>CM072886.1:92916794-97916794 GCA_037013685.1 Acridotheres tristis | reverse complement strand
TATTTTTGTGCTTTATTTTGACATGCCACTTCTTCGTCATTCCACTAAGCCCTTTGGCTACCTCTGTTCCCTTAGGTTTTGTTTTTTTAAACTGAACGTGACCTGCTAAATTTTTTCCAGCGGGTTAACCTCAGTTCAGACCGGTATGTCAGCTGGATGACACTGAAGTCATACCTATCCCTCTGTGTGGGTTTCCTTTTTAACATGACATTGAAGAGTACTTGATGGGTGAAAAAAAAGATTAATGCACTTTGTATCAGGTTATTAAATACTGTTGAGGAAGTAGACACACAATGTAGCAGCACCACAATATTTATTACTCTGTCACAGTTTTTAGCATTTCTGAGTTGCAGGTCAACTGATAAAGTGACCTCCTCTTTTAAGCCGTTACTGGCACAGGAAGTAGAGTAGATAATGAGAGGAACAGTGAAGACAAAGCAATTTTTCTGGGGTTTTGGAGCTAAGTGTCTCTGCACACCTCAGGCATTTGAATTACAGCTACTTTTCAGCCTGTTGCATCTAGGCAGAAAATTTACCACCCTCACTTATGTTATTTGTGCTGTCCACAAATGATCCTTTTAGTTCCGATCATTCTTGGACAACAGTCCTCTCCCTATATATATTTTTTGTTTTACTGCTGGTTTATTATATTGTACAGACTGTAAAATGTAATATTATTTTGTACAACTTTATTGAAGAAAAATACTTGTAGAAGATCTTTGTGCCTTGATTATGGCTGTACCTGTAAAATGAGCTAAGATGTAAGTATGTTTTTGATTGCGCTGTACAGCTTGATGTCAACCTTACCTGCAGCAGTGACTGGAGGTAAGAACTTTATCTGTAGAGTTTAGGGGTTTTTTTCTGGTTTATATAAAAATGCTCTTTAGTATAAAAATTATAAATTATGCAAATTAACCACTTACCTTTCCAAGTAAGGTATTACAGTCACCGGATGTTGCAGCAAACATGCCTTTCTCTTTTGAAGTCTCAGCTTTAAAACATTGGAATTCATTCAAGTGTCCAAATTGCAACCTGGTGTTGTTTTAATGGGAAACAAGGACTTACTTTCTTTTTCTTTTCTTTTCCTTTTGTTTTTGTTTTTTTTTTGTCCTTTATATTTAGAAAATATGTTTGGTAATTCTTTGGTCATTCATAGAACTTCACAATTGCACAGACCGATTGTGAATGTGTAAAGCACCATTATATAGAGCTCTTCAATCTTTGTACCAACAGCGGCTTTCATTGTGCAAGTAAATAGCGAGAAAGAAGATAAGAAAAAAAAAAGGTGTATAAACCCTTGTGTCTGGCCTAAGAGAATTACAAGATGACATTTTTATTTCTCTTTTAATAAAGAGACACATTAGAAAATTATTTTATTTTAAATATTGTAGAATCAAAATGTGTGAATATTTCTCAAACTTGAATAATTTATGCAAATGACATTCTCAAAACAAGTTGTGGTACAGTACAATATATAAAAAGCAAGAATTGCTGTAGCAATAAGGCATGTCCTTTTTAGTAACTATAACACTGCTTTATATTTTATACATAGGTGTTTTATGTCTGTGACTATATACTTTTCCTGTGTCCAAGATAACCTGTACAAATGTCTAAAATTACAGTTGCAATAACAGAAATCTAGAGAAGTGTTAGACTACATTACTTTATAGAATGTTTTACCACACTTCGGACCATTCCCCCACTTCATTTTAAATTTAGGGAGAGATGAAGAGCTAACACAGTCCCCACACTGGCATATAAATCAGCAGGTTTTATTAACTTTTTACTGTATTGTTATTAGTTATAAACCCCAATCAGTCATCTTTTTAAAATCAGACTACAGTCCAATTGAGAACTTGTTTCCAGTTGAATATAAAACAGTCCCATTTTAGATACTATAATATGACCATTTTCTCTTCCCAGAAATCTGTATGTTCAATTTATTCATATTTCTCAAATAGTGAAAGGCTGGGTGGAATAACCTAACAGTAAACAAAATTCCCAAAATTCTCTTATTTCTCATGCCAAAGAAAGTTACTGAATGAATAACAAAATATAGTAATTTTTTTTAAACTAGCCCCAGCCCAGGAGTTCAGGTTAGAGCTCCCAGCCTCTGCAGGAACATCAGCAGGAAAACTGGTCCTGGTGTGAAGTAGTCCCTATGTTTTTTGTGGGATGGGTGGGGAGCAGCAGTAGGTTTGTCCCACCTTCCCCCACTTACTGGAAACGCTGAGCTCAGATTTTATCTTTGTGCCACAGCTGGTGGCCTCTGCCTCCCCACAGAGGAGCTAGTGCAGTTCAAAATGTGACACTACACTAAAGTCAACAGAACTTGTGGAATGTAAAATAAGGCACATTCCTATCCCCGGCTGTAGACTGAGGGCTGAGGCATAGGATAATGTTACTGCAGCTGTATTTGACCTTCCTTCTTGCAGGAGATTGGCAACTGGAGGGCCCCTCACCACACAGATCTCTGGGATGCAATAGGGCCCTCTTTTTTAAGCTCATCATAGCACATCTTTTTGAAAGCAGCAGCTTGAGGTGTCACCCTAATTTTTTTTAAGCAGTTTTCAAGTGTGTATCAGCAAACTGGATCCTCAAGCTTCTTCCCCTTGTCATCTGGTAGATGGATAACTGCAAATTGTAGTCAGCTAACAATTTACTGTGTCAGGAACCAGAAGATTTCTTGTCCCAAATCACAGTCCCTTACACACAACACCTAAAATGGTTATGGAAATCCACATCTCTCAGTGCTGATGCATCCAGATTCTGCCTGACCCTAGCAAACATAAGTATGACATTTGAAGGGCCATGCAGCAATAAAACAGAGAAACGTTTCCAGTTTGCAAGATTCAGCCTCCACCAGGGCAAGACACAAGTGCAGACAAGTGATGAGGCTATAGGATTTACATAATGTACAGTTACACTTTTAATATACATATTTGATACAAAAATTATAGCAGGAAAAGGACTCATTTGATTGTCGAATACAGTATTTTTGTACAGCATGAAACGTTCATTTCAGTTAATTATTTATCCTGTAGTAGTCATATCAGCTGTATAGGACTTCTATGGTATGTGTAAATGCAACCTGCCTTCAGACTAGCAATCAAATTAGGTCATTTGCTGGCATGAATATAGTCTGATGTTTGACTGTTCTCAGCTTTGGTATTTCAGTGACTGAATGCAGATGTCTGGCTCTTCATACTGCTTTATGCTTACTGATTAAACGCTGAGCAAAATAAAACGGTGGAGTGAGAAGCTGAACATGAGCTAGTACCAGGATCACAAGCAGAGCACCTGCTGCACAGTAGATAGTGAAGACTCTGCTCTCAAATGGAAGGAAGCATTTTTGGAGGGAGAAGTCAGTTGGTGTTATGCTGCCCTGGAAAAGAAACGAAGACTGTCACTTTACTGTGTTACATTGGGTTCTGAATCAGGAGTGAATACCACAGCTGTCAGATCTCCAATTTCTAAATCTCTGTGTTGGGTGGCAAGGGTTGGGGCCAGTTTCCTAGTACCAGTGCCTTCTCCAGGGGGCTGAAGAGTCCATACCTTGTGGTGCTGGACACTAACTGGAATATTCACCAGGCCAACATTAGCCCAGAGGCCAATCTTCCCATCTAGCATAAATAGAGAGCTGGGCTCCTCATGTGATTTGCCTTCAAGAGAAGCCTAACTTTAGCTGCTGTAAATCCACCTGGAAGGAGCCTTTCCAGGCTGAAGTTAGGTTTTCTGAATGTGCCCCTTCCTCCCCCAAGCCCTCCTCCATACCCAGTACATGCTGCAAAAACACACGTTGGCTAATCCAAATTAGGAATAGGAACTTCAACAACTAAGAACTTTGTTGGGTTTTGGCTTGACTTTGCAGTTTAAATTAAAGTTTACAGCAGCTCGAGGCTGAGGAGTTAAAACAGCAGTGGAGAGGATGCAACTTTAATTAGCCAACCTCTTGTTTTGCAGTGAAGATGTGCTGTATGGCATGTGCAGAGTGTGTGTGTACTTTGAAGGCAGCTACTCTCAGGAATATGGAAAAAACAGAACTACTTTCAACAACAAATATTAACAGTTGCATAAAATGAATTTAAACATATGGGGTTAGCTGTATTAAACAGCCTAAACTCAACAGCAGTAAAACATACATAAAAGATTTCCCCCTCCAAGTCACAGACTACTCTGTAAACAGATTGTAGGTTTTGCTTCTTACTCCAAGTTTCTAAGAGTTCTGTTTTATTTTTGAACTGGGGAACTAATTGATTTACCTCTAAGGATACACTGAGCACTGGAACTGCCTGCACAAGCATAACCAACACACTGTATAAAATGTGAACTGGCAATGAGGAGGCAGACTGTGGGCACGTCACAAACACTTTCACTGCATTAATGCACACGTTTGAAAACCATGATCACCGTGCAAAAGGCTTTGAGGTGGATACAGTCTTGTTTTCATAGCTGGTAAATCAGCCAAGCCAAACCGGTCTTTCTACTGTTCAGTGCACAATACTGATTATTTTTACAAGTCCATAGTTTACAGTGCACCCTCTTTCTAAGAAAATGTACCCAGATACTAATTAGGTCTTTAACAGCATTGCTTTGTACCACACAGAACATGTGGCTCCCACAGATGTACTTTATAAAGTGGATGCAGTGTACTGAGTGGGTTGGGTGGGTAGGCAATTTTTTTTTTTTTAATTTTTCGTTTTTACAGGTAGAATCAGTTTTAAAATATAGCTGACTGCCATGTTGATTTATCTATGAAAGTTATCTGACAAAAATAAAAAAAAAAATTAAAACTTACCATAATGAAACTAGGATTGTTTCTATTCCTCCAACTAAATGATGGGACACTGATTTCTGGGATTTTCCCTGCGTGCAGCACTTCACAAGCACTATGAGTGTGCCCACTGAGAATCAAACGGGGCTGGAACCACCATAGCAGCTAGAACACAAAATGGTGAAGCACATAAATTAAGTCACAACTAAAAATAAATTGAACTTTAAAACCCCTTTTTTTTCCTTTGAACAGAGTGAAATTATGGCAATTCTCATATTCTTTAAAAGTATTTTCTGTAAACTTCTGTCTTCCAGTAAGAAATCTGTTGGTATTACAATATCAATCACACCCATTTGGCCCTGACCCCAAGTACGGGGCTTTTTTTTTTTTTTTTTTTGGTCATACAAATCAGAAGAACAAAGCCAACAGCATGCTATGGATATCACAAATATAAGAACTTTGGGTTCAGTAAAGCAATGCTATTTTCATGTCTAGGGAAGAATCTTGTACTGACAATCTTTGCTTGAAGACATTTATGCAGAAGGAAAAAAAAAAATGACCATTAAGATTTTATGGAATACTTTACATTTTCTTTCGTTACTAATTCAGCAGAAGTGATGCTTTCAAAGTGTTGGAAAACTGTGGCTTCATACCAGGTGTGTCAATAATTTACACCGTATAGAAAGTACAGAATGCTGAAGTGGAAGTAATGGCACCACAGCAGATTGAAGAATGCCATGAGGAGCTGTACCTGGGAAGCCTGGCAGGACCAAGGCCATGATGGTGAGGATCCTCAGGGGAGCAGCTCTAACAAGCAGCCTTTCCCAGGCCTCATTAGACAGGAGCAGCTGTGCTCTGTTTGTGTCAGCCAACAGCCTTACCACAATTTTTTAACCTATTTATATCTACACTCGTGTCCCCCTCTCACCCACCCACTGCCACTCAAGTTCCCAAGAAATCAAACCTTTTGTGATGCCTCTTGAGACAATACATCATACTTTTCTTTGAAGGGGATGTTTTTCTCCTCTGGAGGAGCAGAATCTTCTCCAGTGCATTTAGCATCACTTTTCCGATAGAGAGGGTAATGCTGGGAGTAATTAAAAGCAAGGATTAGTTGTTAATGATCCAGCCTTTCTGGAACAGTAATAAATCCACAAAATCATGTCAATATGTTGCCTCACTCTACCTCTAACACACCTGTAAAAGGATGGGTTCTGAAGCTGGAAGCTTTTCCACATCACTGCATCTTTTGTTGGAATGATTTGGTTTCTGTGAACAAAATCAAGCCATAGAAGGGGTGAAGGCAATTAAGCAATAGCTAGGTTTTAAGGGGTTAGGGAGGGTGGGGTTGTTGACTTTGGTTTTTTGTTAAGAGGTTTAGCTCAGATAATACTACCACTGAATGAACTCCTAAGAGTTTTACTGTGGACTGGTGAAACTCCCCATTCTGTAACGTGCTGTAAATACAGCTGTGCTCTTTCTGACTGCAGAAAGCAGCAGCAGGATCTCTGCACCAACAAGGCAAAGGAGTTTGAGAGCAGCCCAAGGGAGATAGAGTCTGGCAATTTTTCCACTGGGTTTCCTGATTGACTGCCAGCCCAGTCAGTCATGCTGCCTACTGTGCATCCAGTCAGCCTATGAAAAGGGGAAGAGGAAGGAAATACAAGAAGCAATTTGATATGATGAAAAAATACAATTAAAACACTACTAGGCTATAAGGAAAGGATTGCAGCAGAATCAAAAAACTAAAAGAACATCCTTGAAAGCTATAAAAAAGACTAATATCCATAAATATAAATGCAGGATTATGTATCTGGCGTCAAAGGGAGGATTACAGAACTTCTGCCATCCGTGGGAACCAAGGAAATGACACTGTTGGCAGCACTGACAAGGAAGTTGACACTATTAGTGCAAAGCAACACTGTTAATAGTTAAGCAAACATGGTTAAGTGGGATATGATGGGGAAACAGACTTGCTAACAAGTTGCAATGTGAATTGGAAACAGATTTTTTTTCAGGAGAGTCTGGTTGTATCCTGACTATGCTACAGTATCAGTATTCCCATTGTGGGAGAGAAGTCGCTGGCTGTAATCAGCTCTTTAATAATCTCTTACCTGCAGGGAGCAATTCAGTTTGTGAGAAAAAGCCACAAGTTTTGCCTCTGAGGTACGGCAGACAGCACAGCCATCACCCTCCATGGCTACACTGTTCACTAGGACAAAGCTGGAAAATACCAAGGAGTGGGCAAAGAGAAGTGGGGAGGACAGGAAAGCATTTGTTGCTCATGCACACGTGTGGGACAAACTTCATTCTATAAAATGCAAGTGTTCTAAGTCGGACACATCTCAACAAAGCAGCAGAATGTAACAGCTCCTGAAATCATGTGCTATAAATCTTCCTCTGAGTATCTGTGCCACAGCCATGTCTGCCTGGTTGGCTCCTTTATACAGTTGTTAATTAGGTTGCACAATGTACCTTACACTTCATGATTTTTTATATTTTAATGGATACTTAATTTGTATTCTAGTGGAATGTTAGAAGTTCAACACTAAATTAAATATTAAGAGAAAAGAGAACTTGCTTCTCTCCCCACACAGTTTAGACCTCAGAGACAGAATCTGAGACACTGGATTTCTTCAGAACTGAAAAGCAGAACAGCACTGCATTTGGGTGACTGCCCTGAACAAGCTTAGTTTTGTACATTGTGGTCTCTGACACACAAAACAGGATTTTATTCTTAATAGAACGTTTCCCTGTAAGTTTCAAATCAACTTCTGCTACAAGATTCATACCATTTAGTCACACATTCAACTTGACATATATCCTCAGTTCAATTCAGTCTGTTTAAAAGACAAAACTGAGCTGAATGCCTTCACTTAAGAGATACTAGTCAACAGTAAAACAAAAATTAGTTCTCTTTTAGCAAATTAAGCTGCTTTTATACCACAGATTTGTTGTAAAATAGTTTATTGGCGAGTATTTCATTAATAGTGCAGCTCATTGCAGTTAATGGATACCAGACATGCAATCTGCAACTGCATGCAAGAATTCTGCTATGCTTTTTTATCAAAGGAGACATGGAGATGTTCCTTAATAATTATTTTTTGAACAGCTGAAATACATATCTTGAGGACCCTACATCTGCATGATAAGCAACAGCTTTATACTGAGCATTCACGAAGCTTGGAGATCTTCCTACTAAAAATAGACACAACCATTTCCAGACCTGTTCAGAATTTTTAATTAAACATTTATAATGTTTGGTTAATTGAGGGAACCAGTGTGAACCTGTAAGTTTTGAATCTCACATTTCCACAAGTGAGTACAACGTGAGGGCAGACATGCCAAGCAGAGTGGAAATGGGCCTTCCCTTCCTGAATCTGAGACTTAAACACTTTTCCACAAACCCAGTATTGTGTTCCCTCTTCGGGTTCCTGCACGGTGTCTGCAGGTAACAGGGCACACAGCAGACAAGTGCAGCCACAGGGACACAGCTGTCAGAAGAAACTGCACCGAGGTCTGCTCTAAGCCAAAAACAGCCTGAGCATTATTACCCCACCTTGTGGAAAACCTGCAGACATACAACTGCTGTGTTCCCGAATTCGTCACACAAGGGTTAAGTTTTGCAGAATAAAGAAGTTATTAAAATTAATGAAACTCCTAATTTGTAAACACAGAGGGGGTTGGTTCATGTTTCTTTATCCTGCAATGTTTACAGCCATGCCTCATTACCAGCTGTAAGGAAGTATAAAGGCACACCAGAGAAATGGAGTTTGACTCCACAGTACTTTTCCATTTAAAAGGAAATTGTTATATATTACATAGCTCTAAGTACAGCTTCCTGTCTATATCAAACTACAGGTTTGTACAAAGTACTTGGGGTTTAATACATCATAAGGTAGGTGAGTTTTTAAAAAAAGGCTCTAAGTGAAGCATTCCCATACTATTTCACTAGAAAAAAATTAAATATACTCACTTTATTCCTTTCCGAGTTATCAGCTTTCCTGAAGTAAAGTTGAAAATCTTTTCAAATCGATTTACCTTGTAAGTAGTCATTCTGTGTCACAGAGCAAAAATACAACTGAGGTAAGAAATTGCCATGGCAACTCATCTGACACAGTTGCTTTACAGTTTGCTGACCATTCATGCAGCTTGCTGCTGCATTATCCAGCTCCCACAATCATTCAGGAAACTCACAGGGATGCTCTGACACCCCTTGTGTCCTGAAGCCCCTCCCATCAGTGCAAGCACCAGCAGAGTGAGGGCACTTACACTCTTCTGTGCTAACGGGAGTGGAAATCTGCTCAGGTGCCTTTCTAAGGAGGACGCTCAATACAAGGAAAAGCAGCTTCAAGGATTCCATGTCAGTGCAGAAGGATCAGCTCTGAACAACCCTCATATGGTCAGAGAACCATAAACCTGTTTTGTGCACAGGCTTTACTCTCAATTACGACCCTTTCTAATTTGATCATGATCAAGAAGTTTCTATAAAACCACAAAACATGTCCCTCAGACCCAGCACGGTTACTGTGGACATGCTGACACTTCGTTCTTGGCACTTGTGTTCTCCTGTCAGTGTCAGGACTTACTCATAATGAAATCCGATGTCGTGATTCCCAGCGATGACCACCAGCTCCGTAAAATCAGAATGCTTGAACATTTTCTGAAACCTCCTGACATCATCTGCCCAGGCCTGCAGGGAAAAAAAAAAACAAAAAAACCACAGAAGCAGAAATCAGTGCTGTTCCACAGCATCAAACGTTTTGTAGTGGGTTTCCATGGCGAGGTTTTGGTACTGGGGGGCTGTAGGGGTGGCATCTGTGGGAGCCTCCCCTGTGTCCTACAGAGCCAATGCCAGCCAGCTCCAAGATGGACACACTGCTGGCCAAGGCTGACAGTGCCTTGGGATAACAAAATTATGAAGGTGGCAAAAAAGGAAACTCTGCAACTGCAGCCAGAGAGAGGAGTGAGAATTTGTGAGCAGAAAAGCCCTGCAGACACCAAAGTCAGTAAAGGAGGAGGGGCTCTTTTGTATTTTCTTTCCCCTCCCCAGCTGAGGAGAGAGGTGACAGGGGAGTTTGTTGGCACCAGGCATCCAGCCAGGGTCAGCCCATCACAAACATGTAGGACAGAAGCACAAACTCAGATATTTGCATTTTTTAAGTTTTATATGAGGGGTAAAACTGCCAAGGTACTTCCAAAAATGAAGGAGAATAACAACATTTCAACTCCTATCTGAAAGACTAGAAACTTCTACCAACAGGACAACTGTAGCAGTATTAAACAAAGCCTTGCATACCTAATCTGCTTCCATTTCCTTCAAGAAATCCTCATTTTTTGAAATAAGAGAGCTGATGATGTCATACCTGAGGTGAGCTCCATTTTCCTTCATCAAAAACATCTCCCAGGATAAAAACAATATCTGGCTGCAGTAACCATAAGGCAGTTTGGAAAGATCTCTCCATTTGCCATTCCCTGAAAGGAAAATACAGAACCAGTTATCACTGCCTTACCTCTGGATCCTCAGTTCTGAATACACAGACACAGCCTGGGAATGGGAAACTGGCTCTTACACACTGAAATATGAAAATATATTATTAAATTAAAATTAAATACTTGGAAATCAGGTGTAAGGACAGCAGGTACATCTTACCTGGTGGGTAATTCCCCCATAAAACAATCAGGACCAAGACATGCAAGAATTAATACCAGCTTGTTTATTTTTTCATTACAATTCTAATGAATTGCTGTTGAATAGAACAGTTATTGTCCCATTAGCTACTATTAAAAACTCTGAAAACTGCGTAGAGATTATTTAAAAAATTAATAATTACCTTCTTAGCTTATCCAGCCAATGTCCTTTGATTTCACCAAGTAGGTGTGTATCAGCTAAAATTATGGCCTTTAGGACTGAAGCTGAGGTCTCTTTTTCACTCATGTGAGCTCCACCTTTCACGTTTGGCCATCGGCATTGAAATATTACCACATAGTAAATTAAAAACTCACAAAATATTAACACTGAGCTGACAAAGCACACAAGTTTCAGCAGAAAACAGAGCCTCCTTTTCAGAGGGAGATTCTTCACAGTGGTCGAGCTAGAACTCAGCATTGCAGTACCAGCATAAGACAATGGCTCAAGTTCTCCTCTCTCCGGTGAAAACAGCTTGGGCTACTCAAAGGATCACGTGCTTTTTGTCAGCACAAAACCTCTGTGGAGAAAATACAAAATAAAATATTCATTAAGTCAGCATTCCCTGTGGAAAGCTACCATGCAGGGCCTATAGTGTTAGATTCTTGTCACCCTGAAAGGTTTGGGAATATGTAATTGACCTAAAGCATAAAGTTCTCCTCCAGGCACACAGATGGGCAGCGGAGCACAGAACTGCACTTGCTCCCACCAGCACCAAGAAAAGCAGATTACAGCTAGCCAGGATCTTGGTACATGATGTTTTTTTAGAATTTTACAGTAAAAACACTATGAGTTGGGGTCAAAGGTGGGTAAAGACAGAGCTTAGCTTGAATAGCAGCTGCAACAAAGAAAAAAAAAATCTGTTAGGACCCATATAGAATCACTAAGGTTGTAAAAGAACCCCAAGACTGAGTCCAAGCCTTAACCCAGCACCAAGTCCACCACTAAACTATGTCCCCGGGTGCCACATCCGTACATCTTTTAAATACCTGCAGGGGTTGTGATTCCTCCACTTTCCTGGGCAGCCTGCTCCAATACAGGACAACCTTTCTAGTGAAGAAATTTTTCCTAGTATCCAGTTTAAACCTCCACTGGCAAACTTGTGGCCACTTCCTCCTGTCCCATCACTTATTTGGGAGAACAGACCAACAGTCCCCTGGCTACAGCCTAATTTCAAGTAGTTGTAGAGAGCAATAAGGTCACCCCTCAGCTTCCTTTTCTTCAGGCTAAACAACTGCCAGAGGATATCTTCTGGCACAAGAACAGAACATGACTACACCAAATCAATAGCATTACCACCTTTAATATGGTGCCTTGTAACCTCCAAGAACCAAGAGCAATTCAGGAACCCACATGAAGTTTATGGGAGGTTTCCACGAACACAGGCACAGATAAATGGGTAATTAACAAAGGCTGCTTCATTTCTGACAAGAGGAAAACAATATCCAAGCCTCAGAAAAAAAGAAACTTCACTGCAGCTGTAGAGAAACCGTTAATGAGCCCAAATTGGTGAGGTAACTGTATTTACTGCTTTCTGCTACCTTGGATACTTTGTAACCTAAACAGGGAATTTACCTCTTTTGAAATCCTTCTGTTTCTTCCACAGCCCTTGGCAGGAACACTTTTTCAGGGTAAGTGCCCACAAGAAAGTATCGGGCTGAGAGAACAGAGGCACCAGCTCTTACTCTCCAATAAAATCCCTCAGTTTCCTGGTCCAGCCTCTCAGGGTCCCAGTATGAAACACTGTAGCACGGTCACAGTAAAGGGACTCCGGGGCACCTAAAGAGGTGCAGCTTCACAGGCTCAGAAACAGCTTCCAGAGAAATCCACAAAATACGGTTCCCCACCCAACAATGGTATTGCAGTTTTGCTTTCTACAATAGAAAAATTCTAATTTAGGAATAATATCCAGGATATGAGCAATTACTGAACTCAGTATTCAGTGATTAGCAGACCCAGTCTGAATTAGCTAAATCTGACTACAGCTGTGAATATTTGGTACCTTTGAAAATTTATACTCCAAATATCTGGAAAATTGGGACAAAATTGCAATACCACACAAAGATAGTGGATTGTTTCTAAAATCTTGGCCTCAGTTATATGCAGAACAAAGTTAAATTGCTTCACTGTCCTATGAACTAGCCCATTTGATTAAGTCTCGTGGAAAGTGAATACTGTCACGATTATTATATTATTTTTCCAACCAAAGCCCCTATTTGACCATAGCCACTTATTTTCAAACACAAGTTTCCCATATCAGCATTACAAAGTACTTATTTGAGACAAAGAACCATTAGCCTGCACCATGAAACATTTCTAATATGCGAACAGTAGCATGACTAATACTTAATTGCATGGAATTCAGTTTATCTAAACTTGGTTTAGCAGGAAAGCACCACTGGCCAAATGTCACAATTCCACAATATGATTTACCTGTTTAATACTTATCTAAGCAGCACTTTAACTAGCAAGCAAAATAGCAACACCTTGCTTGTACATCTCACAAGGAGGCAAGATCAAAGCAGATCTATCTGCTAACTGGCACAGAATAAGGACAAAAAGACAGGCAAATTCTTATCCAAAGAATATTATTAGCTGCAAATTTTATATGGCTTTATCCTGCAAAGCAGGAAGTAGCACTTATTCGGAAGGTAGACTTTGGTAGTAACACCTTGCTTGTATATCTCACAAGGAGGCAAGATCAAAGCAGATCTATCTGCTAACTGGCACAGAATAAGGACAAAAAGACAGGCAAATTCTTATCCAAAGAATATTATTAGCTGCAAATTTTATATGGCTTTATTCTGCAAAGCAGGAAGTAGCACTTATTCGGAAGGTAGACTTTGGTAGTCTGAGACAGTCTCCTCTTCCAACAAAACCAGTATTAATTTGAACAGAAAATGCTAGCAAGTTATTTAACTTGCATTAGCCATGTCCAGAAAATAAATAAATAAATAAATAAATAAATAAATAAATAAATAAATACCACAGCTTCAAGAGTAAACGGATGTCATCAAGTTAAAAAAGAAGAAACCCATACCAATAAACCAAACCTGCAATCAGTAGAAAATAAAAATATCTTCAAGGCAAAACTGCCATTTTCATAAGTCACAAGCAGGGACAGACACAATCAATGCCACAGAGCCAGTCATTTCCACATGCATTCCTCCTCCTGCGTTTCTGCTGCTAATTGTTACTATTTGGTGAGTTGTGCCGCAGATGTGGAAGTTGCCAGAGGTGCCCCATCTGCACCCTACA
This sequence comes from Acridotheres tristis, assembly GCA_037013685.1. NCBI lineage: Eukaryota > Metazoa > Chordata > Aves > Passeriformes > Sturnidae > Acridotheres > Acridotheres tristis. The sequence goes on along the minus strand of CM072886.1, from coordinate 97,903,073 downwards.
TCGCCAGCATTCCTGATAGTGAAAGGAAAAGCGGAAATGGAAATAAAAAGAGAAAAAAACCGACCTCGTAGAAAGTCAGCGACGCAGATGGAGCTGAAAGACAGCTCCTACTACTGGCTGAGAGAAATCCCTGCCCACCTCGCTCTGCCACCTGCCAGCCCACGGCTGCTCCCACCCCATCTCCCATCCCATCCCATCCCATCCCATCCCATCCCACCTCCGCTGGGGCCGCACAGCCGCTGCTGCGTGGAGCTCTGAGCTTTGCTGCCGCTCCTCCTCACACGGCTCATTATTCTCATTAGAGCAGATTTCCTCACCAGAAATCTGGGATTAGAGTTAGGAGACCTTAGTTATAAGAAAATACTGGATTCCTCACTTTCTTGTTCTGCACGACATTTAAAAATCAGCCTATGTATGAGGACAATTACTGAATTATTTAACTAAGACACCAAAGCTTAAACATGCTGAGAGTGTCACTTTATACCACAACACTGTGGGGGAAAAGGCTTCAGTGACTGGCACTGCTTCCTTCGCCAGCATTCATGTTTATTTTACCTATTAGCAAATGTTACATTTTTGCACTTAAAATTTTCAGTTATAAATGTTATCCTCCTTATTTTCTTCCATCAAGTTTACTGGCAATGTAGACTTGTTTCCCTTTTCCATCTCTTGTTCAGACTATTATCCAGTTTTCATTTACAAGTGAGCCAAGAATGAAACAGGAACGCAGTGGTCTATAGCCAGAGCAAGCACAAGGAGCTCTGGAGCTTTTACCCGATCACTTAGTGAATATGCAACTCTGAACACCACACATGCTTTGAGGCAAATTTCTTTATTAAATTACAACTGCATAGAACTGTCCTAACAAACCGAGAGGGACATGAGAGTCTTAATCTTATTCCTAGTCCTATCCCTCAGGAGTGTCCATGTATTTTTCTGAAGCTAAAGAAGCTGTATTAGGTTATAAGCAAGCTAAGTCCTTCTACCCTAAACAGTTTTCACTCAACTCTCCCATCAAAAAGGCAGAGATTTACACCTTTCAGAAAAATAGAGTTCTGTAATGTAACTATGTTAAACTTTCATGGGATGTCGTTACAAACAAGTTCAGCTTCAAATCTCACAAGGTTCTGCAAATTACACTTGTAACTGGGAGTTGCCTCTTTTCATTCCCAGCTCGCCCTCCCTGAAGCAACACGACATTTCTGCCTTGTGGACTGTGACTTTCTGCACTACCCCCTTTCCTTTTCAGCACTTCAAATACCAAAGTTCCTTGAGTACCTCACCCTTGAATCAAAAAAGAGGTTCTAATTAATTCTTCTTTTGATGATGCAAAATGCTCTGAATACACTTTCCAATTCTGAACACTAAATCTTTCCTTCATCCACAGTTTTTCATTTATTATTTGGATTGAAGAAAAATTCCAAGCAGAGATTAAGCATTCTTTTAGGAAACTCCTCTGCAATAATTTAATTATAGAATTAATTTCTGTTTGCATTAGCACATCCTTAGGGCTGAAATTCACACAGTTTGACAAATCTACACAGACACTTTGATTTTATGTAGCCTATAGAAAAGGATAAATTGAGAAATTCTGCAAAATAAAACAATTTTATTGTATTCCCATAAACACCCACCACCAGAATATATTGTACAAGTATGAAAGAGATGGGTTTGAAACTTAGTTGAAGTTATGCAGATCACAGTTTATTTAAAAATGCATAAAACAACAAAAAAATTCAAGGTCACGAAATACAACATTTCCGAGCACTTGTCATATTGAGATCACATTTCTGAATCTATATGACCAAACTGTGGTATCATTTAAGCAATGGTAGATTTATATGCTGCAGTAAGTATAAAAAATATGTGTAAATTCTAACTGGCATTAAATTACCCAGTAGTTACGAATGTGCTGTAAAAGGAAGTCCATATATTACACTTATTTGTTTCAAACACTTTTCATACTCATTGTTCAGTTTCATAGATTCCTGTACAGCATGTTTTAGATCTTCTACCTCTTCAAAAAAATCCTGGAAAAACCCAAAAATATTCACCTTAAACTTTTTTTTCAAAGACATTCTCAGTAAGAGCTAGTCAGCAGTTCAGTTATTCCCAAATTTAAAGACAGTTTCTGTATTTTACCAGTGTATGGCTGAGTTATGCAAACACAGCTGTGGCCAGATACAGCAATCAACTACAACCTTAGGTAATAATATAATCATTCCTCCCCTGAACACACAAGCAGAGTTCAAGTTATGTTAGAGGCTGGAATACAGACTAATAATAGGAAAGATTAATTTTAAAAAGGAAAAAATATGGATTTACCAGACAGCTACAAAATGACAGTCCAGTATGACAAGGGAATAATATAACATGCTGATCTGATCCTTTGTAAGTGAAGTCAGAAATTGTTGGGAAATACATGGACAGAAAAGTATAATCACCCAAAACTTCCTTTCACCAATCCTTGAATGTTCTAGCTACCAAAATAACAATGTATCTACCTATAACGATCCATATTTGACATTCTCCTCCCCATTCTTCCAGTATTTTTTAAATGAACAGCTACAAACATATAACATACAGCAGCTTAAAACTACCTTAAAAAGGGACCACTGATAAAAAGCCACAACCTCAGGTTCATGCAAGATGAAGCTCTCAGCCACACACTGTCCCTGATTGCCAAACACAGGGATCTACAACTCACCCTGGCTTAATGTTCTGCGAGTTACACATCCAATGAACTATCACCCTCTTTTACTGTTACCACTGCAATTAATACCATAGTGTTATTTAGTCTGGGAGAAAAGACTGCAAGGTAAGAAAAGAGTTTCTTAAAAAAGACTTGAGGAACTAAATCAGTTTAAACAATTTGTTGATGAAAATAAAACCTTATGTCAGTACATTAAACTGAGTCTTCTATAGTTAGGTAAGATCTCATCATCTTGTTACATAAATTTAAGACCTACCAAATGCTCACATTTTCACTTTTTACTCCTATAGATCTAACAAAAAATTCAAAGCCTTTGACCTCCTGAAACTTGGAGTTCTGTCGGAGGGATAACTTTGATATGCTGAAGTTAAAGAGAATACAGTCTTCCTTAGCTGGGCAGCCCTTTAGGACATGAATACTTCAAGGAGTCATTCATTTCTATGTCTCTCAGAATGCTGTACACTGTTTTTTTAATGTATTTTATTTGATAACAACATATGTTCAGACTAAGGAAGTTTCAGCTCAGGCAGAAAAGTTAGTTTTTCAAAAATCACCTACTATTATGCTTGTCTTAAAATAAATTACCTTGTCTAATCCAGCTAATTCATTTTTTAGTGCTCTCTTTTCTGCAGACAACTTTCCATTTTCTTTCTTCAGCTTTTTAATCTCCTTCAACAATAGCTCTATATTCAAATGAAAAAATGTAGAGTTCAACGATTACAGTCAACCTCCCCCTCATATGAATCATATTACAGCTAAAGAGCTGCCTACCTTCTGTGATATTAGAAAATTATAGTTCAGCTTCTTAAAGTACCTTTTTCATACAGTGATTTATTTTTAAGAACTGCCCCAGCATATTCCCAGGTACTATGAAAGATATCAGGATCTGCCAGCTGGATAGTCTGAATCCGCCAGATTCTTAGAATGTGGGATTATTTTACTTTACAATCCATAAAACATACATCATATGCCTTGACTACCTTTTTCTGGCTTATGAGAGGGTCACATCAGCCCTTGCTGATAGCACATTTCCTGAAAATTATGCCTACATACTGTGATCTCATCCGTCTTTTTTCTATGCTTTAAAATGGAAGAAGATCACACCTTAAATTCTGGATTTACTTATGTGAGGAAGAGCGTACTGAAACCAGCACTGTCCGGGCTTGTCGAATGGTTTAAGGCTAAAAACAGGTTATTCTGTGTCTCAGTGTCTGAAATCCAAAGACTGGTGCAGCAAACATTATTACTAAGAGATCTGCACAGATACATCTTACTAGAATAAATATCAGCACTAAATACAGCCACGCACTCTGATTACAACGGACTAGTTTCAGAAAAAGAGAAAAGAGCAAACATTTTATCACAAACAAATGCAAAGCAGAATCCCAGATTACAAAAAGTCATTTTTATGTGACAGGTTTTCAAAAATGTAAAGAACATTTTAGATACTGCTGGTTAAAAGAGAAGGAAGAGCCTGGAGTGGCCTCTAGATCAGAAATGAAATGCATTCTCTCTGCTGGGCGTACTGGAAGGAATCAGAATCATCAGAATTAACTGTACCATTACCTAAATATCTACTGCAACAGGATTCCTCCTTTGCAGAAATGTCCCTGTGAGAAGTTACTCCTCCCTCTGGAGTTTGACTTCGTTTTCCAGAAACAGCACTAGTTTTCCAAGAAACCTTTTTACATTCCAGTTGCTCAATTCTTTGCCTCTGCTCTTGAAGATTATGCTCTAGCTCATTAATTTTAATCTGTCAAGACAATTTTTTTAAATGCATAAAAAAAACCACATTTCAACCGAATACAACTGGAAACATATCCCAAATGCAAACCTGGAGCTTTCGATTTTAAAAACTACATTCACATAAAAGGTCTGAAAGGAGAAAAAAACAAAGCAAAAATGAGGCAATTAGACTGGTCAGCTGCAATGCTTGATCCATGCCTGAAGAGGCGATATCCTCCTGAAGCTTCCAGAACTATTCCTGGCCACACAACCCTACCTTCACTCCAATTGTGATGCCAGACTCTTTGCACAGCAGGGCCACAGACCTTGCTACCCGAAAGAAAACTCTTTGTCTTCATTTGGTTTGCCTTCTGCTGAATTTCTGAGAAAAATTAGCTCATGACACATGCAGAAAAATGTCTGGGCTGGCGCAAAAGAGGTCACAAGGTGCATATATAACTGGAAGGAGGGATAGGTGGATGAGTAAAGAAAAAAGCAAGCAAAGGGGAGGCAGCTTTCTGCTACAGACACACCAGTGACAGAGTTCATTTTTAAAGGGAACTACAGGCTACCCGCCATTATCCCTGTCATGGGAAACTAAATATAAAAAGGAAAGCATGGTCTCATTTCACAAATGTAAGAATTACTTTTCAGTCTCCCTAAAAGCTTATATTCGGCTGTTTGATACCAGCTCCTACAAATTCTACTTACAGTGAGATTTTTAATTGCTTCACTTTGCTCCTTGTTTATTTTGGTTTCTTTAACATAACGTTTCTGTAGCTCATTATACATCTGAAGTAATCTAAAACAGAAGAAATGCATAAATTGCTGTAAAACATGAAAGATAACAAAATATGGCATCATTTATAGTAAAAGTATTAGAGATGCACCACAGAGATCACTTGGGCTGTAGCTATGCTGCAGAGACTTGTAACAGAAATATTCAAGATAGCAGCAAATGAAATGTGCCTGTCAACACAGAAAGAGAAAGCACCAGAAAATAACAGCAAAGCAAGTTAAAAGAATCGTCTGTATGAATGGCAAAGAATCCTTTTTACTCAGCCAAGCTGAGGACCCCGTTGTTTTTGTCCAGCACACACAGCCACACTCTGATTAAAGCTCAGTGCAAAACACTCTTTGAGGGAAGACAGCAACAGGAGGCTGGCAGTGACTTTGCAGCATGTCACATACATCATTCCTCTCCCCAGCAGCACAACAGGAATAGCAAAAGGACACTCCTAAGGGACTTTAAAAAGTTTGTCCAGCACCAATCAAGAACCTATGATGAGGACATGAGGCAGTTCCCAGCTCTTTGTGCTGCACAAAACATCTCAGTGCTTCCAAGTGTGTGGGTGTGAGGATATGAGTGAATGAAATCTGTGTGAAAATGAGTGGGTAAAATAAATGTCAAATAAACAGATTAGGGCTGTTAGTTTTCCCTCTGATATTGTTTTGCATCAAGTTCTGCTGTACTAATTTCCTACCATATTTCATAGCATTCAGCCAACATACACGAGGCCTACAGTTTAACTGATGGACACGAGCAGACATTTTTCCTATTTTTTTAGGAACTACAATAAGAGCTGCCATTCATAATAAGTCATGACTGCACACCACAAACAGGATGAGCAATACTGTAGCACAGCAGAGCTTTGTGAAAGAACACACAAACAGGAAAAAAAAAAAGCTAGGTCAGGTTATCTACGTGCAATCTAACACAATGCAGGTACAGCACTCAATTCAAAGACCAACTTGGACTTTTTCTACATGGGCACCTAACTAGGAACTCAATTTGAGCCCAAAGTCAGTCACCCAGCCTTCCTAGTTACACAGCTTGCAAAGACAGTCTGGCACACCGTAAGGATACTAAAAAAAAAAAATGTCTTCTACAGCCACCTAAAGGAAGTACTAAAAACAGAGCACTTGGTCAAAGAGCAACAGAGATCTTTGTAAGATCCACACTTTTATATAAGTGGACAAAAAGCAGCCTTTGAAGGGATGAGCAGCCTAAAATTTTACAGTTTTACGATCAAGTCATAGAGGGATGGAGCAATATTTTAGGTAGCTTGCCCAGTTGTTAAATTGTTTCAGAATATCTTAAAGACAAAACTGTAGTTTTTGCATCAGAAAAGTAGTTACAAGAGTTTAATTTTATCACTTACTGTAAAACAACAGTAAGTAGTGGCTCAACTCTAAAATTATTAGACTGAAAAGTAGAAAAAGTAGTGCTTCTCTAGCTTATTTTGAAAACAGTACCAGCCTATAAATTTTATAAGCACATAACACTGAGCAATATAAAATGAGCTGAGAAAGGTTCCACAAAATAGAAGAAACCACAAAATTTCAGGTTAAAAAATCTACAAAAAAGACCATATGTGTGAGCAGACACGTGAAGGAGGTTCCTAGCTCATTGAATTTTTCTTAATAAACTACTTAAGAAATCCATTTTGTTCTTTGCTCGGCGCTATTTTCAAGTTTAATCCAAGATTTTGTAGTTATTTTTAAAATGTAAATGATTTCCCATTGTTTCAAAGGTTGAAAGTCAGTTGCATAACAGCTTTAAAAAATCAACTGACTTAACCATGAACATTTTCTACACTACAGAGAAGAATAATTCTGTCAAGAAGCAGCTTCCAAGAACTCACCTGACACTCCCACTCTCTAGAACCACATCCTTGCTGTCTCCACCCTTATGCCATAAAGGGGTTTCTGTTTGAACCTGAACACTTAATTGAAACAAACACAACACCTTCATAAAATCATATTTCACAAATTTAATTGGATTAAACAAAGCAACTGAAAAAGGACAAACTTTTTGGTTTGATTTTATGGTAGAGGTTTCCAGGCAGGATCATAAACACATTAAAACTTAAGCCTTGGAAGATTTTTGTGAACTGGGATGCAAATCCTGGCAGGACACTCTCCAAACCACTAGCACTACAGGTTTGCAGGTCCTTAGGTTCTAAATCTTTTAAAGAGCATTGACACTACTCAATGTATCTTTATCTTACTACTTTTTGGTGGAAAATAGTATAAAAGCCTTTGCAGCTTGACAGAGAGAGCATATTGGCTAAGCAGGAGTATTACTTTTTGATATTAAAATTGTTTCTTTCACTACAATAAATTTTTGTCCCAGATTTCCTTTGCTCCTCTACAGGCCTCCAGTATTTTCCACCCCACCATCCTGTTCACAGATGGCTCCTTAAACTACACAGACCAGATAATGCCTAGCTCATCTTAAGGACATGAAAATAAAAGTCCTGAAATGCTGCACTTCTTTTGATGCAAAAGAGAAATGCTTGACAATTCTTACTCTCTGCTTGAGCCACAGACATGCATGAACTGCTGCAGATACAGCTGTTCTTGGATCTGACCCAGATTCTTTTCTAGTCCCTTTTTTTTTATCTGTAGTTTTTTCACCTTCTTGATTAACTGCTCATTTTCATCAGTGAGCTGAAAAGGAAGAGAATTGAAAAATGAAAAATCAAGGAACACTTTCAGATGAAATGTTAAATAAGCTGATAACACTTCAAATTAAAACCCTCTCCCAAAAACTTTACTACATTTTTCCTAAACCATAGAAGCACCTAAAAGGAAAATAGCTGGAAAAACAACTGGCTTCAAATTTTATGAATAGTTGACTACAACAAAGCTTCTTTAACAGCTATCTATTAAAGGTGTCTAATATAACTTCATAATTCATTAAGGAACACAGGGAATTGGTTTTGCATTTCAAATTAATCACAGAGGGACAAAGTATCCAAGTTATACTCCTGAACTATAAACATCAGCTCTGCAACTAAACTGGTGTTTATTTTTGATTTAACCTCACCAGAGGCAAAAAGAGTCACACTGGCTGCACTTCTTGCATGCATGTCTGCTGGACCTTGCCCAGCAGTATGCAGCCGTATATATAAAATATATATTGTGTATTATAGTAATATGAGGCAATATATAGCTATATCTATTTTGCATATATCATACATAAAGCCATATATAAGGAAATATATTATATAGATAATACCTATAACCATATATTTGTAGTTATATAACATATATAACTACATAGTGTATGCACGTATATAGCATATAGAAGTGTGTGCATGTGTGTATATATGTTATGTATGTACATATATAAAACTACTTCATATATTTATATATATATATATATATACATATAGAGAGAGAGATGTAAAAGTATATTGCCTTATCCTACAGGGTATTGAGTACGCCCCATCCCCTGGGCCAGCACCTGGCCCCGCGTTGTGCTTTCAGCCTGAGCTCGGCGCCGAAGCCAAACCCGGCCCAGCCGAGCCTTCCGCGCCCTCCCTGGGCCGGGGCTCCCGGGAGCCGCGGCCGCACTCACTTGGAGGCACCTGTGTACGACGGGCAGGGCCATGGAGAGCGCCGGGGCAACCGGCGGGACAAGCCGGGACGAGCCCCGGGATACGCCGGGACGGGACAGGCCCCGGGATAAACCGGGATGAGGCCTCGGATAAACCGGGACGGGCCCCTGGATAGGCCGGGATGGGCCGCGATCGGTGACGTCACAGCCAAGCGACCGCGGCGCGCTCGGGGTGCGCCGCCGCCATGCCTGCGGCCCGGGAGCGGGGCTGTTCCCCACGGCGGGGCGGCTGTTCGTACTCCGGCACCGGCTGCACCCGCGGCCGCCAGCCGGCGAGAAAACACCCCAGTTCCTTTTCAGTTGGTGTTATTAGTGTTATTCGCAGGTTCGGTTGGTGTGTGTGATTCTCAGAGTGTCCTGCGCAGGGCCAGGAGTTGGACTCGATGATCGTGCTGGGTCCCTTCCATCTCAGCTTATTCTGTGACTTTCTGTGACTAACAGGCACCGACAGGGGGAGATTGAGAACTCTGCCGAGCGCAGATTGCACGGATACACCAACACACGCCCAGTGAGGGATCTCTGCAGAAGCATCTCTGCATCTCCCCCATCACCACAGGTAGAGGCTGTCCCAGTAACATCCCCCTGCGAGGACATAGCAGCGTGCCTGGTAATGCACGCCCCTGGGGAACAGGGGCTGTGTCCTTAATGCTGGTGGTGCTTGCTGGTGCTACTACTTTCTGAGCTTTGCCTTTTGAGTATAAATATCTAAAGGGAGGGTGCCCAAGAGGATGGAGCCAGGCTCTTCTCCCTGATGCCAAGCAACAGGACGAGAGGCAATTGGCACAAACTGACCTACAGGAAGTTCCACCTGTATATGAGGAAGAATTTCTTTACTATGTGGATGACCACAGACTGGAACAGGTTACCCAGAAAGATGTGGAGTCTCCCTCACAGGAGAACCAATTGACACAATCCTGTGCTCTGGAATGGCCCTGCTTGAGCAGGGAGGTTGGACCCGATGACCCACTGTGGACCCTTCCAACCTAACCTAGTCTGTGATTCTGTGATTTGGGTTTTTTATTTTTCTGGTATTTTTGGCAGACCAGGCTGCAGAGCACACAGGCAGGACAAAAGCATTCTACCCTCAGGAATTCTACCTTACAGACACTGTACCAACAGCAGGCACTCACCAGCCACAGGAAGACCAGCTATCACAGCAAGACTGACCCAAAGCAGTCTGGTCTTCCAGTCTTTTTTTAGTGGCAGTTTAAAATCTTTCCTGTTCCTTTCTCATTCTCTAGGTCTCAAATCTATGTCTTCTCTTGTTCTCTACATCTCCTGTCTTTGTACAAAATCTTGCCTCACTCATTTCTTAAAGCACATCACATTTCCTTCTTTTTTTCTGGTATGAAATGTTGCCAGATGCCACCTGCCCCTCCATCTTAACCATGTAGCCCACCTGACTGCAGTGCCTGGCAAATTTTGCATAGAACCAATCACAAAATCATCAATGCTAAGGGTTGAAAGGGACCTTTAAAGTTCATCTAGTCTCAAACCTGCTGCCCTTTGCAGGGATACCTCCCACCAGTTCAGGTTGCTCAGAGCTCCATCTGACCTGGCCTTGAACACTGGCCAGGGCTGGGGCATCCACAACCTCCCTGGATAACCTGTTCCAGTGCCTCACTGCCCTCACAGTAAAGAACTTCTTCCTAATATCCGGCCTAAATTTCCCCTTTCAATCTGTACCCATTACTCTTTGTCCTATTCCTACTGTTCCTGACAGGGAGTCCCTCTGTGGCTTCCCTGTAGGTCCCCTGGATACTGGCAGGTTGCTGTGAGGTCTGAAGAGCCCTGGTTTTCTCAGCCTGTTGTGCCTGGGAAGAGAGTGGACATGACAGGAGCTCATCCCTGCCTACTTGTGAGCCCACAGCTGACCAAAAGCATGGCAGGAGACAGGTCAGGTTAGGCTGCAAGCAGGAACTGAAACTAATCAGATTAAGGGAAGTGTCACACACCTCTGGCTCCAGGGCACAACCCAGCATCTTTCCTCCACTCTCAACCCGGTCACCGATCCAGTCAACTTCTTGAACTTGACACAGGTGTCAGAGTGAAAGGTGAAAGCCTTGTCTATATTCAGCTCAGCCTTCACTGTGCTGAGCTGAATGGACACAAGATCCCAGCTCTGAGCTGTCAGCAGCCTGAGAGTCCATGTGAGGGAAGGAGTTGGCCGTGGTGTTACCTGGTGCCAGGAATCCTGCCTGTGAAGACTTCTGTATTGGTTCCATAGAAGCAGCCACACAAAACTGCTAATTGCTGGAGCCTGTGACAAATCACCTTGACTCCAAATGGCATAGCATCAAAATTGCTAATTCAATCAGCAACTAACCTGGAACGAATTAGCAATGGACAGTTCATACTGTGGAAACCACGAGGTCACTTCTTGCTAAAAGGACTGCTGGATGTAACTAGCTACAGTAGCAGCAAGGAAAAAATGAACTTGGGAGGGATAGTATCAGCCAGCAATGCAATGGTGCTCTAGGGAAAAGGAAATCCCATTTTCAGGTGAAGCAGCAATACCCTGAGACGCAGTTACTCAGTTTTGTTCTGGTTTATCCAACACAAACAACGTCTCAGGTGAGGTCCTGAGGAGTCTGTAAAACAGGAATAAAAATTACATACAGAAGAAAATACAGCATATCAGGGGGTGTTGCAATCAGAATCATTTTAACTGATTTTGTCATTGGTTATTGTAAAGGACAGTAGTAATTGTTTCTTGTGTCTTCCAGAGGAGAATGAGCACAAATAAAGTTACTGTCTAACAGAGTAGACATCTCTCATCCCTTCAACTGGATGAGAGGGAAAATTTCTTGATATCAAAGAAAAAATACACATAGTTCTTCCTCACTATATATTTTAATAAACACATCAGAGAATGATAAGGCATGACTTTGAACACAGCTTCACCTAATATGCACAGCACAGTGACATAGATCAAATAGGCAAAAAGTCCCTTCCAGGCCACCGTTTCAATGAATCTGTGTTATTGATTTAGAAGAAAACACACTCTGATATAATAGAGATTCTGATATTTTGCAAAACTTTGTAAAATTACTTCAGAAATAATTTTTCCAGTGACAAAGAGAAGCTGAAGTGTAAGAGTGCAGTGGAGAGAGATCAGCGTAGTGGAATCCAATGTATCCTGCCTACCAGAATTTCACTGTAGACAGTACAAGTAGGATAACAATTGTTTCCTCAATATTGGGAATGTCAGAAGTCATAATCACTTTGTACCATACAAGACAAGACTACTTGAATATCAAGGAATAATACTCTATGAAGTATGTGCAAGGCTCAATAGGACTTAACATTCCTGTGGCACCCAGGTGTTTGCTTTTGGTTTGCGGTTGTTCAGGGCTTTTCAAATACTGTGGGTGTGGAATTAAAACAAAAAGCCCAGATGGATTAATTCAAGGTTTCTGCAGAAACCAAACAAGCATAGAAAAAGCAGCACTAGGCATCACCCAGAGAACAACTTAGGTCAGAAACAGCAGAGAAAACAAGCCCATTATGAGTCTTGGGTCACTTGAAAGGCTGAGGGAGGTGGCCTGTTCAACTTTGAGAAGAAATGAGTGAAAGGGGACCCCATCAATGTGTATGAATATTTAAAGCACGGGTGTCTGGGATGATCTCAGTGGTGCCAAGCAATAGGACAAGTGGCAACAGGCAGAAACGGATGCACAGGGAGTTCCACCTGTACATGAGAATGGACTTTACTGTGCGGGTGCCCGTGCACTGGAACAGATTGCCCAGAGAGGTTGTGGAGTCTCCCTCACTGGAGATATTCACGAACCGTCTGGACACAATCCTGTGCAAAGTGCTCTGAGATGACCCTGGCTGAGCAGGGAGGCTGGACCAGATGACTGTGGTCCCTTCCAGCCTGACCCATTCTGTGATTCTCATGTGTGAAACCTGCAGACCCAGTTTCCCTAGCTCTTCTAGCAACACAACCAGCTCTGTACACACTGCTGCTCTCCTGCTTACCCAGGAGTTGACAATGCAGCTATGTTTTTAAGACCCAAGTGTTTTCAAAACTCAGAAACTGGTGGCCAGTAGAACACAAAAACGTTGGGAAATAAACCAACAGAGCTAAAAGGGTAACAAGAATTCCTGATTTCTGACCTAGAAAGCAAGCCATGCAGCCCGCTTCTTTCCCACTTTTCCATGCCTGGCAAGGGAATGGAAGACAGACAGAGGAAGCAGACAACAGCCAGGTTTTCAACTATGCAGCTAGACCTGTAAGGAGTTTGTGTTAGATGCAGATTTTGTCAAACAAGCATTGATCCATCCAAATGACACCAAGAAAAACCCCTATTTGTATCTTGAAACTCTTGGGAAAAGCTACAGCTGAAGCCTTTGTTGGTTTAATCAGTGCACTATGATCAAACATCTTCAAAGTTGCCACTGATTTTTAGAGGCTCCACTTCAAAATGAGCAGCCATTCATCCAAATTAAAGATATTCCATCAATTTTTAAAATTGGCCCAAGGCTGGTGCGTAGCACTGGACATCAGATTTTGAAAATCAGAAAGCTAATGTTAGCCTGTGTATATACAAAAACGTCTATTTTTTGTACAAATTATAAAAGACTGATGTGTACTTGATTAGGAAACACATTAATTTTCCAAAGATCCTAGTAATACATTATTTTTAAAAAACTTCTCAGTGGCAGTGAATGTATGAAATGCCACTAAGATACTTTCCACTGTAAACAGTGGCAGCAGAAAGATTTCCCTACACTATTATTCAGCTCATTTGTTGAACACAATCTTTTTTCCTTGCATTTTTGTTTTAATGTAGTTTGGTATGAACAAAGACACACTTCATGCTGGCTCACACAAATGAAAGTGTCATTGATTCCAACAGTGCTGAGCCTCCTACTTGCTGCCAAACAGCAAGAATGTGTCCATCCTCATCTGATTTTCTAGGAATTAAAATTTTCCTATGCAAATCTACATGCCTTTGTAAATCATGTACAAATTTCACCTGCCCCAAATTAGTCTATTTTATTCCATCCACCCACTGTGTCTGCAGTGACTTCTTCCTGAGTCCCCTTCAGGCTGGAAGATGGCAAGACTTATGTGATTTTTCTGCCTGGTATGTTCTGTGGCACAGCTGGGGCTGCTAGTCTCACAGATAAAGGCCAGTTGGAAAATCGTGGATCAACCTTGAACATAATGGCCAACATGGGAAAAAGGCCATTTCCCCAGCATGTTTAGATCTTTGGTCACAGGGTAATAATCCTGTTTGTGTTTAGGAACCTTCCCCAAAACAGAGAGAAGCAGTCTGGCTTTCCCAAGCCTCAGCACAAGCACTTTGGTGAAAAGCAAAAGTTCAGAGTTCAGTTCATGAACATTTCCTGCATATTAAGAGGAAAAGCACCACGACATGATTGGATTACAGGTGACCATTTGCAGAACAGGAAACAAAAAAATACTTTATTGTAATATATAAGAAAGACAATTTAATCTTAAAGCTGACAAAACCAGAGGCAATATTTATTATACCAAATTAGGCTACAGGTATCCCTGTCACAGCACACTGACAGAAGTTCTGTAATCCCTTCAGTGACAGAAACATCAAGTTATAACACTAGGTTGTTTTCAGTGGATAATGTTCAGTGTTTTCAGTGGATCAAAAACAACACTGGCATGCACGTGGCAGTCTGCTGCTTGTCCCTTCAAGACCAGGACCTTTGTATTTTATACCCACAGACGTGGTCTAGGGAAAAAAGTAACAGCTTGGGACTGTATTACCTTGTCACAGAACCTCCTACAGAGAAGAAAAACATTTCTCGATCTAGAATCAAAGCACTCACACCTCAGGAAAGTTCTTGCAGCCATACTTCCTGGAAGGGAAAATTTCCCAGGATGACAGAGCCAGTCTGAAAACTCCAGAAAAAACTGAAGGATGTCATTTTACCAGCAGAGCTATCTGTCAGACCTTGAAGTGAAAAAAACATGCCTTGTTATAACCGACCCCCAGGTAGATAGAAAGGGAGAGCCTTGTTTAAGACTGTTAGTTTGTGGCAGGAGGGAAAATGTGGACAGTGTCTAAGCAGTGATCCCTGAGCCTTCTGGACACAGAGAAGAAAGAAGGTCAGAGTATGGCTCTGCAGGACAGAAAGGGATCACAGTAAATGTCTCATACACCACTCAGAACAGTGCATTAACCAAGCATTATGCCATAAATTACTCATCAGCGAGCATTATGAAAAGCTGTGCCAGTGTTGGGAATTCCTAATTGTCTGATGGAGCAGAAGTGAGATCAGCACAGCTCTTCTGGGAAGTCCAGCAATAAGAAAGAACATCTCCTTACAATCTAACTTCCCTTCCTGTAGGCAAAAGGAAAATCTGTGCTAAACAGCCTCTTTTATCAGGTATAAAATATCTCATTGCAACATTAGGATTCCACTAAACTACAACATTGTAGCAGTTTGCACAAATGAAAAGCTGCTCATCTGGGTTCCCTCTTAAAGGCAAGCTCAAACAACATGCTTTGTGAGATTCCTGATAAAAGCTCTGGGGAAAAGGGCTAGAGATGGTAAACAACAATTTTATATGACTAATCCAATATAATCCTATGCTGGGTAAAAAAGCCATCTGGATGGATTCCCACTGAAGTGCACTTTAATAACAGCGCAGCAAGCCTCTGGCTGTCACACTGCGCTTTTTCGCACTTAGGCTAATAATTGCAAAAGATTTCTTCCTTTTTTTGTTATTTTTTTTATTGTTTTAATTTTTTTTTTTAGTTTTGTCCCTCTGTTTTTATTACAGCTGTTACACACCTGTCCCCCCATTTTATTCCCTGTTAGGAGATCATCCATCAAACCCGTGAAGTGACAAGGATCCACACTGGAAGGCATCTGAGGATTCCACACTGACGTCCGGGTAGCTACAGCGAGGTCACCCTCTCTCTACAAGACTACAACCTCTTTTATTGCATCACTGCAGCCCGCAATTACTGTCGGAGTAGAGAATGGCAAGCTGTCTGCTGGGGCAGAATTAAACCAATTCCAGCTGCAGCAGCTTCCCCAGCGAGTGGCCCTGGGTTTTGCTCCGAGCAGACTGCGGTGGGGACCCCTGTGGCACACAGAGCAGCCCAGGCGTAGGACAGGAAGGGAAGAAGACTGCCACCCCCAGCGGATCCACACCTAAGGCAATTAGGGCTTCACACCCCAGGAGAGAAGGAAATCCATGCCTAGGCTCCCTTTTCTCCTCTGAGGTCAAGAGAGAACAGGTTTTCCCCTCCACTGAGCATTCATTGTCTCAGGGAAGGAAGTCTGACATCCACACAAATCCGACTGGGGCTCAGGAGGATTGAGGCAGACAAAGCACCCAAGAAACACTTGTATTTCAGGTTCATCAGGATGGGCCTATTCCAAGTGGACGAGATTAAACACGTGGCGTGTGTGTAGGTTATGAAAGGCATGTGAGAGGAACTGGCGAGCATTTGGGGTTATAAAAGATCAGAGGTTATGAAAGACCTTGGCAGTTATGAAAGATGAGCCAAGAGTCTGATCCAGAAAGGCAGAGAGCAGCCTCAACCAGCTCGGAGGTGAATGGATATTCAAAATCAGCCAGCAGCTCGCACGAGGAAGTTCACACTGCCTGGGCAGGTCTAGGCTAAGGAAGGTTTGAAGAAAACTTAAGACAAGTAATAAATAAGCAGTTATCATAGACTAGGAGAATGATAAAGAGGAATATTACCATTTAAAGGCAGCTGTATTTTGTATTTTTTTTGCAAAGTATTTTGAAAGGTCTTAAAATACTAGCTGCAGTAACTGATTTCCTAAGAAGCATTCTTTGCTGGCCTTCTAGTTCTGTTTTAAATCTACTTGCCACATAGCTGCAGTGAACCTATAAAAAATGAGGGCTCATTCAGATATTTTAGCCTCTCAGCTTCAGCCTCTGGTGACCCTATTATCACTATTCTACCACCAGGATGAAGAGAAGGTTGGCAAAACTCTACTGTCCAAATGCTTATTTTCCAGGCATCACTTAGAAAGAGGACATACTCCTATAAGAAAATATTGAGGCGAGCACTTCCCCCTCTTTGCAACAGTACTTCTCTGTGATGTTGCGTGTAACTTCCTGTAGATACTTTCGGTGGGGATACTTGTGCATCCTGCCTACTGCGCTGTAATTCACACTGGCGGCAGACCCAAGGAATACAGGAAGAAACCATCTGCACTACATCAGAATAGGATCTGTTTCAGCAATAGGTATAGACTTTTATTGTTGGTAAATTCAGTAACTAAAACTTTGTAGTTCAAGGAAAAGTCCAGAGAACATTTCTATCATGGTCTGAGATGCTTCCTGGAATGCAAAGCCATGATTAGCTGTACATTTTCTTTTTCACCAAAGTTAAAGCCGTCTATAGTACATCTCAGCAGCCCACAGATCTCACCAGGAAATACATTTACCCTCTGGCCCTGCACAGAAACTCTCTAGGGAAGGTCCTGAAGATGCCTCATGCTATGGTGACAATAAAAAGCACAAATTTCCAAGACCTACAGGGAACTCAGATTAATGAAGAATCCAGACTAATTCTGTTCTATACTAGTCCAAATTATACTGCATGTTTGTAGGATTATTGCACTTAAGGAAACTTATCTAACCTAAGAACAAAGCAGATATGCTAAGTGACTTAGAACAATCAGTCAGCAGAAATATTGACAAACATTCTGTGAGGATTTATTCAACAAAATGTCATCATTTCATACTTTTACGCTTTGTGAAGTAGTTAATTCACCTTCTCGAAGTTTGTTGCCATTTTTTTTCTTATTCAAAACAGGGTCTAAAAATATTTTACTAAGTTTACTGACAGCCTTGCTGTCTTTGTGGTATCCACTGTCAGGGTGCAGCTTCGAAATTTAAAGAATGAAGTTGAGTTCTTGTGCTACAATTCACGAAGTTAAGTCCCTTCCTTTAGAAGGAAGAGGGTCCAAGTGTTTAATTTTTAAAAATGCGTGTTATTTTTGTGAATTGCCTGTGGCAAGAGTGTCCCTCTCATCCAAAGTCATCTGTGTCCTAGAAAATAAGCAGGAAAAGAAAATAGATCTAGATTTAGGGTCTATTATATTAAGTAGAATACCCAACTCAATTTAATTTAGCCTAGTCTCTAGGAAATTATTAATTTTGTGCTCAGAGACAGTAAGTGGTTGTGCTATGCAATTTTCTTCATGCAAATGTGTTCGCCACTAAAGCATCTCTATTCTAGCCCTGAAAATGAAACTCTCAACCAGAAAGCAGGTGCTGAAAGACAGTAACAAATTTCATACACTCTATGTACCTAATGCCTCTTTCAAAAAGCTACTCTGATGGACTCAGTCCCTGGGCTCTCTTTTTCCCCATTCAGTGCCAAGTGTGCATCAGAACAAGTCATTTGGAAAAGCCTCACTGTGACAGATAAAGTGTGTGTTCCCAACACTCACTCGGTGTTTTAAGCACAACAGTCTGGCTGCTCTATTGCATAAGCCTGCATTCATCCCGGGCTGCCCTCCTTCTAAGAGGCGGATCCAGAATCTCTTCCCTGCTCTGCTGGCATAGCCATTTGGCTTATACGGATTCTGGAACAGTGGGTCTGAATTCTCTTCTTCTCATCCTTGACAAATCCAAAATGACACACGAAGACAAGGGAAAAATAGAAAGGGCCGTGTATTTCTTACCACACGCTTGAACTACCAAGCACTAACAAGCTGCTGTTCAAAACCTGAACTTGCCCTTCGACTCCCGAGGCCGCTTTTCCCACACTTTTCCCCTTTCATTCCCGAGATGGCCGATGCCAGCCGCCAGCTTTTCCCCCAAAGCCCCGGGAACGCCGACAGCCAGGCCGCCGTTCCGCGGGATGGCCCTGGGAACACGGGGACAGCGGAGCCCCCGAGGGGCCGCTCGGCCTAGGAGCGCGGCTGCTCCTCCTCATCCCGGGGGAAACAGGAGTGCCCCAGCCCCAGCCCCAGCCTGGCGGTCCCGGCGCCATGTCAGGAGGGGCGGCCCGGGCACGGCCACGGCGATGGCGGCGCGGCACATCCTGCCCTCCGCATCCTGCATGCTGCCCTCCGCGTCCCCCTGCGCACCCTGCCCGCCGCCTCCCACCATCCCGGCGCGGCCCCAGCACTGCTCTCCGCCGTACCCCCGCCTCCACCGACCTTCCTCCGCCCCCGGGGCTCACCTAAAGTCATCGCCCAGCAGCCAGCCCGCCTTCCCCATTGACCGCGGCGGGCGCTTCTCTCCGCCCCGCTGCGCTGGGCGGGGCGCTGCCGGGGCGCGCAGTGACAGCCCCGGCCGGGCGGTGTGTGCGCCCAGGGCATCCTCCTCGGCGGGCGCTCCTGGGCGCGGAGCCGGGCCCCCTGCGCCCCCCGGGCCAGCTCCGGGCAGCCCGGCCGCCGCGATGAAGCCGTGCGAGGAGGAGGAGGAGGAAGGGCGGGCAGCGGCGGCGGCGGCGGGCGGTGGCGGCGGGGACCCCTGGAAGGAGTGCGCGGAGGTGGCGGTTCAGCTGGCGCGCCGCGCTGGGCAGGTGAGAGAGAGCTGCCCGCTGCCCCCGGGCCGGGCCGGGCTGGGCTGCCCTGGGCTGCCCCGCGGCCGGAGGAGCCTTCTCCCGCTGCGGGCTGAGGAAGGGCCGTGCGGGCGCTTGGCTGGTGCGCACAGCTGGGGAGAGGGAGGAGGGCGGCGGGGCTCGGCACCCGCACAGCCGGGCCGCCGACGGATGGGATGGCGGCAGCGGGGCCCCATCCCGGGGAGCCCCAGACCTTGGGGGGCCCAGCCCTCGGAGGCTCCGTCCCGGGGGACCCCCGATCTTGGGGCCTCATCCCGCGGAGCCACTTCCCTCGAGGCCCCAGCCCAGGGCAGGGGGGGCCCAGCCTTTGGGGGTGCTTCCCTCCGGGGCTGCATCCCCTCGGGGGGCCCCTTCCCTGAGAGGCCGCATCCCTTGGGGGTTGCATCCTTCAGGGCCAACATTTGTTTTCCAGCAGCTTGTGCAGAGAAAAACAACCGTGTCAAAGAGGTTTTCTCTTGTTAGAACTGGCAGAGTCTTCAGAGTGGTCGAAATTCACTTGCTGGGGACAAATAGCTGTGTGAGGAAGGTCTATAGTAGCTTATTTCAGATCTGTGTTTTGACGCAGCAGGTTAGTCATTTCAGGAGACATCCTGACCCCACTCTGTGCAGCAGCAAAACTTCCACCAGGTCTAACAGAGACAAGAAGTGGGATCAGCAGATTATTGACTGAGAAACTGGGTAAAGCAGAAACCTCAGCAATGTATATTTCTCTCTTGCTTCCATTCTGCTCTATTTTGAAACCCACTTTGTACCTATACACTGCAATTTAAGAAGCCCCCTTTTCTATCTTGAGTCCAAGATCCATACCTTTTCCTTAGTGTGTGCTGTTAAACATATTTTCTCCTTAGTAAAAAACAATTACACAGATTAACAGAATGCCAGAGGAGAGAAGACTTGTTTTAATAATGCAGGGACTAAATGGATAATCCAAATCAGGATGACAGGTCATGCTCTCACAGACTC
The DNA here is from genome assembly GCA_037013685.1 of Acridotheres tristis. Classification (NCBI taxonomy): domain Eukaryota; kingdom Metazoa; phylum Chordata; class Aves; order Passeriformes; family Sturnidae; genus Acridotheres; species Acridotheres tristis. Next base: position 97,882,714 of record CM072886.1, on the reverse strand, counting down.
TCAAAACAGGAGTTTCTCCAGCATAGTCATTCTGCCAGCCATTTCACAAGAGAGACTCATGACTTGCTCAAGCCTCCACACCTTATTTCTCAAAATATCAATTTGTGAAGACAGTTTTAAGCTTCCCCAATCATTTCACTTGCTCAGAAAATCACAGCTGAGCACCTTTTCCTGGAAGAAGTAAACATTCTATACGACTAATCCTTGAATCTGAAATCACCCTTTGCCATTGCTACCTTGCAAATGGCAGGAAATAGCTGATTCCTTGGCAGGCGAAATTTAAACCAGCCAAGGATGTTGTAGGATTTTGGAAGCTGGGGTTTTTTTCCCCCATAAGTTTTTTGTCATGCTAAGGAATCTTTTTTGTTACAAAAGGTACTGGAGATCCTTCTAAAAAAAAAGGTGCAGGTATGGCTCTATCTTTTAAGTGCCAATCTGTTCCAGCTATTACCAAAAGAAACTACTGCTAAGAGCACAAAGTGCAGTGTAACGTACATTTGGTAGGACTGGATTTTTGTTGATAACTGATTGATTTAAAGGGGGGTTTTAATCACCAAAAGCAGTCAATTACACTAGACAAGTTCATCTTTTTCTTCTGCTTCTCTTTCCACCCCTCAGATATTTCCACCTTCACCTCCATCCCCAGAAATCTGCTCGCACTCTCTGTCTCCCCAGATCCATCTCGGGTCTCCATCCCTGCAGGAAACTTTGCCGCTTCAGCCTTTCTTTTAAAATACTCCATTTCTCAGGACTGTGGCAGGTTAGGAAGGATTGGAATCTTTAGAAAATGTCTACAGGAGGCTTGGCCTGAAGAAAGAGGTGCACTTCCAGATTTTGAATTTCTAGGAAAAGTTAATATGGTTTTCTGGTCTTCTTTCCAATAGATACAAAATATATCTTTTTTCCAACATAGAAGCGTCTATACTCTGGAATAGTTTATTCTAAACTTAAAAGGCCAATAAAGAAGTGATGCTTGAATATGTGTCAAAAATGTTATTGCTGGAGTAGCCTCTATTACTGGGTTGAAATCACTGCTTCTCTTGCCCATCCTGTTATTTAGTTCTTATTACTTTTATAAAATATCACAGGCTCTCATTTATTATATATATGGCTGTTTCATAATGACAATGGTCATGGTTTTGTAACGTCTGTAATTGACCTGCTTTAAAATTCACTCCATAAGGCCACAAATAACTGCACTTTTTCAAACTTCTCTTCTGTTTTTTTTTTTCTGTAAGCTGCTTGCTCTGTTCATGGGAGTACACCCATAGTTTTGATATGACTTTTTGCTCAAGAAAAGCAGGCATGACCTGTGCATCTTTGATGCTGTTAAGAGAACTGAGTAATAGCTGCACAGTTCTTTCCGATTGCAGAATTGGAAAATCTTCACCAAAATGAGTAAACTTGCATCCAGGTAAAAATAAGAGTAAGAAACTGACACTAGGACATAGTATGCCGAAGTCCAAACTTTTTTTCTTTTTCTTTTTTTTTCTTTTCTTTTTTTTTCTATTCTTTTTTTTTTTTTCCCCAGAGAATAATTTTATGAGGCATAAGAGACCTAGCAAAATACCACAAAAAAAAAATTCCATTGGTATTCTAAAAAGCCAAGATTTTTTTCCCTGATGTTTGCTCCCAGGGGAAATTTTTAGGCTATTTTTTTGTAACATGGACAGATGTTTTAGCAAACCAGACTGGAGTTTCCTGAATTATTTGTAGGTATTAATACTTTTTATCTAGATGTTTGATTTTATCAATGAGCAAATATTTCAGGGCAGTATTGCAAGCAAGAAAATCCATCTTGGATCTCCCAGAAGTGTATGGTGAGTGCAAGCAGTATGGTGAAATGAAATATCTGACCTGAGCACACTGCTGTAGGTGGCTCTCCTGGCAGATACTGGGGGAAAAGACATCTTGGCCCTCTGTCTTCTTCATTCTGCTTTGTTGGAATAAATTTCACAAAGGCACTAAAAAAGGAAGAATCCAGGACTGACTGCATTGAGCCCCAGTGTCTCCGTTTCCCCTGCTCCATGGGAATGGAAGGAGGGAGCAGGGACAGTCTGGGTCTTGCTTTGTGATGTGGTCTCCATGTAATGATGTAAATGCCCCTCTCTTTGCATAACCCCCCAAGTGCTCCCAAGCAGGGTATTAGGATAAGATCTGCATTAGAGGAGGGGCAGCATGGGCTAAGAGTGTTAAATGGCTCTGCTCTAAATAACCATGCTCCCAAAAATCAGTTGCTTAGAAATTGCTGAAAAATCTATGTAATCTAGGTACAAGCCCTAGTACAGGAATAAAGTCTAGTAAAATACATTTACAGCCAAATTACAGCATCTTCATTGCCAGTTTCATTGTACAATGGGGATAAGGTACAATCAGCTCTTTCCATTTCATCGTCCTGGAGGTCTTTTGGTTTCTGCTTGCCTGCTGCCTGTAACCTAGAGTGAGACTTTTATGGACCCCCATGTCCACCTGGAAAGACCAGGCAATTGCAGCAGGTATCCACAAACATTATTGTAAGGCTTCTGCAAGGAAAGGAGTTGAATGATGCTCTTGAAGTATTCTGAGGCAGCAGGCTATAACACTCCTTTGTAGGCAGCTGACTTTTAGGGATTTTTCAACATAAAGTGAATTCTACACTGCTATGAGCTGCTTGATCATTTTGCAAAGAATAAAAGTTTTTCATCAATTATGCAGGAAATGTGATCCTTGTATGGGGCTACTCTGGCTTGGATTGCATACCTGTACAAGCTAGAGCAAGTGCATAGAGGTCCCTTTTGTCAAGCCCTTTGTAAGTGGCAGAGAATTGGCAGGATCAGAGCTGTCCGTCCTGTGTGCTGTGTGGGTGAGCCTCCACAGATGTGGTGCCCATTTGTGGCTGGTGACCTCAGCCCGGCATCATGACTTCTCCTCTCTTCTTGACATATTGCTTGCACAAGAGGTGGGGAGAAGCAGCTCATTGCAGGGCTGGTAAATGCTAAATGTGTGTCGTGGCTCCTTGGTGTGGGCCCGCAGAGGAGATGGGTGAGAGGGCCATTGGCCACCACTTCATAGTGCAGGCACACCCTTGGCTACTGCCACCTCCAAAGTGGCTGGAGCCTCATGCTGGCCACCAGAGAAACAGACCAGGTTAAAGTTAACAATCATTGTGAGCAACTGGGTAAAGGATCAGAAATGAAAAAAATATTAAATTTGAAGCTGGGATGTGCAAAGGGTTGTACTCAAACCAGAGATCAAGTGCCAGAGCATGCAATGGAATCAACTGATTGCAGAGCACATCCACAGGAGAGAGGTTTCATCTCCACTTTTTCTTTTTCAGCAAGGCTCAAGTATGATCTCACTGCCCTGCTGAGCAGTGGCACTGATTTAAATGGCTGCAAAAATCTCACTCTACTATGCATTAAAACTGAATAGAAGTCAAGGGCATGGCATTGCTAAGAAAATATTCTCTGTCAAAAGGAGGGCATTCCTCATCTATTTCATTATGTGAACTTTCAAGCAGTAAAGACAATAGAATAGTAAAGAAGAGCAAATAAAATACAAGGTATCAGCATAGCAGTTTTTTTATAATACTTAACTGAGGGTGGTTGGAGTGTTTTTGGGTTTTGCTTTGGGCTGAAGAGGAGCCCAAGGGCCTTGCTGGAGTTGCACTTTCATGCTTCTATCGTAAATCCTTCAAGACAACCACACAGGGCATTGAGAGGAATAAAAAGACTAAGTGTGGTTAACATTTTGATATACAGTAATGAACTTTAGCAAGACCTAAAACTGAAAAGTACTACCTGCCATCACAAGCTCACAAAGCAGGAATATTAGTCCAGATATCTTCTATACTAAGGCAATAGTCGGCCATATTCATTACTTGTCAGAACAATTAGCACACACTTCAAATGTGGTATTTTATACTACAAAAACCACGAGCTGAGATGACATTTGGGAGTTTCTGGTTCCCTTTCCCATGCATAATGCAGCAGAACTGTTCTCTTTGGTCATCAAGTATTTCTCAATGGTTTTAAAATACTTTGATCAATGGAAATTTAGTTAAGTTATTAAAATATATAAATCTTAGACGAGACTTGGAATATTGATCTTGTTGCTGCTGGGTTTTAATAGCATAATTGTAAGCAAATAAGGGGTGCTTAATTTTTCTTTGTTGTATTTTGTTAAATTTCAAATAATTTATCGTTTTCACTGATTAAAAAGTAAGCCATCTCCTTTTGCATCTTGTCCCTTTATTTTTCTTTTTAATGAAGAACTGAAGAAAAAAAAAAAAAGAAAATGGGAAAAGTAGGGAAAAGCTTTCATTAAGTGTTTTCCCATATGTGCACTTGTACTTGAGTTTGTAACATTAATACCCTAGAGAATCAGATAAAGACATTTCCAGAAGAGCGTCCGGGTTAAAATAATTGGTTTCGTATTTAGGGAAAGCTTCAATTTTTGTTCTTGTTAAATATATGGCAATTATTTGGGAACCAGAGGGTGGTCAGCATTTAAAGTTCCAAAAACCCACAAAAAACCCCCAAAAAACTATGTATCTTTGTTGGCAAAATGGAAACCAATTATGTTTCCCTTATTGCATATCTTATAAAGTAAGAGACCAGTGGGGTATTGGCCCTGCAAATAAAAGAAAAAAAAGAAAAAAAAAAAAAAAAAAAAAGAAGAAGAAAGAAAAAGGGCTTTCCTTGAAAAATGCCCGAGCCTTGAGGCTTTTTCTTATCTTGTGTCTACTTTTGGTAATTTTCTAAATCATGATGACTGCCATCATCCTTTTATTCCTTTAGTTGTATCCCTTAATCAGTTTTTTTCTGAACTGTCAAGAGAGATTTTTGCAGAGTGATTCAAAATGCCATGCTCCCAAAGAATACTCATTGGCTCAGAAGGATTTTTTGTCAAAAAATTAATACAGCCTCTGGTAGAATCTGGTAGAATTAGGCCTACAGCTGTTTTTCAGGATTAGCTATATTTTTATCAGTGAAAATATTATTTATATTCAGCACAGGCTGAATGCCCAACAAATCTGATTTAAGAACTTCCGTTTCAGATTATTAGGAAAGCTCTAACAGAGGAAAAACAAGTGTCCACAAAGACATCTGCAGCAGATCTCGTGACAGAAACTGATCATTTTGTGGAAAATTTAATTATTTCTGTTCTGAAAGAGAAGTTTCCCTCCCACAGGTGAGTGCCTACAGAAACTATTAATGACCTTTTTTTTGTCCTTTACGTGCTGCATGTCTGACTGGCACTTAAAGGGAACTTTAAAAGTCTGTGTATCTTTCTAATGCCTCTGTATCTTTCCTATATATTAACCTATTGCTGTTGGACATCTTCATAGGACCCCTATTTTTTTTAAAGTACTATTTCCTTATACTTAGTACTTTAAATGCTTTATATTTTCTACGTTTCTTCATATATGTATTTAATTGCAATGTTTCCCCTGTAGGGACATCATGGATGAAGGTTTCATGTGGATCTCCATGATGTTCAGAATACTGGTCTGTTGCCTACTGTATAAGTATTATGCTAAGGCTATCTATAGAAATATAGCAGAAATATATGCTAGCAAAGGTCCAACCCTGCAGACCTTTCCTGTTGCCATCACACACATGAGTTTGCCAGATCAGGAGAGGTAAAAGTGTATTTAATGACATTTACCTTGTGTTCTGTAGTGAGAAGATCAGTGAGAAGCAGGGCTGTTTGTCGTCATCATCATTATTTGATGCCTACTCATAAGCAGGCTATGAATTACTTCATGGGTACAAACCCAAGGTTTTAAAAGTAGATCAGGTTGTCAATTCCTCTTGAATTATTGTGGCCAACTTGAAAATAGCAACTCAGCTCATGCACAGATTAGAGAGAGAGAGTTTGTATTAGTTGCCAGGTTTGGTTTGTTGCAGAGGCTGCCATTGATTTCTACATTTGACTTCAGTAGATAAAATTTATTTTCCTGCAGAGCCAGTGCAAGGCCCATGTACCCCTTAAAGTGTCTGACTCTCTTTAACTGTGGGCATTTCTGATGGGGATGAGCCTTGCATTCTAGCACAGTGCAGAAATGAACAAAGAGGAAAATCTGAAGGGCTCAGCTACTAGTCTGATTGCCAGTGATGCTGCTGGGCAAAACAGCAACACCATAAGAAGGAGCAGAAAGCATATTTTATACTAAATATAGCTTTCTAAATACATGCTGTATGTGATGGCATATTGAAGCAGTACTGTACAGCACAATGTGTGGTTCTTGGCTGCAGTTCTCAAAGGAGTGCCAGGCTTTACAAGCCTATTATTTGTGTAATACTCCTTCTACTATTGCTGGCTGTGCTCTTCTCACATCTCCGCTCTTATGTTAGTTTTTTTTTTTTTACTTGAACAGTCTGGCAGGGAACATAAAACCTACACATTTCCCATAAAATGCGAATCACCAGACACACTCGAGTTGCTCAGAATGGGAACAAAAGTTGTAAGGTCAACATAAGCTTAGGAACTGAAAAATCCCAGATTTTATGAATTCCATACAGTTAACTTCTGACTTTATAAATAAATTAAGGAACTGCCATTTCTTCAGGACAATTTTATTTTGTTGATAGTGGTTGTTGGGTTTGCTTAAAATTTGTTCAGATAATTAATGCATTTAGATGAAACAATAGATTAAAACTAAATATAACTAGATAGATTAAAACACGTGCAATGATGAGTCTACAGTAACAGTCAGGGGTTAAATAAAAGTACAATGAAAATATTAGGAGATCATTTATATTGTATTCAGTCTTTCCCCTAATCTGGCTGTTAAAAGCAGCACTGAAGATTTCTGTTATTTCTTTTTCTTCTAAATCATCTTGATTATTGATTCTTGATCTGAATCAAAAAGGAACTTTACATGTTAGAGAATTAAAAGGGATCTTATTAGGATCTGCCATTTGCACTGAGGTGCTTATGAGTCTTTACATACTGGAAATGTACTCAGAAGTAAAGAGAAATACTAGGAAAATCTCTTCAAAAACTCCTTCTGTCCCACGTTTCTTTTTTCTTCTCTCTTCTTGGTTAAGTGATGTGTATCATCTTCATTCCCACTTTACTCAAGTTTTAATCTTTGCTCACTTTTTAGTACTCTGATGTGCCCCCGGTGAGTCTTTTCAAAAGGATACTTTTTCAGGTAGATCCATGAGTTGTGGGTAGGCACAACCAGACTACCAGGGGCTACTGGTTGCAAAAGGCTATCCCAACATTTACCCTTGCTATTATTACACAAGCTGTCATCTTTTGTGTTCCTTGTGGCCTTTATTCTGTAGACATTAAAATCAGGACACAGGAGTTTAAGAGGGTGACATCCAATTCTAGCTTCTCATCATTCTGTCCTCGGATCCCCATATGGGGATAGGTGAGGGACAGCCCCAGACTGAGTCTCCTGCACTCAACTGGATATCATTCCTGCTGCAGATCATGGTATTTTGCAGCTTCCCTGCTGTTCCTTCAATGAGTTTCAGGGTGTTGAATGGCGTGAACAGATGTAGTCTAAGGCTTGGCTAAAATTACTAGACTCATTTTCAGTGGGAGTGAACTGAAATCCAGATTTGAACAGAGGTCAGTGGATCTGGCAGGCTGGTATATTAAATTAACTGTTTTAATGAGGTGGTTACCTCTCCCACTTCTCAAGCTGTTCCTACAATATACTCCAGTACTTCTCACGGAGTGTTTTGCTTAGTTTGAAGGTTTTTACAGGACACAAAGCAAGATATCTTAGGTGACCTTGCAGGACTCTCACATTTCCCAGTATTGTATAGCATCAAGGTGGGCTTTTGTTACTCCTTAGCCCAGATTTCATAAAATATGCACCTAATTTGTTCTACATGCATTTTGGAAAAATTGCTCTCGAGCATGAAGATTTTATCAGTGGCACTGCTGTGTCCCAGCTCCAGGTTAGCATTTCTGAGCTCAGGGACTGCAGCATCACACCCCCACTGTGAGGGAAAGGCAAGGGACTGGCTCACAATGCTTGAGGGCAAATCATTTAACACAGAAATATTCCTGTCTTTAATGAGGTTCTCGTTTCACCTTTCTTTGACTGGCAAGACAGCAGCTATAGTTCAAGTTCCAGCTGGGGGAGCTGGCATAGGGTCGAAGCAGAGGTATAATTTAAGTGGAATATGGATTATCTGAGATGGCATGTTAGGTGCTCCACCTACAAGAAGATGAGCCTCCTCTGCATCCAGCAGCACAGACAAGGCATGGTTGGGTTTGGATGCTGATTACAGGAATTGTGAAAGCAAAAGTCAAGTGATACAGCACCAACAAGACAAAATAATGGAATATTTAGAGCAAGGAGTCTGCAAAGTGTTGTGTTAAACCGAGAATTTCAAATCCTTGTTCAAGTCTTTCTTGTTTCTCAGTTGTGCACTAGCACTTTGTCCTTCAGCTGTTTCCTTTAATGGACATGAAAATAGTAACAAACACTTCCCAGTTCCCTCTTTATACCAGCTAGGGGTCTATAATGCCATCAAAATAGTCTGTTTCTACTTAGGTTGAGGCAGAGTAGCATTTGGAAAATTCAGGAAGTCTCTTCCTGTGCTGTCTGCAGAACATTTTAAATTCAAGCTTCAAGTGTTATCTGGAATCATTAGGTACAGGTTGAAGACACAAAATAAAATAGCTGCTACTCTAGTCCCAGGGAAGGAGTCTTTTGCAAAAGACATTTTCTCTTTATTTTATCCTTTTTTTTTTTCTCTTTGTGTCTTTGAGAGAAGCTTTTTTGTCTTCAAGCATTTACAGAAACTCTGAATACCACTGCCAGCTGTTCAAAAGTGAAACCACCAGCAAGAATCAGTACTAGCAGTTGAATTCCACTCCTGCTGTACATATAGAATTCTGTGAAAATCTGTGAGACTAGCACCTGCACATCTCTTACAGAAAGAGACCTTGGGCAGTTTATGGGAAAGCAGGGATAATTAAGGTTGACAGGAAATGTGCCAGAACTGGATGTTTGTTTCCCAGGGGAAAAGAAGAAAACTACTAAAAGAAACTGGGACAGAACAACAGAACAGAAGATGATCTCAGATTTCATTTTGTGCCTTGTGCATCCAAACAACAAACAAACAAAAAATAATTTGTTGATTTTTTTCTGGGTCATGGGAAAAAGAAAGTCCAGCTTTGTAAACCTTTTAATTTCCTGAGTCACATTACTGTAAAAAGTACAAATAGGAGCAAGATTGTGGATTTTCTAAGAGTGTATTATTTCCTTCTGACTGAATTTGACTGCAGAAGAGAAGCAGGTGCAGTTTGCAGTTTATATTACTTATTGCAAGCGACAGACCTAACCCATGAAATTATATTCTGCATAAAATAATCTTCTCCTTGGGTTCCAGGGATGCCAGTTCAGATCCATTTCTGCATTCATTTTCTTGGCTTCCTTAATGGTATACTGGAGAAGTGTACATAAATAGAGGTTTTTTTTGCCATGTAAAATAGTATGCTGTAGATTTGAGAACTCTCCCTCAAAGTCTCTATGAAAGTTACCAATTCCTAAATTGAAAAAGCAGTATGTGTGTTGACATTTATACAAGAATGTTTTATGGAGAGAGAAATTCTCTCTTAAAAGCCAGAATGATGGGGCTGTACTTTCCAAGTCACCTATAATGTTCTGGGATACTTGTTTTACCCTTGCACCGAATGCAGGTTTATTGCAGAAGAATCCACTGCTGCAGGTTCAAAATGTGTCCTCACCGACAGTCCGACCTGGATTATTGACCCTGTTGATGGAACGTGCAACTTTGTGCACAGGTAAATGGCCAGCAGCCTGGGAAACACACCAAAACCCAAAATGTATTTTCTCATAGGTCCTCCCTTCCTTCTCAAGGTGCTTTTCCCCAGTGGGTTTGTTCCCTTGACTCACACATGGGAGTCATCCCTTTATCTCTGGGTGCCTGGCATGGGAGGTACCTGGCATTTGTGCAGCTCTCTGAGGGCAAGCTGGAGATTCTGCCAGCTGCCTTGTGGCTCACAGCCCTCAGCACAGCCCTTAGCATATCCCTTGGCACATCCCTTGGCACATCCCTTGGCACATCCCTTGGCTCAGCCCTCAGCTCAGCCCTTGACATATCCCTTGGCACGTCCCTTGGCTCAGCCTTCAGCTCAACCCTTGGCACAGCCTTTGGCACATCCCTTGGCACATCCCTTGGCTCAGCGCTTGGCTCAGTCCTTGGCTCACAGCCCCTGGTTCAGCCCTTGGCTCACAGCCCTTGGTTCAGCCCTTGGCATATCCCTTGGCTCAGCCCTCAGCTCAACCCTTGGCACAGCCCTTGGCACATCCCTTGGCACAGCCCTTGGCACATCCCTTGGCACATCCCTTGGCTCAGCCCTCAGTTCAGTCCTTGGCTCAGCCCTTGGCTCACTCACAGCCAGCACACGTTACTGGGCAGGGATGGAGCAGTGCAGGGAGAACAAGGCTGTGCTGTGAGGGCGCCTGGCCCAGCCCTCGTGTGGGTTCCATACATTCCTTCTCCCCTTTGGGCACAGGCGCTTCCTGGGAAGTGCAGCCAGTGCCTGTGTGCAGGGCAGCACTGAGAACTGAGCTGTACAGAGATACCGGTGTTAGAGTCCTATGGTAGCTCCACAAAACCAAATCTAGGGGTCATTGCTGCAAAAAGGAAGACTTTTCATTCTCCATTCCAGTGTTAGGAGTTGTAAACTAGTGATATTTCTACTTAGAAACCCTGCCTTATAGCTAACGGCTTAAAATAACTATGACTTTCATAAAGCAAACAAACAAAAAAAAATTTCCTGGACTTTCGGTGCAATTACACAGAATTCCAAGGGATGTCATGTGGTGGTATTTCATGCCATTAAGTGAAATTTCCTCTTTCTAGCAGTATTTTCGGGACTTTCAAAGTCCTTTTTGAAATGGGTTTTAAAGAAATTAATTTGTTTCTTTGTTTAAAATGTAATAAATATACGGTAGTCAAAAGGATCAAGTTAAATACATGATCATCACTTTGAAAAAGCAGAGCATAGAGGAACTGGTTTCTTTTTGTTTATGTTATAACAATGACTTGTTATAACAGTAGTGGTTTTATACTGGATAATTCAATTACACTAAAGCAAAAACAGCCCCAAAATATACTGCATGTTCAGTATGAAAATTGTGATGTCTTCATGAGTTTATTTCTTGCCTTCTCCAGTATTAACTTACATATTAAAAGGAATTCACAAAGTTAAAGAGGCTGACAAAGAGAAATAGTATAATGTCAAGTGAATTTTGACAAGTAAACTCACAGAGCTCCATGAGGGGTTTTGTTACCCAAGGGGGTTGCATAAGGGGTAAGTTGAGAGATTTTTCATCAGTATTACTTCATTTCTTCTTTTTCACAGATTTCCAACAGTGGCAGTGAGCATTGGATTTGCAGTTAACAAAGAGGTAGGAAATATACTCTTTAAGATGGGCACCTGAGAGTTGGCGAGAAGTCTCAAAACCATGTGGGAGCTTGAAATAAAATTTAAAAAAAAAAAAAAAAAGATCAGTCACTACTCAGGTTTTGCTATGCTTTTTAAATGCATCTGATCATACTCTACTCATCTAAAATAATAGTCCTGCAAAACTTACTTGTGCAACCTGACAATTATATGAGAATTCTATGAATTATTATAAGTATTATGGTATTTATTTGGAGAAAAAAAAACTATTGGTGTAAGCAAGGTTTAGTTAGAAAAAAAACATAATAAGTTCAATTTAGTGCTGCCTCTTCATAATTTAAACACATATCCCAGTATTCCTGTGTTATTATTACTGCCTTTCCTGCTAGCAGTATCTGTGAAAGCTAACTCCTGCTATGAGTTAATGTAGAACTGTTTTTATGAAGAGTGCAAAATTATGGGCCTAGTTCATTCAATCTGCATTTGTATTTTTCTTAGCATAGTAAAATAGTTATATTTGCTACGTGAGAGCATGATTATGATGAGGGTGGGAAGGTACCTGGCCTTCCCATGTGCCAGTTTGAGTTTCCTAACTATACTCATTTGTGCTAGTGCATTTTCTCCAGATGTTGCTGATTTACAATTTGATGTATATCTGTGAAATAACTAGTTACTCAAATTGTCAATGAATGTGCCTCTTTCAGCCTAATTCCACAATCTTAAATATATGTATAGCTTTAAGCAAAGTCTGTGCAGTAACAACCAAGTTTTCAGATGTGTTAGTACTTCTTACTGATTTAAACAGAATAATGTTGTATATTTGTCTGGTTGGACTTTTCAAACATGGAAACTGCAGAGAAACACTTCCATGCTTTTCTGAAATTTATTCATTGCCAAAGGTCCTTTTGAACACTACATTTTATTACCAGACAGCTTTCTCTTAACATTTATGTTTTCTAGAACACCATCATGATTTTGATGCTGCATATTTTGGGTTATGTAAACTAAACAAAGCTGAAACAAAAGTAAAGAATGATGTTAAATCTCCCTCAGTTAAACAAATAGGACAAGCAGAAAAAAGAGTAAACTAAAAAGGAGCCAGAGTACACACAGGGGAACTGGCCTGATTATAAGCCTTGAAGAAATTCCTGCAGATGTCTTTAGGGAGAGAGCCTATTAATAGTGTGTTCCTCAAAAAAAAACCCCTTGATTTAGATGGGACCTCAGAGTATGGAGCCAGAACAGTCTATTCCCTTTGAATTGTCTCTGATGACCACTGAGTGCAGCAGGAAAATATATGAACTCTAGAACGTCTGAGATATTTTCTTAACCTTGTGGCCAACTTCTGACACCTCGGGCAAGCCACTTAATTTTTGTGTACCCCTAAATTAAATAATGTTAATATTACTGATCTAGGGGCAATTTTCAGGGCTGCCCCTTGAGGTTTGTAAAGTGCTTTAAAGTCTTTTGGTGGAGCCTATTAGAGTAATAGAAATTTTAAATACCAAGGGTCTAATTCTGACCCTCTTTTCATTGGTAAACAGAATCTCCCACAAAAATTCTAGTGTTGCACATTCTTAAGCTTTCATTGAGGGTATTTCTGTCCAAACTCCTTCTCTCAGAGTCCTGTGACTTCAAGAGATACTCACAAAAGAATTTTGCAGAGAAAGATTTGAACAAATGATGAGAGCATACTGCTTTGATTGAAAAGGCAGGCAGATTCAATGCACCACAGAAGCTGAGGTGCCTACAAAAGCATTCACTGTTAATAAAGAGTATGCCCTGACTCCTGAGTTTGGATGCCTGACTGATCCTGGGGCTGCAAATCTTTGTGGTCCAGCTGAGATCAGTGGGGTTGCTTAAAGGAGTAACCGCTTACCAGTGAAAGCAAAGCAGTCAGAGTCTTGCCTCAAAGGTCTTGCATATTTTCAGTAAAAACATTTCAACTGCATTTGGAAACAGCTCAGTGATTAATCCATTCTAATGTGAACAGAAGCAAACTGTGAGTAAGAATTTAGAGGATCAGGAACACATTGCATTAACTTCTCTTTATAAACTGAATTTTATGTGACCTATATCTCAATATCACAGTAACAGTAAAATTATTCCAGTTTTTTAGCATCAGTGTAATCTTTATTATGTGTACCAATTAAAATATTGCTGATCTTTTTGCCATTAGTAGTTGTTTATATTTATGATGAGTAATTTGAGTTGCATTCATTTCTTTCCTTTTCAAAATCTTAAAGCTTGAATTTGGTGTAATTTACCACTGCACTGAAGAACGATTATACACTGGTAGAAGAGGTCAAGGGGCATTTTGTAATGACAAAAGGCTTCAGGTATCAAAAGAGACAGGTTGGTCTAGATTTTGTTAGAACTCTAAAAGGAATATATTAATTTTGTTTCAGAGTTGTTGCAAATCATCATTAGGATAATGAACGTCATTATCCTGATGGAAAGTATTTCACCTGCATGATAATTTTGTTGTTTTGTGTTTGTTTTTTTCTGAAAAATCACTTTCCTCCTTTTCTTTTTAATATATACATCTGAATATGAACTATTTAAATAATCCTAAATAATTTTGCTTCACAGCTGTTGTTTAAAATGAGGAAGAACGTGTAGATTCACCAATTTCATTCCAGCTGAGCACTGGCATAACTTTTTATAAGCAAGATGCAATGGGAATGGTGAATCCAATTCAGAGTACTATTGTGGCTGTTATTCACTTCTTTTCCAGTGGACTTGTATGTCACAGAGTGTCTGATGTCTGTAGGCAAATGTGCTAACAGTGAATTAAAGGGTGCATGCTTCACTAGGGGTCCTTTAGCAGCTTGCTCTGGCGTGTGAGGTACGTGTCAATGTACAAACAGCCAGCAACACTTTGCCAACGCTGGAATGGAATTCTTTCATCAGTAAACCAAGTCATAGATCTGTCTGTTTACCTGTTGATTATAGAAAACAAGAATTTGCTATTATTTATAGAAGTTTTCTTTTAGTTAATCAAAATGCAGAGGAGAGCATAGCAGTCAGTTGTAACTGGCAGCAGATATATGTCAGAAACGTGCACAACTGTACACACAAAGTGGTAAAACTTTCACCCCAAAGAGAGATTTAATGAGCACAAAACACAGTAAATTCAAGCAATTTAACATACAGATTTCCTTAGTGCCTGAAGCAGACCCTGCATCAAAATTTCACCTGAAATTTGGGAAGTTTGGCTGTTCATCTAAGTTAATAGTGAGCTGGGGTCTGCATATTTGGAGAGACAGATCGTAAAGTCATTGTAAATCTTAAATTCCTAAGATTTTAATCACTGATTATAGATCACATTTTTGTCAGTGCTCAAGTATCTCGTATTCCAAGAAAGCCCAGAATGGCAGAGACTACTAGGAATACCTAGGGTTGCTCCCAGTTGGGCTGCATGAACCACTGTGGAAATGGCCTCACATACTTTTGCAGTTAGAGAGTTCTCGTTTCCAGCTGAGCAATGAACAATTTTGGCACACTTCACTTCTGTCTTCCTTTCTCTAGGCATCCAGTCTATGTGGGTGTCTAGAACATAGCAAGGGAAGCAGACCTTCCGCCCTCCCAAATACTTTGAAATTTTCTTTCGTTTTGAGATACATTGTTTTGTGGTGGGAAATTTTCACCAGTGAAGCTGGATCTGCTTTAATCTCACTTCTACTGATAAGTGTCTTAAATCACAGTTGCTCTCTGTAAGGGCTGTGGCTTCAGTGAAATAAATTTACCCTGGAAGAGAGATTTGTGTTTACCTGCCACTGGAACTGAAGTGGCCGTGATGTGTTTGAGATCTCAGCTGTCATGTCACTTGCTGCCATTTGTTTTCAGGAAATGTGATTGTTGTATGATGTTGATCTACACTTATACATTCACTGTTCAGACTTAATCACCTGAAATCAGGCAAACACCGTTCTTTGTCAAAACCCAATTTTGTAGAGGTTTGATATGGGAGTCCATGCAATTATGATACACTTAAATGAAGGATCCATTTTCCCTGTTATCTTGATACTTTCTTCTCGTGCTTAGATTCATGTCAGATCTTACATGTGCTAATACTGTAAATGTATTTTCTTTTTTTAATCTTCTGTGGTTAACAGAATTGATCTTTTACTCATAAATTTATCCATATCACTGTTAAGTCTTTCCTACCAAGCCTACCTTTTTTTTTGGCCTCTATCAGAATGAGGAATAGTCAGTAAATTTTATCTCATATCTTGAATTCCTGAAATCTATAATGTCTTGTGATCAATCAGCTCCTTTTTCTAAGCAGAGACCTCCCTCTTAGTTGCCTTAGTCTGTTCATCCAATTTCCAGCTGTAGCCTTGAGAAAAATTGAAAAGATCTGTCTATGAAATATTTTAATAACTCAAAAGAATAACTGTCTCAGTCACAGCCTAACTATGACTGGCGTGGTGTGAATGCTTGGTGCATTTCAGCAATGAGATGGGTGTTAAATGTCCTCTGATTATAAATTGGGTCTGTTATGCAAAATACTGTGAGGCAGATTGCTTTCACCATCCAGAATTCTTAGTAGTGGCTGAATAACAAATACCCTACAGCATGCCTGGATCGGTGTTTTTCTGTTTTAACGCACTAATTTTAAAAGTAGCAGTTGTATCCATGTTCCTACAGTGAATATTTGTGACACCCTATAACTTTTAATGTATTTACATGCTTGTTACTCACCAGCCATTTTACCACACTGCTTGAATCCATGAGGTTAATCTGCAATACTTAATTCTTTGGTGGCCTGTTTAATTAAATGGTGCCTCACTCCAGCCTAATTTGCTTTATAAAACCTCCTTGCTCCTTGTGCAGAGAGCTTTCAGCTTGTGCGGGTTGCTGTAAGAACCAGGTAGAGATTGCCTACCTGAATGAATGCCTCACCTTTGACCCAGGGTAGGAGGTGACACCTGGCACTGAGCACAGCCCAGTCAGTGAGTTCTCAACCACTAAACCTTTGAGTTTTGTCATCCCTTTAACGCCTCTGAGTTCAGCTGGCACTGCAGGAGCAGGGACACTTGGCATTTGATCAACCATCTCCACCTACATTGGCATACGCTTGTTGTAGCCTGGCAGTATTCACATCTCACATGAGGACTGCTTCAACACCTTTCAAGTCACTGTGAGTCTCTCCTTTGACTGTTCACAAGGCTGGTATCTCCATCTGCTCTAGGACAGCATTGCCTTTGCTGAACACAAGACAAATAGAACATTCACAGATTATTATGATTAAAAATACTGCTTTAATTTGTCATAAGAAGGGTTTTGGAATTTTTTTCCAGTCACAAGGTGTCCTGAGTCTTTGAAATGCCAGAATGAGCTGTTACTAGGTGACTGGTGATTTAGGGAGGAACTTTTCTTTCCTCTTACTGGGTTCCCAAATGTTTATAATTGGTTAACAGATTACATTAAAATTCCCTATTCATGAACCATCCTGTTTTCAAATATGAATAGATTAACATTATTAGCAGTTACTAGATTACTGGATTATTTTTAGTTGACTGCTAGTATTAGTGAATTTACAAGAAGGTGACTGGTCAATGAAATAATGTATGGAAAGAGCAAGAATGTCAGAATGCATTCTTGGTTTTAATCCTCTTGTTTTGTTTTTTTTTTTAAGTGTGTTTAGAACAGACCATTTGATAGGAGAAACCTAGTCTTGCTTGAATTTCTATGCAAAGTTGTCACTTTATGAAAAAGTTTGGGGTAGAAAAAGGGACATGAAAATTATTTTTGTGTGAAAAGTCCGTTAGTGTTTAATTTAAAAACAAATTTATGGAACCTACCTGGAAGCTGTTGAATTAATGGGAACATCTCTCTACCATTGCAGATATCTCGAAGGCCTTAATTTTAACAGAAATTGGTCCAAAACGTGACCCTGCAACTTTGAAATTGTTCCTTGGTAACATTGAGAGATTGCTCAAGGCCCAAGCACATGGGTAAGGTGTTTTACAGCATATGTCTCACATTTGTGACCAAAAAGTAATTTTAAAAACTAATATTAAAAAAAAAAAAAAAAGACTGGAACAAGGTTGAAGTCAAAAGCATTTTCTTCTTTGTGTTGCTGTGGGGTGCAGGGTCCGTGTCATTGGGAGCTCGACGCTGGCCCTGTGCCACTTGGCGTCCGGCGCTGCCGATGCCTATTACCAGTTCGGGTTGCACTGCTGGGACCTGGCAGCAGCCACTGTCATCATCAGAGAGGCAGGTGGCACTGTGATAGACACTTCAGGTGAGCAAAATGCCCTTGCTTTTCCTCTGACTTCGGGGGGTCTGAGTGAGTGACTGCCTCGGGGCAGCTTGTGTCACCTGTGGCTCTACCTCATTTCTAGCAATATCCTGTAGAAAGGTCTGTACCCTCCACTAGGCTCGGGCTGGTTATTCAGAACACACTGATGTAATTCCAGCATGAGGTTTCATCACATCAAAGGTCTTCTGAGTCAAACTGTATTTCCATGACTTTGAGTAATTCCCTTAAATCCTCGTATTTACAGTAAGGAACCAGCCCAGGAGATTGGCAGGTACACTCAGATGTTTCCAATTAGCTTTCAAAGGAGACATCTTCCCATAAAAGGAGGACTCTGAGGTACCAGTTTGGACATATATGTCTAGAAACTACTCAGTAGTAACAGGCAGCACAGTTTCCAGATTTTTACTTAATTAATTTAGATGGTATGTATCTCAAAATAATAGTTAATTGGTGACCAGTACCTGGATATTATGGAAAGATGTGGTGGATTAAGAAGGGTGTGCTGAATGAACTAGTTTCTGTCCCATCACTAGAAGAGAGGAATATCGCATTTATTGTTGGCTACTGAACAAATCTAGGCATTCACTGCTCCTCTTGCATACTTTGGCTCTGTGTCTAGAATTTTATAAAATAATTTTTTGCTGTGGATTTCCATGTAGGAGTTGTTGAATTAGATTGTCCTTCCCACCCCAAAAGGAGCGTATGAAGTTGTTTCTGTGTTTGTGACCCTATCTAATTACAGCATGGCTTATATTTAAGACACTTCTCATTAATCCTCTTGTCCTCAGGGGGACCTCTGGATCTTATGTCCTGCCGAGTGATTGCTGCAGGCACGAGAGAGATGGCCATGTTCATAGCTCAGGAAATACAAACTATTCATTACCGACGGGACGACGAGAATTAAATGCTCACTGTGAGGAGTTTGCGCTCCTGAACCGTGTAACGTTTGCAAGATGGGTGTCTTGAAAGGGTACGTGATTTCAGCAGGATGATTTCTGTGGAGATTTTCTGTGTCAAATATTTTTTATAAATTTATTACCACGTGGGAAGGCATAGGGAGATTTTTAGACCTCTAAGAATCATGTTTCCTTTTTAATATGTATCTCTTCCAGCAGTATCTTTTTTATAAGATAGAATATTTTACTTGTAGCAAATTAGTCACAGAAATTAGGATGTAATTTCATATCTGTGGGGCTGATATTTAGTCTTTTGTAACACGCAGCTAAAAAATGGAACTTTATTTTTACAGATGCAGATCTCAGGTAAATGAGCTTTAGGACTGTAGTAAAGGAGGAGTAGTTGAGATGTGTGCCTATAATAATACCCTTGTTCCATGATACTTAAGAATGCAATAAAAATGGCATTGTTGTTTCCTAACGACGTCATAGCTCTGTATCCATATATGTACATGTCTATGTGTCTGTGTGTGTGTGTATATGTGTATATATACATCTATATGTGTCATGCATGTATACACACACATCCCTAGGGGTGTATGTGTATATGTATGGATATCCTGGATGTTTACAGCAACTTAGAGAATGCATAGAGAAAAGAAAGCTAATATTGGAAGTGTTTTCAGGTAATGTTTCTCTTTAGGTTACATAGGTGATTCCAGTCGGGGCTATCCAAATGGCAAATAGCAGAGCTGACCATGGAAATTGTTTGTTTTACAAACTACCTAGCTGGTTTTGTTTCCCTTCATCCCTCTGCATGAGCATAGATCATAGTGTCCTGTAGGCCTCTGTAAGATACTCAAACCTGCAAGCAATTACTACCATAGAGTAGTTATAGTTAAAACCAGGAATATTGAACTCAAGCTGAGTTATTCACAGTATTAACTATGACACACAGCAGTAGGAGGCCAGCAGAATAGAGCACAGTGTCAAAGAGCTGCAGATTTTAGAGAAACGTCGAGCAGAACAGCAGGATTTGGCCCCTTACAGGCAAGTTATTAAAAATATGCACATAAGATATGCTTGCAAAAAGTTGTAAATCACATGCCCTTCTTGCACAACGTTGTCATCACACTTTTTGATCAGAAAAGCCTGTAAAATCAATTACATAGATTTCCTAAATACAAATTTGTGCTCTATCCCTGTATCTAGCCCATAATTTCTATTCAGATTGTGTTTTAAATACTGAGCACAGGGAAAACACAAATGTGTCAAGAAAACCAGTTCATATGAAATCACATCTATTTTTTTGTCAAAAATTTAATTACAAGATTAAAAGATATCTCTTTTTTGCAAGAGAGCAAATTGAATAAAGGAATGAGCCAAACGAGTTGGTTAAAAATCTAACTTTTTTTGTACACTGCATGTGTAGACTTTTAAAACATGTTCAGATATCAGCTTAGAAGTTACAGACTAAACAATATTTTTTAAAAATAACCTTGTGTGTGTTTCTTGCAATGAAAAATGTTTTTCACTATATAACATGAAGTTCTGTGTGATTTCTTGATTTTTTTTTAATGAGAAATACAAAATTTTGACTGTGTGAGAAATATCTAAACCCAACTAAGCATTTAAGAGCTGATGGTTCTTAGCAGAAAGTCAACAATTTCTGTCACAGTGACCAACATTGTGTCACTGCTCCCTTTTATCCCTTCCATCTCTTTATACCCCTGTTTGGAAAAGGAGATTGTAAGCCCTCTGGGGCAGGGACTACAGTAGTTTGGCTCTGGGTTTTCACAGCGCTAATAGGATGAGATTCTGGTCCACAACTAGGCACTGAGGTGCTATAATAATACAAATAATAAATGCTAATAGGCTCACTTGTGTCTCGTTCACTTCCCCCACTTCCCGAGCACAGAGAAGATCGAGTGACAGATGCAGGGCTTGGTGGCACCGCTCTGATTCCAGGGTGCTTAGCCCTGGCAGCCGTGGGAGCAGCTGGGGCTTTACTCAGGCTTGTGCCGTGCCTGTAAGCCCTGGAAGGAAGCTTATGCTGGCAAGGAGTCAAGTGTGGTGGAAGCTCAGCCCCACTTCATCCGCTCCCCCTCCTCACCCCGTCCCCCCCACTGCATGTGTGAGGAGCTGCTTCGTGGCTCTGCGAGGTTTCCCAGCAGCTCGGCTCACTTGTACAAAGAAAGTCTCTGACCCACTTAGGGCTGGTGTGCCCTGGCGTTCCCAGAGCTGGGCAAAGCAGGGAAATCTGTGCATCCACTTCAATGGCACACACCAGCGATTTGCAAAGCTGGGAGCCAAGCGAGGCAGGAAGGGAGAAGTGCAGAAATCCAATCCCAAGTTCTCATTTGTGCCCAGGATGCAGTTTGGGATTTTATTTGGACTGTAGTCCAACTATGTTATACTGGCTGTGTGTGTGGGGAGTACCAATCCTCTCTCCCCCACCTCCTCTGCTGCTTGTGTGCCAGGACAAACATTTCTGAACCCTTCCAGGGACCCAGATGAGTGAAGTGATCTGCCTGCAAAGTACCCCAGTGAACAACATAGGCATTATTTTCGAGGCACACCGTTTTCCCAAACCAATTCAATCCCTGGCCACCGTGAGCAGCTGACTTCAGGCACCAAAGGGGGTAGCGGGGGCGAGCAGGACAGCTCCCTTCACAGATGGTGTCACAGTATCCCAGTTCAGAGTATGCATCAAAATGCAGCCTTAAAGCTATTTGACTGCAATAAACTGTACCAGAGTTTGTCCTCTCTTCCTTATTTCTTGGTAGCCAAGTGAAATTTCGCTCAGCATGTGCCCAGCAGTTTGTTCTGTGAGTGCAAGCATTCATAGTGCAGCACATTAGCCAAAAACTTAAATCCCCCAAAATGCTCAAACATGTGGACTCTTTTTCCTGCCAGCTGCTGTAAAATGCTTCAACTGTTTTCCACTGCATACATTATGGAGTACATAATGTATCCAAGGCGGGTGAAGATTTTCTCCCTGAGCACCAGCACAACAAAGATGCCTGTGCTCTGAAAAGCGAGTGCTTCCTCTGTAAGCAAAGGGTGCTCAGCTTTCTGGTAGAATAAAGAGTGGAAATAGCTGTAAACTCCTGGGAAATGGTCAGTGGCTGCTTCCTCTGCTGTGTGTCTTGATGAACTTGTCAGATTTTGCAGAACAAGTCCTGGCATGTTTCAGGTGTGCTGAAGGACTGATATTTTCCCCTTGATTATACTAGTTAATCTCCCAGTATTGAAGAAAATATGCATATATTGGAGCACTTACCCAGGGGCCCACAGGCAGCATTTTCCATGCTTCATTTAGAATTTGGTTCCTGTTGGCCATGGCTTCGATTAAAGGAATAAAAATATCACTTACCAGTAGCCATTCTGGTGTAGGAGTTAGAGTTATGCTGTTCCCTCATTGGATCTGTTCAATGTCTGCACAGGAGATGTACAAGGGGGATCTCTGAATAATGAAATAATACTTAAGCCATTATATCAAAATAACACAGACCACACCTTTTTCCTGATACCTTCCTAGAGCTGCCAAGACTGTTTAAATTCTTTTTTTTCCCGTTATGCTAGTAGGGAAGCCGTGTATAAAAATGTGCTCCGCTTCAGGACTGTATTGCCAAGACTGAAAACGCAGAGAAGTCAAAATTATTGTTCCTCCAGCGGTTTCCATCTTATAGCCCGTCAAAGTTAAGTCATTCATAAAACATCTCCCTAACACTAAGGAGTGCAGTAAGTCATTCACCAGCAGTGGAAGGAGGAATTTCCGGGTTTTTTAATCCATCCACCAGGCATGACAATAGCACTATAGGATACTGCATTTAATATGCATGCTGTGTTCACATAGCAGAAGAACTAATTCTGTTCCAAAGAGGAATAACTGTTGACACTAACTCTGGATTGCTGTGGGGTTTGCTCCTGAAGTTTTAATCTTAAAATGCATTACCATGGTGGGTTTTTACTTCTGTCCTTTTCATCCCATTATATTTGTACAGTGAATTTTAGAGTAAAATGGACATAAGTGTGACATTTCTCCCACAGAGCAGGAAGATTTGTGTTTCACAACATGAAGAAGCTGGATTCTGTATCTCAGCATACTGAATATTATTATTTCAATTTTAAAAAAGTGCAATTTCCCTTGTGTACAGCTGTGAAGTCCGTGCATATCAACAAAGGTGCCACAGTGCAGCCTGGTAAGGCAGCCAGAGACCCACTTCATACAGGTGGTGTGAGAATTGGTCAATGATCAGAAGGCTCTTTCTTTTCTTTTTGCAGTCACTTTTATGCAATTACTGAAATCCATTATATCATACTGAATACTTCAGTACATACCCTTATAAACAGCATTTATTCATTTATCATCCTCTGCATCCTTCTGTGCACACTGCTACTTCATGCTCCCTACTGCACTATGCTTCTTCAGTTAGCTACTGACTTTTAGTTCTACTAAAAGCTAGTGGTTTTTTAAGTGGCTGCTCAGGGTTTTTATAATACAGCCATCAAAACTATTGTTTTCCAATTCACTGAGACAAATGGATTCAAAATTGAGGTCTGAGTCTTCCTGCCAACACTTAGCAGGATGAATTGGATAAATCAGTGGAGTTGTAGCTGTTTTCAGGAGAAATAAAATAGCCAACATTTTCTCATGCAGGCAGAATTTTCTATCTGGTCATGGGGAGGGAAAGCCTGCTTTCATTCAGCAATGCCTGTTTTGCAACACAGAACATTAATCAGCTCCAAACTGGAGTGTTTTCTTCCTCCAAGCACTATTAAAATCAGTGCTAATGGCTATGTGCCAATACAATTTGGAAAAAAATACTGTTCATATACTTCATACAGTCGTATATTTCAATATTAATTTAATGCTGGAACACTAATATTTTATTTATATGTGCGTATATATAGAGATACGATAGATAAAAATTGAATCTGGAATAAGTTTTTATATTCAAATTATTAATACAATGGCTCACAAAAATTGTCCTGAAATTTCTCAGTGTTTGTGTCTCCAGCTACCTGTCACAATCAAATTCAAAGTGTTAATCTGTGGAAAGAAAAGCATTTATTCAGCAATGTTTTCTAAGATAAATTTTTTTCAGACACATTCTTTGCACAGAAAGATTATGTTAGGTATTAAAGAGGTCAGTAGGGAAGGGATAAACTTTATCACATTAAGCTGGAAGCCTCTTAAAGTGTGAAAGGTCTGTGTCCTTTAGCAGTGCTTTTCTTTCAGCCAAAACTATGCGATGGTAGTGTTTGAATTCAGCTATTTGAGAAAGCAAAACTGTATATGCAAGTGCACTGTTGCTGTATGAGTGATGCAGCAAGACTTGGAAATACTGCAACATTAGTGGTCACTTAGAGGACCCTGAATTAGATATATTCATGGTGGAAATACTGGTTTATTCTATTATCAAATGAATTCAAGCATTATTAGCCAGTCTGCCAGACAACAGGGAACTAAAATTGGAATTCCATCACTTTTGTTTGTGCATTGCAATAAGCACCTCTTTGTTCTGCTGAGAAACACATGTATTCTCTCTTGCCAGGAGTTGTTTAATGTTGCTCATGTTGAGCAGGACAACCGGATGATGCCAACGAACCCAATTGGAAGAAAATGGGGCCCAAAACCTCTACTGATACAAGGCGCCACAATTCCAGTAATGATGTGAAGCTCAGGGCACAGCATGACTGTAACTCAGCAAAATTATCAATTGTCTTTGTGGTGCAATAACCACCAAGTCTGATACAAACGCATACATCCATCAGGGGACCCATAGCCAGGATTTTTGGAGACACCAAGTGGTTCTAAAGTCTTGCTTCAGGTGGTCAGCATGCCTCAGGGCCACACTAAACATTTGAGACAACAAATATTTTAAGAACTCTTGTAATGTAAAATACAGTCATTATTATACACACATGTCAAAATTTAGAAATGTAATGATGGTCTTGCACCTGGTGTTTACTCTTTGTAAAATAGACAAGACGTGCAAAGTTACCAGAATATTAGTATTTTGCACTCACTTTTCAAACATAGAAATGAATATACAAGGGCTCACCAGTTTTTCATATACCATTTCCAAAGTTTAGGAGAAAAGCACTTACAGTTCACTGGAGATTTTTTCAGATGCACTTTATCCCTGCACTATTTAATCTATACATAAAAGAGCAGTGGGAGGAAGAATTAATCTTACAAGATGCAACTTGACTTCAAAAGAGATTAAGGCTACTTACTTACACCAGCATATCCCTTGCTGATTTGCTAAGTCTATAGTAAACCTGAACCTAAGTGTACGTCTGGAAACAGACAACAAAACATAGAAGTCATTATAATTCATGTAGACCTTCTAATAATTCATATAAAATTTTCTTATCTAAGACATCCTTCTGTAATTATTATATTGGAAGCTAAGAATAATTACTTTTAAATGTTTTATACAGGCAAGGGAAAGACGGATTTTACAATTAATAGCCTACTCTAAATCAAGAAATCAAAGACCTTATTAACTCATCATATGAGCATGTGCAATTTCAAAGAATGCTCTCCTCTCACTGATATCAGCTGAATTTAACCTCATCTCCATCAAACAGAGATTTTGTCATGAAAGCCTAATTTAAAAATGCAAAAATATCCATGTTGCATTCTTGTTTATCTTTTGCAACATTATGCTTTGTCCTTTGGAAATTAGCATTTCATCTTGTACCTTATACAAGTTAAAGAGTTTCTTGTTATTTTTTTAATGAATGCTACAAATCAATGATCACAGAAATCATTAGACTAGTGTGCATATTAGAAACATTCTCAAGTGAAGCTTTCATTTTTAGAAAGAAACATGCATAAGCAATATTACTATAGTAGTAAAGAAAGAAATGTTCTATGTGTAAGTAACTTTCATGCTGGACACACCTCTCAGTCTAAACAAGTTCTGTGGGCACATGAGCTCAAATGAAGCTATTTCTGCTCTGAGTCTGCCAGTTCCTGAAGAGACTGAGAAGGAGTAAATCCAGTCAGGAGGCAGTGTAGTCAAACTTCACACCCAAAAAGAATGCTGGGTGATATAAACACAGAATGACTCATGCTAGCCATAGAAGAGTACAATTTCATTAAAACCTGCAAACTGCACAGTTCCTCCCTTCTCCCCACTGACACAAGTGCAAAATCTTGAGATTCATTATGGTTATACCTCCTTTGAATTCCACTTCTCCTTTATTCCTGTAAATCAGGCAGTTTATCCTAATAGCCAGCCTCACAAATTCACTGTCAGGACTTCTGAGCACACTCTCAGGAGTTTAGCTGGCCACATCCAAGGCAAGGTGATTTGATCTGTTTTGAAGAAAGCTCTGGAAAAAGCTATAGTGAGGCTTTTCCCCATGGGAGCTGCTTTAGAGCTGAAGCTCTCTCTCCCTCTTGAACCAGACATATACAGATCCATGGAACCTGATGGATGCACCTACAAGTGCAGTGGGAACTGACTGATAGCAGTCTGATGCCACTTTGGGTTGTCTTTGAAATGTTCTGGGGACGTTCTTAAGCATTGGGAAAAGGCAAATGTCAGTCCTGTCTTCAAGGAGGACGAGAAGAAAGGCCCTGGGAACAACAGGACAGCCAACTTCACCTCAGTCTCTGGGAAGATGATAAATACTGCTGGAAACCATTTCAAAATACATTAAGGACAAGGAGGTGGCTGGGACTAGTCAGCATGGATTTATGGAAGGAAAATCATGCTTGACTGGTCCAATGGCCTTCTGTGGTGTGATCTGTGCTTGGGATTGCCCCAACCCACATGCAGGACCTTGCAGAGAAATAATTCACTGCCAAGCAGAATGCCACAGTACAGTATAGGTAAGACGGAAAGGTCAGGACTGAATTTTGAAACAGGATGTAATTTCTTTCTGAATCTCATGAAAACATTGAAACATCTTCAACATAAGTGCTATATTTAATCTATCTCTATCCTAAACTATGGCAATGGCCAGTACTATTGAACCATGGCTAACACATTGCTCCTTTTTTCCCCATCCTTACGTACTGAAATCTCCCACAGCTCATCCAGTCCAAGCCAGTTTTCTTTCTCAAAACCTTACTCAAATTCACCATTCTCATAAAGGGTCTTAAATACACTTTCACACAAGATCCTCTCACCTGCTTATGACAGACAACTGCTCTCCACCATTAAAACAAGAAGGCAACTGAAATACTGGGAAAGCACATTCTTCTTGCTTAAAACACATTATATTGTTTATCTAATTAAACTATCATTGCAAATAAGGATACCTTTTTATATATTCATATATAAAATGACAGACACCATCTGATATGTAACCCTGCCAGAGAGGCACCTTGACAATAATACAAGCTGGGCAAAAAAATCCTCAGCCTGATACTGTGAGGCAATGAGGAGCCAGTCATACCCTCACTGAATGAAATGGAAGGATTCCCACTTACTGCCATAAAACAGATGAGATCCTACATTCCAGTGCTTCCATTCAGTGACATCATAGCTTGAAAATAGGAACCTTGAAAAGAAAACGAAAATCCAAACCCTCAAACAGAAATAAAACGCTTGACGGCATACCTGAAAACCTGCCTATCTAGCAAAGCTGATACGGCTTTTGTTGAAAAGACCAGATATTTCCTCTAGCAGCAGACTGTTATCATTGCCACAGTTTCCTTCAAACAAGAGTTTCTCACTTATTATCTTTCCTCTGACCAGTATCATTCAAATGACAAATTATAGGCCTTTATTATCTTCCTATTGGCTTGAAAAAATAAAATAGTTTGTTTTAAACAGTTTCAGTTCTGTACATCCACCAAGAACAAGAACTCACGCTTAACACAGAGCCACCTGCTGACAGCCAAGTATATTCACATATTAAGTCTGAAGTATCTCTGTTTCTGGGAAAACAACAATTCTTGGCAATTTTTTTCTCTTTATGTGTATCAAAGAGCTTTGAGAGACAGAAGTTAAAAAGCAGATCATTAAAAACAAACATAACTATGCAGAAGCCCTCTTGAATTTTTAACATTTTTAAATCTGCACAGATTTGAGAGAGATGTTTATTTCTGCTTGGAGTTGTATGAAGAAATGAGTGAGGTACATACACAAGAGAGTTCCATGTGTTTATTTCCTTCTCAGAGCTGTAGGGAAGCAGTCTGCCAAAACCTGATGCAATTATTGATCCAGCAGCATTTGATCCCTTTCTGTTCCAGTCATCCTGAAATGTCTCTGGTGGCTGCATCAGGCTCTCTTGCCATCCCTCACCACCTTGCAGCTCAGGGATTATGGACCTGTAACTTGCCCTAAATCGAATCCTTCCCATACACAAAAAAAAACCCCTTTCCTGGAGATGGGCTTGCCAACAGAGGGAAGCTCTATGTTGGGATATGTTTCTGAAGCAGAGGAGAGGAGCACTTTAAAGCCCTGCCCTACATTTCTCCTCAAGCTCTGAGAGAGCAATGAATTTCTGATATGCATCTCTTTGGTTAAGGCTTGTCAAGCAACACACGGTCACTGCATACTTAATGCTTCTGCTGTTTTAAGAGAATGTGTGTCAGGAGGGAAAGACTAAACACAGCATCTGAGACAGAGAAAATTCATTCTAAGGGATCGTGGGTCAACACGTACCCACTGTAAGAAGCAAAATGCACATTTGGCGCTGACAGGGAAAGCCAGCACCACAAAAAGGCATGTGCCATGGAGAAAAGTCAATTAGATATGAATATAGTTAATGTGTGACAACAGGGTAAAGTGCTTCAGTTATATTTGTGGAAATAACACAAAATACAACCAATCGCTACAAGGTTGTCCCAGGGACAGCAACAAATTTTAGAACAAAATGTCAGATTGGCCTGATAAAGTGTTTCTCAAAAGAGAAGCAAGTAGGCAGCATCGGGCAGATCTTAGCAGAAAGGGACAAAGTCTTCACAAGACACCTGCAGCCAGGAGACTTTAGAATTCCCTCTGAGCAGATCCAAGCTCCCAGGTCTGTAGTCAGCCCAAACATAGCTTGCTCCAAGGACTTCTTCCAGGGGATGCAGCTCAGAAGGCAGACAGAGCACATATTTCATCTGTATCCCTCACCTCTACACTTTCCCTAAAAATTGAACTTAACTGGCATAAAACTCAGGGTTGAAAAAGGCTGAACTTTTACCTTAGATCTGCTTATGGCAGCATATTGTGCATATAAAACCATAGCCTGATCTCTCCCCCAGTAGTTCCCAAGAGTGACTACATCAGCATTACTCTCTTTCTTTATAAACAAACAAAAAAACCCCAACCCCAAAACATTCAAGAATGATGATTAGGCCAGAGTTTATCTGAGGAAACTGTTGAGACAGAGGCCTTGGCTGAGTGCCCACCAAAATCAATAGGAGTCTTTCCATTTACTTAATGGGCTTTGACTGAGCTCTGAGTGAAGGGGGGTGGGAAGGTGGTGAAATCTGTGCTGATTACCCACTAACAAAGACGTGTTTGATATAATCTGCTGCCATCTGTCTTTGTTTTGCTAACCCACTCGGCTGGGCCTAAACAGAAAACCCATCAGCTGAATAGAGAATTAATTATTGAAAGAATGATCCCTTTGCGTTTCTCACCTTCTGCAAGATCTATCCCCACTGACCATGTGGGAGATTTCCCTGCACGGTTACAGCAAACCAGCACAGCACTGAGCCCACGGCTGTCACATACATGTGTGTGTAAGGCAAGTTACAAAAATAAGTAGATCTCTTCCATCTCAAAGAGCTGCTGTAAGATTCCTGTTGTATGTGTCAGGAGGAATGGTTGAGCTGTGACCACGAGATAAGGCTGGCAGCTCTGTTACCTACTCAACATGTTCCAAAGTGATGAACAGCTTAATTTCTCAGGAATCATGCAGACTTACCATCAGTGCTCTAGCTTCACCATCAGTGAAAGGGTGTAGTAAAAGTGTTGTGACCCACACTAATTGGGTTTATTGGACAGATCATCCGATGGCCAGAATCAAACCCAACAGAGCCACATCTGTGTGGGCTGGGGCAATGCAGACCTGAGGGTGTGAGGTGACAAGGACTTTGGAGCTGAGGTGGCCCAGGGCAGGAAGCTGCAGTGGTAGAAATAAGGGGTGAAGAGTGAGACTATTCAGATCTGGGAGCTATTGGCCTCATAGCTCAAACCCATTCTCCTCCTGCAGCCTGACCCACCTAAAGGCAGTGCAAAAACCTGCTAGAGTCAGGCATGACTGGATATTTTACAGGGATGGGTACAGAGGCAGGCCAGCTCTTGTCAGGAAGTATTTAGCTCCTAAGTCAGGCTTAGACTCCAAATTAGGTCTGACAGGCACTTTACTTCAGGCTTGCAGCTTACCAAGAGTGTTTTTTTCTAGAGAGCAAAGTACCTGAGCAGAATGTAAAGTAAGTCATAGAAATGTTTTTCTCGGTCGGTTTCGATCTGTGATCCTTAAAAATTTCCTAGTGGAGCTGCTTTGGAAATTTCACATGCACATAGATTACTGTGTAGCATCTATCAATCTAGTTCCTGTTCTTGCATGCCTTGAAAATGACTGTTCAAGCTCACAGGTGAATGCATAATAGACAAAAACACATGGATTCAAATGCAGCAGGACCCTCAGGGAAATCACCCATTAAGCTATTATTGCCTTAGTCTTTGGTTTGGACAAAACCAAAGTATGATAATTATTATTTTTAAGCTTTGAAAGAATTCCATGTAAGACATGAAGATGTTCCTTGTCCAAGAAGATTTTTTTAAATCTAGTTTTTTGATTAATTAGTGCAGCTACCAAGGAAACATGAGCTCACAGTTCAATCTGAGGCCCAGTAGTTCTGGAGCACTGCCTGGAGTCTGAAGCTCTTCAAGCCCTGCTTTAAAAACCATAACATGACTGTGCAGCTATGGGACAATTCCACAGCCAATAGCCTCTCATTTTGTGATGAAAAGCCTCATAAAAGAAAGTTTCAATGCTTGTAAAATAAAAATACATATTTCTTCTTGACTATTTTTTTCTTCCTGTGGGGAATATTACTAAGCAATAATAAATTGTAAAGATAATAGAAATGAATGAACAAAAAAAAGTGATTTAGCTTTATTTAGAACTTACACATCTTTGGAGCTCCAACTTTTGAAATATAAAATAAAATATTTGAGATTATCCTTGGCATGATCAGAATAAACAAATATTGAGTTTCCACTTCATTATCTTCAATAATCTCCTGGGCAATATTTCTGTTTTTCATTACTGCTGTCACACAGAATGTTCTCCATAAGTCAGTTTTCAACAGCTAAATGCTGCCCACAAATATGTGCAATTCATTCAGTATTGCAAAGGGGGTAAAGGAGAGCAAAGCCTGACCTTGAGATTTTAATACCCCATCTAGCTATAATGCATCTAAATTTAAATTTGTGTGTCAAAGTATTTCACACCACTGAGACACTCTTGACAGGACAATTTTTCCTAAGCGTGCAGCATGTGCCCATCCACCAACACTCTCTTGATCCTATTCTTAAAATCATTGAAAACCAAAAAGAACCAAATAAAACAAAATACCCACCCATGAAATCTCAGAATAAAGAACATTTTTTTTTCTGGTCCAGACAATTAACTGCAGTGAAAGGGTAGTTTTTAGTTCAAACAGAGCTTTCAAGGTCAGAATGTTTGCTGGCCACAGAACCATTTCCAGCAAATTTCAGAGGATTTTAATGTTCCCATCTTCTTCTACATGGCTGTGCAGAGCAGCGAGATCACCTTTAGGAGGAGCCTCATCCCCTCTTGTACAGCTAACAAAAACTCTCCGTGGCTCCTGAAAACTGTTAGAACTCTACATTACAAAATGTGGTTTCACTAGTAAAGAGTCTGAAAAAGATGAAAAACAACAAAAAGCAACCTCATGAAATCTATTCCATAATCTTTTCTCAAAAAATCTGCTGTATATTAACCTCTTGTGAGGGATGTTTGTCTGATCTATTCTTTAAAACTTTAAAGGGTGATGCAGCACAAATATTAAGAATGAACAAGCAAATCTTTAACATAAACAGTCAGACAGAAATAAAACAGAATAAGAGGCACTGGAAATAGAAATCTGCTGAATAGTAAAAGCAGTTTAGAAACAAGTATTGTTATTTTGAGGACACAGTGAAGAATAGAAGGTTGATTCCTATGAAAGGGAGAAGAAATAAATTTGCTTAGAGGTGATCACAAGAGTGCTTCTAACAGAAATCAGGATCAAAATTAACTGAAAGCAGGAAAGGGCAGAAAGCTGAATAGAAGATCAGCTTTTACAAATCTAAGCCAACCCTTCTAATCTTACTACCTTTGTTGTGCACACTTCTGTAAATGTGTCTGTTCACTTCTTTCACACCCCTTTTGGCCAAGGAAGGTGAGGTAGAGATGCACTTTATTCTGCATTAATCTCATTTATGTTATTTGTCAGAGTCTGTTGAAAAACAGAATCCTTAGTGTCTGGAGTTGTCCTTTATGTTACTTGACCACTGACCCAAGCAACGTCAGTGTCTAATTGACTTCACATCTTCAGTCAGCAATTGAGCCCAGCACTGGACAGTCACCTTAGAGGTGAAATGTTTCTTAATGGACAACCTAATTCTCCTTTCCCAGAGGTTAAGTCCCTGTCGACACAAAGAAAATGTTATTCCATTCCTTTTCAGAGAGTTCAAAATTACTGAAGTCCATGATTGATATCTCCACCCACTCTTCCCAATTCCCAAAATATATAGTCCATATACCATGTTTTTCTGCATGTCAGATCATTCCCACTTTCTTCTGAGTTTGTTCCAATCTGACATTTTTTTCTCAAAGGGTGATAAGGAAAACCTGGCCTGATATTGCCTGCTCATCAGTGTGAAGTTGCACACAAAACTACTTCAAGTGCCTCCTCCTCCCTGTTAAACATGCCATATGCAAACCTTTTTCTATAGCAATATGACCCCTGCGAGGAGTGACTTGTTCAAACTTGTTTGACTTGAACTGCAGTGGAAAAGTAACACCTGTGGAGGCAGTCACTGCACTCAGCAAGGGGACAGTAAGAGAGTAATTTAGCAAGAGGGATTAGCATCCTTATTTAACCTCACCTCTAGTATTCACTCCCATCAGTATCAGCCATGTACTTTGTCCCCTGCATGATTAATATTTTCAGTGATGACTGAAGCAAATGTTGCTAAGTTTTCTGGCCTCCTCACCTCAGCCTACGGTTTGTTATCTCTCCCTGCAAAAGACTGGAATGATTCTGCCTCTTACAGCTATTGTCTTTATACTGGGTGTTGTCTTGTCACATCAGTTTTTAACGACATCTCATTTGATTGGCCTGGCCTGCCAGTTTTGGCACCTGCTACTGGTTTGTACTCTTCCTCAGTAGGTTCTGTGCAAATCCCATCTGTATCCTGTCTTGCTACTCTTCAAAGATGCTTCTCAGCTCCTAGGTCAGTGATTTTATCCATCTGATGGTTTTACTACTACTTGCTCAGAAAAGGGGCGGGGGGGGGGGGAAGAAAAGAAAAAAAGAAGTATTTGTAAAGCTACAGGTTTCTCTCCTTTTCAGATGAGGACAGTCTTTAAAAGAACATGTTTTTCCTGTTACTCTCGTACATCTTTATTTGCATTAGTTAGGCATGTGTTTGTATTAGTTACAACAACTGCCATCCAAATTGAAGCACTAATGCTGCTGGAGGAGCTTGTCCTTGCAAAACACACGGTCCCTGTCTCAGAGCTGTGGCAGGCCTTGCAAGTCCCCTGGGGGACTGCTGAGCATGGCTGTGCTGGTTGGACATCTCTGAGAGAACTTTGGGGAGAGCCACGACTGGAGAAAAACTAAGCTTCTGCAAGACCAAAATTTCCACCTCCTCCAGACATTTGTATCCCAGTCTGTTCAGAAAAATCTCAGAAGTTACTGTAATTTTCACATGATTTCTAAGGGGCATTCTCCCTTCCCTTCCACAGACAGAGGAGGAGACAGACCATCTGACAAAACTCCTTCTTTTCCCTTTTCTCCCTCCACAGCAGGAAGAGCTGCAGTATACACACGAGTTTTTTGACAATAGATTAACCCTTGTCAAGAACTCCTTAAAAATGCATCACTTTTCAGACTCAGCATCAGCTGTGCCCCCCCAATCAACCACAAGATACAAATTCAGGGGAAAACTGGCTGTTTGGAGTCCAGTGCACAAGAGCTATTTACTGCCCCTCACTTCCTGCCCTCTATGACATGATGTCAGGGACTAAGTGCAGAAGAGTAACAAAACTAAATGCCATAGGAAACAGGAGGAAAAGGGGTTAGCATATGAGAAGGATCCCTACACACCTTCAAGACCTAAGTAGCTTGAGGGGGAAGCAATAAAGTCTGAAACTTCCCAGGGGCAAGGGAGCCATTTGTTTTATCAGGCTGGAGAGGAGATGCCATGGAAGAAAGCAATTCAACCAAAAATTTGAATTCTTAAAAGCTGGAAAAGGCCCCAAATGCTGAGGACTGAAGAAGACATCTAGCAGGTGTCAGACTGCCTGCTAAAGAAATCTGGATGGTAAGAGGTATCTTGAGTGGTCCCTTCTACCTTAAACAGGAAAAGCAACTCAGGCAACCAAGTAAATCAATATTCCTGACCCTGGAGGTAACCTGGGTGCTGGTGGCACTGATCTGGAGTCATTCTCTGATCAGCAGTGGCAAGGTTTCCTGGTGCAGATCCTGGCCCTAGGTCAGGCTGTTGCCTGAGGAAGGTTCTGATGCTCCTGGCTCTATTTTTCCTTTACAATAGTTGCTGGGACAGCTGTAAGCAACAGAACCTGGTTCCAGAGCCCAAAAGAACTGTGACGGATTTGTGTCCATCTGAACAGGTAGCTTTATTCCTGTGTAGTAAACAGAAGCCACTGCTCCCCTGCCCGTGGAAGTAAGAGTAAATACCTCCACTACTGTACACATTAATCCAAGCTGTAAGCTTATTCATAGGCCCTAAAATCAGAAGCTGAGACACTTTATCTGTTGATTTGCGCTAATGCCGGGAGGCCGCAAATGAGATTGGCTTCCCCTGTTACTATATTAGCTGTAACTAGCGACGTGGAGAGTGCATGCCCCGCACACTCCGAACGAAACCTTTCCCACTCCTTTCCCAGGTAAACCGCAAGGCATGTCCTAAAGAAATATGCCTTCCCAAAGCGCGCTACCTGGCACCTGTAGCTGCATCCCTGGCGCTGCGGACAAGCAGCGGGGCAGTCCCTGCCCAGGGCACGGCTCCCGGGGCCAGGCGGGCAGGGAGGGCCGGGCTGGAGGAGGAGCCCGCCCGCTGCTCTTAATTAAGCGCCGTGACCGGCGCTGCCCGCGGCCGGGCGGGCCATGGAGGTGGTGCGGGATGGCGTGGGATCGCTGCTGCGGTGAGTGGGGGGACACTCCCGCCCCTTCTTCTCCATCCCCTTCCCCATCCCGGGCGGCGGGGATGCCCGAGGCTGGGCAGCCCTCGCTCGGCCCCAGCGCTGCCGGGCGGAGGGCGCGGTGCGGGGGCGGGCGGGGATTAACCCGATGGACGCTGCGTGGGAGCAGCAGGTCGGGACGCTGTGGCAGCCCTGCCTGCGGAGCCTCATGGAGCTCTGCTGAGGGAAGCACAGGTAGGAGCCCTGCAGCCGGAGCTGCCTTTGAGGTACGGTGGCCACTCGGCGCTCGGGGCTGTGCCGGCCGAGCGCTGTCACCGCCGGGAGCCGAGCCCCGGGAGCCGCCGGGATCCGGGGATAACGTGACCGCAAGCCCGGTGATACTGTCACCGCGCCGGCCGCGACCGTGGGGGTACAGCCCTGTAGGCTGCTCGGAAATCGGCTCCCAGCTACGCTTGTGGTGGCTCTACAGTTCATGTTTGAGCAGGAGGACCACGCTGCCCTCTGGTTGAACCCTAAGTCTCCTGATTAATTTCCGACCTCTCCCTGATTTGTTTTGTTGGGGATTTTTTGTTATCTCTTGTTTTGCCTCATTGTTACTGCCGCTGTCCTTTGCCAGCGAACCCTAACCTAAAAATTACTCCGTGCCGTATCCTGGAGTGTGTTGTGCAACGCAGATTTTTCTGAGTGAGGCTGAAGATCATTGCACCACGTTCTTAGACAAACATATGGGGCATGTTGCAAACAAAGATAAAGAGTGAAATACGTGTACAGGGCTCAAGGCAAGCTTTTAATCCCCATATCCTCCTAAAAAATTAATTCATCTCTCCCACCAGATTTAACACTAGAGTGAATGTTGGTGGCAGCAATTGTGGAGCCCTCTCTAGCAGATTGTAGTTATCCGAAGTAAACTGGATAAGGTGCTAGAGTTTGAAGGTATTTGATCTTTCAATTATAAAATATTTTTGTTCTTTCCACAGATGTGGGACTCCTTTTTCCTTTAGAGAAGAGCTAGGGCTTGATCCTTTTGGTTTTAAAGAGTAATAAAACAATAGTGGACTTGTCTGTATTTAACATGTCACTCAACTTTCTGATAAAACCAACTGCACCTTAGTTCCTTTCTACCACTTGTTTTGTGACTTAGCTTGATCAGCTTTTGATAGGAAATTATGTTTGGTAACTCCAGTCTAGCAGAGGAATTCCCTGTATCAGGAATTGGTTTGTCTATGTTTTGAGGACACCTACAACAAGAATGGAGCTTTCTAAGAGCTGTGAATGTAAGCTGGCCTGTTTGAGCCTATGATCTAGGAAGGACAGGGGCACACAAAATAAATTCACCAATAGGCCCAGAAATGGAAGGGTTCACACTCTGTTTATCTGTCTGCTTTCCTTCATCCTGCCTTTTGTCTCTTCACTAGCTGAAACTTTAGCCTGCCCTGGAGCCCAGACTCACTTCTTCATAAGCAGGCTTAGTTTAAAGATGATATTGACAGGTTTTATCAAAATGCAGGTGAAATGTCACCACTTCTTAAGATATAACTTCTTAAGATCTTTTCTATTGAGTGACTGTCTGGTGGTGATAATGTAAGCCCTGCTTTATTAATCTTTAGATAGACTTTAGATAGAACTAGGCAGCAATGTGAGGTGATTGATCCTGACTCCTTGAGAAATTCTGCTCGAAGTATGGCTTGTAGAGTTGGCTGGGGTGAACCCTGTTAGCTCAAGTCCTGCCCATGAGCTGTGTCCCTAACACTTCTCACTCTTTGTCAGCATGTATGTTTTGGCTGTTACTCTTACGCTTTGTCTTTTGTGAATGACCTCTTGGCTTAACTAATGGGAAAGAAAACTTTTCAATGGGACTGATATTGACTGTCCTCACAAAAAAAAATTTCACATACTCACATAGATATCACTCATGTTACTATTCTACCTGCAATCTTTCAAATTTGTGAGAGGCAAAGAGATGTAATTGGCTGTGAAAGCTGTTGAAACCACAGTGCTGTACTTTCTGACACCAGGGTGCCCTGTGAAGTGGTGTCACCAGCCCCAAGGTAGATGAGCAGGCTTCCTTCCTGAGGGAGAGACTCAGTGATTCAGAATGTGAGCTGCCCACAGGCAGTGAGGTGATTGGGGACCATTAACTTAGTCAGCAGAGGGATTGACAAACACAGCCTGTCCTAGCAGGCTTCCCTTCTGTGGAGCTTCAATGCCCTTGGCAATGCTGCTGTCTCCTTGTCCTCCTACCTGGCTCTCACCCTTTTCCAGGAGGAATGGTGCTTATTAGCTCTTTAATAACCACTTGTTTCTTGAGAGCCAAACTGGCTGCTTATCCTCACCAGCTTTGCCACAGGAAAGACAGAGGTTTCCATCAGCCATGTGTGTATAAATGCCAAATGTTGAAAGCCAGGGACCTACTGTATAGACACTAGCACAAAATTATAGCATGAGCTAGAATAAAACTGCTGAATATTCTCCTCCTTTAAAAATATTAAAGTTCCAATAATGCCAAGGGGTTTTTGAGGAAGGTAAACTTTTTCTTTAGAGGGAAGGTGATAGCCCAGAAGAGTAGTTCAGAATGAGAACAGGAAATAAATTATTTACTGAAATCTGAATCTGTTCAGGTGCAAAAATGACATTCTGTACATTCCAAAAATATGCTTATAGACCAGATAGGAGGTGTGGAAAAGATATTTATTCTCCACGGTTGGCGTGGGTTTTCATAAAAGGTGTGACTGGGACATCATAAGTTGAGTAACTTTATAGCATCTCATTGTTGTTCTAGGAAGTCCTGTATTCACTCTCTGGCTGCAGATAAAGGCTGCCAGCTCACTCTACCCTCAGTGAAAGTGTCTGAGAATAGATTTTCCTACATAAAGCTGACCTTTTACACCTATGTGGGAGAACAAAATGGGGATGCATTGCTTCCCCGCCCCTGAGAAATTCAATATGAAGGAGCCAAAGGTAAAGTACAGAGGATAAAGTCCAAGAGTGTGGGAGACAAAATATTGCCTCCCTTAAAAAGACTTAAAAATCAATTTTAGCTTTTTGGCAAGCTAATTATTGACTTGGCCATTATCATTTGGCAGAAAAAGGTGTCACTAGGTGTAGATGAGAGCAGGTCTGTACATTGGTGTGGGAGTAGGATGTTACTGGTGTTATGTTCTTGGTTTATCAAAGGTAAATATGTCCAGAAAAATCTAAAATCTCTTTGTAAAGGTGAATTGAGTTGAATTCTTCCAGCCTTGCTGGCAGCCTGCTCCAACATTATGCATTTATGTACTTGGATTTTAATTTTGACTGCATTTAACTCCTTCTGATACAAGCCTCTTATTTTGTGTTTTCCAAAACCAGATGGAGTTTCATAGAGTGCAGATATAATTTACAAACAAATGCTTTGACTTTTTGGAAGTCAAGTGTAACTATATCACAAAGCTCTGCTTGCATTCTGCTGCCAGGTGTTTTGAATATGGGTAATATGTTCAGTCTTCCTGAAACAAAATCATATCTTAACACAGAAGATTGCTTTCAACGAATTGTGTATCTCACTGAGTGTTTATCTTGGAAATAGAGAGAATGATCTAAGTAACTGAATGCAATAACAGCTGCTGCCTTTTAAATTCAGTTTTACAACCCATCAGCTGCACTGTGATTGTGACCTTGATATCAACCAAGCTAGAGGTGTCCCACGTTTGCTTGAAATTGTATTAATTTTAAAAGTCTTTCCAAATTCATGGGCAAGAGAGAGTCCAGAGATAACATATCTGTAGGACTGCGTAGTATTTAGTTTTGAAATTAAGCTCTAAGAGTCTTAATGTGATCTGTGAATTTCTTGTGTAATGTGATTATTTCAACTATCTTCCTCCTTCTTGCCGTACTTGACACGACTGTTTTTGTAACTATGTTGAATTTTTATTTGTCTTAGATCTTTCATATCCATGGGAGCATCTGTGGGAGCAGTAACAAAACAGACCCTGTTCCCTCCTCTCATGCCTGCAGGGCGCCCTTTCCGTGTGTCCAATGCCTCCCGAAGCAGCCGGAAAGGAATTGTTGCGAGCAGCCTGCAAGAGCTCCTCAGCAAGGTAGAGCAAATAGTCCCACTCTGACTGAAACTTGCAGGGAAATACAGTATCCCAGAAAGACAACACACACTCTTCTTCTGAAAAAAAAAACATTACTAGGAGTGTTCAGCAGAATATTTCAGATAAGCCAATCTCAATATGAAACGATGAGCTCTCTTTAGAATGCTAAAATTTCCTGGGTTTTTTTTCAGACTTTAGATGCCTTTGTTATAACTGCTGGAATAGTTACTCTGGTTTTGGAGGAAGATGGCACAGTTGTGGACACAGAAGAGTTCTTCAAGTCTCTGGATGATAATACACACTTCATGGTTCTAGAAAATGGACAGAAATGGACACCAGTAAGTTAAAATTGCTGGAAAGAGGGGAGAAGAGGAAGAAAAATTCCTCTGAAGAGGCAAG
This sequence comes from Acridotheres tristis, assembly GCA_037013685.1. NCBI lineage: Eukaryota > Metazoa > Chordata > Aves > Passeriformes > Sturnidae > Acridotheres > Acridotheres tristis. Next base: position 97,843,307 of record CM072886.1, on the reverse strand, counting down.
GTGTAAACTCTTTGTTGAGTCTTCCTGGATGAAAAATCAAGTTCATATTTCTTATTGTCCCTTGTCTGGACATAGATCTGTTGGCAAAATCCACCAGGAATTGAAATAAAACATTATAGCTGAAAGGACTTACAGGGAAAATACCCTGCTTTTGGAGAAGCTCGGGAGTATTTCTTCTTGAGCCTTTTTGTAACATAAAGAAAATTAGGACTTTGACTCAGTGAAGTTAAAAAATACAGTGTCTTTAAAGATTAGATTTAGACTGTAAAAATGTGCAAAAAAAAGTAATATAAACAAGTTTTGCCTTCTGAAGAATAGTTAATGATAGTTAGAAAAATGCCTGTTTGATTTTGCCAGAAGTTGGCATCAGAACCTGTCAGTCTGCATGCTTCAAGATATTTAAGAACTGCCTTGCTTTAGCCTTCTAATCATATAAATTAAGTATTTAACTAGTTATTTTATGGGGAAATAGTTATCAGTACATTAATAACTTAGAGTGAGACTCGTGACTGTTTCTCCATGAGATGGTTGTTGCTAAAATCCTGACATCAGAATTTTTTCTACCGGGTGCAGAGCTGGCTGTGGTACTGTAAGCAGGGACACAATTTCTGTGCCTTCACGTGCACAGCTCGATAATGTGGCCCTGTTTTCCCTGTCTCCTGTTGCAGTGTGGGCAGCCTGGACGTTTTCCCCCCAAATACCTCACTGGCTTATCAAGCTCTGCATCTGGGGCATGAGCTCCAAGGGCAGAAAGGGAGTTGCTGCCAGGGTGTGGCTCCACCTTGCTCCTTTCCCCATAGGCATTGCAGCAGCACAAGTCTGAATGTAGCCCCTCTTCAGAATTGCTGAGTGACAACAGAGGGATTGTCACAGCTTCACCAATCCTGGAGTGTAGCACCAGCTTTGTCCTGCTTTATCCAAATATTCTGGCTGCTAATGGGGAGGGGTGTGGGGAGATGCTTCCAAGCACACCAGCTGCTTGTACATGTCCAAAGCTGTTGTTGATAGGGGACCCTGTTGCTGGAGCTTGGAGGTTATCAAAGGAAAACAGGCATAAAATTGCTGGCTAATGATACACTGCTGTGTTTAACTTTGTCTGACTTATCACGGTGCTGTCTAAGGGCTGGGGTATCAAGTACAAAAGGGCTCAGTCTTACACAACTCTATTGCTTCATTTAGCATGCAGAAAACAGCCTGGCAGCTGCCAGGTTGTTAACCTTGAGTGGAGCATGCTGAGCAGAGGATCTCATGTATCCACTAGATGTCTCTGTGAATATGGGTTCTCTTCACTATTTTCTTTTTGGTTTTTTCCTTTCTTGAAGCACACACCCTGCAGCAGGCAAGGGCTACTTTCAATAAAGAAAGGTACATTTAAGGTGGAAGATGGTTTTCTGTGCTCCCTCTCCTTTGCTTTTCCACTTAAAATCTCATTATTAAACCCTTGGCCTAATCAGCATTGGTTCCCTCCCTGTGTTTCTTTTTAGTAGGAAGAAAGAGGGTTTGTGAGCCAGGTTTGGAAGTGAGTCCCTGGCTTTCCACAGATGTCATCTTTGTAGCTGTCTCTAAGAGTGCTCATCAGCGTTGTGTTCCTGACTAAGCAAAAGGACCTGCTGCCATCCTGGATATTTAGTGGCCTAACCTTGCTGCCTCAGAGAGCAGCCAGAATGTACCAGGATAAATAAATGGCAGGAACACTATCCAGTGGCTTCAGCGTACTCTGAAGAAGCTCTACTACAGAAAATAAATACTCAGGAGGTGCTTTGTCACTCTAGAATTTTAGTGTCTGTTTGGAAAACTTCAGAAGCCTGTTTAGGACTTGAAAAACAATACATAAACTACAGACCTCCTTTTCTGTGTGCTAATGCTTTTAATTCTAGTTTAGAATTGACCCAAGACTAGAATAAGCAAAGCTGCTTCTGAAGAGTTGCACTGTTAATAATTGTCTTGCTGTAGTTTCCTGTGTCGTGGTACAAACTCTCTCTCTCTTTTTAAATCAGACAAAAAATGGAGTTGTCGCTGTGAGAAAAAAGAAGAAAATGGGAGTAGCTAACATCACGTTTGATCTGTACAAACTGAACCCTAAGGATTTTATTGGCTGCTTAAACATCAAGGCAACCTTCTATGAGATCTACTCTATCTCATATGACATCAAATGCATGGGAGCAAAAAGTGTATTGCGGTGAGTGTCTTTCTACCGCTGCTCAGGTGTATGTGCTTATGTAAAAATTTGTTTGCTACTGGTTCTGTGAAGCAGGTGTGTTTATAAATCTAGTGTTTTTATTTCTTATCTACTGCCCAATATGCTGACTCTTTCTTCATAAGGTGGATAGCTGACTGGTAAAAAGCTACCTATAGCTTTTGATAATGGAATCTGAAGTTTCTGTCAAGGCAAAATTCTTATCAGCTTGTATTTACGGAAAGGGTGTAAGTACGGTCTCTTTGTTCTGCTGAGAGAATTTCCTCACATTTCCTTTACTTGTTTGAAGAACGCAGGAGGCTGGAGAAAGAAGCTCTTTGAAGGGGAGACTTCAAGGGGATGAAATGAGAGGAATTTGAGATCTAATGTCAGGGGTGTTAAAGTTTGCTCAGACATTGCAGTTCCTGTTTGACAGATTTACCGCTAGAGCTACATGGAGGCAAATGAAAATGGAATAGAGATGACACTCTCCTCTCTTAATGTGGATTTGTCATCTGTAGTAAGACTCTGTGATATCACTGCTCTTAAGCCAACTGGTGTGGTCTCTAGGCTAGCTAAGGGAGCCTGTCAAGGACCACTGTCTCCTGCAGGGCTGATCTGCTGTGAGCTGTGAGTTTGGTAGAACTGGATGTTGGGAAACGCCGTCTTAAAATAATACCTGTCCAGTCCACTGTTTACAGCAACGAGTTGAAAGTTGGTGCCTTATCAAGATCAGCTGTTCTGCCCTGATTCAAGAAGACTCCTGGGTTCAGACCCCTTCCCAGAGGTGCTATACTTTGACAGTTGTTTAAGCTGCAACTCCGAGTTTCTCTATGTGATTTTAGAATTCTGGTTGAGACGCAGTGGTGTGCTGCATTTTATTACTTGAGGACCAGATCTGACGGAGAGATGTATATGTCATCAGTAGGGTTTTGTCTTGTCCTGAGTGACATGCCTTTAGATGAAGTCTTTAAGCAGTCCTTCCTCTCCTGATGCAGGTATGCTGATTAGCATTGTAATGCTGATCTTGTTTCCTGTCCCTCAGTCTCACTGACCTCTCCCACTCTACTTGGGTGGTCCCATCCTTAATCTTTCAGGCTACAGCTGGTGTGGCTGTAGACAAGACTCCTCTCTGGTCAGGATGAAGTGATCATGCAGCTACAGGCTACATTCACCTGTAACACTGACTTCATTAGGGTTTCTTCAAGGCAGAGGCTTGTCCTTGGACAGCTGCACTCCTCCAGTTCTTATGTTTGTCAAACTCTCTCTAGCCAAAACAAACTCTGGTCTCTGTCTGCCTGCTATGGAACTGAGTATCAGCACTGGAACTTGTGCTGCTAAGGAGAGTTTGAAGTGACAATTTTGCCTCCCTGCCAAGACAGGGCAGCTGGTGAGAAAGGAGCAGTGCTGGCAAACAGCTGACGTGGCTGTGGAGTTCTGGAAGCTCTGTTATGTTGCAGAGTTGAGCTGTAAGGGAAGTGTCACTGTCAGGGTGGGATGACAGTCTGCTAGCAAAGAACAGGGTGACAGAAGAGATAACCTTGGGTACCCTTGAACACAAAACACAACAATGACATGGCCTGTCTCAGCTTGCTGTTGAAATCAGAGACAGAGGATGTCAGGATCCTGGTGTAGTCCCTCTGCTAATGAGTTGCAGATTGCTGACTCTGATGCCCTCTCCCTGAGCCCACATGCAGAGTGTGGAGGGAAGGGACTGAAAAATGCTGCAGCTGTTCATGATGGGAGGGGCTGGAAGCCTGCCAGGTCTGATTAGTGCATTTCCCCTCGTGGTGTTTCCCTGTAGTGTCCCACTGAAGGATCAAATGTCCAGTTCAACAAATAACTTGCTCCGTGGCTTAAGTGGCAACTGCTCTTGTGTGCAAGTGACACACTGCAGCTGCTCCAAAGCCCAGCACCAGGTGCAGCTTTCTTTGCAACTGCAAAGCTCCTTGGCCTGTTCTGTGTGGTGAAGGAAGAACATGCTGAAATGGCACGTGTAGGAAGCATGAATAAGGGTACAGTGTTCTTTAAAGGCTTCACAGGCTCTAAGCTCAGGGTATTCTGCTGTTTTGAGGTATTGGATTTCAACTGCAAACCTTTCATGGCAGTGGGGTTAAACACTAATTTGTTGGAAGAAGGCTTTTCCTTCTCTAAGCTCAAAGGACCAGTGAATAGAAGCAGAGAGTTCACAGCTGCATGTTTTCTTAGACAGGAATTCAGAAAATCTTCCTACTTTTTTTTTGCAGAAGAGCGACTGATCTGGTTTCTGTATCTTCAGAAACTGATCCCATTCCAGTTTTTTTTTGTGCTGCCTCCCAATGCTTCACACTTGTGAGAGCCCTCCTAACTTCTGGGGGATGAGACTCAAATGTAGCTCTCAGTATTTATGCCCCTGTTGTTTCTTGCAGAATGGAAGATGCAGTTATAACTAAGTTGAATAAATGACCATTCAAATATGAGTAATCTTCCCCTGTGAAGATCCACAGTTTATATTGTCAACATCTGATGCTTACCCGATGCTGTCTATGAATTTGTACTGATTCTTACACAGCATTATATATTTGAATGCTGATTTTATCAAATTTTATGTAGTGAACTAAATAGTTGTGAACTGAGAATTCTTAAGGCTTGCAGCTTGGCCCGCAGTAATTGTTTTGCTGTTGAGTACCCACTGTAATGTGATTGTTCAGCTTCAGATCTAATCAGGTTTGATCTGTGGGTTGAAGATACATACAGGGTTGTATTAGTGAATGACAAAGGTGAGATATGAGGTGAGTTTATGCTGCAGGAATGCTGTTCCCAGGCAACATTGTTTTCTGTGGTACTGTGATGGTTTGAGTGACAGCTTTGCAGAAGGCCTGTAAGGGTCTAACAGATGTCAGTCTGCTTTGTTAAATGTGATTTCTGGTCCTGCCAGCATATCAATAGTTTTCTGTTAATCAAATATTTTCTCTAAAGAAGGTACAAAAATTACCATCTTCTCAGAAGTGAGACGGAATGAGGAGTTTTGAAATATATTTATTCAACTCATCATAATGTTGTGGGTGGAAAGGGATAATGTAACCTTGCTGGTTTTTTTTTTTTTCTTAAACAAGTGACTTTTCTTCCAGGAAAGTGCTTCAGCTAATGTCCCATGCAGCACAAATAACTGGACAGTTTCTTCTCTACACTGGAACGTATATGTTGCAGTTGATGGGGGAATATGATGAAGATGACATGTGCACAAGATCCAGGCGGGAGTAGTGACCACAGCTGCGCTTCTGGTGTCAAATCCTTTTGCTTAAAGACATTCTCTTGCCCAGTTCTGATTGTAATAATGTTACAGTAGGGGGATGTGCACTAATGTGAACTAACATTTTTCCTGTTTGGGAGTGCTTTTAGGCCTTAGTCATGAAGTGTTGGATGTTCAGAGGCCCTTAACACCACAAAAAGTTTGGTATATAATGCTCAGGCAAAAGGAGAGAGTGGAAAGGGTTTGCCCCAGCAATTAAAAATGGAGAATAAGCATACTTGGAAACTTGCATGCTTTGCATCCAGTGGAATATTTTTTGAACCAATCAAGACATTGTTTTGTTCTTTTGGGTTTTGTTTGTTTGTTTTTCACAGCTTGCATTCTGAACAGACTGGGCTGTAAGGTGAGGGCAAGGGGACTGTGGGGCTTGTTTGTTTGTTTAAATCCTTAACAGCGCTGGCATTAGTGTGAAACTGACATTGAGGTAAAGTGTATCTATTTAATCCTGCTGACAATGAAACTACATAGTGCACCTTCAGTCCTACTTCAGTGACTGACTATTCTCATGAAGTCTAATTGGAGATTGTGCCACTACAAAGCAGACGGTTAAGATGTAGCCTTGCTTCCCTTAAAACGAATAAAAGCTTTTCATTATTGTTCTTTATATATTTTTTTCAGATCTTCAGGATGTTCAGGTTATTACAGCTCACACAGTTGAAGAAACATACATTTTTTTTTTTAAAGAATCTGATGTCCAGTTCTGCCTGAGCATTCAATAATCTGCCGTGGTTTCATGAATATGATTTATAAGCAACCTGGTGAAGCTTTTATTCGGGGTTAAACCACCACTTATGTAGTTTTTACTGTTACAAGATGGCACTAGGTGTCAAATTGGGCTTGAGGTACATGTAAGAGATGCTGGATATTTTGTTGCCCTTGAGTTCAGGGGAAAGCAGCAGGACACTACATAGTCTTGCATAACATACATGGATGCTCTAAAGCTAATATTTCCAGTATTATAATCTCCCAAGACATGCTGCATTAAAGGACAAAGTAATATTTCCTGCAGTTTACTGAACTGTTGCTATGCCCAGCTTTCAGCAAGCTTCTCCTCAACAGTGTGAAAAATTGGAGAACAAGTAGTCTAAGGCATCTTGTGTCAAAATGCAAACTCTTGGTGGAGGAAAAAAAGCCCATTTTTGGTTGTTCACAGGTGTAGTTTTTGAGGTTTTTGTTTGCTTGCACATGAAGAACTTTAGGAAGGCTGAAAACTCTCAAGGGGACATCAGATGCAGGAAATCTTTCTTTTTCTAGTAAGAGAAACTCTGGTGCAGAGGGAACAAGCGGAGCAGGGGAGGAAATCAGTGGGAACAAAAGGGAAAAGACCACTATGGACCCCACAGTGCTTGCTGTGCCACTGAGACAGGAATCCATTAACTGTGTGCACCAACTGCACTGGCCTGATCTGCTACAGGAGAAGCAGAAAGGTGGGAAAGATGAAGTGTCATGGTTGGTGGTGTCTGTTCACTTCAAAGGTCACTGATACATGGGAAACTTGCTCTTGCCTTTAGCTGCAAATCTCACCTTCATGTGCGTGTTTTTGCCTTCCCACTGTGAGTGTGGCTATGCCAGCTGGAGCTGCATCTCAAATCGTTGTTGGGAGGAAAGGCAGCCTAAACCCAAGTGCTAAAGGGATTGATGGACACAAGTTTTGATCTGTCTCTGCTCATCTCTTAAGTGATGGTATTAAAAATAAATAGACAGCTAAGAAAAACCTTGGAGTCTTCTAATTCCTGTTGTTTCCCATCTACTTCTGAGTGTTTGCTGGAGGAGGCAGAGGGCATACTGCTCCAGATAAGGGGAGGATTTGTTCTTTCCTAATTTCTCATGGGGAGAATGCCTGGGGCTTGTAGCACAGTCAGGTGTCCTTCAGAAGAAAACAAAAAACTATTCTGGGAGTAATGAGAAAGCTTCCATTTTGATATAACCTCTTTATGTTTTATCTGTATTTTTCTTGGCCCCCCCCCGCATAAATGATTGTTGCCATGTTAATCGTTGGCCAAAGTCTTTCTTTCCTTGTCAAGGAATTGCATTTAAGTGACTTTGCAAGGACATGGTAATTTTTAAAGCTTTTAAGAACCACTTATTCTATTAAAACAAGCACACCTCTTGAAAACAAATTCCCTAAAATGCTTCTATGAATATTTGTGTTGCCTATGGTGGGAGCACCAGCGTTAAAAAAAAAAGTAAAACAACTGGAATAGCTCATTGTTGCTTTATTTGAGTTACTTCTTCAACATTTGTAGTACAAAAGCTTTTGCATGTCTGAACTGGGCAGATCCCAAAGTCCAACTTTCTCTAGCCAGAGGCAATTGTTACAGGACTAACACTCCACAGTTTACAGTGACACTATCTGGAAATCTAGGTGTGATGTGAAAAGCTAACCTACTATGAATGTGCTGTTTTTAAGCAGCTACTCCTTCAACAGCTTAACACTTAAAACTTGAGCTCTGAAGTTCCTGTATGCAGCAGTCTCCATCTTGGAGCAATTCCATCTCTTCAGCTGTTTGCATTTTGAATTAAAGTAGCTCAGCTTTGGCATTGTCTCAAAATGGGAGAAGTGTCCTGGAAATTATGTCTGGAAATTATTTCATTGCTTCTGAATCTGGATCTTTCACAGGCTTAGTATTTGGAGGTGATACTTGCTACTGTACCAGCTTCTTTCTGGGAATAAAGTTTTGGCTTTAAGTTAAACTGGAGGAGTTTGTCATTCTCTGAGTTGGAACCAGTTTGATTTTATTTTTTTTACACACTTCTTATACTTCAGCTGTATATCACATGCAGCAAAGAAAAATTTTTTGCATTATCTGCCTTTTAGAAAACTATATACAAGTGCTGTACAATATCTAGCAAGACACAGAGAAGCTAAAAACACAGGCTCTTAACTGCAGGAATGTTCTTTGTTTTGTTTTGTTTTCTTTTGCATTTTTAGCTTTAGTTTTATTTCCCATAAACTCAGCTAACCTGCACTTGTTGCAGACAAGGCTGGGAGCAGAAACATGTAGAAGGTGTGAAACATTTTTGCTGCCTCCTTGTTTGCACTGACCCTTTTTGCCTGTTGCTTTGCATCACTTACTAACAATGCACCAAGTCCTACTCTGTGGTTACCAAAAAAGGAATTTTCACTGAAGTCAGACCTTGTTGACTCAGGCACTGCTCATGTTCTGCAGAGAGAGCAAAATTGCTTTCTTCACGACCAGAATGAAGGCTCTAGTAGCTTTTGTGTATGTGCAGTTTATCATTACTTCATTTCCTTCCTTTTATAAACCCATGAAAGTTTTCTTGAACCTTCCGATTCTTTCAGGAGAAATGGGATTGCAAGCTCTTCTGTCCAGGGAGAGAAGAAAAAGCAGGGTCTAAATTCTTTAGATCGTTTGAAATATGCTGTAGGAAACATTATGAATCCCTTCCCTACAGAGGAGGGGAAGATAAAAGCAGGAAAATTGGACTTTAAGATGGAATTTTTTCAGTGAAGTGTGATGAGAGGTAGGTATACACAATTTCAGAAAGGTTGGTAAGTCTGAATTTTAACTGTGAAGATAACCTCATATGATAATTTGTAACTGGCAGAAATATAATTCTAAATCATTTCAGTGTGCTTCTTCCCTGAAATGACACTTGAACTAAAGGCACAAGCTAATTAATTAAAAGTTAAAAATAAAGTTTAAAACCAAAGTATAAAGCATATTTCTGACTTGATGCCCCAAGGTATATTCTAGGATTCAATGTGATTAACAAACCACTTCAGTTATGTATCAGCAAGTAACCTTGTGGGGCTTAGAGTTTATCACTGCTTTCTCTACCTTGCATTGTCATATATGCAGCTAAGATATTTTTACGTGTAAGCATTGTTGTTTTGCTAAGGGAAAATAGAGTATTTTCCCACTGCACAATTTTTAATCTCAGTAGTTTAACTTGCTGTGAAAATTGAGAAGAGTGAAAATTGTGTTCAGTGATGGCAATATTTTCTGCTGTGTGGTGCCAATTTAAAGGAACATTGTTCATTAATAAATAAAATCAAGTAGTGGCTTTGGATGTTGTCTCTATTCATTTCCAGAACAACTTATTCCTGAAATAATAATGAATATTAATGAATCTACGGTCTGGCACAAACTGTTTCCAAGTGCTGGACTGGGACAGTGAAGTAACTGGACACTATTTTTTGGCTCTGAACTCTTAACTCACTGCTGCTGACTCACTTTCTGGCCTCAGAGAAACTGTGCAAATTGAGTTTCCTTTCATACAAAAAGTTTGCTTTCCTCCATATTTTACAAAAGTTGCTAAAGACTACAAAATACTGAGTGCAGGAGATAGAAGGGTTCAGTGATCTCTGGTGTTCACTAAACACTGTTAGGGTCAAGGACCTCTTTATTTTGCCTCACAAAACCTCTCTGCAGTCATTTACCTAAAGATAAAGTAGTAGATATCTGACAGCAGGGAAAAAATTAATTTAGTTTAGTGAAATATCATATTTGTCTAGTTCAGGATTAACTTAAAACTTGAGGGAGGTTGGAATGCAAGTGTGGTTTGTCTATTGCTCTTCATGTAATAAGTACATCTTGTATTTAGCTTAAGGGACAGTTTTGAAGAGCTTGACTGATGGAGCAGTTCCCTTCTTGTGAGGGAATCATGGTCTGGTTTCTTGCTGTGTGAAAGCACAAAATAGAGCTGTATTTGGTTTAGTGGTGAGGCTTTGGCAGTGGGAATTAGAGGGATGCTGTGGGGGTGGCCTCTGTGTTGTATAGAGCTCTGAAATGAACCCACCATTGCCCAAAGCTGAGACCTTCAGACAAGCTGGTGGTGTCCCTGTGGAAACATATTTAAGAAAGGGCAAAAAATGCAGCAACTGTGAGAAAGAACTGAAAAAAAATGTGGGAGATATAACCTGCAGACATCAAGGTCAGAAAAGAAGTGGGAGGAAATGCTACACATGCCAGACAGAGCTTTCTCTGCAGCCTGTGGAGGAACATGCAGGAGAAAACATCCACCCATGGAGCCCCCCTCCCGTGGCAGGTGGGCATGTTTGGAGGAAGCTGCAGCCATGGGGAGCCCATGAATGAGCAGCTTTTCTGGCAGGAGCTGTGGCCAGTGAGGCAGCCACACTGGAGCAGTGTGTTCCACACACTGTGGAAGGGACCCACGCTGGGTCTGTCCTGTGGGAAGGGCTCATGGTGGAGCAGGGGAAAGGGGGAGGAGGAAGGAACAGCACAAAAGAATGGATGTGGAGCGATCATGACCCCCCATTCACCTGCTTGGGGACAGGGAGAGGAGGTAGAAGAGCTGGGAATGAAGGAGTGAAGTTCAGCTTCGGAAGAAAGCAGAGTCTGGGGAAGGTGTTTTTGTTTTGTCTTTGTTTCTCACCATCTTATAATATTTTTTGCTGAAATTAATTTGATCTTCACTGAGTTCTCTCTGTTTTGCTGATGTCACTAATTGGTGAGTGATGCTCCTGTCTTTGTCTTGACCCACAGACTATTTCATTTTATTTTCTCCCCATGCCTGTTGAGGAGATGCAGTGAGAGATCAGCTAGTGGGTGCCTGGCAGACAGCAAAATTTAACATGCCACAAGCACAATACACTGGAAGTAAAAACAAGCAAAATCTCCAAGGTGTCTGTGTTAATGGTGGCCAGTGAAACTGGAAACAAATATTTTGATTTCTTAAGGACTTTTCACAGCAATGTCTGGAGGGACAAAATCCAGTCATATGTGAGACAAAGTTAATATTTGCACTTCACTAAGCTCAGTCTCAAGCATGGTTTTTCTAAGGTCACCCAACAGTGCAAATCTTTCATAGTAGGCCCCAATCCTAATGTGTTCTTGATAAGAATATTTACTAATAAATAGCAATTATCACCAGAAAAAGAACTTTGAAATAGTAGTGTAAATAGTTTCATAAAACAAAACAACTAATGAAATGTAACACTGGAAACAAAGCATGTCTTAATAGGCTCCAGAATCAGGATAATGCATTTTATGCAGTTACAACATAAAAAACTGTTGACCAACAGTTTTCTAAAAAGTCTGCTTCGATAATTAGCATACATTATGTATAGATTAGGTGAGGGGGTTAAGTAATGTAACTATTATAACAGGTTGTTTATGATTGTCATGCATTTTAAAAAAAGGGAAAGCTTAGATCCTCAGACAACAACTCTATTTAAGAAAACAGTACCTTAATGATGTGTGTACTCAGTCTATTATAGACCCAGAGAAATCTCAGACATCTAAGAAGTCCTTTAAAGTCCTAAAGGTAATTTCTTATGACACATTTTTAATTACATCATGAAGTCCATAATCTTTTATGTTAAAAACACTTCTAATTACAAAGCGTCTTCCCTCGCATAGGTACATAGCTTGGTTTGCTGCTGCTCTTTATTAAGAAGTGTTTTCAAATATGCTTCTCCCATCTCAAAAATCAGGAGATGAATGTATAAGAAAACTATAAATAACCTAATTTAAGTAGAAGGACTGTTGACTTAATACTGAGCCAGACAAACTGAAATCTATGGCAAATTCTAGTTTATCCCTGAGAAGCTAAATTGCTAATTTCAGTGATTTCTGTATAAAATGTGCATAATGTAGGTGCTTTCCCAGCTGCAGCTCTCTTGCTTTCTTGTCTACTTAGGGAAGTTGCCTAGAAAAGCTGCCTTGAACAGTTGTAGAATATTGTTCTAATTTCCACGCAGGTGATCTTTCTTTCCAAATAAAAGTCACTATCTTTCAGAATAACTGATGTGTTTTCAGAGATGATTGATTATTCATAAATAAATCCATTTTACCAGAAATCTTAAAGTATTAGATAGCTGCTGCACATATTCCAGTCTCCTAGAAAAGTCATTTCATCTTTGGATGAGATGATCAAGCTCTTTTCCTCATTATTAGCACTTTTTTCATCATTATAAGCACTTTCTGCATACTACATTAGGATCAATATTTCATCTTGATAAAAATAAGTACTGTCTCTAATAGCTCCATCTTTGTGACCACGGAATTTAGTAAACAGTCCTCTCAATTCCTCCTAGTCTTAACTGGCCCTGACACGTGATGTGTTCGGTTCTCATAAGAGTTGTGATCAGTGAAAACAAAGCAGGTTTTGTCACTTGCAGCATCAGCTATGACTAAAGGCAGTAGCAATCTAACAGATAAAAGTCACTTCTCTTTCCTTAACTTCTCTCTCTACAAAGAAGTTTGGGTGGGGGTTTAATTGGAAGGGGTGGGAGGGGTTGGTTGGCTGATTTTGACATTTTGGTGTTTGATTTTCTTTCACTGGAAAAATTCCAGCTGCTACATTCTGTTTTTCTTTTTCTCTGTGCCTGATGTCACCAGTCACTCAGTTCCTTTGGCTATTTTTCTATAACTTGCCCTGATGACCCCCCTTGACACATGAGACTTGTTATGTTGTTTCTCTTATGGCCTTCCATCATCTATTCCAGATCTCCTCTGGCCACATTCAAACTAAAAATACTCTAGTATTTTTACTAAATAAATACTTTAGTATTTTAACTATTTTAGTATAGGGGAGAAGGGAGTGGGGTGGGCAGGAGGGGGTGGGCAGGTGTTTAAACAAATATAAATTAAGAAAGAAAGACATTTATGTCTGTCTTGCTCTAGCTGTTCATCCTCCTTGTTTCTGTAGCACTTTTAGCATAACTGTCTTCCATACTAACCAGGTTGGTGTCCTAAGACACTTCTGATTACTTCGAGCTGTGCCCTATTCCTGACAGATCATACTGGCCACATGTAACATAAAATCCCTGTTCAGTAACAGAGTCAGGACACCACAATGAAATAAATTTACATAACAGAGATGTATCTCCCTGCAAATCTTCCATGCACAGGCAACAACTGTGTCTCCACACCCTTCCTACAAAGCAGTGGCATTCAGTTTGCAGCCAGGGTATATTGTAGCCCCATATCCTCCCCCATTCTGGTTCTCTGTTCAACAAACCGACTGTGAAGTGCACTATTCACCGGGCCAGCAGTGGGCTGAGTCCTGGCCCTGGGCCAGACTGATTTCTCACATTATCAGCATTCATAAGCCTTTAGATCATGAATATGGTAATGCTGCTCATGGGCTGCAGTCCAAGGCAAGGGGTGAATACCCGCAGTACCACTGCTGCAGAGTGCTTTTCTAAGAAAAATAATGTCCAGCTCTCTCTGTGTGTGAATGTCAGCTTGCTCTCCCAATTCCCAGTAGGTAAGTCCTGGAGTACCCTGCTCATAGGGGGATGGTTCAGCTGCTTTTGTGCATTCAGTTTTAGAACACGTTCCTTCAGTGGCTGCACCCACCCAGCCCTGGCAGTGCTGAGGACTGTGCTGTTAAAAATAAGCCAGGCTTTGTTCAGTCATAGCTTGTGCTGTGCTGTTTGTCCTGGAGCTTGTGGACTTGTGAGGAATGGTGTTCTTCTCCTCCCAAATGTAATCTGAGAGAATCATTTGTGGAGCAGGCTAGGAGTGGTATGCTGCTCTGGGTTGGACATGTGTGACAGATGAGTGGGATCTGTGCTGGTGAGGGAAGGGTGGCAGCCAGGATCCACTCACCACCTGAGAAAACAGGCAAGGAGGAAAACTGTGACTCACCTGAGAAACCCCAGACATGACTGGAGCAATTTATAGTCGATTTTAGCTGCAAACCTGCTCTTAAAGAAGAAGTGTTTCCCACAATGAGATGAATCACTTTTACCTGGAGAGCTACACATTTCATCTCAAATACATGCTTGGTAATTGTTAAGTAACTGACAGTCTAAACAGGATGCCAGCCCTTCATCTTAGAAATCTATTGCTTTTTTTCTTTTTTCTCAGAGAATAAAACCATGAAAAGTTACATTTGTGCAATAAAACGTAAACCTATCTTTCCCTCTTCTCCTCCCACAGGTTGCAGTACAGATCTCTGCTGCAAGGGATTTTACTCAAGAGTGTTAAGAAACTGAGCTGGATGGGAAAAGATGCTTTAGCAACAAAAGAAAAGATAATCCATAGATCGTGCTTGGACCTGATCTGCTCAATTCTAAATGATCTGGGGGAAAAAAGTACTGAGCTGGTAAATCTTTATGATTGTACAAAAATCTTCAGGACAGTTAATCAGGCTATCAGGTGGACTGAATTTCAGAAGTATTTCATGATACTAATTTCATAAACAACACCTGATGAAATTTAAGATCCATAACTGCATTACACAGGAAAAACCAACCCTGTGTTTCCAGTGATGGGATTTAATTTAGCTGCCACCACTGTTAAATGACATCTTGGAGGTGGTGTGAATAGCTCAATGAAGGAAAAAGCTCAGCAGCAACCAAGAGGGCAAACACAAGGCATATTAGAAAATAAAAACCAGAGCAAGAAGCATCCTTTAACACTGCACAAAATGATGGCCTTGATTTAAATACTGTTACTCCCATTTCAGAGACACTGCAGTAGAGCTAGCAAAGGAGGCTGATAAGCAAGGACTCTCACAGGAGTGCAGGGTCACACTCAAACATGGGGAGATTAATTAGTGTAATACTTTCAGCTCAGAAAATTTTGGACAGATAGGCAAAATAAAGAACAAAACCACTAAAATCTTCACCTTACACACAGCTACAGTGATCATTAGGAACTGGTAGTCACTGTTTCTCGAAACAGAAGAGTTATGGGGCACCAATTTTAGGTGTCAGCTTTGCAAAAGAAAGAGCTACTTCTTCATAGAATGGAATTCAGTTGTGCATGGAAGGCAATGCCATGGGAGACTTTGGAGGCTGAAAGTGTAACTGTGTTAAAAAGCAATTACATAACTTCAAGGATACTTGAAATGAACTATTAAATATGGGGTCCAGATCCTTCCTGTGGTTCAACAAAGGCTTAAGCACTGACTGCCAGATGTAGAAGGGCACTTTTTGGGAAGCATTACCACATTCTTTCCCTAGCATCCATCACTGACTGCTGTCAGAGATGAAATTCTAGATTAGACAGATCTTCCATCTAATCAAGACCAACTGCCATCAATACACTCACCTGGTCAAAACATGCCTTTCTTTCCTTGATAATCTTTAGTACAACTTCTGTTCAAGAGACCTTTTTGTCCTTGTTCTGATGTCTCCCACACCCAAAACACCATGACCTCGTTGATAAGCTCTGCATTGTATTGGCATCTATTCAGAGCTGACTAAACTCCAAAAGCAAGCTGTCAATATCTCATATTCATTTTCTTCTTACAGCTATACCACTTACTCACTATATGATACAGATGGTGGTATACATTCCAGCTAAATTATGTTTTCACTCTGTCCTTCAAACAGATTGGTTCCCCAAAATCTTTAATGTGTAGAGAGGGTGGTGAGTTGAACATAGATAAATGCCTGCCTTAAGTTTGTATTCCCATAGCCTTGGATGTAGCTGTAAGGAAACACTAGCCTGGCTCCTTTACTGACTCTGTTGAGCACAGAGTGCAGCCCATTCTCTGGCTCTGTTTGTTTGTGTCGCTAAGTGACCGATTAGAATGGAGGTTAAAAACACAGCCACACCAAACACACATTTCTGCCTGACAAAACAGGCAGGTACATGCTTCCCTCTGCTCCAGGTGCTACAGCTATTGCATAAGAAGCACTATGACCAGCTGTGCAAAAAGTCTTGGGTGAGTAATGGTTGGCATTGGGGCTAAGCATAGGGAGAAACCTAGGGCTGAAAGAAAACACTCATTTCCAAAGGACAAAAAATATGTTACAAGTCAAAAGACATTAAGTGCTGGAAAGTACAAAAGCACCTGTATTCAAGCACATGAATATTCAGGACTGGAGTTGAAGTTTTCCATCTATTTTGTCAAATAGTGATAAAACTGTGTGAAAATGCAGCTAGAAGAGCTGGAAGGGATGGTGGAATTCCTCCAGTGTCACTTCACAGTCTCTTGGTCTTTGCATCTTAATATATTTTGCCCTGACTTGACTTAGTGACTTTTGCTTTAACATTACATAGTTCAGACCACATCTTGTGGGCTAAAACAAACATCAGCAGCATCTCCATTGACAGCTACAGATGAGTGGCACTAAAACAACCTCCTGAGTACTGTGTTTGAGCATAGGTGGCAATTCATGAAACCACAGCAACAAGTTTAATGGATGAGGGGGGTGACAAAGCAAGAAACTGTTTGAGAACCATATGAGATATAATGGCTTTTCTGGGCAGAATGCAAGCTCCAAAACACCCGAGTTAAACATGTGGCCTGGTGTTTGCCTTAACAGACCATACCCTTCTCTGTGTGTGTGTCTTGCTGTCTCACTTCCCCTTTCAAATGTTTTTGTTGGGTTCTTGAGCTGTTTCTAGACTCATCTGCAGCTGCAGTGTCTCTGTAACTCATGTGCCTCTTGTAGATTTTGTCACAAAAAAACCCCAAAACAAAAACAAACCAAAAAACCCAACAACAACAACCACCAAAAAAAAAAAAAAAAAAAAAGAAAAACTAAAACCAAAACCAAATTCTTTTAAGATTTTTTTCCCTTTCTTAACTTTCATGAAACTCTTCAGACTGAAGAGGAAAGATAGGAAGTAGACTAACCTTTGGGCCTTCCTCTTAAAGGTCACCATGGACTTAGTATAATTTACTAGCCTGCTACAAGCTGTCAGAGTAAATCCACCATGTGGATTGTATTTATTGCTTTGGTATTTAATGTAAGTGCTAACAAGCTTTTTAACACTGGATAGACACTTGCTGATATTCTTAAATATCAAAATGCACAAATTTATCATGATGAAAAAAAAAAGTAGCTAACTTGTTAAATGTTGTCTTATGGCATGAATTTC
Source organism: Acridotheres tristis (assembly GCA_037013685.1). Classification (NCBI taxonomy): domain Eukaryota; kingdom Metazoa; phylum Chordata; class Aves; order Passeriformes; family Sturnidae; genus Acridotheres; species Acridotheres tristis. The sequence continues at coordinate 97,826,065 of CM072886.1, read as the reverse complement.
CCTCTAGTCCTTAAAAACTTCAGTAAATAGAAATAGTCTTAGCAACAACCCTGATATAAACACAAATGTGTTTCCTGAAAAGCAGGAAACAGCTTAACAATCATATCATATGACTAGCTAAATACAGAAGAACTTAGCTGTTTTTTTTCCAGGGCATTAAAACAAATTTCCATGTGATTTTGTGGGAGATGACTGTTGCTTGAGCTGCTGTTACTGGAAAATCCTTTTACTCTGCAGCATGGGCACTCTACATATTTTGTCCCACCTTGTAAAATTCATCATCTTGTAGGAATCCATTTCTCTTCAGCCTGTGCACAAGAAAAGAGAACATGAGAAAACCTGAAGACAGAACACTGAATGCTCTACAATACCCCATGGCCTCATCCTGTGAATGTGTGCAGCTGTTTCAAAGCAGCTGGATCTCACACAAGATCCATGTGAATATTTAATTTGCGGCTACTGACAGCTACTGCTGCTACAGTTCTGACCAACAGGAGTAAAGAATCACATCACATTGAAGTCCATCCCACTGGAGCACCCAAGAGTTGTTCAGTAGAAATAAATTGTCTTGGGTTTTTACCAGCTAGAAATGCCTAACCCAGATATGGCCTAGCATCCAGATCTTCCTTAATCCATATCCTCTCTATCATAAATGGTCACACCATTCCCTAAAATGCAAGTTTGGACCTGTTCTAGCATTTAGTCTTCTGCTTTCACACTTGGGAGCAAGAGATACCTTGAGAATGTAGGCTGATTGTTCAAAAGGCTGCCTGGAGCATGAATCTGCAAACTCGAGCTGGTGGTTTGTAGCTGTTGTAACACTTTACTCATTTTTCAGGTTAAATATATTAATTAATTCTTTTTATCAGCAGAATTTAAGTTAAGATTGCAAAAGGAAATAAATAAGGAACAACAGTGAAGGGAGTAAATCTGCAAAGGAAATCTTAAGAAAGTTCTTCTCCTATTTTATGCAGGGTGGGAAAAAAAGCCATACTCTAAGTATTAAATTAACCTATGGAGTGAATAGGAAATTTAAAAAAGACTATGAGTTATGAAGGGTAAAGGTCAATATATATTATAGGTATGTGAGAAAGAGATATCTGAGAGAGCCAAATATAACAAGTGAGAATCCATTGTACAGAATTTACAGTGTGTTTCTATATTAATCTAAATATAGAATAAATCTCATGGACTCAGTCAGATCAAGCACTCAGGGAGAAATTTAGGTGCCTTAAATTTCCAAGAGGCGTTTAGTGGGGTTTTAAAATACAGCCACAAGTAATCCATGACAGTTAAGTACATAGGAGGATTTTGAAACACCTAAGTACCCTTAAAATCCCAGACCAAATCTGTGGAGACTTGAGAAGAATATGCAGGCCTCTGTGGACACAGGTTATAATGGCACCTTCACCTCCTAAATCAGCTGAACTATTAAGTAAACACAAGTATGGATGAAAAGGATTTGAAGGTACATCTTCATTCAGTGACCAACAAAAGTGTCTTCTTTCAGACTACCAGCAGTAAAACATGGAGAAGCTGCAAGTTGATTCAGGTCTGACTGAAAATTAGAAGTTATTTACATAGCTATAAAATTTCTACATGCAAATTCGTTGGGTAAGCTGTTGCTCACCTCCATCAGCACACAGCTCTACATCGTTGTACATACCTCAGTGGGTTTCTTTGTATGTGCAGGAAACTGGCTGAAGTTTTGGCCTCTAAATGTTGTTTGACTGACTACTGTTCACAAACAGTAGACAAACCTTCCAAATATTACAGATGTTGGCAGTGCAACCTATACAGCTCTTCAGAAGGCACATGGGCTAAAGGCTCTACCAAAACACACTCTCATTGCTTCCATTTCCCCCTTACTGCCTACCTATGTCCATTTGTTGCTTCTTACTTTTATTCTTAAAATATAATTTGATTCAGATGATCAATGGGTTTGACCTACTGCTGGGCTATGTGAACACAAAGAACAGAGGCAGGTGGAGAAATCCAAAGCACACCCAGAGAAAAGGAGCCTCTGACCTGGCTCCTCTCTTTGAGGGCTCAGCCTGGGGTCTGGTGTGACACCCATCAACACCAGCCAGTGGGAGAGGCTCTGTGGATCACTGTATAGAGAGGAGTCGGGAATCTCTAGGAGTTGCCTGAAGGGGTTGGGAATCTCTGGGGGATGGAGGGGAAGAACATCTTTGGGATTGTACAAGACAACTTTTGGGATGTTTAGAGGAGGAATCAAAGGTGGGAGTAAGAGCAGGTAAAGGTGGTTTGATACAGAATAATAAAAGGATGCAGGGCTAAAGTGACCTGATTGGGTGTTGGTGAGTATACTCGTCTGGCTACACCTTGTACCTGACCATCTCAGTCTGTCTTGTCTTAGTTAACTGTATTTCTTTTTTTTTGTGAGTGGCATCTATATTCCATATGTATATATGTGTATTGTGGCCTGAGTGCCACCAATTAGAGATGGAGGCCACAAGTCACAGAGGCTTGTGTGTCCTAGGTGCAGCAGCTGGGGAGACGAGAGCACACACTCTGAATGTATGTGAATCTGCATGTCCGTGTGTGGTCACTGGCAAACACCAAGCCAGGGCAGGTGGAGGTCGAGTTTTGGAGCAGCTGTGAGTCCAGGAAGGAAAGTGAAGAGACCAGAGGATCTCTGAGCTGGCTGCTGGAGAAACAAGGGGTTCTCAGTTACCTGCTGTGGGGTCAGCTACTGGTAAGGCCACAACTCCAGACTAGCTACCAGAAGAACTTGTTTGTATCTGTGTGTGAGGCAAATGGGGATCCAGAGGTCAGCTACTGAACAGGCTGTGTCCTAAAGCCAGCACTGGACAAGGGAGCCATAGTTCATCGTTGTAGATCTGATTACCAGCAACTAGAGGGGAACTGGAGGCCTCTGGGATAACATTTGCACTTGCCAGCAGCTGGAAAGAGTTGGAATTCAGGTGTTAACAACAGAGTAAGATTAGTGTCTCAGACCAGCTATAGAGGGATCCATATTGTATAGATGTATACAAATACATATTTATTTTCCATTAATGGGCTTCTGTCCTGATCAGCCAGAGAGGGGAACAGGATGAGGCCATTAATGCTGTTTGTTTTTGTGTGAGTGCTATGTTTTCTGCCTGGGTTAGTCAGCGTGGCCAGCCTCTGTATGTGTGTGAGCCTACTGGGAGCACACACCCAGCATTACCATTACCTGGATCTGGGAACCTACTGAATTTTAAAAACTGGCATACCAGCAACAGGCGAGAGGATGGCAAATATGAGCAGTAAACAGGAGGATTTGCAAAGTGTGGGGAAAGCCAGGCCTGGAAGGCATAGTCAAGGACATACAGATTGAGGCAATGTCCAAGACAGCCTCACTAATCAGGCTGCTGAATAATGACTTGTTCATGGATCTCTTCCAAAAATGCAGATCACAAACAGAAGGACACTTATTCTGAGTCCTTCAGCAGAGAAAAAGGCACACAGTATCCAGTCCTCTGCTAATGGCTGCTTGCAAGGCAAACATGCTGATCCTGATCCTCCAGCTGCTTCCCTGATGTCAGAAAGAGATTTGACTCAGCCTAGCATGATGCATGTGGGCTACTCGGAGGTCATTTGCAAGATGCTGCAAGCCCTGCTGAAAAACATTTATGGAAAGGCGAGGCTGGAGCTGAGAGCACAGAGCTGAGCTGACATCGGTCATGTCACAGCAACGAAAGGGCAGACAGGCAGCAGGTGGCCTCCCAGTACAGAGATTTGGGGTTATTTGGAGGTTATATATTGATTGGTGGGGTCCACCTTGACTGTGTTCAAGCTGTAGAGAGCACCCAAGATTGTTCACCAGAAGAGCCCCAGTTGGGCCACCTTACAACAAGTGGATAAGGAGGTTCTATAACTCCAGCCTCAGGGCTGCTCTTGCACAACAGCAGAGACTGGGTTGAGCAGCACAGATGTGCATGGACACATGAATGTCTCCCACCAGGGCTACATACTGGAATAGGCTATAGAGACAACGGCATCCCATGGAAGAGTCATGCTGGCATGACAGCGGGCACCTTCCACTTGGGAAACTGTGCAGCAGTTGTCCAGAGCGGTCATAAAGCAGATTTGGCATCTGTGGGAAGAGACTGCCTCACTGGAGGGGAAAGAAAATCTCCTTTTTCATTAAAAATCAAGCCATTTCAAACCATGCATATCCCCGGGCATCCTCTGTGTTGTGGAGACGTGAGCTCTCAGGAAAGTTGCTCCACAGACTGCTTGACATCCCAGTCACAGTTTTCAGGCAGAAGCTTGTCCTATTGGCAAAAGAAAACCCCAAAACCAAACAAACAAGAACCAAAACAAAAATACCCCAACCAACCAAAACCAAACCAAACCAAACCAAACTAGAAACAAACAAAGAAAAGAACACACAAAAAAGCATTCCAAAAAAAAACAAAACCAAAAACCCATCAGGAAAGAGTTGTGTGAAGAAGACGGCAAGGCACCCATTGTTTTGGATGCTGTGCCTTCACAGGATCACAGAACCACAGGATCAGTTCAGTAGGAAAAGAGCGGAGAGATATCGAATCGAACACATGACTAAACACTACAGTACGTCACCTAGATCATGGCACTAAGAGCCACCTCCAGTCTTCCCTTAAACATCTCCAGGACCTCCACTGCCTCACTGGGCAGCCTGTTCGAATGTCTCATCGCCTTTTCTGTGAAGAAATTCCACTTAAGAAGAATTCTGCGGCAAAGGCTGCGATGTGCTCGCCCGTCGGGGCAGGGGGACACGGGACAGGAGACGGAGGAGGCGGCGATGTCCGGCCGCCACACGGCGAGGGCTCCCGGGGTTGAAGACTCCGGAGCCAGGCTTGCTGAGCTGCTCTTGGGGTGAGCAGCAGACCACGGCCGGGAGCTGCCGCTGGGGCAGGAGAAGCCCCCAGAGACCCTCACCGCCGTGGGGGACGATGCCGGCCGGTGTCGCAGAGCTGGCGGAGTCGCCCCCAGAGCCGAGGGCGGTGCCGGGCCGGGGCGGCGGCCGGGAGAGCGGGGCGGGGGGGGGTGCGGGAGCCCATAAAGCACCGCCCGGTGGGACGGCGCGGCGCACAGCCGGGCTGGGCGGCGGGACAGCGGGCGGACGGCGGGGCGAGCGGGGCGCAGCCATGAGGGAGATCGTGCACATCCAGGCGGGACAGTGTGGAAACCAGATCGGGACCAAGGTGAGCCTGAAGGGGAGCCGCCGCCTGCCCGCAGCTTGCGGAGCCTCTGGGCGCCCGGGGGACGCTCCCGGTGGTTCCCCGGGGCTGTCGGACCCCCCGGCGCTGCCGCACACCCGGGGCCGGACTGTGCCAGCCGCCCCCGCTCCCCGTGCCCCGAGGAGCCGATGCCGAGCGGCGCCGGGCGCGCCCGGGGCACCGCGCATCGCTCCGCTCCCCGTGACCATAAAAGGCCTTGGGAAGTGCCGAAACCAAAGGGGACAGCTTTATAAAAATTGTTTTTAAACTGTTTTTATGTTTGAGCCGGCCGGGCTGCGGCTGAGGAGCGGGGGAGGGCGGCAGAGGCTGGGTGGCCCCTCCGGGCGCGGAGCCGCCGCAGCCCGGCCGTTGGGTTTGAATCCCGGTGCCCGCCCGGCTCCCGCTCCCGCTGCCCTGCGCGGGCAGGGAGGGGCGGCGGGCACGCCAGGAATCCGGCAGCTGCTGCGGGACCGCAGCCACCCCCGGCCCCGGCGCTGGGCAGGGCCCCCGGTGCTCCGCAGGGAAGTTCCCAATCCGCTTCTCGCTTTTCCTCCCTTAGTTTTGGGAAGTGATAAGTGATGAGCATGGCATTGACCCAGCCGGAGGCTATGTCGGTGACTCAGCGCTGCAGCTGGAAAGGATCAATGTCTACTATAATGAATCATCTTGTAAGTGGGGGACGCGGAGGGGTGCGGGACAAAGGACTCCGTGGGAAGGGGCGTAGAAATCAGAAGATGACGGGCTCATAAAACCATAGCGCACGTCTGGCCACACTCCTCACATGCCACCAGCCTCCCAGCTGTGTCCAGCTCAACAGAAAATATTATCTGCTTTCTTACAAAGTATTAAAATGGCTGGGTGCTATCTCCCCAGACACAGAGGAGTGGCACAAGGGGCTGTCCTTAGGGTCTGGAGGTGGAGGTTGTTTATTATTTAACATTACCGTAGGCGTTTTCTCTTCAAATGTGATTGCTTCACTGAATGCGTTTCTTCAATTACTCCAAATTAAACTGTTGGTTATATGAGCTTGCATCTGTAGTACTCTCACTTTAATTTTCATGAATGAGAGGGTTGGACCACAGGTAATAGAGAACTGTTTCATTAATAAGATGCCAAAAGGCATCCAAGTCCTCAGAGTCCTCTGCTGTTGAAAGGTGTTAACAGCATAAAATTGGGATCTGGAGTCCTTTGGTCTCAGGACATGAACCTGCAAGTGTGAATGTTTCATCTTTTGTCTAACTGGGGTTAGTTCATATTATTTACACGAGTTTCCTTGAACAAATTCAGCTTGACACAGATTGTTTATCTTGTGCTTTGTGGTAGATGTGATGACTACTACTGTTTGCCATGTACACTAAATAGCTCTTTCAGTGGAGAGAGTCCTTCAAGCATATAAGCTTGTGGAGATGTGTTAGGATAACTTGAACATAAGCACTTGACTCACCTTGATATTCACAGAAAAGATTACCTACTTTCTTAAAAAGAACAAATAAACCATTTTTTTCTAGTCAGAAACTCCCTAATATCTCTTGCTAATAAAGAGTTTACAAAATATAAAATCTGTAGAGCTCAAATTATGTCTGGTCTGTTTTCCGAGCTGAATTGATTTATTCCTATGGATGTGGGTTTTTCTCCACCATGACTTTCTGTATAGGAAGTACTTACATATGTGTGAACTATATATTAGACTAACAATATGAGACATAATAGATTTGTGTGTCGAAAGCTGTAAGTGTGTTAGTTTGTTTCTGAACATTAAGGGCATGCTTACTTTTTGTTGTAGCCCACAAATTTGTACCAAGAGCAGTCTTACTGGACTTGGAGCCGGGAACCATGGATAGTGTGCGGTCTGGTCTTTTTGGTCAGCTCTTTCGGCCCGATAATTTCATCTTTGGTATGTGGATGTTTCTTTTTAAAAAACAGAGCTCTTCTACTGCTGTTTGATTACCAAGTGAATGGTCCAAAAGCATTCAATCTCTCTGTTCCAAAGTGATCCTACTGAGAAATCCTAATAGCTAACAATGGAATTGCAATTATCTGTATACCAGTCAAAACATCCTGTTAACTGAAAAAGGCATTCTTCTGTTGATTATTCCTTTGGTTAGCAAACTGCTGGAAGTTTCCTATGGTATTCAGATAAAGTAAATTTTATTTCCACATATATGAACTTCAGAGAAATCCTGAGGAGGCCAGTTCTTCACAATAAAATGCACAAAAATTCTGCAGAAAATGGAGGGGGGAGGGAAAACCTCAACCACAAACCAATCAGACTACTCTTCACTTAAATTCACATTAAATGCACAGAATTGTTTCTAGGCTGTGTAATTAAACTTTTTCAGTAGATCCTTGCAGTACAGTAATAGTGGAAGAAGATCTGTTATATGAAAAACACATGTAGACAGTTTCTGGGTTAGTTTCTAGCTGAATGAGGAACAGTCTGTAAGTATGTGGAGAAGTTCTGGTTTTGCAGTGTTCTTACAGAGGGTTGTTTTTACTCTTACTGCTTTACTTTGGAGTTTTGCAGTACTTTGCATCTAAGCTTAAAAATGCACATCACCTTTCAGAGCATCCTTACGAAGTACAGAAGCATTATCAGTCCCTTTGCACTAAAGGAGAAACAGCATGTGGAAGTTAAGTGAGCCACTTGCTGAAGCAGGAAGTCTGAATGAAAGCCACCATGAGAACTTTCACATCCTTTTGGTTTCCAAGTCTGCACTAGCCACAAACACATTTCCTCCTGACAAAGGCAAGCTTAGGTTGGAGCTCTGTTTGGTACGTTGTGTTAACATAAGGAAGGAGCAATGCCAGGGACAGACAGAAGAAAGATAAACATAATTTGGATGGTATAAAGCAAACTTAAGTCTGGGTTGTTGGGTTGGAGAGGGGAATGGAAAAGCCATATGGAGTTCCTTTAAGGCTTTGACTTAAAACTTTCATGCTATCCATGTTGTTCTTCTGTAAACTCCATGGCAGCGGTGTTAAGGGTCTCTTCCAAAGGAGCTGTAAGTTACAACATGTAACTCAAGGGTAAGCTTAGGGAGAAAACCCATAGACATAGGCAGCTTCATAAAGCCTGTTTCTGTATTCAGGTTGTTCCTTTCATTCCCTTTCACCTGCTCAAACCACACAAACCCTCTGAAAGTGAATTCACCTGACCTATGGAAATACCTGAACTGGAGCTTTACAGTTTGGCACAACACCAGTAAAACCAGAGCAAAATCAATTCAGAATGTCTCCAACAATAGTCCAGTTTGCTGTCCTCCCTTCCTGCCGAGATAACAATGAACCAACAGCATGTGATCGACTCGTATCTGACAGAGGCCCCTGCCAGCGTCAGGCACTGTCCTCCCAACCTGCTGAATAATGTAGAATGGCTGAGCGCTGAAGTAATGATCTTCTGTGTCAAAAGCCAACAAAGCATTTTGTTTTCTCTTTTAAAAGTCTGGCCTGGGCCCACAAAGGATTTTGTGGCAGAAGCTGGCAGTCCCATACTTGCTGTACCCCAGGCTGTATGGGCTCATTCTGATGGGGATGTTTTCCACCTCTGCATGGATAAACCTGCATGTGCCCACGTCTCCACAGCAAGTACCCATGGACCACCAATCAGGATTTCATGCAGGTGTATTGAATACATGGTCACACACTCCAGATACGGGAATTTTATATCAAACCAGAAAGAGATTTGAGATGGACACAAAATAATCCTTATCCTTTAGTGCCTGTGTTGACAAAGTAGTGATTTAAAAGGTGGAGAACTGCAGGTGGAAGGATCTTGCTGTATGAGAGCAGCAGGCCTCCTGGCCTTCTGACAGCACACAAATGCCCACCAGGAGCTGCTGTGAACTCCTCCTCTTAATCAGTTTTCACTTGCACATTTTTGCATTTCTCATTCTTTTGTTGTGTATATCCTTGCTAGATTTTCTACAGAGATATTTGATTAAAATTAATTGATTAAAATTCCATTAATTAAATTCCATTTTGGTTTGTATGAACTGATGGGGGCAACCACAAAATAGATGTCTAGCAGTCAAAGGCAAGTTCTGCATCAGGGCTGTACACACCAGGCTGCTAAGTGTTAATGTGCAAGCTACTGAGCTCTTTTACCAGGTTTATCTTCTATTTTGAGCAGTGAAGAGAGTAGAGGAGTGAAAGAAGATTGTAGGAAACAAGTGCCATTTTAGGGATTAAAAACTAAATTGACTGTTAGACAAGTGGCTTCTCTGCATGTGCAGCTCAACCTGAACATGTGTGATAACCCTACAGCGTGGTGAAAGAAGGAGTGATAGAAGGATCTGGAGGTGCCAGGAGTGCAGATAAGTTGTGGGATTGCTTCATCTAGGCTTCTTTAGATCCTGGAAAATGACAGATGCAGGATGCTGGAGATGGGCTTCCAGGATTGGCTAAAGATTTGCCAGATCCTGAGTTTTATGGGCACAGGCTCATTGTCCACCTAGACAGTTTAGTCCTGGTGAAATTTGATCATTTCTATGTGTTCGCCTTACATTTTCAGAGGCCAAGTAGGTAGGTACCTGATAAGTGGAAGACATCCAGTAGAGTTTCACAGGATCGTGATCATGATTTCCAGGATTGTGGCAGCCTTGTCAGAGCCATGACATCTCCAGCCTGTGTTGTCATGGGGTAAGAAGGCTGAGGCTTCCAGGACGTGTTTACATGTTCTGTGTTGTGGTAGTCTTACAGTGCTGTAGAGCCAGTGGTTCTGGAAGTACGAGATAACTGGGTGTAGAAGTAGGAAATGGCCAAGGAAAACACTGGAGACCTTAGGCATATGGCTGACCAGTGGATTGAGTGTAGTGTTGCCACAGGAGTAGCTGATAGTTGTCCTAAAATCAGAATTTCCCTCCATGAAGAGATAAATGCCTTCTGCATTTTGGAGGGATGTCTGCTTGTTTCTATGCATCCTGATGTGCTGCCCTATCCGTAGTAGAGGATCTGCTCACAAAGACTGCAGGTGCTTGCAAACATATTTAATTCTGGAAGGATATTACTTTGTGCTTTACCCAGCTGGACAGGAAGTGCTGAGTTCCCTAGGCTCAAAGAAAGAAAAATATAGCAACATACAGAACAATGCATTAACTAACCAAATACACCATGAGGAAACCAAGCATTTATGCAGTGGAAAAAAAAGTACATAGGATTTCAGAAGTGTCCCAGCCAGCAGTTTCCCTGGTTCATATGTTTGGCACCAACATAGTGCTATGGGAATTGAAATGAGACATGGTAATAGGAAAGGAGGGGAAGCTTTTAGGGAACAGTACAGGATTTGACAGCTCTGTACTTAATTCTTTTAATTCTGAAACGATTGCTCTGTCTGAATATCGCTCCCAGGAGTACCCTAAGTGAGTTCAGTGGCAAAATGTATGTATATAGTAGTCACTGTGAGAAACAGGAGTACTAAAAAACAGATTCCCCAATTTAATCCTCCTCATTATCTAACCAATAACAAAATCGTGACAATAGCAAATGATCCACACTGTTTATCTTAATAAACTGAATAGTGCATAAAACAAGAAGGGAAGTCTTGGGAAGAAAAGAATGGACTCATCACTTTTCTGAACTATCAGTAATCCAATTTTGCAAGTCATTTTGCATATCCTAAAGAATAATGAGTTTGTAAGGAAATCAGTAAAACCTAAAAGGCACTTGACTTTTAAGTTTTTGAGATAATGTCCCTGTAACTCCTGTTGATCACTATTTTCATTCAGGCCAGGTAACCATCAATTGAAAAAAACTAGTTCCTGATATAGTAAGTTAAATAGGTTTTTGAAGCCCAGCTTTATTCTTGTATGACAGTGTTTTCCCTTTGACTCATAAGAACAGTCCAATAACCTCTCATTTTCATTGAGATAGATGTATCTGTGATTTAGCTTTGCATGCATCATGGTCCTTACAGACAGAAAGCATTTAAACAGTCATCTTGTGCTTACTGAATCATCAGAATTGGGAGTGTGAAAGCTTTCAAAACAAGGAGTTAGGGCCATCTTTGCATTTATGGAAGGTAAAATGATAAAAAAGAAAAAAAAACCAACCAAAAAAACCCCACCTAAAGACATTAATGAAAACTGCCAGAGACTATTTTAAAAGTTTATGTTCATACTTCCAGAGATATTTATAGGCAAAACTGAAGAGCACAGTTCATCTACCTGACAGATTTATAGCAGCTTTTCTTACAGATGTGAGTCCATTTAGCATGCAAATATCAAACCTTGCCAATAATTTTGTATATTTTCTTTCCCTGTTGTATCTTATTTTAGGACAAACTGGTGCAGGGAACAACTGGGCTAAAGGACACTATACAGAAGGGGCAGAGCTGGTTGACTCTGTGCTTGACGTAGTAAGGAAAGAGAGTGAACACTGCGATTGCTTGCAAGGATTCCAGCTCACTCATTCCCTGGGAGGAGGGACAGGGTCTGGCATGGGAACCCTACTCATCAGCAAGATCCGAGAGGAATATCCAGACAGGATAATGAATACCTTCAGTGTCATGCCTTCTCCCAAGGTGTCTGACACAGTGGTGGAGCCGTATAACGCTACGCTCTCGGTCCACCAGCTGGTTGAGAACACGGATGAAACCTACTGCATCGACAATGAAGCTCTGTATGACATCTGCTTCCGCACCCTGAAGCTCACCACTCCCACTTACGGGGATTTAAACCACTTGGTCTCCGCCACCATGAGCGGGGTAACCACATCCCTGCGTTTTCCAGGCCAGCTCAACGCTGACCTGCGGAAGCTGGCAGTAAATATGGTCCCCTTCCCACGCCTTCACTTCTTCATGCCAGGCTTTGCTCCTTTGACGGCGCGAGGCAGCCAGCAGTACCGAGCACTCACGGTCCCAGAGCTCACCCAGCAGATGTTCGATGCCAAGAACATGATGGCAGCCTGTGACCCCCGCCACGGCCGGTATTTGACAGTGGCCACCGTCTTCCGTGGCCCCATGTCCATGAAGGAGGTCGACGAGCAGATGTTGGCCATCCAGAACAAAAACAGCAGCTACTTCGTGGAGTGGATTCCCAACAATGTCAAGGTGGCAGTGTGTGACATCCCTCCCCGTGGCCTTAAGATGGCTTCCACCTTCATTGGCAACAGCACTGCCATCCAGGAGCTCTTCAAAAGGATCTCGGAGCAGTTTTCTGCCATGTTCAGGAGAAAGGCCTTCCTCCACTGGTTCACAGGAGAGGGAATGGATGAAATGGAATTTACAGAAGCAGAAAGCAACATGAACGACCTGGTCTCAGAGTATCAGCAATACCAAGAAGCAACAGCAAATGACGGAGAGGAAGCGTTTGAAGATGATGAGGAAGAGATCAATGAATAAAAAAAAACTAGGTGCGAGATTTTTCCAGGCCAAATTCTCAAATCTGGATTTCTGATAATTAGGCTTGTAAATCCATACTTACGTTCAAAAAGTAATAAAAAAGGGAGCATGAATTTCGGATGTTGGAAGTGCTCTTCAGAGTCCGTTTGGATCATTGAGGACATTCAGCATTTCTGGAAATCGGGCCATTTCTAGTCATGAGGCTAATGTAAGGCATTCAGTTAAGACTTTGGCCTGAGAGTCTGAACATGGAGATTGCTAGTTTGGGATCTTTTTCTTTAGGGTCGTCATCCCTAAAGCTGTAGAAGAGAAGATGTAAAATACGCATGAAAATCTACAAATTAGAGCTGCACTATTTTCATCTAATTATGAGTAAAAAAAATCTTGTGAGCTTAAAGCATTCTGTACCAAATGTACAATACTGAACTGCCAGAAACAAAATTTATTCATAATAAAAGAAAAAGTTTTTAGATATTCTGTACAGTAACTGTTAACAGTGATATTTGATTCCAGTCCTCTAAAAATAAAATAAAAATTAATAGTACCCTCTCAAGCAGAAGTGTTCTGGGCAGTCAATGCTACATAAATACCCAGTGAGCTGCAAGCTAGAGGCTGGATTTGTGTGATGTGACTTCACCACTTGCTGCTGCTGAATAATCACAGATGATATATATGAAATCCCTCCATTTGTCATGTGTTTATCATGAATCCCTGGGGTTTAAAGTGGCACCCCAATATCTTACTGGTCTTCCTGGCTATCACCAGCTGCTGATGCTATTCTTAACTCTATTTCACCCAGCCCATGTAGCTGAAATCCAGATATTCCACAGATAATGGTGGGACAGGAAACACAGGCTACGTGCCAACAGATCTCACTACCTGGGTTTGTAAGTTCACCACACCTACAGAGGCCGTGCATGTCTTGCTACCAAGATAGGTTAAAACAACTAGTCAGGTAAAGGTTAAAGCACAAGAGCATTTATCCACGATACTCAAAACAGTTGGCAAAATGAAAGATGAACAACAGGTTTATCTGCCCCCACTAAAGCCAAGCCAGAAAGGTCTCTGCCTAAGCCAGCTGACAAAGTGGCTGCTGGGCATTTGCTCTCTGCATGCTTTATGTTTCTGCTCATATCAATTAAACAGCCCTTCTCCATTAGAGAGCCTCTACCAGAGAACACTCTGTCTACTTGGAGTCGCTTATTTAGGCCAGTTCCTAGGCAACAAAGCAAGCAAACAAAGGAGAAAACCTCTGGAAATCCAAACTTTAAATGTTTCAAGAACTCTTGCTTTTTCTTCTTGTTTTCAGAAGCACTTTCCAAGCAAAAGTGTTGCTCAATACTTAAAAAGGCATTTTACAAACATAGTGAAATTTCCAAAGGTCTGCTGCTCCTGACAAGATGATGCTTTGCTAATTTTGGATTCAGGAAATGAGACAGTACTTTAGGAAGTACATAAACCAGGAAACTGTTAATCACATAACCTGAAGCTGTCTGCCCCATTCTATTCCACACAGAAATGGAACTACACTAGCTTTAATCAGGTACAGGTTTTTTGCAGAAAGTGACTTCAGGGGTTGAGACAGTTGCTGGAACGTGTCAGCCACCGGCTTTGGCACAGAGGCAGAGCTTGGGAGGGCCTGGCTGATGGTCTTTAGAAGGATCACAGAGGAGTCAGCAAATTCACAGGGGCCACATTCTTTGCTGTGTCTAGTGATGCCTAAAGGATTCATGAATAGCCATAGAGCACCTTTAAATATGCATTTTATAAATGTGAGATGTGGCTATGCATTAATTACAGCATGAGATAAAGTTATGACACAATATACATTGAAGACAAGTTACTGTGCAGGACAATACAAAGCAAAATCCATTGAGAGTAAAGCCATTAAACTTCAAAGTGAAGTTGATTCTTTGTAAATGACTGACTATTTGCTTTGAAAGGGAGGAGGATGCCTTACAGGCTCAGAGCCTGCCATCACACAGCTGTGGCACAGGCTTTCCAGTTAAAGCAATAACATAGTTTCTGCTGAATGAAATAGAATTAACCATCTTATGGTGTGTGAAACTGCATTTCATAACTAGGTCCAAGTCATAAATTCTGGTATTACTGTGAGAAAAAAAAAAAAAAAGGAAAAAAAAGTTAATACTTTAAAAATACCAGAAATCTTGGCATTGCTAAATAATGGAGTTACTAACTTGGGAAATCAGCCTGTTCCTTACTGCATTTCATACACTTGACTCAAAATGCAGAATGCAGACTCTGAGGCTGTGGAATTCAGACCTCACAATAATCCTGCTTTGACTCACCCATTCTTGCACATGTGTTTACTTGCAAGTGTTTGATCTGAATTTCTAGAACGTGTGGAGGTGGAAGAGGCAAACTAATGTTCTCTTTTAAAAAAAGAGAGCTGTTCCATCAGATCCTGGGGGCAAAAACCCCTGCCACTATAATGACCCCAGGAACCTGTAGTAGGAGGATCATCAGAGCACCAGATTGTGCGCAGTAACAGAGCCACGGGAAGCACAAACAGTTCCTGTTTCTCTTCAGTCAACCAACTCTAATATTCTTCCTTTCCTGAGATACAACTGAAAATTGTTTTAGTAGCAAGTTTAGTGAGCAATTCCTTCAGTTGTGCTTCCTTTCAAATAACTTCCTGCCTTTTTCTTGGAAGCTTCTCTCTTATTTTGCAAAAATACTCTCCATGGCAAGTCCCACCTGGCTTTGTTACTCTTCTCAAATTCCTTACCTGTGTGTTTTTCATTTCCTCTCTAGTTTTTCAGCTTAGTCTGTTGCACCTTTTGTTTTTCTGCCTGGCCCACCATCTTTTTCTCTTTTGTAATTGCTTTGCACTTGGCCACAGAGCAGTATCTAGCAGCAGGCTGCCAGGAGAAGCCAGACCCCAGGAGTCCTGGAAGTGCAGCTTCCACTGCTCAGACACAAACACGTGTCAATGCTAGACTAAGGACAAAATATGGCAACCTGCACCAGACACCACTTGGAAACTGAGAGTAAGCAAGGTGTTGCCTGGGAAAAAGACAGAAATTGGAATCTTACCTCCATAGGTCAGCTCCTTTTCAAAGCCACTCTGTTCAAAGGCAGCAGAGAACAGGGCAGGCACTCAGCTCACAGTCAGGAGAATCCTTGCATATGCTGCCTTCACCAAACCACCTCAGGCTCCTGCTTTCTCTGCATCCCACGATTACTGCTCAGATTACGCTCTCCATTCCTTCTCTTGCACTTGTATCCCTTAGGAAAATGTGGTCACCCCTTGGGAACAGGGTCAGGTTGGGAAAGAGGGTCTAGACCTGCTCCTTCTCCCAGCCTTGGGAGGAGCAGGGAACTCAACTCAACTCACTTGGTGCTGCACAAGCCCCTGGTAGCTGAAGCAGCACTGATGAGTGTGCTTGCAACAAAAATGAATCTGGCAGTGTTGGCAGCCACAGCACAGACTAAACTTGATTTTCTTGATTTATGTTCAACCACCTGACATCCTAAATTTGGGAGTTGAAGGAGAGTAGCAATCCTCTTCAAAGAACCAGGTTAGGCAAACAGCTTTTTTGGTTGTTTTTCTGTATCTTTGATTCCAAAATTCCAACACTGTCAAATTCTGCCATTTTTGGCACAAAATATTAAGACCTGCTAATGTAAGGCTAAGCAAAAAAGTTAACAAGTTGCTCTAAAATAGATGCAAAGGTAAAGGAGAGGCAAGGCCATTTTAATACACCTATTAATTGCATGCTGCTACTGAACAAGAGTGGAATTTATTAGTAGACACAAACAGGGAGTAAGAGAAATCATCTCCTGGAGATGATTCTTTCAGAGTCTGGTAGTGCCATTGTGAAGAGTCAGGTTAAGGGTTTTCTGCTGGTTTTATTTAGCAAGGAATGAAGAAATGCAGAACTCTGACCTTTGCTGTGTAAGTACAGCTAGTCCTCAGCACTGGCTACAAACTGAATATCCCAGACAAGAAGTGTTCAGCTAAACTGGAGGATGAGAAAAGAACAAACAAGGCATTAATACAGAATAAATGTAGGATATAACACTAGAGCATAAGCACAGAAATCAGCCACTGCCTTACGTGCGCAAGATTTGAGTTTTATAGAATTTCACTACTGCAACAAATCATTCTAAGCTTTGACTCCAGTAATTAAGGAAATGAAGTTCAGTGTTTTCAGGCTGCTTTCCTGTTTATCATTCATTCTTCAACAAACTCGATAGAGATAAATAGAAGTGTTTAACAACTAAAAATGCCCAGTAAATATGCCCAAAACAGCTATATTTGCTCTGTTTCCCTCATTCCTCTTCGCTGTAAAGGCAGGTAACATCACAGATGGAAGAAGTTCTATCATGAAGAAAAAGAAAATACAAAAGAATAATTTCCATAAATAATTTAACTCAAATACTTTTGGAACCGAGGGTCTAAACTTTCAGATAAACTTTTTCCTTTGTCATCCTACTGGTTTCCAGTATGTTGCAACATACAGATGGAATCAGTCACTACTTAGCCTTTTAACCTGTCCTCTGACTCATCACCCTTAAAGGATATTTGGTCCAGCAGAGAAGATTGGTTTATTTTCCTTCTCCCCCTTAACCACCACTCCACCCTCCAACTATGCTTCCCTGTCTTCTGCTGGGATGGGGAGACAGACCATTAATTTTTGAACAGCTGAATTCTCCAACTAATGAATTCTCAGCATGCAACAGACTACAAGAAGCAGAGTCCTAAGATAACTGTATTCAACTGCAGGGGAAGAACCCCATAGCTTTAGGTTAAGCAAACAAGTATGAAACTCTTGACAATCTGATTTATCACCTTTGGTTTTGGTTGCTGCTTTTATTTGTGAGCACAACCCTGTTACCCTACTTTAACAGGGTTTTGCATTGTTCTGAATTCTATACCCAGAAACAAGTAAAAAAAAAAAAGGCAAGCTTTGTTCAGAAAAGTACTGCTTTTATTGACTCAAACTGTATTTACACAACACATTCATATGTTCAATATTTTACAGAACTCTGTAAAAAACTGACTGGTAAAACTGCAGGAGCCAAACAGTTTCAACTTAAATTAAGACACTGAACCATGAGCACATTTTAAGATATTTAAGCAAGTGTCCAGTTTCACTGTCAACTTACATGGCTGCTCTCTGTAGGAAAACTCTAAAATCAAAATGAGGTGAAAGGGAGAATGGGAAAGGGTCAGACGAAAGAGCTGATAATTTTGCAGAGCTAGTACTTTGTACAACCAGACTTTCACATTTGATATTTTGATGTTTTTTATGATTCTTTTTCTTTTTGGAAACAGGTCTCATACAGGTATAGTTTAGATAAATAATCAAAAAACCCTTTGATTTTTGTAAGCTTACAGACTTTGAAAAAAAAAAAAAGACCAGTGCCACAAAGTCTGTGCATGAATCTGAACTGTTTCAACGCTTGAGAGGCTCGGTTCTGGCATTCCACTGCAGCTCAAATTCCTTGTACGCTTCTCCAACTGGCAAACGAAAGATGATCACCTTTTACCAGTGAAGTGATGATCTCACACACATACATTGGAAGCAGAACATCCTTATCGCATCCCAAGAGATCACTCTTCCACCCATCCCTAATACAGTTTGGTTGAATAAATATTTTTTTGTTTTGAAGTACAAACCAGGTGAGTTTGTTTCTCTTCCAGAGTGCAAGTCACCGTGGGCACACACTTCACAGTTAAAATGGCATCCCTCCTTTGATCTGCCTAGCGACCTGTTCATCTGTTGTCTCCTCTTTTTCCTTTTCACGCTCTTTGTTCCAGTCTTTAAGGCCTTCTGGTAGTGAAGTATCCTCATCCAAACTTCCTGTACCTTCCACAAATTCTTCATAAGTAGACTTTTCTGCAAATGGTCTTGGCCCAAGCAAGTCTAGCATGTCGCTTTTATCAAGCACTTCCTTCTCCAGCAGCCGCAGGGCAACCTGGAATAGCACAACAAGTTATGTCACGGCATACTTATCAAATATCTAAGATAGCTGTCCTATTTAGAAATGTGTGCTAAGGCAGTTAATTTGGCATTGATTAATTTTGATAGAAAAAACGGGTTGTTCAGAGTTCATCAGATACAAGATTTTTCTCCTCCTTGAGCATTTAGGAAGAACAAATACAATTTTATTTTTAATCCTGCTTTTAAGATTAAGCAAAATGCCCTCAGTGTGGCTCATTGTTGCTTTTATTGTTGCTTCAGAACAGCAGCTTTTCGCTTCTGCCAAAAGGCTTCTGATGCAAGACATTAAGAGACAGATGAAAACAAGCGTGCCCTTCCAGTCAGTGGGGATGGTTCAGTCGGGCTGCTACTGTGTTACAAGCTCAAGAGCACCATAAAATACCAATGTGTAAACACTGCACCAGGGTAGCATGCAGCCTTGGGTCAGCAAGCTCATTGTTCAGCACAAACCACATTCAGTGATCCCTTTTGGGATGCTGACCTGCTACAACAGGATTTGTCTCCTTGTCAGTAAGCCTATTGGATGCCTGTCCTAGAAAATTAAATTATTCTTTTGCTGTATCAGGTTTTGTGGGATGAAGAAAGAATATGCACAAGCTGAATCTCGGCTGCAGTGAGGCAGATCACAAGCAGCCAAGGGACAGGAAAGGAAGAAGACCAAGATACTTTTATTAATGCTCAAAAAGAATTCAGAGAAAAGAAGTCATGTGAACATCTCTGCTTATAGGAGCTTCTTTTAGTCCAAAAAATTGGTATCCTGGTATTTCATCTTTGGGTTTTTAAGTTTGCCTATCACAAAAACTAAACCCTATGAAAATAGGCAGACTCTTCCCTCCAACTTTGCAAATGGATGTTGACCACATAAGCAGGGAGAGATGTTAAATCATGCTTGTGAGATGCTCAGAGGCGTTCCAAAAGAAAAGGAGATTTCTGTTAAGTCTTGTGACACATTCTCAAGATGGCACCAATAGGTTTTGAGTCAACTTCCTCACTATTTTAGATCTAATTCAGTTCAGTTCAGATTTTGGCTTACCAGCTGGAACTTAGTGGCTAAAAATACTGTAATGCTCACCTTCTCCACTTCTGCTTTCTTCTCAGTCAGCAGAGTTAATGTCCTTTCATAGGCAATATTAATTAGCGACCGCACTTCTTCATCTATCAACCTGGCAGTTGCCTCGCTGTAAGGTTTCTCTAAGACCATGTCTCCCTGACGAGGGAGATCAAAGGAAATCTGCCCCACTTTTTCATTCATACCAAACTGAACAATCTGCAGGGGGAAAAAAAAAAACAAATAAACAAAGGAGAGACAGCAAGACTTTAGGGTAGGTTGATGTAAAATGTGGCCAACAAAAAGGAAAGGAAGAAGTTATTTTGCTATAACCTAATCTTTTCCTGTAACATCAACCCTTTCCCTGAAAACTCAAGTCTACTTAAGTTAATACACACATGTTGACTTTCACTTATTTCTTTTTACTGATTAAAGTGAAGGACATACATAACACCATTTTAAAGTGCTTCCTAGCGGTATGCATAGTGCTTTGCTGTTTAAATTCTAAGGTATTACAAAAAACCCGCTTCAGCCTTCCTTAAGCAGTAAAACCCTTCTCCTTTACCAGAAATAAAAGTGTTTCACCAATTCAAAATACTTCTAAATTTTAGCATATTCTACTCACCCATGAAGACAAGCTGACTTAAGTACTAGAAAAAACCTTCAAGACCCTCTGCTTTAGTACTTAAGTCCAAAAATCATACTCTAGTCTCCATCTCAAGACACTCCTCTACAAATGTGAAAACAATTCTTATCTTGCTTGACTCTTGAATACTGACTTGTCTAGTTGCCAAATGTGCATGTTTTAAGTTGCATTTTGCTCCAGCACAGGCAGAAGCAAGTTCAAACTGCTATTTATTTATTTACTCCATGGCTACTATCAATTTGATGGTTACTAAAGCAGCACTTCTCAGTCTAGCAAGATCCACGTAGGTATGACAACAAATATTCAGAATTCAAAGAGATCTCACCATTAGAACCAAATATCTAAACCTGCTTTCTTAAGAAAAGTTTGATACTTTTTTTGTCTATAAGTATACTTATTTTTTAAATTTAAAATTGAACAAGAGTCACTGGAGATCTCATAGAATTAACAGGATATTGTTTCACATTTACTTCCAGAACTGAGGCAACAAGAAGCACACCTGAGACCAGGAAATAGGTGGGGTTTGGGGATAAGCATGCAGGGGAAGATAAGTGTACTCCAAAATGTCTCTTGCTCCTTGTGAATGTCTTATGACACCTTTTGTGCTGATGCAGGAAATGTAGTAACACACCTGTGTGTGGCCCACAGATACATTTAGGTGAGTCACTGCATTGATAAGATTTTTAATTACTCATCTACATTAGTTAATATGATACAAACATAAGCCGATGTCTTAATTCCCATAGCCTTAACTGACATCAAATAGTGCTTTCATACAAGGTTGTCTGGATTTCAAGTGTGAATCCAAATTGAATCTTCACACTAGGAACTGTAAATGTAGGATGATATGATCAGATCTTAGCACTAAATTCAATTTTAAAGTAAGTACAACAATTTTCACATGTAATTGAATCTAATTGGATCTAACTGCAACATGTACGTTCCTGTGGGCAGATGTAGGGCAGTGATCAAACCCTAATGCACAGATTGCTGTTGTGAGACTGAAGTAAAATATTTGAGTCAGCAGCATCTCTAAACAACACCACGATGTTTATTCATACAATGTTTTCTGAAACAAGGCTTTTGAGGGAGACACCTGATGAAATTGCATCATATAAAAATATTAGGTCCGAGATAAAGAAAACCATAAAGGAAAAAAAGGAGTCTCACTGAAGCCCATACCTGAGCATACGCACTCTGGGTCACCTTCTTCAAGTCATCTTGGGCACCAGTTGTAATTCTTCCAAAGAAGATTTGCTCAGACACACGTCCTCCCAGAGTCATGCACATTCGGTCCAGTAGCTGCTCTTTGGTATAAAGATACTGTTCCTTGGGCAAATACTGAGCATAACCCAGTCCTTTACCACGTGGAATAATAGATACCTATAAACAAAATTAAACAGTGCTACAACTAAACAGTGTTAAAAACCATAAAGCATTCTTCAGTTTGACTTACTTTTTAATACCACGACCTACACCATACTCACTCTTGAGGTTTAATTCAGACATTATTTCCATTTACAGTTTTGCCCCCATTGTGTTTTATCCTTAAAAGCCCTGGCTAGCTCTAAACTGGGATAACAACTACTAGAATATCTGGAAAAGAAAGGTAAGACCATTGTCATATCTTCTCTTAAAACTGTATGATATTTTTAAAATACCATTTTAATTAAAATCCACAGTTCCTTGAATTTAATGTATTGGGCATTATGCACTCTGTAACAGACATAGCATTTTTCCATCTTTAGCATTCTGAGTAGTTTAAGGAATTTCCCCATTTATTAATGACCTTTCTTCCAGCAGTAAATTGTACAAGATTATTTTTAAGCCTGAGATGAGATTAAGAACACAGCTATGCAAAACCATTAATGTTAAAACAAGTTTGAGAGATTGGGGTGCCTTTTCCTCTACATTCAACTTGTCACACTGTGAACCCAAAAGAAAGCAAATTGAAACTAAAATTTAGCCTTATATATTCCTGAAGTATACTTGTGTTATCTGATAAGAGTAACTTAAACCATTGATCAGTACTGAAAGCCTCAGAGAAAAAGCAGCCATCAAGGCAGGCAGACTCAGGGGAAAGAACAGGTCTCTCACTTTCAAAGAACATTTATACTACAAACTATTTAACAGTTAAATCAGAAAACAGTTAAGAAAGTTACAAGAAATGAACCAAAATGTACTCTAAAATTGACACACACTGCTTTTTAAAAGATTATGTATTTTAGTATCTTCTTAACATTAGGGAAAGGGAAAAAAACAAAGAAAAATACGTTGTCTGTGCTACTGTTAAAATTACAAGCTCAAATTAGCCTTCTTACCTTTAACAGTGGGTCAGCATGTTCCAAAAACCATCCTGCAACTGCATGCCCTGCCTCATGATATGCTACTGTCTTTTTCTCCTCTGGCTGGAGTACTTGAGTTTTCTTTTCCAAACCTTTGTAAAATAAATTTGATTAATAGTTTCAGACACAACTTTCTCTTCTGAAATCCTTTACCTCATTTGGAAAGACGGTGAGCAATACTTAGAGGCCATGCATATGATCTATTGAAAAAGTTTAAACAACTCCCCCAAACCTGCAAGTTTTACAAATCCGCATCTTCCAGCTTTCACTGTAACCTTGTCTTTCCTTAGACTTTCTAGTCTCAAATTAAGTTCTTCAGAATCTTTAAATATTTAAATAAAACATTTGCACTTTAAAAATCTCTTCTATACTATTTTAGGCTAGCAGCAGTTAAAAGCATCCCTAAACCCAAACAGCTTTTCCTCTTGCTGTTTTGAAGAAATTACAGAAGTGTCATGATGAAATTTCTCTTTGTACCTCTTCCTCTATTACAGAAGTCAGCAATATAGACAGGATATTTCTTTTCTAAATTTCAGGTGTGTTCAGGAGAGAAAAAAAAACAGCTCTGAAGAGCAAGAAAAGATTCAAAAGCATGGCTTCCTATACATATAAAAAAAGGAAGTTGCCTATTACAATTTTTGTGAAACAATCGATGCAATTCACCTACCTCCAATAACTCTTTCAATTGCTTGCTCAAAATGCTTTTGGTTTATAGCATCTGAGAGATGCCTTGCAGCAATTAAAGCAGCTTCATTACAAACATTAGCAATATCAGCACCTAAAAGCAGAGAAGGCAAGAATTACTGATACTTTTCAACACTTTTCTCTGAGTTTAGCATAAAGATAACCTTATCTATAACTAGTTTGCTATAAAGTCTCACTGAGCTTGAAAATTAAAGGTAATGTGCTCTGAAATAGCTTGATTATTTAAGATATATTTAAATACATGGGCTTTAGTTATAGGCTTTAGGGTTTTTCGCATAGGTACACAGCCAGCAAATAAAGTTTATTACCAGTGAAGTACTTGTTTCATACATCCCACCTTCCTTTTCTGTCTGCAACACATTATACTTAAACTAGTATATTCTTAGCTGCACGCATTTCCTATACGTGAATTCTGTATAGCTCAGATATTGTCATATCTTTAGAAGATATCCTTTCACATTACTCATTTCAAGCCATCCACTTTTTGTTAAAACTATTTGCAGTAGTGCTATTGGGATAACTTAGTTTAAACATCATCACTGTAGCTGCCAGAAACATTGACAGTCAAATCTCAGAAAACCAGTTTTAAATGGACCAAAAAACAGTGAAGAATTCACAAGTGTTGAATTAGGAAAAGATGTGAGAACTCTCATTACTGGCTTATAATCTAATTAATTTAAAATCTGTATTGACCAGTAGTTGAATTCTGCACTGGTTTTTGGTTTTTACATTCAGAAACACAAATTCCCCTACAAAATATACACACAAACTCCACAAAACCCAGGTCTTCTCCAGAACTGTTCAAGAATGCAATAAACAAAGGAAAGGAAAAAGGAAGAACACACACACAATTGATAACAAGCAGAAACCTTTGAACAGCTTATACTGAAGACAGAAGAAACTCCCTTTTCATGTCACCCTGACAGAAGCTGACAAAATCTCAAGAAATCTCCTATTTGCTCAAACAGGCAGAGAGAATTTCAGGCTGTGCCAGTAAATACAATGAAATCACACACCATCCAGAAGATCAGTTGCAAGAAAACCAGAATTAGTAGGGAAATCAAATATCTACAGCTTAAATAGTAAATGGAGAATAACAGTGGCATTAGGAGTCACTTACCAGAAAACCCAGGTGTTAGCGATGCAAGCTTTCTTGCTAGGTTATCTTTATTTAAGACAGTGTCTAATTTCAGAGGTCTAAGGTGAACTTTGAAAATGGATGCTCTTCCTTTTATATCTGGGGGTCCTTTAAAAGAGAAGACCTAGTTTTATTTTTCACACCCATATATATTCAAATTGAGTGTGTGAAAGGAAGCTATAAGTATAAATAGTTGCAGTGACTTCAGCAGTGTTCTACAAACACAGGATGATACAGGCACCCAGGTAAAACTTACCAATGTAAATCTGCCTGTCAAAGCGTCCTGGTCTCATCAGAGCAGGGTCTAAAATATCTGGCCTGTTAGTACCTGCCAAAATGACTACATTTGTGGTTGTATTAAATCCTGTTAAAGAAAAATGATAAAAAGAAAAGCTGTTTAAATATAATTTCTGTGGGGAAAAAAAAAAACAAAACAGAAATAAAAAGACTGTCCACTTTATAGGGTTACATAAGAACTGACAGTTTAAACAAATGATCTTAAAGCTGAAAATATTTCTATTTATTGCTGCATTGCCCAGCTTTTCATAACAAGCAAGAAAATGGCCTTGGGCTCTGCTTTGTGAAGTTACTATATCAAACCCTGCTTTATCTTCAAAATACAATAATAGATTAACTGCTCAGGAAATCGCAGAACCAGCATGGCTAGCTGTATTCTTTCACAGACTGGTCTCATTGTGAAGAATTTTTTTTTGCCAATTCAACCATGACAAAGAGTTAGGAGATACAGAATGAGGGTTCTTTTTCTCAGAATAAATTTTAGTAAAACATGAGGGTGCAAAGTGAGTCACCATGTTTTATTTAAGGAAACAATCTGAATTTAAGCTAGAACCCAAATCTTGGTTAGCAGCTCTGAACAAGCATATTAGTTCTTTCCAATATCCTTGTTATTACAACATAGTATTAGATATTAAATACTCACCATCCATTTCTACTAAAAGCTGATTGAGTGTGTTCTCTTGTTCACTTTGTCCTCCAAAGTTGCCCCTTCCTCTCTTCCTCCCTACTGCATCTATTTCATCAATGAAGAGAATGCAGGGGGCATTTTTCCGAGCCAGAGCAAATAAATCTCTCACCTTAACAAAAGAACAGAGAATGTATCTGACTTGTTTTTGACTCTTTTGAGTTGGGGAGTGTGGGGGGAAGAGGCACATCAGTAACATCCCTGTAATTGGGTATGGCTCTGAACAAGCATTCCAAAGTCTTCAGCTAGCCCTCAAGGCGATGACAAGATACTTAATTCCCCTCCAAATATTCATTTCGAAGTTAAATTAATTTCTAGAAGTCTGGAAAAAACATCCAGTACATGAGTAGATAGCAGAAATTTTTTTTAGACTTTCATATTTTAAACAAGGTATTACATAACTACTGTGGTAGTTGCGGCACAATCTGACTTGAATTTTAGATGCAACATTTCAATGCTGCTCTTCTTGCAAAGGTATCAGAACGACCTCATTAAAACCAGTTCAGTGAGTTAACAGGATCTACAACTGAGGAATCGAACTGGAGCAAACAGGAAATTAAAAATTAATGGAAGAATGTTGACCTGAGTGAGAATCAGGTGCAGCTTGGACCTTTACTTCTTTATACATTAGTAGCAGTAGATGCAATTATAGAACGCTTTTCTGATAACAAAAAATGTACAGCAGACATGAAGAGATTAAAATTCTGGACAGTAGTTTGTACTACAGAAAATCACCCAGATTTTTTGAGAAAAGTACAATGAAAGAAGAAGATAAACAAGTGTCAGATGCTTAAAGTGAACTATCTTTTCACTGGAATAAGCAGCAATCCAGAATCATACAACTGTTTTTAGTGTATTTGCACTATGGAAACTGAACATTTCCATGTGCATATACACCTAAAAATCACCAAAAAAACCAAGGCTGCGTAAGCAGTTTTAGTTCTAGCACATTCCAATTTACAAGTGATCAATTTAGCATCACTAATAACTGCCTTATTTAATAAATTAATAGGAACTGAAAGTAAAACACTCTCAATGTTGTTTTCTATAGGCATCAGAAATTATCAACTGTGTTGAAACCTCGATTCCCAGACAAAATTGTGCCAACAGATTTCACTAGACAGTAAAAGTATTTTCATAGACCACTACAGAAAAGTTAAGTCACTTTGCTTTGGGGCACTTCAGGTATCTACTGACAACAGAAATTTGAGTATCACTATTATTTTAGGATACCTAATACTTTACCAAATTTTAATTACCATAAAATACCATAAGTAACTTGCTTATAGAACTTCACATGTTTTATAATAAGCATTCTTAAGACAGTTAAAGCAGAAAAGCCCGAATATATTAGACATACATTTGGTTATTTAAAACACCTGATCTCCAGAAATCAGTCAGACTCATATTCCAATCTGCAGCTTATTTGTGTGTCCTAGACAACCCTTTACAGCTAAGAGTTTGAAACTACAAAGAGAATAAAGTTCTTCAAAGAAATAGGATTTAGAGCAGGAGGAGGCATTTCCATAGCAGTAGTTAAATAAGCTACAGATTTCTGATCCAGCTAGTAAATTTACTTCAGATCAGAGCATAAGAATGCTGTTCTGTGTTCTCAAGCACCCGAAGAGGTACATCCTTAATGGCCTGAAAACAGACAGTGAACTGCCTTAGTAACTTTTATTAAAGGTACACTGGTGATTTTTGTGCTGAGACTTGCATCTGGCATCACTTTCAAGAAATCTGCATAGAAGAAAGAACTTCAACTGTAATCAAACTGTTTGTCTCCCAAACGTGACAAGGTCCTTCCAGCAGCCAATACTGAAAGGAAAGAACAAGGCCAAAGACTTACTCGTGCTGGACCCACACCAACAAACATCTCCAAAAACTCTGAGCCATTGACAGTGATAAATGGCACATTGGCTTCTCCAGCTGTAGCTTTAGCCAGAAGTGTTTTCCCAGTACCTGGAGGACCTGTCAGAATTGCCCCCTGTAAGAGAAACAAGTATATTTTCCTCATGAAGAAAACAATACTAAGCCTATGAAATAACATGTTATGGTATTGAGTCTGCTGGCTTTTCTTTCACCACAGTCAAAATCATGCAAGGAAATAATTGAAGATTAATCTCTCCTTTAAACGAGCAAAAGGAAAAACAAATTAGATACAACACTACCATGCTGACTTAGAGTTACAGGAACAGTGATTTCTTTGACTAATATATTAAAAAAGAAAAAGAAAGGTATGTCATCAGGTGGACTCCCCTGCCAGCACAGCCAAAAGGCAATTCTGTCATAACTATTTGCAAGATTGATGCTATACCTATATGTGCATCATTTCTGGTCCACGTGAACAGATAATGTATTCCACAAGGCAAGTCTCCTGGCACCACAGTTACACTGCTGGCACTTAATGCTTACTTTTTTTTTTTCCTGATTGGAAGAAGACAGAAGCTGTATTTTTTTCTGATTAGAAGACAGAAGTTGGAAAGCATTGCATATGTAAACAATCCTAGTACAGTTTAGAATACTGAGGACTACTAGAAGAATAAATTCTAAGTCACCATTCCCTCACCTTTGGAATTTTTGCTCCAAGATCTTCATATTGTTTGGGATTTTTCAGGAAGTTAACAAACTCCATTATCTCTAATTTGGCCTCCTCACAGCCAGCTACATCTTTGAATTTAACATCTATTTCATCCTTAAGGACTTTGGCTGTAGTTTCACCAACACTGAAAAGTCCACCCATTCCACGCCCTGCCCGACCTAAGCCTGCAGGACCTCTTCTTAATGTGTACAGCAACGAACCAATAATCAGAATTGTAGGCAGCAAACTGAGGAGGAATGATCTGCAGGAGAAAAACAAGAAAAAAAAAAAGAGAAACATATCACAAAAATCCATTACTGCAAATAACACATATAAGATGTTGGTTCCATCATAAGCAAATTCAGGACTAATACTCAATCTATTAACTTGTAATGATTGTATTTCCACAGGTTGTTCACACTGGGAAAACACCAAAAAAAATTCAAGAACAAATTGTTATACTGATAGTTGCTTGTTTTTGAACCAAGCACATCAAGTAACATTGCTGAGTTTTACAGAGGAAAAATTGCATTACCTAATAAACAGAAGTAGCTTGTTTTTGCAAAGGCAAATTTACAGGACTAGTTATGTAAATGGCTATATTCTCAAAGTTGTGTTAGGTAGCATATCCTACTACTTCAAGCAGAAATTTCAAAATACACACTCTTCTTCCCTTAGGTCTTTCAGCTTTTTACTTTTTTTTTCTTCTTTCAATGTTCTCATTTTAATTTTCAAGGATACAGATTTGCAGAGGGGGAAGGGATGGTTTTTGTTTTGTGGCTTTGGTTTTTAAAAATTATTATTCATTGTCCATTGTTCTCCAGCTTTTTAGCACAGCTCTGTAAAAGCCAAAAACCCTAACACAGTCCCCTTTTTCACAGTATCTGATCACTGTACAGATTTTTCTGTGAAAAGGAACAGCTTCAACAAACGGCTCACAAGACGTTCTATCCACACTCAGCAAAAATAAAATGCAGAAAAGAAGTACAATCATAAATGAGCACAGGATTTCTGGGCTTTACAAATAACCCACATTCCTGAGATAAAGAGGAAAAGAAGGACTTTTTCCCTCTACTGTGATATTCAGCAGATTCTGATCCAACAGGGAACAGCAGTACTTTGATTATATATTGCTGCTGCTCTCTCCTGTTTTCTGTGGCATTCCTGGAGCAGAGCAATATATATAAATACCTATATGAAGAACAGTCAGTGAGAAGGAAAGGACCTGTGGTCAGAAAGAGGGATTCAGGAAGCAACGGTCTGTACAAGGTTGAAGAAGGCATAGGAACTAACCTACTCTTCCCAGTCTGTCGTGAGAAGCCTCAGGCCGACACGCAGCATTTTTGCACAAGTGCTGCACTGCCCTGACCATCACTTTTCCCCAGGTTTGTTTAAATAAGGGCTCAACAGGTTTATTTATCACCATCCTTAAGAGCATGCTCCATTATAAACAAACAGAGAAATGAGGCAGGCAGTGTGTAGAACAGAAAATAAAAACCTCTGTCTGAAGTTGCAAGATTGTCCAGAGTTAAGACCACCATTTTTCCTGTTGCCACCAAGACCAACAGGCAGTAGCAACTTGGTAAAACACACTGCAGAAAAACTAAGATATTCTTCTCCATCCCCCCAAATCAAAACAAATACCCCAAGTACCAAAGAATGTAAACACAAGAGAGGCGGTAAATGAGCCATGAGCTACTAAACCCAAAGTCCAACTTCCTGATGATGCAAAACCTACTTCACAGACATCGCTGGGACTAGTTTTTAAACTGCTCACTAAAAACGAAAAGGAAATTACTCCTTGGGATACAAGATTATATTTGTCTTCTAAGTCACTTGGAAAAATACATCAGAGAAGCACTTTTACTGTCTTCTAAATAAAGTCAGTAAAATTCAGCTACATAAGGCTAATATAACGAACAAAATCTAGTATCATTACCATCCTTAATGGGAAGCAACAATGCTGTAAATCTAATATCAATACTATTTTTCTTAACAATTAAGAGCATGATGCATCTTCTACTTTCTGCTAACAAGCAGGTTAGTGCGATCTACTTAATCACCCATTTCTTGCTTTTTTCCAAGGCCCGAAAATTTGACTTATGCTTAGTTTTTTGGCCAAAAATTGATGCCCCGAATATCTCAGCCAACATACTGTAGTTCTATATAATATATAGAATAGAATATAGAATCGATATTATGTGTCTGTTCAAAAATCTACAGAGCATCTGTGGAGCTCTGCTGCTGTGCCTGGCTAACTCATGGTCTAGAAAAACTGGAAGGAGTTAAATGAAGAAAGGAATTAAAGTAAAACGTTTATAAAATAAGAAGCTATATTTAGAGTAAGAGGATATGGATTTCTTCATAGACAAAGTACTGAACAGCTTCTCTTACACATAACACTCAAAAATAAACCCAAGCCGATTGTTATTCTGACAATATTGCCACCTAGCGAAACATAAGCTATGTGTATAACAAACCTACTTCTCTACTATAAACACAACCTTTTTTTGCCAGAGACTTTTCTTACCCATCACTCTCTGTTGAGTAGACTACAGGCAATCTGTTCTCCACTTCTATTCCCAGATCTTGCTGCACAGTCTCAAGATTCCGTTCAAAAGTGTCCACACTACCGATATTAAACCAGACGTACTGCAAGGAAAAACACAGAGACCACAAAGTGCCCTCTCTTATTTCACCTTCACTATAAGACAACTTCTTCTAGTCTGGTAATTCCTCGTTCATGGGTTAGATTTGGACCAAGTTTAAACTGCCTTGTCAAATGTGTAACTGGTGTAAGAGGCACACAATAAATCAGAACCCTCCCAACCTGAATACACTGTATCTACCACTGCTTCTGCAGCAATGATAAACCCCAATAGTTTTAGAGCACTTTCAACAGATGGAAATCCTGGCATTTTGTCCAGAAAAAAATGGAAGGGAGTAATAAACAGATCTTTACAAGGGAGCTATATAGTCAGAATAACACAGAGCACTGAACCTGGAAATACAGCAGTCATGCAACTTTACTGCTTCATTTGAAGGTCTCAATACTTATGATTAAGAAAAGTTTTTGCTTTTCTTAAGAAAAACTTTAAAGCTAGTATAAACTGTAAAAGTCAGCTGTTTTCACCAGAAAAAAAAAAAATCCAGCATGAAATTTATCACAGACCAGAAAGAAAAATCCAGACATTACTTTCAAAATGTGTTGAGATCTGGCCTTTCAAGAAAATCTCCCCTTTTGCACCATGACCTGCCTGACTTGTCCCTCCTTACCCTAACGTTGAAAAAGAAAAAACAGAGCAGTTAACTGATTGGGAAACGAAGGCAACTGGTTGTATGTGGGCTAAAGAGTAGTTGTATAAATAAGTCACACTGAAACCCACTGATTAAGTAATTGCTGCAGATTTCACTTTACCCAGGAGAGACTTGCAGACCTTGTTGCAGAAAGACAGTTAAGAAAAGCTCCACTACCTAAGAAGAGGTAAGCTTATAAACCTTTTCTAATGCTTCTTTGAAAATTTTACATATATTTTTAATAGGTCCCTGCCACTGGTTATCATTCTTTGGAAAACTTTCACCTGCATCAGTCTATTCCTCACTGTGCTACTAAAAGAGCAACTCCATGAAATAAATACGGTGGAAACAAATACTTCTCTTTATTTTCTCAAGTAACCGGCTAAAAGCTGTCTGGAACAAAAAAGATTCCTAAGTATTTGGACTTAAATCTGGGATTTTCTTGAGCAGATAGAAAACAGCAGTTAAAAATACAAGAACATTCAGCAATTTCTTGCTCTTCCTTTTTTAAGTGTCTGTATTAAAGTGCACAGCACTGGAAAGGAACTCCTTGTCATAGTTTAAAGGTATCTATGGCAAAACAACTGATACAGTAAAGTGAAAAACACATGATGTAGGATAATGTAACAGGAAAATATGTTTTAGATTAAGAAATTATTAATGATCCAGACCAAGTTTCTGCCTCAAACTTTACGAAAAAAGACTGTTTTGCTGCTTCTAATATCTCATGAACATGTACTAAAAGTGTTTACCCATTCATGAGGAGACTTTCCAGGAACAAAGATGACTCTAACAAAGCGCTTGTTCACCACTTCAAGTCTGTCCACCTGTAGGAGGAGAAAAGAACAAAACCTGAGTGAAGAGTGTACAGTCACTGCATTTTCACCACAGCTTCAGATAAGGAATGTGGATATTTCCATTTTCTAGTTAGGAGAGTATAATTAATCATGTACATCAGGACAGTTTCACAGTCTACAGTTTGCCACTAGGAATCATGTATGTAATCAGGAAAAAAGGAATACTGGCACACCAGAATTTAGATTGAAAGACTGATGTCGTACCCTTTTCTCAAGGAAAAACTCAATGCATGCCTCAGCAAAAATCAGTTACAGTAAAACAGTTAAACAATAGTTAATTATCTCAGTGGTCAAACACCAAAAGCAGTAAGTTATATGATTCCAAACTCTTATAGCAGCTTCCGAAACAAACCAAACCGAGTAAAATGAGGGAAACCTGAACTCTGTTCTTAAAACTGTTTTCCCTAATAGAAAGGGTTTCCCATGCCACAATATTAAATACAATAACATCAATTAGAATAAGTATTTAGCTGACGTAACAGATATATAAATCTAGGAACTGTGCTATAGGTTTAGCAGATATATACCATTAAGATCTTTTTTACAAGTGTCCTCCAACGGTTAGTTTCTTGGATTTGACAGGGCCTTTTTAGAAGTCAACTAAAGATTTTCCCTGTTTTCTCCCTCTTTCCATTAAAGAACTGGTTTTAACATGTCCAAAGCATTTAAAACTAGCAATCAAGTTTTAGAAGTTGGGCCTGAACTACACACAGGTTAGTAAGGTTGGTCCCTAAACTTGCTATATGTGGCCATTTCTGGTACAACTGAAGCAAAACATGAGCTAACAAGTCACTCTACAACCAACCAGATTTCACACAACACTACCTGAATGCCTTTGCTTTGAAAAGCACATGACTCCAGTAGTGCAGTCTTCTCCCCACCACTATGGCAACCAACAGTACTCAACAGTTACACATTTAGTCTGTCTGAATATCCACACTACACCTTACAAAGACACAAGAAACTTGGTTTTGTGCAACAGCCTACTTTCCCAATGTTTTTCTGCAAGGAGGCTTCAGGCTTTATTCATTATAACAGCTAAACTAGTCTTTATACACAGTTAAGTGTCTTACCGCTTCAGAAATTTAATCAGTACAGGCTTTTTTCACAAGATGTAAAATATCACCAATTTAAAACAAGAGTGATTGTAAGACAGCCTAGGCAGAAGGGGAGAAGCATACAGAGGAGCTGTGCAGAGATCAGTTAGAAAAGAAAGGTAAGGGACACCCTGTTCAGCAGGTTACCAAAGTAATGGAAGGTTAATTTTGTGTTAAAAGAAAAATAAACTGTCTTGGTCTGAAACCTAGAGGACAAAGCAAACCAATGCTTTCCTAATCTGTAGGCAAAGATACAAGCAGGGAGGGAACAGAGCAGACAACTAGTGGCTCCTGAAGTGGAAAAAGCCTGTGCAAGACAATCTCCTGAACTTCAGAGCATCACCAACCTATTACTCCAAGTATGGAAAGCTGCCAAGTTCTACAGAGAGATAGGATACTGATGATAAAATTGATTGCTCCAGTAGTGGCTCCAGGTAAGAAAAAATGAGAGGAGAAAACAAAGAGAGGAAGCTACTTTACAACACAGGCTGATAAAGGGATGCCAATGTATTGCCCTTGAAAGGATTCTTCCATTCCCCACCCAACCCTTTCTGTTCTCACTGCTTCTCAGATTCCCCAAGGAACTGATTTCACGAATGAAACAAGCAGAAAACCTTTTCTTTCAGAGGGATGGGCTCACACAAGTGATAAGGTTAGGAGCAAACTTCTTCCAAAGGCAGCTGGCATGTCTCTTTAAGCCACTATGTCAGCTTACCTGTACTGTAAAGCCATACCCAGACAGAGTGTGGCTACACTGCCCCTTCATACCAGCACCCACAGAAGTTTTGTCCTGAGCTGCTATTCCTTCTCCTCTCTTGAAATGACATAAATCTTCACAGATCCATCCAGAACATCTAGGAACTGATTAAAATGAAAGCTAATTCCTTTCTCCCTCAAAAATTATACTGAGCCAATTCTCACTCTACAGACACACAAACACAAGCCTAAGTGAGGAGGGAGAAATTAGCATCTTCAGCACTCTGATGTTTCACACTGATCCCCCTTTCCACTCACCAATCCTTTAGAAAGGTAGTTGTTGACAAAGTCTTTCCAGGTGATTTCTCTCCCAGGGACCCTGAAGAAGAAGTAGTATACTACCATTGTCCAGAAAAAAGAACTTCCCACTACGTACATCCGAAACTCCCTGACATCCCATGGAATGTCACCCTAGAAAATGAAGAAGGCAAAAAAAATTACAGTCTGTAATACAGTAAGCACACAGGAAACAGGTTCTGGTATTTCTTTGTAGCTTCTATTCCCTGTCCTCAAGGTTGCCAGAGAGAATGTCGAAGGTCTGTTTTGTTGTATGAATACACTTCAGCAATTTCACACAGAACTGAGGAATTACTACTGTTTTCAGAAAAAAAAAATCATATGACCTTTCTGCCTCTATTCTAAAACAATTATCCTTGGTCTCCAAGAGTGCAAGCAAGACTGACAAAAAATAAAGGAAAAAACTAAGAGAAGGAAAAGAAAAAAAGGATGAAAAACATTATGTGCACCAAAAACATTCTTTATATTCCTGTACTATCAGGTGCCATCATCTTTGTGTTACAGCTAGTGGCAATAAATTGGAAAAAGGGAATTTCACATAAGCATTCCATTAAGGTCAGAACATGCAAGAGCAAACTACATTTAATGAGCATTGTGTGGCCAGAAAGATTTCCAAAATGACACTGAAACAAAACACAAAGCTTTTAAAGGTCTGAGGTTCCACTCTAAGAATACTGACTACTAGCAACCACATTCACACAGCTTAAACTTCATTAACATTCCTGAACCAGAGGCAGATGCCTCTGGAGTTACGAACTAAACAGTTATTCATGAAAGGCACCGAGTGACTAGGGGAGCCTCCTCGAACCAGTCACCATGAGAGGCCTGGCACAGGAGGCTTGAGCAAGATTGAGCAATCAGAATATTGCCTTAAAAGGTAAAAAAAACATGCCAGGTTATTTCATGGAGACAAGATAGTGACATAAAGAAAAATATTTTAAAGTCAAAACCTTCTGCAATCTGGTCCACCAGTTAGTGTCTTCTTTCTTGCCACCTTTTTTTCCACCACTGCCACCGCCTCCACTACTAGGCCCACTGGGCTGTCTGGAAGTAGCTTGCTTTGCTTCTAACAAAACAAAACAAAACAACAACAAAAATTTACATCTTATGCCAATTTCACATTACCTTTTATTAGTTGTATTAAGGAGATGTTCTGAAAAATGTACTAATCTACAATACTACAATAATTCGATAACATGAAAAACTGCATTTTCCATAGCAAACCAGATATATAGTCCATTAAGTGGCAGAGTGAGTTATGACCAGATGAGAGGTCTGTTAATTAATAATTGAGGGACAGCACTCCACTAGAAGCACAAAAATACTATTCCAGAAGACAAACATGATGTTGCTTTCATATCATGTATAATAAAAACATATCAATTCACATTTCTAAACTAATTTGGTACAGAAATATCTTCCCTGAAAAATAAAGAAAAAACCGAAAAATTACAATTGTTATGCTAAAATGTAATTTAATGAATATACATTCCACAAAGAACTCAAGTAAAGCAGCCTTTTGTACCTTTTGTTTCTCCAGGTGTACTTTTAGTTCCATTAGATTTCTTCCCATTGGGAAAATACTTTTCAAATCCTATTAAGAAAGAAGAAAATAGCTCACAGTTGGTTTTTATTTTACAGTTCTTTCATCACACTTCAGTCATCACAAGCTGAATGTATACACTAGCAAAGAAGCTAAGAACATACAGACCGCAAAACCAGCTTTGTTCTTGTCTTTTAGTTGAAAAGCTCTACCTGGGCTCCATAAATAAATCTACTGTGTTGACAAGAGAATGCCACATGCATTTAATAACTTGAAGTAAAGCTCTCTTTTAACCAGAGATAGAGAAGCTTAGGTCAACAGAAGGCTGCACTGCACAGTGTGAAGTTGACCAAACCACACTATTCTTTAATAGCTCCTAAAAATCGCATAAATTGAATGTTCCATCTCAAGATTAAAGGCTAGTTAGTACAAGAACTGACTTCCCCAGAGATAATAAACCTAAATGGCACATGAGTGCAGTCCTCAGCAAAGTATGTAAGCAGTCTGCTTCGTTTCACATATCAAAGTTACAGTCACCTTTGGGAGGCTGAGAGAAAAGCCTTCTGCAAGCAGCGATTACACTTGCCAAAACAGTGCTTCTATCAGCAGTCACTCCAGGGGTAACTTGGTCACAGAGCTGAAAGATGAAAAAGAAATATAAAGAACAAGAACATGCCACAAAAATCTTCAAGCTCTCTAGTAGAGCCTTGCAGCAAGTCAGACACTACTTTACAACTTGAACTTTACAATAGACCTTGTAGTAACTGCTATGCACCAGAAAGTAAGACAACAATGGAAAAAGAAAAGTTCATCAAATTCAAAATCAAATGAGTAATTTCTACAGCAAGGAGATTTCTATTCTTGTTCTTAGGAACAGTTTCATCTTACATGCAAACAAAGCATTCTTTATTAAAAGAGAAAAATCAAGCAGAAAACACTATAAGCTATGAACATTAAAAACACGTTGATTTCTATGGAAAACATTTCATCATACCACGTGAATGACACTAAAGTGCAACATTAACTGTGACTACACAGGCATGATCCACACAGTACTGAATCATGTTTTGTCTGCAGCCTTTTTTCAATAGTTAATTTGTACCTTCTGAATATGAGAGATCTACTTGAATCCGAAAGAAAAGGATGTGGCAGACCATACTTACTTAAAACAGATGAGGAATCTCAGTTCAAAAAGAAGATCTAAAGCCCTATATGGGTAAACATCCCGTTATAAAAGCACAACAAACCTAAGCCTATTGCTCCTTGTTCTAAGGTTGTTTACTGTTATTCATCATTTAAGTGCAATGGGGGAAATTGAAATATTTAAACTCACTAATTCTTAGCAAAATTTTGCTACTGTAGCTGAATACTTTAACAAAGTGCAATTTTATTCAAGAGAAATCACCTCATTTCTTCAAGAAGGCCATATTTTAGATAAAATCCCCTTCATAAGCTTTTCCAGCACTTCTGAGAAACAAAATATTAACCGTGCCAAGATTTCCCCACAGACTGACTTTCTTTCTGCCTCCACTCCCACCATAAAGTCACTCAGTCTCCTGCTCTCTTTGACTGGAAGCTATTTACCTTAAGAGCCAAAGAAATAGTAAAATGCAAAAACCAAAACTTGCAAGACAGCAAACATCCATCTGGAAGTAGTACCTCTAGGACTATTTCTGTGAAGGGAAGCTCAGTGTTATAGCCAAGGTACATTGGCTATAAAAAAACCCCTATTTTTGCATAGTAAAGAAACTTTTGATTACTTGATTGCACACTGGAACTATCCTAAGCATGCTGCCATTCATTAACTGAATACTGTAACTCTCCTGAAATCTTCTGTCTGGAGCTTCCCCATCCACCCCTTATTAAATGATGAAATACATTAGACTTATTTCGAGCATCTCTGTAGTTCCACCTGCTGGAACCAAGAAGAATACCAAAAAGTTCTCATTCCTTGCTTTTGCTGTAGATAGAGGTAAGAATTCTTGAGCTGCTTGATCAAACCATTCGTTTTGTGCCACTGCATGTCTCTGAATAAAATTTGATACTGAAAATCCAAGAGGGCATTTTACTGATTATGAGAAGCATGTGCAGTGCAGATAGTCTAGAGGGAAGCTAACACAGAGAACAGCTACTAAGTCAAATACACTGTGACCTCCAAAATGAGCAATTCCACCTGTGTTCCTAGAAATAGTTTTAGTACAAGTGGGATGCAGCCATGTGGGCAATAAAATAAAAAGAGCTTGCCACAGATTATGTATAGTTCAAATACAGACAGGCAGTGAATATTGTAGCAACTGACAAAACTCAAAGAAACAGTGGCGTTTTCTCCTACGTCAGTTGTCTCCTACAACACACAAAAATGAGGGACTTAGTTCTTCTGCAAATTCAGATTACTTTTTATTTGCAAAGAGACTGGAATATTTTGAAAGCTTTACTCCAACTAAGACAAAACAACTACTCATGTTTAAAAGAAAAGTTTAAGTAAGCCAAATCAAATGGCCTGGCTCAGCTAGACCAGCATGTGTTTATTACGGAATTAAGTTATAGTTTAAGCGAAGGAGAGAGAAGGGTAAGCAAACAGAGCTTTGGGGCAGACCTGAATAATGGGACTGGCTTCTTATTGGATTGTCTCTACAGATTCTAAATTCCATGAACATATGCAGTCGTCTGTCAAGTCAATATGCAGAGAGCTGAGTGCTTTGAAGTTGCTTTGTGAGAAAAAGGAACAACTGACTTTCAGTCACCTGCCGTTCAGTGTCACCTGACTGCCTCGAGAAGACAAGGCTGAGAGGAGACCTCATTATTGTCTTTAAGTATCTGAGGGGAGGGTGCCAGGAAGATGGATCCAGGCTCTTCTCAGTGGTGCTGAGCAATAGGACAAGAGGCAATGGGCAGAAACTGATGCACAAGAAGCTCCACTTGAACAGGAGGAAGAAAGTCTTTACTGTGTGGGTGACTAAGCACTGGAACAGGCTGCCCAGAGATGTTGTACAGTCTCCCTCACTGGAGATATTTGAGAACTCTCTAAAACACCAGCACAAAAACTGCCTGATACAGGGCCTGTCCCTGGGTTGTCTGGCAATAGGAATGTCACAGCAAGCTTAGCTGATATAAGCACAGTCACTGCCTAAACAGAGAGAAAGCAAACAGAGCACATTTTGACTGGATGCTGTTTCAAGCTGTCTACCAGGAAACTCTTGCCAAGTGTCTCCAAATCAGAGGCAAAAAATTTCAGTGCATGTAAAACAAAACAAAAAAAACCTGATTTTTTCTTTCAGGCAAACCTTGTGACACCATCCTAAAAATCAAGACTTTTTAAAATGTAAGTTCTAGATAAACAAAATACACAAAGATCAGTTTTAGAGTTAAAATAACCCATAAAATGTCCAGAGTGCCACATAAACCCAAGACCACAAGCAGAACTACTTCAAAAGTTTACAAAACTTTGTAAGCACAATCCATTTTCTAAAAACTGAGGCTACACAAAGCAGGAACAGAAAATCCAGTTGCTTAGTTATGCAAATAGGATAGAGAATCTAGTAATTCTAGAAAGCTGCAAGTTTACAGTTTTATCCATTATCAAGTTCCAAATCACAGTAAAATGAAACTGAATCTAATAGCCATCAAAATATTACGTAAGAACATAATGAGAAGAAGGGACAACACACATCAAAAAGCTGGTAAGGAAATTTAACTTAATGCAAGTAACTTTCTACATGGGCAAATAGGGATAGGACAAGGGAAAATCTTTCTTAAACTAAAAGAGTAGAGATTTGGGTAAGAAAATAGGAAGGAAGTCTTTACTCCTAGAGGGTGATG
Source organism: Acridotheres tristis (assembly GCA_037013685.1). Lineage (NCBI taxonomy): Eukaryota > Metazoa > Chordata > Aves > Passeriformes > Sturnidae > Acridotheres > Acridotheres tristis. The sequence goes on along the minus strand of CM072886.1, from coordinate 97,786,433 downwards.
AGCCACTGGCACAGGTTGCTCAGTGAAGCTGCAGATGCCCAACCCTGGAAGTGTTCAGGGTCAGATTGTATGGTGCCCTGAGCAACCTGGTCTGATGGGAAGTGTCCCTGCCCATGGCAAGGGGGGTTGTAACTAGATGATGTTCAAGGTCCCTTCCAACCCAAGTCTTTCTAAGGTTCTATGATCCAAAGCTACCCACTTTTTAAGAAAGATCAATTTTTTAAAAGTAATGGCTTTTATGGAACAAAGATCCTCATTTTTCTGCTTACATACAGAGCCAGATGCTAGAATGAATACAAAGTCCCCTTCCTAAGATTGATTCCAAATAGGGACTCATTAAATTTTGTTGACAGAAACAAGAATTAGCTTCTTGAGAGATCAGCAGCACTGTTTTATTTGTTGTTGAAATGATGTTCACCTCTGATCAAACAAAACCAAATTCACCATCAAAAACAAGCTACATATTCATAATGACAACAAAACTACTAACATCCTTCTGTGTGTATTTGTCTCACAATTATCACCATCCTAGTTAGATAACCTTCATACTTATAAAGGTCTGGCTGTTCACCACTCTATGCTACAGGAAAACAAAGCAACCCTCTCAAGATGCCAATGAAAGAGAGAGGAATTAAGCATCTTCCTTTTCCCAAGCAGCTGCATAGGCCTGTCACTCCTCCACTGTGTTAGACCTGTCAACAAGGGCAATACACATCTTGTAACAGCTGACAGTAAAGGCCATTTTATTAAGAACGAACAGACAGACATCATGATTTATCAGTTAGTACTGCACCCGTAGGTACAGATTCATGGCATCATTGCACTGTGCAATCCCAGGATGCAAACAACCAGGCTCTTCTTTTCCAGAACACTGACACCCAAAACAAACTGCTCAGTCATTAATCTTTTAACATTTCAGTCTCTCACAAACCCATCTAATACAAATCATCACCCTGAGAAAGCAATGGAAGAACTTTAGAATTAAGTGGGACACAGCCCCTGGGAAACCAGTGGGAACCTGGGAACTCTACGAAGAGAAGTTGAGAAAGTTGGGGCTGCTCAGCCTGAAGGACAGAAAGTTGCATGGACAGCTCACAGCAACTTTACAAGGAGTACCGGGTACAAATTGAAAGAGAAGAAATTAAGTTAGCTATTAGGAAGAAATTCTTTACTATGAGGGTGGTGAGACATTGGAACAGGTTGCTCAGAGAAGCTGCCGATGTAGCGTCCAAGGCCAGGCTGGATGGGCCTCTGAGTAACACAGTGTAGTGGGAGGTGTTCCTGTCCATGGCAGCGGACTTGGGAAGAGAAAATCCTTCAGGTCCCTTCAACCTCCTAACGTTCTAAATTTCCATGAATATCGGCAGGATGCAGCACCAGCAGCAGCTCTGGGGTGTCACCTCGTCCTCCTCCTGCAAGGCGACCCTGCTGCAGCCGAAGGAGCCCGCAGGTTCTCCCGCACGGAGCCGGCTGCCACTTCCAGCCTGGGAGGCGCGGCACTCCAGCCCGCCCGCTCACTCATCCACCGGCCCTCGTTCTGGTACCGAGGTAGGCCGGGGCCGCGTCCTCCGAACGGGGTGAAGACGAGGGGGAAGGCCACGGGCAGCAGAGAGGCGCCTTTCCCCGCCCCAGGGCCGCCCGCCGCCGCCGCCGCCGCCACCACCATCGCCACCATCACGGCCCTCCTCCCTCAACCCTCGGCCCCCGCGCTCGCTCCTCACCTGCGCCAGGCAGGGCCTCGCCCCCCCAAGAAGGCCCCTCCCGCAGAGCAGCTGCTGCAGCGGGGCCCCGGGCAGCCCCCGGCGGCAGCCGCCGCCCCGCGCCAGCAGCAGGTACCGGTGCGCCATGGCCGCCCGGACCCGCCGTCACCACCGGCCCGCGCCGCCTGACGTCACCGCGCCACCGCGTGCATTTCCTCTGCGTCCGAAGGGCACCCTCCGGCCACGCCCCCTGGAGGAGGCCACGCCCCCGAAGGTCACGCGCCGTCCTCTGACCCCGCCCACCGCCGTCACCGCCGGAGCCCCGCCCTCCCTGGAGTGCAAGGGTTTATCAAAATTCCGGGATCAGTCGGGCTGGAAACATCTCCGGGATCACCGAGTGCAACCTGTGACCCAACACCACCACGTCAACTAGACCATGGCACCAAGTGCCACGTCTGAGCTCTTCTTGAACACCTCCAGGGACAGTGACAACACCACCTCCCTGAGCAGCCCATTCCGATATTTAATCATCCTTTCTGTGAGAAATTTCATCCTAATATCTAACCTGAACCTCCCCTGGCAGAGGTTGAGGTTATGTCCTCTCGCCCTGCTTGCCTTGGACAAGACACCGACCCTCACCTGGCCAAAACCTCCTTTCAGGCAGTTGTAGAAAGCAATATGGATCCCCCTGAGCCGCCTCTGCTCCAGGCTAGACATCCTCAGCTCCCTCAGTTCTTCACAGGACATGTGCTCCAGACCCTTCACCAGCATTGCTGCCTTTCTCTGGACACAGTCCAGCACTTCAATGTCCTTCTGAACTGAACTCAATATTTGAAGTGTTGCCTCACCAGTGCTGAATACAGGGGGAAAATCCCTGCCCTGGTCCTGCTGGCCACACTGTTTCTGATACAGGCCAGGGTGCCACTGATCTTGGTCACCAGGGCACACGCTGGCTCATGTTCAGCTCTCGTTGACCAGCACCCCCAGGTCCTTTTCCACTTTCTAACCACTCTGACCACAGCCTGTAATGCTGCATGGGGTTATTGTGGCCAAAGTGCAGGACGCAGCATTTGTTCTTGTTGAACCTCATGCCATTGGTCCCCGCCCATCTTTCCAGCTTGTCCAGATCCCTTTGCTGAGTCAAGGGTGCAGGTGAGTCAGCGGGGCATGGCCCTGGCCAGCATCACTGAGAAGGGTGGGTCTCCTTGCTGCCAGGGCTGGTTTAGCCTGCAGTAATGTTCTACAAAGCCTGGAGGTAGGAAATGAGGAAACTTGTCTCCTGTTTTTGCCCCATTATGTAAGGTATTTCATATCAACGTGTTTGCTCTAGAATGAATCTGTGCAAAGTCCTCTAGGTGAACTCAGGCATTTGGCATTACCACTGTTAAGGAAACATCTCAGTCTGACCATTCACAAGACTCTCTATCAGTCATATTCCCAAGGCCAGAGACTTTCACTGCTGGGACCAGAACCCCTTTCCAGCGGGCAGCTCCAGTGCATCCACAGGTGCCCCACTTGACTCCTCTCACACCAGGCCAGGTTTCCTTACTGGATCCACCCCAGGTTCCTTACAGCAGAGTCTCATTCTGTAAAACAATTTATTCATGGTGCAGTAGCACAGAAACAGTCCCAGCTCATTCCTGAAGGGACTCCAACAAAGGAACCCCTAGGTTTCTATACTCCCACAGTCCAAGCCACATGCAAATCTTGCTCTTACTCATGAGTCATTGTCCCTGCTGTGTCTCCCAGTGTCCATTCACCTGGCTGGCACAACCAAAGGATTGGCAGCTCATGGCCTCTTGTCTCAGGTTCCCACTGAGAGCTCCATCAAATATCTCAATCTGCAGCTTACAAACCGAGCTACTGCCCCACATGTATTCCTCAACAATTACTTCATCCCTGGGCACAGCCCTGCACGTGCTGTCCCTGGCTGCGTGTCACCCCCATGGCTGTTATTAGGGTATTTAATCAAAACTCCTGGTTTGATTAAACCGAAACACTGCTAGCTCACAGAATCCTAGAATCACAAAATAGGAAAGGAAGAGACCATAGTGGGTCATCGGGTCCAACCTCCCTGCTCACCCAGCGTGATCCAAGAGCACATGGCACAGAGCTGCATCCAGATGGTTCTTGAATATCTCTAGTAAGGGAGACTCCACAGCCTCTCTGTTCCAGTGCTCGGTCACCCACACAGTAAACAAGTTCTTCCTCGTATTTATCAGTTGGGATGAGCTTCCTGTGCATCAGCTTCTGCTGTGGTTTATTGTCCTAATGCCTGGCACCACCAAGCAGAGCCTGGATCCATCCTCTTGGCACCCTACCTCTAAATATATATACACATTTATGGGGTCCTCTCTCAGCCATCGTCTCTGGAGGCTGAACAAGACTAGCTCCCTCCTCCCTCATGAGAGAGATGCTCCAACTCCATCATATTTGTAGCTCTCCACGAGATCTGCTCCAGGAGCTCCGTATTGAGGAGATGGGTTTGTTTGTGAGGACGAGGGGTAACAGTCAGAATGCAGAACTGCTTTCTCAGGATGTGCCTTTCCAGCGCGATCTGTATCAGGGGAGGTTTAGGTTGAATATCTGGAAAAGATTTTTTACCTAGAGGGTGTTTGGGCATTGGAACAGACTCCCGGTAAAATGGCCACAGCACCACGCCTGACAAAGTTCGAGAAGTGTTTGGATAACGCTCCCGGGCACACGGTATGATTCCTGAGGCTGTCCTGTGCATGGCTACGAACTGGACGTCGATGATCCCTCTGAATCGCTTCCATCCCGGGGCCCCGTGTGACACTGGACCACGCCGGCGCGCGCTCCTGCGCATGTGCACTGCGTCACCTCTTCCACGGGCGCGGGAGGGGCGGGGCGGTGACGCAGGCGCGTGACGCGTGCGCTGGCCCGGGCACGCCCCCGCGCCCCGCCTGGCGGCAGCTCGCGCTCGCCGGGCCAGCGCGAGGCTGTCAGTCAGCCGGGCACCGGCGCCGCGTGCCCTGATTCCCAGCCTGCTTCCCGCCATTCCCGCCGCGCTCTGAGGGATACACCGCGAGTGGCCATGAAGATTTGGAGCTCGGAGCACGTCTTCGGGTGAGGGGGCCGGGGGGGAGGGCCGGAGGGCGCGGCGAGACCCCGGCGCTTCGCCGGGCCGGGCCGTGCGGGGCGAGCCGGGTCCCGCCGGGGTGACGGCACAAACGGGAATGCTGCGGGCGCGGCCGGAGAAGGAGGAGGAGGGAGACCGGGAACGGTCTTCGGCTGTGCTGGTCCTGCATCGCCTCGAGCTCCTTCCTGCGCGGCCGGACACCCCGCCTGGGCTTCTCCTAGGCTCGGGAATAGCATTCCAACAGGATGGAGTGGTAGAGCTGGCCCGACAGCGTGATGGCTAGATAAGGGGCTGGGTGTTCAGGAAAAATAGCTTTCACGCTATAAATAAAAATGAATCCCAAGCTACTGATGTAGTCGACGATATATTCCAAGAGGTGTGGACAGAGTGTCTGTGTCCCTTAGCTTAGCCTCAGGCGCTGCCGCTGAGGTGCTCAGCAGCCAGCTCTCTGTGTAAGTGTTCTTTCCATCAGTGCTTTTCTGCATAGAATGTGGTTCTGGCCATCCGGTTCCCCCTTCGCCTAATGAGGAACCAGTAGGGAAAAGTATCAGGCGGTGTGTAACACAAGCTGTCCCGGGGAGCTGGCGTGGAGGGCTCGGCGCTGCCGGTGCAGCTCTGGAAATGCCAGCACCGATGATTCATTCCTCTGCTACAGGTGTTCCGAAAGTCTTGGAGCCCGAAGAGCACCTGGGGTGATAGTTCTTAAAATATTTACAAAATATCCCAGATGTGTTGCTCTAAATTTCTTTAGTTACCTCAACACAACTGAATTCCTTGCGCTGATGCAGGTACTCGGTGCTCCACTTCAGCATTGGTCTGGTGTAAGTGAACTGTGGTTTCTAGCAGGAAATATCAGGCAGAGGCTGCTCGAGCATGACACAACTCCCGAGTCTGAGATGAGTATCTACCACCTAGGGAATGCAAAAGCTGTTTTTATTTGACATTTTCTCATCAAGTTCTGTATTAGAACACCCCCATCTTATGGCGTAATGTGTGTGGGTGTAGGTAGTTAATTTGAATGGTTAATAAAATGTTGTTGTGCCTTATCAGATGTCTGACTCAATCCCTTAGGGACATTTAACAGAATTTTGTCATTTTCAGTCTCTGTATCTTCTGTTGATGGAGGTGTAGAATCACCAAAGATGGAACTAGAACAATCCTCCAGCTCTCCTTCTGCTGCAGGAATTGAGGGCTCTTATTTTTCTTGCTTGCACCAGTAAAGCTTTCTGACACTTTCCTTGTTAGAAAAATTGCTTATTTTTCCAACTTTCTGTTCGTTCTTGTAGTGCTTCTCTACAAGTCTATTTTAAGATTAAAATAAAATCCATTTAGGGCCCTGAGTGCAACTCTTAAGTACAAGTTGGCACCCCTAAGCTTTCTTAAGTTAGATACCAATTGTTGAATTTTTAAACATACCTTTAAAGGCTTTAAGGCTATCATATCCAGACAGTCTGTTATTCTGAATATAGAAATAATTAGGGACAGAATTTACCTGTTGGATCAAGTCCATGATTTCTGTAGCCTACTTTGTTTCAGAAGGAAGTATCTGAAGTACCTCAAGGGCTGTGTGGACGGTCTGGCCTTGAGTACCAGGACTACTCCAATCCGAGGAATTTGAGGTTATCAAAATTCATTTCATAAAAACAGTTTTGAGAAGAGTATCCATGAGTGGAATTCATGCTCAGACACTGCTGGAAGCAGTAGTGTAGGTACAGACATCAGACTGTGAGCTGATGAGGTTTCTAAAAATCTCTTTCTTTATTTTGAACTTCCCAATCATCCTTTTTTAGTAGAATTTAATTTCACTTTGCTTTTTTTTTTTTTTTTTTTTTGCTATAGGAAGGAGCAGAAGCTAGTGATGTCCTCTTTAGTTTATTCAGTATGCTTAGAATTATAAAAAAACTGATGGTGAAGTGGATTCCTGGAGGTCATGTAGTCTAGCCCTCTTTTCAAAGCAGGGCAAGCTTAAGTGTTAGGTCAGGTTGCTTTTCTGGTGGAGTTCTGGAATGAGCTGAGATTTCCACCGGCTCTGTGGGCACTACTTGGAATGTCACTTGTAGCAGTGAATGACTGTTGCCCCTTGCCTTCATTTTTCTTACTCTTGCGTTAATAATTCCTTGCTTCAGTCTGGAGAGAAGATTCCTTCTGTTTTTGTGTCAGTACTCTCTTCATGCCTTTCCAAGGATAACTGTATTCCAAAGGGACTTCAGGGAGCTATGAAGCTGTGCAGACTGTACCATATTGCACAACCTATATCTTCATTTAGTATCATCTGAATACTTGCAATTCAATACAAAATACCTATAAATACTCTCACCTCTTCCTTTAACAGGCATCCCTGGGATACCGTGATCAAAGCTGCTATGAGAAAGTACCCCAACCCCATGAATCCGTGTGTGGTAGGAGTAGATGTCCTCGACAGGAGCCTGGATAACCAGGGGAGGCTGCACAGTCACCGTCTTCTCAGCACGGAGTGGGGATTGCCCAGTATTGTCAAAGCGGTACAGTTTTGCAGCCTTCGTTCTTTATTAAGGATGTGATCCCTTTTATGTCATCCTCTGAATTGGAGTTGACTTCCAAGTAAAAATCTGAAATTTGTGTATGTCTGTAAATGCCTTCCAGACTGGTCTGTGCCATGCTCTATGGCTGATACAATCTAGACAATGAAGTCTTAGCACTGATCACAATCCTCTGGTATCCATGAATTATTTTGTATTTATTTGGAGTCACTGAGATCTTGGCATTTATGTGTTTTAAGATTCAGTTTGTTTTTGTTTGTTGGATTTTGGTACTTAACATTTCTTTCCCCCCTTCAGATACTAGGAACAAGTAGAACTCTGACTTACATAGAAGAACATTCTGTGGTAGATCCAGTAGAAAAGAAGATGGAGCTCTGCTCAACTAATGTGAGTGGTGGCTTAAGAAGTTTCTGATAATTAGTTCTGAAAGTTGGATGTTTTGCTCGTAACATTTAGATTAGAAATGTATCTGTGTCTTTCATTAGAGCCAACAATTTACATGTCTTAATCAGTGTCTTAGATGACTCTTTTTCTCTTTTTCTTCTTCTCATAATTTAAATACTTCATCATCAAACATTTGTGATTCTGTTTTTAATGTAAGATTATTTCCTGGAATGCATATATAATAGTTTGACTTTTAGATGAATGAGTTCTGTCATTTCCAACAAAAGTTCTAATGTGAAATGCCTTTTTTCATAGAATGTGAATGAAGTATTGTGCTGTATTGTGGTATCCTAGTAACTCATAGCTCTCAAATTTAACGTGGGGTTGTCTGTAGGAGAGCCTTGTCTCTGTACAAGAGACCCTGTCCTTCCTGAGTGTTAATTTTCTGTCTAGTCTAGGTAGTGCTGTGGGGGTCTGGAAGAGCCTCTCTTATTCGCTGGTCATAAATCAGACTTGACATTCAGAGAAAGCTGTTGGTGCTCTGTCCTGTGAATGGGAACTTTGATATAATTAGATCAAGGACAGGAGAAGATGCATCACCCTTTATAGGTCTTTTTATTGACTGTGTTCTGGGTTTTATATTCTGTGTACAGTATATTGACATTAAATTGAGTGCTCTGCTATTGAGTAATGCTGCTGATAACAGAAAAATGAAAGGTAGGAAGTGAGGATTTCAGCTCTGTTTTTGTTCTTAAGATTACGCTCACAAACTTGGTGTCTGTTGACGAGAGATTGGTTTACACACCTCATCCAGAAAACCCAGAAAAGTAAGTAGCGATATTTGTGTGTGTCTTTGTGTCTAGGAGACAATTTGTTAGTCTAGTTCAGCTTAGGTGTTAACCTTTCTTTATTCCCTTATAGGACTGTGCTAACTCAAGAAGCAATTATTACTGTTAAAGGCATTAGCTTGAGCAGTTATCTGGAAAGCTTGATGGCAAACACAATATCTTCTAATGCCAGAAAGGTACATCTTTGTTCTGTTTTCTCCCTCTCCCCCCCGACCCAATCGTTCTTTCTTTTGAAATAGTAATTGTCAATGGTGTGTGTTGAATGTTGTGTTTAATTTCCCTCGATTTTGTGCAGAGGGTTTCAATAGATTTTTTTATAGAACCTCAGCAACCTATTTCTAGGAGTTAGTGCTAGTAGAGAATGGAACTTCACCTTCAGTCTTTATAATGTGGATTTATCAGTTAATGCCAGCTTATTTTCTATGCTGCTTTTGTCAGTTGTTCCAGTTCATATCCATTATTGATCTGTCTCCTTGCCTTTGGCAGAAAGTAATGTAGTGTAAGCAGAAGCATATTCTTTGAGGAGGTGAGACTGTGCTGGCTCACCTGGGTAACACTGCACTGACTGCTCTGTCCTGTCCTGCTTGCTTTTTCTATTTGGCCTGCAGCCATGGAGCTACTCTTCAGCACAGGCAGAGCTACAGGCGTGCTTATTCTTGGGCGTTTTGTCCTACAGTTCTGTGGGGAAGAAATGGAATTGCTAGAGAAGCATAGGCCTTGCTGCCTAAGGAGTTTGAGATTGTGTTATGCATTGCTGGAAAGATTCAGCCCAGTGGGAATCTGGCCCAGGTAACTCCTGCTGTGTCAGAGATCCTGTGCTTTGGCCACGCCTTCATCCTTTTGAAGGATACTCCTTGACCAAGCCAATGTAAGCCAACTTGGTAGGACCAACTAGATCAGAGAGGAGAAAGTTTCCTTTTCTACCCTTCTGTGTGCTTCTCCTAAGGTGAGAGGAAAACATGTTAAAATTAGGGGATGGGGAAGGAGTGGTGGGTCATTTCCAGACACTGAAGAGTACCTTTACCTAGCTGGGTGCTCTCTGTTTTTTGAAATGGAAGGTATTTCAGTTAAATTACAGTATCCAGTTTCTATTTAAAAGTCTGTGTTGAGTGTATATTCTTGAAAGAGGGGAACAAACCCTGGCTCACAACCAAATTTCAGGCTGACCCAGAGGTAGCAAAGCATTGTTTAGTTGGCTGGTGTGCCAGATCAAGTTAGGCACACTTGAAAATGCTGGCAAAATTCCTCTTGAGGCATCAGTTACATTTGCATGTCTCTTTTGAAATAAGAGAAACTATAAATATTTATTGGTACCTGTTGAGGTGTTGCCTGTGAGAAAGCTCAATTTCTTGTAAAGATTGTTCTGCTCTGTCATTTTCAAGCTTACAAGTTTCTTGCAAATTAGAAAGATCTCTTGTCCTGTGTATTTCACTGAAAAGTCTCCACAGATTTTGAACTTGTCAGGAATTTGTAATTGCTGTTACCAACCCTATCTTTGCTAACCAGTACCTACTGTGCTACTACTAGCTCTTCTTGCATTCTGTGCTGTGCCTCTGTGCTCTAAACATCCCTCTTAAACTTTATGACAGTTACTGAAAAACGTTTTGTTGTTCTGAAGAAATAGGAATTATTGAGACTTTGCTCTGAGGTAGCAGTGGCAGGTGATGCTTTACTATTTTTAATGACGATGAAAAAATCATTTGCTGTTTGTTGTAAATCTTTTTGTGTTACTCTAGGGGTGGGATGCTATTGAGTGGATAATTCAAAATTCTGAAAGCGCTCTAAGCTAGCAGTTCTCCACACCTGCAGTTTGTACTAACTAGTGGTAATGCCAGCATTCTTCTTCTTGGTACAGCATTTCAGCTTTCTAGCAAATCTGTGCATGGATTGTTGTCACGTGGATTTCATAAATTACCCTGCATGTCTGTTTTACACCTTGCATACAGGAATGGCAGACCTGTTCATTGCTCTGCAGTTGTAGAGGGTGAGCGTAGCCCCAGTCCAGGCTGGATCCGTGAGCCCGTGCTTGTGCCACTGGCAGCCAACGTGCTGCAACCGTGTCTTATGCCACACGGTCTTGCTTAAGGCTTGTAGACTGCAGACAGCTAGGGGTGTGAAGGAGTCCCTCCACTGAGTGTGTGATCTGGGCCTAGTTTTTGTGATTTCGGTATGTAAAGCTGGTACTAAAAGAAATTGATAAATTGGCTAGTGAGTGGAATTAGTTTGATAAAAATTAAACAGAACTCTCTTGTTAGGATATAAAATTCATTTATTGAAACAGGTTGCCTAACAGGGGTAATGTTTTGCGTAGAGGAATTGTATTTACTTTTCTTCTGCCTGAGGATTAGTGTTGCCCTTCTGAGGAAATCTGTGCAAAGCTTGAAACTATCAGGACGCCAGACTGTTCCTGCTTTTCTTTGGTCTTGTAGTTATATTCATTTTGATAGTGACATATCCCTGCAGTTATATGACCATGAACAAATCTGAGTTCAGGGTTGAGAGAACTGAGTGTATTTGCCTCTGTGACACCTCTGTGCAGATTGTTTTCCTTCCACCAGTCAGCGTAGCCTGTCCCTGTCATTCCTGTATTGGCTTCTGCTTCAACCAATAAGATTTCTTAAAAAGAAAGAAATCCATTTTGCTGCTTCTCCTAGTAAAGAAAGTTGGGCTTTTTACACTGCTTACTTTGAGATCTGTGTATGTCATGAGTGTTTGGTTTTGTTCTCATTCACTAAGCTTTTATGGCTGTTTTTCTGGAAAACATCAACTACAAAGGCTCAGCACTTATCAGTCACTTAAGCCCTACCAACAAATCTTCATATGCAGCGCTTGTTTTGCCAGCCACGTCATGCAGCTGACACCTGCAATAACGAATAACAACATGCATGCCTGGGGATGAGTGTGCTTGCTTAATGACTGACTGCAAAACTTGTACAGTATGAGAATTTGTAGACAGTCCTCTGTCAGATTTTTTCTGATAATTGGGTAGTTTTGTGGCACTTGGAGGTTTTGTATCTGATTGAGATTTCTAACCTAATTTCCTGTGCAGAATGTTTCTGAAGTCTTCCTTGCCAAAATCATGAGTTTATTCTTAGCTGCAAAATATGGCATATAGTATATGCAAGTCTAAGGAGATATGCACAGACCTATGTATTCTCAAAAATTGGAGGAAGTGTATTGGTGCTCCAGTTGAAGGTCATGGATTTTTTTTTCTTAATTTATCTCATCAACAAAGATATCTAGTAAAACACAATGATGTGATTGTTTCAAGTCAGGGCCTGCAAAGAATCTCAGTGTTTTTCTTCTGAGTATTTTCTATGGCAAGGGTGTTTGACCTTCTGACAAGTCTTCTTTGAGCAATATAACAAATATAACATCCAAGCTGTTGCAGTTTCAGTTCTGTGTGCCTGTGTCACCTCAGAGAGGATATTTAAACTTGACTTTTAACTGAAAGATGATTCCTCCTCCCTGCCCCCCACTTTTTCCTTACTGGGCACTCATGTCAGTTAATTTACGGCTGGTTACAACTTGTTCCTGTGCAGTAGCTTGCCCATGTCTGGGTGCTTTTATTTGTGCTTTGCTGGTGTTCCCAGGTCTTGCACAGCCTGTGGAGAAGGTGGAAGTTACTCCCTGCTGAAGAGCAGTCACTTTGGTGCTCAAATGGAAGGAACTCAGAGGTTAAATCATCCCTTCTAAGGCCTTTTATCAGCAATGTGTACTTAAAGTGGACAATTTCAATCATGCTTTCTTGAATATTATTAGTAGCTTTTAAAGGGTTCTCTTGAACTAATTAACTTAAACATCCTAGTTCTTAAGGTAATTTGGGGTGGAGCTGCATCTCCCTTTCTGAGCCTAAACCAAGAATTGAACACTTTATTATGATACCTTTATTATGATTATGACTTTTCTCAGTTTAAGGACTGCCTGCCAGTACAGAAGTAGCAATTAGTGTTTATTTTTTGAGTCCCTGGAATATGGAAAACCTAAAGAGAAACCAAGTCAGCCCTTCACTGACATTAGTGGGAGTCTTGAGATAACTGTGCTCCTATTCACAGTGAAACTTTATTTCTTTTAATAGGTTATACTTTGCACTCTGGATCTGGGCTTTTCATATTATTCCAGACTAATGTTTCTAGCCTGGCAAAAAATCCTTGGAAGAGTGTATGAGCTTTCTTCTGACATTCTTTTTTCCTTAGATTTTCAAAGCCGCTTATGCGGATTCCTGTTCCTGCTTAGTAGTCTGTAAAGGACAACAGCACGTTTTGGACACTGATGTTTCTGAGCACTTTATCACCTTTAATGAATACAGAAAAATTAGCATGTCACAGTTTGGAACAAAGCTCTGTGTGCAGAGGAGGCCATGCTTGTCCTTTCTTTCAATGTCTACAGAAGGCTTGAACACTGACCTTAGTGGCTCTCCTGAACATTTTTTACTTTTTGGGCTCAGATCTTTATCTCTAGAATTCTAAACTTGGCCAGAGCCATGTGGCTCCCACTTACTGCTTTCCACTGCTTGTATTTCTTATTCTTAGTAGAGTAACAGAGGTGAATGTCTCTTGACTTCTCTCTAAGTGAAAAAAGGCCAGGTGTTCTCCTGGTCTGATCCCATTTGCTTGACAAAAGCTGCTATTCTGAGCTTGCAGAGTTCTAAAATCTTGACTTTTGTTTAGTTAAACTCGTCTTTATTTTCTTGACTTCATTGTGCTGCTGGCATCTTGTTTTCATTGGGGTACAGCTGCTACAGTCTTCTTCAGGTAAAACGTTTTTGCCAGGCTCATTGTCCTGGGTTCTCCAGCTCTTACCGAAACACTGGCTGTCACTTCTGAGCTTGAGACATTCCCATACCTTGATATAAAATGTGCAACTCCAGTCTCTCAATTAGTCTCATTTATCTGCTGAAAAGTGGCTGTGTATAAATGTAGAATTCAGTGTGAGTCCACTTCTGAACTCTTGATAGATACCAGATCACTTAGCTGCTACTTTAAAGAGTACTTGGAAGACTTTCTTTGTCCTGGATCTTCTCAGAAACTCTATATAACTTGGCTGATGAAACGGAGAACAGCACCTGGATTTTGCCATAAATCTGCTGATACTCTTTGGGTGGTGGGAACAGCGAACAGCAAAAACAGCAATTCTCTTAGGTGAGGAAAGTTGACTGCTGAATTAGGCCTTTTGCCTGGGTGTGCTACTGGGGGCTCACACCAGCATTGCATTTGCTTCTGGCTTAGGGGTGAAGCAAATGCTTTTGCAGTGAAATTTCCATAAGAAGATGCTAAGAAATTATCAATATGATCTGATATCAAATTATTCAAGGCATGATACTGATTTTAAAACAAGTTTCATGTCTGACAGAGGAAGACCTATAGAAACATGAGCAGTGATGATGTGTCTGTAATGATCCTAAATTCTGGTGTTTTTCTGGCAGGGTCGGGATGCCCTGGAGTGGGTGATCAGCAAACTAAACACAGAACTAGAAGAGCTGAAGTCCACGCGTGAGGGGATCAAACCAGCCATGGCAGCAGCGTCCACAGAAAAATAAAGCCAAATATTTGGGTTCACCAAATAAAACCAAGTAACTGACAGAAAAGTTTTGTTCTGCAGACTGCTCTGTAGAGCTCCCTCCCAAGGCTGATCTGCAGAGGTTTTGTCCATTTGTAAGAACACCAGATCAGCGGAAAAGTAACCTCATCCATCATCTCCACAGCAGCTCTTGTTGCTACTGAAGATTGAACTGACCTCCTGCAGATGCTCTTTTCATTTGAACAATTTATGCTTAACACTGGAAACAAAGCATTTAGCACATTTAAAACAGCCTAAACGTGCCTTTTAAAACGAAGGTAGAGGGCATGTTATATTTACACCATCTCAAACTGAAAAGCTTGGAAAAGAAGCATGTGTGGGATTAAGAGTTTTCCATGTGAACCTTTGTTCCGTGAAGGGCTGATAGGTCCTGGAGCACTGAATTTTGTCTGGTTTGTAATCTGATAATGTCTTATGGCCAGTTAAAGGGAACTACATGATACTGTAGAATTTGATATTTATCTAGAGGATCATCTTGAAAGGCTTCATCTTGTGTGGAACTAACTCTTCTTAGGTTATTTAAATGTGCTGCCTGAACATGACACACAGATACTTTACCTCTTAGATGTTTGTATCCAAACAAAGATAAAGTTTATATTGATGCTAATAGCCTAAAATAGTTTTTCTGGTTGGGAGAAGGTTGTAATTTATTTACTTATTTATTAATTTGTCCTAGTTCCTCCCCTCCCTATGAGGGCAGGGGTAGTAATTACTGGAAGGTGCTGGAAGATACTTATTTATCTCTAAGAAGAATATTTGTAGGCTACTGGAATGAAGAGACCATGCTGTTCCACTGGTCCTTGCTCTTCACATCATGTCTTAATGGAGGGAGAAATTGATGCAATAACCAGAAGAGTTGAAATGAGAAATAACCAGAAAATTTTAAATCCAAAAGATAAGATTTCATCAAGAGAAACTTTTCATTCCCTGAATGGAGAAAACAAGAGTACAAGAACCATAAATGAACTCTCCTTTCTAAATGCTTTCTGTTAACCACTGACTACCAGTGTAACCAAACCTTTTCAACACTTTTCCACGTGGGTACGAAATGGTTTTAAAATCCTTTGAATTGCTTCTCATTATCTGAAAAAATATTTCCATTTACTGCAGAAACTTTCCTATTAAATATGCATAAATATATATTGGTAATGACTCTAGCCTTGTCTGATGTTTACTGTATTGTCATGTTTGGTCCAGATGGAGTATATGTTTCTCAGACAGAAACCTCTGTTAGGGAATTTTAACTTATTTTTTGGTGTGCACACAAAGTTAAATAAATGTTGCAAGGATGTTTACTTGTTCAACTGGCAAGCATGTGCTCAGGAAGCTGTTAAAGAGCATGAGTAACTTCTAAAAAAACAGAAGAGTAAAATGTTGGTCACTGTTTTCATCTGATGATTTTAAAGTGTTTGTAGCTTAAGGGAATTTTCAGCATTCATATTCTGTTTAGTTTGAGAGTAAACTTTAATTTGGGTGTAACTAAGTTAAATAATCCTAATTAATAAACCTTAAAAAAATATATCTATTAGTTGAAGGCAATTAAATGAATAGCAAATATTTACATTGCTCTTTTTATGTGGACCTAATGCCCTTCCTATTTTGGAACAGAAACTTAGAGGTTAAAGCAGCCCAGGTCTGGAAGATAAGATGGATGGCTTTGGTGCAGATCAGTTGTTGTCCTCTTCAGGAGTTATGCCACTTCCTGGGTGAGGAACACAGAAGATGTTGTAGCTCCTGGTGTTGTTCTGCTAGGCAGGGGAGTGCAGCTATGGCAGAGCTCTGCACAAAAAGGGAAAACTTGGTGGTGTGTGTAAATTTGGAAACCTGTGCTGCAGCATTTCCATACATGCATGCTTGAGGGGATGAAAACATGACTGTCAGCAGGGGTAGGAAAGCCTTTGGAGAGGTTCATGTATTGCTTTGATTTGGGAGAATAGTTGTCTAAAGCTGCTTCTTGCATCAGAAATGAAATATTTACTTAGTGTTGTCTTATGTCTGGCTGACCTGCGCACTTCCAGCACTGGTTTCCCACAAAAATCAGGATTCTGGAGCCCAGCTCCTCTGCTGCACCCACAGGTCTTGTTCACTTCTTGCAGGAACTAATCGCTGTCTGCTTCTGTTGCAGCATCTCCTTCCTGTTTCCTTCCTCGCTGGTTTTAGGCTGCTTTCACTCCACCATTTCCTGCCACTTAGGAACTATGTGTCTAAATGCCTGGTTTTCCAATCTGTCTGCTGCTCCACTTGCCAGCACTTTTTGTACCTGTGTTTAGTCCTTTCCCGCTTTTCTCTAGGCTAAAGGAGAGTGGGGAAGCTTTGGGTAGGAAAAAGACTGATTTCTTCTAGAGGCCCATTCTGTCACTCAGCTCCCTCTCATCTTAGGTGTAGGTGCCAGTTGTGCATCCATGGGATTATTGATCTTCCTGTGGCTGCTCATTTTGCCAGTGTGTACAAAGGACCTTGCAGAGGGTCACACTGAACCAGGAATGCTCCAGTGCTTAGGAGATGAAGTGGTTCTTCATTTCCCATAAGCTTTCCTGGGCAGTTTTTACCCTGCTCTCTGCCCTTATTGTTGGCATATGGGGCTTCCATCCTTCTTTTCCCTTGGCCATGTGACTGGTCAGATCTATGAGATCTGGTGAGATCTCTAGTTGTCTGTGCTGTGCATAACACTATTTTTCAAGCATCCCAATTCACATTCCTGTTCTTAGACTGTTATGGACTAAGTTCACCTTTGAGGCAGGAAAACTCCTGACTTTGGAATTATTTACGTTGCTCCTTAGAGAAATTCCTGCATCTTTTCTTTCTTTACTGGAAATGGCTAAAAGATATTACTGAAGTTGGTTTTATGTCACATGGATTGACTGAGGTGTCTCACAGACATAAAGTTTCATGTGAGGGAAAGCGTTAGGCTGCTTGTGGGAGCAGCAGAGTGCAGCTTTTTGGATTGGAGCAGAAGGAGAAAAATGATACGTAGGAGGAAAAAAATTGTAAAGCAGAAATGGTGTAAAGTCAGTGCTAATTTACTTGGAGGGATCTTGAAGTGCTGGGGGCCAAGCAGAAGAAAGCTCTGCTTGTAATCGTGTTGATTAATAGGTAGCAAGTGCCATCTTGAATAAGAATTCTGCACTTTGAGACTTGAAAGTGGATCTGAAGTTGAGTTTTGTGAGTTGTGAGAGGGAGGTTGTTTGCAGCAGTTGTTCAAGCTGCAGTTTGGTATTTCTCAGCTGCTGGGTTGCAATTCAAAGGAAGTGGAGTGGGGGGTGTAAGGTAAGGAGGTGGTTGGATTTTAAGAATTTGGTGCCAGCACATCAGGTCTCCACACTGGGTAGAAGTATGGCTGCTCTCGCCATCCCTACAGCTGTGCCACACATGCCTGCTGTGGAAGGAAGAAGCTGGGAAGAGCTGGTTCCTGACTGCAGGGGAAACAGCGAGAGAAGACAGCAGCAGTGGTTCCCAGAGCATGGCAAATTGGGCATGTTAGTTCTTGGCCCTGAAGAATTTTAAGACGTTGAAGATCCCAGACCCGAAGCAGATTGGCTTCTGGTTGATGTCTAGTTTTTGTGCTGGTGCAGGCTCATGATAGCAACAAAAGGTATTAATTTAAAACAGTGTAGTCAAATGGTCTGGTGTGTAATAATTTGGGTTTGTTTAGACTATCCTTTCTTTTTCTTAATTTGGCCTTGTGCCAGTGTGTGACTTCAATG
The DNA here is from genome assembly GCA_037013685.1 of Acridotheres tristis. NCBI lineage: Eukaryota > Metazoa > Chordata > Aves > Passeriformes > Sturnidae > Acridotheres > Acridotheres tristis. The sequence continues at coordinate 97,768,598 of CM072886.1, read as the reverse complement.
CTCCCTCATGCTTTTTATTTCTTTTTGTCCATCGGCTCAGCAGGCACAATGGAGGAAGGATTGCATTTGTTGGGACAACAGGCAATCCTAGTGAAAGCTCCCATATTCTCGAAAGTTTTGCCTAAAGTAAGCAAAGGCATTGAACTGCAGCAGGTGGTGTCAGGAACTGCTGCAGAGCACAAACTGGGCACTGATGTACTGACTGTAATAACCTAGCACTGAGCAGATGACCAGCCATATTCCTTGATGAGACACTTTTCATTCAAATCCTCAGGTGGAGCAGGTGGGGAGGCAACACCATTCCTACTGTTGCACCTCCCTAGACTGAGAGCTGTGAAGGCCAGGGCTGTAAAGTGTCTATGTATCCTGTGGTGCTATCCAAAATAAATAAATAAATAAATATGCCATGTGCAGTTTAAAATAACACTTCTGGGTGTGACTGTGATAATATCTGATGTGCTGTTGGTTTTCTGAAAAAGCTGCAGAAGAATAATTTTCATTAGTCTATGCTGGGTAGGCAGCAGGATCCAGTACCAGTCTCCCTGGAGTTTGCTGTAAGCCACACACTGCTCAAGAGCTCTGCAGGGGTCCTCTGGTCCTGGACTAGTAAGTCCATTTGGGACTGGCAGCTGCTTCATTTTGCATTAGGACAGGAAACACTCATCTAAAATCACTAGCTTTGACTTGTAAATAAGACCTTATTTATCTAATAAACTATCTTCTTACCCCATCAACACTACTTGTCACCTGTCTGAATCATGCAAGGTTATGGGCTAAGCCTTCTAATCGCAGCTCCAGGGAGCAGGTCATGCTTTCACTATGGATTTGTTCAGTGAGAAGGCATTTCTGTGAAACACAAGTCCTGTCCTTTTAATTTTTCCACAAGTGATATGACTGAGGTATGATTCTCATTTTACTGGAAGGCACCTGCAAGTGAAATGATCAGTAAGGTTTCCTAATGTGGTGCCCTGCTGGTACAATACCTTCTCTTTTACTTTGCTATAATTTTGTTTCTGACCTTGCTAAGATCTGCAGCAGCTAAGGTTCAGGGCTCTGCCTGCCCAACTAATGTGGAACATGGCCTTGCCAGCTGTACTCTGTAAGAAATGGTGCCCATGGTCTTTACAGTTCCCTCAAGAAAGCGAGAGCAACGCAGTAATTTTAAAGAGCTTTTTATTAGTAATGCATAAACAAGAAATTGCATTTCAGTACCACATAACATGGAAACAAGCAGAAGACAATGCTGTTGCCTTTCGCTGTTAGAGCTGATGCCCCTGGTGTCCCTGAAGATGCGCAGATGGTTCATGCACAGTGACAGCACAGAAGCAGGGGAAGCCCAAAGGGGAAGCGTTTGTGCTTTAGGTTTGTTCATGTCCAAAAAGTGCACCTCCTGTTTGGCTTTTTTTTTTTTTCTTTATTAAAGAAGGGGGTTAGGGAGATGGAACCAGCTTTAACAGAAATAGAGCTCAAAATTCCTTCTTGTTATCTTCATCTTGCTGTTGATTCACAGGTAGTGTAACCACCAGCAGTTCAATAGGAATATGCCCACCTTAAATGTCTCAGCTGGAGCTGGGCCTTGGGCTCTGTCTCTCCTGAAAGCTGGGCCATGAGAGTGCTGCCTCTCTATAGAGCTGTACCAGCTGAACTGGTGCTTATTTCCACCAAACTTTGGAAGCCCACATCTTGCACAACTTACATCAACTCACGCCCATGGTCCTTTAATTCTAGCTTTAGCAGATTTCTGAACTCAGATTTCTGAAATCCAGTTTAAAAATCCCACACTGCACTGTCTGGCCCAGGGCCTGTCCTGCAAAAGCCAAAAGCATTGCTGGCTCCCATTTCTAAGCACTGGTGTCACTGGTTACAGAAATACAGAGAGGACCTTAAACTTAGTGGAAACACCTTCGGCTTCACTGGAGGGACCAAGAATATGTTTTTTTCATACTGAGTGCTCTCATGGGTTGGTTTTTTAAAAAATCAAATGTATCAATAATCTAACAGGTCTTTTCCAGCTGAGTTTACAGTAGCAGCCTGGCACCTTGAAAGATGATCTGCTTACAAATGTATTTTTAAATTAGCTATAGTAAGGCCTATTCTGAAGGGTCTGTTCCAAAGCACTTCCTCTAGAAATGTTCTGCAGAACCCATCTCACTGACCTTTGCAGACAGCAGCAGCTCCCATTACCTCAGGACACAGAGCCTGGGCTACCTCACATCTGACACTCAGTTCAGCCAGGCACTGCCACCGCAAAATGGCCTGACCAGGGAAGAAACTGGAACGTTACTGAATTGATTTATTGCTAATAAACAAATTAAGCTACTACTGCATAAAATTTGATACCTGTTTAGTTCCATCTCCTGATTACACCCCACGACATTTGTTGAGTGCAGACCTACCATAGAAAAATTAATTCCCAAGTCTTTGCTTGTCAAAATATTGTAAAGTTTCACCTCCCTGGAATTTGTTTCACCTGGAAGTAGGACTAATTGTTTTCAAGTACTGAAAGCAGATGGAAACTTAAACTGCAGGATCCTTTCAGCTCTGAGCACTCAGCTCTTCAGCAGCAGCTCCCAAAATTATTTAAACAGTTTGTAAGCACTTTGAAGTGTCTTTTTGCAGCTGGGGACCCTGGGACATGGAGCACCCTCACAGCTTGTGCCAGGGCAGCTGAGCAACATGGGCAGCTCTGGGATTTTTCAATGTCAAGGTGAGGGAACAGGGAAGGCCCCAGGCTGCCTCTGCTCTGGGCTGCTGGAACTCACAGGTGCCACTCAGCATGGGGGTTCTGTGGCTTTGTGTATCACATCAGGCTGAGCTAATGTCTCTCTGTCATGGTTCTCCTACAAATTCTGGGGAATAGGAATTTCAGGTACCAAAAAAATCTGAAACATAGTAGTAAAAATCAGACAGAAACAATGAAAGAGGCTTCTATAGATGGAATTGGTATTCATAAACATTCTCAGACTGGCCTTAAGATACAAATATACAAAAGAAGAAATAAACCAGAGCAGCTCCAAGTTATCAATATGGCAACAGTACAATATTTTCTGGTAACATGAACATAATCCATGTGCTGTAGCACCAGAGCATAGAGTTGCAGCACCTTTCTCTCATGCCTATGTGCTGTCACTGTTTCACAGATGAGACTGAGCCATAAGACAGACATTCCTAAGAGTTGTGCAGAGCTGCTGGATGAAGTAAAGCAGGAAGGTAACAATCAGGAGTTTAAAGTTGTAGGTTCTAAATAAGTTTTAACCTATAGAGCATGCAGCCAGTAATGAACCAGGGAAGCTGATGCTGAACTTGACTGGGGGAAAAGGGATGCTCAGGAGAGAAGAGAGAACAATGTAAGAGTTATAAGTTCTCTCCACTTCTGGTTTAAAAACTAAACCAAATCCATCAAAAACCTCTTTGAAAGACTGTCAACATTTCTTCCCCAATGATGAGGAGGGGATGGAGATTTCCCAAAGCCTGTATTACATGCAGGACAAACGTGCTGCCTCAGGTACAGCCTGCCAGTGTTGGAAGAAGCAGCACACTGGTAACAGAGGGAATTGGCTGCAGATGATGACGAGGAGCTAATCACATCACTGGGGTTACACAAGCAGTTTTTATTGCTATTCTAAGGGTACTTCGACATGTTTTCATCCCTTCATGCAGCCCAGCCAGTGTTCAGCTGTTATGCAATCATTTTCGTTAACAATTCTTTGCCAAAAGAAACATCTGACTGATCTTACAAAACTATAAAAGCATGAAAAAGAGAGAGATAGAACCTTTAAATCAGCTTCCCCATGAATAATTAACACAGACAAAGGTTATAATGGAAAGGCATTTTATTTTTACCAGGTAACACCCCTTCCTGTATAAAGGAAGTAATGGAGAAAGGAAAAAAGAACCCCAACAACCCCTCAGAACACTACTGTCACCATGAACACTTGAAAGATCAGGTCTGAGAGCTGCAGCAAGAGCCTGCTCCCATCATCCATCACCTCCACGAGGCAGAGCTGGTTTTGCATTCCCCACAACAGGTTCACATACAAAACAAGACTGATGCTGCCAGAGGCATTTTTAGCTCCTTGGGTCTCCTATGATATATTTTAACAGACCTTGGGCATACTAATAAAGCTAAAAAAACCAGAAGAAAATAATTTTAAAATTCATGGAACGGAGTTCACTGTGCTAGTGCCGTGTTCTTTTCAGCAGTAATTCTGAATTCACTCTAAGATGTGCAAACAGTATTAGGGGGCTGAAAGCGTTAACTCTAATAAAAGATAACAGCCAACACACATATAAATAAGACTCATTTCCTTTTTAAAACATCATGGGAAAGTCAATTCCCGTTGCATGATTGATGGAGATTTCCTAATATTAATAAATATATTACAGATATTTACAAGCTTCTGATTTCCCCCTCTGACACTGATGTGAAGTTCAGCCTGTAACTAGGACATGCTGGGCAGCACCACGGGATGCTGGGCCAATGGCTGCAGTGGATTTGGGATGCTGGTGAAGGCAGGGAGGAGATGGAAAGCTAAAAATAGCCCACTCTGCAGAGCCAGGCAACCAGCGAGCTGAGCTCCTTCAGGCTGTGATGAACCAACCCGCTGCTTCTCCTCTTGCAGAATGAAATGCCAGGATAATGCAGAGCAACTGCGCCAGGGAAGAAGGGATGGAGAGAAGGGGAGAGGCAGCCCTCCACACTGTGTCTTCTGGAGCCTGCCACAGCATGTGTCAGCAGCTTGGAGGGCTTTTTCCAGGGAAAAAGGGAGGTTATCCAGGCCCTGGCCCATGGCAGCTCTGTGTGAGCGACAGGGAGCCATCTGTACAACTAATGCATTGTTTGTCGGTGTTTGTGCCCTGCCCAGCACAGCAGAGCCTGCCCTGAGCCAAGGACTTGTGGGAATTCTGGGAAGGCCGGATCACAAGGCTCTGCCACCGCCCCAGATCCACCCCTGGACACTGCCAGAGTGGAGCAGGGCACAGCCATGAAAGACTTGTTTCCCTTTGCATGCCCACGAGTTACTGAGTCCTTCATCCTGCCTGCCCTACCACATCCCAAGTTCCCCTCCAAGAGGAAAGTAAATGAGCTGGATGCTCTGCACCTCGGTGGCTTGAGGCATCAGGGAAGCAGGATGTGAGCAGACGACTGCGTGGCTGTAACATAGCGAGGGCATCTCCATGAAAAAATCGTGACAACAACAACAGGGCAGATGCAGAGGGAGATTTCCTGCATTTGTTTCCGTCTGGTTTCCCTGGTGCACTGTGCAGCAACACACGGCCTGGTTTTGGCACAGAAACAAGAGAAAGTGCTGATATGACTGAGATCAGGTGACCCTTCCAGCAACAGCAGAACCTTTCCCACCAGCCAGCCTGTGCTGCTCCCCTGCAATCCTACATCCCTGTCTCATGCCAGCGCTCCAGGTGCTTTAACATGCAAGACACTTTTCCAGAGGGCTGTGACACCTGACCTTAAATGGGACAGCAAGGAGGGAGAGTTAGCACTGAGCCCTGCTTTTCCTATTTGCATTGGTTCAAAAAAGTAGAAACTATTTCAATAAGCCCTACATATGTGAAAATTCTCATTTTTCAAGGGGGCTTTTAACAAAAAATAAGGATGGCTGACTTCCTGGGAAGGTTTACAGAAACTTTTGCATGTGCTTTTCAAATTGGCTTAAAAGAGATGATATGGATGGCTGCCCCAAAGGCTGCCAAATGGGAGCCAAGCAGCCCTGCTGCCTCCCAGCCTGGGCACTGTGCCTTGCCAGGGCCAGAGGGGCAGTCTGTCTCTTGGGCTTTTTGGACAGAGGAAACTGTTTTGATCAATACACCCTTAAAATTATGTATGGAAGTCCAGTCCCAGCTACTTTGGAGCAGTTCTGAGGTATCTCTCATTAACTCGAAGTATAGAAATGTTAATAAATAGATCTGAAACTTTTCTGCTATGTCATTCTATAATACACTACTATATAGATATTAAATATGCCTCAGGGTATTAAAAAATTTATGAAAAAGTTACAGTAGTTGATTTTCAAGTATGAATAACTTGGCTATGTTAGTTTGTTTTTAAATACGAAAAAGTTCTGGCCCCAAATTATTGACTAAACTCTGGCTATGACTGAATTAAAAAAAAAAAAGTATTTTCAATATTTAAAAAAGTGCAAAAAAGCATGAGATGTCAGTTAACACTGTAAAATTGTTGGAACTTTTAAACAATTAGTCTAGCACTCCCTTGTGAGTGAATTAAAAAGGGGGAAAGAATGAAAAAAAGATTAAAGAAAAAAAGAGATTGCTCCCAATCTGAGAGACCACTGTCCCAAATTTCAGCAGAACACGAATTTTTACAGCCAAGTTATAAACCCCAGAAAAAATGGGGTTCCTAGTGGATATGCTGTCAGACAGAACTATAGCAGTATCTGTATGCTCCATTATAATACAAATGTACACCTTACTCACTCTTTCTCTGAGTAACCATGAGAACAATTTTACAGGTATTCAGTTAAAATTAGAAGCCTCCCTTATTTCCCGTCCTCCCCATAAACTGTACAACTTTGTCTACTACTAAAATTCACTGCTCCTAGTAGTCATTATCATACATTCAGGATAGAAAGTAAACTACTAAAACCTGCTCAGGAGTCACTCAGAAGGACACTAAGGCTTAAGAAGTACAGCAGCTCAGGGTATGACCGGCCACATGGGCAGAGAGCTTTGTCACCTGCTTTGCCCCAGGACACTGACATTGCAGAGCCCTGTGCTGCACCCTGATCTCAGAGCAACCAAGATGGTTCAAAGGAAGATGGATTTGACGGGAGCTGCTCACGCTGGGTGCCTGGTGTGCAACACAGCCCTTGGCTGCCTCAACAAGGCCATGAGCATTCCGAGGGTGGGAATGCAGCAGGACCTACTGTTTGCTACTGTGCTAACACTGACACCGTGCTAGATCTGGTTCTCCATCAGACACCTCTCTCAGCTCATCTCCTGAAAAATGATTCAAAGCATGGTTAAAAAAAGATTGAAAGCAAGAAAAGGCTTTCTCATTTCGACGTACACGTACAAAAGAGGCAACAATTTCAAACTATTGATTTTCTCCCAGCGCGAGCAGCTGACTCGTCGTGTATCACCCTGCACAGATCCAAACTCAGATCCAAACACAGCGCTCTGTGTCTCCAGGAATTGCTGCAGTAGGGAATCCTGTGACGGAATGCAAACCCAAGCCAGTCAAGTGGAACGAAGCAATGGTGCCAATCCGTGCCAGTGGCCTCACGCGTGGATGGTGACCTCATGGAGACGGAAGCAAAGCAGAAGGCACACGGCTCAGATCTCATTGATCGTCCTTTCCGAGGGGCAGTACTCCGAGGTTCCTGGAGATGACATGTAGAAGGACTGCGTTTTCCTTTTTAACCTGGCTCGCTTGTTGGCCAGAGACAGGCTGCGCCGGCTCGAGTTGATGATTTCTGAGATGAACTTCTTGCAGTCCACGCAAACCTCCATTGTGCTCCAGTCCTCCATTAATTCTTTGGGAAACTCTTCGTGTGACTTATCCACAGACTTGGACTTTGAGGTCAACCTGAAAGGCAAAAGAGCAGGATCTGTCACGTTATTTGTCAGCTTGGCTGTAGGCCCCAGTAAAAATCACATCAGAAAGGTCTGGATTTAAACTTTCCTTCCTCCTGTTCCAAGTAACACCAAACACTGGAGAGGACAGCTTTTGCCTGGATTAGCAAGACTGCAGGTTCACTGACTGAGGGCGTGTGTAACATTTACATCCTGGAAAAACAACCTTACTAATAATTAAAAATAGCTGGTGTCTTTGGCTAATCTACACAGAATCATAGCAATGGTGATCTATGCAGAGGGTTTATACAGCATATTCCCTCAAAAAGGAGCATTTCTTTTCTGTTTAATTTCTTGGATTAGCTTTGACAACCATCTGTGTGTAACAGATAAAAAACATAACTTTGTAATATTAAATTGAAAAAATTATGAAAATTGGAGTAAGAAAAATTAGGTGAAAAGAAGATAAATCTGTGCACTAGACATCATTGAATTCTCATTCAGTGGGTGATTTCACCCTGCAAGATGTATCTCCAGAGAGTCCATTCACACCAGAAAAAGATACATTAAGGATATTTTATCAGCGGTCCTACAGAAATACAGTTGTCCCAGATTCTCATTATTTTTCAGCTGTAACGTGAAAAAGGCTTAACACGCTGTTAGATTGCTATTTCTGTAAATCAAAGCAATGACTAGAAGAGACCTGGCTTTTCAGGCTGCAGAAAAGTTACTACAGGCATTAGAAACAAGGCCAACTGCAAACCAGGTGAGCAGCACCTTCATGATTGATAACCCAGCATGAAACATTTGGGGAGCATTTGCACAACACAAGTGAGGCCGGGTTGTCTCTCACCTGCTCCGCAGAGAATGGTGGTGACTGGTAGAGGGTTTCTCTGGCCTCATGAAACTTTCTCCCCTTTGCAAGGTTGAAGGTCCCAGGGAGAAGATGGGGAGGGTGGAGTATGGCTTCGATGGCAGCCGCATCTGTTGGGAACAGCACAAGGCACGTGCAGCATCATTACGAAGATCACAGCTTTTTAGAAAGGCTCGAAACATAAGTTTCCTTACTTACTTTTTTGCAACACTGCGAGCATACAGGCCTGTGTACAAAAGCAAGAGCATGAATCAATCCATTGGAAAAAATAATGTTTAAATCAAGAATAAGGAATTTCAGGAGTTAGAAACCCACACCCCTCCATCCTCTCTTTAAACAAACATTTTTATTTTTAAAGCTTCTTCAATATAGTAACTTCAATCACAATATGAAGACAGAAGCAAGGAGAAATGCTGAACAAGAACTACACCTAAATTTAAAAATAGGGGGGAAAATAAGAAAAATAAGCTGATTTTCCTCTAAGAAACCTCTTCTGGTAAGTGAGACCAAAACTCAGTGATTACATAGATCTTCTGACTTAAAATGTTAACATTGTTAACTTAAAATTTATCATTTTGCACCTTCAAATATTCCTTCTTGAATTTCCCTTGCCCCAGTACTAAAAAAACAGCCCAAAAAGTAAATTGCTTTGAAATGTTTTCCCCAAACACAGAGGTTGTAGAACTGTTGAGTGGGGAGTCTGAGTAAATTTCATCTTGATTTCTCGTAAGCATGAAAAAGAAATGTTTCTCTCACTTTTAGTCAAGAGTTTCAGTTCAAGGAAGCAATTCAGTCATTTACAAATGAAATGTTTCTGCATAGTATTTTGTAACACAGACTGTTACAGAAATAAACCCAACCAACAGGATGCAGCAGAAATTTTTGAGAGTTTCTAATGTATAAATCAATCATTTTCCCTATGAAATTGTACTCATTTATTAATAGACATAAATTATTTACCTCTTGCAGAACTGACAAGTGTAAGACCAGGTAAAGAAAGAAAACCTTCTTGTTCGACAGCAAAAGCAGAGCTAGAGGAAGAAAAACAGAGGAATCCACAGTGTTAAGCAAGGTCCCACACAGTGATGACTTCATTGACCAGTTGCTGTTGGCAAGGTCACAGTGGCAGTGCTACATCCAGTTCTGGGGTCTGGGCTTCTAAGATGATATTGAGAACAAGGTCCAGAATTGTATCTTCATATATTTAGAATTAAGCCTTTAATAGTTTTGCCTAAATTAAATACTTGCCTATTAACTAGATAACTTTGGTTAGAAATAAAAGCAAACAATTTTAATAGCAGAGTAAATTAATTAAAGCCTCAACCTACTTTGAGATTTGATGAAAGCTCATTACTAAGCTTTATATATCATAACATCAGGCAACAGCTGAATCTAATGAATGACATTATATGATTCTTGTTCCTCTGCCTTCAATGTATTCAACCTTTAAAATAAATCTGCATACTAGACACAGGTAAGCCTGTAGATAAAATACACCGTGAAGTTAAAATAGGACTTCCCGAAGGGGTCCAAGAACCACAAATCAAAAGTAGGAGAAAAGGATGCTGCTGCTTCTGGGAAGTACCAATCTCCAATCTGCAGTTCAAAGAAAAATGCATTAAAGGGTCTCTAATATTAAACCTCCTTCTGGGGTCACATGTTGCATCACTCCTCTGAATGCTTTAATTCCCTCTGTGCTTGATAGTAAGGATTCATATATGAAGAACTTGTAGTTTTCCATTGCTATCTGTAATTCTATTTTCTGGAACAGAAAAGGTAACCAAATCTGCAGAAGGCATGGGGACAGAAATCACCTCAGTCAATGAAGTTCAAACCAGACAGATACATACAGATACACTCTGATAATTGCAAAGACTACAGCATTTTTATATGGTGTTTCCATGAAAAGTTTTGGTGTTTCTGGACATTATTCGAGGAAGTTGACCCATGTGTCACACATTTAGGGCGATGTTTGGTGGATAACTCTTTTCTTTCTCTCCAACAGAGTAATAAACAAATGTGTAAATGGGAGGCTTGTGCAACTGGCCTCTCTCAGTACCCTTCAGAGCCCCCTCAGACTCAGCCCTACCTTTCCTTTCTTGAGAGCAGTGTAGACATCTTTATATTGCTGGTACTTCTCCAGCTCCGCCTTCACAAGCACCTGACGGATGTGCATGACCTCCTCCACTGTCAGAGCCAGACATTCCACGGGGTAACAAAACTCCTCCTGGAAGCCAAAAACCCAAAATTAATTCAAAAACAAACAGCTTCTTCCAGAGTTCAGCCTTGACAACCAGCCACCTGGTTAGTAACTCCAGAAACAGGGAGTTTCTCCCATCGAACTGGAATAGCACTGGCTCATTCATGGGCATCACATGAGTGCCAAACCATTGGAAGTTGCATAAGTGTGATGAAAATGGTCTTATGTTCAGCCTTCACAACAATGATAATCTTTCCTCCTCAAATCACTTGACCCTTCTCTCCATTTTTCTTTTATTACAAACATTTGTTTCAAGCCAATCAACATTCAGATTTATAATTTGAAAGGGAAAAATGGTAGATGGCATTATTTTATGTATACTGTTTGAGGTATACATCAAATAATTTCTCTGACTTCGTGATGCCCAGAGTGGCCAAGGAAAGTTGTTAGTAGCCCATTCTAGCAGAAATTTTTATTCAGTGGTACCACATCTTGGTGCTCACATAATCAGAATCACACCAAGACTTCAAAAAGTTACATCAGTTCAGGCAGAAAAGTTCTCCTTTCTGCTCCAGAAAGTAACAGTAGCAATTCAAGCTTTACAGAATAATGTTCCAGTATCAAGCAGGTGAACTGGTTACTGAGTGTTGCATTATAAATGGTAGAGACTTAAACAGAGAATTAACAGCACAGCTTTCCACTTACAAAATTTTGCATCTCTTCTGTGCTGCAGCATTTATGAGAATATTGAGTGCAGAACTCCTGAATTCGGTACCAGGGAATAAAAAGCACCAACCCAATTTGTAATCCAGCCCAGTAGTTGATTATACATTTCCAAAAGAAAGACAGAAACCTCTGTGGGAACTCCCATTGCTTAATGCTTAGTGAACCTTTTCAGTCAGCCCAGAGGGGCTACTGTGCAGTAATGACAATGACAGGCAATGCTCTCTGAATAAACGAAGGAAATTTCTCCTGCATACACAAAGACGTGGCTGACAGTTTGGAGATCTCGTTTACAAATTGAAGTGATGAATCGGATTAGTACGGAAATGCTCCATTTCCATGTACTCAGAGGTCTGTTCTGTCTTTCCATCAGATTAAAAAGAAAATCTTTCTACGTTGCAGACCTGGCAAACATTAGCATTTAGGAACCACCACATTTTTAAAAACTGTTGTCTTACCTATCTAGAAAGGGAACACAAAGAAACTTCATTCTGTTTAGGGTACCCCACAAAAGACTAGAATTGAGTTAACTTTGTTAGATTTGCCAGCTAAACCTTTGGGATATGGAACACTGGTTTTCTGGAAGAAACAAACTACATCAAAAGCAGCAGCAATTTGCTCTGAGGTGTAAAACTGCACAGCCAAAACAAAGTATCTTCTGTTCCTTATGAGCAACTTTACAGCTAACCAGCAGCTCTCAGCATTTCGTTCTGAGTTCTTCCCATAGCAACTGCCTTGCTATGGGGAAGGCACGGCTGAAGGCTGGGGCGGCACGGCAGAGGAAGTGGGTGGGAAAGCGGGATGCACACAATGCCAGCAAAACCCCCGAGTCTGTCTGCATCGTGGGAGACTGAGGGAAACTATCCGAGGTGAATGGGGCTGACTGAATGCTTGCAATCAACCAGAGCTTTAAGTCCTTTAGAAATACATTTCTTACTTGAAGCTCTTCCTTCCCCCTCATGAACGCCCATTCCTCTAATTTACAGAACGATGACGTCGGGGAATATTGCTCCTTTGAAGAAATTCTGCGGATCTGCTATAGGTGTAGAGCACGTACTAGGGGAATAGTGTGGGCCTGTTGTTGTACCAATCGAAAATGAATACCATTAAAATAGAAATAGCCTGCAGGCAGCAGGGGAAACATAGAAAATATTCACATGTTTAAATGCTAATGTTTTAATTCCAGTGGTTACACAAGGACAACAAAATGTTAATGCAACATTAAATGAAAGATAAATAATCTGAATTCAGAAAACTGCTTGGGTTTTTTTTCCCTTTTCAGACTATAAATAAGTACACAAGAAAATCTTTTGTTTCTACACTACCTCTAAGGCATTGCAATTAATTAAATTTTGCTAAGCATTGGCTAAACTTCATTGACCAATGATGCTTTGAAGTTACTGCTCAAACTTCCAACAATAGCTGCACCCAAATTCAGCAGCTCCAAGTGGAAATACTCTTTGCAATACTCACATATAACAGAACATGGTAAAGACAAAATGTGTTTCGAATGGTTTTGATTTTCCAGAATTATACTCAATACTCTTTTTAATATTAAACGCAAGCCAGTATGCTTATTTTTAAAGGAGAAAAAATATTATTGAAAATACTATTTTGAACTTTAAGTTTCCGTGATCCTCTTGGGGACTGGCTTAACACTGACTATGCAATCATCTTATAAACACTATACCTTAAAGTGTGTAGGTAAGATTTTTTTATGCAGGAAAAGCAGGTAGTAAGAATTGCATATCCATAATGTGCTTTGTAGGTCATTCGCAGTGTACACACACCTAATAGGTTCTTATGACTAACATATTTTTACTCTAATGTATTCCTTCTTCTCATTAAAGGATGTCACTAGACATTCAAATGAGTTGCATTAGTAAATTGTAAAATGAATGAGCACCGGAGTGGCCTCTAAATTCTGCAATTCACAATTAGTCAGGCACTCTAAACTCTTGCTCCTTTTGCAGACTTGACGTTTCTAAAAGGTCAGCTGTGTATCTCAGCTATAAACTCTCCTACAAGAGGTTTCACCCTTGCACTTATTGGTTGGGACAACAAAAAAAAAGGAAAAATTAAATAATTCATGTTCAGTTAACATAAGGGTAAATGAATTGCTTTTTCTTTTCAGTGGATTTACCTTCCCTGATAGATGGATATGAGCTATTCTGCAAGTTCTGATACACGAGTGTGGTGAGGACCAAAACAATAAGTAGGTTTTCAAGTTAAGCAGATTGCAAATGCCCTCCCATTCTACATAGTGTACCTTGGGAGAAACATAAAACCTTATTCTTTTTAACATAGTCCGAGGATCACAATAGTTTTGATGGATTTTTGCTGCAGGATCTTCACGTGCTGTAATATTTAAGGTCTGTCCCATTGATAATCTGGTGATGTTGCATTTTTAGTTTGCTGTCCTTTCAGAACTGATTTCTTTTCCCCGTGAGGTGATTGAAGACACACAAATATCCTACACACATTGAAATCAAAGTCAATCAGGTGCAATGTCCCAGCCTAAGCTGTAATTCTTGCCACAGCTGAGGAAGTGCTCCCCGAGGAGGGAACATGCTGGTGAAGGTGATTTCCAAAGCCAGCAAAAAAGAGGCAAACCTTTGCGGGTTTCCACCTGCTGGCAAAAGCTCTCTCACAGAGATAGTACATAGCCCCTGCCACCCCACACATGGCTGCTTCAACGGGATGAGAGCTGAGCAGAGAAGCTGTTTGCATAGTTGTAAAAAGTGGTCTGAAAGTCATCCTTGGAAATAAACTGGTTATCCTAGGAACCTGAACAATAGATAGGAAGCAGAGAAGCGAATGCTGTGTATAAATGAAAGCATTAGCTTTGGTCCCCTGGGTCATGAAAAAAATAATGATAATAAAAATAAGAATTAAAAAAGCAAACAGACTGCAAAGGCACCCACCTATAAATCTCAGGACACTGAATTATCTCACTGATTAGGCACCAAATCAGTCACTACAGCAACCACCAGGGTTGACCCCTCCAAAAATCACAGAGCCACCATGCTTTTCCATGTAGCACTGGCAGGGTGACATGTCAAAAGGACTGTGTTTGGCACTCTTCCAAGTTTGTTTCCCCTCCCCACCTTCTTGGGCCTAACTACCTCTGTCTGATGAGATGCCATTTCACCAAACCATCGTTAGTATGCAAGACAGAGCAGTTTCTTGCTAATCCTGCTAAGAGACTGTAGCAAACCCCTGCCTGGTTTCACTGGCATTGACAGCTATTTGCTGACAAGGCCTCTTTCACCTTGGAGAGAAACCAGGGTCACAGGAGCTGGAGATAAGAAATGAAACTCCATCAATCTTGGAGGAAGTGCTGAAGAAGTGTGAGGTTAAATAAAAAATAAATAATACTCTGCACTTATTGAGAAGCATTCGCTCTGGGATTGGCAATTTCACAGGTGCAACATCTGGTGCAGCCACTGGAAGAGGTTGGCATCCCTGCGGGAAGGAGAGAATTGCAGAAAGCCAAAGTGTGGAACTGGGCCAGTGCCAGCATACCAGCACACATCTCCCGAAATGAAAAACAAGAGGGAGATGTCTGTTACACCCTAGAGGGCACTATTGCCAAGTTAAAGAATTAGCTCTCAAGGCATCAAATAAAATAGGTTCTTATTAACAGAACATCATTTCACTACCGGTTTCCTTCTTTTTCACTTCAAAGTCAAAACCAAGCTAGGTACAGTTCTCTAGGGATTAAAAAAAAAAAGAAAAAAAACCAAAAAAATCCCCCTAAGCACAAAAGAAACTAGTAAAACCCTTCCCATCTGTTCCCAAATTAGCCTGACTTATCTAATGGCTTTTTCTCCCTTTTCTTTTAGTATTTTTCAGGGGGAATGGAATAATTGAATTAGTTTTTATGCAATGGTTTTATTTTTAATGTATTTTTCTAGGCATATGTCAATGAACAGACTGACAGAGGGAGACTATGTACGTGGTCAAGAAGTTCCTGGTAAGAACTTGGTTGACCTGTTTAAAATAGCAGACTCATGTAAGATTTTAAATTGCATGATCCTCTGAAATACACGAGCTTTATATTACAATGCAGCACACTCAGATACACTAAAAGTGTAATGGAGCAAATGTCTCAGTATAACACAGGATGCTTTCTCCCATCCTCCCTTTGAACTATTTGTCTGTGAATGACACTGGGCTTACCAGAAAATAAAGTCTGGGTTTCCACATGCGGTGAATGCAGCAGGAGGTGACAGAGCTACCCATTTCACGTGACAGTGACTTCACACATGTGCTAAAGGAGCCCTTCAGCATGGCTCTGCTGCAATACATCCTGCTCCAAGTTCACTTTGGCAGGAGATGTCCACATGGGCCATGCATGTTATCAACATGTTACTGCCTGACCTGCACCTGGAATAAGAAACTACATTCTACTTGGAAGGATGTAATAAAATCCAGCAGATCGCTGAAAAGGTAAAGCCCATTGTGGTAATATTTGGAGGTATTTTTCCTATACCTGATCAGCTTCCTCATCTAATAGGTTTGGATCCCAGCTGTCATTTCTTGGGCTGACCAAAACGCTCTTCAAAGCCCTTTAATACCACTGTTCTACAGACAGGGCAAGTGAATATTCCCTTCCTTTCAAAACTCGGATGTGTTTATTGATTTCTCTATTCACCAGCACCTCATGGGGCACACTTTGAAACCCTGCTGGTAGGAAAAGAGACAAGGAACATGTCCTGCATGAAGTGACAAAGCACTAATCAGTATGTCAGCATAAACGAACCAGGTTTTCATACCCTTTGCTGTTTGTACTCTGCTGGAAAACAGTTCTCAATTAAAGCTAATTGATCAAATGCACTGTACTTTCTTTTCAAGAAGTAATACAGGTTTTTGCCTCAGTAACTTCAATAAAGCAACACAGACAAACCCTGATTTGGATCACTGAAAGAGCTTTCATATGTATAAACATTACCGAGCAAGCTTTTAAGGTGGGAAGAAATAATTCCATTCATCCAGCCATTTACTGCAATAGTTCCAACAACTAAAAAAATTCCCCCAAATACCAAAATAGATCCACTGCTTTGGAATTGTCTCTATTCAAGTGGAATATCAGTAAGGTGAAGTTCATCTGTTTTGGTAACATTCTGAAAAAAAATCAAGACACATGGTTTACCCAGAGTCCTAATCACAGTGCAAATGTTTTCTGAGGCACCTGTACCTGGGATTTTGGATAAATATGTTAGAGAGACAAAGTTCAAATCTTGATTTCAAAACACCTTTAGTAGCCAAGAGCTGTTTCTGAATGGAGGAGTTTTCTTTGGGTCATGTTCTAATCACACTGAAGCCAAGTTTTAATTTTCATTATACTCTTAGCATTCCTCTTTTTCTCTCTCCTACCACCCACTCCACTTACAAGTGACCTGGAGCTCTGTTTTGAAGGGGGTAGGAACTGTCTCACATTGGTTGGTGTTTCCTTTTCAATGGAGTGTCTCCTCTGAGGCGGCTGCCGTCTCTCGGGCTGCGGCGTAGACGATATGGGCAAGAACTTTGGAGGCGCTAAGGATTCAATCAGTACAAGAATGTTAGTTCTTCTGTAAGAGACTGTTGGACAGCATTGCTCAGTACTTAATGCAGCCACTGATTTGCTAGAATTCCTACTGCTGGTGGCTAAAGTTACATATCCGTACTGAGGTGTTTCAGGTTATTATTCTACTTATTTCACCATCATGCACAGAAAACACATGCATAGATTACACAGCTCATTACAAAACCTTCCCAATGAAACTGAAGCACTTTGAAACAAAGGAAAAATATTGTTACACAGTAAAACCTGCAATAACTGTGTCTGAAGGAAAAAGCCAAAACCAGATCTTGCCCTCTTCCCAGTAAGTATTTATGACAAAAAACTGGTGATAGCTAAGTGTCTTTCAAACACTGCCGCAGTGGCAGAGATGGAGGAAACATTTGAATTGGTCTTAGGTTAGAACACGCTTCCGTAGCAACAAATTATTTTATGAGTTGAGCATAGTTAAGCTATCCCCTCCATTCACTTGTGACTTCCTCTGCAGTCTTACATTAACTTCAAGGATGAAATCTTCTGTTTCACAGAGATATCTACCCAGAGTGAAGGCTAATGCCTTCCAATTGTTTATGACATTTGACCCATTTAGCAGGGTTCAGCTTTAGTTTGATTAACAACACTCAGCTTCAGCTTTCCATATAAGTTTGAGACAACGTTCATAGCACAGAAGTCAACAGAGGTGAGTAAAAGCAGCCACTGATCTCTCTCATAACTCACTCTTTCTGCTGCTGGTGCCTTCTTGAGAGGGGTCTTCCACTTGTGAGGGGGAGATGCTGCTGCTACTTCCTGATTTGTGCATTGATTCCTCCTGTGTGGCAAGAGGGAAAGAAACAGAATTCCTCAGGGACTGTTTTTAATTCTCCGACTGCTTTTTAGCACACAGAAACCACAAAGATATTTTGGACCATTCAGTCTCTCAAAGTCTTAGAAGAAGTCCTGAGAAGAACACTGACTCTGCACAGTACTGAGCAAACAGGATTTTCAGTGCTCAGATTTTTTAGAAAGTGAAATAAACAGTACATGACTTGAATTCAGTGTATTTAACTACTGCATGAAAGAACAAGATCAGGAGAGAGGTGCATGAATCCACTGTAAACTGTTAATTTTCCTTGTTGTATTCAAAGACTTCTAGGGATTTGCAGCTACAGCAGCTACGTTAACTCAGCTTTATATCTCACACTAACAAGGTATTAGCACTTAGATTTCTCTGGTCTCCAAAGGAATGGCAGCCACTCACACAAGTGACTCAGGTGAACAGAAATTAAACTGAATTTGACTGCACTGTTCCCTAATTCCCAATCCTGGTGTGTTTTTCCTTTTTTCTGTATTTAAAAGAAATCTTATTCACTGTATCAGCATGCCTCTTCTCAACCGCCAAGACCAACTCCTGCAAGATGAAGGAAAGTGAAATGGGCTTTGACTAAACACCTCTCAGTTATCTAAAGCTTTATGCCACCCAAATTATTACATCCTTTGCTGTCACTTAAAGCCTGTCTTCAACCACTCCATACTAGCAAAGAAACGGATCATCACAGAAGCCTCCCAAATGAGGAGTGCTGAAGGACTGAGCTTGGACGCTCTTTACCTCTAATGTGAATGCTTTCAACCAAAAAGAATTAACATCATTTAGGCTGTCAAGATTTACAGATCAAACAAGTGACCTGCTCTAAAATCCAGCAGGTGGCTGAGCTTCTCTCTCAGAGATTTCCTTAGCTGAAAATCTCCACTGGCTGAAAGATTGCCTTCTTTGGTAACAGCAAGTCCGAATGAAAAGCTGGCAGAATCACCTCACTGAGCACCACGCATCACAGGACACAGGCCTCTACAAATTCCCATCAGGTGATCTGTCCTTTAGGCTTAGCCCAAGGGTAGATGTTGTATGTGAGGACACTGTTCCCACCTATTTGCCACAACACAGTACTCTGCAAGGGGTGTCAAACCAGCTCACATCCCAAAACAGTATATTCACTTTAACATTTCAATTGTCACCCCATAAAACACCTGTGATGGGAAGCTTGTAAATAAGCTTGAGTAGCACATTGAGCTACATCAGCTGTTTTACTTGCAGAAACCAGTACAGTTCAGCTACAGAACTGACCCAAACAGCTCTGCATATTGCTGCATGGTTGCCTTAAAAGACCAGTGGAGAACTTGCATGACAATAAGTTGCACTGTTCTTTACAAGGTGTGCAACAGTGTTCACAAGTCTAGAGTAAAACATTTAAATGTTGAGAAGGAGAATAGCCCTGTACAATGGGAGCTATTCAACTTTCTACTTTGTAGATGTCAGATTGTTCTGAGTGGAAGACAAGTTTACCATTGCTGAAGAAGCTAATGAGCTAAGCTCCTCTTCTGCTGTTCTAAAGAATGTACTGTTGGAGCCAGTGGCTAAGCATAAAAAATAACAAGTATAAACCAACACAGGGAAAGTGGAAGCCGGGAGGAAGTTATATTGGACATAAAATCCTACCTAGACAACAGGTATTCTGGGTTTGTCATTTCAAATTACTTCTTCTGTGCACAAACACGTGCACTGACAATGCTATTGCTGGCCTGCAATTTCTCAAACATAGAGGGCTTTTTTTTGAGAATGAAATCTTGTGTAGGAAGTCCTGATGAACTACTGCATGAATTCCTCCATATCTATACAGCAACTGTTGACTATTATTGTAAACTATCTGACATTTTATGTTTGAGGTTGGATCAACCCAACATCCAGGACTCTGCAATTCTCCAGAGTGCCAGACAATTAGAAATTTAGTTACTGAGAAAGCTGCAGCTTTAAAGGCTTTACTTTAAATCTTCTGAACATATTAGAGACATGATTTTTGGTCAGATAGGTGTAGCTTTATTAGGAAGAGACAATTTTTAATCTGTATCAAAAGTGACTATTAGATTGCAACTTCTCTTAGCCACACAAAGTAAAATGGCACCTCCTGTTCCATGCCCCTTGATATCTGTGATTTTGGTGGTGATCCAGGAAAAGCAAGGACAGAAAGAAGGAATAATTTGTGCATTATTCATCCTTGATAGAAAATGGGCATAGGGCTGTATCAGACCTTGCCTTTCACCTCTGCCTGGCTACATTGAGTATTGGGACATAGCCTGCATTTCAACACCAATGAAAGAACAAAGGGGACGCCCGGGAGAGAAAATGCATCTGCATCACAGCTCATTTGGAGGTCCACAACTCAGCAGTGCAGATATTTCCAGCCTGTAATTTAGGGCACAACATAGTCATAATTTCACTCCCAGTGAGTAACTCCAAATAGGTTAAGCCCAATTCAAATTGCAGACAAAGAGGTGGCCGAGTCATTTACAAGCCATCAGAACAACGAACACACTCTTTTGTGTGTTACATACAAAGTAAAAGTCAGGAAAGAAATAAAACATTTG
This sequence comes from Acridotheres tristis, assembly GCA_037013685.1. Taxonomy (NCBI): domain Eukaryota; kingdom Metazoa; phylum Chordata; class Aves; order Passeriformes; family Sturnidae; genus Acridotheres; species Acridotheres tristis. Next base: position 97,748,291 of record CM072886.1, on the reverse strand, counting down.
GACAGAGCAATCTTCATTCTCTTCAAATGTTCTATGTCCTTCAGCACATTCAGAACATTCAACTGTTCTTCAGTTGAAAAACTTCACCCCAACTCTCTTCAGTTTATTTTCACTGCTTTAGCACTCTTCCTGAGCCCCAACCAGTATTCTGCTGAGCATCTTTATCATCTCAGTTGCTTCACCAGCTATTTCTATTGACTCAAACTAGCACAGCATCTGTTCTCTGTGGCAGCTCGATGTGGTTGATTTATTTTCAATTTATCTTTTGCTGTGTGTTCCAGAGCTTGTTCCATACCACTTTGCTTGCCTACACAGTATTCCCTAATCAATAGTCACGTTCAGACATTTTATTTTTCCCTTTCCTTGTCCCTACAAGAATCATTTCACATTTCCCTCTACACAATTTTCTTTTACTAACTTCTGCTCATTTTCCTGTGTGAAATAGCATGATACTTCAGGATACACAGAGGTAAAAGGCTGAAAGATCCAACTCTCACTGACAGATCTTAGTATTCCTGCATCCTACCCAGCTTCATTCATATTAACAAACCACATATAGCCTCTATTGTAATTTTAAAGACTGATGAGTGATCTCAGAATGCAAATCTCTTCTGCTTTCAGAACAGATGCATCAAATTATGCACCCACACAAGTCACCCACAGGATAACCCCAAAGAGGGCCAACCTTTCACAGATCACAAAGTGTGCAGAGAGATAAATTTCTCCCCACATATATTTCTTCCCAGCCTCCTATCTTTCAGCATAGATGCCTTTGTAACCACCCTGTCAGGAAACCCCTCCTTTCCCATTTACAAGAGAGAAAAAGAGTCAGGGAAGACTGCTTTCCCCAGGCTAAAATTATCCTCTGTGAATAAAGCCTGCCTGCATGTGCTTTCCAGACAGCTCAACTTTCAGAAAGGTCCAAACTCAATTAATAACACTACTGGTCCAGGAGACAAAGCTCATTCTTGAGGATGTAATGTTGGTACTTCCTGATGATCATATATAATGCAGCTTCGAAGCTATAAAGCTTTTTAAGGTTTTCTCCTTCTAATGCTTTTAAAAATCTTTAACTCTTCATTTAAAGTGGATGAATTCAAAATTATTTCTCCATCTGAGTGGTATTTGCTTGTCCCTATCTGCGAAACATTTTTGGGGTGTTCGTTCCCAATCTTATGTAGCAGACTAATGCACTGACATCTGCACCAAACTGCAATCCTTCTGGCACAGCTGCTGCTGTTTATTTAACAGCTGTTATGGTAAGGCTAGCCCCACATCTGAGTCCTTTAGTGACAGCTACTGCATGAGTGCCAGAAGGGTGCCATGTACTTTCCTAAATTCCCAAAAGCATAATTGCTACAAACACACTGTGGTCACATACTGGGCATTTAGGAAAGTAAGTAAATACAGGTTTAAGGCCAAAACTACCATTTAATCTTTCAAAAGAGTATTCTCCTTTTTGGGTCTGATCTAGTATTTTTTGAAGTTCTGTGGGCTGACAAAGCAGCCATAGAAAATTCAAATTATAATTTGCACAGTCACTTCTCATCTGATCAGTTCAGCAAACTAAGAAGTAAGAGTCAGTTCTGACAAATTGAGAAGCAAGTTGTGTCCTGATTTTTTACCTCTGAATCTGAGCTGTCAAGTTCAGCCAACGTGGGAGCCTTAAGGAGTCTCTTGCGTTGCATTGTCACTTGTGTGGCCCCGTTCTGCTTTCCTTGTGGTGCTGGGCCACCGTTCACTACAGAGGCATCCACCACTTTTCTTCCAGCCTCTGGCGTAGGTACATCTACCAAAAGAAACACAACAATTGGTGTTTGCACCTGAAATGTATTTTTCCTTCTCAAATCTTACTGTTAAAGCAATATGCACAAAAGGAAAAAAATTATCATGATAGATGTATCTGTGCAATTATTTTACTTATAGTGATTCACTGCTCAGACAATTGCAGGCAATGGCTTGCAGTACAGAAGCAGTATGAAAGAATGAAAGCAGTGCAAAAAGCAGCATTGCATAATGCTAAAACCCAACCTCAGACCAACACCAGTCAGCTTTAAAAAAATTGCCTGTGTTAAACCCGAAAATATTCTTCCTTCAACGTATAGTCTATAATTAACTATGTAACGAGGACCAGAAGAATGCACAACCATATCTGGGCAAGTGGGTTTCCAGTGAATCTGAAGACAACACCACATAGAAATTAGGAGGTTTAGCATTGAATAAACCCAGTTTTTCCTGTGAGGACAGAATTGCACCTTATTCTGCAAGATACAGAGAAGGAATGAAAATTAGGTAAATAATGAGTGTTCTTCAAACACATGCACAACTCTAAGGCTTGCATGGCTATTTGTATTAAAAACATGCCTGTGAGGTCAGACCTTCATGAAGAAGCAGAAACATGAGGCTCCAGCTCTATTTTCATCTACATGACTTTTACAAGGATGTAACTCCACTGAGTAAATTACTCAGGATTTCTGCCAACGTGCAATGAAGATGCATCTTGGGTAATGTAAGCTTTGGGTCTGCTGTGCTTAGCCTAGCTTAGCTTTAGACATTAAGATAATGACCTAGCCTTTGATATTTTAGGAGAGTTTACAATTTGGTCTGATAAATCAGTTTTATCCCTGTAAAAGTACAAAGTACAGTATTCCAATCTGAAGAAAATTATGTTGGAGGGACAAGGAAGAGAAGCCTTTAATCTCCCATTTGCATGTATGTCAAAGCAGCTTTTCTACAAATGTGTTTTTCTACTCACATAATTATAGGACTCCTTCCCTAGCCTTGTTATTACAAGGTACCTCCAGGTATTACAAGGCTAGGGTAATGATGAGTAATTATTCCCATTTTTATGCATGGTGAAAAGAGGCACAGAAGGTCAAGTGACTTGTACCTTAGGTTACTGGGAGGACTATGACAGGGAAATGATATCACCCAGATATTCACAGTGCCAACAATGCAAGTACTCGCACATCATTTGGAGTTATTTACACAATTGCTCTGGTATAAACACACAGTCACTCTTGCTACAACACCATTTGCATGGATAAAGCCATCCTTGCACCAGGTAAATCAAAGCTACACACTACACAAAGCACAGCTACAGTAGTAGGTCTGTTTAACAACATTCTCACCACAGGACCTATAAAAATAAACTAAGAAGAGGAATAAGTTAAATCAATATGTATTTTAAATAATTATCCAGGTTATTGTTAAATGCTAGAAACGGACCTAAAAAGGATCAGCACTGCCCTCTAAAAAGGAGAGGGGGTGCATTATAGTTGCTCTATAAATCATATCTTCAACAGGGAGTATAAGAAAAGGCAATTATTTGGGCTATTAAAGTCATGGTGACATTCCAGGCCTATGAATCTGTGTACTATAGTGTTATTACTGCCTTCAGGTCCTGCCTACAAAGAGCTGCAATCAAAGACTTCGACTCTCTAAGCCTTAGTTCCTATCTTCAAAGGCTTTGCTAATGGGTGTCCTGATTACCACAATGGCTTATAGGTCATGGGGCTTTTCCTCCTAGATTTCTGGGACTATAGCATGGGCGTCCCTCACATCAAATGCATTCCTGCTCTAACAGCAGCTCAGCTCAATTCCAGAACGGGACAGCAGGAAATGCAAACCCAAACTGCCTCCCCTCCCTGCTACCAATGACACTTCTTGAGGCCTCATAAACAGCTGGCATGTAGGTGACTGAAGAAGTTCTGAGTTTCCCAAATGAGCAAGAAAAGCCTTTGATTTGTCTTTGGATGGCACAGGGCAGTTCCTGAACAGACCTTGCAAGGAAGACTGTCCCAGCATCACCCACACAAGAGCCAAGGGGGTGCCCCTTCTCCCCTAAACCTCTTGGGTGGGGACTCCCCTGCCTGATGGCAGGGAGGGTGAGGAATGGCCTGTTAGCACTGCTGGACTCACTGGGAGAATAAATGATGGGAATGTCAACAGCACTGCTGTCCTGCCAAAAAGTAACACACATAATAGGTCTGAGGAAAGGAAAAGGGGGGACACCACCAGACATCCCCTATGGCATGTGATAGAACATGTTTTCACATCAAAAATTGTTTTCTGATGGTTTTGGTTTGTTTGCTCGATTGCATTTTCTTTAAGCCTCAGAAATGGAAATCTCTGTTCCATTTTGAAAGTAATTTATGTAGCCAGTCATGATCTAGGAAGCCTAAACTAGCTGTTATTTAAAGTCAGGCATATATGAGTTGTACATACATATTGCTGAATCAACATATCATATGTCATATGTTGATTCAAGTCTTCTTGAAATACCGAAGAAACTTTAGGTGAATCAAGAAGACAATCCAACATAGTACTTGTTTTCAGTGTTTCTTCAGTACGAAATGTCATTTATCACTATTCTTTCCTCTAGAGGTAAAAAACAGGGAGTTTTTACAACTTGCAAGTACTAAAGAATAATAATAAAAAAAAAAGAATAAAATTAGAAAACCATCTATATAAACCATCTATAAAATGCATTTGTTCAATCAAGTTCAATTTATCATTCTTGCACTTACAGTACTGGATTCATATGAATAAATGGATTATCATAATTTAAGGAAAAAGATCATGACATTTGAGTTTCAACAGAGTTCAAGAAAAAAAAAGCCCTGTTCCAAAATTAAAACCAGAATTTGTTAGCAGACATAGACCAAAAAATGATTAATTTCTTTAAGCTGTTTTAGTGATCTGTTCGGACAACAGAAACATTAGCAGATGACAAATGACTGTACATTGTCATAAATAATATAAAATTATTTAGGATAAACAAGTCAGCAATAAATAGACAAAATCTTATAAATATGAACACGACAGAAGAAATCAATGAACAATTCTTTGAAACAAAATCTAGATTTATTTTTTTTAAAAATGGATAGTAGTTTACAATCTCTAGTGTTCATAGAACACTTAAATGTTTTGAAGATTATTTCAATGATATTAAAAAAGGTTTGTGTGAGTAATAGCCTGGGGTTAAGAATTTATTAGAGAGTCACACACGCTGGGGAGTGTCATTTCTCTGTGTTTTCAGGCAGCAAATACAATGAACAGTGCCTGAAAATTGGATGAATGTGTTTGGTTTCTTCTGATATTTTCTCCAAGCTGTCATTACAACAGGCAAATGAAAGAAGGCAAGGTCTTGATTTGATTGCTTGATCGTTGTGTTGGGCTTCCCTGAGCAGTCTGGGGAAGGGGAGACAAAAAACCCCACTGTAGGGTAATATGAAATGTGCCTTTATTTACATTTAAGATTATGTCTCTTGTGAAGCAAGGAATTAAGCAGACCACAAATTACATGCAAACCTCAGCAGTCATGTAACCAACCATATGCTGTCTGCTTCCTAACCAGCCCTCCTTGGCCAAGAGTGATAACAGAAACCTGAATTTTCTTCTATATAGGAAATGTACTCCTTGGGATTATAATTTTTTACACTGAGTTTAAATGAAAGATAAAATGGATTTGCAGAATTATTATTTGTTTGCTCTTTTCTGGCTATTATGTCAATAATATGTTGGGAAATATTACATAATGAATAAAAGTAACAGACGCTGCACCTTTCAGTGAACTTCAAATATTGAATTCAAACCTGAGAAGTAATAAATCAGCCTTTTGCTGTGTTTGGATCACATGTATGCTGCGTTATGTAAACTAAAGAGTTTACAAAGACCTGGTGGAGCTCCTGCCTCCCATTGGTCTGACAGACATAATCTTAAAGTAATAATCCCCATGAAATTTGGTGTTAAACGCTTCAGTTTCCTTTTCTCTCCCTGTACACCTCCTAGTTCCTCCCTTTCCTCCAAAATGTACAAACTGTTTCTGAAACAACAACTTCAAAGCAGCAATGCACACAGCTTTGAGGTAAGAAGTCCAGTGTTAAGAGTGGGAATGACTCATCTTTTGAGCTGCATTCAGCACTGCATAGAAATGAAGCTGCTTTTCAGCTATTTTTCTATTAGAGGAAGTGGGTAATGACTGCCCTGGTTCCCATTTGTTATCTGTGCACCCCTCAGGTAACTCACTACAGGTGGCTACCAATTGCTCCTTCTAGTCTACCAGAAGGAAAAAACAGTGTAAAAGGAGACCCCAGGAGCCCCTCCTTTCCTCTTCAGGAGAACAGCAGGCAGATACGTGGAGCTGGGCACTGTGACACAACAACTACACTGGCTTGGTGCCAGCAAAAGTCTTCTCAGGATTCTGCATCCTCCCCATCGCAGGCAGCATGAATAATATAAATCTGCACACATCCTTTAGCACTTAGCAGGAAACACTTCTGTTTTTCAGCTGGTTTGTGGGGTTTTTGTGACAGCAATTCCATCAAGCAGAGCACAATGAAAGCAGTGAAAAAGCAAGTGTGTGCAAACAGTGATGAAAGCACAGTACAGCCTCTGCCTCTAAAATAATGAAAAAAGTAAAAGCACACAAAGCAACAGCACCCAAAATTACTGCTTATCTGCTTATTATCAATATCCCAACCCATCTAATTCACTTGTACTGCTCATCTGGTGTCTCACATCTACCTAACTGGAATGTTTTAATCAGCTTGAATTTACTTCTAAGGACATTTTATCAGATCACTCAGTCACGCCATATGATGCTATTTGCTGAAAACCACATGACTGGAAAAAACAAAACCAATCACATTTGGGAGATGGATAAAGAAAGCAGGAAGAGTTCTTCGGTGGTCAGTCAAAAACAGCAAATCCAAGTACAGTACAGATTTTTAAAGCTACTTCTTCAAAATAAAAACATTATGGCTATGAATTAATGGATTACAAAACATGGTTGGGATTTAAATAAATGAGGATGTCTTGGAATTCTTAGAAATGAAAGGCAAAAGAAGAAGCAGACAGACACATGTAGAAAGACAGACCTGAACATTTCCCTTTAGCTGGTCATTGGCATATTCAGTTTTGTCTTCTTTAAACTAGAACTTTTGGCAGATCTGAAAGTAGCAATACCTTTTAAAAATTTAAGTTTGCCTGTTTATGCTGTTATCTGAGGTCCTGGAATCCTGCAGTTTTCAGTGGAGTAAAATATGATGCCATGTACATATGTAATCTGAATCCCAGCAGACAGCTGTAGTAGCTGTACCATACACCACGAGTGTAAGGTTTCACAAAAAGGCTTGAGCTGCATTAACAGCTTGTCACCGCCTCTGACAGCAGAGCCTGTTCCTTCCACCCTCCCACCCATGCTCATCAGCTGCCCTCCTCAGCCAGCTCTCTGATCATCTGATCAGATAGTAGGCAGGTTCCAGTCACTAAAAGAGCAGAAGAGCAACCTGGTAAAAAAATATTAAAAGTATTTGTTGCTGGGTTACAGGAGTTTAACATGATCCTCTTGTGAATAAATGAGTAGGACTGACACAGAGAAGGGGGAGAATCACATGCTTAGAGGGGAACCTTGGGAGGAGAGGGAGCAGAGAGGGTCCCTCCTCCCCTCTCAACAGTGGCAAGCTGTTTACTTGGCTCAGTCAGAACAGGGAGCCACGTTCATATATATGTCACTTGTGAACTGTGTTCCTGTATTACATAAATGCTGCATTTTTTAGGTTATACTAATAAAAAAACTTCTATATGGTCTTCTAGTTTACAATATGCCAGCATTTCAGTCAGATTATGCCTTTCTGTGAGGAAAATAACCAGACGAGGTTAAAGGATGCATGGAAAAACTGAGGATGTGAACTCTGCTAAAGTTCTAGATGGCATGTTTCTACATTTAACTCAAAGGAAGGAGCGGAGGTGGCATAAAGAGTATGGCTTATTTGGAGATTTTTTTGGGAGTCACTCAGGGGAAATTTGGTAAGAGCTAGCTATCTCCTCCGCCAACAAACCTTTGAGGCTGATGTCGAATATTTCCAATATCAATGATGGCAATTTTGGGCCTGATCATCCTGGAAAGTTAGTGTATAATGAGGAAGGAATGAATTATTTTCTGGCTACTAGGCTATCTGACATTGCTGTAGCCAAAGGGCAACAGGTTCATACAGCTGCTGCATGTCCTATGAGCATGGCTCACCAGAGGGAACCTGAACATTTGTATTAGATAGTTGATGAAGGGTCACCTTTTGGATCCTCTGTACCAGCTATTACCAGCAAACCTTATTTTGCTAACAGGTGAAGAAGGAAGGTGTAGCCTTTTTGTTAGTGAATGTCTTTGATTTCATAGCTCACGAAGCTTTCACCGTGCAGACGTTGTAGAATTGACAGTTTCTTTCTAGATCAATATACATAGGTATATATTCATTTAATCTAGAAAGGTAGATGAGTTCAAAGCCAGTTTTAGGATCCTGGTGAGAAATGAAGTACTGTGAAAGATGGTCTAGTCAAAAAGTGAGTGCAAAGACACAGAAGTCAGATTTATAAATAAATAAATCAGACTTGAAGGTGATGCTGTATTCTGCAATCCTTATAAGAGTCTGGAATAGCTCTGGACCATCTTATTTTGTTTGTTTATTTATTTAAGCAGAATTGCAGCACTCTGGTGAATACATTCTGTATTTCAGGTGAAATGCAGATGTTTCCAGTATCTAGGCATCCTTTTGTGGCAAGGGAAATGTAAGTATTAACAGCTAATTTATCTATTTTTTTTTCACTGACCATATATTGGAAGAATCCCTTCAAGTTTCTTTCTTAGATGAGAATTCAACAGATGGAGCAAATTTCACAACAAGCACAACAACCACGTCAGGTGGTGCAGCACATTTTACCTGACAAGTCAAAACTGTAAGACATGCTAAGTGGCCGCATTGCTGTAAAAAAAGAAACAAACACAACAAAAAAAGAAAATGATTCAGCTCTTAGAAAAGCAGAGGGATAACAAAAACAAAATATTAACTCCACTTGAGACATTTTGGACTCTCTTGCTTAAATCCAAAATGTGTCAGACATACTGCTGCTTTACTGTAGCAAAGCTCAAAGTCTGAAACTACAGTAGTATAAACGGCACTTGCAAACAGAACAATTATATTACTAGTAAATTAAGACTTTTGGAATTCAATAAATCAAATATCAAAACAAGAGACAAATATCTAAAAAATTTAATATTTTAAAATAAAGTCACCATGAAAGAGAAACAAGAAAAAGGGAGAGGGAGAGAGAGAGAGGAGAGAAAGAGCTAGAAAAAAAATTGAAAGCACAAAGCCACATTTCACACAAGTTTCAGTGACCTGAAATAAAGATATTTCTAATTTTTTTAAGCATAATCTCCAATGATTATAATTAAACTAATAAAGAGAGACACTCACGCTAAGCTTGAACAGTAGTTTCCTTGAAGAGGATGGAAAAAAGGCCAAACAAAATCTGATTTGCACTTATTCCAGGTCTTTTTAAAAACCTTAGGTGCACTTAGCCTTTAAAATACATCTGTAATATTATTCTCTTCTTCCTGGGCCTCTGTTAGATAAGAAAGTGGCCAGATGTTCTTCATTTCTGGAAAGATCTATCTATATTTCCAATTAAACAGTGTATTCAGGGAGCAGACCCTCAAAATATTCTTCAACTGAAAAGAAAATTTCAGTGCACTCATTCAGATAAGCAGGCAGAGCCCAGTGACAAGAATGTGCAAAAATGCATCAAAATTGAAATTAGCTTATGTGTCTTACTTGACAGGTGATCAACCTGCAAACTGGTAGAAAGAGCCTGTCAGACACACACAACACTGCCTTAAGATGTTTATTAAAAGGTTGTACTGGGACAAGTTTTGCTCATGAGAATAATTTAAGTGGTGCATGCAGTAGGTGGCTGACTCAGAGCTAAATCTGGGAGTCAGGGAATTTTTTCTGTATTCATTAACTAGAAACTATCCATAGATAATAGCTACAGAAACAATATCTAAATTTCTGTCCAAACTTAGCATAAAGCACATACTTCTTAAAGCAGAAGGGGGTTTATCACCTGATGCTGAGACATTGATAAAACCTGCACAGGAAACAAAGTTTTCTCCAACCCCCATTAGCTCCACTTGCTTGAGTCACAAATCCACACTTTAATTAAAAGGACATGTGCCTCAAGGCTGCACTTAGGCTGATGATTTTATGAGGTCATTTGAAAGCTCACTCCAACTCCTCTACTCAAACCTCTCCCTTTGTGAGCACAGTTCAAACCCATTTCCAAAGAAGGTTTAGACTGACACTGGCCAGGGTAGAGAGGATCTTACCTGCACCATGTGTTGTGTAGAGAGAGGGACAAAGCCTGTGGCTGCTGGGAACACATGCCATAGGTACAGCTTTATCACAAAAGAAGAGCTGCAGGAGTACAGCCCCTGCTCACCCCAAGAGCCAAGTGTAGTTATGGTCTTGACTGTATAAACTGAGCAAAATCGAGTAGCTCTGGGACATGTGAAACACACCTTATGCTCCTGAATACTGTAATGTGCTATTTTTTTCTCCTTTTTAATAGCAACAAATAGTTCTGTCCAGATGGTGCAAGTGTCCCACATGGTGTTTCTACTTAGATTTAAAATCCTTAAACCTCATTACCTTACATGTTGCTACACTAAATTACATTCAGTGGTCATCTAAACTGTATGGCAGATCTATTTATGCCATACCGAATGCCACTAACATTACTCTGCTCTCAAACTGCACAAGCACATTCTTTTTTAAAAGGAACTTTAGGCATAATAATAATAATTCCAATTGTGAGAAAGAATGTCAATGTCCTCATATGTCAATATAAGGAAAATTATCTTAAAGGCCTTTGGTCTTTTTAGTTCTTCACGCCAGCAGCTAACATATACTTGGAAAAAAGCCTGGATGTATCCACTTTTATACTTCCATTAAAGTGGCATTAAATCCAGTCAATTCACTGGATTTAAGAGGAATTATCCCAGTTCTAAAACACAAAAATTTAATGCTTTAGCAAAAAGGGAAGAATTAGTGAAAGACAGGTATCCCTCATTGGAGGCAATGCCTTGAAATCAGTCCAGAAGTCCTAAGCAGTAGTGGTTCAAAATTTAAGATCCATTTCAGAAGCTGTTTAATAACTGGGTTTGGTGTAATTTATATCAGTTAGAAATTGTGAAGATTTATTAGGTCAGGTTTGCTGCCCCTGAGACGACATGGTAGTTCCCAGATGGAGAACATTTAAAACATTGAAACTGAATGTTTGAAAGAAAAGTAAGGAGTTGTTCCACATTTCTACAAGCCTCCTACATTTGGAAGAAAGTCTAAACCTGTGAGAAATGTTAATTGATACAGCAAATACAAACTGAATCCAAAGCAGAAACTGGAAGGCCCAAAAAACCAATATTCAAAGCGTTCTTTTACAAATGCACCCAAGCATTCCCTAAACTCCATCAAGCACTTCAAAACAATGCAACAAAGCAAGACTGATGAAATTGTTTTTCTCCAGAGACAATGGGTTGTCACAACACACTTGCATCTGGACCAATGCCTTTGGGCACATGTGCAAGTACAAATATCTTTCAAAAAGCAGTGATAGAGAGTACATACGTGGATTTTTGACAGTTTTCAGCCATAAGATTCCATATTTGTTCCTTAAAAATTCAGCTACTTGAGTTTTTCTGATACAGATAAATACAGTACTCTTAAAGCAATCTAGGTCACTATGTAGGACTGTATTTGTCATGCTTTTGCCATCAGAATCACTGAACTAATGCAAACTGGTGACTGCTGCATTGCATAGTATTTGCATCATTTCATAGTGGTTTGCTGAAAATACACTGCAGAAATGAAATGCTTTGCAGTGCAAGCCTGGATTATTTTCCCATAAAAAGACCTACAAACACATTTTGCATAACTTGGAAAAGGAAGCAAAGATTTAGATACAAAATAAAAGCAACAGATTCAGTAAACAAAATAAAAACCAATTTTAAATTAAAATAAAGAAGTTGATGATGCTAACAACGGGAAACAAAGAGAATCAATTAATTAAAAATCAACATGTAAAGAATACTTGTAGATAGTCAATGTATACTGCACTAGGGAATAGCAATACCTGTTCCACTCTCAGCAAACCTAACATAAACTGTCAGGTGCAACAAGCAATACAATAACATTCCATTTATCTAATACAAAAAAATTTGAATGGAATCAAGCTGAACAATTCCATTTCATATTTTAAAATATAACTAAGCACAAAGATTGCACAATCCTAGAGAAGCCTGTAGATTCTTTTTCTGAAGGAGTAATTTTATCTTTGGTGACATCTGCACAGATGTGGCTAAAATTGCTGCTTCTTGTGTGGGAAGTTTTCTGTGGATGCTGCAGGTAAAAACTGGCCACGTGCTTACCCAGCCTGCTACGCCTTATCTCGTCAGGGGACACTGGACGTAACTTCCTCTCTGCCTTGATCTCCTCCAGGATCCTTTCATGGAGGCTGCGGGGCCGTGGTGGGGTTGGTTTCAGTTTCCTTGCTGAGGCCTTGGGATACAGAGACAATCATATCTACATTAAAAAGTGCATCCTTGAAAGTAGATTTCACACTTTTTTTTTGAGAAAAATGTGGAATGCTGTGATATGATTTTACATACACTCAATTTCAAATGCAAACATAAATTGAAAGAGGGTTTTATGCAGCATGGTTTCCTAGAGATAAAGGGCTGCTGGCAATAATAGCTGTTAATTGGTACGTGCATCATATTACACACTGTTCTTTTAAGGGATCCTGTTCGATGTACAGAAGACAAATAATTTTTGAAGAAAAATACTTTTGAAAGCCCTGGCAGAAAATATTGTGTCTACATATCTGCTGGAACCAAACATGCTTTAAAAAGCCACCCTTTTGTTAGGAATGAAGCCCACCGGATTACATACAGGATTTAATGGAGGTCGTGATCGGATGAAATCCAGGATTATTTCATGGGCACTCTTTTTTAATCGTGGAGGGATGTCACCGTTGACCTGGAAAGGAGAAAGTGAGATATATATTGCTGTGTTTCACATTTGTATTCATGCAGATGAGATCAACTGAAAACTCATAACAACCTTGACAGAGCTGCAGTGTTCTGACACCTGCACCAGACATAAAACCCCACCAGTCCTGAGTGGAGCAACATTCCATATGCAGAACACAGGCAAGCAAAAAAAGTGCTTAGCAGCTTTTCAGCTTTGCTGATGGCAGCAAAATAACTCCAATTGCAGCAGCTTTAAGCAGCAGTATTTAGGATTTTGAAGTAATGAAATCAAACGTCAAGGCTGCAATTGTGTCTATGGGAGAAGTCTTCTTGCTGTAAAACACATAGAAGAGGGGTGGGGTGAGGGTTGTTTGCTTTTTTTGTTTGGTTTTCTCCAAAGACACAGACATTTAGATGTAAGACCATATACAAGACATCACAGGGAAGTCACCAATTCACTACATGTACAGAATTTAATGAAGGCAATGGAAGTTTTCATATCATATGAAGAATGTATAAACTGAAAGCTGGGAATAAGTGTATGGATTTGCTTAAAAAAAAAAACAGCTGTCAGGTTCAGTCTTCACAGAACACAGTGCCCAAGTATGCTGTCAGGGATAAGAGATCATCCTATGTCATATATATCCTTCTGCTACCTCCTCTTACTACACAGTAGCTGGCTATCAGCCCTGTCCTCCAATTGGCAGAAATTTCCATGACACTGTATTGCTTAGACCAAGGATTGCGTATTTCAGACTTCTTTTGTTTGTGGGACTCTATTCATACAAACTCTGTAGCCAGAAAACCTATGTAAATACATGTATGTCTGGTTTGCCAAATAAAATGCCTTTTGCTAACCAGAAGGACTGCTGCCATCACAAAAAGCGGTTTAAATGTCCATAAGGTCACCTGAATATGATCCCTAACTGAACTTCACCAATGCCATGCAGCTTCCATACAAGCTCTGCTCACCTCAGGCATGCCCTGTGTCCAGGCTGAGGCTGAGTGCAGCCTCCTGGAGAAGACTCATCCCTTTCTCTCTAAGAAATTAGATGCAGAGTCCCTCCTGGGGAGCATTTAATTGCTTTCCCGAGGACTCTTTCTGGTGATATCCTACCCCAGACATGGTCCAAACTCTATTTGTTCCACCCTCCTTAGTTTCCTAAGAGTGAATTTCATGTTGCTTGGCAAAGAACACTAAGCTACTAAACTCTGCAACATGCATCATCTTCTTAAAAATAGTGCAGAAAAATTAAAATGGAAAAGGTTTATACTAAACCATGATTTGACATTTCCTGATGAGGAGAATACTGTTTTAAGGGATGTGATTGATTTCTTCTGTTCAAAGACTGAGCAGTTTTTGAGGCCAGCATGCCCTGGAAGATTGTTAATGAAATGAGAAGTCTCTCTTCCCTGAGCTACTGTTCATCAGATGTCAAAGTTGATAGCTGAAGCTGAGAATTATTACCATCAGAACGGCCGTTTTGTAAACTGATAATCTCTGTTTGAGCCTTGGGGAACAACCCTCTGCATGACAATAACCAATAAATAATACATGGCTCTGAGCCTTTCACCTCAGGGCACTCTAGGCCCTGACTTAATGCCACCAGAGTATAATTAGTATCAGTATTACCATCTGATTGGAAAAAGAGAAATGCAGGATTTGCTTAAGTGATTTTCCACAGGATACATGGGGAGCTGGTGGCCCAGCAAAAGGATGTTCCGCAGCCAACAAGCCAAGAGCAAGAACATCAGTGGCAGAACCCACCTTTTCCTACTTGGTGCCCAAACAACATACTGACATGAAAGATACTGAAGGGAAAGTTTTATCCTCTCTCTCTGTTCAGACTAGATTTATTTATTTACTCAAACTGACTTTCTCTGTAGTGAGCAACTTCAAATGCATCCTTTACTTAATTAAAATTCATGGCTCCTGATTAAAGTCTCCATCAGAGACATTGCACAGATGCAGCCATGATACACAGGCTACAGGGGAAAAAACAACCAAGGAAAAAGGTTAACGTTTTTTTTCTCACCACATACCAGGCTGGCCCCAACTACAAACCAGTATTTGAATAAATACCTCAAAACACTGTAAAACTATCCTGTCTTCATGTTTGTAAAACAGCTTCTATACAGCAG
The DNA here is from genome assembly GCA_037013685.1 of Acridotheres tristis. NCBI lineage: Eukaryota > Metazoa > Chordata > Aves > Passeriformes > Sturnidae > Acridotheres > Acridotheres tristis. Next base: position 97,733,281 of record CM072886.1, on the reverse strand, counting down.
TATGCATTAAAACTGGCAGTGTGAAGAATGCTTAACCAATTACTGTAAAAATCAAACATAAATGTAGAGATCTAAACACCTAATGCACAGAAAAATTAGCATGTCATTATCTACCAGCAACCTGTTACCATCACATTTTAATATATAAATATGGATTTGCAATTAAAAAAATAATGGAAAATGGTACTTAGTTACCTTTGGCTGAAGCCCAAAGCTTTAAAAGTGGTGATCCCAAACAAGAAATACATTGCTGATAACTTTCACAAAAAATAACATCACCTGTCATTGACACTCAATTACCTTAGCCATTTATTTGTCCTGCTATGAAAGGTGTCAGCAATAAGTAGGAGAGTGCTGTCTTTAAATAATAGTCAACAGGAAACTGATATGTTTTGTACTACCTAGGAATTTTCATTCAAAAGGAAATTGCGTGGACACTGAGACAGAGGGGACACACTACATCATTTCCAGAATAGCTCGTGATAAAGTTCAGTGGTGAATTAAATTACTGTAAGTAGGTATCTATTTACCACCTTGCTTTATGCGGACAATAAAACGTTTTAGTTAACATAGCTGTTACACAGTATTTTGACACCCCACAGCAAGCTCAAGCAGCAATGTTCAAGAATGAAGTGCTCTGGTATTTCCCATCATGAGGCACTGCACTCACACTGCTGTTCCTGCACACCTATTGCAGAAACAAGTTTATGACAGCACATGGCAACCACAGTACTCACACAGAGCCTCTCCTCTGAACACCCCTAAAGCTCGATTAGGAACTGTAAAGCTCCCTGCTCTACCTAGGATAACTCCTATACTTTTGTAGAAACATGTGATGAAGGTGTAATGAAAAGCACAGTTCCCCTGCTTCACAGAGGAACACAGTTCACCACAGCCAAGTTAGACTCGTGTGTAAGGGAACAACAGACTCTACAATGTCCAGCTGGATAAAGTGGTCAAAGTCATTTGCACAGCAAAGCTCACATTCTCTATGTCCTGCTTGAAGCACATGAAATCATGCTTATGAAAATACTGTCCATACACAGTTGTTACTGCAATTAATAAGATGCTAAATACTGCAAGGAAGTAAATTTTTTAAAAAAACCACCCAAAACTAAAAAAACCCATTCTCAATTTAGACATTGAAATTACGGGATATTTTTGATAATAATGACTTCAACATATAAGTTGAAATTCCCCTTCTGCATTATGGCCAAGCCAATACCATTGGATGACAGGTACTTGTGAAGAGCTCAAATATGATAAGAGTGCTTTTATCAACAAAGAGTGTAACTGTTATGTAACATAGTGCTGAGTTTGGATAGGGCATAAAAGTACCTGACAGGCAGGTATTAAGTAGGTAACACAAGAGATTTCAGTTACTATTCAATAAGCACTCCTCAAGAAATACAGTGAATGGTGCATATCTTGGAGGGGGATGGAGTTGGGTAGAAAGCAGAGCTAATTGTGAAGCACTCTGAAATGAAAAACTGCAGCTGAACACATACAAATAATAAAGAAAAATTAAGCCTGCAAGAGTAATTTAATTCTTAAATTTCTCCATTTCCAGATGTTGACTGCAGACTTTAGCTTTTGTGGGAGTGGGTGCTCCATGGGTGAGGAAAGCTATTAAATCTCTCAAAGGTAGATATTTAAAGCTTATAAAATTCCAGAATGAAAGCTATCTTGCTCCCACAACAATTGCAGCAACGAGGACTCTTGCCTCAGGATAGAAAGATGACAAATCGGAAATTATTTTCAGATGTACTGAAATAGAAATGCCAACGTCACTGAAACGAATGAAACCAGTTATTTACCAAAAACTCAGAATCTGACATTTCACATATTCAAAACATTTTGAATATTTGCACTATAACAATGGGTGAGAACAGGAAGCTCCAGTTACTGCTGTCTGTTAGCACAACAGTCTGAAACACTAAAATATGGCCTAACAGGAACATCTGTTCCCTCTTTAATTTCTACTCAGAACACTGAGTAGTCAGTGGCAGATCAAGCTATTTTAAACACAGCATCACAATGATAAAAAGAACAGTAAAGATTTCATGTTGCATTTAATTTACTTTAAAAAATTACTTACTACTTTGAAAATTTACTCAACCTCTTGGTTTCATTAGTAGGATACATGTCCTCACAAGCTACCTATTCTAAAACTACTACTCATAAATTTAAAGCAAAAATTACTTTTAATACAAATTTTGCTGAATGTACATTTTGAATGATAGAAAAACATAATCCATCTTTCCTAGACTGCCTTAAAATTCAGATTTGGGATCTTCATCCTTTTTTGCTCTTCTCAAGAACCACAAGGGTTTTCTCTGGTGGGAATCCATACAATCAGCTTCAACATGTGATAGCCAGTTAGAAGATGCTGTATCTATGCAATCTAACTAAACTTGTAATTCTGTGTAAATCCTTCAGGTTCCACATGTTCCATATCAAGCTGCACTCTTATTGTTGAACGTGCTTTGCACAATCTTCAAGCAGACCCTGCAGCAGAATCCAAGTTACTGAGTTTAAGGTTTCCAGTAAGAAAGAAGTGATTTTTCTAACACAGTGTCATTAGCAGTTGTCAGACTAAGCCAGCAATTGCATCACAGACAGCCCTACAGGTACTGTACCTGCAGCTGATTGCAATCATATTTACTCCCAGAGTTCACTTTGGACAATCTATCTAGAAGACAAGATAGCAGGCCAAAAATAGATGCTTCCAGGGATTTTGTACAGAGTCTGGATAAGCAGACCAGCAGCTGTGCCCCCAAGATGTACCACATAATGAAGGAAATCTCTTCTGAAGAGGCAGGAGCTTGCTTAGCAGCAGATGAATTAAAAGCTAGTCTGACAAAAGCAAAATTAGATGACCCAGGGGTTCCCATTCAAACAAAACTACTATTCTGATTGCCTACAGTAATTGAGGTCCTGAAGGGACTGGTCCTCTCTTGCAGAGGGTGGAAGGAACACTTAGCATAATTCTCTGAATTGTTAGGGGAAAGACAGATAATATCATTACCTGAGTATGTATTTTACCCTATTGATTTAATATTTAAGCAACATCTGCAGCAGAAAATAAATACAATCGGATAGTCTAAATCCAGATCTCGATTAGGAAAGTATTTTCAGCTCAAACATTAAAAGCATTTATATTACACACATTCTGCCTCTCTCATCTGTCTCTCTCACCCCACACCCTCTCCTCTGAATTTTTTTTTGTGGAATCACAGCTTTCTCACTGTATCTGTAAATGCATTTGAATACTGAATATTCTAAGACAATGTTTCCATTGTAATTAATGACCAAGGTGAAGATAAGTAAGTGTAAGGTACAAATATTGATAATGACCAAACACGTGCCTCTGACAAAGGGATTTACAATGTCCTACTAGGGACAAGACACCCTTTAGATCAGTTGCTAGATGATCAAGAAGAACATACTGTTGAAAAAAATAAAACCAAAAGGATAGAAAGAACAGAGAGACACCAGTGAATATCAAATGGGTTCTGATAGAAAGGGTGCTTCAAGTTAATTTTATAAGCACCTTTATGAGGATCTAGGGGGAGGAAACCCAAGAACATTCTCCAGCTTGCTGTGGCATATTGTCTTGACTTGAAAGCAACAAAAGAATATGCTGAAAATAACTGAGCTCAACTTCTACAAATGGAAGATTTATTTTTTTTTGGACATAGACTATTCCTTGAAAATTCGTAATAGATCATGGTGACGTAAGTTTTCAAACACTGTGATACAGGCAGTTTTCAACCACTGTAGGTTTTCCTTTCTCATCACAGTATCATTCATGGTAACACTTTACATTCTGGAACTCCAAAAACTATGTTGTAGCTCAAGATAAATGTACTTTTCAATCAGAAAAGTCTGCAACAATCTCTCAGTGGAAACCATGACAGGACTTCTGAGATGACTCTTAAAGTTATCACGAACCCAACACAAGTGATTTGTTCAAGCTTATGATAGGTAGGCATGTCTTTCGGAATTTTAAATGTCTGCCACATGGAAAACAAAGTAAACTACATGTGTTGGTTTCATGCTCTCTTCCTCAATGCACTGCACAAATTTATGATGCCATATAAACCCCATGAACATTAGTATCTATATGAAATAATAATTTCAAGATTCTCAGAAGAAAAAAAGAAGACAAAAAGAAGATTAAAATAGGAAAATAACATTTCAGATTTGACAAACTCCAGTTATCCTCTAGACTTACCATGACCTTCCTTAAGGTATAGCGTTTGGATCTAATATCATCCATCAGCATCTCATAGGGTGTGAGCTGATATTCTATGGGGAGTGGGTTGTACTGACGCTCCTGAACTTTCTTAAGTTTAACACCATTCCGTAAATCTCTCATCACCTGCACCCAAAAACGGGCCTGAAGACAAAAGAGACAGAAATTTTACTTCATACCTTACATCACATGAAACCAAAGTTTCTTTCCAGCATACCACCAAATTTTTACAGCTCTACTATTTTATTTTTAGCACATCAACCAAATCCCATTTTATTTTATATAAACTTATTTATAACACTCGTGAATATACCAAAACTTTGTTGCAACTCAGCAGGACTGCTGGGTCTCACCTACAGTACAGAAAGAGGATCTGAAATTTTTATACCTCACATCTAAATTCCCAATTCATGTATACTGCAAGTACATAATCAAAGTTTTTACATTTATAGCTAAAACTATGTGAATTAAAACATTGTTTGAACCTGAAACTTTTCTACCCAGGACTCTCCTGTAAAATTTCCCCAAAAGTTGTTCTTCAAATAGAAATTTTGGAATGGACTCCCAAGTCCTAAGGTCTTGCAATAGAAAAACTCAACTCCTTTTGCTCTGCCTGTAAGAGCACCATGCACTAACACCTCTGTCTCATTTTCTGTGAAGCAAAATGGCTGGAGAGAAGAAAGAACAGGGAGTGGATAGAAGATTGGGAAATTAAAATCAAGTACTTTTTAAGAACCTTGTAATATTTCTCCATGAACTGGCAAGAACAGTACCTAGAAAAGAAATTAAGTTACTTCCTGCTTAAGAGTTTCCCTGCAGCCTTTTTCTTTCATCACTGGAAAAATTCAGCTGGTGGCTCTGTTTACTGCCTGACTGCCCCTCTGAAGGGCAGTCAGCATAGTACCTGTCTAAATGCCCAGTCTTTAAACTGCAAAAGCTTCTCCATAAAAACAGCCTAAGGAAAAATATTGCTTGGATACTTGCATTCTTTCATCTGTCTGCAAAGGAAAGTTGAGACTTCATTTAGTTCTAACTTGTAGTGGGTTACTATTAATTCATATATTAAAAAAAAACCAGAGACTGATTTGAACACAGTATCATAGAATGGTTTGGGTAGAAAATACCTTGAAACTCATCTAGTTCCAACCCCCCTGCACTGGGCAGGGACATCTTTCACTGGACTAGGTTGCTGAAACCTGTTCCTGTGCCTCACCACTCGCATTGTAAAGAATTTTTCCTAATATCCAATCTAAATCTCAGTTTAAAGCCATTCCATCTTGTCCTGTCACTAAATGTCCTTATAAAAAGTCCCTCTCCATCTCTCTCACAGGCTTCCTTTAGGTACTGGAAGGTGCTCTATGGTCCCCCTGGAGCCTTCTCTTCTGCGGGCTGAACAACCCCAGCTCCATCAGCCTGTTTCCATAGGAGAGGTGCTTCAGCCCTCTGAGCATCTTTTTGGCCTCCTCTGGACTCACTACAAGAGGTCCACATCCTTCTTATATTGGGAGCTGCACAGACGGACACTGTTTCAGGTGGGATCTCATGAGGGCAGAGGTAACAATGCCTGTTAAACTTCATTAAAAAAATAAACTACTAGTAGTGATGCTGAATCATGATTCCATTGTCTTACCCAGTCAGCATTTTTCAGTTCATCAAGATCCGTGCTGGATTCATCACTTGCCTCTTTGTCCATTTCCTGAATCTTCTTCAGGTTCTGCCAATGAAAAGGAAATGAGTCAATAAATGAACAGTTGCATTAGCTCTCAAGTAAAACTGAAGCTTAATTTTTAGTACCTTGTATCATATGGTTTGGGTATTCTACTGAATGTTTTATGACTTGAATAGCAGTACTGTAAAAGTAACTTGAAACACTATTTGAATATATTTCTCTTCCTTGGAAAGCTAACCTTAAATGCTGGGAACAAATGTTAAGTTTTGAGTATGAAAGTACTTCAGATAATAATATGCTGGAGGAAAAACTAGACATTGAAATGTTTATACCCCTAAGTGTTTATATGCACAGAATAAAAACCTTAACCAGGTCTGCTAAGCTACAACACAGAAAATATTACCAGCTTGATAAGGATCCATTCATACCAAAATTAATGTTTGTTGAATTCAAGGCAGCTCATTTTTGTAGAAGGAGAAATAAACTATGAGAAACATTGAATAGTGACAGAATTGCATATATATATATTACAATTAATTAGTCTGTATAACATGGGTGTAGATTCTGAAATATCCATAATAAAATCATGTAAGGAAGAGAAACAGATCTTTCAAAGACGAAAACTGCTACTTATGAACAAGATTAGGTCATGCAAATATGAAAAAGATGGTGTGCAAAGGGACAAAAAAAAAAGCTTTCATATCAACAGGAATATGAAAAACAATTAAAAGTTACAGCAGACCAAAGAACAGGCAAGCTTGAACACAGAAGGCTGTGGCTTTACACGAATTTTCTTATATGCATCAATACCAGTATATTCAAAAGGCTTTTTTGTTTGTTTGTTTACTTCTGTATTGCAATATTTTGGAATCAGCAATGCAAGCAATTTCTCAGTAATCTACTTCACTTTTACAGAGTTTTCCAGGAAATGTTTAACAATGTTTAATTTGATCTGTTTTCTAAGTACTCACTAATACATCTGAAATGGATATTTAGCTTCTCAGGTAACTACTTTTTTTATTTTATGAGACTAAAGCAACAGGTCAGAGATCTGACAGACATATCTACCAAAAGTATTTCTATCTTTTAAGCACTTAAGATCTTCGTTTAATGGAACTAAACAATCAGTCTCAATTCAGTTTCTGAGCTTTCCAGAAAAAATAAAAATAAGCATGCTCTTTAAAACTTTTTTTCCCTGGAAGTAGTTCCTAAACTGCCAACATTTCAGTGGAAGAAATGGAAGCACTGGAAGAATACTTAACTTGCACATTCAAAAGTGCAAGCATCTACCAAACCTGGCTGCAGAGATAGGACATATGAGTCAGCTACCACAGAGGTTTTGGAAAGAGACCAGATGGGTTCTTTATTGTCTTATTTATATGAGTAACACAATTGCTTTAGTATCAAAGAAGAAATACTACCATTGCCCTATCAAAATAAAATACATAATTTACAAGAAGACTCCAAAAAAACATAAATCACCCACACTAACAAAAGCAGATACATCATGGGACAATGTGGGAACATTTTAGCATGACTTGCAGCATCACAACAGGATACCCAAAGGGGAAAGAATGGCTTTATGGAAACTTCTGCTGGTCCTGGCGCTGCAGCCAGCCTGACACTTACAGCCAATTGCCCTATCCAAGGGAAAAACAGAAAAATTGAAAGAATGTCTAACGTAAAGGCCTTGCTTATGTGCATTGTGCTATCCAGGGCTGCTTCTTTTCTGTATCATACAGTACAGTATAAACAGTATACAGTACCTATAAACTGTAAATTACTTTCTTTCTTGCAAACTGCTAACATCTACTGGTAAACTGCAAAATATTACACCTGATAGTTTTTCCTTTATCTCTTTGTAATCAAAACGATAACTTCAGGAAACGGGCTCACAGTGTGAGATCTGCTCCTCCTTCCCATACTGGAATGTACACTTTAATTTTTTTAAAAATTAACATGTTCCAGCTGCTTAGCCTATACTTCAGCTATTCAACATGACTGGTGACAATCACCCATCTCAGCAACCGTGTTCCCTACCATACGGTTTACAGGGTTGGTTTATGCCCAAAGGCTGATGCTTATGACTGACATAAATATTTCATGAAGCTGGAAGAGATTACAACCTGTTTTTCTTAACAGCTGAAAATCAGAAGGGATAAAAAACCCACCCTCAGCAGCTGAAAGATCTTCCAAATAAGGCAACCATCTAATTAGTTTCTCTGGAACATAGCTAGAGGGGCAGTTCCTACCCAAGAAAGCACAGGTGTAAGTGATGGTGGCTACCATGCACCAGAGAGCTGCAGGAGCAAAACCTGCCAGCCAAGAGATGAAGTGTCTCCAAGTGCAGTTTTATGATACAAATGAGCTGGTATAAACACAGGCTGCTGCCAAAGCTGGGCTTCTTTTAATCCCTATCCCTGTGCTGAGTGCTTGGCTGTGGCCCTGGTACCACAGGCACCTACTTTATAGAGATAGTTCATTCCCTTCTCTGGCACCTGGCTCTGGCACTTAAATGCTGCTCACCATGCAATTATTGGACAAGAGTAGAAGATAAAGAAACTTCCATCTTTACAGAACTAACAAAGCTTTGGAAGAAACCAGAAAGCACTCTATGCTTGCAGGAAGTGTTTAGGAAGGCTTCTACAACTCTTCTACACCTGTCAGGTGCTGCTTGGGAAGGAATAAATTCACTGTGATAAATGATTATGTTTAAACTTGTAGACTAAATGGAACATTAGGGTTTCCCTCCAGCATCCCCAGCCAGCGTCAGTGGGTTTCTGCCTCTGTTCCAACTGTAAATTATAGAAACCAATACACTTAAAATACAATAGACCCTTTGTCAGAATTCAACTGTGGTCCAAAACCTGCAAATAACCTCAGCTGCTTCTGGTGTAGCCACTTGCACTTACCCTTGGGACAATGGCTTAAGAAAAGCTATTACAGTATAATAAATACATGGCCTAAATGGATTTCCATTTCAGGAAGCAGAAAAATCTTAAAAGGGTTTTTCTAAATGATCCCAGAACCTCAGACCCAATTCACCCATTACAGCCTGCACATTTGTTCAGGCAAAAAGCGTTGGACGTGTAAGAAATTACTGTTTCAAGAGCTTTAGCACTTTTTTTAAACCTTTACAGCAATTGGTCATTTTTTTAGAAGACTGCATTTTGTGACAAAAGCTAGTAATAAAAATATCAAACGTCTTCAAACCTCTTGCTGTACTATTAAAAGCAGGGCCTTGATTTGCTGCTGCTGTGTGCCCCACATTTGAGATGTGCTCTTCCGTGCTCAGTGACAGATGGGATTTATATAAGACTCTTGTCAGCACAGTGTCAAAGACTCTCTTCCATAAAATGCTCTCTAAAACATGATGCTTTAATGTGGTATTCTAGGGAATCCAGACCTGGACTTAGACTTTCACCAATTGCAGAGCACAGTCTACTGCAGTTCCCAGTTTATACTTTTAATTAGGAGTCACTTGTTCACTGATTAAATTGATTCTTACACTGCTATCTGTGAAACTAATAAAACATTCTGGCACATCTAGGGTCAATTTTAAGATACACAACATGCGTATATAGGAAAAACTTTTATACACATCCAGCTATTCAACATCAGTTTAAATTTCAAGGGCTTAGGCAGCAGCATTACTCTAGGTCCTTGAAAAGACCCCAAACTCATTTAATTCAAACTGGGAACAATATCAGGTAAATCAGTTCCTGAAAACCTCAAGCTGATAGCAGACGAAGTTCTTCATGTATAGAGGTATGGGCTGATGCACTTTGCTCAGCTCTGCAGAGGGCAATAGTCACCATGCTGCCCAACATGACTGTGTAAGAGGCAAAAAAGCCCAAACCAAGGGCCTGTAACACTGATTGAGTGACAGTGTCTGCACCACTTCAGAAAATAAAACCAAACTCTCCCCTGCCCAACACAAACCAGCAGCATTTTCCCTACGTTGAGAGATCAAACTGATCATGATGACAATAACACAGCTGCAAAAGTGGAGTCACTGAAGATTTGGAAGTGTAGGCAAAAGTGAAGTTAGGAACTGAAAAGTTTGTGAATTAATTAATTTCTCCAGCTGTGCTCTCTGAAAGTCCAAGCAGCAGACTATTTGACAACTTTTACAGTCACAAGACTTTTGAGAGTAACTGGACTAATGACTCTATTTCCAAAATAAGTTAGCCATTAACATTGTTGAGGTACCTATTAACTACCTCCATTATCATATTTTGTACAAATAATACAGCAGTATAGCCACCTGACTTTTTTCATTAGCTCTTTTCCAACTAAATCTTTGTGTGGCATGAAACTAGGAAAAAAAGAAAGGAACAATTTCATTTCTACCCATGTATTTAATAAGAATTTGCATGTTTACATTTCATGCAGATTAGATTGAAATATATCCAGGCAGACTGAAAGAATTATGTTTTTACATCAGAAAGGAAGAAAATGAAAGGCAACATGTTTTAAAAGAACAGTACAAAGATGACAGATTGGGAGCTTTCTCTATGTTCTACCAAAAGCCTAATTACAAGGCCCGCTGTGGATAATGAAACTATGGATGAGTTTTTGATGAGCATGGATTTTCACTGCAATTAGAGATGTAGGCAATTATAAAAATATACAAAGTCTTAATTAGTTTTGGAAGGAATATTAATTTTGATGCTCTAGGGTGTATATCAATCTCTAAAACTTTTTGAGATGTAAGTCAAACCTACTGCAACAGATCTGCCTACTGGACCCTTATCTCATATTCTATGCTGGCCAGCATCACATGATGTTTTTTAGCACCACCTGTGCCAGTCAAGGAGTTTATCACCCACAGGTTTACAACCCACATGCCAGTATCACCTTTATTGGTACCACTCACAGAGTCACAAAGTGTTTGAGGGTGGAAGACATCTCTGGCAGTCAGCTGGTCCAACGCCCCTGCTAAAGCAGGGCCACCCAGAGCCAGTTGTTCAGCATCATGTTCAGGCAGCTTTTGAATACCTCCAAGAACAGAGAATCCACAGCCTCCCCAGAAAACCTTTGTCAGTCTCAGTCACCCTCACAGTAAAAACAGTATTTCTGGCTGTTCAGAGGAACCTTCTGTGTTTTAGTTTGTGTCTACTGCCTACAGTCCTGTCACTGGGCACCACTGGAAAGAGCCTGATGCTGTCCTCTTCACACTTCCCCCTCAGGTATTTGGAGACATTGATGAAATCCCCCTGAGCCTTCTCATTTCCAGACTGAACAGCCCAGGGTCTCTCTGCTTTTCCTCACAGGAGAAATGTTTCAGTTCTTCATCATATTCCTGGCCCTTCCCTGGACTCTCTCCATTATGTCAATGTCTCTCCTGCACTGGGGAGCCCAGAACTGGACCCAGCACTCCAGCTGTGGCCTCACCCGTGCCGAGCAGAGGTGAAGGAACACCTCCCTCAACCTGCTGGCAATATTCCTCCTAATGCAGCCTGGGACACCATAAGGCTTCTTTCCAGCAAGGGCACATTGGTGGCTCGCTCAGCCATGAAGTGCACATGGAACACTAACTCCAGAAGAAGGCAAGACCAGGCAGTAACAGGGAGCCAGAGGAGGACTAGGGCAGATATCCCTTCAAAAAAGCAGGTTCACAATGTGGATACAGCCCTGGCGAATCCCCTGCCTGATCCAGAGCACCAATATTGCATTCCTTTGCTTGCATAGTCTCTCCCTGTCTCTCTCAGTCACACTCGATGCCATTTCTGAGCAACGTGTGTGACCTTTTCAGACACTTCACAGCAGGAACATTTGCTTTATCTCATGCACATCACTTACTTCTGCCTACAGTTCTGTCTATGGCCAGATACCACCAAAGGTTATGTCAATGACTTTTGGATGATCCTGAAAAAGATGAATCTTTTCTTTTACAGGGGTCAATTTTTAGCAGATATTCAAACTGCCTTGTCCCCGGCCATACATGTGTGCGTTTCCTTCACCTTGTGGACCATTGCCCCCACAAAACATCTTAAAACAAAAAACAAAACAAAACAAACCCCACAAAAACAAAACAAAACAAAAAAAAAAGAGAGAGAGAGAGAGAGAGAGAGAATCCCTTTCTGTGGGATTTTCTTATTGCAATTTTGAAAGCTCACTTTTTGACATGAAAAGCAAGCTGTACTCTATCTTTGATATCAGCTGTAAAAGCTTAAATAGCAGGTGACAAGAATCAGGAACTCTTGGCCCATCAGAAGATCACTCCTGGATAGCAGCAGATGGTACCCAGGGTGGGTCTGCAGCAAGAACACCTTTCACAGAGCCTAAGGAGCATGCAGGTGTGCCAGCAAGCTGAAAAACACCCAGTAAACTTGCTAAAAAAACTTCACCTTGCAAAAATAAAATTTTTAGTTGTATACTTTTTAAAACTATTTCATTAGCACTGTGACATCTTTCTCAACTTGGTCCATCCTGTGCCTCCACTCTATGAAACATTTCACACTTTTCAAGAATGGAATACCATCTCCCCATCTGCAAGTCAATTTTATGGCTGACCTTTCATACACAGGGAATCAGGAAATAATCATATGGCATCAATTATGTGACAAAATGCCTTAGACATTCTATTTGACATCCATTGAGATGATCTGAACAGTTCACTCATCACTTCATTATCTCTGATTAATACACTCAGCCAAATTCATATCAGTACAACCCTTTGTGAATCTATGCTCTATTTATTATATGACAGATGATGACTGGGGAACACGTGACTCCTCAGAATACACCAGTATTAAAACATATTACAACCTATAGACCTATCCCTCCTACCTACCAATCTATCCCTCTTGAAATCCTGGACTTTCAAAGTTTTTATAGGGCCAAATTGAAAACAGCATCATGGCAATATTTTTCCCTGACTCTTTCACAGTTTATTTCCCATCTAAACCTGTTCTAGGCTGCAGCATAATATAGGTCAGATTTAGTTCACTCCATGCATGTGAATTTTTACAAATAAAAATTCTTCCTCTTCCACTACAGTGAAGCTGCCTATTTAAGCATTTACTGACCAAAAAATATGAACATCATATACCTGGGAATTAGATACTCAGATGCCATTCAGTGGCCCTAGAAGAAATCCAAGTAATTGCAAAGTAATTTTTATCCATAGGAAAGTTATTTTAAATAATTTCAGAGGATTCTTTCACCTTTTTGGTGTTTTTAATTTCATTTTGATCTCACATCTACAACTGCATCTAGGTCTGAGAGAATCTAAAGGAAGACCTCCAAATTAGGCTGTTATTTTTTGAAACAAACTAACAATTAAAAATTCCTGGCATCTTTAGTGTCAAACCCACAATATTACACAGTGTAATTTTTTTTTAAAATTGGAACTTATGTATGTAACTCGATTATTTTCCCCCAGTTCTCTGCCAATACAATCACCAAAAATCCATGACAACAAAATTTCCTTACTGAAGTACTGAGTGTTTATCTCCTTTATACCCATTACTTATAAGACAACAACAAAAGGAAAAGAAAAATGGAATTTACTAGGAGAGGATTTAACTGTACTCCTCATGACTTGAGATTCTGCTATATATTTGCAAGACAGAAGAGCATGTAAACAATAGCACAGCTTTTACTGGCACAAACTTAACATAATCATATGATCCTAGCTTGCCTCAAGTATAAACTATAAAGGTCATTTTGAAATGGTGCAACAAGATTTACAGCATTCCACTTCATATTTTCTTCATACCTATTTTTTATTTTGTACACTGTTTAATTTTCAAAATTAAATACCTTCCAAATCTATAGTTAGATAAAAGCTACAACCAAGGATGGAGCACTTCATAAATCCAAAGTATTCAGGTTCCAAAAGATGCTTCCAAGATGATTTTCCTGGTAAATTTCTTACATGCTTAATGGGCTGAGGGACTGATCCAGAAATCAAAAATGAAATCAAAAGGTCAAAATTCTGGCCCTGGTTAGATGCAGCAATAAAAGTCTTACTGATTCAGTAGGGCCAAAATTCCATCCACAAGGATGGAATTTCCTTTGACCTAAATGTGCTTTGAATCAATGCCTAATAGTCTGTGAGAGGCAAATGGTTTCTTTCATTTGGGATTAACTCATAGTATTCTCTATGGTGTGATCAGATGTTGTTGGGTTTTTATGCCCAATGAAAAGGTGATTAAATAATTTGCAAATTCAAAATGCCTTTCCACTTTTTAAAAGAATTTTTAAAATATTGTTGTTAAGACAATATTTTAAATGGTTATAGCCCACAATATTTGATTTTGACATTGACAACAAAGATGCCCTGTTACTTCTCACTGTGGCCAAGGTGCTTGAGAAGTATTGGAAGTATAATTCCTCTCTGAGCAGAAAGAAGAACTCTGAAGATTGTTCTCTTTGAGCCTCAAAGTGGATTTTGCAATAGCTGTTGAGTAAGGTGTTTCCAGCACGGGTCCCTCAGTTAATATATCCAATAGTTAAAAGCCAAGATGTGAAATTAATGATGTCAGGGTTTAGAAGAGAGCTTTAGCATGGAGATCTTGTATCCTGACTGCTCCCTGTATCAGAGGCACTGGATGCAGATGTCCTATAACACAAGCACTTAGAAAACAAGTGACTCTTTAGCCATGCTGACATTGTAAAAATTATCTTTGTATGACACTGCTTCAGTTTAAAAATTGCTTTCAGTTTGAATAGGACTGGAGAAGTGGAAATTATATGTGATCCTGTGCAGCAGGAAAACACCTCATAAGGTTTCTCCCTCTCAGATGCATCTCACTCAGGAAGGAAAGAGCAGCTGCCCCTTATATCTCTGACTGGTTTGCATCTTCCACCATCAGCGTGATAAAAGCTCTCTTGTGCTGCTCTGAGGCTCATCTGACCCTTTAATGAGCTGATTCAGCTCATTAACCTGACAAGGAGTCACTCCTTTATTTTTTATTTTGCTTGATATTTACTGCATTTGTTCCCTAAAACTATAAGAAGGAAAGCAGTGGGAGTACGTGTGAGTGGGTGAAACAGCTCTGCCTTTTCAGCAGCAAAATTTTTAGGTCAGTCTGTAAAATCTTATCCTGCTTTTCAAAGGTACTGTAGATCTTGACTTACAAAAGAAAAGAAAATCCTTCAGGGATTTATTAAGAAAAAAAATTATGAAAGCGTTACTACTTGACAAGTTTGCTGTGGTGAAGAAACCAGATTTGAGAAATCAGTTTCCCTTTCTGCCCTTCCCTTCACCCACCAGTTTTCCAGTGTTACCAGCACACCCAGAGTGTTTTAACACAATTGTTCACAAGGCCACTCTGCAGGCCAGATCACTGAAACTATCTGTAGTAAATATCCTTAAAATCACTCTTCAGCGAGACCCGTTAATTGCAATGGTTCACAGGATGGCCTTTCAGCCAACAATAACAGCCAAACAGGCAATGAACATAAGCATTGTGACCTGAAGGGGAAAATTTTTCTATTTTTAAAGTTGGCTCTGCTGTGAAACCAATGTGACAGACAACAAACCAATCATACAGCAAAAGTAAGAGAAGCTGATGACTGGGGACAAAATATGAGCAAGAAGAATCTCAGATAATTCTCAGCAAAGAATTCCCTCATGGGAAGGAGCTGAGGAAGAATAGGCAAAGCTCTGACACCTCATAACATCCCCGAAACACCAGAGAAGAGTTTAGAATCAAATACATTGCATACACACATGCAGGAATGGGTACATGTATTCAATATGTTACCCTCCAAGAAAATCCTGTTTTACTCTCCAATAGACTAGTCACAATTAATAACAAATTGTGATGAATGTAAACGGTTACAGGCCAAAATAAAAAAAAAAAAACACCTCAGCTGAAGAAGTGTACTCCCTGAAAACTACAGATCATCTCCTCAAGCATCTGACATTTTCTAATGGCTGGGTACAGAAGCGATTTTGTAAGCCAAATTCACATGGAGATGAGCTCAAAAGCAGAAAACCTTCTCAGACTGCTTACCTCTTTTGCACTTTTAATTTTGGCCAGGAAAGTGTAGAGCTCCATTGTTTCAGCAAACAGAGCCCGACACACTGCTTGGTAGTGGTTGGGTGCCTCTGATCGGGTTGGCAGGTGGGCAGCACACAGCTAGAGAGAAAAACAAATAAATAACAAAGGGTCAAAACAGTGTCCCATTGCTTTCATTAATGCTACAGAACATGAGATAACATGTACGTGAATGCAACCAAATACCAAGGGCACAAGCATCTGTGAGACATATCAGTTTAGTCAGGAATTGGGGTGTATTTTCTAAATCTTCTGTTCCTATTTGTTTCATGAGAAGAGTAATATAGGAATGGTAAGGGAACTGGTAGACCATGTTCTGGAAAACCAAGACACCTTTTCATAACAAAAAAAACCGGGGGACAACATAATTCAACATAATTGTCATAATTGTGAAAACAAGCCATCTTGCAGTAGCAAATTTTGGGAAAATATACCTAATTCAAACGAGCTTTAACAGTAAGTGTTAAGAATTCCTATGAACGTGGAAGAGAACTGTATCCCTACCAGCTTTTGAAAGGATGGAAGGTGAAGCAAGGAAAAAAGTACAGTGAAGTCATCAAGCTGAAACTGAACAGATTCATTTCAAGCAGCACAAAGATTTTAAAAGTCAATGAGAGCAATGGAAGCACAGGCTCATTGCTTTACCTCAGACATTCATGAACATTTCCAAACATAGGCATGGCTAATGCAAAGGAACCCTACAGGTGTTTCCATAGAGGCTAAACTTGCATAATTCTGAAAGCCTACTCAAATCACTAATACTTATTCACAATTACTGATGAACAGTCAGTCTAGCACTGTTTTTAGAGTAAAACATGCAGCTCCCGTTTACACCAAGAGAAGTTTCACTGAAACCAGCCTTTACATTTCAAACCGAGAACCTGAATGGTTTGAGTCACATCCAGCTTCATGAACATATCATATTCATGGAAATATTGGCTGAAAAGAGACAGAATAAAATAACATCTGTAATTTGTTTCCTAAACACTTTTAAATTTAAAAAATCCCAAAGCTGAAACTTGAGTATTCATATCATGTGTCATACTGGTGTATATGTAAAAATAAAACCAAGTCTTAATCAAGGCCTTAAAATTGGTCCTGTTTCTGTAGTTTTATAGTAATTATTTTTCATATATATAGCTACATTCAGATCTCCAGAACTAAAGCTTGAGACAAGCCTCTTTAGCAGAAGAGCCCTTAATTAGCCTGGTGGCATACTTGTCTAAATCTCTCCTGTTATTACAGTGAACACTGTGGTAACAAGGGGCACGATGCACGTAAAGCTCGGGCTGCTTTTCCATATTGCTCTCCATTTGATTTAAATCCATAGTGCCACTAAAAGGTATGGTCATGTGGCCTCCAGCTGTACAAATCCACAGATACCCTTATGCTGGCACCGGAGTTTGTGCCCTAACTCTGACAGGATTACTCACCCAGACAAAAATTAACAATGTGAAGGAAGTGGAGCAGGAGACAATTACTCTTTATGGCATGGACACACTCACAGAAGTGAAAGCAAAAAGGAGCAAGGAGAATGTGCTGCCAGGGTGGGAAAAGGGAGGAAGGGCAGAACAATTGTGTTTGGGCACAGTCAGATTTAGACTGCCTCAATCTCATTGACAAGTTGCTCTCTGAGGCCATAGACCCCTTGCTATCTTTTATTTCTTCCCATTAGAATAACAATACAGAGCTCAGTGGTCAGATTTGGTCAACTCCTTTGACAAACTTTTACAAGCACAATTTGGACTCCTGCAATACCCTGCTCTGATCATGTACCCCTATGTATTTATCTTTTTTACTTGTAAAAAAGAATATACATACAGAAAGTTTATATATATGTGTGTGTATATTTTCATTCCTTCCTATATATTTTCCTTCCATATAGGAAATGCAAGGCAGCCATGTTCATGAAATTGCCCTTGATCTCTACACTTCAAATTTTATGCTGTTTTACAGTGGATGGCCAAAATTTTCTTAGACTCTTCAAACTTATTTCTGGATAATCACAAGGACAGAGTTGACATGTTTTCCTTTTTCTCTCAATCCCCCCACTCCCCCTGATTTTTTTCCTCCTATTTTTCTCCTTTTCTTTTTTTTTTAACAAATCGGATCATCTCCTTTGCAGATAAACGGAGAAAAATCAAAATAGATGCATGCCTAATGTGTGCAATAATGATAACATATACAAAAAATATAGAATCTACTGAACATTTCCCTTAATGAAAATATTAGAATATTAGACCAATTCTGAGTACAGCTGTGTTCCTCTTCTCAATAATGAATCATGTCCTTACTTGCCTTACTATGTTTTCATTTTCTGGTTATTAATTATAGCACAGATAAAAGAGTTTCATTCTAAAATACACTACTTACAAGAATAAAAATAATAGCAACAGCAATTTTGAAAAAGGTCATAAAATGGTGTAAGTCTTCATAGCTGAGAATAAAATTTTATAATTATACAGACTGCACACAGGTTTTTAAGAATCTTTATTTTCTTTATTCAGAGGCATGCTAATTAGAAGCAATTTGCATCAAATATTGAGAAAGTTAATGAAATGCAGCGGTGACAAGCTCAAGCAGGGAATGGTTGTAATATTGATTCTATTACTGAACACAAAGTAAAGAAACAAAGAAAAGAAGCCTCCTGCTGAACTTAAGTTACAAAAGCAATCACCTAAAGCCTGACCATTTGCTTTGCAAACATTAGGCTGCAGGTATTAAAAGAGGGCCAGCAGCTCCTCCTAACTTTACTAACTTTCATGTTCTGAGAAATCAGTCTCTGAGTGATCTTATATTATGTGAAGATGTATTACATAACAAAACTCCTTGTGGTAATATTCAGTCAAACGACTCAACATTAATTTTTTGGATTAGGGAAGGTAAGCCTGAAGAAAAAGGAAAATGTAAATAGGACAGGCTGGTTTTTTCCTCCTTCATTGTAATATATTGTACTTGCACATTGGTTCAGAATGCCTGACAAGCTGTAACTTCTGCATGAAAAAATACCACAAAATCTAGGCAGGCAAGGCAAATCGAGTATGAAATGTCACTTCTAGCCTGAGTTCAGCATCTTTATACACTTTAAAAAATTTTAAATCTTTAGGTTTATGGTAGTAGTCTTTGAAAAGCTATCTTACTGTAACACATAACAAAAATCCCAGTCAGTATGTTTTAATAACTGAGATATGAAAGGACAGCCACCTAATAAACTCTTCCTCTTACCATGTCATAGTGGTAGTGGTGCAAGAAGGATTAAGATCATATATACAGTCTTTTCCAGTCATTTTGAGGTTGTATGCTTATTCTGACACTTGCCTTTTCATCCCTCATGATACAACTTAAAACTACCCTAAGGGGAATGAACTCGAACAGTGCCCAGAGCTTAATACAAGGGCTGTTTGTTCTGCTTCCAAGAAGTCTCAAAAAGTATGGCTCAAAACAGATTATGTGGTCTTTGCAAACTGGTGAGATAATAAAAATATTAACAACTACTGAAACATTAACTAGTCTGTAAATATTTCCATTTGCAGTCATTGTGAAGAGCTGGGATTTCTGAGTTTTTTTCTAACTGAGCCTATGCAAAACCCCAGCTTGACCCAAAGCATTCAATCTTTGCTTGATCACTAAGAAGATTAGAGGCTGTTTCCATCCACATTCAGGGTTCACAGGAAAAAAAGGCATTATGTAAATATCATAGCCTTGCCAGCTCCTCCAACTTCATCCTTAGTTGACTAGGAAACAGGGTGCACCAAGCCAAAGCAGTGCTAACAGGAATCACAATTTAACCATCTGAAGAGATCAAACAGCATTTCTTGCATTTGTTTGAATATATTCCAGCAAGGCCTCCATAAAGTTACAAAAAATACAACTGACTCAACTAAAATGCAGCTAAGTTTTGCAAAATAGTTTTGGCTAGATATATACTGGGAGCTTCATCAAAACACCTGGGCTGCTGGAATTAAGATTTCAGAAGACAAAAAGCATTTCCACTTGTAATTATCTTGGGCACAGGGCTTGTATGAATGTACCACAAAGACGAAAAGGATTTCTTTTTCCCATGGGCCACAAAGACAGGCCATTGATATTATGCAAAACATATTACCAGCCTGAAAATGCCAGGCTTGTTAAGTGTTTTGAAAGCCTTGGAGTATTAACAAAGACTTAAAAGATGTACTTTTTCTTAAGCAACAAGAAGAAATTACTTTAACCAACAGATCATTGAACATGCAAGTGTCCTAGGTATTTGCCTCATCCTTTGCAGTATGGTCACAAAATAAAACTCAGCTTGAGATGCCTTTTCAAGTCAAGGCTATTTTCTGAAAGATTTTATCTCCATGAAGATAAACTAGAGTTTATGATTAGGCTCTTGTTTTCGTATATATCCTTCTTCCTATGAACGTAAAGGAGCCACATGCCTTACCAGAGAAATCTTACCAAGACACTACATTTGTGAATGTACTTATATATTTATACTTAAATATGTATACTTTACAGCATATTTGTAAAACTCAACCAAACATTCTGCTTTGCTTTATTATCCAGAATAATGCTGAGGGATGGGCTGTTCACAGGAATAAGTGTTTTGTCACGAGTTTGTAAGACGTTTCCGCCTTCTAGGACCACCCCTGTGCGTAGTACCCACAACTCAGGCACAGTACAAGTTTTGAGGTGGCTTTCACAACACCTGGAGCCATTTCACCTGCTTCCCAACACTTCAGAGCTGCTCTCAGAAACATTCCAGGCAGAGATTTGCCCCTGGCTCTCCTACTTGTAACTGCAGTGGGCCAAAGACTGTCTGATCCTTCTGCTAAGGATTCTAGGGGAATACTACTGAGGAAAGACTGCAGTGAGACAAAAGGGATAGGAGCAGAGTTAGCTATTAATCCACAAAATAAATTAACATAAAATACAGAAAGTATTCACAAAGAGTTACTCTTCACCTACAAAAGTTTGTTAACTTTTTAATTGATATTTTAAATTATCTTTTGCAAGTGCCATGGAATGTCCAATTGCTTGACGTGTGAGCTCCTAGTTAATTTTGCATGCCTCAAGGAAAAGGCAGGTTTTGTGGAAACTGAAGCAAATTGCTAGTACCAAGCACATCTACCTCGGTATTTAAGTGTTCTCCAGCACTCTGGTAAGGCCATCCCTTGTGTTAGTATTTGTTGTTTTGATCATCCCTTTGGCGTGGGCAAGGGAAGTACTACACAGTTCTCTACTTTCACAATTTCCAAATTTAATGTTTTCAGTGATCCTCCTCATAAAATTATTTAATAAATACAAACTTTCTTTACTGATTTTCCTTTCTAGTATGAACATTCAAATGCAGCAGGAAAGCTACTGCATTTAGCAATAACAGGTATAATCTGAAGAAATAGTGGCCTTGGTTGGTTCTCTCTTTCAGGACTGTGAAAAGGACACAGTAAGGTAGCTGCTGCAATTAAAGCCAAAACTGCAAATGGAAATTGGATGATGCAAGGATTGAAAACACTGCTTTGCATAGGATCTTGATCCTTAAAGAAATGTCCACTTGTCTGTATCAGATAATCGTCATCATTATCATCACTAACTACCCTCTGCTTTGCAAAGTCGAAGGATTAAAGGTTTTAAGCAAATTATTTATATATATGCTGAAATGTCAAACAGGAATGGACTAACAAATGTTTACAAATGTCCTCCTGAGTCAAAACTTAAGTCAGCCTGGAAGTAAAATTGGAAGACGCTCGTCATGAGGTAGACTGTGCTGGGAAATGTTGTTGTGAGGTTTTGTATGCTGTCATTGTTTTAGAAACACAAAGCAAAACACATGGATTCAAAATGTTGAGGATGAAACTGGTGCACTGTTAAGGACTCCCTTCCACTATTTTCTCCTGAACAGAATATATGTCCTGACACTCTTTCCAATTGCACCCAATTGCACTGAGGTGCTGAGCACCATGACTCAATTTCTTTCTCAAAATCTTAACAATATACAATTATTTGAAGTCTTAACTACTTTTCCATGCTATTAGACTGAATTTAAGCAGTGATGAGAATCTTGATAAAATTTCAGCAGACAGCAACTGCAAGACTAACACCTCACTAAACTGCCTCAGCTGTAAACTTGAACCTTACCCAACAACAGACAATTAAAAGTGAAGATAATTTGTAATCTGTTACATTTATATGATACCATCTTTAGGTAAATGAGTCTTACAAATATTTAACATAATTACAAACACTTTTGAAAGTACTTAAAACTTACACTGGTGTTAGGAAAAGGAAAGCAAACTCCACTATATGTTACTGACTACATCACAATTTTTAAGCCAAATTCTGTATTTTTCATACTTAGTGAACCCTATTCTCAATCTTTATTTTACCTTTCTAAGAATGAAGACCTTGACTACCAAAACAGACTTTAAATAAAAGTCAACCTATGTTTTTTTTGAGATAATGATTATTTCCACTGACATTTTGATATTTAGTTTTCAACGACTGACTAATTTTATGTGCTAGTGCAGACTTCTTGACATAGCTGCATTTGTATAAATTCTCATTTCTACTTGAAAACCATGAGGGTATTTTTACCCCTCAAATACAGACCCCTGCAAACAGCTATTTCTGGATTATGTGTTAGGTGTATTGTTACACTGTCTTTACATAGTGCACTAACAACATCCTGCTTCTCAAAGAGGCTTGTTTCAAAAGAGCCAATTAAGTGAAAACCAATTCTGCATTCTCTCTTAGTTTCAGAGAAACTGTGCTCTGTTGTTTCTTAGCAGAATAATGGAGGAATTAATAATATAAATATGCAGTAATCTGAATTTGCTAGCTCTCGTTCTTTGACTATTCAGTGGAACATCAATGGGATTATTCATGGGCAAGGGAGAAAACCTACCATTTATATTTTTCCCATTTTTTTACATGAAATGTCAATCCCTGCAACATTTAGCAAAACCACCAGGTAGCCTGTCAACAACAACTGTTTTCTAAAGCTCTCTGCTTCACAAGTAGACAACAGCTCATGAGGCAGCTCTCATCTGTACCACTCACATATCTGCATTTCATGCCAGAGCAGCAGAGTGAAGGATGAGACGGAGGCATCTGAGTAAGAAAACCAGCTTCAAAAGCAAAGTAGAGGCGTAGATGGGAAAACATGATAAAACTGGATAATTAAAGGAGAAGGGGAGTGGCAGTGCATATTCACAGGGCTACCTGTAGTTATTTAGCTAACAGCCCATTAAGCTGTGGAACCACCCTTTGCATTATTAAATAACTTAGACCTGAACAACTGCTAGCAAAGAGCTGCACCCCTGTCATGCCATTTTGTACGTTTGTCTGCCATGTTGCTCAGGCCTCCTTAGGGCTGCAGGTGCCTTTTACTGCTACTGAATTACTGCTTCTGTTTGGGAGAAGAGAGGAGAGCTGGTTTTGAACGAGGATGCTTTGCATTCATAGCAGAGAATGCTGGCAGGGCAGAAGCCCTTCTTTCTTCCACTCTCCCCAAGACCCCACACAAGCAGAAAAAGCAGTGATTTACACCCAAGCTGCTGGTTGAAAAAAAAAACAGAGTACCTTGGGAAAAACAGTAGAAAATAGTGAAATTTTCAAACAGTGTAAATGAGAAAACAATTTTATCCAAAAGTACCATAGAATGTTGGGGAATGACCCTCAAATCAGAAACCAAATCACACTGACACATGTAGAAAAGGAAGGGGGGAGTACTGCAGCAGAGAGGCTGTATCTCTCATTTTAAATAATGCCCATCAATCTCACCACTACGCAGCTCAGATGTTTGTATACATTCTAATTGAGAGCCAATATATTAATATAAGGCAGTTTATTCACGAGCCACTTAAAATCCAATTAAAATATATCAGCTAAAATAAAAACATACACTTTCCTTGGCAGCAATTTACAGCTCACATACAAAGCTTTAAAGTGTATGTTTGTGTGGGAAGTTTGTTTGTTTTTATGTAAAGTGCTGAAACTTCTCTCAGTAGGCCTAATAATAATAATAATTGCTTTCATGTTTTGTCCTGAAGCATGACTTTTTTATTCCTATCCAAAAAACAGATTTCCAGCCGCATAACCAAACAGACAGCACTACTAAGCAAAACAAACTTTTAAACTTCACTCCCAATGAAAAAATTGAGTAACTTCTAACAAGTCTCATTTTGCTTTCATTAGATCTCAGCATATGGAAAGCTGTTCTACTCCTTCATGTATGCCTGCTCCTTATTTGTAGTACCTTTGTCAGGGAAATCAGTTCTTGGAATCCTGACTGTATGAAAAAAGTCTTCAGAAAAATTCTTTGTCTTCTTCCTCCAGGCAAGTAAGCTTAACACTTTTCTCTTAAAATTTATAGCCACTTACTCTACATTGCAATTCTCTTAGCAAGCATATCAGTTACATAAATGTTAAATATGCCACTCTAAGATATGTACGAACAAAATTATTTAACCCACAATTTATTGATTAAGTAATTTTGATTCAAATATATATCCTTGGTTATTCAAACAGAATAGATATGCAATAAATCATAACTTTTAAAGTGCTATTTTCTCCTCAGTTCTCTCTGTTTGTAGTAGCAGTGCCCATTTTTGCCCTTTTCCTTACATACACTTCATTCCTGGAAATTGTCTCCAGTACGATATTTACTAGAAATTTAATTACCTGGAGCCAATGGCTTTGACATACTCAGTACACAGGTGGGATTAACCACCTGTAGGGACTGCAGATGGTGTTTATACTTTCCTGAATGCTCAGAGGCTCAAGGGAAAGACAACTCTGCTGCTTCATTTTTGTGTAGCACAGGTTTGTGTCCATTGGCAGCAAAAGGAGTAAAAGCACCACTCTGTCAAATATTCAAGGCCAGTTCATGTATCCCAGACAGTGCTGAGTCTGCACTGTGGGGACTGTAGTTGTGCTGTTGGGGCTCTGTCACTGCCTTGCAGTCCATGCCTGCACATATTCTTTCTCTCTTGTGATATTAGGAATTACGGATTTTATTTTTGTCAGTGCAGCTCAGGTCAATGCAAAGCCCACTGGGCTGGTCAGGAATCTTCTTTGATATGGAAAATAAAAAATTCTGGATCAAAGCCATCACTGACCAAATCACATATGATGATACAGCATATTTTTCCCTGCTGTGTTGTCCATTTGCACTTCTATCTGCTCAAAAGATCTTGGTCTCCATATGAACATCTAGGATGGACAGTTGTAGTGAATTATTAAGCATCTTGCAGTAATCGATAGTTTTCTTGAAATCTTAGGTCCTGAATTCATAGGAATATATACGAAATATAACCTTCATAATTTCTAATTAAGAGACTCCGAAGGTTCTAGTATATTTTAAAGGCTGACCTCTTGCAATCTTAAAATATATTAGTTTTCTCACATAGTGGCTTCTTGGAGGGGAGAGCAATGAGTCTTTGCCTCCAAAAGAGGTTAACATCACAGACTTCAACACAAGATGGGAACCCAAAGATGGAGAGCAGGAGAGATTGTCTCTTACTAATAAACTGAATACAAGAATATTTCTTCCTTAGAGCTTGACTGTTCTTTCTAACAGTTATCTCATTTACTTCAAAATATGCCACTTGTAGAAGTAGGCCATGCACTCAGGCCAATCTCTAACTGCAAAATCAAGCACAGTTTGTTATATTTTCAAATAAACCTCTTTGTACTTTCAAATGCTGAGGATTCTTTTGGAAATTAATTTACTTGTGCACTCAGAAAAAGATGCATTGGGAAACATGTATATAGTTTAAAGTCTTTGAAGAATCTTTCCAACCCTTATTACCTTGCTTTTAACTAGCATAAAATAATTTTGCACTTTAGGTTATTTCAACCATATCAGATAAGTCTTACCATTCTGATCTGAGAAGTAACCTTGTAGAAACTAGTATGTTCCTCACTAAAGGGATGTGTCCTCAACAGAGAAGACTTCAGGGAAAAAAAAAACAACAATAAAAATGCCCCGCACACCACAACCCAGCTACCAGCCATCTCTTCATCAAAATCTTATTATCTGAAGGGAAAAAGAGAAAATGAATGGAGGTAGGCAAACCATTTTTCTAGTTCTCCAGTCAAGTGCTGCATGTCTGCTGTGTTTTCAAACACAGCCCTTAAAATAATTAAACTATTTTGTGCCAAGTACTCCAAGGACCATAGGTAATTATTTACCTATTCTCAGTTACACTTCATGAAAGATATATCTCTACAAGTCAGGCAGGAACTCCCAGCTCAGTTCTTCAACTTCAAAGCTACCTTTAAAACCCCTGGCACCTGCAGAGGCATCTACTACATGTCCATTGAAAGAGATACTTTTACATGATAAGTCTATCAATGCCTTCTAAAGCAGAAATATAAAGGGAATTATATCTCTGGAAGGTAATTAATATTGTAGTGACCTCAGTCCACAGAGAGTAAGGTTATCAAAGGGGTGATCATGGTGGAGCACTCTCCTGCATGTGTTAAAAGGCCAATTGTTACTCTTGGACAACTCTTCTCTATACTAACATTTTTCATGATAAAATCATTTTCGAAGGCTGAAAGTTAGAGCAATTATATTTTTAAAACCCAAGACTTTAGAGCAAAGTACAGTCACTAGAAATGGAATGCATATACATCTCTTTCAGATATTGCTACCTTCAGAAAGATGAAAGGCAGTTTAATATTGAACTTTATAGGAATGGATGAAGGGGCATACCTAAGACATTGGCAAAGTGCCTCAACTGGAGTTAGTCAACAGCTCTGAATTGAATTTAGTATGTACCATCACATCTACCAAGAGCCTGATGTAAAACTGATGAGTGTTAAAGCTTACAGATTGTTCTGTCAGCAAAGATAACTTAAAACATCACTCTCTTGTCAAAAAGCCCGAAACTGTTTCTTTTTGCCAGTATCCCTAAGTATACATCAGTGTCCCACAAGAAAGAGCTTCAAGAGAAATTTGGGGGAGGCAGGAAAGGCAAGGGGGGATCAGTTCCCTCAAACTCTGCATGACACCAGCAAAGAGCTGCCAAGAAACCACTCTGCAGCACCTTCATTAAAAGGCCTAGATAGCTGCCAAATTACCCTCAAAGAGAGGTTATCTTAATCTGCCAGAGTGGTAAAGAAAATTAATAATCCTTTTATTGTGGTAGGCACGTAAGACAAAAGAGGTTTGTGGGGGGTGTCTAGTTATCTTGCTGATTATCTCCCCTCAGCTGCTTACAGCCCTGCACTCAGGCACAAGCCATACCTGCCCTACAAACCTCCCGAGTTTCACCTTCACAGCAGCCACTGTCCTGAACACCACAGAAATGTCCATCCTGTTTTACCTGCTCGCTTGACCACAGAACCAGCTGAGAGCAGATGGGTGCCATCCATGCCTTGGCCACCAGGAGAGCACCTGGAAGGAGCAGGCGTGTTCCCTTTCTCCCTCTCCAAGGTAGTATGTGTAGTGTTCCGGGGTAAGGTTTTTTGGTTTTTAAAGGTTTCTGGTACAGACAGATTTCAGCACTTCTGCTGAAGGTGACACCATGAGGCCAAGTGTCTCTGGCAACCAGACTTCACTGGAAAGTCCCCGGCAAAGTGCCTTGGCTCCAAACACAGTAGGCACCATAACCAGGGCAAGAAATGGCAATAAATACCCTCCTTTGCTCACCAGCACACTCAAAAGTGAAAAGGACTGACATCACCCTTTTAAAAGGAGCACAGTGGTTACTTTCAAAGTAAAGCTGACCACATGTTGACCTCCAGTTACACTGCCCAGAATGAAAAATCAGGACAACTGTTTAAGACACCAAATGACATCACTTTAATTAATGAAACCTGTCTATCAACATAATTCACTTAAACACTTGTCACGTTCAAAGCTGCTTTAAAATTACTTTGAAGGGATTTACGTGAACTGTCCCCGGCTTTCTTCATCAAGCTAAGGTACAAGAATCCCTTCACTTTCTATATGGGTTTGTAAGAAATTAAACTCAAGGACAAACACAAGGACAAAATTAACTTACAGAGTATTTTTATTTCCAAATGTGTGTTTTCTAGAAAACATATTCCTCATTTTTTTTACCTCTGAGCCATTAAAAATAGTTCTAAGTGTGACATGCTGCTTCTGTCCAGACATGAAAATACTTAATAAATCTTGCTAATACTGGCCTGCGCTTCAGTTTTTTTCATTTTTAAAAAATATCTCATGCTACCACAGATGATTTTTTAAAAAACAAACCCTATAGCTCATTTCTTCACTTAACACTGTCATGTTTTTAAACATGACCTTACAATCTTTCCTTTTTAAAAGGTGGATTGAGGGTAGTGATATCTTAATCTACCTGTGTAAGTATATGTGACTGTATAAAATACATATATGGAGGCTTGTTACATACAGTATGATATAACAGACTGGTAGATGTGACTTGATTACAAGAGACCAGTTCATAAAAAGATTTGGCTTCACGAGAATCTGCTGGTTTAAAGCAAGTGTTGGTCTTAATGCTCACATCAAGAAATCCTGGCATTCCAAGAAGAAAAAACAAATACAATTGCTCATTAGGAGCTTCTTGTCCCAACTCCAAGCCTGCTTTGTCCTAAGAAGACAAAACCCCAAACCAAGCCAACCTGTTCCAAAAAACCCCAACCATACAACTCTCTTTTGGCTTAAATCACCCGAAGTATCATATACTTCCCTGTCAACATGAGTGCAATAACTACAAAACAGATACCTGGTTTTTCTATGCTTAAAATCAAGTTTCTAGCCCCTTTCTCTGAGATAAATAGATAGATAAAAACAAAACAAAGGGTTTTGTTCTCTCTTCAGTGCAGAGGCAATAGAAAGCCTGTTTTCCATTCACCCAAGCTTCCAAAAAGAATCTTCCTAGTGCCTTCTTTGCAGGCTTTACACAAAGCAAACTGAGAGCAGCGTATGAAGCTCTGCCTGCCCTTAGCACAATCCCTGAGCTTTCTTTCCTGGTCAATCCCTCAGCTAAATATTCCTCCTGAGAAGGTTTCGTTTGGGGCTCCAAACAACAACTACTCATGGTTGCTACTAAGAGCTGCCAGTTTGCTTAGCCTCCTCACATAAAATCCCTGAATTCCCATGCCTGCTATCTTTCTATAGCATCCAAGCTGCCCTATACCTTCCCTTCAGTAAATGCTCTGCCAAGTTCAGTAGATTCAAGGAACTTATCTCTTGGGACCACTTGATTCAGTTGCACAGATTAATGTGAGTTATGAGAAAGGCTGCTAGGTTAAAATATTCAAATCATTCTCCACAATTCTGCATACCCAACTCACATATGCAGAAGCTTTGGAATGTATGGCCCAAAGTTTGCAGTGAGGCAAACCTTAAACTACATGAGAAGTGCCCTGAAGCCATCACCCAGAAGAATACTGCTTTTCCCATTCTGTTATTTCATTAAAAATATTTAAATATCGATCACTTAAAACACACTCAGGGCCATGCATCCTGCAGACAAGAATCTCCTGAAAGCTACCTCTCAGGAGTGCTTCAGTTACAGTACTATTTAAGGATGTTGGAAGTACATGTTTTAAACAAAAACCTACTGTAAAAAGCCTTTTATTAAGGAATCCAAAACATGCTCTGTCTTCAGACCAATCCTTGGGATAAATATGAGATCCTGCCTTTTAGATATGGATCTTCAGGGGTCAGCACAATCTAGCAGACACTGTTTATTTCTTTGTATCAAATGGCCTTATCTTGCTTAAATATTTTTCTGAAATACAGCATGCAACAGTACACTAAGCAAAAAGGAGCAGAAAATAGCATAATGGGAGCACAGTAGTCAAGAGCATACTAAAAAAATATCACACAGATAGAAGATAGAGATTATTATTTTGGACAATTAACGTGCTTTAAAATCAATTCTATGAACTTTCCTCCAAATGCTTAATTTATTTTTATACTGTTACTGGCACCGAAATAAATGCACCAAAAGAAATTTTGCCTCAAGCTCAAGGCTCCCTCTTGAATAATTCAAAAGCAAGAAGATCACAGTGGCTTAATTAAAGGGCCTTCCCTCAGTTTCTTTATTTTTTCTATGTTGCTGTTACAGGACAATATGCCTCTGTAAGGAGTTAAGTAGTTTTGTAGCATCTATGCTGCTTCCATTTTCTTTGGCAATGAAATTATATCACTTTAAGTGACTAGCAATATTGGCAACTGAAAGGCACATAGTTTTTTACATAATTGCTATCAGCAAGACAAACGTCTTAGCACACTCATATTCAGTGATTTATTTCCTGGCAAGAACTAGAAAAGGCAAAACTTCCACAGCCACTTTTCCTCTTAACCTCTCTCCTGAATAGGCTGATGGATTGTGAGGCTCTAACACCTTGGAGAAGTTAGGGACTCCACAGTTCATAGAGGACAAGCACTTATAGACTCTGCAACTGGACCTTTTCTTTCAGCCTGGGAGGCATAACATATATTACCTCAGCTAAATCAGTTAGACTAATTAAGATGTTCTCCCCCACCCCACAAATCCTGCTTCTCTCATGCCTGTAGAGCTACAAGAACATCTACAATGCCTATTTCAAATAAGCTGCATATGCACAACATAAAAACTGCAGAAATAAGTTCACCTGCTGTTTTGAACATGGTCAGCGACTGGGAATCAGCAGCCCATAATATTACATGAGAAAACTGCCCATCAATTTTGCATGTCACCATTAGTTCACCAGTCTACTAAAACATGTATCCCACACATAATGTAAGTAATACAGGGGGTCCTGGGAGGCTACACTGGAAATCCCTTATGGGTTATCCCCTGCAGGATGCTGGCATTACATGGAATGTAAATCAAACTCTTGTGCCTTACAGCTATGTTGGAAGATATCACAGGAGCCTGTGTAAGAATGGCCTTCACTTTTAAAGTAGGTAAAGGAGCCTGCAGAGATAAAAAGCTACCAGCAACACCACAAACATCCAAGTCTGCCAAGTCTACATGGGCAGAAACGATTCTGACAAGATGAACCTTCAACCATTCCTAATGTAAGACAAGCTGCTGTCCTGGCTAATTTTTCTGAGCAGATCTACTGCCTTTACCAGGCTGTCAGTGAATCTGAAAAAACCATCAGGGCCTTCTGTGCACTTATCAGTTTTAACACCTGGAGAAGAGGGGAGGTTAAGAGTTGGAGAGGGAGACTCAGGCAGATCCCTCCAGCTTTGGCCAGGTCAGCTTTGCTTTGCTGAGTGCTGCAGTTAAGCTGTAGGGCAGAGAAGATATGAAATCCTTTTTGTAATAGTGGCTCCGCTCTTTTCCTACTTTGCTATGGGTCACTACAGCTTTACTGTGTTAATTGACCGCTACCCTGATTTCCAGTCATTACTTAGAATTTCAAATTAATGTGATCAAATAGAACATACCTTGTGGAAGTAAACACTCATTGATCTATTTTAGTCTCCAGGGTATATTTTAGGCAGCACAGGCTCACACAGATTCTTTGATATTTCAGATGTATTATTTTTTACAGAATGCTTTGCATGTTTTTGAACTTGTATTTTTTATGGGATAACTGGAGTTCTGTCATGACAACTTCTGCCTTTTATGCATTATGGGCCACCATTATCACCAAAGAATCCTTCCACCTGCACTAAAATATGGAACTTAATTTTTACCCTTGTATAAATTATTTATAATAACTACAGCATAAAAGAGACAGGGGGAAAAAATCCCTGCCCTACTGTGCCTCTTTTGGATGCATAAGGGCCACACACAAATTTCAGGTGTATTCCAACCTCCCCATACATAAAAATAATCTGAACACCCCATCTGTGTTTCCTGTTTTTGTTGGACAACTCCTTGGATTCCTCAGACTATTTTAGACCTTGTACAGGTTATACCAGTATAATTATGCGAATTATGGGTACAGGGGTTTTTAACCAGTGTAGATGTGCTACTGTGAGCCATAAAACATTGCGGGAAAGGTCATTGGTTTTGTCTCCCAGCCTGGGGTAAGACACTCCAATCTATCTAAGCCTATACTGATGGAAGGAATGTTTCCAAGAGCAATTAAAGTAAGACAAAAAGTTCTTTTTAAATGGAAAGGCCAAGGCCTTGAGGGACAACTTCTTTGCGAGTACATCAGGTATAAGCCCTTCATATCAAAGCCCTATTATTATTGTTAAACACTTTTATTTTAACACCAGCAACATGGACATATTGCTTATGCATTACAAACACTCAAACATGCAGAGAGACACTCCTGCTTTATTTTGTAGTCTGTCCTCAGCTCAGCTCCATGGGCCTGCCCAGTACAGGAGCTTCCAACACTGACTTCTGCCATGACTCAGCCAGGAACACTGTTTACTCTGCACCTGCACAATTGTTTGTGGCACAAAACAGATGAAGGAACTGATTAAAGAACAAAGGCAAACAAAATTTTGGGATGCTTTGATGACACATAGATGACAAAGATCCCAGCAAAGGTGACAGCACAGACATGAGAAACACACTGTGTTTTGAATGAATAGCCATGATGCACAAAGATTGCTTGGAGGAGAGAAAAGCAGCATGTTTACTGCATTTCTAAGACAAATCCAGGTTTTCTCAAAGCATGGTGAAAGAATAAGAAAAGGCCTGTAGATGGGTCCTATTCAGTCAAGATCCATATATTCCTTTGCTAGTCCAATCTCAGTGATTGTTTTGAAAGAGTCCCAAAGGAAATGCTTGAGCACAGGCTCACCTCCTGAGCAGAGACGAGCTCAGTGCAGCACAGAGAGAAAGGGTGGCCAGGATGTGTGCTGCCACAAACCGTCTACCTGCTCAGAGCAGCACCATGAAACTCCACCTTCAGAGGCCCAAACTGCCCAGGGGCACCCACCTCAGGGTGTCCTGGCATTGCACTATGATATGGGGCTGTGTTTACAAAGACATTTCAGGAGATTTTGGGGTTTCTTTCTAGCTGACAGTCCCCAAAGAGTTAAACTGCAGAAAAGGAACAGCCAAAGGAGAACCTGCCTTCCTCAGAACTTAAGAGGTACAAAAACTAGATGGCTGCACTTTCAGAGACCCAAACAGGTGGGACAGGAAGTTTCCCAATACAACAAAAGGGGTCTCAGACCTCTATGATAAATTTTTGTTCAAGCCAGCAAATACTGTGAGAACAAAAATGAAGTGAACTGAGGACTTTTAATCCACTCTCTCCATGCACTCCTTCCATGCACATGAGGCAAAAATCATGTTTTTCTAAAATGAAAGCCACCAAGATAAAGACTAGGACATAAACACATGAGTACAGGATTCAAGAGAAGGGAAAGGATCAATTGTTGTCTTTTTAAAGCATGAGAATTTTCACAAATGGCCAACAATGCTGCATTTCTTTTTAATACAAAATGAACTGGCAACATCTGGGACTTTGTTTACCATCTCAGTAAGTTTCCAAATCTTCACCAGCTTCACAGAGTTACAGTGTACACTGCAAATTGCTTGTTTTGGAATGAAGCATAAATACTGTTCTGCAGGCTCACACAAAAATGTTTAAGACAGCCCAGCCTTAAACTGAATTACACTCACAGAAAGCTGCACCTTACTGGGCTTGGACTAGACAAAATTATGGGCCTTTGAATTCCAGTAATACGAACTCTTTAACTGTCTGTCATAAACAAATACCCTGACTTGTTTTTAACTGCATTTTCTGGTTCCTCTCTGACAGGTTCCCATATTATACTTACAAGGGGTCACAGCATCTATATGATAATAGTCCTCAGAATCAGAAGGGAGTCTCCAAGATACTTAGATCTAAATGTAGATCTTCCTATCCTGCCTATAATTGCATTGAGACAAGACATATTTTCTTTTGCCCTGTAATCCTACACATGCCATAGATGGCAGATCTGTACTAGTATCAGAGTACTCAAAATAAAACAGAGGCAGATCAATATCACCACTGTAAATTTCAGTTCCTTCCAGCTGAAAGGCGTCAGTCATATCCTTGAACTACCAAGACATATGAGTCACCTAGACATACAAGTTTCTCATCTCATGACCATGCCAGTGATTAAAATAACTGAAATGGGAGAGGAGTGTTTGAGGTTAGGAGAAACAATTTATTCTTCCTCTTTGCAAAGCACAAACATCATTTTCTACCAATAAAAATATTGCAAACTGCATCCTTGTTTACATTTCTTATAGCAAGATAACACAATACTGACTGTGATGCTCTGAAAAAAAAAAATAATGCAAATTAAGTCAGCATGGAGATTTTCTACGTATGAGTTTTGTCTATATGAGGCCTGGGTAAAGGTCACCTTTGTGAAGCAGCACTTGCATGACCGTTGTTTTTTGGACAGAATTAACAAACACTATTACTGAACTTCTTAAAAGCAATTAGTGAGGTAAGACCTGGGACCCGAAGCCATTGAGCACTGGCCACTATCTAGCTGTATTTGTGTCCTAGACAAGAAGGTGTGGTTTAGCTACAGATAAGGCTCCTGTTAAAAACTGAGTTAACTTTTGGGATGAAAGGTGAACATAAGTAAGAGAAAGATACCAGTTCAGGAAAGGTGCTGCCTCCTTTGTGTACCTTCTACAAGACCTGCAGAAAAAGGTATCAAGGCAGTGACAAAGGTTAGTGTCGTGACTTGCAGGCACAACTGGCAACACGTCTGCAACATCTCTGCTCTGCAGAAGGGCTGAGGTAAAGTCTAATACTGGCAGTAGTGATTTGGCTACAATGACGTTCAGATCTGGAAGAAATGACAGGGCTAGGATGGCAGTTCAGCCCAGCAAATACCAGCATAGAATAAAGCCTGCTATCAAAGCCTTATGAGGTTACCTTGACATCTAGAATTAGAAAGGGGTGTTGACCTAGAATGAATACTGTATATAATACTGTAACTGGGTTTAGGGTTGGGGCTCAAGGCAGCAGATATTGATAAATCGCAGCTTAGAAAGTGCCTCTGGGTTAACATGAAAAATGTTGTTGGTTTAAACCATCTGACTGCAGAGATCTGTGGGATAAGGAGTGTGATAATGTTAAGATTAGGAGTGGAATTAGGGTTTGAGCATACTCTGGAAGAGGTTGATAAACTGCATCATCTTGTCTCAGTATCAGGGAGGGCCCCCACGCTGTGATAAAGGTGCCATATGACAGGACCTCCCACACCCTAAGCAAGCCCAACGCTGCCCAGCATGCCAGGCCTTCCCTGTCTAGGCTCTCTGTTCACCAAGGCTTCCCAAGGTGTATGTGTGCTGTCAACCTGATGAGCTCTCAATTCCTTGGGATTACTGTGTCTTGTGTACATGCAGAGCAAACCTGGCACTCCTGACATGCACCGAGTTCCTATACCACACAGCATGGTGTGTGCACATAGTGGATAGGGGGAGGGACTCAAAAGAAGGAAAGCATCTGTCTGAAAGTGTCCAGTCTTTACTGCTTCCATTTCTCCCTTCATTTGTAGCAGAGCTGACAAATCAGAAATATATCAAATACTAAAAGCTTCTGACAACCAATGTCTCCTCTCTTCACAGATGCATTTTTAAGAACAGTAGGTCAAGTCTGGGCAGCAGGTTGGTCCTGCCAAGAAAACCAGAAGCTAAATCAGCCAAATATACCAAGAAGCAGCACAAAAGCTTGTCTGTGTCTTCCCCACTGGCTTTGGCAATGATGATCTTGGCAGCATTATTTAGCACTTACCCTTTTCCCAGTTCTTAGGAATCAGTGTTTGCCACATTACTCAGCATGTTCCAGCCTAGAGGGAGGATGCAGGATTGACCTTGCTTACTTTACATTACATAGGAACCTGACACACAACTACCTCTGTGTTTTAATCACAAAATATGCTCAATCAAGTTAGTGATTAATGGTGAAAAATTCAGTCTTAGTGACAGCCAGGCCTTTTTTTGGAAAAGGAGGAACCATATAATCACTCTTCAAGGACAAAGTAATTTCCAGATCGAAAACTACATAGTTAAAAACCTTTAAAATCAGTACTAGTAGCACAAAGACCATCTCTACCATTTTCCAAGCTTGTAATGTAGAGAAGGCAGAAGAGGCAAGAACAACAATTCTCAATTCAACGAGCAAACCTGCTTCAGCATTTACTACAAACTGCAGTTTGTCCTGAGGAACTGTAGAGGAAAAAGCTTCACAATGAGTCTTGCCAAGAGGGACTTAAAATAATCGAGCCTCATGATTACAAGACCACACACTACTGTTGTGAAACAGTCATTGGGTAAATAAGGGTGTAGCCTCTAATATTTTACCACTCTTGTGGGGGTGGGGGGAAATAAGAGAAAGCCACATGTGAAAGATGGTCTTAGCCCTAAAAAGGTATTAAGTCAGGAAAAAAAGATCTTGCAAACCTGCACTCATGTCAAAAATATGGCAGAATGATGCTGCCATTCTAGTACTGTCAATGCAGTAACGACACTTAGTAGGGAATAAAGGTAATTTGCAGAGTTAAGCCTGTGGCACATAATTTAGGCAAAAACAACAGAAATAAAAGAGAATTCCAAGGCATGAAGGAATAAAATTTAGGATGATGTACAAATTGACAGCTGACCTTCGGTTTACTAAGATGAAGTCACACAAGCAGTACATGTCCAGAATGATATAAAATTATTAACAAAATAAATAGAAGAAATAAAATGTAAGATGGTGATTTTAAAACATACAAACAGGCAGGTACCTCAGACTAGCAGAGATATTGACAAAGCCAAATGAAAAGGATGCCATTCCATGGCCTTAACCATTGAAACCTGTTGAATTTTCTTACTGCTTTTGTATTTCAGGGATATCTACATCAGTGTACCTAAAGGAGTTCAGCAAAGTTTTCCCAATTTATCTTTCATTGTTCACAGAAATCAAGTAAAGAACTTGCAAATTAATCACTCCCAGAAAGCCACTGTTTTCAGTTCTGTGTATATAAAGATCTTTTCTGCCTCTGCACTAAGTGAAACTTTCCCTTAACAATCTAACTTCAACTGACACCGATTCACAGCATTTTGCCAAACCGGGGGAAAGGAGGAATGTATCCCATCAATATTCTGCATTTCCTCTGCACTGTCTGGAGCAGCTTGCATGGGGGCTTAGCAGGGTGCTGCTGGTCCTCCCTGGAGCAGGTGACTGGGTGTCAGGGAAAGGGAGAGGAAGGAGAGAGCAAAGCACCTGCACGCAGTAGCTCAGCAAGGCTGGCAGTAGCAGGGGTTTGAAGGGCAGAGCACTTCAGCCTGATAGGCCCTCCCCATTCCAAGGGAGCAAAGACCATTTCATTCATTTTTCCCTCTGGCCTCTGCTTCTCTGAGGGAGGGAGGTAAAACAAAGGCATCGAGCATTTAGCATTACTTCTGATGCAAGGAGGATGGAAAACCATCTCAAAGTTACTTCCTCTCCAGTCTCCTAAGAGTTTCTCTCTACTGTTAATCCAGCAAAACAGAAGAGTTTTAGTGGGGTCTTTTTTCTGAGTGTTCTGATGGGCTATTTGGGACATTCTTCTAGTCTCAGCTCCCACCATGCCACTTAATTTATGCAGAGCACTAAGCTCCTGGTCCTTAGATATGAGTTGCATTTGTGAAGAAGCACTATAAATGGCTCAATCCTCTGGTACAAGTTAACATAATGTTTTCCAACCTGCTTTAATATCAGATTATTTATGAGTTAAACCAATTACACAATTTTTTTTCAACCATGCTTGTTAATACCTTTGTCTGTAATAAGAGTTCACTGGGCTCTAAAACAAGTAGAGAAGATTGCTCTGTAGAAAACAGAGGGTAATACTTTTAAATGATTATTCACAGTTGCCCAGATAATATTAAAGAACTTGTCACAATTAAAGTTCATAAGCTATATTTCCAAATTTCACAACTCAGGCCAAGAACTGCAACCATAATGATCACCAGTGAAATGCCATGTCCTGACTCACTCCATACAAATAAGCTACTCTTATAAAAGCCCTCCTGTGTTTCAGGAGGGGAGGGTGGCAAGCAAATGAACTGATAAGAAATAATTACACTAATAACCTGCTAATGAAAAGGTGAATTAATTGAAACACACCATGAAGTATCCAAGAGTACACAAAGTAATTCAACAGATGTTTACACTGCAAGGCTGACTATCCAGTGCAGGGATTAAATCAGATTGTGATATAAATGGCACATCCAATGCTAAAGTTGATCATGGATTTTCTGTTGCCTACTGTCAAACTTGCAATAATACTGCATGTCATTTTCACAAGCAAACCATATGGAAATCATGAAATGACACAGCCAGTATCACACAGAATAATAACACAAAAAACAGAGTTGATTTTCTCATTGACAGAACTATCATATAAACTGCCACCTACTGTACCTTCATGACATCTTTATAGGAGTGAATGGCCTCAACTTCTCCTTTGTCATCATCATCATCCTCCTCTCCTTCATCCAGAGCATCATATCCTTCATCCCTACTCCCATCTGTTTCTGTGGCATTAGTCATGTAGTCAATAAGCTGCTCCAGTGGAGGACTTAATTCCCTCTCTTCATTCTCCTTCAAACCATAGTCCAGGGCTTTATATATAATAATCCCTAGGGATTCAATAACCTGTAAAAACAAAAAAGAAATACATATTAATGCCATTTACATGAATGAATAGGTCAAGTGAGGAACAACATTTTCTAATGTTTGTATAACAAACCCAGCAACTGAGAGGGCAATAAACATAAAAATTGAAGAGAAAAATGATCCGCTAATATCTATAGTAGCACTTGAGTAAACACTTAAGTAATACAGCACAGAACAAGCAAGAGCAGATCATATCACCTACCCACAGCTTTCTTACTTCAATATTTGAAATAAAGACTCATCATTTAAAAACAAAGCAGGACCTTTTAAGGTTATTTTCCCTTTTTCCTTCTGATATCGCAAACCTCAAAGTAACATTATTCTACTTTGTAAGACTATATTGCACACACATGATCTTTTTTTGTGGGGCAGGTAGGAAGAAATTAAAAGAAAGAATAAACTAACATGAGATGCCTTCCTCCTCCCATAGCTTAATGACACTTGGAAACTGCCCTTCAGTTTGTGTCTCTTCATTGACCTGTGAGGTGTCTGGACACAGTTGTAGATGTCCCAGTGTTACTCACTGAGCACTGGGACAGCAGCCCACAAGAGCTCCTTTGCCTGTTGCACAGCTGCTGGAAGCATACATACACCACTGAAACTACCAACAACTGTATTCCATAGTGATGAGGTAGTACCTCAAATTTTCACTGAACCGGGACTTATTTGTGTCCTGTCAAGAGTAAAACAAACCAATGACCTCTTACTCAGTGTGAGCTAGGATAAGATTGTCATGAGCATCCCAGAATGCTAAATGCACATTTTCTCTCTCGGCATTAATTATTTTCCTTATGAGCAATACCGACGCTTCTGGAATTTTAAAGATGTAAATAGATGGCATTTCAAACTGAGGAGTTTGAAAATGGGTATTAATGAAGAGGGAAGGGAAAATGGGATTGCAGTAGTAAACCACAAGAAGGTAATGTCACTGCTTGGAAGATCCTTGTCTGACAACGGAAGTAGGACTGGAGTTATTGCATGTTATCTCTGATCTTCCTTGTGTGCTGGGATAGATAGCATGTCACACAAATTAGCAGACTCCAGTGTAGGAGTAGCTGGCACAGCAGCAACTTCAGTGACAGTAGCATTTCTAAATATACCAAACCTTGTCATCAAATGCAATTTTCTCTAATCTGCCTTTCGGTATGATCCTGGTCGACACACTTTTTACTGCAGAGTTTTGAAATTCTGTTTGGGTATTTAGGACAACACAAAAGGATACTTAAAACATTAAATTTTACTCTAGCTACTTACTTGTTTCAGCACAACAAAGTATTTTTGGTCTGAGAAGCTGGAGGTCAGCAAAGACTTAAAATGGTTTCCCATTAGTTTATCTAGACTGATGATTTAATGATTGCTGTAGTCTGACAGCTTTACACTTGTTGGGATTACTTTGCAGTGCAAATTCACTTTGCAAGACAGTGGCTAATAAACAAAAAAATTTAAAACCCAACACATAAAACACATTCTTTTATAATTTATTTCCAATAATTTTGGTAACTTGGTTCAATATAAAAATTTTGCACATTCTATTCCCTTGAAATGTGTTTACACATATTTATTAAAAAATACAGTTAGGGAAAGTGATTAGGCAAATTAGTGAAGAAGAAAAACCTGTGTGTGTTTTTTCAGTTCAAAGAACATCTTCTGACTTGGGAAGTGCTACTGAGACAGGAAAGTATGTCAGGGAAGTATCGCTGCTTTCTTGCTCAATTCTCATACCCTTCCCCTGACTTCTGCCATGACCCACTTTGGACACAGGACACTGCACCATACAGACCTTAAAAACAGCTCTATAAGATTAAACTTTTATTTGTAGTATATCTTGCTCACTTCTTAGGGAAGCAATTTTGTAGTAATTGTCTTGTAAAACTTGTACTGTTAAAAAAAAATCTGGAAATGTGGAAGTCACACAAAGTAAAATATATTAATTCCAATGGTAGACATGTGTTTCCTGTAACTCAGGTTCTGAGTACAATCCCAACATACACCCCTTCAGCAACTGAAAGGGAACAAAGTTTGAAGGAAACTGAAGTGACGTATAACTGAATAATCATTTTGAAACTTTGAGCACTTGGGAATAAACACAAAGTTTATTTGTGTATCTAACTTTAATAAAAAGTACATTTGAAAGGGCTTAGCATACATGACGATTGAAATGTCCAGACCAGATGCAAAGAAAATTATGTCTTGTGCCATGCAGTATTGGCTGCTGAACACAGCTTCTGGATTTTGCTACCAAAACTTTAAAAAAAAATAGAAGAAGGAGTGGATAAAGACAGTGCACTCTCTCTGCCTTCTTCTGTTTGGGAAGAAGATTAAGGCATTCAAAAGCACCATGGTTAAAACTGGATGACAGCTGCTGCTTCCTTTGATGCATCAGCAGTGGGGCTTTTGCAGCTCAGTAATATGGTTTGTGCATTTTTATATACTATGAAGAGATTTCGTAATACATGCAAAGCTGACACAAGATGAAAGCCTGTAACAGCACCAAGTCAGAGCTGTAGCTCAGTCTCTCAGCTCCTTATTTAGGAGATATGAACAAAACCATATTTACTCATTGTCTGACTGTATCACAGATTTTTCTTCTTGCTGAAAGACAAAGCAGCAAACAATTCAACTAAGTAACTTTGCTTTGACTCGCATTGAAACTGAGAACATTCAACACTTTCAGTATCAGTTTACCAAGGATCCTGTAAGCCACACAATTGCCATACAAATATCAAACAAAAGTCACAGAATTGTCAATGCTTTTTCCCATGGATAAAACTACGAATGCAACTTCATACAAATAAAACTTTTAGGTCTATATAACTAGAAGCAAAATATACAGGTCAACTGATTGCTTCTTCAGTGCATGACTGCTGTCACTTTGCCTGTAATACAAATCAAATACAAACACAAACAAAAAAAGGAAAAGCTTTTCACAGGTGAATGGATGAATTGATAAACAAGAGGGGGTTTTGAGATGGATAATCAGGGACTTTCACTTTTAAATTTTTTTTAAAGCAGCAATTATTTACAAAGAAATCACATGTTCTAAACTCTACCATTGCCAATTTAGCACAAAATAAAAACTTCTGTCACCTAACAAGTGACAAGTACTGATTTAGTTTCCAATCACATGTGAAAACAGAGATATATTAAGGAAAAAAAGGGTAAGAAAGGACCTAGCAAAGCTTTTTTGAACCACAAAGTTGTACACTGACACCCCAAAACAACTGCATAACACTGAAATAAGTGCCATCTCTAATAATAAATAATGCTGCTCAACTCAGGTAAAAAAAAAAAAAACAGACTTGCACCTTGAATTTTAGAACACATTTGTTCCTGATTGATTTAAATTTCAGCAAAGGACCTGACCTCTGGAAATCAATCAGTGCATAAATAAACTTAA
The DNA here is from genome assembly GCA_037013685.1 of Acridotheres tristis. NCBI lineage: Eukaryota > Metazoa > Chordata > Aves > Passeriformes > Sturnidae > Acridotheres > Acridotheres tristis. Next base: position 97,691,396 of record CM072886.1, on the reverse strand, counting down.
AAAATAAACAAGGAAGTCTGCATTATTAGGCTTTACACCTTCTCATCAAGTTCTTTTGAAAGTCATGGCTTCAGACCAAAAAAAATCCCAAGAGACAAACATTTCCCACAGATTGAACTGTGCTGAAATCATTAGTGAAAGGGCAATTTTGTCCCACCGTGAGCATTGCTGCAGTTTCTACAGTAGTCTGGACTCATACGGTGTTTTTATAAAAGATTGTGATAAAGCTGCTGGAACACTTTGACTTCAAAAACAATGTAAAAACAACATCCACACTCTTTTTGCATACATGGCAAAAACAAAACCCAAATTATTCATATTGTTTTCATACACAAACACTGCCCAGAACTTTCCATTTGTATATCTTCCTCCAACACATGGCATGCCTCTTGGACAGGGGTGCATCAGTGTTTTAGGTTTTTTAAATAACCTGAATTATGCTTTTCCAATGAACTCTGCCAATTTAATATTCTTGAACTCTTCAAATATACAGCCTTTTTACAGGAACCAAAGAGGTTTGATACTTGCAAAAGTACAATTATTGCAAATACTTCACTTTGAGAAAAAGCCTTTTTTCCCCTCAACATACACATCTCCCAGATTCTTGCTGAAGCTTAGATGAGAACAGGCAGAATCCACATCTCATGCACACACAATGGGGCACTGTCTGAGCTTTCATCCCCTCCCTAGGCCTGCCTCAATATTTAAACAAACAAAGCCTAAAGACAAGCTTGTACTTACAGCAGCAAAGGACTGTTTTTCAGCTCAAATGCCTGTCCCTCCCTAAAGTCCTCCCTTTGTCCAAAAGCCACTCAGATTTTGCATCCCTAAACTTGGATTAAAGATGCTGTAAAGCTCCATCTCCTAAGGTGAGTTAACTAACTTTGAACTTTCCCACATAAACCTCAGATATGGTCACCAGCCACAATATTTGCATTACTACTGCACTTTGATGAATTCTAATAATTTTTTATTAAAAATGTGCAGCACAGTAATTAAGTGCTTCCATATTTTACCCAGATCTCCAATACACTTAATGAAGGAGAACAATTCTGCCTCATGGTAGGAGTGCTGAGAGTCCAGGGCTAGCACTCCTTAGGGCAGAGCTCCTCTCCACCACCAACTCTGCCATCACCAATGGTATTAGGCAGCACTTAGTCAATCTGTAAAGACTAACGTGTCCTAATGCTGACTTTAAATTAGGCTGCCAGGAACTCCACATGAAGCTTCTGACACTCTAACACGCAGTATAAACATAGACATAGATGCCCTTACGTCAAGAGTTAGGTATCTTGACATTTCTGTGACTTATTAGAAGACAAACATACACAGGTTTTTGTGCTCAATTTCTATAATATGGTCCAAAGGACTGGCATGTTAAAACGTTTGTAAAACCAACTTTTTCCTCTCTATCTAGATGACAAAGGGTGAAAGCTTTTGCTCAGGGTCTCATTTCCATTTGTAACAAAGTAACTTGTTATTTCTCCAGCATTCAATTCTTGAACTGAAAAAGACCAGGCTTTAAGAAAGGTGTACAAATAAAGGGGTTAGGATAACCCCATGTACATTTTTAAACTCATCCTAGAGATGCCCTACATAACTCTCAGGAGCACCTCGTGGAAGAGCATGTCTAACTAAATAGAATGCTATGAGAGATGCACTCTGTCACTGCACACCACGGGTGCATTAATGCAGTTTTCACCAGAGCATTCCCAAGTGGAAATGGGGTGGCATTACCCAGGTTTTAATGGCGGGGGACACTGCTAAATTTGAATATGACCTTCACTAAATTAGAGCAACGTGCAACGAACTGTCGAATGAGAACAGGGAAAAAACTTCTAAGTCCTTCCAGGAAAGCAACAAGGATTTGGACTATTTCCAATGAATCAAATGAATCATTCAGTTCTAAAGAATATAGATATAAGATAAAGAAATATTTAATTTGTGGGTGATGTTGGTTTGCCACTGAAATAACAAGGTACTGCTTTCTGCAATATAATGAGCCTTGCTTTTAAAGTCAAAACAGTAATGAAAGCAAAGCAAAAGAAAATCAGAGTCTGTCAGGTCTAATAGAAAATAAATATGAGACAAAATTAAATAAATCCTTTTAATGATATTCAGTCTGGTTTAGATACATTCAGAATTAGGAAAATTTCTCTACCATATTCAGAGATCTTTTCCAAAAGGGTTTTATATCCTGAGTCTTTGAATGCACTAAGTGGGCCAACAGACCTACTTACTGAATTCTTTGTACTTTTCAGGTGTGTGTTAAAGAGATTCAGTGCAAGAACTTTTGATCAAAGACACAGAACAAGCCTAAAATATACAAAGGGCATGTTAGCTTTTTGTTTTGTTTTGTTTTATTCCCCTCAAAGTGAATATGTGAAAATTGAAGTAGTTAAATGTTCTTGTTGGACACAGTTGCCTCCAGAAGTGCAACACTAATGTAACTATAAGTTTATTAAGGATCAAGTGTAATACAACTCTTGAACGTATTCAAAGGTTCTGATAATTATAATATAATTTTTAGTTTTAAAAATTGTACTATAGATATTATCTCAGGAGAGCTATAATTTATTAGCATAAATGAAAGCAGAATTTTTTCTATTGTATCAGTCTCAATTTACATTTTATCTGCGGTGCATTTTAAACACTGAAACAAAACTCTCAATTTTCTTCTAGCTTTTTTGCAGACATTATAATCCCCAAGATCATGACAAATCATTACTCTGTTACTACAGACTTTATTCAACCTGAAGGAGTTTCACCATAGTGACAGTTCATACCCAGAGAAAAAATAAAATTAAGTTCTCTAATTTAACTGTGGAGACTCCAGCAATGGCTGAAGCTCCAGTAAAAGAATTAGATACAATAATTAAGTAACCTAGATGGTGAAAGTAATCTGAAAGTTCTAAAATACATCTCTATTCATATCAGGTTTCAAATACAGGTCATGTTATCCTCAGGCCATTTAAAAAAGGAGAATATATTTTTTTATCCTAAGTTAAAGACAGAAAATCATGTAACTAACTTCTATTCTAGTTCTGTCATCTTTTTTTTTTTATTATTTTATTTGATAAAACAGAGGTAAACATACACATATCATTTTTATAGGAATAGAAAGCAATCAGGCCAACACCCCAAGTGAAGAAACAGAAGGGGCAAAGACTTCAGCTGACTTCCAAAACCATAACTAGGTCACAGAAATGCTAGTGGGTTTAAACTATTTAAGAGACAGAAATTGCCATTTGTCACATCAGCCTTTTAAATAAAGCTTTATCTAGATTACACGAGAGTATCAGATTAACTGCAGCAAAAGATTTTGCAGTAAGGGAGAGAAGTAAGCAGCTCAAGGAAAACTGGTACAAAGGAGAGTGAGACTAGTTCAGTAGCTCTGATCCTGAGAGTTCATCTGCAACTGGTTTAAGTCTGGCTGACATGGCACATCTGCCTATGGTCTGTCAGACAAGATATAGAACATAGATAATAAAGTGCTTACCAGAGCTTTGATTCAGTTCAATTTATGGTAGCCATGAAGCAATGCAAAATCAATGCCACTTTCATTCAAAACATCTACACAGTTCAACTACTCTATTCAAAGAGTCAGTTTGCATGAATTTTTCAGCCTTCCCTATGGCTTTTATGTCAACCATTACAGCTGCCTGCTATAGGCTTGGCCCCATTTAATTAATCCAAAAATTAAAGTGAGTAAACACCTGCTGCAATATAAACCATTTGTTCTCCTCTGAGTAAAGAACTTTCTCACACCTATTTTCACCAAAATTAACGACTACAAAAGCCAAGCAAATAAAATACCAGGACAATAAAAGTTATTCTTTTAAATACAAATTCTTGATTCGTTAAAGTTTTGCATTTCCATGTACATCTTACAAGTTTTCCAGCAGCAGCTCACAACAGGGCTATGCCTGCATTTCAAGAGTTTCACAGCTGATGAACTTCACAGAGACAGATGAAGCACCTGAACAAGTTTACACACAGTGGGGAACATGACACGTCTTCTGGTTTGACTTTAACTTTCCTCAAATACATCTTCCTCCATTCCTGAAAAACATGTCTTTCTGCCTCCTAACAGGCTTCTCTTGTCAGTCAAATTGTCCTAATTCCAAGACTCCATGCATAAAATCAAATATGTCAAGAAAGAAACCCAAATGTAACCACTCAACAGGTCCTTTTGTGATGTGCCACAAAAGAAGGCTGGTATGTACTGCTCTTTTCTAGTGACCAGGGTATTCATTAACCCCACACGAAGCTATACTAATTTAACATTGCTTGTCTTGGAGGTACCTCATATTCACAGCAAATCAAATAACCACCCATAAGAAGGTTGTCCTTTCCATCCATGCCAAAGGAGAAACTTCAAAGATGTCTATGGGATGTTGCATTTATCACGTTGCCACCTAAGACAAACCATGCACAGCTACCTCCAGTGTCTTGTGGAAGTTCACTCAGCCATACCTAGGCTTCTTTTCTAAAAAAATTGACAGGAATTCACACATACAGCCTGTGACCAGAAAGGAAAAAATGTGAGACTCTTACTGAGAGTTTTTTTCCTAGTCATATGTGTGTAAGGAAACATCATCCTGACATAAGGATACGCCTTGATTATGAAGCATGTGAATTTTCACATAAACTATCACGATAGTCCAAGGAATTAATAAAGGGCCAGACACATTAATTATCTAGGTCACGTATGATCTCTGAGTATGTCATGCAAAATATTACTGCAGGCTGACAAAGCCTCTGCAAAGCTCCTGATTTTATAAATATTCTTCTATGCCCTCTTCCCTATAAAAAGCAACATTGGACACAGACACTTGGATCTCTCAAATACCCATTCAAAACTGAATGCCTAAGTGAACATAAAATATTTGAGTAACAAGCGAGGGGAGCTACTGCAAAATTACCTTCAGGTTCTCATAATGGCCTTATTGGACAGACTGGTATTTGCTAAAATAGTTCAAAAAAGCACAAGTAGACACTGTCGACAAATTATCTACCTATAAAAAGACATTAGCTTGAAATAATTTTTTTCAGGTCTGAAATTCAGATACAGTCATAGTATGGAAGGCTGACTTGCCCTACACCAAAGAGCAACAATACTTGTGGCTGAAACTCAGCAGAAAGCTCAGCAGCTGCTCTTAGAGCCACAAAATCCCAGAGAATCCATTTATGAAATGTCACTCACAGATTTCTATTACTATTTCCTTCTGAACAATGAAATCACCACAGAAGAAATACATTTTAAGACAGGCCTCTATCACAGATAAAAGCTATTGATACATAAAGCATACAGTTTATAACCTCAGGCATGAAGTACCTTAGCACGAGATATTCCAGCACCTGCCAGCTGTCAAAGCCGTCAAAGTGCTGAACTGTGACAGTTTATTATCCTTAATGGAACAGCCATATTCCTGGATTACAAATTGCTGAGCATTGTTTTACTGCTCTCTGCCAATAATGACAATATCTATGTATTCCAGTACAGTGATGATAACATAGATTTGCTTTCAGTCATAGGTCAAAAGTGTTATGCTATTTAAAAAAAAATTCATATGGATTTTATGCTTAGGTTAAAAAAAAAAAAAAGCAAAACAACAACAACAACAAAATTAATCTCCAAAAAACTATAACAAAAACAAAGCATTCCTGACTCTGGCTGTCTGCAGAAACCTCTATCACACAGCCAAATTTTCTACAATGCCCAGTACCTGATCTTTGAAGAGAATACAGATATTATCCAGATAAGTTATTTAGCTGCTTAGGTGGCAGCCAAATTACTAGATATCCAATGGTAGAGAGGCATTCATTCCAACACTTCTATCTATGTAAGACACACAAGGAACAAACCCACACACCAAAAAAAGCTTTATGCATATCAACTAAATATATTTACTGCCTCAAAAAACTATAATAATCTGTTCCATTCAGTGCATTTTACACTGCCTGGGAAACTTGAGAGGCTCATAAATTTAGGCCTAAAAGAGGCAATCCCGAGTTTCTCCCATGGTGAGACCTTGTTAATGGATATTCTGAAGTCCCTGTACAAGCCACACTCCTGTGCTCAGCCCAAGGAAAAGAGAGGCAGGTAAAGAGATAAAGATGTGTATCCGAGGTAACATGGTAACAAGGAGAAGGAAGAACACCAGGACAGAGTGTCCTGTCACATTCACAGGAGCTCTATGCAGTCCTACACAATTCACCCCTGCATCAATGATTCACAACAAGCTCCCCAAAGCTTCCTCACCGGCTTGTAAAGAACAGAGCTGAGCTCAGGTGTTCAAGGATTATAAATCCCTTTCGACTTCTTAAGTTTTGGAAATTAAAATAATGCTGCAATATTAACCTGTCTTTCTAACCACATTACTACCCTTTAAACGACAAAAAGAAATCCCTATCCAGAAAAAGTAAGTCAAAGAATTACGTTCATGTTGTGGCGAGTTTCCTGATTTTTTGAAAATATCACACTTCTGGGGTAAAATAAAAACTCAAATTAAGGGTTTATAATGTCCAGGTAAGTGTTGTCACAGCACCTTGATGTCAGAATACAATTGCCTCTGCAATTTTCTTGACACAAAGCAGCCAAAGACTTCAAATCTTAAATTTAAACCCATCTTTACACTCCCAACCTCCCCAGCAAAATAAGCTGCACTGCCCGTCCTAAACACATCACAAAGCACAGGCATCTCTTCTGGAGTACTGGAGCTAGTTTCAAATGTAAGAAGTGTATGGGACTAAAGGTCTGTCCTGTGGGGTTTTCCTCATCAGTCCTCCATGTGAAACCTCACACTGGTCATTTCCCCTCTCCTAGAACAATTTTACTGCCTGCTATACGAGGATATTGACCCATTTTCAAAGCTTTGGATAAGAAGCACTGTGCAAGTCTAAATTCTATTTCTGCATGACATGCACACCGACTTAAACACAGCTGGAAGTGCTTCTAATCATCCAGTTTTCCATGACTTTTGTTCCCAATAAGCTAGAGGAAGGAAAAATGAAGAAAAGTACATGCCTGAGGCTAATGGTTAGGCTTATCAGCTGGATGCAGTGCAACACATAAAGCTGCTTTTCTTTGAGAATATAAAGCAAGATGTAAGAGTGGTTTATTTAAATGTAAGTAGCACAGGTAGCCAGAGAAAACAGTTACTAAGGTTAGAATATCAGATTGTTCTAAACTTCACAGGAAATAAATTCTGACAGCATCATCCCTTTGTCTTGTTAATGTAATTATACCTACCGGGCTACACTCTAGAGAATTAATGTCTTGAAGCTTAAGAAATGAGGAAAAAGGAAAGATTTTACCATGGCTTTAAATTTTTCTCCTTAATTTAATTAAGTATCCCTGATTATTTTTAATATCCTTTAAGATTTTAACATTTTACAAACTCTACCATACCCACATACCCTTTTGGGAATACCTTTTCAAACACACAGAGCATGACAGTTCATATTACAGCTCAAACAGAAATTGTCTGGCAATTCCTGGACCAATCAAAATGAAAAAATGCCTGTTTCTTCAGACAGTTCTCTAACAAGTGAAAAAATTTTCCTCGAGGGAATAAAAAAATTAATTAAAACCAAACAAAACATCCCCAACAACAACAAAAAAACAAAAAACCAAAACACCACAAAAAACCCAACCACCAAACAACAAAGCAACAATCAGAAGGTCCATTAAAGATAAAATATTAAATTCTGCTGGACTTCCATAGGAATCCCAGTTTTGAAATAGCAAAAACATTCCTGCCTAGCCAAGAAACAATTTACTTTAAAGTAATATCCTTAGATTGGAGAGAGATCAATTTGATTCCAAAAACAATATAATCTTTTTCTTTTGTTCTCTTATTTTATAGCCTACCAAAAGTTTAAGAGATTAAGAATAAAAGAAAAATATCATTGTATTACAAACACACGCCTAGATTTCTCTGACTAAATGAGCACAGTCATCAATACTCTTGAAGCAGTTAAAGATCTTCAATTAAATCAGTCTGAAAGAGCATCTACTCAACTACCTCCAGGGACTCAAACATTCAGTATGTCAACTGCCACTGAACAATTTATATCTGTGAATTCTGAAGTGGAGTAACAGCAGAATCTGGTTTTATTTTCCTTTCATTAACCCCTTTGCAGGGATCATTTGCACCCAACCGGCAGCGACACATAAATGTTACGTTATGCAAAGGCAACACTTCCCGAGGGAGACGAGTCTTTGGTGAGGATCAGCACCACGAGAAGGCGTCAGACAAAGTGCAATGACACGAGTTCAGAGAATGCTGCTTGTAAGGAATATCTATTACTTGCCAAACCAGAGAAGTGGGTGGGTGTCATCCAACCTGCTCCTCGTACCCCCTGCTAACATCACAGGGCTTGTGCTGCAGTGTGGTCTGACAGCTCAGAAAAACCGACCTAGCTGGGAAAAGTCACATTCCCCTGATCAGCTTAGGGAAAAAAGCCCAGCCAAAAACCCCAACAAACCCAAACCCCAACTCTCTGTGCTTGCACAGATGCATCCTGTGCTATCAGAAATCAGTACTGGCTTTAGGGCAGAAGAAAGCACAGCACAGCAGAAACCTCAGATCTGTTCCTATCCATAACAGAAATGTCTGCTTTAACTGGAAGAGCTAAAATTAGCCTTAACAAGGAGTGACTGCATGACTGTGTGCCATAACTATTTAATATATTTTGATAAAATGCTTGATGTAATACAGTCCTCCCTTTAACAGTTTTTCTATGTTTTTTCTGTGTTTGTAGTCTTCTTTAATCTCCATTTTTAACCCATGAACAATGATTTTTATCAAATACTTGTTATGATAGGTATAGATAGGATGGGTAGGTTGAGCTACCTAGGAAAAAGTAGGAGAGTTTGCTTTGTATAGTTAAGATTAAAAAAAAAAAAAAAAAAAAAAAAAAGAAATGTTTGGTTCTTTTAAGAGTAAGATATTAAGATGAATCAAGTGACCTAAAAGCCAAACACAATAAAATAAAAGTGTCTAACTCAAATCATAATAATATTTTAAACTAAGATTTATTAGTAAGAACTCTAATAATGTTAAAGAGATTTCAAAGTGGACTAAAATACTCCAAATACAATATATTCTTTTAGATTTTTCTTTGAACTTAATTAAATAAAACCCCTTCAAATCAAGTTTCTAAAGGTTTTTCCTTACACTCAAAGGTGTTTTTATGCAGTAACATGTGAAATTCCAACAAAGCTCAGGTGCAAAGGAACAAGCAAACTAGAAAGATAACCTTCCCTGCTCACTGCCCTTATCTAATTAAGCCAATAGAAGTGTTCTATCAGAAAAAATTAAGCTTTTATCTGTCTTAGAAAGCTCTCTATTTTTAGATGAGAATGAATAATGTTTATAATAATTTTAAACACATCTCCCAGCTAAAACACCATGAACTGACCAACCAGTGGGACTGTGTGTCTGACCCAGAAATTTGCACCAAAAAAATAAATGTTTCCCCCTTATGCATAAGGTACACCTCAAACTGTGGATTACTGCTCACTAGAAAGCACGGCCTCAGGGAGAAACTTCCTCCAGTGAACAGAGACTTCAGTAGTTGCTGCTCTTATGGGAACCCTACATAAAATCTGTCTTAGGTAGAATTGCCAGCAGCCATCCAGATACAGACAGTAACAATTCCGGAGGAATTTTTAACTGAAGGCAAGCCTTAATATTCTTAGAGCATATGCGATATTTGCCCACATGTCTCTAGTCATTTGACTGCTGCTAATTTTTCTGGACTAATTTACAGATACTTCTTCCAAACATACCTCATCCTGCTATGAAATTTCCAGTTAATTCTCTATTGGAGTATTTTACTCGTTTCCAAAGGGTTATTTTTAAAAAAAAAGATGGTTGAATGTTACCATTAAGCTGTTCACAACAGATAACTTGTCACTGTTTTCTAAGGAACAGCAGCCATTAAATCTAGGAGAGGAAACTTGTGATGACTATCATACCTACCAGGTGTGCTACCAATTTACCAATTTTGCAATATTTGTTACTGAGGGTGTCTTGCTCAGCCACATTTCTGGGCTACAGCTTTAAAAAGTACTCTAGATCTGTTAAAAAAAACCCAACAACTTTCTCTTCCATAACTCACTAAGAAGTAACTGCATACAAATTGTAACTGCATAGAAACCACCCTGTTTCTGCATTCATCATCCATCTTGTGATGAATGTGCTAGCAAGCAGAATGATGTTTTCAGGCTTATTGTGGGTTGCTAAACAGAGGAAGCACATGCTCGGAAAAAGCACCCACAGTTGCTAGAGGGTAATGTAGCACTTTATTTTTCAAGTAAAATGGGCTTTTGTTAACCTTAATAAAACAGATTTTTGACTGACCTTCTCCCTTGGGGATCTCACCTTAATGTTTATGTTGACAGATCAGAATAGTACTTTTGAAGTGAACCTCCCCATCATCCCTCCCTGAGGTCCTGGCTTGCAGCATGCGGAGCTGTGCAGAATGGGGCTCCTTTTGGATGAAGCTAAAATGGAAGATGAAATCCAAAAGCTCACCTAAGGCACTCATTTTGCTGATGGCACACTCAGTTTAAGGCTCTCAGAAGAGAGCTCAGCTAAAATAAAACAACTGGGATATGCATCCCATGGACACAGGGTCCTCAACACAAACTTTGTTGCTCTACAGACTTGCAAAATGCTGTTTCTTAATGTAAAAGACTGAGTTGAGATCGAAATGTCATAAATACTCTTAATGCAAGAACTGAAAAGTTGTAAAATAACCAGAAGACTATTAAGCCAGTACAGAAAGAATAACAACAGCAGCCATTATCTTGGGCCAAATTCTGAACAAAAAGGCTGTAGTTTTAGTTGGGCAGCTCAGATACACTTAGATTTTTTCTTCCTACTACAATATTGTGAAACTGCAAGTAATTACTATCAGTGTAGAATTACCAGGGGAATGTAATAACCACCATAATATAACAGATCTAAAACATAATTTGGAGCTTTGGATATTAAAAGGTGAAATAATACAGGTACATCTATACTGCAGTTCAAACTTACACCTGCTACCCAATTTTCTTTACCTATGTGAAAAAAATCCTATGTAAACTAGGCCATGGATACACAAACATAATTTAAATAAAAACTAAAAACTAATGGGTAGTCTAACACTCATGACAAATGTTGTGGGGTTTTTAAAATAAATACCAGTATATATATACATTGCTCAGCACTTTATTTGTCTTCTTTTAGGACATTTATGTTTCTTACTGCACGCCCAATTTCAATGGGACTAGAGATAATGAAATTTGGACGCAAAAAAGCTGTAGTTAAATGCTCAACATTTACAACATCCCGTGGATAATGTACTATAATTATAATCTTCCAAGTCATATCATTCCCATATAACATTTTTTTCACCTATGAAGTACCCAGCTTGCTAATCAGGGATGTCCTCTCTCCTGAGCAGGGACTGTGAGATGGGAGCAAAGCAGGAGAATGGATTCACTATGACTTGTCCATTTCTACAACCAGAAGGTGCTTACACCTTCTAGTACCTCAAATTCTGGAAGGCCAGAGGGATTCTGGATTCTCTGAACTCACCAAATCTAGTCCCTCTTTCCACCCCAAGGATAAATTACTGAACACTTTTCAACTGGCAACTGAGAGAACGGCAGCTTCTCAAGGAAAACCAAACAATTACTGCAGTTAAATTCTCACAGTTTTTCCTTTGTCCTCTGCAAAACTAAACCATGACACTCATAGCCTTATAAAGGTAGGAAAGGAGGTACATAGAAAGAGCTATTAAAACAGAGACACACTTGATTAAAACACATTAGTTATGATATTATATAGTATGATGTGATATATGATAGTGGGGCAAAAATATTCAAACAATAAAAGGCACTTGCTTCATGCACTTGCTTCATGACAATAAATATCTGATTAGTTTGGACATGAGCTATTTTTCAATGTCATCTCACAATGTCTGATCACTCTGCTTTTCAAAAATTCTTAGCTTTACACCACAGATGTTGCAATAGGTTAAAATCCCATAGAGACAAAACGCCCACATTTTTAACCATATGACCCTCAGCTGAGATAACCTGCTTCCTATAGGAAATGTGTCATCTCAACAAACCTGCACATGTGGTAACAAATAAGGGAACTTTTGAGGGATCAGAATCAGGGATGGGAAAAGGGAGAGGAACTGCAAGGAAACAGGATTATTAAAATGCTTAAGACTAACTTATACCTCATAAAACCACTCAAATCTATGTGAAACTGCACTGTTGAGCCTCCGCGGAAAAAGAAAGGATCAAAAAGCCAAGTGAAAACTGATAACCTGTGTGAAATGCACCTGAAAATACAGGCATTAATTGTGATACATGGTCCCTAAACCAAATGGCATTGGGAACACAAGCGGATGCAGTACGTTAAGCCACCTTATCACACAGATCTTTACCAAGGAGACCCATCTCAAACAAGCATTTATTCCAAAGGGGAGATAACTTCTGAGCAGTTCAGTGTTTGTCCAACATCCCCTTTAACAGTTTGCCAGGCTGAATCTACATTACCAGAGACTATAAATGCCTCTAATGAGGACGACTCACAAAGCAGCATTGATGTACAAATCTACATTACAAGTAGTTATTGTAGTTATTTCACAATGCCCAGCCTGTGAGATGCAATCTCAGGTGGTCTACACCTGTTCTGCACGGCTTTGGGCTGTCAAGGTCAGATATCTCGAGCTGGTTGTAACTTGAACTCTGGCAGAGTTCAGATAAATGCAGTTAAGAGAAAGCTTCAGTGTCTCCCAAGTATCCTATTCCAACAAAGAGCTAAGGGAAACAGCAAGAAAGTTTGTGTTGGCTACACAGGCTTGTCTCTGTCTTTTTTCCTTGCCTCTCCTGTCCCTGAACCCATAGGCATTGTTAGATGTCTAATTTTAGTTTCAGATAGCAGATGTCTTTTTCGTAGCTACTCCCAGAAAAATGAAATAATAAAAGGAGGTTTCTTAAAATTTTAAAGGACAGAAAATAGTCCATTGAATCTCTTGCTGTTACTGTTAATTATAGACACTGAACATTTAATTAGAACCAACCAAACAGAAAAACATATGCAATCTATGCCTTTGGCATAGCATGAACCAAGCAAGGGGCAATGAAGCAATCCCCTGTTGGGACACTTTAATTAATTTTATTTAAAAAAGAACACACAGATCAGGATTCAGCAAGGGTATTTCTAGTAACTGATATAAGATCATTGTTATGAAGATTAAGTTTTCTGACAGCAGAATGCCTTGTCATGACACATGAAAATCTTGTTATATGAGCAGGAGAGATTTCCTATTCTGATGGAATGGGCAACACTAATTTTGCCGTTTCCCTTCTGTCACATACATGAAATCATAGGTTTTATTTTGGCAAAGCAAGAAGTAAGAAAGGATGGTTTCGGTTACAAAAATTACCTCTGTCAAAGCATTACTATAAAGACACCTGTAAAGTTGCAAGCTTCAACCCAAAGCCTAAGCGAGTATGAAGCTGCTGTCTTCCACATGGACTGGTTTACCTTTAGCAGTCTCCCTAGTATTTCTACCCACAAACACTTCAAAAGTGTACAGCCTGTCTTTCATCTACCCCTGTGCTTTTCAACCCATTCTTCATTGTTTCATCCCCTAATGGGAAGAACAAAGATGTATTGTGTTAAGCTCAGGTAACTTTTCTGGTAAAACTTCAATCTCCACTGACTGGAAGACTGGCTTAAAACATACCTGAGTGTCCATAGCTTTGGTTTCAGGAATGACTTTTCATAACTTTAATAAAATCTTTTACCATTTAGTCACAGTAGACCTTTATAAGTATCCACAAGACCTGCTGCACATACTTAGTACAGTTCATCCCTAGATTTTATACCTCTCTTTTCCAATAAGCCTTGGCTGTCACTTACATCAGAGCGACAGAGGCACTGAAAGCCCAGAGCTGAAATGGAAGGAAATCAATGAAGCTACATGCCCAGAACTTCAAGTGATGTATAGTGTTAAGTACTCTGAAAATTGGGTTCTAGGTGTTCAAAATGGGACAGCTAAAATTAGATTATCTATACAATAAAATGAAAGAATATTATTTGTAAAATCTTTTAAAATTACAGTAATTAATATAATGGCAAAGCCCATGACAGAGCCAACCCTTCTTTGAAATTTGATTTGAATGCTGCAATTATAACATAGGACGACTCTGTGAAAATCCTGGGGAAAACCTGCAGGATGATGCAAACACTGAAAGGAACCAAGCTGCTCTTGCAAAGCCGCCACTGTCAATTATGGCCATTCTCAGTTTGTGAACTCCTGAATGTACATCCTTAAGAAACTTTTTCTTTCTTAAACATGTATGTGTGAAGAAATACTAGCATGCTAAGATCTTCCTTGAAAATGATATTTAAAATATAGGAGTGCATAGCCCACCTCAGTGATGTTTTGACTGTGCCCACACAGTATGCACATGTGTGAGAGCACATGCACACAGACACACACAAGTCTACACAACAACCTACAGCAGTAAACCACTTTCTTCTCTATCCCCTCCTATGGCTTTGAAGCTAAGCTGCTTATTTCAAAAGAGTTGAACCTATTCTATTTACTCTGGAAGCTTATTACAAGAAGCAATTTTACACCATAACTGTTGGGCGAATAATTGCGTTCAAAAAACAAACCCAGACATAAAATAGGTTTGTCTTTTTCTGAAGACCATAAGATGTTCAGCCTTGTATCTAGTGCCTGGGTGTTTCACAAAGTAGAGGCCAAAGGTGTACTTCAGTAGTTTTATTTCTTTGGGAGAAGCTACAGTGGAGGAGACAGGCAGCCGTTGTGATAACACTGTCTGAGCCCATTTAGGGCTTTGAACACAGGAGTCCGATTTAGAGCCGCACCCAGGATGCCACCCGTGGGCACAGCACAGATTGTGGGCATGGCACTAAGAACTGCTTCCACAGAGCACATTTTGGCATTTGCCCCCTTCATGTGGCCTCTTAGTCATGCAACAGTGAGCTGCAGGCACCATGCTTCAGTCCTTCTCACCAAGACCAGTAACTACAGCCAAAGGAGCACTCAAGAGGAAGGGGTTGGGAGCCCCAACATTACAAGGTATCAGATGTTAATCATCACCATTTGTTAGCAGCTTGCTTTAAATTAAAACTAATTAATTTAAAGAAATGATGCAAGCTTTGCTTGACTACCAGCTGCTAGTACCACCTACGAATTTCAAACATTAGGTCAGTTGCACAGAGCTTGTGAAAATCAGCTTAAGCTTTTTTAATGCTTCATTATAGCAAGTCTTCTTTACAAGCGTTTTACAGTGTCATTACGCAAATTGTAAGTTCAACCATAGTTTGAACACGAAGAAGTACCATTTATGAAATGTGACTTGCAAAGGTATTACATGAAATTAATTGGGAGAAAATAATCACCTAGAACACAGTAATTACATTTTAGAAATGAAACCCTTAGCCAATTCATAGGTCTCTCGAATTAAGAAGTTCATAGCTAATATATCTAATATACTACTGCTCTTGGTGTTTCCTTTTGTGCTTGGGTTTTTAAAAGGAACAATCACAAGGCCTGTTAAAATACAAACCCTTAAAATTCTATTGTTCTTTTAAATTAATGATGTCATACAGGGAACAAAGGAGCATTTATTTCTAAACACTTCAGAGATGCAAATTTTTTTCAAAATCAGCTCTTAATAAGATCATGGATGAACATGAACTTCGACACCTCTCTGAAGATATATGAGGAGAATAATACGTATTTCAGTCAATACACACATTGCCAGCAAGCTGAAATTATATTTGTTAAAGCAGAATGGCTTTTGTTTGGAACATGCTTTTACTGTGTGCCTATTCAGGTCAAAATATTCTGCAAGATTCCATTTCAACATCATTTCAAACACTTTTGCCAGCAATTGCTAGGGAAAAAAGGCTGGGATGATCTGGTATGTCCTTTTCCATTCATTTCCATCCTTTAAACAGCTGTTTAAAATATTTAAAATATTACAGAATTTTATAAGATTGAAGTGAAAGTAATTTTGGATATATATATATATATATATATGTAAATATTCTGCCTGATAAAAAATATCACTTGAACATTAATGTTTCAAGTATACAGAACAGACAGCACCAAAGAGGATTTCTTGGAGGCTTTCAATGAGACAGTTTGTTAGTAAACACACTGAGCAGCAGCACAGGAATTTTGCTCTGTGCCTGCAAGGGCAGAAAGGCCAAGAATACAAAGCTCCATTTTTACAAGCAGGAAGAAAGAAAGTTAAAGAAAGCATCACAAAAGGATTTTTTCCCCTCCTTGCTTTCAAAAAAATAAAGGATCAGAGAAAAACTTGGTAAACTTTTAACCAGCACCAAGGATTTTTTTGTTCATGTAAAGAAGAATTTTTTGTATCATAAGTACCTCTACTATTTTGCCTTTATGCTACAAAACAGTAAATCCCAGGAACATCTTGAATGTCATGAGTTTAAAGAATTCAAAACAAAGAATGAACACAATATCAGAACAACTGCCAGCAAAATTAATTATAAAGATCTTCCATTTTTAAAAGCAGACAGACCTTCCTGCAGAATTATGTTCCTTTCAAACATTCTGCTTTCACAACATGACATACTGTTTCCATGAGCTTTAATTCAAAACTATTGATGTATCTCACATGTCTCCACTTTTCAGAGCTCATTTAAACAAAACCTTGACAAAGCAACCCAAGAAAGTCTACAGAAAAAAAATTACATGCCTGCTTACAACAGATAATATGGGACAGCCTATTATACTGCATGGTTCAAAAGTTTAAAACACCTCCTCATTCTGATTTCACTTTTAATCATTAAAATACCCTGTATCTGTATCATAATAAGGTTCTTATGCCTCTGAAAGGCCACATTTCAAAGCATTTTGTTCCTAAGACCAGGGTTTGACTATGAATAGGGTGTTTCCTTTCTGTTCAACTTCACAAAGTTCTGAGATGTTCCTTTCTAATGCTCCTCTCACATCTTCTGCTCTAATCAACCCTTTTAGTGTTATTTGACAATCCCTTAAAACACAATTTCTTGAAAAGTATGTTCAAAAAACCATAAAACCCCAAGAATCAAAAAGACAAGAAAAATAATCTCTGGATGAGACTGTCCTTATTTCCTTTATTTTAGATGGCTGGGTACCACAGCACTTGCCATTAGAGGACAGGCAGATGAGCCTGGCCCTTCTTCAAGGCTGGAAAAGAGAAAATTTTGCTGTGGGAATGAAGCACAGCCTGCTGACTCCTGCAAAGTTGTCATGGAGAAAACAGAGCCAGGCTCTTCATTGCACTGCCCAGTGTGGGAACAAGGGACTATGAAAATAAAGTGAAACAGGACAAGTTCAGATTAGATATAATGAAAACACCCCAAAAAACACCTGCAGGACAACGAAGCCCTGGAACTGGCTATCCAGAGATGTTATGGAACCACTATCCTTGGAGGTTTTTAAAACCCAACTAAACAAAAAGCCTTGAGTAACTTAGTCTGCATTGAGAGCTGAATAGAGGCCCCTTCCAACCTAATGGTTCTGTTAGGAAATTTATAAGCAAACATTTCTCTTTAAATTTTCATGTTGCAGTTATAAAGGAAGCAGCAGTTTGCCTAAAGCAATCATACTGATGACACAACCTCAACAGCAGCAAATACAGAAATGAGGATTTCCTTTTTCTAGAAATATGGTGATTAATTGTCACACATTTGTGATTAAAAAAAAAATAAAGCCTGTCACTTAAAACCCAAGTCTCAGAGGCTTTATTTATATGACAGGATTTGTTAGGTTTTATCTTTTCTTAAGATGGAATCTTGCCATGGGCACAAGTTCATGCACATGCATGCAGTATTATTATATCTTTTATGGCACAGGTGCTATTGTTACGTGCCATTTTAATGAAAATATAAAAGTCATTACATATTTATGTATGGATATTTTGGAATAAAGCTGTTAATGGGATTGGTGTTTGGTCTGGCTAACAGAGAATAAAGAATTCTCCTGGCAAGTTGATTTAAAATTTACACATGACAATTCATAATTTATAAACTGATAATTTATACAGTCTTAAAAGTACAGTTTATATCAAATAGTGTGAAAATAATTACCTATAAAAAGTCTCCCTCCTTTTTTAAAATAACAAATATAAGGAGCTAATCATTATATATTTTTTCTACTGGTATTTTAAGTGTCCAGATGATAGCAATGTACTATGCAGAATCTCCAAACACTGTGCTAAATTATAATTTGGTCTTTGGAAAGACCAAACATATGAAAGAACTAAAAGTCACTAAAAACCTGTAAGATCCAGAACGCACTCCTAACACAGTAATTCTTTTTGTCCAATCTGATTCAGCTGCCTGCTGGGCAGTACCAAACATAAATGCATCCATCTTCATCCCAAAGGGAGAAGACCAACTTGAGAATATTCAGCTTCAATGGAAGATGGGGTGACACCATATCATATCTGAAGGACAGCAACTAGAAATAAACTAGATATAATGAGAAACAAAGCTAGGAAGACTCTGGTATATTCAGAATTCCTGAATTTGGTAGATACTTCAACAGAAAGATTAGTATTGACTAATTTTATAAGGTTTTCTTATCTGAACAATTAAAAGACTTTAATTGACTCATAGAAGTGCTGCTGTTTGACAGAGCTGACTCTATGAAATACATAAATTAATATTGTAAAATCCAGGTCACCCGCTCTTCTCAGTAATTACGGAATGCATTAGATGTTTCCACCAGAACAGCCAGACTGTACCAGCATCACAAAATTATCATTTGTTAAAAGCAAAAATTATGCCAGTATATTCTGACTTCACCAGATGAAGACTGAGTTTCTGGATATGACCCAAAAATAGTTAATAAAAAATGCCTTGATTTCTGCACCCCCAAGAAGATGAGGCTTCATCACAAACACATTATTTTGCTGTTCTTTATGTCAATTTTTGTAGCATAAAATGGCTATTTCTTCTCCCTTTTTCCCCCTAAAATATTATGTTTACTTATGATAATATGGAATATTTTAGTTGTATCAGACAACTACATGTTCTAGGTGTTCCTTGGGAGTTCAAAAAAACTTGCATTGAAAACTTTTTAGTGTAAATCTAAAGACAAACTCTTAAAATACACTGATTGTGGTTTAAGACCAATGATGAGGACAGTAGTACAGGTAGAAAACTATCTGGTCATATTTCTACTAAAACCTGTTCTGTCTTGAGAGATGTTTGTAATTGTACTTTAAATATTAGCTACCAGTTTTTATGATTTCATCCAAAGACTCATGCAATTTAGTCTGTTCCTTACAATTACAGTTCCTGAGTTGTGCAACAAAGTTCAGGGATTTTTGCTTGTTCATTTTAAAGTGGGGATTTTTTAGCCTTTAAATTCCAGAAAATAAAAACCAAAAACCAAACCCCAGGAATCCTTAAAGGCTTGAGGCTTTAGGGAAGAAATCAAAGAATTCAAACTCAAGAATTTCTGAGGGGGGAAAGAAAAGAGTTTTCTAAAGCCTGACCCAATTTCAAATACTTTGCTTTTATACTACTGCTTTGCTTCATTTCAGATTTATTATTCCCATAATAATCATTATGTAATTCTACTTTAACAGCTGCATATTTTCTAGGGAGGCTTAGGATACACAGGCTCTATATACATTTTACACCAGTATTATAAGTGCTACGTAGGAAAATAAAAATCCAAACTCACACTATCCCACTATAAACATTCTTGCTCCTATAAACATTAAGCCCGTTTTAAACAGCCATCAAATCCTACCCGAAATGAACAGATTTAGTAGCCATTACCATTATAATACTTTCCCAGTAATTAACTAAGCAAGGCCAAAACATTCAGTATTACAAAAACCAGGCTTGCTGCATCCTGTGTTCTAATCGCATGCAGTAAATTCACTTGCAAGCAATTTACCTAGTGTAGCATACAAAATAAAAGCAGAAATACAAAGAGAAATACACAATTCTTCCAAAACCATTAATAATTCCAATTTTTACATTAAACCTTTCCTAAACGTAATCTTAGCTAGTTTTTCACTTCATTGTTTCCTCAGAGACCCGGTAGCTCTTTATTGCATCCAAAGGATTTCAAGAACTAGAAAATATTCTCAACAGGATAGAATATTTACAGCTGAGGTGCTTGATCTAGTGCATTACTTTTACCCAAAGGCATGAAAGGCACTACCTAGAATGCAAAAGATAAGGATTCACATTCCTCATTACCGCTTTTTTTTTTCTTATTTTTAACTATAAGCATTAATCTCCTTCCTTAGTAGGAGGAGCAAGAACAAAGAGGAGCAGCACAGGAATAAACAAGCATATCAACTATTTTTCTAAGAAGAAACCATCTAGTGGGTGAAAGATGATGGCAAAAATTACATGGACTTTTTTTCTGTTTCAATTTAGAAGGGAGAATTATACAAGATTTTTAAAAGTCCCTTCTATCTACATGTTTATGATTCTGTCCTTAGTAGAGCTTCAGGCAGTTATAATGACCAAAGTCTCCACAATTAGTATGCAAGATGTCATGAGACCAAAGAAATACAATGTTTTTGTTGTTCTGATGAGACAGCAATATTCTAAAAAAATATTTCCACCATTCCTCCTAAAAGGCAGAAAGAATTTATTTATGGCAGGTCGTAATTCTCTTAAAAGTTTATTTATCTTGCAGAATTTCATGTAAGACCTGCAGTGTGGTGAGATTTTCCACTTTCACATTCTGCTGCTAACAGAAGAAAAAGACCTTCATGCTTGGTGTGACAATTTTTGACTTAGAAGATATGCCATTAGTTTTGGGCATGTCTGTCAGTTCAGGCAGGCTGAAACAATGAGCCACGTATTCCCTGTGGTTACAAGTCCTAAGTTTTGTGTTTTCTGTTTGGAAACTGTGGCAGTCATACTCTTTCAGCAAGACAGACACAGAACTCGTGCTCAAACATTGAAAAATACTGCAAGACAGTCGTTGAACCAAGAGTTAGTTATGTTCCAGACTCAGATAGCAAGCATTTACACAACTAAGATGGGCCTTTTATATTAGCTATTACTATACACACACATATAGATAGTAGCATCAGACACATAGATTTCAATTTAAAAAAAAAAGTATATTTGAGGCTTTTCTAAGTACCTCCTTTCTGGAAAAACTGCATGCTCAAATCCAAAGCATTGCAATCTTTGCTTTACTGCCTTGAAGGCAACCCAAATACATCAGTCAGCTCAGGATGGGAGAATCTCAACTACGACTCATTGGTTGGGGAACTTCTGCCCACTCCACATCAACTAGGAAATGATTCAGTTATGCTGAAGAGAGGTACCCTTGTAAAACAGCTGCTGAAAAAATATCTGTATGTCAATTCATACCCTATCCAATCTCTCTGGTTCACAGCTTCAGTCAGTGTGCAATCTGTAGATATTTTGGTCCAAAAAAAATTTTTATGTAATAAATGGATATATTAGGTTCTTGTTTTTAATGAAATTTCTGTATTTGTAATATAGCAGGATCTAGTCAGAGGAGCCAGAAGGGCACAGAGATGTGAAAAAGATGGCATCAAAAGATTATGGGATGCTCACTTTGGAGGATTTCTTAGATATAATCAGTTGACTAAGTAACAGATTCTTCATTTTTCATATTCATTTAATACAATCCTTTTATTCATAGAGCAGCCATAGCTCAGATAGACACTGCCATTTTCTTTACTGGGCTTTTCTGAAATACTTAGTAATTTAGAAAAGGAAGATTTCTGATGTGTTCTGCTCCCTTACTACTTTAACAACAGAAGTTACAGTAAAAATATTTATTTCTAAATATAATTTGCTATGAAACAATTGAGATGTTTGGCTTTCCACAAAGGAATTTCTTTCAATCACAAACAAGTCTTTGACCTTCAAGCACACAGGCACAATGATCCCAGCAGCAATCTAAATTTATACTTCGACTAGCTCACAATGGCCACATAAATCACATATCAAGGGTGGGAAGATGAGAAAAATGGATATGTCACAGCCACCCAATTGGCTGGTTGGTGGCTCTTCTATAGATATTGGCCCTGTTATCATGGCCTCTTTACTGGCCTGGGAGGGGATGCAAATGTAAAATACTGAAACAAACCTGGAATTAATTTCTCAGGCACTGGGGCATGCTAATTCCTGCCAGCAGTTAAGTTATGGTAATCACTGGGCCAAACACAGAACAACTCCTCGGTATTTACTTTGATACACCACTATGATACTCTCAAAAAAGATAAGGCAGTAGAGGTATGCATTTTCCAGATAATTCATAACATCACCTAAAAAACTTCTGTATTCTATGTAAACTTCTACTTGCATGTGTTGGAAGCCACTGCTATAGGGAATGAAAAGAAGTCCATGAATACCCACCTTCAAAGTTCAGCATTTGTGTGTGTGTCTGTATTTTCCGTACTGGTTTTTCATGCTGTGATCAGGGAAAGGAAACACGCTTCTCTGTTCCTCAATGAGTAAAGGAACTCGTGTGAGGAAGCATTTAAGGGCAGCCACCTCTGCAAGAGGAGGCAAGTCAGGAGCAGAGGGTGACCACAACAGAGGCAGGGGCAGTGCCCTCACTGACCAGGGACGCAGGCATAGATACTCAAACAGGAAAAGCAGAGCAGGTCTGGTGAGAGAAACCAGGGTCAGTCACAGTCCATGATGCCCAAAGTCATCCAACAGTGACAAGGCAGGTCTGAGGCTTGGCCAGGAAGGCAAGCCAGTGGGTCAGGTCCAGCGAGGGATGCGGCTGGGCACAGGACAAGAGATGAAATGCAAAGGCTCAGCTTAAATGTTTCTCCTGAGAAAGGAGGTGAAATGCCTGCAACAAGGCTTCTGCATAGCTCTGACATGGCTGTTTCCACAGCCACGTAATCCAAGGCTACTGTACCACAGCAGAACTGGCTTTGGGCACAGGAAACCCATACCTGTACCAGAGGTGTGTGCAGAGGATGCTGGCACTGGGCACTGTGCTTTGGTACCAGGAAATACTGAAACACCAGGTGAAAAGTGTGAACTATTCTATTAAACATACGTGGCAACTATTAGAAAAGAAAATATTACTGAAAAATCAGATGCCTGAAGTCAAGAAGAAGAATAATCCAGTGCTCAGACATAACTGAGACATATATGGACTTTGAAAGTTCACTTGTGAGAAAGCTGCATCAGATTCTTAATTCATCTTGAGTTTTTCTGACCTATGAGACAAAATAATAGTCATGTTCTTCAGGAAAAGAAAAACTTCATCCTACAGAATAAAGATTTGGCAATTTGCTCACTATACTTGTTTCATAAGTGTCCATGAGCCTACTCACAAGCCCACATTGTTCATTTTTGTTCTGTTCATTTTTTAATTAAATGAAGTCTATTGTATTTGGGAATATCCTGGAAAATGTTTGTAATCAAGTCATTGATGGGTTTGTGGGAGAAAACAATGGCCTTTTTAATCCAATATTGTTTATGAAACTAACACCAATTAGGTCCATCAACAGTAACAAATAAACAAGAACTTCCTTTAAAAGAAATTACACTAACTACTGCAGAAAATACTGAACATGAACATGCATGTGATTTTCACATCCGCAGACCAGTCTTGGGTAAGATGTGACTGTGACTCCTGCACTGGCAGACTCATTTTGGGTGGAACAATGTTCCCCAGTGAACACAGTGGGGCTGTAGCAGCAGGATCCTCCTCCCATTTGTCCTTTGCAAGGACCTCTGGCTCTCTTTAGAGAAACTAACCTGGTTTAGCCAACATGACGGTTTAGCTCATTCCTCCTTACCATCTGACCATCCTACACACCCAGTGACACTCTGTGAGTCAGCTGGCAGTCTGTGAGGCCAGGGCAACAATTCCACCTCCTCCCTGAAACCTGCCTGTGCCGTCTCTGACACCTCATCTCCCTACGCGAGGTCAGCGTGGGTGTTCCAAGCTATTAAAATATTCCAGGACTCCCATGTGTTAGACTCCCTCTCTCTCCCCTGTGAACCTGGAAAACAACCAAACTTTCTTTCCATCAAATACTTCACGAGGCTAATAAACAGTTAAAATAACCCTGACTCACAGCATTTAAGGAGCAATAAAAAGGATTGATTTACACACGCGGATTTAGCCTTTTTTTACATAAATTATTTCATTACAACAACATGAGCAAACAAACCACCAAAGTGTTCCAAACAGCATATGTTTAGGCTGGTTTAACAAAATGAGCAGCTAAGAAAACATTACTAATATCTGGAAAATATTTTATTATCTTGAAGCTTTCTTGTTTTAAAACTGAATTATTTATATAGGCATATGTCTGGGCAAAAGGTTTATAGCATGTTACTTGTTGTTAGGCAGCTGCATTTCTATAAGAAATGTACCATCTCAGGTACTTAAAATCTATATAAATAATCCCTGTCCAAGATCTATCTAAATTTGAGATATTCATGGAAGAAAAAAAAAAGGATGTATACAACAAAAGTAGAAAGATCCAGGATATACAAAAAGCTCTTAGTTTATGTAGAAACTGTCTGGGCTCATATGTTTGGAAAACATTTCATCGCTGGCTTCATTGCAGGTAAACAGTGATACAATCTAAATCATAAAATGAAATATATCCAGCTGTCTAATAACAATGACAGCCTAACAGTCCTTTTAAGATCATTTAATAACATTTGAAAATGGCTGCATTATGGTAACACATGTTGTGTATTTTAAATATTACAATCCATAAGACTCATTAAGTAACAACAAACTTTATCTAAGTAACATTAGGTTCAGTGAACTGAAGTTTCTTCTAAAACTCGTGATCAGTCACAAGGCTCTATGACTCTTGAAATCATTACTTCACTTAAAGGGGAATTGTTTCATCCTACCCCAGATATTTACATATTCAAAATCAGCATGTATCTGCTTACCATATCTACTTAACAAAAAGCTACCAAACTTCACCTAATATTTTCTTGTGCAACCCACAGTAATTCCTGATATTATTTTACATGCCTGCAAAACAAGCAATACCATACTGCTCCTCACAGGAAACACAGATGTGTCCGCTTTGCTTTCTTTTGTGTGCTATTTCACCGTGACAAAAATAAATACATAAAAAGACTCCTATGTGTTTTTGCTTGCTATGCATGATAAAATATGAGCTTTGTATCCAGAAAATTATATAAATGCAAAGTTTAAATAAGATCACTGAATGTCTCTAGCTTCAGCAGTACTCCAAGACAGAGCTCATGCCTTTGTCTTTCATGTTGTGCTGCCACATCAATGCTCTGCTCTGAGCATTAACCTCCATGACCTCAGTATTTCTCAACATGCAATTCAAAACTAGTGGTGGTAGATTAAAGACAAGACAGAAAGAATGTACTCATACCCATGAATTACATTTTCAAGTAACTACAGCTACACTAAGAAGTTATTTTTCTATGTTTGGGTGGGTGGCTGTCTCTGCATATGTATTCTTCACAAGGAAGGAGGTGAAAGAGGAGCAGATTTCCTGAAGAGGCTGTGGGATGTCCAGCCCTGGATGCAGCTAGGCAAGGTCCTTATCAACCACATTTAACTTGAAGTTAGTATCACCTTCAGCATGTTGGTCATCCACCTCAGATGACCAGAGGCCACTTTAAAAGTCCCTTCTAAATATATTATTCTGTGATTCCTTAACATGGTAACTTTAGCTGATTTCAAGCCCTGTCTCACCAATAAATTCACAGGCATTAAAATGCAGAGGCCTTCATGCATGCAAGGGCCCAGAGCCCTGCAAAGCCCCTGACAAACAGCACTGCTGCCAGTCATCAGCAATGCCACACAGTTAACGAAGCTGCAGAGCTCTTGGTGCCCATGCTGAAGAAGTCATTACTGGAAACCTTCCCAACATCAACTCTAATGCAGTTAAGGTTCATGAAATAAACGGCAATCAGCAATGCCAACACAACCACAGCTAACAGAATCTGTCTTGGCACAACACATTAGCCATGTCAAAAGGATTTGAGTAGGGATGGGCAACCCCCACAGTGTCACTCCACAGTGGAGACAAAAAATATGAAGGGCTCAGACCCATGAATGTTAAAAGACAAATTTTCACATTTAGAGCAAGCTATAAACCTCATAAATCTTGTGTATCTACAAGAAAAACACAAATTGTCTGTATAGGAACAGTTGTCATAGGATCTTCAATGTCTTCTCATAAATAACATTGTGATTAACAGGAAAACCAACTTCACTGAAAGAAACATTAGTGAATATTGCCAAAGGTACAAATTCAGTAAGATGTTGCATTGTTCCATCTCATGATACAAGAATCAGATTGTTTATCATCTTATGATCCAGAAGTATTCTCTGCAGGCTGGAAAAGGACAATGCCTGTTTTTCTTGACCCTAGGAATTCTGCAAGACATTCTTAAGTCTGCCACTGTAATGGAAGAAGCTGTGGAAATCAGAGACTTTGTGTAGTAGTTACATCTCTAAAGTGGACTGCAGCAGAACGAGTTATTCCTCCACTTCAATGTCTAGAGGATGCAGTGCCAACAAGTTCTGGAGGTCAGGGGCCAAGAGCAAGTGACAGGCCCAAGGTGGTAAGGGAAATACAGCACCTGTAAGAATAAACTGTACAATCAGAATCCTGACTCTCTGCAGCTGTAGGTATTGTCAGAAGGTGCAATGGCAGCACCTGCAAGGCTTAGGGCAAACAGAATTTAGCAGGATTTGTGGCTGAGGACAACTCTTTGCTGTATCCATTAATATCTGATTCTTTTGCTCAGACTTTTTTTAGGTCAGGATACTCTCATGAGATCTGCAGATGAAATCCTGCACTACAGTGCTCAGGACTCCTGCCATTTGCAGCCCCCGGGGCCATGGCAGAACTGGGTCAAGACAGGGATAACAATGGAATTAGCCTGGAACACAAACAGGGCCAACATGGTTTAAATAGCCACTCATCACCTTTACAAGGAAGGATTCTGCAGATGTGGGCTTTGCTTCCTCTGTTTGTGGGATTTGAATCCGGTGACAACTCTACACTTGGTTACTGAACTCTCTGGAGAAGCAGAGATACTCCATGTGTGGGTGGATGACAAGAAGAATGCTTTGAGGAGTGCGTTCTCCGGAGGCAGATTGCAGCAGTTTAAAAGAAATTTTTAAAAAAGCAAAACCAAAAGGGGCAGACTAGGATCCTCATTCATGGAGGAGCTAAAGAGACCTGGCACTAGGAGGTGACAAGCAAAGTAATTAGAAAATAATTATTTTAAGGGAGAAAGGGATGTAAAAGAGTTGAAGTGAGTCAAGATAATTTCAACAGAATGAATCATAAAAAAGTATTATATAGTCCCTGTTGTACTGGGTGACTGAGAGGGATGGGCATGCTCCTAACTAGATGTTAGCAAGATCTTAACTAGATCTTTGCTCCTGCAGCCATTAAACAGGGGAAAAGCACAGCAACCAACAGTTGCCTATCTTCTATTCAGAAAGCTTTCTGAAAACTTGCTTTCACAGTCACTTTATAAAATCTGTAATAGGCCATGTCAAACAAAAAGCCCAGTGTCACACAAATTCAATCAGTGGTGAACAACAACACAACAAAAATACAAATGCAATTGTCTAATCCATAATGTTCAAGTTTCCATGCCAGGAAATGCAAGACACTGTGTATGTGTATTTGCTGCAGTGCCCACTGTCTGCTAAAATCCATTTACCTAGATATTCACACAGACATAAGGTTGAAGGACCAAGATCTCCATACATATACAAGCCATCTTTTCCAAAAGCAAAAGGACAAACTACTGACAGGAAAGCGCATGGAATCTTATTTGTCTGACATTTTGTGTTTCCATATGACATTTCAAATGCTAGAACAACACAAAAAAGCTGTTTTACACCATAAATTCACAGTGAGGTTCAGGCTAGATTTAATGATTATATCTTTGTTCATGATACAAGTGCAAGACAAAACTTATACCAGTCCTCTGAAGCATTTTGTGTGAAATGAAATTCTATTTTTAGGACCCCCAAGCTTGCCCACTTCTAACAGAATTTTTTGTTCGAGTTCTTTGTCCTACTACTTATTATTATAGTAATACCACACTGTGAAGCTAAATATTATTTAATCCACATTTAAAAGACAATAGACCTTTTGTTTCACTGCAGTAAAGAAGTTTCCTTATTTTGTATTAGTTCTTGATGCTTCTGTCCTTTATTACTGGAATAATTTCCCTTTATTCACACCTAAATATGACTCCTACTTCAAATTCCCCACGTTTGTTTTTCCCTTTTACGAAACTGTTCATTTTTATCTTTTCCAAACATTCTACATCGGTTTTGAAATGCTTTTTTTCTGACTGAAATGTATACGAGAAATTTAGGGGTAAGCTTGTCTTCTGTATAGGAACAAAGCTCAGTTTATCTATTTCCAGAAAGGGAACAATAGAAAGTAAAGTCTGATTTCATACTAGGACAGCAACATTTACAGACATAAACCTGAAAGATAATAAATTTATTTTTAAAGAGAATGGGCTACTACGCATTTTAAAGTATTTAAGAAGTTGATGCAGGAAATAAAGAATAGGCTAGCCTGAAAGTAAATTCCTAGTTATCTTGATGAAATGTCTCTCAAGGGAATTAGTTTTCTTGACAGTAAAGTAATGGGCTTGTTATTTTGGGTAGTTTGGGGTTTGTGATTAAGGCTTTAACAGTCTAGATTCTATGCTGGCTCCACCATGTAGTCCAAATGTCACACCAGGCAATCCGACTGATGTCTTCAAACTTAAATTTTCTTTCTCTAAAATGAGAACATTTATTTTCTTCCACCAAAATATTCATCTTGTCTGCTTTGGTGTCCATATAATTAAGACAGTGGGGCAACTCATGGAACCACAAGTTCATCATGCACTTCTTTACTCCTGGTCTGAGTTTTAAACTGTGAAGTCTGCTACTACATTTGCATATACAACTAGCATAACGAGACACAGAAATCATCTGAAGGATCTGAGAGCTGCAGGCAGGCAACACTCCAGAAAGCTGGGAATCCAGGGATAATAGATCTTAACTTTTAAACAAACATTTTCCTTCTGTAAGAGAATGAAGTACTTTAAACTGAAAAATAATTTTGCCGTAATGCCTCTAAATAAGTGGTAAAATTCTCCCCATCACAATGGGATGGTTTTTTTTTTCTTTTGTCTCCTATTACAACCCTTACCTATGTTTTACAGATTAACTTTTTATTTCTCATCCAGCAATGAGTCCAAAACATGAAAAACAAATAGCATTCCAACACATTTTCCCAGTGCCAATGCTTTAAATGTTACAGGCATAACCGTGCAGCTGATTCTCCATAAGCACACGGTGTTACTGTTCAAATGCCTTAATGCTGTGCCATGGAAGCACCAGACTGCATAAAGAAAGCCAGGTTCAGCACTAGATGTCTCTACCAGAATCTGAATGACAGCTGACAAAATTTTGAAGAAAAATTCACTATATTAAAAAATTTGTTTATTAAATAAAATCACAGCAAAAGTCCTTGAGTACATTCAGTTGAACAATGAAAGGTAAAATTATTATGATAAAGTAATGCTGGATGTTATTCTGGCCAACAGAGTTCATTAAGGACATTATTTCTGTCATCGCACAGACAGATAAAAAAGGAAGAAAAAAAGGGCAAAGAACTATTTTTCTACATGCCTTACAGGTTGTAGATTTAAAGCAAACTCCAACAGCAAGAAATACAAAATTATAAAGAAGAACAGCTATGTGGAAAATTACAAGGCAAAAAAGTGGCCCAAGACTAGAGATCACAATTACTTGACTATTTTCTTGCACTTTCAACTGTATTTTCTCCATTCCCAGTGGCAGGAAACATTTCAGGAGGAATTAGGAATTGAATTGAGCTTTCACTCCAAGAATATAAGTGAAAAACTCAAATATTCAAGGACAAGCAACATGCTCAGAAAAACAGTGTAATCTGACATGTTACAAAGTATATGCAACAGTAAGTATTGATTCACTATCACCAAACAGCGAGGGAGTTTGAAATATGTAGTTGAAGGATACATCCTTGTTTTTCTTATCTATGTTCCCTGAAAAATTAGTAAGAGCTTCCCTTCAAAGCAAACAACGCATGGCACATCTTCCTGAACAGACCAGATGGAGCAACTTGTTTACTATGCAGTGAGTGTTTGCTTCAGAGCTACAAAAGTAGAAAGAAGATAGCCTGAATGCTAAAGGTCACAGGTGAAGCAAAAAGCAACATATGGCAATCCCAAAATCACAATGCAGACAGAGAAGACTCTTTCAAAAAACTTTGAAGAAATAATTCCCATCATTGCCAAGATAGGGGTAGGTGGCAGGCAGTTTGCATTAGCCAAGAGGACCCAATACAAAACCCACAAAACCTAAATTATCATCTTGGCAAAAGAGAGGAGAGGGGTGCTTTTAGCAGACAGAAATTAAGCAAGCATCTGGAGGAAAGGGTGTAAGTCAAAGATAACGCCAGTATCATAGGTCCAGATAACAGAGGAAGATAAAGACACAATGAGAAAAACACAGCAGAAAAAGAATGAATTCAGATAGCAGTTCATCATCCACTAGGGCCAACAGAAGAAACAAGCAGAAGAGCAGAGATCTGTGAAAGAACACATTTGGCACAGAGAGTCATCTCAGCAACACTGACAATCAACAAATATTGTGCAGAGGTAGTAGCACACACCTGCAAAAGCAGATGATTAACTTTTTGGTTAAGGAGAAACAGAAATAAAGGAAGTTAATGAATGAACTATACAAGATTTTGGAAGAAAGCAGGAGAGGGACATTGGAAGTAAAGGTAAAATACAGGTGAGAAACTGTGACAGCAGACTTCAACAAGGGTGTTTCAGACTTAGGGACTAACAAGTGGAAGATAAAAACTTGTCAATTTAACAGAGTACTCCTACTTTATTAAATGAAGCAGGAGTTAATCTACTAAGTGTGAACAGCTTGCCTTGTCCTAGTTAATTATTTAACCTTCACTTCTTGCTGAGGGTGAAGTACTAAAAGCATTACAGGTGCTTCATAATTACCACTGGTTAATAGAAGAAAGGGACGTGATGAAATACACATTTAGAATTTGGTCTAATTTTATCTGTGTGTTTAATTTACCCTCTGCATTTCTTTTTTGGTAAATAAAAGTATTTGGCTTCAACTGCTACAGCACACAGCAACACTAAAGACTAATCAAACAGTTCAGCATGGAACATCTTTCCTTCATGCTATTAAGAAGAAATCTTGGAGCTTGCTTTGTTTTCCCATAATTGACATTACAGACATGTAACTGGCAGACAAAATCAAACAGCTTAAGATGAAAATGTTCACACTGGTAGATCATGGGGAGCACAGAAACTTACCACTTGCTGTAAAGTTCACTCTGGAACAAAAGCTCAAATGAATTGCACTGTGTCGAGTTAAACAAAAGAAAGTACAAAACTAACAAAACCCCCTTTTGCCTCAGTGAGCCCCAAGACCAACTCGGGATCCTCTCTGCCAAAGAAAAGCATGCAGTGCTGCACACTCTCAAGACTCAGCTGCAAATCTTGCTTTGTTTAATGCCTCAACTTCTCAGGTCAAGTGATTTAAATAAAAAGCTATGTGTTAAATGTTCATGTGAAGAAAAACATGTAGACATAGAAGTGCAAAGAAGAAAATATAGTTATTTGGGTATGTATTAACTAAAACCTAGAAACTAATAAAAAGCCCCATGTTATTTTCAACAGATTGTTTTCTGCTGATCTCACTGTGTGCAAGAATAAGTGTTATGATATTTGAATGCCTGAACAGTGTTACAGGGAATTTCTTAACCAACCACCATGACCTGCCCTATTACTGACCTACTGAAAATGTGTATCTTACTAAAATTCCAATTCGGCCTTACTCTTAGTACTTTCCCTGAGTAACCTTTAGAAATCCTGTGAGGGACACCACATTTCCTCTCCCTTCTCTTGCAATAAATAAGTTTCTTCATGTTCACAAGCAGTTCTTGCTTCCAGCAGAGAGACAAAATAACAGAAGGCAGCAAGAGAGATTGAAGACCAAACAAAGATTAAGAGCACTGTCTGTTTGTTCATTTAAAATTCCATATGTTCATCTGCATTAGGTCAACTAAAGCTGCAGTTAAAAAAAAGCCTTTCATAACGATTTGTTATTTTCCCAAGTATAAATTGCTAGGGGTCTCATATATGTGAAGTATAAAGTGACTAACAAGAATTTAAATGTTAAAACATTATCTACTTCATACAATAATTGTTTAGATGAACTAGATCAATATTTCTAAGTGCATTCAAAGAAGAAGTGTTAGAATGGCTCAATGTTAATAAGTTAGCACTTGAAAGAAGAGGTTAGGTTTATTAAACAAGTAGGTGGGAGCAGTCTGAATTCACCTTATTCATATACAACTATTTTTCTCACTTTAAATCTCTTCACATTTTGAAAACAAACTTACTGGTACTGTCTTTCAGTCCTTATCTCATGTTCTTAATGGCTAAATTTAAAACAACATTTGCTTTTAAATTGGGAAACTGGTGCCTGGTAACTGAACTGCTGAAGTGAAATCAAGTGTTTAGTTCACTTGAGTTCCTGTCTTCTTTGACTACTGACCAAATTCAAAACTGATTAACAAGCAATTAGGCAATGTTAAAATTAGCCATGGCCAGTAATGCATGTTATTGTTGAAATAATGCTGCTTAGATTTTCAAGGAACTTTGTGTTAGAGAGCCTCCAAACCCAGTCACACAGAAATGTAGAAAAGTTAGACATCAATCAGAAACACAGACACAAAACGTCTGTTTGAACAACTTTCTCTCTTAAGATGTTTTAATAATCCAGTAAGACCATAACATTTTACAAAAACAAAAAAATCCAACGTTCTTCATGAAACACTGTGAATATCCACTTCAGTCAAAGGAAGTTACATCCTACAATATCAAAGGTAGACTATGGAAGAAAAAATGCAGCACAAAATGAGTGCAATATTATATTAGAATACTAAACCAGCCCACTAAAGTGCTCCTTGTTCATCTGAAAAAAAAAAAAAAATGCACTAAAGTCTCATTTCCCTTGGCTTTCCAAAAATCAAATACCAAACTGAACTTATTCAGTACTCCTAAATTCCTAAATTCGTCACTTCAAGTGTGGACTGAAGTGGTGCAGGGAAAGAAAAGGTATAAACAACAGGAAAACTTCAGAGACAGAACTGCTTTGCATGCTTTTCATCTGTCATTGAACCTACATTTTTTATATTTTATTCTCATCACCTGTGTATCTCCTGCACTTCTTATCTTTTGGATATTGAACTTCTGAGTGACTAGAGACATTCAGGAATAGGGGTTGAGTTGGAGTTTGTCCCCTACAGTTCCAAAAGCTAATGCTATCAGGTTGAACTTATCACTGAAACTGAACTTCCTGAACTCCAGTGTGTATTTACCTCAGTTTCAGCACTGCCCTAGGCAAAATCCTTCAAGCAACAACAAAGAACTCCCTCCATGCAACCACACTATTATCCACTTCTGGTCATCCACAGAATGTGTACTCCTTATGTTATTGTGCTTTGACTATTAACTTTTTGGAAATTAGCAAAGAGATAGGAAAACACAGCATCTCTAACAGAAAATTTGTAAGTAGTAGAGTTCATAGAAAACCGTCATATAATCTCAGAAGGCTTGATGAGATTTAGCAGGGAAAAAATATGAGACAGAGCATTCTTATTTCATACTGATACTCTAAACTTGTTTTTTATTATACAGAACAACAAAGAATAACAACACAAAAAAATTGCTGGCTTACAAACGTCTAATGCTTAATTCTTTCTTACAGTTTGAATAAGCAATCAAATTAATCTCTTGGACAGGCAAACAAGTCCACTGGCACTGGTTTACCCAAAAAATAGCACATTAAAGCTAATTAATACGATAGCTATCAATGAGTACATATGATTGCTGCCATAGGTCTGCTAGCATGCTTCTGATTAGATGGGTATCTTCTCAAGCACAATTTAATAGAATTTATATAGAAAGGGTTCTGCAAAAATGAAAGAGCTGTAAAAACCACCTTACTCCTCCAAAACTCTGAGTCCTCTTTCAGATTCATATAATCTATAGTTGCAGACTTTTCCATCTCATCCCATGAAAAAAAAGGGAATTCTGTAGTTACCAAAAGCCAAAAAAACCCACTGAAAACAAACTCCCAAAACATCAAATAAACACCAACACAACTTAATGCTCTATGCTCTATTATTTGTGGCTTTTGCAGGCAAAATGTTCCCTGGAAGGGCCCAAGTTACTGCAAGACCTAGTTTTCCACCATCCATTATCTGAAATTGTCAGAATACCAAAGGCTGAAACTGCCTCTGGACTCTTCCCCAGTTGATTGAAAGGTTTATCGGTGGTATCACTGGAATGGAGATTTCGTCATAAATCCCGTGTGACTCCAGGGTGTGTAGATTAATAAAGGCACATCATATACTGCAAAATTACAAAGCCTTTACAAGGAACAGCTGACTTCTCTTAGAGAACTCTGGACAGATGGCAGGATTTGACTATCACTAAATCAGCTTAGTCAAATACATTATTAGTTCTTCCAATATTTGCTGTGTATTCCCAAAGAAACTGCTGAATGAAAAAGGTAATGTGTCAAGCTTATGGCAAGTAAATATCAGAAATCCATTTTTCTCTAAGATCATTCTCCTCCTGATCTGCTCAAAACTTACACAAATTACAAAAAAAACCCAGAGCTCCTCTTGAAAAAGCAGCTCATTACAAAACACTAAAGATCAAAACCTAAATTCTACTTTTTTTTGTGCGTTTGCTATTTAAGTGTCTGTTAAGCTGCTTCTTTGCGACTATTGAGTATTTCAGGAAAATCAGGAGGTCAGAGTGACTGCCACAGAACCCCCACATCAATGAACAAGCATAATGGGCTTTCAGGTATCTAAAATAACAGGTCCCTCAAAGGCTGGAGTGCAGCTTCTCTGCGAGATAATTCCATCAGCAAGGGATGAGTGCTTCACTTATCAGAACTGCCACAAAATGCTCAAGCACAAATTAATGCTTGCAAGAAAAGGTGCATGATTCTGCTTTCATTTCTAGAAGGCAATTCTGAGCTCTTTTTAATTTTCCTCTTAAAAGCACAAGGAATCCAAAGATTACCAGATTTGTAACCAAGCATTCACAGAGAAATTTATTTTTTCAGTACATAGTGAAAACTTATTTTGATGGAAGTCACAAGCATTCATATTTTACTAAAAGAAATGATTCTAAAACATTTTTGCCTATCCTCTGTGCAGTGATATTTCTTCTCCCTTGTCACCATAAAGTTAATGCTCAGGAAGGAGGACAAAGTGATTATTACTGTGCATTACAAGGATTGTTTGCTGCAGCAATTATTCTTCAATCAGAATGTTACTTTTGTTTACACTCAACAAGGATAAAAATATGAGCCCCAGATATTCTCATAAGCTAAATATACATTTTACACTGCTTGAATTATGAGCAGGTAACACACGTCAATATAGGTGTGACATGGCTTTTAATGCAAAATTATGACAATTCTTTTGAAATCCTAACATTCTGTGCTATTAAATATCTGTTCTCGTTTGAATCTATATGAGAAAAGTGGGTAATTTTATTTGCATCAATACACTGAACTAACAGGTATATTCTTATTTGTATGACAGTGAATATTGTATTCTTATAACCTGTATATTTATTCCCCTGAATTATCTATAATACAGCCAATGCTTCAAGTTTCCAATAAAAAGGTTAAAAAAATTACCTCCATAGACAAGTACTGTGCTTTTCAATGTATGTTAAGATTTTTAATAATGATACTGAGAGCTCATGAATAGAATTTGCATAGACAGCACACAGCATCCCCACAAAATTTCTACAATTGATTCCTTCTGTGATTTGACTCGAACTGAATGGTGTCAAGTAATTTATTCACCATTGTTTGGGACAGGCTATTTAATTCCCTTCTGACTCCTGAACAACGTGAGAGGTTGCGTGTGTCTTTGTGTTAGCACACGTCCTGGTTAACTGCATTAACCACACACAACAGGCCTGTGCTCACTTAGGTGGGTCTTTTCAAATAGATGGCAATTAAACCCTCCTACATATGAATCACTTTGCATTCACAGAATACTTTCTATATGAGCATTAAATATTTACAAATGAGGCTGGCATATTTTATATAATTTCACCAGCTTGGCTGAGATGACTAAGGAGCGCTATCATTATGTACATAACAGAGTTAGAGGCAGGTGCAGATTAAACAAGGTCACCTTATTCCTTACTCCCATCCTCCTATTATGGCTATGGCACCTGGACTCTGAACTTGACACACCACTCATATTGCTGGCTTGAAATAAAAGGTGTGCCAATTCTGGATAGTTTACAGGATGTATGGAAAAAAAGTCATGATTGTTATTTTTAAAGATTTTAGGACGTTTCCCACATATCCTAGTATGTTCATTTAGGCCACACTCTCTTCCACAGGAATCAAAAAAAGTGAGATGAGCGGTCTCTGCTGAATTCCTGGTTCTGAAAAATACAAACATCATCAACTTCAAGTCTAACGCTGCAACCCCAAAGGAATTTTGGAGGAGAAAAAGGCTATGACTCCTTCACAGCCTCCTTCAAAATGACAAAGATAAAGAGAAGAGTGCATATGCTAATAGTCACAGTGCTGCTTATTAGAGACATTCTAAAATGAAGCCTCTGTCTCATGGGAAGATCCAATCTGCTTTTCAACTATCAACAAACATACTTTTAGAAGACCAAAATTAGAGAACTCTTTTCCCATGGAAGATGAAATATAGCATATTGAACTGACTCTTACTAGGCATTTTCATTTGACGCAAAAACACTTCCACTTTCCCAAAATGAAGTATTTCATGTTTTGTTTAAAACATTTTAACAGTGGTTTATTATCTGCATTTTTAGGGCCTTTGATTATGTTTAAAAGACATATGTATTAAGTTTTAAAAAACACAGAGCAAAATTGTAAACATACTTACCATGCAAAGATTATGACACACTAGATTATAATTTGTAAATAAGGCACTAGATTTGTGAACTGAGATTTTGCCAATCCTGAAACAAATGCAGGATGCATTTGTTTAAACCAAACCACAAAAAGCAATAAAACATGCCTACTTCAAATTTCTGTACTTCTATCTGTTATGAATTATTCCTTACACTGTATCCTGCAGAAAGAATATTTCTGGTATCATTATTTTTCTTAATAAAAACCTAGATAGCCTTAGCATTTTACCATCTGTAGTTGAATTAGCTGGCCTTTCATTTTGTCTTTACAACCAGCCATCATCATGCACAGTTTATCTAGGAATAAACCACTCGGTAAGAGTACTTTGTCACCTTCACATATATTATTGATGAGAAAGCTGACAAGCTGCCAATTAAGATGCTCCACCAATTGTCCCATCTCCGGATGGAACAGTTGAAGTAAAAACTCAATTTTACATTTCAAAGAAAGTTCAAAGGCAGTGAGAAAAGGCTGCCCTGCAAAG
Source organism: Acridotheres tristis (assembly GCA_037013685.1). Taxonomy (NCBI): domain Eukaryota; kingdom Metazoa; phylum Chordata; class Aves; order Passeriformes; family Sturnidae; genus Acridotheres; species Acridotheres tristis. The sequence continues at coordinate 97,653,787 of CM072886.1, read as the reverse complement.
GACACAGAAATCGTATTTATTGCTGGAAAAGTTTATTTGAGTAGACTGTATTATTTACTCTGTGTGATAATAAAAATTAGACTGAGTTCACATCTTGTTCAACTAGATGTTCTACTTAGTTTTGTATTCAGTCTTGGATTAAATCTATGAATCTGACATATAGAACAATTACAGTACTAATCACAGTTTAGTATCGAAAAAATATATATTCAAATAATGGTCAAGATACAAATCAAGCAGATTTAAGTGGATTTGTGTTTCTACTGTTAACCCAGCAAGACATACAGCAATATTTCTTGGACTCCAAAACATTGCCAAGTGATAAATTAAAGGTCATATCAAAAGTATCTGAAACCAGGATGCTTTTAAATTAACAAACAACCCTGAGATCACTTGTATCCTCTGCTTCCATCCAAATTCTCAGGTTCTCAAAAACCACCAAGCCATTCCATAAACACTAAGTATTTATTCCATGGCCGTCCTTTCTAAAGTAAGTATAACAGAATAATTTATCCAACAGAAATTACCTACATTAAATATTCTTTAAAATACACATAGGTTTTAAAGAGATTAATATCAAATGAGATTACACTGGCTGCATCACAAATCTTTAATCTTGGTTTTTAAAAAACACATAGCCTTTCTTTCCTGTATTTTTGAACATGAGACTAAATATCCCATGTTAAAACACACTTATCAGCTGCCAGTGAAAGTCATAAATACAATAAACAGTACAACTTTGCAATAATAACTCCACACGGTAAGTATAAGTATACTACATCTACACTACAAGTTAATGAAGAAGAGCTGAGCTAAATCAGCATGAACAGAGAAAAAACAAAATGCTTCTCTTACCTCCATTTCTGTGCAGTGTAAACGGCTTGATTTATCTGTAAGGGAAAAAAAAAGTTCTCAGATAAAGTAAGAGACGATGGAAGAACAAAACTAAAAAGCTGAGTCACTTCACTTTTTAAATTGATTGCCAAGTATTCCTTGACTAATTTAAATCACACATTTCAATAATGTTTTTATTATATATGCATCATGGTACTAACAAGAAGAAGGCCCCACCCTTTTTATTTGAATCCTTTACAATACAGGTTTTTAAAAAGATGTGTCTTTAATGCCTGGCTTCATTATTTAAATAGTATGATTGATGTTTGGCCATGGAGGGAACATGAAAACATGTTGGTTTAAATTAAGCAGTAGCAAATAGTTATTTCAAGAGAATAAGCAGCATTAATTCATAAATTAGGGAAAAGCCACTGTTTCATCTGATACTTCTGGGATTTCAAAGAGTTCAACAGAAATATGAAGTTCAAGCAAATTAAAGTTAAAACATTACTGTACTATTTTTGTAAGTCCCACTTGTCAATTTTTGCATTTCCTCTGAGTTCTGAAACTTTGGAATTTGTGTAATAAAGAAAAATTAAATTTCTGAACTGTTTCTTTAAATTGAAATCTCAATTTTCTGAAACATGAAACAGTTTTATATCAAAGTGGCTTGACAGCCTAGCAAAAAGAACACTGAAATTTCACAGCGCATTAGGAAAGGATTGTATCACTAAAAAGAGCAAGTTTATCACTTTCTATTAATAATCTTTATCAAAGTAGGGTGAAGGAATCCTGACAGGATGATTTCCTGCTGGAAAAAAACATATTTAAGAAAGTTAATTATTCCACAGAAATCTATCCATTTGAAAGGGGAACTACCCAAAACTTTAATTTCAAAACACATGGATATCAAATTTTACATTTTTGTCTTAGCTTTTCAGCTTCATTGCATTCCCATTGCTGGTTTAGAATTTGCAGCTTTGGACCCAATAGCACAGAGCCTACAAAACACATGACATAATTCTGAGACCTCTCATACTCAAAAACTAGAACAGGATGCATTTGTTTGACTGAGCCTACTCTAAGAGCATATGCTCAGGGATGATGAGGAAGGATTTACTGCAATAGTTTGGAAAAACCTGTGATTTGTACCCCTAACTGGAAGGACTATTTTGTCAGGCTGGCTGACAAGCCCAAGGAAGCTCAACCAACTGGCTGGCACAATGTTTGCACAGAGGAGTGATAGCGCTGACTTCATATGACAAATGTAATCACTCAGCTCTGGGAAGAGTCACCTGCACAGAAAAAAACCTAATTTTTCATACTGAACTGGTCACCTTCCCTTTGAAACTAAAGGTTAAACACATCCTGAATGAATACGAAAGACCCACCTAACAGGGTGAAAGTTGTTTACTTTCCTTTCGAACTGTTGCCAAAGCAAGCTAATGCTTAGCACTGGTGTCTGACTTCAAAACCAGGAGCAGAAGAGTGACTTAAAAAGGTTTTTGCATCACATATTATCTTTTCAAAAGGACTGGTACCTCTGATTCATTCACTTCCAGATCCACATAATAGATGTTTTGGTGTTTAAAATAGTAACATTCATGTGATTGTTACAAACTATAAACAGGAGAAATTTACTGATAATGTTTTTTAACTGCTAGGATTATTAGCAGATTTATTAATATTAGGGGCTACTTTTGTGAAATCAAATGACAAGTGACCCAAAAAATGTATCTTTATGATACAAGGTGATACAAGATGAAATTAGAGAAATGTAGCCAAGATAGGGAAAGAAAAAAGCACATACTCTCTTTAAAAATATATTACTTATTTTAAAAAATTACTACTTCATCAAAAAGTACTAATTTTAAACCTATAGCAATGCAGTGCATACAGTAGGCTACCAATGTTTGCAATCACTGATAGTTTAAAATATCTGGACTTGCATCTCCTATGGTCTAAGGGAACAGGAGCCAAGCTGTCCACTAGATCCTCTGAGTAGCATCAAGTACCTATTGCTGCAACTCACAGCAGTGCTGAGATTCTGTGAACGTCCTTTTAGCAGAAGTCCCAAACAAATAAATCAACCTAGACCTAAACAAGAAAGATAAAATTTTAATTTCTAAAAGTAACAGCAAGAAGCTTATCTTGCAGCTCCTTTGATAAACTTCCATGAAAGCCGTTCAAGGAAAAGCACTCAAACTCTGAAGTGCTTTTTTTACTATTAAACTCAACTATTAATTCCTATTTACACCAGCATTTTAAAACCCAATAGTTTTGTCATGAGTGCACATGCTGGAGCAGGAAGGGGGAATAACAAGTATTTCATGCACCCAGACAGTATCCTAGCTGGTGCAAGTAAATGACTTACAGCATTTTAATATACAGTGCATTTTGGTAATTATTTACCATTCCATATGCCTCTGTACCCTGAGACCAGCTCTACACTTAGCAGATTTCCCAAAGTTGTTTGCAGTCACTTGTGGACTCCCTCCATTGGGAATTTACTACATTTCTGAAGAGATCATTAACAATACTGTTGATGCACTTACATGCACTGAAATGAATTTGCTTTTACATGGCCCCTGCAAGCCAATTTATTTATGCTGGCTTTATCTATACTGGCTGAGAGTAGAAATTTCTTCTCTCTTCATTGACATGACTGAAAAAGCAGTAACTCATAAATGTAGCCTAAGGGTCACACTCCCTTCATTAGCACTGGAGAAAAAAAAAATCCCCATAAGTTATAGAACAGTCTGGCTGCAAGCAGGATGAAGTGTTTCTCTGGTAAACAGGTGAAGCCTTAAAAAAACTATTTCAGCTGCTGAATCTTAACATAAACACAGACCTTTCCAGACTTCAGAACCATACAACTAGATATTCATCTGGGCAGCATTTTTACCACTCTTACTGCCAGAAAAAACATTCAACAGTAATTTTCCATGACAGTTTTCAAATAGAAGCTAATGCATTCATTACTAGTAAACAGCATAACTTTAACTGTCAACTTCAGTTTATAAACAACCTACGGTTTGGAAAATTAAATCATTTTTCACTCTCAGCTTGTTGAAATGCAAAAAGTTAACAGTTCTTGAAAGAAGGAAAGTGACTTACATTGGAGGTTTCCTGTATTTCTAAAAACAGTCTTCAGAGAGACACATTTGACAGGAAACAAAATTAAAAAGAAACTCCAAACCTTCACATTCATTTTTTGTTCTTCAAAATTTCTATTTGAAAAGTATTCTTCTGTCAAACCCTCAGCAAAAGGAGTCATGACAAACTTTCCTCATACACTAGGGAAGACTGTCTCATCCCTTAAGGCAGGAGCTCCCTGTACTCCTACCAATGGTAAGAAGCACACATTTAAAACTGAGTTTTAAAAGCAACATAGATAACTCAGTATGTTAGAATGGACTGACCCAAGGTGTTTGTAGGATAGCAAGTGAGATGTGCCAACCCATCTGCACTCCTCTATCTGAAGAAAAATCAAGCTACAGAGTTGACTTTAGTGATGTGGCACCACAATCACACAGCCTCCATTTCAGCTATAATCAGCTGATCTAAGAGCCCTGCAGCTCAGAGCATCTCCCTACCCTTCCTCTAGTGTCTCAGACTCCTTTGCTCACATCCACAGGCAGCTCCTTCAAGACAGCTTCTTCCAGAACTGAAATGATAAGCACTGATTTTTCTGGCAACATTGTGGCTGATGCACATATTGGCAACAACCTGGAAACTCATTTTGTGTTAAAGATTAATATTGTAATGAAATGCCACAGCCCACTTCTGCAGGTTTGGAGTGAAATCAAGCTGTTGTTGCTACAACAACAGAACTCAAGTTGCCCTCAGGAATGACAGACATTGCCTGTATGTACTGGAGGACTGGAAGAGAAGGATGAAGAAGGAACACAAGGGCTAACCTAGGGAAAGGGAGAAAGGAAGAATATGAGACTCACTAACTCAAGTTCCTTGAGTTAAACAGTCATTAGTCATGACCTCAAATTAACAATAAGCTGAATTTGTATTTGCTTTCTGGCTTCTACATCCTCAAGAGGCAATAGTAGCTACAATACTGAGCTTTTCTTTTCCCTTAAGAGAAAGAGGACTCCTCAAGTGAAAAAAAGTTCAGACTCACTTTTAAGCATCCAGAAACTGGACGTTGGTAACTGGAATTACCAAAAACTGGAGATTTGGTAACTAATCTGAAACTGGTCAGATTAGTTACCAAAAATGACAAGTTCATCAATACAAGAGTCAAGATGAGCACCAATAAAAGGAAAGAGAATGAAAGAAGAAAAGGCAATCATGCCACAGACGGAAAAGAGATAAATATGCAAAGAATGGGATTTATAATTAAATGCAGGAAGAAGAAAATATTGATATAGAAGGAGTGAGCCAGGCTGAGGACAGACACTGAAAACTTGTATGATAAAAAGAAACAGGGAAAAAAAGTGAGAAAGTTAAAGACAAATATAAGAGTAAGAGACATCAGCATGCAGGGAAGAAGGTCAAAAAGAGAGAACATGAGGAAGCAGACTGGATTAGGAGAAGTAATGAGAGACCCCCTCAGAGCAGGAAGCACAGAGACCCAAGTTCTTAAGAAAAATACTTAGGCTGTGAGGATCAACATATCCTTCCTTTAAACTGCAATTAGAAGGTAACAAGAAATGGCATGACATTTTAGAGCTTGTGGCTTTTTGGATATGACTCATGATTTCTGTATCAGATTACAGCTGATGACTTAGTAATTACATGCCTCATTTTTCTGCTTAGGAAAGAGAAAACTGTAAAAATTTTAAAAGAATACAAAAAAATTTCTTAGAGAGGTTTCTAGACCAATGGCAATCAAGACTTTCCTTCCCTGTGCCAATTTCTTTTCATACCTTCTTTTTTCTCCATTCAACACTTCATTGAAGTTACTCCTCATTTTGAACAGTCATTAGCACCTTTTGTCTCTTGCACAAAGTAAAGGCAATGACTAAGAAGTCTTCTGTATTAATGCCCTGTTAAATTTTGTAATAAAAATATTTTAAATTGCAAATTAACAAATCCATAATACCTTAGTGCAACCTCCTAGGATATAATTACATGGTCGCTCTTTGTCCTGTCTCATTTCTGTTCTGCACAAGGCTGTGATCAATATACGATTTTTCTATGTTCCACTGCTTGCTCTCTTTAGCAAACCTGTAAGTCTTCCTAGGGATCACATCAATTTTTATTACTCTAAAACAAATTCTGTGGTAGTTCTGCATCTCCAAGTGCTGCTGGACTCTTCATAGCTGCCAATCTCTTCTGTAGATGCTTAAATACAGATACTGCACTCATCCTCCTCCAGCCTGCACAGGTATCAACACTTCCCAAAAATAAGTGTGAATTTGCAGAGTTCACATGTCTTGATTTTTATTTTTTTAAAATTTCTGCTACTCTGATCATATTCTAATTTTTCCTGGAGCTACTCAATTTGCCTAGTCATTCAACAAGTATGTGTGCTCCTGGGAGAACTGTGACTGCATTCAAGTCATCAGCAGCTTCCCCCATCATTTTTCATGGATCCAGAGCTTCAAGCAAATTACAGCTTTTTTAAACTGATAACTCAGCACTACTGGATCTGTTAAGAACTGTCGCCAACTCTCTCAAGTAAATGAAAAAGGAGTTCTCTTAATTCTCCTCTACCTCAGCTATGTCTCTGCAGTCTTGTATTTGCACTATACAAAGTGACTCATCTCCTTTTGTTCCTCTTAAAGTGCACAGTAATAAAATACAGTAATGCAACAATCATAGTTGCATGTGTCATGCAAGCTCTTTTAAGGTTTTATCAGGAATAAAACAATATTGTCTCCTTATTGGATCTGATGCTGTAATGTGATAAACTAATTCAGAAACACAGAGTAAACACTCCTCAGTTTCCTTTTAATAGAAATTATGAAAAAGGTTTTCCACTTTCACGAAGACATGTTCATTGCCAACTCGGATGCAGAATGTTCCATACCTTTAATCCTCTTGTTACCTGCAACATTCCTACTGCACACTCGGCAAACACACTCAGGCTTGGGTAAGACTCATCCACAGCTCTGCTGCCATGCAGGTCATTTGCACTGCCTGACACTCTGATCCTTTCCTGCTCAGAATCGTCCTGTTCATGGCTCTCTGTCTCTTTCTCTTTTCCCCTCTGTCACATCATACACTGCTACTGTCTTTATTTTAAAAGCTCTGATTGTACTCCCCCAGTCCCACCCATCATCTTTCACTGGGCACTGTGGGGTAAACTACCACCTCCAGCCAGCCCTGAAGCTGGACTCCATTATCCATTACTTATTTGGCCCCCCACCCCCCCAAAAGCATCTTTGTTCTTTCTCCAGTAATGCCCCATTGGGATGTGATATTAACTCTCCACAACATCATGGCAGATGTCTCGTTTTTCACTCTTCTCTTCAGTTGCTGTTAACAATGACAACTAAAATTCCATTTTCCTCTCTAAAGCAACATTTTTGCTGCATTAGCCAAGAAAATCTCTGTTAAAGTACAAATGTCTTATATTTTACTTTAAGTCATTATTAATACCAGGAGCACACGATTCCTCAAAGTTTTTTAAAGTTCAAAGTTCAATGTTTTTCTTAGGAATAAATGCAGTTTTCAGACAACAGCAAATCAGAGTTCATTCATTCACTGCACACTTATCATCTTAACATTTCTCCATACAAATATAGGTAACTAAGGTAACTTATCCCTGTTGGCAATTTCCTTCAATTTCTTTTGTGCAGGCATTTGAAATATGCACTTCTTAAAAAACCAAATACATTATTTTGTTATGCTAAGATCTTTTCTTTGCTTATTTTGTCCTCCCCCACCAGAGCTGTCTACAATAGGATGCCCAGCATCTGCTGATATTCACAGAGAGCCCACGTAACCCCCAGTGCATGGGATGCATCCGCATAAGCCATGACTGGAAGCCTTCCAGTTCACGCTTACGTACTGGGAACCACACTGATGACAGAAGGCCTGGCATAAATAAGGCCTAAGCTTTCTCTCTTCCACAGATCAGTAGAGCAAGAAGAGATAAAAGCATCAACTCACTGAAGCTCCTCTCTGCTGTCTAGTACTATTTTCTTCCTACCTTGACATCCAATATTAAAATACCTATATAGGTATCTATCTTAAAACTCTTGCACAAAAAAGTGAGGCTCAATACATCAAGATTTACTATTTTTAAATACAGATGCTTCTGAATACTCTTGAATTAGATTTGAACTCTGAACATTATTAAGTCTTCATCCTAAAGGTACTATTTATTTTAGCACTATTTAGCACCAACATCTCTTTCAAAACTTAAACATCAAGAAAGGCTACTCCCACCCATCATCTTTAAAAAGGGTCAACAAAACTAGAAGAAAAATGGTAGTATATTCATTTTCCTCTAAAAATAATGTGTATTTTTCCTGAGCAATCCACCAGGGACTGATAGATAAGAATGTGTTCATGCACACAAGCTGAATTTGCATTTATTCATCCTGTTTCTCTATTCTTGCCTTCCAAAACCTGGGCACACAAGGATGTAAGAGGGACATGGAAGTCATTAAAACTGCCAAGACAACATAAACTATTCTTCTCCAGCATGTCTCACCCTGAGCCCTCCAAGTCCATGAAAGCCACCATGCAGTCAACTTTTCTGTGATCTTTTTGATTCAAAGCCAGAATACTCCATGCATTATACCCTCCTGCTGAATGCCTGGCAGATTTCCAAGAGAAAAATCTGCATAGTACTTGCTTCTGGTAAGACCAGCAGTCATTTCCCTGCGTGCTTTCTCTCCTAGGGCTGGAGGACGAGGCAAAAGAAGGGCACTACCCACAGTTCAGGGTCTCAGGAGGGAGATGGAAGGCTGAGGAGCACCACATTCATACCAGCCCTCAACAGCCAACAGCTGGAAGTGAGCTGGCCTCGGTGTTCAAAATACTCTTCTTTGCCACTTTCCAAGATCCTCATGGCTGTTCCTCTTCAGGAGCTCAGTGCAATGCCCAAAGTTGGTTGCTGCCTTTGCAAAGCCAGGGATCTGACACTAACAAAACATGCAGGGAAAACCCTCATTTCACCAAGCCTACTCACCCCCAAAACTGTTCCTCTGGGAAAGAGGTACTTCTTTCAGCTTCTGCACTGAAAAGCAAGAGCTCCTTATCCAGCTTGCAGCAATGATACAACACCAACAGAATATTCTGGCGTCCTGCAGTATCATGGTGCCACTGAATCCTGGGCATGATGTCAACTGCCGGCTCTTGTGCAGGTTTTCTGCTCCTGTATCTATCATTTCATTATTGCTTCAAGTTTATAAAAACATGTGTAAATGTGGTTCTGCAAAAAGAGAGCTTGGAGGAGTCAAACCCCGTGTTTACCCCAAACGTTTTAGCTCGTTCAGAAGTTATTTTTTACTGCATCTGGCACTTTACTGGATGCTACCGTTAGCTCTTTTCATATAAATTGCAAGTAACAAAGACTGCTAAAGCACCAATTAGCTAAAATAAATTCTACACTATATCTCCAATTTCACCATGAATATTTTGAAGCAACCCACACTTTTGTGGTATTTAGAAGTCAGACAATGATCCATACTAAGACAACCACAGTGAGCTTTACGTTTATTTTGCATATTCATGTAAAATCTTTCTTTCTTACTTCGGCACTGAAAAATAAAAAGGTTTGCACTGCTCTGTAAAAATATGCTCTCATGTGTATCTCTAGAGCAAACTGTGGCACGACTGCGTTTGCTCCTGACTTCGCGCAAGCCCCGCTGACAGGCGTGACTGATCACATCGTTCACCACAATCCTGGACAAAGCCCGAATGTTCACTACCCAAAGACACCATTCTTCAGGGATTCCTTTATTTGCCTACACAGGACTCTGTTGTTTACTAAAACAGAAGCTAACAGGCAATATTTGTTCCTGTGAATTATCCAAACCTATGCACCAACCTACACCTATACATTTTTTATGTATTGCTAGAATGAAACAGCTTTAGAACTCAGAGCGTGTCAACCCGCAGAACCCCTATTGCTCTGACAAACCTTGTGACACAGGCATTTAAATCTAAATTGTCTGAAATACAAAGGCAGGAAAACAATTAGCAGGAATCCTTCCTGATCCTCCTCTTGTCAGGGATTCAGGTGATATCAATGGTGAAATGAAAATGAACAACTGGGCGGCATTTTCATACTTCATCTTTTTACTTCTTTTTAACCAAAACATAATTTTTTTAAGATAATGAAATATTAATAGATCACACAGATAAAACTGGAAAGAGCTGAAAATCAGTCTCTGGTTTTGTTTAAGGACTGGGATTCAACTCCAAGGGCATTTTTCTGCCCCACTATCAGGGAAACGCATCTCTTTCCGATCTCAAGGACATTTTTCTTCAATTTCTATGTATTGTTATTTGGCATTTCAAGTATTGAGCATGAACTGGAAAAGTGTTTCACAAGAAACTGCTCTGGAAAAGTACCATCAGTTTTTACATAAGAAGTACTTCTTTCCAAGAGAACTTCAATTTGTATCTTGAAAGTAAAATTACTGTGACCATACAGCTTCAGGGCCTGTTGTGTTGTTCTGCTCCCCAGGCCACAGAGTCAGGGCACTGCTTCTTCCTAAGCTTCTACTGGTGCAAAGAGAATACAGGAGCCTACAAACAAATACCCATTCCAGAGACTCAAGCTGTAACTGCTGAGGAAGCTCATTAATCATCACCCAGAAAGAATGCAGTGAGGAATAAGGAAAAGAACAGGGACAGCTCAAAAGATACCAACGAGAAGCAAGCCTTCTGTCAGGCTCCTCAATATTCAGTATAGGGAATTCCCAACATTCAATGTATCACATATATAACGATTTCCAGTGAAAACCTGCTCCAGGTTTCACAAATCAAAGAAGATACAAAATCCCTCGTGGAAGCTTGGAGGCTGAGTGGCCTCTGTTTCCAAAGTCTGTTCAAAGCTAGGTAGATGAGGAAGGCCAGGGGCAGGGAGAGGACCCCAGGAGGAATCCTGCCTCTTTTCAAATCCAGGCACCTACCAGCCTGCAGCTGATAGAAAAGCGGGCTCACGAGGATGTTTGAGGAACGGACAGCTGGCAGAAAAATCCCCGCCTCTCTTTTTCTATTATAGGCACTGGAGGGGGTACTCTCCCTGGGATAGCTCCCGCCTCCTGCTTTCCTGGGAGGTCTTTAACAGACTGGTTATCTTTGTTTTGATACATATACACACTCTCTTAAGATTCTCAAGATAAAAGCACACACATGTGGTGTTATACAGAATAATACACACACTAATAAGGTTGAAAAAAAGAAAAACAGGGCTGGCTGAATATTAAAAAAAAATATCCATCCAAAAATTTAGATGTGGTATCAACATACACAGGTTAGCGCATGTTGACTGAAACATTTTCACAGGAAAGCTGTAGCATAAAAAAACCATGCTGGATATCAGTGGAGGGCCTGAACTTTATATTCAAGTATATTCAACACCCTCCTACAGCCAGTAATGATATACTGTAAGAGGAAATAGAGTAAGTCCACCAATAGCAAGAAAAAAAGCCACAAAATGAAGAAATGCATAGTAAACGAATGTATTTCCTGCAATAGGAAAGAGAAAAGCTCTTGATGTCATCTCAAAAGACTAAGCAAAAGCAGCACACGACATGAAACACAGAACTCTTCAATGCGCTTGTGACATGCAGATGCATTTTCCTGGAATTTCTGGGTGTTGGTCTGGCATTTAATTAACATTACAAAGACCTGTTTTTTAAAACAATTTTAAAAGCACCAGATCACATTTAAATGGAAGTCGTTGTTAGATTCATTAAAATTGCAGAACTCAATTATGTCCTTTCTTCCACTAAATATATTTTGATATTTGCATGTACCACTAGCTCCAAACTGGATTACTGCAAGTCTCTGCCAAAAGACCTTTCAGACAGGCACTGTATCAAAAGGCTTCATTAAATTGTAACACCAGGCATAATATTCGTGCTCTAAATGCTGAGGGCTCCCTTAATCCCATTTTGTGAATTTACCTCTGCCTTCTGATTCACACAACTTTAAAATGCTGAAACCTCTGTCTTCCCAGAAAATTCTGTGACGTTGAATGTGGACTACGCTGGTACTGGGGAATACCATCATGTATCGACCACATCCCTCTGCTGCCCATCTTTGATTTCTTTTTAGAAATCGAGCTTTACTTGCAACAAAAAAAAAATGCTACTTTCCCCATTTAAAACCAGAAGCTCTGAAAGGCTGAGAAACAGACATGCGCCCTCATTTTCCTTTCCAATACAAAATACGTTTTCCTGGGTATTTCAACGAAACAGATGGTAGGTGCTAAGCCCCTGTACACGGCTTTCTCACTTACTTAGTGTCAGCACACATCTAAATGGATCTATTTCTAATAGGTGCCTTTTGATGCCAAACTGCTCCGGGAGCCGCTGCGGGATGCACGGCCCGAACCCAAAGAGCAGGGAGCCCGCAAGAGCGGCACTCCCGGTGTGCGGATGACACGGGATCGATTACGCACCAGGAGAGACGACGCAATTATAAAACACCGAACCCGCATTCGCCTGCCCGTTCACACGCAGGCGATCGCATCCCAGGCGCGGGGTTCTGCCTTTCCACGCACGACACTGAGATGCCGCAGGGATACACACACACAGACACAGACACACGCAGACCCCTCACAGCACGACCGAGGAGGCAGGCGCTCGCTCACCGCGACTCTCGGGCGGGAAGGAGCCTCACGTCCCGGACAAAGGCTGATGGTGACGGGCGGCCGCCCGTGCCCGACCCTCGGCCGCTGCCGCCGGGGGCTGCGCGGGATGGGCGCCGGCGGCGGCCCGTGGCCTTACCTGCGGCGGGCGGGGGCGGCCGGTCGGGCTCGTCCTGCTCCAGGGTGACGGCGCCGTCCCGCCAGACGCGGAGGTGCGCGGCCGCCGTCCCCAGCCTGGCGGCGGGGGTCTCTCCGCGGCGGGCGCGGGCGCGCAGCGAGGCGCAGCACTGGTAACACACGGCCCACGCCTGCTCCTCGTTGATGGGCTGGTTGTAGAGCCGGAGGATCTCCTCCAGCGACAGCGCCTCCGGCTGCCCGCCGGACCCGCCGGCGCCGTCCTCCTCCTCCTCGGCGGCCGGGCGGGAGGCGCCGGGCTGGGGCTCCATACCCTGCGTCCGCCGCGGTGCTCCTCGCTCAGTGACCGGCCCCGCCGCCGCGGCAGCGGCTGCTGATGCTGCTGCGTGCGCTGATGCTGCTGCTGCCGCTCGTGCTGCTGCTGCTGCCGCCCTGTCCCGCCGTGCTCATCCTCTCTGCCCCGCTAATGCCACCAGGCCGCCGGACGGACAGCCTGGCCCGCGCGGCAGGCAGCAGGAGCCAGGAAACAGGCAGGAGTCAGGAGGAAGGCAGGCACAGGATCGGCGCCCGGTCCGCCCGCTGCCGCCGCCGCCGCAGGGGGAGCGACAGCTCATAGCAACGCAATGGCGTCCTCGTCCTCGACCGCCCCCGCCGCGCGGCGCCGCCCGCCGCCGCAGCGCCCCCTGCCGGCACGGCCGCCATGGCGGGCGCGGGGAGGATCCACTCGGAGCTGCCACGGCAACCGGCGCCTGCATCGCGTCGCCGGCCGGGCCGCTCGGCTTCCACCACTGCCCGAGACACCGACAGACGCGGTGCACTCATCCCACAGCCCTCGGGCCGCTGCTTCTGCGCTGGGTGTCGGTAACCACCACCCCCAGAAACAAACAACTGCCAGCGGGAGGCGGGATGACACTCCCTGCACCCCCAAGTGTTGAACGTCTCACACCAACCCGCGCCATCACGGATACAGCGAAACGTATTAGCAGGTCCCCGCTTTTACAGCAGCAGGGCGAGTGCCTTTGGATTCCAGGGTCTGCCCTCCCAAAGCAAACACTTCCTCCGGGAAAGCTCCCGGAGAGGAAGCAGAGTTAAAGCAGCCCAGTCTGGAAAGGGAACAACGAGGGAATCGTCTTCCAAGAAGCTGGGGACTGACGTCCCTGCCCCTGAACACACCTGGGCACTAGAAGAGCACAGCCCTTCATGCCAGCTTCGCCCCAGGCAAATGAGCACCTTCACGCAGAAAAACATCAGACTTAATAGGCTGGAGCTCATACCGAACACACGGTGTTTCTCCCTTTAGGGTTCCACCTCTCAGATGCGAAAGGAAACTCAAAATCCTCCCGTTCGCACCTGATCCACTGGGAGCCGGGAGGGTGTGAGGGACAGCGCCGGCAGTGCCCCCTGCCGTACACGAGCGGTATTGCACCTGGGCAGGGCCGCCGCTGCTGGCTCCAACCAGGCAGCTCCCCTCTTCGCATCCCACTTCCAGCTCCCCTCTCCCCATTCCACTTCCAGCTCCTCTCTCCTTTCACTTCTAGCTGTACTGAATGCCGCTGTTCTTTTCCTCTTTCCTCCTGTGCAACATATAGCGGTGCATATAAGATACAACTGGTACTTAAGTAACACTCATAAATTTCGCCCTATTCACCATGCAATATGATCCAGCCTTTCAGGCTACATCTAGATACAAAGAAATTTGGGGTGAAATTGCTTCTGAAGCTTTTATCAGCACCATGTATGCTGTATAAGAGGCAAACGAATGCATTCTGATTTTTCAGGTATAAAATGAAAGAAAACACAAAACCAGACTTGCAAAGTTAGCAGCAGGGCCAGTAAGTACATAATGTACTCTTAAGTCCTAAATTTAAAAATCCACTGCCATAGGAAGTGTTTAACACTTGAAAAAAGACAAAAATGGTGTCATATTGGCACTGCTGATTAAATGTACATGCAAAATGCAAACTCCTGCTGTATATGTTGCAAGATTCTCTAGGATCAGGCAATTTTTTTGCTCTAGCACCAGCAGAAAGAGTTGCCTCTTTCTTACAAGTAGAACCAAAGGAAGTGGTCATGGGCTATCACTGACACATAATGGCTTCTACAGAAGAAACCAAAGAGTTTCAGATGTTTCAGCCTCAAGAAGGGATGCCTGGAGTCTACATAGGGAAAAACCTGAGAGGTATGGTAGGGAAAAGTTCAGTAAGCCCAATTGCTTACCATTTTGCAGAGCATAAAGACACTCAACAAAATCATCACCCACAGGTTTAACACAGACAAAACCACAAATGGGTAATTAAGTACAGGTCTGAGTGTCAGAATTAGACAAAATCATGAACGGTTGTCAAGCAAAATGGTCTGGCTACAACTTCTACCTCAGAAACTTCTTAAGGTAACAAGAGGAAAAATGCATCAGGTTTATCATACTTTATCTAACCCATCATAGCTATTCACATCTTCAGGTATCCAAGTCCTAATATACATTTTTTAAAATGAATCCATATGTTATTATATTCACAGATCATCAAGATTACCTTTATCTGACTGAACTGTTCTCAAAAGCTGAATGTAGAAGTCACTGTTAGATCCACAAGAGGCAGAAGTAAACATTGTTGTCTGAAGGACATATGTGTAACACCATTATTTCTGGATCTCAGTCTCTCACAAAGTACACCCTGTACACTACAGGGAAAGGAGAGGTAGAACAGAGTCTCTTACCCTGCAGAGGTAAAGCTGACCTGCTCCCAAATAAATTCTTACACCAATTCAGAACTGCAAAAAGCAAGCCTGTATTTTTTGCACACATTTTAGTAACTTGACCCACATTCCTATAAATATAAAAAGCAACTTTTATTACAAAGAATAAATTCTCTTTATAAATACAATCATTACTGTGTACACAATCCCCTTCAATACAATACACACATTGTGGTGTTCAAAATCAGTGTCATTTATATAAAATACTATCTTAGTTTTTAATTGAATAATTTTTCACCCACATACATTATTTTGCAGCGCTAAAAAGGTATGAATAATTTGGGGATTTTTCAAAGGACAGAGCGGTATTTACAAGCAAACATGATCCAAACAGCACACGCAGATTCAGGGTATGTAAACACTCGTACACGAACTGCAAGTCGCACTTGGTCTCCCCTACAACAGATTATTTCTTCACAAAAAGGAGACCTACAGGACAAAAAGAAACACAGGAGTAACAGACAATCCTAAGACATTGTTAAAACTTTTAATTACATTGTGCAAGTTTTTAAAAGTGTGACTAGCATTTAAGTACCAATGAGTATCTTGAGTCTGTCATTACAAATAATAATACTGTTCTATAGTGCAAGGGCTATCGCCTTGCAGGAAAATGACACAATTGCTCATCGTTTTTAACAAGTGCAGCGAAATTAAATTAACTCCACGTTCTTCAATTTAATACACAAGAAGTCTATCACCACTGAATCACCAATGTAACCTAAAAGCTCTGTACCCCATGATCCATTACAGATAGCACACAACTCTTCTTCCAGTTCTAACCTAAGGAAATTAATTTTCTCTAAAATTCATTATTAAAAAATGAGTTGCAATTAGCAATTGAGGATTACTATTTAGTTTTAACATGTATCTGTATCTTTACACTTAGACTTACCGAAGACATGTGGCGAATGCTCTCCTGGCATTTCTGTGCACAAAATGGATGGGAAACCCTTTGAAGGTGTGACCATCAGGTACCGCTCTCCTTACGGAATCCTGAAACTCTTCATTTCCTGCAGTAACACCTGTTGTGCGTTCAAGCTCATAGGCTGCTAATGCTGGTGATAGCAGATAGGAGAGATGGTCATCCCAAACAGTAGAAAGGCCAAGATCCTGGGAGCCAAGTCACAGAACAATGGTAACTGTGCAGGAGGTACATCAGGATATGCCTAAACTTGCCTACTGCATAGATTCAAATAAATACAAGAATCTTTATGTTGGTAGTTAATGGCAGTGAACTCATGAAGCAGTGAGATTTGTGTATTCACTCACACACCAAGTGGGAGAAGCAAACACCACTACCAGAAGTGGCACCACAAGTATCAAACCTTGATCAAGGAATGAAGTTAAACTATTAGACTTAAACATTAGGCCAGCAGAGTTGAAACCAGATGTTTCAGCTACAGTATCTCTGCATGAAATGTAAGAAGATATGCATAAATACACAGCAAAAATATGGGAAAGATCAACTAAGATTCACCTGACATTTTTTAAAATGTCTCATGGAAAACCCTTTCAGAAAAAATGATGCACAACAGCTCCCCAAAACACAAAGGCACCTTCTTTCTACCACCCATCTTCCCACCATATTCATGCACGTTTCTCCTACCATCCCAAATGCAAAGAAGCAGAAAAATCTGCCATGTATGTATTCAACACTGCATGGGACTCATACTCTGAGAATTACTTTGCCACCCCAAAGGCTGAGCATCGTGTGGAGAGATTAAAAACAGAAACATTCAAAAAACCTCATTAAAAACAGACATAAGCTAACAGGGACTTAAAATATCATTGCCTTCATGTCCAGGACAGGAAGTATCACTTCTGGCACATTATACCTTGTAAAAGTCCTGGTAAAGGACAAAATTAACTTCTAAAAATATATCTGATTTTGTAAAGCAGTCAGAATAAGATCACAAAAGCTGAAAGCCTGCTTTCATTTAGGAACTAGAAACATTTGTGCTGGACTGGCTAAGCCCACTAACAACCAGATTTCACCTCCCTGGTGCTTTTAGAGACCACTCACATGGGTGGTCTGCAGGTGCCAATAAGCTGAAGATCAGACATAGAATGAGGCGCAAAGGCAGGGTGGGGGGAAGAGCCCACACATGAGGCTACAGATCACCACTGCAAATAAAAGTAAGATGTCTAAACTGACTCGTTACAGTCTTCCCAAACATTTTTTCAGTTGATTCACTTTTCCCATGTCACATTTCTGCAAAAGCTGATGGAACACACATTGCAAAGATGCAAGTATGTGAACTAACAAATGGCTATCCAAAACAAGTATACAATTAACACATGAACCTCTATTACCATGACAGATCACTGCCAATCTTCCTCACCTTTCTGTGTTCAGAGACCAATATCCTCAGCTGCACTTCTATCTCGTTGCTTGTTACAGCAGCATCTATTGTAGAAGCGCACAGAGGAGGAAAAGGGGGAACCGAAGATGTTGCTCCAGGAGGACATATAGATTTTATTGCTTCTCCACTCATGGGTTTCCATTTAGATTCATCATGCAGGTCAAACACACACAGCTCCACGGCATCAGAGGGCTGACAATTCCCAAAGAACTTCTGATGGTTGAAGATACAACCTATTGTGCGATATGGATACAGCGGCTTGGGTTGTTCAACTAGGGGAGGGTCATCAGGGTTGATAGGTCTGTGGACATACCTAGTCAAAAAGATTCAATTTCTTATTAATACAACTTGTTTCAAGGCAAGGTAAAAATATTTAGATGGGACAGATATAGCCATTTTCCCCTTAGAAATACAAGCCAAGTTTGTCATCAATTTATCCCCCCAAAATGGCATTCATTTGTTTACAGAAATGTAATTGTCCACACTTTGGAGGCATAATATACCACCAGATAATACATTATTTTTAGTCTTTAAATTTAGAAAAATAGGCTTCTTAATCAAGCAGTTAAACTCTGCAACTATAAGAACATGCTCATACAGTTTCCCTGCTATTCATCACATTTGGAGAAATACACCTGCAAATGCTAATCACAGGACACACAAACAGTGGCAAAACAGAAGTGCTTGTTTTGAACACTGGAAAGAACATGTTCCCAAAGCTTAGTACTCCAAACAACTACATGTGCCCTTCTCAAATGACTCAAGTCAAGAGAAAATCTCAGAGAACTTAAGAAAGATTTCTGCAGGGAGGGAAAAAAGTAATGCAACACTGATTTCGCTGATGAATTCAAGCAAAAAATACCGGTTCCTAAACAATCATGTCAGATTTCATCTCCTTTACAAATGATGGCAGCGATAGCATCGATGGCAATCAGCTGCCATAAGACACAAAACAGCTACCATACAGTAACAAAGACACTGATACATTAGAAACTGATTAAATACTTCTCCTCACGCTGAATCAGTTATTTTCCAAGCAAAAGCAGTAGACGGAAAAAAAGATTCAAAGACAAACATCATCTGGATTACATGACAGGGTACAAAGATTTTTTAAAAACCCACAACAGTAAAAATATCCTACACAAGCTTCAGTATATACTGTTCTGTTTTCTTATATTCTTTTTACTCACCTATGTCCTGTTAAGCTCTCCCAAAAAGTAATTGTTCCATCAGACCCACAAGTCATTACCCAAGTATGGGGGACTCCTTTTGCTTTTGTTCCAACACACACAAAGGCTTCCAATCCAAACCCAAGAAGAAGACTGCACAGAAGGTTAGCATGGTCTTCACAATCACCCTAGACAATAAATACTAATGAGCTGTTTTGAGTATTAGGCATGGATAAAACCTTAAAGAAAGAAAATAGTGGTATTTCTCAAGCCACCATTTAACAAGTCGTTTCTCTCCTATTTATCTAAAGCATGCATCAAAAGTCAGGATTTTACCATTTAAACTAGACAAATTTTAGTTTTCTGTAATAGAATAAATGAATTAAAAATGCATGTTCTAATGATAGACTGTTGATATTGTTTGTTCAAGTATAATGTATGATTAACACTGGGAAACGTGATTATAAAGATACCTCCAAGTAACCCAGAATCTATTGACCTGCAACATCAAAACCAATGTTCTAATTAAATGCAAAAATATATATAAAGCAAACACCTGAGGCAAGACTAGTAATTATGCAGTATTTTCACACAGTTAGGAAATTTTTCACTTAATAAAATGTAATTCTACTGGTATTTCACTTTCTTGAATGTGCTGTCAAACTTCAGAAACTAGACAAAGATAAAACAAGGTCTCCCACAGATCTAACTCTAAAACAGCTGGGAATCATGTGCAGCTGATTTTTCCTTCAGTCAGAAAAACATTTATCTCATACACACATTACTACCACTGATAATTCACAGAAAACAATTTCCAAATGCAATGTCTAATATCCTTTGTCTCTTGAATTCTTTACAAATGTGAACTGTAAAGTAAGAACAAAAATTGCTTAAACAATGAAGGCTTCATAACACAAAGTACCATATTCAGAAGCAGAACAATAAGGCTCTTTAATCAAATAATTATTCAGAATGTTGAAAATGTAAAATTCTGAGATCTTGGATGTATCAAGACAACACAATCTTGCCCCACTACAGCATAAAAGGGAAATCCGCAGAAAAGTAGGCTTAAACGAGTTCATAGTGAACCTGTGTTATTTTAACAATACCACACCACTTTCCATAAGAAAAATAATGATTTAGCTGGTGTCTCAGGGGCTAAATTCAGTTATTTTCCATACAGCTTTCCACTTCTGACTTGAAGGAATACCTTTCTCTGTGCCTCCAAACACAGGGTCCTCAAGGTCCCTACTGTCACCTACATCTGAAACCCAGTGGGTAGCCAGAGCTGCCTTTATAGAGCACCTATGCATCATCTGATATTCAGACACAACAGCCAATGCCTGTTCTACGTGGTCTTGGAGGCAGATCTAAAATCTGGGATACAGCTTCTGCTGCCCTGAACACATCTTTTAAATGCAAACACACCAGTATTTTCGAAGGCACAAGTATCTCCATGGCAATGAAAAGCCCTGACCACTCCAAAGATGTATCAGAAGTGATCACTGTTACTTCTGCTCATAAAACAGAAGAGCTATAAACCAGAACCAGTTACAATTTATTTTGCTTATTACAGTCATACGATACAAATGTCAGACCACCAAGAACTAGGCTGAAACATCCAGTGAAAATTCCTGTCTTGCAAAAATGGAACATAAAAACCGTCAGCATACTTCAGCCCGTCTACTGAGAAAAAAAAACAAACCCAAAACAACAACAAAACCAAAACAAAACAACAAAAAAAGAAGACACACAAAAAAACCAAACCCCCAAAAAAACGACAAAAAACCCCCCACCGAACCAGCAAAAGAGACAAGAGACTAAAGAGACTTTTTCTACTCTTCCTGGATTAGTTAAGAATTTTAACTAGTGTCCTGCACAGTAGCAGGGATTCATTGGGTGATAATATGTGTTCTTAGAAACGCAACAGAAGAGAAGCAATTTCAGTCTCAAAGAGATGAACTGACGAATGGACCACATCCACAGTAGTAAAGTAAGTATGCTCCTAAGCCTTTTAGTTTACTATTTAGCACCTGTTTCTCTTTAAAAACACCTCAAGTATGACCATAACAGAACCTTCCAAATGTGATTTTAACGCATGTATTTGCAGCCAGTTTCAAAACTCCCGACTGCGGTTAGAACAGGACACCTCCCCCGCAGCAGTGCCACACGAGGGGCACTGTCACGCACCTTGTTCCTGCACACGAAGGCGAGCAGGGTGCACCACTGCTCCTGCTTGCCGCCGCCGCCGCCGATGAGCGCGGCTCTCTCGTGGCCCAGGACGCTGACGAAGCGCGCTGCCTGCCGGGGCGTGTCCAGCAGCCGCCCCGCCCGCAGAGGTCTCACGTACGAACACACCGGCCGGTTCACCCCGTTCTCGTCCTGCACATGACAAACGCTGTTATTGGCCAGCTGAGCAACGTTAATCTTAACTTACACTTTTTTCCTCTAGGATGTATCCTCCCTGGAATAAGTATCACTCAGAAACAGTAAAACACGAAAATATCCCCAGAATTAGAACACAAGACCATTGAGACAACTCATTCAGAGACATCACAGATTTCATTCTGGCTCTGTCACTCACAGGGCATTCTGGACTAAATGTCTTAACACCAGGAACAGCACAGGCTGCAACTAATTTTCTCAAACGAGTGAGGAACTGTTCATGCTCTACTCACTTTCAATTTCCACATTATCATCAAGTATAAAAACAAGCTAGAACAAAAACTTACACACCAAATTCCACAACGACCCCAAAAAAACCTTCCCCGCAAAGCACTAAACATTCAGCAACTGATTAACTGATTCTAGAGTTTAAAACATGTCTATTTACTTCTGAATTTCAATACTCTACCTCTTTTCATAACAGCAAGTAATAAAAATTACTCAAAATGAAGTAACTAGATCTAGTAACCAGATCTAAATTAAGCAATAACATGAATCTTTTCTAAGTTCTTATGAAAATGAAGAAATACGATGACTTTAAAAAAGGTCTGTTTTATTACATGCTGCAGGCAAATACTATGATTATCATCTTTTAAAACTATTTTAAGAAGCATAGAGGTCTTCAGTTCCTCACTGGGCTAAACTGGTACTTTTATGCTCATATATTTTTAAAAGGGATCAAAGCCTTTTAGATCTCTGTAGCTTCAGGAAATTATGGTCTCATATTTTTACTGTAGTCACATATTGTCCCATTTAAGGTTTTGTCATGCTTTTTCAGCAAGCTGGTGGGAAAAAAAAGCAGCATTTATTTGAGGCTGACTGAAATCCTGTTGAACACTATTTCACAGCTTGAAAGCAATTTTAAAAAAACTCACAGGCAGGACTTATTTTTTAATATTGTCTCACATACATAATGCCTGTTTCTGCATTACTCATCTGAAACTTGATGGTAACTAAACTATCAAACTAATCTAATAAGCTCATTTCTGTTCCCAGAAAGTTTTATTAAGATTTTCTATGGCAAATGGGAGACTCAAGATAAGCTCTACATAGGTACTAATCTAGCAGGGGCCTAGATCCTATTCTATTTAATTACAGACTTGTTTCTCTTTATACCCTGCCCTGAAACCCTTAAGCCTTTGTATTGGGTCTATTTGGAAGGGAGTTTGTTTTCTTCACAGCAGCCCTCATAGTGCTGTATTTTAGATTTGTGACCAAAACAGAGGTGTGAGCATCCCAGTGTTTTAGCTACTGCTGGGCAGGGCTTCTGTAGTATCACACTGCCTCTGCTTCTCATTATGCTACCACACAGTTGTAGGTTCAGGGTGGACAAAAATCTGGAAGGGGACACAGCCAGGACAGCTGACCTGATCTGACCAAAGGGATATTCCATGCCATATAGTGTCATGCTCAGCAATAAAAACAGTGGAGGTGGGGAACACCCACCCGAAACTTGCCCCTGCTTGGAGACTATCAAGGCATATGTCTGCTCTGGGAGGGGGTGAGTGGCTGTCTTTGCATCACTGTTTTCCCATTCTTCTTTGCTTTTTTTCTTTCATTTATTAAAACACCTTTATCTCAACCCCTGAACTTTTCCTTACTTTTGCCCTTTTTATTGTTGCTCCCATCCCACTGATGTGGGGTGACAGGGTGGAGGCTCAGCTACTAACTGGGATTTGGAAGTTCACATCACTCCTGCACACTCAGGGCACAGCCAGAAAGGAAGTTGTTGCCTCACCAAAGAGGAGGCACAGGACATTGCTTTAAGATAAGAAGTTACTGTGGACGGAAAATTGCCACTATGCAGGGTAAATTCATAGCATGAAAAATGCAAGGGTCATACCATTCCTTTTACTGAGGAACAGTTACTGAGGAGCAACTGATACAGCAATTTATCAGACTCCATTAATTATGACTGTAGTTGTTGCGTGGCATAAACCAGAGAGACTGTATTGCAGACCACACAGAGTTCAAGTATTTTGAGGATGTGTTCTAACAGATTTAGGAAGTCTATTTTTTGTAACTGCTTTATCTGGTACAAAATTTATCTGAAATAGTTTGTACAGATCACCTAGGTCTCTGCCATTTCTGAGTATTCAGGGACAAGACTAAGCAGGTTTTTTCACCTGGTTCATCAGAGGTAGCCAGAGCAACTCTCCTGTCTGCATCATTCTATTAAGCTTCAGTAGACAAACAGAAGTTCAGTCCTTAAAAATTAAATTTTTTTGCACAATACACCACATTTAGCCCTGACCTGAACATAACCACATCATAAATCTATACAGATTCCACATACACATAAAGTTCAAAATAAAATGAAAAGATAACTTGAAGAAAGGATTAGTCTATTTGTAGAACTGACGAACCTGTGCAAAGATCTTTACCAGCCTTGTGTTGTGGGTAGGCCTGATCTGCAGGTATTCTCTCCACCACTGCTTCGCATACACAAGAAATAAACGCTCTCTTTCTGCTGTTTTCTGACGTTCCAAAGTGAACTGTAGGTAGGAAAACCAAAACCAATCCTACACATACTAATTCCAAACAGGAGAAAATGCCATAATCAGTAAGTACCACCACATCCTGGCATATGTAAAATAAAGATTAACATTTTAAATGTGTCATGCAAATCCATAGTATTTTTAAATGGAAATCCAATTAAGAAAAACTTCAAGTTGTATTTCTTGTTTGTAGATTGATATATTAGGCTTCACTGAAGTACTGTTCATTTTAAGTAATGAATTTCTGCACAGAAGGATTGCTCAGATTTTAATGTGCAGAAGAACATCTGCATGCACCTTCAGGCATTTACTGGCTTTCCAAGCAGAACAGTTAACTTGAAATTACTGTTTCACATGGGAAAGAGCAAGAAAACATATATATTACCTGAAGAAAATTAGATATATTAGATATATCTTTCTTCAGAGGTTTTGATACAAGTAATTAGAAAAACCTGAGTAATGTTCAGACTAGACAATGTAGTTTTAAAAAAGTAATTATATTAAAATTTAAAAGAAAAAAAGAGACGTATTAAACATTCAAAAACCCCACAGTCCTCAACATCTACAATTCTATACTGAGTTTCACCCCCACCAACAAAAAAATAAGTTAGCCCTCCCAGAAAATACTTACTTGAGTACTAATTATGTCTGAAGAAAGTGTCTTATTAAGCTGCGGATACATTTCCAGTCTGATGTTTAAAACACCAACAGAAACCTTTGATTCCGTACCTTTGAAATAAAATAAATTTTCATCAGTTCTCTCATATTCAATATGCTTAGACTATTTTAGCCAGGCAGGGGCAAAATATTAAAGTATTTATGTTAGCCTTATACAATCCCAAAAAGTAACTAAACTTCTTTAAACATAGGCAAAGTAAGAATCTCTATTTAAATTTAAACTCAAATGAGGCTGTAAGAAAGCATTATATGATGAAAAAAAGCACACAATTATCCAAGGCCCTATTTGCAGCCAGTACGGGGACATATGCGATGAATTCTAAAATGATATTGTAGAAATGTCTAGATGGACATCTAAAATCAAGTCATAGAATCACACACTGTAAATGTGCCTACTCCTACTGATAGTACAAGTAGCTCAAATTTAAATAGTTGGAAATTAGTGAAGTTCATCTTCTCCCAGGACACAGCTAATTATGAAGGACCCTGGCTGTCATACAAACAGATTAATCAACTTTAAAAAACTTCCCAAAACAACAAACAAACGAACAGCAACGCCCTCAACTTAATGTCGTTGTCTAATACTGAAAATGTTAAATTACATAAACGACAATAAGCATTACAAAACAGATTACAGATGGGTCCATAAGCAATACAAGCAATGGAAGCCTTGCATAATAGTTTATCTGTTTATCTGAGATGGCAGCATCCTTTGATGTTCTTGATGCATTTTGTACAATGACAGAATTTGGAAAAGGAGAAAAAGTACCGGATTTATTGGATTGATACTTTTATTACTTGGAAAAAAAAAAGCTAATGAGAATTAAATTTAACTTGGTCCATCACCCATCCGAGAATTAAACTCAACTTATTTGCTATGCATTTCCAAGTCATTATAGAAAATTAAAATCAAGAGTGGCCTGGGTTGGATGTGATCTTAAGAGATCACCTAGTTCCAATTCCCCTGCCAGGAGCAGGGACAGCTGCCACAAAATCACATTGCTCAGAGTTCCATCCAACCTCACCTTGAACACTTCTCAGGATGTGGTATCCACAGCTTCTCTGGGAAACCTGTTCCAGCGCCTCATCACCTTCACAGGAAAGAATTTCTTCCTAATATCCAATCTAAATCTACTCGCATTCAGTTTGAATCCATCCCCCCTTGTCCTGTCATTACTCACTCTTGCAAAAAGTGTTGTAGGAAGTCATGAGAGACCTAGTCTTTATTCACTAAATCATTTCCTAAAAATTTGGGTAGTAACTCCTGACAGTGGACTAGGGACAAGTGATACACAAATACACATGTGTAGTAACTGCTAAGCACCTAAACCAAACCATTCAGAAAACACTTTTCCAGCTACTGGGATAAATGGGAGCAGAGCAGAGATCCCTTTCTCCAGCAATTGTTAGTTTGCTATGAAAAGCACACAAGCTGGATTTTACTCCCCTGTGCACTGAGCAGATATATTCCTGGAGATGAACTACTGGACTTTTGTTTGGTTGGTTTCATTCTGATAACTTAACCAGATTTTGCAGATAATCAACAGTGGGAATTCCCAGACATGAGGACCGTTTTTATATGAGATCTGGAATACTCATTTTAGCAGCTTGGTAACAGAAATATCTGACCATTAAGTCTTCTAGGCATTTTCTAAGGATACTTTACAGTTACTTCTGAATTGAAGAAAAAAATTAACTAGATGAAAAATAGTGCTTTAAGCTTGTAAGTAAGCACAGTACCCAATATTTTAAGTTATCATAACATGCTTATTTTTTATCCTTACCTACACCCAGGAGTTCCACAGCAACATTTGTTATGCCGTTCTCTGCAGCCAAGACAGATCTCCACTCCAAGAAATAGGATGCTACCAGTGTGGTCTCACCAAAGGTGTCTGTCTTGATCAGAACCATGTGCACTGGGTCAGAGATAGATAACATAGTGGTTGCATCCACCATCTTACTTCCATCACCTGCCATTATTAAACCAAAATAAGACAGTAAGAATATCATCATCCCAAGTTCTCCTCAGAACTTTAAAACAGTATGCAACAAAATGCAATGTATGTAGTAAGTATGAAGAAAGATCTTGAGTCCAGAAGTGTAAGCAATGATCCCATCTCTAAAACCATACTCATTTTAGGGCAGAGCTACAGAAAGATTACAGAGAAGATAAAATTATTTTTGTAGTTGAGTACTGCGATACAACTAGTTCAGATACACAAAAATTAAAATGGAATTAACATTTAAGAATGTATAAAGTTGGTAAATTCAATGTTATTTTAGAGAGAAAAGGAAGGAAAAGAGCAAGAGCAGAGAAAGATCTACAAAGTGGCATAACCCAGTTATGTAACCAGTCTCCTCAGGAAAACGTGACAAAAACCAGGAAAGAAATCCACTAAAAAATATCAAACATACTTCACAAAAACTGTTACGTCAGAAAATACACCAACAGCATCAGCCTCAAACCCACAATATTCCTTACCTAGGCTATCCTTGTGTATTTCAAGCAGAAATCCATCTTGAAAATCTGGCTCACAGGCACAGGGTACAGGTTTGGAACGGAAGCGCTGGTTTCGAAAATGTAAACACAGAGTGAAGGTAGAACAGATCTGGCCAGGCAGAGGCTCTGGTTCCTGAAGATGGTCCAGAAAAGCTTTTCCACCCAAAACCTGAAGGTAAAGATACCTCCGTGTTGGGTCAATGTTAGCTGTAAAGTGTAGCAATAAAAATGAAGAGACTACAAACAGATCTTAGAAAGCTTAATTTGTTAAATATCATCTAACTAGCAGGAGACTAGCAAGAAAAGAAACTTCTTTGAAACACGTGCTTACGAGAAAGTAATTTTAAAATATATGGAAGTTATCTTAGTGTAAAGTAAATTAAATAATAATAGTAAATCATATTTAATGCAACACTGATTGCTACACTGATTTACTCCCTGTGGATAAGCACAGGAAACATCCACCTATATGCCTTTTTGTATATCTTTCATACTGGATTACTAATTCGGAGTGCAAAAATCACAGACTTCAAATTCGTTTCAAAACTACGATCCAAACATTTAAATAAACAAGAAACATACTTTTTTTCAAAACTGGTGGTTCTCTGTCAACAAAATGTGTTGATGGTTTTGGAGCCAAAGTCCTCTCCGTTTTGTTCACATCCTAGAATTAAAATTAAGACTTTTTAAGGAGTCAAGGGATGCAACAGTGCTCCTACCAGAGTCTTCTAAAAAATAAAGAATCCTCCATATCACCTGAATGCCACTCTTTAGGTATGCTCCCTTTTAAAATGGAATAAATATTTTCAGTGCAGTATTACCACCAAACCAATTGCAGCATATGCACTAATCTTCTCTGCTCCTATAATGTCTCAAATCAATAATGTCCTTACAAACCTCCAGAAGCAGCATAGTTTCATCACTTGGTCAAAACACCACATCAGTAAGAGGAACAAGCAGAAATACTTCTCTTCAAAACCTACTTACGGTTACATATTTAAGTTCCTTCATAACATCATCAATGATTCCCCGCTGTCTTAGGGCTTTTATCAGATCTTCTGTGGACAGCTGCTGATGCTCAGGTGCCAGCTCTTCTCTTATAGTCTCAGCAAGAACTTCTCGTATCCTCCCATGGACATCCATCTGAAAAAAAATTCACTGTGTGTTATAAGCACCAGTTCTCTGTATAGCAGCAGGTATAACTTACCAATTAAGTCTGTAATGCTAAGAGCGTTTACTCAGGAAAACAGCACTAACTACACCGAAATATTGATCCTTTCAGAACTAATCAAATGAGCCACCATCTTACAAAAGCAGCTTTCCCAGTAAAAAAAAAATTATAAGCATAAAAAACCTAGGCGTTTTCACTACTCTTTTACAGCAACCCATCTTGAACTTCCCTCCTCAAAAAAAAGGTCTGCAAATCCATCAATTACAAAATGGTCACTGCTCTAATTTCTCGTCTCCCTCAAAATTCAAGCTTAATATAATACTTGCTTATTTTTTAAGGGAAAAAATACACGTTTATACAGGTAAGGCACAAAAGTAGTAGATCTCCCCTGCAAACTTTTCCTACATTCAAAAGGAAGTCTGAGAATGTCTGCCCATCATCCGAGCTGTGAAAGCATATGGCTTTATAGAGCTGAGCCTCACACTTAAACGATTTTAAGGACACAGACACCGGGACCTGAAATAGAATCACAGAACGACCCTGTTGGAAAACATCTTAAAGATCATCTCATTCCAAAGCCCCGGCCATGGGCTGGGACACTTCCCACTAGACCAGGTCACTCAGAGCCCCACACGGCCTGGCCTTGAAAACTTCCAGGGATGGGGCATCCACAACTTCTCTGGGCAAACTGTTCCAGCCCTTCAGCACGCATCACAGTGAAAAATTCTTCCTGATATCTAACCTAAACCTGCTCTCTTTCAGTTTGAATCCATCTCCCCTTGTCCTGTCACTACATGCTCTGGTAAAAAGTCTGTCTCCTTCTTTCTGAAGGCAGGCTCCCTTCAGGTACTGGAAGGCTGCTATAAAGTCTCCACTGAGCCGTCTCTTCTCCAGGCTGCACAATCCTGGTTCTCCCGTTCGAGCCTTTCCTCGAAGCAGAGGTGCTGCCTCCCTCTAATCATCTTGCTGGCCTCCTCTGGACTCGCTCCAAGAACCCCGTTCTCCTGTGTGACAGGCAGGAATATTCACCATGGCGCTAACAAGCCATACAGGAGTTACAGCCTCCTTACTTATTTCCCCGTCAGTTCAAGACGCTCGCTCAAAAAAGCAACAAGAAAACGACAAAGCGGCGCCTGGAAAGCACCTGCAAGTTGGAAAACAAAGCTGGGCGCCGGAGCGGGCGCGCGCGCCGCCACCGCCTCAGCGGGCGCTGCCGCCACCAGCGGCGGGGTGACACCGGCACGGGGGCCGGCACGGCCCCCTGAGGGCCAGGGGAAGTCTCTCCAGCGCCGGGCCGGGCGCCACTCCCACCTTGAGCAGCTGTTGGTGGATGATCTGCTTCAGCTCCGAGGCTTTCTCCGGCGGCAGCGACATGGCGGAGCCGGCCGGGAACGCGCCCCAACCGCCTGGCAGAGAGCGCGGGCAGCGCCGGCACCGCCCCCTGGCGGCAGCACGTGGGCGAGGCGTCCGCGCCCCGCTTCCTTCCTTCCCTTCCTCCCTCCTTTCCTTCCTTCCCTCCCTCCCTCTCTTCTTTCCTTCCTTCCTTCCTTCCTTCCTTTCTGTATTCACTCTCTGCTTCCCTCCTCCCTTCCCGGCCGGCATGTTCATTCCATGCGACCGCGGCGGGGGCTCCGCCGCCCCGGACTTTAAAGGCTTCACTCTGCTCATGGTGAGTCACGCTCCTGTTCTCCCTTTCCCCCGCCCTCGGTGGGTTTGGGGGGTGTCGCTGCCCGCGGTCCCTGTGCTGAGGGCTCCGCTCCTCTGGGATACGGGGGGCTCTGGTGTCTCTCCGTGCCCTGCCCGAGGGTCGTCCCTGGGTACCTGGCCGCGGGATAAGCGGAGAAGGCGCAGGGCAGGCGGTGTGTGTGGAATCTGCCGAGGAAAAGAGGGTTTGGAGGGCTCTGCAGCAGAGCTTAGCGCGGTCTTCTCTGTTTCTGCCAACTTCTCCCTCCTCAGAACCCCGGTTTTGCCCATGTCAAGACGATCCGTGCCGAGCTGCAATAGATATATTTATTTTTGAGCCGTAGCTCAAACAGTATGCTATTGCGGAGTTATAGTTATATGCTGTTGCTCTAAAAATTAATGCGCCCTATGTGCTTTTGCTGGATTTGCAGTACCCGTGGGTTGCCACTACAATAAAAGATTGGGATTTTTTTTTTTTCATTTAGAAGCGATATATAAATGTTTCCAATGTTTAAAAAAAAAAAAATTCTGCTACATTTAAATCTCGGATTAGGATTGTTTCAGGAAGTGTTTTTATCGCCTTCACACATGGTGTGACACCAGTGTCAGGTCATGTGCCCGAGGTGACGATGTCGGTGTGGGACGAGCGCTCCAGCGCAGGCTGCGGAGGCCCAAACCCCGTCATTTCTTTCCCTCTTTGCTGGGTTAGCTGCAGGGAACCCCATCGCTTCCCAGGCAGGGCTGCCCAGCCCGGGATGACTGTGTAGGCTGCGCAGGAAGTCATTCCCGGTCAGCTGACAAGCAGCAGGAAACACACGCATCGCTGCCGAGCTGCTCGCCCGGCACCGGCCCCGGCGAGTGTGGACACTCAGTGCTGCCCCGGCCCCCTTCACCCTCCGCCAGCCCCAAATCCGCTGGTTTTCCGCAGTGGGCAGCAGCAGCAATCCTTAGATTTGACTATAAATTAGAGGGAAAAAGCAACCGAACGTTTTATGGTTGTCTTCCTGTAATAGTTTCTGTGGAAGGACACAGACTTTTGACTTTGTCTTTCCGTGCTATCACATTAGGTCAGTATATTAGGTCGGTGTCTGCCCCGATTGATGACAACCCACAGCAATTCCTATGCAGATAATTTAAGGGCACCCTTATAATTTTCATACTTAAAAAATTTAAGAACAGCCTACTCTTGTCTATGGGTCAGTCTGAATTTAGAGGCTTAAAATATAATACCAGAGCTGCCTTTGGGCATCGTGTGAGGTTTGCCAGTCTCACATCAGTTGCTTGAGTGGCTTTTACCTGCTCTCAATCCAAAAATGTGGTAAAGGAGGTAAGTTTCCAAGCTCTTCTTTCAGTTTACAATGAGACATGATTATTCACATAAGTGGCCAGGATGTTTTTTGTCAGACAGGGACCAAATCCTGTATTTACCAATTCTTCTGGTAGGAAATAGTCACCTTTGCCAGAGGATGTGCAGCCACTTTTAGAAATCATGTTTGACCAGATTTTAAGGAATTTAAGCTTGCACTATTTGAAGAGCACTTTCTGCCATCCATAAAGCATGCTGTAATTCAGTTCATTCTGTTACTTCAGCCAGCAGTGTCCGTGGGAAATGTCGGTCAGCTGGCAATAGATCTGGTGATTTCCACCCTTGACATGACTAAAGTTGGTTACTTCTACACTGATTGCCTGGTGCCAATGGTTGGAAATAACCCATATGCAACAGCAGAGGAAAACTCAACGGAGCTGAGTATAAATGCTGAAGGTGGGTATTGAATGCTGAAGGTATTTGCAGGGGGCATAAGATGCAAGGACATCACATTTACTTTTTTTGTTGTTACATTTTGCTGATGTGCTTAAATTAAGAACAGTAATAACAGCTGCAGAACCTACAGATAGGAACGTATTTACACTTCACAGAGGAAACTGTTCCTGTTGTTATTTTGGAAAACCAGTTTGATATTTGGAACCAGTAAGAAATGTTGAATATGAACCATATTGCAGTGCAGCCAAAACTCTCAGTGCTGTTAATCCAAGTGTGCACATACTTCAAATAAATTACTGGAATACAAGTTGAATTTCTCGTCTAGAAGGATACTTATCCACTCTTCTTCCTTCCTACATATCTTTGCCTTTTTCCCTGTATAATGTTTCTCCCACTCCCCCTACAAATTCTTAGTTTCTTTCCCCACATTGATCATTGTATTTCATTTTATTTCTTTTACCCTCTTAAATCACAGAAATCTCAGAAGGATCTGTCATTCTTTGCAAAGATGCATACATTATCTGAATTATTACAGGAGGCAAATCTTCATATATCTTTCATAATTCAATCCTTGAGTTTAGTACAAACGAAACTAAGTCTGATGAAAATACAACGCACAGAAATATGTGTTTTTAACACAGTGGATGTTATCAGGCTTTCACGTATGAATTGGTAGCTGAAAGGTTTACTATCCTGAAGTTTGTAAATGGAGTAATTCTTGATATATTTAAACTCAGATCTCTTTAAGGTTAACTGCTTAACAAGACTTAATGATTTCTTCTTGTAGTGTACTCCTTACCTTCAAAGAAACTTGTAGTTCTGCAGATCAGGTCACCTTTTATAAAGGTATGTATGTTCACTGATTGTTCTTACTTCACTATTTGGTCTGAAGAGTTCTGCTGGAAAATATTAAGTGGCCTGGCAAAAGTATTTTTCTATTCATGCTGTAACACCTTCTGCAGTTGGTACAGTTTTATTGATTTCTGCATTCATTGGGGGTTGAGGTTTTGCTTTTGTTTTTCCAAGCCCCACAACAGCTGCCTTTGTTGGTAGATTTTACTGTAAATATCTCTTTAGTTAATAAGAGTCATAAAAATACAAAATGGTCTGGGTTTTGTCTGTTTATTTTTGTCTCTTTACCTTTATTGTTTTTGTGTGTTCTTTGTAATAGTTTTATTCCTTTTTGTGTCATGCCAATTTAATTATTTCATAGTATTCTATATTCATTTTAACAGCGTTCATTTGGTAAAAATGAGGAATAAACTATTACTCATTAACTGGATAGTGATTGTAATTTCAAATAAGCAGAATGCCATGACAGAAAAAAAATTGTGATACAGTATTTTAGCAATTCAATGTGGAAAATACTGTGTGATCCTGCCATCCCATCTTGCTGTAAAGCTTTTTCCTTTGGTATCAATGGCACACAAAAGAGGTGGTACTGTTGTTGTTGACATGGTCTTAATGATAATTCTTATAATTCTATGTGTAGTTTTGCTTAAGTAAACAACCAGGGCAGTTCTCTACTTTCTAATAATATATCTGGGGCTGAAGACTAAATGGATATGAAGAATAATTTACACCACTGCTAAACATTACATATAACACCTAGTACTGTTAAGGACACATTATATTTTTCACTTTTTTTTTCTGTGTCTTTGCATAAAGAACAAGTACAGGCCATTCTGTGAAACTCTGCTTTCTTGGGTGAAGAGCAGCAAATGTGGCAGGGTTGTCCTTCTGTCCAGCAGCCACGCGTACCAGCGTGATGATGAGCAGCTTCTGGGGTATGTTTGTGTCCTTAAAAGACCTAACTGATGTTTCTGGGGTTTCTTTGACTGACATGTTTCCCTCTACTTCTATGTACCAAGTACTGTTGGCAGGGTGCTTTTGCTTCCATGTGTGTATTGGTCATAAAATGCTTAGTATGGTATTAAAACATGATGTAATACAGGATTAGTCACTGAATTTTCTGGGTTACTACTGTCAAAAGTACTGATCAAATGAAAAGCTGTAAGCAAATTGCACTTGACCTGCTTTGCCTGAGTTTTAACTTCCCGTGGCTGCAGGCAATGTCAGGGATTAACTGCTGACATACAGGTCACAGGTTGGATTTTTAATAGTTGATTGTAGTAGTGATTAATTTCTGACCTCTTTGTCATCATTCTGCATTTGAAAGGTTTTCTTTGATACAGAAAGTTGTTGGGGTTTTTTTGGTGGTGTTTGTTTTTTTGGGTTTTTTTTGTTGTTTTTCTTTTTGTTTTTGTTTTTCTTTTTAATAGGAAGTTACCAGTTATTATTTGTTGGGAGGCAACTGCAAGGCTGCAATTGCAATATTTTTTTACTTGGTATTACCCATCCAAAAAACAGTCACTTCTTGCTGGATGAAGGCATCATAATTGGTGATTTCATGAGAAACAAAAACAGTATTTTTGCAAATAAAACAAGTATTTCTGCAGTTGTTATCCTCAGACTCTGTAAATGTATAGGGCCTCAAAGGAGGTTTAGATCTATGCACATCCCACATATAGTGGTAGATCCATACAATTGCAGGATGGCCAACTAACATGGAATGAAATGAGAGGGACTGATGGTTATTTGATGAGGTCTAAGTCACAAATTGTGATTTAAACCCTCCCAGCTCCTTCAGCACCACAGAACAACTCCCTTATAGCAGATTTACTAAAGAGTGAGGGTAGTGCATTCAGAAAATACTTTTCACTTGACTGAAGTCTTAATGTGTTATGTGTTAGTAGTGTGAGCTTACTAAAAATACTGTATCATGGTGAAGTCCAAGTTTACCCTAACAGATTTTCAATTAATCACCTCCAATCTGAAGGAAGAAAAAAGCACATTTTATTTGTAAATTATTTTATCAACCATAAGCAGTTCCCGTATTTATGTGCTTATGTGTTTGGCACTTGCCTGTTATTTGAGCCCCTAAAAGGGTACCCAAGTTCTGCTTGTGGCAGAAAGTTGAGTAGTTTGTACAGTTTTGAGGCCACAGACTTACTTTCCAACTTTGATCTGAAGAGGGAGACAATGTCAGAGCAATCCTTCTCTGCAGGTGCACGGTCCTCAGTGCTTGCACCTTGTGTCTGCCACAGGTGGTAACTGGGGAAGTGTCCTTCCTTGGCAGGCTGAATGCATCCTTGACTTGTTTCTAGGACACCACTGCGCTACCTGCTCACACCCGATCTGGAGAAAGCAGTTGGAGGCCGCATGAAGGAGCTGAACTGGAAAGAAATGGAAAAAGTAGCAGCTTACCCTGGAATAAGTGATACAGACAAAGTTCTGCATATACCTGGTGGTGGCATCACAAAACTATTGTTTAATGAGAGGTGAGTTGCCAAAAGATAAGCACAGAAAATATCAGAAGTCTTGTTTTTAGTACTTGGGTAAAATTATCTTATAAACGACTATGTTACAGGAAATGAGAAGTCCTTCTTTTTATGGAACAGGGCTTTACAGGAATAGAATTTCTTCCAGTTCAGGCCCATAATTAAGAGGAAGAGAAGTAGGGAGTCCTGGATCATAAAGTTATAATGAGATAAAAATATAAGGGAATAGGCTAAAGAAAAATAATGAAGTCTTTACAGTTATGATTACAAACAATCTGGTATCTGATATTATCCAAACCACAATTTGTAAATAGTTGAGTTCCTGTACCTGTGCTACTTTAACTAAAACTATTTCCTGAGGCAAATGGTTCCAACATAAGTTATACAAAACACCTCCAAAACCCGCAAACAATTCTGAGCACTATGAATGAGTTAAGATTTCAGGGCCAGCAAAAATTTAGGTGTGAGGGTTTTGTTAAAAGGTGCATGCATCAGAAGTTGTGCTGAAAGCTGAATTTTTAAATTTTAGAAACTAATACTCATTTATAGCACAACAGTGTGGTTCTGCAAAAGATGTGTTGTGTCAGGTGGAAAATTGACTTTTATTTTTTAATTATTACTTTTGACACCTGATCACACTGTTGCATTCAACAGCAGCAAAGTTACTAATACCATGCTTACCTTTATACTGACTTCAGTATGGAAACAATATACAATTGCAAAAGAAAAGATCTGCCAGGATGTGAGGTAAAAAATGTAAACATAACCAGGTTAATATCTAAATTTAAAAATGAGAATATTCTGAATGAAGTAGTGATATGCAGCCTGCAAAACTGCTGGTTTAAAATACACAGAAAGATAAGGAATGATTCTATCAAGGGATGTGTATAGGCATCTCACCAGCACAAAAATGCAAACTAAGTATGTAAAAGGCCTGAATACTCTTGCAAGATGTGGGATTCTTGGCTTGCAAAGTAAAGAACAAATTCAAGATTAAGCAAAAGAGCATGAAGTGTGAAAATGTGATCAAGGAAATATGGAGAGGAAAAAAATATATACATACATTTTTCATTTTTGATTTTGCCTTTTCACAAGATACGTTCATATTATTGCTGCTCTTAATACATAAATATAATTGCTGTGGATCTAAAAATGAAATATAAATGCATGCTCATTTTTGTTGCAGCTGTTCAGAGGGAATCCAAATGGCAGTTCTTCTGAAATTTTGCTCAGAAGGAGACAACATCCCTGATGCATTTGTTCTTGTTAACTATCTTAATGAATGGCTCCAGCTAATTAAAAGTGAAGTAAGTAATGTTTGATCTAAAGTTCTTGCTTTCATATTTTATAGCCGTTATTTTTGTTTTTCTTCAGTCCAGATGGGTTCATTTTGGCTCTTGGTCATCAAGAATATGCCAAATAAAATATTTATTTTTATTAAAATCTCACTGGGAGTTTCCCCACCTGAAAAAACAAATCTCAACACCAGTTCTTTTGTTTGACAGGTGTAGGCAAAAATTGTGTAAAGGTTTGATTGACTTTACTCTTCCATTGCTCTTCTCTAAAGCAACCCACTGTGACACAGACACTTGTACTGCTGCCCATTATTTTAATACCTGTGCCAGTTATATCATTACTACTTAAAACTTAATTATTCTGGGTTTGTTGCAGAGCAACAATTCCACAGATCCTTCTTCACAGTGGAAGATACCAAGTTCTTGGCGCTTACTTTTTGGCAATGGTCTCCCACCTGCCCTCTTCTGATCAGCTCTGAACTCGCTGTGAGTCACGTGTGCGGTCACAGATGTCCCTTGAGGTGTTGATTACACAGTAATTGCCAAGGAGCAGCAGCTTGCTTTGTGTCTACATAAATGATTTATTTAAGAAAAATTCCTTTTGTGTATGTGGGTAGCTAAAGAAATTAAGGTAACTTTCACAGACTCACCAAAGAAATATGTTTTGTACAGTTGTTTATTGAGTAATTTTGGTTGGAAGTTTTTTCTAATAAAATATTTTTTGAGAAACCTTTTCCCCTGGTTAAGTGTTACTGCCATGGACAAGCTTAAGGTGCTCCTTTTTAATGCAGCTGAGAACTAAGAGTGATGTGTAGTCATGGATTTTCTTGGAAGATAAAACTCTCCACTTCCCCGTCAACTGTGGATCCTACCATTTTTTCCAAGACTTCCTGGTGAGGTAAGTGAGGGTCAGAAGTGATCTGGTTTTGCTTTCTTTTACCAATGCTATTGTGGTAGCTTCAACTGGGGAGACTGCAAGCAAGGTAACAGCTCTTCTGTCTTTTCTGTCTGCACAGTCATAGAATGGTAGGGGTTGGAAGGGATCCTGAAGGTCCTCTACTTCCAACCCCATTGCTGTAGGCAGGGACACATTCTACTAGACCAGGCTGCTCAGAGCCCCAGCCAACCTAGTCTTAAACACTTCTAGGGATGAGACATCTAGAACTTTTCTGGGCAACTTGAGCCTGTGCCTCACCACTGTTAAAGTAAAAAATTTCTTCCTAGTACACAACCTAAACCTACTCTCAGTTTGAAGCCATTTCCCTTTATCCTTTCACTACATGCCCTTGCAAAAAGTCCCTCTCCAGCTCTCTTGTAGGGTCCCTGTGGGAACTGGGAGGCCATAATTAGATTGCCCCTGAGCCTTCTCTTTTCCAGGCTTCCATTCCATTTCCAGAAGCTGCTAAGATGCTGCAACTAAAGCTTTCTAGGTCAATGAGCCGTCTTAGACTGAACATGAATACAGTGCTCTGAAATACAAAGGCAGCAGGGAACCTTGCC
This sequence comes from Acridotheres tristis, assembly GCA_037013685.1. Classification (NCBI taxonomy): domain Eukaryota; kingdom Metazoa; phylum Chordata; class Aves; order Passeriformes; family Sturnidae; genus Acridotheres; species Acridotheres tristis. Next base: position 97,615,922 of record CM072886.1, on the reverse strand, counting down.
TGATATCAGGCAGTCTGGTATCTATGTATTTTGCAGGCTTAGTCTGAGACAACAGTTGTGTGATGGAAAGTTTTCACGTGTTCAATGTTTGTGATGGTTCCTGTTGCACTATAGTAGTTAGCTATGTTCAGTTTTGAACTTTTGGAAGTGCTTGCTCACATCAGCTGATTTAAAAACAACTTTACATCATGGATGCAAGATAGTCAGTTCTAGAGTTGAAAAGTGAGAATTAACCAAAATCTATTTTTAGGAGTTCCCACAGGTATCTAGACTGGTAAGCTGGTGAATTGAAATGCAGATGAAGTCAGGGAATGCAGACAAAAGGTCATGTGTAGCACACGGCAAGTCTGATAATCCTAAAGCTAGTTGGAAAAATAACCATATTCAAATTAAGCCAAGTGACTACGAGGTTTATATAGAGCATGAGAGCAAATTAAGTCTTGAAGAAGCAATGAACGGGGTGTTACTTGCTTCACAGTATTTTTCTTAAGTGAGCCATGGATGTTCACTACCTCCTAAAGAGGCACAGCCGAGGGAGCGAAACCTCGAGAAGGGAAAAGAACACTGGGAATACTTTCTGAAAGAGAAAATCCTCAGGGCTGTTCCCTGTGAAGAAGGTAGAGGGCAGTCAGATCCTTCTGAGAGGAACAAGGACGCAGCTTCTCCAAGGCCAGCAGTTCCGCAGGTGGAGCTGCCCTTGGCACCGAGCCACTCCTGCCTCCAGTGCCCGGGACAGCCCCTGCACACACCAAAACCTTCCTGCAAGACAAGGCTGTGCCTTTGCCCTGCTGTTCAGATGACTAGCAAAAATAAAAACACCTCTGCAACACTGCCCTTGAACATGGAGAAAAAAAAAATGACAGTAAATCACAGCTTCTTCATTTGGAAAAAAATGCCTTTCACATGTCTGATCATTTTAACCCCATTTCTTTAAAGGCTACAATTACACACTCACTTAGTCCTTTCTCTCCCCTTCCTTCACATTTTTAAATACACTTTCCCAACAGTAGTCAAGAATTTGGGCCTGTGTAGAAATAACCGAACAAGTACACAGGTCAGAAAGCAAGACTTCTCTTGTCACAAGACAGCACTCAGCAAAACCCAACAAAGCCCCTCTATCTTGATCTCCTTTGCCAATTCATCAAGTTGGCTGACATCAACTTTATTCCAGCATCTCAGTAGCTGAAAACCATTTAAAAACTAAGGGCAATCAGCATTTATGTTAGGATATTCAGCTACCTATGCTCCCACAAGATAAACTGTTGCATGTGACAGCAGGTAGAATAATAAGGCACAAGCACATTTCCAGTAGTCATGCAGTGCATGCTTACTCACAACTCCAAGAGGGGGGAAATAATGAAAACCTAAACCATAGCTAAAGGCAAAAGGCATGAACAGCTGAAAGCCTTATCCAAAGATGTCCCAAGTGGTATAAACAGGCCCTGTTCCTGTAATCAACAATAGCAGGGGTTGTTGCAGTGGTTTTGGCAGAGCTTGATCTCTTGCTGTAAACACTCCTAGCTTCACAGCTGCACCAACTTGAACATGAAAACTGAATCAAATAGGCACGTTGTTTTCTCCTCCAGCACAGGCTCAGAACAATGGTAATCATGTAAAGGGAAAAAATTTGGACAAATCGGACTGGCAATTTAACTATTTCAGAATGGTGTCAAGTATGCCTTAAGCTCAAGAAATAGCAGTAAGTACTCCCCTGCTTCAGCTTCCCCTTCAAGTTCAACACAGCTCTGAATATGACTGCTTTCATGAATGGTCCTCAAGACCAAGTTCTGATAAGATTTCAGGCTGCTGCCTTTTTTAGCAAAAATTGCCTCAGTTGGTCTAGATTCTCCCCCTCACACGCTTCACTTTCAGTAACTATATGACTTGTACAAAAACCTGTTATAAAAATATGCAAGGTGCAAATTTCATGTAAAACCCACCACATGCCAGTTTAGAGAGTCATAGTAAATATATATAGTTTTTTGAGTTAAGTTTTATCTGAAACCATGAAAGAACAAGTGCAGAATTGAGATCACCTCTGTTACAGAAGGCACAGGCTGGAAACCCTGCTGAACTCATTGGAAGAACTTTAAGCAGCACTCTGGCTTACCCATTTCCAAGCCATCCTGACTATGTCAAGGAGAACACTGACAGAAGGTGGGAGACGTGAAGGAAAACACTTTACATAGAACACACGGCAATGGCACAATCCAAAACCTGTTTAATTACAGACACCATTGACTTTTGTGCACTTCGTTTTTGTTCCTCAGCTCCTGTTAACTACACAGGACCGTGGATCAAGAGAATTCAGGTTTTCCCTCTTTCCTCCCTTTAAAGCACATCACCAACAGAACACTTTCCTGTCACAAAGTTACTCTGAACATTTTGTGCATCTTTTATAGCAAACATAAAAAGAATTACCAAACCAACTGGTCAGACTAATAATATTCTTAGTGGTGTATTACAAAACAAATGTGCAAGAGTTCCTCCCAAATCAAACTACAATACTTAGCATTAATGAAAATACTTGCATAAAGCACAACCTACTTTTGCCATTTTCCAGTTAAGACAGGTATCAGGAAACCTTAAGGCAAAACCCTTCTTTTTCCACAACACACACTCTTAACAGGTTCTCCCTAACATAGCGCGCACACAACAGCACATCATCATCAGCACATCATTTAAAAAAATATTTAATGCTGCCAAAAAGTATAAAAATACAATAAGAATGGCAGTACAAAACAAAATACTTCCTAATTTATTTCTTTTACATCTTTCTACATTAATACAGGCAGTATAAAAACACAAGAAGGTAAATTATTTTGTTTTGCAAAGTAGCACACGCTGCTGGTGGTCTTCATCCCCTCGGTGCAGTTTACGCTGTAAACAGATAACTGAGGTCTTCTTGGTACTTAACAGACCTCACTTTTTGTTCCCGAAGAGGGGGGTCATGTCTCGCTTTGCATGTCAATAATTTGCAGTTTATAGCTGCAGAATATTCACAAGTCTCGAAGGCTTAGGTGTCAGTCAGTCTCGGCCTGCGACATACAACCAAAAGAAAGTCACCGATTCAGTACAGAGTACGGGGATAAAAAGCAACAACAAAAAAAAAAGCTAAAAACTGACAGTGGAGGTGCAGCTCACTGGCAACACCAAACAGCTTCATGTGTTCCCTGGAGCAACTACTGCCTCTGAGCAAGTACTCTTGAAAAGCCATTGCTTTTCCAGAACGAATTTCCATGTTACAGTATAAAGCACATCCTTGCTGGAGAGTTTTAAGTACAGGTCTCAGTCCAGCAAACCATTTCCTCACACATTTAACCACAAGCACTGCAGAAGTCTCCTTGGGCCTCAGAGAGACTATGGCAGGCTACATCTCAAAACACATTACCTCTCACAGCTTTGGAGGCCAATCCTGCTGCAGCAGCTCGAAAGCAACTGTTTCTAGGCAAAGACTTTTGGTAGTGAAAAAGACACCCCAGCACTGGACATTTTGTTCTTAGGCACGAGAAGGCTCTACTCTGACAGTCTACAGAAAGAGACCTCGGTGTTCACAGCACCACACCCCCAAGCTACTACAGGTAAAATGTGTCTGAGTTCTGCAAGCACTACACTGATTCATAAAGCAGCTTTCCTCCACCACTTATGACACACTGAAAGAGGGCTTCCAAGTATTTATCCTTCCAATTTAAATAAAGACTCAGACAGAGATGCAATTTTGAACACGTTTATTTTTTGTACATAAAAATGAAAGACTGACTTAAAACTTTGGGGGCAAACAAAAAGGCCCAGGAAGACTACTGTGTGTCACATCACCTTTTCAAATACCGTCCTCTGCCTTAAGCCACTTGGCCCTGCAGAAGACTTCCTCTTTTGTCATTGTTAATTTAGTTTCTCATGCAGTCCTCAAGTGTCTCAGGTTTCACTATAATGCCAAACAGCAAACTAAATAATTTGGTTTACATTCATTAAACATAAAGCTAACCAGGCTTTTTCATCGCCTGCATGATCCAGTCACACATACATGCATACACATTTATGCCTCTTCCCTTTTCAGGGGGATATAAACTGATGTCAGTAAACCATATTACTCAAGGTTTAACAGAATAAGCCACATTTCACTGGCAACATGTCATTTCCATAGCAAATCCAGAGGTTTCTTCCAAATTGCTATTTCACACTGAATTAAATTATTTTACTTAATACATTTCAAGGAAAATACAGATGTACCGTCACTAAGTGGACTGTCCCTGCACTAAGAACACAAATAGGAAACCCAGAGGATTAATTCCAATCTTGCAAAGCCCTTGCAGTGGAGGTCCAAATGCTTGCTAGATATTTTTTTATGAAAACGTGCATGACTTGTACACAAGCGTTCATCTGAGAGTAAAACACTGTTTAATCAGAGATGCCCACCATGCATCAAATATTTCAACTGATGCATTTCCAGAGAAGGGGAAAAACCAACACAGTAACATTTTGAATTGAGCCCAAGGACATTTTAGAAGTAGCACAGGACTAGCCAGCAGTTTGCCAGAAATCGAGGACAGGGAGAGGAAAGGGGTCAGAATGCATGCCCTTCAATTTCACCCTTTAAGCATTTCCTATGGTAGAGGTGACTAGGATAGACAGTTCTTCATTTTTGGTCCATATTTGTTCCCATTGAACATCCAAGCTGTGCAAAACTGCTGCAAATTTAAATCCTCCAGAATAACAAAGTACCACAAGGGCTTAGCGTGCAGCAAGGAAAACAATCCTCCAGATTTTGGGTTTTAAGGATTAGTGATGGACCAGAAAGAAGATTTTTATCCAAATTATTTCCTGGAATGTACAAAGAGACCAATCATTTGATTTTCCTTACTATTCTTATACTATCACGAACAATTCACTGTTCAAAACAGTTTTGAACAGTCCGAGGCTTGTACTGGTTCATCCTCCCTAAATTATTAACAGTTAAGACTCCCAAGGTACTTGCAATTACAGAACCAAACTCTTACAGAACAACTGCTGAATGTGCAAGTCCTGCTTTATTGCATCAAGAAGGTAACAGAGTGTGAGGTGATCTAAACTGGCTGCCCCCTGCTCTGGCCCACCCTGAACTCAGGAATGATTACTCAGGATCAAGAAAACTGAAAAGCTAGAATTTAAAAGATGGAATCAGAAAAAAAAAATGAAGTAACAACTTGACAAGCTGCAGTTAGAGCTCCGTGCCTGTAGGACACTGGTAGCCCAGGAAATCCTCATGCCAAAAGAAGGGCAATAAATGACAGTGTGGTATCAGTCCAAGTTTCGCCTGCACTTTTTCCTTAGCTGCTTTTAAGTATCTAGAATAAAATCTGGAATATTTCTGTTACAAAAGCATTTAAATTACATTCCATGTATTTTTCCGTAACCAAAATATCTTTATAAGGCACATACATTTACACCTACTATCAGTTGTAGCTGAAACTGAAAAACCTGTCCTCAATTTAAAGGAAAAAAAACTTTTGACAGTCTTCTTGCTGGCTGAAAGTTACTGTGGTTGTAAAAATTGTGAAATGTTTTAAAATATATGAGCTGCCTGCCTGTGCTATGTCCCAGCAGTCATTTTGGTATTCAAGCTGCACAGTTGGCTAGCTATGCCATGGAACAAACTGTCTTGTTCTACTGACGCATAACTTCCCGAATCCAGTACTCCATGAAACTACACCTGTTTTCCTCATCCAGACCCTTCAGCATTTGTTTACTATACAAACAGCTTAGTCCAGAATAGTGTCAGCTATTGCAAAATGAGAATTTTAAAGAGTAAGCTGTACTTAGCTTTGTGTAGTAAATGTCAAGAGTAACTGGGCCCCATGCCTCATATGTGAGACTACCAAGCTTGGACGTACTGGGAAACTTTGACGTCAATTCCTTTGAATAAGGAGCAAATAATCATCCAGCTCTTTGAGTATTTTTCAGCAGTAAATCCAAGAAGTGCTTTACAAAATGGGGGAGGGGGGTGGAAGAAAATCCCCAAGACCTCACACCCAAACAGAAAACAACCAAGCTTAGAAAATGGAAGGAGAAAACATAACTTCTCTGAAGTTACCCAACAAGGCAATGCCTGAATAAATAAAATTCCCATTTCAAAGTACAATTCAATCCTACAAATTACTAGATCCCAGCTTGAACAACAAGCTACATTCAGCTATTTACCATCTCTGTCTTCAAAGGTAATTTAAAGGGCATAAAGTGGTTTGTGTTGAATTACTATCTAGAAAGTGTTACTACCCACATAATGTAAAGGGAGTGCTCAGTAATTTCGAAGGGGCTGTAGCACAGATACTCTCAAAATATTAGTCATCAAGTGTTTTACTAGCATGTCTCTATTAATAGAGTGCTGGGGAACGTGAAAAGCAGTTTGTGAAGCTTCCAAAGTGGCTCATACAGCTGAAAACACTGGGTATGGCAGAGCACTACCAACATTTCTTTTCTATTAGAACCACCCTTGAAGGTCCAACTACCATTTCCTTTGATGTGTTTTCTACAACTATTACTGATGAATTAATTTTATTCTTTCTAGTAATTAACATCTATAGACACACAAAACATGTTTTACATTTAATGGAATGCAGAACTTGAACAATATTGGCCTTCAAATAGTAGCTGAAGTCTGAATACAATAATCAACAGTATAACTTTCAGTGGGGGCTAAGTTCTCAAAAGCCTTAAAAAAAAAAAATCCAAGTCTTACTTAAATAATGAAAACTACAAAAAATAAATAAGGAATGCAAATTAACAGAGTAGAAACAGGCAAGTGCTTCATCAGACCCCTAGCTGCTCATTTCCAACTGGAGAGTCAAATATGGGGAATGGTTGCACTATTTTCATGCACAAATTCTAATTACATTTAGTTTCAAAATGAAATTCTTTTGGTCAGAAATTTGTACAAACTGAGCTTTTAAAAGTACAGTGAACTACAAAAAGATTAAATATGCAATTATAAAATATATTTATCCTAGGTTGTAAGAATATAAAATGTTTATGTTCATGTCACTAGTACATTACACATTACACATATTTAAGGATAACTTCTTTGCATTAATAATGTAAATGATACAACACTGTTTATTGCTTATGTCAGGCATGTAAATTTAAATCCAGACAGCCTTCAGTAGCTAAACCTCCATGGTTCAGCATCTGTTCAAGATCTGGTAGAACACCATTTGAAAAAGTATATAAACAGTTGCAGCAAGTTTGTACCTGCTCACATTAAACAAAAACCATCAATTCTGTGGGGGGCAGCGGTTCATTTTTCTAAGTACCTGCAGTGGAAAGTCCTGAGATGTCGACATGAGATCAAGTTTACATCACTTCTCTATTGTATGTAACAGTCTGTACCCATTCCAGGAATAAGGAGTTTATGCTTAAAATCACACCCCTACTCATTACCTTCCAGCAAAATTATCTGTTGGAGCAGTCACACTTACTGTTCACTTACAAGGGAATGTTCTTGAAAATACATTTTCCAGCAAGAATAAGCACCAACTAAAATCAGTGTACCAAACCCAATCTTAGTGAGAATAGGTTTCCAGTATAACCACCTTTTTCTTTTTCTTTCAGTCTCATTTAGCTTCTGCTTCATCTGCTGCAGCTTCTGTGCTGTGTTTGCTCTTCTATCCTCCCGTAGTCTTTTTCGGACAGAAGAACTTAAAAAGAAAAAAAGGTGACTCTTAAACTGAAGAACAGGAAAAAATGCTATTATAAAATCAAAACGAACCTCTTTCCAACCCTCCCAATAATTAACCCACCAGTAGCATATGGTAACAGTATATAAAATCCAAACCAAGCAATCTTTTATTGTTTTAACCACCTTGATGCAGTGTTTCAGACAATGAAGCCCCACAAATAAGTAAGTGACAGATGTAAAGATGTACACAGTACTTCATCTACGAGTTAATCTACGAGAACAAAATTAGTTAAATTATCTGAGCTGAGTTTTTCACCCTTCTGTGCCTCTTTTGATGGCTGTTTTGTGTGGAGGCTGCCTTTACATACAATGCCAGGTACCACATGGAAGTGTCACGGTAATTAAAGGGTGCATCCACTGCAGAGTTCACACCAGCATCAATGATACACTGACTCCAACCCCTATTCCCAGCTGCATGCAGGTTTAATAGTACTCATCTCAGGATGCAAACCAGATCTTGATAAAGGACACACAATAAACCTGAGTTCAGTGTGTTACACTAGCAGGATGACCTTGAAATTTGTGTTTCCAAAAGTGCCCCCACAATATCTAAGATAGCATAATTGACAAAAAACCAACTTTGACTGACTTCTAACACACACCTATACCCCCACTCCTCCTTGTGAGGGGCTCCTTCAAACATCTACAGAATTGCTGTCATTCTCTCTCAAAACACTCATGAAGACAGAAAGAAACTCATTGGGGCATTTGGTGAGCCAGCTATTATTTTGGAATTCCAGCCTATCTACAATGAACTGCTGTGTCTCATCGCAGGCTGCAGCCCTTTGGGACAGACCCTGCCTCCTTCTGTACACCACATGGCCCAGCTTGGCACAGTCCTAGCCTAATTTCTGGATCTCTGGCTATGGATCAACATTTGGCAACGCACATGTGGGAAGGCCCAAGTGACACAGTGCCTCCCAGCTGAAGCATCAGCACTCCTAAAGAAAGGCAAATTTACCTGACGTGGCTAAACCAAAGGAACCTACTCACAGCAGGTAGATTTAACATCAATAGAGGGTAATACATGGCTCCAATGATACAATTTCAATCACTACACAGAAAGTGGTGTGTGATAAAACCTTTGTGTTTCTGAGGAACCATGTATTTTTTGAAACATAAGTTAGCATTGTATTTAAAAATCAGTATGAAATTATGCTGGACAATTTTAGGACCTCATTCACACTTCACAGTGGAGTTCACTGACAATCTGTTAAGCAAATGCTTTCAAAGTGTGAGGTCCAGCTGCTTCAGTTAAAGACATTTGCTTTTCTTCTCTTGACTTCTGAACAGTAAAACCGTATCACAAGGAATCACCTAGGTGGTATTTTTAAAATCATTAAATAAGACAGTCAAATACCACCTGTTCTCACTTACTACTGCAGAAAGGCCTTGAATGGTTTTTACAATAAGAGAAACAGACAATAATTCAGCCTTTTGAGGGTGCATCTGCCTTTTAAAAGTTTCTTTATCTTGCCTACTTTTCAATGTTCCCATCTATGATATCTTGAACTTTAGTGGACACGTCAGTGCTTATTTTCTCCATCTGATCTTTGTTCTCCAGGACTATGCTGTTCCCATTGTACTTCTCTGTGGTTATTTTGGCTGGGTGTGGAGGAGACTGCTCGGAACTTGGCGCTTGGTCCTCCTTAGAGAGCTCCTTCCACCGTTTCTGAAAACAAGGAGAACATATTTCAAACATTCCCCTAATATTAAAGAGCCCCCTTGCCAAGATGCTTCAAAAAGAACAGTCACAGAAGTAGATCAAAGGAACTACCAGATCAAGAAAAAAAATTGCTAGATGAAGATGCTAGATAAAGTTAGATCAAGATGTGACTTCTCCAACAACCATCAACAAACCTCTTTTCTATTTTTCCAGGATGGTGCCACTGCAAAGCCATGAGGCATCTACCTACAGCAGCTCCACAATTAGTAAGCATCCTGTCTTATAAAATCCTGCACTGTCCAGCATTTCTCATCTCCCTCTACTTGCTACAAGCCTGTGCTGTACTCTTACCTTTTATGGCTTCAAAATACAATAGGACCTTGTATACAAGAACTGCCTAAAAAGAGAGAACTGGGTAGTTTTAACAAAGTTATCTATGCCAGAGTCATGGCCTACTATTTCACCTAGCAGCCCATTAGCCCAGAGATCTATTGCATCATAAAACAGTTATTCTTGTTATGACAAGTAATCTGAACTGAGGTGGAAGAAATAAAGAAATTGGAAGTAAACCTGTTTTGCTAAATCTCTGTCCTAATGGGTAACTTGTCTTAATAATAAATAGTCTGAAGGACTTTCTACAACAAAATTTCATGCAGAAAAGATCCCTAAGAAGTACACAAGAAGGAGAAGAATCAGCTCTAAAACACAATCACTTCCTTTCTCACACAAATCAGCCAGTGCCTATAGAGATATCGAATATCTTGTAGGAAAACAATCAGTTCTTTTAAAAGAAGTCTATGATAAGGCAGGGGAATTGAAAATTTAATCTTCTCAAAACAAGTAATAGACTCCTGTCCATGGAATGATTTCAAGATTGCTGGTCTAAACTAAATATCAAACTTAAGAGCATGATATAAAAAAACAGCTACTTATAAATGGACTGATGGCAAAATAAGTTTTAACAATGAACTCCTCCATTCCTTCACTGCAAGTGAAAGTTGTGTTTGCACAGTTTACTGACTTCCAAAATCCAAGGAGACATCAGAGATGAACATTTGGCTAACATTAAATAAGAGAGGTGTTGAATAACTTCAGGCCCTCCATCACTAGCAGAGAAGTGAATACCTCTCACACTGTGAAGAGCACAACTGTTCCTTATGGAATAAAAATGACCTAGCTGACCTTGAAAGGAGAAATATGCTTTTTGAGTACTGCCAATTGATTTTCTGCACATAATGCTGAGGCCTAAAGATAGAAGCACCAGGACAAATGCCTGCACTGCAGGAAACACTGTTTTAAGGAAGATCATCTGAACAATCATAAGAAGAAAATGAGAACAAATGAGAAGCGTGCCTTCCTAGGCATCCTCTTACTATAAATAAACAACACACTTGAACATGACAAGCGGTATTCTGAGTTGACAATGGTCTCTTGTATCCAGAAGTAAGAAATCCTATTATCTAGATGGGTGAGTGTGGGAACCAGAGCTGCTCACTTTGGAGCATGGTTTTTAAAAAAAGCAAAGCAGAAAAGTATTACTGGACACAATATTCCTCATATTACCAGAAACATGAGGAGACTAAACTGCTGTTAGCATTAGGATGCATCATGAAGTCTTCTAGACATATGGCACAGCACACTATCAGACCAGCAGCACACTATCTAGCAGTTGACTGGCAGTGGTGTAAAATTATTTCTTTATTTACATAGCAAGTCAAGAAACGTTTGTTAAAGGGAAGAATCAGACTACTACCAATACCACAAAGAAAGGAAATGTGTTTTAGCTTATCTGCTCTATTCGTGATTTTAAGAAAACAACAAAATAAAAAAGCCCTAGCATATGAAAGCAGAATTAAACGTGTTTCAAAGCCTCTCCTCCCAGTTCTCCCTCCCACCTAGTCCCAGCCACTTAACAAAGCTGTAAGCTGTTATGTCTGCAAGCCACACTGATAAAACAGTGAGATTTGGTAATCTCTTGGCACCCAAAATCATTATATTTGGCTAGGTTGTACTAACTGTAACACAAATTTTAAAGGATATGAAGAAAACAAGGTAACTTTACCAATAAATATTATCTGTAGCATCAGGCAACTTATCTGCTAGGAAAATAGCAAAGATCAAGAAATTCTTAAAAAGATCCTTGCTATCTTCAAAGTGATATTGGGCATTACTTTGCCCTTTTTAGTATTGAAAACATCAATTGAAACTTTTTTTTTAAAAAAAACCAAACATTTGGATAGACAAATTCGTTTTATATTTTATCTAAGAGGGGACATATTTACCTGTATAGTTGAATCCCCCATTATAAATTTTGCTCCTTCTATTACAGCCATATATGAAAATCTTAGTTGATCAGGAGTCTGAATAAGTCCCATTCGATATTTTCTCATATCCAGTAATACCTTCTTAATATCTACAGAAAATGGGTCTTTTTTCTCCATCTGTAAAGCAAATTACATTGGAAGTGTCAATGGTATATAAAAAATAATTACAAGTAAAAATTAGTCATAAAAATTCAATCTAAAAATTAATTTCTCCATATTATGCTTCTATTAGTTATATGGAAGATTAACATCTCAAATGATTTCTAATTTGTTTATGAAAGAAAAATGCAAACCATCTAATGAAAACTTACCGTGAACAAATCAAGGATCATGTATTAAACAAATAATTTAGTACCCAAATATTAAGTCTTAAAATTAAGACATTTAGATATGCTCAGTTTTATTCAGGCTTGTATTTGGACATTGAAATAGGACAGTAAGAATCAGAGCTGTAAAGTAATATTTCCTACTGCTTCTGAATAGAACAGCAATTCAGACTGACTGACTATGGCAGAAGTTTCCTTATTTAAAGCAGAACCCTGAACCCAAGCAATACACATGCCTGTCTCCGTATTCACAGGGTGTTTTTGAAGTACATTTGCATCAAAATTTACCCCTATGTTTTTCAAAATGCATAAAGCCAAAGAAAAACTGAAGTAAAAAACCCAACGAAAAAGTAAGTTCAGAGGATCGTACCAAACCACAAAATGCATCTCTTGTAATTTAATTTAAATTGTTTCAGTTAAACCTGTGCTGTCCTTCTCACTATTACCAAGCACAAAAAGAAAACTCTGTGGCTGGACTTTCAAATCCAACAAAATTTTTTATTTATTTAAATTATTATTTAACATTCAAGGTTCGCTCATGTCATGAGCAATTATAGATGATGCAGTTCACTAAGTAAGCAAAAAAAATATCTATACATCTACGTGGCACTGGAACTGGCTACCAAGCCCCACTACCCAGAGGGCTGCACAGCAGGGGAAATTCTGCACCACCCTCCACTACACACTGCAGGAGAATTAGGGGCAAGCCTGAGTTCTCATCCTAGTTCCAGTAATAATAATAATTTTTCTGCATGCTTAAGAAAAGGGCTCTGGAGAAAAAGACTTATAGATTCAATCATCTCAATATATATTCACAAGCTTTTTTCATATGAAAAAAGCCGACCAATCCTCAACCTTTTCTAAGCACATCTTACGTAAAAGGAAAAGAATGTTTACAATTTACTTTCCAGGAAGCTTTGAGAATATGTAATTGTCCTGGGGTATTTCAAGAGGGATTTGTAAATGCATTCCAAGAGCTGTGTTTCTGACATCAAAATATGTGAAGAAAAAAAAAGCATGTCTTAATTTAAGTTTCCACTGGAATGTCATTAACGTCAATGTTTTTAAAGCCTTCTGAACAAAAAGCCCATATTGGGAAGGTTGGCAGGGTGTCAGGAGAAGGGAAGGGGTGACAGAGAAAATGCAAACACTTACCAGAACAAGACAAGTATCTACTAATGAAAATGTGCCAGAACGTCCTATTCCCGCACTGCAGTGAACTACTGCAGGTCCGTGTTCAGGACTCAGTGAACCAGATTCTCTGACTTTAAACAGGAAGTTCAGGAATGAAGCTGGGGATTCAGGAACTCCAAAGTCTGGCCATGTAGTATAATGAAAATGAGAGATCATCCTGGAGTCACCACTCTAGAAGTAAAAACAAACACTAGAACTAGAAAGCATTCCTCTTTGGCTCACTTAGCACACACTTCCCCAGTCTCAGTCAACAGCTATTTTCTATTTTAAACCTCCCATTAAGACAAACAACCCAGTAACTTGCTTCAAGCTGGATGACAACCAACAATGTACGCTTGAAAGAGTTTTATCTGAGTTGATAATTTTCTCCTTTGTAATTATTACCACACACGTTTTTTTTTCTTCTTCTCGAACTTCCAATATTACATTTGGTTTGCTTCACTACTTACTCCCATATATCTTTCTTTGTCTACCAATAATGCAGTTCAATGGCTGACAGCAGTTACTAGACAGCTAGAATTAACATGAGTGATAAAACCCATGTCAGCATCACACTACGCTCTACATTCTTGCTTAGAGCAAGTTTTAATGCCAAGAGGTATTACATCTCCTTCATACTAACCACATTACTGAGAGGAGCAGGAAGCATTCCTTCCTGGAAAAGGCTATAAAACCCATACAGCAGGATGTCTAGCAAGACTTCTGCTGTATGGACATCTTCTATCTTTTTTAAGTAAAAAAGGAGGATTCCAAAATCATACAGCTGCTTTAGATCTGGTCTGTTAGAGTTCCTCTCCTAACCAACTAACTGCAAGTACTGAAATGGCAGCAAGAAAATATGTATATGAAATTTGAATCATGTTTTTATGGAACTCATTCCAGACCTGCTGTTAAATGCTACTCCTTGCCTTGGTGATTCTGAGACAAAATGATCACTGATTTAAGCTCAGAAATTTTAGAAATGTTCGGGTTTTTTATTTTTTAATAATTTATTTATAATTTTTAAATTAACTCTATTTATAATTTATTTTTTAATTAATTCAGTTATAATTTATTATTTCAGTTATTTAATTTTCCACATATACTGAAACCTAGATAAATCTTGGCAAAGTTTGAACAAAAGGTTTTAAAAATCTTTGTATTCCAGAAAACTATTTTTCTTCTTCAGCAACAGTAAAATATAGCCATGAATTTAAAATGAATTCTACTATTCTTCATCTGCTCAGTCTGTTTCTACTTCTTATGAGAGACAACTTACGAAATTCCTTTGTGAAACTAAAGTATCCATTTCATGGTTTCCGCAGTAATAAAAATAGTCTCCCAACTTGTCTTTTGCCTTCAGTGCCCAATACTGCAAAACTGCCAATACTTTCACAGAAAACAGTGGATATTAACATGACTCTGAGATGCCCACTTATCTTCCAGAAATATTTTGTCTTTTGGCTAGGTGCTCAACAAGGACAGCAAAGTGTGATCTACCATATTGGGGAAATGAGTTTGTGTTAAGATTTCATAGGGGGAAAAAGGAGTATCAGGCCCTAAATTCTATAAATATACTGGGACTTCCCTTTGTCTGGAGCAAAGAATTAAAGAGTTTGTATTTTCTCTCCTACTGTTCTTCTGTACCTAGTTTTTCAAATAGCAAGTTAACTCATAAATTAACTAAATGACCTGTTTGTTTAAAAATCATGAAGGAGACACGTTTTTCAGAAGAAATCTGAAGTAATACTTAAGCAATTTCCTCAATTTCTAAGAAAAATAATTCATCACTTTAAGAAACAAAATTAAGAAGAAAACTGGAGATGTGAGCTAAATGGACATGTTAAGTAAAGGCTGAATTTGCTTCTTGTGACTCTAGATGGTCTTTGTAGGTGGTAATTGATATTTCAATTTAATTTAATTAAATCAATTTAATACTTCAAGATTCTGAAAGAACATCCCAGATAAAAGCATCCCTTACACCTCAAGAAGGCAAAAATGCCTGTTTTTGTCATTTGATTTCTGTCACCTCAAAAAAGGTGACTTGTGGGGTTTGTTGGTGTGGGCTTTTGTTTGGTTGGGGGATTCTTTTGTGTGGGTTTACTACCCCAATCCCATCCATAACAAGCATCTTCTTCCTAAAGACATACTTCGTTCTTTTTCTAAGTGTCATCCTACTTATACATTAATCTGAAATAGTTATTTCTAAAAGAGAGATGAAACAGTCCTGTTGTATATGTCACTCTGCTCTAACTCATGAATTAAAGAATTAAAAAGTAATTATTCTTTCCTTTCTTGTATGAAGGCTTTATCCATCCCATGATTTTCCATCCCTTTGGTTATTATAAAAATACCTAGTCTCTTCATCTCTCTATAAGAGTCCCATTGCAAGGCACTGGAAGCAGCTGGTCATCTTTGAATTCACAGTCTCTAATCCTACAGCCAAATCCCATTTGAGTATTTCAAACCTCCCACATTGCACTCTTTAACAGAATGGCTCTTTCAAGTGGTGCTTGGCAGTCAAGCTGAGCAGCTGAAACAGTGCCTTTGTGAGGATCTGTACCACCCTTGCTAAAACAACTCCCAGTCACTGAACACTTACATGAAGTGACGTGGGACTATGGGACTGTTACGAGAAGAGGTCTGGCTTTTTGATTCACAACTGCTGATGGACCAAAATTCAAATTTAAATAACAGTTAATTTAATTTGAAGTGTTACCAGGAAACTAGCTAATCTTTTAAAATAAAAACCCCTGGACTTAAGACTCAGGCAGCATGTATAAAATTTTATATGTTATACACGAGGGACATATTTCTGCATGGTAACTGAAAACCAGCTTGGTTCTATGGTAACCACAATGCAATTTTGCAAGATTTATTCCCTAAGACTAGCTAGCAAAAAAAAAATATCCCTGAATAATCATGGGACAGCAGTTTTAACAATTTTTTTAAATTACTCAAACTGTGGAAGCTTTACAAACTACTGGGATAAGCTTTCCATAAATAACCAAGACAGTTAAACCTGATGAACCTATAAAGATGCACCACACTGCACAGCTCTGCACTGACTGCTGGAAACACCAACAGTATAATCAAAGGACAACCAAAGGACATTTTCCAAGTTCCAGAGATCCACATGAAGACTTGAGCAGAAAAGGAATATCCCATTAGATTAACTTCCAGCAAAACAAGCCTTGCCATAACCTTTTTACAGTGACTATCCAATCACTCAAAACAAAAAGGAGCAAAAATCTCAAGAGCAACTTCAGATTGTTTAGTCACCTGAGAGTTTGAACATGAATAAAACACTACCAAAGTGCTCAAAGGTTAAGTTGGTGCCTTCAGGGTAAAGTAAAATGTTTTCCAGAGTTTGAATTAAAATGGCCCTGAGGATTAAGGGGCCAAATAATCATCACAAACATTCTGGTTCATCCACAGGATCAGCTAGTGAGGGCCACTAAGCAATCTTGAATTACCTTAATCTGACAGTCACAGCCACACGGAAGCTTGGTACTAAGTTGAGAATCCATTTTACTAATAGGTTTTTCCAAATATTTGCTATTTGTGGAGGACTCAAGATTCCACTTGGGATTTATTAATGGTCCTTACTCTGAAGTATCACACTACCAGTGTCACATCAAATTTAATGCATTTCTCCTAGTCCTTTCTCCCCCAACAAGTATTTTCTTAGCAAACCTCTCCTTCTACTGCTGTATTCTTACTTCCAGAAACCCAGTCTAAGATACATTCAGAAAGGTTCCTTCTGCTCCATTTCCTCATCCAAGCAATCCCTGGCTTCCCTGAACATCTGATGCTCATTTGCCCTCATATAGCTTGTCTGAATTCCTCAGTACCTGTGTAGTAGTTTTGCTTATAAATATTCATTATGTGTCACACTGTATCTTTCTCAGGGTATCTGGGTTGCCACACCAGAAATTCCTGAAAACGAAATTTTCTTTTCTCTAAAGACCAATATACAAAGCTGTGACATTAAGGGAAAAAAAGAGGCTAAAAACAATAAAAAATAATTTAAAAATACGTATTCAACACAAGGTGGAATCTTTTCCAAGTCAGATGTCAAATCTAACAAATCTCCTACAACATTGTTGCAAAAAGGTTATTTTACAAATTTAACAAAAGGCTCTCATACACCTCGCTATCACTTCTCCAAAAAGCTGAGAGACTTTGCTTCAAATCACAGCCATTCAACAGCTTCACACATAAATGATTACAAAATTTTACGTGAGCACAGTATCTTCCTCTACCCTTATTTTCCAAGAGGCACTGGTTGGTGGAAGCCTTCATAGTAAGCCTTTATCAAGGGACAGTTCTGAACCTGAGCTATTAGAGTAGAAAGCAGCACTCAGCAGAAGAGATGACAATTGACACACCAAACCTATGGAGGACACAAAATGAACCATGGTGGAAAAGCAGTTTCAAATGGCTGTATTCTAAAATGCAGACTGGGTCAGGAAAAAAAAAAAAAAAAAACCAACAAAATTCTAAAATCATCACCAGCAAAACAAAGGACATTGGGAATCTTTTCAAAACTTTTGGAAAGAAACCAATAAACACAATTTTCTCTTCAAAGCTTTACTGGACTGTTCTAGCTCCAAGAACAAAAATTTTTTCCTAGAACAGATTTAAAAAAAAAAAAATCAAACCAAGAAATGCCCTGATATAATCCTGAAAAAGAACAGCCCCCAATCCCACTTGTATTTCTAAGTCATCTTTAACAAAAGCAACTACAAAACTAACTAAATACTCAGAGGTTGTTTCATTGGTAACAACATAAACAAACTCTTTACTCCTAATATGCCCATATTTTGTTTATGTCTTAAAGAGATCTGCTACAGTAAGACAAACTTACTCGAGCTCAGAATGGCTGCATTATTAAGACAACCTTGCTCCTCTCTGTTTTCAAGGAAATACTAAAATGTAAGTATTCTTGGCATTCAGAGTAAATTTTGTTCATGAGTCATTCTATATTCCAGGCATTGAGTGGCTAAATGTCTTACACTCTGCCTCCACCAAAGGCCCCTCCAGAATAACTTACATAAACACAATTAAGCTCACATTTCAAGTTACTGCAAATACTCAGTTCCCACAAGTTTTATGGTATAATTATCAAGTTCTTACAAAAGGCTGCATATAACACTGACAGTGTTAGACTAGAAACTATGCAGCTTTTTTTTCTTGAGTAACCAAGTATGTTCTGCTTCTTCTACAAAAATTGTGCTTTGGAGTTAATATTCATGGAGCCTTACCAGAGTGCTAGAGAGATAAAATAAAAATTCGTTCCAAAAAGATTGGTGAGTATTTGTGAAACTGATTTGTATGACTGTCCTGGGTTTGCCCTCACACAAGAAATTCTGAACAGTGCTGACAGGCCTGCACTGCTGGTCCAAAACAAACCCAGAAATTTAAGTGCTCAATAGCTCCAACTCAAAAATCTACTACAGTACACATTGTGCTGTTCCTTGAGGCATTTCCTGCATTTTCCAGTTAATGTTATGTTCAAACTTATACAAGTAAAGAAAACTGCATCCTTTGAAAATAGGAAGTTTAAAAGTAAGCGCCAACATCAGCCAAACAATTCCACAAAGAAGCCTTTCTGGTAGTTAGGAAAAGTTGCCTCAGCTTTCCAAAAGTAAAAGTTGTTCTTATTCAAGCACTAGCTAGCCAGCATTACTCATCTTTCTTTTGACTTTGCTGTCAATAAACAAACTACTAAAGAGAAATTTCTTCAGGTCAGCAGGACAATATTTCATAAAGCTTTTCTAACATGGAGAAGATCAATGAACAACATGCCAAGTTTTATCATGCTGATCTCATGAGGGAGGCTATGAATTACTGAATATTATCTCAGAATACCATCAATAGTTAATCACTATAAATTCAAATATATGAAGAGTTGTATAAAACAACATGCAGAACAGCTTTCCTTTCCCAAATTGTCTGAAAAAGACAACCTTGAAAACTTGCCATACTAGCATTTTCAATTAATATAAGGCAAGATTTATAGGGAGAGAGAATATCTTACAAGACATAGCTGGAACAAACAGACAAGCTCTTCAATCCTGTCTTCCGCTCTGAAACAGAAGCAGCAAATTCCAACCCAAGCTCAGGCCAGGAACAATTTTTTTGAGCTTAACTTGCTTAAATTGTCAAAGTGCTTAATTTTTTAAGAGAAAAGGATGATTGGTCCTGTGAAGCAAAAGGGCAGGTAAGCAAGAGGAGATAAAGTTACCTATCTATAGGTGGTAATCACCCCTCCCCCAAAAAACTTAACATAGCTGGACTAGATTACACAGAAAATTCAAGTTCCACTAAAAAAAAAAAAAAAATCAGTAATTACTCAGTCAGGTTTCTGATATTCAAAGGAAATCAGAATTTTCCACTCTTGTTTTCCTCCTTTTAAGTTAATTCTTACAGCTCCTCTTAGAATCACCTCTACTGTCATTTAGAATTCAGCATGTTAAGGTACTGCCAAATGGAAAATACAAGTGTACAAATGCCGAAGATATTATCTCTCCTAATGTATAGACTGAGGTCTAAGTCACTTGCTTATTTCCACACAAACATCTTCAACATTCTCAGAAGCGAAGTGCATTAAAATTTCCAGTGTAAAAGCTCACTCAAACCTGAAGTGACATCATGCTAAGTGGTTCTCATGATACACTTAAGCCCATGAATAGGAGCTGTACAGTCTGAGAAAAGCTTACGTTGATATTTTCTAATTGCAGCAGATGCACT
The DNA here is from genome assembly GCA_037013685.1 of Acridotheres tristis. Taxonomy (NCBI): domain Eukaryota; kingdom Metazoa; phylum Chordata; class Aves; order Passeriformes; family Sturnidae; genus Acridotheres; species Acridotheres tristis. The sequence continues at coordinate 97,595,966 of CM072886.1, read as the reverse complement.
GTGTAATAGGATTTGATGTCTTCAGACACTAGTCTCACACGGAAACCTGTTTCACTGAATGTCATAACTTCCTCTTCTTTTGTTGGCCAGTATTGTGCACACTTCACCTAATGGATTTTTTTAAGAGAAAGAAAAAGAAGAGGAAAAAAAAGAAAGAAAAACTTCGTTAAATATCCTAGTATCTTGGGCTCTGCATGTGCAGATTCTGAGACCAAATCGTTCAATACAGTAGACTCAATATCTGCTCCCACTTTGTGGAATTCTTACAGTCCATAATGTTTAAAGCCAAGTTATTACAACTGTTTCAGTGGCTATTATGCATTCCAGCTTTATGTCTTTATGCTTTCTTTCATCACATGGCTAACATGTTTTGAGATACATCTTAAGCCTTCCCTCTCCCCCCTCCAGTTCTCTACAGAGAACTGAGATCTCTGCTCAGCTATTTCAGCATTTCCCCTCTTTGTTTCTGACTTGCACACCTGCACATTTACAGAACATCTATAACACCCAGCTTGCTGAATACTGGAAGGTTCTAGTGGAACAAAAGAATGAACTAACAAATCAATGCTAAACTATTCTTTGTCTTATATTCCTCTTGCTCTGCACTCAAACTCTCTGTAGGAAAATTTTTGCACAAGAAAATAGGTGACTTTTTAACAGACCGGTCAAATTTTTTTCACTAATCTGCACTGAAAAAAACCCAATAATGACATGCATTTATAATAACAATATGCAATGCTTTTAGGCACAAGAGCAGAAAAACTACATCATAACAGAAGATTTGTGCATTCTGCCCATATGCCACTGGTTTTAAAGAATCAAAAATAACTAGAACAATTCAACGTGTCTTGGGCAGCAATCTGCCTGCATTATTACAGCTAACATCTCTACATAACAAATATACTACTCTGTTACATTTAGAAGACTCAATCTAAAGATACTTTTTTTCCCACCTTCCATTTTGTTGTGGGAACATCTTACACTGCCTCTTCTCCTCACCAGTTCTATCTGTACACCCTTTCTCAGAATGTTACTTTTACCCTTCTGGATGTTAGATACTATTTTCATCAAATTGAACTGGATGTCTTAGCTCCCTCACTTCACTGTTTTAATAAATACACATTATACTGCACATCAGTGAGAACATTTGTTAGTTCTTCTAATGTAACAATCAAACATTGCTCAACAGTATTAAAATTGTGTGGCTTATTTCACAACTTTAGGCCTAATGTCACTTACCGATTCTTTTTCAACAATCCTATTTAGCATGACAACTGCTTTGGTTTGTTGTTGCCATACCATTAGCCAAAAATGACAACATGTATTAGGTAGTGGACCCTGTGTGGTAAAAACACAAAAATAGGCATGAGAATGTATAGGCAAAGCAGTGTTTGAGCACAGTTAATAGTTCACTGTGGGAAACAGGAAAAAGTCTTCATCTTAAGTTCAAACAAATTATTAATAGAATGACAGAAATGGCAGGCAAGAAAGTAGCCACACTGCACAGATCATTCCAGGACTTAAAGAGCTGGAGGTTTTTTAAGAAAAAAAATTCCAAACAAAACCAAATAACAAAACAGTAAGAACTCAGGGAAGGGTTATTTTGGTTTAAGCATCAATACTATTGTGCTGTTAGAAGAAAAGCTACTGCAGGCATGCTCAGAAGCTACAAGATAGATTAAGGAGTAGAAGTACTGTTGTAACCTCTTTACAAAAAAACTGAAGAAAAGAGCAAGAAATATTTAAGAAGCTTCATATGCAGTAAATTACTCGTACTTCAATATCCCCGTTATCTTTTCTTAAAACATAAAATGATCTGTTCACAACTACATCACACTGGCAGTTAGTATGAGATACCTGTAATTCATGGAGACAAGAAACAATCCAAATACAAATTGCAACTGTACAAATCTCCCTCGCTAGAGTCCCAAACCCTGTAAGAACCCAGTAATTGTACTACTTACCTGTGTTAGAATATAATATCTCTGGGCTTCTTCTATGACCACTAAGCTGGCATTGATATAATCATTCTCAGTGTTCTGGAGTTTTACACGACTGTGATCATCTAAAATTCAAAGAAAATTAAGAATTAATGATGTGTCCATCTTGATGAATACTCTCTAACAGGCAAGTTTAGGTCTGACAAGCAACTAGAACTAAATTCTGCCGTATGACCCAAACAGCAAACTACAAATATCATTGAAATTATTTCTCACATAACTTTGGTAACTGTCCTATTCTCCCCTCAGCATTCCATCAGAATAATTTCAGGCAGCTATTAATAGAATCTGCTCACAAAACTGGAATACCTATTTTTCATTAAAAAAACCCAACCAAACAAAATAATCCTCCCACACAGGCCTAAAAGTCCTCACAGTCATCCCTCAACAACTGCAATTCCTTACTACAACAGCACCACAACTCACACCAGAGTTGACCAACCAGTCACTGCCCTATCACACCAGATCACTCCACTGCATTATTTCCTAAGTTCAAAATTCCAAGATTTTTAGTGAACTGAAGTTTCAAAGGTTGATGTAGAATCAAAGTTAAGCTCACACAGCTAAAAAAACCCCAATAAAATCTACTTGCAGTAATTCAAGCCAGGCTTTGATCAATTTGATTTTCCCTGTAAGCTATTGTCTAATATTATACAACATAAAAATACTAAAAAGGCACAGGCAAAACCAAAAATTTTCAATAACAAATCATCCAGTTAAAGGAAGCCTAATCTAACTACATGGTTTTATCTCAAAATTGTACAAGCAAGACTGACAATTGCCCTGCTTATGGCAGAGGCAAGCAAAGGACTCTGTAAAATTCTACCATTAATATGAGAGAGATTATCATATCGTCAAACTAAAAAACTGCATAATAAAAAGTCATAGTAGTTGTTCCTAGAACCTTTTAGTATCTGATTTATGAACCTCTAGGAGACATTTAGGTAATCAGACTTGTTCACAGTAAGTAATCCTTCAGCCATTTATCTGTCATTTTATTAAATAAACAGTACTTTCAGTTTAAAATTTATACACAACTACATGCCAGAAAATGAGATTCACCTGACTGTAAACCTCCTGAAGCTCAACACCTAGCAGACTAAGAAGAGTAAATGAAAAGTAGCAAACTAAAATTAATTTAAGAAACTTCAACAGATTTCAGGAAGAGATTCCATAAAGAAACTGATAACAGAGTAAATGACGATGTAATACCAATTTTTAAAACTAAATTCAGTTAGTCTAACTCATAAAACTCAATCAGGGGCCAGACTGCTGTTAAAATGCCAGCCCACCCATCCTTGCACCAAAGGCTCACTTTCTTTAGACAAACACTTTGGGAAACACACAAAGCCATGAGCTTTGACATTAGCAACTACCAAGTATCAAATTCAGCACAACTACAATAGCTGAACTCACAGCCAGCCTGTGCCGCACAAAGCTTATCTCAGAATTCCATAAATATAAACCCGGACAGGCAAAAAGCTGATGGCAATCAAAAAAACAGTAATTGAATTAGACTCTTGATCTACACACTGCTTTCATGATTTAATATACCTTCAATGTGTTTGGAAACCTTAGAAAAGTACATTTACTAGGTCTTGATCTGCCTTTATATTCTCCCTCATCTATCTGCAACTGTCAACTGCCGAAGATTATCCTGTTTTGTTGGATTCAAGTAAAGAAGTCAACAGTAAAGTAGAACTGTTTTGCTGCTTCTGAAGCACTCAAATTTAGGGCTGTTGCCCTATTCTCCCTAACTCCTAGCTTTTATATGCAGTCACATACAAACGTGAAGAAACAGAAAAATGCTGAAAATTTATTTTTTATATAAAAGCATGAGAAATATACTGGGTTAAGCTGTTTTCATTAGCATTCCAGTTGTAAGGCAACACCATCTTAACTTTCAGGAGTCATAAAATTTGATTTATGATACCCCTGTGTGAAGAAAAAAATATATTATCAAAGCCAAGACAGAGCAAAATTAAGACACGTGCATTTTAAAGCAAAATATAACTCTTTGCATTATTTTGCCAGGATAGGAAAGCATTACTTTTTCCTTTCATGTATCACTTTATCTGAAATGTTTCTACTGGAAAGAAACCAAGACCTCTGTAAATATTACATGTCATTTGCCAACAGGAAAAACTTAAGATCTTGTTATAGTAAATCACACATACCGGTACCAGTGTTCTCGGAAAGGTGACGCAAGCAAGCACCGTTAACAGTTTAATCACCCAGCGGCAGCTGCTGTTCTGCTGCCAGGGACAAAGAACTCCAGCCTCTAAGGAGTTTTCCTACTTTAATCCTTACATTCTCAGATTCATCTTTTCCTTTCTTATAAATTCTGCTTTGTAAGCATGACAAATAAAGTTCTGCAAATCGTTTTTTTTAAAGTCCCTTTAATAACTAATTATATGCACAGACAGCCTCCCTCTTCCTCCCCAACTAAAACAGAGATCTTGCAAGTACCCTGGCAGACAGTCCACAGGACAAAAAAAAACCAACCCACTAGAATATATTGATTTCCCTTCTTTCAAGGGATGAGGTTCTTAGAGGACACAATGACCTAGAAACCTCATTCAAACCCTGGCTTGCTCTTCTGAATTAACTGAAGCAAGCCAACTCTTGACAGTGAGTTAGCTGTAATGTATTTCCCGTATGTATATAATTTCCAGTTACAAAGTACTTAGATTTATATGAATGATAAATCTATCTTTAAGATAAGATTTATCTTATGTGTTGCCATCCCCACAGCAGCTAAAATACAGTGCTCATTTTCTGAAGCGCTAATTCCCCTATTTCAATAAACTATGCAGCCTGAAAAGGAAGTGGAAATCTTAAAAATTTTTCTCCTTCTGGCTCTTGCACTGAGAAAAAAAACACTCCCAGAACGACCCTGTCTGAGATAAGCAAACTCTGATTACCCATTTCCAGTGAAACTCTGTCCCACTGGCAATACTTCCCATGCATCAAATAATGCCAAGACTTCACAATGCTCATCAATCTGCTCACCCTCGGCTTAACAGAAAATGACAGATCTAGTTAAAACCAAGATACAAAGCATTTGACATTTTACACCACACTGTTCTTGCAGTTGGTTAAAGAAAGGTTTCCATTATAAAACAACTGTGTTTCTAGAACACTGTATAACTTCAAAATTATCTTTTATCCAAGAGATGTCTCTGGTCCCCCAAATATACAGCTATTAACAACAGAGGAAGGAGAAATGCTACTTAGTGGATTAAAGAAAGTCATAAATAAAACATGCAGCCGCAAGCCATCCCAGTGACCATGCCTGACCTTTCCCGCCTACCAATAAATCCCTTCCATTTCACAAATCCAAATCTAGTCTGAGCTGCTAAATTATTCAAATTGCAATACTCTGTCACTAGACTTACAGTCTCAAGGAGGTAGCCTAAGGCAAAGGAAAGGCAAAATGACTTTTCCTCACCACCTTGTCACTGGTTGTACACAAGGAATGCCATCCTATCAGTCATGGTCTAGCTCACCACCGAAATGTATTCATACCGAAATATACATATCACTACTGCACAGCATCCTACACTTGTAAGCAGGACTATGGAAAAAAAGTCTTAAGGAACATTAAAGTTTACATCAGCATGTGCTACAAAATTTCCCTCTTCCCCAACCCCAAAGGAAGAAGTATCTCCAAACTCAACAGCACATTGAGTTCATTTTACAATGCTTCACGTGGTAAGATGTTTTAGAGAATCATAAGATTATGTCATAAAAATCATCAATGTCAGCTTCTAATATGGACAAGAAATGCAGCAGGGCTTATTTTGGCCTGAACATCTCTCTGTTTTCAGCACATACACTTGAAACACGGGACAGAAAGGGAACAGTCCTGCAATGATAATGAATCAGCACCATGTCTAAAACCACTCAAATAAGGACCAACTATGTTCCCTGTAAAGCACAACACTCTTCATGTTTCTCTCGTGTATGCTATGCCAACTCTAAGCCTTGGTTGAAATATCTGACACGAAATCTTGTCAAGGCCACAGGAAGAAAACATGAGAAATCACTACCTTGCAAGATCTCTCAAAAGCAACATAATCTATCAGCAAAAATACTCAGATGACCCAAGTTCTTGAGCCACACACCATATTACAAAGGAAGGATGAAGAGAAAACTGCATAAACCCCCATCTACCCTTCAAAAGCAAAATACAAAAAAATCATGCCAATTTTGGTGAGGGGATTTCCTCCTTGCCTGTAAATCTGAGAACTCAGCTCTAAAGATGTTTACAGTCAATCTGAGACACTAGACTCCTCTGATAACAACTAAGGATAAGATTTAGAAGAAAAGTTAATTACAGAAATCTTTAGAGTTTCATTAAAATTATTAATAAAGAATAACAACCTCACAAGTTACTTTCCTCTGTTAACATCATTTTCTGAGAAATGGTTTCATCTGTCCGGAAATGACTGGCTGTCAAACCAAACCTACTTCAGATTAACTTCCTGTTTCACTACTATGAAGCTGAAATACTCGTCTGCATATTCTAGACTAATACCAAACTATAAGACTATTTTTTTCAGCTAGGTAGTAATTATTGAGGGCTTTTACCAAACCAAACTTACATGTGCTAGAGATCTTTAGGCAATAAAAATGGACACTAACAAAAATAGTTATGAAACTGGAAACACTGTGAAACTCAACTGTAATGGACAGAGATGATTAGCCTTTCCCCGCAAACAGAAATTAATTTTTACCTAGGAATGTATGTAACAGACACAAGTTTGTTTCAGTGTACTTGTCTCAGGTATCACAGTTGAAATGAGGCAAACCAACGCAAAGTATTTTTTCCTGGACTCGTAATTGACGTATTTCCCGTAAAATTGAACAATCTTTGCATTTCCTCTTACAGACACACCACCTCAGATTTTAGACTGGCTTGGCAGCTACCACGGTTAACAAATCATTTTCTCATTACTTTTGGAGAAATAAAACTCTTTCTTGAAATTATGTCTTACAGTATGATCAAGTAGCTAGATCTCATAAGTCCTGGTTCTGAAGGCCTTTGATTACTTGAAAATATTAGTATCACCCGTTTTTCATCTAAACACTGTTAAAAAGCAGCGAAATTTGCAAAGCAAAAGACTGAGACGTCAAAACTGTGTGAGACTGAGTTGCCTCACATTTCTGCAACACTAGGTCCTTGCATACATGCACCACAATTAGATGTGCTCACCACAGTGACCAAACCACGCAGCTTTTATCCGAGCTGCTCTGAAATTTAGGCACTGCTACCTTGAAATCTTACTTATAACTCCCTTCCAGGTCTCTTTCCACTCCTGAGTCTCATCATTCTTACCGAAGCAATTATGAGTAATATTTGAGTAAACACAGAAGTAAAATTCAGGAAGAATTAACTAGTCCAAACACAGTGTTTTGCTCTGTTCTCCTGACACAACTTTGTTCCTAGTGCTCAGTTCTGCATGCTATCTAGGTGGACCAATTCAAACCATATTTCTTTCATAAATACTAAAAACATTCTTCATAAACTTCACCATCTTATTCAGTTCATTCATCATGTAATAATTTATGTCAAAGTGTAACAGCTCTAGCCTTTTCCTGCGCCCAACTACTACTTCAATACTAGATTTTATCTGTTTCTCTGCTTTTGCACTGGGGTCCAGGAATTAACACAATCATTTATATATTTTTTTTCTACTGGCTAAACATGCATTTCAGAAGCAGGCTTTGCCATGACTAAAGCAAAGGTGTTTGATGCTCTTCACTACTGTAAAAGGCATGCCATGATTAAGGAAAATATTGAGTTCCAAATAACTCCAGGAGATGAGTACAAGTCATATCCGTAAGGTATTACTCGAAGCATTATTAGATACTATTTAAATAATACAATATATTTTTATTTATTTTAGAAACACTATTTTTGAAAAGAAAAATGTACAAACAGTTTGAAAGAAAATTTTCACTCTCTTTGTATAAATTACATTCATGTAAGGGAGAAACGGTAGAAAAATGCACAGATACAGCTCCTGACATGGAAATTGTATAGGATATTAGACCCAGGACTAGAACCTGGGACTTCTGGGTTCAAATCTAATTTCCTGCCTTCTCGTCTTACAACCCCCATCACAACTTAGGTATGAAACAGAAAGTGAATAAAACATCTCTTTCAGCATCGGTAAGATGCTAATGCTGTGCTGCACCACAACAGCACCAGGACAGCAAAGCTGGGACACCCAAGTGCCTCTGCACAGACCAACAGGTATCCACCAGAGGCCTGGCTCCTTTTCCTAAGCCTACAGTGAAAGCCAGTGAGCCTTGCCTCATGTGAGGTATCTTCCTCAGTGCAGGATACTCCTCCAAAGGAATGCCATGCAGACACAGCAAGGAGGCCCTGCACCGAATTCCTAAGTCCAGTTTTACCAGTGTGCAGCACAAGGGTTCAGCACACCAGACTGGACCCATTTGGTACGAATTCACTGTGCCAGTGGAGCATCTTGGCAGCAGCCTAAGGAGCAGTGCTGCATCTGACTAGTGTGACTCAATCTAATACCCCTTCTGTGCCATTTTGAGAAGTGCTATGCACATGCTGTCACCACAACTTTCAACTGGAAACAAGGAGCTCAGCACTTCTCCAAATTGTACAATAGGTATTCAGATCAGGCTCTCAAACAAAAAGCCCCAGTATACCAGCAACCCTTCAAAAACTCTAGATCCAGTAATGAGGTGGTTTTTAGGACCCTTCAGTATTCTGGGAAACTTCATAAGGAACATACAAACATGTTATCTGTCCCAACTTTAATTTACTAAAAAAATTAAAGCTGTATAAGCTATCTGTAGCTCACGTATCTTTTTGCAATAATTTTGGCTTACAATTTCTGAAGTAAAATGCTAATGAGAAGAATCCCACAATATCTCTGTAGCAGAGAACCTGGTCTAAAAAAAAGGTTTCTTTCATGTGAGACATACGATCATTTTGTAAACAAGATCATTTTATGGCAATTAGTAGAAGTACATAGCATTCCACACCTTATTTACTATACAGGCAAAACTAACAAAATCTCAAGCATTTTTAAAAGCAACAGTAGCAATTAAGTGGCATTTATCCACACCACCTTAAAAATGTGCATTCACTCAGTCCAAAATGAAAACATTTCTGTTAGTCTAGGCCTATTAACTTAGCCTCTATACTCCCTTTTTAACAACAGATGAAGCACTCAAATTATTTTCCTATGAGAAAAATATCTCTAAAACATTATTCTGCAGCTCACAAAAATTTACCCATACACTAATATCTATGATTTGCAGCCATCTCTCATTCACCATTCAGCACAATGAGTTAAATATGCAGACTTTTGTCCCTCCTGTTATACACATTTGTGTACACGTTACGAAACATCCCACAATTATTACAGAATACATGCCTACAGAAATAAACAAAATGCAAAATTTGCAATGACTATGATTTATCACCTCCAGCATCAACAGGGTGAGAGAAGATCTAATCAGTTTATTGAAATGATTGCAGAAAAGATACTCACATGGACTAACATCTCTGTATCTGTTTCGATTTCTGTTTTCTGGATATTTTGCAACTCTGTGAGGGTAATCACTGGATTTATGTCGGATTTCCTTAAAAAGACAGAATAAATAATTGACTTATAGCCAGCAACCTGATTAAGATTAGTGTTCTACACATACTATTAATTAAGCAACATTATTAATAACTAACATTTTTAAAATCAGCTTTTACTGCCCCTAGCGTCATTTTCACTCAGAAGATGCATCTCATTCATGGCCAAACTGTTACTACTTAGATCTTCCTACATTTGGCTAAAACTACCCAACATAAGCACCATTTGACAAGCAACTGATATATCGGGATCAAAGCGCAAAAAACCCTAACTCCAGATATTTATTACACTTACAGTTTACCTCAGAGCTGCACATTATCTCCCAAAGCAATAAGGGACTCAGATGCAACAGCAGGATTCTGCTGGCTCCTTTAAAGCAACTGGCAGCACAAAATCCCACAAGGGTAAGTGAACCAATTAATGATTTTAGGCTACTATTAAGAGCCATAGGATTATTCTTGGTTATTTGATGGTTCATCGCATAGAGCTGTAGTTAAACATGAACCAATATGACGAATTCTAGAGTCACAAATATCAATGTGAATCAAAGCCTGTTCTCCCCAAGGATTAATACAAACCTTCTAATAATCTGTGAGATATTCAGACTCACACACTGTTTTAAGGACCCTACAGTTCATACGTTCTGTATGTTCTGCTTTATTGATTTTTTCCCTGAGTACACCTTTTCTACAACTTCACTACGATATACAGAATTACCTTACATAGAAAACTGAAAACGGCCTTCAATGTATTCTACTCTGTCTTTATATCTCTGTACTGATGCTGTCTCAGCAGAAATGTTGCACAGTATAGAATTAACAATATTTTACTTTGAATTCTACTTCTGTTTTTAGATTATGTTGCTACATTTGATCATTATGTCCCGAAGGGCATTTAAACTTCGTATTACAACTGAGCATTCATTCTTTGGCCTTCTCAATGTTCCCACTATCTTTGTCTTCAAACTTCCTAAATAGTCTAGTCTATTGCCAGACAACGAACACAGACACAAAGGGCATCAGTGGAAATATAACGTACAAAAGAAAGCTCAAATTTTTAGCACTGGTTGTGTGACCTTTCTTTAAAATGTACCGCCAATCTGCAAAGAACATAACTCACAATGTGGAGCAGCAATGGCCAAGCACCAATACTTTGCATATTTGTATAAAAATCTCTTGATCTATTAGGTATTTTATTTTGATACAGCACACTGGAACTTATCTTGTTTCATGGCTGACAAGCTTAGGGAGCTTGCACATGGAAAGAGTTGATCTGGCAGGCATTCACACTCAAGTTCCCACGAAAGTAACAGGATACAACATATTTAGTTTCTTTAAGCACTTGCACCATCAGTGCACACAAACAGACCATGCTTTGGTAAAGAAGCATTAAAATAGCTAGAAACATTTCTACAGTAATGGCGTGGGAAGGTAGGCTTACTAAAAAGGAAATTTAATGACTAATTCTAAAATCTGTTTTCCTACATAATATCCAGCCATCACACAGAATCACAGCATGCCTTGACCTGGAAGGGACCCACAAAGATCATCAAGTCCAACTCCTGACCCGGCACAGAATATCCCAAAGAACCACACCATGTGCCTGAAATCATTGTCCGATCCCTTCCTGAACTCTGGCGGGATTGGTGCGAGATGCTGCTTATTTGTGATACAGATATATCCAAAACTGCAACATCTGAAATACTGCAATAGAGATACTGTATTTGAATCACGTATAGATCAAATAAATTGCTAATTTAACAGAGAAAAAGCATAATTTGAAATCAGTAAAGAAAACTCTGGGGTTTGATTCTCTTTTCTTATTTGTGAAAGAGTGCTATAAAATACTGAGGGCTTAAATAACTGCTCTGGTGATACCGGCTGATACGTAATGTCTGTTTCATGGAATTGACTTTCCTTGGAAGTCTTAATCTCGTTTAATAAAAAAAAAAAAAAAAAAAGCCTACGAATACTGCATTTTACTAAGTGGCACTCGCGCAGAGCCCCCACAGCAGACGCCGAGCCGGCCAAGGCAGTGGGAAGGGGCGCAGAGGAGGCAGCACGGGTGCCAGAGGAGCCGCACGAGCCCGCGGAGGGGGGCGGGAGAGGGTGCACTAAAGCCTTGGCCGAATCCGTACTGTCGGGCACAGCTTCCCACACCGCCCGCAAGCCGCGGGAGTCCCACAGCGGCTGCCCCGGCTCGGACCGGGTCCCGCTCGGTTGAGCCTCGGGGGCAGCGCAGACCCAGGAGCCGGCGCCGAGCCCGCGCACGCGCTGCACCCCGCCCCGCGCCTGCGCGCCACCGCCCCCTCCCGGGTCCGCCCCGTGCGCGCATGCGCGGCGCTTCCCCACGGCTCCGCTGCCCGCACCTGAGGGCGAGAGTCGAGTTGGCCCAGCGACTTCCGCTCTCCGTGCTGTTGAGGCGGCGGCGGAGCCGCACACCGGGCACGGCCGCTGCCGGCCCGCGGGTCTCTTTCCCCCGGCTTTCCTCCCTCCCTCCCTGTTGCTCTCCGGCTGGAGCCGACCACGCCGCTCGGCTCACCAGATAACGCGCCTGCCAGTCGTTCGTGGCGTCGATCTCCTGGAACTCCTGCTCGATGGCGGCGGACATGATGGCGGCGGCCACAGCGGCCGGCAGGGCGCGCGAGCCTGTCCGCAGGAGGCCGAGCGGCGAGCTCGCAAAGGCTCGCGCACAGCCCCCCGCCTCACGGGAGCGGCGGGCGCGCACATACGCTCGCGACCGGGTGTCCCGCAGCCGGCGCCGGGCGCATGCGCGGCCCTCGCCCCGCCCACCGAGGGCCGTGGAGATCACGCCTCCCGGGGAGGAGGAGGCGGGAAGCACCTGGGGTGACGTCACTGGCCCGGCGGGGAGCGGGGCCGCGCTCAGGTGTCCCGGGGGCTCGGCAGGGCCGGGGGTTTCGTTCTGTAAACGGCTACCGAGCTTTTGTTGTCACAAAAATCATGGACTCAGTTCGGTTGGAGAAGATCTCCAAGATCATCGAGGCCGAACATGTATTCATGTCAACTAGGCCATGGCACTAAGTGCCACATCCTTCATTAAACACCTCCAGGCACGATGACTCCATCGCCTCCCTAGGCAGTCCGTCCCAGTATTTCATCGCCCTTTCTGTGAAGAATTGCTTCCTAATGTCCAGCCTGAACCCCCCTGATGCAGCCTGAGGCCATGTCCTCTCGTACTGTCGCTGGTTGCCTGGGACAAGAGACCGACCCCCACCTGGCCACAACCTCCTTTCAGGCAGTTGTAGAGATCAATAAGGTCACCCCTGAGCCGCCTCTTCTCCAGGCTAAACACCCTCAACTCCATCAGCTGCTCCTCACAGGACACGTGCTCGAGACCTTCGCCAGCTTCATTTCCCTGCTCGGGAGACTCTACAGAACTTCCATGTCCTTCCTGAACTGAGGGCCCCAGAACTGAACTCGGTATTCGAGGTGCAGCCTCACCAAAGTGAGTGCAGGGGAAAAATCCCTGCCCTGGTCCTGCTGGCCACACTACTGATACAAGACAGGATGCCATCGGCTTTCTTGGCCACCTCCACACTCCGTGGCTCACGTTCAGCTGCTGTTGACCACTGGTCCTTTTCCACTGGGGCACTTTGCAGCCACTCCGCCCTCAGCTTGTAGTGCTGCATCGCTGTGCAGATGTCACTGAGCGGACACAGCCCCGAAGGGTGCATGAACTTTTCCAGCCGCCGGCGAGTCCCCAGCCCAGCTCAGCGCCGTACCTCCAGCGATGTGCCCCGCCGGGAGCTGCTGGTTCTGAAAAGCAGAAGTGCGGAGACACGGACGTGTCGGACAGACAAATCACGGCGGTCCTCGTCGTCCCGAAAGCAGAAACGCCGTGTCCCGCAGCGATTGCCTCACTGAGACAGAAAGTCCCTTAAAGGGGCGGCTCCGGCAAACGCTGGGCAAAGCCAAGGGTCGGGCCGGGTCAGAGGGGGCTGCGCTGCGCGGGCTGCTGGGGGACACCAGCCTATGGCCCCCGGGCAGGCGGGACACGCCCCGTGGCTCGGCGCAGGTCGCTGGGTAACGCCCGGCGCCTTAAAAATGTGTGAATTAGTGCCACAAAGGGGAACTATGAACCATCAGTGTGGGTGCCTGAAGGGAGGCGCCAAGAGGACAGAGCCAGGCTCTTCTCGGGGTGCCAAGCAATAGGACAAGAGGCCACGGCAGAAACTGATGCACAGGAAGTTCCACCTGGATATGAGGAAAGACTTCTTTATTGTGCGGGTGCCCGTGCACTGGAACAGATTGCCCAGAGAGTGTGGAGTTTCCCTCGGTGGAGATATTCAAGAACTGTTTGGAAGTAATTCTGTGCAATGTGCTCTAGGATGACCCCTCTTGAGCAGGGACGCTGGATCAGATGATCCCTTCCGATCTTCCCCATTTTGTGGGAGGTTACAGTGCCTCCCTGCACTAACCCCGGTGGCAGTCCTGCCGTCGCCCCCCCCGCCGCCTTCTCTCCCGCGGGTTTCCGTCCCGAACTTTAACTCCTGGCACACCCTTTCTCTGCCGCACGCTCTCCCCCACCCTCAACACGGCCTGGGAGGTTTCCCTGGAAACGTTTGTATCTGCTCTCTCCCACGCCCGAGGGGCCTCCACCCTGCCGTGCGGCCCAGCCCGTCCCCTCGGCTTTCCTGCTCGGCCCCCACCGGCCCCCGCCGCCCTGGGCCCCTCGGAGTGCCCGACACCAGGCACGTACACACGGGCAGGGGCTGGCCGTGTCAGCTGTGCTGTGACTGACAGCTGAAGGACAGGATGCCATCCAGAGGGATGGCATGGACCTAGACAAGTTCGAGAAGTGGACCCACGGGAACCTCATGAGGTTTAAAGAGACCCAGTGGTCAAGTCAAACCCCAGTATCAATACAGACGAACTGAACAGATGGAGAGTAGCCCTGCCAAGAAGCACTTGGAGGTGCTGGTTGGGTGAGGGGCAGGATACGAGCCAGCAGTGTGAGCTTGCAGCCCAGAAAACTGACCACATCCTGGGATTCTGCCCCTCTGCCCTGCTCCTGTGAGGCCCCATCTGCAGTGCTGCATCCAGCTCTGCAGTCACCAGCACAGGAAGGACATCGACCTGTTGGAGCAAGTCCAGAGAAGGACCAACAAGTTGATCAGATGAATACAGTCCCTCTTCTATGAGGAAAGGTTTAGAGAACTGAGATTGTTCAGCCTGAAAAAGAGAAGGCTCAGGGGTGACCTATTCATGGCCTTCCAGAACCCGAAAGAAGCCTACGAGAAAGACGGATAGATACTTTTTAGAAGGGCATGTAGTGATAGAACAAGGGTAAATGGCCTTAAATTGAGGGTAGGTTTAAATTAGGTATTAGGAGGAAGTTCTTTGCTCAGAGGGTGGTGGAAGTTCTTTGCTCAGAGAGTGAGACAGTGGAACAGGTTGCCCAGAGAAGTTGTGGATGCCCCATTCCTGGAAGTGTTCACAGCCAGGCTGGATGGAACTTTGAGCAAACTGGTCTAGTAGGAAATGTCCCTGCCCAATGCAGAAGGGTTAGAACTAGAGGATCTTTAAGATCCCTTCCAGATCGTATGATTCTATGATCTACAGCCCCTGTGATAGCCAATTTCACAATGCTGAGTGTGGCTGTGCCATCTCTGTGGTTCCCCATGTGCTGTTGCTGCAACGCCACGTGCAGCCCCCTGCCTCCTGTAGGCCTCACCTGATGTTTAAGCACAACAACAACAAAAATTATTATTTTTGAAGCAGACTTTTGATTTTGAGAACCATCAGTGAATGCTGCTACATTTCCACACAATGCTCCAAGTCCACTGGCTCACGTGCTCACCCAAGTCCTGGAAGAAAAGCTAGTGTCTGGGACTGTGTGATGCCTTTGAAGCACAGCAGGTGGGACAGCATGGATCAGTAAGTTCATAGCAAGTTTTTCCAAGTAACTCCAAGAAATGTTACACAAGATTTTCTTGAACTATGGGTTCAGACTTTGAAATCAATATAGGGAATGGCTTTCTTGGATTTTTCTGCCCGCATAACTGAGGCACAGGTTATGTCTATAGTTCTGCAGGTGCTCTCTAGTTAATCAGTGTTCTATGTATGCTCAGTTATGAAACAAACAAGTAAGAAAACATTTGTGAACTGTGTTTATGATTTAAGAGTACAGAAAAAAGTCCAAGTGCCCATCCTCAAGGTAATGATTTGTTTTCATTTGAAATATATTTATTTTCTCTGTAAAATTGTTTTACATCAGAAAACTTACATTGCACAAGCTGGGTGTAAGGAAGTATATAGGTACACAGAAGCTGTCTGCCAAATAATGTATTTTAATGAAGAAATTCAAATAGACATCTTCTTAATTGATTTCAGTATTTGATAAGCTTTTTCCCTGTATACAAGCTTGCTGACTGATCTGTATTTATAGCATTTATGACATGATGTGCTTTTCACTTGTGATATTTGGAGATTTAGTTCATATTGGGACAGCAATGTAGTTGTGTGGTTAGGGAGTTTTATGGTAGCAGCTGCATTTAGAATCTAACACAGATCAGTGCCCAGAGACATCTCATGGAAAGCTAAAAATGTTAGCTTTTTTTGGCTTAGAGTAGCAATAACTTATAAACCAGGGATTTCTGAAGAAATTGCTACTGTCCAGATTTGGGTTGCCTTTTTTTGTGCAAATATGCTGAAAACATAGCAACAGTTCTCTGGCTTTTAGGATCTGAGCCCAGGATAGGCCCAAGCCTACATTTCTAATGGTCTGTGAAGGAGAACTGTATTTATATACAATATAAACCAAGTACACTCGTTAGAAAACTTTATTCTGTTGCCCATAGTATACTTCCATTCTTTATTAGCTGTGCAGGCAAACCTAGATGAACTAGTACATAACGTCTTAAACCCTTGAGACCACGTGAGACATGCAAAGAGGGATAACACAGTTGCTGGAAAGTATAGTATATTGTAGTATTTTCTGTCTTAGTATAAACACAAGCAAACAAGGTTTTTAAATTAAAATCTCTGATAATTTAAGAAGCCCATTGCTGTGCTGACAAAACGGTCACCCCAAAGCAGTTGGTATCCACAGCACTATTGATTTCAAAATTTTGACTTTGGTGCCCATGAAGACCAATCAAGTTAATTTTAAATGTTTTTTGTCCAGTGACCTTGGCCGAACAATTATTTTAGTACCAGTCTGGAACAGACTAAGTGTTTGTTCCTCCGTGTGTACTTTTTCGGGTCATTCACTGGAACTACTTAAGCACCATTTATTGGAAATGATCTGGTTTGTGCTGCTTTTCTGAGAACCATTTTAGATATTGGTAGATGAAGAACAAATTCTTCCCTGAGGTGATTTTATTCACAAATACACTCCACATCAATTTTAACTGTTAAGGAAGAGAACTGCAATGTGCTTAAGCTTGCCACGATGTGAAAGGAGGAGAACATGTAATTCCTGATTTAAGTCTTATAGCCCAAGGCCTAAAGGAGAAGAGGATCCTCCCTTCCCCGATGAACTGGATAGGACTTGAAACCTAGAAGGGCTGGCCACTCCTCTGGTATCTGGTAGGGAGTAGAAGCTGAACGAAAAGATCCAGTGGTCACAATAAAACAGGTTTCATTTTTTGTGTGCATTTGCAGTACACTCCTTGTATTTCAGACTTTTGGAAGCTGTATTCCTTGCTCAAGTGAACATTAAAATTCCCATTACTGAAAGTGGGTGTTGGTACAAATACCTTTCCTCAACTGTATTATTGCTTTCCTTCTGCTGCCCAAAATTGTATTCTAGCATAAAACAAGGGGGGGGGGGGGAAGGGGGGGGCGAGGAAGAAAACGCCCAAACCCCCTTCAAAATCTATGCAGCAAAATGCAAATCCTTGTAGCAGCAACAAAAACAGAAGTTCAGGGGCCTCAAACAGATTTGCTTTCACATCAGTCAGAAATCCACAACAGTGGGTTCCTAGTGTCCAGTGTCTGATAAAAACCAACTCTGTAGTAGAGGTGGTGGGATTGTGGAAGAGAAGGACAATACAGCTGTGCCCAGACTGTACGATTGCCCAAACTGTTGTCTGGAGTTCTATGTAGAAGAAATTCATGACCAAGGAAAAAAGGTAATATTAAGAATTATAAAGGAAGTCTGTTTCACAGTCTAGAAATTTGTGCCGGTCTGTATGGCACTGGAGTCCCATGGTGAAGCTGAAATAATTGTGGAGTATGAGAAGAAAAGGGTAACTGGCAGAAGTGCTGTCATGAGTGAATGGACACACCAGCTGGCAGAAAAGGCAGCCAGCCAGGATGTCTGAGGGATAGAACAACTTTAGGCTCTGCTGTGGCTTTGTGATACAGCTCTTCCAGCAACCTAAGCTGGGGTGTGCAGTCAGCCACAAAGCCTAATGCCGATGAGTCAATGCAGGGGGTGTTGGGTACAGCTACGGGAAAAAGAAAAGAGCCAGTTGCCAAGAGAAAGATGACTCCGAGTTATTATTTTTCTTACTTGTAGAGAGGATCTTGCTTGCTGGGGATGGTCTGTGTATGTTACTTGACTTTCTGTCTCTCTTTCCTTTTCACCCCTAGCTACACTGACAGGTATTAAAATCATCATTTGCAAGTGAGAAACTCTAATTCAGTGAGTGTGGCTTCGTGCCATGGTCCTGGTCAGAAGGTCAACTTTTGCTAGAAATGGCATCTATAGTAACTGCCTATAGCTGACATAGAGCTTTCACGTTGAAAGTTTGTTTGAAGATTATGGGTTTATTAGACTTCAAAATTGCCTCACAGACTGAATAGGGCTGTTTCTTGCTTAGACCGTTTCTAATTTCACAGCTATTATTTCAAAGCATTGCTTTACATGATGGCATAATGGTTAAGTAGCAGTTCTGGAAACTGTTCTGGAACAGCTCTTTATGCTGACCAGTGAGTCTTTCACTCAAGTACTCTTACAATTGTGAAGTCATAGTATCATAATCTTTTAACTTGTTTCTAGCACAGATTCTGTATTTTCGTAGTTTCCATGCTTGATTATATGTATCTACATCTATATTCAAGCTTATCTTCCAAATTACAAAATTAAGATAATTTTCTGGGTTACAGCTGGAAAGATTGTGATGCACCAGACCAGTGTTGTTTGCTAGGAGAAGTTCTGGTAAGAAAATACTGTTTTAGCAGAAGAAGACTTTCTCCGGAGGAGTAACAGTAAACGGTTCTATTATAAATTTGTATTCTCAGTTTTATATTCTGGTTTTTCTTTTTCCAGCATCAGAACAAAGCAATTATGACTACTTTCATAGATGTAGCAATCTCTGAATTGTATTTGCCGTTCCCCCCCCCAATAGTTCAAAACAAGAGCCTTCAGATTGTAATCCACATTTGTAATTTATGCTTCTGCATTAGACAACCTGAAGTGCAAATAACAGGAAAGGATTTTCTTGTACGACTCACTCTAATAGTGATTTAAAATATCTTATTGTTACCAGCTTCATAGCTACTAAATTTACCATGTGGTGCTGAGCCTTTAACATATATTACAATAATTACGTCTGTCTTTCCAGTGATAGCAGAGGTAGGTCTTTGCAGGATTTGTGATATCCTTGCCTGTTTTTAATATATCGAATTTCATACAATTTCCCGTAGAAGCTTGTCCTCTTGAGATAATGAGCAGCCCTGTAGGAGCCACATTCTCTGAGTCACTGTTTTGATGGCAGAGTTCCATGAATGTGCAGCTCATTTTGCCTGCTGAGATGTCCTTCGGTATGTTACAGAGAACAAGGTGTTCACACTTGTGTTCCTGTGGAAAGGCACTGGATCTTGTAGGGGCCATGGAACACTACAGCAAAATTTGCATTGCTGCACTTACTTGGCAAGGCAGCACTGTGATAATCAATGCACCTCCCTTTTTACCTTCAAATTAAATCAAAAAACAAGGAGGAAAATAGATTTTGCCTGTAGGTGGCAAAGAGCCATGAAGAAATTGTTAATTTTTCAGGCAGTAGGATTTCCTAACAAAAACAAATTAGTAGTGCATGTAAAATTTATCTTTCCTTTTTTTAATTTGATAATGTCTCTTATAAAAATGTCTTTGAAATTAATCTACTAAAGTAAGGAGTCTTAAAAATCTGTTTTGCATAACAAGTATAACAGAGCTTTTGAATGTATGCTATGCTTCCTTTGGTCCAGACATTTCAAACCTCTAATTCATACCCTTGTGGCATACAAATGGGCTGTAACTGCTAAGCCAATTTGTTTGTTTTCTCAAAGAAAAGAAAATCCGAATGTAATGTACTGAAAGAAGGATCCATAACACACGTTTTCCAATTGGAATGCTGTCAAGGTCTTTAACATCTTATTTTAGCCAGTGGAACAGTTCCAGCAGTTCAAGTCATGACATGACCACTTACTGGAATTAACAACCCAGGGAGAAAAGTGCCCTTGTGCAGAATATGTCTGGTATCAAAATGGGTGTATGAAACTCTATGGATCTTTTAAATTTTATACGTTTTAATTTTTTTTTCTCTTACTCTCTCACTGTGTGCAAAGAGACATCACTAAAAGACACTATTTTCCTTTAAAAAACCTTATGGTACCACTCCTCAAGGAGGCCTCTGCAACTTCTTTAGTGGCAGACTTTTGAACACAGATTTGCAGTAAGGAAAAAATGTTACAAGGAGATAAAGAAACGAAGTATGTTAATAAAATTGTATTCGTCAAGAAATATCCCACAGGGTCACTTCAACATCTCAGGTAGCTTCTAGCTCCCATTCTCTTACACTAATTTTGGAACTTCTATTCACTTGAAATTAATTTTCATTGTCCAAGATGGATACTTTCTTCATACCAGCCCCCTCTGAAGCACTGAGCAGGAAAGGTAAGGTGCAGAGCAAAACCAAAGATGTTTGGGGTTTTTTGTTTATTTTGTGCTCAAGAAAGACTGCCTCAGTTTTCCGTTTTGTTTTTCTTACTTAAGAAAGAATGTTTAATTAAATCTGGTGACTAGATTCCTGAAAATGATACTGTGAGGAGTGGATTAGGAGATACGACTGCCATAAGCCTGTTATCTGCATTCCCTAAGAAGTTGTTACATTAACATTTATGTCTTAATCAGAACAGTCCAGATTTCCCGTTGCTTCTCAATGCATTGGTAATACCTTATAGATACTGTTATTGGAAGTTATAAATGCACAATCTAATTTCTAGATTTAGAATATATTTTGGGTGGTAAATGCCATATGAGGAACAATATGCCAGCAGTGATGGTGAATGAGAAGTGGGATGTATTATTTGTGAAACTCTGCCACATGCATGGTCTTCGTCCTAGGGTTTTCTCTGGGTAAATTGTGTGATGACAGTATTTCTTTGTCTCAGAAAAAGTGGTAAGGATAACTCTCACCTTTTTTCCAGAGTTTCACCAAGCTTGGAAAGAAGAATGAAGGAGACAACTGAAGGAAGTGACTGCATCAGTCATTACAGCTAATTCTGCTGTCAAATATGCATCAACAGTGTGTAATATTACTACTGAATTTACAAAATTCTGTTCACAGCAAGTGGAATCAATCCTGAATATCTTTGGACAGGAGGTTCCAATGAAACAATGCAAGGATTACGTTTCTAAAACATAAATATATATACTTTTCAGGGTGACATTAAAACTTCCCCTTTTCTTTCTTTTACCTCTCACTTTCCTGAGAGAGGAAGAAGAGGGGGTGCTTTGTTTACATAGAGGAGTGAGTCATTAATAGGTTTGATAATTAATCAGAATAATGAAATCTATGCTGCAAATTACAGCCCTCTGGTTACTCTAACTAGAAACTTATATGCACAGCATTTTATACAATTGTTTTTCTAATGGAAATTTCATAGGTATATACCTATAAATCTATCATTCTAACACAATGTTATAGAAATTAAATGAGCTAAAATTATCAAGTGCTGAATTATATTTTTCTTGATAACTTTAAAATATTCTATAAAAAGTAAGGCAGATACTTTTCATGATCATGCAGATAACTGCATGATTAACTCCTGGAAGTTTACTTCTTTCATCAGAATAGAGCATTATTGGGGAAAAATGGAAATAATATTTTTGCTTTCACTAATCTGTGCAAGCCAGCAGATGGTGGTTAAGTAGTCTATGCACACTGTTCAGTATTCCATTTGTATGCTCATACTTTGTGCATAATACTTGTTTATATAAATATCATCTGCTCCTGCTGTCCTCCCACAGAGCACTTCAATGTACTGGGTATTTTCTTTGTATTTCAGATAGCTCAAGGGCAGGGGCTCAGAAGAGATGCTCAGCACTTAAGCGTGGTACATAAGGCACTCACCAAAGACACATGCATCTGAAATAGTTGTATTTCAGCTTCATCAAAAGCATAATGGTGGGGGAAATGTTGAATAAACTGCGAGGGTAGAAATTCTGTCTTTTAGGCATACACTGTTTCTTCCACAATGTATCAATGGGTTACCTTGGGCAGAGAGCAGTTGCTGGCAATTAATGTCACTTCCTTGACCTTGGTTGAAAGGAACATCCTTTGTAGAGCAGTTGTTAATACGCCTCCACAATAGAGCTCTTTGGGAATGTTCAAAGCACCATTAATCCTAAGGCACGATGTGAACAGTTCTTAAAATACTCAAGTACTTTTTTCAGCATGTTCATATGGTGGATGCTTTCTCAGATTTGGGCTGTGTTTGCTTTGGCATGAGCCTTGAGTTTTCAGTTTAAATTTCTGTCACAACGCAAAAATCCTTTATTCCTGTAAGGCCAACTAACCATGCTAATTTGTACAAGACTGTAGAAAAGAGACTTAACAACATACGGATTTGATTCTTCTCTTGCAACAGTGAAATGTCAAGATTTACAAATAATTTAATTTAAAATATGTTGATGTAAACTATGACCCTACAGTTTACACAATAACATTTAAAAATTATATAAATTCTTTGCTGCATCTAATAATTCCCTTGAGTAATCCGTCCTCATAGCAGTTCCTGTTGGGAAGTTCTCCTTGTTATGATTATGATCTAACAGCATTGCTGAGTTGAGACATAAGATGAAAAAAGTGGCTGGAGATTAGTATGAAGTCACAGTACATTTTCTCTTTAAAGGGAGTGCACCCTCACATCTGACAGTAAGGCAGCATTTTTGCTAGCGAGAATTTCATGGGCAGAGGAGAGGCCTTAACTGAGCACAACAAAACATTTTCAAAATTTCCAGTGAATGAGAAATTAGTTTTTGTAGTCATGTGTCTTCCAGAAATTCAAGTATGCTTCCCCTGGAATCTTGTCCGGGATTTCATTACATGTTCTTAATCCAGATGTTTCAAATGCTTTGGAAACAATGAACTATTATTATTGTCAGAATAAATTAATCACATTTCCTTTTAGAAATGTCAGAGGGAGGAGGAGTGCTCAGCACATCTCTAGGGAGCCTTTTGGTGTTCTCTCTACTGGAGTCTGAGACCTCCCTAGACAGCTACGTTTAGCTTCTCCTAATGGTGATCAAAGCAGAAAATTACTCTAGCAGTGCCCATTTAAAATTTGCTGATATATATTATCTGGACTATGTCCCCAGACTGTTCCTTAGCTAAATTTACTTTGTCTTGTTACGCCTCACCATTATATATAAACTATATATAGAATATGACATCCCTAAATATGTGATTCCATATCTATAGTCTCCCCATACACCTTGTGGAAATTTAATTTGAAATCTGAGACAGAGAGATGGGGGTCTATTCTCCATAAGAAGAGACTGAAGTATCATCTAACATTTTGAAAATCTTGGCTATGCCCTTTCAGAAATAGTCCTTGAAGTCTGAAGCTGCGTGTAGGTACAGCCACTTGCCCTAGCTGAGATTCCTGTTACCCCTAGAGCACATAATAGGTCCTTATTTCTTATGCAACTACTTTGAGATACACAAAAATGGCTCCAAGAATTATTATTTTACTGGAAGACAGAACTATAAGACTGGGTTTGGGGTGGACCCTGAGTTTGTTAAGATGCTCTGCTCGTAGATGCAAAGATATGTTAATGTTCCTGTATAGCTGCTTAAGTAATGGTTGTTTTTTTTTAGAATGGGTAATCCTGTTGTGTTTGGGGAATATGTGGTTTTCCTAAAACACTAATTTCAAAAGCTCTTTAGCCTATTATAGCTAAATAGCATTTTAATGAAGCATGTTTGTTACACTTACTAACAACAAAATTATCAATCATGTAATGAGTTTAATAAGCAAGTTACTGCCATAGTAAATACTTCACCATGTTGTTATCATCCTTCAAACTGCATTGTACCAGCTCTGCTGCAGTATACATACAGATTGGTGTCAGACAAACATTTGGATATTATGCCTTAATATAAATATTTAGTCTTTTTTTCTAAATGAGAAAGAAATTCTTAAAGAAATTGCTGAGGTTTCCATTCTAAATTTAGAGTGTTATTTTATTTGAACAGAAAACAGCAGGGCCAGCTGCAGGTATAGGCAATGTAGGCAGGTTGCCTCTGTATGCGGCTGTTCAGGGTGGCACAGCAGCCCCAATAAAAAGCAGCGAGGTTCTGCTCTTTCCTCTGCCAAGGCCTTTCTCCTGTGGATAGGAAGACCATGCATTTGAGTTCATTTGTGAGCAACTGATCTCTACCTTCTGACACCAAACTTGCTCAGCCTAAGTAATTTATACTTTTATACTGTAAGGATGTATGTGTTACTCTGTATGCGTGTGTGTTTTATGCTCACTCTAAGAGTGAGTATGCATCAGTGACAGTAGCAAACCTGATCTTCTGAGCCAGTCCTATTTCTGCCACTTCCTTTGCCAGAGCAGCTGAGCCCTGAAAGCAGTGGAGGAGGTGTGAATGATGAGATGTTTGCTGCTTGAGAAGTGAGGAGTGTGGGCAAGGAGAGGAACAATCTCTTGAAACTAGAGACTGGAGAGCTGGGATCCAGTGACTGATGAAGTGGGCGTCTTAATTCTACTCCTGGTCATCCCAAACCTTTCTGAATCCCTACACCTCCCTCTCCTCTTTCCTCCATGCTCTTCATGCACATTCTCCTTCTACAACCTTCATGTTCTTTTGTATAGACTCTAGTACTGCTGCAAAATTCAAATTTTCCTGTACATGGAGAAGCCTTGAGTCAGCTCCAGGAACAAGCTACTAGAAATTTTCCCATCTATTAAGCAGATCACATCAAGTTGTATGCTCACTTCAAATATATGAGAAAGAAAAACTCCGAATAAAGCAAAAAATAATCTCAAGATATACCTGTAGTAAATGAAATTGTCACATTCAGAATGGATGGCATCATGATGTGTATCTGGCACCAAACACAGCCCTGCTTTCTGTGGTCCACCACAGCTGTGCCTGTGCCTGTGCCTCTGCCTCTGTCCCCACAGAGTAGGAGGACTGCCATCCTGCAGCTCCATCTATGGTGAGAGGCTGAAGGGGAAAGGCTGCAGTACCTGCTCCTTCCCTCAGCATTGCTCTCCCCCTTCATGAGCAAACTGCTGAAGGAAATGAAGGAAACTCTGGTCACTGAGGGGCTATGGAATCTAGAAGGCAGAAGTCCTTCAAACAGAGTTCAGTAAACCCTGCCTGACCCAACAGTTCAAATCACTAAATATTACTGTGGTAACTGGTGGTGCTGTGAAATCGTTTTATAAGGTAGTGAAAGATTCATGCTACCACTCAACAGTAAAGGTATTAAAAGCTTCCTCAGCCTATAAACAAGCACACATAACCGTTCTGTAAGCAACAGCTATAATAATGCATTTTATATTCTATCATAATTGTAGTCTGCAAAAATGATTTAACTGGTAACTTTGTCAGCATTTATACCCTGCTTTTTACTTCTGATGTTTCTTTCCACCCTCCAAAACAGACGGAGGAAAGCCACCGCTGCTAAGTTTAGACTTTTTTGTCTGTTCTTACTGTGAAAACTCTCAGGGCCAGCTATTTTCTACTTTTTCTCCTACAAGCTGTTTCTATTTCCCAACTTAAGATCACTAATTTAAAGATAGCTCTGATGTAATTATACCATCTGAGATCAACCTTCATATTTATCTGTTATGAAGCCATCAGTATTCCCTACCTAGCTGTCAGTTATGTTACTTGTCAACTTGTCATTCCAATTTTCCCTTACATTTCTTTGCACATTCATATGACTCAATAGTTTCCCATCCATAAGCCACTTACTTATATATAACACCACTTCTGTTTCTCCTTAACTCAACTTTATGTGCTGCCACAGCTATATTTGATCATGATTGAATAATGGCTTTGCTCGACTGTCATTTCTAATAATTATTATTTTGCTTACTTTTTCTTCCTGTACTCTTTTTTACATTATGTGGTAAAACATAATTTTATAGAGTTGGAGCTTATCTTTTTTTTTCTTGCATCTTTCTAATAGTCATGGGTTTTTTAGATAAAACAGTAAGTTTTAAATCCAGTTTGGGACATTCTGTTGAGTTCCTAGCTAAATAAATAACAGGTTCTAAGTGGAGCCTGTTCTGCAGCAGCAGCAACAAAGCAGGGTGACACATAAAGGTTCACTGTTCTGCTTTAAGTGCCTGTTTTACTCTCAGGTTACTTACATAAAGGCTTGGGGACTTTACCCTCATTTTTGCCCACAAAATAATATTTTGCTATTAATTTCTTGCCATGATTGCCCAGTCATGCCTGGTAAGTGATCCTCTTAATTTGTCTCACTCTTCATAACAGTAATTGCTAGTATTCTTTTTCCTGAAGAAGAATTCAACCCACATCTTCCACACACTGCTGTGATTATGCATGCTTCATGCTTTCCTCTGAAATATCCACCTTTAGAATTTCCAGTTTTTATGACACTTTCCTTACACATACAAGACCAGTTGCCAATATTGTCAAACTCTTTCCAAGTTTTAAGCCTCAGATTATCAAAGCTAAGCAACCTCCTAAATGACTGACTTTACCAGATTTTTTTCCCTAAATCTGATTGCTCAATAACAACACTGTATTTCTACATTGCCTTAATCCAGGATATATAATAATATACATCATTTTACTCTCTGTGAAATATTATTAATTATTGTGAATCCAGTTTTTAAGTTAAGGAAAACATGGTACAAAAAACTGTGTGGATTTCACAGGGTCAGGCAGGTCTTCCTTGCCAAAAATAATATTTTAAAAAGGTTGTTGGGAATGGAACCTTTAACTCTGCTGAAAACTGCTTGCTATTGGCATGATAATCCATGATTTACTGTAACAGACCAGCATCTAGCACAGGCATGACTGAAGCATGTAACAGTGGTAGCCATTTTAAGCAGGATTCCTCACTCTCTATCCCATGCTGATACAAATATGCTTAGTGAGTACAGTCCATTATTTACTTTCTTTTTGATAGGCTTTTGCATTTTATAAAATCTCTCTCTCCACAGCAAAAGCATCCTTTACTTGAAAAAGGTAGTCAAAAGGGAGAAAAGTACTAACTGTATATTTTTTTAATGCAAAGCAATGCCAGTTATGGTAATTTTGAATGAGAATATCTCTACCAATGCTAATACACTTACACTGGACTTTCAGCAGAAATAAATTAAGTTATGCAGTTTTATACAGTCAAATTGAGAACAAAATTGGCCTACTGTGTCAAAAGGGAAAAACTACCCTTAT
Source organism: Acridotheres tristis (assembly GCA_037013685.1). NCBI lineage: Eukaryota > Metazoa > Chordata > Aves > Passeriformes > Sturnidae > Acridotheres > Acridotheres tristis. The sequence goes on along the minus strand of CM072886.1, from coordinate 97,568,712 downwards.
TATAGATGCTTTTACTTGTTCTTCTGTGCTGTGGTTCAATTTAATTCAATCAAGATACAATACTGAATCAAAATGTTAAAAATATGTACCAGGATTGTGATAGTTAAGTGATCTTCCTCTGCACATCATTATGCAGATAGTGATGTTAAAATACAACTGTCTTTTCCACGTCATGCAGCCATCACCACAAACAGAATGTTTTTTCTTATTATTCAGCTGTAAGAGGAAGTCTCCAAGGTTAGCTGGTAGCTGAATCCTAGTTCTCAGCTCAGTGCACTGGAAAGTGCAAACTTCCTGTGGTTCCCTTGAGTTGCAGCATGCTTCCCATTATCTTGCTATGTGGCATGGAGTGTTCTTGTTAGCATCAGCAGCAGATGTTTGTGCCCCCCAGACCTGGCCATGGTGGCTGCCAACCACTGCTGTACAGTGAGAATTGTCCCTTTGTGCACCAACTTTATAACCCTCTGGATACTCTGGAAATGCAGCAGGGGGATGCATTTTCGGCACTAAGTCTTGCTTTCTGGATTTGTTACACCATTCAAAGGGGAATATCTCACTAGGCAGTAGTCTTGAATTAGTTATTAATTTTACCTAGATTAAGACAAAAAGAAATTGAAGTATTTATTCATAGCAAAGGTTTCTATTAGACTTAGGTAAGGAAGTAAAAGGAAAGCACTCACATACTGTTTGTACTATTTCCATCTGATTTATTATACTACCCCAGATGTCGAGACTTCTGTGGTCCAAGATAACTTGTGTTCATGTTACATCATTGGAAAATCTGTCTTCTGATGTAGCATTTTAGCTTTTATAGCCAATTTTTTTTGGTAACATTTGAAATCTTTCAGAAGAGATCCAGAGAGATTTGACCTTACTCAACAAATTTTGTTTTACTTTTAATGTGAGAGATACTCTGGCCATTTAAAAGAATTTAAACAAGTGTTGTTTCATTTCCCAGAATATGTGAATGCCTCTTTATTAGACTGGATGCCTTCCATCCTAATTGGCTATCTATTTAATGACTGCTTGCCTTAACAAAGGCTGTATCTTGTCCTCTCATCCCTTTGCTAATTCTGATGTTTCACTATGAAGTGTTTCCTCTATTGAACCTTCATTCTGTGTCAGTCTTTCTACTAACAGAAAACACCTGATACAATAGTCTACATGAGAAAAATGTATTTATCTCATTCCTGGTACTAACTGAAACCAGACATTGCAGTAAACTCAGATTCTGGGATGATGATCATCCATGTTTCCTGGATTTTTAAAAGTAACTGATGATTTTGGACCTGGTTTCTAAATAAATCTAAACTGACAAAACTTGCTTTGAATCTAGGGAATGAGGTCAGGGAATGGTTGTATTTAAAAATGGACAAATATTTGTGTGTGTACGTGTATTAAAATATATATATAGTTGTTTGTTTTGCTTACTGACCAAACTAAAATGTTAGCAATAAAGCCTAATGTTGACTTGAAGTGTACAATTTTTGTGTCTTGTCAGAGAAAACAAACATTTTAGGTCAAAATGGGCCTTTGTGATACATTTATATATTTATATGTTGTTAAATGAAAATGATTGATGCCAATTATTTGTGAATCTGACAATTTTGCCCTGCTACAACTATACTGATATTACTGGCTGAAAAAATAAACTAAATTTGAGCAGGTGAAAAATATTCATTTACTACTTGAAACATTCTCAAGTCTCAACAAAATCATTACATTACTAATATTGCAAAAGAATTGGGTTTTGACAGCTGAATCACTGACTGGAAATAATTGTTCTGAAGAAAAAAATGCAATTTTTTAACAAACAGATTCAGTGGTTTACAGTAAAAGACATTTCCCCAAATAGCTAAAAAAATCGACCGTTCAGATACACCACCACAGACTAAAGAACTTATAAGTCAGCTTTAATGTTTTTATTAGGCACCGTCTCTCCAGCTGTTTCAATGAAGCAATAACTGAAATTTCAAAGTACACATGTCTCTAATTATGCTGAAAGATTTAAAAAAATCCTTAGCAATCCTTCCTCTTTAGCAATCTAAATACATTCTACTACAATCGAAAAATTACTATTTTTTGGGGGGAGTGGTATTGTCTTTTTTGTTTGTTTGTTTTTCTCGCATATGAGAATAGCATGGAAAACCTACTACCTCTCTAATTGCAGCACTGAAACAGTGACAATCACATTTGCTTGCTTCTTCTATTGCATTACCTAAAATTTAGTCATTGTTTAGGAAATACTGAAATTTCAACTTCCAAGTGATTGCACGTGATTGCAGGGAAGATAAAAGGGTATTTGTACTACAGCCCTAGACCCCAGAGTGAGGTTCCTTCTAGGAGAGGGATTGTGCAATACCAGTTCATCTTAAGAAATCAGAAAATGTTAACCTCTTCCTTTCATTAGTTCCTCATTTTTTAAAATGCTTCGGAAGTTTTCTCTTATTTACAAATGGCAACTAAATTTCTCTACTAATAAAAACAGGTAAATCTTAGTTATCTAAATTTTCTTGACAAGTTTCTTGCAAATTCCTCTTTTCAGCTCCAGCTGTTGTTATCCATTGAGATTTAGTTCTGTATTATTTAAAAAATATAATTTTAAAACTATCATTGGCTAACTTGCACAGGAGTATAAAACTAGCTGGTGATTTTTCTCCTAAATTCTTCCACATTTTTTATCCTCTGTAATTGAAAACATTTTCTGTCATATTTCCTGTACTTGGGCAAAAAAATATTTTTCAACATGTTAACTTTTCCTTGCCCAATATCACTAAAATAATTGAATTCTAGCATTTTCAAGCCATGGTGTACCTTCAAGTCCAAGTTTGTTGTAATTAAGGTATTATTCTCTATCTATTAAAATTCCTTATCACATTTGGGTACCACCATATCTATTCTTAATATAAGGCCTACCAATGAAACACATGCATTAGGGTGCTAAATACTTGCATATATTGCATGCAGGTTATGCAGAAAGAGTGAAGGGATCCCTCTGGCACGTGCTAACAGCACCTCCATCAGTCCCTACCGAATGCAGCTTGCAGTTTGCCAAAATAAATGCATTAAATATCAAATTGTCAGGTTTATCTCACAAGCATGTAACAGTTTCTTTATGATTCTGTGAAGAATTTGGACACCTCTGAACAAACTCTATTCACTGAGTGGACAGAAACTGACTCCTCATTGCCATGAACATGAAAATTCCAAATGAGGTAGTAAGAAGCTAAAGTCTTTTCAAAAATGTTAAAACTAATTTTCTGTTAAAGCTGCAGTTACCAAAAAATTTCTAGAAAATATCTGGATCTGACTTGAATCCAGAGAATTTGAATATATCTGGTTTCAGGAAATTTAATCCTTTCCCCTTTTCACTTAATATATGATTGGAAAACTGGATGATAGTTTTAAGGCACTGGAGGTGTTCTGATGACTTCAGTACTGTTTTGGACCTGAAATATAAACGAATTAAATACAAATGTATTTGCTTTTGGTCTTTATTGACACAATCATAATTTTATTATTATTTTTTTCTCTTAAATCTAATGACTGAATTATTGCTATTTGGAACAGTGCATTTTTTATTTTCTCTTTGCTAACACTTGTCCGCTATTGTAGTTATCTTCAGAATAGTCAGTAAATAATACATCTTGCAGATGAAACATTCCTTAAAAACAAGATGCTGTAACAGTCTTGTGCTCAGTGATACAACAAATCAATGGTATTTAAAAGGTACTGGCACTGTGAGCTGCATGACCCAGTTTGTGAGTGCATACTGCAGGCTACAAAATGGAAGGAAGTGCTTCTTAGTGAGGGGCTCCTTGAAAGGTGGTATGTCAGGGGTGAAAGTATTGAACCCTCAAGAGTCTCTATCTGCTCTGGTCCATTTATTTTGCACAGCCTCAGACTACAGTCCAGTTATTCCTGGTCTATAGCTCCCGCCCAGAGCTCAGTCACTTATGATGAGTTTTTCTACCACATGCCAGGCTCTGTTCTGCTTCTTCTACTTCATAGTCTGCATCTTATCCAACACCCACTGTGTCTCACTTCGAAACATTGGACAGCCTGGGCTGGAAAGGACCTTAAAGACCATCTACTTCCAACCTCCCTGCTAGGGACAGGGACATCTTTCCTAGACCTGGTTGCTCAAAGTCCCATCCAGCCTGGTCTTGAACACTTCCACGGATGTGGAATCTACAGCTTTCCTGGGCAACTTGTTCCAGTGCTTCACTTACCCTCACAGGAAAGAGTTTATTCCTAATATCTAATCTGAACCTATTCTCAGTTTGAATCCATTTCCCCTTGTTCTGTCACTACACACTCTTGTAAAAAATATGTCTCCATCTTTCTTGTAGGCTCTCTTCAGGTACTAGAAAGGCCACAGTTAGGTCACCATTAAGCCATCTCTCTTCCAGACTGAACAATCTCCTTTCCTTATAGGAGTTTCTCAGCTTGTCCGCGGATTCCTCCCCTGACTGCACTGTCGGTCACACACTTCATCCTCCCAAATCTTTCCTCGAAACAGAAGCAGGTCTCACATTCTTTCGCACCACAAGGCTCATCTAGTAGGGCTCCTTAATACAGTAAATCATTAACGAAGCAAGTGCAGTACATCACACACCACCGCGCTGTTTGTTCATTGATGTGCATTACCACAGCGACCTCCGCAGCTTTTCGGATTCGCTATGGAACGCGATTTCGGCACTGTGGGCACAGCCCGAGGATGGAGCGGCAACCACACAGAATCCCAGCAGCAGTTCGGCTGGAAAAGACCTCCGAGATCTCCGAGTCCAAGCTGCGATCGAACATCACCATGGCACCACGTGCCATGTCCAGTCCTTCCTAAAACACCTCAACCGATGGTGACTCCACCATCCCTCTGGGCATCCTATGTCAATATCTAATCACCTTTCCCGAGAAGAAATTCCTCCTAATGTCCAATCTAAACCTCCCCTAGTGCAGCTCGAGGTTATGTCCTCTCGTCCTGTCGCTACGCCAGGGCACATATCGCGGTCAGGCGCGGCAGCGCCCTAACTTCCATCACTGCTCCGACCCCTAGCGGCCGACTCTACTCCTCACCCCGGTCGCGTCGCGTCGCGTCGCGTCGCGTCGCGTCACGTCGCGTCACGTCGCGTCACGGCCCGGCCCGGCCCATCCAGACAGGTCCCGTCCCGTCCCCGCCCTTCCCCGCGTTTCCCGGCGATGGGAAGGAGCGCGCACGCGCGGAGCAGACCCCTGCGCGCGCGGCGAGTTCTGGCGGCTGCGCGCGCGGCAGCGGCCCCGCCCCCGCCCGGCCCCGCCCCGCCCCGCCCCGCCGCGTGAGGCGTGCGCGCGTGGCGGCCGCGGCGGGATGTTCGTGGCGCGCAGCATCGCCGCGGATCACCGCGACCTCATCCACGATGTGTCCTTCGACTTCCACGGGCGCCGCATGGCCACCTGCTCCAGCGACCAGAGCGTCAAGGTGAGCGGGGAGCCACCGGGCCTGGTACCAGGCGAGTGTCGCGGCGCCGGACGTTCGCGGCCTACCGGGTTATGCGGGTCGGGCCGGGCTGGGGCGCAGCCGAGGGCTCGGTCCGCGGGAGGTCCCGGTGCGGTGTCGGGCCCTCGGGGCGGGACGCTTTCGCCCACAGTGCACGTTGTGTTTGTGTTTGTGTTTGCGTTTGCGCTGAGGCATGCGAACACGGGGCCTCCGCTTCCCACCCATTGCTGCGGCAGGGAAAACATTCCCGACTGCTGTGCCTGCAGCCGTGCCACTTGTTTTGTTTAGTCGGCTGAAAATCTGTACTTATTAAAGAATACTTATGAAGGAAACTGTTGTTTCGTAATGTAGTGCCAACAATCTGTATTTGTAATGGGAAGAAGGTGAAGTGCCAGTAAGCAAAAAGCCGGAGTGTTCCTTGTGTGCCCTGGCAGAGTGGGGAAAGTGTAGAATATTAGAAGCCTTACTTGTTACATCCCTTTAGAGGAAATAAAGTAGCATTTTATATTTACTTCAGCGAAAAGTTGATTGCTTTTTCTCTTTTTTTTGTGCATAGTAAGAGGGTGGGCAAATATTCGGGAGTCACGTGGATAGATTTAAGAAATCTAATTTGCTGAGAGCAGTAATGTTTGTTAATAAGTCCAGATAAATGTTTGAGAAAGTGGCTTTTTCCATAGAAAGCTGTGTTATATGTAGATTAGGCTTAGGAACAACGAAGCACACCCTTCTCCCTGACCACAGACTCAAAAGCAAAGAACCAACCACAGTAATATGGTCCCCCGGAAAGTAAGCCAAAGACACGGGGTTCTTTGGTTTGGACTGACTACTTAAAGTGTGCAGTTCTTAAGAAAGATTCCAGGAGGTAGGATGAACACAGAAACTATGTTCTTTAGCAGTGTAATGTTACTTTCCAGTCATAATTGAACCCTTTATGAGACTGTTCAGAATTTTCCCTCCAACCAGAGGGACAGCATGACCTAGGTTGTGTCGGAGATCCAGAGTGGCAGATGTGAGGGGACTTTCAGTACAGCTTTAAATGGATTGAGTGATGAACAGGAGTGGTGTCAGGTGGTGTCTTTCTTTATTTGGTTATGTTCATGGCTTTCAACATAATTTTTCAGTGAAAAATTCATAAAGATATATGGGAAGTCAAGAGAGGGGAAGGTTCAGTGACTTGCATGTGGTTATAAATCAAGGCAGAAATCTCATAGAAAGAAACAAAATCTGTTCCCCCGCCATCCTGATGTATATTTTGCTGCCCTGCTCTGCTTTTGGGATGAGTGCTGGTAGCTGCTTGAGGGTTTTGCAGCCAGAGCTGAGCACGTGAGGGTGCTGGGGACTCTAGAATGAAACAGAACAGTGTACTCTTGGAACAAAGTGAATGAAGTATTGGGAATTGTAATAATTTCCCTTCTATGTAATTTACTGTTTAAAAAGAGATAAGGAGTAATACAATAGTGGGTTTTGCAGGCAGTGCCTCTTCTCCCTACTTGTAATAGGGATATTTTCATGGTTGAGTGAAGTGCAATTTTGTACGGAACCAGGTACGGTGTCCTGGATGAAAATGTTTAGTGGGGGCGTGTGTGCATTTTTGTTTATTTTTTATGTATATATATATACACACATATATATATCTGTGTCTTTAAAATACTAGTCAGTAAGCTTTATTTACAAATTATATAATTGTATTTTGATTTCTCAATAGGTCTGGGACAAAAGTGAAAATGGAGATTGGCATTGCACTGCTAGCTGGAAGGTTTGTATTTGTAAAAATGACACAGGCATAACCATAATTTCTCCTTTGTTTTTGGAGCAACATGCTTCATTTCTGCTGAATTTTAGAGTAGAAATGCTTTTGGTTAGATGTAGATTGTGTATGTTCTTATGTAAAATACTTTTTCTTAGCTTCTGTAAAACATCTCTAGTGCCTCTCATTAAAGCAGCTGCTAACATGCAGTCTGCTCTTGTTAGTACCTAATTATGTTGCAAGACTCTAGTATCAGTAAATGTTATCACTGACTGGTATTCAGGGAGTAGAAAACAGTGCCTTAATTTTTAATTGAATATTTCCTTTTGCATATAGTAAGACTTAAAAAAATAAAAGGGAGGAAAATTAAAAGGAAGATGTCTGGCTATTAAATGTTAGAACATCTGACCTCTGCTTTTTGTTCTCCAAAGCCTTTCTGAGAACTTTGTCATATAGAGGCTCTGCTTCATCTTGATGATTAGTGTATTCAGCTTCTGAATTGTTCTTAAATTTGTGTTTAATAGGACCACAATGCATTCATCCCTGTAAATGGCAGTGCAAGGCAGGCTTTCAAATTCCCCTTCTCTAAGACAGGAACGTTGACTAGGTATAAAAGAGGAGCTTCATATTAAAAAGAAGATTAATAATGCTTTGCAAGTGCTTTTGAAAAGTACAGTCAAGCTAGAAGTGAAAATGGTAATGACTGAAATTTGATTGAAAACAAAACTGTACTTTTTACAGTAAGGCAGAATCATATTTTGGAACTTAAGGTGGTAATGAATGATGCCTTGAAATACAGTTGTAGTGATTGTTTTTTAAACACTAAGAGCCACAGCTTTGCAGAGCTGGGTGGAATAAAGAACTGCAACAGCTGCTATGTAACTTTGTATAAAAGAACATAGGTGTTGCATGCAGGTAGAGTCATTGTAAAAGAAGGGCCTTATAAAATACATTTTAGACCCTACTACTCTAGCTAAGCTAAAGGCTAGCTTATAAGTTCTCATGTAAAAAAATTCTGAAAATCAGAATCAGTTAGCACAATCTATTCTAGTAACAAAACCTTTTGCACCTACAAAAACAAAAAATCTGTCCCATAGGAATCAGTGAACAGAATATGTAAACTAGCTAAGAACAGAGAAATTTGATGAATATGTAAAATGCCATTTACTAACCAATGAATTGAGTGGCAAGAAAGTTATGAACCAATTAAACACAAGGTCTTAGAAAACTGTAAAAAAATAGGCTGTAACATTAAAGATTAGCTTTTCTACATAAAGAATCAAGAGTCCCATCTGTTTCTATTGCAATACATAGGTTTCAAAGGAGCAGTGTTAGTACTTTCTAGAATTCTTTTCTTCAGAAAGTCATGAAAATAGATGGTTCTTTGGCCTAACGCAGTAAGTTTGCTTCTCTACAGTGTTTTGATGTTATCTTGCAGACACATAGTGGATCAGTGTGGCGAGTGACATGGGCCCATCCTGAATTTGGCCAGGTCCTGGCTTCCTGCTCGTTTGATAGAACAGCAGCTGTATGGGAAGAAATAGTGGGAGAGTCAAATGATAAACTCCGAGGCCAGAGTCACTGGGTGAGACTTCTTTTCTATAGCTATAAAGTTTCCAATTTTGGCTATGTTTTGTTCAGTTGTGGCAACATTCCAACACAAAGTAAGTGTTTTTAAAACATTTGAGGAAAACAGCTAACTGGCTACATCCTGGCCAATTCACATCACTATTATTGGTGTTTCATAATAAGATTTTCCTGGCAAACAACTTGCAGACATGAAGTCCCACCTAGAGTTAAAGTTGGATTTTTCTTTGACAAGAGATCATTTGAAACAACACTGGCTGTTCTTGCTCATCTTTCAAACAATAGAAAAGTTGGGGGGTGGAATTTTTTTGGTGGAAGATGTAAGTAATCCTATGAAATGGTGCTGTCAGGCTTTGATTAGCCTTCCTTAGGTAATAAATTTTTTGGTGGAAATTTCTTTGCAGGTCAAGAGGACCACTCTAGTAGACAGTAGGACATCTGTTACAGATGTGAAGTTTGCTCCCAAGCATATGGGTCTTATGTTAGCAACCTGTTCAGCAGATGGAGTTGTAAGGATCTATGAAGCTCCAGATGTGATGAACCTCAGCCAGTGGTCACTGCAGCATGAAATCTCATGTAAGCTCAGCTGCAGTTGTATTTCTTGGAATCCTTCAAGGTATGTTACTAAAATATTTGCTTTATGACTGTAACAGGAAGGGGAAAAACCATTCAAAACTGAACTGCTTTGACTTCTGTTTGTCCAGAAGCACTTAATGGCTTTCCCTGTGGACACAGTGTTATGTCCTGCTGATTCAGTTACTCTTTTATTCATTAGCAGTAGTCTGTGCTGAAGGTTCAGAGTACAGACATTCACTTTAATGCATGAGATAGGATAAAAGATGATTTAAAAACTAGAGCTCATCTACATTTAGCTTATGTGATTTATCTTCCAAAATCTGAATGAAGTATCACTAAATCAATCATTAAAAGCACTGCAAAGAATGCAGACTCTGCCATGAAACCTGTGGTAAATACTAGACTGCAGATGCAGTCTATTACAGAAAGTCAATTCTTCTTTCAGAGAACATAGTCTTGAACTGCTAAATAATTAATATGCAAAATAATGTTGTCTAATGATTTCCCTTAGTGTATAAAGTGGGCTTTCGAAACAATGAAGTGAAGATAGTGGTAACTTTGAATAGCATTTAACTCGTTTCTTTCTGATTTTTTCTTTATGATATTTTATGGTGTTTTGTTTTCTCTGTAGATAATGTGTTTGAAATTTAACAAATGGCTTGGTGTACTTTCCACAGGAAATATTATATATAAATATAATATATATAACATGTAAATATAACAGTACTTGTTTTCACCTTTTAGCTCTCGAGCTCATTCACCCATGATAGCTGTAGGAAGTGATGACAACAGTCCAAATATACTGGCTAAGGTTCAAATTTATGAATATAATGAAAATACCAGGTATGCTAAATAGCAATATATAATGTTTGTGGGATCATGAAGTTGTTTATAATATATGGCATTTTATTTGTATCGCTAGATGTGGAGTAGTGAATAATAATACTTTAATTTTATTTCTGATCCATTGGGTGGAAAAAGAGAGGAAGACTCCAGAATGGTAACTGATGTTAACAGAAATTATATTGATAGTTTTATTCTCTGTCAGTGCGGAAATTTCAGTGTTCTTATCAGCATTTTAAAGGGACAGTTGTTGTTTCTGTGTCTGCTAAATTATGTTTAATTTTGCACAAGGACATAACAGTTGAAACTTGAATTGTGTTGTACCAGGGACTGTTTTGTTCAAAGCCTCCTTACAAAGATTTTAAAATTAAATTAATTAAAATTAAATATAATGACAGCAAGTGCTGTGAATTGCTTGTTGTCTGTTGAAGTTCAGGTTGTACAGTCAAGAGTTCACAGAAGCAGAAAAGGCTAGGAAGTTTGTGCACCACCACTTCCAATTAAATGATAACAGAGAAATTGTGTTTGATTAGGAGTGATCGATGTGGGAAAGGAGCCAGAGTGTTGTGTGGACTTTATGCCCAGCTTCAGGCAATGCTCTCCATGCATTAACAATGAAGTTACTGTAACTTACTAAGAAAATGGAATATGTGTTTATCATACAGCAGAGGAGGCAGACAGTGGTCTGCTTAAAAGCATGGAAAATTTAGTAAGTTACTGAGATGCAAATTCCCTTTAGATTTGTGAATGGAATATTTCTTTTGATTTCCCTTTTCCAATTGTAGACCAAAATGTTTTTTGTTCTGCAATTCTTGCTTTGTTGTGTAACTTAAAATACTGTAGCATACTATGGCTACTGTATCTGATAGATTCATTTTCTGAAGAAATCTGCTTGAAATTATTGCCTAAATTTATGTATCTGGTTTATATCATTTGCATCACTGCCGGTTTTTATGGCATTAAAGGTTAATTTCTTGCCCTGTACAGGAAGTATGCAAAAGCAGAAGCTCTGATGACAGTCACGGATCCTGTACATGATATTGCATTTGCTCCAAATCTAGGAAGATCCTTCCACATCTTGGCTGTAGCAACCAAAGACGTACGAATTTTCACACTGAAACCTCTAAGGTGAGCTCAAGAGGAAGATGGTTTGGTGTGATGTGATGCATACTATACAACCTTGTTCAAATAGTCACTGCAAAGGAAAAGTAATAACTTCATGTCTGCAGGATTGTTTCTAGCAACCTGATTTTTAAGGTGACAAGATGGTGAGCAAGTCTGTAATTTTGTCTGAACACCTAATCTAATAACAGTTGTTAGTAGAAAGATGTAGTTCTTTCTTACATCATGTTTGAGTCCGGACCTTTGAACAGTTGTGTGCAGAACTGTCACTTTTCTCTTAAACAGGAAAGAATTGACTTCATCAGGAGGATTAACAAAATTTGAAATTCATATTGTGGCACAGTTTGATAATCACAACTCCCAGGTGTGGCGAGTGAGCTGGAATATTACAGGCACAGTGCTTGCCTCCTCTGGTGATGATGGCTGTGTTAGACTCTGGAAGGGTAAGGTCACCCACCTGAAATACATTACTTTGTAGTCTGCTGAATTGCTTGAGAAGTTTTACTCAAAACATAATTTTGGAGTGAGTGTCCATTCTAGACTTGTGAAAGATAGATATTTTTTCTATATTTCTTTTTATGTCTAAGAAAAACAGAACTCAGACATAATTTCCTGTACTAGAATAATTGCACGATTTAGGCTGCTGTGAATAGTTTTGTTACTGTACCCTGGAATTGTTTCACTAGACTAGAGCTACATGAAGTTGTCATTTTAAAAAGTGAGATGGATCTTTTCCTGCTAGAAAATCTACATTCAGTCACAGTGTCCAGGCAAATGGCTTTTTTCTGTTTACATTTTTGAAAGGAAACAAACAAATACATGTACCCTCCCTCATGAACCAAACGACAAAAAAAAATCCCCACAATAACAACAAAAACCCACTTGCAGTTACCTTATGTATTTTCATTTGTTTCTTAGTATTGTGATAATGGAAACTGAGTTTTAAATTATGGACAGGCAGAAAATATCAGACAGCTAAAGGGCCAGATCCTAGCTGTTTGGTATTTATATATTGTTATTGAAGTTCAGTTCTGATTAACACCAGGTGTGGGAAAGTTGAAAGCTGAGCTTCAGAAGAGAAACTAACAGTTTCTGTATATCTGTGTTTGCAGCTAATTACATGGACAACTGGAAGTGTACTGGTATACTGAAAGGTAATGGGAGTCCAGTGAATGGTAGTTCTCAGCAGGGAATTTTTAATGCCTCTCTAGGTTCAGCCAATACAAGTCTGCAGAATTCACTAAATGGATCATCTGCCAGCAGGTAGGTTAATTAGGAGAGAGACTGATTTTCAGTAAATAGTATTTTCTCTGAATCTTCTTCATTTCATTTAGCTCTCATATTTGTTTTACATGTTTTTAAAGTGCAATATCATTTATTGCATGAGTACTTCTATAAGCTCTTCTGATTTTGCTCTGTGGTTTGTCTGTTATGCCAGTGTTAAGAAGAAAATGAACAAAACAGTAAGTCATACTGAATCAGTCTGTATAAATAAGCAATGTAAATAACTATTTTCATTTTTAGTCCTTTCATTTTGTTTAAAACAACGTTTCTGAAATAGTTTCAAAGGAGAAGCTTCATCCTACTGGTGTGTAACTGCCCTTTTGTTTTAGATACATGTTTAAAAATGAAGCAAAAATACCAGCAACAAATTCTGTTTTTCTCTGGGATAATATAGCAGAAGCAAAGGAAGAAAAGCTTCTTCATAACATAGGATTTCAACAATCAGATGTTAGTGTTAGTTTACTTGGTTTTTGCAGGTGTGTAGCAGCACTTGAATAAAAGTCTTGTGGTTTTTAACATTTTCCTCATATGGCATTCATATTGCAGATAATTCGCCTTAATCTCTGTTAGGTTTTTGTTCTGTCATGGTTGCTGTTTAGTTCGTAAATTTTACTGCCTCTTCTGAAAAAACGTTTTTATTTGTGCACACTGAAATGTAGAAATATGCTGAGTCTTGCATCTGTATAGTGCAGTGTGTACAATAAGGTTTACAGAGTTTTAAGTCCTGTCTAAAGATGAGATGAGCCAGATTGTATAGCAGCGGTTTCCAAGTTTTGTGGCCACCTTTGTTTCAAATGCCTTGGGATAGTTTCCCTTTCCATCTCAATGCAGCTACTCATGTGGGGTTTTTTTCAGATTGCAATGCTTGTCAGTAGTTTGCTTTTGGAGAGTAGCACCAGCCTGCCCCCTCTTTCGCTTTCAGCAGTCAGTCCTGAAAGGCACTTCTAAGGCTGTTGAATAGAGAATGGGTTTCACATTTTCCTCAAGATAAATGAGAGCACAAGAGGTGGTAATGGGCCTGGTTTCTACAAGAAAGGGCAGCAGAATGTTGTTGGTCATGGTTCCAGGTTCTACTTGCAGTGTAGCAAAGGAAATGCAGCCCTGCCTTGGAAATGGTATATCCAGAGCTGTGTAGCTGTATTTGCTTGGGCTTCTGTGGGGAAATGCAGGCTGTCTTACCACCAAGACTAACCGGCCCCACCCCACTGGTGGCTCTTCTCCTGTCCCTGAACTTGGTGCTAAGCGATTGTGAAACTGAAACTTCTAGCATTATTTATATTCCCTTCATGGCCCTGCATTTTGGAAGGTGTTTTGTTTTGGTTTTTAATGAATTATTCTTGCCTCCAATTTATAATGCAATGTTATTTCCGGAATTAAGTCAGCAGCTGTGGAATTTCCAGACATACAGTGTCTTGTCCTAGGATTGAGCCTTATTATAAAAGATACACACTTTACTACATGCTTTCTTCTATGATGATATTGTCCTGAATTGAGTAAGCACAGTCGTTAACTTCTGTGTTAGTGTTAACATGCTGATAAAGATTTATGCATTGACATTTGACTAAATAGGTATCCTACATGTAACTTATTTTGTCTCTGACTGTACATGCTGTGTTTCCTGTCTGTACGTTTAAACACTTAAAACGGCTGTAGCACAGGCAGATCTGGAAAAGATTATAAAAGCACTATGGCCAAACTGGATTTGTACTCAAAATAAATTTCAGAATATGTGATGTAGATTGTTAGGAAATAACCAGTAGGGGTATATTATTATGTTGATGTAATTGTATGTCTAGATTTATGATACAATTTCCATTCTCCATTTGTATTATGTCCTTTTTAACAGAAAGCAGAGCTGATACCAAGCTAACTGGAGTAACTTTGGTGTTTTGCTGCTTGTTGCATGCACACAGGAATGGAAAACGAACTCCTTTTTCCTTTCCCCAGCGCCGTTTGACCTCTCCCAAGACACCAGCAGCCTGCTAACTACTAAATGCTGTTCAAAACGCCTTTTTAAAACACATTGTATGCGTTTTTTGTACTAGCCTGCACAGTTTGATACTGATGGAACGCCTGATAGAAAAATATTTGGAGAGGCGTCTTGTCTGGAAAAAAACGTAAACACCACCACCCAAACCCCAAAAATTCCATCAGAACGTATTTTTGAAAGCTTGTCAAATTAAAAGATAGTTCATGATTAAAAACAAGAATTTTTGTCCTTGATTGGGATGGGAGGAGGGAAACGACCATTACAATAACTTTGATTAAAATTGTTTTGAGAATCAATTTGTTCTACATTTCAGAGTGTTCAGTATTTGATTAAGATTCCTAAACATAAAAAGGTTGTAACTGCTTTGTAATACATCAAAGGAGTAAGAAAACTGTTTTGACAGTTGTACAGATGATGGCTTTTTAGTATTCTGGTATTGCTTCATTTATATTCTTTAGTATGGCTTTAAATAAATGTTTTGTAAGTACTGTCATACTTCCTTCATCCTAAAAGAAGTATTTTTTCTGTTGCATATTTGTACATTCTTATGGTAATAATTACTACGTGGAGATTTAAATTCTCTAAAGATAGTATTCCTGAAAAATGCAAACACTTTAGCCATACAGAGATCTAAACCAAAATGCAGCTTGTTGTTAATTGTCTCATAATTTCATTAATAAACTGATAGCTGTTTTTTTTATGTAAGTCCACAGAATTGTAAACAAGACAGAAAACATAATATAGTTACATTAAAATGCACAAGTGTTACGGGTAAGTTGTAATAAAAACAGCAGCAAAATGACATGAAGTGGCATAATTCTGAATCTTGCATCCACCAGGAATCTTGAATTTTCACTGAGGATTTTGCAGAACTATGTAAATAGATACAAAGACTGTATTTCATTCAAAGTAGTTATTCTCTGTAAATGTATATTATTAATGTTAATAATTAACAGTGATGTTTTTACGTCTATTCTAGAAATGCTGTGAAGTTAATCTGAATTAGACATATATGCAGCAAATGTACTTTGATAATATTTAATGTATATTTTGTGTCACAAACAAAGCATTACTGAAAGGTGTTAACAAATCACAGTAATTCTGGGAGAATGAAAGCCTGTTACTAGCTGTACTGCACCACCCTTTTGACTTCCAAAGCAATCCGTTCTTTTGTGAAAATGCATACTAGGACTAAGACTATGGTATTATTTTCAATGAATTTCAGTGGAAAAGACTATTATTTTGTTTTAAAGAAGGGTTTCCAGATTTGTCTTGTTTTGAATTACAAGCCTTGATTTTTGCTATTATGTTCTATTGGTTTTGGCATGGATATACTAAAGCCCTTTTTTTTTCCAGCATGTCTTTTCTCCCCTTTGGTTCTCCTTGTATTTACTACCTTTCTCTTCTTTTCTTGTTTTGTTTTTTTTTTGTTTTGTTTTGTTTTGTTTGGTTTTTTGTTTTGGTGTTTTGTTCCTTTCTTAATTGTTTCAGGTATTTCTTTCCCCCTCTGGATTCCCCACGGGCTGGATCGAGATGGTCCAGTCATGCCCAGCTCCTTCCTCCTCCTCCTCTGATAGAGCAGTCTTGTGATGCTGACACTGCCAACCTCCAGTATCCTCACCCTCGCAGACGATGTGTATCTCGGCCTCTTAATCTTTTACCTGAGAATGAAGGGGTTTAATATGTTACTTTAAATAAATTCTGAAGGGCCTTATCCTAGTATTTGTCAATGCTTCCATTTCTGGCTGCCTTTGTATTCCTCCTCTGGTACAGAAGACTTTTTTAAAAATGTGGGAACTTCATGCATGTTTTGCAAAACAAAAAGCATTTAGAACATGTTATCTGTGTATCAAAGACCATTTTAATTTGTACCCTTTGAATTTTGGCAAGATACATAAAAGAGTATTAGCCATGAGCTCTTTAGGGAGTAGGTGACTTCAATGTGCCTGTCCTTTTTTCTTTGTTTTTTTTTCTCCTTTTTGAAATCAGTTTAGTATGGTCTTTAATATTTTTCTTTTTGTATACTGCATTTACATGTGAAACACATTCTCAAAATTAGACATGCCTTCAAGACACTTGTGAGTGAAGAATGATGTTGGATCAGCTTGTTAAAGGAACAAAACCATTCCTGTGTATACTGCAGCAAAATAATTTGAAGTGTTTGGTTACTTAAGATTTTTCCATCTTGCTGTATAAATATTTAAATTTTATAATTGTGGTCGACTAATAAACTTATTCTCAAAGGTCTGTATTTGTATGCTTTTCCTTGTAATAAACTTTTTTCTTTTTTAATAGGTTCCTGATGAAGGTGGTTTTTTGATTCAGGTGTCCACTCTCCTAGCTCTGCTTTTGTGCCATTCTTGATGTGCAGCTGCATATTCCTGGTCTGTGCCACGAGGTGTGCTCTGACTTTTCCTGTGGGTGTGCTGAAGGTGTGCAGAGACTGCTAAAGCTGTTGGGTTTCACATTACCTCTCAGTTCTTTTCCAGTGATTGAATTAAATCAGGATAGTTTGAAGAAAGAGTGCTGCTTGAAAAAATGTGAAATGTCTTCTCTGATGTGTCAGCGCAGGAACGCCACTGGTCTGGATCAGCTGTTGGCACTGACTCAGACTGGTGCAAGGAAGGAAGGCAGGAAGATAATGCTGGACAAAGAATGCCCAGGAGCAGCATTACTGCACAGGATGGGATTGCTGAGTTTGTTAGGCAGATCCTGGGGGGAGCAAGGAAAGAGGAGGCCTTTGTGCAGCAGAAACCTGAAGTGTAATAGTATATTTCAATGTGCTTCAAAATGGACTTAGCCTGTTTCCTAGTGGACTAGACCACTACTATGAGGTAAAGAACAAGGCAACTTGTATTTTTCCAAAGTGACAAGTTCCTGTGAGTTTTACTTGTATTCTGAAAACTTCATTTGCTCACATTTGTTTCTTTATTTTTCTCTGAGGGATTAAGTTTTAATTTAAAAACCCGTGAGGTACACTGATGTTAGAATAATGTGCTTGCTGAACATGTGTGGAGGGAGGATGCTTGCTTTCCAGCCAACAGGAACCGAAGTGTGGAGGAAAAATAAAATAGTTTTATATCTTTACCAGGAAAAGTTAACGCAAAACCATGCCAACTTTGTATGGTAAACAGAAATGTTACATGATTAAAAGATAATGCTTAAATGGAGGGTGGGAAGTAACTATTTCTCAGGGAGAATGAATAATTAAAAAATTATCAACACTATTACACTGAGATACGTTCCTCAACCAGAACAAACTGTTTCTGGGATACAAGAAGCACAACATATTTTTGAAGTGTTAAGCCATTTGCAGAATTCCTATCCTAACAATGAAGAGTCACAGATAAACCAGTTACAGTAATGACAGTTTTCTGCAGCTTCCAGTAGTGCTTCTAATAGTTTATTCAGCATGGTCACATTGTTTTCCTCTGTGATGAATGTGTTATTATTAGATATCGTAATTCCAGTCACACTTGCTACTAATGGAAACATGCTGTAAGTGTCAGTGCAAACAAGTCATGTTAGAACACAGGGGCCAAGTACTCTAACCTCGGCAAATGAACTCAGGCTGGTTTTGTGGCTGATGTCTGCCTTGCCCCCTGCCTCTATTTTGTATTGACCTCTCTCCAAACCAGGACCCTTCGATCCACATCCCTGACTTTCCAACTCTGCTTCCTCAAACTCACGCTTCCCTCTATTCCCTTGACTCAAAGCCTGTGAACTGTACTTTTGTGCAGGATCTGGACCCTTGGACATAGGCAGCAGAACTCTAGGAGGTAAGATCATAAAAGGGCTTTGAAAGGGATAATTACAGCAGATAGTCACAATATTTTAAATTTATCCAGCACTTTTAAAGGCTGTGTTCCTTTTTCTTCTGAAAGCATACCTGCAATAGCCCTTACACTGCTTCTGTGCTTGGAGCACATCTCAGATTGAACTGCCAGGATTAGAAGTTTATGGGTCCTGTAGAAGCCGTGAGATGGCTTTGGTGGTTTTCTTTGTTTTTCTTTGGTTTTGTGTGTGTGGTTTGTGCATGTGCTGATTTTGCTTTTGTTGTTTGGTTTGTTTTGAACGTATTTGAAACAATATGAATTTCTGCTTACAACAAACGTGAATTTTCACTGTTGTAGATTTTTGCACTCTTCATACCAGGAATACAACTGTAGAAATGCATTGTGAAAACATCCTGGACAGCACTGAATTTGATCTGTTGAAGATCTGTTGAAATTTTCATGCTTACACACACACGTGTTTGGAAGGCACCTGCTCACATCCTCTGCTTAAAGAATGTGACTGGTACGCTTCAGTAAGGAAATGGAATTTTCCAAGTTCTGTACATAAACTAGAACACACGGAGTTCCGCCCAGCACTAGAAAGAGCTTTATGCTGAGGGTGGCAGAGCACTGGGACAGGCTGCCCAGGGGGATCGTGCGGTCTCCCTCTCCGGAGACATTGAAACGCCAACCGCAGTGAGTCACCTGCTCTAGGTGACGCTGCCTTGGCGTGGGGGCGGGACTGCACGATCTCCAGAGGTCCCTTCCAACCCTAGCGATTCTATTTCTCAGCCTCATCTAACTGATTCAGACGGCAAAAACGGGACAGAAAACAAAGCCGGGAATATAAACAACGACACATGAGTTAATCCGAATGCAGTTTCGTTTCTGTTTTTACTTTTTCGTTTTTAGGTAGGACGGGGGACAGACAGCAGGCGGGGCGGGATGTTCAGCGGCCCTTTCCCTGAAAGATCCCGAGCTACTCACTGGTACGGAGATCCAGAACAAGCAAATACCTGAGACAAAACACACCGATGACATCATCCCCTTCCCCACGCCGTTCCCGTTCCCCTGGGAAACACCCGCCCCCCGTTCCCGCCTAACGGCCGCCGGGACGCCGCCGGGGGCGGGGCTGGGCGGTGTCGCGCGCGCATCGCCCAATCAGCGTCCCCGCCGCCCCTCCCCAAACTTTCTGGCTTCCCGGCTCCCGCCGCGGGCCGTGCCCGCCGACCGCCGGCTCCGCTCGGGGCGCTGCCATTGGCTGCGCGGGAGGGACCGCCGAAGTTCGGGCGGCGCGCGCGGCGCCGCTGCGCACGCGCTCCTGGCCGCGCGGGGGGCGGGTCGGCCTCGCGACCGTTTCCGTTGCGCGCCAGGGGAGCGAGCGGTGCCCGCCCGGCCGCCGGGGGGCGCTGCGCCGGGGGGCGGGTTCCGAGTTTTGGCGGTCGGTCCGTCTGTCCGCCGGCGCTCCTGCTGCTCCTGGGACCCTCGGGAAGGGCAGAGCCCATCTCCTCCTGCTCTTTGGGCAAAAAGGCTCTCCCGTCGCCGAACTGCGCGGCGGAGCGTGGCCGGTGAGCAGCCGGCGCCTTCTCGCTGGGGCCCGTGGTCCCACAGAGCTGGTATCGCCTCAGGTGCTCCCTGGAGGGGCCGCGCAGGGAGGAGGGCAGGCTTGGACAGCCGCGGTCCGGGCGGCTTTACGGGCTAAATATAGGCCGGCACGTCTGGCAGCGGCCACGGTGACTCGCAGGAGCACCGCTCCTTTTAGGAGCTCCAGGAGGACTGTGAAAGTGTGTCCCCCAAAAGTGTTGGTGGGAAAGGACTGGGAATGGTTCTTGCGCACGTTTGTGGATAAGGCGGGGTGCTTGCCCAGGAATACTGGCAGTGATGTGCGAGTAAAGCGCGCTGCCTCGTGTACGTGTGAAGCTGTTTGGGTCCTGCTTGCAGATGCTGCCCGACCGGGGCTGATGGTGTTGCCGGGCCGAGTGCTGTACCAGGCAGCGTGTGCAGGAGGATGGAAGACTTCAGGAATATCGCCGACGAGACGTTCCCGAGCTACCTGGGCCATTCTTTGAACAGCAGCGCGAGTGTCGTCTTTGAGAATGTCACCGTCTCCAACCTGGGGTTACCTGTGGCGGCCTCCACTCTTGTCAGGAGCCAAGTGGGCGGTGACAACAGGTGAGGGTCCTAGTAAGTGCCGCTCAGTAATATAAAAAACCCCAAACAGTTGAAGCATTTAACTCTGGAGGGCAAAAATTAATTTCACAGATTACTTGGTCGGTGGTAAAACTATTTACCAATCAGTATCTCAGTAATCAGCAAACACAGGATTGTCTGTATTATCAGTGTAAAATTCGCCTTTAATTTGTAGCCAATACCACACTTGACATTTGCAAAAGTTGCCCTTCAAAAGTAATTTAATTTTTAGGCTGTAACAGTCAAGTCTCTTTTAACTCAGCTCTTCAGCTTACTATACTCGAGTTTGAAGTTGTGTAGAGAATGATATATTTTTTACATCGTGTTCTCTGTTAATTGTTCACTGAACTTACCTGAATCTGGCTCCTTATAGAAAGTGTAAGAGCTAGTGTTATGTATAAGAATTAAAATTTGCTCAGCAAGGAGTAGACCAAAGAGTAACAATTTGAAGCCTTTGCACTTAACTACTGTCCTGTTACTTAACAACAAGTAAGATGAGACTTTAATACCCTGTTTTTCCAGAAGCGTGTGTTCCAGAAGGACACCACTAGCCACTAAAAAACTGTAAAGAGGTACAGAAGACTGAAGAGGAGAATTCAGGATACATATGTGTATCTCTAAATACAGATTAGCTAAAATATTGAAATAACTTAACTTACAAGAAATAAGTAGTCATCAATATGAGCTTTTTCCCTTCGATTCTTTGGAAAACAGGAGCAATGCATATTAGAATGACTGATGTGTGTTGTTCTCTCCACATTTACAGGCTTCCTGATGATTGTGCATCCTATTTGGAAGGGAAGCATTCACCTCTATCAGGATCTGCTCACAGCAGTCAGTCACATCCTGAGCCAGTGGGAAGATTTGCCCTCTGCTTTCATGATGACATGTAAGTGAGGTAGTTAAAATCTAATTCTATCCTAAAATGCAGATGCTAGTAAGTTAGTATGTAGATTTGTATGTGCTATATGGCTAATTATGGGCTACTTCAGAGCTGAGTTGCAGAGTTGAAAACAGCAGCATTTACTACTGGCCTGCAGTAGCTGGAGAGTTCAGCTGTGTTGGCCTGTTGGCTTACAGTGTTTGGCAGCCTGGGCAGCTTTTCCTACAAAAACAGCTCCTCCATGCTTTCTGAAGAGGGATAGTGCTAGGCCACATGGAAGTACCCTCTGCAGGGATGCCACTTAGCCTGTGCAGCCCTACATGAGCAGCATTCTGCTGTTTGATTGACTAATTTGACTTCATGTGTGTGACGGGAATGAATCTTCAGAAGGGATATTTTCTAGACTGTGAGGTTTTGTTTTGTTGTCACACTAATTAAAAATATCCTGAGCATGATTATTTAATTGACTTACCTGAATGTGGCCTGTGTTTACCTAGTTTGCTTTACATAATCTAGAATTAAGCTGGTTCATGTCATGTGTGTGAATAGCACTGATATAAATATGTTTTGCATAAGTGTCAAGCAGTTTGCATACAGAAAGGAGCAACAGTTGCTATTAAATTAGCCTTCCTTGTAGCCTCAGTGATTGGTATTTCTTATGAAATAATTAGTATTAGTGATATACTTGAGAAAGCATTGCTGAGTGGTGGAAGTGTTGCCAGCTGTTGCATAGATTATTCTAACCAAGGCCAAATGTGCTCCTTTGTGGAAGAAACTGCACTGTGTGCCTTTCTCACTGATAAAATTGCACTGTAGGCGCTATATCCTTATCAAAACAGAGAGTATAAGATATGAGAGGGAGTCAGTGTCTTGATTATACTCAAGTAAAACACAACAAAACACAGTACATGGAATAGTTGTGTTTTAGACATTCAAATGTTAGTTTCATTTATTTATCTAAAATATTGAAACAAAAGTATGAAATTTTAACATCTGGCATGATTAGTTTGTAAGCCTGCATGGATGTTCTGTAAAGCCAGAAGTGAAGGATAACTTTCCTTCATAATTACAAAAGCTGTTATTTAACTACATGCAATTTCAGCAACTCATGTTCTTTATAATTTGGTCCCTTACTTAGTGTGACAAAAGGCTTGGTGATATTGTGGACATGTTGAAATCTTGTCTAGTGTTTGACTTGGTCTCAAATGGATCATGGAACTTGGACAGAGTAGACCCTTTTGTCCTTATACTTTTCCCTCTTTTTACAGAAATCAAAGAGGAACAAATAGATAGAAAGGCATGTTTTGCATGAAATTTCACTATTTGTGTTACTCTTTAAATTGTTAAACTGAAGTCCTTGTTATTTTGATATGCATTCTTTTATTGTAAAATGACAGGTCTCTAGAATCTATCCTATATTGGAAACAACTGTCTTGAAACAAAGCAATTGGAGCATTTATCAAATCTTTATCACGGGAGATGATAGTCTGTGTATCTTACTGATTTTTAGTTGAAATAATTCTCTTTCTAGGGAAATTGCTACGCAAATTGAAGAGCCTCAGCCACCTTGTGTTAATTTGAAAGAATCCCACTCAGTACATAGAGAGGAAGCTCAGAATGTCATTGAACATTCAGATCCTGGTCAAGGTACCTTACGTGGAGTTTTGCCACTTGAGCGACTGGAAGGTATTAAATTTTCAGAAAAATTGTGTACTTATTGTCACTGTAATTAGCTTTTTATGCTACAGATGTCTTGTTTTGAAACTTTCATTGTTTTATGGCAGATTATAAATGAGTTTTGAAAAAAATCTCTTGGATTTGAGTAAACTGAAAACAGAGAAAGGTTGTGGTTGACATATTCTTGGACTTCTCTTGAAAGTAAAAAGCTATACAGCAGGCTGGTGAAAATAATATTTGCTATATTGTACCATAAATAGAATGCCATTAGTAATCTGACTTAGTTCCAGGAACTTGGGGGAAGAAGTGTATGTAGCTTGTTCTCTACCCCTTCTGTTTCAGTAAGTATAAGGCTGCAAGGTTATGTTTTAACTAGCATCTCTTCTCTTGCCCTATTCTAACCTGTAATAGGTGTCTTTAATTGTTGCTGTAGGTGTTGGAAGCATACTCTTCTAGTGAGGTTATGCATGAAAAAATAGTTTTGAATACTTGTTGTGAAAACGATATTTTCTGAAGTCTAGGTAGAGTAGTGGAAGCAAAAGAATATTCCAAAACTTATTTTAAAAGCATGGCTACTGATATTAAGCTTGCCTGGGGTTTTTGCAAATGCCAGTTCTGTGAATAAATTCTATTTGTCCAATAAAATTCAGTAAATACAGATAGTAAATATATACTTCTAGACGTTATCCTTTTCCGAACTTTGAGTACTTGTATAGGTTTTTGTCAAGTATTAATAATTTTGACAGATAACCTGTTCAATTAGGAAGTACTGTGACCTGTAATATAAATAGACCCTTATTAAAAAACATTTCTAACAGGGAAATGTTGGCTTCAGTCATTTGTTACTGTAGTCTTGAGGAAGTGGCAGTCTTTTATTCACACCTATTACTGAAGAATTACAAACCTTTTTTGCTAAAATCTGTGTGTGCAAGTCTAAACTGTTCTCTGTCACGTGGGACTTGCAACTGGATTATGTGTGGATATAACACACAGACAAGTGGATGCTGCTTAAAATGATCCAAAAGAAGAATTGGTCCAGTAGGTGAAATGCAGCAGTGGAACAGAACACTTGTTCCTCCTTCTGCTAATACAAACTGGGACTCCTTACTTTCTTGTGCTGCCTTGGGGAAATCCTTAAGGCAGTAAATAACTTCCATCATTTTTAGAGTTCTAGCCCTGATGAGGCTCTGCCTTTTTAACAAGATCTAAAAGATCATTGTCATAAGAACGTACAAGGTTTAGTGTTGTGGTAGTCTGTAAGTTTGGGTTATTTCTATGGTGTAGTCCAAGACCTTCCAGGGGCTTAAGTTTAACCTTAGAGAATAGTCAGCACTTGTTATGTTCTCATGTTATACTACTAAAATACTGCTTACACCACTGTTTTATGTTTCAGATTTGCCAACTGGAATGTGTTTTCTCCCAGACATTAAGAACAGCAAGGTAAAAGGTTTTCCAAATACGTTGAAATTAAATGTTTTCTAATAATAATATTCTAATAGACTTAATTCTGTGAAAGGAGGAATGAGGGAGTGGAACTGTGTTTATTGTCTTGTGTATAAGTTTATAAAAGTGCTGGCATGACTCACTTTGTCTTCATTTTGCAGATCACTTAATTAGTGCCATGTGAGCATGACTCCATCTAATCTTTCTCAGTTGTGAAAACTGTTGTTTGCTCCTAGCCTCTGCTGTCTTGTAGTTCTTTGTCACTGTAAGGACCTCCCGTTTTATCCCAGTTGTAGTCTATCTTACTGAAGCATCTTTTGAGGAATTTTTGTAACGCTTTTGGAAATTGAAGTAGACAATCCAGAGCTAGCAAATAGCTGCTGGTATTGACAGGTAGGGCTGTTTTTATCTACTGTGTTAGAGATGCTAAGAGTTTTGGGCAGAGATACAGTGCAGGCAGGAATGGGAGGTTGCTTGGTCCTTGTAGAAAACACGTATCAGGCTGATGCCAAATGCTATCCCTTACATACTCCTTAATGTATCAGCTAATATGTTGATTTCGTTTTCTGTCATTTGATTTTTGTAGGGGCCATAGTGGTCAGTGAGTTGCAGTTGAATGCTTGCAGGTTTTCTTATGAAAACCATTAATTCATTTTCCTATCAAATTCATTACTTTCTGAACTTGGACTTTTTTTTGTTTGTCAAAGATGATCTGTTCATTGCAAAGAATGTGAGACTAAATTCATACCAGACATTACATCATGCTGTTTTTAAAAATAATTTAGCTATAGAAAAGATAGAGTATTTGCTGTTAGCTAGATGCAGCTGAAATATTGCTTTTTGAGTAATTCAGTGTGCTCATTTGGAGAAATTTCCAACAGAGGTTAGATCCGTGTGTACGATTTCTGAAGAAGCTCTGTTTTAACAGCATAGGAAACTATTGAGAGATGTCTTTGTACATTTAAGTTGGGATTGCAGCTCAGTGGATGGAGGATGGAGTTTTTTCAAGTGTAAATTCTTTAATGCAATGTTTCAGTTCTTTATTTTGAGGTCTCTTAAGCTGGGTGTCCTTCAGATGCTTTTCAGATGCTTTTTTGCTCTTCGCCTTTTATGTTCCCACGTTTCTTGCATGCATCCATTCTGGAAGCTAGCAGGCAAAGTCCATTGGAACTGAGTGCTTCCTGGGATAAGTAAAAAAAAGTGCATGTGGAGTTTTGCAATATTATTAACCTCATTAATTATATTTTATTAACTGATTTCATACAATAGTAATTTCTATAAACATTTCTTTATGGGTGTTTTTCACAGGTTGGTCCATCTGAACCTTCTGAAAAGCCGAAAGAAGGTGTGAACTCGAGTGTTCATCTTAGCAATAGCCTTTCAAGTTTTTTGGAGAATGAGAAACTCTCATCTCTTCTAAGCTCAGATGAAGATTCCACTGGTAGGTGTGCTTATAAATCTTGGTAGCTGAGTCTGTAATTCTGACTCAGTGTTATTGCATACTTGATGAGAAAGATTCTGTTTTACTTAAGTGTTTAATATCAGCTTGTGCTTGATAAAGAAGTAGTATAACAGTATTAAAGAAAGCTGTTCTTTGGAAAACTGACAATTTTTAAATTGTCACAGGAGTAGGCGGCTATGAAATTTGTCAGAGAAGATCACAATTGGAATTTTAATCTAAAAAAATAAACAACAGTCCTTAGTTACTGTGAATCAAAGATATAGGTGGCAACATGAGCATTGATTTAATAAAGTGGGAACTCTGTTTCAGGTTACCTTACTTAAATTTTCAGTTCAGGTTAGTAGAGATAAAATTCCGGTGGTGAAGAGCACACTCATGCAGTGAAAAAGGACTTTTACTTGAATTTGAGTTCAGCTCTCTTTAGATGCTGCATGTGTGGGGTGACATCCAAGTTGTAAGTATAGTTTACCTGCAGGCATAAAAGTGAGAGCATGATTCTGTATCATTAAGAGTTTTGAACTTTTTGTGCCCTTCCAGTGGCTGCTGCAGAAGGACAAACATGCTCTTCTTTATGAATGCAGCTGACTTTGCCCATGACATGAAGGATGACAGGGCATGTTCTTGGATGTGCCAATGAGGAGGGCAGAATAATCATTAGGTTTACTGTTGTGAGGTGAAGTACCCTTGCAGTAAAGTAGGGCTACTGCATTTCTCCCATGGCATCTACATATGTCATGACTGTCTTTAGAAGTTGTTTTGTTCTTCCTGGTTGCATAACTTCACTTGAGAGTTAAGCATATAAGAATTAAGTTTATAGTTTCTGAGTAGAAATATTTTCTTCTCTTTTCATAGATGATGATATTGATGATGGAGAATTCTTTGATAACCAGCTAGAAGCGTATTTTGAGCAGCTGATACAACCAGAAATTATAAGAGACACCAACCTGCAGAAACTCTCAGAATGTTGTGCAGCATTGAAGCTTTCTGAAAATGTCTTACTACAAGTAGGTTGAAAGTTCAAAGCTCAGCATGCCCAATGGCTCTTAAACATGTTAAACTTCAGTAGTTACTTTCAGTAGTTACATTGGTTGGTATTCTTAAACAGAGTTTCAACTATTTTTTTGTTTATTTTTTTTGTTTCTATACCTATTAAGGCAACATGCTGGCATTTCTTTTTCATCATACAATGAGTTTATACATAATTTTAATTTTTTTTATCTTTTTAATATTTGGGGGCTTTTTAGATCTTGGATAGCAATGTCCTAGGTGTCTTTGAGTGTATAGCAACACAAAGACCTGTCTTTCTAGGAGAGTCAATGATTCGCTTAAATAATTGGTAAATGTGTGGAAGTTAAATGTAGGGCAGCAGCAGGCTGGCTTGTGGTTTGCCTTTGAGCAGCAGTTAGCTCCATTTCAAACAGGTTGCCAGGGATTAAGTGCCTTTCTATTTTCTTGGCTTTGCAACAATCGATGTGATCCTGGCAGTCCCATGCTTGACCAGAGTGGAAAATTGTGATTGATTTAAACAGCTAAACTGCAGATTCTGAAATTTCAGAAATTCCCCAACTGACATCAGAGTTTCCAAGCTATGTGGGAAGTGATGTTAACCCTGTACAAGTAGTCTGGATAGGCTACAATTTGTTACAACTGTTCATGAAGGAAGGGATAAGCGGTTTTCAGAGTGAGAATACAGAGCTCTGCTCTCAGGGCTTCTCTGTGCAAGATGTCCCTGCTTCACTGCCTTGTAGATTGACAGTAGGGTAGGTACAAAAGGCTCTGAGTCTGAGTTGGAGCCCGTATTCAACAATGGGTCAGCCAGAAGGGAAAGGGTGGTAACACATTACCCATATCAAAGGGAATAAGAGGATGTAGTAGATCTTCCCCTCTTGCTGTGTATGCCCTTGCAGGCACATCCATGGATTGGCATAGCCAGGAACTATTGTCCTTGGTGGTAGAGGCTAACTAGAGGTGCTGGCTATGGCAGTGTCATATGAGTTAAAGTGCCATTAATCTCTTTTCTACTAGAGCATTTTTTAATATTCTAAAAGGCCCTGTAGTGTTATTTTTTCTCCCTTTTGTATATCTATTCTAGTGGAACCTAAATATTTTATATTTTTTATTTAAAGGAGAATTTTCAGGAATCTGCCACTCATGGGGCTGTGACTGGAATAGACTCTGGAAATGCTAGTGATGAAGATTCACAAAGTGAAGAGATAACTGGATGTCCTGTGCAAAGAGAAATGCTGCCCAGAGCAGCACAGCAAAAGGTATGAAATTGCCATTTAAATTCCTATTATTCATGTAGCGTAAGACTGTAGTAGAAGATGGCAGTGTTTTTGAAAACTTGTTAGATCTTTGGCTAACCACCCAACCTTCCTTTACAAAAAATTAATAATACCACTTTGGTTTTAGGCCTGTTTCTCAAACAGAGGCAGCTTGGACTGTTTTGTATCTATAACTTTTAGTACGTGCAGTTAATAACTGTGCTTCTGACACTTTTAAAATTATTATTGTTTTCAAAGAATTCTGTGACTCCTGGGGATGTGCTGGATTCCCACATGGCTGCTGAATTGCAATTAGATTCCCTGTATCTGCAGTGCATGGACAGCCATAAAGCTGATGTCTCAGATGTCCTTCAGAAGCAAGGAGTAGAGTCCTCTGTCTGTCAGGCTGCTTCTTCTGATGCAGAAGTGCTACGCACAGCGAGAGGATTTTTGGGACATGACACCACTTCTGAAGTTCTTAGTGCAAATGCACCTCAGGCAGATGCAACTCAATGTAAAGTTGGTCTTCCTGATACTTACCTCTCTCCAGCTGGGGACAGCTGTGAGAACTTAAGTTTAGCTACAACAGACAAAGGTAGGATGCTTTACATACAACCTATATTTACATTAAACCTGTCTATGCAATTGTGACCATACTCTATTGCACGGAAAAAGAAATAAAATTATAAGCTAGGCATTTCTATTTAGTTGTAGGAGTTGGTAACAAAAACCAATGTAGCATGAATTAATTCTGTCTTGCTTTTGTTTTCAGAAACACCGATTGTTGTATGTTGCACTTAACTGTTCCTTATTTGCTGATGAAATGAGTGTAGGCTTGCAGTTGTAGCAACTGGAACTTGCAGCAGCTTTTGCCATATCCCTTTTAATTTTAATCCATAATGTAGCATTTGATGTATCTTTTAGGTGATTTACCACACAGCGTTGTCTATCAAAATGAGGAGGGCAAATGGGTGACTGATCTTGCATATTATACTGCATTTGATGAAGAACAAGATTTAAATATGTCTGAAGATGATAAAAGAAATGAGGAGTTCATTACTGGCTGTATGTAGTTATCTTTTTTAGTTAACTCTTGTTGTCTGTAATAATGTTAAGTAAACGTCCTTTTTTTTTTCTTTTTTCTTTTTTTCACTTCAACAAATTAGTATTTGGTGTTGCAAAGACTCCAGGTTTTAGATACTACAAATTATTTGAAAGCTGATGCTGATAGTAGTCTGTAGTGATATAATATAATTATTTATAGTTTATAGCTTCTTTCTCTGTTTTCTACTCTTCCCATGAAGAGTGTTTTAAGACAAAACAAAAAGTATTTGTTGTATGAGGTAAAGCAACTCATCTCACTTCCACAGTATTTCCTTTGGACTTTAATGATTGTTATCCTTTCTTGCAAAAAAAGGAGAAGAAAAGTAATTTTGTGTTGCATGATACTAAGAAGAGAGGAAATAATTATTAATGAAGAGAGGAAATAATTATCAATGAAGAATTACTACAAAATCAAATAGAATGTGAATACAGCATCAAAATTTGAGAGACTTGAAAGTGTTGTATTGACTAGCTGCTGATTTTTTTTTGTGAAGTCCCTAGGGAATGTCTTGATGCTGAAAAGTGGTACTGGTACTGAAAAATGTTGGAGCTTATTGGGGGGCTTTAGTGCTCTCATCTTCTCTTGAATTCTAGGCTTTTTGAACTTAAAAAGTTGTTTATTATCCTTAATCTGTGTCAGACTGATCTTCATGAGAATCTGTATATTTGTCATATAGGCTTGGATAATACACATGTAGTGCCATAGGCAAATTGATTCCTTAGCACCAAAATGTCATCTGCTCATCAGTTTCGTAAGAGATTCAAGCAATGTGTGCAACAGCATTTCTCCTAATCTCTTCTAGTTTCTAAAGCTGACTTGTAGATGGGCTAATGTATTCTCAAGATGCCCATGGTCCACTCAAGGTTCTTCTTTCTTTCAAAGTGAATGCTGTCTTAACACTGTTCATTTTGAACGAGTGATCAAACAGGGTTGACTGCTTGAAATGTTTTTCAACACTGTAGTGGTTATCTGATGGGTCAAGTAAATACATCATTTGGGAGACACTTTCCCATCTACTATGTCAGTAACTCTTCCATGATTTTTCAAAAGCCATTATACTTCAGACATCTTTTGAATCTTAGACTTGTTGTTGAGTGATTAGAATTTTTGACTGTTGTAAATTTTTCCAAGGCTACTTAGATTTTTCCACCTGATAGATTTTTAAGCACTTCTGCTTTCAAGTCAATGGGCTTACCTCTTTGCATGGTAGATGATAAAACACTGACAGACTCCACATTGTTGGCATTTTTCTGGCTGCTAGTCTGCTTGTCTGTCTGCAGTGATGTTTGACAGCTGAAGAAATTTTATTTGTAAGGACAGAAAGGACATGTTACATCTGATTCTTTGGAGTCTCATTTATGACATGTCTCTCTGTCAGCAAACTGTGCCCACAGTGTGTTCTTGTATGGAATAGTGCAGGAATGCTCACTTGACAGTGTTGGGTACTTCAGAAAGTCTCTGGAGGCTGAAAGGCTCACAGAGAAGGTAAAGAACAGCTACTGACTGTAGAGTTCAACTGGATAGAAAAATGTGCTATAGATAGTGCCAGGTTGTCTTTAGGAGATGAACTTTGGTTGCTCAATAAGGATATAATTCCAACTTTGTTTCTTTCCCCAGAGTATGTATTGTGACTTCCCATGAGTAATTTTATGGACAACAGCTGTATTCACCTTACAAGTTTGCATCTATTC
This sequence comes from Acridotheres tristis, assembly GCA_037013685.1. Taxonomy (NCBI): domain Eukaryota; kingdom Metazoa; phylum Chordata; class Aves; order Passeriformes; family Sturnidae; genus Acridotheres; species Acridotheres tristis. The sequence continues at coordinate 97,537,596 of CM072886.1, read as the reverse complement.
TTGGCTTTTGCCCTGTGCCCTCTATGCCTGGGGATGCTCTGTGTACAAGGCCATGTATTTTTAAAGTTTTGATGAGCTTAGTGATACATTAACTTTGCAATCAAGTAGTAGTGATCAATTTTTCACAACACTTTGGTGAAGGGATTCTTAAGTTTTGGTTGTTCTGTAGATGGTAATTGAGAAAAGTACAGGCATTTGAATTCAAAGGTATGATTGAGTTATTTGGCCTGTTAATTTGCATGTGTTTTTTATGAACTGGTACAAGCCAATATCTTTATTTTGCTCCAATTCAAAGGTACCACCTTGATGGTAAAAATTATCAACCCCAAATATAGTAAAGGTTTGATCAGAGTAAGCCATATGATGTTTGGTTATAGCTAGTATGGGTATCATAACCTATAAAAAGTTATAATTTAACTTGGGGCTAAGGCTGTTAGAAACTTGCTTTATTCACCTCTGAGTTAATTAACTAAATGCTGATTTTACTTTGACTTCTAAAGATCAAGCAGATACTCCTTTAAAACTAATTTCATGCAACTTTTCTCACCAAAATGGGATTGGATAACTCCTAGTGTGTCCCAGACTGTTTCAGGTCTAGAATTATGTGTGCAATAACTTTCCATCAAATTGAGTTTAATGGTGGCAAATAGTAATGACATTACTTAGTAACTTTTGCCTTATTTTAATAAATTTTCTCTTTGGTTTTAAGCTGAAGCAGCAGCTATGATTGCACAAGATGAGGAAGAATTTGAGAAAGCACACAGACTTATGCAGGTAACTAATGACCTCAATGTAAACAAAATAGTTTTCTAATTTATTTACAAGTTGCAACTTCTGAAATCTCTTTGTCTTCAGGCAGGAAAGGTAGGCAGTCCAAATGCATCTGAATTAGCAAATGCTTCATGGAAATCTGCTAATAGCTTCAGTCTTCATAAAGATGCCAGCTATTTACGTTTGTCTTTGGGGGAGTTCTTCGGTCAGAGATCCGAAGCTCTTGGATGTCTGGGTGGAGGCGGTGACGTGAAACGGGTATGTATCTAAATGTTAATATTGAGAAACAAGGAAAGACAAGACAATAACAACTAGCACTAGTTTTGTTATTTTGTAACCAGTTCTTTCTCACATCTAATTTTCTTAGTTGATTTAGGAAGGAATATTTTCTGTATGTTACAGGTGTGGGTTGGTGGTTTCCTACTGGAATTTCTGATGTGAAGTGCTGGCTAGTGTTTTTGTTAAATGTTGGTCTTCAGCTTTTGGTCGGGAACTCATTATGTGTAGGATTAGAGGGAGAAAAGTACACCATATAAGGGGGCATGTTGGAGGTCCCAGCAAATTATCCACGCAGTTGAATGAATGCTGTTCAGACAAGGGTATTTGAACAGTGAGGGCATCTCTGAATGGCTGCTGATAGTTGATGAGCTATCTGGGCAATGCCCAACTTCTGTAAAAATGTAATCACCTAGATTCTGACTTACCAACATCTGTATACTTCTTGTAGTTGTTGGATACCTGGCACTTCTCTCTTCTGCTGTTGGTAGATAGGATGTCATCTGTGTTTCAGACAAAAAAATAATGTGGGGCAGTGTATACAATGGGAAGGAGAAGTCCCACTTATTGTGTAATTCGGTTGTGTCATGAGGAATTGTTGGAGTTGGCAGAGTTAGTCTGTTCTAAGCTTTCCAAGACTTAGTGGCAGACCATGCCTCCAGGCAGAGATGATGTGAACATATGTACTTTATTTCTTTATTATGAGTAACTGGTATAAGTAAGTTGTGTCCTGGTTTCAGTTGGGATAGAGTTGGTTTTCTTTGTAGCAGTTTGTATGTGCTGAGTTTTAGATTTAGTGTGAGAATAATGTTGATAACACACTGATGTTTTGGTTGTTGCTAAGTAATGCTTACCCTAAATCAAGGGCCTTTCAGTGTCTCATGCTCTGCCAGTGAAGCAGGTGCATAAAAAGCTTGGAGGGAGCACGGCCAGGGCAGCTGACCCAAACTGACCAAAGGGATATTCTGTATCATAAAACATCCTGCTCAGTCTATAAACTGGGAGAAATTGGCTGGCAGCCATGGATCACTATTCAGGGATAGGCTGGGTATTGGTCTGTGTCCAGTGAGCAAATGTGTTGTGCACCACTTGTTTCTCTTGGATGTTGTTCCTCTCTCCTTCCTTTTCATTACCACTATTATAGCTATAATTTATATCTTGTGTCTGTTACTAAACTGTTCTTAGCTCAATGCACAAGGTTTACCCGTTCTTTCTAATTCTTTCTGTTAGGAGGATGTGGGGAATGAGCAAACAGCTGTGTGGTACTTAGTCACTAGGTGGGATTCAGCCGTGCCAATTGTTAGTTTATTTTATGTATGTGTGGGAAGTAGTGTATGTGTTTAGATTAGGCACTTGCAATGCTAGGAGGCACACTTTATTTCTTTGTGGTATGAGAGGTATACCAAGCAAGCACTGCAGGCCAAAACTACTTTGCAGGTGCATTGAACTTACTTGTTAATTATTGAATTTACTCATTCTGTATTCTGGGATATTTTTTTATAGCCATCTTTTGGTTACCATATTATGTCCCCGAAGAAAAGGCAGCCTGTTTCTTTGCTAAGGCAATCTGATTCATCAAGAGGTGACATCGGCCAAGAGATTTCACGGTTGTCTGAGGAGGTGTATTCAGGTAGTTCCAGAACAGCTTTTTTTCTATGGGGCATTAAGGGAGCATATCTATCCCAAGAATGCAGGTTTTTTAGACCATTTCCTTACTGTAAATTAATTCTTTTTTTTTTTGTTGTTGCTGTTAGATGACATAGAAGCACAAACAAGAGAACATGCAAATTTTACCAGCTCTGAAGGTTCAGGGCATAGGGTGGATACTGCTGCTGGAATCCATGAAAATATTAGTACAGAAGATGCTACCAAAAGTAAAGCAAAGGTATTGATGATGTATTTTTTTTTTTAAATGCAACTATGAACTGAAACAAAATTCAAATTACTCCAATTATTATTCTTTGAATAGAGCTAATTTGGACTTTCGTATCAGCTCACTGCTTTTTATATGGATCATTTGAATCCTAGTAGGTGCCCTTGTTTCCTAGGATAGTTTCCTTAGAATGGCATGATCCTGTAGTAAGTCAGGTGTCAATATCACCATCTCATTTTCCTTTTTCTTCCAGCTTCACTTGTGAAATTGATCAGTCTGTCAGCCCATAGTTTTTCAGAGACTGGTAGGCTGATGATGTTCTGTGACCCAAGTTTCTGAATTTCAGCTGTGTCTTCCCCTTCTATTTTTTTAATGAAGCAACTTATCTTTAGCATTGGAATAAAATCTTTTAGTTGATAGAATTTAAGAATATGAACATGGTGCAAGTCTGAAGAAAGTGTCTTGTTAGTTTGGTAGTCCTTGATACCTACCTTCCCTGCCTGTGTCACCTCCCTAAGCCTTGCTGGCAAAGCTCCTTCTAATGCAGGCCAGGATGCTGCTGAGCTTCTTTGCCTGGCTTGTGGTCAGCCTCCTATCTACCAGGACCCTCAAGTCTTTTTCTGCCAAGGTGCTTTCCAGCTGGTTGGCTCAGGCCTGTACAGGGGCCTGGGGTTATTCCTCCTTAGGTGCTGGTCTTGGCATTTCCCTTTGCACTTCTCAGCCCGTCTTTGTCCTGTGGTCCCTCTGAATGACAGCTGACTCTCCTGTATATCAGCCACACCTCCCAATTTTGTGTGATGATGGAACTTGCTGAAGGTGCACTCTGCCCCATAATCCACATCATTAATGAAGTTGCTGAACAGTGCTGGCCCCTGTCTTGATCCCCAGGATACTGTACCAGTGAGTGACTGGCCTCCTGTGGAGACTTGGTGCTGCTGATCTACTCTTTGAGCCTGGCAGTTCAGCTTGTTTTCAGTCCAGTCATGGTGTACATGTCTGCTCCATGCTTTGTCTGTCTTTTAATGAGGATGTTGTGAGGTGATGCATGCATATCTAAAGGAGGACAGGTGTTTTAAATTCTTCCTGAGTCTGTGTCCATCTGAAAGAGACAGAAAGAGACTGGCCTCTGGATATAACTGTCTACCTACTGCATGCTCTTTGCTAAGAATATCCAATGTGAAAACTAAAGAAGAAATCAGACTTGTGATAGAAAAAGCTGTAGGAATACCTATGTCTTCTCTCTGTAGAGGCAGATGATTTTAAATTATTTGGGAAGTTACTGTATATTTGGTCATGGTAACTTCTTTGCTGTTTGTCCCTGATAGGATTTTACTCCCAGTTCTTTCAACTGAATTAAAAGCATTTTAGGATTTTAAAAGTTTCACAAGAACTAAGGCTTCCTAGTAGGCAATACTTACTTAATCTAGAAAAACCTTTGTGAAGTAGACTTGAAAAATCAGGAGAATGAGAATAATCTCTATTTCAGTGTTCCTTCTAGACAGATGTTTAAAAATGCATGAATGAAGAGCATTACTATATTGCCATATCTTGAAATGGAAACAAGAAACAAAACACTGAACAAAATTTTTTTACTGTGATGCTAAACTAATTTTGTTTTGTTGTAGGATGGAATTCATAAAGGCAAGTTTGAGGATGGCTTGTCTAATCATCCTGACTCTGTGTTGAGTATCAGCACAATTGCAAATGCTATTGCTAATGCTTCCTCCAGTGCTGAACCTTCCCAGCTAGCTGCTATGATAATGGCACTCTCCAATAAAAATAAAAGAACACATGTCCTTCCTGGAGTTGTTAAAGAAGCTGAACTCTCTGCTAATGAGTTATTATTATCCAGCAATAAGGAAAATAGTGCATTTGATATGGAAAAATACCTCAAAAAAACAGATGACAACAGATGTGAGAGTGAATACGGGAGTGTTGTGAAACATGAAGCATCTGTCCAGAACCTTACATCTGATACCTTTTTACTGGGTAAAGATAAACATAAGGATGCTCTTTCAGAAGACTTGATGAATAATCGTAGCAAACGTCAAGGAATAAAAAAACGATTGCTTGATTATCTTAATGAAGAAAGTGACAGTCAGAATTTTTCTAGTCTGTCTGGTATTCCCAGCCGTGGAGATGTAATTGCAGATAATGTTGAATATTCAGAAAAGTTGACAGATTTGGTAAATAGTAAACATTTACAGTCAATGGATGCTGATATTAGATCAGAGACACTTAATGGAAATGAAGCCCACACATATGGAATTCTCTCAGCAGCAAAAATGGAAGTGGCACAGCAAAATCTGCTTGCTTACCAGAACAGCAATCTCACTAATACATGTAGTATAAGGGAAGATAGAGAAACAGTAAATCAAGCACCAAATGCTGTTCCTGAGACATGTAATAATTTGGTGGAGGGAAGTGCAGGAAATACTCCATCCCTCAACAACTTAAAACCTGCCAAGCAACCTAGTAAATATGCCTCAGTAAGTCCTACAACAGCCAAGCCTGTGCAGAAATTGAACAATGATGAGAGGAAGCAAAATACAGAGAAGAGAAACAAGGATGCCCGTATTCCTCGTGGTGGGAATGCAAAACATGTAACTTTTGAGAAGCACTCTCCAACTTCCCAGAATAGCACTGGTAAGTAAACCTATGTAAATGCAATTATTATTGAAAAGGCTTTTCTTGACAATAAACTTGTTTCCTGTCCATAAATAAATCTGGTGTTTAAAATTTGTTTACTTGCTAGAGCATAAACCCATTCTACCTGAATGTGACTTAGCTCTGGAGGGTGAGCAGTGTAGCTTCAGACCTTCAACTTCACCTCTGATTCACTCTTCTCCTAGTGAGACTTCTGGAACGGTGTTTTCAGGGTAAGTTTCTTGGTGCAGGTTATAAGAATTAATGCTTCATGAGGATTGTTGAGGGATCATGTGTTGGTTTGAATGTTGACTGTGATCCAGATTTATAGAAGATCTTTATTAGGCTAAGACTTCATTTTACACTAAGCCGTACATTCTATAGCCCAATGAAGATGTGTTTTTTTTAAACTTAAAAGTATTGAGCTCCATTTGTTTCTCTTATTTGTATCATTGCTTGTTGTGGGAGAGGGTGGGTAGAAATACTTGTACTGCTTTTGACTATTTTGTATTTTGATACATACTTGTATCCAAGGTTTAAGGTTTCCTTAGCAACTGAAAGAACAATATTAAATAAACTCCCATAACAGTAAATGTCATAAAATTGCAACTAAATTGATTCTATAATCTTAAACACAAACACGGCCAGTAGCTAGTGGTTTGTGTGCAGTCTCGTAAGAAGATGAGGCAACTGATGTCTTTGACTTAACTTTTAAGTTCACTGTTTGGTGTTTAACTACAGTTTGTGTTTGTATGTGTTATTAGAATTACAGGCTGTCTGGCATTACTCAGAAATTAGTATGTGCAGGAGTAGATGTATTTTTGCAGGCCTGTTATATAGCTATTAGGATTTCCAGTTCAAATTGTCAGTGATTTTAATTGTTTTAATGTTAACTTGTCTTGTTGAACCAAATGCTGAGAGATGCTGTGTTTTCAAGCATTTGAAATGAAGAGAATCTCAACAGTGAATAGGAAACTCATGTATGATGCCTGAGAGGTTAAATGATTTAATTTGACTTTTTAATCTAGTTATATACAAGTATATTGATTCACACCTTTTAATAAATTGTGTTGTTTCTGTGGCTTTAGCATCTGAATTCAGTTGTGTAACTCTGATGCTTTTATCTATGTGGATTTATATAGAATGAAAATGTGTTTTATATATACCAAAGTCAGAACTTGTCAAGGTTAATTGAGAGCTGATTTCTCATTTCTACTGACTGCATTAAAAAGAACAGCTAATTAAGTTGACTTATAGAATAATATAGGTAGTGTGTAACATTGATTTTCTTGAGGTCAGCATTAAAAATATGTATTTTAACAATGGCATATTTTGAATCTCTTTTTCAGATCTGAAATGGACTCTTCTTGCCCATCACATTGTCAGGAATCTCCTTGCAAAGAGAATATGCTACCTCAATCTGCTTACTCGAGCCCAAGCATGAGCAGGTTAACCTATGTCTCTGCATGTGGCAGTGCCCATAAGAACACAGCAGTGATACATAACCCCAGGACATACTGGGTAAGAAACACAAAACACCACCTCCCCTTTGCCCCTAAACCAAAGGTCAAAATAATACTAAATTAGAAAAGCCCTAAGGGTTTTCAAACAGTTGAGGATATGCTGTGCATAGGGAAAAGGTATTCTTCTTGTTTCCAGCTTCTGAGTTTCTCAGAAATTTGAATTTTTGTATCAGCTGTGCTAAATGCACACACTCTAATAAATACAAACACAGTAAAACAATCAAAGAACTAGGAACTTTTTCAGAAGTTAGAGTTGATGTATTTTTTCCTTTCTTTTTTTTTCTGTAATTTCTCATTAAGTCATTCTGGCTTTGGAATGTGGTGCAGTATTGCTGTAGTATTTTGGAGGATCTGTATTGCTTTCATCGCACCTGAGGCTCCCTTGCTGTTCAGCTTCAGCTGTTAGGAGAATACTTTTCCTGTTTGTTTGTTTTTTTTTTCTGGAGAAATGTTTATAAATACATAATATAGCTTGTACTACTTTTTTCAGGACTGAAACAGTAATTTTCCACCTCTGACAGTCATTCTGACTGTTTTTACTGGTTTAGAAAAGAATGTACACTGAGGGTAAAATTTGTGTTCAGACTTGTAGTCTTATGCTGATTAAAATAACTGGCAATCTTTTATCTGAATTTATGCATTCCTTGGAATCTGGAATCTCTGCTACGTCTCTCCCCTTCCAAAGTGTGCGTCATTATGGATGGAACTTAAAAAAACAGACAGATAAAATGTGAAGAACCTTTCTGACTTACCTGTGTATTTGTGTAAATATGAGTGCTCATTCCAGCTATACCATTCCAGTCTAAAGGGCAGATCTCTGGGCTTGAATGATTTCTTTGTGTGAGTGCACAAAGAAAATGTTTGTATCAATGCATTTTCATGCATCTCAAATCCTTTTTGGTTAGTGATTTGGTTCAAGGCCATTCAGTTGTTTTTTTTTTTTTTTTTTTTTTTTTAATCTGGCTAGTATGTCTGGTGTGTTATCAATGCTGTTTTGAATACAAATCTAAAAATACAGCACCACAGAGACCGCTGTGAAGAAAATCAACACCTCAGCCAGACCCAGTAGAATGTATCTTTAGGATAGCAGACAGGTTGAAGCTGCAGGTTTTCTTTTTCAGGGTGTAGAGTCACCACTACGAAAGTAAAACTTCAGACAAGACAAACTTGATTATTTATATTGGATGGCAATACCAGTAATGATTGGACAGGAAAGTTTCCTGAACAGGCAGTACCAGAGTTAGATGTGTCTTATGTACCCTACTGCTTTTCTAAGATGTGTAATACTGCATGCTGTTTTTATTTACTAGGGTGAAAATACTGGTGAACTGAGCACAACAATAATTCAGGCCAGCCCAATTCCTCCACAGGAACATACAAAAGAAAATCTAGAAGACCGCTCACGTCAAAGAAATAGAAAAGAAGCAGTACTTAGTATTGATCAGAAACGAGAAGAAAATGGACTTGATCTTCACAGAAAACCTCATAATGTACTGGACCAAGAACTGGCCAATGAAGGTTTTCTGAAGAATGAAAAGCAGCTTCCATTTATTCCTTCAAATGTACCAGCAAATCATGAAGAGCTAGGCCATGTTAAATCAGCTTTGCCAAGTAAATTCTGCACCTTTCCGCCACTTTCTGTCAACGTTGATGCACACGAAGTGTGTCAGGATCAAACAAACAAAGCACAGAGACAAGGATTACCATCTCTGAATAGATTACCTGTTTATTCTGGATTAAACACCTGCTTGCCATGCAATCAAAACTCAGCTGCTGAACAGTATGTTCATCTATCAACTGTTAAATCCCATGTCACTACCTCTGAGAGTCAAACAATTTCTTCTTCTGTCCCAACCTTGCTTGCAACAACTCCATTTGCACAACAGCATCTGGGAACTGTACCACCTGCAGGAAATGCAGTTCTGTCTCAGTTTCATGGCTGCAGCTCTGCAGGTTTTGGTCTTCCAGCAGGGCTTCCTTGTTCTGGTATCCCAGCAGGACATGTTGAGAATCCACTTACATTAGGAATTCCTTTAGGTCCAAATATTGATTCTGGCTTCTTGAGTGCAGCTTCACTTTATAATCCACACTGTACTTCATGGAATAATAATATTGTAAATGTAAAACCATGTACTGGACAAACTCTTGGAGCTGGCAAAAGTGAGTGGCAGCTATCCAAGTCACCTGGTATTGGTAAGTGTGTTTTTTACAGTGTGTTTGAAATACAGCTGTGGACAGGAATGGTGATAGTGATGTTGCATGTGTTATAGTAAATAAAATTAAGATGGTACTAAGTGTAACTGCAGTTATTGTTTATGCAAACCCTATTGCTATTTTTCCTTGCTTAATGATGTTCTCTGAATTCAGTGTCTATTCTTACAGTTCCTCTAATGGTCTTAAAAAACATTTCTTATAATTTAGAAGAATTTCAGTATTCTTCAATATTAAGTAGTTCTGTGTTTGTGTAAACGATCTTGAACTACCTTTCATAGAAGGAAGAGAAATCCTAGCTGCATTTCAAGCTAGGCAAGAGAAGTCATGCTCTTGAAACTCCATTTTTTAAATTGGAAAGTAGAGGACATTTCTATTTCCAGCTTAACTTGGTTTTAGCAGTCACTAAAGGCCAAAACTCATAAGAAGTTTGAACCCCATGGACAATTGAAACTGTTTGCTGGTTATGAAGGGAAAGACAAGCTGCCAAATGTCTTCTGTCCTTTCTGCTACTACTTGGTATCTAGACTTAACGCTCAACCTAAGAAACAAAAATTACTATTTAATTTTAAAAACTTATTTTAACCTACAATCTTGTTAGTTATTTTTTGCTATACCTTTTTTTTTGGCTAATTTTTTCAGCCTAACTGCTTAGTGGGGTTGAGGATGTGAATCTGTGACAGTTTAGAGCTTGTTTATTGATTGTTCCAAATCATTGATCTTGTTAGTTAGCATTTTAAAATAGTGAAATACTCCTTACCTATTTTTATACTAACAAGATTTTGTAATAGTAATATTCAAATTTTCTGATTTGGACTAGTACTGATGAAATTGTGACCACTGAGTGTTTTATAACAGGTTTATATGTACACTTTGTGGGTCTGTATGGAATGTGCCATTTCCATAAGTATTTATTTTTATTGCAGTGGAACTTTAAGGTGCAAATTGGAAATGATCAAAATTTCAAATTTCATACTTGTTGAAAAACATTCTTATGAGAACTGTAGGAGTCAAACATTTCCTTGCCATAATGAAGCATTTGTCAGATGAGTTCATAAACTTGGTGGCAGCCTGTGTGCTGATTTGCTTCTGAGTACTTGTAACTAACAGGAGCATATTTTCTTCCAAAGGGCTTATAAAAGTACCAGAAGAACTGAAGTTTTCTAATGCCTGTTGTGTGGGAATTGCATCACAGACAGTTCTTAGCATTTATAATCCAAGTGACCGGTGGTTGCAGGTCAACATTGGAATACTCAGTGTTTCAGTTAATGGGGAAAAGGTAAGAGATTTGTTTTTTTCCATAAAGCTGAATAATACTGTAATCTTACCAGATGTTGTATGTACAATTAAGGCCCTCTTTATGGATCTGTGATTTTTTTTCCCCCTGTTTTGTAGTTAACATGCACAAAAGCAGTGCTACTTTCTTTATCCAGGTCACCTCACTTCCTCCAACAAGTAAGCTTTGTGAGGTAAATGCCACACGAAGTGATTGATCTGTAGAATTGTATTGTGTACATGAAGTGTGCAAGGTTTGAGTTTGAGTTATTCGTGCCTGCCTTTGCGTATGCAAGAAAAGTCAGCCCTAGGCCAGAAAACATCCATGCTAAGGACTGTTACTGCTAAAACATTTTTGGCAGTTTGCTCCTCTTTTTCTTGAAATCGAGAGATCTTGGGTGATGGAGAATGAGAAATATTTGGAGCAGGTTTCAAGCTAGGTGGATTGTTCTGTGGGTTGTAGGTAGCTTGTAGGCCATGAATTGGCTGTCTTGCACTTCAGTTTTGTTACATTCTATATACTTATGTTAACATAGTAATTGCTCCTGAAGTAAAATATCTTGAGAACTTGAGAATGAGTTAGATTCGATCAGTCCATCAGAATGTTATAATTTCTTTTATTGATGAATGAACTTAGTAGAGAAGAATATTACAGAACAAGCATAGGATACTCCGAGTTTGTGGCAGTTTGATACTTTGTATCTTGAGTTAGATGTTATTTCTGTTCTTAGTTTTTGGTAGACTGCTCTTTCTCTAGCTAATCTGTTGAAACTATGCAGTGTTGTCCACTGTTTAGTTCAGTTGTAGATTGTGTAAAGCAGTGGTTTCTCTTTTTTTAAATATGGTTCTTGCTGTTTTTATTTGGTCCCTATTACTGAAGAATAGCAGACAATATTTCAGCTTATAAATCTTAGAAATCCTGATCACATCCCTGAGGTATATTCTTCCAGCAGATGTAGCATGTATCTTTCCAGAGTATGATTTCTGGTTTTGATCTTGTTTTCTCTACCTCTTTAAAGAACATCAAGCCACAATTCTGTGTGCTCATGTATATATATGTGTGTGTATATGAGAATAAGGGTTTGTTGCATAATTTTTTAATCAGCTTCATAGGGCTTTTATGCAGCTCCTGTAACCAGCAATTCTGTTGTATCAAGAGATGATTTTTAAATGAAATTACTTTACAGTTGTTCCCATGAATAAATATGTGCAATTGTTTGCACAGTGTGATTAAAACCAATTTTTTTTCAGTCAACTCTGAGATATGATGCTGTTTTTTCTCAAAAATCAGAGTTTTTACTTATTAATTTTCCCAGTGTAAATCTTTCACTGGATGGTAGAAAGAAACCTGAGAAATTTTCAGGCTGACATCTCTTTAAATTAAAAGGCCTGCAGTGAGCAGGATGCAAATGGGCCATAGATATGAAGATGCATTAATTAAATGGAAGAAAAATATATACAAAACGTCTATGTTAAGTGGTGGTGCCAGATAAATGTGGTATTTGCAAAGAAAATTTCTTCTGGTAGAAGGCTTGTTTGAAAATAACAGGTATTTTGTTTTTCAGATGGATCCTATGAAATATCAATGTCTGGTTTTCAAGAACAAAACTATTGTAGGACCCTATTCTACCAACGACCTGAAAATACTTTTCTTACCTTCCCATCCGGGCATCTTCCAGTGTATCCTCAATGTTTCATCTTGGCCAGTTTCTGCAGATGCTGAGACAATTGTTCAGTCAGAAGCTTTGGCAAGCAGGGTAGTTCTGACAGCAGTTGCTGAAAATCCTAATTTAGAAGTAAGTTGCTGCTTATTGTGGGTCTTTCATTGTTACAATTTTATGAATAGTTTAATGACACTGGAAAATAATAGGATTTCAAAGTTGTTCCTCAAGAAACTTGGAATTTCATATGTTTTGAGTGGGAATATAAGAGAGTTTTTGAGAACCCTATTGCTATCTGGGAAATTCCAGCTGTGGAAAAGCAGCTAGCTGGAAATGGAGGCTTCTGTGTCGAAAGAATAAGTTACTCTTTCACTGTTAAAAGGCTGGGCAGAACCTTAAACATCTGATGTTTACTAGGTATCTGCTGTGTTGGATTGGGCATTTAATGTAACAAAAAGTATTTCTTTCCAGTTGTAAGGGTTTCTTCTTTTTTTTTTTTTTTTTAAATCAAGTAGGCTTTGTCTTAGTTTCTTACTACCCCTAGCTTGTTTATGATTGTAGAGAATATTTTCTTATTTTGGACTAATTAAAAATTAAAAGTAAGTCCATGTGTAAAGTGCTTTTGTCTTGTGTCTTATCAAGAACAACCATTAATAATGTGACATTAATAATTAAATCTGGCTTCATAAAGTTCTGCTTGTCCATACTCTTAAATCTAGAAAAAGGCTTAGCCACAGCTAACATTTTTTCATTTATGGTGGTCTTTTAACTCGCTTTGGGCTAATTATATGTTTTGAAGTAATAAATGCACAGGAATGGATATAACTTTTAGTGCTTCTTCCATAAATTTTTATTTATTTTTAAATTTTTTTATATGTAGTCCACTTTCCATGTTCTTCATAGCATATAGTTTAAACTTGTGTCATGTTCAAATAGAATTTAAACCCTGTGCTCAATCTTTGCATGTTGTTGCATTCTTGAGATTGGAAAAAGTATCAGATAAAAGCTGCATTTTACTGCAGATCATGACACTTAAGTGTTTTTAAGATAGTAAAAATTAACTGCCCCTTAGTTATTTTCTTAACCTTTAACTTGCTGGAATGAGTTTTTAACTATCTAAAATTGACATTTCTTCCTTGTTAGCAATAATTATGGTTAAAACTTACTTTCAGTTCGAATTATCCAAAATAACTTGATTATGTGCTGGATTTTGGTGGATAAGCATTGCACTAAGATTGACTTACTTGACTGAGGCAAAACGCATGGGAGAGAGCCAATTTGCTATAACCCCTTCTAATATCAAAGAAAACATGAGTCTTAGACTCCTACCCCTGGTAGGAGGTTTGCATTATATGTGGATATAGGTTAAGAGGATGAAATAGGTGAGTAACATTCTTTGTTTCCTGGTAATTTTGTAGGGTAGTGTGTTTTGAAGGTTTTCTTTTCTTCTAAGTTCTGCTTTGTTTTAAAACCAGGTGGAAACAGGAAAAGGAGATTGCCTGGATTTTGGTGACTTGCCTTTTGGCAGTTGGAAGGCTCTTCCCCTAAAACTTATCAACAAAACCCATGCTTTTATGCCAATTAGACTTATTATTAATGCAGTAAGTACAGTTATCTTATTTATGAGAGTTAATATCTTGTGATACTGAATTTTAATACCCAAACACTTTGTTACCTATCATTAAGAAGTATATATTGGACACTAGATATAATATTCCCTATAAATCCCAGGAAATAAATGATTTTTGCAGAGTAGTAATCTGATTCTGCTGTAATGGTACCAACAAAAATGATTCTGGGATAGGTGTGTGGTGTTTTGTTTAATGTCTGTTGGTAACTTTTTATAGCTAACCTTGGTATTCCACCTCTGGTGCTTGCTTTGATAGCACAGAGCAGCAGATAGAAAAAGGGTTGTGTTGCCTAAACCTTCCCTTTGAGAAGCTGAGGAAGCTGGAGCTTCCCTTTTCTCTCTGAGAGGCTGAACACATATTCCATCAAATGGAAGAGCTGACTGTTCAAACAAGCAGCCGAGGTTGCTGCTAGCAAGTTTAACATACTCCCTCTTCCTCTGCAGGAGCAAGAGCAGGACTCTTCTATCTCCTTTGTCTCCCACTAGATCATAGCTTGTCTGAGAGGCTACAGTGTGGTACTCTGCATCTCTGCAATGCAGTTTTCACGTTTTTGGTTAGGCTGGACTGACCATTGATTTGTGCTGTGTGGAGATCTGGCCTTATTTCCTTGTGCAGGGGAATAAGAAAGAGCTGGCCTTGTGTTAAGGTGGATCAGGTTGTCTTGGGGACTAGTGACGTTTGGTCTTGATCAGCCAAACTTCTTGAAGGCTTAAGTAACCAGACTCTGCTTGTCTGCTTTTGTTGCAAAAGGATTTCCCATTGTTTTTAGACACTTTTCTGGACTATCATGTACTTACCAAAACTACAGACTAATTTTTGATATTTTTTTTCTGAACTACTTTGATCATTCAAAACTTGTCGTACATTTCTCAACTTTGTCAGCATTGCTGGTAGTGACAATAAAGATTTTTTTGTTTTTTTACAGAATGCAGTAGCTTGGCGGTGCTTCACCTTTTCTAAGGAACCTGTTGATAGTTCTAATGAAAAAATGGATGCAGTTTCTCAGACAGCAGCTCCATCAGTTTTAAATCATGTGATACATGCAAGCTATGATGGACAAGTGAGTAGTTTGTAGTTGGCTGATTCTTCTTTTTACTTGCTGTCTGAAATGACAGTGCTCAATATTTGAATTCACAGTAATGATTTTTGGGCAGTGCACTTCTGCATGTTTAATTTTTGTGGGTGTTTTGTTTGTTTGTTTTCTCCTCTCAATAATTTTCTTCCTTCCATAAGGTGAGTTAACTAATTTCTTTTTCAGGATCCTGAAGCTTTAACAGTTTGGGTTCTGTTCCATGCACCTAAGAAACAAATTTCTTGTTCAGGTAAAGTAACTTGATTTTAATTTCAACTGAAACAGATTTGATGCGTACTTTTAATGTGTACATGTGTTAGAATTGCAGGAACAGGCCAAACCATGTTTGGTTTGTGTCCACTAATATTTCAGGAATCATATTCAATTTTAGTGACTGTAGGAGGCAGGGTATCTCTGTCTTAATCCTTTTTATATTACCAGGGACATTTTTACTTAAGGATGAAGTTGTACAAAGTTTGTACTGCAAGATGTCTGGAATTTGTGTTGACTCCTTTTACTGAGGAAATTAAACCATCACTTAAGAAAACATTGCATTAATTGCAGAATAGATAATAAAATTGAAGAAACCTTTGAATTGTTCTTGCTTCCTGAATAGAAAATTGTACATATATCAACTAGTTTGGCTGATGTGGTAGGATGTTTTTTTTTTTGTTTGCATTAGCGACAATTTCAGTCACCTTTGACAAAAAGTCAAACTCTTAAACTCTTAAATGAGGTCCTGTGAGACTTTATATAAAAGAAGAAAAAAAATGTTGCAGGAGTAATGGGAGAGTTGCTGTTCTTATCACCACATGAATATGTTAAGATTGAAGGGTAGCTGAAGTGAGACATGCATCCATAGGAATGGCCTTTGCTGTTGGTAGACTTGCTTGCTATTGCTACTCATGAAATTGTTCCTAGATTCCTTGGGTCCAGCAGAGGAGTTCCTGGCAAGAGTGGACGTGGAAGTGGATAGTCCAGGACCTAGCACTGTGATTAAAAGTATTTCTCTCAGAGCAAGAGCTGGAACAGCAAGGATACATATTCCAAAAGACTTAGAGGTTTGCATGTATCTACAAACTGTATTTCAAGAACAGTTTCTCTCTCCTAGCCTCCTACTTTTGTAATGTTTGGTTTTATTATGTATGTATGTATACAAACATACACTTCCTTAATTTTTACAGAAAATACATCTATCTACTAGTGTGGGTTCAACAGTCAAGCAGCAGCTGCCATTGGAAAATGCTGGAAACATTAGTGTACATTTGAAAGTTAAGGTAGGTTGGCTTTTACCTCTTGTAATCATGACTTTTGTGCTGTTCATATTGTACTGAAGCTAGAGCTGAGCCTTGGGATTTTAGCTCAGCTCTGTGTTTTGACAAAAGTTTTACAAGTTAACGTAAAGGGAATGAAAGATGGCTAAGAGATTAGCTTACTTTTTTGGAAAAAGCATATGGGTGTTCTTTTGCTCAGCTTTGGTTTTATTTGTTATAACAAACATACCTTTATGATATTTACTAAATTTTAACTAAAATATTTGTTACATGTAGAAGTCGTGAAGCCTGTGCTGCACAGCAGGTATTAGGTAGCTGGTAGAGTAAAGCCTGCTTAAGACAAAGATGAATATTAGCATTGGGAAACATCTGTATTTTCTAACAGAACTGCATTAGGTTTTAGTGTACATCTGCCAGTTCAAAGTGAGTTCTTTTCAGATATGCAGTGTCTTTACTTGACCTTTTTGGGAATCCATGGAAAGTATGGTTCCAGAATGAAATATAAATAAACACATTTGAAACTTGCATTTCAAAGTCAGCAGAAGGAGCAGTTGGTTTTATTTTACAAAAAGAGATCTGTTAGCCCATCATTTCCAGGATCAGAGGCTATGGAAATAGGATATATGCCCACTATCACAAATGCCACATTAAGTGCTGGTACTGCGTGCTAATTGATAAAGTGTTTGAAGACTCCAGGTGTATTCAAATTGTCTGAACTGCAGGTACAACAGATGCACAAACAAATTGTATTACATGTTGTAGAAGTAGCTAGTCCCTTAAATAGGTAACTAACCCTCCCTTTTGCCCTTGGCTGCTTTCAGACATCAGATCAGGACAGCTGCTTTGCTGTTGAACCTGAAGACCTTTTCCTTTTACCCGGAAGAGAGCAAGTAGTGACTGTCCAGTTTTTTCCGAAAAGCACAACAGCTACAGAAAGGTAACATAACTGATTCTGTGCTGCATGTATTAAACGGAACTACTTTTGACCTTTAGGTAATGAACAAATTAAAAATTTTACCCATACAAGAGACTTTGTTTTCAGTTGTTTTCATGACAGCTCTTATCCATTACAAAAGGGTTTTTGCTAAGGTTCACTTTTTCTGTAGATTATCTGTCTTTTTGGGTGTGTATAGCTGAATTAATAGGTAATATTTCCCATCAAGAAATATTCTAAGACTTGTTTAGTGTAAGTAAATGGAGTAAGTCCCTGAGGCCGTCTCTATGGTAGTTATGTATAAAGTACAACAAAATGTCAAAATACTCAGCTTCAGCAGCCCCTTCAGTTGCTTCCCTCTTTCTCTCTCTGCTGAGGCAAGGGAAATGTCATTTCTATTTTACATGTGAAAAAACTCAAGAATAGATCAAGATCATAAGTTTCCATTTGTCTGCTGTAATCAGGTAGAAGTTTGTTCTGTACAACGCTAATGTACATGTTCCTTTTGCAGATGGAAGAAACGTTCATGGTTTTGCTCATTAGGGCCTGTTGAACTTCATTCTGCAAAACAAACTTGATTGGTTCAAGTTACAATTAAGATGTCACATGAGAGTTTTTGGCAATGACAGAGGTCTGACTCATTTCTCCAGAGCAGCCTTTCCTCTCTTGTTGCATGATTTCCAGTTTCTGCTGCGATAGAGCAAGAATGGACAAAGGAGTATCTTTAAAATATGTTCAACTTCACTAGCTAGCTTAACCAGAGCTCCCCAGTGCATTTAAATTAAACAATGAGAAGTTCTGTGCTAGTGACAGTATGATCCTGTTGGATAGGTTGAATTTTTACAGGCTTGAGGTACTCAGGATTGGAAACTTTGTAGTGTACGTCAAAGTGCTGCCAAAAGCCTAATAAACTAATGGGCAGTAACAAGAGTCCATGTTCCCTGCTGATGGGATTCAGGGTTTTGTCAGCAGGCATCATAGGGATTCACTGACAGCTAGAATGGAGGTTCTTGAGTTTTTTTCTTGACATGAAGTTCGTCTGTGCTATAGGAAATTATTCAAATTTATTTAAAAGCTAGATTTCATTCCTTGGTGCTCCTGGATATTTCATACCTGTAAAAATTATATAGAGTTTCTCATGGCACTCAAAAAGCATCTCTTTAATCTACATACAGTCAGACTTAGTTTCTTTCTAAAATTTGTCTGTCAAAATAATTAGGAATCAGTATGGACAAAACATAGTTTGCTGAGCTGTAGCCTCTGAAATATTTATCTGAATCATTTCTGGAAGAAATACTTCAGAAGACTCTGTGAGGTACATGTAGCATGTGTATTTAGAGCCCAGAAGATTTAAATGTAGGGCTATGCCTAAAGCTGGCCTTGGTCATAAACTAAAAAGAAGTATTTGTATTCTTGCCTTAAGAAGGTAATTTAAAAAATGCCTGTAATATCTGTAATAAAATGCCTCTAAATATCTGTGATATTTTTTCAGTTATGTTTTTATTTCATCAGCTAATCTTGTTCTACTGTGGGATTTAAATTAATCTATTTATTTTTAAAGTATTTTGAAAATCCTTGTGCTGCCATCTGGGCCTCAGTTTGAAGTGATGATAAAAGGTGAGGTAGAATCCGGGAAAAACAGACCTGTGTCTGCAGCTGCTGAGCGCTCTGACATTCCACCCATCCTTTCCAACAAGCAATTCATTGCCTGGGGAGCAGTATCACTTGGATCATCAGTGTAAGTATAAGCTGGACAGCCGTTCATATAGAATATCAAGTCAAGTATTTTATATTGCACTTATTTGAAGTACAATTTTCTATTCACATTGATAATTCGCAGTGATTTGTTCTATGCCTCAAATGAAAGAAGCAGAATATTACAGTTATTTTTCTTGTGCAAGAAAGTTTTGAAAACAAACTGATCTTAGTCGAGCTTTGTGTATTTTTGAGGACTCTTTTAGTTATGATTAGAATATCTGACTCTGTAAGTTTAGTATGTCATGTAAGTAGAAATGAGGAGAAAAATACTTTTCAATTAAGTTGATAGAAAAATTCTTTTCGTTCTTTCAATACCTATCTCTTGCTAGAGATTAGTTATGCATCCATTACAACAAGCAGAATCCAATCTGTAATGTAATTTGGCCATCTGAGTAGCATAAAATGTCGAACATCCCTTAATTGATTTGAATATTTCAGTGTTAAAACTTTCAGTGATGGAGAATCTGTTTTGCCCCTAATTATGAATTACTTTATCCTTCAGACTACTTCTTGTTCTCACTTTTTTAGTTTCAAGTTTACAGATTCAGTATTCTATACTTTGGTGAAACTGTTCCTAATTGTCAGGATATTCTTTGCTTCTTTTATATGTAAAGTCTGCAAGTTTTGCAGTTCTCTGAACTTGTAGTAATTATTACTTAAAGGACTAATCCTCTGTTGCTTGATACTGAACTTTTTGAGGAATCTAATGATATTCCTGGTGGTTTAAAATCAATCCATGTTTATAGCCAAGATCTGTTTCTGATAGCTGTGTTTCTGTTTTTCTGGTTTGTTAAGGTAGTGTGCTTCTAACAGTAGTGTTTGGGAATTGCTGCTTCTTTCCTTTATACTGCTATCTTTTAATTTTCGGCTCCTCCTGTAAAACAGTTTTAAGGAACCCTTGGTTTTAGGAAGCTAAAATTATTTCTGTAATTTTGTTTCAACAGAGCATAAAAGAGTGTCTGTCAGTGTTGGTGGAGAGAGGTTTTGCTCTCTCTGTCCTCTTTGATTCCAGCTACATGATCTGTTCTCCTATGTTGTAGCAATTTTAAGGCTTGTCAAATTCATCTCTCAATGTTTTGACTTGTTAAAATGACAAAGGTGCTTTCTTTTGCTGGAGATATTTCCTACCTCTGCTGAGGAAAGCTCTGAGTACCAGAAACCTGGTCAATGCTAGGATGTATCACAGAGGAAAAAAAAATATTTTTCAGTCAACCTGATTCTGTCAAGTGACAGTAACTTTGTGTTGCTATTACATTGAGAAATACAAGAAGAGGAAATGTTATCCTGAACCTAGTTCTTTACAACTGTTCCAGTGAATCTGGGCCAGACTACTCACAAGACTAGGTTTCTGCATAATTAAGTGTCTCTGGATAATCTCATCATAACTGTGTCCTGAAGTGGGGATTTTTAAGGAGTTTTTTTATTGATGCAATTGCTGGTTTCTTTGAAAGTTCAGGCTGTAAGTACAGTACTTGAGCTTCGGGAAAGCTGTATTTTATTTTTTTAATATATATGTATGTTTGGGGATTGTTTTGCTATATGAATATTCTTTGTTGTGGTATATAACAGTGTAGGGTGTGTAAGTTTGACAATACAGAAATAACTTTCTATTTAACATACTCTATTGTTCCAAGAGGTGATTTTTTCCCATTAAATAACTTCAAAATTGACTGTCCCAGTTCCATTGTTTCCATGAATTAATAGATGCAGTTAATTTCTATTTGCTAGAAAATCTAACCAAACATATTTTTCAGACAGAAGAAGCTGGTTCTAAGAAATGATTCTCCATCTGAAACCCAGCATTTAAGACTGTTGATAAGAGGCCATGATCACGACTGCTTTCAGGTGGCTGTCATTGAAATTTCTCTTTAGTGTTTATTGCAGTTAGCAGGCTATATTTATAATGAAAATGTTTTTGCCCTGAAGTGTTAGCAGGCTGTGTATTTGTTTTGAGACTACCAAGATGAGTGTGGTAGCAGAGCTTAAGTGACACTGGCATCCTTGGGAGCCGCTGAAATAAGAGTGCTGCAGCAAACTGGAGCTCAGTTTACAGCTCTCTAAGCTGCTCTATCACAACAGAGTTAGTACTTGCTGGAGAGATCCATTAGCGGCCCTTCTTGTAGGACAGAGGGTAGACAAGGATAGAAAAACTGGAATTTGCCTTTAGGAATTACTATGGCTAATGAGTCTTTTTGTTATGTTACCTGCATTGACTTGTATCCCCTTTTTCCCCTCAAGTGTTCAGATTTTTCAATCTAAAATCTTATAGTGACAGAATTAATGTAGTGCTGGTAAAGTTCAGCCTTGACAGGTTGGAGATTGAGGACAAAAAAGTCTGTCTAAACTGAGAGGTATCGAAACGTTCATTATGGGAATATAAAGTATTTTGGACTTTGTAGTTTTCATTGCATATTAAGCATTGCAACTTTAAATATGCCATTGTCAAAGAAGTTAATGGGGAATTTAAAGAAGTTAATTCTTCCTTCCAAGTTTAGTAAGTATTACTGCTATGTTTTTTTCCTATTATAGTCTCTCAGTTCTGATGTCTGTTTTTATAGCTGCAGAGTATATTCGGGTCAGAAGAACGCTTAACCAGTAACTGGGAACTCAAAATGCGTCCCAAAGAGGATACCAACATATACCTGATGTTTACACCCACTCGAGTAACTTGCTGCTTTGCAAAACTGGAAATCAAACATCTGGGGATTCGAACAAAGCCAGGAATTAAGTTCACTGTAAGAGTCCCAACATAGCTTCTAATAATTTTAAATGTACTATTTTTCATGATTACTGAAAATCTAGCACTGAATAGCTGTTTCTATAAAAAATATGAAAATTCAAGATACATATTATGGGTGTCTGTATACTTGTTAAAATCATATGGGCGTTAAATTTTATGCTTTGAACATTAGTATCAATTTTGCATGCAATTCTTTCCTTTGTGGAGGACTAAATATTTTATGTACTATATTAAAAGTAGCCTAAGATTTTAACTCTAGAAGTGTTAAAAAATCTGAACTTGTTTTGTACTATAGGTAGGTCTTAAAAAAACTTGGAAGTAGAACTTGAAAATGATTGAGTAAATTTAGGCTTTTCTATTTCTTGCAAGGGCTTTTCAGTTCACATTTAACATTTTCATTTGTTTTTCTGTATTTCTATATCATTTACCATAGTTGTGCATAAATGTTTTTTACTAAGAAGCTTTTTTCACTTGAAGTACTGATTTTTGGTGATGGGCCTTTTTCTCTCCTAGATACCATTATCTGGATATGGAGGAACAAGCAATATAATTTTAGAAAATGTTAAAAAATTGTCAGATAGCTTCATGGTTACACTGGAAGGATCATTGTCTGCGAGATTACAGAAAGCTTCCTTCCACGTGAGAAACACAGGCTCCCGGGCTGCCTATGTTAAAGCACTGTGCCTGGGAAACCTTCAGACAAAAACAGTGATGGATCCTCAGGTTATGACAGTGTCTCCAGAGAAGTTTGTACTAAGAGAAGGAGCACATGAAGTAAGTACAGTGCTTTGTTTTGAGCAAATTTTATAAATTTAAATTAAATGTCATCAGTGAAAATGTCTGACTCGTTCTTTATTAAAATCTCACCTAATTTTTATATCCTGTTTCACTTGTATTGTAGTAATCTGTTGACTCATTCCAAACATTAATACAAACAATAAGATTTTTTTTCTCAGTATGTTATCTATTCATTTTATCAGGTGATTACTATAACATGGAATCCGATGGAAACGAATTTCCATCCAAGCATGTTGGTATCGACAGTATGTTTTTTTTGGGGAGATGAAGTTTCTAGGCAGCAGTATCGCAGGTAAGATGTGCTTTGCTATTGTAACAGACAGATCTCTAATAAGAAGTTAAAGCTAGGGGTAAGTGCTGCTGCAAGTTTTTTTTTAACATTTCCAAAATGAGCAAGAACAAACTAAAAGATGGCAATGATATATAGAGATCTATTAAGCCTTGCATCTCTAAGTTGTTGACTGGGGGTTTGTTCGTTTATGTATTTGCTTACATACTGTAGCTACAATCCTAGTTAAGGATTTTATTCTATTTTAAATTTCTTAAATTCAAGTGTGTTGGATTTTGGGAAAATGTTTTCTTTTTTTCTGTCAAAAGAGATCTGTGTTCTCTAATGTGTATGTTAAATTTTTGAAGGCTCATGAAAAGAATAGTACTGATCTACAGGAGTATTAAGTTTCAAACAAGGTTCATGTCTTTGCTGAATTCTGTTGACAAAGAATGTGTTTAAGTAAATGTGTATATCAGAAAAATAACATCCACATAATCTCATGACACCCTAAGGAAACTTGTTGAAAATACCTTGCTGATCTTAAATACTGGCCATGTTATTCTACATTTCAGTTTGTATAACTCAAATACACCGAAATTGCATGCTCTACTTCCAGGGGCATAAATGGCACTTGGGACTTGGGCTGTCTGTGGGGTACAGTGTAATGCAGAATGTAAAGATTAGGTAGAGCACTAAAGTACTGATGATCATAATTCAGTGCAAAACTTCGAAGCAGCATAATTTCATTATTGCTTTTAAATGTCATTGCCTGACAATGTGTGAAAGTCATTGTGTATATTCTTATCCAAATGAAGTGTTAAATGC
The DNA here is from genome assembly GCA_037013685.1 of Acridotheres tristis. Classification (NCBI taxonomy): domain Eukaryota; kingdom Metazoa; phylum Chordata; class Aves; order Passeriformes; family Sturnidae; genus Acridotheres; species Acridotheres tristis. Next base: position 97,514,057 of record CM072886.1, on the reverse strand, counting down.
AGCTGAATTTAATTGCATGACTTTGAATAAAAAGCTCATGGGAATAGCTGAGTTCCTGACCTTGATAAGAAACTGGCTTATTTTAGATTTAGAAGATACTTGTTCCTGATTTTTAGTATTAATTGTTTTGTGTGAGGCAATGCTCACTTTCTTGGAATCCTCCTTAAAGGGTTGAAGTACTCAGGGGACATTTTTGGTCTACAGATCAACAGAAAAACAATCTAGAAGCTCAATACAACTACATAGGTATTATTGGAAACTTTTAAAATTCAGATTCTGGATGTTGTTATATATGCAAAATGACTTGTTGATTTTATTAGTCATCAGGCTGGCATATTCTTCAAAATAGTGATCTAGCTGGTTGTTTCTTGGTGGGAGAGTCTCTGAAATCTCCCTTGAAAGCTTGAAAGAGACATGTATGTCTTACAGTGACTGAATTTTCTGAGCCAGTCCAACCCCATTCTGTAATTGTGCACTAGAATGAGAACATGATTTGGGACTTAGGGGCAGGACTGTGAAATGAGTACTCTGCCTCATCTGCCAACTTGTGCCCCAAGTTCCTTACTCCAAAATTACATACAGTTTGCAGCTTGGTAAGTAGCTTAGACTGAGAGTTAGTAGTGCTCAGGTATTCTTTCCTCCTTCATGGCTCTGACCTTATCTGAGTGCCAGATTTCCTTTTGCTGACCTGTAGCTTCCCATTTTTCCCAGCACTATTTATATCCCTGTGCCTCCCAGTCTTTTCTATTCTGTTGGCAGTTATGCTCCTTGGCTCTGTGTTCCTGCTGTTGGCTGGCACCTGCTGCCACTCTGACATTGACTAGTCAATTTTTTCTCCCAAAAGGCTTTCACTTGTAACCAAAATAGCATTCTCCTGCTTCCTGTGGTGATTGAAACATCACTCAGAAGCCTGATGTACTTATCAGAAATCTAGGTAGGTGTGACTGACAGCAGAGAAAAAGTGTGGAAAGACAAACATATGGTAACCATTATTTCAGTGTTTCCTTTTACTCTGCAATAGAGCAGGTATTTCTTTAACAATTTTAAGACTGTGAAAAGACTTGAGTTTTAATTGATTGCTCCTAGATTTAAGTTTGATGTAGTCAAGAAATGATGAAGTGAAAATTATGCTAGATTCTTACAATTCTTATCAATCTTTTAAATTTGTTGTTTCTAGTACTTTGTTTAATTTAATGACTCCTGTTTATCTCTAACAGAGCTGTGATGTATAAACCTGAGGTAGAAAAACGCATAATCCCAGAAAACAACTTACTGAGAAAAGCTGTATTTGATGAAGAATTTCAAGGGGAGCAGCTTGTGACAGAAGGTAAGACTGACTTCTTCAAAGAAAAATATAATACATGTTTTCATGTGGCAAATGTGCTTTTGGCTTGAATCCTAGTTACTTTTTCACCATTTTTTTTAAATGTAGAAGAAAAGTTCTGAATTTGGACAGTTGTATTGGGCAAAGCTTGGTTGTATTTTCTTTCCCCAGTCTAGCTGAGGAGGAGTGTGAAAGAATGGCTTTGGTAGGCACCTGGCATCAGCCAGGGTCAACCCATCACAACAGAATTTGCCTTTTTTCATTCAGTATCTATTTCTTTAGATGATTTTCTGTACTTTTCTCCTGGCAACTTGAGACCCCAGTTTAAAAATGCTGGGTTTATTTGGAAAGTATTTGTCTTTTTAACTATTGAGAAAGATTCAGTTTGTTGTGCATAGATATATTTGAAAATTGAGAGGCAGACAATATGACTGACACCAAAATATATATTTATTTTCCTTCCTAAATTTAATAGCTTTTTCTTCTGCTTGTTAGTAAGGAATGCATTAATAAGAATATAATATATTGTAAAGGGTTCTTTAAATCATCCCCCCAACTGTTCAATCCCATAAGTGTCATGAACACATTTGCTGTAAAACCCTATTCTTGATCTAGTTATATTCACATATGGAATAATCTTGTAAGACTACTACACCTGAAGAAATGTGGCCTGTTTCTTTCCCTATGAATTGTGTGTTGTCTTTACTTGGAAAAGTAAAGTTTTTTTATTTTATCAGTCATTTTAGTTGGGTTGAAATCCTAGTGAACACTAGATACTTGGTTCTGGAGTATCCTTTGAAGTTGTTAAGCCAGTGTTAGAGAAAAGAGTAAAACTAATTTGGCATAGAATCAAATTAGTATACAGCATTTGTATAAAGGTGGAAACTATATGACAATATTTTTATATTTATTTTTTTTATATGTAACATCTTTTAGATCTTCTAATAAAAAGTTTTAAATTGGTATGTATTCAAATTTATGTATTGTATTTGATCTTAGTGTTGAGCTATGCCTGATAACTAAACTTGCAGGAAGTACTTTGGGAGGATTTCTTAGCTGATGGATTATTAACTAGGACTATGTCTTAAATCTCTGTGGTGTAATTTCTGAGTATTAAAGAATTTTTCTTACTAGAATTGTTCTATTACTCTCATTTTTAGTGTGTGATTTCCCACGAGGGACAAATGATATCCATCTTTTCTATGCAAATATGCAAAAGGTTCTCCTTTCTGTGGTTGGATATTCCACTTGTGATCAGGATGGCTTTCAGCAGTCTCCTGGACCCCATTTGGAATTGGACAGGTACTGGAACCATAATTAGTAATTATACATATGTAATTATGTTTTTTTCTCATGAGGGTGTTTAGACTTTGGAACAGGTCGCTCAGAGTGGCTGTGAAATTTTCATCTCTGAAGAAATTAAAAACCTGGCTGGTCAATGTCCTGAATAACCTGCTGTAGCTGACTCTCCTTTGTGCAGAGGTGTTGGACTGGGTGATCTCCACAAGTCCTTCCTGATTTCCAGAATGTGTTGCATAGCATGCTGTGAAACTCAACTTGCCTTGCCTTATTTCTCTATCCAGTACTTGTTTTCTCTGTGTATGTTTTATTCAAATTATTTTATATTATTATCTTCGGAAGATAATTTAGTTTCTCTTATTCTAAATGGTACCTTGCAAAACATTTTGTGGAAAAGCTGATCCTGATATAGGTGCTGGATTGTTTTTTACTTAATGGAGAATTGAATCAAATTGACAGCCCATATAAAAAGTATTGTACTTTAGTAATAAAATTTTGAGAAAACTAAGAGTAGGCTATAATAATTACTCATGAGATTTTTTTTATTGCTTTTGTTTAATGCAATCTTATTTTCAGGTCTGAGAACTTTGTCAGACATACTGCTGCAACTTTGGACGTTCTTCCTGTTAAAGGACCTCAGGGTACCTTTTCTACAAAAGCTAAAGATCTGTTTCAGAATAAATCAGATGCTCAACAGACTTGGGCCGTTACACCTGAGTATTTGACTTTGACATCTCCTTCTATTGGTAAGTACTTTTTGAAGTTAATGAAATAGCCATTTCAGTATTAAGATAACTGTATAACTGCATAAGATGTTTGTAAGTGTGGGTTGGCCAGTAATCTTCATGCAGACTTGATTAGAACACAGTTTTGGATAAATTATCAGGGATAATGTGCTCTGTGTATACATACAGAATGCACTGCATACCTATGAAGATTTTAAAGTAATGTGAAGGTAAAATTAGGGCAGAAAATACTTTATTTTTATTGGTGCATCTCTGTATCATGGGCATTTTTGTGAATTTTTGTATGTGTTAGCTTTTTTTGTGTGTGTTACAGGTGAAACAGCAGATACCAGACGTGTACAAATTCTCAACAATTCCAACAGAACGTTGACATTTGAACTTTCATGGCCAGCTCACTGCCTTACTATAACCCCACAACATGGAACTGTTGAACCAGAGTTAGTATATTTCTATAAGTTCTTTTATGTGTGAAAGTGTGATGAGGTTTTGGAAGAATATTTTTGGTTTGAGTGTGTCATTAATTTAAGAGTTTTAGTTGGTTTCTAGGAATTTACTTTAGTTTGCATAGACTGTACCCTGAAACTATTTTAGTTCCAGGGTATAGAATTTTTGTCAACTTAGATGCAAATCTAGCTTTTTTTTAGGACCTTATCCTTTTATAGTTGTGTATAGTAGGAATGTTCTTCTATCAGATGTATAATCACCTCGATGCCAGGAATTTTCTGTGCCTGGCAGTACTATTATTATTGCATAATTTTCAGGGAGCTGAATGGCCAGTGAAGCTGAAGCTTTAGAAATCTCTTTTCACAGTAGTTTTTTGTTTAAAACGTAGCTGTACATTTAAAAACAACAAACACTTCCTCCCTTCCCACAACCAAGAAAGAACCCCCAAAACAACAATTCCTATGAAGGTTTCTCTTCTGGGGACTTAGTGTTTTCTTAGGCAATGTGCTGATATTTTCTCACAACTTGATTTTGGGATATTTTTTTATTTTCTTTTGAGAAAACTGAGTTTTGCCATTCAACCTTTGGCTTCTCAGTATCTGTAGGTATGAAAATAATGGCAAGCCAGTGTCAGCTTGCCCATGCCTTAATTAGCGTTTTTTGGAAAAGTAGTCATAACATCACTGTATGTGTATATGAGACTTTTCACACATGGCAGCAAAGACTTCCACAATTTATGCTTGAAAGGTCTGCTCACCTCTCCCTTCTAAATTTCTGGTGTTTTTTTAAGGCTCAGTTCAGAACAACTTTAAGATCCTGTTATTCAACTATTCTTGTCTTACCAAAAAAAAAAGTCTCCAACCAAAAAATAGGTTTTGCTTTCAGAATTGTATTTCAGTAGTTGCTTTAACTTTTTTTTTTTCATGTTTTTCCAAACATACTTTCTCTTCAGTCCTGCCTCGCCGATTGCATTTTAAGGACTTAATTTCATATTCATGTAGATGTAAATTTCTGGGAAACTTTCACCAGTAGTAAGAACAAAATAGAATTCCATGGAAGGGCTGCCACTCATTGCAGATTCAATCAGTGCCAAAAAAAGTAGTCTCAAAAAGCAGTAACAATGAACAACTTTCCAGTGACTGTGAACGTAAGGACATACTGAGTATCTCATACCCTAAATTCAGGATTGTCTGGATGATTTCTTAAAAAGAGGGTATTGAAGGCCTTCTGCATGCAATTTTCTTGCAGTGTAGAATTTTAAAATGTGTTCACTGGAAAAGAGTGGGCAGAATCCTCACATTTTGGGTCCAAGTAAGTAGTTTGGATCAAGAACAGAGGTCTGCAAGTAGGAAGCAGACCCGTGGGAACAGCTGACTTAAGCACAGCAAGCTACACTTGCCCAGTTTTCTATTTTTCATGACCATCTCCTCACAGTGCCAAGGGCAGTCAACCTGTCAGCACAGGAGCCAGCCAGAATATTTTATACTCTGCACTGTGATGGCTGAAGCTTGCAGAATTCTTAAACTGAGTTACGCCATGAGAAGAGGTGATCTGATTTCTCAGTAAGGATGAAAGAAGATCCTGGGACCATGGCCATTAAAGCTTAATATATCACATACCTGAATACCTTTAATTTGAAGATGCTCTGTAGAGCATCTTCACTTATCTGCTATCTTAAAAGTGCATCTTTTTTTGGGTGGGCTGGTGATAAATGTTGTAGATACTGATTCTAGTACAAGAATCATGCTAGTTTATTTTTTTTTTTTAGGGGTAGTACACTAATTCTGGTGAGTCCTAATCCGTCACTTGCCACAAGGCCCACATTAATTCCTTGGAGTGGCCTAATCTATATCCATTGTGATAATGGACTAAAGGTATGTCGTTTACTTGAGACTTCAGATTGCAGCTTTTTATTTTACTTTGTCAGTTCCAATAAAGTTGCTAAAACCTTTAAGGTTTGAGTCAGCAGCTCTGTCAACTTCCATTATTCTTTTTAAAGTTCTCAGAGAACTAAAAGGAAAAGTATGATGCCATTTTGTAAACTGAAATTTTTAGTTCATTCATCTCTGAATAAATATTAGGATGTGAACACTAATTGAATTTCCAACAAAATTGTACCCACCACTGCCTTATGCATAATTTTCTAAAATGCTAAACATATATATGTAGATATGCACACATAAAAGTAGTCTGTAACGTACTGTAAAATAAAAGAAGTTAAAAGAGATTATTGGACAAGTCACCATAGCTCCTTTTGAGGTTCCTTAAGGTAAAATTTACCTTCTGGATGACAGGTCTGTGATAAAGAATGTCTAGAACAGGTTCTGCCTCCTCATGGATTTTAATCCAAGACATTTCTCTAATTAAGTTGAGGCATAGAAATAAATTTTATGAAGCCAGCAGTTTTTCTTTTTTCTGTGTAAGAGCAGAAGGACTCCTTGGTAATCTCTCCTAAAGAGACTTTTTTTCTTATTTTTACAGTCAGTGTGTGTTTTGGATAATTTGTAACAATGCATGGAGAGAGAAATAGACATTGAAAGAATAAAACCGTATCTACTTTCCTTTTGCATGGAGGGAAGTGTGAGATATGATACAGAAGTGGAAACTGCCTTCAAAAAACCCAAACAAACAGGGAAGTTGTTGAGAAGGAAATGATGACTGCACGTAGTTAACTATGCTATGTTCTACAATATGAGAAAAGAATTTAAGAAATCTGCTGGGACAAGTGTAGAGAGTGTAGCAAAATCCATAAAATTATAAGAAATCTGGTAGTTTATAATGCTTTTGTCATTTATTTGCTACCTCTCCAAATAAGCAAAAGTATGCTAAGATTTTACTAGCATTAACTGAAACTTTTAAAATTCTTAGCTATGTAGTAGAAGTGAACACAAAGCTCCTTCTGAATGAGGCAGTTCTGTTTCCATTATCTGCAACAGAGAATGTTGTAGAAATTTTCAGTTAAACTAGTTGAAATTATTATTCCTGTTGAATTAAAATGCCTAGAGAGCAAAATTTCAGTGAATGTTCATTTTCTCCTAAATTAACCTTGTCCTAGAATCTTTCAACTTTTGAGGCTAGAGAAGACCTGGTGATTTAATATGAGAGCTTTCCTCTGTTGAAATGTAAAGCTGAACATAAGCTCTTGCAGCTCAAGAAGATAGAGCTGAATTGTTTGACTTGTTAATATATCAATATTCACTGTTTAAAACTTTGCTTTTCTCCAAATGATGCAAAAGTTTATTAAAGTGCTTATTCAAGAGGCTGTTGCACAGAGCATGTCTGGATCAGACTTTCCATGTAGAAGATGTGATATAATTACTCCACAATCTGAAAATCCCACTGTTGATGTGCCAAAGCCTCTCCCCAGCCTCCCTCTAATAGAAATGGAGATAAAGAACAAAAACATTGTTTTCCCTAAAACAAGACCTGGTCAAAGCTCAGGTAAGAGGAATTTAGTTATTAATTATAGAGGAAAAAGTTATTAATTATAGCATGTGGTGTATCTTGGGTTCAGAGGCTTTGTTTACTGTATTGCATGTTTGGGAACTTGAGTGCCTTCACTTTAGTTTTGTTCTCTTAGTTGAGTAAGTGTGAATGACCAGTTCCCCACTTCTGCCTTAAGTTTGAAATGCTCTTTTTTGTTGTTGTTGTTGTTTTTGTTGTTGTTTTAGTTCTCCTTATACAGTATAGTCACACCTTTTTTTCCACAAGATAGGTTTGCATACAGGCAAATCAGTTGCTGGGTTTTTAAGCCACTAGGATGAATGCAGCTACACTGTACCTGAAAAGAGAGTATTAAAAGGCTACTATGTCTACTTGAAACTCTTTTGGCTCAATGCACCTTTGCAGTAGATCCATTCTCATCTGCCCTTATGCCTATAAGACATGTGACCAATCTGTCTTTGGCAGGGAAATAAATGCTCTTCCTAAAGACAACAGGAGTATCAGCTATAAGGCTGGCTGTCCTTGTCTTGGTACATAGTGATCGAGGAGGACAGTGTAGGTAATGGAGGCTGAAATGCTTGGTCTGTATCTTTAATTCCAGTAATGTTTAAAATTCTCAAAGTAACTCTATGGAACTCTCATTCTGTTATCTAGATACCAGGTTTTTTGGTAGTACTTACTTTTTTTAGGTAAAGAATGTTTTTTTAATGATCCACTGACATAATTTTTTTCCAGCAGACTTGAGGACTTTCAAGGCTTAATTTATCAATTATATTTCGTTTTTTTTCCTAAAATTATGGAAGGATTCTAATACATTACTTTTGATGTTTATAGTTTTCCTATATACTGTATGTCTGCAGCTAAACTTTTTAAAGTGCTATTCCAGACAGAGATGATCTTGTCCTATTAATTCTTGCCAAGAGACATGAATTTATATGTATGCTGAGTAACAAAATAGATTTTTTTGGTACAAATTTATTTGGTCCCAGACTGGAATACTCTGTGTTATCTCTGAATGATCAAATAATGTCTTGGGAAGGAGTTGGATATCTTTTGGGTTTTTTTTTGGTCGAGTCTAAATTTTTTGTGTATAAGCTTTTACAAATTTTATGACAGTGTGCTTTGTTTGAGTCTGCTCTTGAGATTTGTTATAATGAAAACTGTTTCCACTAAACTTGTGTTCATCTAGAAATATGGTTTCTGCTTAACTCTTTATACCAGGGATACTTGAACAAGGATGTTTAGTATACTGGTCTGTATTTCTCTTTTAGAGAATTACCTGGAAATGGAGAATAAAGGGAATGAAAATCTGAAGTGGATATTGTCATCTTTTGCACCACCCTATATTAAAGTGAGTGAGTGCTTGTGTTGGGAGTTTTGTGCAAATCCCTGGGTTTTATTTTAACTTCTCTCTCCCTGCTGCCTCTTAAGAAAGAATATATATTTGAGCATGACCTCAGTTAGAAAGGTTTTATTTACTTCCGTCGCTACCAGGGAAATGTTTTGCTCCTTTTATTCATCCCTAATGTGCTCCCTGACTGTGAATCAATCAGTGCTCTGTGGTACAGCTTTTGCTTCACATAATCCTTTACAGAGATTTTGCTTGTACTCATATAGAATCATCATCCAGATTGCATTAAGTAATGAAGCATAAATGAAAGATAGGTGTCTCTTTTTGGCTCCAGAATGCCAGACTTGTCTTGTTCCAGACTTGTGCTGCTGAAATTGCACTGTATATGGTATCTCTGTAGAAATATGAGTTAGGTCAAGGATATTTTTATTACAGTGTTGTTACCTGTGCCTAGCTGTTGATTTTTGTAAATGCTTCCCCATTTTTTTATAGTCTCAAAAAGATGTGATGATTTTTGATTTTATGCTAGAATTATTATTATGGTCTGTTGTTGTGAAATGATGAAAAATGGTTATGTAGCACTCTTGCCAGTACCCCATGGGATTGAGTGTGTCATGTTCCAGCCAGTGCACCACTTCTGAACTGTAAGTCAGTAGTTGTGGTGACGGACCACAATTATTTAATATAGTAGTTTCAATCTTTATTAATTTGCTTTTAGGGGGTCAATATCAATTGTTCACTTAAAAGCAGCTTAATTGGGTGTATTTTCCTCAGTCTTCTGCAAGGGGGGTGTATGTGGGTGTATTGTGTGGTTTCAGGCTATTTTTTCCTTTTTCTTCTGAATCTGACTCATAAATTTTTTTGCAGGATGTGGATGGAAGTGGTTGTGTTTATAGGGTTCCTTACTCCTCTTTTGGATTTTCCCATATTTCTGGTACTCTTGAAGTTCATGGACAAGAGAAGGTAAACATTTATAAATATTCAGGCATATATGTGTGTCTCAATTATAAAATATGATCTTAAATGAGAAATAAATTTTATTTGATAATGATAAAATGTTGGCCTTTCAGTATTGGGTTCTGGAGTGTTTCAGGTAGTCTGTATCAGCTTAATTCAGAGCAGAGTTGATTCTAAGAATTCATGCCAAGTAGTTTGATTTCAAAGTGGTGGTGTATTTGTGTTACTGTTTGGGGGTTTTTAAGGACAAATTATTTTAGAGCAGAAAATTATTGTAAATTATTTTGCTATTGTAAAATTCCAGAAGAAAATGGCAAATAATTCTGGGTTGTTAGAAAACTAGTGCAAGCACCTTGAAACATTCTTGCTATACTTGTTCAAGAACAGGTAACTGTTCCGAAAGTTGGTTTCATTTGTCTTACAATTTTATCTCCTGGCCAGTAGAGGGTTTCATAACCACAATTATAAAGCACATCCAAGGATAGACTGAATAGGTTTGTAAAGGTCTTTCCTCCCTCATCGTCTCTCACAGTACTACTTGAGTTTTATTTTTTCATCTTCATTAACACCTATCTTTTCATTGTTATGGATAATTATGACAGTATTTCCATAGAGATGCAATTTGTAATCTGTTTACAAGAATAAAAAACTTTTTCCTGTCCAGTTTCATAGAAATGTCATAATTTTGCAAGGCATTATTTGAATTTAAGCAATTGTATTTGCCTTAGCAATTCTAGTTCAGGCCTATTTGAATAACATTTACATCATTGGCATGCCAGGCTGTGGGCTGGAGCTGATCAGGTACAGTGCTATCATGATTGGCTATTTTTTTTCAGTGGATATGATGTTTTGCTAATTAGATACAGTTGTAGTGGTCTTTTCTAATCTGCTGCTCTCTTTCTCCTCTCCCTTCAACCTGACTTCTGAAAATAATGCAAGTTTATTCTTGAATTAACCTGGTATAGCACTATATGGAGACAAGCTTTTGTTACACTGGTGACCTTTAAGGATGATCAAATTCATAGCTTGCAAGTTGGTTTAAATTTCGGGCCTTCTAATAATTGTAACACAGTGTGCTTACAGATTTGGAGCTGGAGGAGTTGAGTTGTTCACAACTTCGTTGCCAGATGAAGGAAGTTTTTTTCCATGTGCACATATTTCCCTTCCTGGTCCCCTTTCTCTCCATTTTACTAACAGAAATAATTGTGCCAGCACTTGCTGACTTTGCTTAAAGCAGATGATCTGAACTCAAATTTTGTTCAAAATTGCTTACACAACATATTTCGTCCAATTTTTTCCGCTTCCGGATGGAGGACTAGCTGGTTGTATCGTTTTCTGCAAGATCACCTGTGTGTGCCATGTGTGTTCTGTAGTGTGTAAATTTTGTGTTGGATAAACCATAACTTTGCACAGGTAAAATTGTGAAGATTCTGAAGATTATTAGTGTTCTGCAAAATTTTTCTTTTTTTTGTTAGGTTACTGTAATCTTTTCACCTAGAAATAAAGGAGATTACTCTCAGTTCTGGGACCTTGAGTATTACTCAGTTGAAAATCCGAGTAGGAAATACAGATTAAAAATTCAGCTTTCTGGAAATGTGAGTATATAAAAGCTATAAACACTGTCTTGAGCAGACATTTTTGATAACGTCTTGATTTTACTATATACTACTCTTTTGTATGTACATTGGTATATTCTGGAAAAAAAACTCAACCCTGCTAGTAGTTTTGCTGGCTAAATTGTATTTTTTTCTTATGTTACAAAAACATCCTCTTCTTTATGTGATAATGCATTATCTTTTGCCATTTATTATATAAAACTTTATTTAGCTCTGAGACAGTAGAAACAAATTTATATTCTAGGGGAATTGTTTCTGTAGACAAAGATGCTTCTATCAGTTTTGTTTGATTTTTTGTTTGTCACTTTTATTTTTGTAAATAAACAGTGAAGTAACTGACCTTTGCTGTAATACATAACTCAATGCAGTTTTGGAATTTTCAAATATCGATCTTGGAGATGGGTATTTGTGTCTCTAATAAAACCTGCTTCAGTATTTTATCAGAGTAACAATGTAAGTGGGGATAATTGTGAAATTTATGCATTGGAGCAATTGGGTTTGAACTCTCCTTTGCTCCCCTATTGTTTCTCAGCTCAAACTTTATGGTAAGGCTTGGAAGAAGTGGGCTGGGAGCTGCAACTGATTTTCTGTGCTCTCTCTCTCCTTACTTTGCATTTTATCCCATCTATACAAGAGGAATTTCCATAGGACAGAGGATTTATTACCATAAGGAAGAATTAATTCTAATTATTAGTTAAATAAGCTTAATGTGAAGAGCTTATTGTACATTCAATATGGCATGATTGCTGTATATGCTTTGCTGTCCTCTTCAGAAGGTTTGACTTGATTTTTCTAAGAAGTCCACATAAAGATTTGAGATCTTTCTTTAGAGTACTAAGCATGCTTCAGTAGTAGAAACCTTACTTATCCTTCTTGCTGAGGTACCTTACATTTGTTTTGTAGGTTCCTTCTTTCCCAATTAATTGTGTTGACAAAAGGTTTATGTTAAATAACTTCTGATTTTTTGGCATGAGAGTCCTGAATAATGTTTGGTTTTAGAGGGTTTTATTAATTTTTTATTAATATTTCTTATTAATTTTTATTAATTTTTAAATTCAAGTTTCATCAAATTATTTGGTCATAATTTTCCTGAAAATGAGGAATACTTCTAAATAATTTCTTTCTAAAGCTAGTTGAAATGTGGAAAAGATTAATTCTTTAACAGAACTCTGGAGTTTAATGAATTCTCTTCTTCAACTCTGACAATTAGTCACATTTTTGTAGATCTTTATAGCATCTCTGCACATGGGGAAAAAAGTTCTTAGAAAATACTTGAAAGGCATGTCACGATCATTTTCAGAAATATTTGAAAAGGAAATACTGTATTTCTCAGCCAGGTAGGGAACCATACATCTGTTCAGAAGAGGGATCAACACAGAACATTTAGTGTTGCAGCTTTTAGTGGAGAAGACAAGTGAATCATAATCTGTTATCTTCTTGAGATCAAGAGTTTAGGCAATGTTACTATAACTTTGAAAAGGACTTGGAGTCTGGTGGTTTTGCTGAGGCAGGGGGCTACAGCTGTGGTTAATGTGACTTTTGATAGAGTGAAGTGTGAAGAGTGACTGACTGTCATTCAGAGTGACTGAGTGGTGTTTATTTATAGCACCACTTCAGAAGAAATGAAAAATTTGGAAGAGCTCAGGAAGGAACTAAAAGAACAACATTAAGTTAGGAAAATCAGTGGCACATACCAATTTAATCTCTTTCCTAACAAATTAATTGTCATTTTGATTATGCTCTACATGTGTTTGCAGTCCTCACCATTGGAAACTATAGTCAGGAGTTCAGATCATCATGTCTCCAAAACCAGTCTGAGAGACAAAGAAAGGAGGGATTCTCTCGGTGCTGGTCATTCAAACTTAGTTTTTTCATTTCCTGAGGAACATTTGTTGCTGCTGCTGGGGGCTGCTACAGGGGGCTCTTTGAAGATCATTGAGTTGAGAATGAGTATTGTGTACAGGAGTCTTGGACTGGTATTTGGGTCTAACTGTTGGTTCCTTCTGGGTGAACTTGCAAGAACTTACCACTGGGCTGAGGCAGCATCCAAGTCCTGACTGCTCCTTTAGCATGTAGAAAGTTAAGGGCTTTGTAAAGAACCCCTGCTATTTTTTGAAGATACTACAAATGTTGAATGCTTGCCGTTTTTTAATTTACGTGGTTTTTGTACTTTGAAAAGTTAAGTAATGTACATAATTAACATTAAATACATTTAAAAGTATCAGCAGCGCTGATTGTATCTCAGAAGTGAGAGGAGGGAAAACCTTTTTAAATTCTGTGAGAAAATAATTCAAATTTTCAAGTTTTACAAATTTCTGTGTTCCTGAGGTGTCTTTGGAACTGCAGTACTCAATTGTAACAATTTGGAGTGTCAATGTACTGCTCTCATTTGAAACAGCAGAAGTCAGTACAGGCTGTGGTAAAGCAAGCAGTATTTCAAGATGCCATAAAGACTTGTAATAAATTCTGATAATTTTCAATAGTGTACCTTATTCTCATGCATTCAACTTGCCTTTTGATAAATTAGAATTGAGATGGTAACAGAGGCATGACGCCTGTTATTTTTCACTATGTGGAAAAATAAAAGCTCTTGAAACAAGATACATATGCAAATCCCTTCTTGTCTTTATTGGGTTCTACTGGGGTTCATGGGTTATTTGCAGCTGAGAAATATATTCTTTAAAGTTAAGATTTTTTTTAATGGCTGCTGCTATTTCTGACAGACTGATTAGCAGCTCTTTCAATAGAATAAATGAACGTCTAAAAGACAAGTTTGTCATAGCAGCTCTATTGAAGATGAATCTATTTTTTTCATCTTCCCTGCGTCAGGGAATCAACTGCTTGTCTAAAACGTCAGCACCATTTCAAAAATTGACATAATGTTGTACAACCATAAGTGTAGGAGGTTCTTTTGGTTCTTTAACTTTAAGATGTTGTGACCCAAGGGGACTCCAAAGAATATCTGGCAAGATTCATTAAGCAATGCAGAATTTGAAATTGATTATTTGTCCAATTATTCCCATTGGGTGATCTGGTCTCCTTGTGTTAGAAGACCCTAAATGGGGGTCTTGGTGTTGGTAAATATTTTGGCCTAATTTCTGAATGCAGAAAATACCATAGAGTGCATTATAGGATTCTGCCTCTCTGGAGAGGCCTTTTTTGAGAAGGCTATGTTGTTCATAGTACAAAATTATTACAAAGCTTTTTTCTGTTTTGAGAATTCAGATTATAATGCTAACTTACGTCTTCCTTCTTTCTGAGCAGTTGTTTAGCCAGCTTAGTTGTTCTTAAGGCATATGGGCATAATATCTGCAGAGGAAGTGGGGGGTATTTTGGCATTTAGTAAAATCTTAGTTGCTTGCAGCCTTTTTGAGATTCCACCTGCACTGCTAGTTTGGTGTGAGCTGTCTTGTAATAAATAAGTATTCGTAAAGCACAGAAGCCTGTTGACGTAGTCTTCCTAAATAATTGCTTCCATCTCAATGATGCAGACTCTCATGCTCCTGAAAGATTATTCTTTAAATAAAACATCTTGGATTGGGTAAGGGGAATGACTTGCATTCCTGAATACTTAAGTACTTTTGAAGTTTACAGTCTCCTCTGGTTTTGCCAATAGAGTACTAAAGCAGAAAAAGAAACACCAGTCGTGAGATCTTCTCCAAGTGCCGTTACAAAAACTAAGCTTCCAGTTAACCCAGGAAAAAAAGCTTGCTCTGAAGGACAACCAAAAAGAATAAGGTATGTAGGGATAAATCCTGAAAAGAGTGTGTCTGCGGCTGGGTAAAAGGGTCTGGGAGCAGAACCCAACCCCACAACCAAAACCATTTTTACTCTCTGTGTGGTGGAACAGGCTTCACAGAGAGTCTGTGCAGTCTCTGTCCTCAAAGGTTTTTGGAATTTAACGGGACAGCTTGCTCTGACCTCACATCTGACCCTGACTGGAGCAGTAGGTTGAACTAGAGACCATCATGAGTATCTTCTGACCTGAACGATCCTATGATTCTATGTTAGAGTAAGCAGCTGTAAAAAACCAGACCTGACAAGACCTCTTAGTGGCTTTGTATTGTTTAATCTTACATACTTTTTCATTTGAGTTTCTAAGATGTTTAACAGTGATACGCTTTGGTAAATTAACTGGTATTGGCATTAGAATTTTGTATATACTTTTTTTTTGTATATTTGCTTTTTGGACACCCCAATTGACTATAAAGTCAATTGTGAGAAAACCACAGTACTGCATGTCTTAACCTTGCTGTTCAGTCTCAAGTTAATTGTCAGTTCTTTTACTATGAGATGATATCAATATGGCAGGAGAGTAAAATGTTTGGTTAAGCCTGCAATCTTTGATTAGACTCTAGGTCTCTGGTAAAGCATATGGGGGAAAAATTCAGACTGTGGAAGTGAAAGTAAATTCCTGTATATTTATGCAACAGCAATGCTTTCGTTATTCTTTCTGGCTAAAATATCTTGCCTATAAAACTTAAGGGGAGAGAGTTGATGTTTTCTTGATCTTTGCATTTTTCCTGATTTATTCTCAGAAAACACACCTGTTACTTCAAGTATGCAATCAATATACACAGATCATAAATGTTAATATCTTAAATCCCTTTTTCAAATCAGACAAAAAGAGGCCATTAAAGGAGTATATGCACCAGAAGATGTCTATGTTTTTCCTCTAACCAGAGTTGGGGAAACATCCACATTAAAGGTCCACTTGCGGAATAACTCCTGTGCAACACACATGGTAAGTTTGACAGACTTCATCTTAAATAGATGTAAAAGGTGAAAGGACTTGTAAGTCCTTTCATTTGTTTAGCTGCATTGTTTTTCTTCTTTTATTCTTGACAAAGATTGCAATAGTACATGTCTTAATTTGCTAGTTCCAAAAGTCACTATTTGAAGAATTTTGATGTGCTATTTTTCTGTTTTGTCTGACTGAATAACTGAGTGTATTTGTAATATATTAATAGGAAAGTATGGCAGATCATAGTTTGCATAGGTTTGTTATTATTCTGATTTACTGATTTAAATTTTTTAACTTCATTAAAGTATTGAAATAAGATTTTTTTTTCCTTACTGTTAACAAATATGTTCATTTTTTATTTTTAAACGCTGGGTCTGTGTAAAGCTGTATTTGTAAGTGACCTGATTAATCTTACATATGTCATAAATTGAATATGATGGGCTTAAATATAGTGCACTTTTAAGCATTTTGTATTAAATTACAGGTGAAATTTGTAAATCCCAAAGAGCCTTTCTACATCAAGCACTTGAAATACTCTCTAAGGTGAGTAATGCATATGCTAACATTCTCTCGTAACAAAAAAAATTAACCAAGTAATTTAGTAAGATAAATTTCTTCTGTATATGTACAGGGCTAAAATGTACATATAAATATTTTGGATGCTTTTGTTTATAGTAACTGGTTTTGGGGGGAGGTGTGAGGCTTTTTTGGTTGGGTTTCTTTTTTTTTTTTTTTGCTAAACTGTACTCTCTAATCTCTGAAGCAGAATGAGCCCACACAGTTATTTCTGCATCTGCCAATTTCTTCCCTGCAAATTGTTTCTAACAGTGCTACTGCTTTTAATGTTAAGCCTAATGCTTCATGTAACCATTTGGCATGCTGTGCACAATCAAGTCATTCCTTCCATTTATACTTTCTGCACAACAGACCAAGCAAATTGCCTTCATCATGCTTCTAATTTGACAAACCTGCAGAGCTGCATCAAAGATTCTCTGCAAACACAAGGTTTGAGCAGCCACTGGAATTGTCTGGTCATACCAACTATTTCAGCATTTTACCTGCATAAAAGAAGTTTTAAAGTTAGTGATAGCAGTCCCTGAAAATAAACCCAGTCATCTGTGGAGTTTATTACAACAAGAATGTGACAGTAGTATTAGTCATCTCTTCAAGAAGTACAGCATCTAACATGCTCATCTGCAACAGTGGGATTGTCAGGAAGCAGAAATGCAACCGTTTCATTAGAAGTGGTACAGCATACATTCTCAATGTTTAAACAGGTTCCTGTTTTAAACACAGGAAAGCTAAGGGTATAGAGAGCAGAAATTGTGAGCAAATGGTAAATGAAGTTTGATATTCTGCGTCCTGATCTGCTCCACATTTATCACAAAGACAGGGCTGTAGTGGTGTTAGCCAGAGTATTCTTAAGGCCACTTTTCAGTGCAAAGTGTTTTAACTCCTCTTAGGCTTGTGTTAGTGCTTCAACTGAAAAGTCATCTTTTTATTAAATATTTCACCTGAGATGGCACAGAAGGGTTTTTTATGGCAGTAGTGACTAGGATAAGATCTATACAAATAAAAAAACTAGCTAGATCTGTCTGAGGTTGTGCATCAGCAGACAAAGGACAGGATGACTTGATTTAGTCATCCCTGACAAAAAAATAAGTAACTTCACTGGAAGATGCTTTGATATTTCAAAAATATTTTTGAGGAATGCTGTAAAAAACATTTGGGATATTTTCTGCAAGAGATTATGAACTCCTACTCCATTTATCTACAGTAGACTTAACAAGTTTAAAAGTCAGTCGGCCTTTTTTCCTAATAACTTTGGCAGTTTTTTCTTTGGTTGTAAATACCAGCTTTTCTTATGTTTAAAAAAAAAATTTCTCTTTACATAACATAATGCTCTTCCATTTATATGAGCATAAAGCACAGAAGATTTGCTTGACTTGGATAGATACTTCTTAAAAAGTTTGAAGTGTTTTAAATGGCTTTTATTCAAGAATACCATCAAAGAGGGTATCAGTAAAGCCACTGGTAACTCCTTCTAAACTTGGGTATCTTAGGAAGTAATGTTCAAAACTCACTGAATGAGAAGGCTCTTTGCAGGAAATTGGAATACCTATGTTTTTTGCCAAAAAAGTATCATGTACATGGTGTAAAGTATAAAAACTTGGTCTATTGCATGCTCTTAATTTTGAGGGCCAAATTTAAAAGTAATTCGCTGTAATCAAGTTTTAAATCTAGATAAAGTGAGTGAAACTTTGTCTAATATCAAGAGTCTTGACCTTCAGAAATTGGTGTAGTGGTTTTGCCAGTTCTTCAGTTGGTTATGCATCCCAAGTACCAGTACAAACCACTGCTGTGAAATTCTGTCTGCAATTTACACCCAAATGAGTTCTATTTGTTGATACACTAGAATTTTTTTTTTTTACTTCAAGGAGAATCTTATAACAATTTGACTCTTAAGTGATACAAACATATGAATTAAGCATTAAAAAAATGGCAAATTTCTGTTTCTGGAAGGGCTACCAGGTTGCTATGCCTACTTAAAACTTGAAAACAAAAGTGTCCCAATTTTATTGCTTTCAGAAACCATCTGATTACAGGGTAGTATATGTTCCAGATACCACTAAAAGGTAAATCTGTTTGTTGAGTTATTCCCTTCACTAATTATTTTTGTTTCCAGCCTTATGGGTGTCAGTGGTCACTGTTCATTGATGAACCATCTGGTTACTATGGCTTAAACTGGGCTAACTGCCCATACTCTTCTTTTTCAACTTATTGCAGTGCTGTGTTTTGTGTTAATCTGTGAAGCAGGCTTCAGACATGCCTGACTTTTCAGAAATACCACTTGAAACTGGTGCAACAACCTGTAAAGGTCACGCACTATTCAGAGACTAACTGAGGTGCAGGCACAGTGGGAAAGCTTAAAATAAAAGGGGATTTTTAAGAGAAAAAGTGTTAATTGCAGCAGAATTCTACTTGTCCTGAAGCTATAGTTTCTGATTACTGTACTTGAGAAAAATCTTTCGGGTTGCTTGATTTCTAAGAACATTTATATTATGGAGTAGCCCAAAGAGCTGTTATATCTGGAGTCTGAACTTTTCAGTCTTTTTAGCTGAGAAAATGAAAATAGCATCTTTCCCTTTGGGTTAGGAAGCAAATGTGATGAGTCTTACCTCAAATGTGAGAAATCAACTGACTGCTACAAAACAGACTATGTAATGTCTGACTTGCTGTGATTTTAGGGAAGAACGATGTGTTTAGCACCCACCAAATGGACACCTGCATTTAGAGATCAAGAGGAATTTAATATAGCTGTCATTTGCTAAGAAACTGCTCTGCCTCAGTACCATTGAGGTCATATGGTACATATTCTGGAAATTGCTATTTGACAGCCAGATGTGGCCATCTTTTTGAAAGGGCAATACCTAACTTACTGTTAAGTTTTTGATATAGTGTGAGTATGGTCATATTGTTCTTGTTTAGTAAGTGTTATGCAATATATCAGGGAGTATACATATATTATTTTGGAGATTATACAGAGTTCTGCATCTCTTCTGGCTTTCTACTGAATTTACTTTTACTGCTGTAAATTTTCAGGTGGCCTATTTATATGCAGCTTCACACTGTATTGCTGCTAAAATTTATGCTTTCTAACATAACGCATGTTACAGATGAAATAGTCATACTGACGTCCTTCGCTTTAGAAAATGGATTTATTTTTTTTTAATTAGCTGCATAAATATCTTCAGCCTTTATATCATAGATGGTTAAAAAGACAGACACTGCCAGATTTGTTATACAACACTTGGTAGTCGAGTATGAGACATGAAACTCCGATTTGGTTGTATTCCATTGGTGCACTGTTGATTGCAGTTCACTATGGTACAATTAGTACTTGTTTTTTTGTATTAACCTGATGAAAAAAATACAGTACCATCCCAGTCTTTATTCTAACTCTGTGTACTCTTATTTCATTGACCACGTCGTTGTTAAAAAAAAAAAAAATTGCTGGTGTGGTTACTTCAGCACTAAGGATGATAATAGAAAATGAGAATTATGTGTAGGGCAGATATTATGATTTCATATATAGGTAAGGGGTAGAGTAGAAGCGTAAAAGCACAGGCTAATTATGATAGGTTGGATTAGTGCAGAGAAAAGGCGTATGAAAAGGTAGGAACACTGAGAAAAAGTAGGGGAAATAAGCACATTCCAGAGGACCTTGGATAATACTATACACTGTTAAGGAAAGAAAATGGAAGGTATAGTAAAAGCAAACAAATCTGTGTTTTCTTTTTCTACTGAGTGATGCTGTTGATAATTCCTTATTTCAGTATGTGCCTGTAACTGCTACCTGTTTCAGTGCTGGATATTTGTACTGGATGCCATGGAATCCAATAGATTGCCACTCAGAATTGCTTGTACAGCTTATATTTTGAAACAATTCAGTCTAAGCTTTTGATAATTAACACCCATTACATTTGGTATGTTTTTACGTAATCCAAATAGAAGAGGAATTATGTAAAAAAATGTAAAATTTCTAAAATGCCGTTTGAGGATGGACATACTGATTTACAGTAATTCAGCAAAATATTTCTTAATGTGGAGGCAATTAGAAGTAATGGAAATTAGTAGCTTCAAATGCATGAATTTCAAAAAAGAGTTGGAAATTTTAGTGTACTTGTGTGATGTTTGAAGGAAGAAATGTAGTAATTTCGCTCTAAATGAAGTTTATGCACTGTCAATATTGCCAAGAGGCAGACCAAACTTATCAAGGTAAACCAGCAGCAATAAAGTATTGTATTATTTTGTATAATCAGAAGGAAAAAATGGCCTTGAGGATCAAAGTCCTTCAGAAGAAAAATAGGATAATAAATCTATAAAAATAAACCTGATGATCCAGTGCACGTCCAGTATACCATTTTGGTGAAAATCCAAACTAGACAAGAATTTGTCTATTTATTGTTTATTAACAATGATTATGTCCATAATTGCCTTTTTAGATCCTTTCATTACATCGCTGTGCCAGTCCAGTTCAAGCCAAAGGCAGAAGGAATGTTTGAAGATGTCTTCATTGTGACAACCAAATATAGCCCAATTAATATTCGGCTATATGGTAAAGCTATTGCAAGCAAATAGAACAGTTTTTTAACTGTTTATAAGAATTTATAACAGTTCATACAATTTAAAATATTCAAACACTTGCTACTACATTTCCATACTAATGTCCTACTTGTTTTGCCCTGTGATGCTGCTTTGATGAAAAGTCTTCTGTAAGATAAATTATGGTGCTTGTTTTACAAATCTGTTTTGATAGTAAAAACACTGAGAAATAACATTGTATGTTTTAAAGTTATCATTTTATAATTTATGTTTCTGCACTTTTAAAGCAAATGGAAGTTTTGTATTTTTGCATTTATTAGAAATAGCTAGATACTGATATATTTTATTTTAAGCAGTGTAAATTCAGAAATAAAATCTATATGTAAACAGTTGATTCTACCTGATTTCTGTTTGTTTTAGAGGATTCTTTGCTGTAGGTAAGGGATCAAGCTGCTTCCTCTTAGACAATGCTAAATTTTTGGCGGGCTGTGAGGGAACAGGGGGAGGCATTGCAGTCCAGAAGCTGACCTGCTAATATCACATTTTCATGAGGTAATGCTGGGATCTGACAATCAGCCCCTACCTTTTTACACAGTTCAGTGGCAGGCATAAGCATTGTTTTTAACTCTGACAATTTGAAAACAATGTAAATTTTAACATGAGCAATAGTGTCTTCAGACTTCCAGAATTATGCATCTTACCCAGTTTTCTGTCTCTGAAAGTCAGACCAAGATGTTACTTTGAGAAATGTCTGCTTACGGGTTCAATTCCATTTCCTCAGTATCTGCCACCAGGTGAATAAGGATGGGAAGTAGAATCCCACCTATGCCTTTTTTTTTGCATTTATTGGCCTGCTTGTGAATTTACCTGTTCACATTTTTTAACCCTTTTGGCACTATTTCCTCAGCTCCACATGATAGCAAGCTCTAAAAGTTCACTGTATATTCTTGTAACAAAATTTGTCATTTCTGTGATAAACTGGATTATTTCTGATTTAATTGAGTACTCTCCAGTTCTTATATTGTAGGAGTCATTGAACAACAGTTCTCCTATCCCCTTAGCCATTGCTACCATGTCATGGAATCACAGAATAGTTTGGGTTGGAAGGGAACTTTAAAGGTCATCTTGTCCACCACCCCTGCCATGGACAGGAACAACTTTAACTAGACCAGGTTGTTCAGAGCCTCATCTAATCTGACCTGAAATTTAGTTTCCATGGATAGAATGTCTTCAACTGCTCTGGGCAGCCTTTTCCCAGGATATAATTGGCTTCCTGGGCTCCAAGTGCACATTGCCAGCTCATGTGCAGCCTCTCTCTCACCAGCACCCCCAAACTGTCCTTGACAGGGCTGCTCTTGATCTCTGCATTCCTGTCCATGATACTGGGGCTTGCTCCAACCCACATGCAGCCCCTTGCACTTGGTCTTGTTAAACCTCCATGTGCCCACTTCTTGAGCTTGTCCAGGCCCCTCTGGATGGTATCCCATCCTTCAGGTGTGTCAGCTGCACTGCAAATGACCTCTCCTCATTATCCAAGGGAATCCTGATTTGCAGGTGATGTGAATTATTTTGGTACCTGTTTGCAACCCCCTGGGCTTGTTTCACTCCTAATAATGACTTTCTTTGCAGCCACTTCAAACTGGTTCCATTCTTACTCCACAAAATGAAATTGCTTCCTTTCCTCATGGTTGCTTTATTTATATAAAAAACTTCTGTAGTCAAGACGATCTTGCTTTGATTTGTCCAGTGCTTACTGTGAAGAAATCCTGATTTCTGTCTACTTCCTTTAGAGATAGAGAAAAATAGAACAGTTCTGTCCAGAATTTGGTTTGATTTAAGATTTTAAGCTGTAATACTTTTAATAAAGTAAGCAGAATTTACTTTAGTTATAATTAATTCTTTTCTCATGTTGATCTTTGACAGCTTTGAAACTTTTTTTTCAATTTTCTCATGTTGTTGGATGCAATCTTTTGTCTCAGACTGGAAAGATTGACTCAAACCATGATGCAGCAAACTTAAAAAAAAATCCCGAACAAACCTGAAACGATGTCTTTTTAATTACAGTCATCTTGTTGATTTTAAGACTAGTCAGAGAGGAAATTCAGAAATAAATTATTTTTAAAAATTCATTAAGTGTCTATCACTGAGGATGTCTGTGTACCTGTTCAACCTAATTGGGGTATTAGTAATCATAATTATTCAAGAACTTTGTAAAGTTTTCACATCATTGACTACAAATGGAGCTATAATACATTCTGTACACGTGCTTCAGTGTGTTTTGGAGATTGTTGCCCTGGCATCTGAAACTAATTAGCGTTCAGAAAACCTTGTATAGGTGCATATCAAGGCCTGGCTGTCTAGAAGATTACTTTGATTATATAAAGGCTTAAAACGGTAAAGAGAATTTTGTGAGTGTTTTTTTGATACATAAAGTAAATTACTGAGGGCAATGCTGGCCTTTTGAAATAGAGTACTAAATACTCTGGGCATTTCTGTTGTAGGAATGCCTGATAGATAAGATGCTAGTATATTCTTGCTCCTATGATTTGTGGAGGAGTTGGAGGGTAACAAAGTTCATCATGAGGTTAGTAGGTTTTGTATCTTATATACGTGAAGCATGTTGGATTTCTATATTGCAGCATCTTTGGAAATGAGAAAAGGCATTCTGGGAACAAAAGTCCTTGGAAACCAGTGAGAGAGTGGGCAGGTGACTTATGATCAGTTGTCCCTGATACTGTAATTGAGTATCCTGACTTTTAGTCACAGCTATCTTGTTCTACCTTGTTTCAAAAAAACCTCCAGATAACAGAAGTTCATGCCTTACTGCTTTCATTGTATAGCATAAATGAAGAATATGCATCTTTTTATCAGCACGACAAACATCAAATATTTGGGTGAAGGATCCACCTGCCTGCCATGATGCCTCATCTTCAGTAAGAAAGCTGACTATTAACAATTTTTTAAGTGGTAGTATCTGCATTATACTAATTTTCTCCCCAAATTTACCAGTTAAGTAGAATATTGTTTCTAGCTTCTCATTTGAAAATTTGAGTTGTCATTAACAGTAGAAAAGATTTTCCTCAATGTTCTTATAGCAGTAACAGTTTTTTGCCTTTAGAGCACTGCATTAGTTCACTGATACATCGAGTAATGTGGAGTCTGCCTTAGAGGTTCCTAAGGAGTGGTAACTTCAAGTTCAGAATAAAGAAGTGTTGCAAGCTGGAACATGGTGGATTAAAAAGAGGATTTTCTTTAGACATTTTAGTAATTTGCTAAAACCACTCTTGAAATATTTTCAAACTTAATGCAATGTGCTACATCTATACTAATAGCATAAATACCTAACTTGCAGCATAAGAAAGTTAAGGAAGAAAATTAAAATTCTGCTTTCAATAACATAGTGTTTGACCACAAAGCTTTCTTAAGCATATCCCTCAATCCTGGATATTTTATTTTTGTTGTATGATTGTTGGAGCACAATCTTACATGAGCAGTTTTTAGATGCAAATTAGATTAGTATAATGCACTTGGATAAATTTTCTGTTAATATTATCTGATCATCTTTGAAAACTAGATCCTTGGGTGGCACTTTTTGGCTCTAGACTTTTCCTACATGATTTATTATTTTTTTTTTTTTTTAAATTTTTGCACCTTTTCTCTGATTCTAGGAATGTGTAATTTCCAGAGCTGCTCAAAAGCTCAGCAAGATGCAACTAAATTGTTTGTTTGTTCTGAATAATCAGCTTTATCCCTGTCCTCAAAATTTTATTTTTTTCCATGAGGGAAAAAAGGTAGTCAGTACTGACAAGCTGAAGCTTTTAAAGTATAAATACTACTTAAAACCATGGGATTTTAAAGTATAAGACTCTTTATAAAAGCACTCTAGTATTTTTCCTGATTAGTGTATTCATTACTGCCATTGTACTTGGCAATTATTTGTAACACAAATTCATGTCTTTATGGTTAAAAATGCTGAATTCTGAGACCGTTTGTCTTTGATTCCAGGGGCAGTTTGTTGTCTGGGAATGACATTTTCAGGTATGTCTCTCCTCGCAGACTCCCATCTATAGCCACCTGCCTAAAGCTGACAGTTGAGCACCAGCTGGGAGTTATCACCCAGGGAAGCATAAAAGGGCTGGAGCGAGACAAAATGATCCATCAAGTCCTGCTTGTAAGCAGGTCTCCAAACATGCATTTTCCACTCTATAAATTAAAAATTAAAATACTAATGGGTGTGCTTTTGTATTCATCCAACAATTGGTTCATTAGGTAGGTATGTACAAAGAGGCTCTGCTTGTCAATGCTGTTTGGCTCTAAAAGGAGGCAAAATCGGTAGGGGTTAGGCTGGTCGTGAAATGCCCCCACCCCTTTTACCTTCCTTCCATGTTTGTTCTGGGAGGCTGGCGGTAGGTAATACTCATCCTGCATAGAGCTGGTTTGCATTGTGAGTGTTCTGTCACTAGTCACAGCTGTCAGGTATGTCAGTCATGTAGTATTGTGGTGGTGTCAGAGACATAATCAGAGAGATTAGGTGGACACAAAGAGCTCTGAATGAGGTGGTAATTGCGTTCAGGGGGAAAAGGGAGTTAAAGAAAGAAACTTTCCTTTCTCACAAGATCCATTAAAGAGGTGACAGCTAATATATTAAAGCTGGAACAAGATAATTGTAGTAAGAATCTTTGTGTGTTCTCCCTAAAATGCAGTGTGCTCACAATAAATATTCAAATGCTTATTTTGTGTTGTGAATACCAGATAACCATTTACAGTGAAATGCGACCTCTTTCAAAAAGTTTAAATTCATTGCCAAGAATGTTCTAAGAACAGTTATAAAACTCAAAAGGAATATTGGTGCTATACTGAATCACAAAAATGCCATCTTATGAAAGCTTCTTTGCAGGGATTTTCTTCAAATCGGTCTAGTGGAAAAGAAATACTGAGATGCCAGCCATGGGCTGTGCTCTTCCAGATTTGCTCTCTTTGAGTAGTACTTGAATAGTACCTCTCCCCCTCCTCTCTCACTTTTCTTTAACAGACTACTTGAGTATCTGTTTACTTTACACTTGTGCTATATTGATGCCATGCTTCAGAATTGCTACTTACCCTTAAGATCAAGGAAGAAGTTTTCCCTTCCCTTCCCTTCCCTTCCCTTCCCTTCCCTTCCCTTCCCTTCCCTTCCCTTCCCTTCCCTTCCCTTCCCTTCCCTTCCCTTCCCTTCCCTTCCCTTCCTTTCCCTTCCCTTCCCTTCCCTTCCCTTCCCTTCCCACCTTCTTTTGAAGTACTGAAGGTTGCTACAAGTGTACACACAAGGTGTGTACTGGCACTTCCTTTGGCAACAATCTTTTAAGCACTTAGTCAGTGTGTTTCACTTCCTGTCCCTACATTTGAGGTCAAGGCCTCTGTCCCCTCCAAATAGGCAGGGATAAATGTTTTGGCATCCTTTTCAAGGTTTGAACATTTTCCTTTGTACTTCTGGAAGCTCTTAAAAATCTCAGCATAAGGACTTTGGAAACTGCTGATCTCTACTTCCTCCTGCTCTTGTGCAAGGGCTCATATATTACAGATTTTGGTCATTTGGTGTGGGCCAATATATTCCAAGACAAATAGGAAAAGAAAAGTCCACTGCTTTTGGTGTATTATTAGCAGAACAGCTGTTACATAAAGCTTCCCAAGTTAGGAAGTAATTTCATGGCTGGTTGTGATTGTAGAAAAATAAGTTTCTATGACCAACCCCATGTTCTTTATGACCCTAGTGAATAGTGACATTGATTTCCTGGCACTGTACAGCTGCTGTTGTGTTGAATGTTTAATCTGAAATCAACAGGACTGTTGAGTATTCTTTATTATAAATGAATATAAAATTTATAAGTAATGAGTATGAAAGCCAAAAGCAACGACTAGTGGAAAAATCAGTCCCACAACAAATTTAAATAATATTAAACGTCCTCCACCGTACTGCTTGCCATCAGAAAACATGAAAAGCAGTTTCATTTCTGTCCATTCTTGGGATCTTGCTAGAGTTTCTGTGTTGACTGAAGTAAGAACCCAATCTGGCAATCTTTACTCACAGAACTTTCAGAGCCTTCAAAGATGACTGCATATGTACAGAAAGAAGAAAAATACTATATTGGACCCTATTGTGATAAATTTTCATGTCTCCCTTGCCATTCAAACCAACATTTTTCCATTTTCTTTTGCAGCACCAAGTCGTAATAAACCTTACAATACATAATAGGGAACAGTATGAGTCATGTAATCTTCTTTGACTGATTCTTCACATAAATGAAAGTAGTTTCTCATTTCTCATGGTATTTATGATGGTTTTGCAAGCCTTCTTTTCTTGCTGGCTGTTCTGATTGATAATAAAGTGGGTTGAGAAGAGTCATCTCCAAAGACGGAAAGATTTGACGGATTTTGATTGTAACCATCCTGCAAGTGCTTTTAGGACAGTTGAGCCACCATGTGTTGGTGTAATGGATTGATCAGTTTGATTATTTTGATACAGGTAAATCACTTTGGTGCAGGTTAATTCAGGCTGTGTTTACAGAGGTTATTCTGATCCCCTTTTCAGGCTCCTGTATATGTTTTCAAAGAAACAATACCCCAAAACCTTTAGAGAATGAAAACCCATTCCTTCCTATTTACAGAATGTTTTTTTTTTTTTTCTTTCAAGCTGGAAGCCTACAAAATAAGTCTTAGGTTTTCATCATAATCCTTTATGAGTTTTAAATCTACTTCATAAGTTGGCAATTTTAAATGGTTCCTGGTGAGTAGAGCCCTGGTGAGCTTCAAAACCACACACAGTTTCAATGAAGCTGTGTGAACCTGCTTCAGAATCTCTGCAAGTTTTCCAAGCTTTTATGCTCTCGTATGGTTTACAGACAAAAACCTACAGGGGTCCCATTTAAAGCCTCCTAGCAGCTAAAAGATAGAGAAAAAATGGCTTTTAAAAAACCTGAAGTACCCTCTTATGAGTGCATTAAAAGCAATTTTATTTGCTTTCCACTTTCAAAATGCTTCAAGCTGCCAAAGACGCGATGTTAGAAAATGACTCATGAGTACTAGAGAGAAATAGTCTTTGAAAGTTGGTTCATAGTTAAGGATGATAGCTAGGCAAGTGGAATTTCACTATTCAGAAAGAAATATCTTGTGTCCTCGTATTGCAGATTTTTTTTCTGTTTTAGTAAGCTGTTCTTCAGTGGTTCTTCTCCTTTATCTTACAGGTTTTCAGCAATTGTGTGAAAATCAGCTCAGAGCTTCAGTTGTTCCTGTTGATGCTATCTATCAATGTTTGGAGACCAGGACTTCCACAGAAACAGAAGGCAATGCCACAACAACAAAGGCTTGTAATGTAACCCACCTTTCAGGTAAATCATGATGTGTCACCCTGTAGATTGTCTGACAGTCTGTACTGTAGGTCTTAGGAAATTTTAGTATTGCATTGTGGGTTTTACGTTTTCATTGCAGTGTTTGTTTGGTACTGGAGTGGTTTCTTGATTTATTTTCTCTACAGGAAACACTGGGCACAAAGGCAAAGTATTAAAATGTCCTCATTTTGATACTGCTACTCACAGTTTTCTCTCTCTTTCCCTTCCAGTGTAAATAAAGACAACAGGGTGGAGTAGACTTTCCAAAATTCAAGAATATTTGGACCTTGTGTTCTGTTCCAAGTCTCTCTTGAACAAATATGCTTTCCTTTCTAAATTGTATTTCTGAATGTTAGAGAAAGAAATTGTTAGTAAAGATTCATTTAATGAAATCTAGACATGACTTGACAAAACAAACTTTAGTGAACTGTTTAAGTTCATTATCTAATGGTTTTAACAGATGTTACCTCTAAGAAGCTCTCATAAAATCATGCCTTTTGAAAATACTTCATAGTCTTGTAAAAGTGGCATATTTGGTATGAATAACCATGGAGGAAAAGGACTAACAGCATTAACTTTTAATGATTTTAGTTTTTAAATTTTAAAACTATGTATTCACCAGTCCCTTAGCTTTTTCTCCAGGGAGTCAAAAAGAAGAAAGGAAAATTTTGATGCACTTGGTTGTTGACAGTAGCCGAAAATTGAATAAATAGTACAAGAATTAAAAAACTAAAATAATTAAATGAAATTACAGAAGCGGCAGTAAAAAGCATCTGAGTTGTATTGTCCTTGTGACAAAACAGAAAGCAAGATGTGTGTGAACAGGATGTGAGCATAACCTGAGATCATGAGATAAAGACTGTTACCTGGTTTTAACTGTGAAAACACAACTGTGAGCCTAAAACTTACACTGGAAATAATGCTGACTTACAGATTAATAACTCATTGTGTAATTGCGTACTAATTGAAGAGGTTTGACCTTTTTAGAAGTCAAGTAAATTAAATAATGGAATGAAATTTTGAAAGCAGTTGCATACCTAGAGCAACAGTTGGTGCTTAATTTCACCATTTACTTGTATTAACCATTTAATGTAGGCAAATTTTTTGATTCACCAAAACTCATTTGCTGCTCCTTCACAATTGCATAGCTTTTTCTGGGTCAGTCAATCCATGTTAGGCAGCTGATGTAAGTTAGGAAGTTGTTTCAAAGCCTCTTGCATATGCTACCTATTTCTTGCATAGGCCCTACAGTTTCTGTGTACCCCTCTCTGTTGTGATCACCCCTGGAGTCCTTAGAGGAATTACTGCCAAAGCTCCAGGCATCCCTGTGTGACTTGTATGGAACTAGTCTGTTAGGCTTTTCAGTACTGCTGCAAACACGAAAAGATGTTTGAGTTTAGAAAAATACCCTCCAAACTCCAGACAAACAGGACCCTCCCCCAGGAGAGGTGAGGCTTCCCAGAACTGCTATAGCAATACAGCATTACTCACAAGAAGAATAATCACTAGCATCACCAGACATGCAAACAGCTATGCTGCAGTATGATGTTACCCTCTTAGGAAGGGTCTAGGTGAGATTCTTCTGCACCACTTCAGTAGGGAGGTTATTGTGGGGGGCTTTTTAATGGCATGGAGTTCCTTATCCACTCTTTTGTAGAAAGATGAAATTTATTTTGTGTCATTGCAAAAGCACATACGAGTGTAGAACGAAAGAGAAATTTGTATACTAACATGGAGCTTGCATTTGTAACATGAAAAATGAAACTTTTTTTTGTGGTGAAGTATAAAATGAGAGAAATAGAAAAATGTTGATTCATTGGAGGTAAGGAAGTTGACAGGTCGTTAAAAAAAGATTTTAGGAAGAGTCTTTATATACTTTAACACTTGGCTGTGCAGGAGTGTTGGTGGTGGATTAAGTAAAAGATGTTCGCTTTAGCTAGGCAGATGAGAAATAATTTTTCTTTATTCTAGCAATGTATAGAAAATAAACTGTGCTTTAGAAGACAAAACTGTAGTTTAATGAAGTCGTGGGCAGAAGTTACTGCCTGGATCTTGCTATGTTTTCAGAGGAGGTAACTGCCCCTCAGCTGCTTGTCACCATCTTTTCAGCTGGTGATTATCATCATCTCAGATCTGTTCGTTGTGCATGTTGTCATTTTCTAACTTGTCTGTCAAAATGAGTTAGGTTGAAAAGACTTTTTTTTTTTTCTTTTTTTTTTTTTTTTAAGTTAACTTGGTTTTCTTGAAGGCAACAGATTGTGGAACATTTGTAATAAGAGCCCCTCCAGCAGATAATCTCAAGCAGAAGGGTGATGACAGGCGGCTGGAGGTTGTAACCTCTTCTGAGCTGGAGGAGTTTCTTGAGATAAATTAGTTATTCGAAAACTTGGGTGGAAGCAAGCATATCTGCTGCAGGGGCGGGGGTCTTGTAGACACCCCTCACCCTGCAAAAGCTGCTTCTGACACTTCCACAGCCAGGAGCCACCCATGCTGCTGATCTGCTCCCTTCTACAGGCATGTGACTGAGAGCAGGGTGTCAGTATTTAGAGCCTGTTCGATTCAGAAAGACATGCTGCAGTGGAAAGCAGGCCAGCTTGGAACAGTGATACTGAGTATGAGGATGCCTTTGTCAGCTTGACTAAGGACCAGCCCACCTACAGGTGCCATTCTTTGATGAAATTGGGTTGAAATCCAGATGCTCTCATCCCATAACTACAACAAAAAGGGGTACAGCTGCTGCAGGAGCAACAGCAGAGACTGTGGGGATCTCTCAATGCCCCGGAGTGCACTGTCGTTCTTGAAAACCTGCTTTCTCAGGAATCCAATTCATATATGCTGAAATGCTAACATGAAGGTTGTCCTAAGATGCTTTTGAGTTAATGTGGTAATGTGGGAGTTGCTATAGCAGTTGTTCATTGAGATGCATGAGTTGAAGACTTATTAGTGTGGGAGGGCATACTTCCTCTCAGCAGAGGAAGAACTCCACAGTGCTCAGCCTAGTTAATATATCTCAGGATATGAAACTTTATAAATAATTATATTGAAAGGAGGCAATTTATGGTTCCTCTTGCCAAGAATTTGCCTTACTTGTTTATCTGGGGATAGGATGAGGTCCATTTTCTATGTTAATATGATAGGCCTAATCTCTAGCAGGTCAGACTGATATATGGTCTCTCAAATGGATCTTCCTGTTGAAGATGAAGATGTATTTGTCCTCAGTCCCAAAATGCAAGAGGTCATGGTCAAAAGCAGATAAAACAGCCATACCTGCGGAGTCAGACACACACTCAAACCAAAAAGGCAAACAGGATATTTTAAATGAAATCCAAGTAGCTGTGATGTGAGTGCAAGGGTGGAACTGCAATCCTAGGGCCATGAGAGAATGAACTGGAGGAAAAGTGAAAAGTCTGTTGACCTGTTCTGGCATGGTGTCAAATGTGCACCACTATATCCAACTGGGAGAAGTAGAATGAACCTGTAGTGGAGATAGTTTTACTTGGTCTTGCCTTCTATAGTGCTTAGGGTATAGATGTAATCTTGTAACTCCACATTCCTGAATTTCTGGCTTTAATCACCAAGAACAGTGCATTCTTACAAGGACTTTGGTCTTCCTAGTGGGACTTAGAGAACATGATGGTTGCTTAATGCAGCATTTTTGCATCCAGATCACAGAATCACTAGGTTGGAAGAGACCTTCAAGATCATTGAGACCAACCCATGCCCTAACACCTCAACTAAACCATGGCACCGAGTGCCACATCCAATCTTTTTTTAAACACATCCAGGGATGGTGACTCTACCACCTCCCCGGATCAGTACTGCTATTTCAGCATCAAGCTTCTGTAATTGTCAGTCTCAATAAATTGAAACTCTCAAAGCACTGTGTCTATTGTAGCTGACTCTCGCAATGTTTGTTTTAGAAACGACTCAAGTATTCTGTCAGTTCAAGAGTGAGTGTTAGGTTGCTGAAACTACTTACTGAGATACATCTGAAAGAAAGGATTTTTCTTTCATACAGCTATTGTGTCTGATCACTTTTTATTCACTTTGTTTAGAACTCTGGAAGGAAGAGTGATCTGAAAAAAATCTGTAGCTCAAAATCTATATTGAATGGTACTCTCTCTTACAACAGAGAAATGCATTTATTGCATGACCATAATGTTTTCTTCTTAAAAAAAAACAAACAAAAAACAACCCCCAAACTATAATAATATTTTCTTTCTGAAATTGTCCTTGCTGTGATTCACAAATCTAATCATTATTTAACCAGAAACCTGCAATTGATCAAAAAGCTACTTGAAGTATGTCTTTGCAGAACATGCAGCAGAAAATATCGACATCAACCATTAATGTAAATGGGTGCTCCTGAAGGTGCAATGGAATGTTCTTGACTAAAAGATATCTTTAATCCCTTTCTGAAATGGAATTTTGTAATGCAACTGAGGGCCAACTGATCATAAAAGGCTTATTATGAGGCTGAGACATTGTTGGGTCTGGATACTCTTTGAATGGCATCTCGATGTCAGCCTAGCCCCATGCTGATTTTGCTTTCTTTCTCACTCTTAGGGAATAGCTAAATGACACATATTCTTCTTCCTTCTGATGAGGTAAATTGTAAACATCCCTCTAGACTCTCAAATTCACCTGCTAGAGTGATCTGTCTCAGCTGTGGCAATGCAAAGTTTCTTTTCATGCAATTAATGGGACAATTATATCAGAATGATGAGATCATGCCTTTTGCTGAAAAGAATAGGGATCTTTCATGAACAAAGAGAGCTTTATTTACATCTTTACAAATAAAGCACCATTTTATTCAGTGAAAGTGGGTGACTGCTACAATTTGGGTAGGCACAGCATGGCATGAAGGTGAACTCACTCTGTAGAGTGGTAGGTAGAGCTTTGGTGTGGCTGTCTCAAAACAAAATAAGCAGTATTTTGGGCTTTATTCCTGCTTACACTGACTAGTGTGCAGAGAGTTCTGGTATTGGCTACGTAAACCGAAGACTGTTGAAAGTAATTTCATTTGTTTGCTAAATAAATGTAGAGAACCCATCTGGGTCTTTTCAAGACTTTTCATGTAGGTAGATTTTGTGCATATAAATCAAAGAGTGGTGGACAGTTCTGTGCTCTGGGGGAACTACTGTGACTCATAATTTGATCCCAAGTTATGGGCCATATCCAAGCAGAAACATGGAAAGTATTTTCATTCTTGATTCTTTAGACTTTTATATTTGTACAAGAGAAACCCCATTGACTTGTGAAGAGAAATACACGAGTCTGAGATATTTTTACAGTTCTTTCTTTAAGCTGCAGAGCATATTTTTTCTTTTAAAAACTCATTTGATGAATACTAATTTTAGTCTGACTTTTGACACTGTTCTAAATGACATCTGGATTTCATATAAAATCATATGTCTAGTACAAAGCTGAGACTGCCCACTGACAAATAAATTCCTATGCTCATGTAATTCTCTTTAGGAACAGACAAATCACAGCTATACTGACTCAAAAGTGATTTTGGTTTTATTTCTGGTAGCAGACGTGATTCTGAGGCCTCTTTAAATGAGTTCAGCATCTAGCCTATGCCTGGATCATTGCAGTTAACTACCAAGTAGAGCCTATACCAGTTAATGGAAGGACTTGTGGATGGGGAGAAGTCTCCTTGATATGGCTCCAGTTTTCACCATATGGATGAGTGGTTTGTGGAACCAGAGAGGCTCAGTAGGTGAGAGGGTGCCTTGGAGCCCCTTCCAGCAGCAGCTGGGCAGCCTCTGGCTGCGTGCCCCATGCAACTGTTCAAGAGGCCCTGGCTCCGGTGTTCCCTGCCAAGATTTCCATGCTGCTGTTGGGCTGCAGTGCCAGGAATGGGGTTGAACAGAACAATATCTTCTTTGCTCTGCTGCCTTGCCCCCAGCAGAAGGGCAGATATTGGGAGGGAGAAAGGGCTTGGAGATAACATTGTGCCTGTTTGCCCTGGGAGGCTTTGAGGTCTCTGAGTGGCCTCACTGCATGGGGTGTAATTCAAGTTTTATTGTTGCTCATCTTTCATACTTTCAGAGTGACAAACTGAGTACAGCAGAGAATTAAATAAATAGCACTGTAAAAGCTATAAATATTAAACAAATAAACCTTAAGAAATTAGTCCTAAAACCTGAGAGCAGGCACAGGCTTTATTGTCTTTGAGTTGTTGAGTTTTGAAGTTTGGGATAGTTACATGCTAAAAGACTCTGAATGACGTAGCCACATATAAACCATAAGCAGGTATTTATGTGCCCTTGTTTGCACAATGATGAAAAGTCTCAAGTTTGAGGAACAAGGACATTATTTCACACATTTTCACCTTGCCAGAAAGACATAGCTTGAAGAAGTGAAATTTTCTGGAAACAAGGTAACATAGATTGGCATAAGCTCCAGGTGTAGCTGTATTTTATCAAAAGGTTGTCAGACTGTTTAACATAATGTAAGTGCATGTATATTGAGAGTATATATACATGAATAACCTGCTCGGTCTCTAACTCCTCATTCTAAGGAAATTTCTCCAAGTCAGCTGTTTTGCATTAACTGCCTGCATGCAAATTGTTATTGTCAGGTCAGTATGAGCCAATTCCAAGATGTTTATTTTCTTGGTTAAGGACCAACTTCTTTTGCATGCACTCCTGGGGCATAGTATACATTTTACAGAAAACAACTGAAGATTAACTGATTTATAGTAAATTTGACATCCTAGCTTAACTTGTGACAATTCATTCATGAATTCCTAATGATCAAGTGTGGTGCAGTCAATATGATACTAAACAAGAGCACGATATTAATCTGCACAAGTGAGGCAAAGTTTCTACCAAGGGGAACTTCTTTCCATATGTATTGCTGATGCATCCTTTAAGCAGTTTCTTTTCTATGCAGTGAAGGTCAAACTACTCTAGATAATAATAGAAAAAAACCAAAAGTAGAGGTTAATTTCACAGTGTAATATGACTCATATTTCTGCAAATGTTAATATTATATCAGAACTTCCAAAGTTGCTTTACTCTGGAACAGGATTTTTGTTTTCAGTGTTAGGATTACAATCCATCATGTTACTTAACATTTTAAAAAATCTCCAAAACTCTAGTATATGGCATCGCTGCCTATTGTGTAAATTCCTAACCTAGAAAAACTGGTTCACTTGTGAAAGTCTGTATTACATAGTACCATTACATCTGTACCATTTCTAATAAGAAGACTACCCTGGAACATAGTAGTTTCCCACTCCATAGACTTGAGAGAGAAATACGGGAAGGTTTCATGCATCTCATTATGTTAAACCTCTGAACTGAGTTATTATTTTCACAACATGACAGGGCGCATCTCAGTACTTCTAAGGCTCACTTGAGAGATATATGTATGACCTGTTAGGATGGTACCTATAAAGATAAAATAGAGCTTTGAAGTTAAGATTTTGAGACGTAGAAACTCTTTTTTCCTTTCACATGTTCTGAATATTTTTTCCCAGTAGTGTCTTGTTTAAAGTAATTCAGCTGTCAGTGAAGAATGCTGAAGATGGTGGCCCAAGAAGTAAACAGTATGTTAAAGGAAAAACATGTAAAAATTTGTAGCTTTTATGTATTTTTCACTTTTGCAACTTGTTAAACTGATGCTAAAATAACTGGGAAAGTGCCTTTTTAATAGCTTATTTTGTATTGGCCTCTGTTCTTGGTGTCTGTATGGTGTGCTAGCATCTGTAGGTAACCTGCCAGTAAATGAGTGGCTAAGGAAGTGTCTGAGAGAAGACACAGCAAGTTATTGGAGGAACTGCTGTTAATGAAGTCCTACAAATCTGAGCATTAGAGAACAGTTTGTCTTTTTGCAAGGGGTTTGTGATCTAGTGGTTGGAGTTTGAGTGCAGGAATGAATTCTGACACTCAGCCTTCTCTGTAGTTGTTTTCTTGTCTACAGAATAGGAATAAGGCTTGTGTATGCCCGGGTTGGTGAGATTGAACTGATTAGTGACAACAAAATGCTTTGAGAGCCTTTCATGGAAGCCGTTAAACAACTGCATGCTATGCAGATTTTCAATATTAAAAATATATTATAGGTGATATACAAAAACAGTGAAGAGGATAAAAAAGTCACTGAGATTCATTTAACAAGAAAGAACAGAGGGAACAGTTCCTAAGATCCCTCTGGGAGTAGTTACCTAGAACAGAATAATATAATAGTCTGACTTGCATTGTTTCCGTAATGAATTGTGAAAACATTTTTCCAGACATGAAAAAATGCATTTGCTTAGAGCAGCAGATGAAGCAAAGTAGGCATGTGGTCAGCAGCAGCTTCTACTTGTGCTTTTCATGAACAATATGGACATCTGATTCAGTGGTCAGTGTTAGCCTGGGGTCCCTGAAGGTGTTGTTCCTATTAGGCATGAAAAACACTCATCTACTGTACTGAATGACAATATATGCAATTTGATTAGTGTTCTCTGTCCAACCTCTTTGCTTTAATTTATCTTCTCTGATGGTAAAACCTTCAGATTTTTCAAGGCTGCATTAATGCAAAGGCTTTATTTGAAAAGAAGTCCAAAAGTAGAGGCTAAAAAACACCAAAAACCAAACAAACCCAAAAAAGTGAAAAGAAGGAGAGTTCTAGTAAGTGGACGTTGGGAAGTTCTCAGAGCTCTGCAGCTTTATCTTTTGGAAGAATTGAAGGGCAGAACCAGCAGAACTTTATTGGAAGGGTAGGGTTCTTAAAATGAAGGTAAATATATTTTAAATTTTAAGAATTGAGCAGATGCCTCTGTACTGTACCAGTGAAGCAGTGAAAATGGTCCTTTTTTCCAAAAATGAGGGTGTTTTTTGAGTGCTTAAATAGAAAGATAGAAATATTCTAAGAAGACCTGAAGAAGAAGAATGGAGTGGCTTTCAAACACACGTGGATGTATCCAGTTATTGGAAAGGTTATGAAAGGTAGGAAGATGAGCAGCTGAACAGGAGTTATGCTATTAGTGAACACAAACCAGAAAGTTATAGATTGTAGTACTGATTTTACCATTACAGTTAAACATAAGATGATGATGCTGTTCTTGGTTATCAGTCCTATTATTCATTCCTGTCATAAAATATCTCTTTCTTCATGCCAGACTTTTCAAGGTTTTGGAGTTTTTCATGGCTTCATTTGATGTAGTAGGTGGGCAACACACTGTTTATTGAATACTTTTTCTGTAGGTTTTCTCTGTGTGTGTCTGTAAAATGAGTCTGAATTTCTACTCTACTGAAGTCAGTGAGATTTCTGATGGGAACCTGAAAAGAGGATATTTTCCAATGACGTTTGTCAAATCTGTCATTTACAAGTGCTTTGCAAACCAATTACTTACCTCACAACTGAGATAAGCCAGTGCTGTAGGACTGGTAGCTAAGAAAGTAATTCTGGAAATGTTTCTCGAGAAAAAGGGGGTTTTGGTAGTATGTTAAATCAAAAAGTGTAGAATAACAAGCAGTGAATAGCTGCTTTGTGATCCAGTAGACAGAATGCCATACAATAAACCAGGATAATTTGGATCAGTTCCTGATTATGTCTGTTCTCACAGCACATTCTGAAAGCAAATCATATTTCTTTTATAACTTAAATTCTGTATCTTTATCATGGGAAATTGAGACTTGTCCTCCAATAAAATCATTCTGAGACTTGGGAAAGATATTAAAAATATATTTGGGAAATGGCATTATAAACAAAAATCTTGTACCTTTCATGTGGCAAAGACTTTATTTTGTGAAGCTGAAAACATAAGTATTCGTAAATTGTTTGTAAATTCATGACAACAGAGCACATCCTGTAGAACAGCCACGTTAAGACAAGAATTCGTTTTTTATTTGATGATGGAATATTGTCTAATTGCTACACACATTATTGACTCTGTATAATAAGATGTAGCTCAGCCCCTCTTACACAGGCTGTGTAATTTCTCTGTTATGGTAATGAACGTGGTATTATCTTATGAGACACAATTTGATTCCACCTCCTTTTGCTTGGTACCTTGCAGAGAGTTTTGGCATCATAGCTTTCTTGGCTGATTTATCAGAAGCTGAAAGTAGATCTGGCAACTTGATCTGTGCTCACTCATTGTGAACTTTTTTGCTTTAGGCCTCCTTTAGTAAAAAGAGGGTGGTGTTGCTGCTGTTAGAGTTTGGAGAGTCTTGGGGTGCTTCTGATACTCATAGTGCTCACTAAGTTTACAGTCTGCCATTACATTTTATTTAGTATGAAAACCTTTTTTAGTTATGTCCATCACGACAAGAAAACCAAAACATCTCTTAAGATATTTGGGATTATCTAAAACTGAGATTGACATATAGTGATGGGGTGTGCAGGTGTGTGGGTGGAATTGGCAGATGAACAACACGTTGCAGAACGAGCGTGTATATGTGTGTGCACCCAGGAACAACAAACGAGCTGGAGTCTGATTTCACTGAATGACTAGAACAGGCAGAGAATTTTCTACAACAGGAAAATATTATAAGTAATCTTTCTTGTGCTGCCATCCTCACATCCATTTTCCCCTTGTCATTGCTTTCATACCTACCACCTACTTAACAAGGCATATAAGGTGGACAGTGTACTCACTGGAGTGACACAATTTCACACCACTGTGACATGTTGGAAATACAGTCTGGGTCCTGTGTCTGGTCAAGGGGCTCTACATTCATCCCATCTGCACACATCTGCTGGGGCACTGAGGTGTGTGTGTCAAGGCCTTGCACCTCTCTGAAGCCCAGGGCAGACTGAGGCCTCCATCCCTGTACAACTGAAACATTTGAATTAAGATCTTGAACTATTTTGGAAAATTTCAGTCTTTTCCTAAAATATTTGGGACTTTTTTCCTTCAAAATGGCCAAAACCATAATGGCAAGCCTATGGCATGCTTTTTTGTATGTTACTGATTTTTAAAATTCTGAAGAGATTTGATTGCTTGCCATCAGTTCCATAAATTGCTTAAGATAGAAATTATCTCCCCGGTGTACTCTGGTTAGTCTAATCAGGAAGGAGAGTGGAAGTCCTTGGAATGAATGACATTTTTAGGAATTGTCCAAGAGAAAGAATATAACTTCCCAGCTTTAGTGAGAGAGAATTTTCATGTTTTGCTCTTTTGTATTGCTTCCCTCACTAGACACTGCTATGATAATAAACCACCAAAAAACCACTAAAGCATGAGAACCAAGCCCTGCCTCCCACCCCAGAGGCTAGATTGAGTGGGGATTTTTGGAAGCCAACATATTGAAGGTGTTTCTGTCCCTGTATACAGCAGGGTTCCAAGTAAGGCTGCAGTCGTTTTGTGTTTTGTGGTTTTGTTTTTTTTTTTTTTTTTTTTTTTTGTTTTTTTTTTTTTTTTTTTTGGTTTGGTTTTTTTTTTTTTTTTGCAAAACAGCCCCAGATTTAGAATTATGAGCAGTGCTTATCTGCTCATGGTGGACAGCTGGGAGAAGAATCTGAATGACCTGCAACAAACCCTACCAAATACCCTTCTGACTAGTTTTAGGTATTTTATTTGTAGCACGCTTTTATGTGTGGTTTAGCAAGGCTGGTTTATGACGTGCCCATATGTTATTTAGCTGTGTTCTTACTGTGGTTTGAGTGTTTTTAATTTCTTCCTCCTTGTTCTCTCAGCGTAACAGATAATAGGAATCAGCAATACTTGAAATACACTGATCTGTGGCTTCCTGGTGGGAAACAAGATGAGTCACCAGTAACTAAAACCAACAGCCTCTATGTCCCTGGATTCAAATTTGTTCTTCTCAGTATAATTGTTCAAATACTTGCTTTCCCCACTGACTTCCTCCCTAGCAGTGCAGCACGTCTTGCAGACTGCCAGACTGGGAAGGAAGAAGTGATAGCTGTTACAGCATGTGTAACAAGCCCAGGAAAGGGGCCCATCAGGGATGGATATGGACACTCAGACCTAAGTGCTTCACTAGACTCTGTATCTCCTACCGCATCTAATAGCATGATTTGGCCAAGTATTTATTATAGAATAGCAGTGAATCTTTCTGCCAGGTTTCCTTGGTTCTTGCACTGGGGTTCTAGACACAGCAGGGGTAAGTGGTGCTTCTGTTGTTAAGCTACATCCTTAGGAACACAGCGCCTTGCTGCCTGCCAGTAACAGTGAAGTCATTTTTACTATTAGATGAACAATAAAGTAGTAATAAACCCCAACAAAACCCCCAACAGTCCAATTATTAACTATACCATTGCTATGTTTAGAGAAGAAGATAAAGAAAAAAACGAAAATCATACACAGATCTGCCTACACCTTAGATCAATTATAACAATTTTCACTTTTTTATCCAGGAAAGAAACAGTCAGGATGTCTGTGCAGCCTTATGGATATGAGATATCATGATACTCTGAGTATGGCTTTCACTGAAGAGATGTTGGGGTTTTCTCTTTTTATTTTTTGTGATAAGTTTCTTCATATAACCAAACTCTCCCTGGGATTGTCTTTATAGTGAAACCTCTACACAACTCCAAGTTCTCCTATGATTTGTTAGGGAAAAAATGTTAACACTCCCCTTTAACTCTCTCTCTAAGTTTCAGAAATATTGACATTCTTCAGACACGTTTAAGTGGAGCAAGACACTGAAGAGAACTTTAAATGGAAATTTTGATTATTAAAAGATAAAGGAATTTGTATACCTGAGGAAATGTTGTCCCCTGGCAGGTGCCAGTATGTTAGGTTGCAGGTTCTCCCTTCCAGAGACATCTTGGATAGGAACAAGAGCATCATCAGCATAGAGTGTTCTCAGCATTTCACTTTCCAGACGTGCATCCATCACAATGCTTTCTGAGCATATCTGTGCATTTTCGGTTTTTGCTGTTCTCCTCCTCCCACCTGCCCAAAATATCCCAAATTGCTGCCAGGCAAATCTTTTCACTCAAGAGGTATTGTATAGAAATAATTTGTTACTTGGCAGGTGATTTTGCTATGCTTTACAAGGTTTTCCATGGGTTAGGATATTCCTCTGCACATGGGAAGACTCTCTTGATGGAAGTGAATGACTGGTATTCCTTGAGAAGTCATTGAAGGGAATATAGCTGAAGTGTGTCAGACTAATTTGTTATGAAGTATATACAGATTAACAGGGCACTTTTGGAAACGGAGCACTTCACTCTTGGTGGCTAACTACAGAACAAAATTAAAATCAAGTTTCTCCTGGTTTGTTAGATTATAAATAAATGAATTATAAATACCAAGTTATGGATTAACCCTGTGACCTCTTGATGATTTTTGCAACTTTCAGGACAAGGAGTCCCAATAATTATCCATATTACTGGAAGCTCTTCCTTTCTGTAGTGTTTGCTGTTCCTTTGGCTCCTTGAGGCTTAATCCAAACCATGTTTGTTAAAATAATCTTTCGCTGCTGTTCTGACTGTTTCTCTGGTAGTTCCCTCTTTTTCAGCCATATGTTGACCCACAGCATCGACTTCAGGCCATCACCTCCACAATCTTCATAGCTTGGTCCTCTGGCAACTTCAACCAGACTTATATCTTCATTCCAACCTGCAATTTGGGAGATTTGAGGCAAAAAGTGAATCAAGCAGATTTGAATCGAACATGTACATACTTAAAGTTAGCAATGTTTACACTTCTTCAGGTTACTTCATCTCTGCTATTTATCCTCTTCATTCTTAGGCTCACAGGTATAATTGGGAAGGGAAAAGTCTTCAGAGTACATTGTGGATGGGAATGGGAACTGAAGCTGATTCTGTAAATTAACAGAAATCACAGAATGTGTCAGGTTGGAAGGGACAACAGTGGGTCATCTGGTCCAGCCTCCCTGCTCAAGCAGGGCCATCCCAGAGCACATTGCACAGGATTGCATCCAGATGGTGCTTGAATATCTGCAGTGAAGGAGACTCCACAACCTCTCTGAGTGATCTATTCCAGTGCTCCCAGAAACAGGGATTTCTTTATTTCTGTGCGAATGGTATGTGTAAATATTCCTGCATTTAAAAATATAATGGCAACTTTGGTTACTATATTTGTTCCCAAGTGATTTGGCCATAGTTGAGATTAAGGTGGCCGTTTTACTGGACAATCCATCCCACAGGCCTGTACCCCAAAGGATATTAACAGGGATAGGGAGAGGCCAAGGGCTGGTGAATGCTTGACAGTTCTGTGTGGGACTGCATTACTGAGCCTGGAATGGACCGTGCCTGCAAGTGAAGGCAAGGCAGAAGCTGCCTTGGGTTCGTGCCTGCTGGGCCGTGACATGAACTGGGTTTTCCTGTCTTGCAACATTTTTTGAAAAGTTAAAAAATTTCTCATTCTGCATGGGGCAAAGTGTACTTTTTTTTTTTTTTGTTTCCCCCACCCTTTGCTGGTCCTGACCTTTACAGAGGTGCTGGGGCTGCCTGAGGATTGATGGATGAGTGGCGGGGCTGCTCCGTGGACACTGGGGCTGCCTCCTTGCCAGAATCTCTGAGCAGGGCCATTCCCACACTAACGGAGCAGCTCACAGAATCCTTAGGGTTGGAAAGAACCTCTGGAGATCATCTGACCCAAGCCCCCATCCAAGGCAGGGTCTCCTAGAGCAGGTGAGACAGAACACGGCCAGGTGTGTTTTGAATGTCTCCAGACCGGGACACTCCACGACCTCCCTGGACAGCCTGTTCCAGTGCTCTGTCACTCTCAAGGTAAAAAAGTTCTTCCTCGTGTTGAAGTGAAACTTCTGTTTTAGATTATGGCCATTGCTCCTTGTCCTGGTGCTGGGTACAACTAAAAAGAGGCTGGCACTATCCTCCTGACACCCTGCTTTGAGATGTTTATATGTACTGGCGAGACGCCCTCAGCTTTCAGACTAAACAGGCCCAGTTCCGACAGTCTTTTCTCATAAGAGAAATGTTTGGTCTTTGTCGCCTCTGCTGGACCTGCTCCAGTAGCTCCTTGTCTTTCTTGCACTAAGGAGCCCAGAACTGGACACAGAACTGCAGATGTGGCCTCACCGGCACCAAGTAGTGAGGGAGGATAACCTCTCTCAACCTGCAGGCCACACTCTTCCCAATGCATTCCAGGATCCTACTGGTTCTCTTAGCTACACGGGCACTGTCGGCACATGGCCAGCTTGTCACTCACCAGGACTCCCAGGTCCTTCTCCGCACTGCTGCTCTCCAGCAGGTCAGCCCCCAGTCTGTGCTGGTACTTGGGGTCATTGCTCTCCAGGTGCAGGACCCTGCACTTGCCCTTATTGAACCTCATTGGGTTTCTCCCCCCGAAGGCGAGTCCCGGGCGGCATTTAGGGTGCTCCCCGCGCTGTCGGGGGCCGGTCCCGCGGAGCCGGAGCGGCGCACATCCACCCGGCAGGTGTCAGTGTGGGCTGCGGGGCCGGGCGGCAGCACCGCCTCCCCTCCCCCGCTCCGCCCGCCCCCCCGCCTCCGGCCCCCGCGCCCGCCCGCCCGCCCGCCGGAGCCAGACTCGCTGCAGACAGGCGGCAGCCAGCGGGGCGGGCAGGGCGGGGGGGGAGGAGGAGGAGGAGGAGGAGGAGGAGGAGAGGCTGGGGATGAGTTGGAGGCAAGCACAGCCTCAGCGCAGGGAGAGCGGCTGCCGGAGACAGGCAGGGGGAGGAGGCGAGGCGCTCCGGAGGAGGCCGGCGCGGCGCGGGGGCGAGCGGCGGGGGCCGGCGGGAGGTGAGTGCCGCCCGGCGCGGCGGGGCTGGGGGCGGCCGGGGGGCGCCGCGGCGGAAAGTGCCGGAGAAAGTGCGGGAGGCCCGAGTTGAAGGTCTGGGAGCGTGCGGGGGACGAGGCGGCGGCTGCCGGGGGGCTCCGGCGGCGCTCGCCCACCCTCCGTGCCGCGGCGGGGGCACTGCCCGGCCGGAGCCGGGCTGAGCGCGTCCTTCCGCCGCACCTGGGGGGCAGGTGGGGGTGCCGGCCGGGGCAAGGACTGCGTGACAGGTACCGCTGATCGCGGGGCCGG
Organism: Acridotheres tristis; assembly: GCA_037013685.1. Lineage (NCBI taxonomy): Eukaryota > Metazoa > Chordata > Aves > Passeriformes > Sturnidae > Acridotheres > Acridotheres tristis. The sequence goes on along the minus strand of CM072886.1, from coordinate 97,469,722 downwards.
CTGCGGCTCCGGAGAGCCCCTCTGCCGTCCCGACCCGGCTGGCCCGGGAAGCAGCAGGAGCGGCAGCCCGGACAGGAGACCCCCGGCGCTCCGCAGGAGAGGCGCAGGCGAGCGGGGCTGCGGAGCCGCGGCGGCGGGCAGGGCGCTGGGGAGCGCGGAGTGCGCGGCACGTCCTCTCCGGCTGCTCCGGGGTCAGAACCGGAGCTCCGTGCGGCCGCTCGCTCTGTCGGGGCTGTGTCGCAGCCCGGCTGCCGGGACCTGCCCGGCCCCGCGGGGAGAGCCTGGCGGGGATGCCCGGCCGCGGTGCGCGCCCGGCGCCGGGCGGGCAACTTTCGCAGGAAGGCAGAGCGGCAGTGCGGCTGCCGGGCTCACGCACCAGTGACCTATATTTGATGAAGTGCCTTTTTTCCTTTTTTCTCCTCTTAAAAAAAAGTTTATTAGCAGAAGTCTAGCTTTGCCTGCCTGTATCAGATGCCTGTCTGCATTGTTTGCAGTGAATATGGGCATCCCAAATTTCTGAATGGTGTGCCAGGTTTTCTGTCGTGTAGGTGGGTAGGTAGTTATGCGTAGGCTATGGTTTGATGCTTGCTGAAGAGGCAAACACACCGTTGTGTGTAGGTTTAAGTTCAGTGAAGAAAAAACAGGAAGCAGGAAAAATGCAAAAGTAACTTCTGTTTTCTTGGGCGATCTTAACACCTAGAATGATACAGATTTTAGTGGGATTCAGAACCTTTTTTGAATATCTAATGATGGTTGTGCAGGAGAACAAAAATCTGGTGAATGATTTTATGTGGTATTAAAAATACTGTTTGGTGTTACAAAAGTTTATTAATCTAAAAACATAGGCATCTCCTTGTCAGGATGGAATGCTCCTTTAAGAGGCTTGTCTGTGCTTCCAAACCAAAAACATTAAAATATTTGTGGACTGGAAAGGTGCATCATGTAGCATGAAGAGTGAAGTGTCTCCAGCATCATAAATCTGAATCTGGCCTAAAAGGGAGAGAGTTTTTGCCAGTAAGAAAGCCCAAGGGACAATTACCGGTAGTCATAGATGAGGTAAACATAAATGCTGCCTAAGTAGGGGCAGTGTTCTTGCTGGTCCTTCAACACCTGGTTTCGTTGGTTAGACAAAACTTCAATTCTGCTTTTCAGTTTCATTTCTACAAAAACATTTCGGGAAACCTATTCTTTGCAATGATCCAGAGCTCTCCAACTTACCATGCATCCTTGAGTAGAATTAAATTACTGTGCATGGTGCGCACGTGTTTGCTTCCACTAATGAACATATAAATATTATGGCTTAGTGGCTGTAAATGAAAGGGGAAGTTTTGCTGGAAAACCAGTGCACTGGTGGGAAGCAGCCTAATCAACATCCCCTTGTCCATATTAGCTGAGATAGAGATGATAATCTGAACATCTATATCTGTACTGGCGTTTTAGCACCAGGTATTAAGTTACTGTGATACACAAAGTGGCCAGCATGAGGAGAACTCAAACTGGAACGTGTCAACTCTCTACAGTTATGTATGGAAGTAGAAACACATCTTTTTCTATAATCAGTGTTTATACCAGCACAGTTAGTTCCAACTCAGGTATGTGAAGATCGTTGTTGCGTATGCCTGAGGCACATCAATATTTTCCAATAAATTCAGATGCCAGAGTGGGCCTAAATGGTCATCAGTGTGTAACACAGAACGAGTTAACAATGTGAGACATAGTATTTCAGATCATTGGTTTTTGTTAACTGAAACATTACAGGCACTAGGCAGCGTTTGACTGAATAAGTTTTCAGTCTTCAGAACCTTAGACTTGTTACAAGAAAACTTGTGGAAGTAGAAGGAAGTTGAGATTCAAGATTGAGCCACAGTTGTATTAAATGTGGTAAGATTGCGGCCAGCTACAGGGCTGTAGCTTAACTGAGGAATTTAGAACTAACCTGGCCTTTTGTTATTTTTAAGTAGTTAAAATGCTATTTTCTTTGCACAGAACATTAAAGTGAGACTTGAAATGAGGAATTGTTAGTTTTCCCTGCGCTGATGGCGCATTTTTGCAAGAGGGGGTTGTGGGGAAGAGGAAATTGAAAGTTTTCTCTCTGATTATCTTGTCCAAAATGTAGTTCTTGTTCAGCTGTGCTGCAGTACTCTGTCTAGTGCTGCCCTTCCACCAAGAACTAGTTTTATGTCAGTGACACTGTCTGAAGTAATTTGGAATACTTTCCAAATGTGGATATGATGTGCCAGAAAGAAGTAAATAATTATTGAAATAATAGAGAAATACCTTAAAAGTATTTTAACTTAACATAGTCTCTAAGAGAAATGAAGTGTTAAAAAGTATGTGCCTGTCCAACAACTCTTGCATCAGGAGTCATGGTTATTGCATTTAACTTGTGAGTGGTCTTGGAAAAGTTGTTGGTTTTTCTTTCTGTCTGGTTTTTCATGGTTCAAAACAGCTCCCTGCAAGTGCATTGCCAGTTACGGAATGCAAATACTTCTAGGAGTTTGGAGATGAATTTTTCTGCAGATTGGTTCTGTGGTAACCGTGAAATTCTTCAATGGCACCAATCTAGTATCAGCTGCTCGTTAAAGGCACTGGTGCCAGAACAGTGGTGCATCAGTTGCTGGGAATCCAACCCTGTAGTGAAATGATTCATGCATATACATTTTCTTTTCTCAGTTGACAGCTATTTTTAAGAATAGCTGTCTTGCCTAGAAGGTTGATATCTAAGCAAAGGCAGCCTAGATAGCTAAAAATTTCTTTCACACCAAACATAATCTTAGTACACTAAAACATTTAAATGGAATTGATTTTAATTGATTCTTGCTGAATCTCTGGTTCTAATTGGCCATTATAAAGGGACTGTGGTGTTTTGGAGTTGATGTCAGGAATCTGGCAATTTTTTGCACAGAGAATGATGATGAGTTTGAAGTAGATGTCAGTTTGAAGAAACTTATAATAATAATGGGTAGTGATATCCCAACAGTAGCAGATTACTTATTGAAATGAATTGGATTCTCTGGGTACACAAGCCTGAAGAAATGATCTTGAAATGACACATTTGTCCAGTGTACTTTAACTTTCTCTATATGTTGCACAGGCAGAATATTCAAGTGAAGGAAAGCCATGGGCCTTTCTTTTTTCCATTGTGTTCTTTTGAACCTCATATTTGAAAAGGAAATGTGATTTTTTTTTTCTTAGGGAGTTTTATTTGCTTAGTTCTGAGACTGTCAGTTGAATAATAGTAACTCTAAGGGGACAGAAGTAGAAAGAATGCTTGCAGGTGAATAAGAGCATGACATTACAGTGTGTGCTGTATTGCATGCTGGCAGAATGTCTTGGCATTTCTCGTCTATATTTATTTAATATATGCATTTCTGTAGTGTATGCTTTGATTTAGCATATTTGCAGTATGCTAAATGTAGATGTATTTTACTAAATGCTTTTTCTTATTGTTAGTTAAGCAATGGAAATTTTTAAGCACCCACATCACCATTCATTATCACTCAGCGTAATAATTGGTAAATTTAATCTTCCTGATTAAGCTTACTTTGGTCACAAGAGACAAGGGACTGAAAAAGAATAATTTTCTTGATGTTTTGCTGTGTCTATGTTGTTCATATCTGTTGTTCTTTTCTCTAAAATTCTACTACAGAGAACACACTGACCTTTTAAACTGTGTTTGAATGATCTTGCTCTACATCAAACTTTTCTTTCAGGTAGGAGACAGAAATTAAGAAGAATGTAAATACATTTTTTCTTCCTATTGCCAATGGAGAGCTTTCCTAGATTTGAAGTAAGTTTTCTTGGTGCCAAACGGTTGACTTTTCTAGAATAAAAATCTCTCCAGGGTATGCAGAAAGTCCTCTGGTTAATATATTGGCATTCCCAGAACCCACTAAAGCTTAGGCAGGTTGCCAGACACCACTTAATGAGGATGCTGAATGTCTGGCACGAATCTGCATGAAAACCAGTAAAGGAGCTGGGGGTGGAAGTGCATGCGGTGGGGAGAGGGCTGGGAAGGCGACACATGCACACCCATAATTTATTTTTAATGTCTGCATATTGCAGAGAAACTGATCAGAAACCCATACCACAGGATTTTGAAAACTTGCTGGGAGCAGTAGTCTGGATCCTCCAAATTGGGAGAGCTGCGTTCTCACAGAAATACAGTTTTATCAGGAGAGCAGTTTATGAGTTAGGGAGGTTAGTTTTTTGAGGAGAGCACCAAAAGTGGATGGATATGATAGTGATTTTATGTTTTATTATCTGCTAAAACTGAAAAGCATTTGAAAATGTTGTTAGACAATTTGGGGGACAATGGAAATCAGTGATTGCCAGCATCCACACAGAAAAGCTGTTAAAGTTACATGGATACAGATAAATTACTGCTGCTGGAACACCTCTGCTCAATGCAAACCTGTGGTAGGGGCTCTGCTCTCTGGTGAGCTTACATTTTGCTACATGTTAAGTAGAATTGCAGGTGTAATAGACTCTCTGATGGCTAGATAACTGTTAAAGGAATCAGTCATTCACCCAGATGAGGTATTTTTCCATAAGAGTGCTGTTAAAACCAGAATATATTGGTTTGTGTTGAATCAGATGTTTAGTCTTAAAGGTTGGCTGAGCAAACTTAGTTATATTCTGAACTGAACATTATTTCAGACATGTAAAGTGTGAAAATTTTCAACATTTTTTTCCCAGGGTTTAGTCGATAGCCTTACCTACCCAGAAAAACATTAGTCATCTATAGACAAATTCATAAATAGACATTTGGTTGGTAGGCATGACTGAAAATAATTTTTTAATCCAAAACAATTCTAATAGGAGTATCTTTTTGCACGTGGCTGATTTTGGAAATATGTCTGCTTGTTACCTGCTTTTCAGTACAGTTTTCAGTTGTGTATTTCACCATTTTGGAGAGCTGTTCCTCTTTAGAGGAATTCTACTCACTAGAATAGTGGCACCTACTTGATGAGTACAGTTGGGTAGGACTAAATCGAAATCCAGATGCTCCTGTTTCATTATGTTTGGTTTCACTAAGGTGAGTTGAGAAATGAAAATATTAGACTTCATTGGACTTCGATGCTGGTTGCAGTGGATAAAAGGACAAGTATATTTTGCCAGTTGTGTGTGGATCTTTGTGAAGTTTTCTCTATGTTGACATTGACTCCTGGCTGTCTATAGGACAGGGAAAACAAAAAGAGTGTTGGACATTGTACCCACGTTTTTAATAGAGCATGTGTTTAGCTCTAAAAGGCAGGACAGTATTGCCTAGAAAAATACAGTGCTGAAATGCTGCACATGAGAATGGAGCAGGTTGATGAAGTGTCTCTTGGAATGTCCTTGTCTTTCCATCTGCTGGTGTTCTTGATTTCTTCCATGCTAAAAACCCTGGTACCCTTTTTATTAAAAACTGGTAATAAATCTGCTTCTGAAAAAATGTAGTCATGATAGTGAATTTTTATTGCCTGTAAAATGTGAATTTGGAGATTTCAATTCTTTTTAAACACAGTATTTCATTTAGTTTCTATGTCCTGAGATTGCAAAAGATGTACTGACCTTTGGGGAAGATGTGGTTTTTTTGCATGTTTGTATGAGAAATACCTTGAGGTTTGAATGATTCTGTCATAACCTTGAACCCACTGAGTGTATTTAAGTTGTGATTTTAGAGGACAGTACAGAATTCTCCTAGGGTTTCTGTTAAAACAAATGTTAATGCTTAATAAAATAAGATCTCGAATCTCTCTCATTTTGAGAAGAGACTGGAAAATAGTGTTTTCTTCTGGATAAACCCTGAAATGTACTTAGAGTTCTAAAATAAGTGTTGAGCGTTGACTCATATTATCTAGCATATGCCATTATAATGATACTGTGTTTTGTCTTCAGTTTTCAGCACCAGTACTTGAAGCATCATCAAGCAGTAAAGTGCTCTGTTTTCTAAACACAAGTTCCACTCTTTAACTTTTCAAAGATTATTGGAAAGAAAATGTGTGATGCTTAATTACCTCTTTGTGTTGTGTGGCCGAGCCTATTATTTTGATTTCTCACACCTGTAACCTATTTGTTCTCCATTTCATAGAGGGAAAGGAGGGGGCAGTCTGTGACTGAGATATGAAGCAATCTCTTTAACAGCTGCCTTCTTCCACTGAGACTTTCATGAAATTTTTCCTGTGCATTAATTAAGAGTGATCCATTATTACTTTGGACTTGTAAACACCTCTGAATGTTCCATTAAGTGTTAATGACACATGAAGCAAGAATTAATATGGGTCTGTTAGTCCTGTATCTGGTTGGGATGTACTTAATATATGTAATTGCCTAGATGTAACAGTATTTCTTAAACTGTTGGGTGTGAAAGGCATTGCTTCACTTTCTGCTTCTGCTCAGCCATTAGTTACTGAGTGAAGTGATGCTAATCCATAGAGTGTATTTGGGCCTGTATTATACAGAGTGTCAGCTGGACGTTTGGCTTGGTTTCTTGGGATTTTCAAAAGACAAAACCGAGTTCTCCAGTTTCTGCCCCATGGGCCAGAGTCGAGGAGCCCAGCAGAAGGTGTGGGAGATAAAATGTAAGGAACACTTAAAAATAACCCAACTTGATCTCCATAGCTGTTGAACTGGCACCTTCAGTGAGATACCACATTGGTGTGTGTTCTTCCCTTACAGTTTCACCTCAATGGATGACTGGTTTTGTAGGTTTTCCTTAACTAGTGCTAAGAAAAATTAAATTGGACGTTCGTAGAAATGCATGCAGATAAGGTTCAGTATTCCTAAATTAGAGATTGCACCTGGTCATTTAAAAGTTAGACTTGGGCTGACTAGTGGCATCTGTTGGCCAGTGCAGTTCACGTCTAGATGTTTTGTTTTACAGAAAGTTTGTGTTGACTATAATTCCTCATCAAAGTTATATATGTGTTAGAAGTGAGATAGAAGAGGGTTCCTGTGGATATTTCCAACACAGACGTTTTCTGGTTTGTGACCCTCTCACGTTCTTCTTGCTCCTGTAATAACCTTTCTAGCAGGCTTTTAGAAGCAGCACGTTTAAGATTAGCTTGTTGCAAGTACTCTATTTTCACTTAAAATATCCTAAAGTATGAGCTATCCTTATTTAATTGGGAAGTCTCTGTCCAATTAAAGCAGCTTGCATAATGTTGAATACAGGTACTGTTTGGTGGCTACTTTCACATAGTTTATAATAATATTTTTTTTTAAAAGCAACCATCTGTTGATGAACAGAAATACTGCCAGTGTTTGTCAAATGTGTGCTTTATCTGACCTGTTCTATTTAGCACCTTATGGCAAAGCTTTCTCATCAAAGCATTTCACAAATATTTTTATTCTTACAGAGCCTTATTAGATTGGTAACAACAGTGGTCTGACTTTTTAGTGTAGGGATTAATGTACCAGGGAAGAGGGAGATAAACCTCTCCTCAGCTGCAAGAGGAAGTCACCTGCAGTGGCTACAGGGATGATAATTCTAACTTGCAGCTGTAGGTGAAAATCACTGTTCTGTTCTTTTCAGCCTTTTGAAGAAAACAGCTGGAATAATGTAAAGTTTCTACACCAGAAAGCTCCAACAACCTATGTGGCCTGGCCACCTTTTTCTCATAGGGAGTGGCTGGGCAAATAGGTAAACTTCAAGAAAGAAATGTCACAGTGCTGATGTGTTAGTGCTGATAATGCACAGTAATGAGTTAAAAAAGTATGTGGTTAATGATTTATAATTTTGTTTGAAATTACCTAAAAACAGAGCAAACCAAAAGGAATTAAAAGAAGTGTAGAGAGGAATAAGAGGACCACTTTAGTTTGCAGAGTGAGGGTTAGGTGTGCAAGGTATTCTGGAAGTGTCTTTTGAAATGTTGAGTTCTTTCTTCAGTTGAATATGCAACCAGCAACAGATTCTGCCTTTTCCCATTCCCTATTCTCCCCTGGGTATTGTTAGTGATTGGAGATAAAAGCCTTTAATCATGTGTACATGGAGACACCAGAACAAATCACTTAAAATGTCAAGTGAGGATGTGTATGTTAGAGTATGTTAAACTTGTGTGTGAATGCTCTGTTGAATACAGAACAGCCTTATATATTTAATTTGAATCAATCAAAGGTCATTTAATGTTCTCATCTGATGGAGAGCATAATTCAGAACATAAGTTAAATTACAGTGATGTAAACTTACCTGTGTATGACTGAGAAGCTCTTGACAGATGTTTACCATGCTGTAACTTCAATGTTTTACACTGTACTTAATTTATCTCAACCTTGCTCCATCTTGCTTGTTATTGATCAGTTTTCATGATGCTGCTATTAAGAGGCATCTTAGATGGACCTGATTACAAACTTTCAAGTGGACGTAATTCACACAGAAAATGGCACTTCATTGAAATTGGGATGTTTCATTGATTTCATTGCAAGTATTTTAGACCTGACAGACTTTGACTGAAATCAAAATAAAACGCAACCTCTCTTTGATTCCTGAGGAACTTGTTTTGGCCAGAGGCCTGGTGTTTTTATGGTTCTCATCACGGAGATAAACTGCCAAGGATCCCATTTGTGATCAGGGACGCTGTGTTTCTGGGAACACGTGGCTTCATTGGATAGCCTGCAAGAGATGTCTGCTGCAAAGTCAGGGGCTGAAGAAATCCCTCATGGACTCGTCTCATATTTGGGGACGTGCAGTAATCCTCTCTGTATGTATCTTTTGAAACTGTCAGTCTTTTAAACACTAAGAAAAAAAGTGCTCTATTTGACAGTTTTAAAACTGAAGCCTTCAGCTGGTGGGAAATTTGGAGTTTTGTGGGGTTTATCTGCTTTGTGAGCCCAGAAACTGTCTGGTTCTAGTTGGAGCTGTGTTTTTCCATGCTTTTGTGGATGCCAATTAATATCTCCCTTCTCCTTTCTTTTCAATCTGGAGTTCATCTGATGGAGCACCTCAGGAGAACCCAAACCTTTAAAGTCTTTAATTGCCCCCTTTTCATGTCAGCCTTTACCACAGAGGTTTTCAAGTTGCAGTTCCCTGTGTCTTGTGTATGAAGACTTATGTGCAGGAAAGAATATCCTAAAGCTTCTGTAGTCCAAAACATTAAAATGAACAGTGAAACATATAGTGTTCAGGGATCTGAGAAAGAAGGGAGCTGAACTTGCCTTCTGGCAGGAGCTGTGCTGCAGAGAAGAGGAACTGTCCAGATGAAGTAGTTGCAGATGCAGTGTGCATAGCTGGACATTCGGCTCTTCCCACACTCTTCTGTAAGTGACCCTTAAAAAAATCAAGACTTTTCCTGGACATTTCTCTTGAGCTGCATGATGTGATGGAGGTAGAGATTAGGAAATGGTCTCTCTCTTTTTTTTTTTTTTTCTTTTTAATTAAATATTGTATTTTGCTAGGTAATTCAAGGATTGCTATATTCTCCTTGTAAGAAAAATCTTGGGAGCCACTCTGAATTCAATACATTCGAATTCTTTTATAGTTGAAGGTACTGAAAGCACAGTTGTCTGTCTGAAAAAATAAGAGGCAGTGTAATGCTGTATTGGATGTCCCACATTTAGCTGATTGTTCCAAGATGTTTGCATGCTTATTAAGATTATGGCCATTGCAGTAGAGGCAGATAAACTTTAGCAGCTTAAGAATCTCTCTTATGAATGTACAGAGTTCTTGACCTATTCCCAGAGTCAGTGAGTTGGTTTGCTTTTGAAATGGAAAAGTTTTGTCACAGAGTGATAACAGTGTCAAACTTTGTTAGTTTACATGGTATAGCAGACATTTAGAGAGAAAATATGTGGCAAGTCATCTTCCCCACACTTTGTCTCCCATTTGGGTAAGTTGAAGAGTCGAATTCTTAAGGGTGCTAAGGATAGTCTCTTTTCACAGTGTAAAAGTGTCAAAAGAGTATTTTTTCCTGCCTCTGACCTTGGTGTGTAAAATGTACTGTAGTACCCTTGTGTACTTGAGATGTTCTCAGGTGTCCCTGACACCTACAAAAAGCCAAATGCTGTGTGCAACTGGTTCTGTTATCTCCCAGTTTCCCACATAGTTCTGGTAGTTCTCCTGTTACTCCTGTGGCTAGATATCTTTCTCACTCTTTTTTTTTCTTGGTAGTTCTTTAGGGTACAGACATTTCAGGGATGCATCTGTAATGTCTAAGTGGTTTCCTCTTCTTTCCTTTCCCCTTCCACCCCAGTCAAGAAATTCCATATGGAAGCTCTTTGGTATCAGTAACAGCTGCACAGCAGATAATTTTTTTTCATCCTTAGAACTGTAATATTTGTAACTCCATATATGTAGTTATGATATACATTTACATTAAGGATCTTCTGGTCTTTTAAGCTTCCTCAAGTCTCTTGTAGTCTTTCTTGATGCAGCATTTTGCCCTATTTTCTGTTCCTGGTTAGAAATAGCTTCTTTAAACATAAAGAAGTTAAGATATTCTGTTGTAAATTTGATTTTTAGGAAGCCTGAATATTTTAGAGTCCTGTGTTGTGATTCAAAAATTGTGCTCCCTTCTTTCATCTCTAGGATTTATAATAAGGTGTCAGCAATGATCTAGTCCATCTGGGAGCTTGCATCAATGCTTGGGAGAGCCATATGTGTCTGCCTCAAACAAGGCTATAGAAAAGTGTTCCACTAGCAACCAAGATGTCATCCATCTGCTAGACAATCCTGTAGCTAGTTAGCTTAATGACGTATTTATTTGACTCGATGTTTCTGTGGAGCAGACTCCAGCTTTTCCTCCCTGTTCAAATTAATACCAAAACCTCTCTGCTCTGGAGGAGGAAAACCTGCCCGCTGTGGAGAATGTCAGGAAGTCTGTGGCTCGGTGGGTTTGATCTGTTGATCTACTCTGGGATGCTGCACTCCCAAATTCCGAGTGGGATGCGGCTCCAGCCTTCCCGTGCAGGGCAGGTGTCTGGTGGCCGTGGGATCAGCAGACCAGACACGAGGCTCTGGTGACCTGAGCTGCATGGGCAAATCCAATCATGCTGCTCCTGCTTTAGGGTATTATTTTAGCACACGGGGCTGTGTGAGGATTTCCTCCTGCTGTGGGCAGAGCTGGAATTGTCACAGTAAACATTTTACGCGGCCACACGGAATAAACCGGGTGATTATTGCGCTCGGTGACTTTCATGGAAATGCTTGTTTGGGACTAAGGGGTTCACAGTCTTCAATGTACATGTTGAAGATATTTATAATCTCAGATGGCCCTGCAAAAACTCAGAGCTCCAGGAATTGTGCTGGAAATATACTGTGGGAAGACAAACTCTGTAAGCTGCAGAAACTCCACATTCATACTGAGGTAAAATAGAGCACATTGGGACTGACTGCCATTGATTTCTTAACTTTCCAGTCACTCTATCCCACTGTTTTGTCTTTTCTGTAGTCCAGGGAGGTCAAGTCACTGTTGCAAATTCTAGGTTGATCTAATTTCTAATCTGTCTGTGAGTCAGACTTGAGTTGAGAAGGGGACAAAACAAGAAAAATGCAAATTTAGATGAAAAGAATGTTTTGTGTTAATGGCAATTATATTAATCTATGCTGAGGCGAAATAGTGAATTTAATGTGGAAAGATGCAAATGTATATTTACACCACTGTACAATTGGATCCAGTAAATCTTCATTCATGTCTTGCAAGGGAGTTTACATGCAGCTTCACATGGATTTCAGGGGGGATTGAGACACTGCTGCAGCTTTTTCTGAATATGGATTGAAGCCAAGATGAGGCTGTCTGCTGAGTTTGGTAAATTTTACCTGAGAGATGCTGTTTGAAGTAGCAGATATGGATACAAATACTTAGTGAACTTCAAGGAAAAATAGTTGGTAGTTCAATGCCAGTCCTAAATAGAGGTTTTTTTTGTTTTGTGGTAGTTTTTTTGTGTTGTTTTTTTCTTTTCTTGTATGTGTGAGTATATTAGCAGTTCTAAGCTGAAAAAGTAGGTGAAAGTGAAATCAGGACAATTCCATGGAGGATTGTAGAGATTGAAGAGGTGAACTGTACTCACTTTTGCTTCATCCTTTAATGCTACAAAGAGAATTGTAGAATAATTCAGGTCAGAAGGAACCTTCTGGAGTTCTAGTCCAATCTGCAGTAATGGGACTAAGGCTTTTCTGAAGAAATACTTTTAAATCTAGAAATTGTTATTTAGGTTTTAGTTTTCAAAACTGGGTGTTTTTCATATGTTTTGAATTGCTTCTGTTTGGGCAGAAGTGCAGTAGAGGTCAAGTGGGAAAAAAAAAGTATAAAAAAGGAGAATCTTACTTCTAAAGATGCTAAATGAGTGCCAAGCTGCAAATGGCAGGGAATGACCAAGTCAAGAGTATCTGAAGACTGCTGCATATGTTTAAAGTAAGCAACACTTTTATTTCCTTTAGATGTTCTAAATAATTGAAGAATGTTATAATTTCCCTTTGAGAAGGGAAACAGCTGACAATTCTTCACTGATATGAACTTAGATATATTTATTTGTAGTTCTTTTGTCACAGGGCTACTATCCATTATTAAATAAAATAAAAGTGTCTTTTCCATATCACCTCATAAAAACATAGAAGTCCTCTCAGAGGTAGCTGATTAGTTAGAGTAACTTTGCTTAAACCTTTTGATAGAAGGGGATTTTACATCTTGCTGTAAAGCTTACAGGATCAAAACTTGATTAAAACGGAACGGAAAAGGCATTTTTGTAGTTTTCCACATAAATTATATTTGCATTGGATTGGTGCATTCTTTAGTCTTGTATCATATACCATACATGGTAAAATTTAAAAAAGAATTAGAAATCATAAAGCTATGAGGTGTTCTAAATTTCTACAAGTGCCTGCTTCAGTTTTTTTTTATTATTGGTGTCATCAAAAGGATACTTTACAGGAAGTATTTCTGTTTTGATGCACTGGATTTTCTGATGGAAAACAGATCTGCAGGAGTAATTCTGAGAAGAACCAATAACTTAACGTTTGGGAAGAATTTCTTTACTTTGTCTTAGTTACATCTGTTTGTTCTGGGTTTGAATTTTTAAAGTGCCTTAACATTCTTTACATTTCCACTGCAAACTTGGAACTTGATTAGGGATATTACTAAAACTCAGTTATTTTGAAGCTTCATTTTGTTCCATTGCTTCACTTCTATTTGTATTTCTTTTACCATGTAAGAGAACATACTAATGTATAGAAATGATGAGTCGTCTTCCTGATTTATCTTGTGTGTTGGATGTGTTTTGTCCGACTCTATAGCCAGAAATATTAATCTTCTTTTCTTAATTTTTTACATGTACAGATACTGTGCAAGACCAGACCTTAACTATTTTTTTTGTATCTCCTGCTGCTAATCCTATGTAGCTTAATGGAAGGAGATTTATACAGAATCATTTTGAACCTACTTTGTTCACTTAGAATTGAGACTAACAGAAAACCAAACGAGGTTATTCTTCTGAAGGGTGTAGCACTGGCTATGTCAGGTCTTTGTCCCGTTAGCCAAGTGTTTTCCTTCTTCCAGCACTTCATATATGTGGAAGGAAATGTTTTCCTTGTTGTTAAATATTTCTGTCCAGTGATGCAGAAGTGCTGTGTTTCGAAAGTATGTGCTTGACAGCACTGAAGTAGTTAACATAAAATTGGACTGTCTTATCCAATTTAGTTTATGTATACTAAAGTAGTGTTTTAACACATAATGATAAATCTTTCTTCTTTCTGGTACATCTTTCTGGAATAATTTCTGGAATGCCTGTTGCTTGGATCTCAAACTAGTAGAGTTTTAAGTCCTATCTTTGTATTTAGATACTCAGAATAAGGGAAAAAAAGGGATCTACATAGATATTTGAAAGTCCTTCTGCTGAGTGGTTTCTGTTTGGCACTGCATTGTGGTGTAGCCTTTGCGCTACTTAAATCTAAAAGAAAAAAAAAAGGCTTAGAAAATAAATGGAAAAGACTGACTTTGACTTTTGCCTGGAAAGTTTCTTTGGTGAGCTTGAACACACGACAGGGCTGAATGCTGTCAAATCCAGAAGGCTCATTTGAACTTGCATCAGCAGGGGCTAAAGCTGGAATACACAATTAAGGATGGACAAATTGTCTACAGTAGTGAGTTATCACATCAAAGTCTGGCCTACTAGACATGGTAGATGATACCAAAACACTGACTTTAAATTCAAGTACTGAAGCAATTAGCCACCTTTTACATTTCAGTTTAGCTGTCTGATTGCTGGCACAGTATAATTTTTTTGTTCAAGGTTTTTCATATCAAAGCAAATTACATACTACAGGGCGCATTTGTTTTGTGAACATCACTTTTACAGTCAAAACCTTATGTGCTGCTGGATAAACAAGTCATGTTTTAATTAGGTGTATCTGTATTCACCAAAACTATGTCAGAATGTAAACCCATCAGATTAGAGTTTGATTAAAGGGGAATGAGTACCCTTGTGCTGTCTCCTCTGTGCTGGTTTTGTGGCTGTGCTGTGAACACCGTATTCCCTTGTAGTGTCAAGCAGTCCTGCCAAGAGCTGGCCATTAAATTGGTTTTTTGCATTTTTTGTTATTAAGAATAATTGTTGAGCAATTATTCATGATGATGCTTGCATGAAAACATAATTTTATCTGTTAACGTTAAATTAAAAAGGTACGCATCTTATTCATGTTTTCCATCTTCTTTTTAGAGAGACTGTAAAAGGTAAATGGTACAAATACAATGTCCCATATAATTGAAAATTACTGATAAAACGGGGTAGAGAAATATGGATAATGCAAAACACAAATATGCTTATTATACATATAATTATGTTAATTAGCATATAGAAAAGTTGAAGTGAAAGTTCATGAATATTTGAAATCCACTATGACCTGTGGCAAGGACTTAAAAAAGCCTCAACAAACAACCCAACATGAAGTATATATTGCAGAGACTTCTAATAATTTTACAAAAAACCATACTTCTATTCTTCTTTTTGCATGAGCAGCTGTTAGATTCGTTCTATCTCAAAAGTTTAAGGAAGGAGTAAGACTCCATTTCCTGTCCCTTATTTAATTAAGCTGGCTGATTTTCATGGTTTAACCCCAAAAAGCCTCTCGGTCACTCCCCCACCAGTGGAACTGGGGAGAGAATCAGAAGGGTGAAAGCTGAAGAACATGTGGGTTGGGATCAAGACAGTTTAATAGGGAAAACAAAAGCTGTCCCATAGGACCAGAGCAAAACCCAGGATGAATTCCATGCTTTCCATAGGTAGACAGGTGTTCAGCCATCTCCAGGAGAGCAGGGCCCCATCCCATGCAGTGGTGACTGGAGAAGACAACACCCTCACTCCAAATGTGCCCCCCCTTCCCCCCTTTTTCCCACACTTTATGTACTGAGCATGTTATCATGTGGTCTGGAATATCCCTTGGGTCAGTTTGGGTCACCTGTCCTGTCTGTGTCTCCTCCCAACCTCCTGCACACCCTCAACTTCCCCCCAGTGTGGCAGTACAAAAAGCAGAAAAGTTCCCGGCTCTGTGTGAGCCCTGCTCAGCAGCAACAAAAACATCCCTGAATTATCAACCCTGTGTTCATCACAAATCAAAAACACAGCTCAGCTGAAACCAGCACACTGGTCTTAACTATCATCTGTCACCCAGAGCCACCAAGATGACTTCTACATCTTCTTGTCACTGTTGTTCAGACTATTTTTCAATTAATTTCTACAAACTTTGGGAATCTTAGCTTAGTAAGAGTTTCCTGGGTGCCAGGTCTGCATTTGATTTTGTAAATATTTAAATAGCCTTCTTCAGTAGGTTATTCATGGGCTCTGTATGGGATGGAGGTTTTATGTCATCCTCCTACTGCAAGAAATTTTGCCATGATGGCAAAAAAGTGGCAAATTTTGCCACTTGTTTGCCACCAACTTTGCTCTCATTTTCATTAAAAACTGCAAAAGGGGTCAGACATGAATTGTTAACAGGCAATGCTTATTTCACTACAGGAGAATAGTTTTGTCCTGTGGTTTAAATTCTGCATTAAAGAGAGAACATAAAACTCTCCAGTGGCCTCTTCCTGTTCCTAACTCCAGGTTAACAGTTGTCAAGAAAACAGGGAGAGTAGAAGAGATGGAAATACGATTATCAACAAATACACATTAAAGTATTTTCCTTGAACAGTACTTTTTATGTTTTTTATTTTAATTTTTTATAAAACATGATTTTTCTCCCGTCCCAGTTCTTTCTAGCTTACCAGATGACTGAGGTTAAATTAAGTACTTCCCAGATATGATTTTCAGGAAAGCAAATTTACTGGTACTAACTCTGCAGGAGCCCAGTGATGATATTGATGGCTGGCTGTGTTCATTGGCAAGAGAATGGTTCTCAAGTGAGATTATAACCAAGAAAACGTGTTGACTACTCTCAATACGGATTCTCCTTTTATACCCAAGTCTGTGTTTGTAACTGAAAGTGTGGGATATATTCAAATTTGAACTTCTGTTCATGTCTGTGAGGGGGAAAATGTCCTTATGTTTTAAGTGACTGCATATTGTGTCTGTGCAAATATAGGTCCTCTTGATGTGAGGAGAGCTATTGCACACATCAAGATTGGTGCTGTACAAAGTTTTAGGAATGCTCATCTCACTACTTTAGGATTTGGGATGTGTGTCAGAAAAAAACATCTGCTCTAACTTCAGGTTAGTAGAAGGATCCCAGCATACAGGTAATCTCTGGACTGTGGCTATTTGAAAGGGAAATGTTAGCAGTGTAATTTTAGCAGTGTTCACAGACTTTGTTGATTCTCTTATATGTTATGTCAGATACAAAACAAGATGATTAACTTTTCAGAAGGAATAAATCTTCTCTTCTAAAATCAGGACCACAGGGATGTGTCACGTGACAGTATTGTTTCTTGCTCAGACTTAGAAATTGGTATATTTTGAGCAATCTGAAAACCTTGTTTTATTGTTAGGTATCAAAACCAGTGAAATGTCAAATGTTGAAATGATGAATTTTTACATGATGTTTACCACGTATTATTAAAGATATTTAAAGAAGCAATGACCATTAGCAACAATAAAAAAGAAAAATATATTCTGTTAGTTTATTATGAAATGATAATTGAGAACAACAACCCAGGCGACTGCAACCTTTCTTATGATGTGTAGATTTCAACCTGTGGTTGTAAGTAAATACATAAACCTAAAGAAAAATAAACATTTCTGAATAGATTATCACTGGCCCAGTTTAATGCGAAGACATGATTGGTTCAGAAATTAGAGAGGTTACTTTTTCATATGTTGAAAATAACCTGTGTGATAAAAATAAAAGCATGGTGCCTAAAAAAGAAAGATCAGAAGGTTTAAATCTGGCAAAGGAGCGTCTGATGCCTTCACTGAGCTGAGGAGCTATTCCAGCTTAGGTATGGAGGCAACATGCTCTCACATCCTGGGAAATGCTAATTTGACAAAAGTGCCTGTTGTCCAAGAGGACTGTTTTCTAATTTGCCAGACAGCTTCCCCACATGTCCCTCAGGATGACACACTGAGGAGGTTGTTTGTATATTGATGTTCTGTTCTTCTTTTCTCTTTGCTTTTCCCTCTCCACTGAGTTTTCCTGCCAGTGAGCTATTCTGGTTCCCTGCAAACTGAGTTAACAAGAGCTAATATTGATGCTTTCAGGTAGTTTATTCCCAGCTGTTCTTGCAACAAAATAAATGTTCTAAGTACTGCAAGTATTTATGAAGCATTCCCATCAGAGGGGAAAGATTGCTTCTGAGGTTGGGATTAGGGTACAGTTGCTTTCTCTTAAGTTAAAGCAAGTGTCTATTTAGAGAGACAAGGAGATAAAAGGCAGGAGATGACTGCGTAGGGGAGCTGTGTATGCATGGAGACATACATTATATATAAAGAAAAAAATTAGTCACATGGATCTCTAAAGTGAAGAGACTAATGCTAGCTGACTCTCAGTTCTTTCGAGTATTCTGTGCATAGTTGCCCTTGAGTATCCTTCCCTCTGTCCTTTTCTCCTGTGCTGAATAAACACCAGTTGGGTGGGAAAAATGCTTTGGGAAGATGGTTCTGCTGTTGTCTCAACCTATGGCTCATGTAAAGCTGAAGGTGAGTAGTAAGAGGGAGCACATTACACCTGCCTGCCAAAGAGTTGTGTGTTGTTTTGCCTGTGTGCACACACAGTCACACTGACGAATCCGAGTCTAGGACTGCTGTGTCTGGTGTTTTGTTGTTGTTGTTTTAATTTTTTAGTGTATCTTAATACAGAATACTGTGAGGGAAAAAATAAAGTATAAGGAAAAATAGATGTGATTCTGAGGTGTTTGATTTTATAAAAACTAAACTGCGTGTTGGCAGGGTTTCCCAGTGGTGACTTATGGGCATACAGGAACCTTCTGAGTTATAGACTTTGGGTGTGGCTCATGTTGCAATATGTTTATTGCTATCATGCTTACATCACATAGTTAAAAAAAAAAAAACAAGAACTCTAAGTGTCTAATCGCATTCTTTCTTGATATCAGGCTTGACCTAATTTTGGGAGCATGTTCCTTTCTCCCCGACGTTTCTGCAATGGAACATGTTCAGTACCTAACTGCTGTGTTCCTTTGACTGTCAATTCTTGCATAACAGGAGTTTTTGCATTATGATATTTTTTTGGAGTGTTTTTACTGTATCCTAAGATATCTCTGATATGTAAAATCCAGTCTTTCTGTATTGAAACATGTACTTTCATGAGTTGTGTTACACACACCATACTCTGCTTTGGAGTGACCATTGTAGTAATGCACTGCACGAAAGCCCAGCAGGGCAGCAGGTCTTGTGTTGGATAGATTGCTCCTTGAATCCTTCTCTTTCTACTGGGTGGATCATTCAGAAATATCCAGGTCTCCTTGTGTTTCATTGCCATTGTTCAGGTGGCAGCCTGGCCTTATCCTCAGGAGATATTCTTATTTCTTGGCTGTAGACATGACCAATCTGGTGACCTTTTGATGTTGAATGTTACATTTTGCTGACAGTTCAAGCATTTTGTAGAAATGGAAACTGTTGTCTTGACAACTAAGCTCCACCTAGTAATAGATAACTAAAGAATCCAGAAGTCCAAATATATAATAATTCTTACAAAATTCAAACTTGTTTTTGAGTTTGAGAGCTGACCTCAAACACAAATATGTTTGTTTAAAATCCTGTAGCATGAGGAGTTCAGACTTCACCACGGCACAACAGTTTCACAGTAGGCTTCATCTGTATCTGATGCTACCTTTTTCTGTGATAAAATGTGGGGTTTTTGTGCTAGTTTGCTGCAAAGATGATTCTTTATTTGCATTGTAGTATGTGACGATATGAACAGTATACAAACTTTTATTATACAGAATATTAGGTTTTTGTCTCTGTTTTTTTTTCTTAGAAGAGCCAGATAACTCCCCAGCACTTCTGCTGTGCTAATGCTTCTTACCAGAGCATTCTTACCAGGGTGTGAATAGACCTCAAAAAATGGAACTGAAGTTCTGATCCTCATTCTGAAGAGGAACAGCAATTCTGGCTCAGCATTAAGTTGTTCCTCTGCATATAGGGTACTTTAGAGGAGGTAGCATGAAGGATTTGTATCAGAAATCACGTGTAAATGTCACGTTCACTTAAGGTACAAAAACCCAGGAAGACTCTTTGGTTACCTACAGAATTTCTATGGGGTGGAGAGAAAGAACTGCTGCACAGCATTAAAGACATCCTCTGTGGGCTGCATTTTGGAGTGGAGTGGGAGTTAGTGTAAATGAGTTTGGACAAGCTCACTTCTTGTGGTTCCATCTGTGGTTTTAAAGGAAAGATTTGATAGTGAGATCTATTTTTTTAACTATTAGTGAAAGAATGGACATTGTATTTAAAATCACGTATTTTGGTAACATCACTACTCTGCTGGAACTGTGAAAGATGAGCTCTGAGAGAGTCCCTTCAATTGCAAAATGCCTATGTTCAGAAAGACATCGTTCATCTACCATGTAAAACTGGAGGTGATTGGGGTGTGGTCTGACACTACTGGTGTTTGTCTCAGACTGGCAGTCCCCACCTGTTGTGTGTCCCTGTTGCTGAATAGCTGATTGAAACCTTGGATGCAATCTGTTATCAGATTGTTACCCTCTTTTTGTGATGTGTTCTTTTGAACCTGGAATGGGAGACTCATCTGCAAAACTACTGTTGTCCAGAGAAGTAGTCCAAAAGCATATTAGTGCAGCGTTCTAATCTACAGTAACACGAGTAATCGCTGGAAATTATTTTGCATAGATTTGCAGAAGCAGGAGTTGCTTTGGGGATGTGCTACTTGGACTGGGATGTCTTCTCATTTAAATTTGTGGTAGAAAGGTAACAGATTTTCTTGTGTTTTCTTGAAATGTCTGTCTTAAATCTGGAGATGTTATGATGAGAAAGGCAGTAGTCAAGACCATGAAGCTGATGGTAAGATGTGGAGGTTTCGAGTTTCCATTATTTTATTTCTGGAGGATAACCATAATGGTATTTGTTTCTCCCCTGCAAAAGATTTGAAATGAACCAGGAAAGAAGATTTGAATAGTTGTTTTCCCTTTTAATTGAACATATGTAAAAGTGTGCATTCAACAAGAGGAACAAGTTAGTCTCTTGAGTAGAATTTCTCATCTTTCATTTTTGTAGATCACTCTTTGGTCATGATGCATAAGACCTTAGTGCTTTAATAAAAATAACTAGGTTGTATGGAAAAAGAACTCGAGTCTTCTGGTTATGCTTAGTACTTTACTTTCTGTGCCCTTAGGACACGTATCAGTTTGAGAGAATACCTTCTAGATTAAAGATGTCTATAATATTAAACTGCACAAAACACTTTCTAGTTATCTTCAGGAGAAAAAAGGTGCAAAACCATAAAATGCTGTTGAATAAAAATTTATATAATATGCTCAAATTATAGAAGACAGTATCCATAGCTGAGGTTACCTGTTGTTTTCAGTTAATTCAGACCATTTCAGTCTGAATTTTTTTAGCTTTCTCAGGTTTGTAGAGAAAGCTAAAATGTTTGTAGCTTTCTCAAGTACGAGCTGGAAATTGGACTGGAAATTTTCCATTCTGGTTATCTGCTTTGGACCGGTTATTTGGTCTGGAAAGCTTTCCAGATGGAGTGGACCAGTTGGGAGTATTCCTGAGCGAGAATTTAGGAAAGAGGATGATCACTGTTGTCTCAGTGGTGAGGGTGAGGGTGAGGTCTCACCCATTCATGACTGTCTTAGAGGGAAGAGTTGACATGTGGTGGTTGACCATTGCTGGGGCTGTGCCAGGACAGATGTTGCAGTGCTGCACTTCAAAGTGGATTACTGAAAGGGTTTGGATTTAAACTAAACCTCCCAGTGGGAATGGGAAGGGTGTTACTGTTAATGCAGATCATTCCAGCCATGCACTTTGACTGCAGCCCTACAAGCGGCTGTGAAGGCATGACTGGAGAGTGGGAAGAAGAGGAATGGTCAGCAGTCTGTGGGCTGGGAAGGGAAGGGCCAGCTGGGGTGGGAATCTCTCAAACAGACTCTGCTGCTGAAGCCACTCTTTCATCCAGCAGGGCTGTCAGAGTATGTTTCACTTGGAAGTGTCTTGTTTAAGAGAATAAACTGTACTTAAAGGGTGGTTTCTCAATACTTGAATCTCACCGTCAGCACTTTGGGAGCACCTTTGTGTGTGTTCTGTGATCTCAGTCTGCCCCAGATGTACTCGAGCACAGAGCTCTCAGTTGTCTTTGGAAAATGTCCCTCCAAGGGTCCTAAGTCCTGTCTGCATGTAAAAAACCTGCAGGAGGTAGCAGGAGGAATTTATAAGAAAAATAACAAAAACTATTTAGAAACAAGGAGCCTTTATAGATTACCTGCTATGGAACCAGTTCTATAAAAATGGTTGTTTAATTGTGTCAACAACTGCAAGTACCTGGGTTTGGGAGCAAGTTGAGGGAAGAATGATGTGAAGAATAACTATGGAAAAATTATTTTCTCTACCATACTGCATGGTAGCAATGGATGGCATTTTTTTATAACTGACTTAAAATAGATGTAAATACATCCCCTTTTGTTTGAGTTGTTCTATAAAATTCTGCTCAGTGAGTTCAGTGAGACCAGGCTTCTATGTAAGTTACTTGGGATGTAGCTGAAAGATACATAGCTTCTAACTCTTTCTCCCATGGTATTTGTCAAGTTTATGCTGCAGGGAGCTGTGATTTGCCAGTGCCTGTGGTTTTCAGACTTGCTGAATCCAGAAACACTTGGGTTTCTGCTGTTTAACAGAGGAAATGGCTAGGCAAGAATAATTATTTCACTTTAAGTCATCAAGATAAATGCAGAAAGAAACATTGCCTGAGAGTTAGACCAAGAAAAGAAAAAATGCAAACATGTTGCTGTAAAGTTATCCAGTAACCTATGTGATTACTCCCAGTAAATAACAAGAACACATGCTGTCATATAAAAAGTGGAAATGGATCTGGAATGGCTGGTTAAAGCAGACTTCTGTGCATCTGTCACATAGGCTAATAAGTTATTTGTCTTTGTTCTTGTGTTTACTGAGGGTGGTCCCATCAAAATGTCAATAAACATTGTTAGGAATATAGATGATGCATGTGGTTTTGGATGGACCAGATCCAGGGGTGCGTCTCCATCTTCTATGATTGTAACAAAGGGAGAAGGAATACTGAAGTACAAACAGAAGGTTCCACAGTGCATTTTGGGTACTGACTTAAAATACGGTCTCACGTTGAGGTTGTGACTTTTTGATGTAAATGCAGTGCAGGGAGGAACTGACCATCCCTGAGTTTCCTTGGAAAGTGCCAACCCACCCTGCAGCTCAGGTTTGCAGCAGCCACCCCTCTGTAAAGGTGACTTGTTTAGATTTGTGCAGCTCAAATTTTTGTCCTTAATCATACTCAGTCACATGCTGGCCACTTCAAATTTACTTTTTCCAATGTCACTAAAAAACCACTAATTTTTAAGTATTGAAACTGTATCTGTTGTGATGCAGCCTATGGCATTTTCCTAGCCCTCTGACATCTAATCTGTATTTCCACTACAAATTGTTCTCTTGTGCATTCTGTTTTTTTGTTCAGCTGCATTCCAGTAGTTGGGTAGCCTTTCCCTGGAAATCTCTGAAGCACCAGGATTCTTGTTCACACTCTGCTTCTCATGATGAGCTGCATAAGGCAACATCTGTGCAGTACAGAGAGCCCCCAAAAGAATATGGGTTGTGTCTGCCTCCCTGCTTGTCTTGGCTTGCTTCTCTTCCCCTCCTGTGCTCCAGGTCTGTTGTCCTAGTGCCAGTCTGCACTCTGCTTGTAAAACTGGATCAGTCTCCGAGATACTCTGCAGTGACTGGTCCATGACTGGGTAAGAATTGGGTTCATTCTGCTGTCGGTAAAACGTGAGTGAGGTGGTGACTCTCTCTAGAGAGAGAGACACAGTGAACTGCTCTGTGTCGTGAAGAGCTAAAGAGAAGCAGTAAGTGACAGGAAAATGAGCAGAGCAGAACAGGGAAGAAGTTAACTGAGAGAATGCTGAAGGTCTGAGGTAGATGTGGAGAAACTGATGGATAAACGAAAACCTGAAGACAGGAGTAGTGAATGACTGAGAAAGTGTAGATAGTCTTAAAAGATATTAAGAAATGAAGGAACCTTGGTTATGTGTGGCTTTCACCTGTAGTTATTCACACTCAGTCCAGGCCTGAAAACTCTCACTCTCACCTTATGTCTAATGTCTTGCTTGGTTCTGGAGTGGATGTTGTACGCTGGGGTTAGTTCACCACAGCATTTTGTTCCTTTTGCAATGAAAATGGGGAATTAAATTTGAAGTCAGTTCTGTGGCTGTGGAGGAGCAAATTAAAAAAAAAAAAAGAGGAGTATTCTCATTTTGTCCAGCAAATGTTTGGTGTTTGCCAAACGAAATGCTAAAAACTGGAGCCCTGGTGAGAAGGATCACAGCCACACTGCAGCAGTATCCTTGCAGGCTGTCCCTCCTTCCCTCTGCTTGTGGCTCTTGTGTCAGTTTAAAATGGAAGGCTGGAGAGCTCTTGCTCTGAGGCTTGTCTTTACATCATTCATTAAGGTATTTTCCTAAAAAGCAGGATTGGACTTCAGGACTGTAATTTTGCAGAACTTTAATTGCTCTTTGATTGAATGGCTCTGGTCATTAGTGCAATTGTAATGGGCTAATATTCTTTGAGGCTAAAAATGAATGGCCATGGTGGGAGAACAGCCATCTTTCCCCTGTGTCATGCTGTAGACACACTGCTACTTCTCTTGTCAGTCTCTGATGTAACTTAATTAATTGTACTGGAATTACTCCTGATCTATAATTAAGTGAGACAGAAATTGAACTGGACAGTGTGAGAAGTTCCCTGTGTTGTTGCTTGTGATTTTGAAGAGAAGTGGAGAAGTTCACATTTCATTACTGCCAGTCTGTTACCTTGAACATGAAATCCTTCTAACTAAGCACTGTCTCAGAAAAAAAAAAATTACTAGGAGTGGTATGTCGGTTCAAGGTTACTCTTTCTTTAGCCAGTTACAAAGTTGAGTTCCCTTTTTTTTTAATATCGCTGCAGGATCCTCAGCTGTGGGAAGGTCATACAGAGACCTGCCTGTGACATTCCTTGTGTGCCTTCTGACTTTTGGATTTGCTTTGTCATGTGGGAAGACTGTGTTCATGTGTGCCTGGAGCTGTTATGGGTAACATTCGTCTTTTTATCTGACACTCAGCAGATCTTTTGCTGCTTACAGAAAGCATCACACCACAAAGAACCACCAGTGTCAGGGCTTCCATACCAGCACAGTGAGCTGGTGATTTTATTAACTGTGGGGAACACAACCGTTTCTGTTGGCCTTCACAGAAGCAGTGCAGCTCTGGCAGTGGAAGCTTCCCATTCACATTTTAAGTTAATTATAAAGAAGTGACTGGAAAGAATTACAGAATATCTGCCATTCCTCAGGGTTTTCATGAAGCTTATTGTCATCAAGAATATGCCAAAGGTAGTATTTTTCTGATTGCTCATTTTTCATGGACACTCCCTTGGTGAATTTTACTGTTCTTCTTGGACATCTGGATTAATTTTCCAAGTTATTTTGTAAATCTGGGTTTAGGAGTTTTCTTTTTTGATAATATCAATAAGTTTTAGTACTCTTTTTCCCAACTTGAAAACTGTAATGAAAATATTTTATCTGTGTGAGGAAAGAAAGTGTATTTGGCCAAAGGTTAAATAAAAAGATATCTTTGAGGATATGTAGTATGAGTTAGAGCCTGAAGAAAATAAATACAAATGAATCCAGTCTGTTATGCTTATCCCAAAGTACTTGATTTGTTCTTTATGCACTTAGCTGCTTCTTCTTCTTTTTTTTTTTTTAAAGTTTTTGGAATAATCAAGCCGAAAACTCTTCTAATACAAAGGAAGTTCAGCTTTAAACTCTTACTTATCTTCTGAGTTTTATTATTTAAAATATTTTTAGTGTGATTTTTGGTATAAGAACTCTTGCTTGACTGAATGTTTGCCACATAGATCTTTCTGCAGAAACTGAAGCTAATTGTACTTGATATAAAGCTAGAGAGAGTAAATAATTAACTTGCATGTTGCATCTCTCAACACTGAGTTGTGGAAAAAACAGAAATATTTTGTTGAAAATCCTTTGAAATTTAGGCTTTTTGCTCAAAGATCAGCTGCAAGGGATGCATCCAGGCTGAATGGGAGAACTAACAAAGGGACCAGATTGCATGATCAGTTCAGGATCTTCATCAGTTCTGGTACTCTAATTTTTGGGAAACATAGGATCATTTATAATATCACTCAAGTGAAAATATGAATTGTTTAAAATATAATAGCAATCTTTTTGAAATTTTAGTTATTTGGAAAACTCTGTTGTGTTTATAGGCATAGATGGATGTATTCTACTGTGCTCTTGTGAGACCCCACTTGGAGTATTGGGTTCAGCTTTGGGGTCCCCAGCATAAGAACGTGGACCTATTGTAGTGATTCCAGAGGAGACCACAATGATGCTCAGAGGGCTGGAGCTCTTCTATGCAGACAGGCTGAGAGAGCTGGGGCTGCTCAGCCTGGAGAAGAGAAGACTCCAGGAAAACCTTGGGACACCTTCCAGTACTTGAAGGGGGCCTGCAGGAGGGCTGGAGAGGGACTTGTGTTTAAAGGGTCTGTAGTGACAGGACAAGGGGGAATGGCTTTAAACAGAAGGAGGGACACTTTAGATCAGATACAAGAAAGAAGATTTTTACTTCTGAGGGTGGTAAAACACTGGCAGAGGTTGCTGAAAGAGGTGGTGGATGCCCCAGCCTTTAAAACATCTAAGGTCAGGTTGGATGGGATTCTGAGCAATGTGATCTGGCTGAAGATGCCCATGGCAGGGGAATTGGACCAGATGACCTCTTAGGGTCCCTTCCAATACAAACTATTTTACAACACTATGATTTATCCTTATCTAAAAGCTGTTCCTTACTTTTGACTTGGATAAACACATTTCTGCCAGAGTGATGGAAAAACGGTGTGTTTAGCCATTCAGTAGGTGCAAATTTTAAAAATACAAATTTTAAAATACATTTTCTGATAAGAAATTTTTGGTAGTGTTCATATGCTGTTGAAGAAGTCTATTCCCATATTTTCTGTAGCTGTTATCAAATGTTTGAGATTGATACGCTGAGGAAAGTGGTGAGGGTGCCATAGAGAAAAATAAACTTGTGATGAAGTATCTGTGCTGGGTGGTTAGAATTTAATTTAAGCTTGGTAAAATTTGGGAGGTGTGCACATCCTGTCTAGTCATATGAGAGAACAAACAAATAAATTTCCAGTTACCTGCAAAACAGATCCTTGGATGTTGTAAACTATCACAAAGCAGATTGTGTTAATAGAGATTTGATTATATTTCTCTCACTAGTTGAAAATCAGAGGTGCTGCTGTGGTGTTTGTTGGATTTGACTCTTTCCTTATTAAGGAATTCTTGGTGTTTAAAAACTGGTAAATGAGCTCCAGATGAGCCTGTCCTCTCTCTGAAGATTCTCACTATACCTCTACCTTTCTATACCCTGTACAGAAATATAATTTTTCTTCCTGTTCTTCCATTGGCTCCATCAGCATCCTTTCAGTTCACAATCAGCTAACTTAGTCCAGAATTGCTGCTCAAGGTCCATAAAAAGAGAGGACAACCCCTTTGTAGAAGAGAACTAAAGATCAAAATCTTGATTTGACAAATATAGAAAAAGGATGCATTTTTTGT
This sequence comes from Acridotheres tristis, assembly GCA_037013685.1. Taxonomy (NCBI): domain Eukaryota; kingdom Metazoa; phylum Chordata; class Aves; order Passeriformes; family Sturnidae; genus Acridotheres; species Acridotheres tristis. The sequence continues at coordinate 97,442,535 of CM072886.1, read as the reverse complement.
GTTAGGAAAACATTAGATGCTACGTGTAAGTGTGGAACTGGTATTTTTTTAAGGATACTTAATGTTGTCATTTATATTTTGATTTATTTTTCGAATTTTTGTGTCCAGGTAATTTGAGACAGCTTCTACATGGTTAAAGTAGTCTAGACTGTAACTAAGACACCACAGATTAGTGGTAGCTAAAGATTCAGTTGTGCAAGTTCATCTAGGCGACCTTATTTTTGTCAGAGTATTTGGACTGCAAATGGCTAATTTTGATTTCTACTTAATGTTATTTACTGTTATCTTATTTCTAGAAAATGATGAAACTGTAATTTGGAAATGTTCTTCTAAGCAGTATTAAATGCAAGGGTTAAAAGAAGCAAAGAGAAGTATTGTATTAGAGTAATTCTCAATAAAAATTGATTCAGAACAAAACCATCCTTAATGATAAGTGTCATTTGAAGATGACCTGTGATTACAACCCACAGTTTTGCTGTCATTTAAGCTGGAGGGGACATGTGTTACTGCCTTGCTCAATTGATGAGATTGGATGGATGATTGAATGACGAGACTGCAAGCCAGGTCTTTAGCTTGTCAACTCATGCCTAATTCATAATGACAGTGTGCATAGAAGGCAAGTGTCTGTATCCTGTCATATTTAAGCTTCTAGTTACAGCCTTCTTTCTGTTTAATGCTGTGGATGCTCCAAAACAGACCAGAGAAGGAAAAGATGGATGTGGACAGAAATTGGCAATTTTTGTCTATGATGCTTGCTTTTTTCCCCCACCATTTCCTTCTTTCGGTGTTACCATGTAGAAATTACGTATTAAGGAAGTTTTATCCATTAACAAAAATATTTAGCTGTCTAGAAAAACAGTCTGTGTTTTTATAAAATGCATTTTCAGTTTGCTGCCTGCATTTGCACTTTCCAAAGCTTTTTGAATCTGCTATTTTCCCTTTTTCTTGGGATTTTCACATTTCTTCTGTTCTTGCCCCTTCTGCCTCACTTGATTCTCCATGTCATAGATGTTTCTATCACTGGGAGTTGTGTTGGTATAACAGCAACAGTTCAATTATCATAATCAGTCCTAACTAGTAACTAAATTGCAAGCAGTTCCATATATTAAGCTGCTGAAATCTGTCTAGTAACTTCTGTTTCCTTATTGTCTTGTAATGATTTTACCCCTGCTGCTTAGCAGAAGCCTGGTGACAGGAAAAGGAAAGTAGCTGTCTGGACCTGTTTGTTAAGTGAACATCAAAATAATGCAAGTTGTTAAATGAACATCAGAAAAGGCAAACATGAAAATGATGTGATAAGAGCAAGTAAAGTCTTACTGGTAGGTTAAAACAATTCAGATGGAACTCTGATCTTCTAGAAGCTGGTATCATTTTAAGATCTCTGATTTAGATTTTTATAAGATACTGAAAAATTCAGATGCCGTTACCAGTGAATCACTTTTCATGTTTAGATTATTTTAAAAGTGAAGCTCTTTAAGATGAAACCACTTAAGAGAAGATACTACATGTACAGGAAACTAATGATTTTCCCCCATGTAGTTTGGTTCCTTCTATTCCCAGTGACTGTCACTCCCTCATTGTCACAGGTGACTGTTGAGTCGGGTCACTCACTGTCTCTCATTCAAGTGGAGTTACCATTCCCCCAGCAGTCGGTGGCAATAGGTGGTAGGTTTTTCCTGTGATAACATCTGCTGTGAGGCCAGTGCTGGGACACAGTGTAAATGGTGTGACATGAACTAGATCTGAGCCCTAACAAGTCGGGCAGGTGCTGCCTGTGCAGCTGCTCTGTCCGTGTCTCAGAGGAGCGATCGCGGAGCAAAGTGCCCAGCTGGGCACTCAGACCCCTCACAGCCTCAGCCTTGCTGCAATTCATCAGGCTGGTTCCACTGTTCTCTTTGGCAGGGCGTGTTATGTAAATCGTGTATATTATTGGTTCTTTAGATTATTTGTGTTTTCTCCAGCTGGATGAGTAAGTATTATGCGGAAGATTTGGGAGCTTGCATAAGCTGCAGAACTTAGAAACGTGGGGAAGTATCGTGACATAGTGGATGGGGTTGTCACAGCACACTGTGCTCCCTGCACCTGAAACTGACTTAATGCAGCTACAAAGGGGAAGAGTAAGCACATAATTGGTAAATTATCTTTATTCTATTTTTTAGTAGACTGTTTAGTTTTTCTTCTCCATTTCAAAGAAGAGTTCAGCTCTGGACACAGCTGCAAATACATGTACCTTTCTTCCTTGGAGGGTGGAAGTTACAACATGTGACACACGACAGTCTCCACTAAGTCATATGTGACTTTCTACGTGCATGTGTTGCATCGCCTATATATTGAATACCATAACCAAAATGATTTGGCACATAGGTTTTAAGGAAGCATGATGCATTTTTGATGTTTTAAAGGAATGCATGGAGTCAAATCAGGACACACACTGCAAAATTGTAGAAATATGGACAGTTAAAATGGTTGTGTTTGCATTCAGCTTGTTTCACTACAGATTAGTAAAATGTACAAAATGTACAACACCCCATGAGAGGGTGCTGGGACAGCCTTATTGGGAAAGGTCTTTGGGAGCAGAGTAGGAGGAAGTGTACAATATACGTGATGTACTATGCAGAATATTGGTAATATTTGCATATCAAATAATTAATATAGTATGTCAAGTGTAATGGTAGTATTTTTAATGTGCTGAGGTAGAGTTGTGTTAAAAATTTTTTTAATAGGTGCATGTGGGAAAAATCTAGAGTAACTGCAGACAGTTTGACGAGTATGTATATTTTTTCCCCACAATTTTCTTTAAAAACATTTTTTGTTGAGTATTTTGCTTTCGCCTTTTTGTCAATATTTAGTTGGAAGTGTACAATACACATGTGAAATGATTTGTTGTCAGCATTTCTATCCCAGAGTGCCTTGTGTAGCTCTTGGACATATTCTGAGTTCTTTTCAGTGAAGTTGGTTGCTTTTAGAAGGTGTTCAAAGTACAGACTCCTACACATAAGGACTCTTGAAAGGAAAACTTGTTAAGTCATAGAATCATAGAATGGTTTGGGTTGGAAAGGACCTTGAAGATCATCTAGTTTCAACCCCTCAGCCGTGGGCAGGGATGCCTCTTGCTCGACCAGGTTGCTCAAAACCCCATCCAGCCTTGTCAAGGCACAGGAGAATGGGATTCTCATTAGGGCTGGCCTCAGTCTATAGGGCTGAGACTTTTGTTTCTGAAATAATTTTGGACTTTTTGGGGTGGATTTACCCTGGCTGGATGCCATGTGTACACGAAGGTGCTTTGCCTCTCCCCTCCTTGTCTGGAGAGGGGAGAGAAAATACAGTGAAAGGCTCATGGGTTGAGATAAAAGCTGGGTGAGGTCATTCAGCAACTACCCTCATAGGCAAAACAAACCTGACTTAGGGGAAGTAATGCATTACCAATCAAATCAGAGAAAGGTAATGAGAAATAAAAACGGAATCTTTCACTGTTACTCCTCCCTTCATCTAGGCTTAACTTCACTCCTCTGTTCTCTACCTCCTCCTCAGTGGCACAGGAGAAGAGGGAATGGGAGTTGTGGTCTATTCATCACATGTTTTTTCTGCTGCTCCTTCCTCCTCAGGGGGGAGGACTCCTCACACTCTTCTCCTGCTCTTCCAGTGTAGGCTCCTCTGTCCATGCATCCACAAGTCCTGCCAGGAGTCTGCTCCAGAGTGGGCTTCCCACAGCTTCTCTTCTTTTGGGCATCCCCCTGCTCTGGGCTGAGGTTGCACTGTGGGCTGCAGGTGGCTCTTGCTCTGCTGTGGTCCTTCATGGGCTGCAGGGACACAGCTACCTCACCATGGTCTGCACCACAGGCTGCTGGCTTGTCTCAGCTCCTGTGCCTGGAGCACCTCCTGCCCCTCCTTCTTCATTGACCTTGGTGTCTGCAGGGATGCTTCTCTCACATCTTCTCACTCTGACTGAAACGGCAGAGTTTCCCCCCTTCTTTATTACACTATTGCAAAGGTGCTACACCATCGCTGCTGAGCTTGGCCTTGGCCAGTGGTGGGTCTGTCTTGGAGCCAGCTGGCATTGGCTCTGTAAGACACAGAGGAAGCTTCTGGCAGCTTCTCAGAGAAACCACCCCTGTAGTCCCTCTGCTACCAAAACCCTGCCACAAAACAGACCTTAAAAAAAATCAGTAGCTTTGAGCCTAATTGGGAATAGGATCATAAACTGGTTGGAAAAGAGATTCAGTGTATGTGTAAAGCTACCTTAATTTATGTTCTTCATGCTTACTTTAGCAAGGATTAAATAGTTGTCTGTTCAGAAATCAGTGGTGAGTTGATACATTTGTTTTCTGTGCATATATAAGACAACACTGGGGTTACTTGCTGCATGATCACTATTCTAAGCAAGCATAATACACGCAGTGTACTTGAGAGATCTAGAAAGTTTGAGAATTTTATGTAATCCATCTAGTGTACTGGTATATTTGTGAAGCAGGAGTATTTCTGGCCATCTGTGCATTTCTATCTATTCTAATGTGCATTTTGTTTGTAGAGCAGTGGGCCAAAAAAAGCAATCTCAGAAAATTGATATCCAGAAGTGTCTGTAATTTTCGAGTGTATAAACCACTCTGTGCTTCTGGAGGCATTTATTAGCTGTTTGAAACAATTTGATATGTAAATGTACATTTTGTAAAATAAAACTCGTGCTTCTTACTTAGTATGACATCAGTTAGCACTCAGAAGACCTAATCTTTCTTCCTGTGAGCTTGTCTACCTGGTTTGGTTTCTGAACGTTAATATCCGGTGCCTTGGTACCCTGTTAGAAATAACAGGCAAGACTTCAAGGTAATAGGCAGTTGCAGTCCCTTTTAGTTGACAAATGTATGTATTTCTCCCTGTCCTGTCACAGAAGATTGCTTTTGCCCATCAGGTTCAGATCTAGTGCTGCAGCTGCATTCAGATGTGCCAGGAGGGTGGTACAAAGATTTGCTTCCCATTTTCTTTGCAGTGACAGTGTAAAGCACTGGTAAAACTGGTCAAAACCTATTCAGTAAGGACAACTTCTGTCCTGCAGGTCTGTCATGCAGTCTGCTATTATGCTTCTGTCTGTCCCATCCTGATTCCATCATACCTTTGCAGGGTTCATTCCTAGATTAAAAAACAAGTGCTGTATTTTTTAATCTCTTAAATCCCTTTTCTGTTCTTGTTTCATGGATGAGTTTAGCACTATTTTCTACAGATGAAACACCCTGTTGCAGCCTCCCCCCTTTGGTCACTTGACTGCTCACTTCTTGCCTTCAAAACAGCGACCTCCGATCTGCTCTTGCAGAAACCCTGCCACGATTGCTGCAATCAAAGGCTACCTGAGGTCTTGTTAACACAAGTGCATCTCGGTTTTAAACTGTGCCTATGTACTTGAGTTACAGACATTTTTTCTGCAACTCAAGAGTCCCTGAAGAGTAGTGAAGCAGCTCTCCAAACAAAGCCAGCAACAGAACTTGACTGGATGAACCTGCTAGATAAAGTAATTGGTCTATCTGCAGTTTGAAAAGTCCCACACAAGTTTGAAGGCAAAGGGTATTTCCTGCTTAGTGTCACTGTAGAACCTTGTAAAATATATGAATCTTATAGTGAGGTTGCTTTTTGTGGCACATATTTGCCAAGATAACGCAACTGTTTGACATTTATGTGAAGTATTTAATTAGCAAATGTTTTTAGTTGAAAACATTTTTAAATCTATCTGGATTGCAGGTGAAAGCTCTGGTGAGTGAAAAGCATATCAGTTTGCTGTGCAAATCTGTTTCTAAAATCTTTAATTTTAAATGTGTTTAATGGAGGAACAAAGAAGGAAGATCCTGGAACAGCCTCCTCCATTCTTCTGCACCTGGACTCTTCTCATCATCTTCTTCCTCGCTGCCATTTCTTTTTTTAGCCCCATTGTTTGAGAGTGGTTTGTTTTTTCTCTCAAGTTGTGCTGTAAGCGCTTTGTGGTGTACCCTCTTCTGTTTCTCCACAGCTTCCTACGTGTTCTCCATACACTCCTCTCCTTCCTCTGCTGGGGTATTCTGGTGGCAGCTCCCACTCATCACAGCTGCTGCCATTTCCCTTGTGTACTGTAGGGAAAAGCTGGAAGATACCAGTTTCAGGACTACCCGTGGAGCTTGCAAATTTTGGTCTTGTACATATGATGAATGAGGTTTGAGTTCAAGATCAGAGGTAAGGGCCTCTTGTGCTTGAGGGGGAAAACCAAGGGTTGTTGCATGCAGAAAATGCATCCCATGTGTACTGGCCCCTGGGGTAAACCCTCATGCCCAGCTGGCTGCCCTGGAGTCTGTGGTGGAGTCCTGGATGTCAGGGTCCTTTTATTCTGCTTTGGGAAGCGAGCCTGGTTGCTGGTGATGGATGGCACTGGCCAGCTGTGCCAACACATCTGGCACTCACATTCTGAAAGAGCCACTGTAGGGGCATGGTTGAGGGCTTGCCTTGGTTGTACTGCATCTGTGTTGTGGTCTGGTGTGTGGAATGATCCAGTGCAACTGCTGTTTTGGCATACATAGAGCGCAGCACGGATAGTTCTGCTCCCCAGGGAGGCAGATACGTGAGTTCTAGGTTGTGTGGAAGTATCAGTCCTCGTGGAGAGAGGAGAGCCTGGAGATCTTGGAGCCCTTGGTCCAACTCACAGTTCCTCTCTACGAGGAAATTTGCCTTGTGAAGAAAGGTTTCTCTTGCACAGTTTGAGCTTTTCCCTAGCATATGGGTAGGTAGGAAGAGTTTGCCAAATGTGTTATAGTTACATAAAACATGCAACATCTGACGGATACGAGAAGGGTTATAATAAATGATTCCTTTACACTCCCTCTTCGAAAGAGCTAAACAAAATGGCAATACAAAGCCCATCAGATTTTCTTTCCCATTTATGATGTTCATTATGTTAGTGTGGAAATTCTGTCAGTGAGCATGGGCCAACAATGGCTAAATCTATTTGAGAGCTTTCTGCTAGGCAAGTACTGCACTATTTCAAATTGCAGTGTTCATTCTGATTTTATTCGCTATTGCTATTAATACCTGTGTATACGTGGGAGATTATTTCCCAAATCTCATCCCCATTTCCAGTCCTGCATCTGCTATGACCCAGAGATATGAGAGGCTGCTTGAAGTTCCTAGATTTTTTTGTCTCCTTTCTCCCCTCTCTGTCATTCCCATGCTTAAAGCTGTACTAGTTTCTGAAGGATAAAGTGAAGTTAAAAAAAGAAGTAGAGTTGTATTTAGGAGCTAGGGATTATTTTGCTTTACTGGAAATATTTAGCCAAGTTGGTGGTTTGGAAATATTTTCATGAGAACTGCTGAGCTAAAAGTTACTGAGACGAAATTCCATAAAAACAACTGTGAACTCTAGTTTATAACAAAGTCATTGTTGGCAGCCTTCTGTTTAAAAACTTTCCATAGCTGCAAGAAAGAGACTTATGGATCAAAGTGATCCGAATTTTTTTTGGCAATTAAAAAAGTTAACATTTGGATTTGAACCCCTCTGTGATTAGTTCATTTCATTTTTTTACTCTGTATCCTTAGTAAGAATGGCACCAAGGAGCAGAGGATGGGAAGAGACACTTTTTTCTATTTAAAATTGGTTCCACAGGATGGAAATCTGGCAAAAGACACGGAAACTAAGCAAATCTGTTTACAGGGCTCCCTGCTTCTCTCTATAATGAAACCAACAAAAAAAAGCTCAAATAGAGATTTTAATGATGAAGCCACACTTCGTTGAAATTTTCCATTGTGCTGTTTTCTTGGTCTTTTTAGCTCGATGACAACATAGTTATTTGGTGTGAGGTGTAATGTAAATTGAGGGAGCCAGCACCCATCTTGTGTCTTGTTCTTCAGAGCTTCTGGCCACTCTTCACACTATTGAGCCAGTTACTGTGGAATTGGTGATACCAAAGAAGCCAAAGGTGTCACGCATAGTGCTAGGATAAATGTTAGGAGAGAACTTTCATGAGAGGAGTCATTGCAGGTTTCAGACAATAATTTAGGGGTTGGGCTGTGGGTACTGTTAATGCAGGAACACATGGGAGTAAGTGGAATCAGTTTCCCATGGCTAACTCCTGCAAATCATTGTCATATCTTTTCAGAATTCAGGTGAGTGTACCCATGCCCTTTGTGGTAGGCTAGGAGGGAACAGACAGATTAGAAGGCTGGAAAGACATTATTCCCTGCACCATTAACTTAATGGTCAGCAAAACTGGGCCACTAAGGGGATGAATATTAGTCAATTAATATAGTAAAGAATAGTAGCAATTTGCTTAAGATCAAAGAGAAAACTTGGGAGAAGCTGTAGCTTGCTGACTCAGAAAATTTTGTGTTGCTATGCAGTTGCTTGCAGTCCTACACATCTGGCAGATGGCAGGAAAAAAAAAATTTAATATTTGCTTTCTTTTTGATCCTTGGGTTAAAAATTGTTACAAGACTGCGTAAAGTCTTGTCTTCATGGAAGAGTTACAAGAGAATAAATTACTGCTGTTGTGCTTCTGCTACTGCTTAGTTACAGCCATATATAAAGGAGAGAGGTGTTACTTTAAATTCCCTGGATATTTGGGTTAAAAATATAAAAATGCTTATGGATTTTTTTAAATCAAAAGGCAGAAAATGGCATTACTTTGTTCCCCTACATCTTGTCTGCAAAGATGTAGAATTAGTCAATAACAAGGATACTGTCTATATACAGATGTGTTAACAAGATGAATACAAGTTCTGTGGGAAGAGTCAACTTTTCTTTTATGAAGGGGAATACCACCTTTCAAAATATATGAAGCCCTCTGAGGGGGTGAATATGTAGGTGAATGAGAAAGATCTGGATGGCATTCAGAGGTATTTGACAACGTTTTGTGCCAGACAGAAGCCAGGAGCAGTGCACAAAGAGGGTCATGTCATGGACTAATACGTGAGTAGAAGATGGGAGGAATCAGGTAGGAATGAGTAACCACTCATGGCGACTACTCAGTCACCAGAGTAGTTGGACTGGCTGGTGCATTCAACCCATAAATTGTACACTGGAAAGGAGCTTGTTGATGAAGTGAGAACATGCATTGATGATAGTGACTTGCTTGTAGTAGTAAGGTTGAAGTGAACCATGAGGAACTGGAGGAGTGACTGACATGGCTGAGCAGTGGAAAGGCAGGTAAAATTCAGTGCAGATAAAGTGATCTACATAGGGAAAAAATGATGGTGATTCCACTAAAAATGGTGACTTTTGAGCTGTTACCATGTGTGAGTCAGTTACCAGGTTATGATAAACAGCAGTGTAAAACAGGAGCTCACTACTCTACACTGATCAGAAAAGCAAATCAAATACTAGGAAATATTAATAAAGGAATAGAGAATTCAAGAGATGGCATCCTTTTTGCCACTTTGTATGTTCATGGCTCACCAGCATCTTGTATCATATGCGGTTCAGGCCCCTCAGCTCAGAAACAATATAACAGGATGAGAAAATTTTGGAAAAAGCAGCATTTTTAAGAGATGTGGAAAGGCATATTTTTGTCCAGAGGCAGCAGGGATTCTTTAGTCTGAGAAGTGACATTGGAAGATATTCTTGAGGTCTTGAATGCTGTGAGTGGTAGGGAGGGGGGGTACAGAGGTTTAAATGCTCGCTGCCTCTTCCAACACAAGTTTTAGAAGGGGCATCAAGTAAAGTGAAAGCAAATGGAAGAGAAGTGGGTCTGCTAAAAAGAATATTGTATTTGCTGAAATTTTATATGGGTCCATTTTCTGACTGTAAAGGCTCAAAAAATAGTAATTTTTTGTAAATTTTTTGTAATTCTATGTGTGGTGTAATGGATAGGTGCACTTTGAAATATTAGTGTCTTCTATGCTCTTTGGCACTTTTGTGTATCCCTGTATTTCCCAGAGTGCCTAGCTATCACCAGCCTATAAGGAAAAATGAGATATGGTCATTTGGTGTAAATAAATGGCCTTCATATATATATAAAAAAATATTGAAACCCTTTTTTAATATGTGGGGAAGTGTTTTTGGATTTTCTTATTCAAGTCTCTGAGCTTTCTCAATTACTTAATAGGATAAAACCCCTTGTGGTTACTGCACTGCAAAGAGAGAGAAAGGACAGCAACACACACGGACCTCTGAGGAAAAAAGGCCAACTTTATTGTATGGACAGCCCATATTTAAAGTGTGTTACGTGCAGCTAGGACAGGACAGTAGTTCATTGGACAACTGGGGAAAACATCCTTGGGACAGTACCTCAGGATGTATCCCACGGGAAAGACACCAGGTGTTAATCTTTATTATGAATTCCACGCTGTTTTTCACCATATTATCACCCTGGGAGACTTCCTCCCTAACTGAAGCCACAGTCAGCTTGTCAGCCTGGGAATGGACCTGAGAGTCAGGAGAAATCCAGGCCTGAAAAGAATTTCCAAGCTGTAATTCCCTAGCTCTCTAAATGTGTGTCCACAACCCCTTTACTTAGATTTTAAAAAGGAGACTTAGATGTAGTTCGTAATAAATGTCTCCACCATTCCCTTTGGCCATAGAAAATAATTCACTCAACATGTTTGAGAACTTCAGTTGTGCACATAGGAGAAACACCCTGAATTATAGAGGTGTGGGTTAGTTGGCAGTCCTGGATTCTCACTAAGGCATTGTGCCTCTTTAGGCACACAAGTTATCAGTAAAGAAGGTGAAATTGTCCTTTATACCTGAAACATGGTGAGTTCTTTCCCGTAGCCAGCTCTTGAAATGGTCCTCCTTTAAGGGTTGGTGCAATGAAGCAGTAAATGCAAAGAAAACAGAGGAATAATGACAATCCCAGGAGATTTTATGTGCACCTTCCTGAGTCAGGTAAGCTCAGTTTCCTTCTTCCCAGAGTCACTCACTTCAGTAGGAGCAAACATTATATTCATGTTCTAAGTGCCTGCACTAACACATCTTTTGTGCAAGTTCCACGTGCTTTATGTCATCATCCCTCTCCATCCCCAGTGCGTGCACTGTATCCTGAACCTTCACTTGAGATGTCCACAGTCATCCTTGGCAGCCTCCCTTGGCAGGGAACCATGGACTGACCTCTGCTGCTTGGGCTGTCACATCCTTGCTCCTTGTACTATATTTGCTCTGGGGATTTCCATTTCCAGGACCAGCTGGAGAGCTCGGATGTTCCTGCATGAGCCTCCACTGCTCACTGAACCCTGACAAGGGACGTGTGGTTTCACCCATCAATTCTCCCCACAGCACTAGGGGACCTTAATTTGTTTCTACTCTGATGGATGCTTTCTCTTTTAGGAAAACGAAAAGATGGTGTTATTTGTCTGTGAGAAGGACCGGTACCCCTTTTGGTTATGCAGTGGCTGGTGTGATACTTGTGTGTGATGGACTGGGGTGTAACACTTTGCTTCTGAAACAAGAGACAAATCTGAGGATGGTCTTGAACACAGTTGCAGAGAAAGCACAAATATCAAAGTTTAATGGGAACCCAGGTTTCCTGATGGTAACTTGTTGTGCTAACAGCAGATTCATTTGTTTCCTAATTAATCAGAAGGAGTGTTCTTTTTATTTCAGCCATCTGGTGGAGAGCATGTTGTTTAGGTTCTTGCTACTGCAAATTGGAGCTACACAGGAAAAAGGATGTTTCAACTTCTGTTTTTGGCTTGTTTTTCAAGGTTGAGTCAGTATAGAGCACGTTAAAACATACTGTAATCAGTTGCAAAGTTCATCTCTCAAGGACTGCAAAAAGTTAACTTAAATTGTCCTTCCTGAAAAGACAGGGAGGTGATATCGATGATTAATTGCTTGTTATTACTTGTTTTATTCCATGTAATCAACTGCTAAGACAAAAGCAAAATTTCCTTGGTGTACTGCAGAACTATTCTAGGATACCCAATTTGTTACCACTTTGTAGAGAACATTCAATGTCGCTTTTACATTTCTTGTTTGGATTAATGTCAAAAGCATGTTGCCTGTCAAACAATTTGTCGTTGAGTGTGCCATTAGCTTGCTAACTCCTCACAAGGATTTTAAAACATTGCATTTTTTTTTCCCCCTCCAGAAGTCCCCTTAGCGCAGCCTTTCTTTGGAAGCTATATTGTTCTTGTGGAATATTTTCTCAGGAGCAGTCTGTCCCTATGTGATGTTTACTGTATTTTTGCCTTGCAGCCAGCAGATTTTAGTACAAACTTGCCTGGGGGTGGCCTTGTCCTATTTTCCTCTTAGATGGTTCTGGCATTTATAGAGCTTGGGAGATCGTGCTTCTGAATTTTCCAGTCTGAAGAGCTCGAGCCAAAACAGCAGGGGAGATAGCAAACCTGTACGTTGTTTGGCTTACGGCAGCTGGGCCTGTTTTTCCTTTGACCTAAAGCAATGGCAGCTTTTCTTGGGTTTCGTGTGGAGGAGGGGGGAAGTGAGGAAGAGGAAAGCTACGTGAGGAAAACTACTTTATCTCTGTGATTGGAAAAAGCAAGCCTTATCTCTGCCTCAACAATCCCTCTTTTTGCACCACTAACAAAGGTAACTCCAAGCTACTTTCACGTGGCATGTAGAGATTGTCTTTGAGTTACTTTATGAGTGCTGGTTATTCATAAGAAAAGTGACTGTGTATTGTTTTAATATTGCATTAATGTTTTTGAAAAATAAACTCTTTTTATGTTGCAGTATCATAGCGATTGCAGAATGAACTTTATATTAGGGGACTTGGCAGTTTTTAGTGACATCTCATAGCTTCCCATCAACCTGTATTTTTTCCCTTACGTCATGGTCACTGAAATAAAATAGCCTTGCCAAGTAGGTCCCAAAGTCTCCACTGAGGAATGAGTTGTGATGAATGATTGTGGAGATATATGAAATATCCTGCAGATGGATGGCTCAGAGGACATAACTCTTTGTGGTTTGGACTTCTGCTTTAAGAGCCTTTCTTGTCTTTAAACACTGTCTCTGTAGTCATACCCTCTAAATGAGGTTTCCTGTGGAAATAAATTTCACTGCTTCTGCCTTTGAGATGTTGTAGTCTTGTATTTATCAGCAGATGTTTCCGTTAAGTTTTGCACTCGTCTAACAGAAACATTTAGTTGTGCCACAGAGTGAATTTATTCCTAGAGGAATGGGTTTGCATGTGATTATTGGAATCCTGAGCTTTTGAATTCCAGGAGAATTGAGAGTTCCCTAGAAAGTTTGTGAGAACAACAGAGCGTGGTGAGGCTTAGTACATGCTTGAAGTGGAACACAGAAGAAAACAGCCTGTGTGTGCCAGGAATTTCGAAGGAACTCCTAGTGATTAAACCAAATTAAAAAGCATCATATTTCCAAAGAATGATAAGATTCCTCTTTGGATGTCTGCACTGGTGTGGGACAAATGGGTGACTGATCCTGAGCCTCCCCAAGCTGAAAATAAAAGGAAATAACAATTTTAATCTTTGTCTGTGTTTCAATGTTTTCTCACTTTATGTTGCTCCGTAGTTTTCCTTCCTGATATGCGTGGATCTCCACGATTCTTGTTGTAAGAGAAACTCTTGTTTCTGCTGTAGTTCTGGCAAGAGATGACAGTGCAGAAGCTGCATGGCTGCTCCTTCTGTGAGGGACCTGTTGACCAGCTTCACAGCACAAATTCTTTTCTAGAATAAGAATTTTCTTAATCAGCAGCTTTGAATTTCTCTCCTCCCCTCTTGTCCCCCTCTGAGTTGGTCAATCTCACCTGCAAATCATGTTTCATCCTAAAGGGAAGAATATTTTGGGCCTACAGGTGGATGCAAGGAGGACATTAGAGCAGGTGCACACTACCCTTGAGGTTTCTCGTTGGAATAAGAAGTGTTAGCAAAAAGTTGGTGCTGTAGAACCAGCCTCTCCAGTCTCTCTTGGCTCAACAGTGTGAATGCCTCAGGCTGTCAGAGTGGGCCAGGAAGGAGCTGAGCCTTTCAAAAAATATGCTGGCTTCAATATCATTAGGTGTGTTATGTAGGCAAGTAGTCCAGATCTGCCTAGCTGGTCTATATTTATTTTCCTCTCTTCTCTCCATTCATCAAGTCCATGCTGCAGTAGGAGGCTTTCTTTCCTTGGTAGTCTAGTTTGTTACCAACATCCTCACCTTTTCAAGTTTCACTCTATGTGCATAAGGAGAAAGTTTAAATTAGATACATGAAAAAAAAAATAATAATCCATTACGAGACGATAATTTACCTCATTTTCCTTTAATACTAACTTTTTTTCAGTAGTGGTTTTCTTTGTCTGACATGAACATTTTCTGCTTTTCGTCGTGTTTTGTTCTACAAATCTCAGTGGGCTGTAGTGAATCCTTGTTTCACGTCTTCCCTCTTTTTCAATGATTGCCCAAATTCTGAGGGCAAAACACAAAGGTCGGTGTTCCCTCTTGGACTTTAGTACTGCTCCTTATCTCACTTTTGTCACTAAATGTAGTAATTCCTATAATATGCCTTCTCATATTTAATTCCTGTTGCCCTTAGGAATATATTTCCTTTCAATGATAATCTTACTCAGGGAGGCTGTAATCACGATTTACTAATTTCTCTCTTCTTTTAATGTTCTCAGGAATGTCTTCCTTAACATTAGGTAGCAGATCTGGTAGATTTTTTGCTGGTATTAATTGCTGTGCAGTGAAGTGCCCTTGAAAGTCAGTTATGTAAATGAGCAGCCTTGAGCTGGCCATAAGAATGATGTTGGCTTGAGTTTTAATTTAATAATTGAGGAATTGGAACATAAAATGGTTCTTTAAATCTAAGATAGGATAGAGTCATATTCTTTATTAGACAAAGTCTAATTGCATGAACTGTATCAGCAGTTTAACATGTAGTTTAGGTGATCACTTTGCGTGCAGGTGAGCACTTTAGATGGTCATTGTTAGATGGTTACTATTAGGAAAAAGCCTTGCATTCAGTTGCCTTAGGTATTTTTGGTTGAATATTCTGACAGAAATTACTGGTTTGTTGTGGCTTTAAAATAACAAGCCAAGTCATTCTTGAAATATATTCTTATAATCTGGTGTTTTTTGTTGTTTTTCTTTTTTTCCCTTTATTAAGTTTGTGATTGTAAAAGTTACTGTAAAAGTTTCTTGTATTTTTCCTGGAGATGTGTCATACTTGAATCCCTTGGCTTATTAAAAAGTCCCTGAGTTCTGGACAGTGGAGGGCAGATACCTCGTGTCTGTCTGGGTAAAGGTTATTATTTATTGTTACACACAATATATGTAAAAACCAGTGGCTGCAAAGTTATTTGCAAATACAGGCTTGGCATACCTCCTCTGGAATTCAGAAAGGGTTTTCCAGCTCGACTTAGTCATTTTTTTCCCAAATGTCTTGGCATAACTGATCACTCAGGAGTGACATATGGTAGAAACATGCTCTAAGGGACAAGTCTCCCGGATGGCGCACAGCACCACACAAGATAGACAGATGGTGGCTTATTCAACCTTGGAAAAAGTTTAATCCTACATATTGGCACGTCGGCCTGGGTACTGAGAGAGAGGCACACACATGCCTGTGAAATCTGAGGCAAAGCTTTTGTGAGTTTGCTTCCTGTTACTGAAAGAACTAGGATGACTGAGCTGATACTATACCCAACGAGTATCTGCAAAATTATGGGCTCAACATGCTGTCCTGAAAGAGTTGCATTCCCTAGAAAAGTGAAAACTCCAGAGGCAGCAGGACAATGCAGAGAGTAAAGTTTGGTGAACTTGTCACAGCTGTTTCTAGAGTAAAACATGCTTATTCAACAAAGTTGTTGAGTACTTATTCACCAATAGCTGTTGATTAATTCAAGTGTCTAGTAGGAGAAAAGGGTATTTTATGTTTTTCATGGTTTTGGTTCTGTTTCCTAACTCTGTTAGGAGTTGCTACTGGCCTTGTGAAGTGTATGAGCACTTCACATCACAGAAACAGTAGCCTTTCTCTTCTGTAGGCTCTAGCAAAAACTTATACATTCCCCAATGCTAAATTTAAATTTATAGCTGAAAATGCAAACGATACATTGCAATTTCTTTGTTTCTTTGTCTTTTTTTTTTTTTTTTTTTTTTTTTTGAGAGGAAATCATGCCTTTCACTCTAATATCTTCATATTTAAGACAGTGAAGATAGAGAGAGACAGAATATTTGACATGGAAAAAGAAATCTTTGAATTCTTTCTGGAAACCAAGTAGCAATTGATTGATTGATTGATTGAACTTCTGGAGTCAGGGCCATTTTCTGTAAGGCTTTTGAAAATACTGACCCATTGAAAAGATAAAGGATTGCCTGCCAAACTTTTTTCCCTCCCATTTTCTCTTTCTTGTAGATCACACTCAAAATTCACAACTAGAAGGAAAAGCAAGACTCTCCTGACTCTCTGGACTTCAAGGATATCATTATGTTATATTGGATGAATTTAAACTAGACAAGACTTCTTTCTAAAACACTTCGAGAAAGGTAAATGTAATTCAAAAAAACGAATCTTTTTCCAGTAGAGGAATAGTTTGGTCAAATTAATCCCATTCTAGTAACATTTCAACCATGCTACACCACAGAATCATCATTTTTTGGATACTTTGTATAGATACATATCCATATATATATATTTCTATGGCTAAACCTTCCTAGTAATTTTTAGATGTTAAAAGATTTTGATTCGTCAGCCCTTGTATATATCGTGGAAATGTACTGGTTTCAAGCAGTTCTCTTATATCAAAGAGGTGAGGAAGAAAGAGGAAAGAGAAGGGAGATGCCCACCATAGCCAGCATATTGGTTATTACTTCTGTGGATGGGGAAGACCCAGTTAATGTCTCTGTTCTGCCTAATGAATAAAACTACTTGAAAATGAGATTCTAGCTAGTGAACTATAAAGTCAAATGACTCATGCAGTACTGATTGACACATACATTTTAAAATATGATGTGGTTTGGGAGACCCAGAGGGAGTTGCAAATAGAGAGACTAATTCAATAATCTGTGGTTTAGGATATGCATTGGAGAAGTAAGAGATGTCAAATCCTTACATTCAGTTGAGGGTGCTCTTGTGTAATATAAATATCTGCTTACTTTTGGCCTAGTATAAACAAAGATTTGCTCTTCCTGTGGATATGAGTACCCTTCAGGTATTTTTTTGGTAACCCTTTTCTTTCTTTTGCTGCATGTCATTGTGAGAAATGCTGACCATAGGTGGCCAAGCCTGAGGGCCCACAGAAATTGTTGCAGAACTACTGTGCCCTTTTCATTTTATCTTTTTTCTACCTACTATAACTAATTACTATAGAACTTAGTAAATAAAAATTTTAATAAGTCAATTTTGTGCCCAAGTGCAGTCAGAAAAATGTGACAGACATCAATTTACTCTCTGTCTAGACCCTAGGGGAGTTTCTCACACACTTCACAGAAGCAGTGAGTATTTTTGTGGTCCATCCATCCCTCTCTGACAGAGTCCTGCCTCAGTGTCAGGGAGTACGCCTGTGGGCCTTACAAACATCATGTATTTGTGAGAGGGAGCTACAGTCTGATGAGATGATTAAAATTCTGCAGATCCACACCTGACACCTTTTTGACCCAGATCTGAAGTTCAGACTTGGAAATACTTCAGTCCCTTGAAACTTTAGGTCATGCTTCATAGAATTGCTGTTTTCATAATTTATAGGCTAAGCGTGATTGTATAATTGTTGAGTTGCAGAGCATCAGTGTGTGTGAATCAGCCATCTGCTGTCAGGGCTGAGTCTTGTATCTCCCTGGACAGTGACAGGGGAGGTCATTATACCATGACAAGACTCTGTCAGATGGGAATGGTTCAAGGTAACAACATGACAGTGTCCAAAAAAAAGCCACTTCTGCTTGCTGGTAGTAATGACATTTAGAGGACTGAGACAGAGGACCAGAAGTTTTAATAGAGGAATTGTGAAGACAGAGATGTGAAGGGTTTGCATGTTTGAGAGGAACAAAGGGTGGCTTTTGTATCAGGGTTTTGAGTTATTTATGGAACCAGATGAGGAATAGAGAAGCTATCTGCACAGGAGAAAAGCAGACTTCAAGATCTGGAAGAGAAGCTGCATTGAGTCCTTAGGTCACTGACCTAAGAGTGGTAAGGAAGCAAATACAAAATGCATGTGGTCTCATTTTATTTTGTCTAGACTTGCATACCTTGTACACTTCCCAAGTGGAGAGTGATTTGGTATTTTGGAACTCGTACAAAGCTTCTGCATGTTTTTCTTCAACCAGCGAATGTCCTGGAAACCCAGCATACCCTCAAGGTTAGATCCTTGTGTTAAACTTGCTGTAAAATTTGGGCAGGATGTGGGTTAGCACTAATGATGGGATCCCGTGCTGTCTTGCTCTGCCAGGTCCTGTTTCTTTGGAGATGCAGTAATCAATACTAAAGAAAAGTAATGCAGAAACTAAGAAAATTGTTTTACAGGAAATAACTGATTCAAACCATCAGAGACCGAAGACGACTGAGAAAAGCCAGACACATCTGTATGTGCAGCAGTGAGGATTTTACCAGTTCCTGCAAATTGCTGCTGGGCTGTTGAGAGCTGAAATTAAGGTTGAACTGAAATATTGAACATTAGGACTAAGACATGTTGCTGCACACCTCATGGAATACATTTAGGCTTTATTAGCTGCAGCTGATTCAAAAATGTACTCTCAACAGGTGTACCCAAACAGGAGGAAAGAACAATTTAAAATCCACATTAATGCATTAATCCAGTGGTAGAAAAATGTGAAGTTGTAATTGTCTTCTATACTTCCCTTCTCCTTGTTGGGCTAATTTTTTTTAGATATTAATTTATAATTTAGTACTTAGTTTCCTTCCTTTCTTTCTCCTCCCCCCCAAAAAAATCTCCTCAGACCCTGATGGTTTAAAAATGATACCATGCGGAATTGATGTAACTGTCTGTAGGTTGTGATGTGCATGGGAGATGTGATGTACCTCTGTTAAAATCTTAAAAGCAGGTAAAGCTGAAAATGGCTACGGTCACTTTTATGCTGTCTATCCCCCTTTGTTCTCTCTCCCTCCCCCTTCTGCTTGTGCTCACTTGCTCTCTCTTTAGTATAACACAGTTGAACAGCAGTGAAGTGTAAAATGTGCTTTTGCCAAGGTCAGTTTCTTGTGATTACTCGCCTGTGGCAACTTATGCCAGTTGCAACAGACTGAGTCTCAGCAGTCCACAAAGTCACACTGGTGCTTATGCAGAGGACACCCAGTGTAGGTTACAGTAACCGTAGTCTGCAATAGCTCTCCATGCTGCTGAATTTTAGCTGCTTTATTTAACTCTTCCCATCTAGCTTGTGCTTGCTTCAGTGCTTTGGAGTCTATGCCATGAAATGCTGGGTTGTCCTGGTTCTCTGGAGACCCTCGAGGAGGATTTTGGGTAGATTAAATTCTTTTTGTTAGAGGTTGTTTCTTTTCGTATACTGGATGGCTCAAATTTCAGAATTTCTCATAAATGAAAAGAAGATAACTCTCTTGAGCTTCTCATCATGAACACATGCATCTTTTAAATATTATATTTTTTTGTGATTGGCTTGCTTTTGGAGGAAGTCATATCAAATACTGCCCTATTGACACAAGAGAAGTTGTTTATCTACATAGCAAAAAGTACTATGGAAATTTTTAAGAGGTAGTTTTTAAGCAAGAATTTAAAAGATGAGACACAGTGTTAAGTGTTGTGCACACTCATAAGCATAGAATATTTTTTTTGTTTAGAAGATAAAAATAATTTTGACTCCTGAGACAGTGGAATGAATGTGAGATTCCAGAACATTCACTTTAGTGATTTACCACTTCCATGTGTTACCCAGTGAAAATAAAGGTAAGGGAGCTCTACTTTCATTCTTCTTTCTCACATATGAGCAAACGTATCCCTTTATGGAAAAATGTTGTACTTAGAACAGAAAAGCATGGATTTCCTGTATTGTTTGCTTATTTCTAGTATCAGCAATATACAGGATTTAGTTTTCATTCTGGAAATATTTACTTCTGGAAGAAGTATTTAGCTCTTGAGCTGTGTGATAGTGACTTTGAGGTTAGTGGTCTGTCAGTACTGGCTAGTAGCAAGGCAGTAATTAATCTTGATGGTTGACTGAAGGGCTAGAGCTGAACTTTGGTGACCTCAAGGAAATTCAAAATTTAATTGCTTAAAATTTATTGTGCGTTTGATTAATTTTGAAAATATATGTTGCTGTATTCTCTCATGTTTGCTTTGGAATGGTTCCTGAGCTACAAGTAAAATAATGGCTCAGCAATTCAGTCTTGTCCTGTAAACACCCTTGCATAAAGCACACAAGAATATTCTTGTTGTGCTCAGTGTAACTCCCCACAAAACAAAGTGAAGTGCTTAATCCTGTATTTCAGTTTAGTCTTGCTTTCAAGCTTACAAGGAGTGTTTTTCTTCAAGGAGTATGTTACTTGTTGCTTTTTTGCCTACACGAAGGACAGTTAAATTAGTATTTTGTTTCAGGACTGACATTTGCTTGTATGGTTTCCATAACTTACATGATTTTCGTTGGTAATCCAGCCCCTTCCCTTTGCTTTTAATAACATTTGTATTGGCCCAGCTCTTGTGGAAGAACATGCTATGAGAGCTGTGTTCAAAACTTTGTGAAGATTGATCTGTCTACTCCTCTTTAAGCTAGAAATTCATGGTAGAAGTGAGCAGTGTTTTGTATGTGTGTGATGAGGTATATAGGCCTGGAGTACTTGCAGTGATTAGTGTTGTCTTCTAATTGTTAGAGCAGCAGTGGAAAAAAGGAATGTTCCCTGTAGGAGGAAACAGCTGTACTAGAAGAAGCTGGTCTTCTCTCAGCTGAAAAATGAGCAAATGGGTGTTCTTGGGTGAGGTAATGCAGAGAAGTGGCATTGTCTGTGCTTACCAGAACCTGTCACATTAATTTCCTTTTATCCTAAGGAACTTGTTGAGAGGAAAGAACTCTTCAGGTGCTAAAGTTTTTTTTGGAACATTCCCAATGACGTATGTCCCTGCAGTGAGCTGCTGCTGCATGCTCTGAGGATTTCCTCATCAGTATGTTCAGCACGAGCAAGCAGTTGATAATTGAGATGGAAAAAATCTTCACAAACCCCTGAACCCATTCAAATCTCCATGCTGAGCTCCTAACTGATTTTTAAAAATTCATTAGAACTTCACTATTTCTCTCATTCTCACCTCCTGGATTCTGGGTGATAACAGAAATGCATTGCTGCACACATTATAGGTAGATGTCGTGGGGGGGGGGTTGGACAAGTGACTTTCCAGATTCCTTGAAATCTTGCAAGATTTGCAACCTAATTTTTCTTTTAACTCACGGTAGAGATCTGAAGGCTTGTTAAGGGATTTGTTCATGCAATTCCTTCTAGTTTTAGAGGCAGTTCTCCAAGTCAGTGTCCTGGTAAGTTTAAAAACATTTAATGAGCTAAGACAGATGTGCTGGAAATAAACATTTAACGTATGGATGGAATCTTACTTTTATAATGCTCTTGCAGCTCGTGAGTATCACAAGAGCCTTCCTTTTCTGAAGGCAATCACTACAGTCTTGTAGAAGTAGAGAAGTGCCTACCTACTCATTGCTTTATTAATTTTATTAGAAACAAACTAGGGAAATGAGCAGTGAATTTCTGTTGTGCAATAAAACATTTCCCTCTTCTTTTTTTCAACTCAGTATTTCTCCAGCTTTTCTTGGCAACAGTAGCAGTATCTCATATCATAAGTGTTCTGTTCATATTCCAGGGAATATTTGAGAACTAGGAGCCAGGTGAAGAGAAGTCAATACATTTAGGCAGAGAAAACATTCTCAAGTTCCTTATGAAACGTATTTATTCCAAATAAAGGTCTGTGCTAATCTGAGGGAGTAGTAACTCTGTAGCAGTTACCACACATATGTGTTTGAAAGATAAAGGAGAGACCAGTAGATAAATCATGGGGGTTTCATTGTTTCCCCTTTTAATGGTAAGCGTAAGTTTCTAATAGCTTTTAATAAATGTCAGTTTTACATTTCTGTTATGAAAAGACAGCATGATTCTTCTTATAGTTTCCTTCATGAGATAGGCAAAATTCACTGATTAGAGTGTAGAATTAGGAGGCAGGGTCTCTAATAGTTTGTTACTTATGGCTTTGACACCTGAATTACTGCATGGGCTGGGACAGTCTATAACATGACTTTAGCATCCCCAGGGGAAATACTGACTGTAATTTCCTGCCTCATGGGTGCATATGAAGATTAACCTCATGGAATGAGTAAAGTATTTATTAATAGTTGATAGTTATTGATATGTCACCTACTTGTTCATAGCAGTGACATTGCTAATATATTATTCCTGAGGGGAATGTAAATGAGCACATAAGCCAAAAGGCATTCATTCAAGTAATTTTCATCATCCTATTCAAAAGCATGTGTATTCAGTAGTGGCCATGTTAGTGCTTTCTGTTTGGATGATTTAAAAATACTACAGAAAAAAATGCCATGAAATACAAAGGGAGAACTCAAGGTCGTGCTCACTTTTTCTGTCTTCACATCACAGTGACTGGAGTGCCTTTGATGATCTTCTTTAAAGGCTGACAGTACAGGAAAAGCAGCATACATTTAAATCCAGCTACATTTTAGAAGTTTATTCTTGTTGCATATTTTCTGCAGTACAGGTATGATGTATGATTGAATTGTGAAATGTTCAATATCAGCATGGCTTTTAATTTTTTTTTTAATTTCTCACGTTTTTCATAACTGAAGTTAAATAAAATATTTTGCCATTCTGTTTTCAGTGTCAGAGCTGTCATTTGGACTGCCGTGAACATGTGGGAAAATGAATATTACTTTATGTTTCTTTCAGTGGTCAGCTTGAAGGATTGAGTCAACAGCAAGGTCATTCAGGGTTTTGAAAGAGGGTTTTTATAGATCCTTTTACTATATTATTACCTCCTTAATGAAGAATGTTCCCTAGTCTTTATGTTTTGTTTCTTTATTGATTTAGACTTCTGTATATATTCTACTATACTTTAAATATTAAAAATATTCTTGTCATAAATTTGGGCCTTTGGGCCTAAAATGGAATTACTGCACAAAGCCTCTGTTTTTGGGTGTGGGCTGAAAGAAAGACATGAGATAAATATGCAGTGGAGAGGAGAGGAAATGGCCTTGAAAACCCAATTTGCTACAAAAGCTGTGGCCCAGAGGTAATTTTGACATAGTGCTTAGTATCTGATCTGTTGTCTGAAAGCAGTGGTGGTGCTTCTTGTTCCTTTTGGTTCCTTTGCCATCATCTCATTGGACTCAGCTCCTTCTTTTAGTGCTGTAGTCCAGTTTACCTAAATATTACATTTGGGAAAAAAAAAGGGGCAAACAAAGCAACTTTAGTGAATCTCGTCTGCTTTGATAAATTTGATGCTGGCAATGACTGACTTGAGCCACGGTTGGTCTTCTGTTGTGGTTTCAGTCAGAAAGGTCCCATTCCCTTTGTCCCACTGGTGGGCACACAGAGTTTGTGCCCTGCAGCTGTGCAGAAGACAACTCAGGAATGTGGTGCAGACACTTCAGTGTCCTCTGCAAGATTTCACTGCCTGCAGGAGCTGCTGAAGGTTACTGGTCATGGCTTCAAACCCTTGTGGTGAACACACAGAACAGAAATATTCAGAATGAAAAGACACAGTGAATTTAATGTTATGTTTTCCTAATGAGAGTTTGAGTTTCTGTCTTATGTTATTGATGGAGCTTTTTCTCTCTCAAGAATTAAACCCGAAGCAATGACTTATGAATCATACTTTGTGTCCCACTTACGGACTAGCTTGACTCATCAGTGATTTTTCTTCTGGCATGATCTGGGGGGGAATGTCAGTTATTTTTTTCATATGTAGTTTTAAATTATTATTGACTGTGGGATAAAGATGAAGGCAGTTCAGCTAAACACCTGATTTTATTTAGGTCTGTGCTTCTAAAGAGTCATGTCATTCAATAAAGTATTGTATGATTGCTTAAGAGAGACAGGGAGACATGGCTTTCTGATTCTTCAGTGATAATATCAAACAAGTGAATACTAAGAACTCATTATTATGCTCACAATTTCTTTGACCTATTATTTTTCAGATGTATAAAAAATTTTTAAAAAACTGAAAAAAAAAGTAATCTCCTGTCTGGAAAGTATCTTCTGCAAATAAAGCCCAAAACACAGAGCTTCTGATTTCTAGATTTTCTTTAAGCTACTGATGATGTCATGATAATATGCATTTGTACACAAATGTCGTGTAACTTCTGCCATTCTTAATAATCCTTCTTTTATTGGGTAATGTTATTTTTAGTGTTACATTCATCTTGTAATATAACTAGATGCACAGTGCTTTTAGTGCTTGTTTTGTGGGAACTTGGAAAGCAAAACTCAACTTGTGTAGTGCTTTCTAAGTTTACAAATTTATAATAATCTAGAATTAACACATTGAAACACTATAAGAATATTCTCTCTTATTAAGAGCAACCATATAGTTTTTTCACTGTTAAACTGTTTGGTACTTACTTTTTTTTCCTATAACTAGTATCATTAAATACTCTTAG
Organism: Acridotheres tristis; assembly: GCA_037013685.1. Classification (NCBI taxonomy): domain Eukaryota; kingdom Metazoa; phylum Chordata; class Aves; order Passeriformes; family Sturnidae; genus Acridotheres; species Acridotheres tristis. The sequence goes on along the minus strand of CM072886.1, from coordinate 97,418,059 downwards.
TGTCTTTTGTAGAAGCTATAAAAGCTTTTATAGTTAGGATTCTCAAAGCCTTTTGGTTTTGTTTGCATGCATTTTTAAGTGTCGGTGACTGAATTCTTACATACAAACAGTAAATTGTTTAATCTGTCCAATATTCTCTGATCTCTCCTCCTCACTATACACATTCATTGTCAGAACTTGACTCAAGGGATTTGTTTCATGCAGCACAGCAATTCTTCACTAAATTATCTGTAAGATGAAGCTATACAAGGCATTCCCTTAAGAAATTAAAATACGGTTTTTTCTGCTGTATATGAAGACTCAAAAAGCTTATCTTCACTCTATGCCCAATCAGTAGGTGCTTTATTCTTTAACTGAATTGAAATTCTGAAATGAAATATCTTTAATTGATGATTTAAAAGTTGTTGGAGCAACTAGAGAAGACAGAAATGTGACAGATGTGTAGGATATCCACATGCATAGGCATTGGGCATATGAATATATCATAGATGAGAAGCATAGATTCTCTCTGCAGGTATGTGGGAATCCAGACTCTTCTGCATCCTCCTGGCACATGGTCATTCATGTATGGAGAATGAAATCCATGTGGCTAAATCAGACTTCTTAAATTATTGGCATTAGTTTGAGCCAGATATTTCTTTCGCATTACACAACGAATGGGAAAACTTTTCTGCCAAGCAAGGAACAGAGCTGAGTGATAAATGTGACAGTAGTATTTATTATGGAGCTTTTCACTGGTGTGTAATCTTCTCTGATCTGACCAGCTCTTCATTGCAGGTAACTTTTTCCTCCTTTCAAACTGACCAAGCGTAATTCAAGAAGTGAAGAAAAGCTCGCTCTCAAATTCCCCATTTCTGTTCTCTGCTGGGGGCATCCAGTTTTGTTGATAATGATCTAATCTGTTGCATAACGAGCGAATACTGAGCCTGCTGCCATAGCCTGCTTCTTTCTTGGCACCGTTGGGAGGCTGCAAAGAGAGGCTGTGTGTGTGAGGCAACTGCTCTACCAGCAAGACCAAGGGGATCAAAGCCTACGTTTACAAATGGAAAACAACAGAAAGAGAAGCGTTTACCACACAGTTGCAATCCTGAAACCGAAACCAGTCTCACAGGAATGAGCTGTTTTGGAGCTGAGGATAATTTATTGCAAATTGTACAGAGCGGGAAAAGATAATGGATTTTTAGGGAAAATTCATCAAGATTTTATTTTGTAGTTTCTTGATATGGGGGAGACTACTGTTCAAAAAATGCATCTACTGACAATTATATCAATTTAATTGATTTTGCATGATTTTATGCTGCATCACGTTTTCGTCTTGGCTCCACTAATGTTTTCAATTAGGAAGTTTTCAAATGAAATCAGTTGCAAAAATTACTTCAAGAAAAAATAGGAAAGTTTCTGTCCTGGTTTCAGCTAGGGTAGAGATATCCTTTGAAGGTTGGATAGTTGTTTCAAGATCGAATTAAATGATCTTGGGAAAAACAGTGGCCTGTGGTGTGGGTTTGTTTTCAATTTCATAATAAATGGAAAGAATTTCTCTCCACATTATCCCCAAACTTTTTGGGTGAAAATTCCTTATTGTTCAGGAGATATCTAATTTATAAGCATGTAATATATTTTTCGGTGATGTTAATGAATCAAGATTGTTAGTCCCTGTATTTTAAGTAAAGGGTCAGATGTTGTTTTATTTTCACTTGCAATTCTGAATATTTGTCTTTAATTCCATATGAAAATGTTCATATTTACCTATGCTGATTTAATAAGCCCTTGGAAATGTAGGAATCTGAGCTGTATATTATTAGGGAAACCTGCTGTAATGTACAAAATGTTAAGCAAAAAGAAACCATGAGACTTCCAGAGTGCCGACTTAATGGAGTGTTCTTGGCCACAGTTCATTTGTCCCTATCATTTGCTATGCTTTTTACTATGGTTTTTATGGTCGGGCAAATGACAGTAGCAGGTTTTTTTCATGCTCATCACCTCCCTACAGAAGGGAGGCCAAGGCAAGTTGAAGGTGCAGTAAGCTTACTCTCCCTGCTGTCCTTGTCACTGTGGAGTGTTCTGTAGGATGTGCCAGGTTAATGGTAGTGGCTATGCCTCTTGTTCCCATGGTGGCCTGGTGACAGGCATGTGTGTGGTGTTTCTTTTATCCTGTGAATCCTAAGAAAAACCTCAAAGCACAATGTGATCACTCTGGATAGAGGTGCACTTTATCAGAGTGCAAAGCTTTAGTGCCTGAAACTGTTCACACACATAAATCTTTGAAATATTGTTCAACTAGAATTTTGGTCTCCAGTGTTAGAAACAGTCCCCTCTACTTTAAAAAAAAGATTCCTTACTATGTGTATTTGCAAAAATATAAGTTCTGATGATACTTTGTCGTGATGCTTACAGGAGGCAGCCAGAGCAGTGACAGCGACTGCTTCCTTGGACTACTTTGCTCTCCGTGGTGGTGTATGTTTCTTCAGGGCTTCCTCCTTGGGAAAGAAGGAATGCTTGGTCAGATCAGTCTGTTTTAGGACATCAGCTGTACTTTAAAGAATATGAGCAATCTGAATCTTTGGAAAGATCTGTGAGCTGTATTTAGAAATTATCCTGAGGGTCAAAAAAGGTGTCTTCTTTATCCAAAACTACCCCAGACCCTTTCTTGGAAACACCAGTCTTTGAAACTTTTTTTATAAAGTCTGTCTTTTTAACAAGGACTAAATAAGATATTTTTCTCTCTTCCTTTGTGAAACAACTGAGTTGTTCTGATTGAAATTAAAATACCTTAAAAATTACGACAGAGACTCGGCATGGAAAAATACAGACCAATTTTTAAAGCTTAGCAGATTTAAGGGATGAACAGTTCTGTGATCCCTAATTGTAATGCCTAGAGTCAGCTGCATTGATACTACCTCTTGCTGGAGAAGCACTATCACCAATTTACTAATTGCCATGATAATGTTACTTGCTATATATTAAATAGCTGTGTAATGTTTTGTTATATTTTTTTCTGTCATTCCTTACTAGTAAAATAGATCAGCAGCAGAGAAATTGTAAATGCTTAGAGGACCCTCCTTTTGTCCTCTTTTTTGGGTCATTGAAAGCTCTTGCTTTTGAGAGGCTTTTGTACTTTGTTTTTATGTTGAGGGTATTTTTGACAGGGAGTCAATGCTCAGATTGCAGTTTTAGTTACTATGGAGAAGCTTTCCCACAGAAAAGCTTATGCTCTATTTTCTGAACAGTGAATTTGACCAACTTCCTCTTAACTTGCAGTTCTGAAGTTCATTTTGTACCAGTTTTCTTTAGACTGAAAATTCTTTTGGCTCAGGCATACTTCCTCTTAGCCTTTGCAGTCTGTAGTGTCCTAATGGAAAAAGGAAAAGATGAGGACTGGGACAAAAGAGGAATATATCCTGAAAGCCTGCATATGAGAAGGGAAATAAATGTAGCTCTAGTCTGATAGTAGGGTTTTGTTGAAGGAGAGCTATGGCATGGCTGTCTTGGGAGTGAGTTTATTGGAGATTTCTAGTGTATTCTGATGCATGTATGTTAGTTGCTCCACTTGAGGATATGGTTTCCTTACACAAGGTGCTAGATTTTTGGGGTTTCCTTTTTTATGTTGTGCAGCAGGTAAGAGTTGTTTAAGTTAAGGTTTGTTTCCCTGGGACAAGCTTCCTGGTTCCAGGCTGAATGGCCACAACACGTACTTGGGTTCATATCTAGTTGTGGGGGTTTTTTGGTACTTTCTGTACTTTTTCTTTGTGTCTGCTATACTGAATACTGTTTGAAGAGGTAGCTACATTAAGGTGTAGTTCAAAGTGGCAGAAAACCATATGAAGCTGAGAACTTGATCCAGAAATAGATTGTGAAAGGTTCTGAAAGCATTTTATTTTCACCTGCTCTGTCAGCGTCTTTGCTGAATGAACACTTATTCTTAAGCCCACTGTTTTCAGTCTGGTTAGATTGTAATTTTTTTCGATTTTTGCAATTTTTTTTTCACCTCCTTCAGCAATAGGAAGGCATTACTGCAGCCTTTGAAAGGCCCAAAGGTTTGATAGAATTTTGCTGCAATGCGGGCTTTCCTCTTGATCCTGTGCAGTCACTGTCATGTGAAGGATAGGAACCTTTTTCTCTTCATCCTTTTATTTCTTTCAAATCACCCATTAAATACCTGAGAAAAAGCAGGTTGTTGGGGAAAAAAGTTTTCTATATAATAAGAGAAGTTGGAGAAGAAGAGATTCAGAGAGGAAGCAGCTTTCTAGGTTATGCCTAGAGGATTATTCAGATTCAAGACAGACTTCAGAATATAGGGCTCAACCTCAACATCTTTTCAAATTTCTTACTCAACTAAAGACAGATCAATTGCTCACCAATTATCTGTAAATGCAGAAGCATTTTAAGGGCATTTTCACTGTCTGTTGTCAGAATCTAAGACATAATTAATGCTTTCTGTTTCCATTTTTTTCAAGGAGCTATATGGGATGAGGAAGGAGTGGACCCTCTATAGAGGGTCTTAAGATTTCAAACACTGGAAAAGTAACTATTATTAGATAACCCATAAGGAAAGAGAGACATAAGAACTGCAAATCACACTGCAGCTAATCTTCAAAGATTGGGATTAGAACCAAGGTGGTTTTTTCTGTCCCCTTTTTTTCCTATCTGTGGAAATACAGACATATTTTTATTCTGGAATTTCAATACTGAAATCCTTATGTTAAATCTGAAGTTCTTAAACGACAAAGAAATTGTTTCCTGAACAGATGACAGAGTAATCCTGAGGAGTGCTGGGTTTTGCTTCCTCTTTCTCTCTTTTGTGGCTCTGTCTCACTGCGATTTGCAAGAAAAAGCTCATGAACTCTTCCAGTGGATAAAGGCTGAAGCTTCTTGTGTATAATCACAAGCAGGCTGACAGAGACACTTTATCAAAGTGACAGTTATTGTCTATAGAAGATTAGTGATAGACAGGAAAGATTTTGTTGTGAAGTCTTTCCCAAATCATGAACATTTTCAGTTGTGTGACCTTTTCTAGTTAAATTAGTGTAAATCTTAAAAGCACAGGACATCATGATTATAGAAGACAAAAGTTGTTCAGCTGTATTGCAGAGCATAGCCCTGAATTTGGTACAAGGTGTAATGCTCCCTGCTGGATTGCAAAACTGAAATTGGCTCTTAATGAAGGATCATGTTGAAAAATCCAATTCACATCCATGTTTCTAATACCAGCCAGACCTCTTGTATTTTTGCTACAACTGTCAGTTTGTATATTTCTGTGTAAAGGTCTTAGATGCATCAACACTTCTATTAAGGTTTATAAAGAAAGCAGTGATTTGAATGTGCGTGGCTGAAAAACACATTTCCTACATTTGTCCCAGCAGATTGCAGGCTCTCTTGAATATTTGGTCCTTAGGTAATACATATGAAGATGTGAACTCTTCATTCCTATCCACACATTTCTCAGTTTGGTTCTGGGGAGAGGAAGAGCAGCAGGGACAAAATACTAAAGATTCATGATGTCATGAAGCTTAACTAACTCACTGTGTTGTGTTGTCATTTAATAACTTCTGACAAAGTTTATGTAGGTTTTGCTGTGTCTTTGGAAATGCAGTTTATTTGCTTATAAAGCAATGGCTCTATAATATTTACAGATGGACTGTGATAACTTGGGGTGTTCCAGTCTCCTCCTCTCCAGTCTTCACAGGTTGTCTCTCTCACATAATGATAATTTCTGTTTTCTTTCCAAAGTTCTGGACATAATGCTGGTTTTGTTGTTTATAGTAAGCATTTGAATATCTACTGTCTTAATTGATGGAAGTTTTAGGTCAAATCTTAATATAAAAGCTTAGAAAATATAGATAAGCACAGTTTCTGCCTCTATTACTATTGCTTCTTAAATGTAGTTTTTATAGCTTATCAGAATTATGCAGACTATTCTGATGGAAAAAGTGTTTAGGACTTTAACTGATTTAGAATTATGTTCATGTATTTGTATCGCATTCATCAAATCAAAGGAAGAGGCATCACTAGCCATTTTAGAAGAAGCTATGACTATTTATATTTATTATGCAAATGACCTTGTATAAACCTTAATTTGCTTGCCTTATGTACTAAGAAAATAACATTTTTAGGTAGCATTTTAATTTACTTGCTCTGTTCTGTACTTACAAAAGGGTTAGCTGTGGGAATGTGTTTTATAGAGTTTTTTTTTAATGACTTGGCATTGTGTAGTTGAATAAATAATTTGCATTTGAAATGTGAAAAAGTCAGTACCACTTAGACTCCTTTACTCTTGCAAGCTGGTCAGCCTTTTTGTCTAAGCTAGTTCAGAAGAACGTGTGTTTGCACACGTGTGAGGAAAGCCAGTATCTAAAATATGACAAAAGAAAGGATAAATACCCAGTGGTCCACAGTGAGTCAGCAGTGTCACAGAGCAGTGAGATTTTTGAGGTTTAACAGGCGAATCTTACAAAAACTTCAGTTTATAAAAATAACTTTAAATATGAAAGAATAGTAAATCTTTCCTGTTTACCTTTAATTTTGACCTCATTTTACAGCTCCTCAACCATACAGTCAATACAGCGATTAGATTTGTCAAAGGTCTTCCATATAGCCTGAATGTTAGGCATGATGGCATCTCCTCTAGGAATGCTAATCCCAGATATAGGTGGGTAGAGGTATGGACGTGACTTAGACCCTCACTACCTACACAGGAAAAACAACTTTGTTGTAGCATCTATGATATTTTAGCAGCATAAATTTTTAGTTGTGGAAGATGTATATTGGAGACAACCAAAGCTTTCTGGTTTTCCCATACAACTTGGCACTCAGATCAGGGAAGTTCTGTTTTGAACTTCAGTAAAAAATGGAAATCCTGTAGCTGGCAACTATTTCCAGACATAGATCTGCACCTGGTGTGTTTTTAGCAATTTATTATTGCCTCATGAACTAGTTGCTTCTTTTAACTGCTTTAGGTTTTATTTTGTTTGGTGATGTGGCTTTGTTAAGACCTCATGAGTTTGATCGCCTTTCTAAGGAAAATTCACAGGACTTGGTATTTTGGGGTCAATTTTTTTCTTCAATTTTTAAAAAAACACAGTACTCTTCGTAGCAGAGCACAGCTTGACTGACGACAGCCTAATGATAGAAAAGTTTGCTTTGAAATGGGGTTTGGTTTAGGGCAGGAAGCACTGATGTGGTCTTGTAAGGGAAACGTGATGAAGGAGCAGGGAATATTTCTCTTGTACTATTAGAAGATTTTATGCTTTCCCTAATTTTTCGTGGTTTTATCTGTGTGTTTTTCTGTGTATTACTGAGCGTTCAGAGTTCTGTATTACTAAGTTCAAAGGAGTGTTTTTGTGTTAAATTCAATTCAGTGCGTATTTATCAGCATTTTTTTTTGTTATTCGGAAGAAACTGCAGTCTTGCCGAACTGAAAAATGTAATTTGAGATTTTTCTGAACTTGGAAGTTTTCCTCATTGTTAATAGTTGTTTAAATTTTTGGGCAGCTCATCAGTTGAATGCGTTTGTGTGAGCACTGTGTATCTTCCATACCTCATATGTGCTGCTGTGTGCATCATGTTCTCCTCCCTAACAAACAAGAGACGTCATTGGAATAGGAAATACTAACATTAATGCCACTTACTTCAAAAATGCCAAGAGCTTTCATTGGAAGAGACAAAACATCTTGTGCTTCAAGGCTTAGCAAATGCCTAAGATAGTGAAGTGGAGAAAGTTTTTATGGGTGTGCAGACTGATGTGCCTTGATTTGTTTCTGAAACATACAGCTATGACTGTTGTCTGAAGTTACTTAATTAAATAAAACGTGTGTAGTGCAGCAGGATCTAAAGAATCCTGAAGGATTGAATATGGCAGTTGCTCTGTTTTTATGATATTACCCTTTGCCCTCTTGTTTATCACCTATGAAATTGATTACATTTTCAGTGATATTAAATTATTATTGCAGGCTTATACTTAAGATGCAAATTAAACTTCTGATTAAATCGTCATTGATTTCAGGTGATGTATGAATTTCAGTCAAAGTATATGAACGTAATATTTTAAAATGCCATTTCTGTAATGTAGTACTGACTACCTGGGCAATTTTGCTGCCCTTCTGGTGATTGAAGAAGCAAGGTTTTCTTCCCTTAGTATGCAATAAAACTTGAGAGATGCATGGAGAGCATTATAGCTTAAATAAGGAATAACTGTGGAACTGTAATTAAATACAAATTGCTGTGCTAAAGCGCACTCAACAAATTATCACTTGATAGAGTTTTCATGGTTCTGAGGAGGCTCTTTTAGATGTAGGTAAATTTGAATGCTCTTGCTTTAATTCTACACTTCTGCTATAAAAACTTGCTCTGTTGCCAGCTTTCTAGTTTTTATTTGTGCTTTAGACTTACTAGCTTTTCAAAAGAATGGTTGTTTATTTTTTTCCTTAACTTAAAACTCAGAGAAACTCTTGCTCATGTGTTTTACTGTTTCTTAAATGAAGCCTTGGCCATCGGGCCATGACTCTTGCTTTATTAAACTGCAGCTGCTGGGCAGTTCTTGGGGGCTCACTGGGCTTGCATTCACTGGTGAAGTGTTCCAGGCTGCAGTAGCAGCCTGTGCTGTGCACTGACAGTGTGTGACATAAACAGTATTTGTAAAAAAGTGATACCAAGGAATAACCTTGGAAGATGAAGAACTTATGTTTCAGCATGAGGTCTTTGTTCTAAAATTTCTAATTATCATGTTGAGGATTAAATTAAAGAGGGAGACAGAGATACACTTAAAATACATGACTTAAAAAAAAAGTTTAATACAATTTTTTGGTTTACTTTCATTTCACTTCTCAGTTGCTGACTTATAACCAGTCTTCTTGCATAAAGTGAAAGAAGCACATTTAGTGCAAAATGAACTTCAAATTTCAAAGCACTCACAAAAAAGAATTCTGAATAATCAGCGTTTGAAGGTACATTAATATTTTATATTGAACTGTTTATTAATTGCCAGCGAGATGTTTTCGTTTTCCTTTTCTTTTGGGAAATTAAAAGTATTTGTATGAGCTATGACAGACTGCTGCCAAAGATCTTGTCCACTGAAAAATTCTAGTAAACTGAGGTCAGTCTGGCTGAGATTTTTTGTTGGGGCATAGCTGCTGGCAGTTAATGTGACCAAAGGAGATTGGTAGTGGTGGTGGGGTGACTTTCATACATGCAGAAGGTTGTTCCTAGTGGTTCTTCTTCCTTTCCATCTTCTGGATGGAATGTGAAATACTAGGTTTGGATTTCATCTTAATACATCTGAAGTTTGGTCTTGGTAATCACGAGCTCCAAAGTTTGTATCTGCTGGAATTCTCTGGAAAAATGATGTGTCTTTCAAAGCTGTTTTTTTCTAAAATACTACTCTAATTTAAAGAATTCATGTCAAACTTGTAGATCAAAGACAGAGTATATAGAAGCACATTACTCTATTACTATGTACTAGGGGAAATATATCACAAGGAATTTATATTTAAAAGGGAATTCTAAGAAAAAGTAAAAGTACAGATCTGATTATTCTGGAGAGCAGGCAATGAGAATTGCTTGTCTCCAGCCTGAACTTAAGTGCATTAGATACTGAAATACTAATTAGGAAAATAGACTGGATGATAATTTTTTTTTCATTTCAAATATTGAGTCTTCTGCTTTCTCTTTTCCTATGTTGTGCCCAGGATTTATCCTTCTAGTGATTAAAAATATTCCAGTGTGGGTAGTAGAACTGTAAGTTTGATAGCATATCTTGCAGTATTGCCTAGCAAAATTTTATTTTATTTTCCATAACTGTTTAAATGATGCTGAGTATATGTGTGTCATCATTCCTTGATTATTGTTCTCCGATCTTCTTCGATGCGTTACTTGAAAGTAGTTTTAATATATTATAAATATTCTTATTAATACATCCTTTCAATGACTCCAGGCCTAGATATATGTAATTTTTTTTGTAAATGTATTTAGTTACAAGCATTTGTACCTATTTTTCCCTTTGTTTCTCTGTAGCTACCTGAAATGTCATATGATGTCTTTCAGCTCTTTCCTATTCAGTGACTAAAGGACACTTGTGGTTTTATGCTTAGAGCCATTCCACCTATCAATTTTCTGGACAGCAATTATCCTAAATCCACTTCAAACTACAATGAAGTTGCTCACAGCTTTGTCCAGTTCAATATGAAGGAATTACTTTAAATTCTCTCTTTTAAATCCCTACTGGGCTTAGAAAAGGATGAACTGTATGGTGGCTGTGTTTGATCTTTCTGTTTTCATTTTAGTTAGCAAGTGGTATTTTTTCCCCAATGTTTCCTCAAAATGTGTTCCAGTTCTGTTTTCCTGTGAGGTTGGTGATGTCCCGTTCTTAGCTTGCTGCCTTGAGCTTTGACTTGAGTTGCTGGATGAATAATTACTGAACTGAGAACACTGCAGAGACAGCTTTTAGAAAATAAATATTTTTAAAATTCAGTCTTCTTTCCCTCTGATAAAATCATGATGAATTTGATTGGAAAAATAATTTAATTTTATATTATTTAATTAAGCTTTTTCCTTTGTGTCTCTGTCTCCCCTCCTCCCCATAAAGAGAGGGCTTGTAAAGTAAAATAGTAGTAGGGGATAACATGGTACAATTACAAGTTTTTTATGTTTTTCTTTAGACTGCACTGACACTTTGTCATATATATGGTGCTTGAAGCTCATCAGATGCAAACCCACAGTTCAGATATGGACTGGAAATTGAGTGAAAATAGCCTGCCTTTCACTGAAGTAGAAGCCTGTTTATAATAGTGGAGGCTAAGCTTAATTTAGTACTGCTTTGGCCAGTCAGTTTTCTATGGGCAAAATGACTGCCCTGTTAGCAGTAGAAGAGCATGTGTGTGGAAAAGCTGAAGGAAGAAAGCTAACAATTTCCTATCTCACAGAAAATCCTCTTCCTTCCCCCAAGCCAACCATGATAAAATGCCATAAATTTTCTCCACATGTTCTAGCTGTGCTTAAGCAGACGATTCATAAGATTTGAAGCTGTAACAAGATACATTTGGTCCTGAAGAGTGAATTTCAGCTTATTCTTTTCTGACTGTTTTCTTTTGGCTAGACGTTTGAATTGTATTTGTTTGACTTTTTTTCTCCACAGGATATCTGCTAGTGAAGGGTAATGTTTTTGGATGTACATTTCAGCATTTAATTTTTTGGCTCAATGACCCATAGCTCCTTTTGTTGATGTTTTGGGGAGGGAGTAGATTAGTGTTAGTGGCATGTCTTATGTAGGAGATAAACTTCTTCATCACCTAGTGCTCAAGCCTAAAGACAAAGATGCAGAAAAAAGCACATGGAACATTAGCTTGCAATATTTATTTTAAATTGATTTATGCAGATGGAAGTTGGTTTCTCTATGTAACATTAGCGAAAATTTTATAATATAAACACGATTCTTTCTGACTGCAGGATTGAGTGAAATGTATCCTACTGTGATATAAATGACTTTTATAAAAGTTAGATTTTATAATAGGAGGGTTGGTTATAAAAATGTTAAACTAAGTAGGTAAATTCTTGGTGCAAATCTTTTGGGAAGCATGGTTACACTTGGGATACAGTCAGTTTGTCTCTGTTTGTAATATGAAATTCTTCTGCCCTGTTTAACATCTATTATTTAAGAAGGACCTCTTGGGTTCCTACTAATGCATGTTCCTGAAAAAGTCACATCCAATTCCAAAAGAGGGTGTCTCAGTATTGTAACCATTAAACCAAACCTCTCATCCTAATACTTTAAAGAATGCCTGTTGAGCTGCCTTTTCAAGCAAACTATGTTGTGTCCTGAAGTTAACAAAACTGTGACAGTGAAGTCAAAAACTAGTCTTTCCTCAGGAATGCTTTCAGTGTGTTTCAGGAGGTGATGAAGCCAGTCAGATGTTGGCAAAAGTGCTCAGATCCAAGGGCTTGTAGCCCAAATTTCTGCTCATTTGCTATATTTAATAAAACAGGGAAGAGAAAGGACAGTTTTTCATTGCTAAAATTTGAAAGTTAGTTATATTCTGAAGCAGTTTGAAATGGTTTTAATAACAATGAGCTAGGTCTGAGTCTAGTTTTACACCCAAAGCTACAAAATAGTTTAGAGTAACTGTAGATTGCTGTTTGAGGTTTGAGCAATGCGTGGAATTTTTGTATTGCAGGAATCCCCTGCTCAGGTGACCAGGATTCAGTAGCCACCAGAAACAGAGTGCAAAATCGGTCGTTGATTAAGGAGGAGAAATCTCTTAGAGACTGCTCTGCCATTTTTCTGTGTGACCTCAGATCAGTTCATCAGCTCTTTCTTCTGCTGAGTTGCGTCTGTGTGCATAGGCTTATGTTACTCTTTGGACCAAATTCCCTCTCTTTGTATACCTGTGCTGACTGATTTCTCTGGGGTTACTTCTGGTCAGTACAGATGTAAGGTGAGAAGCAAGGTTTCTGTTTACATCGTCAAAGGTATTTGGTTTCTTTTTCAATTTCAGCATTGAGCTTGTATGTAGAATATAGACCAGTATTTTCATAACTTGCAAGGTAAGAAGGAAAAAGTTTAGATTATGAACTCTTTGGAATATAAGACTACGAGCAGGTCAAAGATTAATGCACTAACAGGCAAGGTGTTCTGGAAATGAGTCTCTTCCCTATACAGTGCTAGGTTTTATGTGCTTGTGAATTTTGGATATGCAGAGGAGCTCCTGGGTGTCAGTGAGAATGTCAGTGATGTTGTGTCACACTTCAGCTCTGTCCTACAAGGAAAGGCCATTGCAGTCCTCAGTGCTCCTCCTCTGGATATGCTAATGCACTGTGAAAGTGCACATCATGCCTGGATGGGCCCTGCTGGTAAAATACTGCCTGGAGATCTCACAAAGTGCTAACGTGTGGAAGCGCCCTGGAGCAGAGGGTGAATAATACTGCTTTGTAAAGGTCAGTCTGCTGAGGTTGGCTACCACCACCTTCTCCCGTGGGGCTGGGCTCCACTCGGAAAAGTTCTGTTGTTCTTTGCAATCTCAAAATCCACAGTTTAATGGGTAGAATCAACAGGGCTGATAAAGTGTCTGAGGTTAGACAGAGGGAAAGAAAAGCAAACACTGAAAGCTTTAAAGCCTTATTTAATTGACTCTTTGAGTTAGGATGGTTGTCTAATTTCAAGTCTTGCCTGCTGCAGTGTTACCCAAAGTGTGTTACCTGTTCTGGAATTGCCTTATTCTCATTTCCAGGCTCCCTGTATTTCTTTGCCTTCAAATAAGAAAAACTCTTCTACTTCTTGCAGTGATTCCTGGTGGTTACCTAGCACTATTTGCCAAGCAAAGTCAATAGGTAACTCTCACTAGCAGACGAACACATTGAAAAAAAAATCCAAAACAAAAAAACCAACTACTTCATAATTTTTTTAACGTTACATTTTACAGTAGCGTTTGACTCTCCCCTCTTATTTAAAGCCTTATGCCTTTTTTTCCTCTAAGGCTTTTAATATTTAATGTAATTCATAAAATATTGTGAGCATGGTGTATAATTTGTGTACGTAACATTAAATAATAAAATAGGTGTATCTAAAGAATAGTTTCAATTATGTTCTTGCAATTTTATTTGGGACCTGGTTATTCTTAAACACTTTCCATAAAACATGTATGTGTAAAACATACTTATGTGAATATTGCTAAAAAAAGGAAAATCTTCAAATAACTTCTAGCTGTAACACTATGTATTACACTTGTCAACTATTTCTAGTGTCTTGCAGGACATTTGTGTTCATAGATAACCTGTCATCCTGGACTTAATTATTTACAAAAAGATGTGTCCATTATGCAGACTGTGTCATTTCAGACCTGAGTTGTAGATCATCTGGCATTTTTTCTACTGTGAGGAAGAGATGTTTCCTAATGAGTGAGGAAAAGGTTTATCTCTTCACTGTAGTTATGGGACTACAGTCTGAAGCAAAACCCTGCAAAGAGGAAATGCTCTTCCTCCTTTGGTTTTCTATTTTGTTCCTCCATGAATAACTGTTCCTTCACTGCACTTGGTTTGCTTAGAAGTTGTGATTCCTGAGAATGGTCTGTTCTCTAAATGTTTGCTTAAAATGGAAAAGCATTCTGAGTCCGCTTCTAGGAGTATGTTTAAGTAATATTTGTTCTTCTGTTCACCAGTGTTTTCATTGCTAGGCATTTAAAGGATTGATGAGAGTTCATCTTTCAAGTAAATACTTAGCGGACTGTTTCTGTGCACCATGGTTATTGCTTATTTAACTTAGGCAAGCCACTGCCCAGCGTCACAGTGTTTTGTTTAGCTTTGTTTTTTCCATTCCTGATGTCTGTTGAAGACTGGTAGGTTGGGTAATTCCAAGTTTGGTATCTTACCTTTACGTTTTCTTGTCTGTTTCTCTTTGAGGCTCTTGTTGCAGTCACAGCTGCTGCTTCACTGATGAAAGTAAGTTTGCTCACAAAGTAGGTACCGATGATTTATGTACCCTGCAAACCACAAGGTGCCTACAGGACAGTCCTTCTTTGTCTGTGTAAATAAAGTGTAGGGATCTCCCTCCATAGAAGAGAATTGTTAAGGTTGGGAAAGACCTGTAAGATCATCTAATCCAGCCATTAATCCAGCACTGGCAAGTCCACCACTAAACCATATCCTTAAGCACCACATCTACATGTTGCTTGAATACTTCTTGGGATGGTGATTCAACCACTTCCCTGGGGAGCCTGTTCCAGTGCCTGACCACCCTTTCAGCGAAGAAATTTTTCCTAATATCAAATCAAACCTCCTCTGCTGCAACTGCTTAAACTTTCAGCACCTTGCAGTTCTGTTAAGTCTGTGCTACACTAGGTCATTCTTGTGATATTTGTTTAGCTTCAGCTGCCAAATGCTGTTTCCAATGCACTTGGGTACTTATTTAGTATTTGTGCTCTTTCTTTGAAGTCTTCCTGTTATTAGAAAACCCAGTGGAAGAGCAACCAGTATCTCCCATACTCTTATTTTCCCCTAAAACATCTGTTCTCTTGCATTTGTGGAGAGCAATGCTGGGTCATGGATGGCTTGGGCCTCATCCAGCCTCAACCTTTCTGAAGGGTTGAGACTATGAGGGCAAGGGGAAGGCTTGATTTTGTCAGGTTTTAAAATTTTGTCTAAGAATACAAATTAGAAGTCAAATAGAACCAAACCCCCCTTTCTCCTCAGACATGATGTCTCACTGAGTGCACTAGGGCATAAAGACAGATAATTCACATTACTTGTTGCTTGATATACCAAGAGTGGTGTATCACACATGACTGTGTTTGACCATAGCTTTTAATCACATGACAATTTCTTAAACACGGCGTTTAAAAATGTTTACAAATTTAGAACAACAGCAAAATAAAACCTGACATTGGTTTATAGTAAAAGTAAATAAAATATCTTCCCAACAGTATCCCATGTGGCTAAATGCATTTTTTTTCCCAAAATTCTTGTTATATGCTTTGTTGGGAAACTCAGTAAACTGTGACACTTTGTTTCACTTGCTCAGTGTTTCGAGAATGCTGTCTAATGGGAATAAATTTGATTTGAAACCCAAAAACTTACAAAAGTAGGTTAGATAGATAACAGTCAAATAACTAGATAAGAGTCAGGACAAAGATCCTGAAAATAATTTGAATTTACAGAAGTTGCAAATAAAATCTAAAATAGTGTGGGTACATACAAGGCGGAAGTTACCATGCATGTACACTTGACTAGATGGCAAGTCCAAAAAACAATATTTGGCTATACTGAAAGTAAGACACTTTTGCCTAGCATAGGCCATTTGGTCAACTTGAATGTTGTCTGGGAGAGCTTTACTCCCTGCAGTGATTGACTCATCCAGGCTCCTAATTGGTCTCTCATACTATCAAGCTAAGCTGTTTGTTTCTTTACCCACATGCAGGTTGTTTTCTTCCCCTTGCATTTCAGCAGCTTCTTCTTTTCATTCCAGTGTTTTTGTAATTCAGCAAAGATTGTGTATACACCTGGTAGATTATCTTCCCTCTTCTCTAAGTATTGGGATGGGGAGTTACTGGGGAAATGCAGTACATTCCAGTATTAACTTTCCCAGACATTTTCGTGAGTTAGCCACAGAAAACATCTTCAGTAATTTTCTTCTACCAGTGCAGGCTGGGCAGTTGGATCGGCAGGAGGTCAGAAAAGAATGTGCCACTTCATATTCAGGTTTATAGTCATGCACAAGTAACACAGAAATGATATTTTAATCATTTAAGGGGAAAGCAATTGACAGTTTCAATTGAGACCTTGTTGTATTGATACCTTATTAATTATCAGCTATACATCTTTCAAAGAAAACACCATGTTAATTGATAGCCATCTTTTGTTTGTAATGATTAATAATGTAAAATTAATTGCAGTGGATATAGAAAGAGATGATCTGTGTTAATCAATTATAAATGAAACCTTAATATTTGGTAAGTCTGACAGTCATCTCTGGAAATAACTTCTTAAAAGGAACATCTTTTTGAGTAATAATTTTTTCCTAAACATTACTGTTGGGAATTGACTGATGCTGGAGATACTGAGCATTTTTACCTTCTCTTTACTGGTGTTTGCACTGTCTATTTTTTTTTTCTTTCACTTTTTTTTCACTTAGCTAAATAGTAGACTTCTCCAGTGTTTTTTTTTGGGTGGAAAGTAGGGTTGAGTTTGGGGGTGGTGGTGGAAAGAAAACTAGGATTAAAACATAATTTTTAGGAATTATTTTATTTCTAGGCATTATTTTGAACATTAGACATATTTCTGAACATTATTTTGTCTCATACATTAGGCTGCTGCACCTACTTTTCCCATCCTTTTTCTTCCTGGAGGGCTGTGCTGGAGGCCCAGATGACCTCCCTGACCACCCTTCACCACTGAGCTACCACTCACACCTAGAGGTTTAAATGTGTCCTGCCTATGGAAGGTTGCGTTTGTCCCCTCACAGTTTTTTTTTTCAAACTTCTTTGCTTTCTTAAGTGTGGGGGAAATTCTGCTAACATGTAGACAGTAGCAGGTGAGTATTTATGAAGTGTGTCACTCAAAAGTAGCAGAGAAGTTTGATGATGATGCACAACCAGAAAGGAAATTTCCTTGGTTAGGGAGGAGCAGATTCCTTCAGTTGAAAGGAGTGCACTCCTCAGCAGTGAGCATTAAGGACTAGATGTTTTTAATCAAAGAAATTAAAAAAGAAAAAGGACTTTTGCTGACAGATGTGTGTCTGTGGCACAATGTGTTTTCATGCCTTCCCTTCTGTGCCTGTGATGGAGAAGTGAGTTGATATGGATCTGCCTGCTGTTTACAAGATCCACATTGTGAGTAAGGAAGGGCAAGGAGAAAAATGTGCCCCTTTTTGTCAATTTTTGTTGCTGTTTTGGTGCTGCTTTACTTGGGGATACCTTTAATGATGATACACTAAGATGTTAAAGAGGAATGTCCTCATATCTCCTTTGAATGGAAGGGTTATTGGACTTGATTTGTTTGCTGTAGTTGTAAGCTCTCTGGAGTAATGACCTTTCTTATGTGGTTTGTAAAGTGCTGTGTTTACTCTTGATGTCCTGCAGATTGCTGTAAAAAATAATACAGGGAGTAATGTAGCAGCACTTACCTCTTATTCTTTTTCTATATCCAGTGTAATAAAATTATACAATTATGATTGAAGAAGATATGGAGGTAATGTAGTCTGAATGCTGTTGTTTCCAAGGAATTAGAAGCCATTTGCCAACATTTAAAGCAAAATATCTTTTTTTTTTTTTTTTAATTCAGTGAAGATGGATATGTAAAGTTGGGTTTGAAAAGCTCTGCTTTTATGTAGGTATTAACCTAATTTTGAGGATGTTTTAAAATATTTAGTTAACATATCTATAGAGTCCAGTAATGTTTCAGCACATGCTCTTTAGAAGCTCTGTCATAGTTAGCTTGCTTCAGGTATTTATGAACATAGGAACCAAAATAAGATTGATTGCAATTACATAAAAAATTAAGTATCTTAAAAATCGAATCAAGTTTAGTCGTGGCTTTTTTTTTTAAATGATCAAAATAATGGTAATTTTTCCCATTTAGAAACTTAGATATTGGTTTTTTGCAGTGTTTTTGGTAGTATTTAGTGTTTTTTAAGGCTTCAAATTGCAGACTCAGTGTGTGATATGATAAATTTAATCCAGAGAAAAACTGGAAAATTGTTCTGAGACACCCTGATTATTTTATTATTTTTTTAAGTGCCATGATTCCAGGAATTGCAACCTGTGCCTTTTAACAGAGGGACTTTTGTGATACATGGGGCACCGTGTATTGAGCAGAGAGTGATATTGAATGTCTGCTGCTGTTCTGCAGTGCCGAATCCCCTTATGAATGGCTGTGGAAAGTTTAAAGGTTATTATCTCGTGTTTGTTTACTTTGTAAAGATAAGATTTCAGAGAAAATCGAAGGGTACTGTCTGAAATTCCCAGTCACTGCAGTTCCATGGAGAGCATCGATCCCTTCCTAGAGGTTGCTGGGGACTCATTGTCTCCCTGTTCATTATAGGCTGCTGCTGAAATCTCCAATATTTCAGGTTTGTGATTCTTTTATTGTTGTTTTGGCAGTTTGTCAAAATTAAATGGCTTATCCAAATCAATATGCTGTCTTGCTTGGTAACATCTGCATTTCACATGTCAAGATATTTTGCATTTTGAATACAGTCACAATGGAATGAGCCACAATGATTGCAAAAAGAGCCTTTTGGCCCTCCAAAGCCCTCTGACTGTAAGGAAACTTTCTGGAAAAATAAACTTTGCTCAGTTATGCAATCACAGCTTCCACTGAGATCAGTGGTAATTGCACACATGTGCCCGTGGATAGGAGTGAGTCGGTGAAGAATAAATGCAGCAAGGTCAGAGACAGAATATAAGCTACAATGATAATTTACTTAATTTAGAACAACTGTTTCTGTATTTGTGTTTATTGGTGAGACAATTAATTGCATAGTAAGGAATAAATGAACAACTTCCTCTGTTGTGATGGCCTCTCTTTCCATGGGGTGACTAAGCTTTTCTCACCAATTTAAGTTGTGGTGATATGTGGCTTTAGATACATGTTTATCATTAGCTAAAATAACACAGCTGTTAAGACAAGGTTTATTGCCATGCTTGTTCTGCATGCTAAGCACATTCTGTTTACATGTCAAACAAAATGCCAATTTAATCGGCCCCCTCAGAGTTTCCGAAGGAGTGATGATGAAAGTTTGGCAAGTTTATTTGCACCGTTCTGTACAAAATCTGCACGGCCATTATCTCCAGACACTTGCAATATGAAAAATGCCAATGGTGTTTTTACATACTTAAGAGACTAATAAGCTACAGATGTCAAAACTGTAAAGTTGAATTATCTTGAGCATGTATGAATATAGCAATACAGTTTTTTTTTAAATTCGTATGTAAGCTGTTTTAGTACCCTGAGCTGTTTGTACCATTTCTGAATGACCACTGATTTAGTGAAACTGTTGTTTGAATTGAGAACCCACGCTATAAGGAAAAATGAAAATTTCTTATTAAAAGTAGGAGTCATTAGTTTGTTCTTAATTTGTTTGGAGCAAGAATGTAGAGGGAAGTAAAAAAGGAAAATGGCTTGGTTTAGACAATTGTCTGTACATCATTGCCTGACACCCCAGTAATAAACACAGCAGGTTGACACATTCAAGTTGCCAGACATATTATACAGCAGTGAAAAGCTGTCTGTCTGCCACAGAATAGATGGAGTCCAGTGCAAATGGTCATGATGTTCCCCTACTTCTGTTTCTGCAGTCAGTTTACTTTTTTCTTCATGTAACTATCTACCCTCTGCAGCCACATTGGTATAGGAGCTATAGTTTTTCACAAAATAAAACTTTATTCTTTCCAGGCAACATCTAAAATATTTAATAATACACTTTATAATTTTTTTTTTTACTTCACATCAGATGACAGTTTGAAGAGCTCAGGCTGAGGGAAAGGGAAATTCAGGCTAACATTTTTCACAGAGTCTATTTTGGGCATCAGCTCTGGGTGCCAATCTTCAGAGGGAGGCTTTGACTTAAAGAGAAATCCTGTGCTCTTACCTTGTGCTCACTCAGGTTTGAACCACAGGATTCAGCACCTCTGTCAGGCTTTAAATCTTTCAGACCGAGTACCCCAATTTAGTTACTCTTTTTGATAAACTGACTTATGTCGGCTGCCAGAGGTCAAATGAACCCACCCAGAATCAGACAAGAAAAAGTCTTGTCTGAATGCCCAGTTTTGTACTTAGCTTTCAAGACTGTCTTCTTGGGCCTCTCAGAAAATCTCTTCTTTAATGACAAGCCAGGAAATCTTTTAACCAGACCTGAACTAAACGTTTATGTCCCCCTTTTTAATGCTTTCCAGACTACCAGTAATCTTTAAATACTGTTTTTCATGCATGGGTTTCTTGAATTTACTGCCTTTTTATTTTTTTTTCCTTCTGTCTCGTTTATTTAACCCAAGTTAGTATTTAAAAAATAAGAGGTAAAACGGAGTACTTAAAAAAGCATGGATAATTTTGTAGCCATGATTACGTGTTAATGCCAATGTGTCTCTAATCAATTAAATGTTTCCATCACAAGTGAGTAATAACTCAATCAAGATTACTGAGTTCATGGCACAACTGATGGACTTCCATGATTCATCCACAAAGTGGATAATACTTTCATGAAGCCAAATGCAAACGTTTCCATTACAAGGTAATGGACAGCAGTGACTGATCAGCTTAATTTTTACATCTTTTCTTTCTTAATTCCTGATCAGATAATTGCTCAAGGAAATTTCAAAGCCAGCAAAACGCAGCTATGTTATTCTCAAGGGAAAGGTAGCTTATTGATATTTCAAATGTCAGTCCTCCAAGCGTATGAAACTAGTTTCCTCTGTATACAACATTTGTACTCGCTGTTAAGAATTAACTACCTCCTCACCCATCCTGGAAATTATTGATGTCAGCCTACCTAAGCACAGCAGCCAAGTGATGCAAAACCTTTACCCAGTTTTGTTCTTCCATCCCTGCTCTGAATGTTACCAGGATTTCTGTGCTTATTGTAAAGATTTTCTGTGCAAATGAAGTAATACAACTTAGGCATAGGTGGAAACAGGTTAATTTTTTTCACTTGCTAGAAGCTTTTCCATTCACATGTGACTAAATTCTTTGCTCCTAACAAGTTATAACTGAAAATTAGTTGGACTGGGCATAGATATTAAAACAAACGAACAGACCAGAAAAAACTCAACATAAAACAAATGAACAAAAAATTAATTTGAAATTACTGGATTAGCAGAGTTGAGGTGACAGTGTCCCGGTAAGACCACAATATGAAACAAAACCTTGTTTAAGCAGCTGCAGGAAGCTTGCACTTCCCTGTAGTCAGTTTTAGTTTTAAAGTCTTTGTACTTGTTTGCTGGCAGCTTTTTTTGTTGTTGTAGTAATGATAAGGAGACATGACCTGGGAAATGGGGACATTTCTAGCAAAGAAATAGCAAGATTAGAAGAAAAAAGCATGTTTCATATTTTAACTAATGGGCATGTGACTGTGTTGTTTTGTAAGCTTGAGTTCTGACAGCAGGTAACAGTAAAGTACAGTTTTATTACTGTAGTCTGAAGATGTGAAATGTGGTGCTTTTAGTTACCTGGCACTGTTGTGTTTTGATGAAGAAGCCAGTTGTTTGCTCTTGCTGTTTACTGCAGGAATAGAGAACTGATGTTTTAGCAGGGAGAAAAATAACAGGAGGGAATGGGGAAAAATATTTTAGGTATTGCTGTATGTGGTAGCAGGAATGTTTGAGGTCAGTATTATTTAAGCAGTTGGCTGTTTAGATGCTGGCTGTGATGATTTTCTGCTCACAAACAACTTCTCTAGAAACCGTTTAATTGCATGATTGTAGGTATCCACAAATTTTTTATAAACAAATATTCACAGAGATGAATGCTTTATGACTGCCTTTAAGATTACCTTTCACTGCCAAGAAATATCATGCTTTCAGGCTCATGGTGTGTTTTTTTGGGGTTGTCCTGTGCAGGGCCAGGAGCTGGACTGGATGATTCTTCTGGTTCCCTTCCAACTCAGGATATTCCCTGATGCCATGATTCTGTGGGCATATTTGCTAGTGGATATCATCATGTGCACCTGTTTCTATGTCACCTGTACATTGATACAAGTGATTTTTCTTTTTTGCCAAGAGTAGTTTTGTGAAGCTACAGGCAGCCAATTCTATATTGCCACACAACATATTCCTCTAAAAACGACTTTGAGAAAGGTCTTAATCTTGTCTGGGGAGGGGATAAAGATCTCTTCTGCAGAGCATGGTGATTCATCTTGTTGTGCTCAGTGAGGCCAGCCAGATACTTGGAAGTTGCTGAGCTGCTGAAACTTCTCTGCATAAGCTTTCAGCTCTGAAAAATACTTCTCTGCTCCTTGATTGGGGTATTGTTGTTCTTAGTCATCAGATCCTTAGATCACCAGGATCCCACCACGCACCTCTGCCTGTGTGTGTAAGAACACAACTTTGTACTGGGGAAAATCTCGATGAAACATAGGTTTTGTTAAAGCGTTGGGAAGCCATTAGTCATTCTTACCACCCCTGACTGCAAAGTATCATAAAATAGTTTCTGTTTCTTTTGAAAACCCTCTCCCTTGCTTAAAAGTTTCCCCTGTTGACTTTCAGTGAAAAGCAGCTGTTGAAGAGTCAAAGATTTCTGTCCTCTGGTAGCCTGGTGCCAGTTCAAGAAGGAGACAATCTTTTCAGCAAAGGAAAGAGGCTGCTAAAAGCTTATGGGGATTCTCTGCTTGGCAATTTCTGCCTGGGGCACAGGAGGTTTCCTTCTTGCATATCAGGTGAAGAAAGTTGAAGAATAAGTGCATGTGCATTTAGAGATGACCTATCAGAAACACGAGGTTAAAAAAAAAAAGGTTTCTAGGAGGGCCATGTCTGTGGATCATTGTACAATGACTGTGTAAGCCCCAAGATTTTCACTTCAACACCAGGCACCATCTAATAATGACACATTGCAACATCTCATGGCCCTGGGCGATGGGGCAAGCATTACAGCCACAGCTGTGATGTTTTGTGTCCTGCACTGTGTAACTAATCAAGAGGTACATCGACTGCAGCACTTAATGACAGTGATAGGTGCAGTGTGCTGGGAGATGGTCTCTGTTTCTTCAGGGGATAAAACTCTACAGGCTTCCTTGGGCAGACGAGAGGTAGAGTCATTGACATAATGTCTAAGTTAGATCCTAGATCCTCGAAGCAGTTGCTTTCATGACACAAACTTCATCTGAAGGGAATGTCTTTGCAGGGTTGATGGGAACATCCTGCTTCTTCATGTGTCCTCTCATGCAGCTTAAAGCACCTCATGTGATTTAGAGAAAATCAAATATGAGGCAAATCATTATTGGGCGTGTGAAGATGTTGAACCAAGATTTTGTCATAAAGATGTGTTAGCTGGCTGAATGCTCATTAGTTTCTAGTAAGTGCAGTTGTTACTGAGCACATCTGAGTCAGGACAGCCTGTGGCTCAGAGCTTGCTACTGGTCTTTCATGGGTCTACCAGGAAGGGAGAATATGGGACTATGGTGCCTGGTAGGAGTTTTAGGAAATTGTCATGTCAGACACCCCTCAGTGAGAGAAACAACAACCCTTCTTGGGATTTGTGATCTCCCATAGGTCAGCTCTGACAAAAACACCACAAGTTGTCTTCTATTTTTGGTCATTCCCTGAATTAGTAAGAAAATCATTGGCCCTTGGGCTTTACCTAGTAACAGTGAATGCTTGAAATCTTACATTTGATGTCTGAAAGCTCAAGAGGAGAACCTTCTCAGGATTTGTGTTCTCCTTCAGGTTTTTGTTATTTCAGTAGTGACTCCAAAAAGCCATCATTTTATAAGCGGAGAGCAGGAACCTGCTCTGCATCTGTTCCTTCTTTTCATCTGTGTTCCAAAGCTCTTCCCATGTTGTTACAGTTATCTATCTTTTGTGATCCTTGCCAGAAAGTTTGTGGTTCTCAGTTGTCATTTCAGGAGACAAAAGAATAGCAAAAAAACTTCTGTGGCTAGCAAGGTAATGTTAGCTGTGGTTTTTGATGGTATTACTTCTACTGCAGAGCATCTTACAGCCTCAGGCATTTGGATAATTTTGACTTTTCTCCTGAGCTCTCCAATAATTTTTATATTCTGCTGGAGCATCAGAGAGGAAGATGGGCCAAGGCCATGTCCTCCTAAGGTC
This sequence comes from Acridotheres tristis, assembly GCA_037013685.1. Classification (NCBI taxonomy): domain Eukaryota; kingdom Metazoa; phylum Chordata; class Aves; order Passeriformes; family Sturnidae; genus Acridotheres; species Acridotheres tristis. The sequence goes on along the minus strand of CM072886.1, from coordinate 97,393,826 downwards.
TGTTTTAGCTGCAGTTTATGAAACAGAAATGTATTTTTTGTTTTCTTCCTCACCCCAACTCTTTCAATAGCTTTAATATTAGAAAGAAAATAAGTGGTAACCTGTTCAGGGGATTCAGCGCTTATAGCTTTCTTTGCAAAATATTTATTGAAAGTATCAAAGATTCGAACAATTATCTCTGGTATTGTAAGTGTGTCTTTGAAATTTAACTTCAAATGTGTCAGGATTCATTGCTTTGTAATCCATAATCCAGTTGAAAATCTAGTAGCACTTGTCTGTTTGGGAAGCAGAAAGTCTCTTCTGACTTTATGGTGGTTAGTAAAATGTGATGTAAACCACTGTGATGCTCTCTTTTAGCATCCTGAGACTTCAGTTCATCTGTAGTTCTTTCTGATTTACCTTAGCCCTGGGAATTTAATGAGTGTTAGATGGGGGTTTAATGCCATCTGAAGGATGTGGAAAAATCACCTGTGTGAAGGTACTTGTGTTTCTGGGATAGAGCCTGGATTGTTCCATGTTTGATAGAGAGTAGAGGATCTGCAAGTAACTACTCTGTTTTCTGACTAGTTTTTTGTGCAGATATAAATTGAGTCAATGTAATGCAAGACAGAATCCCACAGAACTGATTCTGAACTTCTAAAAAATACTTTTTGATGAAGCAAAGATAGTCATGTAGATAAACTGTCCCAATAAAAAAGGGTGAGATAAAATAAGTATAGTATTTCTTTTAATGACGTAATCTGCAGCAGTGTCTTTAGTTAAGTATGTCTGTAAGCCTGCATTGAAGAAGTAATGAAGCTGAAGGTAGTGTAGGCTTGTCCACTGGGTTTTGAATGGCAAATATTTCTGAAAGGTGTGAAGTTCTGTGATGCCAGGATTATTTTAAAGAAAAAAAAAAAAAGTGTCCTGCAGCTGACCTCTTGTGCAATCATCAGTTTGTCACTGATCAAGAGTGCCAGCCAGCCATGTGGGAAGTGTTTCTGAAGCGTTTTGGGGTTTGAAAACTTAGAGTTATGAGTGTTATCTTTCAGAGGTCTTTTGGTTTAAAACTAAAAAAATGAAACCATATTCAATGGCAGAGTGAGAGCAGTGGTGTGTTATTATTTTTATGTTAGCATATGAAAATGAAGATGAGACTGGAAATCTCATTAGTCCAGTAGTTTCTGTATGTTGGAAGTTCCGTGGCTGTGAGGGAGAGAAGGAAAATAATGTCAATGCTACAGCTCTCCATTTTCATCTCTTGTAGTAACAGCAGCCATGAAAAAAAACAACTTTCTGGAAAAGAAGGAATGTTTGTTATAGAGAGCCTATATAGGATGATTAATTAAACCAGTGTATTTGTGTTTATCCAAATGGTCAGGATGAGGTCAGACCTAAGTGAACTTTCTAGTGCTCCTTCCATTGTATCAGGGAATTCACCCTGTGCCAGACCTGAGTTTTAGTTGCATGTATCTTTACTTCAGTAGCTGTGACTTACAGTGACTACAGTGACCCAAGAAACTTCTTCCAAAACAGGATATTGTCCAGTTGAAAAGACAGGGGCCGGCTGAACAGGATTTTACATGCCTGTCAGTCCTGTCAAAACCCACAGACATCCCAGGGCTGCAGGATGTGAGTCTTTCATGAACTGTCCTAGATCTTCAAGGATGTCCCTTTATCCATCTGAAAAATTATTTGTTGCAGTCCTTGACTGGCTATTTTTGCTGGTTGTAAGCAAAGCAGTGGAGCATGACATGGGCACCAGAGACTACCCTGCCTTCCCACAAGTGCTAACCTCTACTCCTCTGTGTCTGTTTCCCTGCATCCTACATTCTAACACCTGGGTAAGTTAACTCTTTATAATTATGTGGCAAGTAGCACTAGTTTTCTTTTGTAGGAAACAGTACTCATTACAGAAATGAGTCACAGTACCACAAATGGCAGTGCTCAAAAGCTTTTCAAACATTAGACCTTATATAGTGAAAAGGAAAAAGCCTGGTTCAGAACCTAAAGAGGGAGAGCAGTACCAAAACAGTGATAAGTGAAACAAAAAATTAGGGAAGACAGGTTGGAAGATAAGTGTAGGAAAGGCAGATGAATCACCGAGTTGATGAGAATGACAGACTCTGTGTCATAGCAAATGCCTGCTCCATGAACAAAAGAATTAACAAGGTAGTAAATGTTGTAAACACATCTTATATAAGGCTTAGTGTTTCATGTTAAAGGAAGGATTATTATGATTGCTGTAATGACGTTTTCATGAAGAAGAAAGGGATTTTTGAATAAAAACTTTGTCCAGTGCTTTAGTGCTACAAGAAGAGACTTGATTGAAAAAATGCATTTAATTTTGGAATAAGAATTTGAGTCATCCTTTGAAAAAATTACTATGGTGATAGCAAATTAAGTGTACAGAGTATTTGGGTTATTTATAAAGAGGCAGGTCACTCCAAACTGTAGAGAATAATAAAGATTAAAGTGCTATAACATTAATTTTTTAAGTGTAAGTACTGTAGTATGTGATAAGAGGAAGCTGCATGATGAGATTAAGCCATGCAAAGCTCTACAATAACTAGTGCAACCAGTAGGAAGGACTACTGTTTACTGTTAAAACATTTTCATCAATATATATTAAAATACTGGTTGTTTCCAGGTGGATGAATCTGTCTTGCCTTAGCTGAGACACTTGTCGCAGTTTACCAAATTCTGTGTAAGCATAAATAAACAAACCCAATCAGTCAAGATCACTGCATCACAAAATATGCTTATTTTGGCAAGTCTACTTCGTTTTAATTGCATATGGTCTCAAACTTGAACCCTGGGTCTAAAAAGCTTAGGAGAAATTTGAATTGGAGTTTAGACTTCACAGATTTTATTTTCTTAGAAAATGCTTCCAGACTTCGCCTGCACCACATATTTATTCATGAGAAACAAGCCTTTTATATTAGGTGTTATATAAACACGTGTCAAAGACCCAGCATTATTTTTTATTGAGCTGCAAATAACATGTGCAGTTGGGAGTCAGTTTTTTATTTACTGATTGCTGCTGGCATGCTGGTCCCCAGGCTGAATAGGCAAGAGGGGGTCTGCACTGAGGGGAGCACACAAGCTTCCAACAAACGGAAATATGGCTGGAAAATACTTGGAAAGAGAAAAATTCCTCTTTCTTTTCTTCTCAGCCTTCCTGATGGAAAGAGTTTGTCTATTAACAAGTAATTCCTTTAGGGTAAGTGTCCTTGTTTGGTGGCATGGCAAGGAAACTCAGAGTCTAAAGGAACCTGTGGCCCTTGACAGTGCTGGGAGAAGATGAGTTCAGTACCTGTGTGCAAGGGCATTTGACAGCAAGGGCATCCTTCCTGAGATACTTGCTGCTATAAAACTCTTCCAGTCCTTCCATTCCTTGGGAATGCAGGGCTCGTTGACCTTTCATTTCGAGTGGAGTTCCTGTTTTAAACTCTAAGTATCTGGAGCTCTGCCATAGTCTTGAGTAGGAATGATTGCTTTCATAAGCAGATTTTGCAAATATAGGTCCTAGCCAGCATTGTAGACATTTTTCCTCAAAGAACAAGTAAAAAGTGCTAAAGCTGCACCTGGAATTTGAAAAAGAGACTGAACCTGATGTAGAATTTCCTGGTGGAATATGGCTTGAAAATCCTCAGAATTTGGGCCCAATTTGTAGCAAACCCAGAAATTTGTTGGGAGAGATAGCTGTTCGTTTTTATAAATCCAGCCTTACCATTTGCCATTTTTACCTATTTATTTCGGATTATTTTTTCCCAGTCTGGAGTAGACCAGTGGAATTTATGCTGCTATAGTGCTTTCTGCACTTGTTCTGCAAAGCTAGTTAAACTTCTCTGTCTTAGCATAATGTTGATGGCATTGGTAATAAGCATAAATGAGGAAGCAGGATGAGAGTTTTACAACATCAGGTTATAGAATTTAAAATGTAAACATGTAATACACTGGATTAATCAAATGGTTTTCCAGTGTAATGGATTTTGTGTGGTGATTACATTAACCTGCCTTCCAAATGTAGATGGGATACCCTGGTCCCTGTCTTGGTACTTTTATGGTTTTATATGCTCAGTTACTTCTTAACTTTTTACTTAGGAGGCAGTTATTTGTAATGTTTCTCCTTTAAAGGCTGTCCCTGATCACTTTTTCTGAGAGTATTTGGCACTATTTTTCGCATTGTCTTTTCAGGTAATGTGCTTTTCTAAAAGGCAGGTGGAAGAATTTTGCTGGTTTCCCGTTTATCACTTGTGCTGAGGTTGCCAGGAAATTAGATGGGTACTATGGTCTTGTATAATGCTTGATTTTTTTCCCTTGGCTGTTGCATGATGATGTTTCATATTCAAATACTAAAGAGAGGAAAATAATTCCAGGCTTTTTAAGATCACCCTCCTGTTCACTGGAAAGAGAAAGGGAAAATCTTTTGCTTGCATAGAAGTGAATAGAGAATTTTCAGCACACCAAGTTCATATTTTCTAATGTTTGCTTTTTAATCTTCAGTGAATTCCTGATTCAGAGTTTAGTGATGGGGAAAAACTTCTGTGTCTGTTATTAAAGATAAATTATATTTCTCTTCTTGAAAGGAGGTATTCAGTAACCTGTTAAAAACTGACATTTCCTCTGGCACATATATTTGGTTGGTTTGTTTAATAGAGCACTTAAGTGACTTTTTATGCATTGGGATTTTCTCCAACATTGAAGATGATTTTGTTCAATTGGATTTTTAAACATTTGAAAATTGGAATAAGAAAGGCAGCATTGTTTAGGGCCCTGACTGGGATTTTAAAAACAGGAACAACTCGTAGCATTCCTTATTAAATTTAATTAATTGCTGCTTGTGGGCAATATGGCTGAGTTATTGTTACAGTGAGACCAATAACTAACATAATTTGGAGTTCTGTATGTTCAGACCTTAGTTAGAGCTTTGCCTAAGAGTAGTTTGATTATTTAATTTAAAAAAAAAAAGTTTTTATTTCAAAAGAGTATTGAGGAGCATCTAATTTGTGGATTTATAAAGCTTTTGTTGTTTCTATTGGCTAAATTTTCAGTAACAATTTAGGTTTATTAGCAATTTTAAAAATCTTTACTATTTGATACCTGCTTAATAGTGAGATACATGCCATGAATTTGATCTCAGTCTGTTTTTTGTTGCACAGATGTTTGCATTACAAAAATCATTATTGTCTACCGGTTAGCAGTGCTCCTATCGGAAAAGCCAATGTAGGAGTGGGGAACTAAACGGGTGTCTGAAGTCTCATCTTATTCTACAGATAGTCTTTCCAGCTGAGCAATAAAGGGGGCTGTATGAGGAAAGGCACCTTTGGTGCATCTGAGATGTCTGTTCCACAGCTAAAGGGAATTCTCCAGCCTGACCATTCACTCGTTCAGCACCGAGCCTTTACGCTGTGAGTAATTATTTTTAATGAATAGCGTGGGGAGTTAAATCCTTATGACTTAGTTATTTCTCAAGTGAGCTCAAAGTCTGTTTCCATAGTGAATATGAAGTTGCAATTTGTGATAGGAGTTTGAAGTAATGGAGTTGTGCAAACCTTTTTATGCTCAGATGAAACACGCCAAATGTTTTAGAAAGGTTTGCATTTGATTATGAGAAAATAAAGCTTAGGAGTTCGTTGTGATCCTTGGCTGAAAACGAAAGTAAATATACACAGTGCTACCCTAAGTCTTAGTGTATTCAAGTATCCATGCTTGAAAAATGCATAAAATGGAAGATCTACTGATTTCTTCAAGCTCTGTCCTCATTGTATAAGACATAATGCTCTTGAGTTTACCTATAAAATTATGAAATGAATGTGAGTCCCCTAGGTAAAATTCTGCTCAGAGTGAAGTTATTAGTAAAATTCCCATTGAATGAGGTGAGGGCAAAATTTCACTGACACATGGGACACTTAAAATCCAGTGCAAGGTTAAAAAATAAACCAAACCCCTAGTTCATATTTGAGAAGTATATAGTATGTCTGTCTCATAGACTTCACATCCTTATTAAAGTAAAATATATTTACTCTTCTTCAACTTAAGTCACATCTCTCTCCAGACAATACTAAGTTAAATCAGAGTGTATTTTGCAGAAATGAATGCTCACTGTGTTCAATTATCAATTGTTTTTATTTATAATGCACTAATAAACACCTCTCCAGTTTGACAACCTTTTTATGTCCATTTAGGTTTCCTTTAAAAGGAATCAGTTCTCTTGGCACAAAGTATTAGAAGTGTTAATCCTAAATAGAAGAGCTCTTCATATTATCCCTATTCAAGTAACCACATTTTGTAAAACAAAGGCCTTTCTTGTGTTTAGTCTTTAAGTGACTTGGCAACATAGATTTTTGGTTTTAGTTCGTGCTACATGATGAATCATAAAGACTTATAAAACCAAAGTGGAGGTGTTGCCTTCGTTGTTTTCTTGTTTTGATGAATGCAGAGCTATCAGCTCTCATACTTTGCATAGAGGGGTTATCGAGGAGTGCAACCCAACCCATCATGAAGACTGCAGCACTGAAATAAATCCCTTACAGCTTGTTCCTAAACTCTGGATTTAAACACTCCCTGGGACAAAACACAAGCCCTGCCACCAGTTGGCTCTGGCAAGGCAGGGAGGAATAGTCTGCTTGTGAGACCTTCACAGTCACCACTACTCCAGAGAGATGTGCTTTGAGCCTGAAAATCATTAATCCTTATTGCTCTTAAGGAGGACAGAACAGTGGGGAGTGCTGTGTCTAGCTGGGACTGAATTCCAGCGCAGCTGGAACACATGCTGGGAAAAGGGGAAAGGAGCAACTGTCCCAAAAGTGGTACCTGGGCCAAATCTGCAGAGACTTGTGTGAGTCCATGAAGAGGAGCAAAAGGCACAAACCCACTCTGTGGATGGTGGCCCTGACTCCCTGTCCCCTCTGCTGAGTGCACAGCTGCTGCGTGGGCAGGGTGAAGAAAGGCCTCATGGATTTTCCCTTTGTTTTCTTAATAAAAGACTTGAAGCCATTTCTCATCCCATAAGGAGAAACTAGAGAAGCTGAAGTTTTCTGAGGAAAATGCAGCAGCTTGATCAGCTAACAAGGTTAGAAAGCAATGCTCATTATGATAATTTCTGCTGTTCATCGCTGCTAGGGGAAATAGCTCTTACTGGGGATTGTCCTGTAGTTTTTGATAAAAGGCATTTTCCTTGGCTGTTACCATTTTGGCTTGGTTCTTTCTCTCCATTCTTGCCTTACCTACATGTCTGCTACTCATTTCTTTCATAATTTATCTAAAACAGCTTTCCACAAACCCTGAGAGATCATACCCTTCAAAGCTGAATTGTATTTCTTAACTCTCCTACTCCGCCTGGAGAGCTGTCAGAAGGTGGTTTTACATTTGGAGCAAAGATGGCTTGTTTCACCTCAGCAAGTATTTTTAGTTAAGCATTCTTCCTCTAGGCAATTTCAGATGGTCTCTACTGGATCTTTAGTAATATACTCACTAGTATGTTTTATCTTAAGTTGTTTTTTGTAGTTTTTCTATAATTTGGAGATAGCCAGAGGCTGTACCTTCTGTAAAAAAAGTATTTTCATCCTCCTTAACGTGAAGAAACTTGCTCTGTTAACTGTATTTGACCTAATGTTGTGAGCTTAAAGTCTAACCTGAAAGCTGTTCATCAGACCTCTGGTTTAAAACAAGGGCACGATTAACAAGTCAAATTTAGGTGGTAGCATTAAGTAGTTAGCAACTGAGTTCAGTAGAGTCTGCTATTACATGTTTGGTTATGACTTTCCTGGTTGATAAATTGTTTTGTTTGAGATTCTTTAGTTTTTATCCCTCGCATTTGCCAAGAATTGCTTGACTATGAACTCTAAAAGTCTGAGCAATCAGTTTGTTAAAAATATGCCTAATAAAGTAGTGATTTTTTTTTTCTGTGTGCTAAAGTTTATTTTTGGCCTTAAAGAGGGCTAGCAAGGCAAGTTCTGCATTTTAGCATCCTCCTATTATCTGTTTCTGGCAAACTATAGGAGGTTTAAGAAATACTTTTGCTCCAGCCTACGCACACTCTCATCTCCCAGTCTGTCTGGAGTGGACAGCAGGAGGCAGAGTCACTGTGGGTGACTGGCTTTGGTGGGTTTTTCACCTGTTTTAGGTGAAACTCTGTCTGCTATAGCAGAGCTCTCTTATGACTAACCACATGAGAAGACAGCTCGAGGAGACAGAGAAGTATTTGCCCTTTCTTTTGACAAGCTGCGGAGGATCCTGTTTCCCCCACTTTTGCAAAGTAGAACAAATTCACATGTTGAAATTTTAAAGTTTGTTGTCTTTGGTTAGTGGACTCTGCATTAATTTTGTTGTCATGCCGACACCACATAATCATGACAGCGTCTATGTCTGCTTTCACCCTACAAGCAGGCAGAAGCTGTCAAGCCTGCATTATCTCCTACTCCTGTTCTGGGAGAGTGGAAGATGCAGAGCCTGCAAGGTGGTTGGTAACCACAGTGGTCTCGGTGATAGCTCCTGAAAGTGCTCCAGCAGTACTCTGGAGATTGTTTTACATCCACATCCACTGGGAGCAAAGCACTACCCTCTTATCACATTAAATTAGTTTTTAAAATTCTTTTGCATAGCCTTGTAATAGATTACATTAGTGTTACAGTACGTTAGTGTTGTTCCTTGTATGTTTTTTTCTTCTGGGAAACATCTTTGGGGAGGCCTCCTCCTCTGAGATTTGAAGATCTCCTTGAGTGTCCCAACTAGACAGGAACAGGCTTTTAAACTCAGAGATTTCAAATTTTTCGCATACATATTTTACACATACAAGGAAATACATCACATTTAATTGTAAACAGATCATGGACTCTTGGTGCGTGTTTGGATGGGTTATGTGTGTTCATATAAGAATAATGTCTTGGTAACTACCTTGCTTACTGCCTAAGGATTTGCACTCATATTCTTGGCATTCCTTTTTCTTTATTATTAATGAAAGTTTTTGCTATTAGGGGAAATACTTCTTGTAGAAGTTTTCCAGGGAAACTTTGCTAATCTTCAGGCTTCCAAAGTGAGAGGGGAATGTGTGTGAACTATACACATGCACATACTGTAAAACAACTGTGTGTAATCTAACTACTGCTCTTTATTAAATATTGTCTATTGTATGATTGTTTTCAGCTGCATATTATTTCACATGTCTTTAACTTTTGGACTGAAGTTTTCCGTGCTGGCTGCCTGCATTCCGGTGTGTTTTATTTTAGTCAGAATGGCTCCACAGTTCACAGTAATGGGATTAATATAAAGCATGTTTTGCATTTGTGAAAGGAAGTACTCTGGCAAACATTTTTGAGAAGCTTCTGGTCCTTGCTTATTTGGAAATTGGGCAGAAATTTGGTTTTTGCTTCTTAACTTTCAAGTGCTACCAGTAAATACTAGTAAAGTGTTCTTGTCTCACCTCAATGTACCCACATCTAACTGATGCAATAAAGAACTCTGTTAAAAGCCCCTGAGGGGGTACATGGTTCTCCTGTCAAAGCAGGGTTTGAACAGAGTTGTTAACTAAGATTGAGGCAATATTCGGAGGACAAGGAATAAAAGCAGTTTCAGACACTCATATTTCATTTCTGAAAGCATTTTTATCCTGGACTCTGAGAAAAGCAAAGATTGTGTAAAATAAATGCTGTGCTGGAGAGTACTGGAAGACATTGTCAATATGAAAAGGTCTGAGCTTCTGGACTGCTGGGCTCCGGGAACAGCAGGACTTGGGTTGTCTTGAATTTTGCTGCAACACCTGTCAGTTTCATTAGCTTTGTGCATATTCCCAAATGGACTGGGAGACAGAGCAATCATTTTTAGGAATATGATTTGAACATCTTAATAATGTTCTCTGTACTGTGTCTTGAAGACTTTGATCAGGAAGAGAAATGTTTCATGATGATTTCATCAACATGAGACTTATGTGACTCCATTGTTTGAGAGTATCAGAGCCCATGGAGAAATTTTGCAAGCCATATCAGACTCAAACTAGAAAAAGGGCACCTTTTTAGTTTTTGTTTATATTTCTTGATCATAAAGAGATTAAGATTTCTTAATTTTTTAAAAATCAATTAACTGCACTCTCTTGAGTATACAAGGATCTGGGTAGAAATAGAGGAAAAATTTCTTTGCATTTACCTGTCTCTAAAATTATTTAGTGAGATTTCATAGTTAAAAAATAGTTAATATTCTAGCAGTTAAATGGAAGATATTAATTGCACATCATCATACTTAAGCAATCATTTATTTGGTTAGGTGGGTTTTAGAAGTAGTTGAATAAATAAATTCTGTTCAAAGAAGTTCTGTGAAGAAATGGAAGTTTAAATAATGCTTTTTACTGTTTAAGAAAAATGAAAAATGTTATATGCCTTTGATGGTCCAGCAAACCTACATGTGCTTTCTGTCCCTTCCTGTACCCCTTTTGGGAGAAATCCAATGTGGTTAATGTGTTGGGATGCAGCATTAAGGAAAAAAAAAATGGAAGAGTGTTGACAGCCAGTATTTGTTACCAAAGTGAGGCATGATTTGAAAAACACTTTGTGTGGTTGATTTGCTTTGTTTGCAAAGCAGTTTAGGCCGAGATCTGGCTGGGCATCCTACAGGAATACACCAGCCATGCACAGCATCATACACTGGGAAAATTCTGCCAAAAGCATTGCAGTGGTGCTTCTGACATGCTGTAGTCATCACACGAGGGCTTGACGAAGTGCCTTGTGCTGTGTTACAGCTGTGCTCCACATCTGGGTGGACATCCCTGGGGAGGGCTCCAGAAACATCCCACAGATGAGGCCCCCATGGATCCTTCCCAGTGGGAGCTGGGTGGAGTTGGGTGACCCAGCACTGGGTCTCACCTGTGTTTCCCACCTGGGCACTGAAGGGCTCACTGGTACAGCTGAGCTGCACCAGCCTCGGGAAAGCCAACATGGAATTGATTCCAGGGAAAATGGTTGGAAACCAAGCCATCCTTGTTGTGGATCTTTATTCTGTCACTGCTGTGTTAGGGCATCCACCTGCACAGAGATTTTGTCTGAGAAGCAGGAAAGGACCTGAGGGGTTGTTGTGGTGCTGGTGAAAGCTGCTGCTGTCGCCCCTGCTGCCTGTGGGTTCCTCCATGTCTGTCTTAAAACCCCTCAATTGACTGAATCCAGATCAGGTTCAGCTTTACTTATGGGATAAAGATTGATGTAAGCTCTCAGGTATTTAAGTAGCCAGAGTGCTGTATGAAACACTGGAGTTCATTTAAAAACTGAAACATCCCCTTGTTTTCCAGCTGCCTCTTTCAGTATTGTTTTCTTAATTTCTAGTAGCACTTCTAGTAGCCCTTGGTTTTAGTGAGGGAAATAGCAGTCCAGTCAAGGTCTGGTGCCTCATGACTTCAGAAAAGATTCTTTCAGCAGTTTTATTAATAATGGGCTCTTAAAAACGCTATGGGAAATGAACTTGCAGCAGTTCTGTGAAAGAGACCTTGGGAATCACCGCTGCCTTTATCATTCACTGGAAAAGTCAAGTCTTGGGCTGAGGAAAATTTTTTAAAATAAAACCCTCAAACTTGAGCTGACGTAGACGGTACAGTAATAATGATAAACTTTGTCAAGTGTCTCTTATTAATGTGCTCAAAGCACTCTAGAGATTCTCGGTGCTCAAATTAAGCTATAAAAGATAATAGAAGAGCTTATAAAGTTTCTGCACAGTGAATGATTTCATGACAATGGCTTTGTTTGTTTTAATGATGTGAGCAGAGGGCATTTGCCCAGCATCTTCAGCATTCCCAAGGGGAATAGGTGCAGCAGTTACGTTTTACAGTTTCACTGTTATTATAGAGGTGCTTTTCTGTGCAGTTGATTGCCTAGATTGTATGTGACATTTGCAGTTAAAAAATGCATTAAAGAAACAAAACTGGAAGTTTACTTCTGCTATGATTCAGCTGGTTGCAGAAATAAATACATTTACTTACATTTGCATAATATATTTGAAAAATAATATAGGATTGTGGCTTTTTAGTGACATCCATAATCGTAATGTAGTTCTCTGTGGACCGCATGACTATTATAAGCAGCGATGTTTTACTGATGAGCTCATCCAAGGAGTCAAGAACCAGTAGGAAAGAGAGACAGATTTACCCTCCTCCATCTCAGATGATCTTTTTGCTTTCCCAAAACCAAGTATAAGCAAATGGTTTTTGACAGTGCTATAGCTGACAACCTTGTGCTGTCTCCACCCAGCCTTAACATCCATGGGCATGCTTTCCCAAGGAGCAGGTGCAACAGTGAAGTAGGGAATTTTTTATCCACCTAAGTGGAATAACAGAGAAAAGTTTGGATTTTATAAGTTAGATTTGAGGTATTGCTAGTAGATTTCAATTTGAATGCTGTGTGTTTAATTCCTGATATTTTTGTAGGTCTCCTTTGCCCCTATTCCATTCACTTTCACATCGAAATTGCTTTACTAATTGCAGCAAAACTACCTGGAGGAGGACTGGCTCATATTCTTGTGAGGTGATTTTTTTCTTTTAGTGTAAATTAGTCTCCTCTTTAAGCAGAAAAATGTCTGCAGCGATGCCATGAAGTGCTCTAAAAGAGCATTTACTGCAGGCATGGTTTGCATCCAGGGCTTTGTACAAAGACATTTACACACAAGTGTGTACACAAATACACCAATAATTTTCAGAGATGTTTTGTGTAGCACTTACAGTGACAAGAGGTTGTTGCAAGTTGCTGACATAAAAAGGCTGCAGGAAACCTCCTCTGAACTGGGAGAAGGAATGTATTTTCATTCATTAAGAGAGAGAAGATATCTTTTTTTCCTGAAGTCACCACATGCCAGACTGTTCATTTGCAGTGTTTTTTTCTTTTTTAATTTAACAGATTTGTCTGGGTTTTTTGAAGGAAGGATTAAAATAACAGGAGGAAACTAGATCCCTTTCTCACTTGTAGGGGTGGAGGTTAATCCCAGCTGTGACTGCTGCTAACTTCCCTATAAAATGCTCATGTGTTGCCTAACTTCTCTCATTTGTTTCAATTAAAATTTGGCATTGTCAGTTCAGACTTGTCATAAGTGCAGTTTGGTGGTTTATATTATGCAGCTGAGTATGGAAGGCAAACCATATGTGTGCAAAAAAGGTATTGAGTTGGAAACTGGAATTGAACTACATTCAGTTTTTGCCAATACTGCTTTTAAGTTTGTGCTATTTTAATAGTTTCCTGAAGTGACTGTGTTACTAAAAAAGTACCCCTCTAAACTGGAGTTTTTGATGTTTGCTTCTGGCTACAATGTAAATTCAGTTTGGTTATTTGTTAAAAATCTACATAGCTCTCTTCGCAAATGCATATTTGATTTTTTTTTCCTTAAGAGTTCTGTATGATTTTCATAAAAAAGCCCAGAGCCTTTTCTGAACTCTGAAATAAATGTGGAGCTTCAGTCCTGTCATGAAACCTCAACCGATAAAAAATAGGGTTTACATCGATGTATTTTGATGTATAACATGCTGCAAACAGTAGCAAAACCTTTGACTTTTAAACTTGTGAAGATATATGTGTCTAAAATAGTGGCCCATTACCAAGCCATAATGTGTACTGAATTAATATAACAGGGTTGGTCGATTTGGTTTTAGTTCTGTCATCTTGGTAGGGCACAGATATTACACATTGGTTTGGTTGCTTTTTCTTGCATCTTGTTTAAGAGCAAAGAAGACCAGCAAACACAAGACAAGGAGTTTTAAGCTAGAAGAGATAAGAGGCAGAAAAATATCTAAAAAAATCAGGGTCAGTCTTGCTAGCTTATTCATGTAGCAACCTACTCCTTCCAAAAATTGGGACTCAGAGAAGTAATTCTTCCATTTGCCATAGGAAGACAGACCTGATGCAATTCCTCTGGAGTTGTCCCCTCAGTGGCAGTAGTCCTTAATGTTTTTTGCTGTCCCAGAAGATAAGAGGGCAGGCAGTGGTCCCCAGGGCATGGAGTGTATCCCTTTCAGCCAGAGGTGGGGCGATGCTGTCAAATCTGTGTATCACTGCCAAACGGAAGATTCCAGTTTACCTCTGGGTTCTGGGATGACCATCCTCCTTCAAAAAGGTTTTTTGACACCTTCATGTTCCCCTAGCTCAGGGGTGTGAAGAAATACTGCATAGCCCTACGGAAAGTGAGTGCCATTTGCAGGATCTGCATACGGCCCCACGGATTTTGCATTTAAAAAGAATGCGAGGCACAGATATTTAGTTTGATGGTAATTAACTTTGAACAGTGTACTGAAGTATCTGGCACATTTAGAAGTGTTTTAAAATCGAGGTTTCAATTTGTTTCTGAGAAATTTTGTAGTTAACCCAGTTTCTGCTCTGGATGCATGAGTGACTGGGTACCATATGATGAACTGTGTTATATAAGATGCTCAAATTGTTGATCCAAAATTCTAGCTATTTAACTCTTCTGGGATCTTAGTGTTTCTTGTTTTATTTTTGTCCTGTTTTCTCTTTTCAGTATTTGAAGTGTTGATACGAAGCCCTTTTCTGCCAGCGCTGTTAGCAGAAAGAACTTATGTATACCCATCTGCCTGTTCCTGGGCAAGGGAATGGGTTGCACTATCAGGAGCGTTTAACTATGTGGTAGATTATTACAGGAGGGATTTTCCTGCTTTCCCCTCTGTGTCCTCTAAATAGGTTTGTTTCTTACAGCAGGATATAGTACAATAAGAACAACCAGCATCGTTGATTCCAGCTGCTTCCTCAAAAGAAAAACTACATTTTATTTGGATGAGTTTTGCTGTCTCCTGAATATTTTGAGAGGAAAACAAGCTTCTCCCTTTCTGTGAATGTTTCCCACCCAGATGTTCAGTTCTCTATTGTATTTTATTAATAAGTCAAATGCTTTCTTAGCTGTAGGGCTGCAGTGCAGCAAGCAGATGCTCCTGTTATAACAAATTCCATGATATTGGAAGCTTAATTATCAAAGGCACAAAGTCAGACTCTCATTACATTTTCCACTTGTTTTAAAGCAGGGGATGGGGGGTGGGGTGGAAAGGCAAAAAGTATTCTTTGTTTTTATGGTAAGACTGATGATAGGTTAACAGCTGGGAAATACAAAGCTACAGCTCCATGACTGAACAAGCTTTGTTCATCTGCAGAGATCATTATTTTCTTCTAATATGAGATTGCAGTGTTTTTGTTTGTGGCTGTGAAGCTTTAATTACAGTTCATAATTATTTCTAAATTATGACAGTGCAGGCCCTTCCAATAGAAATCTGTCTTTATTGCAGAGGGTTGTGGTGGTGGGGAGAGGACTGAAAAGGTAGGCTTGAAATACTGCACAGGTAATCTCAGGGACATTTGAAAATAAAAGTTGTGGATTTGTACTTTAAAGGCTATTGTAAAACACAAAACAAAGCTGAGGCATGGTATGCATGGATAGCATGAGAAGAGAACAGCTGAATGGGATGTTGGCTTGAGAAAAACAAACCAGCCCAATTTTCCTTCATAAGAATACCAATATTTGAGATGTTTGGTCAACCTCCCCTCCCTGTTACTAAAGAAGGATCTGTCAGTGTTGTGTTAGTAACACACTTCTTCAGTTCCTTGCAGTTATAGGTCTCAGCTGCATCCAGACCCTGTATGTGAGCATACCAAGAATGACTTTAAAATACAACAAGGGCATATTAAAATATATCTATTATTAAAAAACATTGGTAGAAAATAGATAAGGCACTAGATTATGCAAACACAAACATGGTGTTCTTAATGAGTTGTTTGGTTTTGCCATTTAGGATTAGGAATGCTTCATGAATTAAAGCTCAAGTGAGTGAGTTGAGATTCTCTTGTATTTGTGCTAAGCAAGAATTTCTCAGGAATTTCACGGATTTAACTGGTAACAGCATAGGTTTTATGCCTTTATGGAGTTTGTTTATGTGAAAAGCTGTCCTTCAAGCACAGGAAAAAAAATAACCTCTGCTTTTTGTATATTGAGTAACGGAGAATTGGAGAGAATTAACTGTGTGGTTTTTTGGGACATGAGATTTAGCTGATCACCTCTAGATACTGCTTCCCAGATGTGCTTTTCATGTGAATTTTTGTGAGATTTGTAAGCAGTTTTCCAATAGGTTTTTTTTAAGAAGTTCGAACTTAAAGCAGAGTATGTATGGTTGATATTACCTGTAAATAAAGAATGATTGACTCTAACTTATTTTAAAGTGTTTCTTTGGCATGATTTTACAGTGCTAATAGAATTGATTTGGATTTTGTCAGAATGATATACTCTGTTGAGAACAAAATCAAATTAATCAAAGCTCTGCTTTAGCATTTTCTGTCTGTTTTACCAGTAACACTTCTGTTCCCTAAGCTTTTTATAGCTCCTTAATCCACAGGTAGAAGTTATATATACTTTAGTGACTGGATCTGAAGCCCAAAGAGATCAGATAACATGCCCAGAAATACGAAGTCCAATGTACAAGTCCAAGAAAAAGACAAGAAATGATAACCTATTATTTGGTTCCTTTTCTCATTTATGTGTTGAAAATTGGGGTAAAATGTGTTGTTAGTTGTAGCTGAGACTTGCTGAGGCAATTACTTATGCCCCATTGACTGTGGGGCTCAAAAGTACACACCTTTAAAATGCTGAAAGAGCATTTTCTTCAGTGTTTTCTGGATTATTGAGTAATAATGCAGAGTTTGTTTTCCTTAGTCTGGCATGGGCAAAACCACTGTGGATGCAGGAGAAAGTTTTGCTTGGATATGGCTTCTGATACATATTAATCTGATACATATTAATCTCGTTGTTATCTGCTGTCATTCAGAGGAGACGTTCAAGTGGATGCTCTGGAAAGCAGAGCAGTGGGAGACCCATGTTGAAGCAATGGTTTGGATCTCTGGATTGTTCCATTAAGTTCAGAGCTCAGCCATAGTATAATGATGGAGATGCTATTTAAACATACTGGTTTTGTTAGATACTGGTCAAAATGGAGACCTGGTCTTAATGGAGGCAAAGAGGAATTTAAAACTCTTACTACTTCATTTAGATGGTTGTAGTTTAGTGTGAAAAAATTGGTAGAGTATGCATCAGCAAACCCTCTGGGTTTTTCAGTCATCTAAAATCTGGTGCCGTTCTGTAGAAGTTTTAGGTGTTTGTTATTACAAGGGTCCCTTCTGGATACAGTCATATATCTTCTTAAGTTTTCTGTGGTACTGGAAGTAAAGTGGATCTGTGCAGTCAGAAATAGTTGCACGCCTTCTTTAGACTGGGAGAGGCAGACACATGAGACTGCACTGCACAGATGCAGTTACATTGCAGAATGCCTGTGTTTCCTGTGCTACTCCAAGTAGTGCTGGGAACACCCTGTAGTGATGTGCTCAGTGCTGTCAACATTTTCTTCAAATTGGGTTTTTCTTGTCTGGATAATGTTCCATTTGCATTTCTGCATGCAGCATGCAGATGATGTTGGATCCTGAGACACCATCAATAAACCAAATGAAGTTTTGTGGCATGGCTTGATTCACAGGAAGCTAGAACTAGCTTTATGTAGTAATGTGCATAAAATACTAGTGGACTTTCCTCTTGCTTTCCTTGCCCTCCTGAGCAGCTGCTGCTCACAGCAGGTGGACATTAATTGCACTGACTGATACAGTGTTCCAGAAAGTTAGGACATTCTTATCAGTGTTTCTTCAAATAATATGGTGTCAGTTCATGCTAATTCAATTATATACCTCATGTTTAACTCCTCAGCAGAAGAGGATTTTCTTTGGTCATGGCCCAGGTGCACAGGACACTATGTCCTTCTTGAGACTGGCTGAGCACACTCACTTCCCAGAGTTATGTGTAGCAAACCCCAGTGCTATGGAGGTAATAGTTTTATACTCCAAGACAGTAGTTTAATTCTCCAGCAGCTTCCTCACCCTTCAGTGTCTCTTCAGCATCAGTTCTTTTTACATTACAGTTAGAACTGTACCCTTCTGCATTTTGCATTTGTCAAAATATATTTGTCAACACAAAAAATAGTGTTGTGCTTTTTCAGTTGTACCCTGTGTTTTGACAGAAATTGGAATAATTCTGAGTAACTTATTAACCCTTGATTTTTTAGATTCCCATGTGTGTAAAAATACATGGTCCCTTGTACAGTGGGAGGACTCTGCCATTTTGTGTCCATAAGATGCTTGAGATTTTCACATGAGAAATGTCTTCTGCATTTTCTTCCCTGAACAATGTGCAGATATTTCTGCCTTCAGAAACGACGTGCAGCTTGGCTAGATCCATACAAGTCTGACTTTTTAAAGCCAAGTAGGTATGTGTGTGTCTGCATCTTCATTGTGTGTAATATGAGTTTTGGCTGCTCTAATCAATGCAGTGGGAGAAGCTGCTATCATCTGTGCACCTGTTTTTTTGGTGGATGGGATGCCCTTGCCCAGAAAATTCTGCCAGTGGAGAGAGGAAGCTTGACATTGGATCTTCTGGGGATGATGGGCATGTATGACATAATTGTAATTTGCTCCAGAAAAGAAGTACTTCCCATTTGCTTTTATTATGCAACAGAAATGCATGGAGATGGCAAATAACCATGTGCTCCTGTTACACCTAAAAGCCTAAATAAAGAGCTTGGGGAGCTTGTTGGCTGATAAAAAATCAGGAGCTTGGCAAACAGAGAGCTTGTAAACAACATACAGTGAGTGTGTCTGTGTGGTGGGTTCTCAAGATGAGGTGAAAGGGAGCCAGAAGAAAGATTTTGTTGAAGCAGCAATGGGTTTCTGTAGGAGTGGAGAAGGAGAGAAATGTGTCTCATCTTATGCTCAGCTCCACATTGATGATGGTCTGACAGCAGATCAGAAGTGGCCGTGTTGTGTCCTCCTGAGGTGTCCCCTCCTTGCTCACACATCCATTGTGACATGCCAGGGTTAAATTAGTAACTTCCCTGTCCTACTGCTGTTTGTCAGGGTGTTCAGCTTCTGCAGCTGTGACTCACAGCCACAGCTTTTCCAGTGGTGTGCAGGGTTGCTAAATGCCCTTTGGATTGTAGCTGGATGTTGGATACTCACAGTCTTGAGAGAATTCCCATGGTTTTTCTACTGCTCATTTCTCAAACAAGTCGTAGAAACACCAGTCAAAAAATTACCATCTTTTTTTCCATCTGCTCAGTGTAATTTTTGCTTTTACCAGCCTTCTGCAAATTCAGATAGTGACCCTTTGTTCCTCTGGAAAAAGACTGGATTCTGCTCTTACTACCTTTTTGTTACTTTGACAAATAAAATTTTTCTTTGACTGGTCAGGTTCATAGAGCAGTATGATTAATGATTTCTCATGACAGATTCTGATAATTATAGTTTTACTAAATTCCAAAAATAAACAATGCAGTCTTCTTACTTGCACTGCATAACACACCTTGTACAATTTCTCCCAAAAATTATCTCATCCAAATCCAGTAGCTTGGCATGGAGATATTAGTAAAGTTTTCCACTGACTGCTTTCTGTCAGCACAGCTATGGTAAAATGTATGGCTCCTTAATTTGTTTGCAGAGGTAGAAAATAGAGGATTCAATTATTTCACTTAAAAAGATGAAGGGAATGTGCTGTGTTTGTTTGCATTACCAGTTATTTATAGGATTTCTTCCTATGTGAAAGGGCTTCCCAAGGAAGTGGTCACAGCACCAAGGCTGCCTGAGATCCAGAACTGTTTGGACAGTGCTCTTGAACACATAGTGTGACTCTTGGGAATAGTGCTGTGCAGGTCCTGGAGATGGACTCGATAATTTTTCTTCCAATTTGGCATATTCTGTGAAATACTGGGATATTCTGGGAAATACTACTTTCTGTATGGTTACCAGAGGCTATTTACTTTAGCAAGGAGCTACCAGACAGACCAATTTTTTTACCATTGCTTCAGTTTGTTGCTTCACTCCAGAAAGAAATAAACAGGAGGAGGAAGAGGAGTAAAAATGTCTGTACTGAAGCAGTCATCCTTTTCCTTTTTAACTGGATCTTGTCTGCAATGTTTTTTTGCAGTATGTGCTGGTGTTTGGGATATATTTTGCTTTATAGAATATTTTCTTAACAGGCTAGAAAAAACACTGCTAGGGTTTGGCCATATGCCCTCTTCTCAAGACCTGTTTCCTGCTTCAGCTGATAAAAAAAGACCACCCTGCTTTGCTTGTCCTTCACTTGCTCCAGTTTAGGGAATGCTGTAACACTTGTAATTAAGAAGAAGCTTGGACACAATTCCTTGACAAGCTTAAGAGTATCTGATAATATCTGTAGGAATATTGAAGTGTATAACATAACTTAACAAACCAACTCATTTTATTTGAAAATGAACACTGAAATGCACCAAAAAAGTAAAACACAGCAGCTGTTTAAAACGTCTCAGCTGACCTATGCAAATATTGCAGATTGAATGTAAAAGCAAATTATATGTGTGTGTGCATGAGAGAGAGAAAGATGCACTTAGATAAACATATTTGGAACATCTGGTTTCTGCTTGATTTATGTATGGTCTCCTGTGAAAGTCGCCCTGAGTTTTTTAAGTTGTCTGAGTTATGGAGCACGGTATTTCCGGATTTACTTAGCATTGGTGCAACGCTATTTTGGAAGGAGGACAGATTATAGATAGAAGTAACTAAAATAAAATAAAATAAATGAGGATCACCCAGTAAAATGCAAGCCTTACCACTGAAAAAGATTAGGTATAATCTAGTTTAGAATCTCTATGAGAAGCAAAACCAAAGCCTGGAAAACTTGGGAAATCTAAAAGAAGCTGGAGAGGTGAGCTATATGGTGCACAAGAGCTTCATTTTAAATGGCTTTAGGAAACTTTAAAAGATATTTCGAAAAAACCCAGTTCAATAAAAACAAAATGTTAGAAGTGTTTTTCTAGCCAGAAACTTCTTAGAGAAATATCCAAGTCTATACTGCCTTAACCTATGGGAAGTATATGCCTTACTTCAGCGAAGTGTTTAAGCATGTGGATAGTTCAGTACTTGTGTGGGTTTCAGTCAGAAGACTTTTTTTCCTTGGAGATGTGCTTAAATCTCCCATTGAGCTGGAGCCATGCTGCCAGCTCAGCCCACCGTGCTTCTGTCCTCCTTTCATGCACGGAGCGGGTCGGTGCCGGCAGCTCCGAGCTCCTGCTGGGGTCTGCTCCTGTTGGCACCTGCCTTCCACAGGGACCACAGTGAGAGCAGGGCAGGGTGGCTCAGCCCTCTCCCCTTTTACACTCGTTCACCTGAAAGCAAGAAATCCAAGCATAAGCACTCCCCTGATTAATTTAATTTAAAGCACTGCTCACAAGCTGTTCAGTAACTTTCTTAAAAATGTGAATGCGTGGGCTTCCCATACAGATATTCCTGTTAGGAAATGTGTTATACACCTTAGTGACATGCTGTCCTTTAGCATCCCAAAGGATGCCAAGGGCTATCACAGGAAGTGCTTCCCATGGCCGTAGCTCTTCTGGCAACACATTGAGTGAGTTCTTAAAGCCTGTGTGGGAACCAAAGCATGGGCCAGAGAATCAGACTTTATATAGTGAGAGGAAATGGAAAAATCCCCTCTCCAAACAAAAAAAACCAATTTGCAGCATTTAGATGTCAGCCACTGCTTTTGAGTTTTTCAAGATGTTACAGAAATATCAGTCTTGGAAAAAGCAGTATTTCACTTCTTCTTTCAGAACAAGTTCCTCCAGTCTTGTCCTGGCTGATGGTTGCATAATACTTCATAAAATGTAGATATTAATGCAGAATTTAATTATACTCTTTGATTATTTTTCTCCCTCAGATTCTTTTTTACCATGACCCTTTTGCATCTTCAACTGTTTAGAAAAGGGAAGTAACAGGCTTGCTAACTAAGTATAGTGAGAACGTGTAAGTCCCATGAGGTGTTAATACTTTCTGCTTGCAGTTCGTGTGAGGTTCAGATTGTGGTGTCTTTCTCAGGACCAAATCTGAGGAAAGTGGAGAGGATGAAAACAAATGGATTTGAATTTTCTTCTAGAGATTCCGTTGTGTAAGTGCATAGTAGCCAAAAATCCGTATAGCACAGCTACGTATTTATACAGCACAGTGGTTTGCTCTGGTTTGCTTCTGAGACTCAGGTAGCACTGCAGTGGATGAAGGAAAGCAGAAGTGGAAGCAGAGTTCTTGTTGCTATTGGAAAGGAGGCAACAGATGGAGCAAAGAGAAAATCTCTAGTCTTTCTAGTTCACATTTTCTCTTGTCATCTAATCAGTTCCCACTGGGATCTCTTCAGGTTGCAAAAAAATTACATCAAAGATCACACCTTATTATAATTCTATCAGTATTGTTTATTCTCTCTTTTTTAGATATGTATTTTCACTTTTTGGGCCCTTAAGCAGGTTGGTTCAGCATTTGTGCATTGTGTACCACACTGGTACAAAAAGATAAACACATGGCTACACTGGAGTTGGCTCAGCCGTACTGAAATGTGTCAGCAGAGGTCCTGACCCTTTCCATGCATGCAAACATGCCAGTGTGTTGGGAAACAAACACAAACCTCCTCCCTTTAAACATAAGCTCAGCTTTAGTGGAAAGTTTCTGGATAATGTGAAGTACAATAGAAAGGTTTTAGCTCTACATGCTGTTTTAAGTGGAATTTCCAGTTTTCCTTATTTGATGTGATATTTGGGCTGCTTTGTCATCTTCAACTGGATGCATTTGTAATCTGAGAAATCTGAAATTGTGCAAATGTGACTGATTAAAATCTGCCTTATGAAAAGGATCATCAAATAGCCCATGTGGCTGTAAGGGGGGACACATTTTATAAGTACTGAACTTGGTTTTGAATTGTGGCAAGGCCCAGCAAGTGCTGAGCACTGCACAGGCTTGCCCCAACAGCCTGCTCCAGTTCCTTCCGTGCTGCCAGCCACCTCTGAGTTTGTTATCTGGTACAGGAGAAGGAAGAGCACTTTTGCAGTGATGACAGATAATAATGATAGAAAATGCTCACTTAGGACAATCAAGAGATACCAGCATCTACTTTCGAAGGACTTCAACCTGATGCAGTGCACTATCCTTTAAATATTAAGGTCTGAATGAACTCTCTAAATGTTGCAGTGTTTTGTAATGTTAAATTTACATCTTTCTGTCTGAAGAAACACTGGTTACTGAAAGTGCCTATGTTGTAGCATTTCTTTAGCACTACTGCATGCTTAACTAATTCAGCAGAACTGTTGAAGATGTGGAGAATGATTATTCTTTTCATAAAATATTAATGTTCAGTAAAGTGAAAATACTTTATTCTTTTAAGAATTAGAAGTTTATTATATCTAATATATAGAAATAAAAATAGGAGAATTTCCCTGGACACTAGCATATTACTGCACATCTCTTGAGCGTTTCCAAGAGGTGAAATGAAAATGTTGAAAATAGAAGCATCACAATTTTGGATTTATAAACCAAAATCAAAAGTTATAAGACTGAAAATGTAAACGCAAATATTACATTTGCAAAAGGACCTCCTCTTATAAATGTAGAAGAAACTCAGGCCTCTAGAGAAAAAGCTTGAGAAATGAATGCAGCATCCACCTATAGTCATTATAGAATAATTAGCACAATGTTAGGACCCAAAAGAACTATATGCTGCTGTGCATGTATATTATACTTGCTCAGTTGTATATATTTTAGAATAAAATAGCCTCATATGAAATTGTTATTAGTTGCATGGAGCACTTCAAAAGGTTGAAGAAGTATCTCAAGGACCTATATAATATTCAGGAATAATGGCTTTTTAAAAACTATTCTAAGATTTTTTTATGCAGTGCTTTCTGATAAAAGATAGTACACATAATTTTTTTTTCTTTCTCCCTTTTAGTTTCCACTTTCTTCTCTATTAGGTTGAGATGTTCGGGTAAGAAACGGGGAAGACATTTTAAATCTATTCTGTAACCTTATTTGGTCTGAATGCAAATGACTGCATTTGAATACAAGTAACTAATCAATCATTCCTGTGCTGTGTGTTGAGACAAAAACATGTGTTCTTCAGTAATAGTGGCATAACAAAATCAGGGGAAAAAAGCAATACTATTAAGATTCATCTTTGCTAGCAGCTAGCTTTCATTCACTGTGCTGCAAGGAAAATGACATTCATCAGGTGTCAGGCTCACTTGGTTTCAGTGCCACACTTGAGGAGAGATCCAAGGTGGGTCCCTAAGGAAGCCCTCAAGGCCTGGCTGACTGTACCCCAAGGAGCACGAGACTCTTCTCTGCTGTTTTTGGACTCTCTGGGATATTCATCCTTGTGCTGCAGATGTAAGCTCATCTCTAGGTCTTTCAGATCAGGGTGAAGGGTGAAGTGGGGCCGGGGAGCAAGCAGCGCATTATTCCCACCCGCTCCCTGAGCTGGGTCTTGCACTGTTCTGCTGGCAGTGCCACACTCTGACATGGGCTGCTCCAGTACCTTGGGTCCAATCCAGTACTGCAGCCTAGCTAGACTCAGCATCTAAAATCCATTAGTAGGTCATAAAATCATCACAAATGTATTTTCAACCCGCCTATGCCACTGAGCTGGGAAATAGTGAGGCAAGCATCATTAAATGAGGAACAGGATGGCTGAGGAGTGAGTGGGTTTTCCTCCAAGACCTCTTTTTCTTTCTTCCATGTTTTCTAAAATAATCTCCTTAAACATGTGCCTGTCTGCTGTTCGCCTTCACCCCATTAAAGTAATTGTATCCTAGTTTTTAAAAGCTGGACATGGAATAAACTGTAGTTTTCGGTGAGCTGCAATTATCCATGCTATATAGAAGTAGCAATATCAAGAAAAATGTAACCACCTTTCTGCTGTGTAGCCTGTGGGTATTTTTAACCTTACTGAATATGTGAAGGCATCTAAATTGCGTCATCTGTGTTACAATTGAGATTTTTTTAAGATAATCGACAGCAAGACATACAAAGTTTGGTAATCAAAAGCAAGGAATGCACAGGTTTTTAACCGCAGAAGACTGTAAGAATGGCATATATAGTGTTGGCACACAGCTCTCTCTTTTCCTGCTCCAGAAAAGGAGGGGAGCAGCTATGTGAAATGCTAATAATCTCACTGTGGTTTTGAATAGACTAGACTTGAGAGCCTTGAGTATTTTTCCTTTTCTCTTTTAACTGCAATTTTGTTATTGTATTGCTGCCCCCATCTCTGCTAAATATGGCTTTTGAAATGTAAATCATATCATGTTCTCAGAGATGCATATGACACCCTCAGCACTGTTCCTCTTTGCACTTCAAAGAGCTGTGTGGTCACACTTTGCATCTCAGCAAAATCGCAAGATTTGCCTTCTGAAGATCTCCTTTAATGTGTACAATCAATCCCTGATAATGTATTTTGGGTTTTTGTTCCCTGGAGTCTGTTAATTTTAGTGTTGCTACAGGTCATCAGGAAACATAATCTCTTCTTTTTTAATTTCTCAGTGAGCTTGCCTGAGGGAAGAGGAACACAAGAGAGGAGAGACAATTGAACATCACCATTGGCCGAGACCTGAAAAAATGGTGCTGGATGAACACAGGATTAGAACTTAATTGTAAAAGGGAAGGGAACTCTTGACAGGCGATTTGCTTCATTTCCACATTCATCATGGCACAAATCCTCTGGCTGGCTGGTTGATGGGACTGTCCAACACTTCTGCTTAGGTTCAGTGCAGATCCCTTCTGCTTACACATCGAAAGACCTGGGAACAGGTGGGAACTGGATGGTGCCAAATACAGGAATGGAAAGAGAAATGGACTCTGACAAGTTAAGATGGAAGTGACTTGACAGCACCAAGCTCGGCAGTTGTCTCCAGTAAGGACAGGTTGAGACGGGAATCTCAAGCTTCTCTGGAAGAGCAGTATGCAGGAAGCTGGTTTTCAGGCCACAAATGCTTTCACAGGTAAGGATTTCTGTTCTAGTTCTGCTCATATTCTTGGGACAATTTACTGGAATTTAGAAAATGAATAGGTCCTAACTGTGGTTAGCATCTTGTAGTACTTTCAGTTTAAATAGTATTTTTAAACAATTCACTTGGAAGACCAGTTCAACACTTGTATTAGCAGTGAGGAGCACAGCTATCCATCTTTCAGCCTTCAGAAATGGATGGCCACGGGCCTTGGGGAAGGTTTATCTCAGCTTTCCTCGTTAAAGTACTCATTAACAGCTTAACCATGAGTGGTCCCTTGGGTCTACTATAAAATGTAGTCTATAAAGTTGCCCTTGTGCTCAACAGAGGAGTTTGGTGAGGCTGCAGGATGGGCATGGTTCATGTCAGGAGGCTTCTCAGAAACATGTCAGTGTTGAGCCTTATCTTGTCTGCTGGAGCAGAACTTGCCAGGTACCCTCTCTTTGTACTCCCCTTTCCACACCACTAACCTGCTGCAGTGCTTGAACTGGCTAAACTGGAGGGTTTAAATGGTAACTGTTTCACCTCGGTTTGCTGTGTTTCTCTGTAGATGGATTGTAAAGAATGTAATGGGAAAAAGGATGTCACAGGGGTGTGACTTTCTGAGGAAAGCTCCCTCTAGTGTAAAGTCTGCTGGAGTTCATATAGTGCTTTCTCTGTATGGGATTGTTTCTGATTTGACAGGTGGGAGGAGGAAAAGAGGATGAGCAGATCCTGCTGCTTTGTTTCCATGTCTGCCAGCCAGCTGAGATGCAGCAAAAAATGCATAGAAAGATCAACTGGATATTGCTCTTGTTTTAGTAGGTCTAGATAATGGATTAGTACCACGTTATAAACTAGTGATGTGCAAGACATTTATTTTTCTAAGATAAAAGATTTGCCTTTAGAAGGAGTTTTGGCTGCAGTGGGGAGTGATTCTGTGTCCAGCTGTCTGCACCAGCACAGCGGTTTGGAGTGGTGGTGCAGCTCTGAACTGTCTGTGTTGCCTTGCTTTGATTTACAGACTGGTTTCTGTGCATGTCAGTGAGACGTGTCCCGAAGGAGAGGAAACAGGAAGCTTTCCTCCACATGTGCTCCAGTGCTGATGGGAGATGGGAAGTCTGGGATAACTGCAGGGCTCTCCTTCCTCTGTCTAGCCAGCAGCACACTCCTAAAGCTCCCCACTGCTGTTTTTGTCCTGTTTGTTCTTGCTGCTCTCTGCCAGTCCTCAGCTATTTCCTAGGTGGTTTAGTCACTCTTTTGCTTTCCACCAAAATTTCCAACTGTGAGGATATCTGCTATCTTCCTTACTCTGGCTTTCTCCTTTGCTGGAAACTCTATTGCTTCTAACACCCTTGTAATATTACATTATATTCTACTATTTTCTGTCCAGTTTTACACTCTTCTGCCACTGTGTCTGCTATCCCTTAGCTCCCAGAAGTTGGCACTGTGACCAGGGTGCTTGGGCAAGGGTGTATCAGAAAGCTGGTAACCTCATGACTGCTGTTGGATGGAAAAGACCTGGCAAGCAGAGCTGCATAAAATTCAGAGATGAAACTGTGGTCCCTGGAAGCCCAGGACAACAGTCAGACTGTGGTGCAACCCAGAAAATTCAGAGCTATTCTGGAGACTTGAAGGCATGAAGGTTGCTTGCTCTCCTATAAGAAATTCTTACATTCCTTTGGAATTACGCTTAGGTAAAGATGTTAATAAACATATTCAAATCTTGGTAGCTGTACTAAAGAATTATTAAACATTAAGGTGCACCATACATTCAGGAGACTTGTTAAAGAAACTGGTTGAATTATATTTTCTTTGTATGAGGACAAAACTTCCAACTTGTATCAAATTGATATCTGTATTTACTTTTTGGAGATCTTTCTTGTTCCTTGTTAGATTTATATGATGTACTCAGCAATAATAAACAGCAGATAGGTACATATTTCTCAGAGAATTCCATTGGACTGTGTTTTCCTAATTTAGGAGTTGCAAATAGAATGTAATGGCAGGTGCATATGGTTGCTCCTCTGATCCTTGCTGTAGTGCTCCTTTTGTTTTGTTGGAGTGCCAGTTTAGCTGTAGTAGAGAACAATATCTGCTAGCAGCAGAGGGGGCATGGCCACATGCAAAGGGAGCTAATTTGTACAAAAAAGCTTTCATATCTGAAGCCTCTGTGGTGTCAACACTGAATCTAGACATCCTAAGTGATTGCAGCTATTGCAACAACCAGAATAATAATTTCAATTTACAGCTGACCAGAGTGCTGGCAAAAGAAGCCTGGGAGGACAGAGCCTCTATGTAGCCACAGCTGGAGTATTTCCTAAATCTCCTTTCCACTTTGCTAATTGCTATGACCTGGAAAGGTTTACAGTTATGGCTAGGAGATATTTTGATCCTGTCTGTATGCTCATTTTACTGGCACTGCTGCCAGAGATTCCCTTTTTTGCAGATGGCTCTTGTGCCGAGAGGTGGACTCACCCAGTCATTTTGTCACGTATTACCAAACAATAGCAAACATTTAGAGTATTTTCACTTTACGGGCTAAATACAAAATTCAGTAGATCATGTGAGTGTAACAGGTTCAGGATTACAGAATGTAGAAAGAGCAGTGGAAGGGAAGTGCTCCTAAGCTTGATTAGGAAAGAGATGGCTGAGCCTATGATGGTAAAATGCAATTTGAGTGGTAGCAATTAGGAGAGAGTGACCTTGTCATTCTTAGAAGGAGAGGAGAGAGAATTTGAGAATAAAAGCAATAGTATGCAAGAATGTAGATTGCATTGAGCTCATAGAACTGATAGGTACGTTTCTTGGGATACTAACCTGAGAAATTCTGGCAATTTTAAAAGGAAGTAACTTTTTCTTTCCTAGTCATAATAAAGCCCAGATGAAAGGCATTCCAGTAAAAAAGGATAACAAGAGACAAAATTGTATGATCTGATAATTGAGGACTTATACAGAAGGTGGCAACTCGATATGTTACTGGAGATGAGTGCAAAAGAAGATGAGAAAAATGAGAGGGTCAAATCAGGTAGGCCAGTTCACAGAAAAGGTACAACTAATAAAGGGCATGCTAATAAAGAAACATACTATATTCTCAGTAGTAATAAGAGGAAGACTGAGTTTCTGGGCTACTAGTTGACAGGGAATTACAAAATGTCAGTTAAAAAACTCATGATCTGATGGTGCAGAGAGGATTGAGTAGTTCATGTAATTTTTTGTGTCATTCTTTGCCTAAAAGGATGATCTGTAATCAGGTGGCAGGAAAAGAACTGTGACCTTGAGAAAGGTAAGAATTCCAACTAGGTCAGGAAAAGAGCAGGTTATAAACTAATGAGATAGGATAATGGGTGCTTCAGAAGAAGGTGGAGTTTATTAAATTATCTCTTCAACATAGGGTGAAATAGCTGAAGCAATCTCTGAACAATTAGTGGCTACACTGGAGAACATTTGAAGGACAGTTTAGGTTCAAAAAATCTGTGAAAGAGCAAACACTGCACCTACATACATACACTCTTCTGGGTCCTTCTCTGCCCTCCTTTGGAGTAGCTATCTTATCTTATATTCTTGGGGAAAAAAACTTTGAATCAAATAGTCAACTGAATTTTTTAATAATTAGCCTGTAGATAGTAATGTGATAAATGAATTTGCATGGATTTTTTTCCCCAGAAGGTACCCTGTCAGTGGAATCTAATTTTCCTGTAAGTAGAGAAATAATATATTTTGATTTTTGGAAGTCTTTTCAACTTCTCATAAACAAGGTGGCACAATGGGCTACAAGGTGGGTACACAGTTGGCTGGAAAGCTCTTCTCAGAATAATTACTAGTGATTTGCAGTCAAACCAGAAGGATCTGTCAAGTGGGATTCTGCCCTGGATTGCCAGAAAATATTCAATATTGTAATTAATGATTTAGATGATAGAATCTGCATGCAAAATTTCCAGATGACACCAACCAGGGGGAGGATGTAAACCCTCTGAGCACAGGATTAGAATTCAAAATTAATGTGATATATTGGAGAACTGATTTGAAATAAATATGATGCAGTTCATCAAGGACAAGTTCTAAATTTTAGTTCGACAGGAATAATCAGCTGTGCAAATCAAAATGTAGAATAACTGGTGAGACACCAGGTCTGCAGAAAACAGATGGGCAGTTGCAAGAGTTCAGAAAATGGCTATGAATCAACTATACTATGCCATGAATATTGTGAGAGAATATATGGACAGGAGTCTGCCTGCAAAATAATTTTTCCACTCTACTTGGCATTTGTGTGGCTATTTCTGCTCTGAGCAGCACTCTGTGGGGCCTGTTGGAAGCATCCAGAGAAGAGCAGAATGGATGGCCAGAGGTCTAAACAACATGACCCTTGGGAACTGAAAAAAGTGTCTTTTTCACACTAGAGCAGTAACTCTCAAACTTTCTGAGGTTTTTTTCCTAGGTTCCCAGGAGCAGTGCAGATTTGTGTCAGGGCATGTCTGATGCACTGAGCTGCACGACAAGATGTGGCCGTGACACAGCAGTGCTTTGGTGTGATGGTCAGGAGGACTTTCTTGCTTGCACACAAAGTTCTGCACCTTCTGCATTGGCCATTCTCAGTGCCATGCCAGTGCTGGGATAACAGAGGTGGAGATTCTGGACAGCCAAGGTCTGCTTTTAAAATCAGGCACTTCCTTCACTAGTTTGTGTTTTGAGTGCTCGTTTAGAAGAACAGTGTAATTCTGAAGTCTGCTCTCCATCACAGGGAAGTGTGTGGCACGGAGACATCCAGGATGATAAAAGGATAATGGGAACACTGTGGGATAGATTAGGAACCAGTGTATGGAGCCTCCTGACCTTGCAAGGTCAGCCTAGGTTCATCAGGATTTTATTAACTCCATTTCAGCACAAGCTCTCTCAGACCTGGGCTGACTCAGAGGCATTCCTGCCCTGTGACCCTCAGCACTGCTGGAGGGATTATTAGTTCTGGCACTATGGAAACCAGAATAAATAGTAAGAGGTTGCTCTGTGCAGTGGGCCCCTGCCCTTCAGTCTAGCACTGACTTTTCCTGTCATCTCCTGATCTCATTCTGTCATAGCTGCATATCTTCTCCCTCACACCTTTCCCTGTGAAAGTGATGGCACCCTCAAATCTTGCCATAATCCCTCGCAGCCTCATGTCTGAAAGTCATCGTCACCGAAGCTTGACCTTGGGCCATATCCAGAGAGACCAGGTTACTCCCAAGGAGCGACTCCTCAGCTTGGCTGGTACTCCCACAGGCCCTGCTTTAGCAGAGGAAGAGAATTCATCTGTTAGAAGATCCTCATGCTCACAGAAACACGACTTGGTGCAGCTTCTCCAGTGTCCCCACCTCTGTGCTGTATTTCCTGGCACTCAGGACTTCTGCTGCATTTCTTCCTGTGTTTCATGCTGTCCCAACCTCTCTTTGCCTCTTCTCCCATCACTGCCAACATCCCCTATCGCTGTATTCCTCCTTCATCCCTTCCCATTTGTACATTTGGTTTTACTTTTCTTCCAAATTCCCTACCCTTCTGGTCATCTTCTGCTTTTTGCTGCTTTCCTTCATCCTTTTTTACAGACCTTTCCCACTTCCAGACAACTAACTGCAGCCTAATTCCAGCTTGTATGAGAACCTCTCTCCCTCTTTTTTAGACTCAACCCTTCCTCTCTTCATCTGCCCTTCTCTGGGGTGAGTACCTTTCCCCACTTCACGTCTCTTCCACAGTGGCTTCTGCTGGTTTGTGTGGGACCTTTTTTTGCAGGAAGGCAATCTGAGAGGCTGCCATCCAGTTTGGCTTCTCTCCCTGCATCTTGTTTTGCTTTGGGTGGAGATGCCTCTGGTACAGGGGTGGCAGTGCCGGAACAGGGAGGCTCCTTGAGGGGACTGCATGGGAGACCAGATAAATTGCTCCAGCAGGTTGCATATGACCTAGTTGGCCATTATGCATTTAGGGAATGGGAAAGTGAGGGAAGATGTGATAACCATTTAAAAATATATGGAAATTTCATGTAAAGAGTAAAGTAATAGAAACTGTTTTCCAGTTCTGCTGGGGATAGAGCACAAAGTAACAGTCAAGCTTACTGTAGTGGAGAGATTGAGGTTAGACATTAGGAAAATCTTTCTAATGGTAAGGATAGTTAAGGACTGCAGCCGATTGCCTAGGGAGGTTGCAAAGTCTCTGTCACTGAAGGTTTTTAAGAACAAGTTAGACAAATATCTGTCAGGAATGGTTTATGTATGGCTGATTTTGCCTTGGGGCAGGGGAATGGACTTCATGAGAGCACTTCCAGCCTTACTTTTCTGTAAAAATGATGCTCTTATTGCTGGTTCTCTGGATAATAAATGTACATTTTTAAAGTTAGTAACCCACCTGTACTACTCTGTCATCTCAGTGTTTAAGTAGATTCTGTCGAGCTCTTGGAATAATTGATAAAAAATAGATTAGGAGTCGTGGGTGTTTAAAGTATTAACTCTGCTTTTGCTGGAGTATTACTCCATTGCTTTCCTTATAGCTTGGCCTTGTTTAGACATCTTATATTTGGGGGGGTGACATGTTTCTATGTCTGTACAACTTGTACAGAAATATTTTAATGTTAAGAAACGCTGCATCCATTCTTCTGTTTCACAGTATGCAAGTATTTTAAGAAACGCTTTTGCCACTCTTAGATAGTAAGCATATTAAAAAGGTAATTTTAAAGAATAAGCAAAAATAGGGCAAAGCCAAATCAACAATCCCCTGAGGTTGTTTTCTTTATTATGAGCAAAACTGATATGTAACTGGTAT
Organism: Acridotheres tristis; assembly: GCA_037013685.1. Taxonomy (NCBI): domain Eukaryota; kingdom Metazoa; phylum Chordata; class Aves; order Passeriformes; family Sturnidae; genus Acridotheres; species Acridotheres tristis. The sequence goes on along the minus strand of CM072886.1, from coordinate 97,361,239 downwards.
ATCTGCTGCTGAAGGTAGCCTTCTTCCTCAGAATTATAATTGAGGCTCAATGTAAAATAGAAAAACAGGTTTGAAATGTTTCTATTAAGTATATAGTGTAGTTAATATTGAAAACAGTTGAAAATTAATTTATACATTAATACAGATCTCCCACATTGCTGCTGTCATTATTTGCATGATTTTCAAGTACAGATAAACATTTCATTTAAAAATTCAGCTTGAATATGTAACAGAGAATTCTCACCTCCTCTGTTCCAGTTTTGTTTTCATATTCTTCATGAAACTGGTCTGGCCTTACTAAAATGTCTGCAATTTTCTTAACAATTGCATTCTTACTTGGTGAATTTTCAAGGTTATTGTGTCACCCATAGACAACTCTGACTGTCTCTTAGTTCTTGGGAGAAACAGATTGCTTTTTTGCAATGCCCCTTACTCAGCACACAGATAGTAACAGATCACATTCCATTGTATTCCTTAGATATTTTATTTAGGATAAGCAATTTTTGGAGTACAAATAGTATTCTCAGCAAAAGTACATGAACGAAGATAGAACCATAGTCTCTAAGAGTTTACCATCTGAATATGTTACTTTCAGTAGCACTCAGCAGTACTGTTTTAAGTATAGTATTGCTTTGTTGCTTTTGTTTGCTTTTTTGAAGTCTCCTCTTCAGGGTGAAAAACTTTAATAGAATTACAGAAGAGTGTGAAACTGTGAAAATGAATTTGAGAGCACTGTTACCACCTGAGAGTGATAGCTTTTGTTCATAATATAGTTCTTCCCTTGTCCTCATGATCAGTGATTAGAACAAGAATGCTTTCTTCTTTGGGTTCTTCTTCAAGCCTGGAAGGCTGGCTTTTAAGTTTTGATCCCAAACTTTATGTAGGTGAAATAATATGTTTTCTTCTTTGTTTCCTTTTGCCTCAAGAAAATGGGTAGTTCTCCTCAAAATGTCTGGTTGGAGAACTGTTAAGTTTCCAACTGGCCAGGTACTGCCTTTGCATCTTGAACTGTGGCAGTCCTTATGGAAACAGAGGGGCATATCACACAGGCCAAGGATTTCACATGTTTAATGCTTCTCCTTTTGAATTTTTATTTAACTGGAGTACAAGACCTCCTTCCCTGTTTGCTTGTTTCAGTGAAGTACTACATCCTTTTCCACTTGCTAAGGGGGACAATTTGGGTGGCAGTCACTACCAGAAGGTGGCCTTGCCATGTGAAGCCACCTGGAGCTCAATGAATGGCAGTCAAAAAAAGGCAGAAAAGAAACCAATGAGACTCCAGAGGAAGTGCAGTGGTGAGGTGCCCTGTGAAACAACTTAAGGGTCACTGGACTTGGAAGAGGATCCTCCAACAGGCCTGGAATTGCAGACTACTGCATCATATAACTCCATTCATATTAAGCAACATCCTACTTAGTCTGATATGAGAACATTAAAAAAATTATTTTAGATTAAATTTTTCGTTCATATTTGATTTAATTTAAATTCCATTTAGACTACCCTATAATTTTCAGTCTGGGTGTAGTTCTGGGTACATGTGTGTGGGCTCCGTGTTCTGACAATCCAGAGCCAAATGAAAAGCACTGATTTGGGCACACCAGGGCAAAAGAAAGTTCAAATTGAGAGAAACATCTTGGGCAATGTTATTATTAAAATTATTTTGTGAAGTAGTGTATTGCTGGAAATGGCAAACTTCTTCTCAAAGTGGGAGGATATGCTCCAGCATGTTTAGGGAGGATGTTAAGGCTGGATCCTCACCTTTGATAACCATTTTTAGCAGATGATATTCAGCTGTAGCATAGCCATTTGCAAAGCTGATGGTTCTTTGGAAATGCCCATCTGCCATTTCTCATTTCTTAATATTACATGTCATGGTGCCTTCATGTGGTACAACTTAGTCAGCCAAATGGCCAATTCCAGACTGAATATGACAATAAATTTAGCTGTAAATATGCTATATTTCAGTGTTTAATCATAATATAAAGGCAGATCTTTTTGAAAGGACAAAATGCATGCATCATCCCTCAAGTAAAACTCAGAAAATAAAAAGCAGTGAAAATCGATTGTTAAATTTGCAGTGTATGTTTCTGTTAATTCCTTCTAATTAATTAGGTGGGCTGCTTTTGGGGTTTTTTTTGTGGAGTTTTTTTGGGTTTTATTTTTTTTAGGGGAAAAGAGACAGTCTGGCTGTGCCCATGGCTGGCTGAGTGTATTTTTCCTGCTGAAAAGGCCTTTTACCTTTTGCTGCTGGTGGTCTCCAGCAGTGGGAGCGGAGTCCCTTGTCTCCTTGTCTCAGCACCAGTGTGAGGCAGGCTAGAAATGCATTTTGTTACAGACTTAGAGGAGCTAAAAGAGGAAGCCTAAACCCCAAATCAGTGCAAAGCTACTGAAGCACTTGACTGTGCCCTGTTGGAAGCTGAAGAGATACAGTGGCTAATTGGAAACATAAATGTTGTTAGAAAAAATCTATTTCTTTTCATGTAAAAATGATGCAGGATATTCCCATGCACTCGTCTTGAGGTGAGGTGGAGTTTTGGTCTAATATTTTGCTGTTTGGTTTTTCTGTAATGTCAAGCAGGCCCATTTGACTTGACATTCTCTCAGTTTTCTTTTACTATAAAATAAGTAGTATGGATAGTGTTATGTTTCATTGCTCTGTGCTGTAATAATGCCTTTTTACATCAAAGTCTGCAGTCTGGATAAATAGAGAAGTGAAAGTATTTGACATTACAGGATAAATATGGTGGAAAAGCCTAAAAATTACTGAGGGGAAGGTAATATCCTGTAGATCAAATGCTGTATTCGCTTCTCTGATATTTGCAACCTTTTGCTTTTTAGCAAAAGAGGCCAGGAGGCACAGGTATTAACTTCCTTGCTGGGCCTTTCTTTGTTGCTGTTTGGTTTGGGTTTTATGGAGGGGCACAGTCCTTGCTCGTGTTGCGGTGCCTGTATCGGCTGCATCTCTCATCCTGGGGCTCGGCTTTCCCAACAGGAGCACTTCATTAGGGAGCAGCACGGATCCACCCAGCCGTGCACCCCACGCTGTGCCTCTCCCAGGTTTTCTCCCTGCGGGCTGCCCAACCTCTGCTCCAAAACCTTTCTAGAGGGATACTCACACCCTTTTTAATTTCTACTCAGCCCTCGGCAACAGTGAATAACCAAAACGTCCAGTTTCTAGTAACATCTTTACTTGCTAATATGGTGTAGGCTTCAAGCCCTTCCAGCCTCTTGCAAACACCCAAAGACACTCTTGTCCCTGTGAGAATGTGTCACAACGCTATGATATATTTGTAATAGCACTGCTACTTTCTGAGACACATCTTTTCCAAGGCTGTGCTTGTCCTGATTCTCAACTGAGGGAGCTTCAAGCAGGAGGGCGTTGACAGTATCTGGAGCCCAGGGACTTGAAGTTTGATAGCAAACCAAAATTCCTCTGTATCATAGTTGAATCCTTTTCACTATAATTTATTATGATCACCCCACTATCATTTGCCAATGAAGCTTACCCAGGAGTTTGGCCTGCTGAATCCTTACAGTTTGAAAGCCATGAACATAAGTTTCCCAGGGGTTTAAGCAGATGTATCAGTACGTGGATGGCAAGTTGGGACACTCTCCCTGTTCTTCACAGCCACAGGTCTGTCTCCATACTTTCTCATGCTAGGATTAACAATCTGTTAGCAATGGAGAACAGACTGAGCAGTATGTGTTTCATATATTGTGGGGTTTGATATTTTTTTCTTAAAAATTTCTATGCTGTTGTGTTCTTAGCTTTCTCACTTCCTTCATAAAAAAGTCACTCCCTTCTGATTTAAGGGCAAGAGTAGAGGAAGTTTTCTTTGAGTTGTGAGGAGTTAATAGTGAAGCCTTTTCATGATGAAAACGCCCAAGAAGAATCCCACTCTACAGCCAGTATCTAAGCAGCACCTTCAATCCATGCCTCTGAGGATAAATTTGTCTCTGTTGTTAGTGGGTAAAATAACTTCGTTCAATGCCATTTGATGGCTGACAGTGCTGAATGCCTGTGTTGTAGGTGTAGATATGCTGAGGTGGTGGTAGGTAGACTCAGGACAAGGTAATGGCTTCAGAAAAGCCTGGAAGACTGGCTTGTATATGAATTGTTTAAGAATTGTCTGTTTATCCTGGAGGCTCAGACTATACAAACCAGTAATTTATACTGGCTGAAGATGGATTCCTAGCTTGGCTGTGCACTCAGTCAGTCCTTGATTTAAAGGAAAAAATTGGAATTTGTGCACGAGTCTCCATTTTCCCTCCTTCTGATCTTTATTCTTCTTGATTTGTTTATCTTAAAAGAAATACTTTCAGGATAATATCTGCTTCCACTTGCTCAGAGCGAGAATTTGAAGAGACACATGACCTGCCACAACAATGCAAGAGTAAGTTCAGAAAAGCCTCACTCTTCTTAACTCAGGAAGTAGGTGACATCTGTAAACTGAAGATACTTCTTTTTTTTTTTCTTTCCTGTAGCAATCGTAACCTTTGTGCCCAAACCACTGCTATTTATATAAATTGTTGGACAGTTTCTGTGTATTAAAAGAAATAGGGATAAGCTCAAATAAGAAAGGCAGCAAGTTCTTGAAGATGTTTTTATTCAGTGGCTTCTCTACTGTATGCATGGAGAAAGTGCCATAGTTAGTGGCTTTTGTGCAATCTTTCAAGTATGTCACTGCTTTAAAACCATATTATTCTACTTTTTGAGATAAGCAGGATAGTATTCTCTCAGGCATGACTCCTGCTTGTAGCGATCAGCATTGCACTAAAGAATCTTCCGCTGAGATGAGGACCCTGTTGTGCCAAAACAGTGAAGGACAGTTCCTTTTAAAATCTCAGCACCTAAGAAAGACAAGATAGAAGCAGAAAGAATTGCTGCCCAGTGTTTACAGTTAGGCAGCTGAGACACAGATGCAATATTGATGTCAGGTGAGTTGGGAGCTCGGCAGACCCGAGGACTAAAGCTACAGCCTCTGAATTTAAACCCAGTATGAAGGTTGAGGTCATAACCAAAAGTACTGATGTACCTAATGCACTGTTTTCTCATATTTTCTCTATTGTATCTTTGTACTGTTTACCTGCTGCCATGAGGAGAAGAATGCAAGCTGGTAAGATTTCTTGTGGAAACTGCAGGCTTGCTTTATACCAGCAGTGCTGGAAAGAATTTCTCTGAAGAAGAATTACAGCTGCCCATAAAATATGTGACACAAACAACTCTCCTCATCTGCACGTATTAATAGTGCATTGGGAAGAAGGAGGTGCTAGGTTACCAGACTGCTCAAAGTATATGAGGTATTACTTAAAGGCTTAGAAAAAATCTGCCATTGAATTGCCAACTACAGAGTAGGATTACTGAAATTTATGAGAACAAAATATAGTGAGATGAATGCAAATAAAGCTGACCATCTTAGTGTCACTTTTTTTTCAAAGGTCTTTAAATGCAAAATATAATTTCATTATGTAATTCAAGTGGGCTCATTGGTTTGTTGCTTTATATGCTTATGGATCAGACTTGATGTGGTATCTTAAGACATAATTTGAAGAGCCTCAGAAAGTCCCAGTTTTTTTGTGACTTGCTTTATCTGAAGGACAAAATGGCAAGTTTTGTGGAAAGATTCAGTTTCATACTACAGCTGGTGGTCTGTTTGGAAGGCAAACAAACAAGACACCAATCCCCACAAGTATTCAGGCATATGAGCTTTTCACCTCCAGGAAATCTCTAAATAAGCATTCAAGATTCTTCAGTTTGCTAGGGGTCATCTTCTGCTATATAAACAAAACAGCCATTAAAGCCAGAAATGGACAACCAACAAGGAGAAAATTCTCATGCAAGTAAAATTGGCTGTTGCCCTATTAGGATTTTACTTTCGCAAAGCCATTGCTAATCACAATTAGTATTGTGATTGTGAACAAAATCCCCCAGTTGTCCCCAGTGCCAGTTCATGGCACTGTGGTTCAGCTCACAAGACAGCTTCATTGTTACCAGAGTAGGCAGTGGCCTCCTGCTAACTGGAGGTTAGAGAAAGTGAAATTGTTTTTTCCAGCTGTTCAGTACCTGTGACCTTATGAAGAGGCAATGGAATGCTGGATATGGTAATATGAGATGGAAAGAGAAGTGAGACCTAGGGACAATATCTAAAACTGTACTGGACTTATGGAATTCCATCCTGAAGGAAATATGTGCTTGAGCCTGCCACCTGGATAGAGTGTTCTTGGAGAGACAGAAGAACATCAAAGGCTGACTTGTGATGGTTGCAGAAGGTAAAGCTGAAGATAAAATTAGATGTGCATACAGTAGTTAAGATGATTCTTTTAACAGTGATTGCTGTCATTTCAACCACACTGAAGTTCTGCCAACACTGGATTAGAAAAATACTTGTACAGGGAACAAACTTCAATACTTAAATACTTGTACAGTGAACAGACTCTGGAAATCTTATCTGTAGTGACAGTCTTGAAACAGTTTCAACTGGGAAAGAGCTACATTCATTTTTGGGAAGAGTGTCAGAAGTCTAGTGTGCTCATTCTTAGTTTTTATGTTCTTAAATATAGATCCACAGTCTAAAAGTTAGATCAATGTGAGACTGTGTAGACATTACATGATGCCAAGCAATGAGTTCCCAGATATTTATAAATAAACTCTTGGTGCGCTCCCATTTTCCTTTCTCTCGTCTTTGCTATTATCCCACACACTTGCCCCAGGCTTTCTGTACTATTTATAGAGATGGTGGTAGTAATTCTCTTTTCCTGAATATTATTCTTGAAGAAAGTAGATCAATTATGCAGTATAACGCTGGTTAGGTTGCAGTTAATAGCTATAGCTGTTAACCTCACATGTTCATTTTACTTTTGTGGTAGTAATGAATCGTTAAATTGAGTGCAGCAGTAATCCTAGAGATATAAAAATAGAAATAATTTTACAAAGGCATCCCAAAGTGAATTATTTTATTGATTAATATTATGTAATATTGCCAAGATCTTATGTCTGTTACGAGGTTTCAAGAGTGCAGCTTAAACTGTGAGAGTGATGTGCAGAATATCTGAGGACCCTCATGCCTTTATTGTACTTGAATCTTTCAAGACTATAGTTTCTTCAGAAACTATAAATGAAATAAAGAACAATGTAGCCTTTGTGTAAATAGTACAAGAGATCCCATTTTAATAAAACTTGAACGGTTGTTAAGAACGCTTAGTTTTGCTAAATGCATCTACTAGAAGAGACGAAATTGAAAAAGATGTCCATTTAGAAAAGAGTATTTCAAGTTTCATAGTATTATAAAGGTTGAGATATATAGGGGAAGATACATTACTGCTCTGGTCCACTGTGGAAATGTATTCTCTTGCCACTGTGCAGATGTTCTAACATACTGAGAATATTCTCACCTGCCACTGATATCATTGTTGGTTATGAATGACTAAATAGTTTAGTGTGAAGTGAGACAATAACCCTTCCCTTCCAAACTTTCTGTTTGTTCTGCAGCTTAGTTGAAAGTAATACTGTTGGAGTTTTTCTTTCTTCTATCAAGTTTTACAACAGAAGCAAATTCCACAAGATGTTCTTTGGGTTATAACATCTCTTTATAGATTTCTGTATTCTGAACAAGCAATAATCAGTTCAGTTTAGCTGTCTGGGTTTGTATAGTAGAAAGAATTACAGAGAATTCAAACTGCACCTTAAAATAGCAAATATTTTTATATTAAAACAAAAAATTAAAAGAATAAGAATTGAAGGAAGAAAGGCTAAAATAAAGGTGATTGGAAAAGCTATGACAATTGTCATTCTGGAGATAGGACATAACTTTGGTTTTTGGTTCTCAATAGTAATAACATTGCTTTGTTCAGTGTGATTTCTCTGGGAAAAAAAGGTGACTCTGTTTTTTACTTCCTGTAATAGTGTAACTGAAATTGGAATGGTTACTTTCTTAATGACCGTGTGTCTTCTCCTGACCGACTGTCGTAGGTATCATGAAGAGTAAATTGCATATGATTTAGAGTTTAGATGTTGGTATTAGCAGGTGTGTGGCTACATAGTGTGTCAAATGAAATGTTCATCCTTAGATTTATTCTGCTGGACTTTGTTGTTAGATATCTGAAGATTCAGTTTCCCTGTAATGACTTAGGCTGACTTTGGAAGACATGGCAAATCTGATGATCTCATGGGTATTCTTGTTAGTGAGAAGAACTGTTCCATTTGCTGTGAAATATATCATGTGGAGCTATACATCCCTATATCAGTACTTTCTACAAGGCATAAATTATAGAAGGTGGTAGTTTCTTTTATTAGACATCTGATTTAGTTGGTGAAGATAGGCAATCCAAGTGCATTGCAACTCCTTCTTCTGGTCTTTGAGAATGATCCTGAATGACAGGTCTGCAAGCTCCAAACATTGCCTGGTTTTTTCCACTTGTATCTGTTGATCAATTAAAAGATAACCTGTCTCTTTATAAAGCTCACCTTGATTAAACTGCCATGTCTACAATAAACCACAGCTTAGTAATTTCAGCCTTTGCCATACAGGACACATATCCTTATTTTCTTTGAAGTGCCTGAATTAAAGTTACTTTCAGCCATTTCGCTTTGTTCTCCCTTCACATTTTCTCTCTCTGGGTATAGCCAGAAGGGCTGACTCTTTTACCTAAGCTCAAATCAAGTTGTGCTAAAAACCCGAAGAAGCAGTTGAGCCTGTGATTTGCTTTTCAGTTTTTTCTGTTGCTCCCATCCCTCAGACATCTCTACAGACCTTATTGATAGCCAAAGTATTTATTTTGTGGCCTGACATGTGATGCAAGCAATCTATTTAAAACTTGGTTTCATGCTCCTCAGCCAAATCACTTTGGCTTCAGGGACACACCATACAGCTTTACATCCTTGTGAGGGGAATTTTCCTAGAGCAGGTTAGTCACTTTCTTCTTTGTAGCATTTGCAGTTTTCTGTCAGTTTGAATGTTCCTCCTACTTTCTGATCCCTGGCTCCTCTCAGAGCTCTGCCTACATTCCGCTTGTAACTTTGCCACAGGAAGATTTTTTGGGACCAGTGGAAGGACACACAAGGGATTCAATACATGGACCAGAAGTTTCCTGGCAGCTGCTCTGTGCATGTGCCTCATTTCTCACCTCTTTCTGCTGATCATTCCAAAAGAGAAGAACCTTTGGATAAGACTCACCATCTCCTCTCAGGGGTTGTGGTCCAGCTGGTAGCCTGGGAGCCTGGCTGTGTGTGTTTTTCCCTCTTCCCCATGGAGAGGGAGTAGCAGTCAAACAGGAGGCTCTGCTGGAAGCCATCACAATTCTCTTGTTCCACCTTACAGCCACAGAGATTGGCTTCTGCTGGCTTCAGTGGTCTTGCCAAGACCTGACCAAGCTGTCTGTAGTGGTTTCTGTGGATGAGCTATGCTAAGGAGTAAGTGATGGAAAGATCCCTTCTAGCACTGCACGGACTGGTGTGTGGGGGTGTGTGCGTGTGTTGAGTTACAACACATTTTGAAGAAGAAGAGCAAAATTTTTATCTTTTTTTTAAGACCTAGAAGAGATGATCATGTGTAAGGAGCCTTCTTACAAAATCAGGGTTTGTAAGCTTTAATTAGAAATTTTCTGCCATCAGACTGTCTAAAGGGGCTCTGCTTATGCCATTTAACACTTTCCCTTGTGCAGCAGCAAGGTATGCAAGTATTTGTGATTGAAATGTGTGTAAAGTGATGAAAACTTAGCACCAGTAGGAGCAGAAATGGGTTGTGGTTCTTGAAATCCTAGATTCTGGGCTTTGACATCATGTGTTACTCTTTAACTTAATTTTTTTTAATAAAAAGTACATGGAGACCTTGCATGATCCATCATGTGAGAAGGTTTTCTTGGTGGTGGATTTTTGCAACTACTTAAGCACATTTGGCATTTAAAATTCTCTCACTACTGCCCCATAAAACTGAAAGTTTTTCTTAGAAAAGAAGTTTTAATGTTAAAATAGCATTTTTTTTTGTTTCTGTAGTAACTTTTTACATTTATTATTGAAGCACTAGCCTGAAACCTTGGAAAATTTTCTGAAACTAGAGTTTTACAGCAAGCATATGATAGATTTTGCATTTCATGAGGAAGGAAGGAGATACCTAAGAAAAATCAAGGACTATCAGTTATAAGGAAGAGCCATCTAAGGTGCTAAGTCAGATTAGACTGTGGACTTCTAAGAAATTTAAAATTTACCTTTCTGTGTAATTTTACATCTAATAATTTATTACATTTTCAAATAATATGCTAATATCGATAGGCTTTTCATCAATTTTTAAAATGTTTGCTTTTCACACTGAGTGCAGTGGAGGCAGTTTCTCTATGACATTTGTATATAATAGGCATTATTTCTATCATGGCAGAAATACAGCCATGGCAATTCCACAACTTACAAAATCTTCTGACTTTCACCTTTTCATTATGTTTGGCACTGATTTGTGTGTGCATGTGATTCCTTAAAAAACCTGTTGTGAATATTTTAAAGATTGAATTAGTTTTAAGTCTGGAGAACCAGTGTTTGTTGGCCATCTGTGATAAAGAAGGAAAAACATATACATGAAGCTCACTTGCAGAAAGCCAACTGGCATTGCCAGCAAAACTACGACCTTATCAATATTAGATTAGACTGAAAACTTGTGTATTGTAAGGGTGTTTTTTGCATGGCAGGTGAAAGTAGGGAAATCACTGGATGCAGTGTGGAGAGGAGGCTGACATGCAAATAAAGCTGTCTCCATTTGCCCTGCAGGTAATGTAGCATGCATCAAGACTTTGCTTACTGCACAAGGTGTTCTCCTTCAGTACTAAATCTGCCAGCTCAGTAAATCCTAACATGCTTAATTATCCTGTTCATTTTTCTGGAATAGGAGAACTGGGAGAAGCACCTGGATCTGTCATGTGCTACAAGTACATCTGCACCACTGCGACTGCTACTGCAGAGGAGACTCCTTTCCATCAGCACTGGGCACTGCTTGTTCACTGGAATTGGGGGGAATCAGTAGGGTGTAGGGCTGCATGAAGTCACAGAAAAGCATGGTCCCTGTTTTGAGGTGTAGTCCTATATCCTGTTGAAACTCCTGTTATGATCCTATTGCTGTCCAGTTGAAATTCAGTTCTTGAGAGAAGTATTATCATGACTGAAGACACAGTGTCAAAGGGAAGTGAAGTTGAGCCCTTGACCCTTTGATACTAGTGGCTGACCTGGCAATAAAATAAAATGGCTGTTCAGGTTTTAGTAGCAGTTAAGACAAGAGTCACTGGTCTCTGTTCATGTGTAGTTTTTCTTAAAATTACCCTTCCGTAAGATACTGGGGAGTGGAATGATAAACCAAAGGCAATCTGTAGCTAGATTCAGTTATCCACTAATTGTGCTTTTATTTTTATTCCTCTTCAAAACCTTTCTCAGGTTCAGCAGAAATCTCTGAGTAGTTCTTTCAAACTTCCACACCCTTCTCATAAATTAGTAATTTAACATTGCAATAATTTTTTATGTTTTGAACTATTCTCAGATCTATCACGAAATGATAGCTGTCTCAGACAGGCCCAATTTCATGGCCTCCAGGGTGGAGAGGTGACAGGGTCATGGACAATTGACACAGACTGTGACGCACAGTATTTTAGACAGAGCTTATGGCAGCTTTCCATCCTTAGGGATGCCTCATATGCCCTGCTAGTATTTGTGTCTTTCATGCAGAGATAAAGCATTTTTTCATATTTCTGACTACTTCAGTTTGAAATATTTAGGGGAGATGTCACTGGGGACAAAGACATTGTTGTATATTGGTGCAATGACACGGCCCGCCTTCTCCACCCCGCTCCGACTCGCCCAGCTAGCTCCTGAAGGCGAGACCAGTGCCGAGAGTGGCCCACTTCCAGGATTCTGGGGAACCCGGAATGTGGGTAGGGCTCTGAACCCTCACGGCCGTACACGTGTCCGGGGAGGAGCAAAGGATCGAGACAGAGTCCTTCTGAGGTTCCGGGGAAGCGGGATTTATTGCGGGAGAGAGGACAACCTGGATCGGGGGAAGGGAACCGCAGAAGGCAGGGAACACAGGTGTACAGCAACTTAAATAGGGGCCCTCCCCCAAGGGAGGGTACAATACAGCAACCAATGGCTACAGTTTGGGGGTGTAACATAAGGCAGGGCTGGTTATACATACAACGAATAGGGGGAAACATAGGCGGGGAAATACATGTAACATCAAATCATATGCTAAGAATGGGATGACTGATACAGAAGATACTAGAAGGATGGGGGGGGCTAGGAGGGATTGACAGTCTTCGGGGCAGGGACTAGAGTGAGGGACAGGGAAGGTACTGGAAGGTGGGTTGGGGCTTGGGTTGATTGATCAAGGGAAGGCGGGAATTAGGGCAACTGAATTATAACGGGGGGGGTACAAACAATAGAACAAACCATCTAATAACAATAAAGTAACGCAATACAACAGTGCAAGAAATTTAAAATCATTCTTCCTCATTGAAATCCTGACCTTTGGAGTTTTGTAATGAAGTTCTGGTTTATTATTGCCTTCACTGAGAACAGAGATTAGATCCTGGGAAGCAAGAAAATGGATTAGTCTTCTAAGAGCATACTGCTCAGTGTTTCTTCTTCAGGTGTTGTGTCTGCCTCAGGAAATAAAAGATAAACAAGGTAAAGCTCCACTGACCACTGCAGCAGTGCTAGTTATGTACTGATTTAATTGTTCTCTGTAGCTGGCTGAAATTAGATGCTTGAAACCATGTCTTAACAAAAAAAAAGGGCTTGTTATGCAAGTTGGGACATAAAACTGTTTTGGTTTACTTTGTCTTTATAGATAAATGTTTGGATTAAATGGAAGTGAGCAAGAGCATTATATCTCATAGCTGTGTGGGTGGCCCAACTGAAACAGTTTCCATTGAGAAAATCTGTGCAGATAACAGACATACATTAATAGTTGATGAGATTTTTAAAAACTAATGGAACAAGAAAATTATTGGAATTATTAATCAGTAGATATTCTGCTTTACACTGAGACACATGGTAATGTTGCTCAGTTTGGCTCAGTACCTTCCTTACAGTCATCATGAGCTTTACATGTCTACATCATTTCACAGCAGCAGTAGTGGCATCATCATCATGATTATTTTTGTTATTGTTATTATTACTGTTATTACATCTCTGGGTATTCTGGGAAGATCCAAGTAACTTGCCCAATGTCATACAGACTGGGAAAACTGCAGCTAAGACAAGAATTGTAATGTTTTTGTTTCAAGATCTTACAAAATCTTCTGTGACTTTACTGAAAGAAAAATTTCTAGAACTATTACTTAAGACAGCATAGTAGCTTTTCCCCCTGGATCTTTTGGTACACAGCGTTATGCATTCCTTTCCTGCTGCTCCATATTCTTTACAAGACTTGGGTCTTGCATGCTTTGCAAATGTAATAGTGCAGTACTGTAGGCAGCTCCCTTGTATAGCAGCCAGCAAATCTCTTTTCTCCTAAATATTATATGAAAATAATTCAGGCCAGTCTTCTTGTTTGGCCTGCTGGTTTTGTATGCAGACATCAAGTATTAAAACGGAAGCTGGGGTATTGTAGACCAGTCTGGAAGGACTATTCCATGTGGTTTTGGAATGTGCTTTTGCAACCTGCATTGCCTAATCACATCATATGTTATATAATACATTGTTGATACATGGATTCAAAATCAGATGATACTGAGTTTAAAATAAAAAATGAGTTTATTATTGACTTGTGGAAATTTCCATATAAAGCAAGCCAATGGTTTTTTTTATGATGGTTCTGCATTGAGATTTTGAACTCTACATTGTTCTTGCGCTGAAGAAGTATAGAATAATTCACAGACTGAGTACTTTGTGTAGGAATCTCCAGGTCAATACATCTTAGGTCAGATTTTGCTTCAAACCTAGTCCTACAATTCCTATGCTTTGGGTTTACTGTTAGATACATTCATGTGAAAGTACATGTTTCTTTATATAATGGCACATGAATCAAACGTCAACTTCGTAAGGAAAGAATATGGAAAGATTGGATTTTTTTGTTCTTTGCTTTTATTTCTTTGCAAGGTTCTTGCCTATTTGTTGTAAAAAAGGAAATTATTTTATAAGAAAAGAGCACTGGTAAGATTCCTTTTAAAATCAGTTATTCTTTCCTTGTTTTGCTGTTGATATGTAGCTTGAGAGAAAAAATATTTAGAAGACACTTGGAGAAATCTTTATGCAAAAGACAAGATGTAGGCTGCTGATTGCTAGGCATGTGATATAAATAAGCTTTAAGTGAAATAAATATGTGAAGCCCCATTAAAGTTGAAGATATTATCTAGAGAGTTTTAAAGTGATTTAAGGAGTAGTCCTCTCTCATCTCTAGGTACTTGTAATATGAGAGAATGAAAAACTTAATGTTCTAAAAAAATAAGAAGGAGCAAAACATTCTTCTCTTTTTTTTTTTTTGTTTTCCTTTTCCTTCCTATCTCTCTCTCTATATATTTACAGTATCTTTTTACCACAATCTTAACATATATAGGTCACCTTTAGTGTCAGAGAATAGCGAGTTATTTAAAATACATTTTAGGGGTTGAATTCAGTGAAGTGAGTTATCGTTAAAATACAGGTGATTAGCCCCCAAAATGTCAAAATAAGACAGACCTACCAAACATCAGCATATTATTAGAAAGATGCCTAGCCTTCTACATCCACTGCCCATTCCTTTGATGGTTACAATTTTAATGCTACCTTTTTAGACAGTCTTAAGTATGTGAATTCCTTCCGTCATTGATGTAATCAAATAGAATTAATTTTTACCCAATTTTTGTCTGGTGGAATTATGCTTCTAATGCTTCTAAAAATCTGTGGCCTGGTGATTCTCTGAAGGACCCTAATGTTCTATTTGGAAATCTGAAATAGAGTAAATTTTTTTCTTCAGCTGTTTCTTTGTGAATGTCTCTCAAATACCTGGTATTTAGGGTGTTTGCCCTTAGTTATTTAAGTTTTTCTCAGAACAGCACCCTACAGCTGTATTCCCAAGAAATTGCCATGGAAATCAAAGATAGCACCCTGAGGAATATCATTGAGGAACAGTGTTCCTCAAAGCAAGCTGCATTCATCTCAGCTAACAGCAGCTCTGCCAGAATTTTGCCTTTCAAGAAGAGTAATCAGATACTCTGCTGTTTCATATAATGTGAATGTTGGTGTTTTATTCACAAGAAAATGTAATTTTTCTTTTATTAATGGTCTACTTAGTATGTGCTTGCAGAATAGGATTTTTTCATTCTTTATTTTAAGCTTTGACAAAAATAAAACTGAGTGTGTGAGGTCATATTTGGAGCTCTAGAAAGCATGTTTAAACCAAAACCGTATTCTTCTCTCAAATGTGCTACCATCTCAGCTATGAATTTAACAACAGCAATATGTTCTGAAGATTGTAAGTTATTACAATTATAAGTGCATATCTGTTACAAACATGCTCATCTTTTTAAAATGGTTAATCCCATTTTGAAAGCTTTGATGACTGCATGCCATATACCAGGAAGTATTAAAGTGTTTGTTTTCTATTTGAAATAGGTGAACTTCACAAAATCCCCTTATACATAGGTCATTTAACAACATTTCTCCTACGTATTTTATAATCCTGATCCATTATCAAGGGAACTTCCTACCCTTTTAAATGACCTTTTATCAGGATGTGTTGTCCTGCCATCACTTCTGTCTCTTAGGTAGTAGAATACTTTTAAATAATTTACTAATAATTATCAATTCAAAGACAGTTACTGCATGAAGTATATAAAGAGTATAAAAATATCATTTATTATTTCCCCACTGTTGTTAATGGCAACTTTTCTAGGTAGTTCCTAATCCACTGTAACACAAAATACAAAAGGTTTGTTTAAGCTTTTGCTGAAGTACTTTAGGTGAAAGTTTTTTTTGTTTAATATTGCATAGAACAGATGATATTTGCACGCTGGAAGCCACATCTCAGCTCAGACCTTAAAAACAACAGATTAAATGCACAAACATTAGAATGAACTAATGTGTTTACAGTGCTCATTTAATTGTAGCCTTTGTAATGTCTCAGTAAGTATCTGAGAACTGGACTAGGAAAAAATCAGGAAGTCCTCGGGGAGTCCACTTCTGCAGAATTTGACTCACCTTTGGATTTGATTTCCAAAGATTTGTGTGCTAGATTGTTCTTTACGTAGTACTGGTAGCTGTTGGACTTCTTTTTTCTTTCTTGAAGGTCATTCTTTTTATATTCATCTATCTGAATGCAGTGCCTGCAGATTATAAAATATTCCTAATCTGCATCCTGGATATTAGACTGGTCTATTTTCTGGAGAAGTATTTTTTTGTATGTTAGTGAACAATAGTAAGACATGTTATGTTTTAAGGAAATACCTCCTAGTGACAAGGAAAATGAATCCATTTAGATGGTGTTTCTTAGTGTCTCAATAATTTTTTAATCATAAGGACCCTAAATTAGAGGGTTATTAGAAAGCTGTAACAAATACTTTGTTCCTTTATTTTTGCTTGAAAATGAGTAGTGTGATATTAACTGTAGTTTTGCTTTACTGTGAACTTCTTCTTTGAAATATTCTGAGGAGGGAACAGTGCTATGAAACTGACCTCAGTTCAATTATCTTGGCTGGTAAAAACCAGAAAAGTATCACCATCTTTGAACAGATTATTAATAATTAACTGGTACAATATTACAAACTACCTTGCCTACAGTTAAAACACAATCAGTTGTTCTTAAGTTTGCAGTGCTCTGGCTGTTTATTCTCCTTCATGGCTGGTAGGATCTTGGGAGGTTCTCTGTGTTCAGCACGTCATTTGTACAATTTTTAGCATGCTTTAACTTGTCATTGATACACTGATAGCTTGTGCTGTAACTGGAGATTTATCCTAGGCCCCTCTCTTGTCCCCACCCAAAAAATTCTGTGGGGCTTCTGACAGATATACAGTGGCAGGTTCAAATTAGATGTCTGAAATGGTTATTGCTATTGGCTGCCTACACTGCCTCTCTGACAGATGTTGCTGTCTCAAGGCTGGCATGACCAATCTGCATGTCAACCACAGTAGTTTCTAGTCCAGCATATTAAGATAAACCACAGACAGAAATCATGTCCAAAGCAGCTGTAGGCATGAGGTAGTGTGTCAGGGTTTTGGGGTATGGCTTGTAGGTCAAGTCCTACTTGGATCTCAAATGTGAAGCACATTTTATCAGAAAAGCCAGCTTCAGCCATCAGTGGTACCCCAAGCCCAGGTCACAGCTGGATGTGTGTCTGGCAGGTGGGTACTGCTCAGGTGTGTTGGTACAGTGCACACCAGGTGGCCACTAGACTGATGTCCTTTTGCAAAACTGTTTAGGAAGGGACAAGCATAGTTAACTTCTCAAAGCCAGCTCTGTCAAGAGGGTGCCAGGCTGTGTGGCTTCACCCAAGCCAGGTGTGTCGATGTGTGGACACCCAGGCACCATCAATCTTCCCTGGGTGCCCCACTCCAGTCTTTTCCTCCTCACCATGCCAACACTTAGCTTGGGTCAGATGGTCCCCCTGATTCAAGCAGACCTGTCAGAAACCTCCTTAGTTTCTCTGGGCAGCAGTGCCAGCCAAAAGCACTTGATTAGGGGGACACAGTCCTCCAGCTTGTTTATGCTTTTGTTGTTTATCACATGCAATGTAGTCCTGGCCTGAGCTTGTGAACTAGAGCCTCTATTTGTATTCAAGTTTTGCACTGTATTAGGCTTGTGCCTACTTATTAGGTACTTTTTCACTTAAAAAATACACAGATACTCAGTGTATCTGCAAAGCTGAGTGCAGATTGGGGAAGGGAAGTAATTTGCTTTGGCTTTCTGTACCATAAAGTTACCCAAGATAATGCATGGTGCAAGGATAGACTCAGCACCATCCAGCATCATGTTAATAGTCTGTTCACGTTCACAGCCTGAAATGCACTGTCCCAAACGCACTGTCCGTTTTTAACTGATACTGTTGCAACAACAGAAAGATCTAAATAATAGAGATTTCTTTGGGATGCCCATTTCAGTGTTTTTGGCACACTCTGCTTTTTAAGCACTTTGGCCATGGAAATAGTGAAATAATATTGGTTAAAGACCTGCTTTGTGGTCAAATATGTTGCTGATGCTTAAAGAAAATCTCATAATTATAGTTTGAAATAATCTTCATTGAAACTATTCTGCACAGGTTGCTAAATGAGGTATTCTCAAAGCATAAAATACTGGTTCTGTGTTCACATTTCTTCTTTGTGTGTCTCATGCACTTGATGTTGGGAGCGCTTGTGGAGGAGGAGCACCTGGTGGTTATAGTAATGGCTGAACTTGGCCATACCTGGAAGTGAAGTCTGGAAATCTTGTGTGAAAGCGAGGGGGAGCAGGGCTCACTCGCCTCCCTTTGCCACTGCAGTTAATCTGCCTCTTCCTTTGCTCTCCCAGTATGGCTTGGGCTATTGCTCTGCCAGTGGAATTGCTGGAGCCTCCCAGTGTCTGTGCCTTTTAGTTATTTGGGAGTGCTGCTAGAGACTCCCCTGATGCAGACTATGGGAAGATTTTTTCTTTTTAACAGTTTTTATTTCCATAAAAGCAGAAGGTAATTTCTTGGGACATAGAAGAGGCACGTGTGTAGGCTAGGGGTGTTCTTCCAGCTGAACATCACAGACCTGCTGCATGCAGGGAACATGGGAGAGATTCTCCAAGGTATTTACAGTAGAAAAATATTAGGCAAACCAAATGAATACTATCTTCACTATATGGAAATGCATATACATGGGAGTCTGTATGCATTTGCAGTGCAATGCATACCTGAGAGGAAATGTTTATGGCAATTGGTAAAAAGGAAGAATTAAAGAAAGGCTTTTGTTTAAAAGACTTAGCCAAAAAACCCTGGACTTCTGAGAATAATACTAAGGTGAATAGAATGTGTGACTCATTTTTTAGATAGAGATGAATAAGGAGGGAAGAGTTTAGTAACAATTGATACAAGACAGTACTAGTTTGTAAAAAACTCTGTCTATGCTGTATGGTGCAAACCACTGAGAACAATCTGTTTCCCTATAATCCAGGTATTATTTTATTAATAGTTTTTATGTGAATGCTGAGGCACAGTGAACTGAGTTAGACACTTCTTAGATAATTGGACTTTAGTTAAAATTGCTTTTAAAGTACAAAATCTAACAGTGACAAGGTATTTACTGCCGGAACACGCAAATCTTTGCAGGTGTGCATCAGAGAACATGATCCAGATGATAACAGACCTTGCATTACTCACATTAGTATGCATTGCACAATTCAAATGCCATTGAGAAATGAAAGAAGAACACTGTTGTCCATTGAAATCTGGAACTCCTGTTACAGTAGAAACTCCATAACTGTCCTGCATTTTGACACACAGTAAATACATTAATTTCTCTTATATTTTCTGCACATTGTGTGCAGGAAGACCAAGAAAAAAGTACTATCATCAGATTAAGGTTGACATCTGAACAGCCACCTGAAGCACAGTATATTCTTGTCTGCATTATGCATTGCTTTTATGAAAAGTCGAGTTCTCAGATCAATTCTTAGACCCTTCCTTAATTCAGTACCGTCACATCATTTCAGATGAGAATGCTATTTGTTTTGTACTTCAGCACCTTCTAGGAGAGCTAACTTAAAACAGTGTCTGCCCTACAGGGGCCACAGTCTTAATGTGAACCTAATTTAACAACAAAAAACATAAAAACAACACTTTTTCCTACCAATCAAACCATATTCCCCAATCCTAGATAATCCTTGGGCCTGGTTTTAGGACTGCAGTCAAAATTTATCAAGGCATCTGTGAAGGGACATGGTTTAATCTGTATTTCTGTGGATTCAATCTGTATTTCTGTGGATTCAAAGTTTATGAAGTTGCCCGATAAAATGATCTTCTCTTGAGCTGTTTGTTAAGTAAACAATATTCCAAAGGAAAAACAAGAAGCTGCTGCGGTAATGTGATTTCTAAATTTTATATTCCTCTACATATGCACTACTTTACAATCCTGGTAAGTGGCACTGCTTGTGATTATTAAAGATTTCTTAAGATGAACACCAACTAAGATAATTTTAAAATATTTACCATAATTCAAGAATTCTTTGAATTATGATTAAGGAGGATGAGATGTTAAGAAAATCTCATTTGCACATACCCTTCTTACCTGCACTTGCCCATGATAATGACATTTTACTTGACAAAAATTATAAGGTACATGCTTAATGTATCTCTAATTGTCTCCTCGTGTAATTTCTCAACTGAAAATGAGAGTGTCATTAGTTGAGTCACCAGTGCTCCTCCCCCCCTTCCCCATACTTGACTTGGAGAGCTTTGCTAGTGCTTACAGAAATGTACAGCCAACAGAGGTGCCTGCAGGGTCTGTCAGGGCAGACACGAGCCCTTCCCATGGCTCCCGGACATGCATCCCTCCTCACAGGTCATCTTCCCAAAAGGTGGAGTGAGTGTCTGCCATGGTGCTGTGTCCGTGTGGCTGGGGGCTCTGACCCAAGGGGATCCCCAGGTCAGTGTCAAGGCTGTGAGTGTCAGCTGAGTTGCTGGCACTGGCACAAGTTCCTGTGCCAGGGAGCGCCAGGCACACGCAGCTGGAAGGATGTTTCTGCAGAAGCTTTGTGGCCACACAGGGTGTCACGGGGCTTCAGCAGGGATGTAAAGGAACTTCACATGAATGAGGAGGAGACAGTTCTCAACTTTCGTTGAAAAGTGTTGGGTAAGAGTTGTTTTCTTTAAAAGAGCTGAGCAGCTATTAGTTGCTATAAAGTTGTTTATTGTAAAGGCACATCAGTCTCGAAAGGCAAAGAGTAGCAAGTGTTAAAGTCCATGCTAAAAGTTTTCAGTATAGAGTCCTAAATAGAGGTAAAGCCCCAATTAGAAGTAGGAGCTGCTCCTGTTAAAGGTCCCGGGAGGACTGATGTTGGACTGATGTTGCTGCTGCAGCTCCTGTCTTCTTCAGGTGGTGAAGATGGCAGTGAGGAGAGAAGAAAGGCAAGAGAGCAAGGGTGAGTCTCTTCTTAGTGCATAGATTGTTATATACCAATTACCCAACAAGCTAAAAACACAGACTCGAACCATTTCTTCTTAAGCTATTAGAATTCTAGTTTCTTAGCACACCAGGTTATGTATAAACTATGCATATGGTCTATCTAAAAAATGTAAGTAATATTCTTTATTATGTCTAAAACTATGTTCCTGAAGCCTCCATGGAAACTTGTTTCCCATACTAGGACTATGTTTTTCAGTCTTCACTAGAACTGGTTCTTCTGCACTGATATCTAAGATCTTTACTCTCTAAAGCACTTAAAACATATTATTTACTTGCTTATTCTAAAACTTAAACTTACACCTCTACTTTATGTGTGAGTGATTTAGTATACTTCAATCCATCCAAAGGTTTTAATTCAATCCCTGCACACTGATTTCTCTCTGAAGATTTCAGATAGGCCTCTGATTTACAGACTCCAGCAGAGAAGTCCTGGCATGTCAGTTATCTGTGGGCATAAGCAGGCAGAACATTGCCAGTCCAGGAACAGCAAGTGGGCAGAAGGGCAGAAAATGGAGCCCCGTATTTATACTGCCTTGCTTTTTTATGGGAAGGTAGGTGATAAATAGAACAAATCATTTATGAAGGTAGCAATAGAATAGGCTTTCCTTTATTGGCTTTTTTCTATGCTGGCAGAACTGGCAATTTGTGTGAGCTTGACGGTCTTTGAGATCACCTTGGAGAGGCTTTGTCCATGATTGGTGAGTGCTGTGATGGGAACCATTGTCTCATTCCTAAGGGGACATGCTCAGGGTTGCTGCTGGTTCCCAAAGCAAAGCTGTGGAGGCTTGCTGTGTGGGTAGGTTGGTGGCTCAGTGGCAGCAAGTCTCCTGAATTTAGTTTTCAGTGTTCATAAAAACTCTTTTCTCAACGCCCCAATGGCCCTCAGGGTGAGATTCTTCTCTTCATTTTCACGCCAGAGGCAGTGAATATATATATATATATGCATATATATAGTGAAGAAAGATCACAGGCAAAAACTAACTTCACTGACCATCTCAAAATAAAGGAGTTCTGGTTACCCCCAAGATGTCTGGGGTAATTTAATTCAGGCTGTTAATTAAGGTAAGCTTTGTGAAATGTCCTAATGCCCTGAACTGGTGAACTGAGGAGCAGATTTTTCTACCTGTGTGCAAGAGTATTGTGTTTGCTTCCTTTAGCTACTGACATAAATAGTAACTCGTTAAAGGGCATAGCTCCAGGCTTTGCCTTAAGAAGTAGATGGAAAGATAATTGCTGGATAAGCAAGAGAGCATGGGGGACTGTAAGAGCAGATGAGACTGGTTGTGAAGCAGTAACAATCTTCTTTCAGTCAGCCTGGTTTTAAGGCTGTAATCTCCCCTGGGCAGAGCAGGTCTCTGTCTCCACGTTGTGTGGCTCAGAGCAGCCTCACCTCTTGGTGCTGTGTGAGGCTGTGGGAGCTGAGGACAGGTCTGACCGTGGCTTACAGCTCTGCTTCTTACTCTGCATAAGCTGATCTGCTTTCAGTTTTGTTGGTGTACTGCTTGGCATTCTTTCTGTGAAGTGCTTTTTTGTTTTGTAGAGACCTATTTATCCCTCCCTTCCCTGCACCAATGGAGGTTTATTAGATCGCATGGCAGCCTGCCATCTTCCTTATTAACCAAGCTTTTTCCCAAATAAACGTGCTCCTTTGTGTGCATGTCTCCTATTTATGATTTACTTCCCATTATAAAGCTACAATCTACAATATTAAAAATAATACACAGAGAGATGTTTATGAGAGGCTGAACAGGGTTTTATTGTACTGACTCTGATATTTGTGGTTTATATTGCTTTAATCTCTAGTGAAGTGTGGTTCCTCCCGCCCTCCCCATTTAACTGCTTCTGCCTCTTATTATCCTTATAACAAGTGATGGTGCCCTTTAAACATGTTTTCTTTCAGGCTCTTACATGCTGCAATATGAGCAGGAATATGAAGAAGTATGATGCTGTACTTAAAATGGCGTATTTACGTAATAAATTAGAAATAAGGCCTTTATTCTGGAGATTTAGGTCCACCCATCTGGAAGCAAAGAGAACCTTACCTTCTATTGACATGACTTCAGTAGGGTATTTGATCACCCTCTGCTGGCTGAGCTGCCCGGGCACCTGCCAGTCTGCTGGGTCTTGGGAGAGTGCCTTTCCACTCTGGTGGAGTCCCAGACATCACTTAGGATTTCATTTTGTGCGTTTGAACCGCGTTGCTACGGTTTAGTCACAACAGTTTGAAATCACTGGCTGCATATATAGTTTTTTATTTTTTATTCGAATGGATGGAAGAGAATTCTGCCCCTGGGTCAGATAATCATCTCAGACCCGTTAAATAAGCAGCTGTGACATGCATCATAACAGTGGCCTAAACCACCATATTTTTTCAATATGACACTTCGTTGCTTTTTTTCCCTGGCCCGTGGTTGGGCTTACATTAGAAAAACAAACAGCACTTAGCTATAATTAAAAATGCCCTACGGTAAGTGGGATGACAAAACAATGGGAATGCTGTTCATATGGATGAAGTCAAGTGTAAATGAAGTCTAAAAGAATTAAGTTGAATGCAAGGATAAAATTATCTTGTTGGCTAGGCATAGAAAGTATAAAATAAACCTACCCAATACATTAGATCTTGCATTTCACAGTAAAAAATCTGATCAGGGTAATTTTTTTTTGTATCATGAGGCAAATCCATCTTTTGCTGTAGCAACAGAAACATAACCTTCAATTAACTATTTGAAACTATTTCAAATGCAGTCGTATATTAATTGGTAATTGTAGAGTTTTATGCATACAAGCCTCTACCTTGAACATGTGTGCAATATACTTTTTGTACTAGCATTCTTTTCTAAACATAGGAAATGTTTATAATAGTATTCTTAGTATTTTTTTTTCAAGACAGTCAACTTCTACCCGGAAGTATGTTTATTAAAATTTTATCTTGAAGAATCATTGTATCATAAGGATAGTGTTTTTTAAAATATGCTCCAGACATAATTATGAACATAGTAAGACATAGTTACAAGAAGGATTGATATTTTTCAACCTCCAGTCGCTGTCATCTTGCTTCAGGTTTTGCTCCCGTCAGAGCCTTGCTGACCAACTGACTGATGTTTCACTAATTGCCACTTGAAAATGAAAAGGGAAACTGTCTAGCTTTGAAACATTATTCATGAAAGAAGGATCATGCTGGCTTGTTTTCAGAGCAGGATCTTTCCCCCCTGTCTTGTCTAGACAGGCCAAGTACAAGACTTTGTACTAAAAAGGGCTCTTTGGTGTGTCATTAGGCACGTTGGTTTAGTCTGGACTGGTCTGGATTCCCTGGCCAGAGTGTTTTGAGGTCACTCCTTGTGTTTTGGTACAGAGCTCTGCAGGTTTATTTCAGTTTGACAATACTCTAATATTTGCTTTCTGCTACCTCCCTCAACCTGACTTTGACACATCTTGCTTTACAAGGAAAGAGTCTTCTCTGGTTTTAGTAAAAGCAGACACTGTTTCAATGCATTCACTAAGCAAACTAATTGAAGGTACTGAATTTTTGTTCACATGTTGCAAATACCAGATTCTAAGTATATTCTGTGGTCAGAAGTATCTGTATTTTCATTGAATAATCTGTTTAATTAATTTATACTATTCCTGCAGTACATTTTTTCTCTGAATATTTCTTTCAGACTTCAACGGAATGTAATTATGCACAGTAAGTTTTGCAATTTTGTGTCCTCCATTAGATATTACATTTTGTTAGATTTAGGTGTTACTTTTGCAGATGTGTGAGTGAGAAAAAGAGGAAGCCTCATTTGATACACAGGCACTGCTCAGCACTAACCAAAACATCATTGTGACATTAACGCTGTCCTACAGCACTGTCTAACACTGACTATTTGGATCACAAATTCAAATAGTCACCATAGGGTCTGTTGTGAAGAAAGTTAACTCCATCTCAGCCAGGGCCACTAGAGGATGACTGCTTCCTTGGCAAGTAGATTTGGTGGGAGATCAGAAGGCAACGTGATTTTTGACAACATGCCCCATTTTCAAATCAACACAGAATTCCCGTGGTGTTGTGAGCTGTCTTGCAGTGGGCACATCTAAAAGGGGACAGGAGGCCTCATGACTCTTTTTTTTTTTTTAATGTACCTTCACAATGGCTATTTTCACATGTGTGAGGGAGTAAGGAAATAGCCTTAATATTTTACAAGAAAAGTTGATTGAGTCTGCTTTTTGATTCCAAATTTCAGTGTGGTCAGTTATCTATGACAACCCCTACCCACCCCCCCCTCCCCCGCCCCACCTTAAATCACAAATCCTTTCTTCTGGTTAGTCCTCTTATGATAATGTTAGTTAAACCCTAGAACTTTAAGACTTTAATATAGCTATGAAAAATTTAATGCTTCGTCTAGTCTTTTGTGTGGAAACCGTATAATCTGGTGGCAAACAGACGCCTCGAGTTCTTAGCTTTAACTACTTTTGACTTGACATCTTGCTTGAGCATTTTATATCAGCCATGGGGGAAGCATGGAAAGCATTACATTAGGACTAAACACAAAGGCACAGGAAGGCAGTAAAAGTTGGCCAAAGTAGTATGCCAGATATTCTAACTGCAATATGGTGATTGATTCTTTCTAACAGAAGCATTATGTTCTTTACCACTCTAACTTAACCTTGTGTTAAATTCTTCATTTAAGATACCTAGAAAGTTTGAATCCTTTCAAGGCGACTTTTCTAACCTTCCAAGACAGCTTTGTTCATTTCTTGTTCCAGTTTCTTCATAAAATTGCAGAAATGAGTCCTAAAGCATTGCAATTATCAGATTGTTAATATTGAGCGTAGTCTTTTAAGTCTCCTTTCCAAAAGTTATTTTTAATGACCTTTTCAGTTCCATGGGTTTCAAAGACTTACTTCATTTGGTTATGATTTTTTTTATAGTCTATACTCAAAAAGAATCTAAGCCCTTCAATGCCTCTTCAGTTCTTTGTTGTAGCAGAGAAGAACAGAGTAACAAACAGAAGAAAATAATTTGTTTGTACAGTATTTTATTCTACAATTTTAATAGATCAGGGACTGAAGGGTTGGACTGAAAAAGCTTATATTTGAGGGCTTCGTTTAGGCAAATACTTATTTTATAAGTACACTTTCACGAAGTGAAATAGATCAGGGTTTTTTCCCCACAGGAAATGCTTGTTTTCCTTGCATTTTATACCTTCTATTTATATTCCTAAGTAACATTTTATATGTTACACATATTTATGCATACAGTTTTTTATTGCAGCAGGTTCTTGCTGGTACATGGACCAAAATATCATTAATACTCTTGAAGAGTGTTCAGAGTGAAGTCTACAAATTGCTTTTATCTATAAAGCAAATGAAAAATGAAAATGAATTCGCTCCCTTTCTCAATTTCTTTTTCCTCTCCTTTGCTATTACCATGCTTGCACTGTGCAACAGACACATGTGAGTAAGTGTCACACCTGGGTAACTGATTTAGGGGATGTTTTAAAATTGGAGGTCCTGTTGTCTCAGTTCTGACTAAGTTAAGATTAAAGCAAAGTCTTTTGCTGATACTGTAGAAGATGAACAAATTCTGTCTCTTTTCTGGGAAGGACAAGAAATCATCTCTCTGGAGCAGAATCAGCCAAGCCATACTGCATAGGGAAGCCCAGGGTTCAGGGAATGGCACTCCTTTAATAAACTATTTGTGAGAGTTTGTAATTCTGTCTGTTTTGCTTCTACTTGTGAATGACAATCACCAGAATCTGCCAACATACTAGTAGTGTAATCATTAAATTTTAATTTGTCTAGATATGATGTGTTCTCTGTTCTATACATGTATTTTACTTCAGAACAAGCCTAGTGAGAAAGCTTTTCATAATTGTGTGTATATTTTTGTGAACATTTCCCAATTACATCTTCAGTACTTGCTATAAAGTATACTTGGTCTCATAGGAATTGTTCTCATGACAGAATTATATTTAGGGGAAATTGTTCTCCTTTTTTTGGTAAAAACAAAGTGTAAAAGCTACAGCATGCCTGCTTTTGGCATGCATACACCTAATAGGCGTTTTAGAAGTTTACTAACTTTTAAAGAACACTAGCATGTGGGATTTCAATGTGCAGACAGCAAGTACTTGATTGTAATTAGGTGGGAGACTGGCAAAATGGCTTTGGGAAGGTAGTTAAGGAATAATTGTCTGTGTCTGGACAGGGTTGTTCCTGGTTACAAACTATACTGTTGCCTTACAGCTGATGCAAGATTTTTTTTAATGTGAGACAATTATTATTTTTATTAATAGTGCTGTCTTGCCCCAGATATGCAAGGTGCCACACAAACATATATGAGAACACAGTCTTTGCCCAAAATGAACTGCAATCAACATGAACTGCAAGAAATATTGCTTGTTAATAAAAAAAGGTGAATTTTCAGTGGCAATTCTGGTTTACTAGTGGTTTGATTCAGGCAATCAGGAATGAGGAATGCGTTACGTATATATTTATACATGCAATACTATAAGGACAAAATTGTTTGTTTTGGTGTTGAAATGCCAAAGACCCATCCACCATTATAGCATTTACTTGAAGAATATTGTCATTTTAGCACTGAAGAGGGGTAGGCATCAATTTTCTCACAAATTTTTGTTTTGGTTTCCTTTTTTGCCTTTCAGAGTGCAAATTCACCTGCGCCAGTGGCAAATGCTTGTATCTTGGTTCACTGATTTGTAACCAACAGAATGACTGTGGGGATAACAGTGATGAAGAGAATTGCCTGCTTGTAACAGAGCATCCACCTCCAGGCATCTTTAGCTGTGAGTATTGTCTCCTAGTGTGCATCCATGTATGTCAATATGTATGTCAAATATGTCTGTTTGCCTCAGAAATCAGTCTTTTTGGAAACTTGATCAGCAGTATGATATCAAGGGAGTATGAGACAGAGAAAGCAAATAGTTTTTCTCTAAACTAGCAGGAATTTGTGACAAACTTTCCCCAGGATTCTAAACATGGAAATTTATATTTATTCCAAGGGAATTTGTGCTACGGACATTGTGGTTATTGTCATGTGGATCATAAGTGGACCTCTGAGAAAGCATAATTAAATATTTGTTTTCCAACGTTCTACAAAATATTCTATGCTGTGTCTGCGTGAGAGTCTTTATATGCTATTAAGACTATCAAGAAAATTATATTTTTTCTGTTCATCATTCCTGTTAGTTTTATTGGTGCTGAGATCAGCATGATTTGATAGGTTACTGACCTTTGTAGGTATATATTTAGAGTAGCTTTAGTTGCTATTCTTCAGTGCATAAATATTGTACACA
The DNA here is from genome assembly GCA_037013685.1 of Acridotheres tristis. Lineage (NCBI taxonomy): Eukaryota > Metazoa > Chordata > Aves > Passeriformes > Sturnidae > Acridotheres > Acridotheres tristis. Next base: position 97,332,853 of record CM072886.1, on the reverse strand, counting down.
CAGTGCCAGAGTTTATCACTACAATTGCTTTCTTAGTGCTTTGCCCTCAGCCATGTATACTGAAATTAAACTTTGCTTTTGCTTTTGTTTCTTGTGCAATAATTTATTTTTAAACCACAATTCAGCTTTCTGGATGAGTGATAAATTTTGCAATAAGGTTTCTTATACACAGGTACAGTAGAAGTATGTTATGTAATTTCTGCTTTCCAAATGGTTTTGCTCTGCCCATGCTGACGTCCCTCAGTATTCTGTGTCACTTCTGGTTGTGACTGTATCTTAGGAATATCTGTTTTGTTGTGTTGTTATTAGTAATAGCAGTTATGGGCAGCATGTATCTGTGATTTTTGTAATTAATGCATGGGGCTATAAGCAGGACAGATGAAGTCAGGTGTTGGATATACACCTGTCCTCCTGTATTCTCTAACCTCCAAGTGAACATGTTACTAAATGCTATACTCTAAATCGTTTAAATCTTGCAATTTGTGTTACTTTGGTACTTCTGCAGTGATTTCAGTGGCTTTGAAATAACAATGACCTATGTATTCATTTAGCCTATTTCATTTTATTTTTGTTTTAATTTGTTTGGTTTTGAGTGGAACTCTCTCCCAGGTCCCAGGATAAGACTTTGGTGATGGTCCAAATCAAAATGTCACGTTTGCCTATAACCTTGGCTTTTGAGTTGTAAAAAAGTTACATTTTATTATTTATTAATGCAAAACTTGTAAGTATATCTGTAAAGTTCAAATAGAGGATTTTTTTTTGACTGGGATACTGTACAGCTCTGCTCTTAAACCAAGCTAGCACAACTGTGTGTCCAAAAGTGGCCACAAAAATCACAGTGGTAGCAAAGGGAGGGAAGGGCTTTTGTGATGAGCAGCAGCTGTGGCATTGCAGATGGTGGCCCTGCACATCTGCAGTGTGATGGTGGCACCCTGTGAGTTCCATGGTGGAGCCTCTAAGGTGGAACTCCCAAACCCTTCTTCATCCTAAGGTCTGACAATGGGGGCACTGGAGGTTTCAGAGTACCCCTCTGTGCTGGTGGCAGTCATGCAGTGATCAAGTATCATCTTGGCACCTTCTCTTCAAAAGGCTTTTGGATTATAGAGATTGTTACTTGCTTGATCCAGGATCTGCACACTTCCTGGTCCTCCCCTAAGTCACATCTGTCCCCTCTGGTCTTGCTGTAGATCATGAAGACAGGCCTGCCTGGTCAGCTGGCCAGTCACCCCCGAGCCTCCAGCATTCAGTTTGTGCCGAGCAAACCAAACAAAACGTGTCTCTGAAAAACCTTCAGCAAAAGGTTCCCTGCTGCTTCTTTGAGAATTGCAGTTGGTGCATTTCATGGTCCTGTCCCTGGAAAGTTGTGAAAGTTGGCAGCATTTTTCTTACTTTTCAGTGGACTTGGAGAAAGATAGTCAGCTTCCTTCTCCAGTCAGCCCTTTACAGCTGTGAGGGCTATTACCACCCATCTATGGCTGTTAAAAAACCCCTCAACAAATAAAACAAACCCCCCCAAGTTTGTTCCTATGAGTTATGTTTCCTTAAATCTGTAAGAGTAGTTCATTTTCTCTGACTGGCTCTAAAATATGGTGTCCAATAGCCCTACTACTTGAGATCTCCCAGGTGCGAGGGAAGTGGGTAATTACAATAACAGTCTTACTAAGTTTTTCAAGAACTGTATTTGCTAGTTTTGCAACAATATTGGAAATGAGGAGTTTGTAGAGGAAATGTTTAGCTTTTTGCTCACCTTGTGGCAGATCAAGTAGTTCATTATTTATTTGTTCCATTTGGGGATATTGGCAGTGACTGCACTTTTTCATTGCAATAGGGACATTTTTCATTGCAATTGTATGTGACAAGTGCTGTTAAATAGAGGGACTTCGGTTTTAAGTGAAAAGACCAAATCCCAGTGAAACAGGATCCTAATGGTGAAACAAAGAGAAAAAGAAGATCAAAGCCAGTCCAAAATAATGCAACCATAAACTGTATTTAAATTACATGTACTATGTTCTGCTTATTAAACAGACTACTACATGGTAGAAATCAGTGCCAGTTGGTAATAGGAAACAAAATTATTTTGGACACGTCAGTTGTGTTGGCTTATTCCAGCTTTGAAAAAACGTTTTTAGAATACTTGCTGAAGTGAGGTCCCCAGGCCTTAGAGGGATGACATGTTGAATTAAGAAATGTGTGCATGCTTTTGCTCAATGATTTTAATGGGGATCCCTACCAGAGTACACCAGAGTGTATGCTCTTGAAATGTCCCAGCTGAGCAGCCTGCCTTTCAACACAGAAGTACATACATTCATTGCACTCTAATTAGTAACAAGACAGTAATGCAACTCAATAAGAAGAAAATTAGTATTAAAAAAAAAATCACTTGAGTAATATTAAACCAGGTATTTCTTTCTGGTCAGTGTGACATATAAGCTGTGTTCTTGCATTTTCTTGCTTGTGTGCAGCTCTTGAATGGGAAAGAAACTGTTGAAAGGAGCCACTTACTAGTTTGTGCTGGTTAACATCCAAGCAGGGTATCCTGTTTCTCCCTGGGACTGCCCTTGTCTTTACGTACAGCACATTGTCAGTTTAAGCAGTATGCCTTCTCCTCTGCTGTTTGTTCAAAGAATCCCTTTGTTATGCTTTATTCAAACCTTCTATCCTCCTCTGATGGAAAAAATATTAATCTTATTTCAGAGTAATACACAGACTCCCCCAAACAATGTCTAAATAAATAAATTTTTGTATGAAAATTCTGTTTTCGTTTATTTAAGCAGTATGTGGAATATGTTAGTGGTACCCCATATTTCCCAGCTGCTGAAGCATTTCTCATTTGTGTTCTTGCCAGCAGCCAAATCCAGAATGTCTTGTTGGAGCTTTGTGTTCAATTTAGAAGTGGCATGGGCAATGGCATGCAAACATATTTTTTGTGGGTGACCTGCCCCCTGGATCTCATGATTATGGGAGATGCTATCTTGCTGTGTTAGAGGAGTTCACATCTCCCCAGTCTGGTGTTCCTTGGTGTTCCTCTCTCCTTGCCATTCTTATATGGCTCCAGTGTGCTAACTGTTAATTCAGTCTTTTAAATCATAGAATGGTTGGGTTTGGAAGGGACCCTAAAGACCATCTAGTTCCAACCCTCCTGCCGTGCGCAGGGACACCCTTTACTGGAAAAGGTTGCTTTAAACCCCCATCCAACCTGGCCTTGAACACTCCTAAGATGAGGAACCCACAATTTCACTGGGCAACCTTTTCTAGTATCTTACCACTCTTGCAGTAAAGGATTTCTTCCTGCTACCTAATCTAAAACCTGTTCTCATTCAGGCCATTCCCCCTTGTCCTATCACTACAGGCCCTTGTAAAAATGTTGCTACTGAACTCAATGTCTCACCTGTGCAAAGGAAAACAAAATGTGTATCTCTGAAGGCCTTTGGTTGTCTTAATTTTCCTTTGCTGACTTATAGGTAGGGCTGCCTTATGCTGCTGTGTGGGCGATTTACTCTGTACAGCATAGAGACATTGGAGGACAGCTGGGAAAGTTCAAGGTGTGTTAGAGTCTGATTTTAGATGACACAAGCTGCAGTCCAGCAAGTTGATCAAAATACATACTAAGGTATTTAAGTTGAACATGTTAAGGTAGCAGCTTGCTTGGTTTACACCGGGATGCAGGTGTGGTGATGCATGTTGAAGCTCACCTCCCCTGCCTGGTGAGGACACACAGTGCTGCTGCAGCTCGCCATGTGCATAGCCCATGCCAGCTTCCAGTAGGGCTACTTGTTTTTGTTTCCATCAGCTGTAAAGACTTATTGATTGAGATAATGGAGATGACTGTTCTTTTAAGACTACTTGGAGGTCAAGGGTGTATTTAACAGCACAAAGCCGTGATAGGAAAAATGAGGCAAAGAGTAGGATTTTAAACATTGCAGACTTGGCCTTGGCAGCAGCTTGCCCACTCCATGTGACCTGGAGAATTTGGTCTCCAAAGAACTGAAACAATGTGCCTGCCTCTAGAAGGACACAGTTCATTTGTTTGAGCGTTTCCCTTTGTTTCACAACAAACGATCAGCCTGTCTTGTCCTGCTAAAAGTAAATTAGATTTTGAAATGGGAAGTGTAGTCTGTTGTCTGCAGACTGCAGTGTCCAAGTCATGTTTTATTGAGAAGGGTTGTGGTTGTGGAGATTTTCGGGTTTTTAATTGTTTGGTGGAAAACAGTACAGGTAGTTGTCTTTCCTGTGATCTATATTTGTTCTTGGACATATCAAACACAAATATTGACATGCTTGAGAATTTACGGAAGAATAAAATAAGTGGGAACAAATCCTTCTTGTCATGTGCAAATTATGTCTACATCAAATTTCAAGTTGTCAGCATTGATGGAGGTGATGTGTCATGGCTGTTTTGGCACGGAAGAGTTTGCTGTAGGAGTTCATTTTCCTCTGCAAGGTAAAAAAACCCAAACAAATCAAATATATAGCTCTCCCTTTCACCACCCCCACCTACTGCTGTCAGCTCTGAGCTTTGTAGGGATCTGCAGGGGGTTGGAGAATGATTCTGTTTTAAAAACAAAAAGCTCAATCAAAGGAAAATATTTTGTTTAAAGAGACCTTTGGCATCCCCCTCTGACTGTGACACCGAATTTGTGCAGATAAAAACAACCGCTTAGATTTACATTTTGATTGTGCTTCTGCTTTCATGTGTGCCGGGCTGTCCCACTTCAGGTGAAATTTATCCATTTCTTTAAATATTTAGCAGTCTAGCGTTGATGTTAATGAAAGTCTGGCACTGCTATTTTGAGCATTGCAACAATGATAGTAATTTTCAGTGTCAGATTACTGCTTCTCGGAGGAAAAGGGAGATGGGAGGAGGGAAGAGCAGGGGAAAAAAAAAAATTGTTTCGGCTCTAATAGAGTTTGTCATCAGCCTGGCTGTGCCAGACAGATGGATCATGAATACTGTCTAGACGCTCTCTGCCTGAGTGGAGCTGTGGTCTCTAAGGACAAGCAGTGAGACGCCGGCTTAAGTGACTGGGGAAAGTCAGGACGTGCTCCCCTCCCAGCGATAGCGATCCGGGCTGATGTGCCCGCCGGAGCTGCGAGCCGCTCGATACCGAGCCCAGCTCCATCCAAGCCGGCCATGCCGGGGCTGCGGGGGAAAGGACAGGGATGCTGTTACCGCAGTATTGATTCCAGCCCATCTGCCCACGGACTGCGGGCTGGTTTAGCTGGGACTAGAGATCTCGGGAGGGGCCGGATGGGCAGAGTCATCATCTGGCCATAAAGCACATGCTTTAAAATCTACGCGGTCACCTGTGTTCTTCAGTTGCTTCAGTCACAGTATACACTGGAAAATGCTTACTTTCTTGCTTATCTTTTCTTTATTTGGCCACTTGTTCAGCAGGATTCCTCTGTTTCCCTCCCCGGGGCTCCCTGTGTCCCCGGCTGTTAAGATGAGTTTTCATGAGGCTGCTTTTGGAAAGGAGAAGCTGTGGTTACCAGGTGAGACCCATAGCCTAGGGCAGGTCTTGTGCTATTTAGTGTTCTCTCATGCTGTTACTTGTCCCTTCTTTGTCACCAAGCACAATTAATGATAAGGAAATTTCTAATGTAGATGGAGCCATAAATATTTTTTGACCAGCAGAGTTTTAACAAAACCTCAATTTGATACATATGCTAACTTGTTTAAAAAGCAGGAAGTTCTCTGGGGGTCGCATTACAGAATAAAGCATAACACTCTGGATTTTCGTTCTGTGTATATGTCACTAAATACTAGATAGATATTTTTATTTAGAAAATCCAATTGGTTTTCAGCCGATAATGCAGTCTTGTTTCTTGAAGTGCTATAATCAGGTTCTGTGCTTCGTTTTGAAATATTTTCATCCTTACATATTTTTAAAGCACTTTATGGAACGTCAGCAATTACTATGATCGTGAAAATTTGGAAAAGTACAAAACATTAAAATGACTTTTGGACGTTCTTTTCTTAAAATTTTGCATGTATTTTAAAAAATACTGTATTCCTTGGTTTTTAGTAAATGAAATAGAATTCTGGTCCAAAACTGCAGCGGAATTCAGTAATGCTGGAGTTTATCTATCCTTCCTCTAAGGCCTTACACTGTGAGTGACTTGTACAAGCCAGACACACACACACATGTATGTGGCCAATAACAACCATGAAATGTAGTGGTACAAAATTAGGTATTTGCATCTGCTTACGAGCAGGGCTGAACTCGTCTCCTGGTAAGGAATTTCCATCTCACAAAGTTTCCAACTGAACATTATCACATATTTACAGTTAATGTGAGAAAGAAAAACTCAAAATACCTTGCAGATGAAAATGTGGGAATCTCAGTAGCTCTGAAATGCTATTTTGTTCATTCTTGAAGTATGTTATTCAGTTGTATCACATTTAATCAAGAACTAGAAAAAGTGTTCTTTAAAGTTGTGTGTATTTGCTCTTCACACATTTCATTCACTCTTCCTTCAATTCTTGTTAACTTTTAGGAGACTTGGTCCATTACTAAATGTTACTGCTCAGCATGATCATGTTGGGTAATCCTTGTGATTTCTCCCATCCCCTTTTTTGGCTACTGATTTCTTACAGATTCAAAAGGGAACTGTAAACTCTTAAAGTGCACTGTGTAATAAAATCTTTGTTCAAAGGCTGATTTTTGTGTATCTTAGAAAGTGATTAAGCGTCAGGTTGGAAATCTCAGGGCAATACTGCCAGGCATGATGGGACTGTATCTTACAGGTACACTTTGCTCTTCAAGATATCAGTACACCTCCTGGACCTGTGTAAGGCTGAGAAATGACCTCCCACACACTCTGAGGGCACCCTCTTTATACACTGGTTCTCCATCAGAAGTTCATGGTAGCATAATTTCATCAATGTGCGTGTAAAACTCAAGTATGAAAGCCACAGTGCAGTCTCATACCACAGGCAAGATCCTTCCCCTGGAAAGAGAATGAACTGTGAGACAATTATTTTCAGACGTTATTTCACATACACCTAGTAGTAGTAGGTGCTTGAACACAACATCAGAAATAATATAGGGTGTAACTGAGCAACTTTTGTTACTTTTATTTTCAATCCACACTAGTAAGTGTTGTCCATTGCTGCCCTTCCTCGCTACATTTTCATTTGCAGGGGTCGCACTGTACTGTGCACTAGACACTGCCTGACTAAAACTCTGTAAGTTTCAGATGCAGTTCTGAAATCTTGCTGTGTGAATTTTACAGCCACAGCTTCCCCCATCATTCATTCAATTCACGTTGGTTAAAAAAATCCTCACAAGAAAGGACTAGATCATCTTCCTTCTCTAAGAATGTTGCAGACTGTGATGTTTGATTGCTTTTCATTCTGCAGATGTATATCTGACCATTTACCTCCAGAAATTCTTCATCTCTCTGATGAAATGAACCACCTTAATTTTTCTTAAGCAGACTCATCTTCTGCTGTAAAGTAACAGCTGAGATCAAGGTGAATTGGGAATTTGCTTGTAATTTCTGATCTGAATTCATGCACATGGAAATATTTCTGTCTCAAGTTCCTATGTAAATTAACATACAGCATCCTGCTCATGCTCAAAGATCCATGCTTTTCAGTGATCTCTACTGTGGTCTGTATTGTGAGTGAAATTATGTTTTTCCACGTCATGTAGTGTTTAACCAATGCATGTTGCTTTGGTCATTAGCCTGTAGCTATTTTTCTCAGACTGGAAAGCCTGAGAAACCCTTATGCTCTCCACGGTTTTGCAAGTGCTTCAAAGTGGCACAAACCACTGCTGCTGCCTCTTCTTGCTCACTCACTTGTTCCTGTGCAAGTGTTTGTGCAGGCACACAGGAGTTGGGTTGGAGACTGGTTCTGGTTCTGATGAACTCTGAGAAACTTCCACTTTATTTTGGCTGGTGTCATGTCCTTGATTCTGTTCTCAGCTCAGCTGCGTAAGCTCTTGTGCCTGCACAAAAGCAGGGGGAGGTACAAGTGGCTCTCTTCAGTGGTGGCTTATCCTTGACTGGTTTAAGGATTCTGTGCCTTAGTCCCTGCTCCTCTGAAGTATATGCTAATAGACCTTTCCCTGAATACAAAAGAGTTCGGGAATTAAGAACTAACAGTCCTTTTCCCCCTTTTCCATAATTCTGAAAATCTATTTGTCACTTTTTGTAATAGAAAAATGAAATAGAAGAGTGAAGCATCAGAATAGGTCTCTTGGGACCATCTATGGGCTTGGGCTATTTTGGACTGAACCCAGGCTAGTACAATGTAATATAGCATTTTGATAACCAAATCTAGCTTGGCTTAAGTCATGCGTCTTTGTTGGAATAATGTTAGCTAGTAAAACAACTACTTAAAAGCAGCTCTCCTGGGTCAGATCAAAGGCCCAGCTAGCTCACCATCAAATCTAGCACTAGCCAGTTGCAGATGCTAAGTGAAAGAGTAAAAGCAAATTAGATAAACAGTTCTGCTTTTCCCAATAAACTTGATTCCTTGGAGGAATGCTGCACTGCTTTGCATGAAGAGCATGGGGTTTATGTCCTCTGAAGACAACTCAGCATTTAGAAAGGGCAGGAATTGGGGTAAAGAGAAAATGCCTCATTTCTGAAGTGTGAGAATAAGTGAAGATTCACCAACCCCTTCACTAACCAGTAGATGTGTGGGCACTGTTGGCTTCTTCTGTATGCAGCACATACTTTTCATGTTAAGGCATTCTGAATGTAGGACACGAGCTAGAGGGTGCTGAATTCATGTCATCTGGAAAGACTATTTGCCTGGGTCTTTTCACTTATTTTGTGAGGAACAGGGACTTTTAATTTCTCTAAGTTGACTGGTTTTTTCTGAGTGATATTGTGGGTTTTTTAGTCAGGGTTTGTGGACTGTGTGACAGCTTTATATTTAATGGTGAACCAAGTTTATCTTGCAGGCTTAAATTTGTCTTGGCTGTTCAAGAGAACAAATGCACTCATAAAGCCTGCTGCACATAGAGAACACAGTTGTCACCTGTGACTGTGTAGCACACAGGCATCAGATACCGTGGGAGTACACGTGTATCTCAGAGCAGACTGGTGCTTATTTTTGTTTTATATACATGCATCTTGTATGCAAACCTGAGGAGTGAATACAGACTGGTTAGAGTCAAGAAAAATAACATAGAAATATAACATAGTAACATAGAAATATCTGTACTCAACTTCTATGAAAACACAAATTGATATTTCTATCTTTGCTTAAAAACAACTGTTCTTTTAATTACAGGTTAAGGCTTAAAATCAAGACTAAAAGAGAATTTCATGTTCTATTTAGACCATAAATGAGACAGTGGATCCAATTCTTTATACTGAGTTACTGCTAGGAGCTAACAGAAAACAGATCAGGACAGTGAGTTGTTAAATCAATTGTGCTTTGTGTGTGCTAGATGACTTTTCTAACTTAACAATGCAGTCTAAGGTGCAAGAGATGTATTGAACACAGCATTGTTCATGATAAGATCACCAGTCTACTTATCTTTCCAGCAGTATTGCTACACTGATAGTTTATTCCTTCCTTCTCAGTTTTCTCCTTCTTCTTTCCTTCTGTTCAGTATCACTGTGTGATAGTTTCATGAAAGCATGAGGGATGGGGGGGTAGAGATAATAGTGAGGCATTATGTGAATACTGAGTCTGACACCTAGTAGCACCTTGATAGAAATAGAAAGCTGTGATCACAGTATTAAAATATGCTAACAAGCTGAAGGAGCTAATGGGCTTAATTTTTACAGTACAGATGTTCATCCAGCACTTGTGTTGAATGTAATAACAAATGTATGGGGGCTGATGGTGATGTTATTGTGTTCTTGGCAGCACAGTCCTCCAAAACAATCTTCCTTTCTTTGATATTTTGCTAAGAGTTAGAATGTTCTTTTTTGTGGTTTAAGATAACAAATGTTAAGATAAACAAATTAGCATGAGTAAGGCTGGTTGGGCTAAGGCCATCTTTATTCAGATAGGGGGTTCTGTAAGAATCAATGTACTCCTGTGTTTGGTGATGGGGATTGGTGTTCCAGTTCTTAGATAGTTCATACTCCACATCTCCTACTAAATTTCAGATAGTTTTATTGTTGCTGGTTTCAAAACCGAGCTCATCTGGCCAGAATAAACCATTTGCTTTGAGAAACTGTCGAGCCACAGTCTGATATAAAGCTCAGCTCCCAGTCTTTCCTAGAAAAGAGTCGACAGTCTCCTGGAGAACAGTCACAGTGACCTGTATTCCACTCCAGTGCCTCAGCCTGGCCACTCACCTCATGGCATTTCAAATGGTCACGCTCTTCCTTTGTGTTCAGTGCTTTGCAGCTAATGGGAATGATACTGCTATCTTGTGGAACCTTTCAGCTCTTTCAATAGGAAATGATCTTGACTTACTTCCAGCAGATTCGCACATTCCTGAAGAAATTACCTTTTGTACCAGTCAAGGATTTGCTAGACATTGATGGGGATCATTATGTTGCAAACCTCTACTTTTTTCCCCCCCTCACCCTAATAAAGGTACTGGCTTGTTTAATTACCAGCAGGAAAGGTGCACGTGGTTTTTGTTTGTAATAGGATGCATCCCTCACTGTGAATCCCTGTCACTTTTGATAGGTTATTACAATAATGTAGGTGATCAGTCAACTGGCCCTCAGTATTCAGGGCTGGTGGTGCTCCTCCAGCAAATAAATTTGCTGCAGTGTAGAACATGGCTTTCAAACCATGTCCCCTTTTGACAAGCATCTTAGATAATATATAAGGAAAATAAATTTCACTAATGTTAGAAAAACTAAAGGAAGGACTTAGATGATATGAGGAATGGAAGACTTGTCAATTAACGAATAGGTCTTGCCACTAGTTCCAAGTTTGCTTGACATCTCTGCCACCAGCTTCCTGTACAATCTGGAGGAAATAATTATTTGTTTTCTTTCTGAATTTCCTTGTTAAAAAAAATGAGATAATGATGTTCATCTACTTTGCAGAAATAATAAAAGAAGATGAAATTTTTATGCGGTTGAAAAACATGAAAAGGGATGTTAAGCTGTAATAATCTCAGAAAATGGGTATTATATACTGGAAAAAAGTACAATTATAAGCTGACAGAGAGAATTTAAAAAAATTGAAAGTATGTGCTTTGTGTTGTACATTAACATTGACACATACTGTCCATTATTAATACAGGTATATTTAATTTTTCACATGTATAGCAGCAAGGAAATGGATATGCTAGATAGTTTCTAAGTAGGTACATAAAAAGTGGGTACATAATTTGCATTAAAATGTGGTTAGAGACAAAAGGAGAGAGTTTAATCAGTCAACTGTAATTCCACAATTGAAGCAGAATATCCTAAAACGTGGTGAATGTAATGCAATGTAATGATGTTTGGTGGTGTGTTAGTGAAGTTTGAAAAAGAACTTTGGAAGGATTTAATCAAGTGAGGTCAGCAGTCAACAGAATGAAAGATGAAATTCAAACTTGATTAATGCAAGTAATTCATACTGGAGGGCAAAGTATTAATACATTTTATTAGGTCCTAATTAATTGTGTAATTTAAGGAAAAGGGCCACTAAAAAGCATCACTATGAAAGGCTGAATGAAGATCTCTTAAGAGAATATAGTTGTGGTCAGATAAAGTATTTTGAGTCAATAAAAATAGGAAGTGAAATGTTACAATGTTGCTACATAAATCAACATTTAACCTTTGCTTAGAATGCTATGCTGCTTCAGCACAGAAACATTCTGTGGCTGTAGAAAACATAGGAAGAAAACAGAAAGAAGCTGTGAACAGACCTGATATGTATAGAGCCCAAATATTTTGGAATATTTTGCTTTTGAGTCTAGGTAAAGAGTGGGGAAATAAAAAGGTGCACAGAACTATGGATGTGGAACAGAGGTGGCTCAGACACTTGGTGTGTGTGTGATTAGATTAGAAGATCATTCAGTACAATTCAAAGCTGATACAAAAGAAATTTTTTCACCCTTTCTGTCTTTAGGCTGTATACCTCATCAGCATGCAATGCTTTTGAGGCCAGGATTTAGCAATACTTAAAGAAAGGAAGCCTCTTATACTTGTATATAATCTATCCAGAGGGTGGGCGTTGAGAAATGTGTAAGGCTGAAGTTTCAGGCATTCAGTTAATTTCTAGCTACAAGATCACATTGAGAGCTTGGGAGGACATTTTCTCATTCTTTTGGAGAACTGAACGTCCTTATCCTGGAAGACTGCCTGTGGGTTCCTAAGTGTGGTATGAAACTGAAGTCCATAGTGAGTGGCTTGTAAAACTCCTCATGGCAGCTATGATCAAATTCCTTATGTGCAGTTTCCCTGACTTAAGTAATTACTGATACTGCGTGTAACAACCCTCTGTCATATCTTATAACGCAGAAATCTCGACTGTCTTGTGTCTGTCTTTCATAGAAGGTGGTTATCTAGTGAGGCTGGCACACTGAGTTGCTCAACAAGTGAAAACCGTGGTATCTCTGCCAGCCTGTGCTGGATTCCCTGTTGCACACCTGTTGTGCTGTAGCCCTGGGAGGGGTGTTGAGCACATCTCCAGCACAGGAGAACACGCTGACGGGAAGAGTTTACTAGGAATTGCAAATGAAGCCAGTTTAAGCAAGCAAGGATTAGAATTAGATGTGTTGCAATATGGATTGGTATTTGATTCTTTGAAGTTTCCTACAGCCCTTCTGTCCATTCAACTCATGCGGTTAATAAACCAGACCCTCAGAAATGTCTGCCCCTTAAACATGATGTACTGATGCCCAACATTAGTGGACAGCACTTGCAGGTCTTCTCTTCTTGTAGGAGGTGATAACAGTTTCTCTGCCTATTGCAACATGAGCTCTCCATTAATTAGGACTTTCGGAGAGAAATGTGTGTAGGCTGTTAACATGCAGAGTGATGCAGAGAGGTGGGAAACAGATGTGTGGTCATATATGCACCAGCCAGCTATTACTCAGATACCATCCTCCTGCTAATTAGTGCCTGGAATGTTGAATAACGTTGGTGTTTGTGCGATTGCTTGAGTGGAGTCCTGCAGCTGGTTTTCACACTTGTCTCAATTGCTCCTCAGTACCATAAGTAACATGCTTCAATTAAAATTGTTTTAGAAGTGATGTATCTAGAACTTCCTTGTTACGACAGATTAATTTCTTGGTGTAGATTGCTGTAAGTGTCGGGCCATCAGCTTTCTGTGCCCTTGAAGGGCCAGCACTTGGGTTAATACTGGAGAGGAAATCTGACTCGTCCATTTTGCTTCCTGTCATGCTAATGAACCCAGTGTGTGCCATCTCAACTTTAAACTACCCCCTTGGTAATTCTCACTGTACCCCTTTCAGTGATGAGTCAGCAAAGAGAAGCCAATTTCTGAGCTGCCATAGCTGTGATAATATTACCTGTGTGACAAGTGGCTCCTTAGGAAAACTATTGCAATTTATCTAAAGTTGTGTTTTGCTGTATTATCTCTTAAGAATTTGGATGCAAAGCATTAGTATTTCCAGTTGCTATATGTTCTAAAACACCATACATGCATACATGCACAAACGTGAGCATATATTCTTAGAACAGATTTTTTTCTTTTGTGAAGTCCAGATCCGAGATACATTTCAGTTTTCAGCACATCATTATAGGAACAGGCAGTAGCAGACAGCACAATTAGTGTTGCCACACTGGGGTTATAAATTATCTACTACTGTATACTGTGCTGCATTCAGGCACAAAAGGCACATCTGTAGATCAGAAAAAACGACTCTGAATGTGATGCCAGAACATAAATGCAGAGATGATTTTTCTCTAATCCAGTTTCTGCATTAGTAAAATGTTTCTCATGCTTTCCTGGAAAAACTTCCTTCTTGATCCATATGAAAAAGCCCATGAATTAGAAGAGTGTTTCTAATCTTCCAGGTAACTGGGGAAATAATCCCTCTTTCCCCCCTCCCCTTCTCCCCCTGCTTATCTTCCCTCCCCATAGAATGCTAAAACATTGTTTTTCCTCCCACAGTTGAAAGGTGTATTTTGCAGAATACAGATGAGATATTTGTTGGCTAGCAAAGAATAAAGTGAAACAAGAGACATGTCTTTCAAGTACAAATGGGGCTTTAGAGATCTCTGTTGGAGAGCCTAATTTCTGTGTGAGCACAACTGTTTCTCCATATTGCCTGGAACACTTCAGTTATATACTTGGCCACACTTTCCAATATGGATTCTATAAAGACATGATTTGTCATGATAATAATTGTGTACAAAAATGTTTACGCACATAAAACATAGATTTCGGAGACCTTTGAATTGCACCCACAGATACCAAATTTTGCAGTATTTTCAATATACTGAGCTGGATTAAATGATAGTAATATAATAAATAGGATTCCTTTCTCCATTCTGCAGGGCTAACTGAACGTTTGAAGCATATTAGTCAGGTTTGGGGTTTTTTAGTATTTCTAATTTTTGGCCTCTAGTGAAAAAGGTGAAGTATTATTTAAACATAAAAATCTTGCTTGCAGAGTGCGTTTTCATTACACTGCTAGTCTCTGACTAAAAAAGAACAATCACAGACTTTATAGTGTATTTTTAACTAGGTGGATAACTGGTTATTATAGGGAATGTTGTTGGGTTTTTTTTTCAACTAAATAGAGAAATTACATTAGTAAACTACAGACTGCATAGGCTTTTTATAGAAATTGTTTTCTTTAATTATGTCATATATAAGCCACAGTCAAAAGGTATATTTGGCCCTGATTTCAACGGCAGTTAAGTCATTTAAGTAGGAGCTAGACACACAAATGTGTTCTATATGTCACCATAGTAGCTATTTAAGCAGACAGAATGTAATTATTTATCCCCATTGCAAGACTAATACACAAGGGAAAAATGCCATAGGATTTTGTAATAGCAACAAGTGGTCAAGACATTACATTTATGCTTTGCTAGTTTTACCAGCTGTGTCTCATTCCATTATTCAGACAGACAGACAGACACACATTCACACACCTCTCTTCTAATTAATTATAGTTGTTGACCAGTGGGGGAGGAAAAAAAAACAACTGCAGAGGTGATTTTCCAGAGAAAATCTGATTCCAGAGTGGGGCCACCAACTGCTAGAAATCTGCAGATGTGAAATATATTTTTGAGGTTTAAAAGTCTTTGATCATGGCATGAATCTGAAAAAGAAATACAGTTATTGGGATTTTCTTAGTGATCTACTTATATAAGTTAAAACAAAAAAAAATCAGAAAAATACTTTGGTTTTTCTGCCTCATGTTGTGCATGAAGCTGCATCTATTCATGACCCACAGTGATGAAACATTACTCTGAGGGAAACACAGTGAAGGCAGGGCACTGTGTGTTGGAAACCAGGGTTTAAAGTGCTACTTCCAAATGGACAGGTGTAGCTGATGATATCACATCACCTACATTCCTAAACTGTTAATCTTTAAAGAAATCCCTTCTGTTTCACATGGCATAATATTTCCTTGCCAACAGTGCCTTGCTCTCTGATGAAGTGTAGTGTTTGTGAAGGACAGCTGGCTGACCATGAACACTGGGAAACAGAAATGAAAACATTTCTACAAATGCACAAGCTACAAATACACAAGTGTTTGAAGGTGGCAGAATTGTGTTTTGGGGTTTTTCCACATCTTTGGTAGAAGGCTGGGGTAGAAGACAGTCTTTTAAAGGTTCTTGAATACAAACAAGAGTAATCATCTCATCCTTTCGGTTGCAAACGTGTTTGTTTTTGACGTGACTGAATCACTTGCTTTCCTGAAGGCATCAGCCCTGATCTCTAAATCCTACTGGTGGCCTCTGAATCTTGTCAATATTTTGTTTTTCCAACAGGAATTAAAGTCCCATCTTGACTTTGTAGCCTCCATTAGATTCCTTCACAGACTAATTGCTGACCTTTGGCAGTGTGTTGAAGTTAGGCTTGGATAAAACATGTTTCATGGACATGCAGCCCTTACCACGTGCTGCAGTTTTGCACAGTATCTCCACTGCTTATGGGAATAATTGTATTCTGACAGAGCTTTTAATTTGTTACATTACATGTCTGTAGTGTACATTGTCTGGAGGAGATCCCTTAAAAGAGTTGAGACTTCTACAAAGTGCTACATTGACTAGTTTAAACAGTGACAGTCCTCAGAAAAAAACACCTGGGCTTTCTAGGTGTGTCCATGAAGGATGGAGAAACAGGGACAGTACTAGCCTGAGAGTGAACAGATTGGGTGAGATTTAGTAGAGAGACTGGAAGATGGATAACTTGTGGTAGGCAGAGTGAGGCTGCCTGACGAGTCAGTAGGTGGGAAGAAAGCAGGAGGTGTGGCAGGTTGTGGGAAGGAGAAGTTGCTGGAGTTCCCAAAGACATCGCCCTGCCTTGCATAGCTCTTGCCATCCGAAACTCGCTGTGTGCACGTGTGTGCCAGCTGCCCTTCCTGCTGCTTGTCCTGAAGTCACTTCATGGTAACTCCCTGGGGTTTGGGTTCCTACTGTGTCTGCAGGAGCCCCAGCAGACAGCTCTCCTGGGTTTGCAGTCAGCCACTCTGCATGAGCATCTTGGTAGTGAGGGTGCTGCTCCAGGTGGAGCACCACAAATCCCCCTTGATTCAGGTACAGGGCTTTTGGAACCCCTGATTGTACTGTCGGTGTTTGATGAAGAAAACACAAAGCAATAATCCATTGTTTTAAACACCCTGTAAAAGCAATTGGGAAATTAAGTGCTACAGGATTAGGGTCCTAATTGCTCATATATCGTGTCTCAGCTCAGCTTGGTGAAAATAGACCTTGTTCTTTCTTGCATGGCATTGTTCCTTTCACTCCTAAATTAGGCAGTGATTAAAAAGATCTATAACTGAAGTTGTCTGGGGCCCTTTGAAAGTGCTCGGTGAGAAGAACCTTGCATTAAAAGAAGTTTTGTTGATTTAGCTCTGCCAGATATCTAATGATTCATCCTGTCTGTTAATTTCATAAGTACTAAATGTAATAAATATGCTTAAATATAAAAAAGAAAAGAAAAAATTAAAATGTTTCAAGTTGAATATATTTCAGACCTATAGATGACTGGCAGATGAAATACCAGAGACCTGGCAGTGTGTGCATACTCTGGCTCAGCTACAGCTCCTTTGACCAAGCTTAAGGACTTTGATGGGCCTAAGGACTAGGAAAAGGACAAGTTAGAGATTGCCACCATGGGTGGTGAGGAGGGTTAAATAGCATGAACGTGGAGGATGTTTGTGTTTGTAGTGTAAATTCCTTCATGTCTTCAGCTACTTCAGTGAATATAGTACAAGGGCTTACTACTTTTTCATTTTAATTTCAAAAGAAGTTGGGATCTAGACACACAGAACACATCCAGGGAGGCCTATTTAACACGGACATACAGAGTAGCAGAATTGGGACCTGGTGGCTAAAAGGGGGCTCTTTCAAAGCATTGCTTGGTGTAGTTAATCCACATGATAATAAATCTATATGTTGGGTAAGCTTCAGCAAATTCTGGGTTGGAAGAAAAGGGTGTGAGAACTTGCTGATTGTAGGACAGTGATTGTCTTAGTGAACAGATACACTGCCAACTCGAACTGATGCTGAAAACAAACATGTAGAAAACATGGATGATGGTACTTAGCATGCTGGTACTGGTTGTGAGGACCTGCATTCATGCTTGTAGGTAAAAGTACTAAATTTAAGTAAAATGCTTCATTCCACTGAATTGTACCTACTTTTTTCAGCTGCCCATTGCTGAGGAAAGAAGTGAAAGTAGCTCTTGAAATATGGCTTAGTCTCGCTTTGATTCAGTTGATGCCAAGGATGGAACTAGCCAGTGATCTCCCCTCTTTCTTCTTGCATCCTGCCATCCTTTGATGTTTGTTGTATTCCGTTGAGAGCCGTGTCAGATGTTTTACCCCCTAAAATCCTTTTTTGCCAAATCAGTCCAACTCCTTCTGGTCAAAGTGTGGGTGTTACAGTGTCCACTGACAGCTTTGAGCTTCCTTGCATTCATTCAGGCACTTGGAAAGGGACAATGAGGCAGCAAGGAAGATAAAAGGAGTCATTTAGACTTTAGTTTCAGATGAAAGAATCAAGTTTGGTGACATATTCCAGTCTAACAGTATTGCTTCTGTTCTTTGGGGCAAAATATATAAGAATAAAATGAACAAAGAAGTATTCATACTGTCTCTGCTGAATTGTAATCCTGTCCTGTGTTGTACACCAGGTTTTTGAACCATGTGGATTTTAATGAAAAAATTAACTGGAAGTTTGGCTCTCTTTTCCATTCTCGTTTCTCTCTTCCCTTTTAACTCTTCTGTTCTTTAAAATCATCCCACATGACTGCTGTAGGAAGAGCTTGCAGGACCCAGTTCAGGGTCAAAGTCTGGATTTCATAGACCCATGTCAGGACACAGGGTTGCTTTGTGTGAATTTGCCCCTGGGTAGTGACCACTTCCAGCATTAAAAAGGTTTATATCTTATTTATAAATATATTTATGCTATTTAAACTTATTTATATTATCTCCTTAGTAGGAGGCAGTCTCCACAGTGTGCTGGAAGGGACTGCTGAGTGTTCAGTGTTTACTGAAAGGCTCTATAGAGCTAGAATCTGCTGAAAAAGTACCCAGTTCATCACAAAGAGCTGTTTTCTGGAAGCTTAAGTTTTTGGTTTTTTTGAGAAGGTCATTTGGGACTGTATTAACTTGAGCTGAGTTCTGTATTTTTTTCCACAAAACATAATGTAAACTTTTTTCATTCCCAGTGATAAGCCAGATGTTACAGCAAGCTCAAGGAGAGATTTGTTCTCTGGAAAATGAAATTCCACTGAAGCTTGGTGTGTTGTTAAAGGTCTTCTCAGAAACAGGCTTCATTCAGCATGTCTAGTTAAATTCTCAAAGATGATACTTACTCCTAGAAATAGATATTAACCAAACTGCTGAGTTGAAAAGGGCATGAGAAGAAAAGAGTAGTAAAAAAATTTAGAGCATGTCAGATGAAGTTCATTTACACAAAATGACAACACAATTAAGATAAACTAAATACTACTATAAACAAACTAATAAACAAATTTTAATTAAATTTAAGTGTGATTGGATTTAGGTCTTTGTCATTGCTCATGAAGAAGTGGGTTTGTACTCTCTACACCATGCCTCAATCAGAATGTTTGTGTTTGGTACTTTTAGTAATTCGGTCCAGAAAAAAACCAACCTGGATATTGGCTTCTTTGAATACTTCCTAATGTCTTTCAATAAAATGAGCACAGCCAATTTCTTCTGAGTTTTTTTTGGTTTGGTTTGGTTTGATTTGGGTTTTTTTGGGGTTTTTTTTTTTTTTTGTGCTTTTTTTTTGCTTGTTTTTTTGGTGTGTTTTTGTGTATTTTGTTTTTTTCTTGGAAAAGTCCATTGGGTCTGTGTTGTTTGGATTTCATTTATCTCTTTAGATCTGCCTCCTTCAGCTGATTACAAGGAGATATGGCATGTTTTTTTTTGCCAAGTCAACTTAGTACAGACTAGTTTTGCTGCCTGAGAAAAGTGTAATCTTTCACCTCTTGCTGGTGCAGCTGCACTTCAGTATTTGCAGGTTATAATTTCTTCTGTGGGTTGTTTTTGGGGGCAAGTTTTTTGTGGGATTTTTTTGTTTGTTCTTTTTCATTATTGACTTTAAGAAGGTCAAATTTACACTTTAGAACAAAATTGCTTGCATACAAGAGTACTGGAAAAAGAATGCTTTTGGAATAAAGACGGATTATTATGAAACTCATGTCCCAAAGAGCCTTCCATGTGAAGTGCCCCAAAATTATTGTTGGCTTGTGTTGGGCCTTCATTTGTTACTGCTTTGTTGAATTCTCAGGTTCAGATTTTTTGTCCTAATTCTCTATTGTTTGAAAAAACTAATATTCTGATCAGGTAGGCGTCTGTTAAAAGAAAATGGGACCTATGATGTAAACTTGTAAACTAGGTTGTTTTTTAAGTCTGTATGTGTTCTGAGATAAACAGGAAGACTAAAAGCTTTTTGTTTAGGATTTTGAAGCCTGTATTGACATAAAAATATCCAAATTACCTAAAATGGTAAATTGTGATATGTTCATCACATAGCAGTGAAAATGTTTTCATGTTGGAGGTGTGATTATGATCTATAGAGTGAGTGCAACAGTGCTAGTTGGGATGTAAAGTTCTTTGCTGGAAATAGAAATGTGTCCAGTCACATGATGTCACTGCACCCCTCATTTTCATTGGGTCATGCATGTGTTCCAACTATTTTCAGAAACACTGAGTATCTTCAGATTGGGTGTGATGTTCTCAGTGCCTGGGAAAGGGCACTCAGTCTTTTGGATCTGTGACTATCCAACCCCCCACTGACCATTGACTGTCCAGTTGTAGATCTAACACTTTTAAATTTTTTTCATGGAAGGAAAGCAAAGAGCATAGAAACCTCCTGGTTTAGGTTTGGAATCATCTCCTAGGGAAGCCATAATGAAAACCATTTTCTCCAGCCTAAAACATATAGGTAGGAGGAAAACTGCAGAGAGGTATGTTGAAAAGCAAGAAAACATAACTGGCCCTTGAACAGCTGCTTCTGTCTGCCCTTGTTAATGCTCAGAGCCAGCTGTACAGCAGAGGAATAAAAGGGGAAAAAGCCCAGAAGCTCCTGAAGTAAATGTAAAAAAACAGGGAGCAAGGCTTCCCTTAAATAGGGAGCAAGAGATTTCGCCAGCATTCAGTGATCCATTCCTGTATTTACCCATTGGAGCTGCTTACCAAAACCCTTCAAAAGCTTCCTCCCACAATTTACCCTAAACCAAGACACAAACCAGAACATCCTCCAGAATACCAGCAGCACCACAGATAACTCCCAAGCCCAGGCCTGTGGAAGCAGAAGCTAATGAGGGAAAAAGCGATTTGACGTGAAAGAGTAAAGGACAGAGGTTGAGTTTATCTGGCAGGACTCTACACTGGGTGCCCAGTCTCTGTGTAACTGAAGGGACTTTGCATAAGGGACAAACTGATTTAGCAGATTTCTAGGAAATCTGCTTTTTTTTTTTTTTTCATTTTATTTAAATTCCTTGTACAGGGATGCACATATTCCTGGAAAAGGCCAACATCAGCAAGCAGGTTAGTGGATAAATTTTGTTGACGAGTGCCAGTGACCGAAGAAGTAAAATGTGGAAGATGAAAATGGGAGATTGAATTGCTAGCAGACAGCAGAATTAAAGGAGATTTGAGACAAGAGGGAAAAAGCCAGGGCAATGTGTACTTAAAATATAAAGACAACAGACTCCCTCAGTGCCTATATTGGGTTAAAAATGTATATTAATGTGAAAAAATCTTCAGAAATTAAAGAACGATTTTTGGAGACTTTGCATGTCTTACAGTCTCTGTTAGCCACAGCCAGTGGTTTGGTAGGTTGTTTTAGCTTTACATGGTAATTGATGTATTTGTGTTGCAACGTGTTTCTGTCAGACTGGTACTTAAACACTCAGGCTGGATAATTGAAGGAATTTCACTGAACTGGTATGTACATTACCTATCAAAGGCTACTAAGGATATGAACACCTCTTTTGCCTCTTTCATGTGCATATATGGATGTGCATTCACATATGCACGTGTTTATTGTATGGTGTGTAAATACATGTGTACAAAAAGTAATATCAACATAAAATAATGTATTATCATATAGAGTATTTAATTTTCTAATTGATCCATAAAATAATAAAAATAGAGAATAAAATAATAAAAATATACTATAAAATAAGCTCTACTGTATCCAACACCACAGATGAAAACTTAATTGACAGAGGTATTCTAAACACTGTAAGACTGTTGTAATCCAGCTTCTAAAATTCACAGAATGATGGCTGTGTGAGTAGTAATAATTAATATATCGGTCTTCATATTTCTGTCTGCTCAGAGGAATTTAAATCAGAATAGAATTGTGATAGCATAGTATTTTTTTCAGGATGATTAAAAGTTTTATTAATATCCAGAATTTTTAGATGCTAGAGCAGAAAACATTATAATTGAACGTCTTGGACAATTTGTGTCTAATTATAAAGAGCACTGTGTAAGCAGAATTTGGTACTTTTTTGGAAGTCGAGGTTAAGGTTAAGCAGGAAGGAAGACTGGGTAATGAATTTTCTGAGGGGAAGAACAGATAAGTGGTACATAAATATAGCTTCCCCAGACAGGCTTTGTGTTTGACTACCTGACCTAACACTAAAATTAAGCACAGTTTTGGCTGCTAATGTGCAAGATCAGAAAAGCATCCCATTCAGAATTGGCAGCTGTCTGATAATTATGTTGTGATTGTTCAACATCTGTTTCTTGAAGTCAGTGTTTTTTCACCTAGACTAAAATACAGACTTCTTTCTTGTTCATAGTGTTTGTACTGTTGGATTGTTTGTGCTTAGATTTCTCTGCTTTATGGGACCTGAGGAATGCCCTCCCCAGGGAGATGAGATGTGTTCAATGGTTGACTCCTGTTTCTGGGTAGTAAGAACTGAATAAGAAAGAAAGAATACCCACAGTTTTATATTGCTTGTCTTCTCAGAAAATCAAGAAGGCTTCTGGTCTCTGCTTTGATGTACAGAGAGCAGACTATTGCAAAAAAAATTGCCTTTCCCTATCAAAGTGGCTTTAAATTACATGTCTTCAGTCATCTTAGTAATTCAGAACGAATAAGGTAAGTTTGGAGTTTCCCAAAAAACGTAAGGGCAATGGGATGGTGTGTCCATTTCTGCTTAGTAAATATTAATTTATGGCATATCCACATTTGCTAAATATGCAAGAATAAGTAAGAAAAAAAAAAAAAAAGGCAAGCTCAACAACCCAGAGGTTTCTGGTTTTTGCTTGTTTGGGGCTTTTTTTGTGAACATGTTGGCTCTGCTTGAGTTTCCTGCACCTGCTTGTAAAACAATAGACAATGCAACTCCTCTGTAATATAACCTTCCAAAATTTTGAAGTGTGTTATAAATAACTTCCTAGTAAGTCAGAACAAGATTAGCATGTTTTTGCTGTTACTTTTCCCCAGCATAGCCTGGAAAAGTTTGTGCACAGGAGTAGTTTAAAAGTTGATATCCTGCCTTTGGTTTCAGAGGACTCAAGCATATGTATTTTCCCTCCTATTTCCCCTCTCCTTCTTTCAAGCTTCAGGAACCAGGACTTTCAAAGAGTTAGGGAAGCTCCCCATTTAAAGAGCATGGGCACCTAAGGCTTCAGTCTGGGACACAACAGGGTCTGCTCCCTCCTGTGGCACCGCTCCCAGCCTGAGCTGCCCTGGGCAGTGAGGGATAGTTCAAGGATCACTTTGTGCTCTCCCACAATGTTGATCACATTATGCAAACAGCTACATCAAGAATTTATTTATTGATCCTGCTTTTTTAAAGAGGAAGTGTTGGGAAGAAAACAACTGACGGTTTAGGGGGAAAAAAAGTCAGAAAGAAGAATTTTGGGTCCTATGAGATAAGTGTCGAACATTGCTTCTTTGCACAGAGCACAGGAACACCAGCTGGCAAGGCATTTATTTTTGCCTCAGAATGTATTTGAACAGTAAACAATTTAATAAACTTTCCTTTTTAGTAATTTTCAAGCCTTTTCTAGAAGACAGCTATAAATTGTGTGAAAAAGATATGTATAAATTATGTCTCTGGTATGCATCAACAGTTTTGTTTAGAGACTTCCGTGGGTTTTTGTAGGTCTAATAGTAGTACTGTCCCCTTAAAACAAAGAAGCTTAATATCTTTGGGTGAGAAAGTGAATTGTATTAACCATCCCAAATAAATCTTTACTCTTTGCTGGTTTGAATTTGGAGAAACCTACTACTTTCAGACTGAAAAAGTGTCTTTTGAGAAAAGTGACATTTGGAAAAAATCTCTTTTAGCGATCCCCAGTAGAAGAGAGATCTGGAGCTACCAGGCAGAATCCAGCAAAGGACTGTGAAGATGATGATGAACGTCTCTCCTATAAGGAAAGGCTGAGAGAGCTGGGACTGCTCAGGCTGGAGAGAAAAAGGTTCAGGGGGATGTCATCAGTGTGTATTAATACATTGAAGGAAGAGTGTACAGGAGATGCATCCAGGTGCTTCCCAGTGACAGGACCAGAAGCAGTGGACACAGCTGAAAAGAAGGAGGTTCCCCCTGAACATAAGAAAATGCTTTTTTTCACTGTGACTGAGCACTGGCACAGGCTGTCCAGGGAGGCTAGGGGAGTCTCTGTCCTTGGGATTATTCAGAAGCTGCCTGGACACAGTCCAGGCCACTAGTTCTGGGTGTCCCTCCTTAACAGGACCTCTAGAGGTCTCTTCCAACCTCAACCATTCTGTGATTCCATGCAGCTATGCCATATCTTTAAAGGAGTTCTTGTATACTAATTTTCCTCTCTTCTTTTTTCATCTTTCTTTTCCAAAGATTTGCCTTATTTGAAGCAGTTGATTGCAAGCCAATCTAAACCTTTAGTCTAGACAGATAAAACTGTTATTTGCAGCTTATCGGACTTGCAGTCATAGCAATTCCACAGGTGCACAGAGCAAGTTCATACTGGATTTATTTTGCCTTCCCTCTTGGTTTGTGCCTGATTTGCATATGCAGACTGTCCACTGATGGCTGAAACTTGTGAATCAGTGTGTTTATACAGCCTAACATCAGAAGATGTGTCCATGTGGATGTAGTCAAGATCGCTGAGATACCTCACAAAACTTAATAGATATCAGAAGCATAATTGCATTAGTCTAGGAAAATGCCGTGCTAATGTGGATTAAAAACTCCAACGTAATTAATTGCTCGTGTATGTTATTGCACTGTCCTGTGTAAGTCAGCCCTGAAGTTGTTCTGGGGTCTGGTATCTGCCCTCATTTTATTTCAACAAAATTCAATTCCTCAGAATGTAATGTAGGACATACTCAGACAACTTTGCTGTTCCTAAACTGAAATAGAAAAAATAACACTGTTTGTCCTGATAAACCATGTCTTAATTGGCCTTGAGGAGGATGGCTTCCCAAAAACAAACCTGAGTTCTGTCATTAAAGGAAAAAAAATTGTTAATGGAAATTGGAAGATTTCATTTTGTTCCAGCAGAGTTCTTAATTCTGCAGGCAAAAATGGGAGCAGTTTTTCATCTGTCAGTGACATTCTGCCTGATTCTGGAAGTAATGGCCTTCTGCATCATCTTGTTTACTGCTCCTGGTTGAAAAATGTTACAAATTCAGTATCAGATTAGACAGACGCATTTGTTTATAAAACCTGTGAGGCTGATGGGATACCAGTTTTGCAAGCAATTTATAAATAGCAGTATTTTAGGCTGGGGTAGAGGCGTGAATGGGGAAGCTTCAGAGCTAGGGAGCGTAGAGCTGTGACCCAGAGCTGCATTCATGCATGAAATGAGATCTTGTACAGTGGACATTCTTATTCTGGCTAATGTAGCCGCAGGCAGAAAATTCTCTTGCTGCATTCTTGAAAGACTTTGTTTTTCTTTCCTTTCTCTTTAACCCTGTACATTAATTATCACTTTGCCTCTTCCGAATGGTAAATTGGTCAATTTATAGACAGGAAAGTGCATATTCATGTACTTCAGAAACAGTGAGTGAATGCATGCTTTTTCTGCTGGCATCACTGTACCCAGAGTCCTTTCCTACCCTGCCTGTTTTCCTCAGGAATTTGTGCACCTTCTAAATGTTACTATGATGTTTGGGGAAAGGATTGTGTATTTGGGGATTTTTTCCATTTAATTTTTTTGTTCATATATTCTTCGCTTTTGGTTTATTAATAGCTTTGCTTTCTCTAGTGGAAGTATGGAGAGATTCATCAGTGCATGCAGATGCTCAATGAAAATTAATGGGAGCAAAAGGTACATTTAAATTGCCAGCTAAAATCCCGTTTAAAAATTTGCTACTCTTAGAAATATTATAACTTAAGGGAAAAACAAACATCTTGGTACAAAGCCTCTGCAAGAGGGCAGTAAAATCAGTCAATAACAACTGTTACTGCCAGGAAGGGTTAGATTAGGTGAGTGCTAGGGCACTGAACTGGGCAGCATCTTTCAGTAAAACCTAAATAGGTGTAGATAAAATACACTCTGAATTAACTGTTGATTCATTAAGTTTACTATTAAATACATAAAAGGAAGAGCAGTTTAGAAAACAAAATGTCTCTCTACTACTCTTAATACTGTAAGAACCTTCAGATGCAAAAGTGAGAGATTTATTCACCCTTACCAGAATACAAGTTGCATTTGGGTTTCAAAACAAGTTACATGGATTTTTCAACCCCAAGCTAGTTTTCAGTGCTCTGGAAACCATTTGTCATCCTCTGAGGAGGTAAACCAAGGAAAGAAAAGAAGTTGTAGGTAATATGTCATGACAGTAATGCTGAACTACATTGTGTGGTTCTGGATTTTGGTGCCTACTGGTGGTATAATGTTTGAAATGTGCTCCTGGGCTGTTCTTTTGAAAAGGAGGGGGGAAAAAAGAAGGGGAAAAATTGGCAACACACAGTAAAATAGATAAGTCAGTGCCAAATTTTATTTTTAAACTCTTGGGGGAACAAAACCCTTTAGTCTTCTATGTCAGCACAGTGGTAGTAATGTTGCCAGTTGCTCTGAAGCTCTGCAAAAAGACATCTGATTTATTCTTTGAAGTACATGGGGTTTGTGTTTCTGTTTGTAGAACTTGCATCTCCTGACAGCTGACTATACTTGCCTCCTTTGGTCATGGTAACTGCTGTTTTAATAGATGTTTGCTAGGGCTGGCTGTTACATAGGTATTAATTTCTTATATGACAAAATGGGGTTTATCTCCTGTCTAGAGTAATCTGTCCTCACTGTTTTCACTATATTTTGAAAAAATGTTTATCTTAAATTCCAGAAAAGCAAGCAGCACTTAATCTAATTCTCTTGTTCATCTTCTTGAGTTACATAGCATGGGTATTTTTTTTTTTTAATAAAGATACCCTGTAAGTTACTGAAATACAAATGTGAATCATGTACCTATCTATATTTTAGGCCAGGAGAAAAACGATTAGTGCTGCTTAGAAATGTTAACAATTTCTATTTTTCTGAAATTAGGTCTTGTTTAAACACTGAGTTTTTATTTGCAAAAAAAATCTTACAGATTTCAGACCTGTTTTGTCCAACTCTTGGTGATTTTAAACTGAATTTGGAAATAATTTCCATTTTATTTTTCACTCTTGTTAGAACATAAATACTTTAATAGGAAAATTTATGATCTTTACCCACAACTAGCTCCAAGGAAGGTAATAATTATAATGTGTAGAAACACCCACTTTGCACTGTATATCTACTTTACTTAAGGTAGATCTGGTCACAGTAACAGCCTTGACAGCTGTTGTAATTGTTCTAGGGAAGGTGTAGAGGAAATCTCCGATGTCACCAGACAGATAAAGAAGAAAGAAACCCACAAGAGGGAAGAAGATTGAAGAAATCTGATCAATCTGGCTTGAAGATCCCCAGTTTTTAATTTTAGTCTCTTTTTCTGATGTAAACTCCATCCAATTACTAGTTTAGTTTGTGAGTAGGTACCTCCTCAGGGGTGGATTTTGGCATAATGTTCCTGCTGTATTATAAATACTGACTTCACGCTAATCTATGCAAATCACTGCTCAATCAATCTGAGCATCTGTGGTTGATTAAACAAAACACGTAGGTGTGAAAGCATTTGCATCTCACAGGCTCTGCTGGATCTGGCAAAGGCTGAGGGGAGTGTAAAGGCACGGAGAGAGATTTGTCACTGCGATGCCTGCCTGGCAATTTGGAGTTCTAATTGCGATGGGCGCAGAGATACCTGCGTGGGCTGAGGCTCTGGAAGAAGAGGAGATTGGAGAAGCTGAGCTTCAGCCCAGATGCTTGAAGATGTGAATCCAGCTCAGGCTCAGACCTGGTTCTGTGACTGCAGTCACGTTAAAGCTCAGATCCCTGGGGCTGCAGCTTGCAGGGATGATGTGCTGTGGTCACTCCCGTAGCCATCCCTGCACATCCTAAGCTGCCAGGGGTAGCTGGCCACCAGAAAAGCCTTGGGATGGCCGTGCTCCTGCAGCTGGTGGATGCTGAGGTGAGCAGCACTTGGGGTGGCAAATGGAAAGTGCCCTCAAGGTGGTCTGTAAGAGGCAGCAAGCACAGGTAGCTGGACCCTGCCAGTCCCTCAGGCTTTTATATAGTGGCCACTCTCACCATTGCTTTTCCCCAGATTTGTTTATTTTCTTCTGTCCCTGCTCTGCCCGGGCCTGACCACAGAGAATGGGGGTAATGAATAATAGAGGAAATAGCTTGTGTTGGGTGAGGAGAGGAGGGGACATGTGGGCTTGCTAATAACTGATCAGACATAGTCATAGTTCGGCTTTTGTTCACTACACAGCGGTAACATTGCTCGTACAAGGATGAAGAGAACCAAATTGTTCTATCTCAGTGAATCTCTTTGTGAGTTAAATCAGTGGCATCAACTGATTGAGCAACAGAGAGCCCCTGGGTCACTGCTTGGGAGGTCCTCAGTGTCCGCTCTGCTGGGCAGGGAGCATCCAGGAGAGCAGCTCCCACGGGAGGGTGATAATCAGCTGACTTGCTGCACACCCACTGCCTCTTTGTGGAAGCACTTTGGTCTGTATGATGAGAAATCACTGAGGAATAATTCACAGTACTCTGTTGACTCTGAAGTGAAGAAATGTTCCTTAAAGTAAATACACAGCTTAATGAAACCGAGAAAAACAGTTATTTAAAGGGACACTATCCTGTGAAACTGCAGATTTCCCAACTCTGAGTCACAGAGATCTAAGGTAGCCAAGTCATAGCACATCTTCACTTCAGGAGAGACATCAGCTCTCTTCAGTAACAGGATATTTAATTCAGTTTTACAAGTTTTGAGTTTGTCAGGCTGAAGAAGTGTTGAGAGTGAAAAATGAACTGCTTTTGGTCCACCAAGGAAAGCTGGGGCTGTGCAGTGAGAGATCTGGTGATCCTCAGAACGATGATGCTCATCTAGGTGTGGTGTGCTGCTTTCTGATCATTTAGTGTTTTCATAAGAAATGTGTTTCCGAAACTAAAAGTCTTTTTGAGCTACAGTTCCCTTTAAAATAAAAACTTATTTGTTTTTCTTCTCCCTGCAGTGAGAGCAGGTAAGTAGAACTCAGTTGTGCGTTTGCATGCAAAACTGCAATCCTCCTCCTAAACCTACAATGGCAATGTGAAATTTCAGTGTCAAAGTCACGTATTGTTCAAGAAGTGAGAATAAATCACTCATTGTACAAGAGCTGAAGTAGCCTTAGTTAAAATGGGTTATTGGCTCTGAACTCTGGACTTCAGGCAAGAAGGATATGCACTCCTGTCCTCTTGACCTTCTGTGGATGATGATCTTGGGGTTGCTTATGCAAAAGTGTTGCTAAATTTCTGATTTTTGCCTTTTCTCATGGTATATGTTTTTTTTTTTCTATTGGAAAGCCTGTCTGCTAGCACCCTAGGATTTCATGAAGATTTCAGCTCTTGATTTGGAAGAGTGCATTCCTAACATTCCTGAAAAATGCTTAGAAGCTGTAAATGCTCAGAAATTAGAAGGAAGTAAAATGTTGAAGTCCATTATTTGCTAAAAGAAATATCTGGTTTTATGCCAAATGTGGAATTTTATGGCATCTGACTCATATTCTTGAGTATTTGTTGTTGGCAGTACTTCAATGGATAGAACATATGGACACTGCTACTACGAGCTTGCCCAGCATTAGTGTCTCAGCAGCAAATACCTTTTATGTCTTTGGTGCTCGGGTCAGGTAGAACCATTGACTTCTTTGCTGTAACAGTCAGAGTGCCAGCTGGGCTGATGGCTTTGTAGTGTGGACACTTGTACAATGCACAGAGACGTGAGATCTCATGCAGGCTGTTCAAACGCTAGCGACTCGCAACAATTTTAATACTGTTCAAGCCAATGCTGATACAGGATATATTCGGCTTTTCACTTCCTTCTCGTAATTCTTAGGAACATTCAGATCTCGCTAGTTCATCACTTTTTTTTTTTTTAACAGCTATATGGCTAGACATTTTCTTTGGCTATATGCAGAATAATTAAGGTCTGTCCATCTTTTATTTAACTTCAGTTTTATTGTTCCTTAAATAAGTTTCTCTACATTTCCTTATGGTGGCAGGTATCTTCTGTCCCTGGCTACTGTACAGCTGTGAAGTTGCCAGTGAGAATAAATGGTCCGTCCAGTGTGTCCACATCTGGCTGATTTACATTCCTGTTGCAGAGTCACTTGTACTCTTCTTTTCTTGATTTCCTTTTTCTCCTGAGAGGGCTATGCTGAGACTGTCAGTCTTGAATGGAGTGATTATAAGAACTAAGAATCACATCTGATATGGACACTATCAGTTTGGGGTGGATAGTGGATGTTTTGTGTTGGCAGTCAAAGCACTTGCACCTTTCTCTTCTTTTTTTGTGACAGTTGCATAAATGTATTAATGTGTCTATATACCACCTTCTTCCACATATGTAAATGAACAATGGCCTTTTGTTTAATCATAATGTTCTGTGTTATTCATCCATTCATTACTTAACAGCTCTTGCACACAGAGTTGATGGCTTTTTGTCCTCCTCTTCCTTGTACAGCAAGCTCTGCCTTAATTTGCAAAAATGACATAGGTGGAAATGTCATGATGTGTCTTCCTGATGCCTCTCCCAACACCTCTCCTGAATCTTACTGACAGATATATAGTGTAAGCTCTGCTTCTTCATTTAGTATGGATCATGTTGGCAGAGAGATCAAAGAGGAGGAATCTTGGGAGATGCCAAACAATTTTTAAATGGCTTCTTACAAAAGGCAAGGGTGCTATTTATTGTATATGCATAAGAATAAAATGTTTTTTGTTTCGCCTTTCATCAGATCCTTCAGAACTCCTGTGTCACAGAAGAAAATTCTTGAGTTTATAGGGTTGCCATGAACCATGTTTGTGAATATCCTTTAATATATATTTTATTAAATATTACTATTTTTCTTTTCCTTAGTTAAGCAAATACTTCATCATCTCATCCTAGTCCCTCTGCCAAAAGCCTTTCTAGCAGTTCCCACTGGTGACAGCCAACTTGATCAATTCCTCATTGCTGCTGAGCTCCCCTAACAAGGCACTTACAGCTACAGCTTTTTTTTTCTTTTTTTTAATTTTATGACCTGTCTCAAATGATATTTGCCTTGCTTTGCACAGGCTCCAGAGGATAATTTTCAGAATCCTATTTGGATTTTAGTTTTTGATAGCATCTAGGAATTTCTTAAGGTATGCAGAAAATATAATTTTACCTGTTTGAGCATAGGTTGGCTCATGTCAGACCACTGGGTCAGGATGGGCAAGCATTGGTCAAACAATGCCCAGACAAAAGTTGAAGGGGTACCCAAGTGTTTTCAACTAAGAGATCAACTTTATGATCTTTTTTTCTTGTTTGTTTTTCATCAGAAAACAAATTTTCACTAGCTATGAATATTGGCTGTGGTGGTTTTCTTTTTTTTTTGTTTTTGTCTATCTGTGTTTTGAGTCAAAGGACAACAGAACTTGTGGCATGAACTCCGACCAATTACTGATGTCTAATAGATGCTCTTACACCCCAGTTTAGCCTTAAGACTTACTAGGATGATGGATTCTCTCAGAACTCCAGTAAAAAATGGTATTTTAGCTTGTACAGCAAAGGTATTATTGTGACCTCAACCAAACCCGTATGTTACTTTCAGTGCATTCTTGTATTAAAGTTCAACATGTCATTGATTTAGGCTACATTATTTTCCAGAGAACAAAATGCCATTTGTTATTGCCAGGAAGCATTGAAAAAGTGTGTGGGGTATAGAAGGTGTTTTATATAAAACAGTATATATATAACCTGCTTACGTGTAGTTTCCTTGTCCTTTATTACTCCTCTTTTCTCTTTTTTCCTTGATATGTGTTTATTTTTGAGGCTGATCCAGATTCTGTTTTTTATTTGCAGAAGTAACTAAGGAATATTGATTCTTGTCTATGTTGGCATGACAGCTAAACCTCTTGAAAATATCACTGAAGTAAGAAATTAAATCCAAGCAGTTAGATTTTTACTCTCTTCATCCTCTACTGAGTGCGTTAAGAGCCCAGACTTTTTATGTAACAGCTGAGGGGAGGCAGAGTTGCTGTTGAGTGCATTGTTGTTCCCCTGTAGCTTCCAGATGGTGAGGAAAGTCCCGGGAAAAATGTAGGACCAGCATGTTCTGTCAAAGTCAAGCTTGTGTCTAGACAGGGAAGCTTACGTAAGGCAGCAGGAGAGGAAGGGGGCCTTGTGTAACTGCTGTCCCTGGCAAATAAACACTTGCTACAGTACCTCTCATGATTTGGCCCATAGAGGCTGACAGCAAAATGCATTTTGGTGCTTTTTTTTTTACTTAGCTTGCTCGGACTTTCAACTCAAGGTCGTTCTCTTGCTTTGGTGTTTTTTTCAAATGCGTGTCTGTCTTCCAGTTATTATGATTTTACTAAAGGCTTTGCTCTTCCCCCTTAAGCTGAACCACTTTTCCAAAGAACCCATATACACCTGCACAGCTAATTTAAAATAGATATAGCAAGTTACCAATTTTAAATGGCCTTGAGAAGTTGTTGATGGCATTTGGCAAACAATGCAGACAATATGCAAATCCACCAGAGGCGGCACAGAGTCTTGTTCATGAAGATAAATTCTGCTGTAAGGTAGCTTTCTAGTTTTACTTTGAGAAAGTATGATAGTTTAGTATAAGTGGGATTCTATCAAATGCTTCAATCAGTGTACCTCAGTACCTTATGGGGACCTCTGGCACCCCTCTAGCACCCAACTTACTCTGCACCTCTATTTTGTTTTGATTTCCCTCCAGCTGAATGCAAATCACTGCCAGTGAGTGCTTTCTGGTTTACTCACCCTCTCATAACAATTCTGTCTTGATTTTGGAGCTATTGTTAAAGGTGCTCTGTGTGTTTATTTCTGCTGTAAAAATGCGAATACCAGGAGGAAATGTTTTTTCCTTTTGATTTGGATACAAGCTTTTCAGCACTCCATGTTCTGGCTTAGCTTGGTTTCTCGGGTGTTGCCCTCTAGCTTTGCTCTTATCTATGCATAATATGTTCTCAGTGTAGTTTGTTGGTGCCTTGTCCTCAGGCAGACTAATTTCTAGGAGGCAGGATTGAGAGCCAAGAGCTCAGCTCCTGCTGTTCACTGAGGTCTGTATTACAGCCACCTTGCAGTGAGGACACAGGTGAGGCCAAGTAACTTGAGGGTCATTGATCCTTCAAAGCCTCCCTACCATTTTGGGTCCCTACTTTGAATGCCCAGAAGCACAGACGAGTTTCTCCTGAAAAAGCATCTTTGGGAAGGTCAGCTTATGGAGATGCAGGCAGTGGTGGGATGTGTGTGGTTGTGTGTAATGTGACAGAGAAAGCAGTGGCTGGAGTCTGGCTGTTCAGGGGTGTTGTCTGCACCTGGGAGACAGTCCTTCAGCAGTGCTTGAATTTGGTTTCCAGACCCTGAAGTAGGTCTGAGTGATGGATTGCCCTTGAAAATGTGACTTTTTTTTTCGTTCCTCCTTGAATGTAGCTTTAGTCCCTCCATTATTTTTCCCTACTAGAGAACGTCCTGTAGTTAATCTCTTCGTAACTTCCATTTTGAAAACAATTTTATATAGTTTTGTGGCCTTTCTGACACCTGGCTTTTTTTTCCCCTAGACAGACTAGATATTTAGTTCCACTGCCTTTTATTACAAACTCAAGGAAAATATGAGAAAAATTACTTTCTGGAGGAAAAGAAAATCGGTACTTTTTCCTTGTGAAAAGAAATTTGTACTGTGGCTCAGTTTTATGAAATCAATTTTTTGGCTCCACTCTGTGAGCAGAAGCCTGGCTAAATTATTTTCATGCTTTCAGGTAGAGCAATTAATGTTCTGATGTTGAATATTCCTGTCCAAAGTAATGTTCTTTCCATGTTCCTGAAGAATTATTTCTTAAAGCTATAGAATGATATTTAAATAGCCTTTATTTTGGTCTGTCTCTTTTTCTCTCTCCTTTTTTTTTTTTTTCTTTTTTTTTCCCCCCTTCTCCATTACCCACTCGAAATAGTTCACAATTTTTGAAACTTCGTTTAAAATGAAGTTGCAGACATCTCTGTGGAGAGTAAAAATACTGGCTTGGTCAGAGGAGGATACTAACTATGCCAAGACTCATCCATGGATCTGCAGGTGAAGTTACCCTGTTGAGGTTTTTACTGCCCTTGTGAGGGAATCAGCTGGAGAAGGACAATTACTCTTTTTCACATATATATTCTGGGAATGGGAGCATGCAAGTTGGAAGAGAAAATGTTAACCTATCTCAATGTCTCTAAGCTTCAGATCAGTACCCAAAAGCATTTGTGTAGAGCAGAGCTGGTCCCTTTGCCATTTTGGGTGTGGAAATTAAGGAATACATGCCCAAGTATTTCTTTCCTGCACTGAGGTCTAAGAGCAAGTTAACTGTGAAAGGTTATGCCAATGTTTCCTGCTGTGGTAATACCCCGTTCCTTTGGGAGGACTAGAGGGCTGTGCCAGCCGTAGGGAAGGGAAGTAATAGTGATGACTTGGTGTATTGTCTCAAATTAAATTAATTTGTATTCAGAGACTGACGTCAGTACTGAGTCAGATCAGTGACTCTTAGGCACAGTTAGCAGTTTAGTTTGGAGAGAGGCAGGGGGCTACTAGGAATAGCCCTGGGCTTAAGCAGAGGGGAATGTAAGGAACATTCTACCTCATGCACTTTTTTATTTTGGCGAGTTTGCTTTTTGAGTAGTACTCTTGTTCCTTTGATCACGTCCTTGAGCACCTTCCCCTTGTGCACGCCTTTCTGCCCCACTGCCTTCTAAATAGTTCCTGTGACAGCAGATACCCAGACTGAAAATGTTTGCCATAATTCATAAGTCAAAGTACTTTCAATCCCAGAATAGAGGAGACTGCATGCAGACTTCATTACACAGTGTTCATAACATAAACAAGCCTGCAATTATGTCATAGCAACAAGCACTGTGCTTACATGAAAGTTTGATTCAGGTCTCCAAGAGTGGAAGACCTTTGCATCCAAAATATCACAGCGACCTACTTCTCTGAAAGAGTGCCCTACATAATTTCAGAAATTAGATATGACACCAATATAGTAGGCCATATGGTGCTTTTTGCTGGTGTAGGGTGAACAGTGGGATATTCTTGGGGCCACACAAATGTCTGTCCACTGACTAGGTGAAGTCAGCTCATTATTAGTTGGTGTGAGGTGTGACGTTTGTTTTCCTGATGTTGTGAGGCAACAAATTCAAACTGCCAATTGTTCTAAAAAGGCATTTGCTAATAATATGGGCATGATCCAAAAAAAGTTTTAACTTTTTTTTTTTTGGACCAGTACTATCTGCCTTTAATTGCCGTCGAGAACCTGAGAGGCTACACCTAAAATTATTTAGACAACGCAGAAGCTACCTCTCAATAATTCGTGGAGAGAGCGTTTCCCAGGGCAGTTAGACATGTTCAACTGATCTGATCCTGAGCTGCTAGAGCAGGATTATTTATTTTTCTGGTGGTGCTTCCCCAGAGTGGCTGTAGAAGTTGTTAGATGTGTGTGATGTGTGCTGCTGGTGTCCCACCTACCAAAGGGGATGCAGCAGATGGGAGTGCTGGTGTGGGCCATTCCTGAGGGGATGGGAAGGGACAATGAGAGGAGATGGGGGAGGGCAAGCTGCAAACTCTGCTCCTTGTTGGCAGTGGAACTACCTGTGAATTTCAGTTGTCAACACATTGGGATGGCAGAGGAGGTTTCAGGACCAAATGGTGTCTTATTCAGAAATTGGGAGGTTTTGTGATCTGGACTTTTTGAGCATCTGGTCCGTACTGGATGGTTTTGTCTATGACAGTAACTTATTGAATTGCTGTGAAGTAATACCTCTTCCTGGCATGGCATCCACTTGTTATTTATATATTTACATGCATAAATCATCATAGAAATTATATTTGCAACTGAAAAAAAAAAAAGCAAAAAACCAACCAATCTAATTTTAGCCCTTTCTCCATAGCTTCTGTATGCTTTTCCTCTTACTTTGATGGCTTTTTTTTCCCCCTTACTCTTTGTTTTAAAAAATAATGCCTTTGGAGTCTGTGCAAAGTAAGCTTTTCTTTAGTGGTCATTCTAACAGCAAAGTTGTTTTTCTGAGGACTTGATGCCTTAAGAGGCTGACTTGGAACAGAGACATTGTTCTTTTAACAGTGTTAAAAGAACAAGGTAGGTATTTTTTAAACGGCCTGCAAAAGATACACTTTGGGCACTATAAGAGCCCAACCATGGCTGTGCCCAGGATGGACTCTAGATGGATGCAAGATGGACAACTGGTCATGAGTTTTCATACTTCTATAAGTTTTGGTCAATTTATATATCGGAGTTAATTGTCCGATTACAACTTCGGGTTATGAAGTCCCATCCTCTCTGATTGCTCTCCTCAATTTGCTGCTGTTTACACTTCTTGGGCCTGAAGCTGCAATGGTATCCTTGGTTCTCAGGCTGGAAAAGGATTGTTTTGTCTAACTAAACCGTGAGGAGAACTTGCTAACACTTTATATGAAGCTTAGAGTCACAGACTAAGGCAGTACAGAATCCGGAAGATATGGAAGCTAAAACTTTAGGCATCAGACTGTCTACATTTTAAGTGTCTGCTGCATGGGTTTTCTGTGCAATTACTCTTGTGCCAATCTGTAGACCTCGGCTGAAATACCCACCTAACAAAGTTCCTGCTGAAAAGAAGCAGTGCTGCTTTGGGTACACAGAGGCAGTTCAGGTGATGCCACGCAGCCTGTGCACAGGGCAAGGCTTTAAAAGGCAAAGCACAATGCATGGGCCATAAAGAGTGCAGTGGGGCTGTCTAGAGTTCTTTCCAAAGGGGGCTGAGCAGGCATGGCAGGCTCGTTCTTCGTGCTTCCCTCCTGCCAGCCTGTGCAAGCACTGCGGGTGGTTATCGCTCCAGACACGCTGGCATCCCTTACAGCTTGGTGTGTGTGTTTATTAGGTGGCATCCATGGGGATAATCTCATTTTGGCTTTTAACCATAAGGTAAATGTTGGGTGACCTTCGGGCAATCTGTGCATGTACAACCTGTGTGCTGTCAGCTACTTGATACTGGTGGTGATAGTTTCTGGCAGAGAACCCACGGTGGGAGCCCTCATTGTCTGGGGGCTGCCGTGTTTGCTGACAGACAGGAGTATCTTTGCCTGCTGCCAGCACAGGAGGCACCTGCTGATCGGAACCTTCTTTTATCACAATGTTTAATTTGCTGTCTCACAGCTTTTGGAAAGAGAAGCCTTTCATCTCTCGAGTTTGGAAAGGAGTGATATGATTATATTAAGCAGATGATGCCTATCTGCAGCTGAAAGGGGGTTGGTTTGGTTTGGTGGGTTTTTTTAAGATGGCAGTTACAGTAAAGTGCAGCGCAAGCGGCTGAACTGCAGACATGAGATGAGTCAGATCTGGATAATTGCACTCCTGTAGAGAGTGCCTGGGCTGTCCTGAAGGTTCTCTCTCTAAAGCTGTCTGTTCTTGCTCCTTTGCTTCTCTCTAGACCAGCAAGAGAGGTTGAATAACTCAGGTGTAGCTGTCCTGAGTAACAATGTAGGGTGGACTGGTTTGGGTGGATTTTTTGGTTTTGAGGGAAAGCTGCTATTTGCCCTGATGTAGTTTACTTAGGCTTGAAACCAGCATAAACCCTATGGGACAAATAGCACCTAAGATGTTCCTGCTGCATGTTCAACCAGGATCTGTGCTGGTGGTGATTGCCAGCAGATGTCTGCACTGCATAAAACTTTAGCCCCTGCACTGATCTGACATGGATTTTTATTATGTTTTATAGGAGGGTGGCATGCTTATGCCATTCTGAAAATGCCATAGTCCTCTTAGACTTGTATCTGCTTGTTGTGTCATAAAATACGTGCCCTAAAACTAGTGCCAGAACACTGAACTCTCCTTGAAGAACGTTTTAGGGGTGGACATATAATTTGAGCTGATAACCATGGATGGTTGTGATGATTAAAATATCCCTGAAGGTTAGAATCTGTCTTATAGATTATACTGGGCAGTGTTTCTGGGTGGCAATGCCAGTTCAAATGGCGTTTGGACACAAATGATTCTTCCCTTAATGTTTTATAAGCAGAACTGTTTCAAAATCTGGTGGTTATGTGAGTTGTTGGGTTTTGTTTTTGTTTTTCTTTGATATGAGTGAATTTGTTTTCTCTGTGCTTTGTGTCGTGTCTGGAATTCCAGCTAGAATAGGAACATAATAAAAGTCATAGTCAGTCAATGACTTTCAAGCAAAGAAGGAAGAACTGCTGAATTTTGAGAGTGGTGGGTTTACTGGGGTTTTGGCGTTCTTTTAACCTGAAACACCAACTTCTCTTATCTATTTCCCTTCTCTGATTCAGGCAGGGAGTACTTCCAGCACAAACATATATACCCAAAGTCCCCCGGGTCCTAAAGGTTTTTTACCTATTCCATTTTCGCTGTTGCCTGAGGAAATGAAGTGATTTGGCTGGCTGAACCATTCCTTGTTTTTAGTATTTCCACAGCTGCTGGCCAACTACTTCAGGTTTTTAAGGTTAATTTGACTTCACTCTTCAAGACAACTGGCAGGGATGTGGGAAGGGTGTGGGATGTGGCAAGCAAGTCTGCCAGCTTTCTTAAAGCTGCAATAACAAAACCCAGTATAATCTTGAAGGTCATATTGCAGCTTTTCCTCTGCTGTGGTCCAGGAAGGTTTTGGTGGCCTAAGGGAGCAAAATGTCTCACAGAGATTTGTATTAATTAATAAGAACACTGTTTTGAAGAAATCAATTTTATTTTAAGGTTGCTCTGTGTTTATGAGTTTGGTTAATATGGTGTCATCGTATGAATTATGTATAGATGTAGCACATTGTTTATGACCACCTGTGTACGTGGGTCTGTAAATAATAAAGGGAGACAATAAAGGGAGAGAAGCTCTCAGACATGCAGTAGGAGAATGCAGTTCATTAGGAAGTCACTGGGGACAAGTAGCTTAGTGCTTCCAAGTAGCCAAGGCAGTTGCATAGACAAAGTGAGATACTTAATGAAAATTAAGCGGTTTATTATTAATTAAACTGAAAGTAAGAATTATGGATGGTAGAAAAGAATGAATTTGGTGCCCTTTGCTCATGGAGAAGCCATTTTATCAACCTCACAAAGTTTAGAGTCTGAAGGACTACATTAGATTGACTAGTTTGAGGATGTAAAAGGCTGTGGAATTCCATGTACATGGTGTTCATAATATTGACACCAGAGGTGTTACTTGGAATAAATTGTTGCATGCCACATTCAGAAAAGAAGTCAGAACAGAGATCACATCAAAATTTTCATATGCCCATCTGGATAAGCTGAGACACAGGCTTGATCTGAGTGATTCACAGACATTGCTAAAAAAGGAAGCAAATGTGTCATTAGACCACTGCAGGAAGATTCCTGTAGTGTTCCAGATCTGGGAGATGCTGCCTACATAACCAGGTACAGCCATAACACCCGTGAGATTAAGCACTGAAGAAGTAAAATTATCAGTGTTACTGTGGAAATTCGTTCCATCCTATCCAGTAACTCTTGCTGTGGCATAGCACTTTGCTCTAATGTGCAGAAGAAAATAAAACTGGGATGCACTTCTGCCTGGTGGCCAAAGGTCTGAACTGTGCTTGTCATTGTTGCCTTATGCAGAACAGTGGGTATTAGTAGCAGCTGAGTGTGTGGTACTGTTAATTATCTGCCTGTGGTTTAATACAGTAAGAGATTGAATCGGGGGGGATTCATGGGTTCAAGGGGCAGAACTGATCACTGTAATTATTCAGCTTGACCTTCTCTGTTAGGAGTTAGGCATTTAGTTCTGCCTGTAAGTTAGTTGAAAACATATTTTTTGGAGAGAAACACAATCTTCAAGACTCTGTGTGATGGTCAGTACCACGTGGCAACCTTTCCAGGTTTTAATTACCCACCCTACTAGAGAATTCATTTGTAAATCATGGTAATTCTAGATAATAAAGCCATTGGGGGTGTCTGTCCTTTTAGTAAGTGTTTTTGCAGTGTCTAGTACAAAAGGATCTCTGATGGGAGCCTTGGTGCCACCAGAATGCACAAATAGCTTGTTAACTGGGAAAAAGCAAATTGTGTTTCTCTTCACTCGGATAGTCTTAAAGAATATAAGATTAGAGAGTTAGGTTCCTCAGTGCAGCGATTTCTTTTTCTTCCCTTATATTTCCCCTCCTTATCTTATAGGCTATATGGTGATATTTTCAGTGAGGGATTGAGCATTGTTTTTCACTTCTGCTGTTTTCTGGGGTTGGCACTAAAAATGTTCCCCTTTTTCAATTTGTCAACTGCATTGACAAATTACCCTTTGGCAAAGAATACAAAATGGTAATTTTGGAGTATAACTCTTCTATCAGTCTGGCTTCCTTTATTTCTGCCAAGGGTATTGCTGGGAAACTCGGAGATATGGCTATGTATTTTTGTAAATGTGCTAATAAGAATGCTGATCCTTGCAAAAAAAAAAGAAGAAAAAAAAGTGGTTTAGAATAAATTTCCTGGTCAGGCAAAGGAATGGTTAAAGTCTGGAGGAAGTATGCAGCATGACTGCATGTTTGTCTGATTTGGGGCTGCTGAAATATTATCTCATATAGGTTGGGACTAAAAAGGTGTTAGGCTTTTTGAATCAGCTGCCAGTGGCTCTAGTAGGCTCTTGGAAAGCCAAGGATTAGTCAGATGGAGGAATGTCTTGGCCAAAACTCTCTTTTCTCTGGCTAAACCCACTCCCTTGGCAGCGATGCATTGTATTCTTATAAAAGCTGCTGTGGAAGCTTGAGGCCAATGCAAGATTTTGTTATGAGTATTGGATCGTCCTGGGACCAGTTAAAGTAGATGTAGAGCTCCTTTTTTCTCTGGAATGTAACAGTGAATATGGGCCATTTCTAGGACATTCTGTTTCTTTCGTGAACCTGCTTCTCCAGATTCCCCTTTTTGTTTATCCAATCAGTACAAATGACTTCTTGACAAGGTTCCCAATTCTTGACAAGGTAAGTGGTTTTGTCTGTCATGTGTTATAGCACAGGACTGATGGCTCCAAACAATAGACATGTTGTTCCCATCTCAAGATGTCAAGTGCAAGCGTCTTTCAGCTGTGATTACTGGCATGCTGTCTTTGGTTCCATCTGAGATCTCTTAATCTTTCCTACAGTTGGGAGGACAGCTCACAACAAAACATTACCTAGCAACAAAGATGCTTCAGGTTGGTTTGGGGAAAGCAACAGAAGAGCTGTTATTAATCATGCTGAGATGATGCATTGTAGTTTAAAAAATTGGAAAGGAGAAGCCAGATTAAATATTGACATTTAGTATATTCCAACTGTGTTAGCTTTCACTTTGGCTGACATGAGAATGTATATTCAGTGAAAATGGGAAATTAAAACCCTTGCCTGTGTTCTCCTGTATATAACAAAGTGAAATAAACTCCCCAAACAACAGTGATCTGATATTTGGGGATGTTGCAGATGTAGCCTTCCAAATCTGAGTGGCTGAAGAGACTTCCATTCTGGTCCTAAGGGCCATAGCAGTTTGATTGTCAAGAATACAGGGTAGATTGTTGTCAGTGGAAACCATTTTATTTTAAATGAAGACTTCGGTGAGCTTGCTGTGTTAAAAAATGGGTTTAACAAGCACGTATCATAGTAGTGAAAGACCTGAGACTTAACAGCAGCCTACAGTGTGCTCTATTTTAAAGAGTAAATTTTGGTGCATTTCGACCAGATGAAAGCCTGACTTTGCTTTAGCCATGTCACCTCAATGGTGATAACTTCACAAGGCTAAGTTGGACCTCAGTACAACAGATCTCTGTGATCCTCCTGTCGTATGCTGAGTTCCACTGAAGATTCTCGAGAAGGGATGGTATTATGAGCTGTTATGGAAAACAGGAGTGTAGAATGTGATAGTGTATTAACCATGTAGGAAATAAATGTGGTCAGCAATGAGGAAGGTGCTGTTGTGTGCTGAGGTGTTTTGATGTTAAACCACACTATTCTGGAACAGTTGGGGAACTTTCCACTTGGCGCTTTCTCTCAGAGGTGGTAATTTGGAACCGATCCGCGCACTGCGGCGTGGGTAGTGTGAGCAAACAGTGTCACGAGTGGGCATGGGTGGGTGGCTGAAAGCATCATTCACATTTTTTCTTCATATGATCTTCTCTGAGCTGAAATGGTGCCAAATCAGTCGGGCTGGTTCTACTGAAGGCATTCTTTTCCTGGTGGTAGCTCATCACCGTGTCCATCCTTTGCTACGTGTGTTACCTGCAGGCAGTGGGCAAGGGGGAGCACACAGATCTGTGGAAGGACAAGGGGAATTGGAGAAAGGGCTAAAATAATCTAGTATTCGTTCCTATCGATCTTTTAAGTTAATTAATTAGTGCACAGATAATTAATTTGAGGTGTAGCTGTCAATGTCAATTTTTGAAAATTAAAGCTCCATGTTGACAAAAAATTACTGTTTGTTTTTTTACTGGTTTCAGAAAACAAATGTCTTTTCTCCATCAGCCTAATAAACAACTTTAGGTTTGCTACTTCCAATGAATTAACTTGTTCACCTTCTGGCAAGAGCCTGGTTTTACTGCCTGTGTGTGCAAACCTGAAGCCTTTAAGTAGAACAGAAAGAAAAATTATTCCCTATAGCCTTAAGATTGCTGGGGGATGATGCAGGCTTGTGTAAAGTTTTGGAGTGATGCATACAATGTTCTTGTCAGGGTTTTTTTAAGATGTTGCTGTATCCTTGTAAGTAGTTGAAAAATGTCTTTCCTCTGGTAATAGCCATACTTCGTAGGTAATGGCTTGTCAGAAACACTGATGGTTCATAAAGATTAGCTATGTGAAAATCTCTGCAATGCTTTTTCTTGCTTGTCTGCTACCCAGAGGGTACAGCAGAGGAACACAAAAGAGGGGCTGGGAGTACGTGGCGAGGAAGCAATCAAGGAATTTTTTAATGAAGTAATAAATTGTAATTCTGAAAATCCTGGAAATCCACATGGTAGAGACATGTGAAGAAGCCTTCTCAGATCTGAATCTTGCTTCTAGTTCAGGGGTATCTCATAGAAACCCCTTCACAAGTTTGTCATCAAGTATATGTAGTGATAGATCAGGTGTAGTAGGATTTTTAAGAAGGGTAGAAAACCAGTTTGATTGCTTTCACAAAACCTCAGCATTAAGCAAAACGTGTGGCTTTATGTGAAGGAAGTAATTAGGAAATATATTGTGTTTGATATTTAAAGTTGCCACAAAGTTAGTTAAGAAATTAAGAAACAATTTGAATTTTGGACTCTTTGTGCTAACATCAGTGAGAATTAAATGATGTCTTGATGCTCTAAAAGACAAAAGGTCAATCTCACCACAAATTTTCTCATGGATCTCTGGACTTTTATGTAGTCTGACCTGCTGGAGCAAAATTGATCTTGAAGATGGATTGAGAAGCTAAACTGTACAGGAGTATGAACCACAGAGCAGGTGAGCTGTAAGCTTGCTGCGAAAAACAGTTTAGAGCTAATTCAATCTTGTCAAAAATTTCTGCTACGCTTGGTAAATAATTTTTTAGGGAAGTATTCCAGTATTTCAATTTTTAAGTTGTCAAAACATTTCATTACAGAATTTTTTTAAGTTTCAAATTTCACATATTTTTTACAAGATGACATATGTTGGAAAAATTTAAATACTAAATAAAAAAAAGAGCTTTTCTTTGTTTGTTATTTACTTAATTCGCTATCTTCAGCTGCCTTATTTCTGTTTGAGTTGAAGGAAGCTGAATATTCTTTGTAGTCTCATGGTTATGATGCACAATTAGAACCTGGCAAATAAGAATCTTCTCAGTAAAGATCCATCCACCTGGTCTTCAGTGATTTTGATTTAGGAAAGCCATATTAGAGGCTCTTTTATTTCCTCCCCTTTTATCTTCTTCCTGCATTGCTACTCTAACGGGTTGGAGGAGGAAAGAAGTTTGGCAGCCAGCAGGGATAAGAGTACTTGTCACCACTTTGAGGGGGTTTGGGAGAATTTCTTTAGCAGATTGGAGGGGAGAGTATAAAGTTCACATCAGCCTAGAGGTATGTGTGAGATTTGTTGAGTTGCTTTGGTGGTAGATGCCCTTAGTACACCCTGTTGTCAAAATCCTCTTGATTCTGATTTGGTGGGGATTTTTTTGGTTGGGTGTTTTCTTGGTTGTTTTTGGTTTTGGTTGTTTGTTTGAAACCTAATTCTCCTTGTGCCCCTGTTGTATCCGCCATACCTCCTTTTCCAGTTATCAAAACCTTTGCTCAGTAAAGTTGCCTGATCCCTGTTTTCCAGGTGTGAGCTCTGTGAGTTCCCATGTAGTGCCAAAGAAGAGACCTTTTTTTTTTCCTAGCTGTCTGCTGTACCCTCTTGTCTGCCACCTCATTTGATTGTCACAGCTACCCAGTGATCACAGAGACCTGACCATGGCTTTCACTCCAGCTGCTGGCACCCACAAAGTGTCAGGGAGAATGTGCCATGGCCACTGCTCTGCCCTGCTCCCTTTCCTTGGCTTGGCAGGACACCCTGGGAGCAGGGTTTTGTCTCAAACTTGGCCTGTTCCAGA
This sequence comes from Acridotheres tristis, assembly GCA_037013685.1. NCBI lineage: Eukaryota > Metazoa > Chordata > Aves > Passeriformes > Sturnidae > Acridotheres > Acridotheres tristis. The sequence goes on along the minus strand of CM072886.1, from coordinate 97,288,226 downwards.
GTGTTAACTCTCTGCAGAGCTGGGTTCTGCCTAGGACACTCATTTTTCCACCCCTATCTCCTTGTTTTTTTTCTTTAAGTGGTACAAAACTGCTATCATTTTATTAAATGAATTCAGAAACACTCATAGAAACATGCTCTTCTTGTTGACATAATTATGAAAATGTATTGATGCTGGGCATCCCTGGGAAGGCCAGGTGTAGCAACAGGAGTCTTGTCAGAGTTGTGTCTTCTCTTTATCTCCTCATGGGAATTTGTCTCAAGCGTAGGAACTGAAAGTGGCTAAATCTCTGCTCAGAGCCTCTCGAGGGAGCTTTCATACAGAAGGAGAGAATGAGGGACTTAAGGGTATAAAACTGAGGTATCATCAGCCTGTCAGGGTACTGGCACTCAAAAGCGCTCTCCTTGATTACTGTCTATCAGTGACATCATGGCTTAAAACTGGAGTTGCTGAAAATAATTCCAGTATTTTAAAATGAAATTGGCCCTTATAAAACATGCTACCTTGAGGGACCTAGAGATGAGAACCTGTTTTGTTGGGTTTTTGGCAGCAACTAGAAGCAGGCGAGGACATGTGTTAGCACTTTGGTGTACAGTGCAATCTGGTAATGTCCAAAACTTGGATACCATTACTGTTTTGCAGCCAGCATATCCAGCCTTTCTCTAAACAGACACGTTCTTCTGCTACAAAATATTGAAAATTTATTTTAATGTGTCACCTGTCAAATGCGTGCTGGTGGGTTTTTTTTGCCAGGGCATGGCCTCAGTTGAATATGCAATATGAAAATACATTCCTCTGAGGAAAAGCAGTGTGCAGGGCACATCCATTACCTTTGTCTTGTCAGCTTAAGTAGTTGAGGCTTGCTGGGCAAAGAGTCTTGGACCCAGGACCACCAAACTTGCAGATTTTATTTTAGCTATGCTTCATAGTGAGGGGAGATGTTTTCCCTTTCAAGCTGGATTTGTGTGCCTGCCCATCCCTAGTGCTGAAAATGGGCTTCTTTCTTCATGCTCTGGCTTGTAGTCAGCTTGGGAATAGTCACCACATTATTGCCAAACAGAGTCACGTTTCTTTCTAGTTCTGACAAAGGTCTCTGGTTCATTCTCTGTCTCAGGTTTGTCAAATATCTCTGGTATCTGGCACACGTGAGAGGAAAGAACACGTGCCTCACCTTGGTCAGACGATTTCTATAAGTTTCCTCCATTTCAGTTTTCCTTGCTGCTTGCCACAAAGAGTTGTCTGGAACAAATGGTGACGCTTTCTACCTCTCCTCTTCATGCAGATTTTAGTCTTTCTTTACATAAAGTGTTCGTTTTGTGTTTTTGAATTGCTGGTAATGATGAACCAGAAACAAATTTGTAATATAAGTGTGAGCACTTCTATAAGTGTAATTTGTAATATATGCCTGAGCAGTTTCTTCAGCAGAAGCTACAAAGAACGTGTTTGAAATACATGTATATAGTCAAAGTGAGTAAGTCTGTGTTGTATCTGCCCTAGATTGGCTGAACCCCAGAGAAGCAAGTATATTATTTTCATCTGGTAGACCATGCATTTTAAATTAAATCAGGTGCAAGGAGTAGTTATGGTGGAACCAAATGGAACAGCATGGTTTGAAAAGAGGATGTGTCCTGAAGCACAAAGGAATGGAGGGAAGAGCTGGAGTGCTATTTTCAGTGTGTGGATACTGATCACAAGTGGTACCAGATTTTAAACTGAAATACTCATCTATATACAGATATCAAAGGTGGAAGAATGAACTCAAACATATCCTCACCCTCTTTGATGGTATATGTTTAAAATATGTGCTGTCATTCAAGACATGAAAGGTGGGACAAGGAAAAAATGTAGTTTTAATGCAAAAGGTTTGCTAGCAGTTTTCAAAGATTTTAGTCAGTTTTAATACTGAGAAGACTGTTTTAAATATAGTGAGCTTCTAAACAGACCTGTTTGATTTTACCCAAAATGCATATAATTGTGGACGACAATTAATATAAATATAAATGAGTGTTTTGAAAGGCGATCTGCATGGTGGGTCTGAGTTGGGGACTTGCAGATGGGTTTTGACCAGGGAAGTGGTCACAATGTGATCATGTCCCACAGCTGGGGCTGCCAGACCCCCTTACAGGAGAGGGATGTTCTGCCTGAACTCCATGCTGTCACAGTCCCTCCAGACTGGAAGAAGTTTGCATGGAACCGTCTTGGAGTGTGGTAGCTTGAAAAGTGTGATTGTACCCATTATGCTGAGAAACCTGATTTAAAATTGATATGGAGAGTATTTAGGTGGTTGGAATCTGCTCCTCTGGGAAAACCTCATGAAAAGAGAGGAAAATACCTGTTTGTATTTATATTTGAGGCTTTTACAATTGAATAAAGGCAACATTAAAACTTTAAATACTTTTATAGTTGCCAAAACCAAATTTTTGCCCTTATCTCTGTTTCTAAGCAAATATGAATGTGTACATCAAGCACTGTTGTATCCTCAGGATATTATTTTCAAGTAGATTGTAGAGCTCAAAAGCAAACGATCTAGAAATGGAAAATGTGGTATATTGGGCAGAGTTTAGGGGAATTTATTTTTTTTTTTAAGGCACAAATAGTTGGTTTTGGTCTAACTGATAGTGAAATGAGAGTACGATTAAGGCTAAGAATGAGTCACTTTGGGCAATTCTTAGTTTGCAACCCTCTGCTCAGACCCTTAGTCGATGTTCTCTTTTATCATTAAACCTTTCCCCTGCAACTTTTTGCTCATTTTGGAGCCACCATGTCATGGAGAATTCATTCATGTTATTGTTCCCGCAGGAGGATTGTTCCAATTCTCTCTTGCTACTGTTTGCAGGCTTTCATGCTCCTGACTTACTTCAAGCATCTCTTAAGTTTTAGCACCCTGGCTATGTTTGTGGAGCTCTGGGACAGACAGACTGACCCTCACTTCTTGCTTATATTTTCACTTGAACCTTTCAAGATCTTTTCTGCTTGGGAAGAGAGCAAAGAGGGTGAAAAGATCTCTCTGCCTATTAGCTGGGCAGTGTTTTGTGAGAAGTTTTGTTTGATGGAGGTGTTGTTCATGTTTGACAGTTTGAGAGAAGAGCTGGCTGTGTTAATGTGCAGGTAGGGAGCAGTGCCAGCATCAGGAGCACTTGTGGATGACCACAATATTGCAGTACTGAATGGAAGGTGGGTTCTGTGGTACAAAAAGGAGAAAAAACATGTGCTGTGAGTGGAAAACAGGATCTAATACTACACAAATGGACTGGAGGAAATAATTGAGCAGACAACTGCCTGGTCCTTCATAAAGAAGATGAAAGGACAAAGTGTTCAGCAATGAGTGTGGGGAGGACTGTGAGGGGGGAGAACAGCCTGCCTCACCTGGAGCCCTGTGCCCCCTCCATCCTCAGCATTAGCAGGTAAACTCATGCATATTCATAGCAATAGAAATAATAACAATAATGAAAATTGGTAGCAAAATCAAATTAATGTGGTCTCCTGCAGCAGAAATATTTACCCGATGTGTCCTGCCAGTTACAGAGATTGGCATTAAACCTAGACATTACCTCATCTTCCTGGGCAGACAGCCTATTTCTATGCTAAGCAAGTCTGCAGGAGTGAACAACTGAATACCTGCCTGATTAGCTGTGCAGCAGCAGATCCTGGTTAGAAGCGATTTCCCTCAGTGCTTTCTCTCCCTTTTGCTCGCACGCTTGCTCTCTGCGAGGTTTGTCACCGTGCCTTATCAAACTATGTTTTTCATCTTGAAGGGCATGTTGCAGGGGAGATTGGCCAGACAGGTGGGCTAGTATAAATACTGAACCAAATCAGAAAGGTCAAGAAGAATAGAAGGAAAAAAGTGTGTATATATATATATATATATGTGTTTGTGTGTGTGTATCTCCCTCCCTGTCTCTGCATGTGTCGGTGCCAGCTAGGTGAAACTGGATTAATGAGGAAGGGAGAGATAAGTGCTAAGAGGATTGTGCTATAAAAGGAGATTTTTGGGTTTTGAGAATAGATGAGGGTTTCTTTATGAAAACTTTAATTGGCTACCTTAGATCATTTCTTTAGCTTTGTTCCTGGGTGGTAAATCATAAGTTTCCTGCTGGGTGTAAAATCATAGCATAATTATGATAGTTGGCCTGTGTAGAGTGTCTTCTATCACAGACTCCCAGCATGCTGTATATTCCTTAAAAAATTAAGCCTCATAATGTATTTCAGACAAGTAGTCTGACAAGTAGTAATAAAAATAGTAATAGGAAAAAAACAAAGTGGAGGAAAAAAAACCTTCAGCAAAAACAACAGTTGCTTTTGTTGCAACACCTTTAAAAGAGCATCATACTCTTGCATCCACCTGTTTGGCTACTGCTACTCTTTTTTCCACAGGAAGGTTCAAGGACTCCAGGATACAGTATCACTCCTACTGATTCGTCAAAGTCCTCACAGTAATGCTTTTGTGAATTCAAGAGCTGCAGATGTCCATAGGTCACTCTCTCTTGGTGTTGGCATCAATATTTTCCCATGTATACATGTATTTCCATTTCAAACCTGCATGAAGCTGGACACCCCAATACCTTTGTGCTTTTTCTTGGTTTGGCTCTGTTGCTTGCACTATCAAGAAAACATGCAGCAAAGTCACAGTGAAATGAAGCCTCTTGTTCTTCTGGTTTGATGTTCAGAAATCTGAAGTCATTCCACAAAAGGGTAGTATTTATACAGTAGATTTCTTATCTGTTTTGATCAGTGGATGTGTTTCTAAATGCCAGTCTCCTCATCTGTTGAAAATAATGAGGAACTTACCCACTGGAGAAAAGATTTGGGCTGATTTGCCTCTTCCATCTTCTTCTATCCTGCCAGAACAGATGTGGCTTCCACTGGAGCTGCTCTACTGGATGGACAAACTCTGGAAGTAGCTTTTCTCCTCACACTTACTGGTCCTAATTTTGAGAAAGTGTATGCCAAAACATGCATCACTCTCCTGGAAATGATGTGGGGACTGGAGATGTACAGTCCAGGACCAATAGACTCATATAATGGCTGAGTTATTTTTCAGGATGGGAGTTTTCCATTGGTAAACAGCAGCAAGTTGCTGTCTCCTGAGTGTCTCAAAGGAGGAGAAAAACCTTTTAAAGAAAAAAAAAATCCTTTGTCTGTCAGCTGCAGTGTTAAAGGCAGTACAAAAACACAGAAGTGAACATTGGTTCTGCGCTCTCTAGTTATTGGTAGAGCTGAATGTTTTCATTTCTAATGCTATCATTTTGGTTAAGCAGCACTTAAGATTTCCATCAGAAATGTTAAAGAAAGCTCACAAAAAGAATAGAGAACCAGATGTTCAACCTTAGTTATGAAGATTTTGTTATAGTTTTCATTAAATATCTTGAGAAAATAGCACTATCTTATAGTTTAAGGGTTTAAGAGGCAGTAGAGCAAAAGACATGCCATCAGTGAAAGGGTAGCTGTGCCCTGACATTCCTCAAGAGAACAGTAGGAGGTTGTAGCCCTCTGGAGCAGAGAAGGAAAAAGATGTTTGCTTGATCTCAGTAAATTATGTCAAAGCTCTGCATTTCACCAACGTATCTAAGGGAGGTCTCTGACCTAATTGTTTTCTCTTTCCTCTGCAATATAAAAGATAATCCAAGTCTGCATCATTCCTATATTTCCAATACTTCACAGTCAAAGAAAGGGCACTCTCCTGTTACAAGTGATTTGAACTAGTTTGATGTAGGCAAAAGACCTTGAACACGTTTCAGACAGGTTTTTTAAGTAGTGAAAGATTGGCAAAGTCAGATTGTCCTCTCTGTGAAAGTACCAGCAGATAGCAAAGATATTTCTTTATGTTAGTTTGTACCTAAATTACAAAAATAATTTAAGAATTAAATTTTCCATAGCATTGGAGCCAGCTAGTGTGTTGGAAGATTGAGCAGTGTAACTTATCGAAGTATACAAGCATTATCTTGTCAGTGGGAAAAGCACTTGTACTCTAAACACGAGTTTGAAGGCGTCATCTCCATAACCCTTGTGCCTGCAGGCAGGAGTGACTAACAGAAGACGAAAAAAGTAGCTTATTTCTGAAACAAAGTGGCATTTTCCATTCTGTCATCTGCAGATGAGAAGAGTGGACATTGAGTTATGACACTGCTCTCTAAATCTTTCTCAGGGGAAAACAGGGGCGGAACATACTCTTCTTTTTTTTCAGAATATTTCCTCACTTAAGGCAAAAGAAAGAACACCATTGCTTCAGATGTGACAGAAAATATTATGTTATTTCAGTAGTGATGTACAGTGCCAGCACAACCTGTGCTGCTTTTTGACCAGCGATCATCCAAAAGTGAACAATTTTTTTCTTCAGTATGTTCCAAATGAAAGTTTTCTTTTCAATTTCAGGGCTCAGACAAAAAAAAAATGTGTAAGGCATTGGTTACCCATTTCTGTTTGGCATGCACTTTTGCTTCAACTCAAAAACTAGATGCATGTAGAAGTTGTCCTCTGGCTTATCTTTTGACCTGACAATTTACATCTCCATCTAAACTGGACGTGTAGCAGGTTGCCAACAGCATAGCATGGTTATCAGCAATCTCTGCCTGCGTCAATATGACAAAACAGGGCTGGCACTGTATAAGTTACTTCCTCTTAAATATATATCCTTTGTGGCCTCGGACTCCTAGATTCAATATATGAATGGTGGCAGCTTTGCATTAAGCAGATGTATCCTTTCACCTGATGATTATAAACTCATGAGCCTCCACCCCCTCCCTGAACTATATTTTCTTGACTTAAATGTTTTATTTTATTTTACCACCTCCTTACGAATCCGATGAGCTCACTATGTGGTGATATTTACCCTAGGATATCATGCCATTAAAACATAGCAGTTATCCTGTTTTACTTAGATAAATAGGTAATATACAATCAATTGATAAATAAATAAGGAACAAATAAATAAAATACAGAGCTTGGGGTTTTTTTAACAGCAGTGTCATTAGCAGTTGTCAAATGGATATGCAATGTAGCTCCAATTCCTTTGCTTACTGTTTTCATCCACATATCAGCATTTGAGATCATACACTACTTTGGATATTGATAATCTGATTTTGCCAGTTCCTTATTTTGTAGTGGTAAGACTGCAACTCCAAATAAACGAAGTCTTTTGGCCCATTACACTGGAACACGAAAGTTCTAGTAAAGAGTTTCCTTCCTCAGAGAAGAGGTTTTCTGCATAAGGTTGAATAGTAGGAATTTAAATACTGTCATGTGTTTTGCAGACAGAAGTGGAATAGGCAGAGCTGAGATCTGAGAAGAGCCTATTGAGTCTTTGTTTACCATCCTCCATCAGTGTCATCCAGATCTCTGGGAGGGCTGCATGGGAAGAGAGTATCCTCAACATCCTAAATTTTCAGCTAATTCCCAGCTGCTATGGTCCTGGTGTTTGCAGTGGGAGAGTGCACTCTATGCTCAGCAGTGTTATCCGTGGTCCAGCACAGACAGGGAACAAGTGTCAGGAGGCTCCTGCAGCTGCATGGAGAGATGCTCAGCTGCTCTCCTGGAGGGACAGGGAAACTGAGCACTCATCTCCACTGAGCCAGGAGCTCCAGCCGACTTTCATTCTTCACAAAGCTCAAACTGCTTTTTTAACACAGATGCTGCTAAGCTCTGGATATTTTCTTCTGATAATGTTCCAGACACGTAAAAGTAAATTAAAATTATGTTCTAAATACTGCAAAACATTTCTTCACTGTTTTAAATTCCCGGAGAAATAAGGATTTGATGACAGTCTGTGAACCCTGTGTTCCTATGTACACACTTGTGTAGACATCCTGTTTGTTTGCCTGCTTTGCATCCTTCACAACAATTTTGGAACCAAGAATTCCCTGAAAGAGGAGTGGGTCTTAGAGTTGGAATGGTTTCTTCAAAAGTGAGAAGCAGTTGAAAGAGAGTCCTTGCTAGTGAGCCCCTTGAATGAAAAGCTGCAGAAGAGCCCCATGCCCAGTCAGCACCAACGTGTGGGCAAGAACGGGATGACATGAATGCTTCAGCTACTGGAAGAACTCTTTTTTAGTGCTTGCATCTCACTGAACCAGAAAGTTCTGGGTGAAATCAGCTGTTCACAGACTCCTGTGTGATTTTAGCATCTTTTTTGAAGAATATGTAGGGTGGATGAATACTGCCATGCTTGTATCTTCAGAGTTGCACATTCTCTGATAGCAAAGGAGTTTCAGTAATAGCCTTCATGCCTTGCCTGCAATTTCTTCAGAGCTCTTCAGAAAGGCACAATTGCTGCTGCCTGGAAAAGCTCAAAGGTGCTTCCCATTCCAAACCCATTTATTCTTGTGTTTGTGAATCAGCCAGGAAAGGAACTTGCCAAGTTGAATCAGTTGTCAAGGGCTGTGCTGTGGTCACCTTTGCTCCAGGAGCTAGACTCGGACCTCAGATTTCTTTAACATAATCTAAAAAGCCTTCAAGGTGACAACTCATTTCAGTTATTACCAATTAAAGATGGATTTGAATTGGCAATTTAGGAGCAAAAGACTGTGTTCTGGCCACTTTAGGTTTAGGGGCAGAAGGAGTGGGGAGTGATATGAGAGTCCAAGGGTCCTTTATTCTTACTAACACATTTCAGATGTAGTTCTGATTAGCTGATTTTCAATTCACAGCATCTACTCTAGATTTTCCTTTTTGTTCACATATCTGTATCTTGTAGTTAAAAACAGAGATTGGATTTGTAAGTATCTCAGATACTGAAGGACAGTAAGTTAAAATTTTATTAGTGGGGTTTTTTCTTAAGCTTTAAAAATTGGCAGAAAGGATGGCTAAATAAATGATATTATGGTAGTGAAACCAGAGTTTAATTGAAATGGTTCTGCAATATCCTATGTACGTAGGTGTTCTAAAGAGGAGGCAAAAAATATGTACTAAATGCTTTAGCTTTTACTAATCATTAAGATGGTGGTGCTATTAGTAAGAATTTAGAGGGGTTTAGGGCCTGTTTTTCTTTTTAGTTGCCAAATTAGAGAATTCTGAAAGCCCAGTTTAGTTACTGAAACAGGAGTTGGCTTTGGCCCAAAGGTGGGCAATATTTTTCAAAAGTGGTAAGAATATGGTAAGAAAGAAAAGGATTCAGCCTTAGGGAACTTTCCTCTGCTAGTGGGCTGCCCAAAATGTTGATTTTATTTTTCTCACTGACTTGTTTCAAGTCTGTTGATTCATGACATTAGTCTGTATTTTCTGATCTGTCAAGATGCCATGGAATGTACCATGAGAGATGCTTAAAAATAGTATAAATTGAATTAATGAGGTGAATGTTGAGTGGGAGGTCAGGTAAGGAGAAGAACATATTTTCATAAAGTTTTCTGATCTATGGAAAATTAATAAGTAATAATTTTCAGAATCTTAAAAGTGTTCATAGATCTCGCTCTACTCACAGTGTGTATCTGTCCCCATGTACACACAGGTGTGTGGGGGATGCCCTCCACTACCCTTGCTCAAATAAAACACTGCTTACAACAAGATTTAATGCATTCCTAAAAGACTAGGGTCTTGCGGTTTAGCATCAGTGGAAGATGAAGCTGCTTCCTATAGTAATTTTTTTCTGGATTGTGCAGTGTTTGAGAGTAGGTAAGAGAGCTTGTGTGATGCTAGAAATGTGGTAAAAAGGCAGATGTGAATAGATACAGCTATGTGCTTGTATTTTGATGGTCATACAAACCTGACACTTGGTGTATCTTGAATAAGAGTCACTTCCAGCCTTCTGAGGTTTTTTGGATCTCACACCAAGAGCTTTCATGTACTGTGAACTTGTGCAAATCACTGCTCTTTGAGTGAGTAACAGGGCACATATACAGACAAATGATAATGTGTTGAATGTGGCTGTTTAACAAGTTTAATTGAAACATCTAATCTTGAAGCTCTTAATATAATTCACAAATAGCAATTTAACTGCCGTGAAAACACTTAAAGTGGAGTTGACATAATTTCACCCCCTTTTTTAAATGGCAGATGGAGTGATACAAAAAGAGGTTGTGTTTTCCTGTGTTCTGGAGGTAATCATCATTAAAGTTGGAGTCCAGAGCTTTTAATGCTAAAGCCATTAGAAAATTACTGTTAGACCATTGGTAATGCATGCACTTACTTGATTCAGCTGTGAACACTGAAATATGTGTTCATACGTGTTATGTAATGTTGAAATCCAGTTACATAAACCTTTAATGCATGAATAGGGGAAGATTGCATAGAGGGAAAGGTGAAATGTCACATCACATTGGCCTGCTACTTTCCAACCTGACTTTTGGCTTGGCACATCTACTTAACTGAAGGGCCACATCTTAAATTTACTCTCAAAATGTCTGCTCTCTGCTTTATACAAAGACAGTGGTGTGATCATACGTATGAAATTAAAAATGTGTGGCTGGATATACACTTGGGTTCACACTGCCTTCACTCCAGTAATTTCAGGTTTGAATACCAGATCATGTGACTCTTCTGATGCTGTCTGGAAGTGAAAAAAGTCTCCTGGGAAAAAAACACAAACCAAACCCAAAGAAAGTATCCACTCAAGTGCAATTGGAAGAAACCTCATGTTGGGAGGGACATAAACCCAAAGACAAATACTTGCTTCTGAAAACAGGAAACTGGTGGCATTACTGTAGAGGCAAAGTGTCGGGACTCTAGCCCCAAATTATGTACATAATGCTTTTAGTGTGTGGCTCTTCAGAGCACCCCATGTCTTGCAAATGCTTTTCTTCCATTTGTTAAATGTATTTTAGGCTCTGAAAGTCTCAGGCACAGGCAAAGAGGGAGTAGGGAGGAATGACTGCAACAAGTATTAACATTTGCACCTTTTTTTTGCTCAAAGCTGAACATGGAGACCATACAAATCACTCAGTCCCAGAGTGTTAGAGAAGGAAAAACATTCATGCTAAGAAAAGTGTAATAAAATTTGACGACTAAAGCAGTAAAATGGTGAATTATCTTTATTACTGAAATTCCAGGGAAGGATTGAAGCTGTTTAGCAGACCTTTATGTCCTATGTCTTTTCTTTTTTATTTGCTAATCAAAGCAATACTGCACAAAAATCACATCACTTGGTCACAACGTCACACATACTAGTCTGCAGTCCCCCATGGAATCTGTGATGCATCATTTTACTCACTATGATGCAGTCTCTGCCATCACTCCATGCTGGGCAAAAAGCACCTTAGTACTGAAAACAATCCAGGAGGGCTAGATGCATCAGGAATGGTGGAAACAATTTCAGGTGCTTTTGTTGCTGACTGACTGGAAGCATTTCCCTTCTCAGAAGGAAAGGGAGCAGAATGCCCTAGAAATTTTGTTGCCAGATATTGGAGTTCTAACAGGTTTTGAGTCATAGTAGGACATGTGACTTTAGAGGGGCTCATATCACTGTAAGGATCATGCCACCACATGTCCAGAGGTGTGGCATGTGCCCTGGAGATTAGTAAAGCTGGAGAAGGAGGGTAAGATGTGAGTCTATAAATCGCAGATAATACTAAACATTTCTTCTGAGATTTTCTAGCTTGAAATATTTCTCCACATAAATGAACAGTGTCTGGCTGTTCTTGATTTTTTAAAAAAATATTAGTTAATTATTTATTTGCTGAGAAGATGGTAGTAAAAACAGTCATCAAAATTTTGAAATCACCTGATGGTGGTACTGATATACATCAATGTTATATACAGAAGAATGGCTCACACTGTAGTAAGTCCTTCAAAAGGAGCCAGCAACTGATAACCCCTCCTGAGTCACTGCAGGGGTAGTGCCAGTGCCTTGCTATTCTTTCTGAGACCAGACATTTCCTGTCAGGAGCAATGATGAGGCAGCTCTGGATGGTTGGTGGTTGGTATCTAATGTCGTGGACAAGATCTCTTTGACAGAGAAGTCTTTGATGCCAGTTCAGGATCATCAGCTTCTTCAGAAGCAACATATGTTGCAGGCTGATGGAAACACAACTTGGTTCCTTTGCATTTGAAATTCATGCTGAGTTCCAGGCACTTGCAAATCTACATCAATACACAATATGATACGGATGAGTTGTTTAGAAACGCATTTTTTGAGTTTCTCTGGAAGTGTTCTTAATACTTGAAACCTTAAAGATACAAGTTCCTGTTAGCAAATTAAGGGCTGAAACTCTTCATACCTGAAAACAAATCTGAGAAAAGAGAAATGGAGTAAATTGCATCAGGACCAATTCAGTAACTACTGGTTAAGACCTTTCAGGTATAAATTAGCTGAGGAAGCTGAGAAGCAGTTCAGCATGAAGTTCCCTCCCAGGTGACTCTTTTTGCAGGAGTGAAGCCAGGCAGATTATGATTATTGCCAAGTAGAAGTGAAACATCAAGCAATCTCCTGACCTTCATCAAACTCTCCATATAACTTACTGCACTGCAGCTTTGCCCAGATGGCGCCTGTTAGTAAGCAAATGAAATGTTTGGTATTAAGTTGGGGCATGCAAAACGTTTCTTGGAATGTTGATTTCCTGTTTTTGGTTTTCACTGCTACCTAAGAAGGTAACTGAAGTGCAGTTCTGCCCAGTTATCCTGCATGGTAAACTTTTTTTTTTAGAGAAAAACAACCTCATAGCTTTCCAGTGTCATACAGAACATTTATATTACAAATGGCTGCTCAAAGAAAGTATGAGGGAGTGGCAATTGCAGCATCTTATGCCTTCACCTTTAATTCTGAGATGGAGCATTTGGTAAGGGGAAGCTCTGTACTGAGAACGAGTGCAAATAATTGGCACGATTTATTTTCTGTCACCTAAAACAGTAGATACCAAAGTATTCATCTGGTTAACACTTTACCACCTCTTAATTATATATGGTTTTTGGCCTCAACTTTTTAAAAGAAGGCGAAATGGGATAGCATCAAATAGTTTTTTGACCGCTTTTGTGATTTCCTACTTGATATGCTCTCTTTCTATAAAGAATTTAATGAATTTACTATGAGTGAAGTAGCTTTGCCACCTGCCACCCTCCATAACAATTTATTGAGGTTATTACATTTTCTGTAGGGATTTTTAGAGGAGAAAGGGGTGGGGTAAATGGCATCCCTGGAGAACAGAGTTAAGGTGTTTCTATTCTGTCATCTATGCATCTCCACAGCCTTTAAACATACAGATTTCATGTCAAGCTTGATCTCTGAATTTTTCTGCTTTCTAAAGTTGCTTCTTTTTACAGTGCTTTAGAATCCTTTTGTTTTGTTTTGTTTTGTTTTGGTTTTTGTTTCCTTCTACTAAATTGTAGCTATGTTCTCTCAACCATAACTCTAAGTCAAATGTCTTCCTTAGGTTTGGAGAATGGTGCTGTATTAGAAATGCATCTGATGTATATATTATGAAAGCTAAATGGTAGAGAGAGGAAGAGGGGCAAAGTGTGTGTGTGTATATGTCATTACAATAATTTACAAAATGCTCTGCTTTGAAAGTCTAAACCTTATTCAAATGTAAGTTGTGTAATCTTCTTTTGATTTTTTTTCAAGATCTTATCCTGTACGTTTTCTATTGTATGAATAGAAACTCCCAAAAGAAATCTAAAGTAGCTTCATGTGTGTGTGTATTAATTATTTTTTCTTCCACTTAAACAACGCGTCTTTACAAATTAGAAGTGCCCAGTACATTGCATTAAATCACTGAGAAGCAAGGCAGTGCTTGTTCGGTATTAGAGAGAAAACAAACAAACAAACAAACAAAAAACAAACAGAAAAACTTTATTAAAGCTGCATCTTGGGTTCGGGTTGCTTAGCAGATAAAACGATTGGTGGTGGTATATGGAGACCTGCTGAGGAGGAAAGGAGCACAGGTCTGTGCTACCTGTCCATGGGCTGTTGAATCTTTGTTGATTTAGCAGCCACAGCTGAATTGTGTCTGGTGCAATACATGCTTATATCCTAAAGTGTTTGTCTATACTGTAAGGGTAATGCTGTCTGGTTTTGGAAATAGAAAAAGGACAAAAGATGTAAAAGCGTGCAGTTTAATGTTTTTAATCCTGCTTTTAATATTTTCTTAGGCAGCTACTTGCTTTGTATTGAATTTAAACTACTTGGATTTCTATTTTGTTATTAATCTCTGTATATTTCTTTCAGGGATTTTTGCTGTTGCACTGTAATGTAGTTGCATATATAATGCATTATGGTTTTTTTGTTTGTTCATGTTTCCTGTCCTCACAGGTACCTATACAGGGCTCTGCTCAGATACATCTTGGAGATTTGTTCTTGGAGATATTGAAGTTACTCTTGATGCCATCCTCACCAAATCCTAGGACATGGGTATTTTCAGGCAGCATGGTGGAGACAGGGAGAAGCTGTGGTTTAAGTGCTTCATCTCTCTTTAGCTGAGAGAAGATGTTTTGAGTTTTTCTTTCTGCTGCATTTTAAAGCAAATTTGAAGCTTGTCTGTGTTTCAAGGCTGGACAAATAAGTAGGGAGCTGTAAATGTTTTTCTAACCCTACTTCCTGCTGAACCAAGCAGAAATTCTATAGCAAAGAGAACTGAAACCATTATTTTGAATAGTGATGTTAATTGTACCTCATAATCCATTACCTAATCAGGGCATGCTTTATTTTGTTCACTTTAAATTATCATTCAGATTTGGTTAACCCAGGAATGCAGAGGAGTGACATCAAATACTTGGTTAATTTGAATATCTTAAGATTCAGCAAACCAACTTCAAAATATCAATAACAGAATGTTGGAGTGGCTGCAGCATTCTTTTGGCATCGTATAATTTTTATAGACTTGATTGCTCATATTATTGCCGGTTTTTGGGGTTTTTTTTTGGTATAGTTCTTCTCATTTGCTCCCAGGAGAAATTTCAATTTGAAATAGTAGAGTGAGAAATATATTCCAAGTACTTCAAATGGTAGAAAAATAGAACTATTCCACAAAGTGATTTAAAAAAAAAATTGTATATCCAAAGGAAAAGCATAATCATGATTAAATAGCAGTGTATATCCTTTAGGAGTTTAGAAAAGTTCTTTCACTCCACACAGCCAAAAGCCCTTTTGGTAACCAGCAACTCTTCCATGATGTGGAACAGATCCCCTACTTCCTCTGCCAAAGAAGACATTATTTTACATTTACTTTCTTGCAGTTAATGTGGTATTAAAGCCTTCTCCTCTACTTCAATACAGTGCTCAAATACAGACTGGGTTATAAAATTGGATGATCATTCTTGCAGTGATTAGTCCGCTTGAATTCTTGCATTGTGTCCATTATCCTTGGCACCTCATTGCCTGTCTGAGGGTCTCTGCCCATCAGAGAACTAATATTTTAATGAGATGGATTGCAAAAGCTTATTTTGCTCTATTTGCTGAAATGCTGCCTGTTAGATTGGGCCTAGTGGTCTTGGTGGGCTGTGCAGTACTTAGGTGGGAACCCATCATCAGCTGGCCCCTTGCCAGTCCTGAAGGACGTGATAGCTTTGCTGGTTCTCATCTTGTAAAAGGCTTTGTGCTTCACTGCTAATAGCTGCTATGTCAGGCCATTCTGGCAGGTCTGCTGGCAGATTCATTATCATTGGATGTGCATGATTTCGGGGGCAAAAAAAACCCCTGTCAAGTGCTAACTGTATGAAGAATTTCAGCAAATAATTTCTCATCTTCAAGTGAAATAGTTCTGTTGGCCTAGAGTGGTTTGTGCTGAGCCAATGATAATTTTTTTGCTTGCTCCTCACACTATCTCTTCTTAGTGTAAATTAGAACGTTTTGGCAAAAGGATAGATTAATACTTAGTCCTTGCAGAATGCTACAGCAGTGTACTTGACATGTGTCTTTTTTCACATTAAATGCTCTCTGGATGTCTCAAGTATTTGCCGAATTCCAACTCAAGCTGGGACAAACCTGAAATTTAGTCCAAAGTTGCAAGTCTTCTGGTGTTTGTTTCCATGCCATGTGTCCATAGCTCATCCAGTCCTGCATTTACTGCAGTAATTTTACTGTCTCTATTAAGATTTTGGATTCTCTTGGTTTTTCTATATGATTGTTTTACTACCTTCCATTATACTTGCTTGGGTAGCTGAGTCTTCCTTTAGAAAACAATGGAATTTTTTTTTTGCATTAAGGCAAAAGCAAGGCAAGATTGCAAAAGTAATGAGAATCTTAGAACACAAACTTGTTTTGATTTTGGAAGAGAGTATGTGGAATTACAGCTGCAGGAAGAGTCTGAGAAGAGTCTCAGACAAATTAGAATTTTCTCAAAACATCTTCTGTTTCTATCCACCTTCTCATCTAACTAAAATTCACTTTCATGTTTCAACTACTGCTGTGTACTTTTCTCTTGCCCTGACAAACACAGTCTTGCTCATATCCATGGCAAATGCTCCTGCAAAGATTGTTGTCCCAGCTTGTCACTGAAGTTGGTGATGAATGTTGGCATCACTGGTTGATCAGAGACAGGAGCTGATATTTCAGTGAGAAATGAGATGTGATAGGTAGGAAATGAATAGGTCTTGAAAGCAAAAGCAAGCAATTTATGTGCTAGAGTTTTGTTATGGAGGAAGAGGAATTGGTGGAAGGATTAGAAGAAGAGTGACATGAGCAAACTTTCCTTAGCTTTGTCCTTTCAGCATCAATGCTCCTTTTTGGAAACCCATTTTTGGGGGCACATCCTCTGGGCACTGCAGGATCCTTCTCAGAAGTCTCCCTTGCTGTTGTGTCTGCAGAAACTTGGCAGTGACTAGGTTAGGTTATTCTTCTGACTTACATCACTGGATGGTTTCCTTGCACTCTTGCTCTCTTTTAATGTTCATCTTGTATCTTCTCAGAGACTGCAGGGCTTACACAGCTGGAGAAAAGAGTTTTTGCTAGCAGCCCTCTCTGCATCAAGGCTTATTCATCAGACTTTGCATACTGGCAAAACTGGCATATTTAACCCTTATCTAACAAGCAGCCTCTCCAGTCCTTTGCCTACGTGTTTGCCTAGGGATCCAGCCTTAAAATTATCTGGATGGCCTCCTACATAAATCTTGCCCTAGTCTAGCAGTCTTTGCCAAACTTGTGCTTGGCAATTTGTTGGTCTGGACCTCCCTTTTCTGATCAGTCTCCGCTGCATCTTCCTTAGCCATAACCCCTGCAGTACAGCCATCTGTCTAGCTCAATGATACTTTTTTACTTGCAAATCCCTCTTCATCCCTAGTGAGTCATGTAAATCATTTAGTGCACTGCTTGTGTGCAGCTCTTTCATAAGAAAGAGAATACACACATAAAGAAAGACAAAAGATGGAGATTTCAGCACATGGTGGAATCAGAGGATGCAGGAGGAGATGTTATGCAATCAGGCAGGGTGAATAGGTTATGGATAAGGAACACTGGAGTCCTGCACTCAAACAGTCAACCTCAACTACCTGTGTGGCAAATTAAGAGGAATCAGGAATAATAGAGCTTTTTCCCCCTGCCGAGCCCCTTCTGGTTTGACATATCTTCCAGATTATTTCAGCAATGCCATCATTTGTCATCAGCACTGAGCTATGTCCAGCCTGGTGGCCATTGGGCTGACTCCTTGTAGAAGTGCATGGGTGTTAGTGCACTGCTCTCCTCGAGCTCTGGTGCCTTGGGTACCATAAGGCACAGGGAGCTCAGCTCAGGGCTTGCCTCTGTGCCTGAACTGGCCCCTCCCTTTCCCTCCGATTGCACCATAGGCACCAAAGGGCTTATGCCGAGCAGGAGATGATATGCCCTGACAGCCCAGCATGATCCATGTGGTGTGCTCCACCTTTTCCCAATGTGAGTTTAGTGGGAGCCTCCTTCTTGGATTCTTGGGTGCCAGAGCCACAGGGTGTCACGCTCCCGCTGAGAGCTCATCCTGTTGCTGGAGACATGATGGAGCACTTGTCATACTTTCCTTCAGTATGGCTGGGACTGGTCCTGCATTGGACTTAGAGACATGAATGTTCTTTCTGGAACACCCTTGGCTCAATAAAACAGCTGGATGGGAGTGAAAATCCCCCGTAATGAAAATCTGCCTTAATTGTCCATAAGTGAATCATTACAGTTTTAGAGGAACGTTTAAAGAAAAAGAGAAAAAAGAAAAAGAAAAAAAAAAAGCAACAACCCCCCCCCCCCAACACAACTGCTCCATACTGAGCTTCAGCTTGATTTCTCATCATGATTGGCTTAAACCCAGAAGTCAGACACTTAATATTCTTGCTGAATTTTTGACTGTTGCAACTCTGGACAGCCTTTTGATCTGTACAGATGTCATCATACACTTTGTGAAATTCTTACCCTCGGCAGCCAATTCTACCGTCATCTGCATATTGCAGGGAAAAGTGTTTCCTTTCATGAAAGTAGTCAGTAGTATTTCTCAAGGCTCGTTTAGCTCGTCAAGCCTTGTTTTAGTTTAGATTTGATCAAGTTGCAGATTGCCCAGTGTCAGGCTTTGTAGAGATTGCAGAGTCCTAGAATGGTACGGCTCTGTGAACCTAGAATAAAGACACATGCTTTATGGTATTTTTCATGCCCAAAATAGCAAACAAATACTAATCCTCACAACATATGGAAAGGCATCTGTTTTGAATCTGTGAAGCTGAGGAAGGGCGGGGGGAATTCACAGAACCTGGAAGACAGTTCCACCTTTCAGCTAGAGTTGGTGGTCTGTTAAATGATGTGGCCAAATTTCAAATCAGGCGACTCTTTAAAACCATGTGAAACACCTGACTCAAGCTATTGCACAGAGGATTGCTTTGAAAATTATTACTGAATTGTTGAATATCTTAGATGAACAAAAGTACTTGGAAGTAAAATTGATTCAATGAATTAAGTCAAGAGAAAGCCCCTAACCCTGACTGCAGAAGTTTTACCTAAGATGCTGTGGACATCCTATTGTTACACATTAATCAGCACAGAAGAGAGCACATTGTTCAGCTTTGTTAGAGGTGAAAAGCATAGGTGTAGATATTCCTCCTAACTTCCATGATTCTGTAGCAACTATGACGCATTTAGTTATTTTTGGCTTAAAATGTTGTGAACAATAAGCCTTGAAATATTTTTGTTGACAGCATAGCATGGAATGGAAAAAAATCTGTTGCATAAGAGAGGTCCTAGTATGGTATGTGTGGATGCTAACCAAAACGATATATGACATAAACTCTCTTCTTGCTAGGTAATTTAATCATTGCCCAAGATATGCTAAAATTCCTTTGCTATTTTATGGGCAAAATTGAATGTTATATCATCTACAGTTACAATTATCCTAAAGAATTAATTTGATACTCTTAAATCTTAAGTTATGGCATGCTTAATTTTGTCTGTGTAGCTCAGGCTAAAAGGAGTTGCAGTTGTGTTATTAGAGCTAAAGCTGTGTGCTGAGTTAGGACATGATCTGTGCCTAGGAAGCATGGCTGGGTCCTGTGGGAAGGCTAGGAAGCAGAATAGTCCTTAAATATTCCTTTGACTAGAGCCTAATTTTCATAGATGGAATATATTTTACTAAGCATTTTGGACAGCTTTACACTTGAAATACTGTTTTCCTTTTTTTATACTTCTTGAATATTGAGGAAGCTTTTATCTTTCGTTTCCTGGCTGAAGGTAACTTTAGATGATGCTGTGAATAGAGTGCGTGCCAATCCGTAATGAAATTTCCAAGTGCAATTTATGTCAGGCACACTGCTTTGACCTTTCTGTTTTGTTTTTGTAGGAGATGTGCAACAGAGAGTCTAATCTTCCTCTTTCTAAAGTCAGAGCTTGTTTGGTGAGGTTTTCAAAATATTCCGATCTGATAAATATATCTGGCAAGATTTATGAACCTGTTACTATTCCTTAAATTATCTTAATACATCCCATCATCTTGATAATTATGCTTACACAATATCATGTTGGCCATTAATTTGATTTCATATCTAGCTACACACAGTCTTTGAAAAGTTTTATGCAACGCATGCGTTTGTGTACTTTTATCTGTAGTATTGAGCTACTTACATGAAAATTGCTTTTGGCTTTATCAGTTCTTGGTAGGGCATGACATGTCTGTATGTACTGTGTGTGATGACGCCGTGTTCCGTCCTACCTCTGCCTCGTCTTCGCTCTTCTGTAGCACAGGACAGAGCTGGGACTCTTCAGGAAATACTAAACAGGGAGGACTGTTGTGTATAGGGAGTTGTTGGTAACTGTCAGCTTCAAATAACACACAGAGTCTTTCAGTAAACAAATACTAATCACCAACAGAATGCAGATTCTGTAAAGCAGGGAGTAGCATTTATTTGGCCTAAGTTTTACGTGAAGGCCTCAGATGAAAATATTTTGATACAGGCACAATCTTACCCCTGTTTTGCTGTGAAATATTTACATTTATGCAAGGCTTCGACCTGGTAGTGTATATCTCAGCAGGCACATATAAAGAGATTCCATGCAGTGATTTATCAGTCTATACAGTGTTATTGCATGAGCATACACTATGCAAGCAACACATCAGCCTGACTTCGGAGCTTGGGCCTGCCACCATCCCACTTCTTCCAAATGGTTACAGAGTCCAGTAAATTAACAATTTATCTGGTGTCTCCACGGTGGAAAGTTCTCTGTGCCTGATCAGTGACTGACTCAAACAGTTGCTAGTGAAGCAAAAACATCTTTCAAAAGCCTTGCTAAGCTGCGCTAGAACAGCAGACTCATCTCTGCAGCTGGGGCAGAGCAAGTGTCAGCCCTGCAGAAGCTGCTGCTGGAAACCTGCTGGAAAACTGCATCCTTCCCTCCAGCCCTGACCAGCTCAGCTGTCAGAGGGTGGTGGGGCAGGACCTGTGACAAGGATGGCCCAAAGTAAAAACATCTGCCAGAGCTTCAGGAATGGATATCAACACCAGTACAAGGCAGTAGTTGCCTCACACAGGTTTTGTTGGGGCACGAGCCCTTCTCAACTGAGCCACTCTGGTTTGCTCATCACAGGACAGATGGATGAAAGGTTGGACTAGATCCCACTGGTCCTTTCTAATCTCTTCTCCCTGCTGAAGCTGGGCTCTCTGTTGGGTGTGGGGCTGACACGTGTCCATGGGCTCTTTTTAAGGACAACACTACTGTTTCTCTTTAGCCATTTAAATGTACGGTCACTTAAATGAAGAAGACCGGGCTTGCTAACCTTCTGCATTGTGGTCATTATCTAGAGGTGTGTTGGGCCAGGAAAACTGGCTTTGGGAAAGGTTGATGTAGTTTTAATGGCTGCTGTGCCCTGTTCCTCAAAGTTTTTTTCAGTTTGTTTTTTTCTAGTATGTGTGGAAGAGATTTTAAACTGAATGAACAAAAGCGATGCAGACTTTAGCCGGTCTGAAAGGAATCATGGATATATTAAAAACAAATGGGAAATAAGACATTGACCAAAATCTAGAAAAATATGGACTACAAGTCTCCTGTGAGTTGCCTGGCTGGCTTTCCACCTCTAAATTATTTCCATGCAGCAAGTTAAGCAGGGATAGACCTAACAGGCATTGAGAGTTGCCAGGAATTCTTTGTATGATAGTAACTATTTTTAATTTCCATCTTAGAAAAGAGTGTGCTTTTTATTGTTAGCAGTTTTTTGGCATGATAACAGCTTTACAGAGATGAGGACTATGAAAAGGATATACCTATCTGTGTCTAATAGAGATAAACAGACCCTTTTCCTGCGGGAAAAGCACCGTTCTTATTCTTCCGTGGTGATGTGCCAAATGGGCTGGATGGGAAGAACTTCCCTGCCCTGTTTGCTCCCGTCTCTGCTGTGGCTCTCGCCAGCAGGCTCAGCTGCTCTTGGCTAGAGGTGCTCCAGTGCTTGCGGCAGTGATACCCTGACAAAACACTGTTGACTTAAATCAGACCAGCCTCCTCCCTTTTGTAAAAACAAAACTTTCAAGCGAGGAGTAAGTCTGATTGCTTTAATCTCTTTGTGTCTTCCTCTTTGCCTTCCCTTTTAAATTAAAGAGCACATCTCGATGTTCTGTCTTACTTGGAAATCTGAAGGAGTGGTGGGGGGGAGTGGAGAAATAATGATGAAGGAAGAGATAAATGTAGCAAAGGTGGAAGTGATAGTTTATTCATGGCGTTGCATCTCTGTTATCTTGATCTGGCCTACTTGAAGACTGTTTTTTTTCCCATCCAGGCTCCTTTGATGAGTGTTGATAGTTCTCTCCCACTGCTGTGGCCGCAGCCTGATCCTCTCGCCCCACTTCCCTCACAGTCAACATCCACAGGATGTATATTATAATTTGTGTGGATGGAAGTAGAAGCAGCAAAAAATAACCTTCCCTGGCATAGTAGGCAAACCATCCATCTGTTTTCTACCAGCTCCCACATCTCCTGTTTCTGAAGTTGCTGCACCTATTTTGCAGCTGACTGCCAGGCTCCAGCTATCGTGCTGGAATCAACAAGCCAGAGATTCTCTTCCACTTTTTATTACCTTTCCTTCTGGGAATGGCTCCATAAACCAACATAGTTCTGGAGTTCTGCTGATTTTAATTATTACCCTTTGATTTAGAGAAGTATGAGATTTATGTTCTTTTGTTCAGTTGAGAGACTTTCAAAGGCAAGCCAGTGCGGAGATAGCTTTCCATTCTTGCTGCCAATTTTCTCATGCTGTTGAGGAATTCATTTAGGCTTAGTTTTAAGACAGGGTTTGTTGGGGCTTTTTCACCTCTCTGATATGGCTTACACGAATTGTTAAAGTCATGAGCCAGTCTGTAAAAATCATGATCAGCTTAAAGATCATGAGCCTTTAATAAACAAGTTATTTTCTTGAGGCTTTGTAGCCTATTCAGGCTTTTTAGGCTCTTCTTGTAGAAGCTCTGCTGGAGGCCTTCTTTAATGTCAGCTAATTCCAAGGTAATCAGTTGTTTTCAAAAATTATGACTTTAAATAGAGCGTCATGAGACTCGCAATAAAATTTCAAGGGTTGGCAATGCTGAGTCTCCTATTCTAGAAGCTTTGCAGTACTTTAATTGCTTTTGTGAGACATTTAGAGTGGCACTCCCCCTCCCCCCACAGCCGCCTCATTTGAAGCAGTTCATGCAGCTTGCAACATGGCTCTGTCAAGGTTCACAGAGACTCCGGCTTCTTTCCTATGTGACCCAGACGTTCTGTCCCCTGAAATGTGCCAGACGGACAAGAGGTTACTTTGAGAAATAGTTCGCACTTTTCCCAGACTCTGCTGCTCAGCCTCTCTAACAAATATGTAGCTGAGGTAATGTCACTGTAGATAGTAATTTGTACATCTTTTCCAGAAGCTGAATGCCTAAGCTAATAAAATCAAGAAACTGTCACAAACTCTTTTTTTCCCCCCATGTTTCCATCTCTCAGTGCTTTAGGAGCATTAATTTGAGCTGTTTCACAGTGTAGAACTGACTTTTTCCTTTGACTGAAGCAGAACCAAAGGACTTCCCTGCCAGTGTACAAAGCATTTGCTTGAAGGTTTTCTGACAGGAGCAAAGCATATTACTTTATTTTTTTGCAGCTGAGCATGGTTGTATTTCCACTCAGTTGCATTGAAAATAGTGTTAGTTACTGCACAAATACCATTTCAAATCATGCTGCCCTGTTTTAAGGCATTTCTCATGGCCCTTATCAAACTGTAGTAAAATCTTTTCTTTCCAGCTATCTTTTCCTCAGTTGCAGTGTAACAGTAGTGGCTGTATGATTCATTACTCTTTGCATGGTGTTTTCTGACTATGTTAAACATTTACAATGGCACAAGGTGTTCTGCTGTAGCTCATTACCATGTGCTTTCTGTGGATTGGGTTGGAGTCAAGGGTAGTTGAACCTACAGAAAACTCTTAGGAAAACCGAGGAAACACAAGAGCTGCAGTGCAGTGCCTACCTGAAGATCTCTTCCTAGATGGGGGTGGAACTGGAGATGAATCAGGTTATTCCTAGTTCCCTGGATCTACTGCATATCCCAGCAGAGCCTCACATGGGGAGTCACCACTTGCCCCAAATCGTGTGTCTTGTTCTTGCTTGGTGGAGTTTCCACTTTGAGCAGGCACAGGCATCAGCAGAGGTGAGCAGAGACACTTTTGTAGCCTGACAGAGATGCCTGGGGAGGCCCAAGGTCGAGTGTTTCCTTTTTAAGCTGGGAGAGGCAGTTTTCCTTACTCAGGTAAGTGCTCTCTATTTTGGAAGGGGATTTTGTAAGCCTTCTCTGATCAACCTTTGCTTTCTCCTCCATTCCCCCTTGAGTCATTTGATTTCTGCTTAAAGGAAAAAAGTATTTCAAATTCTTCTTTCTGGGTTTGTTAGTGATTTATTGTTCATATCGAAAACTTAGCACCTTTTACATGCACTGCAATTAGAAACAGGGACAGAAATTCTCTGGAGATTAGAGTGCTGTGCACTAGTAAAAACTGTGAAAGAAGTCAAGGTAGAACAGAAAACAAGTCATAAAATGGCCAGGCAACTTGAGTGCTGAACAGCTGCACAGAAGTCTTCAATCTTTGCCACAATGTGTTGAAGTGAAAAAAATAAAGCAAAACAAAAGCAAAAGTCCAATATGAGGAACAGAGTGAGGGAAGGAAACAGAGAAAGCAAAGTGATTTTCTCACTAACTGCCTGACCACTAATGCCAGCATCTCCCACCTGATCCAACCACTGACTTCCACCCTGCCCCGAGTCCAGCACCATACCAAGATCTGCAATCTTACACTGAAAAATGGATTTGGGATTTGTACATAGCCAAAACTACGATTTTCACAGTGACACTCCACATTACATAAACAGATGTCTCCTCTTTGTTAGTCATTTCTTCTGTATCCTTGGTGGGATGGTCCTGGCTGAAGTACAGTGTTAATTCCTTCCCAGGGACTCTTGCTTACCCCCGCTGGAAGTGGAGTTGAAATGGCAGGCAGATGTACACCAGCTCTTCCCCAGCATATCCTGTTTTTTCAGAGATTTAATCTTAGGCACAGTTGTCACTTGGGATGAATGTGAGACATTCTGCACCAGCAACAGGGAACTTTTGGCTTTGATTTAATTTAACCAGACTTTGCGATAGACTGGTCTCAGGGGCTTGCACTGAGGCACTGGGGCTTGCATCACCAGCTCTCTTGGCTTGCATCCTTGGTTAGAGTTGTCTCCTCAAGGACTCTTCTCCTAAGCAGTGGGTTATGGTTTCCTGAAGCCCCTCACTTTTAGTAAAGATGGCAAAGACTATAATTGGTTTAATTTTATACAAATTCAGTGCTTCTTGGATGAATTGCAGATTTGGTGAAGCACCAGCTACCTCAATGCTATAAAGAAAAACAATTTAATTTTAGACTCAAGTTTCATTCTTTTAAAATATTTCAGGTTGATTTTTCTGTCTCTTTTTTTATTTCTGTGTTTTTTAAGTCAGAAGCTGCCTCAGCATGTTATATATGCTACTGTGGTGGCATCTCTTAGCTAAGCTCAAGGGGAGTTTTAGAGGTTGCTTCCTCCTGAGAGTGTAACTCAGTAAGACAGTGGCTTCCTTGGTGCAGCCAGCACAAGAGCCTTCTGGCTCTGCATCTGCCTGCCACCACTGTGGTTTTGGCAGTAGGGCTGCTGGCAAGGCTGAACTGCTGAGCCATGGCTGGAGAGATCTGTCTGGAAAAACAACTCTATGGGAAAATACATGCTGGATATCATTATTCTGGACCAACTCAACGATGTCTTTTGTAGGGTGGTGGCACAAAGAGTTGTGGTGGCTAGCTGTGGTGTGAGTCCACATGAGTGGGACCCTTGAAACCTCAGCTCAGTGCCATAGTGACACTGTGACAAACACCACACGCCACTCAGACGTCTGAGTTAAAGTACTAACAGTGAGAGTGTGCTATGAAAATATCTTAAGCCAACCAAGACACAATTACAGGCTTCTGTGACTTCCACCAGTTGTCACGTATTCACCAAGTTAAAGTTTCCATGTTAAAATACGTAAATGTTAAATTAATCAGACTGATTACTGAATTCATTCTCAGAAAGTTGGTTAGCTGATGGTGTTTGTGGATTGCTGATTCATCTGGGAGATGCAATGCAGCACGGAGTGTGGATATGTCTGTTGGAAAAAGAGGCATTTCAGTTGTGTCCTTTAAAGCCTTTCTTCTCTTCAAATACACATATAACAAAAACACTTTCTGAAAGGTATTCAGTGGTGGTTAAAGGCAGAAGATGTGTTTATGCTGCAGGTTGTTAAATGTATTTACAGCCATTTTTTGGAGCTCAGTGGGAACTGCACTGTTGTTGTTTATTGGTCTGCTTCAACAGCTGCTGGCTGAAATTAAAGGAAATCCATTGCCTTGATTTGCAAAAACATTTTAGATTGCTTGTGTTGTGATGGGGTATGGGAGGCAATTTGAGTAAAGCCCAACACGTGTAGCATGTCGTGAGAAAACATGTAGTTTGCAATATTCAGATAATCAATATAAATGGATCTGCAGGTTCTTAAGATATAAAAATAGCTTTGTTTGAACCGATTTCTTGATTTTCTTTGGGATTTCTCAGGCCTGGCCAAAGGGACTGAAGACTGGTTCCACATTTGAGTCAGTGGTGGTGACTTCAGCTTGAGCTGTTCAGTCACTCTTTCCTGTCCTGAGCTGTGCAAATGCAGGTGTTTTCCACTACAGTCAAGTATTTCCGGGAACTTATTTGGCTTAAAAATAATTTGGAAAAAAGCAAAGAGCATTAGAGCCAGTGCTGATCAGTCCACATACCCAGTAGTTTAAGCAGACACTTCCCCAGATTCCCATTTTTCTTGCAGCTTACAGTTCTCAGTCCTTCAGGTTCATCTTTGAAAGAAAGAGATGAAGTTGGCCAAAAACCTGTGTATGCAAGTCTCTCTGACCACTGGCAGTGTGCAATATGAGAAGCCCTATGAAAATAGAAAGACCTGCTCCCAAACACCTGCTTATGTTAGCCCACAGCAGCAGTGAACCTTTGGCACTTGGCCCGCATCTTTTCTGTTCACTGGAATCCTTGCTGCTGGGCACCTTGCTCTCTTTTTTCATTTCTTTCCTCTGAAGTGGCTGGAGAGGCCATGTCTGAAAGGACAGTCCTTGCAGTTATTGACAGGTGCAACTTTTGTCTCATCTGGGATGTTCCTACTCAGTCTCCTGACTGTAATGACAAGGTCATGATACCTGGCATTTCTGAACAATGAAGAACGTTGAATAAATAAAAGTACCTAAGAAGAAATGAAATTTGTAGGTCATACAGGCAGCTAGCCAGATTATCATGTGTGTGAGAATGTGTGTATAATTACGTTGTTTCAAAAGTAGAGCAGGGACTTTCCTTGCATCATGTTTAATTTTATTCTCCACATAAAAATATATTGTTGGAATTCACTCAGCGTTTACTGTTGCATGTAAGGATAAATCAGCTGTCAGACAATGGAAGTCTTTTGCTGCCATGTTTGGTAGTGATTCTCATCAGTGGGGTACTGTGTTTGGTTTTAGTTCCCTCCCTTCAAGAGACAAAACTCTCAAAAGTGGAGAAAGTTCCGAATTATAAGAGATTTCAAATAGGTAACCATGGAGAAAAGACTGGAAAAAAGGAGACCAGAACGGATGTAAGTCTTTGATATGAAAAATGTCAGTATTTAAGTGTCAGTAATCAATGGCTTGCCATAATTTCCAGAGGAAGCAAAGAAATCAGTTTAATGTGCCACAGAGCCGATTTAGGCTAAAAGTCTATATGATCTTTCCATTACTGAGATGATAAAACATCATCAGTGGCTACCTGAGGGTTACTCAATGCAGTATTCTCACAAGAGGTGAGAACAGCTTAGACAATCATCAGCCATGGGCAATGTGCATGTGCTTGTCCTTCCCTTGGAGCAGGAGGGTCGGGCTAATTAATACGTGAATTCTTCAGCCCCATATTTCTGTGTTTTTATACCTGAATTAAAAAAAAAAACCCTACAGCACCCCATGGCTAAACCAGAGGACTTTGTTAGATCACTGTCTGCTCCCTGTGTCTAATTTTATCTCTGTCTGCACTTGGTCTTGCTCTCTACCTCCGGCCACATGTTCTTGCCCACTTCCTTGTGACAGTTCTCCTGCAGCTGTTTGGTGACCTAGACTGTAACACTGACCCAACAGGAAAGCAGCCCAGTAAGAGATTAGTTTACTGCAATTTATTCAGCTGATGTAGCCGTTCAGTAGTTACAATGTCGCTGTCAGGAATGTTAGTTAATGGATAATGCAAGTCACAGGATAGGGTCTTCTGAAATTTTCAACAGGTCTAGTAATGGTTTGGAAAAGTCACTTAAAATTTTTATCCTGTTTCCTTGTCTTCAAAATAAAAATATTTGTCTAATTTGCAAGAACTGTTGCACAGAGCTTAGAATTAAGAGTGAGTGAAAGGCTGAAAATACTGTATTTTTTAAAGGTCAAAATAACATTTTTTTTATAATTGTGGTACAACATTAACTTAAGTTGACACAATTTTTTATCTTTATATGCCAAAATAATTTGTCTTCTTTGAATGTAGCTAGTAGAGTCAAAGTATCAACTCAAAGAGGAATTTCTTAGACATTTAATGTATTGAATGCAGCTTGTATTTTCTTATTTTTATTCTCACTGCATAAGGAGAGGCTTAATATTTTCCCAACTGTTTTTGCCTGCACTCTGGAGCAGCTTTTGGTCAAAACGCATTGAATACTACAGAAATGTTGCAGAAATTTGAACGTTTGAACAAAATGCAAGCTGTAATCAGGGGACTGTGATCGTTGCTGTCTTTCTTCTGCCCAGGGAACTGGAGAGTTGAGAGCTGCATCAGCTGTAAACACACTGTGTCATCCCTCCTTAGGCTCTAACAACAACATGAAAGCCCTGATTGGCGGTCTTGGCACATTTTCCTGAAGTGATGTAGAACCTACTAAGGCAAAGGAGTAAACACCTTTTGATCCTGCATAGCTGCAGTGGGAACAAAAGTCTGGAATACAAACATGAGTTTAGGTTGGTTTTAGGAGCAGCACTTGGCAGCCCATGGGGAAAAGTGTTGTGCTTGTCCCTGGTGGCCGAGGACTGTGATGTGAAGTAGGATGTGTCCTGTGAAGGGGTCTGATGAAGTGCAGGCTTCCTCCTGAGCTGCTGGAGCATTTAGATATGGATGACTGAGTACGGTCACCGAGGGGTTGTGGAGCACAAAGCAGTCAGGTTGACCCTTGTGTATTAACCCTGGTGTCAAGTGCAGCTGTAAAAACTGAGCAGCTTCCAGTGGCTGCCTGTGCTCTAACTGTGCACCTGTATGATGCTCTGTCTCTGGTTTGGCCAGCATGGTGCTGGCACTCTGGATTACAGCTGGAGGCTGACACTGTTCAAGACTTCTCTGAAATTTTGATGTTTGATTCTTCCTGAAGTTAATATCCAATATATGGTGCATTGTCATTACTGGATTAGAGTTACCAACTCTTACACTCCTCCTCCGTAGTCACGCATTGATTTGCATTTTCTTCAAAACCTGCCTTCCAAGGCTACTGATTATAGAAATATTTAAGAATTTTGGTCTCGCTGTAAAAAAGGTTAATTTCCAGTTCTCTCAGTTGCAAAGAAAAGCTTAAGCATACGATCCCTGAAGGCTTTGAAACTAGATAAAATTAAAGAAAAAAGAATATTTAAGCTCTCCTGATATAAATGCTGCCACAATTTCTGAATAGTTCGAAGTGGTAACTCATGTTATGTTGATTGATTCCATATAATATTAATTTGTTAAATATCTCTCACTGTGTTTGGCTGTGTTTTTATTCAGTGCCACTTTCAAGACCTAAAACAAATTACTCCAGGCTCCAAGTAGTTTTTTCCATTGATGACAGGATGTTCAAATGCAGAGAATAATATTGTTAATAAGAAGTTTTTTCTTCATGATCTTACTGATAAAGCCTGTAAGTACAGTGGTAATTTAAAAAAAATTGTTTTCTTAATAATATCTTTAAATGTAATTGACAGGCTGCTTACCCCTACTTCACAGTCTCTCCTGTAAGTTGCTAACCAAAATGAGTTGTGAGTGTAATCTCCCCAGCATCACATCAGAGCTCTGTATCTTATGTCATAACTGTTCTTGAAATACAGTTGAACCCCATCTGGATTTTCCAGTTACTTGTTTGCGTTTATGGTGAGCACTAGGAAATCCAGCGAGACCTTTGTGAGACTGTGGTGAGACAGGGCCAGCCCTCTCAGACACCCAATGTGCAGTTTTAAGTATTTTCAATTCAATTTTAATAATAGAATATTTGCTAAATTTGAACTAATGAGAAACCAATGTAGCTTCAGAAGTTACTGACAAATCTAACTAAACTCAGTCAAAACCTCTTAGTTCTGCTAAACTGTAGCCCAGTATCTTGACAGTTGCTCTTCTGATCAGGAGTTCTTATTTAACACTTTTTGCCAATTTTTTCTAAGGGAGAGAAATCAAGAAGTTTAATCTCATGTAGTGAACCTACAGATAGCAAGATACAGTATGAATGCTAAACTAGTTTAACTTGGCAGCACCTTTTTGTTAGTTATCCTGTGACTCCATTAATATGCCATTATTAACTTGATGATTTTTATGCAAGCCAACTTCTCTGTTTTAAAAAACTGAAAAGGTGATTGTTCCTGAGTAGCTGTATTTTTTACCAGGCAAGTGCAAACATGGTAATGCAGCGATTTGGCTTTCCTGCTTTTAATGTAAGGTCTCCAGACAATACTTCTGTGCAGGGTGTAGACATGTTGTTAGAGGATCATGTTTCCATAAAACAACAGAAGCTTAAGTTAGTGCATTAGGTTTGCTAAAACACGTTTGCTTCCCCATCTTAATATTGTTTTCACTGGATACAATCAAATACTTTATCATTCAGATAACAAAGTGTGTCAGCAAGTAATTGTATTTGCAAATTTCAGGACGTAATTATCTGAGCATATGCAAAATTATGGGCAAGGAAAGTTGGTAACCCAGTTAAGATGAGACTGAAAATTTGACTTATTATATATACATGATGATTGAAACAAAGAGGGAGAGGCAGTGCTTTCCCTGGAAAGAAAGAAGTCAGTATGGTGTTGGCATTGCTCTTTAATGTGCTCTGTCAGTACAAAGGACTCAAGGTTTTTTTTATTAATTTAATCCATTTCCAGTTAAAGTTTTCTTTTTGGGAAATTGTTTGAGAACAAATTGAGAAATAAAAGCTATAATGATAATAAAGCTTTTCTTCTGCTTAGAAATTAATGTTAAACAACTGAAGTGAAGAGGCTGGGAAATAGGCAAAAACCTCAAAAGCAGGAAAATAACCTTACCTGTCATTAGTATTCAAGTGAGTCTACAGCACAGGACCTTTGTTATACAGCTGCTTGTGGCAGTAGTAAGTTAGTTGCAGACCCCTGGCATGTAACCTCAGCACAGTAAGAAGGTAGATTTTGAAGGATTGTTCAAAAATGTGAACAAGAATAAAGCCATATTTCCCCTCAATCTGGAAATTAAAAAAAAAAAAAAAAAAGTTTTGTTGTTTTTTTTTTTTTTAGGGTAAAAAAAGATCTGTTTCCTAAACACAAACACACCTCTCTTCCTTTAGTCTTTTCTATCCTGACTCCAAGCCCCATGACCAGAGCTGAGCTTCTGTTCAAGGCAAAGAGATGCTATTCCCCCATGGGTCTTTTACATTTTGCCTCAGAATGGGTCAGGGGAGTTGTTTCAGAAGGATTGGACGCTGGCTCCACATGCCAGCTCCTCACCTAGCCCCAAGCTAGCAGCTGAACTGAAATCTCCAACTTCAATTCCATGCTCAGTAGCACGGGATATGCACTGGGTGGTCAGTTAGGGTCTATTTTTAGGGTATGAATAAGGATTACGTGTTTCAGCTGTCTGCACCTTTTGTGTAACACCAGACTTCTTTCCTCATTTAAAGTCTGAGCTGATGAGGAAATGTGAGTGGAAAAGGTTTCTGAGATCTGTGGTTTCTTAATGTCAGAATAGTAAGGTTTGGGTTAGGTTGCAAGGCAATCTGACACAGAAGGCTTGCTTATTGCAGAATAAGCCCCTGGAGTTTAATTTTATTTGTACTCCACATTCCTTAGAGCAAATAAAAAGTGTGAGTTTTGAAATGGTTAAGATGGACTTTTCCCAAACCTCAAAAAAATCTGTGATCTCATTGTTCATAACTCAGTTAAATTCCATACTTGGTCTATGGGTGATGAAGATTGCCTCTGCACTTCTCACAGCTCTGTTAAGTCTACATAAATAGTTTATTCTGTCAAAGATGGATTTTTCTCATCAGGGCTTGTTAGTGCAAGTATACAGTTTTCAGCATTGTGCCAAACTGTTTTTTAAGGGATTATCTGTTGTGACAGCCTCAATCTTCACCTGTTTCTCTGGTGAAATCTGGTATAGTACATTTTGACTTCCATCTGATTCCCTGATGATATTCAGCCCTACTGTCTTCTGTGCTACTTCATGGTGCTTTAGCAGGAGCTGTTGGCTTGGGCTTTCCATCTTCAGGAGCTGCTCCTCTGCTATTCCACTTCTGCAAGAGAGGAATTGCAAGGAATATCCTAAGACTGGAGCCTGCTACAGCAGGAGCAGTGCAACCATATACAGAGAGGCTCTGTTTGGCCTGAAAAGGTTGCAATCTAAAAATGAGCTTGATGATGTCTAGACAAGACTGTAAGTATTTAGTACCTTTACAGAGCTTTGCATCTTCAAAGCACTCTGCAGACATTAACTGATTAACATAACTGCGCCATCTGTTTTGATGTTTACATTTTGTGCAGGCAAAATTCCTGCTTTGTTTTATTACCTCTTGCAGGTATGTGGATGTCATTATTATGGCCCTTCAGAGGATGGTAAAGTCAGGTCCACACATGTCTCTGGTAACATTTTGCCTTAAAACTCAAGCCAGTGCCATTGGGGCCCTACTCTCTGACCTGGCTATGACAGTTGGGATTATTTCCCTCTGAAATTTCAGCCTCTAGTCTGTAGAAATTGTTGTTCCCATGGCTGCCGGAGGCTGCTGCCTCTCTTGTCACTTTGCTGCTGAACTTAACTGTTTTCTCCCCAGCCGTGGACAGGCAGGGACACATCCAGCAGTGTGGGAGCTTGTCTGCAGAATGCTCCCGGATAGCCAGCTGAAATATTGTCTCAGGCAGAAAAGGTGGTGGAAGCCATACATATAGTGAAAAGAAGGGGGAAACTTAGCTTTTGGCAAAAGGTTGTTTTTCTCTCCAACTTTAAAGAAATGTCACTGTATTCTTATTTTTTCATCTTTTTATTGAAGATTTTGTGTAACTGAGGGGCTGTACTGATGAGCCAGTGTTAATTTTCCATTTCAGTCAGTTTAATTTTCTTACTAAACATTTCAAGACTGTTTCAAGACTGATTTAAATCAAAGCACTAGTAGCACTGACAAGAATAAAAACTGAAAAAACTTAAACCAAACCAAAGCCACACTCTTAATTTCTGTCTTTTTTTAGAATTTCCTTTTATTTTCAACCCCTTACCATTTCAATGTTTCACTGCCTGCGTGGTGTTTCAGGTTGATCTCACAACCTAAAACCACCTTTATTTCCAAGTTACTGCAACTTTGTTTTGCAGAAGAGCTCTAAAGAAACAAAGTGCTCTGCTGTCAGCAGGGAGAGACCAGTAATGTTTTGATCCAGGGAAAATTGCAAAGGCACTGGGTGAGGGAAGTGAATCGTGAGAGGTGTGTAGTGAGGCAGTGTGCTGGCAGACTTTTGCGTCAGTAAAGGAGTCATCATCATTGAAATCTTAGATTAAACTCAGATTAAATTGTGCCGTGCCATCTTGTGGGAATCAGCCATGGCCAAGAGGAGACACGGCGGCTGGGAAGGGAAGGGAAGGGAAGGGAAGGGAAGGGAAGGGAAGGGAAGGGAAGGGAAGGGAAGGGAAGGGAAGGGAAGGGAAGGGAAGGGAAGGGAAGGGAAAGCTGTAGCACCTCTCTGTGCAGAGGGGCACACAGCACGCACGGGCCCCGGCACAAATTCCATGTCTGGCACAGTTCACACCATGTTTTTAAGTGTGACCTCAAGGCATTCACAAGGAATATCTTTATAAAGACTGTAAGGAACGTGCAAGAGGCTCTCACAGACAAATTTTCAATTAATAAACCGACAAACGTGCAACGTGAGGGTATAAATGCATTTAAAAGATGGATTTGGACAGACCTAGATGGTGGGTGTGGCTTTCTTTCACACTGAATATTTTTGCAGCATTTTTTTGTTTGTTTGCATACTCCATCCTGGTAGAGACATTTTGCTGTTTGCAGGCTGGGAAACGGCAGTTGGGAACAAAGCTCTGACAAAATGGAATTCTCCTTTGTCAGACTGTGGCATCAGAAAAGCTGATGTCAAATGCCATCAGGCTCTGGCTGGAAGCCTTTAAAGAAAGGTCAAACTTTTCATAAAAGAGACACTGTGGAAGTGGTTGAGGAAAGGACTGTGTCCTGTAGTGTCCCTGGGGTGAGGTGAGACAGCTGCAATTATTCCCCTCAAACTGAGCCCCTCATTTGCCAGAGCAAGGCTAGAAGAAGCCAGACACAGCTGTGAGCAATTGGCTCTGGGTGGCCCTGCTTGAGCAGGGGCAGGTTGGACGAGATGACCTCCAGAGGTCCCTCCTTCCCTCAACCCTTCTGCGAGCCTGCAGTTCAGAGCCTTTCTCCTATCCCCTCCTAGAGTTCCCTCCTGACAGTTCTGTTTCTTCCATGTACGTGCTGCAGTCCCTTCAGCAGGTTACTCTGGGAAGGAAGAATATGAATGCAGAGAATTGCAGACGTTGTAACAAAGTTACGTGCAGCCAATTTTACACGATGGAAGAGTGCCTCCTATGAAATGCTGAGCGTGGTTCACTCAGATGGAAGGAATTACTCTGGGAACACGAAGCATTGCAGACTCAGTAGACTCCGGGTTTATATAGAGAATCCCACAGCAATCAGAGTGAATTTTGCATCTGACTAACTCAACAGAGAGGATATTCTATGCCTGTCTTCCCTATGATTGCCCTTATTAGTTTAAACATTCCCCTCTCGCCCCCCCAAAAAACAACATACTCGATAGCGTTTTTATATTCCGTAAAGGAAAATATTTCATATGATCTATGTAATACTTCTGTCATCTTAAATGCTTCTTGCCCTTCTTTTTAGTCATAGTCATAGTCATTCACCCCTAAATTTTGGGGGATGAAACCACAGTATCAGTGTCTTCAATTAGACTATAGCAAGACCCCACGTGGGGTGGAGAGGTTTATATTTTTAGCCAATTTACAAGTAATTTTCTTCTATAAACTAATGGTGATAAGCAATCAATGGCCTTACATTTACATCTCACATGAACAAAAAAGGTCTCTATTACTGCAGCACCATGAGGAAGATACTGAAAGTCCATATAAGAAGAAAATTACTTGCATGTAGGCACAGAGGCAAGCACTGTGCAAGCATCTAATTGCAGCACTCCCTGCTGACTGTTTCTAATGTGTGTTTGTTTTATTAAGCATTCTTAAAATGAAGCCAGACTTTTGCTGTGGCAAAAAATATAAGAGAAACAGTGGTTTTAATTCTCAGATTACTGAAGTGCATGCAATTGGGAAAACCTGTCTGGAGGCAGCAGATTAGGTGAATTTGTTCCCCCTGTAATAAATGATAATAAATTGGTTTTGTGGTCCTGCATTGCCTGAGTGGCCTTTTGTGTTGTGAGAGTGTGAGTGTATGCAGAGTATGTATGGGCTCTCTTACATCTTGAAGTTTTGAATTCATGTGTTGTGCTATGCATTGCTTATGAGGGACAACGTTTGCATGACAAATTGCAAACCCATATGGCATCGTTTTTTAACATCCTGTACTTTTAGGTATTTTCAAGGAACTGTGCCTGTGGAGGTGAAGAGGGGAATCTGCTGGTGACTTCTCACTAGAAGTGATGTCTCTTCAAAACGCTGCTGTCAAATAAAAATGGTCATGGTTCAGTCTTAGATCAAATGCAATACAAAAGTGACATAACTTTGTATATTGATATATGGTAACCATATGTAATTTGATCCTATGATTTATCCCACTAAAGAGATTCATAGCTTTGCAGAGAAAGAGACACACATTCATCTAGTATGGAAGAAACAAGATTTACAAGTCTTTAATAATGCACCATTTCTGGTTAGGGATAAAATTCTGCAGATCATTATTAGGCATCTTAGCAACTCCTCCTGAGCTCTTCGCAGTTACAGCCTGACTCTGGCCAGGTCTGTGGCTTTACTAAGGATAGTAAGTAGTAATAAAATGCTTTCTCTTTCTCTCTTAGCTGCTTAGCTCAAATAGTTTTTGGGGACATGAATGAAGCACGGTGTAGCACCCTACAGATTTATCAGCTTTCACTTGAAATTACTTTTAAAATGCATGCTTGACTTTGTCTTCATAATTAATGTTTCCATCCCCAGTTGTGGCTCGGAAACCTTTATATTTAGCTACATGATGACTTACTTGTTCTACACAAATCTTATGGTTCAGTTCTCACAACAGGCTAAATATTTCGCTTAAGGTAATTACCTGACTTC
This sequence comes from Acridotheres tristis, assembly GCA_037013685.1. NCBI lineage: Eukaryota > Metazoa > Chordata > Aves > Passeriformes > Sturnidae > Acridotheres > Acridotheres tristis. The sequence goes on along the minus strand of CM072886.1, from coordinate 97,251,811 downwards.
AAAGGAACTTTCATAGAAAAGTAATAATATCAAAAAGAGCCTATATGCTATAAATAGGGTATAAAATTCCACATTAAAGATGTGTGTATATTACAGGAATCTTCAGAGCAGTGTGAAATATAATTAGGGCCTTCTACTGAGGCATAAAATTCTCAGTAATACATGCTAATCTTATTTGCTTGGAATGAGGTGGGAATATACCTATCAAGACATCTTTTGAAATATTTGAAATCTTTACATCTGAGTTTCCAGTTTTACTTGTCTGACTTGATCTTTTCTTCCTTGTCACTTTTCTATCCTGAAAGGTTTATTTGTGAATAAGCTTCCTCCTCTGCACAAAATCAGAAGCATGAACTTTCAGTAGGACAATTAGAATTTTAGTGAGATGTAAAATGCTTTTTAAGAAAAGAGGAAGAAGTGCAATATGAATAAGTTCATTTGTGATTTTGTGCTCTTCACAGTGTGTTGACTGCCTGAGAGGTTATATTGTAGTTTAAGGCAAGTCAGGTCCTTCGATGTAGTGCCTGTTCTTTGCAGCATCTCATTCTTCCTACAACTAGAAGTCTCTTAGAAAAGAAAATTTGTAATTAACATACAGCTTTTCTGATGAAAACATGTTTTATTTACGTCCTCACTTCCCTCTTCTTTCGTCACCTCACAACTGAAGTACTTGTCCAGAGCACATTTTCAGAAATAATGTTTTAATGGAAAGTGTTGATTGGGTGAATAAGGATTAGTACACTTACCTTGTGATTCCTGAAGGGACAGTCTACTCCCACTGCTGGCCACGCAAGCAGCTCAGGAATAAGGCAAAGAATTGCTTTTGTAAAGAACAGTGACATTTCTGGGGTTTGATCTATGGAATCTAAAGCAGTGCTTTTTGCTTGGAAGGTATTGTTACAATTAATATTGTACAGATGGACAAACTGGGACAGAGAAGGACGGTGACTCATCCAGCAAATTACGCATGTAGGGAGAAAGGGACTGAGCTGTCCTGTCCCTGCTGGACTGATGGTTGCCATGTCTGGTTTAGGTGGCTGAACAGAAGATGGTTTGGAGCAGCACTGCTTTGGGTATGGTTATGTATCAAGACATCCAAAATGTAGTCACTTGGCAGAACACTGGGTTTGTAGATTGGCTGTTGCTTTACTGAGAGAGGGAGAAACAGAGTTTGTGAGGAGCTGGTATATGCACAACAATTAAACCCAGAAGTTTACAACTGTCTTGTGATTTATTACAGGACTTGTAGGAACCTAGAGTGGAACCAAAACCAAGTTACCTGAATTAGTGTTTTATGTTAATTCTCAGCTCATTTTCATCTTTATATTGCTGTGCAGGCTTTTGCTGTTGTAGTAGGGTGTAAGAAGTTCTGAAGTGTTCTTCAAGGTGTGCTTCCCACAGCCAGTTGCCATTGGTAGTCATCTTTGTAACTTGCTGCTAAAATAAAATCATAGTCAAAATACACTCACAGTTTTCCTAATAATATGTTCTGTGTAGTTCCAGGTGTCAGTAGCACTGCTGTAGGTGAGAGAGAGAGTAGCCTGGCTTCAGTGGTGTCAGTGCTGTGCCAAAGCTCTGCGAAATATTTTTCTGTTGGAAAAAAAAAGGGTTTGCAATTTAATGGTCTACCATGTTGACTGTAAAAATATCTGGGAATCTGGAAACTTCCAGAATGAGACTGGGCCAATTCCTTCCCAACATGCTTGCAGATGGTGCAGTGAAGGCTGGGACCTGCATTTGCTGAGCTCCCCAGGTTCTCACCGGGGCACCTCCCCTTGGGAGATCCATTGGATCAAGGGGCTCACAAGCTTGGAGGCCTGCAGCACTGCTGGGATGCCCTAGAAACCTTGAAAACCAGCCAAGGGAAGTGATTAAGGAAACTCAGCTTCTCCATACTCTGACTCCCTTAAAGTCAAGAAAGCGAACTTATTTTGAAAACTCTGAACAGGACCCCTGTTATGGACAGCTGTGCTTCTGAAAACCTACTCTCAGTACCACAAAACATAATTTTTCAAATTAGAGTTGACTCAAAAAAGTTGTGTGTGTGCGTGTGTGTTCATTTTGGGGGGACTGAACTGAATGGGACTGGACTGAATTTTTAGATAAGGAAATTCTACCCACACTTATTATGTGGGTGTGATGAGATACTATTGTCAGGTTACCCCTTATTCCAGTGACTAGACATATGAGTTTATTACAGGACCTTTATTTTAATATTAAAAAATTTCATTAAATGTGGTGTCAGCAAGCTTAAGATGCAGAGGGACCTTTGCAAATAAATTGTTTTTATTGTTGAACCGAAGAAAAGCAGGATGATTGGGACCATTCGGGACATGTGTGCTTTGAAGTTCCTCCTAAATTTTTTCCTTCTGACTTAACAGAACCAAATCAGGGAAAAAAAAAAAAAAGCAATAGGTTGATGCCATGCAGACATAATAAATTAGGTTCCATAGCTGTTTTAATTTAGATGGGTTCTTCCATCTCGGCATCACCGTTGCATTGTTTACTTGGGAAAGAAGTCACAGCGATAAACAAACAAACACAAAGACTTAGGGCCAGCGGCTGCCTGCGTATCACTTAGCAACATCAATATTTTTGTGCACAAATAAAGGTCTCCTGCGCGGTGCCTGCTGCCAGCATGTGTGCGTGTGCGAGCGTGTGTGCCTCTGTAGTGCTGACCTTGTACGCAGAGAGATCAGTCTGTCAGTGATTGGTCACTCCTTAATTTGGATGTCTAGACATTTCAGCCCGCTCGAGCAAAAGGCAGACATCTAAAGACGTGAGAAGAGATTCTGAGGGATACTAGGGCCTTAAAATAATTCCCTGTCAAACTGCAAATGTATTTTGTTCATTTTAAAAATATATGGGTGCAAGTGACTGAATGGAACGTGTGACTGAAGGCTTTATTTTTTATTATCACTATTAATTAATGCGCTTCTTGGATGTTTTTATGGCTGTGATATAAATAGTAAAGCTTCCTTAAAGGTTATCGGCAAGTGTGAGAGAGTTAATATTATGATTGGTCTGCTGGCGGGAAATGTGTTTTCTTAATTTGCTGAGAACCACAATCCAGAATCCTTAGAAAATAAATGAACTATATTTAAAGGAAGTACCAAATCTTAATTTATAATGTTAAAGCTATAGTCAGGAATGTAATCTCTGAGAAAGTCCAGATGAATAGGAAATTACTGTCCATCTGCGTTTTATTCAAAACCTCTCTGTGTGCAGGCAAATGTGCTTATACCCACATGTAAAAAGGCTCAGTTCTGCCAAATGCTGAAATCCCTCAATTCCCACTGATGCCATTGGGCATTTGAATGTTTCCAGGGCATCAGTCCTACGTTTGCAAAACAGTGGCATGCACACACATTTACAGTGGCCCAAATTTTCAGCTTCTCATATGTCAAATGAGGCAAATGATTACCTAGTTATCATTTGCATGGATTGTTGTTTGGAATGTGGGATATTTGTATAATGAATTTGAATTTACTTTTTGGTAAAAAATGCTTAAATTTAGAGAGCCATATCTATTACTTTAAGAATATTTTACGGTAATAATAAGATATAGAATATGGCAGACCTCAAAGGAGCTATTAGTATCCTTAGGTGGTCTATTTTAGTTTTCTTTGGTTTTAATTCTTTCAGTCATAAATCCCAGAAAACAGCAACTGGTTCTTGAAGCATTCGGAAGCAGGCACTCTGCAGCAGCAAATTCTTTTGAAAATAGTGTGAGATAATTTGATTTCACTGACTCTCTCTGTCCACTATCAGAGTATTCCCATATGGGAATAGGTGTAGCATCAGAGAGCAACTTCTATACAACTGTAGAGGTGTCTGTATTGCAGGTGTGCTGCTGTACACCATTTAGGTAGGACTCAGACCTGTAAATGAACCCAATGCTCTTGTGCAGAAACAAGAGACCAGATCTTAGAGCTGGTTTGTACTGTGAGGATCTGCACTACAGCATTAGCAGAGTGATTACCCAGCTGTAGTTATATTGACGTGACACTCACCCTCTGCAACCTCCCTCTCCTCCCAATCTGTGGGACCAATTCATTTCACCATAAAAGTCAATTTATTTTCAGGTAACTCTCAGCTTTAATTCTGTGAGGAAATTGTTAATCTATAGTAGCTCTAGGTTTTCTTTCCTGTAAGATTGCCCTGTTCTTTCCTCTTTTTCTTTTCTTTTTCTTTTTTTTTTTTTCCCCCTAATGTTTAGCTCAAGTAATACCAAACTGCATTAGCTCCTGAATTCTGTATCAGATGAAGAGCTGCCTGGGCAAACATCCCCAGATTTCTGTGGATGTGGAGGCAGAGAAAGAACCCACACAGACATGTGATAGCAAAGCACTAACACTGACAGGTCTCTTGATGTTATAAGTACTGTCCCCTCTGGTAAATCTGTCCCATTTTTAGAGGCAGGCCACAATTACTGTATATTTCTCCTGTCTCTTCACAAAATGTCTCTATGTAAATAATTAACATACAATCAGACCCTAAACCTCATCTAACTTGTACTGATGGAGGTTTTCATGGAGCCCATTTAAATGTGCCAGGAGGACAGGAAAGAAAGTGAGGTATTTTAAAGCAAACATTCTTTAAAATTTTGATAGAGCAAATTGTACTTTAAAAATAATTAACTAGGTAAAATAGACAGCAGTGGGGTTCTCCATCACTTATTACGTGCTAGTGTGTTGAATTGTTTGCAGTATTGCCTGCTAGTTCTTGTGATTTTATTGTATATTCTGCAGTTTTCTGCAAGTTTCAACTCTGAGGTTCTAATGATTATTTGAGAAGCTCATGTTACTTGTTAACACAAGAAGATTAATGCAAAAAACCCTCAAAGATATATTATGGAAAGAGAAGGTGGTATCTGTTTTAAATAAAACTGGTTGTCCCACACTTGCTTCTTATAATTTCCATTCCCACTCTCACAGCCCTCATACTTTTAAGAAGGGGGCTAAGGGATGTGTGCCCAAGATGTGATCTGGCCAGGATCAGTTTTGTCCCTGGAGGACACCCACCAAATTCTCACCACGTTGTTTGACTTGTGCATCTGTGATGCCTTGTTTTTTGTGTAGGCCTGCTCTTTGGCAATCAAACACAATATTAATGGTCCATCCTTTCACCTCTTAGTCTTGCTTATCTCACCCTAGGTGAATCTCAGTTTCCAGGCTGTTTCCTGGGTTTGCTGCTGTGGCATTCTTCCGGGCTACAGTCATCCTCCCTTTTGGGTGAAGAGGAAAAGAAGGGTCACATAGAGTATGGTGTAACCTCACTGCTGTCCTCCCCCTGCCAGAGCACAGGTCTTCTGCTAATCCATGCTGTGGGCTTCCTAGGGCACAACTTTTCTGGTGGTGCAAACACCACATTCCTCAGTTCTTCTCTGTTTGATTGCTATCAGCGTGTCCATGGTTCTCAAAATGTTTCAGTGCTTTTTCCTTGACTTTGCTCTCTTGCCCTTCTTGTTGCTTTTACTGACAGACTGTTTCTGTTCTTCAGACCAATATTTCTGCTACAAATACTACTGAAAAAACTGAAAAATCAGTATTCTAGTGAGAAGTATTTTAAACTGTGACTTAAAGAAGTACAGATTTAGGTATCAGTTGAAAAAGAAATTGCACCCAATGTTTTTGTAATGGTTTTATCTGTCTGTCTTCTGGATTTGGCATATCTATAATTTGGGTTGCCAGTATTACAGCTTAAACAAGCCGACTAGGACATTCTAAAACATTACATTTTCTTGTAGTCTAGACATATTTTCACAGACAGTCCAGCCACAGCTAAGGGTCTCTGTAGGTCTAATACAATTCAGATGCTTCTTCTTTTGGGACAGTCTTAGAGCTTACTGGCCCTGAACACGATATATGAAGATTATTCATTTATTGGCCAGATTGGCAGAACTGAGCTGTTGCTGCCCCCATTCCTGTGCTGCCTCCTGTGCTTTGCTGGCACTCCAAAATTGCTTACAGTTTCTATGTCCAAGTTTGCTGCGTGTTGCTTCTCAAAGGTTTCTACCCCTACATCAGAATGAGTACGGCAAGATAGGGAATACCTGGAAGCTGCTCATCAGTCTGCCCTGGGATTTTCTTATTTATGTCTCTGGGTGCATTACATCAAGAAAGAAGGTACTGAATATGTGCCCAACACTCATAATGCAATATCCTAATATTCACAAGCTTCCATTAAGGTCCCTTGTTTTTGAACCTTTGGAGACACATCACTAGGAATTATTCTGTCTTCTGAAACACTAGCGCTGTGATATGAACTGATGAGAATTTGGACAAATTTATGTTTTTTGAGTGCTCTTTGTGGTTTCACATATGGTTTGACTAGCTGTATTATTTAGCTTGGTTAACCTAGACATGTAACTGAGCCCATGTTCTGTAACTGGTCAGCTTTAACATTTTATGTTCCATTTGTTAAAATTATATTTTATGCTAAGAGACATTTCTGCATTCATTCAGTAAATATGCAGTGTGTTCCATATCAGGTTCTTTGACAAGGTATTACCTAAATGAGCTTCACAGAATTGTTTTAATTCCAATTCCTCCCTATTTTTTTTCTTCCTGTCTGTAGTGTTCCCAGCAGTGCAGTAGCCAGGATTTGATTTCTGTCAGAAATGATACTGCTTCAGTCTCATCTCTGTAGGTCTCCGCAGGGAGGTTAGAGGGTGGTTATCCTCCGGCTGGTCTGGACCTGGTCCAGCATTCAATGAGAATGCAAATCCCCTTGAAAGCAGATACCTTCTCTGCAGTGATACTGCCTTTATGCTGCATGTGCTTCAGGAAGCTTGTGATAGGTTTATATTTGCATTGAAATACTGTTATTTTTTAAAGGTACCCAATCTTTTGCAGTTATGGAAGCTTAGTAAATGAGCCTAATTCTTTCCTCTCCTTTTCAGCAAGGAAAAAAAAAAAGAGATTATATGCAAGACTACTCAGGGCCTTGCCACAGCAGTGTAGGAGATTATTGTTAGCGCTTTGCTGGAACATAACTTTGATTGTCAAGGCATTTGCTGCAGTTCAGAACGTTAATTTTTCGACGAGAGGATTCCACATATTCCTTCTTTTCTAAGGTACGGTGTGGCAACATGAGCTTGAGCAAGCTGGGCTTAGTCGCACATCCCCACTGCCCAGGTACAGAGGCTTAGACTCGAAGAGGCACAGCAGCTTTCAGAGCGGATGCAGCGCTGACTTGCAGGAGGGAGGATGGGAATCCCATAGCCAATTTTGTAGCCCAAGACGCCTGTCTGCACCTCTCGTAAGAGGGCCGGCAAGCCGTGTTGGCTCTGCAGGCTGTGGGATGGAGGCATGGCCGTGGGGCAAAGCGCTGCCAGCTCGGGGTGCGGCCGGGGCTGCTGCTGTGCGGGCGGGCAGCGGGACCGCGCTCCCCTCTGCCGGCGCTGGGAGATGTTCGGGCGCAGGCTGGGAAGCCTGGCCGCTCCTCCGCAGCCAAGCACGCAGCTCTCGGAGCGGCTGTAAATCAGCCGCGCTCCTCCGATTCAAGTTTTATCTTGCTCGGGCCGGTCAAAAATAGCCCGTGCGCGAAGGGGCGGCCGCGCAGGCCGGGCACGGCTATTTCCGTGCGGGGCTGGCCGGCAGGGCCGGCGGACACGGGGCTGTCCGAGCCTCCCCGCGCCCCAGCCCCTCTGTTGATCGCTCTGTTGTCACTCCCTTAGCGACCGTCGCCACGTCGCGCCTCCGCGTCCTGCCGGGCACCCCCGGCCGCCTCCCTTTCCCGGCTCCCCGCGGCCGGCTGTCATGTTTCCAGAAAAAGCCGGCCCGGGGCTGCGGGGCGCTGCCCGTGCCCGGCAGGTGTCCCCGGCGCCGGCCGGGAGCGGCTCTCGCCACCGCGGGGCTCCCGCGCCCGGCCCGCCGCGGCTCCCTCCCTCCCTCCTTCCTCATCCAGCCCTTTTCGAGGCTCAGGGAGAGAGATGGGGGCGAATCTGAGCCGTCACCTATTGGCAATAAATAAGCATAAATCAGATGCTTCGTACTGTTTAATAATTTGATTAAAACGCAGATATTTCACCACCAAACGGTTGTTCAGTCCCTTTCTCTGCCCCTCCATCCCACCCCATTTGAAGGCTTCCAACCAGCTCCTCAAAGCTGCCGAAACTGACACGCTCCCCCCCGCCCCCCCATAGCACTTGAGGGGAAATGGCAGAGAAAGCCTCCAGCTGTGAAGCCTGCAGTGAGGACCCTATTTTCACCAACCATTTTCCGTCAGCAGGAGACGGACATCCTGTAATCCAAACAGGGGAGGCTAAAGAGGAGCGGACAGACATCACCTATCTGAAATGCCGGTGGTATCTATACTAGCTTGCCAGATTTTCTTCTTCGCTCCTTGTCTGCTGGCATCACGTTTCACCATTCCAATCCCTTCTCAGAACGGTGTGTCCCAGCTCACCAGGTTGCCTGGAGCACCTTCTCATCCCTTCCAAGAACTCCTGATGCAGGTGTCCCCCGGGACCTGCCTTTGCCCCTCTCTCAGTGGTGCCCCAGGCACCTCTCCCCAGATGACAGCCCCTCTGCTGAGCCTGCCAACACACCTGGGGCTGAGCTGGTGGGGCAAATGCTACATTCCTTTGCATTTACCACTGTGGCTGTTTTCTTCTTGGCAAATCCTTCCTAGCTGCAGAACAGATCCTTCCCTTCATTGAGACATATCTCTGATGAGCTGCTTTTTTGATTACTAATATATTAAAAATAGCCAGATTTTTTAGGATTTTTTTTTTCTTTTAATGTTCATGTGTAGACACAGTATCTCTGTGTACACAGTTCCATCCTGATCCATTCTTTGCTTTTGGAAGACTTTGACTTTTGTAAATGAGCAGAAGATGTCACTCCAGTGAGCATTAGCTCAGTGCCAAAGTCTCTATAGCCTAGTTTTTAGAGATTATGAGGATCCACTGTTTCTTGAGTAGCTAACAGGAAATAGAGTGATGGGCGTCTCTGAAAAGCTATAGAAAAATTGTTATTTTAAAAAGTGTACATGTGCTAACACTAGACTGGTAGAGTACATGGCTGTAACTGTGCCTCGAGCTAACCAAAAGAATCAAAAGGTCAGAGGCACCATAAAAGTTGTTATACAGAGCTGGTGGCACCCTGCAAGAATTTCACTGCCACTTGCTGGGAAAGGGAATTTGAGTTCCAGGAGACATTTGGGTTTAAATTTTAGTTGTTATTAAAAACTAGAACATAGTTTTAAACTTCTTTTTTTTTTTCTCTTTTAATGGGGGGAGGGGATTCAGCAACTCTTCTTATTGTGTGTGTTTATCTAATCTCCAGAGAGGTTACCAAGGTTAGATTTTTTGAACAAGACAGATGCGTAGATATGTCATTACATATTCATAAAATGTGTGTGCTGAGCTCTTTTAAAGCTCGACATTTCTGGATGCTGAGATCTTCTGAGAATGTAACCCACTATATGAAATTACTGTATGTCATAAAAAAAAAAAAAGAAAGAAGAAAAAAAAAGTGTCAGTCCAGATAACTCAGGAGATAAAATGGTGTTCTGCACAGCATGGGAATAAAGAAAAAGAAGGAGTGAGAATTTGTATGTTGAAGACTAGGAATGCGTCATGCTCATGGCTTCTCCACGAGTCAGATTTTACAACTGTGTAGACACAGCCATTTTTTTTCCCTGGCTTTTCCATGTGTCTTCAGCTGGTACTCAGGGCTGTGGTTCGTCTTGCTGTGCCTATTACTCAACCTAGCCTTTGCCTGCATCACCCACCGAAACCTTAATTAGTGATGGCTGCACGATGTGCGTGGGCTGCGTGTGGCACCGCAGCGACTTGTGGGTGCAGTGCTGCTTCATGCAGTGGTGTCAGTGTGGGGGTTTCCTTTCTTTGGTATCACTGAATTTGAATTTCAGCTCTCTGTGGGTTCTGCATGTGTAAAGAGTGATTGTAATAGTCACCTTATCTCACAGCTGAAGGACTGCAGCAGAAAGCTGTTAAGAGGGCTAAGTTATTGGCAACAAACACTTCCTGTCAGTTTGCAGTTCCTCAGTCTGAAAACTTAGCCAGTTTGTGTTCTGCTTGATCAGATTTACATCCAAGGTGTTTTCTCTGTTGTTCAGAACAGATACTTTTCAGGGCAGAAGTCATTCTATCCTTTCCTTTGCCATTCTCAGTTTTGAGGATGCTGAGTTGTTAGAAGTTCAAGATGATGGATGATCCCTCTGTAGAGATGATGGTGTAATTACCAGAACCTGAACGTGTTCATGCTGAGAGACCATATAACATAGAGAAACTCAAACTGTAAAGCCACCTCACATGAAGAGTTATTTCTAGGACATAGGAATACAAAGTTCTTGTTTAAAAATTTTCTAGTGTCTATAAAGTGCTTTTAAAGATAAGTAACTATTATGGCCTTTCTCATGGCCAGTGGAAAGTGGGGGGCGTGAAGGTTGGACTCACTGTGACAGAGGTGCAGAGAAGAATGGAAGAGACTGGATTGCTTCCATGCCTCTGTAGATTTCCTGTCCATTGCCATACTGGTTGGATCATGTTGCTTCCCACCTAATGTTCCTGTCCCTGGTAGGCTTTGAGTTTGAACTGGTGGTGGCTTGTCATGCCTTAGTGTCACTAGCATGTTTGTTTGAGGGGAGGGAAACCTGAAAAATGAATGAAGAGGTGTTATCTTAAGCCTTTTTTAAATGTCAGTATTCATTCTTAAATGAGCTTGCTTTAACTTGCCTTAGTACTTCTTTTGTTTAGTGAAGAGTACTTCAGTATATTGAATTTCATGCTGTTTCATGTAGTGATACACATTAACACATGGTGAGGATTAAATATAAGTACACTGTGCTCTTCTGTCTTCCATAAATAATAACATTGGCCACCTTAATCTAAGTTCCTTCCAATTTATTTCATTTCAGTCACAGGGAGCTCATAACATCCATGTCATATAGCCTGTATGGCAACCAAAGATCCCATTTTACCCAGTAAGCTGGCAGTGTTGGTAATGGTCTTCAATACCAGGTCAAGAAGGCTCAAGCACAAAACTTGAATGTGGTTTCTTTTTGTGCAGTACATGGTACTTAGAGTCTATAAAAATTTCTTTGTTAATTCTGTTAATATACTTGCTTTTAGTGTAATTTCATCTTGCATCCATTTGAAGCACAATACTGACTAATCTTTTCATTTGTTTAACCTGTTTACGAAACCCCAAGTTTCCCAGAGCAACAAGGGTAAGACATGATGGTGGCTCAGGTACACTTTAAGAATATAGAATAGCCTGGAATAAAGGGCTCAAGAATAGCAAGTGGGAGTTATTTACAGCAATTTAAGCTAATCTGTCTGTGTGTGGAAGCTGAGCAGAGAGCCCTCGCATGAGGGGGCAGTGATATTCAGCATGGGAGCAGTGAGCGAGCTTTGCAAGAGGAGATCTAATACTCCTGTCCTCTGGTGGCCTTCCTTTTGAAGCAGATGTCACTGAAAGACAAAATACCAACCACATTAAATTCCCTGAAATCTTTTGTGTAGGTTTACTCATCATAAAGCAGCCAGAGCTTGCTCTCTTTCTTCATAGACAATATTAGTTTTTTTGGTTTTTTGGTTTTTTTTTAAATAGATTTTGATTGCCACTCAAGATTTATGGTGTTCTAATAGTCATGTTAGTGTACAGACTGAACTTCAGAACCTGTATTTTATATTTACAGATATCTTAAAATTGACTTTTGGGGATGAGAATGCTCATCCCATATCCAGAAATAAATTACTTTGAGAAATGGAGATAAACATCTATTTAACTCTTTTAACCCATTGCGCTTAAGTAGTATATCTTTCTTCTGCAGAATATTTTTTCCAACAATTTTTTTTGAGCTCTGTTTACTCAGAAACTTGGTTCTCTGAAAAAGGGAGACTGGGAAACTTTGGCATTTGTAAAAAATATAGTTATAAAATAATAGAAGCATAGGAGGTTATTATTAGTTATAATTGCTGTTCGTTTTCCTAGTTTCAGAACATCTACCATTGCTGCTTTTTTACATATGGATGGTTTTATAACGTAGGGTAAAGGATCTGGCAATGTTTATGTGCTTTTGCATTTTTTGTTAGTATTCTAATTATCATCAGTTTCTCCAACCAGACCATGCCATTAACATTCCTCCTACTCAGTGCTTAATGGGAATCAGAGTTGAAGTTTGACATGAAACAACCATATTGTTCTTTGTTCCTGGTTCTGTGTCTGCATGTGTAAATCGCACACACATACACACACGTGTCCTTTTTAAATTTGCAACTAACAATTTTTTTAACAATTTAACAGTGTTAAAATGTTCTGGAAAAATGATAAGAAGGTGAGAGAAAGTCCTTAACAAAGTGACAGGGACACAGCCCACGTAGCTGAATGTCTTGGTGCAGAGGACTTTTGAACAGACACACACAGACAGTATCCATCACAAGTACTGCCAGCACTTGGATGGCTCATGTAAATGTTATATTTCTTTAAAAACCAGTAACACAGGACAGAAAAGCGAAGGTTTTCTCAGCTTCATTTAATTGTTGTCTTCTTTCTTTGGATGACCTGCCTTCGGTAGCTCGATAGTACCTTTTGTGTCCCCTCAGAATGTTCTGTGCTGTGAGCTGTGCCCTTACAAATGATTTGAACTTGTGGAAGTGGCAGGGGCAACTTTCGGAAACATGTAGCTGCCAAGTTTCCTGTGATGTGATCTTAAAATAGACCAGACTGGGAAAAGAGGGGAGGACTGTCACCAAGTGTGCTCCGCATGTCAGGACTGTTTTTACTTGATCTATATCGGCTGGCGAAGTCCTTTGTGAGCAGAAGAAAGAACCTCACCCCCACCCATTTCCTCTTTTCAAGCTATTTTGGGCTTCCTGTGAAGTTCTCAGTGTACTTTCTCAGCCAGAGCAGCATTGTAAGCTCCTTCTGGTAAATCACATTTTCGGGTTGGGGTGGGGGTTGGGATGATTATAAGGAGAAGACAGGAATTTGTCTTTAAACAGGTTGGCTATTTTTTTTTTTCCCCTTCATGTGTTCAAGAAAATTCTCATTAACCCACTGAATGCATGTAAGTTTCCAGTATAATTTTTTTGACCAGGTCTACCTAGGCGGCTTTCACTCATGCTAGCAGGTGGTGCAGTCATTTTCTCTTTTCTCTTTTAAGGAGTCATTAAATTTAACAAAGAGCTAGTGTCAGGAATAGGCAGCAGGATCTTAAGGAATTTGTGGAATATTCAAGCTGAATGTTCTTATTAGTTCATGGTTGAAAAATGCCACTGCATAAACACACATCACTGATCTATTTCTGTAGTGAAGCAATAGCCTAGTTCTTTTTTTTTTTTTCGCTGAAGTTTCCACTAAAATAACTCAGTTGTTTTCACTGAGCTTGTCGTTGATTCCAACCATTATGGGAGAAACCAAAATTGGAGTCCAATTTCCATGTGGATGTAAAGTGTTCTCCTCTCCTTAGCCCATATTCCCAGAAAAACATAGAGAAGCAGGAAAAAAAAATCTGAATGAAGAAATGGAAGTATGAAATAACATGCTCTCAGATTTCTCTGCATTAAAAAATCCGGATGATATGAAACATGCATGTATAACAAGAGAAAAACAAAATGTGGGAATTGGATTAAAGAGCTTTATCATGTGTTTGGTTGGGGCTTTTTGCTGTTTTTTACAGAACTGCTCAGCCCTACAGTTCCTCAAGTCCTCAAGACTGTTACTACCTGAACCTACTGAAGGCTGAGCACTTTAGTGAAGGATTTGCATGCAGTGCAAAATTTTCTCTGTATAGTTGTAAATACTGGCCTAATCCTAGGGAGTGTTTGGTTGAAAGGCTACACTTGATTAAATATAAGCATTTTTCAGAGAACACTCAAAAAAAAGTCCTCTGTGGGAAGGGAAGAAATTACTGATATAATTTTTTTCTTGATTTCATTTAAAATTCAGGAACAAACCAGAAAAAGATTATTTGGATCTTCCTGGACAAGAAACCCACCAAAACTATATCTCACATTCAGTATCTGAAAATTCTTTGAAGTTTTTCTTTGGAAAATCCCTCCATGTGCAGTCACAGTGAGGTCAGTTGACAGTTCCTGACATCTCAGCATGAACTGATGTGTTACTTTTTTGTGCTGTAAACACAAGCAGTATTCTGAGCCTGTGCACACTCCAAACAGATGCTTTTTGCAACCATTTTTAAAGGGAACAGGTATTTTCCAGAAGAATCAAAAGTCTTTGTTTTTCCTCCAAATTCTAGTTCACCATTAAGAAATCGTCTCAATGCATTAAATGTCTTTTATGCTTAAATTAGACCTGAAGTCTTTGGGGCAGAGTTGAGAAGGCAAGGCGTTGGTAATTTTTAATTTCTACCCTTACTCTTGAGTTTGTTTGCTCTGTATTAAAATCCTCAGTAAAAGTCTGTGTGTTAGTTTTAATCCATGAGAATGTTTTGCAGGTGTAGAAACTTGGAGTCAGTCCTGAAAGCACCATGTTCTCCTGATACTTTTATCTTGTGCCATCTTTTCCCCTGTCTGCAACATCTTATTATTTTCATGGCAGTGGCAGTTCCTTAAACTCACTTGCTGTTTTTTCCATCACCTGATGGGCTAGAGCAGTACATATTGCTAGTATTTTTCTCAGAAATATGTCCTTGGTTCTCATTCACTTGTCTGTACACCAAAACCAAAGTATATTTTCTTCAGGCATTGCTACTTTTCATGTAAAGGTTCAGGATAACAACTTCCTAACTTTTCCCTTAAAATACGGAAAACTACAGCAAAAACACAGAAGGCTTGGTGGGCTGGGCAAAACAGTCCAGCTTAGTTTTTCAAACCTGACTTTCCCAACATAGCTTCAAGTTTTTCTATTTGCCTGGCAGGACTAGGTCTGGAATCAAATGTGTTATATTTAAGTTGTCTTAAAGCTTACTGCACTGTTGTTATGAGGTTTTTTTGTTAGTTTGTTTAATTCCTTGCTGATGAATATCTTTTCTGCAACCTCCTGCTTCTCACTTCTGGCATCAAAAAATTTAAATCAATGGTATTTTCATTTTGCTATGGTGATATACTTTGTTAAGAGGCCAATCCAGTGATCTTCATGGGTGTGTTTTGGGAACTCCAGGCGCAGATTCTGGTAAAACCAAAAATCATATGAAATAGCTCCTGATTTTTCCTCAGGATGCAGCTTGTTTTATGACAGTGGGCCATGAAGAAGGATTGCTGTCAGGGCTGGGTACAGGGAAAAACACAGAGGGTTTCTTTTGAGGGCTGGGGGAAGCGTTTGTGCCCTGGTGAGCCCGGCACAGACAGGCCAGCCCCTCCTGTGCTGCTGTAAGCATACAGAGTGTGCGGGGTCATAAATTCTGGGGGCACTGAAGTTCCAGTCAGTGCCAGTCTGCGAGCAGGAAGTTTTCTGAGGCAGGCGTGGTTCCAGGTGGCGGGGGCAGGACAGGGCTGTGCTGCTGGAGACTGGGACCACGGCACAATAGCCCTGGCTTCAGCAGCTGGGCTGTGACACTGGCAGGAGACACTTTGTGCAGCTGGGCCATGCCAGTGCCAGATACCAGTCCATGGTACGGGCTGACCCAGCTGCACTGAAAGTCGCATTCTTCTCTCTGTATTTATTTATTTTTTTTTTTTAGATCAACAATGCAAAGTGGGGGTTGCAGCTAATGTGCTCTTGCACCCGCGTGCATAAAATATGTAGATATTAAGCAAATACAATTCACTTCTTTCTTTCCTTCTCTTTAAGCATTGCAGGAGTTTCTTAGACATCTGCAGTTGTCCAAGCTGCATTTCTTGCTCTCCTAAAGGCACAAAGTGTGGTTAGAAAAAAAACAACCCTACTTGTATGTGTAGACATATACACGAAAATAAAATCTATCCCTGTTTGCTTTTTCAGTTCTGCTTAGGGAAGAGCAGTTTTGTGTATTGAAATAATGCAAGTCGAAAATTTTTCTAATGAGCATCATTTTATTTGAGTTGGAAATACTGATAATGCACATTTCACAGGTCAGCAAGTAAAGCCCAATTACATAGTGATTTGTAGATTGTCCAATTGTGAAGGGGAGGCAGTCAGCTTTTCTTTCCCAATCTAGAGTGTCTCACAGGTATATATTTACAATTCCTACACCAGCTTCATAAGCATAAAATAAGATCCAAGTCTCTTAGTTGCCTTGAGGGCTTTCTAGACTGGGAATGGGCTTTGTTTCCCAAGTATGTCTCTAATCCAATAAAGCAGTTTAAAGCATTACTATAAAAGAATATATATAAAATATAATTAATTATTATTGGATAATGCTGACAAACAGGTGAAGAAACTTTTTTTTACTATTCAGTGATGACAATCTGAATTAGGATTTAGCTCAGAGCAAGTTGCCATTCTAAAGCATTCAAAAGTAATTTACCAAGACATTAAAAAAAATAAAAAAGAGAGAATTGCTTAAAATAGTGCTGTTAAGAAAAATCAACAAATTACATTTGACCAAGAGAAACTTCCAGTTCTTTTTTTATTGTTTACTGGCTTTTTATTTTCTCTTGGGAAACTCTGAAGCTAGATTTTCAGGCTATTCTCTGCAATTATGGGAACCTGGAAAGTTCAGTTTTTAAAAGAAATCCAAGTTTCTCAAGAAGAAACATGACTGCAGGAACTGGGACTTCTAAAAGGAGTGAGCAAGTGCTGCGGCATTCGAGATGGTTTTGTTAACTTTCTACTTTCTCACGGATCAGAAGAGCAATGGTCCTTCACAAATAAAGACTTCTGCTTGCAAATGGCCTGGTGTTGGCAGTCCCAGGTGTGAAATGCTGGGTGTTACCATCAGAGAGCTTTGAGGGGCATCAGTAACAATGACGAGAAGACATAAGAGGCCAGGTTGTCCCTGTTTTTTAAGTAGCAGAGCATGGAGTGATGTGAGAAATGGAGGGTGGAGCTGAGTTACTTGTATGAGTAACATCTGCAGGACTGGGCCTGATCCTCTTCCCACTGAAAGCAACAGGCATCCTGCCAGCCCCAGCACTGGGACCAGGATCTGTGCCAGCAAAGAAGAGGAAACTGATCAGGCTTTTTCTATGGCCTGTTCAAGGAGGAAGAATTTTTAAAAACCACCAAAAACAAACAAACAAACAAAAAAACCCCAAACAGCAACAACAATAAAACCACAACAAAACAAAAACAAACAAAAAACTAAAAACAAACAAACAAAAACCACAAAAAAAATAAAAAAAAAAAAAAAGAGAGAGAGGGAAATGCACGAATAGGTGAAAATAAATGATACCAGTAAAATAGACTCTTTGGCTGATACCCATAGGGCCATGTTTTGTAAGCAATGTCTTTAGTCCTACCGGTCTTCCTTCGGACGTGGGAAGCTTCATGCTTGGCTGGAAGAGTCAGTCCCTGGGTTTGAAGGTGTGGGACACGAAGAACTGGAACAGGAGATAGATGGCCACTGGCATTTCTGTGGTAGAGGTGCCATGAGGGCAGGGAACATGTTTTTCTAAACTTGGGAATGTTGCATTGCAGCTTTAATAAAATTGGAAATACCATCCTCATGACCTGGATCTTTTCCCTAAGCTTTTCTTCTTTTTTGTTATAGTTAATCTTATTTCTAAGTACCAATTTTTCTTCCCCTAGGAAATTTAGTAGGTAATGGCATCTTTACCTCTTTCTCTAGCCCAGTTAAGTTTTGAGGTGGTTTTTCATTTCTGTAGAGGAATTTTTGGGTTGTGTGTTTTAAGTGTGGTAAATGAGAGTAGAAATAGGTCAACCGATTAGTAGCTGCTGGTTTGCCTTTAAAAGCAAATCACTTTTAAAATTATTCTTCATATTTCTCAGTGTATGTGCCAGCTATGTGTAATTTTAGCTTGTCTAAGTGGCAATGGATCATTCGGGGCAAGGGAAAACAAACCTTCTGGAATCAGAACAGAGCAGAGTAAGTAACATAACGAAAGCATATATAATTATTTCCTAAAAAAATGTTGTACTCCAGTGAGGTTTTAGGAATCCCACATGTAGGAGGAAGTTGCAGCTTTGAACCTAGTGTGTTTGGAGAGTCGCTTACCTTGGTAGCACAAACATAACTCATTGACTGAATTGAGAACTTTTCTGTTGAAATTAAATAAAGAGAAAATTTTCCTATTTACTGTTTTGTCCCTGGAAGCTTGTGGGCTGTAAACAGAGCTGTTACAGTACTGGTGCACTTGAAAACATGAATTTATATTACCTGGAAAGTTTTTAAGGTATCACATCAGCTTGTAGTCATACTGCCCACACTGTGTGTTTACCAGTGACTTGTTTGCTATACTTCTAAAAATTAATTGCTTGGCATGTTTCTGAACTGGTTGGGAAGCTCCTTTAAACTTGTAGTCTGAAGTTCTCTCTTAGTTAATGACTGCAGCTTAGTCTGCACTAGAAAATGGTACATCAGCAAGAGTTGTGCGTAAATCACTCTCCTAACACATTCGGCTGTGCCAGCAGAACCCGGAAGATAAATGAAATTATTTTTAAAAAACATTTCTGCTGGTGTAGCTTGTTCCTTCCAAGAGACAGGTCTAAAGTGCACTGTCTGAGGGCTGCTTTGCACATGTAGTCTGTGTAAGGGTAAGAGACAGTTATTCACATAACTTTGTGAACTCTGTCAAAGTACTCTCATGCTGGAGGTATTTTCAGTGACCAAGATGTCCTGTTTTCAGAAACCCTTTCCAGCCTTACTTAGACCTAAACAATACCAATTTAATGCCTTTTTAGAAGTGGACTCATTTAAGTTAGTGGAATTCCCTTCTTGTCCTGATGAATTAAAGGGTATTTTTTAACAGTTGATCTGATCAGCAGAATATAAATTGCAACCTGATCTTGACTCTAGTGCTGACTTGGCTTTGGGCATAGCATCGTATGAGGCACCTCCCAGGGCCACTCCAGCCTGCAGGATTGAGTGGCTCTGGGCAGGGCTGTGCCAGTTCATGGGCAGTGACTGCTGCAGTGTGTACTGCACGCATCCGAATGGCTTATCTAGCTTTCATAGGTGCTGGCAAGGTGAGCCAAGAAAATGGCCTGAATGGGTGAAAAAAGTTATTTTGTATCACAGGTGTTTTCTAAGTGCCTGTATCTCTCTTCTGCCTCATACTGTGGCCACTGTGGTTCCTCTGCGTTTTGCTGTCCCTGGCAGGTTTCAAGGGTAGAGGTCTAGCAGTTGAAGCACTGTTAAACTCTTAAAGGTTGTTATGGTTCCTGTTGTTTTTCTGATGCCATGTCTTTGACATGCAGTGGTGCATGGCATGCAGAACAGTTGTGTTGATCTACCATCCCTCCCTTTCCCTCAGTAACCTTAGTGAACTAGCAGTGTGAAGGAAAATGGTAAATGGCACAAAAATTCCCAATTCCTCTTTCAGTGTTCAGATTTTTTTGGGGGGTGGGGGGTGATATTTTTCCTTGTCTGTGGCACAGAGGTGGTAGTCCACGTGGATTTGCTGAACGTGCTCATGGGGTGTTGCAGAAGAGATCTCTCATCTCCTACTTCTTTGTCGCTGTGCTGGCACCACTTCTGTTCCCAATAGTGCGATGCCTCTCCAATTTCCTGTCTCTACATGCCAGATTATGGGAGTTAGACAGTCAGCAGCGCTGTACTGGGGCCAGAGCCAAAGAACAGGAGCAAAAGACGTGAGCAAAATGCTTTCCTTGGGAGAAGCTCTGCAGTAGGGGTCTTAGGTTATTGACTTGGAATGACTGACCTAAGTCTTTCTAGCAATTTGAAGGTGGGGCTTGTAACTGGAAGCCTTCCAGCCCCTCGTTTTTTACACTATCTTATTCCAACATTGTTGCCATTTGAGCCTTTGAATTCTGTGGAGTCTGCAAGGCTGTGAAGAAAATCCTGGAACTCCTGTCTTGCTGTCCAGGGCATCTACTGTTCACTCAGATTTCACATTTTGTTTGCCAACTTATTTTGAGACCAAAACCAACATAAAGACCCCGAGTGTTCCATGTCAGTGCTCAGATCCTGTAGGAAAAGGCTAAGCAATCTGAATGGTAATAGGAACGATGGCTTATTTTAGGACTTTAATGACACTCAGCAGTAATTTGGAGACTGACTAGTCTGAGATTGCTAGCAGTGAACTGGCAGTAGCCATGCAAGGTTCTCTACAGAGCTGCAGTTCTGGTCAGCTGGACTCTTACGTAAGCAGGAGTAACAAACCATGGAGTAGCTCAAAGTACTTGCTTAAAGTGCCCCACTTTGGCAAAATTTCATTTTTTGTTAATGGAACTGATCATTTTTGTGACCCAGTGAAACTTGAGAAACAGCGCTCATTGTGCTGTCCACAGTTTTTGAAACTCCCTTTACAAGATCACCAGCCACCGCAGAGTTGCTTTCCAGCTAGCATGGCACAGGCAAATTTTACTCTCATTACTGAGGATTTTTTCTAGATCCTGCCTGTTCCTCAGAGGTCTCCCCTAATTGCTGACAATCCTGCTGGCTTTTTATTTGATGACTGCCAGACTGTCACCAGATCACTAATCTCAAATCCATCAAAGGAGTAGCAAAACCCAGCTCACTTACAAAGACTGTTCCATCCTTTCTTTTGTGACCTGACTTAAACCAGGGGTTTCAGTATGGAAGACTGGTTAGCAAATTTTTTGATTCCATGGGAATGCTTGTCTGAGAATAGGTTCATATTTATGCTCTTATGATCCAAAACAGACAGAAACATGGATATATGTGTGTCTGGTTGCGAGAGGAGGCTATAGGGCTTTTGGTTCATTTGGGTTTTGGTGGCGTGGCTGGTTTTGTTTTACTTCTCGATGTCACTTGAAAAGAGATTTGTCGTAATTTAACAGTAATCCATGATCTGGAGGCAAACTATGTTTGATGATGCCTTAGAGTTTAGAGAATTATTAGGGTTTTTATTTTTGGCGGGTCTTTCATGTGATAGGATCTGTGCTTTGGGGCTGCACTCTTTGCAAAACAGAGAATGGAGCTCTGCAGGGCTTAAGATAAATCAATCTTTTTCCTCTTGCTTCCCATGGTGAATTTGCTCCTGTGGTGGTTGCATAAGGCAACCCAGCTGAGCAAAGCCGCAATAAAAGACAAGCAGCTTGCTACTCGCTTTCTGTCAAGTTGCCACACTCTTTCTGTACATGCTGCTCTACACCAGTTGCAGATTACCGCAGCAAATAGCTTCCAAAACTCCAGCAGTCCTTTCTCCCATGTGCCTCTGCTTGTTAGCATGGCTGAAAGGCTTTTGTGCTACTGCAGCACAGCTTGTCGGCTGATACGGCACGATAGAAACCAGTTCATTATCAGTAGCCCTTTTTTATACTTTAATTGCCCTGACCAGTCATACATTTCTGCTCCTGGAAAAAGAGTTCAGTGATCCATCGTGAGCTTCAAGTTGGGCAGCCTCACTTGAGGTGTTTTCACTGAGGGACAGATTCAGGACTTGGAAGTCTTTGGGAGGAATCTGGAAATTCTTTGCTGGAAGAAAATGCAGAAATCCAAGGCAGCGTCACTTTTCCAGGGTGCTGGATACAAGTAGCCCATCAGAAAAAGGAACTTTTCACCAATTGTCATTTACCTTATGTTCAGAAATCAAGAGTATACTTTAACAGATTGTAAATGAGCAAGGTTTAGGCAATTTGAATCAGGTGGTGTGCAAGGCTCATCACATCAGTGGCACAATCCCTCTTCCAAGGAGAACTGGCTCACAGCTGCCCAGCTCCTCCATTATACGGTGCAGGTTTCCTGCTGTCCCACAATGGAAGTAGGAAGGAGGAGAGCATGACAGCTCTGCCTTACCCAGAGCTCCTTTTTTGCTGTTTCTACATTGTTTGCTCCATCTGAGTTAGTGAGATACCTGTCTTATAGCAGCTGGGTACAGCTTGAGCCTCCTCTGGCATGTTCTAGCTATCTTCCTACATACTTGCCTTCATCCAAGTTGTACGGTATGAGGAAAGACGGCATTGTCATCCTGACTTACCAAATCTTGTATTAGTCATGTCTTTGGGAGATGGTGGCAGTTCTTCACCTCCCACGCATAGCCTAGATATAGTCTTTTACCAGGCTCGATATGGATTTTAAAAAAAAATACCAATCCTAATTCTTTGGCTCCTTTAACTGCAAATGGCTGTAATTCATAAATTTTATCATTTTGTTTGTCTGATGAGAACTGTAGCCTCTGCTAAGGACGGTATTTTTTCTTCCCTGCCCCCTCCTGCTGTTGCGGTAGGGTGAATTGCATCATTTCTAATAAGATTAGAGCTATTTGCATTTTAAGGTGTTCAGGGTATTAGCTGGCAGTGTGTCAGTTTAGTCTGTCTGAGCTGGCTTTGGTCACCTCCCATAAAGGTTAGAGAGTTCAGAAATATTGTGCCTGGTTGAACTGAGAGTCTAGACATGTCTGGAGAGATCCTTAGTTTTCAGGGTTTGTCTAAGCTTTGTTTCAATAGGGGTGTGAAAGCTACCAAAAAAATGACAAGCTAACACAAAGGTTTGAAAGTCATTTGAGTACTGTGTGGGTGAGAAATGCCTGTATCTGTACTCTTAGTTAAAGAACAGTAAAGGGCATACACAGAACAAAATAAAGAGCACTGTCAGGCAAATAAAAGGCCTTTTATTTGTTTGTAGAGATGAAGGAGTCCAGGGTTACTCCTGGCTTTATCTGTAGAAACTTAGGTGTGCCACTCAGACCTCTGCATGTCAGGCTGTAGTCCTCTGCATTCAGCCTGATCCAGCCTTCTCTGGAGGTGAGCCAGGCAACAACCTTCTTGATGCTCCAGGAGTGAAAGAAAAGAACAATAAATATAAAAGTATTATTCCTGCAGGAGTGCACTCTTTGCCACTCCTGGAGGCCCAGCTGCTGCTGGTGGTGGGTGGCCCCGTGCTCTGTGCAGCTGTGACCATACCTCTGTCCAACTCGGGGACCTTGCCCGTGTGCCACCTTTTGGTTCAAGAGAGCTTTCCCTGAAGAGCCCCAGTTCCATGCCTTGAAAAGGTCCCTATCATTTTCTTCTCCTGTTCCAGTGAATTTCTTCAACCTACTGAGCATTGAAAAACATATTGTCCAAGAACATGGTTTTCATGGGCAAACCAAAACAAGGAGCAGTTTTGCTTCTATACCAAAAGCTGTCCTGAATCGTGGAAGATTTAATAAGTCTTAACAGAAGCTGGACAGTAGCCTGACCCCTGACAGACGCCACTGTGGGCTGTGTTCTGTCTGGAGGAGTCACTGTATGCTGGGGCCATCATACGTTTTTGGAGCTGTGGTGGAAGTAGGAATGCGAAGGATAGGCCATGGAGACTGCTTGTGCAGTTGCTGACAGGTAGACAAAACACTGTAGTTACACACCAGGGTTTTTTTGACCTCAAAACTTGCAATTTCTCAACTAGCAAATGAAGTAACCTGGGAAAAGGACAAAGGAACAGTAATATAAGTGGAATATGCCTGTTAAAGTTTCCTTGAGAGGAATTAATGCAGAGCAGAAGCTATTTGCTTCTGCAAGTTTCTACAGGCAAATTATATTCTTGACCACTCTTCAGTTCTCATGATAACTGGAGTATTTTAAAACTTTCATTCCTGGAACTGTATAATAAGAACGACAAATCTCATTAAAAAACATACAGTAAAACATGTTTCTAGCCTTCCTGACTGCAACCCAAATCTTTTGGGTATGGCCCAAGTAAAACTCAAATGTTTCTAAACAATAGGAAACAATGGCAATGTATTTTTGCAGTCTTGGAATTAACATCAAGTGGGCAATACTAGAATTATCAAACCTTCATCATCAGTAGTGCTAAAGGCTCTTGAAGAATATAACCACCTCATCAGTTATGTTTAATGTGAAGTGTGGAGAAGAGAGCAGCCAGTTCATTTCCCTAGTTATTTAGGCACCATTGGTGATATATTTGTGGGTTTGTATATTTAAAATAGGCTTTGATGTTTTCCCTTATGCATCTTTTTATTATATAAATAATGCCCTTGTTTCTTGGTGTTTGCTGTTAGTGTGTGCAAATACATTCATCTTTTGTTTCACCCTTCCCTAGTGACCTGTTACATTTAGTTATGGGATATACAGAAAGGAAATAATTAGTCTAACTTTGATCTGCCCTTGAAATTGCGCTATGCTTTTAAACCACTGTAGAAGAAGAAGAACAGTAAGTTTGTTTCTGCTCTCCTCAGCAACAAAGCACAGAGTAAACCTAAGCACTGTAAATTGTTGTATTATCATAGCCTAAAGAGCCACTTTTTAATAAATGAGTTGTAGATGGAAACTTTTCTTTCCAGCATGGAGATGCTGCAGATAGGGCAGCGGTGTGCCAGGAGCTCCTGAACTGTGAAATCAGAGGAGACCATTGGATCATCGCTTCCGAGCACCCATGTGGGTGCCCATTTCATCTCAGCCCCTTATTCTCAAAGAGTCCCTCACCTTAATTTATTTTTCCACTTTTTAACATTGAAGCTTAGTTTGTTGGTGATTCTTTTCTTTTCTCCCTTTCTTTTTTCATCTTCATATTCTTCTTGGCACTGTATGAGCAAATTATTAAAGCTTCCCTGCTCCAAGGAGCTCTAGGAAGAAAAAAAATCTGCCAGAAGTTATTTGAAATGGGCTGTGAAATTTGCAAACTGTTACAGGAAAAGCTGGTATAGTTTTCTGTTACAGGAAAACCAGGTATAGTTTTCTCTTTCTGATCCCCATAACCTAGAAACAAAGCAAAAATTGGGCGATAGAACAAAAATGCAACAGCTTTAAGTTTGTTCTTTCCAGTTCCTGGTGGTGAACAAGAGCTTTGGGTCCAGCCTATGGCCACAGAATTTGAACTGTGTGTCCATGTAGTTAATTTACTTATAGTTGGTCTTTTTGGTTTTTTAAAATCTTCATTTATTTCCTAGTGTGTGTTGTTTTTTGAGACACCAATACTGTTAAAAGTTAGGCAATAGGATAATAGGAAACAACTTTATTTCAGGTAGTATCTGGACCTTGTTTTTACAGTTTCTTTTACTGCTCAGATAAACGGAGACTAGGAAGAATTTGGAATACAGGAATACAATGCCAATTTCTCCATCTAATCCCTTTAGTCTGCTTGTGCATTTACGGCATGTGTCTTCATGGGGGATTGCCCCAGTGCAACAGAAAACTGTCTTGGTGATTCAGTAAATGGCCCCTTACACTGATCCTTGGAAAAGACCATTTGCTGTCAAAGTCCTAAAAAGGCTTTCCTTGAAGTGTTTTTTGGTTTCTTCCCTTTTCTTTTTTTTCCTTTTTTTTTTTTTTTTTTTTTGGCTAGGCAGCTGTTGAGCTAAGAATACCCAGGATTTTTTACAGTGGATGTGAGCATTTTACGCCTTAATCTCACCTCCTTTCTCATAAGCAAGCAATCTTCTTTGTCATCGTTTCAGACCTCAGAATCCCAGGGCTGTCTTTTTTTAATTGTGCAGTGGGTGCTCAGGCCACTGAAGTTGTGATTCTTGATTGAAGGATCTTTATGTTCCTGTAATATAAATAAATGGTGAAAATGCACTAGTTTTACCATTTTACCCAGATGTTGTTTAACTGGCCTGGGCGAAATGTGAAACCAAAGTCTTTGTAGTGAGTCATAATTAAAGATGCCACTGTATTTTTGTACTATTTTGTACGCTGTATAGTTTGTACTATTTTTATTTGATTGTCTAGTATTCCTGTGTGATATTTCCCATCCAGTGCAAGTATTTTTGTTCTTTTTATCTCTTAGCTGTTTTTCTGCCTGAAGCCATTGTGTGTTGCTCCTTTAAGACGACATCTCCTGTGATGTACCCCAGAGCTAGAAGTAGTAGTATATAAAAGTGTCTTAACGCACTTCACACTATGACAATGCTAAATTATTTAGGTTTTTCAAAAGGCATTTAAGTCTTTGCTGAAAGAGGTTCAAATGTGTACAGCAGTGGTGGTTATTACGCAATGTATGTTTGTCCAGAAATGCATATGAAAGGTAGAGATGATAATTTTAGTTTCACTGAGTCTCCCTGGCTAGAAACAGAATGTAAATCTGAGTATGTATCTCTCTCTTGTGTTTTGCCTCTAGCAGCCTTTAGAATCACAAATGCACATTTTTAATGACTAAATGTAACATTAACAGAGACCCATTCTGCCCCAGTTATTTCAGTGGAGAATGGACTTGCTAGAGACTGCTTTTAAGTAGCCACATCTATCTAATCAAGGTTTCTGTCTCCCCCGTGGAAAAAAAAAATATTTAAAAAGCAGAGAAAATAAGATTATTCATTTCTGTGCAAGCTTCAGAGTGGCAGCTGGGATGTGAAGTAAGAGGTCATGGTGAATGGCTGCACAATAGACCCCTTCCTCCAGAAGCTGGTATTTTTGTCAGCCCGAGCAGAGGTGGGCAGGAGGCTGTACAGTGCCCCTGGGGCTTGGACCCAGTGCTGGTGTCATGGTGGGTAACCTGCTGCATTTTCTGGGCATGGCTGGAAAACATTGCCAGAGGTGGAATGTTGTAAAGGATAAGGGGTACCTTTAGGTTATATTTTTCTTCCATGTTTTAAATAAATCCCTGCACCATTTTAGGGAATTAGGAGTGAAACAAAAATATTTTGGAAAGCCAACCTAGCCTTTCTCTTTGTTTTGCATTTCTTGACTCCCCGAACATGGAATACTGCTTTGCTGGATGTTGGGGCTGTGAGTGCAGGCTTGGCAGCATTGCTGCTGTATGCGTGCTCCTTGCAGCTGGCATTTGGAGCTGGCCCTACATGGTGGGATTGGTCTTGGGTTGAGGTACCTGGGGAATGAGCAGCTTTCCTGTGTGGAGACAGTGGTCCAGCATCACTTTCCTCCCCCCAAAATGCTGCAGCAGGGTGCTTGCAGCTTGCATAGAGCAGGAGGATACTTGGTGTTATCCTGCCTGTACCTCCTGGCAGTTTCTGCAAAGAGCTAGCCTATGGCATCTTGCTCCTTTGTGAGGAATGGGTGAATCTGAGTCCTGTTGGACAGGCTTTGGGATTTGAAGGAGTCCATAAAGAGAAATGGAGTTTGGCCATGTGGTATCAGCTCCTGGTACCTTCCTGTTCCTTTCCCATTAATGTGAAACTGGAATTCATTCCCCTTAAATGAAGTACTTAATGTACATGATTGAAAAAAAAGAAAAAGTACACTGCAAGGTGCACATGAAAAAAGGCAGAGAAACTCAGGACCAACCCAAGGACAAGGGCGATTCAGAAAGCCTTGCAGCCAGCTGGTGATGAAATAAAGCATGAGGGATGGTCCCTTCTCTATCCCCGCTGAGCTGGCAGGCTGGAAGATTTTTCCCTGGATGGCTGTCCTGCCAGCTCGCTGAAAGGAAGGCTTCCCAGGAGGTCAGGGCTTTCATGCTGCTGCACCTTCTGACTGGGCTGATGTGGGGAAGGAAAGAGACCTGGGGCAAGAGGCAGCACAACAGCTTTTAAGAGTATGACCTTAAAGAAAGAGGAGTTGGAAAAGCCAAAGATAAAGACAGCCCAGAACATCCTCAGGGCTGCCAAGCCTAAAATTAGATGCAGGCTAGGCTTTGTTTTCCTTGCAGGCTCACATGCCACATGCGTCTTCCCCCAGTTGGCCTACTCCATGAGGACGGCGAGTGCTGACGCCAAGGAGCACTTGACTCCCTGGGAATAGTTTTCTTGTGACTTTGTGTAGTCCCCATCATCACACAGTGGGAGCAGGTGGGCGACACGGCAGAGCTGCTGTCACGTGCGGGCACACGTGGTGCGGCGCTGCTGACAGCAGCTATCCTGGGACTGCTGCTGTTGACAGCCAAAGCGTTGTTGACTCCAGGGAGGGTCAAAATTATTATTGGTGACCACATGAGGTATTAAATGCAAGGTTGACATTAGGAGTTCATACACAGAGCACAGCTCACCTTGTCACTTAGGTGGTGGTTTAAAGTGTGGGCAGTGGATCGGGAAGAGGCAGCAGAGGGATGCTGAATACCACATCCTATATGCGTGTTATAACCCTTCCCTTAAAGGCTGCTTCTCACATTTTGGCAGGGCACCTCTGAACAGTTATGCTCAAAAACTCCACTTTTGCCAGATGGAAAAAAGCCCCACAAAATTGTTTGGGCATAGCTTGGCCATTCAGGGTGAGCCAGAACAATGTGTAAAGCTTATACTTGGGGCTGCACCAAATACGCTTGGATTCTCATGTCAGTGCATTAAAAGGCAGCAGTGTGACCATATAGTCACTAATGTTTGAAATGGTGTATCTCTTAAGAAACATGCTGTTAAACCAGACTTACTCTGTGAGCTCTGAAACAGGCTATCTTAATTTTATTCAGAATTCGCTTACCACTGTTGTATTCACATTATGCAGCAGAAAAGCCTGTTAAGATATGTGCTTGCCAGGGAGTCCTGCGACTGAGCAAGAGCCTTTCTGATCTCTTTGCCAGGTTGTTACCAACTCTGCATGCAATTTGGGCAGTTTTGGAGTGTAGAAGTACAGGTAAATCAGAGTGCAGTAGTACTTTTGGCATCTCTGCTAGTTGCTGTACAAGGGACTGATCAACTCAGGACATTTCAAGAATGCAGAGTTTCGTTTTCATTTTGCTTCTCCCTGCCTCTCCTTCTGTTTTGTCCAGCTGCTTAGGAAAAGCAGCGGTTTTTCAGCTGCCTTCTTTAATCCCCTTTGATGGGCTGGAATTTTAGCCAAGCAGTACCTACATTACAAGCGGGGAAAGGCACTGAGTATAATGCTGCATTAAGGGTTTTATGCTTGTCTCCTTGCTCGCTGCGTAGCCAGGATAAGTCCTAGCCATTTCTCCAAATCCCTGCGAGTTTTTCTTCAAAATGAAGTGATTAACTTCTGCTGTAAACTTCCCCTTGTCTAGGGCATCCAGGCCTTGCGCTGAGCTTGACAGCATTCAAGATCTCCTGCCCACATAGACTATTAGGTTCTGCTTATCCTTCGTTTCCACTGCCTGGTGAAATATTAGATAACGGGGAAAGAGCTTATCTTACATGCGTCTGAACTGACAAATATGGCAGCCTTTCAGTAAAAAGGCTAATGCAGACGAGGCCTTTTTCCTGGCTAGAATAAGAATGAGGCCGGCGCTTGTCTTCTGCCGCTGACAACGGTCAGATGCATGCGGCATGATTTCCATAGCATCCAGACAGTCGGAGCACCTAATATCTACCTGTCTAGTCAATACATCAGCTTTGCTAGAGCAGGGAGCTAAAGTTTGTCATTGAGGCGGGTTTCTAATGCAGCACAAATGGATCTTTCAGCTGTACTCCAGGGTAAACATTGTAAGCCGTGCAAATTTATTTACCAGCGCTGACAAATAACTGTGTCAGTCACTTTTGTTTTCTCCCCAAAATAAGAAATTCGTTATAAATGCCCGTATGGTTTTAATTTTTGCAGCTTTGTGCATGGGGAAGGGGAAGGGGGGGGACTTCTTGCTGTTTGAACAGATTATTAGGTATTAGTGTTTGCTTCCCTATGTGTTTTTGCACATGAAAAATTAGTTTGTGCTTGGAATCAATAATCTTAAAGGTCTTTTCAAACCTAAATGATTCTGTGATACAAATAACCTTCAGATAGACCCATTTCAGGATTTAACAGTTTGATGGCAGCAGCTGGGAAACACTGTCCTGATAACAATGTTGAGGGGAGTTTGGCTTAACAGCACAGCTGAGAAACTTTGCTTTGCTGTGCCAGGGCTACCTGGAGGGGAGCACGAAGGAAGAGGCTGCTTTGCACACAGGGTGCTGAGCAAGGCCTGCTACGCATTTCAGAAGTTTCTTGGCTCATCTGAGGCATAGGGCTGTGCTAGAAATTTAACACTTCCATTTTGAGAAGGAATACTCACTGTTATAATGTGGCATATTTCTGCATTGCATTCATACAGATATTTTGGGAAATTGTTTTCCCAGCTGTAAATTCTAAACCATACATTTGCTGTTGAATTCTAAGCCACCAGCTAAACCCCAAAGTGTCTGACAGCCCAAAAAGCTGGGGATGTAGTGGGAGAAACTGGTGTCCTTTTTAGAAAAGAGGGAATAGAAGTTTATGAGTGGCTTTCTGCAGTACGGTGAAACACAAGTGTGCTCTGCATGGAGGAACTGGAAAGAGTTGTTAGTTGGGCAAGCCAGACACACCTAGACAGCATCCTGAGCTGCTGCCAATCCACACGGGGGGTTTGGATCTCTTCCAGGCTTTGTTCCTGAAAATAAATTGTTCAAGATGGGAAAGTCTGAAGATTGCATTGACCAGTGAGCCATGCCTCTGGGTGTGAGCTTTAATAAAAGGAGAGAACTCAGGTTTCGGATTTAAACTAGAGGCTCACAGAGAAAAAACTGTGATCAACTTTAGCCTACATTTCATTTGTTTGCAAGAGGTGGCCTACAATTTTTTGGCTTGTTTTTCCTCATAAAAGGGGTTTATTTTGGCCTTAGAAATTTGAGAAAGGGCTTTGATCTGATTATTTAGTTCAGCTATTAACTTGTTTTGTATCCAGAACTTATATATAAGAGATCACCTCTGTATCTACTCCACCGGAGTGAAGAAACTAGGTAACATGTATAAACCATGAAGAATTTTAAGACAATGGATAAACGCTAACTATTATGTTATTTATTTAGTGCTTTGATAGCCGTGTTGCAAAACAAATGAGGAGGTGGGGATGTCTTTTGGAACAGAATATGCTGCAGCGCCCGCCTTGATCTGCATTAGACATCTGCACTGTGAAGTACAAGTGATGCTCAAAGACGCACTGAGAAAACAAACGGGTTACAGAACTGTCGTGTTAGAAATGACAAAATGTGTAGGCAATGGAGAACCTAAAACTGCTTCAGTTTCAGGCAGGATGTTAAAGTATTAACTGAAGAAACAGCGCAATATAGCAGTAAAGATAAAACATGAACATTTTGGAAACTGGGACTCTTCTTTATGTGACAAAAATTCACACTGTGCTAAAAAAAAAGAAAAAAGAGCAAAATTTTTTTTTTTTTTTTTTTTAGCAGAAGAACAGACCCTCAACATTTTGTGATTTAACACTGGGAAGCACAACTCTTACCTCTAATACTGGGAACCACAACTCTTTACTCTAAGAGTTAAACCATCCCCTCTGCCCTCCCCAAAACCTCAAAAGCAAAATAACAAAAAAAAAACCAAACCCCAAAGCAAAACAGAAAACCACCTTCCTGAAAATTTTTAAAGGTGTTCAGGTTTAAGTTGGCTTTGGGTAAGACACCTACAATGAACAAAATGTCGTAGTCTGAGCTTTCAGAGCAAGAAATGTGAGAAGAAATAAAGAAAAAATTACCGGAATCTTTTAAAATTCAAAACGTCTAAGCTGTTTCTGCCCAAAAAAGGATAGATTGAAGCTGAGAGCCAGTTTGGGTTGCATGACAGATTCATGCTTCTTATATGCGCAACTTTGGCTTGAGCAATTCCCTTCTTCCTGCCTTAGGTGTGTAAACCAGAATCCAGATGCATTAACAGCAAGGTATTTGGTGTGTCTAAAAAAATCCAGGATAAACTCTGGAAAGGGTGTGCCTTTTCTAATTCACTTAGCAAAACTGTGCTAATATGATGACATGCAGCTTTCAAGGCAGGAAATACAGCAAGTAAGGAACTGGCAGCAACCTCAGCCTCACCATCCTGAGTGTCACACAGCAATATTTCTGACTTTATCCATGAGCCATCAATGATCTCTCCTAGGAGTCCCTCCTGAGACCTACCACAGCCAGGGGATTGCATCCTGGAGGGCAGAGGTGGCTGGGAAGCTCTTGCTGCAGGGTGTAAACTTTATAAGGGAAGCAATTGGAAGTTTGTGCCGCACTTGGTCGAGACTACAGAAAGCAGGAATGTGGTGGGATGTACAGGGAGTAACTACTGTCCTGCCTGACGGCAGGGGCTGTATGGCCAGGCCTTTCTCACGTGCCACATGTGTGGTCCTGGTGGTGTGGTGTGCCCAGGGATCGTGCAGGGATCGGCAGAGAGGGTGCACACATGCACACAGGTGTTGGGCGAAGTCTGGCACGCAGCGCGTGGGGAGGCTGGGATGCCGTGTGCAGGTGGCCAGCACATGCCTCCGGTGTCAGACTCATCCCAGACCCCACGTGCTCGCTGGATATGCGCTGTGCTGGCAAGCTGCACACTCTCACGAGTCATTTGTCTGGGACTTATGAATGGCAAAAAGCCTGGTCTGAGCTGCTATGCAGATCAGGATGCCGGCATCCTGAAATCCCGGACAAATCCCCTTAGCGCTTTTGGTAAATCTGCAGCTGGGATTTAACGTTGTGACAACACATCCTAAGTGTGGTAAAAATAGCCTGTCTCCCAGCAGTGCAAACCTGACTCGCACCTCACAGTTAATGGGTGAGCAGTCAAGGCAGTTTCTGGAATCATTGCACGAATGCGTGAAGTGGCACTGGTGGCAGGGGATCACAGAGCAGCGCTGTAAAACGCTTGCCTGGCTCACGCCGATTCTCTGCAGCTTTGACTTAAAACTCATCGGATCAGAAGTCTGTCAGAGACCCCTGATCCCAGACTGGAAGGGATGATGGAGAGAGCTCTCTGCCCTTTGTTTCTCCAGAAGGCTTTGTTTGCCCTGACTTTGCCTGGAGGTAGTCTGGAAGGTGTGCTGTGTGTGCAGCATCCCCTCCTAGGCTGGGCGCAAAGCTTAGCCCTCTCCCTGAAGGCTGCATAAGAACTGGGATTTATTTGGTTTTAACCCTTTACCTTAATTCTAATGAAAGTCGACATTTTATGTTAAAAATTAGGGCTGCACCAAATGTAAAGCATCAGTAGTTTTGCTGCCCCAATGGGGTGATTGGAGAAGTGAGAAGGGAGTGTGTTTTTCCTGCTCTGCATGCACGCACAGATCACAGTTTCTCTGTGACCCTGAAAACAAGTATCTTACTCTCAGAAAACTTCCTCTCCAACAAGTCAATTCACCTAAAATCCTTGCCCCACCCAAATGGAGTGTAGTGTTATTTCTTTAGTGGGCTGCACAAAAATGCTACCGGTGAGTCAGTACAATGTTGTACAGAGTGGGAATACAGGATGAAGTAGTTTGAAATGCAGCCTCCCATCCAAAAATACCAGCCAACCAACTGTAAGATGCATTAGCTATCATTTTCCAGTGTGTCTTGTAAGATTTCAAGCGAATTTTGGTTTTTAGCTGTCACACACAGGAAAATACCATTGCAGCCCCTCGGGAGCAGCATTTTGCTAATTGGGAAAAGGCATCCATCCACTTAACACTGGGCAGATTTTGAGAATGCATCTTTGTGATTTAGGTGCTCACGTATCACCTTCAAAAGTGGCTTAGAAGCCCAAGTGATGTATGGTACTGGTAGTGGACAGTGTGTGAAGGCTGAGGTGAATGAGGCCATGCTCTGTGGAAGTGCTGCATAGGTGCTGCTGTAGTACCAAGAGAGAGAAGGATGGAGATGACAGGCAGGAAGAGCTGAAGGGACTTGCCTTAGCTCACTGACAGGTCTGTGACAGAGTTAAGGAGAGAAACTCAGTCTCATTCTGATCTCGTAGCTAGTAGATGATACATCTCCCTAAGCATCTATGCCATACCTTGTATGCAGTCTTGTATATTCTGTGTGCAGAGTCATTTTTCCTTTCCTGGTACCTGAAGTTCTCTTATGAGACGCTTCAAGTTTAATTGTATCCTTCCTGATCCAATATTATGTTAGAGCTACAGGGAAAAAAAGGATGGAGAAGCAATGTGAGAAAACACTCTCAGCCATCACTGAGATCCCAGCTTTGTTCTGAATTCTGTTCAGAAACATCCATCCCTCCGACTGCCTAGGCTCAGTAACAACACAGTAGAGTGGGACTCTGCTACTCCACATACGAGCTAGCGCTGCATGGCTGCTGGTTTTGTTCCTGGCTCTCGGCTTCTGTCCTGAAATCACAATGTCATTTGAACTGTCTAGAAATACAAAAGTTAGCCTGCCCTTACACAGCAGTTGGTGGTCCCCATGGTAAATGGTCAAGCTGCCTTCCTGTCATGTATAGTGTCTCAGAACTGGCTTGAGTTTATAGACACCATTAATTCTGCTGAAAACGAGAATACTGTCATTGCATTGGGTGGAACTGGTCTCATTTTATGTGAAATAGATGCAGATTTAAGCTTTGTATCGAGTTGCTAGGGTGCTGTCCATCAAGCAATGTTTGGAAATCATTTTTTTAGAAGCTATGCCAGTTTTGACATGCTGCTTTAATATTTTTCTGGCTGCAATAGGGCAAGACATAGAAATCTTATGTTGTCATCACACAAAGCTGCAAAATGGTATTTTTTTTTTGTTCTTTTTTTTTTTCTTGCTTTCTCTCTCTTGCACTCTGTCATATGGAAACCAGATCAAGATTATAAAATTATTGCCCACAAACTGTGATCTTTCTTCTCTTTTGTGGTGAGAACTGACAAGTCAGTGATGGCTTGGTGCTGTTGGTACTAGCTGTTCATGCCGCACTCATTTGTATGTATCGGGAAGTGCCGAACTTGGCGTTCTTCTCAGTTGGCACACAGGCTGGTGAAACGTCAGATTTTTAATTGTGATAAAGTTCACGAAAGAAAAAAATTATGGCAGATGTTTCCTTTTGTCAGAGTGAACTGAATCATTAAAATGTGATATGATGTACTATGAACAAGTCAATGTAAACACCATCCCTGTGAACATGTCAGAAGACTGAAGAACTTAGACCATTCATGGTAATGTTAAAAACCATGTGGTCTGCTGAATGCTGTATTACCAAGCTTTTCTCTTTAAATGCAGAGCATGAATCTTATGAATTTTTATTGCCTTTCTACAAAATGAAAAGATAACGTATTCTGCTGTGTTAAAAATAGCCTGGTAGCTTCTGCAGTGTGGTTGTCGTTTCGCTGGTGGTTTACTCAGAGGTCTGCTTTTCACAAGTAACAGTGAGGTATCCCATTCCCATTGAGTGCTGAGCTTGCTCGCCTAATTTCCTCTTTTCTAGAAGATGTATTTTTGGGAAGTCTTACTCCTTTTCCAGTCTGAAGGAAGTGACAGAAACGCTGCTGCTTGCTGAGGAGTGCCTGTGATGATGCGTTGAAACTGGCTCCTGATAAGTGGTTATGGAAAAGCTGCAGGAAGCATCTGACAAGTGACATTCTCTGTGGACTTTTTCTCCTATTTCCTCGTCACGTCTCCTGCTTGAGGATTATTGCCCACACACTCACTTAGGCCATTAGTCAGAAAAGAAGTGCATTACAAACTTCCTGATACTTCCCCATGACTTGAGTACTTTTTATCTGCAGTTATTCTCGTTCTTAACGGCCTAAGAAATCTTGACTAGATTCTGATTCTTATTCCCAGTGTTGTCCTTTCTCAAGATTTTGCTTTAAATTATTTTCTTAATGCTTCAGCTGCTGGAATCAAGCATGAAAGAATACCTTAATTTTGACATAAAGGTCAAGGACACTCTGGAAAGATAAGATCTAGGTGGATCACACCGGGATGTTTATGTCACTCTTCTGATTTCTGATTTGAAGGAGCCTGACTTTACTGTTTTGGAATGCTGTGGATTGGGAATAGATTACTCTGTTATATGTTAAAGAGGATTATGAACTAGAGCAAATACAAATCATTTTGCCCACCAGAAATCTCAATCCTCATCTCATCTGGGGGTGCACTGCAAATGAGTTGAATATGTTTTGCAGACACATTTAAATACTCGTACAATGTGATCAATTACATTGATTTATTGGGGAAAATTTGTGGTTTTGTGCATAGACATACACGAATTGTACGCCAGCCATGTCTTTTATTTTAAGTGGGCCTGCAGCAGCCAGAAGTAATGAATTTAGTAATGTGATAATAGTTGTTAATGGCAGAGTCTCTATAGCTCTTGCACCATGGCAATTTGTGGAAGTGCAGTGTGCTTCTTAAAATTGGCATAAGTTTTTACACCTCTCTTGCACCATAGGAGCTTAATCCATCATGAAACCTCGTTAGAAGCTGCACCATTGTATCCTGAGGCAGATGTGAAATCTGTGTGAGTCACCGATCTGCTATCAAGCTGAAGGAAACTGAGTCTGTGGTTCTTAAGAAAGAAGGCGCCCATTTGGGATGCATTTACACAGCTCCTTTTGTATAAATCATTAGTGCTATAAACTATCCATTATTGTTAGGAGAAGAAATTTAACAATGCAAATAAAACAAAATACTGTGGCAGAGCAATTTTATGCTTGATTGTAATGTTTAATGGCATGTTCTCATAAAGAGATTTTTCCCATCCTTCAGACCTATCGTGTCTGTGACTCACTTGATTTCCGATGGTTTGAACATCCCTCATTTTATTCCTAGAGTTGTTTTCTCTAGAGCAATTTCTGTAAATGTGCTGCAGCATGGGGTTATCCAGGGTTAATTTCCCTTATGATTACACGTCCAGACAGCATGTATGTAAATGCTGCAAGACAAATAATAAGAAAACTGCAGGATGAAAGAAAACAAATTCCTTTGTTTTGCATGTAGATCCATTTACCAATATTGAAGTCTTTCCTTTGCTCACTTTAAAATATTAACACTAGCTTATATTCGCATTGTAGTTCTTTGAAACCATTAGCTTCATGTCATCACTGACCTCAAATTTTGCATTCTGTTGATTCCCTTTGTTCGCCCCCATATCTCTTTGGATACTTTTTCCAGGTTCTCTCTTCATCCTTTACTTTCAGGTACAAGACAGCACCATCAGTGAGGTAGAGCTTTGTATCTCTTAACTAGCTGATTATATTAATGTCAGAAATAAAATACAGCTCTTCACATTCTACTTGTATTTTTAGTACTGCATTGTAACGCTGGTTTTGCTTTCCCTTCTTATCTCTGTTCTGTCTTGCCCTTAGATTTCTTTTTTTTTTCGATCAGGATTGCTGGGTTTCCTTGTGATCTTTCTGCACTGTCCAGCTTTCTGAAGTCTTTGCGTACACCTTAGTCAGAAAGTACTAAAATGTTAGATAGTCAGCCTGCAGTCGAGCCTGCAGTCAGCCTGTTGTTTTCTTTTCCTGGCTGCCAGGGAGTTTGCTGGCAATTGTGATTTATGGAGCGAATAATCCACCTGGCAGGAGACTCTCTGTAACTGAAGTATGTTTTTTAGTGGACGAATGAACGTTCTTTGTGTGTCTAAAATACCACTAATAGCTTATTTAGCAACCTATACTTCTACAACAGGGCTTTCAGTTTTGTGTTGGAGGTGAATTTTTGCATATGCCTAATTCTCGCATCCATGCTAATTCTATCCCTCATTTAACTTTAATCCATTCCTGTGGCAGGATAATGCATGATGTGATCTCTCAGCTTTTTAATGTGGTCCTTAGTGCATTTCTTCTAGCTCCTGCTTGAACAGAAAAAAAAAATTAATAATGAGGGATGATTCTTTCCTGTACTTGCTGGGAATTTCTTGAAAACCACTGGGATCTTAGGCAGGGTAGTCATGGTGCAGCCAGAGACTCCACAGAATCTAGTACCAGGTACTAATTGCAAGTACTGCTGGGAGAGCTCTGAATAACAACAGAATAAAAAAACCCAAAACAAATAAACAATATTGTGATCCTTTCTTGCCTTTCTCTTACTTAAATAGCTCATTTTTACACTTAGTTGATTTGAGCACAAAATGTGACAAAAGCTGTGGAATGTGATCAAAATTAAGGATGGAAGGAGGTGCGGTATTTTCAGCACAGCTGATTTTGTTCACTAATTTTGGACAGAACTAAATGGAGGATTGAAGTAGCCAACGACTGAAACACATGGAAGCCACTGTATCACAATATTCACCCTAAGGGTGAATGGTTCTCAGACACCCGGTTACTTCGTCCCCTTGGGGATGTTCTCCTGGTCTGAACAGTCCAGGCTGATTATCCTCCTCATATTTACAGCTGCCTTTCCCTGCCCAGAGCTTCTCATTCCTCAGGCATCAGCACCAGGAAATTCTGTACCTGTTTTTCAGCAGTTGCAGGGGAGTAATCGAAGTTACCAGCAGTGTAATCTCCAGGGTAAACAGGGCCAGGGCATTATGCTCACTGTACCATTTAACCCTGCTGGAAGAGAGGACTGTAAATTGCCTATGTCGAGCCAACATGTGAGGACTAATAGAACTGCAGTGGGATAATTCATAAGTAGATTTTCTCACTCACCAGTGTAAACAGAGCCAGTGCTAGTCAGGTCTGAAACGGTGATTACTTTTAAATCAGCATGTTATAATTCAGAGTCCCTGATTGAACCCTCCTTCTTCCAGTACAGGAAAACAAACCATTGCATGCGTGGCCAGCACAGAAGATCATTCAGACTGTGTAACTAGCTATGCATATGAAGGACTGCTTGAATTTCCTAATCCTTCCTATTACTGCAGAGTAAAGAACAGCTTAAACAGGGAGTTAATTTAGAGGCCTTAAATACTGTGCTCTTCTCTCCACGAACTTTACTTCTTTTTGGGTTGTGTTGCTAATCTCTCCACAGTGCTCCCATCTGCTTGTTCCTTGCACCTAATTACATTAAACACAACATAATACATCTGGATACATACTGCTGGCAAATCAGTTACTTGGAGTTCAGTGCCTATGAGAAAAGCACTTCTTCTTTCCCTTGGTTGGTGATGTTCCTCTATCTTTTTCTGACAAACTTAAACTCCGGATTTAACCAGAGAGGTGAAAATTTCCCCCAGGTGACGGCAGTTTGAGAGGTGGGGGCATGGGGCATTCAGTGGGTGCATCTGAAGTTGCTTGAAGCGTTCAAGTTGCTTGACAGTGCAGGGAGGGGGCAGCAGCTCTGCACACACACTGACCAGGTTCCCCAAGTGAGGGACCCCAAGGGGCTGGCTGCAGGTAGGAGGACACACCCCCTTATTGTCCAGTTTCAAGACTGCAGATTTTCTCTTACTCTTCAAAGTAAGGGCTGG
Source organism: Acridotheres tristis (assembly GCA_037013685.1). NCBI lineage: Eukaryota > Metazoa > Chordata > Aves > Passeriformes > Sturnidae > Acridotheres > Acridotheres tristis. The sequence continues at coordinate 97,212,956 of CM072886.1, read as the reverse complement.
CCAAGAGCCTGCCCACGGTCAGTAATGTTGTTAGAGAATCAGAGAAAAAAAGGGAGAAGTAGCAGAAATGCAAAACTCATATTGAGAAAGCAGCGTCTGTGCAGTTTTGGTCACCAAAGCATGACTGTTTCTTTACACTTGAGATTAACATCTTTACTAACAGTAAAATAAAAAATTCGGGTTGTGTTCTTGTGGGTTCCAGAATGAGTCTTTCATTTTCCCAGTAATGATCTGAGGAGACAGATCAGTGAACATGTCCTTCATAAAATTTTACCTGTTACCAAGTTTAACTAGCCCTTGGTTTTATCATTAATATGCTAGACTTGTAATGGCCTATGGAGAAGCATTATGACTCTCTGCCAAAACCTGCTTAAAGAGCTTCAACCCTGACGCCAGAGCAGCCGTCCTGCTCAGAGGTCATGGTGGAACCTGCTACTTGGAATTTTAGCAGGAAGCTGGTCCCCCATTCTTGGTGACAGAGAAGCTTATATGGGCTCTCTGGCACAGGGCTTGATTCACATTAAAAAGTTTGTGATTAATTCTTAATAAATAGGTGATGAGCCAAGTATTGTTCTGAGGACGTTCTTGAGGATGCTTATTAGGTGCACTACTTATGGATACAGAAGCCTCTAACCATTTTGCAGTCATTGTGCCTGCACTTGTACAATAATAGTTGGTGGGTACTGCCCTAGAGAGGGAGGAAAGTGTGTTAGTTATCAGTCTATGTGCCGAATCCCCAGTCTTGCCAAAACAATTATTTTATGTCATGGGTTAATGCTCTTCAGGAAGACACTAAACATCTACAGTTCAATTGTATGAGTAAAGTAAAAGAGAAGCATTAATACCAACTTGGTTTGCTTTCTGCTTTCTTTGTAGTCTTTAAACTGCACTCATCTGAAACCAACTTTTCATTTTAAACACAAGGTTGGGGAATGATGTATGTAGGTCAGTCTTGGCTCAGAAACTTTGTCTTACAAAGTCCTTGAAAACAAAGAGTTTGCAACAGGGAGATAATTGGCCTCAGCAGCATCTCTGTACACACTGAGCGGGTATGCCATGTTTAGAAGTCTGGCCTATTGAATTAATTGTTTTCAAAGTAGTTTAATGACAATCAGATTGTAATTTTGAAGGTGCTCCACATCGGCTATCTGTACTGAATTACTTCTCTCTGCTGGTAACAATGCTGTGCTTGGTTAATACTCCACTTGCACAAAAACATTCCATTGACATGTAATTTAAATTCATTCTGCTCTTCTAGGAACTCTCAAAGGATATTTATTTACAGCCCACAATCACTGTCCCCCAGCTTGACTGTTGTGTTTGGATTGAGGCCTTAGACATTGCAGTATCAAGCTAAACGTCAACAGCAGTTTAATAAATCCAGACAGTGGGGATAGCCTGTAACCAGGAGAGGGGCCCTGCTGTGTGCTGTGGATATATATAGCAGGATATGTCTCCCTAATATTTTTAACCCCCTGGCTCTTCATAGCGCTAGCTTGATAGGTGACTGCAAGCAGGGCCACTTCTCTCAGCCTCTTTCCCCTCCTGGCTTTTGCTCTTTGACTTTGAGTTAGGGCATCTTTTTATTTGAAGCTGGTCCATGGGATTTAAAACCATGAAAGGCATGGGCAGCAGTGGGTTTGCCTCCATGGTGAGTGCCAGAGTGTCCTGTGCAGCGTGTGCGGGAGAGCAGTGCTGGTGTGAGCTGAGCTGAGCCAGCCACAGCCCGCTGGGGAGGGGCATGGAGCCTCACCAGTGCTGGAGCCCATCTCCTCTGCTTTCAGGAGCTCCAAGGCTCTGGCCAAGCATGGAATTCGCTTTTCTTATTCACATAAACACACTGGTCTTATTCAGTGCTTTGGGGATGTCACCATAATCCAAAGAAGTAACTAGGAACGAGTCTTGGCCACGATGGTGAAACCAGTAGAGGAGGAACGTCTTGGGAGTTGAGGAACACGGTACTAATGGTGCTCCTAACATGGCAGAGACACTGTGGGGCTGTGCTGCTCCCATGTACAGTGGCAGCAGGGATAGCCCTGAGTCTCTGCTGCTGGCCTCCATTGTGGCTCTCTGGCTGGGAATACAGGTGGGGGCCGGGATGAGGAACCCATCTGTCAGCGTTCATCAGTCAGAAAGGCTGGCTCATTGGCAGGGCTGGGGCAGGCATAGGGGTTCAGGGGGGCCAGAGGGGTTGAGGGATAGGCACAGGGGTTCTGGGATAGGCAGAGGAGTTTAGGGGCAGGCACAGGGGCTCAGGGACAGCAGAGGGGTTCACTGGCAGGCAGGCACTGCTGGAGCTGGGAGTTCTGCCAAAGAAACACATATGCGGCTGGAGCCCGGTGTTCTTCTCCCTCCTTCTTTAATTTTTTTTAGCTTGAGGTTACAGGCATTGTTTCTTCTGATGGTTAGGGTTTTACAGTACAGCTCCAGGACGCGACTCCCTAATATTTTACGCACACACACGACTGCCCGTGAAGCTGTGGATAAGGAACCCGTGGCCGAGCAGCCGGGAGGATCCCGGGGTGACTCTCGCTGTCCGTGTGCCGCTGGGAGCGAGGTGCGGTTGCCGGTGCCCTTTGAAGCGCCCAGGGCCGGGAGCGCGTCCGGCCCCGCGCGGTCCCGTCCCGGCGGGGGGGGCGGGGCGGGGCGGGGCGCGGGCACGTGCGCGGGGGCGGTGCGGGCGCGGCGCAGGCGCGGGCGAGCCGGGGCAGGCGGCGGAGCCGGGGCGCCCCGAGCGCGCCGCGCCGGGCCGGGCTTAAAGAGCGGCGGCGGCGCGGGTCAGGTACGGACCTTCCTGCATCCCTCCTTCCCTCCCTGTCCGCGCTCCGCGCCTCCCCGCGGGGCTCGCCCAGCAGCGGGGCAGCGCCTTTCCGTTCTTTTTGTTCTCGCCGGTCGACTGTTTTTCAATTTTTTTTTTCTTTTTGTTGTTGTTGTGGTTTGGGTTTTTTGATTTTTTTTTTTTTTTCCCCTAAATTAAATTGGTTTCGCCCCGGGCGCGGAGCCCGGTGGGACCCTGGTGTCCGTGCGTGCGCGCACACGCGCGGCCGGGGCACGGCGGGGCGGGAGCGGCCGGTGCCGGTGCTGGTGCCGGTGCCGGCCGTGCCCGCCCGCTCCGGCTGCGAGGCGGCAGCCGCGCTCCCGGCGCCGGGAGAGGCGCGGGCGGGAGGCTCCCTGGCAGCCTCCCTGACCGTGTCCCCTCGCTGGATGGAGCCCGGGGCTGCCGGGGATGCGGTGCCCGCCGCGGGGGCTGGCGGAGCGGCTTGAGCCCCCCGCCCGGCGGAGGCGAGCATGTCCAGTGAGCGGCTTAACAAGACAGCGGTGAAGGATGCGCGGTTAAAAGACCTGTTGTTGGAAAGAGGTACAGGAGTGTCCGCAGGGGCAGGGACCGCGGGGTGCGGGCCGGGCACCGCACAGCCCGGCCCGCCCGGGAGCGCTCGCCGGCGGAGCTGCGGGGTCTGTGTGCGGGGAAGGCTCGGGGTGACGGTCCGCTGTGGTTGCTGGTTATTAGGGTTGTAAATTACGTCTCTTTTTACGAGCTCTTCCGAGAAGATGGTTTGATTCGACGTGTAGTTAGTTGCCTATTCCGTGTTGGGCGTTTACTCTGAAACGTTGTGTTTGGTTTTAAGGTGTTTTTTCCCCCGGAGAATTTTTATTAGAAATGTTGTTTCTTGCGTGTGAAGAAATTGATATATGCGAGTGTGTTAGGCTCGGGGCAGTAAAACCAAAGCATTTCTCTTCCTGGAGCTTTGCCCGGTTTCTTTCCCAATTAATTTATAGGAAAAGCGGCCAGGAGGAGATGCCTGTCTGGAAGGCAGTGGCCCTTCACGCCTGGCAGGTGTTGGGCAGGGGACGTGGTGGAGGCCGGGGTGACCCAGTGCCTGTCAGCAGCCGCTAGGAACTATTTAAATAGCCTTGATCAGTGCCAGCAAATATAGACTGCTGCTGCAGTCTGCCTTTGCTTTTTTTTGCTAATAACCTAATGAGCCGCAGGAATGTCACTCGGGAGGAAGAGATTTAAGAATATCTTTCCTTTCTCCGTGCTGTCCATTAAGGAAATCCTCTTGAACATCAGTAAGGTGTTTTGTTGCACTGGATGTGGGAAATCCCATATGCTCACAGCTGTGTGCTGTGGTTTTTATTTTTTTTTTTATTGTGTAGCCATGTTTTACTTAAACATTTTCAGATTATTCCCTCCCATGGAAGTGCTCACAGACCAGATCACTCATCTCTAAGGGAGAGGTATTGTCCTTTGCCACTGAAATGTAGGGGTCTCGATAAATTTAGAAGACTCTGCCCTTGGCAGATGGAGAAGTAACATGTCATTCTAGTGATCTGTGCATTCTAGGAAAGCCTAAATCAACATTGCTTGTTTTGCATGTTGCCCTTTAGCAACAGTCTCTCAATTTCCAGTCTAAAGTGTGGCATGTACCCAAAAAAAGTTTGGCTAAAGAAACCCTTTAGTATTTCAGTAGCCACAGAATGTGAATTGCAGAAGTTGTCAACTATCTAAAGTCTGTGTTCTGTGTTTCTGAGCCAAGAAAAACTGACTTTTAACTTAACTGTGGTTTGGGTGGGTTTATTTTTTAATTAATTCTGTTCTTCCGGCTTTTTGATCTTTTGGTGCCGACATTGTTAGCTCCCAGTGACGCAAGAGAGGGGAAAAAGAAAGCTCGCTGCCCTTCGTGTGGGGCTGATAGCAAAGCACTGACTAACCAAATTCTTTGAAAATGTTGGTGGTCTTAATGACTCTTAATGAGTGGAAAGTACTTAACAGCAAAGAGTGATAAAGTGATAGGCATATTTTTGCCCTTTACTCTTTCCTTAGCTTTAAGTAAGCTTAGTTACTCCCCTAGAGACGATTGTAGACGCTCAGCGTTTTGGTGGTGTGGCTGTGCCTGCTGGTAGCTTGTGACAGACAGCTGGACCTTGGCACCAGCCCCCACTGGACACCAGCACACCTACAGCTCTGTAGTCTGACGTCTCGTTTGCAAGAGATCTTAGAATAATGAAACAGCCTTGGGTTTCCTTTAGCTCCGCTGCAGATTCATCTTGGATTTTATGTTTTGAGTGGTGTTTTTCTAGCTCAGCTTCACAGTTGTGTTGTGTCTACACAAGTGTTCTGTCACATGGAAAGCTGAGGGTGGCTACCTATTAGAGATGGGGGCAAGGGGGCTTGTTTTCTGGTATTTGTTCTGTCCTTTCATTTTCATGTCATCTCTCTTTGCTAGCTTTTTAAAACAGAAATTTAGTATCAGTTCCCCTATGTTTCTGCATCCAAAGTAGTACCCTTTTTGGAAAGTACTGAAACAGAGCAACTTGAGCTGCTTCTTCTACCAGCCTAGCAACCAAAGACCTCCTCCCATTAACTGGAGTTGTCTTTCAAGATGAAAGCATCCCCTGTGAGCAATGCAGTTTCCATAGAAATATCATCAACTCGGTAACTCCAAAGGGCAATTTTCCCCCTTATGTTGCTCATCCTTGCTGCTCCAGTATAGCCAAAAGGGTGCAAGAGTGACTCATTTCTAAATATACTTAATATTTGTGGTATAGGCAGGGCTTCAGATAAGATGATGGATTCTGATGGAGTTCATTGTAATTGTATCTCTTGCAACAAGAAAGGCCCTGGCTTCATTTTTAACTGTGATGGAACATGTCTTGTTTTAGAGTATCAGAGCTCTTTTTAGATTTTTACCTGACTGGGAAAGCTTTAGAAAAGTTAGGGTTACACTAGTTGGAAATAAGGCAGTAGTTGAAAAAGACACTGCATTTAGATTCAACAGGCTTCAAGTTTTCCACTCTAGTTAAACAGCTTTCATGCTATTTACTTGATAGAAAAATTAAGGGTAGTGTACTCGATAAAGTTCCTAATTCCTCTCAGGCTTTGAAGCTTATGGAGCCCTCCGAACTCTATTGGTATTACAGATGGCTATTAAAATAGAGTGGGGTTTGTGTGTGTGTGGTTTCTTCAGTCTTTCGTTCAGTGAAGTTGTTTTGTCCAAAAGGCTCATCTGTGGTGTTTATGTTGAAGAGTTTATTATCTGTGGAGGCTGCAGAGAAGGATCAAAAAGAAGCTTCTTAGTTTTGACCTACAGCCACTCAGGTTGATCAACTTGCTCTGGCAAATATTAAATAATTTTTGTGCTTTTTAGAACAGTTTTCTTCACAAAACTTTGCAGAATGGACAGCAATAGTATCTCAAGCCAGATCAATCTCAGAGAAATATTGAGAGTCTTTTCAGGTAGTTGCTGTGATGGTTAACCTTTTGTGTGTTGATGACACGTTTTCCTCTTCTTTTCTTTGTTTTAGCTGAACTGGAGTTTGTTCAAATCATCATTATAATCGTGGTTATAACTGTTATGGTGGTAGTGATCATCTGCTTGTTGAACCATTACAAACTCTCGACACGCTCCTTTATCAACCGACAGAGCCAAAGCAGAAGGCAGGAAGAAACTCTGCAGACGGTGAGTGTGAGCCCCTTGCACAAACTCCTTTTCCTTATGTTCTGTGGGCCTGCAGCAAGGCTTCCCAACGAGCTCTGGTACAGGCAACTGCTGGAAAAACTACTGAGATCACCTTTAATACTCCCTATAGTTAGGTCTTTTGCCAAAGTTGCATTTGTCAGTAAAAAACAAGTTTGGAACACAAATTTAACGTACACTGTCTTCGATTACTTTTAGACCCTGCTGTGTTTTATGTAGCCTATACTCATTTTGCATTTGGAGGCTTAGATGTGACATCATGTTTGCTGCTGTAATTTGAGAGGGGAGTGAGGAAGGGGAATGAATGGAGATTAGCTGGGGTGCAAAGAATTGGAATACACGTTATGACTTCCCATATATTGTCTGATTCCCTGGAGTTTTATTGCTGCTACTGTTTTGTGGAGCTGCCGTGGCTGTTCACTGGATCAAAACCACTGTCTTGGTAAGGGCCCAGCAAAATGTAATGTTTGTTTCACTAAAACAACAAGAAGAGACTAGGAAAAGGATCTCTCCAAGGACTTGGAGTGCTTAAGATATGTTGCTGCAGAGTCAAAAGCTTAAGATGGGATCTCAGTCAGTACTTGTTAAACTGCATTTAGTTAACCCAACAGTAAATGGGCACCTAATTTGCTTAGTGAGCCAGGAGTTTGCTGGGTTAACCTTGTGAGGGTTAACCACAGTGTGTCCCTGACCTTGGGATATCCCCCACAAGCCTTGCCTGGAGGAAACAAGCGTCCTGTAGTGTTGCAAGGAGATCCTTTCTTCTGATGTGCTTTTCCCAGAGTTGTGCCCTTGGCCTCTTTGCTGACAGCGATGGCCAAGGGGCCATTTATTAACTCACCTTTTGATGCATTGAATTCCTGGTAACAGTGTTGAGTTCAGTTTCATTTTGCTGTAAAAAAAAGTCAGATTGTAACTGAGAGATGTGGTCTCATAGTGATTTACACCAGTTTTAACTCCACAGTCTCACCTTTTTATCCATTCCAGTTTTATGTTTCTTCCTTCTTTGTACTCCTTGGGGAGCTGCAAAGGTCATGGTGAGAGGCCTCAGGGGACTGCTCTGGCTGAACACTAATTGCCAGCTTTTTACTTTTGCTTTTTTTTTTTTTGTTTCAGCAGGGGAGGCAGCACTGACAGGGAAGGAGGCAGAGATGCCACAGTGGCTGCTGTGGGGCTGCCTCCTTGGCAGTCCTGGCAACTGGGAGCTCCCTCCTGTCGGCTGTACAATGTGACAATGCAGGGTTCCCAAAGCTCTCTTAGTACATCACCTGTGCCATTTTGCTGGGGTGAATTGCTTTTTCCTTGGAGGCTGCAGGGGGAGGAAAAGAGTTGCCTCCTCAAGGAGAGGCTGCCTCATTGCCTGGCACTTTGGTAGTGTACGAATGCTTAGCTGTAATTTGGTTACAGATGAAACTGGAACTTGTCAAACCTTAACCTCGTGGACTTGAGGACTGGAAAAATTGACTAGATTAATTTGAATGTTGCTTTGAAATGGACAGTGTAATTCAAGAACCACAATTTTGTCTGAAAAATGTTAGCTATAATTGCTACAGAGGCCCCAAATGAAATAGTTTGAGATAAATGAAATGCATTTTCATCTTCACAAATCTTTTTAAACTGTAGTAAGCTGTCAAATGCATGAAATAACCCATTATTTCCTTTGTATGGTTCATTACTATTGTCTGTTATCAGAGGCGGTGGTATTTTTTTTTTTTCTCTTGAGCACAAGGGAGAAAACTTAACCTTCTTGTGAAGAACATGCAATTTGACAGCAGGGATTTGGGAGCTGCTTTAGTACCCAGAACTGATCTTAAATAATTTTTGAACACTGACTCAGTTTCAGTTTGATGTCACCATTATAAGTAACAATAATCACAGCCAAGTGAGCACTTCATGGGAATTGATGAGGGGACAGCAAGAACCAGTTACTAATTTTTTTAAAAGCCTGTGGTGTAGGTTTGTCATCACTATTACTCATCTGAATTTCTGATAAGCTGCAGCTCTTCTTAGAAGAAGGTCATACTTGTGGGGAATGGGGATTTAGATGTCTCTGAGTTCAGATGTCAAAAACTTTGAATTTTCCTTTGTCTCAGGTGTTAGAAGGAAATTCTCATAGAAACTGTCTGTGCAGTGCAAGCCTTAAAAGCAGTGTGCAGAGGATGAGGGTCAGAAAACTAAAGTAAGTGCTCTGTGGTGAGAAACTGCAAATGACCAGTCTGTTCTCATTGTCCACAGTGGAGTGACTTGCACAAGATAATAGTGTGAGTGGTGAGATGCAGGTTATACACTTCTAAAATTCATTTCTTGTACCAGGCAAGCCTTGTTCTGTGTGCACATGCTATCCAAGTGGATTTTATTGCAAGGGAATATTTTTTATTGGTATATAGACTCTGAAAACAGTTATAAATGTTTGTTAACCACTAATGTCCGAAGAGAATATTATTGTGACCCAAGTCTTCTTTTGGTAGGGAAATAGAGGAAATTCAGCCATGTTTCTTGAAAGAAAATAGTGAAGCAAATTATTTGACTGTTGCCTAGTTCTGTAGTGACTCTGAAGAGAACATCCCTTCGTGTAACTGAGGTAGTAGAGCTGCATCAAAATGTAGAATCCAGCTTTTCCTTCAGATGAGGCTGTTTTGTTTTGTTTTGTTTTTATCCTTTTGTTACTTTCAGTTTTCTTTAAGCCTGTCCTATTTCTAGATAATCATGCCTTCCACCAGCTAACTGGTGGCTGAACTGCACAGGTTTCTGGCCTCATAAAGACCAACTATTGAACAAATGATCGCTCTTATTCCAGCTCTTCTACAAAGTGTAATAGGAGCGATCAGGTAAATGATCTCCTGCCTTTATTGCCAGCCTGACACCTGTAAAACTCAAGGGTTAGGCATCAGAAATCATTAAATAATAGATATTAGTGGATTTCTTTTTCTGGTTCAACTTCTTCATGGTTATACAAACAAAAAAAAAACCCTGAACAAACACCCTCAAATAAAACAAAAATAAAAGAGGATGATAATGAGAATTTCAACTTCCAGGCCAAGTCAGAAATTAGAATATTAAAAAGATTAAATCACTGCAATCACAAGTGTTAACATTTGAAGTGATGTTTGAAGGGCAAAAAAAGGACCAGTCATAGAAAAAAAAAAAAGGCTGCTCTTAGACAAGTGCTGACTAAATGTTGTTACGTGCCTGTTCTGTAAATACACTTTTCTGTGTGACCACCAGTTCATATTTATAATTTTTCTTTATTTTCATTCCTCTGGAGTATCATCTTCCAGTCTTTCCCATGGTCTTTGGTATTTTATTACCTTGGTTATTGTGCCAAGGCATTAAGTGGATCACAGCCAAGGGCAGGAAAAACACTGGGTGCCCAGGAGCAGTGGGTGCTTCTGCTGCAGTGCTGAGGGTGCTGCCTGCCCCCTCCTTGTGAGGCTATTAAACATTCCAACCCTGTTTTAACATAAGCAGAAATAAGAGTTTTGGGGTCATAATTGTGAGAGGTGGAAAGATGGTGAGTGATAACCATGTTGGCATGAGCAGTAGCCTGGAGTGAGCCTGCAAGTTGCTGAACAGTGCCTGTATCACATTGGTTAAAATATTGGATGTTTCCTGCTGCTGGCTTATCCATCAGCAGTGTTGGGCTTCACAGTTGAGAGCAAGCCAAGGGTTGCAGAGCACCTGAGAGGGATACAAAGCCCATAGGCTGTGGAGTACACCAGGAGCATGCCCGGGGCTGCTTCACTTGAAACAACAGAACCTCTTGCATGGGAGCAACTGATGCTACTGGCAGTGCTGGGGGATTTTGGGGCAGAGCCATGTGGTAGCCTTGGAAAGGCACATCTGTGCACAGGATATGTGTGTCTGATACCCAAGGGGAGATCTGTGTTGCTGGCTGTGCCTTGTTGACCTTGTATTGGGAGGGCACTATTGCTGGTAACCAAAAGCATCCCTTCTGGAATGTAGGTAGCTGCAGCTGAGCTGTTTGCTGGGACAAAACAAAGATAAATCTTGCTTCCCAATGATTAACTCTTAATGTCATCACCAGTGATTTCCACAGGGACATTGAGAGGAAAGAGATTAACTGACTTACAGAGAGGTACTTAATGAGCTTCTGATGTTCCTAATTTCATTCCTTTTCCCTATCCTGGTGTCTTTGCATTGTCTTCTTTTATAAAGTAGACGTTGAATGAGTGTTGAATACTTGGACTGCTCCAGGCCTATTCCTGGCAGCAAATCCCTACATCCATCACACAAGATACTCACTCACTCTGACCAGCCCCTGCGTCCCAGCACCGAGGGCAGCATTGCTGCTCAGGCTGGTCAGCTTGCATTAGAACCTGTGTTGGGAATGCCAGTCTTGGATGCCAAACTCCAGGAGCACAGCTGTAAAAAATACTCCCCTCTGCCCTGTACCAGCTATTTCAGAACAAAAGGGGACTGTTGGGGAGGTGACAGAAAATACTCAATAATATTGACAGCTGAGGGATTTGTCAGTAATTTCAAATGTTAGTCTTTCCTGCTGTTCTTTTAAATGATTTCCTACTGGCATTGGCATTATTCTGTCTGTTTCCTGCTGGTGTCCCTGGGCCACTCATTCTCATTTTCTTACTGACATATGCAGAAGAAAGAAAATCCCACTGGGAACAAGAACCCAGTCTACAGCCAGGAGAGAGTGTGAGTGCTGTAGACCACCCTGCTTTGCCAAATCTTTTTGTTTGTAGCAGTCATCATTTGGCAGGGGCTGGGAGTGCACTGTATTCTCCTGCTGTCTCCTTGAGGGACATGGGCTCGCCTCTCCTCAGGGAGTGCTGCCAAGAGGGACAGTGAGCTCGGCTGCTGCTCTTTGAAGTCTCCCACAGTAAAGTCATTATATGTTTAATAAGGGCAGGGTTGTCCAGGAAACCTGCAGGTAGGACTAGAAGCAAGGAGTGCTGGCTTTGGGTGGCACCTGACTCAGTGTGTCACCTTGGGCAGCTTGCTTCATCTTCAAACAAAGGAGGAAGAATAATAGTACTTACTCCCTTCAGCTGAATGAAATGAAGATTACTTGAAGTGATGAAGTGCTGTGAAGTTGGGGAAATAAAAGTCTTAAAGCATTAAGTAACAGGAATAATTGCAGTAAGTGTAGGGAGGCAGATTATGTGTGAGAGATTTGGCACTCTCCGTAATTCTCCAGTACTTCTCCTTGGTACCGTGCACTGCTCTGTTAGACAGTGTCACCTTTCCTGCCTTTGAGGAATAGCTTTTAAAGGAATGAGCAATCCTGCTGGAATACTCACCATTCTGTTGGGGGCAGCACAATAGTTTGTTTTGCTTGTGTTTGTTGATAGCTTCAAAGCTGTGGTGGTCTGTATCACCCAGGAAGATGGAATGGAAGGGAGGAATGAGCCCCTGTGCCTTGCTGGAGTGTTTTCAGCAAGCCACTGCTGTAATGTGGTGTAATGTACCACCTAGGGCCAAAATCAGAAACTACACTGCTATCTCAAACATTTCACTTGCAAAAGCAGTGTGTGTATTTGAGTGTGTGTGTATGTGGTTTTTGTATAAAAATAAAAATCTGTATTAAGGGGAAAAGAGGGACCTTCTTAATGATTGTAATGCATTTTAGAAAGTGAAAAAGTGACTTTTGTTTCTCAGAAAACATTATTTCAGGCAGAGTTCTATTCTGCAGAAACTTAGTAGTGGAGAAAGCCTGTAAATCTCCTTAACAGTCAGCAAAAAAAAGAAAAGTTTGGATTATATGGGATTGTCATGGTTTAATCCCAGCTGGCAACTAAACACCATACAGCCACTTGCTCCCAGCAGGATGGGGGAGAGAATAAGGAGGGTAGAAGTGGGAAGCTGTGGGCTGAGATCAGGACAGTTTAATAGGAAAAGCAAAACAAGGAGTTAATTCACCACTTCCCAGGGACATGTGCGTGTCCATCTGCTTCCAGGGCATCGGTGCTCCATGGTGTGTAACAGTGACTTGTGAGGACAAATATTCTTGCCCCCAAAGTCCCCCCCTTTTCTTCTTCTTCCCCAGGCTCTACATACTGATCATGCTGCCATATAGTCTGGAATGTCCCTCTGGTCAGAGGGGTCAGCTGTCCAGGCTGTGTCCCCTTCCAGCTCCTCATGCACCCCCAGCCTCCTCGCTGGTAGGGTGACGTGAGGAGCAGAAAAAGCCCTGACTCTGTGTGAACACCATTCATCAATAATGAAAATATCCCTGGGTTATCAACACTGTTGTCCTCACAAATGCAAAGCATGGCCCCATACTTGCTACTATGAAGAAAATTAACTCTATTGCAGCTATAACAAGCACTGGGATCCTTCTGCTTTATTACAGTTTGAGGAAAACTTTTTGAGTGTAAGTTTTTATCTGTAATTTCTCCTGAGTTAAAAATTATTCTTCTGGTAAATGTCTTTCCTGCCGGCTGTCAATGGGCTGATGCTCAGCTGAGGCAGTTGGATGACAGTGTGTGCTCCAATGTTTGAAAATGTCCTCAAAAAGTCATCTTCCTACACTGTTTAATTCTAGAGACTCTAAAGCTTTGTAAAATATGAAATAGCAAATTATCCTAGGCTTATGGAGTCTCCTAAGCTCTAAATACTGAGTTAAATAATCATCACCATGACATAATTAAGTAATCACTCAGCTGGATTTATTGAATGATGCTGCTATTTCAAAACCTAATCACAAAGTTAATTTCTGTAAATTATGGTGAAACCCAAGAACAGCAATGGTCAGCAAAAGACATAGGTGGATCCCTAAGATTTTTCTTGCTTGATGTTAATGGTAGTGCTAGGATTTTCATTCCAAAGCCTAACAATATTAAAAATGAGTACACTATAGGGAGTGAATGCATAAGCTTTCTCTCCCTGTTACTTTTAAGTGTTGAAGCTCATGCCTGAAGTCTCTTGAACAGGAGCAAGTTGAGGTGGCCTAGCTACAGTCTGTAGGAAGCAGGTAAATGAGGTACTGCCCTCATCAAAATATGGGTAAATTGCATTTGCTCAGGTTTAGCCTTGTTTGCACATACCTGATAACTACTTGTACAAATCCCTAATATAAATACAAATGCTGTTAGTTCTCATCTGATTTTCACTGATACGAGCACAAGGGAAGCATTTTATCTTTCAAAGGAAGGTCTGTAAGCACAGGGACAAGCAGAGAGCAAGAAGTAACACTTTCTCTCAGTGTAAGTCACCCTAGATTGGTCAGGGTGGTCCCAGCACTTTATTTCCTAAATCTGCATCTCAGGGTGGAGGAGTGTAGCCATGGGGATGTTTTTCTCTTGCAACACTTTCTTCTCATCTCCACCTCTTGTCATCATGCCAAGATCAATGGAGTTGGTGGGCATCAACCCTAGCGTTAGGTGGTATCTACCCCTTGCAGGGAAGGGGGAATTTCCCTTGAATAAAGATTCAAGAAAGGTAGGTAGTAAGTCTCCTGTGGTAGATGCAATGATTTCAAGAGAGCAGAAATTCTGTGTTGGATCAGTCAGTCTGGCCTTGGTGAGGAGAGAATTCTGTGCTGTGTCATTGGACCAGCCATGGTGAGGTTGGTCTGCACGTGTGTGAGCCTGATAGTTTCCAAGTGTGGGCATGCTGAGCACATGTTACCCAGCCATCTGCTTGGGGAGTTACTCTGGCTCCTGGGATAGAGATCTTGCTGGGGGTTGGCTGCTGCCAAATTATTTATTCAGTCTGCTGCTCTGTCTGGGGGAAACCTTAGGGAGGGGAGCTACAGGTGAACTGTAGGACATACTGTCACAGGAACAATATTGTTACATATCCTTGCATCCTAAGGGTCTCACAGGCTCAGAGTTCAACTGCATCCCAAGGTGTTTACCTTCTCAAGTGATTATCCCAGAGTGGGGAGAGCTTTGGGCTCCTTTGGTCTCATCTTGGTGTGACTATCCCAGTGCCCTGGTTACACTCAGTGGGATCCCTGTAACAGCTGCAGTGCCTCCAGGCAGGGCCTTTGACTGTTCTGGGATTCAGGCATCAGCAGTAGAAGTAACAGGCAAGTCTTGTCTTCTAACAAGTTATTTCTGTTAGGCATGGCTGGTAGCAGATCTGGGAGTCTTGGCTCAGTGAGCAGGTACTGTTCCATCCCCATGCAAGGAGTTTTTCTCCATATGCTCACCATCTCTGTCAGCTCTTCTTACCCTCTCGCCTTTGGGAGATGGGCCCTAGGATGGAAGTAATTTCCACATCTTCATCAGCAACTCTTTCTCATGAAGGAGTTTAAGTAATATGAGTGGTGGAGGTAGATTTTATTTCTTTCTGGGTTGACTTGTTGGTTTTGCCTTTTTTCCTCTCTTCTGAGCCTGTAACTCAGGAGCAGTTGATTGAGAACTTTAGCTTTTAGAGCTATGACTAATATGTTTTACGAACAGTTACAGTGGGTTTGGAGCCTGCTGATAATCTGACTGCCTTTAGTTGTGCAGACATACCCTCAGATACTCCCAAATGAGGGCACCTGGGTGCTTAAGGAATGGAAAAGAATGCATATACAAGTATGTATATACATGTATGTGCATAGTTCCATTAGTTTCTTCAACTGACAGAACCTTATCTAGGCACTGAAATACATGAATTTGCATAAGATCTGTCTTTCATGTCTTTGCAAGGGAGAATATTTGGAGAAGTTGTAAATAATTGCTATTGTCAGCCTCTCTTTATCTTAGCTCTCTAAAGCTACAGGAGAGAAGTGTACCAGTTTTGCTATTTAGAGCATTTCCCTTAGCAGCTGAATCCTGTGGGAGAGTCCTGTTAGAGCAGCTTTCCTCTGCGGTGGACTCTGCTGACAAGATCACAGACGGCTTTTGGTCTCTGAGTGTCATGATGAACATCTAGTTGGGTCTATTTTTACATCTGAAATATGTTGAAAGATGCTATGGTGAGAAGAAGCAGTACAGTAAGATTTGGAAGCAGTCTATACATGGTAATGCTTTTGGGGACAGTACGCGTTTTCCTTCCAGTTCCTGAAATTTCTTATGTCTGTAAAACTTGAATTAGCATCAAGAAAGTAGTCATGACTATACAATATTTTGATTTTTCTCTTTGTGCACCAAGATTCAAGTTCTGTGCTTTATAACTGCTCTGATATGTCCTTTGCAGCTTCAAAATTTTCCAATAAAATAAATTCATTGTGAGTTACTGCTACTCTAAACAGCTAATTGAGAAGAAAAATAATGATGCACCTTAAGCTATTTTCCCTTATTGACAAACTGTTCTTGACCCTTTTATTCTGCCCTGAGTGTTGGTACGATTCAGAGCAGCATTTCAAGGCATGAGAGAGAAAATATTTTGACCTGAGAAGGTGATTGGAGAAGTGGTTGAAAAAGTGGCTGAAACCTCAGCTGCTTTAACAACTGTTTATGATGGGAATTGGGCAACTGACAGTTTTGACCAGATTATCCCTGGGTTTAGTATGTCTGTCACTTCACTGAGATTACAGACGCCAGGTTTTGTTGTGAGCTGTTTTGCCTGTGGTGTGTAATGGGGATCCTGGCTGGCAGACCTTTGTCAGACCTGCCACCCTTGCTGGTTTGGGAGGTGATGGGTACCTGCTCAGCACACAGGTGCTGAGGTGTCTCCTGTCATCTTCATGCATTGCTACACTCTCTCAGCCACCACCAGCTTGCTGCATCCTTGTGGCCTGTGGGGCTGGATGCTGTGGATGACATCTTGGCAGTTGCAAAACGGACCAAGCTTGACTTGCTTGGGAGCAGAGCTGCTCTTTGCTCATGTCTTGGAAAAAAAGGGGTGGGATGTTGCTTATTTAGCTCCTGAAGACAGCCAGTCCTTAGAGGATGACTGCTGGTAAGAGCTGTGATAATGAGGATGGTGATGTGATCTATTAATTTTTCTTTTTTTGTTGTTTTCTTCCACATTTCAGGAGGGGTGCTTGTGGCCTTCAGAAAGCTCGGTTTCACGCCAGGGTGCTTCAGAGGTACTGACAGATTTCTGACTATCTTCACCGAGTGCTTTCTTTTTCTGTGATGTATATTTGGTTCCTTGCCTCTATTTTTTGTAAAGAGAGCTTTTTCAGTGTAGCTCACACCGTCGTCTAAGCCTGCCTTAACACGCATTTCATAAATTCCTGAGAGCTTTTCATAAAAGAATGAAATTCTGCCTACCTGACACCTCATCTCCATCAGCAGCTCCCTGTGTCATAGTAGGCATTCACAAGTAAATGGTGGAGGTATGTCTCTTCCCTGCAGTGGCTCAGTAATCTGAGTATTCATTGGAAGCTGGGAGACCAGTTCCTCTTGTCCCTGAATTTTTCTTGGATTTACACCACGTACCCTATCACCAGTGTCTCCCATTTTCCGGCTAGCACAGATCCCTTGTCTGTGTAATAATTTGTGGGTGTATTGCTCTGAGTGGTCCAGCTGTCCTGTTACAAACAGCAGAACTTCCTGGTGTCGGCCCTGCATCTGTGAAGGTCAGGGATTGAAGACCCTGCAGGGATCCAAAAAAGAGAAGAGCAGTTTGATAGATCTAGATCCGAGAAGCTGCTGGTGTCTGTCCAGGTCTGGGATAGACCAAGTGAGGAGCAATAGCACCTCACAGAGTATCTTGAATGCTTCCTTTTGTAAAGCCTGTCCTTCTCCAGGGTTTAATATACCAGGGACATACTTTCTATCACAATGCAGAAGCTTTGTAGGTTGTCCCCAGAGGCTGAGTTCTGGCTGAGAACTGAGTGGGAGGACACCTGATACACTCTCATAGTGAAGGTGTGAGATAAGCCAAGCCTTTACAAATTGTGCTAAAATGACCATCTGAATTTGGGGATGCATTAACTCTGAGTAGGAGGGGGAAGCTCAGACTGCAGCTGAAATTCAGTATTGGGATATAGTTGTAGAACTAGTCAATTATCAAGACTAGAGAGAATTCGTTTCCTGGTTTCAGAAACAGAATCATTTGTTTTTGCTCGGAATGGTTTAATGTCAGAAGGAGCTGTGTGGGGTCTTGGGCTTCCTTCGTGCAGCTGTTCTCAAGTGTGCTGGATCCTTCCTGCACCTCTTGCCTCTTCACCTGCACTCATGTGGCCACACGTGTGCCTGGTGGCTGCTGGGTTTAACCTCTAAGACAGGTGGCAAAAAGAAGCATTCTGTGTTGTATCAGTTCGTTGTAAAGATTGGAGCGCTTTGTGCAGATGCGGAGTCACGCGTGTCTCTCTTGCCGTTTCAGATCATGTACGCCCCAAGATCCAGGGACAGGTTTACCACCCCATCTTTCATGCAGCGGGACCGTTTCAGTCGCTTCCAGCCCACCTACCCTTACATGCAGCATGAGATCGACCTTCCCCCGACCATCTCCCTGTCGGACGGCGAAGAGCCGCCGCCGTACCAGGGCCCGTGCACCCTGCAGCTCCGCGACCCCGAGCAGCAGATGGAGCTCAACCGGGAATCCGTCAGGGCGCCGCCCAACCGAACCATTTTTGATAGCGACTTGATAGACATCTCGATGTACAATGGGGGTCCCTGCCCACCCAGCAGCAACTCGGGCATAAGTGCAACCAACTATAGCAGTAATGGAAGGATGGAAGGACCACCCCCGACGTACAGTGAGGTCATGGGGCATTACCCAGGCTCCTCTTTTTTCCATCACCAGCACAGCAACATGCCTCCTTCCTCGCAGAGGGGGAACAGACTTCAGTTTCAGCAGAACAATTCAGAGAGCACAATAGTCCCCAGCAAAGGCCAGGACCGGAAGCCAGGAAACCTGGTCTAAGTGACTCGCCCAGGTGTGTTTGGAGTGAAGATGGGAGATCCCAGCAGGCGGTGGAGGAAGAGCCCCATGCTCCGGTGCACAGTGTTGTTACGTTTCACGTGGTACAACTGAGTAAAACCAAACGTGCAAACCAGTTCTTTGTTTCTGATTCCTTTCAGGGGAATTGCATGCAAAGCAGATTGAAAGAAATACAAACTTCCATTCAGTTTGTCTACGAGCAGTGTTTGGGGGGGGGGGGGATATATTATTTTTTTTTTAATAAACTATTTCAATTATTTAATTCTAAAAGTTAACTTAGCACAGAAATGAGGCTTGTACAGCCTGTTTTATACTCACTGAATGGCAGAAGGAAGAAGGTGGTTTTGCTAGAAAATGGGGGAAGAATTGGCCAGTTTGCTTTTTTTTTTCTCCCAGGGTGTGAATTCTTTTTAATATGAAACAAAATTCCTATTCTGTGTGCCAAGGTATAAAGTTGAGAACTTAGATGAATGCAAGGAATTAATTTGTGTTGTGATAAATGTGTTTTAAAAAGTTGCACTATCTTACTGTTTTAAAAAAAATATATATGAGGGAACTGTTTTATGTGAAGTTCTTCTATATGTTGTCGTTTCACCTGTGGAATAATGATAGAGCCCTAGAAGTAATCTGGAGGAGTTTGCCCCCTCCCCCTGGGTTTGCTAGAAGGTGGGGACAGGACTTAGCCTAACATCTCTTGACTTTTACAATTCAAAAAATACAGGGACGCTTGTCTTTGCAATAATTTGCGTTCAAATAACAGTGTATCAGTGAAGTGTCTTGGAGACTTTTGGATGGAAGAAGGCAAATCCGAAATCCCAGCATTTTCCATCACTTAAGGTTTAGCTATTTTGCGGTGTAGACTATTTCTTTCATAAATGGCGAAGCTGAAATTCCCAGATGCGTTGATTTGTATTGATTCTAAGTGCTGCCATTCTTTTCCTTTTCCATAATGCAGTATCACCAGTACTTACCGTTCTAGAGATTTTTGTCCTCACTGTAGCCTGAAATGTATTTAGTCACATATCATGACATTATGCAATAAATGGTTTGAAAACGCAGGGTGGGATTTTTTTCCCCCTGCAGCGCTGTTCAAGTTCGTGAGACTGTTGTGGTTTTCGCTCTCCATTTCATCCTTTCAGATGCTGAGGTTCAGTCCTGGAGGTCTGTCCTGTTGAAGTGAAGGGTGCCCTCGTGGCAAAACCCCCGTGGTGCTTCTGCAGCAGAACCAAGAACGCTCGTGGCAGTGGTGCTGACTCCTGCCACATCCCTGGCAGAGACGTGGGAGCACCAGGAATTCTCCCTGCAAACCATTTTGCTCTGGGCCCTGTTGCAGAAACCCTTCTGGGTGCATGATGTCTGCGTGGTGCCAGCAGGACTGTGCTCATGGGTAAAGGTGACTCGTGTTAACCAAGTGTCTGTAAGCCCTGATTTTTTGCTATACTGGCCTGGAGAGTAGTTGGAAGGTGTCACCTGCCTGTGTCGTGGCATGTGGGGTGTTTCTTCACTGGCTGTTCCCGTGTGGAAGCAAGCATGGTGCTGGAACTCAGTTGGCAAAAGGTGATAGTGGCATCACAAGCACATGAAAAAGCACAAATTGCACTTAAAATGCATTTTGGAAATGGACTTAAAAGTAAGAATCTGTAGTCTTAGCTTGAATGGTTTCTAATATATAGGTGTATGAGTGTGTCATAGACCTTTTCACTTTAAGATCTTTCACTTTTTTCTATTTTCCTGAGCCCTGTGCTTGGTTGCAGGCAGCAGCTGCTGAGTGCCCCAAGGGCACTGATACCCTGGTCCCATGGCTGGAGGCTGGATTTCTGCAGGACTTCTGTACACGGGGGGGCTCTGATAACTGAAGTGCATCTTTGATCTATGCAGAGTTTTAATGCCAAAACAGTGTGTATGTGTGTGTGCGTCTGCGTGTGTGTGTCTTTTGAGCCTCAGTGTAGATTTGTTTTCTTCATAAGGTAATTTGATTTTATTCTAGCTTAGAAAACATTTGTATAACTGTTAGTCTGAATACACAGCCTCATTTGTCTCTGTAATTGTTATTTTGGTCTGAGTCATGCTGGTAATGCAGAGTAAAGCTGCCTTTTATCGTATATATTAGTTGAAGGGAGAGACAGAGATTGTATGGTGGGATTCACCTATTTTTTTCCTCTCAGACCCGCAGGACAGGTGTTTAGAAGATGACTAGGTGGCTTTCAGTCAGCTGAGGCTCTTATCACTGTCTGGTTCCTGGGAATGAAAGCTGTGAAGTTAGATTTTTGCAAACTACCTACCTAACTAATCCTTAGTTAAAATCCACAAACAAAACCCAACCAGAGGACAAAGCCAACAAATGTTGGTTTTGGTCTTGAGTGACTTGTCACTTGAGGAGTGAGCCTTTAAGCCAGAGAATGTGTGTGCCTACAGAGACACTGTGCTGTTGCCTAAGTGAGGATTGTTTAGCCAAGAAGCCTTCAGATGAGAACAGCTGGAACTCAATTGTCATGGCAGAGCACACCTGGACTGGGCCCTGGGCGTGGGCTGGTTGGTGACCAACTTTCCTCACGTGCGGATCTCAGCAAAGTGAGCCTTGAAGTTGCCTTCAAAGTCATCTTTCGGGAACATACTTCCTCTAAAAACAGCCCTTTGCCATCTTTTGCCCTCTCTGCATGCCAGTGGATTTATGCACTTCCCATTAACGTTGTCCAGTATGCTGTCTCTTCATTTTTCTTGGCTGAGAAAACTTTTCTGCATGGAAAATGCAGCCTTTTCCAGTTCTTTAGAAAAGATTTGTTTAAAAATAATTTGGTGTTTGCTCGCCCAATAGTTGCATCTCCTCTTGCATATTTGTCTTCTCATCCTAGAATCAGAGGATAAGCTGAGTTGGAAAAGACCCGTGAGGATCATTGAATCCAACTCCCAGCCCTGTGCCGAGCCATCCCCAAAGAGTCACACCATGTGCCTGAGAGCATTGTCCAAATGCTTTGTGAACTCTGTCAGGCTCTTGCTGTGACCACGTCCCTGGGGAGTCTGCTCCAGTGCCCAGACACCCTCTGGGGGAAGAATCTTTTCCTGATACCCAACCTAAACTGCCCCTGGCACAGCTTCCAGCCATTTCCTTGGATCCTGTCACTGGTCAACAGAGTGAGGAGACCAGTGCTTGCCTCTCCTCTTTGCCCCGTGAGGAACTGCACTGAGGTCTCCCCTCAGTCTCCTCCAGGCTGAGCAAACAAAGTAACCTCAGCCACTTCTCATATGGCTTCCCCTCTGGACCCTTCATCACCCTCACAGCCCTCCTTTGGGCACTCTCTAATGGCTTAATGTCATGCTCTGCTTTCCCAAATGTAAAGTGCTGACAGGACCTCTCAGCTCTGGGAGTGTAGTGACTAGTTTACTTGATGTAGGTGAGCTTGCAATCTTCTGTTTTGGGGCCTCTTTCAGTAGTAAATAGGCTATTTTCTGATGGAGATCACTCTCTCCAGTGGGAAGGCAGTCAACAGTGTAACATTGAAACACTTTGGTTTTTTACTTTTTCTTCTGTTGGCATTGTAGAGAATCTGCTCTTGATAGCAGAACAGAATGGTAAAAGAAATACCAGAATTAGATAGCACAATCAGTCTTTACAAGCTTAGAAATTGGTGAACTCTGCAGATACGTAATTCTATGAAGCATTTATGGAAGACAAGCTTTGAAAATATCCAGAATTGATAGACTGTATTCCAGAGCCACTCAGTGAAACTTTGTATAAATTATAAAACATTCTGCAAACATTGTAGCATTAATTGTGTAGATTTTGCCTCCTTACTGATGCTCTGGTTTATGTGTCTCATACACAAAACCCACATAATATCTGTGTGGTATTTTCTATGTGATGGATCGTATTTGCCTGAATTCTGGTTGCATCTTCTGACTTTGCCCAGTAACTCGTGTTCCCAAAATTTAGTATAGTGACTCCTTTAGTAGTTTTCAGGTTAAAATATTATTTTTTCTTCTAAATGGACCTTTATGAAATAAAGTTTTGTGACCTCTGTCCTACTGCAAAGACTAATTTTTCCCTTAGGTGTCTTGGCATGGTTCTCTTCTTGGTGCTAAATGTGCCCCATCTTTGGTGTTTTTGTATGACCTTTCAGGACTAGAAAAGGCAGGGGGTTTAGCAAAAGAAAAAAGCCAGTTTATCTCCCAGTTTACCAATGGAGTACTTGGCACTTAGCTCTAATTCTGTTCCTATGTCTAGCACAGTTGTGCTTGAGCTCCTCTCAGTGCTGGACAAGCAGACTGAGTGTGATGCTGCTTAAAAAATGTGAGTGAGGGATAGGAGGAGGGGCACCCAGCCAACAGTGCAGTGTTGAGATCCCTTTCCTGGTTTATGTGGCACGTGCAGAATTCACAGGACCTTGCATGATAGGATGTTTTCATCAGGGAGGATGTAATTATGCTACTCCTGGTCTTGTCACTGATGAACTCTGCACTTGGGCCAGTCTCGGGCTGAGGGGACTTTATTACAGCATGATTTTTCCTTTGGAAGTATGAAAACTCAAGCATACACCCCATGTACAAGTTCCTGATGGCTAGTGAGGAAGATGTTTGCATTCCTGCACTCATGGAATCTGCAGGAACCATGGGTTAAGCTGTGCTTCATTTGGCTTTTTATTACTGCTTGCCCACTTCTTCCACCAGTTTGTCTCAGCTGGAAGCTGCTTCTGTTACACCAAATCTCTGAATGTTCTTGTTGCAGATATATTTTTTTTAAAAGTGTCATTGAGAGTTCTTTTATTTTCTTCTATGAATGGGGTGCAGGGATGGGTAAGGAGCAGAATTGCGTTGTTTATTAAGGAATGCACTTCTTTGCAATAGAGAATAAATCCTTGTCCTGCTGAAGAGCCCCTTGTGGAGGCTGTCTGGAACACTGCTGTCTGAGGCAGTAGTTTCTATCCCTGCCAGGTAGTGAGATATTGGACCTTAAAAGTGACACTCTAATCTATAAGGAATGTTTGAATGCTTTGGAGAAGATTGATTGCTAACCTTTCTCTGACTATCCCTGAAAGCCCATGGTAGCTAAGGTAACCTGATTTTGTAGGAGAAGAAAAGCAAAATATTAAGTTGGTGAAAAATAGATGTACATCAATATTTTCTTTGCCTTTTTTTTGTTTGTTTGGTTGGTTTTTTTCCCTAAGGATAAACAATAGGCTTACTGACACATTTGAAAGTATTTAGGATTACTCACAGGTTTTCTCTGGTCTTTACTGTTGAGTCATGTCCATGCACATACAGACCTGCATGCAGACTTGTCCTCTTGATTGTCTCTGTACTAGTTGATATTCCATAATCACCTTCCAGAAGTGCTGAATGGATCTGTGTTGTGCTCTCAGGAACAATGGCAGGCCATTCCTCAAACAGCAGGGAGCATGAGGAATACTTGCTTTTCAGTCCTGTGAATGTCATGACCTATGTTTTTATCAGTAGGGGGCTTTCTTGCTGCACCAGTTCTTGCCTGTCACCTGGTGTGCTGGTGCATCTTCCATCCAACAGCTCTTTCTTCTTTTGGGTGAGCTTTGAAAAATATTTATGCTTTGGGATAACCCCAGTACAGACCTCGTGTACTGATGTCCAGGAAAGAATTATATACTTACTGTACTCTAATTCTCATAAGCATGTTTTTTCAGACTAGCTGATGATGAGAATCCAGAGGTCCTTCTGTGCAGTGGGTTCAGATAAGTCTGACTTTTGATTACATCCTTGCTTTTTAGATAAAGGCTGTTGCACATAATGTAATTACACATATCTGGTCTTTCCCTGCACTGCTTGCCAGCCAGTACAATTACAACTTTTCTCCTACACTAGCCCCACATGTGTCTATCATTTCAATCCCTGGAAAGAGGCAGTCCTACTGAGTTGTCTGAGAACTGTTGAGGCCTTTTAGAACATGGCAAAGTCTCTTGTGAGGATGTGTTGAACTTAGAGAGGTTTCCCACCCAAAAACTTTTCTGTATGTTTTGTTAAGAAATTCAAATTTAAGATTTTGAGAATATGCTGACTGAAAATGTTGGTAGAATTTTTATCATCGTTAATATATTGTTTGCCAGCCTGTCCTCAGTAATCAGGGGTGTATATTACCTTTTGAGCCACCTCTGATTGCATTGTTGGGCTGGCAAAAGCCTCATTGGGCACTCTTGCACCAGCAAAAAAAAGAGTACTTTTCTTGGTACAGCTCTGGGGAGCAAACAGAAGCTGCACCACTAAGTTCATCCTCAAAAACAAACATAAGATCTGCGTTGCCTCTTCCCAGCAAACTGAAGTGTAGGTGTTTTGATGAAGTGCTTTGCCACACTATTTAGTACCAGAGGCATGCAGTGATGTTTCCTTGAAATTGTCATTGGCATTAAATGTCTTTCAGGGGTGCTAATGCTGTTTTTGTAACCACCCAGTACAATTATCCTGCTTTTCGAAAGGGAAATCAAGGACCGTTTTGTGTCACAAACTCTCCTGGCTCTTACTGCTGCCTTGCTGGTGTCTCTTCTGTTTTTAGACTGAACACAAGCAACCCGGGTATTGCTAGCATTGCTTTCTAGCTATAAAAGAGCTTACCTTTTTATGCTGATTAATGATAAAAAAACCAAACCATAATGCAGATATACTTCCCTCTGACAGACGTGTGATTTACTGCCAGAGATGATGCTATTTTCTTTGTTATATTGCTGCTGCTGCTGTTTTAAGTGGTTTGGTGTGTGAGCTTTCTGAAACAACATGGTGTGTGTAGGATCTCGTGGGTGACAAAGCTGTCTCTTCTTCCTTTCTCTCCTTGGTTTGTGCTTGTCTATCTGCTGTGGTAGGTTTACTAATAAATTAATACGTCCTTATTGGATATGATTTTGAGGAGGTTTGCATGTCCCTAGTTTGTAAGCAACTAAGGTGCCTCATGTTCAGGTCTGAGCAGATAGGAATCCCCTTGCACTCAAGAGGGCCTGATCCAAAGCCTGCTGAAGTTGGTAGGAAGATTCTTGCCAACTTCAGGGGGCTTTGCATCTGGCCTTGCACTCCCACCTTTGTTGTGCCTCACTTAAAATGGTGCTTTTTCAGTTGTCTGTCTTTTTTTCTGGTTTGTTGGTTTTTTTTTTTTTCCTTTGTATGGTGCTGTGTATAACTTGAATATATTATGCACATATCCTACCCAATGGGTAGAACAGACAAACATACAAAATCAAATAGATGTTGTTAATACTGTAAGATAGTGTACAGATGATACCAATTTTAACACAAAAAATGGCATAGACTTTGTGAATGCCAATCTGTGCTTGGTCCTTTTTTTGTAAGAAAGTTTGCAAATTAATGCATACAAATGACAAAAAGTCTATGTATTTTATTTTCCTATTAAATATCAATATAATATCATAAGGGAAAAAGGTTAAATCCTTTTTGACAAGCCTGTGTATAGCAATTAGTCGTTTGATGCATCTTTGCTGTGAAGTTTTTTTTTTTTAATATGTCACTTTAAAAAAAAAAGGAAAAAACCACAAAACAAACAAAACCTCCACAGCTTTAACCTTGCAACTAGATGCTTCTCGTTTTGGTTGTTGCTTTGCTATTGCTGAGTTGGACCAGTATTAGTTACTACTTCTCCAGCAGATACATTATTTATTACTATCCTTGATTACCTTTTTTTTTTTTTAACTTAGAAATGGGCTAAAACTTTTCAAATCTTTTTAATCACATCCTAGATTGGAAGTGAAGCTCAGACAAGTGGGAACTGACCCCAACCATCCCTGCAAAGTCAAAACTAGGCCAATCAGAGTTCTGTGACAACAGCCAACTCTTGCCTTGTACCCATGACTGTGCACCATGCTGCCACTACAGACTGTCCTTGGGCTTGGGGTGTGGATGGGCTCACTGGTGACCCGTGCTCTTGCAGGGTGGCTCACTGGTGACCCGTGCTCTTGCAGGGTGGCTCACTGGTGACCCGTGCTCTTGCAGGGTGGACAAGAACGGCTGCAGTTGGTAGTGAGCTCAATGCAGGATTTGAGCGGGAGCTTTGAGTTGGCAGCTCTGCTGCTGTGTTGGCTTCTGACAGCAATGGCTTAACCCAGGTTCATATTTAAGATTACAGAGAAGTGCTTAGACCTGTTCAAACCCAGCCCGGGAAGTGGTGTGGGAAGTAATTTGACACTTCAGCTTCCTGCCAGGCTCCCTTGGCAGTTTGGTTCTCCCCGGCATCTCCCCATGTTTGGCGCTCCATTCCTGTGCTCCTGCACGCTCCTTGGTAAAGCAAATACCTCAGGAAAACTCAACATGAAGTTCTAGTGTAGGGACTTGCAGATGCTGTACTTATTTTTCTAAACTGTTTATTCTAACTATCCCAGGACAGTAGGTGATATAAAAGTTTATCGGTGCGAGACAGACTCATCCTCTCATAGATGGATACCAACTAATCTTTCATAGATACTCCTGTCTGTATGTAGCTTTTTTATACTTGCCAGGCTTTAACCACAGATGTAAGGTAGCAAGGTGTTGGGAGATGTTTGAGATGGCGTTTTGGTTTGGTTTTTCAGATGATTAGCAAAGCGCTGTGCTAAAACTCAGGGGGCCTTACCCGGGGCCAGTGAAGTCAGTGGTGGGGCTTCCTCTGGTTTGAGTGGGCTTTCAACCTGGTCCGTCATGCTGGGGGATGGTGCCTTGGGGCACAGTCCTTCACTGCTTCTCTGTCAACCTGAAGCATCTACACCTTTGTCTGTAAATAGCTTTTTAAAAGCCCTCACAGGAGTCCTGTATCTGAATGTTGATCATGGTTGTTTTGAATTTTTTTTTGTTTGTTTTGTTTTGGGTTTTTTTTTTTTGGTTTTTGTTTTGAAGAAGTGTGTTACATTTTTTATGGCCAGTTCTGCATCATCATGCCCTTACAGGTAGCTTGTATCATCACATCCTTCTATATGTTGAGCTGTTCTGTCAGTAGGCAAATAGGTAAATACACATATTTTCGTGATTATCACTTGTTAATTCATTTATTGTTTGTCAGGGCGTGGAGTAATTGTTGTGGAAGTGTGCCTTGCCTGGCCACCTTCACATTTCTGTTTGCACTGCAGTACCACTTCTGTGCATGAAAGAAGAAAAGCAAACAAAAAACCTCAGGCCTTCACTAGGAAGACTGTGAGAGTAAACCTCCTGCTGGAGGAATCTAGAGTAGGATTTATCATAACAAAACATGCATATTGAGTGGACCAAACACGAGTATGTCTCCTTTTAGAGGCACTAATTTGCTTTGAAGCTGCAGTGGAAAGAGCAGACTATCTATTAAGTGTATTCACAGCTGTGTTCACCCTTTTCCATTTACCACAAAGCACAGCAGGCAGCCAAGGTTTTAAAAGGACTCTGAGCAGAAGTTACGAGAGCCTCAGGCATCATAGACCTGGACAGCAAAAATACTAATAATAGTATTTTTTAAAAAATCACTTTAGTATTCTTTAACAAAGCTTTTCTACTCAAAATATAAAGACTACAGAAGCGTCGATAGGGGTTTTATCTTTGTATAACTCTCAACTGCCCAATGCTGCTGTGCTCAGAGCATTTCATGATGGTATGTACATCAGTCAGGCTGTTACACTCAAAATTAACCATCAAATGCCTGTTTTTAGAGTGTTACCCTTTCTTTGTTGTTTCTTGCTAGTTAATTTACTGTGTAAAATGCTTTATTGCTGTATGGATTTTAATTTTTCTTTTGTATTTCCAGCATAGTGACTTTCAAGATCACATTTTCAACACATCCCTTATTTTTGTCCATTTTCTTTCAAGCTATTCTGAAATATGTACAGCACTATCAACAATATTTAATCTTTCTTTTAAAATTTATTGTTGTAAAACAATGCTATTAAAAACAGTAAGTCTTTTTACAACTGTATTGGAATTTCTCAGTAGCTGTTCATGTGATGCTATGACAAACCTGGCTTGCTTTATTTTTTATTTTTTAAATTTTTATTTTCTGTTTAACACAATTAATTTGTTGCTTATTTTCTACCGTAACTCCCAGTTATATACAGAAAAAGACTTCAACTGTTGTGTATCTGACTTTTAATTGAGCAAATGGTGATGTCCTAGTTTTTAGACCTAAGGTCTGTTTATTGCAATACTTTTAAAGGAAGATGTTGCTCTAAGTGCTGTTGTTAGTTTTAAATACAGATTTTATGCTTGTTCTTAATATGCTGTGGTTAAACCATGGCACAAAATTATTAAAAATTATTAAATGCATTTGTCTCCTGTTGGATTTATTTTCCCTTTGAGGTGAAAAAAAACCAAAACCATGAAACACTAGAGTGGCTTTGGTAAAAATAAGTACTTGTCTTTTTCCCTTGCTTTTTTGCTGCTGGCAAGCAGGTAGCAGATCTTCAAGGAATCAGAGAGGACTCAATCCTGGAAGCATCATGTGAGGGCCCTGGGAAGTGGGTGTCTGGTGAGGTTTAAGACCAACGTTCTGACCCTCACACTCTGGTGATTAATGCTGGGATGGTTCTGGGCATTTCTGCTCTGCCTCTGCCATAGGGTGGGCTGTAGCAGGAGACAGCCTGTCACACGCTGGAGTTAAGTCTAGGCACTTAATCTAAGCCAGCTCGTGATTTGAATTCCTTTAAGATAACAACCCCACCTCAATCTCATTTAAAGTCCTGCTGTTGGTGATGCCTCTGGCACAGCAGTGCTGACTGACCAGCGTGGGGATAAGCAATGCTCCCAAAGCACTGAGTTGCAAAAGTTCTTTATAAAATTAAGATGCAAAATACGGCTCGTGGGAGGGAGATTCACAACCTGTTTTAAGATAGCTGGCACCTGCTTTGGCCAGTGCTTAAAACAAGAGCAGTTGTGGTCCAGTAATGGGGTGAAGAGAGGGATGTTACTATTAGTAAGAAACCAGATGAAAGGTCCTGTGAAACACTCAAGATTTGCCTTTGGTGATGAAGATCTTTGCAAGGTAGATCAAATTATCCCTGGCTGGCACTTGCCACTTTGCCATACTAAAGCTTGACAAAACTGGGAAAGAGCAGGTAGTTTCTGTTCATAAGTGTATGAAGTGATGCTTTAATTAGCATGATTATTAATAACATAGTTATCTTGGTTTATATTTTTTACATGTGCTTGCTGGAGTTTGTCTGTGTTACTGCAATGTGATGCTGAGTTTGATACTTCAAACCTGGGGATTTCTTGCAGGTCTTTTCCAGGAAGAGGTGTGCTGTGGGAGCCATGTTCCATCCCACTTCTGACACCCTCCTATGGAGATGCCTTTACATTCCACTCAGAGAGGAACCAGGGGGGTTCCCCTTGCTGCTGTTCTTTTCAGTTCTTTTAGTTCTTAAAATGTTACAGTACTTATTTTTGGGTCAAAAGTAATCATATTTTTTCCTATAACCACCCCGAGTTTGCTCTCCTCTATCTACAGCATTTTAATTCCTCTTTAGTATTTAGAAAATTGCTAATTCCTTAGTCCTTATCTCCAAGCTTCTGCTCCTCCTCTACTTGTCTGAACCCTGAACTCCCTGGAAACTGCATTTTTTTGAGCCTGCTTTGATCTTTTACTTAATCTGGTTTTAATTGTATTTATATTTGGTTTATAATATGCCATTCTGTTTGATTGTGTTTTAATATCCCTGCCAATGGTTGCAACTCAGCTGTAAATGGGATGTCTCATCTCAGTAGGGTTACTTTTTTTCTGCTGAAAGATTAATATAGTGGCTGCTGCAGTCCTGTGAAACCTCTAGGTCTGGCTTGCAGGCTCCCAGCAGTATTGTGTCTCATTACAAACACCCTGTTTTTAACATTGCAAACCCTTTTCTTCCAAAGACCCTTCTGTAATGAGACTTCGTTACTTAGACAAAAATTAATTAGTCTTCTCTCATTATCACTGTTTTGATCGGTGGTGCTTTAAGTGAGTTCTAATTAAAATGCACATTTTAAAACCCTTACTGCTGAATCCTCTTCTAACAGCTCGCTTCTACTGCGGCAATGCCTTGCTTTTTGTGCAGTTTGCATTGTGCTGCTTTTGCAGAACTCTAGCATTGACTAAGAAAACTAAAAACTTGCATGATTTTTTTTTTTTTTTGCTTCTTTTCCACACTTTTTTCCAGACTGGCTGCCAAATGATTGCTCCAGAGAGCCTGAGAATGGGAATTAGAGCTGAAAAACTAAATTCTTTATATGTGGTAAAATTGATGAGCTGAGTTTCTCAGTGTCCTGTATAATCAGTAACCCTATTTGTCCCCACAATGTTCCAAAACATAAGGGAGAAGCTATATGCTGGATTGTTACTATTTAACTACAAATTTCTGCTTGCCTTAGGTGTTCCAAGTTGCCTTAAATACATGATTTATTTTGGCAGGACTGCGTGATCCATCCCAGGGATACCCTCCACATGCCAAGCCAGTGGGTGCTCTGCTATGGCTAGAGGGGGACATTTGAAGGCTGTCTCTCCTTAATAAAGGGGCTAATCTGTAAATCTGATAAAATATTTTGTATTCTTTGGTGGTTTCCACTCTAAAGTGTGTTGCAGAAAAGCATCAGAAAGGTGCCAGAAGTATTTTAAAGGTGAAGAAGTACATGCCAGGTCTCAGTGCAGTCTATGGCAATGCTGGGAATAACCTTTCCCTTGCCACCATTCCCAGTCCCTCCACTTGAGAGGTATAGCTTCCCTCTGCTCACTTCCAGCACATCCCACTGTCTTGTACAGAGCTATTTTCTGTTTGGCAGGGCTTTGAGCAAGCAGCCAGGACATAGCCACCCCTTGTTCAGGGAAAGAGGGCATCTTTTTCATGGAGGCCAAAATGCCACCCTTGAGCCTCCGTCAGTGCCAACACCAGATCATTCCAGCTTAATTTAACATTTGCAGACATTATAGTGATTGACAGTTGAGTGGAAAATTCCAGTTTAATCCTGCTCTGTGTGCCACAGACATGGGCTCAGACAGCTTGACCTACATTTAACCCTGGGCAGCAAGAAATACTAAGGGGAAAAGAAAAAAAGTAATTTTCATCTCAAAGCAGTGAGAACATTCCCACTTATTACACATCCCTGTATATATGCATACACGTGTAATTGTGTTACAGCACTGTGAATATTTCATGAGCTGAGCCAAGTTTGCCCTGGTTGGCTTTACTTGGTGAAGAAGACCTGTAAGTCAAATGCAAAAGCACAAGTGTGCTTGCATAGCCATTCAGCAGGGTTTATGGCAACAGCAAAAGGGATAGGAGCTAGTTCTTTCCTGACAATGAGGTTAGGATTTTAAGTGCTATAAAATTTGCTTATGCTGCAAACTTTATATCTCTTGGGGGAAAAGTTGATGAGCTGGTAACTTCAACTAATGTATTGTCAGGAAAAGCCTAACAGGTAAGGCTTGACTGAGGGACTGCAGAGTCAGTCTGGTTTCTTTGACCCCCCTCTTTCTGCAGATGAAAGGTGCTGATAGTGACTGACTCTATTTGTTTTGGGAAGTTAACTGGTGCAGTACTGAGTGTCACAGCTTTTCAGCAGGAGGTGCATTGGCAAACATGAAAAGCCCTGTGGCTGAGTGATAACTGCATTAAGTACTCAGCATGCAAGCCCTCTCACCTTCTACAGTCATGCTGTATATTATACCTATAGATGATATGCATGCTATCTCCTGCCATCTGCCAGGGCAAATAGTCACTTTGCTATAAAATCGTGCTCTGTCAGGGAAATGGCATCAGGTGCACTAAAATCACCATCTGACAGTGACACAGAAGTAAAGTGCCTGTCTGCAGTGAAACTGTACTAGACAGTAAAGCACGCAGCTGTAGCTTGAGTGCTGCTTGTGCACTGGCACTTCTTTTTCTTAAAGGAGATTGTATGTGGGTACATGCTGTGCAGAGGTGTGAGGGTTAGTGCACAGCAATCCAGCAATAGAAAATAGACTGTTAGCACATTAGGCAGATCTTTGAGTACTCCTTGTATAAAATGACACTGTGTTCTCTTTATTTTCATGGCTTTTCTAATCCAGGATAAAAACTAAATTCAGGTATTTGGCTAACCAAATCATTAATCATCAGTTAGCCAAGGCTGAGAAATTTCCCTTTTTCCACTACAACTCATCCAACGGTCTCCTTCCACATAAAAACAGAGCTGCCACATCTGGGAGGTATCTGGAAGCCACAGCTGTGTGCAGGCACCTGTTTTTGGGGGAAAGGTGCTCCAAGGCTGCTCTCAGGCAGTGCCTGGATGAAGAGACAGTGCAAATGCTCTGGTGGAAGTGCTTGACAGTGCCAGATGAAGGGACTGGGCACCATTTACTGCAGAATCTATTCGGCGGAAGGGCAAGTACAGCATCATGCTCATCTCTGCCTTCTCATGTTCTCTCAGATCCACGTCCTTACAAAGTCTGGCAACTCCTTCTGCACCTATGAACAAATCCATACGAAATGGTAACTAAAAAAAAAAGATGTGTGGTAAACTAGCAGGCTGTGTATTTAGAACCTAATGTTGGAGCTGGATTTTATCTCCACCTGCTTTGTGACCCCAGATGGGAGGTCACCAGTAAGCACAAGGGTCAGGTCAAGGCAGTGTTCACAAGGAGCCTGTGCTGTCTCTCTGTGCCTGCTTTAGGTCACCAAGGCAGCCCATTGAAATTACCAGTGCTGGATCTGTTCCACTACCAGCCTCCCAGCAGTACAGTTTTGATTAATATTAAATGTAGGATCCCAACTGCATTTCTGATGGATTCAGCATAGCATTTCAAGTGGAAATTACATCAGTTTTATGACGTTATTCTAATTGCAAGAGTACATAAGATTCTTGATTCAGCATGAGTTTGAGAGGAGGACACAGACTATTTGATACTTGACTGGCAATGAAGTTGACTCAAGAATTGCAGCATGTTTGGACATTATTCCTAAACAAGCCTGAATATCCTCCCCTGTGTTCCCTCCTCTGTGATTGTCCAATCAATCCATCAAACTCAAGCCCAAACTTAACACTATATGTTACCCTGCAGGCTTTTGAAATCAAGATGTATTCTTTCTACTTAAGAAGATCATTAAAATAGGCAGCTAATTGCCAGGGGATAATTACAATTCTCGAATTATTATTGTTGCTGATAGTAAATGATGAACAAGGATGAATGTGATACAATGCCCTAAAGCTGACACCCTGAAGGGGACGTAATCAGATGAATTTGTTTCAAGTTTGGCACCAGCACCATCTTGAGTCACTGTTTTTGCTCTGGCCTGTTATCGGGTCACAGCTTTGGCTCCAACCTTGTTCAAAAGGCTCAGCTGCACCTTCAGCTTGGGCACTAATTTCAGCTGTGACTGGCTCTGCTCCTTGTTCAGGCCATTATTTTGAATGGCTCCATTTTCACTATTGCTTCATCTCTAACCATTGCTTAGGCCAAGATTTCAGCTCTTCTTGGGCTGTTCCCCTGTCAGGCTCTGTCTTTGGTTTTGGGCCCATCCTGGGTCATGATTCTGACTCTGGTCCTGCTCAGGATGTGAATTCAGCTTTGGCCCAATATTGAGCTGCCGTTTCCACTCAGCTCCATCTTGGTCTGCAACTTTTTCTCCTGCCTGTTTCAGACCAATACTTGAGTGCCAGTCCAGCGTCAGTTTGGCTCTGGCTGTATGTCACTCTTTGAGCTGGGCTCCAGCCCCTGCTCCTTGGCCCTATCTCTTCATCTCCAGCTTGGTATCAGGCTTCAGCTCTGGCTCCTGGCTGGGCTGTGATTTTGGTTCTGGTCCCATCAGGCTGTGACTACAGGTCTGACTGCACCTCTGTCAGGCTGTGAGTAGAGATCAGGAGTCATCCTGGGCCTCTGTCATGCCTCCAGCCCCATCTTTGGCAATGGTCACCGCTCCAGGATCCATCCTGAGCCACAGCTTTGATTCTGGTCCCATCTTGGGTCATGAGCTTGTCCCCAGCCTGATACAGGGCTCTGACTCCAGCTCCAGGTCAGGCTCCCATGTCTACTCTGCCTCTCTTGGTCCTTGACTCTGCCCTGCCCCTCTCTGTTTGTGACTCTGGGTCCTGCCTGATATTGGGCAGCAGCTTTGGCTCTGGTCCCTGCTTGGGCTGTGAGTGGTGCCAGACTGAGCTGTTAACCTCAGCTTTCTAGAGATACTGGAATGAGACTTTATCTCCTCCCATCTATGGCAGCAATTTGAGCTCTGGCTCACCTCAGGCTGCCACTGCAGCTTTGTCTCAATACCGGGTCGAGATTTTTGCTTCAGCCCCATCTCTGGCCATACCTTTGGCTCTGGCCATTGTTCAGGTGGCTTCTTTGGGTCTGCCCAGGCTTTGGGTCTGACCCCTTCTCAGGAGGCTGCTGTGACTTGGCCACTGATTGGGCCGTGGCTTTGGCTCTGGCCCCGTCTTGGCTTGTGACTTTGTCTCCAGCCACATCTTCATCTGCAACTTTGACTTAAGCTACAGGCTCAGACCACAAATTTGGTTTAATTTCCATCTTAGGCTCCTGCTTTGGGTCCAGCCTGATCTCTGATTGCTGTTTTGGTTCTGGATTGGTATTAGGCTGTGACTTAACCTCTGGCCCGATACCGGCCAGATGCTTTGCCAACAGCTTGATGGAAGATCACAGCTTTGGCTCTGGCCCTGATTGGGAAGCTATTACAGCTCTTATTTGGGCTGCTCCTTCAGCTTCAGTCCTTTGTCAAGCTGTGACTTTGGCCACCTCACCATCCACGTCTTTGTCTCTGCTTTTATACTCAGTTGCAACTTTGCCAGTGGTCCCTGCTTGGTTCATAACTCCTGTTTTCGCCCATTTCAGGCTGCAACTTTTGCCTCTTGGGTAGTGATTTCAGCCCTGTTCCCTGTTCAATGACTGGTGGCTGTTTTTGAGCCATGTCTTCAGCTCCTGTCCACTGTGAGGCCATGAGTTTGGCTCAGTTTTTGGATCAGGGCTTCAACTCTGGCCCCTGCTCCAGCTCCTGTGAGGATTATGGCTTCTGCTCCAGTCCCATATTGAGCTGTGGCTTTGGCTCTGGCCCCATTTCAAGGCACCAGTCTCATTCCAGCCCTATATCAGACTGATTTTAGCTCCAACCCCATCCTGAGCTGTAACATCAGTGGTGGTGACATTTTTGCTGCATCTTTGGCTCTTGTTCAATCTCAGACCATGTCTGTGGCTCTGGCCCCTACTGGGGTCACTAATTTGTTC
Source organism: Acridotheres tristis (assembly GCA_037013685.1). Classification (NCBI taxonomy): domain Eukaryota; kingdom Metazoa; phylum Chordata; class Aves; order Passeriformes; family Sturnidae; genus Acridotheres; species Acridotheres tristis. Next base: position 97,177,589 of record CM072886.1, on the reverse strand, counting down.
CTTGTAATTTCTTGGGCTGCTATTTTGCCTCTAGGGGAAATCTTGGGCCATGGCTTCAGCTCTGGCCCCATCTCTAGATGTGACTTTAGCTCCATTGCAATTTCAGGCCGTGATTTCAGTTTCAGACACATTTTGGGCCTCTGAGACAGGTCTGGCCTAATACCAGGTTGCTACTTCAGCTTCAGTACTTGTTTGGTCTGTGACTGTGGCTAGGGCTGGATAGCAGGTTGTGCCTGTGGCTGTAGCCCCACGTTGGTCTGTGGCTTCATCTCAGTGGCATTTCTGGGCATGATTTCAGCTCTGGCCCAATACTTGGCTGTGACTTTGATGCCTGGAGAGGTTACCTGGAACAGAAGCTAGACAGAGTAAGAGAAATAAAGTAGGTATTTATTAAAAGGTCTTCAAAGTATTCACCTTGGGCAGTACAAGAGCCTGGTTGAGGCTACACCCAAGTGGATGATGGGTCATGAGTTTTCACACTTTTATAAGTTTGGGCCATTTGCATATTGGAGTTAATTGTCCAATTACAGTTTCAGGTAATGAAGTCCCATCCTCCCATTTTGCCCCCCCCAATTCACTTTTGTTTATACATTTTGGGGTCTGAAGCTGCTGTGGTGACCTTGGTTCACAGACTGGAAAAGGATTGTTTTGTCTAACTAAACTGTGAAGAGAACTTGCTAACAGTCTATATTAAGTTCAGTGTTGTATACTAAAGCAGTACAGAATCTGAAAAATATGAGAGCTAGAACTTAAGGCATCAACTTCAGTTCCAGCCCTATCTTGGAGCACTACTTGCCTCCAACTCAAATTTGCCTCTGGTCCATGCTCAGACAGTGAGTGTCACAACAGCATGGGCAGCAATGTAGACTCTGGCCCCCATTTCTGAGCATGGCTTTGGTTCCAGCCAATCTTGGGGTTATGAATTTTTTGGCTCTGGCAGTACCTCAGGTGGTGACTGTTTTGTCTTAATACTGGGCCATAACTTTTTGTCCAGTAGGGATTTTATCTTGACTGTGGGCCCACCTTTAGCTGCAATTTTGGCTCTGGACAGTGCTTGGGCTTTTGTCTCTTCCCCATCTTGAGCCACAGCTTAGGCCCCAGCCAAGCAGTCAATTGTGATGTTGGCTCTGGCTCTGCATTGGTTTGCAACTTGTCCTATCCTGTCCTATCACAGGATGTGATTTCAGATCTGCCCCCTGCCTGGACCTTAACATCTACTGCAATTCCATCCTGGGGCCCCAGTTTTGACACAGATTCCCTGCTTTGATCACAGCATGTACTCTGGACTCATCCTGGGATACCCAATTGTGGGCCCAGCCTGTTCAGACTTACAGCTGAGCCCTGTCCCAGTTTCAGGTCTAGCCCCATTGCAGGGTGTGACTTGGGGACACTGTGCAGCAGTGGTACATGTGAGGCAGGAAGCAGACAGCAGCAGGAGAAGGTTGCCAAAGCAGCCATTTCTCTGCTGTACATGTAGTGATGGATGTCTTAAGTCATCTCACCAGATTTCTGAAGCTTTGCAGAGGTGGAGGGACCCATACCCCCAGCCACCCTGTAGAGCCTGAAGAGACAGCCCTTTCCCACGAGGATGCTGAGCTGTGAGAGGTAAAAAGGCAAGCAAGCCCCGTTAGCCCTGACTGAATGGTTCTGCGGGCAATGGAAGGTGCTGCTGGGCTTCTGTCAGGGCCTTTCACCTCACCAAGGACTCCTGGCACTCGCTGGGCACTCCCTTGCTGGGGTCACTTATGGGCTCCCTCAGGGCCTCTTGGTGCTGCGGCCAAATTGCTTTCCCAAGCCATGGCACCTGTTCCCCTGTTCCTACTCTACTGCTGAAGGCACTCACTGATGCTGATCCACCTTAAGGGACACTGCTACCACATGAGTGTGCCAACTGTGCTGGCCTGGGTACCAGAAGGAAACCCTGTGCTGTCCCCAGGTGCCCCTTGCTTGCCCCAGCCTGCCAGCACACTGCAGGCACACTACCTCTCCAAATGGTGGTGGCCCCTGGCTTCCAGCCATGCAGACTCATGCTAAGGCTGTCACTAACAAGAACTGCACCTTACTCTCATGGCAGGATAATTTATAAGTGAGATAACAGGATGAAAGTCAACTTTAGCCCAGTTAAAATTGCAGCATGTCTGGGTACCTGCTGGGCACCAAGTGGCCTTACATTCATCCCCTGGTGGCCCAGGAACCTCCCCACGTGCTCTCTGTACTGATGAGGCAGAGGTTCCGTGTAAGGCCAGTTTGAGAAAGGGTTACCAGTACAACCAAGCATGCGACCAATTGTCACAGAAGCTCTCCAGGTCAGGCTTCCAAAGTCTTAGAGATTTCCCCTCTCACTTTGTATAAATGGATCCACATAACTCTGTGCTTTGTTTATTGACATGCTGGGTGGAGGGTGTGGCTGTCCAAGAAACTCCTCAAGCTTCTCCATGCTGCAAAATTGACCACCTACACAGACAAGGCACTTTGCAAGAGTCCCTGTGAGCTGTTTCTGTGGCTGCAGACATGATCATGCAGGACAGTCAACTCCAAGTCAATCAGCTTTTGTACTTAGCATTAGTAGAGACGGATCATATAAACACTGGAGTGGTCACAAGCCAGCTCGACAATGGGAAGGGCAAGAAGAGGTGGTGTGATGAACAAATTCTAACGTATCTAAAGGCTAAAAACTCATCCTAGGGCATCAAGATCCCTGTGCAATCCCTGCCACATGTAAAGAGATGGATTCTCTGAGTTGCACTGAAAGGGGCCTATATGTGGCCCCAGACTGCGAGTGACCATGCAAAATTACTGGGGCACATTATGGGCCTTGCAGGGTTCTGCAGGACATGAGTAATACTGCCCCCAAAAGTGGGAAATCAGAACAAATGCCAATATCAGAAGAATGTGTGCATGGGGACAGTAAGGAAAACCACACTAAAATAGAAAAACAAAACAGCATCTATTAACTACACTTGTACTTAGCAATATAAGAGTTCACAGAAATATTTTTTTAATAATATTTATCAGAAACATGGCACTTTACATCTTCAGGTCACTGAATAGACAATGATTATTCCTCACAACATCCCTGTGAGGTAGGCATTAGATTGCAGTTACTATTTTACATGTGGACAGGAGCAGAGGACTATGTAATCAATCCTGCACAATTAAGTTAATGAAGTTCAACTCACTTAAACATGGAGAAGCCCTCAGTGACTTGAATGAAAACAGGACAGTGGGGCAGAGCTGATACTTCATCAGCTGTATTTTTTCACTCCACTCAATTGCAATGCTCAGGGTCCAACTCTGTTGCTTCTCCATATCCCCCTGCAAAAAAGCACCTTTGTTAAACAACTTACACATGCTGAGTTGCTCCAAAGTGCGATCTGTAGTAGAAATAGGAAAAACACACTTCAATTTAGCCTACATTTGAATAAAACTGAGAGAAGTTGCCTGCCCAGCCAAATAGAACAGTTTCAACTTTAGTCCTTTATGACATCTGAGACAGCATTTCAGCCTTCAGGTATGAATAAGTGTTTGCTTGACTTAATCTAGGGGAAATAAAGTTTGGTAGACTGCGATCACTGTCTCAGAAATCTGCTTATTTTAGTCAAATTGTTTTACTGAGGTCTGAGGCAGGAGGAGGAACTTCAGGGTTTAACTTTCCATGTGTTTAAAAAGCCCCTTAGTATAGCAATTTCTCAAATAAATTTCTCTTTCAAATTTTATTTGTTTAAAAAATGAAATAGAGCAGCTTTGTAAACTGTAATACAATGAACAAATCCTAGTGTTTAACATACAATTATTGATTAATTTTATTTAATGACTTTGTACTGTAAATCAACTTCAGGAAACAAAGTATACTTGACAGTATGGCTACTGTGATTAACTCATCTTCCTATAGCTTTCAGTTGAGATTTCTGAAGAGATGCGCTGTCCAAGAAAGATTCATAGTCTCAACCTGTAAACCACTGCAGCCTGGCAGAAGCCAAGGAAGCCATTGTAATTAATTCTTGCTGAGTAGCTGATCCACCAGTTCCTTCATGTGCAGTATCAGTGACAATGGTCTGCTCCAAACTGAGAGATGATCGCAACTGAAGAGGCTTGGGTCCACATCCTCTAAAAACCTAAACATGCTGCTCTTCCCAACAGAGAAATCTTCATTCTCATTTAATGGAAGGCTCAGTCTAGTGGGACCATGGCTGTGCACTATGATGGGAGAAGAAGCGAGTAGTGGCTTTTGGCAGAAATTGCCTTCATTTTGAAGAAGAGGGTGTGGAAAGAAACAGAGGGAAGAGTAATTGTTAACATTATTACCAAGGGACATGTTAACTTCTAATCTGAGATTCACTTTTCCTTCTGTAAATTGAAACTTTGTCACAACCTCTTCCCCAAGGAACTTTAACCTTTAAATCCATGTAGCAATTGTAGTCTCCAGACAAAGGGCAAAAAAGAAAAAAAAAGAAAAAAAAGAAAAAAGCTCAGAAGTGCCCTTTGCATATCCTGCCTCACAAAGGGTTAAAGTGCTAAGTTTGCTATATCCAAAAATTAAGCATCTCTCCTACTCCTTTATTTTTTTAAATGAAACTTTATCTTTGGTTTCTTGTATCTTCTCCGTAATTTTATCCTTTGTTTCCCCCATCTTTTCTGTAATTTTATCCTTTGTTTCCCCCATCTTCTCTGTAATTTTATCCTTTGTTTCCCCCATCTTTTCTGTAATTTTATCCTTTGTTTCCTCCATCTTCTCCGTAATTTTATCCTTTGTTTCCCCCATCTTCTCTGTAATTTTATCCTTTGTTTCCTCCATCCTGTCTTGTAGGTATTCCTTTACTCGTGGTGGTGTGGACATGTAGCCATGCTTACGTAGGTATTTAACAGTGACGGATGTTCCTCCCAGAGTCACAGTGTATCTCGCAGGAGTTGCAATCTTAAAGAAACCAGAGAACACACCACATAGATAAAACAGGAAAAATAACATCCAGCAAAAAGCATTTTTTATGTTAAAAATTTATTTTGACCAGTGTCAGATTCTAAAGATATCTTCAATTTATAAGGAAATAACCCAGTGTACAGTGCATCCCCTATAAATACATTCCTTTTACTTAAAGTATAATTTTGTCAGAGCCAGCAAGGGCGTTAGACTTCCCTTAAAAAACCTGATCAACACACAAACCTTCCCTGGGCAGCCTGTAGGACAAGCATTCAGCATCTTGACGCAATTCAGAACAGACTGCATGTGAACACTGAGCTTCTTCCAAAACTGTGCAATCTCCCAGCTATAACAACATCTTTATATTTAACCATATTTATTTATTGGTCTCTTTTAGGCACATGAAAAACTGGAAAGAGTCGTACTTTCACATTTTATTTGGAAAAGTAACCCTTTTGAAAGCAGCAAGAAGCACATCACTTTTGGAAACAAAACAAATGAGTGGCATGTACAGCAAATACTGTACCTTGTTTTTGAATGGTCTGACATGCTTCAAGCTTCCCTAACACAGACTTTGCACATATAAAACAATAAAAGGAAACCCAAACCTGAATGTAAGTAATTGATTTAAATGAACAATGAAAATACTCGAGAGTGATGGACAACTCAGGGGAAGACAAAAATTCATTGAGGATAAAAATAACTGTACTTTTATCTGGAATTCAATGAGGTGTTTAGACTTTACCTCTTTCTCCCTGCTAATTATGTCAGGGATACAGAAGAATAACTTAAGAACTTAACTGTCATCTCAGAGGGCTGCAATAGTTATGCAGCAAAGAAGTTATTTTAAAAATACAGATAGACTCCTTGAAGGAACATGCAACACTTATCAACTTGCATGGAACTATTTTTATCACAAAATGAATGCTTAAGTACATGTAACTATTGAAGAAAGCTAATTAATTATTTCTGCTGTAAATAAATAAAGCCTGTTTAGTTCACCGGGCAAGACTTACAGCTTATTTACAAACTATAATTATACTTACTTTATACAATGCATATGCAGTTAGTGCATTTCCACTTTGGGAATTTTTCAGGATGTCTACTACGCTGTCTGGTAAGCCAATCAACTCTAGGAATGGAACAACATTCACCCCACTATAAAAGAGAAAAATATTGGCAACTTGAATGGGAACTTGAAATCTGAACAGTAATTTAGAGTACTATTTCTTTATTACACAAACTTCATAATTTGAGAACAAAATGGTTTTTTATCTAAGCAATATACTTATAGGATTTATGTTTCTGACCACAGGAAAATTAATGTTCTTTTCAGTATTTCAAAAGGTGACCCATTTATATTATCCCTGTTAGGTTCCTAACTTACCTGTATCCCAGTTTATGTTTGGAGGCAAGAAGATGTAATGGTGGTAAGACAGCCATTCAGGCTCCAGCTGTGCATGTTCAATTTCATGCTCTGTTTTGCCTAAAATTACCTTTTTTTTCTTCTAAAATTTGAGACAATGTTCTCCACTTCTAAATATATCAAACATGGAATGTGCAAAAGAAAAGGAAGCAACATGTTACATGGACAAGACTTCAGGGGCTTTGGTGCTCAGTTGCTCTACTGTGTCAATACAAGGCATCAAGATGGGTGGAGGGAGCTCCTATCATGACTTTTTTCTACTTGAAATCCAAATCTACTTGAAAACCAAAGAAGAATGCTCATCTTTCTATTAGAGAAGAAAGCTACACACATTTATAGAAGACCTGAGTTTCCAATATTTAGAGATTTTGGATTACCCATTTCTATCTAATATTTTAAGCATTCTTCTGAGCATGCACTTTAGCATTGGGAACAGAAGCAGGCAGGAATACACCAACAGTTACTAGAACCTATAGTCAGAAGGCCTATTCCCAGAGTAGGAAATGGAGACCTAGTAGGAGCTGAAAGACAGAACTAACTGTGCCATTTCATAAACCACTGCTGTTTAGTCTTGTATGACCAGTCATTCTGAAAGTTATTTTTCCACTTCAAGAGGGTGCTGCTCCTGTGGCATAACAAACTGAAGCTTTGTTATAATTAGTTTAATTAGTTTCTAGTTGAATATTTCAGTTGTTTTCATCTGCCAAATACCTACTTTAGAGTTTCAGGGAAAGTAATCTTCACTCAGTCTGAAATGTCTGGATGTAAGCATCAACCTGAATTAATCCAAAGCAAAATATTTTTATAGCTCAAGACCTTTATTCCTCTGACGAGAGCTAAATTTAGAATGACATTTGGATCTATAGCTCCCAGAAAGGGCAATTATGCCAGCTGGTTAGAGTAACTAAAACAAACACTTGTGCAGTAAGGCACTCTGATGTCAGAGTTCCATCCTTGCCACCACAAACTGTCGTTGTTTCATGCTTTCTATTATTAAATATACAACACCAGCAGTCCAGAGATAAACATTTGCTCATATTTAGCAAACTATTTCCAGATAAATAAAACCTCTTTCATCTAAACTAGCAAACTAGCAGCTCATAATTGATGTAGTAACTTTTTCTGATAAAAACCATTTTCCAGAACGGTATCTAGCACACACTGTGACTAAAATAAACTAAAATTAGAATACTTAGTTAATATATACTTTTTTTAAACCACACAAATATTTTATTTCCAATTAAAAAGTATGGCCTAGAGTAGCAATTTTTTCAGTGGATGGCAGGAAAGACAAGAAACAGAAACAAAAAAGGAAGGGATACACATAGCTTGTGAACAGCTAAGTAAGCTAAATCCATGAAGTGAAAATCCAGTTATGAGGAAGGACTGGGGGTGAAGCAGGGAGGAAGTGGTAAAATACCCTGAAGTCCAAGGGCAAAAAAAAGAAAAGGTCTATAAAGATCCCAACTAGCCATTCATAATCAGGATTCCAAATCCCTATCTTTACCTTTTGAAAGGTTACTAATAATTTCAATGCTGTTTACATTAATGCATCATTTTGGAGAGATGAGGATTCCTTTAAATGTTAGCAACATACCTGGTACACAGCAATAACTGCATGGTAATAGTATGTACATGACACTTTCATGAATCCTATATACTTTCAATATTAATCTTATGTTTTAGTCAAAAATGTACTCACATTTATCTTTTAAATATAAAGGCACTTTCAAACATGCAACAATAATTTATGTGTCCTTTCACTAGGACACACCTTTCCTCTCACTGCAACAAAATACCAACTTACTTCATGGCTGCATAGTAAAAGGATCCAAACCATACAGTGGAAGTCAGAAGGTGCACTGGAATCATGACTTTCCCATACTGCTTAAAAGTCTTCTTGAATCTCTGAACAAGACCAATTGATTTGTCTTGTAATGGATCAGGTTCTGAAGGATCTGACTCTGCAGGGCTCTGCTTGGGTGCATCAGTGGCTGAAGGCAAAGGATGTCGCTCTTCTGGTACTTTGTGAGAAGCGTCTGCTGGCTGTGATGAAAAAGCAGTTTTCTTTGAGGCAAAGTGAGCTGCACCTGCATGAAGACATCGTTTAGGAGGGTCCAGTGCCAGAATCACTTTGCATCCCACATGAGACAACAAAGACTGTCCTTTTAAGCACTGAAAGACACCGGTGCGAGGGAAGAACCAACACGTCCCATGTGCCAGCTGAGATGCAGAATGTAACAGACTCCGCTGCATTTTGAGTGAAGAGTGGATGAAGGTTCTATAAAGAAGAAACAAGAGTAAACAAACTGCATGTCAATGGTGTTATTTCTACTTGCTCCAATGTCACCTGAAATTCTCAAATTTTAAATGGCTTTCTATTCTACTTTAAAAATGTTTTCCTTATCTTTCTTTGCAGAGATGGTTACCTTCCAGAATTAAGGAAATAGTTTTCTAACTTCTTCAGCATTCTGAACTAAAATAGCCCCTTCACTTAACACACTCTGCTCCTCACTGCTAAAATGATCACTCTAATCCCAAAAAACATTCTTAGGAGCTTAGTATTATCTGCTGCTTTTATCTACATAACCTGGCACAGCCATTGAAAAGTTACCCTTAAACTTCGCTTATAGTAGCATCTGATAACTTGAGTGATACTCTGAGCCTACATAAATGCATTATAAATTCACTGAAGTAAGTGCAATTAAAATTCATTTTTGGTGTCAGTGCATTCTTAGTTTTGGTAAAACTTTTCATGTTCTACACTATTTTCAGTAGAAGTTCATACAACTGCAAAAACCCTAACAGAAATAAATATTAATAATCAAGCAATAGCCCAAATAGTAAAAAAGTAACTGTAACAGTCTGCCAGTAACACCTGTCAGGACCAGGGAAGGTACTGTTGAGTGTCATATATTAACATGATCAAAACTGTACTGCAATTTTCCAAATGTTGTAATGCAAAGAATATTTAAATTGGTGGAATAAGCCAGTTAATTTTAAGATTTTGAAAACTTACCAGTTACTCCTGAAAGTTTGAAATAACTATTGAGAGCTTCCCCACAAAGAAGAACGGAGTTTAGTTTTGCATGCATAGACATCAAGAGATAATTTTTACCCCTCAAAATGATCAATACTTCCTAACACAGGAAGAAGTTTAAAAAAATAAAAGTGAAACCATACATACCCTTTATTACTTTCTAGATATGGTAAGGTTTATATCTTCAAAAAGCTGAAACTCTTCCACTAGCTCCCCACCTTTCAAATATATGTCTTGAACACATTGATTCCCCTGCTAAAGAGAAAAGAGGGCACATTTAGAGAAACGGCAACAACAGCAAATTAATCCTACGAAGATTTATTTCTGGTCAGCCTGAAACCTTGCAACTGAAGAAGTTATATTCCCTTTTGAATACTGACATGCTAATGTAAGATTATTTTCTGTGTCATTTTAGTTCTTCAACTGTGAATTACTGTTCTCTTCCAAGAGAGAAAAGTTTCATAATCCAAATGCATCTGTTGGAACATTCCTGTCTGTATGTTTTCTAGGTAGTTTTATGCTACTGTTGTACTTGAATTAATGACAATTACTAGAATTACAATGTTTGATGTGGGGAAAAGAGGAATTCCCAGGTTTCAAACTCCCTGGGAACCTCTGCGCTGTTTGTGACACACGGACACACACTTTTGTTGAACTCCTACTAATAGGAGGTACTGCATCAACAGAGAAAAAGGAACTTGTGTCTGTGTATAAGGGAGCAGTTACTCTGTTCTGTTGAGTTACTAACTCGGTGGGAGTCAAGAAGTGCTGCTGCTGCCCGTGGAGCAGTAAATCAGCTACAAGTACTTGCCCTCCACTACTCAGTTTTCTCTAAGACTTCACTGGAAGCAGCAACTGCTTGTAATATCTCTAGTTTTACAAGAAGCAGAGATTCTTGCTTACTTCTGAAATCCAAATGCAATTGCTTCTCAAAACAAGAAGTAGTGAAAACACTCAGCAAAACTCAAGTGCTCAGATGGCACTCTGTCATATGCCAACTACTTAACTGATTTATAGAAATTGTAACAACAAACTTGGAACATGGCAACTGCATTCCTTGCCTATTGCCACTTACAGTTCTTTCCTGAGGGAGAACATTCTCCACAGAGAACTGTTTTCCCCTCTCACTAACAGTACACAGCACCGAGCATCTGACCTAGGTAGATTTTCTCGATATCCAGCCAATAGACTCAGCAAAAGGCATCCATCTATGGGAATCTGGGGGCTCTGGAATCAGACTTCTACTGTTCACCAGTACCCTATTGAAAAATACCTGTTCCAAACAAGCTTTGCAAATTGCCACCACGGGGGAAACCATAATTTTGAGTCATTTATATTATTAACAGGACACTGCATTCCAGCAGCCTTGGGAAGAGATCATTCTTCAGCACGGGACTAAGAAGCTGAACAAGCATTTCTGAATTTTTCCATTCCTTGTATTTACAGTAGCACTTCTCAGAGCACCATTTCTATGTTTTGTATTCCAGCACTGTCAGGAAACGGCTCCATTCTTCCGAGTGTGAATCACCACTGTGTCCAATGCTCCTCGGGCAGCACATAACACTGCTGTGATCAGTAAACGAGTTTCAAGGCCTTTGCTCACTGAGTTGTATGTACCATGTAAGACTTAAGAGTAGAATATTACCAATGGCTTTAGAGCAGAAAAAGTTCTGGGACTATTACAAGACTTTCCATGCCACTTTTTGTTCCTATATTCTCAGATGGGCTGGAAAGTCACTAATTAAAGGCTTTTTTCTCCATGATGCATGACCTGACAGGTCAAAGGGAATGCTATCTAAACATCTACAGTAGACCCTGAAAAGATTTTGCACCCTGTAAGCAAACAGTATGGTTCTAGCTGATATTCTGCTTACTGTTTATTCCTCCACTTTAAAATGTGGAGAAGCACAATAGCTTGATAGATAAGGAAAGGCTAAGATATGACAGTGCTTATGTTTGAGAGAATAAAACACATTTTTTGAAACAAGCATAATATTTTCCTAATGACCTTACTGTGTTTCAGAGGTATGTGCTTTGCTTATTTAAATGAACAAAGGAGAGACCTTTGAAGTGCTGGTACATTGAGTACTACACTGCTATCCAGAAGCACTGGGATGAGGGAAGTATTATAATGGTTACAGCACGACGTAGGAAAGGCACATGAATAAAGGAACAGGTTAATACAGCATTTACTTTGTAAATTCCTTCTAAAGAAACAAATATTCTTAAAGGGATGATGGATGCAGCTGCTCAATTGTTATACTTTAGTTACTTTGCTCAACAATGCAAACAAATCTTTAATAGGACAGATAAACTGCACAGTAATTATGGTTGGAGGTTCAAATAAATATTAAACTAGCTGTTTCCATCCCTCTAAAACATGATATGAATACAGAGAAACTTGTCCCTTAAGACAATTAGTGAAAGGAAGTTCCTAATACCCTCAACAGGCAGCAGGAAGTACGTCAGCCTATGGATTTGAGACACAAATTTCTTCTCTAAGCATAATACTTCTCAAAGAAATTACTGGAGCTGTACAAGGTATACAGTTGCCCTTGTAACTTTAGTTCGTTAAAACCACTCAGATTCTAAGGAAGTCAGGACAGTAGCCTGAATGTTACCCACAATTGCACCTAGAGACTTTTGAAAAGTTGCTTCTTCATTTTAGTGTGTTTAACATTTTTCCTGCTGTTGCACATATATATGTATACAGGAAAGGACAAGAAGGTACAGGCTCCAGATATCAAGGTGGGAAAGCACTTGTCTGTGGGGTGGGGGCAGGGGGAAAGGCATTTGAAAGCATCTTAGATTTCTTTATTAGTTTTCTCTTAAAAATGTCACAAAGAAAAAAAATTCTAAGGACAAATTTACCCCCAAGTTCTCTGCTCCAAGAATCCCACGAGGTCAGTGACTGAATAGATATTAGCTACAGAAACCATGGAATGCTATACAAACACTTGTGATGCAGTCTCCTCTTCAGCGCTGTCACATCCCAGCTAACTATTTAGTAGGATCTCCAGCGGACTGTAAACTGAGCTGTAGAGATCTTGGCTGTTCAAGACAAAGTCCTAGTTGAGATTCTTGGACATCCACTTAATTCCTGAAGGCACCCAGTCTCACGGTGAGCTGTTAACAAGGCCTCTGACATAAAGAGAGTGCTCTAGGGGCCTCTTATGGAAAAGTATAGATTAGCTTCTCATTGCAGTGCTGGAGGTTTTGTTTAAGACACTTCTGTACTTTGTTAGAATTCAGATCAGCTTTGGCATAAACGTGACATACTGTAAGAGCATCCTAGCTCTTGCATTCACTGTACTTTTCCGTGATAATTAGGAAGTAGATATCAGATTTGTTCTTTGTTCCCAAGGGCAACAGAAGTTCAGAAATTTTAAATTCCACAGAGCTGGTTTATATGACTATCATAAAGTCATTGGCTTTGGATGTGTGCTAACATTCTATGCCAAAAAACTCCAGGGGATCTTTGGAACAAACACAGAATTAACAAGCCTGGCCAATATAGGTATGGCAAAGGCTGCTGTGGATATTTACTTTTGGAAAGAGAAAACATGCCAGAGATATTTTCAGATGAAACTTTGATCAGGATAATTTGCAGAAAAATGGTTACCCTGTTACAATTAATGTTTTTTGAGTTACCAGGAAAATTAAAATTTGAGAAGGAGGAGTGCATAAAAGATGGCAAAAACTTTAATGTTAAAATAACAGCAAAAACTTTAGTGTTAAGTTCTTTTGTAAAGAGGTCAGAAAGCATCTGAGGGAATTGAAGGTATAGCATATGTAGAGAACACTGGATTATTTTCTCAGTTATACCAGAAACACTCTGGACACAATATGTAAATATGGATGACTTTAAAGCATTTTCACTTGTTCTGTTACTGTTTAAAAAAAGAACATTAATTATACCACAGGAGAGTTCTCAATGAAAATCCATGAGCTTTTTCCAGTCCCAAGGCACCTTTCTATAGAAACAGAGAATTAATTTACATTCTTGTCAGATTTAGTGTAAAATCTAGAAAACTTTGAGGATTGTGTGTAGCAGACAGAGAATTTTGAAAGGAAACAAACCAAGTTTTCAGAAATACTTTTCAACTCATCTTTCAGACTGCATAAAAAGCAAATATAGAGATCTCATCCAAGCAGCTCAGTTTAATCAAACCACCACCATATTGCTTACATTTTTACTAAACATAATAAAAAACCCCAAAGCTTGTTTTCAGCTTTAAATAGTTCTTTTCAAGAACTCGTTGGCAGTATTTATAAAAAAATCAAAACCCAACCAAAACCAACAGATTTTGCTGAGCTCATAAACCAAAATAAGAAAACCACAACTGAACTGAAAACATATATGGGTGTCCTAAAAATCTGGGAACGTATTTTACAATCATTGTAAGACCAGTGCAATACATGCAAAGCATTGTTTTTCTAAAATTCATTGCAAAATAAAACTATAAACGTCTTGGTAACTGCAAAGAGTTGGCACAGCATGGAATCACTAACCATGGATGGGAAAGTGGCAGTGCATAGGGACTTTTTATGCTTTGTATTAATACCTTGACTGCATGAATGAACATTTAGAATTTCTATTTCGACCTTTACTACTTTTGCAGTGTCACTCAAACTGTTACTCAATCTAAATTAAGAAACTTGCTTATAATTTGAAGTTTGGGCATCATTAGCCGTGTAGTTTTGTCTACCATTCAGAACTGTCTAAAAATATAACACCACATTTTAGGTTAAAGGAAGTAATACAAAATAAATCACAGTGGAATTTATTTAAAACTTGGTAAAATCATGTTAAAACAAATAAAAGACTAAACCCTTGCAGACAAATGACCCTAAAGCATTAGGCCCCCCCCATACTATTTTCACTTAGTAAATGCTATGCTATAATTTTTTAAATTCATCATATTATTACAATTCAATATTGCTAAGTGGAGATAAGCTAACAACTTTGTTACCCTTATTGTATGTAAAATACTCTTCTTCCTAAAACACCCTGAGCAAAATCAAAAAAATAAAATAAACTTTCCCACCGTTCTTACACACCGAGTAATCTTCACTACTACAATCTTCTAATACTCAAACATTAGGAAAGACATGAAGAAGTAGTTCTAAGAAGAATAAAAGATATTGTAGACATGTATAAAGTCTGCACACTGGATTCAGAAGATAAAGGAGGAGAATGTAATGCAATGCCTGTGTGTTGAATTATGCATCTGGAATGCTAAGCAGGAGCCTTAACAGCTGATCTGCACAGTCAGTATGTCCATGGTAACTCCATTTTCCTCTGTGATGGAAAGTACTGGATCTTAAGATTGCGTGTAGCTGACCATTACATGAAAATGTGAATATTCTCTCTCAAATGCTTCTAAAAGTAAGGTTCACAATCAGCTGTAGTGCTTTCTGCTCTTCAGAACTGGTTTTAACAACTGGTGCTCTTCCATCTGTTAGCACTGGCTCCCTCTTTCCCAAGCTTTGTTCTGCCCTCTACTGAATTTTTACATAAGTACAACCCATACTAGTACTACAAAAGATTTCTGCTCTCTGTGATTCCATCCAACAAGTGTTGCTGGATCATCCTCTATTTTGGTTCCAGAGCCTCTCAAATTATAGGCACATTCCAAGGAAAAAATTGCCTTTTAAAGTGTTACTTGTCTGATTTTTGTCCATTTGTCACTTGTCAGACAGGTCTGCAATAAGCAAGGTAGAGAAGTTATGCCTATAGATTTTAACTAAGCTTAAAAATAGGCATATTATAGATCTATGCTAAAAAAAAGGTCAAAAAGCATTGTTAGTTTGAAGCAGGGCTGTATTAATCTGCTTCTTCACACTACCTTCCACTTTAGGCTAATGATCAAAATAGGATCTGATTCTCTTTCTATTCCACTTAGGTAATAACTTTCTGAATCCTAACAACTTCTTCCGTCCTTTCATCTCCCAAGGTATCATTAGTTCATTTTTCCTAAAACACTTGTGGTTTTCAGCCACAGGGCCCTCGACATGCAGGTGTGGGGGATGTAGGGGTATGTGTGTACTAGTGTGGTTTACAAAGCAGTAGAAAGCTTCTACTTTCCTGCACATAGCCGAACCCCTTCGGAAAAAAAAAAAAACCAACCCACAACTGAACTGATGATGGTTAGATGCTAAAACATGAACAAATACACAGATCAGTTTTCTACACTTCGTCAAAACATTGTTTGAGAATCTCTTAGAATCTCTCCCCTCTCAATAGTACACTGTAATTTATTTGACACACACCTCACCTCTTTCAACTGCCACTGAGCATCTCAAGTGTTCTGATTACACTTTAATACATGCTGGAATACATTGGAAATATGGTTATTAGTTCTATGTTCAGAGCTCAGATATTTCTTTTTTGATGAAATTCAGAGCTACAGTGCACATCTCTTCACTAACAGAGTCATCAATACAGGTCAAAAGGTTGCTGCCAAAAATTGAACTCTTGCTCGAGACTTCCTGCGACTTGGATTCTAGTAGCCAAGCTTGCTTTTTAATTCACAGTTTTTCTGGTCAGCACTTCACTGATATAGACAATGTGGGTTATAATAATTAATTTTTAAAGTCTCTGGAATTGTAATTAAATATTTATTAACGAAAAATATAATGAAACAATTAGACACACACTGCAGATACAGTGACTTTTACTAAAACAGATGGTGCTAACAATAAAGTTCAGTCTTTTTGCCCAGATCTGTTGGGTTTGTGGTTCTGGTGGAGGGTGAGCTATAGGGGTGGTTTCTTTGAGAAGCTGCCAAAAGCTTCCCCCATGTTTAAGAGAGCAAATGCCAGCCAGCTCCAAGAAAGACTCACTGCTGGCCAAGGCCGAGACCATCAGTGATGGTGGTAGAGCCTCTTGGACAACACGGCTAAGAAGGAAAAAAATTGTTGCACAGATGTAATTGAGGCCAGGGAAGAGCAGAGTGAGAGCATGTGAGAGGAAAAGCCCTGCAGACACCAAGGTCAGTGAAGACAGGGGGAGAGGTGCTCCAGGCACAGGAGCTGAGACAAGCCACAGCCTGTGATGCAACCATGCTGAGGGAGTTGTGTCCCTGCAGCCATGCTCCAGAAAGGAACAGAGATCCACCTGCAGCCTGTGAAGGACCACCACACCAGAGCAGGTGGATGCCAAGAGGAAGCTGTGACCCTGTAGGAAACCTACACTGGAGAAGGTCCTGTAAGGACCTGGGGCAAGAGGAGCCCATGCTAGAGCAGGAGGACTTGCTGGGACTCCATGGGGAATCCATGCTGGAACAGGCTGCTCCTGGAGGACTGCACCCAATAGAAAACGACCCATGCTGGAGCAGATCATGAAGAACTGCAGCTCATGGGAAGGATTCATGTTGGAGGAATTTGTGGAAGACTGTCTGCCAGGGGAGGGACTCCATGCAGCAGGGGAAGGAGTCCTCCCCTCTGTGGAGGAAGCAGTGACAGAGACGTGATTGCAATCCCTGTTCCCTGTCCTGTGCCACCAAGAGGAAGAGCAGGGAGAGAACTGGGAGTACAATTAAGTATGGTAAGGAAGGAGGAGTGTCAGGAATTTTTAGGATTTGTTCTACCTCTCATTTCCATACTCTGATTTGACTGGTAATAAATTCCATTAATTTCCCCACATTGAGTCTGTTTTGCCCATGACAGCAAGCAATGATTGACCTCTCCCTGCCCTTACCTCAGCTCAAGAGCCTTTCATTGTATTTTCTTCTCCCTGCCCAGCAGAGGAGGGGAGGGATAGAGCAGCTTTGGTGGGCACCTGACATCCAGCCAGAGTCAAACCACCACACCAAACCACAGAATAAGACCTTAGGTATTCAAATACTTCATCTTGACTAATTATAGAAGGAATTTATTAGGAATATGCTTAAACTTAGATCTTAGAATCAGCTTTGTACAGCCTTCTGCCTCACTTTCCACAGCAACTATCTCAAGCTTGTTTCCTTTCTGTCTTCATAAATGCCATTTTTGCCACCTCGGGTCTTTATAGGTCTTGCCTCATTGTTGTGTTTCTTCTTTCCATAACCCAACAGCAAGCAACAGTACCATCTGTAATAATACATTAAGTGCAAATTATATTATGTAATAATTTTATAAGACACTTAAAATAACCTTGAAGTACCAAGTTTTTTACTCCTCAAATTCACCCAAAATGCTTCTAAGGATGTCCAAAAAACATTCTCAAGGAAGAACTCTGAAGCCTTACAATTAGAAACAAAGTAGGAATAAAAGTAAACCAGTGTGAAACTGGAAAAAAAAGATCCCAGCTTCCGTGAAAACAAAATTCACAGTGGAAGCACTGGGTTCAAGATTTTTCTTTTGTTCTCTCACCACATTTATTTCACACTTTCAAACACTGAAAAGCTGTCATTTTTCCCAGCAAAAAATACAGAACATTCATCTTTCAGCAGAATTACTGTTGGCAGACATTCACTTCCACTATAAATCTTTTCTGAATATTCAAAGTGTTGAATTCTCTGTTGTGAATTCAAATTTCTCCATATGGGGAAATATGTGCAGTATCAATCAGAATATCTTGAAAAATTATGTGTGAAGAGCCTGATCATAACATTTACAGAACACACGCACACACACACACACTCAAATCTAATTTTCAGTAAATGCTATTCCCAACATCTCTACAAATGAATGTGAACAGTTATTATGAAAGAAGTATTATTTTTGTTAAGGTCTTGATACCTGAACGGCTAAACCTTCTTGCCCACTATTCAATGTATTGCCTTACACATAATTTCTTGCACAGAGGATATGCAAACAACAAAATGACATCACCTGTAATTGTCTGAAAGTGTATCAGATTCGGAGAGCTGTGTCTTTACACCAGAAGGAGCTCCGATGAGACTTCAGTACAGAACCATAATAACATTCCTATTCACAGTCTGAAGCAGCAGCATTACAACACTGCTGTATTGAGACTGAGAAAGGAATCCTGTGATTGCAACACTGCAACCTTTGCGAGCACACTGCTTTCTGCCAGTTGTCACCAGCAAGGCCCAAGGCTTGTGGTTCAGCACGGAAACATCCCTCATCAGAAAGTACTATCCTATGGCCTGAGACAGCGGGAAGCAAAGGATGCCATCTAATTTTAACATCAGCAAAGCCAGTTTTTAAATCCACAAAATATTTAGAGTGAATAGTTAACTGCCTGGTACACGCTGGGTCTAAGCACTACCACTGCAGTTAAAAGTAAGCGCTGTCATGTTTTACTAAAATCTTTCACCAGCCACTTTCAGAAGAGACTCACTGAATTCTTGTGAAGCCACTCATACATCTTTATTTCCAACCAACAAAATATATCCATTGGAAAAAAAGATACTGATTTGTTTTATAATTTGTTTATGAGCACCTGACTGTATTAACCATTACTCCCTTCCCCCATCCCCCTCCTCAAGGACAAACTCGGCAAGTCCTGAAGAGCTGCAGAGGATCATCTGCTACAACATTCTACAAAGCCACAGTCACAGCCACACAACTTCTTGTGTTGTTTACACAATAACTGTTACACAGGATCAAGGTCAATTCTTGGGACAAGATAAAACAGTAGATGCAGGGAATTAAAATTTATAGCCCAGCTAAGTGTCACTTTCATTTTCTGATGTGCACAAACAGAGCTTTACCATTCAGATAAATTTGCTTAGAAAGGTCATGGTCGTGTCTGGAAACATAACAAAACATGTGGCTCATTTGAAGAGGATGAGAGGAAAACTGAGTGATGGAAGGCACTGGGCTACAAAGGGTTGGAGATTTTTAGAGGAAGCACAGAGTTCTAATGAGAGTAAAGCCTAAAAGAAGAAGTGGCTTTGGTCCTTACCAGACAATAAGTCCTAAGTAGGCATACTGCTTTGGCCCGTCAGCACCTGCTTAAATCATAATTTTCTGAACAAAATTTAATATGGACAAAGTGTGTCAGACTTAACACACCTCTAGTGGTACCTTCAAAACTCAACTAAATTTAGGAAAGTAGAATCACAATAGATCATAAAGATTTTTAAACTGAATAATAATGTTTTACTTCCACTGGAATTTTATTACACCAGCAGGGATACAAAGAATGACGTGTGTTTTTCAGAGGTGTCATGATTCATGACTCAAAACTTAAGAAAAAGTTCTGTAACTTGAACAATGCTCTTTTTGTTACTGTTATCGTCACACTGCACGATCTAGTCATCTCAAGTAAAAAAATCCACTAGGGGCTCATAATAATAATTAAGAATCTCTGACCCCAAGTTTGATCCTTGATCTAAAGTGATGGAACTATGTAGTTACCTATCAGAATATCCAGGTAAAATCCTTATGATTGGTTCTGATGACACCTGGCTGTACAGGAAGATTTCCATCAGATTTTGGGCCCAAGTCTCAGTCCTTTCAGTGATTTTATTCCATTCCTAATACTGAAATATTGATGATGATGAATTTGCTTCAGCATCTAATTTTGAAAATAAGTTAAACTATCTGATTTAACACCAAAAAGAACTACATTGGATTGTCTTTGCAATCTGCAGGACTAAACTGATTACAAGGAATTTGCTGAGATTCCATTAGAAGTTTTACGTTTTTAAAAATCAGTGCTTTTCCTCTCTTGTTGAATTTCTCACGCCCTTGTCTTCAAGACTAGACAAAACTCCCTACGGATCCAGAAATGTGCCAAGACGCAGACTGAGGGCTCTTATCTGACGTTAGGGGACATCAAAAACTCCATGTCTTGCAAAATCAGACTTCAGTTTCTAAGCGATGCCTAGGAGCATCCACACAGAGCTGAGACAGTTTACCTGCAGAAAAGACCATCTACAGCAGGAGAACTACACAGAATCTTTTAAAAACCAAACCAGATCAAAACTTTTCTTACAGCTGCTACAGCCTGCGAAGCAGACCTGCAGGCAGTCACACCAGACAAGGGATGTAACTTCTTACATTCCTTATATACTCCTTAACAGTCTGGATTTACCTGCTCAGTTTTTGCCAAGTGCAAGCCACCTAATATCTACCTACCCAAATCATCAAATGATTTTTTTTTTTTTTCATTCCCTGATGGAAGTGCCTCTTAGGCAGCGAGTGCAATTCAGTAACGCTGCCACAAGGGTCACTCATGCCCTTTTTACCTCCAACAGCCATTGAACAGAAAAGGAGATAAACACCTGCTGTCACCCCCATCGGAGATGGATGGTGGGGACATCTGTGCATGCAATTCCCACACTGAAGCAGCTGCAAGTCATGTAAGCACAGGCAGCAAAACACATTCCAAATGAGGAACCTGCACCCTATCTCTTCCAAAGCAGCAAAACTTTGGCAAACTGTTTTATGCTCCTACTTGTAACAGCAATGACATCTTGGGGAAAACTGAGGAACACTTTCAGTTCAAGAACTGGCTTTGGTAAGGGGTTCTAAGACACTTCATGGACTACTGTCCAAAGGAATGTTTTCTCTTTCAGGACACTTTGTAGAGGAAATAGACATTAGTGAGGCTGAAGTATAGTTTGTAATAGCTGACATAGATCCACGTTTCACTTAACAGCGTTAATAAAAATTCTGATGACTTCTCTGTCTGACTCCCTGGATATCTTTAACAACAGGAGCGGATTACTAATGAGAAACTTAACATTAGACAATAAAACATTCGTACAGCCACTTCAAGTTTTCTGAAAAGACAAGACATAGGCAGGTGTAGGAAGAGAACCAACTCCCTTAAGGGACATAAGTCACCCGCGGACCTTCACTGGTAACACACAACCATGGAATATCCTTGGAAGGGATCCATCAGGATAATCGAGTCCATGGGCCATCGACTCCTAGCCCTGCACAGGACACTCCAAGAATTACATCTTGTGATTGAGACTATTGCCAAACGCTTCTTGAACTCTGTCAGGTTGGTGCTGTAACCACTTCCCTGAGGAGCCTGCTCCAGTGCCCAGCTATCCTCTGGGTGAAGAATCTTTGCCTAATATCCAGCCTAAACTTCTCTGTGACACAGTTTCGTGCCGTTCCCTTGGGTTTTGTCACTGGGCACAAGGGAGTCGGGATCGGCGCTGCTCTTCGTGGGGAAGTCAAAACCTGAGATCTCATCCCCAAACCCTTTCCTTTCCACCCAGATGCTGCAGCAGCAGCCCACCACGGAGCAAACAGGCCCATCCAGCGTCATCTCCCCACCAAGAGACCAATCTCCCACCCCACTTTCTTGTGTCGCGGCGGACACGCTTCAACGCCGGACAAGGCGGACTCGCCAAAGGGAAGGCAGCCGGGAGGAGGGCGCGAGCAGCCCCCTCCCCGCCACAAGCCGTGGCGCTGGGGGATCCGTCCCGATCCCGCGGGTACCTCGTGCCGGGCCCGCGCCGCTCCTCAGGGACCCCGCGAGCCTCGGGCACGCGCCGGTGTCACCAACGGCCGCTCTCGTCACACCCCTCCCCCCCCGCCCCCGCCCGCCCCGCGCAACGTGCGGCGGCGCCCGTCCCCACCATCACCTTCAGGCCCGGCGGCGCACTCCCACTGCGCAGGCGCGAGAACCGCCCCCTTCTCGCACAGCCCCTTGGGACTCGTAGTCCCGCTGGAGCTGCTCGGACTCCGCCACCTTTCACAGAGCCAAGGTCGGAAGTGACCTTTAAGACCACCCTGACCAATTGTCACTGCCACTGTGAACCCCTAACCCAAATCACCCAGCGCCAGATCCAGACGTCTCTTAAACGCCTCCAGGGAGGGTAACTCCACCACCTCCCTGGGCAACCTACTCCAATGCCTGAGCATCCTAACAGTGAAAGATCGAATTCTCCCCTCTCTCATGTTAAGACCGTTTCCTCCGGTCCACTCAGTGCAAGCGCGGTAGAAGAAACCGGTGCCAGCTCACTGCAACCCCCTCTCAGGCAGTTGTAGGGAGCGATGAGGCTCCCCCTGAGCCTCCTTTTCTGCAGTCCAAACAACCCCAGATCCCCAGCCGCTCCTCACAAATCACGGCGCACACCGCCGTGTTTTCCCCGCTCCCTTTCACGGCGGTCCATCCCAGGATGTGACGCCCACTGTGCGTGTTCGTCACTTCCGCAAACAGGGATGGCGGAGCGCTGAGCCGGGTGAGTGTCGGGCCGGGTGAGTGCAGGGCCGCCTTCCCTACCTCCGGGCGCACCGGGAAGGGAGGGCCCGGAGCTGTCGGCCTCGCCGGATGGCGGGGCCGGGGTGACCGCAAAGAAGCGACGGGCGGTTAACGGGAGCGGAGGCCCTGAGGCCTCCCAGCCGCGTCACGGGGAAAGGGAAGGAGGGAAGGAAGAAAGGAGGGGGCGGGAGAGTTCCGAGGCCGGCGGGGCCATTCGCACATCGCTCCACGCGCTTTGAGCTCTCTGGCTGAAGGAGCTGCTGCTTCCGCGGGACACTTGGGTGCCGTCGCTAATTGTGAAAGTCGGATCGTTTCACACTTTAGGCCTCCAAAACATCTGCTTGGAATAGCCGGGTGAGGATAAGGAAGGGTCTGCTGCTGCTGCTTCTTCGCAAACCAAGTAAGGTGCTGCGCAGAAGTGGAAGAATTATTTTTATGAGTCGTACTCTGAGCCATTTGTTTTGAGGAAAGCTGCTGTGGTGCCTCTGTGTAGTGGCCCACTCAGTAGATGTGTTCTGGCCCTCATTAGGAGGTGAGCCTGGATACGGTGGATTTGAATCTGATTTTTGAATTTTTTTTTTTTTGGCCGTTCTAGGCCACTATTTCAGAAAAGGAGTTGCCAAATTGCCCTCTCCCATGCCTTGTTAGAAAGTAGATGCTCTGCTTTCCAGTGGTGTAAAGAAGGCTGCGATGTGCTGGAGACCAAATGAGCTATGTGGCAGTCGTTTGCAGTCCTGCAGCCTGTGTAGGTATTTGTGAGGTAGAGATGTGGAAATGCAGGTGCCACTGCATGTTAGTTAAGCTCAGAGCATAGTGGATATTCTTGGCAAACTGGAAGGTCCACAACTGGTAAGATAATTTGCTCATAAAAACCCATCTTGATCTTCTATTTGAAGACATCCATTTCAAAGCAGTTTAAGTAACAAATTTGCTAATTTGAGAGAACCTGTCTGTTCGTGTTTCTAAACATAAATTGATTTGTAGGTTACTTTTTATGGGAAAGAGAAAAAAACTTTTGGCAGCTGAGTCAATAAAGATACGTAAGAATGACTCTAAAATGAAAAGTAAGAATTTGTCTTAATTTGAACTCATTTAATAATTACTTTTAAGTTCCACATATTTTATTGAGCTATTTTTATTAAACAACTAGTCAAATTTGAAGTCTGTATGTTGCCTAGGGTGAAATGCCAATGTTATGTTTGAAAGTCACAATTGTAACCACGAATAAGTGAAATTCAGCACTGAAAATTCTTGGTGGCTTGTTTCTTTTCCCTCTAGATTTCCCTTCTGATTAGTGGACCTGTCAGAATGGCTGAAGTAACCAAGACAGAAGAACAGCAAGTAGAGAAGAGTTTGGATGAAGAAGTGGAGAAAACACCTCATGCTTTAGAGTCAGCTTCGGATGTTGGGTGTGAAGGCAATAGTTCTGCTTCGGGTACAAATCAGTCCACTGAAAATGAAAAACAAGTTGATAGTGGTGGTCAGGATGGCAGAGCAAAGAGGAAGAACTTAGACTCTGAAGATGGACCTTCTAAGAAAGTGGTAAGTATCATTTGTTTTGAGCTGTTTTCAAATCCTTGTTTTGAAGCCTTAGCTCAAGAAAAGATTGAAAATATTTATTCTAGACATGTGTGAGCCAGCGCAAAACACCAAGTATGGAAATGTTTCCTAGGGAAGTAACAGGTGCACAAGTGATGTTGGGCTTCACAGAGGACAAAGAAGGCTGGCAATTAGAATAATAATCCCAGCACATACTTAGATTAGTCAGATTAGTCTGATTCTAAGACTCTTCTATCATCCATGTGGTAGCAATGTGGTAGTTTAGTGTAGGGCTTACTGGCATTAGTCCAAGTTCCATATCTTGAACCCAGATCTCATGTATGTTATTTATCTGTGTGTTGGTACAGTTACCTGTGCTTGGAATATTCTTCCATAAGGTAATTTTGTGCTTTTATTTCCTTGTTAAGGTACTGTAGAGTTTGCAAAACTCTGCGGACTGCATCCTCTGTGATATAATTTCAGTACGATTAGTTGACAGAGTGAAGCAGTGAAAGACTTACAGGGGGTTCTTTGTTTTAAGACTACAAAAGTAGCAGAAAATATGCCCTTTTATATGTCCACCTGAGAGGTAAAAAGGGTAATATTTTACATGATGCTGTCCTTTATTATGTATGAGCTTGTAGAAGCTGATGCTTTAACATCCAGTCTAGTTCATCCTTTTGGGATATTTAAATAAGATTTGAAAATGTCTGACCTAGTGTTTTGTTTCTTTGCCCAGAATTTTCCCAGGATAATATATGGCTTAGCAGTCTGCCAAAATAAAGGGTGCCCTTTGTTGTGGTAGAAACATTATTAACCCTTTCATCCTTTTAATAAGGCTTAGAGGAACAAGAATTATCTTGGGTTTGTGTAGCCTAAGGGTGTAGAGAGATGACTGAACATAGTTGCCACCACCTAGATATTGTTGCTGATGGCTGTTTGTAGCTGAGATGTGTTAATGGTCTGTATGAGTATGTCCCCACACTTGTCTGAGTCAGCTGTTCTGGCTTCTGTCACCTTCAGTGGCCATTCAGGGAGCCATCTGTGCTTACCCTAAAAAAGAATAGAAGTTGTCAAAATATGTTAGTATCGGTCAGCCCGGTCTGGTAATAAACAGATGATGAGGTTGTAGAGATTTCAGACAAGTAAGGCTGTGTTTATTCTGAATGTTACCAAAAGTATATGAAACACTGAAGAATTCACATATATCATCCAAACCTTCTTTTCCCTTGAGGAGCTGCTATTTGAATAGTAAGATTCAGGGATATTGACTTCAGTAGTGAACTCTTAGGAATGCTTTTAATGGCTTCATTCTGGTTTGTACTGTTATTTCAAATGCTTTTGTACCTCACATAGTCCATGCTGATTGTCTCTGTTCTGTTACTTTGAATTTTATTTAGAATTTATTTTCACTTCATGTACATAGTTAAAGATTATTTTCAAGGTGAAGAAATGTTGGGAGCATAATATCTGAATGTAGACTGCTTCTCTGCATAACAGGGCAGAGAAGTGTCTTGTAGTACTTAAAGCTAAGGCTGGACAGAAATCTCTTGGAGTATTTTGAGTTAAGGCTAAATCAGAGACATTTCTACAGCTAACTCTTAAGCATTAGATGGAATATGTTGTCAAATGATTCCTCTCATTCCTTTATCATGATCTGTTTAAAGCTCTGTCAGTGGGGTTATCCACTTGGACTGCAATGTGACATCAGCCAGTTGGCATTTTGGTTAAATTGGCAGTTTATACACTTCTGTCAGATGAAAACACTGAATTTCTGAAACAGGCTCTTTGAAGAGGCTTAAAGTTCCTTGAGAAGGAGCATCCTCTTCTTCTGTCCCAGACTTAAGAAGAATGAAATGTGTTCTTTGACAGTGGTTGAGAGTATTAGAGAGCTGAAAGTTAAGTATTTCTTTGAAGGAAAGGATGCCAGGCAGTATCTATCATCCAAAAATTGCTTGAATGAACTGAAAAAGGGATTAAATTTGTGAGTATTGCTGTGATAATTGAAGTATTGGCATCATACCAGGACAGATATGGGAAATCTCTTTATAATGATGGTGCTCTTCATAGTATTGCTTGTTTGCTTTTTTAAATCCTTGAAGTGAACACATGTGTCTTTTGATTAAATGACAAAGTAATAAAAAGAATTCACTGCTTGAGTCTGTTCCTTCTGTGGTGTGATTTCTTTTCTGCAGTGTGTGATTGGCCATGGGCAAGCTGTAGCTGCACATTATAATGAGCTTCAAGAAGTTGGATTGGAAAAACGTAGCCAGTCTCGCATATTCTACCTCCGAAACTTTAATAATTGGACAAAGAGTGTTCTCATTGGTAAGTTTCCTTATAACTGATTGCTCAGACATTATTAAAATGTAATTAATTTTTGCATCAAAATGTAACTTTTTCTGTTTTCTGATATTGAGTATGTCACTTTGTCTCAACTGCAAAAAATGTCTATATTTATCTTTCCTTTGAATCTCTGTGATAGCATTTTGTATCGTTGAAGCACCAAGCATATGCTTAAGTTTTAAAGGTCAACTGACTTTAAAAGTTCTTGCTGGAAACTGTTCTTCTCTATGACATTTTTATAGGGAAAAGTACAGTTTTAAAAGTGTTCTTAGATTCAAACAAGAGCAGCACAATCTATCTCAAATAATTTCTGAGGCATTTTCCCTAAGCAGTCTCTGGTCAGATCCTGCTGAAGCAGTTCTGCAGAAAGCTTGAACACATAAATATTTTTTTATATTACCCATAGTCAGTGGTTGAAAAGATGGAAAGCTAAAGGATGTACTTCTTTAAGAATCAGTGGGTATTTATTTAAAGGCAAAGTCTGCTGTTCCACAAATTAATTCCAAATTGAGGAAACAAAGCCATCAGATATCTGCCAACAAAGAAAAGAATCATCAGCACAGCACCACAGGTTCATGAAGAGGGATCTGTGCCAGGAGATGTTGGCACCATTTGTCTTAGCATGCTGCTTTTTGTTGTGTTGTATCAGCGCAGTTAGAAGCAATATTTAGGTTTCTATAAAGCTGTTCCTGAAGCCTGTGTTGAAGCCTTTCTGTCATAAAGAATTTCAGCAGTGTGACTTTATAGCAGTTGTATCAAAACATATTTCATGTCTCCTCCTGTGAAGAAAAGTTGCTAGCATGCTGATATGTTTTACATAATATGCCAACATCAGTCAGAGCAGAGACAATCTAGACAGTGCCGAGAGAAAAGAAAAAATGTAACTGGTGTATGTAGGGTAGAAAGACAGCAAAGGAGTAGCTACTGTTATTGCAAGGCCTGGGAGAGTGAGTGAAAAACATGCATTTTTGTAAGGTGACTGGGAGGAGATGTTGTGGCTGATGCATTTAATAGGGTTTTACTGTTTGCAAAAGGCTTTCCCATGCTTTCAAATAACATCTGCCTTCATTATAATGCTAATGAAGGCGAGCCATGTTTCCTTCCTCATGTATGGGGCTTAGCCATGTGCAGTTTTTCCTTAGCCAGGGAAACAGTTCAGAGCCTCAGTCAAGTTACATGCAGAGCACATTAAGCACAGAAAATATTCATCTCCACAGTTTTAAAAGTTTATGGTTCCTTTCATCCTTCTAGAAAGAAAAGAGATTTAAGTTTGTAATATTAAGAAGATTTATAGGCAAAGTAAGGTCTGAGGTGTTTTAAAATTCAACCCCTTTTGGTTTTTTAGGCTTTTAGGTGCCATATAAGTGCAGAGATTAGGTGCAGAGATGTGTTTACATGCTCCTGGTTTTTATTTTTCTAGGTGAATTTATAGACCGGGTACGACAGAAGAAGAGTGATATAACTGTTTTGGATCTAGGATGTGGGAAAGGAGGAGACTTACTGAAATGGAAAAAAGGCAGAATTAAAAAACTCGTCTGTACTGGTAAGAAGATGACTTTCTAGGGAAGGTACATCAGGTTTTTAGGAAACCAAGTACATCTCCAGTATTTTATTATTTCTATTTTTCCAGTCAATCAAATAATGTAATGATCACCTTTTGTGCAATAAGTTGTCTTTTGTCTTTTAATCTGAAGATACGGCTTGATTGCCAGCAGAAATATAAGAATCATCAATATTTAGTTTTCAGTTCAACTCCTAAATAAAAACTGGTATCACTAAAGAAAAACACCGTTATCACAGGTTGCCTTGGGCAACAAGGGGGGCTGGGGGAAAGACTGATATTTTTTATTTTATGTCTTTTCTCCCACATTTAGTCTCCTGTAGTATTTTTAATTGTTCTGAAACACATACGGGAGAGTTGCATTTAAAAAACCAAATAAACCCCCAATGTTGTGAGAAAAAATGATCTTGGGTGTTACAATTAACTAAAGTTTTTCATACTCAGAAATGGGGAAGAGCTGAAAGCTGATTTAAAAAATTCCTTGTTCGAATAATTGGCTTAGATGTTGGGAGAATGATACCGTCTTCCCTTTTCTTAAAAGGTATCCCAAGGATAATTAGAGGAAGTATTATTTAATTCCTAATTTAATTAGGTACTAAAATTCCCTAAAACTCTTTCAGTGGGAATTTTTATTTTGGGTACTTCACGTTTTACAGTTCTTTCTTGCATTATTCAGTGGGTAGTATTCAAATACACTTAATCAATTTTCTTACAAAGTTCTTAGGTAAATTTATTGTGTATTGTCAGAAACTCAATGACTGAGAAAGAAGCAGTCTTAGAACTTTAAAAAATTCCCATGGTGTGACATGTCAGAAATAAGTGCATTTTAACATCTTTTATATTTTTAAGAATATTAAGAATCCCAGGGAACTGAGCTGTTTTAATGGAGCTGAAGATAATTTTTATATCCTGCCATATTGTACCTTCTGTATTCCAGTAATCATTCCAACTTTCTTGTCTGGGTAGCAGTGTACACACTTCTAAAATTTTCATTTATTGTGTTTATTATATTTCCATACATAGACATTGCTGACATTTCTGTGCAACAGTGCAAGCACCGCTATGAAGAAATGAAATCCCGATGTCGGTATAATGAACATATTTTTGATGCAGAATTCATACAAGCAGATAGTACCAAGGTACAGTTTCTGTGCTTTGTAATATTTTGGAGATTTAATGTTCTTTATGGTAGTGCTGTTAACATTTTGGATATATATATTTTTAAGGTTGGATTATTCTCCTGTACTGAGGTTATATTCTCCTGTATTACGGTTATATTATTCTCCTGCCAGGAGAATCAGCTGTAGAGGTTTCTGGAAGGTTGCTTAAGATTACCTAAGTGCATTTTGCTGCTGTTGTATAGTGTAACATTCCTGAAGCCTTTCCTGAATATCTTTTCCGGATAGTAAATCTAGTACTTTCACTGTCCTTTACTTGACAAGGGGAACAGAATGACTGTTTAGCTTTGGAGTTCTGTGAGACAGCATGGGGTGTTGGAAACTATTTTCGTGAATGCTGAAATAAAAAAAGAACCTTTTCTGATTTGACTTGTACACTTAGAATTTTTTCTTTCCAGTGGCATTTTGGTTACTATAATAGGTATCTTTAAAAACTTGTGTGGTAGAGCAGATTTCTTAGACTGTCTGGAGGCAGTGGTGAATGCATGGTTGACTGACTTAGGAGTCACTCTTGTAAGTGGAACTACTTTTGCTTCCTTGCAGTGCAGGCTGAGAGTAACCTGCTGATGAAGGCTTAGAGATGAAACCTGCTAGGTTCCAGCATACCTGTGGAAAAGCTGAACCTGTTCTCAGCCTTGCATAAAGGGTTGTTTGCTTGAATTCTTGGTTGTCTTTCCTTCTTCTGAGAAATAGTCTGTTGCAGGTTTGTGTCATCTCTCGACTTGGGGGAGAAAGAAGAGAAACTTGACCAGGAAGGAAAGGGATATTTTCATGTTGCTTTTACAGCTCAGTTTTACATGCATATGTATTTTCTGTTGCATGCTTTGCTCTGTCTGTCCTTGCACAAAAAAGTTAATTTCCCTGATTTTGGGTCTCTATCATGAATGTTGTATATTCTGCAAAATCTAATTCTGTCCACCTCTTTTTCTCGTTCTCCTGTGTCTTTCTCTATGTCTGCTGAGTACAGAGTCGAAGCAGGCTTTAACCTGACAAATTCCAAGGGCTCCAAGTCCTTCAGACCTTAGTTACTTGGTCTAGGATGGGGAGAGAGTATGTTGGTGATGAACATGGGTGAGAATACAGGCAGGTACAACTCGTTGGGCAGGACAAACTACCATATTTGAAACAACCTCTTCTCCTCTCAAGTGCATGTTTAATGGGTCAGTTTTCATTACAGAGACTTAGTAAACGAAATTAATTTTATTATGGATTTTTTTTTTCCAGCTAGATGGTGGCCAGTTATAAAACTCCAGCAGTAAAGTACTTCTGGAAACTATAAGTTAACTAACCTTGGGATTTGGTCTTCCAGGTGTAGCAACACAAAAGAAAATTGAGGTCATTATAATTTTGAAATGTGTGTGTATTCTTGTTGTTTCTAAATGTTGTGTATAGTTTTCTGTGTAGGGGAGAGCCTTTTCTTATTCTTATCTTTTTCATCTTGTCTTTGTTGAACTTGTAAAGGAATGGGAGCTGAAAGGAGAAACTTCAAAGAATTATGAAGTAGTACATTTGTTAGAAGATTTAAATGAATCATGCTTGTTCCTTTTTTCTTTTTTATCTGTTGCAGGATCTCTTGTCTTCCAAGTACAGTGATCCAGATATGCGCTTTGACATTTGCAGTTGTCAATTTGTTTACCACTATTCATTTGAGACTTATGAGCAGGCTGACATGATGCTTAAAAATGCTTGTGGGAACCTCTCTCCTGGAGGTTATTTCATTGGCACAACTCCAAATAGCTTTGAACTTGTGTAAGTACTCTTACGTCCTGTTAGTCTTCCAAAACTGTGAAGCACTGTTAAATGATAGGCGTTCTTTCAGTGCTCCAATATGTTTGTGCAAACAAAAGCAATTTTTTGGCAACAATTTTGGATTCTAGTAAAAAAAATCTCACTCGTGAACTTGACTCAAACAGATAAAATTCTAACCTGTGTCGCTTGTTCTCATGGCTCTTCTGATAGGGGGTATGGATTGTCATACACTTCATCCCTCTGTCATGATTTTAAGAGTGTCAAAATGGCCACAGCCTGGGGAAAAAACTGTCAAGGTTTTGTGGTTGTTTCCAGAAGCCTGTCTTGTCCATGTAGATTGTCTGTTTGACCAGGCTAAAGGCTAATCTTCTAGGTCTATTTAGTCCTTGGTATGTTCTATGGGAATGATAACCTGTTAAAACCCAGTATGCTGCTACATTTCATTGTTTCATTGCCTATGAGATAAGGGAAGTGGGAAACTAGAGAGATCACTAATTATTACTGGGAGAAACACTTTCAGGCTTCCTATGTGTAGTTTTCTCTGCCTGTTAAATACTGGTCAATAAATGTTTGTTTATATCTCATTCTATAGAAAGAGACTCGAAGCTTCAGAAACAAATTCGTTTGGGAATGATGTGTACAATGTGAAATTTGAAAAGAAGGGAGACTACCCCTTATTTGGCTGCAAGTATGATTTCCACTTGGAAGAAGTGGTTGATGTCCCTGAGTTTTTGGTTTACTTTCCCTTACTGGAAGAGTAAGTTAAGTTTTAAATTCATTATACAATGAAAGCTGTGGAACATAATAAACATTTGTTTAGTTTATGTGTCATTGCATAATGCTTGCAGAAAATTATGGTTTGGCTTTTTTATTATATTTTTCAGTTCTTAATATTTTGTTGTTGCTTCAAATACAGAGGTTTCTTGCATTTCCATCCACAACTCTAAACTGTCCATTGAACTTTGTTGAAGGTGCTCTGGTCAGAAGCTGTGAGGACTTAAACTTTGTCTCACAAGGGAACATCTGATATCTTGGATCTGTCAGCAAACCTTTAGAACTATCAGCTTTTTCTTCTTTAATTGTAACTTTTTGAGGGGTTTTATTTCTACCCGTTTTTTAGTCTTTCAGTAAGCTTTCTTGTGTATCTTCATCATGGTGCCTCTCTCTTGTCTTATCCACTTTTCTTTAGATGTTCATAGGATTTTTGCTATGATGAATTTTTTTCTTCCTCTAAATGATCTTCATCTGTAAGCATATATTTTGCTGTTACCTCTGTGTGACCTCAGATTTGGTTTTACTAGCTCTATCTGAGGTACAGACAAATCTTTGCATACTGGGTTTTTTCCTGCCATTGAAGCTCAGTATGGTTAAACTGTATTAAGCTTTCCTTTCAAGCCTGTTCAACAACTTCATTTGTAGCTGTCCGTGAAAAATAACAGCACCTGTCACTGACAGCTTAGTGTTGCACGTCCTTGGTGTCTACATATAATTGAGATGTTAGCCACTAAATGTAATAGAGAGAAGTTCTCTAAATATATTTATAATATCTGACATGATAGATACTGCAGGGAAAAGTGTAGTGTTTCTGGAAGTCCACATGGAACTTTTGTGTTTTGGGAGAAGAGACCTTTTTTATTAAAATGTTTGTAAATTACTTCTGTGTAGATTTTTGTTGTCCTAGTTTAAAAAAAATATGTACAGTTTGTGGTGGTACTGCAGCTATTTTCATCTAAATGTCTTTACTAAGAGAAAAAAGTTGTAAAACAGTGTAATCCTAGTGAATACCATAAGATGTCACTGTGGCTTAAAATTGTTCCTTTGGAAATAAAGCTACAATAATTTTGCGACTTCCTTAATAAAGCTGATTATTTTGACAGAATGGCAAAGAAGCATGGTATGAAATTAGTCTACAAAATGACATTTCGGGAATTCTATGAAGAAAAAGTCAAGAACGAGGAGCATAAAATGCTGTTAAGGAGAATGCAGGCCTTGGAGGTAAATTTGGAGTTGACTTGATTGATTTCAATAGCATTTTACAACTTGTTAATTTTTGTGCAATAATTGAAATTCCCTTTGTGAATTAATATTGAAAATCATTTAGGGCTACTAATAGAAAGCATTTAGTTCCTGGGCCTGAAGGTTTGACTCTGGTTGTTGACCTTGACTGGCTGCCAGACCTCCACTGCCCTGCACTCTTGTTGCCTCTTCCCAACAGGATGGGGGGAGAAAATAGAAAAAGAAACTTGTGGGCCAAGATAAATTCAAGGAGATTGCTTAGCAATTACTGTCACAGACAAAACTTGGAGGAGGTTAATTTAATTCATTGCAAAAAAAAAAATAGTAGAAAGGTGAGAAATGTAAAACCTAAAAACATCTTTGTCCCACCCACTGCTTGTTCCCAGGCCCAGCTTCATTTGTTCACTCCTGACCTTTCTACCTCTTCTCCCTTTCTGGGCAGGGGAAGGGGGACTGTGGTCTGTTCATAACTCTTTGCCTCTCCTTCCTCGTCACACTCTTCTTTTGGTCCAGCGTAGGTCAACCCAGTAGATGATTCATGTTTTGAAGATAATATTTCAATATTGAGGCAAGTTTCTGTTCTTATGAAGTAGGAAACAGAAGCCCAAGAATCATGCCAAGAGTCAGATAGTGGTGACTGTAATTTCTTCCTCAGCAGAGAGACTGAAAGCTGTATTTTTGTGTAAGGAATAATGACTGAAAATACAGGAATGAAAGGAATAAAAGGACAGTCTGTGTTCATAGAAGAAAATTATGGTTTTGCCATAAGTTTTTGACCTTTTTTTATCCTCAGGCTCTTACCTTTGATAACTTTAGCAGCTTCAGAGAAGCTTTTCCAGGCCACCTCTTAGACTTTGGTTTTACTTGTAGTTCTCTGTGCTTCCCTCCTCCCTCAAACAGTAGAATTCTTCAGCAGAAAGCTCTCAAATCAAGTAATTGGTGACTTATTCAACTGAGTCACACACTGCAACTTGACTGCACTTGTTGACTCTAAAAGTGATGGTGCTGTGTATGGGTTCACACTGGCAGTAGCACAGAGACACAGCT
This sequence comes from Acridotheres tristis, assembly GCA_037013685.1. Taxonomy (NCBI): domain Eukaryota; kingdom Metazoa; phylum Chordata; class Aves; order Passeriformes; family Sturnidae; genus Acridotheres; species Acridotheres tristis. The sequence goes on along the minus strand of CM072886.1, from coordinate 97,143,649 downwards.
TTTGACTTACCATCTGCTTAGGAAAGTGAGAGTTGTCTTAAGGTAGTGGTCACTTGCACCTGAGGACTGAATTGTTACAAGCAGATTTATTCACAGAGATCACTAGTAACTGGGATCCTTAATAAGTACATCTTAGTTTTGAAGAACCTATTGTATACTTCCTTTACAGTTTGTGGTGTTATTGAAGCATTTTAATTTTGTTGAAATTGTAGTTGTCTATTTCTTAGTAGTTCTGATGAAGAGATGCTGGTATAGTTGCTCTTCTAAAAGATGTATCTGGGTAATGCTCATAATGAGCTGTACATGAAGGAAAAGTTACTCTGTTTCCCCTGCTTTAGAGACATGAACTTAATGTAAAAATGGATTAAACTTAACTTATAATTCTTGGGTGTCAGATTTTCTGGTAAATAGGGAACATCAGACCTGTTCCTGAGGATGGTGTAAGGGAGAGACCTAAATTTAAAATATTTTTAAGACTTACTGACCTCTGTCGTGGACTGTGTTGTGACAAACCCTTTACTTAAGATGTCTAATGTATCTCACTACTCAATGTTTTGTTCTATTTTCTCCAGCCATATTCTACATTTGGTGATTCCAGGCTTGTTTCTGATAAACCTGATGATTATGAGCATGCAAAAGAGTTTATCAAAGATGGCAAGGCAAAGTTACCATTGGTAAGTTCCTTTATACTTCAGCTGGAGATAATGGTGTCTTAAAATTGAGGTCCTGGTCTTTCAAACTGTGGTGCCTTCTTTATTTCAACTGCAGTGAAGTGGGTATGAGTGTCTCTTTGCATGTGAAGAATTGTAGAGCTGCAGGGCTGAGGGGTTCATCTAATCTATATCCCATACCCAGAGAATCAAATTCACTTAATTTGGTAGCTGTTAAGAAAGTTGTAATAATGCAGAAGGGAAAGGATATTTTTTCCATCTTACTTGACAGCTGTTCTTTCTAACTATTCTTAATTTGAGGAATCTTCTTATATTTCTGGATCTTCACAATACTGATTTAAAGCATTAGTTCCAATCCTCTGATGGGAGATTTCAAAAGCTTTCTTCATAACACTGTATATATTTGAAATCATTCTTTCCATTTTCATCAATACAGTATGAGGGTGATCAGCCTAAAGTTTTTCCACTTGGTTTTGCTGTTTGGGTTTTTGTTTTTTTTAATCATTGGTTTGCTGTTAACATTCTGAATTCTTGAAGATGTAGTCCTCTTATTGCATGTATAAAAATCCTGCATCAAGAGAGAAAAGAAACTTGAAATTAAAAAATATTTTACAAGAAAAACGCTTGTTTTAAGAATAGGCTTGAGAACATGAGAACAGCCAAGTCAGACCAAAGACATCTGTTACCAAGTGCTGTTTTAAAAGGTGGACTGTTTGGTCAGGTTTGGTCAGCGGGTAGCATATGGCCTAAATTATGGCCCTGGTGAGAACTCCTTGGATGGGAATGGAGAGGGCTGAGCAGAAAATCAGCTTCTTATTGTTGCCTTATGTTTCTTAAGTGGTGGGGTAAATGGCAGCAGCTTTTTATTTGTGACTTGCCCTGCTTTCATCTGATCAGCTGAGCTGGGAGTTTCCTATGCTGGAAGGCAGGCTGTTTTTCCAGAATGTGTGAGTGAGGGTGAGAGTTAGTCTCTTGCAAATAACCTTGCTGTGGGCTGTGGGGTGTTGTTGGGTGGAGGCAGGCAGTGTTCCTAAGGAAGGTGGCAGCACCATGGTGTAGGGCCTTTCCTTTACTATGGGGCCTTTTCCTGGCTTCTGCACCATACTGGGCATCTCGGTCTGAGCAGCAGCTATAGCCAGGTCAGGTCACACTGTGTGTCCTGGTGTTGGTAATGGACACAGGCATGCTCTGCATTGCAGAGGCATCCAGACCAACAGACTTGGCCCATTCTCCTGTGCCTGTTTAATTTAGGAGTGTTCCATTATTTGAGTCTTCCAGTTCCAAACCATCATAGTTGATCGAGTTATAAAGATCTGTATCTACAGTAACGCTTTTCTTGCCCCTAAATAGCCAGTCATTGTGGGTGGTTAGACATTGGTCAGTGAAAGATGGAGCTAAATCAGTGTTTTATTGTTTCCTTATTTTTTGTTGAAACTGTGGGTTTTTTTTCTCCCCTTCTAGGGAACCTTGAGTAAGTCTGAATGGGAAGCAACAAGTAAGTCATGGTTTTGAAAACAGTAATGACTGAATGACTGCTTTGAAAAGTGTGTAAAATAGCCTGTTAGTCATGGAAGAAAATCTGGATTTTAAATATAGTAAGATGTTGCTATTTGTGTAATTCAGAATGTCAGTGTATTGATTATGTAGTGTGCACATCTCAAGAAATTGGGAGGGAAATGCCTAAGTGCAGCCAACCAGGATTTGCATTTTTGCAGGCCATTTTACTGGTTGTGTTAGTAGTTTAAAAACAAAAAATGGTATTTACTTCACAGATGAGAAAAATCTTCACTCTGCTTTCTTAAATTATTGTCTAATTTTTGAATTTATGAATTATAAGGTAGACATAAATTCCAGCAATCCAGAAGTACTATCTCAATTATCTGAGAGGGACTTTTAATTTATTTTTATACCTTTTCATACCTAAAAAAAAGATTTATACCTTTAAAAGTTCAGTGATTACTGTGTTTCCTAAGTAGTCTATTCTTCCAGAAACATTTGGGGTATTGAGCTTCTGATAAGAGTATAAGCACACCTTGTTCCTTACATGGAACTTTGCATTGTTGTTGAGGAATGTCTGATAAGCTTGTCTTGAAAGATTTGCAAGTAGCTATGGCACCTCATTCACTAAAATAAAAGTTGAATTCAAGTGGAAATCTATAAATGTTTAATTAGGCCTGTGGTCTCAAGTAACTGGTCTAACATACCTGTCTGGTATGGAGCACAAGAGCATCTGGCATAGCTGGCATTGATTATATACCAACTAAGAGTTTTCCAAGGGTGCTGGTGTAGACTGTACGAATATCTATTAATAGAATCTTACTGTTTTGGACTTGAAAAAATGCTATAATTTAATCTTTGTCCATCAAAGTTTAAAAGAGCAAAATTGATACTATGTATCATTATTTTCAATTAGAAAATGAAGTTAATTTCAGTCCTGATTGTCTATTACTGCATGTATGAAGGAGTCTTTAAACTTAACTTGCAAATTACTTTTTATGTGCTAGTGAATGTTCATTATATGTAGAATGGCACAGTAATTTATGAATTTCATTTACATTTCTGAAAACATGTAAAACTATACTAGAATGGAATGCTAGAGTTACTCACTAGAAAATCGTAAGATCTTTTGTAATTTCAGTAATCTGCTGAGAGGTTGTTTGGGCATAATGTGAACCTGGTTACATTTTTTAAACTTAATTGAGTCACTGAGAAACCTGAAACTTCAAATACTCACATTTTCTTTTTTAGGTATTTACTTGGTATTTGCATTTGAGAAGCAACCGTGAAACTTCACAAAATGGATGCAGCAAGAAGAGATCATATCCATGTGCAAGTTGGAATGATCAGAAATCCATTGTGGCAACTATTTTTTTATTTTTTATTTTTTAATTGTCAGACGTGTGCAGGACACTACCAAAAACTAGAGCAAGTTCGTGATTCCAAGTTACATTGCCTGTCTGTGACAGATGGACTTGTGTGTGTGTATATAAGAAAGATTCTGAACCAGTCTTTTTAAACATTTGTAAGCAATCTGCATACTCTCAAAACCTGTGTTTGAACTCACATAACTTTGTTAGAAACAAATGTTTTGTTTGTAGAAGTATGTTTGTGAGTACAAGCCTGACCCTGCGCTTTCTGAAGTTGATGGAAGAATGTTGACTTCGATAATGCAGAATGAGGGCCTAAATACTGTTCTGCAGAGATCAGTTAATTTATAATGAAATCTGTTCAGCATAGAGGGTATGTCTACATTGCATGCAGAACCAAAAACTACCCGAGTCAATTTCAGAACCTCTCTGCTGTGCTCAAGCCTGCATTGTAAATCTACCTTAGTGGTATTCACGGTGTAGTTTACATGGTAAAATCCCATGATGTTCTTGTTTTTCCTGCTTGCTGATATGTAGTGTCACTTCATGGTGCTTTTAAGATTAAAGAAGTTTGTTCTGTAAAAAACTGCTCAGAAAGTACTGAATTTCTAACGTTTTAAGTCTCTACTTTGTTTTCCAAATATGGCTATGCGGTAATCAGTAACAGCTGCTTAAATTAGATTACTGAACATTTTTTATTGTATTAAAGACTTTCCTGACTTTTCAATAGTTTTAGTGTTTCTTGAAACTTACTAGACCAATCTTAGGATGTCCTTCTTTTTTGTTTCATAAAATTCCAAATGGGCTTGGCAATAGGATGAGCTCTTGGTGGTGATGGGGACCTCATTGCAGTCTTAAGGCATTAAAAACATGGTCATGTCATGGATCATGAACCAGAAGGGGAGCCTGTGTAATATTTGAGGATACCAGCAGTTCCCTCTGGAGGGTAGGGTATGTGCATATACACTCTGGTACCTGTGGGTAACAATCCCCAAATTTGAGCCACATATTTTGTTTGAGAATGTAATCAAATTATGCCAGTAGGCAAAACTGTGCCTAACTACCATCACAACTGCTTGTTAGTCTCTTAGAGCTGGCTTAGGGATTTCTGTACAGTGTCTGCTCAACTTTCCATGTGCTTGTAGCCACCTATTACTGAGAAGGCCTGAATACTTCATGTTTTTTCCCTCCAATTTTGGGCTAACAGTAGCTGATGGCTGCTGTGGGCTAATAGATTTAACATAGAGATAAAATGATGATGGTACATGAGTATTTCAAAAAGCTATAGCAAACCTAGAAGAGAACATTTCTGTTAAGACTTACATGTTAAATTTCTGTTTAGACTTAAATGGTCAAATTATAAGTTTTTAGTTGTATTGCTTTCCTCCTGTAATTAGGTTGTACTTTCTTCCATGACTTCTACTTCTTTTTATTGTCTAGAAGAACACCTTCACTGAAGCAGTAGAATCTGCCAGTTCTGCTGCTGCAATTGACAAGATTCTTGTCTGCTAGATTAGTGCTCATGAAAGTAGCTAAAACTGATGGCACTTTAGAAGTGCTGAAATGTTTCTTTGAAATTTGTGTGCATCAAAGCTAGTTTTGTTGGATTTCTTGTATCAAATTTCATTTAAAAATACATGGTTATGCTATTTTTGGAAGAAATAAGAATAATAAAATCAGAGGGAATACGGTGGAGTACCTTTCCTCTTTTAAGTGAATCTTACTTAACATATCAATCACATAATGATTGAGTTAGGAGGGACCTCTGGAAGTCATTTGGTCAACCCCCACCCCTCCCCAAGCATGTTCACCCCGCGCTGGTTGCCCAGGACCTTGTCCAGACAGCTTTTGAACAGCTCAAGTGGTGAGGACTCCACAGCCTCATGGGGCAAGCTGTGCCAGTGCTTGATCACTCACAGTAAAAGTTTCCTGGTGTTCAGAGGCAACTTCTTGTGTTTCAATGTGTGCCCACTGCCTCTTGCCCTGTCACTGGGCACACAGAAAAGGTCCTGGACCCATCTTTACAAACTCCCTTTGGGTATTTGAATGCATTGATAAGATTACTGCCCTGAGCCTTCTGGCTCCTGCTCTCCCAGCCTTTCCTTGTATGAGCGATGTTCCAGGATTTTGAATGCAATTAGACCCAGTGTCAATTCTTGGCATATGCTGTTGGTGACCTCCAACTAGACTTTGTTTCACCAATCACCACTCTCTGGGATTGGCTACTCAGACAGTTTGCAATCCTCCCTCACTGTGTATCCAAGATGGTGTTAAAGTAGACTATCCACTGCTTTTCCATCATCAAGCCAGACATTTATTTTCTCATAGAAGTTTGTATTGTTGGTTCACCATGACTTCCCTTTGATGAATCCATGCTGACTATTCCTGATAATTTTCTTGTTGTTCATGTGCCTGGAAATAATTTCCAGTATCTCTTGTTCAGTCTATTGTTCATTGAGGTGAGGGTGGTTGTACTGTAGTTCCTTGGATAATTTTCCTTGACCTTGAGGATAGGAGCAGCATTTGCTTTCCTCCAGTCTTTGGACACCTCCTATCAGTATTCAAAGATCCTTGAGAGTGGCCTCATGTTGATACCTGTTATCTCCCTCCTTACTTGTGGGTGTATCCCATCAGGGTTCATGGACTTACACAGGTCTAACTTGCTTAAGTATTTCCTGAACTGATCTTTTTTAACTGAGGACACATCTTCCTTGTTCCAACTTTTGGTTCTGGTCTCTGGGCCTGAGATTCTTGAAAGGCCGTTGTTCTTGTAAAGACAGAGGTGATGAAAGCATCTGTCGTTTCCATGCTCTTTGGCACAAGTGCTCCTGTCCCATTCTGCACTTTTTTCCCAGTCTTCCTGTTTTGTTATCCATACACTTGTAGAAGCCCTTGTTGCCTTGAAAGTGTCTGGCCTGATTTAATTCCAGGTGGGCTTTTGGCTCTCCTATCTGCATATTCCTAGTAGGTCACCTGTCTGTCCTTCCATCCCCTGTATGCTTTCTTCCTGTGTCTGAATTTAGTCAGGGGCTCCATATTCATCTGCACAGGTCTCCTGGCATTTTTGCCTGGCTTCCAATTCATGGGGATAGACCTCTTAATCTTAGAGGAGGTGATATTTGAATAATAATCAGCTTTATTGAACCCCTTTCCTCCAGGGTGTTATCCCATCAGATTCTACAATGCAGACATTTGAAGAAGCAAACATCTGCTCTTCTGAGGACTGATATGCTTGGTTTTTGCTCTGCTAATACATCTCAGAATCCTAAACTCCAGTATCTCATGCTCACTGCAGCCTAGGTTGCCTTTGACCTTCACATCCTCAACAATCTCCTTGTTGGTGGTATGAGTTCCCAGAGAGCATCTCTGGTTCCTCCATCACTTGGGTCAGGAAGTCATTGATGCTCTTCAGGAACCTTCTTAATTGTTTTTATCTTGCTGTGTTATTCCTCCTGTAGCTGTTGAGGACCAGGGCTGTAGATGTGGAGCTGCTTCCAGTGTAGAGAACTTCATCCACTTCTCTCTGTTCAGGTCTTGTAGCCAATTATCTTGTAGCCAATAACCACTATAATGTCACCTGTACTTGTCACCTCTTTAGTCCTTACCCTGTAAAAAAACCTCTTCAATGCAGGGTTTCAGTCATCTCACCATTCTCCCTGCTTCCAGAAAGATCATAGCCCTGCAACATTTCCTGATAAATACGTGTCTTCCCAGGAAAACCGTATGACTTTAGAGAAGCAGCTGAAGGTGAGCAGAGCATTTAGGTTCTCAGGACTGCAGATGAGACATTGAAGATGGAGGAGTACTAAAGTTATCTGAGCTGGATGATTTTTTGCAATGAAAGGAATTTTGGTAATCTCCTGAACTAAGAATCTGGAGGAGTGATACCTGGTGCTGCACCAATTAAGTGGTTCCATTTTCAAATTCACTTTACACAATAAAGGAAATCAGAAATGGTAACTGAACTTTGCAGGTCATTTTGTCTTCCCTCAACTAAGTGGTGAAATGTATCAGTTGGGAATACAGGCTAGAAAATGTGTAACCTTTTTCTCTAGTTTATTCCCTAATGGCAAACAGTTGAGAACTGTGCCCAACTCAAGCGGCGTAGCATGTAGTTGCAGGGGAAGGCCAACAGAGCTGAGAAACTGTTTTGTGCTTGGGTTAAGTAGATTCCTTGCTGCAGGAAACGCCTCAGTTTGCTGTGAAAATGTATGTATAAAAACCCTGTAGTAAAGAAGAGGTAATTGTTCCTTTTTTAGATATTCTGAAACCTTATAGCAAAATCAATGAAATGAAATACTGTGGAGGAAATGTGTGATATCAGTGCTATATTGTAGAAGTTTCCTTTTGTGATTTACACACCAGAGTGGTAGAAATTGCTGCAAAACACTTGAGCATGTGCTGTGTTTCATGCTTAAGTTTCAAGCAAATGCTTAAACAACTGTGTTGCCTGATGGAAGGTCTTTGATTGATATTAGGAGACAGACTTTGAGAATGGTTTTGGTTGGAAGGGACCGTAAAAATCATCTAGTTCTATGTCACAACATGAGGCAGTGGAGTGCTGCAACCTACTGGAGAAGTGTCCTAAGACGGACGTCCTCTGGGCACAGGCACGTCCTCTCTCCTGGGTGGAGAGTGATTTCAGCTCTTCTGTGAGATCCCTTCGTCAGCTGACACTGGAGGAAGGGACAGGAGCTGCGTGTGGTGATCCAAGGCAAAACTTTATTCTTCTTTTCTTGAAGGGGTCCAGGGACAAACTGGCTCAAGGGGTCTGAGGGAGCAGGGTTGATACAGAAGAGCCAGGGGTCGGGGTAGAGCAGAAAACGAATCATCTGAGGGCTCAGGGGAGGTACAAAGGGGGAAGGGCCAATGGGTTCAGGCAATTTACATGAAACAGGGAGGCATGCTGGGAGTAACCTTATTGTAACCATTACGAGAGTGCCTAAGGACATTCCCTCCAGGGGAGAGAGATAGACTCTCTTACTGTTAGGCTTTTGGCCTCCACAGTTCTACCCTCCCTTCTGTGGCCTGGAACACCTTTCACTAGAACAGGTTGTGCAGACTTCCATCCAACCTGGCCTTGAGCACTTCCAGGGATGAGGCACTTATAAATGCTTTGGGCAGCCTGTTCCAGTGTCACATCACCCTGAAAGCAAAGAATATCTTCCTAATATCTAATTCAAATCTACTCTCAGTTTGAAGGTATTTCCCCTTGTTCTGTCACTACATACCCTTGTAAAAAGTCCCTCTCCATCCTTTTTGTAGACTCCTTTTGCATACTGGAAGGCTGCTCTAAGGTCACACCAAAACCTCTTTTCCACGTTGAACAATTCCAGTTCTCTCAGCCTTTCCTCACAGGAGAGGTGCTCCATCCCTGTGGTCAACTTGGTGGCCTCCCCTGGACTCACTCCAGCAGGTCCATGTCCTTCCTGTACTGGGGACCCCAGAGCTGGATGCAGCACTGCAGGTGGGGTCTCACAGAAATGAGCAGAGGGGAGGAATCCCCTCTCTGCTGGCCACACTGGCTTGGATGCAGCCCAGGATTCTATTGGCTTTCTGGGCTCCTAGCACACATTGCTGGCTCATGCCCAGTCTCTCATCCAGTAGAATCACCGAGTTCTTCTTGGCAGGGTTGCTCTCAATTTGTTTCTCTCCCAGTCTCTATTGATAATGGGGGTATCCTGGCCCAGGGGCAGGACTTTGCCCTGGTCTTGACCCTCATGACATTCTCATGGGCCCACTTCTCAAGCTTGTCCAGATTCTTCTCCATGGCATCCCATCCTTCAGGTGTGCTGCAAATATTACACGTTCTCCTGTTACAACACTTGAATAGTTTAAGTTTTACATAATGAACATCTCAGTCCTTTGACTATGAGTGTTTTCCTTTTGAGTCATAGTCTATTTAATAAGACACTCTCTTGTATAAAATCTATTTTTATGAAAAAGAGTAATTATATGCTGTGTCCTAATTGCTAAATTGTGTTTTTAAAGACATTGAAAAATAATAATTTCACGAACATTTGGCTGAAGAGCAACGAATTTAAAACATCTGCAGGGTAATCAAGGGGCTAATAATAAATCCACTTTTTCAATCCACTTATTGCCAGAGTAATAATACTTCTGGAGGAAGCAGGATTTAATATTAAGCAGGATTAACAGTAATCTGTAATCTCAGTTCCTGGTGTTCCTTGTATGCCACAAGTTAGAACCTCTGTCTGTAGGAAATGAGGAAATGGGCATCTGTTATTGTTACTTGTGAATGTAAATAAACATCCTGATTTTTCAGGAATTTGAAGCACAAAAATCAGGTCGTTTCAGTGCCAAAACACATGGAGACAAATGTTTGAGTGGTTTTTGAAAAAGAAACCTCTCCTGAGATTTAAAGAAAAGGTCTGAATTCCTTGTACTGATGACATTATGAATGCTGTGTACTGAACTAACAACTGTCATTACAGTTTAGTTTTTTTGTAGCTTCATTTTACATGGATGTACTAGTTCTGGTGAAATGGCTTTCCCTTAACCTCCCTTACAGCATACCCCATCACAGATTTGTGTACTGCCTTGAATGTTTCTCTTACTTAGAGAACAGATGTAAGAGAAAAAAAAAGCTAACTTGATGAATTAGGTTTTGCTAAGTTGAAGGTTTTCCCATGCCATTTTAATGGAAGCTGTCATCCTTTCTTCATTTTATTAAAGCTGGTTCTCAACATTTCTGTCTTTTTATTTGAGTTAATGTGTCTCCCAGCAACTGAGGTCCATTTGCAGGATAAGGTGTTTGAACATTTAAGGTCTGACTGAACTGTGCTGTTATTAGTTTAAGTCTGAAGAAAGGATTTTTTTTAGTTCATAGGCTGTGTTGTTTCAATGGGCAGCTGTCTCCCTCTGCATCTCACAGTACTGTATGAATTCACTGAAGCTGTGTTTCTGAAAGTCCGATTTAATCACTAATTGTGATTAAACTAGAAATTTACTGCTCTTAGCAGTGGCATGAACCATGGGATTTAGAGTAACAATGTTGACATTGTTGGAGTCATACTTTCTCACTTGATTCTTAACTTTTATGGCTCTCTCACAGTCTTGGAATAAGGCTACTCAGCTGGTGACTTCCTAGCTCCCAACTAGTAACAGCTTCCTTCTCAGTTTGCACTCACTTCCAACTGGACAGTGATGGAATTATTCTGATTTAATGGCTAGTCTCTGTAGGTTTTAAACTACAAAAACTACATGAAATAATAAGCACAAAGAAAGCCTTGGTTTATATATAAAATGCAGCTTTTAAGTCTCTAATTTTTATAGTCCAAAGACACTTCTCTGTGGAGCAGTAATTTTCTGGTAGCAGAATTACTCTGAATTCTTTGGTTCAAGTAGTCCTTTTCTTTCTCTAGTTCACTTTGACATCTGCAGTGTACATCTCTGCTACAGACAGCTGGAACTGAAGCCTGCTTCTTTATAACAGAGCTGTGAGCCGAACAAATAACAATAATTAAAGGGTAGGAAAGTTTTGGCTTCTTTGTATAATTTATGAAAGATTTAATTAAGTGTTTCTTCAGCTTGAAACAAACCACTGCTTCCTTTTAACAACAGCCTCAAGGAAGAAATGGGCTTCTGTCGAGTGTGCAGGGCACCCTGCACCTTCATTATAATGGTGTACTCTTGTATCTCTCTTAGAAACTGGGGGATCTGGGCTGGCTACAGAGTCTGAGCCCACAGGAGGCTTTTAGGCAAAATCATGGAATCCCAACTGTGGTAATCAAGATGCTGATTACATAGTTTGCCCATTTAAGGTAAATTTTATATAAAATGTAGCACAAATTGAGCAGACACTCCTAAGGTTCCTCAAAGATATACCTCTCAATGATTAAATTAAGTGGTTGTTTTTGCTTGTGGGTTGTATTGTTAGCTTGTGATGTGATAACAGTTGCATGTTTGACGCCGAGCTGACAGGTAGAAGAATGGATTATTCTCTGAAGACCAGTCCTTAAATCAGAAGACAATAGTTTTCTATGTTGCCCTTCCTGGATGGACATTGCCTTTACTAATACTACGATTTTGTGCCTGAATAAAGATGAATTGATGTTTTAATTCTGTGAGAATATTTTGGCTATTTCATAGATACATAGATTGGTTCATGTTAAAGGGACCAATAAAAATCACCTAGTCCATCCTTCCTGCTGTGGGAAGGAACAACTTCACTTGACCAAGTTGCATAGTTAAAAGGTCTTACACCTTGTCCTTTTGCTACAGGCCCTGATAAAAAGCTAATTTCACCTATTTTATAAGCCCTCCTTAAATATTGAAAGACCTAATAATGTCTTCATGGAGCCTTTTCTTCTCCAGGCTAAAGGATTTCAAGCAAAGCAGCACTATTTTATTGTATGTTTGTAGTGAGTTGATCCTGACTGGATGCCAGCTGCCCATCAAGCAGCTGGGCAGGGGAGAGAAAGGCTTGTGGGTCAAGATAAGAGCAGGGAGAGATCAGTCACCAGTTACTGTCATGGGCAAACCAGACTTGACCTGAGGAAGTTAATTGAATTTATTATCAGTGAAAACTCAGAGTCAAATAATGAGACAAATTAAATCTTTAAATAATTTCCCCCCCTTTCTTCTTCCTGGGTTCAACTTCACTTCTGAATTCTCTGCCTCCTCCCATCCAACAGTACAGGGGAAAGGGGAATAGGGATATATGGAAATACATATTATAAAATTACTGTTGCTTCATGAAATTATTCTCATGATGAAGATAGGTTTGCTGTTCTACTAATCACTAGCAATGTATTAGGAAAAAAAAAAAGGCAAAAAGAGCAACTTTTATGTTTTTTCTTTCCAGAGGTATCTGTCAGCTCCTGAGATAAATGGGCATGAAATGTGTAATTTGACCACTGCCTTCACAATTTTCACACACCAAGCAAAACTGTGCCCCTCTTTTCTAAGGAAGGAAGAGAAGAGAGGGAAGAATGTCCTGCTGGTAAAAGTCCATTAATTTTGCAGCATTGTAACTTGTCATTCTTGTGGTATTATTCAGGAATCTCAAGACAAAACAATGGAGCTTTATAGTGATGGCACTTTTAAAAGACTGTCCAAAATGTTGCTTTCTTAGCTGACTTTCATCTACAGCCAGCCTGACAGAAGAGTCAGTACCTTAAACGATTTTCTTCTATTCTAACATTAATTTGTAGTGCAATTTTTAATTTCAGTCATAATTGCTGTTGTTAATTTCTGCTAACTTCAAAGATGACGTAGGTGCACTGATGAACATATGCGGTGTCTGTGCACCTGTGCCTGAGTCACAGCTGGAGCCTGCTGTAGAATTTTTCAGTCTCAGCAACTAATTTCATTAGGTTTTGCCTTAAAGATGTTTTTTTGCAGGGTGGGGCAGTACACCTTACAATAAACAGAAGAGAAGAAAAAATTTTTTTAATTATTTGTATTTCCTTTTCCCTCATTGTTCCCTATTTTTCTATAAAATGCTATGCTGAAAGAATGTTTTTCAAGATTCCTTTGTGATTTGATCAGTTCAATTACTGTAACTAAGACTTTTATAGTGAGAATATTTTGGGGAGAAGAACATTTATTAATAAAATACATTTTCCAGTTTTGCAGGAGTTCCTTCAAATTGTAATGCAGAATAACCAGTGCCCATTTCTCTGTTTCACTCAAAATGAATTTCAGTCTTTGCTGGTCATTGCCTTAAATAATCAATTCCTATTGTATGAAACACATCCATTTCATGTGGGAAAATACCGTGGATCCTGCAGTACAAATAAGATTTTGATGGGAATATGCATGACAAAACAATGTAAACATTCTGGGTCTTGCCGGCAAAGAATCTTCCATAAATTGTCCACAGTGGGAAAAATATGACATTCTGCTTTCGGATTCAAGGCCAGAGGAAGTTAATGGCACAGAGAACATTACCTCATTGTGCTTTGAGTAGCAATTTCCCCTAATACTTAATGTCTTCAATCAGATGAATATGATCTTTCTTCCCTTCTTGAAGATGCATTTCTCTCCGGACAGTATCAGGTTTTGCTTATCATGTTCTTTCTTCTAATAGCTGTCCTTTCTGGAAGGCCAATCTCTCAGTTATACACTAAAGTATGGCTTACAAAAAGAAAAATCAATCTTTCACAAGGTCACCTTTCAGCCATTTGGTGTGCTGAACCTATGTGGGTGAACCAAATCCTGATTGATTGAGGGTGCTAATATTGCCCACTTCATCCAGTATAAAGAGGCTGTGCTAAGTGTGGTGGAGAAAAACTAACTCACAGTCTGGATTTCTGTACTCGGCTAGTGGGGCTAACCACATTTCTCTTTAGCCTAAATGAAAAATGGCATTTGTTCCCTAGAGGAGGTAGTAATTTTTCTTTCTTTCATTAACAAAGCAACCTGGCTAATCTTGACTTTGCACTTACACAATAAAATAATTATTTTACTTTTGTCACCTTGAAACTATTTTTAGACTTAAGGCATGTTAGATCTAAAAACATAATTTGCTTTGATGAACTATGGTGATAACATTTATGTAGATGCCATGACAGGGTTGCTTGTAGATCAATCACTAAGACTAATAAGAGTTTCTGAAACTTAGCCTTGTGCTTTGAGGTGAAAGTTTGTTCTGTAATTTGGCTGGCTTGGCACAGGATTCTACAACTGGCATGTAATACAGATGTTTTAGATTTCTGAAACTGGACAGAGGAAGAGTTTTAAGTGTTTGGATTTGAAGTTCTGATTCCCACATACCTGCTCTGGAGACTCCAAATTTTTATAGAAACCTTTCCTTTTTTAACTCTCCCATTTTTCTTGCTTTCCCCACATTTTGCCTCTTCTGTGTCTGACTCCTTGAGAACCCTGATTCGGGGGGGTTTACTCAGACTAAGTTGAGAAGAATAAGTATAGTCTAAAAGAGTATATTTTTTTTAGAGTTTTTTCATTGCCATCACTTTCTGCAAGGAGAAAGCACAGCATGAGAGCTCGGATAACACTCAGGCAGAACACGTTCATATTTGTACTACAAAATTTACATAACTCCAGCTGAAATACAAACTCCCTTTTAGACATTGGAATCAGAAAGTAGGGACTAAGAGAGTAGCTCAAATTAGCATGAACATTTACTTTCTAGTCAAATAAGCAATAAAAGAATTTCCCAGCTCCTTGTTTACCCTATGCTTAATAAATTGTGAGAATTGAATTAGAACAAATTGCTTATTAACAAGCAACAGCTTTGTCAGGGGGACGTGTTGTCATGAACTACCAGAATGAGGTATAGATGTCTATAAAAATGTCAGGTCCAAGTTGAAGCCAGAGCTTAGAGATTAGCTTATAATCACTTTTGTATTATACAGTGAATAGTTTTTACAAGTAAATGACATGCCATTCAGTCTTGCTGTAATTAAAGAATGCTAATGAGACGTGCCAGGCAGTACTCTGATGGGCAATTACACCAATTTGTAAAATGATGTATGGCAGGCAGCAGAATGAATGCAGGGTGGACATTCAGACCACCAGCAAGAGCTCAGGAGTCTGGGAAATCCTGAGCTAGTACAAATACATGAATAAATAAATGAATTCTGATATCAATTGGTATGCTGATAGAGACAGAGAAAAGTGACTCAGCAAAGGCTTTGTGTGGTGTTGCACACAAAAATATTTCGGCTTTCCTGTCAAGATGACTGATTTAGCCAGAAAAGAATTTGTAAGGAGCAACAGGGCTACTCTGTAGTGTTTTAGCACTGTCAGAAAATCACTTAAAAGCCATTTGATTCAGCTGTAACTGCCAGTTGTTGGCTTTTATGCCTATAAAATCACATTTTTTTCTGCTTGTACCATAAAGCAGGAAACACTTTTTTATAGCATAACATCTTGTTCTGCCTGTAGCTGTTGTTATTTCATTGGTAAGTCCAGGTAGGTTCGTGTCTTGCTGTCCTATTCCTATGCATCAACTGCATTCATATACAGAGCTGATCTGATAGTGTGTCTCTAAAATTTTCTCTTACTTTGCTACAGTGAGTTTCTCTCAGATTCAATTCTCCATGGAATATAATTGCAGCATGCCTTTGCTGTCATTATCCCAAGGCCATCGGCTTCTGACTTAGTTCTTTGGACAGTGCCTGTACAGAATGAGGCCAAGAGAGCCATTCTTCAGCCCAAACATTGTAGCTTTTGACCAGAACCTTTCTTGAATTAAAAAGTGCTGGCAAACCATGTTCTCTCTTGGTAGAAATGGGAGCAGAGTGGGAAAGTGAAAAATGAAATCACCAAAAATTTATTTAATGCTTTCACAAAATTTTATTTTCAATCCTCCTCAAAGTCTTTTCATTTGTTTCCAGAGGCCAGAAAAGAGGAAATGATCAGTAACTTTAAATGATATTTTGGTTTGAATTATGATTTATTAATCGATTCAGTTGATGAACATTTTATTAAATGAAGAACATAAGATATTTATAATTTTTAGTCTGATTGGAAAAAATAAATCCAGGAGAAGTGCTTCATGGACCACAAGCTACTTTGTCTGCAGCTGAAGCTTAAAGGCAGATCTCCAGCTGGTCACTGGAAAGTGGAGTAACTGCAGCAGGGCAGTCTTTTCTGGCTGCAGGCTCGCTGGTACTTGGAAAGAAAATCCCTTATTTAGGTAAGACATTCTCAAATGACAGAAGTGAAGGTAGCATGATCATATTGAAATGAGGGGAGAGGGTGTTTCCTTCATATTTAGTATGTGACTTTTTCTGTAGTCTCCAGCTTAAAGGCAGCACTTCCCATGCCAAGTAGTGACAACCATGAGAGTTGTGTGAAGGTGAAATAAATGTGCTCAGTGTCATGGTTGTGCCTGCTACTCAGCACTGTGGAAAATTGTGGTCAAGCTACAGTTTTACAGAGGGAAGCCTGTATGTATTTTTGCAGTAGATCTATGGCAATATAGAAATCCATTTGTTTGCAGTTCTGACAGTATTACATCTGTCAACAACTTACTTTTCCCGAAGTTTGTGAGCCCATTTAAGCTTGAGTCCCCTCACACTTGCTGAAGACCACATGAAACGAAGACCAAGCTTCAGACTGACCTACGCTGCAGTCAGAGGAAGTTTTCCAACGATGTTCTATAACTTGCCCCTATTTTGCTATGCAGGAGAACCTGGATATATCCACATTGTGTGCATTACGCCTGATTCCAAAGTAAAAACATATACTTTGGAAAGCTCATTTTATACTGTTAGCTGTCTTCTTTTAGAAGTCAGTTGATCCCTTGCCTTGCCATTGCTAGAAACCAGATGATACCTCTGCACTTGGAAAGTGTTTCCATAAATCATGTGGGAATTTCAGGCAAATTCAGAAGCAGAATTTGCCAGGAGCTCTAATTCACAGACAAACCCATTAGTGACACAGACAAATTACAGTCTGACAGAGGAAAGTAAGTCTGGCATAAAATAACAGATATTTCCTTAATCACATCAGAACGCTGATGCAACTAGAAGGACACAATAACAGCATGTTGTAGGTTTTATTAGTAGAAGACATACATGGCTGTTGCAGCCCTTAAAATCATGCTCAATATATCTTTAAATTCTGTTTCTTGCATTAACCATTTGCATTTGGTGATACAGTTATTTTTGGGGTTCCTAATTACTTGAAAACCCTTAATCATTTTTCAAGTGTAAGTCATCAGGGTGTTCCATGTATCATATAGCCTCTGTTCTGGAGAATATTTAACTCAAAAGGCTTCAGAGCCTCACATTTGGAGTTTTCCCTTTTGCTTTCATAGCAACAGGAACACTGTGAGTACTGTATGTTTAGGCCGTGTATATCTATTGAATTGCATTGTGAGTACAGTAGTTTTAAATGTAATAATGTAAAGACTCTTTAATGCAAGAACCCTTTATCTTCTTTAATACCTCTCTTCAGCTCCCATAATAGAAGGGGCTGGAATTTCCGAGGAGACTACAGAGAGCTAGGGTGTGCCTTTGATTCAAAAGAAAGGGAGATTTTTTCATCCCTAGCCTTTCTAGGCTCCTTTTAAGACTTTAACTTCTGACTGTTTTCAGTAGGGTCCAGGGTGGAAAATACTGTAAAAAGAGTGAAGTTTTGTTACAGACCTCTGGGAAGCAGGAGTAGATGGCAATTGGGACTCATTGTATGCTGTGTTTAGAGGAGTCACTGCCCTTTCCAGTTTCTGATGCTACCAAAGAAACACTTGTGAAACACTGATGCAATCAAGACTTCTTGTGCTGGAGGTGGCTATTTTTGCTACTCTCAGTGTGTTTAGCTTGTTAGTGGAGCCATTATACCGTCTTTCAGGAGGGAGGCTTACAGTCTAAGAAAGTGGTTTGTAACTGTGTTCTTTTTTATTTTATCAGATTGCACAATTAGTTCACAGTTCAGCTTGTTCCTTGGTGTTGATTTTGCCCAGATGGGATGTAATCAGAATGCAGGCTCATCACATGGTCGTATTAATTCTGAGGAGCCTGGTGGTTACGCAGATGTGAATCTTGAACAGGTGATTTGTCCTCTTTTGATACTCGTCTTTGTCCCTTTGCTGAGTGGTATCACATGTGTGAAGATTTGTGGAGATAAAACTAGTGATGCTTATCTTGGGAGCACCAGGATGTTTCAGGGGTGTCAGAATAGAATGTATTCTTTTTACTCAGTCCTCCCTTTGTTGGCCCAACAACAGGGCCAGGTTTCCTCATAGCATTCTTTCATCAGAGTTCCACACTGCTCAAATCCAATTCTCCTAGGACAAGGGAATTTTTTTCTTGTGTCTAGGGTCATCCTGACAAAAACCACTGAGCAATCCAGAGCACTAACTGGTATAACACACTTTTCCAAGACTGTATATTAAATGAGGGAGAAAAGGTGCTTTGTGACCTGTGTGTAGCTTTGCAAGGTGCTAATGCCCATCCTAGTAAAATCTAGGCACTCTATTATTCACACAAATTATTATTTTTACTGGGCTTTTTTAAAAAAAATGGAAAGTGTGGGTTTTATGATGTTGACTACATCAAATGCAGAGTTTTAGACATCTGCCTTCTCACTCTTAAAACTGAAGCAATGCTGAGGAATAGCTTTAAAAGTATAGCTGTCCCTTGCTACCAGAAGGAGGAAAGAGAGTCCTGGTACAAGGTCTGGCTGGGATTGAGTTCATATCAGCCTAAATGGTGACAGAGAAAGGTGGACAAATGATTAATGGAATTAAGGTGTACTAAAACCTAATAGTTAATTTTTTCTTAAAGGTAGAAATCCAGTGTCTGGTTGTACAATTAAGCTGTGGTACTTAAGCATTATAATATATATTCTAGTTTGGATGAGGGTATTTTCCAAGTACAGTATTGTAATACTTTAAGCAATCTAAATAATTTTACTATAATTGCTCTTCTACACAGGCTGAACTCCGAGAGCATTATCTTACTATTTATTACAGAAGAGTTAGTTGCAATGCTCAGTGGGCTTACAATCGGCATACATGCCAAAAAAAGAGATGGAATAGCACAAAGAGTACCTAGACAAATCAGTACTGCTAAAGTCTACAGGAATTCTGGAGAAATCAAATATGGAAAGTATTTGTACAGGGTCTTGCTGGGCGTGACAGATTGGTAGAGAGAAGACTCTTGGTCCAGTGTGAGAAGTACGACACTGATTATGTGGCTGATTATGATTAGGTTTATTGCTTATACAGTATCTAAGTCTTGCCAGTGCAGTATCTAATATAAGCAGGTCTAGAGGATTATAATATGAACAGGTTTGGCTAGAAATGTACAGTTTTGCGGTCTTTGGCCTTGCAGAATATACAAGCAAAGCACCTAAGGAACTACTTTAGGATTTTATCTCTGTATGTGATCAGACATCAGAACTTTTACTCATCCATATAAAACTGAGTGTTCTCTATCTTTAGGCTAGATGAATCCCTGTCAAGGGAAGTATCCACCAGAAACTGCCAGCAACCTTGGGAGACCAGTTTGCCCAGTTGTCCCAGTGTCCAGCATCACTTTATAACCTTTTCCAGGCAGATGTATACCAAAGTCAATCACCACAGCTCCTCCATTACTGAAATGTATTAATTATGCAACCATACAAACAGTTCCTTCTGCAATTCCCACCTGATATTCTTATCTTGGGATGAATCAGAGTGCTCATCAGAGACAGCAAGGGGATGTGTGTGTGTGTGTGTGTGTGTGTGTGTGTATAGAACAGACAAAAAAACATGATTGTCTTTGGTTGCTGTCACACTGGGATGGAGCTCATACCAGTGAAGCTGTACTTTAAATTTGTGACAAAAACAGTTCTGAAAATACACCATCGTTTTGGCCACTGCTGAGCAGTGCTATCCCAGCACCAAATTTTTCTTTCCAAACCACTCCTGTAAAGGCCAGTAGGCTGGGGATAGGCAAGAGATATGAGGAGGCACTGCTGGTCCAGCTGACCCCAGCTGACTAAAGGGATGTCCCATACTACATGAAGTCAAGCTCAGCAGTAAAAGCTGGAGGAAAGGAGGAACAAAGGAAGATATATGGTTGTCCTGATTGTTATGGTGCTTGTTTTCCCCAATAATCATTGTGGGTGCTGGGATCCACCTTTCCTGTTAGAGGCTGAACATATGGCTGCCAGTGGGAAGTGGTTAACGAAGTATTTTTCTTTGCCTGTGTACAACTCTTTTGCTTTTCTTATTAAAATGTCTTTATGTTGATCCATCAGTCTTCCAATCTTCCTGATATTTTATTCAGATATCACAGCAGGGGATGTAGGGCAAATGTTAGGCTGGGTTTTTGGTTGCTAGTCAGGCCCAACCCACCATGGTACAACAAAGCTGAATTTTAAGAAGCTACTAATTTTAGAAATTATGTTTTAAGGCACCTTACTAAAACTAATAGTAACAGATCTGATTTTTTTGGCAGTCCTTGAAAATCAGATCCCTCTTAAAATCCTGCAAGTATTAATGAGAATATAAAGCCACTTCGATTAGCTGCTGAATTTATTTGTGCACATGGATATTTGAACAGCAGTGTGTACCACAAAATAAGGAGTAACATGACAGCAAGATGACCAAGTTTGGAAGTCTATAAGTTACAAAGCTGAAGGCGAGATTATTGCTGGTGACTGCCTTTATATAATGTATTTGTGCGCCACTCACTGAGTAGTAACACAAGGTGATTTTTCACAGCTTCTGTAGACACGTCTCTTCTCGAGAATATGTAATCATTACAGTGATCTACTTCATCATAGCTACACAGCACAAGTTGTCGCTGCCTTGAGACCCAATTAAACACTTGTGGCATTTAGTGAAGATTCTGTTTATCAGTGCATTACTTTAAGTTTCAAAATTTAGTGGCTGTGCAATTAGCGTAACGAAGTGACAAGTTGGAGTGCAGCATGATTATGACTCCTGTAATTTTGGAGGCAATTAACAGTGGATGGGAAAGGTGCTAATTACTGTAGCTGTTTGAAATATATCACTTAGTTTCTTGCCTTTGATAAGCTAGGAGAAGAAACTAGATTTTTGGGAGAGTTTGGTAGTGTAAGTTCAGTGTTAACTTCAGCGGCATAGACAGTTTTGTAGCAAATTTGTCCTTGATACCTCTTTTCCAACTTCAGGAATAGACTTTTTTTCACTGCTGACTTTGTAAGAAACATTTTTTTGGCCAGACTTGCATCACTTTTTTTTACAAGTCCAGAATGAAACAAAGACAACTAAGAGAAAAAAAAGAAGTATCCCATTATTTTGTCTTTTACATTTATACATTCACTAGAAGTTGCTGAGCAGAAAATCACAGGATTATTGGTTTGATTTTGGCTGGCATAGAGTTAATTTTCTTCATAGTAGCAGGCATGGGGACATATTTTGAATGTATGTTGCAACAGTCTGATATCTCAAGGACATTTTCATTATTGCTGAGCAGCACTTGCACCGTGTCAAGGCCTTTTTTGCTTCTCCTACTGCCTTGCCAGCAAGGATGGTGGTGAGGGCTTGAAAGACTTGTGAGGGGACACAGCCAGGAAAGCTGACCCTAACTGACCAGAGGGTGAATGACCTTGGGAAGTGGTGATTTAATTCCTTGTTCTGCTTTGCGTGTTTATCTGTTTTGCTTTCACTATTACACTATCTTGATATCAACTCATCAGTTTTCTCACTTTTACTCTCTTGGTTCTCTCCCCTGTCCTACTGGGAGCAAGCAGCTGTGTGATGCTTAGTTGCCATCTAGGGTTAAACTCTAAAAATTGTATAATCTAAAATGAAGATGAGGAAGAAGATCTGCATTACCTTTTCAACACCAGTAAAACAAGCAACCATTGAAGAGAATATCTGATTGTACAATTCTACACTGTAGTAACAGCAGCCACATGTACCCCTTAACTAAAACTTCAATGTGGTTTTGAGTAACTTTCCATGACTGCTTTCCAAGGCAACTTCCAGTACCCTCTGCAGGTAAAATACTGCTGTGGTGACCTTTAATAACAGTGAAGAAATACAGACAGGCAAAGGGGGTGAATTTCTGGACAAGGCTTCTCTCAGACCTGAAGGTCACAGCAACCTGTTTAGTGCAATATTTCGCTTTCATCTGTTTGAATCTGTTCCTTGAAAGTTACAGTTTCCTATTCTATGGTCAAAATGCCCTTGAAGAGAAAAAGTCATATTCGAAAACAAATTGGTTTGAATTACTTGTGGACAAATTTTCCATTATTACTTTAAAGACTGGGCAGAATGCTCCTGTGAAAAGCTGAAGGATGGAATTTTTACTAAAGCTGTGCCTTTTGATATTCCGAGAGTTCCATTGCTTTCTCTGAAATCAGTCAGTATTTCTGTGTGGAAGGATAGGTCGCTGTGCTTTCTCTGCCATTAACAGTTGAACTAGACGTGCTACTAATTCACAAAAGATGTATTAAGAGGTATATCTATCTTACATTGCTCAGAAAATTTTGTCTTAAAATCTTATTTTTCCAAACTGGATTTTAATAGTAAAATCCCAGTGTGACTTTTGTGGTTTGGAAAGGTAACAAATTACTTCAATCTTCTACACTTAAACTTTTCTCCTGACTGAAAGCAAACAGTAGAATTTAATCTAATAGGAAACCTGGAATTTGCAAAATACTGTTAGTTTGTTGATACTATTACTAAGAAACAAGCCCCCTCATCTTATGGATCATAACAGAGCAGAGGGGACTGGCTTCCCAAATGCTAATTAAAGCAGAAACAATTAATGAAATAACATTTCAACTTGGACTAATGAAAGAAATCTGGGGGTGGTGGAATATATTTCTGTGGATTCCTTTAATTTCACACCCTTGACCCCTGTGATAATTGGTCCTCAACATGTGTGTCTGCCCCTGGCATAGATACAATACTTTACCTCTTATAACCTTACATATGGTGCATAAATTGAAAATAATAGGAAAAAATTGCTAAAGCAGCAATCAGACCCTACTGAAAAGCCGTTGTCATTAACTGCAGAACTCTGATTTTCAAAATCAGTGGTAATGTTTGTTTGTTTGTTTCTGATTTCCAGCCCCCCTGCCCCAGATGCAGGTGTACTTGCTGGAGGTGTAGTTGTACTGCTCCGACCATTTACAGACAAAAAGACAGATGTTATGCACAGAAACATCTCTGTCTG
Organism: Acridotheres tristis; assembly: GCA_037013685.1. NCBI lineage: Eukaryota > Metazoa > Chordata > Aves > Passeriformes > Sturnidae > Acridotheres > Acridotheres tristis. The sequence continues at coordinate 97,120,519 of CM072886.1, read as the reverse complement.
CTCAAGTACAGCTAGGTGTGCCAGTGGAACTCTCCTGGCAAAGATGTCACATCTCTAGTTGATATTACAGTTCTGAAATAGATGGTGGAAGCTGAAATGGAATTTGATCTTCTTCTCGTGATTGTGTGCATTCCCAGTCTTCAAGGCTTTGGAATATTATTGTTCCAGCTCTTGCTCCTGCCCTGCCAGCATCACTCACTGGGTGAGTGTTGCCCTGTGTCCTGGGACAGGGAGAGAAGCTACTAGAGCTGGTCTTTTTAACCTCTGTGCTGCGTCTGACACGCTTTCTATCATGGTTACACTGAGACTGGGGTTGTAGGTAGAATAAATAAATGCAGCATTAGCTGCATTTGAGCCCTGTAAGCATGACCTTGAGCAGTAAAGGAGATGCCTGTCACTCATTGAACAGCCTTGGGGCCCAAGCTCTCACTCAGACCAGTGGTGCCTCCATTGCAGTCCCCCTTGGAGTCAGGGGCTTCGACTCCAGAGCCTCTCACTTTCTAAGGAATAAGAGTTATTCATCCAAGAGACCACTGTAGGAGATGCTGTTTGTTGGGTCTACACCAAAGTGAGCTCTCTGGATAGTGAAGAGGATCATGATAGCAGCCAGTCATCAGGACTCTCCTCTGAGACAGGAGAAGCTGGTATTATTGACTTTCTTCCCTGGACAACGTGTTCTATCAGTACTGGATTCGAAACAGCAACAAACCTCAGAGCACTCAACTCTACTTCCTCTTAAATAAGGAAGTATATGGTCTTTCATGCAGCTAAATGCTGTGGTTTGCTCTGGGTCAGGAGAGCAGGAATGCAGCTATCATTGTCATCCTTCTGTCGGGGGTGGTCACTTCATTGCCCTCGTCTACTAGTTGGCTCCCTCAGTTAATCTCAGTGAGTTCTCCCCTTGTTTGTGGGCTGTGCTTTGGTAGATACAAAAAGCATTTGCTATACATCTGTATTCCTGATAACAGATGTTGTTTGTTAGCAAACACATCAACAAGTAAGGTCAATTGTATTTATTTTACATGTTTGTGAGAAACATTTAAGGTAGCAGAGTGGTTTTGGTGTCTAAGACTGTGGTTTGGCAAAGATTTCCTTTGGTGGAGTTAGCCTTTACATCAATACTTAACGATCCAAACATATGTCCTGAATCTCAAAAGTAGTACTCATTCTGCTGTTAATGAAAATCTATTCTGAAATGTCTTTTGGGAAAAAAAAAAAAAATCAGTGTTTTTAGGTCAACTTCAAGAAACACAAATAATCAAAAGTTAAGAATAAAATAAAAACGGGCTGGCAGAATATTAAAAAAAAATTGGTCAGGGCTAAAAGGTAAAGATCCTATGTATTTTGGTGTTATTGGCTGTGTAATGAACACGCGTTCACATGGAAAAAGCCTTATTAACACAATTGCATGTAGTTGGCACATTAGCCTGCAACATTAAAATTGGTGAGAATCATAGCTAGGAAGGGTGCAGGAGCTGCAGTTTCAATTGGTAGTGAAGTTAATGTTCTGATCCTCTGTTAGGAACCTGACTGTGATACAAAGCTCTGATGCAACACAGGCTCATTAGCTGGTTAAATTTCTTTGAACAATTTTGATAGCTTCACTCGATAGCGTCATGTTTTAGGGCAGTGCTTATTTCCTATTCACCCTGTTCTGTGCCAGGTCAGGCACTGATCATCCCATTGTAAGGCATAAACTCTGCATTGGCTTAAATCCAGCACAAACCATCAGGATAAAAAATATATTTATTCCACAGAATCAGGAGTCCTGAACCACTTCTCACTGTATCCTCTAACTTGTAGAAGATATTGCTTCTCAAGCAAATCCCACGGTCTTGTTATTCTCTAGCACTTCATGAACCTGCTGTGATAATCTCAAAATAATTTAAAGAGGCTCTTTTTGCATCTAGTTACTGACAAATTTACTACCTTTTAGAAGGACTAATGAAGATGAAGAGGTGGAAATCTCATTCATTGATTAGATTATCTCTCTTATAAATGCTGTAATATTAAACTTTCATTTGTCTTTGTATTTTAATTACTTGTGTTATTTATAAATGAGAAACATTGCAATATTTTTCCTAGTCTTCCTTAGTCTGCTGAAAATAGACTTTTGTAAACCTGAAAAAGAAGACTGTTTACTTGTGTTACTGTTTTGTTTTCTCATGGCTATAGTCACTGTGTTAGTAGCAGCTAATTTTAACTCAGCATCAAAACCATCAGTTTATTGCAAACCTCAAATTATCTGAACACACTCAAAGAGATAATTGATTTTCTCTAGTTTGTTTCTCACTGTGTATTAAGACAAAGCTCCAACTGTCCTACTGCTAAGCCTGAGTTTGTGTTGTATTGGGAAGTACATTTTGTGTTTACTGTTTTTTTTTACCAGAAGTGGTGGTATCATCGAGCTTGATAATGTTGGTTCTGCAAGTCCGTATTAATTTTGTTTATAAAATTGAGTTGTATACTGACCAAATTTCGTACGCATTGCTGGAAATGAGGCTCCTTTTGTTTGCTCCTTTTTGAACATAAGAACTTGCTCTCTCTGCAAATTTATTCTCTGGAGAAAAGTCAGGAGACTTCCAAGTTCTCTTTGTCCTGATTGTTATAATTCATCTAAATCTTTGGATTAACTTGTCCCTTCCTGTTGAATAAAAAAATATTTGCATATATGTAAATTTATTACACTGCTACTTCTTTGCCTGAAGCTTTTTTTTTCCTCTGGAGAGTGCTACAAATTTGAGCATCTGTAAGTATTCAGACTTTAATTGTTCCCTGCTGGTGTTTAAGAAAATTTTTATATGAACTTATCATTGACAGACCAGGATATATCAACAAAAGTATACTTGCTTTTAGGAATCAGAGCCATGTTCTGTAGCTTTATGTGACATGAATGGAGTTATGATAACAAGGGCGATCCTTGCTCTTTAAATCTCAGTTACAACATTGGTGGTGGGTCTATATCCAGAGGAGAGTATGAGGAACACAAACAATCTCCAGACTAGAGGGTCATGTTGTTTTGGTGCTACCAAACTGCTGGTCCATTAATGTCATGTTGTTTTGGTGCTACCAAACTGCTGGTCCATTAATGTGTCTTACACGGGCATGTGGAACAGGAGCTCCTGTCATGTTCTGGTGAAAGATCTACACAACTGTATCTTCCCCATCAGCTTCCCAGGGAATTTCTTGAAGAGTGCTGGAGTTTTCTGACTGTCAGCATTGGAGCCCATGAAGGCTGTCAACTCAAGTACAGATTCACAGGAAAAAGATTTTCCCTTAAGATTAAAGCTTAAGTTTTTGCCCAGAAGTTTGAGGGGTTTGTCTTTCATCTCCAAATGGAAATATTCCAACCCCTGCTCTCAATTAGCCACAGAATTAGATGTGCATGGTAAGTATTCAACATCTTTAATAAGCTCTTTTACAAAGATGCAGGTATTCACCACTTTGAAGGCTGTGATGTTTAGCCTTCACTGACCTCCACCCTATAATTAATGAAGAGCTGAGCAAAAGAGTAATAAAAATTGTAGACACCAAGTATTTTTTTTCTTTTTATTTATCAGCCACTAGAGATAGAATGAAGAAATGTAATTTAGTTGAGTAACCATTGCATAGTCCATCTTAGCTCTTGCAGAAGTTGATTTCTCAACTGATCCAATAGCAAGTGATTTCTTGGAGACACAAATCTGCCATCCCTCTTAGCTGAGTCATTAATCCATGCACTGGCTCACGATTAAATTTCATCAGAACTAGAGCTTGCCTGTCCACTCTCTGAAATAATTTGGTGTTTCTTGTGTTGCGGTTTGTTTGTTTGTTTGTTTGGGTGGGGAGAGGGAAAAGAAAGGGTTTTTTGTTCACATTTCAAAACATGCTCGAAGGAAATTATCATCTGATTTTTTGTAATCAGGCACTTTGTAAACTCAGGAAAGCCAGAAAGGTGCACCATAGCAGCAACCTCACCAAATCAGTATGACAGGACTTTTCTCAGGTTCTGCTTCACTTTTAATACTGGGTCAGACACCAAATATATCAGGACATGGTTCCTGCTTTTGTGAGGGGTTAATGATGCTTGAAAGTTTAAATGCCAGGAATAATGGGAGTCACTTGAGTTTTGTATGTCAGCAAACAGCTCACCATTGAGGAAAATGCATTTTTGTAAATGATTTAAATTCTCAATAGTACATTTGCATGCACTGGTTACTGTGGTATAGAAGATATTCTGTGTTCAAATTTGATACTGAACTACTTTCCTTTCTGCAAGTCTCTTTGCTTCTGGCTAGCATAATCTACCTTTTTAATTTTGCCAACTTTCATTTCAGCTGTAGCAATACTCCATCCTTTCACTCCTTAGCAGGTGAATGCTAGAAGGAAAATAATTCCAACTTTTGAAAAAATATTGCGTATTTCTTTTCTGTTAGGACACGGTGATTAAAAAAAAATCCTGACATAACAAGATACTTGCAAGCTTTTATTGCCATAAAGATCAGAAAACATAGCATAGTAAGGGACTGACAGAAAAATTGGAATTCTGAGTTAAACGGCTATTATTTAATTCTCCTTTCTGACGCACTTAAGGAACTCATTAAATAGGAAGTAGCTGCATTTTTTGCCAACCTGAACAGACTGAAGAAAGTGCATATATAGAGCACAGAGATGTTAGATTAGCACTGAACACTACTTCTAAAGAGACAAATGTTGATATTGTTGCCAGGGTGTTCTTAAAAATTTCCTGGGTAGCACATGGATCCATGCTTAGTTATCATGTGCATTGAATCAGAGACATTTGCCCTTGCCTTGATAGCAGTGGCATGCACACATTTCTGCATCTGCAGTTTTCTGTGTGTAGCAATGTCTCTCTGTGAGGCAGAGAATTAAGGATTATTCTCACTGTGTATCTCCTTGAGGTTTTCCTTGAGCTGCTTTGTTACCTTTCCACATTTGTGCTGTGCTAAAGTGCCAACACCTGACTGGAGAGACAGCACAGGACAAAGAGACACCGAGTTGTCAAGGCTCCCTGCTCAAACCAAGCAGCCAGACCAGGATGTGGTGTGTTTTTTCTGAAAAAAATAAAAGAAAAATCAGATGTTTATTTGAAGATTAGGGCCATAATGTAAAAGAAAGTATTCAGTTTGCCACTGCTAACTTCAAAGTCTAACTTTTTGGCTTTCAGACATCCCCTGGACAGGCAAGGGGATGGAAATACTGACAGTCTGTCATCACTTCATCCATCTTTTTTATTTCAGGACAAGGAGTAATGATGCCTTTTTTTTTTTTTTTTAATCTCAATTAATTGGCTGTCTTTACTAGAGGCTAACTGACTGTGATGCTGAGGATCTAACAGTGGGGACCTTGATGGGGGTCAGACAAGGCTACTCAGTACACAGGCCAGGACAAATAGTTTTCTCAGTTTGAGAAATTAAAGAGCATTTGTCATGTGATTTGAATGCAGAGAAGGCCATGATCTTCCCTTTTGGTTCAACCACAGGTTATCTCTTAGAGCAGTCTGGAAGGATACTCTGTGACTTTGAAATATTATGCTGATAACAATATAGGCAACAATTAGACAGAAGAGGGATTTAGTAAATAGGCCAAGAGCACCAATCCCAGTTATGTCCTGTGGAACAAAGGTATTTTCATCAAATAGAAAAAAAGAGCTACAGAAACATACTGGAATTAAATTGCTTAAATGTATTAGCACTAGACAAGTTTGGTAAATTTTTATTAATACCACTAACACTCTTCTCTGAACCTGTTAAAACTAGCATAGATTAATACCAGAACACATTTGAGTGTAACCAGCTCTTCTACAGAAACTTCTTTGGGAGTATGTCCTTCCATTGGCCTCATTTATACATATATTGATAAAATCAGAATCTTGCTACCATGCAGGTGGAAACTGCCTGCTGGTTTTGACATGCTGTAACTTGCCCTATGTGTCATTGTAGTTCCAGCGGATGTGCAGGGCGAAGGGGAGCTCTGGCTGAGATCCCTGGTGGTGCTGATGGCAAGCAGGACCTGGCTGTTTCTGCCAGTGATGTTGCCATGGCTCCCAGTCTAGTTGCTGACAAAGCCTGAGAGGCAAATATGTATCTGGAGTGGCTTCTACTCTCCCTCACCACTTAACAATTGGAAAGAATGAGATGGGACTGAGACAGGCCTTGGCATCTCTTTTTCTGCCAGAATCCTATTTTACTTCTTTCTTCTATTCACGGATGTCTTTCTGTAGCACTTTCAATCTCTTTTCCTGGACCCAAAGAAATTTTTTGGTCAAGGGAGCTGAACATTGAGATCATGAACATCTGAAAGACAAGCTTATTCATTCAGGAGTCCTGTAGCTGGGAAGCTGTTCTTGGATTCTTCCCAAGAGAATCCAAAGATCTGCTCCCATACCCCCTTACTTCAAGTCTTTATAACTCACTTGGCTGCACCCACTCACTGCTGTTTGTGTGTCCCTTCAGTTACTGCTTGTCAAGCTGTAACACTAATGAGCTGCTTACTGCAGCAATATAATGATAAAACCCTCTTTTTGGGAGGGTGGGGAGAGAGGGGAGGGAAGGGAAGTATTTTTTTCATTTCATCCTCCAGCATAAAACAAATGCATCTGTACTGCTACCCAGTTTCCAGGCAGGCAGTTTTTCTGCAAGCTTTGTAAATAAGGGAGGTTTTTTTGGTGCAGCATAAGCAATTGTACCAAGGTTTACACCTGTCATGTCTGGCTTGTGGAACAAGAACCCAAATGCTGATTCATAATTTATATGCAAGAAACTTGACATTGTTAAGGAATATTCTAACGAATAACAGCCAAACCACCCAGTCTGATGTGTAATTTATTTCCTGCAATTGGCTGGCTTGCTGAGCCCTAACAGGTACACTGAAAACTTTGGTAAAGTAGTTAAGCTGGTCTGCAAAAAATTTTGTTAAACTGAACATACAGAGGAATTTGTAAATGGAAAGAACAGAATTTAATAAGAGATAATGCAATATACAACAACAAAAACCAAGTTGGGATACTGCAAGAGAAGCAATTGGAGGGAGAAAGAGTACAATGTTTGCACAGTTCTTGCTACATATAAGAACACAGGAACAAGTGAAATTTTACTGTTGGATCTGACGTCTAGGATCTGCAATGGGAAAATCAAAAGCTATGCAAAAGATAACCAAAGTTAACTAAAAACATGCTTTACATTAAAGAACAGAAAGAGAACAGCAGAAGATCTTTCTCTATTATTTTCGTTTGGTCATAGCAAACAACTAAGAGCTCAGAACTGGCACATAAGTGAGAGCAGGGAGTGTGTGTCCAGCAGCTGGCATTATCCACTCAGATTTAACAGCTGCACTTGAGCATAGTTTGTGACCTCAAGTTTGTGATAATCTAAATTCTCTCTCCAGTACGGGTGAGAAGGGATAGGCAAAATTCATCTGACTCTACAATGCTAAAAGAGCCATTTAACTCAAAATGATAAAAAAATGCTTTTCATTGTCACCCTTGGAGCAGGGACTATTTGTGCATAAAAATATTTCATAAAATGGCCCAGGTGTTTCTGCATCCCTAGAGTGAAAGGTTAGAGTGAAGCCAGCAGTGACAATAGAGAAACCTCCTGTGGAATATAGTAATTAGAAATAGAGATTTATCTGCTTTTCAATGATAAACCTTAGCTGAACACTGAAAACACAAAAGTGGCATAGGATATAACAATAAAATTAGGATTTGTTGGTGGTGATGCTTTAATAAAAATATTGTAGGTTAAAAAGAACCATTTGAATCTGTTATATAGCATGAAAAAACCTGAACCCACTAAGTTTTGGAAAAGTGATGATTTGGAGAAGCAGAAACTTCCTGTGTCAAGTTGAATTCAAATCCTGTATGGTATCTGACTGTCTGATTAGCAGCTAAGAAGAAGGGCATTTGGCAGTGCCAGGAAGGTGTGTGCTTTGCATCCCCCAGCCTGCACCTGGAAGCAGAGACCATTTGTTAAGGACTTGAACTGATTTTGCTACCTTTTGGGTAAAGCCCTGAAGGAGCACTGGCTGCCTGACTGCTAGACCCAAAGAGGAACTTCAGCCACTGGAATACTGAGCACTGGGTTTAACAAACAGCTCTTGGGCCCCTGGGGGAATTCACATCCATCCTGGGGAGCCTGGGCTCCTGGCACGATACACTGCTCCTTCCATTTCTACATTAAAATCTCTATTAAGCAAGGGGTACAGAACACAGCTCTTTATTTGTTCAATTGTTATAATACAAATTATTTAAATGTATTTTCTATTAGCGGCACAGTGGCTTTGACTGTGTGTTCTGTAAGTTTTTTAACAGTGGGGTTCTTATTTCTGAAAAAACCCCAGCAAAGCTGAATATGAGAAAAATGCTTATAGCAGTAATAAGCCTCTCACTTTAATACTCTTTTGGATGGACTTATTATCCGTTATTATCCATTATTATCCATTGCAGGATGGACTTATTGTCAGTGTACTAGAAACAGCAAAGAAAGCAAACAAACAAAGGAAAGGAGCATACCTAGTACATTTCCCCTTTTAATATTATAGAAAGCTCATAATGGATTTCAGATCAGAATCCCTGTTCAGTTAGAGGGGAGAAGGCCACTAGATGGTGGTAAAAACCCAAGCGTTTCCTGTGATATCTGTGGAAAGAGAAGTCCAGAGGGGCAAAGAAGGGGAGGAGGAGCCACACTTTGAGTACTGAAGTCATTATTGCTTGGAGTCTATAAAAAGGCAGTTGCACAGTAAGTAATTTATACGTGGTCAGCTTTGACTCTATGGATTTACTAATTCCTTTCCCTCTGTTTTTTTTCATCTTTTGCCACCGAGGAGTCCCCAGCCCCAGATGTCAGGGGGGCTGAAACTTCAGCTCTCTGAAGGAAACGTTGCAGACAATGAAGAGGAAAAGCAGCTGAAGGAGCAGCTCTGGTAAATAGGTACAGTTAATTCTTGATTGCAAATAAAAAGTGGCCTTTTAAAACTGAAAATTTTTTAGCATGATAAGCTTTGAATTCTATTTGCAACAAGTCACTGACAATCAGCTCTAAATGCTCCCTTTATTAAAAATATGATGACTTACAACTTTCCCTAAATATTGTTATTACTAGAAAATCATTGAATAAAATATTCTTGATTTGGAAGAGAAAACTTCTTTTACAGTAGTATTCTACCCACACCAGTTCTATAACCTTAGTGTATCCTGAAATGTATGGATTTGCCTTGGTTAGGTGTTTAATACCAAGCTTTTAAATGAGCATGTTAATGCTGCACAGATAAGCTGTTTATAATACAGTGCATGCCAAATTAAATGCACAAAGAACAGGAAAGCATTTAAATCTCTTACTGAAAATGTCCAATTCTTTATTATGTCAATAATAGAAACTTCTTTATATTGTATTCAAGTGAGCGGTTTCTGCTGGACCTAATACTACATCCTCCTGCATTTCTGGGGTCTGAGAGCTGGGACTAAGATAACTGTCTTTTGTTTGGTTTTCAGCAGAATTTCCAGGACATTCTGGGGAAGTATTCCAGGGAACCATATAGAATATAAAAAAACTATGAATGAAGAGTGCACGAATCTTTTCACCAGTTTTTAGTTTTAATTTCCAAGTAATGATAGGTAGAAAATCTCTGAGCCAACCAAAGTTTAATTTAGAATCAATGTAGGGATGTGGTGTGGAAGAGGTGGGACATGTATAAGCCAAATTAAATAGAAATGGCTGGTATTTATGTTGTCAAATTCTGCCTGTAATCTTCATGCTATATTTTTTTTTTTAGGCAGGATCTTCTGCCTTTTGCAAAATGCTTTTACCACACTTCTTGGCAAGCCCTTCAGAAGGAACAGAACGTGTTAGCTCCCAGAGATGAACACGTCCTCTCAATTCTATGTTTCTGAACTAAACCTGAGTGCCTTCAGTAGCAACTTTACTCTGCCTACTGCAAAGAGCAAGTCATCGCCATGTGAGCAAGTGGTCATCGCAGCTGAGGTGTTCCTAACTCTGGGCATCTTAAGCCTCCTTGAAAACATCTTAGTTATATGTGCAATAGTTAAGAACAAGAACTTGCACTCACCCATGTATTTTTTTGTTTGCAGTTTAGCAGTGGCTGACATGCTGGTTAGTGTGTCTAACGCTTGGGAGACCATAACCATATACTTAATAAACAATAAACATGTCATTATGGAAGATGCCTTTGTCCGTCATATCGACAATGTCTTTGATTCCATGATCTGCATATCTGTGGTGGCATCCATGTGCAGTTTGCTGGCTATAGCAGTAGACAGATACATCACTATCTTCTATGCCCTACGTTATCACAACATCATGACAGTGAAAAGATCAGGGCTTATTATTGCATGCATCTGGACCTTTTGCACGGGCTGTGGCATTATCTTCATTCTTTATTATGAATCAACTTACGTGGTCATTTGTCTCATCACTATGTTTTTTACCATGTTGTTCCTCATGGTCTCGCTGTACATCCATATGTTCCTCCTGGCTCGTACTCACGTGAAGAAAATCGCTGCTTTGCCTGGCTACAACTCCGTCCGTCAAAGAACCAGCATGAAAGGAGCCATCACTCTGACTATGCTTCTTGGCATCTTCATTGTTTGCTGGGCTCCATTCTTCCTTCATCTCATCCTGATGATCTCCTGCCCTCAAAACCTCTACTGTGTTTGCTTCATGTCTCACTTCAACATGTACCTCATTCTCATTATGTGCAACTCGGTGATCGACCCCTTGATCTATGCCTTTCGTAGCCACGAAATGAGGAAGACCTTCAAAGAGATAATTTGTTGCTATAGCCTGAGAATGCTCTGTGGGTTATCAAACAAGTATTAAGATAACAAAACCAAACTGGGGAAGAGAATGGAAAGGCAGCATCTTCCTGTGTCCTGTAATTCTGGTGAAATACCTTTGGAACATTTTCTCCATTCAGCTGTCATGATTCCTGCAGCAATCAGAAACCCTTTCTTAACATGTGATTTTTCATTTCTTTCCCTCCACACACCTCTCTCGTGCTGGTGGTTGGAGCTACTCAGTGCATTTGTATTACGGGGATAAAGAATATTTTGAATCTCATTTACCTGATTGAAGATTGGAATTTATAAGAGGATTATACAGGGAAAACCTTATTTTTATTCCTACTAAATGCAATGAGTGAGTTCTGCCACGTTAATGAACCCACTAGCCTCTCAATGTGTGTTTCTTTTGGTGTTGTCTCTCTAGATTAAAAAAAAAATAGAAAAATTATCTTTCTAGATAAAACCAAGCATGACTTATTTTGATGCCTAGAATTAACAAGGAGGTTATTTAGGTAATTTGATATTTCCTTCTGAAGACGTAAAATCAGAGAAGTAGCTCCAATTATCAAGCTCCACATACCTTGGTCAGTAGTTATGATCAATATACACGTACATATCAGCAGTCTTGTATTTCAGTCATGACTGTTACTGTCATAAAATAAGAATTGTGTAAGAAGACAATGTTACCATGAGATTTTCCAGACTTGATACAGCACTTTGTTATATATGACTATATGCGTTCAAACCACTGTGAAGCAAGATGTACCACAGGCAGATTTTAAGGCTGAATATGAAGACTGAGCTGTTTTTTGTTTGTCTGTTTTCTTTATTTGCCAGGGCTAGGGAAACAAAGGGAAGACAGCCTGTAGATATTTGTGTAATGTTTTGTGGAGATGGAAAGATTGAGTGAGTGGCTGCCTTTGCAAAAATATTAGAAGAGCCTTTTGGCTGTGAAGAGCTTGTGTTACTGTAGATTGCATCTTTCAAGTTGGGAGAGACAAAACAAGTTTGATAATCAAAAGGCGTGGCAGGCAATGGCAAAAAAAGCATTTCAAAACATCGGGCACATGTAGCTATAACAGAGTCCTGACTTTTGCTCCCCAAACAAACAGTTTTCCTCTTAGTTGAGAGGATTCTAAGCTGAAACCCTCATGCCTTTTGTGTGAATAGTTTACATCTAGCCATGCTTTCATAAACCTGCTGTTCTGCAACAGCTGTGTAATGTGCAAAATACTGGGCATACAAAAGAGGGAGGAAGTGCAACTGTGGGATTTCTTGATGACCATGAATGCTGCATATCTTGTGGTGTGATTTAAGTTATGAAAAGATTTCAAGTGGTGGTAAACTACTGACTAGATATCTGAATATATCTTGAAAAAACGAACTCTTCCTTCTGAAATCTGGAAGAATAATGTTTGTTTTACTTGGTTTATACATGCTGTAAAACTCTTACTATCAATAGAAGGTTTATGATTTATTCAATGAGTTTTAGGTTATACTTTCAAGGTGAAAGTCCTTATTGGGTTTTAGGATTATTTTTTTGCCATAAAGGTGGTCAAACATGTGAACAGGTGCTCAATGGTTGTGCAAAATCCATCTTAGAGATATATAGAACTTGACCAGACATGGTCCTGAAAAACCTGCACTAAATTGAAAGCTGACTCTAACTTTGAATTTGGCCGTACTTTGAATCACTAGGAGCAGATTACCTCCACAAGAGCCTTCCAAACCAAATTATTCAGTGATTTTATGAAACAGTTTGCATATTATGATAAAATTATATTTTTTCCCTCCTAATTTTATCTGTTGTTAAGAATAATTGGAAAGTATTCTCCTCCACATACTTACAGCCTACTTTATGTCTTCATTTGCTTAGGAGGTCTCTGACAGGAGAAGTAAGGTGCACCTTTAGCACCAGTTACACATTTTGTCCGCTTAAAATTTCCTATTCCCCCAACTCACATATATCTCCCTCTGACACGAGTGGGAATGTTATTCTCAGAGGAGATAACTTATTATGCTGACTGATACACTGATTATATCAATGCACTAGGGGCTGGACTTTAAATGTTGGCTCTTGTAACTATGAATGTAAATGACAAAAGGAGAAAGTTCCACTGCATAGGGAAAGGCACCAGCTGATGTAAATAAATAATTAAATCTTCACCGGGTATTGCAAGTAAGACAATTTTGTACATAACTGTAAATCAACTTAGGGGAAACCAAAACTGTAATAGCTTTAGGTATTTTCTTGAATTGTATATTACTCTTTTTTTTTTGTTTTGTTTGAAGTCTGATATATAAACAGATATATGAAGAAACTATTAAACTGGATTGCTGGAAACCCCCACATTTCTGGTTATTCATTGTAACATTTCTGCTACATTATTCACAGAGGGAATATTGCACTGCAGACTTTCACATCTCATTTCAACAGATGCCTTCTTAAGAAACATTCTGTATGAGAGTTACAGACTAATACAGTGTATTTACATTCATATCTGTGTTTCCCTGGGTGTCAGCATCACATCTTCACTACAAGCTTTACAGGTGGGGACTTAAACAACTTAAAAGTGAAATGAAAGCATTTTCAAAACAGACTAGACCTTTCCTGCAAAATGGGCTGTTTAAACTCTAGTAATGAATATAAAATACATATCTCTGGGAGACCGTGACAAGCTTTAATATGTTTCTTTCTCCAGTTTAGCTGTAGAATAAAAGGAACATTTAGCATACTTTCACTTCTGTCAGAGCCTGGTAAACACTGAGTGTTGTGATAGACTGGGACAAGCCAGCATTGTGTAAGCAGGAAATTTGTTGTCACAGGACAGTAGTGAAAAATTAGTTGCTAGACTGTCATTGCACCATGTCCCTACAGTTAATGACACTACTCTTGCTTATCTAGCCAGTCATTTATGGTTTAGCTTCAGTCACTGGAAAAAAAGGCTCAAATCACACTATTTCTGCCCCAAAGCAGCAAAACTAATTTCTATTGCCCACTCTTGCTTTGATGACACAACACTGCTTCTAACCCGTGCGTCAAAATGTAAAAGTTCTTAAGAAGCAAGTATTCTGATCTCCCACCTATTGAAGGTGGGATCAACTTCTATGAAGTCATCTGCCTTTTAAGCAGATTAGTGTCAGAGGGAATATTAAAAGAAAAAATCTGAATCCTTTCTCCTTTCCATGGCCACGATGAGGTTCTGAGGAAGTACTGGTTTCCCAAAGAACCTTAGCATCTCCTGTAACACAAAATGGTAATAACTGAATAGAGCAAAGAAGTGGCTTGTGGTCCTGGGCTTCATGATCCTGCTTCCCAAACGGGCACAAATCTGTCACAAAAAGCTCTAATTACTGAGTACCAGTGCCACTGAGTCTGGGCTGGGAGGGATGATTGTTTTCAGATCTACAATCTACAGTCTGCAGTCTTTGTGCAACCATTGTCCAGCAGTGCACTAATACAGTGTGGAACCCTTCTGAGAGTGGGTTGCATTCATTCCCACTTCTCAGATTTATACCCTCAGAAAACCTTCTCAGAATATCTCTCTGGAGACTGGAGTTGAATTTTTTGTGAATCCTGTGCAAATAACTGCAGAAACCACAGTAATTTCCTGCACACACAAACTTTAAGAAGGTAGAAAAGGTTTAAAACCTTTGGAAAAACAACTCAACTCCCTCACACAGCCTGCTCTGAAATCTTCAAGAATTCTGTTTTACTCCAAAGTCTTGTTGCAGATTCTCCTGCCTATTTTTCAGTAAATGTTTCTTCTGTTGCTCATCAGCTTCTTGTGCAGAAAACCAGTTCATGGTGATCACTCCTGTGTTCAGGAATTGCAAAGGAGGGTCCCAGTCTTCAGCTGTGTTGGTTTTAACGTACAGGGAGGATGCGTGAAGAAGTTTTGGGAACATGGATGTGGAAGTGGGGATCCTCACATGAGGGACAGAAAGTCATGCAGGTTGTGGTGGAGCTGCATAAGACTGTCTGCTGGTTTATCTCCAGGTGAGATGCTCTCTGCCTTTTCTAATCTTCTCCTGTGTTACAACCTGAGCTGTATCCACCTGGTTTTCATACAGAACAGAAGAGTGTATGAGGTGCATGTGTGTGTGTCTACACTTTTACACGTGTCTGCATCAGTTCTTACTCCCAAATATAAAGTATAACCACAGATGATATCAACAGATTAAATGTGAGAATGTATAGCTCCTTTTTCTCTAACCTTTCTGCTCTTTGTTATTTGTTATTTGTTACACTGCTTTCCAATCTGCAGTGTTTCTCATGTATTTCCTCTACCTGTGAACAAACTAGCAACAGTCAAAATCTAAAGCAGGAGAAAAAACCTCAAGTGCTTTTTGCATCTTGAGGTTTTGAAAAATATAGAAGATCAGCGTGACAGAACAGAGTTCCCCTAGCACCAGTTAAACTAAAGATCTAGTAAATTTGTTAAATTCTTATGGTCCCTAAGCATTATTCCCACAATAGTTTTTTTTTTGAGCAGCTTGCCTAAAAAAGCCCTAAGAATGCATGACTGAAGGCGTGAAGGGTTTTCATCAAAACAAAGGGCAGTTCTTTAGGGACATTACGTAAAGTTTGGACTTGTGTCTGGTAATCTGGAATACCAGCAGAGCTCCCAGCAAGCTATGGTTTAGGGACTTGGGCAGCAGGTTATATTTATAGATTTGTGACCAACAGCTCTAAATGAATGTGTCTTACACAAATTTACCTAATCACTCTTGGATCTCTTTATTTTAATCTACAATCTTGTTTCACATTTTAGATATGTTGAGTGGAAAAATTATTTTTTTCTCTTATAAAGCATCTACTTGTAAGTTTTCTTCAATGCTGTAAAGTGCTTATGTTGCAAAGAAAAGAAATAATTAGTCCCCATGTTGTAAAGAAAATAAATAACTAGTCACCATTCATTTCCCCTGTGACATTCATTATCCTACTCCCTTATATTCTATAAATTTTATCTTTACCAGCTAAGAATCCAGGCTCATTTGATCTCTACTGGTATCTTCATACTTCGTCGTCATTATGTTGTTTTCCTAGACCTATTATATTGTTTTTGGCTCAGAGGGGACCAGATAAGCAAGTGATAATCCAGATCTAGATGAAAACTACATTTCCACAGTGCCAGATGCTGTTGCCTCTTTTGTTGTCTATGCAATATGTAACAATATACTTCCATTTAGTACAACACACTCTGTAATTTGGGGAATTTCAAGATCTCTAAAATGCTCATAGGAACAAATGCTCTCTGTTCTCTAAATAAGCTTTCATTTTTGGTGGCAAGGACATGCAAAGGCTATGCCTTGCTTAGGGGTGTTTCTGTCTTTCCAGAACCAAGTATGTGCCTTGGCCGTGTCCTGTCTCTGTAGCAGAGCTCATCTGCTGGACACAGCTTTCATTTCTTAACTCTGATGGGATGGAAGCCTGGCCACAGAAGCTGGAAGGGCCTTGTGTCTCAGCCATGCTCTGCATGGCTGAGGATCAGGGATCCCAAGTTCAAACACAAACTTCCCCTGGAAGCTCATCATTTCCTTGAGAAGGGTGGTAAGCATGCAATTTACACAGCTACCTCCAGATGGTGATTCATCACTCCCCTCCTTTCAATTAGGCTGGTTTTACACCTGATTAAAGCACGATGAGAAAATGGATTGATCAGCTTTGCATGCTGGCTCCAGATGATTTGCAAAGGCATCAAATAAACTTTTTTGATGCTCTGTTGCATAAATGCCTTAATTAACAGTGACAAAACAAAAAACCACAAAAAAAAAGAGATTAATTTTTCTCTTTAGTTTGCCAGTTTTTAACAGGACACAATTGGGTTTGGCAGACAATAAATAAAGTTACTAATGAATTAGCTTTTTCATTGTTATTTTTCACAGAAGTTTTGTGCCTACTTCACTTACCCTAAAAATATGACTCTAGGAGTAACTATCATATTTGTATTATACATTTTCTTTGCTCTAAACTTCCTTCTGAAAAGCTTTGCACAGTTTTTGAGCCAGAACGTAAGTCCCTTAAATTCTATATCCCCACAGATCATAGTGCTGGGATAGCCTTACAAAGACCTTACTATTATTTCTGCTTCAGAGGTTCCTTGAGCATTTTAAAGTCAGGGGAATCTGTCCAGGATATTCTTCTATTCAGAGAATACTAGGAAAGATTCCTCTACTTTAACCTTGTTTTAAATATATAGCAACATCATGGTTAATAGTGCCAACATTGACCTAAGCTCAGAGATATTTCACTGAAACTAAAAGTAGCTCTTTCACAAAAGCTTTTCCCAGAGAACATAAAGAGCCCTGGCTGTGAAAAGGAGAGGACACTCCTGCTCTCTGTTCACAGAGTAGTAGATAAGAGGTGGAACTTGGGCAAGCAAGAATTTTAAGTCTGTTAATTTCACCCCTGACTCTTACAAAAGATGAAGTCTTTTCCTACTGGGAGGACTAGGCTGCGTTAAAAAGTGTCCTGGTACACATACTTGTGCCAAATTCAGTTTTAGAGCAGTAGAGTTAGTGAGTTGCTGGAAACTTGGCTGAAAATCTGTGTGCAAGACCTTCACCAGGTGTGACTGAATCTCATTCCACTGAAGTGTCTTGTAAGACATCTTCTCCCCACAAAGCCGTATAGTAGGAATTCAGGATATGGTTCCTCTCAAGCTCCTTCTCCTTCAGAAAGGGAAACAAAAAAATTTTAAGCATTAGTGGAAAATCAGTGTGTCAAGAAAGAAATTTATTTCTTATGTTCCTCAGACCAAGAACCTATCTTGGTGGGCCCCCAGGGTCCAGTGCTGTGGCTGGAGGTCTCTGAAAAGTCATGTCATTTGGAATCTGCTTAAGTCACTTGGAAAAGGTAAGTAAAAATTTTGACTTCTCTTGGTCCAAAGTGCTCTGCTTGGTACTCATAGTTTAAAAGCAGGTGCTTGAATAGTCCTCCTTTCAAATGACAAAGAAAAGAGATGGATCACTTGAATTTCAATGCAATTCCATCCAATGGCAGTTCATGTCCCTTCATAAAGTGCATAAAAAATGAAGAGGTAGGAGGTAAATCCTTGAATGAATTCCAAGTTTTTAATCTCACAGTGAAACTGCTAAATATTCGCGTTTTTACATTGAAAAGGGACATTGGAGTGGCCACCTCTGAATCTGGAGGTGGATTTTGGAAGGAAAGCCTTGTGAAGAAAAAGATGGTATTTGTTGTGTGAGATGGTTTAGTTACACTATGAAAGGCTGAATGGTCCCATTGGTGAAACAAGAGGAGAAACATATTTTGTACTAGTTTTGGTTGAAGTAATTTTTAAGATGGTGTCTATAGTCTGTGGGTTCTTGGTCTTCCTGCTGTCCAAACTGGAGGAGCTCAGCTTACAGAAAACTGGAAGGTGCAAGGATTTTAGGCATAATTGACAGGTGAATTCTCACTCCCAGCTCCTTGGTTTTGTCTGGTGCTGCAGTCATGTGCGATTTATAACTGAACTTAGCCGTGGCATTTTAAGCAATAAACTGTATACTCTTATTTAGTGTGAGGGATATTGAAAATATGTCCAGCTTAATTGGAAGAGAATGGAAAAGAGGAAAGCCACCCTAGAGCTACCTCATGGGAGACAGCCCTGGCATGCAAACAAGCGGGGGATCAAAGGCCTGTTGCACAATGTAATGAGTAAATAGATGACAAACACAACATTATCTCTGGTGGACCTTTAGAGGGGAAGGCAGGCAATACGAGGAACACTGTGTGTATTTCAGATGACCTTTTGTTGAAAATGTCAGTTAGAAGACTGCACTGAATTTTTAAAGAGGGTAATAAATAACTGGGCTGAATAATGAAAGGTTTAATTCTCAGGGAAGAACCAAAGTGAAGATGCAGGGAGGCTGGGCTCTCGGCACTACACATACTTTAAAACTTTGCTGAATTAATAATAGCCAGTGTTGTGCCAGCACTTTTGGTGCTGGGTAAAAACAAAAGCATGTAATGACATGAACAGGGCTAACAATAATGAAGGAAATCTGGAGTGAACTAGCAGAGCTGATAAAGAAGAGACCCTGTGGAGGCTGCTACCAGACCTTGTCCTAAAACCACTTCCTGCAGCAGGTGCCCCTCATCTACACTCCAGCCCTGGATGGGGATGTCCACGTGGCCCTGGCAGTCATGCATTTTGGAAGAGATATACTTAGCCTTCTCCATAAATAAATACAAAGGTATTTAACCATCTTCAAATTTATTTTTGTTGTGTTTTGTTTTGCAGTTTATTTTTCAATTATATATTTGATCTTTCAGCTTGGCTGAAAAAATAATAACTTCTGACCAAAGCTAATTAGGCAGATATGTAGAGTGCTGTAGCATCTCCCTTCTGAGAGTCTCAATGTAGTTTTCAAACAGTAATGAATGAAATCTCAAACAATGGCTGCAAGATTGTTTGCAGAAGCATAGCATTGTCCTGAGGGTGCAGGCATTGAGGTATTTTTGAAAGTAGAGCTCTAAAATACTGATTTCACGCCTTTGTGGTTAAGCAGCACTTCTCTTTTTTTTTCTATTTTCTCAGCTGTGGCTGGCAATGATATCTTTGCAACAGGCCTGGAATGTCCTTGCAATGTGAAAACCTCTGAAGCACCAGCTATGATCATTGTTGTTTGAATAAACAAATAAATACACTGCTAAAACATAGGTTAAGGATAGGGAGTAGGACACGGTGACATTCTGAAGGTGAAAGTGTCTGGAGGCTTTTTTGAACTGAGACCATTTTGCACACAAATAATCCCTCTTAAATGCATCCTTAGTCCTCTGAAATTCTTGTCTTGAGTAGGATAGTCCTTTGAAAACAAACCAAATACAAGACATTTCCTTTATTAATTACTTTAAACAATCATAGCTGAGAGGATTTCAAGGCTCAAGGCTTAAGTCATATTCATTGCTACTGTTAGCAATTGTCTCAGGTGTTAGGTAAGGTGAGGTTTTATTAGACTGGCATTCCTTTTATGATAAGCCAGGGGAAGCACACCTTAAAAGTTGTATTTGAGGGGTTTCTGCATTTTCCTATGGAGGTTTTAATTTAAATGTACTTTCAACATAATATCTGTTTTCGTTTAAAATACATTTCAGACAGAAACTTTTTAAGGCAGAGACAAGATAGCACATAGATAGCGAAGTGTCTCTAGCCTGAAGTAACCAACATAGTTCAACTTGACAAACTACTGATTCTTAAACCTAATAATTGCTATCAGATACTGTAATTTGAACGTTTTCATCTCTCTTCTTTTAGTTTTGGCCTCTAGTGTGGGGCTGAGTAGTTCCAGAAGGAGACATGCTCAGTATTTCAAGGATTTTAAAAGGGTGATGGTAGTCTTGAAACATTGTTTGTAGTGCAGATGCCTTGGCAAAACCACAGACAAGGCAAAGACAGAAACTTGTGTCAAATTTTCCCTGTTATTTCCCAGGAGAATTTGAAAATTATCTGTAAAAAGGCGAGTTAGAATATGAAATGCTGTTTCTTACCTTTGAAATGGAAAAATAAACAGAAATTAGAGAAGATTTGTTAATGACATCCACAGTTTTAAGCTAATGTTTTGCTACAACTTGAGTTATTTACAAAATCAATGAAAGTTACTTTTATTCTACAGAAATCATTCTTCTTCTATCGGGTATCATTCACTTAAAAATCTTTTCTACTTCTTTACTAAGGCATATTTGATCTCCAATTTGCTGGGGGCATTAGGGCTATTGTTGCTTATGTTTCTGTGACCCTCTACAAGCATTCCTCTGCTTGTGCTGCTTTAATTCAGATTCACAGAATATTCTGAGTTGGAAGGGACCCAAGGATCATCGCATCCAGCTCTTAAGTAAATGGGGTTTGAACCCACAACCTTGGTGATATTAGCACCATGCTCTAAACAACTCAGCTAATCTCAGGGTAATTATTTTTTTTCAGTTTTACTCTTTCACCAATCTATTGCTCCAGACTAGTAGTATTATGGGTTAACTGAGAACCTGTTCCTTAAGTAACCATGGACTTTTGATAGCAGCTTGTAATAAGAACTGCTTGTGCCTCCTGCAGCAACACATTCCTCTGCACTGCAGAAACAGACTGGCTTCATCTTATGGGAAAAAGACAATCAGTGGTGAATGAAAACAAGCTTAGTTTTCTAAGGCTGCTGGCTTTGATTACTCACCTTATACATAGGCACTTGATCTAAAATACCCTTGGTCTATCTGCAGTTAGACAGTTTGAGGGCATTTTTCCAGTTTGCAAGTTTTCCTTTGAAAAGATCTGTAGTTGACTGGCACCCACTGCTCATTAGCTTTATGGCAGCATTTTTGATTTAGCCTCCACTTCAAGTAAATTCATAAGAACAGGCTGTTCTCAACAACTGCAAACTGTATTCCTGAAATCTGCAGGACTGCATACTTGATGACTTGGGGATAGGTGGATTGTGCCTAGAGATCCTGCTATTACACCCAATATCCCAGCAGAACAAAGGAAAATATGGCACATGGACTGACTTGAGGACTCCAGGTAATTTAGCCACCTAAAATTTGGTGTTGTCTTTGGGTGTAACAGCTGTCTGCTGACTGTGCCAGCAGTGTTATGCTTCCCACAGCCTTGGCACCAGCTTGCCTAGAGCTCCTTTAAAGATCTCTGCATTGTGGCCCAGTGCAAGAGGTAGATAAATCCTGAGTAAATTGCTTATCTGGATCAATGTCTTCATGCTCTGTGCTTGAAAAATTCAAGTGCCCAAAGACATGACATGACTCATCACACAATTTGTTTTTGCAAAAGGTCATTAATCTCTGTCATTTCTCTGTCATTTCTCCATACAGTGTGCATTCTTCATATTGGAGCTAGAATAAAGCAAGAAAACACAAGTAAAAGGACTATGTAGACACGATCAATGAAGTAAATTTTTTTCCACAGACATTTGGAAATGTAACTTTTCATATCTGGTGCCATTATTGCATTAAAATTGTATTTCAAGAAGCTCTGAAAATAGTAGTGGGAAGAACATGCTGAAACTGCACTGTTAATAGTGAGGAATTAGTACACCAATCACTTTGGTGCAGAAATAACAAGATGAGATATTTATAGTCTTTATTATGAAAGTCAGGCTGGTGGATTGTTTTAATCCATTCTGATCTTAAAATTTTGAAATAATTTAAATTAAAAATTAGCAGATATTCAGGTCTCTTTCCCAAGAAAGATGGTGAACAGTGATAACTCTGTTCCTCTTAAGGGGTAAATAAATATGGTCCAAAGGAAATCTTCCTACATTTATAAATGGGAAGGTTCATGGTAGAAGCTTTCATGAGTTCAGGTTTAGACCAGAGCACAAGAAATGGATGAAATTTAACAATAGGATTGAGCCAGAAATCATAATACAAATGACCAGCCTGAACTGTGAAGCAGCTTTGTATAAAATTCTGCTTGAACTAAGAAACACTGATGGAATAAATTAATTTATTAAACACCCCCCAAAACCAGAGGGAGGAATAAGGTTCATGGAATAATATATGCTAAAACTAATTTATCCAGATATAGCAGTGACATGACCCATTTTATTAATAATTTAATTTCCTGTAATTGTTTACCCTTATTTGAATGAACTGTGATTAGCTTTATTTAGTCTCATTTTGCACTGATTATTGTAACTGGATCTCTAATCATCTACAGCTTTGGTTTTTTGTGTATTTTGTTTCCAAAATATTTAATATAGGTAGCAAGAAATTACAAAAGTTGGAGGAGGTAAAATGCAAGGGAATAATAAAAATTGCATAAATTCATATCTGCCAATATTCCTGTTTAAATTCCCTCAAGTGAAGGGATGAGCTGTCATTTCAAACAACTGTTCAACCATCAGGATGAAAAACAGTTTAAATAAAATTGTAAAAAATAAATGAAAGAATAATTCCTGAATGAGGTGGAATAATTTCTTTGGGATAAATTTAGAAATAAGCATTTGACTATGGGTTCTAGAGCAGTTCTGAAGTTTGCAAGTGTATATTTAAAATGTAAATTGGCTTGAGCAGAAATTCCTGTTTAAATCTAACATCTGTGGCGTCTGCATATCATTTTAGTAGCCCCGTAATCTAGTGGTTTAAAAATGATTTTCAAACAGATGCCTTTATTGCTAGTGCTTTGCACAATGCAGATTTCTGTTTATTTTGATCTTCTTCTTCTTCTTCAGTGGATCCACTTAAAATTTGTTTGAGGTCCATATAACATGTGTTTGGGATCTCCTGATCCAGACTGTTTTGCCAGATTCTCTGTCTGCAGAGCAGGGATTACAGTCTATTGGGAGTTACCAACTCCTTGACTTTTTGTCACAGGCTTTGGCATGGGGAGGGGCAGTGAGGGGTGGTGAGGTACAAAGATTGTGATCAAGAAGTTGATTGGAAAATGTGTAAATAAGCATCATGAGTCCTTATGCAGCAGGCAGGGTATTTAGAAGGAAGACACACGTTTCAGATGTTCTCTGGTGGTATATTTTTGTTTTCTTCTACACAAGATGAAAGACAGGGAGAACTTTAAAGGACATGATTAATTGCCAGTTACATGAATGGTATTACGCTGATCTTAATTTTTCATACACCATTATATAATCTATGATAACCTATAATTAAGTGACAAAACCAAAGGTAGTCATTACTAAGACTGTGAAGATATTCTTCCCTTGAATGATCGTTTCTTTAAAATTCTTACTATAGTCTTGAATTATTCTGATTACGATTTTTTTAATCTTTATGGACTTAAAAGAAAATGAAAGAATGAAAAAATCCATTATGCCTCAGACTTTCTCTCAAAGTGAGTGAAAATGCAGTAAACACGGGATAGGAATTTCCCAAAGACCGTCTCAGCAGTAGAATGCTATTAGACATAAAATATCTCTAAATACCCATTCTTAGTCCAACAACAGATTTCCTGGAGTACAATGGACTTTTTAAATGAATGGAGAGGTGAAGAGACAGACTATTTGAATGGTGCTGAGGGATGCTTCATATTGCACATCATTCTACTTAGTTCAACAACTTGTGGCCAGTTACATATGAGGCAGGATTTTTCTCCTTCTTTGTGACTTAGACTGAAAGTTGCAGCCTGGCTATAGGGGGAATAAAAGAACTTGAACAACTGCAAGAAGAGAAAGCAAAAAAAGGAGTGAATTTTAATTCATTGTTCTTGTCATCTCATAGTCATGTATAGTCAATGGAAAGTGCTGTCCCTCCTTCTTAGTGTGAGACACCGAGAGAAGTAATTTTGCCCACTTACAACCAAGTAGCAGCTCAAGAGCACTTTATCATATTGCTCCTCTTTATCCATTCAATGCCAAGTGTCTAATTGGCCTGGAAACTGGACTTGCACTATGCTAGAAATTTTTTTCACCTCTGGTAATATACTTAAGCTGATCTGATATTTGTAACCCAGGTTTGTTTCTGAAACCCTTATTAGAGTCAGTTGCAATTGTTTCAAGAACAGTGTAGGCAGAATAGATTTGATAAAAAAGGCAAAATTCCCAAGAAGTACCTGCTGCTTTTTCCTTATTTACTCTGAAGAGTTTTCCTCCCAAATCGCAGCATTTGTCTGCAGCTAGATCATGATGAATTCCTCATTGGAGCAGGATTGCAGCATTACAGAATGGTACAGATTGGAAGAGATCTTCAAGACCACCTAGCTCCAACTGCCCTGCAATGGGCAGGGACACCTCCCACCAGAACAGGTTGCTCAAAGCCCTATACAACCTGGCCACGAACACTTCCAGGGATGAGGCAGCCACAGCTTCTCTGGGCAACTTGTTTCAGTGCCTCATCACCCTCATGGTAAAGAATTTCTTCTTAATATCCAATCTATATCCACCATCTTTCAGTTTGAAGCCATTCCCCCTTATCCTGTCACTATATACTCTTGTAAGAAGTCCCTTTCCATATTTTTTGGCAAAGACTTTTATAGCTAGAAGCCCTATTTATCTCATAACAGTCACTGAAACATCTGAACAATAGCTGCCAAAAGGGAAAGACACTGTGGATCTCTTCTTCTTACAGACTTGAACTCTGGATTCTCAATAACCAATTGAATTGACAATAAAAATGTCAGACACAAAGGCTTGCATTTCCATGTTGAGTTATTTTCTTCTGTAATTATCAGGAACCAAACATTTCCATCCAATGACTATCTTACACCTTGAAAGTTATATATATGAACCTTCTGAAGATACAGGAGGTTCTCTGTGTGTGTCTAAGATATCTCTTCTGTAGGAACACAAATGGTGCAAGTTCTGTTTCTCTGCAAATGCTTTTAAAAGGGTGTTCCCACTGAAGGGGTATTGTCTTATGTTATCTTTTTATCAGAAAAATCAATAATGACAAGCTAGTTAAGATGCAATTTTTAAATTACACTGAGACTTTTTGCCTCTAAAGGACTGGATTTAAAATATTTGTATTCATTCAGGCTTATCATTTTGCTATCTCCTTTTACAGTCTTTGAAATATGGGATTGCTTGATATTTCACTGCTTTGTTGCTACAAAACAGGGAGCTAGGAGACTTCTCTGGAGAGGTGGATTACGCAAAAAAAAATTAATGTTTTTTTGAAGAATGGAAATAGGGTGAGAACTTGAAACTTATAATTTCTTTTGTATAGTTCTGCTTCAGTGAGCAGCTAATACCTGTTAAATAACTCTCAAGAGGATGTGATAGAGAAATTTTCTTATAAATGGCAACTTTGAAAAGGAATGTGACTGCAGTAGAACATGGTTAGGCTAGATTAGAGCTGTGGACTTCTGCCAATGCATCCTAACCCAAATTTACAAAAATACACTTTATTCCAATGTTGGTCCTGTAGACTTCCTGAACTGTATTAACATCGATTCTCTTAACGGTCACAGCAAAAAGTGTGTACCATTTATTTCTATTCTGTAGGAGCATTTGACTGTCTTGCCCCAGAAACCACAGCTTTTTCCATTTGACAAGCGAGGAAGTACAGGTCCTTGACTGTTCCCAATGTCCCAGCTGAACACAAGATACAGTTCTGGGAGTAAAAACAGGAATATACATCCTGCTTCTCCACTTTCACTTAATGAGGTTTTATACAAGTTCACTTCAGCTAAGTGTTGTCTCTGTAAATCAGAAGTGAGCAAGTGTTGCTGTTATGACAGAGAGAGAGACTCACACCTGACTCCAAGCAACTCGAGCAGGAAAAAGCCTCTTTATCTACATTACATGTCTATTTATAGAATTCCAACAATGAGCATAGATTGGACAGTGATGACGAGAGCTCTTGACTCCATTGGTTCATCACATGTCCCTCAATTCTCTCTTCCTCCAAGGAGGAATGCAAAACATCCACTGTTTACCAGAAAGAGTGTGAGAAAGTGTGAAAGAAATCTGTCAACATCAGAAGGCCAGAACACAGGTGCAACAAGCAAGTATATTCCATATAAACAATAAAACATTTTTGTTCTCACCTGTCTGTTGTATTCATGAGAAAGCATCCATTTGTAGCAATAAAATTTTGGAAAAAGGAAGAGTAAGCACAAAATATAAACCTCCAAAAGCTTTAACCTCCCCTTCTCCAAAAAGGGGGTGAATCAATCTTCTTTCTACCACTTTCTGGGTCTGTTTTAACATAATTTACTGCTGTACTTGGCAACTAGTACAGTTGTACTCTATAGTAGTACAGTATCTACTAAGCATATATGTAAAAAATCCATAATTTACTTAGAATTTAAAATTCTATCTTTAAAAGCAATGAGGAAGCCATAATCTGAATGGAAAGTTAATGGCATCTTTTCCCACTTTTTTTTTCCTTCAAGGTAACTTAGGTATTTTGTGACGCTAAGGATCCTACTGGTGATATTCTTATTTTCTCTTTTAAAGTTTACTTATAGTTTTTACCAGGTTTGTTTGTTTGTTTGCATTAATTGATTATACTTTCTACAACAGAAGCAAATATAATTTCTTCACACAGGTTTTGGTTGTATCAGTTTTCTTCACAATGGCTTGTATGATTCAGTTTTGGATTGGTGACCAAAACAGTGTTGCCAGCAAACTGATGTTTTAGTTTTTGCTGGTCAGTGCTTACACAGCAGCAAGGCCTTTTGAGCTCCTTATGCTGTGAGGAGGCTGAGGGTGCAAAAGAAGCTGTGAGAGAACACAGGTGGAACAGCTGACCCCACCTGGCCAAAGGGACATTGCAGACCATATGGTGTCATGCACAGTGATAAAAATATTCAAGGAAAGAAGGACAAAGGGGCAATATTCAGAGATGCTGTTTGTCTTCAAAAGCCACTGATGTGATAGGGTCCTGCTTTCCTGGGGATGAGAAGGCTGAACACCTGCCTGCCCATGGAGCCTGGTAATTGAATTCCTTGTTTTGCTTTGCTTGTGTGTCCAATATTCACTTTATGTATTAAACTCTGTATCTCAACCCACAAGTTGTCATACTTCTACCCTTCCATTTTCTGTCCCATACCACTGCAGGGGAGTGAGTGAGTTGTGTGGAGCTGAGCTGCCACCTGTGGTTCACCCACAACAACTGGCTACTTAGAAAAGAGCAGGACTGAACTCATATAAAACCAGCAGAGGTGAAAGAGTGTTTCAAAGAAGCAAAAGTCTTGCCCTTCTTAGAAACCTGTGGTGCATGAGCTGCAGATGTCACTATGGGCCTCTGAAGAATTTATTCGAAGTAAAACTCTGTGGAAGAATAATTTCCTAAGGCTAATTATGCTGCTGCAGGTCTCAATATTGCAGGGTGCTGAGAGCATGTCTCTGCAAAACTCTGCCAAATTCTCTAGCTCTTTTTGGCATTCTGAGACAAAAGAAGAGTTTCTGTTCCTCTCAAAGCCTTGGTTGTGCAGCTGGAGGTGAGGGATTATACAGGTGCAGAAATAAGAAGATAAAAAGCTGAATACAACTTCACTGAAACGTGACTAAAACAGTGACAGAGGCATTTCACAGATCACAAGTGTCCTATGCTGTTTTGAAGGCATGACACTGGAGTTCATTCCAACTTAGCATTCTTGCAAAAGCTGAAAGAAAAGGAGGACATTTCTTTCAAGTAGTTTTGATCTGCTTGAGCAATTAAAGTGACTGAAAACTCTGTGATGAAAGGTGAACTTGCCAAAGATTATTAAAGAAGTTTAGGGACAGGTAGAGAAAGTAATGGGTTGACCAGGATGACAGAAGTCATGGAAGGATAGTGGGGCCATCATAAATGAACTAGACCCCTTTTCTGTTTTCTCTCCTTTTTGCTGCCCTGTTATGACGAGGTTAATGAAGATTATGTACTTACAACTTCAGAATTATTCATCTTTTTAAAACGAAGCTATCCCTTTATTAAGAAATCTAAGTCTTACATAGCATTTGGTAGCATCCCAGCACATGCAAACAGACTGACATATTTTTCCACTTTCCTCTCTTTCACAACATGTACTGTCCTTGTCAAGTTATTTATCACATCTCTTTACTTTTGTTGCTGAAGTGTTTTTGTGAAACCTATTGACAATTAAGGAGAACTAGAGGAATTTAAAGGTTATTATCTCATAAGTAAAAAATGGTTTTACCCTTTCCTGGATACTTTACTGCTATAGCATGGTAGCTCTTGAGTTGTTTTTTTCTATACTACTTGAATATGCAATTTCCTGAATCATTCTCGTTTGTACCTCTGCTGACTGCAGAGCAATGGCTGTTGTTACCAACCTTCCTTTGTCAGCTTCAGGTTCCTTTGGTGGTTCATAGTTTCTCCTACATGAAGCAAATTGGAAGTTTATTTTTTCTAGGTTTTCTTGGTCTTGTTTGAGTCATTGAGCCAAGTAGTTTCATGAGTTTATCCACAGCTGCTATCAGCATGGCCCTGACTTTATCACCACTCTGAATTTAGAACACTGTGCTTAGTCTCCACTTGTGAATGCCACAGTTTTAGAAAAAAGATCCTTCCTTCCTTCCTTCCTTCCTTCCTTCCTTCCTTCCTTCCTTCCTTCCTTCCTTCCTTCCTTCCTTCCTTCCTTCCTTCCTTCCTTCCTTCCTTCCTTCCTTCCTTCCTTCCTTCCTTCCTTCCTTCCTTCCTTCCTTCCTTCCTTCCTTCCTTCCTTCCTTCCTTCCTTCCTTCCTTCCTTCCTTCCTTCCTTCCTTCCTTCCTTCCTTCCTTCCTTCCTTCCTTCCTTCCTTCCTTCCTTCCTTCCTTCCTTCCTGCCTTCCTGCCTTCCTGCCTTCCTTCCTGCCTTCCTTCCTTCCGTCCTTCCTTCCTGCCTTCCTTCCTGCCTTCCTGCCTGCCTTCCCTCCCTCCCTCCCTTTCCTCCCTCCTGGAAAGGAACAGGGATCCTAAATCTGCCAGTGAAGGAAAATCACCAAAAGCTCATTTTACATGTTCAGAGATGTCTGAGGTCATCATCTGTGGCAGAATCCAGCAGCAGGTAGTACTGACGTATATTAACTTGACTGGGAGAAATGCAGATTTGGAGTGGAGTAGTGAGACTTGCGGCAGATGGGAGAAGGTTGTTGTCTTTCCACCACTCAGGAGAGACAGCATTAGGATTCTTTTCCTGAATCCATACCACGCCTTGACAGACACCTCAGCTTTTAAATAGTGCAAAAACAGTCTAAAAGAGAACAAAATTAATGATGAATATCTATTAGAAGTCTAAAAGCTGTGAGAGGAATGTCGAATTTGTCTTTACAAATGAGCTGTGGATCTGCTTGTGGATAAGACTAGCACTGAGAGATAAAAGAAACAGTGGGCTGGATTCCACTGATTGATGAATGGAAAAAGATATTTGCCTTTACAAACAAACTGTAGGGCTGCTGATAAATGAAATTGAATATCGAAGGATGAAAGAAGCAACGGAGAAAAACTATGAATTCTATAAGAATTAAAAATAAAAAGGGAGGGTTATACATTAGAGGGGAATTTCAGGTATCAGGCATTCCGGGAAGTCTGTGCCTCTCAAGTACCTCAGCCAATGGGGAAAGAGAGAGGGAAATGTGGCTGGGAAAATAGGGTAAAAAGGAGGCTGCGTCCCCCAAAAGTTGAGAGATCCTAGGGGAATGTCCCATGGCCTCTCCCTTTATTTGAATAAAGCAAAAAGGACTCCTCTGTCTCGTTTTTGGACACAAACCTCTGGTGTTTGTGGATTAATTTTCCTGACAGCTGTAAGTTCTGGAGGGAAACATGATGGATCCCTGAATAATATGACACTTGGAATGATACAGTAAGGCGCTTGGGGAAGAAAGTCTGCATTTCTTAGACACCATGCTTCTATCCCAGCGCGCTATTTTCTTCCTTACTGTTGTGGGTGGGAGTGCTATAATCTTTTCCAAATGTGGAGCAGATGTTGTAGGCAAGGAGTTCTGGTTTTATGTGCTGAGGTACTACCTAAAACTAGCTCTCAATTGGAGCATAGAAAAGCAGAGTGAGTGGATGTGCATCTGTGGCCGATGTCATGCCAGGTATGAGAGCACTTGGGCAGCCTCTGCACAGAGACATGCTGGCCATGTGAATTCCCTGCAATCCAGAGGGCACTACGAGATTATCCCCTGTAAGTCACTTGCCTGGAAGATTCAAACCAGGAAGTACAAAGATCACAAGAAGTCAGGGTACTGTGCATTACTGTACAAGGAAGAGTGGGCTCATATGGAGACATTCTTGCTGCATTAGGGAGTCTGTTCAGATGGAAAGGAAATGTGTCTCTCCGGGCAGGAAACACCTCCTTGTCTCCTGTTGCAAATTGTTTGGGAAGGTGAAGAAGTGTGATTTTACCCTTGTGACACCAGCTAGGATAAGATCCCACTAGTAACACAGAGGTAAGAGGAAGTGGGATATGTATGGGTTGGGAAGTAGTGTCTGCTTGGGTTGGAGTTACCAGGTCTTTAAGTGCAGTTTTCCAGTGACTCAAGACTGACTTCAAGCATCAGAGCTGGACTGGTTGCTGAAGTGGAGCATAGGCCTGCACACTGGAATCCCACTTTTGCCAAAAGAATATGTCTCCTTGAGATCATTAGGAGTGGGAAGAAATGTGAATGCAAACACAGACCTGAAAGTGAAATACATGATCCTACTGCTGTTGTGCCTAAACAAGAGAAAGCCAATGAGAAAACTGGTCACCGGCCAGTAGCAAGATACCATGCCACACATTCCCCCAGGATAAAACACAGAATATTCCCAGCTGCCTGCTTACTATTTTTCCTTTGCCACCATCTCTCTGAAGCTCACTGCATGTATTTATTCCATTGCCTAGAAACACACTCTGTCTGTGAATCTTCAATTACTCACTGTAATAATAATAATAATAATAAAAAAAGAAGCTGAAACATGTTTCCCTGAAACACAGGTATTTATCTCTGGCTGGGTAAGGGACTAATTAGTAACTATTCACTCTGGCTTTCTGCAAATTTAGTAACATTTTTTTTTTGGCAGCACTATTAGGTTTGTTTTTCTACTCTCTTTCAAAATCCTTAGTTATGCAACTACTAGAGATGAAGAGGACTGTGGTTACCAACCTTTGTCCCCAAGATATCTGCCTTCACATTATCAAAATGTCCTTGTTCCATTTATCATCTCAAGTAACATTTACAATTTTCTACTTTGTGAAAAAAAACCAACCAAACAACTGATTTTGAAGTTCTTCTGTTCGAAATATTTTAGTTTTGCTGTCAGCTTTTACAAATAAATTCAATAAAGGGTTTTTGAAAGAAAATTCCTTGGAGAACAGTGTTTTAATTATCTGGGGAAAAGGTAAACTTATACACAAGGAAATTCACCTATGAAGAGCTTTTTGAGCAATTTTAATTTTTAATACATGATTTGTCAAAACAGCAGTTACAGTGGCTGGGAAGGCACTGAAGAACACTATGAATACAGCTGCCATGATGATAATGTTGTAAGCTCTTAGACTCAATCTGACATGACTAGGTAGAGAAATAGCTTTTTACTTTAATCAACATAGCAAAAAGGAAGTGAAGAAATTATTGTTTTCTGATAGCCTTTGATTTAAGTAGATGCAATAAGACTTTCAGTGAAAGATAAAGAAAAATGCTCCATCTCCTGCCAGTGTGACACTGTTAATAAATCAGACTGGGATGTGTCTTTCAGAAGGGAATGTATTACAGTCTTTGATGGAGATTCCATTATTGTTTCTTGGTTAATTACTGTAATTGTTTGTTTTTTTCCTCTGTAAGAGATATAAATTTTTGGTCAGTGGAGCTTTCAGAGGCCAGACAAAGTAATGACCTGTCTGCTTGGTTAAAATATGCTAGGGATTTCTTTCCATTCCATTGGCTTTAAATCAAGTGCTGTCATGGCTGAGAGCATAACATTATTCTATGCTTACCTTGAACTGCAAAATTGTCATGTTTTTAAAACCAATGGCTGCAGCAAGAAGTTGGGAAACACCTGTTTGTAAAAGCCATGAACAGGAGTGGCAAGCCCCTTGTGTTCTGGCAAACAAAATGCTATTCCAAAATGAGCCATAAAATATTAGACATAGCTTTATGCTTTCATTTTGAGAAATTTTGGACCTTTCCTTGGACTGCAATACTGTCTTTGGCACTAACATGAAAACTGCCTTCATTATTATAATAATTCATTACATTCCTTGTAATAAAAGCTGTAGCTATAGCTGTAAGGAGATTCTGCCTCCTTCTCCCCCTCTCGCCCCCCTCATATTTGAATCATTAATTCCTTAGATTTTTTTTAGAGGTTTCCTTAAAGAAACCTCATCAGTGCTGTAGATGACAACACTATTTCTTTTTTTGTTTGTTTGTTTCTGCAAAGGTGTGAAGTTAATTCCCCTACAACCACTGTCCCTTCATGTATATTTGTTAGTGGGAAATAGTCACTGTCCATCTGTCCATTGTACTTTGATCAAACTGGCATCAAATGTATTTTTTCTTACCTCTCAGCTTCTGTCTCTGAGGCTTTTGTACTGCTTTATTGAGTGGCCAACTTTTCTTCTGAAGGTGCAATACAGCTTAATAGTGATGGAACACTATTTATCTATCTGTCTATCTATCTACTATCTATGCTTTCCTTTATTCATCTGACAAGTGACACATGTTGGTGATCTAAATGATAACAGCTCATAAACACATCTGAAACTCCTGATAAAATTTTTTAGCTGGCCATTGTTAATCTTCCTATTTTGTCCACGTGTACAAACAGCTCCATGGAACTTCATCCTATGTCAGAGATATACAGAGAGTGCTGGCAGCTAAGAATATGTGGTTCAAGAACTCAGTCAGTCAAGTGGAGACAAAATTGTAAGGTGATTAGTTAAATGTCAAAGAGTCACCTACTATTTCTTTTTAGTTGTTTTCAGGGTAGGTAAAGCTCACCCCTTTTAAATGAAGGCAAGAGGACTGGTCTCTGTAACAAGCTCCATTGAGAGACTCTCTTTAGATCAGATTCTGCATGGGTATGTGTTCCTCTGTCTCTTCCAATTTCCCCTACAGCAGCACAGACACTTGTGAACTTTCTAAGGGCCCTACAGCCATACTGGTGTAACAGCTCATTTCTTTATTAGGAAACTTGTGCAACCAGCTGAGAACTATAGTTGGGAAAGACATTTTTCCTAGAACAAAAGGGTACTGTACACCAGACATCTGTATACAGATCCAAAGGTCATGGGCTGAAAGACTAAGGAGAGATTCAAGCAAGCTGTGCATCAGCATGAAAGACATGCAGTCCCTTGTCAGTTGTTTCTCTTGTCTTCATGAGTTGTCAATTTATCATTTCCTCATGTCTTAAAAAAGGATATACTTGTATTGCTTCTCCCTGTTTGCAGCTGCCAGCTTAGCCTTGGGCATGGTTACAATTGTGTTTCAAATATATGTAGTTGTGGGTTTGGTAACTTGTCAGATTGTCTATAAAATATGCCAAGGATAATACACAAATTTATTTTAAGACAGCTGAGGACACACTGAATCTTGATCTAAACTTTGAGCGTGTGCACATACATTTGAAGTGTAGACAGCAAGAGGTGACCAGGGAATGGAGAGGAAGCAATGCTGGCTGTAGTGTGGATCCTGCCTTCCATATATTATGGCTAATTCGCTCCCTTGGAAGTGTATGTTTGAAAATGTATTTCAAATATCTGCTATTTACTCTCACCATTATGCTTTGCTACAGCAGTTTTCTCCTGAAGAGATGCTACTATTCCTTAAGGAAGCTGCTTTATGGGTTGTTAAATTCCGCATAGTAAATCCACTGCTCTTGTTGTGTATCTTTGGTAAAAAGAGTCAAGTCCCTGTGATATAAACAGGGGCCAAAATTCCATAAAAAAACCACACAATGCTCAGTCTAAACCACTAAGTATTAAAACAAATCGATTCACTCTGTTTATTGTAGGCATGGTTTTTCTACCTTTAACTTCTTTCTTGCAGGATAAAACATGTTTGGTTTTCGACACAGTTGTTTTCTTCCCTCCTTGGAATATGATCAGCCTGTTCCTTACTGTCTTTTTCCTTAACTTCCTCCTCAGAATTAGAAGCTGGCTGCATTCTGGCCTCTGTTTCCAGATATAGCTTCTTTTGGCCAAATAATATTTTTTGTACTTTAATTTAATGTACAATTCCTTTAAAGAACATTTTTTTTCAGCTGCAGAGACCTCCTGATGTTTGTGGAGGTGTGTGTGTGTGTGTGTGTGTGTGCTGACAGCAAAGACTTCCTAGTTCTTGGGATACTTTAGATGCAGTGGTCAGGGTGGGATGAAATGTTTTGTAGCTTTTCCTGTAATGCAGTTCAGACACTACTATTAGTCTGACCCACCTTGGCTTTTTTGGAAGAAAGCATGAGGGAGCTCCTACCTGTTACACGAATATTTCCTCCACATAGTCACAACATGTCCTTCCCACTTTTCGATGTGTTCATTACTTAATCAGAGGACCTTCACTCCAGGTTATATTATTGTAATAAATTTAAGTATTGTCATTCAAGAAAATACCCTGAGATAGCTAGCCTAGGAGAGCAACTTTAAAATTTCCTCTTGAAACTAGTTCAAAAAAGGGGTGAGTGGGTCTTGACAAAAGGTGTAGAAGATTTAGCAGCAAAGGTCTTGAAAGTGCACAGTATGATTTTTTAAAAAGTGATTTTTGAAATGCAGCAAAATGTCTCTACTGTTGATGGATAAAAGGGATTATAGTTAATGCAGGCAGCAACAGATAGAATATCCTTCCAAAGCCAAACATTTCAAAAATCAGAGTGCACTTCAGGTTGTTCACGGATTGCTAGGTTTGAAGCAGGTATGTTAGAATTAAATTCCTTTTTTACCAATTATATGCTGTTTTTAAACTTAGTTCATAGTATTCTGTCATTAGTCCTTTCTCATTTCTTGCTTCTTGCAACCCACAGTATCCTGGGTGCAGTGGTGGTTGACATTTTTCTCTTAATAACTGACACGATTTCTACTGCTGCTAGAAAGCTGCGCTAAAATGACACAGTTGACTTCTTTGCCTTTTTTTCCTCTTAAGGCTACATTTGCTGACAACTCCTTTGCTCTGTGTCACCCATCCTGTAGGTCTGGCTGCCATGCTTTGCTGCAGAGGTCTGTGCACTTAGAAAGTCTGGCTTCTCCTACCAATATCCCTTCTCAGAACCTGGAGAGACTGTCACTTGGTGTTCTGCATGTGCATCAAATTCCTCTTTTATGGAAAAAGCCTCTTCTCCCCACTGCTATCCTAATTCATGAAGCTGTATCCTGAAGACACAAACTCACAGACAAGGCAATCTGCATTTCAGTCTCTTGTGGAGAAGCTGGTAACTGGACAAGTGCACAAACCAGGCCAAGGATACCTTTCCAGGATTTACTCAGCAGACCTGAGCAAATATATTTTTTGGAAGAGATTCACCAAAGGACAAAAAAGTGTGCCTCAGCTTGAAATCAATGTGATTAAAACTAGTCTAAAGTAAAACCACTTTCATTTTCATATTACTTCATCTGTGACCCAGAAATACTGATATGAAAGTATCATTAAGAGAACAGATGGATTTTTGAACTGCCAAATGCTATTTCTGGCTCTTATTTTAGGTATTTGTTTCAAAACATTGCCAGTTGTTATGGCATATTCCTTAGGGGGAAGGCTTTTTCATTAATATATCCAGAAGGGCTGGAGGAGCAGACTAACTTAATTGAGAAGACCTTTTTCTTCCCCCTCATTTCCTAGCATGTTGTCTCAGGAGAACATTTTCCAAACCCTTAAACTGAAAGACTGTACTTCTTCAAAGCTAGCTGCAGGGCATATGAGATGATTTAATAGATTTATCTCTCTTCTTTAGGGGAGAAATCCTCCATTATAGGCTTAGTATAATACAAAGAGTCATCTGAGCTTGTGTGCCTTTGCTTGCAAAGAAAACAGAAGCAGCTCTGGGTCTTCCTGTTTCAGGCACCAAATTCCACTAAAGTCCTTCAGTTTATTTAGCCCCCCTCTTTCACAGTACTGCCTTTTATTCAAACTTTCTGTTTCAAATATAAGAAGACAAACATGTGAATAGACCACTGAATGTAAGTACAGATATTACATTTGGTAATTTTAGTCACATAAAAGCAAAATGTTGCATTCATGCCTCAGTTGCTGGAAGGACAATTAACTGAGGAAAGTGTACTGTAAGGTGTTTAGTTATAGAGTGAATGTAAAACATATAATGCATGAGATATTTTTGGAACATCAACATCTGAAATTCAAGTGACTGTGCAATATGTTTTAAAATTTAAATGACCAGGGTATTTTTGAAATACCAGAAGCATCACACTTAATCTGACTATATTATGACTGACCTCCAGACATGATACATTAACAGGGACCTGGATCATTACAGAGAATTTTATGATGATGAGTTAAGGAAGAAATGGAACATTTTTGAAAGGAAATGAAAAATAAATGTATAATTAAACCATAAAGCACAAACATCACCTCTGTTTACACTATAAATTCTTCACGACCTGTTTTGAATTCCTGCCATGAGTTGTAGTATCACTTTATTTACACATATTCAAAGAAATAAGACTTCAAGGTCTCTAAATCAAATTGATGTACCAATTTTTGGTTGTTATTGCAATTCGGGAGAAAAAGCCATCTTCTGGACATCTCTTCTCTTTTCACTTATTTCAGGATTTCTGTTTGTCTGACCATGAATGTTACTCCTTTCATTTCTACTTCTCTCAGCTCTGCACACTTCTTTCCAGCAATGCAAGGTGAATAGATCCTCTCCACCTGTTTCTTTCTCTCTTCTTACTTCCAGGCTGTGCTACCCAGTCTTAGAAATTACTCTTTTCTTCCCTGCCCTTGTCTCTCCTAACCTGATGTTGGCTTTGGTGGCAATATTTCCAGCTTGGGAACCCAGGGACACCTCTGTGTGATGAGCTTTCTTGTGCCCCTGATACTCCTGGGCCACCCAGACAAAACCTTCAGTAAAGACCCCTCTGTACAGAAGAAAACCCAAACAATTGATTTTGCTCATTTAATATTCTTATTTTTAAAAATTATTATTCTTCATCAACCCTTTTCCCTCGGGCCTGTTCTCAGGCTTTTACCGTCCCTAGTGCCAGCTCCTCTAATGGGAAACACTGCCAATCTCAGCCCCTCATTAACCAGCCAGCTCTTACTTGCAAGGCTGTGCTTCTTTCTGCTGCCTGCTCATCCAGGAGTGAGCAGCTGCCTTTTATCCCTTTTATCCAGATCCCCCTTCTTTCAAAGGCTCTGCTGTGATCCGAGAGGAAGCCAAGTGCAGATGAGAGCCCTGAGGCCTCTCTCCATCAGTTCCTCTCAGCTTGCCCTCTGACATAGGCTGCTGCATACTGGGCTGAAGCCCTTTTTTCCCTCCCTTTTTTCTTCCTTGCACTGACTGGCAGTTAAGACAGGTTTAGCTGTCACACAGGATGATATGATTGCCCAAATTACTTGGCAGTGGTTTCATTTCTCAAGTAAATGAAAATGTAAGACTGTGGTCTGTGAGACTGAAACGGTGCATTAAGCAACTCTGTAGATCACTCTTTAGAATCCAAGCAAAAGCTCAAATGCATATTTAGAATGATGGATAATAATAATTAATTTTGAAAGTGAATAGCTGCTGGATCCCTGGACCGGGAAGCTAGTTCTGAATTGGAAGACATCTACCCAAGACTTCTAATGCCACCAAACCCTGAGACCAAATTTAAATTGTCAGGGACAATTAGCCAGAAAAACCTACGTGATGGGATTTTAAAAGATCTGAAGACAATTCTTGCTGGTTTTAGAGGCTCATGATGTTATTCTGACACCAAGACTTCCTGTAGGGCTGAATGTTTTTGTGATGTGATAACACAGAGGCTCCTGAGAGGCTTTAGACCCTGTGAAAGTTGTTTTTAATTGCCTGACCTTGTAAGCACCAGGTCAGAGTCAGGGCACTGCAGGGGCCATGGGACTCCTTTGGGGTCCATCAGGACAATCTGTCTTTTTGTGCTGGAGACCCTTCTGTACAGCTACCTGCAGCTGAAATGTCAATGCAAGTGTTCACCCAGGCCATGTGCTCCATCTCCTCTATTCTTGGTTAGGTTGTCAGAGGGTGAGAAGCTGCCAATGGAGAAACTCCACTCATTTACCAATGGTTTTTGACTAACTCTGCCTTTATCCAGATTGTTACTACAAAGTTTAGGGGTAGCTGCTCAGGGACTGAAGTTGTAATAAATGGTAGTGTAAAGGTACTGATGAAGCATTGGAATGTGGAGTAAAAAACCCATCTCATAGTCTTAATGTAAAAAACCCCCACAATTCTTGAAAGCAATGAATAATTTTAGTTACTCACTAAGCGTTTGTACTCCAGATGGGTTATCCAGAGTTATTTGACAGTTAATAGTCATTCATTAGAGTATGTGTGACAGCTTAATTTTGTCTAACAGATGTGAGGGGATTTGAGGACGTAAGAAAACTGCTTTCAGTGGACATGGTAGGTTTTTGTTTAGTAATCACACTGAATTCTCAATTCTCCAGAATTGTACTTTAAGTTGCCCTCTTTGAATTGGAGGCTTAGAATAGCACTATGTCTTCTGAGAAATGGCACTTCAAATAAAGCTGTATTAAAGTGCTGTTGAATGATAAAGACACAATGGGTAGCTCTCTATTGAAATTACCTTGAGAGAATTAAAAATACAGGCTCTACTTGAGTATAATTCTGTTTGAATAAATGTATCATTTGAAGAGTGTAGTTTTGTTTGAAAAACTGAAATTTGTTCAGCTGTTAGGAGTCAAAAGCACCTATTTTTCATAATTCATTAAAACAAGATTTTTCTCACGTAAATAAACTAGATCTAAACTATATTTTTCTCATGAATAAACTCTGTTTGTCTTGCTAATTTGTGAACAAAATCGAACGGCAAGTTTGTCTCTCACTGGCATACTGACTCAGTGGAATTAATTCCCCTGAGTGCCTTTATCAGATTTGTTCACTTTATTCCTGAACATGAAGTTCAGTTCAAAACAACAAAAAGAGAAGAGGAGATTTTCTTCTTTGGTTTTGCAGTAAGTGACTGGGAAATGTTTTGTTGCCACAGGCATGTGAAGTTCTGTGGACCCTTCCAAATGAAACATTGATTGTAGCACTGCCTGTGATTTTCAAAGAACTGGATGTTCCTTTCAGGCTCATTATCTTCTGGTAGAATCTAAAATGAACTTTTTTTCTCCCAAAGCTAAGGTACAATTCTGCCTCCTAAACATTTGAAATTTAAAGCTGGGCAAATGAAGGGAAGTTCCAAAATCTGAGAAAAATCTTCACTTTTACATGTTGATATATCAGGGGAGAATTTCAATAGTAACTTCAGCACAATATAATGAAAGCTTCAAAAGTCGTGGCTTAAAGAATCTATTAAAAAAGCAGCGTAGGTAAATATATGGAGACATTGGTATGTGAGACAGAGAAACTTGCTTGGACACTGGGCAACTAAAATACAAGTCAAATTTACAGTCAATTAGGAGATAATGCATAGACATTTACCCATCTGCTAGCATGCAAGAAATGCAGGCAGACTGAAAAAAATAAAATCTTTCTAAAAGGTTTTTTATTCAATTATAGTTTGTGTTCTTAATGCCTCATTTATTCATAACTAGTGCAAACTCAAAAAAAAGTTTACATGTGTATTTTGAATTTTATATCAACTCCTTATGTAACCCCCAGGCTCAGTTTGAGATCTAATATTGTAGACACAGATTTCAGCTGTATTGCAAATGAACAGGATCATTTCTTACAAATTTACACAGTGAACATGGCAAATCCTGTTGTCTCTAACACAAAAATGGAGAAAAATAAGCAGTTTTCATAATTTGCCTCAAATTCATAGCCTATCTATCTTGCAGCCTTTTCTCAGTCTTGCTGGTTGTCTGTATATTAGACACAGTATAACAGTAAGAGCCACCAAGTGTCTACACCAATTTAAAGACATAATCCTGAACTGTAAGTTTGGGTGCTGCTCAGGCATCATGACAGGAAGAGATGTTTTGGGATATTGGTTTGAGTGTATGCACAGATGAGTCCAAGTAGGCTACAGAGGGCAGGCACTTCATTTCTGATAAGATGAGGTAGGAACCAGTTCCAGACAGTGTTTGGACCTCATTGCAATCTGGGATTCAATGTCAGTGACTGCAGAAATATTTTTAAGTCAAAGAAAACCACGTGGGATAAAACCTACCAAAATCTTACTGCCTAGGTGTTGACTTCTAGTCCTAACAAGCTAGATGGAAAAAAATTCTACTCTGTGTTTTGCAGAAAAATGGTGGCTGGAGGCTTGGGGATGCTGCTGGGAAAGGGAGAGGGATAGTTTGGGGAAGAGTGGGCAGATGAGTTACTGGAGAACAGCTTGCTCTGCCCTTGAAGGAGGGCTCAGAGGAGCACGATAAAAGGTGTGCCCATGGGATGGATTTTGTTTGGAGAGGTAGAAGCCCAGGTCCTCACTGAGGAAAGTGCTGGCAGTGCAGGGGTGGGAGCTGGTCTCTGTCTCCTGGGGTCTGTGAGTGACCACTGCCTCTTTCCCCTGTGCTAGGGATGCTGCAAAGGGGGGTTGGCACCAGCCAGTCCCTGAAACTTTTTTGTAGGTGAGGGCAGTCAGATGAGGGCTGAAGGCAGCCTGGCCTGACCACATCTGCCAGCACCACCCTGAGCTGCCTCTGGCTGGTGTGGTAGAAGAATGCAGTGGCTGGTGTCACTGCCTGAGGTCTGCTGTAGCCATGACCTTGTCCATCCCCAGCTTTCACAGGGATACCTTTCCAAGCCCTAACTGCCAGCATCTCCATGAGAGGAGTCCTTATCCAAGGACTTTATATAGAATTTCAGTAATATTTTTATTGCTGATTTTTTGATTTTGATGTGAATCTTTCTTGAATGTGCCTCTGTGTTTAGATGTTATGAGGTGCAAATCATTTTATGGTACAAATCATTTACATTTAAGCTCATTGTGAACATGAAGTCTTTGCATGAGTAGAGTTAGAGTAGGCTTCCTTACAAGATGCAGTGACTTCTGACATGGTGAAAGCTATTTATCTGTCTTAACTATGTCTGCTTTAGGAAAGTAAATGGAAAATAATGTTTTGAGGGAAGGTACATTTGGCTGATAATTCATGCATTGCAGAGTTACTATAAGGACTGCCTTGATCACAATTTTCCATCCAATATTTTCATCATTTTAGAGTTTATCATTTGTGAGCACAGGGCACTGCAACACTAGATGTTTTGTTTTGCTTTTTCTTTAATATTGAATGTGTTTTTCTTTTTTTGCCCCCAATTCCAACAGTCATTTCTTGCTGTACAGCTTTACGCTTATTCTGCTTTTTGTCAGAATGAAAAAATTATTTTTGAAATAAAATGTGTCATTATATATGAACTCCCTTCTAAACTGGCATTTTATAGATGAACTTTTTTTTTTGCAATAAATGCATAGGTTTGAAAAATGTTCATTTTAGTATTTCTTTCCTAATTGATTTTCTTCTTTCTATAGAGGCTTTCAGGTTTATTGTCCCCTTTTCAACCCGAGATAACCTGAATTTGTGTGGTTTGTTCATATTCTATTATCTTGACATTTTCTTACTATTACTCTCTGGCACAGCTGAATGACTTCCTTGAATTATTGTGAGGTTAATTCCTCACCATATACTCTGGACTGCTTCAGGATGTTTTGTCACTGAAGGCCATTCTGCCTTAAAGTTTTGTGAGCTCTGTATTATTTTGGCAGGAACAATTCAAAACTTTTTCACAAGGGTTTCTAAATTACAACCTGCTTTGTAGCATCCTTCCAGACTGTCTAGTGGCTTCCTTACCCAGCTGGCTGACTTACTTGGAAGTGTTTGAATTTTATCTCTGGTATTATGCTTTTTGAATTATTTGTTGTAGTATGTCATGGTTGAATAAAAGTGTGTTTACTATCTGTGGAGCTTATTATTTTTTTGAAGACTTTTATTGACACTGACAAACTCAGAAATTCCCTTTCCTAGTCAAGATCTGGCTTACAGGTTTTAAAATTCAAAACCCATTTTTGCTGGCATGACAACTTTATATCAGAAATAACTCTTCAGTGACTAAAAATAGCTTTAAAATCAATATGTCCTATTCTTTTGGAATTACACTCCAAAAGTTGCTTTTGAAACTTAGAGATCACTAATTGCATGATTTTAAGGAGATTAGATGTTAAAGAAGAGTCTTGAGTTCACTTTTTCTGCAAAATTGCATGTCCATGTTTTATACATAGCCATATACTTTTATACAAATGCATGGTTTAGAAACAAATGTTCTCTTCATTGCAATTTAGACAACAGAATTTTAAAGTAATATATACATTGAATTGAAATTATTGATACAAAATGAATTGGCTCATATATCGGGTAATGCAACATGATGCAGGTTTTAAGTTTGGCTTTTTTCTGAAATGACAAAAGATAATTAAGATATTTGTTTAGTTTTTTCCCTTGCATGAAAATTATCAGCGGAGGTCTGGCTGATAAAGATTTGTGTGCTTACTTATTTTTTATTCATTCTTTGGTAACCCTCTGAAAAATCACTGGCAGTATACTACAAGCATAGTATTGCTTTGGATGTAATTGTTGGTATTTTTAGCTCTCCACACTGCTGTTGCAGAGCACCCCATAAATGCTTCTATAGTTTTCATTTTTTATGAAGTGGTCACCAGTTGCAGTTTGACCTGGAACAGTAGAACATCTTCTTAAATGTACTCCGCAATTCTGGGCTTCGGAATGCAAAAATCATGGGGTTGATGATGGCATTGCACATTATGAGTGTCCCATTCACGTGGAAAATGGACATGTAGCAGGCACAGTAAGGGTTATGTGGGCAAAACCTGGCTAAGAGGATGTGAAGAACAAAGGGGGCCCAACAGCAAAGGAAAACTCCAAGGAAAATAGTCAGCGTAATCGCGCCTTTCATGTTAGTTCTGTGATGGACCGTGCTGCTGGGCAGCGAGGCGATCTTCTTGGCATGAGATCGAGCCAGGAGGAACATGTGGACATAGAGGCAGAGTATAAAAAACATCATCAGAGGGAACAGGATGGTGAAGGGAATGACTGTTGCTGCTTCATAGGAGAAGAGGGCAATGGCGATGCTGCTGCCGGCACAGAACGCCCAGATGATGGCCAGGATAACCAAGGCCCTCCTCAGGGTCATGATGTTGTGGTACCGCAAAGCGTAGAAGATAGTGATGTATCTGTCTGCTGCAATAGCTAGCAGGCTGAAAATAGAGCCCAGCAAGGACAGAATGAACATGGAATCCATGGCGTCATCCAGTTTTTTCTCAAAGTCTCCGTGACGTGTCAGGTATCCCATTTTGCACAAGATGATAAAGATGTTCTCCAGAGTTTTGTACAAGCTGCCTAACATGTCTGAAATGGCTAAACTGCAAATGAAGAAGTACATGGGCAAGTGTAAATTCTTATTTCTAATAACAGCAATGAGGATAAGTAGATTTTCCAGTATCCCAGCGGCAGCAACAGTGAAAAAAACTTCCTCTGGCACCACAACCTGGGTGCAGTCAGTGATATTTAATGAAAAATCACTTATGTTTTCAAGGGATGGAATGCTTGTCTGCCCTGGGTGTTTGATTAAGTCAGAAGGTCTCTCAGTGCTCATTCTTCTGATCATGGAAAGAGTCTGGGTTGCTTCTTTTTCAGGTTTGGCTTTATTCTGAAGCTGACCTGTTAATCAGATCATTCTTCTTTTGATCAAGGCTCTCTCCTTCATCTGGAGCAATTCTAAGGCTTAATTGAAATGTTTGGAATTTCTCCTACAATAAAACATGTAGAAACATAAATACTAGAAGAAATTGACCACAGAGATGAAGCAAAAATAGATATTTGAAGTATCATCTATTGCAGTTTAAAGCACATGTATAATCACCATAGAGAGAAACAACTGGATGAAATAAGAGCTGTTCAAGACTTCACTGAACCTTAAAGAAAATCAAAGTGCAAATTCTCTTTTAGCTTCAAAGTAATTAAAAAAAGATTAATTTTCTTTACTAATATGCATCTCACATTTACTGAAACTAATCTGACAGACTTCAAGAGTCTGGCAATCTTTACCGGCCCAGCTGTTTGCTTTGAGAAAGCCTGGCAGTTCTCACAAGATTTTCAGTATTATTAGGCACAAAAAATTAATGTCAAGATAAACTCTTGTTCAGAACAATAATATGTTTACCTGCACAATGTTGATGGTATAAAGAAATGTCCTCAAATAGATGTGAACATTTGTAAATATTGATGTATTTAGAGGCATGTTAGA
This sequence comes from Acridotheres tristis, assembly GCA_037013685.1. Classification (NCBI taxonomy): domain Eukaryota; kingdom Metazoa; phylum Chordata; class Aves; order Passeriformes; family Sturnidae; genus Acridotheres; species Acridotheres tristis. The sequence continues at coordinate 97,076,000 of CM072886.1, read as the reverse complement.
TACTAGTGAGAAGTTTCTTTTTCATTTAGATTGAAACTCTCTTTTGATTCCATTAATGTATTTCTAAGATCCAAAGTACAACCTTTTGTTGTCCGTATTTTACAACTATCTAAACCTCCAAATATTATTTTGGTATCTAGATAAGTTTTCCTTTCTCCAGAATGATCCTGATCCAAACTACATCCAAGCATATAGGAATCTTTCTAAAGGAATAGAGACTTTTTACTCTTTTTATTAATGTATAAATTGATATGATATTAATTCAGTTTGGATATGACCCATAAATGATAAGAAGGAGATTTTATAGTCATCTTCATAATCAATCGTGGGAAACACAGACGCAGTTTTGGCATTTAGGAAGCCCCTTTCTTTAAAAATATATTTTCACTGAAAGGGTTGTCAAGCACTAAAATTTCTAAAATTTCACGATTCCCCCTATGTTTTTAAGTTTAAACCAGCTTTCTTTGACACTTTCATATCAGTAAATCTCAAAATTCCTTTGGACATTTGTTCATAATCAGAGTTGCTGAATACTATAACACACGGTTACTGTTTCAAGGAAGAAGTCAGAAGTTTTAATTATTTTGTATACAAACAATACTTGGAGCACCAGCCATCTCAAATTAGATGAAACAAGATCTCTTAAGACAAAGCATTCAGGAGAGTACCCATACATATCTGAAAACACAGGCTGTGTAGTGGGCAAAATGAACTATACTGCACTGCAGCATGTGTGGACATTCCCAGAGATAATTAGGCCATCTGTCAGTATGTGATGGAAGGAGTTACTAACAAGAGCAAGAAACTTGACAATGTCTTTGCAATTACATGTTTTTCCTATTCTCATCTGGAGCTGCTGTCACAGTTAAGTTTAATGATTTTTAATCTAGCACTCTGTTAACAATTTTCATTTTTTACAGGAAGTCAGCACAGACACTTCAGACAAAACTTCATTTCAATAAGATTTAAGCAGCAGAATCAGCTGGAAAACATGTTTATTAAGTTGCTCTTTTCTCAAAACTGTTTTTCAAGAATGCTCATTTGCTGATACAGTTGTATTGCTGAAATAATCTACCTGAAAAACATGAAGTTTCCTTTACTGAAAATATATAATATTATGAATGGCATGGTATATTACATCTGCTGCTTATAATTTTACAGTAACTTTGTAATAAGTTAAGAGCAGAGAATTTATAAGAGCTTTGGTGCGTTTACAGCAAACTGAATAATCACATCACTCAATGCTATTTCCCAACAGTTAATAGAAAGCCAAAAAAAGGTCATCTTGTTTCAGGGATTCTCATTTCACCTGTATACCTGGGTATTGCATGCTATTCTATTCTATGAAACATCTTGTCAATTATCTCCTTTTCTGATGCTTCAGTGTGGTGCACAGTCATATTTCCATATCAGATATCCCAGACAGAAATATCTGTGTATACAGTGTTTTTCATGAGTCATAAATCCAGTGCTTGATTTGTACAACAGACATTGTATCATCTACCTGCAGTAAGTTCCACAGTTACAGAATTCTTTTCACTGCTACTGATCTACCAGGTAGTGTGCATTAAGTAGTTTAGTGGTTCTAAGCAGTGAAGGAACAGGCAGACTACACATGGGAGGTAAAGCTGTCGAGAACATGGTGAGTAACATCAGTGGTACCCCCAGAAAAATGACTCTGGGGCCCCAGCACCAAGAATCCCAGGGTGAAGAAGGACCAATAAAACTCTGCTGTATCCATGGGTGGTGACTGTCTTCTGCTTGATCTCTCTCTCTTCTCTCCTCACCCTTTTCTGTTTCTTTATATCTCTCTACCTCACACGTGCTGTTAAATAAAATCCTTACTATTGACTTTGCCATATGGTCTCATCTTCACCTTCACTTGGGCAGAGGCATCTTTCAATAATTGAATCTTAACAGTGTCTTAAAAGCTAATGGGAAAAGAAGATGCTTTGGAGCTTGGATGCATATTTGTCTGTCTGGATGCATATTTGCATACTGTTTACAGAAATCAGAGCTAAGGTCATTTCACACAAGTATAAAAGGTGAAAGAAAAAAAGTCTGCACTCCTGTGTTACTACTGGAGACAGTCTGGATGCAACAGATTTTCCCTCCACTGTCAGTGCCTTGCCAGTTTGCTTGTACTGTCATTGTACTCTCCAGATAAAAGGTCTGTGCCACTCTCTCTCTGAAATACATCAGGTTTATCTTCTGCAGGTACCTGCACAGCTAACCTTTCCCAGCTAGTGTTTACATTTCAGAACTATTAAAAATAAGACACATCAATTTCAAAATTAAAAAATGCCATATAGTACTATTCTGGTTTTCCTTGCAATCAATAGCTGAATTATTTGGATTTTACCTTTCTTGGGGTCATTCATGGTCAAAGAATACATATGGCTGACTGTAGCAAGAAATGTAAAACAGTTAAAAAGCAATAAATGACAATGAAAGACTCTTAAAATCTGAAACGCATTTACATATGTAGCTGTATTAAAAAAAAAAAACAAACACCACAGCAAAAAATTCGATGTTTAAATAGGTCCTGGATGGAGAAATCAACTACTCAGTAACACTGGATATTCAGAAACATTATTTATCTAGTAGGAAGCAGTCTCCTGAGCTAGTATAATGGGCAATGAGCTGATGGCAATAGTAAAGTGACTAAAAATGCCTATATTTGTGGTACTATCATCAATTTCTCTTTGTTTGGTAGCTATCTTAAGGAAGATGAAGCAGAAAACTGGGAGAAATGGAGGCCAGGATCAGAAACTATACTGACAATATTGTACAAACTTAGGAAACAAATCAAAATCAGATTACCTAACACGGGTAATCACCATAATTATGGTGTGGCTCCTTATGAAGCTCTTGTTACTTGGAAAGTGTGTTTGCACTGGTTTATATCACACAGCTAAAAGCCAGCCCCAGTATTTTAGCTTGTGGCAAGGCTGAGAATACCCTTGAGGATGCTGGGAACTCCCAGTAGTCCAGAGCATTAGCCTTGGGCACAAACCATAACTCTCTCCCATGTGTCCTATGCCCACTGATAACTAAAATACAAATTTCTCTGCAATTTCTCTGCAGTAGAAATACAATGACTTAGCATCTGAAAGGTCTGGGAATAAAAGGTCTGCTCTTGATTTTTTTTTTTTTAAATGGATGAAAACTTAATTCACTGAATAAATAAACAACACATTTCTCTCGATGCCAAAATATTAAATAAACTGGCCGGGTCAGCTGCAATAGCAATAAAAGTAATTTCAACTGTGAACTATAATGAGAAGATTGAGAAGATATGATTAAAAAAAATCATATACCCAAAATATGGTATGATTTCCCGAGGCTTTTATTTGCATCTAATATTGTTTTAATAGCAAACCATACTTTCCTTTATTGTAGAGTCCCCGAGATATATTTACTCTCTAAATAGCTGTCAGTAAATAAAACCTGAAAGGGTACTGAGTAGTCTTTTCAGTTTTAGGACTGCACAAAACAGCTGTGATAACGAGCCAATTATGTAGAGGCAATGATTTCCTTCCAGAACCATGAAATGTATGAATTCCTGGTTCTATGTATCTAAATTTTTTGGGAAAAGAAAAAAAGTAATTTAGAAGGAATGGAACAGAATAAGTGGTTTGTGTATCAGATACATATATACAGTATATTTCACAGCCCACTCAGTATATATATGGGTGTTTATTTGTCACTAGAAATGCAATAACCTTCCCTCAATCCCAAAACTCGTCAGTGTATTAGCAATATTGCTATCTCTAGCTAGCTCAAAGCTTTATCACTGGGACACCTGGTAATCTGTTTGGTTTGGCTCCCCTTCTAAAGCCTTGCCCTAGTGGAACACGAGTCTCTTGTGAGGTGGCTGGACAAGCTCTGTGTGACTGGTTTTGCTGCCTGGTGCAGCTTAGAATGACCTCCTCTGTCTGAAAATGCCAGCCAAAGTCCCACGGATGGGAGAAATGCGTTTTTTCAGTCACTGGTGTTCAAACTGTTGCAATTTTGTATCAAGATACATTTGACAAAAAGCTCTGGACAAATAGCTTTCCCCTGTTTCTGGCTTTTCCAGGACTACCAGGCCTGTAAGAAGGAAACAAGCCACTCAAAAACATGCATATGGAGGCTTAGCTTTTAAAGCTGTGAAGCAAGAATATTGGCAACCTTTTTCTCTCTCTTTTTTAATCTTTAGTAGGTAGGCAATGGTTTTCATGGGGACAAGAAGGACTGGATCTGTTATAGGCAGGTGAGTTATGAGGACAGGATGATCCCCACATGTGCTACTGGGAATTCCTTTTTGTCTGCCAGCCTGACTAAACCCTGAATAAGCAAGTAAGTGAAAAAATACATCAAGCCTCATCCTGCCTTGCCCAGCACATCATATGGTTCTTTACAGTCATTAGAAGTAACTGTGTCAGAGGAATTACTCTTAAAAATACCGACTCCTAAGGGCCCTGTCAGCTTCTCTACTTCCTGTAGCTTTTCTGTCTGTCTCAAAGTACTGGAAATATCTCACTCACTTCTAGATTGACCGTGCTTAAGGTACCTCAGCATGGCTTGTACAAAAAAACCCCAAACAGAAATCTGCGTGCTTGAGGAACAGTAGCAGATCATAAGTGAAACATCCACAGTTGTAATTGTTAAACTCTTGAAGGAAATAGGTCATTTGTCCTCAAATTACCTTGATTTTAAATCTGTCACCATTTATTAAGTGGACTCAATGTTGCAGGAAGCATCCAAAAAAGTTGCTAAAATTTAGTGGCAGCACAGTTCTTTGATATTGTCTAAGTATTGTTCCTTTATTTGGGAATCCTCCTGAAAGCATTCGTATCTCCCATCAGTAACTGAGATGGCAAAAAGTGCACATTTGATAACTTTCTTTCATATAAAACTAAGAAAGTCTGTATTTTAAAATAGGCATTATATGTTAAAAACTTTGTTCAGCAGACACTGGACCGAAGAGTGGCTGTGATAGCAAAAGAGTAACAGCATTAGTTTTCATCCTTCAGAAATCAGAATTTTTCACTTCTGAATGTGAAATGTCTCAGTTGCTGAGATGGAACAGAAAGATCTTTTTCCAGGGAAGGTCTTTCAGAAACACAAGTTTCCCCTGCTTACTACTGTAGGTACAGCTAGATAAAAGTACCACGTAGTCACATTTCATTGTTCAGTTGCTAGAACTTGTACCTTGTACTCTCATCAGAGTAAACGTATTTCATATGAAAAATTTTATTTTTTTCAAATTACAGTGTAGGTAAAACAATATCAAATAAGGATGTGTGAAAGCAGTGAGGAAAATTTGAGGTGCTATGATACCTGGATCTTCATCACAGAATCTCTTGAAATTTTATTAACAACTGCAATTAATATCCATGCTGTATTAGGTAATTTATTCTTTTGCTTTGATCTCCCTCTAGTGTTCAAGAAAATTGTGTTAGCCAGCCAGGTATGAATGACTGATTAGAGCTATTCTGATTCTTCACATGAGTGGACATTATATAACATTGTGTTTCCTAATTTCGAGTTCATGAACTGTCATCAGACCTAGATAAACCTTTTTTTTGTATAAGGGTGTTCACTGCCATGGGTCTTGGTGATTTACTGCACCAGGACAGTGAATCTATGTCCCATATGATTTCAGTGTCACTACTTTCTTAGAAATGACTTTACATTGATAGACATGTCCCTTTTCGAAGAAAAGAGCAAGTAAGCAAAAAAGGGAAGCTTATATGTATACAAGCTAAATACATTAAAAAATATTCTTGTATCTAAAGCTGTACATATACCAATTGGGCTAACTACTAGTAAAATTTCCCTCACATGATTGCAACTATGACTTCCTTTTAAAAATAATTTCTAGAGTGAAATTAAGGTGCAAATCATACTTGCTGAAATTTTAAATGTCCAACATGTTCGTATACGCTGAAAAGATTTCTTTTTTCCTGACTTTGAAAACCGCATAAAAGTATTTTCTGACCAAATCATAAACTGAACAGACTGGAGATCTTGAAAAGATTACAGCTGAAAAAATTTTGAATGTTTGGTTTACTTCTTATGGATACTTCTCTTTCTTTATCCCTTAGGATCAGCACCAAGGTAACATAATTATGTATTTGTTTTATGAATAAGGAAAAAACAGAAAATATTTTCTTATTAATATTTAAGGTTAGGTATATTCACTATGCCATTATTTTGTTGCCCCCCCAAAAAAATACAATAAAGCATCTAAGTTATGCAGAAATGTACTGATCAGGACTCTTCTCTGTCTATTGTGTGAGTGTAGCTTCATGCAAAACAGGCATAGCTCTGGCTGTTTCAGCAAAGGTACTAGAAACAGGAAAAGTAAAAAGGATTAAAGAAGGATGGACCGAGTTCTTAATATCCTTAACAAAATAAATATTTGCAATAGCAGAGAGAAAAAAAGGAATTATTTAGGATGCTTGTGAATGAAATGGAAAGAACCATTAATATGGCAGAGAGAAAAAGAAATTAAAACTGAAAATCCAGGAAGCATTTTCTAATTGTTTTATTCCTTTGGCAGTATCATTTTTTACATACAATTTCTGAGACTGTAAGCTATTCTGTTAGCTGAAGTACCTGGAATTAAAGAAAGCTGCATTAAATGTTGGAGGTTATGTAAAGACTCTTGTTTTGTTACAAGGCATAAACACAGAATGTCCACAAAGTCATTAGTGAAATAATATTCTTCATAACAAGTGTGTGGACAATTTATTGAAAATGAATAACCTACAGAGATTAAAACTAGGACTTGTACAAAATTGAGGGCTATAAATGCATTAATGCATTTCTGACTGGTGTAGTTTTCAGTAGTTACACTTTGGAGCAGCCTTCCCACAGTGTAGACAACACACTGTGCCCTGGGTAGGGAAACTTCTGCAAGTCATTTAATACACAGCTATCAGGGAAGGGAATGAAATTGCAGTGAAGGTTTCCCCTGTCTTTGCTGCTGGACAGTACATGTGATCATGAGAGTTGTTTTTTTCTGCAACATGTGGACACTCACTCTCTGCAAAGCTTCTGTTGCTTTGTAAAGTTGAGATACATTAAGAAATAGCACTAGTGTGATACACTAAGAAATACAATTATTAGTCAGTTGTAATTTTTAGCAACATAATCTACTTAAAGAAAAAAAACCCCAAAACAAAAGACCAAACCAAACCAAGCTTGCTGTGCCTGATGCAGGTAATTGCTTTGTAAGTGATGTACTTAAAATCTTTGGTCACATACTACACCCTCAGATCAGTCTCAAGGCACTGGAGTCACTTGGAGACAAGCTACAGTGATCGATGCCTACTAAATATGTTTCTTTATTAAGATTGTAGTGGAAGGATTCATGTTTCTTTGCAACATTACTTATTGTGCCTCAGACTTTGTAGCTGGCTTTTATTACACTATTCTTTCCTATTTGTTTCCAGAATAAAGTAATTTTAAGCCTATAAAGCTGTGAATTTCTACAAAGAATGAAAAATTATCTTGGGCTTGAACACAGGGCAAATAGTTCTTTGAGATCTTTGTAAAATCAATCAAGAGGCCTTCAAGTGGCATTTCTGGAGGCCATTGCTCTGTTCTTAAACTTCCCAGTAAATCACCGTTTGCCATTAATAATGCCATCACAAAAAATGTTACCAACAAACATTAAGGAAATCTCCTTCACAGGAAAGCATTACAATTTTTTGAAAAAGAAATCCTGTGTTTCTGCTCTAAAGAAAGAAGTGAAGCACTCCTAGCTGCTCTTTTAGTATCCATCCATCTTTTTCTCTGATGGTGTTTTCTCCAGTAATTACAAACAAAATAATAGTCAAAGTAGATGGCATCATTAGAGTAATATTTAATATTTTTAAATGACAGAAAAGAAGGGTGTGGATTTATAGCTTGTAGCCTGCTGTTTAAGTGCATTAGCTTATGGTCTGTATTGGATATATCTCATTGGGAAAAAAACACTTATAAAAAATACAGCATTTTCTTTCCTGAGAGCTACTTAAAAGTGCCATTGTGCTTTTTGTCTTGCCACTGAATGAATATATTTACATCCATTTATGCTAAAAAGTAAAAGTAATGAAAAGATGATGATTAAAAGATTAACTCAATAGATGGTTATTTTCCCTGGGAAGCCTGTAGAATGGGGGCAGGATGAAGAAAATACCTTTCAGATTTGTCTTTTCAGAGCTATCTTCATTCCATATGAATAGGAGGGAGAATGAGTAGCACAACAAGTGTGGAAGGACTCAAATCTAAATTCTCCAAGCCTGTAGAAATCTACTTGAATTTGGAGTAGTGGCCACATAAAGCTTTAGTCTGGTTACATGTAATTTTAGCTTGCCTTTCCCATGCACTACCATGTGGAACCTCTATGTCAATGATGCTATGGCAGAACAGGTATTTCCACTTCTGCACAGGTATCACAGAGTTACATGTATATATAGTGTGTGTGTGTGTATGTGTGTGTGCAAGTGGTGAAATTTGGCTTCTGCTTCTGGCCTGAAAGAGTTAACAGGGAAAGTCAAAGGACTAATCAGTTCAGGTATCTACAACAACGTGTGTTAAGCAGAGACATTTGCTCTGCCCTCGTTTGTGGTTATCTGCTTCAAAACTGATACTGCTGCTGCTCTCTGCCTTCCTCTCCTGTGTGCTGCAGACTGACACAGGATTAAATATCTAAAAGTATTGGCAATTAGAGTGCAGCAAACCACACAGTCGTCTGAGAAATCTGTATCTGTCAGAGAGATCGATGGAATTATTCAATACTTGCACTTGAGCAAGTCAGAACAGAATTTGGTCTCCCTGAACAGACTGAATACAACAAAACCATACCCAGCAGATGTAGCCCTCCTTAGATAATTCCCAGTCCAGACCCAAAAGAATACCCACTGATGACCAGCTAGAAAGTCTTTAGGGATGTGTGGCCTCTGGCTGAAGCAGTGAAAAACAAACAAAACAGCTGAAGCAGGAAAGAGAGGATACAAAAGATAAGAAATATTTCAATAGAAGTTTTCCTTCTTCCATTGGTAAAGAGGATAATCTTAGTCTTCATACAAGTGGCATAAAACCCCTGCCAAAACTTTGCTTTAAAGAAGAATGATTGTAAGATGAAAGACTTTAGGGAACATTAGGAAATATGGCACTTCATTCTACAATAACATTGCATATTTCACTAATTTCTCCAAGGAGGCTTTCTGACATTAGATATATTTAGTAAACCTCCACTTACCTGCTAGTGAAACCACTTGTGAGTCTGTTTGCTGGTAGCTCTGGGAGCAAGATTATTTATAAAGGAAAGGAAGCCAACACAGTCTTTGCGTAAGGGAAAGATTGGAACATCTAAATCAAAGAGGACGACAGTTGTTTCATTGGCATAACCTTGAATTAGAGTCTCTTTAAAATAAATCATCCCCTGTCTCTTGAAACATTTATATGAAAAAATCAAAAACCAAAAAACCCTGCCCAATCAAAGGGAAAATATTTCAGATGGATTATCTTTTCAGCTGCTCCTCTTTATAACCTCCCTTCCTAATATTTGGAAGGAGGAGTGTGTAAATCACAAAAAGATCATGGGCTGCATTATAAATAGTATTTAAACACTCAGGTAGATGGTTGAGATGGTATGTTTATTGCCATCAAGATTATTGTCACTGTTTTTGTTTTTAGCCTATCATCTCTACTAAAGACACAACTGGTGGCTGAACTGGAAAGTTAACAAGGTAGAGAGAACTCAACAGCACCAAAATCCAGCTGTACTAGTCTAAAGAAATATAAGTGATCATTATGGTGATATGTAATTCAGATAATGAAGGTAAAAAGAATGTACTGAGCTTTAACAATATTCCATGAAGATGTGGTTGGCCCGACTGTGGAAACAAATGGGAAGGAATAGCATAAGTGAGTTACCCTAGGGAAAGACTTCACATTTGGATCTATTACATAAGAATTAAATTTCAATGCCCAAAAGCAGAATTATATTCTTAACAGTATAAACTGAGAAAATTTGTTTGCTTCCAGGCTACCAAAGAAAAACTTAAGTCTACTTCAGAAAAGCTGAATTCAGGCTCAGGAAATGAGGATTTGGTTCATCTCTGTGCAGCAGGACTGCAAAAACATAAACCCCCAGCAACTAGCAGTCTTACAGCTTCAGTGAAAGTCGTTTGGATCCCTGGAACATAATGGTTGGAGGAGGAAAACTTTGCAACACATGAGAAGGGAGGGGAAAGAAAAAAGAAAAAAACCTTCAAAAGTGGAAGATATATTCATCATCTTTGAGTGTCCTTCAGATTTTGAAGGAGGAAAAAATGTCTCACTCTTACTCTTCATATTCAGTTGTACACAGGTTTGCTTTTAACTTCCTTTTCTTTAGACCAGTTGAACATGGTGAGTGCCACTATGATACAGAGAAATAATTAAATAGAATAAAGTCAAGAAGACAGCTGGTGTCACAGGAGTGCAGAACATTTGTTTTCTATTTTTTACCTGACTTGTGCAGCATTTGAATCACCTCCTTCAAATATGAACTGGCTATGGTCCTTGCAGGAGCAAGCTACAGGAGTACTCAGGTTCAGGCAGAACTCACCTTATAAATTCAGGTTCTTTGCACTGCTTTGCACATGAAGATGCTCATTAGGTGCCTCAAAAGTTGTGAAGGCCTTCACTGCTTGTGCTGTGAATTTCTGTTCTACACTACGAGTGCAATACGCAGCCTAACAAGATACTGTATGCACAGAAAATTCTGTACCATAAGGTGTGATAAATTGCTAATACTGAAAAGTCCATAGATTCAGGCTTGCATTTTATTTTGGTTACTGCGAAAACAAACACACTGGAAGCACAGAGAGGGCTTCATTCAGCCTTAGACAACAAGTAAGTTTGGAAGAAGTCTGAATTGAGAATGAAGTGTCAGAATTCACAATAACAATGTTTGGTCAGAGAAGTTGTGGATGCCCCATCATTTGGAGTGTTCAAGGTCAGGCTGGATGGGGCTCTGAGCAACCTGGTCTAGTGGAAGGTCCTTGCCCATGGCAGTAGAGAACTAGATGGTCTTTAAGGTCCCTTCCAACCCAAACCACTCTGAGATTCTATCTAAAATAAAGACATTAGCTTAACACTCCAGTACATCCCTACCAGCATTTCAAACACCTCTGTTCAGGGATGATGTGAATGCCACTCCAACCAGCCCAACAAAGCTGGGACTGTGGGTGTGTGAGGGACAACATCGTGCCCTCAAGTTCCACCTGCAGCTCTCAGAGCTCTCAGCCTCCAGGACCACATTAAGTGCAAAGCCAGAGCAGCAGGAGAGCTTGGGATGCATTTCCTGTACTTTTGAGCTGGCTGTAGCAGCTCTCTGCTGCTCAGCAGAGGTGAGATGCTACTGATAAATGCACAGTGAATGAGGAAGCACAGTTGTAAGAAATAGGAAGGTTAGTATTTATCAGTGTTATTCTGAAAGGTGCTATGGGCATTTAGAAAAGGGATCAGAGGTGAGAAATAAATTAAAATGTCTCTTGACAAGTTGCCTACCTAAGCATAAATCACTACAATTCCAGGCAGATCAGCTTTTCTAATGTTAATTCATTAATTTTCTGTTTTGTTTTGTGAAGGGAAGGTATGTAAATAGGAAAGGATGTATCAGAAAAAGACCAAGAGTTACTCAATTTTTTTTACTATGTAATATTCAAAAAAGATGTAGTGCAATGAATTACGATGAAAAAGCAACTAGAATTGCTTGTTGAAAATAAAAAAATGAATCCCTGTTAACACACTGCATAAAATTTAGTATTTCTATTTATTGAACCAATAATTCAGTAGATTATTTTACTTTGAAGGTTGAAAAATGCAAAATAATTAGAGAATGACCTTATCACCCAAAAAGCTTGTTACAATGATTTTTCCAGTTCTGTGCTTAAAGAACTATGGCCAATTTAACACTCATATTGCATGTGCTTTCATCCCACTGTGTTTCAATTCGAAAGAGCACTCTGGGAAATAAACAGTATTTTCACAACATCTGAAGAGAGTAAGAGATCTAGAAATTGTAGCAGTAAAGAGCTCTATAAATAGTGCAGGCTTTCAAGGAGGAGACAGGATCAGTAGTGTTGGCTAGAAGAGTGAGTGATAAATGTGACCTCAGAAGGGTCAAGAAAAACACAAATACTATTTCCACAGTATGTGTTTTTTCCCATCTAGTATGCAAGGAATACATCAACTGTAGTTTATTAACTATATTAAATTCTTGTCAAAATCTCAGATTCTGTAGCCATGACCTTGAACAAAACAAGTAAGCATGGATTTAGCCTGCCATTTGATTCTTGCTACACAATAGATCTTTTAGGCCAGATTTTTATTCCATGCAATTTTCAACATGCTGTACAAACTTGGAACTTTGCAGAAAAGGCAGCTATTAGGCTACTCTGTCATCAGAAAGCAAACAATGATCTTTGGAGACAGATGGCCAGAGAAAATATTAGCAGGGAGAGAGGTTTTTCTTAAGTAGGAGGCATTCTAATTGTAAGTTGGTAATCAAAAATATGTAAGTATTTGCAATTTTATTACTAGTAATCCAGTATTTGCACAAAGTTGCCACCAAATATTTTTTCAGTGACTTTCAGTATGAAAGCAAACTAAGTTTTAGGGAATTTCTGGAGGTACACTGGTAATGAATTAATCCCTGAGGCAGTGCCATATGGTCAAACAGAGCTCCAACAAGAAAGGATTCAGACAACTCTTTCAGATGTTAGCTGAAGTATACCAAATGATAAAAGATGGATTAGAATGCCAGTAGAGATTTTTGCAATGAATCTGGGCTTTCTGGATCAATTTTTCTAAAATGAATTGTCTATAAAATTTTGTTAAATCCTACAACATAGTCAAGGAGGGTATTAAACTCAGTACATGTGGGGGTTGTGTGGTCTACTTAAATGTTAACATTTACTTATTTATAAATAATTGGATTTGTTATTTTTGTGTTGTGCTGTTGCAAGTGTTTTAGGTATGATGTTGCTATTCAACATGAAAGATTAGTTAGGTTTTAGGAGGACAAGCTGGCATTGCTTTTGCCCTGGGAGATGATTTTCATGCACAGTGTAGTGGTCAGGTTCTGCTCAAATACTGGTAGTCAAGGTGACCAAAACATTTCTCATGGATGGAAAACATTTTCCATTCACTAAATAGTATGTCAGGAGAATTTAGCAATCTTATAAAAAAACTACATTAATTTCTTAAAAAATGCGAATGAGAACAGCTAAAAGGAATACATGTTTATTTAAGAGTGATTGGCTTTCTAGTATAATTTTCCTCTTTTGTTTCCTAATTAGTTTGTTTTCCCTGTGTTTACTCTTTATGGAGCTTTTGGAGGACATTCTAGCCATAGAAAACCTAGAGGAGACACCTGTTAATGTCATGATCTACTATCAAAATTAGTATTTAATTATTTTCACTTTCAAAAAGCAAATCCTGTGATGCTTCTCAATTTATAAATTTATTTCTATGAAGAACTTTATTTTCATTTTTAGCTCCCATTTATTTAAGATCCTAAATTTTTTTTTGCTTTTTCTCACTAATTTTGCTCTTGCAGTACTAACAACAAAAATAATTTCACTTGATGTTGTTTTCAGTGAAAGCTATTTTAATTAATACAATTTACTTCAAAAAATTAACATATACTTTATTTTTCATTACACTAAATGGCAACATTTACCTGTAGATTTGGGTCATTACACTTGTTAAAAAATATCCATAAATATGGTAAAACACTTAAAAGCATTCAGTTTTATATGAATGTAATACCAATAAACCCTTCAGGACAGATACAAATTCACTTTTCTTGGAAAGGTCTAGTCTTTCAACATTCAGGAGGAGCCAATACCTTGGAAGGGAAATATCCAGAACTTTTCATCCTCTTCTTCCAGAACCTCCTACAAGGGAGGAGAACTTCCCTATTCCCCTTCTAGCCTGGTTTATGACAAGCATTGCTGGTGGCAGACTATGCACACACATCTGGATCTGAAGTTCAGGTCCCTTGGGATGAATTTCTTCTCTTACCATTCCCTGTCCAATGGGGAAGATGTTTTATTGCCTAATTGCAAAACATGTGTCATCTTAAGGACAATAAAATGAAGTTTCCTGTAAAATTATAGTCTCTTGACTGGGATTTCTAGTTCGCTATTGGCAAGCAGATATTCAATATTTAGTTAGTGCAGTTAATTTTTAAAAGCAGCTCATAAACTTCACAAGAATTTGCATAGCAAAATAAAATGTAACATGAGAAGTTCTTTGACTTGAACTTTAATATTTTATTTGACTTTTTATTTCCCATTAAAAAAAATTTCTGAAGATATCTGAATTTCTAAACAAAGTTTTATGCATTTGTACATTCTCTCTAGGTATGAGAAGAAACATTAATGCATTTTATGCTAATTAAAATTAACAAATAAAAATATGGAAAGGAGTAAGTGTAATGACAGGGCTAAATATTATGAAGAAAACTACAATTTCAGGCCAGTAAAATAATTTGTCCATTAATTGAAATCTCTATCAGACGATTAAGAGACTGAGTAATCTTCAGTTGTTTTAAGTTTTCTTTCTTCCTTTAGTCTCAGAAAAATCAGGGCGCTCAGTGGGACTGTCTGAGGGCAAGAGCAGCAGTTTGTTGTTTGAGCAGGAGGGGGAAGAATGAAATCATTTGATAAAGCAGGTTGAAGAACTTTTATTTTCCTTGTTTCCTTTTGTGCAGAGGGATTTGTGGCAGCTGAAACAGCATCCCTACAATCCTAGGCTTGTAGGTGCTGTTAACCTGACCACTTCTGCAACATTTTGTCTATAAAGTTGCGATTTATCTTTATATTTGAAGCTTTGATAGTGGAGTTAAGCTTGAGTGCGAGGAACAACTTTGGAAAAGGGAATAATAAAATTTAAAATACGGCCTTCTAGTGTGAATGTGTAGGTGGAGGAAGGTTAACTGGAATGTCAAAGACAGCTCAATTTTTACATTTTAAAAATAATTTTTTTACAATTTTTATATAACTTAAGCTTCAAAAAGCAGGTAAATTTTCTGAAATTTACTTTTATTCATTTACTTTTTCTGATGACCATCACATATCACTACTTGATAAAAACAAACACATTGTCCAAATGGATTTTTTTTAAAAAATTGTCCGAGTAGTCTCTCAATACATTGGCAACTGTTGGTTTTCTGTTTTTAGTTTGGACATTTTTGCTATCTTATTTTTCTTATATTTAATTTCTAGCTTTATCAATCATATAATTTTTTAAAATACTGTTTGTGTAATTTCATATTCTGTTTAGTGTGAAGTGGTTACTGTCTGAAATAAATGCTTACAATTCTTGGCATGCAAAGAACAGAGATAATCAATACAACAGCTTTTTCTATTGCTTTTTCTCTTTCATTAGCATTGATATTCAGGTTTTTTTCGGTTTTTTAGTTGAAATTGAACAAAAAACCCTATTTCTTCAGGCATTTGTAGTTTTTTTCCTCTGACTATTAATTTGTCTATAGCATGCTTTAATTGAATGCTTCATTTTTTTAGTGTGACAGAAAATCAACAAGACTTGGATTTTGTTCTCAATCTAGTTTGTATCTACCTGCCTATTATTCCCACTGAACACGTTTACCCCAAACAATGGTTATCTGTTACGTATAACTGAAAAGCCTCTTATATTGTTCATTTGTCATTCTCAGCCATGCATGGGTACTGAGACTTGGAGCAAAAAATTGAATGTGTTTGCATCAGTAAAATTATTTTTTTTGTTTTTGTACTAATCTTCACAAGTGGCATCTAGGCTCAGTAAAAAAAACAAAAACAAAATAGAAACAAAAATGGAGACACTCTGTCTTTTCCCCACATTTGAAAAATCTTATATATTTTGTCAGGGGATTCACCTTCCTATCTTGTAGTCTCCTAACCAACAGGCACTCTTCTTTACCTTGATGTGATTTGGTGGTATTGTTGTATTTTGTTGCCCATGGGCTTGCTTCCATTTAAATGCAAGATTGTCAAGGTTGAATGAATATTGCTGTTTATGGTCTCTCATCAGCCCTCGGAGCTGCATTCTAAATGTAATTAACAAAACACAAAGAAAGCAAACACTAGAAATGTGGGGATTTTTGACTTTTAATCTGGCTGCTACATAGAATGAATTTTCAACACTAAGCGACTTGTAGGTGGCAAATGGAAAAATTTCCTGGACCATTGCATGTGTTTAACTATGTATAAACGACAGTGAAGTGAAGATCCTGTAAAATGAAAGATCACTGCAATTGGTGAGAAGGTCTCAAGGAGTGCTTTTTGACCAAAACCGTGACAGCCTGCACAATTCCTGCTAAGTTTTCTGTTGGGGTCCAAGGCAGCCTGCAAGCAGAGCCAGAAAGTAAACTGCTCTTACAGACCTGCCCAAAATGTGCTCCAGTCAAACTCCATATATGCTGAATCTTCACAGTGCTTCCAGAAACAATGACTCCCAAGCTGGAATTTCTTTCTTCCTCCCTAATCTTCCTGAGCTTTCTGTGAGCCAGGAAGCCAAATTCTGAAGACATCTTGCTTCACAGAACAATCTCTCATACCCATTCTCTAAGAGATAAGACCTAAAGACTTCCTGCACCCACAGCTAGGACAGTGCCTGATCATAAAGGATTTGACTTTTTAATTTCTGCTACATTTTGATGGGCTTACCACTGATATGTGACAGAAGCAGAGGAGGTGAAATTTCTTTCTATGTTTTCAGCCACCAAGTTGAGTAAATGGGCTAGAAGAGAGACCAGGCTGTTCTCAGCATCCATCTCTTTCCCCAATGGGCAGTGCAACTGAATCACCCTAAAGGAACACAAGCAGTTGGGATTTTCTCCACAATTCATTCATCGTGCTACAATTTGATTGCAATGTGAACAAAGAATGTGCTTGTGAAATGGATTTGCCATGGCCAGGGAAGTATTGGCACAGGTCAACTGTGATCTTAAAGTTGTTGAATCAAGCACTTTTTAAAAAATCAGTTGAAAAAATATTTCCCGCATTAAGTTTATTATGTGAAATAGCTAAAATTTAAACAGTTGTAAACACATTCAAGAATCAGAAGAGTGAAAACATCTGTAATAATCACAGTGAATTATCACAGAATTCCTATACTTTGCCATTCATGTTTGATCTTTGATGTTTTGTAGTAAAAAGAGCTATCTCCTTCACCGTTTTATGCAGAAAATTATTTTCTTCAGCAAATTATATGTGCTGTAACTTTTCATCTATGCCAGGGCTGCTAAAGAGCTATACTGGCTCTCAGAAGAGTTCAAAATAGCTTGTACTTTATTCAGAAAGAAGGTGCATAATTACAGGAAGCCTGAACAATGGAATAGTTCAGAAATTGAAATAATGAACAACAAGAACAACAAAAAAACCTGTGTATAGTTGGACATATCCAGTGTAATGATTATGAAAATTGTTTCTATTTACAGTTATTAGGGATTATTCTTCCATACTAATTTGCTTATGGAATACAAGGCTAAAGAAGAAATGTCAAAATGCGACAATAAGGAGCAGTGCATAATTAATCAAAATGTTATTTTAATGTGAACTTTGAAATAGTTTTAGTTATAATTATTACATTTTTGGATAGTGATACAACAAAAGAGAGAATGAGTTCATTTTGCCATCCATGAGAGATTCATGTTTCTGCAAATGCTTATACAAAGCTGTAAGTACACCTGAGTATGATTTTGGTACCAAAGTCTTACTAAAAACTGGAGCTGAAGGAGCTATTTTATTTTTTCACTAAGAGGAGTCTGCACCAGGTGAGGAAATACAAGATGTTTGGCAAGAAAGAGTTTGAAAAAAGAAGTGAAATAGCTGGTCATTATGCTAAGAAAATTAAGAGAGTTTTAAAAAAAAGATTTCTGTAGATTATGCCCATTTCCTTTTCTATTTAGAAACCTGTCCACTTCATGAAAGCAGCATTGCAAAGGGCATGATTTGGCATGCAAAACACTGAACAAGAGCAAAAATTTTCATAAGCTGTCTGTTCTTTATGGATTTTGTAATAAAATCTGTTGTATGTAAAGTCCAAGGCAGCACTGCTACTAAACTGAAAAACTAGGAACCATTAGGTTGTTGCATAAAATAATGTTCAGAACACAAGCAGTGAGGCAAAGATTGCTCAAGGAACCCATAGATGGCAAATATGACTGTTTAACAATTTGGCACACAGTGCTGAAAACAGGCACCACTTTCCAAACTGCCCTACTTGTCAAGTATTTGCCAAAATACGAAATATCTAGACAAATGTACAAAATATTCTTTAACTTTAGACTAGTTACAAAGAGTTGAGCAAATATCAGGATGAAACACTGGATCCTAGCTCATTTGTCTGGGCAACATGAGAGAGAGATCAGGGGTGATCTGAATACATCTTACAGGCACACAAGCAGCAGTTTCAAAGTAAAGGGTTTTAAACATCTGACCAAGGGACAGAGGCCAAAGCTGAAGACGAATGCATTCTGATTCTCATTTTCTTTTTTATAGTTGACAAGAGGTATGGCGTGTGCAGGGTAAAGTAGCAATAATTTAAATCTATGGCTTGTGTTGTGCAGGGTGCCAGAATGCATGGCCCTTGCAACATGGCTCAATTGCTAGCTATTGTTCTAATCAGTGATATTAACCATAAACATCATATTCTCTGAGGTGTTTAGCCACTGATTTTAATGGAAATGAGAGCCTGAGTGCATCTCACTTGACACAAAGTCCATTGTCAGAGTGCTCTCTGGGCATTTTGCAATGGGTATTTCTCCAGCAGCAAATCCTTATGTGACACAGAGCATGAGCAAGGTCTTGCTCTGCAGTGGAAAAGTCTAGGAGCCACCTACTTTTACACATTTCACTTTAATTATTAAAACTGATTGTTTCTCTGCTTATTGCCTAGAACTCTGGTCTAGGTAAAGGTTGCCAAATAATATGAATAGTAATTTAAAAATATTCTAGACATTTCCGGTCAAGTGGAATTTAAATAGTCTTTACCAGCCTCTAAAAGTAGATTTCTGAGAGGTTTTTTTCCCCATGTTATAATAAAGTATCCTTTTTCCAAAGGTACAGTTTTCTAATATACTAATTTTGAAACATGTAACCATTTTCGACTTTTGACATTGTAGCTTTGATGAACACTTGTACATCAATTTTGCACTGAATGTCTTATTTTGACTTTGCAGTCTCTAAATTGTCTCTTGGGCAGTGTGGTAGCATTTGTGAACAGACATGAGGCTGGGTTGAAACTGATAGTGGAGTGCAATGACTTCATTCTGTCGTGAATTGTGATGCCTGCATTTGATGTGTAAAAGGCATTTTTCAAGCTTTCTGGTAGTTAAACATTTCTACTGGAAGTAAATTACCTCCAACCCTTCCTGGGACTGATTATTAATTACTGTATGGGATAAATTCACAGTATTATTAATGGGAAACTATGCAGATTAACACTGGGAGATTCAGGGGGAAAAGAGGGTTGCACTTCATATATTAGCCCTTACACGGATATGGAGAGCTGGGGAATTTTTCTGTGCTGTAGTAAGGAGAGGAAATAAATTATAACATGTGGAGTGGCTGCTGATAACCCCAGTTTTATTCCCCTTCCACCAATTCTTGCTTCTTTGCCAACCAGATTTTTATTACAGATGTCAGAGTTTCCCTGTTTTGAATTGCTGCATATGTTTAATCAAACCCTTGTGTTTAAGTTGATTTATGTGCTCATTTAAGAGACAACCTCTTTGATTACTTACTGTTGCAGGGAGAGGCATGCAAAAATATAATTATGTGACCTCCTGTATTATCAGGCTGTAGCTGGTACATGAGATATGATTGCTGGCACAAACAGATCAGCCTCTCTCTGCATTCATGTCCACTTCTTGATTAGAAGCAAAACAGATAGATTTAGCTGGATGCAGAATCTAAGCTAATAGCTTCAGTTTGCAGTTGATTTGCACATGATTGAATAAAAGAACAGTCAGAGCTGGCCTGTGTCTGTCTGCAAGAGGCTGCTCAGACATATTCACCATGATTCTTGCATCAAGATTCTTTCCTCCTCAGTAGGCTAAAGTCTATGTTGTAGGATTCCCAGGCTTGATTAAAAAAATTCCAACAACCCACCTACAGCAACTCAAATCTCTAAGTAGTGGGGAATTGCTGGCTGTTTTCTAGTTTTATGCAATTATATATGCAAATATACATAGAGCAAGATCCTGCTGGACTCAAAGGATGCAGCTGTGGAGCACAAAAAAATCAAAGTAGAATGTGCAAACAGAAAACTGTTGCTTCTTCCGTGTGTGTTTCTAATTCTTGTTGAAACCTGGCAAATGACTTAATCAACATCATAGGCTATTATTTAATATATAAAACTTTTTTTTAGAAGCAGAATTGTGGAAAATCAGTTCAGAATAGCTGAGATGCACAAGGAATGTAATGAAAAAACACCCTTTTTCTAACTTCCCTTGGATCTGGTAATCAAGGTGTGTTATTTCATAAGCGCCATTGTAAACATATATAAATAGCCCAAAAAAGAAGAAAAAAATTCTTCAAGGTAGTGTCACAATAGTGAAATAGGAAAAAGAACAAACCTCTAGCTAATTAATATCATTAGATAATTACAGAATTTTTGGTTTGTGTAAATCCTCTATCATTTGCTTTAACACTGCATTAATTCTGAATTCTATTATAAGAGAGTGACTGATTATAAACCTGTTATTAAACAATTATAGCCTTAGACCATTCACAGACATCTTTTGTGGACTCTGTTATATTAGTGGAATAATTACTACTGAGATGCACTGATAGTTGGGTTGGCTAGCTCCAGAGAAATGACAAAAAACCCTCAGAAAATAGGGCTGACTCCTCTGTTCCCTGGTCCCAAGGCAGAAAGACCTACACTCATTTTGATTTACACATGTTACTTTTCTAACCTCTTATCAAACCCCTTTATTTATGTGTATGTCACAACCTCTTTAAGTGTTTCCTCCTGTGTGAATTAAATTTCCTTTGTTGCAATCGAAGTCAGAGTGGTATAGAAATAGAGCGATTTGAAAATGGAAATTGTGCTTTGACAGACTTGCTCTAATAGAACAATTACTTTTTCATACTAACTGCCTACTTTTCACTTCCATAAGAGAAAAATAAAGAAAGTAAAGGCAAACAATGAACTGTGAATGATTTTGATACTGAGGGACTCGAAACATCCCGTGAGAGTTTTAGGCTCGCCTTTTTCTGATCCTATTTTTTTGTATGGGACAGGCTCTTCTGACATTTAATGTTGTAGCTGTGGGTAACTAATTGAATACCACACACTTTTTCTAGCCATTTTGCCTCTGCATACTTATCCATTTAATTGTCCAGGGATGTTAGAAGCAGTCTAGAAACACAAAAAAGACTATAACTTAAACATATATCAAGTTCACTCCCCTGCAGCAGACAGAAATCAAGGACAGTACATAAGGAACTCACATATCAATGTTTTTTTTCTCAAATAATAAAACATTTATCATTTCTCTGACAGAAAGGATTTGATTGCTATGACTGAAAACACGACCATTGAAAAATCTACCATGGAAGAGTGCAAGAAAGTTCAAGGGATGATCGGTATGTTCATGCTGGCAGACAGTCAGAAAAATAACAGTCCCAGAAAGCAGTTTATGCTCAGGGATGCCAGAAACCTGGTGGTAAAACAAACCATCCAACCCAACAGACATCCTCCATCCATCCTGGAGAAGTCAGACGTGTCACCTGACATTTGATGTTATCTGTCAGGTGGCAAGCTGGGGTGATGGATGCACTTGATACCCTTAATCGAACAAGCAGTGATTTGGTAGAGGCTCCAAAGGAGGCAAAGGCCTGGGACACAGGCCAAGAATTCCCTAAGAAAGTCCACAAAGGGGCAGAGTGGCTCAATGAGTGTTGATGCATGTGAGCTTGGAATGTCAACTGTGTGATTAACACATGAATAGTGGGTGGTTTTGCCAAGACTGACTGATTAAGGAACAGAGAAAACTGTGGACACAAGGTGTATCATGCACACCCTTTCCTTGGTATGCAATTTGACTGTGAGCCAACTAGTATATCCCATGAATGTGATGGCCCAAGCGAGCCTTCTCTGAGCTCCCCCTGCTAGGCAATGTGGCTGCATGGCTCTGATCTCCCTGTTGGCTGTGAAACCTCTCAAGGTTTTTCCCTGAAGCAGGAAGAATTTTCTACTAACAATAAATCTTTGGATGAGTCCATTTTGAGTTCTTTGTAAATTGCAACTGGAGTGCATGCCAATGATTCTCCCCTTGAGCTGGGACACCTCTCAAAGCCTGAGATTCCTTACTTGAGACTGAGAGATTCTTCTTCACCCAAAGTGAAGAGACCCCTTATTCACAAGAGATCCTCAGTAAACTGCTGAGACCTTGCTAATTAATTGCTAAATTGATACTAATGAAACCCATGCAGTTAATTCCTCTAGTTAGGAACCATTGACCAACTCCAAGACTAAGGTTGGATCTAGCCACACCTAAGCTTCCTGAGGAGTTAGGAAAACAAGGGCATCACCTCTGGACCTTGTTACTCAACAAGAGGATCTCCTGTTCCCTTTTATGTCTTGCGCTTCTGTGTATATCATCCTAAATTGATTTTGACTTGATTTTCCTATGTATGTTTCTTCCATGTGGTAAGTAAGAAGAGCTTGTAAGAAGCCTTTATAAGAAGGTTTTCATCCATGTTGTAAGAAGCAGGATAGTTTATGACACAGAGCAAAGAATAAGAAAAGGAAAGAATTAAGCCTCAAAGGATGGTTTTGAGCTATAGGGAAAGAGAGTATTCCTTAGGAATTACAAGGAGTTGGTGCATGCTGCTTAGTGATGCTGTGTCTGGAGACAAACCATGCATGAAGATAAATGATAAATAGATAAATGTGGCAAGGACAACCCGTGACTTGGTGTGGCCGGAAGAAGAGTTAAGAGGGGAAACACAGCTGACATATCAAACATCTTGAGGGAAGAAGGGCTGTACCTGGTGTACTTGATATATGTCTGTGCTAGGGTTTGCCTCTTCTCCTGGCAAGACTAGGAGCAATAAAATTCCTTCATTAAAAGGGCTACGAGAGCTCACAGGACTCTGCTCTGTGAAGTCCCCCAGATCACCTCTCTGGATGATTTTGCAGTTCGTGTGTGGGGTGCACCAGAAAACCTGTCACTGTTCCTCATTAGGTTCTGGGTTGAGAGGCCCCATGATTTTGTGCATGGGCAGCATGTAGGGATGTGGGACTTGGGCAATAAGGTCATGAGGATGAGAAAAGGGAACAAACATAATATAAGCATGTTGAGATTTCCAAATGAAGGGTCTGAGACATGTTGCACTGTATAGTTGTCTCTTATGTGGTGCTATATTGGTCTTAAGTACCAAAGTTTTAGTCTCAGAAGAGACCAGGAGCTGCCTGCCCTCCGGTTAGACAGGGTCAATTTCAGATGGCTCCAAAACAGATCATGGCTGGCCAAGGTTGAGTCCATCAGTAATGCCGATGATATTGCTGTGAAAACATATTTAAGGAAGGGCAAAGAATGCTGTGCAGCAGCTGTGAGAGAGAAGAGCGAGAAAAATGTGAGAGAAATAGTTTTCTTCCCTTATGAAGTGATGTTGAGTCACGTTGCTCAAATCACCTTGTAGGAGCTCTGAAGATTCCAGAATTAGCAATATGTGATCACTGATTCTAAGAATATTGGTGCTGCCTGAACCATGACACTATAAGAAGGAACTTTGGAAGAGCAACAGATGGTGTGTAATTTATGCGTCCCTTTATGTTGCAAAAGATTAAATTGAGCCTATTAATTTCAGTTTGTGAATGGATTTGTATCTGTCATGAGTTTATAGGAGGATAAAGGGAAAATAAATGTTGTTTAATCTTCTGCCTGCTAAGCAGTATGATGGTAAAATATTTGTTCAAATTACTATGATTACTAAATGTATCAGAGTAAATGATATCCTATCCTGTATGAGGAATACTGAACTTGAGGTTTTTTTGATGGTCTTTTTTCCTTTTTTCCTTTTTTCCCCCTAGAAAACATTATTATTCAATGAAATATCACTATTTCCTTGTTTACAAGGGTTCATGTGTCTTTGGCACCAGAAAACATGCATTATCCATTTTAAAACTATGTTTCAAAGCAAACTAAGTAGTGACTCAAAGACCATAGGAGAGCATCAAACCCTGTGAAGCACTTGAAAATCATAATTTATGTATTAAGGTTAAAAAATAAGAAGGTGTTCTAACTAACAACGTAATTATAGAGATGAGATGCTTGCTCCCAATTTTCATCAATAACACCAGAAGGAATTATCTCTGATTATGACTCAAGTAAGCAGAAGAAGAGAGGTTTTAATGTTAAGCTGTGTCTTGGTTTGAAAGACAGGTGTAATGGGTAAAAACTAGGTTAAACATTAGAATCAGGGCTTATGAAGTCCTGAAGAATCCAGCGCTCTTTTTTTTTTTTTTTTTTTTTACTTCAGGACAATTCCAGAATTGTTTCCTGCAACTTATGCAAATCAAACCAACTATGGCTTGATGACTAGGTCAGAGTCATAATTCGAAGTCAGAAATAATAAGAATAGCAACTGCTTGGAGCACAAATATCAGTTTCTATGAGCTTTGACACAGTACTATTCCTTGGACAGGAATCTGTACGCTAAAATAAAGGAACAGAGGCCTGATCTTTGTTTGAAAGAGCAAATGTATGTCTAGAAAAGAAATAAAAAAAGCAAATAAATACAAACAGAAAGACAAAATAAAAAAAAAGGAAGAGAGGCCAACTACCCAGTTTTTTTTTCTTTTTTATAGAAATATAATGACTTTGACTGGCAGGCAGCAGTGGAGATCATCTGAATTCACCCCTTGCTCAAAGCAGGGTCAATGCAAACCTATTTCTGTATTGCAATCTACAGTGCTCAAGGCTGTGCCCAGCAGAGTTTTGAATAGATCTGAGAGGGGAAACTTTACAACTTCCCTGGTTGACCTGTAGCAGTGTTTGGCTGCTCCAATTTACACATATTTATTATGTATGGGATCAAAAGTTCATACAAGGGATACAGTCGTGCTTAACTGTCTTGAGAACTAGTCTCAGACAGTGTTTCAATCCTGTCCATGAAGCGATGAAATACTTCATAGTATAGTAAGTAAATAATTGTGTCCTAGTCATGAAGTGGTAAATCTTTTTTGAGTTTATAGTTTTATGACTGTGAACTGAGTTGAGACCAAGTATATGAAGCAAAATGAATCACCAGCAAATTTTTAAATAAATGTTTGTCTAATCTTCTTTTAAAACTCTTTTTTTGATAGTTTGATTAACTATAGAATGATAAAAATCAATGTTCAGGAACTTGACAGCTAGTTGTATGGATTTTGGTTTTAGCCAATATGATTATTACCACTAAATCATAGTAAAGAATATAGATACATGAACTTCCTTCATAACATTATTTCCCCATTTAAATAGATTCTGGCATTTTTTTAGGGTCAATACTTCATTGTGAGCAGGTAAAGAAGAATGTTTAGGCACATACACAAGCTTATTTCTTTAGGATGAGCCATAATCCTTACTGTGAAACATTCTGAGATTTCAAACTAAAATGGATTTTTAATGTCGTGGAGAAGCAACTGAAAGGGTTTTTATTATGTATGTAACCCTGCAGAAAATTAGTTCCCTAAAAGCAGAAACAATAACAGAGTTCAGAAATTACAAATTGTATTTACCTCAGTAATGTATTAGCTTTGAAGTTAATTCTACTTAAATGCTAACATTTAAAAAAATAATACACTGAGGAGAGAAAAATACTACAAGTTTATTTATTGCTTTTAATCATACATCTAAAGCAAAAGTGGTTTCAAATAAGTCATTAAAGCATAGATTGCAATGCTAAGTGTTCTGTAGTGAAGCCATAAATCTTTAGCTCATCAGTGAGAGACAGCCACTGCCACTGAGTGATGCTGAGCTGCCAGTGGGATGCAGCAGTGTGCAAACAGGGACTGATATCTCATGCTCTCAGATGGGTGGTCATCCACTTTGGCTATTTGGTTTTATCTGGGTATGTGGGATTTACTTGCATAAAGTGGAACAAAGACGCTGACAGGAGAGGCTTAAACAAAATCCAACATAGGATATAAAGAAGTCTAACCAGTTGCCAAATCATTGCTCATATGTGTCCCACCTGAAAAATGCCTGGCTTTGTTGCCTCAGTTGATCCCTGAACTTTGCTGCTGATCAGCTGAATTGCCAACAACTTCTCCACAGGTTGCTGGAGATGCCTGCTATAAGCAGTTGTCACTGCACTGAAGGCTGGATGAGGCAGCTGAATCTCTAGAATAGAACAGAGCATTTCAGCTGTTCTGAAACATATAGCAATCATCCCATCTGACCACTTCAGGGGTGACCAAAAGCTAAAGCATATTTTTAAGAGACATCCTAAAATGTCTCTTAAATATGGACAGGCTCAGAGCATTGATCACCTCTAGGGTGTTTGACCAGGATTCAGTGTTTGACCACTCTCATTAAGAAATGCTTTTTAATCTCCAGTCTACAGCTTCCCTGGAGCAGGTTTGAACCATTTCCATGTGTCTGATCATGGAATATGATACAATCAAGGAGAAGATCTCAGTACTTCCCTCTCCACTTCTCAGGAAGCTGCAGACAGCAGTGAGGTCTCCCCTGAGCCTCCTTTGCCCCAAGCGAGACAAGTCAAAAGTTCCTCGACACTCCTCACAGGTGCTACCTTCCAGCCCTTTCACCAACCTTGTTGGCCTCCTCTGGATGGATTCAGCTACCTAAACTTCCTTCTTAAATTGTGGGACCCAGAACTGCACACAGAGATAATTGAATTGTATTGCGTAGTGTCCCTGAAAACCTTACAATCGTTTCTAAATTTTTAATTCCACAAATTGCTTATTAAGTGCTGTTGGGAATGAATGCAGTGATGTGAATTGCCTTTGAGAAATGGCAAACTAAACAAGATTTTTTCATATTATTTAAAATTCTCCTTTTCTGCTTATTGTTTCAAATAACAATCTTATCCACTCAGACTGCCAGGCAGAAAAAAAAAGGGAAAGCATAATTGGTTAATATGATATCCCAAGTTTCTAGGTACTGTTTTCTCTCCCTTATGAATATACCTGAAGTTTAATATCATTGCTTTTATTGCAAGGTCTAGCTGGTTGTCATTTTCCAGCTGGTCCCAGCTTGAGGAGTCAGAAACTGTCAATTGACTTGGGAGAATTTTTCTTTGAGACATCTTATTCTGTTTCAATTCTGAAATGTTCAATATTGTCCTACCAGGCAGAGGTAGATGTAAGAGAGGAAAAAAACCCACATTTATTAGAGAGTGGCTGTTGTGCCTTAACTTTTTGAAGAAGTTCCTGGAGACGAGTCATTAGAAAGGAACAAGTGGCATGTATTTTAACTTATAAACGACTAGTTTCTCTGGCACCTCTTATGAGAATAGCCCTTAATATATCAGATTTCTCAAGTTTGTCAAGAGTCAGTCTGGAGCTGGAGAAGGGGAAAAGGTGAACTGGTTACATAAACTGACATTAGAGATGAATAGAATTGTGTAAGATATCCTTTCAAGTTCCCAGTTACAGCTCCAAAATGAAGCAGTTCTTGTGCCATACCTGTCAAATCCATCAGCGCACCCATCAGATGTGTGTGAGTGTTGGGGTCTCAGCTGACAGCAAGCACCCGTGTTTAGAGAGTTGATCCATGCACTAGGATGCTAAAATCTACCCAGTGAATCTAACTGGCTGTTTGAGCCCTCCCAACAAACTTACCCAGCTTCTGTCAGCTGAGCATCCCTCTAGGATACCCTAGACTGGCCCCTGACTGCAGTGGAAGTGCAGACACGTTGCCTATTCATAAATACCAATCTTCCAAATAGCTACCTCGAAATATCTGAATCTAGAGCCTTTAGGAGCTAAAGCCCACCTATACTAAGGCATATACAGAGTGTCTCCCTGGCAGTTGCAATTATTTTGGCTGGGTTGTTTGTTCCTCATCTCTTGGATAGGCTTGCACACATCTTATTCCTGCTTTCCTTGCTGGCTGTAACAACACAGTAATTTTCCCTTAAGTTTTTTTTTGTGCTCGTCTATTTTATTTCTATGTGAGACACAATATAATTAAATTGTTTATTTAAACAAAAATAATAGGACTTTTCCATTAGTGTCTGTCTCCTCTTTTTTTGGGTGTGTTTTCTTATTTTAAATGTTACCTTTAAAGTACCCAGTCCAAAGCTTACCTATATTATAAAATATCTGATTTATTAGTCAGACTGAACTTATTTTACATCTAATAGAGGAGAGGCTGGTACCCATTAAAGCAGTTCTTACTGCAGGATATTTAAATTACCTATTAGACAGACTTAAATTGTCAGGTACAGATTGTGTCTACAAAGGATGCTCCCCCCTGATTTATATTCACATAGATTTAACAGCAAAACTTTGTAGTTTTGATTGGTGTTATTCAAATGAACACTGCCTTATTCAATCAGATCTTGTGGAATGGAGTACTGGTATAATTTTTCACAGTATTCAGTACAGCAATGAAAGCAGTTCCTCTTTCTCTAAGAGACATAGTTAGAAACTGTTCTTATTAATATTGAATCAAACGTTCATCAGACACTTGTTTTCTCCTCATCAACACAAAAATTAACACATCCATTCGATACAAAGGTTCTGTGATTTAAACAGAGCAATTTACATCACATTGACACTTTCTAAACAATTTCTGTGAAAATTGCATCTGAGCTGATTTCACATATAGAAAATGAAATCTATATCTATTATTAAAAAAACAAACCAACCCAAACCAACCCAACAGAAAAAATCTCCTAGAGAGCCAATTCTTTTCTATGCTTCAGCTGTGACAGAAATATAAATCAGCATCCTCTGGGATGGTGGGATTCATTTTTGAGTATATCTTCTTTAGCTAGAGCTAGCAGAAAAATCTGGTTATCTTCCCTGTGAGTGTTATTCAGAGACAGCAAGAAATATTGTAGGGGAATATACATGTGGGACATGAAACCAGAGTATGGATCAGAGCTTTTTATTGTACTATCAACTTTAAATAAAACAAGTGTTATGCATAGTGAAGCAGTAGTTTACAAAGATGTCTTAGATTTGCTGGGAAACTGCATTCCATCTTACATGTTTTATAACTGTCCAGCATGGTGATCAACAGCAATTGCAGAAGAAGAGTTGCTGAAAAAAACCTGAGCGCAAACATGCTGGACAGCAATGGACATAAAGAAAAGGCTGAAGAATCTGGTGAGGATTTTTTTGTGTGTGCATGTGAGGGTTTTTTTAAAAAAAATTTCTAATTAATATAAAGGGACTGTAATCTGTTGCTTGATGCAGTGGGATAGAAACATACAAACACATGTCAGAATATGGGAAACCAAAACTTTAGAGACCGACCAAGCTGTGTCTATGCCAGCAGCAGGACTGATGGTACCACTGTGGTGATGTGGTGTCCATTCTGGTGTCCCCATCTTGTTCTTGGAGTGCTGGTAAAGGTGTTTGGCTCTTCTGTTCTGGGCAAGTGTGGCTTAACAACTCTTTAGCAACCAGCATATCCTGTGAAATATGATCCTACAGGTAGTGTCAAATCCTATTTTCACCTGGATTTAGTCAAGTCTCCTGCATTGAAAGTAAATGGAAACATTCAATTTAGGGTTTTTTTGTGTGCGTTTTTGTTTGTTTGTTGATTTTCCCCAAGCACATCCCCATAACAGTGCCACTCTGAAGGCGTCAGCCTTGAAGAGTTTTTGTCACTTCATTTAAATCAAATTTATGTAAAGTTGCTAATGAAATTATCTATGTTACTACCTCACAACATTTGGTCTGAAGGCTGTTCACAGAGTAAAACAAAAGCTCCTAGAAATATGATTTTTCTGTGAAAGAAAATGGTCGAATCTCACAGGACTTTGCTTCAGGAAAGACTATTTCCCTCTGATATTATTTCACCAGTTCTAAATTATGCTTCCCACTTTTACTGTGATTAACTGCAGAATAAATTTTAACAGTTTCTCTGTCCAAAGAAAGATCCTGTGATCTATCTGACACATGATGAGACTGTTTGGGTGCCAATATTTTTTTTCAGAACCATTGTAAGTATGTTTGGAGAATCAGCAAAGCCAAGTACTTCCTTCCTCTGAGGAATTCAACTTAACAATCTTTTCCAGCTTCTTCCCTTTTTAATTATATGGCACATTTCATAAAAGTACTTAGCGAATTTTATCGTTTCTTATGTTTTACTTGATGCATATTTTGATTTCATGAACAGATGCAATAGGGAACCTGAAGTTTACGAGAAAATAATATTTCATTAAAAAAAAAAATCTATTGAAGTATTGTAGTAGCCAATGCATCTAAGTCAGAATCAGGACATTTTGGATTGCTCTGCTCTGCAGCATGGCAGATTTAAAGCCTAAGGCAGGAAAACTGTAGACAAATAGTCTGCAGAAGAAAGGTGGCATGGAGAAAATTGTTGTGGTTCCTGTTCATGAGGAAGCAGTATTTTGCATATCCTTACACAAGATGTCTGGCTGGTCTCTTCTGGCAGAAGTACTAAAGTGCATTGACTCGAATCTCCTCTTATATTTTTGGGTGATGTACAGACATCACTCAGACTTGTTCTTCTGGGCTCGTTTATCCGATCTGGTAGCATCAAGCTTTTAATACTCAATTTTTCCCACCTCTATCAAGCTCTCCTTCAAAAAATTTATGTGTTGCTTTCAGAAACTTTATATACATACCTATAGTAAAGAGGGTATTAATGAAGGAGCTGATATTTTTAGGCTATGACTTTGCTATGTGTAATCTGTAGGCATAGGAGATTGTTTAAAAAGCGTTTCATTAGGAATTCTCTATATAGAGAGAGTTCCTGCTAATAGAGCAACTGGATTAAAACCACCTCAGCAGACAGAAGATGATTGGTAGTGTTTTCCTCTGTGGCTCCATGGGATTGCCCTGGGCAGAAGCTCTTTTAGACTGTCTAGAAACATGGCATATTCTTGATTTCCGTCTCAGAGTTAAAATAAGAAAGGCATACCTCTCTCAGGCTTTTATGGATTATTCATGACTAAGAGTCACTTAATTCTGGTTTTGCTTGGAAATTGGATGGATGCAAGCGAACTGCAAAAATAATGGGAAAGGTTTAAGACTTCATTTTATGAGATTTCCCTTTCAGGATATATCAAAAGAGCAGAAAAATAAATCGTGGGTCTACAACTTGTGATTACAATGGAAAAAATTTACCTTTTCTTATCAGCAACTGTGTGATAGATGCGTCACATAATGTAAAACTACAAATTAGATTCAAAATTGCAGACTGAGGGAAAAATACTGTTCAAAAAAGCTGTTCAAATAGACAATGCCAGTCTGATGGAATTCCAGATTTAGAATAGGATTATTAGATACTCCCACAATGCAGATAATAGGAAACACAAAAATGTCATGGGAGATAAGATGGGTTTTAAATACAATCTCAATTATATTCTATCAGATATTAACATTTGTGTGCTCTGTAGTGCACTTGATGCTTTACAAAAATTAAGAAATGAAAATACCACTTTCATCTGCCTAGTACCTATAAGTATCATTTTGAAGACTTCATTTGTTTGCAGAGCCTCAAATGTGCACTTACTGATTAATGTAACCATGAGGGAAAAGTTAATCATGAAAGCACTTTCCCTTCTAAAAAAACCACCCCACTAAATCCCAACTAGCACGGCTCTCAAATAGCCAGTTTTTGCTCATGTCAGTTTGAATCCCTTTAATCTTTTGACATAACAGCCAGCATAAGCTAAAGCCACATCTACCTACCTATCCATTGATATAAGAATTATGTCTAGCTAATTGTAACTCTGTGATACACTGTTAAATGGTATAAGTATCAATACTATCTTTCTCAACGTTATAGTCTGTCCTTCCAAAATCTGACTGACAATCTGATCAATCTGATCGAGCCACAATCTGATTTTGACATATAAAAGAAATATTCTGTATTATTTACAGGAATGTTGTTTTGCTGTTTTGTTTGATACAGTCATGAGATGTAAAGGTGCAACTATTGGCTAACGGAGTGATGTCTCAGGTGTGAAGAACAGTGGAACAAAAACACAGAAACACAGAATCAGTGATCAAATTTGGAAGGGACCTCTGGATGTCATCTGCTCCAACTTCCCCACTGAAGCACGGCCACTTACATCTATTGGCCAGGACCATGTCCAAAAGGTTTTTGAACATCTCAAAGAATGGAGACTCCACAATCTCCCTGGGCAGCCAGTGCTGGGTCACTCTCACAGTAGAAAAGTGTTCCTTAACCTTCAGAGGGACCAGCTTGTCTTTCAGTTTCAGCTCATTGTCCCCTGTTCTGTTCTCTACTCCCAACCATTCCTGCATTTTTTTTGCATCTAAGCCACCTGAGCTGGTGATGTGCATTGGCATATCTGGTTTGGTGGCACATCTCAAGGCATCTGAGTGTTAGTCACTAAGAAATTGTGTTCCAACACGGAACTTGTGTGCTAAACTGAGGAGCAATCTGATAACTGTGGAACCAGATTTCAGTAAAATGAAAATGATCGCTTTTCCCCCCTGTGTGTAGAAAGACTGTTAAGAGGCTTAGAGCTGCTTCAGAAACAAAAACAGCAAATAGTTTGTTATGTTCTATATTTATTGCAAAATTGCAGATGATTCAAGAAATATACCTCTTGCAAAAAATCCCTCTAAGGCATTATTAGTTGACATGGAAGCTTAACCTTGGAAGTGTTCTTCCTTTAAGTGACCAAGTGGGGTAATGGGACAAAAAACATATTAGGCCATCAAAAACCTCTGCTTTATAATGCATTGTGAATCATAGCAATTCTTTTCCTTCTTTTATGCAGAATTGCTCAGATGAGTCCACCAACTTCCAAATCAAAACACACCCGCATACCCAGAGTAATATATCATTACTAAATCCCTTTTCTGTAGTCTCACTAAAACTGCATTTCTATATCCTTAAAATCCAAGGGAACTTTCCTGACATCATTCACAATAACATGTGCTCTACAACGGTACTCCTCTTAAAACAGGTAAAGTTATATTTGTTGAATAGCAATAGTAAAGACAGAATTTTTAAAAAGGGGAAAAAGTGGGTTTATATCCAGCTAATATTTCTTGAAAATAAATATTATAACAGGTGCAGGTGTAGACAGCTAGTGAGGATCAGTGCATATGGAACAATAAATAACATATTCAACTTCATACTTTGAAAGCTGAAACTTTGGAAACTAAAATCAGAAGATGAAATAAAATGGTTATATACTTCAGCTGTATGCAGGAGAATATTGCTGCTGACTACCTGTGCATGAATTATGTACAGCAACCTTCAATGAAAACTCATTCACTTTTGGTGGTTGCTGTCGTGGGAGAGGCAAAGACAGAAGGCTAATATAAGAGAACTGTAGGAAAAAAAGATGCTCTGATTGGATTATTTGTTTTTTCCTGTGTGACACACTGGTGCTGGGTAGAGGGGGGATGCATAAGAAAACTAGTGTACCAGTCATATGTGGGTGTTTGATTATTTGCAGTGATGACTGTAATTGCATTTTATTTGGGCTGAGTGATGTTCATTTTCTTCACAGCACTGTTGGAAAGACAGTTTTTTATTTGCATAGTGAGATATTTTTAATCTGACACTAATAATAAAGGAACCATTACTCATGACCATGATTGCAAGTTTAATTCTTCCACTGTGATGCAGGCTGATAACTCCATAGAAACACAGCCCTTTAATCTGGAATGGGTTGGAAAATGGCCAGAATTTGAGATTCATCTCAGGGAGTCAGCAATTTATTCCTTGATGAAAGAGAAATTTTGCCATCCAAAATAAAGATGAATTCTATAAGAAAGTAAATGAATCACTTCTCTAACACTCTTCCAGCTTTCTTGGGTTAAAGATTTTCATTTTCTACAATGCTTGTGTGCTGGTAATTATTGTACGTATTCTGCTTAAGACTAATATACATAGGATTAATATATATAAGACATATTAGAATGTTGCAAAAATTGCCGTTTTTCCCTGGAATGAGAGGTCTCCTTGCACATTTTCTTCAGTGATACAAGCTGTTTTAAATCAAGGCTCTTAACTTCAGAGATAAAAGCAGATATATATATTCCTAAGAATTTGTTCAAAGCGTTTCAGATTTTGTCTGTGGCATGTTACAGTTCACGAACATCTGAAACATGTGAAAATGCAGTTAATTAATACAGTGTTCTACCGGCATCCTGTACAAATACTAGATTAATTTGTCATTTAAGAATAATTACAGCACACCATTCAGACCTTAGCAGAGCTGTGTCTTTCACCGCAGGCATGAAATATAGAAACCTCTCTCAGTGCTTTTACTCTCTTGTCATTGTTTTATTTGCTTATTGTGATTTTAATATTATTATAATATTACAATAATTGCAATAATATTATTTCTATAGTTATCACTATTGTTACCATAATTATAATTGCATTAATTATTCTGCCTAGGGAATTTAAATCTGAATTGTTGATCTTAAAGCTTTTGATTAATTATTGCTAACACTGTCAAGGTGGAACCAGTTTAATGAGTTGGTGACTCAGCTGCAATCATTTCCTGCAGGATGAGACACTCTTCTTGAATTGCAGGCCATGAAATTGAGTAAACCATTACTTGGCTTATTCCAGCTTTCAGTGACATGAGAAATACTGTCTTCAGAGATCTATTCTTTAAGGATCAGTGTGTTTGAATGAACATCATAATTCCTCTTTTCCACAGGGCTTACCTTCTGTAACATATTTTCTTTGGTAACTGAGATGGAGTTTTGGAGAAATGGGAGTTTTTGGATAATATCTTTTAGTCAGAAGACTTTCAATAACATTGTTTTGAGTGGGAAATATTTAATCTTCTTCAATTCTACGGAATTGGCAATTGTTGCAAAAAGAGTCATGGTAGTTTTCTACTTGGTACAATTGCACCGCTGACAGTATGTATGTTGATGTATTAACTCTTTCAAAACCACTTATTTAAGGATGGGTAAATATTTGTCTGGGGAAATTTCCCTCTATCTGTTTAGAGAACTAGATTAAGTGCTTGGACTACATCTCCGACTTTACCCCTAACCCAGATCACAAGATGTGCAGTTGAATTGATAGACATTTTTAGACTCAGTATTTAGGGTTTTGAATCATTAAAATTATTGAATACCTAAAGTCAGATTCAAATTTAAAATGAGAATGAAAGCAGTAAGATTAGCAATTTAATACAAAATTAAATTCTTTTAATTCAATGGTACAGAATGTGGAGGAGTAACAAAGACATGAATAAAATTTAAAAAAAAAAGAATTTTCAATAATTGTCACCTACCATAAGTGGGTTAAGGTAGGACCTATTGTGAAAAATTACTTTCATCCTTCTAACATGGGATGAATTTTCTGCTTCTTAATATGGACTCTATGAGTGGATCATGTCTTTCTTTAATTTATTTCTAGTCTGAAATTTTACCTTTTATGCTCCAGGGTCTTCAGGCTTTTTGCCATTGTCAGCAATGCAGTTCTTGTTACTGGACCTGAACAAGAGATGATGGTTGTTTGTGTATGTGTTCTTTTGAGTATTGAGCTGAAGCTGCATTTCTGTTCCCTGTTACTTTATAATTTACTTTCTGTGCAGTCATCCATATACTCTACCTCTTAATCAAGGTCTCAAAACCTTATCATTTTCATTAACTTTCTGACTCTAACTTTCACAAACAACAAGCACAACTTTGGTTTTTTTTCTTTTGCATTGTTTCTAACAGTTTATTTATGTCACTGCCAGTCACTGTGATCCTCCAGTTATTTAATTTTCTTTCAACTTACCAAAGACAAGAGAATATTCAAGGCCTTTCTTTACTCTCTTCCTGCCTGAACACCTTCTCCTTTTCTATTTTGGCCCAAGCTCCTTTGTTTACCTACCTCCTTTCAAATGAAACTCTCAGCATCTTCTTTCCAGGTTGTCGTTAGTTGAGAATATAGGAAAAAAAAAGAGCCATGCTGCCAAAGTTATCCAACAAATATATATATAGCTTTAAGAGACCTTTTAGCTAGTTGGATCTGTCTCCATTTTGCTTGCTTCTAGCTGGTGGCTAGAAGTGCTGCTGAACTTTCTGTACTTTTTGATAAGATTTAATAAACAACCAAGCTCAAACACAAGAAAATCTGTTTCCTTAATGCATTTTTTAATCCTGGCTCTGAGCGAAGACAGAAGAGACTGAGACAAACCACTAATTAAGTGGTGCAAACTCCCACCACTTTTACATACATACATACATATATATATATATATATATATAATTGAATTATCTGAACTGCTGAAGTTTCATTAAAGTAGCTGAAAAATTTGAGCTGAAAAATTCTAAAAGAGTAGATTTCTTATCTGTTTACTTGACTGATGAATCTCTGGCAAACCAAGAATATTTGTGGCTTTTGAATACCCTTGCATGCTACACTGATGTCAGGAACAAGATGTCTTTGGTTCTGAGCTTGCCTTACCCTGGGGTCAATTTCAGACTTCAGCTTGTTTAAGCTTAAAATTTAACTCTCAACAAAACTTTACATTCATTTAAAATCTCGGAACTTTCGTCCCAGACTTAATTTAATTTCTTTGCTTCAGCAAAGTATAGGCCTTGTGGGTGAAAGTCACCTGTCTTGTGATGGACCCAGTG
This sequence comes from Acridotheres tristis, assembly GCA_037013685.1. Lineage (NCBI taxonomy): Eukaryota > Metazoa > Chordata > Aves > Passeriformes > Sturnidae > Acridotheres > Acridotheres tristis. The sequence goes on along the minus strand of CM072886.1, from coordinate 97,039,217 downwards.
AACACAGAATAAGGAATGGCATCTACCTGGAATGGGCTGGAGGGGAAGCAAAGCACTGCAACAGAGAACAGTGACTCTCAGCAGATTTGTGGCAAAGCTGGGAGCAGGATCCACTTTTGAAACTCCTTGTCTTGGGATGAAAATGACCATTCTGAAGTTGATGGTTGGAAATATTCTACAGAAATTGCCTAGCATAAAGTATTTTAAATTACTGCAAATTTTCCCAGTCTTTTAATCAGAAATACTGCAGTGTAAAGTTAGCTCAAAAGAATTTATAATTCCAAAAAGAAGGCAATCTACTGAGAAAAATAGAAATTGTGAGAAATAGAACAAGGCCAAAGCTTTTGTTCATGCATTAAATAAGCGTAGAGTGTTTTAGAAATATAATCCCCCCAAATTTCAGAGGTTCAAATGAAGACTGGAAGGTATTCACTTAAAATGCAAACACATAAAACATTTTAACCCAGGCATGCAGCAACAGTGCTAAGTGACATTGTAATGATTTTTCTATTAATTCTGAAATGGCTCTGGGCAAATAAAAACTGCTTGAGCTTGAAACAGAATTCAGAATGACTTTTGCCTGCTGTATCCTCCTATGAAGATCAACAATTGGGAGATTCATAGCATGCTTGCTGATGAAATAAAGGTTTTCAGAGAAAGACACATATTTACTGGAAAAATAAAACATTTTCAAAATTATAAGTTTTCTCCCTTTCTCCCTTTCTCTCTTTCTCCCTTTCTCTCTTCCCTTTCTTCCTTCCTTTTCTTCCCTTGTAGGCTGAAATTATCATTTAAACCAATGGATGAAACAATCAGCCTGGTGCTCTTCTGCTGGCTATTAAATGGAGAAACTCTGTGGAAATTTGTGAATGAAATTAAAACACTCTAAAATTCCTCTTTAAGAAAGGAGAATGCCGACTAAGTCCATTAACCAGTGCAGCCATGTGGGATGGGCCTTGCCCACTGTTACTGTGCCCTGAACCCTATAGATTTGATAACTGTCTAGGAGGACCCTTTTACTGTTGGAAGTTCCACCTTTTAAGGTGATGTCTAAAAACAGTGTCCCAGGGACAAAGAGAAATTTGAGGAACATCCCAAGACAAAAGACTGGGAATGGATAGTTAGCAGCCAAATCACTGCCACTGGAGAGAGAGACTGTCCACTGTAGGGACCCCATTTATCTTGAAGCATTTTTGGATCAGCCATAGAAGTAAAAACATTATGCCACATGAGATTTTTGTGCAATATCACAGAGTGTGGAAAAGCTTCTTGTACTCTTTTGTTTCCACTTTAGCCTTTCAAATTGAGTGGAAACACTGGTTTATTTTATTTCTTTTCATTTAAATTAATGTACTATTTTCCTCTTTTTTGTTCATTGGTTAAAATGTTAGATAAAACAGTACATTCATACTCCCTGAAGCCTTTCTACTTAAATTGATGCCTGGATTCACTGATTTACTGCAGAATCGGCCTGTGTTTGCAGTTCCAAATTGATATTCAGTCCATTTGGCAGATTTTGTTGAAGAGACATTTAAAAATAATTTTTCTAGATAGATAGGGTGACTTGATATATTCCACATTTTATTGGTTCTGAGATACTGTCGGCATTCATAACACTGCTGACAAAATGGGGAAAACGTAATAGCTGTTCTGTTTGGTGAATTTTTCACTCTTTATGCTTTTCCATATTAGAACACCTAGTCCTGTCAATTGTATGACTTCTAGCCTTTGTTTCTTGCCAACAGCTCTAAAGATTTTCTGTTATAGATTCTTTTTAATGAATATGATCTGGTTATTACCTTGGTGTTTATGCCTGTTTTCCTGTTACATCTCCTAGCACTTCCCTGAAAACAGTGGAAATTTTTTTACCATATCTAAACTATCTCTTTTTAAGTTTTTAGATTTTCCACAATTTTCTCTGTCAATTTGACAGCTTCTGTAATTTTCCAAAACCCAATAGTTCTATATGCTACTCATCAAATCCACCTTGATACCATTACTCTCAAAATCATGGTATGGACAAAAAGCATCAGCCTTGTTTGTGGAGTTGAGACATTATTGCTGGTTGAAATGTATAATCAAAATAGAACAATGAGTTGTCCTGAGTCCAGCTGCAATGATAGCCCTAATTAACAGAAAAGTCTCATTGATAATACAGTGCAAAATGTTAGTCCAGATCGTTTGAGCATCAACACCTTTTCTTCAGCTGAGGGCAAAGCTGATCTTCCAATGTTGCTCTGATGTTGGAAAGCTGGAATTTCTGACTTTCCTGGGAAGACCAGGAGGATGTTTCACAATGAGCTGACAGTGTACTGGCAGCTTCACAGGGTGAGTGTGATACTCCTGTCTTGTTTGCCTTCCTCCTCAGTATCTAATCTGCTTGTCTGATTTTGTTTGATTTTTTCCCCCCTTAAGAGTTGCACCTCACATGCACTTTGTTCACTGTTTCCTGGTTAATGTACTTTCTTCCATTCTGCTCATTGGCTCTGAAACCAATTAGCTGTGACAAATTCACCAGGCTGCCCTCCTGCTCTGACTGTGGTGTGACCACTGTGATTTATGATCAGCCCTCCTGCCACCCGATGTGTCTGAGCTCTGCCCCTGTACGTTGTGTTCTGCATGGCACCAGGCCCAGATTCTTATTGCTGTCAATCAGACCAAAAATAATCCAAATTTAAGCAAGTTATTTGACTGATAGAAAATTGTTATTGCAGCTAAACAAACTAAAGGTTCTCAGGCCAAGACCACCCAAATAAGTTCTGAGACTCTGAGGCATCAGGTAACTACAGAGCATATGGACCCTTTTTAGAAATGGCAAAGTCATATTTGCCAGGCTATAAGGTTAAGTCTGATGACCAGTATGTACTATATTCTGCTGTTTTAAGACAAATCTTTAAAAACAGATGTTTTGGTAAAAAACCCCAAGTTTTCTAATTTCTCTTGTTCACATTTTCTTGTTTCATAAATCAGTTTTAAACAGTGTGATTGAAGAGCCTGAAGTATCATTCTACTTTCTTTCTCCACTTAACAAAGTATTTTTAAATTCTGTATTCATCTGTATGTACAGATAATTCTAAACATTTTTTTTCCATTTCTCTTAAAACATTAGTCAAATATTGATATTATTTTCTCTACTATAACTTCATTTCTACTACCAGCTTGTTTAATTTTAAAAATAAAATAAAGCTTAGGCTTTATTTCAGCTTACATTCTTATGTCAGTGCAGTAGTCTGAAATACAATGTTTTTTTATTGCATTTAAAGCAAACAAGCACCCTGCTCTTTCTTTTAATATACCATGTTATATTCTATTCTCTCATTAAGACTGATAGAAATACATGTTATTAGAAGTACTAAAGGTGACCTTTCAGACTGACACAAACTTCGCATTTTCTACACAGACCTTGTAGTTCCTCAGGCTGATTGTCCACCCTGAAAATAATAGAACACATGAATGTTTATTCAGTGTTTGCTCGAGCAGTGGCAGCTGGCCCAGGAGATTCCTATGACTAATGCTATTATTAACAATAATTCAATATCTTAGGAAGGAAAGTGATAGGAAAATTAGCTTTTTAAATCAAACACAATGTGAATGGGTTGCACTGGTTTAGGAGACTAGAAGTATCTGGTGCTGCCACTGGAAAGTCTGAGCAGAAGACAGTGAGGAGTCCTTCTTTCTGCAAGTAGCGTCTTCTGGAATGACAGAAACTGCTTAAATTTCCCCAAAATGGGAATATTCTGTTTCCCAAAGATGGGTAATGTACTTGTGTGCAGAGCCTTTCCTTGTAACCATCAGGTAACTGCAAAAAACTAGGTACCAGCTGCATTTCAAAAATCTCTTTAGTCTATTGAAGAAAAGTAAAATCAATAAAGTAAAAAGTTATGGAAAATTCTCAGAATGTGCTCAATCTTTTGGTAACTTAGATGATGCACAGGATTACTTATTCTTAGTTTAACTATGCTCAAGGGCCTCTAAGCCTGTAGGAGGAGGAGCAGCAGAGGAGGACAGAGCAAGGGGTGCTGCAGGGCAGCCTCTGTGAGGGGAGCCCAAGGCTGTCCTGTGCCTCCAGCCAGCTCCAGCAGCCCCATCACAGCCCCCATCTCCCACCCCCTAAAATACGTTGCAGCTCAAATCTCCATTCTGGATTTACCTTATGGTGTAAATGAAGATCATCCTCAGTCTTCCCTGAGTCCATCAGGCAGGGACCACAACAGCAAATTAAATAGGTGTACAACTGCTCTTGGTTCGAATGTTGACTGGCATTGAATGACTGCAATCAGCTAATGCTGCTAATGAATCTTCCTGACCCTGCAAACTGGGATGATTGACTGGCAGTTGTTTGTGACCTCTCACAAACTTTGTCTGGGAAGCTTTGAGACAGTGTGAGTTTGCACACTCCAAACTGTACCAGATGCTGTAAAAATAATTAAGACAGAGACGTCTCAGTTGTAGCATCTGAAGAGGTTTGTTTGCCTCCCTTTCCTTATGCATATAGAAGTAGTTTTATACTTCATCATTTTATTGCTTCTGTTTTATAGAAGTAATTTAAAGGCAATTACTCCGCTGGCACTCCTGTTTAATTCCTTTCCTACATTACTCTGCATTTGCTTATCTGCTTCTGGTAAATAGTCCATGAATCTGCCAGGTATTTCAAATTTGAGTGTCAGGTTTCAGGACACTTCTCTCAGTTTTGAGCACTGTGGCACTCTTGATTCTTCAGGTCTTGTTGGCTGAGCAGCAGTGTGAGCTTTTTGCATGTCAAATATCAGTCTCAAGGTAGTAGCACACAGAAAGGTGCAATTTAGCTGACAACCTTCATATGCGTTTTTGTTGACAGGATTAATCTTGCACCTCCCGTATTTGTTCCATATAAATTGAATGTTACTGACTTCTTAGAGTGTCTTAGGAAAAGCCTACTTAGGTTTTTGAGAGCATTTGTGTTGACAACCCTTTGTCTGTGCTAATTGCAATCAAACAAGAAAGCTGATAGAAATTGACTTTCTCATTATCTGGGAGGTATTTAAGTTGCAGTACGGAATGGAATTTAGTTCTGCCTGAAACACTATAAATGTAAAAAGGTGAAATATTTTTTAATAATTCCAGTTATAGTCAGTAAGCATCTGAGCTAAAAGCAGAGTCTTTGCTTTTCTTTCCCCCTCATGGCTTTTTTTTCAGTGAGAGTTGAATCTGTCCCTGCTACATGGACATCAACAACTCTGCAACTACATTCAATGGAACACAATGTTTTAAAGTATTTGTTATCTCCTTGGAGACAGAAATCACATCAATCTGTATGGTGAAAAGATGCTTAGACAATGCATGGGAGCTAAGCATTTTCTTGGCTGGCTTTAAAGCAGTACCCCCCTATCATTACTGTTGTAATCTCCAACATAAAAGCAAGCAGTGTATACTTGGTGTCCATAACCTAATCCTGTTCAGTGAGTAATGTTTTATATTCTGATATAACTGGTTGATAAGTTCCAAGCGGAATGTTCTGCACTGAAATCTCTTAAAGTAAAAACGTAGATAAGAAATATACTTAGGCTTATGTCTGATTTTTTTTAAGTCAGTACAATCTGTTTTATTCTTTCCATGACAGGGACCAATGATAAAAGTGGCACCATAGGACATAACAGTCTTCTCTAAATGTCCAATTATATGAAATTTTGATCTCAAGAGAGTTTGTGATGAGCTTTGAAAAGTTAGCAATGTTTACTTGCTTTCTGATACAGAAGAATTAAAAAGAGGTTAAGGCAGGATTTTGAAACTTGAACAATGACTCAAACGCAGAGATTTGTAATCACTTTTGGTGCAAAGTTGAGTCAAGCACACAAACTCTGTGCAATTTCACATTCTTATTTTGTCTCTACATGCCTCATTTTCTCATGTTTAACTGAACTACATCAGACAGAAAAATATATCCAGCTATGTACTTCAGGTTTTTTCCTGGTTCTCTGTTAAGAGAAGAAACCTCTGACTTACCTAATGGTTCTACTGCTTACCTGGTGTAACTTCTATCATTGCTCCTTTTATATCTCCTCTGTAATCTAAATAATACAATCTTTTTTAATTTTATACAACACAGAAATCCTGCCAGACTAATTTTCTCCATTAGAAAGGGGATGAATAGTAGAAGAAATATTTATCTCTTTGTATATCTGACTTTATAATAACTTCAAAGGTCAGACAGTCTCCTGGTTTTGCAAAATGCTATTAGGTAAAAACGATTAAGATTATGTACTATCACTTTTTAGATAGCACATGTATTATGTTACTTCTTGAGTCTGTACCAGGCAACCCCAGATTTCACAGTTTTAACAGAAAAAATAAGATATACAAGGAGATGGCTAGAGTAGAAAAATAAGCCATGTACAATACAGGAAATTCATAAAGGTGAAACCTAAACTATTTTAAAGGTCAGTAAACTCTTTTTGGTGTAGCCTTATGAAAGTTATTATTAAAGAAAATGCCAAAGATGACAGAAACCTTTACAGCTAAGATTTTTAACAGCTTAGTTTCCAAGGACACACGGTGGGACAAATCCTTTAACTGAGATAAGGAAGCCATTAAATAAATCAGTTATCTAATGAAAATGGAATTTAAGAATACATATTCAGAAAAACAATGCAAGAAAATACCTGACTGATGCAAGAAAATACCTGACTGATGCTTGCAAATTTGTCAATTTTGCAAGCTTTGTGCAGTTTCCTGGACATCTGCAGCTGTGTTATTGGACTTGATGAGCCTGTAGAGCCTCCTCAGTAGGATTTCTTCAGACTGAGCTAACTGGTTTGGCACCCTTCTTTGCCTGATTCTTTCAACTTGGCAGGTAAATCACTAGAATGAGGCCAGAGAGTCTCTGGATTATTTCTGCTTTCTCACTGATATTGTCCAAGGGAAAAGATAGACTTTATCTGTGTGAGAACATGGCAGCTCAACTTGATGATGCAGACTCTAGCTGGAGGGTTTAGTTTTGCAAGTGCCCACCTGAACAATGAGGTGAGCAGATCATGCAAGAAACTTTAGCAGAAACTGGCTTTTGACATCTCCCATGGGCATGGCTTGATAGTATGGAACCCTGGCATCCTGAATCCCTGCCTCTTATATAGTACAAGGCAATTTCAGGGTCTGTCCTGCCTCGTGGCTGGGCACGAACCTCCTGGTTGTTGCCTGTGCACTGCCTTCATTGAACACTGCCCTTGATGTGAGAAAAGCCAGCACAGAGAACGGGTGTTCACCAGTCTCCCCTTGTGGACTTGAATCACTGTGGTAAAATGTGCTGAAAAAAGGCAGCAGAGTGATCAAATAGGTAGAACACTGGATAAAGAGATGAGAGTATGTTTCCTTGCTTGCTGAAACCCCTACTGCCTCAGTTGTCATGTTTCAACAATTCTTTACTCTCTTCAGGAGAACATTTATTTGAAGTTACAGCTGTTACATGCTTTATGATGCTTCTCATCGTGTTCCCACTGCTCTATATCCCTTTGTATTTTCTTCCTCATGTATTTAATTGCTACAAGGTATTTAAGAGATAAAATGATTTGAAAATCTTTTTCTAATTATTCTGTCATGTTACAACGCTTTTAACTACGAGAACATGATGCAGACACATTAGAATTTGAGGAAATTATTTCAGAAGAAATAGAAATTCTTCATCCTCCAAAAGAATTGTTTCAATTAAAGGGAAAATATATATTAATTCTGATACTTTTTTTTCCTGTTGCCATTCTTTTCCTGTATTGCTCTCTCATCGTCTTCATGGCTGTTATTGTCAGTTCACCCACTTCCACTGTCATTGACTTAACCCCTAACAGGAAGTCCATTTGTCTACCTTTATTAATTCACCTATGGAACAATATGGAAGATGCTTCTATTTGCACATCAGGTCTTCTCACATAATACTGCAGGCTATGGATAAGCTGGCAGCATGGAATTCATAATGTGATCCTTTTCCTAGCATATCTGTCCAGTTGCTTGTGAGGCACATTTATTATTACACTCACTGTCAAGCAGCACCAGTAAAGTCCATCATTCAGAGGACCCAAGTTCTGATCCTGTTGCTTTTTGTCTCCTGCCAAAGCACATCACTGCATTTTTGAATCACAAATGCCTTTCTGCTCTGTAGGCTGTGTGGACTAGTAGAAATGACCATCTTAATTTGCATGCAGGGATGGCAAGGTACAGGGAAAGGGAGTCAGTTTCTTGCAGATACAGCTTTTAATAGCCCAGCATTCTTCCCTGTCACTCCTTCTCTTCATAGGTCAAAAGCTGCATTAATGTGCACCACAATAAACCATTTGGAGCTAAATGGATTTATTCAAGTAGAGCAGAATTTGACTTAGTGCTCTTGTATGAATTCTCCCACTCTGTGGAAAAGAGACCCAGGCAGAAATTAAGATTTACTGCCATTAATTTCAGAGGTAATTTTGAAAGTTTGGTTCAGATATTACATTTATAAATGTCAAATCACAAAAATAAAAAGTATCAGCTTTTTCTTATGAATATTTTAAAGAAATTAAGTAATCACATTATTTTATGCTGTTCCTATTGCTAACTTAATTAAGTCTTAACTAAATGAGCTTAACCAGTCCCTCTGGAGGCTGAAAACCAGATTGTTTAAGCAAAGAAATATTCGTAAAAATAGACATGGCAGGATACTGGAAGATTCACTTAGATAAAAAATTACAGGGGGATATCAAAAGCTGGAATAAACAGGGCATCCCGTTTCTCTCACTGAAGATGTCAGATATTAAAAATTTTTTTAAAAAGTTTTTAATTGATTTTGGTACTTTTTTTTTGTGCAAGCACTATTGAGTTTTGAGTGGTTGCTTGTTCAGTAGCACTGATGAGCAAAGTAAACAGTCTATTTCCCCTATGAAGTGAGCATGAAAATGGACAGTCACAATAATATTGGCAGCCCAGCATGCAAACAAATTATGAGTTCTTAATTTCACTCTCTTATATTCCAGTTACATACAGTTGATTTCAAAATGTAGATTAAGTCAAACTGAATTGAAAGACCTCTCAAACAAATGAAAGGAGAGGATATGAAAAAAACAGGCAGTGTTTCTAGAAAGATTATTCAAGGCATTGTGTTAAAAAAGAAGTGGAACTTAAGAGACATAAAACTCTGATGAGAATAGAAATATAAAAAAGATTTATAATAGATGTGTGCAAAACTGTACATCACAAAAAAGGAATATTCAAAGTAGCTTAACATAATGCTTTGATTTTCATCTAACGAGGAATGTACCTGGAAGAAAAACATTAAATTCAGCATGACAATAAGGACACCAGCTCTGTTCCCAGTTCTGTACGTCCACCAAGAGGTAACAATAACTTGATTCTGCTCTCAACTTAATGCTAAACCTGAATTTTTCTAATATGAAAATAGCATATACAGACATTTAAGAGTGTGTTTTTAGTGTAGCACTGTTTTGCCTTGCAGTTCTTGCCAGGATATGTACTTTTAGCAGTATTTTGCTGTTATCTTTCCACTTTTAGAATGTTTAGGGTTGGAAGGCACCTTAAAGATCATCTAGACCCAACTGCCATTGTCAGGGACACCTCCCAATAGACCAGGCTGGTCAAGGCATTATCCTTGAACACTGACAGTGTCAGGGCATCTATAATTTCTCTGGGCAAACTGTTCCTGTGTCTAAGCACCCTCACAGTAAAGAATTTCTTCCTAATATCTAACTTCAATTTCCCCTCGTTCAGTTTGAAGCCCTTAATCCTTATCCTATCTCTACAGTTCCTGACCAAGAGTCCCTCTCTGGCTTCACTGTAGACCCCCTTCAGATTCTGGAAGGTTGCCATGAGGTCTCCATGCAACTTTCTCTTCTCCAGGCTGAGCAGCCCCAACTTTCTCAGCCTGTCTTTGCAGGCGAGGTGCTCCAGTCCTTTTATTAATTTTGTGGCCCTCCTCCTGACTTGTTCCAACCGTTCCATCTCCTTCTTAGGTTGGGGGCCCCAGACCTGGATGCAGCACTCCAGGTTGGGTCTCACAGGAGCAGGGTTGAGGGGCAGAATTACCTCCTGTGAATTTCTGGCCATGCTACTGTTGATAGAACCCAGTATTTCATTGACTTTCTGGGCTGTGAGCTGGTTCATATTGAGATTTTCATCATCATCACATCCAAGTCTTTCCCTGCAGGGCTACCCTCAAACACTTCTCACCCAACCTGTAGGTATGCTGGCACTGCCATGACCCAGGACCTGCACTTTGCTTTGTTGAACTTCATAAGGTTTGCAGAGTTCTACCTCTCAAGTGTGGCAAAGTCCCTGTGAATGGTTTCCCTTACCTCCAGTGTGTCAACTGCATCACACAGTTTTTCTTGTGTTTTTTTCTTTCTTTTTTTTTTTTTTCCCAATCACAGTGAGCCAGCCCTACCCCAAAGCATTTTGGCTTTGCTTTTGAAAGTAAGAAGAAAATTGTCCCTCCTCTGATCTCCAAAATTAGATTTTCCTCATTCTTCAAGTGCATAATAAGGAATATTTATGCAAAGCAAATATTCAGTGTTCAAGAACAAGCTAATTGGGTTCTTTTCATAATTGGTAGTTTATTGCCCATTTGTATTCAAAACTGTTCCTGCTGAACTCCCTGGGCTGTGAAAAGCAGACACAATGCTTTTATGTTACGTGCTTTTCTTAGCTGTCAAGCCTAACTAAAGAATCCCTCACTTTTACTTAGAAAAGACCTTTGCAATATCTTCAGCTGTGAGGAACAGGCTTTTACAGGTTAATGCTTGAACTGATGCTCTGTCAATATTATAGTCCCATTCTGAGACAGTGCAAGAGCCTTCCATGCTTTGGGTCCATCCTTCCCACCTGGGAATCTCATCACAGAAGTATTACCTAGAGCTAAACCTTTTTTGGGGCAGTAGCCTACACCTCACTGTGCATCTTCCTCCAGATTTCTCTTTTCAGATTCCTTGGGCTTTCCATCAAGAGCAAGGGCAGAGCAGTTTCTTTGCTTCTGCTTTCAAGAATTGCACGTGTATCAGAGTACTATAAAAATACTGTTCTAGTTCTGTTAATGATTAAGCACACTTTGGTCTTCAGTAAAATTCCCTGTCAGTGGTAATGAAGAGGAAGAGAAACAACCATCAGCAACTCGTATAGTTATTCTGTTGGATATATTAATGTTTACAGACTGTCAGATACAGACTATTTTTGCCACATCAGCTAATCTGTGTTGCTGGGTAATTTGGAAGTATAGTAAATGTTAAGAGAAAAAAAAAAATCTATGCTCATAAATTTAATTTTTCTCTATGAAGCTCACAATGAAAACTGCTGAAACCAGGAGCCCAGCTCTTGCCATTTAATGTATTCCATGTGTCTAGTTGAAGTCCATAGATCTCTAGATACAAAAAGAATCTGAGATTAAAACTAAGGAACTGCTGCACTCAAATGGTGCTTTTCTTCCCTGCTGCTCATCTCTGCATTCCAATATCTTGGCATTATGCTACTTTTTATGAATTAATCTTCACAAGCTGATAATATTTTCATAAATTCCAATTAGCTGCTGCATGGACAGAGCTTTTTGTTTTACAAAATATACTCTTTTTTGGCATTTTTGTTAGATGTAGCTGTCTGGAAAGAGGAATTATCCCATCTGCAGTTTACTTACCAGAGAAAAACATGTGGACAGGCTTTAATTACAGATCATGTGGAAAACACATAATTAAATAGAAAATTCTTGTTAAGAGCCTTTGTTGCAAATAGAATTAAACTGATGTGAACTTAATTACCAAAGTGGTATTTATGCTTGCTGTATAAAGTCAAAATATTGAGTAGCTAAAATACATTTTCAAATTCAATGGATTTTTAATGGAGAGAGAATTGCCTTCTCAGATATGTTATATAAATAAATCAAACACTTCAGAAACCAGGATCTGTGTTTTCATCCTTGATGAAAAAGACAATGATGGTCCCACGTAGTTGTGTTTACTTCATAAGTTGCAGTTTGGGAACAATTTCCATCAGTCTTGGCTCTTTAAAACCTTAGTACTGTAGACCTTTATGTGGGTCTCTGCAAGCCTGTTATTCCTTATTCCCTGCTACAGAAATATCTATTTGCCTTATTTATGTGTTCCACAAATTCAGCTTATATTGACCATCTCCAGATATAACAAGACCATCATTTGGTGAAGATGTGAAGAAACAGCAGGGTAGAGGATTCTGTGAATCTGAGCTCCAAAGTGTAGATGTTTATCAGGAAATTTTTGTGTGTGACTGTAATTAATTTGGGTATGGTCTTCATTTAAGTTTCCACAGAATCTCTATTCTGTTGCATGTTTTTTTTTAGTTTGATGAGCACTGTTGCGTCTGATTTATGGCCTCAGTACCTCAAAAACCGAAAACCTCCCAGTGATTATGAAAGATATTTTCCTGATCAAAGCACAATCTTTTTGCCTCTGGGTACTGCAGACCCATGTATTCACATTTCTTTATGAACTCATTAGTTCAGCCTTGCTGCTATGGATCACAAGAACACAAGGACAGCAGCCATTTGTTACTCTCTCCAGCAGCAAATTATGAAAGAGATTTCATATGTTCACATACATAATTCCAGAGGATTTTACTTGATGTTAGAATCTTGTAGTCCTATGGTTTACTCAAGAACCAAACTCAGCTTCAGGAATAAAGTGAGGATGAAAAAACACTACAAAGCCTCAACTCTTTGGAAAGAAGACTGCACAAGATTTTCAGAGTATCTGCTGAAATAATTTTGCCCAAAGACAAAAACTGGCAATGCTACAGATGAGACAGATGAAACTAGAGACTGTACACAGGATCAGATGCAATCCTGTGTTCTCTTATTGACGGAGTTCAGTTAGCATTCACATGAAAGGGGCAGAATAAGAGTCTAAAAATCTCATCTCAACAGAGTTGGTGAAAAAGAGAAAGAAACTAATGCATCTTGCTGTTAAATCTTACAGTGGGAATAACATATGCAGTTTAATAAAATGAGATTTACTAAAATAAGGTCAAAAGACTGCCATCCTATGTCGATGAATAAGTATTTGTGCAAAGCAGAAGGACTATGTAAATTGCTTAGAAATACAGCAGTGTGCATGCTTGGTGGGAAGAAGGTAGAAATAAAGTCAAAAAGGTGCATTGAAATAAATATAAAGGTACGCCTCTACACTCTGAAGCAAGCCTGGGTCTTTGTAGTCTCATTCTAATCAGAATATCATAGAGGTGAATTGAAACCACTAATTAATCAGCACTTTTCCAGCATCTGATATCTCCCCTCTAGTTGTAGTAGATGGAGAAAGACAGAATGAAGAACCCTCAAAGGTCAATGTCATTGTCCATTGACGACTAAAGAATTATTGAGGTGGACTTTCAAAAGAGACTTTGAAATGCATTACAATAGCTCTCTTAACAATCACTGATTGTTTTGATCTTTTCAACAAAATTTACATTCCACACCCGCAATAATGAGAATTGAACTGCATTGCTGACTGCAACAGCAAGACTTATACCTTGACAGTAAAAGAGCTAAATATATCTCAGAAATTAGGAAATATAGCAGCCTTCTTCCTTTAAAAATTTGAAAAGTAACATCAAGCTGAGTTTAACAAAGTAGTTAAGTATTCAAGAAACAGCACATCTCTGCAACATGAAGTGTGTGGCGTGCCTGCCAATACTGGGTTGTTTGGTGAAAGGATGTGAGGACTGACTGTGCTGTGATGTGTCAGGAGATATCAACATTGATTTAAGCTGTTCAGAACACACAGAACAACTTTCAATTATTGCTAATGGGATGTGGAGCTCTTTCATTGTTCTCAGTCTCTCCGTGCATTTCCTACATCACTTCAGTATAAAATGGGCAAATGAGAATTTGAACATTTTCAGGTATAAACACGTCAGTGAAAGTAATCTATTTCTCAAGATTTTCTGAATCATGGGCAGGAAGCATGTTTTTATACCAGACTGACTTTTCTGTTGAGATTTTGTCCTTTTCTCTATTTTGTCAGTGTTTATTCTGTTTTGCAATCACTGCCTTCTGCCATGGGCTATCAGGCTGCTGCACTTGTGTGTGCAAAAGCCCTTGCTTCCAGAGATGCTAGTCTGTGTTTTACTTTGCTGAGAAACAATAAATTTAATTGCTATAGGAGATGTGTTGACAAAAGCTGTCCTGGTGTGGAACGGAAGACTTCTGCTTTTATGCCCCTTGTGCATTTTCTGGGTTAAAACTGCTGAATCTGAGTCTGGAGTAACCAGATGTTGCTCTTTCTAGTGCTGCTACAGCATCTCTTGGGTGCCCTTCCCCTCTTGTTCATCCATACCTTTGGTGAGCCTAAGTCTTAATTTCCGGATACGCTGTCTCTCCTTTATGTGTTACTGCCATCCTTTGTCTACAGCTATATAGGTTGATTTCATTGAAAGAACGATCAACTACACAGTTTTCAAGTTGTATTTTAGATGTCCTTTACCAATAGTTGTAAAAAGTAAGTATCCCTCAGTGTGACTGGAACAGAGAATCGCTGAATCTAAATCTAGAAAATGCCTGTTTTGAAATTGGACTCTCATAGCTATTTACAAATTAAACTTTAAAAATGTTTCGGAATTTTATGTTTATTCTTGAAATTCAGCTGTGTGGAAACATATTGGTCTCAGAAATATACCTACCCAGGTCTAGTTCAAGCTTGCCTTTGAAGTGTGCAAGTGAAAACTTGCAGAACAGAATAATCACAGTGCAATTATCTCCCATTACAGCACAGGCAAACAGGTGGCATGGTGCTGTTTGTTATGTGTGAACAGTGTGGTTGGGATCCCATGGAGCACAGATGTAAATTATGTCTGTCCAAGAGATTACACTGAAACAACAAAATGAGAAAACCATATGTAAACACATTTATAATAGGAGAATTATATAAAATGTCATTGTCAGGGAAGGAACAAGGAAAACCTCTCATGCAAGATTTACAGTGAATTTTAAAAATTTGATTTTTAAAATATTTAATTTGGAAGATACTGTGTTGTGTGTTTTCTCATCCAGAATTCCTGCTGAGATATAGTTGAAACAATGATAAATCATAGTCACCTACAGTCTTGCTGCTTGGGAAAATCTGCATATGCATTTGCAACAGAAAATTTTTCTGTGAGAGCCACTCTTTAATTTTGAATGTGCAGTATGTAATGAAAGACTTGCCAGCAGAAACATCCTCTCCTTTGGCAAAATGAAAAATAAAGTTAATTGATGATGGTATGTAGTCAACAACTTAGCATATTTTATGGCATAACATTGTGTGGATAATAAGTGTCTATTAAAGACAGATTTTTTTTCCAGAAACAACACAGATTGGGTGTTAAATGCAGGCTATTAAATATCACTAAGTCGTCATGGATTTTATTAAAATGTGTTTGAATGGGTAGGATACTTATAGTTTTCCTATCTGAGGGCTTGATTCCAACTCCAAAATGTAAATCAGCCCCAGAGAAAGACAGGTATTATTTTTTCTTGTGAAAGTGAAAAAATCTTGAAATTTCACAACATCGTAATGTAAAAAGTTGCCTTAATAAGAGTTTCTAAAGGGATACTTTGAATTAGTATTGCCTTGACATGGCATTTTCTGGGTACAGTGTCTCTTGTCCAGTCCTAGCCAGTAAGGTCCATGGTAATCTTGGTGGAACACCTGCACAATTCCTGCTTTAAGAAGCTATATTCAGATCAGGGATGATCTGCTGTCAGGCAGACTCAGGTCTATATTTTCAGTCTCTATGGAACAAATATCTTCTCTAAATGTTTAGACTGCACTTAAAAAAAAAAAATTAAGATCAAGACTAAGGACTCTGGGGGAGGCCAGAGCTAGTAAAATCCAGCAGAAAAATCACACATGACTAATCAGTGACTGAAAGTGTGGTGCTATGATTGAATCCCTAGATTGCCTTCCTGAGTCTTCTTGCACTGCTGGAAAAAAAATCGTGTCTATCTGCCCCGTTCCAGTTTATGATATCCTACAAATCTTCAGAAGTTTTATTGAAAGAAATGCTAGCTTAATTAAAAAAGGAAAGAAAAACATGATAATAATTCTGTGCAATTTTTTACTGAGTTAAAATTAGAGTGTGCTATTATTGCTGAGGAGATTTACTTGACACTAAGTGTTTGAAGTTTTGTGATAAGGAGATTTTTATATCAATGAGAAACTTCTTAATTTTACGGATTTAAAATTCTTTTATAATCTTATGTGTACATGTACACATCCATATTGCTGAAACAGACTTTAAAAGTCACCTTTTTTCATAAGGTTTTCTGCAAAATTCTCTCTCTCTTTTCTTTTTAATTTTTTAATTTGAAAGCAGAAAGTTTTGGTTTATTTTGTGAAAGCTTTATGAAACACCTGTTTCAGTTTTTTCAGGTCAAATTGTGCCCGTATGACTCACCATTCATCCCCTATGACAAAGAAATCAACCAGTGGGTTTCCTCGCATCCTGTGATTTCCTAATTTCTTACTTGGAATAGCTTAATGAATTATTTTAATCAGAATTCTCTACAAGTACCCTATAAGAAAAGATAAAATGGAAAAAATATTGAATGAAACAGCTTATGCTTAAAATAGTTAATGGATGCTAACAATTTTTTTCAGCCAGAATTAATCAAATGTATAAAATGAAAGGAAACAAAAAATGGTCCTTCAAACTTAACAGGAGGAACAATTAAGATTCTTGATTTTGCAACAGCAATGGGAATGATGCAGGAAGGAAAAAGCCTGAGGCATTTGGTGATATGACAAATCAGACCTAAATAATGCAGTGTTTTCTCAGCTGCAAATGCAAGTGTTTGCAGAAGCAGTGCAATTGTTCATCCTTTTGGATGTACAATTCCCTTTAGTGACATATCTGAATAAAGATGCTTTTACCACGTGTTTATCCCTAACAGCCCCAGGGCTTTCTATACATTTCCACATTCCACATTCCCCATTCCCCCTTCTTACCCCCCATATGCAAATATATTTTAAAATAGAAGAAACCCCAGAAACCCCATTTTTTCAGTTGTCTACTAAGTACACTTCAAAAGCAAGAAGGTTTTGTTTAAATTTAACTCGTCATGACTGTGGGTCTCTATCACCTTGTTCAGAATATGTAACCATGCTATAAAAAATAACACTCATTTGTCTGCAGACGTGAATGAGATTTTAGTGCATTTATATGTATGCGTGTACATACATGGGGGAAGATTTGACAATGTTCATGGAAGTATCCCTGGGGAAGCACTTATTCCTGTGTACTCCTATTTTCAAACAGTATTCTCTTTTTCCTCTCTGATAGAGACATACAATATTGCCTACTGGCTACTTTCCTATCTCTTATTTTTAATTGTCACTTGCTATTAGGAAAAAAAATTAAAATGAAAATATCCCAAACCAAACCACCCCCACAAGAGACTGAGTAAGCATTGTATTGTCTCACTGGTATAGAAAACCTTGAAAACTCGACTAAAGGTAACTGAATGTTACCATTCATTTGGCAGTGCTGCTTGATGTCTGAAAATAATTGGTTTGACTCATAAATATTGACCTATGCAGTTTGTTATCTACCAGCTTTGACACCAGCAATATGCATTCAGCATCACTGTTTCTTTTTTTGAGCTGCTGCAACATGTAGAAAAACAGGAGCAGCATTTTTTTTTTGCCTAAAAATTTTTATGTCAGTTCCTCCAGTACCTTGACTTACAGTATTGTGAGAGTGTCTCTTCCTCAGTTTAAGGAATTCAAATGAAAACAGCCAGATGATGCACCAGGGCTGCAAAACCTGGAGGCCAAACATGTGAACACTCTGTGTGGTGGTGCTTCAAAGAGGATGTAAGACTTCAGAACCACTAAAAGAGAAACAGCATAATTAATTCCTCAGATAAATATTTCAAACATGCTCAAAGTGTTACAGGTGGTTGACTCTTTGATATGCAATTAGAGTAGCGCACAAAAGTTTGTTAGCACATTTTCAGAGAAAGAGAACATAATTGAAACACAGAGTTCCAAAACAAAAATACTTTTCAGGTCAATTGTTTTGGAGTAAACTCTTTTCCAGGACCGAAAAGAAGCTTTGTGCTCTGTGGCATGGGACCTACATGACTTTAGGACATTTGGATTGTCTTTTTTTACCCATCATAATGGTAGAATAACAGAACAAATGGGATTGAAAAGTAGGCATCTGCCATGGGGACTGTGTGTCCCCAGGAAGCAGAGGTACTTGCTAGCATCTCCCCACCGTTACAGCAGACACATTTGGAAACATGCTCATTGTCATAATTTCCTAACAGGCTGAAAGCTGAATATATTATCATCAAGGACACTTCTGTACAAGTGCACTGCTTTTCATCTTTTTTTTTGAGAGAGTCTTTACCTTACTCTTTCCAAAAATGGTGCTCCACACAGACAGGCATTGTCCAAGGAGTATTAGCTTGCACTGGGATTATATGTTGTGAATGGACACAATCTATTCTCTGTAACTATTTAGCATGAATACCATTTGTTTGGATGGCAAGAATAAATGTCTTAAAGGCGGGACAAAGATGGGATAAACTTCTAGAAAATAACAAAGTCATCTACAAGCCACTGGAGAAGGCAGTCCTGCTCTTAGCTCTTCTATTGCACTAGATTTCTCACGCAGGGACTGACCACTCTGCTCAGAAGAGTCAAACTCTATTCACAACATTTTCTATGCAACTGGTGAGCTGTGAGTGCTCAATTGGTGCAAAGAAAATAGTTGGATTAGACAGAAGGAACTGAGACAGAAACTGATTTTTTGGAGTATGATCTGTCTCCTCCACCCCCAACCTCACCAGTGAACTGAAATATTTTTCATCCCTTTTTAGAAACATTGCAGTTACACCCATGTGCCTTTTTCTGCATGGCACATTTAAGACAGTTTAGGGCATGTTGTAATCCAGCATTTCAAGAAGATAGTGTTTCATCTACCTGTTATCTCTACCACTACCCCTCTGGCTTCTTTCCTCGGTCTGACACAGGTGAAATACTAGAACATCCCTTAAAAGAAAGCCTGGTTCAGTTTTAATCTGTGTGTAGACCTGCATCTGGTATAACACAAGTGAAATGTGATGGGTAAGAAGGGTAAGGGATGTGTGTAAGAATGGGGTCTATGTGTTAGAGACTGACTGAGCATCTTAAACGAAAGCTTTCTAGTTCACTGGGATTTTTGTTTCCATGGGATCTGACATCTACAAATGTCTCCAATGGGAGCTGCCATATCTCAGCCATTTGGAAACTCAAGTGCCAATACTCTCAATTTTTTTAGCGCTGCAACACTGTCATCCTTGATACTTTCCAGGTACCACTGTCCTCTTTATTGTCCATACCCTACAATAAGGTTTCAAACAAAGGAGTCTTACTGCAGATGTGAATATGCAGAAAATTCCAGAGTACTATCTACTGTGCTTCTTGGAGAGAAATGTACATGTCTTTCGTTTCTTCCAATTTTCTTTCTAACTTACTTGAGTATACAGTTTCATCACTTCTTTTACTCCTGTCTGCTTCGTGGCTTTGGTGTACTAGAGGCATTTCCTATAATAATTTTTTTCTTATCTAAATAGTTTTAATGTCCCATGGGGCTCTTTGTCCCTTTATCTCTTTTTCTTTCTTTCTTTTTAAAAATATATATTTTTGACCTGCTGCTACTTCCCATACTTTCTTTGTGAATTTTTTTCCTTTTGTTTCTCTTTATCTTCTCTCATTGTCTGGCCCCTTAACAGGCTTTTATTCTTTACATTTACATGCAGAACAGAAATGTTCTGTAGTGCTCACAGCTGTATAAGCTCTGATTTTAATATTCTAGTCCTGTGTACAAAGACTTGCTTACACTTGGGAATGACTCATTCTCCCCTGCATTCTAATTTAGCAAGTTTAAATTACACTGATGGCTTAGCTTGTGATCAGCTTCTTGTAAAGGAGTCAGAACTGGCTCCTTAGCAGCTTTTCAAAATTATTTTCTAAGATACTGTGCTTTCTACTTGAGATCAGATAGTAGAATCTTCACAGAGAGGTGGTATATCTAGTCTTGTACTGTAATTGATGCCTAAATCTCTGAAGTTAAATTATACTTATGGTGCCTTGAAAACTGCAAGCATTAATAAAAGAAGCTGTATTGGTTCCAAGCAGACACAACTTATTCCCTAACTTCTGTCTTCCCTACCACTCCTTCCTCCCACCCCTAATAGTATTTCTTCATATTTAAGATGCCCCTGAGACTTTTGCAAGCTAAGCAGCTCTAGCTCTCTCAGATTCTTCTCAAATGAGTCATGCTCTGGGCTCTTACCTTACTCGTCTTTGTGGCCCTTCACTGGACTTTCCAGTGAACTGGACTCTTCCCACGTTTCTTTTTGTCTGGGGAGCCCATAACTAGATCCATCACTACAGATGTGTCTTACCAGTTGTCCTGGGTCCACCAGTACCCTCTGGTCAGTGTCTGCAAAGGTGCTTTCTGTAAGGGCACTCTTATCCTAACACAGTGGTCCAGCTTGTCAAAGGGAGATTTTTGGACATGGACACAGCTCAGAGGTTGCCTAAACAAGGTAGGAGTAACTAACTAGAATGTACTTATGATCCTTTTCTGGGATAGGGATTCCAGACCTAAACCTTCCAACAAATAGTTTTAATATTCTTTAGACATGTCTGGACTCTCATAGTTGCAGCATTGTTACATCAAATGATCCAGTCTCTGTAACAGTGCATATAAAGTAAATCTTTATCATGAGGGAAAGAAATAGGGTCAATTGGAAATCTGATAAATTTTTTATCAATACTTTAAAATAATAAATTATTTCCAACAAACAAGCCTTGGAGTTTTATTTCTGAAAATTTTCATTAGTAAGTTGTTATTTTTTATTTATTTGATTAAATAAACCTCATGCTGCCAGCAGTCTTTTATGTCTTTTATGGACTGCCTCTAATTGCTCTTTTTTCCAAATCCAAGCTGAGGTTAAGATAATGCTTTTAAAATTTCAATGGATAATTTTTCACTTGGGGGCTACCACTGTAATCTCCCATCCTTGTTTTTAAGACAATGAGATGTCAGCTGCATTTTTCTTGCTAAAATATACCTTTCTACACATAATGTTTTAGTATCCACACTTATGTTACACAATTCTTGAAAAGCGGATACAGGAACCTCAGGAAGAAGCTATAAATTAGAACATTCTAATAAAATATTTGTCATCAGGAGTTGGTGAGTATACTCACTATTCATTTTGAAATGTAAGCTGAAAGGGATTCACTCAAAAATGTGCTCAAAAGGAAACCAGTGTCTGCAAGATATGCCAAACATGAAATATCATGCCCTCTCTCTTCATTTGCAAGCGATGTCTTTCTTTTGGTGCTCATCAGGACATAGACTCATGATCCTGGAAGCTCCAATCTGTCATGCAAATGTGTAAAGGACTGCTGGAGAAGCCCAGATGTCCCTTGGATGGTGAAGAATTGCTTGAGGGCCTGTTGGATTTTTGTGAGGAGGCAGCTGGCATCTGCTCAGATGTCTGTCATGGAACTGGCTTTGATCCTACTCGTGTTTTCATGGTAACATTAGACTCTGATCAAATGAGCCTTTATCGACCTCTTCCTCATAGGAAATAACATGGGAAAAGACCAGGAATATTTTTTTCCAAACAAAAAGGTTCAGACAATTCTCTTGACCACTCCATGTCACTTTATGAACCTCCTTTATGTAGCTTGAACTTGTAATATTGCAAATGTGTGTGTATGCAGGGGGAAATATCAGAAGTGTATTTGCTATTGCTGTGGTTTAACCCCAGCCAGGAACCAAGCCCCACACAGACCCTTGCTCACTCCCCCACCAGTGGGACTGGGGAGAGAATTGGAAGAGTAATAGGTATAAAACTTGTGAGTTGAGATGAAGACAGTTTGATAGAGAAAGCAGAAGCTATGTGTGCAAGCAAAGCAAAACACGGAGTGAATTCCCTGTTTCCCATGGGCAGGGAGGTGTTCAGCCATCTCCAGGAGAGCAGGGCCCCATCCCGTGTAAAGGTGACTGGGGACTCCACCACTCCAAATGTTCCTCCCTGCTTCCTCCTTCTTTCCCCACTTTCTGTACGGAGCATGATGCCATGTGTCTGGAATATCCCTTGGGTCAGTTTGGGTCACCTGTCCTGCCTGTGTCTCCTCCCAACCTCCTGCACACCCTCAACTTCCCCCCAGTGTGACAGTACAAAAAGCAGAAAAGTTCCCGACTCTGTGTGAGCCCTGCTCAGCAGCAACAAAAACATCCCTGTATTATCAACCCTGTGTTCATCACAAATCAAAAACACAGCCCCATACCAGGCACTGTAAAGAGAATTACCACAGCTGAAACCAGTACTGTTATATAGGAAAATGTATTGCATTAAACACATAAAATCTAATTCAAGTGTGTAATTAATACGTATGGGTGGATGTTCTTTGAAGTGCAATATGTAGCAGATTTGCAATGGCTTTAAATTATTAAATAATTGCATAACAATTATAAGTGTACTTTATTCTTTTGGATACAAAGAGGCTACAGAAGCATTTATTATTAAACCCTGTTATGGCACAAAGGGCTGATGGGTTTTGTAACGGTGATTCCTTGTCAGTTTTTTTGTACACATAACTGCATTATTTTAGAAAGGGAACTTTTTATAGTCTGATGCACCCTTGTCACAACAGACTGAAATATCATAATTTTTTTTGACATTACAAATCAACTTATGCTGGTTTCAGTTCTGGCATGGCAAAATTATTTCTGATTTCTAAACCATTAAGTTTAAAGATAGCTCCTATATTCATGATAGCATTACAAAATTTGCATGTAAATATGACTTCAAAGAGGAGTCTCATAAACAAGAAAATATTTAGTAATGGCTGTGAAAAATTCAAAACACATATATTCATTAATAATTCTGGGTTATCGTTAACTTTTTTTAAAGATAGAACAGTGAAATGAAAATGACAACAAAATCACTTCATGTATATCTAGTTAGTGAACAAAATTAGGGCATTATTGTGCAGAATTAGCTGATGTAAATCAAATATATGTCTGAAATAAATATATGGATAGGCACAAGAAAGTGAGAGAGACATAATACCTGGTATTTCAAAATGATGACTCCCTTATCTAAGCCATTGAAGGAAGAGGGAAAAAGTAATCAAAGAGTTAGAGATCCTCCAAAAAGCAGTGGGCCTATGCAGGAGAGACATGAAGGGTCACAGATTCAGGGAGTAAAGTTTATGCCTTTTAAGGTAGAAATAAAACAAAAATCAAAGAAGATGCTAATTAAAAAAAAAAAATCAACAGAATCCATCTTTGTCTACAAGCCAAGTGATTTTGTACACTGAACCAAGGGAGTGTCTTTCATGTATTCCTGGTGGAAAATGCCACACAATAGTGGAGCAGATGTATTTTGCAGTTGCTAGAATTCATTTTTGAGAAGTACAATATCACCTTTAATATATTTCAGCTGCCATATAACATCAAAGGCACTTCAGTGTCCTGCTGAGTATGTTTGAATGGTGCATCACTGTGAGACCCTTTCCTTTTTTGGAAAAAATCTGCATGGCTTTTTCTGTGTGTTACTTTTTGGCTGCAGAATAAAGAAGGGAAAGAGGCAAAGTATGATAAACGAAATATTTAGGAAACTAATATGACAACTGTGAAATCACTATTTCCTTGGTGTAGCTACAGTTGCTGTCAATAAAATGCAATTAATTTAATTTGTATGTTTAATTGAAATCATGGTTTAATAACATATTAATGAACCCTTTTTGACAGAAAATCTTTGAAAGTTTGTAGAGCTATAATGTGAAACTCGTGTGTGAAAAGCTCTGCAATAACAGGATCTGGCCATGGATTCTTTCTTTTGTTTTTGTTACTACAATTTGAGAAGGAAGATTCTCATGAGAAAACTGCCAGAAATGGTTACAACACCCTTACTGCTTTATTTCTCAGTCTAAATCAGAACAAGGGAAGTTCACATTTCCTTCTTATTTTTAACTTTATTAATTTGTGGATTATCTAGATATAACTCAATTAGCAGGAAGTAAGCATTCCTCCTTAGAATATTTATTATTTTTATAGTGTTAGTGGGCTAAAGATGAAGAGATATTCTCAGCCTTAAATAATTTACTATCAAATCACAGCACCCAAATCTCTAAGGAGCAAGAACACAACTGTAAATTTCCTGACGATTATTGATTATTTATCATGTTTATAATTTGCACTTTTTTACAAAGATGAGGAAATGTCACAACATTTAACATTTTTTCCTTTGACGTCACAGGTTCCATTTTTTCCCTGAAGTTCTCAGCATGTTTCTATAGACTTTGACAACATTACCTTCTTAGCAAACTTTCTCTCAGGTGGGAAGCTATGTAACAATTAAGATAATTTTGTTTTTTACTAAGTATTTACAAAGCTGAAATTGAATCATTCTGTTTTGTAAACATTTGGTAGCTATATTTCCTCTTTGGTTCGAGGTTCTAGCACTGCAATTATTTTCTTCAGATTGATATTTCAGGACATGGGGGCTTTCACTTGGAAAAGCATGGAAATGTGTGTTGTTTCCTTATTTTCTGGGGCTACATTTAACATATTCTTAAATGAAACAAACAAACAAAAGGGATAGAAAAAGGGCAGGAAGGAAAAATTATTAAGCACTAAACAATAAGCAACAATTCAGACTAGATGGTAGTCTGACTTAAAAAAAGGTAGCAACAAAAAGTTTATCTGTGTTGGGGAAAAAAGGTAGCTTAGCATGGCTGCTATTACTTCTGACAGTGAGGCTCCTGTGGCTGCGAGTGCCTGCTTCAAAGAGCTGCTGAACATCACCAGTCAGTTTAGTTCCAGCTCTCTGGAATGCAATATTCATCTAGAAGTGTTCATTGTCAGGGCTGTTTTGTAGAAAAATAAGACACCTGTTCTATTTAAATGCTTTTGCTGTAAACCAGCTGGGGCCAGCACCGGTGCTCAGGAAGTGTTGTGATTTTGGGATTGTTGATTTGAGCTTTGGATACAGCCTTTGCTGGCAGTGATGGCTGAAGTTGGGAATGAGCAACCTTGGCCTTAGGAGAGCCCCAGTATTTAACTGCAGTAGAATCAAAGCCACTGGGAAAGCCTGGCTACAGTTTCAAGCAAGATATAACCCTTTGGTGGCTGAAAATATGAAATATGGAAATGGAATATGGAATCTGCAAAATATAATTCTTCTAGCAATTTAGTGTGAGCATTGCAAAAAATAATATAATCACAGTGAGACTTTTTTTGGTGTCCTCCAAAATATGGGAAACAGATGCAATATACTCTTTTGGTAATGAGTCATATTAATGTCTATGTTAACACTAATATAATCATAGGGGTAAAAAGAAAAAAAGCTCAATTTGAATAATTCCTTTTGCAAGCAGTTTTTCCTTTGTTTTAATATATAACTCCAGGACTGAAAACACTTTGTAGGGCAAGAAAACACTATAATAACAACATAAAGGAAAGTAAAGATCCTGAGAGTTGGTATGATTATTTTTGTCTTTATATCATATTTAATTCCATAATTACCAACATGGGTAACCATTTAATATGGTTATGAATATGACTTGTTTATTTCACACATTACAATATGATTGTAGTCCTGAATGAACTTTCAGGGTAGACTCTGTTGTTCCTGTCTGAAGTGGTGGTTTGCTGAGGCATGGAGCCAGTCTAGCTGCTAGCTGGCCCTGCAAGATGAAGCTGCAGCCCTCCTCCTCCTCACTTTGCACTTCTGAGGCTCACCTTTCTCCCCAAACCAAGCTGATTCACTCACTCTGTGGGTTGTTAAGAAGGCAAGAAAAAAGGTGAATTTAATTGAATTAATACCATGTAATATTCTTTACTTATTATATAATTTTTAATAGGTACATGTGTACTCTATAGATCAATTTACATTATTTATATAATGTAATTTAGACTCTGCTAAAATTGCATTAAAATTATGAGAGTTTGGCACAATGGCAGCTTCCCAGAGCTCAGAAGAGCTTCATTATCAGCAGAATTTTAGCTTTAATTAATATTTATAAAGGAGTTTGGGCATAATGAACTGCAATGCAGTTGCAAATGCACTCAACCGCATCAATTTTAAGGTGATTTTATTACGGGTTAAATCCTGACATCTTTAGGAACTTTTAGTAGAACCTTGCTCACTAACTAGCATGTTTATGGTATGGGCTAGTGATATTTCCAGCAACTGTGTTGAAAGCAGACAAGAATTACAGAATCTGTGAAATTGAACATGATCTCATGCAGGCAGACAGGGATGCAGGCTGCAAGAACTGTGTCTGTATAGGCATCCTTTGGGGCCATGGTCCAGACTAGGGTCTTGTCAAGAAAAGATAATATTTGATGAAATATGATGGTGACATGAAAGACAGGTTTTCTGAGTGCAGAAAAAGAATTTTGAACATGAATAATTTGCTTTGCAGTTGTTTAGGGTTCATTTCTGCTCTTTCTGTCCTGGTTTTCAGTCAAAAAATTCATTAACAAGGATGTCTTTAATGAGACTAATTAAAAAGAAAATTCTGTTTTCCCGTATATCAGAAATCTGTCTTAATAGTGTGAATTATATCACTTCAGTTTCACCTTTGCAGCCACTCCTTTCACTCACAGAAGTACTGAAAATTGTTCAAGTATCATTTATAGCACCTGGATCCTTAACAGAGGCATGAAGATTCCCCAGAATATAATTAAATTAATTGGAATTGTAAACTCAAACTTAATTACAAAAAGATGCATTGTAGATATGTTTCTACTTCAGAATCCAAAAAGTTCTTCTGGTCTTATTGTTTCCTACCAGGTTCAAGTATAGCATCTCAATATCACTGCAAATTAACCTTGTAAGAGTGGCACTGTCATTGTTAATATTATTATAAACCTGAGTGCAAAGGGTCAATGGTAAATTAAAACAAATCAGTTGAAAGGAGATAAACCAATACAATTCATTAGTTGTTTCTAGGTTTTTAAGAAGATCAAATTTCAGTGAATGTATATTTTTCAACTGTAAACTTCATGCAATCATGAATAGAAGAGAGAGCATTTCCTAGTGTTCTGTGACATGGAATCCCTACAAATGAGCTCTCCTGAGATTTGAGTCACCTTTTACCATTTTTGTCATTTATTTGTCACTAATTCGTGGA
Source organism: Acridotheres tristis (assembly GCA_037013685.1). Classification (NCBI taxonomy): domain Eukaryota; kingdom Metazoa; phylum Chordata; class Aves; order Passeriformes; family Sturnidae; genus Acridotheres; species Acridotheres tristis. The sequence continues at coordinate 97,012,059 of CM072886.1, read as the reverse complement.
AGCTGTCTATGACACCAGCATGGAAGTTGTACTGTAAAGGATGGGGTAGGAAGGATTCCACTGGCACATTTAAAAAAACCGTCTGAGGGATGGTAACATTATAAAACATGATTTTGCACCTTTAGAGCACCTAAAGGAAAATCATTTAAGCAGATGATAATGATCAAAATGGGCAGTCCAGTAGTAAATTAGACAAAAACATGTTCCTGTCCCTCTCCTATAATGCTGTAGCTTTCAGGAAGATGGTAAATATTGCTGTAACTGGACTTTATTCTCTTGGATAATGGGAGCATGAATAAAAAGATGCCATAAAGAAAAAAAATTAGAACCTTTCAGGCGTTAAAAGAGAGGTAATTACAGGACATAAAATAGTGATAATTTTTAGCTGCACAAAATAGTTTCTATTTTTCTCTGCCAAATATTGCAGGTCTCCTAAGAATAAAATAGTGATTTTTTTCTTTTTTCTTTATTTCTTTTTTTTTTTTTTCTCCTGTAAGACCCTGACTATGCCCTCTCCTTCAGCAGCTCTGGGCCTAATTGACCACAATGATTTCATATGACATCCAGCAGGAAATGTGTCAACTCTTCAGGTGCTTGGCGCTGGAGGGAGAGGGTCATGTTGCTCTTGAGAAGGCAACAAAAATAACAACCTCTCCTTCAAGCCTAGTCTAAAACTGTTTTGCTTCTTGCTTTCTTGTCTAATTGAAAGAAATTCGAGGGGCAATAGAGTTGCAAAGTCTAGTTCATGGTTAGAAAAGCTCTCTGACTGAGGTAGCCTTTAGGAATAAAACAAGTTCCTCAAAAGAACATTTTTCAGCCAGTTTAGTAGAAAACTCTCCTCCTGTCTGATTCAGCTCACAGGAGTCTGGAACTCATCACCAATACTGAAGAATTTAAGTCACTGTACAGGGTTAGCCCATCTTTATGTTAAAAATTTCTTGTAGTGCCAGCCCCCTGATGAACCACCTTGCCCTCACCAGTCATCAATCTTTATCACAGCTGCAGTCCCCTGGACTGATGAAAATATCAGTCCTGACAGAGGAAAGTGTTGGAAGGAGAGAGAAGCTGGATGGTATTGTGAAAACTGATCCCAAAGGATTGGTAGCAACATTATCTTGAGGCTGGTGCCCTTAAAACAAAATGTACTTCATTCAGATCACCCCTTGGGAGAAGGCCCAAAACTTGATTTTGGTCAAAAATTTTAACTTCATCAGGTGAACGCTAACAGAGAAGGAAGGAATTGTTTGTGTCTGTTTGGAGTGAAAGAGGAAAGTTGAGACTTAAGATATTATTAAATGATACTATTACAAGCTACGCAAAGCTTAATAAAAAGTTTCTTTGAGGAATTGAATTGCTTTTCTTTTAGCTTTATAAAAGTAAACTTTGCTATCACTTCCTCAAAAAGCCTCAATTTTATAAGCTGACTAAAAATGATTGCAGATACTAGTGTTTTATTTTGCACTGCGGTGTGAGGATAAGCTTTCTGTCATATGGTAAAAGTTTTTTTCACCAGTTTCTCAATGTCATTAAATTTGTTCCATAAAGCATATGGAAATGTAAAAAAGAAATTATTGCAATAATATTTGTGTGGATTTGAAACACAGATTGTTGGATTGTTGATAATGATTGTACAAGTTGCTTCAGCAGGAGGTAGTGAGGATGTGGTCCTGTTGGTGTTAGCAGGAGGTCTGCTGCTGGCAGGGCAGAATCAAACACGCTGAGCTCCCTGCAGCCTTATCCTCATTATGTGAACGAACTAAAGAGCAGTGTGTGACTGAGTCTGGCCCCAAAGCTGCTCTGCCTCTAAAGATGTGCATTTCTGCAGGTATACTATGTATTCCTTCCAAAAAACCAAAAAAAAAAAAACAAAATAAAAACACCAAACCAAACAAAAAAAGCACACAAAAAACCCAACAAACAAACAAAACCACTTTTTTTCCCACTCTTCTCTTCTGATATTAATCTGTTTGCAGGCCAAAGAAGTCTCTCTTTCAGGATGTAATACCAAAAAGAATAGCAAAACCCAGTGAGATTGACAAGAATAGAAATGATGAGTTCTGTTATAATATCCCCTACAGAATTGTAACATTTCTATTACAGCCTTCATCATAATTTATGTTATTAAAAAGTTATAAAAGACATTTGCACCATATAACTTTTATTTTTCTGTTTTAAAATTTTATTTATTTATTTATTTTTGGAGGTGGTGGTAAAGACTTTTTCCTGAAAGAATATGAATTATTTCCCTGGAATATTTCTAAATTAAATGCAAATTTTGATTTATTTATTCTAGCAGGGAAAAAAAGTCACCACCTTGTTGATGCCAAACGCAAGAGGGAAGAATTTAGAAGTTTTAACAGAAAATATGAATTTGTAAATGGAGAGCAGAGAGGTTGTCAATTTTTAAAGTCAGAAAACTTTGAAGTGGAAATATCATGGGCTGACATTTTTAAAATAAAGACTCTTTTCATGTAGAGTCCATCAAGTGAACAAAAAAAATGAGCTTTAGTTTCCTAAAGAGTATTAGCCATGCTGGAAAAAAAAAATCCAAATTATTATTTTTTATCCAGTTTCAGTCAAAACTAAAGTGAAAGGAAGTTTTTCTGCATTACACAAACATGGCATAAATTGCAGGAAGCAAATATGTCAGTAATGGAGAATCTTTTCACATTTCTGTTTTGAGGCAGATTTACAGATGATAAAAAGAAAAGAATATTAGTGTAGCAGAGTATTTACTTGGGAAAAATTCTGTTCCCCAGAAATTGATTGCAGTATTATCAATTCAAGTATGTTTATCCCTTATTCTATATATTTTCTGCCACTAATAAAATATTTGTTTATATAAATAAACGGCTAATTCTGATTAAAAAAACAAAAACAAAAAGGAAATGTATGGCATTTTGGCATATTACAGGTTTTTCTTTTGATTTAGCTTCATCTTTATGTTCTTAATAAATAAATCAAAACATTCTCACCAACTGAAAGAGTAGCCAGTTTCTAATTCCTATGGGTTTATGATTTTTGCACACCTGCCAATGTATCTAATTCACATTTTTGATAAATGTAATCATCTCTGTTACATCTCTACAGTCAAAGGTCTTGATGCCTCTATCAGCTGAAATATCTACACACAGAAATTACCAAATGATACTGGTAGTTGTCTAGTGAGGTCCTTGATTCTCTTCTCAGTGCTTATCTTGGTCACATTGTCTTTCCAAGCCACCTGAGGAGTAATTCCTGGCTATCCCCGCTTGTGATACTTTGAATTCCCACTTTTGCACATGAATGGGGGATGTCTAAGTGCCTAGTTACAAAACACCTATCAGTCTCCATCAACAGTCCAAATATGGGGTACAGTGTTTCTGTGCATTCTGTCAGGGATAAAGACAGTGTGGAGGCTACCTCATCTTCACAGGTACTGAAATAAAAAGCAGGGAAAATAGAGTGTGTTTAGAAAAAACGTCCTCTTTCTCACCAAACCCTTCCAGGAAAGAACAAAATTTCTTAGTATTTTTCACATTTAAAGTAATTTGGAGAATTTTTCAGTGAAGCATTTTCTTCATTTGAACTCAGGCAGGTATTTACAGGTCTGAAAGTTTATATAATTTTCTGGTGGCTGAAGTCCTCATTCAGCATTTTGGAGGGCTGAATATTGGTCCTTGCTTTAGCTGTTGCATATTAATCCATGACTATGCACAATAGAAAAGGTCTTGGAAGATGACCAAGGACAGCTGCAAAAGCGGGTATTTCATGGGGGAAGACCTCTTTCCAGGTTTCGCCAGGCTTGATTATCTGTCTTCTAGACCTTTTCTTGTAATCATGGTATATCTGCACCAATTAGTGGTTTGTCTGCATTTTCTTCTGTCTTCACTCAGAGTCAGGATTAAAAACATGAAGGAGATGAATTTTCTTGTGTTTGGGCTTCGTTGTTTATTAAATGTTATTTAGAGCACGGAGAGTTCTGCAACACTTCCAGCTACCAGCTAAAAGTGAGCAAAATGGAGGTGAACTGAGCTAGTTACCAGGTCTCTTAAAGCTAAACAGTCCAATAGAGAATTAACACCTATATTATTTATACTTTTGACCTAATAACCGAACTTCTGTGACCCACAGTGCAGCACTAACTGTCCAGCCAGAAGCTACTACCAGAAATTATGAAGAAGAAGATAACAGAAGCTCAAAAATCCCAGGTTTCTGGGATCCAACATTCCTAAGGTCAAAGTTCTGTGGTGATAGGAAAAAGAAACTTTTTAGAAATCTTTATAGATTTTGTGGGTCAACCAAACTCTTTTTCTACTTATCTATTTTTGCTGTGTTCACAATAGCTGCATGTTATCATGTATATAATGTGTTATAACAATGTCAGCTTTGTTGACAGGCTAATAGCCCCCTTTTACTAAAATTCAGCTGGCCTGATTATCCTCTACTTCACAAATTATAGCACCTTTCATACCTACATGACGAGGGTTAAAATGATAAGGGCTTTTGTGAGAGGAAAAATTTGGTTTAACAGTGTACCTTAGATAAAATGTGGCCCTGGTAGAATGGCTGAAGAACATTCACACCAAGAAATGTTGAGATTAGCATGTCAAATTTTTTTTTCAAGAGTATACTCTGTTTTGCTTTTTCAAAGGTTGGGCAGCAGAAATTAGTAGAGATTCTTGGAGCAGACCCTGTGATTTCACAGAGACAAATGAAATCCTGCTTGGCTTAAATGACCCTACAGCTCACATGGGTACCTGGTTTACAATTCAACATTTTATTTTTTGGCATTTTTTTTCCTTTTGGAATCATGGCACTTCAGCAATTTACAAATGGAAAAAATAAAATTGACATTATTTTAAGAAAGACTGCATGTTTTCTTCTACATATTCCTTTCACATTTATTGAACTTGGATTTGCACACAGAAGGGTTCAGCTTCATCACAAATGCAGAGGCTGATGGACACAGTCATATATCAAATTCTCACTGCTCACCTTACAAATGAATTATCAGGAGTGCTGCAGTGTTGGGACTAACTCTGTCCTGCGCATTTCTTTCCATGCTCAGCTCAGGCTGCTACATGACTGTCTCTGTGACTTAGAGATAAGGGAATCATCACTCGGGACTATGCACAGGCACAGTAATCTGCCTTTTCTGGTGTGTATTTACTGATATATTGTGGTGCTGGTCTTCATGCTGGTGTGTGCATTTCCTGTGTTTAGTCTAAGACGAAGACAAGGATTAGAGAGATTTTACCAAGGGTTATTAAGTTCTGGTGCAAATGGACAGTACTATCCTCAAGGTAATAGCAGTTTCTGATTAAAAAGAAGCCTCCTTGATATGGTAAATATCAAAATGCCAAGGTACTGAGCAACCTTTCCACATTTTGTTTTGAAACTAATGTTATTTTCTGATGAGGTTTCTCTAGCTCCTAATTCTTATCCCTGTAGACACTTTGGTGAATATTTAACACTCACAGGTTTTAGTGTGGTGTCTCACTAAAAGTAAGAACATTTTTAGAGTAATTGAAAATTTTTTACCTGAAATATCTTCAGACAAGTTAAAATATTAAAAAAGTGATGTCTCTAAACAGTTACAAAAATAAACATCTTTCAATTTATCTCACTTCCTTCACTGACGATCCTGAAAACCTATTTGAGAGGACTGTGCGAAACATAATCAATTACATGTTTAGACTATGTATAAACATTCAGTTTGTACTAAGTGCAAGTTTTCGAGGTGAAAAAAGCCTATAGATTTCATTTTATTCAGTCCTTTTTAGTACATCCACATCTCCTTTCTCTTTATGCTGTTTTACGTTTGGAATAGTTACACAGAGTTACTATAATGTACCTGTGCTGAAAGTGTTCAGGCATACAAATATTCCTCTTTCATTTGTCCTTTTCGATAAGTATAAATTGCTCTATTATTCCTGAAGGACAGATAGAAGTGGAAACACTCATTAGGCAATTATGTTCTCAATAGCAAACACATCAGGGCTGGTTTGTACTTAATATTTAGAGTTAATATTGCAAAATCCTGTTTCATGTTGTATAGATTCATTGTAAGGCAGGAGTGAAAATACACAGAATTATCTCCCATTACAGTTTGTGAAACTTTTATTGAGTCTGTCTACTAACAATGAAATCATCATGGGGCTTGCAGTGTAATCCCTTTTCCTACCACAAATCCCGATATTTAGAGCACAGAAGAGAGAAGTTTTGAGGAATGAAAAAATGAGAGTGTATCTACTTCCTTCAAGAACTCATCTTTGTTAGCAAAATGATTTCTGAAACTTCCACCCACATCTTCCAACATGGTATGCTGTACATTAGATTCATTGAGCTGAGATGGAAAAAAAACCTGCATGGATGTCTCAATTTAAAAATTAAAACCACCCAAATATGAGTGATAAACTAATGATGTACATTCAATAAATGTATACATTTGTAATTAATATAGTGTACAAGTGAGCCTGCAGAATAGATAGTGATAGAGATTTGATTCACAGATATATTCAACTTTAATTAAAGCTGTCAGTTCCTAGAAAATTCTATTTTAGTAATGCAACTCTGCTTTCAGTCATTCTGACTAGATCTGGTAATGTCTGCCAAAAAATATGGCTAAGATACTGAAGTCCGAATGTTGAAGATCTGCTGGGTATCTTCATCCAGAATATCAGACAAGCAGTTCTATTGAAATTGGTGACTTACACCGGCTTGGAAATTTTCACTTAATCTATCTGCAACAACTGTTACGTTACAAAAAGCTCCTGGCTGCAGATGAAGATCCCAACAAAGTCTATCCTGGTCACCATGCAATGCATTCACTGCCAAATGTTTGCCAATGTAGCTGTTTGTTTGCAGCATGATCTCAAGAGCAGGAGACACAACACTTGTATCCTCTGAGCCTATCTGTGGAAAGATATTCTTAAGCCTTTTTCTTTCTGTGGTTTCTTCATGGGCTCTTCTGGTTCACTTTAGATAGAACAAATGAGGTGTCTTTTTCTCCTCTTTAATAAAGAAGGAATTTAAATGAATTTTTGTTGTGGCCAAATCCCTGCTGTCTTAAGGACCTGATGAAACATCTTTAGCATTATTTGTCTTTTCTGATACAAGACAAGAAGCAATAATGTCATGTGCTGTAAACCTCTCTGATGGTAGAGCTGGGCTTTTTGTTTACTCCCTCAGGTGATTTTTCTAAAGTTCCTTCTCTCTCCACTGCACAGTGTCCGTTTCTTGGAGAAGGTTTCAAAAGGTCATTTTAAAACAATATTTATGTGAAGTCACTTTTTTAAGCTTCCCTCTTAGTTCTGAAACATTTTTTCCCCCATTCAAATACAATATTTTGCTCTGTTTTTTTTTCTCCTTTTGTACTGAAAATGTATTTTTTATGCACAATCATGGCAGTCTTAGTCTTGCTATTTTTTTTATAAATTGTCTCATCAGCAGCGTTTTTCTCTTATGCTTTTTTTGTCCTCTGCAACCTCTCTACACCACTGCTGTCCCATTAAGAAAACAAGAAGTCAGCTGTGAATTCATTACTTTGATTCTACTGAATTCTAAAGATCACTTTGATTCTTCAAACCAGAAGGTGACCTTGTGTTTATTTAATCATGTTCAAATATGAGTCACAGGAGTCAGATGTCATTATGCAGGCATGTGCACATACATTGAAGTATGCTGTTGATGTAAGGTCCAAGCTGATGAAAATTTCACTTCTCAGATATTTATACATCAAAGTACAAATAGGATTGGTTTTGGCTGGGTTTGTTTGGGATGTTTTACAATTGTGGATAAAAGCTCTTGAAATAAATCAGACATGACTAACCTTTACATTTATATATCCTCCATAGTGTATGGTCCAACTTTACTTATGAATTCTGTAATCTTCTTTCCATTCCTCCTTTCCCACTTCTCCAAGAGCTACACTGACAGTGGCAACAGAATCTTAGGACATTGAGCAAACAAGAAAAGAGTAGGATAGATGTTGTCTGGTCCCAATCCTTTTAATCAAAAATTGTGTCTGAGATGGAGTATCAAATGGAAACTCAGTCTTGATTACCTCATTACTGCAAAGAAAATCATCCTTGAATGGTCTTTATGAGTAGTCAGTTCCCAAGCATGATATGCATTGCAATTTAAAAAAGTATTTTAGTAGAATAAACCAAAGGTCCTTCTTTTCTTCAAAACATGGAGCAAAGCCCACCTCATCCTCAGTGCTCAGCTTTCTAAACTTTAAACTGCAAAACCTCATTACTCTCTGCCAAAGGATAATTGACAAAGAACTTCTGGAGTCACCGGAAGGACTGTCTGTGACCTGAGTATTCAGGAGCAAGGTCATCTTCATGTAATTTAAGGCCAGTGTTTTTGAAGATGGCACTACTAACAAACCGAATTTATTTTCTAGCAATCCCTATAAATGTCAGGAGGCACTGACAACTAGCAACACAGGAAACACTGTATATGTGTCATTTTGTTCCTACTTATATTACAATGAAAAGAAAGAAATTTGTCTCTCTTTTTATTGTGGTTAAAATTGAACAGAAATTTCTACATTGCACTTTGGTGCATGAAGGACAGAGGAGCCTAAGAGAGCTGATTGATCTTCAGAGACTCAGAAGTACAGAAGAAGCCAGCATGGATAAAATGGGAACTACTTCAGAGCTCAGATGGAATATGAAGTGCACAGAGGGTGGAAGCAGGAAAGAATTTAATGATGGCGCTTGAATGTACAGGGAGGAAATTATGACAGCTAAAGTCCATCTGGAATAAGCTAGTAGGGATGTGAAGTATAATAAGAAAATGTTTCTACAAGTGCATTGCCAGCAAACGAAAAACCAAAGAAAATGAACCCATTGCTCAGTGAGGTAGAGGGCCCAAGGACATAGGCCATAGAGAAGACTGGGTTACTCAGTGGGCTTTTTCTGCCTCAGTTTTTTCCTAATCTGTTCTGCCCTCAGATATCTAAGATCTTTGTAGAAAAACATTTGGATGACATGGCAGTCAAGTTGACAATGAGTAAACAGGATGCCTTTGTAGCAAAAAAAGACTAGTTTAATCTTGGGATGTATTACCAAAATTGTTCATGAGTCTGGGGGGAAGTAACTGACTTCTTCTCAGGTTACTGACTATGAGTTACTAAAAGAAGGGGACTGTTGAAAAGCAGTCCCTGAGAAACCTCACCATGTTTCAAAAAAGCAGACATCCTTTTAAAACACTCCAGAAGTCTGGAAAAGCTATTTTTCAATAACTGCTAGATTCGAGGCTTCTTAACAAGTAAGCTGTAAAAGAGAAGTGATGTTCTTTATTACAAAATAGCCTTGTGTTTGCTAAAAGTCAAGAGCAACATTTTTGTCTTCAGGTGGAGCTTTCTCTGTTGATTCCACTCGCCACTGACAGTGGCAAAAAAGAGAAAAATTGGGTTTTCTCTACCTAGGAAACAACAACTTTAATTCGCTCTTTTATTTTAGAGGGAAATCATAGAACCATTAAGGTTGCAAAAGACCTCTAAGGTCATTGATTCCAGCCATTAAGCAAACATGCTCTTGTGATTTAAGCTGAGCTGGCAAGTAAGCACCATGCAGCTGTTTGTTTGACTCTCTCTCTATGCTTGTCCCTTTGGAATGAGAAGAGAATCAAAAGTCAAACTTGCAGGTTGAGATAAATGCAGTTAAAGAATTGAAAACAAAATAAAATACAATAATAGCAATAAGAAATAATAATAATAAAAAAAAGGGAAATAAAAAAATCCCACAAGACCCAATGATACAATAAAAACATCCCATAAGACCCAATGATACAATTGCTCTCTGCCTCCTGACCGATGTCAGACTTTGCTCCCGACTTCAGATCTGCCCCCTCTCACGAGTAAGTCCCCCAGATTATACACTGGGCATGATGTTCTGTGGTGTGGAATATCCCTGAGGGCAGTTTGGGTCACCTGTCCTGGCTGTGTGCCCTCTGTTTCTTTTTTGTACCTCCTCACAGGCAGAGCATGAGATACACAAAGTCCTTGACTAGGGATAAACAAAAGTAGCAAAACCCAAAACATCAGCATGTTATCAACACCATTCTCATTCCAAATCCAAAATACAGCCCTCTAAGAGCTACTGAGAAGAAAATAACTAAATTAAACCCAGCTAAACCCAGTACATATACCTTATTAAAAGCAAACAGAAATAGAAAAAATGCTCTTTATAACTGCCATTTTTCAGCCGCCACTGGGCATATAGTTTTGTAGGTAAATTGTCCAAAAATAGCATATCTCTGTCTACTGAGTCCTTAATATTTGCTGTGAACGATGCCAATTAGTGACAACACTGACAACAGCTTGTCTGTCAGGAAGCTGCTTTGACACCATCCATCTGTATTTCACACAAGTCACTGAACAGCTGCTTTATTTCAGGGAGTTTCAGTCATTATTAATATACAGAAACTTCAAACCCATACATGAATATGGTTTCCAAAGTGACTGAAATCTCCAAAATTAAGTTTGAGAAGGATCATAGAATAGTCAAATGGAAAACCTATGTTTCAATCTATGTTTGAATGAAAGTTAGAAACATTTAAAGTCAAGAGAAAGAGTATATCCTTTTGCTGCTAAAATACCAGCTGAGACATCTGTATTCAAAATGCTGTAAAAGGAAGTGCAGTGTCTCTTAGCAAAAAAATTATAGAGATAGGAACTGTTCTTCAAAAACATCAGCTCGTATTCGAAGCATAGTATATGGAAATATATTCTGAAAAAATGCCTTACTTTTTACTCTTAAGAGGGAGGCTACTAGAGCAGCTGACCAGAAAGAAGACAAATTTTTTTACTGTGTTAACTGAATCTGGGCTTCACTCATTTTTTTCTGAGTGGCAGAAACTAGTAAACTTTAGAATATTTTCGTGGGAACACCTTCGCTATATTGGAAATAAAGTTGTTTACCCAAAGTTCTTTCACTGAACTGTTTAACATTTTGCTTGAATGTGGAACCAAGCAGAAAAAGAATCACATCTCATTCTTACAACTCGCAGCATGCAGCATTTCCTCATCCAGAGGTAATTGCTGTCAGCATGACAAATCACTAGGTGTTAAGATTTCCCAATAGTCTTTTAAATCACTATAGATACAAGAATGTAATCCTGCAGTTCTGAGCACTTAAAAACCCCAGTGCTGGTGACACGATTCTACACCCAAGAAGACGGATATGACTGATGCATCCTCAGTTCCCTTGTCCTCTTCCAGACCACAGGGGCAACCCTTTCTGGACATGGAGAGCAAGTGCTTCAAAATAACACCCCTCACAAGCCTGCAAGGACTTCAGTGGGACTTTTGCCTTTGCTGCTGTTTTGGGGTCGTCTATCTGGCTTTTGCTGCAGTCTTAATAATTAATACCTCCCATACTTGACATCCCATCTGGATGTGGGTATAGTCTTCATGCATCTTGTCTTGAATTCCCCAGAGGGCAAGTTCTCAGCAATGAGAAAGATTTAAGTTTGCAGTGAGGGTGTTTTCATACAGGTCTGCAATACTTTGCAGTCAAGAAGTTAGTGTGGATGCACCTTAGGTTTGTGGGAATACAATATTCTTATCTCTTAATTGGCTAAAAGCAAAGCTTACCAAAACTCTCTTTAAAACTAAAACCAAGATAATTTAAATATGAAGGGCTGGAATCTTGAGGGAAATTTCAATGAGATGGCAATTGAAAAAAAAGGACGAAATGTTATCTTCTTACAAATATTAAGGGATCATGAAACTTGTGTGGAAGAAGGAATACTTGAACATGTTCCCTCCATTATTAACTCTGATTAAGAAAATAAATATGATTTTTTTACCTTTTCACATGAATACTCTAAGTTCTGCATTATAAGGGTTACTTCAAATATTTCCACTTCTGCCTTCTAATAATTTCTTCCTTTAAAGTGGTCTTACCTTCCCATAGGTTCCAAACTGTTACATCATCCATATCCATTCATAAAAAAATAGATATAAATATATTTTTAGTGTTCCAAATACATTTTGTGTCAGATGTTTTGCCAATGTTTGCGAAAATTTTGTTTAGATTCACAGCTGGTTTTAACTACCTTGAGATAAATAGTTCTCTAGTTGTAAAAAAGTGGCTTCCACATCTTCAGCATTGTAATTTCCAGAATAAGAGATACAGAGAAATACAGGAGCAATTAATAATTATTTATTATTGATGTATAATTTTACATAAAAGTAAATTAATTACTGGTCTATTTAGTTTAGATGATTGCAATAAATAAATTAATTTATATGCATTATTTTTCAAATATAATACTATTTCATTCACTCAAGTGTGACTCAGAAATTATGCCCTTTTATATATATATATAACTGTATATAATTCAGAAGTAGGAATAATGTCCTTAAGACTCTAGGTGTAGAATGAACTGTGCAGCCCTGAGAGGCTTTTGTGTTTGCTAGGCACCTGAGTCATCTGGAGCATATAAAACTCTGAAATTGTATCAAAATTTCATTTCCTTCCTCCAAGATCCCTCCTACTCCTGTGACTCCTTCATTTACTGTAGGTCTAGTCACCTCTGTCTCCTTTTTTCCAATGTATCATTTTTGTTATCATTATCTCTCTCTTTCTTTACTTCTTCTTATTTAGTGACTTTCTTCTTCAAAGTACTTATTCAGGAATAAGTTCATATTGTTCCATGGATGGAGTACATTCTGGAGTATTTAGTTTCTTTGGGTACAAGCTACAGCTTTCATTTTTACAAGTAGCTAAGGTTAATAATCATCTACGGATCCAAAGGCTCCAATGTTTCCTGGCTTTGGAGAGAAGGGTACTCACTGACTGAACTGTGAAGAGCTTTTGCAAAGCAGAAAAGATGATATTTTACCACTTTCTACTTCAGGTAATATGCATTGCCTAAAGTGGTTACCCAACATTCAAATGAGAGCCAGCTCTTAAACAAGAATCTTAAAAGTTAAAAAGACTTTTTTTCTGTGTTATAAGTGTGCTTCAGACTTCTAAAGCACTTCATTTTTTGTGTTAAACTGTCTTAAGAAATTATAGTATTTTTTTTCTTTGTAGTTGCTTCAGAATTTATTGTGCACACAAAATATTCTGCAAGCTAACTTTCTGCAGTTTTTGGAAATCTTGTGTTTTACGACTGGGTAGCAGAAAATTATTGTATGCAAGGTGGACTTACCACTTCTCAGCTTGTCACTCTAAGCCCTCTTCCTTCTGTCGATTTTCCTGTTAAAAGGTTTGTGAAAGATTAACAGCTTATAGAGTTCTGTGAAACTGTGTCTATAACTTGCCTATAACAACCAGCAACCCATGACAACTTCTCAATGTTAAACAGTTGGTAAGGTTTCTCTCCAGGGCGCTATTCCCAATTCCGTGGTTCTTTTAAAGAATTACTTCCATGTCTCTATTTACTAAAGAAAATTGTCCTGCCATGTGATGGTTTCTCTTTTGTCAGAAGGTGAAGGCTTGTTAATTTGATGTCTTTTTCTATTATGTCTTCTTTAAAAACCCAAACCAACCCAAACAACTGTTCTATCCCAAACCTAAGGCCAAAAAACTTAATGTCACTTATCCTAACTACATGTAAGCCAATGGAAGTCAGCATACAAAAGAGGTAAGTTTTAAATTGTCCTGAGAATACTACAATCCGAAGGTCTGTGAAATAGAGTACATGATTTTTATTCACTCTTTCATTTTAATTTTTGTCTGTTTTTTGAAGATCAGTTGAAAAACCAGTCTGATGATCCACTCTCAATACTTAGTATTCCTGTAGACAGTGACCCCTTAGAGTCCCTGAGTATGGGTGTATGTGGCAATCTTGACTTTCCTCCAAAAAAAAACCCCTCATACAAAGCAAAACAAAACAAATTCCAATCTCCCAAAAAGCAAAATGAAGAAAAAACCCAAACTGGTAAGATCTGGAATGCACTGAGTTAGGGCCCTAATGCATTCATAAAAGTAGCTTGAACTTTCATAACCTTTTGATATTTGCCCAGGAGAATTAAATGAAAACCATGCATTTGGAAGAATAGTTAATAAAGATTACCCAAGGACATATATTTGTTAGTTTCTGAGGTTAGAGCTTCAAGAAATAATTTAAAACCAAAATAAAAACCAAACCAACAAAATCCCCAAACTACGATGAAAGCAATTCCGAAGGTTGTAAGCCTGGCCTTGAGGGCAGGGGATGAAGGCAGAGAATAGTAACTACCTGTGCTCTTATTGTCAGAGGGATGATTGTTTGACTTAGTGAATCAATTTCCAAAGCTCCTATTTGCTACAGATCTGAAGAGTGACCAGCTTTACAGTTTAAGCATAGAGGTCCAGTGAACAGTTTCCTTACATAGTGCTTGAACACCAGGAATTAGAATCCCCCTACAAACTTGAAGTATCCATGAAGCTACACCTTGTATCATACTGAAATACTTTCTTATATTTAGAGGTAAGTTTTGGAGAAACTTTTCACAAAATTGTCACAAATTTTTTCCATATGGATTTTGTTGACATTCTCCCTTCCCCCAGGCAAAAAGAAACCTTGCATTTCTCATGAGGAAGTATTTGTAGTCTCACTGTAAATGATCTGTGGATTTGAACTCTGCCAACTTCGCTATACAGGGTCCAACCTCTGTATGTGAGGTAGATGTGACATTCAGAAAGCAGTAGAGCAGAATCTTCTGTTTTATGCTAATTTTTTTATTCTGCCAATTCATTAATTTTATTTTGCCAAATAATTTTGCAGGGTCTGTTACTGTTGGACATTCCAAACATTGTTATATGCTTTTCATTTTAATAAAGCTTTTATTTGGGAAAGATATCTCAGGTTTTTGTTTTTAGGTCACCCATAATGTCTTACAAAAGTGCCTAAAAAATAACAAGGTAGTTTGAAAACTCTGTGGAAGCAAAGATCGTCACATTGTGCTAGAAGCTTGCAACAGGTTATTGTAGATAAGAAATTTGGCATTCACATAGTCACAGACTCACAGAATCATCACAGAATCATCAGAGGATCATTTAGGTTGGAAAAGACCTCTAAGATTGTGAACTCCAGCCTTAAACCAACCATCCTCTTGTCAGACAACACCATCAAGTGTCACATCCCTCTCCTGTGACACGGTGTAAGGAAGGAGTTTAACAAAATCCAGGTCCACTGTGATTCCATCATGCCATGGTAGCATGTGGCCTCACTTCATCTTAATATGAGAAATCAACTTTGGGGTTATTTAATTCATCACATTTCCAAGCAATTGAGAATAATTGAGAATAACTATGGACACTTCACATACATTACTTCCTCTTGCTGATGGGGACCTAATATTTTTATTCCTTATTATGTACAATGACTCATTTGTTTGTTTTTAACTTTAATGCAAGCCAATGCACAACCCGATTCTTAAAATATGGGATCACTGAAGATGAAAGAGTCCAAGATGCAAGGGTCTGAATATTTAAGATTGTTTTTTTCCTGAAGTACAAAAGAAAAGAAATGATCATTCAAAGTCAACATTAAAATTATTTTTGGTGTTGAAAAAAGCAGTAAAATAATTATTTTATATCTGTGCTGCATATCAACAGTAAGAGTGCTTGACTCATATAAAATTTCAAAGTAAAAATAATAACCAGGGGAGTATTGAAGGTGATGGGTCAGTGTGTGTGTTTGAAGACAGAGAGAGAAAGAAAATTCACTGGGAAAGAGATTAGAACAAAAGAGTAATTAAAATTGTTCTGGTACCTAAAGAAAGAATCTAAATTAGTAGGATATATATAAAAAAAACCCAAACAGTCTCATTTGATCAAGTCAGTAGGTGCTCTCTCTGAGCTTCAAAAGAGGTTGGAATAGAAAAGCAGGGGGTTATCAAAGGCTCAGGAAATATGCAGTGGTGAATAGTGGAACTTTAAATAAGAGCTTCCCTCCCTTGATAAATATCTAGGCATTTCAGCTTCCTTAGAAGCATATTGCGGTCACATTTTTTTCCAAAAGAAAATATTTTAATTAAAAACTATGAATGCTTTGGAAAAACAATGAGAAAGAGAAACAGTTTCAAATTGAGAAAGCATCTTTACTAGCAAGAAACGTATAGAAAGTGCACTCTATTAGATATTCTATTACTTTTGCAGGTATAAAAATTCTATCAGTTGTGTATCATACTGTTATTCCAGACACTTGATATGTTTTCATGTAAATGATTTATTTGGAAAAAACTTGTACCATCTGGGCTATTGAGGAGCACAGTTAGATTTTAAACACTCACTTAACAGTTTTTCTACAGTAAATTGTAATAGGTACCTGTATGTGAATATTCTAGGTGAAGCACTGGGGAAGAATATAGAATAATTTCCTAATATTTCTTGATTAATGCAGTAACATTATCCATTGTTGCACTGTCAAAGGAAAGGATATTTAGCATAAAGGGAGAAAGTGCTCATCAGTTCAAGAGGAAAGGAACTTCTTTCAAGAAAAGGAGTTGAGGATAATGAACAATTTAACATATTTATTCATGGCCTTGTGGCTAAAGCTTTGGCTTTATTGTGTGCATACGTGGAAATATGGAGAGCATTCCATATTTCATATTCCATACTATAGAGCTTTCAGGACTGCCTGGGGATTCTGACTCTGCTCTTCTGCTGACATCTTCTTCAGATCCTTTAATGAATCATTAATGGCCAAAATAACTTTTCAGTAGATCCAAGGCACTATTTCAGGAGAAGAAAAAAAATATACTCAGAAAATACATTGTGCAACCAGAGATGACAAAATTCCTGTATGCATGCATGTCCATTTCAGAAGTGGACATCTATTTTTCAGTCATCTGAGTGAAAAATAGAAAGACTGTCAGCTTTTTCTCAAAGACAGACAAGAAATTGTCAATCTGGCTGCCCTTCTTGGCAGGAAGGTTTTGATCAGTAGCCTGAAAATTGGCACAGAATTTCAGGATTTTTTTTTTTTTTTTAATAAAAGGAAAAATTGAGTGTCCTTGTGGTTCAAACCCAGATGGCAACCAAACCCTACACAATTACTCACTCATTGTCCCTGAAGCAGGATGGGAAAGAATCAGAAGAGTGGGAGTGAGAAAACTCATGGGAGATGGACCATTTAATGGAGAAGGCTTTGCACATGGGCAAAGCAAAACGAGGAATTATTTCACCTCTTCCTGTTGGCAGGCAGGTGTTCAGCCATCCCAGGACAGCAGGGTTCCATCATGCATAATGGTGATTTTGGGGACATTACCACTCTAAATGTTCTTCTTTCTCCTCCACTGTTTATATACCAGGCATGATGCCATATGGTATGGAATGTCCCTTGGGTCAGCAGGGGTCAGCTGTCCTGGCTGTGTCCTCTTCCAGCTTCTTGTGCACCCCAAACGTGCTCACTGGTGGGATGGTATGAGAGGCAAAAAGGCCTTGGCTCTGTGTTAGCCTTGCTGGGCAGTAACAAAAGCATCCCTGAATTATCAACACTGTTTTCATCACAAATCCAAAGCATGGCTGCATACCAGCTACTGTGAAGAAAATTAACTCTAACACAGCCAAAACTAGCACAATGCTTCTTTCTTACCACTGCATTATTTTAAGAACAAGATTGTTAAATCCCAGCACTGAGGAGAAAATAATGACGTTGAAGCTACAAAATTACATTGGAGTAATTGCAATTTTGCAGTTGCTATGGAGCAGGATTCTGGGTCTGACCGAGGACACTTTTTGTAAGTGACATCTTTACCTTTCTAAGCATGTAAACAGACTCACTTTTAAAGAAGGGTTATGTGGTAGGTTTTATTATTTTTCTTGTTTAGGACTGGGCAGTATCATTCACCCACTGTTTCAAGCAGAGATCGGGAAAGAACAGCAGAATTGTTTTCTGGAAGTGAACAGAAAGAGTAGTGGTACCTTTGCCTTGAAATTAGGCAGTGTTTTTTCGGGTGTTCACTAGGGTCAAGTTCCTCATAGGTGAATATGGAAAGAAAAAGACATCACAATGACTCCTCTGTCATCACCTGTCCTTCCACCACTGGAGAAGCGTTCCTGCTGCAGGTGTGCAGTGCAGCTGTGGCAGGGTGCCTGCCTACCTGCCAGTCTTTTCTCTACAGCTGAGGATCTGCCAGACTCTGAACACCACTGGGAAAATTTTCAAGGATTGAGAAAAAAGGTATCAGCATCACATTGTAATGATTTTGTACTTAATTTCTTATGTACAGCTCCGATCTATAGAGAGATGAATGTCACTGTTCAAGCAGTGCATTGAAAAATGGGATTATAAGGCTGTGATTCTACAGATGCATACATTTGTGCCAACCTTAGGAGATACTTGGCACATGTCAGTGTATATCCATGTGGTACTTACTAAAACCCATAATGTGTGGCTTTGAAACTGTATGCTGCACAATTGCTGAGCCAGCAGGAAATCTTGCAGGTTGATATCCATGTTTGAAGACTTTGAAAAGGAGGGTGAAGAAAAAGGGAAATACAGGGAAAAACATCTGTAAAAAGCTTGTTTTTTTATTACAGCATTGCCAAGGGAGCCAAAATCAATAGTAGTTATCCACTCAGCCTTTCATTCATGAATTCTTAAGTCACAAATGAACTTAGTCGGATATATTCCAGCTGTTCATTTTATAAAACAAATGTTATTTCTGTGAAAAATCATTTGTGCCAGGCGAAGGGTTATGAGACATGAGCTGAAGAGAGCAATGGAAACAAGCACCACTGAGCTCTCTCTCATAGACAAGATACCATACAATCCTTTCCCCAATCTAACTGGAGGATCCTTTAACACTTGCTAGGCCTCCTCTCCTTCCTACTGTTTGATGATTGAACAAGAATTTTGCACCCCCTTGTAAAACACACTCAAAGCTGGGCCCAGGCAGGCTTCCTCCATACACCTTCCCAAGTACTTTGCAGGGGAGTCTGCAGCAGCCAGGCAGCTGAGTGAGGCACTATGCTGCTTCCTATAGGCATTTTGAAGTTATGCTTTCTGAAATCCTATTCAAAACATTTATTTTCTGAGAAAGATCTTGGAAGTAATTCTGTAGAGCTCTTGCACTGGCAGCTACCTCACTGAAGCAATGTGTTTTGAGAGATGAAGTCAGCCACCAGATATTGTCTTTATGTTCTCCTGTCCCTGGTTGCTGCTGGGTTAGCACTATCTTATTGTTATTGGTACAGCTGAAGGCATAGCTGGAGTGTGCAGATAACCAGCAAATTAAAACAATTACTATTACAGAAAGTAGCTGTATTTGAGTGTTTATTTGATAAGAGAGAAACTTTTTCTCCCAACAGAAGTTTTCTTTAAAGAAAAGATACTACAGGCTTGCTGGATTTCGTGCCATTCTTTTATTGCAGTTTTCTTTTGGGAAATGTTCCATGACTTATTAATATTTTCAAAAAGTTTAATTTTTGTCTAGAATTCCTTTTAATCAAACATTTTGAGGATGGAAATCTTAAGAGAAAAGAGTGACTGGATGTTATTTTTTTCCTGCTACCCATACCAAACAGATGAAGGATGAGTCATCGACAGGCCAAAAATCTGTTCAAAGGGAATGCATCAAGCCAGAAGGGCTTCCTAGTGAGCAGGTACATAAATACAACGCTTGTTGAGAAATACTAGACAAAAAAATCCTTAAAAGAAAAGTAGAAACACTGATACATTGCCTCCTCCTCGGGCGTACTGTCCATAGATGAAGGAAAAATTCAGTTCATTACTTGGTGGTACACATGCTGGAAGGGTAGGAGGACAGGGCTAAAGAAATAAGTGGAGTGGGTGGAAGTGATTGTGATGTGGTACAACAGCCAGGCAGGCAGGCAGGCCATCCTGGGCAGAAGGTGCTGTAGAGTAGTTGCTATTTTCTCTCTCTTGACCGCTCTGTAACACAGCACAGTGTACTGCCAGAAAGAACACCTAAAATCATTAACCATCCATCAAAACACCTGAAAGCAGCAGAGACTACCCAAATTTTCATGTGAAATGTAGCAACATGAATGAGATATCTGCAAAGAATTTGCATCCAAGTAGGACACATTCTTCAGAGGATATTAAAATTGTAGGAAATTTCAGTTTAGAAGGGCCCTCTGGAGGTCTCCAGTCCAAAGCACAAGACTATTTATTTATGTTCTAAAAACATCCACAGACCAACTTCAGTCTTCCCAGACAACGAGAGCCAATGCATGCCTGTCCTCATGGAGAAAGAGTCCATTTTAAATCTCACTTCTTTCACTTTCTTATTTCTGTTTTCTCCTATCCTCCTACCAAACATTTCTGGGAGGAGCCTGACACCATCAATTGCATCCTGCAGATCTGTCCTTCTCCAATCTGTCTGCCTCCAGACTGTGTAATTTCAGAAACTCCTCCAGCCCTAGTTCTGAAATTGTCACAAGTCCTTGTTCAGTTCCTCATGGTCCCTGCTGCCCCCTTTCTCCAGCCCACCTAGGTCGCTGAATGGCAGCTCTTTCCCTAAATATATTGACTGCTTCTCACTCCCCAATCCAGTTCTGTGTCACCTGCAATGCCAAGGATAGTGTGCTCTATTGCCTTCTTTAGGTCATTAATAAATATGTCATACACGAAAGGTCCCATCAAAGATCCCTGTGGTAATCCATAAGTTACTGAGCACTGCCCACAGACCTCTACTCTCAAATCAATTATCTAGAAAGAATTTTTACCAATCTGCTTGTCCACCCATCCAGACCATAAATCCTCAACTTGTATACAAGATGGTTATGGGAGACATTGTTAAAAGCCATGCTAAATGCAAAGTAAATGCCATTCATTGCTCTTCTCCAGCTGGTCAGATATCACAGAATCAGAACATTCTGAGTTGGAAGGGACCCACAAGGATCATCGAGTACAAGTCTTAAGTGAATGGCCCATGATACGATTTACCTGCTCTGCTGACAGTCACTTTCTTCTCCACATGCACAGAAATGTACTGTAGGAGGACTCACTCCATAAATTGTGTGAAAGCCCTGCATCAAGAAGTTATTCCAAACACCAACCAGAAATCTTTGATGGTTTGGGTCCCACTGTGTTGCCCTTTCAGGATCTGGCAGACCCCAGTAAGCACCAGGGTCTGTGGTGCAGTGACTTTGATGAACTCTTTAAAGAGGATGTCAACAACTTTGTCTTCCAGATTGAACAGTTTGTGAAAAACTGACACCTTAAAGACACTTTTCCTGGCGTCTCTGCTGACCCTGACATGCAAGCTCTCACCCAGATTTCTCTCCATTTTGTACAATAGCTGCCTAAATCCAAGCTGCTCCTGCTCCTAGGGCTCAACATCCTCCCTTGTGCCCTTTCCCTGCTTGTCTTCCCTTCTGTACATACATTAGAGGCTGGTATTCCTTCACCCTCTGTGACCACTCCTGAGCTCTCTCTTGTTCCCATTGCCCTTAATCCTTCATTTTCTACCTCTGTCTACTGTTTTCTTTTTAATCTTGTCTGCAATCTCTCCCTCCCATCATTTCTTCTTTAAATGTCTCCTTACCAGCTTAACAAACCTGTTGGCAAAATTGTCCTTGCTCCTCTTTTTCAGGTGGATACCATCTGTTTCTAGCAGTCTGCCATCTTCAGAGGATCCCATGGCTGTAAAAGTGACCTCTCTGAGGCTGAGACCTCCTGCCTGAGGAGGTGCTGACCTGCAGACCTGCATCCTCCCTCACGTCTTGCTCTGGGTCGAAGCCTCTGCTGTGCTGGGGCAGTTGATCCTGTGGCTGATGGACACTGTGCCCTGTGGGGCATCACCCCCATGGCCATGTACCCGTGCTGCCTTCATCCATCTCCAGGCCCCTTCTGTGCATCTGTTACACGCACTGCTGTGTCTGCCTGCTGTGTTGTGATTTATCATCAGATAACTTCTCCCATTTGTGGAGGCATAATCATAACGGCTTACATGTACAACAGACCATGTGAGGACACAAATTCTGTGTGATGTAAACATTCTGCAGCTATTTCCATAGACAAAGAGAAACATATTTACTACATACTGAGTTTCAATAAGGATCTGAATTGTCTTGCTGCGAGGCTCAGCTTGAAACTAAAGTTGAGATATTTAATTGGCAATGCCGAAAGAAAAAAAGCAGTGTGGAAGTGACTTTCTAACTCGGAAACAGAGGATAACGTTAGTGCTTTTCAAGTAAAAAGAGAAAAAATAGCAATAAGGTAATGCATGAAGGTCTTCAGATCTATGTAAAAGGATCAGAGCTATCACTGTTATTTTCTCTTGCAAATGTTGAACAGAGGCATGAAGGAGGCAGTAGCAATTAATTAAAACCTTTGAGTCCAAGCACGATTGTCATTCATAAGCTGGTTCATTTTGGTCTTAGAATACACACAAGAATATGAAACAAAACATAAGTAAATCTCTGCAGTATCTAAGCAGCCATTACTTCTAATTGCAATTGATTTTCCCCTGTAGTCATTATTGATCCATGTGATATATGCTACAACTCACATTTTAATATTTTTAAAAAATTATTAGTTTCCTTGCCAATCAGTCAATTGCTAGCTCATTTGTATCTTTTGCTTTTGTTGCTTTGGAAACATCATTCCTATTCGTCAAGGTATTCAATATAAAATAATCAAGCACAATTTTAATTGGTGTGAGTACCAAGGAGCAGGAAATGAACATAAACTGTCAGCTAGGCGAATTTGGAAGAGAATGTATATGAAGACTGGAATTTCTTGCTATTCTAACTCAAAGGTTCTATTTAGAAGCTGCTGCCCATCATAGCGTTGAGGAATGTTTCACTGTGTTTGTGTTATAAATGAATTCTGCTAGCTTCACTTTTGACCAGCATACTATTTCTTATTACTGATTCCCTTTCTGTTCGCTTTCTTAACAAGAGATACAAAACACAGTTTAGTGCTTATTAAGCACTTGGTAAGTACAGCGCTTTGTACAGTGTAAGCATTTACCTATGCAGTACTTGTTTTTTGCATCATTGTGCTGTGGCAGCATTAGAGGCCTGAACACAGCCAGGGGCCCTCTGGGATGTATGTTTCACAAAATACATTTTAAGTGATGATTACTGGACCAAAGAACTTACTGCCATCTGTTATATTTTATAGATAGTGCAACTTACAATGTCCCTCAGAGCTCTATAATAGAACCAGATCCTGTAAATTGATAAGATTCTATAGCATCTCATACCCTAAACTTGCTGTGTGTGATTTTTTGTAAAAAGCAATTGAATGTATTCATTACTTGTAAAATAACTTCAGTCATAAAATGAAAGAAGATATGTGAAAAAATATGGAAACATAATAAAGAGTGAAATGATAGTGCTACATTTAAAATATTTTTAAGAGCAACAGGGAACAGAGCACATATATGCATCCAAGTTTTTAGTTTTTATTTATTTGCAGTACTAGTAATCTAATCAAAGGACAGCAAATAGCTTTTCCCAGTCAATATTAATGCTTTTGCAATGTAAAAAATATGAAGCCTAATCAACAAAAAATTCAGAACTATTGTGCTGGAAAGCTTACTGGTATCTCATCCCTTATCCTGGTGTGATGCTCACCCTTTCTGTGGGCCACTAGGATGAGAGAATGACAGTTTTAGTCCCTTCAAGAGGAAATGGGGAGGATTACAAGTTGTCCATATTCCTTCCCAGTCTTGTGTCTACTTGGGGGTATTTTTTTTTTTATTCCCTAACAGTGTCTTTTTTCCTCTCAGGGGCTCCCAGCTGAAACCAGAGAGTGGCAGAGTTGTCTTGCCCAGACCCAGCTGCCCTCAAGGGCTGCTGTTTGTCACCTGCTGGCTCCCAGCTGGTCACAGTGCTGTGCTGGAGGTCACAGGGTGAAGCTAAAACTGGAGAGGCCACAGGCACTGCTCCCCTCGACAACTGGCAAAGCAGACTGCCAGGCTGGTGCAAGGTCTGCAAAATCATGTACTGGGATATAAAAAACCCCCTCTATCTGATTATCATAATTCAGAATGTGTAAAGAGGGTATGTGAGGACAGTGATTTCTTCATAAAGTATAATGATGCTTATAAATTGCTTATCATTTATTCATATAATGAAAATATAATAATGTATAATAATATTAGTACAATTCCTTTTCTCTTTCAAAAGACTCCTGAACTAATGTCGTTAATTTTTGTTGTTTTCATGAAGAAACCTTTCACCTAATGATGGCTTGCAGCTCCTATCCTCTCATTAGATTCTATTTAAATCCTTAGCTGTACATATTACAGTTAAACATGATGACTTACAAAAACCTAGGACACAGATAGTGGGCAGTTTCAAGGCTGAGCCTCCAGCCAAGAGCTGAATTTTACCTTATAGCATTGAATTAGAGAATTCAGGTTCTCAGAAGTCTAAATAAGTTCTTATGTTCTCAGAAACTGGCAAATGGGAGGGTACATTAATGAGCAAGTGAGTTTTATACAGTTTTAATTAATTCTTCTGAGGGCTTCTCTTTATTTCAGAGAAAACACTTCCCCCCCCCTGCTTTCTCATGTACGGTGGCTGAAAATGTTAATATTCCTCAAATCTTATAGTTTTTCATGCATCTCATCTCAATGCATTTTTTACTCCCCTGAAGAGGGTCTGTTTCTTTAGATTGCTATTCATGCAGTAGGAAATACACACACACATAGATACTTGTTCTCCTCTTGATATTCATTACTATTCTCACTGCATTGTAAACAAACCAGCTTCCAGCTTTAAAAAAGAGATTTAGTTGTGGAAGAAATCTTTTCCTCCTGTAGTGTGGAACAGGAGTTATGGCATCTTCTGTGAGCTGTTTCTGTAAGGAAGAAAAGTAAGTGAGGTATGTATTATGGCCTACCACTGATCTAGAGACGGTTAAAATCATCCAAAATTACCTGCAGAAGGGATTGGTGACATTTTAGATGAAATGACGAAAACCTCAAAAACTTCAGGATTAAGAAGAAAATAGAAGGAAGAAATATTTAAAAAAAAATGATACCAACCAAAACCCTGAACAAAAAAATCTGGAAATTGGAATATTTCTCAGAACATTAGCTTGGTTAATTTCTTATACTCCCCACATTTTCTTAAGCTGCAGTCGAATTTCAAAAGCCCTGTGATGTTCCTTTTCTCTGTCTTTTAAGTAGATGATTTTCATGTGGTTAGGGCACAGCTCAATGGGCTTTGCTGTACAAAACAGATTGGAAAGACAGAAGGGAGAAAAATCCATTAAATAGGGTGTTCTTTGCTTCTCTAAACCACTGAAAAGCAGGCAGTCTGTCAGGAATTTCTAAGGGCCATGAATTAGATGGCCAGTGTCCTAAATAAGTCTTTAATTTGTTTGAATACATATCCAAATCCCTGCTACATACTGAAAATACAAAATGACTTAAAATCATTCCTTGTTTTCAGGAACCACTATATCCCTAGTCCCAGCTAAAGCAGGATAGACAGCCTTACAATTTTTTGAGGCTGACCACTGACTCTAGGAACAATCCTCTGCACTTTGGATAGTGATTCAGTGATTTCCAGGCCTTCTGGGCACATAGAAAGGCAAGTTTCTTCTGTGGCAGTGTTTGAGGCAGAAAACTGTACTCTCTAACTCCTTACACGTATATACTAAGAATAACTTCAAGCAATGTTAAAGTGGACCTAGAAGAAGCTGAAATGTTATCCTTAGACTTGTAGTGGTTTATATATTTTCTTTTTTGGCAGCCCCAGCCCTTCTCAAGAGGCTGCTCTTGGTCACCTGCTGATGCCTTGCCTCAGTTGGCTTTTTTACCCCCCATGGCACTTGCAGGGTTTACACTAAAACAATGGAGCAACAGCTCCCTCACTAGTAGACAGATATTTAACCAGGTAGGCCAAGATATGTCCTGAGATCCTGCTCTGTCAGGTCAGTAGAAAGCCATAGCCTTTTACTTATACTGCCTCCAACACAGATTTTATGCTTGGTAAACATCACTGTCTTATAAAAATGGAAAAGGAAAATATGGGTCAAATAGAATGGATTAACATTCTATTTACTTATTTGTAAATTATTTGAGTTCTGATAATACTTCCCTGTGAGATATGGAATAGTTTGGGGCCAGCTAGTCTAGAGATGAGAAATTGTGCTGGGTCTATTTCAAGCTTGTGGTAAAGATAAAATTAAGGAAAATTGTCTATTTTCTTAGTTAATATAAAAACCACATCTACCAGGATTTTTCTAAAAAGAAGGAAGTGCATTATACAAGCTTACCAAATGCCTTGTCCTTGTTTTAATCACAAACAGGTTACACAAACAAGGTAGCACAGTAATTTCAAAATGTTAATGTGAACTATTTATATCTCAAGCAGTGTAAGCAGAAGTCAGAGATCACCAGAGGTCTGAGGAAAGTAAGTTTTTTATGTTACTGAAATGCAGTGAATTGAGAGCCCATAATTCTCTTAGACACCTGAGATCACAGATTTTAGTCTCCTCTGGGGAGAAGCAGATTCTGTTCTCAGCCAACTCCATATTTTAGATTATTTTGCCCACTGCAAGGCTACAAAATACCCTTCTGGCAAAATCTTTCTTTTCTCACTGTAAATGTCTTAAAAATTCCTCAAGATTTTCCTCATCACTTCAACATCCTTTTGCTGTCAAAGCTTTATTTCTTGGTTTTGCCATGCAATTACTCTCATTGTCTCTTGTTTAGCACCTCATATTTGGACTAAATTAAAGCAGTATCTTTGCCCTCACTAATGATAAACTTCTGCTTACTGTTTCACCTGTAAGAGTGCTACATTGAGAGGATTCACCCTGCTGAAGTCTCTGGTGGCTTGCTCCTTATCTCTTTCAATAGGAATACACCACTGCTGCATGTCCTGCTCATCAGTGCCTTGGTTTGAACACCTTAATTCCAGTCCTGTGCCATGAGTCATAGGTAAGACACGGTGGTTGGAAATCAGGGGGCATCACCCCATGGGTGTCTGGGGCCATTTCTGATGCCACTTGGCCACCAGCTTCCAGTCAAGCAGGGCTGTGGTCTTGGGTGGACCAATGATGTAAATCCAAGTGGATGTCTTGAACACAAGAAATTATCTCAAATGTGTCTAGCTACTGATGTGACAGCACTGGGTCCTTCTTGCGGTATCATAGGGCATTTTTCTGGCTACTTACCTAAAAATGACCTTTGAGTCATACCTGGACCTGTGGCAGGAGGAAGACAAATGATATTCTGATTACAAGACAAACGGAAGGTTTCCTGACGTGAAGTAATGTTTGTTTAAAAAAAGACCCTCACAATCTATCTGTAATAGAATCTTTAATAGAATAAGTTAGATTGCCTGAGTCCTTAAGAGGCGCCTTCCCAGGTCTTGTGGGAATGAGTCAACATTCACAGTTTCATGAAAACAGCTGGTCAAAAATCTGCATTTTTACTAATTCATGTCCCTTATTAAGTGTGTCAAAATCTGTTCTTATTCTTTTGTATGCTGCCACAAGGAGGTAGAGGTGACTGCTGCTTAGAAAATGAAGTACGTTTTTCTCTTTTCCTAAATTGTAACTTCTGGATATCTTTCAAGATTGTGACCCACTGTCATTTACCTCCTGTCAGTGAGTCATATTTTCTTTTATCTTTCACAGACTTTCAGGCAGAGGTTCATAAACCTACTCAGATTGCTTTGCTCAAGAATAGCTGTCAGACACACAGCCAACACAGATTACTGTGTTTTTATTGTATTGAACAGATCTGCAGCACCAGAAGCACTCTTGTCAGCAGTCTCCATGCTTTTTAAAGCAGATTTAAGACTGACACCATGTCTCCACATCTCAGATTGTATTTTATTATCTGTGAGGTGTCAATCATTCACCTTCAGTCAGTTAATTTATATTAGGCAGAGGTGAGATCTCCTGTGATGTCTAAAAGTTCAGCTCTTCCAGTCTGTCCAATGTGCAGCTGAAATCCAACTCTTCTAGGTCAGATTCCTCCATAGAGGAGGAATCTTTTACTCAAAAGTCTATGTTTTACCTTGTCATCAGTATTTTTAAATAAAACCCTTGCTTTTCAATATATGAATTATACTGCATAACTCAAGAGAAATTCACGTATACTGCATGCTGAGTGTTCTGAAGCAGATGATCCATATCCCAGGACCAGTCTCCATCTCAGAGCCTTTTCTGACTTATTCACCACCTACCTCTTTTGTAGTTGTTTATGAAGCTAGGATTACCTGATTCTATTTATCCAGAGTTCTTCTGGGTCTTTCAAGGATTTTGTAATATTTATGCACATTGATGAAAGCCTTCCTGTTAAAAGCATTTATGCTTTTTTTGGCAAACAAACTTTAAACAGCACTTTCCTTACCTACTATGTATTTTCTTGCTCGTCCGTTTTCTGGAACAGTCTTTTTCTGTCCCCTCAGTTAATTCCTTTCTCCTTCACCCAATCACAGCATAGTGCTGGGGACATTTTTGGTGTTATGGGTGATACAAATTACTCAAAAATTGTTTGCAAAGGAATTGCACTCACTTTTTTTTGGTATTTTTCTTACTTCTGCTCCTGAAAATTACCAATCTGTTCTGACTCAGGAGGTTCAAGTAGTGTGCAGTCAGTGTGGGAAAGGCACAGAACATACTCATCAGTAGTGAAGATGGAATTTACAGACTAGTGACCAAGGTAATGTTCCATTAGGGTTAAGTAGATTAAAATAATCTGATTTTAATCACCCAGGTTCTTACGGAGAAGTTGACTGGTCAACATCAATTCCCACAGACAATGTTGTTCTTTCTGTGTTGTGCACACTGATCCAGGTGCCACATGCCAGTGTGTTCCCATCTCCTGCTGAAGCACTTGACTGCTGGTGCTTTCACAGGGAGTTCATGATGCTCATCATCCTCACACAGGCCTCTGCTTTCTCTAGTGGGAGCCAGTTCTGCTCACTTCTAAATTCTTAAGTCCTTTATTGGATATGCTATTTAACAGCAGGTAACACTAAAATCTGGCTTTTGCCTTCTGGCAGAAGTGTCTTTCCTCAGCAGTGAGTAAGTTCCATAGTGAAAACTGGTGTTTTAAAATTTGAATGCCTGTTTTCCTACTCCCTATGTTGCATGCTTGTTACAGAAAGAAGGGAAATAGCAATCATTATGTGACATTAAAAAGCTATTTCGAAAAAAGGGCAGATAAAACTTTTAATGTAATGTCACTGTTCAGGTCGTCTGATCTTTTCTTGCCATCATATCAGGTCTCGCTGATTGGGGTGACTATAACCTGGAATGAGCTCTGCTGGGGGAAGGCTATAAAGTAACAGATTTTAACTCACCGTGGATAATTTCCCTTACTAATTGCAAATTAGTTGCAGTAACTAGTTGTTAATGATACAAAAATGTTATTTCACAAGATTTTGACATTTTTGTTTCTAATTCCTTTCTTGTAAAGGTTGTTTTTGTTATGCCTCTGCTTTTAGCATACTGCAAAGAACGGTCGTGAAATTAAACCTCTAGGTAGCAAGCTAAAGTAAAGAATTTTACTTTTGGGGAAGAAAAAAGATTTAATCTTGCAAAACACTGGAATTTATATGTATATATTTACATTTTCTAAGACGTTGGTAGGTGTGCTGTCTCTGAATAATATCCCTATGCTTCTGCTTTAGCAGGCTCCTGTATCCAACCTTTAGGGTGTTGAATCAGACACAGAATAATTACTTTTCTGACCCTTTGGGCTCTAATTGGTTTCCTTTAATGAGCTTAAGAATGCTGGCTTGCATATTTTCTGGGCAGGCCTTCTGGTATGAAGGGTATGTGTCTGCCTTTCAGGGACAGATGTTTGAATAGTCCAAGTACTGTCTGAGCTGACCTTTGCTGAGTTGCATAAAGATGGTATTTCTTGGTTGAAGCAGAGGCACTGAGTGCTGCAGTAAAATGGAAGGTTAACAAAATTTTCTTTTTGGGTAGCTCCCTTGCTTTCCTTCACTCTTCTAATTATGGTAACAGTTACAAAGCACCTGTGTAAATTGGACTTTGCTGGATTCTGCAATTTATCTTAGTGCAAACGCACCATGGTTGAATAGGAATGTGATAATTTTTTCATTGCTTATAGCCATGAAAACCTCCGATTAATGAGATGAGGTGTCTAAAACAGAATGACTCACACTGTAAAAGCTGTGGATGTGCTTAATTGTATCTAATTGTATTTTCTTTCTCAGTTTTACTAAGAAAGCCAAGATGATTCCCTCTGCTTTTAGGAGCTGGTTGATGAATGTATAATTGCTGATGTGCTGACAACCAGCAAAACTAAATGATAGTCCAATTTGAGCAGAGATGCACAATTTTCACTATAAACATGCCAATCAAGTTTCACTTAGATGTATCTGCTAGAATTTCACATAATTGGCATAAATAAGAACAGGGAAAAAGTTGTTTACAAGAGGTGAATATTTTACTCAGATTTAAATGTGCCACACTGCCCCTTTAGGATATGCAAAGAAGCTGAAATCTTGCTTTTTTATTTATATAAAAATGTAGCAAAAAGAAAAAAAGTTTAAAGAAAGTTGATCCCACTCCCACATATATAATATGGCTAATAAATGATTGCACTATCCCACATATTGTTTTCAGCACATTTGGCCATTATTCTGTTTTTTATTGACTTCTAGGTTGTCTTTCAATTGGAAGTTGTCTTTGATAATGGAACCAATTTGATGAGATTCCATATGTTATGATTGTCATACCTTACTGATCTTTCTTCTATTTAGGACACGAGTTACCAACCAGCTTATGAGAAAGCACAGAAAATGGGAACTTTATTGGATAAGGGGCTTTGAAGTTTGGTAAGTTTTTATGGAGACCAAAAACTGGGAAGCTTAGGTCTCTTTTTGTGTTTTCCCAAATGCTGATCTGAAGCCTGTTATATAACTTTCTAAAAAGACATTCACAAGAAAATCAGGTTTTCTTTAATCAAGACTGGTTCTTGAAGATACAATCTATTATCAGGAAGAGTAGCTCCCTTAGAACACTGACTGAGAAAACTTTGTCTTAAGACAATTTAATTAGGATACGAGTATTCATTAAGATTCACTGCCAGTTTAAACCAGTATATCTGTTTGCATTCTTTAAATATTACCTTTTAAAAATATTTCTAATTAAAACTGTTATCTAGATTTATGTGTTATTTACCATCAAATTGAGACAAGAAATAGACATAACATCATGAAACGGTTTTATCCAGTGAATTGAGCCTTCCTTTTTTTTTTTTTTTTAATCCCTTGAATGCAGTGAAAATGCTGAATTAAATGGATTTGCTCTTGACTTATATTATTGTGATGGAAGATCACAATTTAATGATGTGGAGAACAAAAATAAAGACAATGATGCATGGGATGCAGAAGGGTCTGAAACAATTCTTCCCTTTTTTGAATAGCAAACATGGAAATAAAAATTAAAAACTTGCTCCATGAAGATCCCAAAGATTCTAAGATTTATTTTTCTTTCTCAGCATTAGCCTTGTCACTTCTGTTTAATATTCTGTTTTCTTTGAGATGATTGCAGCTATTGAAAGTAAAAAGACAATCAAGTTTACTTCTACTAGTCTAGTCTTTGAAATCAAAAGAATTACATTTATTTACTGTAGATGAGTCTCTAGCTTGTGTTACTTTTCTGGATTGGTATTCAGATAATTCAGTATTTTTGAGTAGACTTTAAGATTCAGTTTGGTCTCCATACTAAAAAAATTGAAACTGCAATTAAAATAAGCAGTCTGCATAATTTGACTCGTATTTTCTATCAGTGAAAATAATATATTCCTCCAAACTAACACATCACGAGACATTTGCTTGATAGAACTTGTAGTATGACTCATACTCTTCCAAAATTCCCATTTTCGGTTGTTAAGGATTTTTTTTTAATGTTCTAGGTTGCAGCAATGAAAACACATTGCAAACAAAAACACTTATGACATTGTGGTCATTATGTAAATGCTTTAGAGCGTGAAATGAGGAAGGGCTAGAACTTTCCTCTGCCGTGATAGCCCACTAGCATTTGCCCAAATTATCTGTCTGAAACACTGTGTTGAACATGCTCTGGCCTCCCACAGCTGCATTTTTAATGGTAAATTAAAATGTCCAGAAACCTTTCTGGGTACTCCTGTGTCATCGTGCACACTGTAGGCTGGTGACAATGTTCTATGTTGCTCTCATGGCCTATGCCAACCATTTTGTGTGCCAATAAATCCCAGGCATACTGAGACTAGAAACCCTATTTTTCTCCCAGTCTGTGCCAGCTGGCTTCAGTGTCTGGGAGTGAGGTTGAGCATATTTCATTTATGGCTGGATCCTTATCCTGGTGGGTACCTGGAGTGGATATAAGACAATATTCTCTGATGCTCTGAATGCTTATTGACTGTTCATTTGAATTCAGGCTCATTCAGCAAGAATAGAAAGACTCCTTCCTTTCAAAAAGCGGTATTTGTAACTACCATTACATTTTAAGTATTATAATAATTTTCCTGTGACCATGTGTTTTTCATCATTTTGAAACACAATTAAGGTGAATGATATTGAAAGTCTATTTTTGCTGACATTTATATTTTAAATCTTCATTGGCTCATTTATAGGCCTATGTACCTTGTATAGCCAGAGGAAAAGGAAAATATCCCCCATTTTTAGACGGAGAACACATAACCCATCATATTTCATTACATTTATATGAAAAATAACAGGTAATTTAAATCAGATAGTACATTGGTAAATAATGTCATAGGTTTTATCTAACTAGTTTCATAATTCCTTTCACTTCTAATTAGCATAATAATTGCCACTATCTCTAGATCAGTTTTTTTTATCCATTCAGTTCAGGATTTTACTTGACAGTACAAGATAGGGTTTCCAAGGACACTGGGCAGCTGACAGCTACAGAATGCAAGACAAGAGGATGTCAGGCTGGTGTCAGTCACCTGGGACATGTGGATCCATTTCTTTGCTGTTGAAGACAATCTTGGGTTTTTTTGGTGATCTCTGCAGCATTGTTTTAAAACTACTCAGGTGTTTTCATCCTCATTGTGCCTTCTGTTTCTGAGCCTTTCTCTGCTCAAAAGTGGAAGACCTGGGTAAATTAAAGTGTACAATCACCACTCTATGCTACCTTGCTCCTGTAATAGCATTATCTTGAATATAAACCATTTTTCATCATCCAATATCTTTTCAGAGAGTGACAGTTTCTTGCAGGTTCTTTTTGCTAGGTGGAAAAAGCCTCTTCTGGTCTCTGACCATTTAGGTTGCCATTTAATACTGCATATCTGACGACTGCTCCTCAAATTTGAAAATAAGCAGTTCTTTACTGTTTCTACTAAACAGATTGTACTCATGAAGACACCCTAGTACAATAGCGTAGATGTAGTTTAACAGATAATATACTCATTTCCTATGTAACTCAATGGCTGATTCTAGTGTAGGGACCTTTCTTCCACCTGAAATAGTTAATTCCATCTTCTGAAGTCCTCCAAGAGACAAACTGTTTCTCCAGTTCTGTATTTGCCTTATCTATTCATCCTATAGAAATTACACACAGATATGACAGTGTACAAACAGGTTTTTCCTTTCTGACATATTTCACAAATATCTGTTATGTAATAACTTTTCAACTGCCAGAAATCGCAAATAACATATATGACCTTGCAGGTACTCTCTATTAACTTTGTAAGTCTTTAGTTGTCATTTCTTGTTGTTATTTTTCAATAAAATTCTTAGCCTGTGCCAAAATCTAGATCAGCCCTTTTGGACTTCAGGTGACGTTTTTCTCCTAAATCTGTTTTTACTCACAGGTGAAGAGTAAATTAAGGGAAGTGCAGAAATACAGACAACATAGAAAATAATTAATTTACATGAAACTAGCCCAGCTTCAATATCACCAGGATCAAATAGAATGAAGAAGCTGCATAATTTCAAGTGTATGCATCCAATAGCTATTTCAAATGCAAGTATTTAGTGCAAGTTTTCTAATAGGAACTGGTACTTGTTTTGGGAAAAGCATGTATAAAAAAGGATTACTTTTGCTTAATTTAATGTATTACTCATCAGTCTAAAAAAAAACCCCCATAAAATGAAACCCCTAAAAAACCAGCAAGCTGAAGATAAAGAAAGCAACAGGAATTAGTATAATGAAGAAAAAGAGAAAGAAATGTACTGTTTGAATGTACACTAGAGTAATGATCTTTATGAGAAATCTCTTAGATCAATACAATATCATGATGCATCACATCATACAAGAGATTGAATATATTTTAAAGCACTTTTAATCTAACTCATGCTATTTATTTAAATTCCCACTATATTCATTTTGTCCCCTGAAGAGATTACAATCTGTGTTTCTTCTCCCTGTTGCAGCTGTTCAGACCTTAACTTCAACACAAAGTTTAATGTTACTTTAATTGAAAATGTGAACAGAACGTTCCATACAATAGATAGAGTTTAAAAAACTTAAAACTTTAATGGCTTCACCCCCCCTTGGTGCTGCTTGAATATACACTTCTCTTCAGTTAGTGTTCCTTTGTGGAACACATCTCTTTCTTTTGCGATTTTTTTTTAATATTGAAAGGCTTTAAACTGAATATTTTTAAATAAAAATAAAAATGTATTGATTCAAGATGCTGCTGTAGTAAGCTGTAGAAACTGTATTTTAGTTAGTTTTCATGTCTCCTCTCTAGCACAGGCATTTTGACTAGGTTATCTTTCAATTGAAAGTATTTTGGCCAGGTAATACTGTAATATTTTACTTTTCTTCATCAGTGGAGAAGACTACGATCTTTTTGGGAGTGTATTCTGAGAGACAGAATTGACCAAAGGAGGAATGGAGTATAAAGCACCTGAACTAAGCACAGTGGTGTTTCCTGATAACAGTATTTTAGCTTCTGGGTAATTTTCCATGGAATAACTTAATTTTTTGTTGGAGAAAGTGTCTGCTGTCCAGACAACTCCTGCAGCTAATTTTATGCACCAACAGACAAGGTGAATTTTGGTTAAAGTAAAAAAGTAAAGGATATTTGTCATCATTACGACAGAGAGAGAGAGAGAGAGACTCACACTCTTGGCTCCGATGATTCATGCAGTAAAAGGAGAACTTTATTTGCATTACATACTTATTTATAGAATTCCAACAACAACCATGGATTGGACAGTGAGGGTGAGACCTCTTGACTTCATTGGCTCCATCACCAATCCATCAATGTTTTCTTCCTCCAAAGAAGAATACAAACAATCATTATTTATAAAAAAAGTGTAAGAAAATGTAAAAAAATCTGTCAACATCAGAAGGCTGAAACACCAAGACAACAGACATTCATCTTCCAAAAGTTCTTTTTAAAATTTTTTTAATCAGAATTTCTTCCATTACCCGGCATTTGTACATCTGTCTCTTGATTTTTAGTTTTTGCTTATTTTGAGATGTTTATAAACTCCCTCATTACTTGGTTGGTTAATATAATGTTTTATATAGATGCATTCAGTTAAGTTTCCACTGATCTCTTCTTTACATCTTTTAGTCATCAGTAGCCATATGCCAAAATTGTTGGGCCTTCCCTTATCAGTTATTCTAAGGCTGCCTTTGTATTTACCTTCAGATATAACATCATCTCTGATTTTCATACAGGGAATCACCAAAGAGTCCAACTGGCTCCTGTACACCCAGCAGTCAATGTTGCAAAAGTCCAAATAAGTTCAACTTGCCTGATCATTTACTCTGAGTGCCATAGCCATGCCATTGCTTGTTTCTTTCATGCCATGAAAGCAGAGCCTTAAAATGAGGTATTCTGAGGCTATTCTGAGGCTGACTCTTTTATAAGACTCTATACTACTTCAAATATTTTCTCTCCATGGCTAAATTGAAATGCTTCGTCTTTGCAAAATGCTTCTCTTGGTTCTATTGATTTTCTATTCTCTGTCTGTTCATAAGTAATCTAAAAGTCTTTGTCCTCTAATGTCAAATGTCAGTCACCTTGGCTCATGTCTCTCCTTTCTTACAAGCTCTGAAGTGAATGACTCATGGGTATATTCTCCTGACAGCTTGTAGTGCTAGCAAGATATCTGAAGGGGAGCTGAAGCACCTACAAGAGGGTCATGTCAGAATCCCTCTTACTAAGACCCCACACTTTAACATTTAACTCCCTTTCCTCTGCATTGGTCCCAGAGCTGCTCACTTCTCCTGCACTCTTCAAGGGCTTTTGTTCTCCCATCAACAAGCTTCATCTCTTCAAATTTTCTGTCCTAATGATTCCTCTGATCCCTTCATAATTCTGAGATACTCTCCCTTTATTTTCTCATCTCCTCCCCCACCCCTAAAATTTGCAAGCCTAGTTACATGACTATAGCCCACATACTAGAATGTGATTGCTTTTTCTTCTGGTAAGTGTTTGGGAGAAGGGTTAGGCAACCCAAGCCTGCTAAGTGCTTACATCTGAGGAAAACCATCTTGGGCAAGACACCTGATTTCCTGCCTATAAATGTTGTCCTATTTTTAATGGCTGTTCACATGCAACTTTGGATGCAGTAAGAAAAGACATTCAGATGTGTTCCAGCTTACACTTCAGTGACTGATTTCATGTTTGATGTTTTTGGTCTAGGGTTAGCTCCTTGCTCTTCCATGCAATGGAGAACTGAGATCTGTTGGGAGAGGACAGAACTGAGATATACTGCAGATATTGGAACAAGTCCTGTAGATGTACTTTTAGACATAAACCACGCCTGTTAATCCAGGTGTTACCACGTACAATTCATTTCACCAAAACGCATGCAAGATTTTTTATGAAAACTAGGTTTGATAAACACAGCAGGGAAAAGTTCTGTTTTCAAGGCTGACATTGTAATCCATTCAGATAATTATCCTAATGTTTTCTTAACTGCACAAAATTCAGAAATGTTCTGTTGACTGTTTGTCAGTTGAACAAACAATGCTCCACTTCATAGTTGTTTTCTTTAATATCAAGCGTTCCTACAGAAATAAAGATTTTTTGCTGTGATTCGGGATACATCATCTTCAGATGTTACTCAGACAAATTCCATTGGGTTACAACTTTCAGTAACTCAGTAGCAGAGCTATTACAAAAACTCCTTTCAAATATTCAAATATTCAAATATTTCTGGGTTGATGTGCAGAGAAAAGATGTTTTTACTCCAGGAAATAACGTTGCTCATTTTGTGTGGGCAAGAACTGGAAGCTACAGCTGTGTTTTTCCCTTTATTGTTGTTAATTACAAATAAAAAGTTACCCCTAGTCAGTAGCTAACACAGAAATATTACTGTGAGTGGCCAAACTTTCTAACCTCTTTTGAACTGAAAATTTCCCCTTATATGTATGATACAAGTTAAGTGAAGCATTAAAACAACAGGTTTCTAATGCACAGAAATCAAGTGCCTGGTGGGATGCATCATGGGGAGAAAAGGAAAAAATAAAGAGAATGTTACCATTTAATATTTCACAGAATCTTCTTTTTCTTTTTCTTAGAAAGAAATACACAAATATTTCCTCTCAAGTCAGTTGTTCAAGACACACATTAGAACCATGCATATATATAGCAAATACATTGAGACAAGAAAAAAAATTAGAAGAGGGCTATTGAAATTCAAATTGAAAATGCCTGGATGGAATCATGCTTAGGATAAAGAAAATCTAAACATGAGAATTAAGTAATGATGAGCAGAAAACAACAAAAACTTAATACCTAGCACAGCATAAATTATGAAAAAATACCTCAGATGATAGAAATATGACTAAAGCTCTTTAGTCATTTATGTCATTCTAATTTTCAGTATCTCTGAATGAAACGCTGCATTTTTTCCCTTTTTTATGGAAAAAACCCCTCCTTTCTTTGTGGAATATTTTATTACAGACATAGTGGTTTTTTAGTTTCAGAAAGTGGTTTTGAATTATAGTAGTGTGACAGCTGATTTTTTGTAAAGAAAAATGTTACTAACCTCTCAACACTCCTGAATGAAGGAAAAAATATAGTTCACCATTGCCCTCTTGTGGAAAGAAGTAAAAGTAAAGATGTGCACCATAAACGAAAAATCCAAACCAAGAACTGATTACTTAGATTCCAGTTCAGAAACCTATATTCATCTTGTGCCCTTAGTTTGGGTTCTGATTTGGTCCAATCTTATAACAGTTTTTACTCTTGTTGCATTATTAACAGTTTTTGTCTTTAAACAACTCCTGGGGTATTGGCCCCTGTAACATTTAACCCTCCAGAGTACCAAGGATGGCTTCAACTCTGTACCAGAAAGTCTTTTCAATTAAGAATGACATACTGTCACAAGCAGATCTTTAAAAAGCAAGTTCTTCTGGTGCTCTGATGTATTCAGCAGCTCTAACATGAATCTGCAACTGATGCTAAGAAAATGAGTGGCAAGGTTATTAGAAAAAACAAGCAGAACAAGTGGTGAGTCACCATAGAATTAAACACAGAAATACATATAAACATCACTTATGAATTAAATATATGTGAAAGAATATAGTTTGAAAATTTCACAGAATTGTCCAGACTTACTTTACTATACCACATTTTAAGATTATGCAGGCATATTTAAAATGTACTTATGAAAGTGCTGAACTTACTCCTACTTGCTCCTGCTTTCTTGCTCATCTAACTCTCCAGGTGATGTGTCAAGGTTTTTCTAATTAAGATAAAGAGGGGTGCATGTCTAGGACTCATGTAGCAGTGGAAAGGGGTTTTAACCCTTTAAGTGTGGCAGAAATAAGATGCACAGCTACATAGTCGTCTTTCATGATAGAAAGAAATAGACAAGTTTATTCAGAAACACACTTGGTTTTATAGCATGACTCGCAATTCCAAGAGTAGAGAAAAGGTGATGGGTTCAGAGAGAAGACACCCCATTCCCAGGGCCTGGTCACACACCACAACAGGTGTTCTATCTTGTTATCAATTCCTTTTTATTTTGACCAAATTATCACCCTGGGATAAATTCTCCCTAGCCTTGAGCTGGACCAGTTTATCGGCTGGGAACAGAGCTGAAAAGTTCCAGCCTGGAATATTTTCAGGCTGTAATTTTCTTACTTTCTCAATATGTGTCCCACAGACTCTGTCTATTGTGGTGCCTTTTTCCATCACATTGAATGCCATAAAAAGCCTCTCTAGATGGCTAAAGATAGGTGATGTGCTTTGTTGGATGTCTCTTTCTTTATCTGTTTAAGTTTGGCCATTGCACATTATGTCGTCACAATACACCTAAGTTTGTCTTTTGCTTTCTTTTTAAAGAGTGGATTCTTAATGTCTGGAACCACCGCTCTGAGAAAAGTGTTTCCTCATAAAGGTCACACAAAACTAAGATTTATAGTAGGAGGACTATTTTGTGTACCATCTTCTCTAGGACTTCCATACACTCTG
Organism: Acridotheres tristis; assembly: GCA_037013685.1. NCBI lineage: Eukaryota > Metazoa > Chordata > Aves > Passeriformes > Sturnidae > Acridotheres > Acridotheres tristis. Next base: position 96,972,806 of record CM072886.1, on the reverse strand, counting down.
GTGAAACATTTACAGCGGCCAGTTTCAACCTGGGAGACAGACTTGAATGGTATGTGAGTTTTTGGTTTTCCTTTTGCATGAGGTAAATTTATTCTATCATTTCATTTCCATTTTCTGTTACCTAAGGAGGTAATGAAGGCTCAGAAGTTTGGCACTGGGATGTCAGATATCTTCTCTAGCTTCCACAGGAATCTCCCCTGGATGTAATGCTATAAACAGGATTTTGGAGTTTATGCCATATCCCTTTTTACCACCTGCTAGAAATATTTCCCTCCCTTTATGTTCCATCAGCTCCAGAGATCCAATGCTCCAATAGTTAGACCTGCACATTATAACAGTTCAGCTTGGAGAAGAAACGAATTTGGAACCCCACACTACTCTTTTAGACACTAGCAACACACTGAAACTGGTCAGATAATCCACTATTTTAAAGGAAAAGAAGCTGTCCATTTGTTTTTTGTATACACTTTCACAATCATTCTGACATCCTAGCAGTAGAAGCTTCCTAATGGTCTAGACTGAGATAAAAAAAACAGAACAAAAATCCCAAAACAAAATCCATTAAATTTGGTTTTAGTATTTACTCTTTACTAAAACTAACTGTGGTATGTTCTTTTGCAAAAGATGATTACAGATGGAGATGCTTAGCACTGTAGCTGATTTCAAGCCTGATTATGCAGTGCAGCATGAATTCCCAAACATTAGATAAGGAAGGCAGTGATTCTCTTCGACATTTTATAGGAAAAAAAAGCCAGATATGCCATGTATAAGGGTAGGTCCCATGGGAAAGAGCTGTTGAGAGGATGCAGAGGGGCACAGAATCACATCTGCTCTGTAAGCAAAAGGATGTACAGGTCATCTGACTCCTGAAGCCTAAGCTATGCAATCACTATATTCCTTTGTTTGCAGGCTCTGGTTGCTATTTCTTTCTGTGCCCTACAATACTGACAGCATCCAGTTTGTTACTTACAGCACTGAAACACCTGAAAAATATTTTGCTTGTTTAAATGTGGTGACTTCCTGGTAACAGAGTTAACATTTACTGATAAGAACTAGCCAGACCAATGGAAACAGCCCTCGATGTAGTCTCTAACATGAAATGACTCAAGGCGAGTATTTGATATTGGATCAAATTAAAAAGAAATAAATTGTCTTTGGTGTTTACTGAGGAGTGGTATACTGCTGGAGTCTGCCTATCCTTCAGAGTTCGCATTTAATTCAGATCCTGAATGAAGGAGAGACTTTCACATATTAGAAGTGAAATACCTAGCTGAATACCAGTTTTTGGTTTATTAGTATTTAGTTAGCATTTAGTATTAGTATTTCTCTGGCATAGTATTGATGACGTCAGCAAACCCTAACTTGTGATCTTTGGAGACATATGCAGCCATCCTTTGGGCTGGATGGTATTTGGTGTTTTCCACAGGATAATGCAGAACTGAAAATGAAAGGCATGGCAGATAGGCAGATAAAGCAGAAATTTAAAAAAAAGAAAAAAAAAGTTATGTATGCCTCTCTGCCAGCTCTTGACATCAAACCTGTGATTATTCTCAAGTATAGTCAAAATGTAAATCACCACTTGATGTCACCATTGGTCTGTACCTGTGCTGTGCAGCTATTCAAGAAATCTTGCTGAACATCACAAAGAAATTAAAAATTCAGTTAAAGTATTTAGAGACCTGTTATGATAAGTAATCACCATCTATTTTTTGGTTCCATTTAAAACACTGGAAGTACAGGTGCACTGGATTTGGAGCACCATAAAGACACTATGATAAGTAATTTGAAAGGTGCTGTTTTATGATGTAAATCTGTTTTGATAAGGAAATTTGCAATAACCAGTAGGGCAAGTCTGATCATTGCAGTATGTCATATAAAATTACTACTATCCTACTGCAGAATAAAAAGGAAAGAATACATGAACAGAAGAGTCAGTGCCCCTAACAACATGAAATTTAGAACAAGTGTTAATGAACGTACAAGAAAGATATTTGAAGTCTCTTTTGAAAAAGTTGGGATCCTGTTTCCCTGTTCAGGCGTAAAGAAAAATGTTCTGTTTTCAAATTTCCCTTGTTTCATGATGAGGCTGACTTGCAGTGTGTTAGTTCTGAACATCTGTTCATTTATTTAGAAGTCTAAAGAAGAATTTGGCAGCTCAGGTTGAGGTGTAATTTTAAAGGAATGTTATCATGTATAAAATACTGCTTGCTATTAACAAGTTGTCTTTTCTCAGTAGTTGCCTCACGTAAAACTAGAATTGTGTCTAAACTGAGCCTAAGTCGTCACAGCACCAAGCCTGAGAGAGATAAAATGTTTGGACAATGCTCTCAGGCACAGGCTGTGATTCTTGGAGCTGTTCTGTGCAGGGTCAGGAGCTGGACTTGATGATCCTGGGGGGTGCCTTCCAACTCAGCATATTCTGTGAACATGGGGACTGTGAAATCTTTAATTCAGACAACACTGTGTACAGGACACCAAGTAGGACAGAAGGTGGAATTTCCCAGCAGCTTGAAACACCAGAATGCATGGTACAGCTATCCCTAGGCATGAACTTTATCAGTTCTTTACATATATAACATGAATCCCCTTATTGATATTTTACCTGAACTTTTAGATTGCTCTAACTTTTTACCTCCCTGCCAGGCATACTCTGAGGCACCAAGCACTAGTTGAACCTGGTTTTCATTTAGCATGATGCATTCTTATGGCTCTGTTTGGACACGCAGCATGCTGCATGTTCTCCTCTACAACAACACTGCCCACAGCTTGTATAGGCCTGCACACCAAGAGGTTTATACAAACATTGTTCTAATGCATAAATTATGTTAGAATCTATGAGAAAACACAGTAATTCTAGACTTCCCGTCTATTTTCCATCTGCTCATCAGTCATAGGCTAATGCCGTCCTTTTCTTCCTTTGTGTGGTTGCAATCACTGGAGTAATTCTTTTTCAGGTCTGGACAGCAATGACTCTGCTCATAGACCAGGAAAATGTTTCCCAGGGAAGTTTCAAAGCAACTCTAGCACTGGATACGTGCTGAATATGTGAAATTTGCTCTGAAGTAAATGGAAACTGGAAGTGCTCAGGAATTACTAGTATTTCTCCTTTCACCATGCTGAACGAATAAGCTAATTCTATCCAATTTCAAGCTCCTTTCAGCATAATAGTTTCAAAATTGAAGCTCAGAGTTTATCACTTGACTCTCATTTCAATAAAGAGAAGCTAAAAAATCAAAATGGTCAACGGGCAGTAGGAATAAATTTAGTTAGCGAGCAAAAAGAGAAATAGTGAAATAAAGAGTAAAAAGCAAATTCAGTTTGAAATAGGGCTGGCAGAAAAATGGAATAAAGGTAGAGTATAATACACTTAGGACACATTAACTATTTCTTTGGTAAAAAAGTTAAGTGAGCTTCTGTAGTCATAAATAAATACATCAATACATTGTTTTGTATTTGATAAAATAAATAAATGATGCTTTAAAAAAATTGCTATCATTCTAGAACCCAATATAATTTGTGCGTTAATTAATAGCATTACCATATTCTAAATAGCTTTTTAATCTCAGCAAAATTAAACATTTAAAAAACATCAGCCTCCATACCTTTACATATTATTTTTTCCTGTATTATGTGATAATATAGAAGAACAGTCCTAGGAATTCAGATCAATAAATCTGAAGTTTGGGACACAGTATCACAGACATCTTACATATTTATATTTTTTTAACCTTACCCCTCAAAATGTTTGCAAAGATATCTGCTTCTTAGACCTTACCTTCAGTGTAAGTCTATATATGTAGATACGTGTACAGTTTTATATGGCCATAAATATGTATTGTGCATATATATATATATATATACACATATATATATGTACACACACATATATCCATCCATATCTAAAGTGCTTGGATAGTTACTGGGGAATAATGTAATTCTTGTTTTTAATTTTTTTAAACAGATTTTTCATTTACTTATTATTGTTTTAACAGGGTCAGCCAGAGGTATATTCATGATTTTTAGTTTGTGTAACTGAACCGAGGTGTGGAGAATCTGATCATCTAAGTCTCTTAGGGAGGATAATTCAGCTATAAGTAGAAAACACAAAGAACAACATGAAGTTTAACTTATGATACCCCCATTTTCAGCTGCTACAGAAAATGTGTTATTGTGAAATGCAGAGGTATTGATAGGGATGAACATTTCCAGGATTGGTACTTTTTGTTCAGGCATGAATGCTGTGCATCAGGGCAGATTCCAAAGGGCTTGTGTCCCAAGCTTAGGTTGTATCTAGCTTTAAAACTGTCACCCAGAACATCTCAGCATGTCCATTTGCACTGTAAAAATAAATAACATACACTAGATGAATGCAATATCCCTTTATTTGCACTCCGAATTGTGGGAAATCTACTTGATCTCTTCTATTGGCAACAAGGCCCCACAACTATCAGTTCACCCAGTCTGTCCTTCCTCTCACAGCTGAGCTAATGGAATGATGGAAGAGGAAATGGGGAAGTCATTCAAGTCTTTCAGTATCCTGTTACAATGCAAAGGCATGTAAGTCAGTGGTAGATTTTGTTTGCTGATGATGCTTCCAAATGGATTCAATATTTTCTACTCCCACAGATATCCCTGACTTCACTTTCTGCCATAGGACAAGGTACCCAACCATAACAGGGCCATCACAGTAGGGCTGAACTGCAACACATATTTCTTTTATTCGTTTTTCTTTTTTCTTTTGTTCTTTTATTCCCTTTTAGTTATTGTCATCGTACTTTTCAAATGAAAATCTTGTTAAGATCATTAAAAGAGGAGTGTAAAAGAGGAAACCAAGTGAGCTGCACTATTTTGTAAGCATTCATGTGAATCTAACACAGAATCTGCTTCTTCCTGGTACATCACATACATACTTTCTGTGAAAGGTCAGAAAATCATAATTTAATTTTACAAAGGCTTGGTAAAAAACAGGGTTGGTTCTTAGAGAAGTGTAAAGAAAGGAAAAAGCTGGTGCTGGAAGATTTACAAAATTTTGAATTTGGTCTCAGTCTAGACGACACTAAGGAATGATCCAGCTGTTCTGATTCACAGACAGTCTGTATGAACCTTCTATGCACAGCAGACCTGTAGGTGCTCCTGGAAATAAATCATGCCCCAGAACTGTTTGAATTCACCTTCATCAGAAGCTGCCAAGACAGCAACAACTTACAGAACAATAAAGACAGGCACACAGCATGCTAAAGACAGAGAACTCAAGTGCTTAAATGCCATCCCTTGCTCCTGTAAAGAAGGGATTGTGCTGACCCAGAAAATCTGAGGCCACGCACCAACATGAGTGGATTGACTGTGTTAAACCTTACGTGTTGTTCTTCAGGGTCCTATTGATTATGTGTTGTGGGAACAGAACCAGTTACTGGAAATTTAGATCATTTTGTGAAATACCAAGTGAAGCAGGCAAAGCAAAAAAGGTACAGATGTTTGCTGTAGGCTCAGATCCCTTTATGGAATCCCATGGCAGGCGATGTGTTGATGCAGGACTGACTGACACACTTCAGCTTACCACGAATATAAAGAATAACAGAATTGGGTAGGCAACCCATCTGACATAAAATGGAAACGCCAGAGGGCTGGGATGTCAAAAGCATTCTGGATTCTGCTTTCTAATGAGAAAAAGCTTAAATTTTTATCCTGAAAATCTGTTAATGAACATGCAAAGAAGCAAATCAAGGATTGTCAGTCCATTCCTTCATTCTCAGAACAAATATTCTTAGTTCTTTAGGACATATTAGAAAGATGATTATTAATAGCCACCACAATTATCTTGTTCAGAGCATTTTGCCAACTTTATGTCATAATACTAAATGGGGATAGGTAAGAGACAGGATATTTGACACAAGTTGGCTGAAAGGAAGAAAAGACGCATGATTACCTCACAGTCTGCCTGTAAGTGCACTAATGATAAGTGAAAACAGATAACTCAGCTTCCATGGAACCTTGAGCAGCAAAGCATTTTTTGTATTCTTCAAAACACAAGGGGAGGTTTTAAATGTTTTGGACAGACTTGATCAATAAATCCAGTCTAAAAAGAATCTGACATCCAGCAGTCACATACCCTGTCAGGTATGCCAAGAGCAAAATGGAAACCATTGATTTGTTTGTCACCAAGCTTCCCTAGGTAGCAAATTTTTCTAAGTGTTAGATGTGCACAGATGACATTATACAGGGACCGAATAACTGAAAAGTGGATTTCAACTGGATACAATTTCTGTGAACAGGATATGTCAGAGAATTCTCCATGTACCACATAGCACATGTGCCTTTTTTCCCCCTCTATGGAACATCCTTCAGAAATAAGGAGGAAGAAGATACTGTAAATCACTTATGGCAAGATATGGAACTTTCTGAAGTAAGGCAAATATTTTCACTGATTTCAAGAAGAGTTACGTTTCACCTTTAATAGAGATTTTAATTACTGACAAAGAGTGTTCTGTCTTATCAGAACAACTAAAGACATACCTTTGCATGAGCATCCCCAAGTGAACATGCTGAGTATTTGAAACAATTTTTCTGACAGGAGGAGAGAGATCTTACAGTGTTAGTGCTTCAATAGAAAGGACTCTGTGGGATATGAAATACTCAGCATTTTAAATAACCCTCAGTGCATCATTATTAGAGGAGGTAGTTCATTAAGATCTCAAATTCTGTGGTTGCAGTGCTTTAGGTAGTTTTACATTTACCCATGCTATTTTGTTTTTTCCTCTGCCAGACAACTGTCAAATCTAAATGCTTCATAAAGGAATAACCTGTGAGCAGCAGTTCTTTTGTGTCTGATAGTCTGAAAGCAGGGTTTCCAGCATGTGACACTAGATTTCTTTATATGAGTTTGATCAGTCATAACCATACAATGTATTTATCCTTGCAGAAAACTTTCACAAGTGCACCTAAGATATCACTATCTCCCTTACTTTGGTTATCCACACATTTTGCATCACGCGATCTGCCTTGAATCCAATCTCTGCAAAGCAACCTAGCAACAGAGATAATACTTAGTGATGGAGTAAATACTGAACAAAGATTTTGGGAGCTAGTAAGGACTTTTTGAAGACAAAAACAAAAGGAGAGAGTTTTTTAGAGTCTACCTATCGCATAAATACGACAACTGATGAAGAAAAAGTGTGTGATGTTGGCTGACACAGAAAAGGACAAGGTGAAATGTTTTGTCCTTTATTAAGATGATGACAGTTGTTGATGCTATTTTTGTGCTTATTGGTCTCTAGTTTTTCCCAGGAGGTCTTTCTTTAACTTTGAACTAGTAATGAACTATGTCGGAATAAAGTGTATTTTCCTTTGGATCAGAATGCTGTGACAGTTAGCAGAAAGCAAATACAAAAGAGAGAGGAGAGGTGAAATTTCCAGCTCAAAAATAATTGTCTTTCAGAAGGAAAATCTTTGTGGGCAACAAATGGTGAAGATATTGTAAGTGATAACAGGAAAGTCAATAGTATTGTGAATAGGAGCAGAATCTGGAAAAACATGCTTAAGGAGTTAAGGTTGTAACTGCAATAAGATACTGATGGAGAAGGTTATGTGGAATAAGGAAGGGAAGGTTTCCTGCATCTTTTACTTCTGCTTTTCCTTTTATTAACTTCAGAAACACAATCCCAAATGACAACCATACTTTAAAATAAAATTTAATTACTGTCTTATAAGTAAATTCAGGAAAACTTTTTCAAACTAAAATGTTAATTTTAGTGCAACATGAAACAGTCTGGATACTTGATTTCCCTCTTGCTTTGTTATATCCAGCCACATCTTAAAGGTTGTTCTATAGTGTTTTCTTGTCTGAATATTAATAGTGTTTGATTATAAATCTCAGCAAGTATATTTTATGGAATAATGTGAATTATGCTGATTTTTATGACCAACAGGAAAAACTAGTGTATCTGTTAAACTGAACTTCTGTGTAAAATAGCCTGAGATCTGAAAACATAAATATTTTTATCACTTCCATTCTCCCTGTCAATCTAGAAGACTAACTTCAGTGCAGGATGAGAGATTTCAAACCACAGAAATTTGGATTCCTATAGTAACTGTTTCAGTCATTATTTATATTTCACAGGAATATTTTTTCTGACCCTCATTTCATGCTTAATGTAATTTTCACACATTTGACTCTCCTTTGTTCTTGGCTTTCAAGATTCTTCCCACCATAAATGCATTCCCTGACCTGACTTTTAAGGACCATGATCAAGTCCCCTCTAATGTTCCTGCTGTTATGAACAATATGCTTGGCATATAATTTTCCAAAGGCAAGTCCCCAAAGATCTAAACGAATCTTTCAACTTCTTTCTATACCTTCGTGATTTTGTTGAATTTATTAAAATGAGGACAGAAAACTGTGACATGAAGTGTCTGTACATCCTGTGTGGACAAGATTTTGAGTTTTGTTTGAATGTTAGCACTACAAAACATTCATGCTAAACATGCCCTTAATGTGATTATGAAAACTAGACTCCCAGTTTGCAGTGGTTTCTACTAAATGCCTTTAAAACTAACCATGAATTTAAAACTCGTTTGTGTCTGTGATCATAAAAACTCACAATTGATACCTGAGTTTCCAGTGGAGTACTTGTTTTCCACTTTGGTTTTAGTTCAGCTACATTTAAGTGTCTAGTGTATGGTTATTACTGTTGAAAGCTCCAAAACTTTAACTCCTTTTTAAAGTCAAATATGTTTGAATAATGGCATTGAAAAGGACAAAACTGAGCAACTAATATTATCCTTCCTCATTGTGTGGAATTCTGAAATAAATATAATAATGGCATGTATTTTAAAATGCTTGCAAGAAAAGGTATGGCAGCAAGACCAGTAATTAGAAAGATGTGGGGTAGAAGTCATGTCAAGATGAGTGGACTATATAAATTTGAAAGAATAAAATATGTTACAGTAAAAAGGAGTCTGGCAAAGCACTATAGGAACTTATTAAGGGAAAATTGCTAGAGGGGCCTAAATAATGAGGAGAAGTAAAATTCAATACTAGTAGAGTGCATGGTCTTGTTACACTTTGTCTTTTAGATTCTTTGGAAAGCAATGATTATCTTTCTGGAAATGGATCAATCACCCCCAAGGCAACCTATTGTACAAGAAGAAAACTATTCAGTGAGCAAGCAGCTGCAGTAGGAATACAGACTACCCTTTTCTATGCTAATAATTTTAATTGGACTATATATTTTCCTCAATATTGCATTTTTTGTCTGACTTTCCATTGCATTTGCATTTTATTCATTATTTCTCAAGCATCATTAGTAGGGAAAGATTTTTTTTTAAGATGTGATTAGGCATAACTTCATAGATAAAATGACCATTTTGTTTTCATAAGGTCTTTAAGTAGGTCAGCTATGCAAAGCAGCAAGCTTGGCAAAGCAAACTTTGCTATGGCAAGGCTATGGCTTCATTAATCCCTGAAATATCAGGATCCCATCTGCACAGATAGGAATGCAGAACTGGAGTTGATGGATTGGGAGTGCTCCATATTGCTTGCTAGTATCTTTGGTGTTTCATCTAGGAACCCATGAGCAGTGGGGTCAGAAGTGGATACTGTAATGCATAAAGCCCTAATAATTACTTAGCCAAGGTCACTTTAAGGAAATCAATTACCTCTCTTAGCTAATAAAGACTGAATAATTTCGACACATTTTCTGTGGGAGTTGGGGAAACCCTTTGCACTTTTCAGTTAGCAAATGATCAGATTTAGCATCTGGGCTTCTAGCTTGTAATGTGTTGCAGTTACACAACTAATTCTTCAGTTTAATAAACTATGGCAAATTCCTTTATTGCTTCATTGCACGTGGGCTTTCATTAGGAAACAATGGTATATTTAGTTTAACTGAAGATAATATTTTGATGTGCCTGTGGTGAGAAAAGTAATGGTATAAAATTGGTCCTTTTGTTTAATGGCTTTGTGTTTGTGGTTCTCTGCTGTATCGTGTTATGCCAAAACACTTTTATTGGAAGTCATAGTATTGATGGTTTTCTTGCTCAGTCTACTTTATATCTTTATACTGAAAAGATAAAGAAAAACTGTATCTAAATTTTAAGCAGATTATGCATTTCTTAAGATCTTTGAAATTCAGTTGGATCCTTCTAATTCACATTAATTGCATCGATTAAAACACTTGGAAGGATAACAAATCATTAGCTACATGTACCAGACTTCTCAAAACATTTCTAAGCAATGTAGATCAGCACGTCTTTAGTCATAATGTCGAGAAAAATACCAAAGCTGATGTACTGAAAACAATACTTACAAAAAATTCATGCATAATAAATCACATTTAGTCTACAATAAAATCATTAACCACTGTTCTCTTCCTCTGCTCTGAAATGTAAATCATCTGTAATGCTGACTTATTTTAAGTCAGTTTGCATATAAATTGGAAAAAAGATTTAGTGAAAGTCTAATGAGAATGAAAATAAACTCCTATCTATATCCTTACTCATTTGATAGAATGCATATATGTTGCAAGACTACATAAAAAAAAATCCCCAAGAAGTTAGATTTATCTCAGAATGACTTCTTATGATCTGCTTCTTATTTTATGCACATACTAAAATGTAAGCTTTGCAAAACTACTTGTGTTAAGATACCATTGAAAGTGTAATTTCTTTAGTAAAATAAAACATAGCTTTCATTTAGCCTGACAATGTTGGCTCAGGAATATGGAATATTAGTTTCAGTAAGAATGCATTGGTTTCACTGTAAAATAAGGTTTCTTTGGTATCAGCCCTGGAGAAATGTATTGGTTTCAGCTAAAATATATTGCAATGCTTTCACTAAAACATACAGACATTATAAAGCTGTATATTGGTTTCAGTAAAAAATGTATTCTTTCCAATGGATTCATGAGGCTTTCAGCAAGAATGTATTGATTTCATTAAAATGTGCAGTTTGAGATAAACAAAAATTTAGTTAAAATGCATTGGTTTCTGTTAAAGCTCATTGACTGAAGTGAAGAACATTCTACACTGGTTTTGGGCAGCCTTAGGGTTTTTTAAACAGTGTGTGGAGAAATACATGTAAGTAATTGTAGAGGTAATTGTAAACAAACTCTATTCTGTAACATTTAAAGATGCAGACATGCTAAATAAATTAGATTTTTATATTTCTATCCCATTTGCATCTGCTGCTCAGCACAGGCATAAATATTGATACAGAAAAAGCATGTCACCCTTAATTCTGATGAATAGTTTTTTAATCAGGTGTGAGTGTGGGCTGTAAGATTTTTTTAACCTGTTTAGCAATAATTTGTTTTCCTGTGACGAGTTTTTGACCAGTTTGCTTTAAATCAAGTCTGAAATTTTCCTGCTTTATTGACAAGAGATTCTTTTTGCCCTTTCAGCAATGCCAGGCATTCAATGCCAAAGACATTTATAAATATCATTAAGCTCTCCTATTGCTAGTCAACTAAATTAGGGACAATATATTTAGTTGCTGTGACACTTTTTTTTTTTTTCCTGAGAAAGTTTTTATTTTTCAATATTTTTAAATAACTTTACATTTTACTTTTATACAGAAGTGGTGCCACCGACTTACAGAAACATGCATAAATATAATTGAACAATCCTTGCTACATGGAGCTCATTGCTGTCCCGCTTTGGAGTATTATCCTTTCCCTACACTGATGTAGAATTCCCATGAAAAATGTGCTTAAGTACACTTGAAGTGTAAGTAGTATGAATCAAGTTTAAACTACTTAAATTTACTTCTGTAATTAAATAGTAGAAAGTAGGAATGATCATACTGGACTGAAGAAACAGTCTATCTTGCTTAAGTCGCATGTCATACAGTTCCAAACATGAAAAATGCCTGGACACTGTTAGAAGCTCCAATAAATCATTCATAGCAGATTTCCTACAGATTTCCTGAGAGGATGACCATCCTTTAAAATTATTTATTAAAGTTTATTTATAATTTAAATTTAAATTTAAATTTTATTTTTAATTTTATTTTTAATTTTAATTTTAATTTTAATTTTAATTTTAATTTTTATTTTTATTTTTATTTTTATTTTTATTTTTATTTTTATTTTTATTTTTATTTTTATTAATTTATTTATTATTTTAAAATGGCTTTTTGGTGTATTTTCCTTGTGACTCTGTACAACTTCTGCTGCAAAAAGTGCATTCACTGCATCCATGGCAGAGATTTCTGCAGCTGATCTCCCCCCACACAAAGAAGTTTCTTCTTTCTGGATGCAGCAGCTTTTTGCTTGTTGCTTTTACTTTTTCCTTTATTCACAGAATCATAGGATGGTTTGTGTTGGAAGGAACCTTAAAGATAATTTAGTTCAATCCCTCTGTCAGGGGTGGACAGGGACTCCCTCCACTAGTTATGTCCTGATCTGGAAAACACAATGAATTATCTTTTTTTCCCTGAAACTCACAGTTTTGCAGATTCCTGCCACATATGGTTTCAGCTGTCCTTTTTCTCATAAGAAACCTATTTTATTCAGTCTCTCCTTGTATGAAAGTTGTTTCATAGTTCTGGTTTTACTTGTTGCCCTGCTTTTTGTTTATTCTGCTAGATCTTTTTAGTGACGTGAGGACAAGAACTGCACATTGCACTCAGAAAGTTTTGGCATCATAGGTTTGTCTAGTATCATAGCAAATTGCCTTTTTATATATTTCTTTTGTAAACTCAGTCGTATGCCTCTTGAAAACGGGGCAACCTACCTCTCAGTTTTTCAAATGTGTTTTATTTTCAAATGCTTTCTCTCACACTGTTTCATAATACTGTAATACCACTGTAAACATTTAGATTTTAGATATCTCTTTTCATCTCTCTTGGCAGATGTAGAAAAACAAGATATCAAGCTGTGGTAGAAGAGTTAAGATTGCCTATCTGAAAGGTATTTGTTCTTCCTCTGTTCAAATCCACAGCAGCAAGAGGATGGACCTTATTGTTTCAGAAATCAATGCAGTTTATCAGCACTTTTATGCATTGCTTTGATGTCAAGGGTCAGCAACTCACTCTGTAGGAAAGAGGGATTTTTCCAGCCTTCTCAAAATAATGAGTCAATAGTTGCTCCTCTTAATTCCCAGGATCCTGGCTTGGTACAAAGCTTTGGAAGTGCAATATATAACTTGTGAGAGGAAAGAACTGCACTGGTAGATGATGCCAGAAGACACTTTCAATGTATTGAATTATCCATGAAGAAAAACTGAATTGACTAAATTGACTCTATATGAACGTTGTCATTAACAGAGCAAAAGTAGTGCTTGGAAAGAGCAGTGCTGAAGGGTGCAATTCCAAGCTCAGTTCCTGTCATTGGAGCAGCTGCTCCTTGCTGTGCCATCAGCTAGGCAGGGACCATCCAAGTGGCAAGCCATTCACACTGCAAGATTCACAGCAGCTGAACTGCTGTCAGTGTTGACCTGCACAAATCTATGCTCCAGTCCCCTCCTGACTATGTACTGATAAAATGTATTTATTATATTTAATAATATATTGTTTATATCTAATCTCTTGTGATCTAAAATCTCATGGTTGAGCAACAGGCATTTTGGCTTAATACCAAGGCATTTATATCTTTTTGTTTAAGAAATTTAAAGTTTTCACAAGAACCTGGAGTTTTCTCCAGTAGATAATGACACTGCAGTGCTGTACAGACTGGTCGACTGAGATGGAATCAAAGGATCGAGGTACAGAAATACAACCCAGATATTTTCCCCAGAGGGAATATCCTCAGAGAAGCTACTTTTGCTAGATTACCAAATATTTCTTAAAGTAATAGTCCACCTTACTGATTTACCCAGAATGAAAATTTCCTAGGGCGTTAGATTCACTGAATTTATGATAATGTTGCAGGTAACCGCTTTCAAGTATAATTCTATTGTGAATGAGAATACCCTTAGATCAGAACTTTGCTATTTTACTAAGAACTTTACTCTGCCTCTGATTGTTTCTACTTTTCTGATGGGAACTTATTAGCAACTCTAAAACATGTTCTCTAAAATTGCTGGAATCTGTGGCTTCCAGAATAAGTTTAGATAAAGCAAGCTGTAATCAAATTCACTTTTGCTTTGAGACCCTATTCACATGCTGTTTACATAGAAAGTTCGTGGCTTTTTGAGAAGTTACAGCTTTGGTAGGATCTGACGAATGTAAAACATTGAAGGAAGGTCTGGAAATAGAAAATTAAATTTAACAACCAAAGTGACGCATCTTCCAAGTTATTTTATGAAAGTCCTTCAGCAAGTAGACAAAGTTTCTGGACAAGTGGAGTAATAGGAACTACTCATTATATCAAGTTCATTCAAACCTACAATTGTTTTTAAACACAAACTACTTTGACAGTTTTTAATTAGATGTGCAGTCTCCTAGTAGGAATGAAAATTCAGGTTTAAACAGCTGTGCATCTCAGTGGGATATGGGGTTTTTAAACCAGGACATAAAAATATGCTCAACCAAGTCAGGGGGAAACATTTTTTTTTTCCCACAGCTCATTCTGGAAAATACACTTAATGAATCAGAGTTCATCTTGTCAAATTCTGTGCCCTGAGACATGAAGACAATTGCATTGTGTGATTCAAATCACAGTTATCAATATAGCAGCCATAAAGGCAAATTTCCCTTTTACCAGCTATGCAAGGCTATAAAGAGGAAGGTCTTTCTGTCCAGGACCAACCACAAGAAGGTTTCTTCTTGTGTCATAATATCTTGGCAGTGGGTCAGCTGTACAGCACATTTGCTTCAATCTTGCTCCCTCTCCGAGTGAAACTTTTGTGTGACTGTGGCTGTGTGTACAGACACTGCAGTAGACGCCTTTAGAACAAGACTGGTGCTTGCTAATTCTTATTAAAATAAGGTAAGAGCACACAGATGTAAAAAAGCTTCCTTACTAATTGTTAAAATATTCCCCAGAGGGGCAAATTCTCTGTGAGGAGCTCCATAGCATAGAATTAAAAAACAAATGAACTTCACAGGCACATTAGGTGTCTTTCACCTCACAAGAAACATGAAATCCAGCTGCTGGGGACTGAGAGAAAAATTAAGCAAGAGCCACATTGTGCAACACAGTCAGTGATGTGTGGGAAAAATGACTTTGAGCCAGATTTTAATGGCAGACACTGAGATAAAAAAAGTATGATAGAAAAGAGAATAACGATATTATTGATAATAATTGTAATGATGATGATAATGGTACTAGTGCTTAGAAGTCCTTAAAATTAAAATCAAACCTGCTTCTGGTAAGTGCAGAGCTGTAGCAAAAAGAGATTTTATTTCCTCATGGAATGACTACAGATTCTTTCTATCTGCTGTAAAGTACTCATATTTCTCCCTGGCTCCATTTAAACTCTTCCCTGTCTGTAGTCTTTGGACAGGTTTTATCTGAAGAAATAAAACAGAATAACCTTTTTCATGCTGAGGAGATTCCTATACTGCAGTGACATCATTAACCATAAAACACTCTTACATATTTCACACCTGGATGTCTTAAATAGAGGATGAATTAAATAATGTTTCCAAATCAATTTCTCCTGATATTTACATTTCACTGCTGCAGTAATAGGAAGACTGAATCCATTTAAAGTCTCTCTTATCCACTGACTGAATGACATATATTTGCCTTAGAAAAAAATAGTCTGGATTACTGCACTCCTTGAAAGAGCTCTCCCACAAACCCCTAGACAGTGTTTCAAACTCTAGAAATTCATCTGAAAGAACAATTACTTGGGTAAACGGTGGTCTCTGTAATATTCAGGTGAAAAGGGCATAAACAGGCCAATACTTCATAATATTGCAAAGAAAAGCTTCATTTTTTTCTCCCACACTGAAAAAGATGTACTATTTTATATTTAAAACTTTATTTATCCATTGGAGTTTCTCATGAAATAGTAAATCATATATGTAGTGTTTTCTTCACTCAAAACACTACAGACACTCTCATATAAAGAGCAGCACATTTTAGCAAAGCTTTTTCTCTCAGTATTCTCCTGAACAAAATGTCCACCATGCAACAAGACATACACAACGTGGTGGTGATTCAATTCCCAGAGGGTTGTAGTCCCTGAGTTAACACCTGACTGGTGTCCAGGCACTCGTGGTGCTCGTTCACCAGGGCTCAGTCTGAGAGCTGGTTCTCTCCAATGTTTTCATCAGTGACCTGGACTGAGGAGTTGAGTGTAGACTAAGCACATTTTCTGGTGACACTAAATTAGGAGGACCTGTTTATTCCCTAGAAGCTAGAGAGGCTTTACAGTTAGATCTTGACAGATTAGAGCTCTGGGCAATCACCAACCGTGTGAAATTTAACAAGGACAAATGCTTGATTCTGTACTTGAAGCAGTGTGATCTGGTGGGTGTACATGGAGACTGGGGGACATGAGGGTGCCATGCAGCCCTGCTGGCAGGGATCTAGGAGTTTTGGCTGATGGTAAGCTTAATGTGTCAGCAGTTTGACCTGGCAGCCAAAAGAGCCAACTCTTGTGTAGGGTGCTGTAAGCATGGCATTGATCATAGATCAAAAGGAGTCATTGGCCTTCTGTGCTCATTTTTGGTGCAGCCTCACCTCTGCCCTGCTTAGGCTTCCACAATGCAAGAAAGATACAGAAAAATTAGAATATGTCCAAAAGAAAGCATGAAAAATATTGAAAGAACTAGAGGACAGAATTTATTAGGAGTGACTGAGGATATTTGGTTTGTTCAGCTTAGGAAAGAGGAGACTGAGAGGGGTTCTCGTCGCTGTCTTCAGCTTCTGCATGAAGGGGAGAGCAGAGGGAGATGCTGGAGCTACTGGTGGGTGAAAGATTTGCCATGAGTTGGCAACGTGTATTCAAGACCAGAAAGCCACCAGCATCCTGGTACAGAAAGAAGTATGACCAGCAGGTTGGGGTGGTCATTCTCCACCTCTACTCCTCTCTCATGAGACCTCACCTGGAGTGTTGCATCCAGCTCTGGGCTCCCAACATAAGAAAGACATGGAATGAGTGATGAGTCCAGAAGAGGGACTCAAAGACGACCTGAGGGCTGGAGCACCCCTCCTATGACTAAGAGAGCGGGGCTGTTCAGGCTGGAGAAGAAAAATCTCCAGTGCGACCTTATTGTGGTCTTTCAATATTTAAATGGCACTTAGGAGAAAGATGGGGGCAGACATTTTAGTAAGGCCTGCCACAACAGTGCAGAGGGTAATAGTTTTAAACTAAAACAGGGTAGATTTAGACTAGAGGTAAAGAATGAACTTTTTTTAATGATTAGTGTTGAAATACCGGAACCTGCTGCCCAGAGAGGTGGAAGATGCCCCATCCCTGGAAACATTCAAGGTCAGGTTGGATGAGGTTCTGAACAATCTGATCTCACTGAAGATGTCCCTGCTCATTTTAGGGGGATTGGACTAGCTGACCTTTAATGGCCCCTTCCAACCCAAAGCGTTCAACAATCTTATGATTTTATGATTTCTTCTTTCTGATGTCCGCTGATATCAGGGAATGGAATAGAGTTATGTCAGGGGTTCAGATTGGCTATAAGAAAAAAGTTCCTCACTGAGAGTCTGTTTAAGCCCTGGAACAAGTGGTCCTAAGTCTCAAACTTGCTGGTATTCAGTAAGTGTTTGGAAAATGCTCTTAGACACATAGTTTAATCCCTAGGTTGCCCTCTGTGGAGTCAGGATTTGAACTTGGTGATCTTCTGGGTCCCTTACAGCTCAGGATATCCCATGGCTATATGATTCTAATTTACCAGGAAATCAAGAATTCACTGCATATGGATCTTCTTTCTTCAAACACTAATAAATATAATTCATATATACAAAAATCTTTGAAATTATTTGCAGCCTCGTTTATCTTTCTGCAGACACTCATTTGTCTTTGGATGTTTTGCAGAGAGCTCAGAGTTGTGAGAGGCTGCTTAATGTCTTACAAGGATTGATTTTCTGAAATATTGAATACCTGCTCTTAGAATATCTACCTTATCTTTGGAAGACTGTCATGCTGGGTAGGCAAAATATTCATTCTTCTTTATAATGTCAAAGAGCAACCTTTTTCTGTTGCACTGAAAAGCATGACAATTTGAGAACAAACAAAATAGGAAAGAAAAAAGAATATAATGAAATATCATTTCTCTTATGACTTTTTTTAAAATAAGTACTCTGTTTCATATGTATTTAATTTTGTAAGACAGAAATTTTACTTAAAAATGATATGTATTCATGGTACAACTATAACAGTCTTTTTCTGCCAAAAATATGTTGCTAACATTTTTCTGATTAGACCTAAACAGATCTTTCATTTTACACCAAATAATGTCTGGTAGACTTAATGAAATGAATTCTTCATGCATGCTAGAAGGGCAGAACAAGGGCATTTATTCTTCGGGATGTTATATGGCTGCATAAAACCGAACCTTTGCTCAACTGCTGTTTTTATAGTTAGAATGGACATAAAGAAGGGGAACAAAGGCCTTTAAAAGCACAGTTGTGCTCTTTGCACTGTGTGCTGTCCACTGACCTGTGTTGACTCCTGGTGGATAGTACGCAGCTCTAGAGCCATCCTGCTTTATGTTTGGGTCTCATGGTCTCCCTGATTGGCTCGGGAAACAGAGAAGCATCAGCTTGAAGCACCTTGCAACATCTGTTCTATTCCATGTACCTCTGCAAACCTCAGCCACGGGGAAATCTTCAGCAGCAGCCACCTCAGAATGACAGGCTGGGCTCCCTGGTCAATTATGTCAGCTGCATTAGGTAATTCTGAACTAAGGTATTATGGAAGAAATTGTCCAGCATTTTTAAAATAGGGATTATTTTTCAAATAGGAAATAAAAGCACAGCAATAAAGAGGAAAAATCCCATAAACCCCTGGATTGGATCCTGCTACTGACTTTACACTAACATGTTGACTTTACACTAACAGACAAAGTATATTAAAATATTAATGTGGGATTAGGTGATACAAATAATAGGTCAAGTTGAAAAAAACATCAGAGAGTTTCCAGGACATGCCTATTGAATTTTTTGACTTAATAGCTATGGTTGTAATCTAAAAGCCTTAGCTGTGAGGTACAGACATATGTGGAAGATTTTTTAAAATGTTTTTATCTTAGGCACAATAATGATTCTGGCTGAAATCCTTGTAATACATATACTTTTTAAGATTTTTCAATATATTTCTTATGATACAAGAATAAAACATCCATGTTTTTTAAATGAAACTATATTTTTAATTTTAAATGTAGTTTTTTCTAAGTAAAGAAATTATGGTGATGCTAATCTTTTTCTCTTTCGAAATCTTGGTGATTCTTACTAATTCCACATGCATTTCACTAGTAGGAGCAATATCAATGCCTCATAAATCCAAGAGAAAAATTTTTTTGTTCTGCTGAACTTACAAGTGTCAAGATGCTGACAACTGGATAGGTAAAACAAAGATAGTCAACAAATATTCTTCCTTGATAAGTTGCACTAAAGTATTTTGTATAGGTAAATTTTTATTTCATTTTTAAAACATTTATTTCGAATAATTGTCTCAAACCTGTTCAATTACCTACACCTTTCAAAAATCAGTCCAGTTTCTTTTCTCAAATTTTCCCTTTTCCAGTCTAAGTAAGAGAAACCAAACACTACACTAAACCCTTCTCCCTGTCACTCGGACGAGGAACACGTGGAGAGGAAAACCCGAGATGCTGAAATACAGAGGCAATCAGTTTTATGTTCCTGCCTCAGCAACCTGGCATGCAGTTGTGTTCACCGACTTGATGCTGCAGTTTTGATTCTCCTTTGCCTGCCCACAGCATCACCAGCTGGAACTAACACAGCCAGCTGCTGTGTGCAGCTCTGCTTTTGAATACATGGTACACTAAGAAAATAAACGAAGCAACACTCTAAACTTCTTGGTCTATATAACACAGAATATGAAACTCCAGCCATATTGATACACTCACTGATTATAACATTTAAACTTTGCTGCCCCTCATCAGTCTCTGAACAGTCTATCTCCATGGCCATTCAAAAGGTTAAGAGCTGGGATGGATTCAGCTGTTTAAAATACTTATTAGGATCTTGGAACTCTATGGAAACTGCCGTGGTGCCTAACAAACCATCACAGCATGCTCTACAAACATTTCTTGCCTTTCCATGTTAACTAGGTTTAACTATTTGTTTACAAACTATTAACACCCTTGCAATTCTGTCTGAACTTTGGGAGTCTTTAACTCTCGAAACAATATCCCTCTGTTTAAAACCACATGAAGGAATAATCTGTGTGGATTTGGCAAATGTAGAATTAAGCTTGCATGGATGAGTTTATTTTAGACTGTTAACATAGACATATGTAATATTTTCACAGGTTTGTACACTGCTTGTTGTGTAAGACCTCATTTCAGCAGGGAATAAATGGATGAGGTAATAAGCTGGTAAAATTGCAAGTTGGTTACCTAATTGCATTCAATGCATGGGCTACTCTGTTCAGCACATCCCAAGCGCTTGATATCTTTTTTACTGTTATCACTACTTTTTATCATTCTGGCACTGCCCAGTTTTATATCTCTGTGGGTTTTTTTGCTTCTGCCTTTCTGAAGTTTCTTGTCCATTATCCTTATAACAGCCTCTTATTCTGGTGCCTTTCACTAGGGCTGATATTTAGAGAACAAGGGAGTCAGCCATCTTTGTGAATTTTTGTTACTCCTGGAAGCTGAAGAGATTCACAGATCAGAACATCCTCTGATCAGCTCTCCTTGTCTTCAGACAGGAAATGCTAAAGGAAGAGCTTAGTCATGTTAGCCTCCCAGAGACATAACCTGTAACTTATTTAGCAAACAAAATCTTACAAAAATGTAACTCCTGGGCTGCAGATTTTGCGCTAAGTTTGCAGATAATATTTTGCAGAAAAAAATGCATCTCTGAGTAGATTCCATTGCAAAGCTTTCTGAGTCAGCAGCTCAAATGCAGAGGTGCTGGCACTTCAGGCATCTTAATATGAGCAAAACATATTTCGCTTGTGATTCATTCTGAGTAATAGCCAAGTTTTTTAAGCCAAAAATCTGCTTTAATCTACTTTCAAGATCAATTAAAAATGTGTCCTTGGCAAACACATGGCATGGAAAATGTCTGCCTTGAGGAATTAAATTTAGCACCTATAAGTAATGAGAAAGAGGATTAAGAAATGGTATATCTGAAGGCAGCTATACAAATATTTCTACCCATGATGTTATACAACTCTTTTAGTAAGAAAAGTTAGTATTGATACAAAAGACTTGATTGCACTGTTGCCTGTGGGGAATTTATGTCTCTCTTCTGTGTATACATTTGCAAGTTCAGTTAGGTCTGGGAGCTCACACTAAACTCACTGCCCACTGTGAAGTTTGCCTGTGTAAACCACATGTAATGGCCACAGGAAAAAGAAGTGCAATAAGAACTTTATATGTCAAGCTTTTGTCTCACAGGTTTCTGATTTCACCCTATATGTGTAAAAATTGAGAAAAATTCTTGACCAAAACTCACTTCTTCACTGGCTAATGTTGGATATCCAGTCATTGCCACTGGTCAAAGTGGGCTGTCTCTGAGTTTTTGCCTGTGTCTTGTCTTGGAGGTCATTAACCTGTCCTTGATGACATGTCCCTCCTCCACTGACTGACACAACAAACAGCTTTGGTTCTTTATAAAATCTGAAGCAAGTTTTAAATGCCTCAGTAATTCACAGTTGTGAAGAAAGCAAATGTTGGAAAGGAATAGAAATATGTATTCTTTTCCAGATGAAAAATATTTTGCTTAGCTGCTTTCACCAGCAGCTTGAACTATGTAGTTTTTCACTTTTGAGTGGTCTTCTCAGGCAGCTTCCATGAGGTTTAATCTTTTCAGTACTCAAAAGGACGTTTTTATGGACAGAAATTAACAGAAGCTTGAGGGGACCTTTGCCATTTTGAGTGACAGAAACCACAGCCTCTCATCAAGCCATAAACAGCAAAATGTACTAGAACATAGACTTGTAGGAGTAAGAGGATGGAGCACATCTTCTATGAGGAAATGCTGAGAGAACTGGAATTGTTCAACCTGGAGAAGAGAAAGATCTGTGGTGAACTTATTGTAGCCTTTCAGTATCCACAGCAGAGCTGCAGAGGGACTTTTAGCAGGGGGCTGTATTGATAGAATGAGGGGAAATGGCGTTAAATTGAAAGAGGATAAGTCTAGATTAGATAGAAGGGAAAATTCTTTACTGTGAGGATGGTGAGACACTGGAACAGGTTGTCCAGAGAAGCCATGGAAGCCCCATCACTGGAAGTGTTCAACTCCAGGTTGGATGGAGCTTTGAGTAACCTGGTCTAGAGAAGGATGTCCCTGCACAGTGCAGGAGGGTTGGAATGTGATGTTTTGCACATGTGATGTTATTTCCATGTATTTCCTTAACAAACCAGCCTCAGTTTCTCTGTATATAAAATATATTTCTCTAGATGATGAAACCTTTAGGTTTCTGTTTGCTGGAGCTGCTGGTGTACATCTGTGCCAGTAAGGTAAACATCATCAAAGCACAGCTTTAATATAGGTCAACAACATTCCAATTTTGACTTATGCCTGTTAACACCTTCCCTGGCAATGCAAAATTTACTCTGGGGATAGCCAAACCTGGGCATCATTCACAATTGTCTGAATAAGTTCAAACTCTTTTGAAGGAGGCAAGAGAATTTAGCTTCCTGAAGAAGGACTATTGGCAGTCAAGGCCAGGCAACAGGAGCCACTGTGGCTTGCTGTCATAGACACTGCTGGGTAAGAAGCTAAAGGCCAGCAGGAAATATTGCATTAACTGGATTATGAAGAGAAACATCAAAAGATCTGTCAGAAGCTGACAAATTCGTAAGCAAGAATTCTCCACGCAAGTAATAATTTAGTATTTGTTTCAAATCTCAAGAAATGCAAAACCTGAAACATGATGGTATTGCTTTAGGCTAACAGTGTAGCTGGCCCTGTGCCATGCCTCAGACAGAAACTGACAGTGGGAATATGGGAAAGAGTGGAGGAGCGGGGAAAGCAATGCGTGACTGAGGAGCTGTCTGAGGCAGAACTGAGTGTTCAACCATGACAATCCTTCCACCACAGATCCCCAGTCACTTGTGTGATTCTTTTAGCAAGGTCACCACTTCATGTCATATAGAATGTCCTACAAAAATAAAACATCAGAAAAATTCTTCCAAAATTCCTTCAAAACAAAACTTGCCAAGTATTACTTATGCTCTCCTGTCATTATTTATCTTAATATACTTCTAGACCCCTTTATAAAGCTCAGACCACAAGTATTCCTCCAGTAATTTCTATAACTCTCTTTGCTACTCTTCAAAACTGGACATCTACTTTTGTACCACCTGCATTTTTATTACACTCTGAATAACCTAGTTCATGCACAAACAACTTCATTCAAAGGCAGGCAGGTCTGGAGCCATAGCATTTTCTTTTAATAATCCTAACACAAACTACAGGTACTCAGGTCTCCTTTTTTTCTACTGGATTCAAGCCATTTTCTATTGTTTAGGCTATGTGATCTGTGGAGCAAATGAGAGGTGACTTCTTATCTACAAGAAAAAGCTGTCTGATAAATCAAAAAGATGAATAATTTATAGCACACGAGCAGAGAAAACAGCATTTCACACTATTTTTCATGCAAAATGTCACATGAATTCCAAATGGACCAAGGAATTTGTGCAGTTGAGACTAAATTCATTGGCAGAAATGAAAAGAGGAGGGAGGAGAAGAAGTCTCAGAATTGTTGTGATTGCAGTTTACTCGAGGAAAGAGGTTATGATCCAGCTGTTCTTTTTTCTATATTGACTTAAATAGAGAAATAAATTAAAACTACAAAAATCAATGCAAAGGAATACTTATAAAACACATTCAGACAGCACCAGTGCTGCAGATAAAGCAGGGCTTGTGCTCTGTTGGTTTTTGTCCCCATGCTCAATTTCAGTCGGGTTAGCCAAAGACTGAGATTCTTATTATGTTGTTTCATAATTAGACATTAAAAGGACTAGCAAGCGGAGAAATATGATCGAATATTATTGTTGCTTCTGTGGCCCCATATTGCCAATTGATTTACATATAACCTCACCGAAGATGGCTTAAAGGCTCTCAGAAAATGACTGAGCAAGTCTAGTATGCAATGGGCAAACAAACAATATATTTCTGACATAAAAACAACAAAAAGCAGTAACAGTAACATCCCCAGGAAAGAGAAGCCCTGCATGCTATTAATGCAACTGGGAGAATGCAGACAAAGTCAGGGGGACCTCCAGTACTCTGTGGAGCACTGGACAGGCTGTCACATTTCCCTCCCTTCCTCCCAGTAATAGTTACCCTCCCAGTTTGGGCTTGATGTTGCAGAAAGCCTCTGAGTGCTGGGCATCTGAGCCAGTGTGACTTGGAGCATCTTGTGTCTCCTTTATCAATAGACCCAGAAGCAGTGATTTCATAATATATTTATATTGGATGTCCCACTCTTTTTGCCTCTTCCTTCCTGTTCATAGAGTGGTAGAAAAATTTGGATTGAAAGGGGCCTCTAAACATCCTCTAGTTCCTCTTTCTCTAGATCTAGTGATTTTTTCACTAGGCCACATTTCTCAAAGGCCCATCCAACCTGGCCAGTGATGGGGGATCCATAACTTCTCTGGGCAATCTGTTCCACCGTCTCACCACCTTCACCGTAAAAAGATTTCTTCCTTATGTGCAGTCGAAATCTGATATCTTTCAGTTTAACACAAACACCCGTTTTCCTGTCACTACAGGCCTTGGTTAAGTCTTTTTTCAACTTCTTACAAGATCCTTTTACGTAATAAAAGACCCAAACAATATTTCATGGCAGTTATTCAAATTTGACTTCATAATAAATTCATGAGATTACTTAAAGCCAAATGCTGTGCCTAATCTTGAAGACTTCACATGGTTGAAATACATTAAGGATTTTGAAAACTAAGGGAGTCACTTTCACAGCTTTCAGCAGATGTAAGTTTTGTGTGTGCTGTGGTAGATTTCTCTGCAAAGTGAGCATGCTGTCTCATATTTGATTTATCTCTACTGTAAACTTTTAAGTGATGGGAAAATGTTGCCTAGAAAGCTACAAGCATTTAGGAAAAACAGACTGTGGGAATTCTGTCTTCCCAAATATCCAGGTCCTGCTTGGAAATATCTAAATATTTTGATATATTGCTGTGACTATTGCACAAACACAAGATACAGATAAACCAGTCATATATAATTAAATGAAAGTAAATAAAAAAGTAGTATGGATCAGCTTGAAATTGTTACTTTGTCACAATATTTAAAATATTTCTTTCAGTTTATTTTCACAGTTTCTGAAAGAAATTAAGAGCATGTAGAAAAGCACAAAAAACGAAACGTTTTTTCTGCTCTTCATCAGTAGAGAGCACTGTTAGACAGCAACAGTTCTCCAAACCCTCTCAAGCCATTCAGGCACTGAATCACTGTCTGAAGCTTGTGGTACAGCACTCTGGGCAGGTAAGTCAAATTCAAAATGAGGGAAGAAAGGAAGAGTAGACTTAGCATCATATTTTAAAGACGTATGAGTGCATTTTTTCACTATCTGATATTATAGATGTGACATTATTAATTGTGAACTCAGACAACTAAATATCTATTTGCATAAACTTCCAGGTAGGGAAAAGACAAAAACTGTTCACAAAGAAGCACTGAGAACAAATCCAATGAAAGCGATGAAGCCGTACTCTAATCCATATCAAGATGTTATCTGAAGATTGATAAGACTGGGTGAAATTAATTAAATTACAGTGGCAAAGGGAATTGAATGAAAGTATGAAATGAACGGCACATTCATTACTGGCCATGTCTTATGCTGGGTGGTGCACTATGCTGCTTAATAGATTCTCTGGGAGATGAGGGAAAATCTGACACCATTTATCCTACAGTTTTCATATGAAGAAGAGTAAGACTATATTGGACTAGAGAAGTCAAAGAGTAAAGCCAATTCTTATGGACATGAATATCCAAACTCATCATCAGGATCTGGCAATTGAACTACATCAGTCACCTTCAAAAAACAATTTGGTCCTCATACTTTATAAAATTTACTATTGCATACACATAAAAGTGCAAATTCATCTCAGACTTATACTAAACTGCAGTTTAAACCAAGACGAAATTATGAGGCACAGATAATAGCTTCCCCCTTTCCTTAGTATATCACTAATAACATGTTTGTGTATTCGTATGAGATATATAGGCTCAGGACAGTGCCCTCTCTATTTAGTGAGCTTTCTTATTGTAAAAACCAGAACTAACATCACAAATCAGACCAAAACTTTTGGATGCCTCCTACTTGTCGATGAACTTCCAGAAAAATAAAATGTAGAACTGCTATTTGAGTAAGTGATAGCCACTTTCCAGAGTCCAGGTCAACTTGGATCCTCCCTAAGAGCACACTAAAAATACCATGTGCAAAAACCTACCTTATGAGAAATAGTTTCTCAACAGTTGAATGTAATTAAGTACACAATCAGCATATACAGCCTTTCCTTCCCTCTATTTTCTGTGCTCTTAAACATTTTATGCAATATGATTAGACAGATGTGCAAACAGGAGTATCTCAAAATGTGACAAAAATAATTAATCACTTGCTCCAATCCTTGTTTAAATCAAGGGGAAAGCTTGAAGCATCTGGAGTGTTGTAGGCGCTTCATCCAACAAATCAGGAGTTTCACATACACAAAAAAGTACCAAAGTGAAAAGGAATTTAGGAAGACATTTTTCGTCTTAGTGACTTATTTCCCAGCTACTTAACTGCTTAACAGCAAAGTGCATTTTCTGAGCTATCTATTAGGCACTGTCAGATAAAGAGGACAGTACAATCTATTAACATAGTGGTCCAACTAGTATAGCACTGACTGCGTTCTGATGTTTGATGTTTTTGAACACTTTGAGGCCTTAGCACTTGAGGCTAAGTCTCAGTCCTAGGTCTGTCTTGCCAGGAGAGGAAGGATCCATCTGCTTGCATGCATCCCTACCTGACATCTGCCTCACAGGGCTTACGGCACAGGACAGAACCTCACCACGTTTGTGGGCTTGGCATTTGACCAGAACACTCAGAGCTCCTTTATTTCAGCTCATAATGGTGCTGTTTGTATGTGCTGGGTGCCCAGATCCAGATTCAGGGCTTCTCAAGTCAGTGGTGGTGAAATGAAGATCCCAGCAGAGCTTGACCCCAGATTCCATTGAAAGGTCTCTGGTGCTATTCTGGCAAGAGCCATGAGTGAAGCAGTCAGAGAGTGTAGATGAATCTATGCAAAACTGCACTGCAGACAATGAACTATCGTCATAAAATCCTCCACAGACATTTCAAAGAGATTTTTTTTTCCAGAGTTTGTGCACAATATACCACTTGTTTAATTCACATAAGGAAACTTCTTGCATACACATTTGAAAAGCCTTTTACACTTGCCTGAGCTATAGAAAAACAACAAAAAAGGGCTTTCTTTTAAAGTAAAGACATGGTATTTTTACAGCATCCAAGAGGAAATGACCTTTCTAGAGGGTATGGTCCCATCATCTGTGTAATATAATGGCATTCTTGTGGAAGTGTTTTATATGAGGGCAAATTTCAAAGCTGAAAAGGCAATTGCTATCTTCAAAAATCTTAGTAAGCCTCTTAAATTTAGATATTTTGTTCCATTCCACTCACAAACATAAGGAGCAGATCCGTCCTTCAAGAACCTTCTCTAACTGCATCTCTGAGGTTTGAACGACTGCTACCCTGCTCATCATCTACTGACCAGTGCAGGGTGCCTGCTATAGTGGTGAATGATTAGTATCTTGCAGTCGCCATTTCATGCAGTTCTGCAGAGGTGTTTATCAGCTGCACAAGATTCAGTGACAGAGTATCATCATCCTGGATTTTATAATTTTCCATGCTGCTGAGCCAGACTGCTTCCCTGACCTTGTATTTCTCTCTCCCTCCTCTCTCTGCAGAGCGCCTGGTTCTTCACTGTCCCTGCCCTCAATCTTCCCACTGTTGGTGCCAGAGCCTTCCCAACTGCTGCTTCTGCCATCTGGAACAGCCTTCTTATATATCACTGCTTCATTGCCCCTCTGTCTCTGTTCAAATCTCTATTCTTTCTTTTTCATCTATTTCTACATATTTTTTCTGTTTTCCACTGCTCTTACTTGCTTTTTAACTCTGTAATGCCCCTTAGGCTCCAGCTTGCTTAAAGTATGCTAAAAGAAGAAACAGTTTACTCAATTATGCTTGATATTTACTCCGAATCTAGGAGGGGTAGGAGGAGGTGGGGGAGAAAAAACCCCAAACCAATAAATAGAGGTTAAGATGCAAATAGAAAAAAACCTAGAAAATTCTGAGACTGTAGTTGTACTCATTTTAGAAGGATTTCTCTTTTTGGAGGGGTGGCTCATGATAGTGCAGGTAGGAGTAGGGAAGTCCAATCTTTCTGAAAGGCCGTGTTGTATTAAATCCAACTCACTCCCTGTTCTACTTGGTTTGAGTAATTTTTGATAGCATAGTGTTCTCGCTCAACCCAAGCCAATGCTTGGAGCAGCAGGCTCTGAGCAGCTACCTGGCACTTATATGCCTTGGCTGCTTTTCCTTGCCAGGATACAGGATTCTGGAACCTGGCTGGCATGACAGAGAACCAAAGCTCCTGAGAACATTGTTCCTTGCACTCCCAGTCGCACTAAAAGATTGCAGAGAGCATTCTGGAAGACTTCTGCTCCTGCGTTAAGATTTTGATTACACAGAAACCTCTCTGCAACAAATATAAAGATGTGGTAGTTGGGTGGTGGGGATTTTTTCCTTGCAAAGTCCATTTGTGAATGTGTTAAATCCGTGTATTGATTAACTGGCTCGTTTTACAGTTCATTTTATCAAAATCATCTGACAAAGTGAATTCCTATAATTATGTAGGTAACTGTGGAATTTATAGCCCAAGGGCCATATTAACCACATCAGAATTTTCCATGAAGAAAGGTTTGGAAACTGTTTGCAAAACTATATATGGCACAGGATATATAAGATTTTACTACTTCCACAACATAGAGATGTGGGATAGCATCACACAGAAAATTACCTCATATGGTTTTCTGTATGTGGTGGGACAGAAATACTTTACAGTATGAGTTGTTGTACCTGTCACTCCCTGATTGCCTGGATAAAGTGACCTGCCTCAGTTATACTCTGGCTGACAGACCTGTATATTCTCACACACTTTTGGGTGAAAATCCTATGGAAAATACTATGGTCTCACACAGTCAAAGAATATATCTCCCCGATCCCAGTCTGAAATCTAATTTTTACATCCAATATTCATAATGAGAAAGTGCAGTTTTTAAAAACTTATTTGTGAATTCACATTCAGAACAAATATGTGACATATTTTATTAGCATAGATATATATAAAAGTTTTGCCATTCACAGTGCTCTAGTTTGGGTTCTGTTGCAGTAAATTTCTTTTTATATTTTTTGAGCAATATATCTGGACAAAGTTCTCATAGTTAAAGAGCAGATGCCAACTTATGCCTACATTTTTTTTCTGATCAAATTTGCAAACTGTCTAGGCCACTATCACTGTTACAAACACAAATCGAGTATTAGCACCTAATATTTGCTCTTTAAGTGATTAGACATCATTGGTAATTTGCACTAATGTTTAGAAAATGCATGCACATGCAGTTACACAAATTGCACAGATGAATTAAGCTTCTTTCCTTAAAATTTCACCATGTGTACTCTAAAACAGATATTTTCTAGCTTTGGGACAAGTTATACTTAAAGTATCCCATGGATCAGCTAACCAGAAAGAAGTAAAGAAACCCACTAATGTGGAAAATAAAAATTAAAAGTTAAACTGCTATTCACATGAATGAAACATAGTTTTTTATTTGTTGTCACTGTACCATTACTAATTGCTTCATTTGATCATATGAAGAAAAACGGAATCAGCTTTTAGCAGAACATGGTTGACACCATGACAACCAATGATGTTATAAAAGCAAAAACTATGGTGTAAGAAAGGAATCTCTAACCAAACACATTGTGTCTAAGCAGGAGCTGGATGAGCCATGGTGGCAGGCTCAGGGTTAACTCTTGAAGCACCCTGAGCTGGTGTGCAGGGCCAAGCAGGGAAGAAGCAGGGAGGCCATTTCTGCCATGCTACTATGGGACAAATGGGAGGAAGGCAAGAAGGAAGCTGCAGGCTGCTCAAACAAGACAAGATAGTGAGAAAAACAAACAAGGAAGAAAGATCATTATTCACAGTAGTTCTGAATGGATTAGACATAATAACATCTCCCAGGTGATTGGGTACTGCACACTAACACAGGTCACATAGAATCTGATGCTGTGAGGAGTGGAGCAAGTGTTTCTGCCTTTGCCTTCACTATCTTAACTACCTGTATATGTTTCAATGTGCAGTTCCAGCTTCTTAAACCTACACGTACATATCTCTCTTCCACACATTTAAGATGTGAGACAAGTGGCTGAGAATCATTCCTCACAGTGCCACATTCTCTGCCTCACTGCAGCTTGGTGACATCTGCAAATATATGACACTCTTGCAAAAAACTTAGCAATGCACTACAAAAGAACAGATTGCTGAAAAAAATGAGCTTGTTTAATACTGCCTTGATCAATGTCAATGCCTAGGAAATAAAAGGATTTTTCAGAGAATCAAGCCTCAGTCTTTTTAAGTGCCTATGTTCGATCAAAAAAGCATGCAGAAATCTTTGCAGTTTTTTTCCCCCGAATGTTGGTGAGTGTTCAGTTGCAGCACTCTCTATATGTTTGCACTTGTTCCCAAAGTCTACTTATTAGTTGATTGCACTTGCCTTGTTGAAAAAGCCCCAGAATTAAATATTTTGTCTCTATCAATAGCATAGGTCTAGAGTTTTCTGGACTTCAAGACAGTAGTTAACTTGAAAAAGATAACCAAATCTAGACACACCTACCAGACCTAGTAATAAAAGGACGTTAATATTCAGGAGGCAATTTAATTTCAAGCTCTGTAATGGGACATGGACCATTATATACATATATATTTGGTATAAAATTAACCTACTTCCTTAAGAAACACATCACTGAGTATCTTTCTGATAGAAATATTTTCAGTGAACTTCATAGCCCAAGTTAGACTGGAAAGACCACAGCAGAAAATTGTATAGCTCATTTGCTTGGTGCTCCCAATACTGACTTAATGTTACTTTCAAATCACTAATTGTACAAAACATTTATCAAGTAATTGGGTCCTGAATTTTCAAATTAAAGGGTTTTGAAAGGGTTATTTTGTTTGTTTGTTTGTTGGGATTGGTTTTGGGTTTTTTTTTAAGTGTTTCTATTCAGGAGTTTGTCTCATGAATGATGGGATATAGCACAAACAAATTAGCACAAAGGAGGTTTATCTGTATATTTTTTTGTTAAGTGCTATGTGATATATATATATATACATCTGCATGCTTTTATCCCACAATACACAAAGCAGTTTATCTCTTGCTGAATGTGGAGTATTCTACCTTACAATTTAGTTTTCATAAAGATCATGAAACAGCAGTTGTTTTCAGTTGATAATTCTGTGAAAACATATATCCACAATTTTTGCTAAAGGGCCACTCTGCAGCAGGCACTGATTTCAGCGATTGTTAACAAATTTTGCTGTCACCTTAGGGAGCTGGAAATTTCTGAAAATTTTGTCTTGTTCTGTTTTAAAAGTTAATTGACCTGGCTTTTTCTTGCCTTAAAAGAAAATACTTTTCATCTACTAGTTAAATATGAAGTTGTATTCAATTTTTATTTTTATTAGGCTGAATGTTCTCAGTTCATATTTTTCTTACAATTCAGTAATTAAAATTCCCCCTTTCTTCTTTGATATTTGCAGAATTCTTCAGTCTAATTAGATAGCTCCAGAATCAATATGAAGAATGAAATGGAGCATAGCCTGAAATCTGATTTTGCTTCATCACAGAGATATGCAATTTACCAACATGAAACAGAGATTTAAGAAAAGAACAAAAATTTTTCACTACAAGCATTCTCTATCAATGAGCATTATCTACATGGAGTTCAAACTCTACAGACAAGCTGGCCTTACACAGTAATTATGACCTTTAACACCATCCATCTGCTACAGTGTAAATTAGAAACTACTAACCAAAAGATCCAGCTTTCCACTGATGAGATCATTTTGATATCTTCAGTTCTAAACATTTCTTCTGCACTCTCTGGTTCTGTATAATTAATTGGTATCAAGAAAAAAAAATACCACAGGCATGATACATGCTTTTTTCCCCATTTCTTTTGCTGTACTGTAACAGCTCTTTACAAATGGGGGAATTACAACATCTCTGTAAATGGGAACAAGTCAATAAAACTGCATAAAACAAATGGCATGGAAGCAGAAATGTTGGTCCTCAGCACACACAGAAGATGCAAGGCAAGACTTCCAGGAATTTGGATGCCTTTGTTTTGAAGAACCTCACAAAAAGTCTTACATTTCTTTGGGAAAGGTTAAACAGATGTACATTACCTGTTATAGATAATTTATGGGAGTCAGTGAGAGCACAAATCAGTTCTGTATTGGTGCTTTTTATGAACAGCAATGGCACTGCACAAATTTAGGAATTATAAATATTCCTATGAATCTTCTGTGTTTCATTTCTTCTCAACAAAAGTTTCTGACCACAAAATAATAGTGTAGTGAGGTAAGCACCTTGAGGTACTAAAAAGGGGATGTTTTGTCACCAAACAAGCCCTGCTGAGAAGAACAGTTAAACTGCAAATTGCCATTTCGTGTTTACTTTCTAGAAGTTTAGAAATTTACTAAAACAAAGTTGGGACAAAAGTACCCAACTTCTTTGACTCAACATCACGCACACACAGATTACTGGTACAATGCTTTAAAAAACATTTACTTACATTACTATGGTGTCCTGAGATACTCTGAGGGCTCTAGATAGAAAATGCCAAAAGAAAAATCCAGATGGCGCACCTGATCTAACAGGCCATAAAGCTTTTTCTGAAGCATTTTGCCCTCTAAGTAAAGAAAACAAAAAGACCACCAGTTGATTCTGCTTTTAAGAGGTTCCTTCTCAGAAAGGAAAGAACCATTATTACACTGATAGTGACAGTAATCATAGCTTGCAAAAGAAGCATCCAGAACTACAGTGAAACATACTGAAAAGAAAAAAATAAACACATTGAGAGAGGATGATGTAACAGAATACATGCCCACTTGTTCTATAAATAGCCTTGGTTTGTATGTTTGTTTTGAAAGAGGATCTAAATTTCTGAGATACAGTTGCATTTGAAAGCCACTCATCATAAATAATAAAGGAAATATTCCCTTTGCACAGTTTTAGAGTAATGATGGATTATAATACATAGAATTCACTATGTAGTAAAGTTAATGTGGGCTTTAAATTGATGGTTTTGAGTACTGAGACAGTGCTGAGGAGTTCTGCCTTGTCATACATTTGTTTGGATGTAGGTAATTAGCTGCTCCACTAATTTCTTAGTCATGTATAAAGAATCTCCTTTTCTTAAATGTGTGAGACCAGCTCTTCACGTACTGATGAACTGTGATAAAAAGACAGTTCAGTTGGTTTGGAATCCCAATCAAAACAATGCTATTATTTCAGTGTGTGTTTTACTTGAGTAAAGGTACCTAATACTTGTTATTCTGTAGGGAAATGTTGCCAAGGAAAGACAATAGAGCTTGAAGACTCAATTGCAACACTGATGTTATTGCAATGTCAGTTGATCTCAGCAACATATGGTGGAGTTTTTCTTCAATAAAAAAAGTATATAGAACAATCAGTTTCTGTGATTTAGTTGTTATATCAGATTATAAATCAGAATTAATGTGAATGACATACTTAATATCTCTGCTTATAAATTTGAAGTGGCAATTTAGAATTAAAACATTGCTTGGTAGACTAGATCTGTGAATGGCTCTTTAGCTCACATTTAGTAATTTGGATTACAGAACCTAATCAGCACTTTAATCATTTATTGGAATTACTCAATAATGAAAAAGGCACGAAGAAGGAAGGGCTGCATTATCAACTTATATTAAGCAAAAGCATTAGTAATTGCCCTGACCCACTAACTTTTATTTTCTACTGTGATAAATACCTTTTCTTTCATTAGTGTTCTACACCAGAACTTATTAGTATGACTTTCATTCTCACTGTTTGAAGTCATTTCTTGTTAAAGATATGCACAATGACATTTTTCATATAGCAACGAGCTATCTAACTGACTTTGCCACTATTTTATGTTCCCTATTCCACATGATCCACTTTGTTGGCATCAATGCAAAATATCACAGTTGAAGGTTATCACTAGAATCATACCTAATTTATCATAACTGGTTTGAAATAAAGTATCAAAGTCACACTTGGTGCACATCTTGTTTTTCACAGGAGTATACCGACACATAAATCTTTCAAGATTATTGCTTACAAACAACTCCATCTTGTTGCCAAGTCTTTTGAATCCTAGGTTTCAGTACCTCCAGGTCTGCAGTATCACCAAAAGAGAAAGGAGTAAATGGAAAGTAAAACACTGGAAATTAGATCACTGGAATAAGAAATAAATTTGTATTTCAGAACCACAGAGGGTTGGAATATTTAGGATTTTCATAACTATTGGCCCACTATAAAACTTCAGCTTACAGAATTTGGAATGCCTTGGAATAACTGGGGGGCTTTATGTCAAATTTACAAATATTCCTGTCTCAGTCAACACTGATGTGCTTAGTACAAAAGTCTTATTTTTGAAATTGCCAATGAATGAAAACGTTATAGTTCCACCGAATAAGATAGACGTCTGTGAAAAAGATTATACTCAAAATAAAGTAACTCCTTCACCATTTCAGATGGCAATCTAATTAGGCATTTTCATGTGCAATAGTATAAATTTAACCTGAACCTGAAAACTAAACTCATGCGACATCTGTGTTAATTATACTCTGACAATTATTCTGTTAGTAAACAGAAGCAAACAAATTAGTTAAGGAAAAGCATGACAAGAATTGCACTCAGTGAAAATCACTGCAAATAAAACATTTAAAATCAGATGTAGGTTTATAACGTGTATTGCTAATATGGCTAATATGTCATGTGGTATAGATAAGAAAGCAATTTTAATATCATAATTGGATACATAGATTATATCAAACATTTCGTGAAGTGGAAAACATCGAGAGGGTTATAACTATAGTTATGTAGATTACATAACTGATATCATAATGTTTTTATTTCTTGGTTTCTTATAAATATATTTTAATCATAGTATACAAAGTAAACCTAATAGATGGTAGAGTTCTCATGTTTTTGCTAATATGAATTTCATGCTATAAGAAACATAACTGAACCTATGAACTGTTGTCACAAAATTTCACAAGCCTGGGCCATATTGTATATTTAAATTTAAACAAACAAACAAATCACGCCACCCAGTCAATCAGTTATTCAGCCCATTTGATATGTTTCATATCATACATTTTAAGTTTTGTCAAAACATAAAATGGAAATCAACACTAGAATGTAATTTTGTTGGAACTTTCCCAACATATTGAAAAAACTAGATATGTTAGCAGGGAGGAGTTATGCCAACACGAGAAAAGTTTATCTGTTCATGGTTTCAGAGTTTGATAACACTTAGTTTCCAAAACTAGAAAGGGATTTAAGAAAAAAAATCTTAGCACAAATTACTTCCCAAAATACATTTATGTCCATTACAGAGATGTTATAACCATCACATGGATATTTTAGTCATTATAAAAGTGGCATGTAGGAGGCGGGGAAGGACAGAGGATGTGCCATGAAAGTGAAACCATAAGAGAATTCAGCTGCCAAAATTGGTCATTTTGTACTGTACTAAAACAGTTATTAATCTGCAGGCTTGTAAACTGTCCAAATATACGTGAATTTTTCTTCAATGAATTCCTTGCCAAACATAAAGCCTTTCAAATCACAGAAGTCCTGGAGTTCTTCAAAATAAATTGTTGTAACCACTCGTTTAAAAAATTGATCAAAATGTGATGTTTCGTTGGTATATTTGCAGCAGTAGCTGCATGGTTTCAGCTCAAAAGCAAAACAAACATTAAAATCAAGCAGAAATCAGTTTGAAGCCTGATGCGTACTGGTGAAAAATTCATCCAATGCAACTAAAGCCATTCTAAAGTGTTAGACTTTAAGTGGTGCTCTAAATGTTGCCTATAATACTGATTTGGTTATGGGGTTGCTTGCTTAATACAGTAGCAGCTGCAGCTGGGAAATCTGTGACTTCCCCAGACCTCTTTAATGGAGTTGTAATCCACATTATCGTTGTGGTCATCAGCACTTTGTTGCATTCAGGGAATGCCTCTGAACTACCCTGACTACAATGGCCATTATTAAACCTGGAGGGGACAGTTTTGAAAAGAATCAGTGACAGAACCTGGGTCCTGCTAAGGGGAGACAGGTAAGCTTTAGGGACTTTAAAAAAGTCTGAATGGAACAAATATGAATAAATTCTTGCAGACCGTTTACTTGTTACTTTCCTCTGATGCTAAAAACTCCAGGTAAAGTCTTCATTGATATCCTTAGGCATCCTTAAACAGCTGGGAGAGCAATTAGGAAAGCTTAAGAAGGTGAATAGAAAAACTTTCCAATACACAGTTTGGGAAGCTTGGGCAGAAGCTGATGTATGAAAGCGAGAAAGGAAACAGAGGGACTCTGTCCATCTTCAAAATGACGATTTCAAACTGGATGGAGAAGTAGGCTTTCCTTGACACTGCCCATGTACACACTGAGATGGAGCACATGTGTCAGAACAAGAGGAAATCCAGATAGCTTCGTCATGAGGGACCTGACTGGAGCATTTCACAGTTTCCCTCTGGACAGCAAATGTGCATCCTTCCTCTGAAATCAAAGCAAGGCAGAAGTAGGTGCCTGATAAGGTCTTGGTTTGATACAGGAAGTGGAAGCACCTACTGATGTGCTCAGAGAGGCTCTGGCACAGCTCTGTTGCACTGAACAGAGAACGGGAAAAACATGGTTCAGAACTGCTATAGGACACATTGGGAAATTATTCTGTTTCACACAGCCTGAGAACATGATGAGAAATTTGGACTTGTGTGTGTTTCCAAGTGAAATCTAATTTTCTTTGAATGAGTGCACTCTTTGAGAAATGAGCTCTTATTTATGCAAATTGCTTTTAAATGAGAATATTTAACGAAAGGATTTGATCCCCACATAATGAAAGCGCTTATAAATGTGCACCTAGTCAGCATAGGCAGCCTTGCTGTCTATTCAGGCCTTTATTCTAAGGGTTTTTTTTCCCTCTTTAACAAAGTTTAGACTACATGTTTTTAATTAGAATGAAATATAGTCAGATGAAGGATATTTTTAACTCAACTATTCTTTGGGTGTCCTTTTAAATCTAAGAAGAGGTTACTAGACTGACAGGTG
This sequence comes from Acridotheres tristis, assembly GCA_037013685.1. Classification (NCBI taxonomy): domain Eukaryota; kingdom Metazoa; phylum Chordata; class Aves; order Passeriformes; family Sturnidae; genus Acridotheres; species Acridotheres tristis. The sequence goes on along the minus strand of CM072886.1, from coordinate 96,935,349 downwards.
GCAGCATGGCCCAGTGGATGCTAAAATGCTTAGAAACATTTGGGCTTTTCATGTTTTGAAAGAAAGAAAAGGTTTCAACCTTTCTTTGTTTATATGTCACTCAGAAATGTTTGGCTGTAAAAGTTCTGACCTTGTTCTACACCTAATACTCCAAGGAGGTTAGTGCATAGGGCATATTTGAATAGATTTGGTTAAGAAAATACAAAAATTAAATTTTGATCTCTTAATATTCAATTATGCTCAAACTATGCTGAAGGAAATTTCAAGGAGGTTGTAAGTTCTTTTGGCATGCTAATGTAACAGATGCGAAAGCATGAATTAACAGCTACAATGGAGCGCTGCCGGCAGGTACTGATTTGTAACCTGCTCCGAACTCTTGAAGGTAATTGAGGAATGACTTAGAAATGACTTCACAGTGAAAGTAGAAAGATCTTTTTCTGCCCTTAATCCTGTCGTAAACTTTCTCAGGACTCTTATTTGGTGTTGGAAACTACTGTTGCCAAAAGAATAATTTTTCTGGAAGTATTTCCAAGCCCTTCTGACTGCAGAGCTGCATGAATGCTTTGTGGTGACACAAGGGAGAGAAGGTGAAAAGATGAGAACAAGTGCCTGAAGATGGAGATGCTTCTTTTGTTCAGTTTAGGCTGGCTTCTGGCATCTTTAGGGTTATTGTGAAACTCTACGGTGTTTAGGGATTTTGTCAATAGCTCTCCATTTAGGACTACTGATCATCTTGTCACAAGAATTTTAGGCTACATTTCAAACCTAACACAAAACAACTCATTATTTTGTTACAGAATCACAGAATTACAGAACAGCTGAAGTTGAAAGGGACTTCTGGAGGTCATAATGTTCAAAGCCTGTTCAGTCAGGGGCGCTCACATCTGGTTGACCAGTGTCATGCTCAGATAGCTTTTGAATATATTCTACCTGGGGACTCTACAATATCCCCAGACAACCTATGCCACTGCTTAACCACCTTAAAAAATTGTGTCCTCATATTTGGAGGCAGTCTCCTGTCTTTCAGGTTGTGCCCATTGCATCTTTCCTGCCATTGAGCATCATGAAAAAGAGCCTGTCTCCATCTTTGCATCTCCCTTCAGGTATTTATGCATTTTTATTTGTCTTGCTGAACAATCTTGTCAGGTATTTTTCTTTCTGAATCATCTTTTTTGGCATAGTTAAGGCTGAACTCTATGACCGTCGCTGCTGTTCTGGTCTTAGTGTGCCCTTAAGGCATGATGTGAGACTTCTCACAGCCTTGTTCTTTTCACCACAAAGCTGTTTTATCATGAATATAGACAGTTCTCTTGATACTTGCTATGCTGCAATTGAAGACTTGTGATTGACAGCGATGGAACTGAGTTAATATGTGACTAAAGAGGTCAGATATCCCTGGAAGATCTGAGACATTGATCTTGACAAAGTGCCAGCTTTGGCCCAAGTCCTAAAAGCAGAATAAAGAGAGAGATAGTATGCCTCAATTTGGTTGCACATCCTGCATTTTCTCAGACAAAGAGTTATTCATAGGCAAATAAAAAAGGTTGGAATCTGTTTATTCTGTGTGATGGAAATGAGGGGAGGTAGTGATGTTTAGAAACTACTGGAGAAGCCATTCCACAGAATCTCAGACATAAAATCCTTCAGTTTATTAGACTAATATGATTTTCAAAAGCGCTTATTGTTTTCCTAGTCCTTCTTGTTCTGCTCAATTCAAAAGTGAAAATCTCCTTGATTTACCTAGTAGGATAGTACAGCCTTCACAGAGTCCTTTCTAAAATTTCTTATCCTCAAAATCACCTTTCTTTTAGGATTGCAGAGTGAATAAAAGAATAAAAATAGCCTTGTTTCAGTGATGGTAAAAGCTACTTTACTAATCCCGACTTTCTTTCACTGATTCCAAAACATCATTCCATGTGTCCCTAAGGAAAACGTCCCACTATCATGGCCAAAAATGAAATTCTGGGAATGTATTCCATAATCTTGTTTTAGCACCATTATCTGTCACTGCTGACAATATCCTCTTTTCCTTCTCACTGGTAACCATCCTCATCTGTAGTTTCTTCCCTCTGGTTCAGCTCTTCTGCCTTGCTACCTTTATACCTAACATGAGATACCTTCTCCTTCATTCATTTCCCACTTCCATCTTAGTCCATCACCTGTTACTTTGATTACCTCTCTCATTCCCCAGTGTGCACAGCTTTCTACATTTTAGAAGTGCAATTTTTATCTACTGCCACAGCATCAGATAAGAGCAGGAATGAGGTCAGCAGCTGAACTGCTGTATCTTGTCACTAAATCACTCGTGTAACTAATTTTCCCTTCTTGAGATATCAGAAGGGTAGGAACTGGAGCTGAAGTGCCATTCAGACTTCCATGGCAACCTCTAATATTTTTAATTGTTTTTGCTTTGCTTTGCATTGAATATTGGAGGACTTTGCTATTTACTTTCAAGCAGCTGAAAAGAGAAAGATCCAGATCTTTTATTTTTCTGATACAATAACAATTTATGCCAATCCCTAAACTCTTGAAAACACGAGTTTACAGTGAAAACACTAACAGATGCTTAGTGGTAGAAAGCAGAGGAGTGGTTGCCATGGAATCAGATGGCAGGGAAGGTAGCTCACTTTTTAAACTCTCTGGCAGAAAACACATAGAACCAACAAGTGGACAGCAATGCTGGCAGACATTTATCTCTGCACAGCACTTAGAAGGGCTGCATGGAGGCTACTGCTGTGACCCAGCACTGGAAACTGGGTTAGCCAGGTATTCAACAGCAAGGGGGGAGCAGGGTGGAGCAGGGAGATGGATGATGAACAAACATCTGGATTTCATGTAGTTTATGCATTTGTGGTTTAAAGGGACCAACTCCGGCCCTTCCTTGCCCCACAGAACAAGTGCTAAAGAAAGCAGGAGGATAGTTTATATTTTCTGACAGGTGAAGTAAATCATCTACTCTCTATCCAGCAGAAGCAAGACAACAGCTGAGTGAGGGGCTAGAAGTCTTCTTCACATAAAGTTGTCTTTATAAAATATCTTTGTAATAATAATTTTTCACTATAAAAGTGCATCATTAAAACAGTCATATGTTATTTTGAAAGCAAACTACATCCAACATAACTGAAAGTCTGGTGGGTAAGATATTTCTATGCGATGTGGGAAACAGTGGGTCTAGTTCCTGTCTGGGAGAAGGCAGAGCAGTAACCTGAAGTTTATATTTCACATCTCAGCAGTGGGCTTGAGGATCAGGCTCTCCCATCACTGATGTTATGGAATGTAGGACACCCAAAATAATTCATGTGGGAGACACAGTATGAGATGGTGAAATTTCACTCAAGCGAAAGCCACTTTATTGAAACTGAGCATGGCAAAAACTTCTAATAAAACAAGATATGGAAATGCCGTTAGTTCCAGATAATACAAAAGGTCAGTTTTTACTCACTTGTTCCTGGGACTACAAACAGAAAACTTTTAAGCATAATCTTTATCATGACACTTTCTTGTTTCTCCTTTTGGAGGAGTAGATAAATGGAGATGTTACGAAAAAGTCCTTTGATTCAAGAGAAGATTCTTATCAAATCTGGTCATCACCAATATAGTCCAGACCTTTTCTATTATAGAGTTAGAATTCATGAGTGACCATTACACGGAAAGTTCGTATTCATATTCCACTTTTTTGTTTTGTCAACAGCTCAGGAGAATTCTGCCATTTCTGACTAGAATATGGAATGCACTGCAAGAATTTCCAAGAAATTCTAAACAATTACATCTTTCATCTTTCTACAGATGTCAATTCATATTTGTTTATCAATTCATCAAAAATATAATGAAATGTCATAGAATTTTTCTTTTTTACAAAATCCAGCTGGTTTAACTTAATTTGATTTTATAAAGGAGCTTTATTAAACAACACTAACAGAGTTATGAAATGAAAAATATGTCCATCTTTTGTTAGGCTATTCGACTCAGGTATTGGACTCTGATATACAGTATTCAAAAGTAATCTTATTTTCTCATATTAACTTCCTTTTCAGGCTCATTCCACTGTTAGCCTGCAATTCCTATTTTAATTAGTTTCTTGGCATATTTAAAGGTAAAACTTCCTTAATTTTATACAGGATTTTTCTGCACACTTTTCTCCAAAATTATTTTGTTTTCTGTGCCTGGTTTTAAATTATAATTCTCAGCCATGACTAGTTCTTCTAGCTAGTAGCTGGCAAACTCTTTGTTTATGTTCATAATATTTCAATTTGTCTTCATGTTTAGTAGTCTTTTATCCACATAAGCAGTATAAAGCTGTCAGACCCGCTCACATTCTGTAGAGATCTGGATGGAAGCTCATTAGACTTACATATAATATCAGGGCCAAATAAGAGAGAATTTAAAAATCATGGAGAGGAGAAGCCAGCATGTGGCAGACAAACCACTACAGCCTTGTTCCAACTCATCAGCAAGACCCTTAGTATTGGCAGACCCAACTGAGTGGCAGCAGAATAACATCTTTCAACAGTCAGCAGCCAGAACATTTGTGCCAAAACTCAACAAAATACTTGTATTCACAAGCCATCCTTTTTAACATCCTCCTTGTGTGTCAACCAAATAACAAGCAATAACGAATATTTACTATCTTTTATCTCCCAATTTGCAGTAGTTTTATCTCACCAATTCTCCCACAAAAATGCAACCATGTCAATGGAAAATGTGTCTCTCTAAGCAGAGGGAACATGTCAGGTCTTACAAGAAAAAAAAAACAAGATAAAATACTGAAATGGTATGATGCATGCAAAAACTGAACTCTTGATTTTTTTTTATCATGTTCTCCATCTTTCATTATATTACTGTATCTCTTCTAGAATTGCAATAGATCATCTTCAGTTCAGTTCTTTATGGTCAGAGTACACATGTGTATATAAGGTTTCTGCAAAAATGTACATAAGATTTCATGATTGGACTGTCAGACTGGTTTTTGGGAGATAAATTGTGCCACTTCTTATGCGTGAAGAAAGCTTTTTTAATTTGCCTTTTCTGATAACTTAGTGGGTTTACAATATATTGGGGTGACATGCACTTTATTCACCATGTTTAATTTTGCCCTTCACCTTCCCCTCATGCTCAGTGTTAAATGCACATGTCCACACTTCTACCAAAGCTGCTCAAATGCTCCTACAAAACTCATGCCTTCCAGGGAACCTGTGACTTTACAACACGACAGCAAATTATCACAATGCACAGCTGCTGCTTGGGGGGAAAATCAGGGGTTCTTTAGCAAATCCCAGACTCCTAAAATCAGAGAGAAAGTTGCTTTGGTCTGGGCTTTCCTTGATTGGTCCTGAAGGCTCTACCTAAACTAAATATATAACTCCAGTGAACATAGTATATTCTGAATATGACATAAGCAACAATTTGAGGCATCTCATGGACTAAAATATCTTTTATAAAGCCTAGAATGATGTGTGCCTATGTTTTGCAGTAGCAAGAACATTGTTATTTCAGTACTGTAGACTGAACATAATTATTTTTCAATATGACCTGTATTTTCCAACTGTTTCTGCTGTTTCTGGAGATCACTTCTCTTACATTTGAATACGTTCCTCTATACTCTCTTCTTGTTTAATCAGTGTATTTTCTGTTTTATGGTCTCATGTGCTACGAAAACATTCAGCTTATCCTCATGAAACAGCTCTTGAACAACTGATAATTGTGTCCTCAATATTTTTATCCACCTCTTTTGGCATACACACCCCAATCGTTCAGGCTTGTCTGTTTTTGCCATTCTTAAGGCAGTGGTTTGCAAAACGGTATGTGGGCTCTCCCTGAAGAGGCTATTTAATGTGTTGTGTCCTTGAGGCTGCTCCAGGGCTGCTTGGCCCTGCCCAGCTGTGAGACTCCCTCATTTTGCCCAGGGCTCAGGACTCCATCTCCGCCCCGCTGGCCACCAGCCTCTGTCCCACTGGCACTCCAGGATGGGACATGTCCAGCTCCCACGGACCTGCTCTGCCTGGACATGGGCTCTGCTGCTTTGGGCCAGCCTGCATTCCCACATTCCTGCCACAGGCTACTCCTGTCTCCAGAGACATGCAGGGACCCAGGGCTGGGACTGCCCCAGTGTCCCTTGTCTTCCCTGCTTCTCCCTGGGAAGGTGGGATGGGCCCTTTCCTTTTCTTTTTTTTTTTTTTTTTTTTTTTTTTTTTTTTTTTCCTCTTTTCTTTTTCTTTTTTTTTCCTTTTACTGTGTATGCCACTCATACACAAGAGGTTCCAATGCCTAGATTTTATTTCAAATTCTTTTTGAATTGTTCACAAATTTGCTGATTCACACATAAAATGTCATGCTCAACTGTTAATATATGCAATTCCTTCTATAAACTGATTTAGCACTAAGCTATGTTGGATACTTCAGCAGAAGAATAGTCTGAAATTAACGAAATTTTGATGTAAAGTGTCTTTTTAATAATTAATTGTATGAAGAGCTCCATGAGGGTCTGACCATCACAAAGAGGAAGATGGTACCATGAAAACAAAAAAGCAGCATTACTGACATGAATGATCCCCCCCCACCCCCCCCAAACACCCCCCCCCCCCCCCCCCCCCCCGCCCCACCCTTCCCCCCTTCCGGCCCCCCCCCCCCTCCCCCCCCCTTTTTTTCTACCTCTCTAATTTCCCCCCCCCCCTCATAAAAAAAACTCTCCTTCCGTTTTTTTTAGGGGGGAGTGCTGGCAAAATTTTTTTAATTTGTAACCACTTCTCAATCCTTCTCCACCAACACGGGGGGGGATCCCCTTTTAAATATTTTATAAACCCCCTTGGATTTATTTCCCCCCCGCCCGGGGTGTTTTTTCAGCCGCCGGAAGGAGACAAATAAAAATTGTTCTTTGGACTTTTCCCCCTTAATCCCCCCCAACACCCCCCCTCCACACTCCCCTTAGGGGGGCCTTCCCCCCCCCCCGACACCACAACTTTTTTTTCCCTTCTCCCCCCCCCCCCCCCCCCCCACACCTTTCCTCCCCCCCCCCCACAACAATAACCTCCCCCTATTTTTTTTTTTTTTTTTTTTTTTTTTGTCGGGGGGGGGAGGGGGGGTGAAAACCTCTTTTTCATTTTTTTTTTTTTTTTTCCCCTTTTTTTTTTTTGTAGTTAATATTTTTTTCTTCCCCCCCGAGTTTTGGCCCCCTCTTCTTTCCCCCTCTTTCTCCCACCAAAAAGAAATGGGTTTGTTTAAATTGGCAACTCAAACCCTAGACAATGATATAGATTGTCTAAGAAATGAACACAGCAATCTCTGAGTATTTATTATTTAAAAAGAATACAATGTAGTTGAAGTAATATTCCCATTTCAAAGTGAAATTGAGTATTTCTCAATGATCTGAGATTCAGGTATAAGTCTTGGATTGAAAATGGATCTTTTTACCTTTTTGAGGATTTGTCTATCATTTCACATAAATAAAATCAGTAAAAGGAGCAACTTTGAGTTATCTTGAATCTTTAGAGATAATTTCTCTCCAAATGAAGCTAAACCACATAGATTTCATAAGATGCTGTTGTCAAATAGTAAGAAGTCTCATTAGTATTCTGTATTTCAAGGCCTTATGTGTTTGCAATGTAAGTAATTAAAATGTTTAAATAACTTTAATATTAGGACAGAGACTGGTGAAATCAAAGGATTGCAAAGTCAAAGATGACCCTCTCTTTCATCTTTATTTTTTTTCTTTCTTCTTTTAAGTACAACCTTAGCTCATTAAAGGGATTAATACACTCCAGGCATATGGCAATACTTGTGACTCATACCCTTCCCATGTCAATGAAGAGATGAGTATTGGCTTCATTAGACTTAAGGTCAGAGTCTGCATACCATATAAACTATTTGAAGACATCTCCAAGCTATTCTCAGAGCTTTCCTGTCACTTAGTGGGTGTGGATTTGCAAGGATAATTATAAAGCAGTATATAGGTGTTTCCATTAGCTCTGACTAGTCCTGTGTGCAGTAACATGTTCCATGGTGGAGTGTAGCCTTCTACATTTAGTTTGGGGCTGTATTGACTATAGGTTCCCCATGTTTATTATCTCTTGTAACACTCATCAAAACGTTCAAGATACTCAAAATATGGGAATGTGTTCTACAGCACTTTAAACTCTGTTTTTTCTTCATTTTTCATTTGGCATTTAACAGTTACTATTTATCGTTCATTTGGCCCTCAGCAGTGAAGTTGTTTAAATTCCTAAGAAGTGAGTTCAGCTGTGTCTATCAAGAGGAAAGATGTGGCATTATGTGGTTTTGTGTGAGACAATGTGAAGAAATTAAAGATGTGATTAGAAGACACTAAAAAGGTTTTAGAACGGAAGTATGACAAACGGAAAAGAAATGGTCCAGAGTTGGTCCATGATAAGACCCTCTTCTCCATGATAAGTCCTACTCTTCTTTTTCTGTTTTTCCACCATTTTTTTGGAAGACATTGAACAGAGAGAAACATTCTAAATTCAATATTTCCATTTGATTCTTGAGGACTTGACAAGCTTTCCTTGTCCAAAGCTCAGCTGCATTCTGCCCAATTTGCCATCCCCTTTCTTTGGTCTGGTAAATATCTGTTAATTAATCTTTATTTGTTAAAATCTTATGTTAAGAAGACAGACTCTTTTCACTAAAATATGGGGGGGTTGTGCATTAAAATTTACCTGCTTTGAGATACAATGTTTTTCTGATAATCCGGTGTGTACTTGCTGTCTTGTTTCTCTAATTAAAATTTCTTTGCTTAAATGTTCTTACAATAAAACTTTTACCTCTCTTTCCCTTAAAAAAAATTTAAAAAAAAAGAAGAAAACACAAGAAAATTTAAAAATCAAGCCAGTGACATTAAAACACGCTTTTCGGTAACTTTTTAAATTAATGTGTCCAGATAGACATTTAATTTGCTTAAGATTTAGAGGGGAATTATAAAACCATAATTGTGTAATGATTAGACAGTACTATAAACTAAATAAATATCAACTTATTATTAAAAACATTCCTTGTAATACTAGCAGTTAATCCTCTTTAATGTGTTTTTAATAATAGTTTTATATTTAATGTAGGATGAATGACTTATTAAAAGTAAATTTTATGTGTTTTATATTCTCCACATATGGCATTAAGCCATTAACACTAATGGGATTTGAATGGTATTGAGTTCAGGATAGCCCCCAAGTACAAGTGTGGGAACCTTAATTAAGTTTTTATTAAAATATTCAATTAAATGCAATGCTAGATTATTAAGATATTTTTACATATTGTTTAATGTCAGTTAGTTATTAAACATTTTCACAGGCTTCTGAAAATGGTCCTAGAGCATGCTGATAGCTAAAATTTATTTGAAAAATGTTGATGATCAATTTTCTAATCTTGTGGGCAAAATTGGGTTTTAATGGAAATTTTCTAGCTAGCTGTGATGCTGAACTGGAAGAGAACCTAATGAATAGGCTAGTGAGTAAGAAGCTTAACTTGCAGAGGGAAAGTTTCATGTGGAGAATGATGAAAAACTTTCTGGCTCCAAGTGCAACGAGGTACTGAAATGATGTAGATGGTGGAAGTTTTGCAGCAAAAAAAGCTACTTCATTCTGTGTATTCTTACTAGCTGGCTGAGGAAAAGGGGGACAATGAACTGCTGAGATCTAAACTGGTAAATAAGATTGATTTCTGCTAATGTCAATAAGTAAGTTACCACCCTACTGTTTCTGCCTTATTTTTATGCAATGTAGGCCGTAATGACAGTTGTTATGGTTTAAGCAGGTGAACTATTACTATTGAACTCCTTAGAAGATTGAACTTAGACTATGTAACTTACAGATGAGGAAGAATTCTTTTTAGAACTGTGTGTGAGATATCCAAACGGAGGCAAATCAGCTGTGTAGAGGATAAAGGATTAAGGATAAATTCCCCTCTATTACAAAACTCAACAGGGATAGTAGAACAGAAAATAAACTCAAATATTAAATTCTGTTACTCAGACCAATAAAGCCAGAATAACAGATACCATATTATAATGTTGCTAAACTAAAAAAGAAACAACTACTTACATGAATTAAGAGAAAGGAAAGTAGATGACAGATTACAAGTATTCCACTTTTATCAAGGCTCTACTGGGAAGCTTATTTTAGCTTTACATAAATATGCCAAGGTAAAGGGGTTAAACCCTTCAAGTGATTTCCCCCACTGAGCTCAGAAAATGTCCATATGGTATACCTTTCATATTTTTCCTGGACAAATATGTTTTGAAATAAAAGTTCATACTAATATGAGCTACCTTCTTCAATGATATGTTAAGCATACACTATTTATTTTCATTAACTTCAAAGCTTCAGAACACCATTACTTTTCACAAATTACAAAGATGTTCAGCAGCCAAATCTATTTATCTATTTATACCACACTCATTAACATGTTATTTGATTTACTTAGATTCTCCAGAGCAGTTTGCAAGCAGTAACCCCCACTGAGAATGAATTCAGCAAGCGCTGTATAATGAATGACTCAACTCCAAAAAGCCAATAGCTACACAGGCAAAAGATGTTGCTACACTAATTCCTCTCTTCCCATTGTCACTCACCATGCAAAGGATGTTTTTCATCTGCTGTGTGCAGCATAACAGTCAGCTGCTAGGGTTTTTATTCTACTCCAGTTTCCAAGATGATTGCAAGCAACCAGCAGAAAATCCAGCTTTACCTCTGGATCTGTATATGCCCTTAAAATTTCACAGTGAATAGGTGGAAGTGTTTCTTGCTACAGCATTTTAAATTCTACTTTCAAAAATTCAAATTATTTTCAAGCATAACCTGTTACAGCCTAGGGACAAAGCGTGCAGTAGTACTGTGTGTAGTCTTGCAGTTTAGATGTCAGAGAGTACAGCTGCAGTCTGGTGTTTGAGGGGGCAGACCTTAGGTCCTCTTTCAGTTGCAGGTGTATAAAAACAAGAAAGTCAAACTGGACTCCATCTTAAAGGCCAAGATGCTCTTCGATTTTAGAGAAAAAAAATGACAGAAAGAATGAAGAAAAGAACTCTTAATCATACGGAGTCCTTAAAGAGATAGAAGACTGTGTTGACAGGTTGTGACCATAAAATATGAGATGACACTGTGGTTTGAATAACAACATAAAGGAAGTTCATATTATATTCCAGACAAATGCAATGATTTGATGAACAGAGTTCTTAAGATATGGTCTTTTTTAATATATTTTTTCAATGTTAGCAAGTATTAGGTAAGAATTTGCAATGAAATATCTGTAAAAGGATGTAATACATAAATTAGTTGCATTTCAGTGGAATATACAGTGATACATACATAGTGGCACCTATGGTGCTCCATCAGGCACAGTGCTTCCTCAGGAACAGTCACTTTGTCCTCTTACAGATAAGACAGGAGAGCAAAATATTCAGGAAAAGAAAGAAGTTTTAGAAAATGTGTCTGGCAAATGGAGAAGTCGAGAGATCAGCTTGGTCATAAATCTGTCCTCCAAAGTGTTAATATCTATGACAGACATTTGTCTATAATTGAACTCAAAGGTTCCACAATAATCCAGTATTCATTGTCCTTTTTATTAGAGTCTTTTTCTGATGACTAACCCCCATCTTTCTTGCTGAAATATAAATCCATTTCCTCTTATTCTATTCAGTAGTGACATGGAGAAAAGATTAATGCACCCTCTTCTCAACATACTCTCCCATATTCTCCCATTAGCCTTTTCTTCTTTAGTCTAAACAATCCTCATAGCTTTCCTCATAGATAATTTTCTTTTTTTTTTTTTAAGATTATTCTAATTCTCAGGACTGTTTCTTGACAGGGCTCAAGAAAAGAGAGCACAAGAAAGAAAAGACGTCAGGGGCTTGTCTTAGACAACTTGCAAACCAAATGTCTGTCTAGTATGGACAGAAAGTCATTTTATCGTAAAAAAAACATGACATTGTTCATTCATACTCTGCTGATCTTCCATACTAATTCATTTGGTAGATGGAGAAGTGTGACACAAAGTTCTAATGATACCACTTCACTTAAGAAAACCATGTCAAATATGGAAATGAAACAATTATGCATTTTCTTTTTCCATCTCTTAAACCCTAGCCTCCCTCAACAGATTCGAAACATAGTAGCATGACTGTTCCAATGGCTATTCTACATTAAAAGTCTAAAGAATAAATCGAATTAAACAACCATACTGAGACAAAAGGAGGGAGTTTGACTAATTGCAACATTCTTCATTCCCTTAGGATTTGAAATAATCCTCAGTAGTGTTGTACCCCTTGGGGAAAAAGTGGACCCATGCATTTTAAATGAGAAGAATAAATTAAAGGCAGTTATCAATCCAATTTTAAGTTAAATATCCCAATGGGGTAAAAAAATGATGAAGAAAATTAAACACAAGAGGGAAATTATAGCAGAATGTTAAAGTAGGGAAGGGGAGAATTAATAATGAGAAGAAAATTAACTGAGATATTTCTTCTGTGATATTCACTTATGTTTTTCCCTATTGATTACATCTTACAGGTACTTTTAGGTCTACCATGTCATGAATTAGGTGAAAGCAAAACTTGGGACGTGTTATTACTACATGCAACATCTGGTCCCTAACACGTTCTTCTTTGATCAATGGTATGTCATGTGTTACAGTGAAGCAGATTGCATGGTTCATCCTTACTGAACCTTCACCCCCAGGACGTCATGTGAAAGGCAAACTCCATCTGCCTCAGAGAAACTAAAAATAATCTGAAATGTAGAAATTCACTGTGATAATGTCAGGAATTAGTAGTACAATCAGGTGTAGGAATAGTCTTGCTGCTTTTGTAAAAGCAAATCAAGCTCTTTTGTTGATGATAGTTTGAAAAATTTAGTCTCTTTCGTATGAATTTTTCTCCTTCATTTTGCAAGTTTTTGGTGAAGTGTGTGAGTTATTGCATCAACCTGGAGCCAGGCATAACATGCAGCAGGTGCTGTAGATTCTTGTTTTTGTGATTAGATTGAACTTTAATTACACATAACTCAATGAGCACTTTTCTCACAGCTTCCAGAACTTGAAGACCCACATCCTCTCTTTCTTTTTTTCACTTCAGAATTAATTCAGAGGAAAATCCAGAGATAGGTGCAGTCCTGGGCTGAACAGAAGTCCTGATGTCTCTCTGTGTCCTGTGCCAGGCCATATGGCAGGGGTGTGTGTGCCCCTTCACAAGTCATATGGTGCCTCCCTAGTCCAGGCACAAGCCAGGGAGAAAGCCTGGGGCTACCCCTCCTTTCCTTGATGTCCTGGAGCTGACAATACTCACATGCCTAGTGTGGCACAGCAGTTCCTCTGAGCCTGGCGTGCTGGGTCAGAGTGCCAGAGAAGAGTAACACTGAGAAAGGGAAACAGATGGGAGCTAATGCTTTGCTTCCCTGCAAAATATCCAGTTAAATGGATCTGGCTTATTTTGAGTGCTGGTATGTCAAGAACCGTGAAGCAGCCAGAAATACAAAACCAAATTACGGCAGCATTGCAAGTTTATCAGGTGAGCTGTAGCACTTACTAGTTTGAAGGTGCTCAACCCATGTCTATTCTTGACAATTTGACTTAGATTAGTTTTTAATGAAATAGGAAAAAAAATCCATGCACATACGAAATACCTGGAAATCTGCTGACATATGATGACTGTGTGTCTGAGCTCAACTGTACAATAAAGTGCAGTGCAAAGCTCTGCTTTGTACTGAGCTTGTATTCTGTTATATACTGAACTTGGATTTAGTGGAATCCAGTGAATTTTCCCCATTAGATGGATGAGATGTGGTACAAAGTTATTTGCTTTCTCCACACATTCTTGAATTGGAACCTGTAGGATTTCCTACACTTTTCATCAGGATCCCTAAATGTCATGCTTAAATGAAATTGGTTGTTTCCATCATTTGTGTGAGGTCTAATTTGTCCTCAGGTGATTGCACAATTTCTCAACAAGTGTGTGGGAACCCTTGTTAGGGAAAAGGAGGCACTTGCAGGATTACTCACTGTGCATTTCTGATATCTAAACCTCCTCTTCCTTGTGCCCCATAAATGATGCCTCTACTCAAGTGAACAAAAGTCTCAGCAGAATGAGAGGTTTCCTTTGGATGGGGGTCCCTGTGAAGGGCTTAAGTTAAAACTGTTCTTTCCTAGTAGTAGGAATCGATTATTTCCCAGTAAATATGATTCAGTTATGAACTATTTCCATAACAGAAAAGTAAGTGATTAAAAAACTTTGAGAGATTAGTTATGAATTTAAATGCTTTCCAAAATACTCCCATTAAAGAAAAAAAAAAAAACCTGTTAAAATGTGATACAAGGTCCATTTCAGAGTGTTTTAATGCAAGACTAATGCAACTTTTTTCACTTGAGATTTACTAATCAATAACTGCATTAGCAACAACTGCTATGTTTCATGTAAAGCTTATAAATATTTACACAACTGAAGCAGAGGTATAATTTAATCTCATATTTTATATGGTTTTCTTTTAATATGTTAAGGGAGATAATATGGTGCTTGCATACCTCAAAAAATTAAATTGCAGTGGATAGAATGGAATGAAAAAAAGAAACAACTTACTTCAGATTTTTATAAATGTCCTTAGAACTGTAAGTTAGATGAAATGGCAACTTTAGTACAGGTCTGGGTTCCGTAATGTTACATTCATTTCCACAGAATCATGTGAGAAATAAAAAGAAAATATTTCATACTCAACTGAAATAATTACAGTGGTAACAAAGTTAAAAAAGAGCTACTGTTCACTTCAAACATGTTTAACATTTTCTTACTTGTTTCTTGTATACAAAGTGGTGATAGCAGAAGTAGCTGAAAAGTAGTAATTTTTATGATCAAGTTCAGAATTAAAAATAATTCATGCCAGAATAAAATTATAAGCTCACGCACTAGGCTGAAATGAAGTTGTTAATAATTTTAATCAATTTCTCATTACTTTATTTGTCAATGGACCGTTAATGAGAACACTGTTTTTTTCCTGTACATAGGTCTAGTAAATTAAGTTAAACAACAGATGTTGAACAGATGTTCTCATTATTTTAGTGACTTGATTTCTGGTTAGTTCCCAAGTTGTTGTACATGGCTAAGTGTTGCATCATTCTTTCTGTGACAGATGAAGTATCTGAAAGCATCAACACTCAAAATCTCATTAGAAGAAACAGTTTTATAACATTTTATATGGTAAATGGACACAATCCTGTAAAAAAAAGGCATAATCTATGAAATGGTAGCATTACATGCTTTCACTTAAATGCAGCATTCCAAGACCAATGTTTCCTCATACTGTTTTATGAGTTACAAACTAATAAACATTGAACAATTTTCTTCAGATTTTCCTTTTCATCAAGGTCATAGAAAAATTCTGAAGTCATAATCAAGGTGATGATATTATTCTGTGAGTCATCATACAAGTTAGACAGTCATTAGGGCTGCACAGTGGTCAGTTGTCAGAACAGCTATTTAGTGTCACCCTGTGATGAACATTATTGCACTGTCTACAGTTTTGGGCACCACAGTACAAAAAAGGTTTTACTGTTGGAGAGTGTCCAAAGGAGGGCAACAAAGATGGTAAAAGGCCTTGAGGGGAAACCAGATGAGGAGTGGCTGAGGTCACTTGGTGTGCTCAGCCTGGAGGGGAGGCTGAGGGGGGACCCCATTGCAGTCACAGCTTCCTCACTGAGGAAGAGGAGGGGCAGGCACTGATCTCTGCTCTGTGGTCACCAGTGACAGGACCCAGGGGAATGGCCTGAAGGTGTGTCAGGGGAGGTTTGGGTTGGATATTATAAATTGTTTTTCACTGAGAAGGTGGTTGGGCAATGGAACAGGCTCTCCAGGGAACTGATAACAACATCAAGCCTGACAGAGTTCAAGGAGCGTTTGAACAATGCTCTCAGCACATGGTGTGACTCTTGGGGTGTCCTCTACAGGGCCAGGAGTTGGATTCCATGATCCTGATGGGTCCCTTCCAACTCAGCATATTCCATGATTCTGTGAAAATAATTTAATGAAGGGTCTACAGACTTATTAGAACCTCATCCTCATTTCCCCAATTATAAATCCACACCTTTCATTTAAGATTGCTTTTATTGTAGTCCTTCTCCCTGCTAAGTACCAGCCATATCCTGTTTGGTTCCCTTTGCCTGGTCCTTTCCAGGATGCCAGTTCCTGTGGCTGGGGACCTGTTAATTTCCTGGAAAGTGGCTTGGCTCAGCCCCTGCTGCTGTTATACTGCTACTGGGCAGAGCATTTATATCTGGTTGAGCACCCTGGAGAAGTGGTGGTATTTAATAGCATATTTTCCAGCAGCAATTGCCTCTAATCACACCATCATTGTTATCGTAGCCTAGGAAATACAATTTTGTCATGAGTTGTAACAGGTCACAGTGTAGCATTGCTCCAACAGTGTAGGGACCCAAGGTCTATCCAGGCTTGCCATATCCAAAGCTGTGTCCAGCCTTGTTTGGGGGTTGATAAAAGGGTCAGTGGCTGTGGCCTCTTCTGTTTTAGCTTCACCCTGAGATCCCTGATATGGCACCATTCTGACAAAGACAGGAAGTCAGTGGATGAAACAGCAGCCCTTGAGGGCACCTAGGGCTGGGAAAGACAATTTTACCACTCTCTGGCCTCAGAGGGAAGCTGGAACTATAAGTTAAAAAGTAGTTGAAAATAAACCCAAGGAGATCCTAAAACTGGGGAGGAGGAAAACCCCATCACAGACAGTGTCAACCTCCAGCAAATATTCTAGGATGCTGACAAACTTGCAGCAAATCCCTCTTCCTAGTCTTTTTGGGAAAGACTGAACCATCAACCTCGGGACCCAAGGGAACCCTGGAAGGGTGAGCATCACAGCTGAGAAAAGTATTTTTTAAAAATTAATTTGGACATGGCTATATTGACATTGTAACTGAACTAATAATTGTTTGTAACTTTTTAATTAGGTTGTTCATATTTAGTTCAGGGCAATAATAAATGCTTGTCTTCATACAGCAGGATTTGTTGCCACTTACCCATAACAAGATTTTGGGTATGGAAGTACTCAAATCCTTGACTTGTATAGGAGGTGTGGATACATGTGTGTTCATGTCATGACCATACACACTGGTGCACATCTGTTTTTTCCAACAATTGGGATTGATTTTTGGGTCTTGCATGATGTAATTACAGCAACTTGGGAGATCTACTAATGTGGGCAGGGAAACACCCCACATACCAATACATACATTAAATACCTATCAAAGCCTTTAGGTCTTTGATACACATCCAAAGACTTTTGTTATATGAAAATTCCTATTAAGACAACTCTATCCTAGGCATTTTTTTCCTAAAAACTTGAATTTTTTTGGAATGTGCTGCAATCATTTAGCAATAATTTTATCTTCTTCAACTTTTAACCATACTATGTATTGACTTTTGTATTTAGTCTTCTCTATTTTACTAGCCAAAAGTCACTAGCTCTGAAAACTCTTGCAGGAATTAATATGACAGTGTACAATTATCCTTTGTTAATAAAAAGTAAAAATGCCTGAAAAAGATATTCAGCATTTCAAGTTCAAAATTTAGTTGTGATAATGCAGCTGAAAATAATGAGTTGCAATTAATAATCACAAGGATAAAATATTGTAAAGGTAAATCTGCTCTTAACACACACAGCTCCAAAACAAGTTGCAGTTTTCAGTCAGCTGTGCTTAACTGCCCAGAGCCAAGAAAAGCCAGAACATAAATGATAGTGTTTCAGTTTCTGAAGAGTTTCTTCAGTTACCTTTACCTCTCTCAGCCTCAGACCATCTGTGCCTATAATTTTCCATTTCTCCCTCTGGCCTGTTACTGCTTTACGAGCCTTAAAAGCAAATGGAAGGTTAGCAACCACTATTTCTGACTGGGGGTTAAGTGATCCCCTTGGTTTCTTTTTCTACTTTTCTTGCTGAATTATTATGATATTTCCTGTTTAAAATGTACATTCTTATATGAACCAGTGAATATAGAAAAAAAAAATCTTACTCCTATTACAAATATAATGCATAAGTAGCCCAGAAATTAAACTTAAATTAGCCCCAAGCACAAATGCACACTTAGGAATGAACTTTTGTTTCCCTCTAATTCTAATTAAAGAAAGTATATCTTCCATAATCAGAGAAACGTTCTGAATCTGTTTCATGATTTGAGCTGTTTTGAACAAGCAGCTAAAAGAAAGGCCTACCACATAGAAGGACCAAGTGAGTGAATAGCTTTTCTTGCTGCTGCACTGCTAAGCCAGTTTCTCAATTATGTGAAATTCAGGAAAGCACAGTGAGTGTAACCATGGTTGCAGAGCGTTAAAATCCAACTCTGCCATGGGGTTCCAGAGAGACAGATACATTTTATGATACCAAACTGCTGTGTCACGCACAGAAAATTGAAGTACGGCTTAAGAAACAAAATTCATTAACTTCAAGAGAGAAAAAGGCAAGCAATGGATGTTAACATTCAGTAGATGATCAAAATGTTTAAGGACACAAACTAGGAGAGACATGCAGGTCACATACACGTTATTTGTCAGAAGCTATCTCCACAATAACAGATGAAGGGATGTCAAAAAGTTTGGCAAATATCACTGCATGGCAAATTGTTGTTTTAACATGTGGTGTTCTTTTGTCTCAGCTGGAGGAAATGTGCATTACCAGGGTGTCCATCGATGTTACAGCAAAGACAATTCCAGCAGAAACAAGAGACATGTGCTTTCATTTTTTTTTTTTTTTGGTGGTTTTTTTTTGTTTTGTTTTTGGCTTTTTGAAAAAGGGTACTCCAGAATAAGGAGTATAACCTGATAGTGTCCTTAGGTGAATTTACCAATTAATTTTCTACTATTTTTATGCTGTCACTGATTTAATTTTACCCAAGTTGCCGAGGCTATTAGCACAGAAAATACAGCAAGTAATGACTTGTGGAAGAGGTGCTTTGGAAGCCCTTGTGACAACCAGAGGATATGTGGTAATGACCATATAGAGCTGTCATTAAACTGACCTCCTCTGAGAAAGCAGGTGTCAGGGAGCAATTTACTGTGCCTTAGGTACCATTTTGGGGAAGGTAATTCCAGTGGGAATACTGCTCCCCTGCTCAACCTAAGACTTGTAAAATGATCAATATTTTTCAGTCACTTTCCTTCTTGGACTATTCATAATTTTGTGCTTACCCTTTGGCCGAGGGCATGAAAATGAAGGTGTTTGATTAAATCAGATAGAAACAGGTGAACTGAGACCAATGAAACCTTTCCTACTCACAGTCACATCTATTCACATTAGCCAAGTATCAGGTGATGTCTATGTAAGAAACAGAAAGAGCAGAAAGGCTTATCTCCTCTTGAACATTTCCAGTGGATGTATTTTCAAAAACAACATCCAAACCAGGCCAGACAGACTTCTCGAATAACACCCAGCCCATTCCAGGATGCTGAGGGTGGGTTATGGCTCCCCTTTGAGAAAAGAATGTCCCAAGGAAGTAGGGAGACAAATGCACAGGTTTATGCATGTTCATGTAGCCTGAATCTCTGGTGCTGTATCATCTTTTTCTTGACGCCTGAAGCTTGGCATGATGACTCCACAGAGGCTGCAGCATCCTGCTGAGTTGTTTTTATCTATCCTACAAACTGTGGCAGAGCAAGCAGAAGACTCATGCTGTTTTAGAGACTGCATAAACTAATTTTAGAAACAGCTTGGAAGGGGAGGATGAGGTTTACAGCAACAACATTGTGTTGTTACACTACTCTATCACCAACATATGATAAATATATTTCAACATTTTTAAATAAAGTAAAACCTTATTTGGTACTGACCAGCAACACAATAGAAAAGAATATTGCAACAATAATTTTCAGTGAAACCTTGTAATTTTGAATCAGAAGAGGCTGCTTTTAAGGATGAAATAAATACAAATTGCAAAAAGCATATGTCGTGATGGCAGTAAGCAAACATTGGCATGTTGGCAAATATACTGACATTTCCTTTGGTCCTCCTCACTTTCCTCTTGCCGTGAGCTTTGTTTCTAAGCAGTCAATCTGGGAGAAATCTGTTGCCGTCTAGATATATCTAGATCCTTCCCTTCCTTTAACCTCTTCCATTAAATGCCACTTACAAGACAAATGGGTGCTCACAAATCCCATTCAGCTTGAATGAAAATGCTTCGTAGGAACTTGAATAGCTCAGAGGATAAAAGGCCTCCCATGCCCCTCCACCCCCCCAAATTTAATATATCCAAAGTATCTACAGCTGATGGACTGACTGTTGAAAAATAATCCCATATTCATTTACGTATCTTGCATAGCTATTTATTTTTTTCAAAATAGTAATTTATGAAAAGGTCCAGAATGCATTTTAGAAAAGATGAAGCAAACACTACTCCCCCTTTTTTTGTTGTTGCTGTCTGCTTCAATATTTATATTTATATTTATTTGAAATATGTTATTTTGGTTTAAGTAAAAAAGATATTTGGGACCTGACTGACAACTAGTTTAATTCTACAGAGACATATCAGAAAAATAATGTTTCCACACTTGCCACATATCTAATCTCAAATACATAAAATCTATTACACATGTCACAATGACTTGTGACAATACATGTCACATACTAGCTGTGTGGCAGACGTCCTATGCTCCTAGACTGCCCAGAAAATTGTGAAGTAATGATTACTAAGTTCTAAAAAGAACTAAAAAGGTAACTTTTTAGAGCCTATGTTGCGCAAACACCATAGTTCTGCATCCCCATCTCATTATGTGGGCAGAGGTTACTTCCACCATCCATGGTTATCATGACATAGAATTGCCTCTACAATTGCCTCTTTTCAGGCTACTGTGCTGACAGTGTAAGCAGTGTAAGCAGAAAGATTTTGAAGGTAATAAAATACTGAATCTCCATTCATATTATCCCTTGGTCCTGGCTGATTTACAACCACATAATATATTGTGCAACATAATTAACTGCTCTTATATTGCTTTCAGTATTTTATGCCCTGTTACTTCATTTATTCTTCGAAAACATTTTTATAATTTAATCATTATAAAATCAGACGTTGGATTCTCACACATCTGGAAAAGAGGCAAGTTGAACACAATTTTTCAATTAACAATAATTAGTTGACCCTTGTATGGCTTTGCTGAAAGCATAAATGTGATGATTATTTTATTCATATTATCATATTACCAGTGGACTTATATTGAGATATTTTTTCTGGACAGTGTTGAGAATTCTGGCTCCAGATAATTTTTTCAAAAGATTAACTATATTAAAAAAGAGCTAATTGGCCAAAGGGCCTTTTAAAATTGCCCAAACTAACACCTGATATAAATATAGATCAGGATTGAAGACTAGAGACAAGACATGTGTCTGCTTTTGAACAGAGGTAAGTGCACAAGCATCTGAATTTATCTGTGTTGGCTGCAGGAGACCAACAGAAAAAGCTGGTGTTTTCAGTGCCCTTGGATGCTGCAGCTTTGCCTGTTAATCCACGTCTTCTGACAAACGGGGGCTTTCAGAATATAAGCTAAAACTATTGACAGGCCAGCAGGGATCTTCTGAATTACAGCTCTTGGGATTTAGTCTGGAGCTATTTTTCATCTTTATAATTTTTTTTAATTGGATGGCATACGTGCCCAAAGAGGTAATTATAACAGTGAAGGCTCTTTTATTAGCTGGTGTACCAACTATTTACATTACTCAAATAGAATATGGAAAATTGATACTCCTTATTTGCCTGAGGACAGTCAAACCCACAAATCCTCGGGAAGGGTACAGTTTCTATTCTGGCAACTGTTCTGGACGCCGATAAGACCAGCTTCTCCTCACGGAGTTATGTTTTGGCACACTAATAATTCAGAGTCCTCTGAAAGAGAAAGGGGAGTAATTGAGGTAAGTATATCAATAAAACTAAACCTAAACCTGAACATATATAACTAGCTTTTAGGAATTCACCAGGGAGGAAGGACAGCTCTTTTGGAAAAAAAAAAAAGGAATTTTACCAACCCATTCTTCACTATGGCACAAAACACTAGCTTGTGGTGAAGAGCTTAAGTGCCACCTGTGACTGTTTTCTGTGTTGTATATGATGCTCTCTCGATAAACTGTGGTAAATATTTTCAGAGCAGGCTCATCACATCAAGCAGATTCCTGAGCAGAAGAGGAGCTCATTGCTACTTCATCTGTGAATCCTGAAATATGGAGTGTGAGACTTGCTCTGAGTCGCCCAGCAGAGCTACTGCTGAAGCGTGGCAGAGTCAGGGGAGTGTCGGGGTGCCTGGGCTCCCTGCAGGAGTTTCTGCAGCAGCTCCGTGTCATCGCTGCAACGAGCCTGCTCCAGCTCTGACCCTGATGTAGAGCGAGGTCCTGGTCGTGAACTCAGGCTCATCCTAGTCTGCTCTGCATATGTTTAACAAGTCTAGCTCTTTGGAGCTCCTCTGTGGTGCATTTGCAGTAGCTCTGACGTGGCTAGCAGAGATCTACTGCATCCTGGCTGCCAGCCACCGCCTGGACTGGGAGCCCGGGATTTATGGTTGCAGTGACTTGAAAGACTCCTGGGCACAACTCTAGGTGGCTCTAGGTAGCCTGATAACTTTTAATGGTGAGTATCTATCAGGTGTAAGTGTCTCTAGAGCAGGCAATAGCTGAGCAGGGTGTTTTGAGCAAGGTTAAATTTTGCTTGGAGCCTCAGAATTTATTTCTTGGCTCTGTCTTTTACTTCTTCTCAGCTAAGTTGGCATTTTATATTTTAAGATGCTCTAAGGGAATCTTAGATTTTCTTTTGGGTAACAGATGAATCTCCTACTATTATTCTAGTAAAGCTATTGAAAGGACAGTAGAACTGTGGGTGGCTAAATCATGAGTCAAGAGGTATATTTGATATAATAATTGGATTTTTACCCAGAATACTCCTGTTTTCAAAAATATTTTCCACATTGCTTCATTTAATACACTAGAGGTTTTAATGGAACTGAATTGGCTAATGAAATTCAAAAAGCAGTTGAAAATTAAATAATTTCTATCAAGGCAGTGATCACTTCAGGCTTTAAAGATAAAAAGTTTAATTTTCTAATCAAAGCAAAATACCATAAAGGTTCATATGCAATGCTATATAAGCAAAGCTTTTGATTGTTCTACACAAAATAATCTGTATCCTAGTTAAACTGATTATGGGTTGTATTTTTCGAATAGCAGCCTAATTTTCCAAGTTTCTTACCTCTTTCAGGAGTCTTGCATTGAAATAGGTAGCACTCTTGATCCTTAGTAAAAATCTGGAGGTTTTATACTTTTTGTCTGCTGTCTTGCCAGCTGAAGTCTCATAATTAGATGCTACCATGTTGCTTAAATTTATGTGTATATGTTTCACAAATACTTAACGTATCTTGCAAAATATATATACAAATGAACTTTATGTTAATGAATGTTAATTCAGTCTGTAAATAAAGCAGAAGCGAATATTTTATTCTTTATTGTCCTGAAGTGAGATGCAGAGAGATTAAACAACTTTCAAAGACTTAGAATTAGTTGTTAGGTCAGCTTAATGCCTTTGTGCAACAAAATCCTTCCTCTCTGATATTTTCCTGAGCCATTGAAATAGGAGCAAGAGTGAATCATATATATATCTAATTTCTTGGCTTTCTGCAATAAATACTTTGCCAATATATTATGAACAAAAGGAACTATCTTTAAAATGTGAATTGTGTTCAGGGCATTAAATTGTGCCATGTTCTCTAGGCACAGCAGGCTCCAACATCTGATCCTTACTTCCTTAGGAGTTTGACTCAACACTGATATTTTCATTGAGTTGTTGCTCACAGTGTCTAGGAAAAGCGAGCAACAGAACCTACATTGCTTTTATAGGAAAATAAGTTGGAACAGGATGGTCCAATAAAGCATTCATTACTAAAAAGGAGTTGGTTAGGATGTTTTATGCCTATGACAGTTATCTGCATGAATATTTCATTAACATATTTTTACAGCTATCACAGAGATTACAGGCAGCTGATTAGACCTCCTGCAACACAGTGATGATGTTTCTAAAGCAGCCAGATATCTCATGCCTGTGGTGGGCAATCACTTTCTGATTTTTATCAGCTTTCAAGAGTAATCAAGTGACAGCTACCAAGTAGTGTAGCTGCCTTGCTGACTCAGAGTTGCCTTCTATGTATTTTAATTATGCTATGATCCCACTTGCTTCCCAGGGTGCCAAAAACGCCTTTACTGAGTTTTTAATGCCTGTTTTATTAGGTATGTCAGTTCAGTTTAGTCAGACACAAAAGCCTTTCTCTTACATGCACACCAACAGGTAGTAAAGACCTAAATGATCATAGATTTTAAGCTGTAGTCGGTAATGAGTGTAGAGTGCAAGAGAGGGCGTAAAACTGTAGTAGTTAAGATTATTTTTACTTTGGGAATGTTTTAATTTCAGGAGTTAAAAAAAAGCTTTTAAATTGACTTTTTTAATGTCAATTTAGCTTTAATGTAGTGCTACGTTTTTAAGTGGGGATAGAGGGGGTGGGAAGAAATGACATCTGAAGATGAAAATAAAAAGTAAATACCAATTATTTCAGTTTTATACCCATCATAAAAATATAACATAGCAGATGCTTCCATGACATCTTCTAAAAGTTGGGTGTTTATTGTGCGCATATGTTCAACATCGAACATAATTAATTTTCCTCTGTTCATCGCAAATTAAGGCAAAAGTCAAGTGTCAGCAACTCTACAGACAATGACAACAGAAAGACCTAAAAAATGCAAGGAAATGCAGAATAACATGAAGCAAGAAAACCAAAAGGGGTGAGTATGAAACAGATATGGCAAGTTCAAACCAAATGGAGATAAGAATAAAAAGCTATGCAAAATAAGTAGATGAAAATGTTAGATATTGATGGAGGAAAAAAAATTTAAAATGCAAGAAATTTTTAAATGTGGCTCACTGGGCTCCATTGTGATGATAGCTGAAGTGCTATATAGTGACTGCCTATGACAGATAACTGATATTCACTTGTTTTCTCCCTGTGCTGTCAGGAGGGAGTTGTTTATGAGTTGTTTTCATGTGCTATTAGAAGGGATTGATCCTGAAATGATGGGAATTACATAAGAGGTAAAAACCAGCCTGATGAAGTTTTGTCTGTGTGTAGAGGAGGAAAATGTTTGAGAACTGCTACACAATTTGAAATATCCATCATCTCTGGATTCAGGAGGCTCATTCCCTCCCTGTAAGAGACCCTGCAAGTGTTGCTCCATCCCTGAAATTTATCACCAAAAACTGACACATAACAGAGAGCCACAGAAACTGGTCTTATACCAGCTTCTAACTGTGTCTAAGGAGCATGGATCACTGCCACGTTAAAAATCTTGTTATAAAGCTAGGAAGGGTGTTTCAGTGCTGGCTCACAGACTGTGCACTGCACTGGTGAGCTGGTTATACTACAGATGATGTCTGGGTCCAGTCTAACATCTCCACCCTAGTGCTGTGTGCTGTGTAATGTCCCTGCTTTTCCAGCTATCGGGAAAAAACTGGTGCTGCAATGTGTTGCATGGCCAGAGTTAACCTCATAGATAGAATTACCTCGGTGATCTAGCACTTCTCAGGATGTAAATCTTCTACAAGGACATTAGGAGCTTGCACATTTACCTGGACATTGCTCCAGTACCCAGTTTCTTTAGGCTCTCAGAAGCATGAGTTCAGATCTCTTTGGCATAACTTAGCATTTTGTCTTAATGTAGAATTTCATTACTCTTACTTTTAGGTCCTTGTAAGAAAGAATGTCTCAGTTAGCCATAAAAAGAGAATGGAACATATGGAACCAGTTTTTTTAAGTGATTTTGATGGACACTTCACAACAGTCTATATTACTATTTACTCCCCAACAGGAGGAAGGCAAAGATTTGTGGGTGGATGGCAGTCAAGACTGTGGGCTTATCAGCTTGGCAGACTGCAGTATGGTGCAGTGCTACTGCAGATCACCTCAGACTGACTCATTCATATAGCCAGGTTTTAGCCGTGGCAGTGTGGAACAGAGCATCAACCCCTTTTCCTCACAGGGGAGTGCAATGGAGCATTGTTGACTAAACTGGTGCAGGTGGTGCGTTGTGGCTAGACTGTGCTTGCCTCCAAACTGGTGTGGGAATCTTACACTGCACTGCCAAGTAAACATTCATTATAAAAAGTAGAATATCAGTAATAAGAGTCACTCAGTAAAGAGCAGCAGGAACACTGAGGCAAGAAAGATGAATTTCACCTGAGCCAAGATTTTACGTGTGTGGTTTGTTTGATTCCCAGAACAAGCATCAACAAAAGCAAGTGGCACGACTGGCATACTGTTCAGTAGCCTAGCAAGGACTAATGACTGAATGCATCTTGAACATAGGATTGCCCACAATCTATCTTGCACATTAGGTTGACCCTTTTGAAATAAGGTTGATGGAGCTTGGGAGATGCAGACAGTGATGCTGACAGACTTGGGATTTACTCCAGGAAGAATGAAATGGGCTTTTGTGTGCTCTGGGATGTTAGTCTTTGACCTTATGTAGCGATAAATGAAGAGAAGGTCAACAGAAAGGAAAGAGGGACTAATTCATGATATTCAGCAGAGACCTTGAACAAATACTGTGATACTGAAGTTGCTCTACTGCATTCACCCTTATTGAGAATTCTGTATTCAAAAGATAAATATATACAAGACTTCTGGGTCTGAATGCATTACAAGCAATTTATTTCATTCCCTTGCTAAATGTTTTAAAATAAGATTAAAGACTCTTTTAAAGATAGCTTTTTACTGAGCTGATGTATAATTCCTTTCAGGATGTGAAGTGCCTTGATAAGCTTCTGTGACAAGGGACTTTATAAATTAGATTGTATTATATACAAACACAATACAATTTGTAATGGAGAGGTAGTTTTGTCTCTTTACTTTGCTTATACTTTATACTTCTTTTAAGTTCAAATGTTTTATTCAAGCCAACTCCAACATCAGAATTAGAAATTGTGACACAGTCTTTTAAGAACATAAAGCTGAGCTTTTTTATTTTGTTAGTTTAAAATAATTGTCTCAAAGGAAATGTTGGAAGATTTTGACAACTAAAATTGACATGAAAAAGCAGTTAATTTTGAGACCTGCATACGATTATGACATTTTATTTTGTGGAACATATTTTGCTTTTTATCTGCTATCACATCTGTTTTTCAGTAGGCGATTGGCAGAAGCAGCATGGCCAGTATGTCAGTAACACTGAGTTCTATATTTACAATTTTTATGCCTTTTTGTATACTCACAAAGTAATAGCATCTGATCTGATGAGATTTTTTACTTGTTCCATTTTTTGGAAGGCACTAGGTTGGTTTTTCAAGTTTAATATCTTTACTGTCCTTGGAGACATGAATTTTCATTTTTCAGTGGAAACCAGTCCCCAAAAGAGACACTTTAAAATTAGCTCTGTCAATAACATTTCGGGGAGAAAAAAAGCCTAAAATTTTTCCATTTCCCTGCATAACTAATAAAGATTCCAAATTGTTTTTCCATGAATTCCATGAGGTCAGCATGGGTCAGCATTCGTCTGACTTATAGCTTCTGCAATGTCCAATTATTCTGTCCATTCTCCTTTCAAAATGTATTTTAGTGGTACCTGTGAGTAATACTGAGAAAGTGATTGAATGTATAGCTGAAGACACTGCTAAAATAACTTTTACTATTTGTACTGGTAATGCAGACAAGTGGGGGAAAAAGGAAAACTTTCAGTTTACAGACCAAAGCCCAAGATCTTAAAATCACCATGTTGTGAAAGTACTATGAATTCTCATTTATCTACTTCGCCACAGTAAAAAGCTGGTATCAAGTACTTAAGCAATGGCTGCTAAAATTACAAGTCTAAAAAGAGGACTAATTGCTTTTTGACTTATTTTAAGGCAATAGACAGGTAGAAGATCTAGCGAAGTCCATGAAAAATACTGCCAAGGGTTCAGCATTTGATGTGTATTGAAACAGGAGCTGTAGACACTGGCATTTCTGAGGGGAAATTTCTCTTTTCAAGATCTTCCTTTGTATTATTTGTCCCATGCGAGCCATACAATAGAATTCTTAACCAGTAAGTGTGATGTGTGACATACATCACCATCATCTGGGCGTTTCTGGACTTAAATCTCTTCAGTCAAAACATAACAATTTGTGGTGATAGAGAGTCTTCGCTTCACAGTCTGCATTCTGACCCTTCAGCTCCTCAGTCAGCACTGTGGAGATGTCACAGCATCATGACTGATCATTCTCCTCAGCCTACAGCTGCTCTCCCTCTGTATACATGCATGAGAATCACATGCTTAGGTTTTTCTTCTGCGTTTGGGTGCAAAAGGGATAACGGCAGGCTGAAATTCCAGAAGATGTTGAATTGGTGGTGTTACAGCAACTACTGGACTTCTGAATTTTATAGCTGAGATTGTAAGATGCTGTGATGAGTGTCTCTGATCAATTTACCATTTGTACTTGGTGAGACAAGGTAATAATTTGAGGCAGCACTTTATTCTTGGCCTTGCTTTAGAATTAGGTCTGATAGCAAAAAACTTTGCAGCTGGCCCATTTAGCTTTGGGTGGCAGAACTTGAGTACAGGAAAAGAGAAGGACTTATACGCTCTTTAGGAATACTGAAGAATTTTCTACTTGCTCAGAGTACTGAAGAATGTGTCAATGTTTGATTTTGGTAAGCCATAAGTGGGAAATGTTTTCCTGGCTTACTTGAAATGGAGCTTTATTTCTTGTTCAGATCTTGAAGCTTTGGACAGTCAGTTTAAAGCAATACTCTTCTTTCAGATCCCACCAAGCAGATCTCACCTTTGATAGTCTGTGCTGTATATCTTTCATGCTCAGAGATCTGTGCAGAAAAGGTGAGCAGGGTAATGGAGTTAAGATCAGCCATGTAGATCTGAAAGAATAATGTTGTCTTTAACAAATGCTCCAGACTGTTTCCATTTTTTATTTCTTGAGGAAAGAGCATACGTTTAGAAGGCCTGACTTTTTTCCAAGAATATGTATTTTCCTAAAGCCTTAGCTTGTAGATGTTGAGCTCTTGTTCGTGTAATTTAAAATGTAATAATGACAGAAACAGAAGCAAAGAGAATTAGCATACATTGATTATGCATAATCAATAATGAACTTTAAGCACTTTGAGAATAAATGTGAGATAAATGTCACCCACAGCACTTAGTAACAGAATGAAACAACAAAGTAAGAAATAAACACTAAGTAGGAGTAAATAGAAGCAACGAAGGACATAAGGTTATAATTTAAATAATTGATTAGGGAATTCAAGGTATTCCATTTAACATACAGAGACTCAGGTTTAATTGAGTCTCTCTTTCATGGGAAGGCTGTGAATTTAAAATGTTCCCAGTGTCTTGCGTTAATAGCCTTAAATGAAATCTTAAACAAAATAGCTTTTAAAGAAGTAGTTGGAAAAATGTCAAATAATTTTCAAGAGAACTTCCAAAATCATATACTTACGATCAACTGGGATAAAGATAGCTATGGTAAATGACTTAGAATATTGCTCAAGCTGAATTCAAATTACACAGACCAGAGACACTTTTGAAGATTTCACATGTTGCAAATCCCTGTGGTTGTAGAACAGTGAAAAAGCTGAATGGACATACAGGAAGTCTGCTGTCTATAAAGTGACCTCTGCTTTCCAACTGTAAGTATCACACAATTCTGCCTTAGGAGAGTTGTAGGAATATTGTAGGTAGATATGAGACAGGGTGTCTGCAAAGACTTTTTAAAAAGATTAAAAGAGGGCATTTAGTCCCTCTCTGCCCATGTATAGGAATAAGTGACCATTGCCTGTTTTTCTGGTTTTTTTTTAATAACTTATAAAAGGCCAAAGAGCTAAAGAACTATTATACCACGATCCTTTTTTTTTTCTTTAATTTTGTGCAGACTATTCAAGCTGAAGTCCTTACACTGACATTGGTATTGGCTAATTAAAAACATATCTATTTATACATATGCAAAAGGTTAAGTCATTTCTTTGTCTGGGCTGTCTGGCTGATATAAAACAAGTGCAACTTACATTTGCCTCTACTGTCTTGCAGCGGAGTCACGTAGCTGATCTTTATTAATTCTGGGATCTACTCTAGAGCTATGTACTTTTTTTCATAGGTTCATAGTCTTTTGCCATTTATTTGATTTCCCCTTTATTGGTCACATTTGCTTGTTACCACTTTCATCAAAGTCCATCAGACATCAGACCATTCCTTCTTTCATGAAGCCTTATTTCAATTTCTGACTTTGTAACTCAAAATACAGGTACTTCAGACTTGATCTCATTCACAAGTTTTATAAGCACACTGAGTAGTTTAAATTGATTGTATTATACAGAAATGATTAAATTTATCACATTGTAGTAATTTAATTTTGCATATGCTTATGAGCTGGAATGAAAGGAAGTTAGAAATTTTAATGGAATTTTATGGGAGTTAACATTCATATCATATCCATGAATTCCAAGAGTAAAAGAAAGACATTATATAATATTATTGATTATTTAAATTTTAAATTTTCCTTCATATATTTAAAATCATTCAAGAATAGATTTTAGTTAGTTTTTGAAATGGTAACTGAGTAAAGGGTCATGAACAATACACTGTTAATAATTTACAGAAAGAATTTTTATCTGAAATTTGAAGTATCCTAAGTAATTTTTTATTAAACTGGACATGAGGAACCTGATCCATGACTGGTATAGTATCATAAACTTTGTTTACTAGTCTGTGATTCCAATTGTACACGCAAAACTGAATGTCTCTAGTGAAATAGTTTTAGTATTGTCTTTATTTTAATTTAATTTTAATATCAGTAGTTTAATGGAATATGGTTTGTGAACAAAATTGTTGAATCATTGTTGAGACATTGAAAGTGTATCAAAATGGAAAGACAATGACATTTTAAAGTAGAAACCAAAGAAGCTTTAATTTTTTGATGGTAAATAATATAAGGCATAGAGCAAAAATACTAAAAATATACAAAACCACTAAAAATAGTAAAACCCATCTTTTAAAAGTCAGAATATTAAAATCGATAAATGCATATTGTCACCAGCCAAATTAAGGAAAGCTTCTAGAATTCATCAGTGAAAGATATGAAAGGCAGAAAAGGAAGGGTCTATTAGTTCTGGAGAAAACTATGGTATGCATTCTCTTTTGTCTGTTTAAAAATTGTGAGGGTTTTATAATTTTAAAGTTGAATCAAACTTTTGAAATGCATATCTCTTTTAATATTTATCCCTGCTTTGAGTTGGGAACTGAACCAGAGAACCTCCAGATGAACTTTGTAATTTTATTTAACTAGGTCTGTGGTAGGTCATAGGCTGCAGGTTGTTCTGTTCTTCACCATTCAGGTTGTTGCATTTCCAGGGTGAAATGCATGCAAAATCATGGGAACTCTTCTGTACTTAACCCAAGACAGGAGGGAATTATTGATGAGATTGTTTCTCTTGGCAGGTAAAGTCTTGTCACCTTCCTGAAAAATAAAGCAAAACAAAACAAACACCCGAAAAAGATTATTTTTCACTTTGCATACCAGAAAATTTGGAGGGTGGGAAGGGTGGGGGGAACTAGAATGGATTAATTTTTGTTGAAAATGTAATATGAGTTCAATAAATTTTAGTAACAAATGATTGCTTTATTGTAAATTAGAGGAGAAAAAGCTTTCCTGAGCTATCATCTCATATGTATAATTTCTGAGGAGAGCTGTAATTTGTGATCTCTCTATGCCTGAATCTCCCAAGCATTTTTTGCTTAAAATCTCCTCTATGACAAAATTTGATGGGAAGTCTATACTCAGTGATGCCTTTCTTAGATACACTAGCAGCTGATTTCTATTGTCTAAAACACCTCAAAAAAGATGTTTTAGGCAATAGAAATTGGCAAAAGTAGATAATATATTGCAAAGAGATTTATTTTAATTGTATCCAGTTACAGTATCTATACTTTCAAAGCAAAAGAGTTGCATAGAAAGATGATTCATTTCGACAAAATAAGTATTTTTTTAATCTACTAGAGATTTATGGTTCAGTGGAAGTTAAAAATTAAGCAGGAATTTTTGATTTAAAGTCCTTCAAGTCAAACAGTCCCTGAGGGTTTATTAAAGTTAAACTTAAGGGAGAAAAATATTTGAAGGCTGCAATTCCAAATTCAATTCTACCATAGTATTAGCTTTTCAAGTTGCAGGAAGTTTGTCAATATACGAATAGCTTCTATCTACAACACGAATAAATTGAGGAAAAGAAATATGCTTCTGAGTACCAGAGTAGCCTTTTTTCTTCTATGAATTTTTCATAGACTTATTTCTAACTAAAGAAAGCATGGGTAGTTTTGTCACTCAAATTTTGCCTTCCACTCTGTCCCATTTGGTATTTTCAAGGTAGCTTGACAAAAAGGAAGGCTATACAATTTTGAATACAATTTTGTAGACATAAAATAACAACAACAACAACGCCATCACCACCAATCATCACCAAAAGATTTACAGATCTAATGATTATGGAATGTAATTACAAGAATGCTCAGGATTAATAGTTTTTAAAATGAAGCATGGAAAACATGTATAATGTGTTCCTATATCAGTGAAAATATGACTTGATGTGGCTTTTATGTTTTTTTTTAGAGTACTGGGGAAAAAAAGCCCAAAACCAACATAGAAAGTTGAACAATTGTATCCAGAGAAGATAACTGTAAATTCCAGTTATTTTGAGAAAGAACATGGTTAAAAAAAGAGAAAATTGCATGAAGAATGCTCTTATTTTGTTGAGTTTACTAAAAGCTCTCTTTTTTTGCACTTTCACACCCTGGCACATCCATGGTAAAAATGCCTGTATCCTAACCTCGGATATTACATTCTTTGTTACAGTAGCCAACAAAAGATGTCTTGAAACACTACTTGGGCTGTATGACTATACCTTGGTACATAATTTGAAATCTAATTGATGTATACAGGCATTTTAATTGCTCAAATTTACGGTTCAGCTCTTCTGAAATTTCTGGTTCAGGAGAATATTCAGAAGAATCACAGCACTCTCTCTTTATGCAGGGTAAGGCAGTAGTTCTTTTCATTGCCTAATTTGTTCTGGATCACAGCAAGTGTTGGTTTTGTGTCCTGAAATGAGAATTTACTTAACTTCCAAACATTTATTTCGTCTAAAACACATATAGAGACACCTGAAAATATCTGAACGTAAAACCGAATTTTTTTGCCTGCTCCAAACAAACCCCCAAAAAGCCCAACACGGAACATGTGTGCAAAGTTTACCAGAGTAAACTGAGCCAACACTGAAAAATATTTATGTGTTTCTTACCTGAATTCGCTATAAAACACTTGGCTCAGTCGATTGCCTGAGGGTCAGCTTTTAATATTCTCTTTTGTAGACTTTGTTTATATTTAGGAAAAAATAACATCTGCTGACTGCTGCTGTTTCACCTAGGGTCATCCTCAAAAACTTTTCATTTTGAGTGATACCTAACTATAGTCAATTCTGCATTTGCACAAATCTGTAAAGTGCACTGGAAATTCAGAGAGAACATTGTTTTCTTATCTAAAGCAACCATAAAGCTCTTAAAGGTGACCATTATAGATTGCACACCAAAATGCTTTCAGTTCCTATTTGTGTCCTTGTTCTCAGCAAGATGTTTTCAGAAAAATAATCAATATTAAGCTCTCTAGTCCCCACCTTCTAATTATCTAATTAGGCACAGAAATGTAACACAAAACACCAGGCTTTATTTCTCTTTTCAGTTACTTATTTCAGCTCTTCTCCCTAAGTAGGGTTATCTTGCTCCCTAAATTTTAATTTATTAAGTGTTTCACCTGAAAGCAATCACTCTTGCAGTAAATTCCCAGAATAAAACATCTGCCTTTTCAATTCAGACAGCTTATAAATGAAGAAATACACCGGGGATGCCGAATCATGTTCTTTTTCAGAATGTAGAGGTGTTTTACTCAGGTGATATTCCAGCATCAGTCAACTTGTTCTGAATTATGAATAACCTTATTATTGAACTGGGCTATGGAAAACACAATTAGCATACATTTCTTCAGCTCACTTCCTAAGTTTCTCATGTTTCAGATAATCTTTATTAATTCTTTTTTCCTATACTAATTGACCTTCACAAGGGGTACTTGAGACTTATAAGTCCTTTGACTGAAAGTATTATCAGGGCTAAAATTTTTGTGAAGCATATTTAATCTTGCAAATTACAGTTGTGGTTTTAATGCTATCTGAAAAATTATATCTTAAAATTTTGTGAAGATGAATTCTTAATAAATTATTTCTATTGACACCAGAAGGTTGTATCTTGCATTTGAATGACTTCTTAATGTTTTAAGGTAAAATTGATACATAGGACAAATTGTATAAAAGCAAAATAATCCAAGGAATTAGTTTTCATAATATAATATGCATGAAAAAATGACATTTTCATGTTAGACACATGACTGCAATTTTCTCTGATTTAAATCCATTTTCCTTTGCAAATCTTGTTTTCTCCTTAGTGCATGGATTGAGAAAAAAACAGCCAAACACCTTACAAATACAGAAGTATATGTTTGAAGAAGAAACAATATCCCAAACACAGACCAATTTCCAGTAATTCTTAATTAAAACCGCTTTCAGCATTTTCATTCAAATATGTAGGGAATGCTTTACTTAAACAGTACATTTACAATTTTGCCTTCGCCAGTATGGAAGGCAAACTTGAATCTTGCAAACAGGAGATAATAGTCTATATATTGAGGCCAATTGACATTAAAATATGCTGTGACGTTAGGATGAAACTTACAGTCTCTCTTCTACTGGAGAGAAAGATTCCTGCAATCAGTGTCTTTTATTTATATGGCAGATTTTTACTGTTACTTTCTGTCGTCTTTGTGAGGTGATAGGAGCTCTAAGGACTAATTTCTTTCACCTTTCATCATTATTGTCCTTCACATACTCAGTGACCCAGAAAGATTTTTGAAATAAAGTAGATACCAATAAGTATGAGTACTTTTTTGACTAATATAACTTGTGAAATATGACATGAAGGATTAAAGCAAAAAAATAGTTTTCCGTTATCAATATTATCTGCAGCTACATATTTTCTGGAATGCATATTACTGGTTATGGTTTTAAAAAAGAGATGACAGAAATATTTAGATGAGTCCTTACTGGAGCAAGACATTCAAATTATAAAATCACACAGATATTGCTAATCTCATCCAAAACCATTTTTAATAATACTTGGTATTTCTTACCTACAGAGAAAAGTAGTATGAAATAAAATTGTAATTATAAAATTGCTTTTACAGATATCTGATTTTGTAGGTTAGATTAATTCTTTCCCTTCAGATGATTTTAGATCAGTTTTCCAGATAAAAGTGAACAAATTAAACTAGTAACCTGACTTTTCTCTCACTCTTACCAAAGGAAATGTGGAATCAATGGAAAGCCAATAACAACAGTTTATTAGAGACTTTTAATTCATTTTGCAATGATTTCTGAATATCTTGCTTATGCCGAAGCTCTCACCAGACAGTTTTGTCTCTGGGATGATTAGAGGATGAATTCCAGAAGTGTTCTGCCCCTCCTGTGGATATGACCGAAACATCATGTGTATGTGTGTGTGTATCTTTCTCTCCTTCACACTTCCTTACTTCCACACCTCCCCTCCTCACGCCCTCAGATGCACGGAAACACCACCTAACACCTCTTGAAAAAGAAATGAAATAGTCAGTTGCAAATGTCTTCTATGCATTAACTTGGTAGGATATTTTCCAGCAGTGCCATTTGTGAGCAAAACATGTTGTTCCCGCAGAGTTATGCAGAGAAAGGGAGAAGATGGTGCTCATACTTCATGTCAAAGGGACAACCATCAGTGTTTTGGTCTTTTCTGAGTTTCCCATAATAAAAATCTAAGATTGCTCAGTTCTGATGCAGTTGCTTCTAAAAAAAATTGCAGAAGTTGAGATGAACCTCTTCAACCAGTTATGAGTAGCCTAGAAGTGTTTTCCACACATTTTATTTTATAAGCAAGACTAATCTGTTGTATTTGGTATTACCCATGACTAAGTATTGACAATAAGTAGCCAGGCTGGTGTAGAAGCTCTGTATGCCAATCTATTTCCTGCACAGTGCTGTTTCATAATGCCAGATGCAACTGAGACAATGCCACTGAGGTCCCATGCAATTTGACACTGAAACATTGCAAAACGTGATTTCATCCTATTAGAACATGAAAAAGAAATTCACAGGATAGCTGTGCTACCTCTTCAAAAGATACTGCTATACTGAAAATTCTGAACTTTGGGTTTCAGGGCATGTAGCATGGTGTCAAACCTTACTATTGCCTAATAACGAGCATCACAATGCCTTAACATGCACAGAAGAGTGATTCTGCATGATAAATGTAAACCTGAGCTTCTACAGATTTCAGTATCATGACTTGGCTAATACTCAACGGAAATAATATTTTGCATTCCTGGTGTTCACCAGCAAACATTACCTAAACCTCATTTAAAACTTTATTTTACACAGATTTTGAGGACTGAAAATCTGTTATATTGCAATGAGTGAGTCTTTTACAAATGTTTCCAAGGGAAAAAACCCTCAGGTATACAGCACAAGATGGATCACCTAGAATAGCTCATAACATTTATGACAGCCTTACAGAACTTGGATCACTGTTTCTGAGTTGTATCTGCCCTCTGAACTCACCCATAGTGCTTTTACTGCCAGACTCTGAATCTCTATTTATTAATGAATTGAACTCAATCACATATGATTAAAACATTTAAAGTCTTATGATAAATGAGTATATATATTAAAATGCATTTCTGCAATGTGTGAGTAGGAAAAATATGATTTGTAATTTCATAAGGGGGGCATGCTTCCCGCCCGATCTGAAACGATGTTTTATCACTTAGTAGTCCAATAATCAAGCACAAGAGATAATCTTTTCTATGCCAAGACAACATTAAGATTTTTAGAATGGAGAGAACAGTGAACAGTCTAAGAGCAGCAAAAAGACCCGTGCTTACTGAATAAGGTCTAGATCAATAATAACTGGGCTTTTCTTCAGGGAAGACAGATGAACAATATACAGCATTTGTAGGGCTTTGGTTATATGGCTCAAATAAGCATCTATAGCTTGCATAATGCTTGAGAAGAAGAGAAAACAAGAGTTGTATCTTGGATTGAAAGTGATTTTCTTTCTTTTCTGATATTTGCAATTGTATTTTTGACCTAGGATTTTATAAAGAAGTAGGCATATTTCCCTTTAGTCTAGTGGGCTGCAGGCTGACCTTGGCTGAACGCCAGGCACCCACTGAAACTTCTCAATCATTACACTGCACAAGAGGATACAGGAGAGAAAATGTAACAAAAGCTTCATGGACTGATATATGGACTGGGAGAGATCTCTCATCAAATACTGCCACTGGTGAAACACACTCAACCTAGGGATAATAATTGAATTTATTACTAACAAATCAGAGCTGGATGATGGGAAGTAAACTAAATCTAAATACACTTCCCACTCACCTCTCCCTCCTTCCCATCTCTGCCTCCTCCTCCAGTGGTGCAGAGAGACAGGCAACAAGGGTTATGGCAAGATCATCACAGGTTGTTCCTGCTCAGGGAGAAGAGTTCCCCTGCTCTAGCATGGGGTCTCTCCCATGGGAGACTGTTCTCCACGAACTTCTCCATCATGAGTCCATCCCATGAGCAGTTGTCCACAACAGGAGTCACTCTTCCATGGGGTGCAGCCCTTCAGGCACAGCCTGCTCCATTGTGCATCCCCCACAGGGTCACAAATCCTATCGGGAAACCTGCTCCAGCAGATCCTCTCTCCATGGATCTGCAGGTCCCTGCCAGGAGACTGATCCAGCACAGGCCTTCCACAGGTCACAGCCCCCTCTCACCTGCTCCAGTGTGAGTCTGCTCCATGGGCTGCAGGTGGATCTCTGCATCCCTGTGGTCCTTCATGCAGGGGCACAGCTGCTTTGCCATGGTCTGCACCATAGACTGCAGAGGAATCTCAACTCTGGCACATGGAGCACCTCTCCCCCTCCTTCTCCACTGACCCTGCTGTCTGCAGGGCTGTTCCTCTCACACATGCTCACCCTGCTCTTCTCTGGCTGTAATTACATCTATGCAATTACGACTTTTTCTTAAATATGTTATCACAGAGGTGTTACCACCATTTCTAATTGGCCCAGCCTTGGCCAGTCCATCAGTCTTGGAGCTGCCTGGCATTGGCTCTGCTGGATGTGGAGGAAGTTTGTGGTAGCTTGTCACAGAAGTCACCCCTGTAGCCCCCCCCACCACTACCAATGCAAATCCAATACAATGGCATTTTAGTGATAAAATCACAATAATAGGATAAGACCTAGAGAAATGGTGATAACCTTTATTAGAGTTCTGGACATTTCAGGCAGAGCTGAGTACTAAAATTCAGTGATCCAGGATTTCCAGAGGAAAAGGGAGTATATCTCTGCATCTGGGCAGCTACTTGAGAACCGTCATTGCATTGTTCTGCGGAGCCTTGATCTAAGATACCATGCTTGAAATTAATTTGTGAAAGAAACAACCATTTTCAAGGTTAAATGTAGCCTCTGTCCTTAGAATGCGTAGCAGCAATTAAAGCAGCAGTCTGAGATGGGTTTCCTGAAAGAATAGTTAGTTAGCTGAGCAGGAGAAAGTAGTCACTGTTCCTACTTGGTCAGCTTGGGAAAAAAAGACTTCACTGGAGGTATATCTAGAGTGAAAATGCTGCCTTTATTTAAGGCTGTGACACAACAGTGGAGTTTCTGCAAGTCTGAAGGCCCTTTTTATCATGAGGAACTACCAAGGACTGTTTAGTCTGTCTCGACTATTCTATAGTTGAGACAGACTATAAAGTGAAAAAAAAAAAAAGGGTTTAAAATAAATGCTAGGCTCATTTATCCCGAGCTATTGCATACAGCTTTTTGTTATGTCACCATGGGACTCAAAGAGAGCTTGGACCTGTACAGGAAATGTCTTTGACAGTCAGAACCAAGAAAGACAAAAGGTCTCAATTTTCATTAAATAATGCAATGTATTTCTGTGGGACTGAAGGTACTGAGAATAGAAATTTCCAGCCTACTACTCAGTGGTACCTGTTGACAGCACTGAATATTTTACAGACCTGTGGAATTCCTTACTTTAACATGTCTGACATATATTCAGTATTAGAAAAATGATAAGAGGCATATCAGATGTCTAGAGAGAAAAGATGAGCTCTGAGGTCAGAACATCTTCCCCTTCACTTTTGTTTTAATATTATTTTCAGGTTTGAGTTTTCCCTTAATAACAGAGTAAAACTTGTGTTTCTCTAAATGCTTTCAGAGCTGTCTTTTCTGATTCATAAGTTGTCCTCTTTTCCTCCATTCCTGTCTCCTTCCCTGGAAATTAACTGCTGTAGTAAGAGCAGCGTACGGGCTTTGTAGGGTAGCAGGGATGGGCTGTGGAGACAGACAAGGGAATCCTCTTGGTGTGTAGAGCCAGTCTGCTGCAGAAGCAAGACATCTTTTTTCCTCCTGGATAGGGTGAGAAGATAATGTTTCATTCCCTCACCTTTTCCATTTGCTTAATTTCACTCCTTTATTGATTCTCAGTATACATTATAAAAGTTACTATCTCACCCCCTGAAGTCCGTGCAATTTCATGTTGGGTGAAAAGATTCCTGTGTATTCTCTCTGAGATTCAGTCCCTCTGAGATTATTGTTTAAGGTGGGGCAAACATCTAAGATGTCATATTGGCATGAAAGTTTTACCCTTACACTTATAACTACAATAGTTTGGGCAAAGTGTCTCTTATCTTGGTTGCACAGCTTTATACTAGAATATGTTTTCCCCCTGTTCAAACTATAGACAATGTCTTTGAGCATCACAGAAACAAAATTTGAAGTAGATATTCATACTGTCCTGGATAAAAATGATTATACAGGGAAGATGCACTGAAGCAAACACACTAACTTGCACTTAGCTCCTGGTCTCTTTGTTTTGTTGTCAATAGAAATAATAATTGCAGTGCTTCTAGTACTGTGGCATTTAGCACCCTGGCTGAACAGAACAGAGCCAAAGTGTTGGGTTTTGGGAACACAGTAGGAAGCCAAACTCCTCTCTGACTTCCCTCCTCCAACAAAATGTTATCCTTGTATTATTCTTCTCTCTCATAATTCTCCTTATTAGCATTGGGGAACTTTCGTATTTAATATTTGAGAACTTCTGGCTCATGAGGCACGTTGTGATGTCTCTATTATGAAATTCCATGCCAGTCGAAATAACTAATCTATTTATTCCAATATTTCTCTATACCCGTGTCAGGTAATTCAGGACATTTTCAGTGGTGACCAACAGATAATTATAGATCAATGGAAACACATTTATAACATTCTTACCATAATCAGCAATTTAAAAATTAGCTATAGATTCAGCAGAAAGATTTCTGTTATCCTGAAATCCTTCAAACCAGATCATTTATTGGCCAAATACTGAATCTGAGTTTGAATGTCTTGTTTTTCATACACATTATTATGGAATGTAAAAATTACAATATAAATAAAGTTTCCAATTATAAATAGATTGGGTTTTTTTTGAAGGGTTTAGTTTTGGATTTATTTTTTTTCCCCCTTCCTCCAAAAATATTACATACTTTGTATGATTTTTCTCTGCATGTTTTGGAGATAATTGTTTGCATTTGCAATGTGTGCGGGCATAACATCTGCCTCAGAGTGAGTTGCTGTGTTCACTACTCAATGAAGCAGTGAAGCATTTGAAATGCAGGAACATCCCTCAGACATCGTTGCTAGTTAATGATTCTTCATGCTCTGAATGTTGCATCTCATTCATCCTGTGTCTATTAATCTTCAAATGATACACCTCACCTTATCAGTAGTCTCAGTAAGAAACATGCCCAACAAAACAAACAAAACCTGAGAGGAGCCTTTTGAGAAAAAAATACTGCATTTTTATAATTCAAAGGGAAAAAAAAAATAGAGAATAATGTTCTCCCTGTGTTCCTTTGTAAATAACCAACATTTAACTTGGAGCTAGTCATGGCTAATCAGGCTTCATACACAGAACTCAAAATTAACAAACGTCCTGCTGCTCTTTTCTGACAATATTTTGGGATTTTTTCCATATCCATCCTGGTTTCTGGAAATGAGGCAAGCATTAGGTTAGTAGGCTGAACTGCTAAGCAGATGTGAATAAAAATCAATGATAAATGTACTGTTCAGGAGCATGGAATGAATCTAAAATGGTACATTGACAAATTTAGATCAAATTAAGAAAGAATTTGCAACCAGTCCAAAATGAGGGTGCACATCAAAGAGGAACTTGCCCTTTTGGAAAAGAACGATATATTCTTAAAAAGCTGTTGGGGAACATTTGAAACATTCTAAAGACAAGATATTTTAATCCAAATTTTAAACAACAATATATTTGTGCTTGTTTTGGCATTTACTTGGAAC
This sequence comes from Acridotheres tristis, assembly GCA_037013685.1. NCBI lineage: Eukaryota > Metazoa > Chordata > Aves > Passeriformes > Sturnidae > Acridotheres > Acridotheres tristis. Next base: position 96,893,842 of record CM072886.1, on the reverse strand, counting down.
TCTAACTAAAACATTGCCTCTCCTAACTGATGCAGTCTTTCTACAGTCAAGGTTCTTAAATAACAAGATATGTTCTAGTGATTAAGCCCTTTGTGTGAAACACTGTATGGTAGTCTCAAAAAGGAAAAGTGGGTAGATTTGCAGTAACCTGTTGCACTATAGAACTTCTTAGTAGGATTTGACAAGCTTTTCTTTCTTATATCCTGAATGCAAACTAGAGTGGCTTGCATTAAATATCACTTTAAAAAAAGAAATCACCTTGAATACTGCCATCAAGGAAAAAGGAAGAAAGAGAAGGCAGCGGGGAAACTCTTGCACAGTGAACTATAATCTTGGTACAAATGACTCCAAGAGCTAAAGAGAACTCAGAGTCTCAGTGCTTTTTGAGTCTTGAAACAGTCTATTATAATATTTATTTGAATTACAGTTTTTCTCTCAGAATAATATGCAACACTTTATACCAACACATTTTAGAGTAATATTAAACCTAAAAAGAGATTAAATAATTCAGAAATTGAAAGATTAGGATTTTAAAAACCCACTTATCTGTATCAAAGAAGATCATAATGAATTTCAAGTGGGACTCAGAAAGTTCTTACTAAGCTAAAACCTGAATTATATTGTTTAATAAAAATAATAATTTCAATTATTTTTTCCCAAGGTCATAGAATACAAAGGAACTTAAGATTTGTATGTCAGAGTCCTAAAGAATATTAAGAAGTGCTAAGCATTAGATCTTGATTTTAAGTATTTGCAAGACTTTTCCTCAATCTTCAGGCTTTTGAACTGGTTTAAAAACCAAAATGACCACTAAATATTATTCTGCTTTCTAGTTTGCAATCAGGCTGTCCCTAAAACACCATTGCGGTGGGAAAAGAATATTTAAAGAATACAGAATTTTGAAAACCTAAGGATTACACATAATTTACGGAAATATCCTCCTCAAACAAACAGAAATTTGAAATCTTTTGAGGATCTTCTGGACTTATTTAGATTTCAGCTTGTTAAGGACAGTTGATGATGAGAGATTTACATGACAAGTAGTTCAGAAATTCCTAAAATAAAATTTCCTTAAAATACATATGAAAAGTAAAAGAAAACAGTTTATCTGTTTTCAGAGTAGTGGATTGATTTTCCCATTTAAAAAACAGGTTCTAGGGTGGTTTTTATGATGTATTAGGAGACTATCCTTGTTTAACAATGGTTATTTCAGCTAAAACAAAAGAAAAATCGTTTGCATCTAATCCATTATGGATCTGATCTAGAGCTTGTGGAAACCAGCCATTTAGTAATACTGACAGAATTTAATTTACATGTTGAGAATGTTAAGCTGACTTATCAGATGCTGAACCACAAAATAAATAAAAAGGTGAGACTTAACAAATAACATCATAGAGCTTTATCTTAAGTCACCATATTAATGAAGTGTAAGATAGAGGCCAATACCAGATTTATGATGATTGGATATTTCTATTTCTGCTTATTCATAAGTTCTTTGATGGCAATATGATTATAAATGGGTTTGCTTGGTCGGTTGCATACAATGGAGTGCATTCTACTTTGAGATGCCTATAATTGTTTTAAATATATATCTATTTATAAGGAATACAGCATTATTCAATTAGACTCTTCATTATTCTCTGTCCACTGCTTTAATCAGCATGCTGGATAAAAGCACTAAATGTTTTTGAACACAGCAGACATTCACCCTACTGAAGATGCAGGGAAGGATATGCCTAATTTTCATTCAGTTTACACAGGAATGACTTACTATTTAACAACAACAAAACTGTATCATGAAACAGTTTTGAGTAGTATGTTACTCTTTATTTTTTGTTCATTCTTATTAATTTTAAGTGAATCGAATCAAGCAATTATCGTTTAAGTGTTGGCATTAGCATCCAGGTTTTCAGAAATCTTCCCAAACAGTCCAGAACAGAATATATCACTTGCTATTTTGGAGTTAAAAGCAGAGTAGGAAAAAAACCTCCAGCATGCTGCTAAAAAAACAGAGTGGGATTGAAAGTGTTGTAATAAAATTGCCAAAGGGAGTGAGTTCTCAAGGCAAATCAGGCACCGTTCAAATACTAAATCTTGTTTTGCATTCCAGCAAGCAGAAAAAAAGGGAGATGCAACAAAGAAAACAGACATCATCTTCGATTAGTCCAACGTAAATGAAAGAAAGAAAGCAAGCTGAAAATTGTAGAAGAGTTGATTTCACTACATGTTTATGTTAATAGGGTATTTGACTTTTGAATGCTTCATAAACCTTGTTATGTTCAGTGCTATTTGAGGTAGTAAAACAGCTGGAACTCTGCCAGAAGCTTTAATTGGAATCAGCTTAGCAGGCACTGACAAGGTTTCCTAGTGTTTAGTTTCAACCTTATAATAAAAATGCAAAATTATGTTCTATGCATTTTCCATTCCTCTTTGGTGTACACCCATAAAGGTGAGACATAGCTGTGCTAGAAAATAGAATAATTTTTTTTCTCTCATGCCTCAGGCCAGTGTTTTAAGAGGGCAGTGTGAGTAGTGTCACTTATAATTAGATGTTTCCTCACAAAGGAGGCTGCAGAGACTCACCATAGAGCTCTCCTTTTTTGTACATCTTGGTTATTGATTAGGCCAGTGTGTCAGATGGCCACAATAACACCAGAGGTGTTAGCAGTATGACTAGGGAATGGGATCAGAGGGCATCACCAAAGAAACATCAGAGGAGCAGTCTGATTACACTCTTCATCTAACAGTAAATTAGAGGGCTGCAGACCAGGGCATCTTGCCATACAGAAGGAAGGGATTATTGTTTTGTTGAGCCAGCCCTGCAGGCTTGTCCGTACGGAGGAGTCTGAAAGACAAAATTTTGTCCCAGGAAACAGCTGCACTGCTTGAGCCTTTGAAACTGATTAAAATCTTTGATTCAGGACTATTAAAAAAAGATTATTCATTCATTATCTATAGCTACAAATTAATAGATTAAAAAGTCTTTCTCCCTTCAGATTGTCTGCATGATCTCTTGGAATTCTATACTTGATAAATGTAGGTCATACAGATATGTAACAAATATAGATAAATGACTTTCACCAAGGTTGTTAAGATAGGAATGAATCCCCCGATAATGTTACATTGTCAAGAGGCCAAAACTAGTCAAGAAAGTCATGTCTGGAAAACAGAGCTTTCAGAGTTTTAATAGAAAATCTTTACCTTGGGAAACTTCTAGTTCACAGAAAATACCACTCACCCTGTCCATCCCCATCCCATGAAGCCATTTCTTGCAGGCTATTTAGTGTCTCTGCCAAACTTCACCACAAATGATACTGTAAACATTGAAGCTGACGAGGAACTGCATTGAATACATTCAATGCAGCAGTTCCTCGTCAGCTTCAATGTTTACATACATAAAGTGAAAGCAAGAATAAGAAATAGCAAAAGTCATCTTTGTTTGCTATTTGCAATTACTTTGAAATACCATAGCTGAGTAGCACAAAGGCACTGACAGAAATAATTTTTCCAGGCCAACAGAAGTTTTATAAACTTGCTCCCAGCCACAGGTTCAGGTTTTGCAAGGATCTTTAATCTCAGACACATAAAGGCTTTTGAGTTCTCTGGCCTGGGGGTTTAAGGGAAAGGCAGATGATTTGACAATTTGTCACTAGCTCAGTGCTGCAGCCCAACAAATACACTTGTGGTGTTACCTGTAAGAAGACACAGGTTTTGTACTGACCTAATAGTGCAGTGCTTCAGGACTTGTAGGGGTTTCCTTTGACCTGAGCTTATTTTCAGCTTGCCTTAGGTATCATAGCAATTGTCTACTGCCTAAATTTTCCTTAACTTAGTTTTTCACTTTTGCACAGCACAGTGTATAATGCTAATTAATAGAGAATAGTAATAACTAGCAATTCTTAGCAGACTGAATTCTTTATGACCCTGGAATAAAAATGGACTGTGAGACGGCAGAGGCATAGGAGGATACAGAGGCTTTAGGCTGTGAAAACCCATAAATCTTCATGGCCAGTCACTGCTTATTAAAGGGATGAAACCCTAAGAGACAGGTAAATAAGTCCTAGAGTTAGCAAAAAGGACAACAAGCATAATGGGGAATTCAGAACCAAGGAAGAAAATGAGAGAGAGAGCATTCTAGTAGATAATGTAAAGAACTTAGTGGCGAGTGGATGGAAAATTGAGAACAGAGGTAACCCCAATCCATAACTGTGGATTGTTTCCACAATCATCCTGTCAGAGGTTGGCATGCCGAGGAAGCATTTTACCTCTCTCGCTGATTCTTTTTGAGTAAGCCAGTAGGACACTGGAAAGTGAACACAGAGGAAAGGCACTTATGTTCAAAATATGTGGCAGTATGATAAAGGATTTTTTTCAGTAATAATTAGGTCATTCACACTATGACTTTTAGTTTAATTACAATTGCAATAATAACTGTTTATTGTGTTTGATTATGCTGTCAAGACTTCAATTAAACTAACAATACATTTTGACTCTGCATATAAGTTATGGCTCCTTTTTTTACCTGGAACAACATTTTGAAAGTATGAGTGAATACCACACGTATGCACCTTGACTTCTCTGAAGAAGTACACAAGTCTGTGGAAAAAGGAAAATAAAGGCCATATTTGAAAACTGGTAAGAACATACTTTTTTTAATCTTACTTTAGACATTAAAAATCATCCACAAGCTATCCCAGCTGCTGTTCCATTCAACCTCATACTTGTTATGATTGATAATTTTACATGTTTAGTTGTTTCTCAGGAATCTCACTCTGCAGGAAAATAAAGTGAAAGTAAAGAGATAAAATACTCCCATCTTCTCCGAAGTTGGAAAAGAATTTGTCCCAGTAGTTAGTCTTTCACCAAAATTCTGTTCTGAGTGCTTACTGAAGCTCCACAAAATAAAAGAAAGAAGATTTAGGTTTCTCTTTGCAGTTTCCAACAGATTTCTTGACTGATTCTCATGGTAAAAAATGATTGTAAGAAATCAAGTCTCATCAGCCCTTGTGATCCTTGCATGAGGTTGGTAAGCAAGCAGCAACCAGAAGCTAGGGTTTGTTTATGTTCTGTTTGCCTTGTTTGGTGCAGACCTTTTGCTTCCCTTTCCAAAAGGGCAGTTAAAAGTGATGATATAACTGAGCCCATTGGTTTTTGTTCTAGAATGCTCTGTAGAGCACATGGAAGCAGTCTTGTGTGTTCAGCATCTGTCTGATCCAGTTCAGTATTTTTCCATGGTTATAGTCATACTTAATTCAGGAACACCTTCCTTAACATCAAGTAGAAACAAGAAAGAGGAAGCAATACTGTTCTCATCACTGTTCAATTCCATATTATATTCATTTTCAGGCTCTCCAAAGATAAATGTTATTCATACACTTTTATCTGCAATGCTATAACTGCATTACCATGGGAAAGAAATTTCCCTTCTTTAGGTGGCAGAAAGGTTAATGATTTTAATGACAAGAAAGTTGTCTACTACAAGTATCTACCATGAGATAGCAGACAAGGTTGAACAATAGAAACTGAATGAACAGGAGGAAAGCAGAAAAGAAATTAGAGAACAAGTTTAGCACAAGTGCAGAGGAATACATTGAAAGGTGCTGAAAAACTAGATGAAATACACTTTGAACTCTGCGTAGTTTGTATTTGCTTATTCTCTTTTTTAAAAGAAAGGTAATGCAACTCCTAAATATTTCCCCTCCTTTGATATTCATATTTGAGTGGTGGTTGTAGCTTCCCTGAGACTTCACCCTAGCTCCCGACTTGCTCAGATGTTAGGAAGAAGCCTCTGGGATCCACTACATGGATGTGAATAAAAGATAACAGAAGAGGCTCTTTCCCCCCTGGGGAGAATCTGAGGTTTTTTTCTTGTGGTCCTCCAGGAGCAAAAAGAGGGCGAGGTCAGGGGCACAGGTCTTTTCTAGGGTCTGTAAGGGGGCGGGGGGAAATTGGATCTTGGCCAACTAGGCATGGCCAGAGGGGAGAGGGACCAGGCCACAGGACACTGCAAGGGTCACAGAATCTACCATTTCCAATGCATCTAGTGAGTTACAGCAGGTGGTAACCCATCAGGAGGCACTACATTCTTGCTCTGACCAGGACAGGATTGATTTTTGCAGCAGCAGGAGGGGTATGGCCAGGACCCTGTGGCTATTCTGCACTACTTCATACCATGCAGAATGGACAGAGAGAGTGTCCGTTCCAGTATGGAATGGTGGCAGAGCGTGGGGTTGTGTGGTGACAGGTTCCACGTGGGGAGCATTGGTGTTTGAATTGTTTTCCTGGCTTTTACGCCCTGTTGTTAATATTGTTGTTACCGTTCATTTTCTTATTTCATTCCTGTTTTCAGTAAATTGTTCTTATTGCACTCCATGATCTATTTTGTGCCTCTGGTTCTCCTCTCCATCTTGCTGCAGGGGAGCCATTTCTTAACCATTGCACGCTATAATGCCCATCTATGGAAACACGTTTGAGGGAAGCAAAAGCTTGTGAAAATGGAAAAAAATATGATTCCTTCATTTATTTTATATTTGAGAGCTATTTATAGTTATCTTTCTTCATCAAAATAGTTTTGAAAGTTCATTGTGTGCATCTATTTTAAGTTCAGCTGTTAAGAACCTTATTTTTTCCCTGTCCAGACAGATAGGTTACACAATGCACATGCATGGTCTGTTTGGTCCATCATACAAAGCAGTTGTATCAAGGTGCCAATCTGATGATCAAGATTAATTTCTCACATGAGCTTTGCTGATCTGTGTCTGTGCCACTGCAACTGCTTTTGTGACACTTACTGTGTTTACTCTGTTGCTGTTTGTCACACATGACTCTATTGATCCTGGAGTATCAGGACCATAGTTTTGACATATCTTTGACTCCAGCCAAAGGTTTTCTGCTTGCTCCAACTCACAAAACTCTAAAAGGAAGGCTATATTATTTGATACTATTTGGACAACCAAGCTGAAGCTATTTCAGCACATGTGCTAGTCTAGACTCTCTCGTACAAGAATGGCCTTTGTTACTAATTTGAGTTATGAGCATGGTGGAGCATCTTCATACGACCCTGCATCAGCCACTTTGTACATACTATGCACAAGAAAAGCCAGCTCATTCTTTCTTCTTAAATCAATCCCATTATGTCTAAACTGATCACTTTTTATGTGAATAAAAAAGGAGTTGTGACATTTCTAAAGGTACTAAATATTTGACTAGGTGATATCTTTTACAAATATTAAAATGTGGTAAATTGGTCCTGCAGCGGATGTATGAGCATTTGATCTTTCTGCCATGCCCTGCAAAGTACAATGCTCTAAATTGCACTTCAGCTTCTGAGAAATGTCATAGAAATTTTTCATAGGGCTGAGATTTTTCTTATCAAACCCCACTTCCTGTTAGGAAAGCTGACTGTTAGCAAGATATTCCTTATTTCTAGTAAAAACATGTCTTTGAAATATTGTGACTATATGAAGAATTATACATATGAATAGGAAAGGAGCTGTGTGGGTGGCCATGTGTGTGACAGAAATCTGATTGCTAGCAGCATCCAGCATGTGTTGTGTATTTATATTTTAAGCAATGAGGCTATGTCATACTAAAGAAAAAAATCAGAAATGTAGAAACTATAACTTACCACAGAATTTATTTTGCTAAACAAACACATTTAAAATTACTCAAGATGTACTTCAAAGGGATTTCTATGTTTAAAATGAGCTCACGTTCTCAAGTGTGTGTGTGGGCAATATAGTTTAGAGACTGATACGTTTTGTGACATGCAAGTTACAGGAAGGGGATTCAACGTACCATTTCATGTATCACTTAGTGCTGTACATCATTTATGAGCTGGACAATCTAATTGCTTGTTCATCACTTCCAGCAAGATGAGGCAGGAATCTGCTGCCAGCTGTTGATATTCTGCCTTTGCTTTAAAACTCTGTGTAGAGGAAACAGCAAGAAGAAAAGCTGCTTGCATTGGGAGTTTTGGGGACTGAAAGGTGATTTCTAGTCCTAAAATCTGTGCTAAACTAGGAATTGATGTTGTCTCAGTGAACATGTTACTGCAGGCTGGTTAAATAAAGGAATGTAAGCTACTGAGGTAAAGTCCACAATAGCGATTTTTGTGTCTGTGCTTTACAGATCAATTTTGTGACAGCATTGCTGTGCCAGAGAACACACTTCAGACATTAAACAAATTCTTGATGAGTTTAATCCCCATACAATAGAAATTTTTCAGTCTGTGGTGTGATATACACTAAACCTGAGGTCATCTCCCTGAATTATCACAATCTGCAATAGGTAAACAAGCTAACATATTACCTTCTTCTTACACAAGAAATAATCTTTGTTAAGTAGGGAATTATAATGCTGCTCTTTCAGAAGAATGAGGAAAGTAAAGGAGACAGGACAGCTCTGTGCAAAAAGGAGTAGATGTGAACTGCTGGTCCTGATTCTGTTTAATCAAGTAGAGACAAGTTTCTGATAGATAGGAACAAGTCTAAACAAAGACTTTTCAGGATAGAAATATTATTGCTATTTCCTTGTCTGGACATATAATGCAATGAAACCAGAAAACAAAGTTGACTGTGTATCAGCAAGGATTTCCTATATTATAGGGGAACCATGAAAAAGGATTTAAAAGCCAATCTTTCTTTCTCCCTCTTATCACAGGGGTTGCAGAGGCACTCTATTTTTCTTTCTTGTCCAGTTCTACAGGGACTTGATGGTCTGTTGCATTCTGGATGGCAGAAGTGTAAATACAAGTCACTTAAACCTGTGTCATCTTTCAAAGTTTCCAGGCACTGTTCTTTTCATTATGGTTACACACTGCTAACTAATGCTTTTGTTTGGTTGCTTTGTAATTTTCTTTAGTTTGCCAAAAGACCGTAAAAATAATTCATGTTGCAACAGAACTGAGCAATTTAAAAATATTGCATATTTACCAGTAGTATGAATAGATAATTTTAGTACAGTCACCTGATGCTAGGATTTTCAAAACAGTGTGGTGCATAATTCCTTTAGACTGCCTAGAAAATCCCAGCCTGGGATCTTAGCAGCATACAGAATATATTAAGAATACAGATATGTCAGGAGCTTCTCATAATTATATACAGGTTTTATAAAGCATTTTGCTTAATCTCAGGAATTGTTTTAAGTAGTTCACAGACTTGGCAAGGCATAAATTGCACTCAGAAAGTAAATGTGTTTTTTCTACAATAATTTTCTGTCTTGGAAAATGTCTTTAGTGCAGAACAAAACTTACTGCATACATTTTCCTTTTGTGTATCTTCCATAAACTTCAGAAAACCCTCTCCTAAAATAATCTTATCTCTTCAAAAAGTAATTTTTAAAGCCCTTTACTGGGGTAGAATTATCTAACTTTTCTCATCAAATCTCATTATTTTAACAGATAGAGCAGTGTCTAATTGTCTCCACACTAAGAACCCTTGCAAATCAAACATTTTAAAAACACTTTGCTGATTCTTTGATAAAGACTGAAAGAATCAGCAAATGTTTGGGAGAAGTCAGCAGGTATAACCAGTATGCCTATCTTTCAGGTTTCTATTGAGACTTTTCCTTATCCTTCCTGCACATCAATTTTATGAGCATCCATATGTGTGCTAAGTTATTTTGATCAACATTTGTCAGGGTGAGAACAAAGATATAAAACTACATGAAAATTTACAAAAAGGTTATGTTGTAGAATACCTGCTCCTTGAACTCCAGATATGCTTGACATTTAGATTCAGTGCTTTTTCAAGATATTAGAGGCAGGATTCCCAGGGAGTCCTATGTTCTACAGTGGAGGCACAAAACTACAAATCTACAGCTGTGGGGAAGGAGTTAGCTGGCACCCAGGGACTCACCACACTGACAGAGGAGTCTGGTCTGGGTGCCAGGGATTTTCCATGATTTGTGACAGTTTTGCCAAACACTAGCTCCCAAACCATACAGCTGACATAAAACCCAACTTAAACCCGGGGTATCCTTTAGGCTCTGTCCCAGAATCTAAAGTCTTTCAGAGTCCTTTCTCAAACAAAGTCAGAAACATGTTATTTCTCATTAGGATGGATCTTCTAGCTCGAGGCAATGCTCTGGTCTACTTCAGAGCAGTGGGTAGGTGACTCTGGCAACATTTGCAGGAAACTCATGCTCTGTGTGAACAAAAAAAGGTCAAATATCTAGGTCCAATTTCCTCTGCTGTAAACCAGAAGTCTTATTACCAACTTTCACACTTCTATTAAAACTCTGTGAACCTTGGATGAAAATCTCTGCATATTATTACATTATCTTTGTTCCATGCACTATGTCAAGGCCTGAGTTCAGCCCAGCAGCATGCTTCCTCAAACACTGCCGTTTGCACAGTGTCTAGCACTCCTGAATTAATTCAGAATTTCTGTTTTTAAAACCAATTCCTCTCCACATTCATTAAAAAACCCAGAAAACGAAACAAACAAAAACCCCCTCACCTGGCAGGCAAAAGCCTTAGTACCCAAAATGACAAATACATTTGGAAGTAGTGCTAATCAAATTTTACCTTCTGGATTTTATGGCTGAAGAATTTAAACTGAAAAAGAAACCCTGAGGAGACATGTGAGTGACTATTGCACCAGCTTTTTCATCCAGCCACATAAGTTCAAGGAACCTTCATTTTTTGTATGCTCCTTGCTGAACCTGCTAAATAGAAATAGTCTGAAAAGGGAATAAATCTAACAAAATTATAATATGTTACCAGGAGTTTTTCTAAAGATGTATTTTTTCCTTTAAGCAAGCTTATCCTGGAGCTCTTTTGCCAACCAGTATTGTCACCATTCAGCTTCACAACCTCATTTTGTAGGGTTTGTCCAATACTTTTACTTTATAATAATTTTTAAATTGATAAAAGTTATTGATTCAATCATAAAATCATAGCCATCCAATGCTTCACTATTATCATTATACCTCATCCTCACAAAGGCCTTGTGAAACAGATAAATAATCTGGATCTATATTAAGGATAGGAAGGGCATGCACACAATACATATGGACCATGTTCCAAGACTCCTAAGTTAGCACTGATTTAATTGTACTTATGCCTTGGGTTTTAGCTTTCATATTTCAGATTCTCTGCTGCCTGGTATGTAACTCTAAAACTTCATATTAGGTGTTAGTAAGTTCTCTTCACAGGGTAGTGAGACAAAACAATCCCTTCCCAGCTAGAGAATCAAGGACACCCATTACCCAAAAAAAGCATAAACAGTGGCGAAGGGATGGGAGGGCGAGCCAGGGGCTTCTTAACCTGGGGCTGTGGTTGGAAAATTGACCCCAATACATAGATGAACCAAAATTTATAAAAGTGTAAAAACTCATGACCAGGATCCATCTTTTTTGATCCTGGGTGTAGCCCCAGCCAGGCTCTTGCATTGCCCAAGGTGTATCCTTTAAAGGCCTTTCAATAAATACCTATTTTGTCCATTTAACTCTGTCTAGTCTCTGTTCCAGATCAGCCTTTCTAGGCATCAGAACCCTAACAAGAAATACCATGTAGAGCTAACTGGCTAGTCCCAGTGCAGGTACTTTGAGTTGCAGAACCAGAAAGTTATTGTTACCCATCATATGGTATGAAGGGTCCAGGTTTACATGCTTTAGCTCCTGAATTTAATTGGAGCAGTCTTAATTCTAATCTGTGATGTGAAGAAGAAAGACTTAGCTTCACAAGGGAGTATAAGACATACGACTTTTGAAGTGGAAGTTAGGCACTCACAACCCTGTGAGGATCAGGGTCTTGCTGATCTATCATGATCCTAAAGGCCAAGCAGGGAACTAGTTTTCACCACCAATTCCTGAAGTTACTGCTGTTGTCACCAGAACTTCCAGATGAGGTTTTCCTTTCAAGCTATTTTGGCAGAGGAATCTATTGATGAAAGAGCTTACATGCCTTTGACACTCTCCAATTTGACTGCTCCTGCTGCAGCTGAAAGCATCCCTAGGAATGTCTCATACCATGGCCACTTGTTGAAGAAGCTTGCACATCTCTCATGTGACATCAGACATGGGCTGGTTTGGTAGCACTGCATGGAGAAGAGTGTTTGATCTGAACATTTCTGCAAATAGGTACAAACCAGCATGTAGGAACCATAAAAAACCTGAACACACAGTTTTGCTGGATCCACCCTCAAAACGTACTTTTATGGAAGAGCAGCAGAGCAAATAATAGAGTCTATAATAATAATACACCTCCTTGTACCCCAAATCTCAAAGCACATTAGCTTTGGGGTTTTTTTGTTAAATTCGGACCCATTTTTTTCTGAAGTATTTTCCTTCTCCGAAGCAACATTGCCCTTATTGCAGTGAAACAAAACTAATGAAAGATTACTAAGAAAAGAATGGTAAAAACTTTCCTTTTAAAAAAATTGTCTTCTACCTCTTGATATAATAATTTCTCCACATGATCTGGATTTGGTAAGACTGCCAGAGGAATGACCTTGTTCAGTACTTCAGTTTATGTTTTCATCTTCAAGAATTTGAGGTGGCTTATGAGCCAGGAAATGTAAAATACAAGACCACATCTTAAAGCAAATACATTTCTTTTATGGAATAAATAGAAAATTGCAGCTTCTTATATGGCAGCTGCCCTAAGTTATAAGAGTATAATGAAATCAAACCTGAAATTTCCAGTTTTATGTTATATTTTTCTCTTGTCAGAGGGAAACCTAATAAGAACTGCCTTTGGTGGAAGGCATCTAAAAGAAAAGCAAACGAAAGGGAGAAATAACTGAGGGGTTTCATTTATTTATTTAGTGTTGTGAAGACTTTTATTATTGACATTATCTTATTGGGAGCAAAAATGCTTTTCTGTACAGCTAGAGAAAAGTGCCTTTCATACCTGCTCTTTAAGTTCAGTTCAGTGCACTCAAAGCCAGAGCACAGGAAGCCATACAGAATATAACAGACCTCTTTCCATAAAACTTGTATTCGGAAGTATTTTTTTAAGGTGTTAGAGGAAACATAGAGTAGATGTAGTGAGTTACATCTCAGAATATTTCTTTGCGGCCTATTTTCCCAAAAACATTACTTCTTGGGGAAATCTCTGATGTTGAGTGAAAACCTTTTAAAATTACTACCCAGAAAATCAATACTTGGGCTAAAGTCAAGACGTGGTTGGCCATCATAGCAATATATCTAACTTTAAGCAAGGTAAAGGGGTCCTTGGCAATGTATGCTTATGCGCCTTTCTGCATGGGGACATACATACCCCAGCCAAATTTGTACTTTTTGATAGATGCCTCTCATGACAAAATTTTCTACTGTAAGATGTGCAATATGAATTTGGAATAATGTGATAAAAAGCATTCAGATGCCATAAGACAGATTGTACTTATAGAAAAATGCATTGTCTGTAAGCATTTTTAAAAGGAGAAAAATATTTCTGCTTCCTTTAAATATTGTTTTATGGAAATGGTAAGAATAAAACCCATTCTACTTTCATTGATGCTTCTGGCCTTGGTGTCTCTCCCCCGTCCACCATATATTAGACAAAATATTGAATATTTTCTGGTTTTGTTTTTTATAAATGTGAGATGTCATTTTTGCAGTCTTAAAGCCAGCATTTACATTTTGGCTTGTGCTACTTTCAGCAAAAATTCGGGATGATTAGCATACTTCCAGAGTAGTATATCTTTTTGTCACTTATTATAATTTTTTCCTAGCAATTCTGTTACAGAAACATAAACGATAGGATCATTTTAGTACATGGTGTGGTTTTTAGCATTTTTGAAGCTAAACTGTGATTAAATTCCAGATAAATATAATCTATAGGCAAACAGTGGGCCTTGACAAATGAAATTTTAATTTATATAATTCTACATAGAAGGCTAGTTAAATTGCCAGAAGAGAAGAAAACAGGCCAGCAGAAATGAAGACTTTAAATTAACCTGCTAAAGCCATGGTACAGAATATCTCTTTTCCAAGCTATATGGAAGATTGAATCTGACTGGTCAGAAAGATATGTGAAAAAAATATGAAGGAATATTTGGTGCAAATCACAATGTTACTAAATAAGGCAGTGCTCAAAAAAGAAGCCACATGCATTTGAAGGAGTGGCAAGTTTTTAAGTGATTTAATAACCCTGCGTGGTACAGACAGAGAGGAACCGGGTTGGTCTTGATGCTTTGGTGTGAAGCAGAATATGACACGAGTGCTTTGGCAGGCACCACGTTTCCTCTGACCAGCAATATTTCACTGTCGCTTAAGCAATGTCTTTCCACTGAGAGGCAAAGCTTGAGTCCTGACTCCCTTTTAGTTAATGCCATCAGTTCTTGGGAAGAGAGGCTTTCATATGCTGCCAACCCCAGTATGGGCATTCATCTTCCACTCATCTAAGTGTTTTCATCTCTGTCAGATGTGTAAGGTATTCTTAAGATGCCAGTAGATCTAATGTTGCAGAAATGCCCAGTGCTCTGTCAGGACTGAAGCTAATTTGTGTTCCAACAGCATCTCACTGAAGTGATAGTTCTGAGGAAAAATTATATACCAACCTCTCTTTTTGTTTCCTAGCTTTGTTTTGTACCAGTAATGACTATGCTCCCTGGGGTAGATCTGACAAAAGAGCTAAGGGAGCTAGAGGGGTGGGATGAAGCAATAAGCAAATAAGCACACTATGTTGTGCACTGAGAGGTAACATCTGCCCCATGACAGCCAATCCTGGCCCTGCATCACCCCCTGGATGAAGCTATCTTTGTGAATATTTTATCAGATTTATAAGGGATATGACAAAATAAGCATGAAGCCAATACAGGATGCTTTTTTCTTCTCCCTGCAAAAATATGTAAAACAGAGTTATGGAAAAAAAGTAATTTCTTAGCAGTGTTAGAATCTTGTTTTAAACATAAAAAACCCCAGAATTAAGAAAAAAAAAAAGAGAACCAATTGATGCAATGATTTAATCTCTATTAAAACCCATACATCTACTATGTCAATTAAATTCTTAATTCAATCCAATTTAAGCCCAAGTTTTTCAGTGTATTGATATACAAAAGGTTTCTAAACCTGTACCTTTGGGATCATATTCACTGAAAATCTCTTTCCCTGTTTTTCACAGAATCAATTAAGTTGGAGAAGACCTCCAAGATCGTCGAGTCCAATCTTTGATCAATCACCACATCAATTAGACCAGAGCACTGTGCCACATCCAATATTTCTTTCCTTAAACGCCTCCAGGAATGATGACTCCTCCATCTCCCTGGGCAGTCCCTTCCAATGCTTTCTTGACAACTTTTTCTATGAAGACATTTATCCTAATGTCCAGTCTGAACCTTTCCTGGCATGGCTTAAGGCCCTGTCCTTGTTACCTAGCACAAGAGACCCTACCTTGCTAAAACCTCATTTCAGGCAGTTGTAGAGAGTGAAGAGGTCACTCCTGAGCCTCCTCTTCTCCAGGCTAATCAACCCCAGATCCCTCAGCTGTTCCTCACAGGACTTACCTCTAGAAATCTTCCTACCAGACCAACTTGAGATTAGAAATTTCTTTCCCAAAATAGTTTTGCCATATTAGAAATTAACTTCTGAAAGTCCAGGATGTAATAGATAGTGTATCTTACACTTTTCTGACATGCCTACTAAAGCTCTGGAAAAGAAGAAGACTGACACAGTAGAAAATTAATTCCTTGATATGACCTTGTTGTAAAGGTTAGACAGTTCTTAAACTCATTTCCTTTATCTTCTAGTCATCCCACCTTACTTTGTACTAAAGGATCTGGCTTTTCTCCTTTTTCAGAGTAGTTTACCGATGGATTTTTAAGTGCAAATGATTTGATGCTGAAACTGTGTGTTTGTCATTCCTGGTAAAGTGGATGAACTAAGATTTCAGCTTAAAGGTGATACTGCAATAGAGGACTATACAAATAATAAATGATAATAATTAATCAGAACAGTCTGAGCATGAAAAGTAGCACTACACAGCTCCCCCAGGTGCTTCTTCCTGACTTGGAGAGTTCACCTTGAGGATGAATTGCCAGTTCATTCTCCATGCCCATGAAATTTCCAGTCTCTCTGAGAGGCTCTATTAGCAGCAATTGTGTTTGTAATTTGTAGACATGTCAATCAACTAATTTCATATGGACCACTGAACAATTATTAGAATGCAACAATTTGGATTTTTACTGACCCAGGCTGAATTTCAGCTGGTAATTTACATCTGAAAGGCTCCATATGGTATTGCAAAGTCCCCAAGCCTGCAGTTTCCAACTGTTTATTTAATTCAGGTATGCTTATTAGTTTTAACATATTCACACCATCTACACAACTTAGTTTGTAGATCTGCATGGATAAATGCCATTGACTTGCTAATGCATGTGGAAAGCGTATTTTGCTAAATTAATTTGTATGGGCCTAGGACATTAATCAAAAATGGTAGTAATTTCAGAGCATTCAATTTCTTTCCTCTTTTTGTTGTTCCTTATTTTCAGAGTGGGGGCTTCAGTTCTTCACCTCTGGAAGTGTTGCACAGAATCACAGAATGCTTGGGTTTGGAAGGGACCTCTGGATATAATCTAGTCCACTCCCCTTCTAAAGCAGGTTTACCTGGAGCAGGTTGTGCAGGTTCACATCTAGGTGGGTTATGAATATGTCCAGAGTAAGAGATTTCACAACGTCTGGGTTGTCTGTTCCCATCCCGTGTCACCCTTGAACTGTTCACCCTTTGTGTGATTCAGTTTGTGCCCATTGCCCTTTGTCCTGTTGCTAGTCTGAACTGAAAAGAGCCCACCCCCATCCTCTTGACACCTGCTCTCAAGAGGTCTGTATGCACTGATAATATCCTCCTTATGCATTGATGAGCCATGTCTTCAGGCTAAACAGCCCCACTCCCTCAGTCTCTCTTCATAAGAGAATTGACCTAGCCTCCTGATCATCTCTGTAGCCTTCCACTGGACAGGCTACATGTCTTTAATGTACTGAGGAGTCCAGAACTGGAAACAGCACTCCAGATTTGACTTCACCAGGGCTGAGTGAAGGAGCCAGATCACCTCCTGTGACGTGCTAGCAATGCTCTTCTCTATGCAGCCCAGGATCCCACTGGCCTTCTTGGCCACAAGGGCTACTGCAGGCTCATGGACAGCTTATTGTCCACCAGGACCTCCTGGTCCTTCTCTGCAGAGCTGATTCCCAGCAATCAGCCCCAGCCTGTACTGCTGTGTTGGATTATTTCTCTCCAGGACTCTGAAACTTCCCTTTGTTGAACTTGATTAGCTTCCTCTCTGCCCAAACCTCTGTCCTTACATGGATGCTTTTGCCCTCATTTTTGCTGTGCTGTCCAGCCTCTCTGCCCAGCCACATAAAGCTTGAGGCTTCAGATTGTTCTGAGAACCCTGGTATGACTTAGGAGAGGGCTCTGCCAACAATATGGAAGCTACATGAATTTACCCTTCCTGTGGCCTGGACTTTGGATCAGGATTCAGGATCTTTCCCTGAATCACAGGGGAGATTGTCCCTGGACATGGAAAATGTGAGAAGGTTCAGAGGTTCCATTTTGCTTGAGCAGATGCTGTGCAGCTTAGATAACTCACTTAACCATTTGTTCAAGGTTTTTAATCCTTGGGGAACTGCTAAAATATTTGGACACCTGGGAGCACGTGAATGCTACTGACTTCCATATTGCATTTATCATCAATGGTTTTTCTGGGATTAGCAACTTGTATTAAGAACTTGCATGGTATCATTTACTAGAAGTTCTCATGCTTGCCTAGCTAGAAAAACCACAAGGGAGCAGCCTTTCTTAAGGTTTCTCAGGCCTTTTAGTTATCAACCAGTAAGTACAGAGAGGCACAAACAAATGAAGTTCAGGTAGAACTTTCCTTGCATATCAGATATTTCAACACTTGACAGCAGGAAATTCACTTAGTTTTATTTTATTTACAGGCAGTGCTCAGACTTGCATGAGACAGAGTGTGTTTGGCCCAGATCTATAGGAGCTAATCAGCATACCAGGAATTAACTAGGAGAGTAAGTGCTATGCTGCATTAGCCCGGGGGCTTAGGGGCTGTGCTTCACAGAAGTGAGCCCCACAAGGACTTGGTAGGAACTTGCCTCCATCAAGCTGCGAGGAGTCCAGATAGCCAGCTAGAGTTCATAAGTGTTATTCTACTCCTGGGAACTGCTATGGGCTCTGCACTTCTCTGGCTGCAGGAACAAGACATAAACTTCCTCTTCCCTGACCTCTTTGACTATCTAGAAACTTTGCTACTACTGAAAAGACACAGGCACTGCCAGAAATCTCATCCAAGCAGCCTGAACCAAATCTGTACAACGACAGCCAGAGTCAGCAAAATACTGGAAAGAAGAATCTAATTCTCATGCAAATGTCTTGAGAAAGAGAGAATAAGAGAAGTGAAATATATATAAAATGTAATATATTACAATAGTTTCTAAAAAGAACATTTTTCAAAGTTTTCTTGAGCTGTCAGCAGCTGTTTAAATTTGTTCAGAAGCAATGGGGCAAAATGAAATCTTTTTCATATATGATTATTTTTATATTTTCAGGGCCTTTTTTTCCCCCAGGTATTATCTAGTGACACACAAGATAATGCATTGGGTCCAGGCAGAAACACTGCAAAAAAAGATCAAACATTTCACTTCATCATCTTCAAATGCTTTCATGCTACCATGGACAAGAAGAATAGAGGAAAAGAAGCGAAAGGACACTTTAAAAAGAATCGAGGAAAGAAAGAATTTATACACTGAGCTGCTACAAATTACTGCTAGTAAAGCTGAAAAATCCCCAAATGCCAGAGATGTAGCAGTCTGGGAATGCAAGCAGAGATTTAAACTTTAAGGAACAACCCTACCTTCCCCCATGCTTACTTGGAGAAACATAGTCCCTGCTGTTCACCTATTAGTCTTGGGAGGAAGAGAAATGTGCAGGTGGCCTATATATAAAATATACCTGACTATACAAGTATGAGCTATCTACGTGTGAATGCAGTAATCGAAGTATTGAGGGCCAAGACTCATCTGTTTCATTAAAAAATTAAAAAAAAAAATTAAAAATCTTTGACTTCACAACTCACAATTATGATATGATACAGAAAACCTCAGGTGGCCTTTTTATTTGTTTATGTGCTGCGTTATGAATTTAGAGAGTCTTCTTTTTTATTAGGTGAATAATAGGCTTTCCTAATAATGTCCTTAATATTTCATCAGAATAGTAAATGCTTATTTCTATCATGTCGAGCACTTTCTTCAGGATAAAGCATCACTACTTTTCCATCTTTATCCCTGCAACATATGATTACTCTCTACTTTGTATTTAATTTTATTTAAACATCTCAGAGCTCCTTTATATAAAGAAGTGGATATGTATACAATAGAACAGGGAGGCTTTCACACACCTTCCAGTTAGGCTTAGTTAAGAAATGTAAGAAGCTTTAGGAGAAGATCAATTTTTTCAAAATTACTTGGCCATTTGGAACATTAAAGAAATTAAATATTTTGGGCAACCTCCTCAATTTTTACATGCTTATTGTGACATATTGAAACTGTTCCTTGTCATTAAGAGACAGTGGCAGCGAGTGTGTGATGATTTCAGCATCATATGGCAGAAACTGTATCAACCTAATTCTCAGTCACATATAGGAAAGGTAAGAAGATCTGCATGTAAATGAGAGCCTTTTCAAATGCTGTCTTAATAAACCATAAAATTCTCAGGCTGTTATTTAGTGGCTATTCTGCTTTTTATAACACAACCATTTTCATAGCTGTCTGTTATTTCTTCAGAATGAATTAAGATTTTACAAAAAAGCTTCTTATAGATAGAAAAAACAGGTTTTTGGTCCCCTTATACTAATGACTTTTGAATCAAAATCAATACAGTATTTCTTGAAGGTTTTTAAGAACTGACAAAAAGATACTGTGGAGTAAGTCTGAAAATGCCTAGAGAGGAGGGAACTGCAGAGACAGGTTCCAGCAGTGTTTAGCTTCTCCATCTCCCATGGGACAATGATCAGATGGAAGGTAGAATGGTATCAAAGGAGCACAGTTGCTCTTTTTTCATTTTTTAAAGGCAAAAAAAAATTCTTTCCTTGTAGTGGGCTTAAGGAAATTTGACCCATTAAGCTCTTTATCTTTCAATTGTTTTTTTCTGATATTACATGACAGATCTCTAGAAAAAGAGGAAAGGTCAGAGGTAGGAAAGTGTGTCTCATTCTACTATTGCTGTTGCACCAGCGAAAGTGGGTATTAATGACATTTATTAATGGCCGGAAAGAAAAATCCTCTTCCACTAGGAAGAGTCCAAAACCTGAAGTACTTAATGTGTGATAGAGGCCCTGACAGTGGGTTGTTAGTAGCCTTCTATATACATTTTTCTCCTTAAATTCAAATCCAGAGTTATAAGGAATTTCAAAAATTATACAGAAATGGCAATGATAAGAGGGCCACATGTTGAGTCTCTATGGGCTCTTTTTTAAAATATAAAAAAAGAAATCAATAGTTTGATGATAGAAAGCTGCAATCCCGGCTGTATTTTCAGATTTTGTATTTGATAGCCATAAGCTGCAGGTCAGTGTTTATGACAAACCTGCATTTTGAGAAACCTTTCAAAGACATGACAAAAATACAGCCTGCTTTTTATAGCCTCCAGCAATACCATCTCATGCTCTGATCTCTCTAGATTGTACATGCTCTAGTAGGCAGGCTGAGTGCTTGACTGGCAAACTCCAAGGAAACCCAAAATACTGCTAGTGACTGTGCTGGCTGCTGAGCAGTTACCACTGTCTTTGTTCAACACTGAGCCTGTCACCTGATATATCTGTAACAAGCACTGACTTCTGGAATAAAGGCTCCAAGTCAAGTTGCTTCATCACCCAAGGTCTCATAAGGATCCTACATCAGGGAAAATGTTTTAATGTACTGTTGATTTACATTCTTCCTGCAGCTATATTCAGAGACAGAATGCTTTAGTCCCTGTTTGAAGCTCTCCTCATGTGGTGTCTACTACATCATACTGGTTTTCTGATTTATGCAGTGGAGTTTGGGAGACAGAATTGCTCATAAATACTCTTCAGTTTCTTCAAGTGCCTGGAATTAAGTTATGATTTAATATTTATAAAATATTTTGGAATCTCTTTGAAAGTTGCTACAGAATGCACGTCTAGGGGTAGTTTTGGATATGACAAGGTCAGACCATGGCAGAAAAGAGGTAAGAGAGAGCATATATAATTTCAATGGATATATTACAATTAAAAGTCTTTGTCAAAGGGAATCCTGGGATGATGAGGAAGATGATACCTCAACAGAGCTTAAAAGAAATTCAAGAGATTTACAAAAGCACATCTTCCTGATGCATGCTTGAAGTGTTATGACTCTACAAGCATGATACAAATTATAGTGGCTAAACCCCAGCCAGCAGCCAAGCCCCACACAGCCACTTGTCCACTTCTCCACCAGGGGGATCAGAGAGAGATTTGGAAGCTGGAAAACCCATGGGTTGAGATAGAGACAGTTTAATAAGGAAAGCAAAAGCTGAGCACACAAGCATAGCAAAACAAGGAATTAATTCCTTGCTTCCCATGGGCAGGCAGCTGTTCAGCCATCTCCAGGAGAGCAGGGCCCCATCACATGTAATGGTGACTTGGAAAGACAAACCCTGTCAAACAAAACATCCTCAAATTTCTCATTCTTTACCTACTTTTTTACTGACCACTATGTCATATGGTCTGGAATATCCCTTTGGTCAGTTTGGGTCACCTGTCCTGGCTGTGTCTCCTCCCAACTTCCCATGCAACCCCAACTTCTTCATCAGTGTGGCAGTGTAAAAAGCAGAAAACCCCTTGTTCTGTGTAAGCCTTGCTCAGCAATAACAAAAATATCTCTATATTATCAACCCTGCTATTCAGCACAAATCCAAAACATAACCCAACACTAGCCACTCTGAAGAAAATTAACTGTACTCCAGCCAAAACCAGCAGATTAATTTTAATTCTTAATAGTGAAGTGATAGTTTCAGTTTGTTGACTTTTTTTTTTAGAAAAATGCAGAACAAAAATTAGGAAAATTAATTTTAGCATCATATAGTCATCAATAAAAGGAGGCCATGCCAACTTGCTAAATAAGATGGATATTAAAAAAAAAGGCCAGCAATTACAGTAATTTCCTATTCCCCAAATCTCTGGTTGACAATAGCTTCAGATGGCTTCCCATATCATGTTACAGCTCTAGTTATAGCTTAGTGTTGCTGCTGAACATTACAAGAAATATGACTATTTACCTTTGAATGGCTGATAGCATTACAGTCTTATTCAAACAGGAGTCTTTGCTTTTTCCAATGGCTTTCTAAAAAGAGATCAATATAGCATACAAATATATTATTATTGTAAATATAACAGTAGAGAGATTATTGAGTCCACCATGGAGCCCAGTGCTATCCATCTCACTTATCAGAAAAAGGTCCCCACAAACCCAAAAGTTATTAAGCCTTGCAGAAGCATTAATAATTTTTAAAGAAGCAGCAAAAAATACCTGAGGTACAAGAAGAAAACAAATGAGAACACCACAAATAGGGAGGCAAATGCAGAAGACTGGAACTGCTACTGCAAAGGCACTGTATTTTTGTTTTAGTATAGTATGGGGAGTCCTATCCACACCTGTACTCAGAACAAGTACATATTACTGATGGAGGTTGTAGTGTTTCCTCTTTGGATGTTGCTAGTGCTTTTCCTTTTTCTATCCAGGCTTGAAGGCTTCTCTACTTACTACAAATCTGCATGGTAAAGCTCACAAAAAGCAGAATACTTTACTTGAAAGGTTTAGGACACTTCTATTAACATCCCAAATTTAAAATCTCTTCGCTTTGATTATCTTCTTCCTGAGATTTCTTATACTGGTTTTAGGCAGCAGAATTGTGCTGCTAATCTAAAGCCAACACTGAGTGCACAATATTGTGTTGTTTGGGACTGTGTCTGTATAAGCTGGCCGATTCCGACAGAGTCAGAATTGGGTGCCTTGGGAGCACTGTCGAGCCTAAGTGGAAGCAGAAATTCAAGGAGTGACCCAGTGGAACAGCCACTGGTCATACAGGGCTAGCTGTGCAGTTCTGGTCCTCTCCATCTCAGAAATAGCTGAAAATAGTCTGAGGAAAGGCAATAAGGATTATCAAAGATCAACATCCATGTGAGAAACAAGTAAGTAAAAGAGAAGCCTTCTGTTTGAAAAAGAAATGAATAGGCATGCTATAAGCAGATTTGGGTAGTTAGAGATTGGAAATTGTTGTTTTCTGCATCGTTCTTTACTGGAGACCAGGAGAGAAAGGGGTCAAAAGTGGAAAGCATATGGGTGGATTGAACAGTCTGCAATAGTTTAGTTGTGATACTCTTTGCCAGAATTTGCTGCAATTATTTAAGCTTACAAAGATGCCAGGAAAGTCATGAAAGTCATGGAAAATAAATCTTTGTGAGATTTCTAAATATATTTATGACCAAGAATTACTTGAACTGCAAAAAAGTTTGGAGCCAAAGGGGATACTTCAAGGGAAAGTATATGGTAACTCTGTTCTTACACTCTTGTCAAACACTTCCTTTTTTTCTCTCTGAGAGATGGACACAGGGCTTAGGGGACCTGGTCAGACCAAAGATGACTCTTATGGTTTTGACGTGCAGTTGGAAAAAGTCACACCTTAGGCTCTGCCTGGGCTGTCCAGGCTTACCAGGCTGCTTTGAACGCAGGCTGTAAGAAGCACCTATGGTGCAAAACAGCACTGAAGCATTGAATGATCAATAGATATTGCATGGTAACAGAGGAAAAGGAGCAACAAAGAAAGGACCTGCAGTGGAAAAACAGGCAGTTAAAAGCTGCATGAGAGTTGAAACTCCCTGGAAATAGAAGAGTTTTAAACAGCACTTCACTCTGCCTTTGCTAGCAAGGGATGTCAGGAAAAGGCACAGTTTCAGAAAGCTAGTCTTCTTTCTAACAATAGGTAGCTCTGAAGCTCTTGATATGTTTAATAGCTTCCACTTAACTCATGTAGAATAGATTGACTGTAAAACTGCTAGGAATATTTGAAGTTTCCTGTGTTCCATGGGAACATTAAATGGATGAGAAGTCTTATAATCTACTTTTTTATTTTTTTTCCTACCAATATGGGAAAATACAAGCCTTGAGTGTGGAACTGAGGCTAAAAACCAGTTTTGCAACCTGGAACAGTGGGAGGAGGTGCTAAGATATGGTGAAAGGAATATCTAAGCAATGACAGAGTATGTGCAATATACTCAAAGACCTAGTGGAATGAGGTGAGTTCACATAGCAGAATAGGCAATGTTTCCACAAAAGAGAAAAAGATTGCAACAAGGCATTCATTCATTCTAAGCTGAATATTGGCAGGCAGTAAAAAGACAAAGGCAATCACTTTTGCTAGACTCATCCAATCAGGACTGGCAGGAGAAAAGCAAAGGTATGATTAACAAATTAATCTTTCTGTTTATTGTATGTGTCTATTTCTATTAAATGCATGTGTAAATTAGATACACATTCAAATAACATACTAGAAAACAAATTTTGAATAGTATCAGGAGAAATTAATATGCTCTTTTACTAAAAGCATTCCCACCCAGAGTCTCAAAGGTATGAGGCAACAGACACTGAGTCAAAATAATCTGAAAGACCTGGTAGAAGAGAGTTGAAACTCAATAAAGTAATAACAAAATGTTGAGAATCTCTCCAAAGTGTGTACTGGTTTGCACTTATACAACATAGTGAAAACTGTTGCCTATTTATTAAGAAATATAGAATGCCACTGTGCTCCAATACATTCCGAGACTTTGCCTTTTTCAAGACAATATCTGAATTTATTTAAAATGTATTTTAAGCCTTGTACTCTAAGGATTACCAGCATGTGGTGAACATGCTTTCCAAAGAAGCAGAAGTCTTTTGTACAGCATTTGACAAAAATTTAATAGGTCAAGAGACTAGAAGCACCTATTGTCTGTGATCTGATAAAAATGCCTTATCTGATCTGAGACAAATATGTGTACACTGAGGTCCAGAATTAACCATAAATGGGGAACCTTAAAGGAAATAATGAGGACTATTATCAAGGTGTGCCTCACACAATATCATATTCACATTTCAGAATGAAAAATGTTGTATTGAACCAGCTATTTTGCTGTTAAGTGTCTGCCAGGGATAACAATCACCTTTGCCTCTCTGGCATGCATTAAACAACAAAACCAACAGAATTTCTTGTAATTTTGCTGGTGTGTTAATGGAGTTGCATTGACCCAAATAAAAAATGGGTCGTCTTGAAAATGAATACTTTCAGAAAATGCATTTCATATAATCAGAATGATTTCTAACTGTAAATAATATTGCAATTCTTTCCAGAAGTCACTCAAATTTATCTTTGACAGGAAAATGCTTTTTTTTCTTCAGAATTGACAGTGCAGGTAGTGCTCATGATACCAGAGATAGGCTGTGGCTGCTTCCCGAGAACATGACAGGATGAAGCCATTTGCACCAATATATAGGTCTGTCAGCCCTACAAAAGCAGAGCTTGAATCTAGAAAAATGTGGAAATCACTGTTTTTAGGGAAGAGTGGTTTTTACATTGTTTCTCGCCAAGAACTGTAAGTGAGAACAGGATTGGTGCCTTATTTCTTGCATTGGTGTAGATAAAGTTTTCTTTTGCAAAGTAAATCCTTTTCTTAGAATTTCAGAATCCAGTCATTTATGTTTCCATTGAGAGGAACTTTGTCATGGGATAAAGGTTTAATCCCCAATACACTGTGCATTTTAATCAGTTTAAATCTTTGCCTGAGAACAGACATTTCACAATCAATGGATTTTAATAACCTTTGGGGGAAAATTGCATTAAAGGCAAGCAGTAATACTTTTCTGGTTTCTTCTTTGTTACTATTCATTTTCTATTTTGTTATTAAGAATCTTAGCATGAGACCCAGATCTTAATTTTTTTCTCAACCATTCATCTGTTCTTGATGATTTTTTCTCATATGAAGTTCTAATCCTCTGTTTGTGACAACATAATCACTTCCACAGCAGCTAATTGCAATATTTGTAACCACTGATTAGAACTACAGGTGGGGATATGTAGTCAGGATCTACTGAATTAAAAACAAAACAAATCCCAGAGAAGCCAAAATACGTGATAGAGAACAGAAGTGTTTTCATAACCGAGTTTCCAAAGCAACTGTTTTTATTTTTGTTTACAAAAACCAGCAGATGTAGGCATCCATTGCAAGTGGAGGGTTTCCTCTAGACATAGCCTTTTGATAACTCTGCTTCCCTTATCACAGGTTTCTTTACAGGAATGGAATATAGGGTGATCGGAATTGTACGTTGTTTTTTTTCCTGGCGCCACAGCAGAAGAAATCACCTGCAAACTAAAGTTTCTGTCAGTCTGAGGTCTCTTCCTGAATGATTAGAAACTAGAGCAAAGCAGAGAATTTTGCTTTTATCAGTCACTATATGTTTG
Source organism: Acridotheres tristis (assembly GCA_037013685.1). Classification (NCBI taxonomy): domain Eukaryota; kingdom Metazoa; phylum Chordata; class Aves; order Passeriformes; family Sturnidae; genus Acridotheres; species Acridotheres tristis. The sequence continues at coordinate 96,867,396 of CM072886.1, read as the reverse complement.
CTTAGAGACACAGTGGAAGAAGGAAATATCAAATAGTTTTACTAGCTCACTGAAGAAGGAGTTATTAATTTATAGTTTGCCCTACAAGGAACATGTACTGTGGCAGTGTCCCATCACCAGTGCAGGAGGCAGATGTAGCTCACCTGTATTTTCTGCCTTCTTGCTCTCCATGCTGGTACATTTTAATTATCCTTCCACCCCCAGCCAGGCAACCCTGAGGTGGATCAAGAAGAAATGAGAACAGAGCTCATCCTGTTAGTCAGTTTTCTAGTTCAGCAGATAGAAGCTGCTTTTCACATTTTTCCTAGAGCTGCAGTTGCAACATTTTTGATGTGTTGTATGCATTGTGGCCTGGATATTTAAAATCAGAAATAGGTGGGATAATTATAGGAAAAAATGTTTCAGAGGCAGCAGATCAGTAACGGACATTTTAGCCCTGAGCCTGAGGATAGAATTTCCAGTGCATCTGGGAAACTCTTCCTTTCTGCAGTGCATTTCTTCCTTCAGATTGCATACAGGCAGTTATACCCAACAGGAGAGAATAAAAAGGGCTGTGACAATCTATCCCCAAGTGAAAATAGAGTGCAGGCATCAGAATAGCTAGACCTGGCTTAGATAAAGCAAAACTATGCTTCTATTCATTATTTGTCTTGAACCTAATTCAGTCTATATTTCTTTATGGACTGAAAATGCTTATTCAGAACTTTATTGCAGATATCAGACAGTGAGGAGTTTTAATACAGGTTGTGGACTATGGAAGAGTAGAAAATTTATCATTAACTAGTATGTTTTTCTGGCCTATTACTTTCAACCAGCAAATAATGGTCTGTGTTAGGAATTTTTTATTAGATTGAAGCTAGAAAATATTAACAGGTTCATAGCAAAACAAACTGGAAAATCACAAACAATTTTTTCCCCCCTAGTTTTATTTAACTAGCTTTTATGCCTATGAAAATCACCTTCACATCAATACTATTGATTATATTTCAAAGCTCATTAGGAGGACAGTTTGAAGCAAAGTGGCAGGTTATCAGACTTTGCTTTAGATTATGTTTGTCAGTACTGTATTTTAGGACATATTTTTTAACAGCATGGTTTTGAAGCTTCATTTGACACAACTTTGAACACTTCAGTCATTGAGATAAGTGTTCCATGCAAGGGCATTTTATTTGCTGTGGTGTAAATAAATCTGTTCTCCTCCAAACACACAAATACAGAAATCTATATTTGTGATATGTACTGTAAATATTTTTAATGTCAATATATATCTACCTGTATGTGAATCAACTCAGATGAGTCCATGACCCTTTTTTATGTTCACTTTCAGTGAATATTCACAGAGTAACTGGAATTATTGATCAACACTTTGCTTATTAAACAGAATTTTAATCTCAATTTCAGAATCTTTTAAGATTGCTTGGATTTATTTTTCAACTTATATGGAAAAGAACTTTGCTTTAATAGGAGTTGGGGACTCCTCTGATGGAAGAAATGGAAGAAAATGAATATTGAGTATACAAAAAGAAGTAATTTGAAACTGTAATTGTGAAGCAACTGAAATTGCCTTTGCCCCATAATAGATTAAATTAACTGTGGATAACCAAGTGTAAGGGGGAAAAGAAAAAAAACAAACCACTCAAAAATGCTGCAGACAAAGGCATGGACTTAGTGCTTAATTTTTTTTTCTTTCTGGTTGTTGAAGAACAGTCACAAGTATTATTGAGACTACTGTTCTCCAAGCCTGTGGTAGACCTCACAGAAGGATAAATTAAATGAAATAATTTGGTAAGGAAGATGGTAGCATATTATTTTATTGAAAATGGTCACTTTTCTATCCTGGGCACAGTGGAATGCCTGCCTGCCTGTAGACACAGTGAGCGTGCCTTATTCCTGCCTGGACTAAGCCTACCTTTCCTTAGGTGCTCCAGAGATCCAGAGATCTCTCAAGGGTCTCTCCAGTTCCACTTCCACAATTCCACCCCTTTCATCCTGCCAGAAGAGTGTTGAGCCTAAAAGCTCCAGCCTGTCACTCCTGTTACCCTATTACTTTTCCCTCATTTAGACCCTCCTTGAAAGAAAATCTGTTTAGTTGTGGAGATCCACACCCTTGCATCTTCAGAGCCCCAAAACAATGAGGATCTGTTAGCTAATACTGTGTAATCATCTGAAAATAAAGATAATGCCATATCATAGCTGAGTCCCCAGCAGAAACTGCTCCACCTCGAATCTTTAGGGGCTATCTCCTTTATGATCTCCTGGTGACTTTTTAAACTTACCAAGGACACAGTGAGCATCTGCTGGTTGGTCTAGCATCATAGTGTTGTGTTTGTGGTCTTTATTTCTTCACTCCACTGAACTGCAACAGCCAGCTGCTGAAGTAAGTGCATGAAATCGTTTGTCTTTCGGCCCGAGCAGAGTAGTTAGGACAAACAACAGTGAGAGGAACTTGTGCTTGCTGCTACAAGGATGAGATTCGTGTAAGTCCCTTGTAAAATGCTGGTGCAGTCAAGGATGAGCAGTGCTGTATTTGTTCATCCAGTTTGGAAAAAGTGAGAGTGCCAGTCCCCAGAATTCTCCCAGCAGTTCAAACTCTTCCCAGACAGAACTGAAGTCTCTCCTTCAGACTCAGCTACTGATAAAGAGAGAAGGGGGAAGGGACCTACATTTCTGATGTAGCAAAATGGTGCATGCTGGAATAGCTGGAGTGCATGACCAGGACAGACAGCTAAATCTGAGAGCAATCCATATACTGAACTGCTCCTGCCTGAAAGCTTCTGAGACAACGTTTGAGTGTGATACTGCAGTTACAATTCTCACAAACAGTTCAAAGGCAAAGGCCAGCTTTCAAATTGCTTCCAGTGAAAAGTTTAACCAGCTAAGTCCTCAAAGGTAGATGATAATTATATGAAAATCTATGAAAATACAAGACAGCCCATATTTAATTCTGAGTTCTTATCTCCATTTGACTTATGTGATTTCACCAGACTGAACAGTGACTGGGTAATTGTTGCAGTATTAGGGTTGCTGTTAAATGATACTTCCTATGCTCTGAAATACTATGCTGGGACATGTACTGTTTGCTACGAGCCTAAATAATAGATGCTGGGCTGCATCCCTAACTTATTCAGGCTGCTTGTTAAATACTTTTAGGGATTAGAAGTACGTTTTTGGGGAAAAAAAAGTAAAATACATATGAATATATATGAATGTATATGTCTGGCTATATTATATGATAAACGAAGTGCAGTTATTTCTCCTATTCCTCCAAATGATCTACAAATAGTAAGATTAATTAGTTGGACAGATTATTGAGTAGATTATATTACTGGGCAGATTGAATTCTTTTGACTACAAGTAGAAAAATAAGGAAAGAAAATGGGCAGATACAAAAGCAGCTAGACTAGAGATTATTCAGTTGTTCAGAATGTTTTTGAGGCACTTCATCATATTAGACAATTCATTCAATTCATAAAAAATGTGGTATCATTCTGATGAGAGCTGAGCAGATTACTGTCAATGAATTTAGTTGCTTTGGATCAATAATTTTTTGTGGAAGGATTCTTGAATTTATCTGCTTAATTTCACACAGAGGTGGGTTTTTTCCCTGTCTTTTTTTGCCTCTTTTACTGGAATTATTCTATGAGGAAAACATTATGAATATTTTATATCTGAGTAAAGTTGGACTTGTTTAGTTAGTTGCAGTTTTTCCATGTATGAAATCTGGGTTTGATTCTTTTTTTGTTTTAGTTTCCCTTGTGAACAGATGTATGAGTGAGGAGACCAAAGAACAGAAATCGTTATTCAAATAGTTAGCATCTGCCTGGACAGCAAGGATTTTACATGGGACATAATTTCTAAAACCAGTAAGTCAGTGCACGCTTTTACGGCTGGGTTTTAGACTTCAGACTTATTTTCTTTTCAAGAACTGCACAATCTAAACATGTGGGGGAAGTCAAAGGTCTGCTTTTTTCACAACCGCATTTTAGGCTTCCAGATTAGGGTGGTGTGGAAAGAGGATGCCCCAAATGTGGAAAATAGTATATAGAGTTTATGACCACTCTGATATATTTGAACATACAACAAAAAAATTATTCTCAGCTTAAGCAGAGACATGCAGATTTTCTTGGCAACCACAAAAGAAATAAAAAAAGTGGAAGAAAATGTGTTTTTTTTTTAAATTTGAGACAATATTAGAACATATCATATGGCATTCATTCTCCTGTGCTTGAGACATTAAGTACGAAACTTAAGACAAAAATTTTTTTTTTAAAAGTATAATTTTCAGTCAAAGGGACAGTGCTGTTCCTTTTCATTTTTTCCCTACAAAATCTTGCTAATAGGAAATTAGCTCATCTTTTCTCTCTCTTCTCACTTCAAGTTTTTTTAATTAGCATTCTGCATACTTGTTAGATTTCTTCTGGGACTGCTTGTTAGAGAGTGTTTCACTTTCTGCCCTATCTCAAAATCTGTGCTTACTGCGTTTCTAATGTGTCTAATATCACTTCACGTGTGTTTGTGTTCTGCACTGCTTTCTTTCAGCATATTTGCCACGTGCTTTGGTTTTCTATATTGGCTTGTAAGTATGTTTGTCGAAGTCATTATGTGATAAACCTTTATTCTGCCTCTTAATTATTGTATTTTGTGTGTGTGTATGAAATGGTGCTTTATAATAGTTTTGTATGTGTTCATTTGTGAACACTGGAAGAGTTTCCATGTGCAATATGAGGCAATCTAGAAAAGAAAGAAAGAAATACAACTAAACAAGTGGGGATAAATGAACGTGAAAGATTTCTTAAACTCAGAATTTTGAGAACTGAAATTTCATCTGGAATTGAATTGTTACTGTGTGCATGCATATATCTAGGGCAGATTTTCTTCTTCAGCTTAGCTCATTTGAAGACCTAAGGGCAAGTGGAAAAGAAAGAAAATACCAAATATTTGTTGTCAAGATTGCAGCAAAGGGAGACAGAAGGAGGACAGCTGCAGGGAAGAAGCCAGGAAGAACATGGATATGTATAGGAGTGTGTACTTCACAGCTGAAAGAGTTATGCCAGGCCCATATTAAAAATAAAAATCATGAATTAGAAACATAGTAGGGAACAAAGATGGGAAGTATTACAAAATGAAGAGCCTACTCCTTTTGCTCATATTTAACTGAAAAGGAAGAGTAATAATTTCACCAAGTCAAAGTTTTCATTTCTCTAGAAGATTGCTATGCTGCTTTATCTGGGATTGTGATAGAAGGCTCATTTTATATTCCCTTTCTATTTTGGCAGGGAGCTGACACTTTGTTATTTACATACATTATGTGGTTATGTTTCATTACACAGTATAATAATATGACACAGCTAAATGACAAAGTCCCCAGTGAACATTTTAAGCAGTACACATCCCAGGACTGCAGTAAACATGCTAAATTACAAATTCATGGACTGGTGAATACGGCCATTCAGCGATATAGGAATAGCTCATCTTAATAGACAGTGTGTTCTGTTGAAAGGGCATGGGCAATAGGAGAGTGGTTTATTTATTTATTTACTTAAGGGCTGAGATTAGAAGCCTTCAAGGAAAGAGTATGCAAATTTATTTATAGCACAAGGCAGAGGAAGTTTGGAGCTGTAAATAGTTATTCAAAGTCGGAAAAATCCTTCAGACTTTAATGATGTTTTCACCACTATTTTCTACAGTTACTGAAGAAAGGGCAAAGGTACTCATAGATTAATTGCAAATTAAAAGCAAGGTTTAGTGATGAAATACTAGATTTTATTAGCAACTGATTACTCCAAAAGCTCAGTCAATTAAAAATAACAGCCTCAGGAGGCTACACATGAGTTTTGAACTTGGTCCCTCTCTCTCTACCTATTATTTTCCTTGTCATCTTCTCATGCCCTTAATGTCTGCATGATGTCACACCATTTTATTTTTTGGTGTAAGAAATGTCACTTTTATTCCTGACTTTTGCTAAGAACTGTGAAAAGAAATGTGGCTGATGAAAAAATGAGATAAAAACAAAAGGCATAATCTACTCTTTTTTTTTCTTTCATTTCTTATGTCTGAAAGAAGAGAAGGCTAAAGGAATGGGGAGGGTGTGGGGATTGAGAGTGGGGGTAGGATGCAATCATCAGCTAGAGAACAAAACAAGAATAACAAATAATTCCCGACCTTTTACTTAAAATACACTTTGTTTTAAGGTTTCTAATTATTATTCCCCATCCTGGAAGGGGAAAGCTAGGATAGTGGGGCTCTGGGCAACCTGGTCTAATGGCCCACGTTACCAGATTTGGATCTAAGTGATCTTCAAGGTCTCTTCCTATTCAAGCCATTCAATGATTCTATTCTATAATTCTCTTTATCTAAAGCTACTATTGATTCTGGATGATTATTCTTTAAAAAGATTTAGCATCTGTCTTTCTCACAACAGAATATTTTGCTTTTCTATATAGACTGTGTTCCTTGAATTCTCTCCCAGATACTGAATGCCTCCTCTCTAGTCAAGGATCACGTAATCATCTGTCAAGCCCTCCCTCTGTAAGATTTTCGAGCTGGTGAGTCCCTTGAAGCTACAATGATCCCAACCTATACATGCACATCCTCGGGCTAACAACTTCATGACTCACAGTTACAATAAAAGGAGAACAAATTATTCTAGAATAGGTCATAATGAAGGTAATAGAGTGCAAACTGTTGAAAACAGCGAAGTGAAAGTGATAAGAAGACTTTCTTCAGAAATGTGAACCAAGAAAGTCTTTGTTTTACATGAATTCTTTGGGATTATATAAAGACAGAAGATTGCAGAGTTGAAACCATATGTGTTTAGACAAAAATAACTTAATTACTGTAGGTTAACTGAGAGCTGGCTCAGAAATCTAAGAAGTTATGGAAGCACCATAGTAACAGGAGAGTATATGCAGTAAAGGACAATATATCTTTAAGATCAGAGAAGTTATATTCTGCATGCAGAATGTCTTAGAAGAATGGGAGCAGTCTGGATGGAAATGCATGGTAGAGAAGGTAAAGGCTATGTTATAAGGAAATAGATAAAAATGTGCAAACCAGTGTGAAAAGAGACAGGTCAGGAAAAGTTTGTATCCATTACAGTTTCTCTTAAAGAGGCACATCATTAATCATGAAGACTTCAATTACCCTGGCATAAACTAGAATAGAAATTGTGAAATGACCGTGGAAAGTTATTTCTGGAAGTAAAATGGAGCTATTTCTTTTCAAATCTGCTGAGCAATCAAGCAGGCCAGACATGTATTTGGATGTATCCCCAAGAAAATAGATATATGTGATTAATGAGACAAAAGTTGGTAAAATTTGATTTACATGATTGTAGAACAACAGCACCAAATTTTAGAGAGTCAAGAGAATATTCATAAGGCTAGGAGAACAAAAATATTGGACTTTTAAAAGGCACAGTTTGAAGAATATGAAATACGTTGAGAATAGGGTACAAAGTATTAAAAAAAATGCTAAATCCATGTAACAGAAAAGGAAGCTACTTATGATAAAAAGAAAAAAGATAAAAATCTACAATTGTACAATTGTACAACAATAAAAACAATACCTGGGGAGATTCCCAGGTGGCATAAATATAGCTTCATTTCTTTAGTCCTTTTACACCAGCTAGAGATGGTAGAGTGTTTAAAGTAAGATTAAGGTATTAAAAAAAAATCAAACAAAAAGGAGATTTATAAGTTAAATGTTGCACAGAGAAGATTATAGTAGGGAAAAAAAAGTGGCAGAAGAAAGAAATTAGAATAGCTACAATGAAATACACATACCTCCAAAGCAATTTCACTATCAGAAAAAGCTTTTATTTCCACAAATACACAAAACAGGTATTTTTTTTCCTGTTTTGATTCCTGCTGGTTTTATTTGTAATTCCACCACGAATTAAAAAGCTCAGATCAAAATAAGGTATATGTAGACAATTTAAAGCAATGTCTTCATGTAAAGCATATTAGACAGAAAAAAATTGCTATTAGTTTTTATGCCCTGTGTGTCTGCTGACTAAAACAACAACATAAATTTGGTTGAAGTGAACGTAATGTATCATACAGTTCACAAATAAAACAAGAACTGTATGAGGTCTTTAAGCTATTTCAAGAATTTCATGGACTTTAAAAGCCATTCTCTGCGAATCATGCTGTCTTTACAAGCATCCAGATTATTTTTTAAGAGGTTGACAAGCTGAAAAACTCCATATAAACCGAATGTATTAATGTTTCTGTGATATTTTGTAGGAAAGCTAAGAAAAGTTTTCCCTACGCGAATAGCATGCAGCTTAACAGAGAGTTATAAACAAAATGAGAATGAATGCCTTACTGTGATGTAGAGCTGTATGCTATGGAAAAGCTGCTGAGAATGTGGGTAAAAACTAAAGCAGCAACTAAACATTAATTTACTTTGAAAATACAGAATTCCTTACGAGTTCAAAGCACCCAAAACAAATAAGAAAAAGTTGTTTTTTTCAACTTCAAATGTTAAAAAGAAACCTGAGAGTATCAGTCAGTTCCACCGGAAACTAATACTTTGTCATGACCAAAATGAAAAAGCTGCAAGGCTGACTGAAACTCAGCTGTGTCTCACAAATGTTTTCAACAAAAATATTCAGGTCACTGTGATATAAAAGAAGAAAAAGCAATGTTCTAAAAGAGAAGTTATTGGAAAAAAAAAGTATTTGTTGTCATATACAATTGTGACAACGCTGAAATTTGCCACATAATCTCTAAAAAGAAATTTATAAATTGAAAGCTGCTAGGAGGTTCAAAGTCTATAAATGATAGACATGTCCTGATGTTTTCTTTGCCAAATTGTATCCTGTGAAGGAATCATTTGTGGGCAGAACTACCTTTTTAGTACAGCTAACATTGAAGAAGGACATGGAAAGTATTGGGACGAAGGACAGCAGTGACTTCTTAACTTGAAGTGGGTCTCATGGGCCACAGGAAAGAGAGCATAGAGAGAAAGGAGATGTCTTCTCTGGAGAGCAGAGCAGTCTACCTAGCAGAGTTTCCAGACACAGAGAAGGGCTATATTTCTGTCTAGACGTCCAATGGGGTGAGACAACCTGTCATGTACTGCATTCTTATCTTTTCTTCCCTTTGTGTTATCTCACCATTTTATTCTGCTCCTAATTTTCCCACTGGCTCAAGAACTCTAAGCTGTTCTAGATAAATAGGTGAAAAGATAAAAATTGCCATGAATCAGTAAAAAAACTTCCCTTTCAGAAGTGGTATTTAAGTCTGAAATATATTCTCCTTCAGTGCCTGAAAAGCCTAAGATACTTATGTAGTTGCTGCCTGCTTTTAAAAGAAATATATTCTGCCTTGCAAGAGAGGATGTGGAGCGTGTACCTGTGCACACTAAACCTCTCTCCCACATCACACGGTAAGAGGGCCTGGATAGAGTGTATCCCAGCTCTCTCAGTTTCCATCCCCAAGCAACCAATTCACAGCTTGGGTGTAAAGCAGCTGGTGTCACTTAGTTTGCACCTTACCAGGGACTGTGGTGAGGTTGGCACTTACATTACAGACATCAATTATTACTTCCTCAGTGTTTCTATTTTTGGATTTAAATTGCTTGCATGTTGGATTTGTACTTTTTAATTGATGGCAGTGTGTTTGCATATCAAACAGATTATGAAGATATTCCAGGAGAGCAGGTGAGTATGGACTGCAGCTGCCCAGGTGCTGGCCAGGGGGTGCAGGATGCTCTCTGAGAGGAGAGACCAGAGCTGCCCTGTGCTGAACATGACCAGCTGCAGCTGTTTCCAAAAGACCCAGTGCAGGGCACGACTGGGCATTGCAGCCAAGGTGGTGGTGACTGATAAAATGTACCTAAGGAAAGGCAAAGGACACCACTGACACAGAAGAGAAGGGATGAAACCAGTGAGAAACAGCAGTGGGAACGTGAAAGTCAGAGAAGGAGGAGGAAGAGCTGGTGCTCCAGGTTCCACAGCAGATATGCCCATTGCAGCCCTTGGACAGGGTCATTCCAGACAAGATGTGCTTTCCTTGAAGGAACTCAGAGAAATCGATGAGGAGGTCATGCTGGAGAAGAGGGAAGGTATGGAAGCAAGAAGGAACAGAGAGAGCAGCAACCATTACGAGCTGACCACAGAGCCTCCTGCCCCCCATCCCCCATCTGCTGGGGCAGACATAGCAATGAAAGAGTGCACTTGAGCCTGGGAGAAGCAGGAGGAGAGACATTAATGTTTGCCTTCATGTCTCACTGTCTGCATCTGGTTTAATTGAAGATAAATTAACGCTAATTTTCCTTACTCCAAGTCAGTTTCACTCACATGAGCACTTGGCAAGTGCTCTTCCTGTCTTGACCCATGAGGTTTCTTTTTCTCATTTTGTCTTGCCATGGAAAGGGAGTGAGAGCAGCTCAGTGAGAGTTGGCCTGTTAGCCAAGGCTAACGACCATGAATCTGAAAAACTGAATGAGGAAATTGAAGCTGAAATTCAGAATGAGAGAGAAATAGTATCTAAACCATCACAGAGAAGTTCAAGACAGAATTTCCCACAGAAACGCAGGACTTTCCATTTCCACCCTGACTTACTGAGCAATTTGCAGTCCTGCTACAGAGATCTGTAATTGACTTAGCGGAGAAAGGGAAAGGTCTTCTGCCTTTCCATCAGCAATGCTTTCCTGCTCTCCAGGATAAGGTGAGATGGAACAGAGCCTATTCTTTTCCCTGGATACTTTCCAGCTGTGATAATAAGTTTTAGTTTCTGTTCAACACCTTAATATGGCAAAATTACTGTAAAGGTTTTGCTGTATCTGGTGGCAGAGAAACATAAAAACATCCAAATGCAAATTGAATAATTCTGATCTTACTTAGATCAACCTCTATTCTCCATTACTAATTTCTGATAATGTTACACAAAAAAGTTTCCAGTTCATAAAAACACAAAAAGAGTCAAAATTATGACCCTGAAAATTTTCCCCCTTCACATTCTATCACAATAAAAAACAATGCCATAACAAAGCTGGAAACGTCTAGAAGATAAATATATTTAGAGTTTAAACAGAACAGTAAGAAAGATTGTCAAAATCAGATTATGTAATATCCTTGATAATAAGGATTTTTGAAACCTTTACCTTTTAATTTGGCAATCTATGTAGTGATGTAAAGTGTCATAATGGAATGCCATTAAAAGTGTCTGGATTAAGCTAACCTATAGAGTAGAGTGTGATGGAAGAGAGCAGATGTATGCAATAAATAGAGGAAAAAGCCTCAGGCACAGAGCAAAGTTGTATAAAGAGAAAACTGGGCACACACAGAAGTGCACCTATGCAATACAATATTCCTATATCCGTGTTTACTCTCAAGAGGTATTCTTCTGAAAAATAAATTACAGCAGTAGGTGAAAAGCCTACAAGGGAACCAGATAGATGAGCAGTGCTGCAGAATTCTGTCTCCTGTACAAAGGGAAAGTATACATCATAGTTACTGTCACAATTGACTGTTTTAAAGAATTGAGAGCAAGTGCAACTGCTGGGCTTAAAAAGGAGTAATAACAACTGTCTTAGTGACACTGCAGCTTGTAAGCTGCTGTGACGTTAGGTTGGTGGACAGAAAAAGAGCTAGCATATCATCCATAAATCATTGAGCCTAAGCAGAGATACAGTTCCTTGGCTTTTCAACCATCCCGGAAACCAACCTGGATTTTCAGTAGTACAAATGAGCAATATTGCACAAGGGCAGCCACAGAATCCCAAGTTTGTACAAGACAGATTGATAGAGTGTCTTCAACTTCAAAATGCCAGTTTGTACTTAAATTAAGAAACTCATAAGCTGCCTTTTAAATATCAGTTCCATTTCATATGTTATGTAGGTTAAATAATTTTTCCACATTTTGGATTTATACATTCATCAAGTTACCTTTTTTATAATGTCACTGAACATACTAGTAGAAGAGACTAGGAGCAGGTTGTATATTCATCTTGGTCTTGCTTACAGGCCCTCAGTAAATATGGAAAAAAATAATTAGGAGGGTACAAACTCAAAAGATGTGCAGAACCTGTGAGACTACAGGCCATTTCAACATATGTTTAAAGGTTTCATTTAACAGATAATAATTTTAAATAAGCAGATGCTCTCCAACAGCCAATACACTAAAGATATTGCACTAATGTGTATAAATCAGTAGGAAATGCAAATATATTCAAAAACATACACAAAATAAGTCAGAAAAATGCAATTCTATTTTTTAAAGGCTCTTTTTCAAATCTAGAGCTTGGAAAAATTGTGTTCTTTCCAGCTCCCTGTAAACAAAGTATCATTCAGTGCAACCCTCCAAATCTCACAAGTATTTTTTATTTCCCAATATAGTCTTGTACCTCAACTGTCAAAGGCAAGAATAAATCACTGTTTAAAGTCTTACCTCTCTGACATTGTTGGTTTAGACTGAAATAGGTATGCTGAGTTGATCTTTCGAGAAGTGAAGGAATCCTTCACCTCAAGTTTTATTTTGGCATAATGCAATGAGGTTATAGAACAGAGGTTTCTTTAGCTTTGTATATCCTGCTTCCAGGTTTGGGTTGCATTTTTTAAATTTTTTTTTTTTATGTTCCATGCATAGCACATGGAAGCATGGTATTTATCAGAGAGAAATATGTTCCATAAAGAAGAATACATGGAAAAAAGAAACAATTGTAAGTAATGAAACATCTTTATAGATTTATAGACTGTCTGTTATGCAGTGGGCATATACATTTAAAACCTGCCAAAGAAATTATTCCCTACTGAACAAATTGGCAAAACCCTTGTTGACTTCTAGGCAATGAGAATTTTTTCCAGATAAAGACTTTAGGATATGGCCCTATGTGAACTATGTAGGATGTTAAGTAGGGTTTATATCCTGATGAATGATTTTGTGCTTAAGGCTTCATTTCCAGTGTGCATTTGTATATTCAATTCTCTGCATTCATTAATTGGACTTTGGTAGATATCTGAGCTGCACAGTAGCTGATGAATGGATTATGCAATCCTTCTTCCACATGCACTGAAACATGTAAATAAACCTAAATTTTGTGCATGTTGCAAAGTGCTCATCTTATTCCATGTGTTATACTTTAAGAGGCTTTCCTGCAAACTCTTTTTCTCTAACCTTGATAAAAAATATAATTTTATCAGAACTTCAGGTTCTTAATTTGTGAAGAACTGGATAATTGAGTCCACGTGTTAGATGCCCTGAAGTGGAAAATAGTGAATAAAAGTAAAACCTTTTGCTTTTAAATTCTATCTTTAAAAAAATTAAATCAAGGCAAAATAAAATTAAGCTAAAGCAAACTGAAATTTTGTTTGATTTCTGTACTGATTTCCACTCATTTTTCCCTGATACTCATGTTATTTCCCTTTTTTGTCTTTTCTAAAAGTAGGTACTTTGAAAACTATGATGCTTAAATTGTAGATAATTGACTGTATGTTAAGCCATAGGTACAGTAAAAGACTGGGAAAAGCAGTTCCTAGCTAAACCTAATTTAAACTTTCCTTCATTAACAGCCACAAGCAGTCAACATACTGTCCTTGTACCATAAGATGATATACTGTCAAATTCCTGGATAATTAATACAGAAATTTATATATGCTTCCTAAAAACCATGCAACATTGCATGGTATGATGCACAAACATTGTAAAAAAAATTGGCAGTGAAGCTGTGGTTGTTCTACAAGCTGTTTTTCTCTGGTAATAGTTACACAATTCTAAACGTGCTCTTGGTGGTTTAGTTTGCTTCATTTCATGAACCTGTGTAAACTACAGTACCCAAAGGTCCTCTTGTTATAGTGTACCATTTATCTGTTGCAGTTCCACCAAGATTTCTTCTGTGCAGGCAAGACATATAACATGGGTAGGATGAAGTGAATGGGCCACAAGAGAAAAGTTTAGAGAACTGATAGAGTTCCCAAGTGCCAGGAAAAGGTAAGAAGCGGCTGGCGAGATACTCGGAATGGGAGCTGCTCTAGTTGTTGGGGAAAAAAGTATTTCTTCTGTTTAAAAATAAATAAAATGTTACAACATTCAAACAAGCTTCGATATCAGCTCAGCAAATACTATTCAAAGATTGGTTTACAGAGGTTCAGATGTTACCACAGAGAGAAAGAGTGAGAGACACACATACACACATAAAAATATGTTGTATCTATATATTCTACCCAAGACCTCCAAAAGGCCAGTCTTTGTTAAATAAAACAAGATAGGGACCTGAAGTCAACCATCATCATTCATTGTTTAGCTCTTCCAGATATAAATGTGTCCCTGCAGTTTTTCAAACATGTATCTCTTTCCTTACTGTAACTCATTTTATGACCCAGCTTATCGCATATGCAAATTCATGAACTGCAACTCATTCTTCCACTGCAGTAGCTGGAGCAATAAGTTATCTTTATCAATCAGCTATCAGGTTGTGACTGCTTAATAACTGATAATAAACCTTTTACAGAACAACTAATTTTTAAAATTTTCTTCTTTATCTAAAAGAGAGAATATAGATGAGAGTTAGCTGTGATCATCTTAAAGTCATATTATAAACTTTATAAAGGGCGATTCCCTCAAACTCAAATTTACCTGAAAAACAAACACCAACATCATCATTTCAGGAGTCTTTTGTATAATCGTTTCATGAGGACATGATTAGTACCTTTTCCTTATCTTTGTTGGGTTTTTTTGTCCTCTTTTCAAGGCTGAGGATGAATAACATGAATTGAATATATTGAATTTTTTAGGCTCGTCCTTCTTTTAGAGACATAGTCAAAAATAAAACTCCTGTCTCACTGACACATAAAACAACTACATCACCTCAGTGACAAATATTGTACATATAACAATGTGCATCATCAAAGAGCACTCTTTTAAAATTGTCTCCTGATTATTTACACAAGTTTCGGAAAAATGAGTATATACTATTTGCATATTATTAGTTTTATTTAAAAAATAAATTAACCAAATGAACACTTAATTATTATATACAACTTTCCTTCCTTTTATGGGAAAGACATAAGAGAGCAGTGTCCACAAAAGGAGTCCATGGTTACCTTTATTAAGTTCTCTTTCCAGGCTGCATATCGCCAATTTTATGTTGCAGCTGGGAATGACATTAAATATAGCAAAATACGTTTTGCCTGCAAAGAAGCTCGTGAAATTTCCCATGTTGACTGTGGTAGATTTGATCAGCTCATGAATGTGAAAGCAAATCAAAGAAAATCTCTCAGGCTCAGGGTTGTAACCCGAGTTTTTCTTTCTAATCCCACATATAGAGACCTGCACTGACATCTCAGATATCCACACTGTTCTTGCTTAAGATGATGCAAATTATATGTGCACATCTTCAGATGGTGTCAGCACCCTGTGAGCATTAGCTCTAAGTGGAGCAAAAGAGAGTGTTCTGAAATACTCCATGGATTAAATTGTGGTTCCAGTGAAGCCAGCAGGATCTTCAACTTTGGCTTCCACACAACGGAGATTTTATTCCAGTTCTTTTAGATGTGGGCTACTGCTTCTGTGGAACTTTTAAATTTTTTTTTTATAATGATTTGCCTTGAAGTAAGTACTTGGGAAAGATGATACCCTTATTCTCTCAGAGACTGATTTTTTTTCCCATTAGCCTCAGAGTTATTTCAGCAAGAAAAACCTTCCTCATATTAACATACCAGTATACACTAGCCTTCTTCTGCAACAAGAGCTTCTGAGAGTTCAATCCTCATACCTTTTCAGCTTTTTCCTTTTATATTTCCCCCTCAGTGCAACTATCATATGTTTGGACAGGTGAATGCTATAGCTCAAAGACTGCAGCAAATTTCTGAGAAAGGACACCTTAGGATGCTTACCCAAATGTAGATCTGATTGGATTGCTATGAGACTTATTCTATGGTTAGAACGAAATAAACTAGACAGTTTTGTCATGTGATATTGATGTCTCTGGTGATTTTTTTTCTGTAACCAACCAGGCTAAAAGCTCCTTATGTTTCTGAGTCCTTAAGGAACTTTAAATAGGCATTAGCATTGAAGGGGGGAAAGCACATTCTTTTTTAAGTTTTACACCTTTGTATAATCCATGATGGTTGTGTTAGAGGTTCAGAGTTCCCTAACCTGGATGTATTAACTAATATGGGAGCTATTCCTACCAAGTTTATATCAAATGCTGGCTAACATTCATGTTGCAAAATTGAGTCCTTTGGTGCTGCCTCAAGGCTTGTCCTCATAATATTGGTTTAGATTATAGAACTTAAACACAGAAATATGTTTTCTTTGTAACTGTTCTGTACTTATTGTACTTCTATATAAGTTTCTGTGAGTTAATACAAACTGCTTTATACTTAGCTCAGGTCTTCTTATCTTCCATTTACATACAAACTTCCTATGCTCAAGTACAATTATATTATAACACAAAAATCATAGACTACGACTTGAATGTCTGTAATTCATTATCTGGCAACATGACAATTTTATGATATATAATGCAACCCAGCATTCAAGTTTTCTACTCTGCCTACTGGCAATACATAAGGAAGGAGGGACTGTCCTGGAACTTATTTTCCACACTGAAAATACGCAAAAAAGGGCATATTTATAGACTTTATTTCATGACATGACAGTTCCTACTTCAGTATGAAGGAACATATCCCCTGCAGAAAATATTTATTTTTCTATCTCAAATGCTATTTCATGCTTGAAGGATCCTTGTAAAGTCTTAGTCCATTTATGTGCAGATTTCCACTGTCCTGTTTGTCACTGTACTGACCTCTGCTGCAACTGCTGGAACAAATATTGCCAACAAGAGCCAAAGAATAATAAAAGCGTATGGTATGGTACACACAATCACATTTGTTACATGACTAATTCAGGAAACTTGACATGGTTGACAGCCTAACAGTATGAAGTACAGGTGATATTTTTCAAGGTCCTCTTCATTTATATAGTTTATATAGACACCTTATTTCACTTAAGCTATTTCAAAGAATTGAAACAACACTCAATGGAAAGAAAGCAGGAGTGCAATTAGAAATGCAAGAAGGTTAAAACTGGTAAGTATTGATCTTTTCTACAGGCCTGTTCTATAATCAATATACTTTCCTTTTGAATCTACTTGTGCTTCAGATAGCTGTAACATCTTGTGACATCAAATGTTATAATCTCAGTATCCACTGGATTTCAGTAGACATTTTATTGTCAATGACTCAATATCCTGTGGTGATCCTGAGATGCCTTGCCTAAATCTAGAACTGTGGAGATGGTTTCAAGATACCATCTTTGAAAGAGAGAAAATATTTATGCCACATATAGTAACAGACTTTACCAGGACCAGAAAAAGCCAGAATCATTAATCAGTAGAATAAAAAAGCTTTTACAAATACATATATTCCACTTTAAAACAGAACAAACAGAAAGTAAAGTCTGGTGAGGGAAACATGAATGATCTTAAAGAGCAAAAAATTAAAATTTAAAATATGCAATAAAAAAGGTTTGGAGTAAAAGTTGCTATGGGTCCTATAGTAATCCTTTTATGTTGAAATAAAGGCAAGAGCCATGCAGTGACATAATCTGGTTGAATTTTACAGTGACAAAATCTGGTTGAATTTCAAGAGATGCAACTGAAGACTTGGATTTTGAATGCCATAGGCTGTAATCTGACACAAAATTTGCTGCTAAGAGAAGAACTGAAATTGTACCTCCATAATGAATTTCTCCTCCCAGTGCTATGTTGACAAAGGCTAGCAACAGAAAATATCTAATTTATAATCCAAAACCTGATAGACCTTGTTTGGCTCCATTAATTTCCAGTCTACCTTGGTAAAAGATGTTGAAGGATCTGGGATAGTAGAGTCTAAAACTATGGAAACATTTGTAATAAAAAATTGAGATCAACTGGGGCTCTGCTCTTGTTGAAAAGGAATTTGCCTTTAAATAAAAAAGGCCAAATACCGACTTCACAGATGAGTCATTTATAAAACTCACAATGTCCACCCCAGTTCTTATGAATTCTACCCTTCTACCAAGCAAAAGCAGATTAATGATTGCAGAAAGTCTGGCACACCCAAAATAAAGCTTTCCTCTAAGATGTGCAGTTGGGCCCATCACTTGTTTGAAATATATTTCAGCTGGCAGTCTTGTAAGAAGTCAGTACTCTGAGCAGAAAATGCAGAAACCTCTTTTGATGCCATCATTAGTCAGGCCTGTTATTTAGAATGCCTAAACATTTTTTTAAAGTGATTGAAGACAATGACATTTTAAATGTAATATCCCGACACTCTGCTAATGTGTTCTTAGACATCTATTTTATCATGAGCGTATTTGGGCCACATGAACAAGTTTTTTTAAGGAATCATCTAAAAATTACTATGCAGCAAGTCTGTTCTCCCTGCACTTGGTATGTATCACACATAACAAGTTCAAGTATAAGTGCTGCTGTAACAACTCCTTGGATCTGACACCTGATTTTTTATTATGTTTAATGCATGTTGAATGCAAGAAAGGGGGGTTTGGTCAAGAAACACAATGAGCTAGTAGCAGTCATACAGAAATACAGCATAATATGGTGTTTTTAAAGTACTATCTTAAAAGACAGTGACCTGGTGAGAAAGCACTAAAGCCAAAGAATAATTTGAAACTTGCATTCTGGCCATCATGTATAAAGGACAATTTAAAAAATATATCTGCAGCACAGATATAAACTGTGGTTTATTTCAGTGCAGCAGTATATGAATGACACTAGGAGTCACATTCTGCAGAGACAGAAAAAAGTTGTTGATTTGTTGCTAAAGCTGCGCTTGTTTGTGTAGGCAAATGACAGTGAAGACTGTCTTATCCTCACCTGGTGAAGTAGTCCAGGTGGCAACCATTCTACCCTTAGCCACCTTTCTACATTCCTTAATGTGTGCAAAACGGGCTGTTCCAATTTTCCTGCTTGCTTCAGGCTGTCCATTTAGTTGCTATATTTCTTAAATTTTGTTTAGTACCTCAATTCCAAACCTATACAAAAATGTGAGTTTATTCTGGAGTTCAAATGAAAATGTAAAAATAATAGAACTGGCAGTTGAATGATATGTTTCAGATTATTGAGCTCTTTTTTTTCCCCTACTTTATATTTGCATTCACTATCTCAGATTTTAATAATTTCATAGCCCAAAACAAGTCCATAGTTAGGTACTTTGCCCTGCATTTCAACTTATTTATCGAACCTCACTGGCAGCTTGAAGGCCTCCAGCCCTCCCAACTTAGTCAACTGTTAATTAATCAGCACTGTTAATGAATCACCACTGTTTCAAGCAGCTTTCAGTTCAGATAGCGTTTCTATCCTCAGGCAGTTGGCTTAATATTCCACAAAAAATTTCATGAGATAATATCAAATGTTCTAATAGATTGCTTCTATCTTTGAGCTCTCTTTTGCAAAATTATTACTGTCTTATATCACTATATACGTTTGCGTATACAATTATAGTTTTCTGGTAACATTCTTAATAAACTAATAGTACTTATTTCTCATGTTATCCTAATAAAAACGCTGAAAGAAGCAACCAGAGCTTTGCATCTGAGGATCTAAACATCAATTAAATTTTAGAAAGAGTAGGAAATATGTGGGAAGCATGAAGGTGAACAAAATCTCATAGTATTTAAGAGCTTATTTTGCTATGAAGGAAAAGACTTTATTTAAACATTCCTTCATTTGTCTTGTGTAATCATATGACAGTATTCAACTGAACCTACTAGTAGGTAAAAAGTCTATTTTCACTAGGGCATCCAGAAGGACACTATCAGAATTTTTGTGGATTATTTATAGGTCATTATTTATACGAAAAGCTAGATAATTTTTGCTGGCACCACTGAAAAGACCCTGGCACCATCCTTCCACTCTCCTTTTATTTATGTACATTGAAAAAATCCCCATGGGGCCTTCTCTTCTCTAGGTCGAGCAGTCTTTCCATCATCATCTCTACCTTTAACTTTATCTAATTACAAGAAGCAATGATTTTGTGTTCTTGTCAAATTCACTGATGTGGAAGGTTGGATTGGATACCACCCTGTTAGATGAAGCTTTTCTTTCTCCTCTGAAATGGTCATGGTAATTTCGCTTTAACAATCTTCAGGTCCCCGAGGGTGCTACCTGAACAGCCCCTCTCCTAACTCTGCCTTTAACTTTACATCTTCTTCAATAATTTCCTATGTGAAACCTAATAGTTTGTAATTACTGCTTCCATTGTAGATTAGTTACCCACAGCCCATGAGGCCCCTTGAACAAATCCATATGTTCCAGCAGGATTTATCAGCTGCATTCCCTGCGGAAAACTGGGGCACCAACTGAACAGCTATTTTCATACTTGTGAACTGTCTTCAGTTAAAAAAACACTGACGTTAGTTTTTTGTTATTCTGAATGCTGTGCTCTAGAAAGCATGGGGCAGGAGAAGAAACAACATGTAACACTACATAGAAAATAAATATCACCCCAGCACCACCTGAAGTGGATTTTTAGGTATTGTTTGCCAGCTTGAAAAGGCCATTTTCCTTCAACTGACAGTTTCTTCTGCCCAGTCAGGAGAGCTAAGCGAGGTGTAATTGGATATGAAGATGTTTCAGAGAAGTTTAATATATTTAGGAGAACACTTTATTGGGAAACATTACCAGGATGCAGTATAAGCACTTGAGGACAATATTTTTAGGAGAAACCACTTAACACTTGTTTTTCAGGTGAATCCTTTTTTTCTCCAAAGAAATTAAAGATCGTCCTTAGAGATATTCCTCATCAAGATAAATTCAGGAAGATTGAAAATCTGTGTGTAATTACAGACACACTGTAAGTTATTTCCTCTCAAAGAACGCTCTTAATTTTGTCCTTGCATTTAGCTGTTCTACAAAAATTGATCATGACATGTTGCAAGTGCATCAATCTCTCAGTCCTAATAAAAGGCACATGGTTATAGCATCAAAATGACTGATAGGTTTATATATATAAAGCTTCTTAAATGTGATATCCATGTGAAACTTGAAGACTTTCAATAGATCATAACTTCCCAGTGTTCGCGTTGAACTTAAAGAAGGCATAACTGAGATTAAGCAAAGCCAAAGTCAAAGACCAATGGAGGTTAATGTGTATCTGTGTGTATGTGTGTTAAACAAAAAGGTTCTCTGAAACACAAAGGATTAATTTGAATGACTTTGACCAACACCATATAAATCACTAGACTTATATAAAGCATTTCCATTTTTTGACTTCTGATGCTTTCATTTCTGTCTTCTTGACACATATCTTATCACAGCTAAAAATGGAGTTTGGCTGGCTAGTAACAAGATGGATAGTCTGAGCTAGAAGCAGCTGATGATAGTAGTTTGATGGTGGATAGACATTATGCCAGCCACCGTGCATTCATGTGGCTGGTCTGAAGCTGTGAGTCTCTTTGAAAGAAAAAATCATTTAAAGGATGACAGGTGATGACTATCAGTTGAAGGAGTGGATAATAGTCCTTGGAAATTAAAATAAAACATATAAACAAGATCTGATACTTTACCAAGCACACAAATTCATTTCTGAAGACAAATACATCTGTCAATTGAACAGATTCTTCCCTTTGTCTCTCTTTCAAACTTTGATTTCCAGCTCAGATTTATTAGACACTTTTAAAATTTATTCCTCTGATGCTATTTTTGCTAGTTCCTTTATAGACTAGAACTGCGATTTTAATAGGTTCTAAAAATGAATCCTTTTATTTTTAGTACACAGAACACTGTGTACTAAATGCAATGAAATAGAAGTTGCACAAAATACATGAACCTTAATACTTCCACTCTGCATTTAAGAATAGAAGGTGTTAGTTCACATTTTTCTACAAAAACTGGTATGTAAAACTTTTCTTTAAGTAAATGCTTGATTGTTTTCCCTTCTTGTGTTCCACATAATGGGAATGAGAATTCAGAAGATATTTGTGAAAACCATAATATTTATCACACAGTGGATATTTTGAATCATAACCCTTATGGATAAAGTGCAGGTTTCAGCTAAAATGAAGCAGAAGTCTCCAAAATGATGTTAGGGAAATGAGAGTAATAATAGAAAACTCTAAATAAAACAACTATTAAAAAAAAAACCCCTTCAATAAACGATAGAAATATTACTATCTTTTAAAACATGGTCAGTAGTACAGAAATACTTCTGCTTTTTGAATAATTTAATTTGGACAAGATCTCTTCCCAAATTCACTACTTTGGAAAAAAATGGGCAATTAAAAGTGCCATAATTAAATTATCCTTTATGCATTATCCATGCTAATTATAATGCATAATAGTTTAGAAAGCAAGCATAATCTGATTAAATTAGTATTACAGTAATTCCTTAATATTGGTGTAGTTTACTTGGATTGTTGATTGATTATGACATTAATACAAAATATTATGGAGTAAATGCCATCATGCACAGCTATATTTGTCAGCCCAGAGCACTATAAGCATGACTATTCTGCAGTTACAAAAGTATTAGGGTTCTCTAGTCTGTATCTACTTCAGATAATTCTAATTTTGAGTGTCCAAAATGTTTCTCTGAAATTAAAACTATAATTATATTAATGAAATTAAAACCATAAACATATTAATAGCCCTACATCTTATAATAGGCTTTCAAGCACACAAAAAAGATGAACAAGTATCCAAGAGAGACATTAGATTTTTTTTTCTACAGTCTAGAGACTGTAGTGCAGGTAATAAACAGCTTGGACTACATAATGAAAGTTGCAAAAATTCAAAGTAGTGCAAACCTATTGATCTCACTACAGCATTAACTGGTCAATTCTAAATGCAAAAAAAAAAAAAATTAAATCTAAGTTAATGTGGCTTCTGCATTAATTCAATTCTTTCTTGGTTCAGCAAAAAAGAAAAAGTTTTTTCTGTACAAATCCTACTGTTGCAGTGATGCTTTAGACACAAGCTGCTTGGCTTCTCCTTATGTTCTCTCCACTGCTGAGGATCTCAGAAAAACTGGAGATACATCCCAGAAAATATTAATGATGAAGGTTTTCCAATTAATAAGTCACACCTACTTGTCAAGCAGTTGATCCAAATGAATAAAACTATGAATTTGTAAATAGAAGGAGTAAAGCAAGGAGTTTTCTAAGAAAAAAAGGAAGGTTACACTTCCATTTACTTAAAATGCAGATACATTACCAGAGAGTCAATTCTATTACACCAGTTTAATCATATTACCTTAATGAAACAGTTAACAGGAGCCATAGTGTGATTTTGAAGTTGAGAGAAGGTTTACATGACTCCAAGTGTTTAATCAAAATAGATAGTAACTACTCACCTCTTTGGTTTTCCTGAACTAGTCTGTGTATCTTTATCAGGCACAGCAGTGCTGACAGATGGAAATACCTTTGACAGAGAAAAAAATATAGGTATTTGGGCAATATGCTATGAAATAATTGCAATAAAATAAGATCATTTTCTTTGAAAGAATGCCTGAATACTTCTAAGCCCTTTTGCATAAGTCTGAATTGAAATTTTACATGATTTTATACATACAACCAAAATACTGTAATGTAGAATTCAGTAGATAATAATGGCCTAAATCAAAATCTTGCTCTTGGCAAGAAAGAATGTATCAGATACGGAACTAAGAATTTATTTTTAGTTACAATAATATTTTTACAATCTAATAACCCAAAACAATAAGAAAAATATAATTAATTATAGTTTAAATTTCTTTGCCAACAACTTCTATCCCACCCACTTCTCTGGTACAATGTTCACTTTTCCAATGTCCTTCTGAGTCCTAGGATCAAGAGATGAGCCTTTCTCAGCCGCCACAGTGTTGGTAGTGATAATAACTCATCAGCAGCCTCAGGACTTTGGAGGAAGGAGCATAAGGTTTGTTGTGGAATTTCTTTCCTTTTGGTCTCAAGTTTGTTTGTAAAAGCTTTCTCAGAATATTCTCCTTTCCATTGATCCCCAACTATTTGGGACAGAAAGAGCTGTTGTTTTCCATGCAGTGATTCCCTACTCCTTCTCTGGGACTATTGCTGCAAAAGATACTTTTAAGGTACCACATCTGGAGCGGTTCCACCCCACAATTGTTTTAACAAGCTAAACTCAGCTCAGATTGTGCCAGCCTGGATGAAACCTGAGACCTATGGCCTTCTACCAGCAAGCAATGGCAGAAAATCATATTCACTGGGCTAGACCTATCACCAAAGTGAATGGAAAATTACCTCTGACTCTCACCTGATGGGATCTGGCTCAGCACATGCATTCGTGAGGTAAAATGTAAAGGAAACAAGACTGTACTTGTGTTTCCTGAATGTAAAACAAATGGTTAGACTATGAAAAGTTCAGCGCACAAATGTCAGCTTTCTTTTTTTAAACATTCAGTATAATTAACATTTCTAAGAAAAGGCACTGCTTTGGAGCTGGATAGTATAATTGAAAATATTGAAACACAGCAATAAAACCCTTTTTTCTGTCTTGCTACATGGGAGACATGGAATTGCACATGTTGGATTACGTGTTCACGGGTAGAATTGGGAGAATGGAGTTAGTAAAATCAAGCCAACTTCCCAAATTCATCATGCATTTTATATTTATCAATCTGGAGTTTTTTTCCAAATAGAGCTGTTTTCTTATTCATACAGTTTTTTTGTTATGTAAAGAAGTGAAAGCTCCTTTTGAGACTGACATCTTTCAAATGAGGAATTAGAAATGTTCCTTATTAGTTTGCAGTATATCATTGATGCCACTGTAGGTTCTTGTTATTTCTTTGAATTAAACAAAGTTAATATCTGTATTTTTCCATGTAACGGTTTTCCTCATAGTTGTTTACTTTACTCTTTAATGCTTCTTTGTTTCTAAATCTTCTTTGAGGTAAATGAAAATGGGAAGAGAGTTTAAAAAAAATATGTTTGAGATGAATAGCTGCATCTTTCATAAATCTGTTTTTTAATTACAAATGAGCTCAACAGAATAATGCATTTTACTTTAATTACGATTTTGATGACCTTCTTAGAGCTGAAAGCCATTTCTCTTTATTTAATGACATGCATGTGTGTGTTTCAGGAGTTCTGTTGCTAAGTGATTTCCAGGGAAGCTAGTGAAGCAAACTAATGAAGTGTCTGATAATATTTTGTCATGTTTTTATGGAATGGCATTATTGGACCACGAAGAAGCTGTCTCACGTTTGCAAAATCTTCATAGTTGGAAGGTTTGAGAGAGCATATCAAGAGCATATCAGCTTTGAAAAGAATGCCCCACCTCTTTATTTTACCACATCCATCTTGTGCATTTGACCATATAGTGCATGAGGCTAGAGATAGATAAGTGCAATCCATTTTCCCCCGTTACTTTAAAAGATCCAAACTATGTTTGAATCCTATATATGTTTCTTTCCTTTCTCTTTCTCTTGGGTGCTCACTCTTTTTAAATTAACATCACCATTCCTCTTTCCTGCAACTTTGTTACTGACAGAAGTGAAAGTGCAGTGCATCTGACATATATAGTGTATAAATTCAGCTTGGAGATAGGGAACTTGTCAGCTTCAGAGGGTTTCTGCAGCAGGTGGAAGTGACACAGCACTGACTTCACTGCAGCTCTGCCACAACAGTGACGGAACTTGGGCTCAGCTCCATACACAGTTTTAAAACACTCTTTACAACACATTTGTTCATAAGTAATCTCCTTCACAATGGCAACCCAAAGGAGTGGGATCTTAAAATGGAAATGCTTAAGCAATTCTAGAAGAAAACTGGTGTAGGATTCTTATACTGCGTCATGTTTCAGAGAGGAAAGGGAGCCATATTTACTGTGGGATCAAGGATTTTAAGTCTTCAGTTGGAATGATAAAGGATATTAGCAAGTTATAGAGCATCTGGGTACCAGTTAAGTATACCAGAAAGAAGAGGTAAATGATATATCCTTTAGTTGCATGTTGTATGTGATTTTAAAATGAATTTTTTAAAACTGATTATTTAAAATGGCTACTGATATATTGCCTGTATATGAAGGAAAAAGAAGCATTTTCAAGGATAATTGAGTGTAAAGAATCCAGCCTTTACCAGATTTCAATCATTACTAAAATTCTCGGACCGTTCTTAAAGAAATTAACCACAAATTGTTATTTTTATTTTCTTTTAAAGACAATGAAGACAAAAGCATTGTATAAAGTGCAAAAGTTAAGCTAAATTGATTTCAGGTTTGAAAAATTCAGGGAAAATTATAGTTTGGACATATCCTAATTTAAAAAAACATGAATTTTGCAATAGCTTTTCTTTCCCACTCTGACTTTCCTCTAGATCTTCTTTTTCTCAAGTAATAAAATAACACCCCCCATTGATCCTGCTAGACCAAAACCATGTTTGTATTATACATTATTAAAGTAGTTTCAGACTCATGATATAGTATGCTTGGGGCTTTGCAGCAGCATTATTTTACTTGATGTTCCTTAAAAAATACTCAAGGGATTCTAAGGCAGTATTAGCTCCTTTTACAATGAACTGCATAACCTGTTTAGTTGTATGGCATTAGATTACTAAAAAAAATCAAAGGTGGTGGTACTTCCCACATTCTATTTCAGAGTTACATTTTGTAGGCAGGCTTTTCAGTCCCCACAGAAAAGGCCTAATGTTGAGAGATTGCATATATTTATTTATATTTAATTTACCAGTGGGGAAGTTACACAGATGGTGGCTAAAGAGAACAGCTTACAGTTTCTCTGTGAGAGTGCATACCAAACCTGAAAGTTCCTCAATTACTTGTGTACCTACAGCGTCAATGTACTCCTGCTGCAACCTGCTCAAAGGGCAAACACATACCATTCTAATTTTTAAATTAATCCCTGTCTGTCTTCTCAGGATTGAAAGTAAAATATTCATGTTTCTATGTGACAGAAGAGAATAGTTTTCAGCTAGAAAGAGAGATGGCACAGGAAAAGGACATGTATTTAAATTGCAAAGACTAAATGGTAAATAAAACTGATAAAACTACACCAGTCTGTGGCATCATGATATGTGGGTACCGTGTGTCCTGTGAGAGGACAGAGCTGTGAAAGGATTGCCTTTTTGCCTCATTCCCTTTGCTGCATGAGCCAGGTGGAGCTCTCCCAGAGAGAAAGTAGGTCTCCTCACAAAAACAACCAAACATGTTGAAGCAGAAACCTGATTTCTGCTAAGTTTATTCTGCTCTCTAAAGAAAATGAGAAAGACTGAAAGATAAATGTAATACAAATAAACTGAAGGGCTTCAGTAAGGACCAGGGGGAAGGTAGACAGGTAGCCCTCAGAGGTAGAAAGACAGATTTTTTCCCAGGAGAAAATGGGCAACAGCTTCTGAGGTAGGGGAGAAGCCCTGAAGCAATATTCAACCAGTCCTGTAACACTAAGGCTTGCTGAATCAAATGAAGTCAGAGCCCCACCATGCAACAATATGTTGTGCAGGCTGTTGTAAGGTCCTTTTGTTCCAAGGTTGCACTCTAGCAATCCAAATTTTTCATCTCAAAAGCTGTTGTGTGCTAGTTGGTGTTCCAGTACGGAAAATCAAGGGCCTTTTGGTGACTTGTGTCATATTCAAATTTCAGAAATTTCAGTAGTGTGGCTTACTAGAGACGCTTCATGTTAGGAAGACATTGCCGAAATTCGTGGTTTACTTGTACTCAGTTGGCACTGAAAGGTGCAAAACTTGAAATGATGCTAAACATTCATGTTTGAATGCTGTTCTCATCTCTGTGTCAAACATGGGTGAGCCGAGGAAGAATGGAATATTTCCTGTGAACAAGCTGTTCCTTTGAATAGTGAGAGATGTTAGTGCTGATTTCATATCAGACACAGGGAGTTTTCATCTGTCTGGTGATACTGCTATCAGTACTGGAAGTCAATATAAGCAATGGCTTTTGGACTTGAGATTCCAGATCTTGCCTGGGACCTAAGCAGAATCGGCCTAATTACTTAGTATTTGCAATAATAGTTACACAATTGGCTGCTTTTCCCAACTATACTTTATCTGGAGCAGACTGACATAACTGTGTCAGCTAACCTTTCCTTCTCTCTTCACACTGAAAGTTTAGCAACCCACGTGTTGCCTCCAGATAATTACATAAATGAGTTATAAATACTTTATCAGAATATTAGGCATGATGGCCTGGGGTAAAATTTGTTAAATCACTGAATATGTCTAGCGTCTGATTTTTTTCCTGCAACAGTGTATTCTGTTCTATAATAAAACAATAAACAAAACTAAGTGGAGTTTGTTAGTCTGAGTGTTTATCAATTCCTTGCTCAGGACAGATAAACATTTTATGAGCATATGAGGACTCATTACACCCACACGTAATGAAATAGTCAGACATCTGACTGAAAGATGGAAAACAATGTAATGCATTACAGTTAGCACATTCTTCTGAAAGGGGAATCATTGGATGACTGGTACCTTGTTGTACCCTCCTCTTGTCTCCACCTTCCCTTCACACCTTCTTCCCTAAGTCATATTTGCAGTAATACCCATTCTGTATTATATTTATAGTAATTGACGCATATAATCCACTGAAGACTGTGTATTGTTGCATTCTTCCCTAGTGTCTTATGTGATCTTTGTTGAGGATTGATACAAAACTGTGTTGAGAAGAGTGGTAGGTAAGCAAATATAAGATTGTGTTGTGCTTTAACTCTTCTGTCTCCTTTGGGAGTGTTACATTCTTGAAAATCAGAAACTCCATTTCTTTTCTCTTTTCCTGTAACCAGCCCTACAGTTCAGAGAAATCTTGAAGTCCACTAGGACTCAAATATTTGATCTCAGTATATTTTTCTTGGTTTTGGCACCTCAGCTAGATATGTCACATTATATTTAAAATATAATTTATTTTCTAACCATGCCTTTTTAAAAATGACAAAACATTTTACCAATCACTTATGAAGTGAAACTGCAAAAAGAACTTCTGCATTTTTTTAACAATAAGATGACATTTTATCTGTATAGATTTGTTTGTCTGGGTGGGTGGAAGGCATGTTTGTTCAGAAATAAAATCACCTCATCTGAGTACAAAATAAATATCTTCTGTGTAATGAACAACATGAAAATTGTTATTGTTGCATCATTAACAAATGTCTTGCTTAGACATCAAAAGTGCTTTCTCTAAAAGGTGAGCTCTTGTTCACATTACGTTTATTCATCTGGAATGTTTGTCTTTAAAAGTACACATAGGAGCCAAAGGCAAGTTTTAGAACTGTATGTTTTGAAACATTGATCTAAGCATTGTTAATGGAAGTGTTATCTAAATCTTGTAGAAGTAATGAAAATTTCTCCAGGTGTTAAAACGCAGAATCTTCTGTCACTTTGATATCAGGGTTAGACGACAAAGTGGATTGCCTTGTCCATCAAAATGTAGTAGGGGAAAACTTCACTGACTACCCAGGTAAGAGTGACAAATACACAGGAAAGCTGATGTGGAATTTATCAAATGTAAAAATACTAGCTGCTTACCAAAAAACTACAAAAACCCGACAAAAAACCACAAGCCACTAATGAAAAGAAAAAAAAAAAACCCAAACCAAACAAACAAGAAAAGCAAGAAAAAAAGCTGATGAAAGATGATGTTGTTTGCATAAATTTATTTAATTCGAGAATAATTTTAGAATTGGATAGCAATGTTGTTTTCTAAATGAAAGAATAATTATCTAAAAAGACACGTTTAAATTTATTTGATTTAATTTCTAATCACTACTTAGACTGAGAAGAAGATAACCATATTACTTTCACAGGGAGTCTAAAACAAAGGTGGGAAAAGTTTGGTTAAAAACAGAGTTGCCTTCAGCTTTTTTTGAGAAGGTTAATCATTATCTTGAGCTTTAAGCTGAGCTATGAGAAAAATAAAAAATAGTTAGGGTGTACAGTTTTGTTTTAGAATGATTTCCTTAAAGGCAACACATTATTTGGCTTGAATTATTGGGTGTAAGAGTGGCCAGATGGAAACTTCAATTTACATTTTATTTTAACTGATGTATCAACTATTTCATTGACAAAGAGAGGTGTTACTTTGGTGAGTGAGAAAAATGTTATTTTCTGCTTATAGTTGCATTAAAATGTTACAGTATGTTAGAAGTTTCCACTCAAAGCCTTTTCATCACTATTGCTGTTTCCCAGACTCCTCCATTTTTAGCTGTTCCTAGAAGTGAGAGCTCTAGAAGGTGTTACTATGGCTGACATTTTGCTGCCATTTCCTCCATCCCTCCCCATATATTGATGAATGCACAGTGTATTAAAAGGGCTGCATTTGTTAAGGACTCAACCCACTTCAGGGTCTTAATTGGTTTGCTGAGGCAGTACTGATATTTCTTCAGTTTTCTTCAGCGAAACTGACAGCTTAAGAGTACAAGAGTTCAATCCCTGGCTTCCCAAATCTCTCACCCTCATTAAATCACCCCCTTTTTCCCTTTTTTTCAAGAGAGTAAGTCAAAAACCCAAAGCCTGTGTCAATCTTCAAAGCTAAAGAGGAACTTGTGCTCTGCTGTTTGAGAAAAATAGAAAAGCAGTAATTAAACTATGTTTTGATTCACTTGAAACCCACCCCCTTAGCTCCTTTTTCCTCTTCTGCCTTGCTTATACTTTTCCAAAGGCAAAACCCCAATGTATTCACTGGCCACAAACAGGAGGTAACATTTTTCATGGCTTATGCTTGTCTCATAGATCTGGGATTACAGAACTATGGCATTGATTCTTTTTCTAGCTGATATCACAGAATGACATAATAGTTTGTGTTGGAGGGGACCTTAAAAGTTCACCTGGTCCAATCCTCCTGCCATGGGTAGGGACATCCTCAACTAGATCAGGTTGCTCAGAACCACATCCACTCTGACCTTGAATGTTTCCAGGAACTGGGCATTTCTTTTTTATTTGGGCAACCTATTCCAGTGTTTCATCACTCTCATTGCAAAAATATTTCTTCCTTATATCTAGTCTGAATCAACCCTCTCTTAGTTTAAAACCATTATCTTCTGTCCTATTGCAACAGTCCCTAATAAATCGACAGGCCTTTCCATACTCTTGGAAGGTCTTAGTGTTCTACTATGAAGTGATTTCATAGATGCCACCTGTTCCCGGAACATGTTTTGATGGTTGCAGCTTCTGACATATCTATAATCTGAATTCTATTTTCTTTTTGCACAAGTTTCCCCCCAGTCACTATTCTTTAGAACCTTCTAAAGAAACATCCATGGGACCTGAAATGCTGAAGCAGATCAGTGGGTTTACAGCATTATTTTGCAGTGAGGCAAAATAAAGTGACAAGATTTAAAAAGCATAAGAGTTGGAAAATCAGTATAATATTTTCAGTGGTATTTCGTGTGCTGGTATTGAAAACTTTAGCACTTCTCTGGCAAGAGTTTCTGGCAAGAAGGCTTGCTGTATATGTTCAGTGACATGGCAACTCTTTGTTCTCCTTCTTTAAAAATCTGGCAGAGAATTAGAATTCTTTTTAAACTAGAAAATGTCTTATGGGCAGCAGTTTAATTTTCTTATATTAGAAAACAACTACATTGTCACGAAGTATTAGAACTGCAGTATTTGAACTGGAGACATGTTTGCATTTCATGACTTACTTGTTTGATTTCCTATGCTATTTTATTCATTATATTTTCCAGCACCCTGACTTTTAAATTTTATGTGAAATGTATATTTTATTTTGAGCAAATACAAACACTTTTAAAAGCCATTAAAAAAACCAGTCCACTCTGACTGATGGATATTGATAATCTTGGCATGGTCAAATAGAAATTCTGGAAGCACCAGCCACATGCTTGGCTATTTTCAATTATTTTTTTTTCTTTCCACAGGGTGTAAATGAAGCTGCAAGCCTTGAGGAATATAGAGATGATATATCAGATATAGAGAATTTTTCCATAATAGAGGACCTTTCCAGGGACAACTGGGGGTTAAAAGATTTCCTGTTCTGGACTGCAGCCCCATAGGGCTAAAACTACATCTGATTACAGTTAAATAAATGCCATAGAGCAGGGGAAAAAAGAAATTAGAAAGAATGTTTTGTATTATTTGCAATTAATTCCATTTCTTCCCCTAGGCAAACAAACCATTATCTTTGGTGATGGTAAAGTCTTTGACATTATATGAAACTTTCTTATTTTACTCTAAGCCCAAGAATAACATTTCTTGAAGAGGTGGGTGAAAGAAATAAGAAACTGATAAAAGAAATGTTCAACTTTTAATTAAGATTCGCTGCAAACAGTCAGATTAATGATTTGCTTTATTTTCCCCTCAATATCAGAAATCCTGTGTCACACCCCTTGATTTAGTACAATGTAGTTACCATGCAGAGAAAATTCTGTCTTCCTGCATTTCCATAGCTAATCTTTTATTATCCTATAGCCAGCTTTTATAGCCCAGAGCATTACTTTTTATCTGCTGAGGAAGTTTTAAATGGGCATCAATACTGGGCACTCCCTTTTCCTCCTCATAGTCAGAAAACACAGAAAACAGCTAAACTATGTCTAAACAGCCCAGAGTAAAATCAGTTACATTTCTCCAAGCTGCATACTTTGGTGCAGTTCAAAATATTATACTAATATAACAATTCTGTAATTTTGGTTTGAATTTTTTTAAACTTTTGGACACTTTGCTCCAGCTTCCCACACACACCTCCAAAATGCTTTCAGCTAATTTTTCTTCTAATTCATATTCTTAGTTTGGGGCATTTGTGATTCCCACTCCACATGTTCTAATGAATTATTCTGTTGAATAATCAAGATGTTGCAAGTGACAAACAGGTGCCAGTGCACTGTAATACAACAGAGAAGAGAGTGCTCTTGCAGGCTACACATCTCCAGAATGGCCTACACTCACTGCTGTGAAGTGCTGAGAACATTTGTGAGTGAGTCCGTGTTGTTCACTTCCCATTTCCCTCAGTATTTGTTCAAGGAAAGTTACTGCACCTAATCTGCATTGCTGGGATTGTAACCCCAGAAATTTATTGGAATATTGCTCCAGGCCCAAAGACTTCTTTTTAAGAAGAGTCAGAGCATCTTGCAGTTGGTACCATATGGTTCAATTGATTGAATGAAAGAATTTAATTCCACCAAAGAAGGAAGACTCTGAGCTAACTATAATCATTCCAGTTATAAAAATAAAGCGATGGTTTAATGATCAGTAGCATTAAATCCCAACAACCAAAACTTTTTGGAATGAGGAGACGAAGAACCAAAATGAAAATATTGCTCTGTTACCAGGAGTAGCAGACCTGCTATTAACAACTGTCTAAGATATCTCATCCTAGTAACGGCATTTATTTCTGGTCTTTATCTGCTTTGCTCTCCCTCACATTAAAAAAAAAAAAAGGTATTGGCAAAAGAAAGAGGACAGATAAATGAAATAGGAATTATCTGTTTTGAATTACCTTCCGCATGTATGATCCATTATTTATTCTCTTCATTACAACCTCATTGGTTTCAAAAATGTTACACTGTTAAGTGGGAATTAGTTGTCTTCTCTGTTTATGTGGTACCCTTTCTTTGTATATAACTTGGTGAATTACAAGAACAGGAACTACTAAACATATGGATTGATGTTTTGATTAGGATGCCAAATCATTAAGACAGTTTAGAGATCTGGGATAAGCATGGCAAAGTCTGTTATTTTCTACCCTACAGATTATCAGAACATGGATGAAATTGGAAGTTTAAGATAATAAAGAATAATTGTTTTACGAGAGCATCATATTGGAGAAAGTAGTTTCTTATTCAGTGTCCTAAAGCTGCCTTTCTACATCTAGGATATTTTTAATTTAGGAATCAGCAGGTTAGGGCACCATTAGTTTTGTTGCTGACCCACTCAGATCTTTACAAGCTTTTCAAATGACAGTCTACCTGGTATGACCATTTTGCTATCCACTACTCTCAAAATAGCATATCACTGTCTTTCATTTCATATCCTGTCAGGATGCTTAGCCAGTGACTGAATTGAACCAAATGTGAAGTTGTCACTTGTAGAGACTTCTCTAAGTTGACATAACTATACTGGTTAAATCTGTGACAGAATATTTCCCCCCAAAATTCACTGACATCCTTGTCATCCTGATGTCAACACCTCATCTCTGTTCCTGACAGCTAGGTCACCCCTCCATTCACTAGTGTATTAAATAGTAACCTAAGCCATGTTTAATAATGAAAAAAATAATGTTTCATAGTGTATTGGTTTTGCACATTCTGTTTTTGGAAGCAGGGGGGCCACAGAGTTGGCTCCTGTGAGAAGTTGCTGGAAGCTTCCACCATGTCATAGCAGAGCCAATCCCTGATGGCTCTGAAGATGGACGTGCTGCTGGCCAAAACTGGGCCAATGACAGAGGTTGGTAATGCCTCTGTGATGACATATTTAAGAAGAAAACCAAAACAAAGACATAGAATTTTGCTTCTAGCCAGAGAAGAGGAAGAAGTGAGAGCATGTGAGGGAAACAACACAGAGACACGAAGGTCAGCGCTGAAAGAGGGGCAGGAGGTGCTTCAGAAGCCAGAACCGAGATTCCTCTGCAGGCTGTGATACCTTTAAGTTTTAAGTTTTCTGTTCTGTTTGGATGTGCTTTTCCGTTGTGCTTGGGTGATGAAGACAAAACAGTCTGATTCCAGCTAGGGACTCAAGGACAGCATCTTTAAACTTCAAGCCCTAAGCATAAACAATGTGAAAAGATGAGGGCAGACACGCAAGCAAGCAAGGAGGATGAAACTTCCCTATTTGAGACTATTAATTGCACAGTTGACTCCTGCATGCAAATGGACTGAAACCTATAAAGGTGTGAGAACTTGTAACCAACCCCTCCTTTGCTTCCATCTTGGAGCCATCCAGGCAGGGGTCACAACTGTAGCACTCATACTGCCAGAGTGTGGCTTTTGTAGGCCTTTAGTAGGCCTCTCAATAAATACCCATTTTATTCCCCTCAACTCTGTGTGTAGCCTCTGTTCCAGCTCCTCAAGGCATCAGCTGTGGTGAGACCACAGTGAGGGAGCTGTGCCCTGCAGCCCATGGGATCCATGGGGGATGCAGAGATCCACCCACAGCCCATGGGGATCCATGGGGTATATATATATGTAATATATATCCACCTGTGGGGGAGGTGCCCATTCCAGAGCAGGTGAATGCCTGGAGGAGGCTGTGATCCAGTGAGAGACCCATGGAGAGAGGGCCCTGCTTCCCGGCTCAGCCTGTCCTGGACTGTAGCCCATGGAAAGAGGAATCACATCACAGCAGTTTTGGGAGGACTGTGTGCCCATGGGAGGGACTCTCGTTGCAGCAGGTGTGGTTTGGCTGCTGCTCGTGAGATTGGACCCACGCTGGAGAATTTATTGGAGAACTGTGTGCCCCACGGCACAGGGGCAGGACTCCTCTACCAGAGCAGGGAAGAAAATCTCAGTGATGAACTGACCAAGCCCCCATGCCCTGTCACCCTGCACTCTCGGTGGGAAGGAGAGAGAGGCTGTGGGGGAAAAAGGTGTTTTGAGGGATAATTTTACTCCTCTTTATCCTTCTCTGATTCTGATAGCAAAAAATTTCACTTTGCAACATTAAGTTGAGCCTGCTTTGCCGTTGAAGTCTTTTCTCCCGGTCCTTAACTCAGAAACCTTTTGTTAACTTTTTCCCTTTTCCCTCCTCTGCCCAACTGTGGCAGGGGAGGGTGAGCAAGTGACTCTCATGGGTGCCTGGCGTTGGGCCTGTGTCAAACCATGAGACACAGTGGTGGATTCCTGCTTGATAATCCTTCCCAGATTTGGGCTATTTAAATAGTATTTTCCATTAGGACTAGCCCCTTGTACTTATGTTCTGTTATTTCTCCAGCGTTCAGCAGAGTATGTATAGAGGGCAGAGTGGCAATACACATGTTACAGCATCATCCATTTTTAGACTGGCCTTCCTGCAACAGGGAATATACATTTTTTCTCTGAAACAGGGAATATACATTTTTGTCATGTTAATGAGTAGTGTTGTCCAGCTCTCTTGGTTTAAGGCTGAAAAGCAGCTGCAGCATGAACATATCATGCACCTACAAGACAAGGGCCATGGCTGGATGACAGGCAACAAGGAGATAAATGACTGGTTTAGGGCTCTGTGATTTCAATATTTATTAAAAGCTTTTCTTAAGCATTTCCATAATTTTAAAAGCTGTCTTTTGGAGCCCCAGAAGATACAGCTGTTTGTGCCAGTCAGCACAGACAAAAAATGTACATATATGTGAATTTTAGTGTATAAAGTAGAGAAAAAGGGCATGTGCTTGTGAATTTAGCTTTACCATATGAATAATCTCTCCAATTCTACTTTTTTTTTAAACAGTTGTTAAAATTAAATATTACTGGTCTATCACAGCTTTCAGAATCTTGTATTTACCTTTCACATTCTAAGAAAATGAATAAGACTTCTAAGGAACATGATATTTTCAAGCTTTTTTAAAAATCAGACTTCACCCTAATTTATTTAACTATAAAAGAGGAGAGAAAAAATCCCAAAAAACTTCCCTCATAATTTTTCTTTAAAACAGTTAGCTTAGCATACACTAGATTTAAGGCTACTATGATCTTTATTACTTTTTAAATGGAACTTCTCAGAGTTATTTGTCTTTGAAACAAATCAAGAAGAAGACCATATGTACCACTGCAGACTATCTCAAAATACAGCTTCATAAGCCCTTATTTCAGTTGAGAGGGGATAAAGAGAACCATTTATTTTCATAATGGCTCTATTAGGGCAGACCATGCCTCTGCCTAGAAATGCCCTGTTAGCAAAGCTGTCATCCA
Source organism: Acridotheres tristis (assembly GCA_037013685.1). Lineage (NCBI taxonomy): Eukaryota > Metazoa > Chordata > Aves > Passeriformes > Sturnidae > Acridotheres > Acridotheres tristis. Next base: position 96,830,639 of record CM072886.1, on the reverse strand, counting down.
ACAATGATCTCTGGGAAGGTGAATGAATATAGCACAGACTGTTCCTGCATTCATTTTAGAATAGTCAATAACTTCCTCCATGTCTGTACTATTTCACAAAGCATCATAATTTCTTAAGGTTTATTTTTTGTTTAGTAATAATGCCCTCTCATGGACCACAATTCGATCCACAGTGGAAACTTGCCTAAGCAGAGAATTATACACTAGAGAAATATTTACAAGATCTATTGTAATTTCTGCTGCAAGTGGTCTACAGAGTCATTTTTTAGACTACTGTGTGGATTTGATATACGGAATTTCTTCTCCCACTGCCCCTGGTCATATTCCTGGGTCATATATGACTGTTCAAGACACTAATGGTATAAGATCAAGGCAATCCAGTTTCAGAAGTAAATTCTTTGTAGGACACTTGGGAACAGGACATGCTAGGAATAATAAGCTGGACACCTACTATGAAAAGGTGTCACTTGGGAATGCTTAAAGCCTAAGGAGTTTCCAGAGAGGATAATCTTTCAATAAGAACCCATGCCTCATTGAAGTCAGTGTGTCCTTTGAGCTAGAGGCCACATTTTACATGTTCTGTTTCACTACCAAAAAACAAATTTAATATAGACCTTTAATTTTTAAGATTAAAAAAAAAGCCCACAAAAAGCCAAAACAAAAAATCCCCAACACCACTTGGGAATAGGATTACAGAAATTTTACATTATTGCACTATCTTAAATACAATTCTCAATTCCCATTAGAATAATTGGTCATGTGTGTTTCAAATACAACAATGCATATGCAGATTTGATTTCACAAGACAGGAAGGAGAAAAAACGGTTTTAATTTGGAAATCATCCCAGATGGAGGATATGGAAATTTTGTTTTCAAGGCACAAGAGAAATACTGCCATTGTATTTTGAAATGAAAAATGAAAATGTGAATCAAAGCCAATCATAATGATTAATTTGACATTGATCAGGGTGAATGCAGGAGAATATGGTGTGGTAAATTATGATGAGGCACAGATCATTTACTTCAAAGTGTCAATAGAAAAGTTTGAAGAAAAAAGTGAGACATTGCTGGGATTTATGATGAGATATAAGTATTGGTTTATAATGTGATACCAAGGAGCTAGTGATTTGGAAGTTATGATGTGAAATATCCTTTTTAAATTCTGTTATAAGTAAAAGTTGATAAAGTTTATTAGGTGCTAGCTTGGAGATTAAACTTTTGTTTCACTAGTAGAAAAATATCTATATTGCCATACAGTTCAGAAAGCTTGTGGTTTTTTGCTATCTTTGCAGGCGTAACTCCACATTTGGCAATTGTTTAGGTAAGAAACTGAAGAAAAATTTTAGGTTTTATGACAAATACACTAGTTGTACAGTTAAGGTGCTGAGAATTGAAACTAATTACAAAAGGGTCCCGTGGAAATGTGGATTTTAAATTAATTGCTTAATCTTAGGGCTATGATCTGGCTCTCAGATTAAAAAAAAAAAAAAAAAAAGATATTGAAGGAGTTGAATCAGCACTAGGGAGAAGATGCATGCATACACTACTGTTAAGTAGCACTGTGCTATTATGGTTTGGGTGCTCTCATCATGAAGCCTGAACTGATGTAGGAAGAATTTAAAGTCATGGCTCTAAGGGGCATTAGGTCAAACCCAGCATCGCTACTCACGGATTTTTTTGCTATGGCATCAAGACATTATTCCTCACATCCTCAGTGCTTCTTTCCTCAGGACTAGAAAATAAACTTTTACCACATTCACCACCCTCTCGTATCTCAAAGAGCTGACAATAAGTATTCCAAATCAGATTCTAGTTTTTAGTATAATAAACAATTATAGCTATTAAGGATTATAAAAATCTTTGGTTTAGAACTCTATAAGTTCCAGAACAGCAAAAAACCAATCCATAAGCACTAACATCTTCCAAATTTTTCAGAAGATTGCCTTTCTCTGAGTATAATCAATATTTTGTCTCTTTGGGTATGCTAGTGTTATTTATTAACAACACTACTCATTACACTTAACTCAGTGGCAGGAGTAAAATTCTCTTCCTCCCTTTTTGCTCTGTGTGGCACGTTTTCTTGGGTGAAACATCCATCTACTTATTCTTGTTACTAACACACTTGGAACAAAATACAAAAGAGGAATAAATGCATGGATGTAATTACCAGCTCCTGATTAAGCACTGACAAGAGTAATCCTGGCATGTACTTGGGTTTGTCACTTTCAGGTGACATTAGGTAAAAAACTTCAAATTGCTCTTTTAGGGATAAAAGGCAGCAAAGCCTTTTTTGTGCATCTGGCCTGAAGACAGACACTTGAGCTGACACTGTGGCAGATTGTAAGTGGGCATAGCATATTCTTCCACCAGACAAAGTGACATTAATATTGTGCCTTGCCATGAGTTATCATGGCCACAAGCCATTAGTTCCAATTAAAATAATGATTTTCTCTTTCAGGATGCAATGCCAGACTTTGTATCAGGTCAGTGATTAATGCGTATTCCTTTTGTGCCTTTAATGGTGAAATATAAACAGGGTAGGCTAATAATCTATCTTCTTTATAACTGACACTTTTAAGTAGGACAAGCACACACTGGGTGCAGACATTCACCTAGGTATAGTGACTGTTTAGTGAACACAATCATTTGTCTCAAGTTCAACCTGGGGCTTAAAGCCAGAAGTTCCAAGAAGTGCCAGTTCCTGGTGTTGATTATGTACAAAGTATTATTTTTTTTTTTTGGTAAAAATAGGATACCTTTTTTCTGTCTATGATTTTCTAAGTAGAAATTCTCACTTCTTCCCCCCCCCCATTTTATTTTATTGAAGAGATCTTCAGTGGATTTTACAACAATTTATTCCAAAAATTAATCTAGAAGAACTGAAGCACAATGTCATGCTATCACAGTTCTAACTGGCTATTGCACGTTGACTGTGCCATGGTGTTAACTGTCTATACTTATTTTTGTCCAAGGCATACACAAGATAATAAGATTAACACAGCTCTAACAAAAGAGGGTTAAACAAACTGCTTAATGTTTGCTGTGGGCTACAAGCATAGAAACAATTATTAAATATTGTTATTAGTTTGAAAGTGACAGAAACAGTATGTTTATAAATGCCACGACGCACAGAGATGATTCATCATAACTGGAAGTCATACAGCTCAGAAAACGGGCTTCAAATAATCTCTTGTACCTACACATCTGAATGTCATGCAAAATAAATTTATGAGGCTCGATTTTTTTAAGGTATTATGTTCTTGGAGAATTTCAGCCTTATGTTTGGGATTTTCTTGCTGTTTATGCCTGCAGTTAGCTTCCAAAGGCCACAGGGTCTAGTGGCCCAGAAAGCTGCTCTAGTACTTGCATAATAGTGTTATTTGCTTTGCTTTGTACATACACATATTGCCGATCCATGCCCTGGAAATCTTCTTAAGTGTAAGGGAAGTGCAGAGCAAATAAATAAGTTGAACTTGTTGGTTTTGGGGGCAGTAATAAAGCTACTGTATTAGGCAGGCCATCATTTGAACTGACCAGCAATCGAAGTCCCTTGAGCAGAATGTGCTCTTGAAGCTATCACTGCTCAAGCGGTGTCTGCTCGCTCAGATACATGGAATACTTTGGTCTGGACATGGTTTTGGGATGGATCTTAGCAGCTTGAAACTTGCTTTTCCACTGTAAAGATAGATTTATCCAGATGCACTCCTCCTCTTATCTCACCATACTTTCCTCCTTGTAGCAACATAAAACTTCTAACTAAGCAATGGCATTTTCCTAAGTGGCTAGAGAAAAAGTGTCCAAATTCACAGCCATGTAATATTGCTAACAATACTCAATTAAGAACCAGGTCAAAATTTTTAAACCTTTTCAGATGGAAAAAGCTGGTTTTTTGGGTTTTTTTTGAGAGCAGTGAAAGCTTTATCAAAGTTCAGCTAGTAGAGTGAATTCTTTCCAGTAAGGGATTTCTCCCCTATTAAGAATCCAAGAAAGCATTACAACACTTAAGTATTTCCTCCATCTATTAATTCTCTTGGCAGATTAGAAGAGGAAAAAACAGACTACTGGAGAGAGAAAAATTACATAAAACTACACCATGGTAGCTCCCAAAGAGGCTGTTACCACCTCTCCCACTTTAAGTCACTATTGTTATCAGAGAAATGAGAGACAGCTGATCAATATAGAGTATGCAGAGGAGCTCCTGAAAGTTTCTTGTCATGGGGAAAGTTCTCATTTGCTAATGCTGTTACGGTAGCATGCACTGTATTCAGGATTTATATAGATCAAGTTGTGGTTTTAAAACTACTGAGTTTGTTTATGAAATGTTAAATTCCTTGCAGTCTTTCAAAGAAAGGGATGGGAAGAAGGAAAACTAAATACCAAATTTTATGAGTTACTTGATTTCTGCCATAACAAGCAATAAAACCAGAGATTTCTGTTCATGTTTACATCAGTATTCCCAATACCCACCATATCTTCATGGATATTTGGGCATGTTTGAGTGTTTGAGAGAAAAATTGTCACACCACAAGTATTAATAGTATCTGTAATAATATATAATTATTATATCATCTGTAATAATGGGAACTCATGCAGCTCCCATGCATCCTGGAAGCACGATTTGTACATATATCACTGATGTTTGTAAACTTGCAATCCTCAAAAGAGAGTGTTTGTTCCACTTAGAAATGTTCAACTACCAGGAAAGGTAGCAGTTGCATCTACCAGACCCCCAGCTGCATTGGTTTTGTCAGCTGAAAGTATTGTCTCTCAGAATTAACTTCAAATCTGAATGGGGAAGAGCCGTTGTTTTTTGCTGCCATACAATTTTTCTCCTTCCACTTCAAAATGACAGAAAAAAAATTGGGTTTTGTCCAAGTCTACAATGAGAAAAAAATGCAGTTCTGCTTTCAGTGTTTTCTATGTCAGAGTATTTTCTTTAGTCTACTTCCAGGATTATTTCATGTTCTAGGTTTGCTTTTGTCACTCGAACAGATCCTTCTTTTCCTGAGACAGGTTTTTTGCAGCCTTAGTCACTTTGGCTTTGAAGTCTTCTCCAGACTGTATCTCTAGATACCTGAGAAGTATTTTGCTTTCATTCCACTTCTATAATGATTAGTGCATCCTTTTCACACCTCAGAACTTGGTTTGAAACCAATCCTTAGTTCCAACTGATCATTACCTATACAAGATGATACTTCAGAAAAAACTGCTACCTCTTCTCTGCAAAATTGGATGTTATTTAATTCAGGTGCCAATGACAAAAACAGAAGTAATCACTCAGGCAAATCCTCTCTTCAAAATCCAGGAGTTGCTCTGAAGAAAACACCCTTGTGATACTGAATATGGGATTTGTAATAAAAGAGTTTATTATTCAGATATTCAAATTTCGCATGATACCTGTCACCAGTGACCTGAAATTCTCTCCTCACATGTTTTTGGTACCATAATGGCAAGGGGAAGGCAGGGGGACAGGGGAGAGACCTGTAGGAAAGGAGTTGCCTATTCTTCCTGAGTTGACTATAGTTTGGCCCTTCCAGCAACCCCTGTGACAGACTCTCCAGAATGCTCCAGTCCAGCAGCGGACAAATACCAAAAGGCTGAACTGCTGGGACTCTGCAGGGGCCATAGCCTCTCTGTTCAGCTCCAGGTTAACATAGCTTAGAGAGGGTTTGTATAAAAGAAGGATCAAACATAGCAAGGACAGTGCCCACTGCAGCCTGCTGCCTGAGCTGAGATTTCCTCCCGTTCTCTTCTCCTTCCTCACAGATCTCCTTTATGGAGGGCCTGGGCAAATCAGCTACCAATGTCACTGTTATCTGCTTAATAAAGAGGCACTTTTCACAAGCTAGCCATCTTTCCAGAAGACCCCCAATTTTCATCTAGAAGGACCATATCCAATCCCAATCTGACCATGCAGTTGGCTTTAGTGGTATTAAATTGCTTCCTTGTAGGTCTGAAATTGGCTGTAGGACACTGTGAAAGAAATTATTTTTACTCTGAAAAGCAGTGAGAGACACATTAAAACATCTATGTTTATGCTTTAAATATCCCATCTATTTTAGAATAAAGGGAAATTGAAGTAATTAAAAAGAACCCAACCAAACAACCAGCATTTGAGTACTCTTAAGAGTTTTCTGATGTTGTTAAAATGATTGTCAAAACCACCAGTATCAAGACAATTGCTACTGTGTATATGCCCACGCTACGTGGAATCCATCATAAACATATTTCATATCACTAATGAAGACCTTCTTGAATGAGTTCCTGTCTGTTAATGAAGAATGCTTTTATTTAAAGCATGGCAACCAGTCATCTTTTATGGTCACATTGCAAAAAAAAAATTACTAGACAAAAAATGAAGTTGTGGTAATGAGTGTGAATTTGGAACATCTGTTGTTAGAGATTGCCTCCCTATACTTAAGAGATATTTTTATAAATTATATTTTTCATTATGTGGGACCTGCATGCTTAAAAAATTCCTCATATATGCTAAAATAAATGATAAGAATATTGAAAATTTTTCCTGAATATCAAAGCTATATGTTAACAGCAAGCTACTTATGCTGAATTACATTGTGTAGTAGTTTTAGCATTGTCATCTCTACATATCTGTTACAGATGAAAGTAATAAAATCCAAGAATCTTAAATGCTACAGATAAATGAAAACACTTTGTATTTGTGGCAGCTTTCTTGCTAGGCTCAAGTGAGTCTTTTAAGATTGGGTTGGAGTCACTGTCTTTAATCGACAATGAGGAGGAAAGTTATAGTCTTCTGTTTCCTGGTGGGATTTCTGTAGATACATGGATCACAGTCAAGATAATGCTACCTAAAGGTTGTTTGAGGTCTTCCTAATCCCCCCACTTCTCAGTGGTACCAAGCTGTTCTACCCTACAGTCTTAGACAAGCAGCCATAGTCTACTGCTAACACTCAAAATTGTGCCAGGTAGGTCAGTTGGCACAAAATCTAGCGCCTAAAAGATTTCACTTCCTTTTCACTCTGGGATGTGCCTTGTGCTGGATCTTGTGCTTCCTTTAGCAGTGCAGATGTTCCAGGCTCATGCTACAAGAAGGCCAAGATCAAGCCAGGGCCAGCTGGTGTGGGTTTCCAAGTGAGCTTTTCTCACATGTGAACCTGCTTTCTGTGTAGCAACACAGATAAGAGTTTAGCAAGTCCCCAGACACAGAATCTGGTACTGGCACATGTAAACCATATTACCTGTTTATGTAAAATATTTTTCATGTGCAAATAAAAAACCAGCCTAAGCCTCTAATAAAATCATAGCTTAAAACAAACATTTGTTTATTTTTTTAAATATTATCATTTTCTGCAACAGCATCCCTATTACAATCATTAGTCTTTTCAGGGCCAAACTTTATTTACAGTGTGAAGGCTCATGGAGTGGTCCATCTGGCTCCTGGCTGGGAAGAGAACCTTTCATGCCAAAATGCACCTCTGAGAGAAAGCACACAGGATGTGTAATAGGGCTTAAGCTAGAAATGTCAAAACATTTTGCATATTCTCATATTTGCAGCATCAATCATGAAAAAATCTGGATCTCTCTCAGTTTTAAATACTTAAAAATTGCATCATGTAACTGTTCATGAGTTCTGTCTTATTGTTCGCTAGTAAGAAAGAAATTTCACAACATCAAGACACTCAGGCCTCTGCACAAAAGCCTATTGATTTCTGAATGAAGAGACCTTTTGAAGAAAAACATACCAAAACCTCTGAAACTGGAATTTAAAGGTCTGTAATGTTTTGGATGTCAGCGCTTTTTATGGGGCTGTCACCAGACATGCTGATGTAATGGAATATATAACTGGAGAGATGATATTTTCTTGGTCTACAGGGCCAAATATCAGTGGTGAAATCTCTCATGCATCTATAGCCCAGAAATCCAAAAAGCAGCTCTATTGCACACGAGCACACAAGCCTTGTCTGGGTAAATGTTCTGAATTTGGGCTTAGAGGTTTTTTCATCACCTGTAGGTGTTCCCTATTCTGACTTGTGACATGACACAAAAAAGAATAAGCAAAGAAAAGTTTGTCTGCGAGCAGTGGAACCTCCAGACCTTGCCTATTAAATTAATATTGAAAGCAAAAGTTATGCTATGTACCTGACCCAGAGCCATGTTAGCTGAGAAGCAAAGAAAATTAATAGTTTAAATGAGCAAAAAGTCCCAGAGCTCTCAGCATTTACAGGAAGTAAGGGAGGGGGGAACCCAGAAAACACCTGAAGGGTAAGAATTTCAAGATTATACCTAATAACAACTCAGCCAGCATGGCTGATGTTAATGATCTGTGTGCAAGGGGCCCAAAGGTTGCCACATCTGAGCTGTGCTTCCTTCTTACAGAAGTGACAAGCAGGAAATATTCCATTACTGCTCCAGCTAGATCTGTAATGACTTCTCTGCCTTTTTCCCCGCTGTAGGTAAAGGCTTACCCATGCAATTTCCTTCTTTTGTCTTCACAGAGCTGAGGATAAATTATTTCAACCTCTTTGCAGGGGGCATTTGAAACTAAAGTTATTTTTAGGGGGAAATAAATTCTTTCATGTAAGATGCGGGAGTTGTTGCTCCTCAGGCAGCTGAGAGAAAATGAAAGGCACTTGAAGTCTTTTTAAAAGCTGGGTTCTGATGTTTAGCTTGAGATCAAAGAGGGAATGGGAAAAGGAGGGGAAGCCAAGTTTCTAGCAAGCTATCAGTATATACAGCCTTGTATATGCGTCCTTTGAAGGACTTGCTATTACATTTCTGATCTTTGAACTCGTTTTCTTATTTTATGAAGGTGAACTGAATTTCTTTTCAGTTATCTTATTGTGGAACTAATGACTATGCTTAGATGCCTTGAGAAGATTTTGCGAACCTAAAAAAAGAACACAGTATCTGTAACTTGGTTATTTCACTCACACTTTTTTTTTTGTGGGAAAAATGCCAATGTCGTTTTAAAAGATTAGCATCTGAAAATGTTTTACCAGGTTTTTGAAAGCACAGTTCAAGATTTTGATGTCATACTTTAAGCTCAGTGCTGTTGCTTTAGTATATTTATTTTGTTTGCAGTATATTTTCTTTTCAACCTGTTTTATTTTTTTTGAGAGTGGAACATTTGAAATTTAAAATTCATCGTGTTGCTGCTTTTACAAATACTTGCAAAGCCACTGCTGACTTGTGTGAAGAAAAATAATCAAGATAAATGAGCTACTAATAGCATTTGCAAAGTAATGCAGACGCCAGCCAAGTGTCCCCAGCAGAATGACAAAACCTTCTTGTTGTTTTTGATCTAATGCTAGGTATACCACTTACTTTCTGACACTTTGAGGAAAAGCACAGCTAATGGTGTGTAGCTGAGGGGCAGTGCTGTCTATTTATCAGCGTATGTAGCCGAGAGATTGGTTGTGGAGCTCAGAAACAAGCTGTATTGATCTCAGCTACACTACACTCTTATTGTTTCCTACACTTACCCAACCTGATGTTATTCACTGGAGCCAGAAATCAATTAGGGTTTATGGCTTCTGCAGTGGAAAATACATAATATAAAAGATATAATTTCCAATATTGTGTGGGATACAAATATTTGGGATTTTGACAAGAAATGGAAAAAACATAAATAAGAAGCAATTTCTTTTAATATTTTCATATGGTAGTAACAGCCCCCATTAATACAAATGTTTCCTTTGTAGCTCTTTAAGACCTTTACTGAGATGGGGAAGGAGTGTACATTCTCATTATTTACAGCTTGTGAAATTGATGCAAGAAAGGGAAGAACTGCCTTGATCCAGGGAAGAGGTGGTTGAAGTAAGAAGAATGGAAGCATACTTGTAAGAGTGGTTTGAGTGTTTATAAATATTGATGTAGTAGTGTCTTACATTGTGATGATTTCTGAGCTTCACAAATTCATGAACTTCTTGTTATGTTACTACATGGTTTTGTCAATAGAGAATAGCTTTTAATACAAAATTCCAGTACATTTGCAAGCATATGGTAGAACTCCCGGAAAGGTCCTGATTTGGATCAAATGAGTAATAGAGACAGAGATGATAACATGAGGGATTGTTTTTTACTCTGTTGAGCGTTATTTTTTTCTTTCTGGGACAAAGATGGACTGATTATTTACTTTCAACCTTCCCTGCTTCTTTGTTGTGTGCCCATGTCACACATCACAGTAATGGCCTTAGAGCAAAATGTTCAACTCAATGACAAATCATGTGTTTCAAGTAGTTTGTGTTGCCACTGTCGCCCAAGAAGCCTCAATGAACATAGAGGCAAGACTGCAACAGAAAGCAGAAAAAATGGCCCAAATCTCAGCACTGATTGCAGCACAAGCAAATTGCTTAGTAAAAGTATAGAACATCATAAGTGCCTGGGAAACCCAGGTCCACCCCCCAGCTGATGCAGATTTCTGTGGAATCTCCCAATGTGTCCTTGGCACACATTGTGAGAAAGGAGGAAGGGGAAACTCCAACAATCTTTGGAAAAGCACCCACTCAGCTCTCTCCATGCTCATATATCCCTTGTTTGCCAGGGATATGCTTCCCTGGGGAAGGAACCTGGTTAATGAAACCCTGTAGGAACACCCCTGGAATCTCTGTATATATTGAGGATGTGATGGGATCTCCTTGGCTTCTTATGGTTACCTTCTTCAAAGGTTTCATAGTGTTCTGTGGTAGCTATGGCAACAATAATCACCTTAACACAAAAGAAAGCAAGCAGTTCAAAGGCACAGCCACTGGAAATTGAACCTATTATCATAGAGGTACTTGCTGACACTGCAGATGCTCATTGGAAGAGGATAGAAGTCAGTACTGATACAGGTGGATGAACTGTGGGAAAAGGACAATTGCACCTTCACCTCACCCATCCTCACAAAGTTCCTGCCTATTATTGCAATGGTCTGGGACCTGGCATATCTGGCAGCCTGGCACACATCTACAAAGGAAAACAAAGCATAAAAACTACTTATTTCCCTATGATCTCATTTTTACTGTGTGTCTCAGTGGTCCAGAACTGTCAGACGAGACCATTGCCATGGCAGGTCTGGCAGATCTGATGTTAGCCTTTGCTGACTTCGAGGCTGGAGAGGTGATGCCCTCAGTCCCCACCAACTCAGAATGAGAACAGCAAATCCCTAGAATTGTTTATTTTCTCCTCTTGTTCCCTTGTGATGCTCCCAGGCTCCCAGGGCTCTTTGGGTCCTTGCACCAGGAGGCCACCATGCAAACTCATGAATCAAATAAAAGGCAGAATAACCTTGCTGGGCAGAGCCCACCCTGCACAGGCAACTCAGACAATGGCAATCACAGGCTTTGCAACTTGCTTAAGGGTTGTTTTTCTCCTACCCATTTTTTATCTGTAATTTCTCCCGCTAGGTTTGTTGATGTGAATTATCTTCAGATGAACATATTGAATGCTTTCCATCATGGCTGGATCTTTCCCTAACCCTTCGCCCTAAACCTACTCAGATAAAATGTGATTCCCCAACTTATCATTGTCATAAAAGAAAAACATACTGTAAGCACTGATGACATTGATCTCTGCCCTCTCCATCCTTCTATCTGCTCTACACTGAGATTATTTTGTTTATAGCATTCAAAACAACTACCAGTGGATATAAAGCTGTTGGCAAGCAGACAGAATACACCATTTTTTAATATTTTATTTCACTAAGTTAAAATTGCATACAGTACATATGAGAAACATTATAATGCAAAATGTCCCCCAAACTGCTGCTGGTAAATGGTAGTGTCTATTTCAAAACATGAGCATGTCTAATTGGAGATATGCAGCATCACCAAGTAATTAGGTACCTTAGGTAATATCTCTTTGAATTACAGATTCAATAAGAAACAATAGATGAGATTATCTTATAAGTAAGAACATGCATTACTATTAGAAAAGCAGTGGCCCAAAGAGTAATTTCTGGGCATTTGCTCTGAGAAGCAGAGCAAAGACTGCATTTTTCTTGGTGTCATTGCCATACAATTTTTAATTTTAGTTTCTCTCCTTCTGTTTTCCACCTTATACTTCTTTTGGACTTGATCCCTCAATGTTCCAGGAATGTGGGCCTTAACATGGTTAGGTCAAGTTTTTTCACAATAATATCCCCTTAAAATGACTTTTGGAAATGAACAAACTGATTCCCACTTTGCTCTGCTTATTTCAGTCCAGTGGGATGCCCTCTACAGAACATATGCTTCTTCGAGTAGACAACAAAAATGCTGAGCTACAGACTACCTCTTAAAGACAGGCCAGAAAAGAGCTTTTCTGAAGTACCTAAAATGTTTTCTCCACAATATATTTTATATTACTTTGTAATTTCCCACTTGCTGCTTACACTAATGGAGAGCTACATCCCTGTGAAATTAACTCACAATCTTTCCTTTAGCATCTTTAGATGTCACTGAAAGGGTTGAAGGTTAATTTGTGTGTTTTTCTTGGCTTGTTCTATTGCTCACCTTCCTTTAGTCCCATTCCTGCCAAAGCTTTTTAAGCTCACAACTGGATTTATCCATATAATCATATCTGCTCAGGAGAATAAAGTGGGTTTGAGGCCAGTACTCAATTTTTTACAGAGGATAATGGGAGGTTTTCTAATTTTTTAGAAAAGTCACACAGCATCAAAGAGCAAAGAAAGCAAACCTGCAGTGTCTTATTTTTCTTTTTTCAAGAAAACAGTGCAGTTCAGATGGTATTTAGGTTTTTCCCCCTCTCATATTGAAGGTATCAGCTTTGGTTTTAATTGCTGATTTCTCTGTGGTACCTGTAACGTATCAAATTAAGGCTTTGAAGGAAGGAGTCTAATGTCATATTTGCAACTGATCAAAAGCTCTTCAGTCTTCTCACTTAAACTGATTTAGGCTCATTTAAAAGTTGTGTGAAAAATGTTCAGAATTTAGCTATCAGGGCAGATAACTTCACAAAATGGTCAAAAATATGTTGTAATATCTGTAGGTGGCACAAATTTTACATGAATGTTTGTAGACACTCAGTGGATAAAAAGCAGATCCCATCCTGTGATCCTGATGTCCTCTGTCATGTATTTCTTCACACTATTTTTATTTTCTAGACTGGTGACTCACTAGGTTTTCTTTCTGCACTTTATCACATCCCAATCTGAAGAACTGTTGGACATGAGCTCTGCTTTGTTGCTCTGTTGCATCTTCAAAAATAGATGTCTGAATCTGCTGGTAAGAAAAAAATACGAATACAAATACCAATACCAATACAAACAGAATGAAATCAACTCTTCCAGTTTCAGTACATGCAAAGAAATGCACTAAATATTTCTTCCATGTGACTGTGTCGTGGGAGCTGGGGCTGCATTTTGCTTCTGCTACCTGTATTTTAAAAGAAAAGAATAAGGAAAAAGTAAATCTTTCTTAGGAAGGGTTGAATGCTCTGATCACAGTGCAGAGTAGCATGACTTTGGAGGCCAGAGAAGAAGACCAGAACAGGTTTTCTGCTGTGTTTTTGTCTTGGCAGCTTGGGGTGGGAGTCCTGCCTCTGTCCCGCTATATGGAAATAAAAGCATCAGCCTGTACACTGAACCACCTTTCCTACAGATGCAGAAAGCACATTCCTTGTCTCTCTCCTCCTCCCTTCCTCACTTTCAGCTTACAATAAGTGAGAGAATTAAGTTCCTTTTCATTTAAGCTAGGGTAACTATTGGTGAGGCTGTAAACATGGAGAACTCCATTACATCTTTTTTTTATTTTCTTAGAAAATTTTTGCTCTATCTCTATTAAAACTGTGAATCCAGATTTTTAGCAGGGGCAAAGTGATGTAACTCTGTGGAAATCAGTTAAGTTATGAGGATTTAAACAGCAGATAATTTCACCCCTCTATCACTTGCATCTTACACACCAATACACCTTTTTTTCAAATGTGATTATGTATGTATTTGCTAAGAATCACAGCTGACAGAAAATGTCAAGTGGTAAAAAGCACTACCATATAGAAAAATAAAAGAAGAAAAAGCAGAAGAGGACAAAATTGCCCCAGCAATATTTTCTCAATATTGCAGTTTGCCAGCTTAATGATGCATCATCTTAGATTCTTTAAAAACAAATCATGATAATGGGGCCTCTTTTTTTTTTGTAATAGAATGTCTAAATATTTGTTGCAATAAGGGTACTTATATTTATATTTATGTATCAACCACTGTAGCAGCCCTTCACTAAAAAATAGTTGCTTGCATGATATTTCTTGTTGTATAGCTGTCACTTTTTCCATTCACTGAGAAGCATCATGAGCATCAGACTTTAATATCATTACATTTTCTACCCCTTGGATGGGATTTATGTTCTGTTTCCAGATTCTATTACTGGATGAGTGTCTCTGGCTTGAAAGAACAAAAAAAGAAAAAAGAAAAAAAGAAAAAGGTCTAAGCAATGTTTTTATTAAACCTACCTCTTAGCTTTACACAATAACTTTTCTTTCTTCATCTTTGTAGATTCCATGTTTTTTTAATGATTGCTCCATTACTTGTAGAAAGTTGAGAGGATAAGAGAAGGAAAGAGAAAGCGCTCAGAATAATTCAATTTTCTACTTTGTGAAGAGAAAAATCTGTCTCTGGGCTACAGCTAAAAAATAATAAAAAATGATGTTTTTCTTTTGTAACTTCTAATACATTTTATTTAAAGAAAAAAGTCCTTTTTAATCACAGCTTTCTTTTTTTTTTTTTTAAAGAAGCCATATGCTTTGCAAAATCTCAGAATCAGATGATGCACATGCTTGAATTTGTAAGGAAACAAAAGAATTTTACAATAGAACAGACACTGAAGATTTGGGCAGGGAGAAACCAAACCTTGTTCAGGTTCAACAAGGGCAAGTGCAGGGCCCTGTGCCTGGGGAGGAATGACCCCAAGTACCAGCACAGGCTGGGAACTCACCTTCTAGAGAGCAGCTCTGCATTTTGGGGGATGACCAGCTGTCCATGAGCTGGCAGTGTGACCCTGTGGCCAGCAGAGCTGGTGATATCCGGAGATAGGTCGGAAGAGTGGCCAGCAGGCTGAGAAAGATGTGAGACCGAAACTTTAAGGCTAATGACTCAAAGAAATGGCCCTTTACAAAAGCAGTGGGTGCTTCGTTGCTTTTGTTGAGGTCACATTTACACCGCCTAATCGAAGGGGAAAAGGAGAGGTTTTGGGTGTGTGGTGGCAAAACCTCTGACCCGCAATTATCTCTCAGGGTTAACATTTGCTCAAGTCAAACACACTTTTTCCTTACAATGGGCCACAAACTGAGTACTCACAGGCATCAGTGTGATTTGACCTGGGTGTTAAACTGAATCTGTACCTGACTTTGATATACTTATCCACTATTTAAGGTTACAGGGAAAACCCTTCTCAACTCATGCGGTTTAAATCAAATCAAGTTTGAAGCAGTTTATTCATTTATTGACAGAATGGGATTAACTGGAGAACAGATGAATCATAATATTAGTCACTTCTAAAATGTTAATAAGCACTTAAAGTTTCTAAACACTCTTCTTTTACTAATCCATGTAAATTTTCATCCCACACAAAGACAGATGCACACATTCCAGTTCCACCTCCAATCACCCTGTTCCTGGAAATGCTCACATAGTTCTGATTAGTGCTCATCAACATTACAGTATCTCATGTTTTGAAGAGCTGTAGCAGAGACAGCGTTCAAGACTAGTTTTGCTTTATGACTTGCTGAAGAATGAAAACTGTCTGTCTCCTAACAGCTGTATTTTAGAGAAGGTGAATAATGATTATTGACACTTAAAATTACTAACAATTGACTGCTGAAGACAATGAAGCAAGTCTAATGTTAATGCTAATCATGGGTACAACTCAGGTGTGTTTTAATAGAAATACTCAAGCACTGGAGCATTTAACTTCCATTAGTTTTAATAGGAGTTATCCACATGCATCCATGCTTATTGATAGGTAAAGTATACCTTGTCTGTAGGAAATTCAAGCCACTCTATTTAGAGCAAAGAAGAATGGTTTAGTCAGAAATGGCTTTCTTGTTAGAATATGACAATTCTCATTGGGAAGTTCTTTTCCAGATGCAGACTCCCCACTTTTCAAGATATCTACTGTTTGCTGCTATCTGCAGAGAGCATCAGAGGATTTTTAGGCAGTCTGGTTTATGTGAGTCTGGCTTCTCAGTCAGGAAATAATCTTTTTGGTACTGAACTGCAACTGACTAATTTATCTGGTGCCTTAAATACAAGAGGGATTCCAGCAGCAGTGTATACTTTGTAGTGTTGGTTGCTACTTGCAGGAAATTAGGGTTCGTTTCATGAACTAGATATAAGCTAAAAAAATTTAAGAGATCATTTAACGCTTTAAGGACCTAGTATAAAGTCTTATTCTTTTAAATAAGACCATTCTATCCTTTTATTCGTTTTGATATACCAAAAGAAGTAAAGGCTTATTTAAAATTCTCATTTCCACAACAAATGTTTTAAAAAAAAATCATCTTTCATGCTGAGGAAATAGAGCAGGTTTTAGAATGGAAAATTACAAATGCACTGCAGACTTAAGATACTCTTCTGGTTTGTTACTCAAGTTGTTTAACAGAATTAACAAATGCATCAAACCAGGGAAATAAAACTTCAAGTCTATTGTCTGAATTGGAGGGGATTACCCAATGCTTGTTCAGTTTTCTCCCTTTACCCAAGGCTAATAATATGCCTCTAAAAGTTCTAATGTCATTGAGAAGAGAAAAAATCCCCCAGGAGAGCAATTCAGAGAGGTTAAATTTGGCTCTGGCTCTGGTTTGCCATTTTGAGGGGATCTCTCTCTTCTATGCTGACTGCAGATGAAGTCCATGGATAGACAGTGGCCACCCTAGGCAAAAGTGAGTTTGCAGAAATACCTTCCTCTGTATCTGGGTGGCTCCCTACAGGCCTGCACACCACCATCCAAGGGAACTGACCTTTTTGACTACTTTTGCCTGACGGCTTCAGATTTTCTATTAAGGGTTGTTGGTGTTTGTTCATGTTGATTTTGCCATTGAAAATGCTTCAATATGGCTTTCATGGTAAATTCAGTTTGCTGTAAGACAGAGAGTGCCTCTTGTGAAAGCAGAGCTCCTTTACTCCCACAGACATATGATTTTTGTTTATTTTAGTGGTTTGGGTAGGTATTAATACATTGTTTCTCTGCAATCTTAGTGATTTAATTCCAGATTTGTTAGGAAACCGTCTTGGATTTGAGTACAGGTAAATGTGATGCAAATCATAGCCAGCACTGTTGCCTACACAACTTTCAGTAAAGGACCCTTGGAAAGTATGTACTTAACAAATGTATTGATATGACTGGACCTGTTTCATTGGGTTTGTGTTCTAAAAGACAAGGTGAAATAGGAAATTTGGCAAGCAGGTAGGATGAAGTAAATTATTTGAAGCAAGCCCCAGATGATAAAATAGCTCAAATCTGTGAAAATCAATAGCAATGCACAAGGCCTTTGAGAGACCAAATTCTCACTGAAAACTGCATAAATTCTGTTTCTTTATTTGAGAGTTTCTATTCTGAGTACACTTTCAACCATATCTCTAAAAGTCTTCCTGTTACACAACAAGAAGTGATCCCATTTTGATGGACTCTGCCTATTTATCTTTATTATTTGTACTGGGTGAGCTAGCCCTATTTGATAGTACTGACTATGATTAGAAAAACTTTTGAATTATGTAAAGGCGATTACTTCTTTCTAATATTTACATTTAAAACTGCAGTAAAACTACAGTACAAATATTGCAGTTACTGTAATAAAGATTTTTTAGCTTTGTATTTTATCCTACATGTGACGCATATTTCTGAAGTGGAATGCAGGCTTCTTCTTTCCATATTATAGCTTCTATTAATGCCCTTCACTGCAATAGTCTTTATTAACACCATTTTTTGTGTTCTTGCAAGCAGCCTATGTATTTTCAGATTCAAAATTGCGTTGATGTTTGATCAGATTTTTTTGGCAAGGAGCAAGAGATCTCAGAACTGTAAGTCTTTAGGAAGTGTTCATCTCTTTAATATGCTTCAGATGATTAATATGAATGTCTCTGGTGCAGTGGAGACCATGTGGAGGTGGCTCACACTCTGCAGGAAGGAAATGGGGACATGGCTCTGACTTATCTCTTCTAGTCACTGTAACAAACTTCCAGTCAGTCTGAAAGAAGAATATCTTGTCTTTAGTTCCTCAGCCCTGCTTTTATTACTTGTAATGAAAGCTAAGTAAAGATAATGACTGTGTACGATCAAAGTCAATTTCCTTAATATATATTTAGACTCCTGAAAAATGTTATCAATTCTTTGTAGATCCTCACTTCTTTTCAAAGCTATCGGTTGTTACAGACCCTTATTATGTATTTAGGGTAACTAAATCTAGAGCCTGCATTTGTATACATTGCCTTAATTACTTTCACAAAGTGCAAATGAAGTGGGAGTGCTTGTGTTTGTGTATTGTCCATTTAGTAAGTAGGTCATGCCAGTGGCATGCAATTGTGCTTATCAACCCTGTGACAGTGCAATGGCTCCCTGCTGCTGTGTTAATTCTAAAGCAAAGTCAAGGGAGCTTATTTTCAAAGACAGACAGAGGCTAATCCCACGATGACACCATTTTATTATATTGTCAAGATGTCTGTGGCTTCTTCATGTGACATAAGTGGATGGGTATGGACAGCTGGGTGTCCAGCATGGCCCTGCTCAGAGCTTACTGGATGTGAGACAGCTGTGGCCTGCAAGCTGTAGCTGGTAGCGTGTTGCTCAGAGCTCTGGCTGGGGAAATAACCTCTGCTGAGGTAACTCTGAAACATAAACTGGTGTCCTGTACCACCTCAGAGGCTTCCAGGCTGAGTTGGACCCTCTCCAGCCAGCTGCAAGCATGAGCAGCTCAGGGACACATCTTGACTTGTCTCTGTAGACACACCTTGAGTAACTGAACGAACACTGGAAGACTGCAGGTGCAAATATTTGCAAATATTTGACAATTTTTTCCTTCTGTCACTGCCCACAGTATCCTACTCAGCTCAGATAGCAGGGAAATATTCTAGTTTGCCTAAAACCAATCAGTTAGAGAGAGCTGCTTGCATCCCCGTGGGTTTTCTTTTCTAAGAATGCAACCAGGAGTCACAGGCATGGTTTAACAGTCCCCTGTATTGGAAATGAACACAGCAGAAGTTCCTTCGCAGAGAGAAGTCCGACTTAAATTTGGTGTTCTTGTGACTTTGAGTCAGTAGAGCTCTGATTTGAACAGCTGGTCCAGATGTGACTTGAATTCTGTCTACAACCTGCCCATTTTTGAAAAGAAAAGTATTTGAATACTTCAGAGTTTTTCATGTACTGAAAAGCTATTTTGCTACATTCTGGAATATGAGCTAATTAAGCTCAGTTTTAGTTCCATTTAGTTTTGATAGAAATAGATAATTTACATATTTGGAAAAGATTTTATTTAGTAAAACCCAATTATTGTGGGTGAAAGGAATATGGGGTAAGGATTCATTGCATTTACTGCTAGACAAAAATCTCATCATACTGTTTAATAAAAAAATCAGTTCTTAGTGCCTACTTAAGACATGAAAATGCCATTGCACTGTTTAAAGCACGTCAGAAGCAAAGAGACAATGTAGGTCAGAAACTCTATAAGACTGGAGAAACATTTTTTATCGAAGAAGAAACAATTTGTATATTTTCATCACATTGAAACAGCTGAGCTTATGAAAATCAAATATTTTAAATTCTAAATTGGAAAGAGATATAGAGCAGGCTGATTGTTGCCTGGAGGAAATCTTCCAGGCTGTTTTCTGACATTCTAAATATAAAATACAGTAAATGAGAAATGTTTGATTCATTCTGAAGCCTGTGATGAATGTTCACCAGGAACCATTGACCATTGCCTCATCTCAAGTGGAATCAAATTGGAAATTTCCTGGAGAAAGCAAAGACAGACCTCTGGAGTTCAGTATTTAATCTAAATTCCTTGTACACCTTTCATCTTGTCTGAGCAGATAAAACAATTTTTTTTTTCACAGTTTGGTGAGAAATGACCACTGTCAGCTGTACAGTGAGTCTGTAAATGTGGAAATATAATTCTTGAGAAACAAGGACAGTGGATTGTTAGGAAAGTTGTCTACCCTGTGGAAATGGAAAGTTTTCCCATTCCCTTCTTTTCATTCAACTCCTTTTTTTGCCATGCAAAGACTGGGAAAAAACCCACCCCAAATCTTTGTTTATTTTAAAGGCATCCTATCTCCTAAAAATGTTTTAATGAGACCTGCCTCTTTTTCTGAATCTTTTGCAATAGGAATTTCATATAGAAGTCGAAGCCCTGCTGTTAAAATGCCAGAACACAGCACATGAAAGGACAGATACAAAAGTCCACAAACATACCAAATTTACAGACTGCTTGGCCATAAAATACACACACACTATCTTCAGGTATTTTGAATACTACATAATACAAAGATAATTGAACTGGAATAACAAATTGAGTGAAACATTCCTAAGAATGGAAACATAAAATCCTGTGAGATTTAACTCACAGTCTGTGTGAAAGTTAAAGAACAATAAAAGACAAAGCAACGTCTAAATGTGTGACACTTCTGCAGATTTGTGACCTGGCATTCATACTAACATTAAATGTGCAAACTTGCTAACATTTGCTCATATGTTTTCCTTTTATTTTCGAAAATTCTGGGTTTATTGCTGGCTACTGCTGATGCTTTATTTGTGTGAAAACTCTCTTTCTTCCTCACAGAAAAACTAAACACAGGAATTTCCATTTAAAAGGTCAAGTCAGTATTTGTTGCCTTTTAACTACAGCTTTCTATTGTAAATTGTTGCTGAGAAATTAATTGGAAAGAGCCAAGAGGGTATTCTTCATGACATTATTCCAGGGCGTAGTTTTCAAGCTGTTTCCTACAGAGACAGAAACACATTACAAGTTCTGTCCACATGTAAGATAGCATGCACTGGGGCATAATGATAAGCAGATGGCATTATTTGCAGTGGAAGTAATAGCAACCAGAAGCATTTCTGCCTACATTATTTTGCAAATGTTTTTATATTATGTTATGTTAAAGTCTGGAACTTTATGTGCTTTCCCTTTCTAAAGCATAGGTATTGATAGCAATTGATGAGAGAGCTGGTGGTGAGAAGTAAACAGAGTAGTTATTGGGAAGTAGGTAGTATTTAAAAACAACACAACCACAGCAATCACTAGAAAAAGACAGACCAAGATAAAACAAATACTAGGGAAATGTTCCAGAAAATGGAGGGAAGATGAAATTGGATGATGTTTTTGTCATTAAAGATGTTGTTTTGTAAAGTCTTTACATGAATATGCCATTCAGAAAATCTGAAGCTTCTTACTTTTATTACCAGTAATATTGCCTAATTTACCACCACCATCTGCCTGGCAATTATTGCTGGAAGTAGTGCATCCAAGGCAGATTATTTCAGAGAATGACTCCATAGTTCATGAATGCATTGTGGGATAGAATGTATTAGGAAGATTCCCAGGCTAGCAGATACCTAAATCACAAATTTTACATACACATGTGCACACACAAATATAGGCAGGTATGTGAATATATACACAATATGTCTCTATGTGTGCACCTGTACATAGTAGTGTAGAATTGAGTCCTATGCCATTCCACTATGATAGAGTGTTATCAGGTTAGTCCAATGTTCCCCTCCTGAGACTTAAATAAATTTCTGTGTTTGAAAAAAAAAGAAAAAAAAAGAAACAATCTATTTAGAACATTATTAAAATACTTTCCTTTTCAAAGGTATTTTGTATGAACTCGGAGTTATATTTCCTCTAGATAGATGTCCTCATGGCCTTGTGCACTTGGAACTAGACTGTAACATTTTTAGTGTGACCAATACATTGAAAGAGATGGTGCAGAAGGGGCTTACATCTGTGGCAAGTCCCAAAGGGATTTGGCCTCCAAAGGCACAAAGGGCTGTATGCAGCAGTGACAGTACCTGCTGGAAGACTGCAACATGTCTTCCCTCTAGCAGTGGCTCGAAACAGCTGGTGTGGGAAAAGGATGGGAGATGAGCACAAGCCAGCCTGCTCCCTGCTGTGCTGTCGAGCACAGCTAGCTGCTTTCCTTCTCAGCCCTGCAGTGGAGAGCAGGATGTTGTGCCACCATGGACTTCAACGGGGGGACAACTTCAGACACTTGCTCCAGCTGGGAGGAAGGACAGAGATGAGACACTGCTGTACATCCTGCTGTATTCCACAGAGGATACAATCAGAGGGACAACCACCATACTCTTGGTATTGGTACTGGAGTATTCAGTCTATGCATCGATCAGAACAAAAATAAAATTATTTTGGAAACAAGTGTGAGTAATATGCTGCCTCTATAAACTCCTCTGTTTAAAAAACTTAATAACAACAAAAAAAATTGATAATGCATACAGACAATTAATTTATGGTCTGTCCTGGGGTGACCGTGTCTCATGTTTTGGACATTGTTCCAGTGATTCTACCACTCAAATGTGATAACCTGATAAGAAGGATCACCGAGGTATTTCAGTATTCTTATTTATTTGTATCATGGTAAGGGCAAGAAAGAGATTTGACAGCAGAGAACAGTCACTGCAGCATAGAGTGCAATCCTTGCACTGAGCAGGTGAAGAATCAAGATTGGAGAAGGCTTTCATTTGGTGCATGAGAAACAGAGCTCTGCCACAATCTGGGGTTTCCTGGTGTCTGTGCAGTTTAGATTGCAACCTGGAAAGACACAGAAGTATGTGTTCAGTTATGCAGGAAACTCTAGCCCTGAAAGCAGTAAGAACTGCATCACGACACCATTATCTGTTTCCATGAGTTGCTTAAGGATGTAAACGGCCAAGTTAGAAATCAAATTAGGATCTACTAGATGATTTAGCAACAAGAATGGCAACTGCAGAAACCTGATTTCCGCTCTGGGCTTCAGCTTACACCTCTGTGACTGTAAAATGCCTTACAAAAATACAGGGTCTCTATGTTAGCTGTGTTGAGTACTCGCTCCTGACTGGTTAGCCATGTCAGCATGGACATCAGCAAGGACAGCATTTCACTCCTCTTGCTGACTCTGTCTGCAGTCCAAAGCTAGATTTGTAGCCGAGCTGATAATGTGACACACATCTGCCACACTGACTTCAGCAGAGATACTCTAAGAGCTAAATGACAATCTGAGAGAAAAGTGATACTGTGAAGAAATACCAGTAAAAGTCCTGAGGAAAGTCTTTCACACCTAAGATTAGGTGAAGTATTGTCTATGTCAACTGAACTGGTGCAATCATAAAAAAGCTGTTACAGAATGAAGGGAATTATTCTCGTATTCAGAAGAAAAAAAGAAATCAATATAGGAAAAAAGCCAATTTAAAATCTAAGAGCTGTAACAATTAGTTCTTTAATACATGACCTTTTTGAAGTGCCAAAAAAATCCTATTTTAAGGTGGACTTTTTTTTTTATATATGGACTGCTTAATTGTACAGAAACAATCATGTAAAGCTTAAAGACTATATTAAAAAATGCAACATTCCTTTTCAAGTCCAACATCAATGACTTATAAATTTGAGGTACTCCATTTTCCTGAATGATCCTGTGCATCCCAGCATTGTACACAAGCCTAAACATAGCTGTTATATTGAGCTTGAAATCAATGAGGGCACTGCGCTGTAAACAAAGGAACAATTCGCCCCAGTGAGCACAATTAAGTTTGTTTCAGTTTGGGATGTGAACTGTAGTCTGCATGAAAATCTTCTTACAGAGCATCAAACCACAGTGCATCTGTTTCTCTCACCTAGCTTACGTGGTTCCAAATGGCAAAGTATTAGCTAAAAACCAAACAAGATAATTTTTAATGCATTACGCTTTCATGCAATAATAAAGCTCAATGCTATTTTTAACAAATTGGTATCTAGCTATTGACCTACCATATGTGATAATGGCTAAAATTTAAATAGAAAATAATAATTTTATGTCTTTTCATGCGAATATGTAAGAAATCTACTGCATTGAACATGGAGCTTTTGTCATACAATTCAGAAAACATATCAATAACTTTGAATATAATTGTACGTACAGGAGGAATACAGCAGGATCAATTCACATTGTCCCAAACACCACCCTCATTTTGAGTCTTAAAATCTTCTCTTCCTTGACATATAAGTGATATATAATAGATATAGAAAGCGGATAGAAAATCCTGGGTTACCAATGGGATTTCTTTTCAGCAATCCTTATGACTTTCAGAGGATCAAGGTTGTATCCATATGTTCTTGAAATTTTCCCTGCAGTGGTTTTTTGCAGTCATAAGTGAAAAAGGAATTGCATTGGATTTTATAGGAGCATGTGGGTTAAAACTGGCTGAAAGACTATAAACAAAATATTATGAGAGTGACTAGGGGAAAAATATCTAGTAGGGTAATGAAGGGTGCAGATTCAGGATTGCTCCTATTTAACATCTTCATTAGCAGTCTGGAAGAAAGAACAAACAGCATGTTAATGAAATGCACAAATACTAAATTAGGAGGAGTCACAAATACTACTGAGGACAGAAACATAATGCAAAGGCGCTAGGGAGAAATGTGGCAGGAAATTACAAAGCAAGCCACTACTCACAAAAAGCATACTAATACATTAAATCTAGAGCAGTGTGAATCAGTGAGGGAAAATCCACAGAAGCAGTAACATTGGAAGAGATTCTGGGAGCAACATTTTAGATATGTGGTGCAATGTGACATGCTGGCAATAAAAGCCAATATATTCAGTGCCACATATGCAAAGGCATAAAGCCATGGATCAAAGAGGCTGTAGCTTCTCTAAATGTTTCTCTACTAACAGAAAATGAAATATTCTGTTATGAGAATACAAGAATCTTGACACTGAAGAAGACCCCCCTCAAGTCAGCATAGCTATACTCAGTTGAAATATTAAGTGTTTTGGTTAGAAAAATTCAGCAAGAATGAACAAGGAAGAAGTGATATATAAATTTATGGAAAGTCCTTGATGAGGATCAAGTCAAAGATGGGTTAACGGCAGGAAAATTAACTCAGAAAATTTTTTTGAGCTTTTATTCAGATCAGCCACATTTTCTTCTGTAATGAAAGCTAGAAGATGACAAGCTGGTGCATAACTTGCAAAGGGAAAATCATGCACACCTTCCTATTGGTAAAATATTTTTTCCCACCCTTCACTTACATATAAATTGAATGAAAGGAATCTATTTTGAAAAAATTGGGATCAGTAGAGTTCCTCATGCTGTGTTAAATTTATGCCTGGGATGAGCAGAAAATTGGTGGGGTTTTTTGGGTTTTTTTGTTTGTTTCTTTGTTTTTTTTGGTTTTTTTGGTTTTTTTGGTTTTTTTTTGTTTTTGTTTTTGCGGTAAGTAGACCTCTCAGAAAGGAAGAGAAAGAGACAATAAAGTTGATCCTCATTTTTCTGGCCAATTTTTTTTAATGGGACCTAAGTCTGTATGTTGCATGAGTAGGCATTTCTACAAACAAAATTTCCTCTTTTTTAACAAGATGGAAAGAAATAATACAAAAAAACAACAATAAAACTAGTTGTGTCATTAATCTAATCCATACTACATTTGTGTTTTTGACACTGCATACATTCTATCATATTTTTCTACACTCACCCAGAATCTAGAAAAATTGTAACTGAGTATACTGTGTTAAATCATACAGTAAATAGTACAATGACAATGAATCCATAACTGAATAAAGGTCCTTGATCCTGGGAGTGATGATGCTTCTACAAAAGGAGAGATTGAATAGATTTATATTCTTCAGTTTTTTTTAAAAAGGCATGGTTAACATTCATTTTTATGCACATTCATATATATACACTCATTAATATGAACAATATGAAAGAGTGAATAATCACTCCTCATTCTTTTTCTTCTCACAATAAAGGTATGCAAGAGTAGAAAAGGAAAAATCTGCCAGCTGCTGTAAACCAAAGAAAAGTGCTATTCCACAATATGTGTATGTAATTAAGCCCCAGAACTGTATTTTATTTTGTATCAGAGGATGGTGCAAAAAGAGGTCAGAGAGATCATGAAATATATGGGAATGGAGGGGCACTGAGAAGAAAGTTTCACGTGAAACTTGTCGCTCTGAAAATCCCATAATTTGTATTTAGCTGAGCCACGCCTTAAAACCTTTGGGGTCCCTGTGCATACTCACTGTCTTATCATGTTGCATATGTGTATCTACCCACACACCAGATATGCTATAGGCCTTAATTGACCCAAGGAAGTATTTTTTAAGCTAAAAGTTACTATTAAGCAATAATAATCACAATCACAATGAAATACCTAGTGAAGGCACTTTTTTTTGAAACAAGTGCAATGGGGGGAGTTTTGAAAGCATACACGCACACACACAACAAGGGTTGGAAAATTGGCAGAACTAGGAATTATGAATACTTTTTGGAGGAAGAGCAATGTTAATTGGGTGCCATCTTACAAAGTGCTGTTTTGCCATCAGGACCTGCGTTAGGGTGCAAACACTAAGGTCTCTGAGCAACTAAGAAACAGTTTTGTGTTTGAAAAATAACCTAAATGCCAAAGTACTTGAAACATTTAGTCTTCAGGGACTTTTCTCCACAACAGAAATGTATAGGTTATATTGTATAGGACTGTTAATAAAATTCTGTGGTTAAAAAAACACTTTTGGGAGTTTTGTATAGTGGCACGTTTGTTCAGTACACACCAGGTCTAGTCCAGGGCAAAATCAAGGTTGTTTTAAAAGGTAATGTGGAACTGGGTTGCAGCAAGCCTTAAATGGTGGGAAGGGCCTTGCTTGGAGAAGCTAAAATCCAGCAGATGCTCTTGGGTGTGCATGACTGCTTCTATAACTTTCTGTGGGTCTGCTGGATTTATGCATCTGTCTAGCTTCCTTATGGTAGATGGAAGGGAACGTGCTTCTCACCTGCATCAGTGAAAAAGCACGACATTATATCCAAGGAGTGTTAGATTCACTTGCTCAGCTCTTCTTTTCCTATGTCCAACATCCCACAGATGTTGAAAGCTTTGTTAAAACTGTTAGTTTTTTTGGTGGGTTAAATGTACATTTTGTTTCTCTTTGCCAGGTGAGGAGAATAATTTTAGGTTTAGAGGTTTTTTATAATGAAAGAAATAGCAGATATCTAAAAAGAAGTAAAAGACTAACTTTATGCACAAAATATAGTGAATGGTAAGTGAGATCCCAGAGGGAAGATTAAGAAAAATATCAAAAATTGCAGGCTCTATCTTATTAATAATATGTTAGAGATATTACTGGGACATTAAATAGTTTATTTAATTATTAAACCTATTTGGATTGACAAGGCTTTTGACATAATGCAATGTATTTAATGCAGTGTTATAATATATTAATAAAATTTCTGGTTTCTATGAGAGGGTGAAGTTTTCTTCTTTTATGTGGATTCTGTTAACTCAATTGAATTACTTTTACATAATATTTTCATAATGTATTTAGCTAGACACCTGTATAATTATTACTGCTGTAAAGGTTGAAGAAGAATATGTGGGGGAAGAATATGTAGTAATTTTGTTATCAGATTTACTGCAGCCTTTTGAGGAGCTATAGCCCACCTGTACCTGCAAAGGTGTTTCCTGAAGAATATTGTTCCTTGATCAGTGTGTTTTCAGACTGCAAGTATATGATAGTGGTCTATTTTTATAAGTGGATCCACTCAGTTTGATTCTCATCCCAGAAAAAACATCCTCATTAGCTCGGGTTGTAGGCTGGCACTTGTTACAGAGACCTACTGATAGAGAAAAGAGACATTGCCCAATAAAATATGTATGTATCATTGAAGCCACAGATAAGCATGTTTGGGGAACAGAGAATGCTAATTCATATGTGTGTAAGTTCACCTGTTAAGTAAATAAAACCAAATAATATGAAACATCTTTGATTATGAACAAGGATATTTGTATCAAATTTCTCCCAACAACTGATCAGCTTTAAAAATTCATTGAAAGTTTATTAAAAATAGTCCCACATGAACTATTATGCTCTTCATGGTAAGACATTTCAACTTGGTATTTTTCTACAATTTTGTGTCTGAAAGTCATTGCTTTTGTCTCCTTTCCAGCTCTTCTGCTCCAAATGACTGATTCCCCTTTCTAGGCTTCATCTGACTCCAGCTGGTTCCTCTGGAAGAGGAGGTGCAGAGATGATGGTGCTTGTCTTCACAGGGGCATCACAAGCCTGGCAAGCTGGTAGTTAATGGTGCTGGGAATGGAGAACTAGGATAACTCCTCTGCTTTCTGAGCCTGACCTGTCCCGTAGTATTTACCCTATTCATGATTGGTAGACAGTATCACCACATGACTTGACTAAAAAGAAGCTCTAGAATATAGTAATTTATTTTTTTTCTCTGTGGATGAGATTGCTGCAACACACAGGCTCCTTGGCTTAAGCCAAATTACTAATAGAGCAATAAAGAATATTTTGCAGTTACCAGTTATTTTAATCTTTTTCTGTATTCAATTTCGGCCAACAAGTCTTGGCATCAGCCATGAGCCATAGATCACAGTAGGTCCTGATTTCTCAGTTACCTGAAATGTTAAAGAATTATGCCAAAAATAGTTGAATGCTTCTTTATTGCATCCCCATGTCCTTTTCCACTCAAGTAAGGAGCAGAAGATGGGCACACTTACATACTCTGTATTTGTCACTGGGCTGTGATTATTGCAGTAGAGTATACCAGTTTAACCACAACAGCAACCACCGCTTTTTAATGTAATAAAAATATTTATAATACACTGGAGCAAATCTATGCTAAACTTAATAGATAAATGGAAAGCTAAAACACCCTGGGAAATAACAGTGGAGGAAAGAAGACCAAATTCTTGCTGCATTAGCAGAATGTAGATTTTTCTTCTGGCGCTTAATGTTTTGCTATGATTTCTTGGCATTCAGCACAGCTCTCCAGAGTATCTCAAGTGCAATGCTTGATACTTGCCAGGTAAGATCCAAATGATACTGAAGCGTGACGATTTGTATGTGGATTTATAAGTCTATTAAGTTGTCAGTGTAATTATCATATTTATTTAAAACATTTCAACATGCTTAAGAAATTAAAGTTACATAATATATTTTTTACATCCTGTGTTTTTGGTTTTTTTACATTGCCACAGTTGTGTAAAGTAGCCATATGTACATGATAACCCCATGTTTTGTGCTGAAACTGAATTTGTGTATTAATCTTCACAGTAGCAGAAGACTCGACTTCGTTTTTGAAGGCTCTATGCAATAGTAAGGTATTACTTTACATCTCTTTGGTAAACACATATCTAGTATCCTTTATTGTCCTTGAGAATTATGCATAGCTGTGAATAGGAGGATAGATAAGCACAAGTATTAGAAATATATTATCTTGAAGTTTTGCATATGTTTTGGAAATTTATACTCTACTGCACGTATGAAATAATGGATTTGTTTTTAGATAGCTTATCAACAAAAATAAAGTAGTCCATAGATAAAGAATTAATAGTTTTCAAGCATTTTAGTTTGTCTGAAGTGATGACATGAGACTATCTCTGAATTTTTAAACCGCCCCCCCACCAGGAAGTTGACACAATAAAGTGTTCAGATAACAGCTTCCTATAGCTACATGTTGTAAGTGTATAAGTAAAGAAACACAAGCATGTTTCTATTCCATTGCTGGAATAGAAATATGCAATATTGATAAATCATATGTACTGTATTAATCTGCAGGAAAATTATTCTACCAGTTACCAATCTTCAGAATTGTAACAGAACATAACTCACTCTTCTGAATTATATCTAGGCATGTGCAATATTTACTGAGATGTAGTCGAAATTTAGCAAAAATTTTAGTTCAACAAGCTGTTTGAGATGATCAGGATTGTTATTTCATGACAGCTGAGTTGGAGTCTGCAAAAGACTCAACTTTGGCTTATTCAGAGGGCAGTGCTGAAGCAAACATTGCACTGGCTTCAGAGAATATAAGAAGATGCTTTAAAATTAGCACATCTGAGCACTGACCAGGGTATCATATTTCCTCTAAAAAGAAATCAAGTATTTTAAATATATTAAGTGATGCAACTGCATTGTAATTTATTTCCTGTTTTGTGTATATAGTTTAATAAAATTTAATACAGTGCATACATACAGTTAAAAAAACTGACGCGATTTTTTTTAATATTATACTGAATTAAGCAATATTATATTATAGCAAGATGTTTAGTTTACTGTCTTGCATAGGAATTGTTATGTGAGTAGTCATATGGTGCTATGAAATATCAAAGGACATAATTCATTCTGATATGTGTGCATATGAAATAAGCTTCCTGGTTATATATACCTAGAGTGTAGAAACAAAATGATCTCTCCGGAAAAAAACTTCCCTTGTATAAATTCGGAATTCAATTTACAAATATGTAATTTTCCAGAAGATAATGAATATATTCTCTGTTTCTAATGCTCTAGTATTACTAAAGGCAGTCATTATTAGAAAGACAACCTCCGTTAATCTAAATCTGGTAAATATCCTGCTTATCTTTTTTGAATAATAAATAATGTAAAACAGGCACTTAGGAAGAGTCCTCAGGGTGACATTCCTTCCTACAATTCAGCTGACCAAATCCTTTTTTCTAGTAGGAAAAATAATCTTTCAGTGTTTTAATTAAGAATTACCTATATATTAAAGTCTTCAAATAAGTATGCAGAAAGTTGGAACTAGAAGATCTTTAAGGCTCCTTCCGATCCAAATAAGTCTGTGATGTATTCTATGATCTAAACACATGCAGATATTGTCAAATAAATCATCCAAAAGTTTGTTTTTTCTTTTGTTTCCCCCAAAGAGGCCAAAAGAAAAATAAGAAATAACTACACATGCACAAAAACCCCAAAATTCCTATGTTTGTGATGGAGACATAGTTATCTGTGAAATATAAGCAGACGAATATTAATGTTATTAAATAAAAGTACAGTATGGAAGATTTGCACTAAAAAAGAAACAGAGTAAAATAAAAACATGAAAAAAGGAGAAATCAACACAGGCTATTAATAGTGCTTTTTAATTAATTTTGGTACTTGCTGAACCTCAGATCTCACAAACAGTTCTGTCAGTAAATGTAACATTATGGAGTCCTGTAAGCTGACAGACAGTTTTGCCTGGCTACAATTATTCCTGTGAATACGTGCAAGCTGGATAAGGAGGACCCAAGCTCTACTGAAATCAGTAAGAAAACTCTTGCTGACAGCAAAATTTCTATATGGAAAGTGAATTAGAAAATCTTCCATATGAAATAATTAATATAAACATGAAGTAGAGCATATTGAATTATCTGTAGCAGAATTCAGTAGAGAATGAAATCTCTTTAGAGATAATTTCCAATGGCGGGATCCTTAAAGGATAACTTGCAATTCCTAACACCAAATCCGTTTAATAGAAAACGGCACTACAAGGTATCACATGATAACATCTGATGTATTACAATGGGAATTCAATTAAATGGTGATTAATTAATTACAAGCATAAGAGATGGTAGCACTATCTTTAATCGGAAGTGATTACA
Source organism: Acridotheres tristis (assembly GCA_037013685.1). Classification (NCBI taxonomy): domain Eukaryota; kingdom Metazoa; phylum Chordata; class Aves; order Passeriformes; family Sturnidae; genus Acridotheres; species Acridotheres tristis. The sequence continues at coordinate 96,799,100 of CM072886.1, read as the reverse complement.
TTATACCAAGATCAAATAGCATAGTAAAGATATGTATTTGAATAAATAATAGCAGCTAACATGCACCGTTTAATTTATCTGCTGAATAGAGCAACACAAAGTGGCTGACGGTGTATCCTTTCCTTTTTCTTTTCCCTCTGGAGAAAATAAGATAAAAATGGGTAAAAATTAAAGGGGCATAAGCTGAACATCTGAATTTCGTCATAGCTATGCTCTTCTCCAGTTACTCTTATCTTTTGCAAGTTATGTTAGGGTATAAAGCTCTCTTTTTCAGGCTGAAGGTGCTTTTTTGGTTTTAAGTTGTAATTCAAATTGCTTTTGTGCAATTTGAACAGATAAAATTTTTTTTTTTTTGAAAACCCACCTTTTGCTAAAATTTGGAATACAATAAATACAGGGAGTCACATTTATAACTACAATTTTCATAAGAGAAGAAAACCCTAAGTGAAGGAATTTTATTTTGAGTTGCAGGTTTTAAAGATAATTAACCAATATTTGTTTGAGGGTTTGTTTTATTCCTTTCCCCTACACAGATTTGTAAAATTAATTTGTTTGGAAAACCATAAAATTGTATATCTTTTCTAGTTTAGGTCATTCTCAGCACCTTACCCTCATAGATGTTTTACTGTCTTAGCAGTTCAGCCTAATTATTGGCTTTGATGCAAGACTTCTTCTAGTACCTTGCCCCAGATGATATTTATAAGAAATTAGAATGACTACTGACCATTAAAAATTTCAGAATGGCAGGACTGAGTAACCTTTAATCCTTCTAATTAATATTTTCTTAAAAAGTTCCAGATAATTACATAAAAAATACATTTTAAACCTATAAAGAGTTGGTGTTTTTAAGCAGGCTGAAATTGCAAATGACAGGAGAAACATCTAAAATCACTTTTGAAAAATTTAGGTCAGTATATAATTAGAGCCCCAAGTTACCCGAGAGTATCAAATTTGAGCTGTGTAATGTTAGACACACGCCTTGACAGTTTGGCTACATTCAGTGGCAATTTGAACTTTCAAATGCATTCCTGTGAAAATAGAAGGGAAAATAAGCTAAAAAATCACAGGAGACTTTTCCAAATATATTTATAGCAAATTTTGCGATCCTGATACTTTCGTGCCAAAGTACAAACTTGTCATAGTACCCTCCAAGTGTGAAATCATAACTGAGAAACTAAGGAGTGGGGTACTTCTCTACTCATGTTTCTGTTTAGAAGCACGAAGTGTAAAGGCAAAAAAACACGAACAAATTCTCTGTCAGCCTCTGGAGATAAATTCACTGTTTCTTGGACTGCAGAAGGACTGTTAAGAGCTGTTGGTTTGTCCTATTGCCACCCCTAAAACCCAGGGGTTTTGGGAATTGTCACTCCTGGAAGACAGAGATCATAGAAAAATAGCTTTGATTTGACAGTCTACCTATTCATCCATCTCACTCTTGTGACCATGCCTTGAGTGCATGCTCCTTGCATATAGGTGGAAAAACCTGATGGCTTAAATTCTTATTTTAATCCTACTTGGGACTTCTATGAAGACCCATGGCACTGCTGCCAACTTGGTCTAATAGGCATATTACTAATCTGCAGTCTGAGAGGCATAATTTCTACTTCTTTTTCTGCCACAAGATGGGAAAATTTTATGTTTCAGATCCTGTTTTTGCAGAATTGAAGGCAGTGAAAATTATTTACTCCTCAAACGACTGCAAATTTATCAGTAAGTGCAAAAGAAAATGTTCTGTGACAAGAATACAGTGTGTTTCCTATGGATATCTATGTTTGAGTGGGGTTTAGTTTTGTCTAACAAGAAGCAAATGCCAAAAGGAGTTTTATCTTAGATGCAATTATAGCATCTCTCCCAAGTGCAAATCAAAGCAGGGTTGAATTCACACTTTGTCTTTTCCTTAACATGGGCACCAAGAACCTCTCTCCATGTGATTTCCCACTATCTACAACTTTGGTAGAAGTGAGTCATCCATAGCACATCTTCCCATCTGGAAAGAAGTGTGTAAATATGGCCAACTCATTTAAAAACTTCTGGAAGGACTCACATAAGCATGTGCACTTGGAGTAGGATCACAGAAGTCTCAATTCTGCAAGGAACTGGGCAAAAAAATGCAGAGAAAACACCATCCCTGATATGTACCCATTGAATCTAAGATACAGAATGGCTGTAAAACCAGGTTATACTATTTTACTGTAAATGTTATGCTGGCATTCATTGCCTTAACAAAAAGACCTGAACCCATAATCTCCAGTCCACTTTAATTACATGTATTACACTGCTGTGTCAGTGTAATCCATTTCAGCCATCTTTCTTTCTTGACATCCCTATTCCTTTAGAAAGAAAGCCTTTTACAATTCACTCCAAAAAACGGCCTCTGAACCTGGAGTTTGAGGTGTGGTGATAGATCCTCTGATAGACTTCCAAACTGAGCAGCCATAGTAAGAATCCTCTGGTAATATGCTTTAAATAAAATAAAATGAGGGCTACTTTTAGGTCAGACATACTGGCATTGTCCTAGGAAGGGTAAGGAGGAACCTCCTGGATTAGATGAGCTATCTCCTCAGTACTTCCAGTCCTGGTGGATAGCAGCGACCTCTGGCTATCTGCACACGCACTCTGCTGATAGCATAACTGAAGTGGGCTCTGATTCATTCAGAGCTCATCTTTACACGGCCCTTATATGCTCCTGAAACACTCCCCATAGAATTTACTTTTCCAGTGAGTTTGTATATCTTCTCCCACACATATGTGAAAGTGTATCTTGTATCACAAAAATGCACGTGTATATTACCGGCAGAAAGCAATTGTCTTTTAAGTGATGATCCATTCGCCCCAGAATCTTGACTCTTCTACAGGAAACCCTCCTAGGACACTTCTGATTTCAGATATGGTGTAAAAGTCTGTTTAATACATATCTGAGGATTCTCCCTTGGCAGGGATCATAATATTGTCTTCTCAACTTAAATCAACTTTAAGAGGAATTACTAGGTGTAAAACGGTCTGTGTCCAGACTGTGCCTAGGAAAAGTACATTCCTTAAATAGAAATATATTATATTACCAGAATCCTCTGGTAAGCTTCATCATAATGTTCTTAAAAAAAGACACTGAATTCTATGTAAATTACATAATAAAATCAATTCAGTGATATGGTTGAGTCATCCTGACTAAAATTCAATAGGTTAATGAGTTTTAAAACAAGCAGAATAACATACAGCTCTCTATAATATTGATAGCCTGAAGATCTGTTAAAGTATTTTCACAATTTCAGTTCTACTACTAATTTAGTTTACAACCCTCTCTATAAAACTTTCAAAAAGCCAATCAAAGTAAATCCAAAGACCAGCACTAAAAAAAGAGAAATATGTTGCATTGCCGAGTTTCTGGGAAAAATAGAAGTGAATGATAGCCAAAGGAATTGGATATTTTTCTTCCAGTTACCAAAGCATATTCTTAAAATGCCCTGTGCTAATAATTGCCGCTTGAAATATTTTCTTTTGTAACTAGATCTTAGAGTCCTTTCTTTTTGTCAATCACTTAGGCTTCAAGTTTAAATATGCAAGAACACAGAGCACAACAAAAGAACACACTAATCTTACTCTGTCAAAAGCAGATCCTCTTTCTTATTCCCCAAGGCCAGATCAAACAGAGCTGGGCTAAAACAATAAATACAGTGAAGCAAGCATACATATTTTCTTATCTCTTGCTAAAATATAGACCTGATGTGTAAGAAAAATTCCTCACAATTTTTTCTTTCCCATTATTTTAGCTGACTGCAAAAACAAACAAGTAAACACATTCCCTTAAAACTATGTGAACAAATTTTCAGAGATTTCAATGCAGCCCCTAATTTTGCTGGAATGGGTAGAGCCACCTGCTATTGTGCTGCACACTTGGCTGGTAATCTGTACATTGCAGAATTTTACAGAAATTTATGAAATAATGTGCTCAGTGGTGAACCATGTCTTCCCTAATCATGTCCTGCCCTTGGTAAAAGAACTCCTTCAAAAAACTGAGGCCCTTTGGACTTTCAGCCCCTTGGCTCACTTGCAAGTATAGTCACATAAACAATTGTAGATAGAACACAGAATGTCTTTTTAAAGACAAACCATTTTCCTGTTAAATACTGCACACAATACATCTTTTTAAAGATGCTTTTTCTTTTATGTAGTTACTCCAGCAAAGTGTAGCCTTGAACACTGTGGCCTGCTGAACAAATTTCCCAGGAAATATAACAGAAAAACTGGAGTTCTTAAAAACCTATTATCTGCAAAGAGACACAAGGGTAAAGAAAAAGCTCATCATTACAGCTGATACGCTGTAGGTCAGTTATTGTTTCTATCGTACTTTCACTGTACCAGGTTAACAATGTTTTGTGATTTTTGTTTTATAATTTTAATTATTTTTTTAAGGACACAATTCTGGGCTTACATACCCAGGAAACTAATACTTCCATTCTACTAAGATTGAGGTGTAAACATGTAGTATAATGGATGAGTAATGGTTGCTGGTTTTCTTCAGGGAAAAAAAAAAAAAGAACAAAGAAAACCAAAAGATTGTGAAACCATGGCAGAACAACTATCTGATAGCTCATTCTTCACAATGGAGTTCACTAGGTTCAAGAAAGACCGTTCTGCATTAGCAATCAAATTAGCTGTCCTATCTTGAAGTCCTACTTTGCATTACCTCACCTACCCTGGAAATGCTTCTGGTGCAAAATTTCTGCAGGATTAATAAGACTTATTTTTCCTTTATCTGTTACAAGAGAGCAACATCAGGCCTCAAGAGCTACATGTTATCATGTACCATACTGCACAGATAGCTCAGCGTAACAGAGTAAACCAGTCTTCCAAATTAGCCACTCAAGAATTTTCTGAGAGGCTTGTACCAGAAATAAGGATGATATGGAAAGAAATGGGCAGACTTATTTGTAATGGTGGTTTTTGCCACAATGGCTTATATAGGTATATGCATATGCAGCAACATACATGCATTTGTGTACACACCTAAGTAGGCACAATGATCTGAGGAGTATATATAAACTCACTTTATATAAAGTTGCTTCTCAGCAGAAAGCAAAATTTCTCAGTAATTTCTGCTATTGCTCTCAGTGAATGAATTAAGTAATCTTTCCACCCTGTTTCCCCCTCTTCTTGCTGAAATATTCGATTCATTTCAATACCCAGGTGAGTAGATCTAATCATTAGAAATTACTAAAAAAAGTTTTTGCTTGAGACATAATGCTTGATTGTCACATCAAATTCCAGTTATTATCCAAGTACACATCACCAATGCTACTCCAAAATAACTCAAAACCGAATGAGTGTAGTGTCAATATTATTTTTTTGGTTGGTTGAACAAGATAGGGGAAAAGAGCATACATCAAGCTACAAACAGGATACTATTTTTTCCCAAAACATCTGATGATATGAAGATGTTCTCTCAGTTTGTGCATCTTCTTTGATGAAAACGAAAGCAAAAATTTTAAATTCTTTTTCCCTATGCATATCACTGAAAATCTGATGGTGGCATTGAAATCCTTGCAATGATGAGAATATAGACTGAAAAAATGTCCAAATTTAAATAGTTAGAGCAAAAATCTTTTAAATTTTACCAATCAAGATGGTAAGGAACAAATAGTTAAGTGCCTGAGATTTTTTGGGAAAAAGTTTTTAAAAGTGCATAACATAATTGCTTGCTGATTTAGTCTCTTTGGAGATTATTCAATTTTCTACCAGAAAAATAAATGACACAGGTTTTTTTCTTATTGGATAGTCAAGGTGGTTAGTTTACACCTGTAAACTAATAAGAGTTGTGGGAAAATGGATATACTGTAACTAATATCTAATGAATAAAAATATCTAAAATTAAGATATTCTCAGAACACCTGGTTTACCAGCCTTGGTTCAGGACTCCAGTCAAAATTCCGTGAAAGAAGAAAAAAGAATACCACAACACAATAACAGAGTTACTTTCTTCTGGTCTGGAATCTCCTACAAAACTGAGGCTGAGCCTTTTCCCTTTTATGGTGTTCATGGTTGAATGCATGAAGTGGACATAAACAATTCAGCAGATTCTCAGCATAAGTGCTACAGATTTGTGAACCAAGTATACTTGTCTGGAGGCAAATTAAATTTCTGCTAAAACTGCTAAGATGAAATCAGTAAGCTCTGAAATAACCTGGGGAATTAGAGATAAAAAGAACTACAGTCCTCAGGCTGTGCTCTGTACATCATTTGATAGTGGTCTGTGGAGAATTCATGGGTCAGATGGCAGTCTCCTTGCTCCTGGTTCTCTGAAGGGAAGAGGTAGTGAGAGAATCAGGTGACAAAGAAGATGCAGAGGATGCAGCAGAGGAACAGAACAGATGGGCGTGGGAGACAAAATGCGGCGCAAAAGTGACAGCGCAATCATTGCATTCTAGACAACTAAAAATAGACAAATACATTTATATTTGTTTCCCTTGCTGCAGTTGCCAGAAAGATGTCACATAATCACAAGTAAAAGGTGAGGTGGCACATGCAAGGAGAAGTCACAATGGGTGAGATCCATCAGCCGCTTTCTTCTTTAAATGATGCTTCCACCTCTGAAAGTCAGAAGGCCTGTGGCTTTGGAATCTTGTGACTCCATACAGGAAATTAATGATTCCAGTTCCTTTGTGATGTTTCAAGAGTGTTAGCAGAATTGACTTGGACAAGCTCAGCTGTTATAACAGATATAGGAAAAAAAGGAATTGTAAAGTAACAAATTAAAAGTTTTAGTTTGTGAACAGAATCATTGCAAATGCCAAAATTTAGTGCTTCTTTATAGCTAAATGAATAGTTTTAGTAAAACAGCTCAGATGCAAGTTGCTTATTCAGTGATTAAAAAAGCCATCAGATAAATGGGGAATGCACCAGTGCTTTCTCTCAATCCTCAGCTATACCTCATATTGACTAAATACAGAGTCTGAAAAGTGCCCCAACTCCAGCGTGCTCTGAAAAAAATATAATTTTCTTCTCATTCCTCTATAATTAGGGTAGACTAGCCCACCATAGAAAGAGCTTAGTGTATAGCTCAGGTAAATTTACATTGGCTGAAATTAATTAAAGACTACACCTTCAGTTTGCTGAGCATGAAGTAGGCTTCTGTGTTTTGTATTCTTCCTGAACTAGCTCAAAATATTTTCCTAGTTTGTATGTTGTACTGTCTGCTGCGAGTTCTCAGTTTAGGATCAAAAGTTCTTTGCCCTTGGTCTATCTTCCCTTTATTTCGAAAGAAAAAAATAAGAAAGCATTGACAGATGCAGTGAAAGAATCCATCATAAGAATCCATCATAACGTAATGGTAGTTTTATTATAGCTGAGGTGTTTTAAGGACACAAGCAAGATAAGCTCCATAGAAAAAGATAGCATCTTTTACTGGATCAACAAATACAGCTGGAAGGGTATACAGATCTGGAGACATGAGTGCCCTCCTGCAAGTTTAAAATGGAAACAGCCAGCTGGTCTGAAATATTTATTTACAAATTGAATATACATATTAAAAAGTATTACATTATAGAAAGTTTGAATTTTAACAAAAGAATTATATATTTTTTAAAACTAGGGACAAATATTCTGGGTACCTTGATAGCTAAAGGATACATAATTTTATCTAATTAAGTAAGTTTAAGACTGTAAGTTTTACTGTGTTTAGTTAATTTTTGATTTCTGATATTTCACTCTACAAGTTTAATATGCCTAATTTAACTGAAGCATATAGGTTCTCCTATCAGCTACAATATGGCAGAAATAAAAGGGACATGTGTTAGTCTTTAGCTTTTCTCATGGAAAACATTCTCTCCCAAATATATTTGGTGAGAAGATCCTATGGCTTTCTTATCATATCACACGTTTTTGAGTGCTACATGCTGCTTTCTTTTGGTGTCAGATTATTCAGTACTTATTTCTTTTTCCTTTGCTCTCAACATCACAGCCAATTCTTATGAAAACATATATGTTTTCCAACCGTTATTAACTACCCAGATTGTGATAATATTTTGTCCAGGTTTTCAGCCAGGACAGAGTTGATTTTTCTTGCAGAACCCGTGAGGGGGCAGAGCCTGAAGCCATGTGGGCTCGTCTGGGTTGTTATCCTATACAACCTCACCTCACTACTCCGGGGTGGAAGTAAGGGATTCTTCTTCCAAGAAGAAGGTGGGGGTCGCTCACAGTTGGAGAAGAAAGTGTGGAACACAGAGTCTGTCCACTAATTTTCATTGATCAGGGCTTTGTGAGCATTTTTGCTTGTAAAATCACCCTCTTTTATATAAACTTTTTTTATACACTTTTGTTGCCAATGTTGTTGCAGCTACTGTTTGTTTTTCTTATCTCATTGCTGTTTTCAGGAAATTGTTCTTATCTCAGCCTGTGATCTCTGCCTCTGGAGTCTCCCACGGAGGCTTGGGGAGCAGAGGAGTGTCCTGTGGATTGAAGTGCTCTTCCTAAACCAGGTCTTCATTGGAGCCTAACACACGGCTGTGTTTCCACCCCTGGTGTGGTTGGTTCTGGGTGTACTGCACACCCTTCCTGATGAAGCCACAACACATCAAAAAAGGGTCAGACGTAATCTAAATGCAGAAGATTCAATCTGCTCTCAAGAAGCAAGCTATTGTAACCCAGTAAATGTGATTTTTGCCGTGGCTAGCAAAAAGGTGCAGTCCTTTTGTTGCCCTGGTCTTAGGGCTCATTTAGGTTTGCTGTGGCTGCAGCTGGGTGCGGTATGGTTTGACAGCTGCTGAAAGGGGTAGTACCTGTGTAGTAAACGAAATACTCCAGCTTTAGCTTTTCTTATGACCCCCAGTGGCACTGTCCTGACCGAGGCAGGAGTCAGCAGGTGACACACAGCAGCCCAGGTGCAGAGCTGAGGCTGGGGGAGCCACACTGTGGCTTTAGATGAGAGCCTCTGAGAGGGAAACAGGGGCTATGAGGAAAAAATAACCAAACAAAAGTAGCCTTAAGTGGCCCTGGGTGGAAGATCAAAGAGAAAAAATCCATCATGATCTTCATACTTCTTCCTGCAAAAACCTCAGGTGCTTATTGCTTATGCCCTCCTATTCCCCCTTACTTTATCTAGGAAGACTGAAACCCATCACCCTTGGGATGGAAAGGGATACAAGAAGGGTGAGCTCCACACCACAAAAATAAACACTGAGAAAGGTCATGTTTTGTTGATTTTGTTTGTTTGTGCTTTTGTGGTTTTTTTGGTTTGTTTGTTTGGTTGGTTTTTGTTTGTTTTGGTTTTTGGTGGGGGGGTTGGTTTGTTTTTTGCTGTTTTTGTTTTGTTTTTTTGGTTTTTTTGTTTGTTTGGTTTTTTGTGTGTAGAGCAATTTAAATTGTATTATTAGAATTTTCTCTTTTAATTAAATAAGCGATGTTGTTAAGTCTGCTAAAACAGATTGTTCTTGTTGCACACTAACATTTTAGCCTATGTATGCTTTTTGTTCCATTTTGCACACAGCAAGATTTTGAGCCTAAAAAAGAAAAGCAGATTCAAATGTACAATCTAACAAAATACTGCTTTTGCATTCTGCATAATTGGAAAATAATTCCTAGATTTAGCCAAATAGACCTTTGAAGAGGATAAGGTAGAAAAAGGTTCCTCAATAGGACTAAAGAACTAAATATCGTTGTGGAAGATCTGTGGGCTGAGCCTTTATTTGGCCTTTCACCAGATATCAGCTGTACCTCAGTTTTCCGAGGTAACACATGTGATAGTGTTTCAGTTCTCAGCCTTTTAGGTACAATCCAGCACAATTTATTTTTTCATAAAGATAAGAATAATAATCACCCTTGTAATGGGGATGAAGTAAATGTGTGCTCTTCTGTTTTGCTGGTGGTTTTTCCAGTTCAAAAAAGTTTTTTTTCCATTGATTTTCAATAGCTATGGTGGAGAAGAAAATATAGGCAAAATTTAAAATATAAAAAAGATTAAATAAGGAAGGCATTATTAAGAATGCAGTATTTGTAAAGTATCATCTTGCACGCTTCCAAAATGTGAGGATGATCTTGAATTTTGTGTATGTGTTTAAAGGCAAATACTTGCAGACTGTGCTGACAAGCTGGGAAATTTTAGCCTGGCAAACAGCAACTTTGAAATGAATTTGAATGTTCACAGTGGATAATGAGCTAAATGTGAGTTCCAAAAAGCAAGAGTTAGAAGTATAATGAAGGAAATCTTGTTTAAAATTAGGGGGCAATATGATCTTACTATAGGTGCAAGCACCCATATGGAACACAGTGCTCTTGGTGGTAGTTGAAATTGGAGAAAGTTTGTAGAAAATACAGGAGAATGATTAAAAGGTTTGGAAACAGCCCCCCTTGAGGGTTTTAATCTGTTTATCAAAGACATAAAAGGGATACATTTAAGCAGGATGGTGAACATGCCCGCATGTGTGGGTGAATGACTGTCATGCATCCTGGAAGTATCTCCTGGCAAACAAAACTTTGATCAAGGGTTCTCTAATATAGTAGACAAAAGTGTAACAAAATTCAATGGCTGGAAGATGAAGCAAGACAAATTTAGAGTGATAGAATAAGGCTCCAATGTTTAACAGTGAAGATAATTAACTAGTGAGTACTGTGATGAAATCGTGGTTGGTTTTCTGTGGAAATTTTAATTAAGACTCAGCATAATTTTCTCACCAGACTCTTTTAATTCTGTGGGAATTACTTCTAGTAAATCCTGTAGCCTTTATAATTTGACAGGTCAGCAGATGATGATGATGATGATTTTTTTCTGGTTTTGCTATCTATGTTGAATAATCCTTTATCTCATGTTCTCATTTTTTCTATACAAATATAATATTTTAACCTTTGTCTTCTAAACTCCCTGTCCCTGGACACAGCCCCTACTTTCTGTCTGTGGCCTTCAGTTTCTTCTCTTGGACCCTTACATTGCAGACCCCTGTTCACATAAGCATTTTGATTATTTGGTAGTCAGTAGATTCAAACTGTAAGAGTTCTATAATATTTCACCAGAAGTATTACCTCCTCAAAGAGCTAATGGCTAACTTGCATACCTAAATATTAGGGACCTGAAAGTAGGCTAGAAGTGATTAGAAAAATTATTTCAATGTGTAAAGCTTTTATGGCTTTGTTTTTATGAATTGCCATGTTATTTTTCCAGGGATCTGTCTGTGGAATCTCTGTCTCCAGTGAGATAGAAAAATGTCAATGAATTACTCTGGGTTTTTTGTTGTTGCTGTTTTTTTTTTTTCCCCTTTTTTTTTTTTTTTTGTTTTAGCACTCTAAGAATGGTCTTATTTTAAAAAGAAAGCAAACCTTTACTACAGCAGAAATGCTGCTCTGATATAAGTTTTCTGAATAGTAAGTGGATGAAAATCCAAATTAGGTTTTCACTGTGTCTGGTGCAATAGTAGCAACCAAACAAAAGCATTGCATAGCCTTAGGTCTGACAGTCTGTTAAGTGAATTTATATGCACACAAGAAGAAGTGTCTGTTTGAAACATGAAGATGCCCAAGAGAGAGACTCTGGAAAGGTTTTACAGCCATTTAATAGTTCAAGACATTATTTGTTCAATAACAAAAGAAAAAGGCTCAGAGAGCAATCAGATTTTCATGGACAAAAGCTAGGTTCTTGTCCTGAGGGGAGAAAGGATCATAAGCAGTGATTTTTGTGTGTGTCAGGAAGAGATGCAAAAAACGGGTTTGACAGCTGGAGAAGCAAGAGAAGAGCTGCTCATTCTATCTCATCTATTTTGTATGCTTTTATACTCCATTTTATCTGAGTGTGATTTCTGGCTCTTTCCTCCTCTCTCTAATGAATGTTTCATTCTCTTTTTACACTCCTCTTGGCACAAAACCCCCAATTCTACTTCATGTTCCCACTCTGCTTTTCCTGTCCCGCTCTCCTACACCACTCTCCATACTGAACTACAACAGTTCCCTAATTTTCCAGCAAGCATGCAAGTGCATTCTCATTTTGGTCACTTTTGTGTCCACGTGACTGCTGTACTCTCCCCTGTAGTCCTTGTGTTTTACCAGCTGTGCAGAAGTCAGTGAAAGCTGATTACAAGCAAGAACACCCATCCCTCTGCCCCGAAGGAAATGATACTTGTCAGCAAATAAAACTAGCTAAGTGTTCCCCTAGTAGTGTAAGCACTGCCTCAAATTCCCAAAGGACTTAAAACATACTAGGTTCTCCAGTTTGGTTCTCTCATGCTTTTGTTTTGTTTCTACTCTTCAAAAGTGCGCTAAGAAACCTATCTGAAGACATGCCCATGTGGTAATTTTGTGGCCAGAGGTGGTTGTGCACTGGGAAGAATACCTCAAAGAGAGAGCTCAAAGAATTATAGCAGTGCCAATGCAAGGGGCCAAATACTAATCTCCAAGCTGTCTTTCAGTTTTAACTATTTCTTCCACCTTACTCTACTACTGTTGTTGAAGGAAATTGAAGGGACAAGATGATAAAACACTACTAGTTTTGAATGAGGCAAAGCAACCTTCTTTATCTATTCAGCCACAAGACTGTAATAAGGGCTAAAAGATGTCACTTATTTACTTATCTCCCCTATGACTGTGAAAAAACCTCCCATAACCCTAAGCAGAACAGTGAGCTTCTCCTGAAAAGAACATATATCTAACTGTAGCAAAGGTTACTTTATGTTTTTAGTAGTTTAGTCCATTCAGGAGTTGGTTCAAGCCAAATGGTTGAACTGAATCTAACTGAATCTAACAGCTGCCCTGGGGTTGCTGCATACAAGCAAAATTTTCTGAGTATAAACAAATGATTTTTTTTGCATGTGGGAGGATGATGGCACCAAAAGCATAGTTTACTTTTGACAAGGATTGGGACGATACTTTTGGCATAATGTTTTGTTGGCCTGGCAAAAAATTCTGAGCATCGGCCTCTTAAATGTCGTAGAGTTTTGTAGGAAAGATTTTTATTAGGAAATGTCAAAGCAAATATCTAGGCACGGGATGGCTCAAAGCTGCCTGTCATACATACAATATTGATGGATTCTTGGCTGTGTCTTTTGTTAAGTAAATGAGAATACTGGCTTCATGAATTCTGGTTACATGTCTAAATGCAAGAGCTGCCCACGCAAAACCTGTGTTGGAACTTTCTAAGCTGACATGGTCGATAGAAGTGAGAAGTTCTGATTCAAAATAAAGAATCAGGACATCTGTTTCAAGTTTCGTGCTTTTGGGAGAAAATGATGGAGGGAGAACACATTACTTTAATGTCACAAATACTGATCAATTTATTTAAAACTTTACTTTGATGATAAAGATACAAAGTGAAGATACTAAAGTATTTACCACTTTTCCACAAATGCAAATATAGATATATCTTAACCCTTTCTTTCAAACTTAAAGTTTAACATTCATTAGTATGATTCAGGCATACAAAGAAGAATCTGGGAATAAGAAGAAACAATTCTTCTGGAAGGTTATATTGAGAATATATATTTGGACTATATGACCATTGTAGTTCCTTTCCAACTGTAATATTCTAATACAGATGAGTACCAGCATAAATATTGACAAAACTGCTTAACTGTGATAGGTTTCTGAAGACAGAAGTGTATTTTCTAAGACTGTTTTCCATTTGGCCCTTTGGCATCCTCACCACCAGTGATATAAAATTCTGAAGCAATAACTTGAATATCAGCTTTTATCCTACTAAATTACAAGGTCAGCCAATCAGCATTTTTTTTCACTTGGCTGCCATCCTCATAATAATATTCTTGCAAAGCATTCTCATGAAAGACTTCAAATGACACAGTAGAGACACAGACAACATACTTTATAAAATCATACTCTGAGCAAAATTGTGTACAGAAAATAATTGTCATGCTTTTCAAAATATGGATTTAACATTATCACAGAAAAAATGCACTTGGAATCCAAGAGAAAAAATGAGGATATAATTCTCAGTTCTGACTGAGATTCTTCTCGAGTAGCCTTAGTTTAACCTGTTACAGGTTATTGATTCTTCCCAAATGGAGAGGTAGTTATCTCTTTATTACCTATATTTATGTTAGCAAAAATGCTTTTACAATCCTCTAGAAGAAGTGTAAGGAGAAAATCCTAGCTTTGCCCATCTTAATTTTTTTTCCGAGTTGTTTTTCTGAGAATTTTTGATGAACAGATTCTGACAGTACTTTCTGGAAATCCATTTAAAAGTTTTGTATCAGCAGAATATGGTAAATTTTCATGAGCATGTTCATCAAATATATATAGCTGCTTAGTTGGTCAGCAATATTCAGCCTACATTGTAAATAAAAGAAACAGTCGTGGCATAGCTGGCATGCAGTACTCTAATTAAAAGCTGTGACTAGTAATTATGTACATGACAAAATAAATGGCTGAGAAGCACCTTTTAACTTACCCAGACAACTGCTGCACTGGCATGTTCAATAGCTGTAACTGCTTCACTCTACCCTTCTTACTCCTAACATATTTTCCTTGAGATAGATAAAAGATCATATACTTCAAAAATAGGCTATGCAGCTCAGGTACTGGGTTGTGTTGACCTTGATTGGCTCAGAAACTCATCCTAGATAGTGTCTCATTCTCCCTTCTCAAGAGAACCAAGAGGGAAGACAAGACGAAAAAGCTCATGGGTCAAGATAATAATCCTTTCCCAAGCACAGTCAAGGCCAAAAGAGGCTAGGCATGGGGAGGATAAATTTATTTTATTGCTAAATAAAATAGATTTGGATAGTGAGAACCAAAGAGAAATTAAATCACCTTCTTTCCTTCCCCTTTTCCCAAGCTCAAACTCACTCCTTCATTCCTACTCCTCTGCTTCCCACTCTAAGGCAGCACAGCTGGGATGGGGAGTGGGGGTCTGTGGACAGTCCATAATGGTTCATCTCTTCTGCTTATTCCTCCTTGCACTTTTTCAGCTGGACTCACCTCGGGCTGTAGAGTACTCACTGCTCCAGTACCTGGAGCTCCTCCTTACCCTCCTCTCACCTCGGTGTCTGCAGGGCTGTTTATCTCATGAGGGTTTTTCTCATTCATCACCCTCACCACTATTACACCGTGTTTTGCCCACTCTAAAATACTCTTCCCATGCTGGCTGAGTGGCAAGCTACACCCAGCAGTGGGTGCATTGGAGCCAGCTGGAACCACATGGAGCTGTCTGGGACTGGCTCTGTGCAGTTTGGGGCAGCCTCTTCTCACAGGAATCTCCCCTACAACCATCCTGCCGCCAACACTTTGACACTATTACACCACAGAGGCACAAAAGTATCAGTAAACTGTCCCAAAACCATGATGTTTCAAGCTTAATAAATATCTTTACTAGAGGGAAAGACAAATTTTTAAAGAATTACATTGGGAAAATACTAGAAACAAAGAAATGTCAATTTTATGTATCAAAAGCCACATCACCGTAGGAGGCACAAGTGAATCTAAATAAGGATACTGTTTTGACATATTTAAAGTTTATTAAACCTATGATTTCTTGAAAAAGTCAGACTTTTGCCTCCTCTCTCTGTACTCAGTTTAAATGCTAATTTGATAAATATCAGTCTTTAGCAAAAGCTATAGGAGAGTGTCATAATGAGTAATCGCACATTTCCTCTAGCATTTCATTTATCATTCAGGTGAGTTTAATTAGAGCCAAATGAAAATTTCAGTGAAAAATAACGCGTGAATATTTCTAAGTTGGGAAATGCTTGAAGTATCATAGTAACTCTTGTTTCTCTCTAGTATTTCTCAAAGTCTGTTACATTTTCTCTCCCTCTTTTGAATTTGTGATTTTATTGGCGATTTTTCCCTACTCCAAATGTGTCCTGAGGTTAGAGGGGACACTCTTTGGACCACAGAAACAAAACTCTTTAAGAGACTTCACTCTTTTTCTCTTTGCTGCAGTGTACAGAATGTTCCCAAAATGAGCTGAAAGTTCATGTTTGTGTGGTTGCAAAGAGTACACTAACCACAGTGAGCCAGCACATCTATTTCATACCCCAACTGATAATTTACTGAATTTCTGTACCTTGATTGCATTTAATTTAGTACCATTAGTGTAAAAGGAGCATCAGTTCTGATGGGTCTATTTATTCTTCATCTTATGAAGTAGATTCAGGTAAACCCATACAATAAGTAATAAAAAGTTTCTCTAATGTTAGGTAGATTAGACAGATACTTTAGTTTTACATCCTGTTATGAATTTTTCTGAGCTATCCTAATTCCCAAAACTTGAGAATTTGTCTAAAATGTCTCCAACAAAGACATACAACTCAGCAACTTATTGCTGCTGTGCTGTTTTCTTTGGTAGTGATATCGTACAACTTTGCAATGAGTTGAGGGGGGAAGATTGTGGGAGCTTATCTGATCTTTCCCTTTGAGATTCTTCTGAAAGAATGAAAAAGAGTCAATCCTTAAAATTAATTCAAAATGGGCAATCACTCTTGTCATTCTGTCGCTTGTTGAAGACAAGGTTTTCTTGAGAACAGTCATTAACAGGTCAGGAGATTTTAAATTGCCCCCTCAAATCTGTATTACATCATTAGAAGAGCTTTCAGTAATTTGGGATTACTGTGGTAAAAAAATTCTCTATCTGTCCATCATGAAAAGCTTTGCAGTAAAGTTGTACAGCTATATTTCACAAATGTACAGTAGGGAAAGAATTCAAGAATACTTCAATCACAAGCCTTTAAATAATAAATGTCAAAATTCCATTTCTCATATTATTAGTTTGTGTAGAGATTTGTATTTAAAGATTACATTTATTTAGTTTTGGTCTGCTGTATGACTTTGCTAACTTCCAAACTAATGCAAATTTTATGCATGGGATACAATATATAGCTGTCATACACATGTTACCCATTGTTCCCAATCTACTGTATTAAATGCGTTTGCTAAACAATAGGACAAGCTTTAGAGTAATGATGTTAATCAAGTTAAAATTTCAAAGTACAAAATGAAATGTGACACTTTACAATGGTGTATGGTTTGAAATATGTCCAAATTGGCATTGCATTTTACTTTTGTATTGACTTTTTTTTTAATAAAATCAATTAAGGCTGAAGTTTATAGAGGGGGATGTTCCCTTTTTAAGTAAAATATAAAAACCTGATAATTTTTTTATCTATGGGAAAATAACATAAAATGATTTTACAAAAAGCAAAATGAGCCCTCCACAAAAGGTCGCTATTATGAGGACTTTATAGTTTATCCATCTATAAATAATAGTCTGCCATGCTAAAATCTAATATTTGAATTAATTCTCTGCCATTTTTCACTATAAAGACTAAATTTTATGTGCAGCCTAGAGAAACAAATGGCATTATCCTTTTAAATGTATCATAATTAAGTGTAAGGTATCTGAAATGTACAAATAATGTACAAATACAAAGTATTACAGAGTTACAGTAAGTGTTATAATTTTGAAGACACTGAGAAAAAGAGAATGCTACTGCCACTTGGGAGGCATTACTTTTTAATAAATAATTTAAAAGTAAATTTATTCTATTTGTAAATTAAAAAAATTTTTTTTTTTTTTTTTGTTTTGTTTTGTTTTGTTTTGTTTGTTTGTTTTTTGTTTTTTAAATTCAGGTCTGTCAGGTAGTCATGTTTTACCAAAGAGATAAATACTGTTCAGCTGGGAAGTTTATACAGGATGTTGATTGGTTAGGCTTCCTAGTTTATTTGGAGTTTAGTAGGCTTTTTATAAAGAACAGGTTTGGTAGTTGTTAGTTTATTGTTAGAACTATTGTTTCATGATCAATACTTGTGTACTTGAAGTGGTAAGTTTTTAAGATGCAACAGAAATTCAATTCTCATCAAGCCTGTGTGACCAGGAGCAAGAGTTGTGAAAGAATGCTTGTTAAATGAGACTCGATGGCTTTTTTCTGCAAAGAGAGAGAGATTCTACATTAATGTGAGTGAGAACCATAGTTAATAAGCTGAGCAGAATTTTCCTTTAGGTTCTAAATATTGAGATTCGCTTGAGCTTGTAAAGTTCTTCCTATGGTGGCACTCTGGGAAGCATACCACAAGGTAAGAAAATGAAATATTAGGCTGGAAAGGTTTCCTGTCTCAGAAGGAAAAGAAAATATTAATTCTGCAAGTAATGTATGACCTGACTCTCACATCCACCATTAGTGAGGGGTACAGTATGCATAACAGCTTCCCAGATACACTTTAAATTGCAATTAATTCACAGAGTCATCTGTGTTTCTTGGAGAAAGATATAGAAATGCCTTGTACTACTTGATTTATTAATTTAAGTAATTTTGAAGTGTTGCACAAAGCTTTCACTATGCTTCCTAAATCAAGTGATTTTATTTCATAAGCACCAATAGAATTCGCAGCACTGCTGCAAACAGGAGTGGGAATTCCCAGCTGGCAGATGGTCCACCACAACTCAAAACACAAGCAGAGTAATAGGAAAGGAGTATTTCACACAGCTTAATTTTGTCATTTAAAGACTCCTACTTATCAACAGAATTAAAAATCTAGTATTGAAGTGTCTTGAATATTTAGCTTTTGGAATAGGTTAATTAAAAATAAAATACTAAAATTTCATTGAAAAGAATGTTCTCTACTGATCTATATGCCTCAAGCCAAATGTGATTCTTAGTTATATCAGCAGAATTAAGGAGATAGCTGAAACATCAGTTGAACGATTTTTAAATAGTTGAAGTTCAAGTCAGATGTACTTTTTGAAAGAATTTCAATCTGAACAGCCTTTTCTTTTACTGAAGAATGCCTTAAAACTTTTGAACTTTTAAATTTTTTTGCACGGTTTTGTCGTTGCTAATTAAGTAAAAAAATTATTCTTGTTGGACAAAAAAGAAATGGTTGGAATTTTTCGTGGAAATAAAGTAAGTGATTTAATTCTACTTACAGAAGCAAATTAATTCACAGAATTTCAGAAGGCACTGAGCAAACATAGAAGTTAGTAAGAGGAAATTAATATGATAAAATAGTCAAACAAAGCAGAAATCGGTGACTCTTGCCCTGGATAGTTATCAGTAAGTCAGTCTTGAGTAAGCATAGAATTTGAACAAAGCTGCAGTGGTTTTAATATTGTTAGCATGAGTAAAGCTTCATTTTCAATCCTTCATTTTTTCTTTTTTTAAGGTTTAAGAATATATGTAATTCTGAAATAGGATCAAATAATGTCCCATCAAAGCAAAAAAACTACAAAAATACCAAATGCACATCCTGAATATCTGAGGCAATGTTTGAGTTCTTGGGTGACACATAAGAAAAATTCCACCTGGGAATGTTAGATGAAGGGTCCTTAAATTGGAGTTCATACACATCAAGGATGTAAATTCCTGGACGACTGGGATAACTGGGATATTGCTTATTCCAGCATGAGACACTTTCACTGTCTCCTGTTGGAGCCATTTCATTTTAAGTAGATAATCCATATTCTTTGGTACAGAGATTTTTATGTTCTTCTCCATCATACCTAATCATTAGACTATGAAGTTACTCTCCCTTTCCATCTCTCTTTCTGTCCAAATGCAGTTACAATGTTTTATACAACACACAAAACCTGTGACCAGAGGGAGAGAGACACGGATTTTCTCCACGCAGATATAACCTAACACTTTCGAGTGGAAGCTGAAGTTGCTGACCTGATTAAATTTTCCAAATTTTAAACACACCTTCTATGTGGAATTAGCTCGAGTCCTGCAGACATTTCTTGCTTTCCTTCTACTTTTTTAGTACTAGAAAGTATTTCTTTTTCAAGATGGGGGAGAATGTATGTGTGGAAGTATTCACTTCTGATAATTTCTGGTTTTCATGTAGCTTAATTTTCAGGTGAAAAGGCATTGTGCTGGAAAATGTCCAGCAAGATCTAGTTACATACTTAATCTGAGATCAGATGTCTTCTTATCTCTGATGAGGCATTGCAAAGCCTTGCCACTTTATTCAGGGGGAAAAAATAAGGAATTTATAGCAACAGGCAGATTATCTTAATTCTTGACTCTGCTCCTGAATCCCCATATAACTATATAAGCTTCACGTGGCAAAAGAAGCTGGGTATCTCTAAATGATTTTTATAGCCTTAAACACAGCTAAACTTCAATCTGATTATTTTTAAAATGTAGTTTTTAACCTTTCATTTTTGTTTAAACAAGGGCATGATATTAGAGATTCACGGGGGAATACTTGTGTGGTTTTGGAAAACTAGTACTTTTCACCAAAATAAATGCAGTGCCTTCCAGATCCAGAATACTGGTCTCTTAATACTCCAGAAAATAAGAATGATTCTTTAAATAAGGTATTTTATTCTATTAGAACATTTATGATTTTTATTGTGGGTTCCTTATGTTATTCCAGTGCTGTGTACAATAAATTATAAATATATAAGTAAATAAAAAGCTGTGGTATGGGAGCAGACATTTAATTTAATTTCTCTGTCTTAGTATACAGTGGTTTCCAAGAAAATTGGCTTTTTAAAAGACGTTATGTATTTCTGTTTTCTGTTTAGATGAAGTATTTCTTTCTACTAAGCTCCTCTATAAAAAAAAAGAAAAAAAAAGCTGAAAAGGCAGCTTTTAATTAAGAGTTGCTCTAAGTTAGTTGTCCAAGGGCAAGTAGGATTGTGTATGAAAGGTTCATTTTTTTTTCAGCTAGGACAGTGATTTATTAATTTTAATGTTAACTTTCTTTTCTGTCCCTAGTGAGCTGAAAATGTTATTGGATATTTGACACTATATCAGGAGATAAGAATTGACCTTGTAACTCTCTAGTGAATGTAGTAGAATATAGTGGACTACTGCAAAGGCAATTGGTAAGAGAAATCTTAAAAAAGTCCTTGGCTTATGTCCCTGCTTTTGAACCATCAGCACTTATAAATGTACCTAACCTCAAAGTGCAGACTTATGTTTTATGTAAATGCATTGGTCTTCTGGAGGGGTATGTTAAGGGAAAGTGAGTCAATATCTGTTGTTGGTGAGAGCTGTGCCTATTTCAGAAAGACCATACCCTGCCTAAATTTTTTAAATACCAGAATTCTGGGCACGATTGTCTAATATAGGTTCATTTCCTTGAAAATGTGTTTCTCTATACTTTAATATCTGTGTTCAATTTCTCAATAATTTTAATTTTCATCAATATTTGAAATGGAGTTTCACTAAGCCTAATATGTGCAGAATTACTATAATTGCTAGGGTTGTCTTCAGCTTCCCCCCACCCCAATCTCTCTCTCACTTACCTTCTGTATCACACAAAGTAGCATTGAGATAGCTTTTCAAGGACTAAAGTCTTTAAAGTTTAAAGAAAAGCTTAAAAAGAAGACAATCAAGGAAAGGAAAAGAGACCAACAATAGATCACTGAAGCTTGAACAATGAAATCCTCTGTTTCAGCTCTTAGTTAAGTTATCACATCTGGCAAACTGATAGAAAAACAATGCCGTTTTCTGGGCTTTCCCCCCCTTTCTCTTGCTTTTATTTTGTAGGGACTAATCTAAACTTCTTTGCATTTTGCAATCTGCCAGTATCTACATGCTGCTGCACAGTTTATTAGAAAAAGAAGGATGTATATTGAATGCAGTAGGAGAGAAAGGGCTTTGACTCCAAATTATGCAAATAAAAAAACAGCAATACAAAACTAAAGCAATACCCCTACCTGCTCTGCTGCTTTCAAGTGACTGCCACATTATGCATGCAGTGGTGCCTTGGAAGCCAGAGCTGGTATTGCTGCAGCAGAACTTAAAACTGTCGGCACAGTAAAAAGAACTTCAAGGAAGCTGAGACATTGCTTCAGAGTATTTAGTATTTCAGTCAAAGTATTTTAAGGCCTTAAAATTATTATTATAATTATTATTATTATCATTATAATTATTGTTATCATTATTATTATTATTTTTTATAATATGTAGTAATTCATTGTAATAATATTATAATAAATATTAGCATTTGCATTACTATTGGTATAAGTACTGGTATCATCATTGTGGTCCAGTATCTCAGTCCAGCATCTCCTCTGTGGAACAGGAAGAATTTTAGACTCTCTGGGGTTTGCTGATTGTGTTCGGCTGCAAACCAGAACAGATTAATGCAGCTAAAAGAGTGCTCATACTGTCATTGTGGCACTACTCCATGTGAATAGTAATAAAGTTTTTATTGTGATTCAAGTTTTCAAAAGTCCTTTTCACCCAAATATTTGGCTCTGGTTGAAAAAAAAATAGTCTAAATTGAGGCATCTAAAGGTCCTAAATTGAACTGTGAGATGAGAGAGGGGATTGGCATGAGATTCAGCAGAGCATGGCTAAGGGAAAAAAGAGTAAGGCTGTTTGAGTCTGAAAGGATCAAAGTATTAAAAGTCTTTTGCATGAGATGTGCAGTCTTGTAATCGATATGATGTTTAACACAATGAACAAATACTTCAATACTGACAAAACACATTCTAATTAGTTCAAGTGATAAAACGTGCTATTATATTGTGAAACTGCTGGACCCTACACAATTCTTCATCAACAAAACCTGCAAACAGAACAGTGTGTTAGTCTGATCTCACATATATGAGTAAAGATGTGCAAACCTTTGCTTAATTGAACTACAAAATGGAACAGTGGCTTAAACAGTATGTAAAATCTTGGCCATTAAGAAAAACTCTGTTAAAGAAGCTATTTTTGTACTCACAGTAATATCGACTCATGTCAACTGGCTCAGTCAGTAGAATTTCTCTCTTTGTTTTTCTTACTGTGTTCCTAAATTCCAACTTAAAAATCTCATTAGGAGAAGGACATAGAGCCACAGCAGCAGGAATTATTCCAGTTCTTTTGTGCTGTTCTACTTGTGAGAGAATAACAGACTGAAGGTAGGGAAAATGCAAGCTTTCTCTATTTTTAGGTGGAAAAGACATAGGGTGAGCATAAAAGTAGAGAAAATAAGCTTGTAAGATTACTGAATAGATAATGATGTTACTGAGCTCTGTAGTTACATGGCTCTTGCTATTGTTCTGTCTCTGTATTTTCTTGACAGCCAGCCCAGATTATTAGAGAGCAATGTAAACTCTACTGCTGAAAAGGAATAATTCAGCTTAGAAATTCATAGCCATTGCTAACCTTAATGCATCCTGCATTGGTAAGGAGGCTGAAAATATATTGTGGAGATATGCAATGTGATAACTGTTCTATGCTAAACAGGTTTTGCAAAACAGCCACACAAAGCCAGCACTTGATGGAATCCTTTGAGTAAACACTATTATTAGTACCTCTTAGTCTCAGTTTTGTGTTTTCAAGCAGTCCAGGGACATCATGGTCTAAATTGGAGGGTAGGTGATTGTAAGGGAACAGGAAAATGGAATCCTATAGATGGGGAATTTTGACTGAAAAGTATGTGATTTGATGTCAAAACATAAGATAAATCCAGAGTAGCATGTCATTTTGCCAAATTAAGGGCCACTCTAACTTGCAGTGAAAAATATCTTTGAATCATGTAGCAATTGTTGGGACAGGCACGGAGTACTTGATGAAGTTTCAGTACTCCAGATCCCAAGGCTGCTTTCACTACACACTAATTCAAGCAAAGTGTTTCATTAATGTAAAATACACTTCAGAGCTTGATTAAGATGTTTTCAGTCACATTTGCTGGAAACTTTTCCTCTTTATCTAGTAACAATCCATCCCTTGGCATATTTCCAGAATGCTTGTAGAATGAGCAAATCCTATTGAACAGCAGTATTTTCCTGGGGAAAACATTTCCACAGAGTGGGCTAGTGAATAGTTTCAGTCTGGAGGCAGGAAGGGCTGTGCAAAGTCTACACAGACTTGAGTCAGCTGGAACACACCGCTTTCCAGAGATCATCCAGATCCACTGGCTTTACCCATCTGGATTTTCACTGGGGCAGCAAGATGGCATGAAGAGAGCCTGTGCAGAGGGACAGCAAAAGTCAGACATAGGCACCTAAGATGACATGCACTGTTTTTTTAATGGCTTATTTCATTTTAACATCATGAAGCACAGTTGAGAAAAGCTACAGAGAAGGGGACACATAGGATACATCATATTTGTTGACTTTTTATATGAAGAAATCACTCTTCAGTTTGCTGAAACCAGAAAAACAAACAAACAAACAAACAAACAAACACTACAGATGTGGTGCTTTCTATGTCACTAATTCTTATTACAGAATGGGCAAGTTTGGAAGGCACCACAGTGGGTCATCTGGTCTAACCTCCCTGCTTAAGCAGGGTCATCCTAGAGCACATTGCACAGGATTGTGTCCAGAAAATTCTTGAATCCAGTGAAGGAGACTTCACAACCACTGAGTAATAAATTATTACTCAGAACTGAGTAATGAAATGTTCAGCATAGAGAGAGAGGTACTATTTTCCAGGAAAAACAAGGATGCTACAGAGAGACAATGGCACAGCTTTACAAGCAGTTTTTCTTGAGTTTAGAGAAGATAGGGATAGGACTGTCTGCACTCAATGATCCTTGAGGGTCTCTTCCAAGTCAGCATATTCTGTGAGTCTCTGTGCATTAAAGGTATAGAACTCCTCTGTGACCCTCTGAAGGAAGGAGAGACTGAATTAGAAAATGGATGGTCACAGCAAAAATAATTCCTAGGTAGTAAATAAAGGTTGCAGTGAAGGCCAGGAGCAAAAGCACTGTGCCCTTTAGCATGGGGCTGGATGGCTGTAAGTCATGGTGAGAACTTATCTGGCTAGAGACCATTGTGTGAGCATGGAAGAAACATTACAAAAGTATTTTTTCTTTTGGTAAGACTGGATAATGACAAATGGACCTACAAATACCAAAGGTGACTCAGTATAGTGGTGAGTATCCCCACATGTCACACTGGAGACTGAGGTGTGGTTCCCCGATGGGGAATCAGGCTTTTTGGTGCCTAAACCTGGGGTTGTGAGGTTTTGGGATAAAAATAGTGGCTGAGAGAGGTAACTGGCAAAACAAGTACAGAACAACTCAGAGAGGAGAATGATCATTGGGAGTTTTTTTGTAATGAAGGTGAAGGGACAAGGGGTGAGTGGATTTTGTGTAAATTGTCTATTTTCTTTATGTATTGGTATGATGTTATTTTGATTTTTGTTGGGAGGAATTTTTGTCTTGCTTTGTTTGGTAGTTTTTGTTGATGTGAGTATAAGTTGTGTGATGAATGTGGATTTTAGTGATAATCCTTAAATATGTGATTCACAGAGGTGAGAAATGAAATGTATTAGGTTTGCATGGCCTGGTTTTGGTAGTGGGGGGTTTGCAGGAGTGGCTTCTGTGAGAAGGTTCCAGAAACCTCCTTCATGTCCAGCAGAGCAAATCCCTGCTGGCTCCAAGATGGACATGCCTTGGTCAAAGCTGGGGCAATCAGAGATGGTGGTAACACTTTGGTAATAACATATTTAAAAAGAAGAAATAAAAAGTTATTGTGGAGATAAAATTGCAGCCAGAGAGGAGCAGGGCGAGAACATGTGAGAGGAATGGCCCTACAGACATCAGAGTCACTTGAGAAGGAGGGGCAGGAGGTGCTGAGATTCCCCAGCAGCCCATGGTGCACCCCATGGTGAGGCAGCTGTGCCCTGCAACCAGTGGAGGATCACAGGGATGTAGAAGTCTCCTCACAGCCCATGGAGGAGATCCATTCCAGAGCTGGCTGTTCCTGAAGGACTGTATCCCATGAAAGAGGGACCCACGTTACAGCAGTATGTGGAACACTGTTGCCCATGGGATGATCTCACACTGGAGAAGTTTGTAGAGAACTGTCTCCTGTGGGATGGAGTCATGTTGGAGAAATTTTTGGAGATCTCCCATGCGAGAGACCCCATGGTGGAACAGAGGATGGACTCCTCTCCCTGAGCAGTAGCAGAAACAACTGTGAGGAGCTGACCATAACCCCCATTCCCCATCTCCCTGCAGCTCTGGGGTAGGAAGTAGAACTGGGAAGGAGGGAGGGGTGAGGGAAAGGTGTTTCAAAAGTTTTATTTTACTTCTCATTATCCTGCTCTGATTTTGCTAGCAATAAATTCAATGAATATCAGTATAGTTCTTCTCTTCAGAATCATTATGAATTTTCATTCCTTGTGAGCAGGACATACATTTCTCACCAGTACTTCCCAATAAGTGGATACAGAGATACTGCAGTGCTGCTTTCTTTTTTCTTTTTTTTTTTTTTCATATCTTAAAAGCCAGTGAATAAATTTATTGCTTGAGGAAATTTTAAGTAAGTGAATATCATTACTGAAGATCACCATCAGGTTGCCAAGCTGAGGTACATGCAAAGGGAGCATGTGAAAAGAATAAACTTAGTGAACTAAAAAAAGAAGTGCTTTCTTAAGCAGAAAAATATTTCTCAGTGAAGTACATATTTCAACTCACTAGCTTTGATGATCAGTGAATATGTAATACAGACTTCAGTCATAATGACTTCTGCATTAGTGCACAGTTGATCAACTTTAGGTGAATTCCACTTGGAGAAAATAAAACCCTGTACAGGGGCATAGGTAAGAAGAGGTGGGGAAAATTATATTATGCCTCTGGGTGGCACTGGATATATTTAGGACTTTCTTGGTGGAGATTAGAGATTACAGTTCAAATTCTCTCATGCAGAAGTCAAGAATTCAAAGTCAATCTCCTATAGCTTAAATAAACCATAAGCTATTCAGGTCCAAAAAGAGCCAATTTCCCCTTGAACTTTGCTCTGAATATTTTGTTGCATTTTTTCCAAATTTAGCTACTTGATTAATTAAATTAAAATTGTATCTTATTTCGTGCATTTTAACTAGTATAATGTTAATCACAAACCCCCTTTTTTGCCTAAAAGTTTGTGGTTTCGTAAGAGGAGGGGAGAAATATTGTGAAAAGAAAAAAAATTGAAAATGTACAATTTTCGCAGTGAAAATTAACCCAAATAATTTTGGAGCTATCTTGCAGTTTTAAAGTACATGGATTCAATAATGCTTGAAATACAGGATGAAATGTTGATTTTTTTTTGTAATTTCTAAAAGGAATTAATGATTTCTAGTTTAGTTTGTTCACAAGCCTTCTATCCCACACTCTTTTTTTTTTCCCCTTAACAAATGTTCTGTAGGTAAATATTCTGGCTGTTTTATTTGAATATTTAGAGGGGAAATAAGTTGTCATCTTGCTCTGTGCAGTATAGTGAGAGATATTTATGGTTTATTATAATAGAAAGGTGTGCATGGAGTGGGGCAGAAAGAAAAAGGGTGGAAACAGGTGAAGGCAAAAAATTGAAGAAGGGCTTATGCTTTTACTTTTCACTGAACTAGCTTGAACTTTGAATTCACATACTGCAGCATGAATTTCAATCAAAATCCTTGAAAGAAGGTGACTCCTTTAAAATACTGAAGGGCTCAAGGAATTTATTTCAGGTGCCAGTGATCTTATTTACATTTTCAAAAGCAAGAGTTCCAATCGACTGGGTTATTAAATTGAAACCCTCAGAGCAAACACTTCACTAAGGATGGATCCATGTTCTCTTTCTACTTCCAAGAACACAGGCTGTATTTTTCACACCAGACAGAAATATTTGTTACCAGGGAAATTTCAGGACCCAGAAGGGAGATTGAAGGACTGAGATACTATGTATATGAAAAACAAACATTAAAGTGAAAGTTGCTCTCACTCTGAATCGTCTCAGGAAGAAATCAGACATAAGCAGAATCAAAGTGGGTTACCACTGATTTAATGATATTTCAGCTACTGTGAATTTGTTGTTTAAAGTCTAGGTAGGTCAATGGTGAAACGTGGATGAAATGAGCTAGAGAAATGTGAATCTTTTGTAACTTAGGGCTGTTAAATAAACATTATCATGTACTTATCAGCAAACTGTGCTGCTTTTTCCCTTTGAGAAACCTCCATGAATGGACCAACATTTTCTTGGATTTGATAGTGAGTGCAGAATACTGCCTGACTGCTGCAAAAATGTTCTCTAACTTGTTTGACAGCTATTCTTTTTGAGGTACTAATTATTCAATCTCCAGCTGTTTTAATGGAGCACTTGGGTCAGGTGGGTTTCCTGATTAAGTGAGATAAATAGTGTCATTTAGACCAGCCTGGTGCTGGAACTGTTGTGCATGAATCATTGTGTAGCTTTGAAATTACCTGTGTGAAAAAACCCAGCACAAATTTTATGTACCGTTTAAATTCTCTCCTGAAAAGAAAAGCATATAGATGAACCTCTAGGCCTTAAACTGTCTCAATATAGAACTGTCTCCTTGCATTTTGGAATGTTTAGTTAACACTCACTGAGTTGTGAGTGGTTTGTGTTTGTGTTTGTCAGAAACCCACTAAAACCGATGAGATCACAAACAGAGTAAAAATGCTTTCAAACGGTGTTCCCACCCTCAGGATTTCCCTGTGTTGTAACATGACTGCTCTGCAGAGGTTTGCTTTAAACCCAGTTGATCATTACATCCCCAACTGGTACTAGTCTGATAACCCATTGCATAGTGGCAAAACCTTCCAGTGTATCCAGTACATACTTCAGTGCATTTAATATATTAGGGGTCTTTGTGTCATGACTGTGCTGGGGAATCGTGGGCTTAGAATAGAAATGTTTTCTGGTTGTTTTGGTTTGTGTGTTGGGTTTCTTTTCTAATTTAGAATAAAATAAGTAAACTATACTCAAGATTTCATGTTGAAATCCTAAATTATGGCAACCTCAACTTGCTTCTGTAAAGAAACCATAGCTAAGAAACCTGTCTGGAGAAACCAGACTTGCAAGTTTCCAGCTTACCAACAGCACAAGCCTATGTGTGAGCTGCAGTGCTTACAGGGATAATAGCATGCAGGCTTTTTCCCAATTTGCCTATTACATTGTCCTTCAACATTATTCCCTAGTCCTGTATTTCCTGTGATATTAACTATAATTTATTGCTTCTCGTTTCCACATGCTGGCCCCTTCCTTCCCACACTAGAGTTACTAATAATTACCTTTGGGGCTAGAAATAAGTATCTTTAACTACATTTCTTGACCTGCACACCCCCAGTGTTAAGGTCATAAACCTTTCCAATTTTAGTCTCTTGAAACCTTCACACAGGTATTCCACAGGTTTGATCTTATCACCAGGCTTTAGTCAAAGCTCCATGCACAACATGACTTGCCTGACTACTAGTGACCACTCAAGTTCAAACATGCCTGACTTGGCTTTCCCAAAGTCTTTGTCTCCTTTAAAAATCCAACGTAGAATAGGCTTTCTGAAGTGAATATGCTACAGCTGAGCTAAAAGACTAGGTAAAAAAAAAGTTCACCCACCCCCCCCAACCCAACAAAAGTATAGAGAACCAAAACACCATAAGGTTTGCCTGTAGATATCACAGTCTTGAAGTTATTTTAAATACTGAGGCCTTAAAACCCTAAAGAGCCTTAAATCTGGGCTGAAAAAAAAATATGTGTGTTTTCATTTGAACACAAGCTGCTGCTGCATCTTTGATTTATCTTTGAAACAGATGTGTTTTGAGTTGAAGTTAGACTTCAAAGGAGAAAGTAAATGTTCAATGGGAAATATTTTTCTTATTCAAAATAGAGTCTTAAAGTGTAAAGTTTGCTGTGAAAAGATAAAATTTTATTCTAAAAGTTCCATTCCAAAGTTCAGAAACGGTTCAGAGATTTAGCTCAGAAAAGTGCAGAAAATTACAGTTGTGAACCTTAGGCACATTTCTTTAAGCAAACAAGTCCAGAGGGTTAAGTGGGAATGTGTAATATCTGACTGTTGTGATAATTATGTATCTTCATGATTGAAATGCTTGAACACCCTGTCAGCACAGTTTTTCAACCAGCTTGACTTAATTTCCTCTATGCAGAGCCCAGAAATAGTCTGATGCTCCTTCTTTGTTCTTCAGCTCAAACACTTCCTATCCAAGCTCAGCTCCCTGATATTTTTGTCTTTGTGTCTAGATACCCACCCTGACACATATCCAGGCACATACATATTTAGGCATCTTCCTGAAACCTTCCCTCTTCAGTAAAGCCCTGGGCTAACTCCTACAGTTTTCCTCACATCCTCCCCAGCAAGTGAGAGACTTCCTCTCGCCTCTCAGCTTTGCCCAACTGCTCCATGCCTTCAGCTTTGTTAGTGCTCCTTCCTGCTTTCTCTTTTCTACTTGTGCTTTTTACCAGCCCCTTTCTTGATTTTTCTTTCTTTCTACTTCCTCAGCTTTCTAGGCCCATGCTCAGTGCTTATTAGGACTTCCTACTTTGCTCTGTTCTCCTAAAAGACTTCCCAGTCTTCCACTGTATGGAAGACATACTTCAGCAAGAAGCTTTTTGTACCAATAATCCAGTCAATTATTTGCAAAAAAAGAACTCTGCAATTCTCCTAAATTATGGTTTCTAGGCACACATTCTGTTTCCTGTTAATAAAACCGGTATCCTGTGTGAGCAGTGAGCAGGGTCAGGGCTTTGAACATCAATGCCCCATTCCATTTTAACTGTCTAGAGCTGTGCTATGATCCAGCTGTATGATCATACATCCTGATGGACACAGAGAATGCTGGAATTTTTTGCATGTGAATAGTCAGCTAGAAGAGATTTATAGCCATATCCTTAATAACATCTGCTTTTTAATCCCTTTTGCATGTAGTCAAAAATTTTGTCTATGTAATATTTGGAGACATCTATCTTGAGTTATTCAAGGTCAAGCTGACATATATAGTAGGGAAGTGATAGTATGCCTTATCTTCAACTTCACATCTTATTTATAGTACATTTTCTGCTTTTGTGTCTTCACTGTGAAAGCAACAATGTTAGTGATAAAGAAGATAAAGAACTAGCAAGCATCTGCGTTTAACCATTCTGTCATTTAAGCTGCTCTCAAGGTCTCTGTATAAATGAGCTTTTGTGAATTCGACCACCTTTCCTTTAGCATGTAAGAACGAGTGGTTCGTACTGAAATATTAATGGAAATATATATGCACATAGCTTTCTATTACTACATAAAATTGTAGTATATATATATGTATTATAAATGTAAAACTTATATGAAACTATATGGTGGTTATATTTATTGTATAGATAAAGCTATGTGCTGCTCATCCCCACCCTCCAAAATGTTCAACCATTTTAAAATTATATTGCTATAAATACAGAAATAAAATTAGAATGATATTTTATATAAATCTGTGATCCCCCCCCCCTTAAATATTAATAAAACAACCTGGACTGAAACAATTGCCTGAAAATAAATGATGGTTTATATTAAGCCTTATGTATCATTTGAGGTTACAACATTGAATCATACCAGAGGATCATTGAATTCTTCTGCTACCTTACATTTCTGCTAGATGAACTTCCTATTCTAATGAGGAAAAAAAGAAACAATAAAAAACCAAGCAAAGAAACCCACGAAACAGCAACTTAGAGATGTCTCAGAACAGTGTTTTGGTTATTGATTTCATCATCCACCCTGATTTTGTTTCCGTATCACAATGGTTTTTCATTTCTGGACTTACATGAAGTGGCCTAAATAGCATGGCAGATTGCACTTGCAGGATAAAGACATTCACAGATTTTTTTTTTTTTGACCTTGAGGTTTGAATAAGATATCTGAACTTATTGCATCTTCTTCATCACTTTCCTGGTACATTCATCACTGTTGTGCATGATGATCTCAGGAAGAAGAAAACTACAGTGTTCCAAGGTGTCAGAATACATGCAATTGTATTGTAATTAGTGTAGAGCAATTCAATTCGGCAGCAGAAACTGTAATGTGCTTTTGTCCTCCTCACCTCTTGCTTTTGTCCCATTAGCACTAATCTCTACATTCTGGTGTGCTGGTGGCATAGAGAAGAGGCTTGTTCCTTGGCACTCTCTGGGGGGCCCTCACAAGCCTGAAGGCTGGTTCTGTGGATATTTTTGGAGGGCACACTAGATCTAAGCTGCATGAACAGCCTACGCCTTGCAACAGGGGTCCGATTCAACAGCTGGACTTGAACATGCTTATTCCAAATGCTCATCTGCATTCAGAGGCCGATCAACTCAATGTGTCCTTTTAAAAAGACAGAAGGGTTTGCGTCTTGACCACTGAATGGTGCTCTGCCCATCCAAAGTCTATTATCAGAAGGGGATTGCAGTGTCTAATCCTAGCTCAGCAAGTGTGCTTACACAGTGAGAGCTGAGAGCAGTTAAGTGACAGATCCTTCAACAGCAGTCTGTCTGTGTGCTTGGGCCCTGTTCCCTGATTATCCTGAGGCTGAATTTAAAGCTCTGTCCTTGAAGCTCCTAGGTGCCCATGGATTAGAGTATCTCATAGCATTGTTTCAGTGGGACACTTCCTCTGTGAAGGTGTGGAGGGAAGGAGTTATCCTGGCTGCCAGACACCTACACAGAGTGGCTATTGGCTTACTCCCCATCATACAGCTCACATGTGGTCAGAGCTGCACAAAAGACTCATGTAAAGGATAAAGTCTACACATAGAAAATTTTTTAGTCTAAACTAACAGAAGAAGATTAAACACTGAATTTCATTATGAGACCAGAGACTAGATGTGACTTCAGGTGTCATCTATTTCCTGATTGAAGTTAATATGCTTTTAAAAAAATGAATCAAAGTAGTATTTCAATTTAAACTGCCTTGTGCAAGTGTCTCACTGACCTGAGAGATAACGAAATGTAAATGGTATTCAAACCTCTTAATTGCTGCCAATAGCAATTCTTTTGTTACTCTGCAAGGAAAACGGTGGAGGCATCTCTTTTAGAGAATAAAGCCCCAGGTAAAAAAGCAGTAAGTACCTCATTAGCAACATTGAGCTACAAGTGTGGCTAAGATCCCACAGACTTCAAGCCAAGTGTTAAAATAGGTTGTGCTGAATGGATGACTAAATTGTTCCAATGACAGTCTCTCTGATGAAAGGTGCCTAGAGCTACCCTTTCTTAGGTTTGCCTACCGAGCCTGTCTTTTACCATTCAATACAGTTCACTTCTCTCTCAATTCAGTATCTTCAAGGTATTTGAAAGCTGGGAATTAGAGATTATAAAATAATAGCTCTTGCA
Organism: Acridotheres tristis; assembly: GCA_037013685.1. Classification (NCBI taxonomy): domain Eukaryota; kingdom Metazoa; phylum Chordata; class Aves; order Passeriformes; family Sturnidae; genus Acridotheres; species Acridotheres tristis. Next base: position 96,766,171 of record CM072886.1, on the reverse strand, counting down.
GTAGGCACTCACAGTTAGGAGACTGTTAAAGTGATTGGGTATTTATTTTAGTGAGTGTCACACAGCACTAAAACAAATAAAAACCACATTAGTAGTGAGTTACTGAAGGAGACATTCTAAGCCATTGAAGCTGGGTGAATCAAGCCTAGGAAGTTTAAAATATTCTTTGTGTGCTAGCAGATATATATACACATATATATACATATATATACATAACGTTTTAGATATACTCTAAGCCGAACTTCAGGCACTTCCTTTTCATCTTCTGTATACTTAATGACTCCATGAAAAGCGTTGAATGCTATGATAGAGAGATGCCATAAAAGAAAAGTGCCTGGCCAGTTCCTGCTTGCTTTGCTCACGCAATTAGGTAGAGCCTGCATCAGTAAATCAAACAATGCTTTTTCCAGCACTTAGATGAACTGATTTCTCAACTGCCTTCAGCAACCGAATGAGAACACTTTTAGGTGTCTCTTACATCTCAAAAATGCTCTAAAGATAAAGCGCACTTGCCTGGAACAGGCATTTCCTTTTTTTTTGTAGATTAAAAAAAATCATACGAATGGGTGGTGGATGGAAAGATAACTTTCCAGTCCAGAACAGATATCACTGGAGCCAGGTAGATTCCCAATTCTCATGGTAAATTTTAGAATAAATCAAGGCAGAAGTTTGAGTTAGTGCCAATAAAATAAGGTGTATAAAATTGATTCATAAATGTATATTTTAAACAGAATGTTAAATAAAATCACATGCAATCAATTAAATCCAAGAGCTAGTTTAAAAATAAACCAAAAAACCCGTATTGTTTCTTCCAGTAGAAAAAAAATGAAGTTTGTGGTTGATTCTCATCACATATTTTAACACTTGCTTTCTGGGATGAGGAATATAGCAGAGAAATCTTATTAGAAGGAAGTTTATTTGTCTTGCTAATTCTTTTCTTTATTTCCACTCTTTTGCCAGGAAGCACATTCACTGAAATCATTCAGTGTAAATTAAGCGGTATTTAAAGAGATGCAACTATTCAAATTGTGCATGTGCTTCATACAGTCACATAAGCCAAACAGTTTGCTTAAAATATTTTACTGCCAGCTCCCAAAATGTATACTCAGTATGGTCTTTTTGGAAGGGCACTGCAGACTACATGTGTCCTAGCTTACATATGCCCCAGTTCCCTCAGCAGAGTTAGGGCATACTTCTGGGCATCCAGCCCCCACATTGTTAAGTGACAGCACAGTTTCAGCACCAGATATATCTCAGGCCAGCAGTAACTCTCTTCCTGGCCCCCTTCTGGTATTTACACAGTCCAAGGACCACAAAATAAAAGAATTTATGGATGTGCACAAGAGCTTTCCACACCATCTGGATTAGTCTGCAGGGGTAAGGATTTTGGGAATGAGTTTGCTAGATATGAGGAGTATCCCAATTAAGAAATATTCAAGGTGTGGTCCTTATTCCCTAAACGAACATGTCTCCTAAATCTTGCCTTCTTGCAGATTTCTCTTGCACTCTTGGCTTGGCCTGTCACTACAGCTGTAGCTTGACCACAGCCAGTGTTCAGGTGGTTCAAACCAGAGTAGCTGACTGGGACAATGATATAAAAAGTACTCTCTCACCAATGTTCCTCATTCCCTGTTGTCTTCGTGCTGCTTTCACACTGAGGGCACCACAGCTCACTGGCTGGACAAGTGAGCTCCAGTCCAGTCACAGTGCCGTACTCTGTGCTTGTTATTAGTGGAAAATCTGGAAGCATGAAGGTTCTTCACACCCTCCTGTGACTACTGTGGGTTTAAGTAGGCATTGAGAATGGTCACAGCACTCTGTCTCTTCTTGACAGTGTTCAAGAAGCATTTGGACAATACTCTTGGGCACACGGTGTGACCCTTGAGAATGCTGCTGTGGAAAGCCAAGGGATGGATTTGATCCTTGAGGGTCACTTCCAATCTGTTTGCTCTGTGATTCTGTGACTGATACCACTGTTTAAACTCTAGAGCTGTGCCAAGAAAATCATAACCTTAACATTAACTGAAATCACCTAGGATATATCTGGCTTTTGGGATGTTCGTTCACTTATACATGTGATAACAAATATAAATTACTGAAATGGCCCCTAATAACTATGTCTAACACATGTCTCTAAGCATGGCCCACCTAGAAACCTCCAAAGAAATGTAAAGCTGGCTTGTGTTCATAACAGGATGGGAGAGAGATGAAGTTGTTGAGAAGTCAAAAAGAGTGTGAAGAAGCTCAAAATTTCCTATCATCAGTTTGGTAAAGCCTTATTAGATACTTTTTGTGACAATTTCCTTTAGGTTCTGTAGGGAATAAGGTTTTTAGTCATCTGGAAAAACTTTCTGTGATTAAGTCTGTTGAAAAGTGGATTAAAACTAAAGAGTAATTAACTTGATTGTAATAATAATAAAAATAAATTACTGTCTTGCTGCTTCATCTAAATTGTTTTCCATTTATCAGTTTTCTACATCATAAGCATTTGTTGTAAGTTTCCAAGCTTTTTCATTATTTTCAATCATAATGGACTATATGGTGCCAATCAGCAAATTAACCAGGTATTTTGTGAATGGAAAAATAAGTAGACACGAAATAATTCATGAATAAACATGATAACAAATAATGTCTTTTTTTAAAGATCACACAAGCATGATATTTTAAAAAGATTTATCAGAATTATAATTTTAGCTGTTTAAAAATATTATATGGTCCTGAGGCAATTAATTTTAGGAAAAGAAAAGCAAAATGCTTATGAGTTACACATAACCTTAAATTAGATTTTTAACATCTGAATTTCTGTACATCTTTATTTAGTACAGTACTACTAGATGATTCTTAATACAATGTCATTTGTATGCATACAGCTTTTTTCATTTCATAATGGCAGCTTATCTGTTCAGTGCCTGGTCAAGAAGTATACTAAATGGTAAATAGATGTTCACAATATTTTTTATCCTCTGCATGCTAAATTGGTCCTAATTAAGCAGGATTAAAGCAGCATTGATGCTTCCATGTGAAATAAAAAAACCCCTCACCACCAAGGGCCAATTTACATTCTTATTATTCAGCACATGTGAAAATAAAATAGCTTTGGCACAATAAATGAGAATTCTTTGACAGCAATCCAGTGTCTACATACATTTGGAATTGGTTTCTTTGCTCGCATTGATAACAAATATCTGATGCGGAGAAAATGCTTCCTTTTGGTTTTCTGACACCGTGCTATTTCACACTGAATTATGTTATATTAGATCATGAGCCAAGCAGTGGGGGAGGAGGGAAGGGAGAAGGGGGGAGGAGGGAAGGGAGAAGGGTGGGTGGGGAGGAGAGTGAATGTGTGACAATCTAAAGAGAGCTTTAAAATCATTGGAAATACAGAGGAAAGAGCAATATATCAGGAGCCCCCATTAAGTGCTGTAATGTGGGTTCAAAGGGGCATAGATCCTGGCCCTTGCCTTCCTAATCACTTATTTATGGCTTTCAGAGGCACAGTATTATATAGTGATGATGTGACAACATGCAGATGCAGAAGAGCAGCATCTGTGTGGCTGGCAGACCCTAAAATCTCAGCCACAGAGAAGTTCTTCGTAAATGAAGCACCATTATAAAACAAAGAACAAAATACACAATCCCTGACAGCGATTAGAATAGACTGTTAGTACTTAATAAAGAATGACAAAATCTGCTACCCAGTACTTAATAATTTACCAGTGGTTTATTATGCTGTTACATGATATGACACTTCTGTAATTTATTTTTCTTTAAAGTCATGTAATGAAACATTATGTTGTAAATCTAAGTTGTTTTCTTCCTCCAGGAAGGAGAAAAAAAAAGCATCAGGCTAAAAGAGTCTAAATAGATTTTTAATGCAGGTGGCATGAAGGAAGTGTAATAGAAATAGTTGTGGAAACTGTTCAAACACTCATTTGTTTGTGGAAATCTCAATTTCTCTATATTCTAATGGCTGAAAAAAATATTTAAAATTCTTGTGCAGATGCCTGTTACAGACTCAGGGTATGATAGCCAACAATAAGTGTGCATGGCATAATTGGCACATCAGCTGGCAGGCGCTGATGAGGTTGTAACATTCTCTCTAGTCTAGACTCTTCTGATTACATCCAATTTGCTTTTCCCTTTTACTGAAAACTTGACTTCCAAATTATGGTAATGTTATCATGCTCTTTCTCTAACTGGTTGTATTTACATTTCCTTATCTCAATATGAGTTTACAAAAATTCAACAGAAAACAAGTTTTCCTTGTTAAGTTTTATCATCATCCAGCCAATTTCTGAGATATTAGCTGGTCACTTATTGTTCTTTATGCTCTTATTTACATCCAGACTCATCCCAACAGTAATTCAGGAAAATTTAGATGGAAATTTAAAATCTAGACATTAAGTAGTGCTCTGTGTGAGGCAAAAGAGCAGTAAATTGGAAGTTTAAGATAGCTCAATTTAAAATAGTTTTGTGCATTTAATCTATAGGAAGTCTGAGATTAGTTGTTTAAAATAAAATGGAAAATTTCTATACACCTTGAGAAACAAAATGGTTTTTGTTTCTCAAACCAAAAAATGGTTACTACAAAATCTTCCTTCAAGTTAAAAAACCCTAAACCCACAACCTCTTCCTGCATTGCAGAATGCCTTAAAAAAAGGCCATTTTTCTCCATGTACAAAATTCCACTCAGCTCAAATTCTGATGAAGATTTGAAAGACAAATTCCATCTCAAAGAAATAGCTCTGCTGTTTTTGTTGGAACAGAATGTCACAGTCTTCTCTATGGAAAGGAAGCTGGTTAATCAGTGTGCAAATTTGATTAAGGCAATATTTTCTAATTGGCCTAAGTGACCCCAAGCTCTACTTTTTGAAATAACTTTGGAACTCATGTTCTTCAAGTAGCAAAATTTGAAGATTTAGAGAGACCCTTTTGATTTAAAAATGCAAAGGCTAAATAAATGGCCCTGGAGCAGTAAATGACCAAAACCTTAGCTGCAGAGAAATATGAAAGACAGTGAACAAAGCTGTGCTTATTTAAAGGGGACACAGGACAGAAGAGAATTTTCCTCTAGCTAAGATACCTTTTAAGCTGTGGTGGCAAAATACCTCCAGCAAATCTGCAGTTTTGAACATTCTATTTTTCTTTTTGAATTGGAAAATCCAACATTTTTCTGCTTTAATGCTGACATTCTTCACAGCATGAATATTCTGCCTTTCAGTCAGCTATACCAATCCTTTAGGAGACTTTTCAGAATACCTTCAATATGCAAATGGATATTTTTTGCTTGAGTATGCAAATCTGACATACATTAAATGATTGTAAGCCTGAAATATATTTTCATTGAAATGAGAAAATATGTCAGCAATGTAAGCAAAGTAAAAACCTGATTTAGGTCCAGTTGTTTCTAGCTGTGCAAGACCAAGCTCTACACTTAGCTGAATTCCTTCAGATTCATGGTTTTTATTCACATGCTATTTGATCACTCTACCTAATATTATGCTTTTATTCTCTTAACCTTCTGCTGTCTTTGGCTTCCTCTTGTGTTGTGGATTGCACGAGACATTTTTGCCCCAGTGATCTTATATCTTTAAATCTTTCTGAAACTCTCCCATCTTTTTAACTCAGTCTTTATCTTGATGTACAAGAACTGAAAGCCCCGTTCTTACTTTCCCCCTGTGCCCCTCCTCACCCTTTTAACTAATATTATTGGTTCTATTTCTTCTGAAAATAAGTAATAAGCAGCACTGTAAAAATGGACATGTTGTACTGAAGTGAAAAGGCAGCCTGTGAAGCCTGTGCTTTTGCACACAACATCAGTACATCTGGCACACGTCTGGGGACTGCTATATCTGTATCGTTGTTAATTAGTGTGAATCTTATTATCTCATGTTTCTTTGAGTGTTTGTTTCATGTTATCTACTTAATGTTTTATAAACATCTCAAGTACAGCCACAAGCTTTGTTCCAATCTTGGGTCCATTTGTACCAGTTTGCTATTTAAAGTCCAAAGCAATTCATAGTCGACTGTTTCTTGTCTAAGAGAAGTGACACGGAAGTGTTACATTATAAATCATTTTGATATTTATTCTCTTTCTATGGAGCACTGAACTCAGCAGTGATGTTTATAGGCATACAACATACAGAAGAGAAAATGAAGAAATAACAACGTGTCAGTAATTTGGTATTTATGGTTGGAATTATTATGTAGAAAGTTCTTGATCATCATCTACTGGTCACTGATCCTCCCCACTGAAGCATGAGGAAGTTGATGCAGAAGAGAAGGATGCCCAGGTGACATCTGAAGGCAGGAGGCTGGGAACAGAGCTGAGTGAGCCCCAAGACAACTGATTTCAGGGCAGGTGGGGTGAGAGAGCATTTTCGGATGTCTGGGAAGAGTCCTGACAAGGCCATCCTGAACTAGAGGATGCCTCCACTGCTGACATCAACCCTGACAGATGCTTCATGAAGAGTTTGGGGACTGGCAGTGGAAAATAACCCAAATGCTATGCTCAAGTGGAAACTGTGAATTCTTGAAAAAAAAATGTTTCACAGGGGTCAAACATTGTTTTAACATTAGAACTTGGTGCAATGATACTGTCCAATTTCAGTCAATGAGACAAAGGCAGGGAAGGCTGTATTGTGAATAACAGCTTGCAATCAGGCTTTTGGTATTATTTACCATAGCCTCTGTGTTTTCTTTTACTCTTATATACATTTTCTGCATGTTAGCAGAATGGAATTAATCGTATTTCTGTTCATTGTGACTGCTGCCTTTCTTTATCACCGCAGTGGCCTGTGAATAATTCATACAATCTAATGTACTTCTTTTTAATTCTGTAACACCAGGACATTTAATTTAAGTACAAAATAAGAAAGGAGATTCCTTTTATCAGATCAGTGAATTAGCTCTGAATGGAAAATCATCTTACTGGTTAGTGGATTCTCACTGTCACTACCACATTATGAAGAAATAACAAATGGCTTTCTGTTGCTGATATTGGAGATTTTAGGATCTGGGGGACATTTTTTTTTCTTCTGGGCTATTCTGTAATAATTTCTAATGAATAATTCCAATGTCATGGGAAACCAAAGCTGCTAGACACTCCCTTTCTCATTATTAATTGTAGATTTTCTCTTCTATTAGTATTACTGCACTGGAAGCTCATACTGAAGAAATCTAATGAGTATGACTTAGAACATTTTTAATTCTCCATCGTCTGCCAAAGGTGCAATGAAATTGCCTTGGGTTATGTGCACAGACCTTCCCATGAGACATAAAACTAAAAAGATTTCTTCTCTTTCTCAGGGAGATTTTATTTTACTTCAGACATGAATAGCAGCACCAGGGATTTTCCTTCTTCCCCTGTAAAAACTAACTTAACTTTCATATGACTGCATGATGATTAACTTCACCAATAAAAGAGCATTAATCCCAGAATATGAATAGCACACTTTGATGTTGCTCATGGCCAAAATACACCACTAATTCATTTAAATATCACAGGAAAAGCATCTACTTCCAGGAACATTTGGATTTTTTTTTCCTGAGTTATTAGAACAGGTATAAGTATTTAATAAGCTTTAAGGTTATTTTCATTTATTTTAATTTTATGTAAATAACTCCAGGCCTTTTGTTTCATAATCCCAGTCAAGTATCTGAAAGAAATTCCAGAAAAGTGTCCCAGTCCTCACACTTGGAGAGGGAGCTGTTAGCAAGCTATAAATTGTCTTAATGTAATGCAATTTTCACTAGCTGAGGAGTGGTTATAAAATAAATCTAGGTTTGTCTGACAGTTGAACTCAACTTTTCCATTAGCATTAAGGGAATGACTAAATTTTTAACAATGATGTTACATCTATACTGAAATACACGAAGGAATACAAGAATGACATTAGATGAAATTCCACCCTTTTCCCTGTATTTAAGTGATAGGAGAATAAAAATGATGGCCATAGTCATGGTTGTTATATCCCTGTCAGCTAGACCTGTCAGGATTTGATGACTGAGATAGCAGCTGAATCTGTCCATGCAGCAGTGGCTTACAAGGCCCAGAGACTTCAGGTTTGTACCTGGTGGCTCGTCCTGGAACATAATACTGCATACAAGAAGTAAATGTGTGCAGCCAAACCACAATGCACAATTTATCTCGGAGAACATAATGGAGATGTACCAAACTAAGGCTACATAAAGTTTTGAATGCCCAACAGCAGGGAGCTGGAGCCGTATGCCAGAATCAACTATTGTGAGAACAACAATAAGGCTAGCATGGGAGATATTATTAGATTTAGGTCATAACTAAAGTGGTACTGAAATAAGCCTTCTCTACTCTATAAATCATCTTATACACTAGATATTATACAAATGTAGGGATCTTCAAAACTGTGTTTGTTCAGAACTTGTGTCAATATTAGAAGCATCTTATCACTATACCCTGAAGCATTTTGAATACAATGTTCTAACATAATTTTTTAAAATCCCAAACTAAGGGATCTTAAAAAATTATGTCACAAACATTGTGACATTAAAGAAAATATATTATATATATATAAATGCCATAGTTGCAGCTAGCCTGTAGCTGCCAGATAAATTTGGCTATATTGGACCCCCAAACTTGATCAGCCTTGAAGTAAAACAAATCCCTGGATAAGTTGAGGATAGGTTAGATTCAAACCTAAATAGGGGACCTCCAGTCAATTCCATTTGATCCTAAGTTGCAGACACATCACTGGGTATCCCAACCTATCATCTGTCTCAGCCCAGGAAGTTTTAACCCCCTATATAAGAAAGTTCTGAACAATACAACAAGCTGTTTGTTGATGACCCTTAATCCATCCTGCCGTGTTTCTGTCTCCAAACCACAACTCAATGTAATATATAAATAAAAACATTATAACACTCTATTACTGCCTTATTGGCATCAGCTGAAGTCGCCTGAAGTTAAACTGTTCATAAATGATAAAACCAGGGTCAAGAATCCTGCCTCCAGGTCTGCTGCTCTAATAGAGCTGTGAGAGTGTATTATAACTGACTAATTTACAGAAAAAGGCATCAGGCTTGACTCATTTTCACTGTGTACTGTTATTATGTGTGCCAGGAAATTACAGCTTCCATGGACAAGAAATATTGCTTGTATTATGCGTGAAAGAAGGCATGCAGGAAAGGGGTTGTTTAGGTAAGCTGTAAGACGGCAAGATCATAGTCTTTGCTGAAACTGTGGGACATCTATTTGTTTTATGTATACTACTTAATTGTTTGGAAATTTTCAGAAATTTCTGTGTTAACCGGGACAGGTCAAACTTTTGCACATTATCATTTTGACAGAATTTGCACAATAAGCCCGCAGGTATGTGAATGACTGGCCTGCCACAGGCTATTGTGCAAGATATCCATTTAAATGGGCTGGAGCTAAGAATGTGATCCATCCTCTTAATTCATTGTCCCTGGACACAATGAAGTTTATGAGCTTCAGTGAACACTGCAGTTTACCTACCAGCTATTATAGATACTCATATCTTCTGCAGCTACCTGCTGGGACATTCAAAGGCATCCAGCATCTTTCACATGACTTTGTCCTACAGTCCAAATCCTGCCTTTTGGAGGTGTAATGTGACATGACAGGGTGTGATACCCTCAAGGTCAACTGCTTTGCATTCACAGCCAAGTTTTCCAAAGGAGATATGGCACCTTGAAACACAAGTTCAGTTTATGAACTCAGCTGCAAAATTCCACTCAGATTTGAATTACGAAATGTAGTTTATAGAATGTTCTGGATAGCAAAATAGATAATGGAGAAAGGTATTATAATGAGCCACCTCCATCTGTCCCCGTCTCTGTTAGAAAGTAATACAGTTTTCTTGGAGTTAGAAGGACAGCAGACCAGAAGCAAACTGGCTGTGCTGTAACTCTGTTACAGGACATTTATCAGTGGAGGGTTGGATGCAAGTATGTTTGAAATTTATATCATTGAATGAAACTAGGAAAAATTTTGGGAGAGGGAACTTGAAGTCTTTTATTGTAATTATCATAAGTCCTTTATTTGTTCTGAGCCTGAAGTGATGTTTAATATTTCAAGAAGGATTTTGACAAAATACATTAGAGCACTATACTGCTATCACTGCTAACATCAGCTGGTGCCAGAAAGTAATATGATCTGAAGCAGCATTTGTTGAAGACTTCTGAAATATTCTAAGGTCTATTGAAAACTGACTTGTGCATTCACAATATGCTACTAAAGTGCTTATTAAAAGGTTAGATATGTCTGAAAGAATAAAGATTAATCATTGTCACAAAATCTGTGGCTAATACCACAGCCACATAAAATCAGTCCTACTCTATGTCCAGGTGACAGAAATTATAAGAGACAGACTTAGACTGCAGGGGGAAATAGTGGTGGATTGACAACATTAGCAATAACACATAAAGGTTAATGTCTCTAAGACATCACTCTCTTCCAAAGTTTGCTTAATAGTCAAGTCTCCCTCCAGATTAATAAAAAAGAAGTGATTATGAGAAGTGTCTGGAAACACGCTGAAATAAAAGGTAAATGGTCTGCTGAAACTAATCAGGACTCATTAGCACACATCCCAACATACCCAAAATAACAAAGAAAAGTTCTGACACAGGGAGAAACATACAGGTAAAAACACAGTTTTTTCTCTTAGTGGCAACAGGTTGAGTCACTTCTGAAGACCATTTAATACAATAGATTATTATCACTAACTTTACATGCATATGATAAGGCCCTAAATTATCTTTGCTAGGAATCATCAAATAAAAGTTACTTAATGCTTCAAAGAGCTTGGTACTGACAGCTGCCCTCTGTAGAAGACGGAAGTTCTTCTGTAACTCCTGCAACATTACCTGTCCTTTCAAAATCAGTCACAGAGACAAGCACGGGAATCAGTGTTACATTTCTTTGTATGAAAAATCGAGACGTGCATGTAGACTCTCAAGGGATACAGTTAATCTGAGCATAGGGCAATCAGCTGTTCTGTCTTCAAAGACTCAAAATAAAATTAATTTTGAAAATATTGGGCACTGTAGCCCTACACTAGACATCTGAGAAGCAGCTTTTCCTTTGGTATAGGTAAAATGTTTAATGAAAAACCTTATAAATAAATCCCTGGAAATGTTAATAGTTTGAAGGAGTATCCCAAGCCAGCCACAGAGGGTTATGGATAGGTGAAATTCTTGATCTCCTCTGAGCAAAACTATGATTAATATGCTAATATTCTTCTTAGTGTTCACCACTATGTTGGTGATTCATCTACCATCAAAAACATGGCTTAAATCCTTTACTGCTTTCCAAATGAACCCATTTCAATATTTCTGTTAAAAAAAAAAACGTTTCCAAAGAGTGATTACTTTCAGATCCAGGACAGGGTTTGAAGGAAGGCAGAGGTACTACATGAGCTAGCAATAACCTTCCTGTGCTTTGCTGCATGTGCATTTGTTAAACTCTGTTAGTGGGCACTGCTCCAGGGGGCAGGTTAACAGACCTTTGTTGCCTTCTTACACAGCTGAGGTGATGTGCCAAAAAACCATTAAGTGTTCAGGTACACAAGTTTAAAGCTCTGTTGTAGTTATAGTGTTTCATGTTGTGTGGGAAGAAAAGAAATGGAAGTACACAGAAAGTAAGAAATGTACCATTTTGTCTTCCTGAGTATTCATATCATGATATAAACCAGTTTTATTTATACCTACCCTCAAGTGTTTTAGCACTTCAATATAAATCCTTTTAAGAGAATTAGGGAATTCTAATAGACATGATGTTCAGATATATTTTTGAAAAATGACAATGCGGTAGCCATTTGAGCTTATAAAATGTTGTGACGTTGAAACCATCTGCTTAGAAGTAAATCAGGGTGGAAATGCATCTGTGTGACTTGAAATCTACAGAATGGGGCTCCAAGAATTCAGGATCCATCAATCAATAGCTTGCATTACTACCTAAAGTGTCTTTAACATACAAAGACTTCTTAGATAATTTTTTTGGCACTAAGCCTGTCTTCAAGACAATGTATCACCTGCAAATATGCAAATTACTTGGCTTCCAATGTGTCTCCTATAGAAGGTTCATTCTAATTAAATTTAAAGGCAGACTGGGGTTTTTTAATTAGGATGAATTATAAAAATGTTGCTGTTTATGGTAGTGTTCTTTATGCTTTACAGTGTAAAAATCCATTGTAATTTCTAAAATTACTTCAAGCACTGGAAGCAAATTTTATTTATGCCTCTGCACTGCATTAAAACCATAAATGGTTGGTACTGTCACCAGAATGAGAAAGTCATAAAACTAGTTAAATTAGAATATAGTAGAGTGTGAGAGTGTGCGTACGTGTATGGATGCGTGCGCAAGAGAGAAACAGGGAGACAGATACCAGGCAAAAGCAAGTGGCTGTATGTTAAAATTATTTTCTAAATTATTTTCTTATGCAAATGGACTATGCCATATTAGATTTATTAAAATGTATTTATGGAACATTAAACATAATACTCATTTCTGATAATTAAAATAAATGAAAAAATTGCCCAGGCTATTTATCAAGAAAACTTCTTGTGCCTGTGTGGACTGTGGAGTGAATTTTGATCTCTCTCACAGTGGTCAAAGTCTATCAAAGCCAGGGAATCATTTGGTATTTGAACGTGGGCAAGGAAAGGTAAGCATTTAATAGAGTCTTGTAATAATTCCTATCAGTTTCTTTTATGTAACCATTTAAGTTCACAGTGTTTCTCTTTGTTATTTTGTATTATAAATAGGTGCACCCATTTCAAGTTAAATAAGGCATGGCATATTCAAAGCAGATTATCATAGAATCACATTCTAACAGTGACCAAAGGAGAAAAAAGGGAAAGGCAGTAAACTTCATGGCAAGCAAAGCAAACCAACAACTCCATAATTTGGCAAAATCTCTCAATGGGAAAGTCTTCTGGAGTGTCCCATGCTACTTAGACTCTATAATAGAGCTTGAGGGAAAATGGTTCTGTAGCCATCCTTTCACTGCCAAGGGAAGTAATATGAATTGCTGGTAAGAAGTCACAGGATTGCTGGACAGTTTGCTGCAATGTCTGCAACACACTCCTCCAGAGGTTTGCAGTAGTTTTGTCATGAAAACTACAGAGGAATTGCTTAGTCTGGATGTGCTGTATTACCCATTCTCTCATTTATATCCGGCCTCTTTTGTTCTTATCTGTTACTCCCAGCCTCAGAGAGCACACACTGCTGGTGTTCCAGCAGTGCTGGTGGTGTGGTGTCATGCAATGGAGCCTGGATTAACTGGGATGCTGCTTGGTCATCCCTGTGCCAAATGACCCACTGCCACCCATGAATCTTCTCGAGGCAGGTCCAGCTCCACAGTGTTCACACTTTTGTTTGTCCTGTAAAAACCACTGGCACAGTGGTGTGAGTGGTTGGATTGGAATCCATGGGCTCTGTGTCGTTCTTTGGGCTATCACACCTGGGATTCACACGATGGCTCAGCAGATGGGCATGTGAGAGCCTGTCATGGAGGTACACACACACACTCACACACATTCACAAAAAAAAAAAAAAAAAAAAGTTAGGGGATTGAGTGGCCTAAAGTCCAAACTGCAACTTTTAGTTTTTTTGTTTATCAGTCTCTCAAGGCTTGACTTGCATGTAATTTATTTCTGTTAATGCATCTTCTTAGAAGCTCAAAAATGCTTCTGCTAATAGTACATTGTTAGATTACCTAAGTCACTGTAGACTTCTTTAAGTCCAAGGTTTACTGAGACACGTTGAGCAGAACAAACTGATTCTTCCATCTCTCAGATTCCCTTTGCTTTTTTTCTTCAGAAATTATTCTGAGCACAATTAAGGTCACCTCTATTTCCCATTCCTTGTGACTTGTCTTTGTCACGTTTCTCTACCTCACAGAAAGGTATTTAATTATAACGTGTAGTTGCCAGGTGGAAAATTATTAATGACAGTTCCTCTTTTTTATTTTTTTGTGCAGTAGCAAAAAATGTTTATGTTCCATAAAAAATAAATTAATTGAGAGGCAAAAGTAAGTACTGCCTTCCTGCATGCTTTAAAACATTGGCCGAATCTTTATTTCAGCATATGGAATATCTAGGATCTGTTGGTTAAACTAGAGATAATATAGAAAACTTCAGGAAGTGATGCTCAGATATATTTCTATTGCCATCAAGAAAGCGAATGCTGCTTTGAGAACCCAGCTGATAATAATTTTTGTTCTTTGGATTTTCAGCAACAGCCATGAAACCTTACTTCAGATTTTTACCATTTAAAATACATTTATTATTCTCTTTCAGTTTTTTTCTGAGTTCTAAGGATCTTTTGCAGTATCGAAGGAAAACAAAACTTTCTTTTGTCAGTCAACTCAACTTTATTTATTACTTTTTGAACTACAAAGTTAAAATAATGTTCTCTGAGGAAAGAACCCCCACTTATTAGCAATCATAAAAGGATTTTAGTGTGAGCTTCCATCATTCTGCCACTTTGAAATTGCTGCAAATTCACAGCTGGACTAGAACAACCCAAAGTGAATTGCTAAGTAAAAGGACAAGCAGCAGGTGACAATTACACAAAAAGTCACTACATGTAACTGGTAAGGAAAAAATTGCCAACTATAAAGCAACAATTATGTTGAAAAAACAAAAAAAAAGAAAAAAAAAGGAAAGATAAAGAAAGAAGGAAACAACTCTTCCCTCCCAAACTTTCCTTAATCCTTTGCTAAGTGATTATCTCCTAGTATTGGGAAAAACAAGAGATATTCCTAAATCTGCTTCTAAACAAAAATAATTCTATCAAGGAAACTGGAAGAGTATATCTGGAAGCATTGTCTTGAGTTACACATATTACTGAGGCTGAAATATCTATGTAAAGACTTGATAAGTAAGTGTAAGTGATGCCAGCCTGAACATCCTGTACTTTAAAATATTTATTCAATAGATAAATGGTACAACATAGCAAGAAATCTTACATTAATTGAGAGAGGTTATTTAGACACACTTAAAAATATATAACCCCTACAACTACAAGTAAAGATGTATCTTATCTCAAATATATTGCCAGGTGTCAACAGAATTATTGAGGTTGGTTGAGGCAATATTTTCTACAAATACTAAAGATAGGAACTTTCTAGACTATATATCCATATAATATCTGCAAGTTTTATTTTGTCTGTGTGATCAGGTATTAATCTGAAATAGGATATATTACTATTCCATTTATTTTTCCTCCTATGTAATGTGGTCCCATTGTGCTTTCAGAGCTGAAAGAAATGTTTTCAATGTTGAGATGACACTGACTCGAACATTAATCCAGAGGAGTTGCATCACTTTCTAGATGACACGTTGGTAATGAACAGTAAAAACACACAACCTCCCATTAATTTTCCCTATTCTAGTTTTACTTTATGATCCTCATCGTGGTGATCAATGGCCAAGACCAGAGGACATGAGCATCAAGGCATGGCTCACATAAAGATTAGGCAGCAAAATTACTGTTTGGAAAACCTCAGATCAACCTTTGAATGATGCTGAATTTTACATTCCATAAGCATCTCTGTTTCTCTTTTAAAGGCTCCAAGGTATCTAGAGTTTTGTATGTCTGTCTCTCTGGATATATCCTATGGTTGGCATGGCTGAGGAAATGGTGCTTAGCTAAGGACTAATGAAATCCAGACGCTGGAAGTCTTTAGATGTCACTTGAGAGGCTGGATCTCCCTATGGACCTTTGGAGCAAGTATAACATACAGTGGGTGTTTCCAGAACACACCCTCTATATAATTCTGCTTGATGTTCCCACTCTGTGTAGCTGTGTGTAGTTATCCTATACTCTACAAAAATACAGGATAAAATGGTGTTTTTTCATGGAGGTTTTTTTTTCTCTTTCTGATTTTTCTTAACTTTTCTGTTTCTATATTTGTCTTTTGAAAATGCAGATATATTAAGAATTTCTGAACAGCTTTCTCATTAGTTCATTGTCTTTTATGCCTTGAATATCAAAATTAAATTATTATGCAAAGAAAATACAGGTATTCAAAATATTTGGATCCATTTAATGAATTCAAATTCCAAAGAACAGATTAGATGTAGAGATCCTTCGAGTTTTTTGTCCTACCTTTATCCTTATATTTATGGGTGTTTTTAGCATCAGAAGTTACTCTTAATAGGAATAAAGCTAATATTTCTTCCTTCCTTGTGAATCAAGGAAGCTTTAAGAATACAATGCTTATTTATTAAAGTGTCTACAAAAAGCAAGGCATATAAGAAACAAGCCATGTCTAGTTTATTAAATTGAATTTTTAGTACTTCCTATAAATAGTTCTGTTCTTAGTCTTACTATGTGTGCAGGCACATTAACGTGGGATATGGAAGAATTTATGACCTTATTCCTTTAAATACCACAGAATAATGTGGATATTTTCAACAGCTAGCCTCTCCTGCTATGTATGCTTAACAAAGGCCACTGGCTTAACAAGGCACAGTTCCAGCACACACCTGCCTGTAAAACGGATCTGGTCCCCACTGTGGACTCATCAATTCTCCTGCCTCTCAATACAAAACCACCTAAGTGAAGTAAAAGCAACTTTCAAATTCTTCAGGCTTAACATCCTTAGGTTTAACAATGACTTATAAGTTAGGTAGTTTAATATTATTATATGTAACTGCATTTAATAAGTGGAAATAACTTGTATATTTGATGTATATTTGCATATATATATATGTATGTGTGTATATATATGTATATGTGTGTGCGTATATATGTGTATATATGTGTATATATATATGTATGTATGTATGTATGTATATATATCCTTGTCCTCCATCCTTTAGATGTTTGTTTTCCTCAACTATTATTCAGTAATGAGATGGAGCAACTGTAATTTGTCGTTATGGTATGCTGACCATAAGAAACCTGGATTCTGGTTGTCTAGATGTCACATGCCTATTAGTAATGATTGTTATTAATGATATTTTCTTGAAACTTCAGAATCAGTATGATGTAAATAAAGACACTAAATTTTTCACTTTCTAGTGAGGAAAAACAAAGAAAATGGAAAAATAGTTCGTTATTGCTTCATCTCAAACCAATACACTATAACTACTGGTTAAAACACATGTATAACCAAACATAGAAACAGTCTAAATTACTCACATGCAGAGAGACTCTTGTCTTGAGATAAAAGAAGAAAACAGCTCCAGAACTCTATGCTCCTATAAGCATAAGGCTTTTGTATTTTTTCAACTTTTGCATATATATATACGTACTCATTTATATATACATACATATATTTATGAACCCATATATAAAAACAATAGTCAATTGGAGCATACAGTCAACTTGTGTTCAGTTTGCCTAGACTGGAAACCAAGATGACATGCTGACTTTTAGCAATTTAGGTAAAGGAAATCTCATTTTGTTAAGTTCTGTTAGAATGAGAATACAGGAAAAATAGTGGAGGACTTTTGGTTTTGGTGTGGTTTTATTTTAGGGCTTCATTTCTTTCTTTCTTTCTTTCTTTCTTTCTTTCTTTCTTTCTTTCTTTCTTTCTTTCTTTCTTTCTTTCTTTCTTTCTTTCTTTCTTTCTTTCTTTCTTTCTTTCTTTCTTTCTTTCTTTCTTTCTTTCTTTCTTTCTTTCTTTCTTTCTTTCTTTCTTTCTTTCTTTCTTTCTTTCTTTCTTTCTTTCTTTCTTTCTTTCTTTCTTTCTTTCTTTCTTTCTTTCTTTCTTTCTTTCTTTCTTTCTTTCTTTCTTTCTTTCTTTCTTTCTTTCTTTCTTTCTTTCTTTCTTTCTTTCTTTCTTTCTTTCTTCCTTCCTTCCTTCCTTCCTTCCTTCCTTCCTTCCTTCCTTCCTTCCTTCCTTCCTTCCTTCCTTCCTTCCTTCCTTCCTTCCTTTCTTTCCTTTCTTTCCTTTCTTTCTTTCTTTCTTTCCTTTCTTTCCTTTCTTTTTTAATTTTTTGTGTGTGTGTGTGCGTGTTGGGGTTTTTGCCTATTTGTTACTCTGAATGCAACAAAAAAACCCTGTCTTAAAATGCATTATTGGCATTTTCTTCCTTTTTTATATCTGACCTCCTGAGAGCCCGACAGAATTCAGAGATATCTAAAATGCATGGCCTTCATCCCATCAGATAACCTGGATCTACTTGCAGTGCTTTCTTGAATTCCTTGCTGTGTTCATGGGTCAGTGAGTGCCTGCTGTTCATTTACATCACATTATTCATTTATGTTTTCTGCAAGTTGCCAATATTGGGGAGAGAGAACTTGTTTTAGATAGCTATTGATTAAAACAGCATCTTGCTCACAAAAATTTTTGACAAACTGTTAATTATAAAAAAATGGCATATAGAACAAATATGTCATTAATTGTCCAGTTTGGACACACTAGAATACTGTTCTTTCAATGTATAGGAAACAAAATCTGAATTAGCTCCTGGGGATACAAGATGATATAGAGAAGCTCTGGTTTCACAATAATTTATTACTCATGTGAACAGAAGTGTGCCTACACCTACTGCGTTGAAGGACAGCCATGAGTCACGTTTAAAACCTTATAAGATTATTCTGCAGATCAGCTGAAGCCATGGGAATTGCCTGATATTGTTTCTGTACTGTTCCGCCAAATCCCTTTGGCTTCCCTATTTCTACCAATATCTGGGATCTGGCTAGCTTTTGACACTCCAGTGGACCAGCCAGGTAAGGGAAGAGGGGACTTGCTTCATAACTTTCCACTTTCTTGCTCCAAGGGTGTTCTTGCAATTATTCTAACCAAAATCAGACAAATAATCTGGGGCAAAATAATTTGCAGTGTGACTTTTTACCTGAAGAGGACTTGAAAATGTGTATTTACAGAACAACTATTATTTCACCTGCTCTGTCTACATATTGGTTTGGGTTTTAAATGTGTCCCCATGTGCTCTTGTGTAGTCTTGCTATACACTCATCAGTATCTCTCTCCAACAGCCTCTAATGCAATGACAAACGTAACAATTGAAATAAATATAGATGTCTCAAAGGTAATAACACTGCTACACACTTCGAGCATGATTGTCTGCTGTCTGCAAGAGAAGAGACACAAATGAGAGTCTCTGTTGAGGGAAAGGAATGCAGAACTCCTCTGTGGCATGCTCTGTCAAAAGCTGCTCAGCCAGTCTTGACTAGTAACAGCACAGCAATAGCATTGTGTCTCTTTCTGAGTTAGGACACAGTAGGGGTTATTATGGGGAAAAGGATGCTCAGAAAAAGGATCCACACTGTAAGAAATCAAGTTTCATTCTCACCTTTCAGAGTAACTCAATTTTTAAATTTGTTTAGGGTCTTTTGTTTTGGTTGGGTTTGAGGTCTTTTCAGGTTTTTTGTTTGGTTTTTGTTTTCCCTTCAACCCTCTGTCCTTTGTCTTCTCTAGAATTATACCAGCCTGATAAAACTCTATTCTGATACTTAGATTACTGTAAATTATGGGAATGAACTGCTTGGGACACACTTGAAATACATCAGTGCCAAGCTGCCTGAGGAATATAGAGTGATCAGTCTGATATTCTTTGAGAGAATATTCTTCAGTGATTAACATTTTCATCAGTATTTGATCAGACCTCCACTAATCCCATCCCTTTTCTAGTCTCACTCCTTTCCATGACTGTGTTGTCACGCTGAAAACAGAAGAAGCAGCAGAGAAAAAAAGTGATTTTAGGCTGCTGTGCTCCCCTTCATGAATGTGTCCTGGAAGTGTCAGTCTGTTTAGTTTATGGTGTATTCGGATAAAGTCACAGTATACTAAAGGAACATGGGGCATGACAGCACTGCACTGATTTCTGACTCATCTAAAAGATGATATCATTATTCAGTGTTGGCCTGATAATTTTAAGTACATAAATTAATCACCATGTGAATTAGTCTAAATAGGCTGATCATGAAAATCCATGGGGCTTTCGTGATTGAGTTTGGGTTTGCAATTTTGGGAGGTTTTGGGGTATTTTTTGTTTGTTGGTTTGGTTTGGTTGCATTTTTGATGGGTGTTTTTTCTGTTTTGCTTTTTTTTTTTCTTTTTCCCCCAAAAATGCTATGATCTTTAAGAATTTAGATTTTCCTAAAATATATTCTGTTAGACATGGGTAAACATATTTACCTATAAGACCCCATCAGTGTCAGTCTTTGTTTTGAGCCAGGCAATTATGGATCTAAGACAGAGCAATATAAAGTGGCTTTAGACAGCTAAAAACATGCATGAATGCTGAATGCATATTTTTAAAGTACCTCATTTCTGGTGTGCTGTGATTCTCTCAGAACTTTAGTGATGGCTATTGAACAGTTCCAGCAACTTATCCAGGGCCAACGAACAGGCTGTAGCCTGTTGCTGATTTTTATGTATTACTTTTATATATTATTTTGCTTGCTTTCTTTATGAATATATATTAACTTTTTAAACCTTTTCTAGAAAATTATTTATCAGAGAAAAAATTCATGGAGCCTGGAATGTTTCTGTGAACCTAGAGTGCTTGCAAAAAATATATTTTCAATTCCAATGAAGTTTTTTTGTCACATATATGAATAGGTACAAGCATAAGCATATGTTTGGACTATGGCTGAATTGCAGTTTTGATCCAGTAATTCTATTAAGATCCTATCCTATGATTCTATTAAGAGATAGGTACAACTTATCTCAGGACTATCCACTACAATCTAAACTATGTTCCTAGGCATTGTAGCCAGCAGTAGCCATGCCTTCTTCAAATATCTGAAATCTGAAAAACAATTAAAAGGTTAAGAAAAGAGTAATTAAAAATATGCAGCTCATTTACTTGTTTTTTTAACACAATCACAGTGTCCAACACGTGGTTTTCAGTGAACACATCTTAATTTCAGTAGCACACAATACTTAAAACAAAATCATAATACTTTCCAGGCTTGCCATTTAAAAAAAACTATGACAACTAGAGTTTTATTAAAATATGGTTGAAAATTTCACTTTCTATTGATTGCCCTTCTAAACAAGAGAGGTATGTCTTTAGAAGTCTGAATTTATTTCCTTGAAAAATAGTCCTAAGAAAAGGGTAATGAAGCTCCAAGGTGCTATAATTTGCAATTCTTCAAGTGCAGAGTATTTTCCAAATGTAACTATTTCCTAGCATGCTGTGTTGCTTGTATACTAATTAACATAGGAAAATAGGTATGGGATAAACCAAAAAATATTCCAACAAGCTAAAGCAGCGCTTTTATTTCTACAGTGAAAATAGTTTCAAGGCATTTTATAATAAGTAAAGAAAGAAAAAAAAAACCAAAAATGAAAAGAAAAACCAAAGCAAAACACCCAAAACTATTTTTTTTTTTTTTTTAATTTATCTTCTTGGACTTTTTCCTCTAGAGAGAAATAGAGGGAGTAATTTTTTTTTTCATCTCTGTTCTCCACAGCAGCCAAAGCAGTTGTGCTGTCCTGATCAGCATCAGAGAGAAAAAGCCTCTAAATGCTGAAATTGGTGACCTTCTCAGCAGAATGCTGTTAAGAAGCTCTTTGTTGCTTCAGGTTATTTCCAGTTCATTTCTCCTTGGATATGAGCTTTTCATGGCATTTAATAGACTCAGTTCTAAATAGAGAAGTCAGGTTACAGTTCAGCACCACACGGTCACTCTCTTGAAGGGATAATTGCTGAAGAAGGATGGTAATCCCTATAGCACAGATGATGAAATGGAACTTCACCCTTCCCTAATGTAGTTGTTCTTGTCATAGCATTCAGTGACTTGCACTTGGTTTATGCTCTCCCTGACTGGAGGTCTTTGCATGCTATAAAACCCACATTGCTAAAACTATTGTTCATTGATGCAATCATGAAGAAAAAGTCAAATATAAACACCACAGAACATTGTTTCCAGCTCAGTGACTCAACACTGGTTAACTGTATGTAACTTGACAAGTCATGTTTTCAATTCTCAACCCAAATACTTCTACAGAAAACACAGTTTCACACAAAACACTCAATCTTTTTTCTGATTCAAATGTTCAATTTTAATCTTCAGTAAAATTAAATATGCATATGTAAGTTCCAATAACTGTCAGAATGTCCTGAGGCTTTGAATATCATGTTCCTGCTTGAAAATACCTTCAAAAATATAAATTTTATATGTACTTAATTTTAAAGAGATTCTGAATATAACAAATATCATTAGGAAATTGTGCTCTATTGAGAGACAAAACCATCCATAGGATCTTATGGGGATCTGTTTCATTAAACAGCACTGACTGTAGCAATTGGGCTGCCCATGTAGAAGTAGGTGCAATATTCAGTTATGGCTTAGAAAGCATTCAGAGATAGAAAGGAGGATAAACATTCTTGAAGAGAGGGAGGATAAGAATATTTCTGCAAACTGTTCAGATGATAATTCAGTTCAATTCCAAATGTATTTTAGGAGAATTCATTGAGGTCTGATGTGAGCAGCATGAATGAAGTATTAATTAGTCTATGGCAATTTTGTTTCCAATTTTATAATATTTGTGTATTGAAAAATCTAATACAATAAACAATTTGATTAACAGAACACTTTCTGTGTTAGCTTCAATGCATTTAGTTATTTCCAGAGAGGTCATTCATGTAGAGATGACATTTTGCAGGACTACAGCTCGTTAGATGCATGTCAAATTTCCAGACAAAGAAAAATAAGTACAAATATTGAATTATTAAAATATCCTGAAAAGCTGTACAACATTCTCCGATTTATCTTTTAATGTTGCAAGAATAAACAAAACATTGCAATAAATAAAAAATGGCCTTAATGTACAAAATGGTCAAATTTCCACTCTATCTGTAAATTGCTTCCTTTCCTTGTAATTAAATTATTTGCTCCCCAAACACTAAAATTAGTTTAAAATATATTATTGCAGCACACATCATTCTGTTTCTTTGCCCATTTGCATGCATTTTGATGTTATATGAACTTTAGAGAAAAACACAAAAGCAGACAGCTAATGTGGAATTGAGCAGTTTTGAAATGATGCTGAGAATTTTTGTCTGGCATGGAACACTCTAAACATTGTTAAAATAACTCTGGACTGTATTTAAAATAGACACAACCTAAGGTTTATAAGAAATGAATAACTTTCTGAAAAGTGAGAAAAAATACAGTTATTGAAACATTCACACTTTTTGTTTGTTTGTTCTATTTTTTAATAGCTAGGAAAGAACCTTGCAGCTAGAAATCTATTGGGTACATCTGAAAAATGATGGACAAGCTTTCAGCATTTAGGCAGCTTTTCTTTAGAATTTAAGTTGTGAATACTATGCTTTTACATAACTTTCATAAGGACACTAAAGATAGAAATGATAACTTCGAATCTTAATTGAAATTTGAAAACTAATGCTGCAGATCATTAGCTAACTGGTATATGTTTTGTAGGTGTAATGAAGCTATTTAAGCTAAATTTACAAAGCCCCCACCATTTATGTGTCAATGAATTCTTATTTCTTTCCCTTGATCACTGCTACAGTGTATAAATTTAATCCTTCTGTTAAATAGTTCATGCCAGAAAAGAACTCATATCTGGAAGAGTCTGTGCCAACCCATGACCTGTGTTAATGATGGTAAAATCAGTAATTAAACTGGTCTCTAAGGAAATGGCTTGTTTTATAAGTCATACATTGCAGATATTTCTCAATTTGACATACATTATATATTTATTTTTTTTCCATGGGAGTATAAATGGAAAGTAATAATTAAATGTGGGGTACTTTTCAGTTCATAACAGTTATTGAGACGCAGTGACAGAGACACATGGAACTATATTGAGATTGGGAAACTCTTTATGACAATCACATATTGCAAAACCTATCCCGGTGCACAGGTCATGTCTGACTCTCTGGGTAGCATAAAAAAAAGTAGTTGTCAAACAGTCCTACTGTCTAAAGGGAGACTGCTGTACTTCTAGGTTGCATCCACAAAGACAATTGTTGGTGAGATCAGCTATATTACACTGATACTATTAGTCTGTATGATTTCCTGGGTTTCTTTTCTTTGACATGTCTTCATTGCTCCCAGTTTTCAGCTAACACTGTATTTAAACATCATTTTTGTAGAAGATCATAGGCTTTGCTTTTGCAGCTGAAGCAAATGGGAGGTTTGCGTTTGAATTACATGGATAGACTCAGACACTGCTCCCTTGTAGATAAGAGATGTGTCATAAGCACCAAATGCTGAGTCATTCAAAATCATCTTATAACTTGGAATCCTTCGTGATTATAGTCCTGGCCTGGAATACTGGGGGAGATGAGGTGGAGGAACCTTCCAAGAAAAATCACACTCTGCAAGGTGAAATTCCTGCACATAAACACACACAGAAGTCAAATAAACCAGTCGTTTGTAATAATCTGTTATTCTTTATTCTGAATTCTGACCTGAAAAACAACACATAGAAGAGAAGTCAGAAAATCACCATTGCTTTCTCAACGACCTAATCTCAGGAAAGATAAAAAAAGAACAGCTGTGAATAGAATGACAGATATTTTGCTTCTCTTTCTCAAAACAGCATTTTGATCTTCTTCAAACACTGGCCCATCTGTTGAAATACCATCAATACCATCAACATCCTGAATCTGCTGAAAAACTTTCAGGGTACTGGTTTGGTACTTCAGGATAAACTAGATTTAAAAATGTCTTTGACTACCACATGCTCTAATATAATCTAAATATGAAATCCTCTTCACCTGCTGACTTCCCCGATGAAGCAAAGGACGAGAAAGCCAAATCTTTAAGAAATGCCAAAATCTACTTTACTAAGTCAGACTCCATGTGAAATCCCAATAAATTTTCTTAAGTGTTTGTCTATTAAAAAGGGACATTTTGTAAGACAGAGATAGCTAATGTAGTAGAAGACTAGTGAAGAGTGAATCTTTGTAAATTTACTCAGATCTTCTCCTAGGGAAAAATTGCCAAAAGGTTATGGAACAGGTATGTTAGAATTTTAAGCAAAATCCAGTTTAATATGCTTATAGTAATTCTGCTACTGTTCCTGATTTGGGAAAGGTTAATGAAATATTTTGCCTTAAGTAACTCTAGCTCTCAATGTGGGATATGAATTTTCAGATGCATTCAGCTGCTGGTTCTAACTTTGGCCCATCAGCCTTGCAATTGGTCTAGTTATGAGAAACATCTGTTGAAAATATGACTGATTTCTACAGTAATGGTCCAAAGCACTAGACAGCACCTAAGTAAAATGTAGGGCAAAAAAGCCAAAGGCAAGAAGCAGCTGTATTTTGAATCAATCTTGTAAAAGCCTTTCTGTAAAAGGTTCCTTGAAATGGTGGAGAACTGAGAATGCACTGACCCTAGTGAGAAAGTGGATATTTTGCTGAACTAACCATGAAAGATTTTGTTAGATTAATTTACTCTGAAGACAGTTTTATATGGAGTACAGGCAATTCTTTACTTCTGTTCTAGACTGAAATAAAAATATCTTCAGGCAGTTTCATATTAAGAAAATTAATATGGGAAAATTATTTTTTAGTTTTGTATGACTGAGCATATTGTTTTTGATTGTTGTTAGTCTGAGTTACATGTGTGCTCTTCTTAAAATAATTTTGTTAATATTTAGGCTTGCAATGATTGTTTTTCTCATAAAGAAAAGAGCTGTTTTGCTTCTTTCCACTCCTAAAATTTCTTCCCATTTTTGCCTGAGCTTTTGCTTTGCACCTTCCCAATGCAAATATTAAGTCAACCGTAGATGTGCCAGCCCACCTTTAAATACATGCTTATAAAAGTATACCTCTGTTTGCAGGTGAACAAGAATTTATGATTGTGTCTGGAAATAATCAGAATAATTTTCTAGCCACCTGTGTAACATGACCACATGACCCAGACCAAACCACAACTGCTCCCCAGTTAGTGAGCTATTTATGAGTCTTAATGCATGTTAATTCAGCTGAGCATTTTCTTTTTCATGCTGTTGCCAAAAAAGCAAGAGAAGGCCTGATTTATGTGCAATGCTTGGCAAATAGAAAGCAGTACTAATGAAAAAAATTTGCTTTTTGTAATATATTTATAAAAAAATCAAACTCAACACAATTCAGTACGTTTTAGAGGTATTAGCAGAAATCAGTTGATAAAATAACCAGATGACAGCGGGTAGAAATAAACATATATACTATTTTTATAGAATATTTAATATTAGAATTGTAAAGCCAAAACCAGAGGTTTTAATAAGTAATAAAATTGAAAAATTTTGGGAAATAATCAGTAACTACTGATGACAAGTATTTTAGTGTCTGTCCCTTAACTATTGAATCATGTATTGAATTACATAGTCCATACAATAGACTAGTCTAACAGAAATAAGATGCAAAGCATCACCAGTAAGTGATTGCTGTGGTTTTACAAAATGAAACCTCAGGGCTTCATCTGGATTCCCAATGTATTTTACAAGCTCAGATGATGCTATGTGTCATCCACTGTTTTTTTTCCATCTTAACAAAATTTAATAATGCAAACTTTTTTTTTCTGAATAAATGTAGCAATTCATAAATCTTAAGTGTTTTAGTTTTGTAAACACTTCTGTCATCTTTATCTCCTCAGATTTAATAATAGGATATTGTAAACTACCAGGGGAAAGCAAGTTTTCCTGATCTCAGCTGCCAAATAACTCATATCCATATTAACTGAAATATAAATAAATTGACTATTAGAAGTTTTTGGTTCTATTACTCTCATATTATCCGGGTGTGAATACCTAGATTGCCACTGAGCCGTGGCTGTCTATATATTCATGTACACTGCTGTTCTCTTATCAAGGCAAATTCTTGACCATTTGTGAAGAATAGTACCCTACAACAGTTCTACTTGCCTTGTGAGAAAAGGGGGTTTCACCCTAGTTATATAATTTATGTACATATATCATGGTTTTGCATTTAGTCATTCTTAAAAGAACCACAAAATACAGAATAATGCAGAAGAAAATTATTATACTTTTCTAATTCCATTTCAGAGCCTGCAGCTTACAATTTTCAAGTCCATGTTCAGCTCAGTTTTGGATTCCAGCCCACACTAGTTTTATATCACTTCTGTTTTCCCATTCATAATGGCAGGTATCTTGAATCTAGCTTTGGGATTTTGGTGCTGTTCCTGCACTACATCTTGAAGGGATTTTAGTTTGCTTCTCTGTGGCTTCCTCACTGCTGTCTGTATGGTTATGTAATGTAAAGAGTGGGAAATAGATTTTTGAAGATGAATTTGATCAAAGGATTAAAAAAACACATATCAGGTTAGCTTGCCTCTCCAAAGGCTGAACAGAGGTTGAAGTGCCACACTTCAGGTTTAATACATGCTACAAATAAAGGGAGATATATATAAGTGGCAGTCCCTCACGCCTAAAAGAAATTCACTCCAAAGGAAATACAGATGATGTTTTTACTGCACTGCCAATATCCACTGACTAGCCTTACTTGTGCTCAGTCTGTACTAAATCCTGAAGACACCTATGACATTCAGGATGTCCTACTGCTCCCAGCTGCAGAGTAGCAATGTAAATGGAATTGAATGGATTGAATGGTGCACTTCTGGGGTATATTGCCATCAAGCAGCTCTGTGATCTGATCAGGACAGGGCTGTGCAAACTTGCCTCTCTCTCTAATCTAGGGCCATCCCTTTCATTTCAACTAATATAAATTTCATTCTATGATCCTCACTGCCTTAATAGCTTCCGTTTTTTTTTTCCCTTTGCATTTATATATATGTCAGAAAACAATCCTTATGTACAATAAATAAAGACTTTTCCTGCACAAATGTGCACAACTGCTTAGTACCACCACCACTGCTCCACAAGGAATAGGATCTCCCCGCAAAGAAAAAATTAAGTCCATTTGTAGCATAAGAAACTCCTTAGCTTAAGGGAAGGTTTGCCAAATCCAAAAGTGTGTACAGCTCTAAATCCTCCCCGGAGATTAGAATTCAGTGATTTCTGGCAACTGAGCAGGGTAGGTAAGAGTTTACTGGAGCATGTAGTAATAAAACAAGAGATGAATTACTTCAAATTGAGAGACAGTAGGTTTAGATTAGACACTAGGAAGAAATTCTCTGCTTTGAGGGTGATGGGACACTGGAATAGGCTGTACAGGGATGTTGTGGATGTCTCATTCCTGGAAGTGCGTAAGGCCAGGTTGGATGGGGATCTGAGAAACCTGATCTAGTGAAAGGTGGCAGGGAGATTGGAACTAGATGATCTTTAAGGTCTCTTCCAACACAGACCATTCTACGATTGCATGATTGTATGATTGTATGAATCACTATGAAAGTCTGAACTCTAAATTCACTTTTGGTATCAAATTTTTCTGTGCCATTGATATGTTCTTTCAAACTAGACTTTTGTCTTGGTTTTCTTTGTCCACATAGTAGAAGAAGATACATGAAATACTTACCCTCCTGTGTCCTTGATCTTGAATTGACTATAATATGACTGGGCAGGACATTAGCCTTTATGTTGAGAAAATCATTGTCTCTCTATATTTCTGATTTGAGCAATATGATACTTTCACTTCCTTGTTTTCTCTTGTTTACACCCTCTGGTGATATGGCAATGAATTCCTGAAAGTGTTAGGATATCCCACCTGGTAAGGAAGATTTTGAAATAACTTCTCTTTTATCTCCAGGTAATTGATCTAACCCGTGCTGGTGTAAGTTATGGCACGATGTTTTCTTACAAACTCTAAATATCTTGTTTAATTTTGCATTTTGGAAAAAGTAAGTAAACATGTCAATAGGTTATCAATAGTAAAAATAGTAATTACAGTATTACACATCAGAAGAATATTGGGAAGAATTAAGTATTTATAAAGTACTTGGAAGACGAAACAAACGAAATAGGTGCTAAGCCTTCTAATTCAAGAAGTTCTGGGAAGGTTTTTGCCCCTCTCTTGGAATAGTTTGCAAAGCTAAAAAATTAAATAAATTACTGAATACATTTACCTCAACTTTTAAGCAGTTTTATCAATGCTTTATACATTGGTTTTAAAACCTTGATTTGGTTTTATGAGGTACAACACCTGTGGTGCATCACTTTTTTGTTCACAAAAACACCAGAAACACTAGTGGGACCTAACAGTGCACAATGACTGTGGGCTCTTTTATTAAACTGACTTCACAAAGGAAAGCGTGCTTAAAAAGTGACATACTGATATGGACTGTTGTTTTGTCCTTTCTCATTACTAAAGCAATTACTCTCCAAATACATACAGATTCATTATGGTCACTCCATGGAGCAAAACACTAACTCTGCAATACTCAGATATAGAATCAGAGAGTGAAGTCAGGCTAATTAAATTGGCCCAACCACTTCAGCAAGCAAATTGGGCCAAGTTAATTGGCACAGAGTGAGATAACGAAATTCAGGCACTATTCTCTGAAATACCGTTTTAATTATATCTAAAAAATAACATTGCCCTTAATTCAAATTTCTTAATTAGGAACATGAATAAGTAGCAATAATAATCTTTGCAGTCTACAAATATAGAAATGTCAGATGAAGTTTGTTTTGGCCAAGTCTCTTAACCAGTGAGAAAAGATTACTGCAATTATTGATAGTTATATTTGTCCTACATGGAGACCTATAGACTTAGAGAAAAGGTTAATAGAGGGGTTATGAATCAAAAGGAAGATAAATCTGACATAAACAGTGTAAGAAACCCTGTGGTGGAAGGATTCAATTGCAATAAGATATTTAACGCCCAAATTATATAACAACTATGCCACAAGCAATGCTTGTTTCAATACAGCTCTGGTTTCAGTTTAATTGCAAGTGGAAACTTTTTGATTCAGTTTGGATTCAAATTAAAAAAATTCAAAACACTGTTTCAAGTTCAGCTTTGGTGCAAGAAAAAGAACAGTTCAGAACAGTTTCAGTTGTCTTTGATTATAAGAAAGTTTGGAGCAGCTGTTGTAACGGCACAAAGTCATTATTTCTGTCATATTTTTTATCAGTTGAGTTTTCATCCACTACTGCTTGGTTTTGAAGGAGCAAACTACATTACAGGTGTTCGTCATAGTCACTGTACCAATACAATCAAATAATTTGCATCTCCAGATTTGGGAAAAATAGGGTTAATACCTTTATATTCCACTCTATGGTACATATCAAGAAATCTTGGGGAATTATATAATTTCTAGTCTATCTGTTCACGTCCTGCCCTGCACTTAGAAACTGATTTCTATATTAATAGATGTGAAGGCCTTTCCTGTAGGGGATTTGTGGTTTCATGAATTTGCGCTTTTACTGGCAAAACAACCAATTACTGATGTTGTGGGCCAGGACCATCTGAGTGAAACCGGTGATGACTACTTTAGCTGCAAGCGTAAGCAAGACCAAAATGTTCTGTACCATTCAAAAGCAGTGTACTTTTAAACTTCTCTGATAGTTATTCTCCGTCTCTTAAAGGGAATACTAAGAAGCTGTGCATTGAAAGGGTGTCAAGGATATGGAAGTGAACAAGATAAAAGAGTGTTACAACTAATGTAAGTGTGAAAATTGTCCATATGGTCTCCCCGTTCTAGAAGCTTTAAAAAATAAGACTATATTCTTCAACAGTACCAATTAAAGGACAACCTTTGGGGTAAAAGTCTGAAGGATGATACATATTCTAAATTTTGATAAACAAGACCATATTCAGTTTGTAATAAAGATAACTTGGTCTAAATAGATCCAAGTATGGTCTACGATGGTAAATTCATAATCAGAAAAAAACACCTAACTGGTCTCATAAGCCAGACTATATATAACACACGAACACATTCAATAAATAATTTTGTTGAAAAACATGAAAGAAATGTTGATTTTTTTTTTTAAATCACGTGCTGTTCTGTAAACCCTAAGCAAATTAACTATTTGTTTTTGCATCATGTTAAGGACGGCAGAGAAATGGATACAGCACTGTACATTCTGCATCTTCAGAGAACTGAATTTTGTCAGGCGAACACATTTCCACATCTTGTTTTCTAGAAAAAAATACTAAATAAGAGATTGAGGAAAAATAGCTCACCTCCTAGACGCACTAATACTGAAGCTGCTCTCAGCATTTTGTTAGAGAGGACATCTGAATGCAGCTGAAAACTTATGGGCGTAGTGGTGGTTTACTCATCTTCTTCAAGTCTGTGTGCTGCAAAATGGAGGCAGTGACAGCAGCCAGGCTCCTGCCTCTGAATCTTCAGCACAATGTAAGTTTTTCAGGGCACAATTTCGAGGAGACAATTTCCATTAACAGCATTATCACAGCCTGCCTCTTCTCCCAGTTTGACTCTTCTTCCTGCTCTGTCACAAAAGCACAGCAGACAGAAGTCTCAAATCTGACCGTGGCTATAGATTACTCCCCTGCTAAGAATACTGCTTTGGCATTATTAAGAGTACAAAATAATACAAGCAAAGAGAAAAAAATGAATAAAATATTTTTGATTTTTAAAAATTAATATATATACACATATATGCATATGTGTATTCATACATGGCCAGGCTGTGTTTCTCTGTGCATAAAAATGAAGTTTAAACTTTAGTATATATGTGCAATTATTTTTTATTTACATGCATTATATATGCACACAACCTTGTGTCTTAACTGCCTTTATCCTTTGCATCCAGAATAGTAATGATAAGTACTGTGGATATTGTCAGACTTTTGTGAAGAGTATAATTTTGACTTTTAGTAGCAAATTTCAGTTTGGACCACAAATCATGGTTATAAAATCTAGAGAAATAGGAGTTTATGGTGTACGACTAATACAATCTTCACTATAACATGAAAACAATGCTATAATACTAGTACTACATAGAGGTTGATAAAAGTGGAATTATTTTTATGCTGTCTCTGAAGTAATTTTCTGAACAATACAATGTCTATAAATGCTTACTATTAGAAAATAAACTTACTTTATTTTAGAGAAGCAATGTTTTGGTGCTGCAGTGAAGTAATGAAATCTGATAGCACCATAACATGGGCCTTTGTAAATATGTGTCTTCAGTGTACTCTGGAAAGTTGTTGCTTTATTTTTTAAATGCTATGGACACAGACAATATAACATTGAGGAGGGAGAAGCTGTAACCATTTTAAATGCTAACGTAATCTATTAGTATACTTAGCTATACTTTTAATTTCTTAACAAATTTAATATATATTTGTTTTAATTGATACGCCATTCAGATTCAAAATTACCCTTCAAGGTACAATGAATGAGATTTTATTTTTTTTTTTGCAATAGTGACTATTATTTTTAAATTACATGTTAGCAAAAAGCCCTGCAATTTAACCGCTCAAAAGGAAAAGGAGGCTGAGCAAGTCATTGCTGGAGATTCTCTATACTGTGAGCACATCCTGCCTCAGTAGAGGGGAATGGGTAAGACTGCCATGTCAAGTTCTGCCAGCTTCCTCCCATCTGTTTCTCTGGAGTGGAGGAACTGTAGCTTAGGAAGTTTTACAACATTATGGGCAGATATTTACATTTAAAAAACAAATTTTGCAAGATAATATGGAATTAAAGAAAGTATCTCTGCTCTCTGCCCTCCTCTAATTATGTCCCTCAGAAAGAGCTCTTTTTTAGAAAAGAGGTACTTAGATATACAGAAAACACTCAGATTTTATTGTGAAAGGTTTGTTTCACACATAGTAAGTAACTCTTAGAAAAGATGCTCTTTAAGACCTGTAGCAATGTAGTACTGTTTTACAAGTATATAAACATAATTTTGCACATACTAATCTAAACTCCAGGTGTTTTATGGCTGATGACAATTCTTCTGAACTCAGGAAATAAGAGGCAATAGACTTTTGTCACAGTAGTTAAAATGTGGACTGTTAATTTTGTGGGGGGTTTGTCCCAGTCTCATGCTTTTCCTCAGTAATGTGTCTAATTTCCTTGGATAATGTTCTAATGGCACTTGCATCCACAGAAGATTTACTTTATTTCCCTGCTTTTTGCTGAGGCTTCTGTGGTGTAATGAAAGCATTTATTTCAGTGTCCCCAGAGACCTGCTTTAAATGGACCTGTTAGCCAGAGCTTCATTATGGACAAAGGCTAAAGAGTATAATCTAGAAATCTTTATTCATTACTATTGCTTTAGCTTCATGTTCAGCTTGAGAGCCACATAATTATAATAATTTATATCTATCTGGAATAAGGCACGAAACACATTTTGAAGAATATTCTCTTTCTGCTCACTTTAATCTAGGCAGCATCCTGGCTCTGGGAAACTGGTTACAGGACTTATGAGAGCAAGATTTTCTTTGGGGCCCTATCACACCCACACAAGGCTTGCTTTTCCAGGCAGAAGATCCTAGCAGGCTCCGAACAGTCCCACATAGTGTGGGGTCACTGGGGCAGGTGGGAACCAGAACAATACTCGATTTTCCCTCTGTTGCAGTGTCAATAAAAGTAGGGAAGAAATTTCCTTCTGATGAGCCATAGAAGCACATTAGAGATCTCGGAATCATAATACTTCCCCCTCTGAGCATCTTCTGGGATATCATACCTGGAAACCAAAAAGACCTAGAGCAGTGTCCACAGACTCAGGTATTCACACAAAGAGCCCCAGTTGCCGTGGATAAGGTTGCATGGGTAGAATTACTTTAAAATAAGATTCTAACCCTCCTCTGCCTGCACAGTGCTACTCCTGATATGCCACCTGCCAACACTGAAACTGTGAATTTCTGTTCTATTTCTCCTCCCCAAACTGTGGAATAACTTGCGTTCCCTTTGAAGTTTTAGAACTTTTGTTGGAAAGAACAGTGAAAGGATCAGAATATTTCACAAAATGCTAAGAACATTTACTTGAGACATTCATCAAACCTGCAATTCTTTCACTAAAAGTGTAATCAGCATAGACCAATAAAATACTGATCTTAGTACTTCCAACTACTTTTCTGCCCTCCAATAACCCCACCATGATCTGTCCTATCTATAATGTTAATTTTAATGCTCTAGTAGTTGCCCAGTTATAGTTTGCCTAGTGCTCTTAGGCTATGACTGAAGAAAATATTTCTAAACTGAGATGGGGTAGGAACCTTTCCCACCTGCTCTGCCCAGCCCTGCTCAGCCCAGGGCATGTGTTTCAGGACATGGAGGAGAAAACTTTGCTCCCCGCTGAACAGACTCGTTTAAAAGTGACATTTTATCTGGCAGAAACACAGTCAGCAGGGACCGGTGCCCGGCTGTCACCCCAGATGAACAACACTTGGTTGGTGTGTGAGTGAGAAGAGCCTCTCAAGCCTTGACTAGTGCAACACCCACACACAGTCCAACTGTGCTGGCAGGTCTGAAGCTCTCCAGGCTAACCCTCTGGTGTCCAAACACAGACAGCAGGATGTCATCAGGAAGATGAAGACCTGCTGCTCAAACACAGAGCCATTAGCCTTTTCAAGTTTAGCTGGTTTTATGTGAAACATCCAGGACCTGTTATCATTTGAGAAACTAGTAGTGTTGTGAACCCAAAGCTTGGGATCTGTTTCCTAAAGGAGAAGTCATGGACTGTGAGAAGTGCTCCAGACACAAACACTCCTCAAATATGAGGATGTCCAAAGTTGACTCAGGTTGTTCCTGGTAATATCACTAAGACAGAAATGAGAACAGAAATTCTGTATTGAGCTTTGCCCTGCTTCATATTTTTGAGTCAAACAGCAGGGCTTTTTAGTGGTGCTTGGATGAACCAAACACCAAACACCAAACACCTCACACCTCCTCTGTCTCCAGGAATACACCCAGAAGAAAGACTTACACTAAATTTTGAAGAGATAATTCCTAGTTTAGGAAAACATTCCCACTTAGGACATTTTTGAGAAAATAAAACAAATTTAGACCAAATGACTGGGAAGGGAAAAAAGAGTGCCTGAAATTAAGGCATCATAACATGAAGAATGAAGTGAATACAACTTTGACAATTTCTGGGAAAACACATTTGGACATTACTTGTACTTTCTATTTCTAAAATCATTCTTAATTTAGTATTGTGCTAGTAAAGCAGATCGCAGATGCAGACTGCTATTTTAACTAGAATGAGTTTATACTGAAGTACTTGAAAAAGAGGTAGGAAGGGGCAATGCATGCCATTGCCCCATTTACTTCCAGTTAGTACTCGCCCACAGCATCTATTAGCTGCCTTTAGTGCTTTGCAAAGTGTATTTGTTTAAAAATTCAAAACACCTTATCTCTTTCCACTATATTGTAATTCATTTAATACCTTGTTTCATATTTTACTGATATACTGTATTCTGTGCAACTCTTTTAATCTCTGCTTTATCCCAATATTCATGAAAATAAACAGTATTTAGTTGAGACCACATTTCTCAGCTACATTAATTTTTATCTTTTATTGTCCTTGAACTAGGAAAAGATCCAAGGATATATAGGAAAATATTTCAGTGTAGTGCTGTTTTTATGGTTTAAACTTTTCTTCTTAACTCATAGAATCATAGAATACTTTATCTTGGTAAAGACCCTTAAGATCATCAAATACTACTATTAACCAAACACTACCAAGTCCACCACTCAGCCATGTCCTAGGCACCACACAATTTGAAATACTTTTTTATTCAAATGGGTATATAAATAGAAACTCTGAGAGTACTTTATTTCTAGGGCATCATTACAAAATCTACCTTCATGGGAAAACTGAAGTGCAGTGTTATTGTTTTTTCCCAAATGGTCTTTTGTCGCAGCAAGGCATCCAATTAGGAATTCTATGTTGGCAGGTGAGAAGCAAACAGTCCTCTTCAGATCCACCTGTGCTTATTTTCAGAGCAACAGCACATTTTGTTGTTTTCCTCTTTTTATAGAACGAGATGAAAGAAAAGATAAGAAAAAGATACAGAGAACTTGAACATAGTTCATCTAACAGAACATGGTAAAAGTCTGATGATATATGAGCTGATTCATAATAAAGGATATGGAAGAAGTGTGATTACAGATTACTAGAGGGAAGAAGGGTCATGTTCCTGTGCTGGTTTTGAAATGGTGACTAGCTATTAGGTTTTGGGCATTATTTTATACTACGTGTGTCTATCACAACAGGATATCACACTGCTACAGAAAGCAGTCATTGGTCCTGAAGGGATCACTTGTTAATGTGAGAATGTATCCCACTCATTCACCCTTTTGGGACTGAAGGCAGAACTGCTTAAGTACCCTTATCTAATGTAATATCTGTAGGTGGTAAAGGATTGCCACTGGAGGCATTAAAACAAATGGCTGGGCCTGTGCAGGCGTAATTCAGATAAAATCAAATCTTTATTGGAGCATGTGAATTAGTGTGGGAATGGCAGAAGACAGAGTTATGAAAGTGATTTTTAAGGCACAGACA
This sequence comes from Acridotheres tristis, assembly GCA_037013685.1. Classification (NCBI taxonomy): domain Eukaryota; kingdom Metazoa; phylum Chordata; class Aves; order Passeriformes; family Sturnidae; genus Acridotheres; species Acridotheres tristis. The sequence goes on along the minus strand of CM072886.1, from coordinate 96,729,881 downwards.
CAATTCTCAAGTACTGAATTTATTGTAGAGCTGTATAGGAAACTGCTTGATTTCTATTGTAATCAAGAAAACCAAACTTCATCTACAACTGTTTCAAATGAACAATATTATACCAAGACTGTTCCAGATTTTTATCTGGAGCAAACTGAGTCCCATAAGTAATCACTGAGTCAGCACTCAAGTTAAAAAACTCTGTGCAACTACATTTTTGTTAGAAAATCTCTAGATGTCCCTGAAGCATAGAGATTGAATCCAGAACCAAAGTTTAAATAATATTTGGATTCAATCATGTTTGAAAAAATTCCTTCTGTTTACGTCACATAAGTATGGAGGAATAAGTAGGTATCTGCTCTTTTCAGACTGTCCCCTTCACATGTGGTATTTAACGCTGTCTGCTTTTGAAAGAGCAGAAGACAATAAAAACCAAAACGCTTTGGCACTGTTTTACATTGCAGTATTTCACTGGACAATATTTTCTCTCATGATAAATATTCTTAAAATAAAAGCTTATGTACTTGTGTTTAAATTAGAAACTTCCAATAAAGTGTCTCCTTTCCTCCCTTTCCCTTTCCCTTTCCCTTTCCCTTTCCCTTTCCCTTTCCCTTTCCCTTTCCCTTTCCCTTTCCCTTTCCCTTTCCCTTTCCCTTACCTTTTCCCTTACCCTTACCCTTACCCTTACCCTTACCCTTACCCTTACCCTTACCCTTACCCTTACCCTTACCCTTACCCTTACCCTTACCCTTACCCTTACCCTTACCCTTACCCTTACCCTTACCCTTACCCTTACCCTTACCCTTACCCCTTCCCTTTCCCTTTCTTCTCTCCTCCTCAGGTGTACATGCTGGACACCTGAACAAAGCCCAGGTAGTGGAAAAGTCAAGCACTCCTACTTGCAGAACTGCACAGGGCTATTTTCTAGATATGTGTTTTTATGCATTTGTCTTTTCTTTCCTTAGTCTTGCAACCTTGAGGGAAAGAAGAGAAAAAAAAACCAAAACCACCTGTCAAGCAGATGAACTGAAAAGGGAAGAATTAGGAATAGCTAACATATTTCCACAGTTCTATTGCTGTATGCTCACTTTCCTGCGCTGATTACAGGCTTTTCTAAACATCAGCCAGATCCTGTCCCTTCTTTCTTACTGCCCTCCTCCATTTTTCTTGTTGGTTTGTACCTCTTATTTTCTCTTACCTTTGTCCTTCTCCCTTCGCTATTTTGATAAACAAGATCCATCATGAGACAAAAAGAAAATGAAACTTCTTTAAACAAAATATGGTACTGACACAGTGCTTGCCAACTATGTCTGTTCTTTCAGCTTGTGTGAGTAATTCTTGTTCAATAGTTTTCTGTCTTGCTTATTTATATTACATACTTTTTGGGGCAGGGACAGCCTAACTTCTCAGTTAGACTAACTTTTTGAAGTACTTAGCAGATGGCTCCCTTCTCAGTTTTTTTTCTTTTACTTTTTTTTCTTTCTAAAGCACTTGGATAAGTGATATTATGTTCCTCTCTATGTTCAAGGCTGAACTTAAAGTATCATTTTACTCTCTCTGGAGCTGAATTCAGTAAAGCACTGAACCAGTGACTTTAAACATGACAAACCCCCCTGAATACTGTAGGAATACTAATACTAGTAAATTTTTGTCCTGTTTAGAATCCTTTAGTAAATTTGGGTTCTATGGTGTACATTCTTAAATTTTCCACTCTTTCCAGGAAAGCCATCCTAGTCCATGAAAATATTTTGCAGGTTTGATGTGAAAAAAATGCAAAGTTATTATCACAGCCTGTAATGAAAAGGTAATTTGCGCTTCTATATTAAAAAAAAAAAATCACATTTTCATTATATCTTTAGAGATAACTCTTTGAAAAAATGTATACAAAATAGATAGTGGCTGAATATAATAATGGTAAAAATAAATAATTGTTCAAAATAATCTGTGGAAACATTATCACCTGAATTATAATTTTAGCTGTGTTATTTCCTGATAACTATATTTTTTCTGAATTCAAAAATTCCCCCATTTCCAAGTATTGCAAATTATATAAGGGATAAAATTTTCTTTATGTGAAAAAAGGACCAGAGTGAGGCAGTGAAATACGTGACATCTTTGCTCCAGGAATAATTCTTGTATTTTGTAATATTACAGTTTTACAGTAATTTTTTGCTATTATGTCAAAATTCCTTCTTTACCTGAAGAGATGAAAATTTGCACATACTTTCCTAAAATTGATTCATCCTGTATTATCCACTAGAAAGACGTTTGTAAACAAATATCTTCTCAGTAGTGCCTTACAAAAAAGTTCATTTTCTTTGGTATGCCTTTAAAATTATTTTAAAAGTGTTCTTGAAGCAGATAGTAGGAAATGCCAATCCAATTTTACTGATATGAAGTATAGTCTGAGGAATAAAACCATGAATTTGGAGTTATTTCTGCCTTTAATGGAAGCTACTAGAATGATGGATGTGGTTAGAATATCCAGCAGAATGACTGTACATTTAGGAAAATTGTATGGGTAAAAGGTGAACAGAATTGACATGTTCTAAAGCACAGCTATTTCTGAATCGGTTTTTAGTCTCTGTTTAATGCTTCTTGAACAGCTGAATTTTTGAAAAAAATTAATCAAGGTAGGAAGATAGTCAGTGATGGCTAAAAACTACAGTGTCCTACATGAGAACAGGATCATTAGTTCCTAAAGTACCTGTAGGTTATGTGAGCATTACACATTATCATCAAACTGTGCTGCTGAAGCAGCAGATGGTTAAATTCTTACACCACAGAACTTTCTGAACACTGTCAGCATTGCTAAAGAAGACATTTAAATAATTAAAAAGTGTTGTGTATAATCGGAAATCTCATCTGGACGAAGAAATTTCTGATAAGGATGCTAATCAATAAATGCTTGTATGAATATCAGCAACCACAGCCTCTTATGCTTTATTATGCATGAACAATTAAGCCCTTTACACAAATCCATATGTAAGCTGAAAGCTTTAATTAGTACAATGTCACAGATCTGAGAAGAGTTCTGATCTAAATTATTTATCAGTCGAAATGTGACTGATAGATAGATTTAACTAGATTTTCCCAAATCTGACGAATTGAGAAAGAAGGCAGAAAAAAGCCAAACTTTCATCCCCCAGTCTGGCTCTCTGCAGACTGCAGCAGAGCCCTGACATGTCTCAGTTATAGTCAATATCAGTCTTACATGGGAGCTGAGGTGAAAACCATAAAGAATTGTGTCAAGGAAGGGCAGATGAGAGCTGCAATTCTGGAGTTCTGAGCCTCCAGGTCAGACAAGCGAGTGGAGCAAACTTTGCCCTGATTACTCAGGGATTATAAGCACTGAAAGAGTAAGTGGAGAAACAAAAGGCAGTATATAAAAAGATGAAAAATTGCTGAAGCCTCCTGCTTACAGTTGAGACCTTTCTTGTAGGGGGTAACAACCCCAGTGTTTTACAAAATGTGTGCAGGGTACAATGACAAGGAAAAGGCCATCATTCCAGATGTGACAGCGTATGATAGGTGTGTTGAAACATGGTAAACAGCTGGAAGTGGGGGTTATCTATGCAGGATCCTTATGCTATTCTTCTAAAATCGGTTGTAAATCTGGTTTGCTTTTTGATAAGAATTACCTTCTATCAGAGTAATATGGTATATAACATACAAACATTGGCATCACATCTGCTCTATGGCATTTTCTGAGACAAAACTGGGAAAACAAATGCATTGTCAACTAAATGGAACTGCAGCTTTCCCCTGTACAAAGAGCAACAATTTCTATAGTCAATATGTTCCAAAATATTCTGTGTAATATTGAAATGTATTGTGGTCTGAAGCTTTTGTACTTTCAGGAACTGCTGGAAAAAACTACCAGTTGTTACCTCTCTGGAGTAAATCCACATTGTACTGGTATGAGAGTAGAATGGATCCCTACATACAAAATAGAGGTTAGTGTTGGCAGAGATATCCTGAGATAAGGAAGCTTGGAGTATCTGGCAGTGTAGGAGAGAGAGGTGGGTAGTCAATAAGGCAGATTGTCAAAGCTTGACTAGAAGAAAGAGGCAAAGAATGATAGAACTCTTGAATGAAAGAGCTCTCCTGTATAACTCACATACTGAAGCTTGGATGCTTTATGTAAGTATTAAAACAAAACAAAATAAAAAACCCCAACCAAACAAAACCCCACCAAAAATAGAATTTATGTTAATGTGAATATATTACTTGCCTGTTATATATTGTAAATAGCAAGGTTTAGTATCCTGTGGTTAAAAAAATTATAAATAACTAAATATTTGGTAGCAAGGTACATGCGTTGAATGTATAAGATGTGTATAAAAAATACTAACACTGAAATCAGGAGAACTTGTCTTGGCCTTTTGATCAAGAGTGGTAAACATATCTGGATTATTTTTCTTCTCTACTCTGCACCATGTTGAGTGTGTTTTGTGTGTGGGGTCCTTTGTTCCATCGTTTTCTGATGTCTGTCTTATTGAAGAAAGAATGGGGCAAAAAACCTCATTTTGGAAAAATTCACTGGAGTTTGAGTAGCATGAAACAAGTAGCATCTGGCAAAGAAAATGTAAAAGCATCTCAAACCCTTTTTGCATGCTTGGCCTGGAATTTCTGATGGTGACAGATGTGTGTTGGATGAATTAACTCATGGAGTAGGAGCTTCTGCTTGCACTATTCCATACACAGGTCTGGAAAACCCTAGATAAGAGACCGCGAAGCCCTCTCTGAAACTTTGGGAGTGTCCTATAAAACCTTTTTGTTCCAGCTGGATTAAATTGAATTTTTCCAGAGAGGCTAGTTCTACCACCACATGATTGGATCTCCTGTGCAACTCAATGAAATTGATTGCTTTTGTAAAATTACTACAACAGTAGATTTGGGATCCTGAACCTTTAATTGTGTAATTTAATATATAAAAAGAAAAAAAAAAGTGCAAAGCAACTTTTTACCATTTTGTACAGGTTTTTGTGCAGATTTAACTTGAGAAGGACAGATAAGTGTAGGGGAGATCTCTGGATTTTGACATTTTTTTGCCTCCTGTCTCCCCAGAAGAGTCTAAGTGTTGGTTCTCCTAAGGCAATCCAGCAAGATTTGAAAGACCAGTTTTGAGGGGGGTGGGAGTGTGTGCAAAGACTAATTATATACCTTTTTTGTAGTGCCTAAATGGAAGTACAAGAGACCTGTAGAGGGACTTTTTGCAAGGGTGTGCAGTGACAGGACAAGAGCCAATGGCTTCAAACTGAAAGAGAGTAGGTTTAGATTAGATATTAGGGAAAAATTCTTTACTGTGAAGGTTGTGGGGCACTGAAACAGTTTTCCCATGGAAACTGCGGATGCCTCACCTCTGGAAGTGTTCAAGGTCAGGTCAGATGGAGCTTTGAGGAAGCTTAGTCTAGTGGAACACGTCAGGGATGGGAGTCGGTACTAGATGATGTCTATGGTCCCTTCCAAGCCAAATTATCCTATGATTCACTGTCTCTGTAACAAATAGCAATATGGGGTGACTATTGACTATGAATATAAATTGGAAACTAAGAATGGTGAAAAGCTGATAAAGAAGCAAAAAGATAAAAGGAAAACCTTAGAACCTACCATATAAGGGAGTTTTTTTACCTACACTGAGAAAAAAAGAAATCCTAATAACATTACTTTTCCTATGCTAAATTGAAATTATATATCATAAATAATACATATTTACCTTTTCTATTGAATAAATATTTCTGCTCTCTATTTGAAAAAATGAAATAAACATAGTCATTTCCAAGGCTGCCGATGAAATACTTTTCACACTAACAGTAAATCAGAAGCTGCAGCTCCTATAGCAGGCTGGTTTTAAGACAACAGATCTGAGGAACCTCCTGTCCCAAAGGTAAAAAATGAAAAAAGTAAGAAGCTTCTTAGTGTCTCAGTGTTGATTTCTAATACAACTTAAAACAATTAGGAAATTCCAAATGATTGAAAGGCAAGACGAAAAAAAAAAAAAAGAAAAAGAAAAAGAAAAAAAATAATTCAGTGTTTTAATTTTAAAAATATACAAATGCAACGCTTCCATTAGCTATATACTTCTCATATTGGTTCTATGTAAACTAATCAAATAGTTTAAGTAGGACTGTATTTATAGAAGTTGATAAAACAAAAGCAGTTATTTCCAATTAGCCTGAGTTTATGGTAGCCAGATATTACCCACAAGTTTCCCTGTTGAGTTTACAAGACTCTTAGAGGAACAGTATAGCTTTCTTGTTTAGTATTACTGAAAACATTTCTCAGATATACAATTCAGAAACTGACTTAAAATTTGGAGCAGTTTCAGAGCAAAGGCACAAACAATTCGGAAAAGAAGTAGCAGTACAATATGATGCCCTAGGTATGCCCTAGAATATCACAGAGAAGAATTGGAACTGATAGTCACAGAGTATATGAAGAACAGATATAAGATAAGCAGAGGACTCTGATATAGCAGAAAAAATATGAAAATACCAGATTTTTGGAAATGAAGAAATAATATCAAAGCAAAATTTTACTGTGACATAATGAACTCTTGGAGTAAATGTTTAAAGGCTGTGGTTAAATCTCTGATGAGAGAGAATTAATAGAAATCCCATTACCTGGAATTCGTATATATTGGTGGGTATGTGAAGTAGCAACCATCCTAAAATTAAAAATATAAAAGAATAAAGAAAATTTTAGCAGACCTTTTCTGTGTAGAAACTGGGCGGGTTGATCAATTAAGTACTATTATCATGTGGTGCTAAAAATAGACATAAATTTGCTATATGTTAGTAGGCCCCTGTGATCCTTCCAGTGGCTTCAGTAAATGCAAAAACAGACTGCATGCATAACTATCCACTTACTGTGAGAAACACTTCATTGACTGTTTACGGTCTGCTTATGGTCTGCTGGTTTATGAATGCATCATTATTATTTTTATTCTTATTTCCTAGAAATTTAAATCAGAAGGGACTAGGAAATCACTGTTTTCTTGCCTAGATGTTGTAGGGGATTGGATATCCTTCACTAAGCCTATATTATGCTTTTTAAAACTCAAATAATCAAATGTAGAATGGCAAATAACAAGCATGATTTCCATGTAAATTTTTAAGTCAAAGGTCTATGCAAATGTTTTTGTAAGATTGGGGTTTTTCCAGAGAATATAGCAAGGCACAGAAATTAGCAGAGCAGTTTTAAATGAGAAAGCTGAGAAGTTATACCATTGTGCAGGTATTTGACTTGTTTATTTGAGAGCTTAATAGGTTTTTATAAAGCATAATCATTTGGGATTTAAGGTCAGGAAAGTATAAGTAGCCTTAGCCCATAAACTTAGAAGGAAGAATCCCAGCAAAGAGGAAAATAAGGGGATGTGAATGCCAAAAGGGAAGACAGAGTCACAGTAGATTAGGGACAAACAATCCGGTGACAGAGTCAGAATGATTGAAGTCAGTGGCTTTTTGCCCTTATCAGGAACTAGCAAGTTATGGGCTTGAAATCAACTGCAATGAGACTGGATTAGTCAGTTGGATTAGTTCAAAATGCCTCCTAATGGCACCATAAAGTATCCCAATGACTCCCTATTAGAAGTAAATCCTTAGCTGTAAATTATGATTGGGATTAAACACAAGGCCAGTTGACAGTTGTCAGCAGAGAGGCAGGGACTTCCAGGTGCAGAGTGAACTCCTCTGAAAGAAGTCTTTCCTGTGTGCTTATCCATCCAGCAGTCAGACCACTGGAGCAAGGATTAATTCCAGCATTCTAGTAGCCATTTATTTCCAAGATGTATTAGAGGTGGTTTTGCACATTTAGAACAGCTTGCCTGAATAGTTCCAATCAGAGGATGTGAGAAACCATCTTAGGTCATCCAAAAGTTGCTGCTGCTGGCCCTGGTGCCTTTTCTTTTTCTTTTAGAACATATCAAGATCTTAATTTACAATAAAAATTTCATGAGAATGATGCTTTCAATTTTCCAAGATGCAGTACATAAATTTACTGGACTGGAAAAACATGCACTGACTTTCTTAGTCAATTGAAAGCTTTAGAACTGATGAAAGATTAGCTGATCTCTGCTACTTCTTGTCATTTAAAATCCAGCATTTCTGGAGTTAGCTTTAAATTGGATAAAAAAAATATATCTCTGAGGAAAATTGTCTCCTAACAGCCAGAATGTCTTACAGTTTGGGGATGCATCAAATCTACACTGAATATGCTTTTTGTGAAATGAAAAGCCAGATTTGAATTCAATGGCACGATTTTACCAAAACAACACTATCATGTTACCAGAGGTTAGAAGTTAACCTTTTACTGTTCACTGTTTTGTCTTCTAAATATACTGGCTTGATTGCAGGCTGCTTTGTGCTGTCAGTCTGAGACAAGCACTTTGAGCTTGTTAATTTGTATTGACAACAGGTTTAAACAGGTTGGCATTGCTATACTGTGATCAAAGAAGTAATCATTTGTGGAAAACAATGCACAGAACATTCTCATTATGTACTATGCTTTCATGGGTGCTGCACATTATACTGAATATCACACTTGGAGGAGATCATTCAGACTTAGAAATCAAGAATCATAATATAATTTTCTCTCTTTGACTGGGTATTAGGAAATTATACAAATGAGAGTGGAAGCTGGCATTAAAACACTGCTGCTAAGCCTTAGTCATGACATCTTTTAAGCATGTCTTTCTGATTGCATATTGAAAACCAGGGAACAGTCAACCTCTTGAACAAGAAACACTAGCAAAAGGAGCACCTTCTAAATCAGAGATTGTTTAAGAGGATGGGTGTCTAATTTTTTATTTCCAGCCATTGATAGTGTACTTTTTATAACTATATATATACATTAAAATAGAACAATTTTCAAGGATATTAAAATGAGATTAGAATATTTGAAATGTACACAAACTGGTATGAATTTATATTGCAAACTAAAAGGGACTAGGAAGAAGCTTTCATAATAAATCAAGGGGAAAAAGCCCAACCACATAGTGGAAAAGAAACCACATCTTGAAGCTAAGTGGTGCAAAAGCCATCTGGTTTTACTTTATTCAGGGGTCAAGCATTCCTAATGTTTCAGTTTGCTTTCCTTTTTTAATCTCGAGTTATCATTTGAACAGTCAGGAGACTGTTCAAATAGAATGACCTTAGAGCAACTTGGAAGTAACTTAGCTGAGAATTGTCAGTCTCCCTGACTGGGTAGTGGGAAGGAAGGGGCTCCTCTGGGGGCATCAAATCTAAATGGTTTCTGAAGATTTCTAACCGTGCAGTAACTCTGGAAGTCAACTGCCTAATGTTGGCAATACTTCCCTCAGGTACCCAGACTAACATGCTGTAATTTGAAAGAACTTCCAACTTTACTTTTATGTGTACCTCAGTGCATCCACACTTTCAGAAGAGAGTCTGGGCGTGACCTTCTTTCTGATTGATGTCCCTGAAGTGTCTGAGAGAGATGAACTGCTGCTAAGGCCAGCTTTCCAAAGATGGAGAGTAGAACCGTGAAAGACAATCATTTTGTGAAGCATTGAACTGGAAAGGACCAATTCATGTGAAAGACCTCTGGATGCCAAGGAGATTTCCAGAAAAAAATCCTAAAGAAAGAGCTAGGTCATTTGAACTGGAATGTCCTCTTCCAATCCCCAAAGTGCATGAAACATGTTCGCCTTGGGGTTCCACATCCAATATGCTCTACATTTCCTTTAATGGCAAAAAGTCACATTTAGGCAACTGCATCAGCATAATTCAAAGAGAGAAAATGTCACGTGGGATTAGACTAATCATCAATCTATACTGGTATCCTATAGTGGCCAACAACAGATGTTTCAGAGGCAGATATGAAAGCTCTGTAGTGAGTAATTCTGTAATGCTATGTAAGGGTTTCTTTCTATCCAGGGCATCAATTCTTGACATATACTACATGTTTCTTATTAAAAATATATAAACAAATGAGCATTTTGCCTAGCTGGAGGTACTAGAAACATACCCTGTGAAAAGCACTGCAACTTCATTCCCTTTTGTCATTTAGAAGGGGATCTTAGAAGCATTTGAATGTCACTGGAAAAAATAAAAATTGTGTCTATGTTCCTACCAGCCTGGGATTTTTGTATTCTGGGTTAGGTCAGACTAGTGGGCATCTTGAAACAAGCTTTCTCAGAAGGTCACAGAAAAAGGTGTGAAGGTGAAATAACATGGTCTTTTCTGGGGTAATAATGGGACTTTATTTCTTCAAGCTAGTGCAGGAAAGAAACATAAGTTGTAACCAATATTCCTATTTGCCCTTTTGAATGTCATGCATTAGGTCTGCCTTACTGTCTGACAGCAATCTACAGAAAGAAATGATACCTGCTTAGATGAAGCTATTACCTCTTTATTATAAAAACCTCAGCTGTTTTATGAGAAGCAGGCAAGCAATATTTTTATGTGATGAAACTCAACTCTTCAGTATAATGGGAAATACCGAATATTTTTACACTTTTTTTGAATTACTACATCTTAGCATAATTTACAGTACCTTGCTGCAGTAACTAGAGGTGAGCCAAACCTAAGAGTTCAGCAAATCTGGGATATGTCCAAATTTGTAAATAATTGGAGGGCATTTTGCTTATCTTATACTGAAGAAGAGGTGGAGACTGAAAATTGTTGTGGGTCTTGAAATATTTGATTCAAATACATGTAAGCAGTGAATTTGTTTAGAGACCTTATTGACCTTCCACTGAAATGATCAAGCAGGCTAATATGCTTCCAACTTACTGTATGTATTAAATTTATTAGTAATTGCTATACAAATCCTTAGGTTTATAGAGATCTGCATCTGCTCCAGAATTATCAGTTGTTGGTGCTGCTGCCAAAATGAAACAACCTAACTTTTTTAACGAGAGAGACATAAGGAGAAAAGTTCTATTCTTGCCTTCCTTGTTATACAGAGGAAGTCTTCACACACATATCAGGAAAAACCAGAAGGTCTATTTCTGCAGAAGCTTAAGGGAAACCTGAAGACAGCATGATAAATGTGATCAACACTGTTCCCTGAACTGGATTTTGCATCTTTGACCAGCACCAGATACAGAAGGTGATACTTTTTAGTATAGCTTTCATGCAAGACTTTTCTACTTTATATAAGGTCATATGTGATCCACGAATACTCCTAGATGAAATTTGCCCTCCAGAATGACATACCTCATTTCAAAGGCATGGGAAAGAGGAAGTGACCTTTAATTACTCTCAATTTTATACAACCTGTTGACACCACTGGTCATATCAGTAGAAAACAACCTTTAGGAGATGACTGGTCTTTGAAGTTGGGTGCTGGATATGTGATTCACCAGATCTGAAAATGTTTGCAAATCCGTTGTCCTTCAAACTTGTAAAAATTCCCCTCTGATTTTCAGCTTAAGAAGAGTACATATTATACACAGTTTTCTAATTGTACTTCTTCAATTGCATTTGATATGCAGGGACATGAAATAAGTGCAGATTAAGAAACTATGGTTTTTTTCCATTCATTCTTAATTACCCTGATGACTTGTACATTTCCCAGTTGTTAAATAAGCTTGGCTTGTGGCAGATATTACAACTGTGTTATGTTGATGTTTCATGTGGCATTGAACGTTACTAGTATAAGAAAGGGTGAATAAAATTGTGTATATAAACAGCAGGAAAGGTAAAATTTATCTGAGGAACTTCAGCATAGCTTCTCCTGATAATTATAGTTTACAAATTTTAAAAAAAGATAGAACGTTTTAAGAAGGTCCACTGATTTCTAATGTGGGTCTGAATGAATCACAGAATCACAGAATCATTGGAGTCAGAAGGGACCTCTGAAAACCATCTCGTACAACCCCTCTGCCAAAGCAGGGTCACCTAGAGCAGGTGACACAAGAATGGATCCAGGTAGGTTTTCAACATTTCCAGAGAGTGACACTTCATGACCTCCCTGGGCAGCCACTTGCATTGCTCTGTAAAGAAGTCCTTCATGTTGAGGTGGAACTTCTCTGTTTTAGTTTATGGCCATTACTACATGTCTTGTCGTTTGACATGACTGAAAAAAAATTGGCACCATTCTCATGACACTCCTCTTTGAGATATTTGTATGTATTTATGAGATCCCCTTTCAGTCTTCTCTAGACTAAACAGTCTCTCCTCATAAGAGAAATGTTCTACATCCACTGAACCCTCTCTACCAGCTCCTTGTCTACTTTGAACTGTGGAGACCAAAACAGCACAGCACTCCAGGTGTGGCCTCACTAGGGTTGAATAGAGAGGGAGAATCACCTCCCTTGACCTTCTGGACATACTCTTCTCAATGCACCCCAGAATCCCATTGGCCCTCCCGGCCACAAGGGCACTGCTGGCTCATGGCCAGTTTGTCACCCACCAGGACTCCCAGGTCCTTCTCCACAGTGCTGCTCTCCAGCAGGTCAGCCCCCAGCCTTTGCTGGTATTTGCAGTTATTCCTCCCAGGTGCAGGACTCTGCACTTGCCCTTGTTGAACTTAATCAGGTTCCTCTCTGCTCAATTCTCCACCCTTTTAAGGTCCCACTGAATGGCAACACAGCCTTCAGGTGTATGAACCACACCCTCCAGTTTTGTATCATCATCAAACTTTCTTAGGGTGTGTGAGATCTACGTCATTAGATGTACCTACACCTTTGTCTACATTGTTAATAAGTAAGGTCAATAAGACTGGACCCAGTATTGATCCCTGGGGAATGCCACTGACTACAGGTCTCCAATTGAGTTCTACTCTACTGATCATGACCCTCTGAGTTCTGCCATTCAGCCATTTCTCAGTCCACCCCACTGTCCATTCATTCAACAATCCTGAACTTACCTACAAGGTTGCTATGGGAGATAGTGTAGGCACACAACATTCACAGCTATCCCTTCTTTGACCCATCCTGCCATGCCATCATGGAAGTCTGTAAGAGTGGTCAAGCATGATTTACTTTTGGTGAATCAATGTTGACTACCCCGATGATCTTTTCTTTTATTTCCTTCATGATGACCTCCGAATTTATCTGCTCCATTATCTTTCCAGTGGTGGAGGTGTGACTGACTGGACTGTAGTTTCCTGGGTCCTCCCTCTTGCCTTTTTTGAAGATGGGAGTAACACTGGCCTTCCTCTAGTAATTTAACATTTTCTCCTGTTCTCTGTGATGTTTCAAAGATAATGGAGAGTGGCTTAACAACATCTGCCAGCTCCCTCAGCAATCATGAGTTCATTCCATCAGAGTCCATGGATTTACGTGTGTTAGTATATGTATAATGAAGAGGCCATTTGAAAAATATCAGACTTTGAGAAACAAGTGTGATAGTTATTGCATATTCCCAGTAGCCACTCATGAATGATACATTTTTAAATGGCTAAGCTACGTGTGAGGTAGCAATCTTCCCTAATTCTTCCCTAATCCCTTTCAGGCTTAGTTGCAGACACAGAGACAGTCAAAGAACTGAGCTAGTCAAAGTGAAATGAGAACAGAATATTTTACATTTAAGGATAAAAGAAAAAACACCTATGAATAATGGCTGTAGAACTGAACAATATCTGCTGTGAATGAATGCCTTTAATCATTGCCATGATAATCTGAGAAATGTATGTGGCATGTCCTCAAACCTTTATGACTTTGAGCACATTGCATGTCTTTGTTTTAGCAAAACTGAGGAGTCCAGACATCTGCTAAACATATTAACTAATATTAGGTACTGTGGAGACCTCGGTTAGTTTAATTGCAGCCCTCTGTTGTATTTGGAAAGGGATCCAAGTTCTAAGATACCTGTGGTATATCATGAGGTCTTTTGTAAAGAATGAGAGACCATCTCTTCACAAAGGAAAGTCAGCAACAAGTTCACACGCATGCATCAAAATATATAGTGATAAATGTTAATTTAAAATTATGTATTAAAAAGAAACAGGCAACTTTATGTGACAAATTCCAGAAGATTTAGCTGTGATTAATTTTCTTATTATTTAACCATAATTCCTTAAAATTGAAAACTACAGTTTTTCCATTTCAGGGATCTCTGTATGTACTCAGTGCTTTATCTGTGAAGGAGAGTTTCATATACCAATTTTGTTGTCTGAGAGAATAGTAAAGTAAAAAAATTGTTTCATCTGACTTGCTAAAAAGTGGGAAAATATGACTGATGAAAATTACATTTATAACATATATATGGATATTTTTGTATGCTGGATATTTTGCAACACATATGTAATCTCTAAAAATATTTTAAAGTGGCATTCCCTTGCAAACCTAAACCAGTTTCTTTATCATGGTGTCCAAAGGGTCCACTAAAGACACAGCTTTATTTCTAAGGAAAATGAAAGGCTATTGAAGAGTGCAAACAGAACATTACAGTACGAAAAAGGTATAAATCTTCTGGGTGTGTGGTAAAGGCAAGAAGTCACATTCAGTGCTTAATATTCTTAGCTGAATTTCTTTGTATTACTGGCCAAAATATGCCTGATTATGTTACAAAAGTTGTTTGATGTTATAACTGTTTATTTACCTGTGTGTATGCATATGCATATACATACCAAGTAGATATGTACAAACCAAGTCCTCTTGTTCTCTTCATGTCCTTTTAAGATCTCTTTATTTTCATCTTTCTAATTAAGAATATAATCTTTAGTTTTTCTGGAAGTCATATTTGTGTAACTGTAGTCTGCCTTGAGTCTAGTGTGGACTGGGAGGAAACAGATGGGAAAAGCACCATACTGCTCAGGAAATTATAATATCTGCTGGCAACTGCTTATTGTGTTCCAGGAGGGCTGATGAAGCTCTAAGTTTCTTCAGGAACTGGGAAATATTTTCTGCCATGATGTAAGTGTCAGGGTGAGGGCAGAAAAAAGATTTTTTTGATTCTGTGGAAAAATTCTTAGGAGCAGAGGTAGACCAAGGCCTGTTGGCTAAAAAGTGAGAATGGACAGAGTTCACTTTATTGGATGATTTTTTCCCCAGCTTTCTCTTTTTCCAGACATGAAGGCATAGGACCATAGGACACATGGAATGCAGAGGAATGAAGAAAACCTATACTGCCCCTCAGGAATATAGCAACAAAGGCCAGATCTGATGACAGGCTACCACTAGTCTTAGTGGAAAAGGCAACTGACTTTTATGTCACATATATTCCCTTCCCCATGTAGGCCAGGAGGGTTGGGTGAAAGAATGCCCTTCACCTAGAAGTGCTTAGAGAGAAGAAACAGCTGAAGTTAGATGAGTTTTTTTCGTTTTTCTTTCCCTATGGACAAAGGATTCACCTTTTCTCATTTTTCTAAACATCCAGTTAATGCTTATTCCTCCAAAGTACTAATAAAAGCAAGGTTAAAGACAGCTTTTAGGAAAAGTGTAGACTACATAAAATGAAAACAATAACAAAAAAAAGGACAAAGGGGAAAACAAGCAAAAGAAAAAATACAGCATATTTTCTTCTCTAATTTTAAAGACTGAAGACAATCTGCAGTTAACAATGGTAGCTACCCCCTTGCATGTTAGAGGTTATATTCTCTGCTTTCAGATTTGGACATCCTCCTCTTTCACTTCATAGGTCTCATTTGCTAAATGCAAATAAATGTATAATTTTGAAAGGCTTACAGGAACCGTCTAAGAAAATATATATAGACATAGGAAAATTTGAAATCACAGAGCAGTAAAGAGGAGACAGCTTGTAAATGAGCAAAACCACTTTAAACTACAGTGCCCTATACTTCTAAGGGGTTTACCTTGATTCTAAAAATTTTAAACAATAAATATATGTGGGATCCAATGTTTTGTTTCCTAAGTGATTTCTGTCATTAAGGTATTAAGTTTTTTAATATTACTCATGAAATTTAAAACTTTTCACTGAATTTTGAGTTATGCACTAATTCCAATCAAATCACAGTATATTTTGGTATACCTATTGTATTCCTAGTGGTTTTTAAAATATCATTTAAACAACAATTAACTTTTGAAAAATGTTTTCATTAAACTGACAGTGGTACAAAAAGTGGACATTGTGTTTAAGTAGTATTACTTCAGGAAATTTTACTTCTGAAAGAAAGAAAAAATCTATTCTAATGCACTGTTCTCCTAGGATATCTTACAAGTTCAGCACCTCCTGGATCAGTAGAAAATTAACTCCAAAATGCAACAACAGCTTTTCACCAATTGGTGACGATTACCCTAAGGGAGGTCTACTGGCTCTACCTCTTCCTTCAGCACCAATAAGTCAGCCAGGCTAGAAGGGCTCTCAGCATTTTGAACGTGCTGAGACCTGACAAAGGGTGCTACCACACAGAGGGCTGTGCTGGTGAAAAACGTCTGCTCTAAAGGAGTAGCTCCAGATCTGTCACAATTACTGGGGAAATAAGTCTGTTCCAATGGAGTAGCTCTGGATCTGTCCCAGTCCTGCAAACCCCTTGATCAAAGATCCTGATTATCTGGTCATGGCTGAATGGAAAGGCTCTTCATGACCCTGCCAGAAGTGTTTAGCCTAGCTATATGTTTCTAATTCAAGAACTTATGGTCCAGAGATATATTCCCAAAATTGTGGATAATAAATGAAAGAGGTTGAACTTGCTGTACTAACCCGTGTTTGCACAAAATACAGAAAGATGAGACAAGTGCATCTACAAATAAAATAATGAATAATGAAGGGTTTGTGGTTTGTCTTGTAAGTTTTATAAAGAGAAAAAGTGGCCACTGAGATGATCTTGTATGATAGAATACAGATTTTCTGTTCTCTTTTATTCATAAACGGCCTATTAAGAAACACCAATGACTTTGTGCTATGTCTCACATTCTAAATAAAGATCTAATGAGTTAGCTTCTTTTCCTAAAGTCAGGTTTCAGTTTTCATGGCTACTGTATTGTCTTCCTCTCTTCCAGTAAGCTGATACACTTGATAGCAGAAAGCTGATTAATCCCTAAGCACTGTGGCCTGTGTATTCAAACATGACAACACTTTGCAGTGTTTAGTCACCTAAATAACCACGTTTCAGTTTTCAGAAGTACTTAACATTCATAGCTCAATAGCTCAAGCTGACTTTCAAGCTGACTGAAGAAACTCTATCACCTTGAAAAATGATTTATATTTAGTCAGATGTACATATATGCTGCATGCATGACCAGTTGATCTAATTTATATAGTTATAAATATGTACAAACACACACACACACACATCTACACACATTTATTTATATGAAAATGCCATTTATAAATTTTTTCTCTTATTTTGGGATCACAATATAGATATTAAATCATGAGAGAAAACAGATCTAAGTTCTGTAGCTCTTTTTTTCCGCTGTGAGAATCAAAGCAATATTAGGTCAGATAATCCATCTGTTGAGATGTAGTTTCTTATGTGGCAATGCTGACTGATATCAACACATTTGGCATGTTTGGAACTGGGGAATTAAGTCCCCACTGTGTAGTAGTCTTTTTCAGTAGTCTGCTGTGACATTTAGATTACTGAAGACTATTCAAGGGTTTCTAGAAGCCTTGGGAACCCAAACTTTACTGTGTGCTATAGGGAATCCTTCCTGTAACTTTGCCTTTTAAGTATGTCAGCACACAGCAAGAGTTACAAAAATCTTATTTATACCTCAGGAGCAGACCTGAGTACAGTAGCCTTGGGATCAGGAAAGAGATACATCACTTTTGTACATCCCTCATCCCTCAATTCTTGCCTTCTATCTCCTCCAAGATTTCTTTCTTCCTTTGTAATATAAGCACAAAAACTGGGTAAGAAACTTTGGTTGTAAGAATGTGTAGACATTCAAATATGCATAATGTACATCCAAATAATGTATTCCTATATACAATCTTTAAGAATTGTAGGCATGTAGTAAGTGTGTACTAACTGAAATATGGAGGCACTAAACACCTACTGAGAACACTTAATTTTTTAAAACATTACCATGGTAGCAATGTGTGCCTTGTAATTCTAGATAATAAGTTTCTGGTTACCAGTTTGCTTCTGAGCTCTGTAATGTGAGAACAAATGCAAATGTAAGCCTCTATCTATTCTTATGGTCATATGTCATCCTAGCCAATTGGGCAATAAAACAGCAGGACCAGACTGCTGTTAAATAATACAAAATGTGATGCATGAATATGGAGGTAAATGTCTGCCTCTATAAGTTATGCCTATCCAATATTGGTCTGCTTTGAATTTCTGAGGTAAAAAGCCAAATTTAATGAATAGAATAAGCGTTTAGTAATAAGTCAGCATTTTCTGTGACATTTTAAATTTATGAACAGTTGCTCTGTGTCTTCAAGAATTAACTTAAACACTTCCCAGATTAGTGGCTATAAGATAGACATTATGGCTGACGCAGATAAATCAGTAAGAATGTGACAAAAGTCAGAGCTATCACAGAGTTTGTCAATATTATAATATATGCATGTAGATACATAAACAAAGCACATGCACATACACATGAAAAGCCATATAAGCCTATAATTCTAAACATACTGTGGGAGCTGCTTTCTGAAATTTTCTCCTAATCTACCTAAAAATAAATCTAGTTTATTATAAACTGGAATTTTTCATGAATACCTGAATATAATATCAGAACTAGAGAGCTCAATATTTTTCAGCAAAATAGATTAGCTCCCTTCAATCTCTTCATTATCATATATTAAAAAGCAGTGGGATTTTCTGAGAAAATGACATTACTTAGTACACATTACAAATTATAAAGAGGAAAGAACCCTGATTTTCCTGTTTCTTGTATGAAAGCAAGTCCATTTCTCTAACTTGCCCTAATTCTTTTTTATATGATTGACAAGGAAAGGACATGGTAGGAGTTAACTTTCTCTCCTCCCTCCCTCCCTCCCTCCCTCCCTCCCTCCCTTCCTTCCTTCCTTCCTTCCTTCCTTCCTTCCTTCCTTCCTTCCTTCCTTCCTTCCTTCCTTCCTTCCTTCCTTCCTTCCTTCCTTCCTTCCTTCCTTCCTTCCTTCCTTCCTTCCTTCCTTCCTTCCTTCCTTCCTTCCTTCCTTCCTTCCTTCCTTCCTTCCTTCCTTCCTTCCTTCCTTCCTTCCTTCCTTCCTTCCTTCCTTCCTTCCTTCCTTCATTCCATATATGCTCAGCTCTGAAATTTCCAGAGAAAGGCTATATCCAGACATATACATAATATCCAAATCACTTGTATACTCCTATGTAATAGTAGTTCTGCTGTATTCTTGCACAACAAAATCTCAGTCGTCAGAAATCAGTATGCATTCACAAACCAAAGTACACAGAACGAGAAAGTCACAAAGTTCTTTGTAAAAAAGAACAGATTAGGGTTTTTCTTTTGGCTGCTTAGTTATGGGGTTTTGTGGTTGTTTGGAGGGGGTTTTTTGGTTGTTTTATTGTTTGTTTGTTTGTTTTGTGGGTTTTTTTTTTTGTTTTGTTCTGTTTTGTTTTGTTTTGTAAGGAATCAGAATGTCTGTCCATTCAGAGAAGGTTATCAAGATTACTAATACAAATCTTATCTTTTATTTGTATCTGCGCAAGTATGAGGCAGGGATGCAATAAATCAATCCAGTGCTCCATTTATTGTAAGTACATATAAGAACATATCCCGGTTTTTAACAGTTTTTCAGGTACTCTCTTTCACCTTGGCTTTTTTTTTTTACGGGAGATATTGTACCCATAGCAAAACTATAATTAAAAACCTTTCCAAATATCTGTTAGTTCTTTTCTGCAGATTAAGGAAAATCACTGCTTTACACATCAAATGACCAGGTCATACAGGAAAATGGGCAATTCTCACTTAAATAAATTACTTTCTAAATTACATTGTGGCTTTTCAACATGGAATAAACTACAGATATTTGAATATTGTTTGAGATACAAACAAGAAAGACACTTCTGTAGGATATGTGTTTGCATATCTACCCAAAAAAGTACACAGAGGTCAATTTTTGGAGTATGTGTATATCTTGGTGTGGTTGGTGTTCCCTGAGTCATCCAAAGAACATTTTATTTTCATGCACAGCTGGCCCAATAGTTTGTCCTGCAAGACAACTCTGGCACTAGTTGTATCTCATGATGAGCTGGTTGAGCTCAGCAGGCTGGCAGGACACTATCCCTTTATGCTTTTCCCCCAGTTTGTTTAGGGACCTCTAGTGGATTATAGGAGAGTTAGGCAGATCTGAAAACTGGCAGAAGGGAAGAAGACAGAACACAGACCATATTTTGGCATAAAGGAACCTCATTATCTTGTTGGGCTATGCCCTGTAGTCTACTCCACATAGCTCCAGAAGCTTTTTCAAAATGCCTAAAAACCTGTTTTTTATCAAGGTATTCTAATTGTCTCTCCAGGGTTCTGCACACTGAATAAACTTTGTTATTTACTTCAGAGAGGATAATTGCCTGGACATACTAGTCTGTTTAAAGGGGTGTCTGAGCTTGTGTTGGATGAAAGCTAAAGTGGATACCTTAGCAACTTGCAGAGTCAAGGACTTGGAAATAACTATACTCTAGATCTTCTACATTGAAGGATTGACCTTTGTTTCCTCAAAAGTCAAGGTACCACCATTGGGAGGGGATAAATGAGATAAATGCAAATAGCTGGTCATCAGAGCTCAGCTCAGCCGGATTTCCATTCCATTACCTTCCACATTTTTTTACCTGAAAGTGGAAAATATTTGCACCCAGAAACAGCCTTTACACAGAGATATAGCTTGTCTCGTTCTTGTTTTCTGTGTAGCAAAATTATTTAGTGACTCAATTTGAGTTTGAAGCCTGGAGAAGCATAACACAGGAGACATATTCTTCCATCTTAATATTCTGTGCAGTGCCTGAAGTCGGCAAGAGCTCTGAAGACTTGAACTTCTGAACCTATTTCTAACAGGAGCCAATTGCCATTTTTCTTGCAGCAAAGCAAAGCAAAGAAACAACCCTTGTACTGAAGAATAAAAGAAGGCACAAGTAGGGATAAGAACAGTAAGGTTACAGAATTAAAACAAAACCAAAGGGAACTTTGAAATTCTGGTTCTTTCTCTGCTGTGTGCGCTTCCATTTTACAGCTAGCCTTGTCCCCTGTGATTTGCTTCCCTCACTTAGGCATGCCAGTACTACTCTGAACACCAAGTGTGGAACATCACAAGATGAGTGTAATGAGAAATCTGCCAGTGTGTCACTTCTGTCTCTGCCAAAATAGAGGTTAAAATCTGCTTTCAGGCTGCTCATTCTAGACAGAAAGGATTTTCTGTCCTGTTTCAGAAGTGCATTACACCAGGAATGCCAAGCACAGCTAAGGAGCTTGGCTTCAGTGCTGTCATTACCCCCTTGCCTCTTTGCATGCTGTCCGTGGTGCCCCAGCTGCTCACCACGTTGTGGGCACTCCTGGAGGGCTCCTGTGGATAGTGAATACCCCTAGGGAAGTATTACATAATTGAAAATGTACTAACATAAAGCTGTAACTCTCTGGATGCATGGGCTTTTGCAGAGAGTAATCTATAGATGCCTCCTGCTGATTGGAGTTACTCTTTTTAGAAAGTAACTAAGAATTTGAAGAATTCTAAAATTAATCTGAAAAAATATTTTAAAATTCCCTCTAATGTCGCATTCCTTTATGAGAACAGTTAAACTAGCTAGAGAGCTACATATATTGGGTCTATGTAGCAAGGTTTTGGTACTGGGGAGCTACAGGGCTGGTTTCTGTGGGAAGTTGCCAGAAGCTTCCCCCATGTCTGAGCCAATGCCTACCTGCTCCAAGATGGATCCACTACTGGCCAAGGCCAAGTCCATCAGCAATGGTAGTAGAATCTCTGGGATAACAAAGTTAAGAAGTGGAGGGAAACTCTGTGCATTGTGTAGATGGAGAGAGAAGTGAAAATATGTGAGAGAAACAGCCCTGGAGACACTAAGGTCAGGTGAGTAGGAGGGGGAGGAGGCATTCCAGGTGCTGGAGCTGAGATTCCCCTGCAGCCTGTGATGCAGGCCATGGTGAGGCAGCTGTGACCCTGCAGTCCATGGAGGTCCATGGTGGAACAGAGACCACATACATCCCATGGAAGACCCATGCTGGAGCAGATGGATGTCCAAAGGATGCTATGATCCTGTGGGAAGCCCACGCTCCTGGCAGAACCTGTGGACTCATGGAAAGAGGAGCCCACAGTGTAGCAGGTTTGATGAACCTGGGGAAGAGACCCAGACTGGAGAATTCAGTGATGAACTGCAGTCCTTAGGAAGGACTCCCATTGTGGAAGTTGGTGGAAGTTGGTGGAGGTCTCTCATGGGAGGGACCCCACAGTGGAACAGGGGAAGAGTGTGAGGAGTCTTCCATCTGAGGAGGAAGGAGTGGCAGAGACAAGGTGTGATGAACTGACACAGCCCCATTCATCCCCGTTCACCCCTTCATCCCGTTGTGCTGCTGCAGAGGCATTTGCTGTTTGCAGTGTTTGTCTTCAATGCTATCACCACACCTGTGGAAGCTTCACACCTATTTCCTGGAAAGTAGCCAGACATTGTTTGCTGATGGGAAGGAGAAAACAAAATCTTTTGTATTACTTTGTTTCCACACATGAGCTTTGATTTTGTTTTATTAAACTGCCTTTATCTTGATCTACAAGTTTTAAATTTTTATTTTCTCTCTCCATTTTGCTGAGGGAGAGAGTGATAGAGTGACTTGAAGGGTATCTGATGTCTCAACACCAACCAAGCCCAAAGCAAATCGTGTGTCACAACAGGTAACCATTAATACAATTATAGAGTGCTGTGGCTGAACGTCTAAGAGGAAAAATGAAAGTCTGAAAGTACTGAACAGTATTTTCTTTAGACATATTGAAAAAAATCTAAGTGCCCAAGAATGCAGAATTATCATGGATAATGATTAGCATCATTGACCACTTTACTTTCAAACATCTATTTGATATTTTCCATGTGGATAAAAGAAAATTTGTATTTAGGCCATATCTTGCATTTGATTCACATTTTGGAGCTGTTTATTTGATTCTGAATTATTTGAGTTATCTTGAACTATTTTTTTACTGATTATCTAATGAAAGTATCCTTTGTTCAACTACATATTTCCATTTCTCTTTGTTGATTTTTCATGCATGATTAACACAACTTTCAGAAAATTCTATCACTACAGAGCATCTCATTTTGCAAAATAAGTAATCTGATGCTTTTGTCTCTTTCTAACTCTTTGAGTAAGATTAAATGATACCATTCTTCTTCAACTTCCAGCTCACATAGAAAAGCCACGAGATGCTTCACAATATTGCCTGTTGGATGTACTTGATATCCTTTTTCATAAATTCCTCATATTATTTTTAGAAAATTGCTGCTGTGTTAGATATGTCTTTTTATGGAGCTATATTGTACAGCCAGTTCAGTATTAAAAATAAAAATGTAAAACTGAATTGTCCACTTAAACTGGAATGCTACTTTATGAAGTATAGGTCATTTTTTTATATGGCAGTATTGGCAGAATGAGTCATCCTTCTAAGAATATAGCTAAATTGTGCTGTGGCTAACTGAGTGTAGGCTGCTTTCTGAATGTTTTTCCTCTTACATCCTCACCTCTGGTCTAAAAAGAATATCTCAGAAGATGTGTAGAGTTTCAATCTACAATTCATCCAGCCGTGCCTATGTATCATTATGCCACCTGTGCCTACCACCACACAGTAATGACAAAAAGCATTTCTTAAATCGAAATCTGGGATGCAAATCCCTTACATTTTATTAGACAGGGCAGGAAACAGGTCAAGCTGAGCAACCAGTAGTACTTGTGAATATTTGTTCCAAATCAAAAATCCGTTTTAAAAGGAATGTTTTGGTGAACCTGTTCTAGTCTCTGCAAAGCTACATTCAAACACTTGAGCTTCCATAATGTCCGTTCAAACAGTGGAGGCTTACTTCAAACATAGACCCTGAAATAGAATTTGAAATTTTGTATTTTATTGCCCATTCAGAGCTCAAGTGATATTGCTTCCACAACCTGAAAGAAAGGTTTATTTAATTACCACCCCAACGTACAATATATGGGAAAGAAATAGTCAGATATTGAATTGTGCTGTAAATAAAGTATGTTTATATACTCAGACTGTATGGAACAGTTTCTGTTCTAGAATCCACACAGGTCACATTTGAGTAGTGTTTTTTTTCTTTTCAATCCACTTCAAGTTTCCTAGCAAGGCCGTTCCCATATTATATAAGCTACAAAGGGCTGACACAAGTATTCATAGCTTCCTTGAATACCAGGAACAGAGGGAATATTTATCTAGGTCCTTTTCCTTCATTTTCACCATGAAAGTGAAATGTTTAGTACCTTACGCTTTTTATCATACAGAATAGTGTGGTATTCAGCCAAATCAATTGTGAAGTTTCTTTTTTTCAGATAAAAATTCTTGTCAGCAGAATAACCAAATGGATTGTTCATTCAAGTGCAAGATCTTGATAATTTCATCAGCACTGTTTTGTTTTTAATGTTCACTATGATCACCACTGCGAAAAAATAATCATGGAAAGATTCTTATAGAACTTTCATGAACCTCTTGATATTCTCTCTATTTGGCATATAAACTTTTTCAAAAAAAATTTTACTCTGAACACCTTATTAAATGAAAATCCTTAAATTTCTTGTGGAAATTCAGCATTATTTCCCAGAGAAACTTTGGGGACAGATGTGTGCTTGTGGTAAGTTTGCAGATAGTGCACAAAGGAAAAGAGTTTCCTTAAATAAATTCACTGAGAGATACAACTTCTTTCTAATTAGTCTACCAAAAATAGTAGCGGGTGAAGTTCTTAGGTCTATTCCAGAAGTCTCACATGAGTGAGAATTCTGCTGATTTGGCATGCACAGAAAGAAGAGTGTAGGGTAGGGTAGAACCCTTAAATGAGTTACATGCTTTAAATCATGGGGAAGTCCCAGAGGAGATACAGTTTAAAGCAAGACAGCAGAGAAATCTATATAAACACCATCAGTTATTTTTGGGACACAGACTAAGACTATAAGAAATCATAAGATTAATTTTTTTTGCTATTTCACAAAGAATTTTTATAATGTAGTGAATATATCTTTTCTCTCTTCTTCATTTGATAGAACTACTTCACCATCACTGAGCCCAAGAATCCTATTTTGAGTATTTTGACAAATTTTAAACATCTTTTATCTCATCCTTTTTCTCTGAATCCTGGCAACGTAGATGCAGATGCAAATTTCCTACACAAAGAATATTTAAAGAGAATCCTGTTGTCCAGACAGAGTTTTCATTTATGGTGTTTGAATTTAAATCAATGAAATAAACTCAGTCAATCCTTTTATACTGAATAAAGCTTTGTATCAAATTACTTTCTTCTTTGTTTTTCTTCTGCATTTTTCTTCCTAAATGATTTAAATATATACATGTATTTTCATTCAGAACAAGGATTCATTAAAATGTTTTGGCATAACTTTCATACTTCTCTCTCATTTTTGATTGACAGAGATATTTGAATCAGTACAATTAGTGTATTAGAAGGTCACTCTTTTCCTCCAAAACCAAAAATACACAAAGAAAAAAAATAGTCTTTTCATGATACAAACAGACCAACATTTCTGTTCCCACTCTTGGAGATTTGGCAGTCCTAAAGAAGGAACCACTTAAACATTTAACAGTAAAAGCAAAATGCCATCCTTACTTTGAGTGTCCATTATCAATAGAAATGTCCAGCAAAAGAAGATATGACCATTCTAGATGAAATATTCTGTAGCAAAGCTTAAAAAGGATGCATTTCGATTCTTGAACTCCCTGTTATAAATAAGATAGTACATACCAGTAAAGAGCTAGCACTAGAAGAAATAAGCAACAAATTATAAATAAGCTTGATATCAAAGTAATATGATGCATAAGTTGGTCTAATTACAGAAAAAAAATGTACCATTATAGACAGAGAAAAGGATGTGAAAGAACTCTCTGTTCCACCTAATTTATGTAAAAATCAGAATACTGTCTTCAAGAAACAAATTTTGTATAATAGTTCCAGTCGTTCCTCACTTCACAATGTGCTGAGTCTGGCTGGGATGGAGTTAACTTCTTTCATAGCAGTCCATATGGTGCTGTGATTTACATTTGGGTCTAAAACAGACTTGATAACATAGCAGTGTTTTGGTTATTGCTGATCAGTGCTGGCACAGCATCAAGGCTTCTTCTCTTCCTCTCCGAAGAGACCAGGCTGGGAGTGGGCAAGAGATCAGGAGGGGACACATTGGGGACCAGCTGACCAAAGGGGTACCCCACACCATAAGAAGTTGCAGTGGGCAAAACAAGATGAGGAGGAAGAGGAGGAAAGGAGAGGATGCTGGTGATTATGGTTTTTATGCTTGTAAAGCACCTGTTATATCTGTTGAGGTTCTGTTTTCCAGGGAATGGTCTCATATTTGCCTGCAGATTGGAAGCAGTGAATGAATTGATCTTTCTGCTTTGTTTATTAAATTGTCATTCTTTAGATCCATGAGTCTTATTTTCCTTCTATTTCTTCCTCATCCCACAGGAGACTGAGCAAGAGGATAGGTGGGTATTTGGCTGCTGTTTAGGGTCAGCCCACCACACAAAAAAATGTAATTTTATATTAAAGTCCAATCTACCCATCTCACTCAGTGGAGAAATCGTTAATATTAATATGTAAGGCCACATGAATAACACTGTTTTCTTTAATGTCCCAGTGTCTGCACAAAATTCAATGTAAGTCAGTGGGGCCCTCAGTTAGTCTGAAATACAAAAAGAAGTGGATAGGAGAACAAAGCTTTGTGGCAATTATTTCAGCCACATGCTATGATTGTATGTTTTTCTCATACTAATATTTTCAACTGTTTTCTGTATTAGAAACCCATTGTTCGCTGTGGAAGCATCAAGTTGTGTCTGCCCACAAGAACAGAATAATCCATGAAACCCAACTGTAGAAATTTGATGAGTTTTTTCTCAATCTTATTTTATTGCATCACGTTGGCAGTTGAAACATCTATGGAAAATTGCCAGTTTTACAAGAACTTGATATAAACGAACCATTTCAAGGAATCAGGGTTAGAATCTGAAAACTGCAAAGGAGCATGTTACAGGTGAAGTGTGATGGAAGTTAGACAACATATACTTATGAAGGGAGGACATTCTCGTCCCCAGCTTCAGCCTTACAAAAGAGTTAAGTGTCTCTTATAAGCTAATTGTAGAGGGTTTTCCTTGTTCATAGTGAAACAAAAGCATCTCTAAAAGAAGATTCATCCCATTTGTCTTTAATGGAAATCTTAAAATGGGGTGAATCAGGTTTTGGATCTGTCTTTCACAAGACTGCAAAGGAACCTGGGGCAATTTTTTGGGATTAATTGCTTAAACAGTTAAAGCAAAGTGAGATGGATCCTAGCCTACAAAAATAAAAGGTCTATTGATTTCTGTTAGACCTGGAAGACAGCAACTATCTGAACAAATTGGAGTTTCTTTTTGCTTATAGTTTCTGTTCTTTTGGACTGGTTCTGATCTCTGCAGTTGGATGTTAAAACATCCACTGACTTTTCTAAGATCAAGTTACACAGTTTTCCCATTTCCCACTCAGCAGATGGAAAGATGGACAGGAAATTATCTGTAACAGATCACTGTTAGCCTAAGATAATGTACCCTCTCAGGCATTTTGATATCTACCTCCCCTTGGGTTGGGGATGAAGGGTGGTTCTAAGCAGTTAATCAGTGTATGAGAAAAAAAGGGAGAGTCTGGTTCTAATTGGAACCATTTTGCCCTCTGCAGCTCTGAAAGTAGGGCTCAATCATATATTAAGTAAGAAAAACACTCCAAAATTTAAAGGAAAAATAATGTCACTTTAATCAATGTATAAATTTATTTTAAATTTAGGCACACTGATGAAGAATTAGAGATTTTCTTCCTCACGAAGTATAAATACTCAGCATTTTAATTTGAAATAAAAGTCAATTACAGACAAAAAAAAACACCCAACCAACCAAATAAAACTTTTAAAGAAACAGATTTTATTTTATTATTTATTTTATTTTATTTTATGAAATTTTGCTTAATGATAGCCTATGAAAATAGAAATTACAAGATCGGGAGACAATATTTTTATAGTATCTCAGTGCCTTAAATAATTCTACAAGCATCAGTGAACTCAGTGGATGGCTCCCTACTGATGGGAACAGAGGGTCCCATATGTTGACTGGATCCATCCCACAGGGAGATGTGCTGGCTCCCTGGGGCTCAGGTACAGGATATCACTGAGAGACTTCCCAGGCTGATTCAGCCCTCTGATTATTACCCACTGCTGATACTCCAGGCTGGTAATGGTGAAATTGAAAATATATATAATTAAAGGGACTTTAGGGCACTGGGTCCAGGGGTTGAGAGGGCAGAAGTGCAGGTAGTCTTCTCCTCAGTCCCTTTGATGGCAGAGAAAAACGGTGAAAGGCATAGGGGAGCTCACATTGTCAACAAGTGGCTCAAGGGTTGGTGTCATCAGCAGAATTTTGGATTCTTTGATCATGGGGCAACTTTTTCAACACCTGCCTTGCTGGAACCAGATGGGATCCATGTCTCTGTTAAGGGCAGAAAGTTTTTAGCTCATGAACTCATTGAGAGGGCTTTAAACATAGGTTTAAAGGGGGAAGGGGATGCAACTGGGCTCTCTGGAAGCAGGCTCAAGGGTGGTAAGCCTGAGCTAGGGGTGAGATCAGTAGCCCAGCTGAGGTGCAGGTATACCTGTGGAGACCTCAAAAGGCACTATCCATTTCTGCCCCTTAGGTCAGACCCGTGCCCTCTGTCTGTCAGCCTTTTGGTCACTCCCACCCTGTTTCCTTGTTGGCCCCCAGGCCCCAATCCCACTCTTGTAACACCCCCATGCCCCCTGGAAATTGGTTTCTGATACTTCTTTCCCTCCCTGCTCATCCCATGTATCTAAGCCCCAGACAAACGCCTTTTCCTTTGCCTCTGAACTCCGGGACTGTGCCCACGCGTGGCTGAAATAAACATCTCTGTGAAACCCGCACAAAGGCCCTTCCTGTTTCTTTACCTGCTTCACCTCAACAGGAACCCCGACCAGAACATATACCAATGCCTGCAGCATGGGTAACAAACAAGAAGGGCTGGACACCATGGTACAGCAGCAAAGCTGTGATGTAATGGCAATTTTGGAAACATGGTGGGGTGACTCACACAGCTGGAGTGCTGCACTGGATGGCTACAAGCTCTTCAGAAGAGACAGGAAAGGGGGAAGAGGCGGAAGGGTGGCCCCTTATATTAGGGAGGCTGTTGATGCCATGGGTATTAAAATTAATGATGATGAGGTTGAATGCCTATGGGTAAGAATTAAGGGGAAGGCCAACAAGGTTGACATCCTTCTGGGAGTCTGTTACCATCCACCCAACCAAGAAGAAGAGGTGGACAGCTGATTTTATAAGCATCTGGACAATGTTTCAAGATCACCAGCCCTGGTTCTTGTAAGTGACTTTAGTCTACCAGACATCTGCTGGGAACTTAATACAATAGAAAAGAGGCAGTCCAGGAAGTTAGTAGAGTCCGTGGAGAACCGCTTTTTCTCACAGCTGATGAGTGAGCCCACCAGGGGAGGGACTATGTTAGATCTGTCATTGTAAGTAGAGATGGGCTGGTGGGAGATGGCGGATGAGGGAAAGGCTGTGGATGTTTTCTATTTAGACTTCAGCAAGACCTTTGACACTGTCTCCTACAGCATGCACCTGGAAAAGCTGGCAGCCCGTGGCTTGGACAGGAGCACTCTGTACTGGGTTAAGAACTGCCTGGATGGCCGGAACAAGAGAGTGGTGGTGAAAGATGCTGCATCCAGCTGGGAACAGTTACCAGTGGTGTCCCTCAGGGGTCTGTGCTGGGGCCAGTTCTGTTCAATATTTTTATTGATGACATGGATGAGTCTATTATTAGTAAATTTGCAGACGACACTAGTCTGGGAGCAAATGTCGATCTGTTGGAAGGTAGGAGGGCTCTGCAGAGGGACCTGGAACAGTTGGATGGATAGGAAGAGTCCAATGGGATGAAGTTTAATAAGTCCAAGTGCTGAGTCCTGTATTTTGGCCACAATAACCACCTGCAGTGCTCTAGGCTGGGGATGGTGTGGCTGGACAGTGCCCAGGCAGAAAGGGACCTGGGGGTGCTGGTCGGCAGCTGGCTGAACATGAGCCAGCAGTGTGCCCTGGTGGCCAAGAAGGCCAATGGCATCCTGGCCTGGATCAGGAACAGTGTGGCCAGCAGGAGCAGGGAGGTCATTCTTCCCCTGTACTTGGCACTGGTGAGGTCACACCCTGAGTGCTGTGTCCAGCTCTGGGCCCTCAGTTTAGGAAGGACATTGAGACTCTTGAGCGTGTCCAGAGGAGGACACAAGGCTGGTGAGGGGCTTGGAACACAAACCCTGTGAGGAATGGCTGAGGGAGCTGGGGTTGTTCAGCCTGGAGAAAAGGAAACTCAGGGGTGACCTTATCACTCTCTACAGCTCCCTGAAAGGTGGTTGTGGTCAGGTGGGGTTGGTCTCTTTCTCCAGGCAGCAACTGACAGAACCAGAGGGCACAATCTTAAGCTGTGCCAAGGGAAATATAGGTTGGATATTAGGAAAAAGTTTATTGTGGATTGATAAAGTACTGGAATGGTCTGCCTGGGGAGGTGGTGGAATCATCATCCCTGGATGTGTTTAAAAAAAGACTGGATTTGGCACTTGGTACCATGGTTTAGTTGAGGTGGCGTTAGGGCATGGGTTGGACTTGATGATCTTGAAAGTCTCTTTTAACCAAGTGATTTTGTGATTCTGTCAATCACACAGCCCAGTTGTCACTTTGAAAAATAACATTGCTGTTTTAATGAGAAGTCTGCATTTTCCTGAGGAAATTCCAAGGCTCTTCTATCTTAGAGCAAACATGATGTGACTTCAATTCAATATTTATCTACAGAAGTATTTTTACAAGATTAAAAGTTGTTTCAGTTTTTCTTCCGTCTCTGTGTGTCTCTGTGTCTGTTTTCTCTGTTAATTATTCATCAAAAAGGGAAAAGGTTGTTACTCTACTAAGTGATCATCACTCCTAATTTCTTCTAACCAGTAGTTTTAGAATACTTTTGTTTTGACTATAGTGCTGCTGAGACCCTATGAATCTTCATTTACTATCTTGTTGATGTGGAAATCTCTTTCATTCTGATATTATATCAATTAATTGTACCAGTTTGAGTGATAAGGAGTGTCAGAGTAGAGAAAAAGAAGAAACATGTCATAAAAGTGAGATTTCTTGTCTTATAAACCAGTCTACCAGTATAAAAAATTCAGTACCAGAGTTCAAGTCTTCTTGAGAACTAACTTTATCGTGGTATTGATGTTTTGGATCTACCCAGACATATAACCCTTGGGTGTGGCAAAAGTTTATGTGAGTATTCAGTTACTTCACATTTGCTACTGCAACTGGAGCTTGTAGATAATATTTACACTTACAAATTTTAATAAATGAGAGAAGAATTATTGAGGAATTTTCCAGCTGGATTAGAAAGAACAAGTTGTAATATACAGGAAATAAGCTCCACATGGAGAAATTAACTTTTGGAGGAGAGAATCCTTTCCAAGTTGTGTATGCCTGCTTGCTGCACTCAGCTCCATTAACTCTGCAATGAGCTGTTGCAACATCGTTGCAATTGAAAAGTGCATTAAAGGAGACTAATTGGGTGGTTGACATATATTACTTGTTCCAGTCTCATGAATAATAAAGTTTCATGAAGATTGAGGTTTAGAACTTTTCCATATAAAACCAACTATGTCAATGAAGTTTGCAAGCCAAGGCAAAGAACTGTGGGCAAGTAATATAGGGGAGCTAACCTGGTCACCTCAGGAATCACAGTCATAAAACTGGTAAAGGACAAGCAGGTAAGAGCAATGTTATTAAGGTGTCAGACCGAGTTTGTCCATATGTAAGAGAGAAGGAAAAATATAATCTTAGGGGAAAAATTAAGTTTACCTATTTTCTACTACAGAAATTGAATTTCCCCTTCAAATCTAATCACTAATGGGCCAATTGAATTTCCCAAATGCTTAAATAAAAGAATTTAAGGCAAAAAATTCTCCAAACCTTCTCGGGCTTTTTTTTTTTTTTCTTTCTGTCGGATGTTTTTTGTTTCCTTTAGGCTTTTTTTCTTTTTTTTTCTTCTTTTTTTTTTTTTTTTTAAATGATAGTATTTCCTCAGGAATTCCTAGAGGAACTGAAAACTAGAAGTAATCAGATAACAAAATTTGGGATGGCAAGTTAGCTGCTTTTCTTGGCCTTCTTTTCTGGGGACTGAACAAACTGAACTCTTTTAACATGTCCTTGCACATCATTTACTCCAGCTCACCAGTCATCTTTGTTACTTGTTCCTGAGCTCATTCCAGGACGTCAGTTTCCTTGTTGTCCTGAGGAGACCAAAACTGGACATGGTAGTCCAGATGAAATCTCATAAGTACTAAGGAGAGATGAGGAATGTCTTGCTTTAATAGCTGTGCTCTAGTCAATACAGCCCAAGATGCGGGTGGCTGTCTTTGCTACAGTGATGTGCTACTTACACATTCAATTTTTTCATCAGGAATGCTGGACTTTGCATTTAGCTTTGTTGACCCACCTGAGGTTTCTGGCAGCTCATTTTTCCAGCCTGCTAAGGTCCATCTTAATAACAGTCCTGCCTTCCACTCTATGGACCATGTTCACCCCAGTCTGCTGTCACCATGACCTTGCTGAGAATGCATGCCATTCCATCATGCAGGACATTTATAGAGTTGTTAAACCTTACTAATGCCTGAATCAATGCCTGAGGAGTGCCACTAATGATAGTCATCAGTTGGACTTCATGTTAAGGGTCTTATGATGAGTAACACGATAAGACTCATTGAATGCTTGCTACCAGAAGGAGTCTGTTCAGGGAGGCAATGATCATGCCTTGAGCTATTGAAAGCAAAAGGATGAAACAGGTGATGAAAGTCGCACTGACCTTTTAAATAAAACAACTTCTGAAGCTTAGAACAGGATTCTTGTGAAGCTCTTTATCTGATCATTGTCTATCAAACTGCGATATTTTTAAACCCCATTTAATCTATGTCAATGCATTACAACTAGGAAATCCATGAGGTTATAGAGTCCTGTGCTAAAGTTTAACATGAGGAATCTGATGCTTTTTTGTGGGGTTTGATAAATGATCAATTTCTGTTATCTTAAACTCAAACAATGCCATTTGAGTGTAGTTTTTCTATTTTGTGCCTGCTAAGAGCTCTGTGATTCATCAATGTAGTTACTCTGGTGTTTAAGGCCTTTTGATTGTGTTATGCCAAATGTTAATTTTTTAACAGCTGAATCATATTCAATAGCAAATTTAATCATAAAGTCTTGGCAGTACCTTGCTCAACTGCATCTGAGAACTGTTCTATAACATTTGTACAAAATAGTTGCTGCAGCCTGAAGCTGAAACCCACTTCTTTTTCTTTTGGTTAACAAAAACACAAGAAAACTCATGTACCAGTTCTGACCAAAGCCAAAAACACCAGAATCAAACCAGAAAGGATTAATAATTTACATTCTATTAAAATTCAGTTTTCATCAATCAGATGTGATGCTGTAAAAAATGTAAAGCAAAAACTTTGTGTTGTCACCAAAGAAGTAATAGTTGGCAAAGAATTTGACCTATGTGACAATTCCTTTCCTATCTAATCAGATTACTTGTTCCATGGACAAGGATCTCACTATCCTGTTGCCAAAAAAAGATATGCAAGCACAAGTAGCTGTAGGAAACCAGTTTGACTATCACTTCTGCAAGTCAGTTATGAACTACTATAAAAACTGACAAAATGACATTAAATGAGACATCTTTGTGTTATTGCTGCCCTATATTGTTTAGGAAATGGCTTCTCTCTTTCTATGATCACTTACCAAACAGAAACACAAGATAGAACAGAACTCAAAGTGTCCGAAAGGTATTTTTAAACCACTACTTCTGTTTTTTCTTTCTTTCCGAAGATCTAGAATATTAAAATAGATTCAACTAAAATTTAGGTATTTTGGCCTGTAATGAGTTTCAGTAAATGGTGATTGTGAGCTCCTGCATAATTTGGCCTGTTTTAAAAGAACTTAAGAACAAAACTGATAGTTATCTAGACAGAAAGAGTACTAAGAGACTAAAGCAGACTTCAAGTATCAGACTTAAAGTCTGACAATATCATGTAAGTGATTTACTTCTCAGTAAAGTGCATAGCAGCCACAGTTCTGAGAAAAAGATGTGTGATTTCCTTTAAACCAGGGTGGATTCACCAGAATGCATCACTTTGTTCACCTGAACAGCCTTTTAGAGTCATAGGAGAGGGTCTCATTCTAATTTTTGATAGACAGAATTTGTTATTTGCACTTAATTGGAAATAGTGTTTAATTGTGGATGCCTACATCTAAATTTGGCATCTGAGTGGATTATATGTGGTTACAATCACAGAAAAGTTACATCCGTCTTTTATTTTGTGTGACGTATATAGCGCAGCATAAGTGTTTTCTGTAATCCCAAATTTTCTTCTGGAAAACAGCTACCTGATATAAATGTGATTCATCACAGTTTATGTGAAAATTCTTTCTGCATTGCAAAGGTATTATTTTACATTTCAAGACACAAATTTTAATTACCAAAATTAACAAGGGTAACAAAAATCTAGCAGTTATTAACTGCATTTTATTTTTAATATGTATGTCTAAAAAACCTCTTGTGAACAAGACAGTAAAAGTGCAATAAAGATCATCTAATTCCCCATTTCAAGTTTATTACTTCAATAATTCTAAGTTATATAAAATGACAATGTATTCAATCAAGTATAAGGGTTTTTGTTTGTTATGCTGTTTTTTTTAGTTCAGCAATTAAAGAAAGCGGCAATAAATTTTGTTTATAAAGTACAGTTTTCATCCATACCCAAAAGTGCCCCTTAATTATTTTAGTATGAAAATAACTTTGTAGAGCGTAACACACTTCATATTGGCTACTTTTGCACATAGTTTTTTAATGTTTCTCCAAAATCCTTCAGAGAGTTATGTTTTGCCGGCTATGCTAGTAATAATTTTTCAGCAATTAACATCCTCACACTTCCTTATTACCCCAACCAGTGCCTCTCTCCCAACAATGAATCAGCTCTAAAGTCATATTCCACATTGAAAACAAGCTGGAGCCTTCACATCCCCTCAGACAAACTGCTTAACTTGATTACAGAATATGGGAGATAGGGGTCTACAGTGAACCAAGCAGAAAACACTGCGGGAAACAAATATTAATGACAGCTGCATATGTCAGGAAAAATCACTAATGAGTTTGGAAATAATGGAAGGAATGGCTTAAAATGCTGACAGTCAGCAGGTTACATCTTAAACCTAGTCCTTTACCTCTTACCTTTCTCCTGTTGTTTCTCATCTTATTTGAAGTTGAACATCCAGCACAAAAGACATATCATTGTCTTCTAGTGAAAATATAAAGATTATTAAATTTTCAGAATTTGCTGCATACTGTACTGAGAGAATCCACTCATACTGATGTTAATTATTTTTTTCTTTTATCTTTCTGCAGAAGCACCTGAAGGCCTTAGCTGACATTAAGGTCTAGTTATGCTGAATGTGCTGTATTTTTGCCCTAATACTTTGCAGTCTAAATTTGAACGACCCAAACAAAAAAGATGCATGGCTAGCTAATCTAAATATGAGAACTTGGAGACGGGTAGATTAAGTACCCATTGTACTAGAAACCAGTATGGGAGCTGGGCAAAGGGGATAGATCCTGACTGTGGTGACCTAAATTCAGAACAATATCATGAAAACTGCTGTAGGGAGTCTGCCATTGGAAATCCAACCTCGTCAGCTCTTAGGACTCTGGCCATGAGTTAAGCTGGGCCACATGTGCATATGATGGACATATCTGTGCATTTGTGTATGACAGGGAAAGGGTCTGAAAGTTGTTGAGAAATCTTTCCAGACAAGGATACTTTTGAATTTCAGAAGGTCTTTGCAAATTCAACACAGACTAGTTGGGAAAGAAAATTGCTTAGATTTTTTTAAAAAGAAATTAGTGGAAAAGAAGGTAAAAATGAGCAGTTGAATGCCCAGTGTCTTCAGACTGCACTGGGAGTTCTGGGAAGAGAATTTTTGTGCCAGCTTCATAATCCCTAAGACGTCATCCCTGCTTTACATTTTTTCTCACAGAATTTTCACTGACTCCAAATTGATGCAATGAGGGGGACAACTTGGACCTACATATATGACATACAGACTTGACAAAGTCATGTATTCAGCATAATTACACAAGTAGCCTTATAAGTCAAGGTTGAAGAAATTAATCACTTCAAATATTGACTGCTGAGGACATTTGTGATCATCTGTCAATGATTTATGAAGACAGCTCCTGAATGACAAGATTTTACTTTAGATAACATTTGAATGCACACAATGTATCTTATATGGCAGGATTATTATTCTTTCAATTTCTTAAACTATTCGTCTTATCTGGCTAATAAAAAAGTAGCCACTTCTCTATCTACATTTATACAAGATACCACAGCAACACAAATCCTTCACATGGCTTCCTCTTTTTTTATATTATCATTAATCTGCTAATTAAGACCAGCTGTGGTGATGGCCTCTGTGTGTTCATTCCCATCAATATGAGTTACACAAAGGCCAGTAACTCATTCATCATAAGGCAAATGACTGCAGCTTTGAGCATACATTAGTCTATTAGGGCTAAAAGGAAAAGATGTGATGTTGTATTAAAAAATTAAATTTTCCTTATTCCAGAGTGGAGTCCTCTGTGTACCTATTAGTTTTAGTATCTGCATTTGAATGAGTTTGTTAATAGGAAGCAGTAAGAAAAAATAATTTTTGTTCCTTGAGCCATTTTGCTGCTTGGAAAACTTTGATTCTTTACTGGATATCTACTGTTCAATTTCAGATTATGCTTTCAGTGTTGAATATGTGGAACACAGAAATGTGTTTCAAGTTTGATTTGGCTTTAGTGGTTTTAACACCAGCTAGATTTAATTTTCCTATTCTATAATTTATAGTAGTGGTATTCCTTTCTCTCCAGTTTACCAGATGTCACCCCTCTTAGTCAACTGAAAATTTCCCTCCATTATTAAAAAAATTAAATGGGTTTTGGAGAGGATAGCTCTATTCTTCGTAATGTATCAGGTAGGCTTTTGTTTTAAAATAATGTAAATATGTAAAATAATCTGCATTTCAGTCCTGGATGTAACTTTGAGATAGCAATGAAAACTTCTGAAACTCTTTTAACTTCTAGGTCATATTCTTTTATTTGGAAAATGAAAATATCACTAATTATCAAATGGACAGAGTTTATGGAGAAAAGTACAGTGCCAAAGAATGAAGAAGTTAGAAACTGAAATCAACATTGATTTGGTCATTACTATCAAAAAAACATTACTGTTTTTTGTTTAGTTTGTTTGTTTCTTTGGTCATCTCTTTTCTTGGACAGCACTGCTGGCTGGCAAAAGAAGGAAGAGGAAACAAGTGTCACCAATTTGTTCTTTGAAGACATTCATCCAATGATATCCTCACAGCACTGCTGTTGTCTTATCTTTAAAATTCTGAAGGCATGTAGGAGGCCAATCTGAGTCCTTTTCCTCCGATGTAATTCACCACTAGCTCCAGCCATGAAGAGTGGTGGACGGAAGGAATTGGAAAGTGTGAAGTAGGAGAGACTTTTACAAAGAGCAGAAAAGATGGCCTAAGTTTATCTTCATTTACTTTTAAGATGTGACCTTCAGAAGCCTTTCTGACAGAAACTGGTTACCTCAGATTTATTAAAATACTTCTGTAGAATACAACTTTTCATGTTTTGAGTGGTCAAAATAATAAAAAGTTTTACGTGGTTCCTTGCTTATTGAGAACTTATCACAGTGTTTTTACACCTCAGTTTCCACAGAATTATTTGACTGTGATGTTGCATAATCAATACTCTTCTTGTAAATGAATATTTCTACAAATGTGTTCCTTAAATGTTCTATTGCCATATATAATTTTATTCTAACTATCCCAACTGCTGTAAGAAAAATATTTCTATTGGAAGGTACATAGAAAACTCTGAAGTGTCTTATTCCTGCTTTTTTTTTTTCAGTTCTGGGAATAGAATGCTGTTGAATGAGAGGTAGGTGTTCTACTCTAAAAATGCTAACTTCACAATAGTAGATTTTTGTGTGGTTACACTTAATACGTAGAGATGACGTAGAAGATGTAAATTCAAGTTTTCATTATGGTTGGCAGATTGTGTCAAAAGTAAATTGTGACCCAAGTTCCATAGATATAAGAGGGAAAACTTAACACATCATCAACTTTCAGGACTGGGAAAATGATAAGGTGCACATCAGTAAAATATAGATTCTATGTGGAGAGTGCAGGTTAGATTCTTCTCCATTTTCATTGATTTGTAAGTTTGTAGTTGTAGTCACCTGCTCAGTATGAAGAAGAAATCTTTGTAATGTAACTGAACCCAGTGTTTCTTCAATGGCCTATTTGTTCTATTGGCCCTCCCTGTGAGTATTTATAAAGCAAAACATTATGCAATATTGGGTAAGTCCCAAGAAATGCCATGTGCCATTGCTAATGAACCTGCTAATGGTCATGCCTTTGGTGATGTGTCATTGTCATTCTTTCATTGACATAAGAAATAAGAGATTGTCACTAGACCCAGATATTTATTGTTTTTCCATATGTAATTTAGGACTTTGTCAGTCAATATTCTCTGGAAGAGAATATTTATTCTGATGAACCTGTTATTTTCAGTGAGTTTTACTTTTCCCGTTTGTGTTTGCAAATAGTGGATGGATTTAGGTCTTCTCAGCACTTCATCTGCTGAAGTGACGTCTTGCTCTTGGTTATTTTTAATTCTTTCCTTTGATACAAAGGTAGTGAATACTTTCATCTCTTTGTGTGTAAGATCACACACATATTTAATGAGGATACAACAAAGCCCCAGCTATGATTAAAAAGTGTCCCATGTCATCAAACTGTCTTGTCCCCACATGATTTCCAGGTTACTGTAAATATTCATAGCAACTTCTGGTGTATTGGTGAAGCAGGAAATATGTATCATCATTCCGATTAATCAAATTATAGCCATTGTACACTTTGACACTCATTGACTCTAAATATGATTTAAATAATATTTAAATTTGGAGAGTTCAGAGTACTTTTAAATTACTACAGAAGTTTCATTTGTTGACGTATTCCAATGCTTCAGTATTTCTTGGTGGAAAATGGCAAATTTTGGATCCCAGTCAAAGAAAAGAGAATATTTCTTTGTATATCAATAGTATCATTTTAAACCATAGATGGCCTTGCAAAAAACAATACCATCTCCTAGTATAGAATTCTTTTCAGTATTTATGCTCATTCTTTACAATCCTGTAGAATTTCTAATTAAAATAAAAGTCTGATTTGTAATTAAAAAAAATTAGACTTGAAAGGGAGGATGAAAAGACCATATCCAGATACCACTGAGGCTGATATTTCCAATCTAATTGATTTTACTCAGACCGACTAAAGCTCAGGAAAGGCACTAAAATGACAATATATCACTACTTTATCTGAAGAGCTGAAAAACGTCACCCTGAAGGGAATATCACAGAAAGAAAGAAAGAAAGAAAGAAAGAAAGAAAGAAAGAAAGAAAGAAAGAAAGAAAGAAAGAAAGAAAGAAAGAAAGAAAGAAAGAAAGAAAGAAAGAAAGAAAGAAAGAAAGAAAGAAAGAAAGAAAGAAAGAAAGAAAGAAAGAAAGAAAGAAAGAAAGAAAGACAGAAAGAAAGAAAGAAAGAAAGAAAGAAAGAAAGAAAGAAAGAAAGAAAGAAAGAAAGAAAGAAAGAAAGAAAGAAAGAAAGAAAGAAAGAAAGAAAGAAAGAAAGAAAGAAAGAAAGAAAGAAAGAAAGGAGAAAAGGAAAAGAAAGAAGAGAACAGAGATTTACCTGTGCTGAGCAGTGCTTCCACAACATCAAGGCTATCTCTCCAAACCTTTCCTTCTCCCAAAGGCCAGCAGGTTGGGGGTAGGCAAGAGATTTGGAGGAGAGAGAGCTGGGATAGCTGACCCATCTGAACCAAGGGATATCCAATATCATGTGACTCCATACTCATCAGCTAGAATGGGAGAAACTAGAAGGAGATGGAGGCATTCATACCTAAGGCAGTTGTCTTCCCAAACAATCACTGTGAGTGCTGAGGACCTGATTTCCAAGAAGTGTCTGGACATCTGCCTGCTGATGGGAAATAGTGAATTAATTCCTTTTTGTGCTTTTCGTCCACATGCAGATTTTGCTGCATCTTAACCCACATCTTAATCCCATCTTATTTTATCCCCCTGTCCTGATGAGAAGAAGGAGTGAAAGACTAAGTGGGAGTCTGGCAGCCAGACAAGATCAACCCACCACAAGGGCACATATCTTATTTTCAGGTTTTTGAGGTGGTCCGTTGTTTTTTTCACAGGGATAATGAAATCAGTAAAGGAAGTTTATGGGATATGAATGTGGTCTGGATTTGTGAGTTTAAATAGACTGAACTAGATTGCAAGTTGCACCTTTTGTTCCTTGAAAATCAAAGCTATTATACCTTGTGGCAATATCCCTAATTCTGTTAATTTAAGGACTTTCTGCTCCAGGTCAAAAAGGAAACCGTGATTTACAAGGTTAACTGACTAATTGGCTTGCTTCAGACAGGAATGTCAATCCTCATTTTGCTTCTAAAGACATTAGGTGATATGCTAAGATACTTAATTCAGATTGACAAAATTTCTCATATATTCAATGAAGTCTCCAAAGTGGCATATTGTCTGTCTTGATTTCTCACCCTTTGCATTTGGATTATACAACATGGGGTGTAAACATTGTCAATCTATTAGTATTGTCTGCAGATGCTTCTCTTTCCCTCTCCTGTGCTCAGTGTCCCACAGTTTCTTTTACCTTTCTTCCTCTTTCAGAAGAGAGTAGTCAGAAGGAATTATTTCTGAGTATCCACATGTAATGGCATAGTTGGGTCCATCATGATCAAGGTAAAGAAACATTATATACCTTCTACAATTCTCTAAACAGCCAGTTGTGTTCAAATCATAAGCTCCATCCTCATTAAGAGATTGAAAATGAATCACAGTCTAAAAATGTGGTTTCTATTGTATTGTTTTTGTGAACTTAAAAGAAATTTATCACCTGCCAATGAAGATTTAGGTTAACTGTCAGACTCAATAAAACAGTCTGACTGAAGCAAGGCTGGAAGTTCCATGTATAATATTTTAATTGAGGCACAAGAATCCTTTTCTTAGAGCTTAAAAATAAATAGCTTATTTAAGGAACATATTTAGGATAAGTGGAGGGAAGTAAAATTTGACCTTTTTCAAGAATGGAACTGTATCTCATGCAAGAACAGAAGAGTAGACTTATTCTGCTTTGGAGAAGTAAAGTAAGAAAATCCAAATACTGTGAAATAAAGAAAAATATTTTGAAACACATAGAGTTATATACTTACTGATATTTTTATGCATTTTCAGTTTAATAGGAAGGGTATTATTAAAGCATGTCGCTTTTCATCTAAAATATAACATTGTGATATTACCGTTTACATTTAATTAGTTCAGTGGTATATGACTTCACCACCAGCAAACTCATTGGTGCCCCAAATATTTAGAAAAAGGGCATGTATTTCTGTTACATGTCATCAGGAAATAGTTTTGTTTCTTTTGAGAAAATGTTGCATAAATCAGTCACTCACACCTCTAAGATGTAATGGTGGTGTAATAAGCTTTTGTGAGAAGACCAAAGGTCTTCCATCTATATGTTTCACCTCACTCAGTCACTTTCTAAAAAACTTAAACAAATACAGCAAGTGTTAATCTACCATAACAATAAAAAATATTCCACAGTCTCAACACTACTTTTGTTAAATCATTTGTGTATGATATCACATCAACCTTTTATATTCTAATGACTGCAATCCTGAAGATCAAACACAGCTGTGTTTTCCTAGACAAGAAATAATAATATTTTGTTTTGCCCTTGGTTTTACTTCCTTGTTTTAAGCTACACTGAAGTTAGTATCACCTGCTTTGTATCTTAAATTTAATTGTGGCTCTATAGTTTCTTTAACACAAGCATATAATTACTTTCCAGGAGGTACCCACCTAGATAGCAGAGGCAGGAGTCTTAAGGTTACTCAGCATATTTACAAAGAATAAGTCCTGCTTCTTTAAATACAAGAGACGACCACAGATGATGACATTTTTCTTACCCTCATCCCTGATGGTATTTCAGATCCGGATCCAAAGGCTTTCTCCTTAACCTCTTTCCAGGGTTGTGTCTCATTATTTTCCTGTTCACTGCTCTCATGTATGCATGTGGCCTTTTGTGCTCCTTCTCTCTGGTTCCTGACCTTTATTGGTTGTTTCACTTCAAGCCAGTTCTCAAAAGACTGACTGGCCAAATCCACAGCCTTTCTAACTGCATTTGGAATTTAATTTTTGACAGTGAGTTTGTGCCTGTGTTTTGAGATTCTCCTTTTTCTTATATTTTAGCACAAGCAGGAAGTTCTTGTATTGACAGTGCTTTTAATCCAGTACAGTCTGCATAGAAACTTAATATTTTGATATAAATGGGTATTTACCACAGTTTTTAAATATTAGTTCAGTTCCCTTTTGTGGCTTTTCCCAAAAGAAAAGCTGCTGGAGAAGAAAGAGCTGTTGGAGGAATATTATCTGGAATCATATTTTTGCAGCTCAACTTATGACCCTTGCAGCTGCCAAGTACCAGCTGAGGTACAAAACA
Organism: Acridotheres tristis; assembly: GCA_037013685.1. Lineage (NCBI taxonomy): Eukaryota > Metazoa > Chordata > Aves > Passeriformes > Sturnidae > Acridotheres > Acridotheres tristis. The sequence continues at coordinate 96,687,129 of CM072886.1, read as the reverse complement.
TCAGGCAAGAAATGTGAGTTATATTGTGGTACACACTGGGAACAGACAGGGTCTCCTTGTGGATCTAAACGATGGTTGCTGAGGCTCTACTCACGCAGAATAATCTGACTGTTTCTGGGGAAAGAGTGGCTCTCAGTAGTTTAACATGAGTATCTGTACATATAGATCCCTTTACAGGGTTGAATGAGGATCCAAACTAAATAGGGTGAGAAATGTAAGAGGTTACATGACATATTTGCATGGTCTTTAACATATACCCTTGAAAACTGCTGGCACTTTTATTTGCTACTGTATTACATAACCCTCACAGACCTTTTAGGAGTATACAGGGTTGTCATCTTAGTTACCCATGGTATAGCACCTACCACTGCTGAACTGGAACACTTCATCTACTTGCTCATGGAAAAAGAAAAGCAGAAAATGGAAAGCTAGCAATGAAAATACAGAACAAATGGCATCATCCCTTGAGTTATTAAAAAAATTGACTCAGTCCAAATCAAACTCATTATTACTTCCAGCATTTTAGAACACACGTGCACACAAACATGTAGACACACTCACAAAACATATACACATTTCTTCTGCCTGTGACTAGTTTCACTCTTGATGCTCATAAATTTTTCAGCTTTCTCTTTATATTTGGTGCTTAATATCTGGAAACACATAAAAGAATAGTCCATAAGGAGAAACTAGACGTGAAAGCAAACTATTGTCAAGGTACATATGAAATCCATTGGAATGAAGGGAGACAATGTTCCCACGCTTGGAGTTCAGCCCTGCAAAAGCTGCAAATGTTGAGATAACAGCTAGAAAATGAGGAACATATGGTTCTTTTTGTGGCTTTGTTTATGTTTTCAGCATAGATATCTGATAGCTGGTATCATGTTTAGTACTGGTAAATGGAACAAAGTCAAGTTAAGAAATTACAGACTACCTTTCAGAATATTAGTTTGGATGATGGAAACATGCAAATGTATTTAGAGGCAAGATGGTGACTTTGTAGTTCAATGACCTCTGTCTCATCTCTACACACAATTTCTAATAAATTGTTCTGAATTGTTCTTCTGACCACTTGCCAAGAAAATAATACTGTTATTGCCAGGTCCCAAATAGCTCTGCAGTAACAATGTCAGAGTGAAAGTATTAGTAGAATTACTGTGTCAGAAAGGCATCTCACAAGCTAAGGACAGTCTGTGGCACAAGACCTCCAACTACCTTGTGATCCGTCTTGGCAATTCTGTCATATTTTCAAGTTAATAGTTTCAACTATAACTTCTGAGAGATTGCAACATTGCAGACAAATAGTGACATCAGTGCATAGCCTGAAAGAACTGGAAAAACAAGGGGATTGAGAGATCCTTTTGTCTTAGCTCAGCTGCTACAATGCCCAATGAATTCCAGATCTAGCAATGATAGTTTCCAGCATACCTGTATCTACTTGTCTCCACTTCTAGTTTACACTCTTACAATACATTTTAATGTTTTCTTGTAACGCTGGAAGACAAGATAGGATACAGAGATATAAAATGAGATGAAACGAGACTCTGATGTGGGGAGAGTACTCCATGGACCAGTAGATGCTGAGGACTGGCTTTGCAGAAAAAAACCTGAGAGTCCTGGTGGTCAAGTTGAACTTGAGCCAGCAATGTGTTCTTGTGGTAGGAAGCATCCTGTGCTGTAGTAGGAAGACCACTGCCAGCAGGTTGAGGGAGATGATCTTACAATCTGCTCAGCTCTGGTGAAGCCATGTCTGGAGTGCTGGGTCCAGTTCTGGGCTCCCCAGTACAAGAAGGCAGCCTGCTTTAGCAGATCCCTCTTGGGCAGTGAGATCAGGTAAAGGGACAAAATAGGTGGTCTCAGAAGGACCCTTCAAACCTCAACCATCCTGATTCTATGATGCTGTGTTGGGAGCAGAATAAAAGGAAGTAGAAAATCTAGGGAGTCTTGCTATAAGTGAAACAAGAAAAAGGGGACAGTGCAATGTGTGGAAAATATATGGACATATTAGGGAACTATGGTTCCTGTCAAATGCATAGCATGGGGAGTGGAAATCTATTGGAGGAATGAATAAGAATGGGTGAAAGGGAATATCGTGGTCTAGGACAGAGGAAGGGTATAGAGTTTACAGAGAATCTAGCATGAAGAAACTGACTGAGCACCTGCAGTTTTAGGCAGGAGGAAATGAGGTGTGCAAAGTGTTTTTTTGTTCTCGAAAGGAAAGAGTTAGGCAGTAAGGGAGCATATAGGTGTCTCATAGGGTTCAGCAGAAGAATGTGGAAAATCTTTGCTGTGTTTTTATTTTCAGCCTCACAAAGGGAATGACATGGGTGAGCTATTTGAATATCAGAATATTAGCTAACTCGGCCTTACTGACCCATCTTAAATAGAGAAGAACTATGATGAGGAGAAGAGCAAGTTAGGAGTTTGCAGGATTGGCAGGTTGAAGGCAGCAGTCACAGATAAAGAGTTTTTGAATGCTAGGCAAGTAAAGCTTTGGATATAGGCAACAGACACAGGAACAGACCAGATGGATTAGCAGGTGGTGTGGGCACAGCACAAGGAAAAGATGGGTAGAATACTGATAGAAGGAAGAAATACGACCAGATTCAGTAAAAGTCATCTGATTTCCAGTTCAAGCTGCTAAATTTCGGAAAGCAGAATCAGAAATCCATATGGGAATTTGTTGCTGATCCAGGACACTTGCCAAGACCTGATCTAATACAGAGCAAGGAGTAGATGAGACAAGATTCAATGGTTTGGCTTATCAAAACTCTTGATGACTGCTTAGGTTTAGTCTAGACTTAGAAAGCCCTTCAATCTGTTCTGTGTGAATTTAGGACAGTCTCTTCCCAGAATTGCCATGTAATGAAGGATATATGATTTTAGGATAGGCACAGGCCAAGATGCTCCTATACCACCGCCTATACAGAGTTAGTAAGTAGTAGTTCACAATATGCTTTTAATCTAAACACTAGTCTAACACCTTTACAAAATGAAATATAGATTAAATGAATTCTAGATTATAAGCCTGTTAATGTTGCACAGTCAAGGAATGCTGAGTGTTTTAGATAGCCTACCCCTGCCTCCCCCAAATTAAAAATCACTTGTTCCTGCAGGGCAGACAAGAAGATAAAATAAAGACAGAAGAGGGAACTTTCCAGTAAGAAGCTGAAGTTGTCAAGATTTGTTTCCTGAGGGATGAATTATCTTCCAGCTGTGCTGTGGACCAATCATACTCTGCTGATTCATGTGAGTAACCCTTTTTAAGTTAACACTCATGTAGCTCTATATAAGAAAAATTTTCATCTGAGTCAGGACATAACTCCACAAACAGTATCATTTTTGGCACTTTGGCTGCCTTAATGGAGATGTATAAAGGAATATATTGTTTTCTTGCTGGTGGCAATCTTGAGTTTTATTGCATCTCTTATTTATATCTTGTATTTTTCTCCATTTCTATTGTAACTCAGATTATTCTGTGCTATATAAAGGCAAGAACTTCCATTCGGCAAGAACAACTTTAGTGTAGCTACCAACAGTGTATTTTGGTATTTAATTGCAGGAATGTCTCATATTTTTGCCTTATATTTATGGAATTTGAAACATACTTTTTTGTTTGTTTGTTTGTGGTTTTTTTTTTTTTTTTTTTTTTTTTTGTTTTCCATTTTCTTTTATATTGATCACAGTGTTTAAGTACATGGAACTAATTAGCTAAACTTGCTCATGTATAGGGGACCATGACTGGGAGAATCTTTTACCATAATGTATGAAACCACTATGGAAAAATACTCCTCACTGGGATAATATCATATATAATGTGGTCTGTGTAATGTGTTACTATGCCACGATTCTCAATGAAAGGCATCTCCATGCCTGTGTGTGACATAACATAGATAATTGGGTTTCATCTGCTTTAAGTTTGTGAATGCCTAAAATATATTTGAGGCTGGTGAGTTTCTTATAAAATAAATGTAAGTCTATTAACTACAGATAAATTCTTCTTAGCTATTTGTTTAAGAAACTTCAAATTATGTTCAGTATCCACTGAGGATTCAGAGATCTTGGCTTGAAGACCACAAGTGTAATATGATCTTTAAACTAACATATAATATCAGTTTATATAATTTTTTTGCACCCATATCTAAGGTGAATATCAAGGATAGCCCTATGGCTGTCCAGATGGACAATGACAATTTTACCCTTTGAATGCAAAAAATGAAATCAAGAATGGGTCTACTTCTCGTTTCTCATGCAACATGCCTCCTGCTCAGATATATTTCTACAAAACATCTTTTCTATTAGGAAACATTGAGGAAAATAAAATATTTTATGGGCAGAAATAGGTTTATTTCATATTTCAAAAAGAAAATAGATAAGTATTTTGGTTTGATTTGGTGGTAGAAGCTAAAACAAAAAAGTTAAAATCAAGATTTTTTTAAACTCTACTGAAATATAATTTTTAAATAATTTGCCATCTAAATTGTGGAGATATGGTATTTTTTAACTGGAAATAATAATATATAATGATCCAAATGCTTATTTCCTGTTCCAAGTAACTTTCTGAAGAAAATTTTCATCCCAGGTGTCAGAGTTTCAAAGTTAAAAACTAAGTTTTCTCAGGAATCAAAACCAAACTGGTTGTAAGCAATTTAGAGTTAATATATGGGAAGGAGAGACAGAGAACAATATATTTGATTTTCTCATTACCTTTTTCTCTTTGCCTTTCTACTGTTAAGTGCTGCTTGTACTTCATCAGATGCTTTGGAGTAGTTCCTCTTTATACTATCAGATTTTTACTCCTTCCTTCCTTTTATTAAAAAAAATATATATATTTTATCCTTATCAAGACTTCATTTTTCCTATTGCACCAGTTTTTGGTATCTGAAACATCTCTTTCATCCCACAGTACTTGTTGGCCACTTTGGGATGGATGATCACTCCATAAGTTCTGTAGAAATGCGGTTAAAACTCTAATCCTCACCCTTTTTAAACAACAGGAATCCATCTAAAAGTGATGTTACTACTAAACTACATTAACAATTCACAGTTTTACATCTTCTCTATGATTTTATAATTACCAGCTTAATTATCTCCCAACAATTACTCTCAAATTGCCATTTTTAGTTGTTTGGATTTTTTTTCTTTAAAGTTGCTTCTACTACATTAGAAGATATTTGGCCTATCAATAAACATTATGTTACAACTTTGCAAGGAATGGATAGAATTTTTTTCCCCAGGATGATTAGCAGGTTTTTGGATAGCAGTTAGTGCTGCTATTTGTAACATGCTGATGAGTGTAATTCACAAAAACTAATTCATAACTGATAATGGATAGTACCTTTAGTGTCAGGAAATTATCTTCTTCCTGAAAGTGGTTTGGATTTTGATCTCCCTCCTTTCTGCTCTGACAGTAAAGGATGCACAAGCAGATTATGTAGGCAGCCCTCACTGTCCACGTGTGAATCTGCAGGAAAATAGTAATATTTGCTGAAGCACCTTTACAATTTTCTTAGGCTCAGCTAGGGCTTTGTAGACCTACACAACTGTCTGCTGAAAAAAAATTTGTGTCAGTGGTAAGAGGGTTAACATCTACTGTTTACCACTAACACATGAAAGTAAGAAAAATAAAACTGATGAATAAAACATTAAACCACCTTTCATCAACAGTTCCCCCCCAGCTGTCACCATAATGATAAATTCTTTGAACTCCTTACTGCCATGGCACTGAGGCCCTGCCTGCCCTGCATGTCCCTGCCCATTGCTGTGGCTCTCCACACCCTATCCATGTCCTAGGGCTCTGTGTCAGCCCCCAGAGCCTTCCAAGGGAGGTGCCCAGTGCCTGGGGCTGCCCTGGTGCTCCCATTCCCTGTTCCTGGCTGGGGTGCTGGGATGGGCTCTGGCTGCCAGGCTCTGTCCTGGCTGAGCCATGCTGAGCCCTGAGAGTGCCTTTCTCATGTCAAGAATGCAGAGGTGAATGGTGATGTCAAAACTATCTGCACGGAGCAATTGCTGTGGGCCTGACAGCAAACCAAATGTTTGAGGCATCTTCTCATGCTCCTTAGTTCCCCAGTGCTCTGGATGTGAAGGGCTCTCCACAATGAGCCTCCCAACTCTTGCCTCTGAGCACTGTCAGACACATTTCAAATAGCTGCAGGAACTGGACTTTATTTGCAGGGAAAATATATGTCAAACCTTACCTTTCTGTAACTGGCTTAGCCTATTCCTATCCAATGGTGGATTATGCTTTAAATATCCTCAGTTGTTTTCTAAAAATAACTCCTGAAAACTCAAAAGAAACATCCCAAATATATCACGTTTTTCTGCCTCAGTCTCTTTTCCAAACATTTTCTCTAGTAGTGCTGTTTGGTTAATTTATGAATCCCTTAATGTAAACTCTGCCAGTGTAGCTTGACAAAAAGATCTTATGTAATTTTTAACATATACAATAATCCTCTTGTGGCATATTTTCTCCCACCCTCCCTCTGCTTCTTCCACTAAATATATAGCCTCCCTTTACACATACGTTTGTATGAATATATTCATCAGGAGTATATATATATGTGCTTTTAAAAAATTCCAAACAAGCAGTTGATAGTTCTAGGCCTCATAGGAATAATAGCTCTTTCTTTGGAGAAGGGATGTCATTTTACTGATAATGTAGGAGTGCAGCAGCCGCTATAGAACACATCTTCCCTACTGTTTTACACAGACAAATATGTTTCCATCTAACAATGAGGATTTATGATCACTGAGTCAAAGGCATGGCTGAAATACACCACTGAGTGGCACAGCGGAATAGAATACATTAGACTGAGATTCAAGGTACAAATAGCATATTTTTCAGAAGCAAAGCATATTCACAAGGTCCTTGTAGATGCTCAGTGACATTATCAGGGACAATAGCTGCAGAACATCACTAGGAACATACAAAGCATTCAAGTTTTCCATAAGACAGTCACCTAAAAGTCAAGATCCCTGGGAGCTCATCTCAAGTCCTCAGTTTCCTGTAGGGATTCAGGCTCTGGAGATGACAACTACATTTTGGTTAGTATGGTGATTCCTGAAATCTTTGAAGTTTGGATTGAACTTAGGAAAGGCATGGTGGCTGCTTGCCCTGGAGAAACATGATGAGGGAGCATAGCCTGTCTGGCACAATTTTCCCAAGGCAGTGGACTCCAGAAATCTGTCAGAAATCCAGTCAGGATTTGCTGTCCTCCATCTGCCTGGTTCAAAGTCTAACCATCTGGGCAAATAAACCTTTACTCCCTTCATTTAAACTTTTTTTAATAGAAAAATAAAGAGCAGAGTTAAACACCGTTAGAAGAAGTATAAAATGAATGCATCCATGTGGCCATCAAAAAATGTACGTAGCTCAAATCGTGGTATTTTTTCTTATTTGTATTGCCCATTAATTCTGACTATCACCACTGGGACTAGTAAAGCACCTGGCATTCACTGTTTTTAATGTGTACATGAAGCATGAGGTCTCTAGAAGTAGGGGAAGAGTTTCTGTCTGTTGCAGACATTCTGATTTACCCGCAGGCTCTGTGTGTGGCTTTGTCTTTGAGAGGATCTGTCACTGGAGAAATCTGCCAACTTGCTGCCCTTTTACAAGTCTCCCAGGTCTTTCTGAGGTCTGAAATTTTCTTACAAAATGGATACTTCTGTTTTGACACTCTATACATCAGAATGGAGGCAAGGTTGTGACATGAAGCTGACTGATGCTCTGCTAGCTTTTGTGTCAAAGTGTTGGGGAGCCCAGGATGCCCACGTCCACAGCTTTAGGGCAGTCCAGACTGAAAGTGATTATGGTTGTCCCTATGGTACTGAGAAATTGGATCTTCTACATGGAACTGGGAAATTGTCCCAGTCTGGAGTTTCTGATTCTTCAGGCGGGACCCAGAAAATGTTAAGATGCCAACTGGAGCAAACTGGTTATGCAATTTAGTAAGAATGAATACTCTCAAGTCACAAACTGACAAATTAATTACAAAGAGGATAGGTAGTTTGAATATGCAAATGAGATTTTTTTTAAGTAAGAAAAAAGGTGCATCTGCTACAGTTTAAGAGGTAAGTAAAAGAGGTAGAGTAACTTATTAATTAAAGCAGTACCTGTTCACAAGTTTAAATTTATGCAGTACTCCCAGTAATTAAGAAGATATAGATATACTTGGCATCAGTTCTGCCTGTCTTGAGGGAAAAAAGAGATGTATCAAAGTTAGCTGCTTCCATCATAATTTTCAAGGTAATGGAAATACCTCACAGATCACTGAAATAAATTTACCTAAATGAATAAAAGTTATGCTTAGTTTTTTGCCTTTGAGGTATAGTGTTTCTGAGTTTCTGAGTAGGCATAGAGCGTGGAGATGAACATTGAGCAACTTGATTGAAGCTTTTGTTATAGTAATTTCATGGCCATAAATAGTCTTTCAAACAACACAGTTTTGAAAGGACAAGATCTGAAATTTTCCATTCTTATAAGATTCCTTTGAATGACCAATACATATCAAAAATTATGATAGAATGATCAAAGTTAAGGACAATTAGTAGTAAAGGAGCTGTCTCTAAACAAAAGGAAATACCACCTGTATGTACATGGTGCATAGATGCATATGGAAATAAACTCTTATTATGAACTATGTTTATTCCATGAATGGCAAGATTTCTGGTAAGATGATGAAGATCTGTGTAGGGGCCCTTAAAATATAAGCTGAATAACCTCATTGCCTTTACTCCCCCATGAAAGCAAAGTGTAAATTTGGTTTTAAGGACAGCTAACACTTTTCATTCAGTTTTAAAGATCTGTTTTAAAGCAATTTCTTACTTGGCAGATGGGTAATTTTGTCTTCACTTACATCTGTTGAGGTGCAAATTAATTTTCACTCCACACTGCAAGTTATTCCATTTTTGCAACTGAAATTGTATCAATAAGATATAAATTCACTTCTATGCTAGCACAAAGCTTTTACTGACTGTAGAAATATGTTGGACTCTGAAAATACATAATTGTTTTGAATTTGTGTTATTCCAGTGCTAAATATACCCAGAAGGATAAAAATATTTATAATTTGTACAAGTGGTTGGACATTTAATATTACTTTTCCTTGGGAAGAAATTATTCTGGGTTATATTATTATATTAATGGGACTTAATATAGTTACTTTTAGATAGAAGTTAGCTGCTTGAAGTAATCATGCAGTTGATAATATGCAGAAAGGCAAATTTCTCTTTGAGATCATGAATTGTATTTTTGACATGCACTGTGTCATAAGGCATTATTATTAAAATGTCAGGTGACTTTTTTACATCAGTAATATCTTCTCTTCTACAGACATTCCAAGTTATGGTTTTCTACTTCAAAATGTGCTCTGTCTCTGCTCACTAAAGCACTTTAGCATTAAAAAAATATAAACTTGCACTATTTAGAAAGACTGAAAAGTTTTGCACAGCAATAACAATCATATTTTACCTAAATTCACAAGTAATTTATTTTTATTCAAAGAATGTTCTAAGAACAATTGGTTTTTTTGTTTTTTGTTTTTAATATAGCTATTATTTACTTTCATTTGTTTTCCATAATTGTATGGTGCTGAAAACAGTACAAAAATTAAAAAACCAAAATCAAGTGATGCAAGAATAGAAGAAGTAAAGATATACATTTTTTTGTCTCTAAACAGTTTGGTCATATAATAAGCCAAAATTACAAATGTATGAGTAGTTTTCTTAATTATCATTAATTAGAAGAATAAAATTTGATAGATTAAAAAATGTCTTTTTTTTTTCCCAGAAGCTAACATACATTTGTAATATTGTGCCCAGTAAAAAATACTAAAACATAAATTTAACGTATGATTTTAATTAATTGTAGCACTAATTACAACTTTTCTCAGAGGAAAAATACACTTTGTAGCCCTGACAGTATTGCTGGCACAGACAAATAATACTTTTTTATAAATAGAAACAGATTTTAGTAAAACAGATGTCAATGAAAATTATTTGAAATTTCACCTAAGTCAGTGAGCATAGATTCTTTCTGTCAGAATAAGTGGTAGGGGCGCTGGGCCTTGCATCCTTTAACATTTTCTGCAGGCAGATATACCAAATATAATCAGTTATTTTAGCACAATCTGTAGAAATGTCGTAAAATAATAAAATGTACAAAGAAAAGGTATATGCGGAGTCTGAAAGACCCAACTAAATGTTTCAGATCTAGTCAATGTTGTATGTGTACAGTTATTAGACTTATATTTAAAATATGTACAAATCCACAAGCCATGTTGCAAATGTATGAGATTTTTGAGTAAAATGGTGCCAGTTGTAAAGAATTATGGAATGTTATATCTGTTTTTGATTTACTGCGTTTTAGTGTTGGAATTTGTTTTGAACTGGATCAATCCTGTCAACTGTTGTCCTATTCTTTATAGACTCCATAAATAATCAAATCTAAATACATTTGTAGTTACCCACCTTGTCATATATAGCTGGTAGAGCAATCAATTTCTGGAGAGCAATAAAGAAAAAGGACATATTTTCAAGGACTTCTATTTGATTTGTATTTGTTGCTGCCTTTGGCTTTAGCACAGTAGAGGAACATACAAACACGCTTCATTGCTTTCCTTAGAAAATAATTTTCCACTTTGGAAGAAGTCTGAAAGAGAGGCTTAGGAAACTTTCTCTTTCTTTCTTTTTTCTTTTTTTCTTTTAATTCCTATTCCCAAGTGCAAATATTCTCTATTCATGTTAAAAAATTCATTCAATAAAAATACATGAAACATATTTAAATCTCTTAAATTTGGCCAAGCACAAAATGAATATCCACAGTGAAATTTACTTCTTAAAAATTCCCTTGAAATTTCAATCATCCTACTCATTTTTGTGCTGAGGTTTTTAAAAATAGGGCATAATACTTTTTCTAAGAGAAAAGTGAACTCTACTAACTCCTTTGAGAACAATTTTCTTGAGGACACTTTCACAGTAGTAGATTTTGGCTTTGTTCTGATGGAAAAAGAGAATAGACTGATGAATGAATGCTTCAAAAAACACTGAGTAAGTGAAAACATTTAATTTGCAACACAATTCTGAATGCAGCCCTAATAACAGCTGCTGGCAGTGCTGCGTCTATAATATGTGATATTTGCACTCATTTCTGCTGCTGTGTTGGAACAGTTATAACTGCAATAACTATTTGTACTGGGGATGCTGCACCTCGAGTACTGACTCTAGTTCTGGGCACTACAAAAAAAAAAAGCATTGAGGTGCTGGAGCGTGTCCAGAGAAGGGCAACAAAGCTTGTGAAGGGTCTGGAGGGTGAATCATACGAGGAGAAGCTGAGGGAGCTGGGGCTGTTTACCCTGCAGGAGGCTCTGGGATAATGTTATCACTCCCTATATCTCCCTGAAAGGCTGTTTCTTCTCCCTGGCAACCAGCGACAGGACAAGAGGACAGCCTCAAGCTGCACAAGGGGATATTCAGGCTGGACATCGGAAAGAATTTCTACATGGAAATGGTTTCTAAATATTGGAATGGGCTGCCAAGAGAGGTGGTGGAGTCACCATCCTTGGAAGTGTTTAAGAAGTGACTGGATGTGGCACTGAGCTCCATGGTCTACTTGAAAAGGTGGTGGTTGGTCAAGGATGGGGGACTTGATGGTCTCAGGGATATTTTCCAACCTCAGTGATTCTGTGATTCTTTCAGAAATCCACTCTTCAACATGATTTTGTTTCACAGCGAGGAACTTTCAACTCTTTTTTTTCCACGTGAGGACCTGAAACAGTTAATTTAGCTGAAGAACATGTACTTACTTTGGTTATTAAGAATTCGGTTTTCCTTGCAGAAAAAAGGTCATGCACTGGAGATGTCTATCACCATGAAATCTGCTCTCTTCAGCCAGCATCAGCAGCATGTCTAGTTGACAATTTTTTGACCTTCCTGTGTAAATTGTGGTCAGATCAAAGAAGTTCTAATCAGACAAGCAGCCAAGACCAATAACATGACTTACATCTTTCTCAGAATTGCATTCTATACGCCATGAACACGGATGCATATTATTGGACATGTATGTTAGGCTAAAATTCTTGAGTTTGATTTTGCTCTATGCTTGCTTTAAAGAATCAAACTGAATTGTCACCAGCATTTCAGCATTTTGTGCTGAAATATTAATATTTTTAGTACTGTATAACTGGTGCCACCATATCATTCCTTCACAGAATTTCTCATATACTACTAACTTACTAAGCAAACATTCAGACTTGCAGCACCCCTGTACATGTGGAGAGAGGAAAATGGAAATGTAAAAAGAAGTACAGTTAGTGAAGCACATTTGGAAACATCTGCTGTAGACAAGTCAGCTGAACTTAAAATTAACGATAATTATAATGTCAGTAATCAAGATATATAGTACATGGTTTTCAGTATGATTGTTATGTTAACGTGGATTGCTTATCATGTCATTTCAGTAAAGGACGAAATGTAAAAACGAATTTTTATATATAAAATTATTTAGTTATTTAGTTTGGGATTTTGTTTTTGTTTTTTTAATTAATGGGCAATCTGGCTCTTCCAAGAATAGATATAAGGTCTCAGTTCAGTAACACTATAAGTAACTTATCCAAATTGATAAAAGAAGGGGAAAGGAACCCAACAAAAATATGTTTATTTTCTGCACCATTCTAAATATTTTTTTAAAAATTGCCATTTTAAAGTAAGTCTGGAATGGAGTTTCATTATATACATGTGCATGTACTTTTTGAAAAGAGTAATTTGCAAAACTTTTTGTCTATTAAAAGTCTTCACAGAAAAAAAGCTGCAAAATAAAGGCAAATGAATGGGTTTTTTTAAATATCACTTAAAAGTATTTTATGCAACTACTACAATTTCGTTCAAGTTTTAGCTGAAGACACTTCAAATCAGAATTTTTGACAATTCCTCCTGCCATTATTTGTATCAAACCGTGCATTTAAAATTAAAGAAAGTAGTGTGAAGAAACAAAAGAGCCACATTTGATTCATATGCATTGCAGAAAGAGAATAAGTGAAACCATAGACAAACAAAGGACTTGGTACTGGAGTATGCTGATATTTTGTTATCTAAAGAGGAACTCTAGTATAACTTGAAAACACACCTATGGCTGATAAAGCAACAGGATTAGAACAACAGGGACAGGACAGTTAAATCATTACCATTAGACAATGTTTTCCCTTCCTGAAGAAGGGTTTAATACTATTTTGCTCTAGGGCTTTCCAGCATGAGCATAAAGAAAAAAATATTTTTTCTTACTTTATTAAAATATTTTGCATGATTTTGAAATCTTCTTTCACTCTTCAGAAGTGTATGCTATGTTAAAAATTATTACCTTCTGTTCCTTTTATGATTGCAACGCAGAAATCTCAAAAACCTTACTGGCCTGCTGAATTTTACAAACTGACTCTTCTCATGTAATTTTTATGGCGATGAGGGAAGTTAGTTAATCTGTGATTTTTAATACTAATTGGACATTTAATTAGTAAATTCAAATTAACTGCAGCTAACAACTTTCTGAGATGGCTTCCCTTCCTTGAGCTGCTCCTTGCTCCATCTCGAAGAGTTGGCGTAGTTGTCACTGTTATGCCAAGGTGTGAGTGCTCCAGCAGAGATTAAATCAAGCTTTCTTTTGGAACTCAAGGGCAAAGGAAAATGTTGCAAGCTTTATACCACCAGCAGATTTTAAAAAAAATTATAATCAGTAAGTATTTTTAAAAAATTAATTTAATATTAAAGACTAAAAAACCCTCAATCATCACCATCATAATTTTTTTGAAACATGGTAATTTAAGGAACACTTGCAAGTTTTGCAGTTGTATAAAACTTACAAACTTTCATGTTAAGAAGCAAGGACTGAGTTCGAGTTGTTTCTAAGTGAGATTTTAAGACCAAAATAAAGATTTCACAGCCTTGAAAAATAATCCTGCAGAGGAAACTTAGGGCTTCTTATATGTGCATGTCACATCTCTCTTTGAGCACCATCCTTGTCATGTCAAAATGTTTTTACTTTTCCTTGTTTCTTATACAACCTCCTGAAAAAAGACTAAGAGGAATGGGTATTTTAATTGCAACTCAGTCTTTGTTTTGTGGGGAGCAAAGCAAGCCAAACAGCATTCCCATAAGCCTTTTGATATGTACAGTCTGTTTGGTTTGTGATTTAAGCAGCATTGAAATGTATGCCTCTTTCTGCTAAATCAGAAATCTAAATGCACAATCTTAGACCATAGGGACAACAAATATGTTTCTGGCATAGTACAGGGAGCTCTGTCTGCCAATCAACCATATTGATTATTTATATGTCAGACATTTCTTTAGTACTATAAACCATAAAAAGAAAAATCAACAGTATCTATTAGATTTTTTTTCTGCTGCTACACCTTTAAGGTCTAGATTTATTTCTCTGTATTCACATAAATTAATCAATCAGAAACAGAAGTTTTTGATGTAAGAGTTGAGAAATTCTTTTGGGTGATTAGATGCACATACATTTAGCAAATGTTATTGCTGAGCTATTGTGTTATAAATTCATAACAGTAAAATATATAAAATAATTTTTTCACGGTTTCTTCATCAGTCAACTTTATTTCTGTCAGCTGTTGTCTCAGTTAAAGACATGCCTAATTATTTTTTTAAATAAGAATATTTTTGTGTGTTGTTTTCATTCCAAATATCCCAATATAATTAATTTCTTTCATACCCTACCTCAGTAAATTCTCAGCCTTTTATTTAAAGTCTTCTTCCTGAACACAAATTATTCTGTAGTTAAGAAGGTTGTAGACTATATCAAAATTAATTTAAGTCTGTTCAAAAAAATCCATGTTTATCTCTAAATAAAGAATTTAACTATAGGTAAAGACTACAACGGTGTTTAAGCTGGAAATTGCTTGGTTTGCATTTTGCTTAGAGGCTTGTTATCTTTGCCTTAATCACTGCTAAATCCTCCTAAGATTCAGAGCTTTGCAGGCAAACTCAGATGTAAAAGGAGGAAAATATTTAGACACTTACAAATCCTTAGAGAGGATATAAGCCACCTAACCTTGCTGGGGATTTGCCTGCCAGCATTTGCCTCTTTGTTTACCAGATCTCATTCTGTCACTCCAGCTGAAACGGGTGGTCCTGATACCCTTGCAGCAGCAGCAGCAGCAACTTTTGTCCTTGCTTGTTCCCCTCTGTGACACTTTCTGGCCACTCTTCTCAGAAAAACTTTTTAAAAGAAAGCAAAAAGGGAAGGCAATCTTCCTCTTTTCTTTTCAAAGTCAGTTCTTAGGGAAATATCTATTGATGCAGTCTACTCTCATTACTTTTGCTGGACATTTCTGCTCAACTTCAAGAGGATGACTTACAGTTTTATGTGAAGTCCCAGCCTCACTTGCAAGTGGACTGGGTGCAATCCTGGTTGTACAGTTTGATCTCTCTGCATTCAAATCTAAGACATGTATTTCATCTTCAAAGTGTATGTATAATGGAAAAATCTGACAGACAGGATGTTGGTAAAAGGGAAGTCAGTGGAATACTGGGAATCAAAGCCATCCTGAGCTCAGTGGGGATTTATGTCTGCTGGCTCTTGATGATGCTTCACATAGTTTCTCAATGATAATGGCATCTGCTGGGTCAAGAAAGACATCCTCTCATTAAAATGTATATACCTGGGTAGCCAAGGCATGAGATGGCAGAAAAAAGAGAGAGCACCATGTATTGCTTGGGAATCTAGAATTACTCCCAAAGAACCCATACCTAGATAACAAAGAAAAAAAACAGCAGCAAAAACCATCCAAAGCTACTGATAAAAGCCAAAACAAGAAAAGAAGTCCCTGGTAGACCTATACTTAGGTCTCTGGCAAATTAGAATGTAATTTTTTGGATTTTCAGCTTGTTTAAATTTAGTACAATTACCTTATCAATCTATTAATTTAGCACAAAGGAATCTGGGGGATATCTTAATTAACAACTAGCTGAGTATGCACTTGAAGATAGCTTCATTTTTGCAATGAAGAACATTTTTATGGGAAAGGACGAGATATAAATACTGTCAAGAAATGCATTTTCTAGAATGCCTTTATAGGACAGTAAGATCTGATACCTTTGTTTAGACAGTATGTGAGAAGTGTAAGATGCCCAATTCCTTGTCTATCAGTGAATAGGTGAGCCTTTCCTACTTAAACACCTTTTTTTTTTTCCTGAAAGCAAAAAAGACAAATCTCAAAACCCCGTATACTTTGATTGTAGACCGCAGCCTCAGTACAAGTTTGTTGACAGGATTAGGAGAGTCATGTTGTATTTAAGCGCATTCTGAACACTACTACAAAGATAATTTTCTAACTTGTCTTTGCATGCTTTTATTTTCTTTGAAAGCAAATCTAATGTAATCATCTCTACTGTAAAGATTCCTTATATTGGTTTCCATAACAGAATTTTTTTTTTCCTACCAACTTCCATCTCTGATGACATAGAGTATGAGTTTTTGGTTTTTATTTGATCATTACTTACCCTGTGTCCTGGTTTCATCCAAGGACAGCATTAATTTATTTCAGTAACCATGAGGGGTAGAGCCTGGACTGGTGTGGGTGTGGCCAAGACCCTAATGGTACTCCACTTAATCCTACCTCATTTCAAGGGAGTGGGGTAAGGGATTTTCTTTCTCCATCTTCTGAGAAGAACGAACATGAAGGCTGTGTCTTCCCTAACATGAATCTCTACATGCTTGGATATATGACAATAACTTTGGAGTTTGAGTTACTTATGGCAGTCAAAAAGATTTCAGACAAATACATAAGTAATCAGCTGTAATATAAGCTGCAAAAATATGTAAAACATGGAATATGGATACGTGTATTGAGAGGGAAATGGATCTTGCATGATGCAGTTCAACTATGAGAAAACAAAGATTACAGAAAGTAGAGCTCAATTATGTGGAGAAAAAAGGAGATTTGTGTAGGTCAATCTTTTGATTGTAAGGCAATTAGAACTTCTCAGTAGTAATGAATTTTGTCTTTCACAGTAACTAAAAGACTTGCAATATAAAGAAGAGGTTTTAAATAAAGGATAGATAGCAAGAAAAAGAATGGGTGAAGATGAGCTGCTTCATAGGCTAAGAATTTTTAAGAAATGATGCCAGGACATTAGATCAAAAGAACAGCTATAGAACTGAATAACATGTTTCTAGAATTGATAAGAGAAATGTATAGGAAAGCTGGCTTAAGATGCTTTTGAAATTATTACCAAGTGGCTGTCATCCTGCAAAAATAAAAGACATTCCTGTGGAATTTGGTCAAACTCCCATTTTTTCCCCCGTTTTTACTGCATAGGTGATATTACTTTTTCAACTGTACATTAACTTAGAAAAAAACTTCTTAACAGCCCAAACAGACACCACTGGTGCAAAAAATGATGCCCACTGTTAAAATGGGAAAAATATACAATTCTGTTTTGGGTAAGGTGGGATACTGGAAAATCATGCTCAGAGGCACCACACAGTGAACAAAGGCTCTATTATGTTTTTAAGAGCTTCTATTAAATTACTTTAAATATAAGCTGTAAGAAAACAACCAGTACTGTAAAAAATCCCCCAAACCCACTATTATAGTACTAAAGAGAACCAGGCCTGAAAGAAGCTGTCCTTTTTCTTGTATCACAGAAGTCATCCCTTTTATATATCAGAGAATAAATGCAGTCTGTTGCATGATACCACTAGTAGCATTTACCTGTCCAGCAGATAATCAGCATTTGCTTGTCTTGTCTTGAGGATCCTCTCTTCTCCCCTCCTCTATGTATAGTGCTTTGCTGTTTCAACTACAAATAGATGCCTATTGTCCAAAAGGTAAATACATTTTTATTGCAAGAAATACCTTTTCCATTTCTCTCAGGATGTTATGTTTTTATCTATTGTTATTCAGTAACCAAGCCATAAATAATATTTTTTCTTATCAACATTAGGGTGCAGGTGGCAGAATTATTCTCATGCCATGTGGTTTAGTAGAAAACTGGTTTAAGTAACATCCAGTTTCTATTGGATTGACTGAAGACTTCAGTTCAGGGGATCCATCCTGACTAAGTGACTTCTCACAGAAAAAAAAAATTGTCAGTTTCTTGCCCTTTGTAGAGGAAAAAACCGATAACAATAGTAACAACAAAACATCTGGGTAAATATATGAATTGTACTTTCAACCACTTTGGCCTGAATTATTCTGGAAAGAAAATAAAGTGGAAGTACTTCAGGATTCACCAGAGAGGGTTTTTTATTCATGAAAGTTATTATGTAAATTTCTGGCTTAAAGAAAGAGCTCCTAATAAATACTAAAGTTGTAGAAAAATGGAAACTCAACGGGGATTACATTCACATGCTGTACTTCTTGATCTCTAGTACTTTCCTTTTGGGAACAAATAATTGGATGATTAAGTGTGATCTTAAGTAATGACCTTCTGAATAACTCCCAAAAACATGCACCTGGGAGATTTAAGTGGTATACTAAGTATCTGTAAGAGCAAGCTGAAAGTGGTAATTACACCGAAAGCCAGTGTAATTGTTTGGGGATCAATTGTCAAACACTGGAAAACTTGAAAAAAGTTAATGAAAGCTCAGTACACAGACTCGTGTGACTTCAGTGATTTTCAGATAATTAAGGACAGGGTTAGAAGGTAGCGTGAGGAAAATAGAAAGCTATTTAGTTTGCTTTTGTTGACTGACATTTGAAGGGATGAAGGATGTAAATATTTTTGTTAGAACAGAGTCTACTTTAAAAAAAAGTCTGTTCTTTGCCTCAGATATAATATTTAGCTGTTAAGAAGTGACATTTTTTAATCAAAATAATTATGAACTGTTCTCTACCCCCACTACCCTTCCTGTCATGGGCACCGGAAACCCCTCAGAGCTACTCTGCCACTGGAAAAAGGATATTGAAAGATGAGGGACAATAAATCTCTGGATTTCTCATTAAGTTTCCATTATGAAGCTGTTTGAGCATAATGGGAAGAGGGTTTCTGTGTTGTACAGAATGGAAGTCCTCAGTGTGAACATCAGTTATAGTAGATGTCAGGGTGTCAGACATACAGTAGGTGGTGTTAAGAATGTTACATCTTTACAGTGTTCTTTGTCCTTGCCCTCAGTGCTGGATCTTTTTAGGATGGATTATTTTCCCTCACAGCAGCCAATACAGTCGTTGCTTTGCATTTGGGGCTAAGACAGTCTTGATAGCACACCAATAAGTGTTTGCCTGTTGCTGAGCCATGTTTGCACAGTGCCAAGGACTTTTGGTTTTAGCCATTCTGAGCCTTGGGGAAAAGGAGAAGGAAGGGAGGTCATTCATGGTCATGGCACTTGTTTTCCCCAGTGATCATTATGCATGCTGAGGCCCTGCTGGTGGGAAGTAGCAAATAAATTCTTCATTTCTCTTTGCTTGTGCATACCACTGTTAACTCATCTATTTAAGTCTCTTCATGTGTATGCACAAGTCTTCTTGTCTTCTATATTCTGTCTGCCCTGCAGGAGAGGGGAATGAGCAAGTGACAGGGTAAGTGCATTGCTGCTGGCCATAATCAGCGCATCACACCCTTGCCTCTGCTCCTTAGAAATACAGCTCCTAGGAAGGTTTTTGAGACTTGTCCTTAGTAGTAGGATTTATACATCAGAAGAAAGAATACTTAGCTTGTTAGTATACGACCTTTGCTACCTATCTCTAGACATGCTGATAAATGGTGGGGCTTATATATCGTTTTAGACCTTTCCATCACCCTCACCCCATGTAAGAGGGATTTTTCCTTAGATCCTGGGAAATGGCAAGAATGTCACAGAAGGAGCTTTGAGTGTTTCTCATTCCCCACAAAAAGGTTATTTTCCAAAAAGTGGTAGTTTCCTATGGATGCAGACATGGATGACTGTCTGAAAAAACATTTGCCCAAGTAACGCTGGACAAATCATCTAAGATGAATATTAATGTTCTAGGGAAAAAATTAGCTGTGCAGCCAAACCAGCTCTACTTTTACACCAACGAAGTGTAAACACACAGCTTTGTTTGAACAGGAGGATTCTCTATTTTTTTGTCTCAGGGACCTCATCTTACCAGTCTGTCTTAATGGCCTCACCCTTCCTGTCAACTGATGTCATAAAAGAGCTCTCTAACACCGAGAGCAGCTGCTTATCTAAACAAGCAGTGTCCTGTGTCTAGAACAATCTGATGTCTCTATTGTAAAATGTTTTCTTTCAGGAGAGGAATGCACCTGCTGCCTAGTTAGGAGGCTGATCTTTCTGAAGAACTTTTGCCATATATTTGAAGTGCCAAATGAGAGATTGGCATCTGTATGCAGTAGGCACAGTTACTCTCCCTCCTGTTCCATTCTTCTGTCTCTCCTCTCAACAACATGCCTTCGTGCCCATCCTGGCTTTTATGTCCTTCCCTTGCTCTTCAGTATGGGTCCTTTTCTTTCTTTCTCCTCAACAAAAGCAGCTGGTGCCATCTCCACGTTCATAATGCTGTACTTCTCCTTGGTCAGTTCTCTTCTTACTGTTTAACTGGTGCTGCGTGTCAGGTTCCTCCTGCAGCTGATTCTATTTCTGCCTATTCATTTCAGGGAACTGTGTCCAGCACCAATATCTGAAAAGTTGCTTGTTTCAGTTTGATTTTGGAAACCTCCAGATTAATGTGCTGTTAACACAATAAAAGCATCCATTAGAAGGTGCTGAAATCATGCTATAAAATACTCAAGCCAGTGATGCAGAATTATCACACATCTGCAAACACTATTCAGACTACATGACATTCTGGTCATATTGGAATAAGTACTTAACAGGTAGAACTCCCACTGAAATTAACGGGGCACATTTGAAACCCTTGACAATTTCTGCCACCCTAAATAAGGTAAGAACACTTCATTCAGAAATACTTCTCTCCCGAAATTTATGTTCATGTTACTTAAAAATATAAGCTTTCACTTAGTTATTATTGAAGCTAATAGACATTTTTTATGCCATGAAAGCACAGGGATCTGACACAACATTGTTTCCAGGTCTAATTCAGTTCCTAGTTTAGTTTCATTCCTCTATTTTTTTTTTTTTTTAATTTGTTTTTTTTACTTCAACAGACTTACTGGAAAAAATTGGTAACAGAAAATCATTATAAACTAAATGTTCATAAACTCATTGTGAAACCTGACTTCAACTCACGAAACATTGTAACTAGATTAATATTGCTACAGCTGTGCTTCCACAGCAAGGATCCAAACAGACCTGAGCAATTCTAGTCACTTTTGCACTTTTTGCTGATGTGTTGGAATTCAATCCAGTGCAGAACATAAATAAACCTAGTTTTTGACCCATCATGAAAAATGACCTCCTTCTCCCCTCTTCATCCTTCTCAGTGATACTTTTCCTACGCAATATTTTCATATTTTTGAGTATCCACAGGAGGTTTAGTACAATTCCAGTAGTGAGCTAGGTTTTTAAAGGTCTGTATTTGCAATTAAATAAATTCTCCATATAAACAATTCAGTTCTTAACTTTTACAATTTGGTAAGTGGTTTCTATGGTGATGAACTCCTAGCATTCAAAGAAGGATGGATTCAGCTGATGGTTGGGAATGACAAGCAGATTTTGGGTCCATTGCATTGACCTTTGAGAAGAATCTGCATCTATACCACAAGTATTCAAGTTCAGTTTTATAAACAAGACTGAATTTTTGTCTGCTATGGGCTTCTTTGCTCTCTGCACTCAATTATGGCTATAAAACAAAAGACAATATATTCTGTCAACAGAATGAAATAATGCTGCTAGGTAATAGAGTTTGAAATGTTTACAAACCTATAAATGAAAACTGCTCCATTAATATGAATGAATATAATAAAATTCGTTCATGATAATTACTACATGCATAATATTGCACAACAGAGCTATTTTTAGCACATTAGTTACAGGTTTTATAGACTTGAAAAAGCAGTGATTGTTCATAAGTATTATCTTCTGCTATACAAAAGAATGTTCTTTCACATCCTTTCATTAGGTGTTATAGGCCTCACTCTGTAGTGGGCCAAGTCTGATTTTTAAGTGTGGAAGGGGAATTACATGTTCTAAATCATAAGCATATTTGTAGTGCTGATCCAAAGAATATTGTCTTGTAGAAAAAGCTACCAGTTCCTCTTTTTCTCAGTACTGAAGCCTAGTGGTCCAGTGTGTCCTTTTACAAAGTAGGTATAGCTAAAGTTTATTGACAAATTAACTATCTCAATACACATGTATTCAGATAATTGAGTCACTGAATGTGCATGAGTGATGATGTTGGCTTTGGTTATTTTGCCTTCCAAATGAAAGAGGCAGAAAAGTTTCTACTGGATTTCAGGTGCTCTAGTAATTACATATCTGTCCTTACATGCTGTAAATTTAGCTCATTACTAAGAAAAGGCTTGCAGAGTAATCTAGAATGTTGACATGACAGGGATAGGCAGGAAGAATTCTGTCCTAGTATACTGACTGATAAGTGGGAAAAGAGAGAGAAAACAGAATATTTTAAAAAATCATTAAGGTTTTGCGTGAAAGATTGGAGGAATTTTGGCATATTATCAAGCTGCAGGCAATTTGGAAAGTCCTAAATGATGTGAATATCAACCACACAGCATCTGAGTTTGTGTCGATGAAATAGTGCAACCCTCAATAAGACATTACTAATGGAGGGCACACTTGGTTCCTGTGGCTGCTCCAGAAGAAAAAATTCATATTATGAACAAGTTCATTTTTAAATGCTGATGGATAAAAGAAAGACATAATTGATCAGAGGTTTTGTTTATAATAGTAAAAATTTGTAGGTTATTTCAACCTATGTTAATAATTCTCATACTAATGAAAATCTGGCATATAAAGCTCTGTTTAAACTACCTTTGGATCTTCAATCTTTAGAGGTAAATTAACTGTCAACAAGAGTGTGGTGGGCTGGAAGTTTCATAATTAGAGATAGAATGATATAGCAGGTGAAGTATACAACTTTTATTAGTGTAGGAGGGCAGCAGTTAACTTCAGAAGCCCAACAACTGTTTGCTGTGATCTTTTTTTCTAATCAGTCAAACAGGTTTCTCTCCAAAAACCTCACAGGTCTTACTTTCCTTTGGTTTTAGATCAGAGACTATAAGACACTTTAGTTCTGCTACCTTGAATTTCCATGAAAACATTACCTGTGTGCAGGATCTCCAGAAGGAATCACCTTGTTGTTTGATAGGTTTTTCACACTCTCAGAGAAAAATCTTAGGCTACATCCCAGAGACTCTGTACAATTTTTTTAAGGTTAATACAGACTATTTTGTTTCATTAATGTAACTTCCATCCTGTAGAACAAAATCTCAAAATATTTCAGGCCTCTATCTATCTACAGCATACATTCTAGAATAATGGAATCATGGGTTGTAAGGGACCTTAAATATCATCTTGTTTCAGCCCTCTTGCCATGGCAGGAACACCTTCCACCAGACCAGGTTGCTCAAATGTTTGAGCCCATCAAACCCAGTCTTTAGAATCACATCCACCCTTTGATGTTTCTGTCAACTCAAGATTTTCAGCATATTTCCAGGTATCTTTTTTTAGCAATTAACTGTACTGATGTCTCCCATTTCTTATTACAGACCTCAAACACAAGATTATCTTTTTCCTTGTACTGGCCATTAAGCCTAATTTACTTCTTCACAAATTTTCCTGTAGACTGGGACTTAGTCACACTGACTGATTAATTATTATACCAACTCTGAGGTTCACTGGGAGTGCTGTAAAATAAGTTTGTGGTTTCTATTTATGTAATATTTTTTCGTGGTTATCATGTAAAACTCTTGGCAACACTTTGAGCTTTTCTTTGAAAACACCTTAACTATGCAGAACTGTTCCATAATAATATATTTCAGTCAATGTTACTTGTGAAGCAGACTCTTTTCTCATGTTTCTTATTTCTTTGCTTCCATATCCCAAGATTAAGCTCACTCTTTTAGTTACATTATTTCATTCTTCATTTTGTTATGTATTTTAATCTTTAATTCCCTCTCAATGTCACTGCAGTCCAGAATGCAGCTCTTCCTATATTTTTGTTTGCTGGTGTCTGAACTTGTATCTGTCCATATTAGAGCTTCAGTTATTCAAAGGAATTCACATTTTAGACAAAGAGGTTGTCTCCTCAGTATTTAATATTCCAGACATTTTCACATAATTGCAAATTTTAACCAACATCCAGAAAGTGTATTATTTTCAATATAAATGTTGCTGAAGATATTTACTTCACCAAGCCAAGAATTAAGCTAAGGTGTTACCAGGGGGAAAATTTCTTTGTAGATGATTATTTCTCATTTACAGTAGCTTTTTTAATCGATGAGCTACAAAAAAAATTTAATTCCTTTTTTTTGGCAAGGGGACACACTTCTGCAATGTGTCAAATTTTCAAACACATCTTTTTGTCGTAGACCTTAACTAAATGAACTTTCCAGATTGAGAGAGGGGCACAATATATGGAGATATTCCTTTATAACATGTGGGAAGATGAAATAAAAAGCATGAGCCTTTACTGTGAAAAGAAAACCTTCTTCAGAAACAGTCTTTACTCTGACTAGAGGAACCAGCAGCCTTATCCTAGTCAATCCTTTCTCTACAAGATTACTTCAGAGTGTCTCCATGGCCCAAAACTAGTCCTGGATACTCCCACTCCATTAGCAAGTAGCTGGATAAAGCTGTACTTCAAAGTCAGGATGGGAACACAGAGATTAATTTTGTCTTTTTTACAATGAGATAAACGATTTTTCAGGAAAAAGTTCTGGTGCTAAAGATAGAATTATTGTGAATAGAGTTAAAATTACAGGTTCTTAAATGGGTTGATGAATATTGAATGATTTAATAATGATCAAATGTTGTAACTATAGGAATTTTAGTTTTTCATGGAATCAGTCCACATTTTTTCCCCTTGTTTACACTTCACTTAAAAACACTAAGCCATATAGTTGCCCAAATATTAAAAGCTTCTACAGAAAATCTATGAACTAAAAAAAATCACCTGAGGAAAGAGATAGAGTGAATTACTTATTTCTTTCTGGTATAATATATCACCTGCCTGTACAATGGTGAATTGACTGAGTAAGTTAAAAAAGAATATATACATAAGTCAGAAGAATTCTTTGTCACATTGTAAATGCATATCCTGTTGTCTTGCTTTTCAACTGAAACATGAAACCTGTCATTTCACATAAAATATGGTGACACTGGGTTATTTAGCTTTTGAGATATTTCATCAGCAAGAAAGGTTTTTTGAGATAGAGGGGCAGAATAACCAATTAAATTCATTCACATTTACTACTTGCTTTGTTGCACACATAAATCACTGATTCAAAGGGAGAATGAAATTTAGGCCAACTTTTCTCTCAGCTTTAAGCACACAATCCTCATCCTAACACCTTTCAAAAGGCAATAAAAAATTGAAGTTTAATCATCCTTTCTTTGTGTCAGTCTTAATTCCGCCAAAAACATGTATGTCCTAATATTTAAAACCAGGAAAGTATATTTGCTACACATATTTTTGTACAGAAAAAGCAACAAGGTTTTTTTCCTTTTTGTAAGTGTAACCTCAAGTTCTTGAGCTAGTGTTTTCATAAGGATGTGGTAGGAACAAGGAAGCAAATTGTAAACATTTATCACTAAGCACTGCATTTTTTGATTTTCCGGTGTAGGGTACTTTGGGTACGCAGATATACCTTAATACCAATGAAAAATGAAAGGTTATGACACCTCTGGATTATCCCACATGAGAGAAGAAAACTTGGTGATAAAGTGCCCAAGTTGAGCACTATCCTTTTATTGTGTTTTAAATGCACTCTTTGAACCTTAAATAATGCTGAGGCACAATTTCATCTCCTGGTGTAGTCCAATTGAAGTGCGTGGAATTGCACCAACAATTCAATTTATCTCTGTGTGCTTGTGCATTTCTGCCTGTACTTGCAATAGTTTATTGTTAGACTTCCTTCATGCATGCTGTCACCATAATCCAAATCATAGAGTATATCATCAAAAAACATCTCAAAGGCTGTATAAATAAGAATTCACCTGTCTTCTCCAGCCATGAAGGGAAAAACAGTCTCCATCTATTTATCTTCTCAAGGCTAGGTCTGTTTTTCCCCGCTAAAATGAGAAGTTGGAAAGTTCCTAGCTATGCTATCTGCATTTTAATGAACAATTTCTGTAAAGATTGGGCAAAATTCTGACCAGGTTTCCCCTGTGGAGGGAAGGAAGGGTCAGCAATTACAAAATCAGGGAAGAAATAGACAGGATTATAATATTATATGCAGGATTACATTGTTTTAGCAGAAACAGTAGGGATTTTTTTCAGGCTGTATTTCATGAATTTTAATGCTCTAAGAGGCATGTCATCACACTGCAAGATTTCCCTAGTCCTCACTCATATGAAGTGTTGCTTCACACTTTCTCTAGTGCATACAATAAACACAGTGTTCCCCTGCAAAATTTGCACATGGTGGGCAAGGAGAAACACTTTACATTCTCTCAGAAAGCACTTGAGTGACAGCCAGCTTATCTCTCTGCTGCTGTTGAGTATATGTATATGTATATGTATATGTATATGTATATGTATATGTATATGTATATGTATATGTATATGTATACAGGAACTCAGACAACACTGTGGGTGGCGGTTTTAAAAGACAGACTAAACAGGACAGCTTGAAATTTTAAACTTTACTAGTTCAGTCATTTGCACACTATCTGCAAATGGGTAGTTCTTACA
Source organism: Acridotheres tristis (assembly GCA_037013685.1). Taxonomy (NCBI): domain Eukaryota; kingdom Metazoa; phylum Chordata; class Aves; order Passeriformes; family Sturnidae; genus Acridotheres; species Acridotheres tristis. Next base: position 96,660,370 of record CM072886.1, on the reverse strand, counting down.
TATTTGTAAGATATAAATATATATATATATCTAAATATACTTCACCAGTATATTTGAAGTACTGCTGATCTTAACACTTTTATGTACTAAATTACACATGAATATGGAGATCTGATACCGTGTAGTTAGAGCTGATGACCTCAGTGGTGCTTGTTTATTTATTTATTTTTCTCACTTAGGCCTGATGTTTTTACGCATCTAGCTATGGCTTTGATAATGCTAATCTCCTTTTCATGTCTTCCCAGCCACCTCTCTTGTGTGTTCAGCAGGATGCCTGCCTATTTGTGGTGCCACACACTTGTCTGTTACTGTGGCAACTTCTTGTTCCTTGAACCTGTTCTATATTCAACTGTTCTAACCTTTATTTTCTCCCTTGGTGCTCACATTGCTCAGTTATGAGTTTATAGAATATTCACAGTGTTAGAAAACACTTATACACAGTTTTTAGTTATACCATATTAGTACGCTTCTATTCATGTTCAAGTCAAGTTAGTATTAATCCTATCCTAATTTGTGGACTTTTATAAGTGTCATGCCTTTGTTTTGGCTCATCTCAGTGACAGTAGGTTACCCAATGCCTGCTGTGGGATAAGTTTATACATTTGGATGGCTACCATATAATACTAGTTTGCCATACATCTATGCCTCAGCTCACTGCTTATAGAATGTCTCTGGTAAAAGAAAAGACTCCAACTACATATCTGCCTCCAGATTAAATAACATAATTAATTATCCAGTCATATCTGATTTTTCTTTAAAATTGCATTAAAACCAAACCAAATCAAGTCTTGGGTTTTCTGGTATTTTTCTTGCCAATATTGTGGCCAATGAACTGTCCTCAGAAAGCTCTTAAAAAAGCCCTCAAGAATTGGTTGAAAAATGGCAACAGAGAGCAGAGCCAAAGCTTTTGCATGTTCATGCTATTTTTGGTATTCCAAGGTAAATGCTAGGTAAATGAAGACTGGAGTCACAGATGTAAGTCAGCAAAATATACACAATTTGTTCTGATTTAGGTGAACTGATGTTTTTCAATGACTGCTATGCTTTTATCCATTTGTATTTTCCTTTTCTGTATCACCTTTGAAATGCTTCAGGTTCCAGCCAAGTTTACCAGCAGATATATTTAGTTCTTCTCAGCACTTCCTACTGTTCAGAAAGAATAAACACATGTATTTAGATAAAATATCACTGCCCTTCAAATCCATGAGAAGGCCTTCATTTATCATTAAGCATGTGGTCGCTTCTATTAAATTTAGCTGATCACAGGAAACATTGAATCTTTTGAATCTTCAGACCAAATTTCTTTCTCTAGTTTACTACAGTTAAATAAATTTCATAAATATGTCTCTGTAGGTGTGTACTTTTTCTCTTCTTGCTTATATCCATATCAGGAAAAGACAGTCAACATTTTGTCTCAAGGAAGTTTTCATCAAAGTTTCATAGGAAATGAATGACATCAGTCACAGGCTTGTTGCTAAATCTTTTTTACTTAAATTTTAATGTCAATGACAAGCTTATTTTGAAGGTAAGGAACAAAGACATAAGGACTGCTCTCCTCTCCTCTTCTATTTAAATAGATATTTAATTTGTCCCAGGCACACAAATTTGCATATATGCACACCTCTAAAATTTAAAAAAAATGGTTTTGAGACTCAGTAGCATAATTTTCTGATGAAGTCTACAGAGTCTGTATGATGAGTCAAAAGAGAAATTTTTCGTTTAGAGCACCTTGCTGTAGACTGAAAGCACCTAGATTCTAAAGTGAGATAAGATTCCATTGCTGTAAAGCAACATTTGCATCTATGCTGATATAGTGTTTGCACCAGAATTCTACCTTTCCCCCAGAGTAATGGAGAAGTGGAAAAGGAAGAATTCTCTGGGAAATCTGCATGCTTTTATGTGGATTTCTTTGCCTAGCACCTGGCTGATAATGTTGATTGACTGTAGATTTCTTTCTAGTGGAAAGACAAATGCTATTGCTAGTGTGAATGGGTATAATTTACATTGCCACTAATTTATAGTTTATCTTGAGTCTCTAGGGAAAATTCTCATGTTTGCAAAAACCTTAGAGTCAAAGATCTACTTTAATATAAATTTTGATTTAAATTTCACCTTAGAAGTAACATTTACTAAATTGAATGCCAAAAAATTGATTAGAGAAATAGCTGAGTGCAGGGGCATGGGGGGAAAAAAATCATCTTGTTTAGAGGAAAGTGGGAGAATGTTTTCATGGACAAAAAGGCATATGCGATGAATCTTAGAAGTCTTAGAAGCTGGAACAGATACAGACATAATATTCAAAATTAAAATTATCAGATAAAGTATATGGCATTCCACCTCAGTGAATTATAGTCATCCCTTTGATTTCAATGTAATTTTCGTGATTATCTAGTTAGAGCTAAACTGGATAATAAAGTTAGTTAAAATGTACAGACAAATCTGTATTTATTTCCAGAGTGTGCACAATCAGATATTTTGCCAATATAGTTTGCTACTTCATTTGCATTTGCAAACTGTAGTTTGGGAGCACATGATTTGGCAATTGAAATGTTAATCATTGTAAAAAAACTAGAGGGATCAATGGACAATGGAATCCTTGGCAATTGTCAGCAACAAAAAAATGTGAAAGATAATATATGTAATATTTCTCATGCAAAAATTAACTGTAGCAAGCAAAATTATTCACAATCTTTGCTGAAGGTTATATTGCAACTTCTCAGAACCAAGTTTTGGTCTATGTTCTCTCTCTCAGTCCTTCTCTCTCTCTGTGGCAGATAAAATTCCCACATGATAGGATATATCAGTTGGCCTGTAACTGTCAATATAGTTTTAAGAATTTTGCAAAGTAATCTTTTCTCAGCAAATAAAATCAATATTGCTGCTGAAAGTTTAGAAAATGTTCATCTTACAAATAAAACAGGCATCATTATTAACTTTTATCCTTCTTCTGTAAAGCTTGGTGCAGGACCATTGAGGAACTTCGCACTCTGTATACAAAACAAGGCACATCTAATATTTCTTGTCACCTATTTTCAGAGGACTCCAGAGAGGTCTTTCCTATCTCTGTGTAGGAAACACAATAAAAAGCAAAATAAACAATACAAAGAAAAAAAATCATTTACAGGGAACATATCCTCTGGGTTTCCTAGTGTCTTATCATTCATGTTTGTCTTCCAAATTGCAAAGCCTGTAGGGAGTGGATTGTTTTGATATCTGCATGTTGTGCAAGGTCAAGGATACAGTCAGTGCTGAGTAAAGAAGTAAACAGTGGTCAGTCAAAATCATAAAGTCATGCATAAAAAGTTATATATGTTTATGTATATATATGTATATATACATATATATATATATATATAAAATCAACCTATCTTTGTATAAGTGGTGTCTAGGAGTTCAAAACCTATGTTCTCTGTGCCAGCCACTTGACCCTAAAATGACATTATGTCTTCTGAAGGCACTTCATGTTTGCTTTTTTTTTTTAATGAAAGATGTTAATGTTAAATCAGTATTAATCCTCCTGATTTGTTTGTGATAGCACTAAGCTTGATAATCCTAGTTGTTTTTAATGAGGGTCGTACAATTTTAGGGTTTATTTTTAAGGACACTTAGAACAACATCCCTTTAAACTAAAATTATCTCTGCAACATTTAGCAACAGCAAGAAAAGCCCTGTAAGAAGAAATTATTAACTGAATTATTAACTGAACATAGTATATTTAAATTTTTAGGCAAAAGTTTTAAAGTGCTGCAGTTTCCTTGGAGAATACAATGTCCTTGGAGATTTTTTGAATACATGATCCTGTGATATATTGCTGCAAAATGTAAAAGAGACAAGTGGAATAGAAAACCGATAATGTTAGAGCATGATCATCTAACATCTACTATCATGTCTTCATTCCTCAGACAGTAGATGTCTCCTGATATTCTACAGGGATTGTAAGATTGGACTATGAGGTGTCTGAGTTGCTTCACTACTGAGAGAGTGTCAGAAAACCATTATAAGTCATTGTTTTCTGGTCATGACCGAATAATAATCCAGTTTCTTGGTTCAGTGTTTTACATATATAGCTGAATAAAACTTCACATTGCATTTTCTGTGAAAATCCTCAGCCAGAATAATTCACTTTTACTCTTGTTGTCAAAAAACAAACTCCGGAAAATGGCCTTTATTCATATTTTACAGGATAATACCTATGTATCAAATATATCTTCTGCAGTCCGTTTGACTATGCTTTTCACATTCAAGTAGACATAAATGCTTCTAAAACTACAGTTTTAAACTTCCAGATTTTTGACAGAAAAGGTTTTTCAGATTTTACTGTCCAAAGAATTTGAAAATGGTGCATTTCCTCAAAACTCATGTAAAAGATAGGATATCCTCATAGTTCTATTATACAATCTCTCAATTTCAACCCATGGAATGGAATTGACTTTTCTGGAAAATCCTGGTTTTGGGGACTCTAAGCAATGGCTCTCTTCCCCATCATAATCTCTCCTCCTCCCTGTCTTCCAGAGGGTACAGATGAGGAAAATAAATAGACTTGACTGAATAAGGGGAGAGCATAAATGGAATGGCAAGCAAGCACGAGGGATGTGAGATTTCATATGGGAAAGGGTAGCCAGGTCAGGTGCAATTTGGTGTCTTTGGGCTTAAGCAATGCAATGAAGGCTCAGAGCCCTCATTGTCCATTTGCTCTCTCACTGGAGCTACTACTGGGTCTCTGCTGGCTAAAGCTTGGCTTGCAATGGGTTGTGAAGGTCCTCACTCACTTTATGCAGCCTGTGCCAGTGCTAAATGTTGAGTACATTTGTGAGGCACAGCTGCCTGCAGCTGGACTAATCATCTCTGAATATTAAAGGGCACTGCTGGGATCTTTTGTAATACTAAAATCTTGGTCTGAAGCATAAGGAGAATTTAATGCTTATGTATTCCTGTGTTGGAAAATAGCTTATTTTTTATTTTTAATTAGACTGTCATAGACTGAATAGTCTAGTATTAGACTGACTAAATAGTCATTAAGATCACACCCTGGAAGTCAGTGCATTTGGGGGCCTTCTGTCCTTAAATCTATTTTAAGCACAAGAAGTGACACCAGTGTTGGAGATACAAAGCTTGGAGCTCTGTAAATTTTTTTTGCAATAGCTGGGAGAGGGCATGGTCAAGACCTTACAGTTATTTGATGTGGAAAGGAACTCCCTTGCTTCCCAGGGAAAGGCCATTCCTTGCAGTTTAGCAACTTGGTGGGTGGAGCAGTCCACTATTTTTTTTTGTTGGGATGATTCCGTGTAAATAGTTTCTTTGTTCTATATCTTTTGTTATTACTATTTTTAATTTTTATTTTCTTATCCCATTGCTGTTTCCAGTAAATTGTTCTTATCTCACCCTGTATTCTTTGCCTTTTGTGATACCCATTGGAGAAGGGAGAGGAGTGGTGTGTGGTCTTTTTAGTAGGAGCACTAAATTTGGAGAATACCATTCCTAAATCACAACGAGGTTTAACAGAAGTTACTCTGGATATTTCAGTTGCAGGAGTCTCCAAAACATACCACTTGTCATGAGTTCCTATTGTATTGTAAGCAGCAAAAGCTTTGACCTGTATGAAAATTAGAATATAGCAAAAGTAGACTTTGAGAAAGAAAAAAGATGAAGCAGTTCTATTCAAAATTTTTTAGAAACGGTACAAAGAACAGCTTCAGTTCAGCAGTGGGGCAGACTGTTTGGGGTCACATGCAATCTTGGCAGGATAAAATTGACATTGATCTGGAGGATATTTAAGACAGATGAATTTGCTACCCTGCTTGACCCTGATTTTTTGTTGTTGTTGTATGGAATTATTACTAGCTTTATGCAGCCACTATGCTGCAGATAAGCATCATGGACAGGGCTTTTCAGCCAGGAGTTTATCTTCTTTACTGAAGTAAAAATGTGATGAGTCATCAGAATAAAACAGAGAAACAAAAGTTCCTCACATGGATGAGATCCTAAGTTCCTGTTGTGTCAGCGACTGGGTAAATTTAGTGTCTCTAGCCATTTTTGGGGTGTTTGGAATGCCTGCTGGTGTGCATTTGGTGAGAGGTGGGGCAAGCCAGGTCGTGCTGGGTTAGGCACGACCATTATATACACCAGACAGCTGGTGTTAGACCAATTATTCTTTTGCAATAAATGAGAAGCATAGGATGTCTAACCCAAAGCCTGAGTTTAACTTTGTCACTTGAAAAATCTAGTCATGCCATATTAGATGAAGAACCTTTGGGATTTTTTAAATTTCATTGGGGAAATGACCTGAGTTAGAATTAATTTTCCTCTCATGCTATTTGATCTGGATCTGGTGTCCAAGCTGTTCAGTACTCTAACTATATGAACAATTTTACTGGTGCACAGAAATGCACAGTGAGAGGATGAGAAAAAGGGTCCAAGGGGAAAAAGGAGGCAATTTCTTGTGATGGCAGCACCCTAGATGTGACACAACCCCCCAGAGTGGCATCACATTGAGAACTGTTTGTGTATGTAGCACTCTGGTCTGAGAAAAAAGAGACTTCCAAAAATTCTACACCAAATTTTATGTATTGACAAGAGAAAATTTCTGACTTGGGTCTCATTAATTTTCTTAGAGAAAACTGAAAAATTGCTTTATGTACTTTGTTTTTATTAAATCCCCATTTTGTTTCCTCTACACTTTCTTCTCCATTTTTTTCACCGCTTTGATTTAAACACTGTTTTACTGTTTTTTTTCCTTTCTGTATTTTTTTTTTTAAAAATTCTATTCTTTTCTTCTTTTAGTGTTTCGGATCAAGAGTGAGGCTTTCAGGTTATAGCAAGTGCATTCCAATTTCAGTAATTTTTTGGGGAATAATGTAGCTCTGGTGAATAATTGCTAGAAGACAGGTTTAAACATAGAGTAACTCTTAAACCGTCATTACCCTGTAGAGTGAACTAAAGTTACTGGACAAGAAGCACATGTGCTGTCAGTAAGGATTATGACAGTCCATATATAGGAAAAAACACTTGATTTTTTTTCCTGGAGCACATCTGGTTGAATTCTGCTGCTGCATTCTGTAGGATAGAAGCAATGGCAAACTTCAAAGCATAAGGACAGAAGAACTCAAAACAATATATTGTGTCACTGTCCAATTAAGAAAAGCAAAATAAAGTTCCTGAAATAGCTTTCAATTAGCACTTACTGCGTCCCATAGTATATCTAGTTTCTTAAAGCACCGTTAATGGTTAATATACTGCAATTAGCCCTTAAGTATGTGATTAATATTCTGTTAGATGCTTATTTAATGTTATTTGGCATTCATTTCCAATTAATAGATATTTAATTGAAGGTGGCTTCCTCCGTAGCAGAATGTCTGATCTCTTTTTGCCCCTTCCATGATTATTTTTTGCTGTTTGTTTTTCTTCAGACCATTGCCTTTAAGGTTGTAGAATTATTCTTCTTCTTGTGGTTCACTTGGCTAAGCAGAAAATAATCAGTTTTCTAGTCTGAAATACCTATTCAGATAAGTGTGCTGGGATTATGGATGCATCAAAGCACACCAAAATTTATTCAGCAAAATATATCTTGACTCCCAATAAAAGGTTTGATGAAAGAAAGCAAAAATGTCATATTGGTTGTTTTCCTGCTTCGTCCTGTTTTGTTCCCTTTTTTTCAGACTTTTTTTTCCACAGCATCACCAGCTGCAATAGATGTGAGTAGGGCAAATGAGGCAGGGAAAATACAGCAGCAAATAGATATGGTAATATGATTACCTTATGGAGAAAACTTTTAAATTGCTTTCCAAGAAGACGAGCCTATTTCAGCTGTGTGGTACACAAAGCTGATGCAGACGGGAGAAATTGTGTTAGTTACCAATCTACCACCTCATGAGGTCGGCACCCCATTGGTTGGTATTTGCATTCACAATTGTCCTCCTTCGGTTTAAAATCAGACAGCATAAAAGGAAATTGTCAAGTCAATTCTTGCATGTCCAGTTTGAGATGCATAAAAGGAGTCCAGTATTCAACAGCAGCAATAATCTAAACCTTGAAAATCCAGCCACCTTGAAATTCTTTCCTGTTGTGTTAGCAAAAAATGGCTAATCACTAAGCACAAAATAGTTTTGAAGGACCATTAGCTGCACTCATAATACTAGGTGGTCAATAAACAAGCAAATTCACTGAAATGTGTTCCAACTGTTGAATAAAGCTTGAATATATTCACTTCTCAGATTTATTTGTTAGATTCAGAAAGATGAGTAATAGAACTATCTACGGAATAACATGATGTCAAAATATTTCCAAATTAAGGATAAATGTATTTAATTTTCCAACCAGATTCTGCTGATGAACAGAATCTCTAGATTATGAACCAGAAACAGTTAAAATGCATAATTTATTTATTAAAAATGTAATTATATACATATGTTCTTAAACTTGGTAAAAACAAAGCTGTTGTTTTTGATCTCTGTTTTTCATGTACATGCCCTTACACCATGGGAAATGCCTAAGGGTGAATGAAATGCTCTTTCCATTGTAATTTTAAATTACTTTATAAAGCACTTTAGTTAATACTTGAAATTTATAACAGTTGAAATTTAAAATTGCAATTCTTAATTAGAACTTTATACCTGCCAGAATATCCCGCTTTAAGAGGGTACTGCATTAACTCTTTACATTAATTTTCATGTTGAGTTCCTGATATTTTTTCCATCTCCAATGTTTCAGATTTTTTTACTTCTCTAAGCCCTGCTGTTCAATTGGAGAAATCTCAGAAACATTTATGGTTTTTTTGAAAACTCCTGGAATGTTAGAATACAAACATCACGTCTTTCTTTAACGAGGTCATGAAATTAGGACAAAAAAGAAGTCAGAACTGGCAACCACTCAAGTTATTTCAATTCTTCAGAAGAATCTGGAACAAATAATTCAGCAAACAATTTGCAAGATGGCAAGAGAATGAGCAAATCCAAAGCAATAGAAGTACTAAGAGAGCCAGCTGGGGAAGATGCCCTCTTTGATTTGTTGCTTCTTAACAGAGAGGATCTCATGAGTGGAGATTGGAGGCAGTCTTGGCCAAAGCAACCACAAAGAGATCTCTGTTGACAGGAGGCAATGTGCCAGCAAAACTTCACACCTGGACACGAGGAGAGCACACTTCAGACATCAGGAAGGATGCTGTTAGGAATTGTCCACTGAATTCATTCAATGGAATACCCATAAGGACAAGTACAAAATATCTCCTCATAGCTCTTTATACCTTGTTTTATCAAGAAGCCTATACTTGGATGAAGGATTACAGAACTCCAGGAGCTTATGTTAAGCTCCTGGAACCTGTTGTTTTTTTCTCCTTTCTTTTATTTTCCTCTGCATAATTAATTATACCAAGGATGTGAACATCAGTTATGAGGCACAAGATAGATCTGAATGATGAAAAAACCTAATAAAAAAAGGTATGGTATAAGAACATATGTTTTACACTGAATTAAGAGCTTCTAATTAATACTTAATTTTACATAATCATTTATTGGGGAAAAAGGTAAAAAAAAAGGTCAAATCAGGCTTGTAGAGGAAACCTTTCAAATGGAGAGGCTACAGTCAGTTAGTTGAAGAAACAAGCCCATTTATAAATCTGATTCACCAAAAATTTTTTCTTGACACAACTCAATACATAGATGCGTTTATAGTTGAACTCTGAAGCTTTTAAAGACTGCTCCATGCATCTGACAATGCAGTCTGTCTCTATCAAGCAACTCATCCAACTGCTCTGTTGGTATTTTGTACTATGAATTATTTCAAACTTAAAATTTCTTATCTTGAACTTCAGATTAATTTAATCACGAACACTACTACTAAAAGACAATGTGGCTTTGAGGGCCAGTGCAGCCAGAACTACTTCGCCTGTCTGCATAGCCAAAGCCAGTTCATTTGTGGGAAAGTTGGTTCTGCAGTATTTTAAACAGAAGACTCTCTTCGTACTTCCAATTAATGCCTGCCTCCCAAAGCTTGGCCTAGATATATTGTTTTAAGAAGTTTTAAGAAATTACTTTTATCTCTACTAATAGATAACTCACAATCAAATTCTTAACTGGCAAACAGAAGTCAGTGGTGTATACATTCTGTTGATTTGTACCTGTCTGCTCTGGGCTAATGGAGTGATTGATAAACATTTCATGCTGAATTTCCACTATAAGAAAAGCAATATTATTCAGTGACTGACTTTTACCTTAGGCTTAAGTTCAACTCATTCATGTGCAGCTTATCTGGAAAGGAGAATATTAACCTTAAAAACCATGAGTAATTATATTTCAGCAATGCATAGTGGCATTTATTCAACTCTTCACTCCCTTAGTAGCTTCCTGCACCTTAACTCGGCATCTCCTTTTTAATCTTGCATCTGACATTTCATTACCTCTGAGTATTCAAAAAATGCTCCAAGTGGTACTGATTTCAGGTGGTTAGACTTTTCAGTCTAGGACTTCTAAAGGGCTGCATAAGCTTTGAATGATCTCATGTTGTTGCTTTATAGCTTCCTGTGACCCTTCTATTTTTATTGAATGTTTCATGGCCAAGCTCAGCACAGAATAGAGCCTGCTCTTAGTTGTAGCTGTACTGAATTGAGATTTCAGCATCTTTTAAATTGCCATTGTACTGACTGTTTCTTATTGCATTTTCAAGCTTACTTCACCTTGATAAATTAGTGTTTTCTATGGAGCCTTTTGAAATGTGTCCTTCATAACTGAATCCCAACAGAACTAAATTTCCCAGGAAATTTTTAAGCAAAGTGGGAGGAAAAAAATTCTTTGAAGGTTGCACCAGTCTAGATTCTGAACTTTACAACCATCTTGTAGCCATCTTAAAGTAAGGAAAGAGAAGCCATAGCAGAAAACTGTATTAATTTTTGTTAGAAAATATGGATTTTTTTTTGAAAGCGTTTAAGGAAAGAAAAAGATTAAGTTTGCATGTTTGTATGATTTTTCCATTTAAACAAGAAGTACTTGAATTTGAGAAGTTATTTTTATATAATTAACAAGATCATTCTGCACAAATCCACAAAGCATGTGTTACTGTAATAAAAAGTCTATTTTCTGTACAATTCCTACTTGTGTGACTTTCTCATGTAGTGGAGATATAGTAGTGGAGATATAGTTATACTGAGAGACAGGAAAAGAAAAAGAGAGAGTTATTTCATAATATACACTTCAGCTGAATACCACATACTCCAGATTCCCATGGTGGACATTGACCCATTGGAGACAGTTCAGAGGAGGACCACCAAGATGATTAAAGGAATGGAGCACTTCTGTGAGGAAATGCTGAGACAATTTGGATTGTTCAGCCTGAAAAAGAGAAGGCTTCAGACTGACCTAATTGTGCCCTTCCAATACCTGAAGGGAGCCTACAAGAAAGATGGAAAGAGACTACTTCCAAGACCATGTGGTGACAGGACAAGGGGAAATGTCTTTAAACTGAAGGACAGTAGGTTTAGATTGGATCTTAGGAAGAAAATCTTTACTGTGAGTGCAGAGGAACAGAGAAGTTGTGGTTGCCCCATTCCTGGAAATGTTTAAAGCCAGGCTGGATGGGGCTCTGAAGGACCTGGTCTAGTCAAAAGTGTTCCTGTTGATGATGGGGGATTGAAATTAGGTGATCTTTATGGTCCTTTCCAACCTAAGCCATTCTATGAATCTGTGATTCCATGATTCCATGATTCCATGATGACTGTACATCATCTGCTCTGCTATGTTTTCGCCATGCAAAAAAAAAACAAGCTCAAAAGATAAAGAATCTCTTCTATCCTAAGTGGCTGTTTTCCTTATAAATTTAGGTAATAAATAAATAAAAACAAAAGTGGTAGTGTAATTCTTCTCATCTCATCATAATGCCATAAGTCTTCTCCCAGCTAGAGAGGAGTTAGGCCTCTCTTTTTTGGAAGGGTGGCAGCCCCACTCGTCTCTCTGCTTGCTTTGTGCTCTTCTGACTGTGGCTTTTTCACTGACAGTTTTATGTCCTTCTAATTTGGGAAGCAGTTACCACCACCCAGCAATCCCAAGGACATACGACAATCTCTGAATTTCAAAATCTAATCAACTGTTTCTGCCCACCTTCAAAGTCTCACACAAACACAATTACAATGGACAACGGCCAGGAGACACTAAACTGCATCAAAACATACACAAAGACAGACACTAAAATCTGCCTAATGCACTACCTCCCCATCCCTAATATATTAATTATACTGGCACAGTATGAAAATCTTCAGCAAACATCCCCCAACATCCTCCTTTTTATGAGGTCAATAACAGTAGTGCAGGTAAAAAGAAATGTGTGTGTCCGTTTTGAAGTTGAGGAAATGCCAGGAGTTGAGTACAATTCATATGCTGTTCCACTTCACCTTCTTAGTTCCTATACTTCTGTCTTTCTGCCTGAATAAACTCTCGATTTCACGGCAAGTATAAAATGCAAGGTTAAGGAGAAATGACCATTTGGCCTTCATTTTATTGTAGATTGTTCCTAGAATGTTTGCCTTTGTTCTGTTGTTTGCTTTTGGTTAAGAGCTGAGCTCTTGTGGTTCACCCAGAGGTGCCCTGGAGTCTTCTGTCCTTCCAACTTATCACCTGACAGCAGTGATTGTATAGTGTAATTAAAAGTCAATGCTAGCTTTTGGGATGTATGGTATAATAAAAGAACCATCAGAAATTAGGACTTAAATAATGAAGGGTTCAGGGACATGTAGTCTGGTATTTGTTATGCATTTTAATAGAGGAAGTTTGCAGCTAATTGGAGGCTAACTAAACCCTTTGGACACATTTCAAGTCACGTCAATCCTTTTTTTTTCTCCCCAAGGAATCTGATAGGCCATGCAGCTTAGTACTGCCTTTTTCTATCTTAATTACCACATTGAATTGTGCTAATGTGGGTTTACTTTAGAGGCATGTGTTATGATTATAACCCAGCCAAGAGTTTCTACTATATTTTCAGAATCTAGTTTAAATACCTCTCTATCTACAAATAGTTGAAGAAAAAATTTAGACTAATTTGCTTCTCTAAATAATGCATTGTAACCCACGCATGTGTCTAGAGAAGACAGGTCACCTGAGTTACTCTGACCCACCCCAGCAGCTTGTAAATAAGGCTGTCATTATTCTGTATTTGAGATATTACTAGATCTGATTTTATATAATATTGCACTTTTTATTGGGTACAAGAATGGTCCTTGCCATGAGCACACATTCTTCATAGTGGCACTAAAAAGACTCATCACTTTTAAATATGTTAAGCCTGTGAATGGAAATCTGTATTATTCAATATGTCTAATGAAAAAAACATTATGACAACCCCATTTATTAGCTGCTTGTGGAATTTTTTCAAAGCTTGGTCAGTGAACCTAGTAGGCTGGCCCTCATAATTCAGGCTGAAGTTAGGAAGAATCAGAAGCTCTTTAAAAGAAAAGTAAAAATCAGACCTGTTGCATTTTGTAAATGTCAGGAGAAAATGCTGAATAATGCAAAAATCACAAGCACAAAAATATATCTCATACTTTACCAAGATATATGCATGCATGCTCAACTTTTTCAAGGAATTGGCAAAATAGTCGAATTGAAAAAATAAATTTAATCTTGGGCTTTTTTTTTGGAGGCTAACATACAGAAATTTGATCAAAAATATTACCTCATCTCCAGTTTTCCATGAGTCTGGAAGCAAAGTGGTTTGTGTGAATATATACAGGCAGAATTCCAAGTCTGGAGACACTTCTCTAGTCTATAGAATTTAGACTCTTTTGGCCAAGAAATCTACCAGCAGCAAAGACATATCTCAGAAATCAGAAATCATATCTCAGTATAAAGAGATCATATCTCAGAAATCTCATGTCTTCCTGTCTTTCTCCTACCTCTAAAAAAATAAATGAAATGTATTTTAACTCTGCATATGTACCAAAGATTTTAATTCATAGGACTTTCATAGATACCTAAGCTTATTTTGGTATAAGGAAAAGGCATAGATAGAGAACTTTTTTCTTCCACTCTCTTGAATTGTCTGTTGCTGCAGCAGTCCTCTGACCTTCCAACATCATTGTGCACTGTGGTGCCATGCTGGAAGAGTTTGGATAAATCACATCTCTTGGATCACAAGACATATTTGCTGCACTTCGGTTATTTTAATTTTTTGCAAGATCAGGAGACATCAAGAGGCCTTAATTAGTTTTCCAGTAGGCTCACACCTCCTCGGCTTTGTAGGTGAAAATTCTGATGAGAACTCTGCCCCAGGTTTCTGTATGTTAAACCCTCCAATCTTTATGAACATTCTCCTTGAGGAAGGAGGACTGCTGTTTCTGGGAAGTAGTTGGTGCTTGGTACAAAAAAGGTGATGGATACTCCATTCACATCCATGTTTAAGCAATGTGCAGAAAATGACATTGAATAAAATCAAGTCTTCTGATTAGTGGATGACAGAGCATGTGATCTGGAGCAGGAAACAACACTGGACTTGAAGAAATGTAGGACAGGAAGATGCTTCTAGTGTATAACTAAGAGATGACCTCAGATCTTCTCTTTCATTGTTGCTGCAGCAGGCTGCCAGCTGTTAAGGCAGCATGATTTTTGGAGAGGGAGTGTAAGAACTTTCTCTTTGTCATCCTTTTCCTGGTTCTTCATTCTCTCTCCTTCTTACTTCCTCTTTGCTTGTCAAGCCCAGAGATAATCTTCCAGTTCTACTGTCGAATCTCACTCATTTGATGGACTCATGGTTGAGCACTGAATATTTTTGATGCAGAAGTACTCCTTCTGTTATTGCTTTGTGAAAATAGTTCTTTCAGGAAGAAACTAGTCTGCCGAAGTTTAAAAAAGGAGATAAATTTACTGGGAAAATAATGGCAAAACAAATATGCTGGTGATATTTGAAAAATTACTGGCAGCCACTTCTGGCTGAATTCAAGCAACTATAGCTTGTAGTAAAACATGACAGCTTTAGTATTTAATCTGAGCACAGCCACTTTTCATGTTTAAATCTGATGCATTTTATATTTTGGAGAGAACAGTAGATACCTTAAAAAATACATTTCATTGCACATTTTCTTTTTATTACATATAAGAATATAGGTCTTATTTTGCTGTTCTTTAAATTGAAATTAATTAGAGATTAATTAATGTTTCCTTTAATGAGATCCTTTTATACTTTATTGGACTTTCTTATCCTTACACTTTTTCTGAACGATTTGTGTTCTGTGAAACAGATTTTTTTCCCCTGCTACTTAGTTTTTGGGTTAATTTACATAGTTTTTGACAAGCTCAATCATCTCTGTTCATGTGCAGTATTTTACATCATTCTTACCATTTATTATGCTTACTTTGGCCCCTTGTTCCTTTCCTTCATAATTTGATAGATCTTTTAATTCTGCAATAATTTGTGCTTCCTCCATTTGCATTGCCTTACCTGTTCCATTTTTCCTTTGATTTGACATGCAAAATCTGCCTGTTTTTTTTATTTTTTATTCTATAGCTTCATTTTAATTTTAACACTGACCTGTAAGGTATAGTTATAAAATATTTTATATTTAGTTAACCTTTTCATCTCTGACAGTAATAATTAGATTTTTTTTTTTAACCAAGTAATGTCAATTCGGTTGTTCTTTTGCAGATTAAACATAATTCTGTTTTCCTGGATTCATCTCTGCTCCCTGTCTGAAGACTAGTTAACTTTTTCGCACACAGTTCCCATATTTTCTAACATTTCAGTATCTTTTAAACTCTGTCTCTTGATTGGCAGGTTAAACTCGAGTTTAAATCCTGAAATATAACTAAAGGGTCATGAAGACCAAAGATAATGAAGATGGCAGATATGACACTATACTGTGAATGTGCCTAAACTGTGCTTAGAGGTCATCCTGGCAATTCATCTTTACTTAGAGTGCTTTCATCTGACAGTTGTCTTTTCTACTGAAGTCTCATAGGCCTCTGATATTCACAAGTTTGTTCTTTTAATGGTCATACAATGAAAGAAGGGTGTCTTTCTTTTCTTTTCGTACTTGTGAAGCTCTTTTCCTCTTTAAAAGTAATGTACTTAGTTTGAACCAAGTCCAGGTGGCAAGGAAAATACTTGTTTTGTATCAGTATACATTTTTAAAGGTATTTCACAAAAATGTCTGTTTATAAGTAACAACATCAAATTGTAAGTCTTAATTAGAGCTATATTTCAGAGGTCTTATCGAAAATGATGTCTTACTGAAAGTCTACAGATGTAACCTTTTGAAAGTGTCACTCCTTGAAGAGCAAAAGTTTAAAATTATATTCTCCTGCATCACATCCATGCCCACAGGTCCTTTAGGTCCTTATGTTCTCTGTGCTCCAGGGTCACGTCAGTTTTCATTTACACAATTTGCACAGCTAGGTGTGATTTAGAACATCAAATCTCTCTAACTGGCATTAAGAGGAATTTTAAAACAATCTTTTCTGGATTCTTTTTCTTCTAACAAGTTATCAAAAGGTTGGATCCCAGTTTCTGTACCCTAGGAAGTGGGCAAAAAAATATCAGACTGTACCTCATGCTCTTTTCCTCTTCACTGCTGTCTTTATGAAGCAGCTCTCTCTGTCAGTCACCTCCAACAGAAAAAGCAGGAGAAAGAACAGGGCTATAGTACCTGATGATCTTTGCCCATTTTCCAGCTTCCATTTACTTAATCTCTGAGAAATGGGTAAACAGTCTTTACTTTCCTCTTTGTTGATACACAGGCCGAATCTTGCTTTTTTTTTTTCAACTGAGCAATGGAAAAGACAGCCTAATTCTTGGTGAACTTCTAATCAGTTTTTGAGACATCGTTACTGCAAAATTTGATGTTATATTTTCATACGTACTATGCAAAATGCTGGATGCTATTTTAAAAGCAAATTAATTTTAATGATATTAAGCAGAAGAATATTCAGTAAAATGCATATTATTGCTTCCCCCTTTTTTTTTCAGAGAAGGATCAAAAGATCCAGATAGCACATGTATTCCCTTGCAGAATGTTCTGAGGCGCAGTGGTATGTCACTTTGAAATCAGATGTAGGATATAGCAGTGGTTATCAAACCAATACAATTCAATCTCAGGCTGAGATGCAGAGCTTTGTATGAAGACATAACATGTTCATGGAACTGGTCAGATACAGCCTTATATGCAAGAAGTAAGATCTGTAAAAATCCAAGTCCATGCTTAATCAGAAGCAGGTGACAAGAGAAGGAAAAATAAGAATCCAAGTCAGGGAGAATATGGTATATTTGGGATGAAAAATAAATTGGACAGGTTCTACCAGGCAGTTTGGCAGAGTGGCACTTTTCTATGGCATGAACTGAATGGTCAGATTCCTAGAAATGAGTAATGGTCACAACTTGGAAATACAGTTTTTGCAGTGAAAAGAAAAAACAAGTATACAGAGAAAATGAAAGGACAGCAACGAGCATATAGGGGTCAGCTGTTGGGATAAGGCTCAGTGGCATAATATGGCTGGAAAAGGTCTAGGAACAGAAATATAACCTCCCCTTTTTATCCACTACCAGACCTTTCTTCTTCTCTTAGCCTGTCAGTGAAGCAGCCTGTGTGCTGAAGCACCCTGTGGCAGTGAGGCTTATAGTGTATGTGCTACTACGTGGTGTGATTCTCAGGGTGGTCCTGAGCAGGGCAAGGAGCTGAACACCAGTGATCCTTGTGAGTCTCTTCCAACTCAGGATATGCCATGATTCTATGATATTCCTCCTGTTGGTGAGAACAACAGGATATGGATCAAGGATGAGGCACAAAATGGCACCAGTCACTCCAACAAGGCAAAGCTCTGAAGGCAGCAGATCTGCAGGAGACTGTCCTTGAGAGTCAAGGCAAATGGTCACAACCTCACCTGCCCTCCAGCTCAGCTGGCAAACTTCTGAGAGGGCACACAGTTAGTCACGCTCTGCAAGTGATTGCCAAAGTAGCCACTGCAATATAGACAACAGGGCAGGACAAGCAGACTTTACAGCTTTGCATAATTTAGTCCAAGGCTTATGTACAGCATATATAAAAATATGTGACAGATGCAGCGCTGAACTTTGAGGTTTAAGGGTCAGTACAGTGAAGTACACTACCATGAATATTAACCCACTCTCTTGGAGTAACAGGTTTTTAATGAGCCACGAGCCAGTGACATTAAACCGTATGCTAACACTTGGAGGAAGTAGTATGTTTGATAGTCTGTGCTACAATATTACATTTAAGTGGTCGTTTCATTACTGTAATGCAACGTCACTCCTCAGCAAGACAACCAGAACCAAGACACAGGTGTACACATAGGGACAACTTCCAAGGAAAAAATTCTGAATGAAATTTTAATAAGTGCTCTTTTAGATGAGCAGTGAGCTATAAGTGAGACTGCTTTTGTCAGAATCCTTCAGTGTGATGTGGAAGAATATCTAAAATTTGTAGACATACAAACCAAACCTGGAGTTTGGTTTTGAAAGCAATCTTTGCTCAAGTCTGCTATCATTTTGACACGTGCACACTTATTTTTCTATGTATTATTTAAAAAAATTAGTGTGTCAGCTGTGTCATTTTGAGGTTAAGAAATTATATGCAATGGATGTCCTGAAAAATGACATGGACTAGCAATTTGTTAAATAGATATAGAGAGCTGCCAAGTTGAGAAAATTTGGATCTAGACCCTCTGGCAGAATATTCACAAAAGCAAGATAACAAATACAATTTTTACTCTCTGAACTGGCATTCTGAATATAAATTAGTGAAAATTACTGCAGTATCCTATTTATTATTGACTGACAAAAATGTCCATTGGATCAAGATAAAAATCTGCCTTCCTTTGGGATTTGTATGCTGTTAGTACACTTATCACACACATGCCCAGCTACTGCAGGAGAGGGAGGAAAGAGAGTCTTAGAATTATTTACTAATGCTTAATATTTGTAATAATAGAAATATTTCTGCACAGAGGCCCTAAGATATTTGTTGTGCTTGACAAACAGACATTTTTATTATATAGAATGATATAGAAAAGGGAATTCATAAAACTTTAAAGTTAAGTGGTTAAAATTAAGCCCATAATGTAAGGGAGTATAAAAAAGCATAAATGAGATTATTTTTCCTTACTTCAGAAGGACCACTGCCAAATGATGTATGCTTCAATGAACTGAAAGCTGTTAACCGAGAACATGGGAAAGACAAAGACATTTCTAAATCCATCAGGCATTCCTGACAAACAAAAAAGTCCAATGCAGAAGAGAATTATCTCAAAAAGGATTCATTTATTTGCCTTTCTGGCTTCATCTCACAGCTACATAGCTGAGGTTGTAAAAGGAGCCTCAGCTTCCTACCTCTACTTTAGAATCAGTTAAATTCTGAAAAAGATTTCACTAGCATGAATCAAAATCAATTTATAAAAGGTTATCATTCAAATGTGATTTTCCCCTTGAGTTTCTGTATGAGCAGGAGTGTCAAGAAAGGAAGAAAATTTTGCAATGTGTCTTCTTTTTTTTTTCTTACTGATATGACGCTATTATATTTCTTTGGGGTGCAGCCTAATTTTTGATTATGTACATCAGTCTTTGGAGTCTGACCCTTAGCAAAACTACTGAGTTTGACTACAAACACTAACATAGCCCAAGGGTTAGACAATATTTCAAAGTATTATCAACAATAATCAAAGAAGGAACACAATCTCAATAAGAAGTTCTCTATCCAGGTGTTCAATTTGATTCATTCTCTCCTATATCCTTCCTCTGGGGGCAAACTGTAGCAGTGGAACAGTATTTTGAATTAATTTTCTTCCTGAAAGCCCAATCATTAAAGTATTTGAATGCTACTCTGTTTTACATTAGAGTAAATAATGTCAAAATGATAATTTTTAGCTTTAGAGGGAAATTTTTAAGCTTTTGTGACTGCCTGCAGCAGTTGCATTTATGGTTTTGAAACATCCTCACATTTGTTTTTTGTGTACATGATCAGATCTGCATGTAAACCTTCCTTTTCAAGAACCTTTAAATCAGAATTTTTTATTCTGAAAAATCGACACAGAAACATATATCCATGCACTTGTCTATGCTGAACATGGACAAGAATTACAAGGATCAATCAAACAGGGAAGAAGTGGCCTGGTGACCAGAGATTTTACTCATTCTTTGCTCCATGTGCTATGATAAGTACCCCAAGGCATGTGACAGCAAGTGCCTAAACACATAACACTTATTATTTCCTAGGCAGTTTGAGCTAGCAGTACTCCACTGGTGCTGGTGTTCGTTATCTCTCCACTTCTGCTCCTGAGCAGAAGGGAGGGAGGGAGGTTACAGACAAGGGTTTTACAGACAAGGGTTTTTTTTCAAATGTCTGAAGAAGACCTGAATATATTGCCCTTTTGAAAAGATAGTGAGTTATCACAAAGTATGTTTGAAGTCCATTACTTTTCTATACGCTTCTTTTTTTCACCCCTGGTATGAGCATATTTTAATTGTTTCACAGAACACAGACTCTCAGGTGAAATGCTACCAGATAAGGAAAAATGTTCAACAAATACACATCCGGACTCATTATAACTGATTTTAAACAATCCTTGCTGGTGCTTATGAGAGTCCTGAAATAAGACTATTTCTTATCAGGTTTTATTTCCAATTGTCATATATGACAAGAAAGTAATAAAATAATTTTTTTTTCCTCAAAGTTGTAACAATACTTGTAGTCTGTCACTTGGTACTGTCTCCAAAAACAGGGAAATATTTTACAGTTCTCAGGTTACTCAATTTATTTTTTGAAATTTACAGAAGTTTGCTTAATCTCCAACTGCAAGTGCCTTGTTTTTGTTTTTGTTTTCTAATTTAGTTTTAAAATCAAAAAACCTTGAGTGCAGAAGAAATAACCAGCAGAGCATAGTTAATATAGATGACGCACAAATAAATCTTGTGAAGCAGCCCTTATGAAGCCCATGATGTAGCTCTCAGGGGGAGATCCAACTGTCATTGGTTTCTTCAGTTATCTTTGTGGGATATAGCATTAATCCCTTTGCAAATCCAACTTTTCAGTTGTCAGGATCCTTTCAAATGTGAGGGTAAACAGCAACAGAAAGGACAGCAAACAGTAATAAAGTGTAAGCCAGATTTACTTAGCACAGACCCCTGAAGATAAATAAACATACACTGACCTGGCACTTCAAGATCAGAAGGAGCTATTATTTCACAATATTGAATGCAATGTTAGCTTGTTTCCCAAAACCATCCAAACTTTTCTGATTTACCGTGGGGACATACTAGAGTCAGTGCAGAACTGGGACTGCAACTTACTTTGCATCCTTCAAGATTTCTCATGTTAGTGAAGGAGAGGAAGGAAGGCAGGCGGGAGCTCATAGGCTCTGAGCTAGGATCATGTATTCCTCATGAGACATCTGTTGAGGTCAGAGAGATGGTCCATAGTAACATCAGCTCATTTGTTTGCAGTTTTTTTGGGAAACTACTCATGCTGGCATTAATCATTTTTCCCAATCTGGGAAGAGAGGTAACACTGAATGCAGTGAATCAGGCTAGTCTTGAAACACTTTAGATTAGTTAATTTTTGCCATTAGAACAAGCCTTAAATAAGGTATGTATGAAACTCCATCCCCATGTCATCTCTATCTTGTTTCTGTCAAATTTATTAATAAAGTGCCTAATGGTTTCTATGTCTTCTGAACCTGCAACCACTTCACTAAAATTTTAGCTGCCTCTTCACTGGAAAAACAGGTAGATTTTTATAATAAGGTAAGACACCTGAACAAAGTCATTTTTATAAAATATGGTAGGGACTCTTAACAGCTTCACCACAGGAAACTAAGCTCTAAGACTTCTCAGTTGTTTCATGAAAAAGCAAGTTGGAATTATTTCTCAGATTTGTAATGCTCTGTTAAAACAAAGAAGGTAATAACATATCACTTTTACTTCAGTAAAGATCAGGTCTTTTCAGTCTATGATTTTATAAGGCAGAAAGCAACAAACCTACTATAAAGTCTGTCTGTATTGGCTGGAGACCAGGGATTTCAGTGTTATTAACACAGAGGAAGGTGCTTCTGAGATGATAGGAGCTGCTGAGATCCTCTGCCCTCCCTGTCTACTCTAATGCTGTGACACTAGAGCTACTGGGACCAGGTTTGCAGCTGATCAGTTCAGTATTTTCTAGCTTCTCCTTGCAGTAGACAAGGACAGCAAAATTTCAGAGTGAAAATGCAGTGAGTTTATCTGGAGTCCTTTTTTTCTGCTTATTTTATGTGCTCATACAGATATTTGTGGGATATTTGTATCTTCCTGCACATATAATTTCCATTCCATTGGCATGTGCTATGCATATATACCGAAATGCATTTAATTTTTCTGCAGATATGGATGTATGCTTATATAAGTGGAGTAGGATGCTGAGACTTCAGATGGCATTTGTGTTAATACCAGCAGCAACTCTGCATTCCTAAAGGTTACTGTTTCTTAAAAGCTTTTAACAGATTCATTTTTAAGCTGATTCTTTCCCATTCTTTTACAGACTCTGCATAGTTAACAGACAGAGTTTTTAAATTGAGCTGTTTCTGCACTTCCAGGACACAAGCACAGTCAGACAGAAAGAGCAACTTCCACTGTCTACAGATCTCATCTCTACATACTGGCTATCTAATAGATGAGCTCACATGTGCTGACTTAGAAAGGAAGGGTTAATTTATAGGAAAGACATCTCTGTTCTTTTTCTGTGTGTTGTCTCTAATGGGGCCTGTTTCTGAAGGCAATAAAACCAGACAGTAGCATATGCACTAAATTTCCTCCACACGCATCAGAATTCAGGCGTTTAAATGGGCTTTTGCTCCCTCCCCAGCAGCATCTCTTTGGATTCTCACTGAAGACAAGAGAGGCCACCTGCTGCATGCCACTTCTCAACAGTTCACCCACTGAGACCCCTGAACTCTTCAGGCAAAAACCCTCTCACAATGGGCCCTGTGGGCTTGGTTGATGAGTCTGCTACTGCAATGCCTCTACATCCCTCTCTAAATGTGTTTGAGCACTTAAAATCTTTGACTTCAGACCCCATTAGAAGATAACGTCTTTCCACTCTGAGTGATGAAATCACTCCAGACATAGAGTATGGGTAGTGTGCAGCACTCATAGCTGTCCTCTCACAGAATAAACACTTGGATGCATGCAGTTCTGTGCTGGGAGACAGGTAGTTTGCAGGCGTCAGTCCCTATGGCTTGTTTCAAGAAGCCATTAAGTGGTATTATACATGTCTGAATTTTCCTAAGCACAAATACACAGAGACTTGAAACAAAATGGACTAAACTTTTAATTTTGTGCAAAGATATTGGGCAAGGCAGAGGTGGGGGAAGGCAAAAGCAGAAAAGGGAATGGAAAGGTAGGGAAGGATAGGTGGATTTATTGTTTTGTGTGTTCAGTTACAAGGTAAACAACATGTGGTTGGCGTCTTTTTCATAGGCTCTGGTCTTTTTTTATTTAATTCTCCTCTTTCACAGGAATACACTTGTATAAGTGGAAAAAAAACCACTAGGAACTACTGTGAATGAAACAACTGATTATTTTCCAAGGGAAAATAAGGACAGATTGTCCAGAAAAACTCAAGTTTTTGTGACATGTGAAAATGTAGGTCAGTGCATGCAGAAAGTGAATTGTCAGCAAGTTCCGGATAAAATGGAACTCTACTGGAGTTTAGTCTGAAATGAAGTGAGAATGCCATCAAGGTTCCCCTAACACTGTCAGTAAAATACTTATTCACGAGAACCACTCGCTAGCACAGAGACATACTACATTATTTACTGTTCCAGGAAACACTCTAGTTTTCTGCTTATTTCAACCAGCTGAATCTTCTGTGGAACCCAATTCAACTGGCCGCAAGGTGAAGGTAAAAAGCATCAGCTGTTCTAAATCTTTGTAGTCCATATATTCAGGACCTTTTCTTTGAGGTGTTAGAGGATCCTGTGTAGAGCTCTAGCTGGGGTTTAAATATACTTATAAAGCAGAACACATCAAACCTGACCTCTTACAAAAATGAAAACCCATTGAAGTTTGTGATAAAGTCTGAGAAATATTCTTCTTCATCTGGAATGAAATGAGCTTGGCAGCATGTATAGCTCTGACTAATAATCTACATATAAATCAGCAGCAGCCCCATGATCTGAAAAGCCTTCTGTGTGTCAGTAATGCTATATTATATGAAGAGGACGGTCCTAAGCCAAAAGATGTGGGAGAAAACACATATTGATAAAATTGTGTATATATTTTTTGGCAGTAGAAGGAAAGCTCACAGGAAAATGAGTCTGACTCCAAGAGAGTGTGGCTCAGAGATCTACAGCCAACACATTTCATTAGGGTTGCTCTCCCCCACCCTCTGTCTTCTCAAGTAATGATTTTAAACAGAAGATTGTGATTTAAAATAAATATTCTCACCTCCCACAAGAATATACTCTTCTGTTTTCTTGTGTAAAGGTTGTAACTATTGAAGAATTTGTTCTTTTTTGCAGCACATGTTTCACAATTTGTTGCTCTAATTTTGTCTCATTATCAAAGCATAGCCACTTTTAGGCTTTTGGGGGGGGGGGAATTTGTGTGAATTTCTCTTACATTTTAAAAGACAGATAACAAGTTTTTCTCTTAAGTTTGTAAGCTTGACTGAATAGTACATTGTTAGTTTCTTCCAATACATGTACTGTATTACCAAAAAAAGTAAAATTTACCTGTTGATAGAAAAAAACAATTTTTCATTTTTCAGTAGGGAGTTTTTTTCATGAAGTTATTTTTTTCTTTACATTTCAGCTCTGCAGTTAACAATCCTTTTACTGTGGAATGGCATTGACACATTCTTGTTGCTCTCTACAGGGGATGTTCACAACTGTCTGCTTCAGGCATATAAATTAGGCATCTTTAGTTTCCCTGAATTGCCTTCCTGCTTGTGTTGACCTCATTTCACAGACTACAGAAAGAAGCTTTGGCTTTTACCTTTGGTCCTCTGACTGGAGACTGCATTAATTGTCCCAGGCAAATGGTTTGAATGCCCATTCCTCCCAAGTGAATTAATTAACATCCTTGCTATGAAATGTTGTCCATCCTCAGTGAGTGTACGCCCTGGTCAGAGAGTGACCTGTTTGCCACCCGTTTCTTTCATACAGTCACTACACCACACATCAGTCATTGCTTCCAGAGCCTTATGGGCGTCTGATTTTCCCTCTGCATGTCAGGACAGAGCAGAACAGGAGAGGGCTTTGTGGTACAGAAATTTTCACCCTGTGCATAAGCCTGTTGGACCAAACTCACCTCTTACTCGTGTCATGAAGAATCAGCAATGACCTAGACCTGGAACCATTTCATAAACAAATCAAGTTTGCCTACGCAAATTTTTTTAAAGTCTGACGGTATTTTTTTTCTTTCTTTCTCCTTTCTTCTTGAAGCAGAAAATGTTTGTTTAGGTCTGCCTTTTTTTCTTAAATGGGTCAAAAATTGTGTGGGAAGGGATAACTCTGAGCTCAGAGTGTTTTGGGGAAGCACAAAAAGATTCCTTCCTTTATAAATTATGACTTACTTTTTCACCTTGTGCTCAAACTGCTTGTTCTATTTAATCTAATTCTCTAAGAAACATTGAGCATGATTTTCTTTTTCCCCTGATAGGGCTAACACTGGGCCAGATCAAGGAGAAACATCTGTATTTATACATACATTGAGCTAGACTGAAACAAACCAAATTCTTCTGATCTTTTCTCACAGAGAAAGGTGACCATTCCTTTACTTATTCTAAGATGGGAAAATGCAAGTTCTTTATATGTGAGATTTATTTTTTACGACCTCTAATAAAAGTTCCAAGATAACAATTATTTCCCAGTATATCTGAAAGTGTATTGCACATTCAGTTAAGTGATTAAAATGGTCTGAAAATCAGTATCTGTTTAAACCAAGGAATCTCCCACATCTCACACTAAGGTAAGTCAAGTGTCACTTTCCAGAAGTCACTGGAATTAATTTTTTGTGAAACATGAGCCAATGAGATCAGACTAGAACCCAGTTTCTAAGTTACTGATAAACTTCTGTGATTTTTATTTTCATAACAGGAGAATTACAAACATTCCATTTGCATGTCTGAGACCTTCCACCATATAACTCATGTATGAGAAACATTTCCTCTCACAGTTGCATAAACAATACACATCTGAATAGGAGTAATTCTAAAAGTATGATTTATTATGGTTGTGAGTGAGAGGTGACCTAATCCCTTGAAAAAAGAAATTAAATGCAGCCATTATAAATGTCGGGTGATGGGAATTAAACAGAATGGGTTAGTTCGAATCCTTGAGGTAATTAGTAGAGAATTCTGAGATACTTTATGTTTATAAAAAAATATAAATATTGGCTTATTGTAAAGCATGTTTTTATATTAAGTCTTTCAGTTCATTAAGCACTGAATTGCCTGGTGATATTAGGTATTGTAAAAGAAATTTCAAGAGGGAAATACTTCATAGTGAAATTATGCTAAAACTAAAATATCTGTTCCCTTATTATGCAGTTGTCACTGGGAGAAAATAACTGAAAGGTAAATTTTCCTTCATAATTTTACATTTAAGACTTTGAGATCACCAACTGCAGCTTGAGATGGACAGTGACAGATGTAAGTACTTTACAAGTGAGTTAATTTTAGAATATTTCGGGGAAAATAATATTTCTAATGCAGTTCTGTATTTGTAAAGGCATATCAGAGTCATACCTTTCTGTATTCTATATCCATATATACATACATACGTACATATATACATATACACATACATACACACATATATACATATGTACGTATATAAATATATGTATATATAAATATACAGAGAGAAATGTAGAGAGGGATATAATATATAGATATATGTAGACATAATTACATATATATTCCTGGTGACACATATTTAAATACACAGATGCACATGTATTTGCAAACAGATGTATATTTAGAGAGACAAAAAGGGAGGCAAGAAATATTCTGTTCTACTGTTCAAAGTCAATACAAAGATTTTAATGGAATTTATTACCTTTCATTAAAAGTTGGGTACATTAATTTTTTTTTTTTAAGTTGAGAGGGGGGATTAGAGGAAACCCCTCCCCAAAACCTCTAATTATCTCTATTGTCTTTGTTCAGCAGAGGCAGCGTGTTCTTCAGGATTCAAGCTGAGTGTAATGCAGATCTGTTGACATCTACAGTTATCCTTAGGGTTGCAAACTGAATTCCTACGGGCTTTTGCAGAAGAATCCAGTAGAGAACGTTATCACCACCACCAGAGAAATGGTACTGTCAACAACTGCCCGTGCAATCAGACACTTATCTTTTGATGTTCAGTTACCTTCTGCTTGTTAACCTTGTCAAGGAGGGGCACAGAGGGGAACACCAACCAAATGAAACCTGTGGTAATTACTGTAATTCGGAAAGAAATATATTCACTGGAGGCAGGCAGTTCCACCCTCACAATCAACCTTTCTGCAACTCAAGGAAAACACAAACATGGCCTGGCTCAGACAAATTAGGCATGAACAAATGTTGCACATTAAATGAGTTAAAGGACCTTGCTGAAAATTACAAGGGCTGCTTAGGGAAGCAATGAATCCCATTAAGGCAGAAACAGGCTTAAATGCAAGTGGAATTTGCAGAGAGACTTACGTATATATTTACTGTACTTGGTTATCTTACCCAAGGCAATTCTGGCCACAATACTGCAAATGTATCCAGATGATAATAGTATAGTCTTCTTTGGGAAGCATTCAGGGGGAGAAAAATGCTCATCAGCTGGATGCTGCAAAACTACTGCTTCAAATACCAATACCTGGCTTGTCTGTAGCACTTTCCATCTATCTAATTTCAAGTGCCTTACAAAAGGATTTAGGAAGATCTTAAACAGTTAGATGATTTAGAAAGCTAACATTTGAAGTTAACTTAAAAAAAATCTTCTTCAAACAAACACAGTCTTAAACATAAAGTCACATTCTCTTTTTTGCTGGTATTCACTAAAGTGCATTCCTATTGCAAAATATATGTAAACAACTATAGCTGAAGGAATTGTCGATACATTACTAGTTTTCCTTTTGCTCATCAGTACAGCTAAATGATCCTTTTTGCAAGAAACACTGTTTTAATATGCATTAGCCTTTCCTTCCACTATAATTATGGGAGGACTAGTGGAAATTATTTTGCTTTAAACGGTAATGACAATGGGTTTGCTCCATTTCTCTTTTTTTCCTCAGCTTTTGTACCAAAGGAATTCATGAAGAACAATGCTATGTTAGGTTTGGGGTCTTTTTCGTCTTTATCCTTGGTCCACACTGAAAGAAACACTAAAGCAGGTTTGCTTTAAAATCTGTACAGCTTCCAGTAGTGCTTGAAGGTGGAGTCAGCAGGCGACAGGGCAGAATGTCATATGAATGTGTAAAATATGCATATTTGTAAATATGTTTTGAATACAAAGGTTAAAGAGAGGACAAGCTGAGCTAAGTCACAAAAGCATTATGAGAGGATGGTGGAAATACAGATCATAAGGTGCCATGTTCAGCATAAATCATGCATCATGTAATACATAATAAGGGTTATTCATCAGGAGCTTTGCAGCAGCCTGTAACATCTCTGCAATCAAGACAACAATAAACTCTACAAAGAGGGAGCAATTTCCATCAGGGTGAGAGCGTCCCCTCCCTCATCTTTATTTTTAAATGCATGATGATCACATGCTAATTGTGTAGACCTGTTACTGTGAATGACAAATAACCACTTCCAAAAGGACATTACGACTAACAGCTCTTTAGGGGTCAATTTTGTTCCCCATCATTAAAATCCCCATTCTGTACAGAATTAGGAAGTATAGTCTTGTCACAGGAGCTTGTTGTCCAAAGAATAAATAGGGCATGTTGGATTAAGGGTGAGCAAGTGCTGTTGTGAAAGCGACCTGCTCTGCACAGACTGAAAAGCTAGTGAGGGAAGCTGCTGCTTGGAGACGTGGAAGGATTTGGGAAAGGAGCAGGGGTGTTTCGGAGTGACCAGCCCACACACTGCAAGGGCAGTTTTAAGGATTATTCCATCTCTGAATTTACTCCAGGCTGGGGGCTATGTCTGCACTGCTTTTTGCTGTGTGCAGAGCTTGCTCTGCTGGTGCTCTGGGATGGCAGGAAGCTGTGTGCTTGTGTCGCCTTAGTGCTGGGCTCCCTGAGGCAGGCTCAGAGCCCCTGCTAGCCATGCCAGCCAGCCAGCAGCTTGAGCAGGATGAGATTGCATCTGCTCTGTATGTGGGGAGACCGCCTGTATCTGCTGAGAAATGAAACACATGTGGCTTTAGCCCCAGTTCAGGTGGTGAACTCTCTGAGCTGTACCTGGCACATCAGAGATGTTTTGGAACTTCTCAGCAGTACACAGATCCAGTCGCTGGTGGGTTATGACTTTGCCAGGCTCCCAACTTCTGAGGGATATCTGAGTAACAAAAGAAAGGAATAAAACTACCTGCAAAAAGAAATAAAAAGCAGAAAAGTGCAGTTAAATGTCCTCTCAGATCTGAGATTTCAGGCCAGCAGAAAACAGTTCAAGCTACAATTGAGGGTAGCATTTTAGGGAATACTAAAGCACTTTAGAGGATACAGTTTCTTGCCAGATTTTCTTTAAAATCAAGGAGCTGACCATGGAAGACAGAAATATGAATATATTCCCCAACACATATTTTAAAAGAAAGGTTATTGAAAAATGGTGGAAACAGAATATGTTCTGTGTCCAAAATAAGACTGAGTAACTAGTCTCACAATTTATGTGGCAAGTGAAGGTGCAACTTATGACTGAGATCTGCAATAAAGTGTCGTTATTTTTTTCATTAACCAATGGCATAGAGATTAGAATTTAAAAGAAGGCTAATGGCCAGACTGTAGCTTGCAAAGGCTGAAAATTTGCCACTTTGAAAGGGGAAGAAGATGCAAAATACAGCATCAAAAGGAGTCCTCAGCGGGTGGGTGCAGAATGCTGAGAACACAATGTTGTGGAAGTCAAAGCAGCCTCAGCACAGACAGGCTAAAGCAGCAGCAGATGTAATATCATGCAGCTGTGATGCTAAGCATGGCTTTCGTGTTTGTGGAAGGAGACCACTGAATGCAGATTTAACTTATGGAGAAGCCCTGAACTGACTAGTCTGATTTAGGTACCTGCTCTGTGCTGGATGGAGAGAGTTCCTTACACAGCTAATGGCAAGAGAGCAATACCTTCTAGAACAATTCATCCCCTCCTATGACACCTGATGAATTATGCATTTATGTTTGTTCTACTTTGTCCTATGCTAGCCTTTGTCATAAAATGCATCCAAAAACGTACCCGTTGCAACCTGAATATCAAATCTGTTGGTTTGGGTTGTTTTACAGCAGTCTAGGTCCAGATTTTCAGAGTCGAGGAGATTGAATAAGAACATAAATTTACACACTTTAAAAGTGTACTAAAAGTACTATGTAAATAATTTAAATGGTTAATTTCCTAATATCATTCATTTAAATTCATTCATTTAAATTATTGCAATAGCAGTATTATCTTCATGAGGCAACATACTGGGGTCCTCAGGAGAGGAAGAACTTTGACTTGTTTGAGCAAGACCAGAGGAGGACACAAGATGATTAGAGGGATAGAATTACTTCTATGAGGAATTTGGAATGTTCAGCCTGGAAAAGAAAAGGCTTTGAGGTGATCTAATTCTGGCCTTCCAGTATCTGAAGGAATTCTGCAAGAAAAACGGAGAGCCTTTTTACAAGGGCATGTAGTGACAGGACAAGGGGGATGGAATAAAATTGAAAGAACACAGGTTTAGCTTGGATGTTAGGAAGAAATTCTTTAGCATGAGGTGGGGAGTCAATGAAACAAGTTTCCCAGAGCAGTTGTGGATGCCCTGTTGGTGGGAGTATCCAAAGGGCTCTGAACAGCATGGTCTAGTTGAAAGTGTCTCTGTCCATGGAACTATATGATTTTTAAGGTCTCCTTCAACCCAGACCATTCCACAATTATACGAGTCAGTGACTACTATTTTATGTAGTTCTGAAGAATATTTTTAAATTATAACAAATTATAACAAACCAAGTAGTTACTGATCCACTGTTCAGCTGCCTTTGCCAGAGTAATTTATGTGTATAACATTGTCCTTCTAGGGTTAAATTTTATGAGAGTTTTTTATCTCAAGCTTTTTTAAACAGAAGAATGGGATTCAATCCTACATGTTTTTCTAAAGTTTTAAATTGCTGCAGCACAGGTCTAGTGACAACATTGGAATTCTTACGTGGCGGTGGATTTGTTTCACTATTTAAAATGAAAAGTAGACTTGTCTAATGAAGAAAAAAAAGCAGTCAAATGTAGACCTTGTCAATCACATAGATTAACAAGGGTGGGAACAGTGCCTTCAAAATGCTGTAAGTAATCAAAAAGATGAGATTCTTTTGAACATTTTAGTTCTCAGGAAAAGGTGTTTTTCTGACAAGAAAAAATATTTCTTTCAAGATTCTTTTACCTCAGAACAGGAGCCAGTACATCTTTTATTCATATTATCTGTAGAGCTTGTCATACTTGTATCTTTATTTTAGAAGCATTCTCTCCTCCACTGAAATAACCAAAAGTGCTAGCTAGTGTTTTTCAGCTGACATTAGGCCAATTAAACGTGGACAGTAGGAACTGAGTATTTATATTATAATAAGTAGTAGACCTGACATGTTAGGGTCACTGATTACTGCACCAATTTCCCTTACACTTTCATTGCTACTGCAGAATTCCTCTTGCACTAACCTGCACAAAGTCTTTCTAAAGCTGGTGAGTACAAGGTTGTTGCCACCTCTAACTCGTTTTAGCTCTAAAATATCTCTCTTGGCATTCAGCTAGGCTTCAGCTCTGCCAGGCATCAGTGACTCTCCCCTTAATAAACACTCATCCTCACAGTTTCCTCAGTGACGAAACAGGCATGCACATCTACCATCCATAATTTCAGTTCTTGATGTGAAAGCTGCTGGCTATTTGAGATGCTGCTTTTTTCCTAGCTCCTGACACACTGATACCACTGGAAAGGCGTAAATATTGAACAGTAATAATAGGCCACAACTAGAGGAGACTTTCCCAGATAATTTGGGAATATGGAGCATACACTGATAAGAAAGGACGAGTGTCTGTTGACCTGATGTAGCACAGTACTCAATTCAATAGCTCTCAAGCAGAAGTAATGTAATCCATTAAAAGCAAATAAACAAAAAACCCCAAAGCAGAAATTAATTTGTCTTGTCAAAGATTTCCATGACAGAAAGAAAAGTGAAAAGTGGATGGTGGAATGGGAAGTTACTAGATTGTTGAATTAAAATATATATTTTTGAGAATGGAAAAAAGGAACGTTACCATATTGAAATAGCTGAAATCGCTGAGGTATAAAACTGAAGAAATCCATATTTATGTAAATAAGTAAACATCCAGTAATTTACTTAAAAAACAGTATTTTTTGTATTTTCCCAGAGACAGAATTCTTCATGTACAAGGACAACAAAGTCTCCCTATGAAAGAACAACAAGCTGGTAGCATATGTGATTCCTTATCTTTCCCGAAATGTTAGATTCCAGGATGAAAGCAACAGATCTCCCATCAAAAGATTTTCCTTTAATTAAAAATTGGATTAAAAAGCAAATCAAACTACAACCTCTAGCTATCTGTACTAATAATGAAGGAAACTTTCCTTGGGCAGGAAAGTTTAAAGCTGTGGTAATGACAAAGGAAAGAATATATGCAACTCTGCATTTTCCCCTCAACCTTGTTTTGAGAATTTCTGTGAGACCACACGCTTTTAAGTGTAACAGGCAGCTTATTTCCTGTAAGGTTTTAGGATCTCAGAGGTGCTTTCAAAAAGGAAGAAAATAGTTATCTCTGCAAAAGCAAAGTGTTGTAAGTGACCTTATAAACCATTGAGTTTCTTTGTTGCCAAAGAAATCAATAATGTAACAGTGTGTTTGGATATCAGGGAAGCAGCACTTGTTTCTGTGATCTCTCAGTTCTGTAAAATGAGCTGTTGAGACTAAATTCTCTTGCATGAAGACATTTAATTGGCTCAAAACATATTTTTCTTTTTTTTTCCATGGAAATTCCTTGAATGTTTTTAAATTTCACACAACACAGAACTCTAATATATAATTATATTGTAAAAATAAACATAATTGGCAGTCTGATCATCTGCCTTTCCGTCATCAATGACATAACTACAGAACTAACGTTTGAAAATAGGCATTTTTGGAGCTGATCAAGAGGATTTGACTGATGAGGAAGATTTAATAAATACCTGGGAAAAATTATTTTATATTGATTTAATTATGTTTTTATGCTAATTTAGTACTGGATGACTTGATTGCCTAAATTATTGGTGCACTTATGTCTGAAGGACTTTCAAACGTATTTATACTTTTGTGTGACTTAAGTCCTTTTATAATGACATTTATTTGGTAACACAAATGCAACATTGGAAATTTTTTGTTCTACTTGTGTAAACTTATCTACACAAGTCCAATTGAAGCTGCTTGAGGGATTTTGTTCTACTTGTGTAAACTTATCTACACAAGTCCAATTGAAGCTGCTTGAGGGATATCTAGGAGATTGGTGTGTGAGCTTTACAATTACGAAGCTGTTAGTTGCAATTGCAGAATAGAATTTAAATAAAAATTCTGCGTAAGGATTTTTTCCTTTTTTTTCCCTTTCTTTTTTTATTTTAAATGTCCTCTAATTCCCAAAGGGAATTCACAGTGCACTTTTTCATCGCAATAGTTTACAGTATCATCAGTTTCCACATGCAGCTATGTCTTATCCAAACAATCACTAAAATTATTAATATGCAGAACAAACAGTGGAAGATACAGTATGAATCTCTGCAGAAATTCTTTGGGAATGAATAAATACTCAGAGCAAATGTTGCCTAGTTTGATAATTTGGTAACTAACTTTCATGATATGAAAATATATCCAGTATGTCTGGATTATGATCATCAAAATAAGTCACAAAAGGACTTCCTAGAGATTTTTTACGTTAATGGGATTCGACTGCTGCAAACCCTAATCAGCAATTAAAAGGTTAAATGTTGCTTTATCATCCTCCTGAGCTATTTATTAATGCATTATTCAAAGTCAATTATGATTCATATGAAAGAGACCTGTTGTCCTTGTCTGGTTAAAATTCATGTCAATAAACTTCCAGTTGCTTCATGACCTTGTTCAGTGCTGATCCCATGCCACATCAACATTTTGGCAGAAGATCAATGTAAAGTATGTTTTCACCTCACAAACCCAGCTTTACTCACTTTATTCAATCTCTGATCTTCTGCCTGCAGATGTTTTGATGTTTGTCTTGATGTTTTTCATCATCTCTACTGGGTCTTTTTTTTCCCCTCCAGATTCTATATCCTGAAGTATGCTATGCAACTTGTGCACTGGCAAGACATTCCCACATACAAAAGTTTATTGTGGAGTGCTGATTGTTCTGATGTACTCAAAACGTGACAGAAAGGAAATAGACAAATAAAATATGTTAACTAATCAGGTTCATATTTCTTTAGCCCTGTTCAAAAAAGGTGAAATAAATATTGCTCCTTTTGCCCTTTTGAATAATAACTCCTGGAGCATTTTAGATTAATAGTGGTAAATAGAGATGGTGAAAGTCCATTTTAGAGAATACACAAAAAATTACAGCATCCTGCAAAGCCTAATAGCTTCATGCCAAGCCCAAGATTGCAGACATGTCTGCCAGTTAGTCTGAAAGGTATGTATTCCATTAATCTTCAAATCTGTTGGCACTGATAGGTGGAAGATAAAATGAGCCCTTGCCTGAAGTTTGAAATGTTAGGTTACACCTTAATTTACTACATATATGTAAGCCCATGATCAAGTATAAAGATGTTTAAACTGTTTTTTCTCCCCTCTTCTTAAAAGAAACTTTGGTCTTCACAGGGTTGGTGTTTAGCAAAGATATGACAGTCCTAGCCTGCAGGATGTGAAGGAAATTGCATCTTTCTTGTGATAGTTCAGACTCTTGTTTGGGATTTAATGTTTGCTGACAAAGATTAATTGCTAACAACTCTTTCATCCTTTGAAAATGAAGCTGGTTTTTAGACGTTCAGCTCCATTTGGTGGCTAAAGGGGTACTTTCAGGTAGTAAGATAATAAGAATCTCATCCTGAAGCCTGTATGTTAGAGAAGTAGTATAAGGAAAGCAGACTGACAGCTCCTATTGGAAAGAGCAGAAAAATGTGTCTGTTGAGATGCCTAGCAAAAATGAGAAGTGTAGGGAGATTTCCTTTTCTGTAAAACTTCAAAACATTATTATAACTCCCCCAATGTGTATAAAAATATTTCTACACAAACTCATGGTGAAGAATTAAGTGGAAGTAGAAGGACTGAAACAGCGATTTAAAACGAGGTATCAGTGAAAGGATAAACATTTTCAGAAAAGACACTACACAGAACAGTGTTTGTTTGTTTGTTTGTGTTTTGTTTTTTTTTTTGTTGTTGTTTTGTTTTGTATTTTTAAATTCCAATGCCTGTAACTCTAGAACACAGTACTTTTAAGTCATCTAAATGGTTTTCCTGGCTGCATTCATTCTTTGGATTCTGGAAGTCAGGAGGAATCTAGATTCTTCAGAGATTAGCCCAGGGATTGGGAGCGGGTAAGGTCTTCACCTGTGGAAAGACCGTGAAACACATTAAAAGTCAGCAGAAGGCATGGATTTCTGTCCCTGTGTAACGGAGTTTGGTTTCAGTACCATAAACTAATCAGAGGGGAATCTAGTTTTAAATCAGAGAAGGTTTTGGCTCCCCAGAAAGCAGTAGGGCTATAGCCTCAATTTTTCTCAGGCTACAGCACAATGCCATTACCCATTCACGGTCTCTGCAAAATCAATGAAGCTTCACTAATTTGCGTGAGCTGAGAATCTGGTCTGCGTGTTTGGGGTGCAGAATGGAACAGTGAGATTAACAGGTGCTTCTCTTTACAATGCAAGACCTCCCTGCACAGTTAGTTAAATTAAAACCTCTTACAATACCTGTGCTTTTCTTGTCAATTAAGGCTTCTTACAAAACAGGTAGCACCTAAGTCCTAACAGCATTTCCCTAAAAAGTAAATTTAATTTTTATATTCCTTTTCTGTGGAAAATAGCAATTTCAGGACAAAGACAGAAATGAGCAGGCAACATTTTTATACTGAATTGTTTGCACTTGGCAGAGCTAATGAAATATGCACCAGCTTCTAACTATAGAAGACTTGTCAGCTATTCTGGTGTGTATAAAAATATACATCTGTATTTGTGTGTATGTATACAAACATTTTATTTGTTGCAAAGTGTACACTTGATGTATATTTCTTAATCTTAGTTACCCTGTCTTATGAGTTTGAAATCTGGAACACACATTTTCTCACACTATTTCATAGGCATGAAATTTCTGTCCCTTTGCTGTTTCTAATGGATTTACAAAGTAAATATATATTTTTTGCAATATTTGGGTGGGATTTTTTTCTATAGAACCGAAATTCTGAATTTTTATATATATACTCACAAGTAATTTCTATATACAAGGTCACCTTTTCACAGGACTCTGGTACTGCATACGTAAATTCTAGTATTTTTTTATTTGAAAATTCTTGAGCCTAGCAATAAACTCAATCTATATCTGAAATTGCCATATAATATAGGTGGCATTTGAAATAAAAAGTGCTTGCTGACAGTGGGTATTTTGGCACAATTTTATGAACGAATGCTTGAAGGTTTTTTTTTTTTTTAATTTTCCATGCTTTCTATTTTTTCTTTCCTTATTGATTCATACTATAATGCAAATTAATAATGACTATTTAGGGTAGATTTAGTAGAATTATTCTTAAAAGCTACTTTATACACAATTAGTTTAAAGGAAGAAGAAAATTAGGTAGGCTAAATATGGGAATATTTTCCAGTCCATTTACTTGTGAGTCTCCTCCCCAGGGTATTTCAATAAGGACAATGCTTATCTCGTTATTATGGCTATTGATTTCCACTCCCACTATTGATGACAGTCTATTCTGAATAGCTGGAACAATCCCAGTCTAACTGGAATTCCCTGATAAAACTTTAATATACCATTTTTAATAAAGTATGAAGTATAGGGTGAAGTGTCTTGTAATTTCTTCTGTTTGAGGCTTGCTTTGAAATGTTTGTGTCTTGTGAAGTCTTGTGAACTTGGCCAGGTTTTGCTTAGATCAATGAGTCATTACTCAGATGAACACCCACCAACAACAATAAGGACCTTTCCTTAAGGCTGTAAGAAAGAGATTTAAATAATAATAAAAGTTGCTATAGCTAATCATTGCTCCTAAATTTGTGTTATACCACAGTAAACTGGCATGCAATCAATCGACAGAGAAATCCCTAACAAAACTTGGATTGACACCACTGTATTTTTTCAAATGTAACATGTTTTTTCTTTATTTTAGCAGGAAGCACTGGATGATATCTAATATCTGCTATATTAATATTATGTTTCAATTATCATAAGTGGAAAGGTGTAAAAATCTGAGGCAGAACTGGTTAGAGAGTTCTTAAGAAATTTTTATCTTAAAAACAGAAATAATATTTTGAAATGAAAACTTGTGAGAGGCAGTTGGCAAGATTTCTTTTTTTCTTTTTCTTTTTCTTTTTCTTTTTCTTTTTCTTTTTCTTTTTCTTTTTCTTTTTCTTTTTCTTTTGCTTTTGCTTTTGCTTTTTCTTTAGGGTAAGGAAGGATTGTTAGGATAGAGAAATATAGAATATAAAATATTCTGGGTTTCAGAGAATAATTTGGTTACTTTACCTCTTCTCCATGGAAGCTTTAAGATCAGTGCATGGTTACAGGAACAAGGGCATAAAAATTGCCTCCCTTTTCCCTATCTCTAGTGTCACCAAATGTATGACATAGGATTTCTGCCAGTCTAGCCTAAACACCAGAAGTATAAAGGACGCTTCTTACTGTTTGCTAGAGCATGAGGGAGATGAGGAGTGAGGAATAATCATATCCATGGCTTTGTTTTGGATCTTTTCATGCTTCTGCATACCAAATAGAGACAAAATGTTTTTGCTGCTCACTATATACTTCAGAAAAAGATGTCCAAAGATTCTGTTTATAGCACAACCCAGCACAAAAAGATGATATCCCTTTCAGTAAAATGAGTTGTCCAAAGTGAGCAGGATTAAGAAGATGCAGTTATTCTACCAATGAAATATTGTAGGGCTATAAGAAACATGAGCATGTGAGTTAAGCAGTACATATATCTAGTGTCAACACATTTCCATTAAAATAGTGAACAACTGTAACTAACCATATAGTTCAGAAAACCACAAGCTTTTCAATCAAGGTTTTGATGGAAACCATAATATTCTAAAGACAGCACCTGGGTTCATCACACACAAAAGGCTGCATGCTAAGACAAATAATCACACATTGAAGGTCACGCAACATCCCCTGCATTCGTCACACCACCAAAAGATACAGAGAAATTATCCTCTATATAAACATTATAAAAAGCTTTAGAAAGCGCTGCTAGTTATATCAAATTCATGGCTACCAAAGAAAATGAGCCAAACAGCTTTGAATTTCTGTTACCTTGTTTTCAACTTTCACAGAAAACATTTTTTATCGGTAATTAAAAGCAATTGTGTTAGATTTTACAGAGGAAAATAAAAATATACACATATTCCTGAATTGCATTTTCAAGTTATGACCTTTTTCAGCTGAGCAGAGTTTTACTGATGTATGAAATAGAAACAATTAAAGAGACTATCAGATAAATGCTACTCATTAGTAACAATATTTGAAATACTGGACTAGACTGATCAAGGAGAAAATTGTTATCTATCTGTATGTTATCATTTTAAGTATTTTAAAAACGCATGTTTGTTAAAACTAAGCATGGCATCAGTAACTATTCCGATTTTTAAAAATTTTTAACCAAAAAAAGCTTATTCCAAAATTATTTAGCTTGAAAATTTAGAGATGTGGGGAAGGAAGTCCTAGATAAAGAGTTGCATGTACCACTCTCTGGCTTGTGATGTATTTTTCTCTTGTGCACTGAAGGTGAGGATGTCCTGCAGGATAACTGGTCATTCTCTGTTCAGAGCATATAATGGTCTTAACTTACACACAACAATGGGTAAGACTAAGTTACATTCTCAATTGCATTGCTACTTGTAAAAACTGTAATTTCTAAGTTGTCTTGGTGGAAAAGGTGAAAAATCCCAATTTGTTTTAACAGTAATGTTATCTAGCCTCAGTAATACCTGAATCTCTCAACTTTCACCATCCTGTGGCACAGACTTCCTTCGCTTGACTCATGTGTTTCAAGACCAGTAGATGGTGATGTGGCTTATTAAGAGGTGGCTTAATCCAACTCCTCTCCACTTTCATCCTTCAGTCAGTTAGTAATGTAGCAATTTATTTTTTAGCCGTGCGGAATCAACTTGACAACATTGTAGTAACAAGTAGTTTGATCCAACCAAATTCTGGTGGTCCATATCCTGGAATACAGGAGCATAGAATTATATAATATCCGGAGTTGGAAGGGACTCACTAAAATCATCAAACTCCTGGTCCTGCACAGGACACCCCAAGAGTCACACCATGAGAGCATTGTACAAACACTTAAACTCTATCAAGCTTGGTGCTTCCCTGGGGTGTCTGTTCCAGTGCCCAATCATTCTCAGGGTGAAGAACCTTTTCCTAATATCTAACTTAAACCTCTCCTGGCACAGTTTCAGAGCATTCTCTCAGGTCCTGTTGCTGGTCAACACAGAGCAGAGATCAGTGTCTACCCCTCCTCTTCCCCTCACAAGGAAGCTGTGACTGCAATGAGATCTCCCCTCAGTCTCCTCTCCTCCAGGCTGAAGAGAGCAAGTGACCTCAGCCACTTCTCATGTGGCCTCCCCTCAAAGCCCTCCACCATATTCATATGTCTCCTTTGGATGCTCTCCAAATACCTTTATACCCTTTTACATTGTGGTACCCAAACCTGCCCCCAGCACTGGAGGTGAGGCTGCCCCAGCTCAGAGCAGAGCAGGACAATCCCCTCCCTTGCCTGGCTGTGATGCTGTGCCTGATGCCCCCCAGGGCAGGGCTGGCCCTCCTGGCTGCCAGGGCACAATGACTCGTGTTCAGCTTGCCACTGACCAGGACCCCCAGGACCCTTTCTGTGGCACTGCTTTCCAGCCTCTCATTCCCCAGTCTGTAAATCCAGGGTTGCCCATCCCAGGTGCAGAACCTGGCAGTCATCTTTGTTAAACTTCATACTGCTGGTGATTACACAGGCCTCTGATTTACTGAGGTCTCTCTGCAGGACGTGTTCACTCCACTGCAAGGAGTGAACAACTTCTCCAGTTTGGTATTGTCAGAGTACAGAAAGGTGAGTCATTACTCTCCAGTTATGTGTCTTATATGAACTAGAAGAGCAACTGTGGCATGAACCCAGCTTTGAAACTGTTAAGTTACACCTAAATTAGTACTGTGACTAAATGGCTACCAATGTGAGACACAAACCCCCCTGATGAAATGGTGATGAAATGGTTACTATTAGCTACTTGTTGTGACATTTTGTCCTATCCTCTATGGTTCATTTTTAGAGGGTAAAAAAAAAAAAAATTTAGAACCCTCCCTCCCTCCCCCTAGTTTCTCAAAGAGTTTTGGGAGGAGATAAATTTAGGCCAGAAATATTTTTTTTTTTCCCCACATGTTAGAACAACTGAGTTCAATAGACTCAAGGTATGGCATAAAAAATGATGACATAACAGTATCATGTAGAATAAATACCTGAGACAGAAGGATATGGACTATTTATATTATTTCTGTTTTCAGTTTCAATATTTAGAAGGAAGACACCTTTTCCTACTAAGTCTTTCCACAAAGGGAGCTTTGGAAAGCTAATTTTCACCTAATTTGAGCAGAAACTAAATCACTGAAGATCAATTGCTTTGATATTCACTTGATATTCATTATTTAATGTTAGACACATAACTTGCAAGGACAATGGCAACCTACTGGCACTCAAAAGATGACAGTGAGCTCAGAAAGCACTTGGGGTCTAATCTTGAATTTCTGAAGTCACAGCTCCTACTAACGTTGATGTTGCAAGATAGAGAACCTTGATACAACTTTCATTGGACAAAGCTGATATTTACAGGCATCACTTATATTTAAACTGGGGGAGCTGTATTTATTTTCTTGCAATGCTTGTGTGTGGGACCAAACTTTGATGGCAATGTACTTTTTGGATGTTTCTGATTTGATAGTTTAAATATAAAAATGCAAACATATGTGATAAACATGTTAATAAAAACATCGTTGTCTAAATACATGATTATGATTCAAAAAGAACTTTTGTAAAGGTAGTTTAACTGTTTTTACCACAGTGCAGACATAAAACCTAGAAATGTCTTACAGCTATTTTACAGTAAGTTTGGCCAAAGCAATTTTTGAGAAGACCAGTGAAAATCACATTATTGCAGGTTCTCTGAAAAATGAAACCACTGAATCTGCTTCATATTTTTTATACTTTCCACACAAAGAAAATATACAGTGATTTTTTCTACTCTTCTCAAGCGAAAAATAGTCACTGCTGTGAAAATGCCAACTGTTCTCTGCAAAGTAATGACTTTTCACATGGAGAAGAAAAGTGAAAATAAGTGATTCTTCCAGCAGGGCACTGGAAATGTTATGTTAAGTTATATACAATTTTGTCCAGAAGTGAATATATGTTTAAAAGGGAATTCATTGAAATATTATGCATTACACAGATTTACATGTTCTTCTGAATAAAACCCAAGAAATTGCTGTTATTAGCCTTATTTCTAAGTTTAAGGTGTAGTCGTTAAAGATAATGGCTGAAACATAGTAATGAGTAGATCTGCAGTTCCTGCACTCTTGATGAAAATTATTTGCTGGTTTTAGTTTTTCTTGCAGTTATTTATTTGATTTTCTCCTCAAGCTCCATCCCTGAAATACAAGTATAAGCTATCTTGGGAAGGTAGAGCAGTCATTTGTTGGCTGCTTTTCCTTCTAGCTACCTCTGCAAGACTGAGGCTCTTCATTAAACAGACATTAGGAAAATAAAAGATAAACTGCTGAGATACTTTACAAGAAGCTTTTCTTGTAGTTGCCATAGACATGCTGCACAAACATAAATGGTATTTTTATTGAGAGGGTGGATGGTCTATATGATTGTAGGCAGCAAAAGAAGTTGTATTAGAGGTTAATTTTGACATAGTCATTTGTAATGGAACTCTTTGTACAGAAGGCATTAAAACAAGTTTTAGACATGGCAAAAAATACCACCAATTTTGTAAATCAAAGATAAGAATTAAATAAGATTTGGAAACTCTCTTTAAAAAGCTTCAAAAAGTGATTAACTTTGCAAAGAAAGGACCGTAAGAAATTCCTTCCAATTCAAAGAGTTTAGTCCTGCATTACAGATACTTGCTTTACACCAGGAGTTCTCTGCCCGTGGTTCATGCACATTGTTTTGTCCAGCCTAATCTCCTTCGAAAATGAAAGGAAAAAAAGTAAAACAAACAACAACAAAACCATTCCCTTCCCCACTCCAAACTTTGTTCTCTTGTTACTGTGTAAAAGCAATAGGGCATAAGAAGAAACAGATTCCAGAATGCCAGGCTAGCGTAGAAATAATGTTATCATCAGCTTTAATTTTTTCAGAGATATCTCAATTTCCCATGCTCTTTTTATTAAATAATTATTTTTCCCTTAGACAACACTGTGTTATGGTTAATTGTCTCTTATTAACAGAAAACTGTTAAAAGCACCAAGTGTGTCAAAACCAGATAACACCAGAAATAACACTATCTTCTCTGTCTTCTTGCTCTCAGTTTTTAATCAATGATTCAGAGTGGTGCCTTGATTAAATCTTATCTAGTAATGCTCTATAGTCCTTTTAAACTCTATGTACTTCCACGCAGAGCTGTTTCTTTGCTGTCTTTGCTCTGACATTGTTCAGAAACCACAGAGGCTGGGACTATTTGAGGCCAGGACTTACTACCAAGTCTTCCTTCTCCAAGCCCACATTCTTATTGATTAGTATATGTAAAATGAATTTATGCCTACTGCAGCTAAACCTGCTAAGAGATCTGGATAAGACCTTTTAAAGAAGCAGGTCAGGATCTTTTCTACCTCATATTTCTAGAATAAATATAAATTAAAAATCTAGGTGGTCAAGTAGAATTAATTAAAATTAAAAAAATATAATAAATGAAATTATTTTGTATATTTATTAGACCAAGACCATAGCTCTTCTGGTCACTTTATCTCCTATGAAACTATCACAAAGTTTATCTTCTATAAAACTATCACAAAATATGGTCATTTTTATTAGCTTTTTTTCATATGATTGTAATATAAAAATATTCACCTTATAACACCTTAGTAAAATCAGTTCTTGATCTAAAATTCTTTTTTGTTTTTGCTATGCAAGTAGAGAATCTTATTTCTGATTTTATTTCCTGATATTTTTTGAGGAATAAAATCATTCTGGAAGCTAAGAAAAAAACATAGATATAGCCCTTCAATTAATTACAATAGTGTAAATAATGACTTGGTTATTCATTAATGTTACAAAGAATAGAAAGTCCGTCATTTCAGCTGATCACCAAAGAGTGTTTTAATTTCTCTCTTTTAATTTTCCTACATGTTGACTGTAGATTTAACCCATTCTTTTCTCCTGGGGAAATAAAATTAAAAACAAAACAAAATAACAACAAAAATCAAAACAAAACAAAATAACAACAACAAAAACCCCCATGTAAAACAAACCAAAACCAACCAACCAATCAAAAACAAAAATAAAACAAAAAACAAACAAACAAACAAAAAACACAGGAAAATCAGGATTTTCAACCTCAGTAGGATTTATCATATTACTTCCTAAACTAGGAACCTATAAGATGTCCTTCACAGCACAGCTGAGTGTCCCCTGGAATACTTATGTCTAATGCAGAATAACTAAAGCAGAGACTGCACCTGTGGCACCCTGACCCGTGTCACCTGTTTCTGGGATGTAATTAAGAAGAGGAAGGAAGGCATTCAAAATATCTCTGGGGAGGATTTGTCAGCTGACCTGGTCTGTGCAACAGCCTCCTTCTATCTAAACCTTCTTTTTTCTTCTTTTGGCCTTTCTACATCAAAACACAAGATCCACAGGGCTACAACGCTAAATAGAAAGATTTTACAGGGTGAGTTTTGGAGTGAATGAATCCCTAAATTCTTCCTCTCTCTTGCTTGAAAATGATATTCATAGGAAAATGGTTGTGCTTTAGTAAATGTGGAACTACCTGTCTTAGATAAATAATGTTTGAATGGTAAACTGAGCGTCAAGAAAATAGGTAAACAGGGGTTAGAAATGAGCTCGAAGAGTAAATTTGTACTAACATGGAAAAAGTTGAACCTTGGAAGTCTAGACAGTCACTTAAATTTGACAGTATCATGCTCTTTCTTTGACAGTAATAGCTTCAAAAAAATACCATGGTATTATACCATATAATAATGCAATGTATTATCTCAAAAAGTTGAATACATATTTAGAGAACGTGCGCAGCATGTGGGTGACCACATATGGCATAGAGTGTTTAAAAATATGTTTGATAGAACTTACAAATTCATGTTAGCGCCAGTTAATATGTGCTGTTATTCAACATTAAAAAAATCTTATTCAAAGAGGACTTCAAATTGTGCAATCTCATGGCTGAGGTAAAAAAAAAACAAACAAAGAAGAAAAAAAAAGATAGAAAAAGAAATGTCAGTGTGTCTTGCTATAATTAGAGAAAGAATTGTCCTGACTCTTACTGGAGTCTGTGTAGGCTTGAATAACAACAGGTCTGCACATCCCAGAGATACCTTTTATATCTCTTGGGCTATTTCAGCTAAGGTGGAAGCTTTAAAAATTAAAATTTTTA
The DNA here is from genome assembly GCA_037013685.1 of Acridotheres tristis. Classification (NCBI taxonomy): domain Eukaryota; kingdom Metazoa; phylum Chordata; class Aves; order Passeriformes; family Sturnidae; genus Acridotheres; species Acridotheres tristis. The sequence goes on along the minus strand of CM072886.1, from coordinate 96,615,434 downwards.
CTAGCTGAAGACAAGAATTACTGCCTTGTACTGATAACAGGCAGCTAAAAATGTGGAATGTATACCATACTTCGTTCTACAATTGAAAAAAGTCAGAATGGATTATATTAAATGGCAGAATTATAAAACTTCAATACAAATAGGAATATGACAATTGGTCAAATACCTCTGCAATTATAGGAAATGTTTTCCTTAGTAAATCCTTCATCTTCAATGACAGTTTGATAAAAGACATCTTTAATTAACAATATTATATATGTTTATATATATATAATGGCAAGTCTGTGTGATTGGATAATATTCACTGAAGGGAAAATAGAAAGAAGCTGATAGTTTTATCTTGCTTACTAGAAAATCATCTAAGTAGAAAATTATCTTATGTAACTATCTTTAAAGTTAATGACATAAGATTACTTTTATTTTTCTTATTTTGAAATATTCTATTCAATCTTTTTATACATAACCTATTCTCTACTTTTTAGATGGAAAAATATTAATGTAACAAAGAGCATTTCTTTCAAAGTTTTTTCTTATTAACGGCTACTTTTTCCCTGCACATAAATGAAATTCTAGGGTCATGAAGGTAGCTAAGTGGCTGGAGAGTCTGACATGTGAGGTGAGGCTGAGAGTGTAACTGTGCAACCTGGTGAAAAGAGGGCTCAGGGGAGGAATCATCTCATCAGTGTGGTTAAATTCTTGATGGGAAGGAGTGCAGAAGACATTTCAATAGTGCCCAGTGAAAGGACAAGAGATAATAAACACAAAAATACATGAAATTCCTGTTGAACTCTTTCCTGTGAGACTTGTCAAACACTGGAGCATATTGCCCAGAGAGGATGCTGAGTCTCCATCCTCGTGGTGTTCAAACCCAAACTGGATACACTGCTGAGCAACCTGCTCTAGTTAACTCTTCTGAGCAGGGGACTGAACCAGATGACGTCCAAAAAACTTCTTCCAGCCTCCATAATTCTACATTTCAGCTATTCTACATAATGATGCATATGTTTTTTTGTCCACTTTATAGAAAGCACGTGCAAAAAACTCACAGTCCAAATTGTACCTTTTGTGAGGTGCTAAAATATGGCAAATTTTGAGGATAGTATTTTCACTTGAAGGTGTATAAAATAAATTAATTTTCAACTGCATGTTATTGTTTAAGTTTTTAAAGATTTTAGTTAAAAAATGCATACTAACCTTGAACATCCTCTTTTTACATTGCATACAGACTCCAGTCTACAATAATCCAATATTTTACTGAAATAATTTTTCTTTATGTCTAATCATAATTTCCCTTACTGAAACTTGTCTATTACCCTTCAGTCTTCCAATATGTCCCTCTGGGAATAGTCTGGCTCCTGATACATTGCAAACTATCAACATTATCAGTAACTAAGCAGCAGGGCAAACTCCAACTCACAGCACTGCTGCCCATCAAAAGAGGTTAAGTGGTGGTGTCAAAATATGTTTTTATCCACTAACAAGGCGATTATTAGAGCAATCTCTAACCTGTTCCAATTGCCAAGCAATAAAGAACTTAATCCAAGCTATACCTTTGGACAGTGGTATGTGAATGATGAATTATGAAATAAGATAGGTTAAAACAAACCTCTTTCACAGTTCCTCAGATTTATTATGGTCAGTGGACGTGATAAGATGTAAGGGTTTTTAATGCAAAGAACTCAAACAATTATGAATGGCAGAAGGACAAAAATTTAGGTTCAAATGCTTAGCTTAATCTGATGATATGTGAGAAGAATAAATTACAGGACTTAAAATCTGAGACTGAATTTACTGAAGTGAGAAATTAAACATGAATGGTTTGACTTGTGAGTTCACTATGCCAATTAGGTGCAAGAAGTCACAGAGATAGCTCTATGCTGGAATGTGACCATTTTCCTCTATTTAGGAACTCTAGAATTTAATTAAAGGGATCTAAGGAAAGGGAAGGTGGACATTCTAGGACAGAATAGATCAGTATTATACAGCAGAAGCATACAAAAAAATCAGCTGAGTTTAGAAAATATATATGTAGAACTGCCTGCTGAGATAAGCATATTTCCATCAGCAAGAAGATAAGCAGGCTTGTTTTCCAGCAAATCCCCTCAGACTCATACAATTTTGTAGGACCTATGGGATATCAGTGCTCACTGCAGCTTGTATGTTGTGCACAAATACAAATGCATGGACATGCACACACACATACGTTTGTATGTGTGTGAGAGCACTCATCCAAGTATGTGGAAGAGAAATAAAAGATGTTTGCTGTTCTTCCTGCTTCTTAACTTTCTCCGTTTCTGTACAGACAGCATCTTGAGAGAGTTGGTGGAAAAAACAATTCCTGTTTTCATCCCCAGGTTTCACTCTTTTCCATGGCCTTCCTCCATGGCCACTAAAGTCTGGAAAAATAAGTGCCAACCCGCTTTTCATTGCAAAGATGTAGTGGTGAGCTGGGAATCCTTTCCTTGACTACACTAAAGCACAGACCATCTACAGGGAAAGCATTTATCATGCAGCATGCTGTGCAGGGGCAAGATGGTCTTTAGAACACTGAGACCACTTGTGGAAATAATTTTGGTATTACTACACAGATTTTAATCCTCTTATTTAAAGGAATTCTGTTTTAGAAAGAAAACAGGATTCTGATTCAGATCAGGAAGAAATTTTCTCAATGGTTCCACTCTTAGCTTCAGAAAAAAAGGACTCTGAGACTTGCAGTGAAAGTCACGTCAGCTACTTAGTACACCAAAAACTTCTGAAGGTGCTAGGAGGAAACATCATTTGAACATTCACCAGGAACAAACAGCATCACTGAATCACTCAGCTCTGGCTTTCAGACATTGCAAATCAAGGCAGATCTCAAACTGTTTCTTCTGTTCCAGATAAAATCATAGAAGCGTCAAGGTCAGAAGTGACCTTTAAGATCACCAAAATCAAGCAGGTGAAATCTCCAGCTCAGAGAGCTGGTTATCCTGAGGACAATGAGTTTGATATTGAAGACTGAGGCAAGGAAGGCATTAAGCATGTCTGCCTTTTCCCCACGTCCTGTCACTACCACTACCCTCTACATTCAACAAACCACAGAAATGGTCCTTAACCCTGCTTTTGCTGCCAGTGCATTTATAGAAACTTTTTAAAAATCTTTAACTGTAGTGGCCAAATCAATTTCTACTTGGGATTTGGCCTTCCTAATCTTCTCCCTACATGAATTTGTGACATCCTTATAGTCCTCCAAAGTTACCTGACCCTCCTTCCAGAGTTAATAGTTTATTTTTTTTCTCTAAGTTCCAGCTGAAGATCTCTTTTTAGCCAGGCCAGTCTTTTTCTCTGACAACTTGTCTCTCTACATGTGGGGAGAGCCTGCTTCTGAATATTCAACAATTCTTTTTTAAAGCACATTGAGCTTTCCTGGACTCCTTCACCTTTGAGGACTAACTCCCAAGGGGCTCAGTCAATGGGTGTTCTAAACAAGCTGAAGTTTGCCTGCTGTAAGTTCAAAGTGAAACTTCTGCTGGTGCCTGCCCTACTTTTCTCACTCTAGAAAACATTAACATTTCCTGGTCACTATGCCCAAGACAGCCACTGACCACCACATCACCCACTCACCCTTTTTTGTTCACAGTAAACAGGTCTAGCAGGGCACATCCTCTGGTAGGCTCATTCACCAGTCGTGCTCAGATGTTTTCTTCTACACACTTTGGGAACCTCTTGGAATCCTTCCTCTGCTGTGTTGTGTTTCCAGCAGACATCTGGCTCAGTTCAGCCCATTTCCTTCATGTTTTTTCTTGCAGACTTAATTAATACTGTACCACAGATTCCACTGTACCATGTTAATACTGTACCACAGATATATGATTTTTTTTATTCCTTAGTTTTTTGAGAAGATGCATTATTTCAAACTCCGACTTTTCAAACTTCTGTGGGTTTGCGGTATTTTATTTTCGGCCCAAGTCTCATCTAATGCAAAACATCATGCTCCATTAATTTCAGTTAAAACATATTGATTTGCATCAGCAGATCATCAAGCCAATAGCATTTACCTGAAATTTATTTTCATAATGTTTGTGCTGACAAAATCTGTGTATTAGCACCATAATAGCAAGTATATTAGAAAAAAAAAATGTAGTTCATAAGATAAATATGAGGCAGAATGAAGGTTAGTGGGTCTTTGCTGAAGAAGCTTGAAAACTAGTGAGAGTGCTAAATATCAGCCTGAATAACTATTTCCCACCCAGTATGAATTTCAAGAGACATAAATTGAAATGAGAGAGAAGCTAACTTCCAACAGATGTTAGCAACACTTTTTTCTCTTATCACATAATAAACATATGGAATGGCCTATCAGGCACTATTGCTGAGGCAAAACAAAAGGATCGTTCAAGAAGCAATCAGATGCTGTTCTACAGAAGTTGAATACTTAACATGGATGAGCCCTGATGGGCTAATAGTCCTGATGGGTAAATCTCTCCAAGTAAAAAAATTTTATGCTCTTATATTCATTCAAATGTAAATATCACTTCAGTAGCCTGTATCTGCTTTTTGTCTTGATGGGGGTACTGTTTAATTTTCTTTTTTTTTTTTTTTTTTACTACAAAGAACAAGCAACTACTGTTTTGAAGTTTGAACATAGGGAAAGCAACATCTGCAACACATAGTCCTCTCCTGTCCTCTCCTCTCCTGTCCTCTCCTGTCCTGTCCTGTCCTGTCCTGTCCTGTCCTGTCCTGTCCTGTCCTGTCCTCTCCTCTCCTCTCCTCTCCTCTCCTCTCCTCTCCTCTCCTCTCCTCTCCTCTCCTCTCCTCTCCTCTCCTCTCCTCTCCTCTCCTCTCCTCTCCTCTCCTCTCCCTGACACATAACTGACTTATAGAAACAAAAGAGATCTGAGATGGCAGCAACTAAGTTGCATTTTTTATATGGTATAATATGTTCTGATACTTGAAGAAAGTCTAGCTATCTCAGAGAAAGTCACCAAAGTCAGAAATGCTGCTTCTGAATACTGCCCTTCAAATTAAAACATGGAACATCCCCCCATGCTTTTTATCCTCATTTCCTTCCAAAACCCCAAATTCACCTGTTTTCATATCAGTTTCTGAGGAGCAAGCAAAGCAGCTTATGTGTGCTTCCAACTGTACCATATGGAGACTTGTAGGTTTCTCAGCTGAATAATTCATCATGTTAGTGTTCCTGAAGTAGACTCAGGGTCCATTATTTCACTGATTTTTTTTTCCTGTCATATTGTAGACTGGCACCAGATAATACCTTTTGTCTTAGTTTTTCTGCATACTCTCTGTCAGAGACAAAAACCCCCAAACGTCTACCCAAATACATCAGTGGTACTTTATTATTTGAAAGATTTCCGTTTCAAAAAGACCTCAAATTCTGTTTTCAAAAATTTCATGAGATTGAAAAAGCAACAAAAACATCTCTTCACTGCTTGTTTTCTGTCTATAGATATCCATTCAGGGTAGGCAGGATAGGTAGATACTCTACTACTCTACCTCATGTTATTTCTTGGATTAGTGGTATATTCTTCATGGATTAAAGATTAGTCTAATGTCAATTTGAAAATTATAAGTGTTCTGAAATACAAAAAATGTTTCAATCCTGAAAACATGTACAGATGGATAATGAAATGAAAACAGAACAAAAGAGCTGGCCAGACTCCTGTCACAACATAAGATCGGAAGAACAGAACAGTAAATTTCAGAAATTATATTTGTGCTCTTGGTTAGATAGAACCCAGACCAGTCCTCCCTCTGCTCAGCATGGTCCAAGTCATAAGCTGCTCTTATTATTTTGTTTAACAGCTTGCTTATACTCAGAAGAAAACCTTAACACAAAGACCACATTTTCTCTCCCTGAAAGCATAGCTTTCCCAAAAATATCTACTGTCTAATCAGAATCAAAATGATTTCTCTCATTTCAAAAAGGATCTAATTTTATTCACAATTTATTTTTAAAGACATATTATTTTAAAAGAAGACCTAATACTGAATATGCTCTTCGTAAAAGAGGCTTAGGTGGAATTTATTGATAGGTGAAATATCCACAGCGGATGGAGAACAGTAGACATAGTAGTTTTGTCCTTGGGCTCAAGCAGTAACAACCTAGTTTTTATAATAGAAAAGTAGTAGAAAAGCAGTGAATGAATGAATTCAATTTCTAATGAATATGTGCCATATTTTATTTCCTTGTATAATGAAGCAAATATGTTTTGGTATGAGCTCTTGTTCGTTTTTGTTTTTTCTTTCCCATTTCTATTTCCCGTCTCTCAACAATACTATTTGTAATGTATAATAATGAGAACATGGCTTTAAAATACTAAAATAAAAGTGGAGACTTGAAATAGGTGTTAATTTCAGTAGCATTTTCACTTCCAATAGCTAAATAATAAAGAAATTTAGAAATCAAATAATATAAATTTTCAGGGTTTTTTTTGGCATGAGAAGATTGTCAGCTGATTTAAAAAGACTTCCCCATGTTCTACTACTGCACACTAAGTATATGACAGAATGGTAGGCTAGGACTGATTAAATAATATTTCTCTTTCATGTATTTGCCCATTACTTAAACAGCAGCATTTTCTGTGGCAGAACTGCATTCATTGTGTTCTTAACCTCACTGGCTGCAAAGGAGGACTTAAAATTTTAGCTTGAACATGGTAAGAAAGTAATATAAAGCCCTTGAGACTTAGTGGAATTTTACGGCTTGTGAGATTCTACTTTGAAGCTAAGAGGTTGCTTTACTATATGTTTAGAAACGCTGGTGCTGGTTTATTTTAGGATAGTCTCATAATCCTTAAATATTAACATCCTACCTTTGTAGGAATGTATTTATAATGTAAAAATACTAAAAGTGTCTACAACAGAAAAGTGTTTCATTTCATTCATAAATAAGGAGGAAGTCCTGCCCCAGTCTTTTGGGCTTTTCAGAGAAACACTATTTACAAGGGCATGTAAGTTACGGGACAAGGGAGAATGGCTTCAAACTGAAAGAGGTAGGTTTAGATTAGATATTAGGAAGAAATTCTTTGCTGTCAGTCACTGGAACAAATTGCCTATAGAATCTGTGGGTGGCCCATTCCTGGAAATGTTTAAGGCCAGGCTGGATGGGGCTCTGAGGAACCTGATCTAGTGAAAGGTGATCCTCTCCAGGGCATACAGGTTGGAATGAGATGATCTTCAAGGTCCCTTTGAACCCAAGCCATCCTATGACTCTTTGATTTTATAATTCGCTGAGAAAAAGATGAATAATTAAGCTACCTTTGTAAAAATGGAAACATAACCAAGCAAAACGTTTTTTTAAAAACTTCATTCTACCGATTCTCTGTAAAAAGTCGCATTGAGAAAACAATGTTCTTAGATATTCTTTTTAGTAATATGTGACTGACACTGTAAGTAGAATTCAGAATTAACATCTCTGTGAACTCTGCTGGAAGTGATAGAAGAAAACTTGTTTACTGTAATCAATAACCTTCAGAACATCTGTTAAGGTAAGACAGGTAGAGAAATGTTATTTGGTGGGGAAAAAAGAACAGGAAAGGGAGGAAATTTCTATGGGTATAGATATCTAAAACCAGGTCAGAGTCCTGATTTCCATTGTATTGTTCTAAGTATGCCATAGCCCTTAAACCAAAGGTCATTTAACAAAACACTCATCATTTTGTACTACAAAAAACTACTTGATCCATATCCTCCTAGCTTCACCTTCTCCTTCCGGAGTTAACATCTCCCTTGTTGCAAAACCCATGCCAACATACTCCTTAACAAATGTTAATGTGCTTGCTTTTTCACTTTTGACAATGTTTTGAGATAAATATTGATGTTAGCTGCCAGTGAAGAAAAATATATTTCTTCTGGGGGTTGTAAAATATAAATTCTTGACTGCTGAAATATATATTGACCTTTGTGCAATTCTCTACATCTGTGCTAATGTGAATTGTTTGCTTACTTTTCTAAGTATGTGGGGTCTGAGCACTGTTCAACAATACTGTGATGAACACAACAAAAATACCTTAGTGCAAGCCCTTCTGTATAATAATAAAGTCTTAGAAAATATGCTCATTTTTAATTGTTTCATTTGTGAGATAATGTCTGCCCAAGGCAAGAGAGAATTGAGTATGCATTTCTCTGGTGTGCAAAACTATTTATTCAAAATATATGCAAATTAACCAAACATTCTCATAAACAGCAGTGCTGAGCTGATAGTTAATGACAGTAAATGCTGATAACTTAATGATGGAAAAAAAAATACCATGACTAACTAATAGGCTTTAAAACTTTCTGGGGAACTGGATGTCTCACAAAAAAATCTAAATTCGTACAAAACTATTTTTGGGCTTCAGAAGTGCTGTGTTTTTATTTCACAAGGCACGAAAGAGTCCTGACAAAAGGGACACACAACAGATTATGACAGTTACCTAATGCATTCTATCTCTTGTACACAATTTCTGCTTCCAGGAGAATATATTAATGATCTGCTTGTGAGGCAAAAACTTCCTGACCCAATAGCAGAGCAGTATCTCCTAGGGAAGTTGGTTAGGCTGACCATGCAGATACAACATGGAAGAGCAAGCAATATTATAGCAGGAATCAAATGGATGGGAAAATCACATGAGCGTAGTTTGATGATATGGTGAGTTGACCTTGGCTGGACGTTGAGCTGCTCTATCACTCCCCTCTTCAACAGGATGGGGTGGAGAGAAATTAAGATGGAAACAGCTTGTGGGTCAAGATAAAGGCAGTTTCATAAAAGAAAAGCAAATGGCCTGCAAAATAACAAAGAAAACCAAAAGATCTTGTTTTCTATTTAGCCGCAGGTGAGGTCCAGCCACATCCTGGGATGTTGGGTTTCAGTCCATGTAGCAGTTGATCCTGAAGACAAACATCCTAAATAATTAATGCCAATCCTACTTCTCCCTTCTTTCACTTGGCTTTTGATGCTGAGCAGATGCCATATGGTATGGAATGTGCCTTTGATCAATTTAAGTCAGCTGTCCTGGCCCTGTCCCCTTCTAAGGTCTTGCCCACTCCCAGCCTGCTGGTGTGTGTATGTGTAATGTTGGAGAGGCAGTGTTGATGGTATTCCAGCACTGCTTGATAGTAGCCAAAATATTGGCGTCTTATCAACATCCTTCCAGCTACCAGTACAAAGCATAACACTGTAGGAGCTGCTATGGGGAAAATTAATTCCATCCCAGCCAGACTCAATATGGATGCACAAATGTGTTTCGTGAGAGAAAAGAGATAGGAAAGCAGTGATCCTTAAGAAATAGTTAGGGGCATTAGAGCCTCTTTTGAAGAGGGAGCATATGTCTTTCAACAAAGCTTATTCTATAAAGTAGAAAAACCATTGTGGAAAATTATCTAAGGTGATTAAGTCTGCAGTCACTATTTTCTTCCTCCTCTTTGCTAGGAAAAAGTCTAGGAGATGCTTGTTATTTACCTGCTTTCTTAGTTACATGAATGAAATAATGTTGTGTGTGATCTTTAAATCTTAAAAAAAAAGCAGAGATCTCACTGCTGTCAAATCACACTAAAGTGTTTACTTAGCAGAGCCAACAGGCTGTCCAAATAGGTTCAAAATTAACAGGCTTGGAAAAACACTAAAAGATAAAGTGCTACCAGAAAGAAACAGTTGAGTGGAAAGTGGTGGTTTTACACAGGAATGTTTTGGGAGTAAATGGGGTCTAAAGAAAAATAACAAACAAAATATCAGTGCAGCTTCACAACAGCCTACACCTTCCACTTGCTCCTATACGATTGCAGCAGGGAACAGAGTGCTCCAAAAATGCTGAGAACTGAAATAGCTTCTGCTCAATCAATTCATACAGGTCTTGCCTCTTATTTTAATTTAGTGAAGGTGAGTGAACTGAAGAGGTTTTAACACACTGAATGATAATTAGCAAGGGATGATTCTCAAAAGGTTTGGAGTTTCATTGCTTGGAACAGACCCTATTTAGTCATGGCATCTCAACTAAAAGACCCAGGAGAGCAAGTTTCTGCAAAGATTTCTTCTGCTTCCTGGTTCACCTAGATTGAAAATAAGACAAAACCCCTACTTTTCTTACTTCAGTTGAAACACTGCAAGGAAGATTATTGATAGTACTCATTAAAAGGGACAGGTGTTTTTTCTGGCTGTTCTAACAGCTGGCAGCATAATTCAATTCGATTAATATGTAAGGATTCACATATGGGTGGGAATTTTATGGATGGCTGGAACAAGTGACAACATTTAACAAATTACCTAAAATAGCTCTCAGGGTGTTTCTGTTTCTAGCCCTGAAAAAACTGAGGGCTTACAAGCTTTATCTGTGTTTGGAGATTGACTTTCATGCATGTTCATGTTTGCTGTATTTCTTTACAAGCAAGTGGTACTTTTGAATTTTGTGATTCTTTTATATCAGTATCAAAGAAACCTCATTTTTTTAAATTAAAAATATTATCAAAGTTTGAAACTGTCAAAAACCATAGCTAAACAAAAAAAATCAGTAACAGCATCCTATTTGCTATCAGACCAAATTTTAATTTTAGAATATGACCAAAATTACTTTTTCAGAGACACATAGAATGTAAAATTATAATATATATTATATACTGTCCTTACAAAGACCAGTTAAAAGGTTTATGAAATTAAAGCAGAGAATCTCTTGAATGAGCAGCATGAAAGGTATTTCAGTGAGAGAGAATGGAGGAACAATCAAAGCCAGTAAATTTTATCTGTCATGTGTTTTTGTGAAAAAAACAGAGCTAGAAATCTCTCTACAGAGGATTTTCTAAATATGAGAAACTTACTATATTACTCATGTACTAACTTTTGTTGTAATGCCCATAAGACATCACACTTATATCTACTTCCATGCCATAGCGATCTCTCTGAGCGCTCAGCCATGAAACGGGAAATAAGCTTATTTTCCTTTGTTTTGGCTTTCCACACATAAACATTGTTTTAACCTTTAAAACTTCTGCACTCCTGGGGTCTGAGGTTTGCAGATTTTTAATCCTTTCCTCTAGGATACTATAAACACACTTGAAAAAGTGACATGTACTACATGTGGGGAAGCATAAGTCACACCTTACACCCCCGAGAGTGAAAAGCAGCTGCTGTAGGCAAATATTTATATGCACCTGAGCAGCTTCTCATTTAAGGACCTCTCCAAGTGAAGTGTGAGACTTGGCTAAGCACTCTCAACACAAATCCAGCTTTTTTTACTTCTGACTGGGTTTACTTCTCCAGCTGCAGAATAAACTGGTTATAAATGTTAGCCATTAACTATGGCACTTAGCACAAGGAAGATTGCACTCATATAACAATATAAAAGAGAAACTACTGCACCTCTCCTATGTGGCATCTCCATGAGCCATTAAGAACAGAGAGGAATTCTGCATTTAACCTCAAGGACACAGAGATTGCTTGATTTGTGTCTGAACCTTCACTACCTCTGAACTCTTATTGGTTTATGCCATGTAGTATCAAAATAAATAGACATTGTTCTGCCATAAAAGATTTTGAACTTAGCCTGTACTAAAAAAAAAACAATTTCAAATTCAGGCAAGCTGTAACCTGAAACAAGATGAAAGCCATATATTTACCCTTACTTGGCCAGTTCAGTGTTTTCTGAGTGCCATCTCCCCAGTTTATCGATTTATTTTCTTATAATGTAGGTTTTGATTAATCCTTCCCAGGGAGGATCATCTAAGTCTGCTAATGTAACTCTTTATGGCCATAATTTGTGAACATAAATTGTAAAAATCAGCATAAAAAATAAAGTCTGAATTTCACAGAACCATTTTTCCTGGCGGGTGAAGTGTTTCATCACAAGGATCATATATAGATGCTGCAGTGGCAGACTTCCTATTAATAAGCTAAACTGAAAAATAAATTGCACAAACCTGGAGCAGAAAATATTAGGACAAAAAAAATGGCTTTGAAGGACTAGAATATTTAGGCACATTCACTATGAACTTTCCTCCTTTTAAATTTTTTTAAAGAATATGTAACTAAATTAAGTTAAAGAACATACATTAATTTTAAAATGTTTAAATTAAACTACAGAACTTTCTGAAGCTTTTTTCATTATTACTTGAACAAGCATAGAAAAAAAAAATGTACCAGTAATTCACAAATATTTTGGCTGACCAGTTTTTCAATTTCTTGTATAATAAACATGCAGTCAAAAATGTCAGTTCTACCTGAAAAATACTTTGTTGTTAAGATTGCTTTACACTGACAGATGTGCCAAGAGTAAACTGAAAGGCAGAACATTGAATTTTGCACGGTATAACTCCAGATTCCTTATTGTTTACCCTGTCTCCCAGGTACAGCTGAGGTTTCTGTGAGAAATCCTGGGTCTGGGCACAAATGATTCAGTTATTCACAAACTTGTCATGAAAACAGGTGCTCCAATTACATCTACAAGCTTATATTTCAAATTCAAGTCTGACATATCCAATGTTTAGGATTATCTTATAACTTAAGAAAAAAACCTACATTCTGAGTATAATGAAAAAATATTATATCAATGATATCTTAATCAGATGAAAAATTTTATGAGTTCAGACAAGAGTAAAACATTCCTCCCTTTTGGGTCACATTAAAAAAAAAGTTTACTACAATGTTTTTGTAGTTGATAGTATTTTTCTTTATTTTGGGTATGATCATCAGAACATACAAAGAGGGATCATTTATGAATTATACCAGCTAGCCAAATTAAAATAATTTGCAAATACTTAATTTTAAATATAGTATCAAAATTTCTAATAACCAAAATGATTTTAAAGTTCGCTAAAATTTCCCTCTTTCAGAAATGTTATTTTAAGATGATGATGATAATGATGATTATGTTATTAAAAGAAGTAATAATGGAAAACAAAAAAACCCATTAAATATCTCTGCTTACCTTTTGCATTTATCATTAGAGAGGAATTGATTAGTCTGTCTTACCGACAGCTTAATAGAGCAGTTTTAATAATATATTCATTAAAATACTGAGCAAGACAGTGTAAATGGCCAGGCTGAGCAATTCAGTTTGCTGACCTTGGTAAACTGCACAGATTTATCACATTAAAAATAAAATAACATAAACATATTGACTAAAATTATTAGAACTCTGAGTCATATTTACTGCAGCAATAACTCTGATTTTGTTTTGTAGATGGTCTGTTACCGTCATAGATAACTGAGGTTGCAGGTTAAAAAACTGAATAAAAAACTCGATATTCACTGAGATGAATATCCCATAATTTCTCTTCTCTGAAGTATTTCATAAAGCCCCACGGTACTACTACATAGTATGTAAATCAGATTAATATAGGATCACAGTCTCCATGACTGTCACTACAGTAGTTCCCTGCAGTATTAAAGTCCACAAAACCGGATTTTTAATATGTCATGAACAATGAAGAAAATACAGGTTGCATGCAAAAATAGCTACACCTTTTGGAAGGACAACGAACCAGATGCTTTAATTTCTAGGTTGGCAACCATGGGGATGCAAAAAAAGGGGGAAGTGTTAGTCCTGGGACTTTACACCTAGGATTTTCAGTAATAAATGTTGCTGTTAGTGGTACACATAAGGTTTTCAAAATGTTTGCCATTGAAAAGCCATGGTTAACTCCTAGTTTAAGTTTTGCCTTGTACATGGTCATTTACAGGAAAAACTATCTGTGGTGGGAGGGGGCTTGTATTACAATTATTTTGTTTGATAACACCTCTTACAAAAGCAAAATTTTATAACTTGCCTTATTGAATAGCACCATTAGAAAAGGTTTTGCCTTTTTTCTGTTGGAATCCCTTTACAACGTACCGATTTATCTATGGTTCTCTGGGGCACAGACAAGGTGTGTCAGGCAGCACATGGAGTTCCTCCATGGATGCAAGATCAGGGGCAGAAATCACCTATTTCCTTTTTGCAAGTCTACATGCTAAGCAGAAGTATAGTTTGGACAGTTTCTGTGTTACATTTTTCTTTATATGCAGTAGAGAAATTTGTCACAGGGCTCTTTTCCACTGGAAGAGAATCATAACCAAGTTTTTGTGAAGAATGGAGATGTGAGACCTTGCCCAGAGAGATTAGAGCTGCCACTAAAAGAGCAAGTGGCCCATGTTTTAATACATGTCAAAACTCAAAGGTGAAGTACACTAGCTGGGTTGTCAGCATGCCCTTCTCTTCCCTGGCTTTAGTTTTTCTGGCTGCTTGAAGAAAACAATCACAAATTAGAGACAGATTTATAGAGAAAATTTGAGAAATTAATTACAATAATCTTCTGAGATATAAAAAATAATGATTTTGATATAAATTTTATGAAAAAGAACTACAAATTATTAACCTCAAAGGCAATGGTATGCTTTCAAAATCAAATCAACATGGCACAGACAGAAACATATTGGAAGTCAGCAAACATAATTTTGACAACTTTGAAGAACTTAATTTCAGTAGATGTTGTACCAAGCCTTTTGTGTTCCTCAGATGAAAATTACTGCTTTAGCAAAGCCAAAATTATCCTTATTAGTAACGATTCGTTTCCTTAGTTAATGCTGCCAAGATGAATAAAGGTAGCAGAATCAGTGTCTGCTGATTGAAATATTGCCTTTTTCATTTTAATATAATTTTTTTTTCTCAACACAAGATTAAGAGAGAAAGCTGTGCTGATTGCAACTTCTGTTTTATTTATGTATACATGTATACACCCCATCATAATTGCAACTTGTTTTTTTTGTGGTTGAAGGTATTGTAGCCTGGAGAAACTGAAGGAATCAGTTGAGTTGTGTAAATTCCATGTTGTGCAAATTATTATGTTTTTAAATGGAATTGATAGGTGATCAGAGCCTGGGGCTTGGTTGATTTGTATAGATATTTTTAAATACAAAATTCATTAAAAGAAATAGCAGTTTCTGCTAGATCATGTTATACATTGAACAAGTTGAGTTGATTTTAAGAGATATTGCAATCTAACAAGTCCAACTATTCAGCACATAAAAAACAATAGTTGAAGGGAGTTCTATGAATCAAAATGAAATAGCTATGCACCTTTAGGAGACTTCAGAATTGATGGTAATGTTCTGGTAAAGCCACTGTCATTAGGTCAGACTAGCTAGCAAAAACAATTTCTCTGCCATGAGGTTTATTTCTGTATTGAGAACCTGCCTCCATAGGGGATCCTGCAGCACAGGGAAACATGAGGACAAGATGATATTTTGGGCACAGATTGCTATGTGAGCTGAAGCCCTGAATCCAAGCACCAGGAGAATGGGTGGAGACTTCCAGTCTACTGAGCACTGTCTACTCCATATACACAGGGGTGCTTTGGGTGACCCTCTCTCCCTTAAGGCTGCCTTTGTCATCCACTCAAAGCAGGTGAACTTTGTTGATCCAACTCTTCAGAGAGGCTCTATGCAGGTACAGTAGCATTCCTGCTCTTTTTGGATTACAGCACATAAATATATGACAATTTTGCATGTATTTGTTTGCAACTTCTTGGTGAAAATGTTTTCACCTGGGGCAGAGGATGAAGATATTTTTTCACTTTTCTCCTTCTTAATTTGAGAGGTTCAGTTGACCTTGAAAAGTTGTAGCCTCTCTTCTGTGTATTGGGAATAACACTGAGTTCCTAGGATAAGACAGTAATGTCAGAAATTACAGCCTCATAAAACCCTTAATTCTCATCATAAAAATAATATATAAAGTAGAGAACTATGAGGGTGCCTTACATATTGCACTGTCAAGTTTAGGAGCACTACAATAAAATTTACAATGCCTTTTTATTTGATAGTCAGTAAGAAAGAAAGAAAATCTAGCTTAAAAATTGCCATGCTATAAACAAGTGAGCTTTCCTAGGGGTGGAGGAAGGGAAGCAGGGAGCTTGAAGTGCTGGGCTTTGGGGCTTTTACTACATTTTTAAAACAATGTTGCTAAGAATCCCAGATGTTCACTCCAGGTGAAGTTTTAAATACACAATGGGCTAAAATGTTGAAATTTTTCTCATTATGAACCAGATGCTTTTCTTAGAGTATTTGAGGATACAGATAGCACAAATAACCTTAGGACCTTCTGGGAGCACAATCAGAGAGCACCTAAAAAGCTGTTTCAGGCAGGAGGCAACAGATTAAATCCCATGCGTGTTTTGGCCTCAGGGAGTTTTCCCTGATACTGGTGAAGGCGAGGTTTTATTCAGTTTCCGTAGGAAACTTTCATCACCTGTTTTCTGAGCAGTAGTAATCATCTTCTTTGTTACCACTTTCCATTCTGACTAGGATTTTCTTTCATGGCTAAAAGTCTAGCCCACCTCTCTGTACCCAACACACAGAAGATATTAGTTTATTTCAGCTCCCACCTGTAGGAACTACCTTTCTCGCTTAAAAATAAAAGGTCATATTTCTTCTTCCAAAGAGTCTGAAATTATGGTTGCTGTAAAATGACAAATATGTTATATATGGCATAACAAGCAAGTCTAAATCTATCTATTTTTCAACTTGGGCACCGGAATATAACAGATTTCATCTTCAGTATTTTCTTAAAAGAAATCTCACTAATGATGTTTAGTGTGCAAGATGTTGTATAAAAACATATAAGCACGCATACAGTATGTAGAATATAGAAAGATATAGAAAGAAAATATAAATATAGACATTCAAGGTCAAAAATAATGGTCATACACATAGGTGTTTTAAGAATAAATGAGAACAATTTTTCTTTCTATTTTAGTTACTCATCTTCAACTATTTTGCCTGGGAGGGACAGGCTTAGTCATGTCACATTTTGCACAGCATGCTGGCCACCAGAAACTCCTGAAGGGTTAGTCATCTTGCAGAAGCACTTTTTATTCTGACCGATCTAGTGGTAGACTTTGATTTTCTGACTTTGTTATGGAATTCAATGACTAGAAAAAAATATATATAGAATAGGGACCACATGCCATCTTTAGAATGGAGACACTGAAATGCTGTATTACCTGAGTGATTTTGAAAGCTATCATTCATATTTGTTTACTTGCAAAACTGTGGCTCACAGAAATAGTTCTATTTTTTCTTCAGAGATTCACAGTGCTCTGGTAAATATTTTCATACATGGTTAGACTTTCATACATCATTATGTGGGAAAAAAGTAAGTCTATCAAAAATTTAAAACAACCAGTTGTTATTCTGGAAGGCAGCAGATGCTGAATATTTCACAGATGCCTTCCTCCCATTTGTTTGGTTTCACCACTTATAAGGAGATAACTGAAGCACATTTTCTAAGCCTTGGCAGTGCACTTGATCAGCACTCTGGTGGCAGATGAGTTTCAGTGTAATTTTGTCCAACAGGTGTGAAAGGGCAGAATAGGGCTTTCATGGGCGTGTTTTATGGAAGTCTACTAATTGGATTCTGCTTCTCCCAACACTTGCACAAGAATCTCACACACTTGTCATCTCTAAAAGGTGTGGTAAGGGTTGGAAGATCTACTGTCTGAAGAAATCTACTGCCCTCTTCCATTGGCACAGCCAATATAGTTAACCCACGGCCAGATGGATTTGTTCCCAAAGCTAGAGGGCAGCTAACAAACTGCAGTGGAGTATGCATCATCTTTCTTTACTTATACCTATCATGTTTGTTTTATTTTTAAAGAAGAAAGTACTAATTACTTCAATTTGTATTTATTATATTAAGAAGGATGATTTGTCACTTTTTTGTAAGGACTAGAGTTTCAATAATTTCATTTTACCTCTAGTAGGTTAAAAATGGCTTATAGAAGGGATTTAATCATGAACTTCTGCCTATTCCTGTGAATTACTGGTATGCTATTTGGTTAAAATTCTTAAGCTTTTAGAGTAATTGAAATGTTGCATTGAACCTAAGAAAGAATTAACTACTGATATTTTTAGAAAGTAAATTAAAGCTTTTCTGCTTTTCAGGAGATGAGCCTTCTAAATTTCCTTTATGATTTGCATGCAGTGTCACTTTTAGAAAGAGTTTTCAGCACTGTCAGCCTCCTGGATCTCCTTCACGCTATTATTTTGAAAGCAACATGGAAAAAAAAGATAAAAAAAATAACAAGCCCAGACATAATTTTAGGGGGCAACACTTTTCCATATAGTTGTTTTTCTTAAGCAGGTGCACAAGTTTACTGTGTAAGTATTGGAGTCATGAAGCATGTTAGGCAACAATATTTTATATCAGCTATTGTCTTGAGGCAGATATTAAAGCCTACTACTGATTTTCTTTGGTCAAGCATGGTACTGAAATTAACATCTGAAAATTCAAAACTTATATTAAGGTATAAACCTCTCAATGGAAAGGTAATCTCAAAGAAAAGCTTGCGTAAGTACTGTTAACTGTTCAGCTACAGCTAATAAAAATACTGAAATGCTGAGATATCAGTGCATAGAACTACAGCCATTGTTTCATCAAAATAAATGCAATCAAAAAAGTTTGAGAGAAAATAAAGCATAAACTTAGAAATTTTTTCCAGCTAAAATAAGAGGCACTGCAGACAGCAGCAGCTGCTGTTAAATACCTACTTCAAAGAGGTAACTACTTGATTTGAGCAAATTTAAAAGCCCACCCTGCAAAAAGCATGCTCATAAAATGTATATTTATCATAGCAACTTCCTGTGGAAAGGTCAGATAATCACGGATCATGAAACGTAAAGACAACATTTTTTACTATTTTTATCTCAGATGTTGTGTTAGCCTCCCTTGTCATCTAGACATTTTTTCTTCGAGTCAATTTACAGGGAAAGGAATAGAAAGACAGCTTAGCATTGAAAGAATACTTATGTTTTTTTAGTCCTGTTGAATTATTTTGTTAACATCCTTGTTGAATGGTAAGGCTATTTTGCAAGGCAAGAAAATATAAGCACTGTCCCTGTGTTTTATAAGAAACACGCCTTTTTACATGTTGCAAATATCTAGTCTGATTATTCGTAGTACTAACAAATTCCCTCTGTCTTTGGAAAATGACTACATTTTGGGCTATACCTATGATAGATCCACATTGAAATATATGGGTTGGGTACAAAGAGGGGTAACTGCTCCAGGATGAAGATCCTCCTACAGCATCTGAGCTCTGTCCCATTCACACAAGATGATTTCTTCTTCACGTGGCCTGCAACAAACACAGATAAACCACAAAGCATTTCTAGTCTCTTTACTTTGCCATAAAACAAGGCTTATTTCTCTTTGGCCATCTATGTGAATTTCACACTGCTAGGATCGTTATCAGAGAGTATCCCTGTTAGCTCTGCTCCTTTGAACTCCTCTTTAGAACTCAATTCAAGCTAAGAGAGTTGCAAAAAATTTTCCAGTCATCTTAGATGACAACATCCTGCCATACGAGGAAGTTTGATCTAAAATGGAGCATACTAGCTTACTGGAAAGAAAGCACAGGCAATGAATTATTCAGGGTTTCTAGTCAACAACCTTTTATATTGTGTTCTATCCCAGGATAAATGGTTCAGACTCAAGTACCATATTTGTCAACAGTAAACTAAACCTGCTGCCCAAATCCCACACTGACAGTGTTAAACTGCTTGTATATTGTTATGGCTGTCATTTAAGGCAGCTAAAACACAATTCAGAGCAGGGCTGTCCCCATGTTCCTAACTCATCCCCTTGTGTTTTCACTTTTCATGAACTCAGAAAACTGGCAATGCTGAAAGAATTACTGGGGCTGAAACAACACCTGGGCACAGGGGATTCCATTGAGAACAAGAGTACCAGTGAGGCTGCATGAACCCTGGCTTTCTTTTATTTGTGCATCATTTAAAACATTACTGCAGTCTTTTATTTCAATTAGATTATTTTAGAAATGTAAATCCCTTGGCCAGGGACTGCAGATTGTAAAGAGATGAGTCTATTTCCCTGATGTGATACTTCAGATGAGTCCATTAGACTTGAACCAGCAGGAAATTAGCTCAGTATTATTGCTACATGTACTGATTTTGTGCTTTTCTCCTATTTCTTCAGTGTGTTGAATAGAGTATTTGCAAAAGAAAACAAAAAAATTAATAAGATAATATCATACAAATGACCTCGAAAATTCTCTCCCCCAAACATCTTTAAATACATTAGAGAGCATTTAAAGATAGCTTTTGGGCACTTTAGTAATAGAGACATGGATATTGTTCCACTATATTAAATAAGGACTGACTTTGAGCAGATGAAATTGGGACCTTTGATTCAGACTTACAATCCAAAGTACACTGATCCTTTCAAGTGTACTACTAAATCTGCCAAGTCTTGAAATCAGAAATATTTTTGTGGTCAACTAGGCCAAATATTTTTTCTAAATTTCAATAAAAATAGTGTCATAGACAGATGTAAAATAAAATCAAAGTGCTTGGCCTCTTATAAAAAAACAATGGTCTTATCACATTGTTGATGCCTACACTTGACAGTGCTTAAATTTCTATTCCTCTCTTGAAATGTTCTACTCTTTGAATTCATTCATTCAGAATCAAGCACCCTGCTTTAACATCTTAATAGATGTTTTCTGTTTGCCTCAGGTTATTTTTATTTTAAAAATATTTATAGATGGATGTTCTTTTCGAGCCAAGTTACTGCACCAATCAGTTTTTAGCAGAATATACTCATCTCAGACACTTAGGTTTTTACTGCGGTAAAAAAAAAAAACACCTGTTGAAACAAAATCCAAATTTATTATCTTACCATGTTGTGGCACCAGTCATACGTCAATTTCTGTGGTATGAATTATTAGAGCTGGAGAGAACTCTGATGTTTTTCTTGTGTGATGGACCTTTATCATTTCCACAAGGTGCTGATTACAGTGTCAGTGATTCTTCATAATGGCTACGTTTCTGCTTCCTTTTTTCAGAAGTGTTTCTATTCTATAGATGAGTTTGGATTTTGAGAACTTATATTTGACTTTTGGAAACACCTGTTTATAGATGTTGAAATTAATCTTAGTTTTACTGATACAAATTTCACATCATTCTTCTGAAACACCACATACAATATTATTATAAGATGATCCATAAAGAATAAAATGCTCAGATGCACATTAATCTCAAGAATACAATGTGAAATTAATCTGAAATGTGAAAAATATCCATGACTATTTATTTAAAGATAATGAAATCAGATTTCCAATAATTAGGATGTGAATATTAGGAAATGCCAGAGTTGACTCTGATTTATCTCTATGAACAACGTGTTGCTCTAATTATAGCAGGATTGTACTTGATAAAAATATTTTATAAATATCAGCCAGTCTTCCATGTGCTTGTACCCCACGTCAACAAACACAGAGGCAGCTGATACAGACCAGATGGCCTAACTAGGAATGTGTTGTTTACTTAAATTTGTGTGGTTTCATTGTGTGTTGTGAATGTGTAAACCTGGCCCACATTCCTACAAGTGACAGTTATCCATTTTTGTCTAATTTTTAGTAGCTTGTTTGCACTGTTATTAGTAGTTTGAGTTTTGAGACAGTTATTAACATGATCGGTTCCCTCGTTGTATGAATACAAATTAGTTTCATGTTGCAAACTTGTCCAAACTTGAAAAAGTAGCTTTTCTAATCAAAGCAAATATCTGTTCTTGATGTATACTACAAGCTCAATATGAACCTAAGTCATAATCTAAATGACACAATGGTTTCCTGGTTTAGATCTTGTCATAGACTCATAATGACAGAAATGTTGGGGCTGAAAGCACCTCTGGAATCTTTAGCCCAATGGTGCTGCTCAAACAAGGTCAGCTAAAGCAGTTTGCCCAGTACTGTGTCTAGCCGAGTTTTAAATATCCGTGGATGAAAACTCCACAAAATTAATGATAACCTGTTCTAGAGTCTGACCACTCCCAAAGTAAAACAGCTGTTTCTTATATTTTAGTAATTTTTTTGTATTGCAAATTGTGCCCCTTGACATTTGTCTTTTCAATGCACACCACTCAAGAGTCTGAATCCTTCTTATTAATTTTCTCCCATCAGTTATTTATGCTTTGTATGGTTTATAGAAATACAATGGTTAGATTCCCCTGAGACTTCTCTTGTCTAAGATGAACAGCTCTGCTTCTCTGAGACTCTCATATGCTTGATGCTCCAAGTTCTTGATCATCTTTGTGGCCCATTTTTTTGGATTTGCTCCAGTATTTTCATGTATTTCTCTGTCTCCTGTACTGGGGAGACAAGAACTGGGCCCAACACTACATAGTTCTCACTAGATCTGAGTGGAGGGGAAGGATGACTTCTTTCAACTTTCTGGCAAAACTTTTCTTAATGCAGCTCAGTTGGTCATCTTTTCTGCAAGACACATTGCTCACAGTCAACTTGCAGTTCACCAGGACAGCAGACCCTTTTCTGTTAAGCTGTTTTCCAGTCAGTCAGGTGCAGTCCAACCATGCAACTTGCGTTTATTTCTTCCCAATAATCACAGGGACTTGTGAATAAGAGTTTCACTCCAGTAGTTTGTAGAAGGCCTCTTCTTCTTCTGGATCAGACAGCCAGTAGAAGCACAGCACAATATCACTGTGTTGTTGTTCCTGTTTATTGTGATCCATACACTTTCAACTAGTTTCTTTCATGTCCAGGTTCACAATGTGCTATGACTTACAGGGGTAAAATTTTCATTAATAACTTCTTGCTTTCCTGCACAACTTCTTCAGTCTGTAAACACTTCTGCCATTAAATTGGGTGGGAGTAGGACAAGTTCATCTTTCATTGCTGGGTCATTCATCAGGAAAAGTAAAGTATCATTTCAAACTGTAAAGAATCCCAGTAGTCATCAGTCAGATCAGGGTCTTCTTAACTGCTGTCAACAGTGGTATTGTATCTTCTCTTTGGTGTGCATTAACATTTGGAAGAGAACTGATTGTTTTAACTGCTTTAGTCTGTGTCTCAGTGAGACACAATGCAGTAATAGATCCTGCTGATTATTTGTGTTTTTTATCTTTGTTTCTATTTTATCATTTAGATCAAGTTATTTCCTCTGACTGCAATTTGTGAGCTTTAATTAATTGGCATGAGATTGGTTTTGTATGACCTGTAAGATATTTTACCAGTAACTTGTTTGCACTTTGTGCATCCAATTACAATATCTGGAGTTTTAGGTAATCATAATTAGCATTTTACACTAATTATAAGATTGCAAGTTAAAAGGAAATACACAACTGCATTCTAAAACTATATGATTAATTAGAGATTTTAAAATAAAGTTCAATATTCATTTTGGCAAAACAGGACACAGTATAATATCTTCATGTCAAGGGAATACTCTTTATTAGTAATTAACAAAAATTAAATGTGCCTCACTTGCAGACTTCAAAATAAGAATGAAAATGAGGCACAATTATAAACAACTTCATGAACCTAGCAAGAACAATAATCTCTTGTAGGTAAGAGCTCGACTATGTTTGGAAAAGGTTGCACTTTCTTCTTTTCCAGCAGCTGCACTTCTTATTTAATTACCAGGAGTAATTTTATAAAAGGGTTTTATAGCTCCAAAAAACAATTTGCACATCCACTGTAACAATCAGACTAAGAGAGTGTCTTGCATCTAAGCCAGTTTTCGAAAACATGTAAACTTTTACTGATCTATTGATGAGAATCCCTTTATCCTTGCCTTACAATGAACTGATCCAGTGATTATTTAGGATAATACCTAGATACCTTAGGCAGGCTGCTCCAACTTAGGTGTAAAGCAGTGTATAAAGTAAAGGACACGCAATTTAGCAATTCAGAGATGCTATGTGGAATCCTGTGTGGTAGGGGAATAGGTGAGTTGCTTCCAAGATACTAATGCTAATGGCTAAGGCTCTGTGCACTTTTATTTCTGTCTAAAGTGCAGCATTTGAGCTGGTGATACTTAGTGGTTGCCTGCAGGCTTTCCAGTACTTCATGCTCTCTGGAGAATTGTCCTAAAAGTAAGTTTCTCTCTTTGCACAGAATACAAACTTCTTAGTCTATCCCCTGACCTCTTCATTTTAGATACCAAAGTGGATAGTCTGAATCTTATCCTTTGGCAACAAGGAATTAGGGGATTGCCTTGGTCTGCACAGCTGAGTGATTGAGTGATTTGGGGCAGTGGGTATTTTTGAGAAGTTCACCCTTGACATAAGTGAAAGCACAAAGGAAAGAATGAGGGCAGCATTTATTCTTACACAGGCAGTGGCTAATTATGTTCCAGAAGCAATTAGACCCACCCTATTGCTCTCTATCTGCCTGACTATAGAACAATGTGTCTGACACATGTGCTGACCATGCTGAAACCAGGCGTCTGTGCCAAGAAGAGTTAGAGGTCCATCAGGCAGAAACAGAGTATGTGGAGATGTGGAGGCCATATCTCCAAAGTAACCACAGTATTCCATGGAAAGAGGGTTGTAAGGAGATCAGAATATATGTAGCTGCCTAAGGTGATTTATGTGGACAATTTTGCTGTCAGAGTTTAGGTGACCATAACAGCAAAGGACTTCTGCACTGATCCCCTGGACTTCTGTGCCCAGCCTCAAACTATCTCAAATTTGATGCCATAGTAGGTCATCTTTATTTTATCCTTTACCACAAAGAATGAGGTAACAGTTTTCTGGTGACACAGTTGAAATAAACAGCATTTTGTGATATTGACCTTTATCAGAATCTTCCTCTGAAGGAGGAAAAGTCTGAAAGCTAAATGGGGGAAGGAATGTGAAAGAAAAAAAAAAAGGGGGGGGAGTGAGGAAGAAAGAAGATAAAGGAATGACATAGACAATCAATCAAGTTGTTACAGTCTAATCCTGGCATCTGTAAGTATTGCCTGAGGCAGGCAGTTGTCTAATTCTTTTCTTTCACTATCTACATTGATTTGTTAGTGCTCATTCTTGATGCTTGATATTATTGTTCCTTTACATCAACCTGCTACGACTTTGTAGTTTTGTTATAAAAAGCCTGCAGCTTCTCTCTCTTTCCTCATAATCATTATTGAGATGTGTCTACCATTGTGGTTGAAAGAGGAGAAACTTCAGTGTCAGATGGAAGACGGCTGGAAGAGTGAAGGGATGTTTAATGCAGGCAGGAGCCCGAAGTTGCTATAGGAAGTGAAAGGATGTATAATAAGAAAAAAGCTCAGGGGGCAGAACACCAGCAGTAGAATAAAAAGGAAAACCCAGGAGGAGACATTCTCCTCTCCCAGGAAAAACTGCTACTTTTATGGACCTCATAGAAAAGAATAAAACAAAATTAGAAGTACAGAAAAAAGGAGGATGGCAAAGATAAAAACATTCCAGGAGAATGAAACAGGAGAATCAGGCAAAGATGAATTTTAAAAAATGGATCTAAAACAAAGTGAAGAAAAGCACAGTTTGGAAATTCCTTCATAGTGATTTGGACTTATTGAGCAGGAGGTCTACATCTATAGACAGTGTTATGACTAACAGCAACAAAATATTTCATGTAGCTCTTGACCTTGTAAGACAGTTTTCAACCACATAAGGAAGCATGACCACAACTCTTTAGCACAAGAAAGAGGCTATGGTCCCATGAGCTGCACTTTTGCCAAACAGATAAACGATATAGTTCCCTGTGGCATAGGAAGAAATCTACTCACAAACTAGCCTGCTCCATTCCCTGGAACATATTTTTGATTTCTGTCACAAAAGTATTGCTCAGTCAGTAAGTTTTCAATCATATTGGTCATTTAAGATACTGATAAATCCAGGAAGAGATCACCTTTGAAATATTTACAGCACTATTGATGTGCTGACTTCCTTTTCTTCTTATGACAGACAGGATCCTTCAGAAGCACTTATTATCTCAGTGCTATTTTTAGAGTTATGGTTTTTTTTTTCAAATTAACTTCAAGGCCTCAAAATATGCTTGTGTTTCAAACAGGAATTTTATTCTGTGCATGTCTGACCACATTACAAATATGAAGAGGAACTATGAAGTAGCTTATTCAGTCACTGATCAAGTAGTTTTCCATTTGCAGTTTGGAAACCTCAGTCTAAATGCCAATGTCACTAGGCTGCAGGTATTTTAAGACTTTTCGTAAAATTAATGCTTTTTAAAAGTTCATCCAAAATAAGGTCATACCTTAAAAAGCAGCAAAAATCTTCTAAAAGGTTTTCCAAAACCAAACCTGGAAAATAAAAAAGAAAATATATTCAGAACCATTTCACCTTGACCTAAGTTATTTTGTAAGGATTTTAGAGTTTGTGAAACATAATAAAAAGCAACAAACAAACAAACAAACAAACAATAACCCCAAAAATACCCCTACAAACAAAAAAACAAACAAAAAAACCCCCACAAAACCAGAAAGAATTGAAAAGAAAAGAAAAGAAAAGAAAAGAAAAGAAAAGAAAAGAAAAGAAAAGAAAAGAAAAGAAAAGAAAAGAAAAGAAAAGAAAAGAAAAGAAAAGAAAAGAAAAGAAAAGAACCAACAAAACCAAAAAAAACCCAAACCAAAACAGGGTAACCTTCAGAAGACATTCAGCAGAACCTGACAAAGTTTTGATTGAAGAGAGATTGATTCTCTAAAGTTTGAATGGTCAGACATGCACTGAATTTGCTGAGGTTCATTGCTATATCCTAGAAAGTATTTTCAGCCCTTCTATCCTAATGAGCTTATTAGTAAAAGGCTGAAAGGATCAGAGATTGTCTATCAAATAAGATTGTCAGTCACACACTGTTGGCAACTCTGCTGTGATTTATAAACCATGATTACAGAGGAGAGAGGTATGAAAAAATGAGCCTTATTGTGTCCTAAGACCAGTGCAGTGGCACAAAAGACAATGTAGAATATTGTGCTTAGAGGGTGGGAAGGTATATGTTCTGGATGAGGAAGCCATAGAAAATTAGACAGAATGGTACCTTTTCCCTCTTGTTTCCTCCAGTGATAATTATATTGCATAGAAGAAATTGAATTACCTGCAGCAGCAATAGTTATTGGCGAAAAATATGCTATTATATGTGATTTAAAAGTGGGGGACACACTTGAGATGGGAAGGGAAAAGCTCAAACTCAGCTCAGTGCTGCTAGAAACAGGCATTTTCTACACTCCGTGTACTCAATCTACCTAGACACAAATGATTGTCAGTGCAGTTCTACGTCCAATAGAGACCTTTGTTTGGTATTTTTGATTGACTTTTTCTGTAGCAGCAGGAAATATTGATAACTCATAGAAGAATATAATTTAGGGGGAAAAAGTTGGGATAATTTGTTTATTAATGAAATATTTTCAAATTGTTAAAAAAGCAGGGTGAGTTTAATAAAGTGCTTCTGAGTGAGACTTGTATCTAAAGGGAATGAAAACAAAGTTTGCAAAAATTGCAGTTAAATTACCAGCTAAGGATCCAGGTTGAGCTGAGCTTAGCGAAGCTGAGAGCCATATACACAATTATCATATTAGTTAGGGGCACCAAAAATCTTTGGAGCACAAAATTATCTTAAATCTGTAAAATCATCCCTTCCAGTTTCTCTTGAGAGATGTTACTCTCTTTCCTTTAGATAACCAAACAGTTCTGTCAATGATTCCGTGTTCACCATTCCTCTTCTCTTGTGGCCTGGCTGATTCCTGTTGATAAGGATTGCATTGTAAGTTAGCAATTGCATTTGTAGTTGAGGTTTTTGCTACACAATGAGAATATGCATCATTGGAAGCCTTTGGGAGTGATTATAAATCTCTGCATAGGCTTTGGTAGAGATCAGTCTATGCTCATCATTTGTGCAACTGTCCCATCATGTTACCACTGACAAGTAAATTCAAATCCAGCCAATAATCTTATTACTGGAGTATTTAACATATATAGTCACTTCAGCAAAAGCTGTGTGCATTTCAATTGTTTAGAGAGAAAATTATGTGAGACAGAAATTTCAAGTCATCAAAGGCAGTCTGATTGCTTCTCCAACATTCTAAGGAAAATAAGGCAAATAAGATGAGAGAATAGGGGTTTTTTGTGATCTACCTGCTCCACTGTCCACTACCACTACCTAGTTAAGCACAATAATTTTTATTTAAAACTATTCTTCCACCTATTTTAAAATTGCAGAAAGAGGAACCTTATGTTCTGTCCTTAAGAAAAAGAAAATAACAAGATTAAAAAATTTGGACAATCAAGAAAACAGCTGTTTCTGGGAAAAAAACTCTTTAAAATCTAACAGAGTACCTTTCATTCTGAGAAGCTCTTCAGACACATTCACCAAGTATTCCTATTCGGTATCTGCTGCATAATAAAAAGCTACTGGTTTGTATATGATAGAACAGAATGGGTTCATCAGAACCCTGGCTGAAATAGAAAATTTGTATCAAGAAATTCTAAGTGGATGAAAAATACTTCAAGATAGAACTTAATGTGTATTTAAAGTATTTTGATGAGATGAAAAGAGAATGCTTCAGGCTATGCAAAAACATATCGTTAGGAGTTCCTTTTTTACATATCAAATATGTATTTTATGCTGTACTATCCTGCTGTCAAGACAAATGGTCATTACTTGCTATTTGTCTCCATATATCTCTTAGTAAGAGGGGGTTTTTTTTGTTTTGCTTTCTTGTGTTGATAAGCATGGAACATTTATCACAGTCAGGGCTTCATGGTTCAGTTCCTCTTTTTTAAATGAAAAGGAAACATGAGCATACATTATGGGAATGCAAAATTTTATAACCTTGTCTTAGAAAGCTAGGCATTTAAAATCTGCTCCAGGAGTACCACTTATGTAGATAAAGCACATAGACTTAGTAGAGATCAAAACAGTTAACAGAGAATTAAAAATACTTCACAGTGTACTGTCTTGCCAAGCTTTGCATATCAAATAAATGTCTTCATTAAAGCTATAATTAATAATTATTTTTATCTTTATACTGATGGCATAAAAGCCACTATGTCTGACCCAGATCTCACTATACCAAGTATTTGAAAACAGGACACATTTACAAATTAAGATTGGAACAGAATAGGACAGCCAAACATATGCCAAAGGCAGGAATAAGGCACAAGACCGGTCAGGATTCACACAAAACAAATATCTAAATTGGTTAACTAATTGGTGTGTTGTCAAAAGTGCTGAGGATGTGGTTTATCAGGCCAGACGACATGGCTTTTATGCATTACAGTGAAAATGAGATATTATCTACTTGAAGTCTGTAGTTTCATTAGTGATATCTGCTTTCATATTACTTTTGAACTAAAGATTCCATCATTAAATTTCTGAAAAATATATTTTAAGTTAAATGGAGATATTGTTAAATCAGTGCTGTATTTATAACAACATCAACCTTTTTTTAAATTAAGAAGTCTAAAAGATTTCTTGCTTTCATTTCAAATTCATTTGGAAATATAGTATTTTATATATTCCATTTTATCATGGAAAACACAACATAAAACTTAAGGAGTAGCCAGTTATTTCTGTGAGAAAGTCTTAAATTCTCCATTTGGCCCCGGATTAATGTTGTTTATCTCTTGAACTAGCAAGAGACTAGAATTATTCATTATTTTTTCCTGTTAGTCCCCAGAAGATATTTTTGAAAGTGAGACTTGCATTCTGACCAAACTCTTCACCCATTCAGGTCTCAGCTCCTTTTATTTTCAGGACATTGGTTGTCTGTGTTATCCATTGTTTTGGGTGTTTTTTTGTTCTGCAATGTTTTTTTTTTCTTGTATTATCTATCCTTTGATAGAATTTTTCACCTCCTCTCATTTCTGATTATTGGCATATATATGATGTAGATTTTTACTGTGCTGAATGCATTTCACATTGTCCTCAATGAGATTTGATGATCAAGAGTTCTGCAAATGAAAACATTTGTGACCTTTGTGTCAAAAATCTACACCCAAGGGAATCCCGCTGCTATTCATTTCCCTTTCTAGAGACTGCATTAAGAGATCTCTCTTTTACAAATAATTGAAGTTTCTTGCCTTTTAGTTTGGCTCTGTTGAATTTCTTGAAGCACCATGAGCACATAGGGAGCATTGCTATATAAATCAAATAATAATAATATGTATAAAGAAAAATCACAAAGGGGAAGAAAAAGTCTCATGCTGTTAAAAGCAAATTATACTTAGATATTGGAAAGACCTCCCATGGCTAAAGAATGAGTTACAGTATTAACAGAAAATATGTGATTCAAGCACATTTCATTTATTTGACATGATAACAGAAAGATTCAAGCTTTTGTGGAACCCAGGCTTTGATTGTTTCAATTCACATTAATTTTTGAGAGGAAATGTTTAAATAAATTATTATAGGAAAATAATTCATGTAATGGCATTTAGTGTGGCATGTCCCAGTGAACACTTTTTTTTCCTTTGACATCTGTTATCTAATATTGCTTCTACCTTTGTAGAATGACTTATATTACTTTTTCAAGGTCCTTGAGCATATGCTTAACTGTAAACATATGAGTATATTTGGGCATATGTTGCTTAATTACTTTAAAAAAATACTCCAAAGAAGGATTAAATATTTGAATTACACTGCATATACAACTGATCCATGTGCAATTGTATAAAAGATGCTTGTCTGGGAGTACAGGTAAGAAGAGGTAAAACTGGCTGGATGAAAGATTCCCCAAGAGACACTGAAACAGCTGCCACAAGCATATGCTCTTCTACATGCAGACCAATTCATGGTGACTATTCTTTCCACTTTGTGAAGAAATGAGGCTGTAGATTTGTTAACTGGACTTCCACTTGTGGTGTTATAAGATTTCTTGCCTGGGAGATCCTCAAGAGTCACTTCAGCATTAAAAGTACAGTAAATTGCCAATATATTGCACTGAAATATGGGACTGGTGTTTTATTAAAAATATTAAATTAAGCCTTTGACACTGACAATTGAGTTTTCAGACCTACTACTTAAAATATATATTGAGGCAAATTTCTGGCCATAAAACAGTATAATCAAAGTAGAATAAACAAATGGAAATGAGAGCAGAAATGGACACACATAAAAACTAATGTTCACCAGGCACAAGTTCCATGTTGATTAGGGAGCCTTCCCTCTTCCAATCCCTTGCCTAATTTAGTTTTTAATGTGAGACAGACTCCTATGTCCACCTGAAGATTTCTAGACTTTTGAGATATCTCTTCAGATACAATTCTTACAGTGAAACGAGTGAGTGGTTTTCTGTTAATATCAAAAATACTGTCTTCAATCATGGTATGCTTGTTAACATAAAGCCCCTTAACTTCTCATAGGAAAACCTCTAAGACATTATTTATGTGGAAACAATTTCACTTGCTGCCTACAGCTGCAGAAATCTTCAAGGGCTTGAACATTGTGCAATAAGGAGAGCTGTATTTCCAGGTCATTCAATGCGTAGTCTCTTTTAAGAGTCCTAGAGAAGATGCACAACTGGCATTTGGAAGGAGACAAAGTGTTTGCAGCTACTGTTACAATTTACACATGAACATGTATTGACTCCTTATGTTGGGGTTTTCAGTAAAGAGAGGGAAACTCATTGGCTGTATTTTCTCATAGCTTATTTTCATATATTTGTAAAGCAACGGAGTATCATTAGACAATATGCAGAAGTCTTACCCAGCATTTCACTTTGGTGTGTGCTGCGCTGAGGATGAATATTAGCAAGATCAGTTATAGTAACTGAACAGGGTTCGTGAGATTAGAATGTTATTTTCTCTGAATGGCTTACAAAAACATTGCTAAATAAGGTTGGAAACCACCAGACTTTGGCTCTGCTTTCAAAATAAGTAGAATGCTTAGTGCTATGTTTGTGGTGACCAAATACACCTTGCATTTTCTTATAGCAGGAATGCTTGTACAAATATATCCATTGGGGGGAAACAGCCCTTATTCTGACATAGCAGCATGGTGGTTTAGAACAGTACTTTTCTTATGCTCCATCAAAGACGTGGATGTAGCTTGCTTGTCTTTGAGCACAGGGTCTATAAACTTTTTTAGTTAACACACAGCTAGTTGTAGATCATTGATTTTGTCCTTGACAAATTTTAAATCAATTTCAGCGTGAAAAGTTTACTAGTTTTCATTACAAATGTATTTCCCATCTGCTACTGTGCAGAGTTGGTGAATGCAAAGCTGAAATTGGACTAATGTAACTAGTACTGTATAAAATTTCTTCTCAATTTTGTTTATTTGCTTTTGTTTTGTTGGGTTTGGGATTTTCAGGAATGGCAGCTGTTTTGTGTTGAAATAGCTGCTTCCTGTCATCTGTTTGTTGTGATCTAGATTCTCCTCTCAACTTTAGTTCAAACTAAAGTGAACATCACTGAATGCAATAGGAACAAAAATAGATTTTATGCCCTTGAAAACTGTAGTCTGTATTTCTTCCTTTCACTAAGAGTGATTACTGGCTTCTGATCTTAGTAGTTCTGGAAAGGTCAAATGAAACATGGAAGAGGAACCAAGGTAATGAGAATGGGAGAAAGATGAGAGGGTAGAAAGAGATAATGTGATTTACTCGCCTTCAGTTTTTGTGAAGTTTATGAGGAAAGAGAAAAAAAGCAAGAAACTGCTGCAAAGGAAATCAGCAATAACTCAGTAGTCATAGGGAAAACACTTTCTGAAGGCATACCTCAGCTTATAAAGATTTCTATTTTGGCTTGATATCATATGATAGGTCAATCATAATAAGTCTTTTCATCTTCCAAAGCCTTAACTGTTGTGACAGTAAATGTTTCTGGGCTTTGTTAGGACTGGACTCAGATGAGCAAAATGTTGCTGTTATGAATATCTAGTGTTCTCTAATGTTACTTCAACACAATAGACCAGTTCCACCATAGGGCTTTGTGTTATCCCTGGTTCCCTACTAGGAAATTAGGTCAGACTATTAAAAATAACCATCTGCCCAGTGGGGATCTGTCTATAGGACCAGCTCTTTACATCAAAGAGCTTTATTCCTTGTCACATTTGGATTTTGCTCTGCTAAAGAAATATGTCAGGAAAGCAGCATTTTCAGGAATTTGCAAGATGTTTAATACATGGCCATTCTCATAACTAATTTAATAATTTAAGGCTGGTGGTTGAATAATCTGTTGTTTTATAAAGAAATAAAAGAATGAAGAGTTCTTCATTAAACAAACAAGATTGGTAACATGTTCAAAGCTGCAAGGGTAATCTGAGGATTTGTTTTTAACAGAATTGAATTTCAAGGATAACCAAGGTCATGCCCATCCTTATATTTCCTCCTCCCCTCTCTCTCTCTTTTTTTTAATGAAATTGAAATTTCTGTGATACAAATAAAATCATAATCTACTAGCAAGTTTGTTGCTCATTGATATATGAGTGAGTTCTTGCCTTTCCCTCTTTCAGCTATGTGAATTGACAGTTTAAACAGGACAGGGTAACCAAAAAAGGCTTTCACTTCATAAGATTTAATATCATCGATAGTTTTAATGTATGTAGCAGGTAGAGAAATTTTACATAAGGATTGATGTCACAACTTATTGTTGCATGTTGGTGAAATTTATTAAATGGATGACTTTGACCAGCATATTTTCATTAAAAAAAAAAAACAAACTATATAGAAGTAAAAGAGGTAAAAAACCATTTCTTTTTTCTTCTAAGAGAACATCTTTCCTTCACTTTCTTTATTGTGGTGAGTAGTGACAATTAGTTTGCTGGCTGAGATAAGACTGGCTGCAGCATAAAGCATCTGGTTTCTACAGACTCCAGGAAAGAAATGGTTTAGCAACTGAATAATGTGGCAGCCGGAAGAGAAGCCCACTATTTTGTTAATATTGTGGCAGAAATTACAAACTATATGAAGTCTTTTTCTCAATTGACTAAAATAGCTCAAAAATACTGAAAAACTCTGCATATTGTCAGACTGATTCAAAATGCCATAAAGCTAATAGATATCTCTATTTGGATCTTTGGAGGATAAGGTACTGAGTGATGTCAGGATCTGAAGTACTGCCCAGTGTCTTGTTTCAGCAGTCCATCTCCATTCAGCAAAGCATTTAATCATGTACTTAGTTCTGGAATGAGATGTGATTTATATGTGCCTAAGAACTTGGCTAAACAGGGATAAAAAGTAGAAATGCACGTAGTAGCTATTGTCTGGTGTCTGTTGATTAATCTCATATTTCAGACCAGTTCTTAGTGAATTATTAATATTATCCAGGAAGAATTATTTTCTATGGAGTGTATCAGAGGAGATGGGCATGGAGCATATCCACTTGAAGGTATCATAGATTATTAATACATAAAAGGTATTTTTTAAATTGAATTGCTTGGAAAAATGTGATACACAATTTCTAGTTTACCGATATTTGCTTGCAATGTGTTAATGTGTTTTCAGGTTTAAATTGAAGCATGGCAGCTTCTTTCAAAAACTATGTGTGATAAGGTCAGAAACACTGGGAAAACCTTCTGTCATTGCAATATCTTCAATATTTTCTTCAGACAGTTTCAAGTGTTTGGGTAGTTTTTTACCTCCTGAGGATCACACAGGGTTTGATTCATGTAAGCTAGTAAGGTATCAAGAGCACCTTGGAGAAAAAGATTTATGTAAGAGCAAAGCAGCAATAATGGTAATTTATCGTAGGCAGATTCTTTTTGAATGCAACAGTAACAGAGGGAGGGAAAAGGCCACATCAAGATTTTGGTTCTCTCACAAAACCATCATGAATACCTACAGTCCCCAGATGTTTCATTTACGGCTAGTTCATTTTCTTGTCTTTCTAAAGCAGAGGAAAATCTATTAACACTTTTGTTAATATTAAGATACTTACAAGCTATTATTTATTCTTGCCAAATTTATTGCAGCTTAGCCATGCCACATGCTCACAAACAGACTCATAAAAAAGTGAGCACTAAACTTTCAAAAAATATAAACCAGGTCTTACCATGAAGACAGGCTTAATAAAATGAGAGATTTTATTAAAAAAAAACCAAAAACACAAAACCAAAACAAACAAAAACAACAAAAAATACCCCCCCCAACCCATGGTTTTGAACTGTTTTAAGAATTTTCAATAAATTTATTGACTTTATGCAAGCCTATTCCACTCCCACTCCCTGAAACCCAAGGTTATTATGGAGGCATTTTTTTCAGGAATTTGCATTCTAAAAAAATGAATTCTCTTTAATTTTCATAGCAAAATTGTACTATTTTTGAACATTACATAGTCCATTTTGAAGTTAGGCATGAATAAACATGTTTTATAAGTTCTTCCCTTGAAAACCAGGCTCTCAACAAAATGGCAATTCTCACATGAAAGTTTATAATCCTTGAAAATTTACTGATTTGTTAAAAACAACAAGGACCAGAAACTAGACCTATTTAAACAAGTATCTGCCAAGGACTGATATGTCACCTGAATGTTTGTGGGGTTTTTTGTTTTTTGGTTTTTTGTTTGTTTGTTTGTTTGTTTTTGTTTTGTTTTTTTTTCTCAGCAGCATTTTCCACAAGGAATATGAACATTTAAATATCTTTTATGTGAAATAATCAGAGCAAAAACTTTTGATTCTAAATGTGGCAGCTTTCTAAAAATAAAGCTTTCATGTAGCTGAGGCATGAACTATTATTAGGGATGAAACCTGCTCTGTGGTTCCGAGGCAGCCTCGTATCAGCCTCCTCCAAGTCTCCCTGCTGTGGGTGCTCAGTGGGGCAGGCTGGGGAACACCAATTGTGCTTGTTGCTGTTGCTGTGCTGGGGGAAAAGATGCAGTAAAGAGTAGAGACAGCCAGCCCAGACCAGGGACCAGCACAGATCAGAGAAAAGTCCACAGAGCAGAAATCCGGTCTGCTATTTATTACTATTTATGTACACTCAGATGAAAGAGTTCAATCCTTCAAAGAGCCGAGAGCAGTGAGGGATATGAAATATGGTACTGGTGTTGCTAATGATACTAGACTGTTCAGGCTGTGGTTGTTAGGGTGCAGAGATACTACGTTATCCCTTCTCTCATCATTCTTAGAAGGGACAGAGAAAAATGTTGACGTGTAACAGTATTTATACTAACTTGCTTTAGACAGATTGTTTTTCTTTTTAATTAGGTAAATGCAAACAAAAAAAACACTCTGTGTTTATAGCCACCTAGCAGTGGAAAGTCAGCAATGAACTGCAGCAAAACTTATGTCTCCAAAAGGTCATTTATATATTATAGACTAAAATAGGCAGATACATGAATTAAGACACAAAGCTGAAGTCTAAACATTCATATACATAGCACTGGGATGCTGAGACTTGGCAAGCCTAGGTTTTACTGAATACTTTCAAGGTGCCTGTTCCATTTGTATGCAACTGGAAGGACCCGTGGGACCTTCACTGGCACTAATTACATGACAAAATATAAGATCAAAGACATGAATCATTGCCAAAGTTGTCAAATGCTTCAGGATTGACCTTTCTGATCCTAAATTGAATGGGAGCATTAATAAGGTATGAGTTCAGTAAATGCAGCACAAGGACTCCGTTTGAAAACAGCAATATAGCATACAATATTTCTGCAGTAAGTATGTATAGCAAAAAATATTGGAGTGAACACAGAGCTGTCTTAGCAGTTTTGGAAATGTAAGAGTTATGTCTATGCTGCTTTGATTTCATTTACTGTATTCCTATGCAGATAAAATGGCATAACTCTATTCATTATTAAAGAGCTGGAGAAGCTTTTATTACTATCTCATTTAGAACTCAGAGATAAAATTTCAAAGTCCTATTTCAGGCAAATGTAGTGTATTTTAGACTGATCAAAACCTCCAAGATGCTTCACAAGATTAACTTATATGGTATAAAAGCTGCACTGATAGCACAGTGCAGAACTGGCTTTTTTTAATGCTTCCATTTCTTAACTGAAAATGATCAAATAGCATCTTCCACTTATTGACTAGAACAGGAAGTGAAAGCACTAAAGACTGTTGAAACTGCCAAAACTCCCCAAAACCTGCATATATGAAATATTATGAAATGTATATATGGAACATTGTGAAATAAACAGCGGGTATTAAATACCAGATGAGATAGCTAACACTACTGTATATCTTAGTTTAATAAAAAAAGCCATAGGCAATTAAGGTCTCTCTCTAGGTGCATATCAAAATCCTGATTTCCCTAATTGCTGTGCCTGATTCGGCTTTAACCAAGAGATAAAATCTTGGTCATTGATCACATCTACCTGAACAGCATGAATTTGAGGAATAGAGTATGCCCTTTAAATGTAACAACAACAGAAACAGTCACCTTATTCTTTCAATTAGTGAGATTAGTTTTGCCTCCGGCCCAGTCTCTCCTTCTGGAAGACAAAAGCAAGGGGTTGAGAGGCAACAGTGAGAGGAGTCCATGATGAACAGGAAAAAAAAGGATGCTGAAATGAGTGAAATGGGAGCAAGTACAGGGCAATAGAGAAAAGTGAAGCTGCATTCCAAA
This sequence comes from Acridotheres tristis, assembly GCA_037013685.1. Classification (NCBI taxonomy): domain Eukaryota; kingdom Metazoa; phylum Chordata; class Aves; order Passeriformes; family Sturnidae; genus Acridotheres; species Acridotheres tristis. Next base: position 96,578,185 of record CM072886.1, on the reverse strand, counting down.
TCTGTTGAGTCCAAGTTAAATTGCCTGGAGATAGAGATCTCATGAAACGCATCCTTGGCTGCACCACTATTTGGCTTCTTGTTACAAACCAGCATTGCCAAGAGACATTAAGCAGTGATATTTGAAAACACTTTGCAGGTGCCAGGCTGTACTTTCCTCGGTGTTAATGAGAATTTGATCATCTACTGTAGATATAACATACAGAGGAGGAGGAGCAGAGTCTGTGAATCAGCCATTTTTGTACCAAGGGTGGATCACTGGCAGAATAACAATAGGATGTCTCTGCATCTTAATAAAAAAAAAAAGAAATAAAATCACTGAACATTGTGCCAGTCCATTAAAAGCTGGTACTTGTACAATCTTATTGAGACATCTGGTCACTTTACCTGAGCAGTTGATGAGAAAATAGAGATGGTCAGGCCCGGAATCTGTACAAAACTGAGATAAATTATTTCTACTGTATAGCTGTTCCCTTATCAAAGAACTATCTAGTTGATAGATAATCTATGTTAGAGTAGAAGCCATAGCTATGTGAATTAATTTCTCTCTTATAAAGCTTTGCTTCATTCATTTTTTTTCTATTGTGCATGGGAGAAAAACAATGCTTGTTTCATTTCCAAAACCAAAAGGACTCTGTCTTTTTCTTGAGTTATTCCACCTCCTTTCCTTTCCTCATGCTTGCTTTTACCATTCCATTCGCCTACAGCATACACACAAACCCTTTGTGTTTGTGAGCTGCACATTAACCCAAAAGGTTAATGAGCATCAGGCTCAGGTGCAGTCCATACTCTTGCAACATTACTAATGCTGTGGTCATGGGTTTGGAATGGCATTCTGGAAAATTAGTTCTTTTGTGATCTCTGCACTGAGAGACTCTGCTGTTTTCTGTGCTCCCTAACGGCATTTTTATGCTGAGATTTCTGTCTCCATGAGAATATGTGTTCTGTCCATTCCATTAACAGCTCCCTGCAAGCACAACAGAATTATTTGTGAGACCAACACCAACTACAATATGGTGACTGTGTCACTGCCAACAAACTTTCTTAAATATTCCTGGGCATGTAAGTTCAGCAGAAGAGCTGATGGCAAAGTGGCAGGTAAGAGATTTGAGTAGGAAAATGTCCATCAGAACTCCACTGAGTTGTAGCCTTAGATGAACAAAACCCCTGGATATATACAAAAACAATTCAGTCATCTTCCTCCTGTGACTAATTATCAAAGAAGACATCAAGAATATTTACATATATCTCTATTAAAAAGTTGTTGAATACTTAACTATTATATCCCCAAGAAAATCTGAGAATCTCTCCTTATAGAAAGAAGAATATCCATCTTCTTTAAGTACGTCTGCAACTCAGATACAAGAGCTCACCACGGGCAGTCTGGTGAGGTGGAGAAATCAAACCTGCGTGCCAGGGTTCTGGATTGACTGAGTACATGGCCAAGCGTGGACATGGCTGCAAGGCTCACTGTGGGGCTGTAAGCTGAAGCCTCCCCTCAGCCCCCTTGTCATTCCCCAGCAAGGCAGGTCTTGGCAGCCAGTTGAACTCCACTGGTGGAGAATGTGTTCAGGCCCCTGGCATGGGGTTTGGGAAGGCAGTGATTTAAAGCCAAATAGTAGCTTTACTTAAGTACTGGTGCTGATGGCCATCTTCTGGATTGTGCTTAATGAAGTCCCAAATTTGCAACAGACTAACATCAATTAATTAATAAAAGAGTTCAATACAAGTGTGTATGTCATTATAATCAAGTATTTGTCTAGATGATCTTGAAACATCTTAGATGGAATTTATCTCAAGGAAGCATGGGAGCATGGTAGGGAATCTGAAGTGGGAGTGCTGTATATTGATCCTTCTGGGCAGGAACAACTCCAGAACAGCAAGTCCTAAGAGCTATTAGAAGAGTGATCAAAAAGAGTTTTGGCTGTAATGTGTAAGGCTCACACAAAGGGAAGAAAATTTGAGGCATTTATATCCACACAACACACATTTTTATTTTCTGTTGAAGTTCGGAGGTGAATCATATTTAACACATGGTTATCATACCTAGATAGTGGTTATATCTTCCTGTGAGATCAGTGGAATTTCTGAAATTCAGGGCCACACCCTAATTTAAATTAGATGTTCATTTTGTGAGAGGGAGAATCATACCCACTCAGGACACAAAAGGCTACATGACACAGTAGGACTACTGGGTCACAGAGATTTGGGAACCAGCAGCTTTCCGGGATAACTATGTGTGCGGTGACTGATGCATCCAAATACACAAAACTCTGGAAAAGATGGATACAGTGGCTTTTTTGAAAAATGCATTTAGCGCATTAGAAACACATAAGGGATAAGAAGCTGAAATTTATGTAACTACACTGCCTCAAGCTTAGCATTGTGACAGCAGCTGTGGCCTTGGTACCTCAGGACCTTGTGACAGAGTAAGAAAGGAGAGATTCCCACAGTTCCTGTGGGCAAAATACTTCTTCTTGACTTCTGCTCACAGGAGCAGAATTTGGCCTTAAGCATAATCACCTGGAGGTGCTTCAGAAAATAAATGCGTGTGAGCTTCCTCTGAGCGATTTGTCTGCAAATGTGTCAGTTGCTCAGCTTTAAAGCTTTGGTGGATGTAGAGATGTATAAATACTTCAAAACATCAGAGAGAAATAGATTAGGAATAAACAAAAATGAATAGTGACTAGTACTGTGCAGCAGTACAAGTGTACTGTGTATTGATAGGCACTCCTTTGTTGGAGAAATAAGGCAGCCTGCTGTTTTTCACAGCGTGGTGAACATCATCTATGAGCAGACATGAACATGGTGACTCTGAATCTGTGGAGGCTTGCAGTCAAGAAAATGAGGCATGAAAAACAAGTAGTTCAAGAAGCTTTAACAAGAAGTTTTATTATATGAATATTTTTAATATTCAGTTTCCTTAAAATAAAAAAAAAATAAGCAACGCATAATATGTATAATCATAAAGAGCCAGCAAAAGCTGTTATAAAAATGCATACCTTAATTACAAAAGCTACCAGTTTCTATGGTAGATCAGAACATATAGCAATAATAATATCTCTTAAATGACATTATTTCAGTCTCATCCATGAAATCTGTAATGGACTTTGTAAATTGACTTGAAAATTGACAGATCTCATGTTAAAAGAGGAGAGAGGGACTTTTAGAATATATGGGTCTTTTCCATGAACACCCTAAATCTTATTCAGTCTTTGTCTGGAGTAGATACTGCATCAAGTGATACTTGCAGTCCAAAAACCAATCCATACCATCTGACTATTTGTTGTCCTTACCAGAATCCAGAGATCTTTCTCAAAGTAACATGTTTCAACTGACGTCTTTTCCCACTGATCTTGTCTGTCCTGTCTAAAAAAGTAAGAAGTCTTCTGATCCAAGATGTGAAGACATCCAGCTTAGTATATTCACACAAAGCTCTACCACTTTGCCAAGGGGAGGCTTACCAGCTCATGTCTGTGTAGAACCCTATAGTCTCCTGCCTTCTGCTCATGTGCTGTTTGGCACATTCCAAGTTTGGAAAACATGAGCATAGATGGTACCCAAACTTTATTAAGAAACCAAACCTTTTACAGTGTCCAAACCTTACTGCTTCTTCTGCTCTTCCACACTAAGTCAAGCTTAATCATAAATTTGTCCAAATCGTTCTGTATTTTGTTTATTTATGTATTTATTTGGTTGTTTATTTGTTTTACCTACCCCTTTGTGTAAACATTTAAAGATTTTTCTGTGTTTAGTTTCCATGTATTGCTCAGTCCCTCTGGTTTCTTGGGCTCCAACGCTGAGGGCAAATTTACTTAATACATGACCTCTTTCACCAAACTGAATCTATGCTGAATAAAGAGTTCCTCTTGTAAAGGGACATAGTAGCAACGAACTGTAAGCCACAGCTAGACAAGGTAGCTTTTCTAAAATAAACTGGCCCTTAAGTGCAATTGTAGATAAAGATGCAAAAGTTACAGAAGCAGAATGAAATCTCAACAAAGCTTTTGTCACTTAGAGCATAGAAGTGACCATTTTACTTCCTGAAATCTTTAAAGCATTTGTCAATATCTCTTTGTACTATTTCTTTCCTTGCCCTTTCCTTAAATAAGAATAATTTCTTTTATGTCTACAGAAAAGTAAGAAAGAAATCATTGTTAAATGCTAATATCTGGTGAAGGATATTCCACCATCCTTTCCAGTGAATCTTCTCTCCTAGGAACAAAGCCTTTTTCAGCTCTGAAGGGTCATTATTACTGTACTCCAAACAATGGAAATGCCCCTAACTTCTTGCCTCTATGGGGATTAATGTGTTCTTCCTCTCAGAACACCACACATAAAAGTGAAGGGACTGAAGTCTGAGCAGTGAACATGAAAATACCACAAAAAATTCATTCATTCTCCAAAGGGCAATTCAGACTTCAGATCAGACTGACATGGAAAGTGATTCAAGATCTCTCGATATTTTCCACTTTAAGTAATTGGTGGAGAAGAGGGTGTGAAGAATGATTAGACCTTGACCTGTTTTCCTTTGTACTTTTCTGCTTGATGACCTAAGCCAACCTCAGTATTGATCCTAAAGAAAATAACACTATGTCTGAAATGGACTTGAGAAAGTGAAATAAGGCAATAACAGTCTGTGTGGGTTTACACAAAACAAATACTGTCAACCTAACTTAATATTTTTTATGACAATATGGATTTTGTTGGTAAAGGTATTTCTATTGATGTAACACTCTTACATTTCTGCAAGGGATTAGATAAAGAAACAGGACATTACAAAAACAAACTGGAATACTTCAAATGGTCTTAACCCTGACATGCTGAAGTCATCAAACAAGGTAGCAAACCAGCAAAACACACAATGTGTCTTTGATTATGGTAAGACATAAAGTAATCAAGAGCAACAGTTATATGTCAACAGCAAATTCCCTTTCCTGGGAGGTGGTGGCAAGAGATTTCGCAGTTGAACCTTTAGGCTGGACAGCCTGACAGACGGATATCTTTGTTTTCAGCTTCATGTATCAGCATTTCTGCTGAAATGATTAATAAGAATCATAGAAGAAACTGGGAAGAGTTCATGAGATTTTTTTCCTTAAACAAAAATTGAGTAGTATTGGCCTATGTATTCACTGCCGCTCCAGCATATGATCTGGACTAGTCCTGTTTAGCATTTTATACATATTTCTGCAGTTCAGTAAAATATTTCATTGCACGTACCCTATTTCACACATATTCTACCACCTACACACTGAAACTGAAGATTAACCTCTGAATCTTACTGAGATACAAAATTAACTCCTAACGCAGTTTCTATTTCTCCTGTGCTCCTCTGGGCATGTAGGTAATGTAGTAGCTTCTACTGTGCCTTCAGAAAAAAAGTCCTGAAAAAATTCCTCCCTCAAGAATAATTAATTTCATAGCTTAAAATGCTATTTTCAAAGCACAGAAGGACCTGTTGTACTTCATAGTTAGAATCTATGCTCAAACTATACAGCCAAGAAGTTGCTCATGTCCAGCACCAGTATTCACTGTATTTTCAGTATTTCACAAAATTCTGCATCCTATTTCTCACTATAAGTTCATGTAACATCTTTCCTATGCAACAGTTTAGCTGTTCAGGCTAGAATTAAAGAAAGAAATACAAGAAAACATATTGCACTGAATTTTTGCAGTGCAGAGCTAGATTATACTTTGACTTATTTGTCCAGGACCGTATTCATATGAGAATTAATATATTTGGCTAGCTTTTTGGGTAACATAGTGTTGAATAGGTTCAATAATAATAGATGGAGATTATTCTTCCCCACTCCAATGATATACCTAAGTAATTTGACATTATATAGCTACAGGCAGGTGCTTCCTTACCACAGGAAAAAAAAAATAATCTCTTGAACACAGCGGGAAAGATGAGATTTAGAGGTACTCGTATGCAAATTCAAACACATGTTTAAATCTTTGCAGAGCTGAGGCCTAGGGTGGTGTTTTGGGTTTATTTCAGAGATGAGCAGACAGACAGTCATCTTGTTGGAGAGGCATGGGATAATGGAAATGCATCATGCCATCTGTTGGCAAACTGCAGTGCTGCAGCCGGAAGCTGTGCAAAACCACCTGGAGCTGTTACCACCACCAAGCAAATTAGAAAAAATCATAGGGAGCCCGCAAAAACAAACACACATATAAGAGAGCAATTGGCAGAAAATCTAAATTTGGTTTTCTCTTTATTTGCTCACATCTGCTAACTGAACGCATTGCAATTTGATTACACAGCCAAATTACCATTTCCTCATACAGCCGCTGCTGCGAGATTAGTTTCTTCAAAGTGAGAGTTTCCTGCATCTCTGCAGATACACTAGGATAGAATGAATGGGCATGAACATATATTTTTATGTAGCTTCTTATGACTTTGCAGAAAAGACATTTTTAAAACTAAGTAAATTGCTATTTATAGATGTAGACATTAAAAATAACTTACTTTAATAGAAATAAATGTAACAATTCCTGTCATTATATCCGAGGAAAATGCTGATAAGGAATAAATTCATAAATGAAGCCTGTTTCTGACGAAGTTATAAGAAGTTGTGCAAAAAAGCTTCTATATGTTTTTAGGAGCTGAAGACATATATAGAAAAATGTTGTAGATAATTAATTTCACATAATGTTTGTTCATTCATTTTGTGAGACTGGAAACTCGAGTCATGCCATCTAGTTTGTGGACAGCTGAAGCATTTACTCATAAAAAAAGCAGTGTATCTCTTTACAGAAGGCCACTTGTACTTTTGATTTCTTCCCAGGCATTTTGGCTCCCTTTAGGCCTGCAATCTTGAATTGCCTAGACAGCTCTGTCTAATGTCTGTGAGGGTTCTTAAAGTACACTTTCCTCTGAGCTCACAAAGCATCTCAGTCTTACATGTGGTCTCTGAGACTCTCACAAAAAAACAGTTGATGCTTTAAAGTGTGACTTGAAAATTCAGTTGGTAAAGTCACAGTCCTTTTGCACAGTAGTAGAAGATCACCAGGCACTTTCTCAGCAAAAAAAAAGAAGCCCTACTTCTTTCCCACTTAAACATTCCTAAGAGTGTCCTGCATATGCCATCACAGATCATGGTGGCCAGTCTTCCTGAACCCACCAGCCAAATATGTAACACCTTCATCTGGCTGTCAGGCACATCACAATATTCCCCTGCTTTTGGAAAGATGGCCTTGTGGGAGTTGTGAGTGGCAGTAGATGGCAATGGATACCCAGTGTGCTTTCACTGCAGGATGGAGTTGGCTGAGTTTGCCATCTCAAGGAGGGGAAACCTCAGGATAGGGAGTTGAGAGGCCACAGAAAGTCTCTGTCTTCCTGGAGCTGTGGGCTCACCAGCTGCTCTCATCAGTGTTGAGCTGTCAGTAAACTGCACATAACACATGCAGCTGTGTCTGTACTTAGACATCACATATTTCTGCTTTCATTTCCTGAGTAAATATCTAAATTGTTAAGCTGTAATATGGGAGGAGCACATCTACTCCTTCCTCCTATAATTCTGAAGATAGAAATTATCTCTATTCACTGAAAAAATAATGAGACAATCACTCATTTTCACTAAGAAATCTGAAGTTGTGGATGCCAAATGGGTGGAGGTGGTTCTTCAAATCCCCTAGAACCCTGCCCTAGTCCAGTGTGACATCTTGCTTCTGCTAACATCCTCCTAGAATGTAAGTTCATTTTCACCACTTTTCAGCCCTGTACCATTTTCATCCTATGTAGAGAAACTTCTCATACCCAGTACAGAGTCTCAGTGTACAGAACACAGAGCATGATTCCACTGGTGGGACCAGAAACCTAAATTTTTTTTCTAAATATTTTACTGGCCTCAAAGTCCCTAGGACTGTCTACATTTTCTTGCTGCAGTTATGTTCAGGGAACTTCATGTTTCAGGACACATAAGTAAGTGCTGAGATAGAGCACATGTTCCTGACATAATCTTCCCTCTGGGCTTGTGCTTTCCTTCTGTGCAAAAGAGAATGGAATGAGATGAGGAAGTGCTGCTGCTTCTGTAGACATTTATTGGTATAGATTTGGGGTGGAGCCAGTGTTTATATCTGGAGCCAGGAAACTGAAAGTACTCTTGAGGTCTATAATATATTTGTAGTCAGAAATAACTTCTCTGAATGGGAAATAGGATCCCCTAAGAAGACTAATGAAAAGTGTATAAAACATATAGTCTTTTAATCTCTTCCTGTGCCATAAGAAAGCGTAAACAAGTCCATACCTCAAAGGGAGAGGAAACAATCTTTATAGACAAGAAAATGCAGCCAAAGTGTACTTAGTGTTAGGTGTGCTCCTCCTTGCAACTTTACAGCTGAGCTATTCTGCTGTTTCTAGGAAGAATATTTCCTCTTTTTGCAACATGGTAGATTTCTTTTGTAGTCATGAAAGAAGTCCCAGATACTTACAGCTAATTTTCTTATAACATCTGCCTCTGTTTTGAATTACCTTGTCCTTATATTTCAGGAGCAGGCTGAAAATCCTTGGGTCTTATGAGATAGAAACCATGGCAGCACTAATAACAACAATTCCATCTTCCACAAGGAAATTGATAAATAAACAATGCAGTTAATACAAATACTTCAGTAATTTCCCTCCAGTGGATTGAATTTGGCTGCCTGCTGGATGTCCACCAAGTTTCTCTTTCCCTTCACCTCCTTCACTACACCCTTCGATAACACAAAGAGACAAATAGGATGAAAAGCTTGTTGGTCAAGATAAAGACTAAGATATTACTTGGCAGTTATCACAGTCTCAGATTGGGGAAGATTAATTTAAATTATTGCCAATTAAAACAGAGTAGAATACCAAACAACAAGGTCAAAATTAAAAGCTCACCTTCCCACCATCCTCCCTTCTTTCCATACTCTATGTCACTGCTTCCTTCCTGACTCCTCTACCTCCTCTCATCCGAGCAGAGCAGGGGAATGAGGGTATGTGGTCAGTCCATAATAGTTCCCTCTTCCTCCTCTCACTTTCAACTTCCTTCAATATGGATCCTTCCCAGGGGCTGCAGTCGTCCACAACCTGCCTCAGTGTGGGTCCTTTCCACTGGGTACAGTCTGTCAGGGACAGACTGTGCTATTGGAGGTCCTCCCACTGGATTTATTCCTTCATGAACTGTTCAAAAATAGATCTCCCTGACTGCAGTCTTTGGGAACTTTTCCAGTGTAGGTTCTCTCCATGGGTTACAGTCCTTCAGGTCCATACTGCTCTAGCACAGGTCTTTCACTGGCTGCATATCATCAGGAAAGTTTCTCCTATATGGGATTCTCTCCATGGGCTGCAGCTCCTACCAGGAGCCTGTTCCAGAGTGGGGTCTCCACAACCTGTATCTTCCTCCAGCATACATCCACTTGCTGTGGCACAGGATCCTCTATGGGCTGAACTGTGGTCATATATTCCAATGGGGACCTCAATGAGCTGCAAGGGGACAGCCTGTGTAGCCATGGTCTTCACCATGGACTGCAGGGGAATCTCTGCTCCGGCACTTGTAGTGCCTCCTCCTCACCCCCTCACGTGATGTCTGCAGGGCTGATTCTATGACATTGTTCTTACTCCTCTCTCACAGTGCCTGCTCAGAATTTTGCCCTTTCTTAAATATGATTCCCCAATGTTACCGCCATGTTGTTTTGGGGGCTCAGCTGTGTCCTGTGGTGGCTCTGTTGGAGTGGCTGGAACCTGCTGATTTTCTCACAGGACAATCCTAATTTCCTGCCCCAGAAGCCCTCTCTCTAGTCCCCTGTACCTTCCATCTGGACACTTCCACCCAATGTAATCCAAATGGTTACTGATACAGTCCAAAATCCTACCATATCAGCACCTCTGTTAAGTTTATCAGCACCAGCAGTCCCACAAAGTTCAAAGATCTGGCAGCCTCCCTGTGTTTGCCCAGAAAATGAAGGAAGGAATATCAGCAGTTTATTCACACAAATTCTGTATTCCCAAAGTCAGTTTGAAAACTAGCATGTAAAAATAGCAGGCTGGGATGACAATTTGGCATTTGCAAGTTATTGCTTGCACTTAATAGGACTGGGATCAGTTTGAGTTATTTATCACTTCTTTACTGCAGAGTGTACAAGGCCACGGTAACACATACAGTAGAAATTGTTGCAATTCAAAAAGACTAATATTTTCTTCTCTTGATATATCTGTCTTAGTGTCAACTCTGCTTATCAAAATGGCAGCAGACAGGTGGGTGTTGCTTTGGGTTTGAAACACTGTGAGGCTGGATTTGTCATAGGGATGTGCTATAATCTCTGCTTTCCTCAGCTAACTCCTTACTTAACTATAGACAGTCATATATTTAGTTAAGTAGGGCATTTTTTTCAGCCTGTGTTATCTAAGACATCACTTGGCACTTTTCTGGATATTTAATGTTTCAAAAGGCTACACGCATAGGTGAAACGTATGTACATTCACAAGGCTTTATGTATGACACATCTTGTACATTACAAGCTATCATCACCATAAACTCTACAGCTGCACAGTGTGCAACTAGTATCCTACAAAGACAGGATGTTACACATAGCGTTTATGTTTTACATTACCTTAAGCAGAGTATTTTATTCTGCTGAAAAGAAACAAGAGCAATGTGAAGCTCACTGTAATTAAATTGTTGTCAGTCTATCATAAACAGGAAGAGTTTAGAGATTAGACTAGTACCTGGTTGAAAGGTGAATATTACATTTGTTTCTACCTAGTTTTGAATGTATAGTTTAGAACTGCATTTTTTAAAAAGAAAAAATAAGTTTTCTTACAGTACCTGCCAACAGAGTAGTACTTCAACACTTATTACTGTTAACATTTTAAATCTCCTTTCATCAGGCATCAGTTTGCACCTGGGTCATAATCCTGCACATCTTTGTGTTCCTCAGTCCCTCTTTTTTACTGATATATTTCTTTACAGCTGCAGTACTCTGTGAGAGATATCCCTTTTAAATGTAGTATAATTTATGGCAATATAAATATTAGCCAAAGAATTGATTATTATACGTTATTCATGGAGTTAATTGTAGCAGTATAAGTAAGCCTACCTGTTTTTCTGACTATGTTTAATAAAGAAGATGCACATACACTTCTCTCTGGAGTATTTAGCCTCTTCTAAACATAAGAGAGGTCATTGATCAGGGAGGGGGAAGTACTTAATCAACATGCTAGATGAAATGTCTTTGTATTCCTCCTTCATAACTTACTCCCTCTTATTACATAAATACATAAATAAATGATGACCCCCCCTCATGTTTCTCCCTGAGCCTTTCTCTCTTATCATTTGTGTATTCTGCCATTATCATAAAGTGATAAATGACTGCTGCAGCATTGAATTTATATTGTCATTTTAGTTGCTTGAAAGTGAGCTTCCATATAATACCTTCACAGTGTAAGAAATACAAACACTGTTTAGCTGCTCAGGGGAAAGCTGAAGTCCCCTGGTCGGGGCTTAAATTATACCTAGCATTTTAAAAAAGATGAGATAACACTTAAAACCGAGGGGGAGGCAGACCAATGAAACCTGCAGAAACATGCCCCGTTGGCACACCCCTGGCTTGCACTGTGGAGACAGCTGCTCTCCAGCCCTCCTGGCAGAATTGTCCTGGGAAGTGCTTCAGTACAGATGGGAAGGAGGGAGCAAAAATACTCAAAACACTAAAAAATCAGCACCAACAACACACAGACTGCATTCATGCTAAAAGTGAGATGCATAAATGCAATAAACTGCATTAGGCAAGGGCCTGCATTTTTATTGAAGATAAATTACACAAATGACAAAAAATATTCTCTAGTTCCCTACTTTATCACGATAGCTCTCAAATTAAACTTCACATATGTTTTCTCAGGACTAATACAACTCTCCTACCTCATATTTAAACTGTTAAAAAAATTAACTATTACAAAACTAAATGTTAAAGCATAAATGTTTGCCCAATGTGTCCAAATCATAAATATGTTTCATTAAAATATATAATCTTGTTGTTATTCTTGAGGAAGAGTTGATATCTGTTCAGTGTATATACACTACCTATAGATGGAGATATGCTTTCTCTGCTCCTTTCTTGATAGGATCAGATAGTCTTCCCTACCTTTATTCTCATGTCTAAGCCTCAGCTTCCCCACATAATAAAGTTGTAGCACAGTTTCCTCATGTTTGGCAGCAGCAGCAGCTTGAGGGATTTTTGCACAATGAACCAGTTACCATGACTTACATGGGTGTGCAATTAGACTTCAATAGAGAGGACATTGCTAGCTTGGGTAAGAATTAATCTTAAAAGTGTAGAGCAAAAAAACCCTACATTTCATGTTTAGTTTTACCAAGTTCTTCCTCTCTGTGGGTCACCTTTCTTAACATTTACCTCACTAAAGGCTGGATTAAGTATCCTAGCACTGTATTGTATTACCATATTGCTACCCATTCAAAGGTTTTCCAGATCAAAATTTTATTCATTATTTTGCCCCCAGTGCAGTGTATCTAAAGAGCAAATGTAGAAAACAAGAACCAAGCATATTTCCCTTAGCTAATCCTCAGTCTTTCACTGGAGATTTTCTTCAATTCTTTCAACATAATAATCACAGTCAGGGCACTAGAGCAAGTCCTGCTGAAACTTGTTACTATAGATAAGCTGATTTTTCTACAGGGGCAGCAGATGATACTTTTTTGAAGGTCCACACACATTTCTCCCTTTATTTTTTTGGGCAGTGAGGAATGTCCTTTCCTGCCTGTGTGAATGCTTTGCCATGTATCCCCTAACGCTTTCTGACAATGTGACATGGATGACACAGGGCACATAAATCTGTCCAAGGTCCTTCCCAGAGGGGCCTGGCATCAAGAGCAGGAAGGGCCCGTGGGGTGTGTGGGCTGCTGTGTTACAGCCACCCCAGGGTCACTCCTGTGGATGCATGGAGCACAAGGCAAGGAGCATTTGGTACACTTTACTGTCCTCTGGCCCATGTTTCAGTGACCAGCACAAAAATAGTGCCAGTCCCTTTGTGCCAGTATGTATCTCTGTAAAACTTGCTAACTAACATCTTGTCTGCCTGGTTTGACATGCTTTAATCTTTATCAGCATCTGGTTATTTGATAACTATGTATAGTTTCACACAAGTGTGTTTCATGTACAACTACATATACAAGCACACACTGAGTCACAGCTGGTTGGTGGGCTCAGCTGAAGTTTTTCTGTACCCCTTTCAAAGATGTACAGGGAATGCTCACAGGAGGACAGAAAAATAGCAAAAAAAGAAAAGCAGGAGGCAGTCACCTGGTCAATTCACAGCCCACAAGATTTCACCTTACAGAGAAAAAGATTGAAGAAAACTTTACAAAGGGAAGCTCACAGAATTTCATGTTCCCTTTGGCTCATTCCCTATGAATATCTATGCAGGAGATAACATTTGGCACTTAAAAACTAAGTAAATGGGAAGAGCTTAAGTGATTGCTTTTCTCTTTGAGCTAATGTCAGGCTGTTCTTATTAACAACGTAAAATGGGTTCCGTGATATGAATGTACAAACTGTAATCAAGTACATTGATCTCTGCAGCTACCCAGAAGTAAAACAAGTGGAAAACAACTCTTTATTTCAAGTAGAATTTAGCAAGTGATATGTCTCAATGGTTCATAGTTGGACACAGAGAATGTCTGATAAAAGATATATTTTTTTCTTTACCCTATTCTTATCTGGAATTGTCTAAAGAAAGGATATTTTGTGCTACCTTAGCAATTCCTGAATGTCAAAAAATAGGACAAATATAAAATTGAAAGTATTTCAGCTCTCCTGAATTTTAAAAAAGGTGAACAGTGTCCTGGAATAACTGCCCTGTAAACATAAGAATGTGAAATCTTACTGTTTTTCAGTGTTTCTAGTAAACAGACACAGCTGCTTGGACACTGTGCGTGCCTTTCCTGTTCTGTTTTCTCTCCCTATGAAAAATATAATTACATTCAATAAAGTCTTACCAATTTGGTGTTTTTAATTTGTTACACAAACATCTTGAAAACAGTTGCAAACTATAATATTTAGAGTTTTCAGGTAATTAATATTTTATTTCCCACATTTGGAACATATTGGTTAGAACCCATCTGTTCAATTTTTTTTTTTTGGGGGGGGGGATTTTGGGTGTTTTGTACCTTATCTTACCTTTTTCAGAATGTTTTGACTTATTCTGAAGGGTGCTACTTCCAGCTGAACTTTGACAGGTCAGCAATCCTTATTTTGGTACAACAGCAGAAGTTGTTTAGAAAAATATTTTCCTAGTTTATCACTCTGATAGGCATTCCTATTTCTTTCTCTATAGCCATTCCCTTTTTTTATTATTTTCTGTTATAATTATTTTGTTATCACCTCTATGTGTGAAGCAGGACTGTGATGCATCTCTCTAGGGTTAGATTAACAAAAATACTATCAATAGAGAAACAAACCCCTCATAACCACCTACAACTTTATAGCTCTGCTTCTCACTGCCTGAGGAACACTCATGCTGTCAGTGATTTCAGGGTTCATAGACCTGGCCTGCTGGTCTTGAGCAGTCTATCCACACTAGGATTTATAACTAGCTTTGTAATGGCCCTTAAAAAATGTCAGCTAAATGCAACTGTGACTCACTTCATTCCTGTATTTTGGAGACCTGCAAAATTCAGTTATATATATGAGTTTCCACAATGAAAGAAGGATGTGTACATCCATTTAATTCCATCCCATCTCTACTCCACAGGTACTCTGCTACAAACCTTTCTATTGATGAAACAGAATATCATGTAGGCATTCTAGAAAGATATCTCTTTCAATAATGCCTCTGTAGCACACTTTTTAAAACAAAATGTGCATATTACCTAGATACTAAGAAAGTACTAAGATGCTAAGAGAAATTTAATAAACAAAACAACAACAACAATGGCAACAACAACAAAAGCAAATTGAATAAAAGAAAAAAAACCCAAACCACAACAAATAAAACCAAGCAAAACAAACAAAAAAAAACCCAACAAAATAAAACAACAACAACAAAAAATCCAGCTCTGAAGGGACTTGGAATATGGTCACTGACTCTCTGTTCAAAGGGAATCTGGTGAGCATTTACCAGGGCATTTTAAAATGCAACCCAGTATCTTTTAACAGTTACTTTATTGCAAATGTAATAATCACACACAAAGCCTAAAATGTAGAATGTTATTTTGGAGAACCAAACTACCATGTTCGATTGTCTGCTTACTAAAAGTACTCTGCAATTTTTTTTCCCCTCTTTTTGTTTACAGCTCAATTAGTTTTTGGATGATAAAACTGTTTGGACTTGTGAGACTTAACATCACTAGTTTTCCACAGCATCTGTGGAAATATGTGTTGGAAAGAGCACATACGTAGGTTTTCTTGGATGAATACATGCCTAATTACTTAAAGAAAACAGACAGTAAAGGTATTGTAGCTCTCAATCTTCAATATCAGCACAGACATGCATTAGATTTAGTAAGACAGTTTTGCGAAAATTACTACACTATACTAGCAATTTCTCTCCTATCTGACAATGGTTTTGAGCATGATTTTTAAAGGCTAGCTAAATTAAAATACATTTATATATATTCATTCAATAGATAGAAAATTAAAAGGCATTGGGGAGATGAAAAATTCAATTTTGTCTCAACAGATTGTTATTAACCATGCACTGGAGTTCAGTTTTACTGATTATCAATCAAAGTTCAACGATATATTTTATAATTAATAATAATTTTAATAGCTAGGAAACTTTTCTTTTATAATTGACCATAATAGAAAGGCTGTAAACACAGGCACCCTTAGAACACGACCGTATTAACATTCAGAGCTTCACATTGAAATGTACCTTAGAGGATGGGAAAGAATATAACAGCATCTGAATGTCCTGAAAAGCAGAGGTTTGTGGTTGTGATTTGAGTACATTGAATAATATCTGTAAATATGTTGCTCATAGCTCATGTGCAGTGGCTTTGTCAGACCAAAGTATTTCAGTGGTGGCTCCTTCTTGGGCGCTGTCTCTGTGGCTGCTCCTGCTGCTTCAGCCCTGCACACCTGCAGCCATTCCCCTGAACAAGAATGGATTGGGCAAACTTGCTGACCATTTGGCACCTCCCTTTGGACAGCTCTGAGTGTGAGAACCCCTTTGCTCTAACTTGCAAAGGGCTCGACTTTGTCCTTGTGCCTTAATTTTTCATATAATTGAAGTAAGGCAGGAGAGGTGAAGCATCGTACAGAAAGTTCTCCAAAAGCTAGGAAAAGAGGCCTGCATTTTGGTTCTTAACCCAGAGGAGTTTTTGCAGGGTTTTTTTCTGTATTAGGAAGACTCATGAGATTGGCTCTGAAATCATAAGCACAGGTTATATGAAAATATTGGGGATAAAAGAATAATGAAAAGCAATTCATATTCAGTATTATAAAATGCAGACAGGCACACAAATACTCTCTGGTTCTTGAGGGATATTGCTGCCTTGCACAAAAACAATACAAGATGTCATATATACTAATAGAAATGGCATCACTGTTTTTTTAACAAATAACAGGAGTAATTTAATTTATATGTGTCTCATAACTATGGATTAAAAGTGTAATATTTTTTTCTCTCTAAGGTCTCAGGCAGGTAAGTTCACATACATCGTAAGTGCTCAGTGTCATTGCACAGAAGAGATGATTGCCTCTAAGCCTGGATTCTGCCTTGTGCAGAGGAGTAACAGAAATCTGGCATCTCTACTTGTTCCCCTTTTAGTCTTGAAAACTAAACCAGAACTTCATTAAGGGTTATGACCCTGAGCCTAAAGGATATAAATCAGAAACCCTCCCAGAAACTTCATTTTACACAAACTTCACATTTACCCATCCATTGAACTTCTTTAAGCTTTCTGGTTGCCTTCAACACAAAAATTTTCAGGACCTATCTCTTTGAACTTTGCAAGCCCAGACAGTCTCAGTTTGCACATGGCCATGCTGCTGAAGTTGGATTAAAACTCCTCAACAGAACAGAGCAAAATCTTTGAGATTCTTATATTAGAAGCATGCTCAGAGCAGGCATAAAATGAAGAAAAGATTGACTTTCTTTCAAATGCAATCGGATGAGGAGGTAATAGTTTATTTATGTTTTACTATTATAATCATGCAGTTATAACCACTTCTCAGAAACCTGGATACTGATGTTTAATATTCTGATCAATTGGACAAGGTTCAAGAGCATATCTCCCATTTATGACCAGGCTACCTAGTAGACTGTATGGGAGCAAGTCTAAATGTGAGCTTGGCTGGGGGAAAAAGAAGTAAAAACTGAAATGGATGAAAAAAGTGCTCTTCACTTCTCCAGCAGAAATAATGGCAAATTCAAATTGTGAAGGAGACTTAATAGAAGAAAGAGTCTGATGGGATAAGCTAAAAATCATGATGCTCAGCTGATAGCAGGGGATTTAGGTTCTAACATCTGCTCCCAAGATTCATTCTATTCTCTTTAATCTGGTGTATCACTTGAAAAAGACTGTCAGTTCTAGGAGCAGGAGTTGGCACATAGGACTTCCCTGCTTTCTGGCAGTTCTTCGTTCTTCATGAGATTTTACTGTTTTTGATGTGACATATTACAAAACATGTTCCTGTACAGTCAGCTTCATTCCCAAAACATCCTTCTTGATATGAAATAAGGAAAAACCATGCTTTTTATCTTTCATTTTTGTCACATTTGACCAGACATTTTCCTTGATATTTTTAAAATGGTATTGCATTGTTCACTGATGATTTCTGTCAATGAGTCCTTGAGATCTTGAACTCATGAAGTTCTAGGGAAAAGCAAGAGGTGTGCTGCTTGACCTGCATGTTGCTATTTTCTTCAAAAAGCTTTGAGATCACGTTATCTGCAAGTGTTTTCCTTTGGGAAATAAGAAACTAATTCCTCCCAATAAATGGTGTGTTTCTGGACTGAACAGAGAACATCAGTTTTATGAAATTAATTTTCTGAAAAACCACAGAAAATAAATCAATTTTCATCAATCAAACTGAATCAATTTATAAAAAGATGTCATACAGGGAATTACAGCACTGCATATGGTCTGACTTAAATTCTTTCAAAATTAGACAAATAAATTTCTGTATATCTTTAAAAGATATCTGTAAATGCAACAACTTCAGCTCTGGGGACTTAATATTTATTGCAAGTATTGCAACAGCATATGTTGAGTCCTTGCTTCTTTGTGATTTTAAATTAACACCGATATATTAAGCTGGTTTAATGGTAGCATATACTAATGAGAAAACAGTTTGCAATCTGCTTTCTGTTTGCACATGAGGGCCAGGTTTTCAGAAACGGCCACTAATGCTGTAATCATATTTGTACATACATTTATTTCATATATAAAATTCACAGCTGTGTTTCTAAACAACCATTTAGAAATGCACATTACTGTGGATGCTTTTACATACTAAAGTGTACTTTGAGAATGAGGAATGGCATGGAGAGGGAAGTCTTTCTTGATCCCTATCACTGCTAATACAGGAATGAGTGGGCATTTGTTGAGGCAAAAGGGAAGAAAGATCTATCACACCTAAAAAAACACCAATCAGCAGCAACAAAAACAACAAATTAGTAGATCTTCAGGCAATGCATTAACAGGCTACAGATGTCCTGACTATATACTGCTGTGGATGCTAAGAATTTATGTAGGCTCATAAAGAGTAATTAATGGGAAAACATTCTCTTAAAAAGATTTTGCAATCAGTGTCGAAATGCTACAAAGTCCTGGAGACAGGATACTAAATGGAAAGATCTTTGGTCTGACTGTTCTCATGTTCTTTCCTGGGCACAGATGTCTAGATACTTGCAAATTATGCACAAATGTGACTAAAAGTTGGGTGGAATGTCTGTAGAAGAAAAAGAAGTTAAACAGTCAAGAGCTTGAGATCTAAGTCCTAAAACTACTTTGGAACATACTTTCCTTCTCAGCCCTACTGTCTCTTTTAAATAGGGCATGAGATCCTGTTGCTTATAAGAATTTTTATTTCCGCTTGCAATTCCCTCTTTTTATTTGTCTTTACTTTCCCACAGTTTCTTTGCAGTAATTTGTCAGATTGCAGTGCAAACACCATGCTATGTCCTTCAGAGTGGTGGTGAATAAGTCCCTCAGACAGGAAGATGTACAGAGAAGACTCATGTGTAGACTACGGTAAAGTCAGTCCCTTCAATCCGTTCAAAAATAACTAAGTTAAAGTGAAATTCAGTTCAACTAGATAATTATGGAGCTTTGTGCCACTCCCTAAGAGTACTTTAAAAAAAAGAGTATTTAATTCCACTTAAATTTTAAAATATACAACTTTCATGTGAAACATTGCCAATCTTTTCCAAGGAAATCCCCAGAAAATTGTCTTTTTTATCCCTATGGCATTGTTACGTTCATGAAAAATGAACACAGTTTTTGGTCCTGCCTGGACTTATTTTCATTATTTATTTTCAAGCATTTTTAATTCACAATTACAATTAACCCTAATGTGATTAATGCCAAAGCAGAACTGCAGCAGTCCTAAAGGTGAGGAGTGTAAAACCTAGATGGTTGGAATGAAGCTGCTCTCCTATCCTGTACCTCAAAAATAGTAAAAGAAGAAAAGTGATATGAATGGATGGCTGCTACTGCCTGACAAGTAGCCAAGTGGTGAATAGTGTATGATGTACAGTTTACATCATAAGTTTTCAGGCTGCTGTAGGTTTTCAGCTTTCCTGGTAAGAAAGGATAGAAAATATAAGAAGGAACAATCTCCACTTCTGGAGCTCTCAAAAATTCTTTGAGGATGGGATAGGGGGGAAGAGGAACAGGCCTGTGCTAAGCCTGAGAGCTGAAGAAGATAAAATCTGTGTGTTTATTACTCTAGAACCTTGTACATTATCGTAATCTGAGCATCTCAACCAAAAGCATCTATTAATTGGTCTGAGACAGAAATGAAATGTAGAAACCTTGATGCTTAGGCAACAGCTGGGCATTAGAATGACAAGAACACATTGCAAACATATTCTTCTATTTTCCACATGATGCTGCAGAGCTGTTTGGGCTGTTTCAAAGTTGGCTCAGAATTTTCTCAATAGGCTGCAGCTGGCTCAAGAATTGTGGTCCATGTGTTGCATGGAGGCAACGAGGGCAGAGGCAGGCAATACTTCTAAATACCTGCTCTAGTGGTAAAAGATCTTTTGTTTCAACTTTCAGCACAGGAATGATGAAAGAGATTTGAGTTTATGTGTTTATCTTCTATAATGGTTTCTTTTCTGACAGAGCTTCTAGAAATC
This sequence comes from Acridotheres tristis, assembly GCA_037013685.1. NCBI lineage: Eukaryota > Metazoa > Chordata > Aves > Passeriformes > Sturnidae > Acridotheres > Acridotheres tristis. The sequence goes on along the minus strand of CM072886.1, from coordinate 96,557,893 downwards.
AAAGATAGATAGATGGTTGTCAACGTTCCTGCTTCAGTTCCAACACATTGAGTCATATATCATAGCTTGAAAGCTATTATCAAGTAGCTTGATAAAGTCAATTTGGTGACAAGTTCTCAAATGATGGGAGAAAGGTCTCACTTTGTGTCTGAGTGCATGTGTGTATGCTTCTCACTCAATATGTGAGAGGCAGAAGAGGTGATTGAGAGAATTATGCATTTTATAGAGGTAGGGGAGATCTGAATAATTTGTTCATGAGAAAAAATGCTTTTGGCATATGCAGGTCTTGAAAGAAAGGTACACGATGAACATGTGAAAAATATAACAGAGGTAGGCAATTTTTGTTCATTTCCCAGATAGCACATTTGTCAAGCAAATTTGTTCAACCAAAATTATTTGTTAATTTAGATTGAAATTGGCAGCTAGATAAATAAATGTGCTGATTTTGGCTGGGGTAGAGTTAATTTTCTTCGCAGCGTTTGGTATGGAGCTGTGTTTTTGATTTGTGATGAACACAGGGTTGATAATTCAGGGATGTTTTTGTTGCTGCTGAGCAGGGCTCACACAGAGCCAGGAACTTTTCTGCTTTTTGTACTGCCACACTGGGGGGAAGTTGAGGGTGTGCAGGAGGTTGGGAGGAGACACAGACAGGACAGGTGACCCAAACTGACCCAGGGGGTATTCCAGACACATGGCATCATGCTCAGTACAGAAAGTGGGGAAAGAAGGAGCAAGGGAAAAAGCAGGATGTTTGGATTGATGGAGTTTGTCTTCTCAATTCAGTGTTGCACATGATGGGGCCCTGCTCTCCTGGGGATGGCTGAACACCTGCCTGCCCATTGGAAGCAGGGAATTAATTCCTTGTTTTGTTTTGCTTCTGAGCATGGCTTTTGCCTATTAAACTGTCTTTATCTAAACTCATGAATTTTTCAACTTTCACCCTTCCAGTTCCACCCGTGATTCTGCTGGTCGGGGAGTAAGTGAAGGCCTGCATAGTCTTGGCTGATGGCTGGGGTTAAATCATGGCAGTAAATAAAAAGTTCTGTGTGAGACAGAAATTAGGAAAAATCCTTGAACATTTGTCTTTCTTCTTTAAGGCCAATATCTATAATTTTCATAAAACACCAAAAGCAAAATATTCATATTGACAGAAATATTTTCAACTTAAAGACAGCTCTTTCAAATGTGCTTTGAATTTTTAAATTGTTTTTAGAGGAAAAAAACCCAAACAATAAAATTTGAATCTCATCTATAAAAATTTTAGTGGTTACATGACAGATACAGGATATCTCATAATAAAAGCTTCTGATATGATACTGATATGAGACTAAGAACAATGTTATGACTATTTCAAAGTTTACGGAAAAATTACATTGTCAATAATTCCTTAAAACAGTGGATAATAAAAGGATAATTTTTTAAAGCAGATCATAATTTTTTCAAAGTTGCAAGTATATGATCATAGTTTGGAAATCTTTGGTTTATATAAACCATGTTCACAGTGTTAGATCAATTACTGATCTCCATGCAGAAAGACAGAAACAAAATAAAATGGAAACGTAACAAGAGAATATAAGATACTAATTTAGCTTAGGCATTTTACCTTCACTGAATAGAAAACCCTTTATGGTAAATTTTATTCACAGTGTTTATACTATGCAAATAATGAATTTTTGAATATTTCTGTCTATTTATCAGAACATCTCAGTTTTCAAAGCTCTTTAACAATAATTCTGATGACTGAAGTTGATAAACTCAATTAGTTCTGTAAAATTTATTTAATTCAGTTTTGCTTGTTATGATGATAAATAAAAAACCCCAGACAAATAAACAAATATGAAAGTTAAGCATCATAAATATGGTTTTCCTTTAGTATTCTTTTGCTCTCTTTACTTATTAGATAGCTGACTGGATTTATTTTTCTCAATGGAAAGTATTTTTCAAAACAATTCTGAGTTAGAGAATACTTTCTGGAGATTACAGTAGGATTTTTACAAACAGAAAAAGTCTTAACAAAATGTATCTGGGCATCAAAATGATCAGAGATGATGAAAGAAAATTGCGCTGTTGTCAAAACACTATTCAGTATTTGACAGCATTCATTTTAATGGTAGAATAGAACAGCTTGTTTGACCAAAAACTACGGAAACTTTTTACTATTTGACACATTATATTTTTTGCTACAAACCAGCCTTGAGTGAGCTGCCAATCATTTGTACCTTGTAAGAAAAAAGAAAATATCCCAGACAACAGTGAAAGTCAATGCTTCAAGTCTTTCAAATCAAACTCTTCAGAAAACATGTATTTGGGAAACCTGGTAGAGAGTTTCTTTATGTGCATAATTTGAATTAAAGAATTCTTAACTTGCACATGATGCTGGTTTTGGCTAGGATAGTGTTAATTTTTTCCTGTAGTAACTAGTATAGGGCCATGTTTTTGAAACCTGTGCTGAAAACAGGTTTGATAGCACAGGGATGTTTTTTGCTAACAGTGAGCAGAGCTTACACAGGGCCAGGTCCTTTTTTATGTCTTAGCCAGTGAGGAAGCAGAGCGTCCAGAGGGAATTGGGAAGGAATACAGCTGAGACAGGTCACCTCAATTGACCCAAGGGACATTCCATACCATATGGAATCACGATCAGCATGCAGAGCTGTGGGAAGAAGAGGGAAGGGGAGATATCTGGAATGATGATGTTTGTCTTCCAAGTCACCATTAGACAGGATGGAGCCTGGCTTTCCTGTAGGCGGCTGAAGAGCTGCCTGATGATGGGAAGTGATGAATGAATTCTCTGTTTTGCTTTGCCTGTGTGTGCAGGTTTTCCTTTCCCTATTAAACTGCCTTTATCTCCATGCAGGAGTTTTCTCAGTTTTACTATTCTGATTCTCTCCTCTGCCCTGGTGTGGGGTGGTGAGTGAATGGCTGTGGGGCTGAGGTGCCAGCTGGGGTTAAACCATGCCAGACGTTCTGTAGCCTAACCACTTAGTAGGAGATTGACTCTGTGAGAAGGTCTACTTGATATGACCTGTTAGGCTTCCCATGCTCTGCTGTGGAAAAACAGGAGGATTATTCAATTCATAAATTCAGCCAGAAGAGCGTATCCTTAGCACAGATACTACATAACAGTACTGCAAACTTCTCTAGGAATCTAGGGAGTTTCCTCTACATCTTGATTTAGCTAAGTTTACTGTTGCCATACCTGAGCTAGTCAGTCACCTCCCAGTTAGGAAAATCCTAAAAAAATGCAGAAAGTGCTCAGCAAATTTCTCCCTCTATATTTTTTTTCTTCACACCTTTGTTACCAGCACTAACTATTCATAGTACAGTAAGGTGCATGTGTGTCTGTGTAAGTAAATTTCCTTTGTAACAAAAAGATGTCATGATAGTACTTTCAGAGGACAAGGCAGCAGCAGATGAGAGGAACATAAGGTAATAATTAGAAAATTACAAGCAGCAGTGGTGATAAACAGTGGGCACAGCTGTCTAGTTACTGTCAAGCTTTTTGTGAGCAGCAAGACAAAGGCATGTTTTAACAAATTACTTGGCTATGAACATTTTAAATAAATGGAAAGGAGCGAATGTCAGTTGGAGGGACTACCACTTATATTTTGTATAATTTTGTGTCACTTTAATAAAATGAATCCTAAAAATATATTACATTGATTATAATTATGAAATATTGTATAATAAAATTAATATGAAATATTTTACTGGCAAAACAGGAGCAATGCTTTTTAATTGAAGGCAAAATTAAATACCAGACATTTTAAAGTAAATTATTTTTTAGAAACAGTGCTGACGCTGAAATCAGCTTTAAACAATAGAATATTTTTCTTCAGTTAAACTAGTTTTCCCATTAAGAATTATTTTTTTCTTATTACACGTATATTTATTGTTTTTTGCATGCAAAGAATAAATTTCACCCATTGGAGAATTTTCAATCTATAAGTTAATTGAAAAAAATCTTAAATATTATTTTTTAATTAATATATTCTGAAGCTCTCAAAATTTATATATGTGCGTTATTAGTGGCTGAGGTAATTTGGTTTTGAACAGTTATTCTATAACAGTAAAGTTTCTATTAGCCCAAATACCAAAAATTGTAAAATAAAGGAAAATGAGATTTAATACTTTTACACATATCATCAGTATCAACTATTCTTTTGCATATGTTGCTCTTCTTTGTAGAGCTTTGGGTTGAAAGTAGATGACTTAAGTTTTGCTGCTCTAAGTAAATAATTTTTATGAACATTAAGCTAGTAACTTCATTTAATTCTAACTTTTTCCCCCCCTCTTCATTTTGAACTTGCACAGTGGATACAAAACTATCATGATTTTATGCCAGGGGTTAAAGTAGAAGATTTCTTTTGTGGGCATGTCTTTTATAAGTTTGCAATCAGGGTTTTTTTTTTTTTTTTTTTTTTTTTTTTTTTTTGTTAATGCATTTCTGAGTTCTCACAGCACACTCAGCTTAGGAAGATTTAACATTCTTAGAAACTACAAATTTTGTAAAGTGCTTCATTTTATGGCTTTCTATGACTTTAATGCAACTCCATCTTTACAGTACTACTTATACCATCAGAAATAGTAAGTGAATGTTATGATGGAAATGTCTTTTTCAGCAATGTCTAAGGGAGAATGTGGTTTAATACTTTTAACAGAACATAGCTGGAATCATGAAAGCGTGTGCTATCTTCAGTTATGAAATTGTGAAATGGTGCTAATAAATTCACATTCTAACCGTATGATTTGTGTCCCTTTTTCAGTGGTATGATGGAAGTAAAATACTTAAATTAACATGGAGGGGACAGGGAAATCTTACACCAATTCAAATTGTTTTGTGTGATTTCTGTGGTTCTGTGTGCTAATGTTTGTTGCACATAGCAAAAAATGCTACAGAAACCTAGAATAGCTGACACACATTATTGTTAAATAGGGGATGTGGGAAGTTTTAAGTATTGCACTACAAAAGACTGAATTTTTTTTTTTTTATTGTTTTATTTTTTTTAACTGTCCTTGTCATTAATTTTCTCTGAGGATTGCAATATTTCATGATTTTGCAGGAGTCATCCTCCACAGAAGCAACTGCAATGGACACAAAATTAGATCCCCTAGAATGATAATTGTACATTTCTGATTGAAGCATATTTAGGTTGATGGTGTTCAGAGTTGTATTTGACACATTGATGAGACAGTCATAATTAATTTCAACTGTGAACCCAGAAATATTTTCAAATGACCCTTCAAAACATGCAACAAAGGTAACAGATGAGATCTGAGTGGGATATTGTAAACAGAAGTGCACTTGGACAAGGGACAATATTTTGGGAACAAATGCAATAAATTCTCTATGCTTATTTCTAAACCTTGGAATTTCTTCCCTCCTCAAGCAGCGATTAGGGAAGGAAAGAACATATTGTCTGAATTTTCTGAAAGCAACTGAGAGTTAATTCTTGAATACTTGATACAAACTACACAGATACCTGACTGTACAGATTAGGTTTACACTCACTGATAGCACCCACCAACTCGCTACAAGTTTATTACTTGCCCTGAAAAAATGATGATGGAAACCTTATAATGCAGACATTTTTAACAGGGGTGATGGGGCAGGCAGAGAACTCCACAAATATATCTGGTCTGAGAAAGGAAATGCAATATTTTGGCTTCACAGGGCTGAAGAATTCATAGCAGAAAGGACTAGGAAAGCTGGAATTCTTGTTTTCAGACGTTAAAACATCTTAAAAAGGCACTGAATATCAGGATGAAGGACATCATCCCAAAATACTGAAACTCTCTGGGACAAATTCACATACTTAGAAAAGTTCAAATAAGCTTAGACAGTTATATCTTCTAATATGGTTTCTGTAAAAGGGTCCTGCACATTATTCCTTTTGCTTCAAATAGATATTGGTACCTTCCTCTTTATACTTACAAATCCACTCACTTTTAAGCATATGGTTTGCCAAATAACACTAGACTTAGTAAAAGCTCAAAGTTCAGCCAAAAAATCTCTTTTCTATTGAAACAAGACCTAAGTTACCAGCTGGATGTCATACAACATGCAACACTACATTTTTAAAACCACTTCTCTTTTCCAGTCAAATTTATATTTATCAATGCATATACATAATGAATGTATTTTTTTCTTTGTCAGTTTTTGAAGTGCCATTATTCCCTGCTGTCTACATCAGGCACACTCTGCCTTTGAGAGTGACAGCTCTTGACACTGTACATTAGTTTCATTATTGACATAGTGCTGAAGTAGCTTCTGAATAGAAAACTGCCATGATAGTTTTATTTTTTAATCTTTGTGTCCTATTTTTATATATATGTATGAGAAAAAGCGAAAAGAACCAGGAGATATACCCACTTTAGCTAAGAAAATAAACACCTTTCATCACGTTATGACATGTCAAAGCCACAGCAAGTGCAGGGACTAAAACTCCAGGTGAGGACATAAGACCTAACATGTACAAAGACAAAGTACAATGTTCCCAAAATAAAGCATTGTCTTAAAGTAACAATAACAACAATACCAATTAAGCAGTAACTGAGTTCCTTTTGATGTGAGCTGAATGCTGTACTGCACATTGTGTGCTTGATCCCTTGAAGTGCTGAGCAGCCCCATCTCCTGTTGATTGGTGCTCAGTATTTTACACAATCTGGCACTTGGGGAAGGTTTTCAAAGGCATCAGTACCAGCTTGGTGCCTAACCACAGCTGACATCCAAAGAAACGGATTTGGGCTTCTGACTGACAGTTTGTGCCTTTGAAAACCTCTCTTCTGAGGTTAGCCAGCACTAAACACTAATATACTTACAAAGAAAATTAATTCCTTTCCGCTTCCTGTTAATTCTTAAACTCCAGTTCTGCTAAGAATAGTCCCTGCTGTAAGCTAGAAGAATTCACATTTTTTTGCAGTCAGCTTATGCAAAATACTTACTTTTCTTCTTGTTATTTACCATGCCATCTGACATCATGTTTAAGATAGAAGTGAAATTAAAACCAACCTATTATTAAAAATGATCCCATCTTTGACCTTGAAAGGCTCCATAGCTCCATGACCCCATTACTTGGAGTTTGTCTATGGATATCTGACATTTTAGAAACCTGACAGGAATATCCATTGCAATTTAGTTTATACATCCTTTATTGTCATTCGAAAAGAATGTGCTCTTCAATTAAAATTTCAAATTAGGAAAAAAGAGGGAATTTTAAATTTAGATTTTTTTATCAGTTCATAGGAAGATTTCTTTTGTCTTTTGGAAAGAGAAAACTTGTCTTCTTTACCTGTAGAGATACATATGTTAGAATTAAATTGTAATGTCCTTATAGTGTAATCACTGCAGAAAATAAAATTCAGATCTAGATAGCAGAGAATGGGAAGTATACCTTTGTTCACTTTTTAAGATAAGGAGGCATAACCGCTAGCTTTACATAACATTTTTAAGAGAAAATTATTGCGTCCATGATACTTGATGAAAACCATGTATTGTGAAAGCCTGTACAAAGTGCTTTTTTCTTGAAAACAGGTGAATCAAACAACACAAGCTATGATCTTCTAGCCATTATTTATTTTGCAAAAGTGTTTTTTCTTTGAGGTTTTCCTCAAGGCAATGTTGTAGCTTTTATTTTTTCCTTCTTCTCTTTTTCTTTGTCATACACACTTATAATTTCTTCAGAAACAAATTGTAGAAGAAAATAAGGATACTATTTGCTGTCATATGCCTCCTTTGTAAGGTTTAAAGTATCCCAGTCAGAGAAACTGATTCTACTGTCTATTTAGCTTTTTTTTGGTCTATTTTAGTGGCAACCATACACAGGATTCTAATTGTGGGGCATATTTTTCCTAAGTAAAAGGTGGGCATTGGATCTCCCAGTTGTTACAGATTTAAGTGAACCACATGATGTGGATAAAGAAGGCCACTTGATTATCTGTAGTAAAAACAATTTTTAGGCCAAGTGGAATATATTTCTCTATGAAATTGTTGTGAAAGCCAAGCCTAATCCTTAGAAAGAGGTCTGTTCTAATCCATTCTTTGTGAAATCAAACCTAATACAGGCCTAGTGCAAATCCAATATCATGAGACGGATATGATGGTGGGGATTAATGCTGTGCAAATAACAGATTCTTCAATTTGGTGGAAAAGGGAAAAAAAACCCAAAGAAAACAAACAGCTACCCTATGTGATATAATTAAAGCGATGAAGAATTAATTCATATAATTCATCAATATAATTTCTCTATGTACTTTGAAGGAAGGAAAGTGTTCACTTCTTTCAATACCAATTTTATGATTAGGCCAAAATAGAACTAAAACTCCTTTGGAAATACAGAAATAGTCTTATGGTAGTAAGAACTTCTTCCTGAAAAGATTGGAATTTTTAACTTGAAAACCACGACCATTAAATCTGCATTTTCAATTTGTATTCTGTTACAGAAAAAAATTAGAAAGAGTTATTTTTTCTTATGTTACTCAGAGTCTAATATATTACAGTAAATTCCTGCAAAAGGAATACACAAAGAGACCTTGGGGCCCATACTGATTCACAAAAGATGAGTTCTTTGTCATGGAACAAATTACAGTAATTTGTAATGTAACAAAATACTTTGCAGTAATTAGCAAGAGGAAATCCCTAGAAAGTTATCATGGGACAGAGTTTATTGGATGGCTGCCTTTAGCAACTAATTCAGGCATCCTTGTATTGACAGGAGGACAACTTTTTATAATACATTATTGATAGATGTTACAGCTGAGCTCTGTTGAATTTTATTTCTAACCATTTTCCCTATAAGTTAGTTTTAATGAAATACAATTTACAGTTTGTTCCCCACAGGACCATCTATTTTTAATTAGCATGTGATTGTAATTCACTGTATATTATGATATTATTTATGGCATTTAAACAGAATGAGAAGAAAATGAATAGGTCCTGACTATTTACTGATGTTGTTCGTTTACAGTCTTTGTTGAACTTAAAAATATAATGAAGTCTAAGATAATGCATTGCCTGGATGTAGTTGAAATTTTAGCAGCCTCAAGGAACCATATAGTTGAAGAAAACACTTCAAACACTTGGGAATATCTTCCTCTTTACGTTTGTTAACTGCAAGTTTTGCCTTTCAAATAAGTTTTTAATAGAATTCATGTTTCTAATTAGATTAAGGATTAATAGCTGTTAAAAACATCCTATAGACATGAGTTGCATTTATTATTGAGGGCTGCAAAAAATCTCAGATGGCTGTGACTGTGAGGGATGTATTGACTTTTACTGATGTAGTAAAATACTTTTCTGCCTTATTAAAATTTTAATGATTGTAGTACATTTCTCAGTTTTAATACAAAACCTAACAAACTTTAGGAGGGCAGATGTGTCTCTGTATGTTAGTTGGAGTGAGATCTGGTGGTTGAGCAAGATGCAAAACAGACATATTTTGATGGAAGATATTATTAATGTGAATTTAAAAAATACTTTTAAAAAAAGGGAAAAATAACTTTTGCTTTCATGTTATTACTCAGAGGAGGAACTGAAAATCCTACTGCTTACACATATTCTTTAAAACAAATAAATAAACACAGATATGCAATTAAGTGCTCTAACTTTTAATAGGTCTAACTTTCTTTAAAGCAAAATGGAAAATAACATGGTAAATTCATTATCTGATAGCTACCATTTCTTTTTTTCCAGTTAACTGCCGGAAAAAGCACCCAATCTGAATAAGAGCCTTAAATATTACTGTTTTACTTTCCTACATAAATAACTGTCAAGGATAATAAACTTTTCAATTTCAAGTAAAATACAGACAGGAATTTAAAAATTAGATAAACCAGAGCATAAATGTTTCAGTTTTATACATATTTTCATTCCTGAAGATTGTTTTCAGATAAATCTTAGTGACATTAATTAAAATAATTTAATGTCTAGAAAGACAACTGCAAGCCTTATAATTTTAACTGGAAACTCTTCACCTGCATTAAAAAAAATCTGTTATTTAGAGAGAGCTGTTCACACCACTCTTAATTAATTAAGGTTCCACACGTCAAAACAGTGCCTATTAGCTTTTGGTTTTGGTTTCTTGAGTAGAATTGTAGAAACACAGAATATCCTAAACTGGAAGGAACCCACACAGGACAGGGCCCTGCACAGGACACCCCAAGAGTCACACCATGTGCCTGAGAGCATTGTCCAAACTCTGCTGGAACTCTGTCAGGTTGGTGCTGTGACTGCTTCCCTGGGGAGCCTGCTCCAGTGCCCAGCCACCCTCTGGGTGGATATTTTCCCAATATCCAACCTAGACTTCCCCTGACACAACTTCATGCTGTTCCCACAGTGCCTGACTGGGCATCACAGAGAAGAGAACAGTGCCTGCTCTTGTGAGAAAGTCGTAGGCTGTGATGAGATCTCCCTTCATTTCCTCCTGTCTAGAGATAAAAGAAATGGTGTGTTTAGGATTTTTTTTTTGTGGCATGAGTTTTTCATCAAATTATAAGTGACATTAGTAAGTAACATATAGTAACAACAATTGCTCAAGAGAAATGTTGGGAAGTTTTTGTTTTTGCATGAGCTATTGAGGAAATACAATTAAGGAACATTGGTTTATTTTGGCATGCTATTAATATAATGCTTGAGCAATAATACCATAGGCATGGAGCCATGGATACTTTTCAGGTAGCTCAGTGATTTCATAATTACAATTCATTATCATTGTCTCAGTTTTACGTAATTTAATCTTCCTGGATAAACCATCTAAATTTGACTTTTTAAAAAAATTATTTTGAACTTGAGGTGGTTTTTTTAATGAAGATAAATGCAAAAAAATATATATTTCATTTGTTAATGAAGACCAACATTAGTGTAATTTAAAATACATAATTAAAACAGATTTAGACTTTAGTGATCTAAAATTACTGAAGCATAAGAATTCTTGATTAAAAATTTTGACCTCTTAAGAAGAGTCTTTTTTTATAACTTCAGTACATTTTTGACAGTGATAGGAAGAAGTTCACAAGCATCACAGCTAGGAAGCTTTCAGTGCATGTATTTGCTTTGGTAAGTTTCTTGATGTTGGAAATACTATTAAAAGTTCTTATGGGATGAAGCAGTACCCTTGAGGAACCCACAGCACTTAGAAGAATAAGTTTCTATACTTAGAATCTCCTGCCTTGAGAATATTCAAAGCTGTATATTTCACTGTGCATCTTGAACCTGCCTGAGTTTAGTCCTTACATAGCCCTTATCTGATTCTAAATGGTCTTAAAAAAGGTGTATGTTCAAATATTGCCCTTAATGTAAATCTTTTCCAGGTATTTTGTCTAGCTTAAATGGGACTGATACTGAGTGATACACTCAGCACTACTTCTAAATTAACATCATGGAGGTTATAATGACCCATGGCTCAGTTATAGCTACTTCTGCATATTACACCTTGTCGATAAATAAGAATATAACAAGAATTGTTAAAAGTTTTGATAAAATTTAAACTGCTCTAATTTTTCTCTTCCTTGGTACCCCATAAAAATGTAAAATCCTGTTTTGTTTTTTTTTCTTTCAGTAGTATGCGCACACCAAAGTTGCAGCATAGGATAAATTTATCAGATTTATAATCACAATGAGACCTGGGGTGCTTAAAGGAGTGTAGTTGCTAGGGGCAGCACAGAGATCTTCAGCAGACTGAGCTTCTTCTGAGGAAGTTTTTAGACTGCTACCTAATCCCTCAGATTAAGTTTTCCATTATGACTGAATATACTTTCCAAAAAACAAGATTTAATGTTGTCATAAACACACTTAAATCTTTAAAATAATATTGGTCCTACCTACACTTTCTCATCTTTATCCTTAGATTAGGGAAGCTTCAACAGACCCATCTGCTCACCAATGCTTTTCAGGACAGAGGAGTATTTAGCCTTTGTGAGACTTTGTAGTGAATATTGTCAAGAATTGTCAGATTAGAGGAGGGGGATCCAAACTGCTCTTTCATCTGAAGCTGGCCTGTGTTGCTGTTCTTCAGTTGTTGAGAAAACCTCTTAGGAAGTGTCATACATTTGACAAGTTAAAATAATAATTTGATTAAGAAAGTAATAGATTGTATACATCTTCTGAAGAAACCTCACTAAAGTTATCTGAACTTTACTTGTTTCATATTAATATTACTTAATGAAGAAACTGCTCATGTTTAACTTGTTTAAATGTAAGATATTAGAATCACACCAAACAGGTTACAGTATTTCAGTCTGTCATCTCATTATGGCTCCAAAACAGCATGGGTTTCTTGTAAATCCTGTGTCCAATTGTCCAGTCCCATGTGGATGTCTCTGATATCTTAGATTATATCTACAATGCATGGCCTGAACATGGGAAATGTAGGTGCAGCCTCATGTCTTGTCATGCCCAGCTGGACATTTGTGAGACACTGAAATGTTGAAGGCTTACGAGTCAAACAAAAATTTGCAAAAGCAGCAGGGATAAAGCAGGACACTTGAGAAACTCAGCAGAGTAGATTTATGTCTACTTGGCTTTACTATCTCTACACTTTTTGGATCTTGCCTCGTGTCTCCTATTGGCTGTTAAGACCCCAGCTAAATTTTAGAAAATTCCTAAAAAGCTTGCTTTCTCCCATCCATTGTTCAAGGCACTCTGATATAAGACTGTAACATATGCAGCATGTAAATATGCGAATGTTACAGCAATTCAGAGGCATTGTTTTTATTTAAGGAATGAAATGCCAAGAAACTAAAAAGCTGCACTTTCAATAGCTTATTTTTAGTGTTTTACAACAAGGTCTTCATGAAAGTATTTGGTAAGAGACTAAAAGGGCCTTTGGACACTAACTAGTCATGACAGCTAGCAGGATTCATAAGTAATTTATCAGTCATGGGTCATCTGGAAATGGTAAGTCAGGTCCTGAAGAGGACAGCTACAAGTATATATTTTATGGAGTGTAAAAAATTCCTTGATGTAGTGGAAGTAGAAAACAGTCCTGGAAGCTCCATACAGAATACTTCAGGAGATGCAATGGACATACTCTAAAAGGTTATTCTAATCTGAAAGGTAACTACTGGTGATATCTTTCCAATGAGCACAACCTTTTAAATAAGAGCTTTTTCAGACTAGTTCAAATAGACTCTTGAGACAATCACAAGGTTCACAGAACACATCATATTCTAAAACATAACTAACCCCCATCCTATTTATTATAGTAAGAGGAAAAATAAAATAATAAAAGGGGAGATAAGAGAACTGGCAAGGATTATCAAGCTAAACAGAATGTCTTATTCATTAAGCTTTGTAGATATTTTTGTCACATCTTCCCTTTAATTTCTAAAAAATATTAAAACAGTGATGAGAGTACAGATACTGAAAGAACAAAGAATGTTGACTCAGAATAAATATACAGAAGATTAGACACAATGATGAGGTTAACATGAACAAAAGAACAAGTACAATGACAGTTAATTTTAGAAGCTGTAAAAACAAATTAGCTGCCTTAATATGGCAGCCTTACCTAATAAAATATAAAATGTGGATATTATCACTGAGATGTGAAGAGGGAAAATTCAGACTTTTTTTTTCATTCCTTTTATTATTTTTTTTGGTTTTTGTTTTAAAGAATTTAGAAAAGAGGTTGATGGGAAGTGATCTTCATGTATTTCTCAAGCAGGGTTACTTTGCATTTAAAAAATTATGAAAAGATACACTTTGGAAAAAACTAAGATCCATCTGACATTAGCTCTTGAGTAAATATGACCCTATTTCAAAGGATGCTGAGCACTCCTAACTATTGTTGTTAAGGAACAGAATGGTAATTACATTAGTATTGTTCTCCTGGAAGAGACATAGATTTCCACAAGTTTTTGTGTCTGAAATTATCTGGAAGGAATAATAAGGGAGTGAAGAAAGGGAGCATAGCAAGAGAACACTGAAATTCAAAGAAAAACAAAACAAAACAAAAACCTCAAGAAATAATTTACTTAAAACATACATTTCTAGCAGTTATTTCTCCAGTAATCTGCATGCATTCTGTTCCTAATATTTGATTACTCAGGAAAAGCTTTGCAATATGATATTCAGTATTTTCTACCCATCTGGCAAGTATCTACTTCAAATGTGTCTGGCTTTTTAAACTTTTTAAATACAGAAATTGATATTGTTAAAAATATAATTTAATATATTCCTCTCTATGGATGAAATAGCAAGTAGAGCTGAGAAATACAACCTGAAACTTCTGATAAATAATGGAATGGGGATAGAGCCATGAGGCCAGGTGTGAAATCACTGATTCATATAATAATTTAGGCAGAAGGGCACCTCTGGAAATCAGCTAGTCCAACATCCTGCTTGAAACAAGTCCAGCTAGGTCAGGTTGCTCAGGGCGTTGTTCAGCCAAGCTGTGAGTATCTTCAAAGACACAGCCTTAGGGAGCAATGTGTCCTTGTGTTCGACCACCCTCAGGGTGATTCTTTTTTCATTTTCCTTTTATCTTATCATATTTCCCTGTTTATAGAGGTAGAGGCAGGATGTAACCTGACTGTTTTTCTATTGCAGTGACCCTTAATGCGACAAGGACCCAATGCGAGACCCTGGAATTTGGGAAAAAAGCAATGAGTAAGAAAGGAAATAATTATCTGCATCCATGAAAAGATGACAAAAATACTGCTTCTCAGCTGACTTGTTTGTGTTTGTTTTAATGAATCAGATTTTCATTACTCCATTAAACTTTTTTCTATAGCAATAATATGCAGTGACTGCTTTATTAAAAAACAGGTTAAAATGTTTACAAATATAACATGACCATTCATTATGTATAGCAAAATCTTATATATATATATATATATATATATATATATGTATAATAGACATAGATATTATTACAGAGTGCTTCCTCTTCTTTAAAGCACACTGAAGTCTAAATTTCCTGGTGTTAAAAATTTCTTACACTATAAGGTCAGGTCATTTGTGATTGCTCAGAAAATTGGATTATTATTTTTCTTGTACTTTACTTTTTTTTTCCTCTTTATTGTAATCTGAGGGAAGAGACCAGAGTAGATGTGCTAGCTATCACATCTAATGTGGTTACCGTTACAATTCTGACTAAAGATAAAAATACAGTTTCAGCTTAACATTAACTGTGTCTGAGATTAAAAACCAGAAAAGACTAATAGTTTCAAAAAACAGTCCCTTACAAACCTTTAACCACGTTGTTGAAGAGCCGTGCAGGTGATAGCACCATAATAGAACGGATGTGGAAATGAAACTGCAGTAAGAGAAATGCATGCAGTGTAGGGGTTTTTTTTAACTAATGCTATTGTTTATTTATATTTACTATGTTTTAAACTAAACTTGTCTGACAAAGTTGACCATGGAACATTTATGATTATCAATAAAAGTTCCTGACATTGTTGAGAGGCGCTTGATACTGACGACCTGTAATTTACCTTCTCTCTGTTTTCTTTCCTGTGAGTTCTATTACAGTTTTTTGTTTTCCAAAGAAAGATATGGCTGTCCTAAGATTTGAATTTGCGTGAATCTTCACGATGAAGGAGTACACCTTTCTAGGTCAATATTCACACGTTTTCACCACTCATAGGATTGAAATTCAAATTGCATACAATTGTAACCATGGACCCAATTATTGGTACCATTTCCTCTTAAGGAACATTGTAATGTCTGAATATCAAGAATAATGCTGGATATTGTGATTACTGTAATAAGTTGACAATCAGTCATAAGACATCTGTATTCACCGTACATATACTCTGAGACCAATTTCATTACATCATGTTTCATGTGGAAAAAAAAAAAGGGCAGCCAAGAGACCAAGACAAGGGGTCACTTTGTGACCCAGTCATGAATACAAAACATTTATGCAACATCCTTCACAGAAAGTCATAGGATGATTTATGGCTCTAACTAAATTAAAAGCAACATCCATCAAAAGGATTTTAATTTTTAATTTTTAAACTGCAACACATTCAGTTTCTGATTAGTAGGAGAAAGTCAGTCTCCTAAATTTGATGCATAAAGGCAAAAAGCTTGCTTTCAAGCAGTATGTAAAGCCCATCAGTCATCACAACTCCATGCAAAGTACTTGTTACATATTAACTTTTGGAACCAAGTTACAGAGGACACACTTTTGAGAGCACCATGTTTTAGTAAAACAGATTCTTTTTCCTATAGTAATAATATGAAGTGGCTCTTTTATTAAAAAGCAGGTTAAAATGTTTACAAATATAACATGACCGTTCATTATGGATTGCAAAATCTTATAGATATAGATATAGATATAGATATAGATATAGATATAGATATAGATATAGATATAGATATAGATATAGATATAGATATAGATATAGATATAGATATAGATATAGATATATAGATATAGATATATAGATATAGATATAGATATATAGATATAGATATAATTAGAGAATGTTTCTTTTTCTTTAAAGCACATTTATGTCTAAATTTCCTGGTGTTAAAATAAATTCTTCTCTTTGAAATTAGGTTGTCCTTCCTAACTGTTGCTTCTTCCTACAGATTTTCTTCTGATTCCTCTTTCTAGTAGAATTACTGCAAATAATAGTTGTGTTTACTAGCATAACTATATTTCAGGAAATAATAGAATACCCTCTGCTTTATTCGATAAAGCAAAATACAAAAAAATTTGTGCAGACCAGCTCCCTGTGTTATGAAGCCTGCACCAGCAAAAAGGGCAGATACTTATAAGCCCACTGAGTGACAAATGTGCATCACTCACATTTTCAACTTCAGTAAAATAATTATAGCTGAATTTAATTACCCAGGATTTTTGTTGTTGTTGTTGTTGTTTGTTTGGGTTTTAATTAATTTATTTATTTTATAATGGTTTGGGGTTTATTTTTTACAGTAGATGCTGCAGGAAAAGCAATAGTAGTTTTTAGGTCGCACATGTCCAAGTGTTGGCAGTTCAGTGGTGCAGCAGGGCTGCCTCTGTGAGAAAAGACCAGGGGCTGCTCCATGTCCAATCCAGCCAGTTCCAGTCAGCTCCAACACACGCACCACAGAGCTCAGTGGAGGTCCTTAATTCACATAGTGATGTCTCTAGGCAAACATGTTTAAAGGTAAAAAACATTTTACATCATCTGTGAGTTACATGAAAGAGATTAAGTGTGAGAGAAATAGCCCTGCAGACCCCAAGGTCAGTGGAGAAGGAAGGGGAGGCAGTGCTCCAAGTGCCAGAGCAGAGATTCTCCTTCAGCCCATGGAGAACACTGTGGTGACACAGGTAGTTCCCTTGTAGCCCATGGAGGAGCACACTGGAGCAGACTGCAGCTCATGCAGGAGCTCACAACACAGCAAGTGAACATCCATCCCTTTATAGAAACTGCAGCCCATGCAGAGCCCAGTGGGGAGAAGGCTCCTGGCAGGAGAGGTGATCACACAAGGGATCTCACAGAAGAGGTTTTCTGATGGGACCTGTGTCCTGTGGGGGACTCACACTGGAGCAGTCTGTCTGTGAGGGCATGTACCTGTGGAGAGGAGCTATGCTGGAGCAGTTTGTGCAGAACTGCAGCCTGTGGGATTGACACACACTGGAGCAGGGGAAAAAAATGCATGAGAGAGAAGGAGGAACTGCTGTGGACTGGCCATAGCCCTCATTCGCCAGAAAACTGCTCTGTTTGGATGAGGGAAGAAGGTAAAGAGCTGTGATTAAAGGAGTAAAGTTGGACCTGGTATGAAGCAGGGTGTGTGGTTTTGTCTCTGTTTCTCACTCTCATGCTCTAGTTTTAATTGGCAATAAATTAAATTAATCTTCAAGTTTGGTCTGTTTTTCTCTTGACTGTAATTGGCATAGAATTTCCCTATCTTTATCTAGCCCATGAGCTTTTTTGTGCTCATTTTTCCCTCTATCCCATTGTGGAAGGGGAATGAGAAAGCAGCTGGGTTGGCACCTGACAGCCAGCCATGGTCAGTGCACTACAGTCTAAGAACAATTTTAGTAGTATGCTTTTGCTACTGAAAAATTTTGGTATTTCTTTTGCAGTTCATACATTAAGGTTTTTAAACAGCTTTTAGACAAGAATGTCATTAAATATCTGAGATTAATTCCCAGCTGGTGTTTGTGTTTTCAGCTTCATCAAAATCCATGGAACTGCAGCCATTCCCAACAGTAGAAAACTTGACTTCTGTATTTAAAATTATTTTTCCCTATACGTAATTACTAACAAACTTAGAGCTTTTACATCTCTCAAACAGGGTAAGGACTTCACAAAGAAATCTGGAAACCTACAATATAATCGGGTTCTATTGAAAACAAATGGCTTCTTCACACAGAAAAAATCTTACAAGACGGCTTAAAATTTATACTGCTTTTCTAAATCATTAAATGGTAGAATAACCTGGATTTGAAGGGACCTTACAGATCTTCTAGTTCCAACTCTCGTGCCATGGACAGGGACGTCTTTCACTACAGCAGTTATGTGTCATAACATTTTTGATTTTTTGAGCACTAACCATCGATCTTGCTTTAAAGTAGAAATTACCTGCATTTATGCTGCATGTGCATAAGTCACAAACCCATGGTCATTTCTAGCCTCTACCACAAATTTATCTGGCACTGGATGATATGATAGGCACACACAATAACAACACTGGTACAGATTGATTTCTATTTAGCCGAAAATTTTAAATTAGCATAAATACCTTCCTGATTAAAATTCTCTATGCACATACAACATTGTGCATAGACTTTCAGAGCATGGAGAATTTTTTTGCAAAAACAATAGTAGCTGATACACAGATTTGGAATGCATTTTCTATGTAATAAAAGTTTAAGTTCAAGAGCAAGTCAAATTCTTGTTTAAACGTTTTAATATCATTTATTACTTCCAAGTCTCTTGTGTTGTATAGTCATACATACAAAATAATACTATTCATAAAAGACCTTAATATTTATAATGTATATATTTATAAATTATACAGCAGGGAAGAAAAGATAAGCAACTAGACAACAGACAATTCTCCACATGCTCTTTGATCAATCTAGAAATGGCAGAATCATGTTACATACCTGTAATGCAACTACAAACCATACCATAACTGTAAGCCACATATTTGATTAAGTAGCTTCTTGACTGGTGTCCTCTTCCCTAGACAACATGCTCTTCCCAAATCAATAAAATGTTAATATAATCTAATTGGCATTTAAAAGACTCTGCTGTTAAGGTTCTGGCCAGGACAGAGTCAATTTTTGCAGTTTCCAGGAGCAGGCATGGTTAGGACCCAGAGCTTACTCTATGCCACCTCACATAATTTTCCCAGGATGGGGAACAGTGTCTCTTCCAGGTCTAGTGTAGCAATGGTTGGTGGTGTCGGGCTCTGAAGGCTGTAGTGGTGAGCATTTGCATGTGAATTATTCCCCTGTCTTGTAATCTTCTGTAACTGATAATGCTGCTATTAGTGTTCATTTTCTTATCTCATTGCTATTTCCAGTAAATTTTTCTTATCTCAACCCATGATCTTTACCTTTTTGTGCCTCCAACTTGCCTCTCCAGCACAGCCCAGGGGAGAGTGAGGAGGAGGGGGAGTGAACGAGGGGTGCATGGTTTGCAGTGGATTTAGTGAGAACACTAAATTGGAGAATACCGTTTCTAAACCACGATACTTGCAGTGGGTAAGAACACAATCATTTTTTCAGTGGCCTTCATGCTTGCAGACACATGCATGGGCACCAATTGAAAACAGGTTCAGAATGACACTGTGTAATCTTCAGCAAATCTTAAGAAGAAATTATATACTGAATGTTTGCTTTACGATTAAAAGATTCCTGAACTGGATTATTTGGTTCAAATTTGGTCTAAAGTCTTAGAAATAGAATTCAGTCAAATAGTACTCTGATGAAGTAGCAGGCAAGTGCTCTGAGTACCCTTGCCCAGCAAAAGGGAGGGGATAAAGAGGAAGAACTTCACAGAAGTTACTTTTCAAAATACACTGGAGGCTTTATTTTTTTCTTCCTTTACTGCGAATTTATTACTTTGTAAACAACTATACCTGGTTAAAATACTGAAACATGATTGAAGCACATTTTACCTGTTCAACTAATTAAAATATATTGTAGAAATGAATAATATTGTAATATACTAATTGAATGTATTTTTCTGACTTATTATGATAAGGAACATTTACTATCTTCTTAAATGTCTGAATGTTCCCTTTAGGCCATGTAGGTTTTAATTATTCTACTGAAATTGATTTGTCTCAGCCAATCACAGAACACAGATAAAGCATGGAGACTTAGGAATACCATATAATTTTTTTTGCTCATTTATGCAAATCCCTGTCTGCTGATTAGCTAATGGGAGCTAATTTACATTCTCGCTATACTTTTATTTCTCAAGAATTGTGGTGAATTTGCAGATTTCTGTTTCATCTGCTGTTGTTAATTTGATCCTACAGGATCTTCCCTATATATTTTTAGTAACTGGGCCTCATGCAGTTACAGGAGAATGTGTAATAATATCAATAAAATATGAAATCCCTGTCTAGTAAAAATAAATAGATAAATAGAGATAAACATTCAATGATTTGAGAAAGTGCTACAAGACTGTTCTTGATAAAATTAGTATTAGGTTCTTTTCGAATTTGTTTCCCTTTCTTTCCCTTCTCATGTGATTTAGATAACAAGCTCCCCATCTTGACTATTTTTATTTGCAGAAAATCAATATTTTGAAAAGAAATGTTAATAAACAAAGAAAAATAAATGTTAATAAACAAAGAAAAATAATATTGAATTAGATATTTTGCAAACAATTTTTTTTCTTTTGTGTATGTTTCTTTTTCATTAAAATTATCTTTCACTCATTTATAATTGACAAGCAAGGGCTTTTCTTTTCATTTTAATAATGACAAATGAAGATGATTTGGCATTCCAAAAATGTTGAAACTTGATAATTACTATGATTTAACACATAATATTTTAAAAAGAGTTCTTGAAATGTAGTGCTCTCTAATGAAAAGAAAACCTATTCGAATCTATTATTTTTGAATCTTTAGGCACCTGTCATGTATTTTGTTATCAGTCCCATGTATATGTAAATATACATTTAACTCCCAATTCTTCAGATGACTGAGCAGCCAAGATATGGATATGCAAGGACTATCTCTGAAATATTGCATTGTTCTATCTCCTTGTGTATCCTTTTAGCAAAACAAATAAATAAAATAAACTTTTCCGTTTAAGAATGTTGTGACAGTCCCTCATGTTATCCATGGTCATTTCAGCTTGGATTATTATTTATAGTAAGGCAAAGCTTTTATCTGAGATGGAGGGCCATGACCTCTTGGAGCAGAGACAATAAATGAAATGGATGCTTTCAGAAGGGAAGGAAAAGGAAGTATTATGTACCAGGGACCAGCCCGATGTGCAATGATCTCACCACAAAAATAGTCTTCCTGCTATTTGTTTTATCTTATTTTGTTTTATTAATTTATTTTATTCCTCTGGCTATGTCACAGAGGAGAAATTTGAAAAATTCAGAAGACAAGAGAGAGGTGGCTTTGCTGGGGATCATAGTGAGATTCACCAGTGTGAGTGGCTGCCTGAGGAAACGTACAGAAGGATTTGTTACAGTGCACCTTGAGAAGGCAATAAAGGCTGTCAGCACTGATAGAAATAGAAGTCAAATCTTTAGCAGTAGATGATGGGTATTGAAAGAGAAGGGAAGGGTCTTCACAAGTAGTGAGGGACTGCCCTGTAAATTTAGCCTTATGGATGACTGAATACCAGGCCCCAAAACATTCCCTGAGTTCTGCTGATGCAGTGGAGCAGACAAAGCCTAAGACATCTTTTGGGTCGTTTTCATGGAGATGGCAGAATTTCTACGTGCAGATGTGACTGGCTGGGAAATGCAGGACAACCAGGACAGGACAGAGAGTAACTCTGAGCAGCCATTAGAAATAAAGTAAGGGGAAAAACTATGCACAATCAGGGTAAAAGATTCAAAAGAAGAGGAGGAAACAGTATTTCTATTATGCAAAACCAGCAAAACACAACATGTAGCTATTGCAGCTTGTAAGCTTAAGCTTCTGTGACAGTTATTAAAGATGTTAACAAAACTAGGTTTTCTTTTTATTTTTATTAGTTTATAGGGTGAAAGTCCTACATGTGTGAGTACCAGGATCCTTTACAAGAAGGATGTACTTTAAAATCCACAACCGAAGACTAACTCCATGCAGGGCTGTAACTGCATTAAATTTCAGTGGATTTGGGTGGAATTTTTAGCCTGAGTATTTTGAAACTGTGTGCTCAGTTTCCAGTGCTCTCCAATGTCACCTTGAGCAAATATGCCCAAAGGAAGCAGATCATTCAGTGAGCCTAAATTAAGGTCGGGGGCGGGGGGAACCCACTTAAGAGCTGTCATTATTTCTTTTCTAAATTGGATGGCCTCCCCATGGAAATGATGGAAGCCATGTTGTATGGAACTTTTAAAACAAAATTGAACAAAAGACTAAAAACATTACAATGAGCAGTTCTGAATTGGGGTATTAGATAACTGTTAGTTTACTTCCTCTTCAATGTTTTTCAAGTTGCTACATTTTGCCAAGAGACAAATGTTCTTGACAAAGAACCACTCGTTATTTATTTCTCAGCAAAATATTGGCTTGTGTGACTGCAATGAAATATACCTGAAGTGAACTGCCTCAATTTTTACATGAAATAACTGACTTGGCCTTGGGAAGGGGTAGGCTTTAAGCAGTTTATAAAGCAATTTTAGTCAAGTCAGAATTCTAAACATACTATTAAAGAAAGTTTTAATGCTCTACAATCAAATTAATATCTCTTCTGCACAGATCAACCTGGTATGGTGCCCACTTGTTATCTTCTTTCATTACCAGAGTGAAGATAACTTGGACCAGAGTGAATAGCTTTCTTTTTCCATTGCTTTATATTCTGGATTATTTTGCAATTAAAAGTAGGAGTGCTGCTGGCTTTCGTGTTTTTAAGTTACTTGCATTAGGAAGAAAAATTAATATTAGGAAAAGATTGATACCTTAAACTAGTTCCTGTTATTGGTGATATGTTGGTGAATATGCCCTTAAAATTTTCCCATTTGGAATGGAGAGAAAATGCTACTCCTGGAGGAGAAAACCTGCAGGTGATACTTAATAATGCTGTCTCACATTTAAAGAAAATGTTAGGTCCACAAAGTTAAACAAAACATTTACTATTTTTAGATGCATATAAAGAAGTAAAAAACACATAATTTTAGTTTTTTCTGTTCATAAGGAAACAATTCCCTGAACATGAAATACTTTTGTAACATTTACAGATGTCCCTCCAAGCCAGTAAACCAGAATTGAACGCCCTAAGGAAAAATTAGGTTAACCTGTGAGAGGAAAACAAGTTTCCTGTGAAAGGAAAATCTGGGCCAAAGGTAGTGCTACAAATAATGCAGAAAATTATGTCTAGATGAGAATAAAACAAAACCAAACATATGGAAGATTAAAAAGTCTATATGGATTCTTTTCAACAATGTATGTGCAAAATTTTATGGGGAAAAGAAAATCAGATCAAAAACTTAGGGCTTAAAAATGCAGAGAGTGAGTTCTTTATATTTTCCTCAAACCCCAGAAGGAACAAAGCCAGCATTAAGTGTGTGAATCACTATAAAAAACTCTCTAGTATATGTTCAAACCAATTTTCTCTGTTTATAAACATCCATCTAATTTCTGTGTCTGATTCTTTTTATGTCACTGCTAGACTGGTAGACTACTGTGCAGTTCTGAGTCTCTTATGTGCATCTTCCTCTGAACCATTTTTTGATTTCTAGAATCTAGAGTAATTAGCTGCTTATGCTTATATATTTTTTTTATGGTACAATGTTTCTCCTTTCAAGTAATTCTTCTCTCCCATTTATTTAAGAAGTTTGCATGACTTCTAGCTTTGATCTCTGTAGACTTCAATTGGACACAAAATGCTTCGTATTGCCATCTCTTTTTTTTTGCAATTTATAAAAATATAGGCTGAACAAAGTCCTGAAAAATAAGTTTTTTATATAGCCTAACAACTGCATTTAAGATCCACCAGCATAAATACTTAAACCAAATTTTCATGAAATACTCAGTTTTGTTTTTATGACTTTTCACTTACTTTCTAGACACAGTAGCCCAAGTTTAAAAACTAATTCACAAATAGTGATCATGATGCTCTCATTTCTGTGAAAAAGACAATATTGTCTTTTATGACACGTTGTAGTTCTCAAAATAAGACTCAAGTGTTTACTACAGGTGCCATTTTGGGACAGTGTTTCATTTACAGAGGGGATAGCTGGAGATGTAAAGGAGTGCTGTCTTCTGGTCCAGAAAGTACCAGTATGAGATTTTCCACAGACATATACTAAAGAACATGACTTTTCTTTACTCAGGGGTAAAAGCTGACTTATTTTCCTGTTCTGAAGCTGGAGTCAGGAGCAGACAGGCTTTATTCTTTCTTGTTTGCTCTTCCTAAAGAAGGCGTTGAATCGGGGGAAACGTCTGAGACGGGAGCCTGCAATCCCTGCTGCCTTCAAGTGTCACCCTGCTTCTCATATATTCATTGTTGGTTGGTGACTTTCAGTGATGAATCACTTAACAATTTCAAGGATCTTCTCTGAACTTCTGGTTCTATTGCCCCAATGTGCAGAAATATTTCAGATAAAAAGTAAGAAAAGTATACTCTCTGGCAACTTTAGAAACAGGAATGAAATACATTTTTTACAAATTTCAACAACCTCAGCTGCCATTGGGAAGTCCTTTCAAATATTTTTAAAGGGAAAAGAAGAAGAAAAAGACAAAAACCCAACATAAAGGCTTAAATAAATTCATATTAGCTATTCATTAGGGAAATTTAAATTACTTCCCAAATAATTATTGGAGCCAAAATCTTAGTTTTCAAAGGAAGAATAACAGCTATTTAATGTTCACCTTATATGCAATGCTTTATAAAAATTTATTAATCTGACACTTAAGATGAAAAAAAAATCAAAGTAGAAAGTAAAATAAGTTTAAATTCTCCACTGTCTGTCCTCTAAACCCCTCAAACCCTTATACTCTGTGCATTTACTGAAGATTTGTTCTGCCAAAAGCAGTGCTAAGGTAACAGCTGCAGGCTGACAGTTCACATTAACTGTTGCAACTCGGAGGAGCGTGACCCCTGTCTGAGACGTCGCTTGTTCTATCTTATCAGACATAATGCAGACGAAAAAATTGTGCTACCAAGAAAATCCCAAGGACCGAAAAAGTCAGCAACAGCAAAAGTGCTAACCTACATTTTCAGTCAGCTTTACAGGAGGAGCTGAAACATAATATTCAACAACCATACAAATCCCAACTACTTTTGTGAACTTCTTACTCAGCTGGAGAATTGCTGAAGTGGCTGTCTTGCTACAAGGAACTTGCCACAGTTCTGCTTTCTGCTGGCCAATTCTGTCTCAAGCGACACTTGATCAAGAGCTCACAGTGTAGCCCAGCAAACACCATTTGACACGACTAGAGAAAGGCTGCAGGCTTTGCACAGCCCCAGCAGCAGTGTCTCAGGGCTCTGGTGGCCACAGCTGGCCACAGCTGGGCTCAGGCTGGTTCATCAGCTGCTGGCAGGAGCAGTACCCATGGACTGCGCTGGTTTAGCTGTGAGTCCCGGTTCAGCACCTGTCAGACAATGGTTGGGAAGCAGAGGGTGAAAAACAGCAGCAATTCATAGCAATAACAACAACAACAACAAAATGACAAAAGTGATGGGAAAACAGTGTGTTGAATTGAAAGAAGGCTTAAAAGTGACACAAGACCAAGAAAGAGGAAACTCCTACATATAAGTGATGCAGAGACAAAGACTCTCCAACTAGTTAAAGTTAGAAAGTGGTATGTTTATTATGACACAGGGCACACCCAAGAGAAATCTCCGGGTGCAAAGCAGGTGCAAAGTTTCAAAGTTTTAAAGATTCTAACAGTACCTCATCCTCCCATCCTGGCAGAACAAAGCCAAGCAGATGATATTGTCTTAGCTTTACTGGCCCACCCGTTAATTATTAACTTTTCTACATGGCTTTTACTCTAATCATTATATGTATAGCTCCTATCCCCCAGCTAAGCTATTAACCCTTTAATTCTTGCTTCATGAGTACCTCAGGAGGAAATAATTTGTCAGAAACACTAACTGTTCTTACACCAAAGCCACCCAGCACCTTCCCCTTCTTCTTCCTGAGAAAGACTGAAACCATCAGTCTTGGGACCCACAAGAAAAATCGAAGGGTGAGCATCACACAAGAGAAAGAGACTATGAAAGATAAATGCTCTTTTATAATGTATTTAAGGGTGTTTCGAACAAGGCTTTTCTGCATTAATTTGCACTTTAAGAAATAGTTGTCATAGCTGGACTAACAATAACTATATTTTGATTGTATTATAAAGATCTCTAAATTTACAGTACATTTTTAGTTCTGTGTAATAGCTCCCTCTTTCCTATTATAGGATTTGCATCAAATATGTCACAAAAGAGAGGACTGTAGTTAATATACCCTTGGATTTAGAGGTAACATTTATAATGCTTGGTTTATTATGCTTGAAGAGGAAGTCGGGCAACAAAGGCAGCTATGAAATAATGTTAAGGCATGATGTTAATGATTGTTCTGTGGGATAAGGGCTAAATATCTGAAGAATTGTTAACTTTACTACAAATTTTGAAAACTGTCACTAAATATGTGAGAACCAGATGTTTAAAATCCCAAAAAACTTGACTCCATGGACTGACATGTACCTTTCATCTGAAAAGTAAGAGTGACATGGATCACTATAAAAAGGATCTCTCTAATACAAATCATTCTTCTCTTGCCTGCACTCAGGGGTTGTTTTTGGTAAAAGCAAGGCATTGAAGGAAGAGAGGAATTAACTCTCTTTTGACATCTATATCCACAAAAAATCTAAGGTGGCATCTAAGCATCACATAGACACAACAGAAGCGTCCCCATGGTAAAGTGATTAAACAGACATCCTTTTGTCTGACAGATACCCTTCCTCACCTTGCCTCGCCTTTCCAGGCCCTGCCCTGGGGGTTAGGAGGTTTGGAAAGGAAAGAATGGATTGGGAGAACAATGACGCTGCATGAAGAGTCTCTTTTTACTATGGAGTAAAATAGATATAGTGCTGCTCACCACCTAGTAGCAATCTCATTATTGCTTCTCATTTTTCCCTATGACTACATTATTTTTTCCCCACCCACTCAGGCTGGAGACATTATTATCCTCTTTTTCGACCTCTGTCCACCTCACCCATTTCATTATGACCTATTCCAACCACAGCACCCAGCATCATTCTTCCTCCTTACTTCCTGTTCACCTGGGGAGGCAGGGTTCATCTGCAAAGTACAATGTTTCTCAACCAGAAACACTTCTGTTTCTTGGGTAAAATAATTATTTTTATTCTTGTTGTGATGGTGTAGTTTTTTGGATGTTAGAGGTTATTTTGTTGGTGGTGGATTTTTTTTCCCTCAGATTTGATGTCACTTGGCACAATAGGTGGATGAAGACATAAATGGTGATGGAAGGTGTGTTGGTTGAAAAATGGATTTTTTAAGGAGCTGAAGCAGCTTGAAAAATTGATTGGATGCAACACTACTTTGAAACGAACAGGAAATAAGCTAAGCTCTCAGACCTAAAACATGGTGTTACTTGTCACTTTCCTCCCTTGGCAACACAGCACAAATATTTGAAGACATGTAATTCACTTTTAAGAGTGTTCCATGCTACTCTGAGAAAGCTTGTGCTCAATCTTTTCTGTTCCTATTTCTAAAAAGAATTCGGAAATTACTTGCTGGATTGGGAGGAAGGATATAATATCCTATGCACTAGGTAAATGCTTAAACTTTTAGTCCCTGACTATATTCATTTATCCAATACGAACAGACTGAAATAGACTTCTCAGAGAAGACAAAGTAACCCACAGCAATATTACTTAAATCCTTGAAGTTAGTTTTACTAGGAAATAGAAAATGGAGGTCCAGGTGTCTGAAAATAGCAAGGAACCAAATATTGGTCTTCCTTACTGCATGAGTATTGTATTCATGCAATTATTGGCTAAATTAAATGACTGGATAGGCTGGATTGATCCTAATTGGAGAGCTTAATCCAAGTCTCATCTTGTTATTTTGTTTTTTGCTTTCAAGGTGTTTGAAAATGAAATAAATGTTCCTTTATTGTTAAGTAATAACTGGGGCCATCCAAAGGACTTATTCTCTTCCATTACACATTACACCAATGAAAAATGAGTACACAATTTTTCACAGGGAAGGAAAGAAACAAGCCATAAATATGGTAGAGAGCCTGCGAAATGCTATCAACACAGGAAGCATTTTGCAATGTTTTTGCTTTTTTTTTTATGTGGGAGTAGCTACATGAAATGCAAACTACTAGAAAAGCAAGTTTGATGTGTCAGAAGTTGTCTCAAGCAGTTATAACCTACAAAGGACATACAGCAATCATGTTGACAGAGAGCTAACCAGGATGCTTTATTAAATAGCCTGTCATCTCAGCCTATTTCTGCCTGACAATGTCTCCAACAGCATCAAGGCCGTCCTCATCATCAGTGTGAATTTTCACCCAGGCTGAATGTATTAGTGTGCAAGAGAAAGATTGAACGGCCAAGCTGTGCTACCTTCTTAACCCAGGAGAATATTAATAATGGATGACAGAAACGCCTTTAAAGATGTTATATATCAAGCACATATAACATATTCTGTGATGCATCATAAGACTTTCTGTGATGGTCCATCTGAAATATTTGCTGGAAGTTGTGCAGATGTCCTAAATACATTGTCTCCTGTTACACTTAGCAGTAGTTTCTTGGTGTTTTGGTGTTACTTTAAACAAAGGGAGTGAATACCTTCAATCATCTGAAGCAAAGTTTGAGAAAGTACACTTTGTGTTAATACTGATGTAGAAAACTTTTTGTAAGAAGTTGTCTGTTTTCCAATCTGGTGGCATTTCATGTCATCAAAACAAAGTTAGTTCATTCTGAGAGTAGCCTGATCTAACTGAAGATGTCACTGCTCATTGCAGGGGTGTTGGACTAGAACATCTTAAAAGGTCCTTCCAACCCCAACTATTCTGTGATTCTATTTTGGATAATGATAGTAGACTGCTAAAGCAAAAAATATTTTTAATGTTAAATTACTAGCTAAGAAAAAAAAAATAGAGAGGTGGAGCACAATTAGCCCAGGAATAATTTTATTAGGCTAAGGGGAGGAAGTAGACATAGATTAGTTACGATGGTATTTTGCACAAACACAAACAAAGCCTTTTGGTGAGAAGAAAAAGAAATCTTTATAACTTTGAATTGTTCTGAGGCAACTTGTGTGAGCTAGAACACATGAAAATGTCAACAAAGAAAGCAAATCGAAAGAACATGGAAAGTGAAGGGTTTGGAACGATAGCTATTCAAGTATGTGCTGCTATTCAAGTGATTCTTACTGGTTGTCCATTACTACTTTAAAAAATACACTCTCTGTTACTAGTGTCCTAGCAGCAATTTCCCTCTATCATAAGCTTCATACTTCTTCTTTAAATCTTCATGTTCATTAATGTTTTTTTCTTTTTGGCAAAGGCACAAGTATTAATGCAGTTTGTTGACTATCCTTCTCATAATCTGTCACTGCAAGGCATGTAGGAAAAGAAGAAATTAATGGAAACATCACTTCACTTGCCAGAAAATTGGAGGAAGAAACTAAAAAAAGAAATATTTCAGTTTGTTCAAAATCTTGTAGCAATTTTAATTTCCATTATTTACAGAGGAAAAGGGCTCCAGAGACATAACTCAAAAGTTAAAACAGTGAAGCATTAAGGAATATGAAGCTGGAAGCAAATGTACTTGTAAGTAGTTTTTTTAGTTTGACAACAATTGATATTTCACTGGGAGAAATATGTCTGATCCAGGAAAAATAATTTCTAGACTAAACTAGAGAAAATAGGCACTCTTCTAAGAACATATTCAGAGATGAGATGCACTGATGCAAAAGGAAACTTCTATCATATTGAACTTGGAACAAAATATATGGATGCATTTTTGCTAATTAGAACAAAAGTTACAATATAGTAACCGAGCCCCACACAACTGCTTCCTCTCCACCAAACTATAAGTGCATGGTTTTTAACTGGTTATGACATGATTATTGAGTTTCAAAAAAAGGATTAGGTTAGGATCCAAACTGAAACTGCCAGGACTGGAGGAATTACTGTTTAAACACACATTATGAAACAGT
Source organism: Acridotheres tristis (assembly GCA_037013685.1). NCBI lineage: Eukaryota > Metazoa > Chordata > Aves > Passeriformes > Sturnidae > Acridotheres > Acridotheres tristis. The sequence continues at coordinate 96,527,630 of CM072886.1, read as the reverse complement.
CTCTGCAACCAGAATGTTTTAAATAGCATTGTTTATAAATGTAATATACCACTGTTTCTTTTCCACTTTCCTCATGGTTCCTCTTTTTTTTCTCTTTCTGTTTTTTTTGCATCACATATCTGCATACTCTTCCTTTCCAAAGATTCTTAATTTTCTTCTCAGATAGTTAAGTGTTGAATAAAGATCTTGAGCCCCTAAGAATGCTTTAAATATTGTACTGCCCTACAGAAGGCTCATTTCTTCACAAAGCCTCTTTACACATCTGTGGCTAGTGGAAGTTAAGCACCTACAAAAGAGAGGTCAGGTTATTGGTCTTTAACTCAGGATTATGGAAAATAGTTGTGAAACATGCTGGGAAGTAATCTTACCTGTTTCCCTTCCAAGACTGCTAGTGAGAATTTTCCTGTCTAATCTCAATGTATAGTGACTTAGAGGGAATTTTCATTTTTTCAGGTTGATTATTTTCTAAAAGTTGTTTTCTAACATCAAACTGAAATTTTGCCCCTGGAGTTTTCCCCCTTCTGGTTTATTTTGTTAATTTCACATCTGCTAAGCTAGGAATGTATGTTAAGATCACTCCAAATTGACACAAATCTTTCTATGCACTAAGCTGCTTTTCATGACTCAAAGGGAAATCTTTGAGAGAGTTGTTCATGGCTTCTCTCCCATGAACTACCACTTTTATGAACTTTAAGCCTTTTCAGTCCAGGGACCGATTTGCTTGATATTTTTAGCACACAATATTGAATAAGTAAATGTTAACCTTCCCTTAGGAGCACTTTAGTTATACCTCTCTAATGCATGTAGTGTATAGGAAGGGAACTGAAAGTTAAGAACACTCTCATCTTAGACAGCTCTTATCAGGTGGCAAAAGAAAATTGACAATCCTACCTCTTTTGTGTCTTCTGATGTTGTAGAGGATAATTATGTCCTTCTTAAAATCATATATGTGTGCTTCTCCATTCTCCTATAATGGAAATACTGCATACTCAAATAGTCAATCTGCTATATTTTCTCCAATTCAACAAACATCAAAATTTGACTAATTCAGAATGCATCAGATTAATTTATCTTTTCTGCAGGGCAGTCTTAATGCGAGACTACTTTTATTCTTTATGGCTTGATGGGTTTCATCCTAAGGGCTTTAGTAACATTAGTGATCCTTCAGAAAGCTTCATTTTTTAAATTAATTTGTTTGCCATAATTTTTAATTTTATGAGAAACTAGTCTAGAATCTAATAGAAATTGATAATTTTTCTATTTTCTTTTTGCTACCTTTGAAACTTACCAGGAAATTATCTGTGCACAGAATATAACAGAAATTTCTAAGTTTGGGTTTAGGAACTAGAGAAATAAAATTATTCTCTAGTCAATTCCATACATTATTTGAGGAGTAATTCTGTAGAAACATATTTAAACTATCCCTCTTTTAGCCCTTTTAAAATTCTATGGAATGGGAAGATAGCAAGAATATTCTAGGTGGTTTATAACAGGTTTCAGCCTTTTCATGAGTGCAAGTCTACTTGTAAAAGTATTTGAAGCTTGAAACTGTTACAAGTCTTTCAGATACCTAAATGTCCTCAGCTTTTCAGATGTCCCAAAATCTTTATTAGGAAGAAGCATATACTATATAATTACAAACTAATCTAATGAGTAAGACTGTTAACAGAAACGATGACTGCAGTATCTGCACTACCACCCACGCAAGGGTTAAACTTCATGAGGGTAGAGATGGGACAACGTTGAGCTGTCCACATTTAAAAAAAAGCCCTAGGCTCTTGCATCTCCGACTTTCATCTGCTACAGCTAAAAAATTAAAACAAAAAACAAACCCAAACAAACAAACAAAAAAACCCACCAAAAAACAACGACAGTAACAAATTTACAAGAGGTGCAGTATGATTCCTGTTTGTGTTAAATGGGCTCATTGGGAAATGGCCACTCAAATGCCTGCATTAATTCCAGCAACTAAAAGAAGAAGGTCTTCTGGCAAAGAGGTGTCTGAGAGAGTGCCTGTGATGATGTTGTCTCAGCTCTGTTGCTTTTACTCGGCAATTTGTTGTGATTACCTGAATTCTCTCTCAAAAGACTGGTGTCCTGTTCCTCCAGTCCTAAACAGATTAAATCTGTTTACCTTTAGGATACTGATAGAATGCATAGAGAGGAAGTGTTGCTGTGGAAGGAAATTTTACAGAGATGGAGTATTTTTCTGTTACAGGTATTACTAGGTAATGCTAGTATGTTATTGGTATTACTAGATAACGGCAAATAACTAGATAATGCAGTCTGTCACTGAGGCTCGGACTCACTTTGGCTTTGACCATGCAAAAAAAAAAAAATAGCAAACAAATTTACTGAAAGATGTTTAAAACTCTTTAAACCAAATAAATGAACTAGCACTAAAGAATTTACTGGAAAATTACATTTGATATTTTTTAAAATGAATTAATAATATTAAAATAGAAATTAAAAAAACCCCAAAATCCCAGCCATCGTATTTTGGTTTTTTTCATAAGGTTGAAGACAGTAACTGCTGGTTTTCAATATGATCTGACATTGGGCCTTAGTTAATTAACTACCTAACAGAGAAATAGAAAGAAACTAATATTAAAAGTAAAGATATAATGCCTTTTTTTTCAGTAGGCTTCTACATGTATTCAACAAGTTAATACATACCAACAACATAGATTTTTTACTCCCTTAAATACGACAAGAAAAGGACTAGTTTGTGTATCCTCAACACAGCCATACAGAAAATTATGGAGTAAGACATAAACACTGACTGAAATGCATACAAACATTGTAAGAAGAAATCTAAAATAAAAGGACTTTTTCCTTCTGTCTCTCATATAGGCCACCTGTGCTTATATTTAGGGCAGACCAGGAACAACTGTCACTTTTACCTATGAATGTGGGTTAATTCTTCATGAGATGTACTTGTGACCTTCAAACTGCTGCTTTGAGTGGCTTACAGAGAGCCTCAGTGCAGAATATTCAATTTGCCTTTAGGTTTGTGTTTTTATCAGAACACCTGCCACTAAAGGCAGTCAGATTATATGCTTATAGAACTTCTTTATGCTTATTTTTTAAAGGTAATGACAGAAATTAATTCAGAAGTAATTCAAAATTAAGTGTCGCATCTTTTATGCCTTCCGAAATATCTCTCTAAAAATTACCATTTGTGAATGCAGTCTAAATGAGAAAACAACATATTTTTTGTTGCAACTACTGGGAACTTTTAATTAGTCTTAACAAAGTTTGTGGTTTTGTTTTTTTGGGTTTTTTTTGTAATGAATTAAATCAAAATATATGCTGTCAGGAAATATAGAATATTAAATTTATATACAGATTTACTTGAGGTGGGAGTAGGATTCTCTGCTTTATCCGAGTAACGCAAGGTTTAAATCCATTATCAGTACTAAATGTTACTGTGATTCATTCAATAACCTACTCATTAGACAATCTTCTCTCTCAAAGCAAATCCCAGATAATCTCTTCACATCATATTGCCAAAGGGCCAAACTTAATCAAATCATTTAAGTATAGAATGATCTTTGCTGTCTAAGGCGAGATCAGAAAGAAAACACTGATGCCTGTTTGATTCTGAGCTTGCTGCACATGAGACTGGTGATGCGTTTTCTATTTCATGGTCAGCACATACCAATAGGAGAATCCTCAAGCAAGATGCTACAAGCTCCAAATGCATGTATTCATTGACCAAAAGGTGAATATCAATTTGTACTTCAAAATCCATGAGCTGGGTTTTTTCCATTTAGATTTTTTTTTTTTTAATGAAATGAGTTTGACAGATGCATTAGGAACTTGTCTATAGTTTTGTCCATACAGATTTAATTAGCCTTACAAAATAATTAAGTTCTCACGTGAAACTCATGTTGTTTTCTGCCTATGAATATTTACCCTTAAGTCTCTCCAGTCTTCTCTATACTTTAAAAAGTATGTATTATTTAAAGTATTTCATGTTACTTAGAAATTATCTACAATTGCATCAAGATTACTGTGCAATTACATCAATCTTGACTGTGAACCACTGATAAAACTGATAAAAACCACAAAACGACAACATTATGGTCCTGCTAGTTTGTCTGTACAATGCTTATATTTAAAAAATAGGCAAAAAACCCCCAAACAAAACCCCTCACGCTACTCCAACATTCCCACCCCCTTAACAAAAAGATGATAGTTATTGGATGGGTATTTGCTATCAAAAATTGTTAGTTTCTATCTGCTCTCATGGCTTTTCTAGCAATATTTGTAAAATGTGTAAATAAAAAAAAGTTATTTTGATTTTATTTGTCCTTGCTGCTTGCTGACATGCTCAGGGAGTAGCACTTCATGCAGCTCTGCCTGTGCTGTAATTCTCTATCGGTAAAAACATAATAATGGAATTTTCTCTACAGAATCAGATTTACCTAGAGACAGGGAAGGACTCAGGGGATGTAGCTCTTCCAGTCGCTCTCACCAGAATGACACACACTCCTTGTTATGCAGTCCAGGGCAGGATGTAACTTTGTACCACCTCTCTTTTTCATCCATCAGTGGCTACATGAACCCTTTCCAGCAGATGCACAAACAAATTTGCAATTGAAACGTTTCAGATGAGTATGGATTGCCTGGCAGCTCAGGTGTCAGAAGCAGTTGCTGATGGTGCTACTGTCATATTTTGAAAGATGGAGAACAGAAATCTCACACCACTAAAGGACAATTGATTCACTGTATTCTATTTTCCAGGTTTCTTTCTGCAAGAGAGAGAGAGAGGACTATTGATTAAGACTTTTTTTGGTATATTTATCAAAAGCTTTTTCTTTGCAGCATCAATAATATTTTACACAGTGAAATTGAATGGAACTAATACCAAGAATGGACCAAATCCAGTTTCCAACACTTTGCTACCTGTGAGCAAAGCACTTAGTGCTTGGGAGACTTAAGATCATCTGTTTGATGATTTGTCTTGCTACATCTTGAGTCAAGGACTGAAGGCATCTCTGAAAAGGTCATTTGTGGAAGTTTTATCTTAAGCTGTTGTGTCCAAAGAAGACACCAAAGTGTCTGGCATTGATTTTTCTTGCACTGCAACGTTACTCTCAGGAATAAACTATCAAAGAGCCTATGGGTAGAAACATGCCACAAGTCTGTGATTACAAAGAACTACAGGCAATTTCATTTTTTAATATTATCTGTCCTTAACACACAAGGAAGCTGGACAAAACCTTAAATTGACTATCTGAAATGTGATACAGAAGCTTAAGATGTTCAATGCTCTTTATGGACCAAGACTCCATCAATTGAATCAAATACATAATGTTAGCAATTAGATGCAGTTTCTGTATTTTAGACATATCCTGTGTGGATACTCCTTGGAGGAGGCTGAGAGAGAAAGAGGAAAGGAAATCAGAATACTGCTTCTATGGTTATTGTAAAATATTGAAATATAAAAACAAGTAGTACTTTTTCTAACAGATTTTTGAACAAATCAAACTCTTCAGAGATTTTTACTGTTCCAGTATTTGAACCATGATGACAGCTCTACCTTGCAGAGGAAAGCCACTTCCACCTGATCTAGACTCATCCTCTCAAGCCTTGTGATTACCCCTCTGCTGCATTCTAACTTGTTGAAGGAGACACAGTTTGCCAAGTAAGCAACTATATCACTTATGAAAGTCTCAGTGCAATGTACGTTACACAGTGCATATACACAGACACACACAACAGTGAATTTACACTTTCTGACACCTTAAAGGCTTTTCAGAAGTCATGGCAGCTTCAAAAGTGTCTGCTTTCTAGCAGTACGTATACTTGTATAACTTTTTGTCATTTTTTTCCCTTTGTAGTTTTGCTGACTGCTACAGCTTTTATTCCTGAGACATATCAAAGAATATAGATAACAGGAGTCAAAAGAAGGTAAATCCATAATCACATTCAAATGTAGTGTATAACACAGATTTTAAATTATTTTTTATAGATGATTCATATTTTCTCTTGCAGTATCTTAAATTTCTTTAACTTGATAGCCTAGCTGTAGATGAGAGTCAACAAGGAACAAATCAGTGTCTCAGCAGGAAAAAAATGAAACTTTCCTGCTGCTTCTGCAGAAGAAATTTGAGTATATGGATTAATCCATTTTGTCTGGCAATGTGTAATATGTTATATAGGAAATCTAAGCAGGATAGGTTAATCCATTCTTTTTCTCTCAACACCTTATATATTTTAAATTTATTTATGGGTATTACAGGAGGAGAGGGAAATGTTGTCACTAGATGATGACAGGATAGGTCCTAGCTTGGATTACTAATAAAGACCTTCTCTTGTTGAAAGACAAGCCACAAAATGAGCACATATGACAAAATTGCTGTCATTAGTGCTAAATGCTAAATCCTTCCTCATTTGTTTCATTTAATACTTTATCACATTTTCTGTGACCTCCAGAACGATCTTTTGAAAGCCAGGTTCGTACCTGGGTCTCCTTGTGAATGATGCACTACTGAAAAAGGAGCCCTTTCTGAGCACAATTTCTATATTTTGCCATTTTTAATACATCGATCAGTCATGGCAAACAGTCAATCCCCCCTGATAGCTGTCCTGGTGAGTAAGGCAGGGATTTTCAGTGTCAGGTCAAAAACCCTCTCTGGCCCACATGTATTAATGTTGCACCCAGCAGGAGCAGCACACACACCTCAGGCTAACCCTCCCTTCTGCCAGCACCCGGCCTGAGCTCAGGGTCATTAATTCAGCCCGTGGTGCTCTTCCCAAATCAGCTTGACAACGTGGTTACAGGGACAAGTCCTTCATGGAGGTCAGGGCTGCCCACTGGGGAGAGTGGCTGAGGCTTATAAATTAATCTCTCTTCACCACTTGTTGGCCAGAAAGAAAAACACACAGAATGATACAGGCAAGGGTGTGATAGACATATCGACAATTCTACTGAGTTACAGTTATTATGGGCAATCCTACCTGGGAACCTCGGGGACTGTGATCTTCACATCAAATTGGAACTGGTCTGCATTATCACTTTAATAATTTTTGAGCTATCAGTTTAGAAAATCTTCTGAAGAAGGAAACTTCATCCTTAACACTTTCCAGATACAAAGGGAGAAATTACCTCCACCCTTGTTTGGATTTTTTTAGTAGCACTTGCCAGAATTTATTTCGTTCCAGTAAAAATATAAGCAAGACAATTGTTATTTACCAATTTCTCTGGAAATTTTGAATTGTTTCTAAATTTAATGGATCAAAATATTTTAAAAGAAAATAAAATTTCATGTCGAAAGGGAGATTTCCCATTATAAAGAATTAGATCTCCTTTTCTTCTTTCTTTTTCCTTTTTTTTTTTTTTAACATAAAGAGATGTAGGTCCCCAAGCATCTGTAAAACAAAAGAGAGAGGAAACATCAAGGGATTTATACTTTGTTACCTACAAGTTTGAGATCTCTTCCTTTGAACGTATTTCATTCCATTCCCTGCAGGATTTATTTGATATTTCCTAGGCCTTTAGGGACATAGGGTTGAAAGGAAGTTGGACTACAGTATGAAGCCAGCAGGGCAGGAGACATGAGCTGTTTGCTGATTTCAAAATAAGATCTGAGGTTGTCAGAAAAAACCCAACATTTTTTATTATCGAAGGCAGATTTAAAAGGCTATTTAGCAATAGAGGATAAAAAGTGCATCAACACATTCTGCCATTAAAAAGTTTGCATAAAGGGCATTTGCTGTGGCAGATGTATTCCGAGCAGATTTATAGCTATGTTGCAGTGTTTTCCAGTATGAACAAAACACGAAAGAATTAAGATTTTTTTTTCAAATTTATTAAATATGTGTCTGGATGGATCATCATGGTTGTATTACGATTTCTCTAAAATTGTAAAAAATCATTTTGGTGAAAAATTTCAGATTCCATTATCTCTTAGATGAGGAACTAGACTGTTAATAAATAGATACAGTGGGCCCATCCTTACAAATTCTTGGAGTTCAGTGAATTTCAGCTATCCCACCTTGTTCTACTTGCTCAGCTACCCTAGGATGCCATATAAACGATAGGATTTCATTTCATCTTCTACAGCTTTTCTGTTTTGGGACTGAAAAGAGAAGCAAATTTAGAAATTCTGTCCTCAGTGATTAAATTCTAATAATGACAACTCACCACCTAAGAGTTACAATTAAAAAAGTGAAAGTAAAGAGAAAATTTGACCCAGTATCTTCAAAGCTCTGAAATTAACAGTTGCCAGGCAGCTCTTTTTACATTCCTGTGCAGCAACTGTTTACTAATATTTTGATTTCACTGATGACAAATCAGACTCTGGAAGGAGATATGAATCCCATAAACTCCAAAAGAGAGACAGTAACAGATCTGGAATTATCTTCAGTCAGCAAATAATAATTCTTATTCCCACTTTAGCCCTAACTTCGTAATGCTTTTATTTGAAGAAACCAACATTTGGAGTATGTACATCCTTGATGTGCAAAACTCTGCAAAGCTGATGCATAATTTGCTTAGGAATTCGTCAGCACAACACATCCATATTCACCTCATTTTTTTTTCCAGTTTTTGTTGTTGTTGTTTGGTTTTGGTTGTTTTTTTTTTGTTTGTTTGTTTCTTGTGGTTTTGTTTCAAACTTAATGTGTGTCCATCTGTCAGTGTCCTGTATATTCTGAAGTCTGCACAGTATATTCTCTGCTTTTATGCAAGCTATAATCCCATGATATTGCAAAAAAAAATAAGTATCATTTCAAGACACAGCTCATTGAACCCATTTTAATTAAAACTTTTTGAAATAGATTTTATAAACTTCCTAATCTTAGCTGCAGATTAGCTGCTTGTTTATCGGATGAATGCACTAGGCACATTTTGGTTTGCATACTTAGAGATTACAGTCCTATTTTGTCCTGAAGGTATTTTATTTGATGAGGTCCATTTTAAGCAGCCTAATTCATGAATTAGCTGCCAGTGTAGGGCATAAACCCAATCTAATTTGAGGGACCCACATAATTTATTCTGCATGATGAATTCTCCCAAGGAGGCAGCAGAGCAGAAATACCTTTTACCAGTAAAGAGAAAGCCATGAATTTAGAATGGCAAAAAAACCCCAACCCCAACAACAACAAACAAACAAGCAAAAAAACTCTCAACAATTTACTACTACACAATTCTTAGCACAAAACATTTAATAAAAAGACCCAAAAACAACACATATGCATAATAATGATCAAATTTTTTTCAAGGACACCTTAAAAGTGAATAATATCCAGACAGTGTAACATTAGTGTAAATCATTAACACAATTTCTAAAACTTTCCCATAATATATAGGCAAGGAGGAATTTTGGAAACGGCATTAATCCAAGATGTTCCAATCTGGATATACAGGTAATTCTTCATTTTTTCTGCCAAGCAGAGCTAAACAAATTTCCTGTGCCATCTGATTGTTACAGCCTCTTCAGCTGGACTTGTTCCCTGCCGAGTTCAAATCCAATAAATGCAGATACATAACTGCACATCAATTTTCTGATTTACTTGTTTTGCAATTCATCTATGGCCTTCAGTAGCTTTCAAAAGCCCTTGAGTCAAAATGGTCTGAATCTGAGCCTTAAAGCTTACAGAGTTTCAAGAAATCTTCCCTCTCTTTTTGAAACTTTTCTGAATTTAAAGTAGAATACAGCCTGCTGCTTACTGGGGCCTTCTTTAAGTTGAGAAAGATCAAAATTAAAGTATTGAAAAAAGCAAATCACTCTACTCAGTTATGTGCACCTAAGTATTTAGCAGTGCTATGCTTTCAAATCTTGCCCTAGCAGATCAGTGTAACATTTCTCATTTGTATAGAAATAAATATTTACAGATTTGGTAATGCTAGATATAGTGGATGATATCTTTTTTTTTTTTTTTTTTTTTTTTCAGATAAACTCCATGCACAGGACCTGCCAAACTGGGTGAGAAGATTCAGATATCCATCTAAATGGAGAATCTGCAGTAGTCAACACACTTTGTTTTGATGAATAAAGCAAGGACACAGCAATTCTCCCTTGAACTATCCTTAAAGATTTTGCCAAATAGAAGATCATGAATTTGCTGTTCCATGCAGACTACAATGTTCAACAGCTCTGCTTGAGTAAGTTTTTTCATGAAGCCTTTCAGAAAAAATGTGGAAATCGCCATCATAGAATGAGCAAGAAAATGATGTGGGTTTTTAATCTTAGTTTACTCCAAAAAGATTTGTTATTTCAGTAACTATTGTCTACATCTTGAACTTTCAAAGTATGGAAAAATCATTATCTAATACACTTTGCTCTTTTCCAAACATATTGCTTTTAAAGTATCAGTTTTGTTGCTACACACCCCATTAGGTATCCGTTTCTGTATATTTCCTACTTCTATTTCATCCTTTATTTTAAGGGGCCAGAGCTGACTTTATGACCAAGACAAGTGTATTTTCATCTTTATTCACAAAGATTTAAATATCTTTTTCCTGAGAGGTGATAACTAATTTGGAACTCATCACTGTGTTTCCATGTAGGGCTGAAATGTTTTCTCCTGTGAGCATTACTTTGCATTAACTGTCTTCAGGTTCCATCTGGCCTTTTATTGCCTAACCTTTCAGTAACATGGCAGATTTTTGCACCTCTTTGAGGTTAATATTCAGCAACAAGCCTAAATGCATTCATTTCAATGAATTCTGTCCCCTCACTTGTAATGTGTTCTCTGCAATAATTAGCTATATCCTACTTGTCAGAGAACCTATAAAGATCATTAGGGCAACTTGCTTGGAAGCTCCCTTTGTGAAAATTGCTACCTTTTCTTTAGCATGTTATTGATTTTTGACAGTGTCAGCTCCATAAAGTTGGGCTACACTACAATTTCATGGAAAAGTGTTATGCTTCTCAGTACTAAATCCACCTCTAATTCTCACAATTAATATAACTGTGGATGTGGTTAAAAGAAGACATAGGACTGCAGAAGGCAACCTATACATTAAATAGGAACTTTGAGAAACATATGTTCATTTGGAAATAAATAAATTATTGTTCTGCAAGGACTTGAAGAGCACAGTTGCCTGTTTCAGATACTGCCAAGGCCACAGAAGAAAGTTGCCATGAAAGAAGTCACCACAGCAGGAATTTGAGATAAGCTCAGAAGGGAGGAGCTGTGACAGGAAGTTGCTAATTCCAGGCCTGTCAGAAGTGAGATCTGGTTAGCACATCCTGGTTAATGTATCTGGACAAAAGTTCCCATATCACACCAAGTTATGGAACAGATGGCAGCTGCAACCACCGACAAGCACTGAAACACCCCCAGACTAATTTCTGGGGTCTTCTTTGACCCACTGCGTCAAAACTCCTTCCCAGGGCAGGTAGCAGGGCATTCCCACCTGAATGTGAACATATATTAACATCTTGAACTCTTTATTTTGTAGGATTCCCCCACTCTCAAAGGATCAAGACTTGAGATCATCACGTTGACCAACAGACATCTGAATTGCAGCAAATATCATCATTGGATCTACAGATGCTGATAACTTTCCACTCTTGTCCTTCTTTCCTCTCTTTTTCTTTCTTTCTTTCTTTCTTTCTTTCTTTCTTTCTTTCTTTCTTTCTTTCTTTCTTTCTTTCTTTCTTTCTTTCTTTCTTTCTTTCTTTCTTTCTTTCTTTCTTTCTTTCTTTCTTTCTTTCTTTCTTTCTTTCTTTCTTTCTTTCTTTCTTTCTTTCTTTCTTTCTTTCTTTCTTTCTTTCTTTCTTTCTTTCTTTCTTTCTTTCTTTCTTTCTTTCTTTCTTTCTTTCTTTCTTTCTTTCTTTCTTTCTTTCTTTCTTTCTTTCTTTCTTTCTTCCTTTCTTTCTTTCTTTCTTTCTTTCTTTCTTTCTTTCTTTCTTTCTTTCTTTCTTCCTTCCTTCCTTCCTTCCTTCCTTCCTTCCTTCCTTCCTTCCTTCCTTCCTTCCTTCCTTCCTTTCTTCATTTCTTCCTTTATTTCTTCCTTTCTTCCTTCCTTTTTTCCTTCCTTTCTTTCCTTCCTTGCTTTCTTCCTTTCTTCCTTTCTTCCTTTCTTTCCCTTACCTATTTCCTTAAGGGATACTTTCATACTTTTATATTGTCATATTACTATATATAACCACCCAAATGGTTATATCTACTTTCCACTGAAACCAAATTATTTCTAAAACAATTATATAGATTTAGATTTAGATTTAAATTTAGATTTACATTTACATTTAGATTACTTTATGGGGGGGTTAATTTTTATTTATTTATAAATGCTGATCATTCTGTGTAATTTCACTCTAATCCACCCCAAGGGAGCTATCAACAAGAACCCCAGTTAGCCTCGCCCTCAGGGCTGGTTGCAACACCCTCTTAGAGAAATCAGCTCCCAGAACCTGCTATGAGACCACATCAAGTTCATTAAGCAGCTGAGGGATGATTGTGCTGAAATACACACTGGAATTTTAACTAGCATAAGAATCCAGGGACAAAGAGTTAACTGTTATTACATCATGCTTGGCTTTGAGAAACTGGAGGAGGAGCAAGGGAACAAGTATTACCTAAGGAGTCAGATAAATCCCATAGTATAGCAAGTCACTGTTTGATTTGTTACTGTGAGTGAGAGAAAATCAGAGAACTGAGGGTTTATTTTAAAATATTATGGAATTAATCATATTATGACTTCCAAGGGAGTTCTTTTTTTAATAAGATGAGGTTCAGAACATTTCAGAGCAACTGCTCTTCAATAATTGCTAAGTACTCAACTCTTCATAACACAAAACACTGTCTCAGGCCTTTTTATCTATTATTAGTGCACAGATGAAAAGTATTGAATTTCTGGTTATGCAATAACATATTAGCACATCCAAAATTAATGGGTAGTCTGAAAGAACAATTTATATATGTGAAATATAAATTTAAAGTTTAAAACCTTAAGAAATTAGGAACTCATGTCTTAATTGAGGAAAAAAAAACTTCCTCCTACCCTCCCAGTGCACTAAGTGAAATAATTTGGAATACTCCCACATATTTTTTGCAGAAATTGATTCTTATGTCTAGTGTCAAAATATAAGCCAAAACCTGCAAATTTTGCTCAAACTGAACAAGGAAGAAAACCTTTATTTTATGACATCTGAAATATAACATTTTTAGTAACTTTGAGTATAAGCAAAGGTTTGGGAAACTGATAGATTTTGCATATTTCTTGATTGAAGTGTTGCTAGAGACAAATAATTTTAATTATTTTGTTGCCTTCTTGGTTGAAAACCTAGGCATAAAAATATGTATATCTGCAAAGAGGTCACTATATTAAAAACAAACATTAAACCCAAACAAATTAAAAATAAGAAAATCCCCCACAAAAAAAATCTACAAACGCCACATGGAAAAGGAGCAACTGGAGCATCTAAAATCGATCTATATTTCATTATAGTAAACTTTGCATATTGCCTGGGCAGTAGACAGATTTAAAACTCCTTGGACAAACAGGGAAATTAATAATGTAATGCAACCATTGGTTTGTGCTCTGAGATTTTAAGTTCTGAAGAAGCACATGACCACTGCTACAATCTCCAGCTTAATGAAAAACATGAAGTTCACATCCTCATTTTCATAATTTCCCCTTCACTGCTGATAGATGAAATTAAATTAAAATGTTGTGTATTGAGCCAGATTGAGATCTTGTTTGAAAGAAGTGTGAGCAAAAGCATTACAATAGTTTTGTGCTGTTCAACAATTAAAACATTATTTGTTCAACACTAACTGTGGCATAAAACAGGACCAGAGTTAATTGTCTCCCAACTGTGGGATTAAAACTAAAACAGAGAAAGATTTACAGGGAGAATTCATAAAAATCTTGAACTTGAACAGTAAGGAAAATACAGTAAAATACAAACGTGATTTCACATATTTCTCAAATCACAGATGCACAGATGCTGTTTGTATCAGGTGAGCTTTCTGTTGTGAAGGTTCATTTTGCAGTTTCACAGCTCAGCAAAATGAGGGATTAAGGCAGATTGAGTGTCACTGGTAAATTGAACTTTTAGTAAAGGATAAAATCAGAATCTGTGTTTCTGTTCCTGACTTGCAGGTTGAAAAGCAAATATTACAAGGAAAAACCTGGTCCTTGCCACAGACATTTAGCAGAAGGCTGGGTTAGGTTCTGTGGATCTGGCAAAACCCTCTCCTTGCCAGGCGAAGTGGCTCAGAGCAGGGTGACACGTTGTGGCAGATGCAGTTGGCAGTGGTCCTTTAGGCAACTAAACCCACTCATCCATGGCACACGTGCACTGCCAGGGGTTGGAACTTCTTCTGCTGGCAATGCCACCCTTGCCCAGCCCTGCATGTCCAGGGCCTGATGCTGCTCCACTGCTGCACTCTGGCTGGGCTACTTGTGGCCAGCAAGCCACCGGGGCCATGGCAACCCTGCCCTGCAGTGCAGGGGAAAGAGGTTGGTGCCATCGGAACAGAATGGGCATTGTTTCTGGCTTAATGCAAATAAGCAATAAAGCAATGGGAAATATAGTCTAAATGAAGTTTGCTTAGAACCTTAATTGGCTGAGGGAAACAAAAAAATCCTTCTCAGCTGCTGCCACTGGGGATTTTTTATTCGTAATCCCAATTCACAATTTGTTGTTCAAAATATATCATAATCCTCTAAAGTCTTTTTTCTTAAAATAGGGAGACACATTTTAAATATCTGATAGAATTTCTGGGAAAGAAAAGAAATGCAATAGAGTAATTACTAGTTATTAATTCTGCAACAGATTAGTATATCAGAAAAGAAATGTAACATCTTGGTTTGCTATAGTAATACACAGTTCATAATAGGGTGAAATCACAGAAGAAATTGTAATATTAAATAAAAAATGAGCTCAGGATGACACATGCTCGCTTCTCCAATCTGATGTGTGAACCAAAGACAAAAAAAGATGAGTTCTGTAATAAGACAGACTAAGAAAGAAATATTAAGTTATCTAAATGGGAGCTGGAACAGGATTGTGAATATTTGTTTAATTTTTAAATTTAGATAGTTTTCCTCTGAAAGCAAATGAGTGTTTCTGTGGCTTATAACTAATTTAAATTCTAAGTTTTCTGAACTCCCTGTACTGAAAAGAATTGAATATTGCAGGCACTTAATTCACATGGTGTTAAGCCAAGCCAAAACCATGAAAATGCCATGGTGCCATTTAATGAAAATTTATCTTTCACTGGGAATAGTTGAATTACAACTGAAATGAGATTGGAAATAATCTTTTCTTCTATAAACCTTGCACATGGAAGACAGTACATCTGTTTAATATCTTGCCACTTCTATCATTCTGTGTTGTACCCGAAACTGTTCTGGCAGAAGTCACATGGGGCTTCTCTTCTATTTCTTTTGTTAAGTTAGCTCAATTGTTATGAATGTCACCTATTTATTCCTATGACTATTTTTCCAACACAGAGATGTATGTATCATGCTTAGTCTATCCCATGCTTGAATATATTAAAGTGCAAGAGAAATTAAATTCTAGTTAATTTGAGACTAAGAGGAAGAAGCTATTTTTCTTTAGCAAACCATTCTATCCACTGTTCCTAAACATTCTCAGATTATGATGGCTATTATTATTTTAGTAAAAAAAGTAGGAGCTAATTTGAGGGAATTAAAAAAATTCCATTAAAAGAAATCTGTGAAAAGGATTGGTTGGGGGATTTATCCTCAAATTTGCAAACAATAAATGCACTCTTATATTTTATTTCAGAACATAATTATCTGTTAATTAGTATTGCATATAAATTATTACTGTGATCATAGTTTACTGGTATTGTAAATAAATATAAAATCTTTAGATGACTAATTATTTTCTCATTTCCATTGGGCAATCAGCAATATCAACATACAAATTAGTGAATATGAATGACTGCATCTGCTGCACCTCAAGGGGGAACACTCCACTATTCTTAAGTGAGCATTTATTTTGTTCCAATTTTCACTGTCTTCTTTGTTTGATCCTCTTTCTCTAAGATGTCTTTAGTGAAAGAAATATATCCAAGTTCCTAAGGGTTTATCAAAAGACCAGATGCAGTTTATTTTCAGAGACTTCAGTGTTGCCTGCACAGAACTTAAAGTATGGGCCAGTGTCAACAGCAATTTCTTTACTGTTGGGTACTAGAAATGCATGCGAAGCAAAACAGCTGAATTGTGAATTGGAGCAATTTCATCATCTCTCCATGTGGAGTACTATTCTATTTTTATTGAAAAACACCCTAGAACCAGAGAAATAAATAATGCCAACTCTGAATGCAAATTATTAGGTCAGTTAATTTTAAAAAGAAACATCATGAAAAATGTCATTTTAGAAGAAGGATAACATGTAGAAATATCAGGAATATATTTTTTATCAAATATATAATTTAATATCAATACTGTACAATATTTCTCCCCTGCTGTTAGTCAAACATATTTTCCTTGTAATAAGTGAAAATAATGAGTTTTTGGACTTACCTTTGTTTTAAATGTATTTTTAAGACAACACAACTTTTTGATTCAATTATTCTTCTTATTATCATTGGTAGGTCAGTGTAGGCACTTGGCTGGATCTGTTGGCACAATCCCAGTGTGCCTCATCCACCTCTAGCACTGCAACTCCTTGCTGTGCTGCAGGAGCCTGTGTTCAGGCCCAGATAGGAAAGTCACACTTAACAGCAGTAGAATGGATATTAAGAAGGCATGATGCTCTCAGGTAGCTTTTAAAATAAATGTTAATTTTAAATTTCATTTTAACTACTGTGAGTATCTTGTCTTTTCAAGATGTGAAGCTTTTTTTTCCTAGGTCTAGAGTGCTGTTACAGAACATACGCAGTGTGTGCACACACAAGAAATATATACACACATATTTACAAGCATCTCAGTAATTGTGATTGATAGTTGCATGAAAACTTGAAAGAATTGTCAAGCTTAGCTGCAAAAAAGGGCCAAATTTTAATTTAGCTGATTAATTTTCTTATTCTTTAAATTTCCTTGAAATTTCAGCTAATGAAATAGCAAAGAGATCCAGTCTCTCTCTCTTCTACTCTTCTTCTTCTTTTTCTTCTCTTTCTTCTTTTTCTTCTCTTTTTTTTGGGGGGGGGTGGGGTGGGGCAGGTAGGGTGGGAGTTGTTTGGTTTCCTTTAATTTCACCTGTTTTTTTATGTCAGATGCAAAGGCCATTTATTTGACTTCATATGGCATGAGGTTAAACACATATTTGCTTCAAGAACCGGTATTGTTGTTCCATGTGTGCATTGATACCCAGGAGAAAAGCCACAAACAATACTATTTTCATGTATATTATTCAGGTCTCCAAAGTCTCACAGGTTTTAAACTGTTTTCTAAACATAGTTGTTACTACACCTTTCATCTTCTAACAAAGAGAAAGCTCCATTTTCTGTTGTGGCTGCCCCATCCCTGGAAGTATTCAAGGCCAGGTTGGACGGGGCTATGAAAAACTTGTTTTAGTGGAAGGTATCCCTGCCCATTGCAGTGGGGTTGTAAGTAGATGATTTTTAAACTCTCTTCCAACCCAAACCATTTTAGGATTCTGTGAACTCTGGTGCCCTCGGCAAGGAGAGCAGCCTCTGCTGAACTCTGCCAGGGCAGAATTAAACAATATAAAAACCTGCACTATAAAATAGAGAAATACTAGACTAGTATTTTAAGTAAATTAGGAATACTTGCTGCAGTAGCAAACAGATCCCTACTTCTGCTCCCTTTACAGAAAAGCTACCAAGAGAACCTAGATCTCAATTCCATGTGTCTTTCCACAGGGAAGAGTATATTCAAGCAGTAAAAATGCATCCACAAAGCTGGTGTGAGGAATATCTATCAGCTCTCACTGAAAGTGAAACAAGTGTTGCAAATTCCACTGGACACGTTAAATCCATGTTTTCCTCTTTATCGTAACTGGTTTGGCATTGTGGGATTATTCTTTGTTGCTCTTGATTTACATACATAAAAAATGAGAAATGTGCCTGAACTACTTTGCACATTATTAATTTATTCCACTGGTATATAGCGCTACACTTCTCATGGAGGAACAAAAATGCCTAAATCTAGATTTCCCAAGCTATGGTGACAATCCAAACAAAGTAATACAACTATTGAGCTATGCCATGCTACCCAAATACTTTCCTGAGGTTAATGCTAAAAGCTGAAAAATTTCTTAACAAGATTGTCCAGAGTAATTTTAAATTTCCTAATTAGGTGAAGTAGTTGGCATATTTTAGCAATTACATTTCAGCTGTGACTATTTTGGAGCAAAACCCCACTGAACTTTGTGATTACTGCAATTCACTTCCCTCTTATTCTGCTATCAGGATGAAATTTCTAATCCCTATTGTGTTTATTTTGTCATCTTTGATGACACTATTGCTGCTACAACCAGCTAGTCAGGTGTAGGCTATTTCTGTCCTTTTGATGATGTTTTCAGCCATTCTATTCAACATATCTATATAAACCAACTGCTCTTGTCAAGCTGTTTTGACAGGAGTAGCTGGCTACTTCAGGAACAGCATGTACAAATTAGATCTACTAATTGCATTCACATTAGAAAAAGCTATTACACACTCTTTGTCAAACAGCATTTTTCAGGAAATGCAAAATATTTCTTGGTATTAATGCCAGCAGATAAGGCAACAGATAAACAAAGAGACTTCAGTGGATCCAGGAACAAAGTATCTGAATGTGCTTCAGAAAAATGCATAATTTACCATTGTCCACAATATGAGATAAACTCAATTTTTATTTTTATATATTTTTTATATCAGAAAGCAACTGGTCACAAAATATTTAAAACCCAGTTACAATACAGAATACTTGGAAATCCTGGAGATAAGTTTTAAAAATTGGTTTTAAAAATTGTTAAAAATGGTTAAAATCATCTTATTTAGTATTGTTGATGAATGTTTTGTAAAAACAAAACAATTGTTAACAAAACACCTTAAAGTTAAACAACCTTAAAAATTATACAACATTAGTGAAATGGATACAGTTAAAGCTTCCAGGTTCTCATATGACATAAAGCTGGTTCAGTTACTTCCAGAGCTGCTCATTTTGCTTGAAGATCAGGAACCAGGCTAGATAGCATTTCTCAGGCCACACTTATCATAATGGATTTACAACTAGAGAAAAGTCAAATTAAACAGCATCGACACTGACATAGTAAGGTTCCCTGTTGAAATGACTCTCAAGGAAAATACCTGATAACAGCAGTCCTTATTTAAGACATCATATTCAGTGAAATTTTCCTGTCATGTTTACCTTCTCTACTTTTTTTCTGAAATCTTGGAAGATTTGATAAAACTTTCAAAACCTCATATCATTTACTACAGAAAAATTTTTCTCCAGAATATATCTAATCTCCTTTTGGAATTAATAATTTATAAATTATCCTATCTTTCAGTAATTAAGTAGAGCACACTTTGAAACAGCTTTCAAAAAGACAAGCATTATAGTGTTTCTTGTATTTGATTCTATCTTCCAATTTTTGAAATTTGTTTCTAAGAATCCTTCACACACTGTGGAAACATGTTTAGCTTTGCCCTTTGATAACCTTCATAATATTTCTCTGTAATTTCCTCTTTTCTGTAACATTTTATTTCATAGAATTCTTCATCATCCCTTACTATTTCCCAGAGAGCGTTATTTACTTCACCTATTTTGTTTTTTTCATTGAGCATTGTCTTTCCTCAGGGAGCAACACATATTTTATTATGGGTATGTACTCCAATATGTAAACCCAGAAACATACTCCACACCCACTTACTTGCCACGATATTTCAGTTACTATATGAGTATATCTCTAGTGAAAACTGGCCATATTTCAGAGTGAATATTTCTGACACAAACAACATATTTGTTTTTATTGAGCCACATGGCTCTTAATTCTGAAATTAAGGGTGTTTGGAGCAGAGGGTCATGTAGCCTGGTTTTTGCACCTGTCTGAATCTGGTTGTATTAAATGCAACATGAAGAATTCAACAGAGGGCAAGTAAAATCTCCAGAACCAACAGCAGCAGCTGAAAGCTTAAAGTTACAATTCATCATCCAATTGACATCAGACAACTAAAATCTTCCCTTTATTTTTTATTTCTTCCTAGCTAGTCTTTCCAAATACATAAGGAATTTCTTTACAGTCTTTTCCCTTTCCTCTGAAATGGGGAGCTGTTTTTTAGGAGTATTGTTGTCCTGCCTATGAGACAAATGGGACTGGGAACTAATATAGTAAATAAGGGATCATCAAGGAAAATTTCATTCATACAAATTGAAAACAGGCTAAAAGCACTAGGACTAGACTGGTAGTTTCTCTCACACTGACCAGAATAAAACATTTCTTGATGATTTATTCTTCTTTAAATTGCATATGAAGCAATAGTAAAACAACACAAGTCTCACATTCTGGAGTATCATTTTCATTATCAAGAGTAATTATCAAGAAACATGTCTTTAACACATTTTGGTTCATCCTAATTATAGGAAGGTTTTTAACACTTGTGATAGATTTAATTAATCATAAGCAACAAATATTAATCATTATCATAATAAGGAATTATAAATCAGACAGCAGATTTTCTCTGTACTGTATTTTATGATTCTTCATCATATCTTTATAGTTTCTAATTTTCTTAGGGAAAAATATAGATATCTATTATAAGGTACAATCACAAGTAATTATGGAAGTAATACTAGAATAAAGGAGCTGATCTAAACCATGATGACTATCATAGCCTTATTTTATTTAGAAAATATTCCTAATTTTAAGTAATAGTAAACATCCTCATATTCTCCGGAATATATTAAAACTATTGTTTATGTGTATATGAGGTTCCTGTGGTTTTATTCACTTATAAGCATTTATGGTTGCTTTTTATTTCATTTTAAAACTATCTAAAGTCATCATTTCAATGAGCGTACTAAATTAGGACACACATCCAAGCTTTTCCTTCACTTTAACCTAGTTCTGCAGTCTCACTGCAGGTACAGTTTAGACTATAGTCAACTGAATAAAAACATCTGCTTAACAACATTAATAATTAATATAATTTATTTCAAAATTGGACTATTATAGGCAGGACTGGACTATGCCTACTCTCTGTAAGACTATAAATTTGGAAAAATCTGAGATATGATTTTGAACTTATATTTTTATCCCTACAATGTCTTGGACACAGAGATTTGACTCCTGAGCCTGAACAACTTGACCTGATTCCTCAGAAATACAGTCTAATAATTTTACTCTTTAAAGTATACTAAATATCTAAAATAGATGATCAGAGTGCTACAATGGAAAGGACAAATGAAACCACTGAGCTACTTGTTCAGTGTATGGTTGGTATAGTACCTAATAGCCTTGTTTTGGAAATTTGACAACATATGAAAATTTATCCTTAATTAAATTCATAGATATGTGGACTATTATGCATATGAAGAACTTCAGGCAAAGGAAGTATTCTCAAATATAAACAAATCCACAATACATTAAAATCTATTGCTTTTAAATTGCTTAAGGAGTGATGTTTTGAGGTGTTATAAATTTTACTAGACACAAGTTTTCTGGAAATAAATGGAAATTTCACACTAAACAGCTGGTCCACCGTTAATGATAAATGCTCTATTTTTTTTTAATAGAAACATTAATATTTGAATGATTATATATGGATATGGAATCTCAGACCCTTTCTTGCAGTATTGAGGTGACCTGGTCTCCACAGAGCACTGCACATGGAGTCTCTTAATCATTGTTGTTTCCAGCGTGAAAAAGATGCAGATTTTCAGGGTGGGCCTGTTATTCAACTTCAGGAAGCTTTCAGTGATACCTGATTTTATTTAGCATGGGTCAACTCAGCTTCTCTAAGTAACTGTGTCCCTCTAATGCTCTGATGCTGCTCTACAAATGCCTGTAAATGTGCAATAATAAGAGAGCAGATTTGCAGATAGTAGCAAAAATTACAGACGTGCCAACATATGGATAAGAAATTATTTGATCCAGAAAGGTCTGATTGTTCTTACATTAAAACAACAGGCTTATTGTTTGTCCTTTCGATTCCTGGAAGATTAGGCTGCAAATGCCTCAGTGCCACGTGCACAGCCTTCTGCATGCAAATAGTTTCAGCAGTAACACCTGTCCCTGTCAAGCTGTGCTGGGAAGTGTGCATTGGGGTGTTTAAAAATGACACCATGACAGTTGAGATCATCGAAGATGCTCAAGGTAACAGGCTCCTGCCCTAATCACAAGGGGCTGGAGCCAGGGCATAATCAGTGATGGGTCCTTAACTGCAGGACTTGTTCCCTGCCTCGGTTCATCGGAGCCTGAATCTTGCTGATTTCTCAGGCATGCTGCAAGACCCATTTGTTCTCTGAGGCTTTTCCAGAGGGAAGAAATAAAATGAGGAGAGTTTTCAGGTGGTTTGATCTGGAAAGTCATTGTCAGGTTTTCTTTAAAAGCAATGCATAAGCCTCTGTAAATACGCAAGGAGTGGGAAGGCAGGAGCAGTTTTCAGGGCAAAGAAACAGCTCACGGCAGATTGAATAAAATGCAAAACATTTTATAAGGTTCTAGGGACACAAAACCTTTCCAAAACTTTTTAAACACTCTCCTGCTCATGCTTATTTCAGCTACTTATGTCTCATTAACTAATACTGCAGTATGTGGGCACCTCACAAGCAAGATGTTCTGAAAGGTAAGGCTCACATAATGAATTGAAGCCCTATTGAATAACTTAGTTTGTCTGAGATTAAGAATTGAGCTTTAACATACCTGCACAAGTAATTGTCTATTTTTTGAGGAATGTGGTGTTTTTTTCTTTACTTGTTCACTACTTTTAAATATATCTAAATAAATATTTGCCTACCTTTGGAATAGAAAAACTTGCAAATTCTCTTTTGTGCCCAAAAGCACCCACAATCAGGAATGCTTAGTAGAAATGGAGGAACAATCAATGTTTTTTCTATACAATGAGAATACTTAAAAAAACCTGAGTGGAGAATTGTGAGGACAGTAGGCCTTACAGCCTGTGTATATTACATAAATGTAGCTATTCACTTTTTAATTACCGGCCAGTTCTAATTGAAAACTTGACTTACTGCCTAATCTTGCAATACAAGGTAGTGAATTTTTATTTAAATTTCCATGAGAGTCTGAGTATAAACACGATATAGAAGATACAACACTAGTAAGGTCTTTAGGATTCAGGTTTTCTAAATGGTTCTGTCAGAGGAAGAATATCTTTTCCCCAGAGCTGTCCTGCTTATGACAAAGCTTCTAAAAACCTTATTCCACCAAACAAAATACACTCCACACTTAATGGCTGAATTTGGCTGCAGAGTATTTTGTTTACTTAGCCTGATTATAGCTAGTAAAAAATTTATCACACTTTCCAATAACGTGGGTACTGAATTGTTTGCAGAGTACATGATAAAAATCAGAGGTGTTTATTTTATGAGTTATTCTCCACTACAAGCTGTTATTCTCAAGTGAGGCTGTATTTAAAAATGTTAGTGAAGACAAAAAGCCCAACTTTGTCATTTTTCAGAAGTTTGCTAGTTTTATGTCTGAGTATATTAGGAACCAGGGCACACAGAGCTGTACTGCATGCCACTGATTTCATTTTTCTTTTTGCATTTCTCTGACAGCAAGGTCATTTATCTTTCGGATAAGGAATAAGAAGCAAAAAAAGGAAAAAGGCATGCTATTTCATTTGAAAATTGTGTTGTGTATTCTTGAGAACATTTTTCCACTGTCTACTGCTAATTTTTATTCCACCACAAGTCAGCACACACCTCATCAATAAGTTGACTTGGTGGTAGGTTTGGCAGTGAAACTAAAGCATTAGTGGGCATGATCTAGTAGGTTAGGATTACTTGCATTGCAAGTGCTATTTTTTAGTTCATATAGGACTAAAAAACAAGAAAAAAGGAGTTCACTTTTATTTATATATTGTTGGGTAGATCCAAAGGCAGCAGTTGAGGGGGAGAAGAGAAACCTCAGGGGACACTTTCTTACTCTCTACAAGTGCCCGAAAGGGGGTTGTAGCAGAATGCTCTACATGGAGTGTGGTCAAGGAACAGGAACAATGCCTTATTTGCAAGGCCATCAGTGGTGAGCTGAGACAGGCATCATGGGCTGGTTTTTGGTGTTGAATTAAACTAAACCCATCTGGCACATTAGCCTCAAATCAACAGCTACACCATGAGGCAAAGATTTTGCAGCTAAGGTGTGGTTACTGCGCTAGAAAAAGAGAGAGAGAGAGAGAGCAAGGACAACAACTCACACGGACCTCTTTAGGAAAAAAGGCCAACTTTATTGTACAGACAACCCATATTTAAAGTGTGTTACGTGCAGCTAGGACAGGACAGTAGCTCATTGGACAACTGGGAAAAACATCCTTGGGACAGTACCTCAGGATGTATCCCACAGGAAAGACACCAGGTGTTAATCTTTATTATGAATTCCATTCTGTTTTTTTACCATATTATCACCCTGGGAGACTTCCTCCCTAACTGAAGCCACAGTCAGCTTGTCAGCCTGGGAATGGACCTGAGAGTCAGGAGAAGTTCAGGCCTGAAAAAGAATTTTCAAGCCGTAATTCCCTAGCTCTCTAAATGTGTGTGTGTCCACACTAAGGCATTAAACCGACCTGAAGGCATATGACTGGCAGTCAACCCCTTTACACTGTGAAAGTTCACTTTCCACAGGGTAGATATACCAATATATATAATATATAATATAAAATATTCCAATATATTTCTCCTTGGGGTGTGTGGAGATTCCTCCCTTGGGTTTTGGGGATGCCGACCCAGAACAGTCCTCAAAGTTAAGAGAAAGGGACTTTTCCATGACATTGGTATGGGCGAGTCACATCAATCTCTAATAATTATTTATTTTTGCTAGCTTTAATATAATTGTTTTAGTATTGCTTTGATATAGTTCACTATCTTGTCTTATACTATAATAATAGCTTTAGTTTTTTATGTTGTGTAGTAAATAATTCTGATTAAGTTCTTTTTGTCTAATCATTTATAAATAAATATTTTTTGGTAAATATATCTGATTTGCCATCATGAACACCTGTTGGACAAAGCTGTAAAACTTAAACTTGACAAAGTCTGAGGCTAGGACTGGATCCAGCCAGACTCAGGCTCATCTCTCTGAGTAAGAGTTTAGAAAGAAGAGGGTCCTTTTCTGCACCTTTTGACTCAACAGGAGGGCTTCTCTAATAAACTTTGTCTGGAGCTCCCACTCTACTTGCAACAGAGGTTGTAGCCAGCTGGGTGTCAGAAAACAAGTGATAGAATGAGAGGACATAGCTTTAAGCTGCACCAGGAGAGGTTCAGGTTGGACATTAAATAGAATTTCTTCATGGAAAGAGTGGTGGGAGGGAGGTGGTGGAATCAAGTCCCTGGAAGTGTTCAAGAAACAACATTGCACTTAGTGCAATGATTAATTGGTGAAGTCGTTTGCAATCAAAGGTGGGACTTGATGATCTTGGAAGTCTTTTCCAACCTTAACTATTCCATGGTCCTGAATAAAGCTCTCCCTTTTCTCTAAGAAACATAACTTTCTTGAAGGTAATGTTTGTTATGATTTGACATATCATAAATATTAGAAGTCAGTGCATTGGAATGAGTGGAATGCATTACAGTGTGTATAAAAAGAAGAAAAAAAAAAGGAAAAAGTTAGACTTCAAATTAGATAATAGAACAAGAAGTGAAATATCTCATTTCAAACCTTGCTTCCAAAAATCTTATAGATTTTTTCAAACAAGGTAAAATTATTCTACCAAGTTCCTGCTGCTTTCTTTCAGAGAAAGTCCTTGAGCTGTGAGATTCCACAACAGGGGCATGAGATGGAAAGTGTTTACTTCTATCCATTCCCAATGTCTCCTCCACAACAGCTCTCCAAATACTTCCATTTTGAAAGCAGAAATTAACATGAAAACAATCCTCTTTTAGTGTAGGAAAGACAGAAAGGTGTTTCATGAAAGATTTTAAACTTTTAAATTTAATCTCCTTGAACCTCCCTCTTAAACTGAAAGGCAATAAACTTTTCAAAGGCTTTCAGAGAGAAAATGAAAAAAGACTGGAATAGACTATCTGGGTAGTCAGTGCTCTTGCCTTGACTGGCAAGGTCTAGATGAAATGTAAAGATCTATCTTAACAGCTTGTAGTTATTTGTGTTTTCTAATTAGAGATATTTTGTCTGAATATTCTACATAATTTTTTTTCCTGCAAAGCTATAAACATGAGTAACTAAGAGAAAACCTCTTGATATTTATTGAATTCATAGGCATTTGCAAATAAGTGCAAAAGCTTACAAAATTTGTAAAGTTAAATCTATAAGTTCAGAAAAGTTTACTGAAATGTCCTGAAATCTAGAGTATTCAAAATAAATATTTTGAGTAAGGTACATACCTGAATTCCTTTTCTTTCAGTCAAAACCCTGTACTTCTGCTTAAAAGACTACTGAGATAATACAGGTCAGAACTAATTTTAAATGTTTATTATGGGAAGACAATCAGAGCTTTTCACATTACAAATGATAGTGAATATAACACAAGACTGCAAAGTTACTGGTCTACTCAGGCATGTTTTTGTTGTTTTTTACTTTTGTAAATTGCTGAGAATTGTGAGCTTTGCATTCACTTTTTCTTTTTTTTCTTTTTTTTTTAATTGCTTTAACATACATTTCCAAAATTTCAAACAAGGCATATTTTTTATATTTTCTATATTTTCTATTTTATTTTAAAATAGTCCTCATGCACATAGATGGATAACAGGCAAATTTTAACTCTTTTTCAGACAGTGATTTCCTCAGCATCCAGTATCCAGTCTCCATCTTGAGTTGCTTCCCCTTCTCTGTATGTTGTTTTCTCATTGTATTTCATGTCACACAGCTTGAACTTGATTATTGATATCTGTCTCAGATATCGTTACCTCTATCACTGATTTAGGGACTAGAAACTTTGACCCTTTCATTTATCTCCATCCACACATTTTCCTTCCTGCAGCAGCTCTTCTCAGCTGAAATACAATGCTGTGTTTTAACTGCCAAGTTGTAGAGGAAATTAAGTATTGACAAACATAGACATTCATCTCTATTTTTGCATTAGTGTAGAAACATATACATACAACCATTGAAAACTAAAAATAAACTACAAAACTAAACTTTGGCACTTTTGAAAATATTTCCCATTATATACTATGGCCCTCAAGAATCTGAAGTGTCTGAGTTTCTAAAGCTGAATTCAGGAGGATTACGTGTAATCCTAAAGCATTTAAATCAAAGAACTGATGACTTGCACTCTACCCAGCAATGTAAAACTCAAGTAGGGCTAGATGATGGCTGACACAGTTGTTTGCTTATCATCCTTTCAACCTTGCACTTGCTATTCCACAAGTGCCATTCTGCCATTTGAAATTGTCTTTCTAGCAGCTTTTAAAGCAGTCATGAAGAAAAAATTATTTTCTAACAGAACTTTTGAAATTACTTTTTACATTCTGAATCAGTGGGACTTATTGCAATGATTAAAAAGAGTTGGACTGATTCAAGAACCTGTTCAATCAGCAGGTCCTTTGATGAATATTCATCTTTTGCTTATCTTAAAATTGGATTTCATAGCTATCTGTTGCCTTCAACTTAGAATCACTCAGGCACTTGGCATAGACCGGTTTGAGGTTTGTAATTTTTGGGGGGTAGATTTGACCTCTAATTTATGGCTACAGAGTGCTTTGCTGGAGCCCAAAGCTCCAATAGTTATCTGCTTCAAGAGAAAGATGCAGATTGCCCGCATGAGATGGTGAGGACTGAAGAAGGACTTTGTGAAGATATATCAGTCATATGTGAGAACTGGATGCAGCATAACTGCATTCTGTATGAATCTGCCAGGTGGCTTCCAAATACAATGGGAAGACAGATATAAAGGTCCATGAGTAGAATAATCTCATCTCAGGCTTTGTAACAATTAGAGAAAAGCTTTGCACGCATGCCTCTGCACTCTCTATCAGGTGTGTGAAATTCTAAAATCATTTGATATTTGTAGTTGGGCACAAAAAGAGAGTATGAGAAAAGTACACACACTAAAAATATGGAAAAGTACATTTTTCATATACTCTAAAAGAGAGTATGAGAAAGGTTTTGCCTTAGAAAGAGGGGAAGAGAGAGAGAATAAGAGTGACCCAGTGGTATTGAATTTTAAAGCCACGTTAAAGGAGCACAAATGACAGACATTAACACAATACTGTTCGTTACAGTCTTTATAGTCCCAAGCAAAGGCAGATAGAGTATGTCATAGAGCCAGTTGATGTTAGTAATGTTCTCCTAGCCAAATACAACAGTTAGATTGAATTTTGTATTGCTGTTTCATGGTTAAAATGGACACTCTTTGAAAAATTATATTGTCTTAGAGGATATGCTTCTATAGGGCATGCTTTCACAATTTACCAAAACCAGCTATGACTGAAGTCCACTCAAATCCATGAATTAAAACTACTGGAGGACTTATCCTAGCTTCATAATTATGTCCCATGTAGAGCTGTTAAAACAGATAGAAAAAACTTGAACTGTATTTTTGCATAGCTAAAATAATAATTTGTCTTGTGTCAGGAAATTTATTAGTGTTAAATACTCAGTGTGACATTTAGATTCTAAGTTGATTTTGAGGACTCAGATTTTAAAAATTTTGATTAGCAGATTTTCAGGTAAGGATAAACAAATAAAAATTACCTTTTGGTTTTAAACATAAAATATTCAGGAAAAATCTTGAAAACTCATGTAGGAGACCCATCTATCCGAAACCTCTACTAACCTAGATTAGCCAGAATATTATGAGACTATGTGGGTCCTTGTTTCCTTTTCAAGAGAACAGTACTTTGTTCTCACGTATATTACATGTCTCAGTCCTGTGAGAGATTCAGAACTTGCATTAGATCTGCCAATACCATAGAAAGGCTGAGAGTGGATGAGGGGAAAAAAAAATAATTGAGTTGGCATAAAAGCTAAATAATTGTGCTATTCTCATTTAAGGTTTGTCTCATAGATGACTGACAACCAGGATTTTAAACAGGGCTCATCACATTTCTCTCCTGGATTTTATGACCATTTTAATGTATTTTACCATTATTCCAGATGTATGCTGCCATCTAGATTCTCTTAATACATGAAAGCTGAAAAAAATTTTACACCCTAGTACCTAAGAGGCCTTCAGATCATGAAACATTTTATTTATTGGCTTACTGGGAAGCAATACAGAGTACATTTTGCAAACGGGAGCAACTGTAGTGGCATGGCCATGAAACTAGTTGCCAGGTTGGAGCAGATTTAGATTCCCTCTCTCTATAAAAGTTAGGTTTCTTCTGGGTATATACAAAGGTGCAATCTCATCAACCCTGATGTCTATACATGAATTCAAGTTAATTTAAGGCTATTTTTAGAGGCAGAGAGAAATTAGATGTCCTAGGCCCTGATGAATTTCAGTGTCAAAACACCTACTTTTATCACAGCTAGTGGTGAGGATTGTCTGATTGATTTATTTTAAAATAGAAGGCTTTCAATTGCAATATATTGCAATGTATTATTTATTTCATTCCATTAAAGTTTTTTAAAAGAATCCCAACACATGACCTCTGTTCCCAAAATATTTAGTAGAATATGTCTGTGTAAGTGTATTGGGTTTGCATGGCCAGGTTTTTGTAGCTGGAGGGCTATAAAGGCTTGGTTTCTGTGAGAAGCTGCCAGAAGCTTCCTCAATGTCTGGCAGAGCCAATTCCAGCTGGCTCCAAGAGAAGTGTGCCACTGGTTAAGGGTGGGCCCATTAGAATGATGGCAACCCCTCTGTGACAACATATTTAAGAAGAAGAAAGTTATTTTACAGATGTAATTGCAGCCAGAGAAGAGCAGGGCGAGAATATGGGAGAGAAGCAACCCAGCAGAGACCAAGGTCACTGGAGAAGGAGGGGAGGAGCTGCTCCAGGTGCTGGAGCAGAGATTCCCCTGTGGCCCATGGTGAGGCAGCTGTGCCCCTGCAGCCCATGGAGGACCACTGGGATGCAGAGATCCACCTGCAGCCCGTGGAGGACCACTGGGATGCAGAGATCCACCTGCAGCCCGTGGAGGAGCCCCACACTGAAGCAGGTGGATGCCCGAGAGGAGGCTGTGAAATCATGGATGGCCCATGCTGGAACAAGCTCCTGGCAGGGACCTGTAGATCCATGGAGAAAGGAGCCTACACCAGAGAAGGATTCCTGGTAGGAATTGTGACCCTGTGGAGAACCCACACTAGAGCAGGCTGTGCCTGAAGAATGGCACTCCATAGAAGAGTTACCCATATTCCAGTAGTTCATGGGGAACTGTTACCTGTGGAATGAACTCACACTGGGGAAATTATTGGAGAATTGTCTCCCATGCGAGGGACCCCATCCTGGAGCTGGGAAAAGAGTCCTCTCCCTGAACAGCAGCAAGGACAACATGTGATGAACTGACCATAACACTAATTTTCCATCATCCTGTGCTGTGGGAGAGAGAGGAGGTAGAGCTTAGAAATGAGGGAGGGGCTGGGGGGAAGATGTTTTTAATACATTTTTAACTTCTGATTATCCTGCTCTGGGTTTGTTTGTAATAAATTCAGTTAATATCCTTGAGTTGAGTCTGCTTTGCCCATGATGCTCTTTGATGAGGCATCTTTCCCAGTCTTTATGTCAACCCATGAACCTTTTGTTACATTTTCTCTCCCTAGTCCAGTTGCAGAGGGGAGTGGTAAGTAGCTTTGGTGTATCCAACAAGGGTCAATCCACTACAGTAATTAAGGTTTTTAAAAGACAGGCAGGGGGGCTTTACCCTGAAATAAAAATATCTCATTTTAAGCATAAGAAATATCAAAAAACAGTAACAGTCCTAAAAAGAACTTAGTAGTAATGACTGTTATTGATGCTCACAGTATGAACCAACAGAAAAAATCCAAAGCATACTCCCAGAGCGATCAGTATGAAAAATGGTTCCATTTAGCTTTGATGATCCATCTTCACAACTTTCTGACTTGGAAACACTTTACGTGTTCAAAACTGGTCAATGACTCACTCCACAGTAATTAAACAAATATTAGTATTTGTCGAGATCTTTGCTCATGTAAGAAAGTTAATTTTCAATTGCATCAAAACTTAACAGAGATAAAAGAGCAAATTTATATCATATAAAAATGAGCTTCATGTCTTTATATTCAGTGACATGTTGTAATTCTAGACTATTGGCAACTTCCATGGAGCACTTTTTGATGCTGTCCATCTACAATGTGTAATTTTTGCAATACATACACTTCAATACAGGATTTAAAACCATTCTCGTGGATGTTATATAAAGGTGACACACGTTACTACCATTATCTAGCCACTCTTTGACTAAATACATCAATGATGCAAAAAATGTTCTTTTAAGAATCACTTCTGCCATTTTGTATCATGAGTATTTGCTTCTGTGGCCACGATCAGGGCTCAAGAGTGACTATATATAGTCAACTAAGACAGACATTAAACATCAATCATTATTCAATATAATGAGCTGAACATGTGATATAAGTCATTTGTAGAAAGCACGTCCACTTTTTTAGCACCTATAAGCATGAGGTTTTTAAAAGATCCCCACCTCTGACATAAAAGACAATACCACTTGCATTCTTTTCAGCTTACAGTGTAAAAATGCTCGAGATGTGAAGACAAAATACCCATGCCTGAGAAATGCAAGCAAAAATGTTGTAAATTGTCATATTGATACTGAAAAATATGATCTTTCTTGAAGATGATTACACTTTCATATAGTCCAGAAGAGAGGGCAAAGTGGGGTAATATAAAAGTGGTTGTATTTCCTCAAGCTGTATTTCAACTTATTCCACTCACATATGACCTGAAAATGAATTGCCCACGCACAGCATCTAGATTTTTATAAGATGATAATTTCTGTTCTTACAGGTAAAGTTGGATTAATAAGAGCCACATTAAAGTACAAAGTCTCCACTTCTGGCTCTCAGGCTTCACATAAATTTGCTGTAAACTGTACAAATATTATATAAATTCTGTGTTATCTCTATGTCTGTGTTGTTGCTTGGCAGAAAGACCTGTACCTGTCCAGGGAATATGTTTTCAGTGGTATAGAATCCATATTTTATCAGCATGAAAAGCTTAAATTTTGGCAAAAACATTAAATCTCCTTCTGATCTGACACAAGATATTGGAAAGATTATATTTCCAAAAATATAGTAGCTAATGTTATTTGCTTTGTCTGCAAAAGTGACCAAGCACAGGAACAGATTTCCCAGAGAGGTTGTGGAGTCTCCCTCTCTAAGTATACTCAAGAACCATCTGGATGCAAGCCTGTGCCATGTGCTCTGGGATGGCCTTGCTTGAGCAGGGAGGTTGGACCCGATGACCCACTGTGGTGCCTTCCAACCTGACCCATTCTGTGTGAAAATTATTATATTGATCAAGTGAAAAGCTGTCCTTGAAATCAGCAAAATTTTGTTTCTGTACCTCAGCATGTTAGTTACAAAAGAGAGTGGAAAAACACTATTTTAACTTATGTTATATAGGTCTGTATATTCAATTTTGTCTGAACTTGTATTTGTCCTTAGATTGTAATATAAATAACAATACCAGTTGAGAATGCATTTGTATTTTGTTTCTAAAAAATAGCTTTTTCAGTACAAAGGTTCTCTTGGACACACTTTATATTAAGAATACATTTTTAAGTAGGGTATCAATTTTCAACAATTGTTATTGCCACTGGTTAATTGCATGTTACAGCATCTGACTGGAGAAAGTTTGGTTATAAAACAGATTGATAAGCAGTTGCAACACATTTTGCAGCTGAGCTTATATGTAATTAAAGCACATGAGCTGCACTCCACAGTATGCTTATTACAATTTATGTTAATTATTTATTAAACTTTTTCAAATATAACTGTTATAATGAAGTACAAATTGAACCATTAGTCACAGATAGTGCAAAGACTATAGGTTCAAATTTAGTTGCAACATTAAGTTTTTTATGAGTTTAAGGATCTGTCAATTATAAGAAAGCTATTAATAAGAAAATGTTTAACCTTAGTGACTTTATAGTAGCATAGAATATCTGCTTCTAACACAAAAGTAATGGTACTGTGCACCTCAAATTTAAAGGATTTATATTAAGGCCATCCAGGACTGTATATGAAAATCAAAGAGGGGACAGCATATTTCATGGCCAGTACTTAGATTATTATTGCAAGCAGTGGGATCACTGCATTGAAATATTTGAACCAGAAACAATTTCATTTCATGAGCTTCTGCAATTCATATAAGTATGTTTACTTTTCAAGATATTCTGGTACATAAATTTTGATTTTGAAGGGTACCAATACTGCTCATCTATTTTTCTGTTCAATCAAATCATCCCCGTGGAATATACTTTTGTCAAAAACCTCTGAGAAAACTCATTTTATACCTGTGAAGAAAGTAAATGGAGCTGCAATGTTATTCCTTGCTCTGAGGAGAAAATTCATCTTTTCAGTCTTTTTTTTTTTTTTTTCCTTTGGCAGTTCTAGTCACTTCCTTGACAAATACACTTACTATAGCTTATATTGTAGAAGCCTATCAAAAAATCCACTCAACCTGTGTTACTGCCTTCCCAGCAGCACAAACCCAGGATGTTGAAGTTCAGGGGAAGAACTGGTACCTTTCAGTGAATCTTTGTGCATAATCTTTCAAATTCCTTCCCAACCAGGAGTGTTGATCATGGCCAAAAATGACACTCAGTGTCTTGTAGCACCTGAAGGCTGTATTGCCATAAGGTCTGAGGTAAGTCTCATCAAATCTTCCATAATTCATTTGATGGTTTAAATAACTTCACAAGCATAAAAGACAGCTGTGAAATTCTTAAAGAGTATATGTTAATTCCCAAAATGTCTGAGTTTGTTCAGATGTGGATTATTGTTGTAGGTCTATCTCTAGTCATATTTTAATCAACTTTTTAAACTGAGACAGAGAAAAAGGAAACATTTGTTTAGATAACATAGTCAAGAGATAAAAAAACAGGCATTCACAAGAAAACTTCTCTTCACATCTTAATCCAGATCCCAAATTCCCTCATATGGTTTTCATAAAGAATGTGTTTCCCACATTTAAAACATAATGAAAGTCAAAGTGACCTCAGTTGACTTAGATCAGATAGGTCTAACACTAGATTTCTTGGAGCAGGAAAAGTACAGTGATCCCAAACACTTTCTTTTTCCCCTCACTCTCCTTCCAGAAAACAATTATTTTGATAGTAAGAATGATTCTCAAAAAAGAAAAAACTTTACACATAACCTTAACATCACAGTAGTCATGGTAACCTGATCTTAACAGTAGGACATCTAGATAAAAAAAAGCTAGACATAACAGGAGGCAAGCTACAAAGATGGTCTTTTGAGCAGTTCTGAAATAACTTCTCTGAGGTAAATGGTGATGAAATCTTTGTTCCTGTTGCATAGTTTGAGCTGTTTCCTTCTCTGTGGGAAAGCATATGTTTGCTCTAAACCCATTTCAAAGTGTTTATTTTAGCTACTTTTTTTTTTTTTTTTTTTTCTTTTTTCCCAGGGTATAACTCACTGGAACAAACTTGATTTTCCACCTTCCTGCTTACTTCTTTGCATCTGTGGGTTTCCCTATAGGTAAGAAAAAAACCCCCAACATATGTCAAGTGGAGATTTCTAGAAGTATTTCTATTTCTTTCTAAATGTGGCCAATTAGATGGGAAAATCCAAATTTCTTAAGTTACCTCCTTTTCAACAAAATTTTCTGGAATTTGGTATTCAGCTATCTTTGAGTTTCTGGGTTGACTTACTTATTTCAAAAAGTGCAATTCCTTACAGGATTTGGCTTAATGGATGCTGAGCTGTCTGTAGGCTACCTAAGCAGGACCCAGAAACTTTCAGTTCAATGAGGTTAAGAGGTAACCTCCTCTTGATTCCTTAAAGTTGACTTTTCATTTCATCCATTAGCTTATGAATTAATTATGTGATTTTTTCACTAGATAGATCACTTTCCCTGAATTTTGTGAGTTATGAAAAGACATTCAGACAATATTGAAATAGTTAATAGAGTATTAAGCAAATACTCTTGCTTTACTTTAAAACTCATACATTGTCAGAAAACCTATTGAAACATATGAATCCGAAGGTTTATCACAGTCATTGATTTTTTTTCTTCTTTGTACTTACAAAACTCTTTCATTTTCAGGTTGAACTGTCAGAAAACGTTGAGAATTATATACATTAAAACGTAGATTAAACATCTAATTAATATGTAAAATATATTCCCTCACACTCAAAGAGAAATGGGCTCGTGTACATCATACTCAACATTGCTCAAATTTATTGGACTGTGAGGACATGCATGAAATTTTGTGGAATATTTTAAGTGCTTAATTTTCCTCAGTTCTTACACAGATAACAGGAAACACAGAGACCAGTCCTCAGCTGGTATAAATTGCAGGAGACTGGGGAGTCTGTGGCAGTGTGACAATCAACACCTGCTGGCTCGGTCCCTGGAAAGTCATCATGTCAGAAATTACTATCCCTGTGCTGTCAGTATAAAGTCATTATTTTCTATTTCCTACTATTAAAAAAAACCCCAACAACCTCTTCAGTCAAAAGAATGTTCCTTAACTTCTTTTTCACCTCATCTAAAGAATGAAATATTATATGAAAAACTGCTCTCAATTCTAATCTGGATGGAGATTGTTTTGCTTGGCATTACTTTCTCAGTTTTTAAAGGATTTTCTAAGCTCCTTATTTTTAATGTTGTGTTGTTATTTTTCTTTTGTTTTGTTTGGGGGTTTTTGCTTGTTTGACTTGTTTTTTTTGATTTTTGTTTGCTTGCTCAAACTAAGGATTTTTGAGACCATGATTTTCGCAAGTGGTTCACATATTTTTAGGCATTCGCCTAATATTTTCTGAGAAGATTGCCGAAATAACAACTTTATGATAAGGGGCAATGGTTTTAAACTGAAAGAGCATAGATTTAGATTAGATATAAGAAATAATTTTTTGACCATGACAGTAGTAAAGTACAGCAACCTTTCCCAAAGAGGTGGTAAATGCCCTTCTATGAAGAAACCCTGGAAGCATTCAAGGTCAGCAACCTGATCAGGTTGAATTTGTCCCTGCCCATTGTAGGAGGGTTGCACAACATGACCTTTAAAGGTCCCTTCTAACTCAAACTATTCTGTAACACTCATAGAGCCAGATTCTCTGCTAAAGTTTTGGATTATAAGCAGTAAAAACAACTGAAGAATTGTCACATAAATAAAAAAAAAATCCATGTGCTTTATATCTAGTAAGGAAATAAAAATAATTAGCAATCCCAAAAAATATACTTGTATAAATTAATCTGTTAACTACTTTTTGAGATTCAGAATGACCAATGCCCATATACATACACCACTGAGAATGCAAATGAAAAAGAGGGTGCTGAAGATATTGCTTTCTTTGCACTACAAGATTTCAGTTTAAAGCCTGAGTTTGCATTCCTAGCAACCCTAGTATTGTAGACTTCTTATAGTCTGAATATATGTTGAAAAGTACTGAACTTATGCAGTGAACTTACTACTGTGGTCACAGCAGTAGACTAATTCAGAATGTGCAGTTATGATAACTTTCATAACTGGCCCTTTGCTCCGACACATTTTCTGCCCTTGCTAGTTGTGAAATTATATCTTTATATCTTTTGGAATGATTTTGCACATTCTTTCCAAAATATAACTAAGATATTAACAATTTTCTCTCTGTTTTCATGCTCTTTGGGCTATTTCTCCTGGTAATACAGAAGTACTTGCCAAGTAGTTAAATAAGCAACACCTCTATAGCTGACCTGT
This sequence comes from Acridotheres tristis, assembly GCA_037013685.1. Taxonomy (NCBI): domain Eukaryota; kingdom Metazoa; phylum Chordata; class Aves; order Passeriformes; family Sturnidae; genus Acridotheres; species Acridotheres tristis. The sequence goes on along the minus strand of CM072886.1, from coordinate 96,490,758 downwards.
TTTTCAGAACTTAATTCATTTATGCTTTTAACAGTGTGTGAGGCAGAAGAGGATCCTTTACAGATTGGAACAGGTGTCTTGAGAATTATACTAATTCTCACCCTGGTTTACAGCCATTGAAATTCCATTAAAAGCAAGGCTATTCCTCTCCCCATTGCTGTGCAGTTCTTTAAGCTTCATTCTTGACATTACCCGCTGAAAGCAGAAATTTGAAACGCCAGAGAAGTGCCAAGATCTATAAGTCTTTGCATGAGTTTGATGAAATTATCACGAGACAGAGTAAATAACTTAAGTCTCACAAGAGACTGCAATTCCCGAGAAGTTTGTTTGCTCTGTCTGAAAAAAGATCACTGCAGAAGAACATCAACTTAGCACAAGGAAGAAAAGGCATCACTGGCTCTGCTATGTGTACTGACTGGATTATTTGACTGAAGTCAGGCTTCATTGCCAACAGGTAAATAAACAAAGCCTAGTTTTAGTGATCACTTACTTGTCTCTCACAAATGTCTGACAGGCATGAAAGCTCAACATAACCTGGGTTCTTTTATACTCTATTAGAACATAATTTCTCTGTTATTTAAATATTTTATTGTCTATGTTTTGGAGGTGTACATGTGTTCCCTGTAATCCAAAGACTATTTCTCACAAATACGCCTTTCCTTCCCCCTTGCTAATTGAGCTGCCATTGTTCATGCTACCGAAAATTTTTTGTCCCATTTTAAATTGTTTTCTGCAAAATGTTATTTTATTTTCATTTGATTTAAACCAAGTTGAAATTGCACATAGAATTTACATTAGTCTTCAGAATAGCATGGCAAACAACTAAACCAAATTTACTTTATTTAATTCTCACAGGAATTTATATGTTTCAAATAGCTGGTGCTTGAAAATATCCTCGTGTATCAACTGAAGAACTTGAGAAAGCTGAATAATAATTTTCCTTGGGATAGCAAAGAACAAAGGGAAACAGCATGTTCACAAGCTTAAATTGCAGAGTGCACACACTTGAGCTAATGATAATGTTTTGATATGACAGCCTATTTACCACTTCCTTTGCAATAAAAATATTAAGTCAATATAGCTGATAAACAATTTATTTATGTGAGAGTGCATGTGTGTGTCTATACAGACATAAAAAACCCCCATGTTTTCTTCTATCAAAAGTAGAAATGCCAACAATTTTAAAAAAACCCAGACAAACATTTTTAAAGAAATTGCACCTACCCAATATTTTACCAGTTGAGGGATAAGAAAAAAGATCAAAAATTTCATACTGTTAATATGTCTGAGGTCAAACAATCAAACACGAAATTCTAGAAGCATCAACACCTAGAAATTATTCTCTTAAAACCATCACTATGTTTCTATACTAGAGGCTCTGATTTATACCCAAAGTCCCGATAGTTTCAATGAAAGCAGAATGTGAGGCCAAAGGGCTGCAGAGTACCTTACTTAAATATTGGTCCACCACCAGCATCTTCTAATAAAGCAGCAGGAAGAATGCAAAGGAGTCCTTAGCATCAACATAGTTTTCTTTAGTCCTTGGATATGTTTGCTTATATGGCTACCATCCCATTTCTGTTAATGATGTTAATGACACTGAAAAGGACCTCAATGCCTATCAGGTTCAAGTACCTTTATGCGTGATAAATACATAGTTACAACCAGTTGTTACTTTCTGGTATATTGCAGCTCATATAAATTTTTACTGGAGGAGTACAGAAATGAAAACTCCAGATGCAATTTTTTTCCCTGCTCACCTTTTCCTGGTCTTGCTCCTACAAATTATTTGCAATAATAACTTGATAGGTGTGCTTAGTAACTGCCTCTGTGATGCTGCTTCTGTGAATGAAGATACTCTTTGAAGTCAAGTATTTGCAGAATCTCCAGCTTAGATAATAAAACCTCAGTCTTTTTCCGTTTGATGTGATTAGCAAGAAAAAGAACAATGAATTGAATTCTGTATTTACTTTTCTTAGAATCTAATGTTCTTGCTAAGAAAGTGGCTCTGTGCAGGCAGACCTCTTGTACCTTTACCTGAACCCTTTTGGCTCCCACTGAATGTACATGTAGGCTTTTAAAAGCTGTTTCAAAACAGGGAGAAAAATAGAAAGAAAAGCTGACTTCTTGCATCCCTGACTATTCAATATTAACACCAATTATCATTATAGGACCATGGCAATTTTACTGTTTCAGAAAAATTAAATGTCAAATCCTAATACTAGACAAAACTGTTTATGGGTATCATTTCAATTTCTGTTTCCTTCCTGTTAAAAGAAAACTTTTAGCAATTTAACTTTAGACAAATTAATCTTTCACTGTTTTTCAGAAATCTCATTTAAGACAAGAAATTAATTTCCTTAGAGTGGTAAGAACAGCAGGAACTGATTTTTCCATGAAGAGAAACTTGTATATAAATTATTTTCAGTTAAAATAATGTTTTGCTTTAGATACTGGATCTAAATACTATGTAGCCTTCCTCTTCATCTTTCATCTGATCTGACTCACAAATACATGAAAACAATTTTACTATATGGCTATTTAAAATAAAATGTTATCTAAAAGTTCAACTGAAAGCCAAAATGCTTAATATGGAAACAGTTCTTTGCAGCTAAATTTTCCCAGGGTATGGTACAATGCATTTAATTTGGAATAAAGTATAACATGGGGAGCAAACTTAGAATAAACAAATAAATAAATATGTGTAAAACATACTCTCTTGAGAGATTTTTTTCCACAGACTTTGAGGAAAATAACACAGTTTCATATTTTTTATCTTCTTTTTTTATTACTGAAAGGTTTCTCAAGGCAGAAGACAAAAAGGGTACTTCAGCTTCTAGCTTTGCAATGCTTTGGGAGGAAAACACTTTGCCTATATATGTTTGTGTAATTTATCTCTTCTCATACAGATATGCAATTGTGGTGCAATGTGACAGTGCAAAGGGAAAGGGCAATGTGGTGTCAGGAAATGTATTAACATTTGGAAGCAAGATCAAGAATGAAGAGTACTGCTTCACTGATCTTCTAGGTAAACATACAAATTTCATTCTTGTATAAGAAAGGTGAAAGTTTTCATAGGGTGAAAGATGCACCCTGCATTGATATGGTTGTATTGTACCTCATGTACCTATTAGACAATTCTGCTAAAGGAAAAATGCTTGTCTCACAACAAAAACTATGATCAATATGTGATTTCAGCACACAAAACACATAATTTCCATGGTCTTTACTGAAAATTAGCATGTTTTGTCCAAATACCTTGAAATAGCTTTCCTTTTAGACAAAAACTCAACTTGCAATATGTAACTAAAGGTTGTACAAGGTGATGAGGTGTACAACATACAAGGTTAGAATTTCTTTTACACTTTGCATTACAAAAAGATTGGGAAATTATTTATTTTCATTTTTATTTTCTCAAACTCATATTTAAATTTATTTCTTTTTCTTTTTTTTTAGGCAAGGGGTGGGAGACGAGGAAGGAATTTGGTTCCAACAACTGATAACTTCATTTTGCAAATGCTAGACAAATGTCCTGAGCTTTCTCCCTAAAATATTTGTATATGAGAAACTGAAGTCATGTTCAGATTTTTCTGTGTACCATACATCTACTGAAGCAAAATGCACTGTAGATCAAACTAGAGTAATCACAAAATAATTAAACAGTTGTTCCAATTTTCTCTATAGCTGTCTTTAAGTCTAACTGAAGCCTTATAACAACTAGAGAAGATCTGCAGTAGGATGTCATTTCATTTAAGTTTAGAGGGAAGCAACAAGGGTAAAAATAGAATTCTTTCTCCTATCTAGGAATATATGGTAACATAGGGAACTAGTCGGAACATTATCCAAGACTTTGTCTAAGACCTAAGTGTTCCTAGACCATAGGATGTCTCTGTATTTCTACAATCCATTCATCATCACCAGCAAGAACTATTTCTAAGGAGTTGCAAACATGCTGAGAGTCTGAAATTAGTTTTCTTGGTGACTATATATGATGTAAGAACATGACAGCTTGATTGCCATAATAATGGAACTGCCAAGCCTTGCCAGGGAGGGAGGCAGAAAAAGGAGGAAGCATGAAACACATGGCAATTTAATTCTGGTAATGGTCCAAGATTGCTTTAATTTTACTCATCTACTCTGAGAACCAGAAAAAAAATAAACCTTCTGATGCTAAATGGCTCTTGGGGGATGTGAAATTATTATCCCACTCACAAATTTATTTGCACCCCGTATCTATGTTTTACTATGTGAGTTTTATTTGTCATGGTCTCATTATTTTTATCTTGAGAAAATATTCTTATTTTAGCCTAATTGGTTTCCCCAGTACAAACAACAGAAAATAAAAATGTGACATTTTCCTGTAACTTGACAAATACTTAAAGAATTTTGATGGGGAAATATAAAGCTAGGTAGATTATAATTACTTTTCTTGGGTAATTCTCATATTCATACTTGTTGGCTGTAAAAGTAAAGGTGAAGGAGAGATTATATTTATATGTCACACATTTCAACAGCAAAGGATCCTCATGTGTCCTGTAATATTAATATATATTATTCATAGGATATTGATTGTATACATTTATTACATATAAACAACAGAATTTTGTTTACCAGTCAAATGTACCTGATGGTATAAGAAAGGTGAAGAGCAATTCCTGTGGAAGTCAAACTACAGGTAAAACCCTAAGTAAGCAGAACACATTTTTAGTGCTGGAATTCCACAGAAGCATCAAGGTCAATATTCCCTTGTGAAATGTTACACCATCTCATTACTAAACTACCTGAAACCTCCACTTCATGGAGTGACACTAAGGTTCAACAAACACGTAGCAGAGCTGATTTAGCTAAACTGTATTCATACCCCTCACCGAGTTTCAGAGTGATTGACGGTCAGCCACTTTATCCAGTTATCTCCTGCTGGTGCTGCTGAGGTCTGATCCTGCCTCCTTATCTAGATGAGATCCCAGGCAGGTGTTAATGGTGGTACCCGAGTGCCTTATCTCCCAGACTGAATGCCAATACACATATACTAACCTTCTTATTTAAGTAGTCAGCACATGAATGGATACCTGAGTTTGGATATCATGACAAAAAAATGTATTTTATTTTCTTAGAGGCATCTCCATAAGGATTCATAAAGATTGTCAATGCACTGTATCATTGCTTCTGTTTCTGCAGCAAACAGTAATATGTCTATACAGTGTTGCAGCCTGCATAAATTCTGAGGAATGTTAATGCATCACTGCCTTTAAGCAGCAAACAGGGGGTTAATATCATCACCAGTAATTGCAAGCAATGTGGTCTTACTCTCCCCACTGTAATGGAGGCTTTATAAAAAGAAAAAAAAAAAAAAAAAAAAAAAAAGGCTTGATTAATTTAGTGACTACTAATTAATATATGGTGGTTGAGCCTGCCGATATTCACTGACAAGGTTATCATCAAGATGTCAATGAGAGGCAGAGTGAATATCTTAAAGAGTTCAGTGGATTCCAGCCAAGAAATAATAGAAGGGAGAGTGGCAGGGATAGATAGTAAACTACTGTGTTGCTGAGGAAAACCAGAAGAGAATGGGGAAAAAAGTCTGAGCCTCATGTTTGCTCTGAAGAAAGTTTCTTTTGTCTCATCAAAAAACTGATACTTAAATAGGAAGCAGCTAGTTCCCAGTGTTCCTTCTACTGAAGGCTAAAGAAAGTTGTCATTAACTCTATAAGCAGTAGAGCTGGCTACATAATAGCTAGCATGGCTCTCAAACAAATAAATAAACAAAAATATCTTCATAGTTTATATATAGGGTAATTTTTTAAGAGAGGACTGTAACAGCCTTTAAGCACTTTGCTTAATAAAAATCTGTTAACAATACAGGTCTTCAAGTTCTTTAGAACCTCTCAGGTAGAGAACTGCTACTACTTTTCATTTAGAAAATGTACAATGCATCATAGAGATGAAAGACAGATTTTTAAAGATATAAAACTGTTCAAAGATGAAAATGTGATACTTGTCAAAAGTAGCTGAAAGCTAGGCATGTAACTCTTGAAGATATTTCAATCATTATTAAGCAACAGAAATTAAATGTTTAGACACTTTAAAAAATAATATTAGTTGTATCACTAGTCACAGGCATAAGTTTAAAAACCTATTGTTGGGTGACTTCCTAGTGTCACAGAGAAATTTTTGGATTATAAATCATAGCTGAGACCCCTCTCTGGAAACCTTGCCTCTGAAACCTTTCTTGGAGCCTATGGCAATATAACAAAGTCAAAACCAGTGTAATAATATTGCATCACTAATTCATGTAAAGATATTTCGCTGAGAGCCTTATGGTCATAAAAAAATCTTTGCCAGAAATATGTTTCACTTCTCCATGTGCTTTGACCAACTCTTATGGGTTTGTGCTACATAAGAATTTGGCAGATTTAGCATTAAGAATTTAGCATTAAATATGTCTCATAAATGAACAGAAACTCTCATGGAATATTTTGTTCTAAATGTTTCCGAAGAAATCCTGAAGTGAAGAAATGAAGAACTCCTGACGTGAGAAAACTGTAATTTTTCCTTCACAGCATATTTTTACTCTTAATCATTCATTTACGTGTTCCTGGGCTACTCACAAATCTCTTGCCACCTGAACTCCTCTGTTTCGTAATATTCTTTCAGCCTATAATCTATTTCTCTCTCCTATACTCTTACTACTTCTTCTTTCCTATTTCCCCTGCCATTTCATTTTCTTCATGTTTCATGATTTGCTTTTGGCCTCACAGTGATTCTTCTTCCCTGTTCCTTATATTAATAATGTTTGCTACAAGCCATGAATGACAAGGATATCTGAACAAATCCAGTATGCCTCTTTTATTCTCCACAAAAACCATGTGAACAAAAAAGTGACTGTCTGCATTTCACAAGGACAGGGAACACAATGCCTATACTCAGAGGAATAGGTTATGGTTTATTCTACTTTGAGTAAAGAACTTCATTGAGAGTGGCAGGAACTAAAGCACCTTAGAGATTACTGTTTTTTCCAGCTGAATTGTCATTGCCACTTTGCAATTCGTGACCTGTCTGCACTTCTTTACTGAAGTTGTCTCATAATTAACAAAGCTACTGTGTTCTGAACCTTGTGAATAATGTCATAAAGGGCATTGCTTCGATTGTCCAGCTGGCAAATAGGGTTTGGCCCTTACAGGAGCCTTGGGCATCCTGTTCTGCAGGTGACATTGATTAGATGTGCTGTAAGGAAGAGATGACATTTTAAAGGTTTGAATATGCAAATGATTTTTTCCCCACAGAAGGGATAGCATTATGAAATGTTGCAGAAAGGACTCTTACTGCTCATTTAAAAAACCACACTAAAAAAAAGAAAAAGTTCGTACCTCCTCACATGCTTTGAGAGAAGGAGCAAACAGGAGCTAAAACTGGAATGGCCTGAGATAAATCTGTGTGTTGAAAACTATCTTGACCACTTACCTTTTCTATGGTCTTAAATGTGTGGACACTGAATGGTTTTCATACCTTAATTGTGTGACAGAAACAGTTTGCTGTACAGGTCAGCAAGCTCTCTGCCCTCCCTCTGTCTTAGCAACTCCACTCCTTCTTCCTGCAAAGCCAGGAGGCTCCTGAGACTTATGGTCTTTCTCTCCCTCTCTTCCTCTCACATCCTCCTGCCAGCAGCAGGAGTCTAAGCAAACCTTCCCTCTGCACTGCAGTTCATTTCACTATTCCCTTTCCTCCTAGCTGGGTGTAGCTTCAGACCTATCAAGTCTTCTTTGGTAACAGACTCGCAAAAGTATTTCAGGAATTTCCTTGCTGTCAGTTTTTCCTCAAGTTTTTAGATGGTGAAACTTCAGACCTTTGTCCTGTAGGAGAAGCTCACAGGTTTCCTCCGCAAAGGCAACCTGCGGGATAAGTTACCTGCACTTATCCATGCTTGGTGTTTAGCAAAGTAGAACAAAGCAGTTACTCTGTACCTCAAGTAGGGGTGCATATTATAGTAAGATCCTGAAAATAAAAGTTTTCCCTCCTACACGACACACTCCCCAGTGGCGGCATGGAGCAAAGACTCCCATGCCTGGAGTTAAACCTGATAAATGATTCTATGCTTCTGCATGGTCAGAGTAAACTTAATATGTGAGGACCCAGTGGAAAAAACAAAACAGAAAAAAATTCCGAAGATATAAGTTAAATATGTTTTCATCTCTTTATAACAACTTTAAAACCTGTTTAATCAAATTTTTTGGTGTAGGTATGGGAGTGGGCATTAGGTGACCTACTCCCTTTTCAACCAGATTAATCACTATTTTTTACTGCAGAAGTAGTTAGCACAAGTAATATAAGCATAGAGATGTGCAAGCAGAGAGAGAGAAAACTGAAACCTTACGAAACACAGCTTCAAGAAACAAATATTCACATAATCCATATAACCATCAGACTCTTTCCCAGTTGTCCAATTAATATAATTTCCCTTTTAGTGGTAGCCATCCTGAAGATATTTTTTACATTTTGCTGAGCATCGGCCATGTAGCTTTATTTTGTTCTTTCTTAGCTGGCTGTTCAGTCATTTATCTTCAGCACTGTGATTCCAAGAAAGCATCAAAGCATTGAGGGAGTGATGACCAAACTAGGCAGTGCCAGTCCTCTATTTTAAAATAATTGCATGAGGGATACTGACATTAAAAAGCAAGCTTTGAATTATTATTAAATAAACAGATTAGCTCTTATATAATTCTGAAAAGAGTTAGGAAAAACAAAACAGAAGTGGATCAAAAACTTTTCTGCCTATGAAGTTTAATGGAGCCCTGTCACTGAAACTTTTCAGGAAGAGTCCTCACCAGATGTTAAGATACTTATTAATGTTAGATCATTATATATGTCATATTTCATTTAGTGATGTGAAAAAAAAATGTGATAAGATGTCAAAATGTGAACCTTGAACATTGAGAGATGAGGCATTGATTTTGCTGGATAGCCTATTTTGATGTCTGAATCCACATTTTTTACCGCATGTCCTACGTGGGTATCTGGATCAGCAAATGCTGAATCTGAGACCATGCAGACAGAATTTGGCTCAAAGGAAACATGGCTGATGAGGGCCAAAGAGTTTTTCAAATCAGAATTTCAGCTTGGCTGCAAGAATTAATGAACACCCCTGAAACCAAAGGCTTAAATGATTAAAAGAACTCATGTGACCAACACACAAGATTTCCCTGAGCCCCTTTGGAGGTCTGTCTCATGTGATAACTTGTGACATCAGATGGAGACATAAAGATTTGCCCTTTCTTGTGATATAGCAACCAAAGATTTCAAGATGTTTACATCATCATGCTTATTCTTTTTCATCTTCATCACATTCTCCAGCTGAAACGAGTATTAAAGATGTCATACATCTATATAGATAGGTATTATTTATAATATATTTTAAAATATGAATTATTTTTAACAATATATTACCAGTATATTAAAAATATGAATTTAGTGTACATTTAAGAGTTCATTTCAGCAATGTAAAGGTGCTTCTAACGTGCAAAATTGAAATGTAAGATCTTAAATGAAACAGAAAGAGGAAATTTATGCATACTTACTCTCCAGAAGGAAATAGAATATAGTAATCTTTGTACAGATTTTAAGACTTTACTTTTAACTAAAGTTCATGGTATGGTAATGAGCTGTTTATTTTTGTCTTCAGAAAATGTTTACATCCAGTAGAGAGGCTTTAGACATCTGGCATATGTAAGCATGGTAAAGGGTTATTGCCAAAGGGATAATAAATGAGGGGAAAAGCATCCCTCCAAATGCACTCAAAATGAAAGATGAGGTTAGTATCTTTACAGTTGGAAATTGTCTGTCATCTCTTAAGGTTATCTCAAGTCACCCCAATTATAAAGCACATTATAAATTATTTGTCTGAAAACAAATTAAGCAAATATTTTACTCATTTTTGTAAAAGACTTAAATTCTCCATGTGTATCAATTCTATACACACTTCAGTTAAAATCAACAATATTTAACCTAGCTTGAGAGAAATTTATTGGGTGACCCAGGAAAACCAACAGAAACATGTTTTAAATCTCACTAAATTATCACAAAATGCCTTAGACAGAATGCTACAGCACCAGAACATATATATATAATCACTCTTTAGAATGCTCCTGTGTAATGAAATATGACTTCCTGTTTTTAGGCCAGTAGATCAATGCATTTGTCTTTCCAAAACAGAAGTAGGTTTGTATAACAGGATTTCATGCCCTGAGAGAAAGGGGAAAGTAAGAATGGAGGTCTCTAGAGCATACCCCAGTGTAAATCACTGAACCTAAGCACAGTCTCATAGCAGCCAAAGAATTCCAAATCACAGCCCATCAGTCCAGCCTGCAGGGGCCAACATTGACATTAATGACTGCTATCATTTGCACTTTAAAATGCAGTGATGTAATAACAAGCACCTATTTTATAGTCAGAATAAATATTCAAGCTTGATTGTTAGATTTTACTTGTGTTGTATTTTTGTTTTGATTTGGTTTGTGTGTAGGGATTTTACCTGGCAGAGCAGAGAGCAGGAGGGGGAGAAGATACAGGAAATGAGTTTGAAGAGAGTGCAAACTTCTCACTGGTTTGTGACCAATCTCAAACCCATCATTTTAAACCAATTTATTTCCTGAAGAATCATAGTGAAATATATTAAAAGAGCATAGAAGAGGAAAAAGCTGTCCTATTTGGGAGAATATTTTTTTACTGATTTAGTCATTATGAGAAAAAAGTCATTATGACTAAGTGTCATGAGTGCTGTCATCTTTAGCTAGCTTGAACTCAGTTAGCATCATGTCTCACTCCAGTTCTATTTTATAAACTTAGGAAAGTAGGTAAAGCCAAAATCCATCAGGTCTGTTAGAGCAGTGGTTACAGAAATGCTTTCTACAATTAATTTCTGCTTGCTTTTTATAAAGGTCTCTCTTTATATATACTTTTAAATGGGTTTTACATTACAGATACATTTTCTTCAAAAGTACTGAGAAGGAGACCTTGTTACCTTTCTGTAAGTTTGATCTGCATGGCTAAATCTGAACTGTGCAGTAACATTGTTTGGACAGTTGTTTTTCTGTGGTCTTAGTACACACTAATACTGGTACAGGAAGATAAAATGAATGAAAATATTAGAAGCATGCCTTTGAAGTTGCTCTAAGCATCAGGACTTGAAAATCAGCCAGGACAAAAGATTGTGCTATTATTGATGAACAATAGCAAATATTCAGTAGCAGCACGCACTGAAAAAATTAATTAAGAGATTATGAAACACGCTTGTACTGGCTGATGTGCAAAGAAAAATCAGACAGTAGGAGCAACATCAGCTGTTCTTGTACTGGGGCACAGGGATAGTCTTCTATACTCATTAATCATTAACCTAGGTAAGCCATTTCTAGCTTGAGGAAAGTAAGCTTCTTTTAATGTCTGCTTAGTTCTGAGACTTTGTGTTGATGGCACAAGAGAGCATCTTGTGCCATTCAGAATGCTTGCCATTCTGAAGCAAGTTTATGAAATGAATACTTTTTTCTTACTGTAAATAAGGTAAAGGTCAAATTGCCAAAGAAAAAAATACATATGTAAAAAACCTGGCAGTGCTCAAGAAATAGCAGAGTTATACCTATTTGGGTTTTCTAACTCCTATGTGAGTTCCTGGTCTTGAAAATTGTTCTACAAGTGGTCAGCATCATTTGAACACTGGGATTTCCAAAAGAATTGGGAAAAAACAGTGTTCCTTAAAACATATGAAAATATTCAAGTAAAAATTCTGAGGTTTGAAAAAGATAAGATTTTATTAAAGATGTGCCAGTCAACCTAAAACAATAAGGGAAATAATTTATAATTTGGTTGTTCAACTCATAACTTTTCTATTCTCCACACAACTCAAATACATTTTTTCAGAGGGCAATGATTCCTTAAGAGGCGACCCTTTGTGTCAAACTCAGCTGTTTCTTGATAAATTTCAACTGCTTACACTTTCTTCTCAACCATGCAAGAAGAAACTTTTTTTATAGTGAACTAGTCACAGGTGTATAATGCATAAACCTGTAGGAAGTGCCAGAAAAGCAAGAAAAGAATTATTAGAAAAGCAAGAGTGAACACCCAGTGACAATACAGAATTACAAAACTGATGACTCTTTACTACCCAGGCTGGCTATGGACTTTAAGGGGATGATAATGAATAGAGCCAGTGACCACAGTTAGTAAGACTGGCCTGTGGAAACACACTTTTTTCCAGCTAACTACATAACAGCTGGGAGGAAAACTGCAGATTTTTCACTGCACAAGAGGCTCTTCCTCTCTTCCTTTGAGAACTTTGAAGACAAAGAATTAGGGAAAGAACTAGGTGGAAGTTATAGTGTGGTATGTATGGAGATGAAAGAATGAAAGCTGAAAAGCGAAAAGTGAGTAGGTTCTAGGCAATAGGAAAAGGAAATAAGGGGGGAAAGAGTGGCAGGATGTCAATAACAGTGAGGGGGAAACATTTGAAACCAGCCTCCACAAGGAAGAGATGCTTTAAAATGATGCTTTCATATCTGATCTATTCAAGGTCTGTAGGGATTCCAAAGTTCAGGTTCAGCCCTGAGTTTTTCTCATAGATGTTCATGCATTGCGTGTGGGAATTTGTTACATCAAACACCTGGATTGATGCCTGGCCCATAGAATTACATTGAAAATTTCTATAGATTTTTTTTTCATATTTCCATTCACTGAAAGAGTGCTTTTACTGGGTCAGCTTATCACAGAATGGGCTTAATTAGCATCTTATTAAGGATGACCTGCAGTAGTAACCAATAATAACACAATTCAGATTTCCATTGTATATAATGTTACAATAATTACTAACATCTCCACATAGGTGCTTGGGGGCATAAAATTTTCTGTGTTGGCTGAATATCACTGTGTTCAGCTTTCTAACCCTCTTCACCAAAGCACCTTTCCGAAACAGTTATGGGAGATTTTTCTATGAATTCAATCTTTAAACATTCTTTTCTCTGCAGGTAAGAATTGTAATTTTCATGCATTTTAAAATGCATTTTTATTAAATAGTTCCCTTAAAATGTATTAAAGGATAGTTTATTATTAATTGATGGCTTCCTGTGCTTTGGAAAAGAAGAGCTTATAGATATGTTCTAGCTGAAATATTATAAATAGAATTAGTGATCTCATGCAGCATCCATTTCTCTGAAGTGCAGGATGCATCAGCTCTGATACCTATACAAAAATAAATTTAAATGCAGTTTTCTTTGATATTAAGAATATAATGAAAACTATTTTAGCCACTGCTTCTGCAATGGTAATGGTAGGTAGCTTGAGGAAAATCCTGGCTGAAATATGGTATTAACGCTCTTTCTAACAGCCAATGCATTGGTTACACCAGCAAGCTGGAGACCAAATGCAACCTCCTAGTGTTTTGCAGAAAATCCACAAAATACATCTGGAAAGTATAAATTTCCACTCTCACATAGTGGCGATTAATATTTCTGAAAACTCCTGACTACCCTATAAACAGTTGTTTTGCAGCCACTTGGGGCCATTTCTTGATCAGAAACGAAGGATAAGTCCACAGAAGTCTTGCTGAGAATAGATCTCAGTTAGTGAATTCAACATAACAGTGTTGTCATGGTGTATAATATCACAAAGTCATAAAATGTGCTGAGATGTAGCAGGGCTGCTGCCTGTAGCTCCAACATTAGGTCATGAATCCCCCATCACCACAATTTCCTTAAAAATTTCCAATGTCTGATCTTTTCCAGGGCAGAAGAAAACAGAAAGAAACTGAAGTAAGCTTTTTTTTTTTTTTTATCCATGGCTTAATGATCTTATTTCTCCTCTCATTTCTGAACAGTGGACACAGATACTTACAGTTACATCTGTGGCCTTGAAGTCATCATCTATTCCTTGAGGAACATGATAATAACTAGAAAGTGGTGCCCAGATACTAAAGGTGTGTTAGTAAAAGGCACTGATCAGTACCACATGTAAAGAAATGTCAAGGTCCTCTAGGAGAGCATATGCATCTGGAAACTTTCAGATGTCAGCTAGAGAGGAAGAAAGTTAAATGTAGACTAAATCTGTCTTATTCTTTGGCATTTGCAATAGAAGTAGCTGAGTCAGGATTGTAATGCTGAAATTCAGAAGGGAGAAACAGTTTCATTCACAGCAGATGAAGATAGAGTGATCATAGGAATCAATGTGCTCCTGAGATTTCTCCTGTAAACCTTTGGATTCAATTAAATAGAAAATGTGAAATCTAGGAATACTGAAAATTCAGTAACATTAAAATATCTAAATAGTGATGACATTTTGGAAACCAAAGGAGTTTCCCTGAAAACTGCAAGGAAAAATATTTTAGAGAAAACCTAACCCCCTGCTATTTCTAGTTATAGCATAATAGGAAACAGGTAATTTTTCACTTCTTTCTCAAAGTGTCTTGATAGATGTCACTCAAAACCATATCACTGTTTGGATTGGATTCAGTCTGCATTTCATGTTTGCATTTGAATTTAGGTCTGTCACAACTGATAAATAGTGATAAATGTGACATTACTGCATCTAAAGATCATTAAATGTCAGCTCATGCACTGGCAGCAAAATGGCTGGCAGAAAGTCAATGATGCAGGAATTGTATGGAGTGTGAAGAGCGGAGATGGATCTAAGGCAGGAGGGAGTCGTGCAAGCTGTGAGCAATCAATCAATCATTTTATGCTGAGGGAGAACAAAATGAGATGTAAAGGGAGTTCACTGTGTACAGGTAGAGAGAAAAAGTTCTTGTTTATAAGGGTTTTGATTCATGTCTGTGTGCATTTAGTAATCATGAAGAAAAATAATAGGTCAGTAAAAAGCAGTCAGTGTACTCCAGCCAATTGCTTTTGATTATTCATCTAAAAATGTATAGTCTTCTGTGAGTTTCAAAAATTATTTATTTATCTATTTATCTTTTTTATCAGTTGCTAAAGCCTGGATAGTTTATTATTTCCTAATTTTGTGTAGATTCATAACCTGAAAAAAATTGTGTAAATAACATAGTTGGCTTCTGATTTAGACAGAAAACAGTAAAAACCCCCAGCATAACAAAAAACAGTGCACACATGGAATCCTTTTACATAAGAACATCTATAAGTATATATATGCTGAGTTATTTTTTATCATAAGCAAAAACAATATAAAAATTATGGCAACATTTTAACTTCTCTTTTTTGAGGAAAAAATCAAGAGAAGATCCATTTGGATTTCTAAAGTAAACCAGCAAGAAAGTGCACAAACTTGATGGAATGACTTTTGTCCGTGAAGATTACTTAGTTTGATTCTGAAAGTTACTCTTTGAGTAACACAATGCTAATATTCTTCTAAAAGAAAGTTTTTTCTCTCTCCAAGCCACTTTCTACAATCCAATCAAGACTAAGACTCTTTAGAAAATTCTAGGAAAATACCTTTTTAATTGGAAAATGTTTTTTTAAAAAAGCAAATAAAAAGCAGTCCTTTCAAATCACTCTGTAGCATTTAGTCCCCCCTACAGATTTTCTTTGTTGACCTATCAACATGTACTATTAACCTATATCATTATTACAGCCACAAATGTGGAAGTTGAATTCCATGCACTTGCCTTATGCAAAAATGGAAAAAAAAATCTTAGCTGTGTTTTCAGCACAAAAAGCAGTGATCTAAGTTCAAGCTTGGTGTTTAAGCAATATTAGAAGAGTGCTAAATCAACAAGACTGTCTCTGTGTGTGTAGTAAATATGACTCTGACTAAATACTTCTCTTCTTACAAGTCACTCAGACCTTACACTTTAATAAAAATCTTTGAATAGCACTCCAATAATGCTTAGATCTAAGACAATGTTGAGAAGGTATATTATAGGTTTATTTTAACATTGTTAACAGGAAGATGCCCAGGGCATTGCCCCTTGCATGGACGGGGAGCTGCTCAGTGACAGTGCAGTCCGCTTCCTAGCCAAAGCAGAGTCTTGAAGGCGTGATTGTTCAGTGCCCACTTTACACAGACCATAACATTTCGAATGTCACTTTTTTCAGAGTCATTACGTCCTGTTACACAGTCATCTTTCCAGAATTCACACCTCTTTGCCACTGGAGTCACCCCTGTAGTAAAATTAGAAAAACTTGAGCACACTGAAAAAGTGACAAGGGATATGGACATAGACAGTAATTACTGAATATGAATCTGACCTTAGTTCTTCTCCCAAACAGTTAAGGCAGGTATCAACTACACAGTTAAGCTTCCATTTTTATTACCTCAGTGACCTACAAGGAAACAGGAAAAGAAAAGAACAAAGAGTAAGAATCTGAAGACTGATTTATCTTTCAATACTTTTCATTTAATAGTTTGACAAATTAAGCAGAACCTCTGTCATGTGCAAAGGTAAATTAAATAATAACCAAATGTGAACAATCTGTATTTGTGATCATTGTGTCTGGAGTAGAGATAATTTCCTTCATGGTAGATAGTATGAGGCTGTGTTTTTGATTTGCACTGAAAACAATGTTGATAACACAGGGAATTTTTTTGTTTCCACAGAGCAGTTCTTGCACAGAGTTAAGGCCTTTTCTGTGTCTCATCCCACCCCACCAGTGAAGAGTGGGGCACAAGGAACTGGGAGAGGAGGGGACACATCCAGAACAGCTGACTCCACGTGACAAAAGGACATTCCATACCATATGGTGTAATGCTCAGTATTTAGACATGGAGGAAGAAGAAGGAGGGGGGAAACACTTGTAGTGATGGTGTTTGTCTTCCCAAGTCATCACTATGCATGATGGAGCCCCGTTCTCCTGAGGATGGCTGAACTCCTGCCTGCCCATGGGGATTGGTGAAGAGATTCCTTGTGTTGCTTTCCTTGCGTGCACAGCCTTTACTTTATCTATCTGTCTAAACTGTCTTCATGGCAACTGATGTTTTCTCAATTTTACTCTTCAGATTCTCTCGCTCTTCCACCAGGGGAGAGTAAGCAAGTGGCTGTGTGTAGCTTAGTTCTTGGCTCATCAACTAATATTGCTTACCTCAACAATACTAAAAGATAATTAGGTAAGTCAAGCATCTAGCAGCTATGAAGTACCAAAGTGTGACTTCCCTTTACATTTAATGCACAACTGTATATCACAATATGAAGATCAGGAATGATCAATAATAAACTCCTAAGGTCTTTATCAACATGACATCCTTTAATGAAATGCACACAGCAGGGAGCCAAGGCTATATTACAATGCAGAACAACAATAGAAGGATGATATTAACTAGGTAGAAACAAAGATGAGAGAAGCTAAGGCACAAAAAAACCCCACTATAACATATGGGCATAACAGGTACTGAGTCTTAAACTGGTCCAGTATACACAACCAGGATCCCATATTTGAAAAAGATGCTGACTTTCTCCAACTTATTCTCAGGAAAGGCAGGAGAGTTTGAAAAGCAAAGAAAACATGAAAGTTTTCTATGAAGAAAGAGTTAATTAATTGAGTTGTTTTAATTCTGAAAAGTCAGAAGGGAAAATACATTAAGAGTCTTCAAATACATGAAAATTGCTTTAAAGAGGAAGACATACTTTCAAAGAAAATGTTGAGAAGAGACTTGGGTCAGAAATCACAAAAAAATCTTAACAGATAGTTAAACTTAGAAAAAGATTGCCTAGGAGAGTCCAGAAACTCCAATCATGTGAGTTTTATGAAACAGTTGGACAGAAATTGAAAGAATGACTCAGATATATTCAATATTGTCCATGGCAAGGGAATGGACTTAATTACCTCTTGGGAAAATACTTAAGCTGTGGCTAAATACAGTTAAAATCTGCATCACATATATACAGGAGATAGACTAAAGGGTGATTTTTTTCCCCTGCTATCTGAAATGGATGAACGATAGCATTACCTTTTTTACATGCTAAAGGAAAATCTTTGCTTATCGACCATGTGTTATAATCTTCCATTTTCACTATTTGAACTCAATGAAAAAGCCAAAGGTAATTTTCAATTCTCAACTATAATGTCAATAGGCTTGTACACTACTAATAGAATATTAAATGTTTTACACAAAGGAAGGAAAACCTCCAAGAATCTTAGCACTCGGGCTATAATATATTGGATGAATAACAGAAGCAGGACTCTTATCTACTAGAAAACTATAATTAGGGTTAAATCAGAAACTTACAAAAACCCCCATCTATCTTGTATAGAAGAAATCATGATTCAATCCTTACTTACAAGTGAAGTCCTGCAGAAAAGTACAAAATAAAGATGTAATATTGGTTCTCTCACTTTATGCTTTTGTTAATATGTATTAGGAGGATGGAAAGGGAGGGTAAAGTAAAAGGAAAATGTAACTTAACAGTTAACTGGTTTTGACTAGTTAAATATGCTTGTAGTGATATTTTCACTCTTGTGGAGCAACAAAACTGTTGACCTCCACAAAGGTGAAGAGGTAATTTTTAAAATTTTCATAAGTTTCAACAAGTGTTACCTCCCTCTGCTGTCACAACATCCATATGTAACACAATGTATTTTCCCCAGTAATTATCTTTTAAGTTTTCATTCTCAGAAATGAGCATCTGTTCAAGATAACTTATTGGGGAATAGAACAGAAATGCCTGTTTCTGTGTTCTCATTCCAAAAGGATTTGCCTAATTCATTGAGATCATTCGTTTTGCTAAAAAACCCAAATAATCCACCTCTCCTCCATTTATTTCCTTTTTGCTGCAAAAATATTTATTGTTGTTGATGATAGGAGTTTATTTCTGCCTTGTGCTATCAAGCCTGCTTATGCACAGAAGGCATTAATCATGAGTCTTATTGCTAAAACAATTCTCCACCCATGACCCTCAGTTCATCTGTGCAAGCTGACACTTTTGAGTGTCAAATCCTCCTCTCAAACCAATCACTATTCTCATTTGCAAAACTTGTACCATAAGATTTCTTCGTTTTCATTGATTTTGCAGTTATTCAGTTGTCAGTGTACATTGTTGATCACAGAACTGCCAAGAGGGAAGGCTGTTGGCTGAAGGAAGGAAAAAGAATGGCATTTTTATACATGCTACCTAAGTTATATTTATGGAGTGAGGATTTTCCTCTCTTAGGTACTTGAAAGGAGTTGCACTGCAGTCTGTATAAGACTTATTCTCTATGTTTTACAGCTACCCAGATGAATATTAATATGAGACTTTGGGGGGAAAAGTTAAGAAAGTTCCTGTAAACCTTGGATAGTAATTTTCTTCAATACATAAAAAAAGAAAAAAAAAGGATCACTGGTTTTAATTTTAAAGACAACGTATCATTTCTGCTCAGTGTAGGAAGGAGAAAGTTTTAAAGAAAACATGCACTTCTCGACAAGCACAAACTGTGAAATGTATTAGAAAATAAAGGTTTTAATGTCAATTATCATTAAAAACCTTATTTTCAAAAACACTTCACAGTTTAGTCATGCTGAGAAGTGCTTCTCATCTTTGAAATTTTCAGCCTGCTACACTGAGCAAAATGGGTGCAATTTTCTTTTAATTGTTTTGAACACCATGTGTGAGAGAACATGACAGAATGCAAATTGCTTCTACAAGATGTAAGAGGCAAATAAGTTGTTGAATTTTGTGGCATCTCTCTGTGAGCTGAAAGCATGAGATGCACTACTTTTTTAGCAAAAGGTCAGGAAGGAATATCTCAGTCTCTTGTTTGCTTTTTCTCTGGTTTAGTTTGCAATTCAAGACAAGAAACCAAGAGGTTTCATGTTCATAGTTCAGTAACAGTTTTGTCCTTAGCAGCAATAGTGGAGACCCTGGGTCAGGCCTAAACCAGACTCACAGCATTTGGGGTCTTTTAAAGTCACCTGTCTGCCTCCCAGCTATGCATACCATAAATGCAAACTGAAAAGCAATCTTTTTTCTTTAGTCTTTCTAGCTGGCCAGGCTGAACTAGGGCAATAAATTATTATGGACTAAGCTCCACCATGCATTAGTTATAATGTGGTACCACACTCTGTTACACAACAGGCCAGCATCTCGTGCTGATCCTTGTCCTGTGAACATTATATACTGAGAACTACAAAAAAACCCTAATGAATTATACTGACTGCCTAGGGTTTTCCCCCCAGAATCTCTGCAAAGCCGACTATTTCTATTTTGCCCAGCTATTAGGAACCTCCACATACATACATACAGCAATATCAAAATAGAGAGAGGGCAGAACTCAGACTGTCTATGAAATGAGGCAATTAGCAGCAATGAAACAAACACTGGTTCTATCTCATATGACCAATTAGGCACTATTGATGAGGCTAGCAGAAGATGTTTCCCTCTGCAGTACTTCTCTGGCTTTGCCCAGCTAGTTTGCTTTCTGCAGCACTGTGTTTTAAGGCACAGTGGTCAGATTTCTCTTTGAAGGCCTCTAATGATCTGACAAAAGTTTTCAGTCGAGTTGCAATAGAAATTCCCCCAGGATAGTTTGACATTGCATTATTATTGCAATAGTTTCTACAGATATTCCAAAGTCAAATTAATATAATTTTTTTAGGGGTAAGTGCCTTCTGCAATGTGGTTCCTTTGTGCAACATGACAGAACTGTCACACTATTTTTATCCAACTTCTTGCGGTTGCAGAAAAAATTTTCTCTTGTTCTATCTTCATCTAGGAAACACAGGTACTCCTGGATATCATCTTGCACTTCAGCTGCCCAGGAGAACTTTAATTTTATGAGTTTCAATTCAATTTCTGAGCCTTATTATGAAGGTTCCTTGTGCATTTCCATTCATGGTCTCACTCTTAAAAAGTTTACTGAAATTAAATAAATAACAGGATAAACTCGTGAGAAAAAAATTCATTAGGCTATAGAGCAGATCTACATACAGCTGGAAATCTACGTAAGGACTGCTGGAGGCATTCTGAATCCACCATTAATGCCACAGAAAAAGGTTTTCTTTTTATAGTACCATAGCAGGAGGCAGTTTTGAGACAAATTAAGGGGTAGGTCTGCAAAGGGTTGATTAGTAAACCTTTTTATAGAAACCATGAGTACAAGAATGCTGGAGGTCTTTCAGAGTGCTCTTTTCTCCTTTCTCTCCTTCCTCTCAAAGATAAAGAAATGAAATCTATTATTTTTCTTGTCTGTGTACCAAAATGAGATTACCCTATTATGAATTCAGTCTTGTTTCACTTAAACATGACCATTATTCTTTTAATTCATATATTCTCAAGGCATGTTTAGACTACAAACATTTGAAATCATGATAGAAGTCTTGCACATTAAACATGAGAAGCATCTCTGTTCAGCTAAAGCATAAACAACAGAGCTGAAGTTTTCCCCAGAACACTCAAAAACAAAACCATTGAAGAACATTTTCTACTACAATTGTGCGTGTGAGCAAGCCATGTTTAAGAGAAAGCATAGATAAATCCACATGGCATAGACATTTTCTAATATTCTGTATGACAAGAGTGAGTGAAACATTTTTTCATTGCATGAGCTACCATAAAAATAACTGCTTTGAAAAAAAAAATGGAAAGGGAAAAGTGACCCAGTATAAAACATGCACATTGATGGCTGTTTTTTCCCTCAGCAGTGTAAAATGGAAATATATGTTTTTGTATACCTTGTGTTTTTTCTATTTTAAGTCTCAGTATTTGTAGAAATTCTGATTTTTCACCATATCAAACATAACTTAAAAAAATTTTCAGCACTTTTAATAAGGGTCAAATTTTCTTATTTGACTCATATTAAAGGTATTTCTCAGTTCAGACCACAAAACATTAATTTCTAACTTAATCTGACATATTTTCATTACAGTCCAAATTACTGGACATTTCTGTCTGTGATCTGTCTTTTAAGTTTTCTAAGGCGAAGTAGAATATTTCATTTTAAATAAAGTCTTGTGTTCAAGCTAATCAGAAAAGGACACAAGTCCTGGAGGCACATCAAGACAAAAAATATAGGAAAGTGTACCATAAATGAGACATTGCTGAGAAGAAAAAGAACATTGCAGAACTTTTTAAGCTCTCTATAACCTTGTGTAAGAGGGCTGTTATGTGCCTTAGGTGTTCTTGACATGGTCTTTTTATTGCCCTTTCATACTGTACCCTTGCTGACTCCGAGTACAGAAAGAAGGCAGGAAATTTATATTTTCTGTATAGTTTATGTTGGACTCTTCGCTTTGGCATTTGAAGCATTATTGAGACTGTTGCTTTTAATAAGAAAATAGAAAATGTATAAGACCTCAAACAAGTAGGCAAAATTTATTCTAAATAAAGTCAGATATCAATATATCACATAATTTTAATTCTATCATAGAAACATTAACAGATTTTAGCACCATTGCTTTACAAATAATTAGCGATAAATGGAGTGTTATTAATCACAACTCCATATAATTTGAAGGTCTTTTTGTTTTGGGTTGGTTTACATGATAATAGTCCTGCTGGCGACAGATGAGGCACACCTGTCTCAAAGGGAGAATATTAACATGGCTCATTGAAAGGGCTTAAAACTAACTTGAAGGGGCAAAAGGATATAACCAGGCTCACCAGAGAGTGTTGATCTAGGGAAGAGTGTTTGGAAAGTTGCCTGGTAGAGAAGAACCTGGGGCTACTGGCCAACAGATGGCTAAAGGCAATCTAGCTTGTGCCCAAGTGGCCAAGAAGGCCAATGGCATCCTGATTTGTATCAGGAATACTGGGGGCAGCAGGACCAGGGCAGTGATTTCCCCCCAGTACTCGGCACTGATGAGGCTGCACCTCAAATTCTATGTCCAGTTTTTGGCCCCTCACCACTAGAAAGACATTGAGGTGCTGGAGCAGGTCCAGAGAAGGGCAATGAAGCTTGTAAAGAACCTGGAGCAAAAGTCTTACAAGGAGCAGATGAGGGAGTTGGAGTTGTTTAGCCTGCAGAAAAGGAGGCTCAAGGGGGACCTTATCACTCTCTACAACTGCTTGAGATGGTGTTGCAATGAGGTGAGGGCTGGTGTCTTCTCAGGGATGTGTTTGAGCCACCATTCCTGGAAGTTTTTAAAATATGAGTAGATGTGGTGTTTGGGGACTCGGTTTGGTGGCAAACATGGCGGTTCTGGGTTAGCGGTTGATCCCAATGATCTAAGAGATCTTTTCCAACACAAATGATTTCATGATTCTATGATCTACATATAATTAATTTTAATCACTCACACGAGCATCGGTCATATTACATATACAGCCAGAAACCAGCTACAGTTTTGGCCTATCCTGATGCACAAACACAAAAAAAGATCTTACAATACATTGTATAGATGTAAATACCAGTCTAGAATACACAGCAAAGAGATATGCTGTGTGTTCTAGGCATGGCAACTAAATGTAAGACTGGTTTCTGGAGCACTGAGAAATAAGGACCTAGTGCAAGAGATGCAGAAAGCCAAGGCCAACAATGCAAACCTTCTGTGACAGAAACTTGCACATATATCATTCTCTCCAAAACCAGCATTCTCATCAATTATCAACACATATGTGGGTAAGAAGCCTTACAGTGACCCAAACACCTTTTATATGGTGAACAAATCATAACTGTTTCAGCTTTTGTAAAGTATGAATTTCTATTAAAATTATATGTGTGATTCCTCTAAAGCCTATTTGAGAATGTGTGATTTAAGAAGAGTGATGAGTCAGTGAAATTTTAAGATAAAAAAATGCCCTTGGTGGTAAGAAGCTGAGCAGTGCTCAATGTTTCAATTGCTTTGCACATCTTAGAGTGTCCTTCAGTTCAAACACCTCCTTAGATCAGCAAAGGTCTATGCTGTAAGTGACAGCACTGAGCTTCCTATACATGCATGAATTATTCATTTCCTAAATAGATACATTAAAAAGAGAGCTATTTAGAATTTAATGAATATTAATAAGACCATTCACCAACATACCACATATATCTATGCTAAAGAAATCAATATGGAGGTATATTTATTACCAGCGTGCCTGGAAACATACAACACTTTTTCACTAATACCACCAAAAAAATTCACTTTCAAGACTAGAGTTACTTAATCTTCAGCATTCTGAAAGCACACAGGGATTTTACTGAATTGAAAGCAGAATATTACAGAGAAAAGGACGATTAATAAAGGCCCTATTTGCTTAAACCTTGCGCAAAAATTGGTCTCTAAAGGAAAACTTAATTTCCTACTAAGTCACATTCATGAAAAGATAAACATTCTAAACTACAGAGCGCAAATACAAATATCTACACCACATAGTCAGATCTAGAGTTTTAGTTTATTTTAATGCAATCCTGCATCCCTTATTCTGAATTTCTCTGTCAATCAGACCATAAAAATAGCAAATTATTTAGCAGTAGAGTGATATGCTGAAACCCACAGAGATTGAATTTTAATAGCAATCCCAAACAAAACCTTCAATTTTCTAATCTCCTCTTTTAAAACACTTAAGGGAGTTGAAATTCACTTTTGAATTTGTACAAGTATTTGTGACAACATGTCTTCTAGTCATCATTCAACACTTTAGAATTCTTAAAAAATGAGGTGCAGAAATCCACATTATAGCACTTAGTCTTTTCCTCAGTCAGGCACCGTATTTTGAAACACTTCTGCATCCAAACTAAATTATTACTCTAATTAACACTGGCACAACTTCTCGCAATCACAGGTTTTTAACCGTAAGATAACATCAACACAGTTGCACAAGCTTGCTGGAAATTTTATAGTTGCTCCTTTGCAGGTAATCTATTTGCCTATCAAGAAAATGTTGTGCTTAGGAAGTTTTCTTCCTTGAGCCCTCTCTCCATGCAATCGTTATTTTTTCTCCCCACTCCTTTCAAGGCCAGTGGCAATATTTTGTCTTTGGGATGGATGCACTCTAGACTTCTACCTCAGATCCATCTTTGGGTTTTCAGGTGTCATAAGAACTTACTGGGTCAATGTCATGATGATAAGGAATCTAGGCTGGATTTCTTTATTATTGTTAGCATAAATTAAAATGAACTTTTTTCTTGCTAGTGACCTTTAGGCAAGCCAAAATTAGTTGTGTAGCATTAAGGTTACCTCAGACACAATGTGCTAAATAGAGTAATTTAATCCATGCACACACATTAAGAAATCAGTTTGGTTATGATCTCTGTGATCTGAATGAAGCTATCACCTAGTACAGAGTCGAAATAGAAGTCTGCAATAAAGGAAACTAGGATTCATGTAAGTGGTTTTCACAAAGTGACTCACCTGTCAATCAAGGCTCGGAACTCAGAAAGGAAAGATCACTGAGTTAATTAAAAATTTTGCCCCAGATTTCAAAATCTATCACAAAGAAGAGAAAAATTATCAAACAGAAAAACTAGTAGCACATCAAGGTCAGAGGTATGTCTTTCCCAACAAAAGATTCTGTCAAAGACCCTGCTGAAATTACACATGATAAATGTGAGAAGGTTTTTGACAAGTTCAAGAGCATTCTAAACATTATCTAGAAGAGTATATTTATGTCTTTACTGAAGAAAATGTGAGCCTTTTTTTAAAAAATAAGTTCTTAGTTTTAGTAATGTCAAGAATAACGTAGAGTAGGCGTCCTGCAATTAGAACTCAGTTTCCTAAATCTACCCACTTATAGCCTTTTTTATCTTTGTGCAAATCTCTTTACACTATGTTATAATCCTGCAATTGGCCTCCTGTCAAAAAAGTGCTGCTTAAGCATGTGCAGTTTAAAATCCCTCTGCCCTTTGCCTCGTTTCTGATAAGAAGAAAGCACAAATCTCTAGTTACCTGTTTAGGAGGTTTTATTTCCTTGCTCTACTAGCTCAGTTGTAGCTGAATGCAAGGACTGATGTGGTTTCAAAGTCATCTACTATATTCAGATCTGGCAAGAGCAGTGACAGTCCTGTAGACACTGTTTGCTTCTATTCTCCCAGGTTTGACAACATGAACTAAAGTGGATTCTTGCTTGGCCAGTTATGTCAGTCTTTGGTTCCTCTAAGTCTAGCATTAGCTGTATGTAGAAGGGGTGTAACAACACAGCTCTGGCCCTCTGAAGTCCTCAAGGTGCTGTACGGTTATAAATATAAAGTGTTAATTACATTTCTTTTATAATAATAAAACATTCAAGTTTGGAGTTAAAAAATTCTCCATGGGAAACATTGCTGTTTCATTTAATCCAGAGTGCCTAGAGGACATTCCATTTGCTGCTCTCAGTTATATTAAACACTTATTCTGGAAATCCATGGGGAATTCCTGTTACACAGAATGTTGAAGTTTTGCCAAATATATTGGATGAAATGAAGCATGAAAATATATGAATGATTTATACCAATATATACAGGGACTGTTCATATAATAAGCAGACATATGCTTTTCTGTCACTAAAGGATTTAAAAGCTCGCAGTTTAAGTATATCTAATGCAAAGATAAAAAAATATTTATTAAAGTTAGTGACTTTTCATTGACAGAAGTTCTGTTTTCCCTGTCTGAAGTGGTTGAAGTAGTATGAATGCATATTCTTGTCTTGCAATGTCAACTTAAGAAACATCTTATATTGACTCTTATGCAGAGCCATTAACAAGTTAATTTTCCTTGGTCAAAAGCATTTCCATCATTTTAATTTCCATCTATTCAAAAACTAATTCTAGCTATAACCAAGAAATCTGGTTCCTTGTTAGCATATTCCCAACAACTACTGCCTTTCATACCAAGAAAATAATCAGTGACTCTGATTACAGTTGGATTCTTACCATACTAGTCCAATAACTGTTCCAATAATTAGTCCTTTTAGAAAATCATGTATAGCTCATACTCTCTGCTTATGACTCACATATTGTTTTGCATCTTACTTCCAAGATGTTTTACGTATTCCATTAAGAAAAGAAAAAATCTATGAATAGTTTCCTAGATCTGATGGTGGTTGTGGTGCTTTTACCTCAGCTACATTTTCACATAGAGGGATCAAGGCAAATAAATCAGAAAATCATATATTGCATTCTAGGAAGGATATTGCAAAGGCTTCTAATCAGATGTATACATAATACTGAAGATTTTGTGCTGGTTCCTTTACGAGGAATTCAAACTTATTTGTTAAATGCTCGTGTTCATGCATTACTTGATCCCTAATTAACAGAAAATAATTTCCCTCCACTATAAATCTATTTGGATTTTTAAAAATTTGAAAATTTATAGCCTCTAAACAAGGGACAGAAGTACTATTAGGGAAACAGGTATACCATACCTCTGAATATCCAAAAGCATGGAGGGGTCTTTAAGAAATAAGTTGAAAAGCATTGAAGCTGATGTGTAGGGTCTTACCCCAGTATGATTTTGGTATCATCTTGTTATTTGTCACATTGATCAAGATCCTTGCCAAGGAATTCTGGTTCTCTGAGGTGGCTTTTATGATAAAGTTTCCTTTTTAGGCATGCCAGAATGGAGGAAATAGTATCTAGTAGGTCAGACCTTTGAATACAATTAGGATTTTGCAGGGTCCATAGTCATGAAACCTCAGAAGTGTTCCTAGGCCATATAATTTTGTTTTGCTCCTGGTTTCTCCTCTGCTGCTAAATAACTTAAACAAGACCTAAATCACTATGGACTCCATAAAATATTTTCTTTAAAGTTTCCAGAAATGATTATTCCACTGCCTCTTCAAATAGCCTAGAGAATTCTACTGTGTTGTCAGAAATAACCAAAATCCTTAAACATGTCTGTTTCTTATGCATTTATGAAATACGGAGGTGAATGTTATTTAAGCAACAGCTGCAATTAAATAGGAATGGTGTTTCCTGTAGAGTGAATAGGGCTGCTCAGAAATATGGAGAGAATTGTCTACAGTCTTGTGAGTATATGTAAAGAACATGGGATTCCAGTTAGGCTTTGGGAGCTATTCAAACAGGTGTATTTGAAACTTTAAGTAAACTGGTGTGAAAGGAAAACTTTGTTGATATAAATGGTATTTTGTGGAAGGAAAGAAGCAGATTTTCAGAGTCCACATTCATTTTAAAACAGGACATGAAGAACAGAAAAATACAATAGAGACTTTTCATTCAAAAACCCACAGCAGCAGCCTCAATAAAGTAAAGCTCCTCTTTTAGCTAACACTGTCCCTAAAGGACTGAAAAGCAACTGTATAAAACCCTAGTACTCTCACTTTGATTGAAAATATTTATCTTTGCTTGATGAAGATGGAAATAAACAGCACAAAGGGAAAACAGTCCTCTGTAATGAACTCTAAGTCCTTTACACTGCAATAAGGCTCCTTGTGTCTTTTCACTCAGGTTAAGCAATGTTGAATGAAAACCTCAGATATATCACACTCATAAAAGGAGTAGTGATCAGTTTGAACACACTTTCTACATGTGCTTGGATTGTATTCATTTGGTGTACAGATCCATAAATGTCCTGCTAAAGTACAGGGTATGGAAATGTGGAAGTGCTTGCCATGCAGCAGCAAAGTTCAGCAAACTCCTCATGCATGATAAGGACCTAGACCAGCACTTATGTGACTCACAAAGTGGATTTCATTCATATTGCTTCTACTTTGTACTTTTTGCTGGAGTAAAATGTGACATTTTAATGCCTTTTGCAGAAATAAAATATCTATACCTGGCAGTTATTAAAATATACATTTTACAGAATTACCAGTAGCCTCCTTGTTAATGTAGTTTAAAGCTTTCAAATCTTACTGAAAAGGCTTCTTAAACAAATCAAATATTAATGCTTAATAAGAGGTAAGAAAATACTGAAAATTGCAAAGTTTCATTTTTAAAAAATATGAAGTGTTAAAACCTAATTGCTATAAAATATTCATGGTTAAATTATTAAAATCATTATTAAACCCGAAGTGCTGAAGTCATCAATTCACAAGCTCTGTGTAACAGAACTTCAAGAGCCATATTTTTTTTTCTGAAGGCCCAGCGATTACATACCCCTGTTGATTCAGTTTATGCACCTGCTACAGGACACGGGTCAGGCTGGTCTCAAGATATCTGTGCTTAATTCATATAAAGTTACACCCAGACTCACATCCTGTCTGCTGAGAAAGAGGGCAGATAAGACCTTAAGGTATACCAGAGAATCCATATTTCTTTCCTGAGTAGTTTCACAAGAAGTAGTGTATGGAGCATAAATGAATCCCATTTATCTGGTCAGGCCTTCTGACGGCTGCTTCCACTTTCTAGTAATCTATATTACTTTTGAATAGGTGCAATGAACCATTATCCCACGGATTGACAACACTTTGTTTTCTGAAAGTGATATAAAAAAGCAGCAGGAAGGTTACCTTCTGAATCCAGCTCTCTGACTGAATAATAGAAAAAGCTTATAAAGCAAATTCCAAAAATACATGCAGAACTCCCAACATAGCTTTCTATCGATTTTCAAGTATTGTCCAGTTCAATTTAATGCAAATATTAGAGACCTGTGGATGTCATTCTTATATTTTGGTAGCATGAATCTGTTCCAGTGACAATGCAATGCATTACTGGCTATATCAAGCATCAGCTACATTAGTATCCAGCAGACAGATTCATCATTCAGTGGTGTAAGAATTGGAGGTTATTAAGAGGATATAGAGAGTTAATAAAGGTATGAATATCTTTCCCTTGCTTATCATAATGAAAGCTTGCACTGAAAAAGCAGTGGGGGAACAGAGTGGGATTTCTTTATCTAGCCCCCAGATTTTTAGAGGGGGAAAAAAAAAAGATGGAAAGAAACATTATCTCTCAGCATCATTATCTTTGAGATATCTGTCACATGGCAAATTTTACAGTGACACATTAGCACAAAGCAGTATTTGCAGTCTTCCTGCACAGTGCTCATTAAACTTTAATGAAACACTATTTCCAAAATTCACTGCCAAATGCACTTATCCTACAAATGTCACTATCAGCAATTTTACATGCACTTCTGGTGGAGGAAAAAATTGTAGTTCCTCTACTTTTTATTTTTAATACCTGAGAAAGGTCAGTTACAATATGGCATTTCTCTGAGTACTCCAGGTCACTTGGACTTGATTCTGCCCTTGTTTCTGTCAAAATAGTTCTATCACTTAAGATGGTTTTATCAAATTGAAAATGAGCTGGAGTAACTTTCATGGCAATCTCTACCACAGGGTCCAGTAAATACTTCAGCACTCTCAGTTATGGAAGGGATGAGTTACATGTGGCATTTTTAGCAAATTAACAAATTTGATGCATAACACCATGATAACTTTTTTTCAAAATATTTTGAAGTGCACTTTTTTATTCATTATGCATGCAAAAATTTGAGGAGAGAAATTTAGCAGATAATATTAGAACAAATATAGACAGAAAAAAACCGGAGTTTTGCATGAAAAAGAGTAGGGAAATTATGCTTTAATTAACATTAGCCTATCCTCTGTGGTAACCTAAAGCACCTAAGATTCATAAATTCTCATTCATCAAAAGAAACTACAAAAGTCAGAGGGCCTGTAAATAATCAGAAAATGTTATTAGTAAATTACAAAATACATGGAAATTGGTATAGTATTCCTGACCAGCTATAGAGACACATGACAGTGGGTTTTGGATAAAGGGGTCGAGTGAAAGGGATAAAAGAAATTAACAGGTAGACATAAATTAAAGAACAAAGAAAAAAAAGAGTAAAAAGGAAAGAGGAAAAGAGAAAAAGAGAGGTAAATGAGAAAGTGATTGCCACTCCTGGTTTCACTAGGGGATATAGGTCCTGGTTTCACCTTCAATCCAGCTGCTAAGGATTGCTCCTTCAGTCCAACTGATGAGATGCTCAGAGTCCAGGGGGTACCACCCAGGCTTGGGAGGATGCACCCTTATGTAGGCAGGTTTCTATGTGCATAAGTTATCATTTACAGTCTGTTCTTTCAGACCTTTCTGGAAATGGGTTGAAGGGCTTCTGGGGTCCTTGGTGGTCTCAATCTCCCTCTGTAGTCCATGTCCACTTCCTGCCATTCATTCCTGCACTTGTGCTGTGCTGTAACTCATTTCTGCATTATCTTTATATGCAGATAGGATCTACAGAGAACTCTACCAGTTCAATAACACAATGATACTAATTTTTGTATTTGTTCAGATTTACTTGCAGATATAAAATGTGTGGGTGGATATCATGTTGTGTTAGGAATGGTAGGTATGGAACCAAAAATCAGGTGTGTTCAGTGACATTTTGGGCAATTGTATTTGGTTCTGTTCCTTCAGTATGTTTCACCTGAGAAGGAGAAATAGCTATAAACTTTTCTCAGGTCAGAAAGACTAGTCTAGATTCTAGTCCCCATGAACACTCAACAAATGCAAGGTATGACCATTCAAATGGTCACATTTTGTTACTTAGGAACAATGATATATGGATTTCTTTTTTTTTTCTTTTTACTATGTCAGTTTGAAGAGCAGAACTGCATGCTGTTAGTTCAAGTTATACATCAACAAATGATTTCTTTCTGTTCCTTCCTGCTTCCAATGAGTTGCAAATAGAATTTTCTCACTGGAACCTAGCATCCTTCTTCATTCAATCATTTTGTTTTGTTCAATGTCATTTCTTTAACAGTTTTTGGTTTTAGCCTCATTACCTTGTGAGTTTAGAATATTGAAGTGCACTGAAGGCACTAAATGTGCTGGCTTTCCTAATTTTCCTTCATTTTCTTCATTTAAATATCATCTGCATTAGAAAAGATGCTTATGATTCTTCAGCACTTTTCTACCTTCAGTATTTTTCACTACCTTGATCAGCATATATAAACAGCAGAAGCTGCATCATTTTGATGAAGTCCCTGATGCCACACATGCTGCAGTAACAATTGTTTTGCTGACTCCTTGGACAAATTAATAATCTCTTAATATATTCTGACATTCCTTTGTAGAGCAGAATGTCTCCTATTACTGCTACTAGATCTGCTCTTCTAATCCACTTAACCACTATGGATTTCATAATTTAAATTTAGTCTTTGGTGTATATTTCCATGTAACAGACATACAGATTGATATAAGAAACATTCCTAATCCATGAACTTTTTTTTCAGAAGCAAGATGTGAGAAGAGCTAACTGCATCTTACCGTCTCACAGTGTTCAAAACTCATGTCAATGAAACCATAGCAGATCACATTCTCACTCAAAAATTAAATATGTGATTGCACACCGTATTGTGTAGGACTCAAAGACATTAACATGAAAAGATAAAATTTCAAATAGAATTCTAATGTTTACCAACCATATTTTAAGAAAATCTTGTTGCTTTTCATTTGTTTCCTGTAGAATATCCCACTGACACATTTCTTCTATCACAAAAAAATAAGTACCTCTATCACTTAGCATATGCTCTTCAAACTGAACATTTATTTAAAAGAATAAATACCAAAAAGAAGTAGAAATTTATGCTGATACTTTGGCAAAAAAGGCTAGCAAGCAAATGCGAACACAAGCATCATATTTACATTCATCCCTAGCTCCATGATTGTGTACAACTTAGGTTTGCCTCTACTTTAATATAATTCATACACTCCTTTAAACTCCCCAGACAAAACTGAGAGATGCCCTCTAAGGAAGCAATGAGTACAAAATTGGAATAAGATTTAAGAAGATAAACATTACTAAATTTCCTCAAAAATAAAGCCTCATCCTTAGGTACAAGCACAGGCTTACTCTTTGAGACAAACAACTCCTCTCTTCACTGTCGTGTGTTATATTCACAAAGAACTCTTATTGAGTTCGTTCTTAAAACTACCTTCGCTGTACTTTGTACAAGTACAGTGCATTCTGAATTTCTATCAAAAGCAAGAAAAGACAACCAGGAAAAAGTATATCAACTTTTGCAGTCTCCAAAGTTGAATGGTGAAGCCAAACTAGTTAAGTATCACCTTTTTCCTCAGTAATGTGTTTACAAGTCATTCAATAGACTTCTGATGGATTTCCAGTATTATAGCATAAAATTTCAAAGATTCATGAGTTGTGTTCTGCTTATTTTACTTCTATACTGAATTGACTAGTAGTTCTTCGGTCTGTCTTCTACCTGAATAGTGTAATATGAAATACTTTTATGTATCACTTAGGAATTTGGCAACACAGATATCAATTCCAGACGGGATTTTGTTCTAAAATTCCTAGAAGCATTTCCTAGGTGACAGACTACTCCACCTGATGTATTAATATGGTGGGCTATAGTTCCCGTAGTACTGCTAAACTTCACAAGATCAGAAAATGCACGTCTACCTCGGTATTCCTGTTTTTCTCAGGTAGAAGAAACCCCCCTCTTTTTTTTTATCCCTGTTATTTTTCGAGTAATATTTTTTTATATATTTATAACTACATAGAGAGGAAAACAGCAGAATTATCTCATTAATTTTTAAGTCAGAATGGATAAAGAGAAACAGTCAGGTTATTTTCAATTACTATGTATTTTTCTGAAGTGATTTATGCTGCCTAAGTTTTGTTTGTTCTGTCCTTTCTGAAATAAATATTGTTATTCAGCCCGGAGCCTTAAGTCACACGTTTAAATAAAAAAAGTTAATATGCAACCATCTGCATCCCTCTACAGCTACAGACAATTTTTAAGGCTTGTAATACTAAAAGCTGCATTAATTATTAATTTATTTTGTCATATATCCTTAATTAAAAGAAAACCCAGCTAACTCCTTTTAATTTTCTCTTCATATTGCAGATAATTTTTAAATGGTCTGAAAGGAAGAGACTAGCCACATAAAGGTAAAGTTATGGAGCATTTTTTCAGATCAAAATACTAACTAAGGGCAGAATTCACTTTGTGTAAACAATTAATAAACTGGGTCCGACACTCAGCAGATATAAACTGACAAAACTGAATTGAAATCCATGGAATAAAAGTGATTTATATGAAGAAGCCAGGGGTTTTATTGTTTGGGTTTGTTTGTTTGGGTTTGTTTTTTGTTTGTTTGGGTTTTTTGCAAATATATGCATATGGGAATATAAGGTGTTGAAATACACTTCCCACCTTAATAGTGGAAGAAAATCTATATCACAATCCTTTCATTACTATTATCCTGGATTTGTTGATAATTTTATCTAAGGGAGAGCCTGAAGTAAGGTTAACAAAATTCAGGGATTAACAGGAAGCAAAATAGATATAAAACTTCAGATTTTCATTTATTCTTCAATTGAATGACAGTAGCAATTATATTACAGTATTATGCTTTATCAAGTTTCATAAAAACTGTTGAAAATGCAAGTTCCATTTTGGACAGGAAACATACCAATGTTGAATTATACTTCCTCTTCTGCCAACAGGTACCTAACAATTTAGGGTGGCTCACACTGTGTCTGAAACATATTATGAGATATAAGGCAAATTTACTTATGGATACAATTTTACAGTGGCATTCTTTGGCATGCCTTTCATCTCAGAGGCTTTTAATTTGCCTGTTTCACCTTTGACAAAAAAGTCTGCAATTAAAGCTACCAACCATGACTACACTGAGGGGTAAATTTGTCAGCTACTAGATTAATAAGCGTGGAGATCAACCATTAATGGTCACACAATAGATGTTTAGAAGATCACGTTTATAGATTTATTCTGAAAGGAGGAGAGAAAAGATTATAAAATGGCATTTTCTCATTAAGGCAGTCTTTTTTTGATAGCTGAGTAAAAGGGATGTAGGTCATTCAGAATTCAGAGCAAGTGAAGCAGAGCAAAATCCTTTGCAATCATTACTTGTGACATGAAATATTACATCTAATGGGTGTTGCTGATCCTGGCAGCAACATTCAGGATGTATCTGTTCCTAAACTGTGAAGGGAAACTAAAAGGAATAGTAAGATACCTTGGGTTGAAACATTTGCTTTATCACTGCTGCAGCAAGCCAGTCTGACAAGTTGACATGCGTAGAAGTACTGCTTTAGGAGAAGAGGTGCAGATAGGGAGGAGAAATTATTTTTGCACAAAGATGCACACCTCTGAGCACAGCCTTGAATCCAAGGGAGAAAAAAATGTAGAATCAGAAGACCTATGAGACACAGTCCATAAACTTGTTTTTCAGAAAAACTTTGATACCGGGACTTCTCATGCATTGAATTATCCAACATGCCCTAAGAGTCGAGTCTCCTACAATGCTATTGCAATGACTGTGCAGTAATCTCTTCCTTTTAGTGGAATTTCTAGACTACATTGGTTGCAAACAAATCATAAATAGCAATTTACTTCCAATTACATTTTATTGTTTGTTACATTAGTGCATAAAACCAAACTGCAGACAGGGCGTGACTTCCCAAATGGAGTAAACCCAAATTTTTTATCTGAAAGTTTTAGGAATTTGAAATATAAACTCAGTGCTACTGTGAGTTGCTAAATAATGTCTCTCAAAGTCATTAATGCTAGGATTACCTTCTTTACGTTGACAATGCAGAAGAGCAAAGGAATTCATACAAGTACTTCCTAATCTCCTCTGAAGCAATTTAAAATAAATCTATTTATTCCATTCCTTAGCTGTGATAAGACCTTAAATTGAAAAATAATTCTAACTATCATTTAAAACAGCTTAAACCTTCAACTACCATTTCTATTTTCTTATCACAAAAAAAAGAAAAAAAGAAAATAGATGTCTTTAGGACATATAAATTTCACTGTGAGGTGTTGGCTCATCGACATAGTCAGAGTAGGCAAATGAAAGGTGAGTTTTTAATGTGTTCTCAGACTTGTCAGCTTGTCTTTTCAGCATTGATCAACAGGATTTATATGGTCTAGGGATGGAAAAGTCAATTTTAGCAAAGCTCCTCATCTCAAATTCTCCCAGCTTCTTCTCAACATTTCCAGTTTTAATTTGAGAACTTCATATCTCTTAACTTTTTCGTCACCTAAGAAATCCTATCATCCAAACTACAATTCTGAATCTCAGCAACAAAGTGTAACAATATTATAAGGTCATGGTTGGTAAATTCTTAAAATTCTATTGGTTTGAGGCTGGTACAACTCATTATTAGAAAAAAAAACCATGTACATAAACTAATGTTTTATTATTTTTCTTGAATTCACACCAATTTTCAGCTCAGAGGAAATATCTTTGGCAAATTAATAAACTCAATTAGAGATATATAATAAAATTTATGAAAATGTTGTGCAACTGGTGATATGACCTATGGTGGATAAATTACTTTGTTGCTGTAGGCAATGCAGGTTCCTCTAACTGAAGGTTCCTAAAGCAGTCTTAGGCCTAATCTTATTCATACACTGCAATCTATCATGTTTAATGTAAAATGAGAAAAATCTGGGTTTTGACAAAGTCTTTGCAAATTATGAAACTATTGAAGCTTTCTGGTATTTGATCTTCTCACCGGACAGCTGTTCCAGTTCCAATATTTGCATGAGCTGGCAATACTTAACAATATGACTTCAATTGTTTCATATGGCCTGAGGCAAATGCTTTAAACTTTCAGATGTGAGGAAAAGGTTATGCTGGCTTAAATGTCTGAAATGTGGAGAACTCAGGAATACATCTCAGTGAGCATCTAGCAGAAATTCTCTCCTGCAGAAGTGAGGAGGGCTGGGGAGGTGTTATAGAAACTGTTTTAACCCAGTGGTTGTTATGACCATGGGGTCAAGGCAGGGGAGAGTCTGGTGAACAGACTGTAGGATACTCTTGCTTAGTAGATCACATGACACGGTTGGTACACTGACCAGCATTTCATTAGGCTGTAGTGTGAGAAGTTTTTGAATCAAGATAATATCT
Source organism: Acridotheres tristis (assembly GCA_037013685.1). NCBI lineage: Eukaryota > Metazoa > Chordata > Aves > Passeriformes > Sturnidae > Acridotheres > Acridotheres tristis. The sequence continues at coordinate 96,454,132 of CM072886.1, read as the reverse complement.
CATCTTGCCACAAACTCTTCCCCAGAATTGCTACTTGGTGCAAAAGCAAAAAGTTTGAGCCCCATGGGACTGTGACCCCACTTCCATATGTACCTCCCTGTATATTCCTGAGATTATAGACAAAGTGTTTAAATTATGCAATATCAGCAGTATTATATTTAACTTTTGGGGTTTTCATGACTGAAAACTGACAGGAAAACTGGGCAGACACAGTGGTGTCATTTGCAATCTTGTTTCCAACCTAAATGAGGAGTTCTCTTCACGTTGTACCTGCTGCCTCCAGGAGTATATGACTGTCTGGCTCTGCTCACTTCTTTCTACCTTTAAATACCTCTGTGAAAAAATGTCTTATATTCTGATCTAAACTCTGTTTGAGCTGTTAAAGTAATCTTAGTAATAGATAAAAATTTTATAAACTTTTCTTGACTGGAATATTTAAGTATTATGGACAATACTTTAAGGTGGCTCAAGAAATAATCTGCCCTTTGGTAAATCCTATATCTAATGCTTTTGTGTCATGCAAACTGACACAAGAATTAAGGCTTTTATTTCTTTTAATTTTATCTATCTATATATTCCTATTTAAAGTGTCATAGGACTGTTAATTCAATTCAATATATACTTTGCCTACCGACTCAATGTAGTGGGAATTCCTACCCAAGAACCCTTCATTTGGGAATGCACATCTACAAGAAGTAGATCTGTTAGGCTTTGTGTGGCTAAGTAAAAATCACATATAGTGGAACACAGAGTCTTAATCTCTTTGGAGTACTTTGGTCCTCCTAATAAAAATATTTGGTCCTCAATTTCATTGTTTTCTGTTGTTTCCCATAATTGTTCTGATTTCAACAAATAAAATCCCAAATGACTGTGAAGCTTCTATTTCTCCATCTTCTTGAATGTCAAGTTGGGCAGTCATGGATGAATACTCTCATCTATCTTAAAATCACTGAATGCAAATTATGTTTAATTTGTTTTGCCTATGTCCCAGAAAATTTTCAGAGTGTTACAGAGAGCCTAAAAACCGCATCCACGATGTTAATTGTATATACATGATAGATTTACTTTTCCAGAAAACTGTTTTGTTTTGTTTTGTTTTTTTTTTCTTTTTTATCCCCTAATGTACATCTATGCTCAAGTACTGTGATCTATAAGCATGTTCTATTTTGGTGGGAATTTTTGTCCTTGGTGGGATTTTATGTCCTTGCTTTTAGTGTAGTTTTACAAAATATTTAAATAGGTACCTCTCTGTCACTATTTAGGCTCTTAAATTGAAATTACCCTTTCCTAGGAATATTTTCTGTCAAATTCTATTCCAGCATTGATTTGAAAGACTTGACATCCATTGATCCAATAGAAGATTGACAACAATAAATGGAGAATAAGCCCCCTTTTTTAATCTCAAAAATTACTCTTTTCATGAGTAATTTATATTTCTAAATACATATATAAAGCACTACTAGTATCAAATTTTCCCTATTGCATTTCACAGCATAGGATTTTATAATATATTCTGCAGAATAAAGTCCACAGCCTGTCAATCATTATAAAAAGTATAAAGTATTTCTAATCTGCAATTGCATAAATTAGTTGCTTGAAGAAAGAGCCCTAAGGCACTACAGAGTTAGACATTGTGATCATTTGTGAGGTGACAAAACTGTTGTCTTTCTGTGCTACAGAAAAAAACAACAACAGAACTTCCATATTAAAAATACTATAGACTTTTAACAATAAATTTTATATTTTAATAATAAGGATATATTAAAACTGCAGAGATTAAAAAATGCCAATTTTTTGAGGATTTTTTTAACTATTTTTTGTTGGAATGTGTTATGATTTGGCAAGCATTTTAACAGGCTGCTTTTCAGAGCATCTTAACACCTATTTATAATGGAGGAGCTGAGACTGTGTGCATGTTAGCATTTTAAAACAAAACCAACATAATCTTTAACATTTAATCACATTGCCAGAATCAGTATATGAGAGATTTTTTTTTGAGAATATTATTAGTGGAAATAGTGATATAATTTACATGTGTAAACATAAAAGTGGAAAGAAATTCTTCTGTTACAAATTCCATTTATCATTATCTCTCTTGTTTTTTCCCAAATAGTGTCAAGAGCTAAATTATGACAACACACATTTAATGGATGCACTGTTATGGAAAATCATAGAATCAGAGAATGCCAGTTTGGAAGGGACCCCAATGATCATCCGATCCAACTTTTTTGTCAAATGTACAGTTCAGACAAGATGGGCCAGTATACTCTAGGAACCAGGGCCTTTAATAGTTCATATGTTTAAGATACTTGTAAAATAATTTTGCAAGCAATTTTTTACTAAATTGACGAAAGCATTCTTAAACTTCTGCAAGTAGTGGGTCAACAAATAGAAAGAATTCCTAGCTTTAAAAAAAAAAAGGTAGATTTCTTTCAAAACCAATTTTGTTTCTGTTTTATCTAGAAATGGATATATCTAATACTTAAATGCAGGATAAAAGTAATTAATTCAATTTTACTATTATATGCTTGCTTTGTTTGTTAGAAGCTGGAGAAATGTACACTAGAAGCTAAAAATAACAGAATCTAAATACTTTCATATGTCTCTATTGTGGTCAGAGATATCTAACAGATTTTTCTACAGCGTACAATATCCTCTTATTCTTCTATGAACAAGTGGTTCCTTTAGAACTGGATTTTCCTTGTTTCCTTAAATTATGTGTTATTCTATGTTTAAGAGTATTTTAAGTGCACCTGTTTGGATTCTTGGGTGTGCTGGTAGAAACCCTGAAGTAATACATTTACCCTGGAAAATGCTACAGCAGAGGTGCAAGTCCACGTGCAAAAAAAAAAAAACAACAAAAACCAAAAAAAAAAAACCCCAGACCAAACCAAAACTAAATACAAAAATTATGTCAAAAATTATCCACCACAGCTCTACCCTTAAAGAACCCTTTTGTTGATATAATCTCTGACTTTATAAAGACAGTTTTCTGGAATGATGGCACTATGCTAACAGACCTTTTCAGGACAACTTTCTGACTGATCCTGCTGATACCAGCAGTAATACTCACAGAATGAGTTGCTATCAAGCAGGTATGCAGGGAAAAATCACACTACTAGAGCTAAGAATCAGAAGAGGTGATATAAACATTGCTTTTCAGAACAAAGCAGACTATTCACCCAGCAAATGCCATAGCCAGGTGACCAACTTAGAAGGAAGAGAAACTGTCAGTGAAACCGTCTGGAAAGTCTGCCAAAAAGCCAGATGCTGCTACTGAAAAACTACCTCCCACAAATTGGCATTGGTGTCTTACAGAGCTGGCACTCAGTGGTGGTACCTACTTTGCTAAGCCACAGTCTGTCTTGAATATATTATTTTACTAGCCTTCCCTGTTATTAATAAATTAGTAGTATTATTCTGTTTTCACTTATTAAATTCTCCCTATAAACTATTTTGCTTCTGACAGATGTAACCAAAAAAAAGTACATGTGAACACCATGTTTTTGAAGGGAAAAAATGGTGATTTCTTTTAAAAATGCTGCACAGGGCATACGATCTTCAAACCTTGCTGTTTGCTTACTGGTGTAATTTATTTCTTCAATATTTTGACATTATCTAGGGACGACTGTTGGCACTACAGTTGTCACTACTTGGAGAAATGAGCAATTTAATGAATTTCTGTTCACTGAGAGTGTAAATTAAGGTTATGGAGCCTGCTGGATGTGGAAAAGCAGTTTATGAACATTTCTGATACCTTTAAAAGAATAATCTCTATCTTTCTGCTGTGCTTTCTGCAGAACACCTATACAAAAAATACGGAAAGAAAGAAATAAAACCAAAATTCCTAGATTTGAAAGAACTCTAATTTTGTTGAGAAGTGAAATTCTTCTCAGGCATTAGCTCTTACTTATGTGAGGCAAATTTCTATAGTGATTATGAAGCTCTGATGCATGAAACAGAGTTCTTACCTAGTGTGAGCTGGAGTGTTGGCGTGATGACTACATAAAGCAACATCAAGGTATTGTCTTATTTTGCACTGAATTATATCCATTGAGAAATTTTATCATCACGTTTCTAACAGTAACATCCCTTCTGCAAATCTAGACATAAGTACTTAAGAGTTTCACAGAATGAATGGAGAAATTGCTTCTTGTGAATTGTTGGAAATAGAATCTGTATAATTAGACAGAGGTTTTTGTCTCTACTTTTTCTCAGGAGAAAATTTTCAGGGGCTCATGATCAAAAAAGACAGGATTCAAATGGAAGCCAACAAAATAATTCCATCAGAATTTCTAAGAAAATAACTTCTAAGTCACTTCTTAAAGATGTGAATTACAGAAGAAAATGAAGTGGCATCTGCAAAAACACAATATTATCAGTAGACGTTCATACAGATCAATTAATTGTGACAGCAAATTAAGCACTGCTGCTTTGTGAGAATCATTCTTAAATAATATGTTAAAGCTCTGTTATTTCAGATAAAGTATTGCCCCTTATTTCCATTGAAAAAAATACTATTGAGTTGCAGAATGCTTTGAAAAGAATGTCTTGTTCCCTATTATCACTGATGACTCAATCCATAGAAATGTTAACATACTTTTGGTAATAGTTCATTGTTGTATAATGGAAGGGGAATATCTATCTAGTGCCTAATTTTCAATACAGCGCTGAGATTGCATAAGGATTAACTGAAATGTAAGAAATACATTGCAATCAAAGGGCTCAGACTTCACCAGCGTGTTTTAAATTAACAGAAGGAACGCTCTGCAATTTTCTGTGTTTCTGTGGATGATTGCAGCTGGATCATCATACATGATCACATGCACCTGATCACTGTGGGACTAAGTATTAGTGCTAAAATCCTGCTGGGCTGCATGTGTCAGGGAGCAGGGAGGGCTAGTGGCCCCTTGGGGGAGATGGGCCAGTAGCTGTGGGTCACGGCACGCCTGGCAGGACAAGGACATCTCAGAGATGGGACATGGTCCCATAGGTCCCAAAGAAGGACAGCAGGGCAGGACCAGTGCTGGGAACCAGGGTGAGACCCAGCCCTGGGGGAGCCAGACAGGCATGGAGACATCAAGGAGCAGGTGGCTCCCAGACCTGGCCACAGGTCACCCTCACACTGCAGCAGAGCTGGCTGCCACCACCCATACCCCAGTCTTGGGAGGGAAAAATTTACAAAACTCATTAGTTGATCTTAGAGTTCATATTACACTTCTCCACACCTGCCAAAAAGAGTTTGAAAAATTCACACGAGAGTTGAAAATTGAAGATTGCCTAGCATCTTTACAAAGCAAAATGAATTAAAGTGTTGCATTCCTGAAGATACTAAGTGAATACTATTTTGCCTTTTTGAAAAAGTTTTGAAAAGTTTTCTCTGATTCAGTATTGAAATTAAGAAGGCAACTCTTATATTTACTAACGTTTAGGGTATTGTTCATTAATTGATGTGCTTTCACAAAAGATTTGGTAGGTAATTAGTTGATCATAAATTATATCTTTTCTAGAAACAGATATTGGCAAATCACAAAGAGGCAAGTTATTAAATTCCACATCATATGCTGTGTTTCAGGTGCCTGCTTCAAATTTTGAATTCTATAAATAAAAGAATCAGATTCTCTCTAAATAAATTAGACAACACAAACTTTGAAGAAAATGGTAAGTCTCTACTTAAAGATTACAAATTATGTTGCTATATGTTACGAAATTGTTGATATTGCAAGAACAAATATCCTTTATGCGCCTTGTAATAGTGAATAGTTTTAAATTGTATCTTCAAATCTTCAATTTCTGAAGTTTCAAGAAATTGAGAGTTTTACATACATCTTATGCATAAAAAACTGTGGAAAAATATTTTCTTTATGTAATTGCATTCAGATAGAAATCTATTTTGATGTGAATTCACTGAATTCAAATAAAGTTCTTGAAGGCATAAGCAGTGTTACAAATTTAATTTGAACACAAATGTATTCAAATGTACAAAATGCACTGTAGCTGAAAATATGTATCAGTTAAAATAATGAACTCAAAACTAAGATAACTTCATTTTATGTTTGATGACCTAGGAAATACACAGAATAGAGAAATAGCTGGTTTTTTTCAAAGTAAATGACATTTTCTATGTATTCCCCAAGGAAATAGTTGTTTAATATTTTTAGTGCAGATTTCCTTTATTTCTATGCAATGTGGAAAGTCACTGAATTGAGGCTTAGAGGACAAAAAGAATAATGCCACAAAAATTTCATTATGAACCTCAGTAAAAATATTTGTAATCACATGCAAAATGAATGATTACAGTTCTCCACTTCAACACATTTATTGGAACAATTATTCTGTAAAGAGCAGAAAATTGTTTACACACTATAGCAGTATGGATGAAAAATAATAAAAAAACTGTTACGTGCAGCATTCAATTCTTTTACAAGTGTGGTATTTAGGAAAGGTTCATATCACAGTTCCTCTGGAATTTTCTGTTGAGTTAATTTTCTTGTAAAAACCATGATTTTCACATAACTATTATTTTCCAGAAGATATTTTAATTACTTTTATTCCTCTTCATTTCCCAGTGTGAATAAGAGAGTGAAATATGAATCTTCTGATAACATCAACTTGTACAGTTTTTAAAAATTCTTAATATTTATTTGACTCAATTTCACAAACATGAAAATGCATTTCCTCATGATTCATTGTATTCTTAAAATTGTTTTCTGATTTTCCTTTTTTATATAGGCACATCTATGTCCTCCAGAAAGATGTCCCCTGATTTTTCTAATTAATGTTATTTTTGGGGTCTTTTCCCACATTTTTACTGAATCTAGTGCTAAATCCTAGTGTATCCTGCAAGCTCTGTCATTTTCCATTGGTTCCTAGATGCTATGCCCACATAATTCCTCGTGCATGTTCTGCACTGATAAGCACTTTCTCACCATGAGATGGAGGTTAGCTGAGCAACCTACAGAAGTTAAAGAAGAGAATCATGTGCTTGGAGGACTGAAAGTAGGAAAATAAAACATACCTTTGTATTTATCTGCTATGAACCTTGCTTTCCCAGTGGCAAGTGAGCAATCTGTGAGGACAAATAGCACATAAAATAGATATTTAATTTTGTGTTAATCCTCCCCCAGTCACAGACCCTCTCCAAAACAGATAGTTGTCAATTGTCCATCATTAAAGTTATGAGAACACTAATTGACAAAATAAAATTCTAGGAGAAATTGTTTATTTGAACCAGCGATTCACACAATTATAACATAGAGAAAGTTACCAGAAAAATATTTATCATTGCTGTAGAGGAGGAGATTTTGATTTAGACAAAGATTATTTTGCAGTTTAAAAAGTAGCTACCTGCAATATGTTTGCAGATTGTGTTGATATTAATGGAATGAAACCCAGAACAAGAAAATTAATAAGTTTGGGAGAAATATACAATAGATGTGTCTCCTTTTTGCTGAAGTGACAATACGTATATTTTTCCAGACTTCTTTACAATACAAAAATACACTGCCAATCAACAGGTAATCTATAAAATTTAGTGGGCACAAACACACCTTCATTATTTAACAGATTAATACATTAAATACTCCTGAGCATCTTTTATCCATGCAGACATATGCATGAATAATAAAACAGATGGTCAATCCCTTCTTACATACACACTGGACTGAATCTGTGAATGCAATGTCAACTTATAATTGAGTTGGAATTCCTCAACTTTATTTTTTGAAGAAATTTGTCTTTTCCAGTTATCATTGCCGGATTCAAAGTACCAGAAAAGAAGAAATAGATCCTTGAAACTAAAAAGAAGAGGTTACAGTGCTATTACTAAGATGGGAATTATCCAGTGATGGATATAATGCAATTTGCAATACATTTTGACATACAGCTAACCAAGATATTGTCCCATGATGCTTGGTTTGATTTCTTTTCCTCCAGGACACCTTGGCATATTTTGGGGAAGACATATTTCTGATTTTTATGGACAGTCTGCTTTTCTTTTTATGTAAATGGGTGAAGTGATGTCATGTGGACTGAGTTCTGTGGGCAAGACACTCAAGGAGACAAGTTAACTCCTGCATATTTATTGCATGTGGATCTACAGAACCAAGCCATTATTTTACTTTTGTTTTGAGTTCCTCATTCCTTCATTGTCTGCCAAGGGTAAGTGGTGTATTTCACAGGAGGGTACAGGTTAATTACTGGCATAAGCATGGCTTCTCCTGCACATGATGCAGTGTCACAGCATCTGCTCTGCACTTGCATAAAACTGCAGTGGGCAATGGGGAAAATGTAGTGTCATTGGGAAGTAATGGCCTGAAACAATGGGAGCACCTGCTTCCTTCCAGGTATCTTCTGGATGTATTACTATGTACACCAACTGCATCTTGCTGTAGCTGGTAGCTGTCCACTTAATACCCACAAAGTCAGCATGGGTCTGGTGACCACTGGTTTGCCTCAAATTAGAGGCCACATGCTCGACATCATTTTCAAAATTAAATCAGTTCCTTATATAGGACACCATTTATGTCCTATGGGTTACCATCTGTCATACATATATCATCAGGTGCAAATTTAGCTAGCGAATTGCTTAGTCCATAAAATAGGTACTCCAACTTCAGTCATTGTCAGAGCAATGTGTGGAGTTTATATGCTATATCTGGAAAGTTCTTGGCTTGGATTTCCTCACTGTACCATTAAGGTCTTATATGTAACTCTCTTGGGTTTTTTATTAGACTATGTATGTCCAGCTGAAAATTCTTTTACCTAGATTTTGCAAACATTCACACAAGCATTGTCCTCCTGCTGTAGTTTTCACAGGGCTAATAGTTTGCCTACTAACTTTCTTCTAGCTGCTAATAAAGTAATTGTCATACACATGCACAGTGACTTTTCGACCTTGAGAGTGGCTCACTTGGTTAGAGCCTTGAGATAAAATCACCAAGGTTGTGTGTTCAATCCCTGTGTGGGCCATTCACTTAAGAACTGGATTCAATGATCCTTGTTGGTCCCTTCTAACTCAGAATACTCTGTGATTCCGTAATCTTCAGAGAAAAGGCATTTTGATTTTAAAAGAAGCATTGTATTCGAGAATTGTCTGACTTCTTGAATTGTTGCTGCTAATGGAGTAACATCTCAACTACTGATGAGATCAATGAAAAAACCCAAAGAGGCAAACAGGATATTTTTCACCAATGGGTCGTGCAACAGTAGCACTCTGTAAATGGGATGAATCAAAACCAGGGTTAGTTCCTCATGTCTACCCTTGACTCAGAAGGTATGTTTATTTTAAAGTGTAGTTATCACAAAAATGTGCAATGTAGGTGTAAATAGGACAAGGAAATATGCTTTGAATCAACTTGTTTTCTCACCTTTTTATCTATTTGCCCATCCAATATCCTGTTATCTTCATCAAATACCACAGAGTAGGAACGTTAATGATCCAACATCTTTTATATACTATATGCTTTGTACATAATTCAAAAGTACCAGTCCTAATTGTGTAGCAAGTATTGTTATCAATACTAAAATCTTCTCATACTTGCTTTAAATAACTAAATAGAGTCAAAGCTAAGGAAAACAATAGCTGAGAACAAAAAAACCCAAACAAACAAAAAACAACAAACAAAAACAAACAAAGATAAAAGAAAAAAAAAAGAGTATAAGACAGATTTTAAACACTTGGGGTTTTTTTTTATTCTGTCCAGAGATTAGAAATTTCAGGCTCCAGAAGTGGTTACAAAAGTGGGATTTTTTTTGTGCATATGAGTGGTGCAGATAAATAAAATAATAATAAAAAATCCAAACAAAAAGGGCAGAAAGTCTTTACTTTTAAATTTTTTTTTTAAATTTCAATACAGTCAATTCTAACCAAGTTAGACTGTGAAAACAAATTGAAAAGAACCCTAATGTGCAAGATACCTAACAGTAAACCATACATCAGTTATGCACTTGCAATCTCTTTCTCGGTTTCATAGGTGTAGAAATTGTCCTGTCGTGTATTCCTACTGTGTCAATATGTAAATGAAATCAAATGCAACAGTAATATCCTTTTTTGATTTATCAGGGCTCTTCTATTAAAATTTGAGGGTTTTTGTTTTTCTATTAGGAGTTAAGGCTCCTTTATATTTATTCAGGAGTTAAGACTAAAGAAGGGTAAATATATTTGGGACTTTTTTCCATCTTTGCAAATAAGAATTGACTTTGATTTAATTTTAATTTTTACAACATCCTTCTGAAGTTTTGGAGTTTTTTTTCCGGTCCACTCTGTGGTGCTGATGACATAATTTGCAAGAATACTGAAGACAATTAACTACCAGCTTGTTGGGCTTTTTAAAAATTAAACACTGCATGTTTTAAAGAAGTGCTGTGATCCCACAGACAGGAAAAGAAACTAAAGCTCTACTGATGGAGCACCAGTGCCAGTTAGTGGGTGCTGATCAGCTTGTGTCATCTTGTGATGGAGCCTTTATGTGCCTCATTTCCTTCCATGCCTTCTTTTTATGGCATGGAAGAGAGCTAGATCCAACCTATCACGATTACTATGGACAATTATTGCCACAACTATTATTGTGGACAACATGAAGAAGGTGGACAAATTTTGTGGTCTTTCTTTATGAGTACTGTGTGCTAGGATGCTCAATAACTGCCACTGAAAAAAAAAAAAAAGTTTGTAAAGAAACACCAGAAGTAAAATGTCCTGTTAGATTTACATTTTGATATTAATTTCCTGTGTCCACTCTGTCTTTGAGAGACCAAATTTTCACACCAATTCTGTCTCACATAAGCCTTTTTCTTTTTGCAAAAAAAGTGAGCAAGTAATTTTTATGTTGATGTTAGTGAATGCTTATGCTTATATGACTGCTTCATATGACGTACTGTTTCTGCTTCTTCTGTCAGAAGAGGATTTCAGAGAAACTTGGTCAGCAACAATTTCTTTGACAGTAATGGCAGGAAAACAAGATAATACTAACAGGTCATATTATAGAAAACCTGTCAAAATAAGATTTTGGGTCAGGGGAAAAAAAAAGACCAGTGGCAGTTCCTGGAACAGACTGTCATAACCTTCATATCAAAATGGATTATTTAACATCAGGGTAGAATATTGCACTGAAAGATGGAACACACCCTCCTATATACATCCAATATTGAGCTTATACTAGAGAAGTGAATGAGAATAGCATCAAAAGAGTTCCCAGAGTCTTTGTGAAGGAAAGTAAATCTGAAAAAATGAGACTCTTTTATACATAGCCTCAAATTCAGTGATTTTAATTAAAGTAAACTTCCAGTTATGCTTCTCCCTCAAAAATCAGCAAAGAGTGAGATCTGCTTTTTTTTTTTTTTTTTTTTTTAAGAAACTGTAAGACTTAAGCAACCAAATTGAAACATAAAAACCTAACTATAGAACGACAGTTTATTTCCTGATAGGAAGGTGTTAGATCTAGAACACTGAAGACATGGATGTAAAATTGGAAAAAAGAGATTTTTAAGCTCTCATTAAGCTATTGCCTTCTTGCAGCTGTCAGGATTTGATTTCTTCCAGGGTTATCAGTTCACTTATCTCAGGAAATTGTTGTTTTATTTTATTATACTGCTATGGTAGGATCATCCAAAGGCTGTGATATATTCCCTAAAATTGTCTTTAAAAGATTGTAGTGAATTGACCTTGGCCAGCAGCCAAACTCCCACCCTGCCTTTCACTTCCCCCTCCTATGACACTAGGAAAAAATGGAAAAAAGCCTGGCCCCATATTTCATTCACTATTGGCTGGGGCCAGCTGGATGGTGCTTTCACTGGAAGTTAAAGAACATTTTATTCCATTTGAACATTATCTGCTTGATGCCTATTCTGAACCTTGTACATAATAATGGTCAACTTCTATTTGTCATCTCTTCATTTGTTTGAAATATGAAAAAAGTGGACAAGTTCCATGTTTATGTTGGGTTGCTTATACTGACCCTAGGAGTTTTTACAATCTGTCTGAAATCAATACAGCACATAATGAGCATTAATAAGTTTTTAATGGGTTATGTACCTTTGTTGGGTGAAATTTGCACTCTCACTGAAAGCAGACATTAGATGAGATCTAAGAAGAGAGTCCTCTTAGACCCAAAAAACCAAAAACCTTTTCTCTCAGTAAGCCTTAAATAAAGGATATTTTATTTTTCCTTTTTGTAAAAATTACTGTCTGTTCAAGTATCCTGTGAAATAACAGATTTTAGAGAGCCAAAGAGAGAATCTTACTGAGTTCCAAAAGAAACCAGTTCACAAATAAAAATCACATGGAATGAAATGTAAAAATTCAAGACAAAAGAAATCTAAAAAATTGTTGTGCTTTTAAATATTAGTTGCAGACTCTGCATGTCAATGAAATAAAGTTATTTGCTATAAAAGAAAATAGGAGAAATACAAGAAAAAAGTAAGTAAAGTGTTGCAAGAAAACCAGAAAATATATTTGTTAAGATTAATTTCCTTTTGGTGAGAATGATAATTAAAGCTTCTGCACAACAGAATAATTGAGTTGTAATGCATCAAGCCTGACCATACATTTTAACATCAAAATGTATTCTGTAACAGCATAGGGGGAGTAAATTATTAGATTACAATGTAGGTTTTGATAAAAAATGTGAAAGCCTTAAAAAAAGAGCAAAACTCTACCAAAATAATAGTAGTAGTAATAATAATATTAATAAATCACTAGTCAAGGAATTTTAAATTGGAAAACACATGACCCAGAAGAAATTATGACATTATCTAAAACCTTAAATAGAGAATGCTTACTCTTAAGAATTTCATTTCTTCTCATATCACAAGAGCTTCTGGACAATGATCAAAATTACTGGTTGGCAGGTAAAGTGCACCTAAAGCAGCATTTTGATAAATTTCACCTCTGAATTTTGGAACTGCTACAAATTATTCAAGGGCGGAAAATATCTGTTGAGCAAAGTGTAAAGAAGGTTAAAGATTATTTTTTTCACAGATGTCATGTACATTGGTTCACATCCAAACTTGTGCCCTGAGATGCCAAGTGAGTACTCAAGCAGACTATTTTATATGCTTAAGCAATAGTATGGCAGTGCTGAGAACTATAAATCAAGCAAGAATTTCAGTGAGACCCTTTGTCCCTCGTCATATATTTTTTACACACTTCAATATTATTCCTGAAGTAGCTATGGAAGTAACATTCGGTGTAAAATTCCTGTTCACTAAAAAGAATTTGTGAATTTCTTATCTTTCTTATGTCTACCTACCTGCCTAATAGAGAAACTCTTCAGAATCAGTAGAAGAGGCTGAATTCCTGCATGGAACACAGAGTACAGCTCTGTCAGGCTATGTCGATTTTTGTAGGAACAACAGTTCTGTGTCAGTTAATCCCATGATCAATCTTAAAGAAAGACGACACATTATAGAAAAGGCAGAAGAGTCAACAGTGCAAATAACAGAGTAAAAAAACAAAAGAGGACAAATCAAGGAAAAAGCACCAGAGGATCTTACTTTTTCTTGTTTTGTCCCATTTTTTATTTCTGTGATTTTTATTGACTTACACATACTTGAACTCTGAAAGCTAAAGGGATATATTCAAGAAAAAATGTTAGAGATTTAAAATAAAAAGTAGTTAAGCCATTTTTTGCAATTTTAATCCTCAAGACTCAATCTTATACCAGATTTGATTACATCTTTTACGTGAATATTGTGTGCAGATGCACACTTATTTTGGGCTTTATAATAATTGACAATCTATCAACATCTCATACATTAAAATAATGAGAGAGAAAGTATTTCAGTTATGGCTGGTTCTTCCCCACAGTTTTTAGTGTATGTCAATATAAGATGTGATCAGGTCGCAGAGATGCAATGAACATTGATGTAAAATCTCTGGGCTGTGCCTCCTTGAGAAAGGAGCAGAGACCAAGAAAACAGGCTTTAGGGATCATGTTGCATTTTAGGAAGGAAGGAAGGAAGGAAGGAAGGAAGGAAGGAAGGAAGGAAGGAAGGAAGGAAGGAAGGAAGGAAGGAAGGAAGGAAGGAAGGAAGGAAGGAAAAAAGAAAAGAAGAAGGAAGGAAGGAAGGAAGAAGAAGAAGGAAGGAAGGAAGGAAGGAAGGAAGGAAGGAAGGAAGGAAGGAAGGAAGGAAGGAAGGAAGGAAGGAAGGAAGGAAGGAAGGAAGGAAGGAAGGAAGGAAGGAAGGAAGGAAGGAAGGAAGGAAGGAAGGAAGGAAGGAAGGAAGGAAGGAAGGAAGGAAGGAAGGAAGGAAGGAAGGAAGGAAGGAAGGAAGGAAGGATTTTAGATTTAAAACTGGAAGATGTATATTGACAATTTAGACTGCTGTTTTCTCCATGAACCAAACATGAATACCATTTACAGCTCTGGCAGCACACTCCCCCTCTCCCCAGTTAAGCCATGACCACCAGTGCTGTGATGGCTTCATCCAGATTTTGTGGAATGGATGGCAACATGGTAGTCAAGGGCTGTCTGAAGCAGGGGCCCAGAGGTGTTTCTGGTGTCCAAATATGATTGTGAGTCAATTATTTTACTCCATACTCGTGGGCAATCCAGGGCCCATTGAGCTCTCCTGCCCTAAATAAAGGATTTCCCCTCTAATGGTAACAAAGTTACTACTTGATGATTTGAGATTCCTTGGCACAAGAGGCTCTTGGTAAGTGATTAATAGCACGTCAAACTTTGAAATCTTAGCTAAGTCATATAAAGGATTGGTTGAGCACATATAATTCTTTAGCCATAAAACATTAATCAAGTCAAGTCTGGGAGCAGTATTAGTTGCAGCTGCACTTAAGAGTCCTCTCTGAGAATATGGACCCTTCTGAACTTGTGATTCAGTGGCAATGTCTCCCTGATAAACTTTGTCTGACCTTGTCCCCTGTGCAGTTAGTAATCAACTCTACTTTGCCATTGAATCTTGTTAAACCACTGTTGGATTTAGCATTGGATTTTCTTTGTTCACTGATTTATATCAATAAAGTGTATTGTTGCTTCTCTTTTGAAGGTGTTGTCCATCACTCCCTTCGTTACAACACACTCCTGAATCTGACCATTCAGGGGAAGTAAATAACATAGAAGTGTTTAAACTCACATAAAATTTCACTGGCAACTCCACATGCAGGGCTCAGTAATTGGTATAATACCAAATTGACCCTCTCACATCACTTACTGAAATATGCAGCTGAGATCCTTCATCTCCCTGGGGACTATTTGCTCTTCAATTTTCCTTAGTCAGTTGTTATAAATGACAGGCAGGTTAGTTATGCAAGCAGAATGGTTTGGTAGATTAAAATGGATTACAGCCTGGATTTAGAAGTCACAAATTCTTGAGTCCTAGCTGATTTTTATCGAGAAAATTCCCAGCAGCATTTGAAAGAATGCACCTGCACAGGATTTTCTAAAATGTATGGGTATGAGAATTTATTATCTTTTTGTTGAACTTTGGACAAAGTGTACAAAATTCGTTACAGTGACATTGTTCAAAGTTTAGAAGGTGATTATTTTGTGTTAAATTATACAGGAACTTAACCTAGTGGAGTTAAAGACACATATTATCAGATTACTTGGTTGCAAAATCTATTGAAACCAAAAAGAGCATTGCGATTGCATTTCAATATAGGCTTACTATGTGTCTCCCTGAGAGGGAAGTTTATCATACTTGAATTCTGTTAGAATGCTTACTAACACACATAATGAATATGCAGTTTTTAAACATTAAATTTAGGGCTTTTTTTCTCAGTATACTGAATTATTAATTATCTTTGTTCTAGCAGATGATCACCTTTCACTATTGTACATGTACTCATATTTCAAATTACTAATGCTGTCCCAAAAATCATAGATAACAGGACTCGGATTCCTCACCTTTTGGAATTTTTCTGATAGAGAGGGGGTCTTGGTTGCCTACACTAGAAATCAACATGCTCCAATCAGGAAAGAAATACATGGGGTGCCCTGAGTAAAAGTTGTTTCTTTCCAGCATTTCAATGTGGTATTAATAAAGGATCAGAAATTACAGTAATTCCTGACATTATTTCAAAAGTGTATTTCCTAAAGCTAAATGGGAAGTTTGCCAAGGCACAGAGAGCTGAGCACATAGATGTTAGCCACATATAGTTTGCCTGGGAAAGCTAACTATTGCCTTTTTCGTGGTAATGACCTCATGTAACCAAGTTTAATCTCTAGAAGTTAGTTCTTCTAATGGCTGAAGGCCATTAGGATTTAACAATGATTTACATCCCTTCTGCAGTAATTACATTAGGTTGGAACATCCTGAGCTTATGTTACAATTCACTGCTTCATTTCTCAGGGATTTTCTATCGTGAACATCAGTAAAAGGTACTCCACTCATTGAGTGGTCAGTCACTGGAACAGACTCCCCAGGGAAGTGGTCACGGTGCCAAGACTATCAGAGGCCAAGGAGTGTCTGGACAATGCTCTTAGTGATAGGATTTAATTTTACATAGTCCTGCAAGGAGCAGAAAGTTTGACTTAATGATCCACATGAGTCCTTTCCAACTTGAGACAATCTATGATTCTGCAAAAGACATTAAATTTTCAATGTTTTGTTTAATGCTAGTCCTAAAAAACGTCCTTAATGCACATCCATACTGACTAACCAGAAACAGAAAAAGTGGACAAAAAACACCCCCAAAAATCAGATTAAAGGCTCATGTTACACACTTCCTCAATATAGTTTTGCAATCCATAAAATGTGCCATTTTCTTGCTATTGGCTGTAAGTTTCTGTCTCCTGTCTTGCAGGCTTTCCTATCCTATGGTGACTAAGACTGATAGGAGAATTAAGCAGAGAGGACATTAGAACACATGTAGGGTAGCCTAGGGCTGGAAAAAGTAAACTTCTAATTCTTTAAAATTTGGATGGAAATGACACCTCAGCTAAGCCAGGAGCAAAACTCACTTGATAAATGGGAACTGAACAAGCAGTTAGGTTTTTATGTTTGTAATACACAGTGGATGTTTACAAAAGGTGCCAGGGATTTTCTTTAGTATTTTTTTCTTCATACTATAGGTTTTACTAAAGGCTTTGCAAGTCTTTATTATTAATTTTAAATACATTTTTCAAAAGGCCAGATTGAAGAGGTCATACTTTTGCATTCTGCATGTGCTTTATTTTGTGCTCGATAGTCACAGTGCATGCTATGGGCAATGATAGATATGTCTTGCATTTCTACAAGAGACTAAATCCTTTTGTTTAAATCAATAGGGCAAATTCATTCTTCCATCCAACGTGTTTTTACTGGGGATGAATTTCACTTTGGAGTTTTGCACATAAAACATAGACGAAAATTAGGAATTGTTGCTTACTATTCAATACCTAAAAAGCAGAATATTTTAATGTGATTTTGATTTATGTTTTTTTTTTCAGCTTGTAAGATCCAGAGATTTAAAAAGGTAGTAATAAAAACAGTGTGATGTAAGGTTGTATTATTCCAATATAACAGTATGGTAAACAGTTGGTTGCATAAAAAATTGAGAAGAGATCAATAAAAATGAAAGCAGACGAATGGCAGTCATTTAATTTATTTGCTCTATGAATATGAAGCGAATCCAGTGGTTATTATTCACTTCAAGAACATAAACACTAGAAAAAAAGACAGCATGATATGACTTTACAGGTATGTTTTTTGGTGGAAAATTGGATATTCTGTTGAGTGTTTGAACTATACATCTATGTCATTTTGTTTTGTATAGCTTCTTATATTAATTGCATGTTTGGTGCATTTTGGGAACACAATTATGTTTCCCATTTTTTTCCACTAAATGTGTTATCGATTCACACGTAGATTTTTCTGCTTTTATTCACACTGTTTAGTAGAACCTTGCTTTGTTCTCTTTTTGGAAACAACCAATCAGTTGTCAAAATAAAATTGTTCTCAGTAATGTTGGCAGGGCTAAGAAGACTGAGACATACTCTTCCACACTCACGCATTGCCTTTCTTTTAGCACTCAGTTTTATCACAATTTAAGTAGCTGAGTTTTGACTAAATAACATCTTGTAAGACAGATAAAATAATTTTAAATTATAATTGTAATTAAAATTTGTAATTTAAATTATAATTTAAATTTATAAATTTAACTAAAAATGAGATCTCAGGGTTTCAAAAAGTTGTATTTTGTCATTGGAGGAATCAGCTGAAATAGCTGTTGTTCTATTGCAGTTGGTGTGATGGGCTCAAAATTTCTATCTTAGGTCATAGTGTGACTAAAATGTGTGCAGGTGCTTTGCAATGAAAACAGGCAAAGCAAAGTTAGAGGAAGAAGTAGCTCAATGTCTCATTATTTCTTGCAGGTTTTTGTGTTTCCAATCGATGTACGTAAGCCTGTAATTCTCTTATATACTCTTTAATCATACACAGCTACTCCTGTGAGGTAGAGACATAGAACAACTCATTTACTCTAACCTACAAAGAGATTAGTGGCCTTACTCTTTTTATGTATTTAAATCCTTTTTTGTGCTGCTTCACCTGAAAGACTTGCTTAAAGTCATACAGGAAATCAAAGCTGGAAACTGATTCTGCATTTACCAAGTTAGTTCCACGACCTTTGAAAAGGACTTCCCTTTTCCTCTGATCTATAGACTAATCTCCAGCTGAGAGAACCACCTATATTTGCATCACATGAAGCTAAAGATCAAAGCATTAGACACTTGCTTCTCATTCAGAGCTGTGTTAACAGAATTCAAGTGCCTAGTTAAAGCAATTCAAATGGGTTTCTAATATTGTTGGATATAATTTTGTCTATTAACTTGAACAAATAGCTGTGGACACCTTGCAGAAGCAGTGACCAGTAGTAAGTATTTATACCATATACTAGTATGTGGATTGCCACTTGTTCTTAACATCTGTCACTGCCTCCAGAGGTTTTACATTCAAGTTTGGTCACAGCAGTGAGGTGGCACTACAGACTGCCCCAGTGCTGGCTAGGCAAAAGCACAAAATTAGAACTGATGAAGATGTGTCTTTGTTGTGCTCATAAATACTGTGCATAGGCACCATAGGATAGCATAAACATCCCCAGTCTTATTTAAAGTATGCTTCTTTTAAGCCACACCCCAGAAGCAACTGTGAGAATATAAGACTGAAAATATAAAAGGATGAATTTCCACGTCACCTGCTTAAAACAAAAAACATCCTTGTGCATCTTGTAATTCTTTTTCTGTATTCAATGAAATATTAGGTGATTACTGAACCTCTGCTACACAGGAAATAAAACCCTTATGAAGGTTTGGAGTGCTACTTCTAGCGTAGTCATTAATGCAGATGGTGAGAGTGTCATATATATTTCTTTTTTATTCATTAGATTTAAAAGAAAAATGGCCACATAAGCCACAGATAATCAGAGAACCATATTATACACCATAATTTCTCATTAAGCAAGTCCATATGGCTCCAATTTTATTCTGCTTTTCTTCCAAAAAATAATTGTGACTAGGAATTTGTTCCTCCATTAGTGCCGTTTGTTAATTCATATGGCTGCACACTGAACTGGACAAGTGTCAGATTTCTGTTTTTAAAAAAACTGTTTTCCAGATTTCTTTAATAAAACACCTCAAAAATCTCCTTTTTCTCCTTGCTAATAGAAGGCTCAATGCTGATTGAAAACAGATCTCTCATAGACACTTAGGGATATATCACAATAGATTTTAAGGTCTGCACAATTTATAAAGTAACAGTTAACAGACTGTGTTGGGGTTTTTTCTATTTTCAATATAATCTTACTCACAGTGACCATCTATATAATCTCTGATAAAGACTGCTAAGCACCTGAGGTGAAACCCTGTCTCTTCTGTAGTCAATGGTGAAATTCCCACTAAGTTAAGAAAAAACAGAACTGCACTTTCAGTTTTCATCTCTGTTGCCTTTAAATGTACAGAAGTTTTTCTGCTAAATAAATTTTGCTCAGATTACAACAAATAGAGTGCTAAGTTATGCGAGGTTTAGAAATGTGTAACAATGGCCACTCTTTCATGCTGAATATATATGCAAACTATTGCCTCAGCTTTTCTTTAAACATCATGTGTGAGAAAATGGCTGCAGAGCTAGCTTGCACATCTTATCCAGTTTTTCTGAGCTAGACACTCTCCCAGTGGCAGTTGTTATTTCGTTTTCCTCTTTCTGTGTTATTTCCACTTCAAATGTTTATCAGCTGCAAATGGCCCATCCAGGGAAGCAACACAGAAGATGAAAGAAGGCAATGGAGAAGGCCAGTGGTAAGTATTGCATATTTCCATTTTGATTTATGCAAAGAACACCTTTCATTGATCTTTCTTTGTACTGGGTGAAAGGATGCTTTTAATTTTGCCCTTGAAGGATTGATCAAGTATTTTTGTCAATATGCTGTTGTTGTTAAACATTTAAGAGATGCAGTTTGTATCAATTCTAAGAACTTTGTAATGGTAATGATATAATTTTTTGTTTCATATAGTCTTTTGCATTTCTCAGGCGAGAGTTATAGATGCGTTTTATAAGACTGCGTTTAATTTCTTTCTGGTCATGTAAAGCTGATAATTCTACAACACTTCATTAAATATAGTACTGAATTGAATTTAACACCTAGTGATCTGCCTCAGAATAGTATTGCCAAAAGTTTATCCATATGTCTTTAAGCATCATCCTTGTCTCAAACTCAGTTTGTCAACATGTAAATTTTATTGCTCTTTACCTTCTCTTTCTTCAGAAATAAATGAACTTACCTTGAATTTTTGCAACATTTTTAGAAGATGTGCTTTCAGTAAGATAAATGTGGTAAAAATAAAAATGCTGCTAGCGATGCTTTACTGTTATTTCTTTTTGTATAAAACTTATTATAATAAGGAAACTATTTTCTTTTTTACTGTAAATGCTGCTGCTATTGCTATTGTTATTGTTATCATTATTGAGGTGGGGATGAATAAAAGGGAGGATGCTCCAAGTCTTTTCCTGTGTGCAATTTTTGGAGCTGGATTTTAGTGACTGATTTCAAACAATCAGTATATCTTTTGTGTGATAACTCATTACAGTTAAGTTTAAGCTCAAGGCAGAGACTGGAGGAATGAAGTCGGTGCCATCATAAGATCATGTTTAAGATGGCCTGAGGAACCCAATGAGGTGCAGCTCTGGGACCTGAGGAAGTTGGTTGATGCAGTTTCTGAGTCATTCTCCCTCATATTTAAAAAGACATGGCAATCAGGTGAAATCACCAGTGACTGGATAAAAGGAAATATTATACCCATCCTTAATAAGAAGGACTCTGGGAACTATCAACCAGTCAACCTCACCTAAGTGCCTGGCAATATCACAGAAGAGATTGTCCTGGAAGATGTATCAAAAAGTATGAAAGACAGGAAGGTGAATATACACAGCCAACACGGCTTCACCAAGGGCAAATCATACCTGACCAGCCTGGCTGCCTTCTATGGAAGGATGGGGTCACTCAATCAGCAGACAAGGGAAGAGATATCAATGTCATCTACCTGGACTTCTGCAAGGCCTTTGGTACAGTTCCTTACAATGCCCTGGACACTAAATTGCAGAGAGAGAAGTTTTATACTAGATGGACAAGGGATTGTCTAAATCCTTTGGCCATGGCCAAAGTGTCTGTTTGTCAATGTCTTTATGTCCAAGGGCAAGCAAGAAGGAAAATGACTTGTGGATCCTGGTGGATGAGCTGACAATGTGTATCTGCAGGACAGAAAGCCAACCATATCCTGTGTTGCATAAAAAGAAGCATACCCAGAAGGTCAAGAGACATGATTCTGCCCCTCTGCTCTCATGAGATCCCACCTGAGTACTGCGTCCAGCACAGGAAAGACTAGGGCCTGTTGGAGTAGGTCCAGAGGAATAGCACAAAAGTTTCAGGTTCCATTTAATACTACTTCTATTGCAACAGAATGCAATCTGAATTCAGATACAAAAGTGATATGTGGTGTTGAAAAAGGTCTGTATCTTAATAAAGATTTTCTGAGACGCCCATTTGCATAATTGTTCTGTAAAATGTGTTTTAGTTATTAAATCTGTAAAGAAACAGGGAACTGGGTTTATTTCTTAGCTGCAAAGATTTTTTCAGGAATAAAATATTTTCCTAAAATAAGAATAAAGTAAGGACAAAAAAACTGGCAAAGCACATTATCTTTCCAGTCACTGTCAATATGAGATAGATTGTGTTTGAGAAATGAAAGTGAAATACAATGAAGATCCACTCTCTGCATTCTTGGCTATGAAGTCTGCCTTTGTGCACTGCAGTCACATCCCTCTGGCATATTGGAATGGAGCCCCCAATGGAGACAGAGCCAGAAGACATGTAAATCACAGGAAACAGACAAGTTTGTAATTACCTTCTGAAAGTGATTATCTCAGATATTCAAAATCACTTGCTACTCCTGCTTCATAATGAGAGGTGAATGGTGATATTTGAATAAATGAAAAAAGCCTCTCTGGAAAAACTGAAAAACATGAGAGAGCTCTCAGCAAGCTCTCAGCAAACTTCTGTGGATGACAACAAAGAAGCCTACCTGGATTTTCAAAAGGCTTTTAACAAGGTCTCTCATCAAAGGGACTGATACTGTAGAATTTACCATGGCATAGTCTCCACATGAAT
This sequence comes from Acridotheres tristis, assembly GCA_037013685.1. Lineage (NCBI taxonomy): Eukaryota > Metazoa > Chordata > Aves > Passeriformes > Sturnidae > Acridotheres > Acridotheres tristis. The sequence goes on along the minus strand of CM072886.1, from coordinate 96,431,538 downwards.
TGAATAAAGCTTCAGCTAATTAAATCATGTACCTTGCATCTTTCTTTTCTTACTATACATCTGAAGCAATTTATACCTGGATGTAATTTCACATTGTAGGCACAGTATGATGAAGTATATTTAATTTCATCTGAAAGGTGAAAAAGAATACTTAAGGACATATTTTAGGAAACAGAGGTACATATACTTCTCTTTCAGACTGGGTTTTCATTCACTTCAATAGTAAAAACTATAAATCAGAAAGTTTGCTAGAGTGATGATTGCGCTACAGGTTCAGAGATTCATATCTCTGTGGAATGCTAAAATATGTAGTCAAAAATAGGAAAGCGAGAAAAGCACAGAAGGTATGTTGTAGTGAAACTTTTCTCAGAGTGTGGGTGGTTCTGTAGAAGTAGCAGCTATAGTTGGGAGATCATTGTAAGAGTGTTCCATGGTAGTGGGATTGAGGTGAAAGCAGAATTCATGGCAGAACAAAAATCTACCAGATATACCCTAAAGACTGATGGGAATATTTCTATTGCATCTTGGACAGATAATTAGATATAAAGACCTGTGGATAGGAATCCTCTATAGGAATATTATTTGCATATTCTTTAGAAAAGAATTACCAGCAACTCCTAGTAGATGAGTTTAGCCTCCAGTTGTTCATCAGCATAACTCCCTAGTGTTTATTTGCTTCCTCTTGTAGCAGACCTTTGTTCAAATAGGAAATGATGGATAAGATCCTTTAGCATTATTATAAATATTGAGAACATCAATAAAAAGAATATTTTAATTTTTTAAAAAATTATTTAAAACCATTTTGATAAAACAAGCATATAAATTTCCATTAAAAACATACCAGGAACTTTATGCTCTCATAAATGAGTTATAAATTAAAAACTTCTGACATTCACAAGAAGAAGAAACATTTTAAACGGATAGCAATCCAGCTAATATGAAAAGCATATCATTTCATATCAGCTTATGATTTAGTCAAAGCTCCAATCACAATCTTTAAAATATCTGCAGTGATAAGAATTGGACCCAGACGAGAATTTGAATCAAAGTGGGATGAAAACATTACAAAAGTTTTTGCAAACAAGTGAAAGGATCTTGTCTAAAGATTTGTTGTATAAAACCTGCAAACCTTTGTTTCATCCTAACAAGATTAGTGGGACTCTTGCAGTAGACATTTCAGTTGGAAAAAACCTAGAGGGATAGATGAAGATTTGTGAGCAAGAGTACACACTGAGTTTGCTTGGCATGCATGAGGGTTCAGATGTGTGGTGGTGCTTTTGGCTTAGCTTTGACTCTGACATGAGCATTTCCTGCAGTCCTAAGACAGACATGTATTGCATTGTTGGTCTTTTTTTTCCTTATAAAGATACTAATATTTTTTACTGTGTTCGACAGACGGAATATGTCATTTTTAGAACAAAGCTAAATATGTAGTGACTTGCATAATTTTTCAATACCTATCAAGCCTAGTTCTTAACTTCAAAGAATGCAACATCCAGAGAGTCACTTTACTAAAAATACAATAAATAGAAAGAAAGACCCCCTGAGACAACTCAAATGTCTATTGAAATTAAAGTGCAACACCTGATGTTCCATGAGTGAGAAAACAAAAATCTCAAGTCTAAATGATGCAAAGTCTTACTGGCAAAGTCAGAATTAATAAGACTTTTAATGCCTGAAAGTCTCTGCTTTATTTCCTACAGTAAGATGTTTGACTTACTGATGGCTGAAAGGAATATTATTTATTAAGGTTCTACAAAGTCTTGCTCCTCTCCGTATCACTATATCTTTATGAAGTAATAGAACAAGATGTGACACTCAGATTTTGTCTTGTTCCTGTTGTTTGGGGTGATTTGGCTGGAGTTTTTTTGCAATTTAACGCAAAATTTTAAAACTTGCAAGAATTTTGGAAACATTGTCAAATAATACAGTAATATAAACTTAGTGAAATTGTATGTTCAGAAATCATAGTCTTGCTGATGAGTTCATATGTTATATAAAGAACATAACTACCAATTTCTTTTTAATTATTAAAAAATGTATTTTTAAAATAAATAGGTATTATAAACGTAAAATCAGTACTGGTAACAGTATTTGCAAAACAATCAAGAAATAAATTAATATTTGAGAGAAAAAACAATCCAATTACAAAATAGTAACAATGTTTGAAATAAATATTGCCTACATGAAACAACCTTGAAAGAAATGTTTGTTGTTAAATGTGTGGAAATATCAGAATGAAAAAGCAAAACTTCTTTGCAGCAGAGGTATGACAAGATCCTGTTCACTTCTGTCTCAGGTTACAATAGGCTGCAATATACAATGAAGAGGTAAAAATATTTTGACACATAAAACTGTGCCATCCTTCCTCATAATTTATGATTTAAAGGCTCCTTAAATCCTCAGTCCTTTTGAGTTCCTCTAGAACAGAGGCATGCAGTTCAGACATTTCTACAGTTCTTTTCTGACTTCCAGCTTCCCAGTCTTATCTGGGATGAGGCCCTTGCTGGCCAATTGTGGTCTAGGTGTCTGTCCCATGCAGACTTCCCTGGGATACCAGAGATCAAGGAGCCTTGGTGCCTTGAAGATCTTCACCCAGCACTATGACAAGAGCACAATGGTTCTTCCAATGACACACAGAAAAACTGCTGGCAGACTAGAATGAAAGTTTGTTTCCAGGAATTAAGTAGAGAAAATGAAAAATGATCAGGACATCAGTTTTCCCAAAGCATAGCTATGGAATAGTTGATGACTGTAGTGTTAGAATTCTCAGTTATATTCACCTTGTGAGAATAGTAAAGTCCACTTAACAGCATGTTTTCTCTAAATGCCATGCTCTGGAATTTCACTACTACAAAAAAAAGAAAATTGTCACCGAGTCACAAACACCAGCAGTGCCTGACGTTTTCCTAAAGGGTTTTAATTTACCTGAAGCATAGAGGAGATTTAAACTTGTTCATCTTGCAAAATACAAAAAGATCTAATAACCATAATAGATCAGAAGATGGAAATAGTCTTTTTTATACTGAGTTCTCTGGTTAAATTATTCTATAGAATAAAAAAAGAGGATTTTCAATTCAAAATAAATAACAGTAACTCACACTCAAATGGCAGAATTTGATGATTTTAGGAGTTGCTTTATAACTAATATTACTTTAAAAATATGTCTTTTGAAACCTAATATTAGGAGGTGGTAGAAGTTACGTTGCTGTAGTAACATCACTTTTATTTAGACAAGCTGGAGGAGAAAAATATTGTGCAGAGTATGCAAATTATTAATTTTATGCATGCGACTTTCAGCAGGATTAAGCACTACTTTTATTGTTTTGCTGAACTTGGCTAGAGGCAGCTTCTTACAGAGAGTATTATTTAGATATGTCAGAAATATTTGATAAATTTTATATGCCATGTTTCTGTAAACATTTTAACTAATATCTTTTCTTCTGTTTACATGGCTCAAAGGTTTAATTAATACAAGAAAGTTAATCTGGATTTGCACAAAAATCATGAATGTCAAGCAACAAAAAAATACTCATGTATTTACTTGCTTGCTTGTTTGCTTTTCTTCTTTTCTGTCTCTTGTTCATTTGTTCATGTTAAATTACTTGTGGGACAGGATTTCTTGTTTGGTTTTTTTGTTTGTTTTGTTTTGAGACTTTTTCTTGTTTGGTTTTGTTTTCTTTTTAATTTTAATTTTTAAATACATTATGACTACATGAACTTTTATTTTTCTATTCAATGAGACTGGAATTAAAGGACTATGTACCCACAGTTTTTTACTTAGCCTTCATTATAAAGATCAATACATATCTTTCATGCTCTTAAAAAAAGATTGATAAGCAGCTAAAAGCCAAGAGATGGGGCAAGGTTAATATCAAGAGTTTCAGTAATTTGTATAAAATCACTGTGATCTGATGCCCCACTAAAGTCCAAGGGCTCCCAAGTCAGTTCTCTGTGAGAATGTCATAAAATCCACCATCGGTCTGTAGCATATCTATAAGCTGGGATTCTGTATTGAAAAAATTTATGGTAAAAAAGTTGCAATCAAAGAAGCCTCTCTTGAGATCTGAAAATCATTCACTTGACTAAGTCCTTATTGGAAAGAACTCACACATTTGTCATAACACCAACAATGATGAGATGAAATGTAATTCGCATGCACTTTTCCTACCTTTTGTAAAGAAAAAAAAAGTATATAAAACTCTACTAGCTTTACAACCACATGTAAAAAAAACCCCACAAACTAAGATTACTTTGTAAAGTTATGAGGGTATGAGGGCTCCTTTGATCTGGGATATAAAGAATCAAGGTCAAGAATGACTGTGTTTTAACTCATGGACTGTCAGGTTTGTTAGCAAATAAGCCCTTTTAGATCAGTGTGCATAAATGAAGCCACAGGAGTGGCACAGGGAGTTCACCTTTTCTCCCATACTTAGATGCCATCTTTTGATTCATACCAGGTAGGACATCCATAGAGCAGTCTTGGGTCTCACTTCTGCCTTCTAGCATCACTGCTAAGTCACTTCATCGTGACTAATGAACAGCGACTTACTGACATGTAGAAACTGTGCTATTGGTTACTCTAGGAAATGAATGGATATTATTTGTGGGAATGTATTGATAAGAAAAACTACTCCAGTATTAACCTTCTAAGCTATTAGTGGTTTTTTTTTTTCTGAAGGCTGTGATTTTGGTTTTTTTACCAGCTTAAAAAAAAACAGGTAATTTTTTTATTTCACATTTTTAGTGTTATTCACCCTTGTCATGGTCTCGTTTTGAAGGTGACTTTGTTTTGTGTTCTTGGCAGAGCTAGTACTGTGATCCAGGAAAAAGTTGATATTAGTGTCAGTGGTGGAAAGACAGTAGGACTTTTTGGTAACAAAGACCAACACCTTAAATCTACATGCCTTGGTAGATCCCTGTTTATCTTCTCTATACATCCTTGTCTGCAAGCATCAAAACAAGTCAAGTATCACAAGTTATTGCACATTTATGATATCCTGCCTCTTGAAGTTACTTTTATTGCTTTTCTAAATACTTGTTTTCCATGAACGACAAAAAGATTTGCTTGTGACAATCCTGACATCCTCAGCACTTACTGTGTGCAAGTGATGGGTGATGAGGTGAATGAATCTGAATTGCAATGCTATTCTTGACTGTTTTGCTCACTTAAAGTAGAGAGCACAGAACACATTTGCATTAAGCATAGTCTCTCAGAAGAAGAAATGAGCGCTTGGAATTTGAAGACTGTCAAAAGCATATTTTGTTGAAAGGGAAGCCTTTTGATTTTGGCATGTTTCACTAATGGCTTTTCATGACAGAATTTCTTCCTGAGCATCCATTTTCTACATTTTAATATCTTGTCTCTTGGACTTTAAATCTTGCATATTGTCCTTTTCCCTGAAGAGAGAGATTTCAGCTGCTGTTGGCTTTGCTGCTAAATTTTACACCTCAGTGATAATAAAATATCAAAGAAGCCATTTCATGGCCTTTTAGCAATGTGGATGGATGGATTCAGATCAGAGAAATGGATTTGGCCATAGAACTCATCTAACATATGCCCTTATTTAATTGATGAGAGATCTATTCAATGCAAAATACAGGATTGGAAATTGGTGTTAAACTTTAATTCCAGTTATGTGTTTTTTTGTTTTTTGTGGTTTTTTTGTTTGGTAGGTTTTAGGGATGTTTGTTTGTTTGGGGTTTTTTTGCAGGTCACTGAAACATTTAAAAGAGGCTGAGGTTTAAACCACTGGTGCCCACAGATAATAAGAAAGACTTGAAAAGCAGAGGTGTGATGAACCAGCGCAAAGTGCAAATAACTTGCTAATCTCCTTGAGACAGGGTATTACTCTACACGTGCCCAGTCTTGATTTATTGCAGTATGTATGGCTTCTTTCTTTTCTATCCTTCTTCCATTTGTGTGTCTGGGATAAGTTTTATATTTAGTGTTGTGGGCTATAGAGGTGAATAATAAAATATGTGGAAATAAATATATTTGTCACAATAAAGCTGTTGCCTTTGTGACACCCTTCCTTCAGTGCTTTGTGACCAAGTTTTATGAATCAATTCAACAGCATAACTCAAAAGAAGACAATTACTGCTCTGATCATTTGACTGAAATGATAGAAATAAGTTTAACACTGGTAAAACTAAATCTAGGGTCCAAGCTCCTTAGTGCAAGTTTCCTGGAGAAAATGTGTTTCCAACTACAGAAATATCATCACTTGAAATTATTAAAATTCACACTTCAGCTTCCAAATGTATGCAGCAGAATGTTAAAGAGGTAATTGAAAATCATTTATTTTATGTCTTACCTTTGAAGTATTGGGACATTAGCACAGATAAATGTTCTACTTTTGTGAAAGCACTTTGACTTCAATATTAAGTGAGGTAATAAACAATAGCATAAATAAAACAACTTGGATTTGCCTTATCTCTGACATCTTCATAAAGACGTGCTTGCCAATCCTACTTGTATTTCCCTCCTAACACCTTCTAACAAAATATTATGTATTGATTTCTTTTGGAACAATGCCTAGTAATTTCACCTTTGACGAACTGACAACTTCCAAATGAAAATGTATTTCACTGCAGAAGTACACAGATCTTCACAGCAGGTAAAATGTAATTTAAGGCACACTATTTGTAAGGCAGCATTCTTCATATGAGTGAATGAAAATGCCACAGGCAAAGTGCATAGTTCTGTTTTGGTTCAGCTAGTGAAGTTAAGCTGACCTCTTCATTATGTGTTAAGTAACAATGTTTTGTGGACTTGTAAAATTCCTGGGTAAAGCACAAAAGAATAGTTAAAAGTGTAGCATTAATAAAAGCAATACTTCTTTGGGCTTCACAAAAAACAATTGCTGACATTTTGGCTTTTAGCAATTTCATATCAAATAAAGTTAGATTTTTAGGTGTTAAGCAGGTTCCCTTACATGATGATTGCTGTATTTGAAACCTGGGAGAACCATGGTAGATGTGTGAACAAGTGCTAGATGTGTGAGAAAGAGGCAAGATAGACAAGAAAAGGAATTTTTATGTCGTTTTTTTGTTGCCTTACAGTTTAGCAATTTGTAAATAGACTTGAGTCTACAGTTTCTTTCTTTTTAAAATTAATTACTTTTGTGTCTTTGACCACACTCAAAGTAATTAAGTAATCTTCTAGTCTTTTGGACTCAGGAGATCCCAACATGAAGTAAAAAGGAAGTAAATCAACATATCTTTGATTAATATTTTGTACTATATTGCTCCCACAAAGAAAATCAGAAGCTTTCTGCCTTATGTTGCAAACAGAGCATATGACCTGGTTTAATTACTGGAGAGGACTCAGCAGACAAGACACACAAAGTGTTTCTTAAAATGTAATAGTATGTAAAAAGGTAGGTCATTAACTTGCAAAGAAAATTTGCTGTTCACTAAAAGCTTTAGTAAGCTTTCTAATTTCAGAGGTGGTTTTGCCAACCTTTCAGTGACTTGGAAAAGCAGTTTCCATAGTTCGAGAATTCATCTATTCAAAAGAGAAGAAAATGGACACAGAGTAAGTATAGCATTTAGAATTATAGGTAGCTGCTCAGTATTTTGGCCTTTATGAATAGGTTTATGACAGGGAACTTTTATGTCTGAATCCTGTGCCATTTTGACAGTGGAAAACTGTGGTTAATTTTAATATACTTTCTTTATGTCCAGTCACGTCTCAATGTCAATGATTGTTCCTCAAAACTTTACTAGGGGCGTACCAGATATATATGGAACCAATAATTCATCACTCATCTGAATTGTCTAATGGCCATAGGAAAGCCCCAGTATTAACACAGTTAAAATGATTATACAAAAATTTTTCAGCCTGTCCTTTCCTCTGGTATGTGTCCACATTCCACATGTTCTAACTAGCATTTTATATCTCTTTAAGGAATGAGAGACAGTGTTCTGCCAAGTTGTAAGCATCTTCAGTATTTCCTGCTGAAATATATATATATGAAGTTTAACAAGAGATATTCTTCCTTACTCTCTTGGGTCTGCTTTGGGCTTTTTTTATATGTATGGGAGTTTTTAATTGATTTTTTTCCCCTCTTTTTCTCACAGTCCAAACTTCCCTCTCAGAGGCTTTGAGGTAAAGCCAAAGACTTGCAGAGTTCGCCCCCACCTCCAGCTCCCTTCAAGGGCTGCCATTTGTCACCTTCTGAGTCCCCAGCCCTGGCAGGCCTTAAACACACAGGAGATCATGGGAACTCAGCTAGAAGAAGAGAGACCACACTCACTCTTTGGGAGCTGTTAGCACTTCCTATGGGCTACCTTAGGCCATAACTACAGATTAATTACCTCTATCAAGACTTTGTTTTGCCCTCCTGTAGAACAAAGCTCGCATGTGAAATGTAAGATTCTCTATACCATGAAATTCCACAAGAGATTTCTTGTTTTCTGTATTTTAGCAAACTGCAAAGCAAGGAAAATTGATATTTTGACAGATGTGCTCTTTTAATTAGCTGTTTCTTGACTTATTTTATACACTTTTACATCTAAAATTGCAATTTAATTCACAAGCATGTAAAACTGTCCAAGTAATAAGGAAATAACTCTGAATCAGTTTTTCTGCCTACTGTTTAAAAGTGCTGTCTAGACCTATATTTCAAACTCTTGAATGGTTCATTCAATCATTTTATGCTTTAAATTTCTGTATTTCCTATTCTTGACAAGTTTTTGAAAACAGATAGAAAAGAATCATCTTCTCAGCTAAATAAGGCAATCAAACACTCAGTTTGAGGATCTCAGAAATCAAAAGAATAAATATGGAAGTCAGTCAGTAGTTTCAGAATCGGTAGTCAGGAAGAAATCTTTGCTCTGCAATTGGTACCAAATGAATTTTAAAAAGCATTGTAAGCATATTACTTTTTGTGTCAGTCCAAATCTGTGCCTGTGCCAAAGTTTCTCTGCTGCTGTTTTGCAGAAAGCAGAATCCTGTGGATCCCAATTACCAGCCTTTTCTCTAGGCTAACATCACAGAAGCTGAAAATTTGGAGTCACCTACTTTATCTCTGAGTCTTGTCTTTGAACTACAGTAATAAAGGCCAATTTCTGTCATTATTTCTTAACAAGTATCTGCAGAATGTAGGAAATTTTTGAAGACAAGTCAGTTTCCTGTAGAGTTAAATAGAATTATTCAGCTGCAGAGACTATATTGTGAATAGAGATATATACACTTGTTCTTTGGTGGAGTGTGGTGAGAAATGACTCAAACCCAAAGCCTACTAACCTCATACTGGTTTGACAAGTACTGTGTGTTTCCTACTGTTGCTTAAATTAATGAAAAGAAATTCAGGAAAAATGTGTTGAAGACAGCAAAATATTGAACCTTGGTGGATCTCTGTCGTCCTAACCACATGGGTCCTTGCCAACATCTCAAAAACTAATAATCCTTCTCACAAATGCATTTAAGCCGCAGTAATTTAGTACTGCTATGCATCTGTAACTTTTAATTATCTGTTTAATCAGGCTGTGAATAAACTAAAGTAGGTTAATTTGAAAAATCCTATTTGGACGAAGTGTTTTGACTGGCTCTGAAACATAGCCAGCACCTAGTGAGATTATAGTAATAAGGAAAGATGGATTTTTTTCCTGGAATTTGTGCTATTAATTTGGATATCCCACAATATCACTTCACATATTTCAGCAGGCTGACATTTATTATTTTCAATTAATGTGTCACATGGTCGCAAAAAAGCAATAGCTGGTGACAGTCTAGATGTGATGGAGAAAATATTTGTGGTTACAGATTACATCTTTCCAGTCATGTCTTTTGAAACTTTACTTTCCCCTTCAAGATGGCCTGCTAGGTAAAACTGTGCTATCTATGTGATGTGAACAAATGCTGTACTTGCCTTATCCAGCTTATAGCCTGAATAAATCTATTATTACACAGCATCTTTTGACTTCTTGAAGACTGTTTGTTTGTGTGTTATTAAGGTGTAATAATAGATTCGTGTCTGTAATGTGTATTGTTAATCTTGATGTTCATTATCTCCACTGTACGCCTCCAGGGACTGCTATTTACACTGCTGTGGAAATGCTAATTAATTTCTGTATTCAAAGTGTCAACAACTAGCTTCTCATTTCCAAAAAAGTATTGTACTACTTATATTGTCTTGAAAGAAAACTGGGGGAAGGGTGGAAGACTTTTTTGAACTGCAGGGTGGAGAGAAAATTGAAGTTTAAATCACTCTGATATCTGCACTATTTTAAGCATTCACTACATCACAAATTGCAGTGAAACTCTACTTTCAGACTGAAGACCATTGTGTTTTCTAGTCACTATTCAAGTTGCAGGAATTGAATGTGCTTCAACGAATATATCTGTGTGTGACTGTAAATTTATGGATATAAGAAAAAGGCTGAGAATGTATATCAGCTAAATGCCTTCTTCCGGTTTCAGACACTGTTCCTGTATTTCCTCAGCTACCACTGGGTATATCAAATAATGATAAAAATCCACCTCAGGTACGAGATAAATAATTCACTGAAATTATTGGTATGTGCAAGTATTTGGGGAATAGAATTTTGCTGTTTTCTGCTATATGTATGAGTAGCCTCATTGAGTCATTATACAAAAAAAAAAAAAGTACTTAACCTTGAAAAGGATGAGAATTTTTCATTTCTAACATCCCTACAGTTATGCCTCATAGCTATTTCAGAAGAAAGGTGAGAGTAAGAAACTCAGGTAGCATACAGATATTGAAAACTCTAGGCTGAAAGGAGAAAAGGTCTCAGAAAGGAAGGGCCAATCTTCCTTGATGTTATATATAACATTTTAAGAGAGGATGATCAGAAACCTTAAAAACCTTCACATGTGTTACAAGGTAACAATTTAACAGCCAAGTTGCTGCGTTTTTTACTTGAGCTATACATGTGGAAGTATTTAGTATATAAAATAATATACATATACATATACATATACATATACATATACATATACATATACATATACATATACATATACATATACATATACATATACATATACATATACATATATATAAAATAAATACAGTAGCCTAGTATAGTTACAGAATGTTTTTCTAATCAGCAAATCGTTTAAACACCTTACATCTTTTACTCTACTTAATGTAGTGAAGTATACAAATTTCTGTGTTTTGTAAATGAAACATGTAGGTAACAGTGAATGCTTCTGATAAAACTTTAATCCAACACAAAAAGTACCAGCTGTGTTTCAAGCTAATATAAAACAAGACAAATATAAGTGTTTGGATTTGCCTTACCAGAACTGATTTGTGTTTCTTGCTGGCCAGGGGGCCACTTTGTTTCTTCTGAAAACTAAATGCATTTAGGAGATGGGATGTCAGATAAGGTAAATACAATTATAATTTACCATCTTCTAAAATGTTCCAGTCTCATTTATGTGTAAGTACTTGTGAAAAAAAAAATGAACCTGATGACTAATTTTTCCTAGCTCACAAAAGTGCTCAGTAATAGAGAGGGCTTGATGGAAGGTAAACACCAGACATTTCTAGAGTTGCAATCCTGTATCATGAAAGAGACAAGGGAAGTTATTTAGAGCATAAAACAAGAAACAAATATTGAGAACAAATTCTGAAGTTATTTCACAAACCTTTTAAAATGTTAAAAATAAATAAATTTTAAAATTTAAAATATTAGCATTAACAGGACCATAATCATATATGCACAATTTTCAAAAGCACAGAAATGGAGGTGGGCACTCAGTGGATATGGTTTTTCACTAAAGATCCCTGTAGACACTACAACAAAACACAAAAATTTATGCAACTGAGTACTAAGAAAGAACTTCTCTTCAGATACTGTTAGTCTTGAGATACTATTATAGTGTAGAACAGCATGCTTTTCTATGACCTTATCTATGCAGGGAAAAAAAAATGTATGTACAATGTTGTGAAAAATCATAAAAAGCTACAGGGTGTTACACAACAGATCCAGATCTGAATTCTTTACACATAGAAAATGCCTAATAAAGTTTAAAAGCTCACAAAGCCTTAAGGATTCAACAAACCACCAAAATCCAACAGAGAATCAACCTATAATTATGTAGTTCAAATCTTGTTGCATACACTTGAAAAGGCAGCTTATCTACTAAGTGGTTCCTCTCTGTAGTATATGGAACACTGTAACTCTTTTCTTGAGTACTCCTGAATTGTACCTTTTAACTTAGTCCCATTTTCTTATGTATTAGTCCATAATAGAAGGATACATAAGAAAATTAGTCCATAATAGAAGGATTTTACAATTGAATTGATGAACCCAACAGAGAGACCTTTGTGAAGAGGCTTTGTGGAACAAATGAGTGACTAAAAACCATCTGCAGCTTGATCTACTCTTTGCCTGGAGTGGTGCAATAACAGTGATTTCTGAAGAGAAAGATTTTCCACAGATAAGGCTAGAGGTAGATTGTGATTATTAATTGTGCTAAATTGGTTTGTTGTGCATTTGAGTGCTTTCCTTATCTTTGTATGTTGGTGGTGTTATGACAAACCAATAGGACAAGAACATCAGGAAAATTAAATTTCAAATAGTCATGTAATCCTCCAGGGCTCATGAGCCTTCAGAAGCTAAGGTTGGCTGAAAATCATCTTAAGTTGTGGCTTTCAAGAGGATGTGTATGCGTGGAGCTTAAAGATACAGTTTTTGTAAGATTAACTGTCTGGATAATTTGATTTAAAGCATCTGCTTTACATAAATTCTTTTCTCTGACAATTTGCAGTAACTTCTCTGACATTAAACTGCCATAGTATTTAAGTATTTCTTACTGAATCATGCATCTGCATTTGCTTTAAAATTTCAGATCTTTTATTTGAAAAGAATTTAGTGGTTTGGGCAAAACTTAAAAGATAGAGCTTATAGCCTCAAGGGAGCCTGCGGAAGCTGTTTTCATCTTGTCTTTTAACTTTCCAGGTTAGAATGTAAGATGCAGATTTGAGGACTCACTTTACTGGAGTTGTATGAATCCAGATCACATTCAGCAGTTGTGATCACACCCGCAGAGCTCAAGATTTGATGCAAATGTTTATGATGAGATGCACATGGGAATGACTCACTTGGCAGGGCCCTGGAGGAGCTCGGGAAGTGTCTGAGGATGGCAGAGTCATAGCTTCCCAAGCCACAGGATGAAATGAAGAAGATGTTTGGAATCCAGAGGGGAGTTTGATGTGACACCTGAAACAAAAAGAGGTTAGAAAGACAGTCCTGCCTACAAATACAATACCTAAGAATATAAGGCATAACCACTGCTCAGCCTAGTCTGAATTCTGCCTTGGACACTTGCAATAGAAAATGCTATTTAGTGAGGACATGCAAGCCTGAGGTTTTATAGGCACTTGTCCAGATATTTCCCTAGTTCCTTCTTGAATCTCAAGATACTGTGTGCCTCTGCAGCCTCCTGTGGCATAAAGCTCCAGAATTATCTTACTTACTTTGTAGAGAAGTACTTTCTTTTATTAATCATAAACTAATCTCCAAATAGCATTTAAAGTGATTCTTAGCTCTTGCATTTTAGTATATGAAGAACAATCCTCCTTTTAGATTTATTGGGGTTTAACTCAGACACTAATCAAGCCTCATGCAGCCTCTCTCTCACTCCCCCACTAGCAGGACTTGGGAAAAAACTGGAAGGGTAAAAGCTGGAAATCTCATGGATTGAGACATAGACAGTTTAATATGAAAGGCAAAAACCAAGCACGAAAGCTAAACAAAACAAGGAGGGAATTCCCTGGTTCCCATGGGCAGGCAGTGTTCAGCCATCTCCAGGAGAGCAGGGGCCCATCCCAGGTAAGGGTGACTGGGGAAGACAAAGACCATCACTCCAAACATGTCTCCCTTCCTGCTTCTTCCTCCCACTTTATATCCTAAGAGTGATGCCATATGGTCTGGAGTATCCCTTCAGTCTGTTTGGGTCTCCTGTCCTGGCTATGCCTCCCATGTACCCCTAGGTTCCTCACCAGTGGGGCACTACAAAAACCAGAAATGATCTTGTCTCTCTGTAAGCCCTTCTCAGCAAAACCAAAAATATCTCTGTATTATCAACCCTGTGTTCAGCACAAATTCAAAACACCAGCTCCACACCAGCTACTATGAAGAAAATTAAGTCTACTCTAGCTATAACCAGCACCAGATTATGTATTGTGTCCTTGATTTTGTTAATCTGAGTAAATCTTGACCCCTCTATCTCCCCATTCTCCTCTCTGCAGACTCCTGGTTTTGCAAGTCTTCCTTACAGGACTGCTGCTCCATTCTCAGGGCTGCTCTGTTCCTCCCTTGCCTTCACAGCAGGATGAGTTCACTCTGAAAGAGGTCATCCTTCCTGAGATGTGCTCTTGAAAGAACTCTAACTCTGTTTGCATGCATTGCTTTTAGCTGATTGGTTTTCCTAAGTCAGATATTTACGAAATACATCCTTACGGCTCTTATCATAGATGATGTTGTTTTAATCTTTAATACCTGAGGTAAGGCAGTACCAATATCCCCATTTAGGAGATAGGACACTGAGACACAGAGAAATTGGTAGCATCTGGCATCGTTATTAATTTAATATAAGTCTCTTAAGCTTATTCCATCAACGGAGAACATGCTGCTCTAGCCAGAAAATACGATTTTGCTCTTACTAGCAAAAGGCTATGGGTCTATTAAGGCCTTGCAAGGTCTCAAGTATATTCTGTACTAATTTTGCCTGAGCTAGATCTCATTTGTTTTTACCATTGTTAAGTTATCAAGCAACTATTTTCTAACCTGTTTTTACTGAACCTCTCTAAATACTTTAATAGACATTTGGTTTATGATAAAATAGAACTGGAGGACAGGTAGAATTATGAGTCTCTGTCTGGTTACCTATGACAAGGATGCAGACTGCTAAGAAAAAAATTAAAAAAAGCTCTAAGCAGATCCAGTGCTGAGAAAGAAGATGGTACTCTCATGGACATCATGCCCAAAAAAGACATTTGTTTGAATACTTCCTTCTTTTCTGAGAGAGACTGAACCTGTTGGCTGTGCACTGGGGATAAGAGAATGATGGGCAGAACACCAGAGAAAAGGCAGATGTGTATACTTTCAATAAATTTTATTCCTTTTTCTCTGTCTAGCCTCTGTTCCAGGTCAGCTTTTCCTGGCATCAGAGGCACTAGGAGCTTTTTGTATAGCAATTTTAATATGTTCTTAATTAGAATTTTCCATATTAATTAGGCAAGCCAGGCCCATAAATAAGACATTAATATGAGTAGTAGGAAATTTTAAGCTCTGTAGATATGGTTCATCCATAAGAGGCTTTGGTATGTAAAATTGACTTCTTCATGTGGATTCCAGCATGCAACAACTTTTAGCTTTAATTGTCCCTAAGTGTAAAGTCCATCTAGACCCATGTATCTGAAAAGTATGTATATTTTGATGAATAATTCTAAATGAGTGTGATTGTAGTTCACGTGAAATTTAAGTGGCAAGTGACTCATATACCCATCTCTAGCCTATGATATAACTTTAGCAAACACTATATGTTGTATTTTTAGGTTAATTTTTCAGATACAATATTTGGAAATGGAGTGTTTCCTAAAAATCAATTGAACAAGGTATACATTCTGTTAACATGATTATCCTGTTATTTAGAGGGATCAAATTTGTGACTAATTAAAGTCATATGGCTTAAATTTTCACATTTTGAACAGCTCTTCCCCAGATGAAATTTTTTACAGCTATCAATTTTTTGGCTGCCTTGTAATGCCAGCTCTGTGATGAGTAAAATTAAAAAATTGACAGTTATATTAATAAATTGTCTCCTGAAACAGCAGACCTGACGTATCTCAAGCTTTCTAATTACAGATGCTTCCTGTACTTATCTGTTACTCTGACAAGAGCAATATATGTCTGTAGGTCAGTGGTCAAAAATCAAGAAAAGAGAAGAGAAAAAAAAAAAGTATTTAACTTTCTATTGCTCTTATTTCTGGTGGGACAAACTTGATACAACAGTGTTCCTTTTCTGAATTAAGATTACTGATACAAGATTCATACTAAACCACAGAAAAAAAATACCTTTTGAAATCTCTCACTTCATTAAATACGTTTTCATAATAGCTTTACAACTTGTTTTAAAACTTGTTTAAAACTTGCTTTAAGTGTTAATCACATATATCGTCTTCAAGGACATTGAGTGCTGTGACCCATTTTGAGATGATAGATGTTTTCTGTTAATTGTAAATAAATCCTAGAATAATGTAAATCTATTTTCTAGCAATCTAGCAGAAACAATAAAAGTTTTCAGCAGAAGTATAGGTTACCTGTGTGCTCAAGGAGAAATTGTGAGCATTCTGTTACTTAGCAGAGCTATCTAGCTTGAGTTGTGTAGGTACAAACAAAAGAGCACCACAAAAAACACTCAAGAAAATTATCTTGGTAATAACAGGGAGCAGGACCAGCAGTATCACTCCTATCTTGTGACCTTGATGTCAATGGGACTCCTCACTGGTCACTCTTGTGAGATCCTGTGCACTTAAACACAGTTTCTGATTATATTTTGGCTGGGTACTTTGACCTAAAGAAGTACTTGATCTACTTTGACCAAGTTGTAAGGAACTCTACAGAGCAAAATCAGCATTCAGTTTACAATGAAAGACCATAGGATTTATGACCAAAATATTTATGCATTCATTTATTATTTATTCTTTTATAGCATTAATATGCTATAATTATTATTGCACTCTGAACAATATCCATCTTAAACTTAACAGAAATTCTGTCCTAGTTCATACAAAGGCCATTAGGCATGTATTACACGGCAGAACCATGCTTTCACATTAGATAGATTTATATCTGATTTACTACCCTATTGAACATGCCATTCTTTTAACATGTGGTGTGTACATAACAGATGGATTTACCTACATTGATTTCAGAGCAGTCAAGGTTATATCTCTAACAAGCTTTTTGTTTGGTTGCTTTAACTAACAATTCACAAAATATAGTACTATAGTACTGGGTAAAAAGCCAGTTTATGTCTGAAACACTATTTAGATATTAATCTAATAACACTTTTCTCTGTTGAGATTTAGAAGCTGATTTTTGTGTGTTCACTTCAGAATTTGTACATTGATCAAGTTGTTAACTCACTGCTTTTGCAAGCTTAAAATTTTTGTTTGCATCAAACATGATTTGTGATGGTGCATAAAACTTCCTGGTTTGGAGTACTCAGATTTATATCTAAGTACATGGGCTATATCTTCACAGCCTACATTGTTTCATCTCTCCATTCTTAAATTGGATATAGGAGTATATAGAGAGGTTAATTTTACCTGAGTTAACCTTTCATGAAGCTCAAGTGTTGAGCAGATTTTCTTCTCTGAAATGAATAAAGAGATATATTCTAGGATCATAAAACTGTTACAGCAACCAACATGGAAACAGTATCCATTTCTTAAAAGCTCATTTTTCAGTATTAGTTGTTTTTACATTTATTAGTCTTTAATAGGGAGATTAAATGTAAAATGAAAAACAAGGAGGCTATTATTATTCTAAACAATTTTATATTGAAATAAAACTGTATTTAATATTTCCCAAAAAAATCTATAGTGAGTGCATTGAAATAAGAAAATACAAGACAGTATTCAGGTTTCACAATTTAATTGTGTTGCATAGACACTCACAGAGTGAATATGAATAAAGCATATGTGCTCATATGAACAACTGTATTTCTCAAAAAGGATAAACATTCATCATATACATGATAATGGAGGTCCTTATTTCATGCCTTTGACATGACATCTTTGCCTGGATCAAGTGTGACTTGAACCAATTTTCTACAACTGAGCAGTCTCCTTGTCCTATGTGGCAACTCCAGCAAATGCATGAGCATTTGTTACATATTATTTTAAACTATGTTCAAAGCATGTCTTACATAGGAAAGACTGAACTGTAAGAAGGTTCCTAGGTTGTCCTGGTTGCCCACTCCAGATGTTAACCAACAGTGCATTCAAGCTTGCAAATAGCATCATTTAGTTGGCTTTTGCACAGTAGGAACCAACTGGGGGAAATCTCTAGGTCCATCCTACTCACATAGGAGCAGCCTGGATAGACACATGTACCACAATTTTAAATACAGATTAGTCTAGAGCTTCTCCTTTATACAGTAAAAATGGCTTAAATTTCCTAGATCTTGAAACCCCAGGAAATTACAAGTGACAAATTTTCAGAATAAAAGAACTCTATTATGTTCAAGTGAAGTACTTGCCTTAAAGCTCAGGAACTTTTTTCTCCTAAAAGCAAATCAAGACTATGAAGTACTTTTAAAATACAATTAAAATAAGACAAGGTCCTGGAAGGTTAAGGTATCTAACTGATACAACTGTACAGACTGGTCTTGTTGCATCCTTCTGTAATAAGAGATCCACTCCCCTTGCATCTCTCATGACACACAGTATTAGATAGCCTGAGTATTTGCCCACTAACAGAACCTCCTTCTCTCAATCCTGACCAAATCCAGAATATTAGGATACTAGCTTGATAATTCAACAAACTTACTTTAGACAACAAGAACATTTCTGTTCTCTTTATTTCTTACTTGAAGAAACTGTTCCTGGATATTCCACTATTTTACTCAACTGCAGTTTGTTTCCTATCTGTAAAATAATAATGATAATAATCATAATCATAATTGTGGGAAGTTGACAGGCGGTAAAAACATAAAGGTATGGAAATTATAGGGGAAAATATGATTACTACTACCTGAATGGAATTCAATCAGCATGTCTAACCTCCCAGAGAGTATAAAATCTAAGGGGGACTAAAAGGAGGGTAGAGCAGACTGGAGGTACTTCAGCCAGGATCTGTTGAAACCTTTGCAAAGAAGGAAACTCAGTGGTACTTTATAGCTGATAAAGTCACCAGCGATCCGTGAACCTTATTCTGTCAGAATTTTATTTATAAAGAGTATTACTCTGTAAACTGTTAATGCGACTCCTTCAAGGGCACTGGCCATTGCTGGCAGCAGGTAAAGGTGTGGAGACGCAGGAGGGAGTCTCTCTGTTTGGCATGTGACCCTGAACAGTCAGTGAAACCACCCTCCAGTCTTGTGAACTGTTCAGAGAAGAGTCCCCATAACAGGACACTGACAGACTGGTCAGGAGCAAGGGTTTTGGCTTTCCTGGAGTGCTGACAGACTAAGGAAACACCAAGGGTTTGAGTATATCTTCTGTTTCCGCATAGCATTAGGAGACTGGATATTAGGTTTTGGGAATGCAAACTCTGTTGAGAATGATCATTATTTTATAATTAAAGAGAGGTTCCTTGCATGTGAAACTACGAGTCTAGAAGGAATATAGATATGAGAAGGTGTATGTCTAATTGTATGAGTACTCCAACAACAAACGAAAGATGATATTTAAAGAAATATTTCAAATATAATCAAACCAGCTACATCACACCAGACACAGAAAGAGAGAGTGTAGCATAATAGTTACATATTAAGCAGGCTTGGATTTTATTATGCAAGCCATAAATGTATTTATTTCACATAAATGTTAATATTAGAATTTTATAAATAACACTGCATTATTAAAACCCATACATAGTCTCCATAGGAACCATTTCTGTTTTGGGTGTATTATAAATGTCAGTGTGTTCTCTCAGAGTCCCAACTGATTTCTGTGTACAGTGACCTTTTGCATTTTTATAGACCCCTACATGCAGCAATCATTGCTAGTGGGAGTTTATGTGTTTACCTGAAGTCAACATTGCCAGAAAAAAAAAAAAAGAGATTTAAAAACTACTCCTTCTAAAAATGTTAACTTAAAAATGGCTAAGACAGTCAGTAAATATATCACAAAGATGTATTAATCTCTTTCTCCCCTTCCTTTCACTAGAAAACCTGAAAACTAAATGCTAACTTTGGTGAATGGTTTGCAGATATTAGCATCTCAGAATAAATGTAAGAGAGGGGTAATTAATCTATTTTCTTCATGTAATTTATCTTCGAGTCTTATTTCTAGTGTTTTGGGCTTTTCTTAGTAAGTGAGAAACATCTACACTGCTATAGCTATAATAGATACTTTTTTAAAAATTTTTTAAATGCTGCAAAGGAATGCATAATGGGGCATCCTAGAGCATGGACAAGCAATCATGCTGTATATTATAATTAAGAAGTCTTGTAAGTATGTGCAGCATTTCGTATCTAGCATTCTAATACATAGCAATTGTGTCTCTATTTGGAGGGCTCATTTGAGAATTGGAGGTGTGACTGCAGCAACACTCCCAGAGCACAGTGGGAACAGATTTTCAGCACTGGCTCCTTATTTCCCCAGCAATCCCTGGGGTGCAAAAAGAGATGGAGGGGAGGGAGGATTAATTCTCTGCCATGTTGTTCCACCTGGTTTTGCTTACATATTTTTTCAAGGAGGCAAACCTACCCTCTTAACTATCCTAAGTGGAGATTAGAGGCTTCAATGAACAAAACTTCCTTTTCTCATCTATGCTAATACCCACAAGTTTGGGGCTCTTGTCACTGCCCTTTGTGAAAACATGACTCAAATGTGGGGTCAGTCACAGGTGATGAAAACATGATAATCAAACTGTGACTGCCCAGTTGGAAGAAATTCAGAATCAGTTAATTCAATATTTTAGCTGGTAGGAAACATTTCACTACAGATTGCTGATACCAGCTACAATGCTGTTTAAGACTGTCATAACAGAGACCTTGGCAGGACTCCAGTCCCATAGAACAATAAATGTAATGCCTGTGTCAGAAAATTACAAAAATTATAAGACTATTAAACCAACATTATTATTCCCTTCCTAAATCTGTCAGTAATCATTATAGTAACAAATTAGTTATGTTTCTCTTCTGGACAGCTACGAGCATGTGAATCTTCTTTTTAAAAATCTGACTCTGAGCCATTTTATAATTGCACTAAGACACTCCAAGGCATATGTCACCATGCCTCTGAGATGAGCATTATCTCACAGCAACACACACCTTGTCATGTATTATTTATCACTCTAAAGTGTCTTGTAGTTTTCATTAACAATTATATCTGGCTTTAAGAAATAGGAACATACTTCATTTTAACTGTTTCAGTGATAAAATACTTTTCAAACTTTGTATGCAGATGCTAAACTCTGGATATTAACAACAAAGAGCGCCGTTTTCACTAACATTCTGCCAAAAACATTAAAAAGGAAAAAATAATAACAAACGTCTTTTTTCACCTGGGAATGACAACAAACATCCCCTTTTCTCTAGCTGATTCCTAGTAACCTTTCCACTGGCTTCACACACTGTGCTGCCCCTTGGGTCTCATTGTCATCTTTTCCTTGTGAGGAGACAGATGCAGCACGATAGTTAACTGTTGCCTAGATGTAGGCCAGGATTTTCTTGGAGAAAAGCAGATGGGTGAGAGTGCCTAAGAGGCCAAATCTGTCCTGTATTTGACACCAGGCTTTTGTCCTTAAGTAATTGCAAAAGACACTCTGAGGCTCCCCTGCCTATAAATTAGGTGGTGCTGGGAAATATACCTCATAGTTTAAGGTCAGTTATTTCTTCCAGTCATTTGTACTTTTAGGCTGTTAGAAAGCTTCCTAGCCTGGTGCTGGCTGGGTTTTCTCTCCCAAAGAAGAGAAAGGCATTATTTGAGAGTGTGCAGGTCCTGGGGAATGTTTGCAGAGTTTTTCCCACCCCTCTGGGAACCAGCAAAGGCATAGTGGCATAGGTAATGACTGTAACATGCCAGTGGGTATGAGTGAATGATCTCAACTTGTGTCAGTTTTAGTGTTCTTTCTGATTTTCACCCATTCACTCAGTCACAAATTGTAAGAGTCATATATAGGGAAACATTAATCAATGTTCAGGATTTATGAAACATTGATTACATTTCAAAAAGCTGTGTAAAATATTTTGACCAATGTTAATAGAAAATTCCATTGGAATGCCTTTGATGCTGTAGAGGGCTTTCAAAGTTTCTGAGTTTAAACCAAATGAACAAATAAATAAAAACAACAATGCCATCTCCCCTCACTCCCCATCCCCCCCTCCCCCTCCTCCCCCCACGATTTTAGGTTCTTTATCTGCTGTATAATACTACTTTGTTAGCTTCCTTACCTGCTATATATTCTTATTTTGTGAAACGGAAGTTGCACTGCATTAATTTTACTCTGCACATCATCAAGTTTAAAAAATTTGAGATGATAATTTTGTTTGAATTTCTCCTTTTTTTTTTTTTTTTTTTTTGCAAAATTGTGTTAGCAGTGCTAAAACAAACCCACAAGAGAGTTTTATTTCTGTAACCTCTGTTTCATATAAACTTACGTCCCATGGCTAATAGGCCATGGTAACAGATTTTGGGGTATCTTTGATATAACAGCTTTGCAAATTCTTCATTTTAACTAACAATTAATGTAACAGACATACTGACTAGGCATTTCCCATATATCCCGAAAGACATGAAAAACAATTATTTAAGGGAAAGAAGATGACAACTGAACCAAAAAAATGTTCACTTTTTAAAGTAATTTTAGATGACCACAAAGGTGAATGAAAAAACTTGAGAGCGAGGTTCAGTGTTTTAATCAAGGAATGAAAGAAAATGTTCCTCAAAAATTACTTCAACTGAAATCAACTAGAAGATCATTTGGGCTGTAGCCTAGGTATGAACTGAATTAATACCACAATCCTTTAGCATTAGGTGGGATATTGTTTATTTTAATGTTTTCAGATACCTTAATTTCACTGCCATAAAATACTCTGTATATTCAAAGATAATTGTTCCATCATCTAAGTAACAAATGAGGCTTTTAACCTTAGCTCTTGCTGCTTATGAAACACTGTAAAATAAATCACAAAAAAAAAAAATGGGGGGGGGGGGCTGTACTCACTGTGGTATGAAAGTTTCCACATGAAAAAGTAACTTAATAACTTTAGCTGCTTAATTATGTCACTACTGTATGAAAAGACTCCTATGCAGATAAATTATAGAGCATTACTTTAGTTTCCAGTGCAGAACAGCTTCCATCTTGCATGCTATTAAACAGATTTGTTCTCAGCCATGCAACCATAGCATGAAACCATATTCCTCTTTCAGCAACAGATGTTGTTTGAAAGAGTTACAGTAAGAAAAGCATTATTGGAAATGTTATTGCATTGTGATATTTCACTACTAGCCATTTAACTGCTAAATAAATAGGGTTTAAAATGTGCCCTCGGAGATACAGTCAAGATGTATTTCATAGCAAGAAACATCTCAATTATCTAAATTTTATAAAAGGGTTAGAAAATAAACTGATATAAGTAATTCATGTTGGAAAACTTCCTCATTGATACTCTTATCATGGTGAAAGAACAGTCATTATATTATGCAGCAGAATATAGAACTTCAGATTAATTGTTGATCCAGGAAATTTTGCCTATGCATATCATGCAAAATATCATTTCCATCTTCAGAATTGTTTAAAAAATTGAGTGGATGCAGCACTTTGCAATATGGTTTAGTGGCCATGATGATATTTGGTCAAGGTTGGATTTGATGATCTTGGAGGTCACTGGCAACCTTGATAATTCTATTCTATGATTTAAATAAAATTAAATAAATGTAATATTTCATTTTTAATTTTTTATTTTAGGAATAGAATAATGATATGGTTGGTACCTGTAAAACCTCCATCATATTTTAACAGGTCTCAGAACACTCCATTAAAGGGTCAAACATTAGTGACACATGCTACCATTCATACTCCTAAATGTCATCTTTCTTGAAGATTTAAATTCGCACAGTCCACATAATTTTTATTTTAAATGACTCTGCTATGTGCTATTAAATATATAGGTCGTGTTGAGCTTTTTCCCTTCCCTAGTTATACATACTTGAATTGGATATTTCTGAAGGTTGTATGTAAGAAACCAGGAGGCTGATATTTCCTCATTAAAACATGGTGATGAAGGTACCAACATGCAAGTTTTCCCCTGCAGTTCACTCAGCTTGGTGTTGTCATTAGAACCTCTTTTGACAAAAATTACTCAGAGTGTCTAGATTTTTCAGAAGAATGGTTTTCCTGAAAACATTGGGAAAACTTGTTGCTTTCAAGCAGGACAGATTTGTGTGTATGGAGTTGTAGAGGAACCTTGCTATTTATGAAGTTTTTCCTGTTTATGATGATATTTTAGAAAGCCAGACCTAATTTCTAACACTCTGTCATGGTCTCCCTTCTGGATTAGCTGCAGCTTGTTATGAAAAATGTGTGACATATAAGGATTCAGGTGAAAGGAGAGAATGCTCATTAAGCTTCTGAACTAAAAGTCCTTAAGGAGAGAAAAAATCAATTTAAGGTTTGGTGGGATTCACATACCACATTTTATTTCAGTTCATTAATGAAGAACATTTCAGTATGCTATGAATCAATATAAAAAATTAGAACGTCAGTTTTATTTATTTAGTGTTTCAATGTTATAGAGAATGAATTTTCCACTAAACAAAATGAACAGTTTAGGTGAAGAAAAAGGGGACAAATGCCCAAACTTCCCTGTAAGAGATAGAATGAAATTAATTTCTACGATTTAGTGCAGGAAGTTCCCTGAAATATACCTAGGAGTCCAATGTAGGACCCTCCTTTTTAGAGTTATTTTTCCATTTAAAGACTAAATTTTTCTTATGAAAGATCCAAATTATATTTTTATGTATTTTGTTCTTGAGACAAACTTTTACCTTGCTAAGTTTTCTATAATTTTTTCCTATATTTTCTAGAATGCTACTTTCCACAGACATCTTGAGTGATACATGTAAACCAACCAGACAAAAAAGCCCACCTCAAACCAATATTTTCCTTCAAACAACCTTCTTGATTTTATAAAAAGACCCTGTGTGCAGCAAGCACTTAAACTTTTTTTTTTTTTAATGTCTGTATCCTGTATCTGATGGAAGAGAAAAAATGAGCTTTATTTAGACAGATATATGAAAATTTTGAGGAATTTGAGAATGGCCTCAGGAAGAATACAACTTCTTAGTCTTAATATAAAACAAGTGGCTTATATTATTATTGCTAAATATACCCTGCAAAAGAGCTAATGTTAAGTGTGTATTATACCAATAAGGCAGATATGTAATTAAAGAGGTAGTGTGAGAGTCATTTTAATGTTGCTCTACGGATAAATGCAATAAAAATGTTATAAAATGTGTTGAAAGTAAAAAAAAAAGTAAATATTGACCTCTGATTTATTGAGTTTCATATTCCTGTGAAAACAGGATTTCTTGATCTTAATGAAAGCTTTACAACTGAGAGGAAAATTCAAATTTTGATTAAAAATAATGAGTGCACCAGAACTGTTTTCTATGTTTTCTATGTATGCTGCAGATTTTTATGGAAGTCAGGATGCTGTTTACCGATGGAGAAACAATAGTGCCTTTTATAAATGAACCAAGAAACACTGTTTTATAATCTGAATTTACAGTAATGCCAAAGGATGTATGCTATGTACAAGTTTAAATAAATTATCTCCCCTTCCATTACATATGTTTAAGCCTTGAAATGTGTGATAAAATATAATATCATCAGATGAAAATTTGTAGGAAATGGTGTCTTGCTATAATGTTTTCTAGAGAGTTTTTAAACCTCATTCATTCTATCTAGCAGACAGATTATTGCATTTCCCTACAGATGGAAAACAAAATTCCAATTTGAGAGAAACTATGCAGACTGAAACTACTCATTATTGACAAATATGAAGAGCTGGGTCTCCTCCTAGGATTACATATGAGGAGAGGATGACATTTGTGACCTTTTTATATTTTGATGTAATGAAAGTTTGAGTTCATAACAGTGTGACTGGAGCCACTTGACAATTGTAATGGACTTTGTGAGTGAAAGGTAGTTAAGAAATATATCTGGAGAAAAAGAATTTAGTTGGCCTTTTGTTCAGTCTGAAATCACCAAAGTTTCTGCCAAGCTTTTATCTATAAAGAGGAGGGCATTCAGTCATATACTTTCTCAAAATAAAGTTTTTCCTCAGGGATGGTTTTTCTGATATTGTAGTTTGAGGTTTCGATAGCAGAATCTTTTGAAGAACCCTGTGGCATGTTTTGAGGAGATAATGAGGAAAAATGTTTTCCTTTTTAAGCTTGAGAGCTATGGCAGAAAAACAGTCAAATTTATTTCAGCTCTGTTACCTTTTATTGATTTATAGATAACATAATTGTCAAATAAAGATCTTTAATGCTATCCTTTCCACATGTCTCTTCCTCATCTTTTCAGCCCAACAATCAGAACTTAATCCTTTAAGAAAATATGCCCTCTGGTCATGGTATTTCAGAGATCAGCTTATTAAAGACTCCTTTTGAACATAACCCTAGAGATCAACAGGTAAGGAAGTTAAGCCCACATGATACAGGATTAAAAATGTGTTTTGAAGCAAATACTTAAAAAAAAAAAAGTCCTTCACAGCATAGTGAAATAAAATTTGTATTTAAAATAGTTGCTCTAAAATAATAAGAATTGAATTAAAAAAAAAAAGGATCTAACTGCTATAGGAAATAATTCAGGTGAATTTTAATTTTTGAAAATTCTTAATTCTAAAGACAAATTTAATAGAGCAGTGAATAAGCTAGTACATGTGACAGGATTGACATGGGAAGTGGTATGTTCTTGCATAACATGTAAATTATTGGGGAAACTATAAAAACATATTTCACAGTTGTGCAGAAAGGGCTTGAAGGGGTATGGAGAAATACTTCCCAATTGCCTTGGGAGGCTAAAGTAAGACTGTCTTAAAAAATGCCTTCAGGGACTAAGAGATGTTATTTCTCATGGCAATTTGCCTTGGTCAGTTGCCAGATGTCCATGCAGTTGCTCTCACTCCTTTTCCTCAACAGGATTGGCAGAGAATAATAAGATGCAAAAAATCCCACATGGGTCTAGATAAAACCAGTTCAGTAAGAAAAATATATCTTGCCTTACAAGGAAGGCAGAAAGAGAAATTAATTCACTATTTCCCATTTTTTAGCAGATGTCCTGGCACTTTCTGGAATTTGGGAGGCTGTGTGTGTAGCCTGGTAGACAACTAAGCCCCACAGAGCTCACACCACGCCATGGAACAGGGACTTGAAATCACTACACATGTAACAGCTACTTGGGAAGACATACACCATTACTCTGAATATTCTGTGGAACACCGTTCCATCACCATTCCAGGCATTGAGATAAATCTGGAAGGCTCCTTCTCACCCTTCTTGAAGACAGAGTGACATTTTCTTTCCTCCCATCTTCAGACATTTCTCCTACTAATCATGATCATTCAAGGATTGCCAAGAATTTCTTCACAAGGGCATTTTCCAGCTCCTTCAGGACTCACGGATGCATCCTGTCAGGCTCCATAGGCTTACACACATTCAGTTTGCTTAAGTATTCTCTGATGTGATTGTCTTCCATCAAGGGTGCTCCAGGGTCTTATCCCATGTGAATATACTGAGCAGATCATTGAAGAGACCAGAATCTGATCCTCTGAAGCCCAGTGTTGTGGTCTTGCTTTTTGCCCTGGTCCTTCTTCTCAGGGTCCTGAACTCCACTGTCTCATGGCCACTGCAGTCAAGTCTGCCTTCAACTTTCATATTTTGTTTGTGGAGCATGAGAACCTATGGAGCACTTTTCTTTTTTGGCCCACCTATCACTTGGATCAGGAAGTTGTCTCTAACATGTTCCAAAAACCCCCTGGGTGGCTTAAATCATGCTGTGCTGTCCTTCCAGCAGATGTGGTGGTTGAAGCTCCCCACAGGGACAAGGACCTGAAAACACAAAGCTGCTTTGAGCTGACTTTAGAAGGCCTTGATCACTTATTCTTCCTGAGCAGGTGGAAGTTGCATGGTGCTGCAGTGCCACTCATACCTGTCCTCTCTGTAATCCTTACCCATAAGCTCTCAGCTGGTTTATCACCCACCCCAAGGCAGGGCACTATGTGTTTTATTTTTTGTTGATTTTTTTTTGTTTGTTTGTTTGGTTGGTTTTTTCGTTGTTTTGTTGTTTGGTTGGTTTTTTGAGCTTTTTGTTTGTTTTGTTTGCTTGTCTGTGGGGTTTTTTGGCAAATAAGTTTTATTTGGTTGATTGACCTAATATGAAGATATTCTTACAGTAGGAAGGACCTTGGGGCTATGCACAGACACAAATTATGAACACTAAAAGTGAAAGCCAAGTATACTAATTTTAGATGTGCTTGCCATTTGCTTTAAAAAGAGCTGTGGGTAGCTGGAAGTTTAGATTTCCAAGATCTATTTTCATACTGCAATCTCAAAGGTCTTTTATTTCCTGAGAAACTAATCTCCAGCTTATTTTTTTTTTCTGACAAATGGTAAATACCAAACTATATATTTCTCCTTTGTAGGAAAAATGGTACATATTTTTCATATAGACATACTTCTACACATTTACGACAGTAGCAAACTCACAATGCATTTTAACAGAGAAAATAAAGGATTTTGAAAAATTGGGCACAATTTCACCGCACAAGAATCACAGTTTCACTTCCATATGAAATAAGAACTGTTTCACCAGTTTAGAAAGTTTCCTCATCCTTTTTTCAATGAAATGAATGAATCAATAGTTGCAATGCTGAGAAAGATCTGAATTATCTCTCCAATCTCAAAGGTTTCTAATTTAAATGCTGGTCAAACATCTATGAAGCTATTTTGAGTATTTTTACTGCAATTATGAAATGTACATTACTTATCTCAAAATTATGACACACTATGGCTCAAATAACTGTGTAATTATTCAGCTTTTTTTTTTATTCATTTGCAGTCAATAAATGCCTTTACTATGTCAGAAAATGTGTATTAATATAACAGAAACAATGCTGCAACACCAGTACAAACCCTCAGAAAAGGATATTAAAACAAGCTCAGTAGTCCTTAACTCAGTCGGGTTAAAACGATATTGCTAAATTTATATACAAAGGGATTTGTTTCAGGAATTAATGCAGCAACATCATTTTGCATGACAAAAAATATGATTAATTTTAATATTGACCGTGGATTTTCTAAATGCAGAAACTGAAAGTTTCATAGATATCAAGTGTATTACAGAAAACTGTAATTTTAGATACTGGAGTTAATTGATATATGACTGTATAATCTGAATTTTTAAAGTGGGATATGGCTTTTGAGACTTGGTTTAGTTTGGTTGGTTTTTTTGTTTTCGTTGTTTGAGTATTTTGTATTTGTGCAAGACAGAAAAGTTAATTTAGTGATTTTATGAGTTCTTCTTGTTTACATAGCATACACAAGAGTTTGCATTGACAGAAAATTTTAAAAATCTATAGATATAGCGACTGTTAATAGGCCAAAGCTTTCCAAATAATTCTGTATTTACCACTTTAGCTATGAAGATAGAACATAAAAGAGGTCTCTTCATCTTGCTTGCCTCAGAAGAAACATTTCTAACAACAGAGTTATGCAAGAAAACAGAGAATGCAATAAAAACTCTTTGTGGGAACCTTATGCCATTCTAGAAGTGCCAGTGGAAGGTGCAATTCAAAGGCAACACAGCTCAGAATATTTGAATCACCATACTTCAGATCTGAGGGTTCAGCTCCTCTTTAGTGAGTTTATACAACTAAATTAATGATCATATTTTCACTCACTTCAAGTACTAGAATGTGGAAGATTGAGGTAAAAACTGTTGGCATGTACGAAGTTGTCAATTTGACCCTATTTTTAGTTTAAGAAATAAAATTTAAGTGAATATTTTTGGACTTTCACCCCTGCCATACACATGTGACTATATTAAATTATTGCTGACTGATAGTGCTCACAATTTAAGCCTTTCTATAATTATAGCACTAGTCCTGATTAAATAGATTTAAACTTGGATCACTACACAGGTGAACTCATCTTGTTTTCTGACTGTATCTTCACAATAAACATTGTAATGTAAAAACTAATATCTAAAAATTTCATCTGTTTTTCTTCAGAGGATCTTTTTGGGTTGCATTCAGTAAAAATGTAAATACCCCGCTTGTTTTTTTTGCTTTAGTATTTTCTATTAGTTGCTTAATATGGTTTTTGAGAGACTAACTATTAATTATAAACAAAATACATTAAAGATTTTAATGACATATTTTTCTTTTGTTCTTGTATTTATGTGATCATATATAATGAGTAAGAGTTATTGTATGATAAGTTGATTTAGCAAAGCTGCTTTTCTAAAATGAATAATTTGTTGAATTTCATTGGTTTTCTACTTTTTGAAATAAAATTACTTTGAGTAAAACAAAATCTGTAGTAACAAAATGTAAGAGAGGATCTGTTTCTCAAGATATCAATAATTATGAAGAATTAAAATGCAATTTAGAACACTAACGTTTAAATAATCTTCACAATAAAAAATAAAATTAAAATAATAGCACATATGATTTTATCAATATTTTATCTATATTTTGCAAATAAATGAAAATAATTGGCAGAGCAATGTCATTGTAAGTAATTTTGATATGCTAAACTGGTGATTTTGTGACAGCACAGGCATCAGATATAATTTGATTTCTATGATTATCTTTAGAATTATAGTTATAGGTACAATAAACAGCTTTCTTTGCACATTTCTGCCCCATGCAATTGTCATAAATTCATTAATTTGCAAAGTTTTTCAGCAAATTCAGTGTAAAATATAATTTTGTGTTTGCAGCCCTGTGATAAAATTTATATCTCCTCTTCTCACACCTTTTTTTTTTTTTTCAGAGGCACTTCTGAGGAGTTCATAATTGATAAAATCTTACTGTGAAAGTAGGGGAAATAGCATCTCAAGTCCAAAATCATCGTCTGGGAGTGTGTAAAAGAACAATTCTCTGCCACTTGTAGGCTATCAAGAAAAAAAAATTCTTATTTTCTCTGTGTTGACACAACCCAGAAGTGATTTACCTCAGAAAGAATATTTCTTTATATTTTTTTTGCAAGTGTTCACCATGACATTTATAAACAGTGATCATTCATTTTAGCAAGTCTGTAATATAGGCCCAAAAATCAAAGTAGGAGTAAGAGAATAGGAAAATATCTGTTAAAATGACACTTGAAGAGGGCAAACACTATTTTTGCTAGGTGTGTTTGGTAAATCCCATGCCAGAACATTTAATTTCTCTTCATCACTAGAGTCTTCAAACTGCTTTGTCACTTTTTCACACTTTTTAATTGCTTTTGTCCTAAAATTTGTCCTTTCCACCTTCTCCAGTCCCTTTGTGTGTGCCTTTGGTCTGTGTCAGACTTTGCTTAGAACCTGAGTTATAAAAGGGAAAATCATAAAAGAGAAGCTTGGGCAACAACCTCTGGGAGAGATTCTGTTTAAATAGGCTGTAGAGATTTTTTAGATGTCTTAAGATAAAAAAGGAAGTGCACTATTCCTAAAGATATGGCTAGTAGGTAGAACAAATTAATTTTTCTTAATATAAAAATGTAGTTCAGAGTGAAAGCAAAGACAAAGAGCCAGGCTATTGAGCTAAATGATCTGCATGAGCAGGCAAAGAAGCACTAAACATTATCAGACAGGCACTAGAAATTATAGAAGTCAGCATTACTTTAAAAGGCTGAAAACGCCAATGTTCCCAATCTTTTTATCACCATGTCCTTCATTTAAGAAATTATTCTTTAAATTATTTAAAATAATTTTCTCCTTCACTTATTTATAATTTCCAACCTTCTATATTGTTTCTACTATAGTACAGACATAAAAGAAGGCACAGCTACTAATGTCTAATAGCGTTTGATATGTAACCCCCATCTTACAATAATTCTTCATTGCTTTTCTTACCCAACATCACCTTACTAATTCCATACTTCAGAATCTATCAGACACCAGGTACCTTTTGTATATCCAAAAGTCCCATTGCTGCAGTTGATAGGAACTGCACTTTGTCTCAAATATTTTTTATCTCAAACTTCTGCAGGATACCTCAAATATATTGCTGTTTAATGTTCAGGTCTGGAAATACTGATAGATATTTTTATGGGTTTAATGAAGTAAATGTGGTAGCACTCCCATGAGTAGAATCAGTGCATACAGATGAGTAGAATTAAAGGGACTGATTTATTTGCCCTAAAGTTTTCCATCCAAATGATTTCTCTTGAAGAGATTGCTCAGTCTGCTAGAGGTAGGAGTTATCAGAGATCAGGTACTGCAGTTATCCACAGAATTTCTGTAGCGTATGAGCCAAAAAAAAGGCATGAAAGGAAATGAGATTTATAGTTTACAGTTTGGGATCACCAAGCATATAAGTTCAAATCTTTACAATAAAAATTTAATATGAAGCAATACCAATATTTCAGACTAAATAAAAAAGCTAAAGCAAAATCAATTGATCTAGAACTGTCTTCCTAAACATCTTATGAGGATGTTATCTATATAGCAAAATGGAAAGTTAGCTGGCAGTTTTACTTTTGTGTTCCCAACTATTTACACAAAGGCTGTTTGGTTTGCTTTTCAGAGAAACATTCCCTGCAGAGTATCAGTGAAAAACATATGTTCAATAAAAGATGTTTTTACAAGAAATCTGTATTTTTTCACTTAGAAGTTGTTACTAAGGAAATTGAGAGAAAGAAAAAAGCCCTTCAAAGTTACTCCATGAGAAAATATAATCATGCAATGCCTTCTTTTGAGGAAAGCTTGCAATGATCATTATCATCTTTATAAATAAACATGTTTATTTAAATTTACTGTAACCACTCAAGAAGAATATCAAAGTGTAATATCACGTTTGTTAGCCAAATTTACCAAACTGGAAATGGTGAGTTTAAGGTTAGCCTTGCATCATCACTGTTTCATGATCAACTCTACATAAATTGGTGGATTTAAGCCTCACAGACATTCCTCTGAGATGCATTTCACTTGCTGGATTCTCAAGGCATGAGGACAAGTAGAAGTTGGCATTTCTCTTTCTGTCCGTGTGAATGGGTGCATTGATCTAGCTGTCATTACATTAGGAAATAAATGAAACAGGTGAAAATAGTAATTCAGTACCAACATGGGATATGAATCAAGACTAAATTTGAAATCTTGATCCTGGAAAGCCATTCTCTATCACAAGGTATAGGACTTTAGTCCCTCTATCTCCAGTATAGGACTTAGTATCTCCACTTCTAATGTCATTTTAATGACAACTAATCCCACTTGAACTTTCTACAACCTCGTGACTTTTATATTTGTGGCTTATTCTTACAGACAATTCCCATTAAATAGAAGTAACCTTAAAAATATTTCCCCTCTTTCCATGACTTTTAATTTAGAAGTGAGTTTATATTGCAACAACTTATTTTTCAGATGCTAAAATTCAGTAATTTAATTAATTTACATAATTTAATTTTGGGTTATACCAAGATCATCATACCTGTCATCATTCTTTTTTTTTTCAATGTATAAAATTCATAACAAGGACTTTATATAGCATATTACTGTATAATAGGACATTAATCAAATGAGATAATGTACAAGACAAAAGATAAAGTAAAGAAACTCTGTGAATTGGCAAAAACATTTTTACAAAACATTTTTTAAAAATTTTGTTTCTTTCTGCCTTGCAGTATCACTGAGGAACATTAAAGGTGATAAGGATAGAAAAACATTTGTTTCCTGATAATTATATATAGGTAGCCAGAGACTGGTACTTTGTAAAGAACTTTTACTGTCAAGTATCTTTTGGCTCAGTAACTGAAGGTAAAACACGCACACATTATATGGCTTGGATACCCTTCTGTAACTTTTCCACTCTTTCAGAAAAGACACAGACATGTACAGAAGGCTGAGACCCCCAAATCCACTCGACAGACTTTATTCTTAGCAGCAGCAGAGCTTGCCTTTATTTTCAGCTCTGATCTGGACAAGGCACTATTTGTATCATTCACTTCCTTGGGAAATATTAAATTAATGATAATTCTTCTGGCCTGTTTTCTTACTTATAAAGCTGGCAATTGAGACCAACTGATTTTGTAGCTCATGCATTTCCAGAGGAGTGGAGGAAGAGGAGTCTTTGTGGATCTCATTTTCAGTATTAATACTTGCATTTAAATATCTGATTGAAAGTGCAAAACCTTCTGTTATGATACTGTTGCAAGTGTGATCTAGAATTATCCTCTTTTTCTTTCATTCTCACTTTTTTTTTTAAGCTGACACAATATAACTAGTTTAGTTACAACACATCTAGTAGAATTCTGCTATGATTTTTTAATTTGAAAAAAAAATTGAATACTAGAAGCAGCAGGGTACAAGCTTATCATTATGCAATGTGTTGAATTTTTTTCTAGGACTTCCAGGCATTGGATCCCGGTTTATAAGTAACTGTGAGTTGCCTGTGTGATCCCTCTTTCCAATCACTGTTCACTCTTTAGCATCAGTAATGCAGTTGGACTTTTAATTAGTAGCACAATATCAAACTATCATTGAGATAAAAATAATCATTTTATGAATAATTGTAAACTTATGCCTAAACTGTCTGTTTAAAAAATTTCAGGAAGACATGAATTACTTTTAACTTTAAAGACAAAGGTAGGGTTTCTGTAAGTTTTCTAATGAGTGTTTTGCCCTAGCTGGTAATACCATTTTCATAACAACAGTATTTCAGTTTTCTGAAAGCAAATCAAAAGGGGGGAAGAAGCAGAATCTCAGCATAAGTTTTTCAAAGAATTAGTCTGTTTTACATCACATTTCCAAGTTGTTTGTTTGTTTGTTTGTTTGTTCTTTGGTTGTTTTTTAAAAAATTTATTTATTTTGAAGGTAATAAAGCCTCAAAAAGCACTCTTAAAAGAAATGGCATCCAGTTTTAAAAATCTATAACACCTTCAAGTCAGAGACTGTTAGGGCAAGATACTTCTCAAGAATAAAAATTTTGGTTTCAAAACGGAATTCAATTTTTAGTTGCAAAAAAACCCCCAGAATCCAACAGGACCAAGATTAAATTTTCCTGCCTGACATGCATGCTTCTGCATTCACAAAACTATTTACTACCCTTTATTGATGATCTTGTTTGGTGGTGAGGGGTGGGAAGGGGAGATGCAATAAGTTCTACAAAACATGTGCTCCAGAAAACTCATTTTAGAATCACATAACCAAAGAGAGGTTTGGGTTGGAAGGGGACATAAAGATCATCTACTTCCAACCTCGCTGCCACTGGCAGGGATACCTTCCACTACACCAGGCTGATGAATGCCCTACGGAATCTGTCCCTGTGGTCTACATGGAGCCTTCTCCAGGCTGAACAACTCCAGTTGTCTCAGCCTGTCTTCACAGGAGAAGTGCTCCAGCACTCCAATAATTTTTGTGGTCTCTCTCTGGGCCCTCCCACAAGTCCATATCTTTCTTGTGTGGAAGATCCCAGGCTTGGATGCAGTTCTCTAGTTGGAGCCACATGAGAGCAGAGTGAGGGGCAGAATCACCTCTCTCGACCTGCTGCCCAAGCTGCTGTTGATCAGGCCCAGGATGCAGTTGGCTTTCTGGGATGCAAGCACAAATGGCTGGCTCTTATCCAGCTTGTCATCCATGAAAAATCAAAGTCCAAAATCCTTCTCTTCAGGAGTCTTTTCAGCGAGTTTTTCTCCCAGTTTTTACTCATGTCTGGCACCTCACATGCAGCACCTTGCACTTGCTGAACTTCACGATGTCCACTTCTCAAGCTTGTCCAGGTGCCCCTGGACGGTATCCCATCCTTCTGTTGTGCCAACTGCATCACTCAGCTTGGTGCCATCTGCAAACCTGCTGAGGGTGCACTTGATCCCATTGTCTGTTTCATTGATGAAGATATTGAAGAGCACCGGTCCCCAGACAGAGCCCTGAGTGACACCATTCATCACCAGCCTTCACCTGGACCACTGACCAAAACTCTCTGGCTATGTCCATCCAGACAATTCCTTATCCACTGAATAATCCACCCTTGAAATTCATGTGTCTTCAACTTGCAGATAAAGATGTCATGTAGAATCATCTTGGAGATCTTACAAAACCTAGGTAGATGACACAAGTGGTCTTCCCTTGTTGACCATTGCTGTCACTTTATCATAGAAAGTTACCAGATTCATCAGGAATGATTTTCCCTTTGTGAAGTCATGCTTGCTGTCTTGGGTCACCTCCTTTTCGTGGATAGACCTTAACATTGTTTTCATGAGGATCTGCTTCATTATCTTCCCAGGCACAGAGCTGAGGCTTACCAGTCTGCTGCTCCCTGGCTCTTTCTTTTTTCCTCTCTTTAAAAATGGGAGTGAAGTTTCCCTTTTTTCAGTGAGCAGGACTTTGTAAGATGGCCATGAATTTTCAAATTTGTTGGAGACTGGCTTGGCACAGGAGCCTGAGATGCAGGTCTCATAGACCTGCAACTAGCCTAAGACTAAGACTCACAAATGAAACAAGCTCAGATATGCAGTCTAAAAATCAAAAAATTATACCAGGTCAAGAAACAGTGGAGAAGCCTAGCCCAAAGGCTGTCTCTCAGGGCAGGAAGACAAGGTTCATCATAAGATTAAAGATTTATCCCATATCTGGGAATGAAAATTGAACTGAATACAGATAGGAAGATTAAACATATTTTGCATGTAAACCTTGTAAAATCTAGCTGTTACTGCAAAGATAATGAATAACTTGGAATGAGACACGGAAATGTTTCAGCTTTATCATAGACAGGAAAACCAATCAACCAGGATTTGAAAAACCAAAGTCCTGCAATCATAAAGAATTGTCATGCACTTTTGAGAGTGGACACTGTGATAGACAGGAACTTGAAAGTTACTTAATTCTGGCCATAAATTAAAAATTCTCTAGTTTAAACCTATCTTTCTGCATAAGTGATCATTACTGGATTATTTGGAAGTTATTTGCTTTGTTTCTAGCAGTGACAGGTTTATTAAAGAGCACTTACAGAGCTTGAACCTGTTATTCTGGTTCATTCACAGTTAATAGAGGAAATGGATTTCTTTCTGTTGTATCAATGTCTTCTAAAGGTGCTGGCAAGGACATTATTTTACTGAGTACAGAAATCACAAAGGATGCAAGCTAATAAAAATACAAAAAGTTAAAAGAATAACCAGTCACAGCTGCTATTCTACTCAAAGTAACATGAAAAAGCCCTTCAGCACTTCAGAATTGCATTATTTAAAAAGAATGTATGAATATATAAATATCATCCTTAGTCTTCTTTTGTTAATCATGTTTCCCTTAAATACCAAAGGTATATTAAATGAGTTCTGTCTACATAGAATGAGCCTTGTTCTCATTTAGTCTACTATGTTCTTATTTCTCTACAATGAAAACTAGTCTCTTTGAGAAGATGCAGATTACCTCATGTTTTCCCTCATGGTTCATGGATTAGGTTACAGGCTTGCCTTTCATTTGGTTTGCGTGTTGTCTGCTCATTTACAGCAGTGTGCAATGAGAGTCAAGTAAATTTGTCTGTTAACAACATACACACAAATCAGAGAAACAGAATTTCAACAGAATACTAAGAGTCTGAGAAATGTAATGAACATTTAATTTACCTGGCAATAATCAGAAGTGGAAACAAAATATTAGCTGATGATAGATAGACATTAAATCAATAGGGAAAATTAATTCCTAAAAAAAGTTATACAAAAATGCAATTACTTATAGTTTACATTCTATGTATTTATATAATTTCTGTAAGACTATCAGATACTGCACCCTGACTAACTTGACTGCAATTTTCTCACTGACTCTGAAGATTCATCTTCAGAGAAAGAACTAGTTTCCAAGCTGATAGACTATCTCACAGATTCTTGTATGCTCTTTTCAAATTTATTCACACTGGCCAGGAGTTCGTTCCATGGCTTGTAAAAACTGTTCTTTGTGAGAGCTGCTCAAGAGAAGGCAACAAAGTCTAGATCCCTGCTTCTCCTGTGTTCTAATGAAAACTGCTTAATTACATCATTATGTAAGCAGTGTAATGAAGAAAAGGGAAGGGAAATTATATCATACAATGAGTCTTTTGGGGGAATATGTTTTATTGTTTTAAGCTTTCTGGCAATTTACTAGGGGGGTCATAAATTAACAAGACAAAGACAAAGTTAAAGATAGATACTGTCCAGTTTTGTAAAATGCATAATCTTGGCTCAGTCTCTAGAAATTTACTTCTTTCCTCTGAATATTGGAGATTGCCTTTGGGCAACATATAGCTCTAGGAAACTGGGTGGGTGTGAAAGGACTGTTGCAGACGCCAGTAATCATTATACAGCATCATTTCTACAATATCTTTTAAATGTTAAATTTGATAGTCTGCGTTTGGTTCTCATAGAGGAAGTCTTCCCTCTGCGCACAGGTTCTCCCCATTTAAATTGTCTTCAAATCAATGTGTCTCTTTGAAGCCATTTTGCTTTAGGCATTATTTATCTCAGAGCAGGAGATGGAGGTGGATCAATAGAGCTTTCTCATCGGTCTCCATTTTTTCAGAAAAGCACACATTCGAAAATGAGAAAAGAAAGAGTGAATGCATTATTCTATTAGAAGTTCACCTTGTTATTGTTTTCCCGATGATAATGATGTAAATTATTGTAGCATATCATGCAAAAGTAAATTTTTAATTTTGAAATGTATAAGGCATTTAGCTGTGTATAAAGCCAGAAAGAATAGTCTCCATTACTTTTGTTCTTATGAGGATGCCTGTAATTTATTATTCAATTAATTATTAATTTACTTGGAAAATTCCAATTCTTTATTTTTAAAATTCTAAAGATTTAATTGGGATGACTATACAGAAAGAGTAAAGCAAAGCTCTGAGTCTTTTTTTTTTCCTTTTTTCTTGAAACAAACTTCAGGCCCATGCTTTATTTCCTGATTTGAGTGCCACAGAACTGAGACATTCACAAACAACCATGAGTATAGACAGAGGTACCAGAGATAAATTTGAAGATTATCCAGTTGATAATAATGGATTAATGCTCAAAATTGGCACAGTACGACAAGAACCTTATATCTTCAAGTTACTCATAGTAAGAGCATTTCTCCTTCATCATCATCATCACCACAATATAAAACATGAACTATCTATGTTTATGAATGAGAAAGACTCAAGAATTATCTTAGAATTCTCAATGGAAATTCCACTTCTGTAAAAAAAACCGTTACCAATATATGTTGACTTTCTTTTTGACTTGCAAAAACCTTAGAGAAAATTCCTAATTTGCAATGGAAGAGCTGTGTCTGTGCTTTAGAGGATCTGATCTTCTATGTGGTTTATGTTTCTACTTGTGACAGCACAAACAATAATATATTACAAATGTTTATATATTGTTACAACTAAATATATGGTCATGTATTTTAGTTAGGAGATTAGAGATTGTTCTGACGGGAGTGTTTAGAAGACTGATAAATCAAGCTGCTTTCAAACTTCAAGAACAGAACTTTAATAGATTCATTCATACATTGCCAACTTACTGCATGCTAATGGTTTTCTCCTACACATTAATAACCATTACCACTATGAACTCACATAAGTTAACAGCTATGTCTGAAGTTAGTGGTGAGCACACTCTGTCCTGGAGGTGATGTTGTGTAGCTCACAATGAGTGCCATGCTCCTTGGTGATTCTGAGCTACCAAGGTCATGGTGACCAACCTGGACAGCCCTTTAGCAACACAAATTAGAGAGAAGACTCCTGTCTTCTCCATCCTTCCTCATCACTGTTGGTGTTTTAGCCTTCTTGCTACCCCTTTTCTCACCAAACAAGGCTTATTTTGCTTTTGATTTTCCCATTCATCCTTCCCGGGTATTTGGCCGGAGGTCCTGCCTATTGGCAATCTATTCTGCTTGTCTTGCTCTTTATCTTGCAAATTCTTGGCTGTATTCTCCCTTGAGCTCCAGCAATCCTTCTTAGCCCCATTGGTGGTCACAACACTCCCACGTTTACATAAAATGTGTATGCATGATGCCTGGTTGTGCTATCGCAGTGCTGCAAAACACAGGCTGCTGGTAGCACTATTTTAGTGCACTTATATTTGTTAGTTGTTATTGTACCCTGATTAAAACACATCGGTTTTATAGGTGGTACAGTCAGCTCTCTACTTCAAATACTACCAAGGAATTGCAGATTACAAGGTGCTTTATGTCCTTGAAACACCCTTGACTCACATTGTTCATTACATTGCTATTACCTACGAAATTGCAAAGATTTTGTGAAATATGTCGGTATGAAAATGTGTAGCTCTGTTTGTAAACATTCAGCTCGCCAATAATTGCTAATTATAGAAAGCAGTGGAAATTAGAGTTAATTTACGGTCCTGAGTACTTCCTAGAGAGGTACCACGATATATTAGACTATCCAAACAGCATGTACATTGGCATTTAGATGAAATTATGCAGCAATTACTCCATAAGCACAGAAAGGATAACCAGATTTAAAATATAATCTTGAATATTTAATATTATTCAAAAATGGCCTACAGATATTTAAAACAAAAAAAGAAGAAAGGATGATGTATATTGCTGCAAGCATTAAAAAGGATTGAGATGTGGGTTTTTTTACACTGACATAATTAAATGTGAAATGTAGACATTAAATAAAACAACACAAGTACATTAGCATCTGCTTTTACTATTAATTTGTCACTTCTACATATCTTTTATCACTTAGGCTTCATCCTAATTTCTGATTTTCAGGAATATTATGTCTGTGATAAAAGGTCTTTAAACGTGTGATATTCTCTAATTAACTTACAACCACAGTGAAAAATAGAAAAGAACTAGGCTTATTTTACAAGAGATGATACTGATTCCAGTGGTGAGATTTTGTCTGAAGAAGGTTTTTTATAAAGATATGAAAAATGTCATTGATTTTCTACAGCGTTTTGCATTTGGAACTCAATTTCATATTTGATCAGCTGTGTGTATTTTAATTAATTACTATTAAATATGACTCTGTTAATTTCTAAGATTTATTTCTGTTCATCTTTCTTCAGTATTTCCTAGAAGAAGGAGTAAAAAACAGTCTTAAAAAACAAAAATAGATCTATTATTACACCTCTTCATCTAGCTAATGAAGAAGACTGCCACTGGCATGACAAAGTATGTCTTACCAGAATTTCTGACAAAATTTCAAGACTAAAAAATTAATATTTCAGAAAAAAAAACATGCATATGTAGAGTTCTTAGTCTAGGCAAGAGAAACAGAAAGTACTATATATTTCATATGATAATAAGAAAGAGATTTTAAAAAAAAGTGGGTTTGTCTGTTTTCTTAATTCATATGTTTATTTTATAACAGATAGCATTAAGAGAAAAATTATTTCTCTGTTTTTCTATATTATTACTATAGACTTTTCTGGAGAAGCTTTAAAGTACCACTTAAGTAGGGTTTATCATAATTGAAGAAGAATACTGTTTTAGAATACTCCAATTAAAAAGCCAAAAGTAATCATTGGTATTTGTTTAAATGGCATGCACTTTAGACTAACAGTGAATCATTAATAATTTGAGATGCTTCTGTGGTCTGAAATTAACTTAATCCCTCCTACATATATATATATATATAAAAATCCCTGATGAAGCATGAAGAATTTAAAGGTATAGAAAACATGGGAGCTGAAAGTATCTCTCTACACAGTAAAGAATCTTTATGTGGGAAAGGAAGAGCTTCAGCTTCAAAGACTTTCTCATCAGCAACTTTCATGAAACATTAAATTCAGTCCAAATGTATATTTCTGAGAGGAAGAAAAAATACAGTCATAGAACAAACTGCAATGAAATTTTGTTAAATGCATTTGAGGATGGTTTACATAGGAATCCAAAAGAAATGGTACATGGGTTCAAATATTGTTAGAATTTATATTAGGTAGATAATTCTAACTAAAATATTTATTTTATGCTGAAAGTAAACCAGGAAGGCTGTTTATACAAGAAAGTTGAGACTTGTGGTAGGTACCTTGGAAGTTATCCTGAAATGGTACTTCCAATAAGGAGCATCGCAGCACTAAGATGCACAAATTGCCACCTGCTGTGACATCGTTACAACAAGTACAGGGGCGGTAATTATGGGAATTATAGAAAATAAATGTGGGAGTCCTGCTGTTTCCAAACACCTGCTGATAGGTAGAATGCCTGCTCATATTTTCCTTTAAACATAATTTTTGCTTTTTGTCTCCATCTTTAGAAGTCAGCAAACGTTGTTGTTTGTATAGCTGAAGCCCTGCTGAAGTGGCAGACCCGACCAGGAAGAGCGTGGCCGTATGTGCTCCCATCCTTACCACAGGAGTTTGAATTACCCACAGCTTTGGAGACAAGCACACAACAAAGTGCTATCCAGACAGTGTTACTTCCCAGACTCAGAGAAGGTGAATTACCAAGATGTGAATTAATGAAGTGTCATACAAATAGTTAAATCTGAGCTGATAGAGCAAGATTTCTAGTTTGTGATGCAATTTAACTGATACCTGTGGTAATCTTTCAGAACAGAGGTCCAAAACAAGACAGCTGGAAAGTAGCAACATCCACTGCACATTTTAAATATTTTTTCCAGTTATATATACTTAAGATAAACTTATGGATTCAGTTTCTTATTCAATTCATACAACTCTAGCAAAGGGTGCTCAGTGTTTCAAAATATTTGAGGTTTTTCCTGTTATAAAGGCAATGTATAGACACAGGAGGCTGCTAAGTTCAACCAAAGGGCAGGGCTTTTTGGGGAGAGACAAAAATACATTGGGTTGCTGCATTCTTTTAAATATCAAAATATATCACATCTAGTAATTTCTGGTCTTTCTAAATGCAAGTGACATTGTGCATGAAGCAATAAGCTTTAATTTCTTAATGGTAGCAAAAAATTTAAAAGTTGTGGAAAAATTGGGTTAATGACAAAATACAAATTAAGTATGTTATAATTAGAAATATTGGGTTTACGTGACAAGGTTTTGGTAGTGGAGGCATTACAGGGATTTTTCTGTGAGAAACTCACAGAAAATTCCCTCATATCTGACAGAGCGCTCCAAGATGTACCTACTGCTGGCCAAGGTGTAATACCTTTGGGATAACACATATAAGAACTGGAGATAAAAAAGAAAACTGCACAATTGTAGCCAGAGAGATCAGTGAGCGCAACATCCTGGCAGACACCAAGGTCACTGGAGAAGGAGGGGCAGGAGCTGCTCCAGGCACTGGAGCCGAGATTCCCCTGCAGCTGTGGTGCAGAGCATGGTGAAGAACCTGCGTCCCTGCAGCCCATGAAGGTCCATGGAGTTGCAGAAATCCACCTGCAGCCCATGGAGGACCCCTTGGCAGAGCAGGAGGCTGCCTGAAGGAGGCAGTGACCCCATGGGAAGCCCAGGCTGGCACAGTGTTTCTCAAAGACTGCACTCTGTGGGAGAGACCTATGCCGGAGCAGCTCATGAAGAGGGGCAGCTTGTGGGGACGGCTCACACAAAAATTTTAGAGGATTATCTCCTGTGGAAGGGACAGAAAAATTCTGGAGCAGTGGAAGAGAGTGAGGAGATTTCCCACTGAGAAATGAGCTTTAACAGAGATGTGTTATGAACTGACCACAGCTCCCACTTCCTATTCACCTATGCCCCTCGGGAGAAGGAGGCAGAAAATTAAAGCATAAAGCTAAATCTCAGAAGAAGAGAGGAGTAAGAAGAAGGTATTTTAAGATTTGTTTTTATTGTCTCACTATCCTACTCTGACTTGATTAGTAATAAATTACATTAATCTTCCCCACATCGAGTCTGTTTTGCCCATGACAGTAACTGGTGAGTGACTTCTCTCTGTCCTTAACTTGACTCATAAGCCTTTCATTGTATTTTTTCCCCTGTCCAGCTTTTAAAAGAAGTGATAGAGTGGCTTTGGTGGGCACTGGGTGTCCAGCCAGGCTCAAAGGACCACATTAGACTAACAACATTTCTCCCTTAACGACTATTTCTTGTATAAGAAATAGTTGTCTTTGTAGCTCACTAGAAAAATTTGATTTTGTATATTAATTATTAGCTTTTAACGTCATTAAAATCTCATTGCAAATTCAAATTAAAATAAAATTAATTATTATTACTTGTGGAGCTGTTATTAAAAAGCAAAAGCGGTAAGAAAAATGGAAGAAGAAATCAATTAAAATATTAATTTTAGAATTTGTGAAATTAGTCAGGAAAAGACAACTAAATTATCTCTTGTATATTTTTAAATATCGGGTTTTGCTTTATATTACTTATTCTGTTTTTGTGTCTCAATACTGGTTTTGTTCTGCTACTATATGTTCTTTCCCATCTGTTGACATTTTGACTATACCACCTCTAACACAGGAAAACAGATACTATTTCCTATTTCTGGCGATGCTAACTTTAGTCATATCCCTGTCTCCTTCTTTCTGGGCCTACTGAATTAATTATTACATCAACTTCACGTCTTGCATTTTTCTGGTCTTGATGACTTAATTGCTGTTTACACCACTCTTTAAGGTGTA
This sequence comes from Acridotheres tristis, assembly GCA_037013685.1. Taxonomy (NCBI): domain Eukaryota; kingdom Metazoa; phylum Chordata; class Aves; order Passeriformes; family Sturnidae; genus Acridotheres; species Acridotheres tristis. The sequence continues at coordinate 96,387,134 of CM072886.1, read as the reverse complement.
GCGTAGATATTAGATGTAAAATATGTCTTATAGGAGAGTCTTTTTAAAGTCCATTCCTTACTCTGAGTTGCAAAGCTCTTGTCCTCACACATGCCTGTAAGATTTACTCTTTTTGGTATGTATTGCACTCAAGAAATGATGTAACTTACAAATATTAAAAAATACTAGCAGCAAATGTTCAAGGTGGAACAATGTCAAGACTGGTAAGACATAACTTCAACCAACTGTATATTTTTCTCCGTGTTTGAAATTTTCAGTCATGAAAATAGAAGGAAAAAATGCAGGTCTAGTCAACCTTATTGCAAAATTTTACGTTCTGAAAAGGGTATGGATTTCTTTTCTCTTTCAGTTTAATTGAATGCAATACTCAACTATCTTGATGAAGCTACCATTCCTTACAATAGGTCTGTCTCTCACCAGTATAATTTCATAGAATTACATAAACATTTGATGATGTAAACTGTCTTGTTTATCATTTAAATGCCAGCTTTTTGTTGGAAATACTTCTCTTTTAGAATTTCCAGGAAGGAAAATTCCATAAAGGAAGGATGCAGTGTGGGACACATATTGAGAAAGTAAGAAAATTACAGCCTGAAAAATATTCCAGGCTGGAGCTGTTCAGCTCTGTTCCCAGCCGATAAGTTGGTCCAGCTCAAGGCTAGGGAGAATTTCTCCCAGGGTGATCATTTGGTCAAAATAAAAAGGAATTAATAACAATATAGAACACCTGTTGTGGTGTGTGACCAGGCCCTGGGAATGGGGTTTCTTCTCTCTGCCAACCACCTTTTCTCTACTCTTGCAATTATGAGTCATGCTATAAAACCAAGTGTGTTTCTGAATAAACTCGTTTCTTTCTTCCTGTCATGAAAGACGACCATGTAGCTGTGCATCTTATTTCCACCATACTTAAAGGGTTAAAACCCCTTTCCACAGCTACAATGCAGTATCTTAAGTTGCTGCTTACTTCAGATATGATGGACAAGTATTTTTTGGAATATATACAAGTATTTCCTGAATCTATAGGCATATGGTATTAGGAAATTCTAAAATAAGTAAAAATAAAATCTCATTAAGAGTCAACTTAAACAAGTACACAAAAGCAATCAACAAATCAGAAAGCAATTCAAGTATTTTTCAATAGTTGAAAAATTTCTGGCTTTAATGACAGAGAAATAAATGTGTCATCTTTTGCTCTCAGATGGATAATGTTTCATGTTGGTTTCTTCCTTCCTACTTAGTTGACAGGTCTGTAATTGCCCAATATGCCCTTTTAGAAATAAACTTTCAACTTCCTATAGACCATTAAGCTTTTGATTTGTCCCTGATGGCATGTCCTTATTTATCTTCTCCCCAGCTTTTTGTGCAGTGTCGCAACTTTCCTGTAATGACTATGGTAGTATCAACTCATTATCTACTTGTTTTGCCCATTCTTTGCTCATTATATTGTTTCTGTTTCCCCACAAATGTCCTTGGAATATTAGCTCTGTGTTTTCCCAGCAGAACATTTTTATGCGTGCAGCTGGTGAGCCTCCTTCAGAAAACCTCAAGCTTCCTCTCTCTTGCTGCACTACTCCAACAGTTTATTCCTTATTTTGACATGAAACAAGTACACACATAAAGGTACTCTGCTGGGGCTGCCTGCTGCCTCTCAACTGGAGATGTAAAAACCCAGCAGGAAAGGAACACCAGCTTCAAATTTCTTTTTGTTGCCCCCAACTGTGCAGGATGTTGCCATGCTGTTAAATCCAGCTGACTTTTTGGAAGATGTAAATTTACCAAGATCTGAGGGGGCTGTGATCATCCAAGTTCCTGATGCTATGTTCCACAGGAAGTCATACCTATTCTTACCACTTGCCAGTCGTCAGTCTCCTCTGGCTTCTTTCCAGCCCTTCTCATTTATTCTTGCTGACTATGACCAACACTAGGTACATTTTCTTTCTTTCACTTTCAAAAATCCATTTGATTCCAATTTGTTCATGTACTTTGCAGGAGGGTGCCATTTAATCTGCAAGGGCACTTCTCTTTTACCAAAACAATTTTCTTGGGTAAAATTTCCATAAGTATAAAATTATCCTATTTATTTATCATGGCTTATATTAAGCATTTACCCCAGGACACATCTGTACATTGGAATTGTTTCTTGAATTTCAGTTGTGTGTGCTACTTGCAGCTATTGAAAGCCAGTATGCACTTTAATTTTTGTGAGATTTTCTTTCTCATTAGGTGATTATTCATCCTATTATTTCTCCTCTAGTTTGTTCTATTTCTGACACCTCATTCTGAAAACACCTCTTGATGTCGCTTTGTACAACATTTCAAGCTGCCACATGTATAGTTTTTATTATTATTTAATAATTTCAAAACTGATTCTAAGTGGAACTTAAAGGGATGGAGTAGAATGCCAGTTCGTACATCAACCACATCTCAATGGATCAGAGAGTAAACAACAATGAGATTTATCAAATATGTTCTGATATTAGACACATTTGGAAAAATCTCTCATCCCCCTTTCTCAAGGAGAAAGTAAATTCGCTTATTATTCATCCACTGATGTTCCTATTTGTTCTCTTCTGTAAGTGTGCCTCAAATAGATCTTTCTTATTTTAATTTATTTTCTTCCATCCTGATGTGGTTGGACTTTCTCTCTTTGATAAAGTATTCCAAAAGTTGTTCTTTAGGTAGTATAACTAAATTGAAAGGCCTGGGGAAAGGCACTGTTCATTTGTAGGTATTATAAGCCTAAGTGTAAGAACTGTGACCAGTTTGCTCTTTGCAATGGTATACTTCTATTTTGTGACCCTAAATGACATAAGAATCATGTTGATGTCCATTTCACTAGCATACTTATTCAACTGGAAAATAAACACAAATGTTCTTAGTCCAAATACAATTTTTTCCTCTCTAAGAATCAGAGTGCTAGCAAGAGCTCTTTGTCATAGCCGTAAGCAGTGACACTATGTCTGTTGTTTTTATTTGAAAATACTTTCATTTATAATTTTATTTTGTCTAAATTATAGAGCTATGTTTTCAACAAAATATTTGCAGGTGTCATATCACTGAATCAAAGATGGAATTAAGCAAGTTTAGTTCCTGCTTTGCCTGCAGTAATAATGCAAACCTAGCAGACAGTACTCAAAAGACTGACATTTAGAAGACAGCAGGTGGTGCAGAGGACCTGGCAGCTGCACTGAATGTCCCCAGATCCTCCTTGGGACTTTGTTCTATTTCCACGGAGGGAATGTTCTTTGGACAAACGGGGATGCATTGGGAATTTATTTTGTTCCTTAATTTCATTCAGAATATATTGAGGTCATGTGCTCTGAAATAGATCCAGACAGGGAATAAAAGCAGAGAAAGTGGGGAAAGTTGAGAAATTTTGGACAAAAGCCCGGAAAAGTGTATACCTTGACTGATCTGAAAACCCTCCAAAAGAAACACAAAATCTAAGAAAATGAAATCAAGGGTATAGTCTTGAACCATTTCCTATAAAACCTCTCCTCAATTCGAATAAACTGTGTTTAGAAAGTACCTTAAACCACCACTGATGGACTCCAATTTGACTTCTAATAAGACCCCCGCCATCAGTACATTCGGGTTGTGCTCTGCACTGAAGTGCTGAATTTGTCCTTCTGATGGGGCAATGTGAGAGCTGAATGCCTCCTTACTTTGTGCTTTTCATAAGACCCATCTTGAAACAAACATGTCATAGCTTACACTTGTGTACTTGCCACAAAATAGTTCTTTTCTGTTTTCCTCACCTTGACAGGTAGGCATTTTTAGTTGGACTTACTATGGTACACGTATTTCAAAGCTATACAACAAAACCCCCAAACAAATGACAACTTGCTTATCTGCAGAATCTTTAGGTCTGGTGATGATGTCACATTGCTTTTTATACACTGTATTTTCGTACACTGAGTACATTATTTCTCTATTCTTTGCAGATATTCAGAACTGTTTAAAACTAAATCATGAGATATTTTTCTTTAAGATGAAGATTATTGAGTCTGCGTGGATTTCATAAGTCTACAGATTTAAAGCAAGAATATTTTAGTGTGAGACTGAATAAAGATTCCAGTCGTCGGTTGAACCAGAATTTTTTTTTCTTTTAGGCTATGTAACAGATTGAGAAGGGAAAGTACATACTAAAGCATTGTTCTTTAATTAGCAAGAAAGTTTTGGGTTGGGTTTTGATGGTTTGTGTTTGCATGGTCTTTTAATCTCCTCCTATTTGATGAGCAGTCATGTCTCAGATCCATATTCTATTCCGAATTCAGTTTAAGTCCTATATTAAAATTCATTTAATGTACACATTCAGCATGTTTTATAATGAGATCTCATCCAATAAAGAACAAAATGTGTGACTGAAGTACTACTGTTGCGAGAAAATGCTAAATTCATGATAAATGCCCTTTGCAATGTATCATTCACTATTTCACACTTCAACAGCTTTAACCCTGTTGCCCAAATTGTATGTCAGATGCATCAGGATCTTTGTATTCCACTACACTATAGGCAAGTGAAAGTCCTTTTTGACTTTGGTGACAACAGAAATTATACTCTTGCAAACAGATTCTGTAGCCATTTGAAAAAAAACTGCAGAATTTACAAGAATTTTCGTTTAGCTAGACTAAGTACTGGGCATTAGATTTTTTTGTTTATTTTAAATGAATTTATTTCTGTCTTTTTTTATTATTCGTGGTATAATTTTGTTTATTTGAAATTTTAGATGCTCAGTCTGTTTATCTGAAAGCAGCATATAAAACCTCACCTCAGAGACATCACATAAGGGTTAATTAATGCATCTATTGTGCTTTGAAGTCTATAATGAAAGTCACTGCAGGGGTTGGAATACTGTTATCGTCACTACCACTGTTACGATTTGCAGTAGTTCACACTTTTTCTCTTTGTCTCTTGGAGTCCTTAATCCCTCTTACAAAACAAGCTTAAAAAATCACGTACCAGTGATGTGAGCAAGATATATATTCAGTAGCTTTATACCCTACTCATGTGGCTCTTCATCGGTTTGCCACAGGGAAACATCTGTTGCTACATGTCACCTCTCTTGGATCTCACCCTATTGAAAGTTTACTTGTTTTCTGTATTCTATAGCCTCCAAAAATGCTCTTTCTTTTCTCTAGTTCTTTATGATTTAATTTCTAATGCCTTGCATGCACTTCCTATAGTCACTTGCTCATTTTTATTAGGTTTTTCATTTTCCTGTCATTTTGTCACTGTTTCACCAGCCATCTGGCCTGCTAATTTTCCTCTGACTTTTAGTACTTTCCTTATCGTTGCCTCATGTACATTGGAAAGAAGTGATTACATCCTGCTGTCAGGGTTGGTTTTAAAATTTTTTTTTCACCAAGATTACATCTTTTTTTCCCCCCTCTTGCTTAGGTTTTATTCATGTAGTTCTAACCATCAGGAAGCAAACAAACAAGTTTTCATAGAACACCATGAATTTTATAATTAAAAGAGGGGAAATTTAAAGCAGAAACCATAATAAAGGTTGCATTTCACCTCAACTAAAGTTAAAAGTCTACTTTGTAGAAATCATCACGCCAGGAATTCCCTGGGAAGTAACTTTAATATTCAATAGAAGTAAACAGTGATTTTAGAGTATGATTTAGAAGATCTATTTCAGACATCAGTACAGGCCTGAGCTAACTTCTCATCTCTGACTGTAGAAATTGTACAGACTATAACTTTAGCTGAAAAACCCTGCATTTGGCCTGATGAATCACAGACTCTGTGCTCAGCTGTGGATACTAAAACTTATCCATGGCTGGTAAAGTGTTCAGTAACAAGTTAGGCCCAGAGTGCATAATATTTTTAAAATCAAAACATATGTTTTAGTAATGAAACTACATTACCATAGGCTTACTATTACTCACTATTACCAAAATGTTCAGCCTTTCATAGTTTTTCTAGTTACTTATTTGTTTCAGAGATGGCAGCTACTTGGAATGCCTCGGCTTTGGCTCACTCAGACTTTGGCTTGCTCAAGCACATTAGTCATGACTATAAGAAAGCTGAAATAAGACAGCCTCTGCTGATGTTCTGTACTCCTGGAAATTAACCTGCAGCTACTTCAAAGTGGTCTTCCGAATCTGAAGCAAGCAACATGTCAGTCTGCCCATATTTTTGTATGTCATTTGCTTTCATTGGCTATGACCCTGATTGTCTTCCTGAGGCCATTTGGTCATTTTCACACTAAAAGAATGTGGTTCTACCTGACGTATTTCTAGTTATTGAAAGATGATACCCTTCGTACTTTCTATTTTTTTTTTAATGCAAGACATTTTAATTGCAGATTGTGATCAAGTCTTTGAAGGAATTAGAAATTGGTGTAAATATATTTTTCCTATAAAGGTCAAAGCCTACTGAATGATAGTCTGGCAAGTGTCAGGTCAAGGACACAAGTCCTAAGGCTATTTCTGAGCTAAATAAATACTAAACTGTGTTAAAGGGGTGGAAAATGAGGAACTAGTGCTCCTTCATAGATGCAGCATCCTGTGCTGAATAATACTAAACATTAATTTTTGACAAAACTGGTTGCAGTATCTCACCTGAAATTATGGGCTGCAGCTAGCTATGTGGATGCCAAGTGTCTAACCACATTTTGCATGGCATAAAAAAAGAGATTGGGTATTTTTGCCAGTAGGATTTGGGTTTTTTGATAGTTATGAATAAGCTCTGTTAATGCAGCAAGCCATCAGGATGCACCCTCATGGCCCAGAGAACATATAACCATGGTACTGTGGTTAAGCCAGCAAAGTCTACTTAATAGACTGGTTTTCTTAGTCACTGTGCTGCCCTGACTGCAGTTGCACAACAACCTGGTCAGAGATGTCACTTTTCCCTTTGTCATAGTTTACAATAGCTTTCTTCTGCAGCATTGTAGCCCAATTTGTTAGGAAATAGTCACAGGAGCTTTGCTGTGAAACACCAGCAAAGTATTCTCGAGCTTTTTACCTTTTCTTTGGGGTGCAGATTGACAGTAAGGTGAAGAGAGAAACATTCATCTAAGCAGTAATGGCTACTCCTATATGGCTATATGGCTATTCACTATGGCTATAGTGAATATGGCAGTACTTGCTAGAGCTGTGGAGACCAAAAATAGCTTACTTATCTGAACATGGGCTGTGTCTCACAAACAGGCTGCTCTGCTTCAAAATTGAGAAAGGTTAAATGAGGGGCAGTAACTGTGTACTTTCTTTAAGCATCCTTTCTTTCACTTTAAAATCCGTCACACAGATTTGTTATTGATATCTGTGGTTCCTGGGAGAGAAAAAGATATAGACTACATGTCTAACTGAAGCAGATCTTGAGGAACAGGGACAGTATTATTCAGGAGGCATTTGCGAGTTGCTTGAAGTTTTTTGGTCATATTACTAAAGCTACTGTTCAGCATTTACCTTGGCATTAAAACTTTGTTCCTGACACATTCCTGTAGTTTGAATGCAACTATATAACTTGAACAACTCAGTATTTGTCACAAGGATGTGGCTGATGTTCAAAACTTGTATTAGTGATTCTGAACTACATCTTGCATTGCTGCCACTGATGTTTGTGACAAGGCATGATGCCATTCATTCCTAACTTCAATATAATTGCCTCTAAAATGTGTTGCTGCTGCTCCAAATGTTCCTACAACTGTATGTGTGTCTCATCTCACATGCCAGAGGCTGTTTGACTGCTTTCAGTTTATGTGATGATTAGCATTGTTTGATGAGACAGCTCTTTGCTGTTAATGCCTTTGAAGCTGGAATTGTTTTTATCTTGGAATTATCCTATGACCAACATAGATCCTCTAGTGAGTACTCTTTTTCTGTGGCAATTTCCTTACTGCTCACTTCTTTTAAAGAAGTCAAAAAGTGATTTGTTTTTTTTGAAATGTCTCAATTGCTGATTCAATCACTATATTTAAATGAGACAGAAAAATATAAATAAATCAATGTAATGTAAACCCAGGGGGCAAGAATGGTATTCATAGTGTGAACAGAAACATTTTTGACACAGTAGGTGAATTCCTAGGGATGGCATTATATATGTATTTGTATATATATATATAATATATATATACATATATATATATATCACTGAGAATATCTGTAATGTTTCCTTTATTCATATATTACCAATTTTTGCAACACTGATATAAGAACTAGGATTGATTCTGTGACATTGCTTTTTTTTTATCAATATTTGAAAATCCTCTAATACTATTTACTTATTATTAACAAAAAATTAACTAGAATTAATTATGATAACATGCAATTTCTTTTAGAATTTGGAAATATATTTGCTACCCAAGGCTGTAAATAATTCAATGCAATCCTTTTTAGATATGTTTTTAACAAGACTCTGAAGGATCTTTTTTCTTAAAGGATACATTTCTTTGAATGATAGACACATTGCTGCTAGGAAAATAATAAAAGTGCAAATCAGAATATCATACTGCCAATGTAACTAAAGCATGTTACTCTCTATATTGTCACCTTGATTCCACATCTCATTATATCCAAGTGTCTAAATTAGCTTGCTGCCTTTGTAATTTTTTTGTACAATGGCATTTCTGGTGATCTTAGTGCAGAGCAGAAACTGTGTCAGGAGGGACGTATCTGTAAGAGAGCAGCTAAATTAACACTAAGTTTACTTTTTATGCAACTTTCTACATCATAGCAGCTCTGAATCTGAGTCGGTAGTTTGAAATAAAGGAGATAAAGTCTCAGTTTTGGGGGATTCTGAGTTTTGTTTGTTTTCTTTTTCTTACCATTTGCTCTTGCTTTATTTTTTCAGGAGAAATGGGGAAAAGAAATAGAAAAGGCAAAGGAGGGGGCCATGTGCTGAGTACATCAGCTGCCTGACTGGCGAGCCATCTGGACACATAGGATGTCTCAGATGTCTTGGTCTCACAGTTGGCTGCAAACCCTTCCTTGAGTTGGAGACAGGGAAATGCTGAAGCCTTTTGATAGTCAGGGGACATGTGGCTGAGGCCAGGATGAGGAATGTTTCAAGAGGACCTCTTGGAAAGAGCTGCCAAAGCCCAGTCTCAGTGTGCAGAGTAGGTAGGAGAGTTTGGCCTTTATGACTTGCACCTACAAAAGCAGAACGTGCGATGGCTAATACCTTATAATGCAAGGTTAGTTAATTCGTGTGCTAAAGTAAGAAGTTTTCTGCCACTGGATTATACTCAGTGACTTTGGACTTGTCGTTTATATTAGGAAGTATGATAAGCAGGGATCAGAAAGAGGAGAAATATTACAGAACAGACTTACATGTAATGCCTGATTGGTGTAAGAATCTAACAAGGCTGGTGGCAAGTGCGCAGATGGACCACTGAAAGCCGGATGGCTGCTTCCCTTAGCCTGGTGGCTGCTGAAGTCCTGCCTCATAACAGAAGACATTCTCACTTTTTAAATCCTATTTTACTGTTTCTGAATAATGGAGAAGTAATCTGTGCCCCTTACTCACAGTCTACCCTTTTGATATGTCCTTTCTTTGGAGGTCTTTAAGCGAGGATGAATTATACCTGCTGATCTGCTTTTAAGAAAACTCATATTTCTAAGTATTTTTCCTGCTTGAAGATGAGGATCTTGTGAATCACATAAAGAATCAAAAAATGATAAAAACTGCTCATGTTAAGATGCATATTTCTCAGCAATTTGAAAATGAACAATTAAATAGGTCATCCATATCCAATAATATTGTTTCTTGCAAAACATTTAAACATGTAGGAACTTGATAAAACGATCTAATTGTTAATAAGGTCTGCTAACTATTGACATAGGTTTTTGAACTAGTTGCAATACTGTCATGTCTGACCTTAATTCTGGATGACCTAAAAATATCAGTCAGTATTATTTTCTAACATTAAGCAACAATTCTGCAAATAAAACATATCTCTTGCACAAATTCTCCATTGGTTTTTTTTACTACACTTTTACTTCTGTAGAATTTTTTTGCTAGCATTTCAATGCCTGCTGAAACAGCTCTATGATTTTAATTCCATTTCAAAGTAGTTTTTCCATTTTTAAGTGTAATTCAGTAGTCTGAGAATAATGTGACTATACCAGCAAGAGGATTAGAACACTTCTATCCCGTGTGAAAGAAAAGAATTTTTCTTGGGTCTCTATAATTGCATTTTCATTTTCAGGCTCATCTCCCTGGTTAATAACCAAAATATTGATTCACAAAGAAAAGTAGTTTAAAAACACAGTAAAAATACTTTTGGATAAAAACATAAAATTGGATGTGTCATGAAACTTCGGAAGACAGAAGTTTACCTATTTTTAGATATCTTGAAATTATATTTAGGATTTGCATTTTAGCAAGGAGCCCTTTATTTCATTAAAAGGCAGTTTAGTTACTCTTTTTCTTTCTAAATTTTATGCCTTTTTTTTTGCCTTTTTTTTTTTTGTTGTTGTTGTTGTTTTTTGTTTTGTTTTTAATCACCTTGAAATTAGTCTGGCTAGAGAATTTAAAAGACAATAATATTTTCTATTGTAGAAGCAAACTTTGATGGAAAAAAATAGCATTATGTATATGACGTTGTCTAATCCTTCTACTTACAGGTGGATCTGTTGAAGTTAGTATAAGTGTGCTGTCCAAAGCTTTCCACAACAATACTCTTACAGACACTTATAAATTTGCCATCTCTGTTAGTAAGGTTGTCATTTTCCACACTGAGCATTTGTTGGTAATTTTAAAATGCAGTGATTCAATGTAACAATTTGTGTCTTTTTATGCACAGCAACAAAAGCGTACAAAATAATTCACAGCCATTTCATGAGCTTCACTTTGCAATTTTAACATCCTTTTATATACTTTCATGTATTATCTGTCGTCTTCTTTTCCTTTCCTTATGCAAAAGCATAAGAAGTACAGTAATTTTTTCAACTCTATTTCCTTTGCCATTGTTTGATATGTATTGATCCAAATGTGTAATGGTAATAATGGTATCATATGCCAATGTGGAACCCACATCCAGATCCTTACACATAAATCCCTCAGGTTTGTGAAGGCACTTCAAACCACAATAATTTTTGATAATTGAAGCCCAAATGAAAATAAGTCTCTAGGTGTCTTGTTACTGAAATACTTTATAATTTTCCTAAAATATTTTTTTTATTCTTTTGTGTTCCACAGTAATGCCTTGGTTTTTGGTGCAGAACTCTGAGCTAGCAGCCTCATGTGCTTTACCCCTAAAAACTGAATGATTAATTTTAACTCTAAATAGGACAACCTGCTTTTTAATGTGTTAAGACATTAGTAATCCTTTTACTTGAAATAGGATTAATTGCACCTAGGTACAATAGATAAAAGCCTAACAGATAATAAACATTGAGTATAACCAATCCCATCAGCACCCTTAATACCTGATTCACAAATATTTTTTGCAGTCAATTGTGTTTGGATTCTCCATCTAAAGAGTAAGCAAAGGGTGCACCATGAGGGAGATGTTCTGATATTAGAATGTCTACAAGAAAATAATGTAGAGATGAATGTGTTTCCTACATTCTCTAGAAGCTTTATGGTTAGCCAAACATTTTGTTTTCTCTTTCTATAGTTCAATGCTCTTAACTGTGGGTTTCTGCCTCTGTTTTAAAGCTGATGTATTCAATGTGTTGCAGATCTGCCTAGATTTCATGCTGTGCTCTATGCTTTCTGAAGTGTCCAAAGACAGATGATAGGCAAACTTTCTTTTTTTTTTTTTTCCCCTTTTCCCCATGATACTGTGCTAAATGTGGCTACTCAGCTACTTTATTTTCCCCAGCATCAAATCAGCTCAGGATATTTGTGGCTCAGTTGTGCCCAGAATGAGGCTGGAGAAGGTGCAGTCTCAGGATCCTAAAAAGAATAGCAGAAGAAATAGACTCTTAGGACATAGTCTTCCAGAGCTCAGGGATAGAAAGAGTCAAGGCAAAAGGAATACTTTACTAAAAAGGCAAAAAAATCCAAGCCCAAAAATATAAAAAATAATCCAAAACCAGAAACAAACAAACAGACAAAACCAAACAGAAACCAAAAACAAACAAACACAACAAAAAAAGCCACGTGACAGAAAGAATAATAATTAATAATCATTTTCTACAAAAAAAACCCCAACAATTCATTAATTTCATTTAAGCTATTCTCAGCAGTGCTGTAAATTACCAACAAGCCTGTAAACCATATTATTTACTTGACGAAGAATAGTTCCAAGATAGATGTTTGGTGGGGAAGAAAAATTGTGTTCAAAATGTTAAGTAAATACTTGGGTTGTTATTTGCTGTTATCTTTGAGTGGTGGTTTAAGCCCAGCTGGAAAATAAGCACCACACAGCCAGCCCCCTTCTTCCCCTCATATCCAGTGGAATGGGGAGGATGATCAGTAAAACTTGTAGGTTTTGAGGTAAGAACAGTTTAGTAAGCAAAAATAAAGTACAACTGCAGTAATTATGGTAAATTATAACAATTATAGTAATGAGGTAAAAAACAAGTGAGGCACTACAAGCTGTCACCAGATGCTGACAGATTCCAGACCCTCTTTCCTGAGTCCAGATTGTTTCCCCTTCCGGATACATCCCCCCATTTTTTATGCTGGACATGAGGTTCAGTGTTGTGTAATATCTTTTTGGCCAGTTCGGGTCACCTGTCCCAGCTATGCTCCCTCCCGGTTTCTTTTGTGCTCCTTTTCAGTGGCAGAGCACGAGGAGAGAGAAAAAAAGTCCTGGACTTAGGATAAACACAACAAAAATCCAAAATATCAGTGTGTTATCAACAGCATTCTCATTCTGAATCCAAAACGCAATCCTGTAGCAGCTACTGAGAAATGACCCCAGCTGAAAGCGGGGCACTTTGTTACCACCCTACTTGAGATGTCTGTACAAGACTCCTGTATCCCCTGTAGTCTCAACTAATGTAAGATCACTGGATACAGCTCCTGGAGATATACTACTGGTTTCTTAAATTTTCCCTTAGTATGTCAACTTCAAGGCTTTCTCAACCATTTCTATATCAGGAAATACTGTGTCAAGTTGCATTGAATGTCATTTTTATATTAGTGCTGGAAGAGCAATTATGACAGAAATGAGCATGCTCTATGAGCAGCATTAACAACAAGAAGGTCCAACTCATTTAATTAGTTGCTATTTCCCTAAAGCTTTGAACGCGTGAAATGTTCTATAAGCAATGAAATATTTTATTATCACTTTACTCAAGGTCCTAGCTACGAATAATGAGGGAAATTCAGATTTTCTCATAGGAAATTGGACCAAAAAATTGCTGTCAACCAGGAATCCTGGGAATTGAGCAGCTAAAGGGATTAGAAAAACCCTGAGTCCAACAACTTTTACTGTGGAATTAAAGATTTATTTTTAATAGACTTTGGCTCTAAATTCATTAAAATTGTTAATACAAGAAACAATTAAGAGCTAGCAGAAGGAATTGGGCAAACAAAGACATTAATCAAAGGTTCTTCAAAATGAAAAATCTCTTTAAAAGTTATATGGAATATCATATGCTACCAAAGTGAAACTCCAAACTGTTCTCAAATGTACTGCAGAATATTAAATGTCCATATGGAAAAAGACTTGAAGTACTGCATTCATTAGGGCTAGTAAATCATGCATTCTTTTGAGATATACTAAATTATGTTGGATCACAGTGCTCATTACTTTGTAAACTGAGGCTGTGAGAATATACACACATAATCGTAACTATAACCTTGGCTACATAAATATTGAAAAACTTAAGCCTAGCATTGCATTTCCTCTTTTTAAAATACATAAGTGAAATGTTGTAAAAAAAACCCATCTTCCATCTTTTCCCCTTCCGATGAAGCTTTTTTAATGAATAATTCACAATATTTTCCACAGAGACAGAGAATGAGAATCATTGATGGAATTGCAACTGTGTAAATTTCCTTTCTGTAGTCAGCTTGGGACATTGAAGCAGAACAATGATTTTAACTTAGGTTTCCCTTCTTTATTATAGATATTAAGCAAATCCCTTCTACTCAATGTCACAGTTTGTATTCTATGACTTGGAGAAAAGTGTTCTGAAATTTCAGTTTGGCTGTACTAAACCATGCCCTTATGGCATTTTACAGAATCACTGAGACTCAATTCAGTAACTGTGTGGTGCTTAATCATTTTAGCCTTTTTTTGTTGCTGAAATGCAGTGCTTTGTGAACTTTAGTTTTATACCTCACTGTTTTTATTACTAAATAAAGAAACGATGCAATATTCTTATTCTTCTATTCTTTTTTTTTCCCCCTTCATTGCATGGCAATTTCTAGTGGCGTTGCTATTTTCTATTTTTTAGGATGTTATTGAATTACTTCTCCCTAATCTTAAGGAGTTCCTGAATGATAATTCTGTAATTCCGAACTAATCCCCTACCTAGGAAGGAAGCAAGGACTGTACTTTTTCAGTACTAGTAATACATTATATCACTATGCTTTTTTTGTTTTTTTATTTTTTTACATGTTCACATAAAAAATAGTACACCTTCCAAAAATACATCAAAATTATCTTTATCGCTTTCAACTCTCCCAGTAGATATGCATTGTGAAGATCAAAGAAAGGATCATAAATAAGCCACAGTTACATGATTAATGCTATCACAGATGCTGAAAGAAAAAAAGACTAATTTGTCATTTTAGCTTATCTTCAGGAATGCTGACTTGATTTGATTGTTGCAACCTCAATAATTTGCCAGGATATTAAGCCCAAGATTCTGATGTTATATTTGAAAATGGGAATGATCCTGCACATTCATTATGCATTTTGGAAAAATGAACCCTTTGTCTATTTTTCTGCCAACACAGCTTTGCAGTTCGTTGTGTACTTATTAATGTTTTGTTTTGTTCTTTATTGTGTCACATTATTGCTTTCCCTAGCAACCCTCACCAAGCTTAAAGGATTTTACTGTAGGAATTTATTTGCAAGGCTCAGCTAAATCCTTTCCACTTTAAATTCAAGCTCATTTTGCTGTAATTTTAAAGTCCCAAAATACAGCAGTGTATTTTTCAGGAATTTGTAGTGTTATTTTGTAGTCCACAGGTGAGAAATATTGCCCGGAGAGTTACTGAGCATATTTGGGAAAGGAAGGGTCAATAGACTGTATAAATAGCCAAGGGGAAGTGATGGGTCCTACAGTTATGACAGTGAGGAACGGGGATACTCTAGTTTAACAGACAAGTATCAGGGTTGAAATGAGGTGCAGAAACCTTTATACTTGTGGTCTGTCTTCTTTAGTTGCTTTAATTTTGCTCTACTCTAAAATAAAAATAAAAGTTATGCATCTTGTTTTCATTCACTTATTTATTTTCCTAATTTCAAAAGCTTCCCAGGCTCTTTAAATAGTTGTTTATGAAAGGAAAAGTCTGGACTGAATTTCCTTAAAGTAATTTCCAATGCAGTGACATTTCAGACATCAAGGTAATGGAAAAGACACCTTTTATCTGTGGGAAGGCCTGAAAGCCCCAAATAAAACTAGCTGAAAAGAGACAAGGGAATGTCATAAGAGGATGATTGGTAAATTGAGCATAAGTGAGACATGTGCTAGTGAAGTCCAAGGCTGTAATGTGAGGTGTAACTATTGCCAAGATATAGTATATTAAAATTATTAGCAAATAAATCTAATCGTCAAGCTCATCAAAATCTGGAAAGGTTCTATACTGAGCAAAAACTAAAATGGAGCAATCATTATCAATATTAGCTGACTATAAGATCAGTTTTTACAAGGGCAATGTCACAAATAAACATTGAAAATTGTATGAACAGATGATTATTAGTCTGAATATGAAATAAACATTGGAAAAGCAATTTTCAAAGGCCATTGCTCAATTACTTTATTGATTAGGATTAAGACGACTAAATGATCAACAACCCATTGTATACTGTGAAAACTCTGGCTGCTGAAACATTTAGGAAGAGAGGATAGCTCAAACATATGATTTTAAACACTGATATTTATACTTCAATTCAACTTAATTACAATTTGTAGCCCTGTAGAATTATCTAATTATCATTTGCTGCTCCAAAAGCAGTAAAAAATCATTAGGATACCAGACAAAGAAACTGCTCCTTAATAATGTCTGTTGGGAACTTCTGAAAGTGAAAACACCAGAAATAGAATAATAATGAACTAAAAAAGCTCTCACAGAAATACTAAGTTTGAATCAGAAGAAAAATCATTACTGATCAATTACTTATTAAAACAGTTAATTACAATAAATATAAGAAGAAAACTATCTACATTTTATTAAATGGTTTTGGTCATAAGTAAGTCACATGTATGGACTAGGAGCAGCAATACAGATTACTAATTTTATGGCTAGATATAATTGCTCTTCACCAAAAGAGGAAAATCTGACAGTTAATAATGCTACAGATTTGTCTTTGAGTAGGAAGAGAGACACTGGTGATGGAAACCTGGAAAGAATGTGTAGGGAAACAAGAAAGGTGAAGAATGATATTTGTGGATAATGGATTTTATTACAACTGTCCATAAACTCTGGAGACTGCATAAGGACTTTTTGATGGGACTTTTTTATTTCTGACATGTACATCTATCATCTGTTATGTAGTGTATTTGCTGTGGATGGGATTCTGTTTAGCCTAGCTGACCCCAGAGCAAAATGTATTGGTTTTCTATTCCAGTTTCTTTTTATAGATTGTCTAATCAGTTCAGTTGATAGAAATATTGAATTGATGTACATCTTGATTTTGGACAGAATTTTGGGGATCTTATGCATGTCTTTGAAGACTTTTTTACCCCCCTTTTCTGGAATTCAACATGATGGTGAGGTCTGGGTTTGTTTGGGGATTTTGACAGCTTAACTATTTTACTTTCTTTTTGGAGTTTCAATTTTTAAAAAAAACTCTTGTGGCATTAGTATACTATCTGATCTTCCAAATAAATAGCTGAAATAATGGACATTTATTTAGAAACATTTCGCACTATCAAAATGCAATGATCTCATGAAGGTTGGACCTTTTTTCCTCATATTTTAAAGACAGAGGGCTCTCTAGGAAGAATTTGTGTATGTCAGGACTTAAAACATGCAGTTAAAATGTCTCAAAACCACTGTCCCCATAAGACAGACTACCATGACAGGCACAGATGGCAAACAGGAAGGCCTTAATTTCAGGCCTACATGGAGGTGAAAGGCTTGGA
This sequence comes from Acridotheres tristis, assembly GCA_037013685.1. Taxonomy (NCBI): domain Eukaryota; kingdom Metazoa; phylum Chordata; class Aves; order Passeriformes; family Sturnidae; genus Acridotheres; species Acridotheres tristis. The sequence continues at coordinate 96,369,963 of CM072886.1, read as the reverse complement.
ATTAGCACACTGGGCAAGATTCCACTGTGCAGACTGTGGGAAAAGCAAAGAGACAATAACAGGAAGACACCAGACCTGGTGAGACAGATCTGTACAAAGTCCCTAGTTGTTCAAAGTCTCCCACCATGGCAAATGATGGGAAAGGAAGCAACTGCTTGCACACATCCTATCCCAAGTTGTAGGAATGACAAGGACACCTCTGGATACTCAGGTCTTGGACCGTATAAAAGTGGTACCTCCAGAAGAACACTCTGGGGACCCCCACCACTGAGCAGACCAGAAAAGGAATCCTGCAGGATGCCACAGGAAAAAAAAAAGACACTCTTCCAGTGGAATTTATGTTATTTGTGTGCAAGAAAATAGGAAAACCAGTATTAGTTTTGATGGGTTGTTCATTATGTGAATTAAGTGCAAAACCCCTTAAAATATGAAAGGAACAGCCTAAAGATATGCCTATAATTCTCAGTATACGTGCAGACTAAAATCTCATTTTATCACTCTTCTTTCTTGTTATGTGCATGTAAATTCTATTCCCAGTAATTCTAGTTGCATATGCATGGTGGTCATTGTGATCTGAATAACTACAAACAAAAAGCATGAACACAAGAGAAAAGGTGACCTTGAAAAAGGTGTAATTAATGCACTGTGCAAAGACTTCACAGAACATTAAAACACAAGTTATAACCACCAATGTTTCTTTGCCAGTCTTTATTTGGAGTCATGTCTGCAAATAAGCTGCACTAAAATATCCAAGAGGAAGAAAGGGAGATTTACTATTTGGGTTCCATACCTTCAATTTATACTGCATTAAACTTCCTGCAATGTCCAACTCATTTATTGATGGGAAATTATCCTTGCCAACCTTATTATACTTCTAAAAGAAGTTTGATTTCTAGTACTGCAGAAGGTACATTTAAAATAAATGTAGTAAAGTAGGCTTTTATTAATGTATTTGGAGTTTTATCCCATCTGGAGACAAGCACTTTCACAGTTCTTTAGATAACTTTCCTTTAAATTCTTTGCAGAGTTTCAGAATGATGCTCTCAGTGGTATTGTTGGTCCCAGTGCTCTTCCAAGGACACACCAGAGAATAAGACACAGAAGGCACTTGGAAGCAAAACTAAAAAAGGAGAAAAATATTGTAGTGGAAGATCATGGATAGGAAATAAAATGGATTTATAACATGCTAAATGTCTTCTGAGCTTTTCTACCAGGTCTCTGTAAAATACTTCTGAAGGTGTATGAGAACTCCTATTGCAGACTGCCACAGGAGTTTCACCTTCATAGTCTGAGATAATTTGGTTTGAACTGCTGCGTGCAAGGATTTCATTCTACAAAACTAAAGAGAAAAGCTAGAGCTCCAAGAACGACAGTGCAACAAAGGAATGTGAATCTGTTTTTTTCCTAGATAAACCTTGACATTTTTAGTGTTACTAATCATTATTGCAAGTCTTGTAGGTCTCACTAGAGTTCTGGAAATCAATCTCCACAGTATTTTGCCTCACTCGAGCCCCAGAGTGACCAGATGACTGGAAACCCCCACCTGGGTCAGGAGGTCAGAGCACATCAAACCCCCTGAGATGCACATGGTTGCCCTTGGACTTTACAGTAGTTGAGACCACATTAGGATCCAAGGATGTTGCTTTTTATTGCTTTTCTCTCTTTCTCCCCTTTTCTACATCTAAGTTCTTGTCTTGAAATATGAGTAACTTAAAGTTGGATGGGTAGTGTTGGAGAAGTCGATGCTCTCTGAGAAGCTTTTTTTTGATTGAATGCTTAATTTTTTGTCCAATTCCTGATCTTCTAAAGGTTTCCAGTAAACTTTGCATTTTAACCTTCAGGGAAATTTTGTCAGGTGCTCGCCTCAGGGGAAAGTAGCACCTTAAGCCTGTTTCAAATAAACTTGCTGAGCAAGAACTGGGGCTCAACTCTTGTACCACAGAAGAAAATGACTACGATTTTTCAGGAGGGACCATGCAGCAGCAATCACCACAAATATGTGATTTTTCAAAGGACTCAACAAGATCACTTCCTCCAAGTTCTTTCATTACCTAGGAAACTTTACTTGCTCAGACACTTTGATGTTATTTTTCATCACATATAGCTCATCCTCTCTGTTCAGGGCTATGAAAATATTATTCTGCAGCCATGCAACACAACCACTGTCTTATTTTATGTGTTTAGAATTGGACACACACAAGATAATACTGGGATACAAGGACATTCATTATATAGGGTTCACTGGAGACTCTGTACCAAGTGTATGTTGTGGATGATGGCAGTCTATGCCACATGGCTTAGGATCAGAGAATAATTCCAGGCTTGTTGCTCTTAGTGAATACCTATAGTCTGTAAGGCTTATGAATGCAACAGTGTTAAAAGATTTAATAGGACATGTAAAATTTAATATTTTATTATCTTAAATGAAATATTGTTATTCATAAAAAATTAAAGTATTCACTTCTAACATTTTGAATGATTGGCTGATACTATCACATACTCATGGAGCTCTGAAGGGAATGTAGGGAATAAAACAGAGTAAAAGGCTTTAAATAAGAGAAGCATTAACCTCAGACTATCTTCTGATAATGCATTTGCCCTGGATGAATGATGGAAGCCAAATCTATTATAGCTGGGAAGAGAAATTGAAGAAAATCATGAGGACTTGAAGGAGCTACCTGAAAGAGTTTTCTTCATGAAATTTGAATCTCTGGCTCCATATACTAACTTGTTGATAATATTTACAGCAGAAGATTTTCTGTATCTTTTGAAATGTATATTTTTATGTTAAATGTTTGATATATGTTCAATGTGCATAGCATGGTTCTTTTACAAGATTATTCTGAATTCCATGTATCCTACCCTATGCTATTCATTATTTTGCCATTTGGTAGTTGTTTATTAAGTCCTCCATGTCAAAGCATTATATGCAGAGAAAATAGAGTAAAATATTATAATATGTAATAAAAATAAAGAAATACACAAAGACTCCTTTATAGGAATAATAAAAGCTCCTTATATTTACTCCTCTTACACTTAGCATATAAATTCACATGCATATGACTTAAAACCTAAAAACTAATTCTGAAAGTTCACTGTGGGTTTACCAGCTAGTGTATTTATTTAAAAATAACAATGTATTAATTTCAAAAGGTTGTGGAGATACTGCAAACTTCTATGTAAACACCTAGGATGATAGTGGCAGCTCGGGAGGTGGAATATCAGCTTCTTGTCAGACTTGTACAGAATTTCATCATAGCAAGAGAGTTTGCTATTCACTAAACTGCAGAGCGTTTTATGTAGGGACTTTCTTTTAATATGTTTCACTGTATTGTCAAAAGGGTAATAAACTGTGACAAAGGTTTTCATGTTTTTGATTGAAAAATATTTATGGACTGAAAATTGTTGCTTGGTAAGTCAACTATGCAACCTCATTCAAAATAAAAAGAAATGTCAAACACTTAGCATTTAGTCCAAAGAAAGAGCCTCATTTTAAATGTAGCACTAAGAAATATTATAATTGAAAAATTTAACAGAGAGTGAGCTAGAAAACTACAATTACATGGAAGACACTGTTTGCATTCTAGGCAATTTGAATGGTGATCTTTTAGAGAAGTCCCAGCATGATAACTACTATAGTGGATTTAAGGAAAAGTCGTTCTCAAAAAAAATCAACAAAAGCAGCAAAAATAAAATATCCTGTCAGAAGACAGTACTAAGGTTGTTTATCACAGATGTATCATAGATGAGAAATACAATGCACTAACTTCTTGTGGATGAAACTACATATATAACAAAGTGCAGTACATTTTCCCTTACACTCTATAGCGTGTTATCACTGGATCATTATTTATTAGCATCCCTAATGACTATTCTCCATCCACAGACTTCAAATATTGTCATTGAAATAAGGGCCATTGTTTGGTTTTGCTTCTCTAATCTGGTTAATGACTTGCTTGTACATATTGTATTCCCATGGAGAATTATACTGGAGCTGTGCCTCCCAGTCAGGACCACATAAGACGCCCTCATACATTCTGCTATTTGTGCTGAATTCTAGCTCCTTCCAAGGCCCTGGTTCACTCCAGTGCCTTGACACCTCTAGTTCCTATTTATGGCGGTCTCATTTTTATTGTTCTAAGTCACTTTGAGGTTACGCACATGCTTTGAAATCTGGCTCAGTTGAGATCTGAGTAACTGACCTGAAATTGCACATTTTACGTGGTATAAATAAGAAATTTGCAATCAGTATAGCAACATCTGCCACGCTTTGCAATAACAAACTCAGTAGGAACACATTCAGGAGTGAATGACAGCAACAGAGGAATTGCTGAACTTAATTTTTTAAAAATTTTATTTTATCAAGATAAATCCAGTGTTTTCGTCACTGGGACAGTAGTGCTCATTTACCAACCACCAGGTTATTATTAGATGTTCTTAGTTCTTCATAAATTCTGAACAGAAACTTCTAAATAAATCAGCATTTTCAAGTGTCACAGATGAAAGCACTTATAATTATTCAGAATATAAGGTTCAATGTGATTTTGAAATCTAGATTTCTGCTTGAAACACACTAAAATATATATTGCATTACTTGATGAATAATAAACCAAAAAGTTAGGTTATAGTAATAAAACCAAGCTAGTCCAAAGTATAATGGAAAATCTACCCTTATCCATCCTTTCCCCTCTTAGTCTCACTAAACACCTCCCACAACCCTCCTGCATTTCAGTTTAAAATGCACTTTTCAAATCATGTTGACGTAGAAAGAAAAGTCAGAGTATGCAAGCACAGGCAAATCAACAAACTGTTATGGTACTGCATGGTGCCACGGCCAGGGGTTCAGCTACATAGACCACAGGCCTTGCTTTGAGAAATTACTCCTCTGGGGGCTGATGGGGTCTGTCTGTAAGAGAAGGGGAAGAAGATCCTCAGTAATGGGCTTGCCCAGCTGGTGGAATGGGCTTTAAAGGTTCTGCAGGAGGGGAACCTCAGTCCATCCCAATCCTACCACTTTGATGCCAGTGACAGTGGGACAAGCCCAGAGCCTGGAGAAGGAATTCCAGACACTGCAATGAGTAAACCACCTTCATTGGGGGCCCAACTTAAATGCCTGTGCTCAAGCAGATTATATCCTTGTTTCCAGTCTGGAGAGACGTGGATGTGATAGATGGACCACTTGGTGGATAAAAAAGTGTAGCTGGATGGTCACACTCACAAGCTGCATTCCAAGTCCAAGGGGAGGTCAATGACAAATGGTGTTTCTCTAGGGTTAATGTTGGAACTAGCACAGTTTAATAGTTTTTTTGGTGACATAAACAGTGGGATAGAGTGCATCCTCAGAAAGTTTGCTGATAACACAAAGCTGTGTAGTGTTGCCAGCATGCTGGAGTGGATGAATGCCATCCACAGGGATCATGACAGGTTTAAGACGAGGGCCTGTGAGAACTTCATAGAGTTCAACACTGCCAAGATCAAGGTCCAACACATTAGTTGGGGAAATCCCAAGCACAGGTGTAGGCTGGGAGGAGAATGGATTGACAGACTCCCTGAGAAGAAGGACTTGAAGGTGTTGGTTGATGAGAAACTTAACAGGAGCTGGCAATGTGTACACACATTCCCAAAACCAAAGGTATTTGAGCTGCAGCAAAAGAGCTGCAGAAAGAGGATTGAGGGATGTGATTCTGCCTCTTTACTCTGCCCTCATGACACCCTACCTTGGGATAGGCATCCAGCTCTGGGGCTCCCAAAAGAAGAAGAGCATGGACCAGATGGACAGAGTCCAGAGGAGAGACAGAAGATGGTCAGAGAGATGGAGCACTTCTCCTATGAAAACAACCTGAGGGCGTTGGGACTGTCAATTATGGAGAACAGAAGGCTTTGGGAATACCTTATATCAGTCTTCCAGCACGTAAAGGGGACAAAAAAGCTGGGGAAGGACTTTTGACAAGAGTGTGTTGTGGTAGTACAAGAGAGAATGGCTTTAAGCAGAAAGAGAGAAGGTTTAGATTGTATATAAAAAAGAAATCCTTTCCTGTGAGAGTAGTGAGGCACTGGAACAGGTTGCCCAGAGAAGCTGTCAATGTATCATCCTTGGAAGGGTTCAACACCAGGCTGGATGGAACTCTAGAGAACTTGGTCTAGTGGAAGGTGTCCCTGCCCATGGCAGAGGGGTTGGAACTAGATGACTTTAAGATCCTTTCAAACCCAAACCATTCTATGATTCTATGCATTTAAATAAAGGGGTTTTGATAAGTGAGAACCAGAGTTCTTAAATTAGGTTTCAGCAACAGATTCTCAGCAACAGATTCATTTTAGATTGAATTGACATTTCCTTGATAAATTTGTCTTTTTTCTGTCATGGTGGAATAGAAAAGGTTAATGAGAACCCGAAATTTGCAGTAGAAAGTTCCTCGATATATTGGTTTTTTTTCCTTGTTTAAGACACCATGCACGGCCTAGCAGAGTCTGTGTCTCTTAAGAACACTTGTTGAAGCTGTGTACCTATGGAGCATATTTACCAAGGCAGTACCAGCATCATTTATAGCTATATGCAGAGTGCTCTTAACTCTGTGGAGATATGTTGTAGAAACAGGGTCTCTTGCCTGCTGCTCACCACCTACAGTCTGCCAGTCCCATTGGTGTCCAAGGGATCATACTCATAATTCCACATAAAGAAAGGTAATTTGGTTGGAAATTACCCTCAAGAGTGGCAGACCAGGCTTCCTCCTTGAAAAATGCTGAATGATTAATACAGTGGGTTAACAAGGAGGGACTGACAGTGAAAAATATAAACATATAAAACTTCAAACAAGAGAGAGATTGTAAAACTTTTTAAAGACCATTTTAGGTAGAATCCAAATTGTTGCTAGCATGAAGTGTCATATTTTTGTGTAACCTGACAGACCATATTCAAAACTATGGATTAAACACCAGTGAGGCATGTAAAGCTTCTATGTAAAACCAAGCTGTACAATAAAACTAATACCTTATTTTAAACAGTAATGTCATAGTGAATTAGGATGTAAAGAAAATTTTGAGGGTATGAGAACTGCATTCAGAAGTCCTTATTCTACCAAACTCCTCCAAGTTTGTTCCAACAGTGGCATAACCATACAAATAGGGCACCACCAGACAGGTCCAGTGTAGAAACACCTAGATTTTAAAGTCTACGTTTTCTCACATTTTAAAATATATTGGCTATAATATTTTGGAACCTGGCAATCAGAATTACTTCAAAACAAGAGCAGCAGCTCAACTTCCTGTTGAGAATATGACTAAAGGAAGTGTTTATAGTATTTTCACTGCAATCATTGGTAACTAAGTATTTTTCCTGACCAGCTGAAGTTTGGTTGGCTGTTTTTTTCTGCTTTCTTGATCAAAGCCTAAGAAATCTCTCTTCAATCATTATTGATTACTCAGTCAGATGAGTGATCGATGGCACTGATTAGGAAAAAAAAGGTATTTACTAAACCCAGATCACCACCTGATTTGAAAATAGCGGTTTGATTATTTTTCTATTATAGTCCATGGTTGCTCAGGTTTTATCAGGATAAACCTTAAATGATCTTTATTTTAAACACCCCCACCCCCTCCACCCATACACACTCTCATATGTGTGTATGTGGGTGTGTATATATATATATATATATATATATATATATATATATATATATATATATAATATATATATAAGGTGTATCTCTTTATGAGTTGATGGGTTGATGTTGCATCTGGCTGTTCTATTCCCAGTTTTCAGTGTTGGGGGCTGAAATTTGCAAATTGCTTGGAAAATCAGAGAGATTGCAGTAAAGTCAACAGCCATGCAAGTCAGTCTTATGTACACATCTCCATCCATCTTATGGATAAATGCTTGCATGATCAAGGTCTAAATTCTATCTTGGTTTATACTCAAGCTATTTTAATGCAGGCACTCATAATTTTTTGTAACAATTCTGTTCAAAGTGTCACTATTCAACAGATGAAAAACGCAGGAATAAAAACCAAGTAATATAAACAACAAAAAGTGATTGGTTCCAGGACAAAAGCTCTGTTAGTTTCATGCTTTATGCATAATTTTAAATATGAAGAGAGACGTCTATATTGAAGTATGTCTTTTAAACTCTACTGATAATCTGTTCATAAAACAAAAAAGTTAATCTACAAATTGCAGAGAAATAATTCTGAAAAGCACATAATGTTATGTGATTTGATTGTGATTTTTACAACTTTGTATCCTTTTCTTCAAACAGCTCTACATGCTCTGGTTATAAGTCTTTCCAAGTCAATGTACTGCAGTTCATTTACTCACCCTGGAGCAAATGCAAGGTATTAGACACCAGCATTGGGTGGAAAAGATATGAAATGAGAGAGAAGCACGAGAAAATGGTGTTTAACTCCCTTGTGATTTTTACTAATATGTGAAGAGAGAAGAGAAAGATGGAAATTTAAAACTTGAGTTCTGAACTTCACCTTTCTGCCAGTAACAGTTTGCAGAAATAGTAAATAAAGGTTAAGCAACAGTAATGGTTGAGCTATGACAAAATGAGGCATTGTTCATGACACACAAACAGTGCATAACAAGTAGTTCTTTTTGCTGTCTATATTTGATATATATTAGAAATAGGTTTTTAATACTTTTCCCCTTTGCAGTTTTCTGAGGAAATGTAAATTTACTTTCCAAGGAAAATGTATTGAACAGGATAGTGGTGTTACGTTGACAAGCATTCTGGAAACTCAAATTTATTTAATTCAGGTCTTACTGTAAATGCATCTTTCACATAGATACCTATGACTCATGGATACAGAGAATACACATATAAACAAGAAATTGCAGATTTATCTCTTAGACTAATTTTATTTGTAAAGAAATTAAAAATAATAAAAAGGAAAGATTTAGAGGTGCATGAGAAAACCTGAGGAAGGATTTTTTAAAGAAAAATCCCAGTGGTACAATTTCTCAAAGACCCCAAAGTTCTGTAGGTGTGAAGTACTTACTTAAATGGAATTTGGACTTGATTTTTTGTAATTATTATTTAATTGTATGCTCCTGAGATGCTTCAGCAAGAAACATAGCCACAATAAGCATGCTCTATGATCAATGAAAAGATGAATCACCTTGTGCAGAAGGTGATTCAGATCTTAGAGGGGTTAAAGGTGTTTGCTGGTGTCCATAGATCATGTAGACATCCAGGCCAATTTCAATACTAAATTAGATTCCTTTAGTAGGATGTTTAACTCTTCATGAGATAATTCATTATTTTGTCACAAACCTCTGTTTAGCTCTGAACATGCTTCCTTTGCTGCTTAATATTGATATTGGATATTGAAAAAGCAAGTTTGTATTATTTGTTCAACCCCACAGATGAGTACTACCTACTCATGTAGATACATGGAAAGTGGACTTTCAGCCTCAAAAATGTAACTGTTGGAACAATTCCAAAATGCCCCCTTTTATACTCAAAGAGGGATAGAAACTCAGCAATGTGTCACACAGCAGTCAGACAGGCAGGTTCTTTCAGAAAAGCAGTCTTTTCCCATGTGACATGTCAAAGATAGATCTGCTATTTTCTTCTGGTTTGTATTAGAGGAGTCAAGGCTGACTGTATTTCCCACAGGAAAATGAGGTATGGTATGTATGGGAGCAACGGATGGCTTTGCATTCATGAAACCTGAGCTCTCATGAGGTATAGGTTTCAGAGCTACTGTATCTAGGGAAGTAAATTCTGCTAGAAACTCAGAAAGAAACCCTGTTTGACAAGATGATTATTAGAAAGTATTTTAACTTGCTTGTGGATAGTGGCCTACAATGGTTTGATACAAATACGTCCCTGAATAACAAATAGGTAAAACTGCATACATGTATGTTGCATGCTTATTTGGGGAGATGGTCAAACATCAACAGTTTGAAAAATTCAAGGTTTTTTGATTTGTTTTCTCAGATTCATATATTAATATAGCAACAAAAAAATCAATAATTTCTCTGGAATGAGACTTCAGCAGACAGTTATGAAGCTGGGCATGGCATGATTTGATCTCCACATTTACTGTATTTTAAATTGCTAAGGTGAAAAGAAATCTCTTGCTGAAAAATTAGGAACTGAAGGGTGTAACACTGAAAGGACAACTGTTGCTATCTAGTTCTCTGAGCCAGATTCTGCTTTAAAAGAAACTTAAGAAAGTAACTTAAGAAAAATGTCACCTTTTTAATTTTTTTTTTGTAGTTATTTTCCACATCATTGCATCTAATGCTAGGAGGAATTGAAGCACAAAATGTCTGTGATGTTGACTGAGACAGTGACTCATTGGTCACTCAATGATGACTTTCATTCAGTGAAAGCCTCAGTGATGAGGCAGAAGTACAAAGACCTGTATTTGTCACTCTGCGAGGGAGACAGTCAAAGATGTTTCAAGTAGGTACCTTTTACTAAATTCCAAGTTGAAGCCTGATTCAGGCTTAAATGCTGCCTTTAGGTGTAGTCCTAGGTATGGGAGAAATGAGAATGTGTAAACCCTCTTGAGGCATTGCTGAGGAGTACTTTTAAAGTCATTTAAAAGAGATGACTTTTCTGGAGCACAGTTCTCTTTTATGCTGGAGTGAGAGTAAGGGCTTTATTCAGCTTATAGCTGCCTAAACCTGGCTGCTTTTAGACTGGTAAAGCTTTCTCACCTTAAAGAAACTCTAAGAGCATGGGTTTAGGAAGGATTTAAGTTATCTGGTTATAATGTGAATATATAAAAGTATAAGAGAAGGGTTTGTGAGCCTTTCCTGCAAAGGGTCTGTCTTCAGTGGTGGTGCGAAAGCACAGTGTTGTTGCAGGCTTAATGTGTATTTTCTGGTCTCCCTCATATGAATAGTGCTACTTGCTTTCAGAGGAAAAAAGAAAATTAAATTATGAGTGCCAACAGGTTACTACTAATTGAATGCATGTGTGCTGGGTGTCAAGGTACAAAAGTAAACTTTTGAATTTCCTGACAAAAGCCTGCTACTTCTGTGAGCAAGACAGGCTAGTGGTAGATTTTGATAACAGTGAGATTTTTTTTAAAATATGCGCCATATCATACTGAGGCACTAAACAGAATCACCTATTTGAAGGCCCATCATATGTTCCCTTCTGCACATAGGCTACTAAAGTGAAAAAAATGAGGCTTTCAGGGGCCTGAAGAGCTGGTGTCCAACTGGGCTGTTCCCAAAAAGCAGAACTGGTTTCAGAAAGATGCAGCTCCTGACTGGAGACAGGCTCCTAGAAGCAAGGTAACCTCCTGAAAATGGGACAGATGAGCAGAGACCAGTGCTGCACCATGGCAGGCAGGCAACACTAAATGATGGCACAGCAGGAACCAACACGACTTTCTGCCCAACTGACCCAGTGCAGTGGCCACCTCCCCCCTGAAAGTCAAAGCGGGTATGTGAAACTACAGTGTAGGTTAAAGACTGTTGTCCTCTTAGCTCTTGAATAAACTGCAGTCAGACAATCAATCAAGGTGCTACCAGCCTTCATCACCCCAGCAGTTGTTACTGTAAACAGGAGTGCATGAGATAATAAGGCTTATATGTTTGTTTTTCCCCCCAGAGAGTTGTTTCAGATTCCCTGATATGTGTCTGGAAGAAGCACAGGTCTGTCTTAATCACTGCAGGAAGTTATCCTTGGAATTGTCAGATCTTAAATTAATTATTTTTTTTTAATTTAAAGGATGAACTATCTTACTTCCTAAGTAAGACTTTTTTTTCCTATTAAAAAGTGCATCTTATGCCTGCTGTGCCACTCTTTAGGATGTTTCCTCTCTGTCAGTTCAATAGTCCATAATAGCCCTTTTACCCCCATTTGAACACACACACACACACACACACACACACACACACACACACACACTCTTCTGTGCTTGAATCCTATGAATTTTCTAATTCGTGTAATGCCAAAAAATTAGCCACTCAATATTAATACCTTCATGGAAATATTTCAGGATATTAATAACTTTGCTAAAATATTTCAGAATAAAGAATGAAATCTGTATGTCACTGTTCCAGTCCGTTTCTCTCTAAACCTATTTTTGTGCTCAATTATATAAGGAAAAGGAAGGAGTATAATTTTTTGGGTGGTTTGGTTTTGGTTTTTTTGTTTGTTTGGGTTTTTTTGTAATATAGCTAAATTGCTGTGGTAGATGCATTTCTGCATGAAATACCCTCTGAGTCTCAGTTCCCTCTTTTCCTGGCACAGATGAATTCTCAGAAGTTCCAAGCTCTGCAATATCAGTGTGTTGTTAATATCTCTTCTGTAAACTCTTAAGTGAATCTGGCAGTTGGTAGTGATTATTAACCTTGCACTGAACCAGCAATTAATCTGTTCAGGCTGCAGAGGAAGAAGAAAGAGAGAGAGAAAGAATAAAAGAACACAACCTGCTCTGGCTCAGTGATTCTGGTGAATCTGAGTACCCTGATCTGATATTGTTTAAACTCATTAGTATTCTCTATCTAATCTGCAGATTTAATTCATTACATACATCATTTCCCCATAGCCTATACACCCATTTGTAATTTCTATGACATATTTTTCATCTGCATGCTTTATCCTTGGCAGAGAAAACATGAGGTTAGGAAACTAAACCTTTGATAAATATGTATTTAGTGGTGTGTGAAGTAATAATAGAAAAAAACCCTAAGCTTTTTTTTCTCCATGCTGCATTCTGCTGCATCATCCTGACCACAGAGTGAAGCAAATTTTGGCTCTATACACCTTTAAAATTATTTTATTGCTGTTGGCATTTCATCGAACTTCATGGACTATGCATTATCATTTTATTGTCAAGTCAGAAATGAGTAAACATAACCTCATTTTCCAATATTATTGGACTTACCTTTCTGGAGAGACCAGAAAGGTAAGTAATTTATGACTGCATCTTTACCTGCTCTGACACATTTTTTAGATGCAGGCAATTCAGAGGTCTCATCACCAAAAGCAAGGGTGCAAACCAATCAAGCATGTAAGAGTGGCTGCATGGACCCAGTGAGCAAAATGCAGAGCTCTGTTTCCAGCTTTCAGCAGCAACAGTTTTCCATAGAAGAGCAAAAGGGAAAGACAAGCTTAAAAAGAAAAATAATTTTCCTGTTTATGTACCCAGCAGTCTGTAACTCTTGGATTTCCTGATCCAAAGGATCAAGGTTTTGTTGTTTCTCAAATTTTTAGCATCTACAGTATCCTGTGGCTAATGTGAATATTTTAATTTCTTAAAAAGTACCGGTTTTTGGTTTCATTATGGCCCTAAATTCTTTTTCTAAGACACAAAGAAAAATTATTTTCTCTTTTCTGACTCAATGCCAGTCACAATATCTATACAAATCCATCATACAAGCCCTTAGTCATTTCTTTGCCTAGATGAGAAGACTTAGTCTATTCAATCTTTGCTTGTTCAGGAGTTGTTCCATAACTTTTATTTTTTTCCTTGCTGTCTCTAAGCTTTTTCCTCTTCTGCTACATTCTTTTTGAGATGAAGGGACCAGAACTGCACATAATATCGAAGATGCTGACACACACTGAAATTATACAGTGGATGAATGTGTAATTACATCCTTTCCTCTCCACTTACTGCAAGTTTTTCTATCATCCTCAGACACCTCTATGCAACCTCTCCTTGCTCTCTGAAAATAAACACTTTCCAGGGGTAATGATTTAGGTACTCTGTAAGACTGCTAAAGCCATTAGATACCTCCCAGTCTCACCTCACTTTATAAATAGTATATCTTTATAATATGCCACCATGACTACATGTGTAATTTTATTCTGTATGTCTTGAGATTGCATTTTGCCTTTTGCAAGCATGAGACAGCTTGCAGAATTCTCTTTAGCTGTGCTCAGAAACATTTGCATTCTTTGATCATCTTAGTTCTTCCTGATGTCCTCTTGCTTTTTGATATATATTATCACATAATCATTTGCCTGATTGGTCTCAACATCTCAGGAGAGATAAAGGAACTATCTTTATTTCTAGGCTGCTGAGATCCTTCATATTATATTTTGGGGATTTTTTTTAAAGAGATTTTTTCTGTAGCTTTCACAATAGACTTTTTCTGATTCAGAGAACTCCATTTGTAGTAAAATTTTCCACAGACAAGTCTAGTGACAAATCTTCAAGGTTGAGAATTACATGAAGAATTTACTAATTATAATTTATCACATTAAAAATATTTATACAAAGTAAATAACTGAAAAAGTGTCTCAATACTCTCAGTCCATTTAAACACAGATAATTACAAAACAACTTCTCATGTTGAACTCTTATATAGGCCTGATTTGATAAAAAGATCTCATATTTTTGAAGTGAAAGAAGATTTGTAGGGAGTGATAATGTTTGTAATTTGACCTATTTATATAACACAAACAGACAAAGCAAAAGCAAACAACAACAACCCCAAACAACCCAAACTAGCATCCCCTCCCGTAGCAGTAATGACAAGGAGAAATCCCTCTTGAAGGTCTAAAGTTTCTTATGAGGTAGCATCAAGAGATGTGGCACCACTGAATTCTTTGTGCCAAATATTTCAGATGGCAAAAGCCATACTGAATTTTAAGGGTTCCTATAGATGGCTCCCTGAAAAAGTAAAAACTGGCACAGACGTACATGGAAGAATATACACATATTTATAAACAACTCTCCCACTGTCAGTTATAACCCTGAAGTCAATATTTGCTTCTGGCCTCATACATGTTTGAGTCAGTGATTTTCTAGTCATAAAAATTTTCCTCATTCTTCTTTGGCCCTTGGGATGCCTGCTACCTGTTGACTTTTCTTAGCATTTGCATGAGCCACACTATCTCAGCTCCTTACACCACACAAAAGATCAGTCTCTGGAGTCAAGAGCTGTAGCTCTATAGCATATACAGGAAAAAGGAATTCCTCAGAACATCTAAGTACATAACAGATAAAATGAATACCATTCACAACAGTGACAGGTAAGGGAAATGGAAACATAGAAGAATCACTGATCAGAGAAAGTGATGTCTTACACAATGTTTATTGCTTTCAGATCCATATATGAGGCTTTACACACTGACCTCTAGCCATGCAGGCATACACGTGCCTCAGCATATGCAAAGGCACACCCCTGATCCCAGGGAATAGGCTTTGTTACTTCTCTCTTGTATCTCTTGCTACTATTTGGCTTATCAGGATGTTCTCAGACCTGACAGAGTCATCTCCCTGGGGCTCCATGGAGGCCAGGTGTGAGGCAGGAGTTGATGATTTTGGATGTTTTATTCCTAAGGTTATGATATGGTCAAAACTCCCACAGCTGCTGATCTTTCTCACAGGGAAGAGGGTGTCTCTGTTCCTTCTTGTTTAGTCCATCCAGATAAGATTACCAGGGTAATGGGCAGAGTTTTTTCCCTCACTAATCTAAATAATCAGACGATATTACAGAATTTAGTCACCCCATGTTACTGAGCACACAGTCCTTCCAGGACATGCAGGACACTTCCACAGTGTCTCTTCAGATGGTCATTATCTAGGCCTTGTAATTTCTCAGAGTTTTAGTTCTCTAAACTATAAAATCAAATAATAACACCCATTTTCTCAATCACTTCCAAATGTGCTGTATAGATAGATGCATGTATTACTTACTGGTCTTAGAGAAACAGGAAGCTATTCCACTTGCTGTCCATCTGCACTTGAGCGGTATTCATAGCACTTTAAAATATCTCTTTTTTTAATGGATTATGTCCTATATGTCAGTGATTCTACCTGTAGAATTATCTGTACCAAATTGCCAGTATGTTTCAGGCAAACTTCTTCTGTGAAGAGCAGGTGTCTCACACACAGTTTAACTTGGGACTCTCCAAAGCAGTGTCAATATTTCCACTGGAAGTGGTAGCTCCTTTTCAGCAGAGATGCAAAGGTTCAGTAGTTGCTTTGTTATCAAGCTTGGAGGATGAGATAGTATTAGCTTTGAGTATGAATAGTTTTAGGATTTTTGTGTGACTTCATATGAAAATAAGTCTTAGGTAATTTTGTTATCTATTTGGATGAGTTTTGTCCCGTCTCATTTATCTTTTTCTGTCAACTAGTTTTCTCTAGAACTACTTTCAAGCCCTTTCATTATTTTCAACCAGATTTGAAAGTGTAGCAAGATGACCATTGTGGACAATGCAAAATTTGTTAAGTATGCATAAAAAAATGAAATTAACACATCTAATGAGAAAAAAAAATAGTAGAAAGAACTCAGCCTCATATCTTCCATTCAGTAGTAGCCAAATCACTGTCCTAATGGACCTTTCAGATCTATTTCTCCTCAGATGAACATTTCATGATGAAGCACTGGGACTGTAGGTGTACGAACAGGTGTGAAACTAGATTTCATTACTTTTTCTTCTTATTGAACAATTTGATAAATAACCTCTTTCATGACTCTAATGTCAAAATATTTTTTGTGCCTAATGAGGATGTCTGCACAATGACCTATGTTCTAGAATGCAGTCACTATTATGAGAAAAGAGAAGTTGTACATTGTTTTCTTACTGTCTCAAGACTGTTAAAACAAAGCCTGATTCTATACTAAAAATTAGCTTCCAAAAGACTCTAACTTTTCTTCCTCTTTCAGATTCCCTTATTAGGAATCATCCTATCTTCACTGTTGATAACTCAGACCACAGTACAAGGGAGAGTTATTTATGGCAATTGAATAGTAGATGCAGAAAGATCTTGGTGCACAATGAATTTTCAGGGAAGACTAAAATAATTCAAAGTCTTCCCACACCTCCATATAGCCTGACAAAATTTTTCCACCATAATTAGAATGACATTCAAAATAACAGCTACCATTTTCCCTGAAAACATAAACAAACAAACCTTCCCCAATTAGTTTCACAAGATGACTGAGCGAGCAGAGCTAAAGATTCCATTAGGAGCTTACTATGCTAATCTAATTAGCCTGGGAAACACTCACACATTATGGAACTGGAATCAATAATAATTCTGAAAAGCTAGATTTACACTTCAGTCACAAAAAGGATTATGCAGACATTTCACCATTCTTTTGCTTATAATTTTCATGAGCAATAAGCAGAACCAACACAATTCTTATCTGAAGGGTCACATGTAAATATGCATGACATGGTCTGAATATTCTTTGACATGAAAAAATTAGTAGAATTAATTAACGAGCTTTAATGTAATCCATAAACAATTTACACACTGTGTTGTTTTTCAGTGAGGAGAAAATGCATTCAGCCTCCTAAAATAATTTTGGAGTTTTTAACGAGTAGAAATTCTTCAAAATCTAGATTCCACTTCCACCAGTTATATAAGTTTATGTGGAACTTGCTCATAAGAATGCTTTCAGCAGTTGTCAAAGTAACAGGAGCTCATCTTGTGGTTTTTGCATCATAGCTTTTAGTGAAAGAAGAAAATATTGCTCTTGAATCAGCAACAGAAATTACAGAAAGTGGCTTAGTTGTTTTCAAGGACAGAGACTCTTAAGCTGTGTTCTCCACAGGTTGCAAAGCATGATAAATTTCCTTGAACTTTTCCATCTAAAGTGAAATCTGCATTTATTTTACAGAACAAAATGAAGTAAATCTGCATGAAGTAATACTTACTTACAAACATGCAAATGTTTTTACAAACATGCTTTTAAACTACAGTGATATTGAAAAAAGTCAGTACTGAAGAAGCAGCATGGCAAAGTGATTATTGAAAAAGTTTTGTTAGAGTGAAATTATGTGTCAATGTGCCCTTCCTCATTACTTCAGCCACTCCACATTGCTTGTCTGGACAGAAAACCTACCTCATTCTGTAGCTTCTGTCTCCCTCTTGCCTATTATTTTGCTATGCATCAGGTAGCTTCTAGGCAGCTTAATTGTTTCTTCACACTATGTAAACCATTTAACTTCTCTGGCATCCTGCAGAAATTAAGCTCATTATGGACCCAGTGGCCCAAATGACACCACTTTCCCCACAAGGTACAGCAGGGAACCGTATTAGTGGTAAAGCTCAAAGGAAAGAATATATCACCTGTGACACATGGCTGTAGAGGGACTGGAAGAAGAAAGTGATTTGTCAAATTATATTTGCAGTGGTCAAGTGAGGTTAAAAATGGTCAAGGGTTACAAATACTGATTCAGAATCTTGTCAGAAAAACTGACAAGGGTTATTCTCTTTCATTATGATGCAACCCCCCCGCTTCCCACCTCCGCCCCCCTGATTTCCCCTCTACACTCTGTCATCCTAAGACATCTGAAATCCTTATCCTTTGACCTAAATTGGAATGAAATTAGTTAAACAGTAGAATAAATGTAAAAGGCTAAATGAGAAAGGGGGAGAAATCCAGATGTTATCATTCAGTAGGATTTGTTGGTCAAATAAAGATCAAATTGAGTGAAAGTGATAGAATTTTGCCCAGCATTTGTTTGAAAGCTAGACTTTCTGGGTTAGAAACTGGTGTTCAATCTCAGTATTCCAAAATGTGATTCAGAACACGATTTTCTCTAAATGTACTTGCCAGAGGTAAATGTAATAATTTATGGAGTGTGCAGAAAATGTTTTCTTCAGCTATTTGCTATTCAGAAAAGGTTTTCCTTTGCTCTTACTGTTAGGCTTTTATGCTGGCAGTCTTATTAAGGTCAAGCCCTATCAAAATATTACTTCTAGGGTCAAAAGGGTAGTGTAGTCCTTCCCAAGGCTATTACACATTTTGGTGATCAACTGCTAGAGGGCACTTAAGAGAGATCCAGAGCAGTACACCAGCCCCTAGAGAATGAAACAACATCTAGTTTTTGACAGCTTCCTGTAGTCATGAACTGGGAGATTTATGAGGTTAGATTTGATCTCTAGTCCTGTCTAAAGCCAGGTATGCTGCATGCTGCATTACTAAACAGGCTAGTAGGCAAAGCTAATATAGCTTCTTAAAGGTGAACTTGAAAGGCTACTTTTAAATCTCCAGCTAGCTAGCTAAATCCATTTTAATGCCAGCTGTGAGAATTAGGGAAATGCAGTCTCACAGGTACATTTTATTAAAGCAAACAGCTAAAGCAACACTCTGTCTACCTTCTGGTAATGTTTCTTCAGCAGCAATGGAAGCACAAGCCTAGAAAAGGTGAATTTTCATTTATGTTGTTTAAAATTTCTAATAATCTCCTGTGTTGAAAGTAATTGGGATCGTCTCTTCACCCTGTTCTGTAAGCCCTAGATCAACATGGTCTGACTCCACACCTTAATCATGCTAGGAACTTCTAAAACTTTCATACTGTTTTTATGTTATGTTACATTCATTTAAATAATGAAAAATTAAGTGAGAAATCTAGTAACCTCCTCATAAAGAACAAGTTTTGAGAGAAAATTTTTTAAATGACACCTTACACTTCTGTATATTATGTACTGTGAAAGAAAAAGTGGATTAAAATGCATTTGAGTGCTTGAACTGCATCAAAATCAGCCTCAGTATTTTACAGATATGATAAAACTGCTGAAGTACCTATGACACAGTTTTATGTGTTTGATTGGAGCACAACTTTGAGTTGGCCTGTAATTATTTCTAGTGCCCCAGAATCTGGTACTTGAAATCCCAGACCTCAAAGTCTGTGAATAAACCTTATGTCAGTCAAATAATAAGTGAAATTAATAACTTCATGGGAAAAGGGGCTTCTTTGCGGGAGATGGAATTATTCTGCCTTTTGCAAACAGAATAGAAAGTAACTTCAGGCAGAAAAGTAAAAGGTATATTCCTGACAAACCCCAAAAGATAAGTCCTGTAGGATTATCCAAAAGGAGGATCTATGAGACATGTGATCATACAGCAGAAAGTGTGAGGCACAAGTAATATATTTTACAGCCTTTACTGGATGTGTGTTTCTATAAACCTTCATTCTTCCTGAGTAAAATCTTGCTTCATGTAGCAACCCCACTAAAACCAAGAGGCGTGTTAATCAGACTCTCATCAGTGCTAAGCAGGTCTTTATATTTTACAAGGCTATAATTCACCTTTCTCTAAGTACAGACTTTCCCTTAATATTTACATTTTCCCCCTCATTTCTTAATTGCACTGAAATGCTAAAAGGCTTTCTGACCGCACTATTTTATTTCTTTGCCTTTAATTGATATTGTTTCACAGCAGATATTATCAATTATGAAGATGATAAACGACTGGGTGTCTTTCCAGAAGCTGCTTCAGCAAGCTGTCAGACGTGAGATTTATTCCTGACCTTAAGGTCAGGATTAGTTTTACCATCAACATGGCAAAACAAAACAGGAGAGTGAGACTTAGCTTACTTAGAAATGGTGCAACTTGTCGAGTATGGTAGTGTGTTATTGCTTGATAATTAGTTCAAGACAAGCTTGAAGCTGCTTCAAAGAACATTTTAAATCAGACCATACTGAAGAGTCTTTGGGGAGGCATCAGTAACAATTCAGTGGAAGAATGGGATGCTGTGAATGCTTGTTATTCGAGTATTTCCTTTCCTTATGCATGAGTTATATGGAAGCAGTAAGAACATATTTCTTCTTTTTCTCTCCCTTTGATGCAGATAAAAATACAAGTCAGCCAAAACACACAGTGAACTAAGAAAGGTGAAGCAAAACTCTCTGCAGACTTTAATCCAATTTCTAGGTTACCAGAGATGATGACAATAAAAATAACTAATGAGAAAATCCTGAGTATGTATATTTCTAAACTGGCATAATATGGAACTTCAAACAAGAACAAATACAAGAAAAATAATTTAAGGTATCAGGGATTTTTGATGCAAGTTTGCAAAATGCCTTGGATGCTGAGTTCCTAGTCCATAAATAAGACCATGTATGAAACAAAAAAAAAGCATGACAGCTTTGAAAGTCTTGTTAAAATTTTAAAAAACAAGAAAATATTGCATCCACATCTTATAAAATAACTATGTTTTCATTAATTCAAATATTCACTACCTCTAAAGTTTATGTTATCACCAGTTTTCACTTTAAATCAAATAACTCTAAAAGGTATTTTTGAAGCTCTATTATTCATCAACAGTTAAAGGAAGTTAAGGAATTATGTATTTCACAGAGTGAACAGGGTGGGTGAGTCTATATTTTACACACTTTATTTTTGTCATATTATTACCTTGAAGTAATATAGCAATTCTGTATAAATGGCTGGTTTATCAAATACTACAATATTCAGGGGGTTTTTTGTTGTTGTTGTTGTTTTTTGTTTGTTTGTTTGTTTGGGTTTTTTTGTGTGTCATTAATAAGATGTAGTTTGGATTCTGATTGCTCAGACTAACAATTGACTGATACATATTTTATTAAGTGGTTAGGTTCACTGAAGGACTTATGCCTATCTGCAGTGATCATACAATCAGAAAACCCCAGAATGGTCAAGAATGGAAAGGGCATCTGGAGGTCATTTGTTCCAACCTCCCTGCTAAAGCAGTTTCAGCCAGAGCTGGTTCTCCTTGACCATGTCCATCTGGATTTTAAATGTCTCCAAGGATGGATACCCTGCAACTTTCCTGTACAATCTGTGCCAGGCCTTGGCCACCCTTGCATTGTAAAAGTGTTTGCTGATGTTCAGAGGGAGCCTCCTGTGTTTCAGTGTGCACACATTACCTCTGGTCCTGTCATTGAGCACATTGAAAAGAACCTGGCTCTTTCTTCTTCATACCTTTCCTTCAGATATTTATATACATTAATGAGATCACCCGAGATTTCTCATCTTCAGGCTGAACAGCCTCAGTTCTCTCAGTCTTTCCCCAAAAGAGAGATGCTCCAGTCTCCTCATGTTCTTTGTGGCCTTTTGCCACACTCTCTTCAGTATGTCCAAGCCTCATGTCTACCGAGGAGCCCAAAATAGTGAAACGCTTTGGGTGTGGCCTCACAAATGCTAAGCAGAGGTGAAGAATCACCTTTCTCCACCTCCAGGCAACGTGTCTCCTAAAGCATCCCTTGATACCCTCAGCCTTCTTTACTGCAAAGGTATGGTTCAGCTTGGTGTCCATCAAGATGCCCAGGTCCTTTTCTGCAAAGCTGCTTTCCAGCTGGGTGATTCCCAGTATATATACTGGTGCATGGAGCTATTCCTCCCAATCTCCAGAAATCTGTATTTTCCCTTGAAAATTTCCTTGTCAGCTCATTTTTCCAGCCTGATAAAGTCTCTCTTGAGGGCAGCACAACCCTCTGGATTATCAACGACTCTTCCCAGTTTTGTAACATAAGCAAAATGCTGGAAGGCTTCATCAACTTGTTCTTGATGATCAGGTGGCCCATGGGACGCACTCACTATCATGTCACCTGTACCTGTCTGCTGGTATGTCACCTGTATCAGTGATGAAGGCCTATGTTCCTTGTCTTTTCTGAATTGTACAGAACCTAATAATGGAGCATTTTCTGGATTTTCTTGGTGGGCAAAATAAATCTTTCCATACTTTCTTTATTGTTCTTTGAAATTCATTGTTTTTTCTCAGCATGGCTTTTGCTCTTTGGAAGTGTAACCACTGAGGAATGGTAAAGGAATGTATACACATCATATACTTTTTCTAAAACACGTATTGTAACTGTATTATGTAGAGTACAAGACATGATGTACTGAGGACCTGAGGGGTTTAGACTACAAGGCAGGTAATAAGCGACATTTTCTGTATGGTATGGCAAAAACCATTATGATATTCATTGGGACTGCATTAAGCAATGCTTTC
This sequence comes from Acridotheres tristis, assembly GCA_037013685.1. Lineage (NCBI taxonomy): Eukaryota > Metazoa > Chordata > Aves > Passeriformes > Sturnidae > Acridotheres > Acridotheres tristis. Next base: position 96,347,311 of record CM072886.1, on the reverse strand, counting down.
TTTATGTCTGAATTTGTGCCAGAGTTAGATACACAAGGGTAAATTACGTGCATTTATGCCAAGAATAACTCTTCTGTGATTTCAGTAAAATCTTCATACAAACAAGCATATTATCTATTTTTAAAAATCCTCTAGATGTCTATACATTCATTTTTGGTTGTAGAATATATAATAGGGTTCAGTAAGTGGTTGAATATGATATTGTCGCAAATTTTATGTAAAAATAAAAGAAGAAAATAAATCTTTGTACTTCTATACCTTTACAAAACAGTGTGAATGTTTTATCTTTAGAAATAATCCCACTGGCTTTATATGGGAGGAGGAAGATGCTACAAAGCTACAAAGAAATGGGAAAGAACTTTATCAGAAGAGGTATTACATTATCTGCTGCTATTGATAGCTTCTACCATTGACCTAACCTCTGATATGAGAGGAAAAAAGAAGTGGCAAAAAACTTTCTATATCAAGACTTAAACTCACGAAAAGGGAAAATAAAATGGAAAAAACCCGTTATTAACCACTGAAATAAATAAATAATAAACTCCCAAAGATCATAAAAAATGTTTGACTGATCACTATGTGAAGTGGGCTAAAAAATCTAAATTAGAAACAATAGCAAGTCTGTGTCCTTCCTATGCCAAGGATCTCAGAGCTGGACACAGCACTCCAGGTGGGGTCTAATGAGAGCAGAAGAGAGAGGGAGAATCCCCTCCCTTGCCCTGCTGGCCATGCTGCTTTTGCTGCAGCCCAGGACACAATTCACTTTCTGGGCTGCAAGCTCACATTGCCAGGTCATGTCCATCCTCTCCTCCACTGTCCATCCTCCCCTCCACCAGCACCCCCAAGTCCTTCTTGGCAGGGCTCCTTTTGATCTGTATTGATACAGCCCGTATTGATACTGGAGGTTGCCCCGACCCTTGTGCAGGACCTTGCACTTGGCTAAACCTTATGAGATTCCCATGGGTTCCCTTCTTGAGCTTTTCCATGTCCCACTGGATAGCATCTCATCCCTCAGGTGTGTCAACTGCACCATTCAGTGTGGTATTGTTTGCAAAATTATTGGGGATGCCCTCAATCCCTTTGTCTATGTCATTGATTAATTGAATAGCATTAATTGAATAGCACCAGTCCCAGTCCAGACTCCTCAGGGGCACCATTTGTCACCAATATTCACTGGGACATCTAGCCTTCAACCACTACCTTCTGGATGCTGCTGTCCTATCAATTCCTTCTTCACCCATCAAATCTATCTCACTCCAATTGTGAGAGACTTGCTACAACAAAGGCCTTACAGACCTTGGGTAGATGACATCTGTAGCTCTTTCCCATCCACCAATGTAATCATTACATTGTACTAATAACTTAAGTTTTAGCCTTCATATTTTTCAGATTCTCTACTGCCTGGCATGTAACTCTGAAACTTCATGTTGGGTGTTAGTAAGTACACAGGGGATTTAGACAAAACAATCCCTTCCTAGCTAGAGAATCAAGGACACCTGGTACCCAAAAAGCATAAACAATGGTGAAGGGAAGATGACCTGGAGCTGTAATTGGACAATTGAATCCAATATGTAGATGAACCAAAACTTATAAAAGTGTAAAAGCTTGTGCCTGGGATCCATCTTGGATCGATCCTGGGTGTAGCCCCAGCCAGGCTCTTGCATTGCCCAAGGTGTATCCTTTAAAGGCCTTTCAATAAATACCTATTTTGTCCATTTAACTCTGTCTAGTCTCTGTTCCAGATCAGCCTTTCTAAGCATCAGTAGAAGGCCACTAGGTTGGTCAGGCAGGACTTGCCCATGGTGAAGACCTGCTGGCTGCCTTGAATCACCTCCCTGTCTCTCATGGGCCTCAGCACAGCTTCTTCTCTTCCATGATTTTTCCAGTGACAGAGGTGAGGGTGACAGGCTGTTGGTTCCCAGCTTCTTCCTTTCTACTCCAGACAACTAAAAACATTTTCATATGTCACATCAGGTCCCAAACAACAAACGCAGACTCATACTGAAAAAAATGATAATACCCCTATGGCTTGCAACACAACACAGAATATGGCATTTTTGCACTTCCTGAAAGTGTGGCACAGTATGTGAGTATTAAGAATTTCAGATCAGTGTATAAAAGTAGTACTTTATCCCCATTTCCACCCCTTTTTTCCTCCCCTCCAAATTCTTCCAAACTTCCCTAAACAACCATCTATATCATTCCCTTATCTTAATTGAGCAAAGGAACTTATATGATCTTTCACATGATCTTTGAGGAGATATGATATTTGCAAAATTCCTGAGATAGAATGAATTTCTATTCCCTGAACTCTTTGCAGATGAAGCATTTAAAACAAAATTTGGATCTATATGTGCCTGTAAAATTATTTAGAGTTCTGTAGGTAAATTAAACAAAAACACCATCTGACATCTCAATAAATTTATTGAAACATCTAGAAAGACATACTTTTAATGGAGGAAGAAATTAATGGAAAAGAATAGAATGCCTTTCGTTCTACAACTGATTTTAGCTGCAGATGGATGCAAACAAGCTTTTTGAGGTGAATTATCAGAAGTGAGAAATAATTTTTTTGACAGAAACAGGTGGTGATATAAAAATGATTCTGCTGAATAGGTAAGGTACTACGTCTGTCAGTATACTAAAGAATTTTAAAGATAAATTCACTCTTTCATTCCTACCCATATGTGACTGATTCTGTGGTGGCTTATTCTATGTTGTGAATACACATCTGTTGGAGTTAGATGAACTTGCTTGAGAGAGAACTGTAGAATAGGAAAAGGAAAGAGGAATTTTAGTCTGAGTCAACTATAAAAGAAGCAGAGACGTGTAGTGATCTGGTGTGGTCATGGTATGAAAGGCACTACTCATATTGGGCCACAAAGAAAACAGAGACTTCTGTTAGAGTTGATTTTCATATACTTTTTACTGCTATTTCCATAGCATAGTTTTTATAGAAATCACTTTATTTTAAATGGTAAATACTCTTAAGTTTGAGTTTGGGTACAGAAACCAGTCTCTAACACAGTCAGTGTGTAGTATTTGCAGCAAAACCTGAAACAGCAAGTACTTAAGTGGGGCTTTTACTTTATTTCTATGTCCTCAAAGGGAAAATATAATCTGTTAGAAAAAATAGTAGCTCTTTTCCTTGAAGAGATATCTCTGATGCAGCGGCATGTACATATATTGCATACCATTATTTTCTATTCTCTTGATAAATATATTAAAAACAATGCTTTTATGCCTTTTTATTTTTAGTTATCTTTCCTCAAGACATCTAAAGTTAACTGTATACTATATACAATAGTATATAGTACTATAGAATATTTTGATATTCTATGAGATGCTAATTTTTTTCTGCAATTTTGCTGTATAGCTTTAATGTTTCAGATCATACTTGTTTATTTTTAAAGAAGGGATAATAATTTTCTGCATATATCATTTATGTCTGGATACTTTGAAAACACATACCAGCAATAAATACTGCAGGTGGCTTCAAACTATATGTGAGGGTGCAGGAGATAATAAAATATTTTTTCTAAGATCTGTGATTCATTGTTCTACCTGATAATTGCTTATGTAAATAATATATGTGATGTATGTAAACATGCATGTCATGCAAGAAATGCTGAATTCAACGAACCTCTACAAAGAAAATATTTCTTAAAATTATTTTGTTGTTAGATTGGGGAAGAAAAGGACAGATGAATTTATTCAATATTTATGAATAGATGAAAGGAGATGGGAGGACCTTAGGTTTCACAGTGTGTATCAACACCAAAAAAGTTGTCATTCCATACTGTCATTTTAATGTGTATGTAACAGTATAGTAACCCTTATTTTAGAGGAGACAGCTGAGAGAATGAAAGAAGGTAATGTTTATTTTTTTGAGAAAACTGTATTGCTAACTTTTCCCTACATCTAACGGGACACACTTCTAAATGTAACAAAACAATACAAAATATCCCGACTCCATAAGATCTCCACTACATCATGTATGCAAACTACACCATTATACCACTCTGGGTATTATATATTCAGATTTAGGAGAGAAAGAAGTGTCATACCCTACTGGCAAAGCATCATTTAACAGAATGAGAAGCTCTATGTCAATGTTTCTAAGAAGTTTAATTCTGCAGGCAAAAAATCACACACACACACAGAGAGAGAGAGAAATTACGCTCCTTATTAATTTATTAGAGGTGTATGCTTTTTTCTTGGAGAGAAAAAAAAAAAGCAAAACCCCATAAGCCAAAATTTGAATTGCATAATATGATACCTAGAGCTTTCCTTTTAAAGAGTTGAGTCTGTCATATATATAATTTCAATTTATGGCAACAGAGACATTAATGCAATTATAAACCCACCAAAACCCACGAACACATTGCTAAAAATCTTTGCCCTTCATTAAGTAGCGTACTGTTTCCTGAACTGGATTATTACAATATTAGATATAAATCAGTGATAAAGCCTAATTTTCATACACCTGGGCTAAGGTGGTTTTAAGGGGAGAAAATATATTTATAAGCTTAGGATATGAGTTGATCTCTACCTATTTTTATATGCTTAGGAGCCAAATTCTATGAAACTCCAGAAGTCATGCTCAAATACTTCCATGTAGTGAAGCAGATCTTTCAGCTGTCAGGTGTCTGTTGTCACATCTTCATGCTGTAGGAACACACTGACACAGGAAGCATTGAACAATGACAGATCTGAGTCACAAGGAATAAAAGGGGTTTAGGAATTCCGCAAGTGTCAATTTATTCTTAACAGATGTATATAAAAAAAATATTTGATTTTATATTACCAGAGTGGTTTCAAACACAAAATAAAATAAATCCAGTTCATTTCCTGGAATGATTTCAGGTCAAGAAAATGAATTTTTGTTTATAAGTGCCTCGGAGAGCTAAGGTCATTGGAATTTATCTTATGGGATTGGAATGGTGAACACGAACACCTTCTACCATCACGGTAATGTCAAAAGTGTTTTTCTTATGAACAAGCCTGTCTCCCTGGTCACTTCATTTTCCAGAACATTCTGATTTGGTAATGTGTCACTAGAGGGTGCTGCAAAGTTGTTTTCTAATATTTTATACAGCTAACTAGTATTTATTTTAATGTTTGTGGAAAATACAGGTCCAAACTTTCTGGAGAGAAAATCTCTGTGAAGTAATGATGAACTATCACTGGCTAATAAGCTTGAATGTCATAATCTGCAAGAAAGGTAGAAAAAAAATTAAGTTGAAATGAGAGACCCAAAACATAAGTTAATGAATAATAATATGTTTTAGGTTTTCATTACATGCATTAGAAAGGGTCTTGATTAGCACACCTTTGCACAATTACATAATACTTCAAATTTATTTCAAGCATGTCTTCTGACCATTAGCAAGGTATTATGCTGAATCAAGAAGATAAATTAGGAAGGTAACAACTGTAATTTTCTGGAAAGACGAAAGTGAAGTCTTATTCTTTAATATAAGATGAGGACCAGGTTTATTTTATTTTATTTTATTTTATTTTATTTTATTTTATTTTATTTTATTTTATTGTTGTTACAAAGACTTCTAAATGGAAACAACAAACCAATAGGAGAAATGGTGTGTGGTATGGTGTTGGCTGAATTGTGCAGAAATAATACAAATCACATCCTACACTTCTGAACTATCGTGTGTACTCATGACCTCTTAAATATGGTGGAAAACACTGTGACTTTACCAAATCACTCAGTTACAGTGAGGGGCACTGACAATTTCTAGACTTCTGGCAGATTGAGAGATAATAGAAAAAACAGCTAAAAATTAAAAGCCCCCTGTAATGAGCACTGAAGTGTGATACGGGAGTATGCGTGACTAATGTATTAGCATGGTTGTCATAATTTCAGAAAATGCAGTTCAGATGTGATAACAGTACATGGAGGTGAAGGATTAGAAAAGAAGCCCATCTTATTCATGTGCATCCTCTTTACTTTTGTTTGATAACTTTGTTCCCCCAGCTTCCCCTTACTTGTGATAGCTTTATTAAAATTAATTTCCAATGCATTTACAAGCCACTAATTACTGCCCAGTAGCAAACTGGGCAGTATATCATATTAAATTACATATATATATATATGTGTGTGTGTATATTTTTTTTATATGTATGTATAAATATTTACTGATATTGTTTTTGAACTTAAAGGGCCATAACGTACTTCGAGACCTATAAGTCCCCAGGACCTGCCGCTGGCACAGCAGTGCAAGTCACTGCCTCTGCTTGCAGCCCTGGAGAACTGCTGGAAGCCTGGCACAATAGGTTTCCACCTGTGGGAGCAATGCATCTCAGCTGGGAAAAAGCTGCCCTGCCCACAGGAGGGCTAACGCAGCCCTGAAATGCGCAGATTTAACACCTTGCTTGGAAAGCATTTCCAGGAATTGTCTTTTTGACGGCACAGTCGTTTTCAGGGAGGTGTGGGCTCTCAGTGCCACGCAGCAGCTGCCACATGGGCGTGTTGGTGCAGCAGTGTGTCCCAGATGAAGGGCAGCTCTGTGCCAAGCTCTGGCCCCATGAGCTGGCTTGTTGCCTTCTACCCAGAAGCTTCCCCTGCTGCTGTGGCTCGCAAGCTGCCCTTTCTCCAGCACCTCAGGTTGCCCAGAGCGTTCTGACCTTCCTCAGAGGTAATTCTCTTTGCTTTTCCCGTCAAGCTCAGATGCACTTTTCTATCAGGCAACAAAAGAATGCAATGCGAACCTTTGCACATTTTTCCATGTAACTGTTGGGCTCTTGGAGCTCCTCACAATGCTTTCCAGTCCTCTGGGCTTTGAAAACAGCATGAAAGGGCTAGAAATAGGGTGGAGGGGAATGTTCTCAGCAAGGTCACAAAAATGATCTAGTTGTTATTGACATTTTTGCCTCTTTACAGCCACCTATCTAAGAATAGAATGAAATCCTTGTCATTTATCTCCCTCAGTGGATCCTAACCTTGTCACAAACTGAAAATTATTTCCTTTCTACAACAGATAGTGCAATGTCTGAGCAGTAGTTAGTAGTTACTGTGTCAGTGCAAAGCAATAGGTAACTATGATAAGTAGCTTATTGACACAGTACATGGTAATTTCTCAGCTGGAACAAATGTGTCAATACACACTTGGGAAATTTGTAATTCATGGAAATGCTATTAGTAAATGACATGTCATTATGGAGAGACCTCTATAGGTTCACCTATATACTGCCATGGTCTGCTTTAGCAGCGAATTGTTACACTCAGAAATAAATATTTTAAACAATTAATATATTATACTTAATGTTAATGATAAATATGGATCCCGAAAACAACAGAAAGAAGCATAACACTTTGGAGTTTTAAAACTTAGATCTGACTACTAAATTTATAGAAAAAATAAAATCAATCACTGATCCTAATTACACATAAACAACTGTAATGTTTGTGGTTTTCCCTTTCAAAGCATTTGAGCTACAGTGGTGATGAAAAAACATCCACAGTGTTTTCATTTTCCACTGTAGTCTTCTATAACTTCATAATATCTAAACCAATTTAAACCTGTATTAATAAAAATGCTTTGAACTGAGACCTTGCATGTCAACTTGCAACACAGAAAGAATTTTTACTGTCAAGTTATGATCCTGTAAATTAGAAGTTGCTTTATAATTGAAATGCTGACACAGACTTCTAATTGTAGAGGTGTTGGCAGGTGCTGCTATGCTAGCATTATATTAGCAACTTTTGCCTGTGAATCTTGTTCATTAAAGGTTATGCTTATATCGTATGCATACAGATTATAGGCTGTAGAATGACAGCTGTGTAAAATCAGTCAAATTAAAACACACACTGTAGATGAAAACAGTCACATATTAAACAGATTAAATTAATATCCTTCAAAGTTTCTTTCACTTTTAAAATATATAGAAAATATTTTTAGAGCTACCTGCTTAAAAGCAAAACAGTTTATGTGATGGTTTCGGATACAGCATTAATCATTAAGGGAAAATAAAAATGGGTCTTCTCGTTTAACTAAACATTACATTAGCTCAACTATAGTAGTAGTCTGAACTGCAAGTGAATAGGGCATGGACCTAATTGCTGTAGTGTTCCAATCCTCCAAGCAGTGCAGATGTTATGCAAATATTTTTGTGTTCATTTTCAGATTGTAAAATGTGGTCCTTTTTGCAAAATCAGAATGGATACCAACATGCATGCACACAAAGTTAAGAAAAAAAAAATTCACTGAATTCCCCTATGTCTGGTTAATAGAAAAAGCTTTCAAAGCACAGGCCTGTTTTAAGCAGTCTTAGTGACTGATCCACACCAAAACTCTTGATCAAAAGGTAGTAAACTTAGATAAAATTTGTATCTAAATCTCACTGAGCTGCTGGTTTTGCTGAGGGTTTGTTTGTGTGCATATTGAGAATGTCTGGGCTGTGAAGTGCTGGTGTGCTGTGTAGGTACAAATATCTTCTTAAGCCTTTTCTATCCTCTCTCCATCCTGCAGAAAATCATGGTCCCAGCATGGAAATTGCTGATACGTTCTGCTGGTGTATGTTAGCTTACTTCCATCTCTGTCTAATGATAATTTACCGTGTAAGTGCCTTAGGGATGAGACCTGTGGTGGATGTTGAAATAATAAACATCATCCCAGTTTTGAAAATGATGAGGCTTATTTCAGATTTCTAATGTTTCCATATGCCTTCAGTGGGGAATTCCTATCATTCAGGATTACAATGCAGATACTAGTAGACTTAAATTATTTAAAATACAAACAAATTAAAAAGAAAAATTCAAAACTTTTTTCTTTTTTCTTTTTAATTTCTTCATTTTTTCCTTTCTTTTTATTATTTTTTTCCTAAGAAAGGTAGTCAATTTGATGTTAAAAACATATATTTGTTAAGCTGGTTCCATAGTATTAATTTAACCTTTTTACATGGAAAAAATACATTCACCAAGTCACCTCCCAACAAGCAGTATACCTAAAAGCATCATTATTTTTAGTAGCTGTTCTTTTAAGTAGATATCATAACTATATTTCCATATATATTTTATTTGACAAAGAGGGGAAAAAACGATGCAAGGATAGAAATATCATTTCATGGTCACATTTCAGTGTTATTTTTTGCAAGAAGATGCATTCTTTATTCAACTCATCTATTTCTATCCTATCTATGTCTTATCTATACCCATCTTTATTGTTTGCTCAGTTGCATAGATTTGCTTTTTTTGACCCCATGTGCATATGTGTATAGCAGTTCATTCCTACATTCATACAATCACATATAATTATGAATTAGCATATCTTGAGCTTATTTGCTTTGTTTCTAACCCAACTTGTCTGCTGCTATCACGCTCCATAATTTTTTATGTCTAGTCACTTTTTTCTCTTGTATGATTCATCAGGGTACTGGACCACAGGGAAATGATTGGCTTACATTTTTTATTGGAAATTTTGAGAGAAATCACTGATGTCTTTGTATAAATAATATAATAAATAATAAATAAATTATATAATAAATAAATAAAATATATTGAATATCAACTAAATCTTTTATCAAAATCACTGGTTTTAAAAAGGCCCAGCATTTTAATAATGGAGTTCTTTTTATCTGGCAACTTCATCAAAACTCTTCTGTTGCTGAGACTATATTTTATACAGAACCACTTGTTTGGGAATTTTTAAAATACAGTCAAAGCTTACACATTTTTTTCTTTGGATAGCAAGCACAAATTAGGAAAAAAAGAACAGAGAGAAGACAGCTGGATACATTTTCTATTCTTGTTCTATTTCTCTCACAATGTATTTAAGAGAAGTGATTAAGATCCTGCAGCATTTTTTCTTCTCTTGCTGTGGTAAAGAGGATCTTCAGACAGCAGACTGCTGATATACTTTTAAAACTTGTCTCCAAATGAATCAGTGGAGAGAACTGAAAAGAAAAAAAAAATTGATTTATTGCTGGTTATTATTATAGTTTAAGAATAAAGTGTGCTATGAGTAATTTTCTTATTAAGAAGAGTCTTGGAGCCTGACACAGTTACTGGGGGGATGTTTGCATTGTCAGGAAACATAGAAGACAGGCCCATTTTTGAGTTTGAATTAGTATTTTATCCTTCATCAAAAGAAATACAGGACAGAACAGGTGAGCCAGTTGTAATACCTTTATCAATTGCTCAAGTATCTGCTGCCACACTACTATAAGTAATTGTGAATTAGATAGATAAATAAATGAATACACAAGCACTTGATTTCAAAAGCCTGCATTAACTTTAAATAAATAAAATTTTTCAACTAAGCAGTATTTACATATTTGCTCTACTCAGCGTCTCAGTCTTTTTCCACTGCACTCATACTTGCAGAGCTGGGACTTTACCTGCAGAAGAGTATAGTTTTCCTCACTTGTAAGTGAAAACGGCTTTAAAATTGATTTTTTTAATAAGAAAATAAGAAGATAAGATATGAAAACAGAAATGCCAGAACACTCACAAAAATCTTATTGTTCTGAGCATACAGAAATGCCAATTTGATTTCACCTCTGCTACCTCGAGGAAGTAAGATTTTGCAAGATTTTACAATTACCATGACTATGGTTGTCATTACTTCTCCTTCCCCTACAACTACTATTAAACAGATTTGTTAAAGTGAGATATTATGCAGTATATAAATTTCTACATATCTAAAGCAAACAAAAGTAAAAGGAAAATTACGTCTTTCACAGACAGCACAAACCTTAGCCATGCACTACTGAAACAGATCATATAAAGTGAAAAAAAGGAAATTAACTGAAGTTAAAATGTCAGTGTTAATCCATTAAAATACCACCATCATCTCATGCTGTTTTGTGCCTCAAAAATTAGAAAATACTGGGTAAAATCACTATAGAGTGCACCTAGGTAATATTGTATTCATAGGTGGAAAAAACTGTTGCCACTTAGAGAGCAAGATTAGTTTGGCATGAGCCATATGATCTTATGTGTATATATAAGTATGTGTATAAACATACCTGTATATATAAAAAGACATGAAAATATACATATGATTTTACTCATACATGAGTTTCCCTATGTTATAAACCCAATATCATTATTTTCTCATATATTTAGATCTGTCAAAGTTACTCTTCCATAACATTAAAGAAATTATGTTTTGCTGCATGATATAACGATGGTTTAGTTAGAAGGAAAAAATTCTGTTGAATGAAAAACTGTTCCCTGTAAGTAAAGCCCTTCAGTTCAAGGCAGGGATGGCTTTACCTAAAACGATCTGTTTGTGGTCTTACACTTATTTAGAATTTGTAGATTAATCTTCACAGAATCATGAAATCCTAGAATGATTGGGGTGGGAAGGGACCTTAAAAATCATCTAGTTAAATTCCAATCCCCACCATGGATAGGGGCACCTTCCACTACACCAGGCTGCTCAAAAGCCCATCCAGCCTGAGCTTCCAAAGGTGGGGTCTCCACAGCCTCTCTGGACATCCTGTTCCAGTGCCATACTACACTCACAGTACTGAATTTCTTCCTAATATCTAAGCTAAATCTGTCCTCTTTCAGTTTAAAGCCCCATGTCCTACCAAAACACACCCTTGTAAAACTCCTGCCAGCTTTCTTGCAGGCTCCTTTTAGGTATTGGAAGGATAAGGGATAAAAAGAAGGCTCTGTAGCAGTTTCTTCTCCAGTCAGTAAGCCCAGCTGCCTCAGCCTGTCTTCATGAAAGATGTGCTCCAGCCCCCTGATCAGCTTCATGGTCCTTATCTGGACTTGTTCCAGCAGGTCCATGTCCTTCCTGTGCTGGGACCCAGAGCTGGATGCAGCACTGCAGGTGGGGTCTCACCAGAGATGGGCAAAGGGGCAGAATCCCCTCCCTCTCCCTGCTGTCCACACTGCTCTGGATGCAGCCCAGGACACAATTGGCTTTCTGGGCTGCAAGTGCACCTCTCTTGGTCTCCTCAGGGCTGCTATCAAGTCATTTTCCTCCCAGTCTGTGTCTGGGCTTGAGACTGCCCTAACCCTTGTGTTAGGACCTTGCACTCAGCCTTGTTGAACCTCATGAATTTCTCATCCAGAATGAGAACATACACCACTTCTCAAGCCTGTCAAAGTCCCTTTGGATGACATCCCTTACCTCCAGCATGTCAGCTGCACCACACAGTTTGGTGTCATTGGCAAACTTGCTGAGGGTGCACTCTATCACACTGTTAGTGCTGCTGACAAAGATGTCAAGCAGCACTGGTCCCAATACTTAAAAACAATTGTTTGAATCACCTTTACTGGTGATCAGATATTTTTTTAATATATTTTCTTTAGTTTTGGCAGAAAATTAAGTTCTTTGAGGACTAGTGGTGTGCTACACTCTGAATTAACTGCCAAAATGCTGTAATTTTTCCCTTCTGCTTAATTGTATTGTGGAAGCAATCAGTCATGCAGCAAAAGCAATTACATTTTTGTTTTTATTCTATTTTCTTACTATTTTTGTTAATATCAAAGTGAATATTGTGTTTGAAAAGATGCTCTCTCTCAAACATGCTATCTCTCTGAGAGCAAGGAAGCAAAACAAATCCAATGGTAATGAAATAATTCTTGGTTTTGTGGTAGGGTACAGAGTAGAAGAAAGAGATGCATATACAAAAATATCTCATGAAAATATTTTCTCAAAGCATATTTAATAGATTTTGACTAAAATAAAAATTAGAAAGATGTGTCTGCCCTTTGCAGAAAATTGCATCTGTTCAACAAACCCAAAAACACCTGAATGTCAGAAATACTCAGCTGAAACATTTTATTCACATCTGCTGATAATAATGCCCCATGGGCTTTCAGAAGCCTCTTACCACTACTCTCAGTAGGTTTGGTTCATTAGCAAAGATTTTTCCCCTTGATGCACTTTTGGCCAACATGTAACATGACTATTTTTTTAATGTACTGAGTTTTCATCTCCCAGGGGGAAGATATATCTATTTGCTAAAAGTTGAAACTATTATTGAAAAAATACAGTGATTTTGTAACTCAAATATTTTACATAGGAAACAACCTACTTCTCAGGCAGCTTTATTGGGAGCCCTGGCATTATAAAGACCCAGTGCTTGAGAATACAATACCAGACAAATAACTAACCAGCAGGCTGGGATTCCTGTCTCAACTACTCCATGATATGGGTAGGTAGTGAGGAAAACTCCAGTTTTGGAAAACGTTTTGCTTTCCCTTTCAAAAATAATGATGAGGAATGTTTTTCCATTGATTTGTAACACAGAAAAAGGCCCTAGTCCACTCAATTAAGTCCATCACAGGTGGACTTGATCTTAGAGGTCTTTTCCAACCTAAATGATTCTGTGATTCCATGAATACTTCATTGGAGTGTACTGAAACAAATGTTTTCCCCACTGTATACTGTTTGACTATGTACATCATTCAAAGAGTAAGAATTATTCCCCTGTGTTAAGTGATATTCTGAAATCTCTAAAGATCTGGGAATGGTGTTGATGAGAACACCACCACCACAGATTTCGTTGGATAATATTCAGTGTTTTGTGCCCTTGACCACACTGAATTCAAGACTAATTGCACTATACTTGATAAATCTAATTGTCTCCTGGTATAACCTGATGGAAAGTAGTGAGGATGCTTTAGTGGATAATTTGGCTATTGAATTTCTCATACATTTGTATGGTGAATGCACTTACTAGGTGTTAAGTTTATCAAGAAACCCAGCATCCAACATGGAGAAGAGCAGTCTTGACATATTAATATCAAGTTCAAAGGATCTAACCAATCCTGATCATACTTTAATCATATAATTATGTGAACTTTCATATGAGCAAGTTTTAGTTTAAAAAAAATGGAGCAGGAAGAATAAAGTTTAATCATTTTGATGGGCCAGATTTATCATCTCTAAATAGAGTTTACTAAAAGATATTTTATTATTTTGATGTCAGATTTTATCAAGTTCAAAGAAAATTACTTAACTATTCTCCATTTTAAATAACTTGAAGAACAAGCCGTTGTGAAGTTGCACTTAGTAGTATGCAAAAGAGATAAACTCTACATTAACCATGGAAATCTAATTAGTACTAATCCATTCATCCACCATAACTCTCAATGTGCAAGAAGAACAATAGCTTCTGCTGATGTCTCATTATATTGTTCATCAAATTATAAATGTAATATATTTTCTCACATTTTGTATGTAGCATTTTAAAAAATCTGTAATACATTGTTTTGTGGGCTTGGTTGGAAGAGCTATATTTGCCAAACAGTTCATTTAATAGATTTTACAGGTTTTCAGAATAAGATATTGAACTTCTTTTTTTCATTATTTCTCCAGCCTTATTATGTAAAATATTGCACATCTTAACAACATTGATTTTTTTCCCTTTACTGGAATACTTTGGAGTTCAAATTAATATTAAGTAACTTTCTTTAAAGTTCTTTTTCTTGACTCTTGAGCTTAATAGGTTGAAATTGAATTTAATGGAGCAGAGAGGAGGGTGAGTGGGCAAGGAGAGCACAATCACAGTGGGTTTGAGGTGTGGAGTGCTGCAGTTTGCAACAGGACTCGCATTCCAGAACCTGGGTTTCTCCTTCCATTATAAGTGCAGACTATTGCAATATGCTTTATTTTCAAAATATAGCACCTCCTCCCTCTCCTTCTTCACTGGCTTTTGTGTCTTTCTCTCACATATTCTCACTCCTCCTTCTAAATGGAATTGTTGAAGTGTTTTTTTCTCCCCCCTTAACCATGTTATCCCACAGGTGCTACCATCGATGCTGATGGGCTTGGCCTTGTGCAGTGGTGGATCCACCTGGCAACAGCTCTGGATGAGGGAAGCTTGTAGCAGAATTCCCATGGAAGCCACCACTGCAGTAGCACCCCACTGCCATTATCAAAACCTTGCCAGGCAAACTCAGTACACACAGTTTTAAAAAAAGTAATTTTAACTATGTGTTTCCTTAGAAAGTTAGGGAAAATACCTAACTAAGGCCACCTTTTCTCCTTCCCCATGCTGCTGCACTGCAGTTTTGATCAGAAGCCCAAGCAAGCCCACGGCCCCACTGTGCTAGAGAACCTGGGGCTGCTGTGGGTTTGGCAAGTCCAGCCTATTCCAGGGGTCTGGCCTGGGCTGGAGCACGGGCATCACCAGGAACTGACAGAGCCACGGATCCCTGGGCAGGACTCATGCAAGACAGATTGCAAAGCAGAAACTAGTGCCTGAAACAGACTAGGGAAGACTTTTAATTTTGATACTAAATACTTGACTGGAATGCTCTGCTATATGTCAAAAGTGAGGAAGTAAATTATCACAGCAATTAAGTGCTCTCTCTGCTGTGATGGCAGGAGTGCGAACCTGGAAACAAATCCATTCTGTATCCATCCAAGGATTACAGAAATCATGTGGAAATCTCAGGTACTTGAGGCAGTGCTAAGGAGTGATTACTGTATCCTTCATTGAAATGGTTTCCATTTAGTCCCATCATTTGGAGATGATGAAAAAGGGGAAATGAAAGGTAAAAGATGAATGTATCTACACAGAACAGTGAGAGTAGGCATGAAAGATGATCCTACACAGCATACCAAATATAGCTCTAAAGATCCAGGAGTTAATGAGAGTGTCAGTGGTGGTTAATGCAGTGCTCTGCATGGGATATGAATGAGGCCATACCTTCCCGTGGTAAGGAAAGTGTGATTTCAAATTGTCTCTGATATCAACACGCAGCAATTGTGAACAAATATTGAACTCATAATGGCAATTACCGCATTTTAATTACTGAATAAATTATGTTGCATATAATAGACAGTAAATTGCAAACATTTTGCAACTTTTTAAATGCCAAAAAAGTGCTGTCTACTAAGGAAATAGAATCCTGTTTTTTCAAAACCATGTTAAAAATAATGAAAAACTGTACTTTCCTGAAGTTCATAATTTTATTTGAAACATAAAACAAGATAATTGGAAAAAAACATATTACAATAGACACACTTTCCTTTTGCTTATCTTCTCTTCCTTTGCTTCAACTCCTAGCTCAGTTAGTTGCAACAGTAGGGGAATTGGGATTACATCATCTGTTCTGTGCAGAACACTAGAAGTATGAGTTGCATTGCTGAATAATCAGAATTTTTCTACTAGAATGCCCATTCTGTACTTTGAGCTAATACACTATTCGGAAAATTTAATATCTTTGCAATCATTTTAATATAGAACAGAACAAAGCTGTGCTGAAAGACGCTTACATTTAAATAAATTAGAGCAAACTAGCAAAATGCAGAGGTTGAGATACAAGGTGAATTGTGCACATGAGGCAACTTTATCGAAAAAAGGTTCAAAACATGTTTTATCTCCAAGTTCTTGAGAAATGAAAAGAAAATCAGCAATAAATGGAGCAATAGAGGAAGCTAGCTTTTTCACACAGTAAGCAAACCTTTGTAAGGGCAGATCCACCGCATAATCCTTATTTACTGGAGTCTAAACTCTTGTAGGCAAATGTAAATATTCAGCACATGAATGTGTGCACAATGCAGATATTCTTTATTCCTTCAGAGCAAGGCCTCTTCAGTATAGCTTATTGTCAATACAAGATAGTTGTCTGTGTAGAGAAAAGAAAAAAATGCATTGTCCACTGTAAACTTTATCTCTTGCTCCTAAATGAAGCTTATTTTAATTTGAAATAAGTCTTTCTTGAGTCTTGGCATCGAGATGTTTTCATTCAATAAATATGTATAAACAAGTTCCTTACTACAGATTCTACAAAGAGCTTTAATCAGGTTTCTAAATTATTGTTTTAAGAAAATCCTATTTCTTGTGTGTGTTGGGCACTTTTCATATTTCCTACATTTGGTAAAATCTGTAAACAAAACATTCAGGATTTCATTAAATTACTGTGACGTATAGAGATACAGTAAATAAGTATCCTCACTTAGCATACTCAGTTCTGGAATATACAATTTTAAAGTGTGTCAACACTTTAAAACACTTTAAAATTGAGGATTCTCTAGCTCATTGTGTTTATTCTGCATATTTTCAGTGTGCTCTAGTGAGAGAGGTTTGGTATTACAAAATTTTAGTTAACTTGGTGGTCATTTGACGCTCTGTAAATGGCTTGAATGTAGATTAAAAACAAGGAGAGTGAGGAGGTGGGGTGGTGTTCTTTAGAGTACTATTACTCAATCATCTAAAAAGGTTGGTATGTCATATTTTGTCATTTGACAATTATTTTGCAATGCTCTTAGCAGGCATATTGCTTCCCTTGGTAGTGATTGTCTGCAGATTTCATTACAAACAGGAGCCTTCAGGGAAGAATGTTGCTTAATGAAATTAATCATTATACGGGTTTACTCTTTAATAAGGTACTTTGCAAGAGATTATTTCTAGATGGAATATATTAGTGCAGATATGCTGTTTTGACAGTCAACACTCTATATGAGACAGTAGGAGAAAAGAAGGTGGGAAGGAGGGAAGGAAGGGAAGAGGAAAACAAGGAGAAAATTAAAAAAAGCTCTTTCTTTCTCTGACCCCCCTTGACATGTACTGGGAATCATTTGACCTCAGCAAACCATCTGTTTGTTGATCATGTTATAGACAGAAGATGACTACGTGACTGCAGAGAGGGAAGATGTATGGTTGGTGCACTTTCAAGCTGTCTTATTGTGTCTCTCAGGTGCCAATGCAACTCAGATAATCAGTAGAGAGGCTGGACTTGATACACAGAAATTGGATTTTAGCTTCTGTTCCCATTTTATCCTTGAGAATTTTTTTTTTCAGAATCAGAGTGTCATTGGTTCACTAGTCTCTTCAGAATGCAGGACTTAAACTTCTTTCTTTTTTTTTTTTTTTAATAGTGCATTATCTATTGAGCTTGAGGTTACATGCAATCATGCAACTTGGAAAACCTTTGCTTCATAGACAACAAAAAATGAGTTAATGAATCCAAGATTTTGAATAGTTATAACTGCTTACAACACCTCAAGTGCTACTTCTAGTCAAGCTTCAGATTGTATATTTCTGATAGATTTTCCTGAAATATATTTTGTTTTACTTGAAAATATAGTTTGCTTCCTACCCAGTGTTTTCTTAACAGTGTTTGAACAGACGATAATGCTTGAATATTAAAAGAAGGACTGTCTTCCAGCGACCACCAGCAGTGCTATTAAATGGGTGTTGTGTCATGGATTAGAATTTGAGACTTTTATAATTGGAGAATTTAATCCCCATCTTTCTTTTGATTAACTTTCGTGAAGACTTTGCATTGTCTCCAGAGCTAGCTCTACAGGAAAGAAAATCAACACATTACTCTGGTCATGAAATCAGAATTGTCCCACAAGTCAAGCCTAAACAACACTGAAAAGCATCCAAGGATGATGGGGGAGGATGCAGAAACCCGAGCTTCGACTTTGTGCGTGTCCAGTTCCAGGTTAGTTTTCTTCAGGCCACATTGGCAGAGGAAGGCATGGCTCCTGCCTCCGTGCTGCAGCAGGAGCTGTCTTTCATGTCAGACAGTCCTAATAGACAAGGTATGTGGTGGACAACTCCTCCCTCTCTTTCCAGCCACGCATAACACCTCTTAGACATTGATTCTTTTTTTTCTTTATTTTTTTTTAGTTCAATGTGTTTTCAGAATTCACAATACATGACCTTCTGAAGTGAAAAAATGCAAAGGGTGTATTAGGCATTTAACATAAAAAATTAGAAATGTTAAAAAAAGATAAGGCTTATGAAAGGGCAAGGCATTTTCTTGGTTTTATTATTGTGAACACAGGTTTAATTCACAGAAATTAGCTGGAGATCTATAAGCTTTCTACTTTTTTTTCCTCAAAGAACACAATCTGCAGAAGAAAGGAGGAAAAAGCAATTATTTTTGTGAGCATAAACTATAAACTATCAGATTTTCTAATTTGGACACTAGCTTCACTCCGAAGCTTAGCCAGCCTTTTATAATTTAACAAGTAGCCCTGATAATCTGCTGCATTGTGCACAATCATTTGCCATTTCTAATTAAAATTGACAACCCCCTGAAACTTCCCCTAGACTAATGTGGCAAGTTTAGAATAGCTTCAATTGGTTTAACTCTTTAGGTCTGTATTTTTACATTTTAGGCTCCTTTTAGAAAAGAAACAACAATGTATGGAATACTATAACAAGCCTGTAAAAATGCCTAGACAATAGATTTCTTGTGATGATGTGTAAAGAGTGCCTACAGAACATTTACCATATGAAAAAACACAGTGAAAGCATCATTTTCCCTCTAGACATGTTAAAAATATTTTTCTTATTTGGAAGCAGAGTCTCTCAGAAAAATACTGTCTCATATACAATGTGATCACTGCTGCTGCCTGGCTGGTTGCTTGTCTGTTAAAATCCAAACTCCTACTGCAAAATACGGCGTGTGCTTGGGCTCTTATAAATGACCTACTTAATCTTGATGGAGGCAGCACTGGACCACCTCATACAAAGGTAACATTTCATACCTTCCATCCTACAACGAGATGGTGTCCTTGTGGCTCAATAAAAGAGTGACTAGAGGGTGATGTACAACAATTTGTGCATTAGGAAACCAGAATCCTTCAGGTTTGTTGTTTTTTTTTTTTTCTATTCAACACTGAATTATTACAGTCCTCTCTTCCATACCTAATTGTCATTAAAACTGGTTGTGTAATTCAATATATTAATAGGAAAAAGTATTTTTCTCTACTTCTGTGAAAATAGAACAGGCCTTAATGACTAATTTTTTTATTTTTTTTTTTTTAATGGAGCAGATGAAATAGTGGGGAAAACATTGCTGATTTATATATGTGCTGCGTCTGGTCATGTAAGAGCACGTGTATTTTGCATATTTCAGGAGATGGATTTTTGCCTGCAGCAATGCAGTCCATTTCTGGAATGTCCAGACTAAATTCCCAAGACTGCACATGGGGGAAGGGACACAGAGAGGGAGGAACAAAATGATACCAAAATGCAGACCTGGTGCTCCCCATGTATTAGGGGACTTCTGGAAACGGATGTTTTTAACATCCTTACAGAGTACTGAAGTAGCTGTTGAACGCATTGCATTCTGGAAGGAAAGTTCATTTTTTATTGACGATGGGTCTCTTTTGCTGTATGAATACAAGGTAGATGATGCTGAAGGTCAAGTCTTGGCCAAGAGACCTAGCAAGTGTCCTAATACATATACAATGCACACAATCAGTAGGCATCTAGTTTATAATAAGAGAAGAACTGTGTTCTTAGAATGTATGTCGTGCAGGTAAGTAAATCAGGAGATTGGTTAAAATACAGGATTTTGCATTTCAACCTTTAAAGACACTATAAAGGAATATTGTCCAGAATGCTTGTGGCATCTGAAAAGACTTATTTTTCTGTTTTGCACTTGTGCCTTTGGATGTGACAATGAGGGGCAGGGAGAGAGTTGTTTCCTTGATAACTGGATGACAGAGACATTGGCTCAGAGATTTAGAGATTTAGATTTCAGAGAAGAAAACCACAAAAATGCAAGAAAAAAAAGAAAACATCTGCTTTTCTGTGTCTTTATTTTCTATCTCGGTGTGTGTGTGTTTTGTTTTCTGTTAGAGATTAATGCAGGAATCTTGAAGAAAAAAATCCCAAACTTCTATTTATTACTTAAATTTGAAACCAATTTTTGTAAGTTCTTTGTGAAAAGAAGGAAGACATAAAAGTCCATAAAAAGTTATAGACTTTTTTTTTTTTTTTCCACCCCCCCCCCCCCCCCCCCCCCCCCTCTCTTCTCCCCCCTCATAATTTATTTTATTTCTCCCCTTTCCCCCTTTCCACCCCACCCCTTTCCTTCGCTTTCCTCCTTCCCCCCCCCCCATCCCCCCTCCCCCCTTGCTCCCACACCCTCAGCTCTCACTTCTCCCTTCAGCATCCTCAGATTTCCTAGTGCAATAAAATGAGCCTCCTTTTTTATACCTGTTATTTCTTTAGACTGAGTAATGCACCTGACCTACCCCATACTTCCTTGTTTCTGTCTTTGTTGATGAGACACAAGAACAGCATTTATTTCCTGACTTCCCTCTCCTTCCCCTTTTCTCCAGTACTTGAATTCATGTACAGTATATTTTGGCTTCATGTATCTTCTTGCATGATGAAGCATCTGCCTGTGGTGCTGAAGCTACTGGCAGTGTCTGTGTTTGCCCCAGAGCACATTACAGATGGCAGTGTCATTGCAGATAATGATAGCCTAATATACTCAGGGTAGCAACAGGGGACAGATGCTGCTTTTGTTCAGTTTTCAGTGGCAGATCCACCCTGCAGACTGGGCAGGAGGGGACAAAAAGCCTCCAAAAAACAACCGGAGCTGGCAATTTAGGTAAAGGCCACTGGGTGGGGCAAAAGTGCACATCATTAAAAACAACAAAAAAAAAGCCAACCAAAACACCCGTGGATGATTTGTCGGAAATAACAGTGCCATTAAAACACAAATCTTTTGCCAGTAGATTCTCAGATATGCGAAATAAGTTTCTACGTATGAAACAGTACATATTCTTCATTACTTTTATTACTTCCATGATAATTTACATCAGATTACACGGGGGACAATTTCAAGGCATTTTGTCTCTCAGGATATGGATGTGAATAAATTGCACCCCATAATCTTCCATCATCCCCAGTGCTTTTTCCAGGGGGGATTTGCACTCACACATAAAATAAACATTTAAACCCCTACTGTAGAATGGCAAAGGCCCTTTCTTCCAGAGACTGCAAGTATCTAAAGTACATGCTGTTTATCTTTTGCCTTGTGCAGCATATTCAGATGAGGAAAGCCTTATCAGATAATAATGTTAAGTAGGAATTTAACTTTAGCTCTATTTTTCACTGAGTGTAATATTTTAACAAATTGCATTTGTCCTATTTCTCAGTTTAATAGTTTGAGATAACTTTAAAAAATTTACAAGTTTTTAATGATTAACATGATTTTAGCACAAACTGGCATTTTTTCCTCTTGCAGTTAGCAACACTAATGAGGGAATGGAACTCAGGTTATCCATGCCATCAGTCACCCATGTTAGCCAGTGTACCAAAAACACAGGAGAGAAGCCAGAAGCTGAGGGGGAAAAAAAATCACAGTGTGTATGAGATTAACTTCTTGTACATCCTTTTACCAGTACTCAGATCTGCCATCTGTTTTCTGCCATAATGTAATTGCTCTGCTGAAGGTCCTTGAAGAGGTTTCTTCCCATAGCACTGCTATCCTTTTCATATTTTTCTGTGGGAAGGAAAACTGTTGGCTTGATTTCAGCAAGCCCCTAAAATGGAAGACATAAGGAAGAGTGGAAGAAGCATTACAGACTCCTCCAAGAATTTTTTTCCCAGACGTGTTCCTGAAAAGTGGTCAGAAAACAAACAACAAAAGAATCCCCCTTTGTAACACTACTGACATTTTCTAAATTAGCCAAAAGAACTGTTCCACATGAAGATGTTGAAGCACCAACTCCAAGATAGAATATTGCCCTTTCTCTTTAGAGAAGGCCATAAAACCGATTTTTTTTTCCTTTTCATCTTCCTACATTTCCATGGCTGTATCCATCTATAACTCCAGAAGACCTCTCACATTTATGAACTCAGTAACTGTTATCACTTGTTTCATAGTGGACAGGATAGTTCCAATTTCTGCAGGGAGAAAATAACACCATCTCTTATTTTTAGTAAAGAGACTGAAGCAAAGTGATAAAAACCATTATACTTCCTCAGTCCTTTAACACAGTGGCTGGCACCATTTTTCATTGACCTCACATCATTCTACAAACATCCTGATTAGAGATGCTTCCTGTGAGTAAAGCAGCCATCTGCTGGGGCTGCAAGTTCTTCTGCCCCTGGAGAGGACCATTTCACTTGATTCTTTTTAGAGAAGCTGACTGCCTGGACTTATTTCTACTTGCAGTGCTTGGCCTACAAACAAACTGCTGATTTCAGCCCATTTCCTGTTCATCAAGCATACCAATCAGCAAAAAACATTAGAACAGATGTTACTATCTTTAAGTGGCTTTAAGAGAGAAGACACCGAAGAGTTGAACCACCTTGCAGAATTTCCAGATGTGAAAGGGGCTATTGAACATCACTTTCTTGAGGTTCCTAGCCTGTGTATAAATGAATTTTATTATCCGCTGTTGCCAGCTTTGCATTTTTCAAAATTTAAAAAAAAATAATTTGAGGAAAAGCAAGCATAGTAACAAATAACAGTACTTAAACTGTTTAGACTGTTTCAGAGAATATCAGCAGGGCAAACAAAAAACGTCTGTTAATGTCTCAGAATACCTTTTAATTGTCCTGTTGTGGTGGTGCTAAACATAGAAATAGAAAAATTAATCTCAACAATTTATGTAGTTTTGCAGAGAGGGCATTTGCTGACCTGTGAAGACACTACTCCTGGCTTGCTAAGTAAGTGTATACTAAACCTGGACACGGGATATCTAACTCATAACTTCTGTCCTGTAACAATAAGATCATCTTTCCACTCTGCCTTGCACTGCAAAGCTAAGATAGTAATGCTTTTTAATAATGTTATTACTGATATTACTTGTTACTTAAAAGATTACCCAGTGTTGTAGTACAACTGCCAGTCAAACTGTATCTGCTTATACCAGAACTGAATCTGTTTCATAAGGCATTTACAGAATTTGAAGCACTTCAAACATGCAGGCAACCATGACTAAATACAAATTAGGAGATTGAAATACAAGTTTGGGGTTTTCCTCTGAGGTCACTCTCCCTGTCCTCCACTACAAAGCAGAATCTTTCAAATTATTTCATTTTGAGGGCCTACTATCGGCTTGAGCATCCTCTAACTAGGTCTTCCAAGGTATCTTCTTCCAAGCACTGAAAGGTTATGACTTGCTACTCTTCCAAAAATCAGTCATCATCCCAGTCTAAAGAAGTTGTAGCTTTCCAGCCTACACAGTGAGTACACTCCAGATTCCTGTTTATACCTCCTAAATTTCTATCCTTGTCTTTGACCACAGAGAAACTCTTCTTTTTCATAATTGCGTTGGGAATTAAATGTGGCAATACATTCAATGTGGGTTCCATAGTCTATAAACAATTATCAATAGCAACTTGAAATGTTCATTTAGGGCCTAAAGTAAATTTAATAAAAATTGCATAAGAGTTAATTAACATAAAACACCCGAATGCAAAATGAATTAAATAAACTAAAATAAAGTTCATGTTTTAATCAGCAAAGCCTTGTTGCTTAACAGCTCCTCCAGGCTTAATGTTCAGCTTAGTTTCTGGATCACACTCTTTCAAATTGCTCCACAGAGACATAAATCTGACTGCAGCTACTGTATACTCTTGTGAGAGTGAGTACATGTGTATATTTCTGAGTGGGAATGTGAAATATAGCGTGCTGGTGCATTGCATGTGAATTAGTCCTTTTTGTATTAGGGAAAACACATTGTAGTGTACTTCTCTTAAAGAACGCTGCCAAATATTTTCAGCTTTCCTTTGTTTGGGGAGATACCAGAGAAATTCAAGAATAACATTGGACTCAATTAGATAGTATGAAAGCAGAATAATGCTATGGACTTCACTGGAATTTTCTGGAATAGACACCAACATGTTTGTAATCTTACGTTAGCACAAAGTTCCCTCCTTTGGCATGCCTTCACTGGAGTATTTTTCGTCCTTGAGGCAAAACAAACAAACAAACAAACAAACCCCAAAAAACTTTTCACAATCTGTTAATCCATAGATCTAGGACACATGTGTTTCAAAATAATGTCCAAACTTACACTTAAACCCATGCAACTAGATAAATTGTGTGGATTATATCACATGTGTTAGCCTGCTCTGATCCACTATGGCTCATCATGCAATCCTCTGAACACGAGTGAAAATGCAGCCTGAGATATCTTTTCCTCCTCTGCTTTTTTACTCATGTTCAGCACAACTTGACCACAATGTACTCTAAACAACAAGGCTACTGTTGTTTGACAATATACAGCAACTAAGCAATCAATGCACTAGCTAGACTAGTAAATGGGAACTCCCAGTAGATGCCCACTGGCCCTCCTGGAACACTGCTCTGGCTGCTGTGTCTCTATCTGGAAAGATGAAGAGAGAAATGTTGTGTAGTATTAGCTCTAACACTGGGTCCAGGATGTATCAGACAAGTATTTTTTGTATGCTCAAAGACATGTCTAAATTTTCCTGACAAACATAAAAAACCTGTAAGTTTTGTTAATAACTACATGTAAAATTATTTGCATGGTTACCTAGCTTATATGTATATTAATATTCTGCTCCATTGTCCAGTATGTATTTCTGCTTAGGACTTCCAGCATATAAGTTATCAGAATTTTTTTTTTTTCCTAAATTTCTCCATCTGTAAGATCATAATGATCTTATTCTGTATTGCAAAGATTGAAAGATTGTGAAATAAAGCATCAGGAAGCACTATTTGAGCCTCAGCTAGAAAGTTTCACATAAGTAGAAAGCATCTTTTTAATTTTCTTAAGTCTATAAGTGATTCTGCAGCTCAGAGCAGGCTTGTGAAAAGCAATTATTTGTGGCAAAATAGTTCACATGGTCCTACATAAGACAAGCAAGTTCTGTTGAGAAAATTGTGCTCTTCAACTACAGCTAATTGAATTCTAGAAATTTTTATGTGGGAGAATTACTCAAAGAAATCATGTTAATATTCATCATTAATATTAAGCATAACTTGTTGAGGTTTTTAAAGCAGTACTGACTTTCAAGTGTCTTGTTAAATGACTAAAGATCACTGTTAAAGAGAGTCTCCTCTTACAAGCCTGTGGCCAATGTCTCAAAAAGAACACTTGTGGAATAAAGGGTAGTCATCCTTTTACTATTTGGATGGCTTAGAAAGTCACTGAATGAAATTTCTAGAGTTAATCACATACTCAATAGAAAATGTTTTTAAGGGCAAAATGTAACAACATGTTTGACAACTCAGAAAAGAGAAATCCTCGGGTACACTCTTGATTTTAAACAAACTTGCTAAAATACAAACTTTTGATGAAGTGCATATTCTAGGTTGAAATTCTTTCTCTGGCATAAAGAATTGCATCCATAACTAACTTCTAGACCCACACAGTAAAACTGATTTTATTTTGATGACAGGGAGAAAGTTGCTCAGTCTTCTTCAGATATTATTTCCTAAAACTTTTCTCTGGTAAAGCTTTCAAAAAAACAAGACCAACAAGTTTGGTAGCCAAACTGGTCTTAAAGCATCACAAACCAGAGGAACATCATGAACTTCTGAAGTAACTATTGAAACTAAGTTGGACTTTCCCTATTGCAGTGGGTTCACCCTGGCTGAACGTCAGGCATCCACCAAAGCTTCTCTATCACTCCCCTTTCTAAGTGGAGCAGGCAGAGGAAATTTAACAGAGCATTTATAGATTGAGATAAGAACTACGAGAAATCACCAAATAGCATCGTGGGAGAAACTGACTTGAATTAGAGATATTAATGGAATTTATTGCTAACAAACCGAGCAGGATAATGAGAAGTAAAATAAGACCTTAAAAAATATCTTTCCCCCACCCTACCTTCCTTCCCAGCTCTACCTCCTCCACCAAGCAGTACAGAGAGACAGGGAATGGGACATATGGTCAGTTCATGACACCTTGTTTCTGCCTCTGCTCAAGGAGAGGAATCTTTCTGCTGCTCCAGTGTGGGGTCTTTGCTATGGGATATAGTTCTCCATTAATTCCAACGTGAGTTTATCTCATGGGCAGCCATTCTCCATGAACTGCTGCAATGTAAGTCACTCTTCCACAGGGTGCTGTCCTTCAGGCACAGCCTGCTCCACCGTGGTCCCCCAGAGTGCCACAAATACTACCAGGAAACCTGATCCAGTGTGGGCTCTTTTCTGCAGGTCCCTGCTAGGATCCTGCTCCAACAGGGGCTCACAGCCTCCCCTCAGGCTTCCACTGCTCCAGTGTGGGTGTCCCTCAGGGCTGCAGGCAGACAGATCTCTGCATCCCCACCGTCCTCCACCAGCTGCAGGGGCTCAGCTGCCTCACCATGGTCTGTCCTGCAGGATGCAGGGGAATCTCAGCTCCAGCTGCAGGTGGATCTCAACTCCTGCCCTTCCTTTTCCACTGACCTTGGTGTCTACATAGTTGCTCCTTTCACATATTCTTATTCTGCTCTTCTCTGGCCACAGTTAGATATGCACAATAATTTTTTAATTTATTTTTTCTTAAATATGTTACCATGGAGGCATTACCACCATTTCTAATTGTCCCAGACTTGGCCAGTGGCACTTCCATCTTGGAGCCAGCTGGCATTGTCCCTGCTGGACATGGAGGAAGCTTCTGGCAGCTTCTCACAGACGCTGCCCTGTAGCCCCCCCACTACCAAAACCTGGCCATGCAAACCCAAAACACCTGCCTTGTGCCCAGTGATGCAATGTCTCTTTTGATGGTATAGTGAAAAGTAAGGTAAGTACAATTCTACCCAAGCTAATATTTCTTGCAGAGATTTTAGTGACTTTTTTTTTTTTTTTGGTGTGGGTGTTCCCCTTTTTTGACACTTCTTATTGTTCCCATTTATATTTCATTTAAGCAAGGATGTCCTCGTTAATGTGTCCAAGAAATTGTGGCATGGGCTTTAAATCTATTTCAAAGTCGTTTAGATGCACTTTAAAAGAGCAAGAATATCAGCCCTACACCTTGTGCTTTCTCTCCACTGAGTTCAGCTACAGGGCAAGCTGCTGCAAAGGAAATGTTGCTGTGAATTTGTCAGCAGAATGCCCCCAAATCAACATGAAATAGAGGTCAAAACAAAAGTGGAGGGCAAATCAGTTATTGAGCAATCTCTAAAGAAAACCAAGGCCAGGTTAAATGCAGCTTATGCAATGTTTTTCAAAGAGGAGATTCAATAAATTTATGGAGCTGGAATCCTGATTCTCAGGCTCAAGCAAATGAGAGCTGAGTGGAGAATACATTTTATTGTTATCAATCTTCAGTGCTGTGCCACAGACAACTGACCCCATGGATGACTTGAAACACAGTTCTATTAGTCATTGGATCCTTCAGTTCCAGTGATTCCTTACCTGGGATCTCTGCCCAGAAGAACATTTTATGTTTTGAGAGATTGTTCATCAGTTATACAAACAGTTATACCTAGAGTGGAAGGACTCCCTAGACGAGAAAGAGGCTAATATTCAAAAATATAAAAATAAATTTGAAACATTAAATGTCTAAATTTAGACACTCTACAATTAAAAATTGTACGACTTCAGGGGACTTGCATTGTTTGCAGAGTTGTTTCAACATACAAATTGCATAGCACTCATTCATCTGAGAAGCTGTATGTGCAGACTAGTGAATGCATTTAGATATATGTCATGCATTGCAATTTTATCCTTTTACACTAATTTTAATAGCCCTTGCCTTGATTCAGCTTCTACATTAATTCTAAAGTGTAGGGTTATTGATTTATATTGTAATATCCAAGCAGATCAGTTTGATGCATTTTTTCTTCTAGGTAAACTAAGTAAACTGACTTGGAAAGTGACTACATTTTGGTTTCTGATTGCATCTCAGAACTACTGGTGATGAACGAAGTAACTAATTGAATTTTTCATATTCTTACATTTCTAATTTTCAATGTGTATTTACATTCCAGACTTTGATAGCAAAGTCTGCAATGTATTCCCTAGATGTATAGAATCTACAGAACTAAATTATACATTCTAAGAACTAAAGGTAAAATGAATGAAGTATTTTTATTTTAATGAATGAAGTATCATCTACATCTTCATGAACCTGTAAATCTTACAGTATTGACATTCTTACTGTCAAAAAGCTCATCTAAGTATGAACAGCTTTGTTAGGGACAGAGTTTTGTTCAGGTTTGGCAAACCAGTCCAGTGGTCCACATAGTTAAAATTAGTTTTAGAAATGATGGTTGCAGCACACATTTGCAGCTGTAATGCTGTAATGCTCATTCTAGCCATAAGGCTGAGAGGTCTCTGTATTCACAGTTTACAATGATTATTACTTTATATGCAGGGAATTAAAAATTCACTGTAGATATTAAAGGATTTTATTTCTACAAAATGAATAGAGAATCCTTCTTTCAGATCCCCTGTTCTTTCTTTTTTTAATCAATATTTTTCTTCTTATAAACACATTTCTTTTGGCTATTTGTATACGGCATTAAAATGTTCTTTTATCTCTTAAAGATAGTAATATGTATTTTTACTCAAGGTTTCTTCATTCCACTTTACAGTAACATAGATGAGTGCTTGAATTGTTTTTTATACATTTCAATGTCTGATAATAACTAGGATTTTTGAAAGTATAGAGGACATTTGATATCCAGTTCACTTCCTTCATGCCTGAAAGAAAATAGTAACCTCACCAGACATCAGGGTTTTTTTCATCATTCTTCCTTTTATTTGAGAATAAATGCTCTTTTAAAATATATTTTCTTTTTAAAGGCACTGTAACAAGCAGTAGTGGAATGCCCTTTACCATAATCTCTTTAATTACAGATCATGCTTGGGACAAAGTGACTCTGAGTAGGCCTGATATTTCTTATGAATAAATTTAGTTTGTGTGCTCTTTGGGTCCTTTTCTATGTTAAGACTGCTGTATTTACTGAACATAAAACAACTAGAAAAATACTGTTGAGATTTTTCAGCAGGGATACTTTTATCAATTGAAAATAACAATTGAAGTTAAAAAGCTCTAAAAATATATGATCTTCCTCCACTTTATACAAATAAGTTTTCTTAATCTCTCTCTATATAAAGATATCTAAGGATGTCATAAATATTAATTGGGGGACCAAAGCTAAATTTAGAATTTAGTTTCAGGAAAAGAAACCCAAAACTCACTCTAAATGTATTTAATTGGATATGCAAGTTTTCATGGCTTATGCTTTATATTGTAAGAATTTTAACAGACTGCAGCATAATTGAACTATGACTTATTCCTGTTCTTCTTTATAGATTTCTTCTGTTAAATTATGTGCACTTTTCACTTAATTTCCTCTGTACTTTTTTTTTTTCAAAATATAAGGACTGCTGTTGGACCAAATAATTGAACTGCTAAGGCCTAATATATTTGGATGGGAATCTACAGCAGATTTCTTCTGCAGTTATTCTGTGACTGTTTTCATTGTGTCTGATGAGGCCAGTTAACCGTGTAACCTGCAACTATTCTACAGTGGCAAAATTCTAAAGTGACAAATTTAATCAGTTTTATTTTGTTACAACAGAGTAGCTGATATATTATTAACTAACATAATATTTCATATCCCTTGTACTGTAGGGGTTTTTTTAGGGAGTTGTCTTTTAAAGTGGAATTTCTCTATAAATTTGTCATTCGGAACAACATTCAAACACTTTTGTATATCCTAGGTAAGACCATAAAATTGTTTGGAGGCTTCTAAGCTGGTAATTAGTTACATCCCCTTTGTAATTGCCTCCTAACAGAAAAGTATTGAAATTATACTTTCAGTCTAGTCAAACAGAGAAAAATGTTTTACTCTGGACTGAAAACAGCAAAAGAGGTCCAAAACCTCCACAGTTTAAGTATTTTAAGAAGTGTGTTCTCTTGGGGTGACCTAATCTCACATTATCCTACAGCTTGTTGTGGGGTTTTTGTTACTTATGCTTGCCTTTTTTTTTTTTAAATTTTTTTTTTTTTTTAATTTTTTTAACTTGAACACCACCACCTAAAGTATCATAAGGTACTTCATAAGGTACTTCATAAGGTACTTCATAAGGTACGGGTTTTTTTGTGGTATTCAACTCAGTGACATATTTTCAAACCTATGTAGACTGGACAAGTGAAGAAATATTACTTTATGGAACACTTTGTCTTGGGGAGAAATCTGCATACTAAATCTTCACTATCTGGCTAATAAAATTATTTTTTACTTCAGTGAGAGCTTTGTCTGACTAAGTAGTTAAGGAACTATATATATATATATATGTACATATATATATACACACACACATATACATGTGCATAAGCACACATAGATACAAAACCATACATAGGGAACCAGAAGTATGGATTAAGCAAATCTCAAAATATGATAAATAATAAAAGAAGAAGGATAATAAAAAAAAATAAAAATAACATGACTGTAAGATTTTAGAACTGGTGAGGGTACCATTTTGGCTGCCAAGTAAAAACTATATTTAAATTCAACAACAGTGAAATGCTTTTATTTTAAGACGTTGATGATTTAATCTCATCAAAAAAAGAAGATAAACACATTAAAAGGGTTTTATAGGAAACCATTAGCATTGTTTTTTCTTGTCTGTTCAAGTAAAATAGTCAAGGGCATTTCACAAATAAAAAATAATACTAATGTATACTCTATTAAGTATTAATTAGTTCATGCTTACAAAGTGCTTTGAGAAAGCATGGCATTACATAAAAGACTTATTTTTAATATAGTATCATGCAACTCCTTTAGCTGTTTCCCACTTTTATGAAACATCATTTAAAGCTGTTCAGTAATAGATACAGCCTTCCATCTTGGGAAAAACTTGTGTGAAAGAGCACATCATTGAATTGTTCTAGAAAGGTATAGGTGGGACTCTATGCTCACACTATATGCACTTAGAAGTGTTCTGCAAAATTGTGACTAGTTCTGTGACCACCTTTTGCTATTATTACACAGGAATTGTGATATTGATTCATATCCTGAGCATATGCACTATATGAGAAATGGCCAGTGTTGGATGCTTTGAAGTCCTGGAGCCCTCTCCACAGGCACTTCCTATCACATAGTCTGCCTCCACTTTTGACATTTTTTTTGGTTGCAACCAGAAATTCTACCCTGAATCATGAAGCACTTCAATATGTCTCTATATACAAAAATATAGTACTTTATGCATTGTGTGCAAAAAAAAGCAGAATTCTCCAAGTAGATGTGGGTGAAGAAAGCCTTTTGGCAGTTGTACAAGGAAGAGATTGAGTGAACCAGTGGGATGCCCTAACTCTTACAATCGTGCAAGGGTTTCTCAAAGAAAAATACTGTGTGCAAACCAACTCCAGCTTTTCATCTCCTAAAACCTTCATTACCTCTGTTATCCATGATCTCATTTTGAGTCAACTATTTTGTATCCATGTTCTGATTCTCTTTCTCTGATGTTTTATTTCTGTATCAACGGATTACAGTGCAGCGTAACTTTGTGTATATGCTAATCCTCTCACCCAGAAATCATCTCTTTATTCTGGGTTTAAAGCTAAATCAAGATCAAAACTCTTTATAATCTTTTGGTTTGTCTTTCATTTGGATAATTTTTGATAGAACTCAAAGATACTGGCAAAAGACTAAAATGGTACTGCACAAGCCAGGAATGAGTGAAGTCCCTTTTTAGTGAAAACAGGCCTGAAGTTGATACTAAATCCTTGACTACGTTCCTAAGTTGTTCGCATTTCAGTCTATATTCACTGTATCTCTTACCAGGTTCTGTTGAGTTTTTAAAAAAAGGAGGATAGCAGATCCCTGTGCAGTAAAAACCTTTTTGCTTTGTAGAGAAGGTCCTTACCTTAGGCTCCAAACTTCATTAGGCGACTACATGCAGTTTGTGGCCTCAAGGCTCAAACAGAGCGAGGCTTGTGAACTAAACTGAGATAATGAGTTCTCACTGGGGCTCC
The DNA here is from genome assembly GCA_037013685.1 of Acridotheres tristis. Taxonomy (NCBI): domain Eukaryota; kingdom Metazoa; phylum Chordata; class Aves; order Passeriformes; family Sturnidae; genus Acridotheres; species Acridotheres tristis. The sequence goes on along the minus strand of CM072886.1, from coordinate 96,314,723 downwards.
TCTGCAGCCAACATGGCATTACGAGGATCACCCATCCCTTTAGCATGGCCATATGCTAGAGGGTGCCAGAGGTCCTGGGTAGCAAATAAACATTACTGAAGGGAGTGCCATGGAGGACTAGAAATGGATAAAATGGGCATAATTTGCTTTGAAGTGTTCCCATGGATCCATAGTGGGCGAAATCTCTGAACTGTTGTCTAGTCTTCTTGACAGCCCTGGAATTGCCAGCATGCCAAATGTAGGTATGGCATGTAAACAAGGAATTAGTCAGGTGATCATCCTGCATGCCAACTACCACCAGTGTAGTTCTCTGCAGAGAAAGAAGTCACTTCAGAGCTGAACATTTCCCGTCAGATGTCATCAGCTTGCTTTAGGTAGAAAAAGAACACTATGCTAATCTTGAAATTTCCTTTTTACTTCTTTTTTCCAGGTAACTAGTCAAGAAGAAAACTAAAATTCATGGCATCCTTTGGATGCTAAAAATCACTCTATATCATTATAGTGAAAAAGGAAAGAAGGATGTTTTGAAATAGTGTTTAATTTTTTCTTTAATTTATAAGGATACTGGAGAGCAATGAGTGTGGTTTTGTGCAAATAAGGTTTTCTCTGGCACTGTGTAAAAACAATCACTCACTTCTGGGTTGTGAGCTGGAATACATTCCTGCTCTGTTCTGTCTCCTAATTAGTTTTTAATCCATGACATGACTGTGCATCATCCCCTCTCATTGCTTAATATCCTCAAAAGAAGAAATCTTTCAAAAGGCTCTTGAAATTCTCAATCAGTTATATTGCCTGCTTCTATTATGTATTTTGTTAACTATCCCAAATAGTACTAACCCTTTAAGAATGTAAAAATCTCTTTAACAATAAGCTTTGTAGATTTTTTCCTTTTCATGTTGTACTCATCAGAGACTCTTCTAGACCTTTGGTCAATGCTACCAATTAGGAGGCATACACATACAGAGAGTCAGACTCAGATCTGTACTGTTCTTGCCTTTTCCTTTCAGTATTGAAAGTGCCTGGAGCATAACTAATATGATATGGATGTACCTTTATTAAAACATGGCATAGAAATATCCGTGAATTCTCTCTAATGAGGAGGTCTTTAAAATTTCTTTAAAATTTCTTTTCTCTAGTACCTTATCTGCTTAAATTCTGAGGACTTGAGTATATGGGATTTAGGCTACCACACAAGTATATATAACTATTCTTTTGTGTGTCACCAAAACAATGTGAATTATGTGAAGTATTCAACCCGAATACTGAGCCCTGTACCCTCAAAATGAAAGCATAGGAACTAATATTTTTTTTTAATAGGATGTGCAGAAAGGGCAGGCACAAGCTCTTGCACACTCACTATTATTTAATTGTCTTTTATGCATAAGAAGAAACTGTGTAGAAGCCCAAATGAAAATTTGCTTTTATCAGACATTAATCTAGTCCATTTCTAACCTTTGTGCCTATCTTATTAAAGCCTGTATCACATCAGACTGACAACTGGCAAATGCCCATACCCTTTCCACTGTTCTCCTCAGCAGTGTTTGACACTGTCAGTCATACATTCCTGCTTACATGCTGTATAAATCTGGCAAGTGTAGGCAGAAGCATGCTGAAGTGACTCTGATCTTTCTTGTCAGATTAATCCCAGAAGGCTCCATTTCCATCTCCAGAACTTGCCACTGAAGACCTTGGTAAGGTTCAATTCCTTCCCCTTTCTCATTTGATATCTGTATATCAGGAAACTATGACTTGGCAGAGGCTTGGAAAAAAACCAGAAGAGAAGACCAGAAAAGCATATGCCCAACTAGAAGAATGAGATCAAATCCAGATAATAAAACAGCAGATATGCCCAAATACCTTTTACATTAAGCTTCCCAAAGAAGGAATCTTTGGAAAGTTTCTGAAGGAAACTGAAAGTGTAAGTTTAATTTGCCTGCTTCTGCCATCTCATCCATACTCTTTGTTTTGCACAGTTACATATGGACTCATGCTGTGAATTTGATCAGAGAAGCAACATATGTTAAACAAAATTAATTGAAATTTTTTTCTTGATTGAATCATTGAACTGATCTATTTTGCAAAGTAGACTCACTCTGTGTTCAGCTGGGGTGACATCACATGTGTGAGTGCCAGCGCCGGGGGTAGGAAGGAAGGAGAAGAGGAATGTCACAGCTGGCTTTGTTGTCAGTGGCACTGAAACACAATTCCACCCCTTACCTAGCTGAAAAACACATATTACAATTGGGAATGAGTTTTCAGATGCAGCTATTTAAAGTTCATACACTCAAATGCAATGCCTTAAAGAAAAGAAAGTTTTAAGAAGTGGTATGAAGATTTCATGATATGTGTATTTACTTACTTAATGTTTTTAAGGAGAATAAAAAAGTGAATTTTCTGTTGAAGGTACAACTCCTCCTGGTCTTCTTTCAGAACTTGTCTTTGAACATGCCACTCTTTTTTCTTTCTATTTTTCTATGCCACAACAGTGGCAAGTGAGAGGATGAAATGCTAATAAAGGAAGATTGAGATGTACTTCTGTTTTTTGTCCATAATTCAAGTAGTTAAAAGATATTTTTAATTTATTTTTTGTTTTTGTGAGGTCTTGTATCACAGATTCTATTATACTATTTAGACAGTTTTCTACTTCTCAATTTTTCTGAGTTAAAAAACATTTTTTTTGCATATATTTTCCCCTAAATTCTGTTTCTATACCTGCTAATTAAGTAAATAGTAAGATCTTCTTTCTTCCTCAGCTTACTAAGCTACCTCTTGGATAACCCTACTTCAAAGGCCGTGTGCTATACCCAGCCATTCCATCTAAATGCAGAGCCAGGCTAAATGCTGTAATTCCTAATTTTCCCTGATCTTAAATGCACAGTTTTATGAATTATCATTAGCTCTCTTTTTATTTTTTTATTTTTTTTTTGACCAGTCTGGTAAAATTACCTATCTATCTGTAGAGATTTTGCTTTGCTTTCAGAGGTATCAAAGCGTGCTTCCTTTTGAAGTGCTAAGTACTTAGTATCGTTCCTTAATGCAGTACTGTATTGTTTTGTTGGGCCTCAGACTCGAAAAGCTGCTGGCCTGATCCTTCACACAGCAGAAAATATTGTGATCTGATAGCTGGGACTAAAGCAAGAAATGCAAGAGCTTGACTGCACCAGGGAAAGGGGGAGGGTTTTGCCTTCATCTTTCACTGCTAGTGCTTGCTCTGTGCTATTAATTTCTTTTCATAGATGGGAAAGAAAAAAAAAAGAAGTAAATACCAAATATTTTTTTCTCTCTTTTTTTTAAAACTTTTTTTCTCTTTTATTTTCTTTTTACTTCCCTAGGATAACAGCCATGTAACCACTTCCAGTCACTGAAACAAGTTTATATACATAGTAAGAAATAGTGCTGTTGATTATTCTTCTCTTTAGAATCACAGATGTAGTTTAGAGAACTTGCATTCAATGTTTCAAGCAATATTGTGAGTGAGATGATGACGCAACAGATCTTGAATCCCACTTACACCATGAATATTCTGCCAGGGGTTAAACAGCAAGTCATTCCCAAGCCTGAACTGTCAGTATTACCATTTTAAATGTCCCACAATTAAATAATTAGGTGTAACTTAATAAATGTTTGAACACCACTTTCTCCCCTCTTCTGTCAGTCCAACTGTCTTGTAGTTTATGTCACTATGGCCCACTTTTCAGCAAGAGCATGTCTTAATATTGACTGTATCAAATTAATCCTACGGTTTATTGTGGGCAGCGCCAGTTGGTCCTGTTCTAAGGCTTTCCCTCCCTTTCTGGTGAAAAGCGCTCGTACTGTGGCCCTGCTGGTGGCCTGAATCACCTCAATTTGTTCTAGCAATCAGAGGCAGCTGCTCCGAGTGAAAGGAGTGTGGACCACTGAACAGAGCATTAGGACTGACCTCAGGCTGAATGCAAAAGGCTCAGCCTTTTAGGCGAGGCCAGTCGAGCATGTGCAAACAGATTTGCTGAAGTACAAAATGGTCCAGTGATTTAATGCAAGTTTTCTTCTCCCTTTCTCTCTTTTTCCCTTTCAGAAATGAAACAGGATAGAGGATAGCCTGGGTACAGTCTTAGCAACATCTGTTGCCTTTCACTAGGGTCTTGGCCAAGGCCAATAGCTATTCAAAGAGCTACTGACACTTTACTGAAAGAGAAAAAAGACTTAAATAGAGAAGTGTTTGGACATGTTTCCCAACACATACAGTTGGGTCTTTTTGTGGGTCAGAATGCTTTTGGAGGAATACTTCTCCACTCCCTCCCCCACTCTCCCCTTTTCTGGTGAAAGTGTCAGAAAACAAATCTTCAGCAAATTACAGAGCTCACTGGGCTTACAACACTCAAGAACAGTTAAATTTTCCTTTCTTTGCTTTTATTGTCTGAACTAAAGGGTGTTTGATGACTAAAATCTTAACCACAGTTAATAAGCAGTGTGAAGGAATTTATGCTTAAGATTGCTTCACATCTGTTACTTTCTAATTTCCACATCAATTTATCTTTTAAAGTAACTAGTAATAGCAGTGGAGCAACTGCAGCATTTTAGCACTACTGAGATGACTGATATTGTATGAAGATATATTTTACAAAGTTATTTCTTATGTTTGTTTTCCTGTGTGCTCTCCCCCCTCCCCCATAAACATTAATTTCATCTAGCACTTAGGAAGAGGCAGTTACCTGTTTCTCTCTCCCTTTTTCCTCACATAGCTTTTCACAGGCAATTTTGCTCTGTCCAACCATGACATGCCTTCATAAAAATGACAGATGAAGCAGCTGAGTAACCGGTGGGTATATTATCCTCCTGCAGGCATCTGCTGCTCAAAAGGCACCTATTCTTTTGTTGGCCTTGAGACAGAGGATGTCTATTGCATCACATGCATGAAGTCATTCTTATCAGCCTTCCCCTATTTTGAGGATAATCACAGTAAATTAAATAAAAGCTACTCAGAGGAAGTCTAGTAGAATTATTCAATTACATATATTTGCAATGAAGCTTGGTATAAGTACATATCCGTAGACCCAAAAGATATTGCTAGAATTCTCAAGGAGAAATCCTGTGGAGTTTCCAGTCTTACTGAATTTTGTTTTGGTCAGGCCATGCTCATTAAATTAAAAGCAAGATGAATATCTGTGGAGGAGCACAAGCTTCATGGCATGGGATATCTTAGAGTAACTGACTCGTGTGTATAATACTCAGGTGTGTAGTAAATAATAAGTAAATATCTGGTAGTACTTCACACAGAGATAAAGGTGCTTGTGCACTGTGTCCCATGACTGACCTAAAAACCCCTTGTCCCAGAAAGTTCCCAACAGAAATATGTATGACAAATTTCAGTGACTCAGAGGAAAACAAAAGCAGTACTTTTGAAAAAGCAGGGCTCACAGGGCTGGTAACACCAAGGTCAGTGGTGCTGAATGACTAGGCACAGCATCCCAGTGACCGGCTCTGATGTCTCCAAAGGCCAGATTGGAGGAAATATGATAAAAGACTGAAGGGGATTGAGTGAATTACTTCTGGTGCTAGGGCATTATTAACCGGCTAAATGTGGGAGGAAGCAAGTTCCACAGAACTGCTATTTTCTTTCATCTGCCCTCAGCCCGTTTTTTCCCTTACACTTACAGCCATGTGCAGAAGGAAATAAGGTTGATCAGGCTCTGGTTTTATTCTTGTAGCACAATTACTGGTGTAATGCTTTTTGCATCTTCACCTCCACCATTTGGGACTTGCAAAGATTTCCACCATCTTCTGCAGGAGTGGTACAAAATGTTATGCTTCATATTCTGAGCTAGTTTTCCAACCAACAATAACAGGTTTTTCATAAAACTTATTTTTGTCCCATTGATTAAATAATGTTTTCCCACTGATTTTAATAAATGCAGATTCTGTCCCAAGGAAAGGTAGAAGCTGGATAGGATTAGGGGATTTATAAGGTTTTTAACATTTAAAGTATAAAAGTAATGTCTAAGTTGTCATTCCTAAGGAATAAAAAATTTGATGGATACATTAGCTGGGTGGAAAATTGACATGTGAAATTATGTCTCCTTTAGCATTCACACCAAATAATTTTGAGAGTGGGCAGTTCAGGATGATGAAGATAGTGACATTTTTTTCTATAACTCGCTCAGAAGACACTTCCATCTGCTTCGAATACAACTGCTTACATACTGGTGCAGAATTCTTTCTACATAAATATTCAGGTATAAGAGAATGGCATTTCATTTAACATCCAAGCTTGAAAAGTTGGATTGCTTGAAAGGGAAAAGGAAGGGCCATCAGCATGCTCCTTGCTTTTAGTGTTTCTTGTGCTTATAATACTCTACATTTTGAAAATGTGTTTTGGGGCTGTTGGGGATTTTTTTGCCTTGGTTTTGTCTCCAGTTTTGGGAAGATTTTTCTAAAAGAGAGAGTGCTTGTCCAATTTTTGCTGTGGTCAGGGGAAAAACCTACCAATAATAATAAAAAAGTTGCTTACTTAGCTAAAGTTTTCACACAGGGAAGGTTATGAGCATCTTGAATGCCAGTTATGATGCAGAAGTATACATAATTCAGGCCATTTATTCAGAAAATACTTCTAAAATTGCAGCTGTAATCACCGATTTTGTTTGTGCAAGTGTTCAATCTTGTTTTGACAAATCACACTGGAACACTGAGATCTGGTTTGGGTTTAGAGGTCAGTGGAGGAGTTATTAATTTTGTATAGTTGATGCAGAGTATAGGGTCTGGTCTGAAGACAGACATCCTGCTATGTATGGGAAGTTACTGATTTAATTGTGTATATATGGGCATTTTTCACAAATAACTTAGCTGCAGATTTTCTGATGGATGCTACACAGTAGCAATCTTCCTGAAGCATGCAAAAGTCCCTGAAGTCAATTGGACTTCCTATGTATAGCTTTTCATAGGATCGGACAAATTGTGATTCTCTATCACAATTCCTGTGAAAAAACTGCATCAGTTTTGCCACAGTATGAATGCCTGGCAGAATTTATCTTAATATCCAGCAGAAATGCATCTAACCTATTTTTTTCCAGCATACATCAAAAAAGAGAGGAGTGCTGATTCTAAGACAGTGATGCTTCTTCTCCATCAGTAGGATCCTGCCACCATGAAGCATCAATCTGAGACCCATGTGCTTTTTGGAACACAATTTGAATGATTGTGTTCATCAAGAGATGCTCATAAAAGCAGCTATGTGATGTCTGATAGAGAGTTATTGTTTAACTTAACACCATTGCAATGTTCATGTGGGTCCAAGGATATAAAGTAGTTGGCATTTTGCATGTTTTTCTCCATCCAGAGAATCCAGAAACTGAATTCTTTTCTGCTTCTGCCCTGACTGAATTTTTGATCATTTTTTGTTCGGACAATATTCTTTAATGAAACAGAAAAAAATATTTTTTTAACCATTCTGCGTCCCTTTTAATCCTCTCATCTCATTTCATATCTCTTATTCCTAGCCCTCCCTTTTATTATTTAATTCTAATGTTTTAAAATAATATTAATGCTTTTATTATCAGCACCTTTGTTTGCTGCTGATGGGGTTTTTTTATTCCTCTATTGGTAATTCATACTTCTTGCAGAACACTCACTGTACACACTGCCAGCTTTGTCACTCTGTATTGTATGTAACTGCTGGCCAGCTTGGTATATCCACTTATAATATGATGAATAGCATCTGGAGCCTAGCCACACAGCCTCCATTCTGGTTTTAGGGCTTTTTTAAGCCATCTATCCTTGCTTGTATAAATAGCCCATTCCTGTGTGGCCATAATGAAATTCTACATTTCTCCTTTCAGTCTTCTGACAGCCTACCTGCCATTTGCCACCATCATCCTGTGACATTCTCAAAATTCTTTCCATGTGTTTGTATTTCAATTGATTTATTCTTGTGCTGTTCTTACTGGTGTGTGACTAATAAATTACCCTCACTAGTAGAATCTTTTAATTTTGCAGCTTCCTTGTGATTAAACAAACTTATTTTCAGTTTACAGTTTCTTAACTTTACAAGTTCTTTTCCTACAACTCCCTTTGTTGCTATTCTCAGTTCTTCCTGACAACATAAACTCCATTTTTAACTGCATTCACTTTTATTAACTCAGGCAACTGTGACTTCTTATTACTTTCAATGTTACATTGCCTTAGATTAACTAGATTTACTTTTGAAGAATACCACTCTTGTAAATGTATCAGTTACTCATATTTGTCAGTATATGTGGACAAAATATGTTATCAAAAGATTGTAGATACTCAAGGGAAGATAGAGAGGAACCAGAGAGGGACAGATGGAGCCATGATAGTGATGCTGAATTGATAAGGTAACAATTCCTAAGCAGACTGGGTGGTTGTGGATACACAAAGTGACCTCATAAATTCCTCAATTGAATCACCACAGTTATTTAGTATAATTTAGTTCATATTATTGCATCATTTTGGCTGACATGCTTTTAGAGGCTATTCTGCAAAATATATCCTAAAGAATAGGTTATTGAACTTGTTATTATTAGTCAGGTCCCCTGTAGTTCTATATTGGGTGGAAAACACTCTTGGAATATAGACAACATTGTAATTGTCTCCAGAATCTCAAAGTTTAAATAGGAAACTACACTATAACTGTTAGGATACAGAAAGTCAGAGACACCCCTCTGTTAAATATCTTGTCAAAGGCCACGAGTGTCTTCATTTTCAATGGGCTTTATTTTTTTGCCTTCTGTTATTTGTAGAAATGAGAAAAAAAGAAGATTGAAGAAAAATATTGCTTGCTTCTAGACTGGAATCAGAGGCCATGTAACCACAGCAATGCGCAGTGACTTCCCCTCAGTGATACAGAAGGTAAGATATTCACATCAGAATTATAGCCACTTGTAAGTATTATTTCTGGACAGATGAAGCGCTTAGCTAAGGGTTACATATAGAGACATTCATACCTGTAAAGGGAAACTATGTGTTAATTGTGTTAAGAAATGTTTTCCTTTAAAAAAGATACTAAACTGCAAGCTCTTCTGCTTGCTTTATGAAAGACCAATATCCACATAAATTTTTAAGAAAAGTTAGCATTTTTCCTCTGAGCGTAATACATTTTCATATTGAAGGAACTCTATAAGCTATTGCTGAGCGCATAATGGAAGTTGCTTCTCCCCACACAGTGAATTACCAGGTAGCAGTTACCTGACACTGCTCTTTTTCAGAACATGTACAATGAGTGTACAGATAGAAATATTAATACTGAGAGACAGCCAGAGGCTCAGGGGACTGAATACAACCATTAAACAATTTGTTTTGCGTTTCAAGTCAAAATCCTCCATAAGTGGTGGCCACCAAAGCTCTCACTGTCTAAGAAGAATTTAACAACATGTTCCAAGATATGCAGTTTCAGGTTTTGTGGACCTAAATCTGCCTATGGATCCACTCTACAAAACAGCAGCATAACTTGTAGTGTGAAGAGGCATCCTTGATGGTTTCAGAATTTAAATATGGGAAAGGTTCCAGTACCAATGCATTTTGATGCCTGCAGTTACTCTTTAGAGCCTATCTAAGAGACATTCTACCATAGTCCAAGGTTTGTTTGTACAAACTGTAGACTTCCCTCTGAAAGTGGTACACCTGTACCTCTCAGGATGAGTAAATGCACTACAAAACATATTAGAAAGAAACACAGCAGCGTTGTAGGCATGGATTCCTGCCAAAATGATCCAGTCAATGCATTGGAATGGACTGACTCATTGGCAAAAACCCACAAGCAAGACAGTCAAGAACAAATTGTATTAAAAAATATACATTTGCTTATATTACTAAAAATGGTAGCTTGCCAAAAGTGACTAAGAATAATTGCTTCTTTATATTTTGTTCTGCCTGTGCAATGAAATTAAATTGGTCTGCTTAGTCACATATTTTGCTTGGAGTCACTGTTTTACTCCCATGAAAGTCAAAGGTTTTCATACATTTTATTTTGATATGGCAATATAAGCATTTAAAAAAATAAGACAAAAGTATCTATCCTATTTTCAACAGAGTAAAAGTAAGCTCAAATGTTTTCACTGACACACAATTTAACAAAAGGTTTTGCTTGAGAGGCTAGATTTTTGGAACATAAAGCACATCCTTGAGAGAGGTCTGTTAGGAAGAACATCATGAAATACTCCGTGAAGCTACACATGAAAGCTTTTTAATTGGGTGATAATTGACTATTCTATTTTTCCATTAGTAATATCTGGATCAGAATCAAAATTAATAAGAAAGAGTCCTTCCTTTATAATGATTTTAAGTGACTGGAAAACTATTTAGTCCCTATTTTGAACCTGAAGAGCAAATATAAAGTTTGAGGATCTTAGCTGAAGTTTAAGAAGCTAATGACCCCTTGTAGATTCTTTTTTTATATATCTTCCTATTTGCAAACAAAGTTTTTTTCTGTTTTTAACTTTTCTATTTTCATCATTGTACTCATAGCTACTGAATTAACTCGTAAAAGATAAATTTTCATGGTTACATCTCTGAATGAATTTGAAAGACGATAAAGCAGAGGTGTTTATGATATTTTATAATAATAATAAAAAAAGATAATCTGTCCTTGAACAGTGTCCTCTAAGGATCAGTGCAAAGAGTCTTATTTTGATTAACTTGTAAAAGATGAATTAGGGATTGGAGGAAGGAGAACAAAGGAAAGGCGAATCCTTAATTACAATCTTAAGCAACTGTGTGCAATCATGTTTCAGGATTTTCTTGCCTGAATACATCTTATTAAGTTGTAACCATGCACTCAGACACTCCACAACTTGGGGAATGTAGATTGCTTCTAGTTGCTCTCTTTAAACCACTTCTTCAGTTCACAAATGCCATGATGTTGAATTGCCTCCCTCTGATTAGAAGGGTGACATTGGAAATCACGTCTGAAAGTGAAGCTTAAAGACAAGAAACACATAGCAGTTACATATTACATTGTTAAAATAGTCATGCATGCTGCATTTGTGTATTCAAAGGCTACAAACTAATTCAGAAGTTAAAATTATTAAAAAAAAAAACCTTCGTGATCCAAACCAATTGTTTTGTTGCTGTTTTTTTCTTACTGAAGTGACTTCATCTACACATTGCTTTATCAGTGTTGACAACACACTTCATAGTATAATGTATAGTAGGAATAAAAACTAATTATATATTCACATTATTAGTTTGTTTTTATCATGTTAAAATGCTTTTCTGGTAAATATAAACCAAAAGACATTGGCCAAGGTGCATATCTTACAGTTGCCCTTGGTACAGTCCATTGTTCTAAAAACAGTACGTGTTAAAAATATTTTTGTCCGTGGAAAATGTCAGTTCAGCAGCTCTGCCAACATTTGGAACCTCTGCCTTTTTTTTTTTTTTTTTTTTTTTTTTCTTTCTCCAGGAGGCGTGCTGACTCCTGGCTGATCACGTTTCAGTTGTAGATCTGTTTCGTTCTGCAGACCCAAAGGGCTTCAGCAGTGCTGAAATGAGGCAGAAAGTTTGTGCTGCGGCTTTCACAGCCGGATCTCGTCCGAACAAAGCAGGTACTCGTTTCCCGGAGCGGCTGCCCCGAGCAGCTCCGGGGTTGCGGGGCTGTGCGTGGGTGCTGCCGGGCACCAGCCCTAGAGTGACACGGAACCTTCTCCTGCTGCCGCTGCGCACACTCCGCTCCCTCCTCCCTTTATTCTGGGAAAGCACCTGCCTTAGTTATTCAACGTATTTTTTTTACTTTTGTTAATTCTCCCCGCTCACCACCACCCCGCGGTATAACCAGTAGCTGGGGAGGCATGACAGCAGCTCAGGGGAGACAGAGGGCAGCAGGGCTGCGAGGTTTTGAGTCCCCCGAGCAGGTCGGTGGTGGCTCCGTGCCCTGACAGGGACCAGGAGAGGCCGCCCCGGTCCGGCCCGGCCAGTGCCCGCGGCTGCCCCACGCCAGGCAGGAGGACCAGGGCAGGGAGTGTGGGTTTCACAAGGGCCAGGCTGGGCAGGCTGAAAGGGCAAAGCTTTAAAGCAGGGTCTCCGCAAGTTCCGTTTAGTTTTGCGACTTTGTCTTCACGCCTCGAAAGCTCAGTCGCAGCTTGTAGCATGAATTGCATGGTGGGTTGTAGCGGGGAGAAGTAAAAAGCCAAAAAACAAAAACCCCCCAAATCTTGAAGTCTCTCCTCCAACTCTCCGTTTCAAATGCAAATAGGGAGAGAGATTGGTTCCCGCCCCACCCCCTAGCCCGGCTCCTGATTTTTATCCAAAGGACTCCATCTGTATATCCTGTCAAGAAGGAGGAGGAGGAGAAGAGGCGGGGGGGGGGTAGTGGGGCCGGGCAGGCTGCTTGCTCCCTGGATCCCGCTTCAATAGCCACCGCTGGGTCTTCGGGAGGTACAAAGAGCCCCTGTGCCGCCTCCGCGCGCCCTCGGACGGAGCTGGCAGCCGGCTCCAGCCACCGAGCCGTGATATCCCCTGCCCAGAGCAGCATCCCCACCTCCTTTGCCTTCTCCCTCCCTCCCCGCTCCTTCCCTCCCTCCTCTTCCTCCTCCTCCCGCAGCCACGATCCGCACCCAGTCGGAGCTGGGCTTGGCACCGGCACCCACTTCTCCCACCGTGTGCCCAGCGGCTGCCTGTGCAGTGCCGCGCCGTGCCGTGGAGGAGGAGGAGCGGAGCAGCGGCAGCGCTCCCGTCTCCGCGGGCGCGGGCGAGTGCGCGGGCGGGCGCGCAGCCCCCATGCCCGGTGGGCGCCCGGCCGCCCGCAGCCGCCCCCCCGCTCGGGAGCATCCCGCCAGCCCTTCGCCGCGGAGGCACCGCCGGCCCTTGGGATTAAAATACTCACCGCGCTGGACAGCCGAGGGAAAGGGGGAGCAGGTAAGTGCTGGCTGCACCTGTGCCTTTCCTTGCCTTCCTTCCCCTTCCCCTCCTATGTAGGCAGAGGGCGGTCGGAGCAGTTGCAGGAAAGGGCTGTGTGCTGTTCCCCCGGAGCGGCTCCTGCCCGGAGCGCGGCCGCGGCTCTGCGGAGCCGCCGGGGGCGGCGCGGCCGCGGCTGGGACCGGCCGTGGGAGCCCCCAACACCAGGTGTGGTGAGGAAACCGTGGAAAGTGACAGTACTGGGACTATAAGCGCGTGTGCACCTTCTGAGAAATAAGAGAACAATAGCATCACTCTTGACTCTTTGGAGAAGTCTCACGGACAAGCGGGGAAGTGAGGTGGGGGAAGGGAGGACCACAGACTTCTGCAAAATATAGGCAGCCCGAAGTCCTGACTGTCTCGGTCCTTTCTGCCAAGCCAAAGCAGCTGTCTTGCTTGGGCTCGAAGTCTGGCAATGATGCTACAGTGCAAAAGATTACAGAGACAAGGAAATATCCTGAGTTATTTCCCAGAGCTTTCGTCCTTCTATGTCAAGGATGTTTTAGAGTTTGGAAATGTTGAAATTATGGGAGCTGTTTCTTTGATTAGTATTCAGCTGGTAAGACCAGCTCTGCAGTGCTTGGCTGATGCTGACCCTTCCCCCTCCGCCCCGTCCCCCAATCCATCCACATATCCACACGCGGGTATGTCCTGCTTTCCTACTATAGGCTGTGTACACTGGTAGCAAGAGGTTTGTCATCTGGATCCTCAGACTTCTAGTTGCTAATAGAGAAAAAAAATATCCCTTTTTAAGATATGGTTTAGCCTTTATGCTGCTTTCAAAAGGTGAAGTAGTTCAGGTGAGCCAAGATTCTACAAACGATGTCTTCCCCGGGATGTGGGAAAGGATGGTAGATGAATACTTGTGATGTGCTCTGATTCTGGGAACTGAAATGCTGATACTTTAATCTTTTCCCCTTGCAAGGATAAAATCTTGTGTTCTGATAGATAACTTGCTCAAGCCAAACCAGAGACTTGAAAGGGCAGAGAATACTTCATAGTCTCTCTAACAAGCCATACTGACTTGCCATTTTTCAGCTAAAACATAGGTGATTGCGCAGCTTTGCAGAAAATAAATTGCTTTTCCAGCACAAATAAATAAATACATAAAAGAGCCAAACTCTTGAGTATGCCAGTTTCTGAAACATCTCTCCTTGGCATTGATGCATGACTTTACTTTTCTATCTTTATCATATCTACTAATAGTTTCTCTGTTACATTATTTGAGTTTGCAGGGAATTGTTACTGGTGAAAGCTAGGTACTTTGGTTCTGAGAAAGGTGAGTCTACATAATCTCAGGTGCAGAGCTGTTCAGATGGGCAGTAGCATGAAAGTTGCATAACTAAATTAAGTTTGCTTACCATGTAGCTTCTGAAGGTACAACAGGTCAGCAGATAAAGATCAGCTATAAAGTGATGCTGGTTTTCTCTCAGTAATATTATAACAGTTTTAACAACGCAGAAGTGAAGTGAGGATAGTTGGAAATGGTACGATTGTGCCTCATTAGAGCTAGTTCAGTGCAACGGGTGTGTTACCATCTTTGGAGGAAAAAAAGAACACAAAACCCACTTAACAAACCCAAAAGAACTATCCTGGGACCAAATGTGCTATTGTTTTTAAGTCCTTTTACACAATTTTATAGCTTTCCAGTCTGCAACTACCAGGGGATCTAATCTAGACATCTAGACACACGTTTTTTTTCAGGGTCATGAAGAAAGGCTAAGTAAGATTTAAAAAACAATTGCAATAAAATCCACAATATGGGAAGGCCTAGCTCTGACAGCTTTTAATATTAAGTATGTGCAGTATCTAGGATTTGAGTACTTGATAAAGATTTAAAACTACCAGGAATATCAAAGAAAATACCAGAAAATATCAGAGGTAATAATCTGAGCTACCACTGCATGTTAGAAACACATGTCAGTTAATGTAAGTGAAAATACAAACATCAATAATAATGCGTATTTTCTTGCAAAAAGCCATTAAAGATTGCAGTTTTGATCAAGGAACATTGCACCCTTATAATAGGAGACTTTACTGTAATTAAAGGCTGATGTAGGTCATTAGAACTGTGTTAAAAGTCAGATGACAGCCTCACAACTCTCCTAAGTCTACTTTCATTGATTTAATAGCAAGGCACTATTGATTATTTGCTATTGATTTAATAGCAAAGTATTCTTTTTTTTTTCATGTAAAAGGGTTATTGTAAAGCATTTGTACAGCTGCATATTAACTGTGAATTTTCTGATGAGGAGGATGGATACAATATCCACATAGATTTTTGCCTGTCCTTTTCTCATATGACTGTGTGTATGTACACATTGTGCCCACATTTTTCTATGTTTCTTCAGCAGTTAGAGACTTGACTGAAGAAAATCATTACTAATGCAAGACCTTATATTGTTCTACTCCAGCTTAAATTCCTACTTTGCTATAGACCTGGCTAACCCATTTCTCAGAGGGATTCAACATAGAAATTGACTCCAATGTGTGATGAAAATAGAAAATATTTTAAACTTCAAGTAGTTTAGAGATTAATATACTGCTTGACAGTCAGTCCTAGTGATGTCTAGTAAGTTTTTGTGTGTGTTTTCAGTCTATTGGCTTCAGTATCTGATGTGTTCAGTGGTTCTTCAATGAAGGCCTTTCTTGAGCCTTTCCTTTTCCTTAAGTTTATCACATACATTTTTTTCATGTACGCTTTCATGCTACTGCTGAGTATTGTTTTCTTGTGGCAATAAAAATCATTAAATTCTATCTGAGGAAGGGTACATAAAATAGATGGTTACTTCAGTTCTTCCTGTCAAACCAGGCTTAACTCTAAGCAGTAATGCAGGAGTGCCTCCTCTGGGAATTCAGCAGTTCTGCAAGAAAGTCATCCCTAGGCATTATGTGATGTTCTTCAGCTGAAATGAGGCTGCAGAAATTGAGCTTGTGGAAATTTAAATATTTGCCGTGATTGGTCCCAGATCCACAAATACTGCTGGCGTTTCTTTTCAATAACTGATCAAATTAGCATAATCCCTTCCAGCAACTTAGATCTTTCAAATGTACCATGGCAGGGTGAAAAAGAAATAAAACTCTTTCACATGGAGAAAATTATATTAGAAAAAAAAGAAAAGCTTTCTTTTGTTAATTTTGCTTGGGGAACAAAACAAACTTACCAACAACCCAAACAATTTAGCACTCTAGACATGTGCAATCTTATGATCGACTGCAGAGCAGTATAAAAGACCAAAAGCTGTTACCTGGTTTTCTTTATGCATTTTTTTAAAGCCATATAATTTATTGCAGTGTGCCTAGTGTTTTTCTGTCGTCTCATCAGGTCCTTTCACCTGAGTCAGAGGGTATTGGAGCCAGTTTAGTGTAACAGTGCCATATGTTTGGAGCAGTGATAGTTTTTTTGCTTGATAACCAGATGCAGACTGCAGGATGTGCACTACATTTACAGACCTCCCATGTGAATATTTAGGCCAGTTAGCGGCAGGAGGTTGTGGTCTGTAGTTGTAATGTCATCTGGCACAGGGAGTTAATAGGTTTCATCGTGCTGCCTTGACTTGCAGAGCTTCATTTCATCACAGGGTCCCCACCTCACTTGCTCCAAGGCACCCTCCTTTTCTTTTTTCTTTCCCTGAAGAAAGTGATAACCAGACATTGCAATTGACACTGTAATTAGACATGTTATCTTCTCAAAACCTTTTTGTCTCAAGGATCACATTCCTGTTCATGTGCCTGTGAAGGAGTCTCCTGTAGTACTTAGGATGTGTGACATGGAGGAGCTGCAGGCTTGTAACAAAGGGGAATTTTCTCTGCCACTAGATGTAACACCCTGTCCAATGGGCATTGTAAAATTGAATGTCAAAGCATAAATATTTCAGTGAGGGCAGTCCAGCTGTCAGGGGGCTCACCTGCTGGTTCTACTTTGTTTAAGGGATCATGGTTCAAGATCCAGTGGTGACAGTCACCCTTGGAATTATTTCAACACCCTGGGTCTGATTTTACTGAATGACTAAAGTAGAGAAAAAACAACAAAAAAAAGCCCCATGGGATAACTGTGCATTGTTGACCAAGATAATGCAAGATTTACTGCAAGTGGTGACTGCTCAGAGTCAGTGAGGTCCATATTTGCACAGTAAATTCTGCAATGGTATCAAAAATTGAAGCAATTTGATGAGAAGAGAATAATGGGGCAGGGGGGAGGATGAGGGAAGAAAAGGAATAGGAGTGGTAAACTCTTCAGTTACAACTTCAGTGAGTGGCTGACAGTGAGATTTCAAACTACAGTAATACGATCTAGACTGGTGGAGTTTAGGAATGGAAAAAGGTTTAGATTTCCACTTCTTCCTGAAGCATTTTACACATTAGAAACATTTTAGGACAAAATACACTGAAGGACAAAATTCTCTGTTGAGTTGAAGAGGTTGACAGGAAAATGATATGGTTCATAGATTAAGCTGGCACTGTGACACTAGTAGCAATGTGTGAGCAGAAGTCTGCAGGAATCTGCATTTTGGCTGCAAAGGTTAGGTGGTGCAAAGATGATCTCAAAAGCCTTCAGTAAACTGCTCTATGGGGCTGGGGAAATCGCAGATGTGGGGAAGGAGGGATTCCAAGACGTTATCTCAGAGACTGAAAACTTATCTACTGGTGCTCATTGTGACACACAAACAATGAACACTAGACTTGATGAGTTGTTTTAGAAATTATGGAGTGAAGCAAAATATTCAGAGAGATTTTCAGTGGGTGTAAATTACCCTTAATTGCTTGCAGCGTGGGGGACTATTCCTTTAAGCTGAGGATCTTATGATCTGAATGTTTTCAACAAATCAAGATTGCCCCTTGGAGACAGTGCATAATAGTGTCTCTTTGACACTAGCAGATTGTTTTGGCAAACTAGAGTAGTAACGTTTTTCAGATTAGCAGTGCAACCCAGTACACTGAGGCTTAAATATAGTTTAATTTTTGTACAGCAGATGGAAGAAAATGTAAGGTTTATGATGTGTATTGAATGAAGAGGCTATTATTTTTTTCAAATGTGTATTCTTCAGTCTGAAGTTTTATATATTAGCCAGCTATTTAAGAACATAAACATGAGAGTTTAGATTTCTAGTGGATGTTTTTTATGTTTAGTTTTTTTGTGTTTTTTTTTTTTTTTTTATTTTATTTTTATTCTTTCAGCTGTTCTCTTGGACAGCATGTTACTGCTCAGTTAAGAGATGTTGCCTGCACTCTCCAGATCACATAACATACTTTCCGAATTACACTCCAGTACTTTTATTTTGTATTTTTATATTTGTGATTGCCAGGATTACAGGTAAAACAAATAGGGAAAACAAGCTTAGATGTGAAAGCTAGAGCTTAAGGCTTTAAATACACTAGCAGACTATTTTATTTTTAAAGGCCTAAGTTACTTTTTAGGTTGGCAAAGTGTGAATGAGGAGATATGACTGGGTTTACGCCTGTTTGTGGAGGGGAGTAGCATTTGGGAGATCAGAAAAAAAGATGTAAAGGTACACTTTTATTTTAGGGTAGTTAATGATATGAATTAAAAATGTAAGTATTTCTCAGCTTTGAACACTCTGAATCTTGTTTATGCAGAAAGAGATAGCGTTTCATAAAAGAGCATCTTTAAACAAAAAGCACAAAGTGGTTGCAGGTCAGTTTTGCCATCACACTCGAGTCAGTAAACACAGATGACAGTGAAGACAGTGGAATCAAAGCACTGAATACCCTCTGTCGCTGTCAGTGTTAGTTTTATCCACGGCTACAAGTGCAACCCTGAACAATCAAGCCATGCCTTATTGAGGAAAAAGCCACCAACAGTGCCTCTTAGTTTTCAGTTTTGTAAATGCTGTGACATTGCTTATGTGGTCTTGTGGACTTGATGCTTACGGACATCATAGAACAGGTGATGCTGAAGTGCTAGTTATGCTTGGATAAAATTAATAAAAAAAATCTGTATAAAATGTGTGTCTATCTATCTGTCTAGCTATCTATCTAGCTATCTATCTATCCAATTATCTGTCTATCTCAGTAAGAAGGTTAATGAGATGCAATTTAATAAAGAATTATTCCCAAAACAGAAATTAGTTTTAAATACAAGAGACTTCTGCTTTTGGAGGTATCACATATAAAAGGCAGTGTGCTGGAAGAACTATAAATAAAAACCTAAAAAAAAAAAAAAAGGCTCTAAGAGGAATAAGAAGACTTATCCTGAAGAAGAGAAAAAAGAGAGGGAAGAGTGTTTCAGAGCAGAAAGTGCTGCCACACAGCTGAATAAAAATAATTGGAATTTTGGAGTCTGTGTGGTGAAAGTATTTCAGAATGAGTAAACCACAACAACGTTTTTTTCCAGGAGGTGTGAGTATTCTGCTTTTCATCAGATTGTGCTGTCTAGCATATGGACTGTTTTTCAGTTGGTATTTTGGGTGCGTTTTTCAGTTCTGTGCTGTGGCGTGTGGCTCGGGACCATGGCACTCCATATGGTGGCTTTCATACTTTCCTGCAGGTGTAAAAGAAAGGATATAAGAGAACACTGTTCGAGATAAAGGTTAGAGCAATTCTAGGTTTGAAATGTCTGTTCTGAGCAAGAACAAGACATTTCAAACTGCTTAGTGAAAAGACTCTAACATATTGTAAATGTTTTACTGACATTTCTTAAGAAAATCCATTTTTTATTTTTATCTCTGTTAAATAACAATCTGCTGCCTCTTTGAAATAAACTGACAGTTTATCAATATCAGATGTCTTTAGCATGATGTAACTTAGACACAGAGAGGGGAAATCAAGGATGCATAAACAGCCTCTACTACAAACAACACTTAACCGTAGTTGAACAGAGCGGTAGGAAGTGAACATATCACAGGGAAAGCACAGCTACTTCCTTGACACTCATTGGCAGCTCTCTCAGTAATTACTGTCATATGGTCATGATTTACCCAAAGGCCCAGATCAAAACTGAGCTATGGCTAGTTGGGATTAATCGTTTCAAACTAGGCTCTTCTAACGAGGATGACACCTGCTTGTTAATCCTGCTGTGAGAAGAATTTTGGTCCATGTTGGAGTGATGTCTTTTATAACTGTTGCATCATGTTTTCAAAATTAGGGTCTTTAGGTAAGGCTTGCCTATTCTCTTCATTTTGCCTTAGGGAGACACTGGATTTTCCTATATGGAAGCTTTCAAATTGCTGCTGCTTAGCAAACACGCTCAGTGGGTTTGTGGTTTATCCCACCAGCCTCTAAGCAAAGCCTTTCTGGTGCAGGGAAGTACCACAGAAGGGATTACTATAAAAAGGCTTTAAATACAGTCTGTAATCAGAAGAGCTTTTTATTTGTTTCATGTTTCTGCCCTCTAGGTACCTTTGGCAGCACGATGCATAGGCTTTCTGCAGCTGAAAGAGCCTGACATACTGAAAACAGATAGTGGATATCACATTTCACTCAGTTTTAGTAGTAATGAGTAGGACTATGATAATCAGTCCAGAGTGTTTAATGTGTATGTGATTTAATGTCTAGCCTTTTTAGATTAATTAAAAGTATAACGGATGAAATCTTCTTTCTTCCGTGGCTTCCTAAGTAGCAGCAGTTCACTCCAAATTAATGCTGTTATCTATTTTAATTTCACCCTTATTTCCACTTCATGTTTTGCACTTCGTAAATGCTTCTTGTCTCCCTTATTGCTCACTTGGACAAGGAGGATGTCTATTTAAGAGGCAAGTTTTCTTACCTGGTGATTCTCCCAAAAGGCAAAGCTATGTTTGGTTCTGACTGACAGAATTTATACTTTTAAAAACATCATACTAATTATACATTTTTTACATGGGCAGAGAAGGCTCTCAGTCATAAAAAGCAGAAAAGAGTCCTGGTTAAGTATTGAAGTTTGTGTTTCTAAAAAAAAATAATAATTTTTTTATTAGTAAGTCCTATGAGCTATTAAATGATTGAATTTTTAAATAAAAACTGATTTACATGTGTTAGTCCTGAAAAATCATTTGCTATTAAATCAAGGTTTCATGGAAAATACAAAATGACATTATCTTCTGATCTTTCTGGGCATATTTCTGTATAAATATATAAAGTAGTCTAACATGTTTCTTACGGTGCCTGACATTTGCTTTAGGAATGTAGTGAAATTGAGTGGGGAGACTCAGGGCTTTTTACCAGGTCAGGTTGAGATCAGAACAAATCATATCATCTGGTGTACTGTGACTAAGAATCAATCAAATTGTTCTGATTCATCTTACGCTCCTTCATTTTACTTTTGAGTTATATGGGAGAGAGTTAAGCTAGGATATGTCCCTGCCATTAATACAACTTGCTGTCTGTAGCTGATTTGTAATTATATCATAGTAATGACAAGTAAAGCAGACCATAGCAGACAGAAGAGAAAATATCAAGCCAAATGACTGTAAATAACTACACTTACTCTGATTATTTTAAAGAGAAACAATTTTAGCATTTATACTGAAAAAAAAAAAAAGGTGCATTAAGAGAACATTTAAGATAAAACTTAATGGCTATAAATGCAGTTGTATCAGCAGCAGTAATTCCATCGAAGAAGTATGCTATAAACTCTGAGAGATTTATGTAAACTCATTGGTGTTGATGAGGAGAAAAGTAACAGATAAACAGTTTTGATGTGTGATGTGAAAGCTGCAAAGAATTTGCATTCTCTGAAAAAATTAAAAATTCTGACAACTGTTCTTGTCTTTTTCCTGGACAGGTATCCATTACACGATTTCTTTGGTGAAGGCTATTCAGCAGTGGTGACATCTTCCAATCGACCACTCTGCAAATTATTATCTCTGGACTCCCAGCTGACACCCTGCCGGAGGCTAGAGCTACTGAGACAACTGGAATTGTGCCTGCTTTGGTCAAGGTTTTTTCTTTCACCGAGGAAAAAAAAAAAAAAAAAAAAAAAGATGAAGTTGGGCAAAGTGGAGTTTTGCCATTTTCTTCAGATATTAGCTCTTTTCCTGTGTCTTTCTGGGATGAATCAAGCAGAGCTCACAAGGTCCAGGTCAAAGCCCTATTTTCAATCAGGGAGGACGAGAACCAAACGCAGCTGGGTGTGGAATCAATTCTTTGTGCTGGAAGAATACATGGGTACAGACCCACTCTATGTAGGAAAGGTAGGGGATTTAAACTTTGTAGGGTTCAGATGCTTGCTTTTTTGATGTGTTTATATGATGCAACCTAAAAACTGTAATTCTGTTAGCCCAGAACAGCAACACACTGCATTCTTACAAGAATGCAAGGTTCCTGTTGCAATTTTCTTTAAGAGCTCTACATATTAGCACTGCTTGTTTAATAGAGTACAGTAATGAAAAATGTTTCTCCACCACTGATAGAAAGAAAATGTCTATTACTTATACTAGGTTTTAAAGCAGAGGAACATAATGATGAGTATTCTTTTTTGAAAATAATGATGAGTATTCTTTTTTAAGAGTTAACAGCTAGTCCCAGAAAAAAGGAAGTGCTGTATTATGTTGTTTGCTCCCTAAAACTCAGCTTTACTGAAAGCAAGAGGGAAAGAATCAGGCGTCTGTGGGTGTGATGAGTGAAAAGGAGGACATGTCTGCATTACTGCTTTTCTTTGACATTGCCTGGCTGGCAGATTGGCACCTTGGGGGCCTCACTGTCCTCTGTGCACAGCACAGCCTTGTGGCTTTACCTCGCCTGTGATGGGCATGGGTCCAGTACAGAGCCAGCCCTTTTACATCAGGGCATCCCAAATGGTTCGTTCCGAGCGCCCGTCGCTGCACATGGAGCACGCTGAGCACAGCTGTGAATCCGGGACTTAGCTCATTTATGCCTTGTGCTAGTGGGTAATACGCTGCCTTCAGCAATTATGCTGGGGAAAAAAAAAAAAAAAACCCACAAAACAAAACCCCCTCTTGTGTTTCTCTGTAACATTTATGTGTAATCATCTTATTGAAAGGAAAACCCATTTTCTCGGTAATATCAGAATCAATAAATAGAGTTTCTCATTAAAATACAGCAAATGCATAGAAAACAAGGGAGTGACAGCTTTTGGCACTACAGCATGCTCACAGAAAAAGAGATGAAGTAATCTGAAATCTACTGCTTCAAATATACAAGTGCAATGAATTTCAGCTTAATTCATCCTACTGAGACAAAACCTTGCTGTTTGTGTTAATACAGTTAAGCACTTGGAATTTAGCCATGCCAATGGAATAATCAAGTTAGATAGAGAACTGCTTTCATGATTGCAGCTATGGTTGTGTTTAGGTGCTTTTCTGAATTGGGACTGGTATTTGCATAACTTAACCCTTAAGAAAGATATACTGGAATCAAAAATGTCATCTTGTATTACAGTGGACTTGAAAGTTTTGGTAAAGTTTTATGTTATGTAGCAGTATGCATTCTGATGCCACACAACTGCTGGTTGTCTGTGTGGGTTTGTCTTTTAGGCAAATTTGTCCCCAGGTTGGGGTTTCTCTTGCGGTTCAGGAAATGGCCTATTTGGCATTCTTTCCCACTGATAAAAAAAGAAGTGTGGCTTGCAAATTTGAATTTCTCTCCTGGAAAAGAAGCGTCTTGAAATACTCAAATGAAGATGAGTTTTGATCTGTAGTAATTCTCATATTCAGTCGATTGCTATATTATGGCCAAAAATGCTGTGGTAGTGCTACAGTACATGATATTTGCATGCATGTGGTTATTTTTAGCTTCACAGTCTGTTTTTTTCTGCTCCTTCCTGTCCTTTGCAAGAGTCCTAGCATTCACAAGCAGATATCTTCCAAAACACAACCCTTTTTTTTTTTTTTTTTTTTCCCCTGAAACATTCTGTGCCTGCTTTTGCATCAGAAGTATGAATTGTTGGCTCAGGAATTTGTACCAGCAATCCATTTTGTAGGAAAAGCAGATAAAAATTTTCGCTTACAAAAGAAAGCCCATCTTCTTGGAAACACAATCCTTGCTGAGCATCTTGTAAGATAAGATGTGCCCAGTTCCTAACCTTCTCACTGTAGAGGCTTTTCACTGTGTGGCTCCTGAGGTGCAATCATGACCAATGCTGCATTCCCACACAGGGGAGCAAAAAGGTGAAGAAGTGAATTTCTTTCTGTGTCTTAACATATTATGTGTAGCACCACTCTCAAGTGAGCAACAGTCACTTCCTCCCCCTCTTCTCCTCTTAAAAACATTGGTGCTCTTATTTCAAATCCGTTGCAGGCAGGTAGGGACAGAGAAGACCGAGATTTAGATAGAAAGGATGGATTTTCTTTTTTCCTCTTTTCATTTTTTTTTCCCCCTTGGTGAGAAAGCTGCAGCAAGCAAAAAGCTGCCATAGCTCACTTTTCTCATCAAATGAAGTGGAAGAAGTGACCAGACTCTGCAGAGTGCTCTGCTTCTGGGGATGCCAGTCCTGTGCTGCCTCACGTTCAGGATGCTTTGCAGGGTGCCAGTCTAACTGCACACCCAGGAAGGAGGGACCTTCCTCTAGCTTTTAAAGGCAGTGAGATAAAAGGGCTTCCGAAACACTCAAGCAAATGGAGCTGTAATGGGGAATACTATCTCCCTGCCACTATTCAATTTTACAAAGCCCTAAGCAATTCTGGTTGGAAGGCAGAATTTGGGGATATTAGGGTTACATGGCAAATCATTCAAGAGTTGTGAAATAACAATGTTAATTCCATGTTCAGCACTAGCTCTGTCCTCCTGGGTGTCTGCATGCTGACACTTTAATTACATGATCATGCAGGGTAAAATCCTATTCGTCGTAAATAATGTAGTAGGATTCTTATTCACCTCAGTAAAACAAGTCCTTCCCTTAATTTTTCAGTGTTTTCATGTTAGTTTAAGAAGGCTTCACATCTACGCCTGAGGTATACTGCAACCTTCCTTCTGGAAATCCTTTTTTTGTTTTCCCAAATGCATATGTATTTTTTTTTTATTAAGGCAGCAGGGCCTGTTTCTCACGTGACTCTGGAGAAACCTCTGGAGGAGTTCCATTTATTTTACTCTAATAGGAATCAGAGGTGACAGAAGTTTGGTGCCTTTTTTTATTCTCTTCTTTTAAAATTTAGGTCTTTCCTCTCTATGATGTGAATTTTAATAATCTTGGATGTAATTCTGAGCACCTCTTGGGAGGTGCTTAACGTATAATCAGATTGTGGACTGAGCCATACACAATTCTTTTCTGTCGGTCAGCCCAGCGTATGCTATGTTCACTTGAAGGGCTGAAACATTTAACATTTAACTGTTTAACGCATTAAACTGTTTGGATAGGCACTGTTCTCTTCCAGACAAGCCATGTAGGAGGTGAGGCAGTTAACTGTGATGCTTATTGAACTAGAAGCATAGCTGGCTTCTGTTTTCTGGAAAATGTTTGCTATTGCTTGGTAATATGCTTTTGTGAAATGCCTTACTCCATATTTTCCTTGTAAATGACGTTAATGGAATCTATTTGGGGAAAAATAGAATAGAGCAGTTTCAAATGATTTGAAACATAAACACCTAAAATTAGGAAAAAGTGTATGCTATTATCTTAAATATTTGAAAAGCTGTATACGGTCTTGTAACTGAAGTTTCCGTGGGTGCACATTAACAAGAAGGGGTGCAGTAAAAGTAGAACTTGAACATTTTGTTCATTTTTTTTGTTTTGTTTTGTTACATAACTATCAGACATCTAGGGTTTGGAATTTTTTTTGTGTGGTGGGTTGGGGTTTTTTTATTATATTTCTTTTAATATCTTCTGCTGCAAGAGTGTCAGTCTCATCAAAAGCATTATAATGTCTCTGCCAGTAGTAGTTTCATTTTCCATAATAAAAAGTTTAAAAAAACCCAACCAAACAAAAAAGCCGCAAACAATCCCGAAGAAGCGAAACAAGACTTTGAACTCCATGTGAGATGCTGATTGATAGCTGACTTGACTGTTTTCTTTTGGATCCAAACCAACTCTCCTTTTCCAATGGCTCTAAATTTAGGTATAGTTACAGGGCAGTTTCAAGCTTTTTGCTGAGTTGACCTCTTCTTTTCCCTTAAGATCTCACTAACGTATGAGGGACTGAAAATAAAAGCTAGGAACTTTTGACTGAGCACAAACCCAAGAAATTTGTTTGTAACTTTGAGAGGCTCACTGGTAATTCTCAAAAATAATGCTTTGAACTTGTAAGATGCCCCGAGTGTTGTTTTTTATCTATGATGTAAAAGTAAAGTGTAAGTTCTAACCTGCATTTTCTAGATTGTAAAATCAAGAAAAAAGGTTAAATGAGTGAACTAAGAGCATGTAGCTTCCTAGATCTTTCAGTCGCTGCCTTCCAACACAATTTTACCTGCCTCTTCTGACTGTTTTAAGGTAAATAAACCTGTTGGATTCAATTTCCAAACATGGACAAAAGTGCATAAAAGCTAATATTTGCATTATTATTTTCTGGAGTAGTACAGAATGAAGGGCTTACAAAAAAATGAACTTAAGCTTTTCCTATAAAATCAGGTCATTTAAGAGAATTTGCAGGTTTTACAAGTTTTGAGAGAACTTACAGGCAGGGTGGGGAAAGGGTTTTTAAAGCAGCCATATAACAAGTTTATGTTATTATTAGCATAGAGAATGGGTAGTTTTTTTCCAGTCTCCTCATTTTGGAGGGAAGGAGGCTGGAAAGGGGAGGATACTGAGGTTTTGGGTTAATCCTTTGTTTCTCAAAGGTGTTGGTGAATATATCAATAAGGCAACAGAATTACTCATATACTATATTTATCTGTGGTGCGACCTTGTGTCAGGCCACACAAATACAGTCAGCAGTAGGGCTCTTTTCACAGAATCATAGCTTGACAATTTCAGATGTGGCTGATGAATTTCGACTGAGTTGGATAAGAAATGTCTTTGCTACTTTAAGGCAGTGAGTACTGTGGAAGCACTGGCTACTCAGTCAAACTCAGACTGAACTTTAGGACTATTACTGGCATTTTGGAAAATGGAGAGGACATGAGGTGGTATTACAAAGGCTAGATATAGGTAAAAAGGACTGGGCTGCCTCACTTGCACATAGTGAAGAAGGAGGTTAGTCAGGCGCAATTCCCTGGAGGGATCTGACCCTCCTGCTGCTTCTAGAGGCACCCACAGGGACTAGGGCTCTCTGCTCAGCTTCAGTCTGTGTTTTTTTCCCTCCAAGAATCCTGTGCAAGGTAAATGTTCACGTCTGCTCTGCAAGTAAGCTCCTGGTTGAGAGTACCCACAGCTCTGCAGATTTTTGTTCATTTTCCACCACAAGTAGTTTTGGAAAAAAACATTCAAACAAACGAAACTATTTTTCATCTGTCTTTGTGGTCTCTGTGTGGAAAACAGACAGCCTAGTAACTCAGAAAGAAATTTCCCCTTTGTTATATTTTTTCCTCCCTTTCTATTTTGTGTTATCTTTACTTTTATCATAATCTTTGAAGCACTGTTGTTTTATATACTCCCAGAAGGCCATTTATGAAAGGGAAAAAGCAAATCTGCTATATTTCTGATATTTATCCATCTCAGGAACTCTTTGCTTTTCGGTGCTATGAAAATTGATAACAGTTGACCTTTTAAGTAAAATGGGACATGCCATTCCTGTCAAGTATTTTCCTACCACATGTGCTGCAAATGGAATGAATGAACAGTCAAAATAGTTAAGTCCTGCTTACTTACTTTATGTATTGAATAGGTCTTGGAGAAGTGATGCTTCAGTTGTACTGCATAGGTATGACTTTACCATCTCAACTTGTTCTGTCCGATCGCAATATCACACACGATTCTTCATTGGATAGTCACTGTGGACTTTGTGATATTCTGTGCTATAATTTATGGGGATTACCCTGAATAACTGAGAGATGACAGACAATCCAAATGTTTCCTCCTTAGCATGCAGGGCTAAAGTGTCTCTGGGGAGAATGTTGAGATTAAAGCACACAGGAAGAATTATCCAAAAGGATAACCTAAAATCTACTGCCTTTTCCTGGTTGATTTCATCAGCCTGCACAGCTACAGTGTAATTTCCTCTTTCCCTCTTCTTCTTCTCTCATAGCTGAATGGATGCTGGAGAAGGTTTTATGCCAGGGACTTAAAGTGATGATAATTTCACAAGCCCAAGCACTAAAAGACAATTTGTATGTAATTTCATTATTAGAAGTGATAATAGAGTTGAAAGAATTATGGTTGGATACTGAACCAGAACACGTAGCTTTTTGATCTCTTTCTATAATATAGAACATTGATCCTTAACATGTGCCATTACAGAAGAGGAAGGTTAGTGAAGGTGATGACAACATTAGTAAATTAGGCAGCCCTCATGGCAATTTTTCGTTCAATGGCACAGCCATGCTATTTATGTAATCCTGTAATACCAGTTCTATATTTCAGCAGACTGAGAGGCTCTACCTGCAGTCCTCTGCTCTGCATATCTTTTGGGCATTATTTAAAACTACATTTTATGACAAAATAGAAAAGCAAGAGTAAAAGCTAATTTTGCAATTATATGTAGATGAGAGGCTCCTGCATGCTTGGTTGGTTATCAGAAAATGCCTTATTTTCAGGACAGCATGAGATTTAAAGCTCTGATGTCAGTCAAGCTGAAGCTGCTTCAGCTGACATTTTTAGTGATGTTCTGACATTCCTTCTCCTTTTCATCTTCTGAGATTGTACTTGGCCCCTTAGTTCTTGTTATTGGCTGTCATTCAGCATCAAGTTTTATGTCCGTCCTCTTGTCTCACAGTTCTATGTTAATGACATTGGAAATACACTACTGTAAAACTATGCTATCAGGAACTTTGAGTATTTGCATTGTTCTAACACTAAGGAAGTTCATTCATGAATTATTTTGCTAGCTAAAATGCAAGCAAACACAACCCCTGCTCTGAGGCAGTGGTCTTCTAAAGCAAAAACTAATAGCAGACTAAGAAGCAATGACAGAATTCAGAGAACTATAGTGTTAATCAACATCTGAAAATAATTTGAGAACAGTGGGTCATTGGTGCTGTTTTCTATGAAGATAGAATATTTAATTTTCTGAAAATGAGACTCATGCAACATTTTAAAGTGTTATGAACATATAATAGAGAGTTCTTTCCTGCCTTTACTTCCCAGTGTTTATAGATGACAAGTTGTTTGAAACTTGTAAGTGCAGACCTATTTAATATCTATGTTAGTACACGGCTACATCTTCTTTCAGACCAGTAAAGATAAAGGATGTTTTCCAATTGCTTTCAAAATATCAGACTGCATATGCTTTATAGTTTTACATCTTGTAGCCTGCTGTCACACTACCTTTTTCATGTTGCCTTTTTTTTTCTAATACATTTTCTGTTAGCCATAAGTGTCTGTCTGCAGTCTCATTGGGCATTCATTTCATGTATTAAGTATTTTCCATGTGTCACTGTCTAAAAGTGCTGCCAGGACTATTGCTGGCTTGTCATAATTCTACTGCTGAATTTCTTCTTTGCTTCACATTTGTTTTTAAATATTGTACTGCATTTCTTAATTTCTTTAATTTCGCCCACCCCTTTTTTCCTACCAATAATCACTTAATAAAATAACACCTGTGTACATATGTGTTTCAGTGCTAACTTTAACCACTTAAGGAGAGGACCTGGGATCCTGAA
Source organism: Acridotheres tristis (assembly GCA_037013685.1). Taxonomy (NCBI): domain Eukaryota; kingdom Metazoa; phylum Chordata; class Aves; order Passeriformes; family Sturnidae; genus Acridotheres; species Acridotheres tristis. The sequence goes on along the minus strand of CM072886.1, from coordinate 96,285,251 downwards.
AAAAATCAGAGAATGGTTCCTTTGCATGCAATAAGCTGGCTTTTACACAAATACACTGGTGATAAGTACTGGAAAATCTCTTCAGTATAATTTTCTCTCAGTATTATGCATTTCCTTGGAAGAGATAGCTGAGCAAAATGCTAATGGCGGAACTGCTGAGAGAAGAAAGATGTTAATGCACTAGGTTGCTCAGTTCTTTTAGAATAACTGTTAGCTACCTTATGTTACCACCACCTTCTCTGTCACTTTTGCACTGGAAGAGACACTTACTGTCATGTAAATTAGAGACAAGTAGCTCTTAGAAAAGACAGTGGAGTGTGTGCTCTAGGAGAACTCTAATTCTGTCCAAACCATGGTCATGGTTTGAGTACCAGCCTATACCAAGAGCAGAAGTTTGAGCATGTCATAATGCTTAGTCTTTCATAACTTCAAGGTTATAAGAAGGAGGATTAGCCAGTTAAAAATACAGAGGAGGATTGTTTATTTGATATAAATAAATGTTGGGAATACCTAACTGTACATCACTTGAGCTCAGTGTATAAATGGGAGCCCCCCCTTAACCTTCCCGAGCAAGTGTAAACTTAGGCAATGAAGAAGCTCAACAGACACTGATCACCAAAATCAATAAATAGGTTCATAAAATTGAAGAATATATTTAGGATTATTTCTTGAAGATGTTCTTGAAAAACAAAAAAATACTACCATTAGAAGTTCTATCAATGTAAAAATATTTGATGATGTTACATCCCTGTGCTGTTGCAAAAGTAATATTTTTATTTATGTAGGTGTAAGGCACATAGTATGGTAGTAGCACACTACAAGTCATAAACATAGCAAAGGATAAGCCTTATTTTTTCTTCCAGATAAATAGAAATACAAAGACAGATATAGCTCTTTTGCATACTAAAGTTCATGTGGCATTACTCATGTACCAAAAACCACAAAATATGGCTTACTGACTTGGTCTCAAGGACTCTGTTCTTTTCAGAGTCCTCCCCTGGGAGAAGAAGAAGTTCTAAACATCCAAGAAGAAGGCAAAAAGTTTTTTAATATGTTTTAAGTTATACTGTTCATCGAGTAACTGAAGATTTAGCTCAGAATCTTCAGATCAGTTTTATTGACCCTAGGAGACCATTTGAGAATATTGATGTTGCAATACAAATATCTGGTCATTTCAAAATTGTATTTTTAACTCATACTTCATTCTGTAGGTTAGTGAAAGAGGAATACTGAGGATTGATTTGCAACATATATCAGCATATTCCACATTTTGACAGTGAAGAAATAATGCCTTCCTTTCATATAGTACTCTCATATTCATAAAGCACCAAAGAGATGCATTGTGGCTTTTCATGTGGGTGAAAAGGTGTATGCTAAAAACATCTAAGGACATTTTGACATAATATTCTACCTACATCATAGAAAATTCCTAGGCCCTCTCTGAGTAGAAAGAAGGAAATTTAATGTCATTTTCTAGGTGATATAATAAGATTCTGCGGCATGAATTGCACAAAACATTGCCAGAGTCATACTGTTTCATTTAGTTTTCCTGTTTCTGTAAATTGTGAGAAATTACCTTGAAGATTACTGAGACATGCAATTCTGTTGCTGTGGAGTATGTGTGAGAAGAATTCAACCCAAAAAGTTATTTTTCATTTGAAATGCTTCCAAAATATTGAAAATCTGGTAGTTGGATGGTACATGTGTAAGGATGGTAAGCTCCTTAAATAGCTCATACTGAGGTACCAAATTGTAACCCTGCTGACTAGGCAATCAGGCAATTCATTTTCCTTACAAGGTAGGCAGGTGCTGTATTAGGCGAAGTTTAGCTTGTTATCCCGTAACAATGAAAAGTTTCCAGACACAGCTGGGAAAAGCAGATGGTCATTTCTTAAGTTTCCATAATCATGGTATAAACGTAATGCCATAAATTTGCAAAATACTTAACTTGTCTTTCTTGCACAATCTATACACTTTGTACAGGCAGAGCAGGCATTTGGGAAAGTGCTTGGCATATTTTTATATTTCTTTTTTAACTGGCAGGGCCGTAATTCTATATAGTCTACATATTAAAAACGGTTTAAATAATTCCACTTGCTCCTGGATGTTCATAATCTTCATGCATATGTAGACTTTTATCCTTCCCACTCATCTTTCACCGTTTACCACTTAGCTGTTGCTTAGCCAAGCAATACTTTTAAAAGGTTTTCCTTTTGACTCAATACTGTAGACTTGTGCTCCTCCAAACTGCTCTTTTATTCATCCCCTCTTATTTTGAATATCTTCTTGACAGTGAAAAGCTGTGAACAAAAGCATGCTATTGTAGCTTCATCTAAACAGGAAATAAGCCAAGTGAAATGGTTACTTCCTTTCTCTTTGTAAGATTCAAATTGCACTATTCATGTTTGTTTCTTTCTTTGCAAGTTCATGTCCACTACCATGCTGAGAATCTTAAAGCCTTATTGCTTTTCTGTTTATGCTGAATCAAGCGTGCTTCTGAGTGAGTATCAGTCCCAAAGCAAAGGAAATAATAGTTGTTTGAAACATTGTTGCAATTTGTTTGACAGGCAAACCAAATTAGGCAACATCAAACAAAGTTTTATGAAGCAAAGATGCAGGAATTTGAATGATGTGATGAAGCATATACACAAATGGATATATATGTTTCGGAAACAATGGAGAGACCTCACATTGAGGAATATTTCCTACTTGCACTGATGCATTTATTTAATTTAGATTTATCTTAAGATTCAAAATCCTAGGATTTGTAAAAAGAAAATGTAAAAATTCTACTCTATATTGGTTTTACTTTGGGAAAAGAGAGATTGAAAAAGTTAAAGAGAAGAAAACGTATGCCAAAGAATAAGTGTGAGATGAGAAGAACATAATGAAGCATTTTGCTTTGTTTTTATCACTCTAGAGCCTGATTTAAAACTGAAAGCAACATACCAAAACAATCAATGAGAAGATAAATTTAGATTAAGGTATAAAAATCTGTCCTAGTTTAGGACAAATTTGGGAGAAAACCTCTGAATGAGGTCCCACTAGGAAAAAAAAAAAGATTTCAAGCAATCCCTCCCCCAGTTGGCTCGGGGGAAAAAAGAGAAAGAAAAAAAAATTGGAGAGAAGCAGAAAAAAAAAAGAAAACTGTTTATTCAACAGGCAACACATCTCTCAGCACAACAATGAAAAATATCAAACAGTAAAACCTGTCACCGTTCCGAGGAGATGGCAGATTTAGAAGAGTTCTTTCCGTGGCTGCCCGGCTCACTCAGGCTGCCCTCAGTCCCTCCTGTGCTGGGGAATGCCCAGGCCAGGCCTGGTGGGCCACAGGTGTGAGCTCCCGGTGCTCTGCTGGGTTTGCAGTCCAGAGGAGGCTCAAACAGTTCCAGGAAAACAGAAGAAGGAAAAAAATACAATCCAGGGGGCTTCTCTGCCTCAGCTAGCCAGAAACCTAACCAAGAGCAAAGGAGAGCTCTCTCTCACTGTCCACCGCAGACAACACAGTCCAAGTGCAGGAATGCGGGGGAGCCCGTGCAGTCTCTGATAACAAATTCTGCACTTCTTCTTCCCCCCCCCCCACCCCTTCACTCCTGGAACCAGTCTTAATGTTGCAGAATTTAATATTTAGCACCAGCAGAACAGATGATTTGGGGATATAGGCATCATACAGTCACCCCAAGACAAAATCTAAGCACAGAATGGGTCAGGTTGGGAGGGAACATAGTGTGTTGCCTGGTCCAACCTCCCTGCTCAAGCACGGCCATCCCAGAGGACATTGCATAGGATTGTGTCCAGACAGCTCTTTAATATTTTCAGTGAGGGAGACTTCACAACTTTTGTGGGTAATCTGTTCCAGTATGTGGTGACCTGTACAATAAAAACATTCTACTTCGTGTTCAGGTGGAACTTCTGTGCATCAGTCTCTGCCTGTTGCTACTTGTTCTATTGTTTGGAACTACTGTGAAGAGTCTGGGCTCCATCTTCTTGGTGCCTCTCTTCAGAATCTTATATACATTGGTGAGGGCCCCCTTCAGTTGTCTCTTCTTGAGGCTGAACAGGCCCAACTCCCTCAGCCTGTCCTTGTAAGAGAAGCTCCAGTCCCCGAGTCATCTTTGTTGCCTTCTCTTTGACCTGTTCCAGGAGCTCCATGGAGCTCCAGGAGCTCTCTCTTGTACTGATGAGACCAGAACTGGACAAGCGCTCCAAAAGTGGCCTCACCAGGGCTGAATAGGTGATTATCTCCCTTGACCTGCTGACAGTGTTGTTCCTAATGCAGGCCAGGATACCACTGGCCTTCTTGGCCACAAGAACACACTGGCCCATGGACATTTTATTGTCTACCAGGAATCCATGCTGACTATTCCCAATCACCTTGTTGTCATGCACATGGATAGAGAAGGGAATTTGAATGAGGCCAGGGATTGAGATGAGGATCACTTTATGTGTAGATCTTGATTCCCTGTGCTCTTTGCTAAAGAAGCTATATGCATATCACATATTGGTGTAGGTCACATCAATCCACCCCATGGGTTTTAGAAAGAAGGCCTGACTTGGTTATGTTAGCACAGATGGAAAAGGAGGGCAGGTAGCCAGAGATCTAGTAACATCCAGATTTGAGAAATATGCAGGGGAGTAGGTCTGTTAACTAGCAGATGTATTTGAAAGAGACAAAAAGGTAAGTAAAGTTCATTTTTAATCAAAAAAGGAAAATGCCATGTGCAGCAAAAATCTGTGACACAAGACATCAAAAGCAAATATCATTAAGACAAAAACTAGTAGAACAAGGTTTTATACTTCTTTAATGAGAGTAAGGAACAGTGAATAGAGAATAAAAGTTATAAAACATTGGAGAGGGCTAGGGAATTTGGAATTTGTTCAAAAAAGCCTAAAACATGAGCAGCAGACTGCAAACAGCACAGGACAAGACAGAATAACATTCTATACATAAAAGTTCCAAGAATTACTGGGTCAAGATAAAGCATGGATAAGTAAAAAACAACATGAAGGTCTGGAGGAGTCCAAGCAAGTCTGAGCTCTCAGCAGAGAAATGGAAGGATGCAAATATGTGCAGCTGTCAGGGAAATAACTGAACCATGTCCAGACTGTTTTGAAATAAAAAGCCAAAAATCAAAATGATGAGTTTTCTGATCTACCACTAAAGAAGGCAGCTCACACCTTACAAAGCAAATTTTTTCTTGGGAACTAAAAGGATGAAATAATGATACCAATAAAGTTCTGATATTCAGAACTTTAGTAGACACCTTTCCTTCTAGACTGATATTTTGACACTGATCATTTAATGTAACTATATTTCCTCCCATCTGTTTGCAGGCTGCATGAGAATTTTTTCGTGCAGACTAATTTCAATGTCCTTTCAAAATCAGATGCTGTTCCATACTATGTAAGTCACAGTACCACATTCAACAATTTCAATTCATCTCTTATTTTAGTAAGCAGTGATGTATAGATGATGATGGTCCATTTGCTAGTCAGATGACAAAATTATCTTTCTGGATTTTTTTTTTTTTTGGCAATTTTCTTCTAGTAGCACAAAGTGAAGTCAATGACTGCATTTTGTGTGGGATGATACAGACTGAGAGCCCAGGTGCTTTGTCAGGCTTCCAAAATACCTGCCAAGGAGAAAATGAGACTGTGAGGAAGATGGAAAGATTAAGATGTCCACTCTGATGACAGATCTTTCTGATTTAAAGATATAAGGTTCTGTATCTGTATACTATATAAAAAAGGGAAGATATTTACATTTGCTTCTGAAATTATGTTATCATCTGTGTTTTAGACAGGGGACCCCCTTCCAGTTCAGATAATTTGATGCATGCTTAGTATTATACTTAAAATGCAAATATAATTTTGGAACACAGTTTGAGGCTTTAGTAGGATGTGCTGACAATTTTTGCCTCAGATTAAATTTTTTGGAAAATTACTTTGTAAAATAATTAGCAGGATAAAGGGGAAACATGCTGCAGATTCAACTTCAAGGTCAGAAAAGTTAAGTTTATTAGAGTGAACAAAATGATCTGCAATATCACCAATTTTTCTGGAATCAAACATTCCTGTACCTGTAAATAAGATACTGATAAGAGAACTTCAGCAGAAATTATATGTGTGCCATTGTAGAGAGTTATGGAGTGAAACCAGATGCTCTTTCTTCCATAGTAACTTATATCTGGTGAAAATATAGATACAACTGAGGAGATACATTCAGTGTATGTTCAAAATCAGAGTGCATCTTTGGTTTGCAGCACAACTAATGCAATAAAATAAGACAGATTTTCTTAAACATTAAGGTACTATTTAATAATGTTTGGCAGACGATAACATCACTTTATAAATGATGTCTTGCAAAGCAAGGTAAGAGTTACTCTATATATGTTCCTGAAGTTCTATGTCTCAGTAATCAATAAACCCTCCCTGATATTTTCCTGTGATTATGAGCTCAACAAAAGCATTTAAGACTGTTTTGTTTTTTTTTTTAAATCTCAGTATTTAAGGTGGAGCGTAATTTTTATCTCATTTTTCTGAAATAAAATGTCATAAAAGTGTCAGTAGAAGCAGTAGGTTTTCACATGGGAAAGGCCACTCAGGACCCTGAGTCTTCACATTGGCTTGGAAACTCATACAAATAGTATGATGGTTTAATATGTGTCTGGTTGTTTACAGACTAGCAGAAAATTTGGTCTTAAAAGTGACTGCATAAAATTATACTGTGTTACTCAGTAGATGAATTCTATGTGTGAGTCACACCTGCCTGTTCCAGTGATAATTTTTCCCACTTATTATTGCCATTATTCCTGCTGAGCTAATGCAGCTGAGAGACAGCAAACTGAGTGTCATCCACAGACTTGTTTGTTATGTTCCACTGACTTACACCTGCAAAAACCCATTTTAAGCTTTGGGGCCCTACATTTTTAAAATGAGAATAAAATCTGATGATAGTAAAGGTTTTACTTGCTTGTGTAGCCAGGGAAAAGACTCAACCAAGATTGCAATATGAACAGCTTGCATATGACCTGTCCACTGAATCTGAGGTGCAAGAGAAAGAAAGGCATTGTTGGTTTTATAATACCACTTCTTACTATGCTGCATACTAATAGAAAGTCTGTTTGTCTGTCCTAATGCATTTATTAATGGTGAAATTGGCTTAGTTGGTTAATTTATTTTGTTTTTTACCAGTTAACATTGAATTCACTAGATTTGCTATTGAACAACTACTATCCTTCCACTTTTGTGTATGTATGGACACAAGAGCACGGTTTTATAAGTGAACTGGCATGCTTTACTTTTAACAAAAATTATTACAGAATTTAATAGGGTACTCTTGCTCCTTTGCTCTCTTATATGGGCACTGGTTTTGCCTTCCAGTCTTCCACAAGTACTAAAAGTAGATGCAGAGAAAACTGAAGGGTATTCCTTATCTTGAGCTGTCATGAACACTGACCACCAGTGATTGATGACTTCTGTGAACAGCATGCTTTAGAGTTTCTCATGTATTCTTCACTGAAAACAATTTTTTAAAATCCCTGAACAATCTCTTTGCCTTCTCATAAATTTTGTTGGCAAACATGAATAGAGATTAATGGAGAGAAGAAAAGTAGAAGAACTGATAAAAAGGATGTATGTAGGAAAAAAATAAGCCAGCCACAAACTCCCAGAAGAGCAGGGGTACTATTGGACAATGGATTCAACAGGTAGGAACATGTGGAAAGAGTGTGGCTGAAGGAACACAGCGACCTCTGAACATGTATATAAACCAGAGACACACAGAGAATATAAATTCTGTCAGTGAATCACTAGTGAGATTAGGAAGTAGAACTTTCTGTTCACTTGAGAAAGTTTGATTTTTGTGATTTGAAATGTGTAGATCCTTCATTAATTTGACTAATCTGTTTGTGACTTTTCTTGGCAGAAGCTCTTATTTGTGTTATTTTCACAAGGTAACATTCATCTATTTGTGAACAACATAACTATTTACTAAAATGCCATTGTGTTTATATGACAACTTGAGCAATTTTGAAGGGAAAATGTTCAGCAAAATAACATAAATAAGAGATTTTTGTTTCATGTGCAGAAGCAGGTATTATTTGAAAAATATTTACTGAAAATAACATCTTCCTTTTAACAGATATAAAAGTTTGTCAGTATCTATTAGTGTACAAGGCTCAGAGGCTAATGAACAGGGATATAATTAATTATTTGTTTTCCCTTAAAACTAATAAAAGTAGTATCTTTCTTTCAGTGCACAAAGCTGTGCTGATTTACGCCAAGCTTTATAGAACTTCCCTTAGGGGACTTCCTTAAATGAAATGATCATTTTAACGGACCACACAGAAGCTGTGAGACAAAAGTGGAAATGCCTTGAGTATAAAGTTCTGACCATTACAGTTGGTGACAGAAGGCCTATCAATAACACAGTAATCCTACAAAAATTCAGAAAGATCAGATTGTTTGTCAAATTAGGCTTGCTTTAATATGGATGCATGCAAGGGGATAGCAAAGGAGCTGGAAACTTTCCATCTGCTTTGTACACAAAGTGATTAGATTGTGATCACTTAGTCCGAGAGGATAGAAATGATGCACAATTCTGCCAGGATGAGACATGCAAATTGGATCAATTAAGCTTTGAGAGAGCTCAGACAATCTGGTACAAAGTTTACATGCTGTGTCAAGTGAAACTTAGCAAAGATCAGTCTTGGGTGCTGGGGGCAAGTATTAGAGTGATTTAAACTCTAATCTCCAAGAGTAATTCGTTGTTTTCAGATTTAGTTATAAAATGGATCAGATACTATAATAAAACAATCAGATACTATAATAAAAGATCCCTTAAGGAGATGCCTGATGGTACACCAGAAGTATGACATGGAAAATAGTAGCAGTCTTTTGAGTTGCAACATTTGAGGTAGATGAGAGTAAATTCAGATGACTGATCTTGTTTGCAGCTAACAGAATGCACAATTCTAGTAACTCCTGTACCTTCATGTTCACCACAATGTTTCAGAAACAGGGAGTATTCTCATAAGTAGCCCCCTGTGTGCACTATTTTCATTGAACAAAAGCTCACTCAGAAGGGGATAAAAAGAAAATGATCATTAGGTAAGAGTGCTGTAATTTCATCAGAGACCACGTAATAATTTGAATTATGTACCCTTTTCAATGTCCTTTAGAGTATCAAAAGGACATATTGTTTTAGATAATCAGAGGGTCTCTCTTTCATGGAAATTGAAAATTGTCAATATATGTGAAATACTGGAAGCCTCAGAAATAAGTTTTGAAAGAAGACACTAGAATTTTCAGTAGAATCCAGATAGCTTACAGAATTGGAAACTATTTTCTCAAAATTTGTTTATCAGGGACACATACATTGACTGTATCACCAGCATTTGATGGCATATTAATGAATATGCTGTGATGAAAACATGAAAAAATCTTGGTTTGGCATCATCATTGTATATGGCAAATCTCATATCCTTGTAGTATTTTTTTTTTAATTTTAATTACAAGTGAAATTCAATCTTAACTCATAAATACCTTCTCACATAATTTGCAATGTCAAAATATGATTTAAGGAGACAAGGTATAATAACTGCAGAGGAATTTGATGAGATTTCTTTGTTAAATTCCCATTGTAAGCACTAGCACAGAAAAAGCCACCAGGAGAGCACTGCCTTTTACATAGAACTGTTAAAATCCTTCTAAGCTGGGAGGATTTACAATTAACCTAGTATTGTTCATGTTAAGGCAGTTTTTTATGGGTTTGAAACAGGCATTATCCTCCCCCTCAAATATTTTCTGAAAAACAAGCAGAAAACACAGGCATTAAAAGCATTTCTTTCCCAGCCCTTAATCCTATGGATTTTAAATGCTTATCAAGATATGAATTACTATCTTGAGATCAGCCCGGTTATATCTGAAAACCCTTGCAGGCCCACAAGTTTGAGTGGTTAAAAAAAATGCTAGGGAGAAATCAAACTTGTTAAAGTATCTATTCACAAAGGATCACTTTAAATGATCTGAACAGTTTCAAGCAGACTTTCAAGTGTCCATATTTACTGTGCATACCCTGCTTCAGCTTGTTCTGAATACTGAACAGCTACAGTGTGAATTTCTGTAATGAAATCTCTTAATCTTTCAATGCTGCCTCTTATAATTAGGCATATGTGACACACATGTTCATTAAAGCAACCTTCCTCTTTGAGCAGGGGTTAAGGCATTATTTCAGAAAGGTACTTAGGCATATGCTTAGTACAAGCTTTCATGACTGTTAAGCAAGTCCTGACATGATGCACATAGATAAGGATGATTTCCTAAATTAGAAAATTCTAAAACAGGTTTAATTTCATGTAGCACCAGGTTAAATTTCCCTAGGTTTTGAAATGAATTTTGAACAATGGGCTGTGAATTAACTAGCCAACATATATATGGGTGGATGGATGGACTTGAGAAATAATTTTGGGTAAAAATCAATATGATAAACTACCTTCAGTGAAACCCATAACAATAGGGGAAAGAAAATAAAAATTGTCCTATAGTCTACTGTCATTCAGTGTTTTACCTTTACTTTTACCTTTACTGCAGAGTGAGAAATGGGTCACAGTATTTAATGGAAAGCATTTATAGAAATATTAGGGTGTTTGATCAAGCCACACTCTAAAAAAGATTCTAAATAAAATGTAAACACACTAGCAACAATTACTTGTGTTTTATGATAACAAATTAGCCAAGGGATTATTTTGCTCTTTTTACCTGAACTCATTTTAAGACACAAGGTAAGTGTCTACGTGAAGGTATCTAATACTCCACTTTATTTGGCCATGCACTGGTTTTTCATCTTACATTGTCATACTGGCAATGAAACTCTAATGCTTTAATATAGATACTTATTCCTGCCCTTTTAATATGAAATAATTCACTAATTTTAAAATGCTATAGCAAAATTTTGTTTTCAAATTCTCTGTTACTTTTTCCTTGACCCACTGTCAGTGCTGGGCAGTTGTGACTTTCTCCACAACAAGCATTCCGAGGTACGAATTATGTCCAATGCGTGCATTGTGTCAAAATCTTAATTTTGCACTTCAGGTCTAGTAGGAGTCCCATTGATCTTAGTGAGAAAATCTATGGGATTAGATTTATGAAAATGCTTTGGGAATACCTGGGTGGTGTGAAATATTTTATAACACATAACCAATTTGTTCATGTGGAGAACTGTCAATTTAAAGTTGAATTATATCTTTCATGAAAGTCAGCATCAAGTATTGCAATTTTTACAAATATATAGAATTTTATAAAGAAAGACAGTAAGAATTTAATTTCTAAGAAGAAAAACACAATGCCAAACACTGCTATCCTGACATTTGTATTATCATTTTTGTTAGAAATCAAAATTAAAATTAGTATTTAGACCAACATGAACATTCTGTTTTGTTCTGGCAGTTTTGTAAATATTAATTTACAAGTCCGTAGTTGTTTTCAGTAAATTAAAGATTAGTGAGTATGTGGACCCAGTTAACTACATTTTTTCTGTATTGCAATTCTTTAATCATTATAACAATCAGATCATACTCTCTTCTGTAGTCCAGTACTTTATAAGCTTCTCCAGACACATAACTCTAGTTACTGACACTGCTTTACAGTTAGGTATTTTACCATTGTCTTCCAGGCTGTCAGCACTTCCCACTAACACACAAGGTAAGATTATGAGTTGATCTTTAGCAGCATTAAACTTTCAAAAGCAAATTAAATGTGAGGAATTGATACAACATAAAACCAAAAGGAAAACAAATGAAAAAAGCTCTGCACCCTCTGGGTGTCTATTCCTTGGTACTAATGTTCTTCGGAAGCAGGTTCCTATGAGAAAAATCATTATCAACCAAGCAATGCTGCAAGCTATTTTGGATAGTTGAAGCAGAAAGAGGATAATCACTCTAAACTATAGATCAGTAGTTTGACAAAGAAGAGACAAAATGAGAGGTATAATTTCCAATCTAAAATAAATACGTTCAGCACAAGTACATATCTTATCTCAGAAAATACTTTAATATCAAATGAATTTTTGTTTGTAAATTTGGAGCTATTCATATGGTAGTCAAACAAGAAGTATGTATGATTATTTTTCCTATGCAGTGCTGTTACAGATAATACTATAGATTACAGAGTTAGAGATGAAAAAAATAGATCCTCTAATGTGGTCTCATTTTCCATGGTTGAAATCCTAGGCCCAAATTATTATGACTGAGTAGAAAAAGCATTATGGGAGAAACAACTTTCCAATTACCATATTTGTATTCTAATTTCTTATTTCTGTGTTCAAGGACACATAAAAAAATAAAAGCATTTTTTTTTTATTATTGAAGGTACATAAATTCTGTTACTGCCTTTCTTGTTTCATTTACCCTCTTTCCCTTCTTTCTGTGATATAAGGGATAATGCATTAATGCATTATCTGGTCATAATAGCTAACTAACTAACTAACTAAAAATAAATAAATAAACTAAACTGAAATAATAATTAAAAGAAGTATGTACAGTGGTATAAGAAGGGAAATATTCATATTATTATAAATAGATATATTTGTGCACCTATGTATGTGTTTCATGTGTTTTCCGAGAAAAATACATGCCCAAGAAACAGTCCTTCACTGTATGTGTGTTAATACTGTGCAGAGATTGTTTCATGTATAATGAGGAAGAAATTTGAGAAGAAGAAGTTTCTTGAAGGTATACGCTACACATATGTAAACTTTTCAAGCCTATGGACATTGCTAGCCCAGAGGCATTCTTCTATGAAGTATGCTAGGGACTATGGTATTTGTTTGCCATGCTACGTTTTTTAAACCTGAACACTTTTGTAGAAACCATATGTGGGGAATGCAGGGAGGAAGCATCCTTAAAACAAGTTTATTATACTGCTGAAATAGAGTGTAGTGACTTTAAGAGAATTTTGTCTTACAGCTTCAGTGATTCTTGGCAACAAAATAAATCAAACCACTGGACCAGCAAATACATTGCTTTAGTATGTAACAGCAAGTAGTATGGTGCATTATGAATAGATATAGATCATGTGGAAATGCTGTTGGCATGTATGGAAGGGAATTTAGGCCCTTTCCTGGAGAAGAATTAAGACTCAAAATATAGCTAGTAAGAATAAACATTCAGGCATCTGTAAATAGAGTTTCACTGCAGTGCTATTTTCACATGATTTTATTGGTTTAGGCACTTGTATAAATGAGGTTTGAGTCACTGGTTTCTTTAATCAAAAATTAAATCTACTTGAGAAAAAACAGCTGCTTTTGTATAAAAAGTGAGTCAGATGGCAAATCCATTCCGTCTTGGTTTGTCAGTGATGCTGTTTTGTTACTAAGATATTTAGAATGAGTACTCCAAGGAATAAATACTGATAGACTGAGAGTAGTGTGGGGAAGAAAACAAACACCATCACCACAACCAAAAAAAGAAACCAGCCAAAAACCAACCTAACCAAAAAACCCACACAAAGCAGAATATTGAAAAGCCCTGTAAGGATTCCAGTGTGCATGTTGTCTGCAGACAGTGTAGTCTTTTGCATTCTAGCAAGCCCGTTTCTGGAAAGTATGAAGCCTGCGTGTGAGGGGAAAGCAGGTCTCTTTATTCTAGTTCTTGTTATGGACATGTTATGTTATCTATAGGCTCTTGGTGGTGCTACAATACAGTATTGCTGTCCCCCCACCCCCAATAAATATTATGCAATTAGTACATGATGATGTACAGTATGCAGATGGTTTTTACCTCCCAGAGCTGCCAAACTGTCTTTTTAAGAGTGTGAATGACAAATAGTCATTTTGGGGAGTGACATGTCATGATGATGGCCCATTAAAACTCCTCAAGAATACTCAGCCAGCTACATATGCCCACTCAGCTCCATCCACAGCAGCAGCTGCTTCTGAGCTCCTCCTGTAGCTGCAGTAAACTTAATGGGCTGGCTGCACAATTCCCTGTCGCCACAGGGCATTTTGTGTTCTTATTAAAACTGGGGAGTGAAGGCACAGATTTGTGACTACAGCAGCTGCAGAGACTGGAAAAGAGGAAGATAGAAAAGGGAAGGGTACATGTGTGTGTGTATGCACATGTGTATGCATACATACATGAATGTATGTATAGATATACAATCTCTACCTATATAAAGAACTACATTATATAAGCGTACACGACGTGAGAGAACACTACAGACACAATTGAGTATTATTAAGAGAAAAAAATCATAGAAATGTGACACAGATGCTCTTATCACATCAGGTTTTCAGTATTTCCTATTAATTATTCAACTCACTAGCCTTTAGATGACAGTATCAGTTATTCCTCGGGGAACTTTTCATCTGAACTTTGTCTTCAACCTAGAAGCCTTGAGGGCTTACTTAGATGCTAACTGAAATACTGTGAAGTGAAAGTTTTGGAATTTGAGTACTTTTAATTTGAATTTTGTTTGAACAATAGTCATCAAGGAAATAAAGAAGTTTCAGTGTTCCCTTTCCTTTTTAACTCCCATTTTCGAAAGGTTGGCAAAATTAAATATTCACTTAATGTGGCTGAGGTGATAAGATTATTATCCTCCTGAAGCACTGATCCACTACTTAAAACTATAAGATCTGTAAAAGGTCTTTAACTAAACTCTTCCACCAATATTTCTGAACATTTTATTTTGGAAACCATATGGAGGAAGGAGGGAATAGTAAAACCTAACTTCTTCTTCCAAGTTTGATGATGGAAGAGAAAAGGTAAATTAATACAAATTCTTACTATTTTAGTTTCTTAGGCACAGAACATACATTCTGTAACAGAAAAGGAGTTCAAAAACTGCATTAACAGGAGAAATAAGGATTGTTTGAGGATTTTTAAAGAAAAAGACCTAGGTCATTCAAAATCAGCTGACAGTTATGCTACTCTCCCTTACCATTAATCATGTTTATTTTCTTTTTCTGTACACTTGGAGTAATAATATTACACATCCTCAGTAAAATGACACTTGACCAGATTGAGGTAATCATCATTGAAAATTGCTGTTGCATTAAGCAGTGTATGAAAAGAAGATGCTGATAAAGTTGTGCAACATTACTCCGAAGTACTATCTTTGCACTTCAGATGTATCCATGTTCTCATTCTCTTTGGCTTTTGATTTGTGAATACTTTTACCTTCTACTTATTTATTTTAAAATATTTTTCCTCTCTTCCCTGTTAAACATTTGTATTTATTTTACCTCATCCTGTGCTTTCTTAATAATGCCTGAATACCTTGATTGTACATGAAGCTTTATTCTCACTGGTTTTATATATTATTGAATATAAAATTTTTGGAGGTTCAAATTACACCAAATGCCATACATTTTGACTGCAGGAGGACAATTAAGGACAATCTGTGGGATGAAAGCTGATACTCCCAAAGGGGTGTGCCTTGGTTTTACCTTGAATCTGAAATGTGTTCATTTGATAGGTAACTTCTGATGATCTCATTTGTGGTGATCCTGGGCAGATATATATCTGCTTGTGGTCATTCATAGGGCTCTAGTATTGCCTGTGTCAAAACAAAACATGATTCAGAGGCAGCCTCAGTTCAGGCAGCCTGTAGGGTCAGTGCTGAATGTGAAAAGATCTCTGAAATGTCCTTTACCTCAGTTGTCTCAGAAGTTCTTGGGTCTTTGGTCAGGTCTGAGCACTCTGGATACTCTTTTGGATATTTTAAATCACCTCAGAAGAGAAGTCTGGGCTGACCAGATTTTTAGTAACCCTGTCACCAACAGCTTGTGTAAGATAACTATAATGTGGTTATACTGTGGTCTGCAGCAAGACCTTGTTGTATTGCCTTGTGACTGTCTCTGCAGTTGCCTGGCAAAGAGCAAGTCTGAAGGCCACAAAACAGTGCATGAAATTGCCAGTACATCAACGTGGCAAATTGTGCCACAGTGACACAGTTGTCTGTGCTGGTTCCCTACAATGCTGACAACATTGCTGAGACAAGGAAACTCTGGCAGCATTACAAGCATATTCCTTCTGTTCAAACTCTAATTAAACGTGTTGGAGTTTTGGGTATAGCCATTTATATTGACTTGATCTCTTGTCCTCTGCATTATCTGTTATGCTGAAAGCACAGAATTTAGACCAGCATATTTTTTTCTGAGCCTAGGCCTATACTATAGTTTTACATAAATTAATAAAACCAAAAGCAAACAAAAGCCCTCCAGGAGCTCCTTTATCACTTTCTCAACATTTCTTGGAGAATAGACTTTTATAAGAAAATCATTACCTACTGAATAATACTTTCACTGGTGCCTGGGTATAAAGTCAATTATATGAATCATAAGCCTTTGCTGACATCAATAAAATGTTGAGGAATCTTTTTCTTTCCCACATGACTTCTATAATCAGACTGAAAGATAAATTTAAAAAGATGTCTTAGGCTGTTGATGCTGAAATATGGTTTCAGTTTACAAGAATGATAGTGTCATGGCTCCCCCTGAAAACAATGATCCTATTAGTAAATTGTGAAGCCCTTAGTCATTGCAGAAACGTGGTACATGTACACATTAGATTTTATTGAAATGTTACTTCCATTGTCTAGGTTGAATTTTAAATATAGTTATTATTTGCATTGAAATTGTTCCACAGCACCAACACTGAACCTTTAGTTATCCTGATAGTTGAGAAATATAGTGTTATATAGTGTTACATTAAAAAAAAAAAAAAAAAAAGGAGAAAAAACTCCTATAAATATCTAGCACTTTATGAGTCATCACAAAACACATACTAACAATGATAATCTAGGGGAAAGGGATTTTGAAAACTTTATATGTGTAACCATAGTAAATATCGACTCTAAGAAAATCCAAGAACAGCAACCTGGGGTTTGTGATGACCAAAATTTAATAGAAATGACAAAATTTTGTTTTTGTTTCAAATCTCCAGTTTTCTTTAATATTTTAGAAATTACATGTTTAATCTTTATATACACTTTTTAAGCCTTCCCTGAAAGGAGGAGGGGGAGAAGGTGGCATGAAGAAAAGTTTTTTCTTCCCACAATCTGTTCTGAGTTGTTTTGTGATAGTAAATTGTGGTTATAAAATGGACAAGAAGATTTCTTCTGGTTGGAGATCTTATTTTCTTTTTCATGGTTGTTTTTGATTCTTAGTACCTCCTTGTATTTTGTGAGGAGGCAGAAATATCACCAATTACTATGGATGCTTCACAGGGCATGAGGAGGAGGCAGTTTTCATTCCTCTCCTCCCTATCTAGTTACTTTCATAGACAGAAAAGAAGGGGTGCAAACAAGGCAACTCCTCCTTGAGAAAACTTCTCAGTTCTGCAAAGGAGGGCATATTTCCTATGGTCTCAGAGAGCAATGGATCTAGTTTGTATCGAACCATCTAATGTTTCCCCTGTCCATCTCTTTCTCTCCATTATTTCTGTCATTCTGCTAGTGTCAAAAAACCATCAGCTCCTCATGTTCTCCCTTCGATTTTCTTCTTTGCCAATAATCTATAAACTCTACAATGAATCATTAACCATGTTGGCACAGAGAGAAACAAAAGATCTTTAGGGAAGAGAAATCAGAGAAGAAAGGCATATGAACATTGCACCTGCTTTAAAGGAGACTGATGTGAAAATCAGAAAAAGAGCAAAGCTCCCATTCAGACATGAAAAAGATGAGTAGTGGCCAGATAAGCTGCTTTTAATACTTTAAATGCTTTTAATAATGCATTGCAGTATCTCTCCTTACTGGGAAAAATAAGTCTCCTCTATTGGAAATACTGCATCAGCACTTCAATGGCAAATGATACAAATGATACCATCTTTGCTTGTACAGATCTTAATGTGCAAATTAGCAATATCTAGAAACTATTGAGCATTATGAACTTTCAAAAAAATATTTTGTAGAATAACCACCTCCTAAAAGGTCCACATAGACATAAATGCTTTAGGGGAGACCCTAGACTAAGCTATATTACTGTAGGGTCAAAAAATGTAAGAAAAAAAATAGAGTTTAGTAAAAGAGTTAGGGTAATAACACCTTTGCTGTTTAGTGAAACTGACTGCTTCCTTCTCTCACACTTATCCAAACAAGTATTTTCTAAAACAGAGCCTAAAAAGGTTAAGTGCTTTCTCAGCTTGAGTTCAGAGTTAACAGAGGGCACTCAATAAATTTTCTTCTAAAGAACAAGAAAATGAGCACTTTTTATGTGTATTGTCCCTCTGCCTCAAAAAGGCTTATGTGGCTTTTATTATTAGACTTGTTTGCTCTCTGCTTACTTTCATAGCACATCAGAAGTTATCCTCCTGTTAAAAAAAAATACATCATGTCTCTCTAGAGAATTGTTGCTTCCCTTTCCTGTTCTCATGTACTCATGTACATGCAGAGGATCACCCAAATCCAGAACTCTTAGAATCTTCATGTTAAATGTGTGTAGGCATGTAACAAAAAAACAATAGGATCAGCATATAAGAATTGGATTGTGAATCTTATACTGAAAAGAAACCTAGTTGATAGCCAAGACAAACTGGAGAGTCACCATCATGCATATTGTGTGGAAGTGGTAATGGATGAAATTAATTGGAAACATACAACTGTCTCTGTTATTCCTCTTTCTGAAAACAAAGTGTTTTATTTACAATATTTATGGCAAACTTATTCTGAAAGAAGAATTGTCTAGAATGATCCAGAAAGGAGCCAGATTTACCCAGTGAATCCTTGAAATCTCCATGTCTCTTGAAACAAGAATTTGAAAGTGATTTTGTCTTGAATCTCTCTATTTCTAAAGTCATATAGTCCCCATGTGCAGCTACAGACTGAGCTGCAGTTCTGTCTCCTACAAGAATGGCCCTGTAGAAAGTGGGAGAAGTGAAAGACAAGCTAGCAGATGGTACAGCCATAGATGCTTTCTTGAACCTTCATATAAAGTACTACTGTCCTGAGGACTAATATCATTCTATATAATTGTTACCAAATTAATAACAAGAACAAATAAAAATCCCAGGTCTTATTACTTAATGTATTTCTTCTATTAAAAAAGGGGTAAAAAGTACCCTGAAACAACAACAAAAGCAAACAAGAAAACCTGACAACAACAAAAAATGTACAAAGTCAAAATTATAAAGCCAAAATTATATGAAAAATTGTACTTCTCACTTCCTGCAACGTTAAATTAAATAGCTGGAACCACAGGTAGTTTGCAGTCATGTTTGGTAGTATCAGAGCTGTGAATATGATATAGGACATTCAAAAATTTTGTTTGTAGTTGCGAAGCATTGATGCCTCTGCATTAATGACTTTGAAGATCACTGTATGGAAGAATTATATTTTGTGAAACTGAAATATAGGTGACATGAAAACTGCATCAAAATTCTCAATATTTTCAGCAAAGTGCTTTTTTTTCTTTTTTGCATTGTTCTCTTGTACTGTACTTTTAAGTTATCTCAGATCTCCTCTAAAATGCATAGAAAAGTGTTTAAAAAAGCTCTTCAGAGTGCTTTATACTGAATTGATTGTTCTATAGTGCTAAAGACTAAAAAACTAAATCTTGAGATACATCACCTTCCTGGGGTCAAGTAGGTAGAGAATGGTACATTACTAATTTGAGCATGGGCCAGCATAGTTTTCAAGTGCTTAGTAGAACAAAGTTTTAATAAAAGATGCAAAGAAATTTGCAGTTCCGAGCCTTAACCTTGGAATAACAAAGGTCATCACTAATCACTTTACTAAACTGTACAGTGGCAGTTTTCTTACCGTGGCACCGTTCCAAAAAGTGGCTTCTGTTCAGCATTTCACTCCAGGTCACCAGCCACTGCAGTGCAATCCATGAGGAGATTTATGGACCTCAAAGTGGAACTCCTTAAAGAACAATGTGTAGTTAATCAGCAAGCCACTGAGTGAGCAAATGGGAAATGCTGAAGCTACAGAATCTCTTCTTTCTCTGGGATGTGAAAGCCTTGCTCAGTGCATCTTCAAGGATTTAATGGCCTCTCTCTTGAAGGTCTCTTTTTTTCTTTTTTTGTTTTCCAAAGCAGTGCTAGTTAGTTATTTGGGATAGGGCTGGATGTAATTTCAAGGTGAAAGGTGGGCTGTGCAGCCCTGCAGTTTGAGACCACTGCACTATGCTGATGGGCTCAGCTCCATCCCCATGGGACAGAGCTATGTTCTCAGCAACTGGATATGGAAACTTTCCTTTCTCTACTTGAAGAGATTTACTTGTACATTTCTAATATTCAAAAAGCTGCTCTCCCAGATGCACTGCTGAGTATGCTGGTGTCCTCTGCTTTTCTCTCATCCAGCATCCATCCTAAAGTATGCCAGAAATGGTGGAAAAACTTTTACAGGGAGAATGTGAGTCCCAGCCACCATAGATAGATAACCAGACAGAATATGGGGTATGAAGAAAACAGAATCACTTAAGAAAGACAAAGGTGTGAAATTTTTGTATTCTATAACCTCAGCTCTTGTGTAATGCAAGTGTTCAGCATTTCAGCCTAGATTGTAGGTCTCTGGCTATGTAGGGAAACCCACATAGTTCCTCTGTAGCAGACAGGAGACTCATGCACCATGAAGTAGGTATTAGAGAAAGAAAAGAGGAAGGAAAAAAAGGTCAAACAAAATCAAAGACAAGTTAAACAGATTCTTACTTGCACAGGCTACTGCTCCTCTGTAGGGAAGATGGATGCTTCTTCCAGTCAAGTTTGAAAAAGCATTGAAAACCCCAGCTGTCAGATGTGTGAGTTGAACAGAGGTATGGTTTGTTCAATAAATCCCAGCCGTTGGGACTGAGGAATACGCAGTGCTGTGGATCTCAAAAGAACCTGAATGTGAGATACATTTTACCTTGGACTTCTCGCAGTGTCAGCAGTGTTTATTCCTGAGTGTGCAGAGAAGTAGGGCTTTAAATGTTCAGGAAACTCCACCAAAGAAATCTCAGGCTTGTTTAGGTTTCTGGATTTAGGTAGCAGCAGAGTAAGGATAAAACATATTTCAAAATAATGTATCTAATCTCATTTAGATATCCTCATTCTGTTTTTCTAATCCAGTCCAAAGCTCCAGATTCCATTTCTGTCTTAAAAGAGAGGAGTGCACTGTAATTGCATAAGTATGAGATGTCCAAACAGTGTAAGTGAAACAATGTGTAAGAAATAGACAGCTTTTTATCCAGCTGAAAAATTCAAAACTGAGCATGAATACTTCCCTGCTGAAATAGGAAAAGATTTTGCAGCTGTGCTAAATCATGCCCAAGATAACAATTTTCTGCATGTATTTGGGAAGTGAATACTGACACAGTGATACTCCTAACAAAGAGAAGAAAAGAAAATAGTGATGGAAATTGTGATGATGATGGTGATGACAGTGGACTTACCTCCAAACTCCAGAAAACATGGAATTAGGACTGGTACAAAGAAGATATGAGATACAAAAATCCAAACATATTTAGCATTGTCTTCAGCTATTTACAAGTTAATCCACTTTTAACAAGCAAGAAAGTACTATAATTTTTACTGATATTCTTTTCACTTGCACAGTATTAAATATATCATATGTACATGTTACTATAATGTGATATCCAGATCAATTACATTCTTGATGCAAGTTTGAGATGTATGTCAGAGGTGTTTGAGTCTGTGTTCTGTAACAGGGAGATGAAACTCAGTGGACATAGAAGAGCTAGAAAGCCTGTGGAATCTTGCTCTATGAGTTAAAATACCTTGAGATTTCTGTGAATCTATCTTGCCTTTCTAATGGAAGACACATTTTGACCTACTGAAGTATATTTCTTGTGTGCCTACTACAAGTAGTTCCAGGGAAACTGCACCTGGCTTTCAGTGCTGTATGCTTCTAAAAGTGCCAGAACACCTTGGTCTTTCTCAGAGTCTGCATTTTTCTGTAATTAGATAATTGAAAGCAAGATATGGAAGTGAAGAACTGAAGTTACAGGCCCATCAGATAGTAGTGAGAAATTTATCAAACAGTACATTTTACCTAATTTTATAGAATCATAGGATATGCTGAGCTGGAAGATCAGATCATCAAGATAATCAAGTCCAACCCCTGGTCCTGCACAGGAAACCACAATAGTCACACCATGTGTCTGAGAGCATTGTCCAAACACTTCTTGAACTCTGTCAGGTTGGTGCTGTGACCACTTCCCTGGGGAGCCTGCTCCAGTGCCCAGCCACTCTCTGGGTGAAAAACTTTCCTGCTATCCAATCTAAACCTTCCCTGACTTAGCTTTATGCCATTCTCTTCAATTTTGCCACCGGTCATGAGAGTGAAGAGATCAGTGCCTGCCCTGCTGCTTTCCCTTATGAGGAGCATTTGACAGGTTTTACTGCTCTCCACAGTAAACACTGAGAAAATACGTAAATACACACAAGAGCAAACACACACTGACATGAAGTTTACACTGGCATTTGTTTGAAGTCTCACCCTTCAGTAGGATTATAAGATGAAGTGCAATGTGGTTAAATTCAGGTAGGAATAAAGTCACAGTTATGATCATATGTGTGCATGTGTTTGCCTATGTAAAAATCTGGCATGAGAAGAGTGGGATTGTTTGCAGGAAAGAATGAAGCTTTTTTGCTTAAAGGAGCAAATTTACAGGTTCTAATGGTCCCTCACATGCTGTGTGTGATAAACATTCAGCTTATATTTCCAGGAACAATAAAATTTCATGTACTACTGCTCAACATAGGAAATATTTTTACATATCTCCATGCCACTGACTCTCTTGTAAGTTAATCTCATCTCTCATCAATTTTTCACCAGCTTCACTCTGATGTTGATAAAGGAGATGGTTCCATCAAATACATCTTGTCAGGCGAAGGGGCAAGTTCCATTTTCATTATTGATGAGAACACGGGGGATATTCATGCTACAAAGAGGCTGGATCGAGAAGAGCAGGCCTACTACACGCTCCGAGCACAAGCACTAGATAGGCTGACTAATAAACCCGTGGAGCCAGAGTCTGAGTTCGTCATTAAGATTCAGGACATCAATGACAATGAGCCAAAATTTCTGGATGGTCCCTACACTGCTGGAGTTCCTGAGATGTCTCCTGTGGGTAAGTCCAAAATACACTGTTGGTGTTGTGGGAAATTTGTTCCTATTGCCTTTTTAAAAGTTTCATTATTTTTTACTGTTTCACACTAAGCTACTTAATTATCTATGAGGCACCTGCAACAGTTAGATAATCTAGCATGTTATTTCCAGTTAAGTCTTGAAATAAGTATTTACCCTTTCAAAAATGTTGCAAAGCTCAAATAGCTATGCAAGGATTCAGATAACCATTTTATGGTGTATTTCTCATTTCAGGGCCCAGAGGCTTTGTTTTATAATTCCCATTAACAATAATAATTTTCACACCTATGTTACGGTACTCAGAGGTTAAAATTTATAATTTCATTCAGATAAGGTGTGTTCATAACAAACTCTTCAAATTCCTTCTAGTGAATATCATAATCTTTTTTGAAAGTTTTGCACATTTCAGTAATAGTTTATTGGATATTTTTTCCTTACACCAAAATTTCTGGAGAATTTAGGCAAGCAGTAGGAACCGGATACAACCTGAGATTGTTTAAAGTTCTACTGAAATCAGAGAAGAATGTGTTCAGACCTTTGTTGAAAATTAAGAAATGCTGATTTTTCCTGAGTTTGAATTAGGGAAGAATTTCAAAATCAAATCCACTCTCTTTATTCTAAAGTGACCAAATGCTCATCCATTGTCAGGTGCTGTTATTCTTCTGAAAGCTGACTTTTTCAGACCAGTTTAAGGCTTGGCCCAGATATGTTTGGGTAAATGTTACTTTCAGGTGAAATTATAAATGCAAGCACAAAAAAACCCAACCCAAACCAAACCAACCAACTAACCTAACAAACAAACACAATAAACAAACAAACAAACAAAACAAAAAATGAACAAAAAACCAAACCAAACAGACAAAAACCCCCAACTTTCTTTACTGTAATTATGTATATGGGAAGGTTCACTTCAGCTTAGGAGAGTTCTGTGGTGATTGAAATAAAGATTTTCTTTCCTTGACTGATTTTAAACCATATTAAAATGTGGTACTCTTACAGTAAGGCTGTGCATAAAATTTGCTACAGTTTCGTCAGTATGATCTCCCATGGTTTTGAATGTTAAACAATGCATCTATATTGGAGTTAGAAAGAGAAAAATAATCTTCACTACCTAACTGCCCTGCAGCAATCAGTAGCAAACATTGCTTATATATTTGAAACTCAGTTTTGGAGTCAATAGAAGGTAAGTAAAACATTGCTAATGAGTTTTCTATACATTTATTTTACTAAGCAGTGAGCATAGACTATATTTCTCATTGATACTTGGCATTTCCTCATTGTCACTCAAGCACTATGTGAATGACTGAAGAGGCAATATTAGCCTTGGAAGAAAGACAGACACCACAGCTTTTGCAGAGTAACAGAGAGGAGATGAAGTTGTGATATATTGCTGGGAACTTTTTTATTCTGAACTTTGAAAACATCTAGATAACAGATAATCTAAGACTGGAAAACCTAAATAATCCACTTCAAAAATATGTTGTGTTAAAATACATCTCTTTATTCCTTGATTAAGTTGCCCTTTTATTTTAGAATAAGATTATTTATTTAAGTAAGATGTAACATGCAGCAACTAAAAGATTTTTTTTTCACTTTTGTCTTATGGCCTGAAAAGAAATTATCTCCATATTTCAGTTTTGCATTTATCACCTCTGTCTTTTCTTGCACTGACATTTTGATGTACAGACAACTACTACAGATATATGAGGTTTGCCTGCATATACAAATCCATGCCTCTACTCCTTCCTATGCTCCATTTGTTCCAAAAATGTATTGGAAATCAATCTATGGGGAGTGCACTGTGTGCAGTGGAGAATATACGGACTATTTTTCAAAACGAGCTGCTTTGCATATTTTGTTGAATCTTTACACCATAAAGGAGTAAAAGAAATTCTCTCTCATATGGACCATACAACAAATGAATTTTCAATTCAGGTGAAGTATTATGCAAAATTATTAACAGAGACTTGTGCACTCTCTGAGATTTGTGTCAACTAAGGGTGGTTTCACATTCATGAACTTCCTGAAACTTCACATTTTAAACATCTTCATGGCTAGTATCACACACCTACCAAATACTGCATTGTTACAGAGTTAAGGATTACCATGAAATTCCTTTGTCACACTTTCTTGCATTTTGTCTAACATAGTTACAGCAATTCATACTTTATTCATATAACATAATTTTTAATTAATCACCTAGAGCATCCATGAAATATTAAGGAGATACAAAGTATCTCTCTCCTATTTTGTTTAAAATTATATCCATGACAAGTATTTTTAATTGGATATTAAAGGAAATGAAAGAGATCACAGGATTATAAACCCAAATTAACTATAAAGCTAGGAAAACTATAACCTTTAACCTACAGGCTGGTTATGCAAGTCTAATATTTCTGCATTTTATTTGACAAATATTTTTGGACATTATCTAAGGCTAATTGAAGTCAATCTCTTCTTTTATTTGAAATTACTTCAGGTCAGGTTTAAATTATATTTGGGTCAGGCCCAATTATATTGATTATCCTGAACAGAGTAAATATCTTGATGGCTTGTAAATCTGTTAATGACAAAACTCCCAAAATACGGCTTATCTGAAAATCATAAGGATTTATTTTGTCGTATTTTTTTTAAAGTGTGTCTGGTACTTAAAAAACTGAGCAGCATTATATTTCAAACAAAATGATATTGGTCTGTTTGAGTTATAGCCAAGGGAAGTAGGGGTGAGAATTCCAATGCCCAACATAGTTTTTGGTTTGTTTAATCTCCTCTGCTCTCCAGCCATATCAAGAACTTTACTTGTTACCCAGCACAACAAATGTCTTTCTTGCCATGTCTATTACCCCTGACTGAAATAGATAGAAATAGCTGAATTATATAAAAAAGAAGAGATAGCAAAAGCACTGTATCAGGCTTAAATCTTTGATACAGTGTGTAGTGGGCTTTGAGAGCCTGCATGAAGCGTCTCTCTCCAAGCACGCCTCCTCTGCTTTCCTTTGTCTGACTTTGCTGCTTAGCTGGGACCATTCTTGAGATTTTTCCCCTAGTGAAGGCAACGTAATGAAGCTGTGGGAGGGGAGGGAGGAGGTGAAGAGGATTCTGACTCTCCCCGTTCACACCCCTGGAGGGGAAAGGCTGTGGAGGCGTTGCTGCATCAGCTGTAGGTGAGACCCAGCAGTAGAAGCATAGAAATACCTGAAGGTACTGAGCAGAACCACTCTGAATTATTGTATGTAAGGATTATGCAGGAATTCTGGATAAGTTAATAGTAAAGGTGTTTAATGTTTTTAGCGGCAGCTGATACCATGTAGAAATATGATGCCATCATGGAATTGTTTTGTGTGTTAGACATGGTACACATCATTAATTGATATGAATTAATACTTTTAATAACTGACTGCCTTGTTAACGTGGATAAAATTCAATTGATAAGAGTTTGTGCAGTTTCAAAATTAGGCATTTGTTAAATTAATCTAGTTTTAGAAACTAGTTTAGTTTTCTTATGAATGATCTCACTGATATTAAAAAAGTCACAAAATAATTTCTCATAAAACATTATTAAAAAATTTCCATAAAGCATACTGCAAGTCACTTGCAAGCTTTCTAAAAAGCTCTATAGAGGTTTCTAAAATAATACACTTAGAGATTCAAAATGGATCCCTTCGAAGGATCTCTAACTCAAATTACAGCAACCAGTTTAGCTTTTTATCTTCCTATCACAGAAAATGTCAATCTCTTCAGTGTTTCAGGAACGTTGTTGAACCTTGACTTGGCTAAATGTTATTTGTCCTCTCTGCAAATATCCTCCTGTGCTTTTACCCTAATATCAGTATAAACAGATCAAGTTCTAAAATTACTGTAATTTGGTAATCTCTACCAATATCTGTTAAATATTATGTTACAAATTATCTTAAAGATTCTGGAAAATAAAACCAGAAATCTGTGCCAGTCACACAGAATTAAGTCTGTTGCTAGCTACTATAAAAAAAAAGTGGAACACTTTGATAAGCAGCACAGATTTTTTCTCAGTACTTGTTACAACTGATGAAAAAGTTTATGAAGTCGCTACATGTAGAATTCTTTTTAATTAACTGATATCCAAGCTTTGTTAAAAAAAATAACTCTAGAGAACGATGATTATAAAGGAATCCAAATCTAAAAGAGAAAGCTATTTTTAAAATAAATAACACATATTTATTTTTTCAACCCATATAAAATACACAAATTGTAAATAATATTTTAAATTATAGTTGCAAAGCTGCAATTTATATTAAGTCACTAATGAAAGTTGGGGGTAGGGTCAATGTTCTGTCTACACTTAGACTCCAGGGCTCTGAACAATGGTGACTAAACAAGATTTATTGGAACACTCATTTTGCTGGATGGAATAAAGGTGTGGCACCATTTGTTGATAGTCCCTATTAGCTATAAGTCCTAATCTTGGATGCATGTATGACAGCTGACTGTCTGTGCTAGAGGGAAAGGCAAAGCATGGATACAAGGAAAATAATTTCAGTGCAGGAGCACAAACTCTTCTAAGATGATATACTTGGGACTACTATGCAACTACACATTTTCCCTTACACTTTTCTATTTATTTACTTTCCATAAGTATCCCCACAGCCTAATGTTTTGAGGTTTTTTTTAAAGGGAAGTAAGAATTTTAATTTGACATCAATCCATTGCAGAAAAATTAGGACAGCAAGGCATGGCAGTTATCATACTCCGAAGGAATTCCTATTCTTCAAGAGCAATCTGCTTCTTCTGGAAAAATCTCTGGAAATCCTCAAATACAGATCTTTCTCTGCATTTTGTTTCCTTGGAACAGATTTCCTACACACAGGATTTTCACATAGTTAGAATACCTTCTGTTATCTTACATATTCTTAAAAAAACTGTTGTGCAGAAATCTCCTTCTCAGCATGGGGCTTCAGAAGCTCATTTTTTTGGTGTGCAATTAGTAAAGAAATAATGACAATAGCATAGGTTTCAGATCTTTCCCCCACTGATGTTTAGAAGAAGTTAATTAGCACAGAGGGACTGGAAAAGTAGCATTGTTTTTTAGTTACTGATTGCATTTAAATGGAATTACGCAGAAAGATTTGATGTTAGAATTTCTACTTACAAACCACCCTTTTCTGAAGTATTCATGCGTTTTAGGAGAGAGAAAATCAAATTCAGATAATGACTTTATTCATCTCCTGGAATGTAGAGGGTTTGTTTGCTACATCAATAGATTTTTACAACAAACAAGCACTTCTAAACTTGCGGCATTTCAAAAATGTCTGTGCTGAGATTGCAGAGCTTGTAATTTCTTTGATCTTGTATTGGTCTGGGGCCCTTGAAAGCAGCAAGAGCAGGGGGCAAAGGCATAACTGTGTGTGAGGTTTATAGGCACTTTTGCCAATATTTGCAGACATTGTAAGCTTCATTGGCAGGGCTTAGTGACTTTGTAAATGTGGCAAGCCTAGCTTGCACAAAGAACACAGGATGTCAAACAGTCATTATGATACCCTTGTTCTCAAAATCTGGATAGACTTTGGCAAGTTTAAAATAGGTCCCTGTATGAAATTACATTATAGAGTAATCTGTAAAATCAGTTTGACATACTGAATCAAAGCTCTTAGTTACTGGTGAACAGAAAATGGATGTATTTTAAGTCCCACAACTGATAAATGACTTGATGGATTATCTACCAATTTTCTTTTTAAACTTTCCATCTACTTAATAGTTGCATGTGAAATTTCAGGTTGGGAAGAACCTTTTCCCTGAACAAAAATATTAGACAGGTCACAAGAGAGAAAAATTGCATTTAAATAGAATTGCAACCATACTACTTTGTCATGGATACTTCAGGAATAGAGATCAGGAATATGGGCTAACTAGGCCATAACCTGAATAAATTTATCTTACAAATGATCATTTCTGGTCAGAATTCTTTTAAGCAAGACCCATGCTTTCTTCCATTTTATGGAGAGCTGCACTTAATCTTCTCTCCAAACTTTCAGCCTAGTCCCAGGCTCCATTTATGATGTTCTACTTAACTGAGAATGGAAAAGATGAGGAAAATAGATGGGAGATATACTATATAAGATCAAAAGAATTTCAGAACTTTCTCCCTTTTCCTGAAAATTCCAAGTAAAACTGACCAGAATATTATTTAAGTTAACCCTGGACACTTGGTTTTGCAGATTGTTCTTACAAAGTGATTTCAAGACTTGCTTGTCTCATTTTCTCGGTTCAAAAACATGTTCTTTCAGAAAATGAGCACTGTGTTTAACAAATGCTTTTCTCTAATCATGTGTCTAAATAAAGTCTATGAATCAGTCTGATCTTCTCTTGAAGACCTTTACTGGGCATCTGTCAAATTGCTACAATATTAATTTGCAATCTCACCTCCAAATGGGTCCCTGGGCTGTTCAATGGAAGGTCTGAATGTTCCAGACAATCTGTCAGTGAGAAAAAGTAATCTTTTCTGTCTATCAAAGGATGATGACCATGGCCAAGGCCCTGGCCCCTGAGTGTTCTTTTTATTCTGCTCTCAGCATACACCATGAAAGCTGTTGTCTAGGACAAAACAAATGGGAGCTGACATGGAGAACATAATGAATAAGAGCTGGATGCAGAATGAGGTCCTCACAAAATATATCCTTCTTGTTAACTAGTTAGAAATTTTGCTTTCTTATTCCTATCAACATAGAAGGATTTTTTGCTCAAAGAATCTTTATGCAATAGATTACCACAATTGATAATGCAGATATATTGAAGGAAATCAGTATTGTAGACTATTGAAGAAATTACTGTTTTTTAAAGGAATTTAGAGACAGCTTTCACTAGGTTTTCTCTGAGCTAAGAAAGAAACTCTTCAGCCATCTCTTTCTGAAGTAAATAATTTTATAGGCTAACAATAATTTTGTGTACATTCATCAGAATTTGTAACATATATATATATGTATGTATGTTTGAATTTCTAATGAGTCATTACAATTTCAGCATGCAGGCTTCTCTTAAAAGGAAAACTACTACTACTGCATTTCATACTCAAACAGACTTCATGCTTCACCATCATTATACAGAAATTTTGCTGACATGTCCTCCACCAAGCAAGGGCAGAGATGGAGAGGAGGAGCTAATGAGTGACATGTTTTTTTCCTGCTGTGAGTCAATGCCTGTGGCTATTTGGGAAGATGGAATTCTGTAATAGCTAATAGTACTAGTTTAGAAATAGAACCTGATACACTAAGCAGAGTCAGCATGGAAATGATGAACAGTTGAGAAAAAGCCACCTCATATCTGTTCCAGATATGTACTGGCACAGCATATTGAGTAAGTGTAGCTCAGATTTTTCTATCTTTCATGTGCAATAGTCCCTCAAACATTTTACAGGTACCTCTGTGGTTCAAGTGACAGCCACTGATGCGGATGATCCTACTTATGGCAACAGTGCTCGAGTGGTTTACAGCATATTGCAAGGACAGCCTTACTTCTCTGTGGAGCCCAAAACAGGTAAATTTACATAAACCCTTCGCAGTAATGCTGAGAAAAATAGTAAAATGTGCATTAATACTTGCTAGGAACTTATTAATATGACCTCTTGGTTAATTGAATACATTTGGGTTTTGTCAATTTTTTAATCTTATTCTTTAGAATAGATTATGAGAGCCACACATATGAGCTATGTAAAAAAATAAACCTTGCTGGAATAGAATTTATTGTCTTTTCAATCCACCAGTTGCTTGGTCTGCTGCCCGTTTTCATCTCTCTTATCAGTGAAAATTTCAAAATTCATTGAACATTTTTTCAGATTTCAGAAATACCTAAATGTCACATAACCAGGTTCCATAAAAATAGATTTAAGGCACAATTGCTCTCCATTCTACTTTTCAAACTAAAGTTTTGTTGTGGGAAATGAATCCCTTTATTAATTTGAAGACGAAGGCATTGTGCTTCTTCTGCTTTACCAGATATAATATTTTACTGCCACTTTCAAAGTATATTACTGGTGAAGCTTTGTTTTTACAATTTTCTTGAAATTTTGTGAATAATTTTAAGCCATAACCAAATGCAAACTTTAATCCTCTGCTGGTCTAATAAATGTTGCCCATTATGCTGTATCATTACATAACACAGGAAAGTAGGTTCTTGCTCTGCTCATTTCAGTTTAGTGCTTGAGCCTTCTCTTATGCCTACAAGGAGAAAAGTTATAATCTTTATTTTGGATATAACCAAGCTGAGACAAAAGAGAAGAAAAATATTTACCCTTTTTATCTTAAACAACTTGTGATGCAATCAGACCTGAATCCCAATGTTGTGACCAAAATGTCATACTCTGTTTTGCAACATCTAAATTTTCTGAAATAATACTATAATTTTCTTCATATTACAACAGATCCATGCTCAGCAGGGATATATAACACTGTCCTTTTCTCTCCAAAGAGAATGATTTATAGTGGTTTCCTGTCTGTTTCTCCCTCTCCATGTTTGTTTAAGTACTATGTATATTGTGACAATGTCTGCAGACATCCCTTGAACAATAATATGATAGTTTCTGCTAAATAAATATCTTGAAGAATTCCGACTGAAATGTTTGCATACATTTTCATTACTTTTATACTCAAATTTTCTGTGTGCATGACAGTTTGCTTCCAAATGATTGGGTAACTTTGCCTGGTAATTTAACTATGACAGAAAAACAAGCATGCTAAGAAAAGCAAGGTGGAAACAATAGCAGTATTAAATTATATATTAATGGTATTTTACATGTCTTGTAAAATGGATGAAATAGTGCCAGGCAGTCTGTTTGTGAAGTAAGTATTTCAAACCAGAGGTGATTAATGCCAAGTCCAACATTCATAAGGGAAAAAAGAAATAAAACTCTAAGCAAACATTCAACAAATAGCATATGAAGAGATATGTGTCCCAATGTGCCTCTTCTTTATTTAGTCTGTTTATGTTTCTTTTACTGCTGACACTAAGTGCTGGATGAGCAAACGGCTGCCTCTCTGGAAATCAGGGTTAGCAGTTGTACTATGTACTGAGCATGAAATATTCATAAAATCATCATATTTTGAGAAGGCATATTTATTTTTTGATGTATATCAGCATAGCTGAAAGGATGAAACATGGAATTTTGTTCTAGTTTTCATTTCATGTCAATTAATTACAAATTAATTAATTATGCAGACCAGGAAACAGACATAACAAAAACTATTTCAGATATTCAAGTATTTCATTAATAAATTTTAAAAATCTCTTAATTATGTCAATGATTTAGAAATGGATATTGGTAAACCCAATATATAGCAAAATAAGACAATTTCATATATCAGCACAGTATGGCATGTTATCAGTATTGGTAAGAGTTTATGTCTTGGATGTGTATTCAAAATATTTTGAAATTAATCTTGACATTAGAATTTTAAAAATGAATGCAGAATATTCTGTTCTTCATAGATTTAAAAGAGTGGGAAATCAAATACAGAAGTGTGGCCTAATGGCACAAAAGGAAAGACACTCACACTCTAAGGAATCAAGCATAAAAAGAACCACTTTATTTACATTTCATGGCTATTTATAGAATTCCAACAATGACCATGGATTGGCCAGTGAGAGTAATACCTCCTGACCCCATAGGTCCCATGAACAGTCCATCAATTCTCTCTTCCTCCAAAGAGGAATGCAAAACAATCATTATTTACAAGAAAGAGTGTGAAGAACTGTAAAAAGAATCTGTCAACAATCAGAAGGCTGAAACACAAGGCAACATAGAAGATTATATCTTCCAGGGAAGGAAGTATTACCCAAAACATTATGAAGACTAGCTCAGGGAGAAGATACTTGAAAAACACAATCATGCACAGCATTACCCAGTGAATCTAGTACTAAATAAATTTGGTGGGTTTGGTGACTATTTAAAATAAGCTTACGGTATGTCCATGCACCTCCTGGTCAAACTCTGTTATATTAGTGTTGGAATTAATTCATTCCACTCTTGCTGCAATCACTGATGTGCTGTTACCTTTTAAAGGAAAACTCAGCTTTCACAGTAGCCTTTTTTTTGCCTGCACAATCCTTGACACCTTGTGTTTCTGCAGGTGTTATCAAGACTGCCCTTCCGAATATGGACAGAGAAGCCAAGGACCAGTACCTCTTAGTTATCCAGGCAAAGGACATGGTTGGGCAGAATGGGGGATTGTCAGGGACTACATCTGTCACTGTCACCCTGACTGATGTTAATGACAACCCACCCCGCTTTCCACGCAGTAAGTTACTTTGCAAATACGTGACTGGTAATATTATTCCTAAACATTGCTATTTTCTTTGCACACTGCTATTTCTAAACAAAAAAGTTCTTACTTTCCATGTTAAGTACTTTGTTAAACATTGACTACTAGATTATTATTATTATTATTATTATTATTATTATTATTATTATTATTAATTAAACACTGTTTTTCTTTGCCTCATGCATACCAGATGAAGTGATGTACAGCAGCAGAGACATTTATTAATATATTTTACTTCCTCTCTATGAATAAATAGACAAAATTATCCTAATAGATATTTAGGTCTTGCCAGTTAGACTTCAGGATTCTTTAATTTGAGCCTTAATCCTTCATGTTCCTTTGGCATTGTCACATGCTTACAGTGTTTTCTAAAGAGTTAATCATAAAAGAACTGGGAAGTTACCTTCCCTTAATTTGATTTATTTGACCAAAGTTGCTCTCCTCCTAACCCAAAGAAAGGAGCACACAATTATATGCTCAAACCAGAAGAGCTCAGTTTTTTCATAGCTTTTTTTTTTTGAGAGCTTTTTTCTTAATTAAAACAAAACAAAACAAAACCAAAAAACATCATGTGATAACATAGAATTAAAGTAACGTGAAGGATATATTCATGTTGGCTCCAGCCTCACCTCCAACGATGGAAAACATAACCTAATAGGTTTTCTCTTATTTCAAGCCACCAAATATTTCTTAAAATAACAATAGAATAATTGAAGCTATTTTTGAAGGTGAGAGTGTTACTGGATACAGAATGCACTCTGATACTCTTTTGACAGCATATGTATCATTTTGTGCTTGAATAAAAAAAGCTAGAATTCTCTAAATGGTGCACTTGCTGTTAAAGAAATTAATATATATTAATTTCTAGTGATATTCAGATTGTGATCTGCCTAATCAAGATATAATGCTATAGAATAGTAAGTTTTTATATTGATATTATTTACTTACTTGTTTTTCTTTCCTCTTTTCTGGAAAACAAAGTAAACGGTCTGTATTATCAGGGACTCACATCATGATTTGCATTTAAGTTTGGAAATTTTTTTTGCATCTTTGCCTTATACTTCTCTTGTCATATGAAGATGTTATGCCTGTTGTATATATGACACATATATGTATATGTTATGCCTGTCTATCACAAAGAAAACGTAGCAAAAAGGGCAATTCTATTTCAAAACAAGAATATAGTCATGTACTCTGAGTAAATGTTCAGGCACACTTCCTTTAAAGGAAGGTAGATTTAAGAAAGCTAGATTTCTTTATTTTTTAGATTCTTTTTTTTCTTTCAGTCCCAGAAGATTCTGAATTAATTACATTTTTAAATTTTGCAGGATCATATCAATATAATGTCCCAGAGTCTTTGCCAGTGGCTTCTGTGGTGGCCAGAATAAAAGCTGCAGATGCAGATGTTGGACAGAATGCTGAAATGGAGTACAAAATTGTGGATGGTGATGGTTTGGGAGTATTCAAAATTTCTGTTGACAAAGACACCCAGGAGGGAATCATAACTATTCAGAAGGTGAGTCTGATTTTAGCCATTGATTCTGTTTGGAATTCTTCAAGATGGGGGCAGGTAATGAGAGTATGAGCTTTTGTTTCTAAAGAGCCTTGTATGCTGTAAATGTTTCCATTGGCATATTTCATCTTGACTTCACTGTGTGATTTTGAGGTTTTTAAAGACTTATGTTGAAAAATATTCTGCATTTTCTTTGACAAGACCTGTATTTTTGTGAGGAGGATACTTTAAAGCACTGCTTTTGAATGGGAATCTAAACTTTAGTCTTTGTCTTTGTATTAAATAGTAGAAAGTGTGAAAATTTATCTTGCGGCAAAAAATGTAACCTCCAAATAAAAAATGGATCATGAAATGAATTTTAAAAATAATTATCTAATGTCTTTGGCTGAGGTGGTACTTTTCAGAAAGCACACATTATTAATTTAAAACTATGTGAAGTAAAAGTAGTAGGTTTACACGATCATGTATTATTAAAAAATATTATTTCAAAAAACCCTGAAAATTTTAAATAATAAATAGTTTTCTACATGTGCAGTTAGAAAACATTATGAAATTGAAAAATCATGTTGATGTAAAATTATTAAAACTGATCTTTCTTATATTGCTGCAACACATTTTTAGACTACCCCTTTAAAAAGTTAAAATGTGCTGAAATATTTTTCAAGAAAATTTAAATTTTTTGAACAGAACAAGAAATACAATACCTTAGAAAAATCTCTCATATAATTTCCTACCTTTAATGTGTGAATGCTTGGCAAGGTCCCTGTGACCTTTGTTATGATAAGGGTGGTATTTCACAGCCTGGCCAGAGCTCAACCTGTAGCTCTCACTGCAGCTGCTTACCCAGCTACCTACACTGAATGGATTCCTCAACGATTTAATATCCTTGAAATCTGGGAATGACTTGGCATTTTGGAATAAATGTAACTATGTTTCCAAACAAGGACTAATGTTTGTACTTAATATTATTCCATAACAGATTTTTCTTCCCTATATATTCTTTAATCTTTGTGAACTTCACCTATTGGTTGGGGGGCTTTTTTCTCTTGGGTTTTTCCCCTTCTCTGGTGTATCAATTTCTTCTTCAAGCAATGCAAAGCTTCAGTTATATTTCTCCTTTGAAAGAAATTAAGACTTTAAGATGTTGCAAAGCAATGGGCTACTTCTCTGATGCCCTTAACCCCTGTTGAGAGCTGGTAATCATCCACAGACGTCGCCACACATGAAGTATGTTCACCCTTGAAAGATCATAATATATGTAATGTGAATCATCTTTTTTCAAGGCAAAAACCACCCATCTTAAGCTTCTTGCAAAATGTGATTCTTCTTAGCACGTTTGAAATACAAGTGATGAAAAGTTAGTAGTTTTTTTGTTCAACAGCCAAATTCAGTGTGTCTCCTTCAGTTTGCTCATTTAAAGTTTTTGGGCAAGGATTTGGGAGAAATGTGCCTATCCTAGAGGGAGAACATTTAGCAGTACTACAATGAGCAACACTGAATCAGTCAGGGTCTTCAGTGATGTAATATCTGGTGAAGTAATTTTGAATTTTTAGTATGATTTTTGTTATGACATGATATTTGTTCCTGAAGTATCCTGATTTCAGTGCTATACAGTGGAACAAATAATTGACATTTGTTATTTCTACAGTCATTTTAGCTGGGGAGCTGGGATGCCTGAAAAAGTTGACCTGGAACAGAGACTAAACAGGCTAAAACCCAAGGCATCTTGGACTGGAACTGGACTTTTCACTACTAAATATTTGTCCAGAGAAGTGCTCTTTGAAATAGCTTTTGGACTACGTTGAAAGGGTACAAATTGTTGACCCGATCAAATGGACGGATCTGTTAATAATTTTTATACCTACATACTGCTATATTTTGGCATAAGAATTCAGACATCCTTCTCTGCAGCGTTAGACCTTTTCTCTAATTTTCCTACTATTTTTTACTTATTTTCCTCTGTGTAGTAGATAGTCCTTAGCTCGTGCCAGATGCCCACTAAGCCAGTCTTTCACCCCCTCTTCAGTGGGACAATGTCAGGAAATAAGATGGAGAAAACCTTGTGGTTCAAGATAAGAGTGTTTTACGAAAGCAAAACTGAAGGTCAGATGCATGCCAAGCAAAGTGGAAAACCACAAGATCTTATTCACTGTGGAGATGTCCAGCCACTTCCTGGGAAGTAGGGCTTCAGTTCAAGTAGCAATTGCTTCAGCAGGGAAAGGTTGTAAATAATGAAATGCCCACTCCCCCACTCCGTCCCCCTGCCTTTCTGTTAGGTTTTATATCTGAAAAGATTCCCTATGGTGTGGAATATCTCTTTGGTCAGTTTGGGCCCACTGTTCTGGCTGTGTCTCCTCCCAAGATCTTGCCCATCTGTGTGGGAAATATTGGAGACACAGCACTGATGCTGAGCCAGTACTGCTTGGCAGTAGCCAAAAAACTGGCATGTTGTCAATAGCTTTCCAGCTAGCAATGCAAAGCACAGCACTGGTCTGCTGTGGGGAAAATTGACTGCTCTTCACCCAAACCTGAGATACTCTAACATACCCAAAGGTGATTCCCCATGCTGAGGGCCACCTCCCAAACCTCAGGATGTCCTTAGCTTTTCATTTTGACTTCAGGGGGCCTTGTGCTTTGCCCAGTGCTGGAAGACCCTCCCTGCCAGCCCTGTACAGAACATTGTCTAGGCTAGAAGTAAGGAACTGGAGATCAGTGCCTTTCAGGCCACTACTGTCTTCTGAACAATAAATTGAATTAAAATCATTAATAACTGTGTATGCAGGTTAAGCAGGTTTCAGCCTCTGAGTCTTACCTGCCAGATCCACATGGAGTCAAGTTATCCTTGCATGATAATATGTGCTTGTTAGTAAGAAATCAGGGAAGACATTAAGTTTGTAGCCTGGATTCTGCCTAAAAGTTTTACTGTCCAGTACATGATGTTCTGTACTCCTCTGAGTGCAATTACCTTCCTCCCTTTCATGCCCTAAAATCAGCTGAGGTATTGAGAAATAGCTCAGCCTCAAAATGCATGCCTATCCTTTTCAAATTCTGATTATTGATATGCTCAGATGACATGTCTGGGTACACATCAGGCAGTAAAATGCCAAGGCAAAGACTTATGAAAAGGCACGTTTTGGTTCTAAATGCAAATGGGTGCTTTAGTTTTGCATACTTCTGCTGCAATTGTACATAAAGCTCAGCAGGCTGGGCACGAAAATCACCGTCAGTAGCTCTGAGCAGCTGAAGGCACTTCTCCATTCATTTTTGTGCTGGGTGTTGGAGAAAGTTTGGCACCTGTTTATCCGACTTCCTCACACAAGCTGAGGATTTTACATTCTGTTTTAGAAGGATAACCACTTCAAGACAATTTTGAAAGTTGACTTCTTTACTCAAAACTAACACTTCTTTTAACACATAAGTATAATTAAGTTGTAAAAAAGAGAGTTTTTGTAAGCAAGTAAACTGTAGGAAGAGAAGTGAGATTTAAGAATTCACAGTGTAAAGACAGATTTTTATGCCTTTTTTTTTTTAAATTCCACAATTTCATTTTATAGAATATTACAAAGAGACCCAGGGATAAGCAAAAATTGCAGAAAAATGATCTGGTTTGAAACAGGGAGATATCAAATACCATGATATTAGAATGAGAAAAGTGTTACATGATTAGGTGCATCTCAAAATTAGTGGTGAATAGATTTGGCTGTGTTTAATTTTTTTTGTTTTGGATTGTTTTCCATGCCTGTTTGAACATATTTCTTCTCTGTACCCAGCAACAAAGGTACTTCAAAACATCATGAGTCAGTGGAAAAAAAAAGTGGTTTCACTATTAATAGTGATATTCATTGAAATATATGGAGTGTATTCCTTACTTTATAACTCTTCTGCATTGCCATAAAGACAGATATCTCTCTGGCTTGCAGTTTATTCAGGATGGATTTTTCTCCTAACACTTTGAGAACAGTGCTGTTTTCTGAATAAGAGTGGTAGTTCTGCTCATAGTTCTTATAGCTATGGCAAGACTAGGAATTATGTGTTCCTGAACATGCTAGCACTGTTGCTACCTAGTGCCTAATGTCAGTGTTAATTAACTACTAAACTAAACCTCAGCTCAAAATAACATTTTGGCAATCGCCTGGCACTCTTGTAATTACTCCCTTTACCATATGGAATCAGAGAAGGGAAGAATGCTTTCTCTGTGTTTGTTTCCACTTGGTCTTTGTCCTTTCAAAGAGTAAAGAGTAGGATTGCACTACCTTATGCAGAACAACTATGAAGCATGTGTGCTGTATCACTGTACAGTTTGTGCAGCCATATGGGCTTTCACATACTTGTCACACCTTATTTTATTTTATCCCAGTTAGGATATTTGAATCAAAATTAAATGAATGAGATAAGTGGTTCACATATTCCAGGAACTAGCTTAAGTTCATTTGAAAGAAAAAAAATCACCCCCCACCAAAAAATAACCCAAACCAAAATAAACCAATCGAACAAAAATAAAGAAACGCCCTCCCCCACAAACATTTTAAAATATTTGGGACAAGGACTAATTTTGTTCATGAATTTATGGCTTACATAATAACAGCACGTTATGTCTGGGTAGAACTGATTTTTGTAAGATTAGAGAAGCTAAAAGTTCATCTTATGACAGAAGCTAGTGTTGAACATTCAACAGTGTTGAACCATTTACTTGGTTATTGGCACTAAAAAATAAAATCTACTCTCTTCTGCAATACGTTAACTGATTTTGTATTCAAAAAGTGTATCCAGCATGTATCTACAATGGTATATAAAAGTGTGTAAATTGCTTTTAGGCTATTTTCAGCTATTTCATTACCTGAAATAAGATATGAAAAATTCTAGAAGACAGACTTTGACTTTCTTTTTTCTTCGTCTTTCCTCTTTATTGAGAAGTTGTTATAAATAACAAGTGAATGAGACCCATAAGTATTGTTCTCAGCTTAAACGAAGGGTGGGAAAGTAGTAGGAAAGCTAATAAGAGTCTTTTCCTGTAGCCAACTATATTCATACAATTTGTTGCCTAGCAGTTTCAAGTCCCTGTGGAAATCTTCCCACTTCTTTATTTACTCACTTTCTCTTTTGTTAAATAATACTAACAAATAAATGAAAAGTTCTCATTTGTCAAATGAAACAGGAGAAATCTTTCTTATTTTTATCCTGTTCAGAGCAGTTCATGCTACATTTCTGATGCTGTAAATAACGTGAGAGTTTGGCTAATCTCAACACTGTAGCACAGTCTCTGTGGTAAATCATAAAATAGAACAGAATAGAAGAGAATAGAAGAGAATAGAAGAGAATAGAATCATAAGATACGTTCATTAAGGTTGGGAGAGACCTCCAAATTTATCAAGTCCATCCTTTGATTGAATACCACCATGTCAGTTAAATTATAGTGACTCTTCTAGTTATTTCTTGAATACTTCCAGGGATGATGATCCCCTGGGCAGTCTTTTTTTATGCTTAAGTACCTTTTCAGTGAACAAAAAGTCTTCATAATGTCCAGCCTGAACCTTTACCTGGCACATCTGGTGGTTTTGTTGTCTTGTACTATCCCCAGTTACTTGGGAAAAGAGGCTGACCCGGACCTCACTACAATCTCTTTTTAGTTAGTTGTAGAAAATAATGTTCCCTCTGAGCCTCCTTTTCTACAGGCTAAACAACCCCAGCTCCTTCAGCCACTCCTTAGACAACTAATTGTCTAGACCCTTCACCATCTCCATTGCCCTTCTCTCTACACTCCAACACCTCCTGAGCGGGAGCCCAAAACCGGACACAGGACTCAAGGTGTGGTCTCACCTGTGCCGAGCACAGGGGGGAAGTCACTGCCCTTGTCCTTCCAGACACACTGGTTTTGATACAAGTAATTTGCCTTCTGAGGCGCATGGGCAGACGCTGGCTCCTGATCAGCATCCCCAGGTTCTTTTCTGATGGGCAGTTTTCCAGCCACTCTGCCCCCAGCCTGTAGCAGTACAGAGGGTTGTTGTCACTCAGGCACAGAGCCCCACACTTTTGTTATTGAACCTCACCCCATTGGCCTCAGCCCATTGATCCAGCCTGTCCAGATGCCTCTGCAGAGCCTTCCTGCCCTCTGGCAGATCAGTGCTCCCACCCAACTTAGTGTTGTCTGCAAACTTACTGAGGTGGACTCGATCCACTTATCCAAATTATTTATAGATATTAAACAGGACTGGACAGAACACAGCTCTGGGGAGCACTGCTGGTGATAGGCTGGCAACTGAATGTGACTCTATTCACCACCAACTCTCTGAGCCTGCCATTTTTTAACTCAGTTAAGAGTGCACTGGTTGAAGCAATGGGCTGCCAATTCCAAAGTAAAACTAAACTACATGTGTGAGTTACCTTTAAGCCAGATTTAGGAAAATGTCCATCGTATGTGATCTTTCCAGGGAAAAAAAAAAAAAAAAAAAAGAGTTGTATCATTTATGGAAAGGAATCAGGCATTTATATTTCTTAGAAGTATCTCAAAATTTTTTCTTCGTTCACACTGTGACTCAGTTCTCCATCTGTAGAGTAGGATCAATTCCTTCCTGTGGTTTCATTTGTAATTTACATACTGCTATCAATGATCTGTTAGTAAGGACTCAGATGATTTGCATAACTCAATTTCACAGTGGTGAGGGTGTTTGGAGAAAAAGCGTAATTTTTCTGCATATATTGGAGTCTAAAAAAATGTGTCAGATTTCCCTGGCAGTAGAAATCTTAGAATTGAAGAAACATTTATGGAAGCAAATGATGATTCAGTCATTTAATACAACAGATCCTGAAGTGTCCATGCAAACGTATGTACAATTTTGAATTAAATTCATATTGATTTTTGACAGAATCCTGATTGTGATACACATGAATGGATTCTTGGTTTTCCTTTCTAAGCAAAGCACATGCACAACCGTTATTTTTTGTGGTTTCCAAAGCACTATTCCTAGAAATAGTGTACTAAAGAAAGCATCATGTAAGTACAGATCTCACTTTATCCACAAAGTTGTAGGATAAAGTTAGACTTCAGTAATATTAATAGCTTAGTAGCAAAACATCTAAAGATAAAAACATGATGCTCTGTATCCACCCACACTTTTATCAAATATTTGGTACTTAAAGTAGTTATGGTAATTTCATAATTAAAAAAAGGCTGCAAGGTATAATTTTAATTTTATGTATCATATATGGCTTTTTGAAATGTTATGAGACATGATTCAAGCCAACTGGAAGTCTATGGAGGGATTTTAGTGGATTTAAGAGGGGGAAAAAGAAAAGATCAAAACACCCTAAATACTCTGTAGAGTGAGGGTTGTAACATCTTATTGCAGAAAATGACAAGCATTAAGATTTCCCATGGTAGAGTTCTTGCTCACTTTGCCTTCATTTCTAGCCTGAATCGACAGCTCTACCACCAAGATCACCAACTGGTATGAATATTAAAGGCAAAAATAATGTTTTAAAGTACTTTCTCATAGAAATTGACTGCTAAGAGATTATTTTAAAGCCTGTGTTCATTCTAAAAGCAATATTGGCAATTATAAAATGTGAGTGGGGGAGGAGAGGGTTTATGTATAAGCTTTTGAGTGAAAAGCTATCTTTCCATTACTGTTGACATTTCTTTAAAAAAAAAATTTTAGCTAGAATTTTTTCTTTCAATTCTATCTGAGTTTACAATGTAAGAACTTGAGGCTTCCCTGGTTCCTTTGAGAGATTGTGTGCATTTGTTTGATGTACTGCAGTTTTCAATATAAAACCTCAACTGGGCTTAAAAATAGGATTTTCACCTCTGAAAAGTACATTATTACAGTTACCATGCAATAAAAATGAACATTATAAAAATGGGCTTTCTGTGAGTTTTAACTTTATATTCAGTCTCTCTAAAACAGAGGACTTGTTTTTGCAATATCCTTCAGAGAGGATAAAATTCTTACCCCTTAAATGGTAAAGAAGAAGAAGAAAAAAACAGACCTCACAAAAGGAAAGATTAATGGATCCTGCACAGGATCTAATCAGATAATACTAATGCACAGATATTAATGAGGCTGTTAAGCTCAATTCACTGTACTGAAGGACTGAAGTATGCAATGTCCGTTTAACC
Source organism: Acridotheres tristis (assembly GCA_037013685.1). Taxonomy (NCBI): domain Eukaryota; kingdom Metazoa; phylum Chordata; class Aves; order Passeriformes; family Sturnidae; genus Acridotheres; species Acridotheres tristis. The sequence continues at coordinate 96,242,242 of CM072886.1, read as the reverse complement.
TTCACCATTGATGTAGTGATTTGCAGTCTGTTAACTTGATGTTCCTTCACTGGAATCTTGTGCTTTTGTTATAGCAGGAAATAATAAAGGTGTGATCCAAAAGTCATTAAATAACGTTCTCTGTACAACAGACACCAATGATAATTAGATAAGAAGAAACAAAAAAAGAAAATATTTTCCATTCACTTTCTCAGTCTTTCATTAGTGTGTGCAGTATGCAATTTCTTCATTATAATAGCTAAGAAATGTTGAAATATTTATGCCAGGCCAAGAGCTCTTGCGCACTAACCATACCTTCAATATTTTGTTTGTTTTTCTCAGATTATATTCTGCCTCAGACTTTGATACCTCTGTATTCCCCACAGGATCTGAGGTTGTAAAACTTAGAGCAACAGATTGAGGATGACTATAGCTTTTATAGACATTGCCACACCCCACAAAAGACAGACTCTGCTAGAAAGAAGTGAAAATAACATTATTGCCACTGCAATAAAATCACTTGATATTGTAAAATTCATTTGTCAATCCAAAATTACCCTCTTCTAAACATCAACTGTTCTCCACCTCATGCGTACATAGATTTGACTATTAAAATTTATTTATTTATTTTTCATTAACAAGAATCCTTATATATATATGTATTATAGCATTGGGTACCAGAAGATATCTGAGGGAATGCTGGGGAATGATTCGTGTTGATGAGAGAAGATGTTTACTTCTTTCAGTTATTGAGACTCCCTTACTAGTGACTGGTGAAAACCAAGCACTCACCAGCTGATATCTTTCCTGAAAGAGTTTTGCTACAATCACACTAAGGACCATATGGTGATTTTCTCAGATGTACAGGGCTAAGTTAGAGAAGGCTGCACTTAGTAAGTAAGGCTGTTTAGACTATGTATCTATACCACTATTAGTTTTTCATCCTTTTCCATAAGGAAATACTTTTCTAATGAATGTATATTTTTTGTGAATTCCCTACTAGTCTAACACTCTTTCATCTATATAAAAAAACCACTTATTTATGATTTCAGTTAATAAAGGTCTGGTCTTCTTTAATCAATATAGAAACATGGGGATGTCTTAATGAAAAAAAAATTCTTTTTTGTTATGCTGATCTATTAAAATAAAATTAAAATTTATATAATTTTTCCAATTGCATATATGGTATACATTTTGTCTATCAAATAAAAAAATTCTTTTTTTTTTTACTTTGACTTTGAAGGACTGTGCTGTTGACATTAGTATATCAGAAGAATCTGGCTTTTCTGCAGTCTCATGATATGTTTCCATGAGTTTGATTAGGTATCACTGTAATCTCAATCACCCAGTTTCAACAAAAAACATTCATTAATGAAGATAAATTAGCTTTCTTTTTTCCACTATATATTTTTGTACATTCTGACTGAAAATATACTTTTTTTGTGGAAGGGTCGGTGTTTTTGTTTATTGAGGAGAAATTTTGGTTTTGGTGTTTTTAGATTTTTTTTTTTTAATTCAACAAATGTTAGCCTTTTGCCTTTGATACTTTTCAGGTTATTATTTCTTTATTTATTATGCTTTTTTATGTTATAGTTTTTTAATTAATAGTTTTCTTTTATTAGATAATGAGATGTCTTAAGATATTTGTGTGCTTGTTTGTCCTCTCTTTAACCTTGCTATTCATCTGGTCATATCACTTGCCTAATTATTATCACCACAGAATGAAGTTTCTGAGGCATTTTTCATCATTCCAACATCACATCTCATTTGCATTAGGGCTGTGAAGTTGTTTCATAATACATGTATTGTAATTTAAATATGAAACCAAAGTAAAAATAAACAGAACTATGAAACATGCTTTGTGAATGAATACTGACCAGTTGTATCCAGTACAGGGACCAGCATCTGGACAAACTTTATATTTCAGTATATCTGTTTTCCAAGAGCTGTGGATACTGCAGATTTGATTCAATCCAAGAAGTGCTTGCATAATATGAGTGTCACATGTATTCCCATTTGGAGAAGCCTTTTGCTGCCACACAGAGTTTGTAAAAGTTCAGTGTCTTTCTGTGTGTGCTGTGCTGCAGTTAATTTTTCACATTTAAATCTAGACTGTTTGCAGCTGTATTATAGCATCAACATAATCACTGACTTTAAGATGCTCATTTGGGATTTATCTGACTGTGACTAGATGGAGAACTTAGGCTCTTGTAGGTCAACAGATGTGTGTTTCACCTCTGCTGCTCCTCTGAGTGAATACTGGAATGTTTCGCAGATGCTGGAGGATTAATTTGCAAGCATATCTCAGATCCCTGTGATATATTCAGTAGCAGAACTGCAGAAAAACATTTTTAATCTGTTTTATACACTCGGAATTGTAGTTTGAAGACATAGTTGAGTAACCAGATTGCAGCTTCAGAAGTGCTTCAGTATTTTGCTGCTGTTTTTAATTATTAAACTTGGAATTACAAAGGAATAGTTAGCTGGATGTTTGGTGCAAGCTGACAAACTAAGACTATAGATATGGAGTAATTGGTTCTAATATTAACTTGATGTTTTCTTTCAGTAATGGCCCATGAGCTAAAATTATTTTTTCATCAAATAAAATTTTCTTTTTTCTGAAGGATCTGAACATCCTCAAATTACAGACATCTCTTTTGTTGTGGAGGGTAATTTTTTATTATAATGCAGTATGTATTTGCAAAGAAACTGTACTTTCATTGAAGAAAATTAAAGCAGAAGGAAAGTATATAAAAAAAATGTGTATTTTGCTTAATAAGCAAAACAATCCAAAACAATCTCCAGGCTGCACGGCTTCTCAGTACAAAATATTCTGATATAAACAGTGTCATTTAAGTCATTACCACATTTTCTACACAAATTTATAAGACCTTGGAGAAAAATTTGTTTATTCAATCCAAATACTATGCAAAAACCAATAAATTCTAAAGAAATTTAAAATAAATAAAAAATCTCACCCACGATTTTCTGAATTAGGTATTTTCACCTGAAGTAACTTGTAAAGATTATATTGGGTTCTTATGTCTGGGTAGTATGTCACATTGTATTTGTCATTAGCTCAGAAAAAATATTAATAAGACAAAGTAAGTATTAATTCACAATGGTGAAATAATCAGTGAGAATCTGGTCCTCACAGAAGTTACAGAAAGTTTTGCCATTACCTCATACATTTGTTTCACTCACAAGGTAGAACTATCTTTATCATTAAAGTAATTGCAGAATATTCACTAGTGAGACACTTCAAATAGTGTTTTGAGAAAGTTAAAAAATCAACTATGCTCTTTCAGTCAAAAGTGCTAGTTGTATACAAATGGAAAGGGTAATTTCATTTTATCCTTAAAGCATAACTGAAGGTTTTAAGCAAAACAGTCTTACGTCAAGATCACTGAATAATAAAATTTCCAAATAATTTTGCTTGTATAGGAGCTGGATTTTGAAGCTAAGACAAGCTATACCTTGAGGATAGAGGCAGCCAATATGCATGTTGACCCTCGTTTCCTGAGTCTGGGGCCCTTCAGTGACATGACAACAGTGAAGATAATTGTAGAAGATGTCGATGAGCCGCCCGTGTTCACTTCACGTCTGTACTCCATGGTGGTGTCTGAGGCAGCCAAGGTGGGCACGATCATCGGAACTGTAGCAGCCCATGATCCTGATGCCTCAAATAGTCCTGTCAGGTAATTGTCAGAGGTCTTAACTATTTATTCAGCCTTTGCATTGAAGCTTTTCATCATGTGATGGGAGGGGTTTTGGTTACGCTGGAAGTAATTAATAAGCTTTATTCCCTTGCAGAGGGACATTCAGATGTTTTATGAGTTTGCATGTTTTAACTTTTATAACCTGACCTACAGAATCTCTGGGAAAAAAAAAAAAAAAAAAAAAAAAGTTGAAATCTGTGAAACAAAGAAAAGAAGATATAGTTTCATAATCCCAAAGGAAAAAAGTCACCTAAAAAGATTGCTCATATTTATAATTCTTTAAGCTTAGGAAGAGTCTATTACTATCTACAGCAACTCATAACGTCTTAAATCAGCCAGGATCAAAGAGTATAATATGCATGTATGCTCGACTAATGATTCATAGTCTTTATGCCCTAGGAATCAGAATGTAATAGGACATAAATTCCCACACGGAAACTGGAGATGAGGTCCCACAGCAGGAAACATTCGAAAAAAATCTTTACATGAGAGAAGTGGACAGGATGAGATGCATCCTGTTCTAGTCAGGATGGTTAAAGGCTTTTGGTTTTGTAAATTTTGCTGCAGCCAAATATCTTCCGTTTTAATGGGAAGAGTTATGATCACTGGAGATTCATAAACTGTCAAGGCCCTCCTCCTTTGTCTTCAGTGTCTGAAAAACCTGCAGGTCTTCCACAATATAATTTCCAAGATCATTAAGAAACCATAAGAGAACACAAATTCTCAGTCTTATATTTGCCTGTATGTAAGGTCAGAGCTCAAGGGCAAAGACTCACCACCTTAGCTAAACCAGTAATGAGCTACTTGTTATTTTTCTTATGCAGAGTAGTAATATTAATTCTCTAAGGCACATGCAAAGGATCTAGAGAGTAATGGTTATAACTTAGGAACTCTGTGAATTTAAACACCGCAGGGGGAAGAACTCATGCACAATTAAAAGTTAGTGCTTAGTTTCATGTGTTTTTATTGCTACTTAGGGCATACATGGGAAAGATCTTTGGGGTTCTTGTTTGGGTGTCACTTCTTTTGGTAATGTTAAGTGTTTCCTTTCATGCATTGAAAATGAACTTGGGAGTCTAGTGTAATTTCTAAAGCAGAGATCTTATGTTGCAAAAGTTAAGCATATGTTTCATTCCTAGAGGTGATGCAAGTGTTCTATCTCTTTCGTTATATATTTGCTACATATTCAAAATAGCTGATTCCTATCATGTATAAACAAGTCCTAGATGAGTGTTTGGCATGAATTTACTTGTGAAATTTATCTTTGCTGTGGCAGTATTTTCTGGCACTGATGCTAGCATCTGGTGTATAATATCTGGTAACCAGAATAATTTAGAATAGACTTAAACTCAGTTCCATTAATACAGGCCATACACAGAACGCTTTTGACTCCTTTGTAAACATAAAGAAGAGTTTTTTGGCCTTGATCTGATTATTTTTTACAATTCCAGCATAAAAAGTAATTATATCACCTGCTAACATCTTAAAGATTCCTTCTGCTTCAGAGTTTCTTGGAATTTGAGGGAGAGGAAAAAAGGAAAGTAGCGAGGATTTATCTATATTCTTATGAACCTACTATGTACATGGTCAAAGGTACTGAAAGATAATATAATTTAAAGCTGTTCTACATATGCTGTGATACATCAGAGACAGATTCACCTAAAATTGGAATGTGCTAAGGAGGATTAATGCATAAATCTTTTCGTGATCTGTTTAAGGAATTTAAACTATTAATCTATAAATAAGTATTCCAACTTCCAAACATTGGATTATATCGATATTAATTAAAACTAGATTTTTTACAATTCAGAAAATGTTGAAATTACAAGATCAGACACAGAACCTTGACAATACCAAGGACTAGGGAAAATAATAAATGTTTTGAAAATAAGAGGTTATCTCATAAGGACCAGAAAACTATTGATGTTTGAACTAGCTTAACTAAAGGATTTAAAACTCCTGCAGCTCAAAGATTTTCAAGTATGGCTGTGAGGAATTAAAGGATTAAATGTATTTAAAATGTTTTTTTTTTTTTTTAGAATTTGAGTATGGATACAATGCTTATAAATAAGGCAAACTGCTTGCTTCCTGTGCATAAAATTATTTTTCTCATTGTTTCATAAGGATCTGTCATCCAATTTATATCACTTGTTTGCTTTTACTCCCTCCCTCCCTGTCTCTCTCCTTCACTGCTTGCTTTGTTTTTGTCTTTCTCACCTCTCCATCTCCTCCTTCTCCTTTTCTCCTTCTCCTTTGACTCTTCAAGTTGCACAGTGATAGTCTTAATAATTGGGAAATCTAAGGATTTCTAAGGGAAATCTGGCAGGAGGTTGAATCTCAGCTATGAGGCCTGCCAAGATTGACTACATAGCAGAGGTGACAGGTATGGTCTCGTGGGGAAACTTGCCAGCCACAAAGCAGCTGTAGAGCATCGCTGACCAAATAAACAGCAGTGCTGGCAAAAAATAAAGTGAAAAATGGCCTACAGTTAAGGCAAAATGAAAGAAGAAAAGAAAAAGTGAAAGAGGGAAAGCAGTAATCCACAAAAATTGATGTTACTGCTGTTATTATGACTTGTTATTCTCTCTCTCATTGTGACATAATACAGCAAAACAATTCTAATTATGTAACAAGACTCTGCACATCGATTATACAGTTAAGAGGGATAGATAAAATACAGTAACATTGTAAAGAAGATGGTTATTACAACACAGAGCAAACAGATCATTGTGTCTAGAAAGTCTCATTTTTTGTCTTGCATAATTCTTTCTTTCCATGTTGCTCAAAGAATTTGGTTTATGTTATATCAATAAGACAATATATCATCAGTGTGTCAGTAATTGCAATGATCACACTTGATATGGTTCAGACAGTTTAATTCATCCTGAGTGCAGGCAAGTGCTCTGGAGTACATACTTGACCTAAATGAGAGTACAAGAATCTGACCCAATAATAAATCTAATGTCAAGAATATTCTAGTTGTAAATCTAAATCTGCCTAATGAACTGTCCCTTACTCTCAAAAGGGATATAAGCAAATCACCCATAGGTGTTTTGACCTTTTCTCTTATGCTGTTTTCAGTTTGCTAAGGAGCTCCTAAGGAGCTCCTCTTCCTAAAACAAATCAGGAGGTAAAGGTATGTTAAGCCAAAGAGTTAAGGGCATGAGCCTGTGTTTGTCTAATGACAGTAAAGCATTGTGAGCTGACAGTGATGACATGCAATCCCTTGACCCTAGTCTACATCATCTTTCCTTTTTCCCCCTTCCCCTGCAGCTCTGGATGACTCAAGGGCTCTTCTGCTGGTGATAGAAAGTTCTGTGTTCAGACTGCCAGCCCCCATGGGATCAGTGCCTGCTGGTACAGCCTTGTAGCACATTCCAGCTCACCTTTCTCTTAGCTGGCTCTCAGGAGGGTGCTATTTGATTAATTCCTGAGTTTGCTTTACAGCAGAGAGGAAGAAAGAAAAGACAGAGGAATACCTACAATCTCACTTAAGACGACATTGTGGGAGTGGACCCCACCACTGTCAGCACAAGTCACTGTGCAATTCTCTCTTCTTTGCATGTGTCTTTGCTTCTCTCAATGCCGCAGGGAAATTAGACTGAGCAATGCTCAAACTAAGAAAACAGTGGAAACACTTCCCCTCTAATAAGAAATCAGTGAAATATTTTTACAAGCTGTAATGGAACATAAATGAAAAGTTTCTTTCATCCTTTTCCTAGGTATTCAATAGATCGAAACACAGACCTGGAAAGGTATTTCAATATTGATGCCAACAGTGGAGTCATTACAACTGCCAAATCTTTGGACAGGGAAACTAATGCTGTTCATAATATCACAGTTTTGGCCATGGAAAGTCGTAAGTATCCATAGAAAGATTTTTATCGACAGTTTATGTGTAAAGCTTCAGGCTTAGCTTTTATGAACTTCATTCGGAGAAATTCTGGCAGTTGGAAACTGTTGCAGATAAAAATAACATATGACTTAATGCAAAAGAAATCTATATGATAAAAATTTTAAAATATTTTGCTACTTCATTTGCTTCCCACCTTATGTATTCTTTTGTCATCTGAAATGCAAGAACAAAGGAAGATAAAATATGTTAAGTCAGCATTCTCACACTAATTATTACAGGAAAGGTGATATGGAAGATAAGGGAGAGTGGTTATCCCATCTCAGTGAGGGCACTCAGAATTGATTGCTGTTGGTCAGCCACAGCATTCTTAGAAGGTATAAAGAAAAGGGGATGTGCATGCTAATGTGGTTAAATTTTCCTGAGTCTAAGGTACCACTGTAGAAGTTATTTTATACTTGGTATCTTTTTCTGGTGTAAGATAAAAATTGTTTAAAAGAATGTAATGCTTCAAATGGATACAAGAAATCTTAGGATGCAAGTTCAAACTTAAACTTGTTCTGCTTCGAATACATTTTGTGAAGTGCTTTTACATTTGAAGAATTAATATCTTCAAATTTTATCTTTGTTACTACTCTGTTCGGCTGTGATAATAAAAAAGTTATCAGTTCTCTGGCTTGCTACTGTAAAAATCATCACGTCTTGATTTCAGTGAGCTTAATTTAACATTTAACCTGAAAATTAAGATTCATTATATGGTGTCTCTGAATTTCTCTTGTATTATCATAAGTAGAATTTTGGTCTAAAAAACCCAAAATGGAAAACAAAAATTTTCCTGGATGGTAGAAAAACCGATGAGGTAGATAAGGGTCATACCTCACACAAATGAGAGTCTAGGAGCACGAAAAAACTTGTACTGCTTTAATTTATATTCATCCTTGCTCTGTCTTCAACAAGCTTAGTTCAGGGGAGGGAAAATTTGGTGTCAAAATGTCTTGCTTCTCTGGTATAGCTAGATATGAGTATCAGTTTAGGATGTGATTCATATCTAAGGTGTTCAACATGCTAATGACAGTATTGAAATACTTAGTTGTGTGTGCACTTTAAATATTTTTGGATTTGCTTCAGAAGGCAGCCTTCTTTTCTCTTACACATAGCTGATAAAATTCTGGTTTTGTCTTCTGATCAATCTAAAGTTCAGGAAAAAAAAGTTGTTTTTTTTTTCCCATAACAATCATGCTGTTCATGTATGCGTAATGATGCTCTGGCTAGCTTTGTGATGATTTTACATCATCTTGCTCTTGCTCTTATCCTTCCATGTGATTTGATTCAATGCTGTGATTAGTGAGTTAGATTCTGAGAGTAAAATCTGAGGTTAACTGAAGCAGCTGAAGCATGTAAATTTTGGTCCAGAAGATCAAGACAAGAGCTTCCTTTATATTTGAGGGAGGTATTATAATTGCTTTGACATGCATTTCCAAAGGAAGAATGCAAATCAAATAGCTAATGACTTTCAGAATAACTTGCCAGGATCTCCTCTTAATTGTTCTATTGGACTTTTTTCTATAGAAAATCCAGCACAGATTGGGAGAGGCTATGTAGCCATCACAATCCTTGATATCAATGACAATGCCCCTGAGTTTGCCATGGAGTATGAGACAACTGTGTGTGAAAATGCTCAGCCTGGTCAGGTATGTCTTGATAGGTTTTATGTTTATTTTTACCAGATAATCAGCCATTCCTTAAGAAAGCCTTCCAGCTTTAAGATAAAAGAAAAATCAGCTTATAATAGCAAAATGAGGCCCTGATGAACAGTACAAGCAAACAGTAAGAGAGATGTATGTATAAAAATTATTGGTTGAAAGTAGTGTTAAAATCTCTGCCTTTCTTACATGTCTAACTGATACATTTTGCTTAACTCACCTAATTTTGAATAATACTTGGAATGCATGCTTCCTCCTAATTTTTGTGGGAATTGGGAAGCAGTAACACAAATTCTGAGACTAAATGCCCACCATTCCAAAAAAGGGTACACACTTTTAATCCCCCTAGGAAGTATGGACCTTAGTGACACAGTTTCACAAGGGGAATATATTCCTATTTTTTATTCCTATATTTTCAGCTCCCAAATATCTTCCAAGTGGTCCTAAACTTAACTAAATCTATGGCTTGTTGTTTCTCCTTGGTGTCCCTCATATTCGACCTTTTCCTCACAAAATACATGTATTTTCTCAGTCTCTCTTCCCACTTCCAGAAAACTAGTTGACATTGCACCTGCATAGATCCCATATATTTCCTGGAAGACTTTGCTCTTTTTTGCCTTCTCCCATGTATTGTCCTTCCTGTTGTAGATGCTTATAGGACATTTCAAAAATCACCTCCCAATTGAAATTGTGATAAAAAGCCACTATGTTTATTAGCTTGTGCTCCTGAGAAACACAGACTATGCATGCTCTTATTGTTGTACCTCTCTCTTTTCCCTGTCCTCTGATCAGAACTGGACCCGAGAATTGGAGTTTCCAATTTTTTGTGGACTTTAAGCAGTGATGACACTTTCTCTAGAGGTAGATTTTGACAGAATTTTAGAAAGTGCAATTTTAAAAATAATAGTAATGAAATTCCAGAAAATAATAGTATACTTATGATGTGCCATTCTGTTTTTCATTACATTTAAAAAAGAGTACAGGAATTCAAATCCTAAAAAAAATCACGGTTTCCTTCTGAAGGTTTACAGCATTGATTGTAGCCACCGATACTACACTAAGAGCCGCCCAGAAGATACACTTCTTCCACTGCTATGCAGTTTAGTACTCCAAGCTCTGGTGAATGACAGAACCTAACTTTCTCCCAGATCCTGCAGAACATTGCTTTGGCCAATAAATTTAGTACAGGTAAAGAGTTGAGTCACACATTATCAGTCTCTACATGCTTAGGAGATTAGAAAACCAAAATGCAAGATGATTAGAACTTGAGGGAGGTTTGATATTGTGATACGTAACAGAGGGTTTATGTAATGTACATGTAATTATGCTTCAATTAAACCCTGATGTATCTCAAAACAGGTGATCCAAAAAATTAGTGCAATTGATAAGGATGACCCACCAAATGGCCATCAGTTCTACTTCAGTTTAACAGCAGAGGCAGCAAATAACCACAATTTTACATTGCAGGACAACAAAGGTAAGAAAATTTTGATTTGGTAAATATTCACCACTAGTACCTTCCATTTTCAATGCAGCATGCTTATCATGACCTACATAAACTTTTGTTCTGATAAGGACATAAACTACAATCAGCCTGCCAAATAATTTTATCTGTAGATTATTTGTCAAAGGAATTAAGCTGTTGTTTGAGTCATTTAAAGCCTTGAGCCAAACAGAGCAGCATCAAATCTTTAAATCTTCCTTTTTTTTTCCCCCCCATCAGTCACTCTTCATATTTTTTCACTGTATATAGAGTTTTTTTATCTCAATTAGATTTTACCTTGTGGCAGTGACTGAAAAATGTCCAGGAATTCATGTCTTACTAGTATAACTCAGGGCAGAAAAAAATGAGTGCACGATAGATGGAGATGTTTTGTGATTTGTAGGGATTTTGTTTTGATTTTAGAAAAACACATCATTTCAGTAACTAAGTATATCCCCTTTTGAAGAATGCTTTTGATAATGAAAGCTGCCTATAATATTTGCACAGACTTCTTATAACTGTTTCCTCAAAGACTCCCACTGACATTCCATTTCTGTTAGTTAAAACATCTGAGAACATACTCTAATTACTGCCCTCATTAGTTGCACTGCACAATACAGCAGCTGGGCACGTGTCAGGCAGTTTAGCTATTAGCTGTAGCAAACAGAACTAAATAGACAGGGCATTGCTCTTGCATTGCTCTTTTATGGATCAGTACTTAACCAGAGCTACAAAGTCATCCTATTAGTTAAACAAGAAAAACAAACATATGGACACTGAAGGACACTGTTTGTACAAGCAATCTTTGAATAATATTCAGTAAGTATAATATGTGAGCTAATAAAATTCTTTCATGCAGGTCTTCATTGCCTTACCTAATGTGTTATAATGCTTAATTTTCTCCATATTAACAGTTTGCAGCTTAAAACTGAAGACTCTAATAGTAGCAATGATCAAAATAATAAAAGCGCATTAGAATAGGACTGCTCAGAAATCTGATATCATGAAAATTGTAAAGCAGTTCATGAAAAAAGACCCTCTTCCAGAGAACTTGTAATTTGATAAAAGTAATAATAGTGCTTGTAAAATCAGTGGAGGTACAAGACACAGCAGCAGCTATTTCATTCAACATTACTTAATTTTATGCATCTCTCATATGATGTTATATCAAGAAGTGTTTGCATATTTTGCCAGATAGATCATAATAGATGACAGAATAAATTACTGATTACCAATATATCTGTCTACGGATAGATAGGTAAGTAGATAGACAGACCAAGTGAATGAATAATTCTATACATCCTGGGGGATGTAACTCCCTACCTCTCAGTAGCTCTGAATCTGTACACAGTGAGTTTTATACATCTTCTTGAGCACACAGGCTTTTTAATCACACAACTCAGACCAGTGTCAAACTACACATTTTAGACTGATTATAATAGCCATCTTGAATCTCAGAAGAGTCTGAAAACAACCGCATGTCTTCGTTGCAAGCACACTTACCTTGTTTGTTCACAGACTGGAATATTTTTGCATTCAAAAAAGGTTTCATTGATTTTCAGAACCTATTCTGCTATTAATATGGTCATTGCTTCCATTAATATGATATCTATATCTGTAAATAATTGAAATAGATGCTTGTAAATGAAGTGGAAATGTGTATTTAGATACCTAATCTGATCATTGAAGGGTAATTTTTTTTCTTTTTGTAATGAGCTCATCTTCAGCTGTCTATTCAGATTGTGAACACATGACCTTAGCTAAAAACAAATGGACCTCTGCATATTTGAAATATTCTTCTGTTGAAAATAGAAATCTTATTGTTTAGTTGTGTGTGATTTCCTAGTTAAATCTTACCTCTGCAGCTTCAAAAATATATGACTGGGAAAGGTAAACTTGTTGAAATAATATTAATGTTTTTATAAAATCTTTAAGTAGGGGGCTATATTATTTATAGGCTTGTATTTTAGAAAGGTCGCATATTTTATAATGTGTGAATAATTCTTTTTATTCCTTTATCTAGATAATACTGCAACAGTATTAACCAAAAGAAATGGATTTCGAAGACAGGAGCAGTCTGTTTTCTACTTGCCAATATTCATAATGGACAGTGGATCACCTTCACTTAGTAGCACTAATACTCTCACCATCAGGGTGTGTGATTGTGATGCAGAAGGTATTGCTCAGACATGCAATGCAGAAGCCTATATCTTGCCTGCAGGACTTAGCACTGGAGCCCTGATAGCAATATTGGCTTGTGTCTTGACACTGCTAGGTACGTCTCCTTTCTGTTACCCTTATTTTCCATTCAATGCACTGTAGCAAAAGATACAAGCATGTAAGCTTCAACATTCTGCTCTGCCCTGATTTCTGTGATCAGGCACAGATAGTATTCAAGAAAGAACAGCATTTTGTATCATCGACACAAAAAAACCGTTAGATTTGGATTATCAATTTAGATACTTTGTTTCTATATCAACCTGCCTCCAAACAGATATAAGAAATAACAGTAAAAGGAAAAAAATATGTCTTGCAGTATTTAAGAGATTGGCAATGCAATTAATGGAAGCATTTGGTTTAGCATACTCACCATATAACCAGTATCAATGTTTCCCTTTTCCACAGGTATAACTGTTTTTAAACATTTACTGACTTGCATAGAACAAAAGATATTCAGAAAATAAAACAGATGCAATTTCCTGATGACAATTATAATTAATTGACATCATCTACAGAATGATCTTTTGTTACTTCTGCAAATGGCACCACAGCTGGATTTCATGTTGAGCAGTGAAACTGCAACTAGATAAAAGGCAATGGAAAAGAGTGGAATGGTGTCAACATCCTTGCTCGCCTAGCATTTCTCATGTAATACTAATTAAACAGTAAATGGGAGAGTAAAGGGTCAAATCAAGAAAGATGAAGGATAAAGTAAGCAAAAGTGAGGTTTTCCTTTTTGTCTGTCTGAAAATTCATATGTTATCAAGGGTAATTACACAATAATTTTCTTCAGTGTTGCTATCAATTAAGAGATTTTTCTATGCCCTGTCTGTACATACCAGTCTAAGGAAATGGAGACCAGTCTTCTTATGTTGGAATAATCCCAGTGGCGTTTTATCTGCCACTCTTATCAAAGTTAATTTGGATAGGTCAAATAAGAGACTTATGTCCAAACTTCTGTTCATGGCAGCATTTCCACCATGTATAGAAAAGTCTTCTTTTGCACTCTGATTCATGTCGCTGAAAACCATTAGAAGGAAATGTTCCTTCTGCTAAAAAATTTCTAAAGGACTCCAAAAAGACAAACTTGTTGCATACTTTTTTTACAGAGCAATAAAAATCACTACCACTGCAATGAACTCAACCAACTTACTCAGTAGCTATAAATATATATATGAGAGGTGGCATTTCTAAAGTTTTTCCATCTCCGTGACATAAAAAATCTAACACCATAAGACTTTATTCTCGCTCAACACATGGTTAGACCTAGGTTTAAGAAATGGAAGGGAATTATTGCCAGAAGTTTTAATGAACATTTTTAAATACCACTTTTCTAGTAGCATTTCTAGCCAATTTATGTACACAAATGAACTTTATTTGGACATGAAGCTAAATGTTAGAGTTCAAAAAGATATAAAAATATTCCCTTATATCAACTAGCATTAGTATCAGTGAAAAAACACCCGCTTTATACTTTAGTCCAATATACTTAGGAGTAAAAGTCCTGGAACCATAGCAATTCATTTGATCCCAAAATGAAATGTCACCATTTTTGTTATACATGAAAAGAGCATTTCTGAAGAAACTTCTGTAGGTACCATGCTGCTTTTTCTGGTCATAAACCTTTCTTAAATAGAAGCAGTGGGATTACAGGAAGATCATTGAGTGGAGACACAGAATGCTGGCACCAAATAACTTGCTTATTCTACTCAGTATACCAGGGGTCAAATATAACTAATAAACCAACAAACTTAAGCTTATATTCCAGTTATTTTTAAAGTGTTCTGAACAAGAGTTTGGGAAAAAATCATGCATATTACCACCTCACCACTGATTTTATTTGTCAAAGACTTTGGGTTTCCAAAATCATCTGTCTGAAGGCATCAAAATTGTTTATCCAAAAAGACATTTGTATGTGCCATATATCATCATTTCTAGTTTAAACTGTTCCTTTTGAGTACAGGTCAAAGCTGCAGGAGCATGTTAGACTTGTAGGAACAGGTTTGTATGATAACCCTGGCTTTGAGTGCTGCATTTTGGTACTGCATCCTGTTTTAGTCTCAGCCACATGCCAGTGTTCACAAGGAAGAGGTACCTAAGCATCACGGATGCCCAGTGAAACCCAGCTGCATCTCTGGTCCCAGAGCCTTTCTTCTTCTCTTATTTGCTCCTAGAGTATGTTTTCTTGGACCAGCTGAATGGTGGTATTTCTAAGAATTTTCATCCCCCCTTTTGCTCTTTGCATTCATTCCTGAGTAAAATGCTGAAGATCCACTAGTACAGCATAAAAAAATAGGCTTCAGCTGTTGGCAAGTGGTTCCACGACTAGGAAAAGGGATGCACATCTTTCTGTAAGGCTTTATCAGTGAAAAGAAGATACAGTCTGCTGGATCAATATCTTTCCTAACCCAAGATTAACATGCAGTGCAAATCCAGTCACATTAATCAATGTCATCTTAATGTGGGTGTCAGTTGTAAAGAAAGAAAGCGTGAAATCTGCGTGGATGGAATGAATACATCCATTCTGGCCCCAGTGTCTTGAATTCTCAACCAGCTCTTAGTTTTTTTAAGTTAGTATGGTATACTTTTTTGATCCTGCCCCGTACATGCCTATGGCTGATATCTAACCATTTGTCTTTACCAAGACCCAGATTGTCTCCGTGGGATTTCTTAGTGTTGTTACTTTTACTTAAGCAACCAAACAGTTTTAGATAAGCACAATGTTTTCACTGATTCTAAGAAGGACGAACATTATTAAATCACACTCTTTTCTGATAATTGCATATAACATGGTATAAACTGTTTTTTCAAATGAAACTAATTTTTAAAAGTTAAAAACATTTAAAAACAAAATCTCTTTCTATCTCCATACTGACTGATGGAGTTTAAATTGTAAATTTTATTTCACAAGAAACTTCCAGTACTTTTTTAATTACTCAAAACAGCTTTCCAATTATGCAGTAAGGCTAAGTTTTACAGAAAGAAAAAATCCAAAAACTTCTAAAAAAAAAGGCATATGAAAAGGTAGTTTGATTAATTTTGGACTGCTCATAATTTTGAGGAAAGTAAGTAGGAATTTTTAAACTTTTCTGAAAATTATATGGTAATTTAATTCAAGGTAATTTGTTTTTCAGTTAGCATCTTCCAGAAACAGTAATTGCTTTTGTAACAGCTGTTTAACATAAAATGTTTACATAAAATCACACACACAGAATATTCACCTGTAGATAACCTAATCATATTTGAGAGGTTAAGTATTTTCTTTGTATTGATGCAAGGGAAATCTAGATTGGTGCAATACTTCTTTATGATTTTTGTCTTTCATACTTCTAAAAGTAATTTATTACTGTCACCTATTTTCTTAGGAAGACTGAAGAAAGCTTCCTATTGGTGTGGCACTAGAGTTTACAAGAATAATATGTTGATAAAGCTTGAAAATATAAGTTTAAATTATTTTTTCAGTTGAAAGGAAATTTGTTATCATTATCAAAATACCTGCAAAACCCAAATTAAATTGGAACACATAATTGTGACTTGTAAACAGGAAGAAACAGTTCTAGTCATAAGAATTCTATTCTCTAAATTGATATAACGTGTACAGAATGTGACTGTAATATGCGAAGGATTTGGCCTTGCAGTTTTAAAAGTGATAAATGTGCAACTGGGGGAAAACATTTAGCTAGGGGTACCCAAAGCAACACTTCCACAAAGTGGTTGAATATGAAATGCAGCAGATGTTTTCTGAAAGTTAGGGAGCTGATTAGGGTCACTCAATGTGGGCATTTAAAGGTCACAGTCACTTTGCAAATATCAGTCCAGACTGATTAAACAACAGGTATAAGTGAAGCTTGTTAAGTGGGAATTAAATTCAAGTTTCCCGAGTCTTGGTCTCTGTAATCCCCAAACCTTATCTGACTGTACTGCCAACTGCAAGGTATAACTAAATAGGTTATTAGTGTGCTGCTTAGATGGCTGAGGATCTCCAATCACCAGCTTTATGAATCATGGCACACCTAAGGCATAAATCAGTGTGCAGATCTGCTGGCAGCTGATGCGGCTTATTGCTATAGTAAATTCCTGGCTCAGGGGTGTAGTGTATACAAAGCATGGTAATGCTTGTGATTTAGCTCTGTGCCTTTCTGTATAGCTCTGCATGTAGTCTTCTCCCTCAGGGCGTCTCACGGCTTTTATGACTTCTTTACAATTACGTTGCAGTTGCCTTGAGTACAAAAGGAAAAATTAATACTAAACCAGAGAAATATGTTCAGGGGAACTAAACCAGACTTATTACCAGATCATATCAAAATGGAAATTTCAGGATAATTCCAGAAAGCACACTGAAAAGTGGCAAAGCAAAAATCCACTCTTGCATTCTAAGGTGCTTGTTTAAAGACTCATTTGGGTGTACTGAAGCTACAAACATTAGCATTAAATGTATACTAGACACAGGATAAAACTGTGTATTACCACAGCTAATATAAAGACAAATTATTTTTTTTTTTACTATTTTACCTATTAAAGGAAATCAATATTTTTAAAAATTCAGGTAAATCAGAAGAATTAAAAGGTTAGTTTAAATTCATCTTTGTTAATTCTGGTTATTAAGTCTTTGTAATTAGTTGCTTAAAATATCGATTGATTTGTTTATTTGTTGCATCACATGCAAAATCTGTGTTGTCATTTCATCTCCTTAGTATGAGTTGGATGTTTCAGTATGGAGCCAATGTAGTGCCCTCAATGTGCAATTCATATGTGCCTAAACGTTTTCCACTTTATTATTTATTTTCAAAGAATCATGAAATTAGGTTTTTAGAAGTTCAGACAGTCCCTAATTACTAACTTAATCTCTGCTTTTGTCATAAATGTAAGAAATAAAAACCTACAATGACTTAATGAGAAATGAAAAAAAACTTTGAAACCATTTGCATTTGATTTAGATAGCAGTGAAAACTGTTTAGGGCTTGTATTCATCTCTGCAGCTCCTGCAATGCAGCTAAGGCTTTGTTCATTTAGAGGTTAAACTTTATTGTTCATGGCTGCTGGAAAGGCTAGAAATTAATAATCTTATAAAGTCATCTAAATGCTAAAATATTTAACCTTTAGAAAGACTCCATATTTTTCTTGGCTTCAAGCAAGTGTGAGAGGTAGAAGGAACACTATATAAAACATTCATTGTATCTTGATTTTTATTGTACCTTTAGGCAGACCTTCCTACTAAGATTCTTATTTTACACTTATTAGCATGTCTTTAACTTTCAATGTGAAGTATGTTAAGAGGGATGGTGGAGTAAAAATGCATTTACATTTGAGTAAATTATTAGGTGCTTACTTATATGACAATAAAAATGTGGCAGTAAAGGTTAAAAAAAATAATTAAAAAGAAGTTATGTCAATAGAAATCTTGGTTTAAATATCTATTTGTACTGTTAGCAAGCTACTTTCATTTTAAAATAACTTTTACAATAAGGAAAAACATTAAGAGTGGAGTGCAATTGTATCTGATGACAATTTTATGTTCTCTGCCATATAATTTACAGCTTAATTTGTATTATACAAATATCAGAATGTTTTGAAATTTCCCAAATGTCACTTTAAAGGTCAATATTTCATATTATGAAACTGCTTATGTAAATATTGTTCAAAGCAAAATGCCCCAGACTAGTGGCTTCTGAATTCAATACATAAAGGATGAATCAGGTGGATGCCAGGGGCAAAAAACGTGAAAGGATTATGCTGATTATGTAGTAATATAGTCACGAGACATCTATTAGTAAATGGATTATTGAAGATATGCTTGGTAGCTACTGAGAAAAGAGGAAAGAATTGTCACCTAATATAATTGTCAGAAATTTTAGGGGGAGAAAAATGTAGTTGCAGTTTTATTTTTAGACATGTGTGGCTCCAAAGGGAAGTAAAAATAATGCAGAAAGGCATCTCTGGCCTTAGCCAATTCCAAATAGTGCCATCATATCTGTAGACATATACAGCTTTCTTGCAGGTACAAGTTACTGGTTTATTCTAGCCAAGTGGTCCTAATATTAAGTCATTCCTCACAATGACTAGATTGATACTGATTTTAAGATCCCTCCATGAAAAGGCTTTCAAGAATAGTAGTCCTGCATCATGCAATTTATGGAGGCAACTTTTGAGACTACCTAGGCAACCTCAAGCTTAATTTTATCTCTATCACCTTTTAGCTTTTGCTTTTCCATATGTTTCTACAGCATTTAAGTGGCACTGTTAGTAAAGATTGACAACATTATCAATGCATATAATCACAATTCTTAACATTAAAAATAATCATAAAATCAGAAGAGATTAATTAAATGTAGAATGACACTTTTCAACGTACTGTTATTTTTACAATCATAGTGATGCCTGTGATTTCCTAGGAGTGTCATTAACTCAGCAACTGTTATCCAGATGTTACAATATAGTATTAATTATTTTCCAGGAGGATGATTCACACTCCATCATGTCCCACAGATGGGTGCAATATTCATAGTATTGGTTCCATATTTTTTGTGTCGCCAGTGATGTTACTCTACCAAAACTGTATTAGAACAAGAGGAGCCTTGAGCTAGTTTCTTGCAGTGCTTTTGGCTGCCACTGCAGTTTAGTATAAACTTTCAAGCTGAAAGAAATTTTATGAGTTAAAATTAAATAACCAATTACATTTCTAGTACTGGTTCATCCAGTAAACTCTAACCCTAGCAGTTCTCATTAGATGTAAGGCATAAATCTCGAGTGCAGTACTTAGCATTTTACAGGAAAGTGAGGTCTTATATAGAGGTGGTTTCATTCCATGAACTAATACAATCTTACTTTACACATTGCTTAAAATTTTTTAACTTTATTCAGCAGATACTGGTCATACACTTTAATTCAGTCACTTCCCAAACCATGGTTTTTAAATTCTATTCTGTCAATTTATGGATGTGCTTTCATCACTTGGGCATTTAAGAGTTCAGGAAAGGGTATATATATGTGTATATTTTAAAATTATTATAGTTTGTTGGCTGTGATATTTTCATAGTCAGACTGCACCAGTATTGAAATTTATGTTTAACAGACAATACAGGGTACTAGAATTAGAGATGAAGATGCTAATCCTGAATGATTTGGGAAATAGATTCTTTAGCGCCTAAAAAGCTTATGGTTTAAATGTTATTTCATAATCTGCTAGGTTTCACATCTAACTGCATAAATTGCTTGCTATTTCCTTGGGTCTTTGCCATATAAATTAATGAGTACTTCCAACATTAGGAAAAATGCAAGAAAGCTTCAGCACTGCTAAAACTCTAGTTTTCCTTTGTTCCAGTTCTTGTCTTGCTGATTGTCACCATGAGGCGAAGGAAAAAAGAGCCCCTCATTTTTGATGAAGAGAGAGATATCAGAGAAAACATTGTCAGGTACGATGATGAGGGTGGTGGAGAAGAAGACACAGAGGCTTTTGACATGGCTGCCTTGAGGAACCTCAACATCATGCGAGACACCAAGACCAGAAGGGACGTGACACCTGAGATTCAGTTCTTGAGCAGACCAACTTTTAAAAGCATCCCGGATAATGTCATTTTTAGGGAATTTATCTGGGAGAGACTAAAAGAAGCTGACGTGGACCCCTGCGCGCCCCCCTACGACTCCCTGCAGACGTACGCATTTGAGGGGAACGGCTCGGTGGCGGAGTCGCTCAGTTCTTTAGATTCCATCAGCTCAAACTCTGACCAGAACTACGATTACCTCAGTGACTGGGGCCCTCGTTTTAAAAGGCTTGCAGATATGTACGGGACCGGACCAGACTGCTTGTACTCCTAGCCTTGGATCCTTTCTCTGAAAATGCACTGAAGAATATTAAAACAGAAAACTCAACCTAACAGACTGAGGAAAGTTGTAAATATTTCTCCATTTTTAAGGTTTTAGGTTTTTTGGGTTTTTTTTTTCGCCTTGGTGGAACATATATATCTTCATTAGACTTGTCCTAGGAACTGCACTGACCACACAGAATATGAGCATTTGGTGGCATTTTTGATAAAATGAAATGCTCAGCCACGTTCAAATAGATAGCAACCCTCAAATACCTGCAGAGGCAACTCACTTTCAAGAGTATGTTATGCAGTCACTTCAGTGAGCTGGTGATACTCTGTAGATGTCTTCACAGTATTGCTATATAGAGAATACAGAGTCTTTGTTTTAAGAAGAAATAAATTTCCAAATGTATAACTCAATACAGTTTTACTGTACATGGTATTTACACAGGCAAGGTTTTGTTTAGCAAATTTTCTTTGCTGTGTATATACAGCTTACTAGAACAAAAACAGAAGGACTGATGGAAACAAACAAAAGCCCAGGAAATGTGGGCTTTTCTTCTGTTTCTCCCTGTTTGTTCTCAGAGCTATTTAATTAGAAATCAGTCTAATTTTCTGGGTAGTTTTTTGAGAAATTATTGTTCGTACTATGAAATTCCACAGTGTTTCATCAATTTACAAAGTAGATTAAAATCCACATAAAATGATAAATATGGAGTTGTAGTCTTATGACTGGGAAGTTTTGTGATGCCCATGTAGGCATAGAAAAGGTGTTGCTATCTATTTGCTATTTTTTATCCTCTCTTCTGATTTGTACAGGAGAATTTATCCTTTTTTATTATCGTTTGACATAAAGTGTTATATTTATTTTGGAACTCCAATCTCCACTAAATTCAGGTCCATTTTACTGCCTCATAGTTTTAGACTTGTCAGAACATGCTGATTTTTCTCCAGTCTCAGATAAATGTAGGAAATGAAGCATGGAAGCAGAGAAATTACAGTAAACAATGCCACCCACCATTCATCCCACAGAAAGGAGAGCAACTCCAAGGATGTGCAGTTGTTCTGCTGAGCCATTACAAAGTCTGAGACATTTAAAGAAAACATTTGTACATTGAAATTTTTGAAAGAAGACTGCAGAGGTAGCTGGGAGTATCTTTAATGCAAGATTTAATTTTCAAGGTTAAACATGCTATATGCTTCAAAGACTGTAAACACCTTGCTTTTCTCCTTCCCCTTCTCTTTTGCTGCTGATGAATCACAGTAAAAGATTTTTCTATTTTTTTCTTATGTTAAGCAATGTATGCTATTAACTTCAGAAGTCATCTTTAGATCCTGCTGCACATAAGTATTATTTCCCCAAGGTGTTAACTCACTACACAGAATTTCTATGCTGGTTCAGGAGTGCCAAAACAGAAGGACAACTATTGTTGGTTAATATACTGTATGATTTTGAAGTAGTATTTCTTAGAATAAGACAATTTTTTATGATTCTGACAATATTTATACTTCCATCTTTCATGATTTATTACTAGATAATAAGGCATATATTCAAGTAAAATAGTGGGTTTAGGTATTATTTCAGATTTTTTTTTTTGTTTTGTTTTAGATAAAACGTAGATGAGTTCCTAAATTAGAATCTGTTCCTGCAAAATTTTTGCTTGTACCTAACTTGAAATGACTTGACCTGCCTGCAATTATTGAGAGGTACACAGAATTGTTTACAGAACTGTTTGTGAACAGAAGGTGCTCCACAGAGGATGATGCTCACTCTAAAAGTACTTCTTTCTGAGAGAAGGATCCTTGTACTGAAATCATAATGTATGAATGATATGAGGCTGGGAGATGGGAAATTATCATTACGGCTTTGTAATTTTTGCAGCCCAGCATTATCAATTATCTATGTGAAAGTGGCCTTCAGCTCCAACAGAAAAGAAAAATAATTTTAACCGTCTACAACATACTTAATTTGAGTTACATTTTAATAGACAATCATTGTTTCATAATTCAGTAGATTTGCTTCTAGTTGTTTGAAATATATATATATAGGCATATATATATATATATATGACAGATTTTGTAATGGAACTGACAGATATCGTCCATGACTTTTAGTCATACATGTAAGATTTTCAATAAAAAATATTAAAAAATAGAAAAAAAACCACCCAAACATGTGTATACAGTTTAATGAGAGCAAGATATGCTGCAGAACTTAAGCAGGTATTAAATCAGCAAGGTTTTGAGAGAACAGTTTTTCATTAATCTCCTTGTTCTTTGTGGGAAGACAATTATGCATCTGGATTAAGATGTCAAAAATGCTGATTTTAGCACATGACATTCACAGGAGATTTAAATGTGGTTTAGAGTAAACAGCTCAATTTCTTTGGTTTTACAACTTCTGTATCTGTAAAAATCCCAAAAACCTCCACTATTAGGAAACTATGTTAGGGTGGGGGATTTTTTGGTGTACTTTCTACAGTTAAAAAAAAAAAAAAAAGCTTTATTCTGATACCATAAAAATTATTGCATATATATGTTTTCAGTTTCACAGTTCTAATGTAATTGTTTCCTGTTATGTTCTACATGCTTACCTACTGATTGTATTGTTGCAGTAAGAAAGGAAGGTGGAAATCCTTTATGTCTGATGACAGATATTACTATAGCATATACATAAGGGTGTGCGTAATATACACACTATATAATGCTCACCAAAAAATCACCATGGCTATAGGTTTTACAATTTGTAATCTGATTCAAATTCTTTTGCTGAGTCTTATTTATGTTGCATAGCTGGATGGCATAAAGTATATTCTACTGACTAAATAATATAAAATGAAAAAAATATTTTCTCTGTTCTGGAAAAATAATGAAATTATTTGGGCAAATTAATTAGAACAACACTTTAAAAATACTTCCAATCATATTTATTTAACTTCCTGAAGAGCTTCAGTATCTAAATAAAGGCCACAAATCCTAGATAAAAAACATGTCAAATATTGCAGTCACTCCCATCTTACGGTGAAAAGCATGTCTTTCCTTCTTCCATGTGCTAATTGAATGGCCTTATTTTAAACTGAGATTTCCAACAATCTTGAAAAGTGCAGTTTTAAGACTGCTACTAAAATACCCCTACATAAAATTAAGCTGTTAGAAGAAGACTTAAGGTAAAGACTTCTTAGTCTGTTTTGACCACTGTGGAATCTACTGAATTCAACAGAGTCAAACAATGGACATTATATTCCTTATTCAAAGTAAAATTAGTGTACTTACTCTAGGGTGTATTCCTGCTAAGACATAGCACAGGACTTCCTAAGGCTTTTAGTTCTGATGGCTGCTTAGTACAGTCATGGTAGGACTCATAAACTTTGATGGTATCAGCTGAAATTTCTCCTACTCTCTAAAAATTAAAGGAGAAAAAACCAACTTCCTTTTTACTCTTTATTTTGTTTGTTGCTTTGAAAGGGAGAGGGATGATTCATTGCAATGTCCCTTTTCAGTTAAGGCCTTTTCTCATTTTTTTCCTGTTTACCATTCAGGTGCTAGCAATAATTGATAAAAAATGTTTCCTATAATTTCATTCTTTTAGAGATTTTGGATGAAAGCCTGTTATAAAATTGCAGCATCCTATTTTTATGGATAAATACTCGTGTGATATAAAGAAAAGTCATAGCTTGTCATTCTGAAAAGGAAATAAATATAATTATAAATAAAGCATACCAGGCTTTTAAGATCCTTAAAGAGTTGAAAGGTGAATACAATTACCTATATCAAATCTAGTATTAAATTCTTGATTGCAGTCCATCACGTGACTGCTTTTAATTTTTTACATATAGATTTTTTGTCTACTTTAGAATCTATGCTGCTTGGAGGCATCATTGTCTTCACCTCATTAGTGACAGAAGGGGTCAAATATATTTTTAGTGGTCTGTGACTCTAAAAGTGAAATGCTAAAGATAGAAATGCCGCTTTATTTGACAGAAATGGGAAAGTCTACCGGATACTAAGAGCTCTACAAATTGCTTTCTTAATTATGCTGTCCTTAAGTTTGCCAGATCTACATCTAAGATTTTCAGATACATCCTAAGATATATTTTGACCCCAGAATGATTCCTTCCACACAAAGAATTATTTTTCAGTTCATTTTTAATGCAGCTAAAAATGTATATTAGTGTTCCCTGATTTTTTTTTTTTTCTAATAGATTTCTTCTTTAACTTTTGTTCTTTGAACTGGGGTAATCTCAGTACAAAATATAATCTATTTTCTACATGAAGGGGGTGAAAAAAAATCTACAAAACACAAGTTTTATTTTGCAACTATAATTTACCTTTTTTTCACAAAAGAAAGAAACATTTTTTCCCTGTGGTACATAAAATCTGAGAAACTTTAGACCATGCAATTGCCTACAGAAATATATTGGTTGAAAAATTTTAATTTACCTTATCATTATATGACACAAGATTTTAATAGAATCTTTATGTGAAGATATTTTATATATCTAATCAAACACAATGAAGGAAGAAATTGGCATAAGAATTTTCTGGAAATTAGAAGAAAATCTAATTTGAGGCCACAGTAGTGTGTTGCGGACACTCTTCATAAATGAACACATATGATATAAAATTATATGTATATTTAAACATTCCACTCCCAAACCATTTATTTTAAAATACGTTTTTTTAATCAGAGAGTATCTGGAAAAAAGTAATCCTACTCTCAAAAACTTGTTTATCCCCATCAATGACTGAGGTAGAAAAATATAATTTAGGCTCAGGCAAAACTTTTAATATTACGCCCACAATGAAAGCAAATTGGTGTTATGTTTTGACCCAAAGTAGCTTAAAAGCTGTTAGAAGTGCTTCAAGGACTGTGACTTCTGTGAATTTTTTTAAGTGATGGTATCAATTGAAATTCCTATTCCTAGAAATTAGCTAAGGTTAAATGGAATTTAATATTTGGATGATTAACTAAGGTCATAAACTTGTGCTGAATGCTGAACCACTATTGACACAAAAAAAAAAAAAAAATCAAGGCTTTTACTTTCTTCTTCTATTCACCAGTATCTCAGTCAAAGTCAGAATTTCATTGTCCACCAAAACAAAATCATGTCATGTCAAATTTGAACACAGTAGGTAATTAGATCTTGTTTCTTCCTCACAAAGGCTAAAAGACCTTATCATTCTATTCACATATTCCTTTCTGATTATGTCTTGACTGCCTACGTCATTCCGCCTGAGACCTGTGAAATTGTTGTGGTTTGGGGTTATGTTTCTGTCAATGTTAAAATTGGTATTCTTGCTGAAATGCTTATGTTTGAATGAGCTGACCTTTTTCATTGATTGTTTTGGGTTTGTTTTTCTTTGGTCAAAACCATACCGTCCATGTATATCCTGACTTTTCTCCTATTTTGACTCCAAACCTACCATTTTCTGTACTGTTAAGAGCAAAAAGAAAGTCCTGAGGTTCTCCCTCTCTTTGATGTTAAGAAGCTGTGAAGAAAAAGATAAACAGAGGATCAACAGACTGCAGTGAAACTGGTCTGTCATTTTCTTGAAGCACAAACTCACAAATTCCATAGTTAAGATGCCATTAACATCATTAACATCATTCAGATAATGACATGGGTCCAATCTTAAAATCTTGAAATATTCTGGCACTACTATCAGCAATTTTTACACATTTAATGAAATAATATTTTAGAATTGTCAAGGTTTGTTACCTGTAACTCAGTTTCACCACAATTATTTATATCATGATCTTTATGTTGAGAAAAAGAAGGAAAAATTGCAAAGTAAAACAGCCCAAGTACAAAATGCCCCTATGTGCACTGACATTTAATGCAGCATTTTAATTACTGCTCTGCCTTAGTATTCCTCATACACTGATAGCTTTTCCTCTCTTTGAGACTAACTACTAATAAATTAAGATAGTGTGATATTGAGCCAGATATTCAAGCCACATTAGACCATTTGAGTCTGACAAGAATACTCATTCTGAATTTTAATGTCCTTCTATTTCCTTAATGATCAGAATATCCTTCATTATTGTCATCAGACTCTTGAAATTTTATGGACAAAGAAGTGTTTACTGATTCACCTACAAAATGCTAAGCAAAATCTTCATCGTGTTGAAGTACTTGGCAGATCTCCCTATGGCTTTCAGGAGCTGTCAAGATTTATACATTTTGGGGGAGACAGATAAATGATCACTTACATCATCAGGATGGGAGAGTGTTGCTTTAAGTTGGAGACCTTTTCTTTTTGCACAATCTCTTCTACTGACTTTCCTGTTGTGGGAGACACAATCTCTTAGAATGGTAATGCAAGTAGCTTAACTGGATGTTTTTAATGGCATAAGCTACTTAATTACTATCACATAGTACACATAACCTTGCTTTACTGAATAGTACCCTTGCTCATAAAGATAATTTCTGTGAACATGCTAAATACAGATGGTGTTAGGAAAGATTTTCATTTGATGAGGTACCAATGGTAAAATACTGCCTGGAGAACAAAACCAAACCAAACCAAAACACAAGCAACAGTTTCTCATTAAAATAAATAGCACACAGAATTTTCAGGCTATCAAATTATTATACTTTCCTCAGACTATGGGGCCATCTGTAGCTTTACTGACTTCAGTGACTGCAGGTACAATCCAAATTAACCATAATCTTGTTTTGAAATATTTCGTCTTGCTGATGCTTCAGATTTTACTGAATCATAGAAAAGAGCTGTAGCAAAAAAAAAAAAAAAAAAAAAAAGAGGTTACAAGTATCAAGATTTTTCTGGTGTTTTTAGTGTTTCATAGATAATCTAATGATTTGAAAAATGTTTTACCAGTTGCTAATGGAATACAATTTCCTTTCAGGTAATAATATTTCCATCCTGTAGAACACTTTTCCAACAGGCTGCAGTGCTCGGCATGGCCTGGCCTCATCTTCTTATTCAAATATAAAGAAACAGTTATTAAGGGGACAGATTAAACACATAAGTGATAAGATTAATAAGAAATTTTCAGTTAATCAACACATTAACTTTTCCTGTTCAAGATGTGAGGAAAACATGAATAAAGCTCTCATAGGATATACAAGCTGTTGATGCAGCTATAGATTCTGTCTGGATATTTGTTCATGTTTTTCCCTTTCCTTTTCTAGTAATTTGTGATTTATCTTTCAGTGGAAGTTAGCATGTGACAACAGAATAAAGTAATATAAAAAAATGATATGTAGTAGCCAGCTGATCATAAAAAAACCAGGTTAATATAGTACGTATGACATATTTTTTTTACTGTAGATTAGCACAGGTCAATATACTTTATTGGGACTCAGAATAATGTAGACCAGTTTGGCTCATGCACAAAGCATCTCTATGAAGGGATTTTAATTCAAATAGCTACTACAAAATGTGGAGTTATTTAAATATTCAGAAGCCATTATTCATTGGAAATAAACAGACATAACCGACAATAAATACTGCTTGTCCTTCTGGGAACAGGTATATATATGCAGAGAAGTCAGAAAGGACAAGCTCTTTGAATTTAACACCTATAGGATGGATATAAATTGGATGAAAATCCAATTGACTACATCTGAAAGCAAAATAGAAACCCAGGAGGCATCTGTCAATGGCATTCGTTCTAATCAGTCTAATTTAGCCAATTAACCTCATGTGTATTAAGAGTTGTCTTACTTCAGTTTGGATTTTGTGTACTACAGAAAACACAACTTCTGGTCAATTTTGCATTCATGAAGAGGTAAAACAAATACCAAAGCTGTGGCTGACTGGCAGTCTGGAAGTCTGGCCTCACCTACAATATAAAGACTGATGGTCTGTGGAGGCCATGCTGCATGTCCAACGAAAGGGAAGATTTCCTCAAACCCCTTGCGCTTGATTTGTGCGTCAAGACCTCAGGAAAGCCAAGATCCTTGTGCCCAGCCAGTTTGTCAGTATCCCACTATGGGGACTCTCCACTGAGCAGTCCACTGGAATGGAAGGCAGTTCAACTAACTTGTTCAAGGACACACACCAACAGCACAGGAGAGACCCCTCCCAGGTCCCCGCAGTCCAGAGTGTTACTGCCAGTGACTGCCAGCACCCTTGAAGGACTCACATGAGCAATTTATAGAATAAAATTATTAGTAAAATAGAAAATTGTAACAAGTTAAGGTCCAAAGTTTGCTGGTGATAGTATTTGACTGCAAAAACATACTCAAAGCAATGTATGGATAAGCTCTAATTCCCTGAAAGAGTCAGCTAGAGATAATAATTCAGTGTGCAGAGAGTGTGATTCTTGCCCGATAGACATCCTCATAGGGGAGAAGACATGTTCAGCTTGTCAACTGATCCTGGCAGTTATCATGGAGTCTCCCCTTACTTCTCCCAATTATTAACTTACTTTTATAATATTTCTTTGTGTCTAGGTGGAGCTTGAGTGACTAGACATACATCATTCTCAGAGAGGGCTGCTCATACCCTGGAGACAGGTAGCTTTGGGATGGAGGTGAGGATCAGTATTACGTCTGTGGTAACCTTGGGATGGAGATGGGCATCAGAATTATACGTTATGAGAATGATTTCACCCTGGTTTCTGGTTCAACAGCAAGACATCTCTTTTTATCTCCCTTAGTAAGCAGCTAATAAGTGTCTTATCAGTTAAAGAGTATAATTGAATTTCCTCCTCTGCAAAGATTTCAACAGAGCTTGGTCACCATTTCTCTACTCTGCTCCACTGTCAGTTTTATCCCTCCCTTCCCACACACATATATTGTGTGTGGGAAATCAGGTGTGTTGACCACATTCCATCCAAGGAACAGCAACTGCATTTCCCCACTATTCTTTTTGTACTCTTATAATTTCTTGGTTTTCTTTAAATTTTGCCTCAGTCTTTTTTTCCTGTAGTGAATGACAACGTCTTGCTGTCTCACTCTTCATCCTTCCACTGCTCATCTGTTTCTCTAGCTGGTATTTCCTAGAGGAGAGTTGTAACTTTGTGAATTCCCTGTGTATGGTGGTTCATACCACCTGATCATACCATCTGATCACAGATGGTGATTAAACCGTAAAATCAGAACAGCAATACTGATGTTACTCATACTACTAATAACCATGACACAGTCAAAAAGAGGCATTGCTGGTCTTGGAATCAGAATATCAAGTTGTCTGCCCAGCTTTGTCAGTGATCTGATCTGTGGAACTACTTGATCCATCTTTTCCACCTGTTGACAAAAAGACCTGAAGAGGAACAGAGCACTTTCAGTAATTTGGAGAAAGAATGTAATACGGCAACATTCATGTAACTGTTTTGTTTGTTTTTTGTTAGTTTACTTCATTTTGGCGTAAGTCTGGAGTAAATATTCCCTAGCCAATATCAGCAACAATGTAATCTCAATGATGTATATAGGATGGCAAGAAAGCTTCAGAAATGCAGTCCTGAAAATTATTTGGCATTAAGAGGGCCTACAGATGCAATGTGATAGACATACCTATGGGATGGAATGCTGTAAGGAAAAACAAACAAACAAACAAACACAAAAAAACCCCCAAAGACCCCCAAAAAACAAACAAAAAAAAAAACCCCAAACCCAACCAACCAAAAAAACCCCAAACCAAACCAAACAAACAAAAAAACCCAAAAAACCACAAAATGGTTTCCAATACTTTAATTTCATACATTTTATTATTCATAGAGTTTCAAAGAAAGCGCCATTAAAATTAATTTGCTTAGTCATTCTGTTGTTGAAGTAAGCATCCTCTCAAATCTCCAGTGAAACAGTAGCACACAAATATTTTGTAGGACTAGGATATTTTGTACTGAAGTAAGAGAAAGCTACATAGCCTTCTGTTGAGTATACAAAGCGTTAAAGACAAATACTTGATTGATGTTTTAATATGAAAGAAGACATATTTGCAAGTAACCAGAAAGGTTTTGAGAATGTATTTTCTCCTCAACTAACTTATTTCAACAGCTGAAGCTTGTTACTACCCAATCCTAAAGTAAAACATCTATCTTTGTAACCTTATGGTTACCTAATATGAGACTAAAAAATAAAAACTTTATTGATATGGAAGCTCCATCTGAGGAGGGATAATTAATTCATCTTTCTTGCCATTTAATCAGAAGAAAACTCAATGGCTTTGTAAATTTAAAAATCTGTCCTCTCTTTGGAAATCAGAAATTAAAGAAATTAAAGGCTCCCTCCCTAGCAAGTTTTATTGGCAAAGCAATATGTGAGAAAAGCTAATGGCCTTGAACAGCCAACCTCACCAAATGATATCTCTAAGATTAATCTGCCATGTGCCTAAGGAATCATCAGATTAGAAAAGCAAAATCACTCTGTTAGAAAACCAAAGTGGAAGCAGTTCAGGTAAGCTCTTATCAACTTCAGTAGAAAAACAAACTTTTGTCTATCACTTTATTTCTGTAATTTTTTGGTGAACGGAAATTATGTAAACCAATTGATAAAGAAGAAATTAACACATTATTAGATTTAAAGGTGACCATGCTGTCCAAAATTAATGTGTGAAATAATTCATCAAGATTCAGGCCAATAAATCTGGACTACTTATACTTTTTCTGAGTGAATTAGAAATGATGCCAATACTCTGACAGCAAAATTCTTTTCTGAACTGAGTGGGATCACAGAACATGTGTTCTACTGTTTGGTTTCAACATGCTTAAGATAAAAAAAACAAAAAACAATACTCAGAGAAGCATAAGGCATGACTTCAAAGTTCTCAAAGAGGATTTTTTTGTAACTACAGTAGTTGTTTTATTTGCCTTCTAGTACCTCAGATTTTGTGCAATATAGTGGCAATTGTTTGGTACTATGTTTCTTATTATACCAGCAGTGAACTGACCCAGAGAGCAACAATATGGTTTTCCAACATATTCAGCCTCAGAATTTTAGAGGTATTTACGTGCATGACCAATGACAGTGGGGCAGCTAAAGACCTCTCAGGGGCCATGATCAGAACTGAACCCTCATCTTATAAATTCCCCAAAGACCAGACATTTGAGGACAACACTCTTTAGACAGTGGAATGTGACAAAAGTCTCTACCTTACAAAATCTAGTTAAAGGAGGGAAAAGAGTGATATACAATCTTCATCTTGTGATGTTTTCTTATTATATTGAAAGTAGTCTTACCAGTCTTTTATCTACAAATAACCAAAGCACTGCATGAACCTTTATCAGCACAATTCACATTAAAACTCTGTAAGCTACATTCTTTAGAAAGTCTCTTTAATTATTCTTGGGAATCTTTGGCATTTAAAAAGGAAGTATTTAAAAATTTCTAGATATCTATGCCTTATTTCTCTATGTATTGGGTTTACTTGACCAGGTTTTAGTAGTAGGGGGCCTATAGGGGTTGCTTCTGTGAGAAGCTGACTGAAGCTTCCTCCAAGCCCATCTGAGCCAATGCCAGCTGGATCCAAGATGGATATGCCACTTGCTAAGGTCAAGCCAACCAGAATTGATGGTATCTCCTCTGCAATGACGTATTTAGAGGGAAAAAAAATATTGTGCAGATGTAATTTTGGTCAGAGAAGAGCAGGGTGAAAACGTGTGAGAAGAACAACTGTGCAGACACCAAAGATCTTTGGTGAAGGACAGAGAGGAGGTGCTTCAGGTGCTGAAGTTGAGATTCCCCTGCAGCC
Organism: Acridotheres tristis; assembly: GCA_037013685.1. Taxonomy (NCBI): domain Eukaryota; kingdom Metazoa; phylum Chordata; class Aves; order Passeriformes; family Sturnidae; genus Acridotheres; species Acridotheres tristis. The sequence goes on along the minus strand of CM072886.1, from coordinate 96,209,819 downwards.
TGTGGTGAAGACCACGGTGAAGGAGCTGTGCCCCTGCAGTCCATGGAATACGAGATTTCCTGGTAGGACTTGTGAGCTGTGAGGAATCCATGCTGGAGCAGGGTGGGCCTGAAGGACTGCACCCTGTGGAAAGGGACCCACTCTTGACCAGTTAATGAAGAACTGTAGCCTGAGAGAAGGATTTACACTGGAGAAGTTTATGAAGAAAGATTTGTCTCCCCAAGCAGCGGCAGAAACAATGTGTGATGAACTGACCATAACCTCCATTACCTGTTTCTCTGCATCACTGGGTGGGAGGAAGTAGAGCTGGGAAGGAGGGAGGGGTAGGGGAAAGGTGTTTTTATGATTTGTTTTACTTGTCATTATCCTGCTGTAATTTTGTTGGCAATAAATTCCATTAATATCCCCCAGATGATTCTGCTTTGCCCATGACTGTAACCAGTGAGTGAATCCCAGCCCTTAACTCATGAACTTTTTCCTACATTTTCTCTCCTCAGTCCAGTTTTGGAGGGGAGTGATAGAGCAACTTTGGTGGGCACCCAGCATCCAGGCAGCATTAAACCAATGAACTCCATGGATGAAGAACCATATATCAATAAGGCTCTTTTTTTTACTATTTAGTCTTTTACAAAATCTAATTTTTTGACAATATGAACAGAAGCATAAATCAGAGTATCTTGTGTTTAGGAAATTACCTCTGTTTAGGATAAAACCATACCTCTTGAAACAACTTATTATTTTTTATTTTTTAAATACTTTTTCTGTAAGCGAGATTCTAACGACTTTTGCATTACAAGACAGACAGCAAATGTTAAAAGTTTTATACATATTGTCCAAGGACATAGAGTAGTGTTATTTACACCTAACAGGCAGAAGACTGAATGTCTACAAGATGACATGATGTTAGGTTAAAAGGATGCAACTTAACCAGCTTAGAAACAGCACATCTTGTTTACAACTGAGTGTATTCATCAGAGAGCTGTTAAGTATGAATTATTAAACTTAGAGCACTTCAGAAAATGTAATTGAACATGGAAGAATAAATATATAAATTATAGACTGCCAGAAAATAAATTTAACCTTCTTCTATTTCTAAAATAAGCACAAAATATAATATTAGCATACAATTTAAAGGTAATTAGCAATGATACTACACCAGTTTTATGGAGGTTAGACATGTTAGGAGCTTGAAAATAAATGACTTCTTTAACAGACTTCTGTTAAAACCATATTCCTTCACTTTTTTCTGTTATTTCTCCTCTCCTTATTCCCTGTAATTTATTTTCTCCTTTAATAAATTTGCTTTGTTAGTCAACCTCTCAATCTCTAAAAGGATAAGATATACCAGGCACTCTCACTATTTGAGTTACAAAATTAGATTTCAGGAAAGGGTTTTGTAATCAATGCTTCTAGTAATGCTGCCTTCTAGATCCACCTTCAACAAATTTCTCTACCACTATTTGCATATGGTCAGAATTTTTCCTCTTTTTATAAAAGGCAGGTAAAAGACATAAAACCAATACCCTGCCTTATGTTTTCTTCCTCTGCATGCGTATTCTATGAATATACATATACATTAATATAATATATTCATATTTTATGAATTCTGAAAGAACAGCTTTTCAAGAGGCTGTGACACTCTATAGCGTAAGAATGGAGTAAGACTATGGACTTCGTGCCACAGGAAGTTAATAGTGGACTAGGAAGAAAAGCCTCATACCTATAAGAACTGAGTTTTGAGTAGGAAGGAGTTGCTAGTCAACAGTATTTGAAAGACATTACTTTAAACTCAGGTGACAATCAGGAAGCCTATGTTAAATGCATTTTGTTTTGAAACTAGGTCATGGAGTGTAAGTCCTCATAAAACTGCTGACCATTAATTTAACAATGTTTTCAGCAATCTCAGTAAAGTCAAAAAAGAACTAAAACAACACACAGAATAAAATACCCTCTCACTGATTACAAAATGTTTCCTTCAGGCCTTTTTTTCAGTCATACCAGCTGTATTAGCTGTCACAGAGCAAAAACAAGAAAGCTTTAAATGTTAATGAACTGTTAATTCAGCATTTTTCTTAAAACATTGGAAACAAAAGAAGATTGTTGACTAAGCAAAGATAATTCAAGTTAAGGTCAGTCATAAAACCTCCCTGATCTTTAATATCCTACCATGCTCAACTTTCAAAACATCAGTTATATTCAAATCTTACCAAAAGTAATCATTAAATGAGATATGTGTTTAGATGGACTTTAAATCCATGTTTTGATAAAGTTCCAGTCTTCCTTTTTCCTCACTTTTTTTTTTCCCTTTCAGCTATAAGAAATTGCAGAAGTTCACCATGTAATAAGCTCAGTAAAATTCTGGAAGTTACAAGTGAAACAAGTCTGAAACACTATAATTTTCTAGGCATGCATTTAAAAATAGATATCACAATAACTTCAGGAACAAAACATTCTTGCACATGGAGAGGGCAAATATCACTACCAAGAGCTGAAGTGAAGCAGAGAAATAAATTATTTTGAATCAGAAAGCATATTTGTAAGAGAGTTAGCCACAGAAAGTAATCTGATATATTGAAATGTAAGACCAACATTAACCTCTGCCTTTTTTTTCTAATTAATGGTGTTGATTGGCTTGAATGATGTACACAAGTATTGGAATGGAATGAGCAAAGAATTATTTTCTGTAAAAAGGGCAAATTTGAGCATGATCTTTCATTCAAAGCAGAGGGCGGTCATATGGAAGAAGTGCCAATTTTACTGAATGAAAAGAAAACCAACACATAAAGCATAACATGTGTCCAAACAATTATTAGGAAAACAATGACAAAGTATGGAAAAAGACTCTCCAATAATTTTTTCTATGACTAAATTTCAAGGAAGTACAGAAACAAAGTGAAAATAGTCAAAATACAGTTAGGCTGAGTCTTTTAAAGAAAATTATATCTGTCAGTGACAAAGATAAAAATAGAAAAGGGTCAGCAGGAAAAGGAAACAAGAAAAGTGACACTCATACATGCTCAGAAAGGAGAAAAGGTCGATATTAATCTATCCAATTGCCAAAGGAATAATATTGCTTCAGACTTTCTTTTTTCAATGTAACTGCTATGCAGAAAAAAAAAGTAACCTATTATAATTTTAAAAACCCACACCAAGGAAATAAAACTAAGAATTATATGGCAAAAGTAAGAATATCTGAAAGGGAATAAAAACTTAGATTTCAAATTCTAAAAAAAAAAAAAATTCAGTATAGTCCCTTAGTGCCTGTCTTGAATAATCTAGTCCTTTAAAGAATCATCATTTGAAACTGAGACTCCAGTACTATGAATGAATGATGGAAATGCTCTCTGAATGAAGAGAAGAAAACAGCTCTGTGACTACATCAGATATATGCACATAACAAGCCTTGCTGCTGTATAATGGTCCAGAACATATTTTAGAGAAAAACTGCCAAATCCATGGAACTCTGTGGATCCTTGATCAAGTTATAAAACTATTCACCTAGCACAGTAGATTCACTCCCTATATATTTTTTGGAACAACACATATATGCATATTTTCTTACAGATGATCTATTAGATCATTGTAGTCAAGTAATTCCAATGTGTCTAGAGTTACAAAGCACTTCATACAGTTCCCTATAGAGGAGTGGATTTATATTCGTTAGACATTGTGAATAGCCAGGCAATAGGAATCTGGTAAAAGTTGAGTTGAAAAGATCAGACTTGGAAGAAATTAGACAATTATTTCCCTTGGTCATTCTTCTTGAGTTAGATATGTTTAGTATTTTAATTAGAGGCTTTTATGCAGGAAGTAAGTGGGTACCCCGAAATGTGTAAATATTAGAAAGTAGAGTTATCCAGACCTGATCAGTAAGTGGAAGAGTTGGATGAACCTGGGAGCTAAAGCAATGGAAATTAAATTAAATTAAATAATACAAATTACAAATATAAATACTTTATGATTAATAAAAATTTGAGCCTATAAATGTAAACTACATTCATTGCATGACTTGAATACTTTGGTAAGTACCAGGATGATTCTGACAGGGTTGTGAAAATAGTAACATCCTAGAGTGCATCAAACAAGGAATTTTCATTACAGATAAGAAAATATTACTCCCATTTTGGAACATATTACCATGATCTTACTCAAAACATTGTATACAATATTGCTCAGCTGATAAGGATAAAATTTACCTGAATTTGATACAGAAAAAGATGATAAAGACGACTGGGGAAATGGAAAAATCTCTACGAATTCACATTAGAAGACTTAGTAAAACAAATGTGGAGTAAAGATTACCCTCTCTATAAGTGTGAAAATGTAAGAAGGACAAGAATGATCTTCCTTAGAAGATAATGCCTATGCATCTCATACGAGATGGTCATGAATAATGTTATCACCATAATCAGAAGGGAGTTTGTACGTACGGTCCTGGGATAGCATTTTCTAATGATTTTGGCTCTAACACTGAGGTTGAAAAGATTAGAGGAAAAGGGATTACATAAAATAGAAATCTTAATTCTCATGATGAAATATTATATGTATTCAACTCAATTCAATTAATGTATTCATTTAAATTTTCAAAGGTTGTTGAGATAAACATAAGGGCTTCATTGATCAAAAATGCCAATCCTGCTTTTTGGTACTACACACAATTTATATGTCACCAAGATTACATCCTAGACAAAAAAACTGGCTTTTGTTTTGGTGTTCCATCTTTCATTCTTCTTCCCAAAAAGCATTTGGACACTGATCACTGACTGCAGTACAGGTTCAAAAGTAGCTCTAGCAATAATGATAATTTTTCGAGTGTCTACATGGTATTTCATGCTTAGATACCGAAGTGATCATCATATATCATTAAAATAATAGTCAGGAAGTAATTGCAGACTGACTGTCAGAAAACATTGGAAATTTGTTTTAATTTGCTTTCAATCTCCTTACCTAGATAGTTTAATCTGACAAATGCTTATATTTTTTCTGTAATCTAGGACAGTGTCAATGTCCTGGATATTCTCAGCTTTATTTCTGTGCATTTTTGTAGCTTTTGATCTCATGTAGAAATACTGAAATCTTCAGTTGGATGAAAGAACATACTATTATGACTTTTGAGTTTAGATTTCACAGTGTCTGTCCTAGAAGATGCCATTCAATCTACAGCTGGTGAGCACTGACCTCTATTGCTATAGAAACTCTTATTTTCCCCTGAAAGTACTCTTTCCTTACTTAGTTGCATTTATTTATGCATTTAAGCTGTGTTATTGGCTTTATTTCCTACATGATTACAGAAGTAATATCCCATTTTGTGTAACCCTTGTTTGTGGGGGTCTAAAAGCAACATTCTGAAATTTACAATTTTGACATTGCAAGGAATAAAATTCCAGAAGTTTGAGTGCCTTAAACAGTGCAAATGTATATACCTCTAAAATCACTGGTTTTAGTTAAGATGCTCTGAATTTTCTTTTTTTTTCTTTTTTTTTCTTTTTTTTTTTTTTTTTTTTTTCCCCTCTTTACTGAAACTTATTTCACCTTTTCCAGTTTCTCTAATTTCTGGCTGAATATCTGAAACTAGCTGTTATCATTCCTCTACTGTATGTCACTCAAGATTGTTTTCCCAGTAGTTAACTGGAAAAAGACAGCTTGGGCTGGTAGGAATAACCTCATATTTGCAAACAGGAGTCTTCATCACTAAGTTATCATGACTGATGCTGCTCTATATATATCACTGAACAGACAAGAGCAAGAAGTCCAGAAAACATCTGCAGTATTTTTGTTGACAGAACCCTAGAAGAGAAATGAGGAAAAAAGAAAAACAGGTTGTGTTAGATTAGGAAGAAAAAGGTAAATTAAGGAAGGAGAAAATAATATTTTTTATACTTATAAAAATAAATGTAATTTCAAATTTTTTACTATATTTATATGCAAAAATAAATGTAGACCAGTTTGAAAATAGACTTGTATGAATATTAATTTTTTCTTAATATTTTTCTTCTCTACTTATTCTGCTCTATTGTGACAAGAAAGTAGCAGGAAATTCCTGGACGTATTTTCTCAGTTCTTTTGCTATCCATTTTAAAGTACTAAATTTTACATATCAGCTTTGTGAAATACATATTTTTAAAGTAAATGTAATTTATATATAGAAAACGAAATGACAAAATATTAGACTCGCTCACAGTAGAATCATGATGCATTTAAATCAGTAATGCATCTGTTTCCCTACTTAGTGAAAGGTCAGTGTAGAATAAAAATAATAATGATAATGAAAATATTTCAGATATATATTATCTGCTGTGTGTGAAGAATTCAAAGTATATTTGAAGTAGCATTTAGCCAACTATTAAAACTCTGTTGACACAGGAAGATAAGAATCAGGGCACAATTTAAATGACTTACCCAAGGCCACACAACAATTCAATTTCAGTAACAAAAACAAGATTCCATGATTCTAGTCTCCTTTGTACCTAGCTATACTTCATTCCTGCCAAGCATCTGTCTTACAGACAAATACTCTTGTTCTCAATTGTGAAGTGAAATGAAAGGAAATGAAGTCACCTTGTGGGATTTTATTAGATGACCTGTCTTAATGAAATATTGAACTCTCTAAAGATGGTGCATAGAATTTATCTTTCTGGTCCTAAATATGTTAATAATATTCTGTTACTCTTTCTTTTGTAGAAATTTTGGAAATAACAGAAATGTGGCAGTGTCAGCAGAGGTACATACTTACAAGACCATCTTTTACAGCTGGGTAGATTTAAGACTAAAAGAAAGCAGATGTGATAGCAAAGGACTGACTGCATTAACAGCTTAAATGCAAAGTAAATGGCATATCAGACAGAAATGTGAAGGAAGTGAAATACCTTCTATCCAAATTTACACATGCAGTCGCAGCTGTTTCCGAGGTAACACAATGTGCTTTTCTGAACAGTAATTCCCCAAAGCAGGTGTAACTTTCAAGGGATGAGTCAGTGCAGAAAGACATTCTATAACTATAGAACTATAACTTTTCTAACACAAGCAGTTAGTTATTTTAGGTGATTTTTTTTTCTTTACTTAGGCTTTTTTAATTATTCCTAGCAAAAGTTTGTCAGGAAAATAAGTTCAGTCTTCTGGCAAACTCTATATATGCTTCACGTAGGGTGATCTGTGGTTCTGTATATTAGTAAAAGCAAGAACAAAAATAAGTTGGTAAGAAACCAGGAGGAGCAAGAGGAAGCATGGGTTTAAAGTTTTACTGCCTGACAGAACAACTGTCTATAAATCTTCTGTGAATCTTTTACCTTTGCAAAACTGGGTACTAGCCAGCAGTGTACAATCCAACACAGTCAAGGAATGCAATTTTTTTACTGCCTGAAGCCTCTGTAATTTCTTATAGCTTTTCAGTTTGCATGTAAAATGCTACTATTCTGATCATACCCACACATCTCTGCACACAAGATAGTGATTACCTAAGGCAGTGTGGAATCAGACCAAGAAAGGCAGGGAAGAGTCTTTCCTTATGATCAATATTTAAGTGAGAAAATACAGAATAAGAAGTAACACATGCATTTTCATAAGTACTCATCCCCCCCCCACAGTGTTTGCAATTGCATTAAGCATTTTTTAATTATGAATTCAGACAGGTGTTGAAATATTCAAACTGTATAAAATTTTCCAATGGATTACCAATGCATTCAAATCCATTTAAAATTACATTTTTGTGGCATACCTGTATAAAATACTACTTACTCATCTCTGCAGAAGTTCTATTTAATACCTATACACATGCTTAAAAACTAAACTCTTTCTGCATTATTTTGAGGTGCCGTAATGTACTTGTTAGTACTTTGTTCAGAATGCTAGGGGACTAAAATATCTAACAACACATGGAATGGTACAGCATCTAATTAAAAGATCTGTTGATCTTTTATAATCTTTGAGTACATCTTGCTCCACCTTAATCAATTTGTCACATACTCGGAGGGAGGTTTAAGGTGAAGGACTGTAAGCAGGGTTTGTGTGCTTGTTATTGCATATGATCCCACAAAACCTTTTACAACATGTGATCAACTCTGTGTTTCTCATTCATTCTTACATTTTTTATTCACAGATTGCAAGTAGAGGTCTATAGCAAAGAAGGATATAACTGGCTGCTTTTCAGCACTATAATGGAAAGTAATCATCCATCATTTATGCTCTCCTTCCCTCTCACACAGTCCTACTCATACGTGGTAATAACTGCAGTTTGGATGAAACTGCAGCAAATATAAAATATCCAGGTTCTGCTGTAATTTTGAGAAATGAAAACATATTTATGTGAATAATTTCTAATACTACATCAGCCTTTTTGATAAGAAGATGATGCCATTTAAGGAAACCTTGAAAATCTGGAGAGGTGTGTTAAGATATAAATGAGAAAAAGTTAGACAAAAATGTTAAGAATGGCTACAGTTCACACCAAAGGCCCTGTAATAAAAAGTGAAAAATTGGTTTAGAAGAAATCTAGCAAGCAGAGGATGTGCTGAAAAGTTCTCAAAAAACTTTCCTAGGCTTGAGAGGGGAGTTGTATTTCCAGGTCACACGGTATATGACATGTCCTAGTCTATACCACCAGGATGAAAGTCAAGAATGGAAAGTGCTCTCACATCTCTAGGCATTTATGTTCTTCCCACCTTTTATCCCACTCATACTTTGTTTTCTTCAAAACAAACTACCCACTGCTGTATAAACATACTTCAGAGACTTCATATTCTTTGGTAATAAGTTTACTCGTCAGAGAACCAAGGACCATTATGAGTTCATGCATATTCCTCAGCTGTTACATGTGACGTGGCAGTAATGCTTACTTATTGGCACAGTTTACTTACAAACTGTGCAAAAAACAGGCTATTGCACTTTGAGAGGACTTTAATCTATCAGTTGATGGGATTAGTTAGGAGCTAATTGGTTCTGCACCTTTCATTTCTATGGAACTGCAGTAAAATCATTAAGATTGCTGTGAACAAAGAATTAACAGGATTTTTCTGCTATAGAAGCAATGGAAGAAAAAGCAGAACACTAAGCCTATAAGAATAGCTTGTGCTGATAGCATGTAGCATCGATTTTCAAAACATCTGATTCAATAGACAAATAACTGAATAAATTCTGAAAGACTTTAGAGGTTGAACAAGATGGAGAGATTAATCTCTGAAGAGTCCAACAGACACATGAAAAATTATCAAGTAAGTCACTCACCTAAGAAAAACTGAGGAGGTGATGAGTTGATGCTCTTTGGAACCTGCATTATCCCGGCACAAACTAGTATTGTGCAAGAACCTTGGTCATTACACACTGAAGAGGAGGCTAAACTACAAAAGTCTTGGTGCTTGTGAGTATGTGAGCATAGGCGTCAATGTGATCTAATGTAGTAGGGTTTATTTAGTTAGTTATTTATTTCCATTTTGTTTCATTTTTAATAAAATCATCTTTCACTCCAACAGGATCTGCACTAAGTGTTGCTAAATTTTTTCTACTGTTATAACATTACTTCCTACTTTCTCTATTTTTATTTTGTTTCTATTTTCTATTTCATCGCATATTTTCCTTCTGCATGAGCTGAAAACAAAAAAAAAAAAACAACCCCCCCCCCCCCCCCCTCCAAAGAAACCCAAATAACTAATCAGGAGGTGGTCCCTAAAATTTGTTTCACAAACAGTACTTTACAGCCATAGAGGTTTAGAAGAAATAAATTGCCAGAAGCTGAAGTACAGCCAGGCTATGAACAAGTTTCAAAAATGTCTTCTTTAACAGAAATTAAGCAAATGCCTTCTGTCAACAAGCTGTGACTTTTTGTGCTTCATAGACCTAGAACCCTTTAAAATACTGTGGAATTCAGTAAAGGTTCAGTGGTTAGTTTGACTTGGTTGTTACATGATTTCTCATGTAATCATGTAATTATCAATGTAATTTGCAAAAAATTAGAACTGTATCAAAGACACAGATTCAAGAAGTAATATTTATTCTTGGTTATAAAACAGAAAAGGATGAGGAATGAAATACATCTAGAATGGCTTTCACAGTATGAAATTCAGTTGTCCTCTGCATTGCCAGCCAACTTGGAAGGCCAGTGAAAAAGTCAACAAAGGACACTCTTCCAATCAGATTTTGGGGACATCTTGTTTCCAAAGGGAGATGCAGAAATAATGTAAATTCTATATGAAGAAAAATTGTATGCATTTCAAAAAAGGGCTGTCTGACCCTCTTATGTTGGAAGGACTAGACAGCACCAATGTTCCAGGAATGCAAAGTGAGAGTAAGTAAGAAGAAATACCTCAATTAATTGCCTATTTTCTTAAAAAAGAAAAAAAAAAAAAAAAAAGACAAGAACAAAAAAAAAACCCCTGCAATTTCTACCAAGTCAGGTAGTTCAAGCTCTTCAAGCTATAAATGGAGAGAACGTGAATGTCTCACATTTAATTAGCAGGTGACAATTTAGAATGTTAGCAACTGGTGCCTATGTCTCTAGATAATTTCAAAGTAATTAGAACCACCTGAATATTAGTTCAGTTTAACTATCATTGCATAGTTAGCATTCTTCCATACTGCCCATTAGTTTAAACATCACCAGTCTTTGATTACTCAATAAAAAATAGGGAAGTAGAAAAGGAAAGAGAGAAATGTAGGAAGAAAGCATGAAAGGGTTAAGAGACAATTCCAGTTTTTTATTGTAGTAACTAAGAAATTTACAACAGAGGAGGTCAGAGAGGGAGGTAAGTATGCTGTTGTTTTCAGTTTCATCTTTTGTTTAGATATGTCAGTGGTTCAGTTCTGAATGATGCCTGTGGCTTGATCCAGAGTCAGAGAAGCAATCATATTATCTCCATTTTCCCTGCCTAGGAACATGCCATTGACAGCCAGGTGTACGGACCAGGCACAGCTTTATGTCTGATACGATGCAGCTGTTTTATTCCATGCAGAATAAAAAAAGCAGATGAAAACTAGAGAGAACCTGCAAGTATGAAATTTAGCTTTGTAGCCAAAGAAACAACTGCAGCAGCATTCCCCAGCTGTGCTTATTACTGGTTCACAACAGTGATAATTACCAAATTTTTATATTTATAGAAAACTGGTGCCTCATAAAGACCCAGCTGCACCTTTATCTAAGTACAATATGTAACCATTTTCTATAAATATGGACATTTGATGGAAGCAGATTTTAATTGTTAAAATGCAGAATTAAATTATATGAATTTTTAATTATTTATTCAAAATGCATAAAAATTCTGCCTTTCAGGAAAATCGATCTGATTCATTCCCATTTTCACTGAACACATCACTGATCATTTAGTGATTTTTGACCGTGAGAGCTACGGAGGGATTTTTCTTTTTTTTTTTTTTTTTTTTTTTTTTTTTTGCAGTATGTCTTGACAGGAAACAAGCAGATTATCAAAGTTTTCGATCATAATGGCTAATGTGCATAAAAAATGACTATGCAGGCTATAATGCTGGAAACACTGGCACCAAGAAGTCTGTCAGTGGTGTGGAGCTGCACAGGTAGAGTAAGACAGAGACATTGATTCAGATGAGATAGGTGGAACACTTCAATTATTTATCTGCAAACAACCGCAGCAGCAGCAAACCCCTGACATAGCATAAGATGGTTAACTCTGAACTTGGAATAGATCTTATAGTCACTAATGTGCCTCAGAGGCAGTAGGCAAGTTGTCAGTAATTAATGGCTTGTGGATTTAAGAAAAGAGCAAGGTGTCAGCATTTACACAGTGGAGGATAGAAAGTACGTGGGACAAATCTAGCTGACAACTGCAGGGAGTTTTGCAAGTGTTTGCAAATGGCATCTTAAGAAATATTCATCTGAAAAATGACTATACTTATAAATGGATTATGGTATCTAAAACTCCACACGTCTTTTATTGTCAGTGTGGGCTGCTGGTCTTCTTCCATCTTGTTTAATAAGATTTACCTTAAAATATTGTCCTATTTTAACAACAGTAGCACCAGCCAAAGTGAAGAAAAAAACAACCAACCCTATTTTTATGTCAGAAAAACTTCTTTCTTTTTATTAGTCCAAATGATTCCAAAGGTTGTTTCTCTATAGATGTGTGTGTGGCAGCAATGGCTATATATAACACAAATACACAAAACTGGCAAGGTGGATTTCAGTCTACTGCTGATGAGCTGACTCCTTTTATCCCTTTTCCTTGCTTGAAATAAACTGCTAAGCTTTCAAATGCTATCCTGTCTCCATGTAGTCACTTGACGGAAATGGATTTTAAACTTTTCACCTGTTAAAGCTCTTCTTTTTTAAACAGCACTGAGGGAACTCAAAGCAATAAAAACTAGCAGAAGCCACAATGTCATCCAGAGACAAGGAAGGGAAGAACTCAGGTAACTAAATTGCTGCTTAAAATGTCAGCAATTAAAATTAATTGAAAATAATTAAGGACTTCTCATTTTCTTGTTCCTGTTCAGTGTTTGTTTAATTTTTATATTACTACTATAGTAAGTTCATACACAGGCTGAACAGATGTGGGAAATGATCTGCAGTTTCATTCCTGATATTTGGCAGGAGGGTGCTGAGGCTCTGTGGCAGCTGGGCTCAGGGGACAGCACAGCCTGGCAGCCAGGACCCATCCCAGCACTCCAGCCAGGAGAAGGCGGCCAGGAGGGCTCTGGGGCATCCCTCCCCAGCCCCTGGCATCGGGAACCTCCGTCTTTTGGAGCCCAAGGCAGGGCTGTGGGGACAGAGCAACGACAGTACTGCTTTTGATCATCATCTCAGCCTAGTGATCTCCACTTCCAGAAAAGTCACACGTGGAAAAACAGAAGCTTTCTGGGAAGCTATATTTAATGAAGTTTTGATAGGAAGCATACTTTTATCTTATTACAAGAATACAAGCAAAAAACCAAAACAAACAAAAAAATCGGTCTTCCTTGCTTTCAGAAACCAATGTTCACTTCTTCTGTTTTCCAGCTAGGATTTGAGCAACTGAAAAATCAAAATATTTATTCTGAAATTAAAATGTATTAAAAGCACCCAGCACTTTCTGAATGCAAACACTTAGTGGATGAAAGTGAGACAAGACTGTAACAAGTAATATTCTTATCTAGAAAAAATAGTGCATTTGTGAACCTACCACCACTTCTTTGCATCTGAATTCAGACTAAAGCCAGGCTGGTATTGACTACCAACATTCACACATCTTCCCCTGGCTTCTTATGTTCCTGGCTGTTCCCTCTGAGTGGTCCCTCACACAGCTTTTGGGGGCTTCAGCTGTAACAGTAAATGCTTGTAGGCCAGTGGTGTAGGCTACTGGTATATACCAGATGAGTCAAACAATCTGAGGTAATGACAATCCTTGGGAATTAACAAATATGGAAAGGCCAACACCCCAATGCACCTTAAACTTAACTTTTGTTAGTGTTTATTGGTTTTAGGACATTTGGACTTGATTTCTCTCAAGCAGAAAAAAATGTTAAGCATGGGAGAAGTAAAAAAGGTAATTTAGTCTGCAGAGAATTGTGGAGTGATTTTCACCTAAAAAACATTAAGAACTACTCTAGGGAATGATGGGGCAACATGCATGGAGCATGAAAAGAATAGCCCTTTTGAGTTTTTTATTTTTAATAGTACTTTCAATAATAGTAATAGTAATAGTAATAGTAATAGTAATAGTAATAGTAATAATAATAATAATAGGTGTTTTTTTTCTTCTATAGACAATATCTTTCCCAGCTGTTGCTAATACTAAAGTTATGCTTGTGTTGGGATCAGAATATGGAGCATTCCTTAGCAATAGCTTATCCTCTACGTCTTGCTTTTTTGAGATGCTTGAGCAATGAATTTTCTCTAGTCGGTATTTGCTGCCTCATCAGGTCTTCCTCACTTTTAAAATGTAAACTACCTTCTGCTCTCCTTTGATTCCTTTAATTTATTTCTGAAACTTCCATCTGAGTCAGAGTATTTCCTCCAATCAGCTGGTGTGCTGCCGGGCTTTTATTTCTTTTGTAGATTGTGTCAGTACAGACACACTTAAAGTTGCCCTCGTCAGCATAACTCTCAGTATTACAAGCCCAAGTTGTACGGCACAAGACTTTTTATTTCACAGTACAGGCTGGAGCTAAGGTAATCTCTTTTAAAGATGAATTACAGTATAGCAGACTGGTGAATATGGGCTTAGCACTCAACCTTCCTCAATTCACAAAAAATATGGATGTATATAAGTACATAAGACTTGCCAAAAGAATGGCTTTTTGGCTCAAAATGTTGAAATTCATGTTTATAGGTTTGGAATTTCCCAGTCCCTCAGCTATCATTATTGACAGTTATTCAAAATTCAGGCGGACACGACTATGAGCAATTTGATCTCAGTTTGAATTTAACCCTGCTTTCAGTAGAAGTCTTGGCTCAGTGAGCTTCAGAGTTTTGTTTGAATCTAAAGTTATCTATGCTTCTATGAATTATAATTAACTTGATGAGGACAGGCCTCTGCTCAATAGTGAATTTAATGTTTATTCTCACAAAACCTCATGACTCTTCATAATTTTAAATTTATTTTTATCCTTACTTTTAAATGACTAAATGGAATTCTACTTGGTATTTAATCTTATACCTTGCTTCATTTTGCTGAAAAAGTAACATAAGAATATAAAATATAAATAATAATTATTATATTTACCACCTTTACTTCTTCTAATTACCAAGTATTATATTACTTGTACATTTTTTTGCATTTCTTCCTTTGCCTCTCAGAATTGCCATTACTATTCTGTGAGTAGTCACCTCCATTGCATCAGTTACTGGTGAGAGGAACAGCTGTCATTCACAAAACCCTTGAAAAAGAAATATCTTTTTGTGAGCTAACTGACATCCCAACAATTTTCTTAACAAGCTATTGATTTTTTTTTTGTGCATTTCTCTTCACATCATACATAGAAACTTCATACTTTTGAAGCTGCTGTAACTAGGAAGAAAATGTGGCAGGTATGTTTTGTGCCAAATTTCCTCTTTTATACCTTGATCTTTTTGTTTCTGCAAGCTTTTCAAGTTCTTTTTATCATTATCTTTGCCAAGCAATCAAATTTTTCTTGAATGTATAAGTCTTTAGAAGCCCTAGAAATACTGAAAGAACATTACTGACTTCTTTGGGGACCAACCTATAAATCACAATTTAGTATTGCTTTCTAAAATCTGTTAAAATTTGAGAATATTTGCTGCAACTTTATGTTAGGAGAAAATAAAGACATAAAGAGCTCATTGATTTATCTCCCAAACAAGAATTTTAAGTAATCTTATTTTGTATGTTTTCATATCCCATCACACAAAGCAGGTTACTACTGAATGTTTTGTTGCACTGCTAAAGATATGTAAGAGAAAAAGGCATTTGCTTTGTTAGAGATAAATACTGAAGGGGTCTTAGAGATGAGTATGAAGAAATCCTTGTTGAATATAGAATTAGCAGAAATGTGTTCAGCTTTCCGTAGGAGGTATGGGAAGAATGCTAATCTTCAGTGGATATGAAGATTAATAAATTTCTTTTGCTTCCCAATAAAATCCTTGGGATTCAAATATTTTCAAAGCAGGCTACTTGTTTGGGAGAGTAAATATAGGTAGGAGCCCAAGACTGCAAACCTTATTTGTGAACTGCCTGATCCCTTCATCAGTTTTGCAGATGTCCCTCCTTTTAACAAGTAGCCATTCTCCTACACGATCACATGAAGTAATTGTGTTGGCAATGACACATTTAGGTGCAAAAAAAATAAGCAAATATTTTAAATAATTGAAGGCTGTCAAGAAAGGCTTGTTTTTCCTAGTTGCAATAAATGAAAAATAATAATATGAGAAAACTGAATGTAAGTGTTGCAAGTCATCTTGTAAACAACTCAGTTTCCAGTTGCAAAATGCAGATTGTACATGTGGGGGCAAGAGAGTATAATCTCTTGGATTTTTTATCAGTTATAATCCCACTTTATTTACACTTACTTCTCAACTCCTGCTGTGAATAGCACTGGAAAATCACTACTAATTTGATATATCTACAAGGAATTAAATATATTTTTTCAAAATAGAAGAGCTTGTATTTGACTAGAGACATGTTTTAGAGAGGTTTTTCCTACATTTATTATGTGTTATATTTGCTTAGATTTCTAGTCTTACAAGACAGGTTCCTACTAAATGTGTGGAAGCTATGAATGTTGTTTCTTAACAGCAGTTCTCATGCTTATAACCATTGAACTAAAATTGAAGGTTTTCTTCTTATCTTGAAGTGATAAGGCTCATATGATATACAACAGAAGGAACATCATGAAAAGATTTAAATATTGATGTCCCAGAATGCCGGTGGAATAAGGCACGGACTCTGCAGTGTTAATGCAAAGACCTTCACTGGTTCCAAGCTGTGGTAAGATGCTCCATTCAATGTTTATTGTTTTATTGGTTGCTGTGCTCACCTGAACTGAGCGCGCTGTGGTTGCGTTGCACACGTGAACAGGATGTGATGTTTCTTCTTTTTGGACACGGTTCAGGTCGTATGAGCAGCTTCAAGGTTTAACAAATCAGCTGTGCTGCTCATCTCGTTTAACTCATTCTGCTCTGCAACACTGTAAAAGTGATGTGAGGAAGATGAATGTTCGTATTAGATGGCACCAGCTCTTAATACAGTAATAAAGTTTCCTGTGTCTGAGTGCTGTAGTAAAAATTCCGGCAAGGAATATTTATATAAGTGACTACTGACTAAAAATTATTACCTTAAGTATTAACAGTGGTAGGTCTGGAGCAGAAAACTATACAGATTTTCTATCAAATCTTTCCTAATTAACAACGGATCAGAATTCTTTTTAAAAAACAAAACAATTTCAAGAGACATCTTGAATAGAGTGGGTAGGGGTTTTAAGCCAAGATAAATCCATATTTGTGACTGAATCCCTCCCCTGGTCAATCTCTGAATTCATAACCTCCACCTTTTTAACACACACTAATACAAAGCAGACAGCTTCTCATCTCCAGGCATGCTATCAGATCCACCATTAAAAAAGGGATCAAAGAGGAGAGGAGACCTCAGGAAACAGAGATTTTTAGCTCTTATTTCCAAATGCATCTCATAGTAATTTTTCTTTCAATCACCCCACACAGCTGCAGCAGAGATTCTCTTCCTTGTTATTCTTATTTCTCCTCATTCATATTGAGTAAGAAATTTTACACGTCAAAACTGAGATTCTTCTTAATCACATCTGCTCTAGAAAGTTTAATTTTATTTGCCTCTTTTGAGTAACTACATTTTTCAAACCTTTCAACAAGACTATGAAGTATATAAACAATATAGGTCAAGAGTTTATGATTCTCCAAAGGCAAAAAAGCTGAAATTATTGAATGAAATAGAGAAAATAAAAATTTAGCATAATTTCTTGGCAGTTTAGTCTGAGAGTGTTCCAGTATAGCTTTATTCTATATCTTAAAGTATGTTGAAATGAAGAAACGGGAAAAATGGAATATACACACATGAACACAAACACATGCACACAAAAAATACCAAAATCACCAACCAAAAAAACAAACTGAAAAAAGCAAAAAAACCTCCCCCCTAAAAAACTAAAACAAAACCCAAACCAAACAAAATAACAGAACAAAATAACCCTAAAAAACAAACAAAAAAAACCCCAAACAAAACAAAATAAAACAAAATACAACCCCAAAAAATCCCATTAAAAAACCTGACAAATAAAGAAGGAATAATGATAACTCTTGTCTGGACACAGAATCACAAAATATTCTGAGCTGGAAGGGACCCACAAGGGTCATTGAGTCCAGCTCTTAAGTGAGTGACCCATACATGGATTGAGCCAACTACCCTGGCATTAATAACACCATACTCCAACAAACTGAGTTAGGAGAATTAAAAAATACGGTTTTAAAAAAGTTTTAAAAGTTTTCCCCAAAGACCACAGACAACAAGGTTTTGGAGTTAGTGACCCAAGTACAAAACTAATGAATACAAAATATTCTTTTAATAACGTGATAACACAACATGATGATTTTCGAGGCCTGTGATTAAAAAGTGAA
The DNA here is from genome assembly GCA_037013685.1 of Acridotheres tristis. Lineage (NCBI taxonomy): Eukaryota > Metazoa > Chordata > Aves > Passeriformes > Sturnidae > Acridotheres > Acridotheres tristis. Next base: position 96,191,779 of record CM072886.1, on the reverse strand, counting down.
AATAAACTGCATTTGTGTGATTGCAGCTATGAATATGTGCCTACAGTTTGAGAGAATAGAAGCAACTCTCCTATATTGGGCATATTTTTGAAGGCTAAATGTTAGTATCAGCTAAGATATCTCCTAGCAGTCTCTCACCATTCAGTTCTTCTTTCCTTTCCCGTCAAGAAGAGTAGCACCCCAAAAGTTCTCAAAATGACAGACTCAACAAACTTTTCAGTAGAAATCAGAAGACTATAAAACAGCCTGTTTGGGAGCAGAAGAAACTTTGGGTGTTTTTTTGTTCAGGAAAACTTCAGGCAGTGAAGACTCTTAATTTTTCTACCAATTGTTGAAATATCCTTTATAATTTCATTTATAAAATTATTTCACTTATAAAATTTCAGAAAAATCCCTATATTTTTGCTTTTAAAACTTAACCAAGTTGGATTCACCGAGTAAGAGAGAAGTCCAGCAATAAGGAAGGGATTGCCCCACTCTGCTCTGCACTTGTGCAGCCTTTCCTTGAATATTGTGTGCAGATTTTGGGCCCTGCAATATAAGAAAAATATTGAACTATTAGAGAATATCCAAAGGAGAGCCATGAAGATGGTGTAGGGTCTGGAGCTGAAGCTATATGAGAAGCAGTCGAGTCACTTGGTCTGTTCAGCCTGTGAAGACTGAGGACAGACCCCATTGCAGTTACAACTTCTTCATGAGGGGAAGAGGAGGGGCAGGCAGTGATCTCTTCTCGTGGTGAGCAGGGACAGGACCCAAGGGAATGGCCTGAAGCTGTGTCAGGGGAGGTTTAGGTTGGATATTAAAAAAAGGTTCTTCATCCATAGGGTGGTTGGGCACTGGAAAAAGCTCCCCATGGAAGTGGTCCCAGCACTAGCCTGATACAGTTCAAGAAATGTTTGGACAACATTCATGGGAACATTGTGTGACTCTTGAAGGTGGTGCTGTGCAGGGCCAGGAGTTGGACTCTATGAACCTTTTAGGTCATTTCCAACTTGGCATATTCTGTGATTCTGTAGATCCAGGTCCTGCCTCACAGCTTGAGATTAGTGCTCATCCCCAAGGCTTCAAGTAGATCGTATGGTCTCTTGCTCCATTAGGATTAGACCTATTTGTGCATGATGAGCTCTAAGAATTATCCTCCTTAGCACCTCTCCAGAGAAGACATACAGACCTCTATATTGAGTTATATTAAAGTTACATTTGTTGTGTTTCTGAGTGATTTTTATTTTTTAGGATATCAAGTGCTATCTATTTTGCACAGCTCCTTCTTCTCCTTTCTGTCTCTAAAGCTGCTGTATCCCTTCATATTTAGCCCACACCGATTTTAACTTCTCTGCCATGTTCGAGTGAAGCATGTTCACTTAAATGGAACAGTCACCTGTCCTTATCACTAAGAGACACCCTGTGTAAAAGATCTCAAAGTCCAAAGAGCAGCATATCAAAAAGGTTAATGGCAAATGAAATGGTGCATTTCAGTGTTTCTTAAGAACTCCATTAAAATTTAGTACCCATTATTGGTCTTTTTAAGATTCCAGCTTCCATTGAATCATCTGACATTGTCCTTGTAGTTTCATTAATAATTCAAAAACTTTTGTTTCAAACACTTCATGTCAGCATCTTTGTCAGTGTCACGCTAATAGTTCAAACCTCATCTGAGAAGAAAAGGAAGAAGATCAGCACAGAATGAAACCTGAATTCCAGGCTTGCAGTAGTGATCAATCAAAAGAAATGTATTTTGCACTAAGGAATACCAGCAGAATAGAGATTTCTTAAATTAATATTTTACTGTATGATAAATAGAATCATATGTTTTTACTGCAGGGAATATTCATAGAAAGATAAGCTATAAAATGTAAACTACAGATTATGTCATAGAGGCATCTCATAGTTGCTCACTGCCTACTAGTTAGCATAATATTGCCAAACACTTTGATTCCAATTATGAGAAATGAGAGGAGAGGAGAGGAGAGGAGAGGAGAGGAGAGGAGAGGAGAGGAGAGGAGAGGAGAGGAGAGGAGAGGAGAGGAGAGGAGAGGAGAGGAGAGGAGAGGAGAGGAGAGGAGAGGAGAGGAGAGGAGAGGAGAGGAGAGGAGAGGAGAGGAGAGATGCAGGCAAAAGGAGAGATGAAGAAAGAGAGAAAAAGAGATTGTGCCTGAATCTTCACGTTCTTTTGTTTAATTAGTCTCATAAAAAATAAATTTATAGAAAAAACTAATATAACTTTAAAATAAGTTCCTATGTACTCCTTTACATTTATAAAATGCCTTTATACATGATATCTCTGCAGAAATGCAATCCATGTGTCTCTTATTCTCTCTGTGAAAAGTATATTTAAAACATTAAATACATTTACACATTTTAATTAAAAGAAAAATTGGTTGCCATAGAATCAGCAGTCTTCAACAACCTTTTCCTTTATGCACTAATAATGGAAACCATTTAATATTCAAGTGATACCTAAAATATTATTATGAATGCATAAGACACACATTCTAAGATAATAAATGATTAGTTGCACTTGATACTGTAGATGGCTCTTATTCAGTAAATACGAATCTTGCCCGTTGGAGGCTGATTTTGTTGCTGGTTTTCAAAAATACCATTTTAAGATTTAATGTTACCCTACTTTGTCAATTATAAGAAAAAGTGTTTGTCCATGTATAATTGCTTTTGCTGTTTTCAGGACATGAAAAAACAAATAATTTATTTTTTGAAATAATTTCTAAGCTGTCTGCAGAATATTGGCCAGATATACTGTATCTCTCAACAATGGGGAAAAAAAACAATCAAGTGCCCTAGAGATTAATCTATATAAAGAATTTTTTTCTTTTCAGGATATTTTTCATTTCCCCAAATTCTATTTACTTCCTTAATATTATTGATTTTTTTTTCTCTTTCCTTGATAGTGTGCTTTTCCTCCAGTGCAAAAGTTCTAAAAAAAAATCCTAACAGTTACTCAGAATGCTTTCAAGAGTGAAGAGGAAAGCAGGAGAAGCATTTAATGCTTCCATGACTATGCAAAATACTTCTGGTGGAGAGAAACTGTTGATCTTTTCTCAAATCTGTTTTTACTTCCCCTGACTGTGAGCCAGGCTACACACTAGTTACGATTCTTCCAGTATCCATTTCATCAGCTAAAAGGAAAATAGAAATATCTCCACTGAATTCAGTTTCAGAACAAGATCAGCTGTGGCTCAGATGATTACAGAACTAAGACTTGCAAAGACTCGCAATTTTTTCTCTCTTTTCCCTCTTTCTTGTACAGGAAGGAGAGATCAGATAGAGTCATCAGGTTTTTCTGAAGAGACAGCTTTTGGAATTCTGCTTCGGGGACTAGGAAAACAAAGTGCTATCAGAAATACCTCATAAACCTTCAGAAATCAGAAAGAAGATCAAGCAGCCATCCATCCAGAAATGATGTCAAGAAGCAGGATCAAGGACATCAGCATTTAGTTACCCAGAAATTTCCTATGGATCTTGTCACAAGGAAAACAGCAATCCAAATCTTGGATGGAGTTGGCCATGAAAAATAGGCAAAGCATCTTCTTTCAGGGATTCTTCACCTAATATTGAAAATTTTATTAGGAAAAACATTGCTCTATATTTAAAGAGAGAACCTACATTGACATTTTTGATGGACACCATATTATGGGGAAATTAGATGCTATCATTTAGAAGACAGCTTATGAGGTGATTGATTGGAAATCTTTTACTGAAATGTTTCTGACAGTAAATGAATTGTCAAAACTGAAATAATTCTCAGAAAGATATTGCCTTGATTAAAAACTCAGTGAAAAAAAGAGAAAGTTTAAAATTGTCAAAGCATTCTTTTACATCCCTTAAGAAGAAATTTACATTTTAATTTGTATAAGACCATTTCCCTTTAAAACTGGTTTCAGATTCTTTCTGTATTTTAGATTTTAAACTATTCTCAGTGCTGGTTCCTCTGATAATTCATATTCCTTTTGATTTACTGGATTAGATAATAAGGAAATGGTAACTATTTACATTGGGAAGAAACTGTCTTGGATATTTTTGTATCTTTGTATTAATTTTATGCTATAATGTCAAAAAATATTTTAAATTATACTGGCCAGAAAAAGAGATAAAACTGTGGATCTTGCAAAGAAATTACTATCCCTTCTAAAAGTCAGAATTTGGATGGTTTCAGAAAATCATTATTATGAATTGCTAAGTTTTTAATAGAATTATACATTGCAAAGGTAATTTATGTTTTAAATATTCACTAGTGAGTTGTCTAGCCTATGGCCAGGCAAAACTAACTTTTAGTTTAGCCTTGTCTTTGTTGCAATTTGATATTGGTTTCTTTCCCAGAAAACTTAAACATAGTCAAACATAGTTCTTCCAAAAAAAATTTGTTCAGCATTCAGACGGAGAGTGTTTAACATTGATAGGAAAGCACACGTCAACAACAGAAGTAGCAATGATTTCAATAATCAAAACATTTTGCAAACATTATTCTAAAACATTACTGTTTGATGGCAAGGATTTATTTTAATTTATTTGTTTTTCTTTCCATTTTTTCTCTATGTTTGTTTCTGATGCTGCAGTGAAAAGATGTAATTTAAAGCAATAAACAAGAGCTAGACATACAGATTTTTCATGCTAAAATTTTTTCTTCTGTCTTGTCTTTTCTATAAATTGTCAAATTGGCAGAAAAATGAACCAATAAACACAATAAATAATACGAGAAAAAGGGAAGAATAAATTTATAGTTATCACTAGCAGGCAGTAGTCTCTTGAAAAAATAATGACAATTATTTTTATTAATGTGTTACTAATGCATTCCAAATACTGGTAGTTGGAAAACATTTTATCCTATTTGCAACTACATGACATAGCACCATTCCACCCCATTAGTTGTATAATTATGGTACAAACAAATCTTATCAGCATTTTTCAATCTTTTATTACCTGTTATACAAAATACTTTTTACCCATAATATTATATGTGGATATATATTATATTTATTATATCATATCATATCATATTCCCAAAATATTATATTCCCAAAATATAATATGTGGATATAATAATCAATACTTTTTTGACAAAATGGCAGATTTGTGTCCAGTGGAAGGTAATGAGTTTTTTCATTGTCTGCTAGAAAATTGAATTGAAAATCTAAAGACTTCTAAAATATTCTGTCGCATAAGTTTTGGGTACTTCAAATTTCCAGAAAGTACTTTCCCAAAAGGTTCTTAATTTAGCTTTCAGGAATTTTGGAGTGATGTTTATATTTTTTTAAAATTTTGTTTTATTTCTTTAAAGGCATGATTCTGTTAGTATGGTCTGTTGAAAGATATGCAAAAGCTTTAGAATTCAAATCTCATATTCAGATTTACTTTTTCAAGTAAAAAGCCACAATAGGCTAAAATTGGAAATCTTAATTTAATACCTGGGGAAGTGCTTACAAAGATTAAAGATTTTTTTTTTATTGTTAGTTAAGGTATTTTCTTCTCTTCCATCTAGATTGAAATAAAGGATCGGGATGGAGATGTGATCACTCATTACAAGATTTCTTGTGATATTACTTATACTGTGGATACAGTTTAAGGGACACAGCAAAAATTTGGTTTTGTGATCATTATTATGGAAAACGCTAAATGTATATAAGGTTCCTATCTATATGTTAAAGCAGCTTTCTACTCCTTTTAATTAGAACTAAATTAATGTGTTTCTGTACTTGCCCTTCTGCCCCGTACTTTGTAGAGTGAAATTAAAATCTCATGCCTGATAAAAGGTAAGAAGCTGGTTTTTTATACTGGTTGTTTTATCTCAACTGAAGTAGTACTTTTCAAAATTGTCTTCTCCTGCCTGTCCTGCAAGTTAGGCTTCCTAACAATATAACACCCCAAGTAGTTCAGAAAAATAAGTTGCTGTAGTGTAGCTGGGGAAGCAGCTCTTAGCATGCTGTGTGCTGATTTTTAGTCTTGCAGTCTTATTTAATGCATTTGTGAACCCTTTGTTTTCCGGGCAATGCCATCTTTTGCAGAACACCCCATCAGTATGCCTTATTAATATATCATTTGCATGACAGATTCAATGGCATGCTGAAGCATGCCCACTGATGGCTTATCACTGTAGCATATAATCAGAATGAGGCACACTAATAATATTAGATAAAAAAAAAAATCTGTAGGGGTATTATGCAAGAGTGGATTCAATTCAGGTACCAGAATGAAGGTATAACTTATAAATCTTCAGCCATTGTCACTGATGTAACAGAATTTGCATTCTTGCAGAGTGTCACATTATTGTCTCCTAGATGCCTTGTCCCCTCAGCGTGAACCCCGAGGCTCTGTGTACAGGTGAGGTGTCCACTCACCAGTACAACTCTCTGATCTGTCTTGGCATGGTTAAACTGCCAAGACAATGGTTAAACTGCTCCCAGAGTCCAATTTCACTCCCTTCTCCATTATGGCTAATAGAGGCATAAGAATATGTCCCATAATATACTGGTAATGTTCTTCTGAGACATTCTGTTAGAGACTATGCCCTGAAATATGATGCAGTGAAAGAGAACTGTGGCATTTATTACCATTAGTTACAAGGTCAAAGTCAATGGCACACAAAGCATGAAATGAAGATTAGATACACAGAGAATACTTTGCTCAGGAATTTTCTACTAAATATGCTTTTGCTGTTGGAATGCTTTGCTACAGAGGAGGATCAAATAAGTTGAAAAAAGTCTACAAGAATATCTTCTAAGGAAATTCACAAGAAATGAAGTAGCAAATACTCTTCATTTGGTTTCAATCTTAGGAACTTGGGAACTCTGCTTTTCTACAGAAGGTATTGAGTAACTCAGAATTCTCTGGGTGTATCTTTAATCTCATTGAAGAGTGTAATCTTTTTTTCATTGAATGACCACATTAGTACATTATCTTTGACTAATACGAAACAATTCCACTATGTGTGTGGAGTTGGACATTTCCAACTAACCAGTTCATTCATGCTAATTGGAAACATTGAAAAAATTTATCTTACTGAAGGCCTGCTTATTAATTTAAATATCTGGGGTTATCTGTTAGCAGATGAAGATAACTATAACTAAAGATGTCTGCAAATTAATCACAAGATTTATGTAAATATATAATCAACACAAACAAATTTATAAGCTTAGGTACATATAGATACATGATTCATATAATATCTAACTCAAAAGTATTTGGTACTCAAGAACAAAAACATATCTCATTAGTTAACTGACTCAGAGAACAATACTTTCTGCATGACTTATGCAGGCCATTTAGGAACAAGTATGAAGCCTATATATCTTCAAACTAGTGTGCAAACCTTGGCTAACTAATCCATTTATGCTAATCCATTTATTTAAAGCACTTGACTCTAAATGACCTTTATGAATCAGGCAGAAGCTTTTTATGTTTTCACAGACTGCTTTCTACAGAGCTTTCCTCTATGGGTCTTTTTTTTTTTTTTTTTCAACCCACTGAGCAAGACAAGTGTCTGCAACTACCCATGTGTTAACCACAGTGGCTAGCTCTAAAGCTTAAGGCTAAAAAAGAGAAACCATGCACTTCCACCTGCTCTCCTGATTTGGATTTTTCTGTGTACCACAACCCTTTCTTCAAGTTCTAAGAACACTTGATCATTTTACCATGAAGAAAGCAACAGAGCAACCACGATCAGCAACAGAGGAGGTATGAGGTCTTTCCTCTCCGAGGGTACCTACATCAGTACATCTGTAGATGTGCAACACAATTTTTTGGGTTTGGACTGGGGTTTTTATGTGGATAAGCATTGTCCTCTTGCTGCTACCGTTTTTTCACTGAACAATTTCAATTAGTATTTCATTTGAAAATCAAAACCTTTCATAATATTTCATAATATAGCTCCACAGATCTAATCTTTATAAAGACCCTAGTATTATTTGTCCTTTTGTTTAGCATCTATGATTTATTCTTCCCTTTGCTCCTGCAGTTTGGAATTATTTCACTTTATTGTAACTTTTTTTACACTTGAAAAGATAAATGATGTACCAAAAAAACTTACCTTGTTATGTTATTACTATTTCAACATATAATCTCACTGACTCATTTGATACATAACAAAATATTTAGTTAAGATACTTCACACTGATAATACATAAAATTTAAACTAGTGACTTTTTTTCTTTAATTCAGTATGACTTTTAAATGTGTACTTGGATTTATTTTGGTTTTATTGTTAGGATTGTCAAGGATTTTTAATCATCTGCCTTGTCTATACTACCTCATATTGGGGCTATTCTGCTGAAGAAAATAATTATTTGAATGAACTGAAATTCCCTAATGCAATCCTCGGTAAGAAAATGTATATTTTCTAGTCCCATCTTCTCTAGATATTCAAGAGCAGGGTTCCCAGACCAATTTTAGAGTTTGTTAGTAGAGGTGATTTTTCTCAGATTCAGAAAATTCTGAATTATTTAAGTCTTGGCATATTCTGAGAGTTTATATTTTTGTCTTTTTCTGCTATGTCCAACATATTTTGATATGTCCCAAGGGTTCTGTTATAAGTCTTCCACTCTTTATTGACTGTCTGCTGCCTTTAGCTGTTTGGATTTGACTAAGTGGTCCAGGCTTTCATTGCTATCCAGAAAAAAAACCAAAAAAGCAAAAGAAACAAAACCAGCTGATTTCTTTGGCTTTTAATATATATAATAAAATCACTACTGTACTGTCTTTTCAATGTCCAGTTGTGCTGGATGGATTAGCTAAATTAAAAACACAGAAAGAAATAAAATTATTCCATTGATATTGGCACTTAAAGAGTTTTTAATTGGTGTTAATTGTACACAGGATTAGGAGCCTTCTGATGACAAGAAAAAAGAACCAGGGTATCCTAATATTTATATGATGATTAACAGAAATATGTAATGAAATCTTAGCACTAATTGCTATATTTGCTTAGTTTGCTCCCTATATCTGCCATGATTTAGATTTGAAAACTTTCTAATGTTTCATAAAATCATAGAATGGTTTGGATTGAAAGGGACCTTAAAATACATTGAGTTCCAGCCCTCCTGCCATAGTCAGGGACCTTTTCTACAAGACTAAGTTGCTCAAACCTGCATCCAACCTGACCTTGAATGCTTCCGATCATGGACATTCCACAGTTTCTCTGAATGACTTTTTTTAGTGTTTCAAAAAAAAAAAAACCAACAAAACAACCAACCAAACAAACAAAAAAAAAAAAAAAAACCCACACAAAAACCACAAAAAAAAAAACCCAAACCAAACCAAACCAAACCAAACTAACCAACCGACCAACCAACCAAAAAAAAAAAAAAAAAACAAGAAAATAACAGAAAACCCACAAACAAACAAACAAACAAACAAAATTTCTTCCTTATGCCCATTCTAAATTTAGGCTCTTTTAGCTTAAAACCGTTGCCACTTGCCCTGCCACTACAGGGTCTGTTAAAAAGTCTTTCTTCATCTTGTTTATAATCTCCCTTCATATATGGAAAGCTGCAAAAAGGTGTCTTCGGAGCCTTCTCTAGACTGCACAATTCTTGGCCTGTCTTCATAGGAGAAGTGCTCCAGCTCTCTGATCATCTTTGTGGCTATTTCTTATTGGTCTTCAAAGGACAAATCATTTTCCACATACCTAAACACTAACACTGAGATGGGTCAGCACATTTTCTAGCTTTTTCAGCTCACTCTGTTGTTATCCATGCAGGTTTAGTTTCAATTTTTAGACATTTCTTGCCTCACCAGACCTTGTTTGCCCTTGAATTCTCTTTGCTTAACAAGCTGTTCTTTCTTCATATTCTGGTTGAGTTCTAAGTGCTCAAGATGCCAGTCTGCTGATTGTGCCAAAATTGAAGCTGAATCAGCCAGTGAAATTGCTTTGACATCTACAGTGCTGGAAACATTACACTTTTCAAAGCCAAACTGAAGGCATTTCAGGATTATTTTTAGTTCCATGAATTCCAATTATTAAACGAATTAGATGTACATAATGTTTCATTTGGGGCTGTTATCTGAAGATCTCTCTCCAGTTTTAGACTCCTCACCAGGAGACTTATGTAGAGGAATGAGTCCAGTGGAGTGCCCTAAAGTTGGCTAGAGAGCTGCAGCATGTGGCCTATAAGGAAACACTGAGATGAATTTAGCCAGGAGAACAGATAACTTTGGGAGATGTTATTATGGACAGCAACTGCTTCAGCCATGGGCACAAACAGGATCAGAGCAGACTCTTTTCAAAGTGCAAAATAATAGGAAAATGGGCCATGGACAGAAACTGACACGTGAAATTCCTATTACATATATTAGGAAGTATTTATTTATTTGTTTGATTGTTTCTCCTATCTTTAGGGCGGTAAAGTACTGGAACAGGAACTTAAATAGTTTTTGTCTCCAGCCCTGGGGACATGTTCAGAGTTTAGCTGGACAGAAGTCTGAGAAACTTGGTTTGCTTATGCTTGCTTTAAGCAAAGAATAATTTTGATGATGATGACCACTTCTGGAAGCCCCTTTTGATCAGAATTGTTCTATGATTCTGCTACATGCATTTTGCACTCTCAGATATCTAAGATTTTCAATAATTGTCTTATTTACTACCATGTTTTCTACTGTAGTGGGGATTGTTATTTATATGTGCTCCTCTCTTGAATCAGCTAGCTGTACACAAGAGTATGAGATCAGAAGATTTTTATTTTCATTTGGCTTTGCATGTATAACATCCAGGGAGTAAGTGAAACAACACCAACTACTGGAATGAATTGTACATAAAGAGAAACAAATTGCGTATACAGCTTGATAAGATCAACTTTGTGTCACTTCTTGGGTAACAAAGATTGTAAAAAACTGAGGCAGTAATGACACCCAGAATATTCTGTGCTTCTGGAAGAAAATCTGAATCCAAAGCTGAGTCGCTGGGCAGCTCAAATCCTCAGACTTGGGCTGAAGGCAGCTAACAAGAGCTGCTGAGACTGGTATGGCTGAGGGCACACAGGTCCCAGGTGTGTGCCCAACCCAGGCTCCTTCTCAGTGTCACAGAGCAGAAGGATATGTCATTAATTTCCTGGCTATTTCTAAAACTATCTCCTTTGGTAGAGGGAAGACTTTAGTATGCAGTTTATACAAAGTGGGAAGGCTGGCCACAATGAGTTTGCAGAGAATGAGAATTTCCCTGTTTGCTTTTGATTCATCTTTATATTTTATCTGTTGGCATTTGTGTTGCCCTACATTAAATTATTTAAAAAATTAAAATAACACTAACTTACTCTTCCAGTATCTTTAAACTCACTTTTTATTCATAATATTATTAGCAGAGAAGGATAGGATTACTATTTTGGTTTGGGGTTTTTATTACTTACTATTAATAAAGTCAACATTTGCTACTACATGCCAGGCCATCATAATTATGGCAATTGATTCCTAGACTGAATAAAAGGAATAAAATTTAGTAGCTGACATTGGTCACTTTTCTAGTGAACAGATTATTTTGTTTTTAATGCGCTAGAATGAAAAATTTTAGCCCTGCAGCAGATTGTCTTCATGTCCTTCAATAAAATGCATACTGTTTTTAATATTGACTTGTTATGCTTTCTGTTTACAATACATTGTGCTCAGAGATATGGCAAAATTATGACAACTGCTATATATTACATGCTGATTTTATACTTAGGAATGCCATAAAAAGAAATGTACTATCTTCCAGTATTCATTTTTTGCTTTTAATTCCAACATTTGGAAAATTATGTTCTTAATTAGCTTCAGTTCAAAGTGTTTTCCAGGGATTTTATCCAGATACATTTAAAAGCATGATAAAATGTATCTCCAAGTAACATTTGTTGCCAAAAGTTGAATTCTGAAATACAATTATCCATTATATTTCAGTGCACTGTATGGCATTGTACTATGTAGAAAGAAATATGGAAGATAAGAGAACATAAAGAAGGAATGTCTCCTTTAATGGGATTACAAAATCAAACCAGACTGTTATGTAGATTTAGTGGTGGCTACACGGTTTTCCTAAAGTGGGATGTTGAAGAAAATCAATAATTCCATATTGTGAGTTATTTTATTTCATAGGGGGAGAAAGTGAAATTTTTAAAACCTGTGTAGAATCAAGGTAGACTAAGTTAAACTGAATATTTTGATATCCAAATAGTACCCCAGTTTTTTTTTTTCATGGCACTAAACCTGACGTCTGTTTTTCTGCTATGAAGGTACATCCAAAGATGTCCTGCTTCCCAACGCTGGCAGAGGTGGCCATGCATCAGAGGACTGCATTTCACAGCTGCAATGATTCCTGCTGAAATGTTTCAGTACTTCAGGTATGATTGCACAGAGCATTGGTCCTGCAAGAAGGAGTGGCTGTGACATTGCTTCCCCTGACAGGCTAAATCTGAGTGAAGAAAAGAAGTCTCTTCCACCTACTCCACTGTAGCAGCTCTTCCTAGACACACCAACCTCGTCAATATCTTCTAGAAGACTTCAGATATGTCACAACAAAAGAGGTATCATTACAATTCTCAGATTAAAAAAGCATATAAAAAAGGTTAAAACAAATTGTGGTCTCCAACAAATATTTAGTACGTATTGCATTCACGAGTATTGAAGCCATCTCCAGTCATGAAATATGAATCTAGCTGGTATAAAGCCATTTTATATGCTTGATTACTTTAAGAGTGTTACCTGTGTTATGAACCATACATCCATGGTTTTCAACAGCTGGGGTACATATTAAGAAACAACCAACAATCATCTTCTATGGGAAATGTATTTCATAGGCGTGATTTTTATTTAAGCAGAGTTAAATAAAACATCATTGAGTAAGAATATGAAACTTGTTCTGTGAGGGCGGAAACTAAAAACTACAATGCTACATTTTAAAAAAGAATACTTTTTTACAGTTACTCACGGAACAGGAAAACACTTACATAGTATGCATTTAATTTCTTTGAATGGCTTCAGGGCTTCAGTTGTTTGCATTGAAGACAACACTTAAGAATCTCTCTCCTACAAAGTTATTCTTTCTCTCCACTTCTTTTATTTTTCATTTATCCAGAAACATCGAAGTTTCTTCATAGCTAAAAGGGAACATCAGGGATCCCAGTTACATTGCATAAAAAATATTTGTAACCTTTCATTTCTACGTTCTGCTTACCTAGCTTTATTTGGGAACAGTAAGAATTTTTTGGGATGGAATAAGTAAGTTGGAAATGTTCTTCTCCAATTTTATTATTCATTACTTCCTAAAATACCTGAAATAGGTTAGGGAAAAACTCTGAACACACAGAAAAACTGGGTTTAAGTTATTCCTGACAATTTTTTTTTTTTATATACCATGACACATTTTTGTGGGTTCTGTCTCCCACATTAATGTGTTTGAGGCTTCAGCAAGTGGCTAGTGATGTCAGAAGGATATTCTTTCTTATAGATAAATGTGAATTAATGACTTCTATTGAGGTGTTTATTTTTATGTTTGGCCATGGAGAACCCATGACTTCTGTAATACATTTCATAAAAAAATATGCTGCTGACGAAGATAAGTTTAAATTTATTTTTTTTTCTTTTGCAAAAAGTATAGGAAGAATTTGAGTAGCAGAATAAATTTGTGCCAGCATACAAAGTTGTTCTTAGATGATTCTTTTCCTACCCTGTTAATTTGTTTGTTGTTTTGGTGATTATTTTGAATGGACTGTGTGGTTCCATAATTATAATGATAATTAAAATTCAAATATTTTAAATTAAATGCAGTAATTCTATTTTTTTGTTGTCAAAAATTGCTAGTTTTTAAATTTTATTCAAATTTATATTAATTCCTGTATTATATTTACAATAAACTTTGAAATAGAATATTTGAAACTAGAAATGAAATAGACAAGTATTATTTTTAAAAATATAAATTTATCATTTCAATAAAACACACTTCAAGTGGAAAGCAGAGGGTTTTACAATCTGGTCAATTCCAATGGAAAAATGGTGGATCTGAACACTTATGACCAGTTCCATTATTATTATTTCTAGTCATTTCGATTTTGAGGGAAAAAAAAATCTGTGAAACATTAAACATTCTTTCCAATATGTGAGAAATTGTAAGGACGTTCTTGATGGAATCTAATGTTTTCTCCATTTGAAAGTTTCATGCTGAACTTGGCAATTAATAGTATAGATATTTTTACTTTATTTCTATATAATTGCTATATACTGCTATAGAAATTGTTGTATTAAAAAATTATTTTCCTTAAACAAGCATTGGTTTAATGTTTGATGGTAGAATAAATACTAAAATTCTCAAACAGTCTTCAACTCTATCAACAATTTCAAGAGAAAAAATATATTTGAAAACTATCAAGAAGGCGTTATTGTTTAATAGAGAAGAACTTTTAAAATTACCCTATCTTAGCTAAACAGGGATAGCCTGCATGTGAATGGCCATATTATCTTGAGCCATAATTTTTGGTAACTAGGTCATAATGTTTGTTCCTACATGTTACTTTTGATTTTGGAATGATCTCTCCATGATATTTTACTTCCTGTGTCATGATCCAGAGATTTATTCACATATATATTTTGAGAATTGTTTAATTATTTCATGGAAGCAGTTCTTGCCTCACGAAATTGAGCATAGGCAGACAAGTCTCCTTTTAGCAATAAAAAGGCAATCTTGGACATTTTACACATATTGAAAGTAGAATTAATTTATTTCTCAGACATTTAAGTTTTCACACCATCATCCATTCAAAACAGAGTAGAAATATGGTTTATACGAATCACAGTAGCTGGAAACATTTTTCCTATTGGAACAATGTATACAAAAATTACAATTTAACTCAAGGTAGAATGACAAACACTTGAGTTATTTTTTGAAAATAAAATTGCCTACTAGAGAGAAAATGAGAATCCTCTTTCTGATTAAAAAGGTATATTGCTGCACTATATCCTACAAATATTTATTAATTTTGCCACTATATAAAAAGAAGCTGGGAAAAAATACACTCATTCTAATGAAAGAGTACCTCATTCTAATTAAAGAACACCTCAGGGTATTGGGGTTTTTTTTGGTTTTTGGGTTTGGGTTTTTTTTTTTTTTTTTTTTTTTTTTTTTTCTTTCCCCCTCTGGGTTATTATTTACTCGTTTTCATGAGATATCTTGTTTTGTTCTAATTTGTTATATATTGCTATAAATTTGTCTTTTTTGTTGATCTAAAAAAAAATTCTTTGTAACTCTGAAAAGATATTTTAATAAAGGAAAAAAGTGCTCATTTGTGATAAGAGAGCTAAGAGTTTTAATTCTGTAAAAAAAACGTATAAAGCACTTTATGGCACTTAGAGGGAACGATGCATTTGAATATATTAAAGTTTCCTGTTCATCTATTCAGTAGCAGGTATATTGGCTTGCTGAAATCCTAATGCTGCATTAGATTTTAATATGGCAGCCTCTGCATGGTAACGAACTTTTATTATTACATTTTAGTCTATTAAATAAAAGAAAGAGTTCTTAATGCCAATATAATTGTTTTGGAAAGAAAGTACCAAATGACTGTGACGTTTTGGATATAAATTTAAGACCGTTTCCATAATGTTCGCATGTTTCAGATAGCACTCAAGCTCATTAACTTTTTTTTCTTCCCCAAACCTAGAATCAAATGGGTTGTGCTGAAAGGGGCACTTTGATGATATAATTTAGATATGTAAAATCTGATCATTTTCTTTCTCACTAGCTCATTTCCACTTATGGCTCAGTAAAAGTAGAACTGCTTATCAAATATTCATTGTACATTGAACAATACTATTTTTTGGTGATGTTTAAGCAAAATGTAAGTAAGAAAGGGAAATATTAATTTCTCACTTCAACCAGCTTGCTTTATCCTTTCCAAGGGAGTATAAATATGTCTAGATTGAGGACGCCCAAATCATAAAAATGAAATCTGTTTCTAGTTTTGTAATATAGGCAGCATGTGTCATAATTTTACTTTTTAAAAAATATTTTAAATGAGGGGTATTTAATGAGAAATCACTGAGGCATTAAGCAGCCATTGAGATAGTGTCACAGGGCTTTTTTTGATGAGACTGTTTCTACCACACACCCAATTGAAGTTTTATCTGTAGAAAAAGAAATAACAACAAAGCCACACAAGCTGTCTCACGTATGATCAACTGTCATACATATTAAAAAATATGATTTTTTACCCTTGTAGATGAGCACTACAAACTATCATAATCTCAGTTGAGTTTTTCTGGAAAATCTTGAAAATGCTTTCTGTCTGCTTATCATCTGATAATGACATCCAGATAATGTTAATATCATGAATTTAATCAGTTTTGTGGATTGTGAATTTTGAGTTCTACCAGGGCTGCCCTGCCTTGACTTATTGCCCTGGGTTGCTTTGTGCTCTTGAAATTAATCTTCATTCGATTGCATTTCAAGGTTTTCTTTTACACTGCTTTTCCCTGCTGATATCCCAGACTTCTTGTTGCATTGGAAAGACATTCCTCCTGTGTATGTTTGCTGACCAGATTTCATCTACTCATTCTACTTATTTGTTTCAAAATCATTAAAAAAATTTAATAAAGATTCATAAGGATTTTACAGCAACCTGCAACTTTCCTGCTGAATATTTACTCTTGACCTTATGAATTTTTTGAATTCTTGACATCTGTTAAGTTTCTTTTCATATATGGCAGTCTTCAATTTCGTGTAAAAGAAGCTCTGCTTAGAATATGATTTTCTAACGAAAGAAAAATTGTTAAATTAATCTAAGGGTAGCATTCTTTGATAAAACCATACTGTATTTTAATATACATTCCATTTGTACCTGTGACTTTAACTATACTATTCTTGGAAAAATTTTCAAAAATTTTGCATATTAATAATGTTAAACTAATGCGCCTTTAGTTTCATATACTACTTTCAGGCTCTACAAATCTGGGACAATCTCCTCTCACAGTCCTTGATCATAGTTAGATATATATAAAGTACAATAAGTTTTATATTCTTTATTTGTTCCTTCTGAATCCTGAGCACAAATTTTTATTTGATTCTGTTTCTTTGAATTATACCCAGATTATTGCTAATTCAAATATTTTTAAACCTTTATTTTACTTTACTTTCATTGTGGTCCTATGTATTCTTTTGTCATTTTTTTGGTTTATGTCTTAAACATTTTTTACATTCTTTGATAGCTTTTGGTTATTCAGTCTTACATTCATTTTTCTCTTGGTGAAGGAGGCTTCCAAATATGTCTGCTTTGCTAGTCAGCTTTTCTTATTTTTCTGCATCTTTTTAAGGTTTTTCTTCTCTGACAATTATTAAATTGCTCTTTTCTGGAACAATTATTCATTCAGAGCCTTCTCATAATATATTGTTATCTTATTTTAAGTAAAGATACATAAAACTTTGAATCCCAGCATTTCTCAATCTCCTCTCAAACTGAATCCTTCGTGACCTAGTAGTAGTTCACTATGTTCCTGAGATTGTCAAATTTTTGCTTATTGCCTGGTCTTCACAATGTTCTGCCAACTTCACTGTTATTTCTTCCCTCTCTAAATTAATCTTCCTTTCAAGTCAGTGAAGTCCTTATTTTAATCCCCAAATTTCATTTCCTGCATACATAGTTTAAAACCCTCTACTTATTTAGCAAATCATTGGCATTTGTTTAAAATGTCTTGGTTGCTTCTTATTTTCAGATTCTCATTGTTAACTGAGCATCTTCAATTAGTGTATGAATGTAATCCACAGATCTTTGCACATTGGGGAAGTCTTGTGATGCCAAAAAGTCTCTTTTTTTTAGCTTCTTTTGTCAAAGAGGAACATGGGAAGAACAAATTACATATCAGTGTGATGCTTTATGCCATCTGGAATGCATGCAAAGCATTCAGATGAACTTACCTAGCTGGATCAAATAATTCTCTCTGCCAACCTTTGAGGGAATTTGCTATGCAGAACAGGTAATACTCTGGCTACTCTCTATAGAGCTGTCAGTCTTCACCACTTCTTTAGACAGCATATTGCACCTGGTGAAATAAAATATATCTACAAAGAATTCTTGACTGGGTTAATCAATTCTTTTGTAAAGACGTGTGATTCATTGTCTCAATGTTTTAGTCTAGTTATTTTATTCCTTCTACGTTCACCAATATGTGTAAATTATCATTTATCACATAAAATCACAAGAAAAGAAGCCATGAAATAAAATCTACATTGGTGACAGGTAGAAGGTATTAAAATATAAAAAATCATTTCTTAATTAGAAATCACTGGTGACTCATTATAAGCAAAAGTTATCAATACTTAAAACTGAGATATCGAACTATTGATTGCTCAGTACAATAGTACAGTACTACTCTACATCTCAGATTTGCCCCTTGGATTCAAATTCTATATTTTAGTTGATCTTCTTTTAATTTTGAAATTTGAACAAATTCTTTCTCTTCAAAGACAGACTTGGCTAATATAAAAAAAAGTATTTCAAACAAGTCCATCTCTCCTAAATACTCTAGCATGCTGACCTTCATGTTGTACTCTTATTTCTCTACTCTAATTGAACAGTAAAATCACACCGTGGATAAACCCTGGCATACAGACTTATGAATTTGAATTCTATATATTGAATGGCTGTGTGGAACAACATCGCTGCAATACAGGATGGATTATTTTCCTTTTCCTTTTTTTTTTTTTTAAAGAAAAGGAATATTGTCATACCTCTAAGACATTTTGCTATCCTCAGTGATTAAAATATTTAGTTAGATGAGCCACAACAGTGCTCATAAGTGACTCCTGTGAGATGGAATAATAAAGTAATTTGGAAAAAAACCCCAGGAATTTAATAATCATAGGAATTTTGGCTGAAAAAATGCCGCAATCCCATATAGTGTAATGTTTAGAAGTAAAGGATCCGGTTTTGAATTGGTTTTTGGTTCTTTTATATACCTCTTCCACTATCCTAGAGTTTCTCCTCTGTTCTGTTTCTTTCTGCCTTTCTCATTTTCTTTTCCTTCTCATGTTTTTCCCATATGTTGAATAATTTGTGCTGTCATGGTCTTCCAGCTAATTTTCTCTATTTCCCTTCTCTCTCAAAACCTGTATATTGTGTAAAAAATTTGCATACTTTGCCTGTTCGTGTCCTCTTCAATTCTATTCTATTCTATTCCTCTTTATGCTGCCCTTTCTGCTTCTCCCTTCCTTGAAAAAGTGTACATCAAAACAAATGCAGATATTATCTGTCTAGCTATATTTGAACTGTGACCCATCTCTGTTTTCATTTCTTAAATAAAACTCATGCTACACATTTTGAAAGTCCCATATATAACCTTGATGAATATGTGATTGCATTGTCTGAGAATTTTCGAGCAACGGAAGTAGGTGTTAATGAATTAATTCCTACTTATGCTTGAAGCTAGAAAATAATTTTTAAAATATTATGCTGGCTTGTGTTATTTTAAAATGTAAGTTTTATAATTTTATTAAGATGAATCCAAGAGATCTATTGCAGAACAGTAGAAAGACACTAAAAGTGCAAAATAACTCTTTTATGTTAGCAAAGGAGCTAAGCAGAACTATGAGAGCATTCTTTAAAGCAGAAGACTAAGGGATGTTACTGATGTATTGATAATTCAAGCAAGTTTTAATTTGAAAACATAATGAAAAAGTAGCATTTACAATCAATACTTGTACAACAGAAAAAATCCCAACTTTTTGATTGTGGTATTGATTTTCTGGTTACTTCAGTAACAGAAATTTCTTAAAGTGCCCTCCTCCTGCAAATTGCAACTATTCTTTCTTGTTTTATAATCTATTATGTCCCCACCCACTAATCTCTGGGCTGTTCAGGAAGCATGAATGAACTATTGGAAGCAAAAAAGGAACTTCCTGAATTCTTCACAAAGAGACTTGTGACAGAAAAGTTATAATTTTGAAGAGATGCCAGAACATAAAAAGACATCCCTTCCTTATATGTACAAAGTCTTACCAGGAGCTGTAGAAAGCCTTGAAGCAGGACTTAGTAGTGATAAAATATGACTTCATATTGTATCACAATACATGTTTAATTTTGACCTTACCAAGAAAAGCTGCAGAAAACAGAGTAAATTAGGTAACTGTCTTTTCTACAGATTTGCCTATAATTCTTGTTGATGCACAGGAGAATTTCAACAAGTCATTTGCTATGGGAATTACCATTTGTCTAACTCAACAGACAAAGTTTAATTTAGAGTTGCCATGAAGGCTAGTAGAGGAAGTATACCTAAACTTAGGATTCAGAAAACTTTTAAGCTGTTTGCTGAAATAATCTTCTTGAGGTTAATATTTTTTTCCTGGAAAAAAAAATTACATCACTAACACCTGAGTATTTCAATGTATTTCAGTATACCTGGAAGAAAACCTAGCAATTAATAAATACCTGTTCTTCCTCCTCTTTTTCTCATTCATAATTTATCAAGTTGGGCTGCAAAACCAGGTGCAGTAATTTAGTGTGCCAGTAAATTAGTAAAGACAACCTGTCTTAAGGTCATCTATTTACTTCAGTATATTCACCATCCAAACTTCAGACAACAAACACAGAACAATAACATTTAAACAGCCAAATCTTTTCCACAATTTTAGTAGGATTGTAAGTGGTTCTCAAGTCAAAGTGATCTTGTGACACTCTTGTAATCACTCCTTCCTTGCATCTTGTCCTAAACTTGTCTACTCCTCTGATAACAAAACTTACTCTGCCTGATCTCCCATGACATACAAGTTGAATGCAAATATAAGATAGCAATACAGTGAGACTGACCTAGGAGCAGGAGAAAAAATTATTTCAAAAGTTCATAATGTGTAATTTTGCAGTCTACGTACTTCATTTTGTAATTAAAAAGTTGGGGTTTCTCTGCTTTTAGTTTTAAGTAAGAGAAAATTTTCTGCAATGTGTTATTTACACAGACTTTGATGCTTTTGATCTGATCTGAAAAATGCTCAAAACCTAATAGGTTAAACTGTCAGGTGCAGGTTACTGTAGTTCAGCTAGCAAACAGAGAATGATTCTTCCACCTCCCACTCCAAGCAGCAGAGATTGAGGTCAAAGACCCCAATTTCTTCATTGAGACTTTTCTGTCACCATTTAAACATTGTATTTTAACCTTTGAGTTTAAAGCATGAATGAAAAATTGCAACCATGACCCTTCCTTATTTGGGGGGGAAGCAAAAGATTTTTGTTGAACTAAGGCTTTATAATTTGTGCAAATATATCAGAGAGAAAGAAATCTTGGCAAACAATAATTGAGGTGAAATCTAAAGTCACATCCTAATTAGAGCTTTGCAAATCTTAGAAACTGGCCCAAAAGATCTGGAAGAGAGTTGGTTACTTTAGACAGGTAAACCATTCTTTTAATACTGGGCTCCTGCATAGGTCTTCCAAATTCCTAATTTTCAATTTGTTGAAGGAATATGAAGATGAAGAAAAAATTAATTAAATTGTAAGACATTTGGAAGGGAAGTGTCTTTCAAGGGAAGGGTGGTGATGATACTAAAAGAGGTTTGAATAATATACACATTGGAGGAAATTTTTTACTCATATTTTGTGAAACATCTGAAATATATGCATGTAGAAAATCTAAATACAGCTTCTGCCTCAGATGATATATACCCATAGCACAGGTAATTATTGAGGGTTTCACAGGGTGTGTCAATACACTTGAAGGCAGGGCTGCTATTCAGAGGGGCCTAGGTAAGCTGGAGAGGCAATGAGTATAAATTGAGAAAAAAGGTGTTCAGGCTGGGTCTAATGAAAACCTTATCTCTGAGAATAGTTTAGCAGCCTGCCCAGGGATGCTGTGCAACCTCCATCCTTGAAGGCTTTCAAGACCCAGCTGGGCAAAGTCCCCAGGAACTGGAAGGCTGACCTCAGAAGTGACCCTGCTGTGGGCAGGAGGTTGGACTGCAGACCTCCTGAGCTCGCCCGTGACATGAGCTGCGCTTTGAATGCAATTTAAAGGTCCAGGGCGCAAGATCCCTTGTCCAGGATGCAAGAGTAAAAATGAGCAGACTTACACTCATCCTCTTATTTCTGAGAAATTTCCAATATGAACTTTTTCAACTGACTTCTTTTCTGATCCTCTCTTCCCAGCTACTTAAATGGAATTGAAAAAGCATTTGTTCTCCTCTCAGGTTTTATCTAGGTAAAGGTTCAATGACAAGCTACTAAATATAACAACAAAGCTCCTAAACTCAAAATATTAGTCAATTTTAAAAATATTTTGAGGCTAAGACCCTGCACCTTGAGATTTGCTTCACATGCTTTGAGCCTTGTCAGCTATTTATTTTATATTTTAGACACTAAACTGAGACTAGATTTTAACTTGACAAAATTAAAAGTCTTGTCCCACCAAATATTGAAGCTACAGAATATCTCCATTTTCTTATGATTAAAAAAAAAAAATTGTGCATACCATTAAAGTTGAGATAGATTTAAGAGCTGCTCTAAGACTGCACCAAGTATGCCATCTTAGAGACATTTGCTAGCTGTAACGTCCCTGTATAACATAAACTAGGCAAAAGATAATTTGAGTGAATTAAGAACTTCAGATGTCTTAACAGAGATACATAACTTCTCAGGTTAGTTTACTTTTGCATGACATGAATTTTGATACTAGTTAAATACACAAAATAATAAAATATAATGAATAGTTATTAGTTGCTGGAAAATTAGATAAATTCTACTTCTAAGAAAGTAGACAACAAGTATTTCTCTATTTTTCTAGAGGCTGGGAAAATTTTAAGATAAAGAGTTTAAGAATTTACAAGAACCTTAAATATTTATTTGGATGACAGATAGTTGCTCCTCTTAGAACACATATGCATGAAGTTTAGAGAGCTAAAGATAAATTAAACATTTCACTACACATGAGGAAATCCCCTAAAAATGCAAGCCAATTCTAAAGGAAAAATAAAAAAATAAAAAAAAAAGAAACATGTTAATGATAGTGTACTTGTCAGGACTTGGGATAATGCTGGAAGAACCAAACCAAGACTGCAGTCCAATGAAGTCTTCTTGAGATGAGATTGAGGGTAATACATTTGAAAAATAATCTTTTCACTGAATCTTATAATACTTTTTGTTGTACTGGCATAAAAAAATTAGTTGAAAACTGACTCAGAACCAGAAATTGAGTCATACAGTTTTTCAAGATAATTATTTTTTAAAATTCTGTTTAATTAAAATAGAATAGCTGTGATGATGCAGGAACAAAGGACATATATAAGTGAGATTGATAATCTGATGCAAAGGACACTTAAACTGTGTTGTCTTCAAAAAATCCCTGTATAATCACAGTTCCACAAGTGTTGTTCAACTGATTGTGTTTCCAGAATCTGGTAGCTCCTGTTTTTCAGATTTTCTTCAAAGATGCGTATTCATTCCAAACTCCCATTCACTACTTGATTCAACATGTACTCCAGGACTGAGAAGTTCCAGATTATTGCTGAAATTGCCTTAACATTCTCCCACTTCTGTGTTTCAGAGGGGCTTTTCTCCCACTTTGTAATTTCAGAATGGAGAGACACAATCAAAACCTTAGATTTAACCTACATAAAATTTACCTTTTACCTTCTCTTTCTATAGGCATATTACCGTTGTATTTTTCTACCAATATACTTTTAACAAGTTTTCTTATAGGGTCCTCTTTCATGACTATCAGACATGAGAGTTCAGTTAAGTGCTCTAACCAGCATGATTATCACTGTTCAAGTAGCAGGTACAATGCCCTTGATGGCCTTCTCCCAAAGATCCAGTGCAGGTGAGAGCAGGGTTAAAGGCAGTGCCACTTTACGTTTGACACGGTGACCTGGTAACAGGAGAGGCTGCAGACTGAAAAGCATGGCTTACTGTAACCCAGTGGTTGAAAACACACACCTTTGCATCCTCACTTGATTTAAAACTGTTGTTACTTTCAAAGAACAGTGAAATAGTGGAAATACAAGAATCTTTGAGATGCCTAAGCTGAAACAATGGCTCAAAACTTACCTCAAACCCCCTTTTCTCTCTTGTTCTATTGGCTTTCCCAATCAGATGGTTTTGTTTATCTGATCCTGCAGGAAAAAAAGGCCATCTAAATAATTACAAAATAAAACTATTACCATTAAACTTGCCTTCTGGTAGTTTATGGCCTAAAGAAACTGAAAACAGGATCAGCTGGTCACCATATCTGGTGCAATCTATGCAAATTGAATATGCAGAAATCTTCCAGTGGCAGCAAGAAATTGTTCCTCTTTGGAGATTTTGTAAAAAAGTCAACCTAACTATTTGGTTTAGTTGGTTTGGGAGGGCTTGTTAGGCTATTACAACTTTATTTGAAATAAGCAGGCAGTTGAAGAACAATTGAAATGTTAAAAGGGTCACACTGCTCGAGGAGGTTTTCTGAAAGTGGCAATGTTTTTATCTTTTTTTTTCTGTCTATGTATATAATTATGGTTGGGGTTTTGATGCTTGAGTTTTGTTGAGACTATGAAGCCACTATTATGGCTCTTCTTTTCCCTCTGTTTTGTTCATAGTTTCATAAATTTTCTCTTTGCCTTCAATTCTTCAGGCCACTTTATCCTTCATTTCCCTCCATAGAAATGTTCATCATTAAGTCAGAATGTATAGTAGATTTAGAATATTTAGTGTTCTTTTTGCTCTCTGCAAAAGGTAAATACATAGATAAGTAATACATATGACATTATAATTCCAGCAGGTATTAGGATTTCAAGCAGTGAAACCTGAGTACTTTAGAACACATTTATCAGTAATATTTTAAAACCAATGCCAGTTTTTGTTACTGATGCCTTTGTTTTTTCTTTTGTTTTGTTTTTATGGAAATAGAGCATGTTTGGACTTAACAACTGTTGCAGATTGCAGACAGGTTCTAGAACAGAAGAGCTGAAGAAGGATACAAATTTAAGGCTGAATTCTTGCAAAATGTCAGGAAAATTTCTTTGATACCAATGGATTAATTTTGATTTTCAAAGATTAATGTGCTGGTATAAAATATAAAGCTTTAATTCAAATTTCAAATGATCTTTCTTAGAAAAACACCACAGTGCATTTCATTGTAACATTAGCTTCTGCATTCTGTGCATTTATACAGTGTGAATTAAAGAGGAAATAATGTAATACCCAGAACTATAGAATATACATGAAAGGCATATGAAAAACCCTCTTTATAAAATTTTAAAGCTATTAGATAATTTTTTTACAGATAAACTGAGTTTGATATTCTCAAAAAATTAAAGTTTTTATTGAGATTTGGGAGAACCCAATACAATTCTTTTAATTTTTAATGTTTAAAGTAAGTTTTACAGGTAATTTTATATACTTTTATTTTGAATGTTCTGAAAATCGGGGATTAAATAGTATAAATTTTTGTGAAAATGAAGGAAAATAAAAGCACATACTCATATTTAGGAGAGATGCATCAATAACAAAAAGTATAAAAAATGTAAGCCCTGAAGGCAGCTATCAAAGACACCAATGACACATGAAATATGGAAGCAGCTGGAAATTAATCAGTGAGAATAAATCAAATGAAACCAAAAATTCCAGATCATACTTTTGAAAATAAGTGCTACAGACAAAAAATTCGGAAATTAAAGGAGGAAGAAATGCTGTCATGACATAACAACTAATAAGAGCTAGCAAAAAATATCTATATATCTAAAATATATCTAGAAAAATGGGGATATGATTCTACTGTTGGAGGAGAGCTATAGTGAAAATTTAATCAATCCTGGATACCAAAACAGAAATAGTAGTCGTAGTAGTAATGCATTTTGAAAAATATCGAATTATGGATATACTTTGATACCAATATTCCTTTAAAATACACCTAAAATATAGAATACCACACACAGGAAATTAATGCAGATGGTTACAAGAATGCGAATTATATAAAACATATGTGTGTCATATATACATATATACATATATACATATATGTCAATATGTATAACATGTATATTCTGTGACAAAGGGAACAGGCCTGAGATTGTTAGTTATACACAGAAAGGTGTTTTAATTACTTTCAAGTGAGCAACCCCAGCCCAGAAAATCGAGCTATCAGATCCAAAATAATTTCTCTTTGACTATTTGTGATGACACAATGATACTAATGTTCCAGTGTTTCTGAAACTGAGCTAGATAATAAGAGATCACTAAACGTGCATCAAACATTCTTCTTTAAATCTCAGCCTGTCAGAATTTCCTTTGCATAACTTTCTATATGCAATATACATTAAAAAGGCTTATTTTCTTGAAATTCTATTTTGAGACCATATCTTAGTCTGAGCCACCTTAGACAGATCTGCTTTTATAACATAAAATTCTGCATATCCTGAATTTGCAAAGCACTAAACTCTCCTGAATGGCACTCAAATTCATCCTAAAATCAGAGAACAAGTTGGTGAACCTCTAAAGAAATTAATCTTTTTTAGAGAACCTTGGATGGAAGTTTTACGGCAGATGAAAGGTTTCAGCACAAATTAGTAAAAGTTTAATAAATTACTTGAAATAGCTTTATTCATATTGATTTTGAATGAAGTAATTTTCCATTCTAATTAAATAGAAACATATTTGATATAATGTTGGACAAATAATTTGCAAATATTTTTATTTCTATTTTCCTTTGTTTGATTGTTTGGGTTTTTTTACAGATTTTAAATTGAGTATTATCATCAAAAATTCAATTAATTTTGGCTTAAGTCGGGTGTACTCTAGCATTCTACAAGTGACCCGACTATAACTCTGCCTCTGTATTGAGCTCTTAGTTTGCAAAAATATTTAAGAAAACATTTCTAAGATTAAAATCTAAGGAAGAAAATTGAAGAAATCTCTACAGAATTTGCCCACATAAGATTACATTTTTGCTCCTCTGCTGTGGAATATGGGACATTTTCCCTTTTTAAAGAAATCTTAGGGCTGGACTCAAATCTCATAGTTTTCCTGTTTGCTTACTTCATCTATTTCAGATCAGCTAAATGCCAGAGGTGCTTACAGATACTCTTTACTTCTAGATTGTTTTACCTAACCAGCATAAAATATCACGACTACAGGGAATAAACCATATCATTCACCAGCTGATTTCAAAACTGTGTATCTATAGTATGCTCAGGAAAGTCTGACAATAAGCAAAATTTGTTAAACTTTGTTGAAGTATATCTAAACCTAGTTACAGATTAAATTGCAGTGTGTTAAGAATTTATAGATTTTAATGTATAACTGTTCCTGGAGAACATGAGAGGCATGTTTGACTAAAGGTATTTTCAAACTCATCTGCTCATCAACTGCGTTGAGTTTTAGACTGGTAAAAAGGAAACTTCAGGTTTGGTATGGTATTATTAAATAATAAAATGTAAGCTAAAAATAAGACCGAGAATACAGTATGAATAAATTGAAAATATTAATGAACCAACGTAATAAGAATGCATTCATTTTTAATGTTATTTTAAGTAAAAATATGAATACTTTATGTGTTCTTTTTAAGGTTTTCTTGAGGCAGTGACTACACACTCATGCAAATTACAATGAAACCCTATTTTTCCTGGTCCTGTAGCAATGTATATAACTACAGTGCTCTCTAGTTGATATGGTAAATAACACTTAAATTAAGTATTTATCTTCACAAGTTTTTCTTTAAAATAGAACCTGCCAAAAGCATGTTAAGTATTTTATCACTTGTTAATACATAATAAAGTGTTTATGTAATTAGGTATGCAGCAGAAGCTTTCTGAGACTGTGGAAATGTTAGTTGTGACCATATCTATGTTTTCAAGCTGTGCATTGACTCTTAGTTCTTCTGGAAGTTCTGGCGGAAGAGGCAGGGCATGGTCTCACTGGAGGGGATACATGTGGAGTGCAACCTCAAGAACAGCTCTGTGCTCCTTGGTTTCCCCTTGTCCTCTAAGGTGAAATACATTGTACATTGAATGCAATGAGACTAACATTCTCCCAGCTCCCACTTCTCTCTAGCAATCTTACACGGAAAAAGATGTGTAGAAAAGGCAGAAAGACTTTATTAATTTGATTTTTTGGTGTAATGGAAACCCTGGAATTTAAATGCAATGAGCAGCACTTAGGAAGGGGTTTGGATATCAAAAAGAAAGTGTCTCAAGCCATTTTGAAGATTTTAAAACTACCTAGTTTATACTAGGTTTGCGTTACTCCAACTTTGGATTTTCTGGAGTTTTTCTGTCATTTATACCAGACCCTGTAAGGATCTCTGAAAGGATGCTAAAACTATTGTTTAATCACTTAACTTAAGTTAGCATTTACCTTTAACTTCCATCTAATATGAACAGTATATCACAACTTTGTTTTCTCAGGGTGAAAATGACTGCTGGTAGTTGCTTTCATGTAAATGTGGCTGATCTAGCACAATCTATTTGACTTTCCCAGGGCTTATAAATTACATTTCTTCTGTGAGCATCTCTTCTCTAAAGGCAGTGGTGAGTAAAAATGATGGCTTGAGTGACCATATTTCTTCAATGCAAAAATAAAGGTTATTTTAACATCTGCAAAACAAAAAACCTTATCATTGCCTTGTCTATAAAAGTCTAAAGAGATATGATGAAGACTGCGCTGATGTGACTGCCTAGACTTTAGCCTTTTCAGAGCTTCCCAGAAGAGGATTCTTTTTTTTTTTTTTATACAGTGCTAGACTGAGTCCAGCCAGTGGGAAAGCTCTCACACACACTGATGTACTCTCATTCAGAAGGATGAGGGAGTGAGTCAAAAGGGCAAAAACAAGAAAAACTCATGGGCAGAGACAAAGGCAAGTTAATAAGCAAGAAAACCAGCAAAACAAAATAAACACAACCCCACAGTGATCACTCACCACATCTCACTTGCAAAATATTCCTACATTATGTCCACACAACCTGTGAGCAGTGACTTTTCTAAAAAAGCTCTCAGTTTTTTGCTGAACATGACACCGTAGGGCAAGGAATGTCCCTTTGGGCAGTTGGAGCCAGCTGTCCTGATTGTGTCCCCTCCCAACTTCTGCTCCACTTGGAAGAGGAGGAGAGTGAAATATTGTTCAAGCACTACTCAGC
Organism: Acridotheres tristis; assembly: GCA_037013685.1. Lineage (NCBI taxonomy): Eukaryota > Metazoa > Chordata > Aves > Passeriformes > Sturnidae > Acridotheres > Acridotheres tristis. Next base: position 96,162,735 of record CM072886.1, on the reverse strand, counting down.
AGTAATTACAACACTGGTATGGTCACAAGCTTGAAACACAGCACCACAATGCTGGTTATGAAGCAAATTAAATCCACTCTAGCCAAGAGCAGTACACGTTCAGCTGCCTAGTGGGGGCAAACAGCAGAGATAATGAATCACAGGTTAGAGTGAGATGGTTCTTAAACACCCACTCTTTTCCTTTCCCCAATACTCAGAGTTTAGCTAACAAAGTTAGAAAGTTTTTTTTGCAATCTCCGTCTCATACTTGTGGATGATGAAACACAAAACAAGAGACTTTACTCCTCCTCATTCCTTGATGATACATACAAATTAGGTAGAAGTAAGATTTTTTTCTGTTTTAAATATACCTTCCTTTGCCCATTAAAAAACAACAAAACAAACACTTATTTTTTGGCAAAATCAAAAGAAATACACTGCAATGGGGAAAATATAATTGCTGTGAAAATTTTAAGTTAAAATTACATCCAATACTTTTAATCAATTGTTTGTCTGTTTCATGTGACCAGTATTAGTAATATTGGAAAATAAGTTATTTATGGATTTTGGTTTTTCTAGGTAAATCAGTAAAAATAAAAAATATAGATGATTTCACAAGAAAAGTCACTGCTGACAAACTGAAAAATTAGAGGAAAAAAAGCATTTTATTCTTCTAATGCCTTGAACTATAATACTATTATTATGTCATGATAAAGGCTAATTGATCTGTTTTCATGTGATGTCTTTATAAAAAATTTGGTTTCTCTTTAGCCTGGTGGCTAACTGCTATTTGTGATTTTATAAATCTTAAGAATATTTAAAGACCATTTTTTTCCTACCGTTATTTATAAATTGAATTATGAGTATTCTTCTTCTTCCATTGGTACCACATTGAAATAAACTTACCTATGCCCTAAAAATGTGCAATGAATCGAGATTTTACTGACAATTGTTGACAACAAAAGCTCTGAGTGGTGGCGAAAATAAACTACCTGCTGATACATGAAGGTCAAAAGCATTGTCAGCACCATTATAAAAGCATCACTGTGACCTGATTCATCTCATGTTTGCCAGTTTCCCAGTTCCCCTGTGATAGCTGCTCAAAAGCTCTACTTGAAGGGGTGAGAGTAAAAGGGGATTATATTAATGGGGATCATGTAATATTTGCCAAGCTGGAAATCCTTCTCCACAAAAGACATTGAATTTATTTTTTTCTACTGCTTTTTCTCTATAATTCCACAAAACCAGATGCAATTTCTCTACAAAAAACATTTTTTTTCCAGGATTGTGGTAGCAGGACGTATATATCCATTTGCTGGATATGCAAACTGGATTTGTACTATATTGCACTGTATTAGAAGGGACTAAAATTAATTTAACTGCACTAACCCTTTGATCATGTAGCTGGCCTTTCCTTTGTTAAACTCTTCGCTTTTCTGACTGGAATTTGCTTTTGTCAGCACAGCAGCAAGTGACATATGGTATTTTTGTTGTTACTTGAAATAATCTTTTGTAGATCAGCTGGATTTCCCAAAAGAGCTTTGCATTCAACATTAGAGAGAGAGAGGAGATGAAAGAGAACCCCAAATCACTATACATTTCATGATTAAAAATCTCAGTAAAGTAAGCTTCCTCATTCAAACCAATATGCTTACTTCACATTTTTAGCAATTAAAAAAGGATGGAATCTGGTCTTTGACATATCAAAATGTTGTGACCTCTGATTTAGGAGATGAAAGAGGGAAAGTAAGCTGTGTTTGTTGCAAGTCTTGTGTTCTGGGGATTTTTATAAATGCCTGATGTATTCAGACAATTAACTTACTAGTTGCTGGCTTTGACTTTCTTTCCAGTACACAAACAAAAGGTGGTTGTACATTGCTCTGGATTACACCCTTGCTCCTATCTCACAGCAGCTAAATGGTGACCTGACAATGGAATTTTAAACTGACACGATTTTAACACATGAAGTACTTGTGATTAGAAATTCCCAGACACAGAGATATTCATCCCCATAGAGACATATTAAAACAAAACAAAACAAAACAAAACCAAACCAAACCAAACCAAAACAAAACAACAAAAACAAAAACCAAAAAACTATATGAACCAAAGTCACCCACTGAGAATGCTGAAGTTGATATTGTTGTGTATTTGGCATTACAAAATGTACTCATTGAAGTTAATGGACGGCATAACACAGAAACTGCTAAATAATTTGTATTCAGACACCATAATCTGTATTGCTTCTGCCCACCAGCATAGGAAATCCTTTCTTTTCTTCAAGTTATTGCAAATTGATAGGATACTTTTCTGCTGACAGGCAACAAAAAATCAAGGCAGAATTTAACCAGTCAAAGTGTCTGAATGAATAGGAAGGTTAATGCCTCAAACTAAGTTTAAGTTATTTCACATATTTTTTAATAATTGCTTTCTGCATTAAACTTGTTTTAAACAGGAATATGATTCACAGTTCCTACAGGCTAAGTTATGAGTGTATGATGGAAGAGAGTTACGCTTCAAAGCCTACGAATTCAGATAAAAAAATTACCGTAACTTTCATAAGTATTTCAAAGGTCAGTGAAGGACTGGGATGTTGCATGAAAACAAAAAAGAGCTGTGGGCAAAATAACTAGAATTGATAATGACCTTTAAATCAATGAAGAATGAAAATCATAAAATACTTATCCATATGGAAGAGCAAAGATTCTCATAAAAAATTTCAAGAACAGGATACAAAGTAAAATAGCTCATTATGACTAGAAATGACAGACTGGTAATGTATTAAGGCAAAAGATTTCTCTTATACAAAAAAGCCTCCAGGGAATTTAAACAAGTGTTTATACTGTATATACTGTGTGTATATTTGTGTGTGTCTGTGCCCATGTGCATGCTCACATCTCTAGGCTGGACTTAATGAAGCCAAGGGCAATTTTCAATTGAATAAATCTGGAAAGATTTTATCTTATACTCCCTTTTAAAATAAAAATTAAAAATGCATTGTATCAAATGAAAAGTGTTACTTCATTAATTTTAATTTCCTGTTCCTTTTCTGTGTATTCCTTTCTGTGTCTATTGTGACATCTGGCCAAAATTCCACTTTGGCATTCCTCTTTTCATTTAAAATAAAACTGGTATTTTTTATTTTGGTAGGTTTTGACCAGAATATATTCAAGAGAATATTAAAGAATATTAAATACGTCAAGTGACTATTTTTAAATAATTTGTCTTAGATCAGTAAGTGTGATATAACTGTGTTTGCTTCCCTCTGCAGTGATAAAGAATCCATTGAAACCAATGCAGAGATTTCATTAACTTACATATAATTTGCTGTTAGAGATAGGATTTCAGAATCAAATTACTGATTTCATTGGAAGACAAGAAGGCTTATCATCTATGAGCTCTTCCTAATTATAAAGATTCATTCAATTAGAAAACAAAACAGTCAATTTAAAGAATAATGAATGGGCAGAAGAACTTCTTCACCCTGAACAGCTAAATTTTCTTTTTATAAACTCTCTACTGCTTCATATAATTGAACACAAACTAAATATTCTTAGATTCTGGAATTTTGCTATTAAGAGCTAGGATTAATCTATGTTTGAGAACAGTTGCTATATGTAATGTTGTGACCGTTTCTGAGTAGTAAATAACCCCAACTTTGAACTGAAGCATAAGAGGACATTTCATGAGGCACAAAACAAGAATATGTTTTTAAGAAAAAAAAAATGTCCTGAGATTTAAATTGAAATAATATTTTTATTTTTTTTCGTAACTTGATGGAGATGTACACAGGTTTGTAGCAGAGTTTAACTGTGCATATGCAAGATGTAATGTTGAAGAAAATAATAAATTACCAGGTCTCTCCTTCATATTTATGTATTTTGTCCCTCAGAAGGTAAAATCAATGTAATAAGACCATCTGCTGACCTTTCATCTTCCTCTACTGCATGCTCTGAACAGAGCATGAAGAACTCACAAAGCTTGGAGCAATTTCATTCTTCTCTCTGGTGAACGGCAGTAGGACCCAAAGGAATGGCATGAAGCTGAGTCAAGGGCTGTTTAGGTTGAATATCAGGAAAAGATTCTTCACCCAGAGGGTAGTTGAGCACTGAAACAGGATTTCCAGGGAAGTGATCATAGCACGAAGCCTGACAGAACTCCGAGAGTTTGGACAATGCACTCAGACACATGGTGTGACTCTTGAGGATGATGTTATTCTGGGCCAAGGATTGCACTTTGGTGATCCTTTAGGGTATCTTCCAGCTCAGGATATTCTATGATTCTAAGACATGCATCAATTCCTTTGTCAATTCCACTTTTCAAAACTTGAAAATTGCTGCTTGAAAATCACCCATTAAAATAGCTTTTAGTTTTTACTATACTTTCTCTTCTCTCACTTAAGAACCAACTGTGTCCCATATGTTTTCCTGTCTTTAAAGCAAGCATCGCTCGAATTCTTACACTGTGTATTATTTTTAAAACTTTTGTTAGCTATTCCAGTGTGGCCAAAGACCTGGTCCCAATGACAGGTTTCTTTGATGTACAATTCTGTTTTCTGAGTAGAATCAATTTCTCACATTATTTACTAGAATCTGTATTAGAAAATACAAATCATGCATTTCAAGAAAAGTGAACAGATGCTTTGGCACAGATTTTTTTGTCCCAAATATAGAAATTCTGCTCTTTAATTAATGGCTAAGAATAGCAACTAATTTGGCTGAAACCTTGTATGTAGCAGTGCAGGTGCATATTTATTAGATTTTCATATTTAATGAGTATAGTGCATTTCCATGTTTTTCCAAAGGCAGAATTATTGCAAGAAATTTATAAAACAGAGCATTCAATAATCTAGAAGTGTTGAAGAGGTTATCTGTCAAACTTCTAATCAGGTGTAGACCAAACGGTGGATATTTTCCACTGAGGAATAACTAAATAAATGAACCAGTCACCTATACCACTGTTATGCTATATCAGAGAAGTATACTCATAATGAAGACGATATTCTAGTTAGATTAGTTAGAAACATCTTAGAATTTTATTTTTAATTTTGATGCCCTATCAAAACTATAAGGAGTTATGTAAAAGCAAATTATTTCCATTCAATACTTGTTAGAGGAATGGACACTATATTAATAGATCTCTGAGTCTGTGGTGTTAACAGTGGTGATAAAGTAGGTGCTAGGAGGTACTTGTGATCATCAAAGTTCCAGAGGAGAGTATACCTGTTATGGGTTAAGAATATTTTATAAGTGATTCTCTGAGTTAAATCACTGGGGTATTTTTACCACCAGAACTTCATTTTGCAACTTAGCTTGTCTGCATTCAAAATGTAAATCAATGCTACTGTTAAAATCACTTTGAACTGTTATAATTTCTTGAGTGTAATAATTCCCTCCTACTATAATTCCTGCAAGCTTCTATGCATCAAATAAGTACCAGGTCAGCAGAGCACTGGCTGGCTTAGAAGTATTAGAGGTCATGCTGCAAACTCTGGCTGGGAAGATGAGATAAATGGCAGACTCTTCAAATCAGATATTTCAAGGGTGAAGTAGTAGATTTTAGCTAGAACAAAGCTTATTAATAGCCAACAAAATCTTGCAGCCCATTTTCTCTATTCTCCCCACCTGGATGAATTCTCTCATGTCTGCCAGGTTAGTTACAATTGGTTTTGACATCCTGTACTGAATTGATGTCACAGGGTGACACCTAATGAAGGCAGTACTCAGATTACTGAGACTATAACTATGTCTGCCTAGCTCTAACTTGTTATATGGGTTTGGTATGGACTGAGAAACAGCAAAACGAGCATAGAGAATGGTTACGGGGAGATATGCCAAGCAGATCTCAGTTTTATCTGGATATACATAGGGAGGAAATAAGAGAAGGGCTCATTACAGTTTTACATCTCAGTAATATTTTTGGGGTTGGTGAGAGTAGAGAGCAGTGCCAGAAGCCAGGAAGTATCAACTATTTGACTTTAGACATGGAGAAAGACAAAGGAATTGGCCTGAAGTATTATGACCAGTAAGGCCATTGACTTCTTTTGCAACCATGACCGCCTAAGCGAGAAAACAATAAAAAGGCTGGGAACAGGAGCAGGGGAGCAAGTCCACAGAAATTTAACACCATGAAGAAGATGAACCTGAAGTGTGTTTTTTATGGAAACTAGTTTGCCAGAGAGGATTCCTCGTGCTGACTGGTTGGAGTGAGCATCCTTTTCCACTCTATCCGGGGTGCTGTTCGCAGTAGGGCTGTGGCAGGAGAGGCCATCTTCCATGTGCATGTATCTTCTGTATACATTGTTGGAGTGGATTTTAAAGCAGATATAAAGTTCATATTTTTCCTGGTATATCTGTCCTGCTTGGAAATAAGATCTAAAATTTTTTTCACTTCATGGCATAGTTCTGTCCTTGAGGTTTTATTGTTTAATTCTTCCGTGACAGTTGATATAATTCACTAATCCAACTTAAAAAAACTGACCAACAATGCAAAAAAAAAGTTGTTCCACTTATTCTGACAGCATTGAGCTGTTGAGTCCTTCCAGCTACAAATTTAAACTCATCAGTAAATCATGGAACCTTAGATTCATTTAAGTTGACAAACTTAAATGACACTTCAGGTCATTGAGTAAGCCTAATGCAGTCAAATCCACCAGATTTATTTCTCAATGCCTATTTTGACGGGAACTCATGTTGTTTCCAATTTTCAGATATTCCACAAAGAAAATTGTAAAATTACTGGTAAAATAATATAAAAAAGATACCAACCCCCCCCCCCATACCCCACCCCTAAAAAACCTTTCCATATCACATCTCAGTTTTGGACATTTTTGATGGGTTTCATGGTAGATTTTTGGTGCATCTGGGATGAAAGTACTATAATGGAGAAGATAAGAAACGTGCTTTTAAGTAGTTACATACTTACAAGATAATTCATATAGTCCTGGTCGATATTTTTTCTGAAATCTCTGCCTTGTAACTTAAAGTATTTCTGAATATATGTCAAAATCACTAATGTCAAAATTTCTGAAAAATATGTATGCAAGATGTTATATAAAATTTGAATGCACCAGATGGAGAGGAATAGTTTGGAAAAAAAAAAAAAACAAAAAACATGCTTGGGAGTTAGAATAGAAGGGCAGGGAGAGAGGAGACCATTCTGGAATTAAAGTAAGAAGAATACAAAGAAATCCACTGAATTCTTTCTTACTTTCTGAAAGTATCCTCAAAGGATTTTCTGGATAGTAATGTAATGAATTACATTCATCTGATAGTAGATGAGTCCTCTGGGGTAGAACAGTGCCAGTTTATACACTTAGTGGGCATGTGTTTTCTTTTGATCAGCCAAAACAGTCAATAAAGCTGCTGTATCGAGTGTCTCTCACCTTAATGATAATTTTTCTGTTAATTTTAATGGCATTTGGATCAAAATCACCTCTGCTTTTCTTTGTTTCTGGAGAAGCCACAGTAATACATTTAAACACTATCACTTTAGGATAACCTGATTAAAAAGTATAATGATATAGATTATTTTGGCATGTATATTCATTTATTGCTCATGGACAGTTTCGTGTGCAAAAAAAAGCATGAAAATATTACTTTATTATAATGATAATGAACAGAGTGATTGATGATTCTATCTGAATGCCAAATATTTGTGTCCAAATAAATTTTGTACCAATAAAATAATTAGTAATGTGCTGATGCTCTCCTATTTCTCAATTACAATGGCAATTTTATTTACCACGAGTTTCACAGAATCATAGAATCATCAAAGTTGGAAGAGACCTTTAAAATTATCCAGTTTCAGTGTTTGTAGAAACACACACACCTCTGTTTTCTATGATAGCTTTTGGTTGGGCAAAATTACACTTCCTAGAGGGTTGTAGATCAAAATAATCTGCTTTAGAGAGCGTGGTTTTGTCTGTGATGAACTAGTGTAAATCAAGTCCACACTTCCTTTCTGAGATTACCTTTGCAACCACCAAATTCAGTACAGGCATGTCAAAATATATGGCTTAATTTTCAATATGTGAAAGATTCTTCATATGATTTCATCTATTTATTCCTTTCTGCCAATAAACCTTACCAGACATCTTCTACACAGAATTCAACTATACTTTCCATATTTTCATGACACAACAAAAAATAAATTAGTTTCCTAAAAACAGATGGAAGGACATAGCTTCAAGAACTGTTTTTGGATAGTATGTGAACAAATTTTAAAGTGCTGATATGATAAAGATTTTTTTATATGTAGATATATGATTTCATTAATATATAGTTTTACTAGGCTCTGATCACTTCATTAACGATTTTCAGAAAGTTAAGATCTGATTTTAAAACTTCAGGATAAATTCTAATCTTGGTAAATACTTTGCCTTTCAGATAAATTTGCTCTTTAGTGACTGATAAGAATGATAAGAATGCATTTTTATCCTGCAGGCATTGAAGATAAACTCAGAATACAAAGGCACAGCCCCTATCCTTACTACAGGTGCTTTATGAGACCTGCAAACAATCATTTGACTCAAGGCTTTTTAAAGTTAATGCCAAAACTGAACTCTTAGGTTTCTGAACGATATTAGGTTTTTATCAACTAGCATTTACAAGTCAGTTTGAGCTTTACTTACTGCACATTTCTTGCTGCCAATATGTTTTTAGAAGTGTATGGCCATCTACTCAGGGACAAGGAGTACTTATTGAACATTGTAATATGTTGAGGTAATTTTGGAACTGACTCTTTAAACAAAATGTTGGCCTCGATAACTTCCAGAGAAAATTGTACCATATTTTTATCCTTTTATGACTACTACTTTCTTCCAGTGCCACTTTACACTGGCAAATTTAAGAAGTACTGATTTCCACTGGTTTGGGGGTTGATTTTTGTTTATTTATCTGTTTTTCACATTTTGTAGGAAATTACATGTTTTCATTATTCCACATGTGGAAGCAGCAAACTTTGAATAACTCCTACTTCAATAAAGTAAGTTCAACAGAATGAAATTCTCATTTTCCTGAGACTTAGTTTTGGATAAAAGAGCAAATTAACATGAAAAAAATAATTATGTTGTTTGAATTTTCAAATATCAGAACTGGAAAAATACTAATGCATGTACTTGGAACAAAAATTGGCAGTTTCCTTTGAAATGAAAAAATATGTCTGTATTTTTATACTTATTTTAAAACTTTTTATTCCAACATAAAAGGTATATTAAAATATGAAATTCCTTTTGTTTCAGAATGTCTTTCAGCCTAGCCAGGAAGAAATCAATTTTCTTAAAGAAAATATATTGGCTCCAGGAATTAAACTGTCTCTATACACTTATAGCAATACACTTCTGTAATAAACGATATATTTATATAACTACGGAATATATAATCCTTTAATCAATTGTATGTAATGTAAATAGCATTCTAGGCAACTTTCTAGAATTAGAACAAACACAGATTAAAAAAAAAAAGGCAGTAAAAGAAAACCTATGTTTTCCACAGATAGACACTAAGCATGTTACAATATTAAGCACTTTATTGTTAAGTCAGGAAAATCTAGATGGAAGTAGTGTTACAGGACATCTATGAATCTATGCTGTGTGGATGAAAATACATGTTACATATACAAACCCACATATATATTTATATAAAGTTACATACATATTCTCTGTGTTCCAATTTACTTTACAATATTTCATAAATAGCTAACTATAAAAGCAACCCTTGCACTGACTTATTTTTTTTTCCCCTCTCTTTTTTTTCCATATTGCAAAATACCTTGACTGTAATGTGGATTTCTCCCATGTGCAATCCTCAGGATTGACTCAGCATACAGGAGTTTTTAAATTCTGGCTGTGTCAGCATGTCAGTAAATGGCTGAAAAGAGCACCACCAGAAGTAAAAAGATGAAATCTAACCACAATGATTAAGGGCTGGCATTTCAGGACAAACAAACAAACAAACAAACAAACAAACAAACAAAAAAAAAAAAAAAAACGAAACCGAAAATATAATGACATTCTGTGAAAAAAAGATACTGTGGTCTTTAGGAAATTTAATTTATTCATTCACAATTTATCAAGCAGAAGGGTCTTGAGAAGTTGACCTCAGCAGTATTTTGGGACTGTTGTTTTCACAAAGATGAACTGTTTATGAACAATTTTTCCATTTCATGTTGGAATAGAAATAGGAATGTTTTTAGGAGAAGCTTTGCTAATTTCAAATAGAAGTTATTTTGGACAAATATTTTTATATATTATTAATTCAATAACAGATTTCACTTTCTGCAGATTTTAAATACTTCCATCCAAGTTTCAAAAATGGTTCGTTTCCTCCTTTCAACAATCTTTTATTCTTTTCATGCGTTGGGGTTTTTTTACATACCTTGCCTCAAACAATTCATTCCACAATGAAATATAAATTCGAAGAGTCTCATTTGTTTATCTTATCAAGTGAGTCTACAAGCTATGCAATTTATTCAGTGAAATACTAGCTTGATGTGAGGAAATAAATTACCTATATCTCTGACTGAAGATAAGGACAATGGTTTCTTGCCAGAAAGTTTCCAGTTTGGACAAAAAAATACAAATAGACCTTTCAGAAAACATAGTGATATAAAAAGAGATTTACTTTTGGAAACTGAATGTGATCAGGCACCTGGGACCTCTCGAAATTTTGATTAATCCCCTGTTTAGGTCCTACAGAAATATATCTGTTCATTGATCTTTATTCAAAGAAAGATACAATGCAAACTCTAGTGAGTTACTGTGTTGATATAAATGGACTACTTATTGAAAAAAAATACTACTTAGTGTATTTATTTGACTGAGAATTTTAATATTCTTCTGTAATTTGTTATTTATATGTGTATATAATTTATATATATACGTGCACCTTCACACACACAAGTACACATATATTGATTAAAATTGGCTAAAACAGTCTCAACTGTCACACCGTCTACTATTTAATTCCATTAATTCATGCCATATTGCAGGAAAGATATGTATACTTTTCTGCATTACATATTCTACTTCACCTTTTTCTCTGTTTCTGATAAGAAAGATGCAAGAAGACGCTGAAAAGTCTAGCAATCTATAAAGTGCTAAATGCAAATTATAACTGAGCCAACATCTGCTGTATCTTTAACTTTTTCAGTGGAGGTTATGTAATGGTTACACATACTTTTTTTTAGGTATTAACAAACATTCAATTATATGTGTCTTCTAAATTCCTGAAAGTATATTCATGCAGGTCAATATATTTAAGAGCATATTTTTGACCTTACCTGTAAATATAAATATATTTTGGCAACTAAAATGAACTCTAGACACTACTTTTTACAGTTATGTTGTATTTTGGATTTGAAACTGCCTGGCTAATAAATGCACCTTATTTTGAAAAGAAGGTCTTCTGTATATGCTAATTATCTACAGGCCAATTATTTCTAATCTTACCAAAAGAAGAAATAATGAATATCAGGAAACAAAATTTTATTTGCACCAAATTCTAAAACAGAGATACATAATAATGTTCCCACATACATAATAAATAATGCAAATGCACTTTTCACAACGACCAGTTTTCAGTTATATTCAATAACTATTTTGCATAATCATTGAATAAGTGGTACTCAAACAAAATGATGCATACTCTGCTGTGAATCAAGTGATCATCCATGCCAGTGTAAATAGTTCTACTGAGTGACTTCCATCCAACTTTGCCATTTTTATGACCTTTGAGGTCAATTCATAACCTACAATATTTGAATTTGCTGTAGCATACATCATAATCTAGTACCACTTTGGTATGCTGAAGTAAACTTGGATTTATCCCAAAATGACTCAAACAAATGCCCAGCATCTCCAGATTAGGTTCTTTTTTGTTGTTGTTGTTTTAATTAATTGGAATTTTTTGCTGGAATTTCATGCCTGCACATATAGTTCTACCCTGATAAAATACAATTATAATAGCAGTTTACACAGGAGAAACTTAAGAAAACCTTGAAGCCCAACATACACACACACACACATAGACACACACAATTCCTGCCAGTCTTAAAAGTCTTATTCAAATACAAAAAGCACTTAAAAAGGAAAAAAAATTCCATCTAGGTGTAATGACTTGTATTTCTCCAGAGATGTAGATATCCAATCCTCTGTGGATTAGGGGGACTAAATTCCCTGAATTACTCTAAAGTGGTTGATAGTAATTAATGAAGTAATGGACATATAAATACACAAATAAATATTGTTCTACTAGGAAAAGATCTATACCTTACAGTTTCCCTAAGAAATATATCTGACAAATTATATCAGTTAATATAAAGACATATCATATTTTAAAGCATGTGTTAAATGCAGAATTATGCATGCAGAAGGGAGTGTGAGATGCTTTAAGACATTGGTCATTTTTCAGTATTTATTCAAACGAATATGATTTATTTGCGTTTGGGATTTTATTTGTTTGTGAATTTGGTGTCTTTTTTTTTTTTTTCAGAGCAACTGTGACTTCCGTTTTGCAACACAAAGAGTTTCAGAGTTTGCAAATCAAGTTAGCTATCATTTGATACACAAAGTTAATTTAGATGACAGTGCAAGAGAATGGGAAGTCCATGGGGTTTGCCTGGTGTCAGATTTACAACAAAGATATAATTTAGAATCACAGAATCAGGTCAGAAAAGACCTTTGAGATCATCGAGTCCAACCTATGACCTATCACCACCTTGTTAGCCAGACCATGGCACTCATCCAGTCTTTGCTTAGTCACCTCCAGGGACAGTGACTCCACCACCTCCCTTACTGTGTCTGATACAAGGTAAGAATGGTTTTGTTGCAGACTTCTTTTTTGAAAATAATAATTATTTGTAAATTTTCTTGTGCACTTTTAAAAACTTCAAGCAGTTGCCTAGAAATTGTGTCAACATAGAGAAATTTATTACGGGAAACAGAATAATTAAAAGAAGGAAGATAGTTTTTAGGTATACTAATAAGAGTGTCTTCCAGCATTCAGGAAGAAGGAAACATGTTGTTAGATTCTCTTCTCCTTACCTAGGTATCCATTTTCCATTGACATTGCTCTTTACAATGCATTGATGAGGTCTTGCAGTAATGCTTATTCTGAGAAGCTTACACAGTAGCTTTATCACTTTCAGTATTCTGTGTACCATTTATGAAAGGAAAAATAAAATTATTGCTAGCTGACACTTCTCTTTAGAATTTCCTTGGGTGGAAAAAGACACCATTTCAAATGTAAGGGGTTTATATAGTTTGGTAATATAGTTTGGTAATATAGTTTAGAATTTTTCAGAAAATTACATTTAAATGTCTTTATAAATGAGTAATACTACTTAAACATGCACATATTGCTGCAATGAATTTCAGTAATGAGAGTTGTGGATTTTTTTATAAAGCATCACAGTTATAAGACTGTTAAAAATACATTTAAATGCTGCAATAAAAATACCACATCTTTTTCTGTGGTGTAATTTGTTAAAATCTTCCATTAACATTCGACAGCCCTCCATTCACTCTCATTGTAGTTAATAGATATAGTGTACTCAATTTCTTGCCCTCTGAGAAAGTACTGGCAGTGTGTTCTGACCTATAATCTATACTTAAGGGTTCAGTAGCTTTTTAGGAATGTTCATGGAGACTTTATTAATCTCTAATAAACTGAGCTCTTCCACTTCATTTCGTGGCTGAATGTAACAGTATTTGCTTTCAAGACTAATTATAGAAGGCAGAGCAGAACAGTCAAAATTATGCCCCTAGCATAATTACAATAGACTTTGTTTATCTCCATGCCTTTAAACACCATTCAACTATGCAATAGCTTCCTTTTGTCCTGGATATTTGTTTCTGCGAAATGACATTTAAATTACTAAACAAAAAATATTAAAGTGAGGTGGAAAGAACAATTTAAATCTGATTGTAAGAGTAGCTAAAGCTCCAATTTAGAAAATAGTCTGAAAAAAAAATCAAAATAACTAAAACAAACAAACCCAAGATTGGTAGCAAAATACTCTACATTAATTGAAAGCCATTTTTCCATATGAGGGGTCTTGTCTGTGTTCTGTGATTATTTTATGGTTATCATAACCAGAGCATATCTCTAAAAACCTCATGTCTTCCTTTTTTTGCACAGATTTCTCTTATACTCAATATTTACAAGACAAGGAGTATAAACGTACTCTGCAGAGGATACTATAGAGAGCAACTAGAGCAGTAAAACACTTAACCTCTCCCATTTCTGTTACAGAGAGGGAAACTAAAGTATGAGTCTAAGGGGCACTATAACAATAAAATAACGGCAATAGCAGTCCTGGTTCTGCAGTACAGATTAAACTCCTGGGACATCATCTCAGCAGATGTGGTAAGTCTTAATGTTTTGGTAAGAGAAAATATTGCAGGAAGACTAATTCATGTATGTAATTCCAGTCCGTGCACTTCAAACAACACAAACTTTTTGTTTATGCATGTCTCAATTTTCAAGCACCTAGAATAAGAACATAACATGGTGCCTTAACTTACTTGAATATATAAACTACTTTACTATCCTAAAACTGAAGATGTGATGGGTTTTATTATATTATTCAATAATTACGGATAACGTGGAGGATCAAGAACAACATACTACGTAATACATAATGCATTAGGGAGTAAACAAGGCTCAAATGCACAGAAAAGTTTATATTTCTATTTTGTTTCTTGAATTCAATAATTCAAGGATAAAGAATTTACCTAAGATCAAAGATTCTAATGTAAACTCCAATTTATTGATTTTGCAGCTGTCCTAAAGGGGCTTGTAATACACAAACTAATAACAACATCACTTTTCATTTTGTAGCACCTTTCATCTGAAGATCTCAAAGTGTTTTTCAACTTCAATGAAGCACACCTTAAAACAGCAAGTGATATACATGAGGGACATACAGGAATTTGTTCAACCCACCATTACTCATTGAAGTTTCTCTCTCTCATAGTTCTTTAACTCTTGTGACAACACTGTAGTAAAGTTCAGTAGGCTGAAGTCTTCTCCTTCCTTCCTCCTGTACTTCAGTTTCGAAATATATTCAGTTGAAACTGCTGGAATTCACATAGGCATCATACGACTGAGTTGTAATTTGTGTAAAACACCAGGATTAGTGCCTTCAGCTGATGAAAAATGTCAAGAAATCTGAATTAACATATGTGGCTAGAAATCCATTTCTATGTTTTTGCTAAAAGAAATAAAAACAGATTAATCCAGGAAAGCAAATTAATTGAAAATTGTACTGCACTGTGCCAACCAGAGATGTTGGATTCTGTGGAACTGGAAATAAGGTAGAAGGCCAGAAAAATTTCCAATGCCTCAGGCAAACAGAACATTTGTTTATTAAAATTAAGTTTTTTCACACAGGCAAATAATATTCAGCTACGTAGACAACTATTTGAACTTTGTCCATGTAAATATGATGACTGCAATTTAGGCAATCTGCTACATATATTTAAAATAAAATATCTATTTAACTAACTACTTATCCTAGAGGCATTTCTCTGCCATAATGGCAAAAGTCATATAAGGACATGCAGATAAGTTATAGTGATTCAGAATGGTCATGCACGTCTCTCAGCTCCACATGTTTTGATTCTGATAACTAGACAAAATCACTAGTTTAAGCATCTTGAAAGTAAACACATAATAAAAACCTCTAATTACCTTTCATGACAGTATTCTAATATTCCAGAAGGATAAATTTTTCTCCTCCACTTGTCACTTTTCTCTCAGATTTACTGAGATCACGTTCAAACACTGTAATGAATGCTATGCACACATCACAGATTAGCTCTGAGGGAGCTGGCAAGCCAATGTCACACTGTGTATGCTAACATGAAGAGATGATAACTTCGATTCTGGAAGCAGGTTACCCAGGTGAGTACCTTAGAAGTTTTAATCAGATGACAAGTTAATAAACTTAATTGAAAACTGGGAAACTAGCTAGTTTGCTACTTTCCGCAGTATAGACTTGACCAATTTATTTTTCTTAATACAAGAAGTGCAATATAAATTTTTCCTGTTGCTATCCTTCTGCAAATCCACTGTTAACAGTTACTGCCCTCAGGACTGAAGAGTTATTATAAGAAAAGTCTACTGCAATGTTATCTGTTAGACACTATTGCCTTGTTAATTATTCTATACTAACTGCTTCCCAAATCCTTGCACTGTGAGGACACGGAACAGATGCAAATGACAAGGGAAAAAGAATAATTGTATTTTTTAATGTTTGATTTTTTTGTAAAGACATAGTACTAATCAGTTTTATTATTATGAGTAGCTATGGGTTTATTGCATAAACCAAATGTACTTATTTTTATCGATTCAAAGCACGCTATCTTATAACAACAGCAGCTCTTAAGCAGAGCTATTGTTTCTTAAAAATTGTACTTTCTAAGTCTCATGCTCATATTTTTAACAATCATTAAAAGAAAAAAAAATAAGAAATTAATATTGTATTCAGCCTTTTAGTTAGGGAGCGTGAGCCTTTACTCATATGCTGTAAGCCACTTAAAACTGAAGTTTTTAATGTTCTCATTTGCCAGATAATAGCAACAGCCAGCCAATCATCATACTGATCAGATATGTTTAGTCAATTGCTCCAGGAGCCACCTGAATGTCCAGATCTTCTTTGAGACGTGAATGTTATTCTTTACAGGGCATGAGCAACCTGGTCTAGAGTCATAGCTGACCCTGCTTTGAGGTGAGGACATTCTGAGGCCCCTCTCAACCCATATTAAGCCCAACCAGTATGGTTCTGTAATTCAAAAGTAGAGCCATTTGTTGGATTTACTAAATTCTGGGTTTCATATTTATTAGCATTTTGAGCAAAATAGACAGATTGGAGTTCATCGTTCTCATCTTGTACCTTTAAGGAAACGACTGTATATGAAATCTCTCAGTTAACAAGAAATAAAATTAAAAAAAAAACAAAACAAAACCGTAACAAAATGAAAAACCCAAAGCTCCATAATGAACCCTTGAAACCAACCAAATCAAAGGTCCAAACCAGACTACAAATGTACCATCATATTCTAAATTTTAAGGTCATCTAGGGAATCTATTTCAAGAATTAGACACATAGTATAGAAAAGACTGCATATACCTAGTCAAAATAGACAACTCTATTTTTAGCTTACTTCACAGTAATAGCTTTCCTGTGTTGTTCATATGGGGTTGTTTTTCTTGATGTGTCTCTCTAGAAAAAAGGTTTTATAAATTCGTCTGTATCACTGTTCATTCTAGATTAGTGTGAAGGAGATCTTATTTTTCTTTTTGATTTTGCTTTTTCTAGTGGCCTTCATGCAATCTCTTTAAAATGCTTTTTCTAACACATCTGGGACAACTAATCTGGTTCTTGAAAGGAAAATCCCTTCAGCAGCAAAATCTCTGTTCTGAATTGGCAACATTTGCTGCACTGGCCACACTCTGCTAACAGCTTTAATCACTTTCCTTGGGGTCTTATCTTGGATCAAAACTTTAGAAATCATTGCCAAGCTTTGATTTACTGGATAGAACTAAAACTGTCCCCATTATGTGTCTTATATTCTCTACTCTGCCTGTCATCTCTGCTCCACATGGAGAAGCATTATTATGTGAGTTTTTGTGTTTTATCTGATGTCACGTACATTATCTTGAGCATTATTAAACTCCTTTGGAATATACAACATTTAGCTCTACATTTTTCTGTGCTTCATCATGTTATCAAATGTGTTTGCTTCTACAAGTTGTCTTAGGTGTTAATTCTGATGTCAGATAAAATATGTGTATAAAAAAAGTACAAGTTCACAAGTGGAAAGAACACCAGATACGTTTTTGGCAATGGCAATGAATTTAGGACAAATCTGTACTGAGAGGCCCTCACTAAAAATATGGGCCAATATTTGTAACTTTAAATTAGACAAATATCTCCATGTTCAGTTTCCATTTCCATTTCTGCATTTACTTTACTTCTTTTAGGTTTAGAAGGAATATTCTCTGACACTGCATTATTTTGAGACAACTCTTGTTAATGCTTTGAAATGCATCCTTGAAGCAGATTGTTTTTAAACCTGCTTTATTGAGGACATGAAGATGTTCCCATATTGCATGTCAGCCAATTTATGTTCATCTTTTGCCTATCAAAAAGGCTTTCATTAAAGCACAAGAAAAAAGTGGAGGCATCACAAATACTGTGCTTCATGAAAACAAACAACTTTCCAAAAGACAGAGGTTCCACTACGCAATCCGGCAAGGGGAAGACTGGATGTTCCTTTATCTCTTCTAATATGTCAGAGAATACATACAGATGAAATATATAATTTTTCCGTAAAAATATTCATTAAAAGATCTTATTGTCAATGAAAAAATCTATAAATAATAAAAACCCCACAACCTATCGGAAATTATGTTTCATTAATTCTTCTCTTGATAGATCTGCTACATATATACTTGCTATCATAGTACTTTAGGACTAGTGCTTTTTAAATATTTTTTCCCATTCCTCAAATATGTTAAGTGGTGTCTTCTGAATATAGCAGGTACATCTGAATAGTAGTACTCTTGGACAGCTTCTCTGGCACTGTATTCAATGTGATCTTTCCAGCAGTTTGCTGCTTGAGAAACCTGTTCTTTCAGAAATCAGAGTTATGAGACCTGAAATCTCCATGATAAATTAAGAGAGAGGTGTCTGCTGCTCACAGGCATTGGGATGGGCAGAGATATTCCTCACTGACAAAGTGGAGTCATCAATTCTTCATCTATCAGAATTTTCTTTTTTGGACTTACTGTTATCCCAAACTCCAGTCCTGATGTGCTTTTTTTGGAGAATGAATCACAGCTATCATAGCAAACCTACTTCAGTGAATGAAGTTTCAGTGGTGCACCATGGACATATATTTACCTCATATATGCACACAGTCTTGGTAGGCATTAACTTTTGAATGCTGTCTCCTACGCAGGACTATACAGGCCACTAGACTTTGTGATACTCTGTACATTATTGTTATGGTAGAGCTAGGAACCAAGGACTTTGCTCCACAAAGCAAATCCACATATCACCTCAAAGGTGATTTCCGGTCTCCCCAGTTTCCATCAGGCACAGATTTTTCCATAAACATTTGTTATTTTTCCATATCTGTTCCAAAAATACCTTGAGATATCTCAGTGTTATATATTTTGGAAGGATATCCACCTTTCTTCCTATTACCACCCTTTGTTCACAGTGAGATATACAAACTTGCTTTAGGACTCCTGTGCTTTCAAAAAGTTTAAACTGTGGTAATTTCACAGATGTCTCTGATATCTCCCTTAGTAGACAGGCATGGCTATAAGATATTTTTTGTCATAGAAGCAGATGTTCAACATTTGGATATAAGATATTCAATAGCAATTAGTTTAACGAAGAATCTTCATTAAAATTATATGTACATAAAATTAGTATATGAACTTAAGTAGAGAAGCCTTTTAAATTCAAACACTCATCAATGTTGCTCAGTTAACCACATTTTTTCTCTTCAAGTTACCTCCCTTGACCCGCAAGTCAAGACTTTACTTTGCATTTTTAGGGTTTTTTTTTTTTTCTTCAACCTCACAGAAATCTTTAAGATAGAGTGATCAGTGATTCATCTCCCTCGGACAGGTGAATAATTACAACACATCATCAGGAGTCTCTGACAGCGCTGAAGATGGCCTTCTTCACTTCTGCTATCTTAGCAGAAGTTGTTGGAAACATAACTTTTGCTTTGTTTTCAAGGGTTAAGTACATCCAAAAGTGTGTTCTTTTTAGTAGAATTTCTAAGGTTTCAGTAAAATCTCAACTGTGGTTGAAAGGAGCAGTTTCCCTCCCTCTCCAGCTGCTGATAATTCACTTAACGAGCTCAGGCACTCGAGTGAGCCAGAGCAGCTGAGAACATAGCAGAGATTTGTTTTCTGCTAATTTAGTTCTCTTCCTGAGTGTGCTGTGGGGACAGAGGAGCATCAATGCTGGGACAAGGGAGGCAATTGGTGCTAAGGAGTTGGGAGCAGGAGGGGTGAAGTGTCCTTTTTTTTATCAGCTCACCACTGCAGTGGCTCAGCTTCCCTTGGTGCTGCTCTTTCACTTATTTCTTCTCTCTAGGGTCTTTGGCTCAAACACAACTTTCTACTGTCTGCCTGACCTCACTACACTGGGGCATGTTTTTTTTTTATTCACTCCTTCCTCTTTTATTTTGCAGTTTTGTACCCAGACTAGCCATCTGAAACTAATTGGGAAGTTCATCTATACACAGTCAGTGTCATGGCTTATAACAACATCCCAAGTGTTTGCTAGAGTCAACCACAATTTGATTTCTCTCCTTTTTTGCCTTCAGCAGTGTTGATTTAGCCTAGTAAAATTATGAATAAAAGATCCCAATAACCATGCTGATATCAAATATTTATCAGTTATTACAGAGCAGTCCCTATTCTACCCCAACATTCAATACTTTTACCATGTGTGTGTAACAGCAAACAATTAAACAAACACTATTCCAAAGAAAAAGTAATTCTTGCAGAAATACAATACTACATTTAGAATAACTGATACAATAATATTTGGATACTTTCTTAAAAAGTCTAAGTTTTTTCAGAAGAATTAGTAACTCAATTGCCCACAGTCAAGTGCCCATGATTCTTTTTTAGAGCAAACCAAGCATCCTGTTGTGTGTAGTAATGCAAAATGATGGACTGAAGAGATAAGGATATTTTCAAATACAGAAAGTTGAAGAAGTTTTATGGCCCTGTCCCTTGTTCCAACCACTACTGTCAAATTCATGCTTTAACAAATCGTTTTCCCTGGGTGTACTCCTCTGTGCTTGGATTGCCCATGTATAGAAAACCCAATATACTTCCCATGAGTTACAATTTTTTGCTCTAGGTTTGCAAATGCCTCTGTTCTGTTGACATCATATAACATTATGGCTTGTACTGGATCAACATCAACATTAGATGATTATGGGCCATTTTGTCAAAGAGCAAGTTCTTAAAAAAATATTCTGGTATCTATGTCCTCTCCCAGATAACCTATGATAGCAAAATGTAGCTATGAGTTTCTTCTTTTGGAACATATTGTTTTCATTATTTTATTTTATTTTATTTTATTTTATTTTATTTTATTTTATTTTATTTTATTTTATTTTATTTTATTTTATTTTAATAACTTTCATTTTAAGCTCTTCCCCTCCTACCTTAAAATTTCTGAGTATTTATGAGTATTTTGGAAAGTCTATAAGAAAAAACATTTAAACATAGGTTTTATGAGTAATTAGTAATGTTTTAAGATTATCTGGGCTAAAGTCTAAAAGATCATTTTAATAGTTTATCATGACATTAGGACCAGGTCCCATGCTAAATTCTCTTGGAACAAAAAAATTAATCTTAAACTAGTCCTGCAGGGGTTGATGAAAATTCCAAGTATGCATCAAGGACACTGTCTTTTCAGCTTCACTGACTGCTGAGAGTGTACCTTTTAAATGTGTCATGCTGTTTTCCTCTGCAAATTTAACTTAGAGAAATCGTGCCTTTAAGTGCACAAGATTTATTTGAAAATACCAGGTGTACAATTTATATTGGTTGAGAAACTAGGAAGTGGGATTTTCTGAGCTTCAAAGGACATGGATGTCTTTGCATTACTCATGACTAAACATCACAGCATATGTCTGCACTCCAGGGTTCAACATAGAATAAAGGTGTGCGAGTTTGTCTTAAAATAGCTTGAGCATGTGCTTGTAGCAATCTAACCTCCACAGCATGGAGCTCAGCGAGGGCAAATTTATCCAACTCTTCATCTAGATCTGTGCCACAGACACAGTAATATATAGAGATTGTTAGGACTTAACAAAACTATTTCATTTGTTATTTATTAGGAAAAATAAAGCAACTCAACTAAAGCTGTTGGGAAAGAATTGAAGTAAATCAATAACTGGCAACACTGGTAATTAGAACAGAGCTAGCATTGCTTAGAAACAGACATCCTCACAAGCAAATCCAGGTTTATAATTCCTTACAAGGCAACAGATGAGTGTATTTGAGAAGAAGAGACCAGGGGGCTTATTTGTCACTGAATATGTAAAATTCTGTTCCTTGTGCTGATTACAGGAATGCTAAAACTAGTACAGATCTGGTTTGTTGCAAACTTACAGCCTGTCACAAATGTCAAGAAAACCTTGCTCATGAGAAAGTTCCTTAGTTCTTTTTATCTTCTAGGTTTTGCACATCTAAACATGAAGACATTATAAGTATGTAAAAGGAACTATGCCAGATCACAAAGAAAAACTTTGTTATCTTCAACACTGACCCTTTTCAGGACAAATGTGCATGTTTAGTATGACACAACATTGTAAAATGAGAATTCCTGTTGCTTGTTTTCAGTTGCTTTTTATCAGCTTGCCCTGGGATTAGTCTTCCTAGAAAATCCCAGTAAAATGTGACGAAGAACTGGTGTGAAGGGTAACATATTCTCCATAGTAGAAAATAAACATTTTATAATTTCTATACAGTTCTGACTAAATGTGGATGCTTCACTAATTTGTATAAATCTAAATGCACACAAATATGAAAGGGTATTAAAATACGGGGGTTGTTTGGATTTTCAGTGTGTACCAAAACAGTTTCATCCTTTCAGTACCTTTTCTCCTTACCTACACAAATAAGGAGAAAAAAATCAGGTTTTTGGGATACATAGAATTCATCTTGAAGGTTGAAAATTTCAGAGTCGGCCAGATACGTACCTGATTTGGGAAATGAAATCAATCTGTGCTATGTGTGAATGCAGAACAGAAAATTAACAGAGGAATAAATAAAAATAAAAGGTGTGAAGGTAAGAACAGAAGAAAGATAAGGGTAATACCAAGAGACAGGCAGAAGCACAAGTGAATACCAAAATCAGGATCCATAAATCTCATAAATCCCTCTTTGTGGAGTTCACTGTCGAAAATGACACCTCCTTTTCCATCAAAAAGTGGCCTGCTCAAGAGACAGTGCATTATGGCTTACATTCATTCCACTGAGAACGAACTCAGTTTTAGTGGAGCTTTCAAGGAATTTTGAGGAAATCTTACATAATCATCTTCCTCTTTTCCTTTTGATAATCCAGGAAATTAAAACCAGAAGGCGATATTAAGCAAAATATCTTAGCTCAACAAATATGATTACAAATGCCAGCCTCTAAATGAGGAAGTGACAGAATTGCAGTCACATGAACAAAATATCACGCTTTAAGCTAGTTAAAATTCACATCAGATGTTTTCAAGAACGATATATTATTGGACAAATTTCAATTTGAGATGTCGTAAACTCAGATGCTCCTAATGAACACTTTTACACCTTTCTGCCTTACATAAAAATTGTTTTCTTTCTAATAATAATGCTTACAAAACAGGCAGGCCTTTAAGCCATAGAAGAACTGTGTAACTCCCTTTCTATAAGCTTCTTGCTCTAAACAGTTATGAACTCACAAATAATTTTTGTACCACAAAGCTACAGTAGGAACTTTGCTTTGATACCTCGTTCTCAGATTTTAAAATGCTGAGCAATGATATTAAACCTTAATGACTTTTTTTCCCAAACACATTTAATCACAGTTATTTTTAATGTTGGCTTCTAATGTCAAATATACAAATAAATTCTTTTTTGGCATAAGCTAACCTTGAATTAGTGAAAAAAACCCCAATGTTCTATTGTCAGGTAGTAGACGCCCTCACTGTATTTACTGCATTTTTTCTCTTATGCAAATTTTGATAAATAAATCTATTCCAGGGGTTAAATAGAAATATTGCTATGTAGAAGTATGTACATTGAAAACAACGTTTTCTGAAAACAATTATTGCCTCTCTTCTGATGTGACAGTGGACCTAAATTTGTAGAGAAGAGTAGAGAAACAAAAATATACCTGACTTTATTTTTTTCCTAGTGTATTTCAATGATGTTTTAACTGTTAATTGGAGACAACACAGGCAGATTCATTTTTTATTATTGGAACTGATACTTGGGAAAACAAAACAAAACAAAATGACAGTTTACTTTTTTTGACGTTCACCAAGAAATTAAATTAGGGAATGATAGCAGACCAAGAAGTTCCTAACAAGCAGGCAGTCACTGGCCAGAGGAGATGTGGCTTTGCCTTAGGCCCTTCGTGCAGCCAGTGATTAGGTGCCAGGAAATGGCTGACCTTGGGGTCACTGTTATTCTTAATATAAACAGTTATAAATAAATCTGAGAGTATGAAGGCAAAAAGGCTGAGATGTACATTGTCAGAAGAGAAGGCAGTTCATGTTTGGTCTCTCTTGCACTAGTCCTAGGATGTTGCTACTCCATAGATACTGAAGAAGTCAGATTTAATTCACACTGGGTTAAAATGGAAGTCAAACCCTTTGCAGGCTAGTTTTGTTGATAGTTTTGGGTCTTTTTATTTGGTAAAATGTGATTTTTTTTGTGATATTGTAATGATGTTGCATTTTTTATGGTTTTGAGTTTTTGTTTTGTTTTGTTTTTGTTGTTATTGTTTCTGTTCTTTTTGTTTGTTTGTTGTGGTTTTTTTGTTTGTTTTGGTTTTTTTCAGTTTTAGAGCCAAAGGTACTTATACTGAAAACTCAATTTCATTGTGTTTCACTTGATTTGAACATAATTTGACTTCTTTTTAAAATAATCAATGGAGAAATCTTAATTTCATAGAATCATAAAATCATAGAATGACTTGGGTTGGAAGGGATATTTAAGATTTTCTGGTTCCAATCCCCTGCTTTGGTCAGGGACACCTTTCAATAGACCAGATTGCCCCATTCCACCTGGGGATCTCATAATACATAGTAGTAGATTCATCTACAAATAAGATTATTGCTCACTTTTGAGTTTAAAAGGCTCAATATCAAAGTGGAAGTTTTATTCCTCTCACTTTTCACTGCTGAAACTCAATATGATGAACGTAGTGGATGAAACAAGACACTGGACAAGCAAAAAAGAAATTCCACCTTAATGTACAATTCTTGTTAATGAAATTATTAATTCTTGACTGAGTTGGTACAGACCCAGAACACAGAATGAGTATTCCTTGCCATGAAATGAAGGAGAAAATTTACTACCCCTTTGTTCTTTTTACTTATTGAAGGTATTTCTTTTATTCTCTAATTTTCTCACAAAATTGCTAAATTAGTTCCCTAGAGTTAATGAAAAAGTTGTTTATTGCCAAAGTGAGAAAGAAGAGTATGGCAAGTGCTGCTTTTGTTCTCAGCCTAAATTTAGGAAATATAGGGAATGTTCTACTGCTGATAAAGAAATCCTTAGTAAATTAAATTTTGATATTCTTTAAGCAGATATTGCCAGCCAGGCCAAAACTGTCTTTATGAGACAAAACCAAGGTAAAACCAAGACCAATGGTTGTGTTCTTTCATCTAATTCTGATTAGAAGGCTTTGAGGAGAGAGAGTAGTACTGTTTCTTCCTTCATCCTACTCATGCTATCCATTAAGGAATTGAACATAAATCAAAGAGATAGATTAAAATGAAACGTAACTTAATTCTTCTTCCAGGGCAAGTGATATGGTTGACATTATAATCAATTATACAGGCTTTACTTAAATGATGTCTTATTATTGGTTTATTAAACAAAATTCAAAATGTACTTTGACATTTGAGTGCACTCAGAGAAAGATGCAATCTAGTGTTTTTGTATAATACAGAATAGTGCATTGCTTCTGTTTTAAGAGATTACATTCTTTTTTTTTAATTATTAGTATTTCTTTATTTTCTATACATATTTTCATTTATGCATCCATTACAATAAAGTAGGTAAGGGAAAAGGAGTGTATGTTGAACTCACAAGTGACGTCTATTTTCCATTTTTAACGTGTTTAATCCCATTCCTAGGATATACATTGTGAAAGCAAAGATGAAGTGTAAGATTGAAAAGTGGTGGTCTGTGTCTAAAGGACATTAAACTATTATGCATATTTATTTTCTTGTGAAATTCTAGCTATCTCTAATGGAATCTGCTTTTCTGAACTTCTTAGAAGTCTGAGAGGAGAATGTTCCCTAAAACAGATATCAAAATATTGCATTTGGAACCCTTTGAGTACCTTTCTGTTATAAATTAAACACTTCCATGAAAGAGAAAATAGGCAGAATGTGATTTTATTTAGTTATTTTAAACACACATGAGAAATTAATGGAAAATTCAGTTTTTGGTTTCTTTTCTGAAATGATAGTAAGCCTTAATAAAAGTTGTGTCTATTTAAAACAAATAAACAAACAAACAAATAAACAAACTTTTCTTCTCCACTCCTGTCAGAGTTCACATAGAGTCACATTGTGACTGCTATCATGTGGTTAGCAGTGTGTATCAACAGCAATATCAAATCAATCAATTTCTTCCATACCTGTTCTCTGTGTATTGAACTTATTGCATGATATGAAAAATGTGGCCCATGTATGTGACCACAACCTCTCCTTTTTTTCAGATGTAAGACATACTTGATTGTCCTCAGTCAAAATAAAATATTTATGTTTTAAAGCAAAGGAGGGTCTGAAAACTATTTTTAGGGAGGACTCTGATCTTCCTGGTAGTTTTTCTTGTTTGTTTGGGGTTTTTTTGTTGTTTCTTCCCCCCCCTCCCCCTTCTTTTGTTTTATTTGCTTTTTCAAAGTTGTTCCATTTAATGTTTCAGGAAGCCTTCCTAACATTTCTCTATCCATAAGGTGAATTGCTTCCCCATTCCTGAGCACACTATTTGGGATTTGTCTGGCCTTCAATTCGTGGCAAAACCTGAGCAGGTGTTAGGTTCTTTATTCTACCTACTACCCTTCTCACCTCACATACACATAGATGAATCTGAAAAAGTGCCATTTTGGTTATCCCAGACACTGGAAAGGATATGTCAGTATATTACCAATGAGCTCCATTTCCATTATGATAAAAAAAAATTGCAAATTGTTTTTTTTTCTTTTTTTTTCTTTTTTTTTTTTTGGGGCGGGGAGGGTGGTATTGAGGGTGGACCTGGTGTAAATTCATAACAACATCTATCTAAGGGCATGAAACGTTTTTAATGGATTAGTTATGGTTATATCATTAGTTATTAGTTATTAGTTATTAGTTATTAGTTATTAGTTAGTCATAACATTAATACACTTCTTATTCCAGACCTTAACTTTTTGTCATTACTCTTCAGTTTTCACCAGGAAAAAAGACATCTTGAAAAGAAACAGAAAACAATAAAAAAACCCCACTGGACAATAGGAAAATATTTTATTTCTGAAATAGTTAATATATAGGATACATTACAATGATTTATCATTAAAAATAAGATTTACTATTAAAAGTAGGACCAAACCTACTGAAATGGTGCTGATATTTAAGAGTTTTGTTGCGAATTATAAAAAGGTTCACGAGTGTGACCTTGAGACAAATCTTGTCAAATAATTCATCAGCTTGTCAATACTTTAGAGAACGTTTGCATAAAAGTACTTTCTTCTAAATTAACTCTCATATCCAACTAACAGAGTTACATATTGGTATTGGAAAGCAAACTGAATGAAAGTCTTTCTGCATGTTCATTGTAATTGTGTTTCTTTATAATACACTAGGAACGTTTTAAAACTAGGATTTGGGAATTACTTAGGAAATAATAGCCAAATCTAATAATTTTTTAAAATGCATTGAATATCACACATCGTCCACAGCAAAATCACATAAAAATTAAAAGCACACGAAGAGTCTGGAAAAAATATTTTCAAATCCACTTCCCCCTTTTTGTACTAATAACCTCAAAAATATCTTGTTTTCAAAGGTATCAAACAGTAACTTGACTAATATGAGAGCCATGACACATTCTAAATTGATTTTTTTTAATTTTTATTGTTTCCCTTTTTTATATTCAAAACAGCATTTCACTAATGATACTTCAGTTTTTTAATGTGGTCATATGCCAACAGCATATAAAAAATGCTATTGCCATGGAAAAAACATCCACATTAAATAAATAATAACAAAAAGAGTTAAAAATAATGGAAAACAGAAGTCCATAGCAGAGATTACTGTACAGGAAACTAGCAAAAAGGACTGATGCTATCATGATGTAGATTAAATGGCCATAGTATAGAGTGTACCCAGGGAAGACCTGGATCCATTCTGCTGTTGCGTGTTTGATTGACTGTGGTATCTTAAGGATCTAGTTTTCTTTTTAAATGACAGATAATCACATAATGATAAAGAATTTTGGACATTTGGGATCTCTCTAATCATTCAGGGACAATAAATGTGAGGCAGAGCAGGGACAGAAATACAGCTAGAAGAAAAGAAAATAATCCTTGCAAGAGCCCAGACAGGAGCAGGACCCTCTGCTGACTCCTTAGTATCCCCCACCCAAGATATGCAGAAGGTCTGAAAGAACGTAGGGAAAAATCAATATCTATTCTAGTTAAAAAATGCTGAGTTTATGAAATGAAATGAAAGATAATAAGAGGAAAAGAACCAAGTATTGTGACGACAGAGAAATAAAAGCTAATATTAAAGCTAAAGATAATTATTTCTATTATTTTTCTAATAAATGCAGTTTACTTTCCTGTTTGGCCAAACTCCCTTTTTATTCATCTATTTCTGAAAACACATCATATTTTCTTATTTTCTGGCACCATGAATGATGACTGAAGTCAAGGGGAACAGATTTATAACAGGCTTCCACATTAATCTGTCTTGTGAAATAGGCTAAGAAATATGTCCCAAAAGATGAGGTACAATTGAATTTTTGTTTAGTATCCCGTTATCTTCTTTTGTAAATATTTTAGACTAATTTACTTCTCTTCTGAATTAATGGTCTTGTGCTTCATTTGAATGCTATTAAAGTCATGTGAGTGAAGCAGATACAAACCTTTGTAAGATGAATATATATGAGTACCTTCAGTTTCTCTGAAAACATTTGTTTGGAACATATTCTTTCACTCAGAAAAAAATAAAATTATCATATCCAGCTGATTCTGCTCCAAAACAGGATTTCAGATTCAAGTACTAAATGGACAAGAACTGATGACGGTAACACACTGAAAGCAGAATATGTTCCAATAAAAACAGAAAGAAAAATAGAAAATATGCTCAATTCAGTAATAAAACATAATCATTCCATTTGTTCTCTTCTTCCTAAACTTACTAAACAAAAAGATGCAGAATCTTTCAGGTGAAAATGTATGTTTAAAGTAAGGAGTTCATTTAATTACTAGGTAAAAATCGAGTCTGCATTTTGCTCATGACTCCCATGATACAATGACTGACATATCTATTATGTGAACTACTACTGATAAACTATCTTTTTAATTCACTTTTTTTCACAAATCTACTTTGATAGAACTGAACATGCTTACAAGGCATATAATTCCTTCTTTACACAGAGCATAATTACTAAAGGAATTACTGATCTAAATCTACATAGTCATTAATTGAAAAAGCTCATCTTTCAACAAAGAACATTCTAATAACCTTCAAACCCATATGGCAAACTTCACTTTAACATTTTTTTAATTTCTTTTTTTATTTACACCACTTTGTAAGTTCCATTTCCATGGATATATTTGCTGAAGTTGTCAGACCTTTATTTTATGATAAACTTTTATGTCTTTGTTCTAATGCACAAAGGGGTTTCAAATGCAATACTTTATTTATTTTTCAAAGCTCAAAGCTTCTTAAAAGCCTCTGATGTTTTTTGTGGGATTTTTTAGATTGTTTTGCTGTTTCTTTTCCTTCCCTCCCGCCTTCCCTTCTCTCCCTTTCTAGCAATCAGCAACAATAGGCCTCTTGTGATGCTCAAAATACAAGTTCTTTTCTTCCTTGGTGTCAAAGAGTCTGCCTTCCGAGTGACACTCCTGATGACTCTAAAATGAGATGTGTGTTGAGGTTATTTGGCACTGAAAAGCTTAACTCAGCTTCTACTCTCTAGTCTTTCACGAGAGCAAGGAGTAAAGGTGAAAGGTTGCTACTAGGAATTTGAAAGACTTGTTTCTCTTCAGTAGTCTGAGCTCATGTTTCCAGGGAAGACAGAGTCCTGCTTACATAACATCATTCATTATGCTGTGCGACACAAGCTATTTATTAAGGAGAACAAAGAGAATGAGTTAAAAATAAGATATAAGATATGTAGCATTATAATTGCATATCTTTCCCCTCTGTTCCCCTTTCCCCCCAAAAAAATCCAATAAAATTATATCAAGTTCCTATATATTTTTCAGTTAATATTGTCAGGAGTTAAGAAAATCAGTTATGAAGACTGGTTTTATATTTCAAAATATCTTCTTACTAAAAGAAATAATTATTATAGACAGATTTCCTCCAAGACTCTTCTTCTTGAACTTTTTAATAATAAAACATTTTCTAAAGTTGGCTTTCATATTATTGTATATATATATATATATATATATATATATATATATATATATATATATATATGTATATACACAAACTGGAAGTTAGCAGAACAAAATGAAACAGTACAGTATCCAGTATGGCCTCTTGTACAATTTAAGTCCATAAGATTTACCAAGCTACTTCTAGTTTGAATTCAACTAGATATGCTTGATTTAAAATGCCTTTCAAACTAATTTCATTATTAAGTTTACAATGTTACATTTTCTGCAGAAGAGATACTATTCTCATCACATCAAAATATTTCCCCAGAAATTAGAAATATCAGAATTCTGAAAAATTGTGATATGTACTTAGAGGGACAGATCACAGGCAGGAATCATTGGGAAGATAGATTCACTGGAGAGATGTTGGAGAAAAGCAGGAGGTTTGCAATGATGACAGAGAGGTTCATCATAAATTGTCTGGGAAGAAACTGGTTTTGAGCCAAAACTGAGGCAATTCTAGCAGTAAAGGTTCATGCTTCCACTTAAAGACAATTTCAGGCACAGGGAAGTTACAAGGTGTGCTATAACTGAAGAAAGAGAAAATGTCTTTTTTGTTTCCTGTAGAAACTCAAATATCAAAGGAAAGTTAATTCCCTTTTACATTAAGGAAAACCAACCAATCTGACAGAATAATATTCGTACAGAGATTCTGTTTCAGCTCTAGTCATGGGGCAGGGGTGTCTTCAGATGTTTAATGTTGGGGAGAAGGGTGACTGGAAAGGAATGGTGACTGGGGAGCATATGGACCGACAGAAAGAGCTTCGTAAAAGTTAGAAAAGAGCAAAAATTGTATATTTTATTTTGGAACATTTGTATCATAAATTCATCATTTTGATCTAGTTAACATTTACTTCTGCATCAGCTCAGCAAAATATTAAACCATATTTTTCTATCCATGAATGCCTAGTAAATTTATCACAAGCAATCATTTTCTGAACACCATTCAAAGTTATGTCAGATTCATTTGCTAAGTAAGAAAGAAAGTCACTAGCAGGAAAGAGTAGATGCATGGAATAAGGGATGGCAAAAAGGAGAGACAACACACATATATGATTTATGTTTATCAATTTATTAGAAAACAAATGTTTGCTGAGGATTGTCTCACCCTGAATAGCCTTGAAATCTTCTCTGAGACTTCATTGTGTCTTTATTTTTTATTGAGATTTTCAGTAGACACAAAAGACTTTAAAAGGATGCATTCTGACAAAATAGGAAGGAATAATTATCTGTTAAATTATGAAAGAACATTTTAATTTTTTTTAATCTGGGGAAGTGTATGAAATGTTATTATTCATTAATGAATGAATTAAAAAATTCACCTGTAAATGTTTTATTCTGCTTTACTTTTATTTGATTTTCTTATTGATAAAAATCAAAACAAGATAAAAAAGAGCAATTAAGCAGTTACAATGTTAAAAAAGAAAATAAAAGCAAAAATTTCCTAGTGAGTCAAGTCAATGGACTAGATAAACCAGTACTGTGTTTCTGACTAGTCAGCAGAAGAAAGGGAATTACACATCTGTGTTTTCATAAGCAGTGTGACTAACACAAATTACTCTTTAAAATTTTGTGTATGTCTTTTTAAATATCAGGATAAAAGTTTTAGAATATAGATGATGAAATAATGAGAATGCAACCATGCACATGTATATATTTGTGTTAATATATATACCATTAAAATATAACAAAAATAAACACTAAATATTATCACTTTGATCCATTAGTAATAATTAATTTAATGAAGTGACTTCTAGTTTAACTTTCCTCGTTAAATTCAAGAAGTTGGGTTTTTTTTGGTTTTTTTTTTGTTTGTTTGTTTGTTTTTTGGGGTTTTTTTTGTTTTGGGTTTTTTTTTTTTTTTTTTTTTTTGTTTGTTTTTTTGTTTGTTTGTTTGGTTGTTTTTTTTTGTTTTAGCCAGAAAGGTAATTTTCCTATTTGCTAAATATGTCTTAGTAAGAACTGCAGTGGTGACATGACAAATTACTATATTAATTCACTTTTCTGCCATGGAAATATAGCTCTTCTTCTCTTTTTTTCCTTCCTTCCTGTTCATTATCTCTCTTTAGCAAATTGGTGATAGATAACTTTTATGTTTATAATAGCACATGTCAAACTTCTCGGAGGTCAAATATATTACAGAAATGTATTTTGTCAGTACATAATGTCCACTTTTCCCTCTACCTTTGGACACTGTAGGTTTGGATTAGATGACTGTTCAGATGGCACATCAGACAAAACTAGAACTTCAGAATGAGCTTGCACAGGATTGTGTTGGAGTAAAAGGAAAAGAGAAACACAATTGGCATACACCTTGGTCTACCCTGAGGCAAGTTTTTGAAAGGTGAACACTGATCAGGTCGATATTATAGATTTCCCTGTCATTAGCTATAATTATGCATACATTTCAAAGGTATTATATATATCTTAGCAGGCAAATATGTTAGCACTTCTTTGGAATAATATTTTTTTTTAAATAGTTACTTATACAAATGATTTTCCAGGAATAGGGGGTCAAAAAAGTTTAAAAAATGTGACAATATTTACTGTGCAAAAAAGGCTATACATATTTAGCTGAGAAATACTGATATAATAAAAAGATACTAACACTCTGCAAACAAGAATTGATACAAGGCCTTGCATCTTCCTCTGCTTTCATCTTGGCATCAGATTTTCTCGTATTCAACAAGCCACTTAATGTCTTTTATTTTGTTCCCTCACTTAAAACATTGGGATGGTACTCTTATGTGAACTAAACATAGTAAAGAGAAAGTTACTGATGTTTCATGCTGCATAAATTAAACGTAATTGTAAATAATTGTCTTTTTTGTTTGTTTTTTGAGTTTTATTATGACTGTGGAGAGAGAGAGAGAGAGAGGGAAAAAGGAAAGAAAATGGCCTGATGGACGTGATGGACACTTTATATACTGGAAAATGATCACCAACATAAGCAAATTTGTAGAACTATGCATTCATATTGGAATTTTCACAAAGGCCATTTTTTCCCCCCGAAGAAATTACTTCCCCTTTAATTTTATTTTCTTGCTTCTTTTAATTTCATTTTATCAATATTATATATATATAATTGCATCACAGGCAATATTAAAGAGTTTCTATAGCTGTAAGCCTTTATATGTTATTTTCTATGCAAGTAATATACACTGCAACACTCAGTTCCTGACAAAACAGAATAATTTAATTGTTCCAAACTGAATTCTATTTTTTTAAATTTAACAATATACATGTGTAAGAGAACTAGATGTCATAATTTCCAAGGGGAAGACATAGTGAGGTTTTGTTTTGGTTTTTTTATTTACCTTCATTCACTTCTATTACCTCTGTTATTTATAACTTAATTTTGACACCCCTCTCTTTTTAGGGCTCCCTCCTTGGATAATAGTTTCAACTATCCTAAACTGACTAATGTGTTTTTTTTTTTTCTTATTTTACTTTGAAGACCTGGCTTTACATAGTCCATAACAACCCACATGCGGAATTGGAAGTAAAATATCCTCTTATTCTTTGTTGTACCTTAAAAAATACATCTCTTAAATCATGAAACAAGGGATATAAACAGTCCAATACATTGTTCACAAGTTCTTAGACATCCTAAACCATTACATCTATGAAGAGTTTTTTTGAACAGCTGAGATATGACATTTCAATTATCTTTGAAACTACTCTTTAGGTTTTAAGAACCTTCAGGTTCTTTCAGAGACACCATCTAAGAAATACAACCTTAAGGCACTATTATCAGAAGGAATTGTCCTCAGCATCCTGCAATTCACTTTCTATAGGAACTATATATATTTTTTAGAACCAAATCTTTATAATCTTCCCCTTACTGTCTTTCAGGACCTCTGCCACTTTGTTAAGAAGCAGTGGCCTCAAATTACTTCAGATTTTTATTCGCCTTCTGACTTTACTGCACAAACTAACTGGAGGTTCTGTGAACTTTAATAGTGCATCCTCGTCACCTGTCTACCAACATAAACAGGTAATGGGAATTTTCCTCCTATACTCTGTCTCTTTACATATTTTATGTGTATGAAAAGATTGAAAGTCACACTCTTTGTTTTAATGACCTTCTGGGGTAATGAAATCCAGTGAGAAACTATACCTTATGTAAAAGTTTATTTCCTTGTAAGCTAGAAATACTATTCTTGAGTTTATGGAGTTTTCCTGTTACACAGTGAACAAGAAAATGGAGAGCTTGAACAGTCTTCATATGTTCTTATAATTTTTACCAACCCAGCTCAAATTCCCTCTAGCCCTTGTCCTTTCAAATATTTCACGTATTCACAAATTTATGACAGGATGAACTGGTGAAGAAAATATACTTTATTCAAATATCTTCAATTATATAATGACCTATTTGCATTTTAATAGAGATTTTGAGTAGAACACCTGAGACTTCCAATAAAATAGAGATTTAAATTTGCAGGTAATTAAGGATCAAGCAGATTGTGAAATTTCTGTTTGATCTATTTAATAAACCTGTTTACTGTCATAGACAATAATGTTGCTGACCCCAAATTGTCCCAAGTTATCAAAGCAAAAAAGTTTTACTTTGACTGTACTAATTATTCAGAAAGTGAGCCTTATCCATGTCAGGAATATCCTCTTTAAGCTGAGATGCTATTTTAGTTGTTGCATCTATAGCTTGTAATGGATAAAGCAGAATAAAATAACTGAAGAGAGAAAATACTGAATATATAATAATAATCCTCAAATTGCATGTAATAGCCTGGCTTTGGCCAGCAGTTATTGTCTCTGGTCAGTTAAGAGTGCCTAGGGACTAACCCTACATAAATTCCTTTGGCATTAATAAGACTTAGTCCCATAAATCCTATGAGTATTGATTGCAGAATGAAACTGCACAGTGATTACAAATAGGTCAGAAGTGAAGAAATTGTGCAGACAGATTGTCCCACTGGGAATGAGTACTTGGGGATTAAATATTGTTCTCAGTTCACATCTTTGACTCAGAAGTGCAAATGATGCCTTCTTCAGGCACTTGATTGAGGCAAGGGCAAGTAGTATTATATTACTGAGCTCAGCCAAGTCAAATCGCAGTAACTTGTAGTTAGGTCTTTCTGGAATTTTCCATGTTTTGCACCTGATCGGCATATTCCTAGTCATGACTTTTCTGCTGACAAGCTGCAGCCTGTAAATTTCAGGGCATATAACCTTTCCAACCATGTTTTAATCTTTTCAATTCAGTTCTGGAGGGTATAAGTTCCACTGAACTGGAAGAGTAATTCACAACTGCAATGAAAGCAGTGAGAAATCAAATTCATACTCAGATAAAACAGTGTTATGCTAAAATGACTTATCCACTATGTCTCTGAGTATTTAGATACCATTGTATTCTAAACACTTGATTGTTTGGTAATCTCTACTTAAAACAAAGCAGATCTGTTGCAGGATGAGGTTGAGGCATGTAACATGAACTGTAGTTCACAGAAACAGAAATTTACCTTTATGGGACAAGGAATGAAATATTTTCCTGTTCAAATCTTTTTGATTGATTGGGTGGGTGGTTGGTTGGTTGGTTGGTTGGTTGGTTGGTGGTTGTTTGCTTTGGGTATTCGTTGGTTGTTTTTTAATACTTTGGATGTACTTTTTCTTGTCCTAGCTAGTGACGCCTTTTTCTTACAAAGCTTTATATTTAGAATACACAAAAGCTTGAAAGAAAGGGTCATCACATAATGTCTCAGCTTTTTTAATCATTCCTAAATCTTTCTTGACAAAAGGTCCTTTTGGTTCTGCAATTTAATTACTCCAAAGTGTTTACTTCTCAATTTTGTACAAGGCTTAGAAGAAATTAGGTTGTGTGTGATGTTTTCTATGTCAGAGTAATGATCTTGGCTGGGAGTTGTTTGTGTCTCTGACATCAAAGTCCTCTTAGCCAGTTATGATCCTTGCCCTCTTCTCTAACTGGGGACATCTGCCAATGCCATCCATGGCCTTATGTCCCCCTGATGCTGTGGTGAGGACACAGCACCGATGTTAACTTCTGTATTCTCAAGCCAGCCCAATGACATTCTCCAGTGTGCACCAGTGCAGCCTACCCCCTGCAATGGGAAGGGTACAACCCGGTCCCTAGACTGCAGGGTGGCTTGCTCAGAATTTTACTGCCCATAAAAAAACCTAGGACTCCAGTCCATCACATTAGTGTCTGAACAGTGACAAAGATGCTTCTGGCCTTGGAACTGGAGTGAGAGAGTCTGCTCTCTAAGTGTCATCTTGAATCAGTGACTTTTATCACACAAGGGCAGGTGCACAAATGCTGCATCATGACAGGGAGGAGCAGCAAGTAGTGAGAGTCTACTCGGGTTGTCTCAACCTCTCTGGAAGCTTTACTTTGTTACTTAGGGCTCACAAGCACCTCTTTCTGGGAAAGGCTGAGAGGTGCTTCTGGCTTGATGTGGTGAACCTCACCTCTGGTATTACATACTATTGTACATTTGTTAGCATCTTGCTAAAGTTTGAAGAAATGACCAAGTCCTCTCTGCTTATATGAAGGTGACCTTTGTGCTGTTGACACAAAGGCTTAGTTTGTTAACTAAACAAAATTTAGTTAATTCAGTCAGGTTAATAGATTTTTGAGATTAACCATAGTCTTGAAGTTGCCAATTTTGAGTATAACATTGTTCTACACATTAAGATCAACTCTTCTTCCAGGGGAAGTTATGGAATGTGGAAGCTAGATTCCAAAACATCTGTCTTCCCTGAATAATCTTTTATCTGTAGTAATGGCATTAATTTCAACAGAAATAAATTTCAATGCTCAGCGTCATAAATCCTACTTTAGCTTTCTGTACACACTAGAATTATTCTAAACTAGCCTCATTTGTGTCTATTTGAAGAAAGAAAGAGATATTTTAGTGACTCAGCTAATTGTGGATTTTGGTTTTACAGAATGACTCAGTGGCTAAATTTTCTCCCTGATTTATACGAAAATACTGCCCAGAGTCAGATTGCCAGATTTCAAACTCTTTTATAAAATTAAAGTAAAATCTTGATTATCTGGCGTATTGAATTAATCAGGCCATACCTCCTATTAAAAACTAATATTTCTGAAAAGCATCTACTAAGAGTTTTCTTATTTTTTAAGGTGGAAGCTCAGGTAGTATTTGTATAGTTTTGGGTAAATAAATTTCATTGCTATTTTCATTTTTATTTTATTGATTTATCTGCTTCATCCAAAATTACTTGAGTCTAAAGAAACAGTATCCTTTCCCTTATTAGTAATATAGCAGATATTTGAACCTATTGATTATTTACTGTCATTTGGCACTGGCTGTTTGCCCTCTGAGTATGTATTTATCTACCATCTACGAGTATTTAATCTGTATGAATAGTCTTTAGCGTCTGCAGGTTATCTGGCTGTCTCAGGGATTATACCATGGCTAGCAGAAGTCTCACCACTATCCTCACATCAAAATATTGTTATGGAAGCATTTCTGATGAACTAAATACACATTTTGAAGAAAAGAACTTTAGAATCCCTATTTTACTTTGCTGCACTAAAAGTGTTTCTGGTTTTACTTTACCCCTAATTAGGGTATTTGAATGATTTATGCAAACCTTGAGTTCTCTTCTTATGTGGTATTGAGGAATCAAAGCTGAGTGCTGTGATCAAATGGCCACAGACAGCAATGAATAAAAGAAATAGGTACATATTTCTAGACTTTATCTCTTGTGTATTTACAGAGTACCTTGAAAGATAAACAGGTGTTAGTTGTGTTGCTGCATTCCATTAAAAAAATACCCTTGGATGTATTTTCTTACCCTGGAATTGTTTTCGGATTGGTGAAAATCTATATATTTTTTTTAATTTTAATAGAAGGGAACTCTTTGATCTTGTCTGTAAATCTAATTAAATAATCTCAACATTATTTCAATAAGGTATATAGATTGTTACTCCAGTCTAAACAGATTCAGAGTTCAATGATTCAGATGGAACAGAAATGATGAACTATTTTGACCACAGCAATTCTAAAATATGCACGTTTTAGAACAAATATCCAGCAAATAATTCCTAGCATTAATTCTTCTGTATTTTCCGTTTTGCTTTGGCTTCAGAAAAAATTCTGTGTTCAGAATTTCATAGTCT
This sequence comes from Acridotheres tristis, assembly GCA_037013685.1. Classification (NCBI taxonomy): domain Eukaryota; kingdom Metazoa; phylum Chordata; class Aves; order Passeriformes; family Sturnidae; genus Acridotheres; species Acridotheres tristis. Next base: position 96,124,229 of record CM072886.1, on the reverse strand, counting down.
TATAGGAGAAAATAGCTTCTGAAAACAGAGAAAGGAATGTGTAAATCCACTCTTTCTGAGGCAATCTACTAATGTACATAGTATCACTGGTACTTGAATTATTAACATAAATTAATTTTATGTTTTTAAGGTATTCGTAATGTATCTGTATTTGTAAGTCATTGTCTTTTAAATTGATACACATGATCCAAATCTTTTGACTCAACAAAAAAAAAATGTTTATAATCACAAATATAATAAATATGCATTTTGCAACTTTTTTATTTAAATGAAGGTTATCCTCTCTCACTGTATTATTTTAAGTTCAGCATCACTGGCACATATTTGCTGCGTGTTCCATACTTTATAGCTCCAAATTTTATATGCACTTGAAAAATGATTTGATAATTCAGGACAGAAATCAGTTTAGAGTAAAAATCTTCAAGTCTGACTTTGAGCCACCATTGATTAGACTAGCCAAACAGGTCGCTTGTTTTCCTGATGATTTGAAGTGATTCAATAGCTAATCCCATATCATGTAGAAGAAAATACATTGTATAGTATAAGAAAGAAACATTGATAAAATTTAAAAAAAAACTGAAGAACATTAACTTCAATAAGAAATCTTTCTTGCCTAATGAATAAGATTTTTTGCTAAAGGAAATTATATATATTTTCTGTACATCAGTTCTTACTAACAGAATAAATTTAACAAAAAAAATCATTGGTGAGGCACATTTTAAAAAACAACCCATCTCTTTGCAAAGTTTTAATGAAGACATGATGATTCAGGGACTGCATAGCAATGTTATGGTTTCCATAATAAATCTTTATCATGTGCTTTGCAGAAATCCACTTATTTTTCAAATCATAGGGTTAAAGACTAAGTAATCTTTAAAAATCTTGATAGCTCCTAAAGAATGCAACACAGCTTTATAGAGTTCCATAACACTTCACCCAATTATCTAAATGATAATAATAGATAGCAATAAAGCTGATAGAATTAGAAGGTGTGAATAAATTATGGATTAGTTCTGTCAACAGGCGAAAAGGTACACAAATAAATTTGCTAATTATAACATACATTAAAAAATATAATAACCTAATTTAATAGACATCTGTTATTTATACTGGCTATACTTCTGAGGAAAATGACACAAATATTCTTGAATTAATGCAAGGAAGTTGGGCAAAAACAGATTGAAGCTGTTTGGAAATCACTCTTCCTTTCTGTAGAATAAAATGAAATTTAATCTCTCTCTGCCTACATCTTCTAGTAAATTGGAAAATTTAAATCCTAACATTTTGAAATAAAAATCTTGGTTTAATTTTTGATTCTTTTGAAATATTTATATGAAATTAATTTAAAAGTGATAAACTGATCCAATTTCCATAAATTGGCCTGGAATTCCTGCTTTTCACACTTATCACAGTGTTTTGAAATATTTAGCAAAGTTTCAACCATACTAAAACATGGAAATGTAACTTATCTAAAAAACAGTTTCGAAGGTTTCATTGACTTCTTTAAATTGTTCTCACATCTAAATAAAATACCCCATTAAAGATATACTTATCACTGACTTCAAAGGAATATGCCAGAATTCTTATAGAAATAAAAGCTACCCTAGGATATGCATGGAATAGTGGAATTTGTACCAAGATATGCTCAGAAACATTTCAATCTTTAGTACTGTATAGTGATTAAGTATCAAGAATGAATAAAAAAGAATAAATCTTCATAAGTCTTATCAGTTTTTGTTTAAAACTATTTAAGTAATCTCATATTAACCTTTCTATGGTACCTTTATCCGTTTATTAACTCTGATGACATTTGAATGGCTTTCACATGCAAATATGAAAATATTTATGTGCTTACATCTGTCTGATATCATTGCATAAGACTGTTTTTTTTTGTTTAGTTTTGTTGTTAAAAGTAGTGTTTACTTGTTTTGCTTGTTTTACTATTCAACAGTACAGTAATTTTATAGAGACTATTTTTTTTGTCATCCTCTTTCCATATTCTTAGTAAAGATTTGAGTGCCCATTATGCAGAAGCTGTAAAAGCATATTGTCTATCATTGTGAAGTTCCAATTCCAAGATTATTTTCTACACAACACAGAAGAAATCTTTGATCAGAAAAAAAAAAAAGAAAAAGAAAAAGGGATTGTGACAAACACACATTTTTAGCTTCCTTTTGTGCAATAAATATAGAACTAAAAGGAAAGGTAATTGGAAGGCCATTTTAAAAAATGAAATAACTATTGGCTGTCTGTGCTTTAATATTTCAGAAGTTTGGAGATAAAAAGTATTCTTTCTTTGACAGCAATCATTGTTCAGGCTGTCATCGCTCAAGTCAGCAATTTCATCACTTCACAGCAAAAGCATCATTAGGAAAAAGGGGAAAAAAATCCAGATGAACCACTTAAAAAAACCACAAAAACAATCTTAACCAAACCCCCTTTAAGTAGCAAAAAAGCATGCTTTTTTTCCTCAATATGAAAGGTCTCTATTTTATAATTTTTCAGAGCTGAGAGTGATTCCAGTAGGTTTATAGCTAGAGCAGATCTTTGTTCACCACAAATTGAGGCAGTTTCTTGCTTAAAACAGTGTGCTGGCAATTTAAGACCAGAAGTGTGAACTTGTAAACAAAAGGTGGAAGGGTGGTGGGGATTTTTCATGTTTACTAGGGGTTTTTGTTTTGTTGGTTTGTTTGATTTTAGTTTTTTGTGTTGGTTTGATATTGTTGGTTTTTTCCATTGCACTAATAGCACATTACTACTAAAAATACTTTCCTATGGAAAAGGGAAACAAAGTTATTTGAAGCTTAATTTATTTTTATTTATTCTTAGACGTTAAGAAGATTAAAATACTAAATGATGTCACTAATTGACAAGCAGGAAAATAAAGAGATTAGAGTCTGAAAACAATGAACTAGTTACTAATTTCTTAAATGCCTTTGTACAGTATCATCATCTTTTATGCTCTTATAAGAGAAAAAGAAGACTAGGAAAGTAATGAAAAATCAATTAATTTTAAAAGGTGATTATATAGCTAATTAAGAAAACTAACAAAAGATCACTGGAGGAAATGGCGATTACAAACTAGCCTCAATTCATAATGAAAAATTCAACAATAGCAATGGTAACTGCTTACAGACATAACAGAATATTTAGTACTGAATTCTAGACTGAAGGTCTGATGAAGCTGATGGACTGATCCAAGTCAATTTCAATTTATACAAGTGCTAAAATAGTTCTGCAAAGATGAAGACTTGTGGAAAAATGGAGAATGGAATAGAACCTTCAGGAACAGAGTCATGAGCACCAGATGTGGACAAACAAAGGACAGTTTAGACCAAATAGTTCTTGATTCTACAACTCTGTTTTTTCAACACAGAGAAAAAATGCTTGCAAAACCTTTTAAATCACAGTATTAGGAATACCAAAATTGTAATCTTCTTGTTAATCATAATTGCCTTTTCTCAATCAGCATGTGCTTCTACCTCGAATGCTTCAGTTCTGGGTTCTTTAATGTGACAGAAGGGCTCATTACTGTATAACCCACATGTATCATAAAACTCTTATGCAGACATGGCATTGATATATGCACTCAATCACCTCAACAACTAAAATAATGCTAAAGATCAACCTGCTGATAAATGTCTCTCCTCTCTAGAGGCCAGTAGTTTCTTTCTGTCAGGGTTTCCTTCAGTAATGGTATTCCAGCAGCATACTGTGAAAATAACAACTGTAATAAGGTTGCTTACTTTTTACATCTCTTAGTACACTACTTTTCATCTTATTCTCACTGTCTGCTGAGTTCTGGCTTCTTATCAGGGGATGATAACACCAACTTCCTGTGTCTCCTACACAGGCAACTTCATATGCACATCCTGTCCTGCCAAGCAAGATTTGGGTAGTTTGCTCTGATTGATGTTAATTTTGCCCCCTCTAGATCTTTCCTGGGGAGTCTTTTAAAGAATCTATTTATAACTGGACAGCAGCTGATCTTTGATCCAATTCTTATTCAGAACTGACTATTCATGTAGTGGTGTAATGAAATTTTTATTGCCATTAAAGGAGAGGAATAGTTTTTTTTAATTAACATTGCCATGGGATGCCTCATTTTCAAACATCTGTAATAGAGGGTTAAAAAAGTTGGTAGCCATTTATGACACAACCTTTTACAAATAACCTGTTTTCCTTCACATTAAAGTTTTAGGAATTTAGAAAGATCTGCATAATGCAAAAAATTTACTATCTAAATGTTTCAATAAGGTTATATTTATTATAATGTTTAACAATCTTATGGCATGTGGTGAAATATGAAGAGCAGCTAGATGACTTTCAAGTTTCTCCATTTTCCCATGCTTTAGATATATTAAAGGTTAATTAATTCGCATCTGACTCTTAATTGATTTTAAAACTGCTTGATTAAATCACACTTTTAAATTTGTTTATCTACCATATTTAATATGTGATTACACACAATCTTCAAACTTGATAAACAATTACATTTTAAAAAATAGGGAAATATCTAATAAGTATTTAAAATAAGACAACACAGATACATCAGATTTTCTCTCGTTTTTTCTTTTTTCTATTTCTTCTGGTAATAGACCAGATGAGCTATGTGTTGAATCAAGAAATTGCATTAGAAGATTAGCAATTATTAAAAGATATTTTTCAAGTTAATGCATTCCAAGTAAAGTGGAATAGGATAAAACACATTTTATAATTAATCTTTTTTCTTGTTACTCTTGTTTTAGCATTATGATTATTAATGGTTTATTGCACATTAAGAAGCATTTTGTGAAAGAATGAGTAAATTAAGTTCCTACCTAGTTACAGTCAGGAAAGTCTTTGACAAGTCTCTCAGGTGTTTTAAAGTCCCTGCACGCTTTTAAGATATATTCAGATAATAAGAAAAATATTATTAAAATTATTATTATTTTTCAAATAAATATCCTGATTTTGGGAGAGAAACTTGGTATGATTTTAATAATTCAAATACACCATGCTCAATTCTCACATGATTTTGTTGTTATGACAGAATACTTTATGGACGCTAGTGCCTCCATTAATTGAGTGAATTCCTTGCAAGAATGCCTTCTAATTCTTTGGCTAATTAAGTATAAAGTAAAAGGCTTTCTTTCCAGATTGTATTCCATTATCCAAAAGCTGAAAAATAAGTACCTAAAAACCCATGATAAAAATGTTTTCCTGTTTGCTACAAACTCAATGATTTGTGCTCTTTTGTTTCTGCAAATAGAATAAATTATTGTCACACGTTCCCCAGAACTGCCACTATAACACATTATTATTCTACACACACACACATACACACACACACACACACAAGAGAAATCTATGTATTATTATAAATACTTATATACATGATAAGGAAATTTGTAGTGAAAAAGAAGAATATTCTGAAAAATATATTGCATTTTTTAGTTTTTCTTAATGCATCAAAACAAGATTTTAGGGGTTCCAAACAAATCACATAGAAGTAAGTGAAAGGAGTTCCAGGCTTTGCTGAGAATATCTGACTACATCATTCCTGGCTCCACCTTGAGTGTCATTTCCAAACGTTCTTCCCAAAACAACAGAAGGCCCATCTTTAATAACACCAGAGTTATCTGCTGCCAACTCATGTGAATGTGTAGGCAGAGAAATGCCAAACCAAGTAGCCTTTGGGCTGGTTCCAGGCAATTTTCCTGTCTGTTTCTTCTCCATTCACTGGCAGCTTTCTCTCTCTCCTCCCTTTTCCATGTTTTTTTTTTTTTTTTTTTTTTTTTGTGACATGTGGCTACCAGAAAGCTGCAGGATGCCACACGGCAACATCAGGGACTCATCTAGGGCAGCACACCCTAGAGCAGTTCCTTCACACATACACGGTCTTGCTTTATATCCTCTGGGGCTGTGCTTCAGAGACAGAATACATGGGCACTCCTACGGATGGCTAAGCTTTCCCCGGAATATCCTTCACTGGGATTGTCATACACTTGCCATATAACTCAAAATTTGTCTGGTTATATAAGCCTGAGCGAGGAGACTCTCAAAATTGTCTTGACCATTGCACCTGCTCTGCAAATTCAGCAGGATTTGCCACTTCCCATCCGTCCTGGGGAGCCTTCTCATCCACACTTTTGAATGAGACAAATGACCAGTCCTGTAGGGCTGATTCTTGGAGGTGTGGCACGGTGTTTTGATGAAGGGACTACATTTGACCATGTCTCACTGCTTCTACCTCCTTCGGGGGAGACACAAAATCTTCAAATAAAAAATAAAAAAGAGCCTTTCTTTACATGTACTTTAACCTTCATTTTGTTTCATGGTTCACACTGTTTATGGAGCTCTACGGTTTTTATCTAAATACTTTATATTATATAGAGGAAAACCTCTCAGACCTTTTCCTAACTTCTCGTGTTTCTCAGTGGTATTTTAACAAGAACAAATAAATTTTTTGGTTTCTCATCTCCTACCAGTTACACAAGCAAAACTGTAGCTGGCATGGGAGAATGTAAGAACAAGACTTTTGGAAACAGTGGTTGAACTGTGAGGAGTAGTTGAATGTACAGATCTCATTTTTCCTTTCAGAGCAGAAGTGTTTGAATGTAGCTGCCCACTGGACAGAAAAGTCTGTCAAAGGCATGCATTCAAGGAAATGAGAGATGAGAATGACTGTAGGGAAGATTTCCAGATTAGCTGTGACATGACAAAACTACCTCTAGTTCTCTACTGTTAATAAGATAAATACCATTAAGCTTGTACTATGACTTGTGGATGAGGCAAGTACAAGGGCCATGCAAAAAGTTCTATGAAGACTTGCCCAATAACTGTTATATTGCTAGAGTATTATTCTGCAGTATCTAAAAACACCACTGAACTTCTTTTCTAGAACAGTTCTGTTACACAAGAAAATATTGCCAGATTTACTTCACTGATCCAATAGTATTTCTGGGTTTTGAGTATTTAAAGTTTTTTAAGTGTTATATAAAATATACCTAACCATACAGTTAATTTAAAAAAAAATGAGCTATACAACCTTATTGATTTTTTTATTTATTCATTCGTTAGTTCCCCATGAAGAATACTATGGTTATTGCTTTTCCCAAGGGATGGAGAGTCAGGCAATATAGATAAGCAGACATGATCTTCCTCTTCCTGACGTGTTTTGTGCTTGTAAAACTACTTTAAAATTGATTACACTGCTTACAAACTCTCACTAAGGAAATGTTCATTTATCATTTAGGTTATATCTAACGTCAATGTTCATCCGTAGCCGGCCATGCATAAGATAAGGCATAGATTTTTAACAAGGTAGTCTCCACCAAATAGAATATAACACTACAGAGGTTGTCTGCAAGCAAGATGTGTGCACTTTATTTTGTAGAAGTTAAAGTGTTTTGGCCTTTGTTTTTCTCTGTCTCTATCATTTTGGCAGGAACTGTGTGCCTATCAGATTTGCAGATCTGAAAGAGGCACAGGAAGCATTGTAGAAAAAGATGTTTACAGACAGAAGATTAAGATGGCTTTTAAGGATTTGTTTCCCCCGTACTAATATAGTTACACTGATGTGTCCATTTGCATATATTTGCTTTAGATTCATATCTAAGGGAGACTAGAAAATAATTTTTTAGTTTGGATTCTGATGTCAGAATAAAATATCTGTTCTTTTGAAATGGGGAAACCAAGATGTATTCTGTAGGGCAGAAAAATACTGATAACATGAAAAATGAGGAAAACGAGACTGAATTAGGAAATCTCTACCATTTTAGCTTCAGACTGATGCTCTTTCTAGAAATTATGCTTATGTTTCCATTTTGAATTTGTGTCTCTCTCTGAACTATTTAATTCCAGAACAACTTTCTCTGCAAAATAAATAACCTGAAGACTCTCTAAATATAGGCTATGGTGTTTCAGTTTTTATAATAGCAGGAACAAGGTCAAAATGCCCAGACAGGATATGATAATGAATAGATGCGTGTTGCAGTTTTTGGAATTGCTTTGCTGGTGCATTGCAGCAAATACATTTATGGTGCTAGTTTTTGGTCAGTGAATGTGTACATTTGATCTTCTTCTGGAGTTGCACAAGGACAGTCAATGTGATAATTAAATGAAATGGTACTACAGTTGATTAAGTGGAACAAAAAACTCCTAGTAAACACCACCTTTTATGGAGTGTCCTGTTTACCCTTTGATTTCCTTTTGATAAATTCAATGACCTTTACCTTTTATACAGCACTGAGACACATAACTCACCAATGTAAAGTTTCATATCTGTATGTTAGAAGTTTACTGAGTAATACATCTCAGAATGTTGTACAACTCATATGCATGCATCTCGATACTTTTATAAAAAGTGTGAACTTACGTTTATAAGATACAGTTTTGAATCTTGTAGGTTTCTTAAATTTTTTTATTTAGATAAATAAAATATTTAGAAATAAATATAAATACTTAGAAAATATTTTATCTGCATGTGTAACAGAGAAGTTATGCAATTAAATTTAAATTCTCTTGTGAAATGATGAAAAATCATCCATTCTCAAACTTTGAGGAAAGAGGGCATGATGGTCAAGGTCTTTTCTCAGCTTCTCTTATGCAAATTATTTCTCCAGGGGTGGATGCAAATCTGTCTGTCTGTGTGAGGACTGAATTTAATATCATTATAGCCTTAACACAAAAATGATTACCATAAATTTTTGTCAAATCCTTTATTTTTGCATTGGCCATACACATTTCTTATAGAATTAAACAAAATTTGACCTTTTCTTATTTAAAAAAATCCTTTCCTGACATTATTGCTACAATTTAATATATTAATCAGAATATCTAGAGTGTCAATATGCCATGGAATATACTTTAAACAGAGCCAATTTAGACATGAAGAATTATCTGAGGGTTACAGAGAAGCTGGAGCAAGACTCTCCAAGAGGAATACAATGTAAGCATATAGGAGAATGGACAAACAAATTTAAATATATTGATTAAAAACTAGACAGAAGGGCAACATAGACATGTTGGAAGTTCCATGTTCAACTCAAAACTTTACTGCGTTAAGTCTGAGCAACCTGGTCTAAATTTGATGTTCAATCTGCCTTTGCAATTGGCTCTGCATTAGGCATTGGACCAGATGACCTCTACATGAAGGACAGGCTATCTTACCAAAAGAGCTCTAGATAATCAGCAAACTGCCTTTTATGCCAAGTGTTCACATTCTTGCCAAGAGTTTTGTCTGTGGGTCAATATACGACCCAGAGAAAATGGATTTTGTCCTGTTCTTGACAGACGATTGCCATATTGAAATTCATCATGAGTTTGCTCTAGCTGGTAACTATGTTGATATGCAGAAAAGGAGAGGAAATTAACGGAATAAGCACAAGAAATAAAGTATTGTCTTGTTCTACAGATGGTCTAAATAAGTAAAGACTGAGAAATTATTTGAAGGACTGTGGTGAGAGATTGTTACTACTACTTCTATTGCCAGTATTTTTTGTAGCACAGAACACAAGTAACTGGACCGAAATTCTACCAATCCAACATTTCCCCTGGGCCATAATTGCATTTATAAAATAATGAATCTTTGTTTAATACAAGGCAACTTTTTTCTTAAAAGGTCTAAGGCTATTGAGGTATGAAAAGATTATGCATTTTCAAATAAAATGACAATGTATCACCTTATGGAACAGAGAAAGGAGCAAAGCATTCTGCATTTTACATCTACAGATTTACTAAACATAACTGTCTCAGACTCACTGCTGTTACTGTCAAACTTTGTCAGAAATATCCAGTAAGCAGCAATTTACTCTTAGCAAACATGTTACCTTCTTATACCCTGAAAGGTAGTGCAGGAATGGATTTTTAGAGTTTTCTGAAGAAGAAAAAAGGCTTTGCAATGGAAAGTGTGAAAAAGGATGCTCAGCAGGAAAAGGAAGGCTTGGAAAGCAAAGCCATTTGCCATTTCACAAGCTGCATGGATATAGTAATTTTGAAGTCATTAGGATATCTGTTTTTCAATTACAGCATATGCATTAAAAATGCTTTGCTTTTTTTAAAAAAAAAGCCCAGAATTTAGACAAGCAATTTAGAAACTGTCTCAGACAGAAGGAATGCTAACATCAAGCAAGTCAGCCCAATTGCAACTTGCATAGATCAAAGCTGGAAAATGTGCAATCATCTAATATGAGTAGATAAGAAAGATCATATTAAAGATCACAGAATGCCAGAAACAAGACAGAAACAGAAGCAGAAAAAATGCTGTAAGTCCTATTTAATGAAAATGATGAAGCGAGGCAAGATTTAGTGAAGTGTATTGTTGAGGGTAGTGGCATTGAAACCTGTCAAGAGTGTTATCTTTACCCAATCATAAACTCCAAAAGGTATAATTATAAGAAAATGCCATGACCAAACTTAGTGAGTAAGTAAGCACTACATTGCTTATTTGAAACATGATACCCTCCAGTGAAATAAATAACTACAAAAGAGTATCTCAGATCCCAGAATTATAGTAATAAATTCTAACTACAGTAATGAATACAAAGAACTGAACCTTTAGACTACCACAGTTGTTTCTACTACTTCTGAGTACCTATTACCAAAGTAGTAATTTTCTGGGAGTATTACTAAGAGTTTTATTTTCTAGAAATCTGATGTACTGATTTTTATTTTAATTTTTTAGTAATGGCACAGTATTTATTACCTGAGTTTGATGTTAGTCAGGAGGTTAAAATGTGTAATAATACAAATCTCAGTCACTGCAAAGAAAAACATAATTTCTATGTACTCCTTTACAATTGTTTCACAAGAACATGCATTTGGCTTGTTTAGATGGATTTCTGCATGTTGTTCTGTTATGAAATGTGAAACACTTACACTGGAAAATTGCTGTTGATAAATAATAAATAAAGACAGCATAGGTATGCAAAGAAAAGAAACCATGAATACAAGTGCCTCCCTTCCCTAAAACAATTTTCAAGATTTTTCTAAACTCCAGTCCCAGATGTCATATGTTTTCCTTCACACTCTCAAGTTTTCAGTCTAGTATTCAGTTTAGAGAGTTCTTCAATTAGACATTATTAGACATCCAAATCAATTTTAAATTACTTCTTTTTCAGAGATACTGAACAGACGATATTCCCAGTGGAGTAAAAATATCAGTATATTCTCAGCAGTTCTGAGAATCATGTAATTTTGATAGATCTTACTGTAACTGCAGATAATCAGCTTCTTGTATGTATTGATTTCTAATCATAGATTTTACTTTTCTTACTTTGTCTCACAGAAAGGTTTAGCGTTTACTTCCATCGAGGGCTGTAATGCTTTATCAGGTCTGTGTTATTTGTTACTAAAATGCAAACTGAATCAAAACAAATAATCAAGCTATTAGCATTTGTGTAGGTCAAACAATTTCTATTTTGATTAATTCTATGGGAACATAAATTACATCTTTTTCTTTTCTTGTTCAAGTGAAGCAAGAGAAGACATACGCTTTACAATTTTTCTTATCTGTGGAAGAAAAGGTAATCATGGGTCTGAATATATACAAAAGAAGAATTTTTTACTTCTGCATTATTTTCCCAGTGCAGGGGATTTTTGATACAACAAGGTTTTATTGTAAAACACCTGGGAATTCAAAGAACCAACTAAAGCCAATGGTATTTATTAGTAACCCTTTGAAAACTGCTTGATGACAAATAGTCAGAAATATGGTCAAGAAAAGAAGTACCTCAAGTCAAGAAATAAACTAAAATGAACACAGATATTTTGATATTAATCTGTGCATTAGATCTACATCCTTAAATATCTGTGGTGTCTGACGAGGTAGTTTTAGAATATCCTCTGAGAAGGTCACCTCAATGAATACCTGAGGTGTCTGACATCAGGGAACGGTTGAACTGTCTGAAGTAAATAACACCTAAAGGTCCACATTTGAATGTGAAGCTCACAAATATTATGGATGTACATAGCAAAATCCTTTCAATTTGTGTATTAGGTAAGAGTTGGATGACATTGCAAAAATGTACAGAATAATATCATGAATCATAGAACCATTGAGGTTGAAAAAGACTTCTAAGATTGAATCCAACAGCAAATTTAACAGTGCCAAGTCCACGATTAAAGCATACTTTTAAGTGCCAGTTCACCAAGGACGGTGACTCCACCACTCCCCTGGGAAGCCTGTTCTAAGGCTTGACAGACCTTTCAATAAAGAAATTTTCCCTAATATCCAATCTAAACCTCCCCTAGCTCAACTTGAGGCCATTTTCTTTCATTCTATCATCTGCTCTTCAGGAGAAGAGAACAAGACCCACCTCACTACAACCTTCTTTCAGGTATTTGTTAGAGGGACAAGATCTCCTCTGAACATCCTTTTCTCCAGACTAAAAAGCACCAACTTGCAAAGGTTTATGGAAACTGTTGAGAATTTAAAAGTGAATGTCCTTTCTGAGTGCTGTTTATATCTATTGTTATTCATTCAGTGGGTAGCTGAAGAATACCTATTTACTACACATGTCATGTTTTCCTTCAGAAATGCAGAACTTGACTGAGTTCTGATTTGATTACACATTTAGGGATATTACCAAACAACAGACACCTGTCTCATTAATCAGCAACAATTAATCATTAATGTGAACAGGAGCTTACAGCATAAACTTCAGCTTCATTTTCAAGACTGTGCAACAAAAATTTTATATAATTGCACATAATACATTAATTCAAATGTCTCTAACTTGGAACACCTTATTAGTTGCATATCTCATCTGTGCAAATACCGTCATGTAAACATTAGGGTTTTACAGCAGAATAAATGGATATGGTTTTGTGCAAATGCTGGAGATGTATTTGAAAACACAGAGATAAAAGATGTTTTACAGTTCAAATTGCAAAAAAGAAGGTGGTTTTTTTTGTGGGTTTAAATAATATTATTATACTATTTATTTGTGTTTTGATTTTTTGTGATTGAATACACAGTATTAAAACACATTTCAGCGCTGAGATATCTGTGTAATAGGTTTGTGCAACACTTAATACTAAAAACTGCCAGAAAACAATTAAGATGATATTACTTATCTTCTTATTAGCTAACTGTAAGTAAAATGAAGTCTGAAATGGAACCTCCCTTCTTTCCCCAGCTCAGTTAATGCAGACTGCCACTTTTGATTTGTGCAAGACTAAATCATTGAATACCATTTCCCTTAATTCTCCATTGATTCTTTTCTTACATATACCTTTTAGCTATCTCTTTTATGAACATGTTAGTTCGGCACAGCCTGGTTTTCAGTAGTGGGGGAACCACAGAGTTAGTTTCTGTGAGAAGCTGCCAGAAGCATTCACCATATCTGACAGCCAATCTCTGATGGCTCTGAAGATGGACATGCTGCTGGCCCAATTAGAGAGGTTGATAACGCCCCTGTGATGACATATTTAAGAAGAAAATCAAATAAGCCTGTGCAGAGGGTTTTTCCCAGGGGTGGCAGAGCGCTGCTGCCAGGGGCCATCCCCAGCGTGGCACACAGCAATGCACTGCCATGGCTGCTGCCATCTTGGAGTGACCCACCATGTGCCTTACCTGCCTGGCCTCCCCCAGCCAGCCGTGCTGAGGGTGGAAGGGCAGGGGCAGTGGTGGCAGCTTCCCCTTCCCGGTGCCCTGCATGAAGAGAGACATTTAATAGCACCAGCCCCGCAGCGGCCACCGCTGCTGCCTGGCTGGGAGTGGAAGCATGATGAGTGATTGCCTGACGTGGAACCTGGATGAGATCAAATTCTTGGTGCTGCGGGATCTTGCAAAAATCTTTGAATTAGTGGAACTCATTGGCAACATTAAGTGCAAACAGCAGATTTTCTACCAGTCAGAGAAGAGGAGGAAGAGAGGACACGTGAGGGAAAACATCATGGCGACACCAAGGTCAGTGGAAAAGAAAGAGAGGGAGGAGGTGCTTCAAGAGTCAAAACTGAGATTCCTCTGCAAGCTGTGGTGAGGACTATGATAAAACAAATTGTCACCCTGTAATGAGTGAAGTCCATGGAGGATGCAGAGAACCACTTGCTGCCTGTGGGAAAAGTGCTCATGCTGGAGCGGGTGAATGTTAGAGACAGCTGTGATCCCATGGGAGACCTGAATAGAGAGAGAGACACACTGCTTCCAGAGATGGAGAGAGAGGGGTCTTGCTCCCAAAGCAGAGCAGCCTATCCTTAGAAGACTACACCCCGTGGATGAGTGACCAATGCTGCAATACTTTTGGGGAGACTGTTTGAGGGAGGGACCTCACAGCTTAACAAAAAAAGATTCCTTTCCCTGAGCAGATGGATAAAGATCTCGAGTAATGAACTAACCAAAACCCCCATACCCTGTCTCCATGAGCTGTCGGTGGGAAGAGCGCAGGGCTGGGAGAAAAAAAGGTATTTTAAAGGCTTGTATTACTTCTCATTATATTCCTCTGAATCTGGTAGTAATAAATTTACTTTATACCTTTAAATTTGAACTTGTTTTGCCCTTAGAGTGTTTTTTCTCCCAATTCTCATCTCAACTCATGAGGCTTTCATTATTTTTTTTTTCCCTCTCCTCTACCCAACTGTAACAAGAGAGAATAAGCGAATGACACTGGTGAGTGCCTGGTGTTTAATGACAATGAATTTTCCAGAAATGCAAACTTCAGTTACTTTTGCCAGCTACCCTCATTTGTTTATACTCCTAGTTTACTTAACACTGTATTTGCTGTTTTGTCGTTTCAACAATGAAACATCTCTGTGCAGTGATGCTTTGCTGGATCAGAAAATACGATTTGTTTGACAAATAGTAGAAGAAACTTTAAAAACATGCTATAGTGGTGCATAAGTCTTTACCTATGTGTTTAACTGCAAGCATGAATAAGCTAAAATGTAATTTTCCAAAACTGAATGAAAGCTTAAGCAGTGTCTGAATTATTATGGGGTGTAATGAATTTTCTCTTGTCTCCAGGTGTGACAGATATTAAGCATGAATTCTCTCAATTTTTCATAAAAATTATGGCTATCTATGCACATGCCTCTACTCTTTTGTTTCCCAGCTTAATTCAAAGGTGGTAGGATCTAACTATGGTTTTCAAAGGCTTTGCTGACTGGAGAGCATGGCTGACAGAAAAAGTGTTCAGTAGGTTTAGATCGGGTTTTTGATGCAATATTCTCTTTTAATAACAAACTTATATTTCTAAAAAAATATAGAAGACAAGCAGCAACAATAAAAAAACAGAATAAATGGGTGTTGATTTGTCTTAAGCAGATGTATAGGCAGAAACTGTACAAATATGAAAGTTGTAATAATCTGACACTGCACAACCGTTTTCCCTACTTAGTTTTAAAGTGAAGAGGTTCTTTTGCCTATATTACTCAATATCTCATAGTTACAAGCAAATTTTTTTTTTTAGCTGTCAGCACAAGTTGTTTGGGTTAGGTTTGGTTTGGTTTGGTCTGGTTTGGTTTGGTTTGGTTTTGTTTTTTAATCTTTGTTTGGAAATGAACTGTACATCTAATAACATGTCCGCTGGTCAAGGTCTATAAACATGGATTTTCCCTCTCATGGGATAATGTACTGCATAAATAATTATGTACTTAGAGATTAAAGTGTGGTGAGGACTGTAAGCTTACAAATGCAGTTTCTAGTTCATGGTCAGGAATGTAATTGGTCATGCTGATGCTATTGGGGAGCTAGATTATCTAGCTGAAACAACTTTCCTACAAAAATTAAGAATATTTGTGAAGCTAAGATCCTATGTGAACATATTTAATAGACACATGCATACTCACATAACCAGATCTTGATGTTACTTAATCTAAAACATTTTGTGACCTCATAAGTCACCCTATTTCCTTTTTGTCTTTTTTTTTCCTATTCATGATTGGCTTGATATTGGGTGTCTGCCTCTAGTTCATTCCTCCTTCTTAAAAGCAAGGGGTCTGAAAATATGATGGGAATTTTCTGGGTTGAGATACAGACAGGGGGAAACTCTTACCAATTAGTGTCACAGGTGACATGGACTAAACTTAGGGAAGATTAATTTATTTCCAATTAAAAATAGATTAAACCAGTGCTAAGTAAAGTCAAAAGTAAAAAAATAATATTTTTCCTGTCCATTCTCCCTTCTTCTTAGGCTTAACTTCCTCCTTCATAAGTCCTCCACTTCTTCCTGTAGCTTCCTGCCCTATCCCACTAGTGGATAAAATCAATTGTTAATGGTGTTACACTTTCCGTATTTGGCAAATGAGCTTTCCTCTTTTATGTTTTGATTGTGCTTGGTCTACTTGCATTCTTCTAAGTCTTAAACATGTCAGTGGTCTTAATAATATTGATTGTCACAACTTTAACTCATTGTGTGGCAGTTTAAAACAGCATTAGAAAAGATTTCTCTGACATCAGTAAGAATAAACTGTCCACAACAGGTTTAGGCAGTTTGTGCCAGGGCTCCAATGACATTTGTTTCTCCCTGTACATATCCTTTCCCACGTGACAGATACTTGAGTATGAGAGGATACCTGACGCTGGAACTCCCTGTCCCAAAGGGAACAAGATGGGCTTGGAATTCTGCAGTTATGATTACAGGGGCTGAGAACAAGGAACAGTGACCGAACCTGATTCCCGAAGAAAATGAGAAGCATGTATCATGATTTCCTTTCTCAAGGAAAGAAGTGTAGAATGCTACTCTTCTGGGAATGTTTTTAAAAGTAATTTTGAAAACAAAAAGCATGCAATAAGTTTCTGTAGAAAACAGCTGAAAGCTCATAGGCAGGTAAGACAATAAATTTGTGTGTTTTATACATTTTTTAATTTGAGATTTTTGAAGGGAGGCTATTCAGACGGTATGTTCATCAGGTTTATCATTGTTTCAGGAGGAATTTAAAAAACAAAACATTTTCATTATATAAATTGAGGATAGTAGAATTTTGCATAGTGGTATTGGATAGTAGTTAATGACCATTAAATTTTTCATGTGGCACTTTTGCACTCCTGATGTGTACATGTATCAGGATAAATAAAAACCAAGCAGCTAGTTAGAAAACATTAAAAAAAATGAGGAAGCTATTACTTAACAGAGTTGGATACTATTTGAAATGTTGCCATCAAAAAACTTGCATAGAAATTACAATGTGATTGCATCTAATGTCCTTGTAGAAGCAGCAAGTGCCAAGAAATCCAAGACTTTATGTATAAATTCAAAGAGAGGAACTGCATAAAAATAGCCTAGAGAGTTAAAAAAATGCAAAAGAAAATTGGCATGATTGAATTGCTGAGTCATAGAAAATATTTAACTCAAGAAGATTTCATTCAGGAAAGTGAAATTGTGTGCAACTGAAGAAAATGAAAGGAGCAACAAATTCAAGCAGGTTAAATATAAAAGGCGGTCCAAATATAGAGTTGGAGAACAACTTTCAAAAGGCATAAAAGCCATTATTAAATTCTTTCCCAAAGGCAGCAGAGGCAGAAAACTTGCAGAGATATGTGAAAAAGGAAACTTCCTGAAATAATAATGTAATAGCAGAAATAATAAATGAATAATTTGCATCTTTATTCACTGTTGAAGAAATTGAAAAAGTCATGATTTTTGACTTCTTACAGGGTGAGCGTCAGAGTTCTGATTATAAGTTGGATGGTTGGTAGGCAGGCAGATTTAAAAAAACAGCAAATTGCATGCCAACATATTACTATTTTGTTTTTCACTCTCAAAACAATGGAAGAACGATCCTCATTTGCTGATAATTCAGTGATTAGGACTCTTATCTGAAATATAAGACTCCTCCTCAAATTCTTTCCTATATCTGAGGCCACTTCAGCTCATGAAGCTACATGTTAGGTACTTGGGTATAAGGCATTCTGTTTTCTATTTATTTCAGATAGATGAACTCCAAGTGTCTAAATGAGACCAACCTTCTCTTATGATCACTGGCTAAGTACTTTTCTTAAGTACAGAAACTCTGAGATCAAAAAATGAAGGAACGTCTCTTAAAAAAACAAACAAAAAAAGCCTTAGTCTAGTAGATTTCTTACTCGGTAAAAAATGAGACAGATATTGTAATTTTGAGCACCATTAGGTGCTGGTAGACTTGCTTGTATCTTTTTCTTCAGTTTGGCACTATATTTCTGCTTGATTTTTCCATGGATATGGTATTTAAAAAAACAAGGTCACCATGAAGAATTGAACATCAATATCCTATTAAAGGAAAGAATTATTCACAAAGAAAATGTTACAAAAAAGCCGCAGCATTTGGACAATATTACTTTATACACAAAAAGTTTTGAATGATTCTGTACAACTGATTGTAATGATGAATAATTTTCGGTTATGTTATTTTCTATAATGGAGTTAAGGTTACAAAGAACAAGACCCATTTTTTTGTCATTTTAATAGCAACAAAAAGAGAAAAAAATATTTGTAATCTTCCACACTAAAGAGCTGTGGAACATAAAGGTGTCAATTACCTACCAATTGCTTATATACATATTGGCATTTATGTTTTCAAATAGATTTTTAAATGAAACTTGCTAGATCTCCACTAGCAATGAAACACCATCATGCCCAGGGTTGCTATTAAATATACAGATGATAACATTAGCAGTTTAAGTAATATATATTTTAAAAAATTTATTGTTTTGAAACACTCCAGTAATAAACAGACACAAGCAGTAGTGTTGGAAATACGACGAGGCGAGGAAATAGCAAAACCTCCATGTCAGACAATGTTACTGTTATCCAAGATTAACATGAAATTTGCATCCATGTAAATCATACAGCTGATTATTTAAGTTAAATACTGCACCAACCACTTCAGAGTAAGATTGCATGTATTTTCATAAGAATCTTATGCGTTACACAATTCCAACAAAAACGTTCATTTTGTTTCTTTTGTTTATTGAATAGTTTATTGAATAAACAGAATCAGTAAAGTAGAGCAATAATAGTAAATAAATTTAAAGGTACAATAGAGGAAAAATTTATATTTTTTGCCTACTTATACTGTCAGAACATGTATGTATATATATATATATATATGCTCTCCAGAGCAGCATACCTGTCATTTGTCCTTTTTATCTCAGGTTTCTAGATGTTTCTGCAGAGGAGATAATTCAGTTCTGAAGGACTCATTCTTTAATGGACAGATGTGATTTTAAAGACTCAGCTATGTTCACATTGCAAGTGAAGTGATAGGTGACAGAGGTAGGGCAAATACTATACCAAAAATAACTGCTGCAGCAGTTATTCTTGATACTGTGTTCTCTCAGGACAACCTTCTGCTACAGGAAGTATTTTTTATTGGGAGAATAAAAATTGGTTTCCAAAAATTAACAATCAGCAACTTGGTTTATCCTCCAGTCCAATAACCCAAAAGTTATAGACAAGTTTAATCACTATTAAATAGATATAAACATAACAAAAAATAAATGTTTCAATATCATTTCATGTAGTAGGTCCTGAAAAAGAATCCAATGACCAAAAAAGGTGACTGAAATAGGATATTGGGTTGAAGAGCAGTTACTACTTATAATAAAGCCAACATAAAAAATCAAAGCGTTGAAACTAAACCCAATTGAATTATTTAAAACACTCTTACTGAAAGAAGTAGAGTGCAAAATTAATATGGAGGGGCAACATTTCATTCCAGCTCTTTTTTCCCAGGTAAAGTGCTCATTATTCATAACCCAAACTTGTGTAAAAGGTACTGATACAGTGAACCACTCATAGCTGAGTGGCATGTAGAAGACAAAAAAATAATTAGTATTCTTCTAGAGATTATTCAAGTAGATAGACTGAGTCATTTATATGTCCTTGTGTTGGTTGTACTAAGGAGAGGGCAGACTTACAGAGGTTTTTTTTATAAGAATTTTTTTGTGAGCTGATGGGATTAATTGGAGGCAGGTTTACTTATTGATAGTTTGAAAAATTAATCGGAGAAAGTTTGTTTTGTGAAAACATAGTGAAAACATTTTGAAAGTGGTAATTTGGAAAAAACGTTGGGTTTTGTTTTTGTTTTGTTTTGAGGTTTTTTTGGTTGTTTTTTGTTTGTTTGTTTTTGGGTTTTTTTGTTTTTTTGGGTTTTTTTGTTTTTGTTTTTGTTGGTTTTTGTTTGTTTGTTCGTTTGTGTTCGTTTTTCTCTTGTTTGTTTTGTTTAAGGTAATTAACCTGGCCCGGGCCTTTTGCCTTATACCTTTCTAAGTTTTAGGCATTGGCCAGAAAATCAAACTAAACCAAGACAATCCTAGAGTAAGATGACTAATGTAAAGAAAGTTTAATATATTTCACAAATGGTATCACATGTGTGGATGCAGGTCATTCCAGCTGACTAGGCCTCCTAAAACCCCAAATCCTCTAGTGGAAAACCTAAAAATAAAACGTGAAATCACATTGCCAACACTAAATATAAGGACTAACATCTAAAAGACCCCTCCTGAAGACTCCTTTTCCAGTAGGAGGGTTCCATTACTCTCCCTGAATTTCCTCAAGAGGTGTCTAACTCACTGTTGTAATGGCACCAATGTAACTGTTGAGGACTGAATATATTCATGACAGCCTGAGCCTTTCACCTGCATAGGTGAAAATCTTTTGAGAGCTTTTGCAAAACCAGTGTAATTCCTCATAAGTGCTTTAAAGTGTGCCTGCAATTATCAGTCTATCGACTCATAAGAGTAAAAGAAAATTAAGTTTGAAATGTGTGAACTGAACCAGACCATATGGACTCCCAAAAATATTTTCCATCACAAGCATAGAGTTTTCATCTTACTTGACTACTGAGAAAAAAATATGTTGGTTCTTATCACCACCTAGGAACTCTACACAGAATGTACATTGAATATATAATAAGAAATTTAAGCAACATTCAGCATCACAATCACTGCAAGCCTGAGTCTTCATTGCTCAGGAATAGCACTTTATTCTGTATCTGAAATATGGTATATGTTGATTCTGTCTGAAATCTCTCTGTCTTGTAATGTTTAGCTGTATAATGGTACAGCACATAGACACTTAGGCAGGAAAGCTTGGACTTTTGTGGATGTTTTCGCTAAAACTGAATAGAAAGAAAAATAATTAAAGCAAATATTGATTATTTCTTTTAAACACAAAGCAAAACAGAATCAATTATCATGGTGATTATTCTCTCCTTACCTGAGTCACTATGAGCTGGAATATGTTTTTTTAATCATCTAAATTTCTGTGCAGGTTTTCTGATAATACTAACAGCTTATGAACATTTCCCTGTTTATGTACATCAAAAATGTCCAACAAAGTCCTACATTCTATAATTTTAAAAAATATCCCCAAAACTCCAAACAACACTGACAAGAAATTATTGAATTATTTCCAAAGGGAAGAATTTACAATCTATAACAACATTAACAGATAGAAATATTTAAACAGTGAGATTAAAAATTCTCTAATTCTGCACTCCTTACTTTGTGTAGATTAAAAAAAAAATAAATAAATTAGAAATTCCTGTATACTTTATGTCAAAACCTTATTCTTGCCAACATTTGGTCTGTTCAGCCTGGAGGAGACTGATGGGAGACCTCATTGCAATCTGCAACTTCCTCATGAGGGGAAGAGGCAGGCACTGATCTCTTCTCTGTGTTGACCAGTGGCAGAACCCAAGGAAATGGCCTGAAGTTGTATCAGGGGAGGTTTAGGTTGGATATCAGGAAAAGGTTCTTCACCCAGGGGGTTGTTGTGTGTTGGAACAGGCTCCCCAGGGAAGTGGGCCCAGCACCAAGCCTGATAGAGCTCAAGAACTGTTCGGACAATGCTCTGAAGGTCTGGGAGCTGGACTTGATGTTTGTGGGTCCCTTTCAAATGAGCATATTCTGTGATTATTTTCAGTAATTTCTGTATTGACTGTATGTGACAAAGGAAATCTATATTCTGCCACCATTAGTTGCACTGATAAGAATTAATTTTGGTGGAGGACATGTGGAAAACAGGGAGATGAGGAAAGACAACTTCACCAAGGGTAAACTATGTTTGTTCTAGCCTTCTGTGATAGTGTAATGACAGTAATAGAAAAGGGAAAGGCTACAGCTGACACCTATCCAATCTGAAATGTCTTTGATACAGACCCTCCCAGCATTCTTGAAACTAAATTGGAGAGGGGTGGTCTTGATAGATGCACTGTTAGATGGATAAGGAATTGGCTGGATGGCCGTATCCAAAGAGTTACAGTGAACAGCTCAATGACCAAGTGGAATACAGTAACACGTGGTGTCCTTCATGGGTCTGTATTGGGGCCAAAACTATTTAATACCTTCATCAGTGGCATTGTGGGATTGAGTGTTTATCACCTCAGTATCAAGGTAAAACCAAGTCGACTGACTAGAAGGAAACTGAAATGCTAGAAGGAAAGTCATGCCATTTTGGGAGGGCACTAACCTGTTTGAAGAGTGGGCCATGGGAATTTTATGAAGTTCAACAAGACCAAGTGCAAAATCCTGCACCTGGACTGGGGTAATTAATAATATCAGCACAAATTTTATTTATTTGGAACAGCCCTGTGGAAATGGCCTTTGGAATACTGGTGGATGAAAACCTTCAACTGATTTGGCAATGTGTGCTTGCAGTCTAGAAAGCCACCCGTGTCCTGGCCTGCATAAAAAGGAGTGTGGCAACGAGTAGGACACGACACTGTTAGAACATGTCCAGAGGATGACACGATGATGATCAGACTGCTGGAACACCTCTCCTGTCAGGACAGGCTGAGAGAGATGGGGTTCAGTCAGGAGATGGGAAGGCTCTGGGGAGATTATGACTTTTTCACTATATAAAAGGAGTTTATAAGAAAGACAAAGAAAGACCTTTTATCAGGGTCTGTAGTGACAAGACAAGGTTAATGGTTTCAAACTGAAAGAAGGCATATTTAGATTATATTTTTATTGGCTATATGGAAAGAAATTTTAACATGAAAGTAGTGAGGTACTGGAACAAGTTGTCCAGAGAAAGTGTCTCATGATTTGAAATGTTCAAGATCAGATTAATGGGGCTTTGAACAGCCTGATCTCATCAAAGTTGTTGTTTTCCATGGCAAAGGGGTTGGAATAGGTGATTTTAAGTGTCCCTTCGAATACAAACCATTCTGTGATTCTATGATTCTATTTTATAATATTTTTTTAGAGATTGAGAACATTCAGTGGCTTGCAATACAAACGAGAATAGAGTAAAATTTCTCATTTCTCTTTGTACACTTCAATGGTTACATCAGTCTTACCACATCTGAGAAGTATACACCATCCTAGGGCAGCTGACCTGACACCATGCATTTAAATTTAACATAGCTGTTAAATAGCTTTCCCCTCACCTGCACCACTTTGGTTTCCATGACTAATCTGGGTACAAACCATAGGTGGGAACTATAACAGCTTTTGAGAACTCCTGCCTGATTCACCTTTCTGTCATGCAGTGAGCTCAGACATGCAGTAGATCTAGACACAGGTAGCATTTCCCTGAAAGTCTATAGTTAAAAGGGTAAAAGCTATGATGCAAATAATTTCTGATTTTGTGTTTCTAAAAGAAAACTCTTACCAAGATCTGGTTTCCTGCTGAGCAGCAACTCACATGAGTAATATCTCAGGGTTTAACTAGACTTTTTGTGCAAAATGTCTGTGGTTCAGCCCCAGTTTTGGTGCAGATAGTTTTATAAAGAGGAGTCATGTCTTCCATTACAAATTAGTAAAATGATATAACTGATATAAATGATATAACGTAGCTGTTCTTGACGTAATCTTTGCATGCTTCACACTTGCTCTACAAGTCCTGCTCAGATAACATTTAAAGGACTTCTAGATGAGGCTTCCATCAATTCCCTGGGAATTCTGCATAGCTGGGAAATGTCACCTTGAGAAACCAGAGACGTTTTAATCAGCCCTTCTCCTGTATAGCATTTTTTTTTATCTTGTGCATTATTTTACAGTTAATTTTAAATAAAAATATTTATGTGGGCTTAAAAAATGGAAGTGTGATGAAAGCTCAGAAATCAGCTGGACTTAATTTTTTAGTTATTCTTAATTTTCTTCAAGCCTATAACCTCAACTTTTTATAATAACGACATACCTATAATATAACTAATAATAATAAAACTGATAACTTGTTCTAATTTAGGTTTTTTTTAAATTTGAAAATAATTACTAATCAGCGGGAGAGACTGTGTAGGAGAAAGAAAACGCAAAAATGCCTCTGAGATAGCTTAATATAGAAGATGCAGCCACATATATATTTCATATTACATATGAATCCAAGAGGGTTTGTCTAATATAAAATGTACAGGTATTCTGAGTGAAAATAAGATAATTTAAGAATCTGTCTTTGACTTCTTTGAGGTTAATGAATGTCTGAAACTGAGGAGATAACATTAACCAGAATATCCTGAAGTTAATATTTTTGTCCTCCTCAAGATGTAGAATTATATAATTCTTCAAATCTTAAGAGGATATTTCCTAAAATATGTGCCACGGTTTTTTAACTATAAAAGTTTTGAGGGGTTTTGGTTTCTTTTTTAGGCCATGCCATGCCTTATAAGATCAGCTTATTTCATGGTTGATGACTATGTTATATTAAACATTTTAGAAAAAAGCTGTTTTGCTATTATGTCAAAGAAATAATTTTCTTTAGTGATGATTTTTTTATTTTTTAATTTCTCCTTCTGCCTGAATTTTTGCTCTTACATCATGGGACAATTACAGAAATCCTACACACATGTCCTTACTAATTTTTTCAATATTTATTTTTACTTTTTTGGTATTTAGCTGGGTATGGTAATTTCAGATGGACAACTTAAACACAATGTTAAAACTGAACCTTATTATTATGCTTATATTGCAATTAATACAATTGAATTTATTGTTTCTTCGATGCAATACTTTCCTTCTTACAAAGAAAATCACTCTTCCATTTTTTCATTAAATTTCTAAAGATCACTTGACTAACTCTCTCTATTCTGTGCCATATAATCTGCCTGGGATTGATATATACTTATTATCTGACGGATAGGCCACATTTTCTTCCATTAACTTCTGTTGTGATCACAGCAAGAAAAGATAATAATAGAATGAGAACAGAAAGAAAAAAATCAAGAGCAGTATGAGATGATTCCATTTGAATCAGGTTGTTCTCCATCTCAGAAGTGACCTTTTTAAAAATTTTTTTTAGGGTTTTCAGTTCTTTTCCCATATTTAAGAGTTGACTTAACACTTGCAATTCTAGCCACTCTTTCACCTTTAGCCATCATAATTTTCTTACTTCAATTTGAACTCATTCTGCCTTATGTTTTCAGGGCAAAACTAGCACTGATGGATTCTGTAATTTGCAATTTCTTTCTTTTTTTTTGCATCTTCAGTTCACCTTTCCTGTAAAGCTTCATTAGCCCTAACATTTTTCATGATGTTTCTAATTAATTACTAGATACTTGGAGACTCAGTGAAATAGTTCCATTTTCCTACTCCCTGACCACTCCAAGTGGGAATATTGGCAATATTAAGAAATCTATTTTGAGTAAAAGAAATAAATTATTTCTCAGAAGGAGACCTGGCCTTTAGAGAGGGAATGTAAGCTGTTGTGAGGAATGGTCTAGAATGAAAGGATTCAAAAATGCTATCATAGAACTTCTTAAAAAAATGATAAAAAAGCATGAGATAAAAGAGTAATATTGAGGCTGCAAATGAAACTATTTAGTGCTGAAGCAACAAAGCCTTGAAATTAGTTTGAAATGTCTATCTGTCATGTCCTATCCTAATATAGCCCTAAAAGCTGATGTTAAGCTTGGTGGCACACAGCCTGAAGTATAACAGGTTTAGGTACATTGATGTACAATGTTATGCATAAAATGCTAAAAAGGCAGATTTGGAGCTCTGTGTGTGTGTGGGGGTATTGTATGTGCACATGCCCATGCACCAACACACATACATATATATTTTTATGTGTATGTGTCTTTTTCATTTCTCAGTGAAGTTTAAGGAACGGTTTGGGTGCAGAGTGTGGATGACAGGTGAGGAAAAAATGCCACACAGCTTTAATATAAAAACAAGTTATTTACAATATTTCTGACAACTGCTGTTAATTACACACCCTCACATTGTACATACTTATAGTTGCTCGTTTGTTCTGCTGTTGAATGCAAGGGTTACTGTTAAATAATTGTTTGGTTTTTTTCTTCCTAAAATCCTTCTTAAACTATGCTAGACTAAGGTGATAAATGACATTTAATTATGGGGACTAGTAGTATACTAAAGTTGTAGTAAACCATGCCATCAAATGATGCCATCAAATATGAATATTAAATTTAACTATTACTTCTAGTAATCAAGAATTTGACTTTACTTGCAAAAAGGTTGAAATTTACACTCATAGTAGCTTAGCAAATATTCAGTGTATGCTAGTGCACTTTAAAATGTATAACCTCACAAATGAGAATAATATCGTTTAACTTGCATTTAATACAATTTAGTCTTCATTTCTGTGAGCATTTAAATTATATCAGCTAATGTATTTTCATTAATGGAACTCTTGCAGTGTAGCACACTCAGGTATTGAAAAATCAGGTTGCATATTTCTCTGTAATTGGCATTTGCTTTTTAATTTGGACAATAGGCTGTAAATGCACCTGTGACCAGTTTTGCTGTAATTACTGTTGTTTTTTAAAAGTTATCACAGTGCCTATGGATTTGAAAGAAACTACAAATAATGGATTCTGCATTCACTTTTTTTTTTAATTTTTAACTATTTAAAAACTGAAGCAAAAAAATATATTTCTTGTTCAACGAAGATAGAAAAAAATTAAATTTAAGTTTGGAAAAAAATTTTAAATTGGAAATGTTATTATTTACATTTAATCTTCTGCAGCGTTTTGGCTTTCAAATACCTCTATCAAATGCATCTCTCGTAACATACTTATTTACTTCTGAAAGTAGTCTGAAGGTATGAATTATCATGTGGTCCTTATAAAGCACTGATAGACAAATTCTGCCTTTATTGGAGGGAATTTTTTCTTTGCCTGTTTCTAGTGTTTTGTTTTGGCTTGGTTTTGTTTTTTTGTTGGTTGCATTCTTTTTACATAAAAATCACAACTACCAAGAATTTGCTCCCCCCACAAAAAAAGAACTCCAAACTACCTTTGTGCTTCAGGGCGAAGTAGTTTCTAGATCAAATAAATCCCATCTGATCCAGACTAACAGAGAGCAACAGAATTAAAAATAACTTTCCATAACCTATATGAAACATATTCTAGTTAATGAACAGACACTAATTTAGTGCTGCACATGGAGATGATAATGACTGAGAAATCAACTCAAAGTGCATTTGAGATACATTTCCAAGAGTATTACAAATTAATTAAACCTTATAAAAACAGCCCAAAACAAACAGGGAGTATAAGATGGAAGCTTGTCCTCATATTGTGGAAAGTAAAAGAACTTAAACTGTGAATCTCACAGCATGCAAAATGTTTCCTGAGCAGCAAATTGATCTTTGGCTAGGGGAAAAAATGACTGGTACTTGCCACCCTCTCTACACTATTTAAATTTATTTGGAGTTGGTATTGCATTTGATATTCAGTACTGCTGGTAGTTGCTTTTCTACTGCATGAAACACACAAAAGCATTGAGATATATAGTTATTAGAGAATTTGGAATTGCAATTAAACAGAAACATGGAATTCACGGTAGTCTTTAATTCTTATTTCTTGAGATTTTACATGTTGTTTTTTGCAGGAGGAAGAAAGTTGAGAGTGAGAGATTGTACTTAAAAGCAGCAAATAAATTTTTTTGGAAGGGAGCTTCACTGGATAGTGCCATTTTGGGGCAGCTGTAACAACATCACTGATGTTTTATTAAGCAGTGTTCTAATTTGATCCCAGCTGTGACAGTATTCATTCTTTTCAAGATTTATACTGAGAATTGCTTTATACTTCTGGATGCAGCTGCATACCAAAAAAGGTCTATTTAAATTTAGTCAGTTTTTTTAACTATAAATATGAACTGCATTTTACATTCAATTATTACTGCAATTACACATTGTCCAGTAGGAACAGCATTTTGCACTTGAAAGAGATGAATAATACTTGGAATAAAAGTTGAAAGAAAGTGGCTTTAAAGACAGGGAATCTATATAATTCTTTAAATAACAATAAAAAAACCCCAACATATATACTATTGTTTAAGTAGATATAATTTCTTAAATTTTTGTTGTATGCATTTAAAGATGAAAGAATTCAATAAAAAACAACTGAACAAATAATTATTGCTCTCCTAAATTTACTTCAGAGTATTCAAACATTTATACATCTTAACTTTGTATTCATAGGAAACTTGAGTCAATATGTAGTCTTAATTTAATTCACCTATTTACAGCCAAAATTTGAGATGAATGCTGATAATGATGGAACTAATAATAAAGCGATATTTAAATAACAGCAGGAGAAACTGTGTCATCAAGGATCAAACGCTAAGAAATTTTAGGTTAATGATGAGTATATTATGAGTTATAAACAATTCATTGAAACTCATCCTTGGCATTTCTAATTAAATAATTATAGTCATGGTTTTATGCAATAACTCATGGACACTCACAGTTAAATATTTTAATACGATACCACAATATGGATTGTCAAGATCAAGAATAAATATTGGGGTATCCAGAAATGCAGAAATGAAATTAGTTCCATTCTACTAGTTTTCAGAGTTGTTACCTACTAAAGCAGTAATATTTTAATGAGGTGAACATCATGTAAATCATCATCATTTATTTCCTTGCATGTAAAACTGGTTAATGACAACTTATGACTCGAGAGTTTAAGGATAACTTATGCTATATTTGTTGACAGTCTTTATTATGATGCTTCGACACACGCAAATTTTCATGCAAGACAATCAATATCTGCTCGCATTTTTGATAAACAGCTTTGTCCTTGTGCACACACATTTGTTGAAATTAGAATTACAATGAAAAAAAATCTGTAGAACAACTTTGGAGCTTAATGGCTCATATTTACAGATAGTGCTACTCATGGATTTAAGTGCTGAAAGTACATAAACTGTGGTTCTGGTACTGCAAACAGAATCGTGAATATAAATTCATCAGATATAATGCTGAAAGTATCAGCTATTTTTACTGAGTCAACAAAAAAGCAGCAGTAATAGCACTGGTTATAAATATAAATATAAATACAAGTTTGTGTTAATATTTTATCAACTTTTCGTTTGTTTTCTCAGAAATATGTCTTTGTTATTTTAGCTCTATACCCCACTTCCTATTATAAAGTAGTCTTAAAATCCTTAGACAAGCTTAGAAAATTAGCTGCTGAAGTGGTTTTGAAATTGATGTTTTCTAACAGGCCTTCCACAACAGAGAGACTTGTAAATACTGATGATAATACAAAGGAATACACTGAGACATAATAAAATAGACTTCCAATTCCCTCTTTTTTCATTAAAGGATTTTTTGTTTTTGTTTTTGTTTTTTTCTAAATACTCTGAGCATTTAAACTCTATTTTTAAACTCTACTTTTTACCTTTTCTGAGTATTCACCTAAAGATAAATTGTTGTCTTGAGTTTTGAAAATTTATTCTTCTTTACGTCATAGTGCATGTCTGTATTATATAATTACACATGCTAAATGAACATTCTGTGCGTAGCTGGACAATAAAGGAATGAATAATTCATTTTTCTTTATTAAAAAAACAAAGGAGGATCATGTAAGTACAGAAGTTTCACAATGGGTCTGAGGATCTGAAAAGGTCTGAGATCAACAGAGAATTATATTGAATTTGGAACCCATAGAGGGGTGGATGCTAATAGAGAAAACTGATAAGAGAGGATATGAACTTCCATCAGGTTTCACTGAGTATCCTGCACACTTAATATAGATGTGAAAAGATTTTATCTTTCTGAAAAAAAGGAGAAAAAAGCTTAAATTCTTGTTTACCCTCCAGATCTTCTATTTCTTCAGCCAAAATAGATCTGATAGATCACAAGTCCCAATATAACGTTAGTGGCTTCAGAATTGCAACTGAGGTGGCATTGATCTCCATTGCAGCACAGCTAATGCATGTGAAACCTTATCAAAGGACAGGAAGCAAAATATGAGATGTTAGGTATTTGTTGATTGTACTTGTTATTTTAGTAACCCTGAGCTTTCTTCAAGTGCTATTTGTAACAGAAGAAAACATCTAGAGTGGGGAGAACTTTTCATTATAGAAATAAAAAAAAAAAAAAAAAAAAAAAAAAAAAAGAAAGAAAGAAAATTAGAGATATTTAAGGAGGTTTAAGTTAGGTATTAGGAAAAGTTTTTTCACCCAGGGGCTATTTAAGCCCTGGAAGAGGGTCCCCAGGGAAGTGGTCACAGCACCAAGCCTGACAGAGCTCAAAGAAGTGTTTGGCCAGCACTCTCAGGCATATGGTGCTATTCTGAGTCTGTCCTGCCCAGGGCCAGGAGTGGGACTTGATGATCTTGATTGGTTCCTTTCAACTCAGCATATTCCATGGTTCTATGATTCTCTGATGGCAACATGCTGTTAATACTATAAATTAACAATGTTAAAAATTGGAGTATTTATGTAAAGGATTTTGCAGCTAGTATTTTTCTAGATAAATTTTCACTGGTACCCAAAGACAAGATTATAACGACAACTCCTGTGAAAAACAGACAAATAAAAACCAACCAAATAAAAAACCAAAAAAAAACAAAGCAAAAAACAAAAAAAACCCACCCCCCCAAAAATCATCAAACAAACAAACCACAAACAAACAAAACAAACAAAAAAATCCAACAGCTAACTCCAAATATTAACTTCAGCATTTTTATATGCAGCTAGTGCATTTTTTTGCTCTGAGCTGTTCTACTTTCCAAAAAAGTAAGGGAAGAATTATATTATTTACAGGAACCTATTTATAATGATTAATGAATAGGTCTGCCTGAATAGGGCTTCAGGCTTTCCTTGGAAATTGTGGTCATATTGTGCCAGCTTTTTCCTGGAGCAGTCTGCTGGGACTTAGCGTAGAAGAGCCATTGGTTAACTCTTTTACACCAAAAGATTTTTCACATGGGTATTTTGCATCTTTTCCTTCCTGTCCTTGTTTGACAAATTATTGTACATGTTCTCAATTACCCTTAGCTATACTTCAACCCCTGGAAAATTTTAGTGTATATTTTTCATGACTGTGTTAAATACATACAGGTAATCTTTTGCCACTTTAATTACCATTTACTAATTGCAATCCACACATCTCTTCAATCACAATTTCTCCACTGTCTCTTCTCTTCTCCTATTATCTTCCTCCTTCATCTCTCTAAAGCTGAAAACTAGCTTGCTTCCTGGTATTATTCTTTTACACTCATTTTGTGTTTCATCCTGTCTACTTTTTTTTTTTTCTACTGTTATCATCCACATAACCCTCAAATAATTTACCTGCTTCTCTTCCAAATATTCTCTAGAGGATGTTTAGACAATTCTTCCTATTTATGACATCTTCATTCCTACCAAATCTTGTAATTATGTGGAATTCCTAGTCAAAGTGCATAACTTAGACAACAATGAACTCACTGAGAGATTATGCATAAGTAAAAGTACAGACACTCTTTAGTAAGACTGAGTTTAGCTATTAGGAGAAGGGAAAAGGAGGTCAGGGTCATAAACTTTGTATTCTTTATTTTTCTTTTTCTCAAATGTTGAAACTAGAGCTGCTTGGTCTAGTCTATCAGCACATGTCCATAGAAAAAACCCCAAAACTTTTAATAAATGACATTTTTGTGAAATAAAAGCATTAAGAAAACCTGTTTCCAAGTAATATAGTTTTCTATATTCTGTTTTAATTTATTCCTATTTTGCTTCTACTTATCTTTTTTCTTTTTCCTATTACCTATCCCCCCTCAAAAAAAGCCTCACCAGAAACAAACCACAAAAACCAGAAGTGCTTCAGTCTTTATTTTCAGAGAAGTGAAAATGTCTCAAGGAAATTGTCATTCTTGTCATGCCATGTTAAGAAAAGTCTGAAAGATCTGTAGGATTTCTGACATTCTTCTGGCAGGTGTGAAAAGAGAACAAAGCTATTTCTAGTTTATGGAAAAGCTGTTCCCAATGGCAAAGGAAAACCACAGTTGCTGGGCCACCATTCGTTGAGCCATTGTCCATAACCTTCAGCTCCTGAATGCTGGTATGCAGTTGGGTTCATATAAAGGGGAGGAAAGTAGTCACAACACCCATCCACAACACTAGCATTCTTATAAGGGGTGCATACTACAAGACAAGTTTGGCTTTCCCTCTAGACTGACCAGAACCCTGGGCCCTATCAATGACTCATTCTACTCTGGTACCAAAGGCCTGTTCTGCTAAGTGTTTGGCTTCCTAGTATCAGTATGTAACTTCAGGATGGATCAGGAGGACAGCGACATGACTGGATTGAATTCCAGAATCCCAGTTCATGGGTGTCAGCCAACTAGAACCGGTTTGTTCAGTGTTGGTGCTGGATGCTGAGCATAAGAGAGGAATTAAAGTTCCCAAGGGCATCTGTACCAGGCTATGTTTCATGGATGTGGCAAACGTAGGTTCTCCCCTCCTCCTGCATGACAGATTGCGACACTCAAAGGCCTTTCCCACTGCTCTGGCAGGAACTCTTGACTCCCTCTTCAGTCGGTGAAGGCTAGTGAGATAGTGACATTTCCACAGGGTATCTCAGTCATCTTTCTTTGGCAATTTTCTCCTTCACATTACATAACCCAGCCTCATTAAATCCTCTCTTTGCTGGAATATCTTTGGCAGCTCAGCCTTCTTGTGCAGCCCCTGCAGCTGTGGCCTCTATGTCACAGTGAGGAGGAAAGCATAAGAGATATTCATCAGATGATGAATCATCCTATTCACAGTTCTTTTTCAATCAGTCATCCCTGGAAATGGTCAACAAAAGAGTCTATGTCTGCACTCCTTACAGGAATCTTTGCTCCTGAGAGTCAGAGGGCTGTGGAGAGGCTGTTGCACAAGCAACAGAGCAGTTCATTGTGTCTTCACAGATCTTTAAGACTTTTCATCTCTTCACATATTTTTCCGGTGATAAAGGAAGGGCTGCATTTCCCATCTAATCTCCTCTCTGCTGTAGGAGATATGGAAAGCTAAGATAGTCAAGCCATCTACACTCTGACATCCCTTGCACCCAGAATGTGGTAAAGACAAAAAAATACATTAAGATAAGGCAAAACTGAAAAAAATATGTTGAGCAGAGTGGATAACAATATTTCCAGTTTCTGTTGGTCTATTGAATTGTCCAGATGAGAAAATGTCAGATGAGTATGCATGCATGAATGAGCCACTAGAGCCAGCTGGTTACTCAGCTCTCCTGGACAATTCTGTGATGGCCTGCTGTGGAAAATTATTGCTTCTCCATATACCCCTGCCACATCTACCTTCAGAACTGCCAAGGGCATTGCAAAGTGCTGTTTTAGCTCTCCCACAGAAGTACGGCATATAAAGTTCCTGCAGTTGTTCTGACCACAATTTGGTTGCCTATGAATCATTGATGCTTGCAATTGACACAAGTTTAGAATTACCAATGCTCATACAAACTCGGGTGGATATGTCATGAACTTCCTTCTGGTCTCTGCTTATGGGTTTCCATGCTGAGAGGTGGAGCTGAAGAATCTCCCTTGATAGTTCGTGAACCCGCAACCAGAGAATGGCAATCTTTGAGGTAGGCCCAAGCTGTCAATGTGAATCAGCAATATCCTCATCATAACAAGTGGTCTGTGTGATATTGCACACCCCAGTAGTCACTTCACAGGGGGGAATGGGTTTGTAAATCTTCTGCTGTCAGAAGATATTTATGTTCTTCTCTGCTGTTATTTATGCCTGAAACTTAATGGAACAGTGTTGTAGTTAGGCCTACAACTTTGTGCAGGGGATTTCAAATTAAGTCTACTGTGCATGGAATTTATCTTCTTGCTGGTCATTCTAAATCAGCAAGACAACAGTGTCAACAGTAATGCTTCATGTAACAATATTTTTAAAATATCTTATCTCAAACTCCAAATCGGCAATTTTAGCTTTGACCCTATGGTTAAATCTGACCTGGCAGAATTCCTTGTGTTAAGATCTGTGGTCCCATGAAAGCTCTTACATGTGCTTTGCATTCTTGTTTATTTCCTCTGATATTCATGGACACATGGAGAACACGTGCTAAACAACTGTGAATATCAAACTGTTGGTCATACTTAAAATTTTCTAAGCTAATTCTGATGTTAAGTGCTCATTGTACCAGTTTTATGCTGCTTTGGAACTACTGAAAGATGCAATTGATATTCTTAGACTTGGCCTTTTTTTTTTTTGTTACAGTTGAATAAGTTCAGGCAAGTGATACAATTCTGCAGTAGTTTTAAAATTTCAGAAACTGAACTAATACAATAGATGGCGAAATAATATAGTCTGTCCCTTGTTGATTTGTTTCCTTAATCCAACAGAAAAACTAGATTACAAAGAATATTGCACTTATTCTGAATGACGTAAGTGGTATCAGATATTGCTAACAAAGTTAGTCCTCCAGGCTGACAAACACTCCTGTACCTGCTATGGTTTTCATTGTGGTAGAAACACTTTTTAACATTAGAGAATCTTTATTGCCAAGAAGGAAAACAATAACAATAAAAATCAGCTACAATTCTGTCAGAAATGGCTGACATACAAATGGCAGAGGGTTCTTGAGTGTTAGATGGGGCTGACAAGGGAATTTTTGGTAAAAGGATGGATTCAAACTACCCAAGTAGCTTGAAGGGTGCCAATATGTTAACACAATCTGTGGGGAAAAAAAAGGTTGGAGATTATTACTGAGATCGCCTTTCCTGCATTCAAAATTTCCCAGGTGTGAATGAAATATATTTACAAAGGCCATTTTAGAAAGGAGAAGCTTTTATTTTTCATGTTCATATGTATTATTCTTTACAAGGCTAGACTTTACTAACTAAAACCCAAGGCATCAATATGAATAAGAAGTACTTTCATCATAAGAAACATATTTCCAATAGTGAATGACAGTATTCGAGCTTCTAAGAATTCAGAGTTATAAACCTTAGAGGTTCTGAAGTTGCTATAAATGTAAAATATAACAATTTGGTCCCAATATATTATAATGGATTTTTGCATCTACTGATTAAGAACTGCACAATATAAAGTATTCATACAGGCAATTATAACTGCAGTGAAGATCAGGTGGACAGACTAGAACAGATTATTATAACACAGAATATTTCATTTAATGAGAAATAGTGTTCTTTGGCAGTTTATTTGCGATGGCTGACTTGATTTTTTTAGACAACCTTATTTTACATTTCAAAAATATTTCCACATTAGCCCATCCTACATTGCCATTGTTTCTTCTTACTTGTAGGATATGTATTTATGTCAATACACATGAATATATATAAAACCAATAGTCACTGCCTTTTTGACTTGTAGAATGCTATTTAAAAAGCCATCCTGCATTTTTTTAAAAGTGAGATCTGCCAAGATGTCTTTTCAGAAGCAGATATATAGCAACCAGAATAGATTCATAAGGTTGAAACCTGGACATACATCACTGTAGCTCATTTGTCAGGTAGAAAATGGAACTTTTAAATCAGAAACATAAGCATCTTTCCTTGACTAAAAGTGTAAGTACTGGGACTGTAATCCTGTGTCCCAAGTCATTTACTCTAATTCATATTCATTACTATGGAGTCATGACATCATAATGTAAGACTTGAGTACCAAGAGGATTATGTGCTCCTAAGTGTAAATCTCTTTCACAGAGCTTTTCTATTATCATAAAATACAAATCAGCACATTCTTAATGCAAAGTCTTTTAGTAGCATTCTGCAAGACAGGGTTTTATTCAATTTATTCTTAGACTTGTTTTTGGTATAGCAAAATAATCAAATTAAAACCAATTTTGGTATATGTGCAGTGTGCTGTGTCATTTGAAATGTCATGAAGGCATTCCACAATAAAGAAAATTATTTCAGTGCATGAATGACAACCATAAAATTGTTCTTCCTATAAAATGTTGAGCTCTAAAACCTATGTTCAATTTAAAAGAGAAAAAAAGGATTTTGAAATTTGCGCTTATGATTAAAAGATAAATTGCACAGAACATGCATACTAAATTCTCTCTCAGAACGTAACATTCTTTTTCTGACTCCACTTTTTTAAAGACATGTTTTAGTGTAGTCATAATCAAATAAAATCAAGGGAAAAAAAAGATAAGTGTCAGGTGGTCCTAGTACAAGGATCATT
The DNA here is from genome assembly GCA_037013685.1 of Acridotheres tristis. Taxonomy (NCBI): domain Eukaryota; kingdom Metazoa; phylum Chordata; class Aves; order Passeriformes; family Sturnidae; genus Acridotheres; species Acridotheres tristis. The sequence continues at coordinate 96,087,994 of CM072886.1, read as the reverse complement.
CCTCTGTATGCTGCTGTTGTATCTCTGGAGGCTGCAGACTATTAAACTGCACTGATTATACCTGTTACCCTAATGCATTATTCATGAAATTGGCACCACAGCATCTTCAAACAGTCTGTCATTTTCCATTACTTTCCATCAAAGGAACCATATGCTGTTCTCACAGTATATTGATACCAGGGCATATACAAAGCAGACAGTCACATGGAAGCACTATCTGCTTTCACATGAGCTTTTCAAATAGTTATTATTAACCACCACTTTTAATGGCCTGTTTGATTATTCAGTGCTTAAACTACAAAACTTCAATGAGGAGAGAGATTGATGACTGCTCTTTCTATGTTGAAAATGATTCACTTCTCATAAACAGTTTGCCATTCAATGGAACTGCACTGGAAGATATTTCATCATGGATGCTGTACACTGAATTTTGTTTTGAAGTGTTTTTCCTCAGATATCTCTCATTAATAGTTTGAATATCTAAGAAGCAGTACTTCATTATCAGAAATCAGCCTTGTTTCCTGTCCCATCCTATGTGTAGTAAATTGGTTTTGAACAACAAGCTATTTTTTACAATATCACTCCTAACTTAATCAACAATAATCTGATTCTGTGCAGCAGCTGATAATCTTTCCTAAAACTTTTGTTGCATTCTGTGTATTCAATGACTAATCAAGAAAAAAATCCCCAAAAAACCCTTTATATTTCTTATGAGAAGGTATAAGAATTTGATTATTCTTATACACATATAATCATAATTCCACTATCGTCTCAATTTCAAAGTTTCTTTTTTTAGGCAATTACTTATTTTATAATATGATTTTTATAAATCATCAAAACCTTATATAGACTTCTTGCTGTTCATTGAAATATAGGGATTTTAGGCTGACCTTTTCTTTGTGATTTTGATCAGCACTGAAATCCATTGTCATCTGAACCAGTTGGTATTTGGTTAATGGTTAATGGTGGTCTTAATGGTCTTTTCCAACCTAAATGAGTTTGTGATTCTGTGTTCAGCTACATCAAGTTGTTAATAATTTAACTTTATATAGAGCATATAAAGATTTTGTAGGGTAAAGACTAAAAAGAATCAAATTCAAATGTGCAGAGGGAATTTAAAATGGGTAACATTGGCTCAATTTTTCAATATTGTTTTTATTCCTTTGATATCCCTAAATTAAGAGTGAACTGAAAATTCAAAGTCTGGGTCCTCATTTGTCTACACATAAGATTATTGGGAACATCTGAGGTTTGTTCAATAGAAATATTACACATACTCTGTGAGACTGAGTTTGGTCCTGTAATTCAAAACTAATGCGTGCTATTAAGTGGATCTTCAAGGCAGAGGTAAACAGGCTCCTGGGGGGCTTCTGTGTGTTCAATTCTAAACATAGGAGATGTTTTTCACACACCAAGCAAGTATAGTTGGTAGCTGAGAAATGCAATTCAGCTAAATCTGGATAAAGTTAAAAAGAACCTGAGCAAACAATCTGTTTTTTAGATTAAGTATGTAGGTCATATTCTCACATTTAATACAGTCTACATTTAAGGCATCCAATTTTTTTATATTGCTTTGCCCTTTAAGGATATTCTCAACAATATAAATTTATTTCTAGTGGAGGGAGGCAGTGGTTTAGGTCTCAGTAGTTTAGGTCTCTGCAGGCTTATGATACAGGGGGACAGTTTTTAGGTGATCTGATAGTAAGAACTGATTTACACTCATGTGGGTTATAGAGTCATACAGACACACCTTCTGTTTTCTGCTTCCCACAATGACAAATATTGACTTTCCTGCAAGCTTCACAAAAGCAGTAGCATTTCCTTTGGGATTATGGTGAGGTAAAGGTTCAAGTCTCATCTAGTTCAGAAAAGCTGCCATGCACCAACAGACTTTTCAACCTCTTTCCTTTTCCCAGGGCTGGGATGCAGGTGGTGAAGTGGCCTGGGACAAGGCCTGGAAACAGTTTCTGTGGTCCCATGTTTCTCCTCAGGGACTGCACTGGAGTTCAGGCTCTTGGTTGTGCTGTACGGGTCCCATGCTATACTTCAGTGGCCCAGATGCCCACGTTACTTTCCCTCATGATCCTCCCCAGCCAACCCAGGACCTTTATTAACCTAGTTTTCACTCACTGATCTTTCCCTGTCCTCCTTGCTTAAGTACTGGGGACAAGACCTCTGTTTGGTGAAATCCCTATCCTGTCTGTCATGCTGTCACCTATGCTCCCAGGACACCTTCCTCATGTATTTTCCCATCCTCATAACTTCCTGACCATGTAATGGCATTACTGTGTAATGTCATAATGATGCAACAGAGAGAAAGAAGTGCAGTTCAGTCCCTCAGTCCACAGAAGACATGAATACCCATCAAACAGCTGGGACAGATAAGATTTGCAAACATCTGTGAAACTGATGAGAAAGCTGCTGCATATGCAGCTGGTCTACTTTGTGACTGTTAAAAACAATTGCTTCATTTTAGTGCTGAGCTATACTCAAGGGATAATTTCCCTTAAAGAAAATTTCTGTGGAAAACTGTTTTGAGATTTGTTGGAAGCCTTCTCAGAGATTACTGTATTTCAATAGATATAATTTTAAACTAATTGCTTGTTTGTTTATTTGTTTGTTTTGGTAGTGTAGTGTTGCCAGAAGAATGTTCACAATGATACCAGCATTTTTCAGATTTTGATAAGGTGTTTTGCTGCTAATGACACATCCTACATCATCAAAAAGTTCCTGCATCAACTTTAAACTTGGGCAGTTTTACCTGTGGGGTTTCTGTTAAATTTTTTGCAGCACACTCCCATCCAGAGATTTGACAAATGTTTCATCATGCCTACACTATCCTTATTTTATTGCCTTGTGTTCAGTGTAATTTTCCCTTTTTTTCCCCATATGTTTGATAACATCAGCATATGTTCTCTGCCATAGCAGATGACCTTTAATTGTATCTCATAGTGTGAGGCTGATGTTCTATGACTGAAAATTTACCTTGAGAATATCTCAGTAATGTTTAATGGGTCAGTCTTAACCATTCATTGTATTTAAGCTGTCCATACAAAATGCTTATGGATGGTTGGTTATTTGATATATGCAGCAGATGTCTGGTGCAGCTTAGCTCACAGAGCGTTGCTTTGATACCAGCTATAGGCAATGCTTTGAGACTCACTCTTTAAGACATTTAACCATTTTGTACCAAGAGCACAAAGACAGCCTGTGGGTGACTGGCTGAAGTGACAGCTCTAAAAAAAGGTCTCAGACATATAGAGAAGTGGTAAGAACAATTGCAGGGTACTCACTATTGTTCGAAGAACCATATCTTCATCCCAACTGTGCTGCTTTTCCTAGGAACTGTAATGACTGTTGCTGTCCTCTGTGTGACTCCATTTTTAGGCAATTCTCATTTGGTATTCATGTGATATTAGAACTCTACTTAAATTTCAATTTTTTACGATGGGTTTAACACGCTTTCTGCTAACAATAAGACTCTTCTGAGATAAAACCAGTTGTAATGAATAGCATGCTTTCCCATATGTGGATACAATACCTGTGCAATAATATATACCCATACAATAATAAACTAAACCTGTCCAAAAATACTGCCTTGTTTGGTTCCATTTTAAGCAAAAAAGTAGTCCTAAATGTTTCATCCTTGTTGCTAAAACTTCCCAATTTAAAATGAACAGCCATTTATTTGCCTAAACAGAAATCTCTATCGGTATTTTTGTAGACTCCCTGTACTAATGAATTTAGTTAGGAGCAAGGAGCATACATAGACTTTGACTTTATCTTCTGAATATTTCTTGATTTTGCCTGTGAGCAGAAAATCATGTCAATTTGGTCTTCACTATTCAGATTACCTTTAGGGAGGACTCTTTTCAATAGATTATTCTGATTGTTATTCTGTCAAGGACATTTTCAAAGCCTGAGAGAAACAACAGTGGTTTTCACTGTCACTATCATGCTGGTAGGGATGGATGACATTTCCATTTTAAACTCCCAATCTATTGTTACTTAATTCCATACGGTGATTACCAGTTTCTCTGGTGTGAAAAGAAAAAAGATGTCCGTATTTAGTCAGAATTAGTCAGAATTATCACTGACTTTACTGGCAGCCACTGCCTTACCCTGAAGCATCTGGATAATGATTTCAAGGCTTACTGATACAGCACTCCCAGGTGATCCTGAGCTGGTTGCTGTGGAACTCTATCTAATGCTATTCTAGTTATGGCAGATTGACAGTTTAATAAATAATGTGCACTATAGCTGAAACCTCTGATGAGGTACTGAGTACTGCTGCTCAGTACTTTTTATTCTGACTTACTATCCTCAGTTTTGTTCAGTCATTGAATTATAGCTGTGTCTAGGGATCAAGCTAGACATCTGCTGTTTTAAATATTTCAGTGTTTAATCCTTCTAGGAGTTTGATTTTTCTTGTTTTGAAACCATGAGACTGTTATTGACATATGACTCCTCTTTAATCAAAGTTCAGACCAGAAATCTTTACCATGCATAGCTTCTTACAGAGCAAATGTCAAAGTGACAATAACACCGTATGACCACCCCCTTCAGTCAACAAGTAGTTGAAAATCAATACTTCACTGGTAAGGTCAAACTGAAAAAACAAGGAATATTAAGTGAAAAATAAGATGCTATTTGACTTTTTTGATGTCATTAGCATAACAACTGATCTGTTTGTACATTCTAATTTGTCAGGTCGTACAATTAATTTACTAATAATTGTTCTAGAGAGATCAGCAAGTTGCACTTCACCTGTGCAATTTACAGTCAATATATAGATCATAAGCAGCACTCAAGGTGCTATTTCTACTGTCACATGACTTTTATATTCCTAACATTGTCTGTTTATTGCCAACTTGACCTGAATCTCACACATATGACAGTAATGTTCACTTCAGTAGTGCCCTGTCAGGAGCATCAAGACCTGTTTTCTAGAGGATGAACACCTTTATGTCCAGGCTGAGACTGATTGATTTTCACTAGCAGTCTCTGCTTTTAATTACCTTAAGATTTCATTTATTAAAGATATCACATAAAGCACAGAAGAGCCTGCACAATTAGCTGATTACAGTGAGAAAGTGCCAACTGTGTCTTGTCTGTGAATGCAATTTCTTCTATTATTACAGCAGAACAAAAGTTGTCAACAGTGAATGTAGAGCTTTTTTTTTTTTTTTTTTTGAGAGCAGCTCAATTAAGAGCAGAGGGTAAAGATGTCTAACAAATATGCATTTTAGCACTGTTGAGTATTCTCTGAAATTACACAGACGATAGAACTGGAGGCAATACCCCATGCTGTAATTTAGGTAAAACTGTACTAGTCTTGCATATATAAAAACACTTGAACATATAAATAGAGGCCAGGTTGAGGCATTCTTTGCACTGTAATAAAAATTTGGATGCAGTGTGTGCGTCTGAAGAGACCTGTTGATATGGTGAAAGTAACTAAAACTGCTATTCAGCAACAGCACGGTTTTGATGATCATTTTCAACCTGGTATTTGTTTGAGCTGCACATTTTCTTCTCTTTTGTAAATATTTTAAAGTTATTGTCTTTAAAAATCTATCTTCCTTTGGTATCACCTATTCCTTCATTTTGTGTATCTTGTGGTCATATAATGAAGAGCCCATCAGTTCAAATGGAAAAGAAGAGTCGATGAATAGCAGAAGTGCTTATTTTACAGTTAGGCAAAACAGAATCTCCATGTCTTAGAGGAAAGATAGAGCAATTAGGCTTTCATGGAGGAAATTCTACCTGTTACTAAGATGTTCATATGCACTTTTTTGTCATTTGTTACCTTACTAATGGATCATTATTGGAAAACAATCATGAATGGAATTTCATATCACCACAGTTTCTATTTAGAGAAAGTGCATTCATTTAATCTGCTTCTCCCCTTGCTTTGAACTCCGCTTCAAATTGAATTTTCACAAAAGACCATCTTCAATGGACAGCATCACTATAAAGCAAGAAGACATTTTTGAACTTGCTCCAGGAAATCACTGTCAGAAAGAAATCAGGAATCATTTTAACTTCTTATAGTAAAGCTCCCTTATTCTTGTTCTTCCAGAATATCTTTCCATTTTCTTTTCTTCTTGTTCTAAATATGAGCAGAAATACTCCAGCATTAGAAATAATCTCTGCATTAGCAGATGTGGTCAGAAAATTTTCCACTGCTCTGTGGAAAAATTGCTACTAAAATGAAGATGCAAATTGTTGATCTGTAACATAAAAAACATTCTAAGACACTAAATAGAGCCTCCCCGCATTCCTTTATTTCTATTATTTGCAAAGAAATAGCATAGTTTTCAATGTTTGAGCTTTTATTCTCATGTGAAGATCATTTAGCTTACATAGAGGGAGTTGTTTCTCACAAAATAGTTACCCTGAGAATGTTTGCAGATATTCTGCTCTGATCCTTTTTCATTTTTGATTTCTGTTATTCATTATTTGACTAGGTTAATTTTACACTATAAAAAGAAACAGGGAAGGCTAAAATAAAAATAGGATTGCAGCTCTTTCTTGGTTAAACATAAATTAATATTTTCTGGTATCTTTACCTGTGTAGTGATGCTCTCTATGATATATGCAATAGTTCACAAATATAAAGTAGCATAAAACACTTTTCCTTTTCTGCAAAAATTAGTAATAACCTATTTTAAAATGTCATCTATTTACATTAATAAAGACTAAACCAATCTAAAATTAAATTATTATTGATCTTATGGAAATGAAATTTCATCACCCCAAATGTTGCTATAATTTGAACAAAGCCATCCAGGCAAAGAAAGAGACATACTCGGCTTTCTATTACAACATCGCAGCATGGGCTACCTCTTGTATAGGTTTGATAACACTGGGATGTCTCGACTCTATGAGATATTTTTAACTAATAGATTTGCTCAGCTAGATTGTAATACAACAACAAAACAAAACAAAACAAAACAAAAACAAAACAACAAAAAAAAAAAAGCAAAAAAAAAGCAAACCACAGATGAAGCTTACTTTTTACTTGTCATTCCAAATTTATTGGTGACTATTTAGAGAAACATTGAAAATCATATATCTTCACAGAATTTATAACTACAAAAAACTACATTAATACAACTCCTAAAACGAAAACTGTTTCAAGTCTTATAGATAAATAAAAGAAAGCTAACCAAAAGAATAATGAGACCCCCTCTCACTAACATTAAGAGAACTATTTGATAAAAATTAAGCAGAACGGATGGTCCAGAAATAAAAAACAGGTAAATGTTGATGTTTCAAAAAAACACAGTACAAAATCCTTTGTTGTTGTTGTTGTCTTTGTTGTTGGGGTTTTTTCTTTGTATTTTTGTTGTTGTTTTTCATATGTGCTCTATTTGTTGGGGTGAGAAAGAGAGGGAGAATCAACTTTGATTTACGTATCTCTAAAAACCCCATGTCTCTTTCTTGATGATGTTCTGTACTTCACGTATATTTATATATTTTCTGTTATAACTTTTCTCAGTAATCATTTAGTCTTCTACTTTACACTACCAATGGTGTGAATAATTTGTGGTTTTATTTTCTTTCCATGTCAGATTTACATACACTGTGTTTGATGCACAGTGAAAGTATCTACTTAAATAAGCAGGATGACATAAAAATGACATGTGTTTAAAGAGTGATGCTAAAGGATGACAGATTTTTAAACCCCTTTTTAACTTCCAATTAGATATTTCTGCTAAGAAACATATATTTAAAATATTTTAATCCTTAATAAACTGAATTTAAAAAGAGAACTTAAGATTCTGTGAATTTTTTTCTTTGGTTTGTTGGTTTTGAAATTTGTTTCCTGGTTAGCTGCTGGCAAAGGAATATCATTAATAAAAATGATTGGGGGGCTGAAAGGAATTCTAGAAAATATTAATTTTAAGATGTGTGGTAAACAATCACCCAAGATGTATTGTCTCATATAAATTAGTTTATACTTGTTATATACTACACCAGTCCTATGCTGTAAGGAAGTCTATGCTGATCACGATCACAGTGGTATAAAAATATAAAGATCTCAATAATAGCATTCTTATAGGGAACCTCACTATCACAGATCTATCTGTACTTCTTTAACTGATAATTTTTACCTAATTAAAAATATTCTTTATCATCTGTTTCTTCTGGTAGATTGATATACATTAGTATATTAGCACTGCACATGAATGTAGGGTTCTTTTCCTGCTAAAATATAATTTTTTCAATAAAAACTGGTGCAAAATAATCCGGTTTTCTCCTTGTTCCAAGGAATTACAGATGAATTTAATGGCTTTGCATTTGTAGTACATAAAGAAGAAGAAAAATTTCAGGACAAGAAACAGTGGTTTTTGTAGTCAGAAAAACACCACAAGCTGATCTGGAGGTTCTTGGAACACTGTGTGCAGGAGCTGTAGTTTTCATTGTCTTTCTTTATAGCAATGGACTCCCTAAATGCCAAGCTGTGGCAGCTGCAGTAAGTAAACTGCACATTCACCTACTCTTTCATTGGAACATTATGGAATTTCCCCTTGGGATCAGAAGCTGTACTTCAGGAAGACTTGCTTTTAGAGCAATTTTGGGACCTCATTTCCAGTGAAGACAAGGACTCTCAAATGACCTTCAAATTCAGGAATAGGAGAACAAAAGGGATTAATATATTTACAGCAGGCAGCACCTCATTCTTGCATTGTATGCTTTAGAGATAAATATACTTCTATATCTTGTTGTGGGTTTTTTTCGTTATTTTTTTTTCTCCCTTTACTGTCCCCTTATGACTTTTGAGAATTTCATACTTATCCTGAAGGACAAATTCCATAGGTCAAGAGGGATTCAGGAAGATGTCTGTTTCCTTCTGTTTTCTTGGTTCAGTTTGATACTATGTTCAAAGAGGGAACTTAATATTTTAGAACTCAAAGAGAGTTCAGGAGTTCACAAAACCTATAAATGCATAGTTATTTTAGAAATAGCAGTATTTATTCTGAATTGTTTTCAGAACATAAATCTTAATCCTCCAGTTACTATGATTTCAAGAGCTTAACTTTCAATTGCTTTTGAGGGAATAGACAATGATGAAATTGACAAATAAATGTACTCCTTGGAAATAGTTAAAATAATAAATAAAATAAAATAAAATAAAATAAAATAAAATAAAATAAAATAAAATAAAAATCTGTCACTTGGCCTAGAGCTTTATAAAAACAAAGGCCATTCACTTCTACATTGCAAAAAGAGTGCAGAGAATCTATCTGTGACATCATGACGTAGGAAATATTTCTGCTGCTAGAAAGCAGCAATCCACTGTAACTCATCATTACTGCCTCTGCTGTTCCTATGTTTTATTTTGAGGCTGAAGCTGTGTTTCACTTATTTTTGAAACATTTAACAAAATATTCTAGTTTAAAACATCAAATTAGACTTTAGTAAGTCCATACTTCTTTTTAGAATAAAAAATATGTTCAGAAAACAAACTTGTCTAAATGGACACCACAGTGTTTAGTATCAAGCTCTTTTTCTCTTAAAAACCAAAACCAAACCCAAGCACCCATGGATTTCACCCTCTGAGACATTGATTTCCTCCTGTATATCATCATATGAAAAAAACCCAAAACATGCTTTATAACTCTCTTTGCTTATCATTGTGATGGATTTACTCCAATTTCAAAGTCATACTACAGGGAATTCTCTCTGTAGACTTTGATTGTTATATCATCTGCCTTGATCCATGAGGTTTTCTAGGGGATGAATATTATCTTTTTAATTTCAGCAGAGAAAAGAAGGAAAACCTTACTACAATCATGCACAATCTCAGGTTACAAAAGTATGAAAAAAACTGTAAATCTCTCTCTTCACAGAGGCATATAATCTATGTATATATTATCTTTGCCAGATATTGAACATCATATGCTAAAAAACACATGTTCTCGTTCAGAATCCTACAAAACATAATGAGTTTTAAAATGTCACACTAATGGAGCCTGAAAAGATGCTATTTTTCTCTCAGGAGGAGACCTGATGATATCTTGGATACTTTCATAACAGTCTCAGGAATTTCAGGGTAAAATGAATCTACTTGCCAATAGAACAATGAGCGGTTTTAACTCAAATACATGTACAGATACTCTACTTATGTTTGATCTATTTGCTACTAGCAATATAAGATATAAACGTAAGATATGTTTGATATTGAAAATTGATATAATGTTGAGATAAACATCTTCATACTCTTCTTTCTAGCTTTCCCTAAGTAGCTTTCTATTTCTTACATCTTTCCTGTTTTGATGCATTCTTAAATATTTGGTTTTCTTTTAAAGGAGCAGCACAGGTCACTGCAACATATAAGGCAATGTGACTAAACCTCTAATTTTCTATTTAATTCCAAATATTAAAAGATTCAGGAATCACTCAGATGTCATGATGTGACAACCTAATGGAATGAAGTAGAAGTTATAAAAAGAAGAATACTTGAAGCTGCAGAATTTGTCTTCTTCTTTTAGACAAACATTCCATATATGTTTTCTGGCACACTGTTATCTCTGGAAACAAATAGTTTTATACTTTTCACCAAAATATCAGTGCCACAGAAAAGTAAGTAAATAGTATCAAAGATAATATGGAATTATTATTTTTATTTTTTCTTATGCAAATGATAACTTCACAGAGCATGACAAAAGTTAAATTCCATCTAGTCTAGATTCAATTCTACTCATTAGGAAGGAAAGGAAAAGGAAAATATCTCCAAAGCCAAAATATCTTCTTAGAAATAATGTCGAATGTTGTCTTTTTCTTTGAAGGGGATGATAAGAGTAGCACTCAAATAATATCCACTCCTTGATAAGGTTACAGGCTGTAAGAAGAACTAGTTGTCAGCCTCTTTGCCATACGGCAAAAAATTGGCAGGAAAAATGCTTCTCTAAGACTCTGGATGAATGGGGACAGGAGAAGGGAACAAAAAGGGGCAGAACCTTTCCTTTTTATTTAGAGCTCACTCCTTCACAGCACTGTAAATAGCAGTATCTAATCATTATGTTTTCAGCTCCTAGGCAGAAATATATCTGGGGAATTCTGGTTTTGATTGACATGCTACAGTGCAGACAAAAGACTGTGCTGAAGAGACATTTCATAGCTGAAATGATGCTTTTTTTTTTTTAGTTTAAGGAGAAAATACACATGCATATGAACAAAATATATATATATAATATATATTTATATATAATATATAATATATATTTTATATATATTTGAGCTTATACATAGTATAAGCTCAAAATATTTATTTATAAGACACTTAAGAAACATCTTTTCTAGAAGTCTTCTAACATAGCTTTGGCAAACAATTACATGATAAATCATAGAAAATAAAGAATTTCATTGCCTACTAGTGATAGGTAGATGTTTCAGTTAGTGTGGATTAAAATATATGAAATTTAAAAAATTAATTTCTGTACAGTCAGTTCATACAGTGCAGGTTATTCAGACATTTTCATAGTGCTGAATGCTCCACCTTTTATTACTCAGAACAGTGTCATATTATACCTATCTAGAAAGACTAAATGGGTGAACACAAAGCTATTTTTCAAAGAGGTTTTGCCCTTTTTTACTTTTATGGGATCAAATAGTTGAATTACTTTTGTATTACATGGGAACTCTAATACAGAATGGGCTTTTTTGTTTTGGTTTGAGTTTTTTTGTTTTGTTTTGAAATAAGCAACACTAGAATAACTTCATTTATAAAGGCTGATAAATGTCGACTCTTTAGGTACTTTAGTCCATGGTATAGAAATAGAAATTTTAAGATTATGCAAATTATTTTCCCCTGAATATTCCTCAGTCTGTGTTTTTATAAAGAAATATTAGCAATTTTAGTCAAACTTGCTGTTGGCAAATTACTACTGTACAATAACATTCAGGACCTCTTTTAACAAACTTTACTAACTATGGCATGGTATCTCTTCAAGGCCACATTATAAAACCTTGAATCTCAGGTCAGTAGCCATGCAATTTTTTTACTCCTTCTAGCTCACTATCATCTGATAGTTCAAAAATGTCCAGAGGCAGAAGCAGAGAAGATCTTTTGATTAATTTGTACGCAAAATTCCAGTCAGAGATCAAGGAAGTTGGTAATAATTGTCTGATTATATAAAATGGGATTAAGTGTCTGATTTGTGTGATACCACTGGAAATAGTTTCCTATTTAGAAGATATCACTGAATATTATTTGTAACAGGTGCAGAAGTTTTTGTAGATTAAAGTAGTTTGTTCTGCTTTTTCGGGAAATATGAATATGGTTGTCTTGTAGATTCAGAACCCTTTCCATTCATATGTCATTCATTTTCCCTAATAGGGATATTATGTCTTACTAAACTCCTAAATGATTATGCTTAAAGCTAGTAGTGAAAAGACCTCTGAGGAGTGCAACAGGCTGCTGATTGTGAAATTCAAATTTTTATGAGCTGTACTGTAGTCCTGTCAAAATCTTACTTCTGTGAGACCTTAAGCCTACAAAATGAATAAGCAAATCTTTTCAGGGATAACATTGCGCATGCGCTCACACCTGCATACCGTGTTTTCTACTTTCCATTCATGATGGATGCATATCCTATGTTTCCATTTTCCTGTGAAGGTGGTAAGATGAAGACTCTATAGGAAGAAAGGTGATTCTTATTCCTAACAAATCATGGAATGAGTAGTGACCAAAAGGGAAGTGTTATGAGGATATGACACTCTTTACAAAACCTGCTTTTTAAATGAACTTACCTGATAGGGAGAACCATGCTAATAAAGCACACAGAAACTATGCCATTTGTCATTTCCTGCTGCTGATGTAGAAATGGGTGAGAAATTGACAGCTTGGCTCTTGCACATCTTTAATCTTACCTGACCTTTGTCGTTGTATCTAGTAAATTCCTTAGGTTGCAGTGACAGAAAGTCAGCATGATTAGGGCCATTAAATTTCTTGAGGAGAATCTGAACTCTCGTGCCTTTCTCTTTAAGAGAAGAATTTCCTATCATCCATTTTCCAGAAGGAAAGTGTATGCAGGATCATTTACCCATCAATTAATCACAAGTAATTTGTAAAACTAATTTTTTATCAGGATGTATAATTAATGAGACTCAGTCTGCAAATACTTGTGCTCAGCAGATAAAACTATAGACTTCCTATTGCAAAAATTAGAATTGTGATACATACAGAGGGCTGGAAAATGGACCAGCAGTGAGGAAAATGTGCATTTGTCACTCATACCTCAAAAATGTTAGAAAAATATGTACAATGATATTTGAAATAGGCTTAGTCTTTTAACAAAAACATTGAAAAGACTTAGAAATAGATGAATGCTTAAGGGGCTTATTAAGTTCATTTTCCCAGAAGTTCTGAACTAAATTCTTCTACAATTCCAGTATTACAGTAAGCCATTTATTCTAAACACAACAGGAAGAGAATATCTATCACTTGGATATTTTTAAACTGTCTCCCATAATACATTCCTGATAAATGAAGCATTGTGGGGCCAAGCACTAATGGGGGAAGAGCACCACCAATGAAAGCACTATTATCCTTGTACTACCTTTAATCTCAAACTGCAGATGTACAGATAGCCTTTTTTCCTTGGGAAGAAAATTTTCTTTTTTCACTGTGTTCAATTCATTTGCTTTGAAAGCACAAATACATCCACACATATTTTTGTCTGAGTTTTTCATCAAAGCACTTATCAAAGAGAAGAGACATTGACCTTGTGTTCCTTTAATATTTCACTCATATTGAGTCACCACCTAAGCAATGCTGAGTTTTGTCTTAGTTCAGTTTTAGCCATATTTGGCAAAGAATCATTCTATCAAAATACAGATTTTAGAACTGCTTCCCTATTACTAGAGAAAAGCTAATAAGTGGTTAAGTCAATAAATGGCACATTAAAAATAAAATTTAAAAGTATTTATGCACACAGTTAAGGCTAGTGAAAAGTGTAATATTGGTCATTGATTTGGGATCTGTTATAAATTTTAGGAGTTGCGTTTGAAGCTTGAGTGGTCAAAGTGCAAACAGAAAATATGCCTCATGAGCCCTGCTCAACAACCAAAGGCACTTCAAGCAGTAAAACAAAAAGAGTTCAGCATGAAGAGCTCTCATATTTTATTTTTAATGAATATGGGATCAGAGCAGAAATCATTACTTCATAAAGGAAACCTTTCCGTTCATTAGATACACAAATTTGAAAAGCTCCGAAAATGTCTTACTTAACATAAGACCCAAGCCTATACTTCCAAACCAATATATTTCAAAATTGCAATAATTCATTGAGAAACACATAAGAATTTCATAGAAATTTAGAAAATAAAAGACTTTTTTTGGTTAGATTGAGAAATTCACAAATGTTGTCCAAGTTATATATCAATGAACTTTTCTACTAACATAACAGTTAGCCATGACATAGAAGACAGTTATGCATATCTTGAAGCTGAAACATTCCTGGAATTCAGATTAGTCTTTGAACATGAGAGTAGAGTATTTTTTGAAACAGAAATAAAAGATATGTCAATCAAAGCAATGAAGTTTTTCCTCATCATCCCACGCACATACAAAAAAAATCTGTTATAAAAGGAAATATTATGAAAATTTTAATTACCCTGACTTCAGAATAAAATGAAGTAAAAGCAGATGGATAAAAAAAGGAAAGGTCATAGTATACATGTATGAAGTAATAACACAGACAGCATAGATTTCTAGTATGACTGAAGTGTCCCTGAAAATATTTTGAAATGAAATAATAAGTGTAAATATTTGAGGCAACTAATTTCAATGATATAAATGTCCAAAAATGTACAGTGCTGCACATATAATTGCATATTCATGCATACAGTTTTCTAATTACATATGCAAACATTTGCTTAAGAAGTACTTCAGTCAATTGGGAAGAGATTGAAAATGATTCCAAACATTTTGAAATTATGCATTATTTCCTGAAAGCTAAAGTGAGATGTTTAAATACAAATATTGACAACATTCTCCATTAAAAAGGTAATTTTGAATTATAACACATTTAAATGTAATGTTAATTGTTTTGAGTTATGTTAGACTTGGGATGAACTAGATTTTCTTCATGATCTCAAAATCTGATTGTTTTCTTGCCTCAAATACAAATTTTAAGTTTTCATCATGCTCCAGTTACTCATGTTTTACTCTATGTCCTCTTCAGACCAAATGGCAACTGACCTCTTCTTGAGTCAGGACCCACAGAACTGTTGTGCACTAAAAATTCTGTGCTGCCTTTGGAACTCTGGATGTCACCTTGGTTTGTTTCTCTGAACCAGCCACTGTCATAATCACAAAAGTAGACAATCAGGATCCTCGCCCAAGCTACAATTTCCCTCCTCTCCTTCTCCAGGTGTGTAAAAGAGGTTCCACGCCTTCAAAACCAGTTGCTATGCTGGTGCATATATAGTGCACCATGATCTTATGGGATGGCGAGCAGTTACTTCAGGCCTCTACACATGGAGAGCCATTCACAGTGTCCTTTTCAAAACTTGATCCTGTCAATCAAATGCCAGAGCATCACCTTCACAAAGCACACAAAGAGAGTTCCTACTACTCTGAAATGTAATTTCCTGATATAATTAAAGTTAACACATCCAGCCAACTCTCTAGTGAATAGTGACACAATTTTGTCCTTTACTAGAATGAAAATCCCTACAAAGGCATTCAAGTATGCCTAAGATATAAGTACAGCTATGTAAATACTTAAAGGGTATGATCAAATTACTCTTTTGAGTTCTCTCAAGTTAAAAACACTAAGGATTGTTCTGAGATTTTTCAACTATAGGAATTATTGTTTTAGGGCCAGGTCACAGCCAGCGTGGGCTCATGAGGGGAAAGTCCTGCCTATCAAACCTGGTTTCCTTCTACAACAAGGTAACTCATCTAGCTGATCTAGGAAAGCCAGTAGATGGAATCTTCTTGAACTTCTGCAAAGCTTTTTATACTGTCTCTCGCAGGATCCTTCTGAACAAAACTCCCAGCACACAGCTGGATAACCATGTTAAGTGATGTGTGAGCAACTGGCTCACGGGTCAGACACAAAGGGTTACAGTGAATAGGGTGACATCAGACATGACCTGTCACTAGTTGGGTTCTGCAGAGCTCTACCCCCAGTCCAGCTCTCTTTAACATCTTCATTAACCACCTGGATGTGAGACTCAAAGCAATATTAAGTCTGCTGACAACACTGGATTGTTGACTCATTTGAGGGCAGAGAGACCCTTCAGACAGAGTCAGATAAATGAAGAGAGATGGGCAATCAATCACCAACCATACAATGTTTAACAGGGGCAAGTGCCAGATTCTGTACCTGGGCCAAGCCAAACCTGGTTGTGTGTATAAATTGGGTAATATGAGGCTGG
This sequence comes from Acridotheres tristis, assembly GCA_037013685.1. Taxonomy (NCBI): domain Eukaryota; kingdom Metazoa; phylum Chordata; class Aves; order Passeriformes; family Sturnidae; genus Acridotheres; species Acridotheres tristis. Next base: position 96,071,596 of record CM072886.1, on the reverse strand, counting down.
AGATCAGCGCTGCAGAAAGAGACCTAGGGGTCCTGGTTGATGGCAAGCTGAACATGAGTCATTGTGCCCTGGCAGCCAGGAGGGCCAACCCTGTCCTGGGGGGCATCAGGCACAGCATCACAGCCAGGCAAGGGAGGGCTGAGGTCACTTCAGTGTGGAGAAAGAGAGACTGAGGACAGACCTCATTGCATTCTTTAACTCCTCCTGAGGGGAAGAGGATGGGCAGGACTGATCTCTTCACTCTTATGAACAATTACAGGACTCAAGGAAACAGCATGAAGTTGAGTTAGAGGAGGTTTAGGTTAGATATCAGGGAAAGTTTTTTTCACCCAGAGGGTGTTTGGGCACTGGAACAGGCTCCCCAGGGAAGCAGTCACAGCACCAGCCTGGCAGAGTTCAAGAAGGGTTCTCAGGAACATAGTGTGACTCTTGGGGCGTCCTGCAGAGTGCCAAGTATTGGAATCTGGAATCCTGACGTCTCTTCCAACCCAGCATATTCTATGATTCTATGGCTTTATTTCTGTTTTAAAATCTCTCCAGTGTTTTAAGACCCTTCTCAAGATTTGGATCTCTGTGACAGGCACCTTTTTACTCCTCTTTCCTAGTTCATTAATTACCTGTTGTAGTTATGCCATTGGAGACTATTGCAATTTCCTATTTAATTATCGACTTAGTCTTCTGGACTTTTTGTATTCTAGTATAGTTCTCCCTAAAATAGTCTTTCTGTATGCATAGCTTACATTGTTTTGTTTTGAAAGGAATATTTTTCTTGTCCTAGTTTACCAAGTGATCCATATCTTCTTGTGCAATGATTTGTGCTTTTTTCTTGTTTGTTTGTTTTTTATGTTTGTTGGGTTTTTTTTGTTTTTTTGTTTGTTTGGTTGGTTTTTTTTTATGTTGCATCTAAACCCACATAAATTTAACCTTTTATATAACATTGAATTTCATGGGGTTTAAGATATGGATATAATACTAAAAGTACATATTGGAACAAGTACAGTTTTAAACTTCCTATGTGAAGTCATGACTGAAATGTGTTTGTAAGAAAACCTGTAAAAAGTGTCCCTCAGCAATACCACTGAGTACATTTTAAAAAAATGCGTAAAAAATAGTTTTGTAACTTACATTTGGATATTAGTGTGTGGGAGCAAGGGTTTGGGGCATGAAGATTCAGGTCCTTCTTGGAGGTCCTTCAATGAGTCTAGACTCCAGTTTCCCATGGTAAAGAGAAAAAGAGGTGTATTTTCAGAGAAGACACTGGCTGTAGTTTTTACACTTTTTGAATGAAGAATAAAAATTAATGGACTGCAACTTACATTAACATATTTCTGCCACTAACCTCCTTAGGCCTAATTTTCTTATTATTTTCACACAGATTATAGGAGTAAGATTCATGATTAAAAATGTGTTTATCTTTAGCCTGCCTGAATTTAGCGATCATTGTTCATAAGGTGCCTTGTCTCAAGTGCTGAATAACTTATTTACACCTATATTCACAGAAGGTTCTGTAGATATATACCTTCATGAAAATAGTATTTCAAATCAGTCATGTTTTCAACAAGGCTATATCATAAGCCACAGTCAAAGAAAGCTACACTTCTGATCCCTTACAGTGCACCCTCAATTCCTCCTTGCATTATTTCTGTACTGTCCCTGAGAAGAAAGCTCTTCCTCTAAACTGGATTGTACATTAGTCTTCTAAACTAGTTCCAGCCTGTATAGGTAGGAATAAATTGCATATATCAGGAACGGGTGAACAGCTTTCTATCTCATGGAAGAGCCTGTCATAGGTGTCCTGTTGTGCCCAATAGAAGACTCTGCTTCATCAAAAGCCTGGGAGAAATAAAATAATATTGCATATGTTCTCTAACACCAGGCTCCAAGCCCCAAAAATGTGCACTACATAATGAGGCATTATTCCTTCTGTCCCTGAGCCAGAGCACGCATGGAGATGAAAGAAAGTGCAGAAGCACCTGCTTTCTGTACTCTAGAAGAGAGCTGAACAAAAAGAATAAAATTGAGTCACCTCAAATTAAGACTGGCAGTATTAGTCATTTACAAGAACACATCACCTCCCACTTTCTCAGTCACAGCTTGTGGCCTTCACTCAAAGAGCACCAGGCATATACATCAGCATATCAGTTCAAACTCCTTAGAGACATGTCAGCACCATACCTGGACTGCAGCATCAAAATGAAGAAGGATTGTGTGTGTCTGGAACAAAAGCATATGTGATTACAGTGTTTTTATTAAAGAAGATGGTTGAATTAAACAATAAAGTCATGGATTCATAGTCATTAATATGGAATAGACCTCTAAGATCACTTAGCTTGAGCGTTAACCTAACACTGACAAGTCTCAAATAAGTTGTGCCCCTAAGCAAAACATCAACTAATCTTTTAATTTCCTCTAGGGCTGGTCGCTCCTCAGCTTCCCTGGACAACCTGTTCCAATGCTTCTCAACCCTTTAGGTAGAGTAATTGTTCTTAATGTTCAATCTAAATGTCTCCTGGGACAGTGTGAGGCCATTTCCTCTCAGCCTATCCTTGTACTAGGAAGAAGAGTCTGATACAGCCTCCTTTCATGCAGTTAAACAAGAGGTAAAAAAGTTTTCCCCTGAGCCTCCTTTTCTCCAGGTTAACCAACACCAGCTCCCTCAGCCATTTTGGACTGCTCTCTAGACTTGTGTTGTAGACCTTTCACCAGCCATGTTGTCCTTCTGTGGAGATGCAAGAACAAGAAATGCAAGAAGTGGAGGGATGCATCTCTGGGTTTTGCTCACAGACATAAATACTTGATGTGTGTCTACATGGCCTTGCTGGTAACTTGGGTGTGGAGCTGGAAACATTGGGCCAACTTGAAAAATACAGAAAGTCCCAGAATATATTTGAATAACCACGTTTTGTGTACCCTAATACTTTTAAGATTATAGTTCCATCTCACTATACCTTTCTGAGCGTAATCAAATATTTACTCCAGGATTTTTGAGAGGAATTCACTTTTTTGGGTGAGTGTATCTGCCTGAGATGTCTTCAAGCAGTGTTCTTAATAGTAGACCACCAAGAAGATAACCAACTATTTCAGTATCTTGGACAGCTTGTGTTAATTTTAAAATAGATCTTTAAATATTCTTTTAGGAAGAGAATGCAAAGCGGTCTCGGAAGCCCTGGCTGAGAGAATAGATAATTGGATGGAAATGGGTATCAGAGATTTCACAAACAAGATGAATTGACCACAAGCACTAACACAAACTGCACCAGAACCCCCAAAACAGAGGAATCATTCTCATAAATATCTACTTTTAGCTGAATATATTTCATTCCTAGAAACCAACAAAGGTCATGGATATGAAATTAGTCTAAAAACTAAAAAAAATCATTACAAATTCCGAACTAATTTGTATCAAGATAGTATTAAGCATGATTTGTCCATCCTATTTCCACTACACAATAAGCTAACCTCTAATAGACATGAAAAAGCAAATAAATCATTCTGTAAACGTGAAAATGAAAATTAAGACAAGCAATTATGGTGGATTGACCTTGACTGGCTTCTAGATGTCCACCCAGTTGTTCTCTCACTCCCTCTCCTCAATAAGATAGGGGATAAAATAGGATGGCAAATTTAAATGTCAGGATAAATACAGAAATATCATTTACTTGCGAGTTACCATCATGGCAAAACAGACTCAGTTTGGGGAAGACTAATTTAATTAGTTTTCAATTAAAAATAAAGTAGAATGGTGAGAAACAGACAAAGAAAAAAAAAAAAACCTAAAAGCAGATCTGTCCTAAGTAGCCTTCTTCCCAGGCTCAACTTCCTTAACTCCTTTACTTCATCCACCCCCTGAATCATGCAGAGGGAATGGGGGTTGTGATGAGTTCTTCTCTGCTACTCCTTCTTTCTCACACTCTTTCGTTGCTCCAGTGTGGGGTCCCACTCCCAATGCCCAATCCTTCACAAACTGCTCCAGAATGTGTCTTCTCCACTGGGCATAGTCCTTCAGGAAGAGACTTCTCTAGTGTGGGTTTCCCATTAGGCACCGCTCCTGCCAGAAAATCTGTTCCTGCATGGCGACTTCTCCATGGGCCAGAGCTTCCTTCAGGACATATCCATTTGCTCTGCTGTGGGATTCTCCACAGGCTGCAGGTGGAAATCTGTTCCAAATTGTTTCAGCATGGGCTGCAAAGGGACGGCCTGCCTCACCATGGGCTTCTCCAGGGACCTAGAGCACCTCTTCCCTCCTCTCTGGCTTTGGTGTCTGTCACAGAGATCATCCCTGCAGCCCCCTGCTACCACAACCTTGACATACACACCCAATACAGCTATGAACAGTCTACCATTTCCAAAGACAAGTTGTAAGGAAAAAAAACAAAAAAAGAAAACATAAAATCTTTAGAGTCAAAGTAATAAAAAACAAAGACTTTATACATAAATGTTAGGTGAATTGAAAAATTACTTCCATATATATGTTTCTGCATTCTGAGGATTTGTACAGATTCAAATGGTCGTTCCCTAAACCAAAATTATTTGAAGACAATATGAAGCAGTAGAGTATGGTGCACCATATTGCTGATCTACTGATAAAGCTAGTATTTAATCCTTTGTTTAAAACTAAAATTTTAGTTGCCTATCTTTGCTCTCTTAATAGTTTCTCCAGCTTTTAATGACTTGTGAAAATGTAATTAGGAAAATTACAAAAAGGAAAAATTATACTAGCTGAAAGAAAACATGCCAGTTTTGTGTGTTCATGGTAAAAGGATGCACAAGAATTTCTGTGTATATTTACTGTATGTACTTTGCCATTCAGTTATTGTTCCCTTTCCAAGCTACAAAATGTAACTTTTATTCTAGCATTCTGTAGTGAACACAGAGTAAAAATATAAATAAATGAATAAAAAAATAAATAAAACTACAGAGAAGTTATTCTTGATGGTAAGAGCCTTTGAAGTAGTATTGAAAGAGGAAATCAATACAAACATTGTCACTCAAATCACTTTATCCTTTTGATAAAAATGGTAGTAAGGCTTGTTTAGCAGAGAAAAATAAATACATATACATAATTATAAATTGTGTTTATTGTAGGACGCCAGAAGTGGAACTAATGATAATAATTTCTATTAAAACTATTGAGGCATATTGTGATTTCATTTTTTCCCATATGGCTTGCCTGCAGAGATTGTTTTAGATTAAGAATTTTCTTTTTGTCCTGAAGAATTTCCAATTTTCCTGACGAGAAAAAAAAGTGAGAAAATGCACTCGATTAGAGATTTGTTACCCAATTCAAAATAGAATATTAGCAGAATACCTTTGATAAACATTAAAAAAAGGCAGTTTTAAAAAATGAGATAGAATCTTGCAGCAACATATTGCAAACTTCATTTTGTTGTGAAGTTCATCATCAAGCAGTTACATGAACTCCCACAGTTACTTCTGATAATGAAATAAAATAAATTTTACTTGCCTAGACAAGTATAGCTAATGAAAAATCAACCATCCCCATACCAATTTATAAAAGAAATGTCAAAAAATGGAAGCTCTTGTGTATTAATATGAAAGATGAAACCTCTCAAGCAAAATTTGGTCAAGGAAAAAAGAGCTCTTGGTCTGTAGTTTCATCTACATTCCTGCTGGACTTCTGCACAATTGAATCATCAGGCAAATTAAATTTGTTCCATTTAATGGTGCAGTTGTCTTCTGGGTTAGTAAAATCATATGAAAGTCCAGTGAAGGGAAAAAGAAAAGAAAATACAAGAAACATGGGACAACAAGTGATACAAAACACGGCAAAGTCACCATTATGTGGATTGCCAGATGTCAGCCCTTCTGCAGGGTTAGATATGGATATATGAATTCTGGTAATCTTCCCCTGCTGACTATTTAGAAAGCATATGAAATTATATATGTGCTTTTTTTTCCCTTTTTTTTTTTTTTTTTGGTTTGTTTTTTTTGTGTCTGCTATTTTTTTCTTTTACTTGAAGTGTTCTCAAACAAAATTTATTTTTTGAGAGCACCAAGCTACTCAAAGTGCTCTTAGAAACTACAAAATAAATACCAAAACCAGAATCATCATTTTAACTACCTAACTCTACAGATGGTGCAAGCTGTCTGCCAAAAAATGCTTTGTCTCTGCTTTTGCTGGACGTTCTCGGCTACATGTTTTTCATGAATTTGCTGAAGAAAGAGCTATCCTTTTCTGGCCTTCAAAGTGTTGTTTTTTACAGGGATGATGTAGGTTCTGGGATATTTTTCTCTTATCTTATATTTACATATATATATATATATATATATATATACACACAAACAACGGGACAGGAATGCTGGAGCATCTCTCTCGAAGCTTTATTCCATCACAGTCACCAGTCTCATTTTGCAGAGCTAAGCAAGGGAGGTGGAAACAGCTTCAGCCGCTACAACAGCAGATGAAGTTCTCTGTTACAAAGTCTTTTAACATCTTTCTAACCAATAACCTAATATTAAGAGCTGACAAGCATTTGCTCAGGCCAATTAATAAAGCTGCATGAACATTTTGCTTTGAACAATGCTTGCTTATAATAGCTTAAACAACGGATAAAGCTTCATTATTAAGCTTACATATTTCTACTAACTTGCTTATTTTCCAGAGGCTTATCTCTACACAGCTCACAGCCCTAATATTTCTTGTCCTTGCATCTTCAGCATTCTTGCATTTCTCCATCCTGAAATTTGCTTTCACACAACTTTCTGAGAGTTTTATACCTTTTCTATTTCCCACAGGATGGAGTCCTTCCTGGAAAGAAATCATTACCTGGGCTCTCATTCCCAAGTTTTCCTTTAATATGATATTTCTTTTCTGTGATGAAATCTTATCAGACTTCTTAACTTCACTTGCCATCAGCAGCTGAAGACATAAAATTAAATATATATTTTTCATTTACCCTATTAAGGTTTCAAAACATTTGTGCAGTAGCAGCATTCATCAGTGTGAGGGTGGGGTGGGTATTGTAGGTAAGACTCCATGCCTTTGCAGACAATAGTAACTTTAGAGAATTTTCCCTAAAAGAGCTACACACAAGGTGGCTTTCCAAGTTCTTCTGTGAGCATGAGGCACCTTCAGCCTGCTTTCCACATTGATTAAGTAGCTGAATTACAGGCATAAGAAAGAGAAAATATTTGGAGAAAGGGCATGCTGTTTTCGCTGTGAGGGTCAATGTTTTCAGAGTACTGCATCTTCTTCTGTTTTATGTCTGATCTGTATGGAGAGCAATAGTTAATGCGGTCTTGATGACATACCACTGATATTTCTGAAACTAATAGATGACAACAATGAAAAATTTTAAAAATGCTTTATCTATGTAATATGAACATATATCTATCCTCTAACTAGACTGTAAGGACTTTTTTTGTAGATTGACCTATTCAGTGATGCTAGTACAAAGATGCAGTTGTGAGTAATTGTTGCTAATGAAGCGCTAGTTGTCACTAACATTTATATCATGACTGTTGCAGGGAACCTCAAAAGTGCAAACACAAGATGATACAAGTGTCCTAAGGGAATGAAGATAAATCACAAATGATTAATTATATGTCACTAAAAATGCAACCTTAATACTTTGATAGGACAGGTAGTATAGAATACATAATTATGCTTCCAATTTCACCTTGTTTGAAGTAATCACTTAAGAGTTCCTTGGCCCTGATTTTCTCCCCTGGGTTGAAGGGACATATAAAAATGTGGGAAAACATGTTTCTGAGGTAGTCCTTCCCTGGACAGCATGTCATATGCAGCCAGGACATCTTGACAGCTTTTTTTTTTTTTTTCCTTTGTTGTTGTTGTTGTTTGGTTGGTTGTTTTTTTCATTTTTTATTAACAAATTTCTGTAGAATTGTGAGATTTCTCTGCTTAGAAATTATTTTTCTGGATCAGGTTAGATGATGAGTCAGGCATGGTAATTGCTCTAGATCATGTTAATGTCTTCTACGCAGCATCACTATTAAAAGCAGAAACAACTTCAGTTTTATGTGTGGCTTCCTTTTGAAGTTGCCAGTCTGATCATGTGGTGTGCCTGTAGCAGTTACATGATGGACATTAGGTGCTAGATAGTCACATGGAAAGTAAGAAGATTCAAAATGTTACATACACAGGATAATGCAGTGCAGTTTTCTACAGGACTTATTTTTTAAGCAAAATGACAGGAGTCACTCTGAGTCACATTCCCTAGCAAATCTGAATGACTCTTTGGAGTTAAGGCATTGCAAATACATTATGATTAACATGCTAGTGTGCTGCAAGTCTGTATCAAAAGTTCTTTTAACTGCTCCTATAAACATGAGCATACTATATAGCATATCCCAGAGAGTGAAGAAAAATCTGAGGTAGACCATGACAATTATTCAGCTAAATTTATCATGATCGAGGACCATTAGTGATGACAGAGATATGACTTGTTCAATCTGAAGTAGCACATGATGACAGCAATGACCATAATGACAAAAAGTTTTTACAATCAGGCATCAAATAACTAAGGTGCATTTCCCTTGCTACCGATATTAATAATGTCAATAACAATAATTTTAGATATGAGAAGGTACAGAAGATTTTGAAGCATTACCTCACAGGTCGATTAATAGCCACTAACACTTAGTAACTATAATTAATTTTCTTTCTTTTCTTTTCTTTCTTTCTTTTCTTTTCTTTCTTTCTTTCTTTCTTTCTTCCTTTCTTCCTTTCTTCCTTTCTTCCTCCCTTCCTCCCTTCCTCCCTTCCTCCCTCCCTCCCTTCCTCCCTTCCTCCCTTCCTCCCTTCCTTCCTTCCTTCCTTCCTTCCTTCCTTCCTTCCTTCCTTCCTTCCTTCCTTCCTTCCTTCCTTCCTTCCTTCCTTCCTTCCTTCCTTCCTTCCTTCCTTCCTTCCTTCCTTCCTTCCTTCCTTCCTTCCTTCCTTCCTTCCTTCCTTCCTTCCTTCCTTCCTTCCTTCCTTCCTTCCTTCCTTCCTTCCTTCCTCTTTCTGTCCTTTCTATCCTTCTTTCTTTCCTTCTTTCCTTCTTTCTGTTGGGCTTACAAAAGCAAAACTTGTTCTGACTGAAATTACTTTCAAAATTAAAAATATTATTATTCAGATTTTCATTTTGTAAACCAATAAATGACATATGTAAAGGAAAATGAAGTCCAGATTGAATTCTTTACATCATAAATAATATTGAAAAAATCTGTCTACAATTAATTTTAAAATATTAAAAAATCTCAAATTCGATTTTAATTTGGTTTTAGATCTATCCATGAATTGCACCAAACTAATATTAGCAGTTACATTAATTCTAGGATGGCTAATGATGCATTTGTAGTATTGATCACATCAAACAGTGCAATAAGCAGGATTAGAAAGATAGAAATTAGTGTTCTTTTACATGTCAGAATAATAGTTATTAGAATTTACAATTATATGTCTAGTATATTCAGCCAAGAACTTTGAACTGATCATGAATTAAGTTATTTCTTCTTATGTTTAATTTAATTTCCAATGTAGTTTAATTAAATCCTCTTCTTTCCCTCTCTTTTTAAAGACCAGAATGTGATTAAATTGGAATTGTTTAAATGATAAGACTGCAATTTAAGATAGCTAATTACAATGCAAACTAAGCAAATAAATAAGAAGAAAGTGATTTGTCCAGAATGCTCAGCTGATTTTTAAGTTCTAGCTATATTATGAGCACTATACAGGAAAGAAGCAGTACTTTGTCTTTCTGACAGCAAAGGTTAAACTGACCATTAAAACAGCAGCCAGGATGCATGCCAGGATAACCTTGTTTAGCATGTGTTTAAAAAATTTAAGAAGATAAAAGCCACCACCTACTGTCTCAATGAAAGCAGTCCAGCAAAGAAGGTGATTTATATTTTGGGGACTAATCTTCAGAAAATGAGAATTGTCTATTCTTCTTAAAACAATGAGGGGCAACAATTTATATTGCACTTCTATAACCCAATAGTCGGGAAGCTTACCAATACTGGCTGATGTGGAAAATGTAAAGAGTTCTGGGGACTGTCAATCCCTTTGTTGCCAGAAGAGATAGCAGGTGACTTAGGTCAAAATGACACAAGTCATGGACATCCATTTACTCCCCTTTGGTAAATGACTTTGGTCATAATCTCCCAAAGTTGGTCAGGCCACTTTGTATCCTGAGGTCTCAAAAACTCGTTTAACTGATAATTTGTCCTGTATCCTATCCAAGTGACTTGTGGATAGTAGGGGTGTCAAACAGTGGCAACAGTCCTCTAGTTTTTGCCTGTTCTTGGATTATTCCTGCTGTGAAGTGACTGCCATTATCTGATGCTATTGATTCTGCTTTAGGCAGGACACCAAACCCTTTGACTGTACTTTCCCCTGTGACCCATGCTACTGCTTCAGCCTGCACCAGACCTGAGACTATTTCAACTCCTACATCTATTATTTTCCTTCTGATTTGTCAAAAGGACGAATGTAGTCAACCTGCCAAGTTACCCACAACCCTTTTTCTGCCCTTAGATGGAGAAGGAGAATCTTGCAGGGGATGTTTCTCCAGTCTGGTGTGGAATTGGCTGCAGGCAGAGATAAATGTTTAATACGCCTTTAGGGTGACCAGCCATCCTCTACTTACCCCCTCTCTTAACAAGTCTCTCATCCTGGAGTGATCATGTTTTACTTGCAGCCATTCCAACAGAAAACCCCATTTCTCTTCCTCTTTCTCCACTTCTTTTCCCTCTGCTAAGACAGCCAACTGAGTGAAGGAGTTTATTTGGTTATTTAAGAGTTGGGCTGGGTGGTCCCCCTTCTGCTCCCCATCCAACTGATACTGCTATGGATCTTGCAATTTTCAAGACTTCTCCGCACTTCACTTTTTGCCAGTACCCTATTTACCTCTCACTGGTTTTGTTTCCAAAAAGACACCCGTTCAATATGCCCCATAACAACTGCATAGGAGTCTGTGTAAACACAGACTCTCATCATTCAAATTCCTTATAGTAAGACTCCAGATTGCAGTTAACTTCCCTGCTTGAGCACTGCCCACCTCTTCTGTTCTCCCATGGTCACATCATCATTTGGTTATTTTACGTACAGTTAATGGCAATGGTTTCCTAAAGTATCTGCATGTGAAAGATGGGAAAACTACATCCCAAGACACAATTACCTCATCATCAAAATTCACCCAGGATCTGCATCCTGGCAGTTATGCCATTTCCTAGACAAAGAGTTATTCTGAGCTCTATAATTAATCTCCCACACAAATAAGTACAGTTTAATCGCTACAAACTAAGTGTCTAACTCTTACCTTCTTCTACCTTTTTTGGTTTAGGCTATGAAGAAATCCATTTACTTGAACTTAGTTTAGCCTGCAGGCAGTGAACACAGGAGACTTTCCAAGCTGTGTCAAAGGATGAATACCTTTCATGACATTGAAATCTAGCCTTTTGAATTAAAGGAAATAAAGAGATAGAAGGAAGAGAGCTGATCATGTTTCTTTCATCTGGCAAAAATATATTACATTTTAAAAGCCTATGGCACAAAGGACTGAAGTGTGGATGTTTGGAAAAGAGGAATCCTGATTTTCTTTGACCTAAGGAAGCTGCCTCAGGGTATCTTGTAATGGATTGATGGGAAAGACAGCTTCTCCCCAGCCCCTGTGGTGACTCAAGGCAAGAAAGTGAGGAAGAACTGTGATGTTGGTAGGAAATTCATTTTATAGCTTGAGCCTGTTCTCTCTTCATTGACATTTTGGAATGCTTCATGGACATGCTCACATTCACAATATTATGATCTTTTGCTCTTTTATGGTGATTGTTTTCTGCATTACAGAATCATAGAATCATTTAGGTGGGAAAACACTATGGTCCTAGAGGTCTTCAGGTCTGTGGATCTGACTTCTATTTTGATTTCATGCACAACTTCTCTGAAAGCTGTTGCTCAGAATAGTTCTCCATCCTTTTGAAGTCTTGTAACAGTTGGTAGTTTTCTACCATTTCATTTACTTCTGAAGGTAGCTGGGTCCAAAACTGTCTTTTTTGCAGCCTTGCATTGAGACCTGACCAGAAGATAATAGCTGGTCACACAAATTGGTCTTGCTGTTCCTGCAGATGCACTAGAAAACTTCCCTAGCTCTCTCTGGGATGTTGTCCTTTTCTTTCCCTTTATGTAGAAATATTATTCACTATAGACATAATGGTCATGTCAGAAACATGGAGCTTCAGCCCAATTTACCTAAGCTGCTTAGTCAGGTCAAGTCTCCTAGTTCTTTCCATGAGCTGAAAATCTGCTACAAGCCTATTATCTATTATGCCTCACAGGTGGGCAGCAGGTATGGATCTCTAAGTATGGTTACCTTCACTTTTTATTCTTAATGGGTTGTAGGTTTCGGAGTTTGAGGGGTTTGGGTTTGAGGTTTTGTTTGTTTTGTATTTTTCTTCTTTTTCCTTGCTCCTGTACATCTGCTTCCTGACTTCTTCACATTGCTGTCATGGAGATGGGATGAAACAGCCTTTAGTAAAATTATCACTGTTCTGCCTAGGAAGTGAAGGTCAGCAGGGAATGAATTTGTCTGCAAAATATTCCATACTTTGGGATTAATCAAAGAAAGAGACTGACCTGATTGGAGGCCAAGGATGATTGAAAGTATGGTTAAAGTTCTGCAGTGGCCTAGAATCTGCCTCAGAATTTGGTATCCGCAGTAAAAGTGTGAATAAGGATTCTAAACCGGAAAGACCATCTCTTAACCTCCTTGTCTCACTAGTAAATACATCTCTTGGTCAGAATGAGAAATTAAGAGTTATAATCCTGAACTCAGTTTAGTAAAATGGAGTGCAATAAACACACTTGTTAATTGGGTATCCTTGCCCAGCTCATGTTTTCCTGTTCATCAGGGCAGGAAAAGAAACCTGTGGCATGCCAAATACTTGTAACAGAGAAAAAAGCGAGAAAAACATGAGATAAGATCTTATCTCCAAACTAGGAACAAGTAGGAGCACTTGCCTGAAAAAGTTCTGCTTCTGCATAGAAATCTATTCGTATTGATTAAAAATTTTGTTTCAGGACATAACACAATTATGAATATTAAAGTTCATGCTGATAAATGCCTAGTTAGTGGCCAAGATAATGGAAGGAGGAAAGGGTTCTTTTTTTTTTTTGCTTTCCCTAAAATAATCATTCTTTGCTATTACTTTAATTCATGAAGTACTCAAATAAAACCAGGACGTACATTCATTACTATCTTGTAAAAATATCTCAGTACTGAATTTGTTAAGAAAAGCTTTTAGGTGGAGCACTTGCAGCCCATCCATTTCTCAGAGAGTGCTTTTAAAGAGGGAAGAATAAGAGTGGGGTAAGCCTGTGGTTTCTAGGCCTTTATCTGATTTACCTCTATTATATCTTTTTCTAATTTTTTGAATACAGCTTCATGACTGCTTCTTACACCAACAACATATTCAAAGATTAATAAATGTAATTGGTGAGATGCTGACCTGCTGATAATAATGGACAACACCAAGTAGAAATTCCCCTCTGATGATCATTGCTATTCCAGACTCAGTAACAGAACAGAGAGGGACTATTCGCTGATATATATCTAGCACACAAGAGAATGGTGAGGTATTTTAACTGTGAGGTTGGTACTGCCTTTTCTTAGAAATTTCACTACTTTCTTGTCTTTTATCAGTGATGTCAGAAATAGGGAAGGTACTTGTGTGCCCAGAAATTGTTAAATGTAGGACTTAACTGGAGGGAAAATGTAGAGGATACTGTGAGAAGAATGCCATGAAAAAGTTCTGAAAATCTGATATGGTTAAGTATCCAGGTAGGTTAAAAGGGAGTCCATCATTTGAGATGAAGACCTAGAAGTCTGAAGTACAACATGAAGCCATACATCCTGAGAGAGACACTGCAGTGAAAAATCAGAATACCTGCTCTCTAGCTCCTTAGTCCATAGTCCCCATAGTCTAACCTGCAGTCAGAATTAGTTGGATGGTTTGAGTGTTTCACACTGAAGAACTTTGTTCCACTCATTGAAAGAAAAATCACTCAGTACCCAAGTTCCAGGACTCACTGAAGTGTCACTCACTTTAGCCTCCTATGTTATCACATGCGTGGGTGCCGAAGCATGGAAACGACCACAAAAATACTTGCACTGTAAAGTAATGAAGAACAAATGCCCAACAAATGAGTGAGTACTTATTGTGCAAGATTTCTCTGAAATCTATAACAAAAGATTCTTTTAACCTCCATGTAGATTTTTTCTTGCCTCTTGGAGACAGATATTTTATTCAAGGCCATAAACTGCTTGGTTTAAAAAATCCTATAAACCCAGGCAGATAAAGATTTATTCTTCAGTTCTTCAATTATACTTGATTTGATTGCACCAGCACAATTAACCCCTTAACATTGCAAAATGCATGGGTCTGAAGTACCTCTGTTTTTAAAGGAAAATATAAATGGATGTTGAGTTGTTTTATTACTCAAAAGGAAATAGTATTACAGCTTAAAAGCTCCTGCACTTTAATAAATTATTACTAAAATAAATAACTGTTCCGGACTTTGGGTATAACTTCTAGTTATATTTTTTGTGGTATAAATATACAAAAGAAAAAGAATGCAATACTGAAAAATTAAAGATAATCATCTTTGCTCATTGAACAAGTGAGGCTTTTTGTCAAATAGAAAAAATATTTGAAACTATTCATGTTATCTTTTAAGTAAAGGATCATGTCCCAAGTGTTGGGGTTGTGAACAGGAGAGGAAATGTGCTGTTATTGAATTCCAATGCACTTCAGATGTCCAAAAAGCTAAAGCTTTCTTATGCTGAGCTCCTCACAACCTAATAACAAAAGGCAGTTCAGAGTTAAATCTGAGCTAAACAGATACCACAGAGCAAGGAGAAAAAGATAAATTAGTATACAGACAGACAGAATGGTAATTTCATTGCAGCATCTGTAAGCAGCAGAGCTAGAGGTAAAATTTCCTTAAGACAGTCAGGGCAGACAAGTAGGGAGTGTTGCCCTCTTTGTCAATGGCCAAGTGGAATCATGGACCTCTGCCTGGGGATGGGTGAGGTATGAAGTGAGAGCTTATGGTCAGGATCAAAGAGAGGGCTAGGACAGGTGACATTATTGCAGAAGTCTGCCACAGTATAGCAGGAGAAGATTGAGACCATCTAAGCAGTCCAATCACTGGACTTGGAGTGATGCTTCAGTAAGTCCTGACGGAACTGGCAGATGGCGTGACTAAGCCCCTCTCCACTGTATTTGAGAAGTTGTGGCAGTCTGGAAAAGGGGAGATATAATTCCTAGTTTTAAAAAGGGAAGAAAGAAAGGAGACTACAGACTGGTCGTTCCCACCTTGGTGCCAGGGAAGATCATGGAACAGATCCTCCTGGCATCTATGCCAAGACACACTGAAAATAATGACATGAGCCAACATGGTTTCACTAACTGCAAATCATGCCTGTCAAATTTGATCTTGAGGTCAAAAAGGGTGATTCTATCCCTCTTCACCACTTTTATGAGACCCCACTTGGCATCTTCGAGCCTCCAACATATGGAGGGTAAGGACATGTTGGAGCAGGTCCAGAGGAGGACCATGAAGATGATCAGAGGGCTGGATCATTTCTGCTATGAAGACAGTCTTAGAGCATAGGGCTTGTTCAGCCTGGAAAAGAGGAGACACTGGGGAGACCTTTATAGCAGGCTTCAACTGGCTAAAGGTGGACTAGAAGAGAGCTAGAGAGGTACTTTTCACAAGGGCATGTACGGATAGGGAAAGGAGTAATACCTTTAAATTGGCAGAGAGTAGGTTAAGATTAGTACTAGAAAGAAATACTTCACTCTGAGAGTGGTGAGGCAGTGAAGAAATCGTCCAGAGAAATTGTGGATGCCCCATCTCTGGAAATGTTCAAGGCCAGGTTAAATGGGGACCTTGGATCAACTTGGTCTAGTGGAAAGTGTCCCTGCCCATGGCCAGGGGTTGGAACCGGTTGATCTTTATGGTCCCTTCTATCCCAAGTCATTGAATGATTGTATGATAGATTCCATGATTCTATGATTCTATGATTCTGTGATTCTGTGATTCTATGATTCTGTGATCATGGCCACTACTTGTCTGTAATTAGTACAGAAACAAAACCCCCAAAAAAACCTTGGAACAATTTTACTTTTGATTAATTTCTGTGTATTTAAAGGGGAAACCACAGTTTAGGTGCTATTACTTAGGTACTATTTAGTACCAGATAGAAATTCATCTATTGAAAAGTTTGTATTGTCCTGTTGAGCTTGATTCTGAATTTTTTAGGACCTTGCAAGTGACATTAAGATTTCTAAAATTATGCTGCCTAGAGACTTTCATAACTGGTGTGGGAAAGCACTTTGAAAAGTTTAAAAAATTACTTTAAAAATGGAATATAATTTTGCATACTAACATTATAAAGAACATATAATGCAAGTAATTTATTTTGTGTGATATTTTAAATGAATAATTTTTCAAGAACCACTCAAACCAATTTAATGCATAAAATATATAAAATAGAGTAGTCAGTACTTTCTAAGGAAAAAACCCAAGTTTTTATATAGATATAGACACAATTGGAGAACTTGCTGGAATCTTCCTATTTGCTTGCATGGTAGCTACCTCAAACTAGAAAGGTTCAATTCTTCATGCACTTGGTTATGCCACATATGTGATTCTGTGATATGTTGCAGAAATTCTCCAGTCCTGACAGAGCTAACTACTGTAGTGTCAAACTACAGTGCTGAAACCGTACTTCACAGTGTAAATACTGGGGCTTAGGCATTTCAGAAAGGAATGAAAAGCTTTTTCTCTTTTGGGAGTTTCATGCTGAGAATTTCAGTGCTAGTTTCCTTAGTGTTTTTAACCCTGTGTACTTTCTCTTTTTTTTTTTAAATGAAGTAATGGCCATCAACTATTTAACATCTTCAGCATTGTCCCAAACCAGAGGAGAAGAATAATGCAACTTAATCCATTATACTGGGTAAAATAAGATGGGGGAGTTAATATAAAGCTGTTTGATGTCTCCCTGTACTTCAGGTTATGAAAGGAAAACATAATTGAAAACTTTTACTTGTTTCTACAAAATACATTCTTTATTTTCTCTATGGGTAGAGGGCAATAAGAAAGGAGAGCTACTGACCTTCTGCACACATTAGCATACTGCAAGACTTTGTGTACACAATGGTGTGAAAAGGAACCTCCAGTATTATTCTAAATGTCACAGGCCTTATAATCTGAATTAAGTACCTTAAGGCTGAATTTTTCATCACTGAAATACAAAATAAGCCCTTGAGAGTTTCAAGCATGTGATTCTGTTGCTAAAAATGTAAAACACAAGGCATATTAGAAGGGCTCATACATAACAATGCATAAAGGACAACATAGTCAATTTAAATTAAATTTCTGCATTAAATAGCTTATTATAATGGAGTTATTATTGTGACAGATAAAAGTGATTGCATATAAATAATGTTATATGCTTAATATTTTTTATTAATGTTTGACATATGCATACTGAAAGACTAATTGTACATTCATCTCCTCATTGGCAATATGCAAAAAATTGTTATAAATTAATAACTCACAAATTGTCATACAAATTAAAAGCAATCATATATGCTAGTCTCTTGACTTATAGCTGGACTTTGCAGGCTCTAGACTTTGTCAGTTACTATAATCCTCAGTAAGTCTTTCTGTTTAATTACAAACCCTCTTGTATGCATATGATTTAATAATTCATGCAAGCTACCATGCTGTTCGTTGTGATAAAAATTTTATCTGTACACACTGGGAACACATGAGGCCTCATAGTAGTGCTCAGTTTATTCTTTCCCAATAGTTCATGACATTTACATTGGTCTCCTGTGATCATTAATATGCCAATCCAACAGTTATTTTCAACCACCCTTTTGCATGATTGGCACACTGTCTGTAAAAATCCTTTTCCATAAATTGAAGCCAGCAATAACCCAATGCTTTGCTGGATGGTATTGAATTTTTGATGAAGTCCAATTTATTGGTCAGCTGCTCACAGATACTCTTTGTTTGTTACTTACTAGATGACAGTCTTAGGATCCAACATCAAAACTGTATAATTTGTGTAGTGATGCTCAATAAATGGTCTTTATCATACAAATACAGGAGGAATACATTAAGGGCTACTCAAAAAGATGAAGACTAGTTGAATTATTTAGTCTGGCTTCTATTTTAATTGAAAAGAATTTCCATTCTAAAATCTTTGAACAGAATCGGCCTCTCTTCCATCATGGAAAAAAAAAAAAAAAAGCCATTTTATATTGTTTTATGAGAGATTCTATGTTTTGAAAGACTAATCATATGCAAACATATTTGTTTCTTAATATCCTCAGTCAAGGAAAGCTAATAAGTACTTGGAATATGAATAGCTGGAGGCTAGCAAAAGTAATCAAATAAATCAAAACTGCATGTGCAGGGAGGTATGTTCTATCTGCAGGACTGGCATCAGCATAAGAAAAAAAAACCACAAGGGAATACACATGTACAAAAAAATATGTTCATGAACTATACCTACACATTTAATAGTTGTATAATACAAGTAATATGTAAAATAATAGACGATTAAATGGTAGTGGAGACAGAAATTAAAGTCAGTAAAATAACCTTCCATTTAACTGAAGTCTAGGATATATTTTTCTGAATCACTACAGACTGTTTTGTGGTTTTATTTTTTTAATCTTATGAATATCTCAAAATATCAGTGGAGAGGAGAAAAAGTATTATAATATGGTACAGTAATAATAAATCTGAAGATGCAAGCTGTAACTTGCTAATATTTCTATCACATTAGCAGTTATTTTTTTGATTCAAAATATACAACACTAAGGAAATTACTAATATTACAGTGAAGTCTACTAGATCTTAGTGAACCTCATTGAAGAACGGCTAGAGGATCATTAAAATAAATTTACATTAAAACAGAAGAGTGTCATTGTATGGAAGAAGAAATTTCTGCAAGTCAACTGGGTTGAGGATTCTTTTTATGTTCTTAAGTTGCTGAGTTTTTTCTGTGTGCAGAGTACAATGTAGTGCTGTGATGGAAAATAAGTTGTTCACTAACCAAAATGGAAATAAATTGATTCCAGACTTGACCTCACAGAAACTACTGCAAGAATGGCTCATTTGTTCAAACCAAAGAAAACACCTTAATAACAAAAGGGTTCAGTCTCAGTTCGATTAAAAAATGTTATCACTAACAGGTTTCTCTTGGCTGTCCTTACTCAAGTCAGAAAGAGAAGATAATAATTTAAAAACAAAATGGAGGGAAATTCTCTTTCCTGACATCTGGAAAATTTGTCTCCATCATACAAACATATATTATGGAGCTCTTGGACAGAAGATTATTTTTATTATCCTGAAATATAAAAACATAAAACTGCAGATGAAAGTCAGAGAACTTCCTTCCTTCCTTCCTTCCTTCCTTCCTTCCTTCCTTCCTTCCTTCCTTCCTTCCTTCCTTCCTTCCTTCCTTCCTTCCTTCCTTCCTTCCTTCCTTCCTTCCTTCCTTCCTTCCTTCCTTCCTTCCTTCCTTCCTTCCTTCCTTCCTTCCTTCCTTCCTTCCTTCCTTCCTTCCTTCCTTCCTTCCTTCCTTCCTTCCTTCCTTCCTTCCTTCCTTCCTTCCTTCCCCAGAATTACAGAACTCTCAAAATTATCTCTCTTTTATAATCTATGAGAAATAGTTTAATGTCAAAGTGTACAGGAAGACTCAAGTTCTGATGGCACTTAAGCATGCCATTTTATTTAATCTGAGAGAGAAAATCAAGAAGTCTTCTGAGGCTTGTCAGTAGCTCTAGATCAATCCACCATCTGCTTTCCTATGTGTTGGGTTTACATTCTACCACAGGAGACTTTTAGATAAGTTCTGTCTACACAGGCCCTGGAAGCAGAGAGAATATCACGGAAAACAAAAGCTAAAAATCCATAAAAGTTTCTAGGCTGTAACACATTTTCCAAGTCACTCAATTATTTTAGATAATAAAGTTTATTTGTTTGGTAAATCTATGGTTTGTTTTTGCCAACAGATGGTATGAGTGAATATAGTGCATAAATATGTGAGGAGTGGAAGAAACTTGTCATTAGAGAACCAGTAGAAATTAGCAAAGTGATACTCTAATGGGAATCAGAAGTCTAAGGTTACAACTGAGAATTAGAAAAAATATCATAATAACATCTAATCTATTCTTTCTACCCATAACATATAAATTCCTATATCTGTTACTGCTGGAAGAAGTTTGGTTTACTGTAGATAGTTTTGGCTTTATCTGTGTAACCACAAGCAATGTAGTCTGATTTTGGTTTGGAGTTAGACACGAATGGGAGGTGAAATATTCCTGATTGTCATCTGATACTCCATTATACCCTGAGACTCTTGATCTTGAAAGAGACTGTCAATGACCTGCCTACTAAGAAACAGTTAAAATGTCTGGGTTTTTTTGTTGCTTAATGGCAAACCACATATAGAAACGTAGAAATCCAACAAAAATACTCCTATGTTCTGATTTCCCTAGCCATTGCAAAAGTTTTATTTCAGTCTCTTGTTTGTAACTCTGTCCACCTTCAGAAACCTGGCAAGCTGCTTGCATTCTACAACAAAAATTAAACTTTACATGGCCTAAGGCAAACTCTACTGGATTGTCTCCTCTGGAGGCTATAAAAGACAGAAGAAATTATCAGGGCAGTTGCAAACAACCATAAATCCAAATAGATCAAAGACATAAAGCCTAAAACCTAAAGATGTTTCTTAATGCAAATGTGAGTAGTAAGGGGAATACAACTACCAAGGATCAGAAAACAAATAAGAATAAGGAGAATTTAATGATGTAAACTGTGATGGATGTCAGCTAGCACTCTGACCAGCAGACTCAGTAAGCAAGTCAATAATTCTAAATCTGAGCTAAATAAAATATGCTGGAATCTGTGGCCATTTTAAATTTCCACAATTACATGACTATTCCTTCTTCATGTATCTCCAGTTTGTGGCCGAATCTGTGCCTCAGCATCTAGAAGAATTTGCTGCCAGACTTGGTTGATTTCACTGATTTAACAGTGCTTAAATTTTAACTATTTAGCATTAACATAACTCTAATTTTTAATTTTATATTGAGAAGATTATTTTTAATAAATAAACTTTAATATTGCCTGTTCTCTGAGACTGCTCTAAAGATAGATTTTCACCTTTTATACCAGAATAGCTTTGTTATATTGCTCACTTGTGGTTTCACAGTAACTTTAGGACAAATATTTTTAACATATTTCCATCATCTTCATTTCCAGTCAGGACTGAACATAATGTAGATGGTGAGTGACATGCCAGTGTGGTTCATTTCTGATGATTCTGGCTTCAGAATCTGAATTTTGAGGCCCTAGTGAAATATGAATGCTCTGTTTCCTTCCCTCTGTTTCTGGCCAGGTAATTGGATTACTGAAGCTCTTGTACAGATTTTGCTAGAAATTCTGTACTAAATGCAGCAATATACTGACATGCAATTGGTATATGTTATGGTTTTATGACCTGTTTGTGTTTAGTTTCTTAACTGAGTTTTTTCTGGCCTGCTTTTTTGAGATTTACTTTTAGAAAAAAAAATTTAATACCTGGGAACTACATTTCTCCATCTCCTGAGAAATTCTTCAGTAGTTGCATAGCTACAGATACAATTTTTGGTCTTGCAGTTTCTTCTCTGTCTACGCTTATTGGTGTGAAATCTGATTTCTTCTTAATGGGAGCACAATGCCTTTGAGCCCCTTGGTTACAAAAAGGACCGTGAGGATCTTATATTTATATTTTCAGAAAGAAAGCTTTAGCAGGTATTGTAACAGACATTTTGGAATCTAATTGTTTTCATAGCTACATTAAAAAAATTCAGGTTTTTTCTGACTTTTTCTTTTAAAAAATATTGACCAAGAAAACAGTTTTCAGAATCCTGCAGGGACAGATACACCATAAGTTGATAGATACATGGAGACTTTCACAGAAAATTGTTACAAACAGTGGGAGTGGGACTTATCACTCCTATTGGAGCTGCTAGGAGTATTCTCTTTGTGTTTTTTTCCTGCCCTCAGAGCAAGTTACCAAACCTTTATTTCGTCTTTGTCATGGCAAGGAACAGCAGAGGTGCCTAGTGTGACAGTAAATCAGTCTGATCTTTGTGGCTGAGGCTGTGACCATGTTCAGGTCCACTGGGAATGCTTTATGGAGCATTTGCTTTTGGCATGTGTGTCCACTCACAAAAACTCATTTGGATAGATTGAGATCTAAAGGCAGTACAAGAGCTCCAGCTTGGCTTTCCTCTTTTATTCTATTACCTTTTGTCTCAAGTTACATCATAACCATCACCTCTTTCAGACATACATTTTAAAAGAACAGTAGTACTCTGCTTACTCTGTTACTGAATTTCTATATCAAGGATTTTAAGTTCTGTATGATGACATAAGATTTATCTCAAGTGGATAGCTTTTGACCTTGTAATCTGCTGTCTTGAACTGAAATTACATCTAACTCATCACTTTCAATGTCAAAGATGTATCAGTATTCATGGCAGAAGCAGATTCCTCAGAGGCAAGGCATATATCTGTTTACTTTAAACATTGACAATTATTCTTTATCCTCTGTATTTAGCCTTTATCATCAGTTGTTAATAGCGTTTCCAAATGCTCTATATGAAAAATGAAATCTAGAAATATAAATGGTAAGTGAAAGGTAGATCATATATAAAGGCTTGTGTTTCAAATTAGAAGTCAAAGAATCACACTATAGAGGAAGTATGTGGGGATTTTGTTTCATTTTTTCTTGCTCATATTTGTTTGGGGTTTTTTATTTGTTACTGTTAAAAATAGAACTTTATCATCAGGTCTTTAATTCCTTTTGGTTTTAGTGATGCTGTTAAAATTACCCTATTAATGAAGATAGTGAGACTTTAGAATTATTTTGATGTTCTGTCTCAAAAAATGATTAATGTTAAAATAGTTTTTCATCAGGATGATTTCAAGATCATAAATATATTAAAGAATGTGAGGAAATTTCTCTTGTGATTCTGTATTGAAGACCAAAAGGATTTAGAACAAGGCTATCCTACAGGTCTATAAGGAACTCTGTCTGTCCCTTTGTACTGTTTCCTGCAGCCACCAACACTTGCCACTACTAACTTACCAGTACTAATTTACCAGATTATGGCAATGACACTGCAAAAATTGGACTGAATCCAGACAGAGATATTTTTCTCATATCTTATATCTCCAAACTACTAAGCTGTTAAATTACTAGAATTGACATCATATTTTTCTCGCCCTTGAAGTGTGAGTCTGGAGGCAGAAACCTTCAGCTCATTAATTTGATAAAAACAAAACTATAACAATTTCTCTTGTCTTATTTTGTCTTTTGCCTCCAGATTCTACTAAAAAAATGAAAAACATTTTACTTTCACCTTACATTTTGAATTGAGAAACCTTAATGTTTTCAATATGTGTACTTAATATTCAGAACTATTTCTAGACAGGCTTGATTGATCAAAGCTTAAGAGTCTTGTTTTCTCTTTACACCTCTGAGACTTCTTAAAATAGGGGAAGGTTATGTTTTAAGTTGGTTTGGTAAGAAGTGTAATGCTAGCTGTCAGATTCTTTTGCTTTCCTATAGCATATTCTCTGATTGATCAAAATCAAAATAGAGTATATTGCAGAAAGATACACCAAACACTGATTCCCATCTTAAAATTTCAATCATAGATTTTAAAAGCTCTTGGAAAGTGTATTTAGAAACTTGCTTTACAATTTTACTTGTTCTTAGAAGAAACAGCTTTAATTAACAGCAAGAAGTCACACAGGATTTCCTATGCTACCCTCATGGACTGTACAAGTGTTCCAGTTCATGTTCTACCTTCACAGGATATCCTAATTCAATGGGGATAGTGCTAGATACCTTATGCATTGCACAGACCTTACATTTTTTAACTCTTCCTATTAACAGAAAAATAGTATTTTTCTCTAAACTGTCAACCACAAATCAGTTACATGTGATATCTGTAACTCTTAACTCTTTACTTTCCCTGAACATTAAAATTACTATTAAAGAAAAGCAAAATTCTCTTATTATCTTGTTATCTCCAAAACTGATTTAGCTCTTATTTAGTGTAGTGACTTTATCTAAACACTTTCTCTAAGTCATAATCATCAGTTTAGCGAAAGAAAAGTTAGTCTTGTGGTTGATCTTTTGCTCATCTTTTTATAGCTATTCTGAAGGGATGGTACCTTTCAGAACATCTGAAAAATACATTATCTCTTCTGAAGGGATAATACCACCCAATGGAGATGACTTCTGTAACTGTTTCACTGAACAAAAAAATATTACTATTACAAACAACGTTTAAATAAATAGAGGAAAATTTGTTTTCTATTAAAACTTACTTTAAATCACAATAATTTTTGAAACTTTAGAAGTTTTTCTAGAATTCTTGGCCTTGTCTTAACAAAGTTCCCTCAGAAGAACCTGTTTGTAAGAAAACTCACTAAAGGAAAAGAAGAAAATTTCTGTTATAGTTAGCTGTTCTTTCATATTCACCTAATTAATTCATTATATTCTGTAAAATATTACTGTAAATCATTCTTTAAAGTGATCAGGGATCTCCAATTACGTAAGCTTTTGTGAGAATTCTTTCTTAGTTCTGGTTTATCTAGGCTATGTCTACAAATTGTAGAGAAAAAAAATGTTCAAACTCCTATCTAAATTATTTCTGTTCTCCTAATTATCTTTCAAATGCTCTGCAGGTTAAAGCAATAAGTAGGCTTAATATAAAGCTTAACTCATGTTATTATCTTCATAAAATTCTAAGTGAATTTTCTAAGTGAAATCTGTTCCACCAACTCTGATTGTAAATGCCATCTGAACATCTATCTGCATGTTACATATAAACAAATAACCCCATTCACAAGATTAAAAAATAATGAAAGACATAACCTGTAAACAGCTTTGTGTTTAATCAGAGGTAGATCCATAAACAGTGTAAATTAATTTTCTGTACTTCTTGCTTGGAAAGTGGCTACAAACAATAATTGATAACTGGATTGGACTTTGAACTGTAATACTGACTCTGGCACCAAGGCATTTTGATGCTTACTATGTGCTTGCAGCTTGTTGTCTGTCATTTTCATTTAGATTGCATCTCTCTGAGGCAGACTTTGTCTCAATTTTTGTGTGACATGGATCAAATCAGGCTCTCGACTTCTTCTGACTGCTCTAAGTATGGATCCTAGAAGCAATTACCAGCTCAGCCATATCTGGCCTCCTAGATTATTCCCAACATTTTCCAAAAGCTCAGCTCTATATGAAAGAAAAATCAGGTGTGTAATGTGACAGAAACAGTCCTCTATATCCAGTTAATTTTATGTTATATTAAATGACTAAATTTTGCTTACGTTATAAAAAATTGTGCATAATAAAAAAATAACAAAAAAATAACTTAAATCAGATATCTTTAGAAAAAATTTAGAAAAATATATCTCTATAGGATATGTTTTTTCTTCTCATTTTCCTGTTATCTTCACATAATAGATATTCTCTGTCCTTTTATAACATTCTTGTATGACTTCAGACATCAAAGAAATCAAAGGAAGGAAGCAGTATCAGTTAAATGATATTTCAAAATTCAGTTTCAATCAGCAGTCATTTAATAACTAATATTTAGAACAAAAACCTCCTTTAGGAGATTTTCTCAAATATCTATGTTGATAAATATGCAAATGTTGCAATGATATTTCAAGTTGGACTATCCTCTCTGTGTATGTCTATGTATCTTGGCATGCTCCAGGACAAGTCCCTGGTTGTCCCTGACTGAACAGAGAGGCTGGACAAGGTGATCTTCCAATCTCAACCATTCTGTGAATTTTTGATTATCTGAATCTGATCTGTCCTTTTTTTCTGATGCTGGGATAAATAGACAAGCTGCTTGAGAGATTAATAAGGGTGTTTTGCCAGCATTATCTTAGATCGTATTAGGGGGATTAAAAGCCTAGCTTTAAAAAAAAATGAATGGTTTTCTTCAACAAGTCAGACAAAATTTGTTCTGAAAACTTACAACAATAATTCAATGCCTTCATAAACATTTGTGATGCATATCTAAATCTTGCAAACCTATATAAATGTATACTTTCTCCTGTAATTAAGATTATGGAGCTGGTTATGATCAATGAAACATTCACGTTAGTGAAAAAGATTTTAGAGACAGTGGGTTTTTTTTCAATAAAGCTATTCCATTTTATACTTCCTGAGGATTTGAACTGAAGTGGATCATTAGTCCTCTGACCTGTTAGCCATTCCTCTCTTGATGCAGCCCAGGATGCAGTTGGCTTTCTGGACTGTGATCACACTGTTGGCTCATATCCCGCTTTTAATCCATGAGAACCCCCAAGTCTTTCTCTCCAGAGCTCCTCTCAATGCTCAGTGAGCTCCTCTCCCAGTCAGTATTCATGTCTGGGATTGCCTTGATGCCATGAGTTTTTTAAATTTTCTTTTATATACCATTTATGTATCCTCAGTGCTCTTAGCATGCATACTTGTAATTCTTTAAGTCTGATAATTTAGCATAGTCCTGATATTCTCTTAGGCCAGAAGACCAAACATCCTAAAGGCCTTGCAGTTGGAGGTTGGTAAGCCCTTGAGAAAGCTACCTTGAGAAACTAAGGTCCTCTTTAGAATACGTCCCATAAATTAAGTTTAGGCCCATCCAGAGGGGAATACCTCTGGATAGGGAAATATCACGATATTCATTCAAACCTCTCATTGGGGCATCTTTGTTAGATATGTTAATTTGTAAGGTCTATAAATTGCATACATGATCTTTTTTGTGTGTGCATTTCAGCATATTCCACCTTGGCAGAGTGGTTCACCATAAAGATCCTTATTAAATACTGAGGTAAAAATCCTTTATCCCTTAACCATGTCTGGCTCATAATTTTTGTGACCCAGAGAAAGGCCTCAGCTCCTCCTAGGTGAACTTGGAATTATTGAACCTCATTAATTTCTCATGGGCCTACTTCTCAAGCTTGTCCAGGTCACCCTGGATGGCATCCCATCCTGCTGTGTCAAATGTAAAGCTCGGCCTGGTGCCATCTGCAAACTTGCTGAGGGAGCAATTGATCCCACTCTGTGTCATTGATGAAGACATTGAAGAGCACCTGTCCCAAGACAGAACCCTGAGGGACATGACTCATCCCACACCTCCTCCTGAACGTCGAGTCATTGACCGCAGCTCTCTGTGTCCTTCCATGCATCCGTCTATCCATGCATCCATGCATCCATGCATCCATGCATCCATGCATCCATCCATGCATCCATCCATGCATCCATCCATGCATCCATCCATCCATGCATCCATGCATCCATCCATCCATCCATCCATCCATCCATCCATCCATCCATCCATCCATCCATCTCCTTATTCACTGCATAGTCTACCCGTCAAATCCAGGTCTTTCCAGTCTGGAGATAAGGACGATTTTTGGGACTGTGTTAAAGGTTGTACAGAAGTCTAAGTAGATTACATCAGTTAATCATCTTTGGTTGACCATGGCAATCACTCCTTCACAGAAGGCCACCAGGTTGGCCAAATATGATTTGCCCTTGCTAAGCCACGCTGGATCACCTCCTTGTCTTGCATGTGCCTTAATGGTGTTTCCATGAAGATCTGCTTCATGATTTTCCTAGGCATGGAGGTGAGGCTGGCTGGTCTGCAGGGAGGATTCTCTGGGGATTTATTTCCTTTTTAAAAATCAGAGTCATGTTTCCCTTTTTCCAGTCACTGGGGACTTCCCCTGTCTGACATGACTTTTCAAATACGAAGGAGACTATCAGGGAAACATCAGCCAGCTCCTTCAGAACCCTGGGATGCATCTCATCAGGACCCATAGGCTTGTGACAATTCAGTTTCGTCAAGGCATCCTGAATCTGCCTTTCATTTACATTTGGAGGTACTCCACTCGCCCAACTCTCAACTGGAAGTTCAAAATGGAGAATCTGGGTGTTCTCCAAATAAATGTGATAAGATTAGATGTGTCACACTTTCTTTCCTCAACTTTTTTCACAGTATAACTCAGTGGAGCAATTAATTTTGACATTTAACTTATCTGGAGGTTGCAGGAACACTGAAACATTCATGAAATATAAAATAATCTTCAGAGTCCCCCATGCTCATATTTTGTCACCTGTACATTTTGTAAAATTTATATTCTTTCTTAGGTGACAAGCAATAGTGAGAACACTTAGGTTTGCCAGGATGAATATGTGTGCTCTTCTAAGGCCAATGAATTACCAACAGCATTTTCAATAATGAAACACAGCTTTTTAAACACATTCATATATCTTGAAAGCCAGTTGAACATGAGAGGATTTTCAGAGGATTTTTAAAAAACAAAACTGTAAAGTGTGTTGATTTATGCTTTGCCTTGATATTGAAATGCATTATAATTATCCTAGTCAAAGTTTTATGTGGCAACATACCCATTCCATAAAATATTCCTCCAAAGAGGCACTTTAGCCAATACGGCCATTTCTTATAGTATGAAATGTACATGCATATGTATTTACATTATATGTATATCATTATCAGATTAGTTTGTTGGTATTGATGCCTGTGCATATGTGTGTGTATACATATCATACATATAAATACATATGATATAGATAAGGTATATATCTCTATCTACATAAGTAGAAACCTGTAGCCTCATATGAAGGCCTTAGAATTTCCATACTAGATTGTTAGAGCTCCATTCTGATAGGGACTCATTCTACTCAAATTATACACTGAAGCCTAAATCTTCATAAGAAGCACAATGATTTCCCTTCAGTCCTGTGTTCTCTGTTATGACATAGATTTATGGAATTCTCAGGCTCTGGTATTGTGATGCTCTATTTTACATTTTAATGATTCTCTGGTGGCTGGAACCCAAAAATAATAATTCAAGTCAGTAATTGGGATGGCTCCACAGTAAACTTCATAGAACTGTTAGTGGAAAGTCTTTGCTTCTCTAGGAGTGTTTAGAGGGTGCTTGCCCTCCAAATAGAATCAAGTGCTGGGGTTTTAACTCCATTTTCTTCACTGATATTAACTGAACTGTGAACAGAGGTAGATTTTAAAGCATCAATTTCTACAGCTACCCTGGTCAAAAATTTAATTGTTTTTAGAAAAGGTTCTACACTACACCAGACTTCTCATATTAGCTTCCAAAAAAATCACATTTCCCCCTTTTAAGCAATAAGTTTTGATCACAGACAGCTTCTGTTTGTACATCACAAACGTTCAAGTGAAATCTTCAGCAATCTGAGCACATTCTAGACATCACCCATTCCACACTCCAGGTTAATTCCAGCCCTAGGAATATTATCGTCAAGTGCTAAGGCTTTTCTTTACTTCCTTCAATCCTTCAGCCTCCTGACTTCAGTAGCTGCTGAGGATCTATTCACACAGGAAAAAACAGTATCCAGAGTTTTAAAGCATATTTACCCCCACCTGATCCTTTGTAAGAAGTGATGCAACGTATTTTCTCTTACTGTGCTTCTGGCTGAATATGTCTACTCATAATATTTAGCAGGGAATGTGAAGCAAATAGTAAGTACGGGTTAACTACGTGTAACAAAAATATTTTTTTAATCTTTGAATCAGAGGTACACTGGAATCATTACTGTCATCATAACTGCTGTTTAAACCCAAAAGGTGCCCCTAAAAAAGTAGATTGCTGGCACAGATGAACTTTGATGGTATTTCTGACATTGAGTTGTTCGTCAAAATGCTCAATTTTTATCTCTGTGCAAGGAGGCAGGAATGAGGTTGAGCTTAATGGCTAGCAATTTAACAATTTAGTAGTTTGGAGGTATATAACCTGGGAAAAGTATCTGTGATTGGCTTTGATTACATTTTGCAGTGTCATAATAATTGCTTAGTATCACTATTAAACACTTGACAAGCTTTTCATTTTAAGTCTGTGTTATTAGGACTTTTCAGCTTAAATACATTACTCCTTAACAACTATAACCTTAATGTAAAAGGAGGAAATAGGTACTTTGTAAATTTTTTTTTTTTTTTAAGATGAAAGTATAAAGCTGCAGATAAAAGGTGGAAACCACTACTTGTTCTGGTTTTAATATATGATTTAGGTTTTTTTCACATGTGTAATGGTAGCAAACAAAAAAGAACATACATGAGCAATAAGGGTTGAATCTTACCCTGTGCTAATGACCAAAAAAAGAGGTTATCACTGGATTCTGCTACTTCATGAATGATACTTAATCAAACAGTATTTACATAAAGTTAAGCACATGTCTAATTTCTAGCAACATGTTGTTTTAATCTATGAAAGAGGATGAAATTAAAATTTCTTAACAAATACACTAAAGAAACAGTCTAAGGTATTTGTATTTTAGAATCTCATGGCATTGCATTTAACAAGCATTTCTCTAAACTGAGGAGATTTTTTTTGTTTATTAGCCCAGTTAGTGAAAGATATAATTCAGAATGCAAAAATCAAACTTCACAGTGTTAGTCTGTGTCCTGGTTTCAGCTGGGGTATAGTTGATTTTTCTTTCAGAAGTTGCTAGAGTCTTGTTTTCCAGATCTGGTCTGAGAATAATGCTGATAATACAATGATGTTTTAGTGATTGCTAAGTTGTGTTTAAACTAAATAAAAAGGCTAGTGGGACACAAAATGTTGAGAGGAGACACAGCCAGGACCAGCTGACCTACACTGGCCAAAGGGCTATTCCATAATGTATGGCACCATTCTCAGGATTTAAAATAGGAGGGAAGCTGGCTGGGCAGCCACTCCTTGGCAACAGGCTGGAAGTGGTGAGCAACCATTTTCATTTACATCACTTGTTTGTATATTCTAATTTTTTAACCTTTTTTTTTTGTTGTTGTTATTGTTATTTTTGTATTTTAAAGACATTAAACTATCTTTATCTCAACCTACAATTTTCTTACTTTTAGACTTCTGATTCTCTCTCTCATCCAGATGAGGGCAGGGGGGATGACCGAGTGATCTAGTGGCTGGCTAGGTTTAAATCTAGGTTTAAACCTGATAGTGTGTGACCTTCCAAAGGAATGTATTGCCTGAAGACGTTTGTCCACATTGTAAAGAAAATATATAAATTAGGAAAGCAGAGACGAAATATTTACCTAGTACTATTAATTTCTCAACACTCATTCCCAAATTTTCCAAGATGATTCTTCTCATGAAATGTCTGATATATCATAAATTAAATAAAATATCCAGTGTTTCAAACATTTGAACAAACAAGACGGAAAAAAATGGATCTAAGTCTAACAACAGCTCTAAGATGAATCAACAGTTCTAAGCTGAATTACAGGGATGAATTTCATAGCTTTGTTCATATAAAAAGCCATTAGGATCTGCTTAAGAAAAAAGAAAAAAAAAAGCTTAAATACAGGAAAATTCATGATCATTCTAGAATTTCAAAAGGAAATGGGGAAATAGACATACTAAAAGATAAATCATTTTGTTTTGATGTGTGGCCGTAGAGGAAGAGGTAGAAAGTGATCCATTAGATTTTGAATTATGAAAATTCCCATAAACACGGCCTGCCAGGAAATGAAAATGCTTCTCAATTCTGGAAATAAAAAATATGATGCAACAATTATGAGCCCATCCAATTCTTACAAGCTACATGAGGACAGAATGTGGGTATGAAAAGACATTTGCTTTACTGAAAGCATTAAGTTAGACTTTGTGTGAAAGAGAAAGGAAATGAATCAAAATGACACATCAACACTGAAGATATTAATTATTACCAGATTTTCACACACAAATCCCACAGGTTGTCTGACAAAAGAAATAAATTAAAAATCTAAGAAGGTTATTATTTATGCATAGGTAATATAAGAGGAAGTCTATCAAGGACAGCCCATTCTCCTGGCAAAGAACAAAGCTCTCTTCTTTCCTGGCAAGAAGAAGAGTTGTTTTGTCTGGAGAATACTTCTTTTCCGGGAACAAGATTTTCAAGGGATGTGGGTTTTCTGTAATGTCCTTCTGGGACCTCTCCTGATCTAGGCATATTCCAGTTCTACATATTCTATGAAATTGTAACAAGAGTGAAATATTGAACATTCACTGAGTTTAGTTCTATTACTGCATACTGACTACATTAAAAAACATTAACAACAGCAACAACCCGAAAAAAACCCCAAAAAACCAAACCAAACCAAAAACAAAAACAAAACTACATTTAAAAAAAAGACTGCAACCAATAAAACTATATTCTTAGTCTTCAGGACAGGGTCAAGCTGAAATACAAGATCTTGAATCAAAAAAAGCAAAAAAATGAAATAATGGTGTCTTCATGAATAGAATCAATGAGGTGTAGATATGTCAGTTAAAACACTGCAATGAAAATGGAATCTTCATCATTGTTGGCAGAGAAATTTGTGGATGACAAGGTTGCCTAAAGCATTTATGATATATCACAAATGAGCTGGAAAAGATATATTGGAAGACTATGAGGCCTCTGATCCACAATCAGAGTAACAGTCTGACTCACATTCAGCAGATATATTCTTTTGGCACTTACGATCAACAAAATTCAAATGAGAACAAGAAAGTAGAAGGAATTCAGCAGTTGAAAGACTTCACCAAAAGTGGCATAATTTGTGATTTGTATGCTGACTGTGGAAGAAAAATGCATATCATTAATGCAGCAAAAGGAAACTTATCCCGGCCATGTATTGGCATATAAGCTTGTAACGTACCTCTTAGAACTAAAGAGGAAATTGAAAGCAAAGTAACATATCTAAGCAAATTTGACCAGGAAACCTTTTCAAATTATATGTGCAATAAAGTGCCCCTTGTGGAGGAAGTATTATTGTTTTAACTCTCTTCTCACCAAGATTCAATACATATCAGTTTCAGAACTGAGATGCTGTCCTAGGCAGGGAAAGGATTGCCAATAAAACCACACTCTGTGAAGTTTTCAAAAAGCAATATCAGATGCTGTGTGGATTCCAAACAGACTGGAGGCTTAGATTGGCACAGGAATTATGTTTACATTGCTTTAAATATGAAGGTCATGGGCTGCTCCTTTTTCCTTAAATCAATTCACACTGGGCATTTCAAATATGCATTGATGTATTATATTCTTCAGTGGTTACATTTGCTACCCATAACTCTTGGTTGTGGTGGTTAGATAGATACCCAACATGTCTCTATGCATGCTCACACAGACACTTTAAGACTACAAACACCATTTTTAACTACACTGGCTTTCATTAAAAAAAATGATATGAGCTCAACTCTGAGGTAATTTCTGCTACATGTCACAATAACATTTTACTTACTGCCTCTGCTTCTGGTTTTTGGCATCAGATTTACATATTCTGTCTATGGTTTGTCTGATAGTCTATCTTAGACTATTTATAGGTCTTCCTCAGTCTTTGTCATGATGTCACTTCAGCTGCCACTTATTAGAAACGTCCAACCAGATAGGTAGAAGAGTACTAAGAAATTAGGGTTAAACTCATTGCTAAAGATACAAGTATGAACTATTACCTTTGCAATTTTTTTAAGAAAACTTCTGCAAATCAAAAACACATCCCTTGATAACATTTATCTGTTGCTTCTTCATAGTTATGCTTCCTTCAGCCTCTGGGAGTTCAGTTCAGGATTGGCAAGACATTTTGGGAATGATTACATGAAGCACCCATGCAGTCCCCATCCAAGCTGTCTATAGGCGATTTACAGTGACAATGCATCTAGGTTGTGGCACAACACAGGCTGATCAGCCGACAGAGCACAGCAGGCAAGGACAGGTAAAATGTGGCCCATTAAGCTTTTATGGGGATGTCACCTGCATCTGCTGAAATTAATTTGCTGCTATCAATGACCAGCAATAGATTAAACCATTACGCTGCCACATGTTGCATGCTAGAGCCTTTAGGAATTCATCTTTAAATGAAAGGAGATGTGATGATGAGTTCTCTTTATTTAAGACTATCAGTACATACAGGGCATCAGCAGGACTCTTCAGGGAGCAAGATACTGCTTTAATAATATTTTACTGTACATTCACTTTGGAACAGTCCTGGGCATCACAGCTTCTCTCTGGAAGGTACATTCATCCAGCCAAAAAAATGTGGGATTGAGGAATAAGAAGTACGTGGATACAATGTGCAGGTTATCATAGAGTGCTGCATTTAGTGCAATCTATGTGAGATATTTGCAGTGCATTCAAGGCAAATGAGCATATTTCATGCTATTTGCAATCTTTTATTTTCTATTGGCAAATGTTTCCAAACGCAGATTTCCAAGTAATCATACTGTAATAGGACTAAGTACAGCAATATAGCATTTGTTTTGAGTCACAAACAGATTTAAGATAAGGAAGTTTGGAGAATGCTATTCATTTAATAGCCCATAAGAGCCATCCTCACCAGGTGTTAAGTGATTTTTTGGTAGCATGCTAAATACTCATATTTTTTAAAAACCCCAAAGTGTTCTTCTCGGTTCACAGTGTTCAGCATTTTTCATATTTTCTATGGTGAGGACCTAAAAATGCAGATTACTGACATATGCTGTTGTTCCTGAAAGTAACATTTAAAAAGTTTAGAAATATCTCTATGTTTAGTCCATATGTTGTTAAAAAAAAAATCTTTATTGTCTCTTGCAATTAGTTTACAAAGCTACATCATACAAATAAGATCACATTATTTCAAACAAATCACTCTTGGGAGATTGTGAGGCTAGGTGGATCAGATAAGAGAAGCATGAAGGGTCAGCCCAAGCCAACTCATACTGCGAAAAGTGGGGGATGTAGAAGTAATTGGGACAAGGTAAAGATAAAATAAATTGTTTTGCATTTGGTATACTTTTTCTGAATAGATATGAAATGCATGAACAGTTGTATTTGGTATTCATGTCAATGTTTATTCCATCCTACAGAAATCACATTGTCAATGCAATCATATGAAAAAGATTATCTCTGAGAATTAAACTAATTGCTAATTTAATTTGTAATGATCTAAGCTAAAATGTGAGAGATTTTTGGCATGCATGGAGAAAAAATATTTTTATATATACAAAAGCTATAATTGACTGCAAGAGAATTTATAACATGTAATATAACTTGTCACAATGGATGGCAGTTTTTACTGAAGCACTAACTAATGAGACCATTGGTTTTGGATTCCTCACCCAACAGTATAATTGCAGCTGACTAGAAGGATCTTAAAATTCTTTCAGCAAAGGTGTCAAAACAATTTTCATTCAGTCTGCCTTCAGCGTTCACTCCCAATGGCATAGGACAAAAAACCACAGTGCTGTAAAGAACTCACTAAGAATGTACAAAGTTTTAGAAAAAGTTAAGTTTGTTATTTCCAAGTTAATAAACTGAAAACATTCAAGAATGAGGTTCACCCAAGAAAGACATTTTTTATGTACTAACAAATGCATCATAGGTAAAAATCACTCTCAGACCACTTTGAAACATGCCTGGAGGCAAATGGCACAAAGACTCCAACCAGAACTTGGAATGAAATTTAGGTTAAAAAAAACCCCCACCATAATTGCATGTTGAATTCAAAGTAATATTGACCTTCATCACTAAGATGTGTACTCCATATTGAATATGTCTGACTAGACTACAATCTGGTGTACAAATTAAAATTAGCATGTGCTTGCTTTTGCTACAACTCAGTACCATAGAGCTACTTTTAAGCTTACCACATCCTTTATATTAGACTTACTGAGCCAGTAGATGACTCAGATTATAAATGGAAATGTTTATATAATGCACTAGGGATTGGTTTAATGCAGTTTGGCCCTTAATCACCTATCAAAGTAAATAACAAACTTGCTCTCCAAGTGCCTAAATGGCTTCAACTTTTCTGCAACTATTGTCAGTGTTTTAACCTTATCTGAACACTTGCATTAAAACCATCATGAATGAACCTCCAGGGATAAATGCTGTAGGAGTGAGCTTGAAGCAAAATCTTTTCCTGATCAAAATTTCTCACAGATAATTTGTGTCAGACTGATTTCTAAATATTGCTTTTGAGATTGAATGTATTTATCTAGTTATTTCTTAACATTAATGTAAAAAAAATTGTGTAGCTCCAGTTGTGCTGTTTCTCTATCAAATTAATTGAAGCCTCTGCTACCAATGTACTTTCATGTCTGCTGGTATCCCAAAGGCTGACTTGTCAATCACACAATCCCTCTGCTGCTGTTCTGCAGTTGACATGATTCAGCACTGAAAAGGAGCAAGTGCTTCTATGCAATCAAACTGGAACTCATGGATACCAAATAGACCTTGATAGACGCACTTAGTACCAGGCAGTGGAAGTAAGGAAGGCAAGAAAGGATGTACTGGGGGAAAATATTGCTTTGGAAGTGATCTTTTTTCAATATATATATGTATTTATTTTGTGTGTGTGTGTGTGTAATCTTTGCAGAAAGGAGCATGCACATATACAACTATGGTAATATCTATACATATATGGTGTACATATCAGATATCTCTACCCTCAGGTGTAATTGTAAGAATATTAGCTAACTTTGGAATAAACATAAAATGCAGATTTGTTTGAAAAACTCTGAATGGCACATTTGACAAACCTGATAATACCAAGATGCAAAAGGGCATGATTCAAAGACACTTCAGTTTGAACTTAATTTTAAATAATTCAAAACATGAAAATGAAACACATCTGTGTGGTTATAGGGATAATTTTAAATTGGGAAATTTCAAATTTTAAATTATGCTTTTTTTTTTTTTTTTTTAATTGCACTGCTACATTATCACCCTAATAGCTTCAAATTTTATTATTAAAATCACAAATGTTCTTCCCATTGTAGGAAACTGATTAACTGATGACCTTATCACTCAATCAATTAAAACTTATTCTTAGTACTATAATATTAAAAATAACAGTGAGTAATGATACATAAAGCACTGCTATGGATGGTCCAGTATGAGAAAATAATCTGTGATTGTTTTCTCAGAAGATATGAATTTCTAAGGACTAGCCTATTAGACCAGCAAGATTACATATCAGTTTGCCAGTGCTTTATAAGTCCTCAGACTTGGTCTGGATTTGGGTTTGGCAGTCTCACTTATTTGGATGTTTATGATAGATGAAAGATAGATTCTTTCACAGACATAAACAATGTTCACACACAGCCCAGCTTTAGGTGTGTACAGCTAGTTTAAATTATCCAAGCCTTCCTGGATAATTATAGTAATAAAAGAAATTCCTTTTGTGGTTGGTAAGTGTCCTTAAAAATTATTTTGAAATTCAAGAAAATGCAGCATAGTGTAAAGTATTTACCTTTGGAAAAAACAAATAAGGTGTATCAAATTTCAGAATTCTCTTAAAAAAAAATCTGTTTTGTTTCCCCCTCCTTAAAATGTAACAGATGACAGAAACAGAAATATTGAAATAAATCAACAGTAGCCACAAATAATTTATGTACAATGACAAAGCCAAATTTAGATTTTACAGAGAACTATATAGCCAAATTTCTATGGCCCCCTTTTTTGGAATCAAATTAAAGGTTGATTGTGTATAGCAGCTTCACTTTTACAGAACAGAAGTTTTATGTGATTTATCACTTAAAGACCCATTGAAAAACAGTTGGAGACAGAAATCTGATTAGATGTTTTATAGAGCCTCAATAAATATTTAGAAAGATAACTCTTACTGAAATTAATGGATATTAAATGCCTTACAACCACTGAGAATGTAAGCTGTGTATGTCTGTATACACTGAAAAAAAACCAAACAAGATTTTACAGGACTGGTTATGTGTTCTTTTAGAAGGCTGGAATCTGGAATCAGATTAATTCAATCTGATTCCTAATTCATGTTTACTGCCTTTGTAAGAAAAGAAAGACTTTAAACATTTATCTGAAAAAGACATAAACTCTAGAAAACTGTCCTCAGACAGTTTAATTATTTATTGTCCCATCAGCTTTACTTAAATTTGAAATATGTTATACCTTTTGAAAGAAGGTAATTAAGTTGAGATGGTTATTATCTTTTATCTTTTTGTCCTCAGATTATTCTCAGAAACAGAGTAGTTCAGAAAAGATTTCAGAATGCACAGGTTTGCAAAAAAATATATTATTACAATAATAGTAATGTCTTACAACACAAAATTCCTTTTGGAAAAGAAACACCTGAATGGATTAAAGTTTTTTTAAGATATCAAAAATTATCTGTAAGGAAAAATTTTTAACAGCTTTCTAGAATGATAACAGTACATGATTTAGTGTATTCTGTAGGGAATGTAGAAGAATCTTCACATTAATTAATGTGAAAATTTAGCTACTTGTACAAATGTAATAAGCTACCAGCTTTTTATCTAGCAGTTGTGAATGCAGGATGCATTTTGCTTAAATTTATACCCTCAAGAAGACTGTTTCCTAGATAAGATATACATTCAATATCTAATGATCACATGTAAACAGACCAGTAAGATCAGGGATCCCATCTGGTATGGACAAAAACAAGGACAGGCATGACACTTGTTCAGCATATTTTTACTATGGAGAGTGAGAGGTTGCACTAAAGATATAATTCAGTCTCTGTGTGAACCTAACCTGTGAGAACCTTCTCCAGTTGCCAGTGGCCTTTTGTGCATCTTCTAGAGTTTACTGCTAAAAAATGTCTGAGTCGGTTCATTTTAGTATCTTCTCTTCAAAAGCTGTGTTTGGTTCTCTCTTGTGACATTCAGATAACTTATCTTCAGTCTGATGCATCAGTCACCTTGACCATAAGATCCATGTCTTATAGGTTGGGATACCCTGTGGGAAAGTGTTGCTTCTGTTGATCCTCCACAGTAAGTAGCTACTGTATAGGAAAGTTAGTCACAATTATTTACTGTAGGAGTCTGCACAGTGCTCTGTGTTTATACATGAATTTCTGATGTGTGAAAATGGCAAAAATCATACTTTCACCTTGAACAGCCCTCAGCATAAACCAGAGTGCAGTTTTCAAAGCAGTGGAAGAAGTACTTAACATCTAGACATACGTGTTTAGTTCTATTACAGGACAGCATATTAAAAAAAGACAAAATTTTGCTTGGTGGTGCATTCTGCTATGTCTAGAGAACAGAAAGAAAAATCATTGTATCATGTCTTTCAAGAGAAGACCAGAATGGTTTGTGATTCAGGAGGTATATTTTTTTTAAAA
This sequence comes from Acridotheres tristis, assembly GCA_037013685.1. Taxonomy (NCBI): domain Eukaryota; kingdom Metazoa; phylum Chordata; class Aves; order Passeriformes; family Sturnidae; genus Acridotheres; species Acridotheres tristis. Next base: position 96,032,380 of record CM072886.1, on the reverse strand, counting down.
GGAAATTATAAACAAGTGTCAATAAAAGTGATAGAACTGAAAAAAAAATGATAGAACTGAAAAACACTAGAGAAGATTTGTTAAAATTTTAAAAATAGGAAGCGCTGCTTTGGTAAATTCAATGAAGAGACCCAAACAGAAGGAATATATTTGCTTTCTTTCATCCATGAAGGTAGATTGAAAAAATATAATCCAGACATAATCTTTACTGGATTACTTATTTGTTAGAATTTTTGAAAAATTATGTATAGTGTACATATACCAAAATGGCTTGATTTCCCAAAATGTTTAGAAATTAACTTTGAAAATATTTTTATGAAGTCATTAGATTTAGAACATTGATATTTACTGATAATACCAATCTTGTGTTCTAAGCAATAATATAATCAAATAAAGCCTTACCTTTCATTTTTATTTGGAGGCTTTTCTCTGATTCAAACAAAACTAATATCTGTTCCATTTATTGCCACCATCTTCAATATCTGTATTGTTTTTTTCCCTAAATTTTACTGTACTCTGGAATTATTTGGCCCAACATAAAATAGAAATAAATAACGATTACTAACTTCATTTTCCAGCAAACATTTTGCTTGTCTCTTTTCTTTAAATTGTACATACACCCTTCTCTTTTGAAGAAGTCCATTGTCCTTAAGCCAAGAGAAGATACGCATTTCTCAAAAAAGAAGAAAGGAGAGGAAGATACTTCTTCTCAGGGATGAGATTAAAATCAATATTGGCATCTGAAAATCGTAATTTTCCCTCAGTTGAAAGAGAAGTAAGAGACCCATTAAGTACCCCAAAAAAACAAACAAAAAAAAACAACAAAAAAAACCATCCATAATCTCAGAATTGTCTCCTTTGGTACAGAGAAACACACTGAGATGTGCATTCAGGCCAGAGAAACACACCTTGGTTTTAACATCAAAGTAGTGAATCCCTTGGGTAGATCTTAGTTTTTGTTAAGTGATTTCTTTTTGACAAAGTACTACATACTCTTATTCAAAATGACTTCCTGTCTAACACAAATAAAATGAAGAAGAGTGGGGAAAAAAGGAAAAAGTGACTTTGCTCTATGAAGAACACCAGTCCTCCTCAGATATATTCAAATCAGAAGAGCGGTGAAATAAATATTCAATAATTTGATGGAGAAAAAAAAGACCTCTAAGCCCTCTTGACCTTTAGTGCAGCCCATTAACACAGTCCACTAACACCTGCTTTGTAATTAATGTGCTAATCAAGGCAGCAGGGTTCAACAGTTGCCACATTTCTGTACAGATTTCCAGCTTTGTTGCCATGTTTCTATCTCAATTAGTCTGCAGCACTCTTAGTGTAGCATCCTCCAGGAAGAAAATTGGTTTCAGATGTGAATGCTTCATAATGAAGCAATCCCTTAATGTATAGTGAACTTATTATACATTGTGCTGCAACTAATTTTCTTTCTTCTAGAAGTGTATGTGTGCTTAAAACTTAGAGGCAGAACAAATTATATTCAGATTTGTCCCAAAATGAGGTGTTTGGGAATAGTTCACAATGAACAGACAAACTGTCACAGTCACAGAGCTGAAAAAGCTGTTCAATCAATATGCTGTTTGCTTAGGTTCTGTCCACACACACACACAAACAAATCATTTTTATGTCATATATTTCATGACCACTTGCAATATTAATACAGTTAGAATTACTGAAATGACACCTGTAAAGCAGAAAAGCATTTGAAAACTGTCATGTGGCTAAGGTTCCCATGGAAACCAATTTCTTTGATATCCATGTGTTCAATATAACTGCCTATAATTTTGTTAGGATAATTGTGGAAAAAAAAGAAAAACAACAAATCTAGAACAAAAACTTGGAAACAACTTACACATTTTTAAAGGGTATAAAAATACCCATGTAATCCACTCTATATCTCATGTAGTAAAATAACACTGACCTGATCAGCATTCATCATTTCAAGCTGTAGCTTTCATGCTACCCGTGATGAATATGGTGTGTTGATTTAGAAAATCTAAGGATTTTACCAAAGTAAACAGAGTGTCTTGAGTTCTTTGTTCAGTACACAGAGGAGTTACACTGGAACAGCAAGATTAAGCACATTTGCAATGGAGAGTACAACATCACTGAACTCCCTTCTGCGAGTCTCTAAACTTGGTTACCTTACACAATGCCTCTGTGTGACAAAAATATGTTAGCTCCAGGACAGGAGACACTGCTTCTATCCAAAACTATTTATGAAAAAATTGAATGTTTCAGGTAGAATTGGTGAGAACTTAAAGTGATTGAGATGGTGAGATAAAACTCTCATAAGGCTGTCTGTGATAAGAGCTAACAAAAGAAAGGAAATAGTCCGTTTGAATAACTATAAAGTTTATTTCTTAAAATGCAAGCAAAAAAGCCCACCAACCAAACTATACAATAAATCCCAAAGGGTTTGTTGATAATTTTTTTAATTTTTTTTTTTTTTGTAGCTGAAGAAATTTGATGTCTTTAAAACTGCATTATTTTTAACTTTGGTCTTCTGATATCCTGGAGTCACCTAAGGCTACATAAACCACCTATATCCTTAGTTACCTACTTTTCTTCAGCCATCTCATATCCTTAGACACGCTAAATCATTAACATCTGGTATCTTTGTTCACCTTGCAAATATTTTAATAGAATATGTTTTCCAGTTATTGAAGTAAGATGCTTCTAAAACATGATTATGTATATCTACATGAACTATGAAATAAATGGTGAGTATTTTTTCTCTCTTTTTACTGAAGATGAGGACCAAATATCCAAAAGACATCTACTTTTAGTTTCAGATACTAGAAAGTAAGGATTCTTTTTTTCTGACATTTTTCATTTGCAGAAGGGTGAAAACCCAGCACTGTAAAAAGAGAGAAAATAATAATACAAGGGGCATGGGGGAAGTAAGAATACAGACTTTTTGTTTCCTTCAAAACAAGTTTGTGAAGATTTTCAATCATAAGTCATTGTATTGTTTCATTGGGCCTAGTTAAACTGTATGCTGTTTTGTAAAGCTGATAACCTAGGTTTTCTGAGCTGTATGGCAAAGTACTGAGTCCATGTCGAATAGAAGTAAGAAATGTGCTCAAAGGTTGAGATAATTCTTCTTGGTGCTGTTATTGCTACAGCTGCTGTGACAGCTATAACAAAATTTTCCAGAAAGTACAATAGTATATTTTGACTCTTTAAATATATTCTACCAACTACAAAAATGTTAATCCGAGTACACTCTGTTATATTTCCTGCTTATCCAATTTAAACCATAAGCAGAAAATAATTTAAAATTTTATTACCCATTTCCTGGAAGAAAGAAAACACTGTATTATACTGCTGATGAGTGGTCATTAATGTCCTTAATTCTGGCTATGCTATACTGATGATATGCTTTGGCAATGAATGAAGACATGATGTTTTCTCTGTAGGCTTTCTTTGTACTTTTTGTGTGCACACCTACTGTTGCATACAGATCAAGTTTGAAATATAATTTTATTTTGCAGTTTGTTTTCTCAGTTAAAAAAAAGAACTCTAAAATCATTCTATTGCAGTTCCAATACATTGAGCCAAGATTGTTCTGAGATTCTTTGTTCAAATACTAAAGGCAGCAACCATGCAATCGATATGTTAAAGCCATGAAATATATTTCTGGATAGTCAAGAGACTTGCACAAAACCTTCATGCAGTCAATTGTGGAAAGGACAAGAGAAGTAAAAAACCAGATTGTAGTCTTTAAGGGCTGAAAGTGAGAGTCACAGAGTAAATGGGGTAAGTGAGAGTTTTGTCTCCAGCTAGATACCTTTTACTTTTCAGAGAGAAGATGAAGTAACAAATTGATAAGGCAAGTGTACTGATGATATATATATTTAAATTTTAATTACTGGATATCATCAACAACGTTGAAGTTTTGTTTTCTTTTACCTTCAAAACCCATTCTTTTTTTTTTTTTTTTCCTAAGGCTAAATATTTCATCATTTAATAATTTTTTCCCAGTCTCTTCTATTATGTGTGAATATTTACTCATGATATTCTTGCCAATTTGTATTAGGATCTAAATAGAGAATGAGTAGATATATGGAGTATTACAAAAATGTTTTAAATGTAAATTAATTTCCAGAGAAAATTAGTACAAATACCTTGCTAGATCTTGGTATTTACTAAATGAGAGTGATGATCATAAATCTGAATGAAACCTGAATGAATACTATCTTAAAACAGTGAAATATAGTGAAATATTTATTATATGCATATTACATCTCTTGTTGCACATTCTTAGCATTACTCTGTAGCACGATTTTTTAAATTGATCTTCCTTTCTTGAGTGTATTACAACTATAAATCAACATGTAGATGTATTTGCGTGTAAATATGCCCAGATCCCTACAAACACTTTCTGAAGGTAAAACTATTTGTTAAAAAAAAAAAGACTGTGAACTCCAGTTTTGTTTGTAATTGATGAAGCCCTGCAGAAGTCTTTACATTGTTATTATAGGAATCATTTACACTGTATGATCTTCAAAAGAGATTGAAAATATCAGACCCAAATGCATGACTACAGAAACCTTATCTAAACATTTTTTCCCCCTAAAGATACAGGGTCTGGGGCAATTTTATCTAGTCGTAGGCATCCCTGACCGTGGTAGGGGAATTGGAACTATGTTTAGGGTCTCTTCCAAATCAAACCAACTATGATTATTTGATTCTACAAATTTTATCCTTTTGGGCCTGATAAACTTTCCTACTCTATATCTTTTTTTGTGTTTCTAAAATATAGTCTTTTACCTTATTACAGTTAAGGGTCACAAAGCTAAATGTCCTCATTCCTTTGCACTTTGTGGAATATGAAATAATATAAATTTAGGGGGATATTTCTATGAAACAAAAGAGAATATTACTAAAAATAATTGTTTCTAAATAGAAGAGTCCATGCATTTTAGAAACTTTTCAATGGTGCTCTTCACAAGGCTACTCTCAACCACTTCTCTGCCCAACCTGTAGGTGTGGATAGGGCTTTAAGCAATCTGGCCTAGTGGGAGGTGTCCCAGCCCATGGCAGAGTAAATTGGGACTAGAAGATTTTAAGGTCCATCCCAATCCCTTAACATTCTATGATTCTATGATTTGAGAAGCCAGGCTGACATCTTTGGGAGGATCCATATGAGTTCTCTGACTGATAAAGATTATTGGATCTGGCTAACTAGCTCATACAAGTGAGATGCTTACAAGCATCTGTAAGAGGGCTAAAAAATCGTAATTGCCTTAAACACTGTTAAGATCACCTAAGGTCTCTGCTCACTATGGTAAAGTGTATAAAGTTGTGACCACTGAAGCAGACCTTGCCTCCTGGATTTTGGGAAGATGGACTTTAAGACATCTGATAGGAACTTGAGATAATATAAAGGTGGCACTGTTTTCCAATTATCTCAGGTCTAAGGAGAAGTAAACAAGGCTTGGTGAGAAGAATGCATCCAGAAGGAAAGCCAACAGCAGCCGTGCTGGAAATCAGTTCTGGTTGGGTTTGGTGTGGGGGAGGCCATAGCCCACAGACTTATTTGATGTGGCTGGGGAGGTTCTTTGACATTCCCAAATGCACCTGAACTGCATTAATCCATGGAACTCTGTGTTTCGTGCAGCCCTCACCACTGAGAAGACCAGAAGAAGAGGACCAAAGGGGAATCATGGTATCTATAGGGCTGATGATTATTGTTCTACTTAATCTGTCTCTCACTTTCTTTCTTTTCTCTCCCTTGCCACCACATCCCTCACTTTCCTCACTTTTATATTTCTTTCTCTCTCTCCCTCTCACTTTTACTGCTAAATAAAATCCATAATGTTGACTTCAGCACATGGTCTTGTTTGCACCTTAATTTGGTCAGAGGTATCTCTAATAATTTTAATAATCAGGTTGTAACAGTGTGGTGTAAACTAGCTGGCAAAATGCCACTCGTTTTATATCCTTTGGTCCTAGGGAGGGGTACTCCAGTCCTCTCCTTGCCCTACTCACAGTTAATGCCTTCTCTCCTCTATGTGCAAGCATAGTGGCAAAAACAGAAACATAGTTTTAAATGAGAGGGTTTATTCTGCTTGTTGGTCCTTTATAAGCAAAAATAAATAAAAACATCCGTAAATGGACTATATTCATCCAAATAACAGAAAAGATTGGTACACAATGACAATGTAACTCATTCTATACTTCTGAACACATCTCACTAATAAAAGAGGACCAAGAAAAAATATCTGTTTATCCTGCTAAAGCCTATTCTCTAGAGATACAAATTTTATTCCTATTGGAGAAAAATCCTCTTGTGACATGAAACCTTAAATTTGTGGTACTTCATCTCTAAATTGGGATGAAAAAACATTTCTGTGCTCTAGAAGAGTATTGCATATACATATATTTTGATTTTTTTGTGATCTTAGAAATACATTAAAGAAGCACACAATTATTTTGTATACTATAATGTATGCACCTACATACGGTAATGTAGGTTATGTTCCAGTTGTATTTTATATCTGTATTTATAACATAGTAGATGATCACGATAAATAAAAATTTTTATTTGACTGGTTTGTTTTTATTCTTTTTGAATGAACTAGTGCAACTGTATTTTCAGTTCTTCCTAAATTACTGCAAGACTGACCTATTTTTAACAAACTTAACAGAAATACGATGATGCGTCAGAACATGCTTCTCCTTTAAGAACAAGATATTAACCTCATTTTTCTTATGTTTCTTTCCCAGAATACTGAACTTTTGGGCAAACAAAGTGCTTTGCTGAGCAACAATGTAACCCTTAATAGTTCCTGTATCTGAAGTTTCATTTACAGCAGTTTTAGCCACCAGCTACCCATTCAGGCTTGTAAGGTCAATTTTCCCAAGTTTTTTGTATCTTTTCTATATCCTAGTTAAGTTCCATCTTGCCACCTAGAAGTCTTAAGTTAATCATCTATATCATGGTTTGATTTAAAAAGTCAAATGTAATAGAAAAAGGGAAAAAAAAATCATAAAAGAAGTAATCACATAAACTCTGTGTCTCAGCCTCATAAGCTCTGCAGTTCTACAGATTCATCATCCAAACTTAATTTGAAGTGACTGGGCTGATGCTACATTGACTGCCACTTAGGCTCCGACTAGTGCTACTGCTGTGTATCATTAAAACACCTCCTGTTGGACAGAGAAATGTCATTGCTGCTGGCTAGCACTGCAGAAAGATGCCATGCTACAGGTATCTGTTCAGTACCAGGAATAAGATTTGAGTTGTCACAGTCTCATTAAAATAAAATAAAATAAAATAAAATAAAATAAAATAAAATAAAATAAAATAAAATAAAATAAAATAAAATAAAATAAAATAAAATAAAATAAAATAAAATAAAATAAAATAAAATAAAGATATATATGAGAGGACTAAGAGACAGGGGTGAGGGAGAAAGAAGTGACTGTCTTAGAAAAATGTCCCTGGACTGTTAAAATAAAAAATCTGACATACTGAAAAAAAAGCTCGAGTAACGGCTGCCATCAGATTGAGATAGAAGGTGACCTCTCCCAGAAAAAGGTGTCCCTGGAGTTTCCTGGCTGACACCACAGTGGATACATCAGTTTAAATACATCTTCATTTAAGCAGATAAGATTGCAGCTAAAATGTCAAAGCTCAGTAGGAATATATAAACACATACAGAGACAATTATATATATTTACACACGTGTGCATATATGCATACATGTATATATGAGGACAGATTGAACACATATAATGAATACAGATAGTGTTATGGTGGCAATGGAAAGATGAGGAAAGCTGTAGAAATCTAAGACAATTATTTGAAGCAAGAAACTTAAACTTACTCCCCATTGTTTATAGAGTACATGACCTCAATTTGTAAGAAACTCTTACATAATTTAAACTCATAATTTCACATATCCTCAGAGAATTTGCCCGTACAACTAAATTGATGTGTTATTGTTAATAAGGGCTCATTTCCAATGTGGAAATATATTGAATAAATCACTTTAAAGTCAGTTAGATTTACAAATATGTTATTTTTTTCATGTTAAAACAACCCACATAGACAATTAGCTCTACATTGTCTGCCTACTTTATTGAACACTTCTTTAAATCTGGGCAAGTCCACAGTTACTTTGCACTTAAATTCCTAACAGATCAGTACATCATATTTAGGCAACAGCCAAATATACCCTCTTAGATGCTTTTCTTCCTCTTGTACTTTGCTTTGGCAAGAACTTCCAAAAGTCATTAGATCAAGTAAATGCCTGAAATTATGGACCTTATGAAAATACATAAATATGACAATGAAACCTGGTGAACCCCAGGAAATTATGAGGGAAACACACATAGATAGATAGATAGATAGATAGATAGATAGATAGATAGATAGATAGATAGATAGATAGATAGATGTATATATATAGATAGATATATGCTCACACAGTGGTGTGACAAAAATAATTCCAAAGAAATTAATTGTATTGGAGCTTTTTTTTTGCTTTGTAATTACAAATTAGAATACTTTTTTTCCTAGACTGCTTTTTTCTTTTTTTCCGTTTTAAATTTTTTGTAACCTAAATAAAGATAACTCCCAGAAGTAAAGGCAATTCAGTTTTGTTGAAAAATTATTTAATATTATGTATACTCTTTAGCAATATAATTTTAATGTATTATTTTTATTTATTAGGATATTAAACACAGACACTGTTAAATGTAAAGCTGAGCACCAAAGTGAAGATTTGGTGAAGGACTTGGCATTCAAATTCAGCGTGTTGTATATAATGCATTTCCCGTCTGTGTTTATAACTTAGGCATTTTAGATGTAAAGAAAGCATTGTGGCCCAAAATAGTGTTACAGCAGATATGAATACAGTCCATCATTAGTGGAAGAAAAGTGCAGTTATCTGAAAAAACAATGGGCTGGGTGGAAGGCATATGACAGTAAGGTTTAAAATGTCTGCACATCTTTGGAAGTGTGACATTTTATACTGGCAGGAGCAGAGGCAAGCAGAACAGACTGAAGAAGGGAAAATTCCTAATGAGGTTTGAAGGGAAAGTTGTTATAGTGGTGGTCCAAAACACACCATAATCAATTTGTATTTCTCTTTTTTGTCTCATCCGCTGTACCAGCTTCTCTGTCAGGGTCTGCACTTCATTCATAATAACACATACACCGTGTAGGGATTAAACAAGGAAAGGTTAGGAAAAGTAGTGTGGGTGATAATATTGACAGAAACTACATGGGTTACATGAAGGCAGTGATTTACACCAGCTGAAAAACTGGCTATTGTTTAAAAAAACAATAAGAATTTGCAACTCTCCTGCCTATCACTGTCCAATTCTCTGTGTATATGCAAAAGAATAATTACCAATATTCTATGTGGTACTATAGGTAAAATATAAAACTCCTGCTATAAAGAAGAGTCAAAGGTAACATGTTTTTTCCCAAAAAATTATTTAAGATCTAAGTTAACCTTCAACACTGCATGGTGACATGACACATTAAACTTTAATTATTCAATGAAGTAAGGAAGACACTTTGGCTTTTGTTCTCAAAAATTAAAAAAAAATAAGATTCTTAAAAATATAATCTTTCATTCCAAAGACTTTACATTTAAAGTAAATAAAGAACAGTTGTGTATACTATATAATACAGACAGTTAAATTCTAAGTATTTTTAGAAAGTGATAATAAGCATTTTGTCTAGTATAGATAGCAAACAGTTTTCAAAGAAATGCCAAAATTACTTCCATAGAAAATTCATAGAAAATGTTGCTATCTTATAGCCTACAAGAATCTACCAGAACACAGAAACTGTAAACTCAGGAAATCGGTCTGGCTTTTGTATGTTTTTCTATTTAATTGGTGTCATGGTTGCATATTGCCTAATGTATAGCTGATGTTGGAAAACAAGTTGACAGTTATATGAAAGAGCAAGTACCATCACTAGGAAGAATTGTATTTAATTATGTGCTGCTAACCACAGAAATTTAAGGATTTGGTACTTAGAAAGGAATAACAGAAATCATACTGGCTTATAGCCAGCACTGAGACAAGGCTGACATTTTCACGACCAATAAAGGGTATTTTGTGATTTATTTTTTTGTTAAAGCATGAAGGAAAAAGCTCAATCTGTCAGAATATCAAATAATTAAATTTACTTTTTCTGTATTACCATAGCAATGCTAGTAGATGGACACTCAAGAGGTCTGAGCTGTTCCCAATTCTCTCTCACTATCAGCTGTACCAAGTAGGCCTGCACAGAATAGTTTGAAGTATGCTGCAATATAAGTAGATACCACCTTTTAAGTAATTTAATGTATTGTTCTCCTAAAGAACTCCTCCTGTGACAGTGATGAAAAGATAGAATGACAGAATCATAGGATCATAGAATGGCTTGGGTTGGAAGGAACCTTAAAGGTCTTCTAGTTCAACCTGCCTGACATGAGCAGGGGCAGCTTTCACTGGACCATATGGCCCAGAACTCCATCCAGCCTGGCCCTGTCCCAGGGATGGTGCATCCACAAGTTATCTAGCCAACTTGTTCCAGTGACTTACCACCCTCACAGTAAATAATTTTTTTCCTGACATCTAATCTAAATCTTCTCTCTTTCTGTTTGAAGCTCTTTCTCCTTGTCCTGTCACTACATGCCCTTGTAAAAAATCCCTCTCCATCTTTCTTTTAAGCTGCCTTCAGGTACTGGAAGTACACAATTAGGTCACCTCAATGCCTTTTTTTTTCCAGGCTGAACAAATTGAATTCTCAGCCTTTCTTCATGGGAGAAGTACTCCATCCCTCTCTAGTCAATGGCCTACCTTTACAACAAAATACTGATATTCTGATAGTTTAGCACACACTGCTGTGGTACAATCACTTGCACTGTGAATGCCTTAAGAGGATGCATACTATTTATATTATGTGGGCCAAGGCCTATTGACCCCCTCCAAACTGCATTGTATCCATGACTTCAACAAAAATCAAGCCTAGTTTTGAAAGCTTTCTTTATATTCCAATGCTTATTCGTCTGTGAAGCAAATAAAATTAAGTAATTTAAAGTGGCATATGATAACTCAAATTGTTGCAGCCTATCACAAAAACAAAAACAAAAACAAAACAAAAAACCCAAACAAACAAATAAAAACTCCCATCAAACAAACAAACAAAAAACCCCAAAACAAAATTCCCCCCAACCCCCACCCCCAAAAAAAACAACCCTCTAAACATGCAAACAAGATATTTTAAGACATAAAATACGAATTAAAGTACTAAACCCCACAGGCTAGCTTCAAGAAGCACTTTTTCAGCCTTCAAGTGTGATGATGGACAATTTTTTCTAGTTAATATAAGAATTAAAAATTTCTCCCTACTTTTGTTCAACTACCTTTTGAAATTTCAAAACAGTTTAGGAAAAGCTCATTGATAACACCAGCTGCTACTATCTCTAAAAAAAGAGAGGTGAATCCCAACTAACATGACAGAAAGGTTATACTGCATGATGCATTATGAGATGTTGTGAATAGTGTTACTATATCCACTGTAGGGTAACACATTCTCATGTTGAAGAAATGAAACATTTCATGCATGATAGAAACGTTACCACAAGGTTCTCTCTTCATATAGATGTCTACACAAGATGAAATTCTACAGGGTGCTGAGGCACTAGAGATAGACATCCCATGGCTTTCCATATTCACACTCAGTAACAAAAATTACAGTCTGGTGCAGCTGCTTCCCAGTAGGACAATATGCTCTTGAAGCACAGGTTTTCTCAATATGCTGCATACCTTTGTGTAATAATGGGACTTTTAAAAGTTTCTTTGTGTGGGCAGAAATAATCTTGTTCATTTATTGCTGGTATTTCTGGGCTGTTTTTTTTTGTTTTCTTTTTTTTTTCTTATGTTGAAATTGTGTAATTTGGTCATTTAATAGGTGACTTTTTAAATGAAAAGCTGCGCTTTGATAAAAAAGCTTCAAAGAAGACTTATTCTTCTTTGAGAAAGACAATTTTTAATGCAAAATGTCGAACCTCAAGTATGAAACCGTTTTATTTCCATGAGAGAATACTTATTCATTATTCTTTGTCCAGAACAGAGATTGAACTGCTATATTAACACTATCTTGTCTGTGGATAACCTTTCTTCTGCCTTGGCATTTTTGGATGCTGACTACTTTTTTAGATTCATGAGACCTTGATGTTTTCAATTTTAGTTCTCAAAAGCACTTACTTTGCCAAATATACAGCTGGCTGAAGATTAGCCTTCAAGACACAGCTCCTCATAACTCATGTAGTTTCTAAAAAATCATAGAATCACAGAATGATTTGGGTTGGAATGGACCTTAAAGATCATCTAGTTCCAACCCTCCTGCCATGGGCAGGGATATCTCTCACTAGACCAGGTTGCTCAAAGTTTCATCCAGCCTTGCCAGGGTTGCCAGGCTTCTCTGGGCAGCTTGTTCCACTGCCTCATCACCCTCAAGTAGAGAATTTATACTGGATATCTAATGTAAATTTCCCCTCTTTGAGCTTGAAAACAATATTCTTTGTCCTGTAACTACAGTTCCTGATGAAAGAATGCCTTTATCATTGACTGACTTTGGCAGCATTTAATTCAGTCATGAGAAAAACTAAGGGTCCTACTGCTGGGCTGTGCAGGGGTTGAACCTGAAAGTTCAGTCTTCATCTGTGGTGCCTAAACCCTCCTGAATCCCAATATCGTGTTGCAATTTTTTCTCTTATAAGCCAGATGCTCAAGTCTGGCCTTTACTGCATGCTATGGATCATGACTCACCACTAGTACAGTCATACTTAATGTGATCTTCCTAACAAATACCACCTTTTTTTTTTTTTTTAAGCCTTTTTTCCCCCTTTTATTTTTCTACCTGACAGGAAAAGTATGACAAAAAATGAAAAATGTATTTTTTGTTGTTTAGTATATTTTAACCACTTCAGCACTGGGAAAGTCTGAAGGAATGATAGTTGCATGAATTGTACATTTAAAATGTACACTTCTATGAAAAGGTAAAATGCCCAAACCAAACAAAAGTCCCAAGAACTGTGACACTTAATTTTATCAGTGGATGTGTCTTAGGGAGAATAAAGCAGTTTCTAGAAGTGATGTAAGCATAAAAGTTAGAGAAACATAGATCTATCCTAGATTTTTCCTATCTGCCAAGTCCTCCTTTGATTTTATTTTAATTAACACAAGATACATTTCTCAGACTTACTCAGTGTTACAAGTAAAATTCATGATGATTCTTCCAAAAAAGTTTGAATGGAGATGAATAGATAGTCCAAAATAGGTCAGAGAAGTTTCTCAGAGCTAATTACACTAATTTACTGGCACTTCTCTGAATATAATTTCAGCAGCACTACTTCCTGAATATTGGAATATTTTCAGTTTTGTAGTATCCTAGTTGCTCTGCCAAGAAATGTGATGCTTAAAACATAAGGCATTTAACTGATCTTCAGTTTCTTGTTACCAGCTAAAGAAACAACAATCTGGTAAAAAATTAGATTAATAAACTTGTTTCTACATGGGACATGGAAGCCGGCTGTACTCATCAGAGCTAGAAAATATTTGTGTCAAAGTAGGCCAAGGAAGCATCCTGGCATCAGTATTTTTTGCTGTACCTTTCCACATATTTTATCTGATGTATTGTTGTGGATGGCAATACCTTGGTGATGAGAGGGGTGCAGAGGAGGGCCTGTCCTGTGTTGGACACAGCTGGTTCCAGCTGGCTCCAGTGGATCCAGCACAGTCCAGGGAACAGCTCAGTCCCTCAGCCAAGCACACTTAAGAAAGGGCAAAATGCTGCACAGTAGCTGTGGGAGAGGAGTGAGTGAGAAAAGAGTAAGAAAAAGCCCTACAGACAGCAAGGTGAGAGCAGCAGAGGGAGGAGCTGCTCCGGGTGCCAGAGCAGGGCAGAGGTTCCTCTGCAGTTCATGGAGATTCCACTGGAGCAGATATCCACACTGCAAGCCATGGAGCTGGTAGATACTTTCTGAAGGAAGCTGCAGTCCATGGAGAGTCCACGTCTGTATCCCATGGGGAGGACCCATGATGGAGGAGGGTAAAAGTGTGAGGTGGAAGGAGCAGCACGGAAGAACTTTTGGGAACTGACCACAGCTGCCATTCCCCATTCCCGTGTTCTACTCAGCAGTGAGGTAGAGGAGTCAAGAATGAAGGAATTCAATCAGGCCTGGGAGGATAGGTAGATGGTGTTTTAGTTTTTGTTTCTCACCATTTGAAGGTATTTTAATTAGAAAAAAAAAAAAATTTCCTTAAGTAGATTCTGTTTTGTCTGTGATCATAGTAATTGGAAAATGATCCCTCTGTATGTATTTTGGCTCATGAAGGTTTTTGTCTTCTTCTCCCACTGAGGAGCAGGAAAGCATCTGGCAGTCAAAGTCAAGCCACTACACCAGTACATTAATGGCCAGTCTTCAAATTCTTTGTTTTCTTGAAGGGAGTTATATGGCAACTTATCTGCAGAAGAAAAACGAAGAGCAAGACAAGAGGATAGAAAGGTACAAAGGCCATTTGATGCCTAAAATAATATAGATTTTTCTTTTTTCAAATATTATTCAGACAGAAGTAGAATCTTTGAACTTCATACGGGCAGATTTTCGTCATTGCAAATCATATCTCCTCTGCTTCCATAATGGCAATGCCAATTTGTGACAGATGAAGATGTATTATGCCTTGAAATGATCTTGCAGTCCAAAGTGGTTTTAAAAACCTATCTTTTAGCATAATAAAAAGGACTGTGTAATGTTTATTGATTTTTTTTTGTGTGTGTGTGTGTGTACATGATTTTTTTTTCCCCAAAGTGATTCAAATTTCAGAAATAGGAAAGCATATTTGGAACTCTAATGACAAGAGTTAAAATTCCAAAGGATTCAGCAAAGGCTAAGAAATTAGCAAGACACAAGATGGGAACAGTGTAAGATATATAGTTCAGTGTATATATATATTATTATAAAGAATATAACTATATAGCTATAGAATAGTTATATATAGTTATATAGAATAGTTAGAGCTTAGTTCTCCAAGATATAACTAGAATCTAACTTGCATGTGCTATATGGTCTTTGTCACAGCTCTCTCCTTGCCTAATGCCCTTTTCCTATAGTTTTTCCATATTTCTTTGCTTTGTTATTTTCTATTCTGAATGTTCTGCTTTTTTGTCTACTTTTTTTAGCCCTCCCCCACATTACTGTCTAGTATTTTACTTTCTAGTATTTCAACCTTTCTAAACTTAGCCCTTATGACTTTCCCAGACAGTTCCAACAAATCTGTTTCATATTATGCAGAAGGAGAAAGTCCATTATTGTTGGACATACTCTGCTTTTGAGAAGCAGTAACATCTCAGGCTATGTATGCATTACTACATATGACTATATACAAAAGCTTTCTTATTTTTGAAAAAAGCACAGTAAAATCTGTGTGGTACTATATGGAGTTGTAAATCTGCATATCTTCTATAGTTCATATTTTTGCATCTTAGTCTCTGAAATCAGAATTGTTCCAGAATTTGTCCAAAATGTGCACATCTTTTTAATTATCTTTTAACTAATAAAATTGATGGACAAAAACGAGCAAACAGGTTTGGCAAGGACAGTCATTCTACCAGAATGCAGTAACAGATATAGATGACTAACAGAAACCAACAGAAATGGTAAAGACCTCGTTGTCTTGGAAATATTGCAAGGAAGTATTAACGAAGAAAGTGCTGCTGTATCATACTGATAAGTTCCAAAGTCTTATTAAAAAATGAAATATTTTAATAAATTATTAATATCAGCTTCTCAGCTGCTAAGTGCAGCTTGGATGAACTTCAGAGAGCATTAACATTACTACAAAAAACAAAGGGAGGACATGAAAGCTCATGTTTCCTGTTACACTACCAGCCAAGATATTATTGCAGCATCAAAGTAGAATTTACTTTTTCACATCTGGATTAAGAGAAAATTTAATTTTAAAAAAAAAAAATATTTAAATTTTCACAGCTGAAAAGCTTTTTCTGCTCATTCAACAAAAAGGTTTCTCCGAGCTCAATTTTCTCACTGTAGAAAAGGAACTCAGTTCCTGCCAATAGTATAGAAATTATAAGAATCTGAATATGATATTATGCTTTCATCTGTTTACTTAAGAATACAGTTTACAACAAAATTCAAAGAACTCCATTTCAGCATATGAAAATCCGGGGATTGTTTGATTTTCCGCCTCCATTTATTTGATTCTGTGGATCATCGCACTGTTCCATCCTTTCCTTTCAAGTACCAACATCCATTAAAAAATTTCTCAAATGTTGTATACTGTCATTGTTAATCTTTCACCACCTCATTGTTTTGATACCTGCTACTTCTTAGGCTATTGCTGAAAGGTTATGTTTAAAAAAATCAACATCTAACTTCAGTTAGATATGTCTATGGGTTTTTTTCCACCTCCTGTTTTGTTGCAAAGAGGAACAAAATCCTTTCTTGGTTTATGTAGTTTCTACTACAGAACAAGTGTTCCATATGAGAGGTCATTGCAGAACTTTGTTAAAAGATCTTTTCTTTCTTGAGGTTAAACTTGTTTTCTAAATTTCAGTTCTAGAAATTGGACACAGTATTTCTAAATAAATCTCAACAGGATCGCTAGACCCATGGAAAGAAGATTTGGAGAAGATTCCAGTTTACCTTTCTACTTGGTATAGCATCATAATAATTTTTCTACAGATGTTTTTCCAGTATCCTTTTAGCTTTGTTAGTAATTTTAATATTTGTATGAGCACGCTTACTTTTCCAAGTCTTGTGTGATTCATTGAATCATAGAATCAAAAGGGGTTAAAAGGATCATCTAGTTCAACCTTTCTTGGCAAAAGCATGATCTAAACAAACTGTCCCAGTATTCTGTTCAGATGAGTTTTTAAATTATCCAAGGTTGGGGGAATCCACAATTTCCCAGGGAGATTATTCCAATGGCTGATTTCTCTCATTATAAAAAAATGTTCCTCTTGTGTCCAATTGGAGTCTTCACAGGAGTAACTTTTTCCCAATATCCTTTGTCTTTTCCATGGGACTCCTTGAAAAAGAGGATCTCCATCTTCTTTGTAGCCACCTTTTAAATACTGGAACATGATGATAAGATCTTCTAAGCCTTCTTTTCTCAAAGCTGATTAAAAATAATTCTCCGAGCCTTTCATTTTAATGGCAAGCATCCTAATCATAGGGTCATCTTTGTGGCTCTTCAGTTGTCTTTGTATTCCTCTTCTAAATCCCCTCCAACCTGACTACATCTTCAATAGTAATGTCATTATGTCAATCTTTTTCCTATCTGTTATTTACTTTCAATTTATAGAAGCTAACATAACTATTATCCAAGGTCCATGATCTTGCACTTTAGACTATTTTATCTTTTCCCATCATTTTTAATATGGTTCATTTATCAATGTCTAAGTCTTTCTACACGATTTTATCAGGCTCCTTTGTACTAATATTTTCCATCTTTGTCCTATCAATATATTTCATCATCCTATACCAGTGAAAATATGAAATGGCTTTGGCCTCAAAGTTTTTTTGTAGATTTCCAATTCTTAATGATCTTTATGCCAAGACGATGAAAAATTATAGAAAAATTTTAAGTTTACTTTCCATGATTCTGCATGGAGTTTTTCAAATTTCCAATAGTGAAATTTCCATAGACACTTTAAAATTAAATCAAAGTTCCTGACACCAAAGACATATTAAGAAAACTTTAAGAATCTTCTTTCAGACTTCATATCAGATCACTAGTAAAAGTGTTACGCTATCAGACACTTTGATCAGATAGCCTAAGTAACATTAATATTAGAAAATGCCACATATCCTTTACATGAAATCATGAGATCTGGGAGTATTGCATAGAACATCACTAATCACGTTAATTAAATCATTATTAAATCACAATCATATGCAGAAAATATTAGCAGGATAATATCTACATCAAGAATACTGAAAATAATGCTTCAAAAAAATGATTTAAAAAAAATAAAAAATTCTGTGCAATCAAAATTTTTCTCCCATTTTTTGGTGTGATTTATCTCCTCGACACTCAAGATAAATCTATGGGTTTTTCAAACATAAACATTCTGATCTCAGTTGTAGCACCTTGAATCAATAAACTGCAATGTAATCTGGCTGCTGCTGGCTGATTGTACATTATCCTCCCTCTGGAAGAGAAATTCGTGCTCAACCCAACAATATTTTCAGCACACAAAGCCCCTGATCCTGAGAAAGACTTCTCTGCCAGAGATAAGGAAAAGATAGGAATAGTTCTTTGTACATCTTGACACAAGTGTTAGCTTTGTGGATAACTTTTCAGAGCCATGGTGTGTTATAAGGAGACGAAAGTAAGTTGAGAATCAGAGTGAATACCTCTGTCTCTGATTTCACCCTTCTCACCCATACTGATGTGGGAGGCTTTGATATGAGTCTCAGCAGCAGGGAGGATGCCAAGAAAACTCACCACTCTGTGATGCCACCTTGTACTCCTCTAACACTACTTTGCAGTCCAGAGGAGAAGCTATTGCACTCTGTGGCCCTTGTAACTGTTTGATGTATGGAGTCAGAGCAGCGTGCAGGGATATATTCACTCCAACACAGGACACTGTAAAATAGATACAACTTCAATGAATTCTTTCACTGCTGTGAGCAAATACTTTGACAATGACATGACTTAAGTTAACCTTCTTTCTCAGGATGACAAAAGCCCTTGTAAAATCCTGAGTGTGCTTCAGAGAGGTATATTTGTGAGTGGTACACAAAACAACACACCTAACAGGCTTTTCTATGTGTTTCTTAATTTCTGAGGATATCACTCTGGATCACTTCACATGACCTAGTTCTCATTATATGTGCTTAGAACGGTGTCCACTGATAACAAAGTTTATGTTCTAGTTTTATTTCTGAGCTATAGAGTGAAGCGAAAGATATAAAATAAACCTGGACTGAAAATGAAACATTACAATTTATTTGTTTATGTTGTTAGCTAGTGTCTAGTGTTAGTGTTAGTTAGTTGTCTATGAGATGACATGTTTTCGTTGTTTACTGTTATCAGATCTGGAAGGGAAGTTGACAGGAAAATTGCTTACTTTACAGATCACTGGTGGAGTTCCAGAAAATCAGCTGGCATGAAAAATGCCTGAGCTCATACAGAGACCAAAAAGTTTTTGTAGGACTCTTCCTGAACATCTGATGTATTAAAGAGTTATTAGGACTCAAAAGTAAAGTAATCTGCTGAAAACTTTAAAGCAGAAATATGGCTTATGAATTCAATTAGAAAATGCAATAGCAAATTGCTATAATACTATGAAATATGAATAAAAACTTGCTCATTCTTATCTCAATCTATAGAAGTAAGGGCAAACTTTACATCAGGCACATCCTCTATTTTTAATAGAATTGTTCTTATCTGGATTAAGCCCCTTCTTAAAATTAAAGAGACTTATTGAGACACAAAATATCTGTTTCCAGATTAGGGACGTTAGGGAACTAATGGTTCAGTAAGTTTTCAATTGCACAAAAGGATAGAAATTATAAGACTGTCTGCTCAATGATCCATTCTATCTTAGGCCATGACACAAAACCGAAAAAAACCCTGGAATTTTTCCATTGATTCCAAAAAGCTTTCCCAGACATTATAGCTGTCCTTACATAGCTCTTACATATGGCAATGAACCACGTGAACTATTTTAGACCTTTTCTCAGAAAAAGTCTAAGTCTTAACTGGTTGAGGGTACCCAATTTTGTATATGGGGAAAAAATATTGTTGATTGATACTTTAGTACAGCCTGTCAGGAGAAAAAAAAATAAACCAAAAAATAAAAAATCCAACCCTTTGAGCTTTGTTTAGGGAACATAAGTGGGTTTCTAAAAGAAAGTAAAAATTAATTTGAAGGCGAAATTACTTGATTAAATAGACATATCCACACCATTTATGAGTCCCTTTAGCTGCTGCAGAGGATTCTGGCTACTTATTATGAAGGAGATCCTTGTCTAACATACAGCTGCATGTTTTAGCTCTCTTGAAGACAGAAAGAAAAAGTCTCTTCTTGTTCATATGCTAACAGCAGAGATTCAAGTACAATTTTGAAACAAATATAAAGGTGTTGAGCTTGTGCGGAGAGACTTTCCTATTCCCCATTTGTTCCTCCAATGTTATTGCTTTATCTCCATAAGATATTACAGAAGGCTAAAAACCAAAATCTTAGAAAATTGTACTAGGATTAATTCATAGCTGAAAACAGAAAAAAAGAATGGTTTTAATAGAAGGAAAAAAAAAAAACCAAAAAAAACAAAAAAAGAGACCAAAAACAAACAAACAAACAAACAAAGGCAGAACTAAAGCAGAACTTGGCTGATGCAACTGATATAAACTGGACTTTTCTAATTTACATAACTGAAATCTGTCCAGGAATTTTTTTGTTGTTGTCGTTTGGTTTTGGTTTTGCTTTTTTGTTTTTGCAGGGTTTGACTTTTTAGTGCAGCCTTTTTTGATGTATTCATGTGATTCCTCAAAGTCCTCTGAGGGTAAAATCTGAAATGAATTCACTTATCTGAGAAAAAAAATATATATACACTGATATCATTGCCTAAAGAAATATTACGAAAAACAAATAAATCACAATAGCAGAATCCTTCCAGAGGGGAAAGAAACTCCAGAGACAGAGTGTTTTCTTGCACATACAGTATATTAGAGATGCAAGTTACCTCAAGGCTTTCAATTGATTTGATTTTTCTGTGGTTGGGTTAACTCAGTATTTCAAGGTCCTTGATTCTTTATTATGTTGTTGTTTTCTTTTTTATTATGTTTTTATTTTGAAATATTATGCTCAGAAGCACTATTTTGAATGTCATCTGAAGACACAGGGATGCATAAGAGCACTTACATTTTCATATGACCTCATTATTCCTTTGGTTAAAATGACTTTTGAATACTTCTTTCCTTCTGCAATCCACCTCCCTTCCCCTACTCCTGCTCTGTCTCACACATACATTTAACGTTTTGGGAGAAATGCAATTCAAAAGACCTGTTACTATGGTAAAATAAGTGAAGATATTCAGGGTTCTTGTGAAGAGTGCATGACTTTAAATCAGTTATTAAGAATGAAGTCTGGGACCATCTTCTCATGGATCTTATGCTGAGTAACTTAGAGAAGGGGAAGAACAGTGCAGTCAAAAACCATATGGGTTTATCTTTTGCAGGTTGCCCCACACTTCAGACATGATCTCAGCTATGTTGCCTATAATTGTATTTTTCCAGTCATTGTTGTCTGCCTTTACACAAAGATGGATATTGAATGAGATGCTTAAGAGACTTTGTTTCTACCACCTGAGAAAACTTTCAGGAGTCAGGCCAAAACTGATTTTTCTTCGTGTTTGTTTTTAATTTTGGCAAACTGTCAATAGCTATCCACATGTCATCTGTTGTGACTTTTTTTAAAAATAAGAAAAAATATTCACATGGTTTAGTTACATCCATTCCATTGCCATGTAGGGCGCATAATCATTTTTTTTTAACATTCTCTTAAACTACTTCTAATAGCTTTTAAAATAACTGGTACTGAATGTGGATACTATGAAGGGTTTCTGACAGAGATTACTTGATTTATAGGTTCAAGATGGACCATATATTTTACTGTATGACATTTCATAATACATTTTTAAATGTCTGAAAACTATTAAACTGTCTTAAGGATTTTACTGTTTGTTATTAATTTGTGTGTGTATGTGACATCTAAAGAGATCATTATCTCTTTGTTTTATTAATATTTAACAGTTTTATTCTATGTCAAAGACCTGAGGCATTTGGTACTTTGTTCAGTTGCAATATGTTATGCAGTTGTTACACAGGTTCCACCCATAGAGTATAGGCAGAAGGGGATTTTTCTGCCCATAGGAGTTTACAAAAACACATGAAAGGTCAGCACAATTCTCTCTAAGAACCATGACAATGAGAGCAGCAAAGGAGCACATCATGTAGTGAACGGGGTGTGCAAAAGGGATCAAAGGCAGACATGGTAATGCTCTGTGGCTGAGCAGTACAGCCTCCTCAGGCAAGGTGGGAGCTAAAACAGCGTTTCAATTCAATCCATCCTTCCTAGAGGGACATTTCTGGGGGCTCACTTCAAAGGCAACTTCCTGTGTGGAAAATTCAGATGACTTCCATCTCAGCCATTGGAGGTATAGTCAGCTGCAGTGTTGATAGCCCCCACCTTGGTTTTTGCAGATGGGGTCCTCTCTGATGAATAAAGGATAAGATCTACCAGCTCTTTGTGCTGTTGCTGTCTGATGCAACTACAACCACATTGTTTGTGTTTAAAACAAGGTTTTCTGCTAGTTGGTAATCTCTTAGTGGAGCAGGCTTGGTGGCTGTAAGTCAGAAAACTGACTAAAGACAGGTTAATAATAGAAAACAAATTGCAGTAATACTACTAATAATATAAAACAATAGGGAGAAAAAGAAAAAATAGAGAAAGATAAGATCCAAACAAGTGGTGGCAATGAAAACCATGGCTCACCACCATCACCAAGTGACTTATATCCAGCCAGTCCTCGAGCAGAGTGACCCGCTGCCACCCTCCTCCCTAGAGTGACTGCTGAGCATGATGCCAAATGGTGTGGAATGTCCATTTGGCCAGTTGGAGACAGCTGTCCTGGCTGTGTCCCCTCACAACTCCTTGTGCACCCTTGGCCCACTCACTGCTGGGGTGGGGTGAGCCATCAAAAGGCTGTGTAAGCTCTGCTCGGCCCTAACTACAATATCAGTGTGTTACCAATGCCATTTTCAGCACAAATCCAAAACATAGGCCCTTACAAGCCACTGTGAATAAATTTAACTCTATCCTAGCCAAAAGCAGTGCAAGATGAAGAAAGGAACGGTGCAAGGCAGCGTGTTTGTTGGTCAGGTCAAAAGGAGTTACACAATCAAAGTCATTGTCACAATCACAGTTTGAGGTGAATACCCCATCCTCCCTCAGGGCATAATGTATTCAAGTATTAAAAAAAAGCCCTATATAGAGTGGTATAGGTTAAACCAGAGATATTTTGTGACAGTGCAGATGTAAGAAAAGAATATTGATAAATTTCCTCTAGATATCGCAGCATACTGCTGCATAAAACACTTTAGAAACGTAGAAATGACTTCATTGGAGCAAGGCAGATACAATGTCACATGTAGATGCATTTATATACTCAATTATTTCAGTTTGCTTCTACTTATTTGTTCTGCACCTATATACTTCAGTGAATATAATTCAGATATGAGTTTTCACTGTGAAAAATCAGTAAAAAATAAAAATGACAACTGATTTGGTCTTGATATTTTTGTCACATATTTTATTACATTCCCGTGTATAACATAGTCTGTTACTTTTTATAGAAGTGTTTAGGAGCTTCTTTTGGGGAAAAGGGCACTATTTGTAAGTGTGAGCTTTTCACAGCACTCTCTTTTATTCAGACCCAGTCAAATATGATTTGAGACTAAAATTGTTCAAAATAAAAATCCATTTTATTCCTTGCAAAAAAAATCTAAATTATAGAGTGGAAACCCTTTCCAAGATCTGTATTGAAAATAAATCTACAATATTTTTGATGAAGTAGAAAAATAACATTGGTATCATATTACTGATTGTATTCCACTTCCTATTTTCTCACTTGTTTGCCTTTTTAAATTTTGTTTGTCAATAAGAAATCGGGATTACTGCTTTTTAATTTATTTTCTAACTTTCCCAACTCTTACCTATTGCAGGTTAGTATTATTTCTATAATTCTGCTAGTCTTGAGATTAATTTTTAAATTTATAATACCTTTCCTCTTATTTATTTTCTTTTATCCTTTTATCTATGCTATCTTATGCTATTTCAATTTTTTTTAAGTTTACACAGCTTATACCCGCCTTCTTCTTTTTTTTTTCTCCTACTTTCCTCTTATGCTTCTTTTTGCTCATCAATTAAAAATATGCAATTTAATTTGTCATGAAAAATCTAGAAACATGGAAAAAGCTCCTGTGTGTTATACTGCCTATTCCATATTTCATTTAACAGGAACATGAGGTAGGGTATCATCTCATAGGATGCATTAATATCTGCCACTGTTGAATGGTTTCAGTTAACAAGCACTTCTTCCTACTGTCTGTCTCTTTAGCTCAGTAAGAGCAAAAAACCCTATTCCCCTTATTTCTCTCTCTTTCATAATCAGTATTATACTTGTGTCTCATAGCAAGGAGCAGAAAATCCACATACTAGTTTCTTTGTGCCACAGCAAAACTGATTTTCCTCACAGTTCTTGAATGTTTGAGTTTTCTCCTCTGCCCTCTTTTAGCCTGAGATTATTTTTCTATATTTGATGTTCAAGTCATCCTGTGTTCCTTGTTTAACTCTTCTACTAGCACTGTGACACCTCTCTTTACCACCCTATCTATCCTCCTCTGTGGGAATGTATGGTAGGATTAGGAGGAGGATGACTTAGGACCCGATGTCCCTATCTCATCCACTTCTAAAAGCGAAAGTTATTTCTTCTCTTGATGAAGCTGAGCTGATAGACAACAGGAAGGACTGTCAGCTCCCATCTGAAACAAATCTTTCCTTCTTAACCTCTCCTCATCCCTCTTTAATTTCAAAAAATGATAAATACTGAAGCCCTGTCACTGACAAACATTTCAATGCTCACCTTGAGTATCAATTCCAAGACCACACACAGAAAAGATAGAAATGCAAATTTGTACATACTTTGAAAACATAAAGTCCTATGCAAGCACTAAGTATGATTGTGATGACTATTAGTGATCCTAAGCACTGTGTGATTTTTTAGGGCAGAACTGAGACTAGTTTGACATATCAAAGGGAAGTGAGCGTAGATTTGAGGCTCTGCTTTAACTAAGTCAATTTCACACCTGCTCCCTTTGTCAGTCCATATGTTTGTCATCAATGAAAAATCCTCTCCACACGAGTATTTGCAGTGGGAATGATTATGACACATTTCATTATCTTCACTAAATTGGATGGTTCAGTCCTTGAACTGCTGAATACCCCACACAGATCTTGTCCGCATTGCAGGCTTCACTCAGTGATAGCATAATTGAGTTGAACTCATCACACAGAGCCTCTGCTGCACAGAGGAATCTTTTCAGTTGCAGTTCAGAGCACGAAGGGATTATTTTTTTTTCCCAAATCTAAAAAAAAAAAAAAAGCTAGCCATTTTGATACCACTTAGTCAGTGAAATTGCACAATTTGAGTAAATAATCAATAAAAGCCCTTATTTATTTGAGATTTCTTAAGGATTGGTTGGAATTTCTAAAGCTACACTTTGGGGTTTTTTTATATCCAAAATGTTCTCGTCTCTGAATGAGTCCATTTTCATTGTACCTTGAAACAGTTATTGCCTCATTTATTTCTATCTAAAAATGATAATTATACCTGACAACATTTTTACTCTATTATGAAGCATTTTTCAGGTTAAAACACATTGAAGGCTTCTGTGTAATGGTGCTAAAGGGTGTTGAATCAAATTAAATATCATTTGCCTTCATTTCACTATTGCTTTTCTCTAGCAAATGCTAGAATTCAGTATTTCTGAGTGGTTTAGGAAATTAGAATTCTACCTGGGGTTACAGTTCCTATAGCCTTAGCAAAAATAATAGAATATATGTCGTGGCACAATGAACATTTAATATATATTCTTATAAATCATTGGAAATTATGTATAAGATGTTATATGAAATGCCATTTTAACAAAAGCTGTTTTGTGGTGCTAATTTTCCTCACAGGAGGCTTTCTTTCATAAATGAATAAAATCACCTAGATGCAAGATTTAAAGCCAAGTTTTACATCTGTGGCTTTCAGGACCCCATATAAACACATATCTCTATGATCTTTCAGAGGTGAGTTGGCAGTCCCTGGAGTGTGACCACAATACATAAGGTATGTGTCACCTTGTGACACTTGCTGGATTGATTCCTTCAAGTGAGGTAGTTTGAGGAATTCCTACTTTACACTTCTCAGTGGGGTTTAGAGATGAGAGAGATTTCAAGCTGCCGGGTGCCAAAGGCAGGAGCAGAACTTTAAGTTTCAAGTGAACTTTTACACTGGAATAAATACACTCACAAATTTTGCAGGTGCCTCCAGGTGGTTAAGTCTTCAGATAATTGCACAGGTATCAAGTTTTTATAGAAAAGTAAAGTACAGACAAAGAATATTCATTCATTTCTTAGTGGAAACTGCCAGCTAACAAATATGAAATGACTTAAAAATAAATTGGGAGGGTGGACTTGTTTAAGTTTTGACCCTTGTTTTTGTTGTTTTTTTATGTTTTTTCTTTTGGTTGTAATAATATGCAAGAGTTTCCTAATAGGAATGGTCACAAGGAAACAGCTAATCATTTCCCACTTGCAGATTTTTTTTTTTAATATTCTTATTAACCCTTCCACTTTAAATATTATGTCACGCAAACACAAAAAAATATTATTTTTATGCTGATGTATTGTACAAGTGTCTTACACCACTCTTTTTTAAATTAAAGGAGTTTTAGCCCCAACAATTGAAGCATTATGACTCAGTTTGTGTCTTGGATCAAGATGAAGAGAGAGAGAAGGGATGGTAGATTTTAATGCGAAGGATTTCCATGTTCAAATGGCAACTTATTTATTACAAGATCTCTGGTATCGTGAGCAATGTGAATTAGTTTTCAAGCAGATGAGTTTTTCTCTCAAACATCAGTAGGTAAAGCAGGCAGAAATGCTATATGTGAAGCCACATTGTCTTGCAGAACAGGGTCTCTCCACCAGATCTGGATCTTTAAGTGAAACAGCAGTACTTCCATCATCCATAACACAGAAACCATGGTTTATCAGATAATTTGAATGAAACCATTGAAAAGACAGTGGGGCTAGCCTCATATGTGAATGTAGATAGTTCAAATTCCCTTAATGCTTACTAGCCCTTCCTCTGCTAGCAAGATTCATCAGAAAATCATACCTTTAGATACAGAAAAAAGGACCAGAGAAGTAATGGATAATTTTTGATGATCTACATGACTTGCTTTGTGATGAAATAAATTTGTTCACAATATTATGTCTTGAATGACATTTCCACTGAACAAAGTTCCCAATATCTTGCTGACTTTGTTTTAGAGAATGTTAGGTAAAATGATATTAACATTTTATTAGTAGGTGTAGTATTTTCTTTATAGCTTTGAATTTTCTTCTTGAAAAAGATTAAAAATTTTCCAACTCTAGGAAAGACATAAAATATAATTAAAATGGTCAAAAAACCCCAATGAAAATACAGCTAGGGAAGGCTAAAAGAGAATTATCTCATCAGAGTTGAAATTATGGTATGAAATGGGAGGAGAGGGAATGTAAGGTGTATGTGTATAGTGCTCCCGTGTGAAAGCCATCAATCCACCTTAGTATCCATTATAAATATGCAGCACAAGTAGTACACAGGGGGCAAAGAAAGGAAGATTAATTTTTTTTTTTTTTTTAAACGTATGTCCAGAGTTGGCGTGGAATAAAATACACTAATACACTTATGAACTCTTCAGGGGCACATACTTAGTTCTTAACAGCCAAAATTTGTTCACATTCTGTAAGAATGCATCATTATTTGAAAACTAAAATATTTGTAGAAGCAAAGGATTTTAATTCCAGAAATCTATCACAGATTTATTTCCTAAAATTTTCTAATTGTATTTAAAACATACTAGTTGACATTGTATAGTCATTGTTTAATAATTTTTAATTCATTTGCTAATCTTTGTAGTAAAATTAATCCTGATGAAATAACTTGGCAATAATGGGGTTGCCAAAAGTGTATACAGAGGTTTTGCAGTGTAAAATCAGTGCTAAGGACTGGGTGTTCTCTCTTTCAGTTCTTTTTCTATTAATGATAGATGTAAGAGTTCAGTAGTCAGAGAGAAGAAGAAGCTTTATATACCTTTTAGAGATTCTGGGGTTTTTTTGAGCACTTAGAAATGGTGATTTTGGATATTAGAAAAAGAGCAAACTTTTTCAGAAGTGAAACAAGTAAGGTAACATTTTTGAAAAGAAAATCTTTTTCATTTGGCTTAAGTATAAAATCAGAGTACAGAACAAAAATGGAACAAAAAATATATTTTATCCCCAAATACCTATTACTATCAATTAACATAATTTTTAAAGATTTAAGTGGCATTCAGACTCAGTCTATCTTATTAATGAAAATAAGTTACTTTTTCATTTAACCTTTTGAAAGAAACTTCATTTAAAAAGTAGCTATACTATAACTGGAACAACAAATGGAGAATATCTATGTGCAAGAATTCATAGAACCTTTTTTTTTTCATTCAAAGCCTATATTTCTATCTATCTATCATCTATCTTCCAATAGCTATCATGGTGCAGGGATTTCTTGTGAATAATTATTTGGCAGGTCTAAAGTGAGAATGATACACCACATAGCTTGCTTCATGCTGACATTTAAAAACACAAGACAAAACAAAACAAAACAAAAAAAAACCCAAACAAACAAACAAACAAACAAAAACCAAAACCAAAAAAAAAAACACTCCCAACAAAGCAAAAGGAAAGAAGAGGGGAAAAAATTGAAATATTTATTGAATCTGTTTTGTTGTGAGACATTTTTGATTGATGATTTTTAAAATATATTCAACAGAACCTATTATACTCCCTGATTATTAATAAGAAAAACATGACCCAGGCAAATTTGTTTGTCAGTGACATTATATCAGTTTATAGTATGGTGTCATGATACTACTTTCCTTGAATACTGAAAGAATATTTTGTGTTCCATTTCTAGAGTTTTTCTTTGTGATTTTTCCTTGATTAACTCACAGTTGTCATAGAAGTAGTTGTCTTTGATAAATTTGCCTTTCTCCAAAACCAGCATGATCTCCATTGACACGTCAAAATTAAAAATACAGAGACAACAATGCTGCTGATATGTTTGTAGTATGCAATGGAATGAAAAGTTCATGTTTATTAACTTTTTCCAGTGCTCATTTATTCATTTTCTTTTCAGTAGATATTTGATATTTTTCGAATCCATTACTTCATATGGCAACAGTGAACTAGACAATCATGTCACTTCTCATGCAGCAACATCCTAAGAGGACATCTCTTCAACGTGCTAAATAGATTTCCAGGCATATTGAGAAAAAAATCACTTCACTAGATTGGAAGCAATGAATTAAAATTTGCTTTGACTTTTGAGATTTCAGAAGCCTTTTTACAGCTTATCTTCATGTACTTTTGCCCACATTAAAGTCCAATGACATAATTTAAAAAAAAAAAAAAATAGTAGGTTCTTTTAAAAATTAATTTCTATCTTTCAGGTTCTAAATAATACATCAGTATATTTTTAAAATCTGTTTTGTTCAACCTGTCATTTAATCCACAGAAACCCTTAGATGTAGACTGTGAATTATCTTCTTCAAAGAAATATGCTTAGATTATTTTTTTAATGCAAATGTCTTGTTCTGAGGTTCTCTGAAGACTTCCCCTGTGTTTTAACTATTTTCTTTAGAAGCTTCAACTTTTTCTTAGAATTTGTTTTCCTATATGTTGTCATGTTCTTCTGGTGATGTTCCATTATTTAATGTCCCAAGACCAAAGAACTACAAAAGCCACTCGCTGCTTGTTTAGATCAAAATATCAATTTAATCTTCTGAGAATTGTTCAACATATCCATCCCAATTCAAGTTCTAGCTGATGTCATGCAGGGACTAAGGTTATAATGGATATACTCCACATATCTGTGACTTCCAACTCTGCTTCTCATTGCATTATCCATGGTTTATTACATTATTTTTAGCAACTATTTTGAATGCTTTCCTGCTTTGGAGGAAACGAATGTATGTAAAACTTTATAATAATTTTAAAATTCCATTAATGTCCATTCTCAAAATTATATTTACTTTTTATTTTATTTTGAGTCTATTTAAATTTTCAAGAAGCAGCTTTACAGATACTTTGTTCCATAATAGTACAGATGTTAATTTGTCAGGAATTTTGATGAAAAGAAGTGAAATATGATGGAATATTGGATGTTTTAAATGTGCTTGTTTATATCATGACAGTAAGCTTGCTTATTATGGTTGTAGTAACCAAAATTATAATTGAAATTTATTTATTTTAAAGAAGACCTGCAATTTTTTGAATAATACAATGCCATTTTACCAGGCTTTCTACAAAACTTGGCATTGTCTATTAAATTATATAAATATTAGATCACTACTTTGACATTTTCTTTTTGTCTGCTATTAATGAGATTAAGAACCCTGCTAAAATAAGAATTCAAAAGAAAGCTTAAAGTAGAAAAAATCCCTCATTCTCCGAGTCTTGAATAGTCTTCAAAATCATATTGGTATTTCATTGATGACAGTGAGTTGGTGGAGTCACAATTTGTTCATGGTCAGCTCCAATATCTTTGCAAACTAGTGTGCAACAGTATTTAAAGACAGTGTCAGAACAGCTTTTTCAAAAATAGATAAATATTTCATTTAATTGTCAATGTTCTTTATTGTTTGCAATTAAATGACTTGTAGAGGCTGCTGGTCAGATTTCATGTAATTCTTGGCTAGAAGTGCAACTATTTTGTTTCGGAGTTTTTTTTGCTGGTTTGGTTTGGTTTAGGTAGTACAGCAAGCTAGGAGGAATAAACTAATATGTTTGTTATCTATGAAAATACCTTTAATAAAATCAAATCTCACTGCAAGTCTTTTGAGGATCAGTTTTAGCATTCTAGTTATAGTGTCTCCCTAAAGATTTAATTCTGAAAGACAGAAGAAAGGAATATATGAAAGTTATTTAAATATATATATATATGTATTCTAAAATTGATACAAAAATTGTTAGCCCATCCAGGGCCACTCTATCATCTTACAACTGTTGTAGAAATATTTTCCTTTACCTCAGGATAAGAAATGTATTAGCAAACTGGAGTAACTTCAACAGAGAGCACATGGAACACTCGGAGATGAGCATTTGCCCTGGGAAAAGGGGCTGAAGGACCAGAACTGGCTCATCCTAAGGAACATGAAACTTTGGGGGACCTAACTGCACCTCCCCAGTCCATCAAGTTTTTGGGTAGACAAAGGCAGGCTCTTTAAAACCTTTCTGGCAGAGTAAAAAGACAATGGATATAAATTGCAGTAAGCAATTTTTTCCCCAAGAAGACAGTCAGGTAGCAAAGTTGGCTACCCAGAAAGGTTGTTCTCTTTGTCCTTTGGGGTCCTTTTTAAATCCTGACTGAACAAAGCTCTGAGCAACCTGGTCTGACCTCATAGATGATCATGCTCTGAGCAAGCAGCTGGGCTGGCAATCTCTTGAACATGAGGTAGATTCTGCTCCTATGACTGTGATAAAACAGGCACAGGCTCATTGCAGAGTAGTCTGTCAGCTTATACTGCTTTTTCCACAGATAAAAGTCAGGATACTCCACACCTGAAATATCTTTCCATATTATAAGATTCTGGCCATTTAAGAAAGTATTTGATCTTCTAGCAGTTGTGGTAGGTGGATTTTGGCTGGGTGCCAGGTGTCCACCAAGCTGTTCTATCACAGCCTTCTTCAGCAGGACAGGGAGAAAATAACATGGAAAGAGCCCCTTGTGGATGAAGGTGATTTAGTAAAGAAAGAAACAGAACTCATGCACATGGGAGCAAAGGAAAACCAATGTCTTCTTTGTTTTCCAACCACTTCCCAACCACAGGAAGCAAGGTTTTAGCACGCACAGTGGTTGCTCTGGAAGATAAACATCATAAATAATGAATGCCTTCCCTTCCTCCTCTCTTCTCTTAGATTTTATATCTGAGCTGACACTCTGTGGTCTGGAATGACTCTTTGATCATTTGGGGTCAGCTGTCTTGGCTATGTCACCTCACAAAATCTTACACAGCCCCCAGCCTACTGGTGAGTGTGGAGAACATCAAGGAACAGAGCTGATGCTGTGCTGGCACTGCTCAGCAGTAGCCAAAAAACCAGTATGTTATCAACACCTTTCTAGCTACCAATGCAAAGCACAGCATAGTGAGGGCTGCTGTGGGGAAAAAAATCCCATCTCATCAGATTCAGTACACCAGCATTCTGCTGAAGCCATTAGAAAAGTGTATTTCAGTCTTCTTTCTGGGCACTAGGCATGGGCAATAGCTTTTATTTAGTTTTAGCACTCTGAGATCTATGAAGGTCTTATCACAGCCTTAAAAAATAATGCGGGAGAGCTTAATCTACAAGCTAATTTATTGTTTATGGAATTCTGTTAGCAGTTGTTAGTCTGCCTTCACTGAGCCTGATAGGGAATAATCAATGCATTTAAAATTAAACAAGGAAAAAAGATGTTGGGGGTGCATGAAAGAGAAGAGAAAGAAAATAAATTAGGCTTGTCTTGTCACAGTCTTCAGTGATTTCACTCAGTGAAAAGCAGAGTTGCAGTTTTTCAGTCAAACAGAAAACGATTCTGAAAGAACTACAAAATTAAGCATCGTCTGTTTAATTCATATGCATAATAAATTGTGGCATTTCCAATTGTCTCCTGCCATTACACAGGAACCCTATTCAAATGGATTACCAAAGGCAACATTGAGGTCAAGGAAACAAATCCTGCAGACTCCTCTTGAACAGCTCATTGATTTCCACACTGCAGCTAAATTTCTCATTTATATTTTAAATTCATTATGGTTAAAAAAACCCACCAAACCAAACAAACAAAAAAACCAACCAGCCAACCAACACCACCACCACCACCAACAACAACAACAACAAAAAAAAACCAACCAAACAAACAAAAAAATAGAAAAAAGCCCAACAACAACAAAAAAACCCACAAATCCTTAAGATAAAAGGAAAGAGATAGTTTAGTAAATCAGTACAGAAGCTTTTATTCCCTGCAGCTCCCACTGGATTGCAGATTTATTCCTTTGGGACTCGATTATTTCAAATACCTTACATTCTTATGGCAATAAATATAAAAATCATGCAACATTTCTTGGTTTTAAAATTATTCAATCCTTCAGAAACTACATTTTTGGTTTTTCTTCAGTTCATATGAAATAAATTAATGGTGTGTTATTTCCTTTCTAAATAATTCTTGGCTTTGTGGGATTTTTATTTTTCTGATTTAAAATATGAAAAAAAGAATACTTAAATCTATGGCGTATTTGTAAAAAAGTACTCGTTGTAACAAGGAATTAAAAAAAAAACAACAAAAAACTTGTTTGTATTTCTTAGGAAATAGTCTTTGCTATTTTTTGTATCACATGCCAGCTGATAACTGAAATGACTCTGTGTGGAAGGTCAGACAGCTACAGAAGCTGATCTGGGTAGTGCTGCAGACCTCCTGGCCCTGGTACAGTGGGAGCCGTGAGAGAGATAAACTCTAAGAAAGAGCAAGTGAAGCCGCCACTTCTGACTGCTCTGATGAGAGAGAATGTGGACATTGCTGGCACAAAAGGACGCAACAGGCACTTGATAACCAAAAAGATTTTGTTGCTAAGGGAGCAGGGGCAAAGAGGTCTGAATAGAAAATTTTGTGCAAAAGTTTGAGAACTAAAAATATTGGTGATTAGTGCAATAAAGTGGCTTAGTTTTGCTTGCACTGCATGGTGCATTTCTTTCAATCGCTGCAAATGGTGCCCTGTGTAAGGAACAATTATTTTCCCAGCTGCCATCCAGCAGTGAGCCCCATGGCACTGAAGTGCTGTTGAAAGGATGCAGGAGCTCAGCAAGCATCAATCCCTTCAGATTTTGAAAGTGAGCTGTGTGGAACATGGGCAATAATATGTCTTCAGAAGAGAAACATGTTTTCAAACTTATGTCTAAACTCTTAGAGAGGAACAACAAATTGGTTCTTCTCGCTCTCTTGAGCTGATTTTACACTGAGAAGAATCACATGTCAAAGGGTTAAATGCCAGCACGGGGAGTTATGGGATAAAGTAGGGGTGAAACTCTGGGATCAGGTGACTAAAGGTGATAAGAGAGCAGTTGGTTTGTTATCTCTGTGGCGAGCTGTCTTAGAAACTCTCAAAGCCCAAGAAGGTTCCGGGAAAGGATTGTCTCCCACTACTTTCAATCACTGCAACTCTGTGTTGCTAAAACTAAGATGGCTCCTACCTCTTTTTACAGAGATTCTGCAGGACATGTTATTCTTTTTAAGAAAAATTCATCATCCGGTGTCTTCTTGAAACTTCATTGCATTAATCTCTTTCTGCTTTCACACTGCATGTGGATTCTCTTTCCTGTTTAGTGTTGCTATTATTTTATTTTGTACTTGTTTTTTTTTTTTTTTTGACTCAGACTAGAAGAGAAATGAAATGTCAGTGCACATTCTGAAGTGAGACTAAAAAACTTAAACGGACTTTAACTACAGCTATATATATCTCTACCAGTCGGTATTTATGTCTTTCTGTATCTCTAATCTATCTTCATTCTCTAATCCATGCTATGCCTGTAAGACCACACAGGTTCCAAGAGAAAGAGGAAACATGAAAATGACCATGCAGACCTCTTGGTTTATTTTCTCAGTAATTGTATTCTACTTCTCAGTATTTATTTCAGCAGGATGTTTTTTGACCACGATTTCATATCCACCCTCCAAAGTATATGTCTTTCAGGAGATAAAACCACAAGTATTTAGTCACAGTGGACTCAGTACTGGATACAGGATGCATAGTATAGACAGATCTTCTGTTTACATTTTGTCACCTGGCTTCAATATCAATGAACATGATCTGTCAAGTTATTCAGTTTATACCTTTTCAAATTAAGCACCTCTAATCAAACAGTATATTTTTATATCTATCAAAAGAAAAGCACTGGAGCTACTGTTATACAATCTACTCTTAGTACATTGTGGATGATGATATACTTTGTACCAACAGTATCACACCCAACCTTTCCTGGCATCTCTACATTTGTTTGGTTTTCTACCTGATCCTTCAAAGGACTGTTATCAATAATAGTCTCACCCACAGTTGCAGCCTTGAGTGAAGACTGGCTTTGTTGATTACTAGAAACAACATGCTGGATTTTTTTTATTGCAAATGAGACAAAAGGTCTACTGTCACATACATTATCCAGAAAAGGATAATAAATAAAATATATAACCACAAAACCTGACAAAAGCAAAGTTTGAGATTTTTAGGATCCTAGTTGACCATGTGCACTAAGACCTTGCATGTTTAAATTCACTCTCTTTTCCAGTGACATCCTTTAACACATTTCACTTTTGGCAGAATGGAGAAAAAATCTATAATGATAATATCTATTCTCACATTTTTTCACAAGATATCTCGCTTTATCCTCTCTGTACCATCTTTAAGTACTCATATGACACCATCCTGACTGTCTAAAAATATTTATCTGTCCATTTTACTGCAAAATTAAAGACTTTCTGAAATTATAATGTATCTCAGTAGAGCTGGATCCATGATTATTATTCAGTTTAGTTCATCTCATAAATCATTAACAGACACAACCAAAATCATAATGCAATAGTAATACATGTTGATATTAAACATTTACAGATATTGATAAAAAACTGCTGGATAGATGGTGTTTTAATAACAGGTTGCTAAATAGTGGCTCTGATGAATAACTAACTTTTCATTTTTCAGCTGCAGGGGGGTTTCTTGCCTTCTCATTACTAAAAATTCAAAATATTCTACGTTTAAATCCTTTATTTGAAAATGCTATATTTTACTTAATTTTTTTTCTGAGAAAAACGTCCATGTCAGTCCATCTTAACCATATTGATTACCACAGACTTGGTTCAAGTTTTGTAGTTTTTCAAGAATATTAGATTCTCCAGCATCTTGGGTTGGAAGAAGATAGGAAATTGCATTTACACAAAGGCCAATCATTCTTAGGGTGTGATCTTCAAGGATCTGTTAGACTGTTCACATTTTTTAGAGCTTAACTCTGCAATAGGAAAAATGCAAATTAATGAACTCTGATTAGAGAAAGCAGAGCTTGCCTCCCTAAGTGTTAAGTGGACTTGCCCAAAGGCAGCAATACTCTGCCCCTATTTCCTTGCTGCCATTCCTAAATCCTGAACAAATATGGCCATTCCTATTGCTCATAAGAGCAGTCTTCTGGGCAGGTTTTACAGATATTACCAAACCAGAAGGTTAAAGTGTCCTGTTGTTTTGACCTGCTACAGCTTGCACTGTCTATTGATGGTTTTCATCATTGCTCTGAGTGTCCAGTCTTGTTGGGTTTGATGAGCCAGAAATTCAGACTGTCACATTGCCTTAGAAGGGCACAATCCCTTGTGTCTCCTGATGATTTTCACTGCTCATACTTGAAGTCTCAATGTGCTGAAGTACTTTGTTAGATTGTGAAGGTCGTCCTGTCAGAAAGTGCTTCCAATTTCAGAATTCCTGTGCTTCATTGTAAGGCTTTTCTCCTGTGCCTAGACAAACTTGCAATCACAGAGCTTTGGAAAATTCTTTTTTTAGTGTCTCCTAAAAGCATCTGTGATCACCAGAGAAAGGCTCTTGCAAGAAATTAATGTCATTGTTCTAGTCTCATTCCTTGTTAATGACTTGTGAGAACAGATTCGTTTTGTGCTTGCTTCAACCCTCATTAGAGTTTGTCAATTGGGAAAGAGAACAGGGAAACAAGTACACTTTATCCTTTAAGTTACACGAAAAAGGTTACAGCTAAGTAGCTTCATACCGTATATCAAACAGTTGAAGATAAACGTATGTCAATGGTCTTAGAAATCATGTACTTAGTGTTTAAATCACTGTGGATCCTATTTGGAGACTGCGACCATTTCTACGAAGAAAATCTATCTCAGTTCATCTGAGACATGCAAAAATCCAAATGGAATATTGAAAGGCAAAAATAAAATATTAAAAGATAGAGTAGGTGTGTGGGAGGTGTATGCAATCACAAATATACATGTAGCTGCAAAAATATTTGTTTACAATTTCTATCTGACATTTATGACTGCATAATTTTTTTACAAGTATGACAGTTAGCAAAACATTGCTAACTCCATCTTTTAATTAGAGATATTGAGAACCAGTGACATATTAAAAATATCAAATAAAAAAAGGAAATGCTAATTATACTAATATAATTATACACTATGGCCTTTATAACTCTTCATTTGGTTTTCAAGTTATAAAATATGAAAAAATCATATTTGGAAAATAAAACATTTTTCTCAGCTGAACAAGATTTCAAGGTTGAGTTTCCTCAGCGACATAGTTCTTATGTCTGCTCAGCATACTTACGTGTAACTGGTTCCACTGTGAGTTGTAAAAGAAGTATGTGACAGATACTTTAAATAGAAAAAGGGAGTTTAACTAAAATTCTTAGTGTTTAACTAAAGCCTCCTACATTACATATTCAGACTTTCTATTTCCAGTGAAAGAGAGATTGTGTAAATTTAGGATGAGTATTTTATGCCAGAACAAAGTGTCATGTTAGCAGTGGCAACGGACTTTTTATGGAGTTTCAAGAAGAGCAGGAATGGGAGAAACGCTGGAGGCTGGAGAAGTAAAACACAAGGGCGAGCTCTGGGGTCAGAGGAAGAGCAGAAGAGAGGCTGAGGGTCAATGCCATGAGGACAAAGATACATGTCAGGATGGCTAAATAAAAGCAAGAAAAATGATACAGTGGAACAGTAAGGAAAATCTGATCATTGACTGATTTCAGGACCCATCTCAGAGTGCAGTTTCTGACTTTAAAAAGCTTGTTTAAGTCTTGCATATTATTTAAGAACATAAGGAACATTAGAAATTGAGACATATTGTTTAACTAGTTCTTCCCCTTTTCCAAGTGTATGCTTTTATAGTGACAGGACTTAGCTGTGAGCCTGAAAAGCTTTGAATGCACAGAGTATGTACACTCTCCTTCTTTGACATATAGTTGGTATTCCATATGAGGTCTGACTAAGCACCACACAGATGTAAAGGATGCTGTGAAATTTCTGGACTCATTAATTCTGCAGCAAAGTTAAAAGGTTGATGTGTTTGTTCAGGGCCAGTGTTTTAGATTGGTTTCCAGATCAGAGATATCTCATTAAGTACTGGTAACTAGGATCAGGGAAGGAAAACAGTTTAAAAAATGCACTTCTGCTCCAGAAGGCATTGTTTAGCAGTTTTCAAATGCAAGCTCAGTACTACAGAAACACAAAAGGGTTGAAGTTTAAAAATACCACTGGAGTTTATCTGATCCAACCTTCCTGCTCAAACAGTAACATTTCTAGTCGATTACTTTTGATCAGATGACCTTTTAATGTCTCCAAGGTGGGATATTCCACAAATTATTCGAGCAGCACTGCCAGTGTTCAGTCGCCCTCACAGGGAAAAAAAAAATCCTGATATTCAGGGGAAACCTCCTGTGCTTCACTTTATGTCCATTTACTCTGTTCCTTTCACTGTAATCAATTTCACTTTGACTTCTTTGAAACTGTCTACTTTTTATTCTTAGATAAAAAATAGAATTACAGAAGAAGGAAGATGAAAGTAGATATCAAATTTTGGGACCTTTCTTTAAGAGTATATGGTAAGACAACAGAATAAGTATTCATTAGAGTGTGGATTCTTAGAGTGGAAAAATGCTATGGACAAATGCTTCTTCTAAAGACAGAAAAAGAATATTTACATTACAATAAGTGTTTCTGTGCAAAGGATGGCAATTTAATCAAGTATGAACTGAAAATGCTGATGATCTGAATTTTTTTAAGGAATCTTTCTATGCCTTCAGATTTGCCTTTACTGAATAGTTATTTAAACATATAAAATAAATAGAGTTTTAAAATAATAAATATATGTTTAAATATGCAAACAATAAAAACTGATGTTATTATGATCATAGTATCATAAAATGAAACCCATATTCTAAAACAAATTTTCTGGACTTATACAAAAAGATACTTGACCTTCCAAAGACAACGCAAAGTGAAAAGCTATCTTGGAAAACTATCACTCTATTTTAACTCAGGCCCTCTAGACTGAAATTCATGGTGAAGTCAATCTGTCTGAACTGTTTTCACGAGAACTAAATGAATACTGAATATGGGCCTCAATTTTAAGTCCAATGTACCTCTGAAAAAGTTACATCTCTGCTTGTATCTGACTGTTGTCAGCAAAAAACACAGGCACTATAATGAAAACCACTGACCAAACCAATCTATCTTTCATTCCTTGCATAAAAATTTGCATAAGTAAGTGATGGAAGTCCCTGAAACCAGCTGTGCTACCAGACTGCATCAAGGTTGTTTCCTACTGTAATACAAATGACAAATTAATGTAGCCTCTCAGAGAAGCACACTAAAATATACTGCTTTCATTAACTTGCCAAGGTGAAATCCTGAAATGAACAAACAAAATTACAAAAACAAAAACAAACAAAAAAACAAAAAACAAAAACAAACAAAAAAAACAAACAAAAAACCCAAACCAACCAACGAAAAAAAAAAAAGGGAGAGCAAGAGTGCTTTGCTTTCTCTGGCTGTCTTTACTCACCTCCAGTGAAGATGGGAGATCATTTGCCACTTAAAAGTGAACTCGTTATCTAACAAACACCCTCCTTTTCTGCTTCTGATACACTTTAGTTTCACAACACCAGGTTGTTCTTAAGTGGTATGGCTGAGCTCTGTATTGCTTTTCTGACAGAGTTTCAAAGTGATTGCATCTCTTTCCTGGGACTTAACATTATAAATTTTCTACACAGTTTCTGAGAGGTGTAATTTCCTGTCAGAATATGTCTAGAGATTGTGTCTTAATTGAAGAACATCCCAGATGAATGAAAAAAAATTCATATCTTACTAACCATATAAATTTCAACGGCACAGCTGTATAGCAGCAAACAGATATCTGTGGGTTATCTGCGTAGGTTTTGTCTGCATAAAAAATTGGTTGCTGTTAGTTGGTTGGTTGGTTGGTTGGTTGGTTGGTTGGTTGGTTGGTTGGTAAGATTGTTCTTTTCTAGACAGGCCCACCATCTCTTCTTTGACCTCCAGACAGATTTGGGCATTATATATTGAAGTAGTTATCCACAGTGGGACCATTCAGATGCAAAGAGATTCATCTGTGTATGGATTTTACACAGCCTCGCTCATATTCAGTGGTAGATTTAGGTTGTCCTATTTTCCATGCAATATCAGAATTTAAAAAACCAGATTCATGTTGTTGAAATATGTGCCACAAATTGTGACCACAGAAGCAGGGATACATAGCAGAAGTTGTCAGCTCTAATCCTGCTTACTTCTGGAATTTTGAAAGCTTAGTACTATCACGAATAGCATGAATAACTCATTTTAGTGAAAGTTATCATTTAAGTCTTATGCTTAGAAAATTACATTTAGCCAATGACTTTAACAGAATGATGTGAAAAGATGCATTAAAATTTTAAAAATAAATAAATTAATAATGGGTGTGGTAATCATGTATGAAACACCTTATTTATATCCTAAATTAAATTCTGCTTCCCTATCCTTGCCTTTCCAGTTCATATTGAAGAAACTGGCATGTGTTGTATACAGCAGATGGACATGCTGTGGCATACACAGATTCTCAGCACAGTTCTGGCACATATATTTTCTGCTGAATTTGCTAGCTAGTAAGAACTTCAGCAGCAGTTGTTTCACAGAAAATGTTGTTCGCTGGCACTATATTAGAAATAATTAGGCCAGAATGAATCAATGAAACCAAATGAATAAGTCAACTTTAAATCAGGCTGGGTGATTTTTTAATAGATATATATATCTTCACACTTTTTTCTGTAGTTTTAACTGGAAGATATATTATTAAAAAGAAGAAATGCAGTTCTCATCCTGAATCCTCTACTAAGACACTTATGCAACAACTTATTCTCTCTGAAAACTACTGCTACAGCTCTGGTAGGTTTTGCCCATTTAGGGAGGGCAGAACCTCAAGAAAATGGTACCAGAAAACTCCACAGGTAGATGCAAAGGTTTTCTCATTGCTGCATCTTGTGCATCCTGAGGTGTTTTTGGCTTGGGGTTGTTTTGGTTTTTTCTGTTGTTGTTGTTTGTTTAGTTGGTCTTTTTGGAGTTTTGTTTGTTTGTTTTCGTTTTTATTTTTTTTAATTCCTTGTAAGCTAGCTAGTCCTATTTGATTCAGAGTAGTTGACCTTATATTCCTTTCTTGAATGTAGTAGAATGTCAGTTTTAATTCTTATAGTATACCTTTTCTTAGCATTTTTAATGCTATCAGAAAGATAACCATATACATGCTTAACCAAAGATAGGTAGATACTCAAACAGATATTTGATTTATCCTATCATTTCTGGACAACTCACCGGTCAGTGTGACACAGAATAAAAATGTGCTTTTCTTAAAAATTGTTAAATCCTTTTATTATTCCTTATCTTGTTCATATGGTGAAAACAATGAATTGTGAGGCGAGCAGGAAGGAATAATCACAGAATCACATAATCCTTTAGGTTGGTCAAGATCTCCAAGATCATTAAGCCCAACTTGAATCACCACCTTGTCAAGTAGACTATAGCACTACATGATATGTCCATTTGCTTCTTCAATAACTCCAGGGGTGGTGAAATTGCCACTCCATTCCAATACTTAACAACCCTTTCCATGAAGGTATAATTCCTGATGTTCAGCCTGAACATCCCCTGGCACAGCTTCAGGTTTTGTCCTCTTCTCCTGCCGTTGGTTGCCTGGGAGAAGAGGCTGACACACACCTTGATACAACCTCCTTTCAGGCAGTTGTAGAAAGCTACTACGTAATCCCTTCCCATCATATCTTTGCCCCTTAAAGATTGTAACAGTTGTCCAGTTTTCTCTCAGTAGATTATAACATTTGCCTGTACATAGATAAGGATGATAGCTGAAGTAAAATTGCATCATTAAATAAAATATACCCATGTGTATTTACACTTGGAATTCATTCACATTTTAGTTCTTCATTTGCAGCATGACAAGTTTTGACCCTCAGTTTGAGACTGCTATATTGATAATTGTCCTGATGATTGACAGTCATGCAGGGTCTTTCTGACAGTAACTAAGAGATTATGTTCATGGCTTTTCTTTTAAACCTTGGCAATTTTGCCATTTATTAAAAAATGTACTAAACAAGACTGCTCTCATCCTTGATGAATAGTATCTTCTCATTAACTACATATATTTGAGTTATAATTTCATACCAAATACCAATAGCTCAGTAGTGAACAAAGAAAATGAAAATGCAATTACCCTGAATTTAGGAGTGAAGATAAGCATTCAAGCATTTCAGCATTTAAATTATTGATATCAGTATCTGTCATTTCTCTCGTTGCTCTGGGGTCTTTCTTTGACTTCTCTAGTTAACACTATTAAAGTTTATTACCTGGAGAACTACTTGTCACCTTAAAGGGAAAAGAATATTTAGTGACAACTGATACTATCTTTTGCTGTCTCATGGCAGGATTATACTTGTAGTTCTTTTTGGAAATTGACCTGCTGACCTCACCCTTATTTATTCACAGCATGTGCTGTTACCTATGTAGAAATCTGCTGGAAAGTCTTCTTACTTATCACATAAAATGACAAATAGAAAATCCTGCTGCATAGGTTTGTCTTTGTGTAGTCTATCTGTATTTTAATTCTGCATCTTACGGGTATCTCAGGATTTGACCTGATGTTTTTTGCTATGTTGAGGATGCTTTGTATC
Source organism: Acridotheres tristis (assembly GCA_037013685.1). Classification (NCBI taxonomy): domain Eukaryota; kingdom Metazoa; phylum Chordata; class Aves; order Passeriformes; family Sturnidae; genus Acridotheres; species Acridotheres tristis. Next base: position 95,989,704 of record CM072886.1, on the reverse strand, counting down.
ACATATACTTACCCTGATGGAACACATATGTTCAATATGTTTCTTTTTTTCTTTACAAAATCAAATAGGTAAGAATCAGATTATTGATTTACATTTTATAACTCTAGTTATAAAATCTAATTTCTGAGGTGTGCAAAGCGACTGATGTATTTTAGTTCTCTACTTCACATATGAACACAAATTTATGTTTTACATGACTCTTCACTTAAATGATTTGCCAATATTTTGCCTTCTTTTTCACCCCTAGCTTGTGTGAAATTATAAGCTGACATAGTATTAGCTCAATTTCACGAATATTAATGTCTGTTCATTTGCCACTGGTTACTGGGCTGCCTGTACATCAAATTACACAAAAGAAATTGCATTGATTTGCTCTAGCAAAATGAGTACTTCTCACCTAAATTAACACAATCATTGAAAACACATTAGCACAACGACTAAAAGGTGAAAATGGTTAGTTCAGTAGGACCTACTAAAGCAATAATTTGATCTGTAGGTCTAAAGTTGACCTGACTGAATGACTGTATATTTTTGAGAGGCAAGAAGAAGACACTCCATGGAAGCCAGGAAACTGGGGAAAAATAAATTAATTTTCACTTTCTAAAATCAAACTAATCATTGTTGTTAATAGCACATTTTTTCATTAGACAGATAATTTTGCTTTATACTGTCATCATATAGCAAAACTTTATCTTTTCTTTGTTCTCTTTTCTGGAAGAACGAAGAAGAGCACCACAAGTGAGGTAACTCACTCACACTGTCAGTTTGTTCCTTACAAATATTTTTGGAGTCCGGGTTGCCCAGCAACATTTAAGGCACCATTGCAATGGTATTAACAATCACAATTGTCATAGCCTATAGCGTTAACTGTGTTATCTGCTGTACAATTAAACTACTAATGCAGCTCCCTTCCCTAAGCATGCATTCGGAGTTTAAAGTAGGCTTTGTGAAGAAGATTTATACCTTATGACAAAGTGCACCATCTTTTCCTCAGAGTTCTGTAAATATAACTAAACACAGAAGCATTAAAGACAAAGAAAAATACAGCTAGACGGCCCCAAGTGTAATAACAGCTACATCTCTCGTGAAATAAATTACCCACATGACATAGCAGACTATGGAAAATGAATAGGAGAAAATACATATCAGTAAATCAACACAGGTTCAAATGGCATTATGCTGCACGTCTAGCTGAAAGGAAATTCAGAGGAGTAGCTGACATGTTATCCTTTACTCACCATCATTTCCAGATGGTGCCAAAGTGATCTTTAGCTGTCTTTATGTTTTTTAACAAGAAAGTTGTTTATCTTGTGACAGGGGAATGACTTAATGAAAAGGTAAATAGGATGGTGAAGCACTTTTATTCCTTCCTCTGCAAGTGACATCCCATGTGACCTTGGACAAAAGCCTTAACTCTTCCATATCACAGTGTGTCCATGAAAATTATAATGTGTGATCAATGGATCACAATAAGAACGTATTGTCAAGACTGCCAATGTCATTCACAGTTATGTTCACTTTCAATAAGGGCACATTACAGCTTTTCCAAGCTTTTCCTTTTTTTTTTCCCACCTGTTAATTTGCTAATTTCTAATCAGAACTTTGTAATTTGTTCATTTATTCTTAAAAATAGCTCAAAAATATATTTGAATACATATTCAAGTATATTTGGGAATATCTATTAAACTCAAATTTTAATTTGTATGGGTTTGGCAGTTTCATCTTATGGTGGTCTGTGAGCAATTCTTAATTAATTAGCGCTTCGAGAAGTGATCTATACTTGTTCTTGTTCTATACCATTTAAAATCACTTCTGTGTCTATAGCTTTGAAAAGAACACCTATTTTTGTCTTTCTTGGTTTGGTAGAATGCTATGTTTCCAACCAGATACCCTTTAAACTGTGAGAATATTGCTGCTCTTTTCCATTTGAAAATATGATATTTGCTGCAACCTTGTAAGGGTCAGTCCGAAGTTCCTCTCGATTTTGCCTCCCGACCGTCGCAAGGACCTCGAGGACCCCCACCCAGGCTGACTCCGAACAATGGTTTCCTGGCTGGGCCAGGTGGATGCTCGTGACTGTGTGCTGGTGTATTGTGTTCACTGGACTGTGCTGTTGTGGCACCAACCAGAGACTGTGTTGTACCAACTGAGGACTGCTTGTCCGTACCTGTCTCCTGCAGCACCACACAATGGTCCATAAATCTTCCCACCTTTTGGCCAGAAGCCACTCGCTTTGGAGAAAGACTATAAAAGAGCGACCCTCTGGAAAGGACCCTTTGAGATCTCTTCACTGATGAAGACCCCTGAGATCTCCCCACGGACGAGGACTCGTCTATCGGATGACCCGCGAGGACGCCCGTCTCGTCTGTTGGTAGCTATCCTCCCATCCCTTCCTTCTTTCCCCTTTTCCTATCCTATACCTCTCCCCTTTACCGTAACTGAGTTGTTGGCATTTGATGAAATGCATTGCTGTTGTTGATTAAACTGATTTTTTGCTGTTGAATAAACTGATTTTGTCCCCTGCATTTTGCCTGTTTGCACCTTTGAGATCAAAAGAACCATCACGACCCCCGCTCTGCATTAGTAGCGGATCGTGACAAACCTCTCAAGTAAATGCACAGACAACTGGCTGTGTATATCATTTTATGTAATACAAAGTAATACCACTGATTTTAATATTAGTATAGAAATATCGAGCTCCTGGACATGTAAAAAAAAATCCAGTGACATAATTCAAAATAGTTACACGAAAGAGTCCAGAAAAAAAAAAAAAATCTTTTCAATAGGAAATAGTGCATAAATGCCAACAGTCTTGTACACACTGACCATTTTAGAGGAAAACCAAACCCCACTAAACAAAAAACAAACAAACAAACAAACAAAAAAAAACAACCCCAAAAAACCCAAAAAAAAAAAAACAAAAAAAACCCCAAAAAAAAGCAACCCAAGAAAATAGTCATTGTTCTAAATAATCAAGCTTTTTAGTCATCTCTGTAGAAATTATTTTAAAATATCAATGAATGATTCTAATAAACTACGGAATTTTTTCTCTAGCTTGCTAATGCCTACGGCTTAGTAAGGTCTTGATAGGTCTATCACATTTGTTGGATATAAAAAAAAAGAATATAATGATAACATCTAGTCAGAAAACAACTGAAGGCTACCAATATTCTGAACTTTGACTTGCAGTTTCTGGCTCTTAACATATTTATTCTATGATCTTTCTGAGAAACACTGCAGATGCTCCAACTTTGGCAAAATGTTAAAGTCCGAATTTTCCTCTCACTAAGTGGCCTCAGCATGTCAATGTATCCTGAAGGGAGTATGCTGGCGCCCTGTCAAACATCAAATTGAATTTCAAATTGCTTTGATGGCTTATAAGGCAGTGCAGTTTGAGAAGTATGTATTTATCAGAATTGCTTTCTCTGCATGAGCCCAGTCTCTCTTTGAGACCATAAAAAGAAAGTAAATTGGCAATTCTGGAATGTGCAGGAGGGTAAAAACTGAGGAACACATATTTAGCTGTTTTACCAGTCAAACATGTAATTGATTCTCTGACAGGGGCCTATAATATGACTCGATCCTGTCATATTTATGTAGCATTTCAGACATTCTAAACTACGAGCAGTATTTCTTTGTTGCTACATTCATTAATGATCTAGGCCAAGACACAGGAATTGGCCTTGCAACAAACTTTTAAAGGATGGGATCTGGTGTCAAGGACATACCACAGCTGAAAAGGAAAAGAAAGGCTGTTATCCGAGATGTTGGAATATCTGTGCTTAAAGCTGACCTACGAATGCACAGAGTACTCTGTATAATGTCCATAGGAAAGCTATGACCAGTGCACAAGGCATACAGAATTCTTTACACACGCTCCAAGTTTTCTATTTGCAGATGCTGAGCCCAGAATGAGACACGACCCTGTTTTAAAATAATCTCCTTTAGTACCTTTCAACCCAAAGGCTTAATGTCAAAGTCAATAAATTTAAATCTTAAGCACGTTTGAATTAGGGATTGAGCAAATAAAAAGCCTTTCCTGCTTCAAAAAATACTCAAAAAAAAGTATTTATTATTTAATTTTAATATTGTGGTAGCAGCTGAAACCCCATTTGCCTTGACTCTTGGGCTAGAATATGTTGGTCACATGAAACTAATAGAATTTCTGAGTTTCTGAAATAATTTACAAAATCTAGTCACTTTCCAAGGGTATTTCTCTCTTTTAATGGGAAAAGAATGCAAGCAGGGGATCTACAAGCCTTCTATCAAGTTGTCCATTTGTGCATGATTTTAAATATGAGGATGACCCCAAAATCTTTTAGAGGCAATAATGAAATTTTGTAGCCAGTGTTGTCTTTCATTCATCTCTATCTATTAGTGATCATTGATATTTAACATATAAGTGAACAGTTTAGGAAATAAAATGAGACACCAACTGTCCTCGCTTTCTAACAGATGTTTATAAAATTAAAAGAGCAAACTTCAATGTGAAGAGTATGGGGTGAGTTAGAATGATGTGAAAAGACAACTAGAAGTAAAATTATGTTCACTTTGGATATGTATTTGATTTTTTCCCCCACTATCTCTAATCTTCTTTCATTTGATGCTGTTATTCAGGTGACCCCCAGAATGTACAAAAAGAGATTTATTTATTCTGTCAATATTATAATTTGCCTCCATGTGTGTTTGTATGTGTAATAACATAGATTTCTTTCAAAATTCAAGTATTTTTAATAATATTTATCAATAACTACCCTGACAATTAATTCAATTTTTTGAAAATATCTCTCACTCATATTACACCATCAAAATAATATTTTCTAAGGCATCTTAGAAATTTTTTTGAATAGAAAATATGCCCTATTATTTTACAATATGCAAAGACAAAATCGTGAAAGCAAAGAATGTTGCCAGTAAGAATGACATATTTTGTAGAACAGTGATAGCAAAATAGTAAGAAATGTGTAAAATAGTTTTTCATAGCCAAAATATAAACCCAAGGAAATATAAAATTCAACATAATTTAATCTAGTCTCTTTACCAGGCTCCTTTTTATCATGTATTCTCATTCTGACTCTCCCAAGGTATGCCAAAATACTTTTGCTTCATGAAAATAGATGTTATGTATTTTATAATAGTTAACATAGTAAGCTGTTGGTCTCGGATGAAGGATCTTAATAATTATAACAATAAATATTTTTCAACCTTTCAAAGTAAAGGTCTTTCTGGCAATATATAATTATTTTTAAATTGTATTATTTATTTTTAGTAACAAATACAAATGTTTTGCTGACATTTTCAACATGACTATCAATCTCCATTAAAGTTATTTTAAGTGCCTTCAATTTTATAATGAAACAGGATGATTACATTTTCAATGAAATTAGACTGTATTCTTTCTTAACAAACTCCTATGAGTTAAGTTAGAAAGATGGAAATATTTTCTTTCTGTTAAAGAAAAAAAATATTTAAAATATAGAAAAGCATTTCAAATAGAAAAAATAGAAATAGGCATTCTTGATAAATTCTTTAAGAAAAAATATTTCAGAAGTTTAAATTTTTTTTGTTTTTTTTTTTCTGTTAACCAAACTTAACTTACATACTAAATATTTTAAAGTTGTGATTCACATTCTTTAAGTATGACAGATATTTTGGAAGATGTTGTATCTGTAGCATGCTGCCAGATTTACTTGGTAGCTGCAGAACTGTCTATTTCTGTACATATTTTTCACCCGGAATATGGCAGATATAGCCCATTAACTGGCAATGGAATCTCTTTATTTGGTCAAGATAGTTTCAGTGAGTACCATCTGATAAATATGGGAAATTAACACATAGAAAAGTTAAATGTCAGTCAGATAACTTATTATGTAATGATGTGCACGTTGGCTGGTAGGCACACAGGTCAGCTGATGTGACATAAACAGGGTAAAAAATACTTATGTTCATTTAAGTGCCACAAAGTAATGAGCAATCATTATAAACAAACTGAGACCAGTACTTTAAGCTCATTGGGTGTTTTTAAAAAATCATTTAACTAGAGTCTTGAAAAGAGCTTCTGTATCCTTTTAAAGAAGGCTTTCATGGCTAGTCTTCATCAACTCAATTTTTCAAATTATTATTGTTTTTAATTCTTTAAAGAAATATTCCATTAAATTTTCTGTTAATTAGGAACAGCAGTTGCAAAAAGCAAATCAGAATGACTAGATACACATATCTTTCGTAAAACCTAGAAAACAACAACAAAGTGTTTTGGAGATGTTATTGCTGTACCTATGCAATTAGTTCCACTTAAAATAATTACACTGTAGCATTTCTATTCTATAAAATCATGAAGCACTCTCAGCTGAGGTTAGTCTCTTCTATGTATACAAACATATACAGAACACATTATTCATACTCCATGGACATGAAGCCAGTCTCATAGACAGAAAATATAAATGCAGGGATTAACAAAAGGACTTTCTTAAATTCGTAGAAAATACGTCTTTAAGTGAGACCTGTAGCAGTCTTCCAAATTCCATCATGCAGTTTCACGTCACACTGAGGAGAGATTTTGGGCAACAACAACTCACCCTCTTGGATTCTGGAGAAACCAAAAGGGTCCTGTTGCCTGCTGGGTGATATGATCTGGCTTTGAGAATATTGTTAAGATCTATGTTGTGTGCTAGAAAAACGGTAAATCGATGATATACAGCCAGGAATACAAGGCAGATTTATAGGCTATTGTCTTTATCTTCTAAAATATAGTGTGACATCCATGCAAGAGAGTGAAAAATATTTTCATTAGCATATATTATATAGCCTGTAGGCTCATAAGTTTTTTCTGTAACCTTCTGAGGTATCTGATGATATAATTTTCCCCTGCAATTAACTCTGATTTTTGTAAAACTTGAAGGTTTTTGAAACTCAAATATTGAAACTCAATATTTTTGCAAGAGTGAAACTAGAAAGATGAATCTATAGGTTGCAAATAGCATAAATAAACATTGTTCCAGTAGAATCATCTTGATTTCTAGCAGCCAAAATAGTCTTATAAAAGCTCTTTAGAAGTTAGTAGGTACTTCTAAAATTAATGAAACCTTATCCAGTTTAAATATTTATAATTTATTCTGGTAAAAGTATATTTTGCAGAAGAGAGTTTAGTATGATCACTTAAAATCTGTATTTATTCCATCAAAATAAAGCTCTGAAAGTTGAACTCCTCACATTTAATATAATAATATATTTTAAATCCATTATAAACTCTAGTGATAAATTGAATTACTTAACTGTAAAACACTGGGAAAAAAATTAAATTATTGATTTATAAATTAGAAGAGGTTTATCTCTTCAACATCTATTCTTCCAATCGCACTGAATTTCAAGTGAAAATATATGTGTTGTATTCCTGTAATTTTGTTTCTGATTTGTTATTCATTTTCTTTTCCTCATCTACAATATGACTTTCAAAAATAGGACTTACTGTTATCATAACAGCTAGATTTAATTTTCTTCTTTAAATGTATTTCCCAAGATGCTCGCTCATAGATATCAAACACAGCTGAACCTTTCCAGACAAGGTAATTTTCTTCAAATGCCAAATGAAGAAATAAGATATTATATTTTGTCATATCTGTTGGTTTATCTGTTTTCAGTAGTCCTGTAATCCATATATTTGTCTAGAAGTGAATGTCTTAAAAGTAGGTCTCAGTCAGTGTAACATATACTTCTACACAGACCTGAAGATAACAGGCTGCAAAAACCCTGATTTCCAAAACACATTCAGTTAATTATAGAGATTTATATCTGGGAGTATTTTGTGTTTGTATTGGCTTCCTGTTTTTTTTCGTTGTTGGGCTTTTTTTACACAAAAAAAAAACCTCTCTAATGCCTACCAGAGAAAATGAATAATATGCTGTGGTAATGACACAAATGGATTCCTGGAGAAGCACTAGTTAACTAGTAAGCACAGGAAATCAGCAGCAATCAACCTTAGACAAAGAGTTGCTCTTTATGGCAAAGATTAACCCTCGGAGCCTTGGCTTTATTTCAGTCATGGATCTGTGTAAATGGGCAAAGAGAGTCCCCATCTGCAAACACCTTGTCCCCAGACAGTGGTGAAGAGGAAGGACAGCAGTGCAATCTGCAGAGAGGAGAGCTGTTCTGCAGCACAGGCAAATCTAGAGGAACCACCAGTGCCCCGAGAGAACAGCATCACCCTGCCCTATGGACCACGTGAGAGAGCACTCAGAGGGCTGCTCTGGCACAGCTCTTTTACTGAACAAGCCAGTGAAAGGGAAAAGTATGGAAGAGTGCAACTAAATCCTTTTTCACCTGTTCTGACTGTCTTTGAATATTAAAATAATTTTTTTTCTCTTACTGTTTTTTTTTCCTTGCCTACTGAGTTAATTTTTTTTAAAACTACAATTGAAAGTGCTTTTGAAAGAAACATGAAAAGCTACAACATATACATATTCGTAATACATTATGGTTAATGAAAAACATTTTCCTTATTTCCTATTTATTATTTATGGGGTTTTTTTATTTTTATTTTTGACCAGATAAATCCAGCTATAGATAACACACAATTCCACTTTTCCCATTTTCTCAGCTCTCTGACAAGTGTCAAAACACTTCTGTCCATCATTTCTTGATGACACAAAACAGCAGTTATAAGTTTCAAGTTTAATAATAGCATAAAATATGCCAACATAAAGATTGTCAGAAAAATATCATGCAGCTAGAACTGCAATTACAAGCAAGTTTGTTTCATAAGCAGGCTTCTCTAGCCTCAGAAAAGTTAAAATACTGGCATGGGTTCATAAACAATATGTAGGAAATTGTTTCTAAGGAGGTGGTAGCAAATAAAACTTTTAAAATACCCGGGTTGTTAACAGATATGCCACCTTCTCCTTATTATCATCTCTCTGAGACACAATATTTTCCAGCCTGAGACACACAGAGATAAAAGACATAGCAAGAAAGAAATCTCTAACTTCCTACTTTGCGTTCTGGTACTTTTTTCAGGGTTTGGTTTTGTTTTGTTTTGCTTGTTGTTGTTGTTGTTCTTTTCTTATCAGGACAGAGGTGTTCAAAAGCTCAAGAACAAATCCTCAGAGTGTGAGATGGGGTCTGGAAAGGGCAGTGAGGATGGGTCAGTCATGACAGCAGATTAAAGACATTGCAAAGACTCTTAATCTTACTGCACACTATGCTCCATGAGCAGTTCCAGCTGCTGAAGAAATCCAGAACTAGGGAGGGAGAAGTTTGGCTTAGTGCTCCAGAATCCCTCTTTCTGAAGGTTCAGTTCTGTTAATCTGAACTAGAGAAGACTTACTGAACCATCTCACCCTGTGTAAATTAAATGTATACTTCTGAGGGAGTGTTCATATCATAATTACAAAATCTACTGCAAAAGGCATAGGAAGTAGCAGTGCCATTTTAAAAATCATACATATAGCCATTGTAGATTTAAGAAAAACACTATACTGACAGAAAATGTTTCAAAAATAGTACTGTATATTTATCTAGAGAAAGATAATTATCTGTGCTTCTTTACTTTTACAATGGCTATTTTGTTAAATATTTCAATCAATTTTTTATTTTACAAAGTACAAGAAAATTAATTGCACTATAATTTAAACAAATATATCTCTAGGCACTGTTTCTGTGCTCCTTCTTTTTAAAAAAAAATCTTTAAAGTCCCAAGGAATATTAATTTGCTACAACTGCCCATAATTAAAATAAGAATGACTAAAAATGCTCCATTAACATAAAAACAAGGAAACATTGAATTTCAGACATGAAACAGTGTGAATTAGGATGAGAAAATGTTGTATATGCTTTTAATCTTTCCTCAGTAAATCTCATGTGCTTTGTTAGAAAGTGTTAAAATTGATTAGTAGTTCATTATATTATTATTCGAAAATATTCAATAAAAAATATTCAAATTGTTTCTGCTCCTGAACAAACCTACCAAAAAATGTCACAATACTTGCTGTTTCTGATGCCAACAGTTATGCTAAAAATAAATCAAGCAAAAAACCCAGAAAGTTAATATTGTTGCAGTTTCTCTCTTTAGTCAAAATGTCCTTACACCCCTAAAAATCATTAAGGAAGCTTATATAAAAAAGAAAAACATGGGAATTTTTTGTGATAAAGGATTTAATAATGAGAAAATACTCTATGTGTGTGTACATGAATCATCCCTAACAATATAAGATTGTTATTTTCTCCAGCCTTAGCTGGACATCATCTGCTCATTAATTCAGATTAACAAATGGGAGTTCATGGCGTTATGTTTGAGGGTGACATATCTAGGACATATTTGAAAACCATAGTATTACCAACAATGTAGGCATATGTTAAGTGCTAAGAAGGTTGAACTTCCCCATTTCAGGGTTAGCATAGGTCATAAATCTGCCTAGACAAATATTGAAAAATAAGCTTTTTCTCTGGATACAAGCACTCATTTTTGTTGTCTTTCTTGCATCAAAAACTATGGAAATATAAATGAAAAAATACAAAAGATATGATTCTAGTTTCATGTAAACTGGTAACAAAACATTTGATTTTATTTGGGCTGCTTTCTGTGACAAATATAATAAATATAATTTAATGTATAATGTATTTTCTTTCAAAGATTATACTGCAGTTGCATCGAGTACATTAAAATATTGTCAAAACACAGTTCCTGCTTCCTGGTCTTGGTTTAGGCTTTAGATGTATTCTGAAACCCTAAAATGCAGTTGTAATTTTCTTCACCATAGCAGCAGTGGTCTTTCACGTCTTGCAGCCTACCCAGTCCATAGACCCAAATAAACAGCCTTTGTGTCTGATACAATTTCTGGAGAAGGTCAATTGCCTTGAAACTAAAGAAAAAAAAAGGCCAGTCTCTTTACTCAAAGAGTAATCTGCCATGGACAAATATCTGTAAACAGAAGTAAACCCTAAACAAAGTAAAAAACTAAGGTAGCTCAGATTATCAAGTAGATACCTAAGCAAACCTGACACCTGTATGTCCAGGGATCTGGCAGGATGCTCCCACAAAGGATGAGAGAGCTAACTATGTAATTTCATGGCCACTTTCAATGAGATTTGAATGATCCTAGTGAATGGGAGAAGTTCCTAATAAATCAAGGCTCAAGGATATTAATTTGAGTTTTGAGATATCTTAAAAATGCCCCATGAAGTTGGATTATCCAATGTGCTTAATTTATACACTTAAAAACATGGGAGACCCAGTTTATGTTCTTAGGGTCAGCTTTACTTTTATAGTTTAGATAGGCCAGAATGGGATATTTAATTTTAACTTGCTGCTGAAGATCATCAGATCCTGAAAGGTCAGTGGATTTCATAAAGCATGCAAATTTATACCAACTAAGACAATAGCCCATTGGCACTAAAACCCCTGCTTTCCTTATGTTTCCATATCCTGCTGAGCAAAGAAGGTTAACTTGTCATTGCCTGGATCATTAACTTTTTGGAGAGAGATTTTTGAACGCACTCATACATAAATTTACATGGCAAGATGAACTTCTCAACTCCATAAAGTAGACATTTCAGAATCTCCCAAGGATAGCATTTGGAATTCAGCATTTTGACAAGCAGATTTTTTTTCAAAATGTAATTTTGAAATGGCATAGAAATACTGTTACTGAGGTATAGGGATGATGGATGCACAGGGTAAACAGAAGAAAAAGTTCTCTTTGTTTTCTTCATGAAAAGGATCACACCCCCCAAAGACAACTTTGTTTAACATATGCAGAGAGACAAACAGCCTACAAATAGCTGGTACTTTCTTTTAAAGTCTGTTTTGAAAGACAAGTGTAATGAAAAAGAGAGTGAAATCCTACCATGTCTATTTTATTTGTATTCAAATAATGTCATAGAAACTCAATGCAACTGTATACTGTCATAATTTTTCCACATTTCACCTATTCTATCCTACTGTTATCTACTGTCCTGTAAACTTCAACAGCACTATGCATCTGCACCTACATGCACCAGCTTTTTGACAGCAATTAAAATTGGCATGTAGAGGCATTCTGAGATGAAATCTTATAATTGACAGGGTGAGACACTAGCCAAAGGGGTATTAATTTGGGTAATCCCTGGGCTGAAACACTGCTGGTCTGTCAGCCTCTGAAATTATTGGCAATCTCATAGACTGTATCTAGCAGCTGAGAGGAAGCTGTGCCAACTGGTGGCAGGCTTCAATAGGTTTAGAAATGCCATCAGTGTAATTGTCATCTTTAACACTGAAAAGTGCTTATCTGCCATTGTGATAAGTGTGATAGAAACTGTGTAAATAGAAAAGAGCCAGCAGAGTCTTGGAAAAGGCATTCTGCATTTACTATTCCCCACTGTTCTGAGCTGCCTGCAAACATAAACTAAAACAACAGAAAAATATGGCATCCCATCAAGTATAAAGCATTATGAGAATGACCTCGGTGAATTTCTCTGATGCCTTGTGCTACAAGGCAACAGGGGGAGGAGGCCAAAACCTGACAGTTCTCTGGATCAGACAGCTGCAGGATGGGACTGTGTCTCTGTTCTCAACATTGAGAGAGATAAAAAGTGTAAGGGGCAGATAAACACTTACTGGAGTGTTTTGAGTTATTCGTAGTTTGCTTTATTCAGGTGAGGAAAAAAACCCACCATGTTCTCAAAGCTTTAATTACTTCAGTACCAGGGCTTTCAAACTACCACAGTAATATTAAGGCTATTTAAGTCATGCTACATAGAGTGAAGCTGATAAAATTTTTAGGTGTGTTGTGATGGTTTTATTTTTAACAACCAACCAGCCACCTCTGTGGTTTTCATTGTACGGGATGGTTGTATGTTGATGAACAGGAAACAATTGCTTAACCATCACCTAAAAGCCTCTAAGTGCTAAGGCATGATGTTAGAAAAAGTATGGATAGTTATGAGCTAATTTTATTGTTAAGTGCCATAGCACTAAATAGAATAAAGACGAGAGAAACACACGAAAGTTTCTCTGTGACAAATAGTTTGGAAGAAGTTCTCCTTGTGTGCTAACTATTTATTTAAAAACAGTCAAATTGAAACAGAAGAAATAGGACTAATTCTGACTTGTTGAACAAGTAATTGCTTTCCTGCTTTTTCTGAATGATGTAACATGTGCACATACTTGTACACACATAGAGGAACACTAACATCTGTCAAAAAGAATTATATATAACGTTTTTCAGCTTCTCTTTCCCCAGTGCTTTACCTGTTGAGAGACCAACTCAGTTGGGTTGCATGAAAAGTCATTTCAGGGAAGATATTTTTAATTTTTCCTTGATTTATAGTGTGGGGATTTTTCAAGCTAAAAGATAAAGTTTCATTTGTTGTGTAAAACATATTGGTCAGCACAAATACGCTAAGTACAATCAAATGAAGATATTTTTTTTTCTTTTATTTTTTTTTTTTTAATATGATAAAAGTAAAATTATGGGGAATTTTTAAATGCATTCTCCTTTTCTCCTTAGTGGAATCCTTCACCAAGATTATGACCCCATAAGGCACCTGCTATGTCACTGTTGGCCTGTTTGTACACAGTCCCTATTCAAGTGTTGCATGTCTGTCACAAACCTCATTTTGAAAAGCATTTGAATCTTCTGCACATCATTTCCTGAGGTGCCTGTGTCTCTGCTTCTAGGCAAGTTTGACTTTTGTATTTCAGTCTCAATAAGGGTTTTTTTTCTTACAAGTGGGTCTGCTCACACCTGCTGAGTCTGGCTCTATTCAAATTGCAGCAGGAGCTAATACTTCCTTTCACAGAGAGCTGTTCAAAGAGCCATGGATTAATGGAAGAGGCCTTCAACCCAGCTGGAGAGCAAGCTATGCTGAATTTGCTACTCTGGCACTTCAAATCGCCTCTAGAAAAGTGTGATAAAAATCAAGGCAAAGAGACCCAACCAGGAAGAAAAAGAGTCCTGAGACTGAAATTAAGTAATTGCATTAAGTGATGCTGGAGATTCCTTGGAGTAGAATTAGAATGAGGCAAGGATGGTGCTGTAACTTTGAGAGGAGTCTCCTGTATCTGGGGAGCTACAGGGCTGTGTTTGTGTGGTTCTACCCTCCAAGCCAGCATGGTTCAGTTGGTGGCACAGTGTGACAATCTGGCTGTGAGACTGGGCTGGCAAACACCTTCTTCACATGAGGGCAGGAAAATCCAACCAACATTTGCATCTAGAGAAGGATCCCCCACGTGTTAAACCTGCACACAGTCTTCAAACTTCCATATCTTTAAGGAGTTGAACATGCTGAAAACCTCCTCAGATCTGAAGGTGGGAGCTCCTTTCCTGATGTGCAAAATAAGAGGGTAAACTGGGACTATGTGTGTGTCATTACTTAGAAAAAATAAAAAAGGAAAGCACGTTTTCATATTCACTTCTTATAAAGGAGAATGTCTTTACAAAAATATCTAATAAATTACTTATAAATTTACATCGTAAAAATAAATCACATTTTTTAAGAAGTATTTCTTTCCAGAGTCTTTTCTGCTCTGTTAAGAGAAGGATGAATAATGAGCATTTGAAACACAAGCATGATGACTTCAGCACAGGGCATACACTGAACTGCTAGTAAGATTGCAGATAACAGCAGTCTTTTTAGATCTCTTTGATTAGCAAAGTGAAGCTTTTCCTTTGTACACATAATGTTTCACCATGTATTTACACAATAAATGGAGATGAATCAACATCTTATCTCTAATGGAGATTAAAACATCTCATTCATAAAATAACAACTTAGAAGCATCTGCTTACACATCCTTATTTAGACAATATGATGTGTAGTTTGGTTGCTTGAGGAAATATAGCACATGCAAAATAGCACCAGTGGCATTCCCATATTTTACAGACTTACATAAAAGTACAAAGTGTTACTGCACAACACTGAAATTATTCTAATGCGACTGCAAGTAAATATGCTTTTTTCAGTGTCTTCCTAAGATTGTGGGTTTTTTTACAGTTCATGCAAATAAGGATAATGAGGTTCAGTAGTTTAGTAACATCGTTTTCTAATTTCAGAAGTAATTGCCATCAGCCACTTAGTGTAGATTGGTTATTTGGTGAATTTTGCAAATAGTGCTTTTCATTTGTATTCATTTTCAGGAAGGACCTGAAATATTATGGTTTTATTTGTAGTGAACAAATAAAATAACTGGAGTTTCAATTTTCCATAGGAAAAAGCTTTTATAAAAATAAACCCACAAATTGCACTGCACTATTCTTGGCCAGCCTTGGATGCTTTTGGTTTACTGGTATTGGTCAAGTTAAACACCATTGTTTTGCCATGAAATGTATTCAATGGAAAGCCAGAAAAGAAGTGTTACATTTGAAATTTTTATTTAATTCTAACAGTACAAGCACAACTGCCTATAGGCTCAGAGGAAGGCTGTGCTGTAGGTAGTCTAAAGTGTATTGCAGAAAGTCTGAATGTTTTTGTGGGAAGTAAAGATTCATTGATAAAAAATATACATGCCCTATTCATTTAAAGACATTCTGACCTCACTATCCTGCTGTATTTTCTTCAAAGGCAGATATTTCTCACCGATGCAGACAAGTTTTGATTTTCTAATGGATATTCTGTAGAATTATTTCAACAATATTTTCTTCTAACTATCTGAAAAGCCCAAAAAGTGACGTAGAAAGAATATAATTTTGGAGTGCATTTTATTGTAATTGTCTACTGTATGTTTTCCATGCTTTACTAACTTTTAATAGATTTTTTTTTACTATCCCTAGTAGGATTCACTTTAGAAAAAAAAAATAGATTTTTTTCATAAAATTAAGCTTGTATCCTTGTGTGTTATGAATAATGAAATCATAGAATCATCATAGAATGATTTGAGTTGGAAGGAACCTTAAAGATTATTTACTTCCAACCAGCCAGCCATGACCAGAGACATCTTCCACTAGACTGGGTTGCTTGAAGTCTTGTCTAACTGGGCCTTGAACACTTCTAAGGATAGGGCAGCCACAATTTCCTTGGACAACCTCTTCCAGTGTTTCTTCACCCTCACAGTAGAGAATTTCTTCCTAATATCTAATCTAAACCAATCCTCTTTTAGTTTGAAGCTATTACCTCTTATCCTATTTTTTCACGACCTTATAAAACATGCCATTCCATCACTCTTTTAGGCCAATTTAGGTACTGGAAGGCTGCTGTAAAGTCTCCCTAGAGCTTTTACTTCTCCAGGATGAACAAGGCTAACTCTCTTAGCCTGTCTTCATAGGAAAAGTACTACAGCTCTCTGATCATCTTCATGGCTCTTCTCTGAACCCATTCCAACAGGTAGAGTTCCACATTATTCTTATTTTGCAGGTCTCAGAGCTGGATGCAGTACTAGAGCTAGGGTTTCACCAGAGCAGAGGAGCAGAATCACCTCCCTCTTCCTACTGCCCACACTGCTTTGATGCAGCCAGGTTGCTGTTATAGTTTTCTGGTATGCGAGCACGCACTGTCGGCTGAGGTTGGGCTTCTTGTCAACCAAGACCCCCAAATTCTTCTCCTCAGGGATCTTCTTGATCCATTCTTTCTACAGCCTGTATTTGTACTTAGGAGTGCTCCAAAACAGGTGCAGGACCTTAAACTTGTCTTTGCTGAGCCTTATGAGGTTTGTATATGCCCATCTCTCAAGCTTGTCAGGGTCCCTCATTCGCATTGCATCCTTTCCCACACAGCTCAGTGCTATCAGCAAACATACTGAGGGTGCACTCAATTGCACTGGCCATGTCACTGAAAAAGATGTTAAACAGCACCAGTACCAATACTGACCCCTGGGGAATCCTTTATCACTGGTTCCCACTTGGACATTGAGCT
The DNA here is from genome assembly GCA_037013685.1 of Acridotheres tristis. Taxonomy (NCBI): domain Eukaryota; kingdom Metazoa; phylum Chordata; class Aves; order Passeriformes; family Sturnidae; genus Acridotheres; species Acridotheres tristis. The sequence continues at coordinate 95,972,886 of CM072886.1, read as the reverse complement.
ATTTGCTGCAAATTCTGAGTGTGAACAACCCAATTCCTTATCCACTGAGTAGTTCATCCATCAAAACCATGTCTCTCCAGTTTAAAAACAGATGATGTGCAGGATAGTGTCAAACTCTCTGCACAAGTCCAGGTAGATGACATGGGTCACTCCTTCCTCATCCACCAACACCATAACCCCATTGCAGAAGATGTCCAAAACTGACAGGCGTGATTTTGCCTTGGTGAAGCCATCAACCACATTCTCATGTTTTGTAGTTTCCGAGATGATCTGCCCCATGATCTTGCCAGGCACTGAGGTGAGACTGACCAGTATGTAGTTTCCCAAGTCCTCCTTATTTCCCTTTTTGAAGATGAGAGTTATGTTTCTCCTTTTCCTGTCAGTAGTAACTTTGCTGTATCATCATGACTTCTCAGATATGATGGATGGTTACTTTGCCACTTCATCCACTGCAGTTTTCTGGATCTGTGGATACATTTCATCATGTACCATGAATCAACTCCCAGGACCTGTGTACTTTTGGGTTCTTTAAACTATCTCAGACCTGGTCTACATCTACAGTGGACAGTGGTTATTCATTTTCCTAGTCACTGCCTTGCCTTCTGTAACTTGGGCAGTGTGGCTGGAGCAATTGCTGGTGAAGACTGCAGCAAATAAGTAATTGACTACCTCAGCTTTCACCACATACCAACGTAGTCAGATCTTCCATTTCCTTTTAGGGACAGTCCACATTATCCCTAGTCTTTCTTTCATCACCAGTATACCTACAGAAGATTTTCTTGTTGTCCATGATGTCCCTGTCCAAATCTTATTCTGTCCAGGCTTTAGCTTTCCTAATCTGATGCCTGGCTGTACATTTCCCTGTATTCCTCCCAGGTTACCTGTCCTTGCTTCCACCCTCTGTAGGCTTCCTATTTTTGTGCTTGAATTTGGCCAAGAGCTGTTTGTTCATCCACGCTGGTCTGCCAGCCTTTTTTTGCCTGACTTCTTCTTTTTTGGGATGCATCACTCTAGAGCTTGGATAAACTTAAATACTAACTGGCTTTCTGGGGTCTTTCTTCCCTTAATAAACTTACTTTCTTCACAAAGAAATGAAAGGCATATCATAAGTGGATGAAATACCCTAGATTACAATGGTCAGCCATCTTCTTTGAATTCCTAATACCCAAAAGCTGTTTGCTATTCATTTTCTCATATGCTGCAGCACAGGTGGTGTAAAGACAGTCTTAAAAAATATATAAAACTGGGTCCAAGGAATGTAGACAACCACTCTTCAGCTGGTTTTGTAAATTTCTTTTACATTATATGATTTACAGCAGTGGCTATAAAGGATTTATCTTTGTAAGATACGCCTTTAAAGAAGTAAATGGCTGAATTAAATATGCGTTAAGACCCAGAATTTTCTCAAGTAATCTCAGAGTGATCCTAATTAATTTTTCCCCTTGCAAAGCAAAAGAAAATACTAAGGAAGAAAATTCAGTAATAATTACCTATCAGACAATGTGTAAAAAAACATAAACAGGAAAAAAAAATTAAGCGTCTTCTGGAATTCAGTTTACACTGTAAACCCCACTATGTTCCATCCTGGATAGAAAGAGATAGGTAAAATAACCTAAAAGAATCAGATGTGTTAACATGGCTTAGTATTCATTGGAGACCAAAAAAAAAAAAAATATATATATATACTATCATTAAAAAGAAATTAGAAGATCAGTTTTATGAGAGCAATAAACAGCACTTTTTTTTGAAATGTCAGTTCAGAAAAGAAAGAATAATAAATTACAAGAGTATCTACATTAATAAGAATAGTGATAAGCCAAGATGATTATAGTAATTCACAGATTGTTTTGCGGCACTTTCTTTTCTTTATATGTTAGAATAAAAACCTATAATCTTGTGCCAGAAGATGAGAAAAAACAACAATTTTAAGCTATTTGACATGAAACTGGTTGATATAAAAAAACAAAACTGCCGTGAATTTGGATGAGAAGTTACTTGACTGCATTTTATAATGTTGAAGTCATTCAGTGAACATACATACGTAGCATATAGAATTGGGTGATAAAAAATTCAGTGCAGCCACAAAATACAGTCAAAATATTATTATTATTATTATTACTTTTATACTGTTATTATTTTCCAAATAATTTCTCTGTTGAATGTTGACTTATGCTGGATCTGGTTGTTTTGTTTTGTTTTGTTTTGTTTTTTTCCAAATACAATGCAATCAGACATTTCTGATACAGTTTGTTAATGAGACTAGAAACAAATAATTGAAAACAACTGACTTTGTTAAAGTGGAAACTCAGGATGAAGTAAAGTAAATGAATATGATTTTTTTTATATAATAAGAGATTATTCAATCTCTTGTGCTAGGCTTCATCTGCAATGTAAAGTTTTGAAGTTATTAAACCAGATTTCATCCATATCTCATGACTCCCTATCAGCTCAGGGGTGTTTATCTATTATGCCTACATTTCTCTGCTGTTAATTCCATTCTCACACAAATAAAACATAGTTTGGAGAAGGTCTTCACCATCTCTTGCTTCAGGAGGACAATATTATGGACTATAATTCATCTTGCAATTTTCTTATTATATTCTTATTGCCTCTGTTCATGTTGCTTTGCTGTGTGTGCTTGTTTTGTTTTCCTGAGACCATTACATATTGCCTGTCTTAATCACATAGGTTAGAATATGTCTTTCTTTAAATCAGTTGCCCCAGATTCCATAGTGATGAAGCTAAAAATTGAACTGCTGAGTCAAATAAATATACTGTCTTGTATTTCAATCACTCAGGATGAAATAGACTTCTATAAAAAAGTTAGAAGATAGACCAGTTTAATTCCTAGGGTACTTAAAAAAAAACCAAATAACAAAACAACAGTCAAAATACTTAGTCTAGAGCTTTTCTTATTTTGGAAGTGTGCCATTTGGCAGAAATAAATAATTTATTCGTTTGATTGACATACTTATGATGAACACTACTAGTCCTGTGAAATTCACGGAGAATTTTTTGAGACTTTGGTAACAGCACTGGTTTGGGGAAGGTTGGTGGAGAAGGCAGGTGAGAGGGGCAAAATACTGAGGCGGGTCCCGCATTTCACATATACCAGTCCCAGTGTCTCAGACGTCTATTGGAATGTTCAGAGGGTTCTCAAGCACCTTCTACCACAGGAGAAAGTTACAGCTTCTGTATGAAAAGACATTTTCATAACTTTAGAGAAAGTCTTTTTAATTAATAATTTTTCATAGGATGCATAGTTAATTGCAGCTAGGATTAGTGATCTCTGATATATTAGGGTTTTCTTTTGTCAGAGCTATGATGCTTTGATGTATTTCCCATGTGACATACGAAGTGACTGACATATTGCAAGACTGAATATTTATGGGAAGGGTTGGGTTTGTTTCAGGTTCAGCTGGAAAGCCATTGCATTCAAACATATTTTAAGATTTTTTAGCGGTTGATATCTTTTAGCTACAAGAAATTGCCTCAAAACATCTGAACTGAATGGAAGATATATAGTCAAGAGCCTTTGATTAATTAAAAAATTAGATGTTATTGTCTTGAAAATGTAGATTTTAATCAAGGCATGCAATGCACTAAGAGCTTACTTTGCATATTTCAGTATAGGATTAAACTGCAGGAACTTCAGCACAAGCACTTTAAATAATTTTTTAAATTTCACCTCACAAAACAAAATCCAAATCTGCTTACAAACCTCTTTCCTTTTGTAAGGGAAAAGATTTTTCTTCTGATGTTCTTTCTCAGTTAAATAATATACTTCTCATTAATTTTAAATAAAAGATAAAATCTTTATGCCTCTTCATACTGTGGTACAAAAGAAAACATTAATAAAATACAATCTTGAAGGGAAACATAACATAAGAAGCAATACTTCAGCTACAGGGCCTTCCTTGGGCTTTAACCAAATACTGAACAACATTAATTAGTTTGTCTTCTAATCTTTTACTTTTTTCCCTCCCTCCAACTATTTAAAATTCTAAATTTCAAGAGTGTGAGTATTTGGTCTCTTCAGTCGAACAAAGAGATACAATGCCATTAATAATACTAAACTTCTAGCCTTCTACTCAAAACCAATTTTAGTTTAGATTTAAGTGTTCTTACCAATAAGGAAACATTCATCCCCTAGAAAAAAGATAAAAGCATATGCTGAAATGTGAAATAAATTCCGCATTAACTTGGTTGTTTGTTTGGTTTCTGAGTTCCTTGTTTGCTTGCTTTTTTTCCAGAGGAATTGAGTGCTTTTTTGGAATACAATCATAGTTGAATTCCTGTAAAGGAAACAAGATACCAGCTCCTATTGAAAAAAGATATGTTTAAATAATTGACTTATGCCTAACTTAATTTTGAAAATAAAACATCAACAAAAAATAAATATAATGGAAAAGTAGAAAAGATTTAATAACTATGACATATTATTTCACCTATGGTCTCCTTCTTCTACAGAGTTTTGAAATATTCCCATACAGATTTTTTTTTGTCTGAAGGCTGGATATATAATATCGTCAAAACAATGTTTAGAGTTGAGTTTATCCATTCTGACTGAACTAAATAATCCTTAAGAAACAGACTTACGGAAAATTTCCATGCACATTTTGTAGAACATGGAATGATAATTTTGTATAAAATCAAACTCATAATATAAAAAACATAAAAACATATAATTTAAAAAGCATCATAAAGAATGAGAGCAAAAGTATCCTCTTTACAAAGAGAAGCAGTTTCTAAAATATCAGTAAAAAATCTCACTACTGTTGATGTGTAATCTGACTCAGAGCAGATTATCAAAGAGATGAGATCACTTTGCTTGGCTCAAACCACATTATTTTTAAATTATGGATTGAAACTTGAACTAAGAAAAGCAATAGGAATTAAATTTACATCATTCATTTTTCTATCGATTTGGAAATTCCGAGTTCACATATGTAGCAATCATCTTGAATTTTAAATTTTTCAGGATTTTTACAACACAGCCTATTTTCATGGAAAAAGAGGCGTATTCTTCTCCTGGTCCTGAATTTTGCACTACTATATAAAGAAGGAAGCAAGCCTGTTTTTCAGATTCTCTAGCTCTTTCCTTGTGGGTGCTTTGAACCATTTCATTTACCCTAAAAGTAAAATTTAGACCTGAATAAAATGAAAAGACCCCTCTTAACAGGAAATGTCACCAAAAGAATCATAAGATATAACCAAGAGTTTGTTTCTCTTCCCTGAAGTCCTTGCATGTAGATAGTCAATGCTTCTGGATTTTTCTTTTAGCATTGTTAACCTGTGAAGTCTTTGAAGCAGATGTGATCATTTGGATCACAATTTCTTCACACTCAAGTGCTGAAAGGACTCAACCATGACTGGCTCTCTAAGAGCTATGATAATGCATTTAAAAGTACATTTATTAAATTAATACTAAAATAAAAATGTATCTCTGCACATGTATCATAAAACTGGTTCTGCCGAGAACACACTTCGCTGTACATGAGTTGTGAGAAGAATGTTGAAAATAATGTCAAATGCAGATTAAAACCCACAGCTCTGTAAATGCAACACATTTTTTTCTTGGAAAGCAAAAAATATTGTGTGCACTCAAGTTTAACATAGTAGGTACCAATTAATTAATTCTAAAAATAAGAAGATAAGGTTTTCCTAGTTATTTTTGACAGTTTATTCCTCAAATAGTTAATGTATTAGCTATTACAGGGTAATTTTAGTGATGCCAATCAAGATATCTTTAGAGTAATAGCTACTACAGCTTACAAGTGTCAGATGTTTTCTTGTAAACCAGGAGAGAAAAAAAACTAACAAACAACAAGTCAAGAGGTAACACCCACCACTCACTCACTCCCAGAAAAAAACAACCCTCTCTGCCCTCATTATTTGTGATTGTAGATAGACAAAAAATGGAGCACTTCAAAATAGACAATTTTAATAGAAGCCACTATTTTATATGAAAAGTGAACACTGACAAGCCTTCCATCAAATTAATTATCTGAAATTTGTAAATAAATTTCTGGAAACTTCCCAAGTTCTCTGTAGTTTAGTGATGTCCCTTGGTTCACATATTTACAATTCGATGCTAAAAATTTATTGCCAACATGAATTTGGAAGCTAGCCTATGAAATCAATGCCATTATAAATGACTGGAAAGACATTTCAATGAATGACAAGTTGAAGCTAATAATTTTCTGTCTTTGAAATCCCAGATAATTTTCTATGATTCTGTTAAACTTGGAATATGACACTTCATCAGTTTAGAAGCTACAGAAAATTGTATTGTAAATGTACCATTTTATAATTTATTCTGCACTATTTTAACCTATTCGTGAGTCAAATTGTACAATAAATTAATTGATGAAAAATTGAGAAAGAATTTCCACTTGCCTACATATATCAGAAAAAAAGAAAAAAACACCTGAATTTTACAGAACTCTTTGAATTCAGGACCCAATTTAAAAGAAATATATTCTGTTTTGTACAAAGCAGTAAAATATTACTTAGTCTATTTTACAGGTAGAAAAAGCAATCAAGATTGTCTCAAAGTCACTAATATTCCAGAGGCTTGAACGTCGGTTTGATTGAGATTCTGCTGTGAGACTGGCACTCAAATACAGTACAACATAGATCATAAACAAAAGGTAAAAGGTAAACAAGGATTCACAAAGGGAAAGCCATGTTTGACTACTCTGAGAGTCTTCTACAGTTAAATGATTCAAAGGGTAGGTGAGGGGAGAGCAGTGGACATTGTATACCTTGTCCTGTGGAAAGTTTTGGCTCTGTCTCCTGTAAGATCTTCAAAGACAAGCTGCTGAAATATAGGCTGGATAAGCATGGAGGTGGATTGAAAACTCTTGAGCACTTTAGCCCAAAGCACTGTGATCAGAAAGTCCAGTCAGAGGAATCAGGCAGTGTATCCCAGGGATCTGTACTGGGTCCAGTCCTCTTCAAGATCTTATTAATGATCTGTGGGAAATGCTGAAAATATTTCCATCGTTTCACATGATAGATATTTGGCTTGTGGAGAGATAAGAGGGCGAACGTAGAACCCTCTGCCAACACTAGATATGGCAATGCAGGGCTATAATAACTTATGTGACTCTCAGAAGGAATAATCTAAATAATAACAATATTTCTGAAAAAAAGTAACTCAAATAGAGTGAATAGTTATGAGTGAGATATGAAACCAAATGCTACAAAATCTTAAAGCCAGAGAAGCTATTACTGAATGACAAAAACAAGTTTCACTACTTTGACAGCTGATTCCTAGAGAAGGATGCTAATATATAACAGAGCAAAAATATGTTTTAAAAGCAATACCAACTGAAACGATAAGACAATGTATGGAAGAGAAACACAGCAAAGCAACTATTATTATAGACTAAGACAGCCTTATTTTTCTCTGGGCTCATGCTGGAGTCCCAGGATACCTGACAAACTCAAATCAATGTGATGACATTGCCTCAAATGTTTTTCAAGAAGGAATATATATATATGTACACACACACACACATGTATGGAGCTGATACAACAGTTGTAAAATGTCTTGCTCCAGAATTCTCCATCAGGAAGAGTAATGAAAAAGGAAAAAAGAAGAGTCATATCAATGAAACTGAATGAGCAAGTACCATCAGCTATGATAGCTGGTGTCACATACTGAACAACTATAATTTGCCATTCTTACTTGGTGCCAACTATCTGCCCTGGCATACCAGCCATGAACCTGTTGGTCAATAGAACCTTCATGCAAATTTTGTAAAATAAGTTAAGGAGAGAGATACCAACTCCATCGGAGCTTCTATCCAAATTGCCTTTTGTGGCAATTTTGAATATATGGGAATTTTTTCCATGCCCCTTGCACAGACAAAACTCATCATGCTTTAGGGCAGTTCATTCTGGCACGATGTACCTTCTAGCTTTCAGTTTAACTTTTTGAGCACTAGGTTTGGGTATTTTAGATTAATCATCAAGTTTGACTTACCATCAGCTGACCATGCTGCTTAGAGTGAGACACTTTGTGTAAGCTCTGACCTCAATATCAACAAAGAGGATGAGATTGGTGCTCCTTGCTTTTCCTAAACTCTGGCTTCTTTGGATGAGGTTGTGTGTTGTTTAATCTACAGCTCGCTTTCCTGGCCTCTGGCTCTCCTACAGAAACCACTGCAGCCCCTGAACAGCGGGACGCTTCTCATGATAGCGAAGCAAAGGAAGCTCAGTCCGTAACACCTTTAACTATTTCCTTTTTTCTATTCTTTTATAAGAATTCTTGCTTTATTCATTTCTTTTCATATAATGCTCTCTCTTGGTCTTATCCCTCAATTTGTGCAGTATTTCTCTTATTATAGCAATGACATTTCTCCATTGGCTGGTATTGCTTATTTTTTATTCTCTATAACAATAATGATGTCAAAACAAAACAAACATCTGCACAACTGCAGTAAATTATCTGGCTTTCCATTTTCCGTGCAGAGTAAAAATAGCTGAAGTTTATTTCATAAAGTGAGTCATTTCAGGCTATAGTATGCCTGACATGAGTACTGCTCAAAGGCAGAATTTAACCTTTCATGTCTGGTTTAAAGTGCTCAACTACTCTCCCATAATTTCCAGCAATTTTTGGCCCTGAGTTTCTGTAAGTCTTATATGATCAATTAATTAGAAAACCAAGCACCATGTCCTAGGGTGATGTTATGGTGTTTGTATCTCCAAATCGTGTGTTCTGATTATGTTTGGTATTATGTCCTGTGCTTACAGGACTGACTCTGAAAGTGAAGCTTTGTTTTGTCTTGTTATCAGCCGGCTCACCTCCCCCATGGTCTATGTTTAGGAGAGGTTTTGGCTTGCTTGCTTGCTTGCTTGCCTGCTTGCTTGCTTGCTTGCTTGCTTGCTTGCCTGCTTGCTTGCCTGCTTGCTTGCTTCTGCTTCTTTTTCTTTCCTTCGCTTTGCCCTTGCTTTTTGCTTGTTAGTTAGTTCAGCTAGGCAGTCCAACTTTTCCCTGGACTGTTTTCTTTTCCACCCCGTCCCCTCCCTCTCCTGGATACCATCTGGACCTGTTCTGGACGGGGACCTGGGAAACCCCAAGAAACACCGGGAGCCTACACTCTGTCACCTGCAGCAGTCACCCCCAGCGCCAGAGACTGATAACTGGGAGACCACTCGCCGGAGAGACTGAGATTGCCATCCCTTCAGAACGGTGAAAGAGTTTTTTGTCAGCTGGTGTTGTTGTTTCCCTGTGCTGGGGAGTGTTTTGCTTGTTAAATAAACAGGTCTTTTTTCCCACTCTTCTCTGAGGAAATTCTTCCCGAACCCGTTGGTGGGGGGGAGGAGTCGTGGGGTTTGCTGTGTGGGGGCTCCTTCCGGAGGTTTCTCCCCAAATTCGCCCTAAACCAGGACACACCACTTGAAGAAACAAGTGATTTTTCATGGCAGATCCACTTCTGCAATTTGCGACATTATTGGATGCTATTAAAATAGTTAACCCACAAAATACTGATGCATATTACCCTGAGAAGCTGCTTTTTTGAATTTGACTCCAACAGCAAAATAATCCTCACAGAATTATTCAGGATGAGGCTAATATTAGAGCACCTCTCTGCAGAGAAGTTGTATTGATTTGAAAGTAAAACCAGTGCGAGACTCCAAGTCAGTAATACAATTTAATAGAAGAAAAGAGAAAAAATAAAATACATGCAATAATATAAAAGAAACAACCACCAACACAGTCAGAAATACAGCCTGACACCCTGTCAGTCAGGGTGTTGGTAGCAGTCCGTATAAATGGTGGCTGCAGTCCTCCTGGATGACAGATGTGGTTCAGTTGAAGCAGTGCTCCTGTAGAAGGTGCAGTTTTCCTCCGAAGATCCAGCAATGATGTGGAAATGATCCGACTTTCCTCTGGGATCCAGTAGAAAGGTCTGCCCTCGTGTCCCAAACCCCAGTTTTTTATCTGGGTAGGAAAGGTTTGGCTCCTGCCCCTGGCTGGGGCATCTCCCAATGGGATGATGTAATCTTATCAGTCACACAATAGGACTCAATGGCCCATTAACAGAATATATCTTCTGGAAGAAGGATGGGTTGTGAAAAGATAACGATGATCATCCCCCAATCTTATCAGATGACACATCAGCAGAGGATATCTCCCACAGAGATAAGGATCACCACCCCTCCCACATTTGAACAGATGGTGATAGAATACACAAATGTTGCATTGTATCCCAGGACAGAAGTGCAGGCAGGCAGGTGTAGATATGTCAAGGCAGCCACATGTAAGTCTGTTATGATTTCAGAGCTGCATAGTGGAGCTGCTTTTAGAATGTTAGCACAATTTCTTTCTAATAAGGGTTTATTTATGTGCTTGAATGATAATATGGTTTCTGTATCTACAGTTGGCTGGCATCTGGTTAGCTCAGGGGATGGTGGGAAAATTCACATGATACTCTCTTTTTTCACACATACAAACACATGAACCAGAGTCATAGGAGCAGAACACCTCCAGTGCAGATCCTATTTGTGTCACATTTCTTTTGCCAGCTGCCCAGTAAAGCAGAACATACTCCATGACTCCATATGCTTCACTGGGTGATACTTTTCATAGCATTTTTGGTGAACTCATCAAGCATTCCTAGTCCCTTGCACAGAAGCTCTTATTGTCTATGTATGCAGCAGAGTAAATAATTTTGATCTATTGAAGGATGAGGATCGATATCCAGACTAAAAATTTGTTTTTGTAGTTAGATTTACTAAAACTATACTTTTTAAAAATCAGATTTTTAAAAGTTCATGAGGCAGAAAGATGCTGTGCATACAATGGCTTAGATAAGAAAATCAAACAAACAAAAAAAATATGCTAGTTTGTATATCTATAATCAAATTGAATTTATGCTTGTTCCTGAGACAAAATATCACTGCATGGAATATCAGCCGCATGGAATAACCTTGAATTATATATGTCTTAAGAGCTCTACAATACATTCATGCTTATCTCAAGAAGAATATCAAATACTTTAGTATTTCTTATACAGAACAGCAATAAAAATATTTATCATTTTTCTCCTCTCTTCCTGCAGCTGAACCCATATAAGTAAGCCACAAACAAGCCTGATTTGTTTACCAGTGAATGTTGCATTAAGTTATGTGTTATTTGAAAGAAAAATCACTTGGAAAGAAAAATAACTGAAATATTAACATTTGAAAGCCTTGTGTGAATCTATTCTGAAATTAATCCTTTAAGAAAGAATTAGAATTATTTGCAGAATTGGTTTACTAGAAGCTGAAAAAGAGAATGCAGCATAAAAACATTTTATGTGAGAATAGTGTACTTCTAACCAAAGTACTCAACTGATAGATGACATAAATTTATTAAAACCTTGAATTAAAAATCCCATTCTGTTGCCACTGAAAAGTTAATCACAGTGCGAAGCTAATCCTGGATATCAGGATTTTCCCACCAATAAGCTCCACAGTATAAAAAGTAGGTGCTACTGTAGCACATCTATGCTTTACATGCTAAGACTTGAGCCCATATGAACCATCTTAAGTTAAAAAAATAAATAAAAAGAAAGAAAGAAAAATGTAAAAGAACCACAATAATCAGCATTTAAGTTAATATAAAAGCATGAAAGGATGTATATAATCATCTACTTAGTGGAAGCTTCTTGTGCAGTAATTCTCAATAAGCACTGGATCTTCAGGTCTTCTGTAAAGCAATAAAAATTCATTGCTTAAACAGATGAAAAAACTATTTTCTGTAACCAGCAGGAAAAAAAAATAAAGCCAGCAGACCTAGCTATATTTCATTAGAATTTTTTCAATATCTTTGCAAGATAAGTTCAGTTGATGGAAGCTTTTAACACCACAAGTACAGTACTGCAACAACAAAGACGCGTTACAGCAGTAGTTCAAAACTCAAAAGCCCATTGCTTTACTCTGATGTTTTGCAGTAAGGTGCAGAAACTCAATGGACAAATAATAAGGTTCTTAGTGGAGTAGTTAGTCTAGTCCAGAAATTCAGAATAACGCTTATATAAAACTGTTGGGCAATCATTTTCAGAATTCTTTCAATAGTATAACATTGTATAAAGCTTCTCATTGTTAAAGCATATGAGTATAGCCTTAATGAGCCCGTTTTCTTCTAAAAATACACAGAATTTCCAGCAGGGCAACTGTTGAGTGATCTTTTCCCCCATCCATTAAACTAAGCAAATCTGCATGAAACAACCCCTAGTAAATGCCTTCACACTTAAAAAACCCAAACATCCCCAAAACGACACTATTTTAAGGACTTTTAAAATATGGTGTCTCAGTGTATCGATGATTGATTGTTCCACCCAAGAATCCTCTCTCAGTAAGAAGAAAAATACCTTCCAAGAAAATCATAGAGCATTGCTTATTTTCTACTTGTTTTACGTAAGACAGGGTTAAATACGCACTAGGGCTTCAGAATATCAGTTTCAGGTGGTAGGAATTTAGAACATGTGTTGTAAATGGGATAATTTTTTTTTTTTTTATTAGCTATTTTGATGAGGATGCATGTACAGTCAAAAAAGGCATCCGAGACAAAAAGAAGGAAGTTTTTGAAAGCTATAATGTCAGATTGAGCTGGACTGCTGCCTGGAATGTGCTCAAAGATTAACCTAAAAACTCAGAGTGTAAATAGCATTGAAGAAAATAGCAGTTCTGTCAGAAAATTATGTTTTCCTCTCTTTACACTCTTGCCACATAGGTACTTTTGAAAACTCAAAGGATGGTTCAAGATATAGTGTCATTTTAAAACAATCACAGAGGCAAGAAAATTGATGTTTCTGTCTCAGATTCATCTCTAAAACTTATCTTTTAATGGCTTTTCAAGGTCTGAGTTTTTTCTGGTTTCTTTGTTTTTATGCTTTGTTATTGAATGTGTTATAACTTTATTTTCTTATTTTGGTTTTGAGATGCATGAGATTTCTTTTCTTTCTTGTCCTCCAACATTCTTCTGTAAGGTACAGGTTGCAGGACTTCCCTTCAACTACTCTGAAAGATAGTAGTAAATGGGTAGGAATGCAAGAAGTCCTTTCAATATGCCTAGGTTAAATCTAACTTTTTTTGGCATATGCCAGCTTCTGAAAAATGGCAGGGAATATTAAATTCCCAGGAAGTCAGAAGCAATAAAACATGAAAAAATTGCCTAACTGTGATCAAAGAAAGAAGTAAGCAGGAATTGTTGAGATTAGGATGATGTCATTTATCTCAGAAAACAGTTTCTATGTTTTCTCTACCTCTATAGGCATAATACTCTTTGCACCTCTTAAATAATAAAAAAAAACCAAACTGAGTTAGGGGTGGTTGAGGTCCACTAAAACAACCAATGGAACTTCTGTCTGGTTTGGGTTTGTTTGGATTTTTTTTTTTTTTTGGCGCAAATTGATATAAGTATTTAATTATCTTTTCCTGAATCATTACCTGCAGAAAAGCGGCACCCATTCTTATGCTATTAAACTGCCAGACTTCAGAGGTCAAATCATTATTTAATACATGAAAAGGTAATAATAGTAAAAATCAAAAAACCATGAGATCAGATAATTTGTGTTTAATGTTCCTGATTACATCTTTGAAAATTTTTACCGTTTTCAACTCTCTAGTAAGGATTACAAAAATGCTTCCTATCACACTATCATGAACTTAAAATTTACAGTAAAATATCAGTAACTCTAGAAGAACAATATAATGGAAAACATTTCTAATGTCCCAGGTTTCTGCAATATCAGAAATATTGTCTAGGGTCTCTAAGGATATTTTGCACCCTACAAAGATAAAAAAAGGTTGAAATTCTTCTTTTTTACAGCTTAAGTTGCAGAGCTCTCAGTAGATTCCATTTCTGATTGTCTTTAAAACTGCATTGCACAATGACACTTCTACTTGCTCACTGAGGTTTTGGTTCCCTCCTGCTCTTTCTGCTCTTTTTTTTTTTCCCCATCTCTTTTTATTTTTTTTTTTTCTTTTTAAAGGTGCACATTAAAGAAACATCAAGAAAATGCTCAGAGCAAAAAGTGCACACTTGTCAGAATCCTACAAGCCAGTGAATCAATAAGGAGGAGAAACTTGGAAAGCTAAAATTGTTCTTCATGATCTTTGGAGAAAACCAATATACAAATGCAAGTGTATATTTTGCAAGGAATGTCAGGAACAGTTAATTTATGTCCTGAATAATGCAAAGGAAAATTAGAAAGATGGTACAAACTGGATTTCATTTTCAGTGCCCAGAAACCATTTGTTTCCATTTACACTGCTATTTAGTATCAACCCAATATATCGACTATACTAATAGCCTGAAAACATCTGCTTTAAAGAATAAAGACTTCAGAGACCTCAGCTGCAACAGATATTTGTTGCATTTGGCTGTCCCTACAATGACTTGCATTACAAAGTTCTTTCCTTGGACAGCAGAAAAAGCAAAGAAAGAAAGCATCGGCAAAGTATTTTCATCTTTGAATTTTTGCTGTTCCAAAATTTTGCAAGTTTTTACAGAAGCAATCAGTTTGTGAATCTTTTTTTGAAGGCTGCTTCTCTAATCATCTGGTTCTCATTGTCTCTACCACTCTCTAATAGCAACGGAAAATAAATGTTTCAATCCTGTTGAAATAAATCTTGAAGACTATTGTTGGTTGGTTGGTTGGTTGGTTGGTTGGTTGGTTGGTTGGTTGGTTGGTTGGTTGGGTTTTTTAGTGAATCCAAACCATCTGTCACATAGGAGCAGTTAGACAGCAGAAGACCAACAAATTTTCTGCTGGGTAAGGGATGCATGAAACAAAACATGTGGTGAACAATTAGAAATTTCCTATTACAAATATACTCTGAAGAAATAGCAAGGATGAAAATACATTTCTGACAAATACATACAAATTATATTATTCTAGTATTGCTTACTTTTTTCTGGTAATGCAGACCAACAAAAAGGTAAGCAATATCCTCCTCTCCTTTCAGGGCAATCCCACTTCCAGAAATATTTGTAATTTTAGGAGATTAATTATTGTTTTCTGGATGTGTTTTCCCGTTGAAAACATTCCAATGACAGTAGACATGTAGGTAGCAACTGTGCAGATGTTACTGTTTGTGAGTGGCTTGGTATTAATATAACTCAGGCCAGCTATTCTCTGGATTTATCTTGATCTAAGATATGTGATGGGTTGTTTAAACATAAAGAATTATGTAACTGTCAGGTAACTGTTATCTGATTTGTTTCAGCTTTGTTTAGCTTTATGTAATAATATGGTGCAATTCTATATACCTGTATTTGTATTTTGTATTTGTTTGAAAGGGTTATTTGCTGTAGAATGAACTTATGGTCTTAAATCCAGAATATAATAAAATCACAAAATGTGAAGAGGATTTGAATATGCTGTCCCAGGATGATGTGATTGGAACAGGTTGCTACAAGGTGGAAACCTCTTACTAGTGTTTATCTTTTGATCACTGAATGGATGCAATATTGCAGCCCGGTTAAAATGAGCTTTAGAATAAAGAAGTATTCAATCGGTGTAGAACAAACTATATAAAACATAATCAGACTTGTAGACCAGAGAAGAAATATTAACAAGTATATTAGCAAACACATAAAACATCCTCAAGCAAATATTTTGGTCATATGCCAGAAACTTTTTCCTAGCGACATACAAAACCAGAACTGATCAACTCAGGTGGATATAGTTTTTCTATGAGATGTTGTGGTTTAAAACAAGCTGAGAATTTAATTCCAAATAAGCTGCCCCACTCCCCTGTGCCCCCTCCTGGTGAGAGAGGGAGGAAGGCAGAGACTATGTGTTGAGATAAAATTTTACTGAAAACAAACATTAATGGGATGAGAAACGAACAGTACCAACAATATTAATAAAAAAAGTATGCAAAAGAAAGGATGATTCAAACACGAACAAGGTGTTCACCACCTTGATTAAGTTCTGCATGGCCACTGAGACCAAGTAAATGATGGATTATATTTCAGGATCTACAAGTTGTTTCCAGCCCAGGAGCTAACCAACTAGAGGAAGCATTTTACCTCTTTTGGTCTTGCTTTCATGCATTTTCCCCTGTACTTCCTGAAATTTGTGATATCAAAATAGCTATCTCTACAAGGAACTGACTTGGAAACCTTTAGCTGTTAGTAGGAAAATATATAGCAATAATAATCATTCAAGAAAAAAAAATTGAATTTTTAAAAACAAATCCAAATGTACATGAAGGTAAAAGAACTAAGATAAGTCTTTATACCCCTATCAAATTGGGGAAAGTAGATGAAGCTTTGGGAGTGATTATCAGTGAGTTGGTGTCCACAGTGAGATGAAGGAGAGGTATTAGGAAGAGTTCTTTGCTGTGGAAAGTCTACCATGTCTAAGCCTTCCCATAAGGAACGATGCATCTCTCATTTTGAAGTCCTGGATAATCCAGCCTGCCTTGAATTTCTATGATGTCTGAGGGATAGTGGCAACACAAGATGGAAGTTGATTAACTTACTCCAGGTTTTTAGGTGGCTGAGGTTGAGTGAGATGCACCACAGGGGATGCAAGTGCTATAGAAACTGACTAGGTTGTTTTTACATTCAGTGGTGGAAAAGCAGAGTAAGACTTTTGTGACAACAAGATACAGAAAAAACCCGGAAGATATATTACTTTAGACACTATAAGCTTTAAGCTTATAAATTATAAGCTTTATAATTCTTATAAAATAATTGTAAAATAATTGTGAGAATACTTTAAATTTGTAAGTCATATAAGTAAATTGTCATTTGCAACTACTGAAATGAGGTTCGTCAGATACCAATGAAATGTGGACATATTGAATTAGATTGTTGAAAGTCTAGAAAGAGACATTTAAGGATAACTTCTTTTATCACCTTTTATATCTGTTGGACATCTTATCTTGGTTTGCCAAAGTGTTTGTAGATATGCAATAAATAATAAATTAGAAACTAGATTTTTGTCCTATGAAAATGCTTTAATAATAATATTGAAACTACCTTTGGCATACTGTTTAAATTAATGTGTGAATTTCAGAAACAATACTAGTGTGGCTGGTCAGAGTCTGAGAAACAGAATGAGCTGTCATGTAATTAAACAGTTGGGTAGTCTAATAACAATTTAGGTTCATGGTCAACATTTTATATTTTCTATTGTATTGTACAGGTTTTGTTCATATTTGATTTTTTTTTTCCCATTTCTGGAATGAATATTGCTGTCATTTCATAGCTATCTTAGTAGCTAGATTATCCTTGTCCTATTTAATTGCCTATTGGATAAGTGCCCAGTATAATAGTAGATTTTTATTTTTTTGAGTACTATTTCTAGAGTAGATGATCTTTATTTTTGTCAATGCATTTTATCAATTTTCTATTTTTCTTTCTCCAGGGTCATCAAATTTTTGCTTATCTGTCAGGTGTCCTAGGTCCAATTTTCCAAATCAGTATATAAAAAATTCCTTTTCCAGCTCCCAAGCTACTAAAAATGTGTCAAAGATGTCCTTTTTAAAGTCTTTTCAGAGGACATTCTAATGATGGAGAATGACTTACTTACAACAGTGTCAGAAGTACTGCTTCATATATAATTATACATATATATTTATACATTTATTTATATATATATTTCTATAGGTAAGTCTGAATCCTTTTAAGCTTTAATGTAATAACTTTTGTAGTATCCATTTTGCCAGATATATGTATGCAGACTTTATTCTCTCCCAAACCAAATCTATTTGAACCCCCATATATGTTGTAGTACTTAAATTGTAAATTTAATATTATGAAAGTATTATCTTAATAATAATTAAAATGAATGGGAAATTAGAAGCCTTTGATATCGTGTTCCAGCTTTTGCTATTTGAAAATTTTTTGAAGCACTGATGTTTTCTAATTGTATTTATTAATTTTTGCTCTTAATGCCGTATATCTAACTGCTTTTGCTGACACACATCTTGTTGAGTTCTATACATATTTCTGACTAATGCTATTTTCTGTTTGCTATGGGTAAGGTGTTTCATACTGATGTAAGCAATCTCTCTTGTATGCACGTTTTATCCTTCTGTACATTATTAAAGGTTACTGTTCCTTGAAGTCCATGTATGAGAGAGAAGGGTGGTACAGGATCATGTATGAAGAAGTTATTTTTTCCCAAACAAATACAAAGGCAACAACTATATTATTTTCAAATGTGTCAACATTTTTTAAAATAAACTATAATTCTATTTTTCATTATAAGACATAGATTTAACAGTTTTCTAGTAGAAAAATTTTACTGACTTTACTAGTAGTTACTGGTTTTTTCATATAAATTCTATTCTATTAATTCATAATCTGGATCAAGGGTGAAATGCTTTCTTTTCCAGAATGTAAAATCACATAAATCACATAAACTTCTTCAACTTCTGCTCCGTAGAGAGCATATATTAGAGCTGACTTTAAAGCATAAAATGCACACTGTCTTTTCAAACAAAATTTACCCTCATCTGACAGGGTGACCCCTTATAATTAAGAATGAGTGTTAACCAGATTTCCAATGCAGATTTTGAAAGCAAAGCTAGGAGTGTAATGACAATACCTGTGAGAAAAAATGCGGTAAGAAAATTATGTGAATTGAAGACTAAGACTATCTCAGTAATATGCAGAATTTCTTTGCAGTGTTATGATAATAAAAAACCTGCATTGGGATGTATAAAGTCAAAACCAAATGGAAGCTTCTTATTTTTACTTAATTGATAAACAAAATCTATTTTTCCTGGCACAGCAATTAGTCTGAAGCTGCAATATGCTATCAAGTGATGTGTATATTTTTTTTAAACTTTAGATATCTGAATGGTAAGCATTTATTATATATGCATAGTCTTAATTTCCTTGGCTTTTATATAATAAAACAAAACCCACAACACTATGAATCCATATGAGTGAGACTGAAACAGAAAGCCAATCTTTTAAGTCTGGTATTTCACCAGTTCTTAAACTCTCTCTTTACCAGGTTATAGAAAAACACATCTGTAGGAATATCTCTTCAAAGTATTCATATAGAAAAGCAGTGTATGTGATCATATTTCCTTTCATCAGCAAATAAGTCTTCCTTATATTTCCTTGGCCAGGTCATGAACAGCCGAATATTTATTTATCATCTGTCGCCATACTTGCACTCTTCAGTTCAGTCAATAACATAGTGAATTCTAGCTAGTAATCACATTTTCAAAGATCAAGATAATGAAAGAATCTATTTGGAAAACCTTGCCACAATTTAATAGATTTCATCATCAAAAACTCCAAATTATAACTTATCCTTTATTAATTAAATGTTACTCATGGTTGTGATCTGTTATATGATTTTTTTTTTCTTAGAATATTTACTTCCTTCAAATAAGAAGACAATTCTGAAAAACCTTTTTTTTACACATTGTTCAGAAAACTTATAGGAAGTATGAAGTTCCTAGGTAAGTTCGGAGGTTCTTTTCTCAAATGTGAAAATAAATTGACAAGGTTGTCTTAGATTTAATACCAGGAATCTAACAAGGTATGGTCCAGTAACAGCTAGGAATAAATTCTTGTTTCAGAGCAAAACATGCCCTTTCTCTGTTATGTAAACATGATCTAAAGCTTTTTCAGGTGAAGATCATTTAAGATCCATTGTTGTCCATTATTCTTTTTCACATTGAAATTACTGACAATGGCCTACAGGGGTTACAAAAACTATGTGAGTGGTATGCACTACTTACAAATATTTATTGTTAAAATACCTCACAGTAAAGAGAGAAAATTATAAACACAATGGTTTAGTGTTCAAGGCTATTTTCCCACATAAATGGACAAAATCTCTGGATTGAGAAAGGATCAGACACTGTTATCCTTTTTGTACTAAATACAACCTGAAAGCACAAAGAATTCTCTTAAAGCCAGTGGGACCATCTGTGGAATAAGGATTTGTTTAGGCTATAACCCATATAAATCTATGACCTAATCCTAAACATGTAGTTCCACTATTGTCAACAACCAGTGTTGTATAGTTGTTCTCTCTTTCTCTAGTCCTCTCCATGGAGGAAATTATTAATATGTATAATACTTTCTCAAATAATTTTGCCACATCTGTTTGAAAATCATTGCCATAAAAGTTTAGAGTCATTAACACAATGTTTTTACTTGTGCATCTTTTAAAGCTCATTTGTAGCTGCTCATTTACACTGGCAACCTACCACGAGACTGACAAGAGTCTTTTTTTTCTCTCATGAAGCAAGTGCTGCTTCATCTGCACTTGCTCAGATGGCCACCCTGCCCCCTCATCCCCCACCCATAATTTTCCAGCTATGAATATAATGAATAATATTTTTGCCCTTACCTGACCTCACACTGAAAATTTCTCATGATTTTCAAACACCTGCCTGTTTTATTTTTAGGTACCAGGAATTTAAACTCTGCACTGGCACTTTTCCACTTAGCATACATACCTTGGTTTTCTTCAGTGAAGATCTGTAAATTGTAGTAAACATTGCAGAATTTGTCTGTTGGTGCTGGTTTATTTGTTTGTTTCTTCTTTGCATTAGCTTTCCTGACTCTGTAATTCGGTTACACTCACCTAAAATCTTGCTTTTAAAAAGAAGATAAAAAAGGAAAACAGAGAGAAATATTTTGCATAATTTGGTTTATCATGATGCCAGCTTTTAGGTGATTGAATCAGTTGATTGCAGGATATAATTTCTGCAAAATGAGTATTCAATGAAAGAGAGGTGAGCAAAATACAGATGGGTTGTTTTTTCCAGACAGAAAATTTTGAAAACATTTGATGATCTCAGTTTCAAAATTGCTGCTGGGTAGTGGTGTAAGTCAAGAAATATTCTGAGATAGTTTTATATTTGTTATGGAATGGTTGGAAACAAATACAGTGTGAAATTAATTTTGAAATCTTACTTGAGTCTTGCAGAATGATTCAGGATCATTTTCAAAGTGGATTAACATTTAAAACATTTTATTATCTTATTATCTAATGTCATACATAAAGTTTTATAACCAACAGTTTAGCATTTTAAAGATTCTTAATATTGTTATAATAAAACTGACTACTGCAGCTAATTTTATATTCCATAATAAAAAAATAAATCTGTGCTGGTAAATCAGTCATCCTTTAAACTGTTAATAAAAGGAAAAATGTCTGTATTTGGACAGCATTTTATTCTAAGTGCAGTAATATATAATGTGGTCGATTGCAGTATTTAAGTTAAATATTGATTCTTTTTCCTATCTTATTTGCCAAATTAAATATTGGTTTACACATTTTCCAATAGTTTCATTAAAAACTAAAATGGCAGCAAATACTTGCTGATGTTGTAATGGGTTTTTATTTTTATACTGATAGGAAAAGACATTTGTTTTAGTTTTATCATCCTAAGAACAATAAATAGGTGATTTTGTGAGCACTTTTGACAACGGTATTAGAATATCTAGGGTCTACTTTTTCACAAAATTATATTTATATAATGAAGCATTATACAAATATGCGTGTTTAACTTTGGTTAATGTATGTATTCAACTGCAACAGCAAGTCTGTCAACTTTGGAAACCATTTAAAGCTTATGGATGACAGAATGTTTGCAACATCCATTTATGGCTTCTACTCCTCTTTTGTACAAGCAAGATCCAGATTTTCAGTATCCAGAAGAGGCTCTAGATATCCAAAGCAGCATAGTTTGTATTAAGCACTAAGATAACCATAAGGTTTGCAAACTATAACCTCCATCCCTTCATGTGGCAACATCCCTCGTATGCTTTATCCTGTCAAGAGGTTTCCACATCCAAAACTTTCCATATTAAAACCCTTGGGCTCTTATTTCTCATATTTTAATGTGGGATGGTCTCTTTTCGAAAAATCTGCAGTTCTATTTGGTTGCTGAGACTTAGGAAAACAAAAGAACAATTCAAAGAGTGCTTAATCCCCCACAGTTCTGTGGGAAGAGTACATGCCTGCAAGCTGTTTAAAGTGAGGTCCCCAGTCTGCAAGGTAGTCATAGCTCTGATCCATGTCTGAAGAGGTTGAACCCAAGGAGCTGAGGGATCCCGCCAAGGAGCCAGTCCCCTCAAACGCATAGGTCTGAAGTGAGTCATAGGGAGGAACGCTAGGATCTGTATTTGCGTCTTCCAGTTTTTCTGAAATGAATTGCCTGAAGATTGCACTGTCTGGGCCAACCTGCAGAGACTGTCTGTAGAGGCTCTGGATTTCAGAGGCCACCTTCTTCCGAGGCCTGTGCGTTCTCAGGGCAGTGCGTGTCCTCAGTGCTGAAATGTCAAAGGCTTCCGTGTCCTCCTCGCCCCCTCCTTCATCATCGTAACTGACAATGTTCTCTCTGAATTCTTCCATCTTCTCTGAAAAGGGAGGCTTCTTCTTCCGCTGCTGCCTTATGGTGACAATTGCCAAAAAGAACACTGACAAAATAAAAATAAAAGAGAAGGGACAAGTTAAAAAATTAAACAGAACTACAGACTTTATATGTGCTTGGAAAGATTAAAAAAATCGCTTTTTATCTTAGTATCAATGCTGTTTCAAAGTGAAGCTATCTTAACAAATTTATAGAGCTGTAATTTTTATGGATCCTATGGTTTTGAGATGAGCAATGGGTGTGTTGGGAAAATGGCTACAAAGGGACTTATAAAAAAGGCAAAATAAATGGAGCAGTTCTTTTGGTAGATGCAAATTTGAAACTGATGGAAACGCCGGTTATGATTTTTGAAAGTGCTTTTTTATCACATAATATATCCATTTCACATTCAGAATTTAAATTCCCAATCTTTATCACTCTTTTTGATAAAACCCCATCAAGTTCAAATGAAAAATGAGACAATGAGCAAGATATCCTCCTCACCTGGTTGAATCATTCAGTTCCATAGACTGTGCAGAATGGCGTTCAACTATTTCTGTTGTACTGGTCTGCAAGTTTGAAGACTCACTAAATTCTATGTAATTTTAGTGTCAAGGTCTAAGAATCACATGACATTTCTTTCATATGTGGAAAGTTTCTTAATTTTTTTTAAGCATTATTTTTTAATCTCCCATATTTCATTTTAACTGAACAATCCCTTTGAATTGGTCTATGACTTTCAGAGAAATTAATTATTTCTGTTGCTACTATATCTTGCTGCAGTTCTACTTAATAAGTATTTTGTGGGCTGTAATTTCTACTCAGGACATAAAATGATACACCTACAAAGAATTACAGCATGTTACTCAATTTAAGAATATGAAGAATCTGAAGTAGTTCTCTTTTTCTACCTATTTTAAATAAACAATTGTATTTGTTTGAGAGATACCAAAACAAAATTTGAAAGCACTGAAAACAAGAATTTCTAATATGTATTCACAAAACAGATGGTTTTAACTTTCCAATTCTTTGCCTGATGAACTCTTCTGATGGTATATCTCCTACTTGAAAATTAGTTTTCAGAGATAAATGGAAAACTTATTATATAAGGAACATTTCATTATTTAATTTTAGAGCATTACAAAAATACAGTTAAAAAATTAAGGAATTTAAAACATGTGTTTGTAAAGAGTGTAGTAGATTCGTTTTTTTCTTCTTTTGGACTCATATATTTATCTATATCCCTGCTTTGGCTTTTGTGATATGAATAGGCCCAATAGAGGTCATGGGTTTTTGCCACCTGTAGAGATAACCTTTCTGCAAGAACTCAAGAAATCATTGATGAATAATTCCCACGATAGCCTGGACAGTGATACAGTTTGCCTGAGCCTTAGTCCCTGAAGTCAATAACACAAAGTGGACCTCTTCAGGTACTCTGCAACCATCAAACAAAATTTGAAGTGCACACTGACCTGTAAACTTAAACTGAATAAAAGACATAAGGCAGATATTGAAGCTCAGATTTAAATAAGACAAATTTGGAAATTCAGGCAAGCCTAGAAGAAACGAATTCATTGTATATTCTCATGTCCTTGATTGGAAAACAGGACATGGATATAGGAGAACTAGTGCATCCCTGGGCTTTGCTATGGAGTCAAGAAATGGCTGGTGTCTAGAATTGCCAGCCTTGAGTTGTTGATTTGGTTTTGAGTGCTGTTTGCCAGCTGTGCATGACTCTTTACAGAGGTACTAGAAAAACTCTTGTTCATTTGAACCATTCTCAATCCCAGTTTGCACATCCACAAATTCCAAAATGTATGGGAGGTTAAACTGGTGTCTCCAGAGAGGAAAAAAGAGATGTCCAGCATTCAGAGAAATTGCTGTCTAGAGATGTAACCTTAATTGACAGAGAAACTCCCTGTGTCTGAAACTTTCTGACTGATGTCAGATTCCTATTTTCTTTTATTATTGATAACTGATCTCAGTTATACCTTTGCCATTCCTAAGTCAGATTGAGGAGGGTGCTACTTCTTTTAATATATTCCTACAGTAGCAAATTTTCTTGTGTAATGCTGTCTTCAGCTCTACCTGTGATCAATACAGACTTTGAGCTCTGAAATCTATACTATTGCAGTGCCAGGAGAGTAAAGAACACCATGACTCAACTACACGCAACTTTTAGGAAATTGTGTTAGAATTCAAATTTTGCTGAAAATTGGGGAGAGGAAGGGAGAAATTATAGTTAAGAAAACTGGAAAGAAATTAAACATTTGCCTTATTTCAATTTTTCCCAATGGGCCAGTACTTCAAGTCTTTGAGACAAGGGTCCATCTTTGTTTTTTAACCAACTCCTCTGTTATACGAAGCAATTTGTCTTACTTGTACTTACCCAGGAATATTAATATGCAAGCCAAAACAGCAACCAAAGCCTCTGTGCTGAGACCCAAGGAATACATGAAAGCTCCATATCGACAGTAGAAGGTGTTGACTTCAGTGTCACAGTCGCAGACAGTGACAGTGAGAGTATTTGTGCTTGTCAGAGGTGGGGTTCCATTATCCTGAATTAAGATTGGCAAGTAGAAAAAAAACTGCTCTTGCCTCCTGAAGCCACTTTTTGCTGTGAAAATTCCAGCTGTGTTATCTAGAAGATAAAATTATTATGATGATATGCATTTATATATTTTGCAACCATAACAATAATATTCAGTGGAATCTGACCTATTTAAAAGCAATGGTACTCTGTGAAGCTACATGTTAAGTTGAAAAAGTAAAAGCAGGCACTGACATTTGGTGCATATTTTGTCAATCATGAATAAATTGCATTTATTTTTGATATAAGTACTCCGGGGCAATAATGAAATTTGACCGAGGAGCTCCGGTTTTAATGTTCAGAGCTAAAGAAATTGAGATATTTTTCAGTACCCGACACCTGTTCAGACTAATTAATTGGTTTTTAAAATGGTTCCATGTATCCAGCTGCTACCAAGCCAGAAGTTCACAGATAAAATATAGACAGTTTGCCAATCAAAAAGGTTAAAACGTGTGTCTAGCAGCACATAGTGAAAACAGGTGGTAAAGAAAAGAACAGAAAGCAAGAAAAAAGTCCACTAAAATAGTCTTTTACTTCTTTCCCTGGCACAAAAACTGGAGCTAGCTGGATTTCTACCACCTAAAATAGCAAAACGATTTAGATGCTTTCAATTTGCTTTGTATTTAACTACCATTGTTTTAGAAATCTGTTCTGTAAAAACCACAATAAATAGTTTAAATTCAGGTCCTGCTGCATATCAATCAATTCAAACAAGTAACTTAGCTTGTTGCAAAACAAAATAGTCCTGTTTACATGGATGTGAAATGAAAAGAAGAAAAAAGAGTCTAGAAATATTTCCATGTCAGAATTTTTTCTCATGACAGAGCAAAAGACTGAATATGTACATGCATATGTGTGCATATGTAGAAGTAGGGGGAAAAAAGGGTTTCTATTGTTATCTGTGCAATGCATCTATACAAATAGTCCACTGAAATTAACTCCCTCACATATAAGTTGTTCTAAGCTTCTGTCGTAGTTCAGAAAGTAACTCTGATAAAATGGAGCAAAACACTACAAATCTACAGTATCTTTTTCTCTTCCTTGGAGCTATCAGTTCAACCAGCCATTTCTGTCGAATACGGAAGAAAGGGACAGATTAAAACCTGATTGCATCATATCTCAAAAAGTTTTGTTTTCCCCATTAGTAGCCATCAAAAGGAAATGAATGGGTTGCTTTGTGTGAGGGTGTTGGGTTTGGGGCAGAAAGAGGAAAGGTGGGAAAGACACATGGCTTGTGCACAGTTTGACCTTAATATAATGACTTATCTCTTCCTGGAAGGGAGTGAGAGGTTAATGAAGATGGGAATTGAAATTCTTATTGACACATTGACTAACTTTGAAGATAATTGAGAAGTAGTTTGCCATTTAACGTATTAGGAACTTTCCAAAACTTATTTCCATTGATTTGTTCCCTTAGCCAGAACATTCAAATAATTAACATGGTCAATAAGAACGATGTGTACTTTAGCTCAGTCTGAAGAAGCTTTTCTTTTTAGTCTCAGTAGACTGACTCTTGAAATTCCATGCAATATTGCACCTGTATTTTCATCTCAGTCTGGTTTTGCTTGATATTATATGTTATGAAATAAGATTGCAATCCTAGTTACCTATTTTTATAATGTTGGTCTTGCTGTATTAATGAAATAACAGTCCTATATTTATATCAATCTTCTCTTTCTAGTTATTTTATTTCTCAGGCAAATAATTTTAGCTAGAAAGTTGGAATTTACCACTATATTCAACATTAAGACAATATTTTTTAAGCAATACCAGTGTATTTTTTATCTCAGCTGTTTTTTCTTTCCTTGAAATAAAACTGGCCTTTTCTGTTTATATTATTCACTTGAATAGGAAAATAAACTCTTTGATACTATTGAATTATTGTTTTGAAATGGACTCCGGACATGTCCAATTCTTATAATGAAAATTTCTCTATAAATGGAAAGTTTTAAGAAATTAAGAACCTGCTGGAAGTGCACATCTTCCATTAGGAAGGTCTTAAAGAGATGCATGACTGACACTACCTTGATTGTCTTTGACAGTAAAATGTGAGCTGTTTGCATCCTCCTGAGCCAATGAGAAATTAAAATGGTGACCTTCTGCTGAGTCATCTTGATCCACTGCACTGATGCTTTGAATTAGCTGGAAAAATAAGAGAGCAGAGTTGTTTAGGAGTAAAAGAATTTCCCCATCCTTTAAAACAATAAAAAGGATATAACAGGTATGTTAAACTATTGATGTTGAAGGTGTGATCCATGAATCTGCATTGAGTGCATAATATGCAAGTATTAATCAAATACCCAAATAGGTTTATTGAGACTTATATTCTGCAAGTACTCTTCTTTAAGTTTTCATCCATTAGAGACAGGCAGACATTAAAATCTTGAGAAAATGTAAAAGGTTTTCCAGATAAAGGATCAGGAGCAAATGAAGTCTCCATAATGAAAAAGAAAAATACATATAGAATGTTTTGTTTTTCTTTTTTTTTTTTTTTAATCCAAGGTGAACAGTCCATCATTCTACATTTGAAGAAATCTTTCTGTGCAACACCCTTGAGTCCACAAACACCGTGACATAATTCAACTGGTACACTGTAGCTCCAGTAAGTGACATACCTTAACAGGTTCACATCCTGAATTGTTGATTCTGGATATTATAACAGATTGATTATGTGTTGGATCTTTATAGTAATAAGAGGACAGGGCTGCAGGTATGGCAGTCTTAGAGCTTTTATTTCAGCTCATCAGCCTCTTTACAGGGTGAGACACATGAGATAGTTAAAGCTCTCACCATAACAACAACAGCCGAAATTCTCTTCGTTGCAAGGTCTTTTTAAAAGATTTTAGCTAATAGGATACTGTTAAATGCTTACAGGCATTTACTTAAGCCAATTACTAAAGTTACACGTGCACCTTACTTTTAACAATGCTTGCTTGTTGTTGGCTTAAAAACAGTGGATAGAGCTTCATTATTAAACTTACATTTTTCTATTACCTTGCTTAACATATTTTCTAAGGCCTATATCTACACAGCTTAAAAACAGACCCTTATTGTTTCTTGTCCTTGTATATCTGTATTCTTGCATTCTTTTATTTTGAGTTTTGTTTTCACACATCTTCTGAGAATTTTCTACCTTTTCTATTTCCCACAATTATGGAAATTTTTGTCTGCTTTTTCTTAAGAAAACAAAATAGCCTTCATTTGGAAATATGTCAAACCAGACAGTCATTGCAAGATAAAATAAAAAAAAAACAGCATTCAAAAGAATGTTTTTCATCTCTGTAAATAAACAACCACAGAGTTAACATAATTAGCATAATTCCAGCTTATATTTAGCAGTAAATATTTAGTTATAAACATACATCAGTAAACATCCTTGCTGATCAGGAGGAAAATAAATTGCTGGAAGTCCACCAACTTTCCACCAAGAAAAGAGAGGGTTGAATTTGAACTTGGGCTCTATTTTATCATGTCTTGTAGATATTTGTACACAAGAACTTGAACACTCAACTTTCTTCAAACCACAGATCATCTGAATGATTCTAGCAGTGCTTTAAAAGGGAAGAAGTAATTCAATGGAAGTGACTACTGATGCTTTCCATCTGTGCCTTTGAAAACTCTTTTCTGGTTAAATCCTTTTCCAGTCAAAGATCTAGACCTTCATTGCACATTCTTTTTCTTTTCAGACAAGCCAAGTTTGATGAAATCATCACAGCAGAGTGCAAAAATGTGGCCTACACCCCAAATTTATATTCTTAACATTATTCCTTCTTCACATGTGAAATTTATTTTAAATCTACATTTTTCACTCTATGGAAAAATGAGGACCCTTGAATTTTTAGTCTTTTTTTTATTGCCATTAATGAGAGGAATAATGTATTTTCAGTGATGTCTGTATAAAGTAGAGAGATTCTCAAGGGATTTTTTTCTTTCATCAGAGCTAACAAAATAGCTGAGGTGATGCAAATACAGGTATAAAAATGCAGGTCAAGGAATCAGTGAGGAGAAACTGACCACTAACATTTCCTTGATTACCACAGGCTTTGTTTTTATAAGGAAATGGAGTTCCCAGAATATGATCAATATGAACACTAATAGGGTACAAAATTATATATCCAGTCTAAACTGCGAAGAAGAACAAATTTTATAACATTTTGCCACCTACCTCAAAAAAACTAAAAAAGATCATACTGGCTTTTCTTGAAAATTTGCTGGTTATATGTTCATGGTGGCAGATGAGGATAAATCTTGGTATAGATGGACTCCTGTCCTTAAAATTCAGGGTCTATTAAGGTATACTAAATATGCAGAGTAATTTAATATTCTACAAAGACATATTAGCCATTTTTAATTTGTTTTATTTTGTTCTGTTTTGTTTTTAGTTCATTTACTTGGTAGAGAAAAATTACCTACCTGTATACCAAAAAAAAAAAAAAAAAAGTGATTTCCATTCAACCAGGTATCACCAATGTCTTAAAAACATATTTTTAGTAGTATATCATGTGTGAAAATCATAAAATTACTGCAGTTGTGAAGCAGATATTATTTTGCTATTTTGTTATTGACTTCCATATTTTACAGAGTGTATTTGGCTCTGTACATTTTATGTATATCTGATTCAATCAATAAAAATCTAAGGAGAATGTGGCTAACCCAAAAAAATAAACCCAAATCCCTTACTTCCATCTGTGCTGTCCTGTTCTGCACAAACCTGAGATTCTTATGGTTGTTCTAGATATTCACCTTAGCAGCTGGGGAAAATTGGGAACATAAGGACAGGGCAAATCCTTATTGTTTGCTTCTTGCTGTATCACTTCCACTAAGATTCAACAAAGTCCAGATTAGTCCACAAATTATTCAGAGAGCAGTAAAAACTTCTGATTTTACTGCCTTTGAAAGGAAAAAAAACCACTCAGAGTGAAGGAAATCCCTTCTTTTTTCCAGTTTCCTAAGTTTTTTGTACACCTAATCTAGGAAATTCCAGCCTTTTGCCAGGAAAACTGGTTACAAACCTCCTGCATTTTAGAGCATAAACAAAGAAAATATTTATTGCTTTTGTAAGGTTATGTCAGTTGTGTTGACATGGTTGAAATTGAATTGCTTTAAAAATGCTTATTTCAAGTCTCATGAGTATAGAGGCCTTAAAGTTCCAGCAGTTCATTTTAAAATGAGTATTTCTTTAAAACAGAGATTAACTCACTTGATCCTTTTTGAAAAACTGATTTATGTTCATGATGGCTTTTGAGGACTTAAAGGATGCAGTGAAATATCTCAATGCACTATCAAAGAAGGAAGTTTCCATAAAATAAGCCACCACAAGCAGGGGTGGAAAACAGGAAGATGTTAGTTTCAGGCCTAAATGGAGGTGAAGGTTTGGAATCTGCACTTTGAACAAAATTCTGCTGTGAGGATTTGTGATAAGCGTAGATAGCAACAACAGGAGGATACCAGGCATGGTTAAGTCAGATGTGAGTAATCAATCTGAACAAAAATTCCCACCCTGGCAAACTGAAAGAGGAAGAACTTCCTTAAACACATCCAAGTGGTTGGAATAGCATCTTGAAAGTAAATTATTTATTATGTTTGATTATATTTGTGTATCTTTTAAATAGAAAACCGTAGATTATGTAGTAGTTGACTGTCAAGTAATATTGAAAAAATTTCATTGGAAATTTATTTCCTCAAATCCCAATTGTCTTCCTGAATTGGAGTTGGAGAATGGTCTTAATGAATTGGAGATATCCAGAAGGAAAGGTCAAAGCTTCTTCGTTACAGCCCTTTCTGCTTTTATGGGCCTTCAACCAAGTTAAAATTAAGACATAAATCTAAACAACAACCAGTACTCTTAATTTTGATGCTAGAGAACTCTGAGTGTAGAATTTTGAGTCCTTTGTGTGTTAGTCTCACCAATCCTATTACAGAAATGTAAGGAAGTAGAAATATATTTGCCACCTGTCTCATTCCACTTCAGTTCATTTGGTTTGTTTTCTACAAAACACTCTTCAATAGGAGTTCTGCTGTGGATTATAGGATGTAAGAGACCTAATCACCCATTTCTTTTGGGAGTACAGAACTGGTTTTGATTAAATTGGCAGGAGTCTTATAAGCAATAAGATTTTTCTTTGTCTCATATTTACTGATCATCAGAGTTTAGAGCAGGTAAAAGATTAAAGTTGATTACTGTAGTCAGAACTACATATTCCAGGTAGACTTTTTACCTCAAGACTCAGGTTCTCCTATTGACTATTTCTGTTTTGAAAAGCAAATTGACACATTATGGAACTGTGGGTCTACTGTAAATGTTTCTCCTCAATTATAAATAAAATTGTGTATTTATCTGCAAAGGATTAACAATTACAAAGCTCATGCCATGACACTGAGGTGCTTTTTTATGTTTGCTCAGACGTGCTAATGAACTTCTCCCACCTGTGCCATTCTGCTAAGAGATAATGTTGTGGAATCATGGTCCACATACAACAGAAAAAGGAATTTTCCATGGGTCACTGTGCCCACTGTTTCAAAACATCACACGTCACACTGGGTGCATCTGCAGGTGTAGCTTAGTGTGAGAGTCTATTATATTATATGTTGCTTTCACAGCTTCATCATGTTTTTACACTCTAAAGGATGCATTCTTTGTGGGTTTTTTTTTTTAACTTCTTATTTTCTTGTCATTACTGCTCAGATGCTTTTTGTAAATATTGAAGAAAACATGTAAGATGAAATAATAAACATTGTTTTACCTCTCACTTTTATTTCTGTGCTAGGAAAAATAATTTTGTATCATGATTTGTTAGAAAGGATCTGTTTTAGCTAACTAGTCATTTTTAACATTAATCACATGCTCATAGAATTTGTTTAAAGATTTCCTCTATTTTCCTCTGTCAACATTTCATTATGTAGAGAAGTAATAGGAAATGAGTACTTTTCACTTTCACTGTAACTGATTATTATTTTATTATGTGCCAAGTACTGAGTAAATAAATTTGGGTTTTTTTTATCTCAGACTCAAAGTTCCTGCATACTCAATCACTTGTTTGAACCTAATAAAAATTGCTAAGCAAGTTGCAATATCAAAGTCACTTCATATATGATCCTCAAATTATAGGAAAACTCAGAATTACAAGAATAAATATGAGATTAGAGATGTCATTAGCGATGACAGCATTAATTCAGAATATAGGTATATTCAGTATCTTCAGCTGAAATCACCTTCCTCTCTGGTAGGAAGAAAGATCAATATTCACAAAAGGGCTGGAATTACCATGCCTAGTTACATTCTGGATGATCAGCTTGCTTGCATATAATATAACGATTTTGATACAGACTACATCAAACTTTCAAGCTGCATCTTCCAGATGAGTTAATTTATGAATATCTTAGGAATTAAGCTTTTTTGAGATCCATTATTGATGTGTCTAGTATTACTTTTGTGGTGGATTTGGTCATCTTGGTGTTTTGACTGTTTGTAAAGAACATTTCCTTTGAAGTTCAAAGGTTTATACTTACTGTACACACCCATAAATGGTAAATATAAAAAATTAATACAACATTGTGGTCTGTCATCTCTTACTGTGTTTACACTCAGTAATAAGGTCAAAAGGTCCAATCAAAAGGAAATCACAGGTTTGAATGCCTTATTAATATTGTTATGTTTTATCTGACAATAACTATAGCTGTAGTGGGAGTGAAGGCTATTTAACAGTGTGACTTTCATGTTCAATTCATTTGGAAAACAATTTATATAATGGTGGTGGTATAATGAAAGTGTTTCTTCAATGTTTTAAAGAAAACTGCAGTTATGGTGTAGTATACAGTTGACTTCTGTGTTATAGGACACTACTAAACTATAACAATAAATGGATAGTGAAAATTCCTTTCAAAATGTCTAATAAACATGATGAATGGATTCAGCATGATGCCAAAAATACCTATCTATCTGAAACCAAATTCTTTTGTTTGAATGATTTTTGGCGGCTAAGCTAAACACGGCTGTAACTCTCACAAAAACACCATACGTGGTGTTGAAGGAGGGGCTTGAAGGTCAGCGCTCAGTCAATAAAAGAATGTTCATAATCTTTCAGAAAATCTGAAAGATCAAAGCAAGCCCTCTTGTCTAGACTGAAGCTATTATTAACTGTGTCTGAGTCTGGATGATTAGGACAACAGTGTTACTTATTATGTGTTTTATATTCTATATCACAAATCAGCGTACTCTTAGACTATGTAAAAATAACTTAATTGTGACCTGACTCTAAATTACTTTTATAGTAAACCAGACTGACACCAGGATAAAGTCTAGATTGAATAGGACAATTCATTTTTTAGTAGTGTCTGTCCCTCTACAGTGTGTTTCCTTCCTTTTCCCCTAAACACTGTAAACTCATGAAAATATATTCTGGAATATCCCATGAAGTTAGACACAATTTAGCTCAGATCAGGAAAAGAAATGAATTGAAGAAGTGCAGAATACCTCTGAAAACATTTCTCAGCACAGTGATTCCAGCTAAAAGGACAGACATACCTGCTTTAGAAACTCAAATGTGACAGTATAGCTATAATCTTTGATCTTAATTTAACATATAAGCAGATTCTATAGCTGTTTGAAATTGATTGTAGAAATATGGTTAAGATAAAAAGGTATGTAATGTCCTGATTAAGTCCTTTAATTGCTTGAACTGATTCTTCTGAAATGTAAATTTTCTTATTCAGTGGACAACCAGGCCACCTATAAAATTGTATTTGAATCTTTTGGTTTCTTGCTGAGAAAAAAAAAAAAGATATATTCTTCTGTGAGTAAAAATTAAAAAAAAAAAATATTAATAACACCAAAGAAGATATATCAGCTAAAAATTGTTTAACTCATAAACACCGAATAAAAAATCATAAACTCTGACTGTGATAATTATGCACTTCAGTAGCAGTTTCCTGTTGTTCTTCCTAAGATAATTTGTTAATGAGAAAATTATTTAACATTACTGTCACAGTCTCAACAGTCTAAACTAAAGATTCCTGCGACTCTCAAAAACCTATAACAATGAAAAAAAAGGAAAAAAACCCAAAAAACTGAAATAACATTATGTCTTTCTGTAAGGTGAGAAAAATATCATGTTCATCCCTCATTCATATATTGAAATGGCAAAGAAGTATTCAGTGTACTATACTTTAAGAATTTATTATTAACACTACTATTCTTTACAGAACTTTTTATCCAATGATTCTCAGAATACTTAACATATATATATATCTGTAATTGATATTGAAAAGTATCTAGTGATAGGTTAGTATACAGATAATATTTATCAGTAGGTAACCATGGAATAAAAAAACTTTGAAAAATAAATCACCTGGGTTTTTATCTTGAAGGCAAGTACAAAACATGGATAACAAATATGCATATTATAAGCATGCATATTTAATTCAAGGTATGTTGAAGCCAAGGAACATAAAGTGCAGTTGATTTAATGCTGCACTTTTATCTGTCAATGAGATATCCAATGACCAATAGAAACGGCTTGCTCCAAATACCTCCTAAACAGAGGTCGCTTTTGCAGACAGGAATATTTCCAAATGCAGAACAAACAAAGTTTTTGCTGATAAAGAAACATATAAATAGATGCAAAAGCCTATAAAGAGATCACTTCAGCAACAGGAAAATCTTTATTTAACTGCAGACTAATCGAGGTCAAAGTAAACCAGTATGGCATAAAAAGAAGCTTTTTTGATTCAGAAATCAACTTAACAAAATGTTTGAACAGAGCCATCACAGATATCCCAAAGGTCTTTTTTTTTTTAATATCCAAATAATGCTTTAGAATGGTGGAAAAACATAGGTTTTCCTCTTTATAGCTTTTTTTTTTTGGTTTGGTTAATTTTTTTTAATTTATTGTTTATTTTGTATCTTTTTCTTTAAAAAAGACTCAAACCAAAACAAAAAAAAAGCAAAAAACAAACAAAAAAAAACAAACAAAAAACCAAACCAAACCAAACCAAAACAACAAAAAAAACCCCAACCAAACAAAAAAAGACAAGACCAAAAGAAAACAAAAAAACCAACCAACCAAACAAACAAAAAAAAATAATAATAAAAAATAAACTAACTTTGAACATCCTGGAGTTTATTTTTTCAGGAGGAAAATGGAAAGACAGCAGTGTACCTAAGAATTGGGGCAGCTGATTGATGATGTCCCATTCACATGGATACCAAGTAGGAAATGTAAAATAACCTCCTGGGAGGGACGTTAGAAATAACAATAGCTTAAGCTGCCAGCTAGGAAAGGTGTTGTAAGGGCCGTGTCTTAAACATTTTCAGACTTGCACTGAACTAGTCAGGGTTTGACTTCATTTAATCTGGTTTGAAACTGGTCTAAGCCTTGTTCTTGTGCTATTGCTGAAGTTACCGGACATAGGTTTTTTATCTGTGACCTTAACATGAAACAAATTTGTGCCCTAAATTTTTTTCAAAAGTTTCTGCCTCTACTTTATTACTTGTATTTAAAAACAAGCAAGACACACAGATTTTGTTTTAAAGGGTGAAAAAATGCATCAGTGTAACGAATTTAAATTTCATACTATGCATATATCAGTAGAACTAATTTTGGAAATGGGAAAAATGCAGTCTGAACTGCATTTCACAGAACTGAAAGAATCAATGCTATACATATCAGACCAAATCTTCATTGTAATGAGAAATATGATGGCTAATTATTTCATGCTCACCTGTCCAGAAACTGCATTTTCACAAACAAATGTTTCATAATCTTTAGGGAATTCTGGTGCATTATCATTAACATCGAGAACTTGGACATACACATTTGCTTCTGAAATTTTTTCAGGATTTCCTAATAGTTAAAAAAGACAGAAATAAAAAAAGTCAAAAATAATCTACTACATATTTTTAAATAATGTAAACATTAGAAAATTTTACCTATATTCTGCAGGGAAGAAAATAATCACACAGACCTATAGACATATTTTTATACTATTATAATAATACAGTACCATTATAATAGTATGACTTGAAATAAGATATTTCATGTAAAATTTTGGATTTGTTCATGCTTTTCTTTACTCAATCAGTAACAGATTTAAATGTAAAAAAACAAAACCTGATCAGGAGAAATTAAATCATGTTTTGTTGATGAAGAAAAATTTACTGTACTAGTCATAAGGTTATGTGGTAGGAGAGTGTCAACTCTCCTAAGAAAGGAGCTTTTACAGTGCAACAGGAGTTAATAAGGCAAAGACGAAGCAGTAAACAAGAGCACACTGGAACAAAAACCTGAGGGACAAGTGATAAGACGGGATGATGAGGACCTAACCTGGTCAGATATACTAATTGATGCAGGCACCTGGAAGTGTGAGACTGTTTTTTTCCATCAGATCAGTGGCCTTGCCAATTGATAAACCAATGGAGAAAAAGGGGAAAACAGACACAAAACATCGAGACGCAGACCTGACAAAACAAACACAGAGGCTAGGACAAGAAACAAACCTAATGATAATTGATGGGCTATACAGCTAAATCAACTTGGACTTTGTAACTGGCAAGACTTTAAATGAGAGGCACCTCAGATCTGGGGGAATAGGAACTCAGTGGAGATGCACAGAGGGAAGCATGCAGAGAGGAACAAAGAGAGCTCAGCTTGAAAAGGGTATAGAAGGGGCTGGTTGTGTGCAAAACAGATTCAGTCAGTGCATTTTTCTGACTGAGCCTTGCATCTGATCGCCAGTCTGTCCTATCAAGTTTCATATTCTTAATAAATATTTTCTTAGCCATGTCTCTGCATAATCTCACTCTCTCTCTCTCTGCATATGTATGTGTGCTGCAAGGAGTAAGTGGCAGCCACTGGTGTGCCCTGCATATGTGTGAATGAATATTGGTTCCAGATACTGGAGCGAGACAGGGCTCTGTGATGCCAGCTACTAACTCGGGAGCACGGGGGAGAGTTGTCTGTGTCCTGCTTAGACTTGGTGTGCATGGGGTTCGTCCAGGATTTTACTGACAAACTTTAAACTGGACTTCACAGTGATTAGGGGTCCTTGGGTCTTGGAGAGGCACTCAGGAGGTGACGCTTAGGGAGAACTTGCAAAAGAGGAGTGAATGAGGGATTAGTATGTGAGTTCTGTGGGTTTGCCAGGAAGCAGCAAGTGTGCTGGTGAGTTGGAGACTAGTGAATTAGATAAGAGGAATTGGGATACAGGAAGGGGTATTGGGCAAACAGAAGTAGGTGAAGGGATCCATGACTCTGTGTGTGCTTGTGAACCCGGAGAGTGTTGTGCATGTACACACATGCACATATGTCTGCATCAGTGATCTGCCTTCCCATAAGAAGAGGAGAGTGGGCTGCCTGTGCTTGTAGTCAGTGGGAATCCTGTATGTCATTGCTGCTGAAGGTAAAGCCTGGTCTGTGTCAATCCAATTGACTGACTTTGTCAGTGCCCTTATTGCGAGTCCCTGGAACACGTGCTCAGCTGTGCTACTGGCTGAGCCGTAAACAGGTCAGCAGTATTCCTGAACCTGGGAATAGGTCTTGCATCCCTAGGCTCCAGGAGGGATTTCAGTGGCTGAGCAGGAAAGTCATGCTGGGGTGACTGGAAGACCTGGCTGCATTGTTTTACATCACTTGGCATCATGGTTACCATAATGATTGGTCATGCTCATTCCTTTAAATAATTCTGTTACTCCTCCTCTTAAATACTTTGAAATTTCGAAGCTTTGGGAGAAAAATTCCTAAACATTTACATTTTAAAAACATTTCTGCCATTTCTATGTGGACACACACATTTAGAGAGCTAGGAAATTACAGCTTGACAATTCCTTTCAGGCCTGTATTTCTCCTGTCTCTCAGGTCCATTCCCAGGCTGACAAGCTGACTACAGGTTCAGTTAAGGGAGGAAGTCTCCCAGAGTGATAACTTGGTGAAAAACAGAAGGGAATTCATAATAAAGATTAACACCTGGTGTCTTTCCCGTGGGATATCCGGACATGCTGTCCCAGGGATGTTTTTCCCAATTGTCCAATGAGCTACTGTCCTGTCCTAGCTCCATGTAACACACTTTAAATACGGGCTGTCTGTACAATAAAGTTGGCCTTTTTTCCCCAAAGAGGTCCGTGTGTGTTGCTGTCTTTTCTCTCTCTTTGCAGCACAGTAACCACATTTCTAGACATGGAGAAATTGCAGTGGATACTGACAACCCACCCTAGCCAAGGCAGAAAGCTCAGACTCAATTTAGGAAAAAAACAGCTCTTGTATCTGATGGTCTGCACATGTAAATTTACGAAGAAGTGTGATTTTGCTCAGACATGTCTAAAGCATTACTGCTGATAGGCTTCATAGACTGAGTGTTTAGTTTTGGTACAAGTATTATTTTTTGAAGAATCGTCTACATAACAGGTTTAATTCTTAGGCTTGGTACTCACAGAAGATGTATTGTTTCTGTTATTCAAGTATACTTTACT
The DNA here is from genome assembly GCA_037013685.1 of Acridotheres tristis. Taxonomy (NCBI): domain Eukaryota; kingdom Metazoa; phylum Chordata; class Aves; order Passeriformes; family Sturnidae; genus Acridotheres; species Acridotheres tristis. The sequence goes on along the minus strand of CM072886.1, from coordinate 95,934,487 downwards.
GCTGTGGCTTTAGATATAAAAAATATGTAAATACAGCTTATTCCTGTATGTAAAGGAAAATTAATAATACAAGTAATTTCTTCCGCATTTACTGCCATTACACAAGGTTTTACTGCTAAAACTACCTCAGACAATGAAAAGCAATGATATATGAGTATCATAGTACAAAAGTTGCATGTAGACTAGGCTGAAAAAACTAATTTTTTTTATTGTTCAGAAGTTCTTAAACTTCTAAATTTAAATTAGTCAAATGGACCTTTAAGAAAAAAGCAAAATGTACTCCTCTTTGCTTCTTTTCAAACTGCATCAGTTTGGTTGGTTCTTACATTATTTTTTTTAAATGTATAATATACTAGTTATTTGGAGTAAACATTTGTTTTCTTGGATCATATGGAATTTATGCTGATAGCTTTGAGTCTTTTTCTGAAGGAAATGGCAGCAAAAGCAAGTACCACAGAGATGAAGGTATAGATACTCAGCAGTTTCACATTTCTATTTCTTCTGTGGAGTCATTACCACTGTGCTAATCTACTGAACCTTGTGATCTGTCAGAATAATTTCAATAATACTTCTTTGTGGGATGACATTTTTCTGGTTGAATCAAACATCCCTAATAATACAGTAGTGTTCAACTTCTGTTAGATAAACATAAAAAGTAGCATACATCCTTTTTAGAAATAATACCAAGAGTGTAGGAGTTAGTTAAATTCTTTTACTGAAGTCAGAATTGGATATGTAGGGCAGAGTTTGACTACACTGTCTTTTAAAGGAAAGCTTTGTAATCTTTAATACAAAGCAGGGAATACCTTTGGTAGCTTCAGTTGTATAAAAAGTGGCACAGGAAGGACCCAGCTAGATTTGCCTATTCTTACCTTGTTTGTTTGCAAGATTCATGGTACTTTAATATATTTGGGTTCTAGTATCATAGTTACCTTGGTAGGATTATATATATATATATATATATATATATATGTATACATAAAAATTTTTAACAACATGAAAAATTTTTTTTTTTCCAAAATTATAGATGTTTTGTTTTGGGAGGGAACAACGTATTACCAAGCCACTCTTGAAATCAGTGTCTCGTGAATATTTAATGAGAGTTTTGGTGAAGCAGAGGTACTGCATTGATTGCATTTTGAAGGCAACCATGTACTTTGTCTTTTATCCTTTTTACAGGAAAATTATTGAATGTCAGAATGTGAATTCAGCTAATGTAAGCATATCCTACATTATCTAAATATCTCCCAATTAGCAGAAAATTTCTTTGTCACAATCTCTAGGAGAGAGATCAGGACATGAAAAACAAGGACTAAGAGAACAGGATGTCAAGGGCAACAGGCTGGATCAGTGTGAAAATTAGGATGACACTTTAATTGCTAGGGACCCATATTAGTAGCTTGAAAAGAAAAGCAATGACCCTCTCTAGACACAAAACAGAACTCAGTATTTGCTGGGGATTAAAGAAAGCTTACATTGACATGTAAGCCAGTAAACTTAAACTCGTAATGATAATACTAATTACTCGCTCTACTACTAACCATAAATGTTACCTTTATTATTTATATTTTTATAACATGATTATCATTTATACTAAGGCAAATTTCTTTACTTTCTAAAAGAAATGAACATAAATAGTTTTTTAAGGGACTACTTCAAAAAGTTAAAAGTTTATCAACAAAAATATACGTGTGACCAAGGCAGGGTGACAATTAAATATTAAATTGATATTATCCATACTGAAATAATCAAAGAACTTCAGTCCTATATCCGGGTCTGGAAACCCTTGGAAACACTTGCAAGAGTCAGTTGTAAAATGACTCTTGTCTATTGTGGGTTAATTTTGTTGTGACTGGCAGTATCAAGTAAAACTGGTCACAGAATCATAGATAATTGAGGTTGGAAAAGACCTCATTTAATCAAGTCCAAATATTAACCTAACTCAGCCATGTTGGCCACTAAACCATGACACCAGGTATCACTTCCACAGGATTTTTGAACACTTCCAGTGAAAGTGACTCATTTACTTCCCTGGGAAACTTATTCCAATGCTAGACAAACCTTTTCCAGGAAAACAAATTTCCTAGTATCTAAACTTCCCCTGGTGCAACTTGCAACCCCTTTCCTCTCATCCTCTTTAGTTGTTACATGGCAGAAAAGACTGACCCCCACTTCCCTGCAGCTTTCTTTCAGGTAGAGAGTTCCCCCTCACTCTCCTTTTCTCCGTCTAAACAGCCCCAACTCCCTGAGCTGCTCCTCATATGACTCGTGTTCCAAAGCCTTCACCCCCTCTGTTGTCCTTCTCTGGATATATGCTCCAGCACCTCTGGAAGTGAGTGGCCCAAAACTGAATACAGGACTCAAGGCAACAGTGCTGAACACAGAGGAAAAATCACTGTCCTGGTCCTGCTAGCCAAACTGTTCTGATCCAAGCCGGGATACCATCAGCCTTCTTGGCCACTGGGGCACATGCTGGCTCGTGTCCAGCCTCCCTTGACCAGCATCCCCAGGTCCTTTCCTGCCAGGCAGCTTTCCAGCCACTCTGCCCCCAGCCTGCAGTGCTAAGCAGGGTGGTTGTGACCGAAGTGCAGGACTTAGAAATTGGCATTGGCCTATCCATCCAGCCTGCCCACATCTCTCTGCAGAGCTTTTATATCTTTCAACAGAATAACCTCCCATAGCCCAGCTTGGTGCCTTAGGGAAACTGACTAAGAATGCACTCAATCCAGTCATCCAGTACTGACTGTCTGCCAATTGGATAATAATGATTTAAGGATTTCTTGCTAGTATTAGAATGTGGTGGTTTGTGCTTCAGCCTTGTTCTTGGTGAGTTTCTTACAGCCAAGTAAAAACTGATGAAAGAAAACTTGATTTTTCTTGAGCTTTAGGCATAAAGTGGAATGAGAGTCAACAAGTTGCAAGTTCTCCCTGCTCGCATTTAAGTTCCAGCAAATTAGACCTACTTCTGGATATTTTCAAGCATGCTCCCTCAATGGCATGAGGATAGGATGATCCACACCACAGGTCCGAAATAACAGAGTCAAGCCTCTCTTACTAATCTCTGATCCCTGAAATCATTGCAATGGACTGAAAAGTCTTGTGTAGTGTATGAATGTCAGGGCATCAACAGGCTCCTAGGGAGGTTGCTGTTGTAATGGAGTTTCAATGTGTCACTAAGGTAGAATGAACATCTCATTTGGATGGACTCTAATGGCATTTTGATTTGGCATCAGTGGAGCCATAGTGTCATCCACCAAATGTCTCATGCACACAGTACATGTTATGACTATATTTCAAGGAATAATATACTGCTAGTTCCTGATTCAAATTCTTTCATATATGCCCAGACCAAGGTGACCTAACTTCAGTTCTTTTGAACATATCATTAAAGACAGTGACCTTATCATAATTTAAAAAATAAAGAATAGGAATTTGAACCTAATAAACCTAACTTTCATTACTGTGAAAGTCTCACTTTCTTTTGCTTCAGGAAACAGTTATTCATTTGTAACATTTCATTCTCTCCTGTTTTATTGTTCAACTAAATAAAAAAGTGTTGGCCAAAGTTATCCTGCTGTGTTTCCATAGCACTGTTCAAGACATGCCAGAGATCAAATTTGCCAACACCTGTCATCTGCCCAACAACATGAGAATGAAATTCATGCTGAAAACTCAGAGAGAAGCTGAAAAGGAAGACAGTACCATCAATTCCTAAATACAAGTTAAATACTTCAATGAAAATTGATATACTGATTATCCTATAGTAGACTTCCAGCAGCAATGATAGACAGGGAAGACTCCCTTTTGGGAACAGTGCAATTTAACAATATATGTTTAAAGTGGCTGTAGCAATAAATTGCATTTAACTGAGATTCAGGAGTAAAGAACAGGTGCTAAGAGTATTTGGCAAAATCTGTCTGATTTATTGATTTTACTCTAGTTTCATATGATTTTCCTTCTTCCTGAGGATGAATGGGATTAGTTTTTAAATAATATCCCAGTAATCTTGTTAAACTGACCTGTAAATCAGGAGCTGTTGAATTTCTAGTGTTGTCCCAGGTTTAGGACAACCAGATCACCAAAAACACAAACAGGTAATCTGCATTTGACTTTCATGCAAGATTGACTGGTAGAATCTATCTAAAGGGTGCTTCAAAGCTTTAATTGTCACTGAATAGACGTCTAGATGATTTAGGCCTTAACATTCACAATTAATTTGAGCCACAGGTTTCTGAATGGTGTTAAATTAGACCCTGGCTAATTTCACACTAGTCAAAAATCTGGTGTGAAATTAACCAGGGTCTAATTTAACATAAGATCTTGCACTGCAGGAGCAATTCTTATGCTTCAGTGTAACTTGAAAGCGTTACACTCTCGATCCTATTACAGTTTCTTTTTTCATAAGGTCATCTTTTATGAAAAAGCACAGGACCTTGGAGCTCAAATACATTCCACTTCTATTTAACTAATCATTTTAATAATGCTCCTTAGTGTAGCAAGCAACAGTAATACAATCAGAAAGAAGAATGTACTCTCCTCTTAAAAGAAGGCACATACAGAGGATAATTACAGCTCACAGTGTAAAAAACCCGTTCCTTAAATTTCTTACTCACTTGTTTCTGTGGCTGTAACAGTTATATTGTGCCAAGAAGCTATCTCTCGGTCCAGAGGTTCAGTGGTAATGATTGCTCCATTGTGTTCATTGATGCTGAACAGTCTCTTTAAAAGTGTGCTGTGGACAATAGAGTACCTGCACCAAAAAAAGGAAAGACATTTCCTAGTACTGAAATGTTCCATCACAGGCAAGGACATAGAAAGCTATTGTCAGCTGAGAAAACAGAAGTATGCATATATGCATATAAATGTGTGCTGCAACAACTCGAAGATGAAAAATGTACACTTATAAACATTTAAAATTCACTGCTGCCAAGATCAAAGCTCTTCTTTTTAGAAAACTAAATACGTCTCAGATCTATATTAATGTGAACTGAATCTGAAATGCATTATTCATTCTTACTTCTAAGTCAGTCTCACAGCAGGTGAATGACTTTACTGAAAAGAAACAGCAAAATTGCCACTTGTGAAATGAATAACACCAACATCTAAGTGGAGGTATAATGGCAAATCTGTTTTATCATTGCTGACATGCTCTGATGCCAAGGGAATGGGCATTATAAAGACAGACAACTATCTGTAATGGGATGACACTAAAGCAGAGCACAAAATCCTAATGCAGGAGATGATTGCAGTGCTCCTGAGTTTTTGCTGAAAAAGCTCCAGATGCTGTAGACGTGTACCTGTGAGACATACATGTACACAAGCCACTCAAGTTGCTAAAGTCTAACCACTTGTTGCAGGACAAAGATGAACTGAAATAGCAATCAAAGATATTGGTTCAAATGGAAAAGATATTTACTGGTGTTTTTAATGGCCTAAAAAGGAAGAAGACCATATGATGCAATTGCTAATAAAGTCTATTTCATGGAAATAAAACCTGTTTGAATAGTTGAAAGATACTTTCCACTCCAATTTGGAATGCCCACATGCAGCTATTTCTTTTTATTGTACCTTTAATTCTGCTTGACAAAGCCTTTCTGTTTCTTGTTGACACTTACGACTTCAGCTCAGACAACTTGTCAGCTGTTAAGTTACTCTTTAACTTGTTATTTATAGCTACGTTTTGTCTCTTAAAAATCAGTAAGAAGATAAATTGAAGAACCAGCACAATAAGTAAAAATTCTTATAATTTGAACCAAAGTTTGGATACTTATAGATTTCTTTTTTCTTTTTTTTTTTTTTTAAGGTATTTATAGTTTTTCTGACATAGTTATTTTGGGATTTTGGGCATTTTTTGGTAATCTGATTATTGATAAACATTTTTCAGATGAGCTATATTAGACATTTGCTATTTTTTATTACTGACAGTGAGGTTTCGTTGCATATCCTTTTTAATTTTTTTGTTTGAAACCTGGAGTCCACAAAGCAACACAAGTTGTTTTCTATATTATAACTGTTCTAATTTAGGATAGGAATGGTTTCAAAATTAGATTTATTTTCATGGCACTTAGCCCAGAAAGCTTATCTTAATATTAGAAGTGATATACTCTATTCTAAAGGAACTCATTGATGCAATACCTGTATCACTGTTTTGGGACTATGCAGACATATTCAGTTTGAAGCCAGTTCCTCCAAAACATTTCTAACTAAGAAGTTATAGATATGTGTTAACATTTAATTGTTCCACAGGAGATGTTGCAGTTATCTAAACAAACCACCAAATGAGCCTTTTTAGAAGGGGGAACAAAATAAAACCATGTAATTTTTTTTCTTATTTAATTTAGCCTATTACTAGCCTAAGAAATAACAGTAAATGAATGGAAAATCATAACAAATCACTGCCTAAAGCTCTGAAGCCGTAGCATAATATATATGTATATCTGGTATTAGAAATCTACACTCCATAAATTATTTTGTGTCTCAACCATTTGTCATTGTATCCTGGTTTGTCTAAATTGCTTAGTACACAGTGATGTGAGGCAATTCAAGAAGCTATTTTAATTATAAATCCCATGTTAAAGATTAGTTACTTGTTTTCTCCCTTAAGAGATAGCAAAATTATTTATCATTGATATTGTAAAAAACAAAATCTGTGGTTGCTGGGTTGAGTGGCTAGGCGTCAGCTGGCTGGTAAGGAATTGTTTTGGGTCTTTTTGTATCATTTATTTTTCTTGGGGATTTGTTGTAGATTTGGGTTTTCCCCATCTCTTATTTTCTTTGATACTACCTATTATAATTTTTTTGGATATATCAATAATAATAATAAATAAATGTGTTTATCTGAACCCATGAGTTGTCATAACTTTACCCTTTCAATTCTCTTTTGCATCCCAGTGTCTGTGGGAGTGAGCAAGTGCCTGTATGGTCCTCACCAGCTGATGTGGGTTAAACTATGACATCTGCAATAACCTTAGCTATCACAGAAAAAGGACAATTAACTGTAATTATGAGCTATGGTAAGGAACAGATATGCTTTGGAAATACCAACTATATTTTCATTTGAGGTTTGTTCACATTTTAAGACAGGTACCTGACTGGACTGTCGTCAACATCTGGATCTCTAGCTGTTACGACTCCCACCAGTGAACCACTCTCAGCTCCTTCAGTGATCTCCATCATATAGTTCTCCAAGGTAAAAACTGGAGGTTCATCAGCATCTTCCACACTGATTTTGACAATGGTTGTGTCTTCAAATGGTCCTTCTTTCAAAAAACGCTCATCAATGTATCTGTTTACAGCTTTTACTTCAATACTGTGTCTCCTTTTGCTCTCATAATCTACTCTCTGTTAAGAAAGAAAGGGAGATTTGGAACATTTTTTCTTCATATTTAAACTAAATATAGTTTAATAAATGGTGTGAGATTAAAGACAAAATAGTGTAATACTTTGAAGAATGTTAAAAAATGTGTACTTCTAAAAGTTAATTCTAAGGTTTTCTTTTTATGTTAAAAACACATTCAAATTTAAACATGCTTGTTGGCTTTCCCATTTCACACTGGCTTTAATGCTGCAGTCAAGCAACACTTGAAAAAAAAAGCAAAAAAGAATTCCCATAGACTGTCACCCGTAATAACAGTTTAATTTCAATTTTAGATAGCCTGTATCTTCTGAAATAAATTAATAAATTAATAAACAAAAGACCTACTAAATAAATAGCTTCCCACACTAAAAAATAACCTACCACAAAGCAAACAAAAAAAGATCAAAACAAAACAAAAATACTGTCACACTTATAACATTCAGTTCTTTAGGCTCCTATATTTCACTAGGCTATTGAACTCTATCTTCATTTCAGATGATCCCTGATACGACCAAGAAATTTTCTTGAGTGATTCCAAAACAAATTACATAGTATCAAAGAATAGTAACATTCTGAACTCATAAATTGGTCTTTTTTGATTGTACTTAGTATCTTTTCAAAGCTTTTTCACAACAAAAACTCCACTATCTAATACCGTAATAAATTCTGGTTTCAGTTTACAGGAGGTGTTGGAAATGAGGTGAGATTGCTTACAATTTATTGATAAAGATTTTACAGACGATGCACAGAAAAAATAAAACATTTTCTAACAACGAGATACACTGTGTTGCACAGTTAGGGATAACATTAAGATACTCTGACTGTCACTATTATATTCAGCAGTAATAGGAATGAGTCAAAAATGTAAACAGAAAGAAAAGCAATTTTCTTTTTATCCCTCATAATATTCCAGTCAAATCACAAAGCCTAAAGAAAAAAAAAAAAAAAAAAAAAAGAGAGAATCTAAAGCCATAGGCCTTTTTTATTCGTCCAGCTTGCTTGAGGATTTTCTTTCAAATATTTAGAGGGGTTTTTTTTAAGTTTCTGAGATCTCACCCTTTTTAGTAAGATAATTCCTTCTTGAGTCTCATTGTCAGTAATGATGTTAAAAGCATCTGAGCTATCTGCTTCAATGGAGTAGTCCATGGCTGCGTTGTCCCCGGTGTCGCTGTCCTCTGCGAAGACTCTGCCTACGGTGGTGCCAACGGGAGCCTCTTCAGAGACACTCATGTAGTAGAGCCCTAAAGAAACACATACTGGCAAAGGTGAGGGATCTGACATGGTTGATAAGTGATGTAGCTTGGAGCTCTCAGAGAGCTTGGAAAAGCTCTAACTTCTACCAGAGCAATGGATGTAATCTGGCATTGTATAGATTTTGGGTGCAGGGCAGGGCAATCATTCCCCTTGGGACCCCTTCCCTTCTCAGCCCTACTTCAGCAGTGTATAGAGCAAAGGACTAAAAAAAAAAGTAGTCAATGGTTTTAAACTGAAGGAGGGAAGGTTTAGATTAGATATAAGAAAAATATTTTTTACTAGGAGGGTGATGAAACACTGAAGCAGGCTGCCCTGAGACATGGTGAATGCTCCATTCCTGAAAAATTTCTAGGTCAGTTTGAATGCAGCTCTGAGCATCCCTGCCCATTGAAGGAGGGTTGGACTAGAAGAAATTTAAAGATCCATTCCAACACAAACTATTCTATTATTCTATGACTGAACAGGGTGAAAAAAGAGTGGAGGGCAGCACTTCCCAACAGCCCAGCTTTTTCCTCATAGCCCAATGAGAAGCTCCCATATCTGCTAGAAACTACCTCGACAGAGAAGTTCTCATCATTTGCCAAAAACTTTATAGTAGGTGTCAGAAAAAATGAACAGAGGAAAAGAGGAAAGAAGTTGAGTGAAAATTATGCTAAATATCCTGTCTTCCAGATTTTAGGCTGAGGTAGTGCAAATTATAGGGAAAGCAGTTTAACAATTTTTCTCCAAAGTCTAGTGATAAGTAAAACCAGCAGGCTTGAGATTTTTCCAATGATAGATTTTCTTTTCCTCTTGGTTTTTGAGCTTTTGTGAGGACTATTTTTTTTTCACTTTTTGTTTTTTTTTTAAAGCAGTATGCTAAAGTCAAAGCACAGCCCTGTTCTAAAAAGGCCTATCATCAAACCCAATAGAGCTACAGTGGATATAAATTTCCTCAAGACTTCCATGAATTAGCCTCTACTCACGCTGTTGAAATTTAGGGGGATTGTCATTGACGTCGGAGAGGTTGATGGTAACAGTGGCTGTTGCAGAAAGTGCTCCTGGTTGCCCAACCATATCTTTGGCTTGAATGATGACCAAATACTGATCTTTTGTTTCCCTGTCCATTTGGGAAGCCATTCTAATGACCCCTGAAAAGAAAAAGTATAATATAATAGTCTATGAGTCTCATTTTTTCCCTCAAAATCTGACATGGGTATATAGTAAAATATGCATATAACATGTATCACTGGACCCAGTTAAAATTTTTGTTGACTGTGCATAACACAGCTATCCTAATACTGGGTATTAGTCCTCATGGTAGCAAGTATGCTGTTTGTCAAACCCATTCTGTATATTTAGAGTTTTGGGGAGCAGAATACTCCTTATATTCCCTCTACCAGGTATAACCATCTCTCTTACTCAGAAATTAGGTTTTTGGAGAGATGTCACTTATCCATGGTTTCTCCAACATACAGATAGAAATACCACATTATGCGCCATAGAACTGTTAATTGAGAAGTGTTCCTAGATTAATTTATTAAGTGGGATATTCAGAATCTAAGTCTTTAACAAAATAATTTTCTAAATGAAGTTTGGATTTGCTAGAGAGTAAGAATTTTGTCTTCCTATGGGAAAGAAAAGTCGACTTTCTTCAGATCTAGGAACTATGCAGAAATGTAAGAGTGTAGGGTCTTATCAGTTGATATTTGTGTGGAAATCAAGAAAGACAATTTTGCTTGCATCCATTTTATGAGTTTATGAATGTTTTCAATTACAAATTCACTTGTAGTACCTGTCTTCGGCTCCACAGAGAAATAAGGCTGTCCCTGAATGAGACTGTAAAGCAGACGAGCACTATTCCCATAAGAAGGATCATCGGCATCTGTAGCTGTTACCTGTGTAACAGAAGTACCTCAAGGAAAATAAAATAGATTATGTTTGTTTTCTCCTTGTATAAATTGTCTCATAATTACAAAACATAAACTCTTTAAAAACCTTTTAACATACTAGTTACACTAATAAACAGTCCTAAAAATTTACAGGAGCAAATGGCACCGACTAAAATTTATCTTTAAAAAGGCAAAATAGTTCCTCAGCAGCTGTTTTTGTTGCATTCAAAATTTCAATAAAAATAAAAAGTATATATTTTTTAGCACTAGATTTATATTGCTTAAAATACTACATATATCATTCCTATTTTCTAATATGGCAGTGAAATAAAGCAAATTGTTTCTCCTCCTCTTGTATAGTCTTCAAAGTGTTTTATGGAATTTTCCCATAGGAATAAGAAAACACAGTCACTTTATCACTAGTAGGCCCACTGCTGCTAAAGAAATTAATTGTTATCAAGCAAAGCAGCCAAGAAGTATACCAAGGTTCTGATTTTTTTTTTTAAATTTTTGAGTCTTTAATGAGCTTGTCCCAGTGCAAATCTTGTGGCAGAAATCCCAGTGCAAAAACACAGTGGAATCAAATTGCAGAGCTTGATTTCTTCTTTGATGAGGAACTATTCATATCCTAGATAAAATACTGACAGTAACCTCATGGTACCATCTCTAATGACTGTCCTTTAAAAAAATATCCCCAGTAGCATCATTTTTTAAGGTAATCATTATTTTTGTCTTTTTCTTCACCTAGATTCTGCACTAAAATACAAATATCACTTCTTGTGAGGAACAGCAGGAAATCAAGCTACTTTCTAAAAATTTCTGGCATACATTCACACAGTTGCACCTGCTTATCAGTACAGCAGTACAGTTAGGCTGGAGGAGAAAAGAAGTAGAAAAGGTGGAGTGCAAGGAGCTCGAGCAGAAACATGATTTTTAATGACAAGCAAATGTGATATTTGTCCCAAGTAAAACAAATACATTCATTGCTGTGTTTTCTGGCAGCTAAATAGTTTTATTTTTAAATATAAATGAAAACAGCTTTTTCATATAAGGATAGACTAAATTAAATAAATTTTTTTTTTTTTTAGCATTTTCTCTCATTTTATTATCAGCATTTAAAGTGATTCCATAATGCATGTTGTCTCCTCTCTGGCAGGGAGTAAACGAAACTGTTAGTAATTCCCAACAAATTTTGGACCTATATGTCCTTCAAAAGTTACATACTATATCAAACATCTGACATGTTTGTTTAGATTCATAAATATTGATGTTTTAGATATGCATAGATGTATAAATATATATATAGATTCTTTTGCTCTGGAGAAATTTTAAAGATAAAATGACAGATTCATATTTAATCAGGGCACATATATGCCTCAGAAATGACAGAATTCTTTAATAAGACTGAAGATTAAATGTAATCTTCAGCTACACAACTGTTAACTTCATATTAGCTGCTTCATCCTCTAAGAAAATTTAGCATGACTTGAATACAGTTGCTTTGAAAAAAATTTGCTGATAAGGAAGGGATCAAGAACTACAGATGATCCAACTGGTTTAGTCTTTCATGAATGCCATTTTCTTCTAAACAAACTCAAGTGTCTATAACTATGTTTAAGAATGGACTTATTTATAGCAATATGTTTAATGAATCAAGAATAATATCCAACATATATAGGAATTCAAAGTTATCATCACAACTTTTGTGCATCTCGCATTCAAAGGTAGATCTATTTTCAGCACAGTTTCTAAGCATTATAAAGAGATATTGAATCTAAATCAGCATTTCCTTCTTCTCTGGAACCCAAACACACTTTTCTTCTTTTCTGTTAACTTTTCTAGAATATTTCAGAATGAAGAAGTAAAGACTTTGTCTAGTTGTAGTCAGTGAGATGCAGCTGGTGGATGTAATTAATGGAAATATGAATAGTGAAAAGGAATTTAGTAAAGAGAGAGCTGACATGAAAGGAAGAAATAACAGATATCCTGCACTCCAAGGAGGGTGAAAATTTATTTCTAAATTGGGGTAGCAGGAGACCATATAAAGAGAAGGTTATCATTTCTCATACCCTTTTGGAACAAAGATTGTGTGATAACTACATGAACCTCTATGTTAAGTACGGACTATGTAGCAAGAAGAAGAAAAATGTTACCCTGGCTTTAGAGTACTTTCTCAGCTTTTAATTTTTCACTTCCATGAAACCTGTATTTCTTTATACATTTAACCACCAGAAAAAAAAAAAAAAAACAATCCACCAAAACAAACACAACAAAAGCTGAAACAAATCCCCAAGAAAAAAAAACAAAAACAAAAAAAAACCAAAAAAAACCCCAACAAACCAGAACCCACAAAACCCCCCCAAAACCTAACTCAAACCTTTTTCAGAAGGGAATTAGATTTATCTGGCATTTGTATTTGGGTGACAGAAATCGAAATGTTAATATTCTGTACTCAAAAACTCCCAAAAGCCATTATTTCTAACTACATGATTGTCAGAAGAAAAATTGAACAGATACAAATAATATATTTTGACACAATCAATTAACATAAAACTGCACACATCCCCAAAAATCAAGAAACCCCTAAACCCTAGTCCTGACATTACAAACAATGGAAGTTTTTGATTTGTTTTATTTAAGGAAAACTGCTACTTTGTATCTTTGCAGCCTTGATTTTACCCTTCTCGGGCAAAAAATATGGTAGAGTGCAATTTATATGCTGCTGCCCATAAAGTATACTATGGGGCCCTCATATGGCAAATAGCTGTTCATTTTTCTAACTAGAGCTTGAGATCTATAAAGACATTAAGTGCTGATAGATTATTGCATCTGACTCTTAACCACTCCATCAGATATACTGCATTTGTATAAGTTTAACAGCTATAAGGAAGACAGTGTAAAATTGTACCAAATGCCTGAGGGTAAAGCAGAGTTCTGTGTTCTCAGAAGAGAGTCCATTTGCTGACACGCTTTTCATTTACTGTGACACTTGCATATAAAACCCTAATAAAATTTAGTACTGAATATAAAAGAGAGCTAATAAAGAATTAAAATGTATTCCAATTTGTTGGCACGTTTGTATTTATATTGATACTTGCAACTAACTTCAGGCACGGTTGTTTGTTTCTATTTTCTTTATTTACTGTGGTTGTCTGAGGCAAGAGACCAGGTCTGAATTACTCTCTACTCGCTTTCCTAGTTCCAGACAAAATGTGCACTAGCAGTGACCTGCTTTCCCAGTCATGACCACGCTTCCTAAGACTGTTTTCTGTGATGAAATTATTAGGAGACTGAGCATCAGCGAGATGAACTGAAGCTAGAGAACACAGAAACACACAAAGAGCAAGCCTCTCCATTGCACTGTAACGTTTAAATTAACTCTGATCTTCACCTCGTATTATGCAAGAGTATATGTTAGTTTACTGGGAGAAAAACACTAATATAATCAACCACTATGCTGTCAATATTACAAATTTTAGTGGGTTACTCTTCCTCTCTGCTATGAGTTCATAAATTTCCTTGTAAGATTGGTTTAGAGTGTGCACTGAAACAGGTTTCACTTCAGTAGTGCAGTCCCTACTTTTTGAGAGGCATGGTAAGTGAGCCCCAAGAAGTATTCATGGTGTGTGGCTCAGTTGTTTCATGTTTTGGAGCTGACCACTGTCAAGGTATACACTCCACTTGCCTTGTATATTCCAGACATACACATTACTATTCCAGTAGTGACTCCATGGAAGAAGTGGACGAAAGAATGATCTTTGGAATAGCTATGGTATTAGTGCTAGAGAAGTCAAGTGTAGAAGCAGTAATGCAGAAAATATATCACGATCCTGGATGACCTGGATTCACGTATCACACATTAGATGATTGTAAATCAGAGAGTTTACTATCTCAGGAAGTCCGTGTCTGAGAGAGAAGGAAAATAGAGATCTTACTTCATTTTTCACCCATTCTGACAAATGGAAAATGGTTTTAATTCTGATTTTTTTCATTTACGTTTTTTCATTTCATGTATTTCTATAGTTAACTGGATTTTTTTAAATTTATCATATTACAGGAATATCACAAAGTAAGTTACATTTTCTTCAGTTTAATTAATCTTATGCTGAAGTGATATCCTGTTTTAGGAATCTAAATATATAATAGATGACACAGGAAAGTGGACAAAGACAGCTGAGCCTTTCATTTTTAGTGTATTTATAGAAAACTCAAGGCAGTATAGAGTGAAACTTCTTGATTGTCAACTTGTTGATGGTTTCAGGTAAGAAACAGAGGTATCTGGGAAAAGATTACTACTGTTTTTGTTCTTAAGTACCACCCTGCCTGACTATTTTTCTTTTTTTCTTTTTTTTTTCTTTTCCGTATAGCCATCATGAAGACAGAAAGATAAAATGGAAGAAATTCAGTTGTTCATACACTTATGTGAATGATTACAAGTCTCTGTGAGTACAAATGAAGACATACTAAATAATCAGCCAATTAAAAAAACATTTTTATAAGAGACTAGGGGGCTTATAAACAATCTTTTATCACTGAAAAAAAAAAAAAAAGAACAGAAAAGAATTATCAAAGTCCTAAAGTTTTGAAATCCCAGATAATTCTAGATATTTTTTATGTTCTCATAGTAAAAATGAGTATAGTTAATGAACTATACTCATTTTTACTATGAGAACATAAAAAATAAAAATGCAAAGGACTTTGACAAGAAACCTTATCTCCAGACTTGAGCAAATGAGCAAGATGCAAAAGCTGGAAGAACCCTCTGAACAAGCAACTGATTATGTTAGAAAAAATTATTTCACCAAGAGGTCAGGATCAGAATTGTCTGTCTGCACAGAAGTGGCAGTGAAGAAACAATAGAAGTGATTTCCCTGGTGGAAGGTGTTATAAGCAGGTAGCAAGTATCACTAGCAAGTAAATTGATCAAATGCATGTCTTTTGTCTACTGCTGGTAGTGATGGTGAGCTGCTGCATCCTGCCAGAAATTAGGATACTAATCTCACTTTCAATTAAATACCAGGCATGAATATCCTTTTCTTTCAACTACTATCCTGGCTGGTAAGAAGAAGATAAAGTTTATTGCTTGCTGTCAAAGATCCACTGATTCTGCTCTAAAATTTGAGCAGATAATGCTTAATAGCATCACTAATGCTATTACATTAATTACATTAATGACCTCATTGATTCATACAATTTAAAGCAGCAGAATATTTGAATTTATTTTCAGTATTATTTGCAATAGAAATAAACAAAGGAAGGCATATAAATTTAAAAGATTACTGGGATCTTTTCTATAAGATCTGAAGAATCTGGTTTCTCTTTGATTTTGAAAACAGTTTTTTGGAGATATTATCTATAACATGCCTGTTTATATCAGTTGTACTCACACTTTGTGGTTTTTGAAGGCTTTAAACATACATGTACACATATTATGAATTAATATATATATATGTATATATGCCTATATTTGCTAGATGTTGACTTTGCTTTGCATTTGTTTTATTAAGTTTCCAGATACATGACAGAACCTAGTACAGGTCAATCTGATCATATGAAAGTAGGAAAGAAAGGGTACAGCTGTTCCTCTTGACGGGAAAATTACAATTCATACACTTAGGAAATCGGAAGGCAGTCCTTCATTGCATACTATCTGATCCAAACAAGGAGAAGCTGACTGATAGGAAAGAGGCTTGGCAGCATAAAAGGTAAGTGACATGCAGAGAGTGAGGGTGGCCACCACATCTTCACAACTGGCTGCAGTACTCTAACTACTTCAACTGGAAACGTTGTATTTTTAAACAAGTGAAAATTTCAAGGCTGAATCACTGACAGGAAAGACAAATAACTATAGTCAATCCAAGCATGTATCCAGAATCTGTAAAAAGACTAGGATAGATGTAGGCACCTAAATATTTAAAACCAAGAATGTTAAGTAGAGGTATTTACAACCCTCGAGTTAAGAATACACCTTTGCAAATTTCCAAAACTGTGAAGCAGTTTGCTTCCTTCTTACTGAGATGCAGCCTGTAAAATATGCTATTAAGATTTTACCTCAACACAGCTGTCTAGAAAAAATCGGGAAATACTGTTTGATTCACAGCATATCATACCTTCAGGTGACATCTCTGGAACAGTGGCCACATAAGGTCCATCCAAGAACTGAGGTTCATTGTCATTGACATCTCGAACCTTGATGATAAATTCTGATTCAGGCTCAACAGGAAGATGAGTGCTCCTGTTAATTGCTTGTGCTCTTAGAATGTAGAAAGATTTCTTTTCTCGATCCAGCTTTTGAGTTACATAAATTTTGCCATTATATTCATTCATGACAAAAAAGCTTTCAGCTCCCTCCCCAGTCAAAATGTATTTTAAGCTGCCATCCTGCTTGTCTAAATCTGATTTCAGCTGAAAGTACAAAAGAGAAAAATAAGTTACAGTTTTGGAAGAATAAAGTTTTGAAATATTCATTTTATGCTTTGTTTTGATTCTACAGTGAGCCCTGTCACTAATGAGCCCGCTTGGACACTAGCATTTGAAAGAAGGTACTGTCAACCATTTTCAACCAACCATTTTAATTTGAAAATATTTAAAATTATTTAAAATGTTGATCTATCAGGCATATAAATGCATGTTATACCCGAAAAGAGATGCTTGAACTACTTTGGAGTGAAGAGAATGTCTATAAGTACCTACTTTGTTTCATTGTTTTATCATCTCCCCTAAAATTCTGCTGGAGACAATGCAAGGGTCATTAAACATGATCTAATTTTTTTTATTATTGCAAATGACACGTGTACTTTTTAAGTTGGTGGAGTTTTTTTAAACTCAACAATGCTAAGTGTAAATGTGAGTGACCATGGTTTGCTGTTTCTATTGAAATATTAGAGGTTAAAAGATATTCTTGGTGAAAGCCTGTATTGTTTATTTCAAAATAAATTAATAGACATTTCCTATTGATCTACATCCTCTGTTTTATTGATAAAATTAACTTTATGGTGATGATTCCTTTGATGAAACTGGGCCTCTGAGACAATTTTGGTCCAGCGGCACTGCATTTGTTCATGACAACAAAATAGTTCTATTAATGTTAGTGCTACATAATAGAGCAATATTTTAAGAGCAATAGCTTAATTTCCTAACATGGCAGGCATCCACAGTTGAATTTTATGGAAACAAAAATTTCCATTATATAATTAATTCTTTATTTTTTCTCCACTTATTTTGGTTTTACAACAAAAAATGTCAAACACTCTAAGAGCCTGGATACTAATTAAAAATCCAAAGTTACAAAAAGAAGAAATTATTCAACTTGCTTCTCTTATGAAGCAACATGTTTAAAATGCAAATTATATGCCTAACTGTTGACTTTAATTATCTCACTATTTAGTTTATAGCTATTCACTCTAAAGTTCGTTGCAGGTTGTGAGGCCATAGAAAGGAAAAGTAACATTTGCACATTGGATGTACTCAAATATTTTGTCATAACTTCTGAAGTTTCAAAAATAGTTTTAACTTTTCTTTGGAAGAATGCCTATGCCTTTTAAGATTTTCATAATTTATAATTGTCTGCATGCATCAGATGGATAATTTATTCAGGATGTGACAGGGACACTTCTGAGATGTGAGGAATGGTTTTGAGTTCCTACTCTGAGTTCTGTAAAGGTATTTAAGGCCTAAAATATTCAGAGTTAATTATCCTTGCCAGTCCAAAAGACAGAATTTTCAAGTCTAAGGGGATTTAGAATTATTTAAAATATGAACAACATAAATATTTTCAACATAAGGAGTTGTGTGCTAAACATGGGCCGTGTTACCCCCTTTATAAGTGGTCTGGTCAAACTCATTTTAGCACATCCAAATTTGCCATCTCACTAAGGGGAAATGCAGATTCTTTGTTATCCATAAATCTTGGTTTCCTTATCACAAAACCCAGTACATGGGAGAAGTGATCTATATCCACACCTTTAAACTAACATGGGGCTCAGATGTGACCACAGAGTGTATCAAACCCTTAGGGTCTGGGAGCATGCCTTTGACTGGCTGCTAAGACATAACCTGTATTTAGCAATTTCACTCAGAATCTTTTATCCACAAAAGATTTCATGACCTTGAGCATGTTAAATGAGAGGTCTCTTACAGATGACATTTGCTGAGAAAGAATAGCAAAGGTTCTCAGTTTACTTGTTTTTTTAGGCTGGGAACAAAATAAATGGTCTTACCGCTGTAAATGAGAACTGAGAAAAAGTATTTTGTGTATCTACCATTGCAGTGCTGATGGACAAATTTATTTTTTCTTAATCTTGATAATAAAAAAGGAGTTATGAGTCTATGTTAAATGAAATTTGAAAATTTAGTTCTGACTGTAAAAGGATTTTGATATGGAATAGTGATTTAAAAACAGAGACTGTCTACCTTTGTATTTTCGTTGATGCAGTTTTCTTCAAGGCCTTAATTACTAAAAATTCATGTGTTGATCATAGACTACCACTTCATTTGCTGAAAGCAGTGCATATTCTACTCAATAAAAAGACACAAGTAAATATGTCTTATTACACAATGGTTTCACTGCAATATATTAACAATAATCTTCAATAAATTCCCCAGTTAACCTGTGAGAAATAAAAAAGGTGAGATCAGGACAATACATTACATTTATAAAGTGTCTTTGCAGGAAACTGTTTTCAAGGTACTGGAAAAGTAAAAATAATTTTAAAAAATAGGCAGTATGTCTTTACTTGTTCTTTCAGAAGCGAGACATCACACTTCCATAGTAACTACTTTGAAAGGGCTGTGAAAAAGTAATTAATGAATTTTGAGCACTTCACCCTTTGGGCCCAATTAAATTTTAGTGCTAGTTAATTAGCAGTTAAACTTATTTTGGCTCATTCATTTAAAAGGGGCCTTCAAGAAAATAAAACCAGATCTCAAGATTAAAATTACTTCTAGCATACAAATAAATAATAATAATAAATACAATAATAATAATGATAAGCAGAGAGAGAAGGGGGCAGATAAACCCTCATTAAGACAATTATCTTAAAGCACATTTTTAAAGGAGGGTGAAAAATAATTGCTCGTTGTGCTAAACCTACATTAATCTAATGAACCATGCAGATTCCTGTAGTTCCTTAGTGGTAAAAGGATTTAGTATTAATCAGCTTCATTAAAAATTAATGAGGGGCAAATCAGCTGCTACTTAGTGTAATAGAAAATCATGCTAAATACTGTTTGTAAACTACACTACGCTCAGTATGGCTGCTTTGATGCAGTGCCAGAAATAGCACAAGCAAATTGCCAGATGTTGATAAATGATTCCTTAACTTCCATTCAGAAGGAAGAAAGGAACTTTTCAGCTTTATACCTTCATCTGCTGTGTACGGAACTAGTTTTAGTAACAGCATGCATGTGAAGTTTCCTTGACAGCAGTCTTCAGTGAAGGAAGGTGCCATGGCTTACAGCTCTCGGACTTCTCTGACCTTGAGTAAGGTCATAGGAAAGGAGAGATGCAGCACTGCCTTATTACAGCTTCCTGACCTCCTCTTTCTACGTTTGCTGCTGTTTCCACGTCACTGGAGATATTTGGTCTTCCAAGTCAGGGTAGAAGGTGCTGATCAACACGCTAAAACTAACCCTGTACTGTCCTTGAATCATTGCTTATCATACCTGTCCAATATACACAGGATTCGGTGAAATCTGTTCCTCAGTTACAAAGAGAGGCTCCCACAGCCAGCCACGTTTCACTCTTCGAACTGCTGTGAAAGATTGAACTGTCTTTTGAGTTCTGGAGCTCTGAGTGCTGGGAGAGCAAGGCCAAAGTTGAACCAGCATCACCATGAGACGTAGCAATACAGAGGAATTCATGCTGAACCGTCTTTCAATCAATCTTAATCTGTGGAAGAGGGAAAAAAATAAAAGAAAGAAAACTTTGAAAAGGTATCACTTTTGTCTTTCTACTTTTATGTATTGATTCTGTGCTAATGTAAGAACTGATATGCAGTGCTAAATTCTCCTCCTCTCCCCTAAAGTAAAGAGCTGAATCAAAGTCTGCTTCTTATTAAAACAGACACCCTTTCAGAGTCTCTAACATGGAAGTCAACTGCTTAACTTTTCTTTATGAATATCCTACACAGGGACTTTTATGCAAAAAAAAAAAAAAAAAAAAAAAAGGAAAATAATCCTTCGATTAATTCATCTTTCAAATTAGACTGGGTAATTGTATTGTGTAACCTAGGAATAATTTGATTGGAATAATTGTACGTTTCTGCTTAGACAGGACTCATTTTGAGCTGCAGTCACAAACTGCCTGAAGGGTGAACATCTAGCCTTAGTAGCCCTGATGACTGACAGCTGAAACAGAGTGGTGCAGATATTTTTTTAACCTCTTCTTACCCACTTTCCCAACTCAGCAAAATGCCTGCAAAAATGTCAAAGGTGATAGGATACTGTGAAGACGCAGCAAAAATTTACAACTTTCTCCTTCCCAGCCAAACAGAAATACGGACAAAGCAGAGGTGTTTAATGGATTCTTTGCTTGTGCCTTTGGCACGGCTGATGCACAAACGAGTTCCCAGAGCTCCGAGCTGGAGGACCGTGACTACAACAATGATCAAATCCCAGTTGATTCGAAATTGTGCAGGATCTGCTGCTCCAGCTGGATCCCTACAAATCTATAAGGCCTGATGGGATTTATTTGAGAATCCTCAAAGAGCTGCTGATATCATTGCAAAACCTCTCTCGATGATTTTTGTGTGGTCTTTGGAATCCAGAGAGGTCCCAGCTGACTGGAAAGCTGGTGAATGTTGTCCCACTTTTCAAGAAGGGCATGAACGAGAGCCCCAGAGACTACAGGATTGTCAGTCTCATTTCAGTGCCTCATCAAGTTATGAAGAATGTTATTCTGGAAGATGTTGAAAAACACCCGGAGGAAAACACAGTAATTGGTCACAACCAGCATGGCTTTATGAGAGGAAAGTGCTGCTTATCAAATCTGATTTCCTTTCACTTCAGGGTGTCTCACCTAGTTGATCAGTGGAAGCCAGTTGATGTAATCTTTTTGAATTTCAGCAAAGTTTTCAATACTTTCTCTCACAGGATCCTTCCAGACAAAATTTTCAGCACACAGATGGATAAACACATCATATTTGGTGAGCAACTTGCTCACGGGTTGGGAACAAAGTTACACTGAATGGGGTGACATCAAACTGGGAACCTGTCACTAGTGGTTTTTCAGAGGACTCCATGCTCATTCCTGTATTTTTCAACATCTTTATGACTTTCATGCAGGACTGAAAGGAATATTAAGCAAGCATGCAGGTGGTGGAAAACTTGGGGGAGCCTTTGAAGGCAGGGAGACCTTACAGACAAAACTCAAAAAATTAGGGGGCTAGGCAATCACCAACTGTATGAAGTTCAGCAAGGGAAATTGATGGATTTTACACGTGTGATGGGGCAACCCTGGATGTACAGACACACTGGGGAATGAGAGGCTGGAAAGCAGTGCCACAGAAAGGGACCTGGGAGTCCTGGTTGATGGCAAGTTGACCATGAGTCATTGTGCCCTGGCAGCCAGGAGGGCCAGCCCTGCCCTGGGGGGCATCAGGCACAGCATCACAGCCAGGCAAGGGAGGAGATTGTCCTGCTCTGCTCTGAGCTGGGGCAGCCTCACCTTGAATATTTTGAGCAGTTTGGGTGCCACAATTTAGGAAAGAAATTGAGCTATTAGACTTAGGTACCCTCTTTTTTCAGTTTCCTGTAGAAAACTGCTTATTTTCCCATAGCTGCAAGAATAATATTTGTGACATGCAAGAAAAGTCCAATAAAGCTCAGCTTGGCTCTGAAATAAGGCTTGAGTGCAGTTTAGAAGGCCTAAAGATCTGGGAGAGTCTCTATGCTACGGGTGTACTTAATGCCATGCAGTAATCTGCACACAAAGTAACCTTGAAAAGGAACATTCATTTTGTTGCAGCACATTGCAAAGGACAGACTAATCAAACAACAAAATCTGAACAGTCAACGAGACCTTTCTGAGGAATCATAGAAAAATGTATTTCAATCACTGTCTGTATGTGAAGAGAGTTGTTCAGTCTGGGCAATAGCAAATACTCCTGGCTAGGCCTTTTTTTGTTGTTTTGGATGCTTCTGGAATTTTTCACCTTATTCAACAAAATATCTCAGGCTTGTGGGGCAGTATTTCATGCAGAGTGAATGCCAAACAGTCATTATAAAACCAGTCTGAAGATACCTGAATAGACAACAACATAGTGAGGGTGCAGAATACGGCTGTGCTGGTCTACTGTTGGCCACCTTCTTGCAATGTGCTCAGTAGTCACATATGAGCAGCATAAAATATGCAATGAATATTTTGGAGCATTTTGGTGTCTCCTTTTTACTAATTTATGGTAATATCCTGTGTTATATGGAGTTAAGCATCATGTCTTGAATGAATTGGAACAAGTAAATATTTTTTGATTCTGATATGTTGCGCACACTATTACAGATGGTAGGCAAATTCCTTTAAAAAACAAAGCTATTTGATGGAATTGAGATCTACACATATCTCTGGGGTTTTTTCTCCTCTGATACATCAAACATTCTCAATTTGCCTTTACTTTCAGGACCTTTCAAAGCCTATTTGCTTCCAACATCTTCCTACTCATTTGGCATTGGGACACTGCCTTCAGCTTCTGACCAGCATGTGTTGCCATTTTTTACAATCCAATTGTTCCCCTGTGAAACAATCATCTTCCTTCTCTTCCACTGATTGTAGCTCAGTCTCAGAAGTGAATCTCATAAACTATTCAAAAGTAGTTTCTTATTCCTTCATTGTTCTCTGGTATTTTCTTTAAAAATCTAAACTTCAGTATTACCTACTTAAAAGAAAAATAAATATAAAAAGGCTCACACTGTTTAAGAAGATTCTGTGCTGAGACTGCTGCCTATCACTGTGTCTAGTATTGCCTCATTATCCCCTTGTACTTTCCTGTCTTTCCCTATCTGTCAGTTGTCTCTTGTTTTACACTCATTTGCTATGGTCTTTGTAAAATAAATGACCTTGTACTCTGTGTTATAATTATAGTATGCAGCAGAAAGGAGGATTAGTAAACGCACTGAGCTTTTGGGCACTGTAGTAATATGCACAAATAGATAATTTTTTAATAGAATAATTTTTCACTGAAAATAAAAAGTAACAAAAGTCACGTAATTTGCTATAAGTAAAGCCTTTTAGTTAGGAAGTAGCGAAACACTGAAATAGGGTAACAAGGGATGTGGTACATACTCCTAAGCTAGAGACTGCTGGGACCAAGTCCTCTATGTGTTTGATGATATAATTTTGAAACAGTGACTCCAGAGAAAAAGAAATCTCTCTGTCCTTGAATGCACTCAGCAAAAAAAGCCCCCAAAAACAAAACAAACATCAACAACAAAAATTTAAAAAAAAAAACAAAAAAACCCCAAAAAACCCCCAAAACCCAAAAAAACAACAACAACAACAACAACAACAACAAAAAAAAAAAAAAACCAAAAAAAAAAACAAAAAAAAAAAAAACCAGATTGAAAGACATTATTTTTATGGAATTTCTTGGTGCCTTTGCTTGATTTAATAACACCAAGCAAACAAGAAGAAGAATAATTAATGTAAGCCAATCTAATTCATTAATATGCAGCTTCTGAAACATTTCTTATCTCAAGAACAGCCTTAACATGATGTTGCTTCAGTTGCGTGTTCTGTTTTATGCATTGGTGTTTTTATTATTGTGGTGTAATTTTCCTCTCTTGTATGCTGTTATCTTTAATTTTCACTTAATAGAATAAAGAAGAAAGGGTGTGTGTATCTAACCCCTACAGATTACCATGTTATAAAAATCTTAAAGGAATAGAAACCTTCATATTTCTACACTACAGACTTGTTCATTTGTTCTATGTCTACTGGCTATTTGTCCTAACTGCATTTAATGTGGTTGAACACCTGTGCTATTGCTCTATCCTCTTTCCAGAAAACATTAGATATGGACTCATTTTCATTGACTAGTTTGGGTCTTGCACAATATATTAGACACCTAGACTATATTACTTCTGCAACTAATAATATATAATAATAAATATCTCAATTATTTCAATGTTTTGTGGGTTTGATTATTTGTTTTTTAGGTTCATTATCTTTACAGAACAATGATAAAATCTTCTGGTGCATACAAAGTACTAGGCTTAATCCTATTCTTGCTACTTATAATTTTTGAATTTCAGATAGAGTAGGATAATAATTTTTACATGTTTATTGTGTTTAATCTCTGCATTATCTTTTTCAGGTATTTTATCTCTGATTTGCTCTTTTGAAATCCAAGATTTTTTACCAAGTATGTACCAAGATTTTTTGAAAATAAATTTTCTATTCTCCTAGTATTTTAATTATTTTATTTGGATACTCTAGAAGAAGGCATACTAAACTCCTAAGGAATAAATATGGCAGGCATATCTACCTTCAACTAAGCTGGAAGTCACTATTGAGACAGTAATGTTTAACTAAGCTTACAAAAAAGCAGCAGCCAAGGGAAAGGATTAAAATTTGCAAAAATTTATTTTGCAATTTGAACTTAATTTTTTATTAAGTGCAATCACATTTGCCATTTACCCTACATACATATCGTGTGATTGAGTGATTAATTGATTTTTGTGACTGGATAAAATTGACGCCAATCCTGCTGTAGCTTAAGGCACCTTTTCCATTAACATCTCAGCTTACATTAATCTGCCTGAATTATATTCTTTATGGTTAGTCTAGTTTAGCTATTATTTTTATTGAATCTAAATATTTTAATTGTCTATTTTGACTTTCTGGTCTTTCGCATACTTTTCTTTTTAAAATAAATCTGGACTGTTACATCTAATAAGTATTCTGAAATTAATTATACTGTGCTTATCAGAACTAACATGTAAATGTAATATTCTCTTCAGTCAATTAATTAGAGGTGTATCAACAGTTGTCTTTCCCGTCTGCTGCACAACTAGCTAGTTTAAAAGCTGCTACTTAACCTTGGGAGGTGTTTTCTTTAATGCACATCTCGATGTGACATTTGACCAAATTATGTTGACTGGTAGTGCACATTAATACAGTATAGCTGCATATGTCTCCACCAGTCACCCAGAACTTCCCTTACATGGAGAGCAATTACTTAGATGTTATGAATGTATTTAAATTTCACTTAACTCTAATTGGCACATTATTTTCTTCATTTTGAAAATATATCGTTGTGTCATTAGGGAAGGCCTTCAAACTATTATATAGAATTAGCAGTGTAATTATCTTTCAGATATACATGCACAAAATAGCCTAGAGAAAGGAATTTTTAGGTTGATTAGTGCCTTTAAGGCTGTGGATTTTTATCAATGTGGAACAGACTCACTAGAAATCATGTCATTTGTAGTATTTTATATATATTAACATAGTATATTAACATATCCCCCATGCTTTACTACAATACCTGTTGCACTCTACAAAAATCCCAAATGCAATTTTGGATTACCAAACCCTGAGTCTTCAAAGCCTGACAAGCAGTAGCTAGATTTCTGCCCATACTAGATATTCAAAACATCTTTTGCAGTATCAGATTGTGATATTTATTTCTTGAAAAACTATGTTTCCCATTAAAACCTTTGACAAATCTAGGGAAAAGTAGCAGATTTGTTTAAAATTAGGGGAAGGGGCATTAAGGTGAAGGATAAGATTTCCTGCAATAATTAAAGAAAATGAGAGGTAGAGCTGTTACTTGTTCAGCCTATCAAAGGAGATAGTACAGAGGATGTGATGACATACTGTATGTTCTACAACCTCATTCTGCAGTATCATTGGTAACTCTCATTTTCTTAGTGGAAAATTCCCTATATTAATCCCCAATAGACATGAGTGAACCAATATTGAGAAATAACTTTAATTTATAATGACTGTTGGTAATATTTTACTCCGTTTGAACTACGGCATACAAAACTGACTTCACAGAACCTATTTCCTGATGGCCATGAGCATACATGATGATGTAACCAGTCTCTTGCCTTTTTCAACTCTGATCTCTGATCCACTAATATTTTTTAGAGCTGAATAACCGTTTGCTGACCTGTAAGTTTGCTGAAGATATATGTAGCTGGGACCAGCTCAATATTTCTGTGTGTGGTGCAGCATTCTTATGTTTGAATTAGGTGTTTGCTGCCACTCATTGCTGTGATCATGTGTACAAAGATTCTCATGAACCTTTGAAATACATGATTATGAAAACACAAAATCATTATTTCACTCACTGTTATCAACCATATAACATAGAGCTGGAAGCACAGCTTCAAACATTTCAGTCCTGCTTGAGGCAGGAGACGCTTGTCTTGTCATTGCAATTTCTTTTGAGATGCTTTAGAAAGAACCTGGAAAAGATGACCCAATCCACCTTAAAATCTCTAGGTACAAAGTCACCCACACCATTCCCACCAAAAAATTGATTGTGTGTATGTAAGGATAAGCTTCAGTTGCACAGGACTCTGTCAGAAACCTTTGCCCTACAAAGGTGACCTTTGGAAGTGCTGATTAAGGTAAACGCTGCATAGGGACTGAGCCAGAGGCAAGCTAATGTTTCTGTAAACTTCCTCTGTGAGTATTTGTGTTATTGTTTCTAAGATAATAATAAAATTAAATCTGCAACATCAGAAAGCAGTTAAGTAATTAAGTGTTTCATTTGGAGTTTACTGACTTCCTCCAAAGGGACCAGCAGGTATCACCAAGAACATCACGCTGACACACGCACACACACACACACACACACGGATGTGGTGGATTCCCCCGGAGGCAATTAAAACTTTGAGACTGCTCCCTGGTTCATATCTTGTGTTCTTCTGGAAGCATAGCTTTTCCACATGTACCTCACATACTGAAGTATGAAGTTATTTAATGAATAGTTTAATAGACAAGACATAGAGTTATTCCTACTTCACTTTCTTTGTGGGGAAGAAAAATGAAGCAGGAGGAATATCTGTGTTTCTTATCTAAACACTGGTAAATTAATGATTATATTTTGTTCTTTTTCACAGACTTTCTGCCATACAGCTAAATGCTACTTCAGTCCAGATGCTTCCTAGCTAAAGAAAAATGGAAAAGCTTACCTTAGAACTTAACTTTATGAAAAATTATATTCATTCTCTGCATTCATTTAATAGCTTCAGCAATTTTATTTTGATATAAAAATCGATTTGTTAAACAGATGCTGAGATGTTAAAAGATTCAATTATGGCAGTACCAGTAGTTGTGGTGCACTGCAATGTCTACACTAAAAACTAAGTAAGCATTTAGTTTTAATTGTAGCTTTCCTTAACTGGGACTATTATTTATTTCTAAGATAGTAAACCCAAGTATTTTAGCATAAATATTTTGCTGATTAAAAAGACTAACACATGTACACAGTAAAAACAGAAATTCTTGCCTTCTGGCATTTGCTTTTTATTGTAGGCAAGTAACAAATCCAATTACAAGATGTTTGATTCATTGGGCAAATCCTACTGGAACATTTTTGGCTCTGCAGGATACCACTCAGTACTGAAGAACCACTTGTCAGCATAATGATGTAAAGGACTGCATTCTGTGATTCACACTTGAATCTGTTTGCCAAATGATTTTCAGGATGGCACTTCACAAAATGCTCCAAAACTGTCTTTAGGATTTAGGTTCTTTAAATCTCTTTAATTCATAATTATTCTTTGCATACATTAAAGCTAATAGTGCAGTGAACTCACCTTTTCTATGGTTTTGGAGATTTAATTCCTCCAAACATGAGATAAAAAGCTTTGATATTCAATTTAGGAGGATGCTCTTTCTAGAATTTGATGCATGTTAAACTTCTGGGTTTCGTTTTAGAGTTAATATTCCACATAAGACAAAACAAATCAGAAACACCCTGAAATGAACATGCAATGTATGTCAATGGAACACCAGAATGGAATCAGATTTTAATTCTTATATTTGAGGAAACTTACCAGGATGCATTTTTGAAGTAAATAAATATTGAAGAAAGCAGTCCCTTACAAGCAGTTAAGGAAAGCATAATTTTGTGTAAAAAAAAAAAAAAAAAAAAAAAAAAGAAGTAAGGGGAGAAAAAAAGGCCATTCAAAAATCAATTAACTTACTTTGTTCTTTGCTTATTAATAAAACCCATTAGGTAAATAGAGTAAGGAAAAATTCTTTTTAACCATGTGGAGAGTTTTTAAATATCTGAATATCTGAGTTTTAGAATATTTGGTCTGATATGCAATCCAGTCATTCAATTTAAAGGCATAATTTAAATTCATGGCCAGAAAAAGTTTGTGCACCACCACCATGGAAGACAATTGAAAAAATGCTGAAAGAATACACCTGCCTCAGAGTCTGCAGTTGTATCAGATAGGAAAGGGTAGAATTTGCCTGGTTTTTGAAAGAGACAACATGTTGAAAGGTTGCATATTTTTTCAGAATAGTGAGAAATAGAGATAGAAATTCCTTAACTGACAAAATTTCTACAAATATATTTTCTTGCCTTTTTATTCTCTTAATCTAGTACTCAGTTGATGAATCTTCCCTTATCTCCTGCAATGGAATAGACTCTGTTTCTGTTTTGCTT
The DNA here is from genome assembly GCA_037013685.1 of Acridotheres tristis. Taxonomy (NCBI): domain Eukaryota; kingdom Metazoa; phylum Chordata; class Aves; order Passeriformes; family Sturnidae; genus Acridotheres; species Acridotheres tristis. The sequence goes on along the minus strand of CM072886.1, from coordinate 95,905,379 downwards.
GGGTCTCAATGATCAGAGGCTTGTCTCTCCTTTACCTCTGATTTCCATATTTCACTGTGCTACTTTACTACCAAGAATATATTTTCTTTACTTATTCCATGAATTATATTAAAGGCTGATATCCTTTTCTAATGTCTCATATATCAAAAAGATTTTAATGCAATGAGGTCCTTATTTGATTCAATTAAGCATTGTAAGCATTTTCAGGCACTGAGGTATTCAGAACAGTAGAGGAGCAGAGCATTATGTCATCCAGGCAACACAAATGGTGTTGTACAATCAATTTCATATCAAGATTTTTCAAAAAGCTTTTTTTTTTTTTTTTTCTGTCACGTTTTGAGGTGTGGAATAAAATTTTCCAGATAGGGTCCAACAAAGCCCATTAGATTTACAAATTGTGCTTTTTTATTTATTTATTTTTAATGCAATAATATTTAATGAGAGTCATAAATAAAGAAAATTGTGAAAATGGAAGGAAGTTTCTAGCTATTGATATTACATCTTCCAAATTTTTTTTTTTTTTTACTTAAAAGCTAGTTTTGAAGGATACGTGTGAATTTAGATCTTTCTGACATCCCTATATACTGACATAACATCAAGATATACTATAAGGTTAAGCAAAAATAAAATCGAAGTTGCATCTGGGACTTCACTCTCCATAGTCAATTTGCCTTGTGTTATCTCAGAGCATAATTTTCGTCCATTACTTGCATGCTCACCTATAGAATTTCTCTTATTACCATGCTATTTGGTACATGCAACTCTTTCTATAATGAGGGGGAAAATGCTGTTTATGTGTCCATTGTCATTCAACAGTCCTCCAATGAATCAAAATAGGATATCTTCAGATATTGTTATTAATTATTAATTCCCTTTGACTAAAACTCCACTAATAAGGAAATCAAGAGCATCACTAGACTATATGTTGAAATTTGCCTTTGAAAAGTCATTGTTCAGGTTTCACTCTGTTGTTGGGTAGTTCTGCAAGATATCTGTGTAGGAAAGAGCCTTTAAAAATTCCTGCTATCATTTGGTACCTTGAATACTCACAAATGCTGCCTTTTCAACACACTTTTATCACAGGTCCTTACATTGTTCAAGGTTTACCTTGTTTCAGAGAGGGAAACAAAAAACAAACAAACAAAAAAAAGCCAACGGTGTGATAGCCATGGAAAATTGGATTAAAAATTCACTAAGGCTAAAGTGGCCACTATGGCCCCAAAATTCAGATGATGTTAATTCAGATAATTGTTATTGCTAGTTATAACGATTACTTAGGTTCTGGACTGATGCCCTTGATAGAAGAAATCCAGACATACAGATCTTTTTGAAGCTGGAAAAATATTAGTTTTTATTTCTCCATATTTTTCGTTCTGATTTTTTAAACTTTTTTATTAATTTCTTTCCTTTTCCAACCATTTTTTACCTTATTAAAACATGATCTCTCTAGCCTACATTGAAGACTACTTTCTCACTGAGAAGCTAAGGCACTGAATGTTCCACCCCACTTTTTTTTTCCTTTCTTCATTTAAAAATGTTTCCTGTTTGCACCTCAGATTAATGAATTACCTATTCGCCTGTCAGTTCTGTCCCCACTGCTGTAGGTCATCTGCAATCTTTGTGTCTCTCCTCGTTACCTGTGTGACCCTCTGTTGCTTCTCTGCTTAATGTTATCTCTCAAACAGACCTCTCTGTTCAGATTTCTTTTGATATCTTACTTCATAGAAGCCTATTGTAAAAAATTATATTGTTGAGCCAAAGTCCCTGTGTGTCATTCAGAGGGTAATTTTGTCAATTTCAAGTCCACTTATGTACTTTGTAGCCTCAGCTTTTGTATCTCCAACTGAGCAGGTATCATCAGGATTTTATGTATTATCAGAGTATTAAAATGCACAATTAGCCTCAACATTTTTACATTTCATCACCTACTTTTTCTCTCAATTTAAGAAGCTTCTTAAGCCAAGAAGCAAGAAGGAGGAGACAGGCAGAAACAGAAGGAAAGTAATTCCTGTCTAGGATGACTTTAATAGAATAGGAATCACGATGAATGGTATGTGACAAGAAGTGAGATACTGGAAAAGTCCGATGTTTAAAATGCAAGACTTCATTTTCATACAGTGGTTAGGAAAGAAAGGAGCTATACATGGAGTAAGGACTGCATCAAAAAGGGGGACCAAGTATGCTGAGCTGGGGGATTTTCAGTCCACAGGAGACATTCAGAGCACAATTTCTCTCCTGGTCAGTACACAGTTCTGTTGAGCAGGGCTTTGGAAAAGAGCAGACAAGCCCTTTGCATGTTTCAGTTTTGTCCTCAGCTTCAATAACTATACCTAGCTAAAATCTACAGATATGTTCAGTATAGGTAAATTGAAGCTATTCAGAAATATTACTTTTGGGATGATTTTGTGACCTTTCATCTGAAATATTTATCAGTTGTTAAAATTCAGTGAAAGAAACACGTGTCTGGGAGAAATCAGCAGAGCACTCCGTTAAGTATAAAGTACTCTCAGTTGTTTCAAAAGAATATTTAAACCAACAAAGGCCGGTGCTGGTGCTGTGACATTAGTGTAGTGCACTGCATGACAAAGTAGTGTCTCCAGTAAAAAAGAGGCAAGAGAATGGATTAAGAAAACCATAGAAATTATTGTTATCAGATCTTGGTAATGAAGTGCCCTGAGATGTACTACCTAAAGAAGTCGTGCAGTCAAGAAAGGAGCAGAGTTTGTGGAAGGCAGACGTAATCTGAGAAGATTTCAAAGAGCCATGAAGAACTGTATTGACATGCAGGAGGCAAAAGGCTTGGGAGTGGAATTAAGTTGCAAATAGCCATTTTGTTAAAAAATTATGCATGTTTAAGGACAATAACGGCTCCAGGATAAGAACCAGTTAAATTGAAAGACTAATTTCCCGAGAAAAAGTTCTGGATAAAGAAACAAGTAACAATGTAGAATTAAGACAAAAAGGTAACAATGTAAATTAAAAAAAAAAAAAAAAAAGAAAGAAAGAAAGAAAAAAAAGGCTAAAAACAAAAAGAAAAGGGAAACCCACCAATATCAAACTAAATGAAATTCTAAAATATATTATGGATAAAACTGACTTTATACAATGAATTTCATACTTTTATCTGTATTGATTTTCTTAAGTAGAAGAGACTGTATAATAACCAGTGTTTCACCTTGGAAACTTGCCTTTAAAAATTAGAGACATATGGTGCTAAGTTGGCAAAATATGACCAGGACTTTTTCTGCTGTGACAATTACCAGTTTTTATTGGTAACTTTTATATGTCTCTGTAAATTTAAACAGCAACTCATGGAGAAGAGCAGGAAGAAAAAGCACGGATTGTAATTCCCATCTCTCACTGCTTTAATTACTAGATTTGTGAGACACATGGGAGACACACTTCCTCTGGGAAGTAATGTTTTAATAAAATCTCGACAGAACATAGGAGGCCTCTTCATGGATGCACACATATATTTTTTAAAAGTTATGTGCAAGGCTTTGAGTACTTTTTCTAAAGTTAATCCCTTCACAGTCGTGCATGGAAATTAGTATTGAAGAAATAGCGCTTCAGAGTTCATTAATGAGTGGATACTTTTCAAGCCACTTCTTGGCCCTGGACATGGACATCAACATTCCTGCTTTGTAGAGTTTTCCTTTCTTTCTTTGGGCTATGGAGCTTTATTTGATTCCTGTGGCGCCAGTTGGATAGCTTCAATTCATATAAATGTAAGAATATGCAGCTTTCAGAGATATCATGATTCACTACATCATAAATTGCCCCTCAAAATAAAGTCTTAAAAAAGAAATTACTGTAACAGTCTTTTTGGTAGTTCACTTTTTAAAACCGACTTCATGCACATAATTCTCCTTCTTTCAGGAGTCTGAGTTTCTGGCTTTAATTCATTGCAAGCCAACAGAAACTGGGAAGTCCATGAAGTTGCCATAGCAACTCAATGGACAATGACTTAATTCCCTAGTTTATATAAGACAGAACTCATATCCTGCAGACAGTAATGGTCTTAAATTTTTTAGATCTATAATGCCAATGGATGATATATATTTAATAAATAAGTATCTGTTCCTTAGTTAGTGAAAATGGGCTTTGATTGCCCCATGCTGTCTCAAAAGTATTTGTGTGTGGGATAGTAAGCCAATCAAAAAGCCAAGGGGAATGAAAAGGAAGAGAAACCAGGGTATGGCAAAAGTAGTTCTTTTCATATTAAGAGAGGCTATGAGTTATGCTATTAACTTATTAAGAATTTATTTTGAAAAAAAAATCCTCAAATGAGCTGTTAAGATCCATAAAAGCCATGTGGATTTGACAGAAAGAGAAGATAGCACACTTGGAATTTTGCAATCTACTGAAAAAAATGGGACTGGTGTCAATTGTTTTTCCCCATTCATAAATATAATTTGCAGTAACAGTGCTGAGGTAACAAGATGTGGAACAACAAAACTGAAGAAGTCTGTTGAAAAATCAGACATTGAACCCCAATGAATCACATAATTTTGTCATGGGCAGCAAGGTTTAATGAGGAGCACTATGTAATTTTGGATTAAGAGTAAGGCATAATCAACAGTTAGGCTGGGTTGTGTCAAGATGGATGCGGCAAAAATAATAAAAAAACCTATATATTTGCTTACTCCAGACAATTTCGTGCTTCTCAGGTCTTGATCACAAACTGAAAATCTTTTGCCTAGAATCGATTTGAGATTACCCACTAACAGAACAATAACAGTTTTCTTTTTCTGTCTAATTTTGCACTCCTTCCCCATCCTTTCTGCTATATGCCACGTTTAGCAACTGGTTAGGTTGAAATCATAAACTAGGTCTGCCAGATTACAACTTGCCTAAATAGCATTGATAAATATAAATATAATAAACATTCTTTGGAAACATTGCACTAATAAAAGTATAGGGACATTTTAATCATCAAATCTACCAATAACGTAAAGTGTCTTAGAAAACAAATTTTATATAATTTAATTTACTGGATTAATGAATTCTGTAGGTTCTTTTTCATGAGCTTTGCATTGTATGTGCTACAGCCTAATTAGCCTTCCACTGTAAGTATTAATTTTAACGAAATTATCTGTCCTCTGGACGCTCAGAATTAGAAGACTGCTCAGGAACTTAGTGTCTAATTCACTACTTTGCCAAAAGCCATCATATATGCCACTGTAATGAACGGAGGGTATTTGCAAAATACAGATATGTGCTTAGTTAATTTGGGTTGAAACTTCATTTAGCAGTGCTTCAAAATTTCACTAGGGTTTTGTTTAAAATGAAGTCAGATCAAAGTATCTAGACAACTGGGTGAAAATTCAAGTAGAGATAAACTGGGATTACTCTCCAGTCTCACGGTTTTGCTACAGAGAAACATGTAAACAAAAGGGCAATAACCATATTTTAGTCCTGAGTTCTTGCTGTTATTGCCAATTCCTGTCAGCCAGGAAAGTAAATTCTGTACATTTTCACTCTCATTTTCCTTCAAGTTACTTTTGTGACCTCCTTGCCCCTAACTGAAATATGACTCCAAATATACATCGTTAATGCTGATTATGTTATTGTACTATTTCACCTTCGCTGTGCAGTATCAAAGGAGCAGAAATGGGGACAGGGTATTGGCATGGTGCTAAGGAATCTTAAACACAGCACAGAAATCCCCCTCTTTGGTAAGGGGCCAGGGCTGTTATCCATGCTAAGAGAGCCAGCACAGCAATGTGAAAACAAAACAAAAAAATCCCTGCTGGATAGAAAGTGTCATCTTCGAAACAAATAAATACAAGGGTTTCAAGGTTCCTTAGTAAAACATTAAAATAAGCTCTGCTCTGCAGAGTAATGAATAAATCTAGTGTGTTGATTCTGTCCATTGCTGAAACAGTGTCAAGAAGGATTAGGTAAAACGGAAAGAGACAAATGTATGAAGCATTCACACACAACCTCCAAGAGAAAAGAGGTAAAATGCCAGCTAGAATAGGGAATAGATGAAGGATTTTAGATCATCTGAACTTGTCTTTTGGGATCTATTGCTATTTCCTTCGCTTGATATCCAACAAGTTTTACTGAACACAAACAGCAATATTTAAAACAAGCAAATATGGAAGTAGTACAGCTTAAAATTGAAATGTGCATGAACAAAACATTGTACCTTGAGAAAATGATTGAACTCTGAGCTATTTCAAATTTGAAAATTTCCAAGTAAGTCAAGTTGTCTGAAATTTTTCAATGGATTGTCTTTCTCTATGAAAGAGAAGGGAAAAAATCTCATAAAAATCTAGTTATTTCATATAAAGAGAAAAAGAGAGTGGGAATTTTTCTGTGTGGATCACATCACTTGATTTTTTTTTCAAATACTGGTATCAAACTAGATGTTGAATTATTTGCAGCTAGGATCAAGTAGAGACCAAGTAGGGTTTGTGAAAAGGCAAACTTAAAGTAAAATATGATCTACTATCAGTATTCTTGCAGTACAGTCTATTTGGATTTATAATCTTTGTGGAAACAGCAGCTGATTCAATATACAGGGCACATAATTCATCTGTAATGAAAGCACTTCACCTTGAAGAGCACTTCCACTGGCTCTCAGTTGTACATTGTTCTATATTGGGAATTCGGAGGGGGGAATTGGGCTTAATGGTAAATGAATTTTAAGACTTCCCTTTTTATCCCATCAGAAGACTATGTGGCTCTTTTGCAGTCTTCTTAAATAATAGTTTGCAGTTTATACCTTACAGTTTAACAGCTGTTTGCAGTAGTCAGCCCTTTCCCTCTCTTCTTACACCAGATGCTTTTGCTGCCCCTGGTCAGCCCCTCTTCTTCTTTGAATGGATAAATTGTATGCTGTGAGTTGAAAAAACTATAAGAAAAAAAAAGCAACTAAATTTTTTTTCGCCAGGTTATTTACTGCTTGTACAATAGAAGAGAAGGTTTGAAGGAAGAAAATGCCTGATAAGGTAGGAGAGTGGCTGTCATGCTTACAGCATGTTTTATGGCTTCAACTCCTTCCTAAAGATGGTTTCTTTTGAAGGCTAAGGTTAATCTCTTGTCACAGGACTTTTTATTGTACAGTGTTGAGTTTGTTGAGCATTCTAATACAAGGTCTAAGAATTACTTCCAACATCCACTGCTTATAAATCCAAATGCTCATTCCTCTTTAGAATGCCTGTACAATATCACCAAAATGATGGGATTTATTTCTGCTGAGGAAGCAGAGGGATCAAAAGAACTAAAAGAAAATTATTATTTCAAGGTAATATATTGTTTTATTATTTTAGCACATTTTCCTAAGTGAAATACAAATATCACAAAATAGAAAGTACTTGGAGTTTAAGTCCTTTATCCATCTGCTAACCAAGATCCTTACTGATTTTCTCTTTCTTTATAGAAAGAGGTTTTTGTCTAGGTTGAGTTCAATGGAATAAATTGAACTGTATAGGTTGTGTTTACTGCTATCAGAAAATGGCAAACTAATCTGAAACCATGCCAAAAAATTCCCGTGCTGTAATTGTAACCTGTTTTCTTTATCACAGATGTAGATATGGAAGAGTTAGAGTGCATTATGACTACTGGAAAACAAAACATGAACATATAAACATCTATACAGAAGTATACTAAATTTTAGAAATAGTTCAGAAGTTCAAAGTAGAAAATAGCTTCCAACACTAGAAGGGATTTTTTTAACACACCAGTAGCATCACTGGTGGTCTCTTTCTGTACATACAAGTTGTAGTTGTTAAATGACCAAAATTAACTCTAATGGTTTATGTTTATGATTGTAAACTGAGGAACTCATATGTGATTTAATGGAAATGCTATCAATTTGCTTATCTTTTATACATATATATGTAATTTTTAAAAAAATAGCAAAGAGTGGTATACATTATATATATATATATATATATATATATGTCACCATTGCAACACAGAGAGAGAGAGAGACTCACACGTGACTCCAAGGAAGTCGAGCAAGGAAAATAACTCTTTATTTACATTACATGTTTATTTATAGAATTCCAACAATGAGCATGGATTGGATGGTGATGGTAAGACCTCTTGACTCCATTGGTTCATCACAAGTCCACCAATGCTCTCTTCCTCTGAAGAGGAATGCAAAACAATCATTCTTTAGAAGAAAGAGTGTGAGAAAGTATGAAAAGAATCTGTCAACATCAGAAGGCTGAAACACCAGGGCAACATATATATATATACATATAATATATCTAGCTGCCTAATAGGGTAGACCTGAATACCCAAAAAAATTACTGTGGAGATATGCCCTCTTAAAGTCTTTAAGGCTTCGTGTCTTCGTGCCGGATATTTGAATTATTAATTTTTAATACAGACAATGTTTCAATCCTATTTTATGACCTTTTTAAAATAAATATTTGGCATTTTAAAATAAAAATACGGGTTTTCTTTGTGAAAACTATGTGGTTTAGCATCTCAATTTTTCGAAACTTGTTTTCTTCAAATTCATTTCCTCTCTTGAGGGAGAGATGCGAGAACATGCAAATCTAAATTTGGTTTTTAATTTTTTTTTAACTGAGTTTTCACTAATGGCCAAGTAATTTCAAGGTAGTCTTTAGCTACCTTAGGGTCAGGAAGCAGTGCCGGGCACTGCAGACAGAGCAGGCTGTGGCTGATAGCCCAGTCCCCTGTGGTTTGTCAGCAGGGCAGCTGTGCTCTGAGTGCCTGGGCTGGGCGCTGTGGCTGGCAGCAGGGCTGGGCTGGCTCAGCATCCCTCTTATCCCCCGTTATCCCTTTCTCCCAGCCCTGGGAGGCAGAAAGGCAGCGGCAGCTGCTGAGGCTGTCACCCATGGTTCAGCCTCGCTCCAAGCAATCGATGCGTCTGATGGGCAAATACCTCGCAGTGTCTTTTACACAGATGAACTTGCTGCCACTTGACAGAGTTCCAACCTTTTACACCTATTAAGGAAGGAAACAATAATGCTGTCCTCTTCTCTCCAGGGTTTTCTATATGCTGCCCCTGACTGTGTCCTAAATGAATCAAGAAATCAATTTGCAGCCTCTCAGCCTCAGTTAAATCAAACTTATTCACAGTTTCTGCTGAGTAAAAAACATCCCATGCTTCTCCTTAGTACCCACTGTCATTTTAACAAGATCTAGCAGAGCCTTGGCACAAGCTTCACTGTCCAAAAGGTTTAATTTTGCTTTTTCCCCCCCCTGTTTTCAGCTTTCCTTGTTACCTTTTTTATTATTTTATTACTTTACCTTTATTTTAGCATTATTTGTGTAAATTATATCTTGTCCTAGAATTGTCTGCTAAATACAGCTGCTAAATGAGGTATAAAATTAATTTTATCACCAGAAGAATGGAACATTATATGGAATAAAGTTATTTTATTGAAAAATAGTGACTACAAGATGAAATATTGCAGTGTTTATTGTGAACCTATAGATATTATAGACCTGGTAATAACCTTAAAGTTTATCTAATGTTTTTCATGCAAATGTTTACTCTTTATGGCATAGATAACATTTTTGCTTTTAATAATACAGACACTGAGGCTCCCATGTTTTCTTGAGATAGTATTTATTAATTTAAACACCTGAAAGTTAAAGACATAGTGTAATGTCCTGTGCAGCCTCCCTAAATAGTCAAAAGAAAGAGAAAAGTGTGTGTGCTTTACAGCATTGTAAGAAAGGTAAGCAGCAGATGGAGTCTAAAACACCACATTTCTGTCCAGAGAGAATCTTGGCAATTAACCTAAGGTAATAAGTTATTTAAAGACACCTACAGGCAGGTCACATGATCCTCTATTAGGAATGTTTTCATTTCAGCTAGTGAAAGATTATTCTAGTAAAGGAAATCAGACCAGAACAAAGATGTTTCATGGATTAACTAGTTTAAAATTATGTTTAAAATTCTTAACAAATAAGCTACTTATCTTCTTGATACAAACTACTTTAAATTATAATATAAGCCCTTTTTAAGCCCTTTTTTTTTTTTAGATTGGACAAAAGGAATAACGTTTTCCAAAGGAGTTGACATTTCTTCTTTTTTTTCCCAGTATATTTAAAAAAAGATTAAAACAAAGTTCACAAAACTTTTTCTCACATATTTTAATCCTTGCTTAATGCAGCTGATTGTCAGAATGCTTTTTCTCCATATGATTACTAAGATTTATGATCAATATTATCATAATATCATGGTTTTATGGTATCATACTAACATACAAATCCTAACTACTATGTCACGTAGAAAGAAAAAAACAAAAACATATCTCCTTTTTATATGAGAAAGCATCAAAACAAAGTGAAGTTTTATTACCTCACTTTATAGCGATTTTGTCACACGTGCATTAAAATTATCTCATTTTTCATGCATTAGAGCCAAATATGAGTTAAGTCTTTCACTGTCATGAATTCATTCTCCAATAGGTTCTGCTATGTCAGCCCATAGGATCACCTCATTTCCCTGGTTTGGGTGTAGTGAACATTGTTCCAACATAGCCAGACATAAAAACAGGAAAGCCTACAGGCAACAATTGTAAATTCCTAGAAATCTAAAGTTGCTGCCAGTGGAAGGCCACTGAAATTGTTCCAAGAGTCTTCAGATCTTCAGATATCCTACTGAAATAGTGTGTGTTTTACTCCCTTTGACATTTATGATTAGTAATACTCAGGAATACTCTCTATCATTTTTATGATGCAACAGTTTTTGCTGTGCTGTCTAGTTTTCATTTAAAACAAAATGGGCTGAATCAGATTGTAGTAGCTCAGTTGGAAATCAGCTATTATTCTGAAGAGGCTATCTATCAGAAAAAAGAAAAGATAAAGAAAAAAATAAAGAAAAGGAAAAATGAATAAACAGGCAAACTACAATACAAAAACTCAGTGGAGGAAAAAGCAAAAATCCATTATTTATGACAACTTAACAGTTATTCAAATCTCTGAATTATTTACTTTTGCAGTTTTTGGAATATAGATGGCAAATGTGAATATAAATTTATAATTCAAAGTTTCTTTGAATGTTTCATGCATGTAGCAATATTGTGCTTGCAGAAACTACATTTGAGAGTAAGTTCTTGCTTTGAATTTTCTTCTCTTCTGAGACAATCGTCTCGTTTTGGGGGAAAAAAGCAATATTATCTACTGAAAATTACTTGTATTTTAATATTTGATTATTTGGGGGAGTTCAGGTTAATTCTTACGTTTGGTCTTTAAGGACTCGATGTAATAGAAACTTGGGGTTTTTTTTCAGTGCTGTGTTGCTAAAAGCACTCAGTTACATGTCTGGGTACTTCAGAGGGTGGAATTAGCCCTGCCCATCAAATGAGGATGTTTCATGGTCCAGTCTTGGACTGTGAGCCGAGGGTGGCTCGGGCTCCCATTGTCAGCAGTTTGTGGTGCTGCTCTGCAGAGGAGAAAGGCTCCGAACAGCCCAGTCACAGCCACAGCGTGGGCTGGTGCACTGTTTGAATGGGGAATTCCTGTCGGATATCCACCCGTGGGACCAGTAGTTGATGGGGCTGTGTTTGCTCAGAGAGTTACATGGGGGAGGGACCCCACAGTAGGTGAGGAGAGAAACTCTTTGTGTACATATGGGAGGACTCCAGGAGGGAATCACAGAGACCCATCCAGTGCTGCCCACCACGTGGTGGAGATTGCTCTGTTATCTGCCTGAACTTCTTCCTGGAGAGCAGAGTCACTGACACAGGCGGCAGGTCAGACGGGTAGTGTCACTCACAAAATTTCTTAGACCTCTGATTAAAATGTTCAGGTAACTGAGCCCATTTATTCTGTACAATATCAAACTGGACTTATGCTGTGACTGTCTTTGAGTCTAGGCTCTGTTTTCCTGTAATGTTTAAGTGGAAACAAAATTTTCTGTACTATGATCGCTTAACAAAATAGCTGAGATAAAGAATTGAGTAGAAGAAAATTACACGTGAGGGACCAGAAAATGGATCTAATTTTATAACATTTGTACACCCCTGAAAGAGTGCATATGGAAAGCCAAGCAATCACCACAGTTTATCTCTATGTGACATTTCCAAATGCTATTTATATATTTTCTGGGTCAGTCTTTTATGAAAATAGCCATGTATGCCAACTATCTAATGACCTGGCATTTGAAACCAATTCAATTTATATGTTAAATTTGATGTTAGGGGAAAAGCAATACACTTACCACATTTTCGTTCTGTATGACTGGTTGTCGTCTTAATTTGTCTGGAAACATCTTTTTATTTTCCAGGAGTATCTCATGAGATATAAAGGAGCATAAATCATTCTAGCTCTTCTACTACTGGGAATTACTGTTAAGGGTAAATTTGGCCTAGTCAATATACATCACAGTGATACATAAAACCAGCACCAGCAATGCCCTTAATGTTCTCCAACAACTATCTGCATCTCATGGAGAAAGTGAGAAATAAGCTGTGGAAAGCTGAACTGGGCAGTAATTGAAAGGAGCACTGTTTTCTAATTTATTAGCAAAGATGGAAGGTTTATAGTTTGCATGATATTGGCACACGCTCTCCTCTCTTTCCTACTCCTGAATATTTCTGCAGGCTCCATGGGATGGTGAAGTGCCTGGAAAGGATGCCTTGAATGTGACAAATTGTTATGGCTCATGGACCCTTGGACAATGACCTCTTTTTGTGTTTTTCACGCAAAATATGAACGAGAGAAGGAATTCACTTCATTTAGAGAAGAAAAACAACTCTATGCATAAATTGCTTAAATGTCATGGATAAGTCAAAAAGGCAAAAAAAGTTAAGACTGCTCCTAGCTTTTGTTTGTTTCCATCTCCTCAAAAATATATGACAATGCATCGAGGCACTAGGGAGCTTCTTGACCAGTTTGCATGTATGGGCTGATGCCAACATGTAACTCAGAGCATGGCTTTGTGTAACAGCATGCATGCTGTATGGCTATTTTCAGTAAATTTCTAAAAAAGATACAGAAAATGTTTAGAGTATTTTGGATTATTCTGGATTATATAGATTCTTACAAACTACTGTATTATGATTTTGTTAATGAAGTTTGTTGGAAGATTTCTTGAAATTTTCAGAGTGCTTCAAATCCTCAAAAATGAAAGAATAATAATTTAACAAGGAGTAATATCTGTTTTGATTTTAGATCCCATGTTTATTCTTACCCATGGAGCGGGCATAATTCCTAGAGAGTGAGCTCTGTTCACGTGTGACTGCATCCAGTGAACCAAAAGTCCTTTGCAAAGCAAGATCAGATATAGATCTTTGTTCCATCTCCTGACAAATTCTGCTTGGGATGCATAGAACTCATTTAACAATTTAAAATTATTAAAGAGATGTTAAATAAATATAGCTTTCTTTACAAAGCTTTTTGAGACTCTTTGTTTTTTTCTAAACAGTTTTGACAGATTGCATTATCCCACCTAAATTTATGAATCACAGAAGGTTGATATTCCCCACATACCCTAGATATCCTATTCACATTCTGAAAAGATTCTCTACAGGGAAAGGAGTATATAACCACAGTGTCTTTACCATTTGACAAGCATCTTTAAATCCCTTTTAATTTTTGTAATCTTGATAGTTAAAGAAAATTCATCATTCTGACTACACCATCCAAATGCTAACAATGAAAAGTCTCAAACCTTCTTTATGCTGCACGACAATAAGCACCGAGCATTTGAAGTACTTTTTAATATAATAGCAACATCTATTATTGTTTAATATGCTTGTAAACCCAGTCTTAAACAGAAAATATTTAAGTAAAATAAAACTTCAAGAAATTTGATTTTCTGCTTTAACACTGTCATAAAGATCTGTCAAATACTGAGAAATTTTGCAGACTTGGTTAGCTTTTAATCACATTAAATACTTTAAAATAGTATTCAGTCACACGATTCAGTTATTCTTTTGTTACTTATATTTTATAATTTACTCTACTAGGATGTCCTTTGACTTCCAAGGTGTCCAAATTATGTGTAAAAAGTAAGATATTAAATGACATCTTACACTTCCTCTAATGTTTAGTTAACAATTTTAAGGTTGCACCAACTGTCCTTCACAAGCTATTATATATATATATATGTATACAGTGCCAATGCAAAAAAGAGTTTTCCCTCAAGAAATTTAAATTAAAGAAGAAAGAAATTGCATCAGAATACATGTTGTCCCTCGAGATGGTCTTAGCAATCTTCAGATATCACATTTTTAATTCCAGCACTCTATTTGCTGTACTGAAGTTTTACTTTCTTTTTTCTACTTTTATAGTAATTAAATATCCATTTTCCTTAATTATGTTGTCTCAAAAGGAGTTTGCTTTAGCAGTTAAGTCAGTGGCCTGAGACTGAAAGATTCTAATTTAATATCACCTTCCATTGGCAAGGTCTTCACTATGTTTGTATCCCTAATAGAAAGCCTGGGAGAAATGTTCTTTTGCAAACATTGTTAACAATTACATCTTGTTAGCAGCAGCAACTGCAATTTCTTTTGTGCTACAGGCAATGCACATGCGGAGAAGAGACCTTGATGTGTGTCTCCAAAGCAGAATTATGTCCCCTGGTCTGTCCCGTGTGGTCTTAATCCACATCAACTTCCTCTGTAATGGATGTGTACCTTGTCTGCTTAGCAGAGTCTGGAGTGGATCCAGGATAACCAGGATAGCTGAAACGATCATAGACACTCTCTGGCCCTTTTTTTATCCATTTTCAGAAACAGATATGTTGTTGGATAAAGAATATTGAAAGGACAGATAAGAAAAACATTGTGTTATATACTGCTTCCTTTAGCATCAAAGGGATTGGAACAGTTGAAATAAAGAAAAGTTAAGGGACTGTGGTGGAACCTATCTCTAACACCTGTGGTAGAAATCAAAATTTTATGTGACTTACAAAATAAAAGGAAAATAATGGTCTTCACCTAAAAATGATCTAATATTTTAATTCTATATTATCTATTGTATTGTTAGATCTGTTGGCACATTTACATTTTAAATTAAACTCATTTAAGAAATAGCCAAATCTTCCTGATTAAATTAAACTGGAAGATTCCAAGTGTATTTTTAGAAAACATGACACAAAGACTACACAGCGGAAATTTTATCCAAAAGAATTATAAACTATCAAAGCAAATAAACAAAAGAGTAATGATGAAAACCAGCAAGTAGCTTAAACCACTGATATCATTAAAATGTGACTGTATAGCATATATTATATTATTTTCTTATTTCAATATCAAATTGTGCTGATATTGTCCAAAAATTATTTCATGTCAGTAATTGTAAAACATTCTGACGCATGAAAAAAGTATAGACTTCATTTTTAAGACAGTATACATTTTTCAGTTTTGAATGCAAAGTCTGCATTATAATTTCATAAATTACCTTACACTAGGTAAAAGTAGTTACATTTTGCTTCTAAATATGTATGGCTTTCCATAGTAGATTTGTGACTTTGTTCTTTAATTTTAAACTACATTTCTTAGAGTATTTTGTGAGCAAGGCCTTCTTTCATCCTCTCTCCACTACATAAAAATAATTCCAAGAATAGATTTTCGTTGCCTACATCTTCCATTAATGCATTTTTTATTCTGTAAAAATGCAGAAATTCTGAACTCCAGTCACAGCCCTATATTCATTTTATATAAGTACTTGGTTCAACACTTCCAATAGAAAAATGCTGAACACTGATACATATCTTTAGAACTCCTAAAACTGAGTCCACAGATCAATTTTTGCATCTTAGTGCAAATTTATCCAGGTAGAAAATAAAAGTAGTTTATCTGGCGTGCTTTGCAATCAGAACTGATTCTAAGTAAGATTTAGTCTATTAAAAAATAATGCTATAATCCAAAAGCTGTGCAATTCCCACCAGTTTCATAGCAAAATTATTTCCAGAAATGAACAAGCTGACAGCCACTCAGTATTATAATAACAAATCAACAACTATTAAATATCTCTGGGCTATATTCTACTGGATGTTTTTTGGCTACAGCCTATTTGAAGAGTCTGAGCTTTAAAAATAAATTGTACCTATACTTCCTAATAGAAATGTTACAAAAGAAACATGCTATGCAAATATTTTTCCAGTGTATGTAATGCACTATTCTTTGTAAAACTCATTTAATAAGAAATTGCCATTTCACATTTGAGATCTGACAAACGTAGAGGCACACATTTTCTGTGGTCTGAAAGACTTTGCAGTAGCTAGTTGGGGGATTATAAAGAGGAATGGGAACAGAAATGTGAATAAAAATAAGAAAAAAAGATATTTCTGATACAGTAGAGTGAAGAGTAACAAAACAGGGAATATTTCCTACTGTTCCTTTAAAACAAGAAAAGTTTCACTCTTGATGTCACCCTCAGAAATTGTCATGGCAGTCACTTGCGTAAGTTTAGCTGAAGCAATCACAAGCATTCTGTCAGAGCTGGGGGTCTTGCAAAAAATTGATTGATAATCCTCATGGAAATTTTAATGTGCAAGTTGAACACAAAACAAGCATAGTGAGTATTTCCTCTGGCAAATCTAATTTAGAAATTTGGAATTTCACAGATATAGAAGTTAGACGGTGGACTCTGATGAAACAACAAAGCAGATTCACTTTCTAGAGGTTTTGAGGGCCTTTGGGTTTGTCTCTGCCTTTTGTGGCTTTTGCACTGGATGTACCCTGATAAATGTGTTAAGTTTGATTTTAGAATATAATAAATAAATTTAAAAAAAAAATCTCTTACCTGTGTAACTTCAGGGCCTTCTAGGCATAAATGAATGGATAATGCAAAAGTTGCATGAAACACGGGATGCAGAGAAATAAGAGTTCTGTTTTACTTCACAGATCCTGAGAAAGCTCTAGGAGTTACAGCTTCCTGCCAGTATAAGTCAGTTCTGCTTCTACTTTTGAAAACTCACAGTATGACACTGCTTACTGCGTGCTATTTTGGGTGCCCTGAGTGAAACTATGAACACAGGCACTTTTGTGCAAAACATCATAAAGCCTCTCTGATGTTCATTCAGAGTCCAGAATTAAAATGCAGAAGGCTCTAGCAAGCAAAATACAAGCTGATTTTCTTCTTCCTAGTGGAAAAATAAAGTACTCCCTGGCAAGTAACCAGGGTGGTGGGAAGGTAATTTATTTTGTGTGAGAGCATTTTGCAAGTGAAAGGATATGGCCTCTGTTTAGAGATTAGTCAGGGAAAAAAGTGGTCAATTTAGACCAGTCACAAAAGTTAGTTAAAGAAGAGAGTTTTTTTAGTCTGAGTCTCGCCCTCTGGCCATTTTTTTTTCCACTAAATAATTTAGTTTAAAGAATCATACAATCTTCATGCTGAGAAAAAAAAAATACATGCCCAAGGTATTGGTTTATCTCTTTACATGTTTTTAGAGACATTAAATGAACGTCTTTTATTTTGTTATAATTCTCTGTGAAAATTGAATTTAAACTACTAGCTAGTATTGGGGTCTTATAGTCAAATGAAAAATATAATAAAAATGTTATAATTCAAAAGGCAAACACAAAAAAACACCTAAAAATATTGTGGAATAATTATGCAATAAGTGATAATTTTTCATAGACACCAGCTTTTATCTTAAGTAAATTTAGGAAATTTTGAGCATTAATTCAAATATTCATTGTGCTATTAAAAAAGAATGAGGATATTTGGTGAAAAAAAACAAGAACTGTGCATTGCAGTAGCACTTCAGTAATTATTATGGAAGACATGTTTATGGTTGAATAATTTAGAGCCTAATGCTACATCAGTTACAGCTCCAGGCCAAGAAGATTTTTGAGCAGTCCTAAATAGAAAAAAAACAAAGATGGATTTTTTGCAGACAAAATGTGTCCTGTTAATGATAAAGCTAAAATTTAAAAAAGCTCCAAGCCACCCATCTCATCAAAATTCTCTCTCCCTTTTTCTCCTTCTTCAAACAGTCTGAGAAAATGTAACAACTGTTTCTATGTGGAAATGGAAAATTTCTTTTCTGTACTTCTGTCACATACATTGTACCTTTTTTTTTTCCTTTTTTTTTTTTTTTTTTTTTAATAAGTTGTGGACAGCTATGCAGATCTTAGTCAGATATTCAGGAATTTCATGTGCAGAACAAAAGAGACAGCAGATGAGGAAATGATGAGACCATGGTCTGCAAAGGGAACAGTTCTGATTGATGCAGATGTGAAGTCTGGTGCCTTGGCTAACACTGAATCCCTGTTTACTGCATTTACAACTAGATGTCAAGGTCAAATTAACTTCTACCAAATAAACACAACACCCCTAATATCACAGATTTTAAAACTTGAATTGAATGGGCTTGAAGTAACACGGGAAAACTGTCCACTCATCATGTCCATCCTGACAGTCAGAAATACTTGCTCTATAGGAAAGTACAGTGTGAATTATCTGAGCACCTGGATTTTGGTAATATTATTCAGAATCACTTGTGTGTCTTTTGAGGATTATCTCCTAAAATTTTATTGAGGATTATCTCATCCTAACGACTTTAGCATAAGTTACATTATTTCTATATCAGGCTGGAAATGAATAGTTTATAAATTTATATACAGTTTTAGCTTTAAGAAGTAGACAGATCGGCTAATACTTTTTTGCAAATCAAAGTAAACATCATAACGTTAATACTGCTTAAGGTTCTTTGACTGTGTTCCTAGTACACATTGTTTAATTATTTATGAAATTATATATCAAAAACAAGCTGACAGAGATTTCTTTTGTCTACTCTTACCTCAAGAATTTTTTGCCTGTATTAGACAAAATTTGATTTGTCTAAATCTTGACATTAGACCTGAGTAAGGGAATTAAAATGAACTAAGATCACATTTGCATCTTCTACACATTTTATCATGCTTGATCTTTTGTTTGATTTTTGTTTGCTTGTTTTAAGAAACAGGAATGTTTGGTGAAAGCTGCTATTTGGTGAGAATGGTTGCTTCTTACTGTTTATTCATGGTCTGACACCAGCTCTGTGCAGATTGAGGTAGAGAAAAACGTCAAGAGGAGCTGGACACTCTCCTAAGCTCTGTGGAAACTGAAGAAGTGTAATTGGAATTCAAAGATATGTTACTATTTACCACGTGGAAAAAACCAGCTTTTTTATGAACTATAGTTCTCACTGACTTTCTTCTAATAAAGGTGACACTTCATTCACCAAGCCAGAATTAACTAGAAACTGATCTAAGAATGAGGCAAACCTATTGTTGACAGTTGATAAACAAGATATTCACATTTACTGAGAATGCTGGATCTTGTAACAGAATGTAATCTAAGTAAGATGTGCCACGTGAAGCAAACATAAATGAACACAAGGAAGCAAACAACAATAAAATTTCTTAGAAATGCTTGTTGAAGAACTGATGAAAGGGACTGGCCAGAACAATTGTTTTTGACAAGATGAAGATAGTATGCAGCTATAAGGAAAAAAGTAAAACTAGTCATATAGGCTGCCCCTAAAAAAAAGAAGTCAATTGAAGGCTAATTAATGAAATTATGAGCAAAATTTTCTCAACTCAGAATAAAACACTTACTTATTCCAGTACATTGTTCTCAGGTGATAAGTAGTCTCTACTTCTCCTAGTGTAGGCATGTGTTAATGATCAGCAGACTTTTCAATATTAAAATAGAGATGAAATAATTTGGACTACCACCTCTGAAGGAAAACTTTTTCTCTGCTATCTCTTTCCTGATCTCATAGACCATGATATTTCCTGCAAAGAAGGATTTCAGCTAAATGGGAGAGTCCAGTAAAATAAAAACTCTACTCATCACCTGAGCAAAACCTTTCAGGAGGTTTGGAGGAGTTGAGAAAATTTTTATTACCTAACTAACTAACTAACTAAATAAATAAATAAATTAGTTGTTATATAGACAATGGGAACTAAAAAATACAGTTAATCTGTTTGAAATATTTTCTTTCACTGTTTTTATTGCAATTTAAAATAGGAATTTTATCCATCCAAAACCTAGAACTTAAATTAGGTGTTTTCTTAGAGGTAAGAGCATAATAAATTTGGAATTAAAATATCTATATAATTTAAGACTTGTTTACTGATCAGCCAGTTATAATGATATTTATTCATTTATTTTAAATATAAACCTGAAATATAATGATCAACCATATTTTATGGATATACCTGTACATGCTATAATGATTTGAAGAGACAGTCTTAAGAATTCAGAAGAGTTAATTACCTTTTTTTTTGTTTTTTTAAGAAAATATATTCAATTTTCCAGAAACTGAACAAAAAACCCCAAAAAAGATGGAAAAATGCAAGAGGGTTGCTTGGCTTTTAAAGCAAAGAGCACCATAAAATTTTTTTAAAGAGGTGGTTTTTCATTCAAGGAGATGGCATTTAATTAATTGGACTGATCTCATAAGATTTCACTCTCTTAGGTGCACTCAGTGATCTGATTTCAGAGTAAGTTGAATTTATTCAGTGGAGGAAAGGAAAGTATGGAGGGGAGAGGGACAGAACCCATGATTTCAATGGGGATGATTCTCCCATATTACCTCTGTTCAAATCATGGCTCTTGTGTTTGGAATTTGCATCTGGAATTTTCATCAAGCTAAGCAGAATTACCCTAGGATGGGTAAATAGCCAGCACAACACTTCTGGAAAGTGAAAGTGCTGTAAAAATGGGAGTTTTCTTGCTCACAATACCAGCGAAGCCATTCATAATATCTGTATCTCTGGAGATTCAATACTGAATTTGTGGGATTTGTGGTGTTTGGTTTTGTTTTGTTTTGTTTTGTTTTGTTTTGTTTTGTTATGTTTTGTTTGGATCTTTGCCATTTCTAGACGGAATTTTTAATGGAGATTCTGATATGCAGCTTTTCCTAAAGATAGTCTTATTTATAACCACTTAAGGGAGGTGTAGCTTCAAGAGGAGCCAAGTGGTACCAAGCGAGAATAGAAAACAGAGAAGTGAGGCCTGGAGTGCTTCATAGGCTGAAATGCAATAACATTATCTTTCACTCCTGAGCAGTCCCTTGTCACTATACAAAATAAATATACAATGCTGAATGAAAGAATTTCTTTTTCTTTAATGCATCCTTTTTCCTCTTCTTTTCGTCTTTAATAATTTTAGAACTAGAATTTTATTCCCACTAAAATATCTTGCGAGTCACAGCTTCTGGAAGAGAAGACAGAAATGACACAAATCACTGCAAATACAAAAATGCATGGATTAATCTACAATACTAATGAGAGTATTTTTCACTGAATTATCTGGACTCTATTTAAAAAATAATTTTGTGTCTTTTAAATATTATTTAATGATAATCTTGTGCATTTTTTTGCTTTCTGTCTAATGACTTTTTTTTTCCAGAGGGAAAAAAGTTTAATGAATTGCAACAAAATATAATTGCTTGTGTGTGTACTTAGTTGCTTGTGTGAAAAGCCTGTGGAAATGGTGCATAGTCATTCATGAAAAGAATCTGAATATCTCACAGTACTCAGACCTTTCCAAAGATTTTTCCTTTCTCTTTTACTTTTCTTTACCCTGTCCTTTTCTTTTCTCAGGGAATACTGTTATGATAGAATACACTGTTTTTGGAAAATAATATGCAGACTCCTGATTGTCTTTCCCCCCTCTGTTTCTATTTCCATCACAAGATAGAACCAAATGTGAATGAATTCAGAGCAGGTAAATCTTTGAGATGATCCCCTCAGGGAATGGAGTTCTCTTATTGTCTTACTATTAAACAGTGTTTAGATATAAATTGAATGAAATAGGGGATGTCATCTCATCTCTTTATTTAGCCTGAGGTCTCATGTTGATGATCAGATCCTAAGAGCCTGAATTGGGCTGGTATCTGTAAGTAACTCATTCATATTCTCCCGTCTCCTGCAGAGAAGATAGTGCCTGTCAGGAGATATAGATCGTATGTAGTGCAAGTTAGAATTCAGTGTGAATAACAAAATATGTTGAAGAGTAACAAGACAAATATTTTCTCCATTTGTTTACATAACCATCATACATTTTTTCCACATACATGATCAGTCACATACAAATGTGAGAGCTTTTCTACTTCTATGTAAGCAGTAATGTGTCTTAGCACACTCATTTACATATAGAAAAAAACTAAGCATGAAAAAAGAAATAGTAGAAATAGCTAATGTATGTTTATGAAGGAAAAATATAACTGTGTTTGATCAACCCCATATCCTACTGCATTATAATGTCCTAATTTGAAAATAAGTGTAGAAATTAGTACAATAACTGAATAGTGACTACAAGGCTGGGACATTTATGGAACAGACACTTATGCGCAAATGTCAGTGGCCAAAAAGTAACTGTGTTGGATTAGTTTAGATAGACTAAATTAAATATTCCAATTTCTGAAATGTCAATGTGTTTTGGTTTGTTTGTTTTGTTTTGTTTTAATTAATCCTCATGACATTTCAATTCCACAAAATGAATGAAATCAAATAGAACAAAATAAAATGAAGGACTCTCATCTGAAGAATTCCATAATGTCAACACTTTATCCCATATCCCAGTAGCTAAGCTTAAATGATAGCTTGGAAGACAATTGTGTAAAGTTAAAATCCTTTGAAATGAGATGCTGGATAAGGATCCAACTCTCATCACTTTTGCCATAAGGAAGATGAAAACAGAGTGCCAAATATTTTTTTTATTTTTGTTAATGGATGCTAAAAAGATTACATAGGACAAGGTGCCATCAATCTATGTTCAGTGAGCCACCCTAAACTTCCACCTTTTTTTTAGTCTAGGGAATAGAGGAAAGGAGTAGAGCAATTCTTGCCAATACCACCGCCCATTTTGTTTGATTTTGGGCTTGTGTTTTTTGGGTGGTTTTTTGTCTTTTTATTCGGTTTTTTTGTTGGTTTTTTTTTGTTGTTGTTTGTTTGTTTTTGCTTCTTTGTTTGTTTGTTTGGTTGGTTGGGGTTTTTTTTGCTTTTTTTTCCCCCCCTTAGAATTCCCATCCTTTTATCTGTTTTTCTAATTCAGAGAGAAAAATGTTTTCTTTCTGGTTTTTACATTGAGATTTGGAGGTAGACGCTTAACAGAAGAGAATTTAATACAGTTTACAGTTGCATTCTGGGCACAAAAATTTAACCTAAACTGTGATTATAATGACAATTATCTTAACTTGTTTTCTTTCATTTTTACCTATAGGAACCTATGACTGGGTCTGCACCATCTGCCCTCTGTGGTGGGCCATTGCTTCCACCCACAGTGAGCTGTTCAGTTGGGAGTCTCCACTGCAAACCTCAGACCCCAAGATCTTCAGCAAGTCCCAAGATCTTTCTCTTGGGGTAGCAATGGGAGGGCTAATGTCTTCAAGGAGGGATAAGAGCTTTAAAGCCAAAGAGGGTGGATTTAGATGAAATATCAGGATTAAATTCTTTACTGTGAAGAGATGAGCCACTGGAACAGGTTGCACAGAGGGGCTGTGCATGCCCCATCCCTGGAAGTGCTTAATACCAGATTGGATGGGGGCCTGGTTTAGTGGAAGGCATCCCTACCCATGTTGGGGAGTCAGAACTGGATAACCTTAAAGGTCCCTTCCAACTCATATCATTGTGAGATTCTTTTCTATGATTCTATAATCTTTAAATATCAAAGACATGAAAGATAGCACTGAGTAACTGCTGTTTGCAAAATGCTCCTATTTGATCTGTGAGCAGGACAGGCAAATGCAAATGTGCCTGGCTTCATTGGCCACTGTGCACAGTCTGCCAATTAGACCAACTGATGCCCTGACGTCAATCCTACATGAGTAACAGCATGGAAAGGCATTGACCTCAAAGAGACAGAGTCAAGCAACAAACAAGACCTTGTGTGACAAATCTGAGGGGGAAAATCAGCCGGTTTAATGAGATATTTCATGGTAAACTGAAAATATTCACAAAGCCTCTTCCTTTTAAAAATTTTATCTCTTCATGTGTTTTACTCTTTGGTGACAAAGACATAAGTTGTTAATATAGAATTATTTCTATGAATTTTTGTTGTAAATCTCCACAGGAGAGGGAGGAATGGAAATATGTATGTAGCTGATAGTGGTGTATCAAGAGGACAATTAAAATATAGTACAAATATAAAATAGAAAATTTTAGCTGTTCTATTTTTTGGAAGGGAGGTTTGTTTTCACAAAAATGCAAAATTTCACAAAATAAGCATGAAAGTTGTGTAATGGTGCTGAAGCAATCCTGTGAGGGGCAATTTCACAGGATTTAGGAAACTTTCTGCTACAGGACGAAACAAAAGAATGAAAGGAAAATAATCGGGAGGCGGGGGGAGGTGCAGGGGGCAGCCACATCTCATCTCCACAGTTATGCAGAAATCTAGCCAAAATTGTAGATGAAGTAAGTAGGCTGTGGAGAGAGAGTAGGAAGAGATGGACTATTCTAAATTAAAACATCCAGTTCATCTTTCCAAGAATAAACCAGATGGAGAAGCTGTGACTGGATTGGTTTGGACACTAGCCAGATGGAGGACCAGTTACTCTGGCAGCCAGGAGGAAGGGGAGTGCAACCTAGGAGAAGCACAGCAAGGCCCCGGACAGATGAAGATGTGAGTAGCCCAGGAGCAAGGTCAGCCGTGCCCTGGGTGCTGGCCAGCTCGCCCGCAGCAGGATGGAAAGCAGCTTGTGCAGTGGCCAGGCTGCAGCCTCCAGGAGCCAGCACACCTGCCGAGCCAATGGGAAGGGTGTGGAGAGGAGAAGCAGCTGGTATTGTCACTGGATGGCTCTGCTCTTTAGGGAAGGTTTAGAGAATCAGCAAGCTAAATCTAGCAAGGATGAAATCGAGTACTCGGATTCTGTTGCGAAACGTTTACGATTTACTTTTTATTTTTCACCTTTCACATGCTTTCTGAAGCGGAAATTCAAATTTCCCAGCATTTTCAAGATCAGCAACAATATGTATTTTATGTCCCATCTCAAATTTGACCATTTTGATAAAAGGTTTCTCTGTATCATGTTTTCTGTGTGTGAATATTTTATAAGATGTAAAGGTTAAATCTTCCTTTTTCCTCAGCAAAATTCCATGCCAGTATGCAAATGTAGATTTGAAATCTGAAAGTTTGCACCATCAAACTCTGAAAAAAATACATGTGACAGAGGAAAACTAAGTTAGTAATCTAGAAACTAAAATACATGGATGAGATATATATATGAGATATATACTTCTGATCTTCTCTGATTGTATGCAACCTCATAAAATTAATCTGCTTTTCAATAAAATGGCACGCACTGGTGATGAGTAGTGCTTTTTATCTTATCTCCCATCTTAATTTAAGTGGTTAGTGCTCTATGTGCTAGAAAGCTAAACATATCCTGGTATGCAGGGCTCATATGTAATGTGGAGCAGTCCCTAGTGATGGCAGCTATCTGGTCAGAGTGTGGAAGATCACTGAAACTGGTATGAAAAGGAATATCAGAACTAAATTTAATGAAGAATAGCCATAGCTATCTAGGCCTGCACTGCATTATGACAATTTTTTACTTCAGTCACTGGTATCTCCATTTTACTACCTCTATAGAGTAGTTTCCCAATAATGTAAGCTCTTAAATCCAAACAGTGTTTCAGGTCTTTGCCACTATCAGTCAAGACTGTATAAAGAAAGTAGCAGTTTCAAGATTTACAGCTTTTACAGCTTTTTTTATAACATAGTTTACACCACGTTAGAGAAAACAAAATCAAATGGCGTCTGCCATTTCAAATTCTGTATTAAAAATATGCTCCAGGCATGACCTGCAGAGAATAATTTCTGCATAGTCTCTCACACGGCTCTATAATAACAAAAAAACCCAAATCAAACCAAACCAACAAACAAACAAACAAAAAAACCTGTGCCTGTCTAACAAGACAATCAGTTTATCAGATTTACTGGTTTTGTTAGACTTATGAGATTTATCAGATTTCCATTGTCAATGACTTAGTGCCTGACTTTAGAAAGCTCAGTCAGTCAGTGATGTTATAAATGTCTTATAAATGGACTATATCTTAGGGCCACCATTTTCAAGAAAGCCAGCTCAGCCTTCAAGCTCTACAAAAGAAGGTCGTTGCTAGTTGTGGGCTAAATGTTTTGTGTTGAGGAAACATTACATGCACTAGGATTTATCACATTCTGCCTGGATTCATGTCTGAATTTTTTTTTTAACTTGTTTAACAATAGAAAGGGTTATCCAATGATCAATTTAATACTTATCTGATTTTTTTTTCTCTTTCTTTGACTTTGTAAAAATGTGTAAATATGCATAGACATGCATTTTTGTGTATAGCTATACACGTTTTGGTAGCTGCTTGATAACCATATTCAGCAGCTGTGTTTGGTGCAGAATGAACTTTCCATGACCCTAGAGTGAAATGCTGCATGGAGGAGGGGAGGCACAGGATAAGAACAGAGACCTTAAAATTATGGGCATGGGATGGTACCAGAAATGACATGTCAATGTTTATGAGAAGAATGTAACCTGGTAACCTGGGTAAACATGTAAAACATGCCTTATATAGTGCATTTGGATTTGACATGGTCCTGCAGACCAATGAAGAAAGATCAAGATACTACAAATGAAAAATTTTAAAAAAAGGCCTCAGGCACTGAGGGGGAAGATGTTATCCATACCAAGAGTTAGCTGCTTCCAGTGAAGGGTTACAGCTGCTGATGCTTCAATGCAAAATTTCCTTCAACCCTCACTGAAGCTACTGACCTCAGCACACAGCAGGGCATGAGCACTTCACCAGAAAAATAAAGTGAGCATACCAGGAAATTTGAGCATAGTAATTTTAATTGTCCATATTTTGAACCACAACTTATTAATATGGTAATTGTGATAATATTAGTTACTATTTCATTTGACTCTTGAGACTATAATTTGAAAAAAAAGTTATTGATTTTGAAGAGAATGTGCTTGTTGCTCTTTGTTTGTAACATGATTTGAGACCAATTAATTCCAAAAGAATTTAAGCAACCCATTCTATAAGTCAGATGCACCAAACTGGTTGCACAAATATGCATTTACAACAGTATTTTGGAATTTGAGATTCTTTGTTCATCAGACAAGGTAATATCTGCCCTATAGCACAAAGTTTTTGGGGTATTCAAGAAAAAAACGGTAAATCCTTAAAAGTAACTATTTATCTGTCTTTGCTCAGCATTCTAAACGTAGTAGAAAATTGATTCACACACAGAAAAACACAAAACAGATAACAAATGAAAAAGAGTGTCACCTTCTCATTTCAGCTAAGAGATTCAAGAGGAAGATTTAAGAAGATGTTTATAACTTTAGCTTTGCAATCTCTTCATAGGTCAAAGCATATATTCTGTATGTTTAGTTATTGGTATGAAGAAATTAATTCCCATTAATTTAATAACTTCAATTTTATTATTATAAGCAAGAGACTAAGTTCTCAAAAAATGGTGTGCAAACAATATATCACATCAATTGGCAGTTGTGTAAATTGACAGTTTCTCCTGGATCATAAAACTTTGTGGAACCTAAATTTCTAGGAACATGAACATTCAAATTTTCCTTCTTCAATACAATAAATAAATTCTGTTTTTAGTCTAGTAATGATATTTCCAGAGGAAGTTAGTTGATCACACATCAGAGATTATTTTTTCTCCATTAATTTATCTTTAACTAGCCAGATAGAATGGGTTTATAAAGTATTATATGCCACTAGGATTTTTCCAAAAGATCATCTTCAACAAAAGTAGAAACAAAGTTTACAGAATAATACCCTAAGATTAATCAAATAAGGTAATAAGTCTTTCTCATCTTCCTTTTTTAATGGGACACAATATAATATTTACAAATTATAGCTTAGTAATTTTTATACATAAACTTTTACAATCATTCTTTAAGAAATATAGAAAGTGAATGCAGAAAGGTTCCAAGTGTAATTTGTGGCTAATAAAATTAACACAAGAATATTACAAAGAATAATATTCCTTCTCTAGAGGTCAATGATAAGACATTTCATTTTTAGTTGTATTTGACTTTCTGCCCTTTTTGCTTAAAATGCAAATAAGTTGCCATAAACTAATTCACTCTTTCATGTTACATCTTTACCATTTGATTTTACTTCATAAAACCTTCAAACTACTAGAAATATAATTCTATAAAAAAATAAGGGCTCAAGAAATAAATTTATTCTGAAGTGTTACCCTAGAAGGTTAATAATATTACTAGTTTTTCATACTGTGAACAGTAATGTCGAGGAGACTCTGTGAAATAGTATTTTCATTGTGTTAGGTACTAATAAAATTCCTTCGTCCAAAAAATATATTTTAATTAAAAAATCAGAGGTTCTGATGGTCTTTTAAAGGTTGTTTGATATTAATAAATTAAAAAAACAGTAATTCATCATCTGTACTTGATCTGTTTGTTTTGAACATGATTAGGAAAATGTAAGAAAATGGATTTTTCAATGGCCCAAATAACTGCAGCCTTTCCACAGAGTGAATAAATTGAAAATATGTGTCATAATTCCCTCTACGAAGGTGGGAAAAGGACTCTGCACAAGGCACAGGGACTGGTTAGGGTTCTTTTCTTCAAGGAATAAAATGCCAGCAATATCTGAGTAAATGACCCAAATAAAGTTCTAATGTGCAAACATTGATAATTAAAAATTTACTATCTCACCCGTAACATTGAAGATTTGGGTTCAGAATAGTTCTATTTCTTCTTTTTGGAGAAGGTAAATTAGCAGTCCAGGGGCTGAAGTGATTTCCCATATGAGCATCAAAAAAGCATTTGGACTAAAACAGAAAGTCTCCCAAAGTATAGCATAAATAAATAAATAAATAAATAAATAAATACTCAGACCTATGTGAAAAGTAGTTATTAGAAAGAATCAACACTGCTAGGTATTACATATCAGTAAAGATAGCTCCAGATTGTAGTACATTCAAATTCTTGCTCAGGATAAAATGGGGAACTTAATAAAATGATTGTGATCATTTTTGGGGGTTTCTTTACCAGTCTTGAAAGAAAGTAGCCAATGGATAAAGAAAATGAGGAGTGCTATTCACATCATTAAATATATCCAAGGTGAGAGAAATAGCAATCTGCTATAAGCTAAAACTGAACTATATAACAAAGAAAGCAAATTCAGCTACGTAATAAAATACATTGAAATGAAATATGACTTGGAGTTAAATTAGAAGGCTGAAAGCTGGTAATTATTTTTAAATATGGGACCAAATTAAGAAACAGTTGGTATTTGCAAAGAACAGATGTTAAAGATCATTATTATAACCACTGGCAATATTGTATCTCATAATATGCAGTTCACTAGCACAAAACAGCATAGAAGGAAAGTAAACCTCTGTTGAAAATGAAATTTTATGGGAAAAATTGTCTTAGTATTAATTAAGATCCTAAAAATATAGTACATGCCTTAAATAATCTAAAAGAGTAATAGTTTGCTTATGAAAAGATAAAGTGGAAAAAATGTCACCAAATTCTCTGAATAAAGAAAGAAGCATAAAGAACAGTAAGAGTGACACCTCATGTAGTGATAAATGGAAAAGAGCTTCTCACATCTGCAATGGAGCAGACAACAAACATCATTACTGTGAACATCCATATCAGCATCTAAGTTACACGCACATTTGAACAGTGCAAATGTGCTACTCCCAATGGGAGATGTCACTGCCTGCTTCCAGTCATGGAAAAGAAGGATATTTCTTGTACCCTGTTGTAAATACACTCTTTTGGAGTCCACGGGACATTCAGTGGAGACCTTAAAGGAAAAATATAAAAGTGTAAGCCAGTAAACTATCTAGCTCACAGCTTAGGCAGCTAATAGATGAAACAGGAAGGAGTTACTTAACAGAAATCAAATATACATACAAAACCTCTGGAAGAGTTGCCAGAAAAATAACAAAAAAACCTTTTTAAATAGAGAACGGGCCTCAGTAATACTGGAGTAGGTTGTAGGGTAGAGAGGATTGATTTTGTATTGTTTTGGTCTTTTTTCCCTGGAGTAAAAGGACTGTCAAAAGAAGAAAGACTAGATGAGCTTTGAGAAAGACATTCTGGTAATGGTCCACCTTGATATTTCCTTCTCTTTTCTGCTGCTTTGTCTCCCTAATGGGTTTAGAAAGAAGAGATTCTCTTGAGAAAGTGTACACCTTCTTTTTGTTAAGGATGGCAGTAATACCTTCAGTACACAGATATGAAAACAGATAAATGAAAAGCCAGAGATTTTCAGGCACTAAAAATATCTTCTGCAGCTTGAACTTGACTTGGTACTCCCAAGTTGTGTTTTAATGTTGCTGCTTATTATACTTATATTTTATTTGCTCCTTTCCTATCATCTAATAAGGAAATTGAAACTGCAAGGATAAAAAAGACAGAGAGGGAAAGACATACATAATGTAATTCATACAAAAGTGCTCTAAGTGGCTCATTTAGATATAGTTTTGACATATGGGCTAAATTAAGACTTTAAATAGTGCAATACATCTTTTAATGCAAAAGAAATAGTATAAATGGGACTCAATTAATGAGCGGAAAATGTAAAAGACATTCTAGAAAAGCTATAAATTGCTTACTAAAATAAACCAGCAAAATTAATAGATAATGACTCTCGCAGCTCACTGTCATGTCCTCTTAACCACAACATCCATCAGAAAAAAAAACATGCTTAGACCCACTTATTTTACTTGTTGAAGCTGCATGAGTGAACACTCTGATGAGGATAATTGAAAGTCTCTTAAACTGCCAACACAGAGGTAAAGCAGGACTGCAGATACAAAAAAAAAAGGTCAATCCTTCCAAGCCCCAGTGTATTCCACATGGCTCTTTGCTTCTGAAGTAAAAAAAGAGGCCTCTATCAGCAAGGCATGAATCCTCAGGGTGAGGGGATGACTCCTGGTGTGTGCTCCAAGCAGAGCCTGCCTGCATCCCAGGCTGCTGCTCCTGAGAGAGGAGCTGTCCTGCAGATGGATGGCAGCTATGGCACAGCCGCCAGCCCTGCGGGAATGGGCAAAGGCAGAGAGAAGCGGGCAAGGGGCACGTCCCTGCCTCATTCCCTGGCGCTGCTGGATCAGTTTTCCTTCCTCTCCTCCTCCCCAGAGGAGGGGAACGAGCCAGCGGGGCATAGCGCTGCGTTCCACCACAAAATGATTAAGACAACAGAAGTTTTTATTTCTTTTCCTGTAACTGTTGATGTTACCGCTATTACCATCTTCTGAGATAAATTATTCATTTCAGGCTTCAGCAGTTTTATTTCATGCTCACAGAGGAAAAACTGATGAGGTGTTGTGATTATTTATATTACTGCTGGGGATGGTGACTTTAACTCTGACATTCAAAATCGATGTATAGTTCTGCTTTACAAAAGTACATGTGATAGTTGCCATGTCATCTTTGATTAGTGAGCTACCATTTAGCTCCTCAAAGAACAGCAATTATTTTCTTTTTATTTTATTAGACAAATATGAATAATGCAAAATATAAAGATGATTTCTGTTCTTTCATCTACTTGTATGGAGACTTTTTCTTGTTATAGTGTTTTTAATTACTTCCAAGACAATCTAGCCAAGCATGTTCTACCACTCTTAGCAGTGTCCTAGACTCCAATTAAGTTTTGTGCATTTTTGCCTAATTTATCTTGTGTCTCCCATAACTACAGAGCTAGCAGGGGGTTTCTTTTCTTTTCCTTCTTGATACATATTATACACATGGCACTTTCTGATTATTAATTTATATATCATTTGCTATAACACTCTTTCTGAGGTTACTAGAATGCTCTCACTTATTGTCTAGCTTCTCTCTGTCTTCAAATATTTATAATTCTCCCCACTATTCTTTTTCCAGTTCTCTTTTGCACACTGCTGGAATTGGTCACCTTTCTGATATTTAAAAGACAGGAAGCAGAAAAGAGAAATTATATCAATAGAAGTAAACTAGACGCAATATACCCCACTTTCAGAGTACCATTTGGGAACCAAAAGGTCCTTAGTCTGAAACTTGACAAATGATGGAAGCAGCTGCTTTGGGGAAAAGTGGGCTACGGCTTTCAGTGACTTCTAATAACAGTATACATTTATATCTGTCTTCAAAGCATTTCAGATTTGACAAACTCATCTTTTCACTAAAAATTATCAAGCCAAAATATTCATATTATTTCTAATCATCTTGTAAGCCATTCAGCTTGCAATGGACATGGCTGGTGTTTTAAAGTGATGATGCTTTTGGCAGGGAACTCAAGGGATATTGGGAGAGGAAGGGATGGAGGGCAGCATTTTTGTAGTAATTCTGTAGAAAGCTCACAAATTTAGAGAGACATGACAAGCATGACAAGTTATAAGTATGTGGTGACATACTTGGATATATTATGAGGAGACAGAACTGTCAAAAATTAAACACGCATGATAAACCTATGAAAACATGGGCATATGGAGGTCTTCACGTATGCATCCTTTTTCTGTGAGCTATGGATATCTTTCTCCAGAGGAAAGACCAGGTCATGTATGTGTATCTGCTTTCTTATAACTGCACACATGTGTAGACCTGAACCTTTTTATCTGTAGTTTACCATAGCCAGTTTAGCTGCATCATTTTGCTTTGGTTACACAAATAATTTCACATAGAAAGCAAACATATTTTTCCTTTTGTTATGTGAACTTCTTCAAACTAACTGACATCAATATTAATTTTGGTCATTTACACAATCCCAGGGATAAACAATGCAATGATTGAGATAAAAGTGGCAAAATGTGATTGAGAGCAAATATCAGAATCAGACTCTTGAATGGAGAGAAAACACAATTTTTTTAAGGAAATTTAAAGATCAAAATGAGGATAACATTTCAAGCAAATTGTTAGAGATGCATACAGATCATTACATCTGAATGGTTTTGAAACACTCAGGCAATAAGATTATGCTATGGATAAGGCTATAAATCCACAGAACTGTGAGGAAAATCTCACCATGCAGAATATTTTGAAAAGCTTATACATTCATTGTGGTGTTTAATAAGGAAGAGCCTAATCATGAAAGGGTCGTCTATTACAATATATTACTTTTTTGGAATACTGAAATCTTCTAAGAACATAGGAAAAAAAGAGAAGTAATATATGAAGGAATAGGATAAAATATGTACTGTAATCTTTATAGGAAGGATAAAAAAATAATGAACGTCATTCTGCATGAGACAGCGTGAAGATAGATTTCAGGGGAATAAATCTAGCAGTGAGAATAGGTAACTGTAATTTCTAGATTATAAACAGGTAGGCATTGAGTTAAGGGTGATTTATACAGGAATTTACAATGTGGTGTAGCAAAAAAATAGTTTGAGGGTGACAGAAGTCTAGATGCAGGAGGGAAGATATGTGATAACATTTGGCTTTTAAGCCAAGCCAATGAAACATCTGTCAGCAATGTTTCAAGTTCAGATAATTCTGCCTTTTGATAAAGGAAAGACCTAATGATACCTTAAGGCCCATCCCAGGTTTATTTTCTAAGAAACCAGGGGCCAGGGATATAAGGTTATCTTAACATCATGTCTTCAAATGTCAAAAGACAATTTGTTCCAAAAGTCAGTTTTCAGCAATGCAATAATTGTCCTTAGCCAAATCTTCTACCAATTATCCAAGAGTTAGAGATTGATTTCTATTTCATGGGTGAACATATTTTTAATATTCAGTAATTTTTAAACACATTGAATGGAATGTGGAAGGAAGGATCTTTTCTTTCAAAATTTATTTCTCTATACTTCTCTAAAATCTTTTAAATCTTCTGATGTCATTGGCCTCAGACTGTGTCATTTTTCCCCTGTTCTTGCACCATTGTAAGCTCTCATCAACATCTGATAACCTGGCACGAGAAATGGTGAAAGAAAGTGATTTTGATTTGCACTAGTGACTACAGCAGCTGGACCTCATATGAAACTCTGTTCCCATTCTGACCTGATTATAAAATCTGTAAAAACCATGACACTTTCAATTCTTGCTAGATATTGAAGACAATCTAACAAGGGCAAACCTTAAATTTTATGTTTACATCCAATCTTTGTTTCTGAAAATCAGTGAAATATAACAATCAATAATTTTTCTTCTTTCAGACAATTTATTCCAGTTCTAGATTAAGATAAATTTAAAAACATTCCTGAGGCTTCAGACACTGGCCGTCAGATAGAAATTACAGTTTTAGAATCTGTCAATGCATGTGACATTCACTCCTACACAGAATAAAGTAACTATGTCAAGTCAACCAAACAAAAGAAAAAGGTAGGAAATTTCCTTCACATACTTACAAAAATGCATCTATTTTTGCACCACTAAATATTTGAGAGTGGAGTAGTGATGTCAGAGCATGAGGTTGGTTTTTAATATGCAACTAAGTTTATCCATTTCAAACAAAAGACCTTGTGCTGCTCACAAATGCTTTTTTTTTTGCTCGAAGATAAACAGCCTAATGGCACTTATGGAATATCCTAAAGTGCTTTACATCAACAAAAGTTACTATCATAGGTGTTTGAGTGAATTTTTACTTCACATTGAATTATTATTTATGTCATCCCTGCAGATCTATGACTCCTCTACAGCATATTTTCATTAAGATTTAATAGGTTATTCCTAATGAGTTGGCTTCCTTCTTTCTTTGCAGATTTTCCCCCGTAGTAAAACTTGTTACTAGAAAAAAAAAGTATTTTAAAACAATATGCCTCAGCAATGTTTTTTAGTGAAGAGTGTGTTTCTGATCTGTTAGCAGAGCAATACTTAGGAGATAATATAAAGGTTGGAGTACTTTCTATTTTTCATGTGGTAGTATAATAAGAAACAACATGACAGGTTGGGAGGAAGAAGTGATAACTACCTGAATAGAAATGAAAAATGGGGGGAAAGATGTTGAGTGACCTTGCTCTGTCACATGTGTGTCATACTCCAGATCAATGATCAATTCTAGCAGGACACAGGCACTTGCCTTAGTGACCTCTAATTGCTGGTGCTGGTGGGAGTCAATTACTACTGCAAATAACAAAAAAAAAAGAGCTGGACTTATGATAAATAACAGAGAATGGAGGGAGAAAAAGAAAAACAGTTGGATAGAAATCTCCAGACAGCATGAATCCTTGGAGGAGGACAGTTGGCCCAGTGTCATATTTGCTGACTCTTTCTTTCTTTCTTTCTTTCTTTCTTTCTTTCTTTCTTTCTTTCTTTCTTTCTTTCTTTCTTTCTTTCTTTCTTTCTTTCTTTCTTTCTTTCTTTCTTTCTTTCTTTCTTTCTTTCTTTCTTTCTTTCTTTCTTTCTTTCTTTCTTTCTTTCTTTCTTTCTTTCTTTCTTTCTTTCTTTCTTTCTTTCTTTCTTTCTTTCTTTCTTTCTTTCTTTCTTTCTTTCTTTCTTTCTTTCTTTCTTTCTTTCTTTCTTTCTTTCTTTCTTTCTTTCTTTCTTTCTTTCTTTCTTTCTTTCTTTCTTTCTTTCTTTCTTTCTTTCTTTTCTTTCTTTCTCTTTCTTTCTTTCTTTCTTTCTTTCTTTCTTTCTTTCTTTCTTTCTTTCTTTCTTTCTCTTTCTTTCTTTCTTTCTTTCTTTCTTTCTTTCTTTCTTTCTTTCTTTCTTTCTTTCTTTTTCATAAGACTTTGTTTTTTTCTGACAATAAGCATGTTTCACATTTATGTATGTACTAATATTCTTTATGAATTGTGAAAATAAGAATTATTCTGATGCAAGAACATGTGAATTCAGCACTTACATGTTTCTAACACAGAAGACAAACAAAGAAATAGCTTATCAATGCACCACAATACTCTTCAAAGCAAAGGAAACTTGCTTTGCAAATTGAGTAAAGATCATATCAGATACAAGATGATATAGTGAAACTCTTATTCTGGGTTTCAGCATACTGTGAGTCTTTTTGTACTCTCCATTGTCTGGCAGATAAGTGAATAATAAACTTGTCCCAATTTTCTACATTGTTTAATCTATCCATTGTGGGCTTGATCCAAAGTAGAAACCTCATAATTAACATACTTTTTACATTAATTCCATTTTACAGTAAGATCACAAACTAAGGAACAATTCAGTATTTGAATATTTAATTACTTCTTGTGTATAAATTGAAAGCAACCTGAAAAGGAGTGACTTAGTCTAATGAAGCATACTGTGTGGATAAAATTTGATAAAATTATGTTGTTGATAAAGATAGTGATAAAGACATAAAGATATAAAGACAGATATAAAGTCATGAAGATAAATATAAAAATAAACACACTTCTTTCACAAAGTTTTCTTCTCCTATATGTATCCTATGAGAAACATCGTGGGGAAGATCCTTAACATTATTTTAATGTCCAAGACAGGTTCTAATGTTAATATTCCAAAATCCTTTATATTTTCAGCCTGCTTTAAAATTAGTCTCTAATTCTCCCTTGCTTTCCACTCTCTTGAACATGATGCTCAAAAAGAATATTTTATTTCAGCGTAATGAAAGGTTTCCCACTTAAATTCTTTATATTGAACAAAATACGTATCCACGTAATTCTGCTTCCTGAATACAATCATGAAGTACTGTACGTTCTTGCTGGGTTTCTCGAATTGAGAAAATATGAATTTGCATGAGCAAAGGATACAGTCTTCTTCTAAAATGTTCTTAGTGATTTGCACACTATATCTTTGACTGTCACTCAGTCTCGTCTTTTTTGATTATTCCCTTTTTCTGCACTCATTAAATAAAGACAGCCTCATGTAACACTGGGAGATTATGCCCTCTGCCAAGCAGCATGTCTCTGCCCTGGAGGATGCTGAATAGTACATCTGAGGCAGTTAGGAGGACAGATCAAAATCTATGCTCTTGTTGGGTTGCCAAGGGTACTTACACCCTCACCAAGCAGAGGAGGGTTTTGAATATGTTCTCTTGTTTTTCTTTTAATGATCCTTTCTCTGCATATGAAAGATGCAACTGTATTGTGCTCTGTATCCAGTTTTTTGCAGATGTTTATGTTTAGGTTTATTTAAAAAACAGCTATGGAAATAGAGTAAATGACAAGACCTTGAGATAGACACAGACAGATGCACACCTATGTGCATACACATATGCGCACATATTTGCATGCAAAATCAGTATTGTTAAGATTTGTTATTTCCACCTGTAAACAGGGAAATAGAATTTCACACATCTTGAACATGGCAAAGACCAGTTAACCAAATACATGAATTAAAGGCAAAGATGCATGAATCATGTTGCCTGCCTGTATCATGTAAGTGAACTGCTATCAATGCGAGCAGACGTCTGTCTGTATTCATTTGGAACTG
Source organism: Acridotheres tristis (assembly GCA_037013685.1). NCBI lineage: Eukaryota > Metazoa > Chordata > Aves > Passeriformes > Sturnidae > Acridotheres > Acridotheres tristis. The sequence goes on along the minus strand of CM072886.1, from coordinate 95,868,175 downwards.
ACAGCCGTTTTCTTGCCAAGACAAATAGAGTGGTAAATGTAATAAATTAAATATTTATTGTATGAGAAGAGAAATAGTATCAGGATTTTGCTGAAGAAATAAAACCCCCTAAGGTAGAGTTTTCATCTCTCCTAAAAGATGAACTCCTGAAACAGAAGGAAAACCACAAATGTTTCAGAAAAAAAAAGAAACAGAAAAAGGTATGGGGGTGGGGGGGAGAGGATCAGACCTGCTGAGGTGAAGGTTCATTTTCCCCCCCAGAAAAGCTCAGCAAGCTGTGGCAGATGTCACCCTGACAGGGAAAGTGGCAGGCGGCCATCTCAGCTCTGCTTGTAACTTCTTTCACAAGAGTCAAGCTGCTTTTCCCACTCCATTCAGCATGTTTGTGAGTGCTGGGTTTGTTCAGAAGACAAAAAAGGGCAAGAGCTCTCGAATTCAACAGAAGGTCAGAATGGCAATCTTTTTTGCAGGGCCGGGCTTCCTTTTATACTGTGACATCTGGAGCCATTACCAGAACAAATTAGACCAATTCAAACCACCAGCAGGAAAAAGTGGGTTTTCTGTTTTTCATACAGCAGAGCTACAAATTTGAGAGCAGGAACTGGGGCTCCCAACAATTCAGCATAGTAATAGATTTGCTATACTTATTTTACAGATTCATATGGCAACAAATGTAATCAGTGATTAAGCTAAAGATGTCCACCCTTCAGCACAGCCTCCACAAAAGGAAGAGAAGAAATAATTACACTGATGAGTTTGCACTTCATTTTCAGCTTGTTACAGCATGAAGTACTAATAGTTCCTAGGAGGCATACAGCAGAATACAGAACACACCTCCTCTTCCCGTCTGGCAATTTAATATCAGTGACTAATGTAATTTTTTTTAATTGAATATTCCAGTAAATAATAATGCATATTTTACTTTTAGGTACGGATGTAGACTCCCTAGATTATTTAGAACATTAAGTCAATTCCTGGTGTTAAATATTTTTAATATTTGGCTGGCTTTAAGCTTTAGTGTTCATATTTTTTTCCATTTTACCCTATTCTTAAATAGAAACAAATTCTTTCTACTGCCTGTAAATAGGAGAGTTGCACTGTTAATACATCTTCTAGGTACATTAGCTGCAGGCAAAACCGGGTCTTACACATGTAATCTATACTTGTTAGTGGGACTCTGTTCAACAGTGAAACAATTTATTGTGTCAGATTGGACTGAATCTCACTTTCAGGAGACTTTCACAGCTTTTATTTTTAAAATCTTCCTACTGTTAGAATTCAATTTTCATTCTGATGGTATAAGCTTTTTTTTCACAAAACATACCTTGCTCTGATTCAGCAGAAAAAAAATGCATCTTGATGAGGTTGTATGCTCAATACCAAGATACCTGCTCTATTAATAGCAAATATCTGAATATCAAAGATATTATGCTGCCCTCTGTTAACTCAGCATTCATAAAAATGTTCCCTTCAGGCACCAATCTCACCTTCAGGCTACGAGCCTGTTCTGACTTGTCTCTGATGTCTTGATATTGGGCTGATGGCCAGCAGATAATGCCTTTTACTTTTAGTGCTGAGGGGACTTGGGGAACGCAGACTATAGGCACACAGAATGATTTGGGTTTGAAAGGACCTAAAGATAATCTAGCTCCAACCCCCCTGCCATGGGCAGAGGCAGCTTCCAATAGACCAGGTTTCTCAGTGACACTTTCAGCCTGGCCTTGAACACTTCCAGGGATGGTGCAACTTCTCTGGGCAGCCTATTCCAATATCTCACCACCATCATAGTAAAAAATTTCTTCCTAATATCTGATCCAAAGCAACCCCCTTCCATTTAGGAGCCATTCTCCCTTACTCTATCACTAAATACTCTGGTAAAAAGCCCTTCTCTAGTTTTTTCTTAAGACCTCTTTAGATACTGGAAGGCCACAGTCAGGTCCCCTGGTGGCTTCTCTTCTTCAGGCTGAACTGCCCCAATTCTCTCAACCTGTCTTCATGGAAGAGATATTCCAGTCCTCTGATCATCTTCACAGCCCTCCTCTTTGATACACTGTTTGACTCAAACCACAGATTATTTGACCAGCTACTATACTTACAGAGCGTTTCTGAATAGATATATAATATAAAAAGTAAGCAACTGAAACTACATCTTTTAGAACACCACAGGCACCCTTTAAATAGAGAGAATCCATTTGTTCATGCTTTGTTATTAGGAAGAACTGCACTCAGTGCAGATTGAGTAGGATTGAAGGATCTAAAAGTTGAGTTCCAGTGATGCTAGAATTAGTAATGGAGTAAATCTTCTACATCTACCAATAATAGCAACTTTTTTTCCTGCCTTTTATATCCTTACAATTTTTAATTTTCCAGAGTTGTGATCTCATGAAAATAACGTGTTACTGTCTTAGTTCATAGGGGCATGGTGCAAAGTTTTCGCCCTGCTGTGTATTACTTCTTATCTGCTGATCTTTTCCCATTACATCATCTTCAAAAAGACATGTTGTTTTCTCAACAGAACCCTTGATACTGAAGCACATCAGTCATATCAATCATCCAACAGATCAAAATAATTTTGAAAAACAGCTGGGAAACTGGTAAATGTTTCCCTATCATCTAGTTTGATAGAATAATTAAAACAAAAAAAAAAAAGCCAAAACCCCCCCACCCTCCCCAAAAAAAACCTCCATGCACACAAAAACAAAAACCAAAAAATAAACAGACAAACAAAAAACACAAAAAACCAAAACAAAACACAAAATTTTCATTACTGGTTATCCAGAAGACTTCAAACATCCCTTTAAGATGAAGACATCTCTACATAGAGATGGTCCAGACTAATCTACCATCAGAGCAGGGTGTCTGCCTTGTCTGTGGAGTGTCTTGTGTTCAGCAGGACCCAAAAGTGTGAGATTAGCACTGGATAAAAGAAGGATTATTATGTATAAGAGGTAGGCTACTCTTCTGAGGTGCAGAGAGCTGGATTCAATACTCCTTATGGGCCCTTTCCAACTTGAGATATTCTGTGATTCTAGGAAGAGGTTATACTTTGTATAACTTGAATCACTTTAACCAGCATTTGTTTTGCTTGTTCATATCTAATAGAGCTGGACATAACCTCTAGAAAGATTAATTCAAGCCTTTTCTGGTGGAATTTTACTATAAATTTACTATTTTACATGTCAGTCCATAAAGAAACTACCAAAGCTGATATTTGAGACCTAGTTAAGAAGTGCAGCACCTCTTTTCTCACAAAAACCATAGCAGAAAAGACAAACCAAGATGATACCATTAGATATAATCTAATATTCACTTGCTAGAATAAGACAAACTGACCATATGCTTGCAAATAAAAAAACCTAAATCTACGCAGATGTGATCAGTTAATCCATTCATCCTTTACAAAATATGTTACTATGTTACCAAGTTACTAAAATTAATTTACAAGCCAATATATGTCTGTGTTTGGTCCTGCCAACACATGGGATTACCACGATAAACCACCCGAATTATCAAAAAGAGTCTATTAGTATTCATTTTTTCAGAATTTGGCAAGCAACTAATGGATTTTAAAAGGCCATTGTCCCACTAAAAGGGACTTGAGCTGACTAAAACAGTCACCAAGTTGAGAAGTTTGTATTTTATTTAGTACAAGCTGTAGCATAACTTGTTTAGAGCAACCAAAAATTTTTAGTTTCAGGTTATAAAGGAAAATCTCCTGTCCTATCCTCATCTCAACCTGACTAAAAACCATCTTAACACAGTAGATACGTTATACTGCTTATTTAATGGTGTATAATTTACCTCTTTGGAAGTACTCAGGGAAACACAGTTTAGGATCTGTGACAGCACAAGTGTATATAGGACTTTGAGAGAGTTGCATTTCGCAGAGCATAATTTTACCTAGAGGCATTTACTTAATGAAACTATTTATTTCAGACTCAGTATTCCTTGTCTTTATTGCTTCATAGGAATATACAGATTTCTGCAAATAATTAATATCAGTGAGCCTTGAGGAAAGAAGCAAAACTATCTAGAGTCTCCTTGACACTAAATCACTTCATGACTTTTGACAGTGACAACTTCCTTAGAGAAATTATGTTTCAGGATACTTTTTTTACGTATTTATTTCACATTCAAAATGACATTCGTTCTACTTTTGCTGCAAAGGAACCTACTCTTCCAGAGCATGCTGGCAGAATGTGAATCATATTCAAGGTTGATAACACACTTTGCTGTACAAAATACATGTCAACCAAAATAGAACTTAATAAAGTTCTTACATCTAGCCTTCCTCCCAGCTATTCACCTTTAAACAGATGACTTTTAAATGCTCTGTAATTAATGTTAAGCTGGTCTAGTTAAAGCAGAGGAAGAGATCCTGACATGATCGATATCACAACACTCTATTCTCTAAAGCTGAATCAAATGACCTGTGAAAAGTACTTTCTATTTTTATAGCCTTACACCTTTATATCGGAAGACAGTGAGCAGAAAGTATAACCTGGATCTAAAATGAAATGGCCTGTCCATCAGTATCAAAAACTAAGATTACCAACCTGAGTAGTTATTACAACCAGTAAAACAGAAATACAACTCAACAGATGAATCACTCTCAGACAATGCTAAAATGCAGAGATTGAAAGGAATTTATATAATATATTAAAATAAAATTATTTGAAATTAGCTTCTACATTAATCTCTTACTCATGCTTACTAGAACACTGTACTACAGAGCTTACTGAGGTATGGGATCATAAGATGTTTCCATGTATATAATTATCTCATTGTTTGTTACTAGAAATACAGCTAAAAGTGTTTTCCATTTTATTTTTCTCTTCCCCCTCCCCCAACATTATATACTCTGAGTGCATTGATTCTCTCAAGCAAAACCCAAGATATACGCCTTTACATGCAGAAATATTTTTTTTATTCACTAGGGTGTATAACCAGGATAATTGTGCATGCGAAGGTAAAGGCTTGCATAAAGACAGGGCAGCAATCTCTACTGAGATATTCTGGGGCAGGTCACTTTTCCAAGGGTAGAAATAACTCTCCTTTTACCCTCAATACACAGAGAGTCAAGGTTTCCCTTCTCTAATGCATGAGAAACACATCTGCCTGAACACAAGGTTTTTTTACTGATTTTTTGTAGAAAATCACAATAATGGTCATTAAGCTGACTCTCACAGAGAAGAGAAAAGTAAATCTGTAATTCTTTGTTCTGTATGTGCAGTGCAGCAGTCTTACGCTGTCCTGATAACAGTAGTCTGGCACAAAAACAGCCTAGCTTCCCTCTGGGCTTACAGTCAAACATTTTGTACAGGCTAACAATAGAAAATGATTTCATAGGCACAGGGTCTGCCCTGAGCTCACCCAGAGGCTTAAAGTCATTCACGCAAGCTCCCTCTTCCACTCTGTCCTTTCCCCCTTGTGCCCTTCATTGACATCCAGAACACAAACCATCCTGACTAAATTTGATATTTATATGAAGTTTTCTCTTGCATAAAACTGACAGATTTTCAGTGCCTTTCAGTACCTCTCTGAAACTTCTTTACGAATAATTGGAATTCTGATGCCAAACATAACATATCATGAATTTGTATACTAGCATAAAAATTTGGTAGCTTCATCAAAATATTTTTTTTGTATGTGTACAAGGGCATTAAATGAGGTTTAGTCTGGATTGCAGCTGTAGGTTGTAGTGTCGGTGTTGGGTGCCATGAAGAACCCTCCTAAAACTTCAGTTTTCACCTGACAACACCTGTACATGGATGCAATGGTGTGTCACATAGGTCCCACTTCTCAGACATGGCCGGGAGTTATTACTGAAAGAGACTGTCTTTCCTCACTTTAGGAAAAGTAAAATGAAAAGTGGGATTTTCCACCTATTAAAGCACTAGCCAAGGACTCAAGCTCTAGTTCTTCTAATGTGATACATGTTAGGAATTGCCCCGTTTATGTGCCAAAGAAGTGTTCTTCACTGTTCCCTAAATCTAGGAGCTGTATATTGCCTGGTTGGAGTCATGGGGCCGGAGGGAGCTTCTCATGGAAATCTTTAGGATCCAGAGAGCTACTCATTATATGCAGCAGGTTCATACATCTAAAGAAAAATATGAATCCTTTTCCATCATGGCCCCTTGCAAATTCGTTTCTCAGTTTTAATTTCATGTATCAGAACTGAGGAAGTAGTGCATGATGTATGTTTTATCCCATCAGGGGTGAAGTGAAAATCTCAAATGCCTAAAAAGAGGGCAATGCAAACCTTTTTGAGATTGGCTATCAGGTCCAATGCGAACCTAATAAAGCTTTTCATCAAAGTTTTTAGTTATTGGGGGGAGTGTTTCCATCCTTTGGGTGGGTTTAATATGCTTTTGTTTTAAGTCTGCCTATCCCAAGAATGGTGGATAACTCAGAAGTATGACAGCTTCTCCTTTAAGGAACAGCTTCAGCCTCCCAAAATAGTTCTGATTTTAGCATATAAGGGTATAACTTTTACAATAATATTTCATAGATGGCATTTTCTTCCCAATTTCTTTAGGTCTATATATAAAAAAAAAAAAAGATATATCTAGATGGGAACTGTGTCCCAATGTTGGACAGTTAGATGTTTCCTACCTGCTTTGGTAACCAAAACTGAAACCATAAGTAGATGTCTTAAATGTGTTTCTAACACAGATTTGAGACGAGTCTTAAAAAGTGGATATGTTTTATCTCCTCAGTTTTGTAGAAGAAACCTGTAGTGCTTAGCTGAAGACTTTGTACTCTCACTTTATTTTTTATTTATATTTTATTTAGGAAAAAAAAAAGAATAAATGTAAACTTCAATAGCACATTAACTTTTCCTTTGTAAGTCTTCATTTTAGCATGCTTTTTTGGTTTTCTCTCTTCTAATTTTACATATTTATTTAGCTTCACCTTCATGAGAAGTACTTAACATCAAGGGCAGAAATGGGTGAATTGGTGTTTGTAGTTTGTTTTGCATCCCACTAGTTTTCCTCTAGTTTAATTATCCAGCATGTTTTCTGCATATACATATGGCCTTTTACACAGCACCAGTACAGTAATTCAAACACATTTGTAATATACTCCACAGCATTTTAAGTAACTACTTTTATTTATAGTCACTGTTGATGCTAAGTCTTTGGAATTACTGTGAAACAAAATGTTCTTATGTTTGGGGTTTTTTCTGAGCATTACTTGAAATGATGTCTATTTTCCACTCAAACTGGAACATCTAAATGTGCTTTCAGATAGGATGTCCCAGTTTCCTTCACTCACATTGCACATTATCAAGAGGCATCAGTGATGGGGACATAAAGTAGAAGGCGGAAACTCCACTGATTTTCTTTGTGGACTGAGAAACACTTTGAAAAGTTGTAGAATCACACTTATGGTACATCTTAGAGGGGAGAAGATTACAAGGAACGTGAAAAAGGAGAGATATATTTAGCTGTTCTTTATGACTATATGATACATATGGTGAAAAATATGGTGAATTCATATATTTTAATTCTAGTTACAATCAGAAAATAACTTTTATTAGAATGCATATTATTTGTAAATTTTGTTTAAGTTAGACTAAATTCTAAGGTTTGAATGGTACAAACTCAATACAAAGAAAACAAAATATGTCATGGATATAAATGAGTACCCTTGATTGAACACTGCAAAACTGCTGTGAGTGCTTTTGTGGACTTTGAATTCCATAAGTTATGAGTTTTCTGGTTCTGCTTATGAACATTCTCTGCCTCTGCCTGAGGTACATAAGATAAGATCTTCCCCTAGGACTGTGATAATCCTTTGGCACCAAAGTGCCCAGAATAGGTCTTGGAAGTAATGCTTGCCTTCCCCAGACACCTCCAGCAGCTCTGGCTGAAGATGAAATTCCTCCTTTATAATGAATATTTTTAAGAATTTGTGACAGGTGTGAGTATTACACATATGGGCATTTTGCTCATACTTGAAAGCAAAATGCTGTCAGATTATATGCCAGACTACAATAGAAGAACCAGAAAAAAACAATAAACATGAAAACATTCTTTCCTGACTTAATGGTCTCATTGCTCTGACGTGTTCTGGGATACTTCTGAGATGATACTCTTATGTGTCCTCTGCATTTTGTGGATTCTCTTAAAAAAAGTTTTCTGTACTTATTAGAATCATACAATCACACAATGTTAAGAGGCTGAAATGAACTTCAAAGATCATGGAGTCTTAATCCCTCACCGTGGGCAGGGACATCTCCCATTAGACCAGGTTGCTCAAAGCCTTCTTCAGCCTGGTCTTGAACCACTGACAGGGTTGGGGCATCCACAGGTTCCCTGTGTCTAAACACCCTCAGAGTGAAAAATTTCTTCTTAATATCTAACCTAAATTTTCCCTTTTTAAATTTGTACCCATTACTCCTTGTCTCATCACTACAGTTCCTGATGAAAAGCCCCTTCCTTCTTCCCTGTCATCTCCTTCAGATACTGGAAAGTTGCTGTGAGGTCTCCACACAATCTTCTCCTCTCTGGGTTGAACAGCCCCAACTTTCTCAGCCCATGATTGTAGGGGAGATGCTCCAGTTCTCTTATCAGCTTTGTGGCCCTCCTCCTGACTTGCTCCAGCAGTTCCATCTCCTTCTTAGGCTGAAGACACCAGAGCTGGACAGATACTCCAGGTAGGGTCTCACAAGTGCAGATTAGAGAGGAAGAACCATTTTCTTCATTTTCTTCACACTCCTTTGGATGCTGCCCAGGGTTCCATTGGCCTTCTGGGCTGTGAATGCATTCTGCCAGCTCATGGTGGGTTTTTCATCAACCAACACACTCAAATCTTTCTTTACAGAGCTGCTCTCAATCACTTCTTTGCCCTTTTTTTCTCTTGTCATCTTTTGTCTTATAATTCAACCAGATAATCATTCTACCTCTTCTCTGCCTTAAGAGGATAACTTCCTAAATGCAAGAAATCAATAATTTTCTTTACTTTCCAAAACATTCTCTGTGAATTTGTAGATTTGACCCATTTTGTCTCTTTTCACCAGTAATGTGTTTCTGCCATTCTGTGTCCTACAAATTTTCACTGCTCAAGTTCTAGTCTCACAAATGCTATATTCCCTCTGAGACAGATAGTGTAATAATCCCTTTGAGAGCACACTGATTCCCAAAGGCATCACTGCTGCATGATGAGAACACAGGCCAGATGATCATTTTGTTCCTAGTCCCAAAATGATTTGTTTCAGCTTCTCTTTGCCAATAGGAATTTCCTCACTTTCTGAAAATTTCAATGATACAACAGGAAAAACACAAATGGATAGAACTTCACAGCCTGTATCTGATCTAATAGACTGTATTATAGGCTGGCATATTGGTTTTATTTACTCTACAGAGGAAGCTGAGGGTGATCTGAAGTTTTGATTGCTGGCTGCTTTGTTCTCTTGGGTGTTCGGGTTCCACGGAATTTGATGTCTCAAAGTATGGCATCAGGGACATATTTCTAGCTCATTTCTAGCCATCCAAAACACAAGCTACGCAGCTATATATATGTATTTTTTTCTTTTTAAAGGAGTTTCAATTTATTTGTGCTTATCACAAAATCCACTAGCCAGAGGAAAGTTCATGCTAGAAATCAGCCTTAGTTTCCACCCTTACAATAACTAAACACTAAAATCCTTTCATCAATATGCTGTTGAGCTCTGCCTCTGCAAGTCTTTAACATTAGACTAAGAACCAGTCTAAAATAAATTTTATAGCTCCACCAGATTTTATCTATGCTCATATACTGAAATACTATTTAAAAAATGTAAAATCTTAAGGTAGATACAAGAATTATGGGATAAAATCTGTCACCTGAAAAGGTTAAATTAGATGACCAAAAAGTCCAATCCTATGACTGGAAATTGATTAAAGAAGAAGGATGCCTTGACATCTTTTTTCAACTTGGTCAGTCTTACCTTTGAAGAGAACTGTAAAAGAGACTGCAGAAGATGCACTCCACACCATCAAAATAATCCAAAAATTATTTTGGGTCAATTTGAGCTTCTATTGAGATCGACCTTAAAGTAGATTTCCAACAAGAGTGAATAACTGAAATGCTAAGATAACATTACTAAAAATATGGTATCTATAAGAGGGAACATTTTAAATTCATCCAGCTTTCTTCTCCCTATTGATTTTTAACTAGCAACATTTTTAGTCCTCCCTGACTTCCATAAGTATCAGTTTTTAAGTTCCTGAACAGATATTTCTTCTCTCAGGAAAACATCAACATCACTATCTTCTTTGTGTGTATACGTGCATGCATGTGTGCTTGTTCATTTGTGCCTAACAGTGGTTTCATGCAACACTAATTTAAAATGAAATGCCTTTCTAAAGTAGAAATTATGTATAAAAGAAAAAAAATTAAAAAGTAAAATATTTTTTTCCTTAATTCTTCTACTATTGTTCTTTTTGTCATGAGGTATTGGTTTTTTTCCCTATATTGAGGATAGAGGATCTCAGAAAGATTCCAAGCAATCACTGAGATGCAGCAGACCTTTAGGGACTCAGACACTCTTAAATTTGAGGAAAGCAATAGTTAAAGTGAACACTGTCCTTCAAGAGAGTAAAATAAAAACACTTGGAAAATAGAATAGAATCACAGAACCATAAATATTTTCTGGTTAGAAAAGACTTTAAGGTCACTGAGCTCAATCATTAACCCAACACTGCCAAGCCCACCATTAAACCATGTCCTCAGCTGTCACTTCTACATATATTTTAAAGGCTTATGGACGTTGGCCTTGGCATATCAATCCAGTCTGTTCAAATCCCTCTGCAGAGCCTTCCTATGCTCCATCTCAGCTCCATCAGGAAAGTCAGCACTCCCACCCAGTTTGGTGTGATCTGCAAACTGACTGAGGATGCACTCAGTCCCCTCATCCAGATTATAGATCCAAGATGTTACACAGGACCATGTTCAACACTGAGTTCAGGGGAAACTCACTCATGATCAGCCACCAGCTGAATATAACTCCTTTCACCACTGCTCTCTGGGCCTGGCCAGACAGCTAGTTTTTGTACTTAGTAATTTTTTTTTTACCCATGCTGTTTAGAGTGTAACATCGTTGGTTGAAAACCCAATCCTTGATAGTTATCATTCAGCTTCTACTGCTTCGATTCAAAATCCAAACATCTTAGCTCAAATAATGACACAAAGTAGATTAGAACAGTACTGTACACTCATATTCTTAAAGCAAAATACAAGATAACCCAATGCTAATTTATTATTTTTATCAAGATAAAAGAAGTAGAAGGGAAAACCAAGAGAGTAACAGATGAAGTTACAACGTCAAAGGAGAATGAAAATCTGTTTCTTATATTACTAGTTTGATTTGTATTCAGGATTTAGAATTAACTGATGAATATTTTTGTCACATCATCCATCATAGCCTGGCACTAGAGAGAAGGAAGATAGAAAAAATAAAAACCTACTTGTTACTGTAAACTAAAGAGCATGAACAACATCCATCAAAGACAGACAGATAGAAGATAAAAGTGTTTGCCAAAGCCAAGTGACCTATGCTGATTTTCTTTTAAACATTTATTAAAATGCTCTAAATGCAGATCCACTTTCCTTTGGTAAATATTTATTGGTATTCCTTTTGCCATGGACTGGAAACTGTGAACAGTGATAAATTAGTTGTAAAGGTCTGTAATTTCACTCTGGCTTTTAAAAACACGTTTACATCTTCTACTGAAGTGTTATTTTTTGTATCTGATTAGCAGGGATGCATCCTATGTCAGCTGTTAAGTAAGATGCTCTTTCCATTTCTTTGCTGAAAGAGTCACAGAACAAGGCATAGGCTGATAGTGGAGGACAGATACTGCTCAAGGGACCTGCTACAAAATTAGCTGCTGCCAGTGGAAGTGTTTTCATTGATTCAGTAGGCTTTAGATTAAGCTAGAGATCAACTCCTTTGTACCCTCAAACCATAAATATTCGACCCTTTACTTGCACAGAAATATACGCCCTTTTTTTCTTAAGAGGTGTTCTGAATGCCAATCTGTTTCCAAACTGGAGCTAATATGCAATCGTACCCTGAGATTGGGCAGTATCAAAACATATGAAAATGACCTGTCTCTTAGATAAAATTGCAAGGTATAATATTCCTGATAGCAGTGCTACTGGGCCTGAGACAGCAAGTGCAAGTATGGTGTAAGAGTGTAAACACTGTGCTCTGACACATAACACACAGTTGTTTCCTTTGTTTTCCCCTAACAAAGGAAAACCAAATGTGCACAAAACAAAATTCAAAGGGTCTTACTGAGAGGCAATTCAAGTAGCTCTACCCAGCCATTGTGCCAAAAAGCTGAGGATAGCTCAAAAAGAGGAGCTCTTTTGACTACAGACAAAAAAAAGAGAGAATGTGTTTGTGGAACTTTACAATTAAAACAGAGATGAAAAATAATTAGGAGATTTTTGGAGGGTGAATAGAAGTCAAAAAAGCTGTCATGAGCTTAGCCCATGCTCATGGTAATGAAAAGCAGAAGGACTATGTGAAAACAAAAATGAAGACATTTGACAGAAAATTATATTCATTGCAATCTAGAGAAATGCACCTAGCAGGGAGGAAAGCAAATCCATAAAAATTAATAGCTTTAGAATTTGTTTTAATCTAAGAGGAATAAGATCCATAGATACATAGATGTATTAACACAGGCAGCATATCAGACTTGGTTTCTCAATGCAAATAAGTGTTCAGAAAAGCTAACAATTTTTTATTTAATTGTGAGAGGATAGAGAATAATATGAGAAAGTGTGTTAGCAAAAGTTGACAGACATTTTCAGGACAGGACTGATTTGTACTACATTATCCAAGTTCTGTGTCAGCAAAGCTCTATTGAATCCTAGCTATCACGAAGTACAGATAGACAGTCGGCTACATCACATTTTGTTTGCAGCAGAGTTCAACTCTCAGCAAAAACATGTTGGTTGCTGCCATAGTATTCTCTGTAAGAGATTCCTACCTCTGCAGCTGTTTGCTCTACCAGGTCAAAAATCTCTTCAGCCTCTTCATAGAATACAACACATGGGCCCTGGGAGAAACTTCAAGACCCTTGTTTGTGCACTGGGCCCTCAGGGCTGTGCTAAGATGGATATTCATGTCTTAACCTCATTTAACTTTGGGCATCTGATTTAGAGGCCAACAGACTCTTAGATTCTTTGCTGAATGTCGAATCATTCTTAAAAAAAAAAAAAAATTGGTAATAAATTTAAAAGCAAAATTTAATTTTCATTTTTTTAAGGTAGGTTTATAAAATCTGACCATAAGCTAGGCTTTTATGTGGCAATACCACATCAAATTTACCTGTTATCCCTTCCAAACTATCATAACCTAGTAGTGCAGTTATGTAGAAACCTGAGATGACTTAAGAGCTTTCTACCTTCAAATGGAAAAGAGCAATATTCTACTCCTCTACCTCTGCTGCTTCCCCATTTCTTACTGTAGAACCCTTCCCAATCTTGAGCCACCAAAACATTGTCTGTGCAGTAAATCAATTCAATAAACTAAATCTGTCTAGAAAAAACCCCAACGACAAACAACAAAGCACAACCTACCCCCAGCAAAAACAAGAGAGTATTTTTGTATTGTTATGACAGGTAGAATAGGTTTATCAACCCAATGCTTTCACAGACTCTAACATACATTTACCTTCAAAAGCAGAAAATTTTTTCAGTGGACACAAGAGAAGTGAGATTTCTGCACAGAGATGAATGCAAATATGAAGTAGGAAAGAAAGAGTCGGAGAAGAGAGAGGAATGATTGGATCAGGAAGAAGATGGAGATACCTCAATACCTTGAAGCAGCAATTTTGTCTCATTCAGCTACATCCAAAGAAAGAATTAAATCTTATTTTATGTCATATGTGTTTTCTTCCACTTTCAGTTTTAAATGTGCTGTAATTTTGATTTAATTGCCACAAAAATAACATATCATAATTACCATTTAAGTTCCCATTTCCCAATTTTCAACACTCTTATCTACCAATAGAAGGAAGTCTGAATTGTGCTTATGCTTAGTCATCAATTCAAAACAGAAGTATAAATAATTCCTCTGCCTCCTAGGATGGATGGCATTTGCTGGTTTTCTTGAAAATGGAGCTTTATTTTATTTGTGCTGCTCGTGTTAGAGGAACTACATTGCAGTAAAAGATTCCTAACCCAACAAGACTGACACAGAGATAAGTCTGTATCAAACATATTCATATGTCAATAAAAGAAATATTCTACTTTTATCTGCCTAAACATTCTTCCATTCTCTATGTAAGATTTGTTTTGTTCATTTCCCTTGCAAATCAAAAACATAAACAGTAAAAAACTCCAAATGCCTCTTTTCCTGCTGAAGTGTAAACACAGGCTTTAGCTTTCATTTAGGTTTTCATTCATATTCAAAGCAAGAGACTTCTCCCTAGAACTAATAAGCACCCTAAGTTCCAGCTAGACTGCCAGTGTGTTATTCTGGGTTCAAAATCAAGAGCTCAGCTGTTATGTGCTGGCATTGTGAACACTGAGCAGTGACTTTGCAAAGGAGTTTGCTTAAGTGTTGATAACCGGAGTTAGCATCAGAGTGGAAACAAACTAAGAGCTTGGATTAAGAACTGACCTCAGGATCACCCTAAACTCTATCAGGGCCTCAGCAGGGCATTGCAATAGTAACTAACCAGTGGAGAACTTCACCAAAATGCCTTAGTACAGACTTAAGAAAGAAAATTATATTTTAGAAGGCCTTAATTTTCAGTTTCTTTGCTGAAGTTCCGAATGAATTCTAGTTCAGATGATAAAATTCCTGATGCACAATTGCCTCCCTGGAAAAGATCTGCAGGAAAAGCTCCAGGAAAAGAGATATTGCAGTGAGTTTCACAAATGTTATGGAAGAAATACTAAACTTCGAAATAGTAACTATCTCTTGATTTGAGTTAAATAAGCATCAATGAACTACAGATTTAAATATTTTCCTATACTGGAGCCAAGTGGAATTTTCAGTCAAACAAAATTAAGTTTCTGTAAAAAATGGCAAAATCATTAAAAAAAAACTAGCAATGAGTTCTTATATTGCATACAACTAGCAAACTCTTGTGTATTCTCTCCATAGAGAGATAAAAATCTGTAAATCTGTGTATGATGGAAAAGAGATATCAATCATTTCAATATTTTTTTTATTTTTTTTTTCCGAGTTCATTGTGTCGTTAAAATGGTAGATCTACGGGAATATAGCTAAGAAAATATGTCCTCCTTTAAAACATTATGCATGTTTGGTCAAAACATAAAATGTACCTGCATAAATAGAGAACATTCTTCAAATTTCAAAAGTTCAATCAAAAGCTTTTCAGTTTGTGAACGAAACTGATAGCTGTTGGTGACAAATTTTGAATCTGAAGAATATTTTCTAGCATTAAGGATCAAAGAATAAATAAAAAATTAGAGCAGGGCTTCTATTAAAAAAAAAAATAATAATAAAGCCATAGAATAAGGTTCAGGGTTCAAGAACAGAGTATAAATTAGTTCAAGAGATTCCTAAGGTATAATTGTTTCTCAATAAGGAAGAAATTGATGGATATGATGAAAAGGTGAGAAGTTGAATTGTGGGAATAAGATAAACCTAGGGGAAAAAAAATACACATGCTGAGTTGCGTGCACGCTTTGTAGTTCAAAAGTGTTTCATGTTCACTAACCTCTGATAGAATTCTTTATCAGTTTGATTTGATTGTACTTCAGGGTGCACTGTGGCAGACTTTTGCCACAGCTGCCCATTGCTTCAGCAAGAGCTGTTAGCTAGAAAGCGCAATGCTGTCTTTAATTATTTCTCTTGAAATGTGAAGCCCTATTGTATGTATTGTGTATTATTTTTAAATAAGATTCAAGCTTTTGAGAAAGCCGTATGTGGCCAAGTTTTCTGAGGCAGTCCTAGGTTTTTTTATGCTATTTTAGGGAATGTGTTCTCTTTTTCTCTTTCACAGGAAGATAAATGTGACTTGGTTGTCATTTTGTCAGTCAGGCTGCCCAGGATTTTGCAATTGTTACATGTTTGTTCAAGTCACATCATCACCCTGGTAAATACTGTTGCACAGTCCATTTTCACCATCTGAGCTGTGACAGTTACTGTTTGAAGACAAAGTTGCAGGTTTGCCCAAAGATTTGGTAACCTGGAATGATAATAATAAAAGAAAAAATGATGACAACTCCTTCTTGCTGCCCTAAAAGAATAGGTGAGTGGTGGAAGTGTATACATGATCCTTTCTCTTGCATCTACAGGTCCTATCTCTTCTCACTTCCTTCACTTTTTGAAAGGCAAGTGTGGTTCATCTGACTTCTTTCAGTGGGCTCCAGTGCTTTAACCATGTCCTCTTTACACTGGCAGGAGCCACAACACAGTATACCAAATTACAAAGTTAGTAGTCTTTATATATAATGCTGAAAAGCACAGGCTTTTTGTTTTGTTTTTTTTTTCCTTTTGAAATATTCTTTGTTTCCTAAGCTTACTGCCATGTTGTTTTCATCCAGAACAGCATTAGACCCATAAGAATGTCATTTGCCTCTAATTATATAGTCTGTATTGTCTGATTTCAATTGACGTGTATTCTGTGAGGGTATTCACACATGCTTAGACTTAGAGACTTTAAGTTCTTTTCAATTACAGAATTAAGAAAGGCCACAGCTAAAATCAGGAGAGAAATTGGGCAAAGGATAAAAGGGAACATTGTTTGCCTCTATCTCTACTCTTTCACTCAATTTCTGCTACTTTATCTATATCCCAGTCCATGCTCAGTCATTATGTTACATGAAAAAAATGAATATCTGAGTCTGGGAAAGTCAAAGCTTGATTTTTGTTTGTTGCTTTGCCTATTTGTTTGAACAACAGGATGCCAAGGTTTATTAATCATCCCTCTGTTTTGAATCTATTCAGTCTGGTTATCATATGAACTTCCTTTTCTGAAAAGAACTTTTTTATGTATTATGTGAAGTCTCACTTGAAACAGAGAAGAAAACACTCTTCTCAGACTGGATTTGTATTCACTCCATACTGAGCACTGTGGCTGTGATCCAGCAAAGCATTTAAGGTTAGTTTATCTTTAAGCATAATCCCATTGAAGTTAGTGGCATGATCCATGTACTTAAATTTAAACACGTAGTTGAGTGCTGTGCTGGATCACAGACAGAGCACTCAGTACCTTACAGGATTGAACACTCTCTTTTCCATGACACTGGCCTAAGGCAAAATATATAGACACATGTGAATATATGTTCCTCATAGTATAGAGGTTAAACACAGTATTATTCTCAGGTTCTTTCATATTCCATTCAATAGAAGATATTCTCATATTCTCCAGTTTCTTAAAACTCTTGCCAGTTGTACTGAAAGTGAAAACATTACAATTCCAAAAGAGTCTAGCCTAGACTGTCACTTTCCTTTCTCTTTTTTGATCATGCTGAATGTTATAGCTCAGGAGATTCAGGTCAAGTTGGTGTTCTGAATGAAGGTAATTTGCTAACACACATTTAAATCCCTGCAATGTTCTGCTGACAAAGGCTAACATAATATGCAACAGATTCAACACCTCTCCAGTGGTGGTATGTGTTTTAAATGAAAGTGATTTTTACAGTTTGGACTAACTTGAGCCATTTGGGGCTGATTGAATGTCAAGTGCTCCAGGCAGCTGAAGTTAAATGTTTCTATACAAATTTGTTAAAGGCCGGTTTAAGTCAGACATTTTGTTCCTGTTGAAATGTGGGGATATCTTGGACATTTGTGCACAATAAAATATACAATCCACTCTAGAAACACTTGTGCATATAAATAAAATTATATTGTTACTGAAAACAATTTTTTTTATTGGTTGCATCTCAGCATATTTAAAGGTGCTTTCAAATCCAACTAAAGTGAATAAGTTTGGACGTAAACATGGATTCACTTGAAAGGTGTTTTTCTTCTCATCCTTCTTAATGTTTTCTTTATTTCCCACTCTTAAGCACCCTTTTACAATTCAAAGTCCATATTCCTTATCTGAATATTGGTCAATCAGACTTTGTATCTTTACAGACAAATGATACATTCCAAGTATTATTTGCTTGATTATAAAGCCTGGTTTGATGGGATACAATCACTTTTCTGTTCTCAATGACCCACTGAATGATGACATTACTCAGAATTCCATTTAGATGATGCAAATGACCTAATCAACTTATCTTCTGTCATGGCAGTAACTGAACTCAAATGTCAAAGAAAACTTAGTAAACAAAATCTTCCTTTTATATAACTGAAATTATGCTATGGGAAACTTATGAATATTAGCTATGGAAATTGTTTTGTTCCTTTCATTTGCATGACATAGGTGTCATCCATTCTCTTTAACACACTCAGGATTTTGCATTCTAAACAAAGAAAGAAAAAATGCAGAACAAATGAATAAAATTACATTATATGAACACTACATCACGGTGATTTTGCTACACTTTCCATAAAAAACTATAAACAATGTTTTAATTAAATTTTTGCACCAAGTTTTCAATGAAGCAAATATTACTCTTCTGTATTTTCAAATACTGATCATAGTTACTCTATTTCCTCTGTTTCTTTTTCTACCATTGAAAATTGCCCGAGTTATGCAAGCTATGAAATTGTACTAGTAGAAAAACCACAGTAGCTCAAGGTTATTTGTATAAATCCTATGACACGGGTCACACAGATACATGAAAATTAAACTGTATATCTTAATAGCAGTCTAGTTTCAACAGCACTGAAATTTCTGGGAAACAGCTACTTCTTTTTGCTTTGGAGCCCCAGGATCTGAGTTTGCTGTGTTAGTTGCTTTATCCAATGTTCAAGGTATCTAATGAAAAACAGATTAATATTTACATGACCTGCTCTCGTGTCTTGGTTGCAACATGTGCTTCCACAAAATTGTCACCTGCAAAGATGGACATAGCCTTCCTGATTGCCTCAGACACACACAGGAGCTTTTGCAAAAGCAAATGTTTGAAACTCCAATCCAGTCCTTGCTTGCACATTAATTTGGCAACATCATGGTAAAAATCTTGATAGTAATGTCAAAATGCTGCCAACTCGTTTTCCAACTATTTTACTTCTTTCTCAATATCATACTTAGTTAACTGTAAAATGATATTTGATTGTTTTGAGGGAGTTCTTATGCTGAAGAAATGTTAATTACAGTCTTTCAGCAAGAGTGAGAATTGAAAGTAGCTATCAATGGTAATGGTGGTTTATTACAAGCGATCCCACCTTCTAGGTTGTCTGTTCTTTTGATTTTACGCAGAGGACATAATGATCTTTCCATAATAAGATTATGTTCCTGAGGTATTACATGTCTTCCTTTAAACTGAAGATCAAGACTGAAGTTTGATGGCCTGCAATAAAAATGATATTTTACATTCCTTGAGAGAAATCAAGAGCATTTTACCTATTACATTTAAAACATGGGTGTGATAAATAATTTTCTTCTTTTTCTCTGGATATTAAGCATACATACATCAGCATCTGTAAGAAATGTTATAGATTCGTAATGAGAATATTCATCATTTGTCTGTGGCTCAGTGATGCAGTACTCTCTTCATATCAATGAAAATAAGGTTATTTATACTTAAGCAGTGTTGGCCCACAGGGAGATTCTTATGGACGTCACATTATCAACTACACCTAAATATATGAATCTAACATGGAGATAGAAATTTCAAATTTGAATTTTTTTAATCACTTCAATGAACCATTTAGGGACTAGTGTGAAGGTTTGATTTCTAAGTTCATCACAGTTTGGAACTTTCTTCAAGACTTAAGATCACAGCAATTAGAGGAATAAATAGTGAATATGATAACTCAAATAAAATTTATAGTAGAACTATATTGTCTTTGACTTTTTTACATCTCAGTTGTGATGTCTAAACTCCATTTTTCATACCGTTATAAAAAACAAATAATAATTACTGAAGGATGAATATACTGATGGATTATTTTTGGTCCAATATCTATATCTCAAAAAAAGGTATATGAAAAATCTTTTTTATGCTGTGGAATTAATCCATAATTTTAGAATATACTTACTTAAGCACTGTATTTGTACCTTTGATCTGACAGATCATCCATTTACAGTTGTCTGTCCAGTTTATTAATTTCTACTTATAGTCAGCACTCAAATTTATAAAGCACTTTTAATCTACAAATATGTTTATACACACATATATGAAATAATATATATCTTTAATATAAAATGTCACCCAGAAACATTCTGAAAAATTCAAAGCATGATAAAATCTATTAAAAACAATTAACTTAAAATACATAATACAATTTAAAGATTGACATCAACCTCATAAGTGTTTCATCTGTGGTTTTCGAACATATTATTATTATTTACTGCCTCTTTTTTTTCTCTCAACTTTATCTGAAATAGGAGTAATTAAATTTAAAATTCCAGTGACCCTACCATAACATTAATGGGAACAAGATAATAAATGTCTTACAATAGCCAAGGCAAGTCATCAACATTGTTTTACTGCAGCTTGATGTATTTTACCATGACGACTGTTGTGTTTCACACACATTAAGCTCTGTTGACTGTCAATCTCATATGTATCAAAATTTTGCTTTGCCTTTTTCTTCTTCTGTAATACTCCTTGCCTTCAATTGAATAATGTGATTCCTTGGTACTATGATTTTTTTTTAAAAGTAGTAAAATTTTCAAAGCCTTGAGCTCAAAAAGAAAAAAATAAGTTAGTTTTTATATTTACAGGAAATTATAGTTGGATTTTAAACAACTTTATTTATCATGAGTGTTTGGACTCCATCTGTCATCATTTTCGGTTATTCACTTCATATTCGCAAATTAAAAGGAGGGGACACTGAGTGTATAAAATTTTCCTTACTGAAACAATCAAATATAAGTGTCCTTAAGACTATTCTCTTCCCTGGATTTGGTAAGTTAATGGTGTGTGACAAATTAAATCCTGATGAGACAAATTGTCCATCCAATGTAACAGAGACCACACAAACCAAGAGCTCCTCTGAAATCCAGAATCTAAGAAAACTTGCAGTAAGAATCTGTTTTATTCATTATTAAGGTCTGTCCTGGATATTTCAAACCTTGACATATCACTTTTTTGTTTAACCTAGGGATTTTGCTTTTGTGTTTTCTGATGAACTTCATGAGTTTTATGGAAAAAACTCTTCAAATCCTATGTTGATTATATCTATTTTTCTTGTAGCTTAACGAGAGAAGCTTAGATAATATTATTAGCTCAAAAAATAAAATTTAAAAAAATTAAACAAGTTGGGAGGAGTGGGCGCACCTTTCTTTCCCCTATGACATCACAAGTACAAACACTGTTTTTGTGTGTGAGTAGGGCTGATAAAACTAAAGAATATGAGCAGATATCCAATATATACACACATAGACTCAGTGTTTAGAAAAACAAACAAAAACCATTCTCCCTAAACATTATCTCATAGAACACAAGAGAAGTGTTGTATGTATTTCAATAAAGCAGTATGTATTTCAGTAAAGGAGATATTTCAAGAAATTTGGCCTGCTAGTTACCTGGGATAAGATGCATTGCCCTATAACGACAACATCTTTCAGTTCTTCTCTGCTTTTTTTTCTTTTATTGGATATCTCACATCCCTTCCATGGATGGGATGATGACCCTTCTATGAGCCTATCAATTTAGAATAAGCTAGTAAAATCTGAAAATTGCAAACCAGGAAATGGAATATGCAAACATTCTTTCCAAGAAGAAAGCCACTCTAATACAGAAATATGATTTCACAGTAATCTTCAATTGATGACTGAAAGTTAACAGAGTTAAATACTTCAGACTGTTTCAGTTAAGATTTGTTGTCATTGTCTAAAAGGAAAATCACCATTTGTTATTTTGTTTAAATGTGGAAAGGAATAATCACACAAGGCCTACAGTGTATGTTTAAGCAGCTTTTCATTTCTCTGTTGCAGCACAGAGACAGGGTATAGCAGTGGAAGAAGGGTAATATTGCACTGGAAATGTTTTGGCAGATTTGAAGAAAAGGCCTGAATAGTTCTGTTTTGCTTTGCGTTTCTGTTTGAGTGTTTCCTTTTTAAAAAAATAACTTTACTTAAGAGAGTTATCATTAATGTTTTAATGAAAATCCCCAACGAGCTTCTCTATGCTCCTTGTTATCCTCCACTGATATGCATGTACTCACAAACTTTTGTAAATGCAGTCAGTTATACTAAAGAAATACTGGACTTCACTTTACTGACTTATGCTATCAAAAAGTGATCTTCAATGTCCTGGATAGATAACTGAGCAGCAGAATAACAGCGACAGCCAAACTTAATGAAAGACAGTCTTACCTTACCTGAGAGTTTTCCTCTTCTCTCATTTCACTTGGTTATCCTCAGTTATACTCAAATAAATATGTTGCACAAGTATAAGATCTTATTTTTAATAAATCATTGAAATAATTGTAAAACATTCCTTATGAAGTTGGTAAAAATGCATTTAACATTTATTTTTTTGTGTATATTTCACATGCTTCAATATCTCCTTTAGACCTGCACTGGTGTATTAATTCTGGTTTTTCGTATAAGAAAGCTTGAAAAAATGGATTTATAATCAGAAAAAAAGCAAAATCACCAGAAAACCATTGCATACACAAATCTTCATAATGGGCTTAATTTTTCAAGTACACCGAAAACAAAAGTAACAGATCTCTAATCTATTCTAATTCTTGGCATGAAGGCTTCTTTATTCGTGGATCATTGATCTGACAGACTGAAAAGGCAATGAATTCTTTTTCTTTAAGTGACTTACATCAGTCTATTGTGAGGGAAATAGACAAAGTGTTCAGATTTGTGTGCACTGGCATCAAATTCAACTCTTCTAATTTCTACTTTTGTCTTCTCAAAGAAGACTGGGATTATATCCCATCCACTGTGTGCACTGTTGCTGGATGAGTTGTTCATAAAAGCACTTGTAAAAGCAGTTGTATGATCTTTGTGTACTGTAATATACTAAAGTTACTAGGCAAATAAGCTTTACATTGGGACAACTAAGCCATCTTATCCTTTAACAAATTGATACAGAGGAATGTGGGTGTTTCTTTACACTCCTGAAGAGGCACAAGGAATGAATATTTGTGGCTATTATGTCTGTCATAAAGAAGTAAATTGAGTCATCCAATGCAAGATTAAGCACAGCTGGGCAGGTAGTGTGAAGAAAAACACGTTTTCAAACTCAGTTTGCTTCCAGGGGACAGATATCTCTGGGTTCAGAATACGGAAGACAACTATTAGACTATGAAACATAAGTTTCATTGATTATCCTGTTAGATTTGCAATTTCATAGCACAGTCCACGGGAAAATATCCAAACCTTTCCCACCCCATCCTGTCTGTATGCACACAGATTTCATCCTTCACACCATAAAACTTTCACTCATTGTTTCATTTTCTTTAGGATATCGTAAACAATTACTATGGTGATGTGGACTTTGTACCACCATTGCAGAAGAAAAAGAGTTAAATGTATCCCAGACTTAAAAAAATCTGCAAACAAAGCTCTGCGGAATGCAAGGGTAAAAAAATGATTCCACTGTAAAGAAGAGAAAGACCAGACATGGATACTGATTACCCTTCCCAGCTTCCTTCATGCTCTTTTTTTCTGGGGAAAGGAGGAGATTTTACTCCTTTCTTTTACATTTTAAAACATGACCCTTCTTGCAGCAGGCCAGGTTAGGAGAAGTAATTGGACCCAGCCGTCTATCGTGTCATGACCCAAACCCAGAATGCAAAGTCTCTTTGTTTAGTCAGCCCTACTACTGCTGAAGGGATAGAAGGGAAGGGGTAAATACATGACCCTCTTCTCAATCTTAGCATGCATTAGAAGAGCAAAAATTATTGTAAAACTAGTGTGACATTTTGCACAGAGGCCTATAATTATTGATAGAAATGGAACAGAAAACTCATGCTCCTATTTGTGGTTTCTCAGGACTGAAAGAAAATTCATTAATCATTCAGTACCATAGTCTGCTGGTATATCACGCCTTCCATTGATCAAATGGATCTATGATTAATCGTGTTAATTGATTTTGTTGCTTAAATCCAAACTACTTTGGCCATAGAATAATTTTAAGCTCTAGAACTAATTCTGAGAGAATGAATAGGGCTAAAAGAATACATTATCTTCTGATGATTAATACTGTTCTTCCAGTGACCAGCCAAATTACTTTCTGACCAGTTTGTACCTCTTTAATTTTGTTTTGAACTGAATATAGTGATAATGATCAATGAAGGCATGACATGACTTTTAACATTTTCTGTGTTCATATTATGAAGTAGAACTAAAAAATAAAGTCTATCAAAATAAATGGGAAATTTTTTGCTTAATTTATTCAATTTTCCTAGCTCTAAATCATTAAAAAAAAAGTATATACATATTGTCTCCCCAGCCCTTAAGATTTCAGAATTAAATGAAAATAAAAATGAAGCATAAAAGATAATAACTTGTTAATCTTCAGCATTTTTAATCTCATCACTGAATTATTAATTTTTATATTTGTATACTTTTTTCCCTAAAATGAAATAAATTCCAAAATGGAAGGTCATTTCAATCAAATAACCACAAATTGGACAAGCAACTCAAACTTTAAAATTTTAATGCATAATACTTTAATAAATCAAAAGTCGTTTTTCCCTTCCTATGTAAGAAAAAGCAATTTGTGAATACTTACGTTTCTTCACTTATTCATATTGCTTTTAAATTTTTTTAAATTAAAATTTCATTAGAACATTCCCCTGTATCTGTCAACAATTGTCTAAAGAGAAACAATTTTTAAAGAAAACATTATAGCATCAATAGCAAATTAAAACAAGCAATTTTTGAAGGTTTTGAAATCTGTATATTCTCATGGTTGCTGGATTGTACCACTTCAAGTGGATCTACAATCACCTACACTGGGGTGAGTTTAAAATGTCCTCAGTAATTCCTGAATCAGTGTCAGTGAGTCACACTTTAATACTCAACACTATTTGGTTCTGAACCTAAGAGCTGAGTGGATAAAAGTCTATGATTTCTTTTAAAAACTCTCCTATTATTGCTGGAAGTAGATCAGAGCCTGGTGTAACATATTGCAAATTCTTTGATTTCTGCTTTCAAACGCCAGTGTTTCTGAGAAAATTATGCTCATTCTATTAAATATGTGCCACACCGTAGTCACCATAGACTGTAATTTTTATATTTCCCCATAAATAGGATCTGACATAATGCAGAGCCAAAACTCAAAGTGTTCTTTATCTTCCAGATCTTACACAGGCTACTGAGCTTATAAGTCAGGATTTGAAGGTGATTTCAAAACCAGATATTGAAGAATAGATAGAGTCAAGATTCATAATTGAAAGATAATGACTGAGGCATTCATCTGTGAAGTTTATGCGTGTTTTCAATTAGTGGCAAATGTTCTTTGCACAATTTAATATAGAGACAGGTTAGACGGGTGTCATGGTTTAACCCCAGCTTAGAATGAGGCCCCACACAGCCACTCACTCACTCTCCCCACCCAGACCAGTGGAAGCAGGAAGAGAATTGGAAGGGTGAGAGCTGGAAAACTCAAGGGCTGAGATGAAGACAATTTAACAGGGAATGCAAAAGCCAAGCACACAAGCAAACCAAAACAAGGAATAAATTCCCTGCTTCCCATGGGCAAGCAGGTGTTCTGCCATCCCCAGGAGAGCAGGGCCCCATCACGTGACTTGGGAAGACAAACACCATCATTCCAAACCTCACCTCCTTCCTCCTTATCCCCACACTTTATATACAGAATATGATGTCATGTGGTCTGGAATATCCCTTGGGTCAGTTTTGGTTATTTGTCCTGACTGTGTCTCCTCCCAACCTCCCACACACTCCCAACTTCCTCACCAGTGTGGCAGTACAAAAATCAGAAAGGACTCTGGCTCTGTGCAATCCCTGCTCAGCAATAACAAAAACATCTCTGTATTATCAGCCTCTTGTTCAGCACAAATCTAAAACACAGACCCATACCAGCCACCGTGAAGAAAATTAAATCTACTTCAGCTAAAACCAAGAAATCTAGAGAAAACTGTACAACCTTTCAAACAATAGAGATGTTCTTTAGGACAACTCAGATATTTTGAAACTGCGGCAAAAAAACCATAAAAAATTCAAGTGAAAGGAGGAAAACTAGGAACCTGTTATCCGTTATGGGGGAGTAAGAGTAGGCATAGTGAATCACAGAACCCCTTTTAGGTTGCATCCTGCTTTCTCAGAAGAGCTGAGTACCTTTACAAGACCTCTTTTAGATGCCCTTGATCACATCTATACCTCTATAAACCCATTCTAGGCACAAAGAAATAAAGGTTTTGCTGCTGTCATGACCATGATTCTGTCTTGAAACAGAGCACGCAAACAAGTCCCAAGTTTAAGAAAGTAGGAAGACAGATGTGTAAAGGAAAAATAAATGCTGTACCTGCTATCTTCATTTAATGAGTTGCCTCTCTCTGTGAAGGAATTCCTCCTAGATACCCTTTTCTCTGCTTGGCTGTGTCTCAGCATTCACTCATGTTGTACATCATTTATCAGTACCAGCTCTGGGAGATAACCAGCATCTGTGAGATGCATAGTATGTTTGGATGAAAGCTGTCCCTGTTGCCTTTAACAATGCCAATTGTTCTGCATCCCCAGTGCTCTGCACTTGTCTTTGGTGGTTAGAAGCAGCATTCCCAGCTGCAATGGGAAAGGGTTTTGAATAAATATTAGGCAGACAGCAAACATGCTATATATAAGTTTTGCATGAATGGTATTTTCAACTGTAACAGCAGGTTTTAAAATTTTTATGTCTAAATTAGGAGTCTGCTTTCTTAATTGTCAGAAGGTGTCTAAGAAAAAAACATTATTGTCCTATGTTTTTTAATCAATAAAAGAGTAAGGCATTTCTGATTCAATATACTGGATTCAGACGAGATCACAGACCCTGGAGGCCCTCACATGACTGATAACGATTCCATTCACACTATGGTTTGGTAGAAACAATTTTTTCCTTCAAAAATATCTGCAGAATTTTGTGTCACAATATGATAGCTCCTGTGGTACAAACTACCCTATTTGCATCATTCAGTCCAGTCTTCAGAGCGTTGGGCATGAGGAAACTTTCTGATGCATGGAGAGATCTGACTCATCCCAGCATCGTGTCCAAGCAAGCTGTCTGTGGCTGCTGTGAGAGCAAGAAAAACAGCTGAGATCTGTAAGAAGGAGACTGCCTCAGGATCTCTGTGTTCCCTATTTAGAAGTCACATGGATCCACATTTAGGAAGATGGAATAATTTCTGAATTTCCATTCTAACCTTGACATAGAGAATTTCTGGAGTTATCCTCCAGATGGGAAATTACAAATCTACATTTAGGCACACAAGGTCACGGAGGTGTAGTGTTCACCTTTACCTTTTCAGTAGTAGTTGTGAAGGACAGAGAGCAACACCAGTGGTGGGATCCCATGACTGCTCAAATGCTTACATGAACGATTTGGAAAGTAAGGCTAAGTATTATAATGAAAATCAAAGGAGGATGATATCACAAAAATCGTGTTGGAGCATCTAATTTAAGGTTTATAGTCTGACCTGGTTTTGAGCAACTTGCTGTTTCTCATTGACGCTCTGGAGTTTATTATTGGCTTCATAGATGAGATGACAGGGACCTGACAAGCTGGTCAGCTTCACAGTTGCTCAAAGACACTTCCACTGAAGAAGAATCTGTCCAAAACCAGGGCTTTACTACTTCTGTTAATTTGAAAGTTTGAAAGTCTATGAGAAGACAATGCCAATGCTTGCAAGTCCAAGGAATTTAGTCTTTTTTCCTTAAATTATGTTTCCAGTTTTACTATGCTGTCAAAATACTTGCTACAAATTCGTTCTTATTAGTTGATTTTGTTATTGCCTTGGACTACAATAGCTATTTTGCAATCACAAAAATGGAGGTTGCCAAGGAGAACTGATTTTCTGCTTAACTACAGGCTATTTATCATTCTTGCACTGTATTTCTGTGTATTTGCTGAGACATAGGTACATCAGTCATCTGTCATGTGCTGGTTTTCAACTAGATCTGGATTGTCCCCTTTTATTTTCTTTCCATGCAGAAGGATGAAAGGACAAGGCAGTAGTGACTTTAGCCTTGCCCTGAGGTTTTGTCAGGGCACAGCTGAGAAGTAATACCAAGTTCTGCAACCTAGTGAAGTTTCCATGTCCTCCACTTCTGAGCTCTGGGCTTTGTCTTAAGTCTTGGCAGGTTAGTTAGAATTTCAGATTAATTTGAAATTTGATTTATTTCAGGCACCCTCAAGAGGTTTACTAATACTAAGTGCAGTGGGAAGCAGTTTTAAAAAGTTTTTAAAAAAATTGATACCTAGAATTTTCCAGTTGTTTTTAATTTCAGATGCTGCAGCTTTGTGTGTGGCAATCCTAACCTTCTTCACTGAAAAAAAAATATGGCCCAAAACAAACCCCACAAGCCTAATTTATGCTCTGCTATGTCTCAAAGAAGCTGTCAGGTAATTGCATTGAAAGTTTCTGATCACTGAACTTACAGTCCGTTGGGAATCTGGGTGTTGACATGAATACTTTACTATTTTCAAAATTATCCTGGAAGCTAAATTATTATTTGCCTGATTTTACTGGATGAACGGGTAATTTTTTATTTTTTTTAAACACAAAATTGTACTCCAAAGTGATTAGAAAAAGAACAGCAAGCACAACCTTAGCAAAACTAAGATATGATTTCCCTCACTTACTTCTTTAATAGACACATCAATCTCTCTTGTCATGGTTTTTTGCTATACATATAGAGCAAACCTCTTTTTTATTCAGACTGATTTACTTTTATTTTAGACTGAGGAAAACTAACAAACAAGAAAACAGCAAAAGAAGAATTGTAATAGGCTGCTCTCCAACTGAAACACTAAATGGGAACTCTTTCACCAGGGAGCATGCTATGCTTAAAGGCACAGTTAACCCTGAATATTTGTTTTCTTCTGCTATATATAAGTTTCTCACTCCTAATTTTTTTCAATCCCATCTAGTACATGAAGAATTGTATATGAAGAATTATCACAGTCTTCCATTTTAAAAAACATTATATGTGAGCACTGCACCTACAGCCACTTTAAATATCCTGATAAACTAAGGAGCAGCCAGGAGTTATTAGATAATGCTGCCCTGGACAGATATGATGCCTTGAGAGTAATTATCGTTTTATTCTGAGCAGTTTGGCTCTAGCCCTTTTCTCTGGATTTAATAGTTCACAGATCCTTTTTTTCCCTTATTTGATCTCTCCTTCAGAGAACCCAGGGTACTCAGGTGCTGCTGCTGCATTATGCTGAGGCCAAAAAAGGGCTTCTTGGAAAATCCGACCTTATCCTTCTCATGGCCCATTGCTTCTGACTAACTCTTTTACCCCTTTCTCACCAAAGCACTGCTCAAGGGATGGCTCTTGAGATTCATGGGAACCTACAGAAATCTTCCCAAGACCTATCAAAGTGCTGATATTTATTTTTAAGCCGAAAAATAATTTTAGAAATTAATGGTAGATATGTATTAATGTATGTATGAAATAGAAATTATGATAAAATAGTTAATCATTCTCAACATCTACATCTGTCCAGCACTTCCATATGAAAAGAAAATTTTAAAGGTGTTTTTCTCTTTTTATAGTGATTAATGAGATATGATATTTTATAGTGATTTAATGGGATCATGGCCACTGTAGACAAGTTCATCAATATGCTTAAAATTCAAAGCAAGTATTACTTCAGTGCATCTTACACAGGAATTACTTTCACAAAGTTCTTCATATTTTTCCTTCTTCTTAATTTCTCTCAATATGCAAAGCCATTTTAAGCTTTAACTACACTGCAACTAATACTGAAAAAAAAGAAAAACATCATGAGTAATTTAATTTTAGTCTGATTTACTAAATTTCTAATCTTTAAATTTCTGTGCATATATTTACTATGTAGAGTAATTTTCCAGAGTAATATTTTCAGACTAAACATGGAAATTTTTCTTCAGAGAAAAATCATAGAAATTCACTGTGAGGGCTTAAAATTCTGGTTTGTGCACATTAAAAAAGGCAAGTAATACTGATTTCTGAACACAGAAAATTTTACTGCATTTCACAGTAATGATAATGGAATCAGCAGTCAGAAAAGGAAGGACTGTGACTTATTTCCTGGATGTCTGAAAATTCTCTGATCCAGGCTTTTCAGCTGTGATTCTTCCATGCTTGATAACTGACACTTCAACACTCAGTTAAATTTCTAGATATGCTGAGCAAAACACACAGACACACACACGTATATATAAAAACACATTAATCTCTATTTTTTTTTATAATTTAGAAGGAAAATATTCTGCTTTTCTCTGCCAACATCTCAGGACATGTCAAAGTATATGCATTACGGTGGCATAAACAGATGTAAGGATCTTAGTAAAAATATACTTCGAGATTGTTTTTCCAAAACAATTAAATATGCCATTTTTCTGAAAGGAGAATTTAGCTTTTTATTGCCTTAAAATCTACAGCTTGAGTATGATACTTTAGTGCCAAAGGAAAATTTTACATTACTGAAAAAAAAAAGATAAAATCTTCTTGCCTTTATTCTATTAAATGCCATGCCACTCTATTTAACAGTTAAACTTACATGCCTTAATTCAAGGTCTTTTTTTTTTTCCCCCCCCAACTTGCCTTCAGCATACAGATCACTGCTCAACGCCTGAAGTTCTCAGAAGACATCAGTTTTTCATAATATCGCCCACAGACTGTGCACATTGAGTGCTTCAAACTCTGCTTAAATAATTGCAAAAGTGCCTGGATTGAGATTTGGAGAACTGTAGCTTCTGCTACTGCTGTTGTCATGAGGATTTCAGTCCATTAGCAAACATACAGGAGGGATAAGAAGAGAACTAACAAAATGCCAACTTGCTTCCTGTGATATTTAATGCCATATTCAAAGGGCAGCAGATTTCTTGTCTGCACACGAACTGTGGTAAAGTTCTGCTGCTAGAAAAAGCTGATATTAAGATTCAAACTTCACACTGATCCAGGCACCTGTCAGTCACACTGCAATTCTGATATTTTTTGCTGTGATTTTGCTAGATCTGCTCATATTAACCCTTAAAGCTAATAATAAGTTTAAGAACTCCTTGACCCTACTTTTTGCACTAGACTACATGCATTCATGTGTTCTTCCCCAAAATAATAATATTTAATTAATTTGAAATTTTTCTGAAGGCGCTAAAGATATAATCACTGTAAAATATTAATTCCTACCCAAAGTTTTCATGCAGTAATTTTTGTCCCTGATATCTGTCTTGGGAGATTTTTGCCTGATGGAAGTTTATTTTAAACTCTTTATTAGAATTATTAGATTATCTTGTTCTCTATAAATTCAAATAGAGGAAACCAGTGATAAACCATTGACAGCAATGTGCAATATGTTCTTTATTGCTTTTGAATTTCACTGCTTCTTATGTTTAACCTTCCTGATTTTGTAACACAAATTTGACAACAGGCACATGCTTTCAGGAAGTGATAAACAGCTGCCATGCCGAGAATTCCACAAGAACCTGTCTTTCTGAACAAAACAAACAACAAAAAAGCTTTTATACAGTAAGCTTTTGCGGTGTTCCCTAGTGAAAGCAGCATGATACTGAAGGTGTAAACACTGAATGGAAAATGCAAAGCTCAGAATGTTCAGAGAGAGTAGCTACCATGCACTGTGCTGTGCTCTGGTTTTCCTACAGAATATATATTTTTTAAATGTTGTTTTGTTTTGTTGTATGCCTTTCTTCCTTCCTTTTGTCATTTCCGTTGTTCAATGTCAGTGCATTTGCAACTTAACTAACCCTAGTTATTAGTCACCACTCAGAGCAGTAGAAGAAAGAGACATATCAAGCAAGGTAGCTTGGTCCCCAGTTGTTGCTGCTGTCTATAAATAATGCTGTCAGACTGCCTAGACACCCCATTTATATGGATTCCACAGAACTGCCTAAATGTGCTTTAGAAAAAGGGCCCTAAACCAAAAGTGTAGCATAGCAAATTTCCTTCACCATTTTTTCTTCTGATTTTATTGTAAGTTGTAGAAAATTAGGCTGTGTACATAGTTAAAGATATGAGAATAAGGTTTCTGACCTTAATGTATAGTTTAACTTACAAAAATAGTATTCTATTTGCTCTAATTTTATTTTCTTGCAGGTCACAAGTGTTATCATTTTATGTATCTATATCCCCCACACCAGTTCCATGTGTAAGAAGTCAGTAAGAAGTATAACAATCCCACAGTTGGTTTTCTCTCCTCTGCTGTTAATATTTTCCCGTATTTCCAGAAAGATTTCCACACTTTTTTTTTTTCCTCCCCCCTACATATCACATATTCCAATGTTTCTTCCCTTCTCTCGGCTTTTTGAACTTTGACAAATGCCTCATTTTTCTAGCATTGCTCATACATTGGTTCAGAACTCAAGAGTCAACAACAAAGTAGAGAAGAAAACAAATTTGTTTTCAGTTCTGGATGACCTTATTTTCTGGACATTCTGTTTCCTGACAGCAAATGAGGCTGACATCACTTACAGTAAATGAACTTATGATTCTGATTTTCTGTACAAGTAATTGTGGTTACATAGGCAGATAGAATCTGGTTCTGGAAAATAAAGGCTTGGAAAGCAGCGTTTTTGATTTTTAGAATCATTTGTCTAATTGTACTTTTTCCACTTGCACAACTTAAAAAAAGTCTATAACTTTCTCAAGTAGTAAAAATGCTTTAAAATAGATTTTTTTTTTTAATATAGGTCTTGCTGACTCTTTTTGTGAAAGAAGAATAGGTTGATTTTTTAAATTGTATTTGCTTTCTGTTATTAGGAGAAAGAAGTGGAGTATATATGTGTTTTCTGTGCTGCAAAGCAGTTTTTGTGACCTCCTGTGGATTTCCCTGTATGGAAAAATAGGCTGTGTTTTGGTTTTGATTTTTTTTATTATCATTCCTGAGTCCATTCTTATTTTCTAGTGTTGCTATTTTTCATCTGCAATTCTGAAGAAGTTGTAGATAGCTTTTCTCTGTTAGATTATATAATCAAATAGATTAGTGTCTTAAGGAATACTATCATCTCAAAAATTACTTCAGTTTGAAAACATTGTGCTTGCTCTTGTTATAATTTACAAGAAATAAACCATATTTCTATAAAGAAAGGTGATGGGAGAATAATCTAATTTCTTTCAGTGTGTTTACTACGTGCATTTCAAAGCATTTTACAGTCAGTTTCAGTTTCTTGTGTAATATCTGCTAGACAGACTCCCCTGTTTCTTTGGTATAGGCAGGAATATTATTTTAGCTGGAAATCTTCACTCTAAAATCACAAGAGGTGAAGGGGAGATTAATTCCCATATGCAATACTTGAAAATATATTTATACATGTATATGTATTTTCAAAATAGCTACATTTCAGATAGATGATGCTTTGCCAAGTAAGCTAATATTTGCAGAACATTCAGTGAGATTACGTTCTTCTCTGTTTTCTTTGTGTTAGCATAACGTTCATTTTTTCAGCTTTAATTATTTAAATTATTTAGGATTATTTTCTTCCACTGAAGCAACCTCAGTGTACTCATATTTGAATGCGTGTTGTCTATTGTACATACATTTTCCTATTTAATTTTGAGATCAAATTCCTATAAGAAATAAAAATTTTAATATGAGTGTCCAACTTTGTACTTGGTTAATGTGCAGTTCGAAATCAGGGGATACTTAAGCATATAAAATTCTGTTACTAAATTCTCTCTATTACTCCTTCACAGTGAATCTAAATCCAAATAATTTTAATAAAATATTCTAAACTATTGTGTCAGAATTCTTCCTTCCCTTCCTCTTCTTTGATCAAAAATATTTCTAGTTCTCTATTTTTCTAATGGCTTGCTAGTAGTATTTTTTTTCTTTTGTATATATAGATGAAACAGCCTTTTCCATAAATTCTACCATAACAAATTGATTTTTAACTTCATGTAGCCTTCTAGTGGGTTTCCAACATATCAGAGAATTGCAAACTTTTCAGGAGTTCAATATGGTGGACAGAGTCCTTATTCTGTGAGTTAGAGCAATCAAAATTTGATACACATGAAATGAAAGGAAAAATAATAGATAAGTGGCCCAACAAAGGCCTCACTGATAGAGAAAAAAACAGTATATCACAAACAAAAGGAAACAGAGAAGGAGCTGATTTGACCTGAAAAGAGAAGGAATGTAACACCTACTGTGAATTAGAAGACAGTAGCTCTGCAGAAAGGCAGGGAACAGAGCTGAAAAGGATATATCTCGAATTAGACCAAATTTAGCTCTATTGGGCAAACTGATAAAATCTGAACTAGGATGGCCTATGATTATATATGAGTTATTTTTAAAATTAATTTCTGGGTTTATGTAAGAATTGAAGACATCATGCTTAGGACATCTTTACTTCATTTGGGATGGTACTTTAGAATAAAATGGAACTGGAAATTATATGCTGAAAATTAAGTGAAATAAAAACACCTAATATTGTTTCTATCAGCATGTCTATAGTTTTTGATTAAAACTCTTGCTTTTGTTTATATGGAATTGAAAGTAGGAGTTTGGTGGTATTTAACATCTAAAGAAAATCTTTGGATTTTGATATCCAAGTTAAAAAAAGTGTGTTTAGTTCATAATTCTTGCACAATCAGTGAAAAACTGAAACAGTGGAGAAACTATGAGAGCTGTGATTATATTATTTGCTTTAAATTATTTGCTCATAAAACATAGGGTACACTTTTAATCTCAAGCCTGTTACAATTTAGCAGGTCAGATGTCATTGACAGCCATGAAACTGCAGTGCACAAAAGCCTGTATCTGGCTTTGCTTGTCTTATATATATATATATAAGGAAAAACAATAAGCTTTTACTAGAAGGCCACGACAAAATGATTGTTCAATGAGAAGTACAAGTACAAGACACTATTGACATTTTGTGAAACTCTGATTTGCCAGCTTAAATTTCTAATAATGTACAAACAGAAATAAGCTTGGAGGAATATCACTGCTTTATGGATTTGATCTTCAATATATAAAATATATTTTAAGGGAGTGAGCTTTTGGAATTTCGTCTGAAAAAAAAAAGGAATCAGTGAAGATGAAAATATTCTTATTTCTCTTTCCTCTGCTGCATTGTCTCAGATGTGAGAAATTTTCCTTAAATTTCACATATCCTGATTTTCAAGTAATTCTGCAGTAAAAACCCCAAACAAAACAAAGCCAAAACAAAAACAAACAAACAAAAAAAACAAACCCCACACCCCACTGAAAAAAAAATATATAAATACATATGAAAATCATAAATTAATGGAAGTATTTTTTTGACATTGAATGGATAGGGTAACATTGCACTCTATGAATACAGAGTATTTTATTTATGTCAGTAAAATTATATGGAAGGACTAAACCTTCAGTAGCTGGTTACATATAAGCTACCTCCTGACCTGCCCTGTGTGAGAAATATGGGTTTATACTCAAGTGGTATTTTGAGCACCTAAGAATTTTGAGATATATTTAAGCTAGTTCAGACTAGAAAGATTGACCCTATTTAAAGTTATCTCCTCCTATATTCTACATGAACACAAACAAACTTGCATTTCTGGGCAACATTCTAAAAGCAAGTCCTTCTACCTACCTTCATTACAAACAGTGAACTAGTGATTTTATTTAGAAAAGTAGTTTTCTCGTTCATGAGAGTTATTTATAAAAGCAGTGAAATACATTTTTACTAGAACATCAATTTCCAAACTGAAAATTTCCATAGAATGAACAATGCTTTGTTTTATCTGTTTTATCTTTAAACTTGTTGATTAAAAAATTACGGTTCGCTGCTGTAATTACACCAGAATGAATGTCCAGGGGGCCTTTCATTGTTTATAATTTAGTTATAAAAACCCATTGATTTTCCACTCAACCCCTGTGAAACTTGAAAAGTATAGTAAGTGTGGGAGAATCTGCAGAGCCATGTAGACGAGATTATTTCTGTATCCTTTACACCAGAATTAGGATCCCTGTTGAAGAGACCTAACTACGTGTAAAACTCAAATACCTGATCAAAGAATTCTTCAGATTTTTAAGGATAAAAACCACCAACAAACACAGAGCAAGGTGAACTGCATATGAATCCTACATGGTATAAATCAGTAGCTTTCTGATGTTTGAAGTTTTCAGCTATTTAAAAGTGCTAACATTACCTATGATTTTCTTCCTTAAATACAGAAAACAGAAAGATCAAATTTCATGCAAAAGTATTTATTATGAATGAAGTTCAAAAAATATGAACTAATGATTGCAAATACAGCTCCAGCTCTTTCTTATTTATGTGAATTAAACTCCTGACACAGTATACAGCTAATAGGACTGGAGTTCTCAAAACATTTGTGGTGATCAGAACTTTTGTTCATAGATTTTCCTGTAAAATCCATCCACTTACTGCTGCTAAAAAACAGCCTCACATCTAATAAACATTTCTGCTTGTCTGAGCAGCTCAACTATCTAAATATTCAGAATGATCGCAGCCAGTGGTCTCTCAAAAAGTCAAAACATTTTTTCCCCAAGATCTTAAATTCAACCATACAGAATCTTGTAATGTTTTTGGGTAGAAGAGAAGCTAGAATGCAACTAGAAACTTGGATTTAGGTGCTTATTAAGACATAATAAGAGGATAAAGGTATTTCAAAATAAGAAGATTTATTTAATAACAATGATAAAAAAGTACAGAAGCAATCAAACAAGGAAATACAGAGCATTGGAAAAAACAGTATTGGAAGACTAATATTTTCTCTCTCTTTTTTTTTCTTTCTCACTTTTTTATTATTTTTTTCCCTTTTGAAATTGCAGCAGCAAAATATAGATTTTATAAATTACCTTAATGCTTTAAAACAATTGTCTAGGTAGTTAGATTTGCATTAGTTTTGCTTATTTTCTAGCTTGTGATTTATATATGCCTGAACTGTAATGATATTTTTTCAAGTTTGAAAGGAATGGTATCTCTTATTAAACTAATTGATAATAGCAAGGAAAGAAGTCAATCAGGTGGTCAGGTCTTTAGGTTTTCTTTTTCAGACATCAGGATTATAGAATAGAGTCCTGGTAAGTGCCCAACATTTCCACCAAAGCTGTGACAGGACATATGTAGGTCATCTTAGTATGCAACAGCAAAAAAAAGGATCCAGCATTGTCAGGGACATACTTTTTAAAAGAATAGGATCTCTCTGTGTAGTAGAGACACCAATTCCTCTGCGCTGTTTTATGAGGAAACAATTTTTACCCCTTCATCACATGGACCTATTTATACCTTGGTCTTATAGTTTATCCATTCTGGAACAAAATTACAGCCTCATAAAATAGTACTGTGGTATTCTAACTACATAATTACAGTTCAATGTGAAATATAGTAAGCTGTTATTAAGAAGTGATTGTTTTGCTTAACTGCTGATTATAAAGTAATATTAAACACATCAATTGATACAACATTTATAGACCAAACATTGTTAAGATATGTGCAAATAATATACATTTAATAATTATAAAGCATATTTACATGGTTTTTTTAAAAATTTTATAAGTCCTGATAAATGTTCAGTGTTCTTTTTCTGACTATATCACAGACTCTATTAGCTCCACTAAGATAACTGGTTTCTGTAAATACTTGAGGTAATTGCACTCTCTGTATCCCCCCTTAAAAAAAAAAATACCCTGCTGCAATTTTTATACTAGATTATCCTCATGCATAGTGTAAAGCCTTCTTTGATAAGGCTGGATGAATCACACAATATCAAGACTGAGTTAATAGAGATTGAATAACTTCCCAAAATGCTAATGGTTACCTGCACTTAACAGAGAATGCTCCAGTAGTGAACATAATGGCTAGAGACCCTACCTTCATACTATCTTTTAGCCCTGGTTAGGAACTTGATTACAAATCTTTATTTCTTTGTTCATCCAGAAAATACAAATATTGAGAAAAAATCAAAATAAAAACTACATAAGAAGTTTGTCTTGAGTTTTTACACAGATTGAGTCTGCATCCTAATCATGCTATATTTCTCTTCTCCCATTTAATAAATGGTATAATTTAGAATTTAAAATAATAGGCTCCCCTTCTATATCAACACCAGAAATTTTAGGGTGTCTAAACTAACAGTTAAACAGAAATTCTGATAATAGTTTATTTTCTTTCCAATTAGCTGTGAGTTTCTGTCTAATTAAATTTGGTTTTACGAGACTCTACCAGTAATCTTGCTGAATTTTCACTCGTGTCCCATATCCATGAACCATATTAAAATGCAGATATGGCAGCTGATGATTTGGCTGACATAACTGGAATTGAGCCATTGAACTCCAGAACAAAAAGCAAAAGCTATTACATTACTAGCAAAATCATCAACATGTTCTTACCAGGGGCTATAAGAAGTTATATCCTTTGCGTAATGGCTCTGAAGGGTACTTACAGTGTAGTCTCACTAATAAAATCCCTATTTCCATTGTACAAACCAAGTCCAAAACATTGGAAAATAAATCTACAACAACTTTAACAGGAGTTTAGATGCCTAGTAAGCATGCGAGAACTTATGTGTAGACACTTAATCTTATGAGTCTAAATTTGATGTTGAATTTCAAGCAGATTTTATAACTGTTAATTCTCTATGGCAGAAGAGAATTGTGGGTTTTACTGAGCATTCAGTGGCCCCTGTAAAGCTCTCTGAAGCCATGAGGTATTCCCTTCCCTAGCTGATAACATGAGAAGAGATCTCTGTTAGTCAAACTGATGTTTTCTGTTATATCTCTGAGGGGCTTTCAGAGCCAGCTCAATGAAATTCTGCTGTCAGGAGGTAATCTGCTGCAACAGAAACTAGATAGACTTAGCAGTTGTACTAGGAAGGTGAGGACTTAATTTAAGGAAAAAGAAAAATACCCTTGTCTAGAAACCCAAACAAGGTTCTAAGAAGACAGGAATGTCTGATTTAATGAAACATGGGAGAAAGCCCTATGGAAACAAAGTTTATGATACTGTGCTGTTTATCTTTGAGTTAGAAAAGACTGTGTCAAACCATTTCCTTTATTTTCAAAAAGTACTACAATCTCTCCACAGAGCCCCATCACTACAGATTTTCAAAAAGAATGGTAGGAAATTTACTTTCTTTCTACAGAGCAGCAGACTACTAAGAGGTATTCAGGTGATAAAACATGCTTGTGGCAGACTGAGAATAAACCATATATCTCAAGCAAGCATGAAAATTGTTTCCTTCTCTTTGCTCTCTTTGTGCAATGGGGTACCGCTACTTTCTTCAATTCAAGTAAATTCACTTTTTGCAGAGAGTTGTCTGATTTATTTTCACTGTGTCAACAAATACCTTTACTATTTCAAGAACCTGATTTTGGATAAAAATAAGACCTATGCAGTAACAGCCAACATAGGCTGCCTGCCCCTTCCCATTCTGACACCTCAGTAATACTTGAACTCATTGATTAATGAAGCCTAATCTCAGAGAGTAGAGACCTTAAAGTTCTTTTTCTTGTTGTTGGCTAAGTATCAGTAGCTTCATTTCTGCTTATTTGCTGAAAGGCACCATCAGCTATGGTCCCTTGAATATCCAAGCCAGTGCATCTATTTTCTTTCTCTGCAGTTAGGAATTCCTATAAACATTCCTGGGATCTTTTGCTAATCTTTCCTTATTACTTTTTTCTTCTCTCTGCTAAATTACCTCATGGTGTCAAGTTTAGGAAGCAGGAAAAATCTATTAAAGATGAAAATAGTTCCAATTTGAACTAGTACAAATTATTTTGAAATCCATAAATATAAACAGGACAACTAAATTTTGCAAGTAGGTGTAAAACTGTTAACATTTTATTACTATATAGAGAGGAACTGCAGCTCAACCCTCAGAGCTGAAGTAGAGCTGGCAGGA
Organism: Acridotheres tristis; assembly: GCA_037013685.1. NCBI lineage: Eukaryota > Metazoa > Chordata > Aves > Passeriformes > Sturnidae > Acridotheres > Acridotheres tristis. The sequence continues at coordinate 95,828,153 of CM072886.1, read as the reverse complement.
AACAAACAGTTTAAGCAGATTTTTGTCAGTAGTTTGAGAATGTTTGATATGAAAATTGCTGGGAAAGACAGTAAAAATAGGATCCCTTTAAGTCATTTGTGAGTCCTCGAAAACAGCAGCAGGATACATGTCCTATAGGCAATTCCATTTGTAAACGACTTCTGTGGGAACTATTCATAAATAAAATGAGTAGAGTTAAGAATAAAAATGATGAAACTGCTACTTTTTCTCACTGAACCTGCCAGTTGGAAGGAAGGATCAGCTAGTGGGCCATTTCTAATACAGAGAATATAGAGGTAACCGTTAACGAGAATAAATGCATTGGGAGCTTTCTGGAGGTTTTAAGTGCCAAAAGATAATCTGCAGTTCTCCTTAACTGCGGGGAAAAAAGGATTCAAGTCGATGGCTGAAAAGGACTTGAAAATGTTGCACTCTGTTCATTGATTTAAATTCTCAGACAACCGTGCTAGAAAAGGAAAATTGGCACAATAGAAATACAACCTCAAGAGGGCAAGTATTTCTGCTTAAGAACAATCAGAAAGCATGGACAAGAAATTTTCAACAATAAAATTAAATATAGAGAAAAATCAAATAAGGCCTTAAGTTTACAGCAGTCCCTATTCATTTTACAATAATGTTTGGAAGCTACTCTGTGCTTAAATATGATAAATTATTCTTTGTAAGCTACAAAATGTCAGTTTCCACATGTAAAAGCCCAGAGAGACAATAGTAGAGGCAGAGATACAGCTTTTATACTCTGTCCAAATCTCTTGCAAAATATAAAGGATTTAAATTCTTCGAAGATAAAGCTTTCAAGACACCAGAGTTTCCTCCTCCCTTATCATAGATTATGGAAAGGCATAAATTTGGATAATTAATCCAGCATAGAGCAGAAAATTGAGTAATATAATCATCTGATTTCAGAAACAGCTTTGAGTTTTTCCCTAGTAAATAAAGATTAAAACAATATACAAGAGAAAATATGAAAGCTTAAAGGAAAGTAATAAATACAACTGTAGGTTTGAAGACCCTTATCATCATAAAGAGAGAAAATAATTGTCAAAAGATCTTTTACAATGTAATTTTCATAATCTGTTTATTTCCAAAAGTATTGCTCCATCTCTGCTGACTTGTTTTCAGAAATGTTCTTTAGTTGAAGAAACTGAAGGAAAATTGCTTTAATTACATATATATGTGCATATGTATGCATATACATATGTGCACACATATCTGTACAAATATATTAAAAATGTTGCATTATATTGCAATAATTTAGAATTTACAAGTAACACATTTGACTATTGGCCATTACCCCTAGGCTTCTATTAAATTTGCTATGTTAATCCACACTTAGGGGACTGAGTTTTGGTCTACTATGCAATACACAGCATGAAATTTTATGGTACATCAGCATGGGGGGAGTTTATGTTTCATTGTAAATTTCATGCAATCAGGAAAAGGTCATCTTTCCTGTTACCAAAATAAAACTAAACTCCCAATGTCACATTCAATAGGACATAACATACACCAAAATGCCATGTTAGGTTTAATACCACCATTTCCCACTCCCCATCACAAAGTAAAAAAAATAAAAAGAAAAAGGAAAACAAAAATAAGGAAATAAGACAGTCAAGAGAATAAAAGAGGAAATAAGATAAAGGAGAAAGGGAAATAACATTAAAAAAAAAAATTAAAAAAGAAAAAACACAACACTGAGCCCCAATTGGGAAAAACTTGTTTTCAACTGGCTTAAATTTCAACTGGCTTAAAAAGTCTGGCAGGGCATTTTTGGGAGAAGGGAGCTTTTTAAATTTTTTTTCTTTCTTTTTTTTTTTTTTTTAGGCTACATTTGTTTGACTAATAAAGTAGTTACTTCTGAAAATCTTTCCTTGCTTTAAACACTCAATATCTCTATATTTGGTTTATTTAAGTATTTTCAAGTTGCTAGATATTGCTACTATCCTCCTGTGGCTGTGGAAAATAATACTATTTTACTGATTGATTAACAAAGTCTATATAAAATGTGACTAGTTAGCCTTTAATTGTCCCATGGTGGGTAACACAGTAATGATTCTTTTCACTTATATTATTGAGTATATTAATCAGTTCTAATGACTTTATTGCATTCCAGAATTTGCTCAAATGAAAGCCATTATATTTGTACATTCTTTGGACATTAACTGCTGTGCCAACTAACTCACCTTTTGTATTGTGGTCAGGTAACATACTGACAATGAGCAAAGAATTCTCCTTGAAATGAGAAAACCTCAGTGGATTTCTACCTTTCTGTTCCTGGTCACCCATTAATATCTTGGACCAATGAAACAAACAACATTCACAAAGATCATTTCAGAATTGAGAGAACATGAAAATACAGACACATTTACAAAATCTGAAATGAGTAATGACCACATGCACTTTGTGAAAACTTATGTCATACACTAACATCATAAGCCAAGACACGAGCAGTTATGAAATTAGGTCTTCCCACTTTGCAGACACAGGAGACCAGAATTATGATGACCTCAAACTAATTAAACCAAGAGGTTATTCCAGCCAAAGGCATCTCTGCAAAGCCCTACTGCTTCGTGCCAGAATCAGAAATCTGACCACAGTACAGACCTGAGGGTATATGAGCAGAGACTTGTGCCCTTTGAAATCTGATGCAGTCCTTCAGCTACAGATGTCTTCTCTCACTCCTGGCAGGCTACATCACCTGGAAAATGGGAGAAAATAACCATGGCAGTCAAATAAAACTCCAGGGCATGGCAGAATTTAGGGTGAATGGTCCAGCTGCCATCAGGTATCAGTGGTGCAATATTTCTGTGAGTCACAGTCCGGTTTGTGTAACACAGTCAGACATGCTGAAACACTGACAGTAAGATTCTTAGAAGATTAAATTAATTACTGTTTTAATACTTTGGTTGTAATTATTATTATTTCTTCCAAAGAAGGGAGCTAAAGAAAAGTGCCATTAAGAAGTTCTTGCCAGAATCTTGAAATTTGCTTCTACACTATCTGTATTCATCCCTGATATTATGCAGCTGTCTGCTGGATCGGGCTTAGATCCTGTGCTGTTCATTGGAATTCCATTTTTGCTTTTAGTCAGTGACACCACTTGGAAACCACTTTCATAGGTCACAGATCTCAGAAACCAGAAAGCTGACATTAAGATTGTGGAGTTTTTTAACCAAAAATCAAACCAAGTGTTTAGTTTTTCCATCAAGTCAAAAACTGCTAGGAGCTTTTCTTCCTTTGCTGTATTCTCTCTTTCCATATTTACAGCCCTGTATGGTCTGCTGAACAAGAGAACATACTGCAACAAATCTCAGCTGTAAAAATGTCTTTCTCAGAGCTGGTTGGGACATTCTGATTGTTGGCACAGTTTTATCTGTCTTTCCCTGCTCTCTTCTTCCTTCATTTAAATAATATGATAGATGAATAGAAATAAAAATGGAAGTCTCCTGTTATACCTTATTAAGTTGTTAGCAGTGACAAATATCTATTTTCTCAGAGAAGTCACCATTCTTCCTTTTAGCATCTTGCCTAGAAGATTTTCTGAAATAGGATGTCTTCCTTTACTCTCATGGAAACTTTGGAATTGTGTATCCTGTTACACCTGTTTAACTGGCTTATTTTCTCACTATTTTGTCGCTTAAATAGTGCGCATATATATATTTATATATATATATACATATTTTTAGAAATGCTACATTAATAGCATTTACACAGGTATCAGTAAGGTATTATACCTGATTTACATGTAGCTTACTGTACTGTCTTGTATCAAATCAAGTTTTAGTGCCTTTTCTGCTGAGCAGCAGCTGAATGAGGCTAAGATCTGTCAGATTCCTTAGCTCTGAGTAATTCCCATATAAGCCACCATTCACCATATGTTCTCCTGCTGTGTGCTCACTACATGACAAGAGCAACCAAACATCCATCCTCAGTGACTGAAGAGTGGTACTAGCTACACAGCAAGAAATTTTCAGGGGGTGAAAATCTCTGGCAAAAAAAAAAAAAAAAAAAAAAAAAAAAAAAATCGTGTTCATGGTGGAACAAAATAGCCAAGCACACAAAAAAGAGAAAGGCTCATTTGTCACACGTCTCCATTATTGACGTCTTGTGTCAAGTCAAAACCAGAACTTCTTGCATTGACAAGTGAGTAATGGCAGTGTACAGGAGGGAGGAAAAAAACAATCAAAAAACCAAACCCAACAAAAACCCCCAATCCAACAGCTAAAGGCATGCACAGGAATCTGAAAGCTTTAAATTTTCTCTTGGAAGTTCTAGGCTTTTCTCTTACACTAGCTGACCCACAGGTCAAACTCGACTACTTATCCTGCTCTGAGTCTTAAATGTCACTTGTTGGTAGAATTTGTCTGGAAATTAAATGGGAAAAAACCCGAAAAATTTAAGAAAGTAAACAAAATCACTGTGAATCTCCTATCTCTCTCTGTCTTCTAACTATCAAGCAGAAAACTAATTCTCTAAGTGCAAACAGTAGGTAAGTTTGAAAACAGCATGCTCTTATCTCTTCATCCCATACTGAGCTCAAAGTAATAAATTTTATGTCTGCATCTTTATTTGAAGAAATTTCAAACTTTTTCCCTATTTTATATAGACAGTGTTGATGACAACAATTTTAAATCACGTCAAGAAACCAAAAACTTAATACATAAAGTATATGAGTAGCTACATGCCAAACTCTAGACAAAATTCTTCTCTTAACTGGAATGTGGGTGAGTAAGCCTTGAAAATTGTCCAGTTTTCACCTTCATGTTCAGATTTTGCCTATTATGTGATAAACAAATTTAAAGTGCAAAATTTTCAATTAGTGTTTTCATATATATACAGGAAATTGAAAATCAAAGAGTTTCAAAATGAAAATAATCCACCTGTCTTGGTCATAGCTTTTCACATTTTCAGCCAATTTCAGTTGAATAACTAAATGTAAAAGACATGAATTCTATTGACACACTATTGGTCCCTCTGCTTTTGCAAAACTAGCAGAAGAAATCTTGTAAAGTCCATAAAATAAACTAACAGAGAAACATTTATATATTGCTTGAGTCTTAAACACGAATTCTGCTTTTAAATTGTATTCTTCTTCTCCAATATCTGTGTTATATAGAGCTATTGGTATGATTTATATTTATTCTGAGCATGTATATCCACTTGAAAGAGTGCCTATGAGGAATGCTTAAACTGTGTGGAAGGCACAGATTAAATCACATCAGTACTGCTGAGTTCAAAAGCAAGGATTTTCATGTATTTTTTCTGCTATCTAGTTTCCTGCTGATTCAGAAATATTTTCATAATTTTACATTCTCTTCTGGCCACATGTTAGTCTCATGGATTTTTCAGGACAGATTATAGATTAAGAAAACTCAATCTCAGAATATAGAATACTGACATATAAATGGTTTTATTAAAATTATTTTTGTAAGAATTAAAAAAAAAAAAACTCAAGAAAATTACATAACATCCAAGGTATTAAAATGAAGTACTTTAAATTGTAGATGGATCTGCAACTATTTCCCCTTCATTTAAAAAAAACAAAACAAAAAACTTAGAATAGTCTATTATTCAACATCTTGAGTACATTGACTATGTTAAATTATTCAATTTACTTCTACTATGTAATTGTCATTCTTTTAATTATAGAATGAAAAAAAACTATGAAGGGATAACTTTAAAACGTTATACTTTTATATTGAGACTTTTTTACATTTCAATTTTGTTACATATATATTTTTTCTTATTCTATTTACAATAATGATAAAGTTCAAGACTTTTACCTCTACATTGAAATGAAAGTAAAATATAATTTTGTCGTCAAAGAAAAATTATTTTTTTCTTTTCTTTTCTTTTCTTTTTTTCTTTTCTTTTCTTTTCTTTCCTTTTCTTTTCTTTTCTTTTCTTTTCTTTTCTTTTCTTTTCTTTTCTTTTCTTTTCTTTTCTTTTCTTTTCTTTTCTTTTCTTTTCTTTTCTTTTTTTATGCTTTGTGTTTTGCTTGGTTTGCTTTGCTTTGCTTATTTTTGCATCTTGTATGTTATTCAGTCATGCTGGACCATCTAAGGGCTTTCATGCTCCTTACAAATCTCTGAATAAGGTTACTGAAGTGTTACAAAAAACGGCTCTGCAATTTCTATACGAGCTATATTTCTCATGTTAAGAATTTTATTACAAAGGTCAGTACTGACTAAATATCTTGTGGAAATAAGATGATAATACAAGTGCATATGACTGCAGCAGTTCAGCCAAATCTAAGACTATGGAAAATCTGAGAGATAGCAATGATAGTTTGAAGGACAGACAAGGGAGTTATTTTCAGTGATACACTTGTAAGTCTGAAATAATTATTTTTTTCTCAAATTTCAGTGTCTAACCTATGTTAATAAGTAAGATCTTTTATAATGACAAATCTGAATTTTAAGAGAAAATTAGACATAAAAAATAGATGGATTCTGCCATATGCAAACATTCAAATTGCTAGGTACATGGTTTCAGAGAGCAAAGATAAGTATTTTTTAAATTTCGGATTTAGAAAAGGTGAACGTTTCTGTTTCCCAGTTAAAAACTTAGGAGATCAGAGCTACTTTTGATGATCTGTGGATAGTTCTGACACAGAGTAGTGAAGTAAAATATTTGCCTGTGTCTATATTTCATTCTTTATGATCACTACCTTTCGATATTTTTGCATACTATGATTGAGATATGAAAGATAAACCAACAATTAATAGTTTTAAATGCCATGAGAAAAAAAAATATTTTTTATGGTTAAAAATCCAAAATGAAGAATCAGGGATCTTTGGTGACTTCAAAGTAAAATAGAATGCAAAAGCATATGCTCCCTACTGAAATAAAGTATCTATTTTGAAAAAAACTCCATATTTTAAAAAGTTAAAATACTGATTGTGTGAAATTAAAATTTAAATTTCAGTTATATAATCTGTATTTACACACATCTAGGTATATGAAAATAATAAATCGACATAAATGTCATGTTTTTTGATGATGTATTAGATGCAAAAAAAAAAAGTTGTCTTTCATACAAGATACCAAAAATGTTTAAAAAATAGATTGGAAACAGAGTGTATTTCATATACAAAATACATTCTAAAAACAACAAAGCTAAATGAGCACTGTAAACAACAGACACCATGGCCTGAATTGCAATGTATTACTTCTGGCAATTTTACCCTTAGTCAGTTATTATATCAGTTTCCATCTATAAATACCTACTCTTTATTCTGTATAAATACCATTTAGCTCAAGGAATTCACAGGCACAGACAGGTACAAGCTATATGCCAGGCCCCATTGCAGGTGCTGTAAAACAGGGCCATGTCTGGGGTAACTGCATCAGCTGCCTTGTGCCACACAACCATTTTAGGAGGAGAAGTAAAGTACAGTAGTGAACATAACTGCAGCAACTCAGTGACATTTCCAGAGTTGATGGGAAAGCTCACCAGCTTGGTGCTGGGACCTGTCCACACAAACAATTTAGTAGTTACAGATTTCTGATCCATTTTATTAACTTTTATAACAGTGACTGCAAATCAACTAACATTTTGGGATAACCACTTGGCATGGCTTTTTGCAAAGAAAGCCAATCCTCGTTATGAAGAGATCTGAATGGCAGGTCACTTGTTCAATGACTAGGAGAGACCTCTTTTATGACTGAAAACAACCTCCTAGTAGCTGAAGAGTGCCAACAAGAGAGCTGGAGAGGGACTTTTTACAAGGGCATGTAATGTCAGGACAATGTTAGAGAATGGCTTCAAGGGCAATGTAATGTTAGGGAATGGCTTCGAGCTGAAAGAGAGTAGATTTGGATTAGATTTTATGTTGACTGCAAGGGTAATGAGTCACTGGAACAGGTTGCCCAGAGAAGCTGTGGATGCGCCATCTGTGGAAGAGTTCAAGGCCAGGCTGGATGGAGCTCTGGGTGAGCTGGTCTGGTGGAAGATGTCCCTGCCCCTGGCAGGAGAGATGGAACTAGATGATCTTTAAAGCCCCTTCCAACCCAAACCATTCTGTGATTCTCAGAATACACTATATTGAAATGCTGTGATTCATTAAAGTGAAGGAGTTTAAATATATGATTAAGAGAAAGTGAGGAAAAAAACCTCACTGTAATTGAATGATAAGCAGATACACTTTGTTATGTCTGAGGAGTTACTCTGAAATATTAGCAGGAACCACTTAAATAAGGAAATTTTGTAAGTATATGAATTACAGGAAAATTATGAATGCTTAAAAATTTTTCAAGGAGTGAAAATTCTTCAGAATATCTAATTCATTCTGCTTACATAGCAAAGGGCTAGAAAATGTGTATACAAATGCATATCTCAGAGGTACCTTGCATATTTAAGGGGGAAATATATTGCACATAATATTTACAACAGAATGCCTTAAATTGCAGCACTCTGTACAGTTCACAGATTGACCATTTTATTACCCAGAATCCTGATATAGGATCAAGACATCATTCTTGTGTGTTACTTGAGTGGGATATCATGCTGTTCACATTCTACTTGTAATTGATGATGACAGTCATGAGACAGTGCTATATTTGATTTATACTGTTTATTGAACTTGAAGATTTAGCCTGAATCTCCTATCCAGTTTTTATAATCTTCTTTTAAGTGTAGAGCTCCTGGATATTGAACCCCTTGTAATTATGATAACTCTGCGTGACTCTAAAAACCTTGAAGATTAACATGTTAGATGAGTCAGGGAGGATGTTGGGGATTCAAATTTCAAAGAGAAGGAATACAAAAATTAGTATGTTAGTTTAGCATCAAGCAGGGGTCAAAACAGAGTTTTTTCAGCCTTTGGTGTAATTAATAAATTTTTGTCCTAATTTTTTTTAGAAATAAGTGAATGATTCATTGGGGATTTACACTGGCCTTTGAGCAACATCATGACAGAAGTACTCTCTTTCAGAGGATCAGGTAGACCACCTGACAGAACAGCTAATCTCTAAATGAAAGCCATATATTTCAATCATCTCGTTTAGAAAGAGTTTCCTATAATGTATTCAGTGATTAGCATAGTTGGAAAAAAAGATGCAAGTCCTTTGAAAATGTGAGTCATTGGGAACTTGTTGGTTCATGTGAAAACATATTGAACACACATAGGGCACATATTGATATCTCAGTATCAACCTCACACAAGTATCTCTTTAATGTCCAACTAGTTATGCAGATGAGAAAGACTGGAATTATTCAAAATCTAACAATTTAGTCATAAAAACATGGGTTTTCAAAGTCTTTCAAAGGTTCCTTCTGAAAAGTCTTCAAGAATTTATAACATAAATTAACAAGAAAGATACTTATGAATTAATAGCTGCCCACATGCAAGAAACAAAGACTAGGAAAAATCTTCCGAATATTTAGTCAGTGTTTATGTGTAAAATAATCACCAACAGAATATCAAATTCTATTCTGAAAACTGAGTTTTATAATAAATGTCTGTGTGATACAGATTAAGTTGTGAATGCTGATGTCCAAATATTTTCTAATGATGAAAAAATTTGGAATAATGCTATTTTTAAAATTTAAAAAAAACCAAAAACACTGCATAGGCAAGAATGTTATTAAAGCTGTCTCTTGATACTACTGGTACCTAAAAATCAACACCAGCTAATAAAAAGAAACACTCATGAAAAACCTTTTAAAATTTTAGCTATAGTCACACATAACATAAGCCTAATTCAATTATTGAGGCCCAGAGAATATGTTTTGGAGATATTCTCCATAGGTTGTTGAAAAAAAAAGGACTGCTGAGAGCTATCCAACAGTAATGATGAAGAATGTTAGGAAGGTTTTTGAAGGAAGTTGCAAAGCGCCACTTACAAATTTGTATCATGATCGTACTTGAAAGTCATATTTATGCAGGCAGATCACCTACAAAAGACAATGCAGTAGAACAAACAGGGCACACAGAAGGGCAAGACAGATTATTAAAAGTATTTTTAAAAAAAGTATTAAAAACAAAGTTTTCACAAGAGTTTTTTGTTTTGCCTAGAACATAATGAGGTTTTCTGAAAGGTATGTAAAACCATGTTAATCAGGAAAAAGTGACTAAGGAATGATTACTTTCTGTTTCTCATCACAGAGAACCTAGGGGGAAAAAAGATAATTTTATCATTGGTTTAGAAACAAACGAAAGATTTTTTTTCTTTTTTTGACAATTAAAAAAATGTAAAAATAATTAATGGGGAATATTTCCAGGAAAATAAATATTATTGTCCAGACAGAATGCCAAAGTTCCTAAATGATCAGTCAAGAAAAGTCAGATGAGTGATCTCGCTAGAGTTTCTCTCAGCTTTGATTTTTTGTTTTTTCCTGACATTCTTATTTGAATCATTATGGGAAATAAGGCCTTAGACTAAATGGCTTGTCTCTGTGTGTCTTTGTGTATTCCTAGAGTCATACCCTTGATCATTATATTTCTGGATTGATAAAGACTATCTTCGAGGTAATCATAAATCCTCCTCCAGCACTTTTTAAACTCTTTATCCTATCTCAATCTGACTGGTAACATTTTTTACCTAGGAATACTAATGCTACACATGGTTACAGAGAATTCTGCTTAGTTAAAAACTGGAAATCAGATAAGAAAGGGAAGACTAAGCGTCCACCATTCCTAAGTGTACACCCTTCAGTTCAATTTTAGATCTAGAAAACAGCAAAGTCGGGTCTCACTGAAAGTTCATTGAGTTATAATATAGATTAGCAAATACAGAATATGTAGAGTTGGGAGGGGCCACTGGGACCATCTAGTTCAATTTCTTGCTAAAAGAGGGACTATGTTTAAGAGCCTTATGCATACAATAAGGAATTTGAATCTTCAAGGCTTGCTAAATCAGAGAATCTAAACTTCCTATTCCCCAGGATTCACAATTCTTTTATGATAGCTGTGTATGGAGTACAATAAAACTTTGCACTTTCATGTGGTGTGAAATTGTCACAAGCACTTTTATTTCCAAAATGTTATATCATAAATGTTTTAGTCTGTTGTGTAATAAATTAAATTTCAATTAGTAAATTGAGTCAAGAAGAGCTGGCATTCAGTGTGGTACCTTTGTCTATGTGTGTAAGTTGCATCATAAAAAGGATTTCTGTGAAACCTAAACTGAATGAAAGGTAAGGGAATAACTGTTACCATAATACTGAGTATATAAAATTGGAAATTTTTGAAACTATTCTACCATTACAAAGGTAAGGTAGTCTTTTCATGATAAAAGCAAAGTTCAATAAGTTTTTTATTACAGCTTTGCAAAATTTGTGGCAAATTACAGTAAATTATCTAAATTTTGATAGGATGACATTACTGTATACAAAGAGAATAATAATAATGTCCTTTTCATGGTTCATCTCTAGACATGATAAAAGGTGGGATAAAAGCAAGAATTATCTGTGGACATATTGAAACATCCTCATTACTATCTCACATTTTTCATGCAGAGGAAGCACTTTTCTGTGCTCTACCTTACACCCTTTATTCCTTCTAGCAGGCATATATCCTCAAAGCCACCAGCTGCACATTAATTCATTATCATTTTCACCTGTGGCTTTTTTTTTTTTTTGCTCATAACTTTTTAAATTTCAACAAGTCCTGACCAAACATAAAGTGATTCATTTGGCACCAAAAAGTACAAAGGTTCATTCAAAAATAAGCATCTTCTCCTGATAAACATTGGAAGATCACAGTGACCTGAAGACTGATAATACCTGAAGACCTGAGTCCAAGCTCTTGGACTTTAAAAAGGAAACCAAAAAATATAAAGATTTTAATCAAATATCTCTTTGATATAGAATAATCTTTGTGGATTATTTTCATTGCTATTTTGCCACTTACCTGGGCATCACATTACTTTTATAATAAAAGGAGAAAGTCAGAGGCAATGGGCACATCATAGGACAGTATGTGCTGCAAAATTACTTTCTGTATGAAGAAAACATTTGATGTAATGCTCTTTCTTTGCTGAAACAGAACTCTTCCCATGAGTAGGAAGGAGATTATCTGTTAGAACATCATGATTATGAAGCTGAATCAGGTTTTTTTTCTGTTTTAACAACATTAGAGCTTTAAAGTTTGTAAACTACTAGAAATAGTATTAGTATTGAAATTTAGATTTCCCAACTAATATATCCCTAAATCCTAACTTTTCTTAAAAAATTAGTGCAAAGAAATGATAGGATAAAAATAATTCTCTTCTATAGAACAAAACCTGGAGATGGAATAGAAAACAGATGAGTTTTGGAAAATAAAATCCTTGCACAGCATTGATACCAAAATTAGAAAGCTTTTGGTGTATTTAAAAAGAATATTAAGGTGAAAGTTCCAGTCCTAAATTAGTATGTTAGAATAATTCAGGTGAACTGAAAAGAAAACAGACAAAGATGGGCCATTCTGCTTTTTTCCTCCTTTAGTGAAAGCACAGAACTACTGAACTGATGACTTCATAAATATCTGCAATATAGCTGGTCCCAGTACCAAGTATGACAGCTTTCAATAAAACATTCATTGTGATGCTTTGAGGTCTTCAGAGGTACATAAAATAGTTCCCAAACTGCACATTACATGCAGTTTTCCATTATACACTGCACAAAATGTCCTTGACATTCAAGGGTTTGCCATACATATTTTAACATGCATCACTCCAGGGTGTATTTGAAAATACCCTCCACTTGCCTTTAATAATAATGACTTGTCAAGTAGAATCCAGATCTTGGTTAATCTAACATAATACGGACTTGATGGTTTTTATTAACTGTCAAATGGAGCCCAGTAGCCGTCAGAAAAATTTTTCCCTTCTGTCATGCATTTGTTCCCAGCGTGTTTCATTTTTGACCACTGATGTAAAAGGTTAATAAAGTGCAGTATTAAATGCCATTAACATTCAATATGCATGGCAAGTGAATAATTTTGCAGATCTTTTATTTTAAAGATGTTGGGACGTTAATGTGGCTATTCTGCAGCCTTGCAGAAGTGTACCATGCTGCATACATTTGCAATTTGTCTGTGAAGCCTCTCTACCACATTAGACTGAACTTTTATTAAAATTCACGTGACTGATTCATAAATCCAAAGGGTTTATCTTGCTTCCAGGTCTATCACCTTCCCTCTTTTCTTTTCTTGCTCTCAGAAATTATGATTAATCTAATATTCTTTCATAAACATTTTATCTTATGTCAATCATAAAGTGATCATAGAAAGCAAACAGAAGGTCAGATTATCAAATATCTATTTGCTGTCAGTATGAGGCTGGCTATCAATGAATACAATGTTTGCTTTTTCTCCACAGTGTTATGCTTCTCAAATAAAGAAAGCAAGTCTAGCCCCCTTATGACTATAAACAAATTGCCTGAGCAGCAGTCAAGGTTATTAAAAATTCGAAAAGTTAGATCAGAGATACAGCTGATGTAACTATCACAGATTTGATGTAATAATAGCACAAAAATGTTCGACTGAAAACTGTTCTGCCTTTATGTTAGTGACACTGGCAAATGAATTTAATAAAAAAAATCATAGAATGAGATAAGAAGTAGTATAGTAGGCTTATCTAGAGAGTATTAACCTGTTCCTCAAACATACTTATTGAAAATGAATTCTTGATATTTTTTTCATATAACTGTTAACTTTCTAGACCCTCAAATGCCTTCACTAACCAGGATAACGACAATGTCATTATGTTCAACATGTTTAGCTATTACTTATCTACCTGCTTATATATCTTCTTTAAAAAACATATTTAGATTTCAGCTCAAACCAAAATATTTATGCTTATCTTTTAAAATAAACCTCTTCATTTGAAATTGTCAACTGACACAAAATTTCCTACCAGTCTAATCAGTAATAATATTAATTCCTTGTCAACCTAAACATGTCAAACATGTTCATAGTGTGTGTCAATATTGCTACAAACCATCTTTCAGTTACCTCTTCTAATACTGATCACCACTAGGGAAATAATTTTTCCAGTTACTTACTCAGTGTCCACCCTTCACTGTTTGTCAGTTCTATTTCTTCTTATATAGGTATAATACAAGTCTACGAACTTGTAACTTTCTACTTTCAGAAATGTGAAAATCAGAGTTTGATCAGTAATTTTAAGGCTGACTTAGAAAGGTAACTGGTATTCTGCTTATGACTAGAAGCAAGTATCAACATTAGTGTCATTGGTTGTCCGTGTGAGAATCAGACAGATGAGATGTACTGATTTCTTTTACTGTACTGTGTGTTTAAACAGAAAAAGGAAACTTAATACTTTTTTTGTGGGTTTTTAAAGTATCAATTTAGGATGAGGAGAAATGAATGACAACTTATGTTTTTAAGGACTATGTGAAGTCAGCTTAACTTTAGACCATTTCTGAGCTATTTAGTAATTTTGTTGGTTCTTGTCAGTTTCCTAGGAGACGGAAAAAAATCATTGATATCCTCCCCTCTTGCCTGGCAGGATGTTTAATCATTTAAATGTCCAATGTATGTGGCTAAGTTACAATCCAGTGTTTAGTTGAAACTAGGTCAACAGATCAAACTTGCAGTTTGAAGGTAAGCTCTATTGATGAGTGACACTTCCTGCCCAGGTGATCATGAGCAAGCTCTTGCCTTAATGAAGTTCCAGCTCCTATTTGCTGCGATCTTCCGTGAAGATAAAATGAATTACTTAACCTCTGAGACTGCACAACACAATATGCCGTTTTCTGGCCATGCAAAACCTTGATATTTCCAGTAGACGTTGCTGCACGTCTATACTGTTTTCTATATTTTGATGTTATTAATACAAAAAAGATTACCTATTTTTGTTAAGTATCTCAAAAATAGTTCTTTAGAGATAACTATTACTAGTAATATATTCACAGATATTAATTATTCATGAATAAAATTTCACATGGTCATTCCATCAGCTAATTATATATGAAAACTTATTTGCTTGCTGAATTATTGCTTGCCAAAGAGCACTTTTGGCAAACACAGCATCTTAACACTGCCAATTATTTTCTTTCATATACCATATGGAAAAGAAAATCCTGAATTAATGTTTGGAAAAGATGCAATAATTACTTTGTTATGAGATGGGGCGGTTGTATTGTATCATATCCCATTGTGTTGTTAATTGGTTTCCACCAGCATAAAGAATCTAATCATACAATGTGCTCCAAATGCAGGATATTCCATACATTTGGTCTCATATTATGACAGAAATTGACTTTTGATGATAATAGACAGAGAACGTGTTGCCAGCTTATATTATTTGGACCTGTCTCAGTCCTAACATGCTCTCAGTGCTAACAGGCTCCCCTCAAAATGAAAAAAATAAGGCAGGAATTCTTTCATTGGGTACTAACCATGAAAAAAGTGGCATAGGGAAAAGAAGAACAGTTATGAAAGGAATGATAATTAGTACAGAACTTGTAAGAATGGCTGAAAGCTATTTAAAGTTTTACTAAGCATGTTTTTTGTCCTATTAGGATGTTTTTTTCTGTCCATCAGCATCATTAATCGATACTAAATTTCTAGTTTTAATAAATCATGTTTATATTTTAAAATAAAATATAAGGATTTTGTTGAAAGAATACCAAGAATATTATGCCTTTTACTACATTATTAAATGTTAACTTTCGTTTTTCTCCCATAGTGGTGGGACTGCAGTACTGTTCGACCAAAGCTGGGTGAGATGTAACTCAGAGTGGTGTGATAGGTTGACTTGGGAAGAAGAAACTCAGAGAGAGGTTTTCTCTAAGAGAATTTCCTCTGTGGGGGTTGGGACACCTGCAACAGCCAATTAGAGAAAGTCAGTTCGCTCCGTGCACACACATTTTGAAGGAGGTAATCCGGAACTGGGGCTCTTTGTCTTTCCAGCGGCTGAGCAGGTAACACCAACCCGAGCTTCCCCCTCCCCCATGCAGGGGAGAGGCTCGGAGGCCGCTTGGGCCCCGTTTGCCAACGAGGGGGACCCGATGGCCGGGGGGAGAAAAAGTTGTGTGATAAAACCTTCACGGCTTCTTCCTCCACCAGCCTACGGCTCTGGCGTGGGGGAAGGCTGACTCTTTATGCTGCCGGCCGGGCCGGGCCTGCCCGGGTGGCCATGAGCAGTGTGGGGCTGCAGCCCAGCCCCACAAAGGCTGATTAACACCTCAGCTGCCCCCCCCAGCACGGCCTGAGACTGGCCCAACTTTGGTAGTTGTGTTAAACTTTTAACTCTTTAGTGCTCAGATAAGATTTGCAAAGCCTCCAGCCTTTCCTTTGAATATGAAAGGGAATAAGAAGATTTCTGAAGTCAGTGATGTAAGAGCTAAGTTTTTAAGATGGAAGGAGAATGAGAAGATGCTGAAATGGCTGAAAATCTTTTTGTAAAATTGTAGGGATGAACTGATGTACTGAATATTCCTATAAACCATGGAAAGAGACATGGGGGGATGGAAATGTTCCATTTAATAGATGATTTGACCAAAGAGCACCTGTGTTGAGAATTTCTGCCCTGAGAAAAGAAGGGGATTTTGGTTTTCTGAAGATGAAGCCTGAGCAGAGAGAAAGGAATCAGAGAGAATCTTCATTGTCAAACATTTCATTCTTAAAAGTAATACCCCATAGGACAGACATGGCCCACATCTACAGCTTTGGGATGGCTGTAGAATTGGGAGGAGTGTCACGGTTGCAGGTTCCCGGGCGGATGCAAATCGTGAAAGATAAAACCACAAAAGGACTGTCTTCTTCCTTCTTGTGGGAAAAATCCCTACAGCTACAACAAAAAGGGGCTTCTCTCGCCAAAAGTGAACTGAGAACGACTAAATTGGGGACTGACCGAAGTATTTGTTATATGTTTGTTTTGTTGTTATGAAAATTGGGAGAGGGAGGGAAGGAGTGATCTGAAAAATCTTATTCTGAATATTTTTTTCCTTTGTCTTTGTTTGTGTAGTTAATAAATTTTCTTTTATACTCTCTCAAGTTTTAGGCCTGCCTTGCTCTTTTGCTCCTGGTTCTGTCTCACAACAGAAAAAATAAGTTTATTTAAATTGGCAACTCAAAATGAAAACATTAATTTGGTGCGTTGGCCAGGAAATCAAAATTAAAACAAGACAAGTGGGTATGGTGGGAGACAGTGTGGGAACTTCTTTGTGCTTCCACTCTGCAACACATATGAAATCTCCAATTGTTGAAGAGATACAAAGCGGGGAAATGCTCTGCAAAATTCATCGTGTTCTAGTGACTGTCATTAGAATAGAATATTCTGTTACTTGAATACAAAACAGCTCCTTGAAGTAAGTGGACTTATTCTGCTGAACTGCAAGGGATGTACTCAATACTTAGAGCAGCAAAATAAGAAAAAGGATTTGACCTCCTGTTCAGCACTAGGGATTTTCAGCTTCTGAGTT
This sequence comes from Acridotheres tristis, assembly GCA_037013685.1. NCBI lineage: Eukaryota > Metazoa > Chordata > Aves > Passeriformes > Sturnidae > Acridotheres > Acridotheres tristis. Next base: position 95,810,758 of record CM072886.1, on the reverse strand, counting down.
TAATCTAAATTCTCCTTTAATCACTGTATTTATAAATATATTTTTAAATATTTGTGATAAATCTTCATACCAGCTTTTCAGAAGAGATGAAGTTTCAGGCATAGCCAAACAGAAGAAAAAATTGCATAGCCAAACAGAAAAAAGCCCTAACTATCCCCTTCCCCCATTGCCACTTATATCATTGCAAATGGGCAAAATTGCAAATAGACTTTAAAAATTTGAAAAAAAAAAGGGGAATTGCTTAATACAAAACTGTATTTTTACACAATTTCAACAAAAAACTGTATTTTTACACAATTTCAACAAAAAATATTTTAAAAATAATAACATTTTAAAATAGCAACATTTTTAGAGTGGCCATAAGAAATTTCAAAATGAACTCTCAGTGGAGGTAATTCATGCCTTGTTGCATTGATGGTGACATCCTTCAGCCTCATAGCTAACAGTGGTACATTAACTATGAATTAATGCCGTACAGTTTATGCCTTACCATACCTTATTGCTTAATTAAAATGAACCAGTTTACTAAACTGGAGAGATGAAGCTTCACCCCCTACATGCCTGAATGAGTCTTTGAGCAGCACAAAAGTCGCTTACAACTTTCTTCTTGTCAAGCCTCTCACAGTAACTATTCACTGTGAGAGATTTGTTGGCTGTTCTTGAATACAGTCACTGCTTTCGTGCTGTGGCAATCCATGTATTTGCAAGATAATGAGTTGTGGGAATGCCTAGATTCTGCACCCCTACCTTTGCTTTTAGTTGTCCTCCTGCCACAATAAAACGACTCTTTGGAAATATATGCTAAATAATTATTTCTGAAACAGCAATATATTTTACTTTTGGTACTTTGAATGCAACGCACTGTCAAAAACAGTGCTTGCTTACAAAGCCACAAGTTTCAAAAGAAACATTTCCTCACAGAATTGCTTAGCTAATATTCATTTGAAGCTGGAAGGTAAAATCTAGATGTGGAAATAATATTAATGCATTTGCTACAGAATGATTCCCAATCTCACAGAATGTGAGTTGATAACAGAAAATGGTAGACTTGAAGTACTAAAAGGTTTCAAAGATAAACTAATGTAATTAATGAAGACATAGCTTACTGCTAGTGACATGGCCTTGTCATGTTTCAATAATTTTAGAAGCTTATATGGCCTATAATGTCATTATCCCAAAATGATTCATTAATCATACCAATTTTTTTTGACTTAATTAAAAAAATTGTTTTTCCTAAATTGATGGATTTTTTTTACACACCATTTCTTTTTCAAGATCCTACTTTATACAAGTTATGTTCCCTATGCTATCTTTTTCTTTAGTGTTCTTTCCATCAACCTCCTAGCAACAAGAAAGAAAAGTTTGCTATAGTTCTGTCTACAACTGGGGAAACTGGTCAGAGTATTTAATAATACCTTTATCCTTCCCTTCTTCACAAAATGCTCAATTGTTTTTTCTTATTTTGCAGCTGGTTCGCTGCAGGTAACTAGCTGGAAACAACTACAGACAGGAGTTGAAAAAGCTGTTGATGCCAATGAGGTTATTACCAAAGTGATAATAAAAATTACCACAGTTTTAATTTTAAACTTTCAAACTTACAGCTTCTCCAGCATAAATATAATTTTCATCATCCTTCAGTGAAAGGGTTATCCACTTCAATGAGATTTCAAAATGGTATATTTATTTCCATTATTATTGCTTCAGTAGGAAACTTATCATTGCTTTTATAAAATTATGACCTCTGCTTTTTCTTCTACTTTTATCCTTCTAAATGTCCATTTCTTTCACTAAATAATGGTTTGAGTACATTATCAAACCTTTTTGTAACGATTCATGCAGAGTAGAGATACGTTTTTTCATTTGCCTAATCAGTATCACACTTTTCCATTTTCCTAGATTATTACCCTTGCATGTGTCAGAATACTTCTGGGGCCAATGAATTCAGCTAACAATTAAAATAAAAATGCAAAATGTTAGTTGCAGGAAATGATTAATTTCTGTCCAAAATATCCTCAGCAATGTGGTGACAGGCATTTGATATTATAAATGGATTTTCTTAATACACATTTTGGCCCTGGCTAATACAGGAGTGCTCAAAATAGAATACTTAGTCATATTTGTGGGTATGCGAAGGGCACAGTATGAAAATAATTGGATTTGAAAAAAGGTCTCTAGAAGGTCATAGCTCCTGATGGTGCTTCATATAAAATTTACATGGTAAAAATTTTAATTATAGTTTGGACAGATACTAACACATAGAGCGCAGACTAATGCTGGCTAAGGCTTCCTCTTCTAAAGCTTTTTTCAGTTGTTGATTGTTTTGCTAAACTTTAGACATTTGGAGTGAATTGTACATGCTGCATGACTTTGATTACAAATTTTGACAAAAAAGGATCCACAGGCTGCAAAAATGCATATAGAGGAGAAAATTCAATGACATTATTGACATGCATTCAGGAGAGATCTGTTAAATATTTACTGCTGAACTCTGAGTTCAGCATTATCATGAGTTGAGCTGAGTTGCATTTCATCCAGAGAGGACACACAGTTTCTATTTGCTGAAGAACTCAGCCTCCAAAGAAGTAATCAGCCATATCCAGAACTGACCTGAACTTGTACTGCTTCACATGCACAGACCTGAAAAACGAGACATATGTTTCTTCATGATTTATTCCCTCTCCTTTAAGCTTCAGGAGAGTGAGGAGTGAATGAAATCACAGACGACAGAGAAGCTGAGGGACAAATGAGAGTGTGGTGGATAAGAAGTGGGTATAAGGAGAACTGTGTTATCTGAGAGAGAAGCAGAATGGCTGAATCAGTAGGGAGGAAAGCTATTTGCTGATAGGGAATTCAGAGATGCATTAGTATTGTACAAAAGAAGAATTATTATCCCAGGGTTCAAGAGCAAGACAGCAGAAGTGTTGAGGAGAAATAGGATTAAATGAAGTTAAAACACGAAGAGTAGAGGCAGAAATATGTTTTGGGTCTTGTTTCTCATTTGGCAGTCTCATCTACAGCTGTATCTGCAAAGTCGTGAGATCCTACATTAATTTTCTGACAGAGAAGGCTCTCTAACAAAATACATTACTCTCTCTGAGTACCATTTCCAAGTTTAAAAAAATAATAATGCTCTGGTATGATTTCTTCATTTATTTCAAAGATTTTTTACTTTTTAAAGGAAATTGTATCTAAGAATCATGTAAGTAATTTTAAAGTCAACCTTGAATTGTATAATATTATCAGTGACATTTTCAGCACTGCATTACTACTTGAAACTTTCTCCAATCATGTATTATTAGCATATTTTGAAAGACAGAGCAGCTCTCTTTTCAAAGGTCACAGCTTCTCAGTTCAAAAGGAACTGGGGGGGAAGAAAAAATAAAACAAAAGAATGGTGAAAAAAATGAGGATGAAAAGAAGAGAACTTAAGCAGCAGAAGCTAATCTTTGAGTAAGAAGAGAATTAAATTCACACCGAAATCTTGAGCTATTTTTGGAGTGGTTTAAGTGACATTTGGTCCACTGACAATGTTGTAAGACAAGAAAAATTTCATTTCCACTCAGTGTAAGTAAGTGTAAGCAAGGAATTTCTAAAAATGTCTGGGTAGGCTTTTGAATTTCAACAATTATACTCATTCAGGGGCAGCTTTGTTTAAAAAAAAAAATAAAATAAAAACAACAACAAACAAAAAAAAACCTCTTGCACATAAATAAGTAATATTTTACAGAGGGAAGTGGTTTATATTTGAAATCCATGGGGATATATTAATTACAGAGTGTGGTGCATTTTGTCTCATAGTTCATTCTTTTTCATGTGACTGAAATTGTGGCAGTTTTTGAAATACTTCTGTTTCCTTTTTAGCAGTTCTTCAAAATAGAGAATGGTTAAATTCCAGATACCTATTTTTTACACTTGTTTATAGCATAGGTTTGCAGAAATGTAACAACTGCGGTGTTCCTCTGAAATCAAAGTTAAAAAACACTGCCTATTGGCAACATTTAAGCATTCTTCCAGCAGTGGAAACAAGTGTGTCGCAGTCAACAGTCCTAGAAAATATTTGAAGTTTGGCATCACTGTCGAGGCACTCAGCCAATCACTTTCTAACCTGAAGGTATAAACAGACAGACTGCAGTGGGGGCTTGCAGGAGCACTTGAACCTCAATACAGCAGGTGACAACAGATATAGTAGAGAACAGATATATGTGGGACAAACGGAAAGCTGCTGCTCATTTATCTGTCTCAAGGAAATGCTATTATAGATCAGCGGTTCCTTTTGCTTTCCCATTTTTCTGTAATCATTGCATATCATTGGGAAAAAATAGTCACAGTGCATTCTTAGGTATTTCTTTACTTCATAGTTCATGGAGAGGATTTCTTGTAGCATTTGGAAGAACTTTTCTTCATACAATGTAAAAGATGAATGATAAATTGTGATTAGAATGAAAATAATGTTCTCTAATGTTTTTTTAAGTCAAGCAGCAAATAAGAAAAGTGACTGGTAATTCATTATGATTTTCATGTCTATCAATAAAATACCTGAAGCAAGAGAATCTCATAACATTTTGTAGCCACCTTTCTTTCATTAACTGAATTTGCTTTGTGGATAATTATGTAAATGACAATGAGTCTTTTAGCACACTGATTTTCCTATAAATTCCTGGAATTCCTATAATTCCCATAATTTCCTGGATAATAAAAAAATAGGTTTAAGCATGTTTTTAGATGTAAAGTATTCTTTTGGAGTTCTTTCCTCCTTGAATATTGTTAACTATGCTGTGAATCACAAGCATACAGAAGGGGCAATTCAATTATTGTGCTGCAAACATTCTAAATGCTTTCATTTAGAAAGTTTTGTTTCATTGCTGAGTTTCCAGCAATATGCTAGATTAGTCCATGGGAAGAAGTCTCACTCAGGGTATCCTATACGTGGTACTCCTATTATTGACAGTGTTCATACCGATGTCTTATTTTAGAGGGAAGACATATTTCATTAATCTGAAGCTTCATCATCCATGTTTAAACTGCAATATTATGGTGGGTTGACCTTGTCTGTCTGTTATTCCTTTTCTTTCCCTCCTCAACTAAGCTCGTGAGCTGAGATAAAGGTAGGGAAATCACTTACTGATTAATGCTAGAGGATGTTTTGCTCCAAAGAAGATGCACTTTCTCAGAAGTTGCTCCCCATGGTTGTGGGGCTCAGCTGTGCCCTGTGGTTTGTTGGACCAAGCTGCATCTGGCTAGGTAAGGGTCAAGGAAGCCCCAGGCTGTCCTCAGAAAGTCTGCCCTTCAATTCCCCTGCTGCCAGAGCATGGGCACCTGCAAACCCATGTCGACATTTTCTGTACCATTTTGAAAACAAAAAACTGTGCCTTTACTGAATATACAAATAAATATTCGATGTAATAAATTACAAACAGCTAATAGTATATGTGAGAAAAGACATCTTGTTATAGCTTTATACAGAATAGCAAGAAAGATTAAACAAAAATATATTACATTCAAAGTTTGCAAGGATATTAAATATTTAAATCAGGTAGTTCAAGAATATAATATATCCTTAGCAGAAAAGAGTTTGATTCATTAATTTAAAATCAAGAAATAGGATACAGAAAAACAGAGCAGAATTTTCTTTTTGACAGTCTTTTTTGGTTGTCAAAAAGACAATATCTTTTTGCTGTTTTCCCATCTTGGCACCATTAAGAAAATAATACTTGCCACGAAAAGTTTGGTAAAACCAAATCCACCACATCCTGGAACATAGGAAAAAAAAAAAAGATGAGCAAGGCATGAGAAACTATAGGAGGTCCTGTGAGATGAGCAAGTGTAATTAGGTTGTCAGTAACATCTAGATGAAAATTAATATCAGTTCTCTTATTATGAACTAAACCTGTGAGACCCTACTTAATCTGCAAAAAAGGTCTGCGAAACTAGGACACACAGAGCTCAGAGGTAGGTGAACAGTAACACTATTAAAGAACAAGCAAAAAATTTCATGACCGGATGATTAACAATGTCCATAAACCACAAATTTCGTCTCAGCAAGAAGGAGAACTGCTTATGTTCAGAGTAGAAGAGCACTGGAACAGGCTGCCCAGGGTAGTCATATCCTCTCTGGGTACATTCAAAACCCACCTGGACAAATTCCCATGTCACCTGCTCTAGGTGACCCTGCCTTGGAACGTGGGTTGGACTGAGTCATCTTCAGAGGCTGCTTCCAACCCTAATGATTCTGGTATTTTGTGATTTTCACAAAGAAAGGGCTACAAGCTTAAATGGAGCTGGCATGCAGACATGATTTTCTTTTGTCATGAATAGGTCTTTTGCCATTGAGGTCCAACAGGCTGCAGAATTACTTTACCACTTGGACATCAGGGAAAAGTATGGTACCTGGATGATTTTTTTATAGTATATGTACATAATTATTATCTTCAAATATTCTGTAATGGAACTAAAGATTTTTTGGATGGGACTATTCAGCAGGTACCATAACACAAAACCTTTGTGCCAAGACCATTTTTTGGAGTGCATCTATCCCTTCTAACTACAAACTCCTATTCTAAAAACTTTCCTTTCTTAATCCAGTCTCCTTGTTCCCTTGCTGCCTTTCTTATTGTATTAGAGTACTCAAATGTAGCATGGAAACTTTTAATCTTTGTTATAGAAATAGTGCATAGTCTGCCCATGAAAAATTCAATGATCATTTTACATAGAGAAACAGCTAAAAGAGCATTCTGAATTTAGCTATATAGAGTTGCCTTCAAATGGACAGAATACTTTATATAGTTAAATTGATTATATTTTAGTTTTCTGATGTGTTACAAGTAGTGACTTAGAGTTTGTCTTGTATCAGTCTACCTCTTACTCCATTTTAGGTTAATCTGCATTGTCATTGCTTATTCAGCAGTACTAATATGTGATCATACTCCCAGCACTTTTACAGTTTAAGCTTTGAAAAACTATTTAAATATAATTCAATTTTATTCTTGTTTTTTTTTAATGTTCAGAGCATCAATAGTAAAATTCAAATTTAAAATTAAAAATATTCCACTTATGGGATCTATTGTCCATATAATTCATAGCAATTCCGTATTTTTGAACTGAAAACTACTGGTTTCATTTTTACTTCTGAGCAGATTTAATTCTGTTTTCTGATAGTTCTCAGTAATCATATCTAAAGTAGGTAAAGCTAGATCCTAAGTTTAGAACTCCTGGATTTACCCTTATGTCAATATCTTAAATGTTACTGGTTGAGAGCCAACATATGTGTTCTAAACTTAACAAAATTACCGGGGTGAAAATTTGTTAGTTGTGGAACTTATGAAGCACCTTGATTAGGTGTCAGACCTTTTCTTCCCCTCCACATGAATAAAAGCAAACTTTTCCCATAGTACTGTAAATCATGTGAAACCACTGCCATGAAAACGTGGGGTCACAGTCTACTTTACAATGCTGGTGGTAATAAATAGCAAGTGCTTACCCATAGGACAACAATTCACAGCGATTTCTTTTTACTGCAACGGGTACTTGTGACTTCAAGGTGAGAGTGTGAATGTGCAGAGCATTTGAAGCCTTGAGTATCTTGTTTATTACCCCAGAATTTTAACTATTAGCATTACTGACAGGCTTCTACATTTGTAGCATGATATTTTAAGGTAAAGTGCCAAGTTTCATATAGAAAGAAGGGCTTTTTGCAAATATATTTGGCTTGTATTTTTGTATATTTTTATATTTGTGTAATTTTTTTTTTTTTTTAATTTTTCCTTTAAACTGCTTGGGTTTGACCAATATAGTAAATTATTTTTGGTAAAAGAAGAATAATTACATATCCAATATGCCAAGGCTGGAGAATATAATTTTATACATACAGTTCATCTTCTCACCACAAAAATGATACAATTCTTCTGCTTTATGATGCCTATGTCTAAAACAAAGTAGATACATGTTATTGTTCCTAAACACTTCTTCTGCCCCAGGTAAAATGTATTAAACAAAAAACAAACAAACAAACAAACAAAAAAAAAACAACCTCACAGAAACAGAATTGGAACTTGGGATTTATCAAAAGTTCCAGGGTAAGTTAATATAATGGAAGTATATTTAAAGCTAGCTCTCGCTATCTAAAAGTGACATAAAATATTCAGGAGTATTATGGTAGTAATGGAATAATTGCTAAATACTGACATTCTTATTTTGAAGTATGGAGAGTAAGGCAATTTTTTTTTTTAATGCAGAAATTCTATTATTTATTCCTTAAGTTAATATATCAAGCCAAAACTTCTGTCTCTTGGAGTTTTTGAAAATGTGCTCCCTTTTGGCCCATTACTGTATTAAATGCAAGAGGAGTGATCAGCTGATATATCAGCAAGAAAAAACACTTGTGTGTAAAGTCGTTTCAACTATCACAGCTGAAAGAGCTTATAATACTACAAACTTTGATGAGTTAGTGACCCTGTGCATTATTAATAAGGGAGCAGTGTGGTAGGGAAATACTCTTTTAAATGAAATGTGAATGCATTCCTTGTGCGTAGAGTAGCACTTAGATTTACTTGCACGTTTACAGATAATGAAGCTATAATCAAGTTGAGATCAAATTAAAAAGATGAGATTAAAACATTCAGTAATACTTTGTATTTTGCAGATCACTTGCTGGCTGCTGCCTTGTACTCAGAATTCTCAAGGTCTTAAACACTAGCTATGATAAATGTAAGGGCATTAATTTTTTCAATCTGCTGTAATATATTTTATTTGTATTAATTATCTTTTGAGGTGCTGAAAAACAAAACAACCAAAGAAAACCAGCATAAAAACATACCAGATGTCTGTAGCTATGGAAAAAAAAAAATTTACATGGGCAACCGTAAATTAAAATATTTCCACTTGACAGTAATTATCAATGAATAAAATATAACCTTTACCAGAGATTGCTATTACTCTTCTAAATATATAGATTTTATAATCAATCTGTAAAATAACTTCACTAGCATAAATATTTTATTTTTTCTCTGATGATGATTTATTTACGGTCCTGATTTTCAAGCATATATATGTCATGAAATGTCTACTCTACTGTTACTGCATTTGGGGAGTTTTTGTGTTAACTCCGTGGTTAATAAGACCATAATTTTATAACTGACTGCACAAGATTAAATGAAAACCAGTGTCTAAGTATAAAAGTTCTGCTATTATATAATTATTATTTTTTCAGTCATTATTTTTTTTTTTCATTTAATCCCAAATTAATAGTTTAAATTATATGTGTATTTATCAAAATGCTGTAGTGAGTTGATCTTGGCACTGGTTTCCAGGTGCCTCACCAAGCTGCTCTATCACTGCCCTTCTTGATTGGGGTAAGGAGAAAGTAAGATGGAAGAAAATCCCTAACTTTTAAGTCAAAACAAAGGCATTTTACTAGAACAAAGGAAGAATGCCAAAAATGTTGTTCTATACTTCTGATCAGCAACTAACACCTGTCCATTTCCAAGGAAGTCAGCACACATAGCACTTGCTCTTGAAGGAAAACTCTATAAATAACAAACAGCCCCCTCTTCCTCCTCTTTTCTTAGCTTTTATATCTGAGCAGATGCCATAAGGCATGGAATATCGTTTTTGTAAGCTTAAGTCAGCTATCCTGGCTGTGTCCCCTCCCAGGATCTTGCCCACCCCAGCCTAGTGCTGTACGGGGATGCGAGCCTAGTGGTAGGTGGGGCTGCCTAGCATTGATGCTGTGCCAGTGCTGCTCAGCAGTAGCCAAAAAATTGGAGTGTTGTCAACACCTTGCCAGCTACCAATGGAAAGCACAGCAGTGTGAGGGCAGCTGTGGGGAATAGCATCTCAGCTAGACCCAATAAAAATATGTACTTGTATGTAAAAACATGTTTGTTGTTTCCCTTCATATGTGTGTATGTATGTATGATACCTGAATGGAAAAAAAAAAATAAATAAAGTCTGTTCTTTTGGGTTACTAAAAGCAACATTCAGAATTAAAGGGATTCTAATATGGGTTTTCACATAAGTAATATCATGTCTTCCCATGAGCCTTCTGAAATGCAGTTTTCACAAGACTGACAAGAAAAGGTTTTTGTATTGAAACAGAATAGAAGAATATCTTTAGATGAATAAATATTAAAGGTAATCAGCTTGAACTTAGGAAACTCGGAGAAGGCTAGATAAGTTTGTGTGACTTTGGTATACGAAATAGAAAAACTCTGCTAAATAATATATTAAGAGAGAAAATATCGTTTTCATCTATAACGTTTTATCCTTAATCCCTTGAATTTGCCAAAAGTAGCAAATGAATTTTGCAACAGCTAGGAATGGGATGTTTGGTGTGAGATAAGAACAGCATTTTCTTCAGGGGGTGACTTTCAAAATGTTTCTCAGTTGAATAACCTGGAACAGTTTCAGCTAGTGTGCACAGGACGTGAATAAAGAGAGCCACAGGTTCTTTATAATTTAGAACACTGCTTGAAATCGTTCTGTTTCTGGGCTGAGTAGCAACACTGATAAAACAATATTCAGATGCAAATCACCTTGAAAACTAATATTAGACTACCTATATAAAAGACTCAAGCTAGAAAGTATTTTTTAGCATCTTTTTCTTTTACCATTCTTTTCAATCCAAGAATCTTTATAAGTTTAAACATTGAACTTGCATTTATAATGAACTGTGGTGTATAGTAATCGAATTCTGTGAACTGCATGCTTGAAAAACAGCCCATTGTCAAGTTATGCTTAAGTAAGGACTTTATCCATTTACTGAAAAGCTTTTCCATATTCTTCATTCAATATTGTACTCACAGAATGTGATTATATTTCTGCAATGTTGACTTACATAAAATCACAATTTTAGGATGTCTTTGTATTTTTACTTTTTCTTAATATTCACCACTTACATTCTCAGTGAATCTGTTTCTTAACACAGGCCAATTTTTTCACAACCATATGAGAAATTAGAACATGGGAAAATGTATTAGTTGCACATTTTGAACACTAAAATTCTACAATAAGACACATATTGATTCACAGCTAACGAATTGTCCAGTATCAATTCAAATTTGCTATGACACTTTTGTTTAAAGTGAAAACACTAAAACCTTGTAACATTATTATTATTATGAAGTATACAGAAGTATATCCTTCTTCACTTTCAGAAGTTTCGTATTTCCATGAAAGCATGATGAAAGTATGTGTGTACAAAAGTTGATGATGAATCTGTTTCTATTCATTATTTAGGAATTGTGGGGAAAAAAAAATAGACCACTATAAAAAAGATTGTGTGATACAGAAGATAAATGCCTTTGAATAACTGATGTAGTGCCATTCCTGTAATGGAAAAAAGTACTAAAAAATGTAATAATCTGTATATAAAATAGCACATGCCTATCAGATTTACTTCAAAATGAATGTCTTCAAGCAGGACTTTTTGAAAAAAATCATAGCTCTTAAACATTTTGTGCCTATTTGTTGACAAAGCACACTGAACCATGCAAAATCAACGTTCCCTCTTAACATTGGGTATAGTAGATAAGAAGAAGGATTTTTACCATAGGCTAAGCACAGTGAGCATTCTAGCATAATTTTGTTTTTATGAGAACTTACTTGCATCTGCCAGCTTGGAGTTCATGTACAGAGATATACAGAACCCTTCATAATATTCTCATAAAATCAAATACCTGGGCTGCTGGCTATGCTCTGCCTTTTATAGGCATCAGCTGAGCACTGGCATAAAGAACACTTGACCCTCCCTATTAAAGCATTCAGGTGCAAGGAAGGCTCCAGCCACCCTGAGTTGAGGTCAGATTGAGTTTGTTAGGAGGTGCTGGAGCTCCCTCTGGCTCACACTCCTGTAGGTCCTCCCACCACATCATCCCTTAGTAGCATCAGGAACCCTTTCAGGTTTCTCAGTTTTCCAGGTATACTCCAGTGATCCCAGACCTTGTAACCAGAGTTTCCAGAAAGTTCCAAAGCAGAACCCAGAGCCGTACACATACTGCGGTATCTAGTGGCTCCTCTATTAGCTGCACTTTAGGACAGTTCAATTATTCTCCATCAATGTTACTCTTTTAAGTTGACAATTTTTCTCACAGTTCTTTGACATGGCAGTTTTTCCTTTTCTGCTTTTCCCGTGAAGGACTCTCAGTTCTCAGCTTTACCACAATTCATAGGATAATCCAAAAGCTATCAAACTACTCAAGCACTTAGAAATTAACAACTTAGTAAACTTTTAATTTAAAATAAGTTTAAATTATGTACTGGAATGGTAGGAAAATACTAATGATACTGTTGCTGTTTTGTTTTGCTAAGAGCAGTAATAATTAATATATTATTGAATGCAAAGATTTAATAAAACTTGTAAAGAAAAAAACTAGCACACCAATAATTCACCAAGGACCTTGGAAAAAGAATTGTGTGAAAGTGAATAAAGATGAGACCACAGTAACAACCCCTCCATTGAATAATATTTTTTAAAAAAAATATTGAGACTCTATAGAAACAAGGTCATAATAGATGTCATTTGTTTATGCAAATGACCAGCTACTGATGCAGAACTGTGTAATGAGCTAACAAAGCTGCTCACATCTGCCAGCCTAATGGGAAATGGCTTTAAAAGTACAAAAAGGCCTGCATTGAAAAGAGCTGGTTCTGTTGGCATTACTTCAGTTTGTGGCTTGGAGAACTGATCACCCAGAGCCTGTTACTCTACTATTACATGTACAAGCATATCTCTCTGTCAGGAAACTGTACCTTAATATGTGGAATAAGGATTTGTTTTTTGAGTTTGCTCTGATTACTCACCATTGAAGAGTGTCTGTTAAAGATAATGAAAAGATAATCAAAAAAGTTTCCCAGCACATTTGGTATCGTTTCCTTCCTTCCTTCCTTCCTTCCTTCCTTCCTTCCTTCCTTCCTTCCTTCCTTCCTTCCTTCCTTCCTTCCTTCCTTCCTTCCTTCCTTCCTTCCTTCCTTCCTTCCTTCCTTCCTTCCTTCCTTCCTTCCTTCCTTCCTTCCTTCCTTCCTTCCTCTTCTGTGCTGTCTGTTGCATAGCAATACCTTAAAGAGAAATAGCGTTAGTGTAGGCCTGGAAAGGGGTTTTAACCCTTTAAGTGTGGCAGAAATAAGATGCACAGCTACATGGTTGTCTTTCATGACAGGAAGAAAGAGACAAGTTTATTCAGGAACACTTGGTTTTATAGCATGACTCACAATTCCAAGAGTAGAGAAAAGGTGATTGGCAGAGAGAAGACACCCCATTCCCAGGGCCTGGTCACACACCACAACAGGTGTTCTATCTTTGTTATTAATTCCTTTTTATTTTGACCAAATGATCACCCTGGGAGAAATTCTCCCTAGCCTTGAGCTGGACCAGCTTATGGGCTGGGAACAGAGCTGATAAGCTCCAGCCTGGAATATTTTTCAGGCTGTAATTTTCCTACTTTCTCAATATGTGTCCCACACATTAGCTATACACATAAATACTGATAAATGCTGTTTTGATCAGATCACTTAGCATTTACACTTCTCAATATCTAACAATATCCAATCCATCCCGGTTTTGGATTGGTTTTTATGGGTTTCAATGTAGGCAGATAATAATACAAAAGCTGCTGTTCTGCAGACAAAAGTTGAGGGTACTGGTGTCCATGGTGAGGGGCAGAAGTGAATAAAGCAAGGAAACTGAAAGAAACTAGATGTTGATTCAAACTCCATGCTTTTGGAAACTAAAACCTTAAATACTTAAATCGCTGGTGAAATTAAATTAACATTAATTTTCTTCTTTCTTTTAATATGTTATCCTGCAGTTGTGGTGAATTAGCTGAAAATACTTTCTGAATTGCTAGCTTAAATTTTTATCAAAGCTGCAATAATATATCTTGTCAGAAATACAGTTGTTGATTAAACCTTGATTGAATCTCTGTTTCTTCTGCACAGAGAGACTTTTGGTAGGTTCTTACAGGAAGGGGTAGATTCCAAATTACTGTTCCTGAGGTCTATCCATAAATTAGGGTAAAATAACTACACTTTGTTGAGATTTAACTGTGCTAGTAGGGTGGGATATTATCCATTCATCTCATGTGGTGGCAGAACACTAAATTTGTGTTTAGAGAATTGATGTACCCATTTGAGGGTGCACAATCATAAATATCCTCATATGGCAGGCAATGAAAAATCAGTGAGGATTATATCTTTCATATAATTTTTCACTTAAATTTCAGATTCGATTTTGTGGCATGATATCAGTGTTTAGAAGTTGATCTTTTCAGTGAAATTTTTGTCTTGGTAGAAGTCTATCTACGAAATAATTGCAGGAACCCATACCTGAGGCAGGAGGTTTTCTGGTAGCAATGATATATGTTTCAGTGAAGTGATTAAAAAAAACCCAAAAACTATGATGTGTTTTGGATGGGTATGATTTTCTTCATATTCAGAGGTCATTAACACACACGCTTTTACATGCATATACACATTATTTATAATGCTTATAAGTATTTTCAATTAAAACATAAGTTGATTTATCAAGCCAAATTATAAGTAGGACAATAGGACTTTTAAAGGTTACAGAAGATAATCTAATTGCGGGAGTCATTGAGTTGCCATTACATTAATACCATTCAGTAAAACAGTCAGGGACAGCAAACAGCTCTCTTCTCTTCTCTTCTCTTCTCTTCTCTTCTCTTCTCTTCTCTTCTCTTCTCTTCTCTTCTCTTCTCTTCTCTTCTCTTCTCTTCTCTTCTCTTCTCTTCTCTTCTCTTCTCTTCTCTTCTCTTCTCTTCTCTTCTCTTCTCTTCTCTTCTCTTCTCTTCTCTCCTCTCCTCTCCTCTCCTCTCCTCTCCTCTCCTCTCCTCTCCTCTCCTCTCCTCTAATTTTGCTTTCTGCATTTTTATTTCATATATTAATATTTTTGGTACAAAATTGCTTATAATTTTCCAAATATATGTCAAGGTTTATAATGTGTCATTCCAATGCACTATTTTAATACGATTGATTATGAGAAAAACATTCACTGAAATAATAGAAATTGTGTGAAGAAATACTTTAAATGCGTCCCTAAAACCTAGATTAGAATTTACATCAAGTACTTAAGTGCAAATTCTCTATATCTCATTAACACTCCATGAGCTATTCAATTATTTTGCTATAAATATCTTTAGGAAAAAAATGAATGCCTATCAAACTGTTGGCTTTGCAGCTGGTCAGTTTTGCTGTTAATATGTACTGATGTCAACCAGCTGCAAGAAAGAAAAGGACAACAGAAAGACCAGTTGCCAAACAATTTGCACTCCCTGTAGTGAAGCAATTATTCCCTTTGAGGCTCTTATCTTCTTTATAACATGAATTCTGCACAAGCTTCAAATGTACTAAGCACTTTCTCTTGACTGCATTACTGGCACTGTAGTTCACACTAGGGATACAAATTACAGAGGAGGGGGGCTGAAACAAATCTGTATCACTGACATGAAAATTAGTAGACCATCCTTCTAATGTCAAATTCTCAGTTCTGAGAAAAGTTGCAATTTTACAAATGCAAATATGTCCTACAGGAAGGGGGTGGGTGGAGGGATATATAAAAAATAAATTTTTCACATTAAAATAATGAATAGTTGCAAAAAAAAAAAACACCTTGATCAAGAAGTACAAATTTGCAGTTGAGTATCATATATTAAAGGAGGAAACAATCTTCTAGAAGGAAATATTGCCATTCTGAAGTTGTGAAACATATTTCAGAAGGCAGAAGGTCACTCTGTTGCCATTGCTTTTTCTTGCTCAAGTGTAATCAGCATGGTCACTTAGCAATTGTAGTTACCTTTACCAATGGCAGCTGATAATACTTCTCTGTTTATTAGCAAAAATAGAGGAAGTTTTTGGTATTTCTGATCTGAACACGATACTGACTTACTCATAAAGACATATTCCTAGGAGATGACAATGAATAAATTACATTAAATATAGCAAAATGTGATGAACAGTTACTGAGCTTTCTATTTATCCGAAGAGTAAAGCACAAGGATGTCGCTAAGTGAAATTCACATATTTTTAATAATTTCCTTTTTTCTCTATATTTTTAAGACTGAAAGGTACATGACTTCATAAAATTTATTAAGTTGCATACTAATCTGTATTCCTTACTTTTGGAAAGTTGGGTTTATATGAGCTTTTTCTTCTTGTATTTTTGAATTCAGTAAAAATTATAGTGTTTATTGGTTCAGAAGATCTGTAATTTTTGTGTGACAACTAATCACTGCAATTGTACAGGTGTGTTCAGACAAACAGCTGTCAGTAAAATGCACTCATATGAGTTGAAGGACTGTACCCAGTGGAAGAGTGACTCATGTTACATCATTTTGCAGAGAATTGCCTGTGGGATGGACTCACATCGGAGAAGTTTGTGGAAAATTGTCTCCCGTGAAAATTGTCTCCCGTGGCTGCAACTCCACACTGGAGCGGGGGAAGGACTCTTCTCCCTGAGCAGTGGTGGAAAAAAACAGTGATGAATTGATGAATTGACCATAATCCCAATTCTCCATCTGCTGGAGGAGGGAAGGTAGAGCTGGGAAAGAGGGAGGGGTGGGGGGAAGCCGGTTTTAAGATTTATTTTTCTTCTCATTACTGTGCTCTGATTATCTTAGTAATAAATTAAATTAATATATCTAATTTGAGTCTGTTTTGTCTGTGAAAGTATTTGGTGGGTGATCTCTTCTAATCCTTGTCTCTGGTAATGAACCTTTTGTTATATCCTCTCTCACCTTGCCCAGTTGCAGTGGGGAGTGATAGAGTAGGTGTTCAGAATCAACCCACTACAAGTGCCCTGAAAGTAGAAACATGAACTGAAATGTGTGTCTCCTGTAACATGTCTCTACAGGCCTTTTTTTTGCTAGAACTGAGAGAGGAAAAGACCTAGAAAGTGCTAGAGAATCAGTGTATGAGCATAAACAGGAATATTTAAGCTTGAAATAAAAAAAATCTCTGCAACTCAAGCTATGTAGCTTTGGGACCTTTGTTGCTACCTCTAAGTTGGATCCAATACTTCTGTGGGGGAGCCAGGACTGCCTCTGATCAGAAAACATGGTTATTTACAGTGACTTGATTACTCAAAGCAATATTCAATTCAAAGAAACAATTCAAATATGCAATTTATAAAAACAAACCAAAATAACAAAACAACCCCCAACCACATAGCAAAACAAACTAACAAGCCTGTTAAAGTTTTCCGCTGAATGCTACAGTCAAAGGCTGTTTTCTACAGTGGAATTTGAAGAACTTGTTCAAGTATCAGTTTACATTTAATTAGAATTTAGATTCCCAAGAGCTGAGATTTCTCATCAATATCTGCTGAAATGTATGCCAAAGCATATTCTTTTTTTTTTTTTTCTCTGCTTTTTCTTTTCAAGCATTCAGACTAATATTTTCCAGTTCGTTATTCCAAGCCTAAACTCACCTAAAAAATTCTCTTTCACTGAATCCTCTCAACATCTGCTTCTCACCATAGAATTGTACGGCTCCTTGACTGGGGTAAAACAGAGTAATTTCATAAACTGAGAACATTCTAAAATGCAAAATATTTTTAGTTCCTAATGACACATGACTATTTCAAGAGGATTAAGGGAGAAAGTGAGGGCTATTAAATTCTCAATAGTCACAAGTCACACTTGTATAGCAGCATGGGGAAAGTATATCAAGGCAGATATATCAACTATCTTTATGCAATTCAAGCAGATTTCCCGGGATCTTCGGTGCCACTATGAAAAATCTTAGAAAAAATTTTTATCTGGCACATCATTTTCATCAGTGATTCTTTTAAAAGTTGAATAATGCTGGTAGAATTTTATTTATTTTTTGCTCAGTTGTAACTGTATTTTAATCCTTTGCTAATAACTGATTTTATTTTATGACAGAAAATGCTAAAATAAAGTATAAATCTATGTTTGAAAAGACATCAATAACTAAAATTAAAATTACCTGACAGTTTATCTCCGTAAAAATAATGTATTGGTGAAGGATGCTCTTCCTTGCACCATCCAATAGTTTCTTATATAAAGAGTTCAGAATATGGAAACTAAAGACTGCTGGTACAGAAGTGGGGAGTTACACCTCATTTGAAATGAAACAGCGTTTTTGTTAATATGCTTTGTCGAACATATCATATGCTAGCAATACTTCACTTCCTTCTTCGTTTTGTCTTCTATCTCTACAGTTTATGTCTCCAAAAATAAAAATAATTAAGAAATCAGTGTGTAATTCTAGTTATTTATATCAACAATTTGAAGGTGAAAAACTAAAAGTTTCTTGTAGACTACAAAATAAATGTTATTCTTTATTGTGTGAAAGTCTGCAAAAGTCTCTACTTGCTCAATTTTTCCTATATTATGTCTTATAAAATCCTCCAGGTTTTTTTACTTCTGTAGAAAGTAACATATTTATATACATTAGATATGTCTTTAAGGTTTGGCTGTTGCAGGACACATATAATTTGGTTTTGGGGTCTGCGAAAAGATAGGATCCATCAAAAGAAGGATCAGGAATTGGACCTGCAATGAACTCCTGGTCACACGCAGCTCTAAACATCTCTGTCTCTGTTTTGACAGTTCAGCCAGCTGTTGCACTGGAGTTCACTCTATTTTGGGGCTGTTGCATCATCCACCTTCTATCTCACAATCTTCAGGCATCTTATCTCTACATGCTGAATTCATCAGCCTAGAGACAGTTGCTCCAAATTAAACATGCAAAACACTGAGCAGGTTTGGCTTCCTCCACTGTCCATCATCTTCCAGATTTTTGTCCACTATTAAGGATGAAGTTTGAACAGCATGGACACATGTCAGTATATGTCACTTAACCTTTGTGATTGGGTCCTATCTCAGGTTCATTTTTACTTGACATTAGAGATGTTTCTATCACGTTGGATGCTACAATGTTTTCAGTGTCTCCTGGCAGGAGTTAAATCTTTAATTTCCTAGTGGCATCCATGGCAGCTGAGATTATTTTGCAAGTATTGATGTTTTGGTGTCTTTATAGTGTAGCACATTTTTGCCTTGGTGATAATATCCTTCCTAATAATTAATTCATTATTATTCTTTTCCAATTAAAATAACATAAATTAGCAAGTATATTATTATCTATCATAGCTAGTACTCATCTGATATTTCAGATGTCAACTTTTTGTCTGACTTCCAAGATTACTGGTAAGAAGCATTTGCAAGAAACATGTTCACACTTCCAATTAGTGTTTATACCACAAAGAGCTTGATATACTATTGATCTCTCTTATTGTGGTTGCCAAAAATCTCTCCATTAGTGCAATATCCTATAATTGCAGATTTAGAGATGAGAAAAAGAAAAAAGGTCCACATTTTAGGGGAATTAAATTTATATGATATTTTAGAGTAGCTAAGAATACTGAATAACATATTCATGTGGAAATAAATTCACACTGAAGTCTCTGTGACAGGTCTGCTTACAGACAATATTCTTATCACCTGCATACTGAAAGTCTAGACATCCGTTTTCCTCCTTTTGGTAGTGAATCTTTCCCAGGCTTTCCTCAGCCATAGCCAAATATTAGGACTGGGATCTTTCTCTTCCATGTGGCTGAAGTACTCACTTTTTCAGGAGTGCAAAAAAAAATAGGTCTCTGATGTGGTCAGAAAACCCCTTGTAACGAGTAAAAGTGAATACACATCTCCATTCCTGACTGGTCTGCCTTGACCAAGGTGCACGTGCATGTACCGTAGCATTAGCCCTGGAACAAAAAAATGCATAATTGTGAAAAAATTACCCCAAATCTCTAGAATACTGGCTACAAAAGTGATCTTAATTTGGGTACAGAATGGGCTGAAAGTTTCTTGAGTTTTAGGTGATTTTTGAAGATGTGGAGGAAATAATTTCTTCCTTGTGATTAACTTAGTTTTTGATATCAAATTGAAGCCACCACTTGCTTTAGGAAAACAAACAAAATATGCAAATAATTTTTTTTAAATTTACAGTGTTGAGGAAAGACAACAAAATAAACAAAACCTATATTTTCCTTCCTTATAATGAAAATTAAGCATTAAAAATTTTATTAAATTTGAAAATTGGATGACCAAACCACCAAGAGTTCCTTATTATATCACTACTGCAATGTTTAAAGACAGTTGTAGTTCACATATCCCATGTTCTCCTGTGAGGTTCTGCTTCCCATTTGTATTGTTGCTTCTAGCAAGCATCATTCCAAGTAAAAACTGAGGTGAGGGTAGAGGTTTGCATCACTGTTTACCACAAAAGATAGCAACCAAGGACTACATGGAAGAAAAAATGAACAGAAAGCATTTACTTCAGATAAAAATTATTTTTCCATCAAAAAATCAGACTGGAATGAAAACGTGAGCCTTGTTTTTTATGTGCTTCCAAATCTACAGCTGGTTGCAAAAATGTAACCTAAAAACCTCACTTTTAGTGTCCTTTTCAACAATGTGGGGTTTTTTTTGTTGTTTGCTTGTAAACCTATTCATAGTGCAAATTGTCACTCATTTTCTGGGACAGTCAGCACCTGCATTGATGCATTTTTAATATTTATCGCAGATCATATCTTGTAACATTTTTTAATTTGGCTGAAACAACAATCTATTGAATTACCTGAAAACTAGTCTCAGACAAGCAAGAGTTTTAAGGAATAAGTTATAAAAATCCCACCATAGGTTTGTATGAAGTGGCTTCAGAAATTAAGAGATCAACCTTCAATGACCTTCCATGAAAGAGCAGTAAATTCCTTAGCACCATGTGATTTTTTTTGTCTAAATCCTTGGAGCTAAATTCCATCCTGAATATACAATCTATATCAGTGGAAAGTATATTCTTACTCAGCTCCAGCCGTATTCATTGACACATGTATTCATAAGTTGATTTATTTGCCTATTCTTTCCATATAGTCTTTTCTATCTTCCTCTATTTCATTTATGCTTTGTATCTCTTGCTATAAATAAAATACTGTTTTTGTAGCTTCTCCTTCAAGTGTAACACCTTTGGTCCTCTTCTGATGAAGTGTCTGCTGTCAAGAGAAGTCGAGGGCATACAGCTCTTCACATCATCAGTCTGTATCTCAGCTCTCAAAGGCATTGCATTTCCTAGAAGTCTCTGTACCCTATTTTTGTAAAAGACTTTGTACTGAACAGGAATCATTAGCAGTACTAGACGTTGACACTGACATGTCCAAGCTAGTCTTCCTGACATTTCAGTGGCATTTTTCCTTAAGGTTGGTATTTGCTTTTTCTACATTGTCTTAGCAGCCAACCCCTCCCACCAAGTTCTATAGATCATGATCAAGACAACATTTTAGTTGTCCCCACATCTTTCCTGTGCTCTTTCATTCCTATATATGGTGCATTTGCAGTCATTTTTTATTAAAACTTTGAAATTGGCAGCGCATTCTGACCTTTGTTTGTATCAGTGTGGCAGAACCCTATTTTAATTAAGAGCTTTCTACCAATTAGTCACATACATTTTTCATCTCTTACAGCAGAGCAGGATCTGGCAGTACTCTAAGGAAATTCATAAACTTTAAAATTGGATTCAGAATGGGTAAGGGAGAATAAAAAGTCAGTAACAATGAAACAATTTTTCTCTGTAGTTTAGTCCCTTAAAGAACTAAATAACCTCTAATTCACTGGCTCTCAATGCTTGCAAATGCTTGGCATTCAGATCCAGTAGCTGCACCTTCACGGGGCAGTGTTACTATACACAAGCCTTTCCCTACATTTATATCTGGAGAGCTCCAGTGAATTGGAGGAGGTCATGCAAAGGAATCAAGCAATACAGAACTTGGTGTAACGCCATTATGAGGGACGATCTATAACTGTTTCCATTTAGTCATTGGCAATACTTCACAATAGCTTTACTAAGCTAATGCCTACTGTTTTTTCAGTGCATTATGTGTAACTGTAGGAAGCATTAACAGAAAGACTCCCCTAGACCAAGCTCATGAATTTGAACAGTTGGAAATGATTCCTCCTACTAGTTGTAAACCAGCACTGAAATTTCTGTTGCACGTTTCAATAGGTCCTAAATCACAAAAAGAATATTTCAAGACCTGGCTGTGCATTTCATATAAAAAAGAAACATGGATTGCTAAGTCTCTCATTCAAAGAGTGATTTAATCATAGAGATATAAGATTACTCTTAAGCTCTCTCTTTGACAAAAGAATTTTAGAAAGAAATGTTTTTGTTGCATAAATTAGAAGAGCTCCATTACAATAAGACTCTGTGTCTCAATAGATAGGAGATAGATATTCAAATCCTTCATAGATAGGCGGAGTTTGAATTCTCAGGGACTGAACACTATGTTAATATTCAAGCTGCTTCATAAAAGCCAGAGCATTGCAGATTAGTTTTGGATGTATCTTCTAGCCACAATCTCTTCCTTTAACATTTCTATAAAAAAAGACTAGTCTTATCTATATCTTTCCAAGTAGTCTTTTACAACTGCCATATTAGTGTGATCAGAGAATATTCATTAGACTGACATCCTTAGGGGCCCCTGTGGAAAATGTGTAAGCTCCTGACTAAGCTTAAAATTTGTCTAAGTGCCACACTCCTAAGGTTGGGGAGGGTTCTGAGACATGCAGAAAGGCAAGATTAGGCAAAGGTAAAACTTTTATCATGCAATGATGCCTCAAAGTACCTTGAGAATAAGGGAGAAAATGTAGAACAAAGAAGTTTTAGGTTACAGTACTGAAACTACGTGACTTAAATTCTGATTTGTATGGAGTAAACCCTAGTTTCAGAGAGTCTTAGTTCCAGCCAAAATATAGCTTTATTTAGGGGGTTTTTTTGTTTGTTTGTTTTGGTTTTTGGGTTTTTTTTGTTTGTTTGAGACTTTTTTGTGTTTTTGTTTTGTTTTGTTTTGTTTTGTGGGGTTTTTTTGTTTGTTTTGGTTTGGTTTTGTGTTGGTTTTTTGTTTGGTTGGTTTGGTTTTTTTGTTTTGTTTTTTTTCTGCAGAACAAGTGTTTTGGGCTCTTCTGGCAAGAGTCATAGATTTCATCCATTTTTAATTGAAAGGTGTTTTCTTTGGTTTTTTTCGGTTTTTTGGGTTTTGTTTTGTTTGGGGTATTTTTGGTTTGTTTTTTGGGGTTTTTTGTGTGGCCTTTTTTCTGCTTCTGTTTTGGGTAATGTTTTTATGTTTTTTGTTTCGTTTTTGTGGGTTTTGTTAGTTTAGTTCAGCTTGTTAGTTAAGAGACAAGAGCATGGAGCAAAGTCAAAGACAAACTACATTGTTGTTTGTTGTGTACTGGCAGTACACCAAGGAAGAGTAATTAAATAAACAGTCCTAGAGTCCAGCAACAGTGAGCACCTTAGGCAACAACTTCCAAAGGTGAACTACAGCTCCTAGGGAAGCCAAGTCTAGAATATAGCGTTATATTATATGACTAAATACAAACATGAAAATGGATGCCCTTGTGAAGGGAAAGGAGAAAGGGGGAAAAGCAGAATGAAATTCTTGAGTTAACCTTCAGCATGTTTATTTCTAGTGATGGATGCTAGAGGAAAAAGTACTGTAACATAAGCTGAGATAAAGAACTAGAGACAGGGCTAAAAATATCATTCAGGTTACCTTTCTCCCTTCTCTTTTCCTTTCTTTGTCCCCTTTGTCCTCAATATGGTTTCAGAAAAAAAAAAATTCTTTATTAGTCAGAGAATCTGGCCCATGCAAAAAGGCTTTTAAGTTAAGTTAATAAATATATGCTTATAAGTAAGAGCTACACAGTGCCACGATGAATTAGAGGACACTTGTACATCTGAGATGATGGTCTCCTCCCACTTTGGTCATATGTTAGTACCTCTAATGTAAGGTTACTCAACAGGGCTGCTACAGGTATTGAGCAACATTTGTCAATATTTTTTGATATGTGTGCCATAATTTTCCAGCAATTGTGAAAGAAAAGATATGAAAGTTGTCTCACTGCATCAGAAATAAATAGCTGAAGTCACATGCTTATAGAGCAAAGAGCTCTTCTTTCTGCATTTTCAGGCTTTTCTGCTTCATTTTGTGTCCATTGCTGTACATGCATCTGTTTTGTCCTCCCTCTCTTTCTAGTATTTCGCATATAAGCAGCATTTCACCACATAAAGCAAATAAACAGTGTTAGTCAGGATTTAATTTTCAGTAAATAAATTTCCACTTCTTAGTTCTCCTCCAAAATTCTTCATCTGTTACTTTGCTTTCTCATGGGCATGTGAGAGCTCACGCTTGGATTCAGAACACCTCATATTGTCACAAATTTATCACTAGTTTAGTTTCAATCAGATTCTCATCAAACTTGGGGAAGAGAGATAAAAAAGAGAGGGAATTAAATTGTTCTGTTCTAGTGTCAGATATGCTGAGGTAGTAGGCTACAGTCAGCAACATCTGAAAGTAGTAAGGTCATGAAATTGTAAAAGGAATTTCATATGGAGGACATCTTTTTTTGACAGCAAATTGGAGGCAGCAGTCTTTTGGAGCATAACCTTTTGGGAATTTGGGAAATTTTTTTGGCTTTGGCTTTAGTTTTGGTTGTTTGTTTTTTTTTTTTTTTTGCTTGAAGTGGAAGTGCCTTTAAATCCTTGACTACTGGATGTGAGAGAAGTGAAGCAGAGTCTTGGTTTATAATAATCAATATGAATGAGGATCTAAGACATGCAAAACAAGAGTCCTATTTACCTTTTCCTTTAGCTAGGGTGTGTTTCCCATTTTTCTGCCTTCATTTGAAGGAAAGGAACTTTCAATGAATAGAGCAAATTTTTAAAAATCACAGAATAAATGCTAAGGTACTTCTCATTTCCCATGATCAAAGCTGTCAAGTGTAGTTTTCTTTCTTTTAGTTTGTGGCCTTTTTTTCTTTTTTTCTTTTTTCTTTTTTTTTCCAGTATTGTAATCTCAATGGAAATGGCATATCCAATTAATCATGTACAAAAATAGACCTCAGGCAAAAAGCCACACAATTAATGGAATCCAGATATCAAGGATATGGAACAGTGAAAGCAATACCAAAAAAAAAAAATACTAGAATGGAAGAACTTCACCTCCCAGGTACTTGACTTTAACCCTGTGCAAAGTTACAATTTGAGAATGAATTCAAACATGTTATTTGCAATGTTTCCCTTCGTATGAGAAATAACAACAGGTATCAGCTGTATTAATCTGATGCAGAACAAAATGTAATTGTAACTGAAAAATTTAATAACAATGTCAAGAGTTAATGTACTTGGATTTGATCTGGTTCTTGTTGTCTGAAGTGAAAACAAAACGTTCTAAACTGCTGTAATTAACATATATTGATAGAGAAATGAAAGATTTATATTTAAAAATCCAAAAGAAATAAATATATTCTATGGAACTTGGGTAGCAGAGATCTAGATGTAAATTTTGATGACTTCATTTTGTCCAAAATACAGACTGAGATTTAAGTCTGTGTTCCTTTCTCCTCTCCTCCGGCAGAAAACAGGATTTGGAGAGTGACACACGCAGAGAGGCTATGCACTTAAAATAAGAAAATTTTGGTTACTTAGAAGGAATCCTGCAATACAGGCAAAAAGATGAATTGACACTTGAGTACAGAAGTGCAACCTGGAGAATGAGAAAGTGGATTCAAGCATGAGGTTTTGAGTAGCAGTTATGAGAGATCCACTAGTGAAAACTCATGTGTGTCCATGAGTCAGAGATGCCATATTGGACTTTTTGTGTATTAAATGCTATCAGCTTCTGTTAAGAGGAGGCTTTATCAGGAAAAAAAAAAAAAACAAAAACAAAAACAAAACCACAAGTATTTTAGTCTGTTTTCTTTCTTGGACTAATTAGAATATTTAATTATTTGCCAATATATGCACTCCAGAGGAGTTCTGATGATGCCATTTTGAAAATTTGCTTGAGAAATCATTCTAGGTTTGTCCCATGCACAGGTGTGATATGTTTCTGTTTCTTATATCAAGCATATGTGATATTGAGTCTGACTCAGTATCAGCTTCTTTATCAGATCATTGTTTCTCCTCCCAAATAGGCTGTGGGGCAGTGAATTTTGATACCTGTGTACTCGCTACTATGCATAGCTTTGCTGGTGTGAAAAGAAAACTGCTGCAGGATGTTACTTTTTACCACTATACCTCTACAAGGACATTGGCCTCTACCACATTATTTTTTTAGCTGCAGGATCTCGAAGATGTTTGTGCTCCCGTTTGTTGCATAGAACATAGATAATTTTTCTCAGATATATCAGATATTCTATGTAGACAATAAAACAACTGCAGTTGGTTTGTTACTTCTTAAATTAACAGAAAATAAATAGTCTCCTTCAACTGTGTCAAAAATATTCCTTTTTGAAATAATTGAAACCAGTCTTCTAGTAAAAGTGCCTGCTACCCTTGGTTTACTGCTGAATTCTTTGCAGAAACTGTCTTGTAGTGTAAGGTCATTTTCAGCTCCCAGAGGGTAATTTTATAAAAATTTGTTATAAGAAAATAGATTTTAGGTAAAATAATCTCAATTTCTTGATAAACATAGATGAACAGAGTGTTATATTACTTTTGCTTTTACTTTTGAAAGGACAATGAGCTTGAAATTATAGGTACAAAGTAAAGTGTTAATACCTTAACAGCACTCCCAGACCTTGCGAAACCAAATTAAATACTGGTTTAGTATGATTTAAATAAAATTAGTTGTGTGATGACTTAAAGTGTTTAGGTAATATAAACTTCTGATCCTTTTTTTTAATTTTATCAAAATGTTGAGATTAAGGATTGCATGCATAGACTTCCTGCAGATATTTCCTGAGGAGATTCCAGGCAATCACGAGTCAAAAAACAAATAATATTCTTTGCAAATATATTTTTACAAAAGCCAACAAGAAAGTAGAAGTAATCATGAAAATAATGGCAGAATTTAAATTTGATTTCAGGTGTAACAATAGCAGATCCACAAACAAAAATATGATTGTATTTCTCTAATTTTCAAATGGAGATCTGATATTTATTTTTTTTTTCTTTGTATATAATTCACACTTAATTTATCTTTATAGATCTGGATTTGTATTAACTCATGAGTATTCTGCTAAGTGCCACTATGAATAGGTATATTTGGAATTAACTTGTTAGATAAATGAACAAGCACGTCTTGCTTAAGAAATGAGTTATAGCTTTGTACTTTTCTGTCATTCTACAGAACTTGAAGAAAGCAAGGAGAAAAAATACAGCTATTTCATTGGAAAAGAAGTCCTAGGGTGGAAAAAAACCACCTAGATATGTAGCTATTTTTGTAGAGTACTGAAGTTGTGTTAAATTAGTTAGGCATTTCAAGGAGAATGAAGTATGTGAGCACTTTGTTTAAAATTTTTCATCCTTTAAATGAGTGCTTTGAAGCTATTAGCTTACATCTTTATGATTCATCAAAAGTGAAGGCTACTCCTTAATCTCCACAAGTCAAAATAACAATGATAAATAGTAATGAAAAGAAGTTAATATCACCACACCATTGAGTTTTCTTTTTTAAAATAACCTTTCATTCCCATACTCCTTTTTCACTCACAGACAGCTGAAGAATCATCTTCACTATAATTTATTTCAGAATTAGTGTTTGTGAAAAAGTTGACCACTATGTGCTTCCACTGCCTAAAGCTTTAAGAACTCTGTTCAAGTTCTTAACTGGAATTTGGACATCAACTTTCTTCATTTACTTTTAAAGTTGAATATAAAGCATGAGATTTAAAAATATGGTTTCACATTCTAAGTGTACTATCAGTACTTATCAATGTCAGTTGGAAGAAACTCACAGGAACTTAATAGTTCATTTGAAATAAACTCTCTCATTACAAATACAATTGGAATAGATAGAAGCAATTGCTTTTCAGTGTGGTTCAGAAACTGTTCTCTTAGTAAATATTTGTTAGAACATCTTTAGCTCTTGGTTAGGACATCTGTCCTTCAAAGGAGAAAAGGCTTTGCTAGCACTCTTGCTTCATTAAGGATATGAATTAATATAAATAATGTAGAGTTTTCTGTTGAAAACAATTGGAGATTGCAATGATTTAAGGAGAAGGATTCTTGCTTATGTTTAAAAAGCCGTGCTGTTTCACATAATTAGTACTCTGATCTGGCTGAGTAATTACTGTCCAAATACTTGTCTATGCATACATTCTCATGCATTCAATATATGTTTTAAAGAAGATACTGAGCCATTAATCTGGCTTCTTCTCTAACGTATTCTAACTTTTTCAACTGCACATTTTTAGACCCACAGAACTGTACTAAGCCCCCAGTAATTACGTGGAGTTGAATTCAAAGCAGTATGGTATAATTAGGTGTTTTTTTCCTACTAAAAAGCAAATTCACAAGAACAGTAGTACTCTTTTTTTAGCTGCTGCCCTTAAATTTTCTGACTACCTGACATTGCCTGAAACTCTCCAAGTTCTATAGCTAAAGAGCAGTCACTCTAAGTTTCCTACAGTAATCTTCCACCTTTCTGCAATCATATAATTGTCTCCTGAATACTTTCCAAGCAGTATTCAGAACTGACTATTGATTCATGCTAAGGATGAACAGCACACATACTGTTATACTTGTCTTTTCTGAATATTGGAATCAGTATTGAGTATTAACCCTCCTTTGAAGTGGAGACGAGACCACTGTGCCTCCAATAAAATCTACTGTCTTCATGAATGGCACAGTTCTCATGACAACACAAGTTGTTTAAAGTTATACAGTCCTTAATAACCTTAACCATCGAACTTTCCTCTGTGTTCTCTGCATCAACAAAGGCTTCAAGATTTTTTCTGAAACTGAATCCTCCAAGATGCTTTAGGGGAGTAAAATATCAGATTTCTTTTGAATGCCAATAAGTTCTCAGTACTTAACTCCCTTGTATTCCTTGAAAAATTCCATATTAAGTACCTTCCTTTTTTAAAAAAATACCCAATGCATCAATTACAGTTTCAAGATCTACTTGATATCTGTGGGGAAAAAAAGGGCATTTATTTTAGTTGGATTCTTTAGGGATTGATACTCTAGTCATAACATTGAATATTAGAGATGAGATTCTTCACAGGAAGATGCACTAACCCCTGAAGAGAGTCGTTATGGAATAAACTACCCTCAGAAGAAATATCCTACCTCTTCTCCAAAGCTAGAAGCTTTCAGACATGAAAAATTGTTCTCAAAATTTGCAAGAAAAGTAATTTTTTTCTGATAAAATTCTTGAAATTCCTGGGTTGTCAGTTGTCCAGTTGTCTTTTTGTTTTATTTATTTATTTAATCTATTTTAAATCTGTATTCCCACATTTTGAGTAATTTTCAGCTCTTGGTCTCAGTGGTATTGTGTGGCAATTAGTGAATTAAATCACTTCATCTTAGGCAGAGCCATCATCACCAGAGTTACTAAGTACATTAATGAACACGTTTTTACTAGATACACAGAAGGCCTCTGTGATGAACAGAAGCAGAATCTCTTGGTTTCACAAAGAGGACTGGGGCACATAGCTCCTCACTGGTCTGACAGAAATTAATGGAAATTATACACCTAAGCACCTTTGAGGATCTGCAACAAAGAGATTAAATGACTTGCTCAAGGTCATTGCTCAAGGAGTTTTTCAGTCAAAAAGTAGTTCCCTAAATCCACAAGTCTTTTAACTTCATCTCCAGGCTATGTTCTTCCTTGGTTTTTGGATTAAGGAGGCAGAATTAACAGAATATTTTAGGCAATATCCTGCTGAAAGCTGCTGAAGCAAAATTATCATGGTTCTTTACATCATTCCTTTATATAAGGACTAGAGAGGACAGAACTCAAAAAACCATGCAGTTGTTACACCAAATTTTTTATCCTATGGATGTATATTTGAAGAAGATAATACAGCCTTTTTTTTTTTCTGTATGTCAGTCAGGAACCTCAGGGGAAAAATAAGATGAATGCTCAAGGTGGAAAAATGCTTCAGAATTAAGATTTAAAGTCCCTAAAACTCCATCTCATAAAACTGAAAAATGCAAATATGCATCAGCTATAACATGTACTATCTGCATGGAATTTACTTACAGTAAAAAATCAACTACAAATTTTCTTTCAAGCAGCCAGGGGAGAATCACAATGACAAACCTTTCACTCTATAGTTAAGCATTTGCAATGACATTTTTCAAGAAGTCTAAAATTAGGCACTGATAGTGTGCTGACATTCAGTTAAAAATGGATTTCTCCCATTTTAAGAAATTCTCTTTTTAAAAGCTCTGTTGTAAAACTCCACTGTGGAGGCTTGATTAAGGCCTGAAAGACAGGCTAAGAATATGGAACTGGAGCCTTTACAGAGGTGCTGTCTGTGGCAAATAAATTGTTCCTCCATTTTTATTCACCTCTTCCTATTTCCCTATTCCCTTTATCACTCTACCCCACAACTGCTATCAACATTCACGGATTTGATCTCCCTAAGCGTCGATAAAATCTTCTGTGATTTTTTATCCTTGTGATGCTAAGATGAAGACTGAGTTCCTGAGGGGCTGTGTACCACATTACCCATGGATTGTGAGCTGAACTAAAAATAGCACCCGTGGCCACATCCTGACTCCCAATTTTCGTGTGTTCACATCAGTACTATCTTTGCTTTCAAGAGCAACTTCTAAATTATTTGATTTTTTGTGCTCAAAGGGAGTCTTGATTTATGGGTGTTTTCTGGTTCTCTGCAGCAAGAAAAGGAAAGTCGTTCAAATAATGGAGGATTGTTGACAGACTGGGTGTCTGAACTATCAAATTTAAGCAGCAAAATCAGAGATTGGACAGAGTAAGAGCCAACATATCCCCCATGAATCTCCAGGGACACAAGGTGAGAGCTGGAGGATCTTGCTGTTAGTAATGCTTTTAAGGAATGTTGTATCTGTACTGAGCCATAACATCTTTTATATAGTGTGTTCCTTGCAGCCAACTTGCAGTTATTCTAATAATTACTTTTCTTTTTATTTTTTTTCTGCATGTTTTGCCCTTTTATGATGTATTAAACAAATTGAAAGAAAGAAAAACACCACTTTGTACCAAAGAGCTGAATAAAATTGCATCATAGTACTTTTATGGAGCTTTAAACTCTGAACCAAATATTGAATGTTTCTTAAGTGCCTGCATCAATCCTTACAGAAAACCTGATTTTGTCATAAAAGGATTTTTTAACCATTTATGTAAAAAACCCAAACAAACCAACATTATAATATCACACTCTTACAGAACAATTGTAGGACATTGCAGAACACTTTACAAAGGAGTTTAGTACTCATTTTAGGGCACAGAAGCTAAGGTGCTGAGCAGCAAAAAGACGTCAGAGACAGGTTTATGAAAAATCCTCATGAGATTTTTGGGGGGGTTTAATTATTAAAATTTTAGTTTATTTTCTGTATTATCATGATAAATATGATTATGTAGGTAACTTTTAAAGTAATTTTGCAGAGTTGTAACATATGTGACAACTGAAGCATAAATTAACTTTTTTTTTAATTGAGGTAGATTATACTGTAATTGTAGCTCAGATAATGTTTCTAAGACTCAATGTTTTGTTTGGGCAGATGTTGGTAAATAAAGATTCAACTTTGAGTAAAAAAGACTGACAATATAATTTTACATAGTAGAAGTTTATGCATAATTTCTTAAGAAAAAAAAGTATTTTTAATTGCTATAATTTTGCTTCAAATTGTATTCAAACATCTAGAGGTAAAGCAAGTGAAGGAATAACCAAAATACTTCTCTTGCAGAAAATCACAGAATTTAAAGAGTTCACATGTCTTTATGTGCTTACATGTCATCTAGTCCATTGTATAAGCAGAACTGCAGAAATTTTTCAGAGACTTTAGAAGCTGTTCCATCATTTTACCTTAAACAGTAAAAGTAACCTACTGAAAAGGCACTGGTCTTCTTCAGCTGCATCCCTCATCTTCATATTCATCATCATTCCTCACACAGCTCATCCATGACACCCTTAAGAACATTTCTTTTTTAGAAACAGAGCTGCTGGAATCTCCTGCTGTGAGAGTATTTCTTTCTCCGTGGTGGTGCTGTGACACTCTTACTGCAGAGCTGTTCCTGATTAAGAAATATTCCTCCTCATTAGAAAACAAACAGAACAATAATTGTGCAACACTTGTTTTGGATAAATAAAACACCTACCTTAGCAGACAGTGCATGAATGCCAGTATTCCTATAGAACACCTGTATCCCGTGCTTTGTTCTCATTTACACTGGTGATGTCTATGAGGTTTTCCCAGCTGGCATTTCTGAGCATTCATTTCCTAAGTTGTTTTCCATTTTCTGTGGCAGAGCCTTATTATCATAAGTCAGCAAAATTCGGACTTGAACAAACGTATAATTAAGAGATACTAATATGTTATTAGAATATTTTTTCTTGTGACACAGAGTCTTTAGAGTTTTCTGCATGAGATATATCTTACAAAAAAATAACTTTAGAAACAGAAAAAAAACCCCAAACAACTCTAACAAAAAAACTCCAAACAAATTTTAAAAACTCAACCAATAAAAAATAAAGGGTATTTAGATAAACCTCAAACTGGAGGGATCTGTATGTAGTTTTGCAATGTGGTAACAATTCAGAAAATGTAAGGGAAATCATTGCAAAAGGTTGCATATCCTTAAACATACTATTTAAAAAAAACCTGCTGAGGAATGTGTGTTATCAGTTAGCAAACTAACTGATGACCTTTAAATTATCTTCTTGGTAAACACACAGATAATTTATCAAGAAGTAAGTTTCCTTTTGAAAGAACAGATCCATATGTTAAGCTCAGTAACTGCTAGAAGAATTTACTTCTATTGTTGGACATCAACATCGGAATCATCTAAGTTATATTATATTCTATTACTGATATTATTGTTGAATAATTTTATAGTTATTGGTATTCAATAACACTAGGCATGATTTTTCATGGTTTTTCAGATTGACTAGAAATAATTATTTTTAGTATTTTTAATATTCTGTGACTTTGAAGTTGGCAAACAGTTCACTTTATCTCCTTTTCTAATTAGAACTGTATCTTTTTCCAGGTTTAGTAGCAATTTAATGTTAATGTGCAAAACAGACGTATTGTTAGGATTGCGTCTGCTCTTTTGGCCCTCTTTTAGGTCCTTGTCTCAAAATCTAAGCATGAGCACCAACTGAATCTTAAGAGATCGAGGCAAGGAGGTGAGAAGGTTTACCTGGACCCAAACCAGGCACGTGTTAATCTGGAAATAATCAAACCAAAACTGACTACCTTCCTGAGGATCTCCTGCTGGACTTTAATCTTTGTGGGGCTATAATTGAAAACAAATCTACTCCATGAAAGATTTCTTTCTTATTTGGGAGATGATAAATTATGCACGTTATCTGAACTTTTTCAGATCTGTTTCCTACTGACTATTACTGGAAACCTTTGGGTCCTTTACCCACTACTGCTCACCCCAGCCTATATGCTCCGTGCTCCTAATACCAACTGCAACAAAGTCTTCCTCTGACTAACTGAGACCTTATCTCATTAGCTACCAGCCTCAGCACAACACTGGTTTATCAATAAGATTCTCCTACTCCAAGAGCACAGCAAGCATCCTGGGCCCAAAAGTCTCAGAGGTGGAAGGACTGGAAAGAAATTAAATAAGATTATACCCAAATTGACATGGATAGTAATTGACAAATCAGTAATCCCTTTCTTTAGTGCTGTCATTCAGTATTTTTGGGGGGAATAGAAAGAAGTCCCTTTCCCAAAGCCATAGAGAAAGGGAGTTGGTTATAACCAGCTTTATATCTGAAGGACAAGGTTGCTCTATCCAAACCAAGGGATTTTAACACTACTCATAACTGATAGTTTCATTCTATTTGCCCTGCAGAGGATGGATACAGGATAATTTAAGTCTTGAGGTGCTAAATGGGAAAGAGAGGGGAATTAGGAGTTCAAGCAAAAGTCCTGTAGAAAGTGCTGATGTTTGACAAGTGTCATTCAGTGAGTGATCTAACAGCTCTCATCTACAAAGTCAGAATACTTAATTTCTTTAAAAATCACATCAATGTCTCTTTATTCTTATTTATGGCTGTTATCATGATACTAATTAGAAGCATTTACCACCTGGAAAGCATGTAAAAATCTGAGAACAAAAAATTACTCTTTCATAAATACAAATCCACAGAATGTTTCATGAGAAACAAAGGGGACTATATACCTGAAAAATGGTTATTTGCTCTATGCAAAATGGTTTTGGGTTCTGATATTGAGAGTTTTTTTAAGTGACAGTAAAAGCAGTAAATGAAACTAAAATAGATAAAATTATTAGTTTTTATAATTTTAAATCTAAAATATGAATAAAATTAATTTGCAATAACTAATTAGTAACATAAAGTGAGACTGTCAAAGACAAGGCACAAAGAAATAAAAAATTACAATGGGATAGACTCAAAGCTGAGTTGAATTTAGAGTTGAAGAACTCAAAATTTAGCTGAAAAAATTTAGGAATTACACATCTACAAAGAGAAATAAAACTATTATGTAATACACATAAGAGTGTATATATATTAAATATATATTTTACACTGGGAAGAATTAAATTGCAGGATTGTTTTTTGAGTAGTTTTTAATAAATTTACATTCATCCTTGTATTATTTGTATGTATCATTGATATATCAAGCCGTTTGAAGGTGGAAAAAACAATTCCTTCAGCCCCAGGAAAAATCTACACTGGCAGTTATTTTTCAGCACCTTTTACTTCATTTTAATGGTTTGCAACATATTGCTTACAGAGCTTTCCTAGATTTTGCAGAAAGTTTCAACAGGAGAGTGGAATTGTGAAAGCTGATCTCTTGGTCACACTTTTGTTATTGTACTTCACAGACTGTGCATAAAGTGTCATAAATATTTTGAGTATACACAGGAAAAAAACAGATCCTCTTTGGCTAATCCAAAGAATGGCAGTAAAGGGTATTCAGGAATGACTATTTTTCATGAAATTTGCAAAAAATGCAAAAATACATAATTTTCAATCAATCAAAGAACATGGGTAAACCCAAACTTAACAAAGTGTTTCAAAACTTTTAAATCATTATTCCTTCTCAGAGAACAGCAGAAAAAAATATTTCACAACATGACTGGTTTAATATAAAAATAAAAACAAGTTTAAGTGATTTGACGAACAAAATATTCTGACATATCCAAATTATTTACTCCCCTTAAAATAATTGAAAACTAGTCATCATACTGAATCAGTCTCTAAAGCTCTTTCTGACCATAATGATTTCATTAAAATCTCAAGTGTAATAGCTTTCAAATTTCCATTACAAAATGAACTTTACAAATCAAAATAACCATGACAGTGAGATTGTGGAACTGATACACCGTAAAAGAAAATTTGTGAAAAGGAAAATTTGAGGCAGTCATAAACAAGTTTACAGAAAGCATCATAGGCCTGGAGAAAATAGAGCCTTTGTGGCCACTGAATAGCATAAAAACTATCTGAAACGGTATTTGTGATCAACATAGAAGCTTTCTAAGCTGTCAGTGCACTGAAAAAATGCTCCAGTGACTCTCTCTTGAGGGCTCTGTTCCCAGAGTCACAGATTTCTCCCTCACATCCTTAATGCATGCTAAGAATCTATGGCTGACATCTGCCCTTACCATTATCTGGCTTCCTTCTTCCTCTGACTAATGATATGCCTTCTCAACTTGCAAAACATACCTTCTAGCAGAGCAAAGAATAATTTAGGTAATTTTGGGGAGTACCTTACTTAGGGTAGGCATATCAGGCACTTCCAATCATGCACCTGACATATTTTAAGAAAAATATAAACAGCATATTTTTGTATTAGAAGGCACAGTGTAAGAAATAGGATACTGAATAAAGATAAATATTGCAAAATAGATCGTTCGAGTCTCCAGTACAACTTCGACTTAGAAGCTTGAGGTGAAGGTTCAAGATGACTCCCAAAGAAAGTCTGAACTGTTACTTAAAGCTAGTTTCAGTCCTTCAAAGTACAAAGTTTTGCCCAGGGGAAGATGGCTTTCATCATCACCATTCTGTGGAGCGTTAGTTTGTAGGATTTTGTGTTCCTGTCAGCTTGAATGACTCAGCTAATTGACTCCTGTATCCTCTGTAAATAATTTCTCATGTGAGAGTTTCAAAAGCTGTTGAGTAGAGCTCTACATATATGCAATGCTACTCCTATAGATACTGGAAGGGAGCAATAGTGTTCAGTGACATACTTAGCTTAAAAGGATTCAGCAACATACTTAGCTTGTTCTAACCATACCTATTTACACAGTACAAATACATTATTTTATGACAAATGTGTGAGCAAGAGTAATACCTTCTTATATAGAAATGGACAAAAACCTCTAACTTTTTTTTATATATAGAGCTTTATTACATGTGTTTTCCCACACAAGAATAAAACAGTGAGGCTCAATGACAGTTCTTAATAGAGAATAAACAGAATGACACACTTGCCAGCTGGAGACTGAAGTGCATTTGAATCATAAACATGATTTCTTTGAACAGGGAAGGATAACCTTTATAAAGATTTAAAAGGACAATATTTTTCCAGTTAGACATCTGAAAGCATGATTTCAACAAATGATGACTGGTTCACATTTAAATAAAAGCAAAGCAAAACAAAACCCTCCAAATTATATCAAAGTTCAAATTCTGTATAAATTGGCTTTTTGAAGCCATAAGAAAATTGCATGTTGATTTTGAAATTCATGAAAATTCAAAGGAAAGTTTCACAGTCATGAATATATTAAATCAGCCAAGTTTTGGATCATCCCCATGATAGTCACTGAAGAAAATTAATTGCTTCTGAAGGATGGCCTGTGTTCCATGAGGAGTGTTGCACTTGCATCTAATAGATGTGTCCGTCATTAAAGTTTGATTGAGTTGAATGCATGGCTGATTATTCCCTCTAGTCACTTGGGAGTTTCCACTAGACAAATAGTTAAAGGGGAGGGAGATGTGTCACTGGGTAGCTATGATGTTGGATTTATTTACTATTGATTGACCTTGCATTAAGTAATGGGACTTTGCTGAAAGTCAATTAATCCTCATGTATGAGTTAGGCAAAGTTTTATTTATTTATTTGTAAGTAAAAATATGTGTAGAACCTGCAGAGCCCTTCCATGCATACCTACTTTGGAGCTCCTACTTCAAAGCAAGAAAAATTCAGTAACTGTCCTCAAGGGCATAATCAAATTTCCAACATTTTTGGGAGTGTTTCATTTATTTGCTTGGTGAATTGATCCTTCCTGATATTCTGGTTATGCTGAGTTTCCCAATATCTGAATTATTTGTATGTCACTTCAAGAATGTGAGACATACCACATTTGTTTAAACAAACACATTAATGTTATTTCTATTGTCTTGTAGAGATTTATCAACATATGTGTTCATACATGTACAATTGTGTGCTGATCTGAAAATAAATATCAAATAAAACTTTCACAATTCTGTATTTATTCACTGAATGCTACAGAATTTGGCTAATGTTTTGTTTCCTTGTTTCCTACAGCACACATCCTCATTTGTATGTAGATGCTGCTACTTAATTAGTTTACAGATTAGTGATCTGGGTATCTATGATGTGCAGGTAATATTTATAATTAGAGACTAATTTGAAATGAATATTTATTTTGCTGTCCACATATCACTTGATTAAGTCAGAATCTACTGACCTATTTGCAATTTATTTTAGGGATTTTTATTGTCATTTTTTGCCTTTTAAAAGAATTGTCTTAGAGTGTTTGTGGGAATATTTTGTTGTGTATTCCAATGGTTTAACAGCAACTACAAATACTCTTGTTAGAAAGATGGTGTGAAAGACTGACTGCTTTCAATTCAGAATACTGTTTAGGAACTGAATGTTATCTTTTAGTATGCTTTCATATAAAAAGAGAAATTTATGAGTGGATATTTCTACATTACAAACTTGAGCAATGGGGAATTAATATGTAGTATCTATCTATCATCTATCTATCTATCTTATTGCCTACAGTGTTTCTAGACATTTTTGTTTGAGTGCAAATTATAAACTACAATAAAAACATGTTTTTCTTTGTGAATGCTGCAAAATGAAAGTTCTTTCACAAGTATGGAATTCAAATACGACATTAAAAAAGAAATAGATTAATACTTATAGATAGGCTTTATTATTTTGGACTGGATCTTGATTTATTTTCTAATTAAAATATGTTAATTTACTCTTAGTTGTATTTCCAAGAATGAATGATATTTATCCTTACTTTTTATAAGAATAGTTGATTGATAACTCTTATTAGATTAGTATTATATGGCTTTATTCCAATCAATTACAGCACTATTAAAGAAAAATAACACTGCTGTGCATGACTAAATTTCTTCATTCTGCACCAAAAACTAGCTCAATTCTCTGTGCAGAATAGACACATTTTTGGAATACATGCATTAACTTTCTGAAGGAATTAACAGTGCTCAGCAGTTATGATTTTTTTCCTTCATTTTTTCACCAATTTTCTCTTACACATTTTAGTTTTTATAAGAGGCACTTCTCAAATCCTTAAATTCTCATTTCCTTCCTGAAACTGTAAGCAAGAGAAAATACAAACTTAGTCAACGTACAGCTTGGTAACTTCTAGAAGCAGTAGAATTTCTTCATTCTGTATATTGGACCTGAATTTAACTTTGGAATCATTGCATCATATGAATATTGAAATTTTCTGTGAAATTTAGAATACAAATGAAAAGGAATTATATTTGTACAGATGGATCCTTCCCTCTCACCTAGACTGACAATTTAAAAATATATTTTAAAAGAAGAAATTACAAATAGCAAATAGCAAATAATCCATGATTTGTCACAACATTAGTGAAATGAAAGTATAAATAATTGAAACATTTCCAAACACACTATGACTGACAATCATTCAAAAGTATTCAGAATATTTATGCCATTTCACCTATTGCTATGCTCAATTTTTTGAATTTTATGCAACATATAGCTTTATTAAAGATATTGACTTCAAATTGCTGATAAGTTTCCATGATATTTATCTTCTCAAAACTAGCAACCAACTAAACACACTAATCTGGCTGATAAATACTGCAAAGCAAAGAGGAGTCCCTGACTTCAAAATCTTGTGATATTGTTCAACTTATTGCCACCTGGCAGAAAATCAGGAAACTTAAGAAGTCAGCTGATGCCAAAAGACAATCACACCTGGACATAATTTTTTCAGCTAATCTGAAGTATTTAATAATGTCATATTTTGGATGTTGTGGATTTGAGGTTTTTGTCCGTGGGTCAGCACACAGCAAATGGAGTTTACACTTCTAAATCAGCAAATGTAAATTTATTGGACTGATTTTCATGAGTACTTCTGCAAAGTATCTCCACAAGACAATCCTCAAAATCTATGGATTTTATGTATGTGTATGCCAAGATATATCACATATCGCTATGGAAAATGAATGAAAATCCCAAAAGATTTGATACACAAGAGTGGTCTCAACAGGTAAACAGTAAAAGATAAAAGTGCCTGTTTGGCCATGTTTGAGCACAATTTTTATCGAACAACCTTTCATCTTTTCATCTCCCCTCCTTCCACTTCCATCCTCTATGAAAAACTGCACAGTATGCTCAAAAGAAAAGTTTGGAAACTAGCATTCAGGCAGTGGGAAATAAAGGTATATGTAATTAGCCCTTTCTCCTACTCTTAGGTCCTAAGCAATTTTTGGTTAAGCAGTATCGCAGAGTAAGCAACATATTTAAACAATCTCAGCACACCGCAATGCAGAATATATACCTTAAGGTAAGAAAGTCTTAGGCAAACAACTTACCATGTATTGTAATTTAATTTCTTTCAAGATGCAAAATACATACTGGAAAAAGCACTTTTGTTAACTTTTATTGAGTAAAACCCTACTGAAAACAGAAAGAAGTTCTTGGCATCGCTATTGGTTGTGGGAAGGCCAACACCTTCTCCTGGGACTAGAGGCTAGAGACTACCTTTGCTCTAATTATAGTTTCCTAT
Organism: Acridotheres tristis; assembly: GCA_037013685.1. Classification (NCBI taxonomy): domain Eukaryota; kingdom Metazoa; phylum Chordata; class Aves; order Passeriformes; family Sturnidae; genus Acridotheres; species Acridotheres tristis. The sequence goes on along the minus strand of CM072886.1, from coordinate 95,770,767 downwards.
AGGGAATGTTAAGTGTCTAAAGACTAATGAAACAAATGTTACCTGACAATCTAACATCTTAGTAGTTATATCATCTGCAGGCATCTTAAGTTTGATAGGTGCTGAATTCAGGGAAGTTTTTAAGACAATCTGTCTCTGTTTCTTTTCCTCTACAAAGAAGGTTGCAGTAAATAATAGAGGAATGTGTACTCCTGTTTGGTTTTTATCTGAGTGAGGACGCTCACCAAGGGCACATCCCCAGCTCAGGATAGTGCTGAAGTTTGAGGACAGGCTGACACAGCACTATTGAAATAGTTTGATCTTTGCATTCACTCTCACAGCCATCAATCCTAACACAAATGGACACTGAGATGAGGCATTCAGGCAAGCATGGAAAATGGCACTTTTTCCCTCTCATAGCTGCTGAGAGTGGATAACTTTTGGTAGGTCTGAAGGCATATGTCATTCCACTGGGCACAGCCAAACTGCCCTGGAGGTAGGAGTAGAGATGGGTTGGACAAGATCATCGATCATGGGGGACTCTACCTCCAAACATTATATGCTTGGAAGCAATATGCTCACCTGGGTCTCTTCCAGCTTTTGAGCTAGAGGCTGCAAACTGCCCCTTCGTAGACATAATTAGGAGAAGCTTACTGCCACAGTCTGCCATTCTCTCAAAAAAATATGAAACTTATCTGAGGAAAGCAGTAGACATTGTACTCTAGGGAGCATTCCTGCCCTGCTGGGAAATCCAGCAACGACTCTTATTTCCATAGCTCTCTGCAATCCCTCTGGTAATGGCTCACCACAGCTATTAAATACACACATAACTCCATATAATCCCCTGCTCCCTCCCTCCCCATTTGTTCATAAGATATTTTCAGAGGAAGACATTTCAAAGTAAACTTATATCCAAAATGCTTGGTTTTGGTTATGTCATGATTTTTCTGTTATTTTTTCATGAGAACCTACATATTTTTATAATACTGTTTTTCTGCTAAAGTGATTGTGGAACTTGATCTATTTGAGGTCATACTGAATACATATTTCGGAGTGGGACACCTAACTAAGCATGAGAAAAAGAGCTTGCAAAGTCCTGGCCACAAGGAAACCCTCTGTTTACAACAAAGCAATCACTGATTTCTGTTATAGGAACTGCTAAGGGTGCAGTGTCTGGGAGTTTATATCTAAGTTTAAAGATGGACTCTTGTGTAGCTGTCTGAAACAGAGACAATACAATACTCAACACGACTTGCCAAGTGACCCCAAATATCTGAAACGAGAAGACAATAAAGAAACACTGTCATCGTGCTAGAGTGCAAGATGAACACTGAGAGGTAGAGAAAGGAATGAGTACCTGGAAGATGTCAGGTTGAGAGCCAGCTCTCCTGCAATCGATGTGATGATTCTCTGGGACTATAAATCAAAACTTCACTATAATCAAACCACCTAGGTAAAAAAAAAAAAAAAGAAAGAGGAAAACACTAAAATGACTTTTTTTTTGTGAAAACAAAAAAAAAAAACAAACAAACAAACAAACAAAAAACCAAACCCAAAGCAAACAAACACCACACCAGAAAAATATCTTGGATTAGGGAGGTGTAATTTACCAAAATCAGCTCCTTGCATTTATGAATACCAGATCATGCATCAAGTAATTCCTGAAAATGGCAAAAGAAAAAAAAAATCTGTTATTATAACTTTTTCCCCCTCTCATTTAGAATATAAAATTGTGTTAACATTTTTTGTTTCATTATCTTTTAAAAAGCCCCATCAAATTTGATAAATTTATTAACTTATCTCTTACTGCTTCACTGGCTTTCTATCTTGAAAGCAGTAGAGAAAGTAGAGAAATAAAGCAGTGTATTTGAACAGCTGCTCTATTAGAAACACCTAGATCTTTTCTCTGCCTACAACTTCAACAACTTGTAAGAAGCCTAATTGCTGAGAAATACATATTGTTTATACTATGAGAGACACTATTTGTATTTGCAGTAGAAATTTTTAACTTAATTGAACTAAAAATAAATATTTTTCTTTGGTGTAAGTGATTTCATGGAATAGAAAAAGGCTAAAGATTATTGTACCATTTTCTGTATTATTTTTTAGAAGTTTATTGAAAGGAAAAAGGATGTGCAGAAATTCATGGAAGATTGTAGCAATTTACCTAGATCAAAGTATTGAGTTTTATTCATAATTGTAGTTAGATCAAATGTTTCTCCATGTTTTTATACAGTTGATGGTAGTACCACACTGCAGTTCTTTAGCTTTTCTACTTACAATTTTCCTGTGGCTAGTGATGAAATTCCTCCTTCCTTGTAGCATGCATGATTGCAAATGTGGCAAATTAAGAAATCTGTGGAAACAAGATCTAAAAAATTATTCTAAATGCAAAGACAAGAAAAGAGAGAAAGCGCATTAATCAGTAGGGGGGGAAATGTGTTAATGCTTCTGTTTACTCATTTTCACTTTATTTCCTGTTGAGATTTAGACAGGAAGTGGTTAGTTGAAGAAACATAGAAAAGATTGACAGGAAATATTGCTAGGGGGAAAGCTGAGGAGTACAGGATTGTAGAGAACATCAGGCTACAAAGGCAGAAAAAGCTCGTGCAAAGGATTTTCTATCAGACCGGCAGTCAGCAAGCAGGAGGAAATAAATGCTCAAGTGACAGCTCCACTGTCAGACCGTGTGTCCACCAAAAAAAACCTCTGGCCTCTTCGCCTACCTGCCTTCCCCTGTTGGCCCCAGAAGCCCTTCACCTTGGAAACAGAGGAGGATACCTTCCTGGATTACATGTCCTGAAAATAGACCAGAGAGCAGTGGATATTCTGTCTGCTGCTTCTTCTGTTCACAGATGTGTCAAGGGAGATCACCTTTGCACCAAGGACAAGACAGGAAATAAAAGTGGAAGCCACATCTTTGCCTCTTCTATATCTTGCATGTCAGTCTGGGTCTCTTCTTTTTAGATTTCTCATTTCACTGCCAGTCACATTTTCAGGAAATAATTGCCACATTTCTTTAATGCTATTTGACCATATAAATATTTACATTCATATTTGCATACAAATATGCTATATGTGTAAGGATCATAAAGATATTTCCACAAAATAGAATGCCTAAAGTTATCAAAAAAGTAAGGTGAGAGTGATTAAATACTTACATAGTAAGTGGATTAATAAGTACATTGAGAAAGGAAAAAAATCATTGAGGAAGGATTTCAAAGTACAGATTGGAAGCTAACCTTCTCTGACTTGCAAACCGTTTGCTGGTAATCCTTGCTGGTAAAAGCATGGTAAACATTGAATACCACCTGAGTGTTAGATTTTTGATAAATTATATACAGTATTTCCTGCGTGTAGGCCCTAAAATCTATATTTGAGACGATTTTGATGTTTGTTTTATTAGGGAAATTTCTAAACTGCGATTTAAGTTCCTTCTGAAGCCAGTTTTTCTGTGGGTATTTCTCATTTGGAAAATATCTTTTAAACAGGTGACAATTTTCAGCCAACCATCATGTTGTGGACAAAATCCATAGAATGTGAAAATTAAATTAGACATTAAGAAAATTATTTGAAGACCAAAGTCAATTAGAGAGTGACATAAGAGAAATTGTTGATGCAAAATCACTGAAGATATTTAAGGCTATTCTTTTAAAACATTGGACTAATTATATTTTACTGATTGCTTTCAAAGTGTTATACAGACATGAACTAATTTATCTGCTCCATGAGAGACAAGAGATGAAGTCTTGCAAATTATAGCACTACCTGCCACAGCTTCTGGTAAAAGGTAGAAAAACCCCTTATTTTCAACAATCACCCCATGTTGGGCTTTCTGTCTTTGGTAACTAAATGCATATACGTGTGTATATATGCAAACTGAAATAACTGAAGACATGTAAAAGTAAATAGGAAAAAAATTATATATAAAAGTCTGGTTTTGAAGGACACTAAACATGCGTTAGGATTACTGAACAATGCTACTATTCCAAGTTTTATGATCCATTAGGGTCAGCAGTGTTCATAATTAAAATATTAAATACTTATTAATAGTGCTTTATGCTACATCTCATAATCTAGAGCAGTGGAGCTCTAGAAGCTGGGAAGTAATTTTTTATCCAGCACTGACTTGTGTATCAATTATGTTCTTAGTTTGTCTTAGAATTACAGTCATTAAGATCCCTCTTTAGCTACAGTTGTACAAACAATTCAAGGATGTTTTGGTGAAAAGACAACAATTCAAGAAAAAACAGCAGATGAATATACTCAGAAACAACATATTGGTCTTATGTTTGGCTGTGGCATAAGCATATCCTAAATTTTCAGCATCGAAACAAAAATAAAATTATTTACATATTGCTTTGGTAACTACTGACATGAAGTAGATAAAGTGTTCAGCAGCAGTGTTTGACTGACATTTGTTTTCTTTGAAATATCAGAAAGCAGAGAACTCAGAGACTTCAAAAGTGATGTACATGCTGTAGAGTCAAAGACAATGATGATTTTATCTAGGAAAAGTGGTGAAAAGAGAACTTAGCACTGAACTTGACTTGGGAAGTTTTCGTCATTTGTACGCTGCTAGTTTTCTTCATTAAATCAGTTGCAGAAAGAAATGGTCCCATCTTTTTTTAAAGGAGATTTGTGACCCTTGTCTGAAACTTGAACCAGAGTGTGATATAAACACACATATTACTCATGGAAGGGTAACTAGTAAATTTCCCAAATAGTGTAGTTATTGTTTTAGCTTTTTAGATTTCTTATAGAAAAAGTTAAAGGACCTATAAAATATTTGGAATTATTAGAGAGAAATTATATACCTGGACTTGTATATGACAACATTTCAAACTGTCGGTAAGTATGAATTCAAGAACACTGTGTCCAGATTTTCTTACCTCTTTTAGGAAACATAATGCTTTTAATTTCAGATTTCTGGACTTTAAATTAACCTTAATGACAGAACTAATAAGCCTGCATTAGAGCTGGGACATGGTCTTAATTATACAAAGACACTCACTTGTCCCTTTGGTCTTTCAAGTATTGAACCAGGTGTAGTTCTAAGTTTTGAACCTACAGAGAAAAGATGGTCTTACATTTCTTTTTATAGTGATGCCACTTGTCCTTTTCGTCAGCATTGAGCCACCTTAAATATAATGAAGATTATACATAAATAATATTTCATTATTCATTATAGACACTTGTGAAATTTATAACATTTATATTTTTGCACAAATATTATTACTGTAAAACTAGCTGGTGACCAGAGTAGTGTAAACCTGGGGAAGTCACAGAGCAGGAAAAATGAAGATTCATAGGATCACTTTCATTTTCTATTTAAAAATATCTAAAAATAACAAAAGGGGAAAATTTTACCTAGTGCAAAATAAACCCATTGCTCTTATTCCCCCAAGGCATAAGCAAGGCCAAGACTTAAGTAGGACTCAAGTTACATCAGTTTGAATTAAAAAGTGATATAAATCTCTGTGAATTCAGATATAAGCTAGGAACTATCTAATAAGAATTCAGAAGAAATTTTCCCTTTAGGCAGATTTTTGAATAGAGATTTTAGTATCTTTTTCTGATGTATTCAATCCTGACTATTGAAGATGAAATAAATAGAGAAAGCGTCGATTCATTATAGCAGTTTCTACATATTTACATGTTCTTAAAGACCATTTTGGCCGTGGCAGTTCAAAATTGGTACTGATGACTACACCTCAGCTTTTTTAAACTGTAAAAAAAAATCCTTATACTCACGTTAAAATTAGGCTAAAGTTTGAAATATCTGAGCACACTGACTGCATGCTCTCCTTATTTTTTGTATATTTTCTATGTATTGCTGCCTGAGTGCTCTAGACTTATCATAGCTAGAAGTATATGATGCCCATCATTTGGTCTGCTGTAGCTGACTAAACATTTTACCCTAGAAAACCTTAGAATTATGGCAGATCATCGATCTGTTGAAGCAGATCAGCAAGATGTGAAAATCAACATCATGGAAGATGCTTTATTCAAAATGCTTTCATTACTACACTGTCATAGCTCAAACTTTCACAGATTAATAATATTTTATTTCAAATTTGAAGTTAACTGTTGTCTGGAATAATGCAGAGGTTCAAATAAATATTACATCATTTGTTCATCCCGCTCTGTTATGTACAAGTGCTATTTTTGAAGTAATACAATCCTAATTCCAAAAGCATGTCAGTTAAACTCTTTTCTGCCAGAGTACAGCTTGACAAAAACAAAAGAAATCCGCAACCAACAACAAAATAACAACCAAAGAAAACCACACAAAAATATAAAAAGATCACTTTCTTTAGCCTAGATAATATTCATATTCACTGTTATCTACAGGTAGGGGTTAATTGTTAATACAGGCTTTGAAGTGGCTTGGATGAAGATAGGTCAATGAAGAATAAAAGTAAAAACTACAGGTGATATTCAGAATTCTGTGGAGATCAAGAATGTTTTTCTATTGTGAGAAAAAAAACATACTATACATGCATTGAAATGAGTAAAAAGTTCTCTCTCCATAAAGAGCAACAAACTTTTTCAGAGGATCCTAGGCTCAAATGTAAAATCCTTGCAATGCCAGATTTTCAGGGAGATTCAAGGACTTTTTTCCTGTACTTGAAGGCTTATGTTAATCCAGTCAGTAAAGCCAGTAATTTATTGAGCACACAAGGATGGCAATCATTTGGGTCATCTGTGTTTACTTTGCTTTTGTAAACTACATTTAATGGAGAGTGATCTCCTGTGACAGGAATTGTATCTCACCATAGGAAGTGTGCCATGAAAATCCTCCAATTTCTTCTGCACAGGACAAGGGCTCCCCTCTCTAATTACAGATTTTTTAATTTTTTTTTTTTTGTCATGTCTATGCTCCAGCAAATGCAGGCAAGGATAACAACATCTCAATAATGCAAACCTCTGAAAGGAGGATATTGCACTTGGGAAAAAAAAAAAAAATGCCACCAATGACTGGAAGATAAAGAAGTAGGAGAAGAAAGAGAAGAGTAATCTGGTGATCTGGAGGATGTTTGAAGCTTGTATTTAATAATCAAAAAGTTACCAGGAGTGCTATAAAAGTCAAAGCTCAGCGTTTATATTTGTTATTTCACTTGGTCTTGGAGAAGAAACCAAGAGAAGGGCTGATATCCTTCTGCAAACAAACTCTACTTCAAGGACAGAATTCACAGTTTCCCAAATGATAAGTTGAATTTTCTTTTACTAATTATTCTAGATGTGGAAAGTAAACTAAGGGACCAAACAGTAGATTTAAGTGTTTAGTGTTTTTTGAAAATAGTATATATTTTCAATACGTGATGGTAATACTTAGATTTTATACACAGAGGAGGACACATAATAATAAGCAAATACCAAATTCAATATTGTCTATAGTGAGCTCTGAATGCTAAAAAATGCTCATAAACTCACTGCCTTAAAGAAGCCTAATGTTTAGGATACATGTTTGCAACTTAACATTAATTAATTATTCCATTAGACTAAGCTATTTGGGAGACCTATGTAGCAACAGGAGAGTATAAATGAAAACTCCCTGCCTTTTAAGAGTTATTTGATTTTACAGTATTTGTGGAACAGTGCCCCTCCCTACACCACAAAGAATAAAATAAAATAGAAGGAAGAATTTCTACACCCAGAGTAAACTTGGGGCTTTTTTGTTTTTGGTTTTTTGTTTGGTTGGTTTAGTTTGGGTTTTTTTTTAAGCCTTTATTGTCCAAAAAGTCCTATGATACATACATCTACTTGGCTTTCACCACACAGAATACATAGAAGTGATTTGGTGGTGATGGATGAGTCATTTAAGTTCTGCTCTCAGAAATGAATGGTTCCATTCCCCAGCTTAGAAGATGATGGAAGAAGGTATTTTCACCAATATTGTTGTTTTTGTGACTGGAGTGAAGGTGTATCCTGTAAGATCCAAGGGTCATACGTCAATTTGGTGATAGGCAACGAGGAAAGCTGGCATTCTCTTCAGCCACTTAAAGTATTCCCTTCAGGAAACAATAGGTGTTGAGGACTGGGTATAAAATACAGCAAGTACTTTCCTGTGGCATTACTTGTGGCATCATAGAGGAAAGATGTGTAAGAAAAAGGTGGAAAAGGTGATTAAAAGCATGCTGATAGCACAGGTTCCATTGTCTAGCCTCTGGTAGAGCAAGGAGCTTTTCTTCCTGGAAGAGATGACACAAACATGCCGTGCACTTTCTTGTGTTTAGACCCTAAATAATTCAATAACAAAAAGTTTCTATACTTTATGTTATACATGTTTGCTTCTGTGAAACCCAGAGCCATGTGTTGTTACAGAGTGTGAATATATTCTAACAAAACTTTGACATTATATTCAAAGAAAGAGTATTTTAACTGAAATAATGAAAAATGGTACTTGCTTTAAGAGAATTTTCTAAGAGAATAAGATTTACAGAACAAAAAAATAAACCCAAACTGTCCTATGAGGATTTAATTTTGAGCTTTCTGATTTTTATCTATAGCTTTATTTTTTACAGTCAGTATGATATCAAAAAGTTCTTTATACCTTCAGCCTCTAAGAAAGATGAATTACATACTGAAGTAATAAATGCTTTGGAATATCTTCTATGAGATTTTGTATATCTTGAATAAGGTTGAGAGTGGAAAACGTTCTTCCCTTTCTAAGTTACCCAGAATAGAATCCAGCCACTTAGGTGACTAAAAATAACACCTGTAAAACTTATAAAAGCCAGAATCAGTTTTAGTTTGCAGTTTTAAATCCAATTCACTCTGTTGATTTAATGTGCAACAACATGAAAGCCATTAAACCTTCAGCTTAAGCTCACTTGAATTGAATGTCACTGCTTTGAAATACATCCAATAAATAGTTTGAAAGTGTCCTCATAAGAAGATCTTAAACATAAATTTTTCTGCATAATTCTATTTTAGGGTTTTTTTTTCCTCTCTGTCCATTACAGATGCAGGTGTTTACAAAGGTAGGGCTATTACAAGGATTCAACTATTACAGCACCAAATCAAGAAGCTAGACTGTGAGCGGGTATTGTCAAGCTGATACCACAGAATATACATTCTGCTGGAGGGCATAAAATTTTTCAATCTCAAAACAAAGGAAGGGAGAAATTTTTTTCCTCTTTTCAGCAGTCCATTCTTACTGTATATACGGTCTCAATGAATTTAAAAGCAAAGAAATACAACTCCATTAATTTCAGAGGTTTAACAAAATTTCATTTAGTAATGAATAAAAAAATCTTGTGCAGATTGCTTTTCTCTTCCTCCTTTCTTAGAGCTTTTCATGACGATGAATCATATTTTTGGCACACTGGTAGGACACTTGCCTTTATATCTTACTTTTGCAGATCGCTGATCTGCTGTTTTGGCAGATTTTAGCAAACCATATGAAGTCAGTTTTTCCTGGTATTTCAGATTACTTAAAGCTCCCCATTACTCTGCCCTCTTTAATGCTTTTTTTTAATATATATATATTTTCTAGTGATTGTGCATGATATTCCATATCCTGCTTCTAGCTAACCTTTGAAGGCAAGCTGACTTACAGTGATAGCCTTTCTCCTGCCTCAGAGTTCTCCGTGTATTTATCCGTGCTGGAGGAAATGTTCAGAATTGCGCTTTTACTGCCATCTAGTGCCAGAATTGGAAAGACAAGTTTAAAATTATCTTGGGGCTTGGAAGAGAGTCGATATTGGCTCTAAGAGACACTATTTTATTTTCTGGGTGAATAAAGTACTGTGGAGAATTATTAACAGAGGAAATCCTAAAGATATTTGAGATTTTATGAGATGTTAAGAAGGTGGGCCAACATGTATTAAATGGATACGTGCTCAACCCCTCATCCTGCACTATGCTTGGCCACACACAACTATCACATTTACTTTGATATCTGCTATTAAACTGACAGCAAAAGAAAAATGCACTGCATTTTTTCACGTGGCATTTTAAATATGGCTGCACTTGTCTACTGGTTCTGTCTGGGATAGAGTTAATTTTTTCATAGTAGCTCTTATGGTGTTATGCTCTGTCTTTATAATGACAATATGAGTGTTGTTAAAGTAAGGATGTTTTAGTCATTGCCTGTCAGTGTTTACACAGAATCAAGGACTTCTCTGATTCTCAGGCTGACCTTCCAGCAAGGAGGCTGGAGGTGCACAAGGAGGGGACACAGCCAGGACAGCTGACTGCAACCAGAGGGACATTCCATACCACATGGTAATAAAAGCTGTGGTAAAGAAGGAGAAAGGGGAGGATATTTGGAGTGATGGAGTTTCTTTTCCCAAGTCACCATGACATGTGATGGATCCTGGCTTTCCTGGGGATGGCTGAACAGTTGCCTGTTAATGGGAAGAGATGAATTAATTCCTTGTGTTTGTTTCCACACATGTATTTTACTTTACCTACTACGATGTCTTTGTCTCAATCCATCAGTTTTCTTACTTTTACCCTTACAATTCTCTCTCCATCCCATGGATGGAGTGAGCAAGCATCTGTGTGAGGCTGAACTGTCTATCTACTGTTAAACCACAGTAATTTGTAAACACAGAACAAAAACTCCATCCAAACTAACAAAAATATTACCTTTACATGAATGGAGTTGTTAGTTAAGAAACGCCAGGCAATCTCACAGTGGCACACTGCATGTTAGAATATAAAGCAGAAAAGAGTGAGAGAAATGGCAATTCATCAATTGAAATAGTAAAAGCAGATGTCTTTACTGTAAGGCCTGGGCCCTAATGTTATTAAGCAAAATCTTACATTGATGAATACAGTGCAAAAATCGAAGTTCTACCTGTTTTTGTCCCTTTGAGCCTGGAATATAAGGAAAAATGACAGAAACTTGATAAATACATTGAGAAATCTCTTTTGCTGTCTCCAAAATATTACAGAACCATAGAAGCAGCTAGGCTGGAAAACACCTTTGAGATCATTGAGTCCAACCCATGAACCAGCATCACCTTGTCAACCAGACCATGTGGCACTTAATGCCATATCCAGTCTTTTCTTAAACACTTGCAGGGATGGTGGCTCCACCACCTCCCCAGGCAGCCCATTCCAATGTCCAATCACCCTTTCTGAGAAAAATTTACTCTAACATCCAACCTAAAGCTCCCCTGGCACCGCTTAAGGCTCTGTCCTCTTTTCTTGTTGCTTCTTGCATGGGAGAAGAGACCGACTCTCACCTGGCTACTGTCTCCTTTCAGGGAAGTGTAGAATGATAAGGTCTCCTCTGAGTCTCCTCCAGGCTAAGCAACCCCAGCTCCATCAGCTGCTTCTTATAGGGCTTCTGTTCCAGACCTTTCACCAGCCTTGTTGCCCTTCTCTGGACATGCTCCAGCAACTCCACGTCCTTCCTAACTTGAGGTGCCCAGCACTGGACACAGCACTCAAGGTGCAGGGGAAGAATGACCTCCCTGCTCCTGCTGGCCACACTATTGCTGATCCAGGCCAGGATGCCATTGGCCTTCTTGGCCACCAGGGCACACTGCTGGCTCATGTTGAGTCTGCTGTCGACCAGCACCCCCAGGTCCCTTTCTGCCTGGGCACTGTCCAGCCACATCATCCCCAGCCTAGAGCACTGCGGGGGGTTATTGTGGCCAAAATGCAAGGCCTGGCACTTGATATTGTTAAGCCTCATGTCATTGGATTCAGCCCATCTATCAGCCTGTCCAGAGTCCTCTGAAGAGTCTCTCCAGCAGATCAACACTATTCCCAATATGGTGTCATCTGTATATTTTCAGATATATATAGTAATCAGTTACCAGTTGCATGTGATTCACTTCTGATATACAGATTTTTGTGTTCCTTATTTTATTTTTTACTTTTTGGCTTTTTAGTTTTTAGTATTAGATAATGTACTGAGAGTAGTTCAATGCTGCCAGCCAAATCTCTATAGGGGTCATACTAATGTTAAATCATATTGTGCTATAAAAATGCAACATTCTGCCAAATTTCTATCAGTACTGTTGATAGAAACATAATTTAATCTCACTGATGTGTCAAGTGTATAATAGTCATAGTACAGGCAATTTTGATGTCAGCAGGTATGGTATTAACAGTAGTGGTGTATCAGTTCTACTTTGGCTATAAAATTTGTTTTTAAATTGCAAGCTGACAGCTTATTGAAACTGTGAGGGCTGTCCACCTAGCAGTCTAGAAAAAGTTTACAGATATGCAACGGTTAACTTGGGGAAATATTGCACGAAATGCTCCTGACTATGATGAGAATGCTACTCCTGGCATGAATAGATAAGATGACAAAATGAAAGAACATAGGCTTATTTTTTATTCCCTAGTCTTACACTGTATATACTTTATTAAGCATTTTCCAAAGGGAGTTGAGAAGTATATATTAAAAAAAAAATCTGGAAACTCAAAAGAACTAAGACAAATTTTCTGGGTTTAGCTGCACAGTAGTTTTTCTGAAAAGTTATGTCTTCCTGATGTATAATATATTGTCTTTATATTACCTTATACTACTGAAAAGAATTTAAGAATAACTCATGCTTGATGAAGCATTTCTCAACTGAAATTTGATTTCTTGTTTTATGAAAAGTAGAACAAAATAGAAAAAAAGGGGGAAAAGTATTGCTAGCCAAAGGCAGACAGATTGACATTTGCATCACTTTTTAAAGTGTTAGTTCAGAACAGCTTGGTTCTGTAGAACATTTTGTTTTCAAGCTTGTAATAAAACACTCACCAAGTAATTGATTAAATATGTCCATTAACATGTACACATTAACATCATATTTCCCTAGTGATTTGGTTCTGGAATTAGCTCACAGATCAAACTGAAACAAATTAATTCATATGAATGCAAAGCATGCAATAATGGATAATGTTTGCAATTCAGTCTTGGATGACTTTTTACTACACTTAAATTTCTTTCAGAGAACAGTAATATTTCAGATAACAGTAATATTTTTAGTCAAGTTTAACATGTAAAATAAATGTGCTGCTTTCCCTTATCTCCCCAGGCATCTTTGCATTTTCTTCCAAGCTTTCACTGAGAGGAGATGCCCCTTGACACAACAGGAACAGCCAATCCGTTTAGACAAATTATGGTAATCACCATTGTAGCTGGAACTTTTGCTCATATCCCATGGTATTCAAAGGAAAGAATTAGGGGATACAAAAGCACTGAGAATTGCAAACAAGAAAGTGCAGAATTTTGAGAAGGGTTCTTCTTTTGCAGGAAGCTCCATCACAAAATCATTTGCTCAGGGCTAGGGAAATGGATACTACTGAGTTAATATGTGTCTGTTTTGCAACACAAGCCTAGCCTGATATCAAAATAGTGGTATCAGAAAATTGAGTGGAAATCTCCATTGCTGTGTTTTCCCTGGATGGTTGTGCTTCTCCTATGTTGCGGCAAAAGTAATAGGAAAAACGAATATTAGGCAGTCAAGGGAGGTCAGGTATGGAGAAGAATAGACTTTTAGAGGAAAAAGTTTATTTTGAAATTAACTTCTTAATTTTGTTGCTTTTCATCATTTCTGCATCTGTATGCCCATTCATTTAGTCAAAAAGATCAACAGTTGAAAAATTTATTTTTCAGTGTTATTCCTGACTGGCTGCCTTCTTCCTGGGAACGATTTAACAAGAGAGTAGGCGGCCTTTTTTTTTTTTTTTTTTTTAAATCAAACTGTCAACACGTGCACTAGGCTGTCAGCATGAGTAAATATTGATTCTACAATTGTACTGCACAGTTAAAAACATAGTTATGTGCCCATGCAACGTTTCATTTCAGCCTTTAGTCTACTGAAAATAATCCTAATCTCACTAATAGGGTTATATCTAATGAAAATTGACCAGATGTGTTGTTGATTCCTGTGAAATAGCATACATATTAGCTGCTATGAAGAAAGGCAAAGGTAACTTAAAACATCCCCTTTTGTTATGTCTTGCAAAAATATATTATGACTCATAAGAACGAGTTTCTTTGTTGGTGTATTTTGGTTTTAACCTAAATGATGAATAACAATAGTTTAATAAAGTTCTCAATCAAATACTTCTTACATATTAAATACTCCTGAAGCTTGAGAAACAATAACTTTCTATGATGATGAAGTAAACACTCTTGCTTTTCTCTAATTTAGCTCCACATATTGATTTATAAGAAGTTATTACAACTGTGTCCATGATTATACTCACATTCTTCACACACTCTGGGAAAAGTTTTAATGCTGAACAGCTAAAGATTATTTTGCATGAAGATTCTTTGGACAAGTTGATATAATCAAAGACTGAAATAAAGAAGACTGTCCTAGACTCCCCATTCCTTGTCAGAGTATCATTAAAACACTATACATGATGCTTCCATCATCAAATTATATTTACCTCATAATTACTATGAAATAACAAACAGCAAATCATATAATTGTAAATAGAGATTATTTGCAGAAATCGATAGATTTAATCTCATTCCAGAGAAAAAGAAAAAAAAGGAAAAAGAAGGAAAAAAAAAAAGAAAAAATTGAAATTATAATAAATAAAAGAAATAATACTAACTTTGAAAACCAAGCAAATTCTCCAGGTAGTTGATTGGAAAGAAAAAGCTAAAGGTTATGTGCTATCTTTGTATGTTGTGGTAATATTTAATCAATACTCCAAGTACTTTTTTGTTTTAATTAAAAGCTTGTTTTACTGAAATATCTGGATACACTGGTGTGTGTCATACCCTGCTATACTATGGTTTTGTCTTCTGCTGTTTCTTTCAGGTCATCAGAAAACCAATCCATGCTAAGCTGAAATCAATAAACTTAAAATGGGCAAATCTGCCTTTAAGCAAATGCCAATATTAATTTCTAGTCAAAGCTAAAATATTAGCAAATATGATCTTCCTAGACAGAAGTAAAATTTCACCTCTCAAAACCCTGTTTAAATTCTAATTTAATTCAATATAGCCATTAGAAACCCTAGAAACACCAATTTACATTTTAATTAAGGACTAATTTAGAAATGCTTGAGAAATAGGCAATATCAAAGCAAAATTCATTCTCAGGTGAATTTAAAATATTTGTTTCTCTCACTGTTATGTACTCTTTATGTCCCAGATTTAAGGTTTGTCAATTTTCCATTTCTGTGCAGAGTGTTGGTTTTGAGGTTGTTACTCTGTTTCCAGCAGGAAGACAAGCAAGAAGTCAGAGGGAGGAGAACAGTAAATTATCCTGGTAATATTTTATTATTGGGCTATAATAGCTCTCCAAACCTAATTAACTAGGAAGGGGTTGTGTGAATATTGAAGGACTTTGTAATAATACAATAAGAAAAAGTGTATGTGAATTGTAGTATTTTACTGGTGCTCACCTATAATCAGTATCTGATTTTTGACATTTTCACCACTGTAATACAATTCTACAGTGTGTGGCTGATATAGAGCACGACATAGTTTTCATTAAATACATAGCTTTTCAAACAGATTAATTTTCAAGAAATTGGGGGCAAAAAGTTGAGAAATGGACATGTTTCCAAACGGTTGTATGACAATGTGTTCAAATCATCATTAATATTAGTTAATTTTTCTACAATATACTTGCATACTAGCTATCATTGCCTGTGAATGATACTGCTATTTTGTTTTCAGGTTCTAACTAGACTTTTTATTTCAGTACTACATCTTTCTAGCAATTAGAGCATTTTCATTTCCTTTCCATGACTCCACAGTAGCCTGCAGGACAGGACAGAATCTAAATCCTTAGCGTTTTTTGTGCCAGGCAGCCAACAACAAATTATTGTAAGAGCACTGCCATAACAGCAGGTATCAAAACTGAATCTACTCATAACTGCATTTTCTCTGCAATTCAGTACTGTAGCTTCACCTTCTGCAATAGTTTATCTAGTACTGGCAGAGTTATTGGTTTCTACTTTCTCACTTATAAGGGAACTTCAGATAAAGGCATTTATGCCTCCATTACAGTTTCATACTTACTGTGAGATCACTAAAGTCTTTTCTCAATTGAATGGATATAGGTTTTAAAATTTAGATGTAACTAGTAATATTAAATTTTTTCAATGAATCAGTACTATAATTCCTCCTACTGGGCTGCCTTATTTACACGTCAAGTCATTGTTAGGGGAATAATTCTACAATCTTGACTATTCTCTGGAAGCCTTTCTAATTCATCAGGTTACCAGATACAAATTAACATCAGAGAAATGTTAAAAGCTTTCATATAAGATTTTTAACACTGAAAATCTGAAAGAAGAGGGATTTCAAGGTAGGCTGTACTCAGTAAAATGGTGAGATGCTTATATCCAAAAAATATCCTAATGAATGCACTAAAAGAATTCTCCTATTGTTTAAACATAAGCCACAGTTGCTTACCCACACAGTTTTTCACAGCACTGAGACATACAAGTGTGAAGTAGACAAGGATCAATTCAAGTTCAGAACATAAAAATACTGGCCTAGAAATAACACTCCTTTTCATACAGAAAAAAAGTGAAATAACAAATTCATGAGATGCAATAATTTCTCTTTTTGCACTGAATAAAATAAAATATTATAAAAAGAAAATATTGCATAATGAAAGAAAGAAGAACAAATAAAACTTACTCTCTGGTGCCAAGAATTATTTTCCCCATTGGTAGGAGATGAAAAGTGGAATACTTCTGACTACAGTTATGGCTAGCTGGATGAATGGTATGCCTGGGCAATGTTAATGTCCACAACATCCTTATGGCATGTCTCCCATGAATAGCAATTCTAAAGAATTCCTAAGAAAATGTAGTTTTTTTTTTTCTGTGGTCTGGATCTTCAATAAAACCTACGTCAAAACTCCTTGTCCTTGGAATAATTTTAAAACATTACCTGTAGGGATTTATTGACTCCATTCCTGCTTTATACTGTCAATCAAACTGTTCCCAGTAAGGACATGGTGACCATACACAAGAACTGAATATTGTATTCCTTCTTATCCAGAGATCATTGACTCTTCTCAACTACACAGTAAGTTTAGTCAATGTGAAGAGTGGAGTCTCATCAAAGTCAATGGAGCCATGCCATTTTATATCAGCTGTTGATTTAACAAACAACTTCCTTGTCTGTTTTTGGCTGGGGTGCCCAGCATTGCCTGGTGACAGCCTACCTCAGACATGCTTACAAGACTCTGGTGAGATCTAAAATATAAATAAAATGGCTGTATACCTACATAATCTAGGGCATATTGCCAACTTTTCTTATTATTTCCAACTGTTCATTAAATACACAAATCATTCATAAAATCACTCTTGCCTTCTATTTAAAAGCCATTTGTATTCAATTTTAATTTTTTTCAGAATAATTTTCAAATAATTGTCTTCTTCTGAACCACATACACTGCTGACAAGAAATGAATTATTATTTTGGGTTTAACTGAGATTTGTAAATAATTTATTTCAAAAGAACTATTCTATTTTGTTGACAATAAAGTTAATTGTCAACAAAGATGGAAATGTGCAAACAGGGACAACATATTGAAAAACAGACTGCAAACACACAGGGAAAGCTAGACTTAGATCACAGGAAACAAAATGTGTTTGCAAAATAATTTTCATGTAAACAAACATAATTTTAAAGAAAAAACAAAACAAACAAAAACCCAAAGAACCCTCACATGCTTGTATACAGTCCTATATTTATAATATGTGACAAAATAAGCCTCAATATTAAGGTGACCAGAAAATCTTTGGGAGATTAAGAACTAGTCCAATTAGACTATCTGACCAAAAACAATAGGCTCTGATTGTTAATAAGAGGGTGCAGAGAGCTGACTTGACCTAAGGAAATGTAAAACAGAAAGAAATAAATTCGAGTGTAAAGATAAGTTGGAATCTTAATAGGATCCCAGGGCTGTATTTTACTGATGTGCACATTCTTATGGCTCTGCTTTGTTGTCATTAGGTTTCATACCTCTAACACAGTTTGTCAGATAAATATTCCTCCTGTGAGAGCTGTAAACACCAGCCTTTCTGAGTGATGGCAACTATGAAAAGTAGTTGAGATGAAGCGGTCACATCAGATGATACAGAATGGATAAGTCTTTTCATCCACGGTGTATTGCAATGCAGAAGACAATTCATTAGGGTGATTCCCCCTGCTTATTCAGACATGCCTCGTTCTCATCCATCACTTGTATAGGATTGAATAACAGTATAATAGAAACAAAAGCCCTTGTCAAGGTGGCATGGGATTCTTGTCTAATACCCAACTAATAAGAACGAACAAGGTCAAAACAGAAGCTAATTTGGCATGCCAATTTGAAAAGTGCCAGTGTGCTCCTGAGTTGGAAAGCCTTTATGCCTGTATATGGATGTACGTATCCATGTGAAACCTCTTAAATTGTGCGTGTTCTTTATGCTCTTATTAAAAAGGCACGCTGTCATATCAGTTATAGGGCTGGGAAACAGAGCTCTGTTCCAGTTCGTCAGTCGAAGGATGGGTTGTTCCTGTCAGCAGTTCTTGTCAGGAGGAATGAAGTATGTATCTGTGCTATATACAGCAACTCTTCCTAAATGAGACTGCCTCACCTGAATACCTGACAATTGCTTTGGCTGTTGTCATCTACTCTGTTACATCCAAATCTATCACACTTCATGCAAAAGTAGAGAGGTCGCCATGGCAACTTTGTATCCTTAAACTTAATAAGAGGGAGCAAAACATATCATTTTGCCTTTATAGTATTTTCTTAGCTATTTTTTTTTCTTGTTTTAATAAGGGAATCACTAACCATTGGGCACAAATATAAACAGGAAATATCTGGTACCAAATTTCTTTCTTTTTTTTTCTTTTGTTTACCATGAAAATGTTTTCATTTTCCCCTAGAACTTAATATGTGTATAGTATAAATGCATAGATGTGTTATAATACTTTGAGAAAGATGATGAAGAAAGGAAACTAAAAAATTCTTGCCAAAGGATGCCAGTAAGTCAAGGGTTCTATTGAACAAGAAGATTAGACATTTAAAAATAGGGTTTCCAATAGGATTTAAAAGCTTTAGACACCCATCTCTGATTGAATTCAACTCCCTTAGGCTCTTGGAAAAAATTCAGCCAAAATGGTTAGCATAAATATAGATGGACAGGTATTTTTTTCCCACAGAGAAATTAAGATAATAGGAATAAAACATCAACCTTTAGGGCACAAAGCAGCTGGTAACTGATTGGAATAGAACAAGGTTTTCCTTTCATGAACTCTCTTTCCTAACTACTTTCTTGGTTCCCATTACATGTGATACATTAATTAAAGGGATTTCTTTGATTATTAAGCATGCTAGTTTCAAGTCTATATAAATAGCTTAATTCTTAGGATCATTGCACTGATTTTTGGTTAGAAATGGGCAATATTCTCAAAAAATTCTCTAAAGCCTTTGGAGATTGTTTCACTTTTTGACTGCATGTGGCAGTTAGACACAGTACTTATATTTGACTTTTGAAAGCCTCTGTGTCAGTAAGTGAAACTTCAGAGAATAATGAAAATGCTTTCAACTAAGATCAATACCGATGTTAGTGGTCATTCACCTCCAAGTTATCTTCACCTATGCTAATAATGGCTTGCATTTTCTGAACAAATCCATTTGCAGTGGTTTTGGCAAAAGCATTTTTTCCAGAAAGTCCATTTCATTCAGTTGCTGTGTAATACACTGTTTTAACAAATTGGAATCAACTGAATTCAATTTTCACCATTTTAAACTGTTGAATTTTCATTTTCATGATGTAAGCCATTTGCAGTTAAAAAGAATGACTTTGTGTATTCTGCTCTCTTTTATAATATGGCATTGCATAATTGTATAGGACTGTACACTCATGTTTTGACTGTGATCTTTCTTAACTCTATTGCTTTCTGCACATTCCGGCTTAAACCAGTTCAGTGGCTCTTCCTGTGCATATATTTACTTAATTTAAAACACTTTGACATCTTCCTAATCAAAGAATAAATATACCATAGTAATTCTAACAATAAATATCTTTTTTTTTGCATCTGAAAACTATGAAATTTAAGAAGGCCTTCAGAAGAGTTTTATGGTCACTTGTGCAGGCCAGTAATATAGCACATGCACTTGTGGCTGTAGAGAAAAATATTACATTTGATCTCACTGTGGGTGTTAAAGTGTTTGGATATAAGAGAAATCAGAATTTCTCTGCTGTATCACAAATATGACTGATCGTTTGGGAAGTTTTCAAACAAGCAAGAATTAAATTTCTAAGACTGCACAGTTATGCATGCTTTCTATTGTAACAGTATACTTTCTTGAGAGTAAAAAAAAAAAAAAATAAATAGAAGAATCATGGTCTATATATTTACTTCAGTAAGAAAAGCAAGAAAATAAAATGCATATTAGGAAATTATGAGCTATAGGATTCATATAAGCTATGATTCTATTTCAGAATAAATTTTAGCTACAACTATTTTCAAAATAAAGTAAAAATAAGGTCAGCCTCGAAAACCATCAGTTTGAATTAGATTGGCAGAGTCTGGACTACAGTAAATTAAAGAGGAGTTATATGAAATATTGAATAGATTTTGATCATGGTATGAAATAGATACTATTTTATTTATGACATATTAGTTAATTCAGTAATTCATTCACTTATGGGCCTGCTCCAAGGCCAGATGAAACTGAAAGACTAGTTAAAACTTTTTTGCCTGACTGAGGGCATTTGCATCATTAGGCTATTCCAGGGTAAAATTAGATAGATAGATAGATAGATAGATAGATAGATAGATAGATAGATAGATACATACATACATACATACATACATACATACATACATACATACATACATACATACAGTGAACTGCTGCAGATTTTTCTTACTGTTTTAGGAGGAAGTTAATAGATAGACAAAGATGAGGTCTCTGCCCTAATCTAGTGACCAGAATGTAATTTAAATTTGGTTGAATGGAGTTTATTCGTGCCCAACTCCAGTACTGCAGAATTTCAGTGATGCCACCAGAGAGCACCTTGTTTTCTCCAGACAGTTCACTGCTGCTGATGTCGTACCCCCAGGCAGAGACAATATAAGTAGCACTGGAAGATGAAAAGTTCCCTGCCCAGAGGATTCTGTGCGGAAGCCTGTGGGCGAGACATGGCTGGAACCAGGAGTGACACAAATTGAATGTATAGATATTTTCATTTGCATACTTTTTTTATCATGACACTAATGGGTAGTCAACAGCATGGAGGTGGTATGGGAGCAAGATAGGGACCAAGGTGAAGGCTGTAACACTTAATTTCCTTCTTGAACTGCAACTATTGGACTTTTGGAATTGTAACAACAGGTATTTGTGTCTGCAGTGGCACAGATTACATGGTATCAGGCACATTGACTAGACTCAGTGAGACAAGGTAATAAGTCAATTTACAGGTTCAATGCAGATAGAAATGCCGAGGGTTGTGACAGATATATCCAAAAAGATTGCATTACACATTGTTATCTAGTGCAGAGCACTTGGGGACTGTAAATGCTGTTGAAAACTTGCTGGTGTATTTAGCATATGAAAGTCAGATTCAAATCCTGAAATTTTCCATCTTTGCTGTGAATAGAAAATATTTTGCTATGTCTTCCCAGGTGGTTTGCACAATTTAGATATAGTGCTTGTGGGATTTGCAAGGAACTCGTATTCACCGGAAATGTCTATTTCCTTTTTGTATCAAATGTATAGCAATTACATAAAATTGGGCTAATCATAATTAACTATAAGAAATATTCAGTCTTGGAAGTAGCAAATTTATGAAAAATAAAAGTTATTTCTAAGTAGGTGATGCAGTATATAGAAATACTAATTTCTGTATAGTGTTATGCATTAAGATTTCATAACAAAAGGTAGCTGAGTAACAATATACATGACAATGTTTTGAAGATCACCAGGAAATGGCAGCAATTACAAAACTTTTTTCATTGGTCCCTATGTTCATAGAAATGTGGGTGGGATGTTTCTGTGAAAAATTTGCCACCTGTCTTTTAAAATTAGTAATTGAAATCTTTACATGTACATATCAACTCTTTTGTTTAGCAAATACTTATTTAGAAACTTTCATACTAATGGTGGATTTTTTTTTATATTGACTTTCTTGTAATCAAAGAGTTGTTTCCCTTTTCCTTACATTGTTGTATCCTTAAGCTATTGCTTTTCTTAGTAACGTTAATATCTACCCAAATTTTTTCTTTTACTCATCTAGTATGGATTCTTACTTGGAAACTTAGAAAAAATTTTCATCTATTCAATGTAGTTAGGAGAAAATCAACTAGAAACATTACACTGCAAACCTATTTTCTATATAAATCTGGATGTGGTTTCATAGAAGTTAAGATATATTTCAGGTTAGAATAGGCTGACTTCTACAAGAGCATAAAAATATAGACAGAGGTCATAGGTCAGCCTCTAAAGTCAGCATTCTGACTGAGAAAGGTGTGAAGATGCGTTGTGATGTGAGGGACCTTTAAGTGATGGGGAAGTTGTTTCTATCTAAAATTGTCACTTACATATTTTTAGGTAGGTGCAGAGAGGTCAGGAAGGTAAAAAACATGTTTCTTTATCTTTTTTGTCTCTCTGCCCTACAGCATATTAAAACAGCTGCAGTTTATGTTCAGATCTCCAGCCTGGTTCCATTCTTTGCAACAGGATAAAAGTTTCTATATCTCATGAACTAGAAAGTAAGGACATTAGTCTCGTTTACAGTCCTAGTTTTCTGTGAGATAAAAAGCTAGAGTTGGCTGGAAGAAAAAAACCAAAACCCTTAGGATGCTATTGATGTTATATTTCAGAATAACAGAATTAGAAAGTTTTGTTGGATAAAAACATTTGAGAATATTTCATTTTGACTCCAACCATTAATCTACACTATATAATTTAAACTCTTAACAAGTTGAGTCACATTAGAGTCAGGGTACTGTTGCATATTCTGAATTGTATTGAGACACAGACAATAAACTGCTATATCTGTTAAAATAAAGCCTTTATTCATATGCAAGGGATTCAGTGATATTTAGCATATATTTTTTTCAATTTGTAAAGGTCATATATAAGAAACATGTAAAATGTCAGTGTTTTGAGGTTGTCCCCTTGAAACTTCTGACTTCTCCAAGCAAATTCTTAGTGGAGATGCGAGAAGTAGAATGAAATCTTATTGCTTTAACAGAGCAGTTTCAAATAATATTTGTTGATTGATCTCCTCCCATTAAAAGTGAAAAATACTTATGATTAAAATGCAAATGACTTGAAATAAGATATCTGTCATGGTCCAAACTTATATAGTAAAGCAATTCCTAAGCAGTGTCAGTTTCATAATATCACACTTATAATATTTTTAGAAGTTAATTATAGAAATGACTCTAGAAAGTAAACAAGTACTTTGATGGGGTCTGTAATGATTAGTACACTATACGTTTTTCTTACGAAAGGGTACAGAACTAAGTGGCATATGATCCACTGTGGAATTTCAGCTTTCTATCAATTATTATTTAGGCAGTAAATTATTATATACACCATCTTCACACAATATCACTGTTGAATTTGCAGTCAACCAAAATAGAACATCAGTATGAAAAAACCAAAATTGTTTGTTTGCTTTAAAACTATTTCCCAGTTGTAAGTTGATATAAGTGTGGAGATCCTTAGAGACTCATTTGGTCTGTATGGAAATAAAAGGTCAATTATTGCAATGAAAAATTTAATCTAGATTGATGGCAAATGGGGTCTGAGTGTTCATTGACACTGTTGTGCTCCAGATCATCAAACTTGCATAAATTAACTACAAATTGGGCACAATTGGGTGTTTAGCTAAAAGGTCTGTTTCAATAGTTAAAATAATTATTTAAAATAACTATGCCCTAGAGATTACTCATTTTTCTCCTCAGAGATGGAAAAAGTGACATGTCACGCAGAGAAAATGGAACACTCAACTATCTCATAGATTTCTACAGGCAAGATTTTATTTTTAGGCACTCAAGTTCTGTTGATTTATGGTGAAATAGATTAAGATAAATTGGCAAAAATTGATTTAGTCATAAAATCTGAAGATGTATTCCTTTAACTTTCAGAGGGCACCTTAACTGTAACAGACTGCTATGTATCTTTTCTCATTGTTTTGAAAATTACAGGAGATAGTACGTAATAGCCTACATAAAAGAGACAGTGTAATTGAAAGAGAAATTTATACATGGGTAACCTAATCTTTAAGTAGCTTAAATTAATTGAATTTACAAAATAAATGTATTAAATTTTACTTATATATTTCACCGAAAGCTTTGTATCTTCCTTTACCTTGCTTTTCAGGTCTATATTTTTTTTCTATATTTTCTATCTATTTTTTAGCACAAATATTTTTCTTCTTGCACTCACAAAATATTGTTCAATGTGGAAGGATGGAGATTACCAGGAGAAGTGGTAAGTAGAAGGGTTTTATATTGTCAAACAGGAGGAATATTGCAGTCAACCAAAAATACATTTTGATTGAGTCCCAATTGATTTTTAAGAAGAGGAGTGTTCTGCATGGGAGAATCTCAGTGTGAATGGAACTCCCATTTGTACTGAAATAAGCCTTGATCAAATCAGGTCATTTTCTGATATAAGTAAATAATATGTCTGGAGAACAGGTTCAGACAACAGAATACTAGAGTATGGATTCTCAGATTATGGCCAAGCTGAAAGATCAGAAAATCTGTTTTGCTCAGAAGAAATAATTCTGTAGAGAAACTTCAAAGTCATTTGTGCAGTCTGAAAATTTTTATTTAACTTAAAGCTCAAGGCACTTTACTTTAGGTTGGGGAGGTTTTAAGCTTTTTCTTTTTACTTTTTTTCTTTAAATTTGTCTAAATGGATAAATTATAAATCTGTCTACAGAAAAAAGGCCAGTCCCATAAAAAACAATTTGATTTAGAAAATAAGAAGAGCTTTTCTATTATCCCTTTAAATTTTTCTAATGATTTTTCAGATTTTAAAAATTTTGAAATATTTTGGGTTTTATCAAAACTTGTGGGTTTTTTTTTTTTTTTTTTTTTTTTTTTTAATTAGTTATTTAACAGAAAAAATAAATTGTTTCTCTCTATCCATTGCTGGGCTTCCTGCAAAGGTCCTGAAGGCAGCGAAACCCCTGCAAGTTCTACCAAAAGAGATGCCAGTGCTGATCCTCACATCCATGTGGATTCCATGTGGAAGAATGGATTAAGGTATCTTCATTGCCTTTCATGAAAGGAAAAAAAAATATGCAAGGGATTATCTATTGCCCAAATTTCTTTTGAGAACTAAAATAAAACCAAGCACTTTAATTCAAGGAAGTGTGTATTTAAAAAAAAAAAAAAAAAAAAAAAAAAAAAAAACAACAACATATTACTCTTTGCCTAGGATATATCATGTATGATTAATCAGTATTATATTATACCTCTAAGACAAGTATGTCTCAAAGTTCAGAGCTCTTGTGGGTTGAAGTAAGATTTGACTCAAAACATTTCTCAAAACTTAATATTTCTAAATTAGAAATGCTTCATTTAAACTTTTTCGGTTTTTTCTTGTTTGTGAACTTCCCATACTTCAGTTCATGGATGGCATTTTAACTATGAAATTTTTAACAAGACATAATTATTTTCTTACTCTTCCTTTGTGGGAGTTGGACTGGCAGGGACTGACAATGAGTTGGCCTTGGCTGACAGTGAAGTGGCCATCAACCTGAGACCCTGGGAAATGAAGTACTAGACCATGGGAAATACCTGGTGAGGTTATGGTGAGAAGAATGAGTTTCTGTGAATTGTTATGCAAATTAGGTAGTTCCATATAAGATGATGTCCCTAGTTATCGTTGATGATTGGTTGGTTACGTTTTACATATAAAGTGATGTTCTGAGATCTTGTTGTTCATTGGTTCACTACCCTAAACCCCAGGTTATATTGCTGTGTTTTCCCCACTTCAGAGTCTTCTGAGATCACCCTATACAGCACACGGCTTTTGTCCTTTATTGTTTTATCGTTATTAAAGGAGTTTTTTGGGGCATCTCAGTCGTTCTTGTCCCTGTTTCTTTTGCCACATCCCTCAGCTGGTCTGGTCTCAGAGTCGGGCAAGCCCCAACAGGTCATTCCTTAAGTGGTCTATTCTGTAGAGAAATGGAAAATATCATAAAACACTGCTTTCTGTAGAAAACTGGTTCAAATTCAGAATAAAAATTAAGTCTTTTAATATTTAGTAATTTCAGAGGAAAAAATAAGTCACTATTATTAAATACAAATAGATTAAGAACTTAACCCTACAAAAGGACTGGAAAGATTTACCTGTGAGTTAGTGTGATCTCATCTCAAAATCACGCTGACATTGTGAGTATAGTCATATGGGAAGAAAAATTCAAGATGTGTAGACACTAAAGTCTACAAAAATGTATAACAGTGCTACTCAAGGAACAGAAAATATCCACACCAGGCGATTTCATGTTGCAAACTGTTGGGAAGAGAGGAGTGTGAGAATGAGTGAGTGTGTAAAATAATCACTTTGGGTGAAAACTCCAATCTTGTTAGTTCTTAAAGAAACACCAATTTGCAAAGCCCCGAGGGGTTTTCATTTAGTCTGTTTTGCCCATGATATTGACCTGATATGCAAGACATTCATATTTTGAGTGGTTCCAACACACAAAGGTTGTATTCAGTAAAACCCACTGTTCCTTTCATTTTATCCTATGTTCTGGTTTTCTTTGCTTTTTCAGAAGGTACAAATTAATGAGTGTCCAAGCAATTATTTTTATTCTGATATTATTTGTAAGCAAATAATTACAGCTACTGGTTCTACCTTATTAAATCTTATAATTAACTAAATGTTGTAAATATACACTCTAGCATGAGGAAGAACTATAGAAGAACAGCAAAATAGAGTAGCAAAATAAAGTTTGCTATGTAACAATTAGCCCAGGCTACAGTTGGTCACTTTACCAGCAAGGCACAAATAAATTATAGTGTGATATGTATTTGATATTTCCAAATAGGAAAAAAAAAAGTATATGACTACACTTGAAAAAAAAAAATCCACCAATATGAAACCCTTTTAATGTTTGATCATATTCTAGAAATCCTCAGTAATACAGTAGCCCTGGACCCAGATGGCACTGAATCATAATTCCTAAGTGTCTGCAATTCAAGCATTTTAAAAAATATGTGTGTACATATATAAAAAGCACAAACAAATCTGGAAGCATAATTTTGTGCTGTGGGTTCAGCAGCATGGAAAACCTTATCTCTTCCATTAAAATACTCACAATCTAATTTCAAAATGACAATTTTAAAAACTGTCAATGATTCCCACAGAATTGTTATGTTCTTAGAATAGAGGAAGTCGCATTATGATGAATGGTCCAGAAAAGTTTCCCTCCTAACTCTTTTCCAGGACAAAAATGTCATGCAATGATTTGTAGCTGAGAAGAGAATAACTCCATTCCATGGAAATGAAAATCAAGTAATGATGAGATTGTATTGCTACTGCTGAAAGTCTACACTCCTTCTGAATACAGATCAATTTCAGGCAGAATTATACAGGGTAAACTGAATAACTCATCTCCAAAAGTTACCATTGCTTAGAAGTTTCCATGGATTCCAGAAACTATATGTGGAATCAAAGAAAAGAAAGTATACAGGGCATAGGTGATCATGATGATAAATTCAGAAATTGTCTTCTATGCTGAATACCATGTAACCCAGAGGAAAACAATCTCAGATTTGTAAAAGCAAGGTGTTTTCAAGCTTTCAGGTGCTTTCAGAGTTCATTCTAATTTTCTTAGCAGTCTAATTTTCTTTTAGGTCATCTTCAGGTCTTGTATTGGAGATGTAAAGTCCTGAAATGTCAATAAATATAGCACACTGATACAATGAAGCTTTTTTTTTTTTCATCTTTAACATTGAATGTTCTGTAATGTTAATGTTATTTATGCATTTGATTCCATGATATTCTGAAGCCATACAAGACTAACCCTAATTCAAAATCACCAGGCATTATCATTAAACCCTGTTGTTTTTCTAAATGTTTGAATAAATAATTACAAGAAAGAGAACTGTAGGAATAAATACATCACAGCTATTGTATTTCCGTTTATTGCCTTTATAAGTATGATTGAACCTCACATTACACCACCATTTGCTCCTCCTTTTCATTCTACAGTTTTGTAAATAAGCAGAGCTATTATAGAAGTATATTAGTTCTTAGACCACAGGATCTCTTTTCATAGCCTTATCTTGTTGACAAAATAATTTAACATATAATTTTATCTAATCCACAAGTCTACGATCTTTTCACAGAAGACTATAAACCAGTTGGGAATGATGTTCTCATGATGCATTTAAACGAACAGACATGACCCACTTGGCAAATTTGTGGCTGACTTAGTGTTTCTCTGAATACCTCAATGCCATCATAATGAAATCATAACCAGTAGATACCATCCCCTCTTTTTTTACAGGTTTATTGGTGCTATAAACTCATCATCCTTTTTTGTCACTTCTTAAGTAGTGCATTGACTTTATTGTAGAGTCAGTCTTAGATCAAGTTTCCTTTAAAAGGCACATTATGGAATCAACTATTTTCTTTAATCCCTATAACACTTTCTAGATTTATTACATTGATTGTACTTTTCAAAATAGAAGTGCTTTTCATGCTTCTTACGTACTGAAAGATTTGTTGGGTTTAGGTTTTGTTGTGGCTTTTTGCCTAATCGGTATCATTGTAATTTCAAAATGAAAACTCATCATAATTGTACGGAGTACATGCTCTAAGTTTTGATATTCACTCAAAGATGGTGATTTTGATCTATACTTACGACGTTATTAAATACTGGGAAGATTAATTTACAGTGAGTGAAACTGGAAGTTCATGTTATTAATCACTAGATATACACAAAGAATAGTTGTTAGCAATCACTTGAAGACCAAATATTTAATATCTGAGGTTTACCGCCTTCTTGTACCATAGATTAAGTCTGTTGTTTCCCAAAGCTATTTGAAAGGCATGTTTGCTTTTAACTGTCTTATTATGAATATGAAACATGATAGCTTGCTGGCAGGTCACAATTTTTCAAGATCAACATTGAACTGTATGTATGTATATATTTCTTTTAATCATCTATTTCTTTTTATCTTCTTGATCACAGTCATTCTGTGATAGGAAGAAATAATCTCATAATTTTTCAGGAACATCACACAGACTTCTTTAGAAAGACACCATTATGTGTATCTGCTTTTTACTTTAGACATACTCAAAACAATTATTTAAAGAATGCAAATTACCTCCTTTTTATATTAAACAGTGGTCCTTTCTAGCCTCTCTTTTTGTTTGTTTGTTTGTTTTGATACTCACTGAAGAATTAAAACTAACACATAGATCATGCTGACTTATTAAGTGGGACATCTTCATGGACAATTATATATTTGTAAATTTCTAAAAGATATGAACCTAAAAATCATCTTATAATAGTAAAGAGGTATATAGGCTTCATTGTATCTTATCAGGCTTCTTTACATTCTGAAAAGAAAGACAATAGCAATAGAAACTATTTGAAGCTACAGCAAAATCACTAATTGCAAAAGATTTACTCAGTTTATGCTTTATGAATTACCTACTTTGTGGGGGTTTTTCTAGGTCAAGAAAATTTAAAGCTGGTATAAGGCTTGTAGTGATAAAACATGGAAGTTGTGTTCCTCTCCCCTTCTCCTGCCCTCGTCTCTCCTTGCCTTGCCTTGCCTTCCCTTCCTAGAAATAGTGATAAATTAAATAAAATTATTAGATAGTTTGGATACATTTACTACTAAACCCTCTGCAGTGTAGGAAATTGTGTAGTGTGAAATAACAATTGAAAATGTCTTTCAAGTGTGTGCTGATCAATGTATTCCAATGTTGTGATGGACATCACACAACAAGCTTGGATCACAGCAGTATCTTATAATTTTGGTTACTGGTTGTGCATAATACCTTAAATAAGGGTTCATAATTTGCAATCTTCAATATTTATAATTCCTTCAAAGGAGAAGTTCTAAAAGGATGATGACACCATCCACTGTTTTTCTAATGACTTGCTTATATGCAGCCAGGCATGTAAAAGGTTTCAGGTTGTTCATTTCAAACTGATTTTATGAAAATGAGCTTACTTTACCTTTTGGTTTTTAGGTTTGTTTGCTGGGGTTCCCCCCCCCCAAAAAAAAAAAAAAAAAGTCACTGCCTTTCTTAACCAGAGAGAATTTTAAATTGTGACTACACATAATTTGTTCTTATAAAGCTACTCATGTTCTCAGCATGCACTATCATACAAATAGAATAAATTTACTCAATGGGCTTCAATATGACTAACAATTAAAAGAGGTAAAATGTAAGACAATATTCTCACTTAGGAAATTAATCCCCCTAGTAAGAAAACACGTCTAGCTAGTTCTGCTAAAGAAAAATATTTTCTCTTTTTAGTCTTATAAATCAGCTACCTGAAAGTAGCAAGAAGGAAGACTTGAAAATAATATTTTCAGCACCAGTCATCAGAGACTTTTCTTATAATTTAATAGTTTGTGAGAAATAATTAAATATCCTTGCACATTTCACTTATTTTTTTCACTTCTCTCCTTTCTGTAGACAGTGCATAGTGAAATACGTTTTTCATTATGTTGACTATCTGATGGCTCTTGTGTTTTTTTTTCCCTTTCATATGTGTGTAAGAAATGTATATCTTACTAGAATTTCTAATAGTGTGTTATGTTTTCCATGGGATATATTTAAAAGATGACAGGAATAGTACTTTCAAGAATAGTCTAATCCACCCGCTTTCTGAATCTTATATATGTCATTAATTGGATAGCATTATTGAAATATTTCTGAATTCCAAATATAAAGCAATGTTGAGGTTAGAAGACAAAACATTTAATATATCAGAAAGCCAGAATAATTGAGATGCTGGGACATTTCTGGATGTTGTTTATCATACCTTTTTTGTCCATTCTTTTACTTTGCTTGCAACAGTTTCCTATTAAAATGTTAAAAAAAAAGCCATTTGTCTTTCACCACTATTTTTCTGTCCATTCTTTATCTTTCATTTTAGCTATTCTCCTTAACATTAAAACAGCTGGTGCCAGGTACATATACACAGATGCAATACAATATATGAGGCGTTTCTTTAACTTTCAGTATGAACAAAAAAAAAAAAAATCCAAAAATATTTTTTTGTCCTTCCAAATATTAATATCCTCTGCTCAACAGGAAATAATGCACATTTGGTTAATTTTGATTCTTAGCTTTGAGGTATGATGGACTACACACTTGAGAAATATTCCTTAAGTTCAACTTTAAAGACAAAACTTAATTAACTCTGTATGTCTCAAGACAGATGATGCCAAATGCAGTAGAAGACGACAAAGTTTCTCTACTTGAATTTATAATTGAAAAATATTAAACAGTTTGTAAAGGAAGAACTGTCTAGGAGGAGACAGATTCTGTGCAATTAACTTCTGTAAGAAATGCAGACCATTTAGAAACATGACACCTTGGGATTGTTGCAAAAGGCACATATTGATCTTCTTTCTCATACCTATGTGATAGGTATGTTGTAAACAAAGAGCAAGGTCCTATAATCTGTTACACAAGTGTATAATTTTCTCCCAGTGAGAATATAAGAGAGAAATGATACATGGCATATATACAATTCAGCTATAATATTTATCATGTCCTTTCTCCATTGGAAGTGGCACAGGATTTAGCATCCTTTCAGACCAGTATAATCTTGGGAAGTCATTAAACCCATCAGGGTCACTATCTTCATCTGTGGAACAGCTCATAATAGTGCTGGATATTCCCATCTTGCATTGCAAACAGACCATGCTGCTAATTAAAGGCTATATTCCCAAAAGGAATTGGGGAAACTTCTGGGTAAGTAATGGATGCAAAAGGTAATGTAGCTACACTGTTGGTCCTGAAGGAATTTCAGAATAGTGGGTGATATGAATTCCTTGCCAGTGTGGAAACAAGAAATTTGAAATTTTATATGACATATGACATAATTTTATATGACATAATTTTATATGACATAATTTGCCTGATGTCATTGGTCAGCAATGACAAAAGACAGAGAAAGAATTGGTAATTCAATGATTAAGTCAGTTTTCTAGGATGAAAAAATTACTTTGCATAATTACTTTATACAAGTAAGCTCTTCCTAAAATAGCCAACAGCATGTTTAGGGAAGCCATGAACTGGAAAATACAGATTTAAGTCCATGTTCCCAAGAATTCAAACTGGCATGAAGAGTTGGTTAGAACAGAGTCTCTCTGAATCGTACTTTGACTGCTTCCAAGGGATTTCCCATTTTGGAGAAAAGGCCTTCAGCATCTGGGTAGGCCAAAAGCTGAGTGTGAGCCGACAATATACCCTTCAGGCAAAGACAGCCATCAGTAGTTTGTGTTGTTTTGGTCAAGTGTTACCAGATGTCTGAGGGAAGTTATCCTCCCTTTCTGTTAAAGCGAGTCTAGCAAAGAACCACAAAGATGACTGAGAGCTTGAAGTATTTGTCATATGAGGAGCTAAAAGAGAGAGAACTTTTTATACTGAAGAATAGAAGGCTAAGGAGGAAACTTATCAATTTTCATAAATAACAGACTGGAGGGAATAAGCAAGACAGAGACAGGCTTTTCTATGTAATGACCATTGGCAGGACAAGAGGCAAAGACCACAAAAATTATGTCTGTAAAAAAAATACCTGCCATCACACAATGGAATCACTCAGTGCTAAACTGGAGTTACCTGGCACTTCACTGGGTCCTGGAAATATTTTACCAATATGTTCAAAAAGCTGAAGCTTCTCTTTCTCTCTTTCTTTCTCTCTCACCAGAAAAATTAAATAACAATTTTGGTAATAAAAGTGTATATTGGAAAGTGTCTATTTCTAGATTTTTACTGTAAAATTGTCAAGAAATATGGTCTCATTTTCCCCTTCATTCAATATCAAGGCTCTTTATGGACAACAAGCAAAATAAACCATACAGTTTCATGCTCCGAGGTATCAAGTTCTGACCACCAGCCACAAGATACCACAACAATTGATAGTGGTTTGAGATGCTTTTCTGAGTGGCTACTGCTCTCACTGTTTGATGTCCAAGTAACAGGTCAGAAGAGCTGTCTGTAAAGTACAAATGCTGCATTTGACTGTGGAATGTCTTTTATTCATTTTAAAGCCATTGCCGAAGAGTGGCTTTAGGAGGGAAATGTTGGGAGAAATGATGCAGTAAGACACGTGTAAGTGACAGCTTCTAAAGGGGGAGGAAAAGTTGTAATTAGAATTAAACTTAGACCTTGCCTTAGAACATTATCGTCTCATGGCTTTGAGGAAATTTGTTTTTAAATAATAATAAAAAAACCACTATTAAAGTTACTTTATGTACATAACAGTATGTTAAACTGTATTTAATTTTCTTTCACTCTTCTGACCTGTGCTAAAAGAAATTGCAGAGATATTATTTAGCTCTCTCTTCCATTTTTTGGAGTCATTGCCTTTTAACCTGTCCTTCCTCTGACACAACCTCCAGGAGTCAATTTGTACAAAGCTTCCAACAGAAAAACATCTAAGTACAATTTGAGGACACTCAAAGATGAAAAGCATGAATTCTCTACAGTCCTCCAGTTCAGAAAACAGCTTGAAAAAGTGAATATGAGTGGAGTTTCTCACAGTGAAGAATTTTAGCTTAAACCGACCAATGCAGATCTGTCATCCACCCAGCACTGCAGCTGTACATAGTTAACAGAAGTACTAAAGAACTTTGTATGGAACATACTTATCTTCAGTTTGAGTTAAAAATCCAAACTAAAGGGTAATTTTTCCCTTGGAAACCATAAAGATAAACACTGAAGCATGCCTGAAATAAACCATAGCCAATTGTTATCAATCACAATGTTAAGAGATGAAATTGAAATTGTGGAAATTGACTTAATGGTAAATAAAATGTGTATTATTTGCAAATTAAGGTTTTAAATATATTTATATATATATAAAAAGCTGATTAGAAAAACCAAACCAAAAAGCATCATTAAAAATTATACAGAAAAACACTCCAGAAGTTTTGCAGAGTTGTGCAGCTCCAGAAGAGTGGTTGAAGCAGGGTACCAATCACAGCTATATAAGAAAGCTATAATAGTTTATAATAGTTGCCCAGGTGGCAAAGCTGTCACTAGATTATGAATAAACTCTGTCAGCATAGTTGGGAAGAAAAATAATTTTGTTATGTGTTTAATATTTCCTTCAGACCACCTTGGTACAGTATCAGTACTGTACACAGTTTTCCAATTACATTGTTTGCCTGAAAACAAACATCAAAACGTATTTAAATCATCTTTAATGAACAGGTGGATATTTTTATGGACATACACTGGGCAAACACACACCTGCATCATATGAAATCCACAGCCATGCCCATTAATATTGCCTGATTTAAGGGAAAAAGCCACAGTCATATGAGAAATCCCTGAGAAGAATCACAGTTTGCAAATTCCATCCGAAGCTTGTGGATGCAGGAGAGACTGTTTTAGCATTTCTTAATACAAAATTACAAGAATCTCCTGTATGATTGTTCAGCTCCTTCAAATTGAGAAAAGGAAAAAAATGACTTTTTGAAAATTCCTAACATTACTAGTATTATGAGTATGATTATTAAGTAATTTCCTCTGTGACCAAATCAATGTTTTTTCTCGTCCTTCAAAATAACCTTGGTTAGGACAGGCCGCAAAGAAGGACTCAAGGTCTTTGTCATATGACTATAGGAACAAGGAACATTGTCTATGCTAAAATGTTATGTGTTGGTTTTAATTACTAGTATGTCTGTTGTCATTCATATTTAAAATATTTCCTTTTTTAGTGGTGTTTTCATAAAATCTTGAATATGATTTCAAGTATATTTAGTTTACTAGGTATAGCCACTGGCTTTAAAAAGCCAAATATTTTTTCCTCATAAATCAATGTGTCTGATTCATGATTTATTTCACTGTAGAGAGTAATTCTTTCAACTTTGTATTTTATATTTGTTCAATACAGATGACTGCCACCAATGGTGATATAACTAGTCAAGAAAAGATAGGACAGTGATTATGAAAAAGCTAAAATCAATAACAAATCATAGCCTTACATTTATAAAAATCTTAGAAATAAAATAGTATATGTTGGCAAGAAAAAATTGAAACTATACAAATATAAGGAAGTGGTCTCCATTTCTAAATGACCTTCCTGTGTATCTTTGAAAATACCAAGTAAATAGTTGAACTGTAAATTACAAAAGAAAATTGGCTTTTGGATGCTACAAATGAAAAATAGAACTTAACAGCATCTATTGACTGCTTGAAGTGAGAGTGTCACCTTATGTCTCTATGACATGAAAAAGATTCAATTTTTATCCAAAATAGGGCTTTTCTCTCTGAGAACTTTCCATATTGACCATAAATTTTCTTATATAAAAGGCTGAACTTCACACAAACTTTCTAAGAGATTGTGGACTGTCCCTGGAGATGCCTGATTGATTCTAGATCAGCATGGATCGTGGCTGATTCATTTTGTCCTGTCCCATTTGGGATGGTTGGGCCCCTCTTTGGAATTGGTTTATTCTCTGGGATGGAGAGATCCCTTCTGAAATCTGTCTAATATTCTTGATACAGATACTATATATCTTTATCCATGTCCATAATAAATATATCTACTGTTTTAGTTGTTGATCATTTGCATCACCAATGTAAGTTCATAGTAATGTGTCATAATGTGACCCTATTTGGTTGGTGCTGTCATTGGTTCTTGGTTGCTGTCTATGATTTTTCACTGCCATACCCCTTATTGATAATATATTATCGGTTGCTGAAAGCAATTTGTAATAGTATGTACATTGTAGTTATATATTTAATCATAGGTATACTTGGTGATCAGAATAATATTTATGGAAATATACTTGTTAGTGGTGGTTTTTTTCAGTATTTGTGACAATCTGCAAAAAATAAAGAAATTTAGTGGATAAATGTTTCCATTTCCTTGTAAATAACAAAATTTGACAATATGTTAACACCATAGCTGGAAAAAAATATTTACAGTGCTTTCTTTATTTTTACAGCAGTTTGTGTCAGGAAGAATATTAAATTATTCCTTTGTGGTTTTTTTTCTCTCAGTAAAAAATCTTAGGTTTTCTGCTTTAAAATGGTTTAAACAGAATAGTGCACAGAATTGTATTTTTGAAGAAATGGTTTCAGAATTCCCTAAGGAATTTTGATTTCTGATTTCATTAATGCTAAATCTATTGTTCTAACATTTATTTCTTTTTCCCTTCTATCTTGCTATGTATGTACAAGAGCAAAGAGTATGGGAGGAGTATACTGAGAAAGTTATGATAAGTCAAAAATACTGTGGAAAATTCAACACAACTTCTCTTTTCTAATCAAGTAGGTGAAAGATGAATGAGAAATATTTTGGGATAATCTTTACTATGGATGCTTTCCTAAAGATTTGTTAGACAACCAGTGCTGTTACTACCAACTTGTTCTAACTGTCCTATAGAGACAAAATAAAAAATGCATTTTGATTTACTAAAATCTTCTGTAGCATGATTTTAACTACATATTTCCAGGCTTTTAATTTTATTTCAAGATGTGTTTCCTAGTGCATCCAAGTCATTCTTGTGTTTCACTTTTATTTATTTATTTTAAAATTTACTTTAAAAATCAGATATATGTGCATTAAGTGTGTCTGTATTTCCTTGTGTGTATAAGCTGTTTACAACATGCTTATCTGGAAATTTTATAGTGGAGTTCCAACCCCTTTAAAATAGAAGCTTATAATGGAAAAGCTGGCAGACCTTTAACTAGATCCATGCTACCAGTCACCACTGTAATATTACCATTTTTATAGTAGAAGTAATACCAATCTACAGACTGTGTCTGTATGGTACAATACCATAAAACTTGAAATACCATGAAATGAATTTTTGTTTATTTATTGCATAGTGCTACATTAATGATTTATGAATTGAATCTGTTTTCTACAAGTTGTAGTAGCTCAAGGATTAACTCTGCAGTATAACTGCATTGTTTGTGCATATCAGCAGATGTGGATTTCCTGTATCAATGTATTCATATGTTATGCAGCTGCACATTAAAGTTTATTTTTCAAATTTAGCTCCTAAAATAGTAGACACTTTATACAACACAAATTATTGAGATGTTTCTTTAGAGAAGAATCCCAGAGGTTTAAAACAGGTAAGACTAAACTATGTAAGTCTCTTAAATGTTTGTTAGATCAAATATATTTGCAGCTAAACTTAGAGCTGGAGGTAAAAATAAAATGCAGTAATGTTTCTATTATCTAAGACCAGCTATTTCAAGGTGAAGTTCCTTTTCTTTGAGGGTCCAACAGTGCAGGTGCAGTTGGAGTTAAAAGATTACAATAGCACAGGACTCCTTTCCCTGCATTCACCACAGTGCCCATCTAATTTGGAGACAGCTGTGGAGAGGAAGCTCTTGGAGCTCTCTCAAGTTATCACTTCCCCTAGCTGTGACTTCTACAATATATGTGACAACTATAATACTGTCATCAAAATAAGGCATAATGCCTACTGGGCACATTCTGTAGTATTTCTGTAGAAATTTAATATTATGTACTTACATATAAACTCTTGAGAAAAAAGCGTATTTTCAGGTAGGACTCATTCATTGATATTTAACCATCTAAATATCTAGTCTGACATGATGGAAAAGGAAAGGAAGACCTACTTTTAAAGCTGTTTTTAGCATACTATAGATATCTGAGGACAAGTGAGAGGAACTCATGATTAAAAATAGTGTTAAGGAGGTCTGATCATAACTGAGCTTTATAGATCCTTCACTAATGATTGTATTGGTTAAAATATTTCTTAATTATGAATCATTACTGAATGATGTGACTAAAGACACAGTTTAGTTATATAATTGTATCTACTAATTAACAATTCATGGGTTTGAATCACTGAATACACACATGGAAAAAAAGGTCTTTTGCATATTTGCTAGGTGATAACAAGTAAAATGTCTTTGAGCTGGTTCTTTGAAATAAGTTTGATACAATAGTCTTTCCTACCATGTATGTGTCAATACTATTAATAATGCCTATTTCAAATCATGCAAAGTGAATCTGAGCAGCCAGCTACAGAAGATTTATTAACAGTTATGAAAATAAACACAAAGCCTCATCTCACTGAGGTCACTGGGAGCTTCAGAGTAGGTGAAATTATGTATCTAATAATTGGCAATGAGTTGTGTTTTTAATAAGAAAGATGTCTTTATTCCAATAGTATTGACTGTTTCTCTAGGCTAACTGCACTCTAAATCTGAGAAGTGATTTAATCTGTTTTCATAAACACAATTGGCTGTACTCTGTGTCTCAAAAAAACCCTGCTTTATTAAATTAAGCATGAAATTATTTTGTATCTTGAATTTTATTATTCCTTGAAAGAAAAATGACAACACTTTTTCTCTCTTGTACTTCTCTGTTTTGATGTTACCTATAGTCATCTCAGAAATGAGGCAATGAGTAATCTCAAAAATACCTTTCTCCTGGTAATTTGTATGAGGAAACAGTAGAGCCTTGACATCAGATGTTTAATTTGTGTGTTAAAGAGGGTTATTTTTGTACCATAGAATTAATATATATCTACCTGAATATTATACTAAAAACACCTTATATTAGATATATAGGATGTGTGTGCATATGTGTACATGTGTGTATATTTACGAATAGTCTTCTTTGTGTCACGGTTAAAAAACAATGAGAACTAAAAAATCTTAATTGAAGGTAGATACTGAAGATACAGAAACTCTCTTTTACTTCAATGCACTTTTAAAATTTTATAATGGACAGAGTAATGTCTGTTGCATCTTCATGCCTAAAATTATCCTGCCCCTTTTTCACAGAAATGATGAAAACCTCAGTCCTCAACATTTAAAGTTTTATTTTTTTCCAGATGACCTACTTCCACTTCTTTGACATTCAAGTCAGAAGAAAAATAAGATAGAAAAGAAACAGAACTGTTTGCTTCATTAACAGTATTGCATTTTTCCGCTGAAATGAGAAATGTTTTAAAATAATTGCTATTTTATAGTCAAAGAACACCTGTTGCATAGAGTCTGGTTTATTGGTGGTCTAGAGGAACTATAAATTCAAGGAGTTATAAATGGCACTCCATAGGATTTCACACAAAATTAAAGCTGCTTCATCTTTTGAATGATAAGAAAACAATTAATTCTGTAAGGTATTGCAGAAATTAATTTAAAAACAGATGGGTTTGCACAGATATTGAAATGCCCTATTTTCAGCTCATGATTCTAGAAGACTAAGGAGGAAACATTGAATTTTCAAATTCCAATAGGATTTGCGTGATTGTATATATGTAGTTAATTTCGTTCACTGAGAGAAGATATACAGTTTAAACTATTTTTAAATTTAAAAAGATCTTTGAATTTTTAAAATGCAACTAATTTGTTACTTTTTTCCCCTCTAAACCAATAAGAAATTGTTCCATTTTGAAACATTCTAACAAAAAGGTAAGAGAAACAGCAACATAAATTAAAAATATTTTATGTGTTTTTTCCTTTTTTTTTCCTTTAATGCTCTTTTGTGGTCTTGACTTTCTAGCATCCTGTTCTTTCACTTTTCAAGATCTAATGATATTACTCACTCTTTTGTCTAAACTATGTGATTTCCAAGGTATTTTTTAGTCATTCTGAAATTCAAATGTACAAAATAAGTTTTAGGTTTTGCCTCTTTATTCCAAAAGAGCATTGCAATAAATACCTGACAATATTAATAACTTTAAATTTTGTGTATGTATCTTCTCTTAAGGAATAGAGTTCTTTAGAACTATTGAACTATTAAATGTGTAGTATTTCTCTCTCTAATTTTTATCAGTAACAGGTCTGCTGCTCCCTGATTTCTTATCAAACTATAAATTTCATATTTTGTTCATGAACTGTCTATGGAAATGAAATAATTTAATCCTTTCAAAATAAACAGAAAAATTTTGAAATCAACTGTAAAATTCTGCAAAATCAACTATATATTTATTTTCATATACACGACTGAATGCACATATTTTGTTTGACATGGGCCACTAACATTTCTTGGTTTGTGTGATTGCTTTTGCTGGTATTTTTTTTTTAATTGTGAGTAGTAAAGGATCAAGCTTGATTTTCTCTTAAAACTCAGTTTATCTAAAACTTGTGGTATGAAAAATGTGCATATATATATATATACACTTTTATTTATTAAGTGCATCAGAAACAGAAGTCAAGTCAAAGTAGAAATGCAATTAGGCTAAGAATAACACAGCATGAAATAGAGATGCATATACATATTCATTTCAATTTTAGAAAGCTAGACAATCAAAAATATCCAAGATTTGTGTTATGAAACATTCATTACCATCATCAGCAAAAATAACTTCTAAGGTTTTGCATGGGTTCTCTGAGAGTTTTCCTTGACTTCACTATTGAAATTAGGCTAGAAATATGTTTTATGTAAATACATCATTAGGGAGAACTCTGTGATTATACACAACTGATGAAAGCTTACACTGCACTGTACAACATCAAAGCAATGTCTCTCTGACCACAGAATACACATGGTAATAGAGTACATAAATATGAGCTTTGGCTTGGGTGGCAGGAGAGGTCAGAGATTAGGTATGCAGGCCATTAGTGTTTAATTTCCAGTTTTGAGCATCATTATCCTACTATGAATGCTGTTATTGCCTTTTGATGAAAGAATTTCTGTATTATAATCCCATCACTGATTCAGTCTATTTGCATTACTTCTTCCTAGTGACTGGTTTCTACTGTTTAGAACAATTTGTTTAATATTTAATATTCTTTCCCACCTCATTTTGCTTTACTTTAAGCTCTGTCTTATTCTGAATTTCTAATTTTTAGAGTATGTCCTTTGAACTCATTTTGATAGGCTTTATCCCGTCTAAGTTAGGCATCTAAAAGTTGGGTAAGCAGTTAAGTGTGAACAAGATGCTTAAGGCTGGCTTTGTGCTTGCTTGTATTCCTTTCTATTTACTGTGAAGGTACCTTAGGATAACTACCTTAGATATTTATTCCTTAACCATTAAAGAATAGATGATATGAATAATGGGCTTAGATTTCATTCTAGACACCTTAAGTTAGCTCATATTTGTTTTAACAATCTGTGTAATTACAATAATAAAAAACATGAAATATTTCACCAAGCAAGTGATCTATAAAGCACTTCTGTACTTTATACAGTTGAGTGCTTTTAGAGTTCTGTGAAATCTCTATAGTGCCACTGGCTCAAATATCACCAAAAAATACATCTTAAACTTAAACCACGCTTAATAGTATCAGTTAACTGAAAGACTGGAAAAGTCTAGAAAATATTCTGTATCAGCATTTCTAGAAAGTGAATTGATAAAAGTTATGATGATTTAGACAGAGGAGATAAATCCATCGCATGGTTACATACTCATCTGCAGTGTACTTCAGGGATTCAGACTGTACCCTCCAATAAGCAGTTACTCTGTCTCATGGGTTTTCTTCAGTTTCCATATTCCTGTGTATCTGGATATGAATTGCTCAGCTTTCGTTTCAGATTTTGCAATCCAGTGTGCAGCTGGTCTAACAAACTCCTTTGGAAAAATTATGTAAGAGCCACATTTATCAGTGAAAATTTTCATTACCCTTATTTGCTGTATTTATTTTACATATCTAAATGAAAGTTAATTTTTGCTGAGCAGCAACAGCTTAGATTTTATAATCAATACACAATGAGGAAAATATGTGAATACATTTTACTATTGATTTTGGTTTATCATTTTGGTGTCAAATGAGTCTTTCCCTTTATCCGTCTTCAGTAAATACCGATTTCTGCTGTTAACAGAAATACACCTTCTGCCTCAGTGCCTTGGAAGACGATTCACAATGCAACATTAACTTGAAACTATTATGTTATTCATCATATATAGTGTCCAGAATATTATATTAAATATTGTGAAGTAAATAAAATCATACATGCATTTGCTTCACGTTTTCTGTTGAGATGGAAATTTTCTGTTGTTCTGAGATATCCATGGTGCAATAGAGAAGTTTTCAGCTCTTTCTGAGCTTTTGTATGCACTGTTTGTTCATGGAGGCACAGTCGCATTATTTTCATCTCTTAAACTAGATGCTCCCTTCTCAATCTTGTTATGTTGTTATTTTCTTTCGTCTTGTAAATTTCACATGTGAGTAAGACTCATAGATCTCTTCATCCCATCAAATATCAAATATCCCATCAAATATGACCTGTGGACATTAGACAAAATATATACAGTTTTAATAGATTAGTTAACAGGGATAAAACACAATATTTATCAATTAAAATATTTAAAATGCAAAATATACCAACTGGCTTTTTTTCTGCTGAGTGCAAGATGAAATTTACAGAGATGTCTCCTTATATTCTTGGAGTAGCTGTGTGAAAAGACAGCTTCTGCTTCCAAATCTACACAAAAGATAGCGAGTGTAATTTGTTATCCAGACAAAAGACATAAATATGTGGTTGGTTAAGGATGACTCACTGCCAAATTCCCACCCACATAAAATCTCATTCCCTTTGTACATTAACAAAGTTCTTCCTATGTGTCAAACGGGTACAGTTCATATTTTGATAAACACTGTTTTGGAGATTTATTCCATTTCTTAAAGAATGAAAGTTAATACATCTGAGGGGATTTTTTTCAGGCAATTTTTAATAGATGTTATCAGAATGACTGTGAGAAACTGAATTCCATGGAATTAAAAAAATATATATTTTTTTTTTCTTTTGTAATTCTGGAGGATTTTCTTTTTCACATCTTTGTTTAATATGACTGTGGTTGATGGGGCTGTGGTTAGTATGGAGGCTTTTTTGATTTTTTAAAATTTTATTCCTTCAACTGTGAAAAATAGATCATGAAGCATCTGTCTTTCAAGTCTAAGTCTTGATTTCCCAGACAACATGATTAGAGTACATCAAGAAAACTCTACATTCACTGTGGAGGAGATAAGGTACTAATCATCTTTTTTTCCTTCTCCTGAATTTGAATATTTGGATAAAACTGTGTGGTCAATCCTACCCTGATAATTTCACAATGAGTGTCTTAGTGTGATAATCATTTTAGTAGAACAACTACAAGACAAGAACAACTACAATATTGAATCCATATAATTTTTATTATGCAACTGTGTGTATATTTGAGGCATAGTGAAGTTGATGTGAAAATCTGGAGCTGGGACAGGAAGCGTGGTGAGATGTGAAGCTGTGGTGTTAGTATGGCAAACACCTGGTAAAATTTCCACAGACAAAGAGGAAATTCTGGCTTTGCTACCTGAGTATTCTTCTTCTTGATTTGAGGGAGGTATAATAAACCTTATGAAATAAAATATAAAGAGGAAGCTGATATAAAATAAGTATTTTTGATTGCTGTTCATGGAAACACATGTGAACAAAAGGACTAAGAATTAACCACATGCTAAATGAGTGTAGAGTTGTTTCTTACATCATTGTTCTTCAGTGTTTGTAACCTGGAGGACAGGTGTTATAATTTTCTAGGAAGTGGTGGGACAGTGCCAGCATTTTAATTTTGTAGGCATAAAATCAAGATAGGAAGGTTTAAGATAAGACAGGTGTATTTAAGATGAACTGTTGCATGCTGTGATGTGTAATTTATAGGAGACATGTCCAGACTAGTGGATGAATGCCTATAATTCAAGCCTTTGAAGAAATAATTGAATTATAAATAATACAGCATTTGGCTATTATTGCATGTAATTAATTTTTTC
Source organism: Acridotheres tristis (assembly GCA_037013685.1). Taxonomy (NCBI): domain Eukaryota; kingdom Metazoa; phylum Chordata; class Aves; order Passeriformes; family Sturnidae; genus Acridotheres; species Acridotheres tristis. Next base: position 95,726,980 of record CM072886.1, on the reverse strand, counting down.
TTAGTTTTAATAGTCTTGATTTGAGATTAAAGGAGTTCAAGGCATATCCACTGATAATAATAAAAATGTATGTGTGGTAGGATGATATAATTCTGAATTATGATTCAGAATAATAGATTTAAATGATTATTCCTTAAAGATATTGACTGCTTAGACCTGAGAAATGAAATGACAGAGTCCTAGAGGTAGGCATTATGTCAGCTCTGTAGTTTTTGATATGTCAGGTAAAATTGAATGGTCTTGATCAGGGCTTCTTAGTGCAAACACACAGGTAAAGACATAGAAAATTACATTACATTATGCAATAGCATATCTTGACATGGCTACATTTTCTTCTCCAAGGAAATGTGTAAAATTATGTTTTCCCCCAATACCACTCTATTAAACAAAAATATGTTCTGTAGAATAAACTTGCAGTCATGCAGCTTACTCTTAAGCATGTATAATCAAGCCTTGGCTAGTCTAGTCTCTTGATTAAAATAATGTGCTCAATTGAAATGTTTAGAATAATCATTGATCATGCAGACTTAAGGAAATGAATGTGAGATAAGTTCTAAATGTAACATTAAAATTAAGCTAAGTTTTGAAGTGCTTATTGAGTTTCAATAGAATTAATAAAGGATTTAAAATTTATGTAGAAACTATTGTGAAAATGTTTATGAAATTCTAGTACACTTAAAATATTGATAAACCCAGCTGAAAAATGGAAAGTAAGATAAAGCACAGTTAATAATCTGACTAACATTATATATGCATAGAGAATAAAGTTTTCTGGTTTTTACATCTGCTGATCACATTATTGTTAATAAAGCAGCATTTTAGAAATTGCAAAGCAATTTAAGAAATCCCGAAACTCTTAAACACTTGAAAAGTGGTACCGTTTGTTTTACTATTTTTTTAATGTCTAGCCAAATGGTATCTCTAATTGGAATTCCTGGACACAATAGAAAAAACACAAATCAAAGCTAAACAACTAAATGTTCTGAGAGATAAACTGCTCCATTTACTTAGTTGAAACAAAATCAGAACTGAAACAGCTTATTGATTTAGTAATGGCACATTATTAATTGAGAGTCAGTGAAGTATGTGTGTGGAATCAATGTAGGGAGTACAGCAGATAAAGCAGGAGACTGGAGACTGCTAAGTAACACCTACAGGTAGTGGGCACTGGCTGCCTGCAGCACCCATCCCATGGGAGGTGGCGAGGCCACTGGGAGGGGGCAGGCACTGCCCAGCCTGGTGTGCCATGTCCCTTCCTTCTGTCCCCAAGGTTTCCCCCTACTCACTGTAAATTAAGTTGCCTCTTTACACGTCATTTTTAAGGGTTGGTCCAACAGTCACCTTCATGCTAATAATGGTATAACGATGTTTTGTGTTTGAAATAAAAGTGTTCAGATTTACCTGTTTATGGTCATGTCAATATCCTTCTACTGACTACTGCCTTAGAAGGAAGGAAAAAGCCAATGTTTTAAATGGAATCTGAAACAAACCCAAGAATTCATACCCCAAATTACATCAAAAAAGATTGAGCCCTTTCTCCACCACTTTTTTTTTCCTTTCTTTTGTATTTTTCTTGTAAAAAATGATGTCTCATGTTGGTGAAAAACAAAAATCACTGAAATTATTGACTACGTTGGACAATAATTGTTTTGTTGTGCTTGGTTATGACAGTTTAAATTTATTTTCTATTAAAACACATATAACATATGAAAGATATTTTTAGAAGTTATATCTTAATATGCACTTAAAAGCAATCAGCTTTAGCTCAGGTCTTTCAAGGAGCTTAAGTAAGTATATGAAAAGGATACAACAGGAAGCTGATTTTCAAAGCCATTGATTTTATTCTGAAAAACAGACATTGAAAATTATTTTTAACTGAAGATGTAATTGAGTGACTTCCTTAAAAAAAGTGTATTGACTAAAAGTGTGAGGAATGCTATCATAATTCACCTCATCCTAAATCAAGAAGGAAGCAACATATTTTCGGTGATATTTGAATTGGTGAAATGTATTTTACTTATCCCTTTCCTGTTAAAACTCCCTCTAATTTCTATCCAGATTTTGCTATAAAATTGCTCTTTTCTGTATTGGAGATATTTTGGAATAGCTTTGTGTGAAATTCAAAAATTACTGTTTCATAAATATTAGGGACATTTACCCAGTCACCTTCAGTGAACATTTTCTGATGGAATATTTTGATGTGTTTGCCTTGTAAAAGAGGTTTTTCTTCTGTGTAACATGCTTCATTCTGGTCAAAGTCTCAAGACAGACCCTGATCATTTTTGTTGTTTGTTTTTCTTTTGTGGTCCAGGACTGGGTGTCACCATGCTTCCTTGGTGGCCATGGAAACAAATTTTCTACCCAACTGAGCTTGCTACCACTTGATTTCAGGAACACTTTCAGTGTAGAGGTTTGAATGTATAAGGAAATTATTTTCCTGTCCAATTATTTGCTCGGGATTCAACTGTCATAATTAAGTTACTTATTAAGAAGTAATATTGCCATTCTGGCATAATATACATTTCAGCTTTATCTTAATAATCGATTCCTTCGATTGTCTAGCATGGGAGATTTTTATTCAAGAAAATACTGCTGGGGAATATATCTGGAGCAGGTAGCCAGGTTTCCAAACTGCACATTGAGATGCAGGTTGAGATGCAGGTTGAGCTCCTGCTGGAAGCCTAGAGAGACAAGAGGCACCCAACCCTGCCAACCCTTTTGTTAACAAAAGGCACAAAGAAGATGGTGCCAACGAGATGAATGGGCACTGAGGACACAACAGGAGCGAAAACTCACAGGAAGAAGGAGATTTGGGAGAGATTAGACTGAGGCTATGAAAGCCAGGGAGTTCCTTTGTTGGGAGTCCCTTCTCAGAGACACCAGCTGTGGCTGTTCCTGTGTTACTGCACCAGGAATAAATTGCTTTATGGAGAGAGACATTTGAGACTGGCCTGGGAAATATGGGGTGACCTGGTAAGGAAACTTGGCCTGACCATGTGAGAATGGGGTGTCAAGTGGGGCACTGGACTTGCCCTTTGGGAAGACTTCAGTCCCAGCAGTGAAATTCTCTGAATGGTCAGACTGGGAAGTTTCCTTAGCAACTCTACAGCTCTACAGAACTGTGCTTCAGCAACGGCAGAAGAGAAGATCAAAACACATAAAAGGGCAACCTACATAAGATGAGACAGAGATAGACAAGGAGAAGTTTTTTGATATGTTTTAAAGTAATTGGTCTTCTGTTTGCTGAATGAGGCTTTCTGACCTCTGCCAATCTGTAAGGAAGCCCATTCTGATGGAGGGATAATGCTTTTCTGAATTGGGTGTGAGATGAGTGCTTTTACGTATTATAAAATTGCACCTAAAAGCAGTTAACCAATTTCTCAAGAGAGGAAGAGACTGTCATGTCTGAAACATAAAAAGTGAAGCATATGGTAATGGGTTGAACTGCTCAGTGTCGTAATCCAAGAAATCACAGAAGCTTGTCAGAATACTAAGAAAATTATTAAAATTATACCACAGGCGCCGTAGTATACATGTTCAACAAGAGGCTTTCAACTGAATTTCAGATTAATATTTGGTGCTTATATTAGAGAATTCTTTCCTAAAGAACAATACCACATTGCAAGCCTTCAGATTATATCAGAACCCAGAAGCTGCCCTTTCATTTATGTTTCCTTTCCTTGTATTAAAGTACCAAGTACTCCTGGACTTTCTCTCATTCATATTAAAAGAAAAAATAAAAATATTTTGTTGGCAGGATGAAATTAATCTTTTAAATTTTTTATCTGCATTGTGGTTTTGTTTGAGATTTTTTGGGATTTTGATTGTTTGGAATTTTGGTGCTGGTAGTGGTTTGGATTTTTTAAACTTGTCCTGAATTTTAGTCTTTTAGTTTCTTTAGTTTTTAGGTTTTGTCTCTTCCTTCCTTACTGGTCTTCTTTGTATTTAACCACCTTCTTAGACTGACTTCTGGTGTTCTTTGGGCTAGCTTAGTGTTAATTGGAAGAAATGTATTCTATGTGTCATCCTTTCTAAGAGGGTTTTAATATTTCCCCAAAGTACTACATTCTTTCAAGCAATTATGCTGTTCCAATGAACAAACAACCCTTCAGTTTTCTGTAAAGGGCAATGACTTTCTATCTTCTTTCTCACAGTAATTTGAATACTATTTTTGATGTGTTGATAATGAACCAGATGATTCCTGGGTCCTAGAAGGAAGAGTTCTACTATTTTCTATACGGGTGGATAGGAACCTTCTCCTCTTTTGCTTGGGAAGTCAAAAGAACTGTCTAGTAGCCATTTTTCTGCAGATGTGTTGATCTCCTGTTTTCCTGTTTAAAATATTCACCTTCTCTGACCTCTCATTTTATACCTAGAAATTAAATAGCTGCACATATAATATCTTTTGTCCAGGGAGTTGCCCCTGTGATGGGACTTTGTGGCAAAAAACTCAAATAAACATGCAAATATTATTGATATTTTCAATTCTGCAGGTATCTTATTAGTGAGGAAGGGGAACAGAAGCCCTTCCCTCCTCATTTTTGCATCCTTTGCTTTCAGATATCCTGATAATTTGTGGGCTTGCAGGGATGAAATTTCATTTTCTTCCACAGTGTTATGACCTTAAAAGGTTTCACTGGAAAATGAGGACAAAAAGCAGGAGTCTTTTTCTCATGCCTTTGTACTCACTCTTTTTGTGTTTCCATGAAAATATGGACGAAGAGAAGGAAAGACTGTGATCCAGTAATTGTCAAAGATCAAACAGTGAGAAATTGAGAAATAAGCAGGATGACCTAGCTTATATGAAGAACCATACAGCATGAGAAAATGAGGAGCAGAGGACAGAGGCTCTGGATTTAAAAGCCTGAGGCAGGACATGTTGCAAGTCAGCATGGGGCTTTCTTTTTTCTTTTTGGAAATAAGGAAACAGATTTATCCATATGGTCTTTCTTGGAGTTCTTTTAAGCTTCAGTGAATGCTAACTGAAACAAAGATCACTGGAACAAAACATATCTGGCTCAATATTTGAACGTTTTGATGGAAAAATTATATACTAACCTGAAGGGAGGGTTTGCAGAGTATGTTTCATGCTCTGTCCACAAAGAGCAGGAGATTCTCTTGCCTTCCAAATAGTTTTTCTTTAACATTCATTTCTTGAACTTGAGATGGGGAATTTCCTTATTGCTGTGCATATATGTAAAATATTAGTCAAATCTTTCTACCAAAACCAAAACAAATTTCATGGTTATGGTAAGAAATAAACAGATGAGAATTCAAATTTATCTAATTCGAAAATAAGTAAAATACAATATTGTATATTTGGAGACAGTTTTTCTAAATTGCTCTTAATTGATTCCATAATTATACCCTGTTTTCCCCCGAATGTTGAACTTCTTCTGATGTTCTCTGCATGAATATTTTTTTCACAGGGTTTTCCTCAAACGTATACCAACAAAATCTATACCTCTGGCTTTAATGTTCAATTTTGTGAGAAATAATCAATGAGAGATGTTAAATAAGAGCAGACTAAAATTAAAATATATTGATAAATTAATGTATTCAAATTGTCGGAACAAAATACTAGAGATTTTACATGTAAGACATAGATCTAAGCTTTTATAAGACTTTATTTATTTAGTGCATAATACCTCCTAAATTTAATCTAGGTGATGAGACAAGTCTAACTGAGAAAATCAAGGAAGAAACTAATCACATAGGCAGATAAATTGGGATACTGCATATTTTCCACACATAAAATCAGAAAATATTGTCCATGAATCATGATATCATGCTTGCTCTAACAGATTTATAAAGCAAAAAAGCCATATTTTCATTTAATGGCTTGTATCATAAAATGTTCCATGATAAAAGCTGATTCAGTTTACCCATAGTGGAGGATAAGAGAGAAGAGTTCGAGATTTAGTTAATAACAAATAATGTTTTCTTAACTCCAAGAAGCTGAATAAGGACAACTTGATTTCTTTGGCGACTGATTTAGTAACAGAAGCTGCAATTATCTTTACTGATGAGTGTAAAAGAAAATGCAATTGCAACTGGAACTTCTTTTCCAAAAAGGGAATCTGACAGAGAGAGATGTATCATCCAAGTCAAAGACAAAAATATCCCAGCCACTTTAATCAGGTCCAGGAGCAGAGGCTAACCCCCACATACAAGAAAATTTCAATACAATACATTTATGACGCTTGTCTTTATGCAAGCCAAGTTTATGAGACATATGTGAAAGAAAAAGACTCTTAAAAGAAAACAAGGATTTTAATTTTTCTAATTTTCCATTTCTAAAACAAAACTGAGCTCCTGTTTTTCAGAGGAAGAACAGTTCAGTGCATTCTATACTGATACATTGTCTGCTTGATTTTATAAAGACTACTTTTCTCCCTGCCAGCTGTTTGATATTATGCCGTTGAAATATGCAGCTATGGAAAATATACAAAACTAACCTTCTAGTTCTGTGTCCTGTACTACAGGCACTCATTTAAATTTTGAAAATGAATTTCCCAAGGTGGAATAATATCTCAGGAATTTGGGTGACTGTAAGTGGAACACATTTCTTTCATTCCCATTTCCTTTTTTGTGTGCAGTGCTACTCAAAAAAAGAGAAATATTTATTAAGAATAAAATCCATTGAGATCAATAGATCAAGACTGAAGAGAACAAGACTATTTTTTCACTTAAGTGAACACCTGACAATGTAGCCATGCCTGAGAGCTCCAATGTAATGTTCCCCAGTTAGAATTGCACTGTGATTTGAGGTTCACCCTTGGAATTACCCTTCAGGCACTTTCATCGAATATAGTTGTCCAGGCCTTAGCATAAAGAAGGGGAGAGATAAAGGGAAATGAAACCATCTTTTTCTGACATGTAAAACCCTCACCTTCTTTTTTTCTTTTTTTGGTTTTACTAAATGGCATTTCCTCCCAAGAGGTACTCTAGCTGCAATGAATAAAATCCACCTCTCTTTAGGTAAGGCTGAAATGCATATGGTTCTGAAGATGTTATGAGCCCTGCTGTAGTTGAAATCTAAGAGAAGCATCATTGTGGTTTTTAGAAAAAATGCAGGCCTTTCTAAATTGTTTAGATGCTTAGACATTTAGATTTAAAAAACCCCAAATCTGAGGTCTAATAAGCGGAGTCTGAAAATAGTTAAAAGTTAAAGTTTCTTTGTACTATTTTGTCTGATGCAAATCTAAACCAACAATTTTGAACATCCAGGTTTATGCTATGATCTAAAAGTTTTCAGGATAATCTGACAATTGGACTAACACAAAGTTTCGCAGCATATTAATTATTGCCTTGTTCTTCTGCCTACCTTCTGTTTGTGCATGACAGTATGAAGCTGATGCACTTACATACTTCCATTTCACTCCCCAGTCATTTTTATAAGTAATTTATAAATTCAGTATTTTAGTCTTGTATCCTCTAAGTGTAGTTGAGATTCAGATAATTTACATGTCAATAGAACCAAACTCAAGGAGCTGTGAGTAGCAAACATATTACACTGAGTCTTTTCCTGATACCCCTCCAAGCTCTTTGATTGCTGCTTACCACTTTCACTAAAACTGCAACTCCTTCATTTTCATCTCTTTTTTTTCCACTCATCATCTCATGTGGAAATCTCCCAGATAAAATATCTTGGCCTGATACAAGCAGTTATGACTCTCTTCTTTGTTGCTGACTCCATCTTCTCAATAACAAGCTACATTTCTAGGACTACACTAAAGTTAAAAATAATCTGGAAGGGATATTAAAAACAAAATTATTTTTCCAGAGTAAAAAAAATCAAATTCAACTACAACAAAGCCTCGATGATTAAGTAATCCATAAGGGAGGTGTAAAAAGCATTTCAGGCTCCTTGCCATAAAAATATTTAAGATACAATTGGCATCTACCTTGCAATATAAGCCTATTTATCATCATTTGATTAGAATGGACATTCTTCAATGAATTTCCAGGTAATTCTAAGTCTAAACAAAAGGCAAGCCAGACCTAATAATTTCAACTTTTCTTCTTAGGTCAATCATATTTTTAAACCTTATGATTAACATTACTGCTCTCTTCGAGCCTTTCTTGCACTGACTTACACATTTTCTGAAGTACAATGGCCAAGACTGAACAGACTTGTAGGAATTGGTATTAATACATCCTAATATGACACTTGTCTTCTTTTGTAAGTATGTGAATTTATTGTCTCTTCTTCAGTTACTGGTCTCTTATAACCCATTATTCTTATTCTACTTTGCTCCCCATTCTTCTCTTGCATTTCTGTAGTTAGTTGTTCCTGCACAGGCACAACACCTTTTCTTTCTCCCTTATTTATTTTCTTTATCAAATCTTTCACAAATTTGGGCTTATTGAAAACCTGGATCCTGTCCTCTAGTGCCCCTATACTCCATCCCAGATTCTCTTTTTAATTAGTAAATTCAATAATATACATTCTCTTTCATCCTTTGCATCATGTGGAATAGCAATCAATAAATGAATCAATTATAACCACAAGTTATTGATAATAACACTTCAGGATTATCTTTTCTAACTAATTTTCCACCCACACTGTTGTAGTTTTCTCTATTTCATGTTTATCAGATTGTCATGAATTTCTATTGTAATCTTTATGAAAGCCAAGATAAATAATTTGTTAACTCTGCAATTTTATCTAAAAATGAGGTCACAAGGAAGCATTTTTTATTTCCTCAGCACTTGAAGTTAAAAGCTTTCTAGCAGTCACTTAGTCTCAGCTGATCAGTTCCTGGGGACTGAAACAGAAGAGGCAGTAATGACTATACTTCCTGATGCTATTCCTTTGTCATTCTTTTCCTGTGTTGTGCAACAGTTATCCTTTCTTCAGTCTCTCTTCAATCTTGACTGATTGAACTTGCAGAGCAAATTCTTATCTTTTGTATTTTACTAGTTACCTCTCAAGCTTTGCTTTGCCTTTCCAGTCCTCACAAGCATATGCCACACATCTGACCGTGTCTTCTCTAGCAAGACCTGGGATTCTTTTCAGCCTAAATTACACCCTTAAAGTTTGCAGTGCCAGCCTTTCAAATTCTAATTTGTTTTTATAGCCCTCTAAATTAGGATGGTTGAATTTGAAAATTCCCTGGATCAATGTCTGAAGAGGTACTTTAGCTCCTCAGGTGGGAGAGTTAAGTATTACTTGCCTGAATAAATTATTACCTCAAAAGAGTAATAGCAATTGGCTGAGTTGAACCAATACTAACATACAGGTTCTATTAACCTCAAATTACCTTTACAGATGAGCACAAATTCAGGAAGTGGGTTGTATAAATAAAGCGTGCCACTTTATTAAATCAATAAAAGAATAACAGGCCTTACAGTAGGGAAAGTACTGCCAATTTGCAAAGAAGGTTATGCAAGACGATTTTTAATTAGATTACCTCCTACATCTTAATATTGACTTCAAAAGTCTACAATATTAATAATGATAAATAGCATTTTTTTAACTAGAAAAACATTATAATAAAGTTTATTTTAAAGCTGTCAATTTCATTTAGTTATTCTGAAAGTGAATCAAGCTGACTTTGCACAAATCTATAGTGATGTATTCCTTTTATGAAGAAAACCCATGAGTTAACTCCTGTGTCTTCGAAAAACTGTGGGTGAACAACATCTATTCAGTTGTCCGCTTTATCATGTCTTAAAATAAAGGAAAGAACAGAACTATCAACCCTTTTTAGAGTATGATTGGATGCCAGAAGTGAAAGGGCAAGAAATGTATCTTTGCAACTGCATATATTGACACCGACTTTAATAAATGCTGATATTAAGTACATAATCATCTCATATGTTACGTAATACTAAAATTCAGTAGGCTTAATACCTTTAGGATTCTCAAGCCTTATCAAAATTTTGACTTTCCTAAAGAGTCTTGAAAACCTCTGTGTATTGTACATAAACTCAGAAAATTTATTTCCTGTATGCAACTGGTTGCATAATTCACTTTAAAAGTCATAAATTCACAAAATATGCTTAATTGGAAGGAAGCCACAAGGATCATCAAAGTCCAACTCCTTTCTCTGCACAGGACAGCCCCAAGAATCACACCGTGTGCCTAAGAATGTTGTCCAAACCCTTCTTGGACACTGCCAATTTTGATGCCATGACTGCTTCAATCGAATGCCCCATAATTTTAAAATTCTTTATTAAAACAGTGTGTTGTTTTTTAAACTCCTTAGAGCAAAAAATAGAAAATCTATATTTTTGTTTCATTGTATATTTAGAGATCTTTTCTTGACATCTTTGTTGGCAACAGGAGAAATCAGTGACTCTTTTTTACCTTCCTTTCTCTATAAGAGCAGGCATTCAATGCATTTATTCCATGGAACTCTTTTTTTTTTCCAGTTACATTTACATTCCATGAGCTACCTGTCATGATGATAGCATCCACCATGAATATTTTAAACATCTCTTTCAAAATAGTGCCACAGCTTCTCCCAGGCTGGCAGCTACACCTGGAAGGTGGACCTGTGTTGGTAAACTGCAGTACTCCAATGGTTACTAGACCTGTGTCTGCAATCTGCCATGCCCTGCAGGTCTCTGTGTCAAGTGCAGCTGGACATGTGTTGTGTAAAGGAATAGCAGGGTAAGGGAAGCCTAGATACTGTCTCAGTGGACTCCATTCTTGAGAAATATCTGCTGTAGTGGGGCTCAGACATCAAACTATTCATGCAATAGATAGAGACCAACTCTGTGGGTATCTTTTACTTAGCTCTGTTATTTACAAATAGAGCTGCGTAAAAGGAAAGCCATAACCACTGAAATCCTAGTTAAGTGATTTCTTATTTAGCTGTGAAATTGTTTCTTAGAGCCAATTCATTGATGCAAGTAACTTTTTTTCATACTGCAACCATGGGGTTTTTTATTTAAAAAAAAATATTAGCATCAAAGGAGACAAATGGCTAAGTCTGTCTGCAAGAGGAGAAAGGACATGGACTTGAAAAATATGAAGAAAGATTGTGATGACTTTGATGAAAGGTTAAACAAATGCTGTCTTCTTTAGAATGCTTTGGAAAGGCAAAATATTAGAAAGCAGGAAAAGGGATGTCTGGGAGAAGATACTTTTATGAAGACAAATTAGGAGGACATGAGTGAATGTACCTCTGAAACAGAGAGACAGGAATCTCAAGATGTCAACCTTAAATAATCTCAGCCAGAAAACCTATAAGGACAACAAAAGTCTAATAGCTCCTGTGAGTTGAAGAAAAAACAGATTTTTTTTTTTACACCATAGTAGGATCCAAAAAAAGGCTGGAATAAATAAAAAACATGGAAGTTCTTATTTTCCTTTTACAGAAAAAGTATTCCAATAACAAGAACATTAGATAAGCCCCAGGAAATTCATCACTGATTGTGACCAGCATTTGCTATGAAGATTTGGACAAATCACTGAATTTCTTGTGCTTAATTCACTATTTACATTTTCCTAATTTGAAAGATTATTCAGGGATAATACAGAAACACTGTGTAGGGTTAAATTAACAGGAGACCAACTTAATACAAAGCAAAATCACATAAATGTAGTCACAGGATTGTCCATAACAGCTTATATATCAGTGGGTCTAAGTGAACGTGAATTATCATAGAATTATGGAATATTTAGAGGTTAGAATGGACCTTAAAGATCATTTAGACACAATCCACCCTGCTATGGGCAGGGATACCTCCCACTAGATCAGGTTGCTCAAAGCCTCATCCAACCTGGTTTTGATCACTACCAGGGATGGGAGATCTACAACCTCCCTGGGTGACCTGTTCTAGTGTCTACCACCCCCACAGTAAACAAATTCTTTCTAATATTCAGCCTAAATTTCCCCTCTTTCAATTTGTACCCATGCTCTGAATCCTTTTGGTTTTGAAAAATCATATTCATTTGATTTGAATTTAATGCTAGTAACTTCATTGCTTTAGTAACCACACTCTGTCAAAATAAGAAACTGCAGCCACTTATTTTTAATCTTTTCCCCACAGAGAGCATGGCTGCTAGAATGTCACGTGCTGACAAAAGATGAAATTAATGTATTTAATCGAATCCACTGAAGGTTGCACAGAAATTATGACAGGCTTAAGAATTTTCAGAGCTAAAAACCCTAGAAGATAGGCAAGTTCTCAAGAGCAAAGTAGTCTATCTCTTCCACTTCTTACATACCTTTCACCTTTCTGTATCACTTTGTAGCTATTGCTGAAGACAGGGTGCTGGCTCTGGTGGATTTTTAGTTCAGACCACTTGAAACTGCTCTTATACTGTCAGGTCATATCGGGCTTTTTCCTAACAAAACACCTCCTGAGTCCAGTTAGATAAAAGATGAAAAATACTGTTGCCTTTTTCTTAGCACTTTGTTTCAGCATGAACTTTTGCAACTTTTTTAGCTAAAATTTTTTCAGCCTTCTGAATTACCTGATTGGTAAAATCGAATTGATTGTCTCCACTCAGGGATTCTACTTTTTGTTTTTGTTTTCTCTATAACAAAGTATCCGAACAAAAAGAATCAGAATTGAATGGAACATTTTTGTCACTCGGTGCACTAAAAACAATATAGTTCGAAATGAGAAAAAGTTTCTAAGTACCAGATCTGAGTACATTTAAAGTCTGAGAAGGAACAAAAGAGAAAGATATTATTGGGGTCTTAGTTTAAAATGTATATTTTTAATTACCTTCTGGCTTAAATCTTGGATTTCTGATTTTTTTTTTTTTTTTTTTTTTTGGTAGGTGAAAAACAGCTATCTGATTTAAAGCAACATCTAACTTTTTTTGTTTTGGCCGCTGAAAAATCCATTATTTCCACTGGTTGGCCAAAGGTACTAGTCATGTGTCATCATGTGTGATAAAAATGGCGTTAGTTTTATTATCTTCGGTCTTAACTCTTTATTAGAAAAAAAAAATAGAAATTAACTTAGCTATTAGCCATTTTACTTCTCTAATGCTTGCTGCAAGGATTCTTTTTCCACCTCTAGTAGTTTCCAGATGGCATCTTTTCAGTTAAAATTATTTAAAAACATGGTTGTCTTACTAGAAGATTAAAGAAATATCCTACCAAGAGAGATACCAATTATTATAAGGCTAATAAGTTTTGGTTTTTTGATTATTTTTTTTCCTTTTCTCTCTGGAGTTATTAGAAAAAGTCTTATTTTTAAAATTCCTGCCATAGTGCAAAAAGTACAAAAAGAAATAAAATACAAGAAATCATGAATTATGAAGAAAAACAAACCAAAAGGTTCAGATTAGTAGTGGTAGACTAATCCTTTATTTTACAGTTGCTGTGTGTTTTTTTTGTGTGGAACATTTCTACCTACATGGAACAATTACTCTGAATATAACTAACTTAACATAGCTGTGTCCTATTCTGTGCCCTCAGCACTCAAAGGAAGTTATCAGGAGGTTTTTTGGGTACAACTAAAAGAAAATTACTCCTGTAAAGTAATTTTAAAGCCTAGTCGGATTTACGAAGTATGAAATACATATCTATATATAATTAATGCATATTATAGAAGGCATGTTTAGCTATTTGTTGCAATAAAATGCCAACTACCTCCTGGGGGAAAAGGATACAGCTCCAGGGTCCTAGTTTGAAATGAATATAATAAGCTCTCTCTCCTGCTAACATTTAAAAAACAAGCAAAACCAAACTAAAACCCAACCTGTAGTGTAAATAATTTAATGCTAAACCAGATAGGTCATTAGATGGTGAAGTTTGGAGTCCATAACTGCAGAGATCCTACTGTAAATAATGGATAATCTTGCAATCAAGAAGGAATCCATTTAAAGTACTGTCACATATTCATTCGGCACTAAGGTAACCTAAGTAGTAGCAGTTCTGTAGAAATAAAATGAAGGATTGCACAGAATATTTGTGGGGATTTTTTTTTAGAAGGCATTAATAAACATCTTCCTCAGGAATATAGTACTGGTTGATGGAGTTCTGCAAGACAGTGTGAGTACTGTGCTGTTTATTGTGTCTACAGATCTATCCAGATATCCATAGGTCATTTTGCTGCAAACCTCATTTCTGTCCTTTAGGGTTTCCTATGCTCTAGCACAAACATTCTTGTATTTTCTTTTCTGATAATATCTCAGAATGCTTTATGATAATGAACTGCTCAACTCATACAGTTTCAACCAAATCATATCTGAAATGGTTTACTGGCTTGCTAATGACATCCAATCAACTTGCAAACATTGAATGATTCAGAATGATTCATCCAGGATCGATATCACTAGCAGAATGGAGAAATCACAAGACTAGAAATTATCAAATGTTAATAAATGCCCACACATTTCTAAACTGTCTTTTATAACTAATTCCTCAAAGGTATAATGCTGCACAATTTTGTGCACTTCTCCTACACAGACCCAGGTCCAGGCCCAGGGTTACAGATGTGCACATTCTCGTTGGGGAGTGCTTGGACACCTCCCTGCAGACCCTCCTGTAGGATATGTGGTGCTGTGGCTCCGTCTGGATCCATCCTGCTCCCTGTGACCTTGTAATATCACATCCATGCTCCTGGGGCAGGTCTTCTCATGCCGGATGCCCAGGAGAGGTGTGCAGGCTGCCTGCCCCACGAGAGAGAGAGAGATCAAGAGAGAGAGAGAGACGTGTCTGCCCCAGGCAGGCAGAGGTGGTGATATGATGGGTTGGCTGCCAGCACTGCCCACCCTGGCATGCTGCAGCTCTGCCTTCCTTCCCCAGGGTCTGTCACTGAAAACCCAGGAAATACACTATCCAAGGAGATTAGGATAGGATAGGATAGGATAGGATAGGATAGGATAGGATAGGATAGGATAGGATAGGATAGGATAGGATAGGATAGGATAGGATAGGATAGGATAGGATAGGATAGGATAGGATAGGATAGGATAAGATAGGATAGAGAGCCAGCATTACTTTATTCTGCACTGACGTACATGGCAGAACTTTTCAGCTATCCTGCATGTCAATTATAAGGCCTTTAACTATTTATACCTTTTAGCAAACAAAGGGATTAGTGTTTATTGGCTACAAGTGACACAGTTCTCTCCTTAATCTGTATTCTATCTTCTGGTCATTGATGATTCTCTCACTTCTCATCCTAATTAGTCTGCATGCTCAGTTTACCTCTTTTTGGGACAGTGGGTTTCTTTCTTCTTTTACCCAGCTGGAGCTGATTTCAGCACAATTGATGAGTTGGTTTTATTAATTTCTTCCTTATCTTGGAAGTCCTGCCAGATGTCCTTACGGACCATAAATTCTGCCTTTATCAGTGATACATTCTTTTTTCCCAAGGCATGTTAACATCCTCCCCCAGGTCTGAGGTCACTGAAGCACTCCAGGCCCTAACCTTTAATTTGAGGTGGACATCGCTTGCAGCTTGCCTGCTAGTTGCTTTGTTTCATGGATTAAATTTTTTTTTCTTTTTTCTTGGAAGATATACTTATCAAATAAAATATGCTTTTTTGTACATCTTCAATGGACGAACTTGTGAAAAAAGAATAATTTGAAAGCAGTTTAAAAAGTTTTTGGTTTTCTGCCAGTGTGTTAGTAGTTATATTGCTTTATGCTGATATGACAGCCAGATAAAGCAAATTACAGCAATCTTTACTGTTATACCTGGGGATGTAGGCTTTCATACTTACCTTTCTAGATTAGGGCAATTAGAACCTTAATGATTCAGGAATATGCTAATAATCACGTTTTACCTTAATAAAATGAGAACTGCGTATATGATTTATTAGTAGGTCTTGATTACACTAAAGATTATACAAATCAGGAAGCTCTGCATAATTGAAAAAAACTTTACTATGAGAAATACTGTGATGCAAGCCAATTTTAGGCTCCAAAAGATGACATTTCCCTAACTACAGGTTTGGTGTCACCACATAGCATGAGCCCATGTTCAGATTTGGTTTAAGCAGCACTTCCTGCAAAAGGGCTGGTGTTAACACTGGTTCTGAGTAGAGATGGATTGTGATTCAGTACAATAAGAGTTGATACATGCAGATAAGGGCTGAAATAAAGTTGCCAAGTTATAAGTTCATAAGGATCATCTGGCTATACTCATATCTTAGATGTCCAGAAGTTCCTATGTTAGACTAGAGTTGGGCTCAGGTTTGATTCTGATTAGGAGTAGGATGATATCCTACATAAATTTTCCTTTCCAGTGTCACTCCATCAGTTCTGAAGTTTGCTGGAATAGTCGCCTACTCCAGTCACATCTGATTTTTCTGATATTTCTTCTGCCTCCTCTTGACATGGTATAGGACAGCTGTATTTTGGATGTGCAATGTCATTATTCTTGATAGGTAAGTCGGTAGTTTGCCTTCTCGAATTCCCTGCTATCAAGCTGTGATTTATAATTTGTCCTTCCTACCACTTTTGCACCCTTATGGAGCAGTCAGTATATCTCAGCAGACTTTTGCACTAGGAACTGTGATACCATATTGAGACTCAAATTAGGGAAAAACAGTTTGTCTGTAAACTTACTATTACTAATAGAAGAAAAATGCAGTGATGTATAAGCAGTATTGTTATAGGAGAGTATACTGACAATTTAATTATGCTACTTCCAGTGTCTATTGATTCAGTTTCAATATAACCAGATAAGCTGTGGAATAGTAAACAAGGTTCAGAAAAGAGTGATATTTCTTCTACTTAGTGTTCCTGCAACACAAGTTCAATTTCTGCCTTAGTAAACAATTTAAAGTAATAGGGATTCCACTTGGGATAATGCAAATTTTTTTCTTTGCTTGCCGGAAAGAAACATAATAATGAACTCTGCTTTCGCTCTGAAAATTTAGTAAGAAAAACAAATAAAAAGAAATTGCAATTGCTAAAATTCATTTACTCAGCAAGTGTTAATGTTAGTGTCCTGAGTCACAAAGGTCTTGTGTATAGTTCATTATAATATTAGCATATCAGAGTAGCTTCTTTTTTCCAGAGAGATACCTTGCCAAACATCTTAGGCCTTTGATTTAAATTTGGCTCTGCACAGTGGTACCTTACTCATTTGTTTTGAATTACTAGAGTTAATGAAGAGGAAGAAACAGCTTTTTTCAAAATTTTAATTCTGTACTATTTTACTGTACAAGCAGAAGGGAGGAAAGAAACTTGGATTTTCAAACACAGCTGTTCCTTCTATTTTCTTTTATTCGTCAAATATTGAACTTGTATTATAATATGTTATGAGATGATGGAAGTTTCTTTGTCAGAAGCAATTTCATGGCTTGATATACCTTTTTTTTTGATCATAACTGCATGAAAATCATGTTGATGGAATCATTTTCAAGATGCTCCAAAATGACAATGAATAAATCTATTAAATGTAAGGAAATGCATCCTGAGACTTTAAAATAGGAACCATTCCTTCATGGTGGTGCCTGATAATCTCTGTATTTAAAAATCAGTCAAGCCTTCTGCTATGAACACTCTGGGGTTTTTTTGTATTTATATTAAATATCTCAGCCCACATAAGGTAAATTCCATTGGTTTATGGATGGAATGTAACAATGGCTGTCAGCACAGATAAATACTTGGTTCATCAAAATCAAAATGTATTCATGTTTGTTTTTCAATTTAGAAGCAACATGGATGACAAAAGTCTAGCTCAAATAGTTGGTGCTTTCTGAATTCTTTTACCCACACAAAAAATACAATCAAATTATAGTTTGAGGAGTTTTTCTCTGCTGACAAAATTTTAAGTCCTGGCAGCAGATATTTGTTAGAAAAATGACTATTCACATGAAAGAAGAATCTTCACAAGTATTTTCTTCAAGATAAAGTGTTTTTTGGTGCATAATTAGAAAGATGAAATAAAAGAGAGCAAATCAGTGCCTCCAGTGACCAGTATATATCAGAGTACTGCATTTACACTGGAAAAGTAAAAAAAAAAAATCATAAAGATGATAGCTGTATTGAGTAAATTAAGATGGTGGGAACTACTTGTGAATGGGAAAAAGGAAATCATTAGTCTGCCATTAATAAAGGGTAGAGGCCAGGGAGTAGTAGGAAAGGCGAACTAAAGAACCAGAGCTGCTCTTTTGCTTTGTCTTATTTCAGGCTGTCATGAAATGTTTTTCTCTTGAGGTTGCTACTGGAATTCTTAATTTCCATTTTTGTTTAAAAATATTGAAAAAATAATTTGGAGTCTGATCTCCCACTATTCAGGAAACAAAAACACCCATGAGATGGTAGGTTTCTCTAAGTTCTTGTGGTAAGTTTCAAGATGCCTTTTTTTTCCTAAGAAAAGAATATTTCATGTTTATAACATCTGAAGATTTAAGCCATTTCCTGATCATTGGAAATTCAGTGATGTGTAGGAGGCTAAAAAGCTTTAATGAAAGGTGGGACATGAAAGTATGGGAAATGGGGGAGGGAAACATCTCACAAAAAAGTGTTTTCTGTGCACCTGCTTAAATATTTAACTGTGAAGATTAGAAAGGGTTGCAATGCTTGCAGCTGTATTTGCTCTGTGGTGAAAAGGGACAAACAGGAAAGCAAGACCGAATCTTTTTTAAAGAAAAAAATATGTCCATAAAAATTATTTTTTAAAATGGTATCAATAAACAAGTTAGAAAGTTTGTGCAACAAGCTATCAAAACAAAACTAGAAGTAATTATTGGCCTGTGATGTGCTGAACATACTAAATGATTTACTAGTCTTTATTTAGAAAAAAAATGTATATGAAAGAGGAACAAATATTTAGTGCTCCACAAGACAATTATATTATTTTTGTTGTGGAAAGGTCTGAAAATATATTTTAAAAAGTAATATTTATATTAGTATTATAAAGTATGGAAGAATCAGATATTTGAATCATCTATAGGCAGGCATCAAAAACAGCTTTAGAAACATCCTAGCATGATCCTGAGAAATAGTGGTGACTGGAAAATTTATTTCAACATTTTGTGAATATATTATGCTAAATTTTTATTCTGAAGAGTGAAAATTAAAAGTCATGTTTGTTTTGTGGGGGTTTTTACAATTGAAACCTATTTTTAATTTAAAAGAAAGAAAAGAAAGAAAACTATGTATGAAAGGAAGAAAAGTATGTAAAACAAAAATACTGTGAATATAATGGAATGTAAATTCACATTCCATTTTTTAGCTAAACTTTCATTTCCTTGTGTATATTAACATCTCCTTCCTCAACGCTGTGCATTCTAAATGCTCTCATTGGAAATAAGGAATATATATTATAGAATCTGTATGAATCTCTGAAGAGCCAAAGATAAAGTACAAGACAATCAATTGATTTTTATATCTGAAAGAAGGCAAAATGAAAGAAATGTCTGAATAATATAGATTTTCAAAAAGAATATTTTAATTTGCTTGTATTCTAAACGGCAGCTGAAAATTCAAGACAGAAATAGGATGTAATTTCATTTTATAATATGGCTTCAAGCCTTCTGTAAATCTTCCTCTCTTCAGACAAAGTATTCCTAGATCAGGCCATTTTACTTGTTCCTTTGCATCAAATCAGGAGCATATATAATGTGAGACCACTTCAGTTGTAAATGCAACCTTTAACTTTTAAACAATTACGTTGCTATTAATTTATAAGGATTGTACAATTACCTGATATATCTTTGCATTTTTCAAAAGTTTTTAACCTTATAGCTTGTGTTTAGATAATACTAAGAAACAGTCCATGGGCCATTCCTGATAGTCTGCATTCCTTCAGCTGCCTGAAATTGAAACCCAAGACAATTTGCTGGCAGAGATGTGGGCTATTCTGTGCTCAGTTAGCATTAATATTTGGTATTGAGCTTGGATACATTTAATTTATTTTCTATAGAAGTGTAAATAATCAAACCAATACATACCTATATATAAAAAATAACCTAGTACTGGCCACCTGAAATGGAAGAACTCTGACAGTGATTTACCCTGTATCTGAGCATCATTACATCTTTAATATACCCTTCCCCAGCATTATACTTTTAGATATGGAGGTATTATTATCCCATGTCTACAAACAGGATATAGAGAAATTCTGGTTGTGAACATTTTTGCCAAAGGTATCACATGCTTGGTCTATAAACCCAAGTACTGATACCTCGTCTTTTTCCTGCAGTAGTGTGGGTAGAGAAACATCAGTGTCTATCACTGTTGGTTTATCCCAAATTTAGCCACCAAATAAATATTAAATCTGAGCAAATTATTCCGTATACTTAACACCCTTCAGAAAGGAGCACTTGGAAGCATTCACAATGTGTATGAACAGGTCTACACACAATACATCTGAACATTTAAACTTTATTAAAATTAATTTTTAGATTAAACAGGTCTAGATTTGATGACATCATTCATATTATACATATGTATGCTCCTACTTATCACTTTCTTTTAGAAACAGAAGGGAAATATGAGAAGTGCCTATTTTGCTCAACAGAAAGAGAATATAGGAGAAAATAATATTTTTCATTTCATTGCAAACAAAAAAATCTAAAATAAAACAACTGCAAAGTCATCAGCTGTAATTTTCAGCTTTTCAGGATGTTACTATTTGCCAGATTTTTGAAAGACTTCACTTCAGTAGCTGTTGTGTTTTTTCTAAGTTTGGCCCTAAGCATTGCAGTGGGAGTGACAATATGCTGAGCTCCATTGAAATGCTGTTGGTGCGGAACAATTGAATGAAAATTTTTGGTCTTGGGCCCTGTAGAATAACAAAATCTACATAACCAATACATGGTTATAGCACCTGGCTCTGCTCTTGTTCAAAAAACTGAATATCATTCTGGATATAGGGAAGCATTAACAATATAATTCATCCCAGATATAACCTGGAGGGAAAACAAATCCCTGAGGTCATCTATTTTATATTAATCAAATATTGATTTAAAGTATTACAATAGTAAGTGCAAATTCTGGGATGTTTCTGGTTAAAAGTATAGAATTTTTTAACGTTATATTTGTATTTATTTTTGGGTTTTTTTTCAGTCTATAAAAAGAAGAGGAAAGAAAGAAGAAAAGAGTTAAGACAAACAGCAGGTAAGAAACTAAGCTATCTAAATGAGATAAGAGATGATGCCTTAAAACCAGAAAAGAATCTTAAGTAATTGTATTCTCATTTTAGAAATGCTATAAATTTTCCAAATTTTTCTGTATTTGAATTTTCATAGCATTAAGGATAGAACCTTTAATGCTTGGGTAGTCCACAACATAGATGCTCCTTAACACTTTTCCCCACGTACATTTTTTTTTCTCATACTGTATGCTTAATCATCAGCCATTGTAATTTATTTCTCCTTCATCTGCTTTGAATCCATGCTTTCACATCTTAATTAATTAATGTAGTTCTCAACTCCTTCCTTTTTACATCCTTCCCCTTAATGTCAAAGCACAGACAAGGACAACATAGATAATAAAGACCCAGAATAGTTTCTGTATATGATAGAAATTATATGACTTTAGGAGGAATATGAAAGAGATACAAAAATCTTGACGAGCTTAATGAAAGTTATTAAGAAACAGCCACTTCACTCCTTTACTCATAATAAACTCACAGACATCTAGTAAAGTTAGATCATGGGTTCAGAGCAAGCAGAAGGGATTTTTGTTTAATTAAATGTGAAACTCATTGTTACAGGATCCAGTGGATGCCAACTTTGACTTTTTTTCCCATTTTTTGGCAAAAGACTAGGGTGTTAGTTTGAAAAGATAATGAGCAGATCAAGCTGAACTTGAGGAGAAAAGGACAGGTTCCACTGTCCTCTGCTGAGAACAATCAGGATGGGGTGATGGAGGAGGAGACTTTGGCTTTTCCAATATCAGAATCCAGTAGTAAGGCAGAGATAATTATTCACAAACTACAGAAGGAACTGACACTGTGGGATTAAGACAACCACAGAGAATAGCAAGAATACCACAAATCTTTGTTAATGTGAGTATATTGTATATAAGTGGCAAACCATAACAACCTAGAAGGAGTGTAATGCCTCATATTAATAAAGACAAAGGTTGCTAAGTCATTTTAATTGAACAAACAATTGACCAGTTGCTGGTCAGTGAATAGTAAAAAGACTGAATAGTTTATTCTGACCTTCTAAAGTTGGAAATCTAAAACTGAAAGGAAGAAGAGGAAACTCTTCGCATGATTTTGCTGTTTTATTTATTTATAGCAATTGTATTTTATTTATTTATAGCAATGATTGTAGCTTTGGTATATATGTGTAGTCCTTTTTTACACATGCAGCTATGTGTGCTCACTGCTAAAACCAGGAAGCCAGCTTCAGGGAATGCAAGCCATAATTCCACAATTCTTGCAGGGGAAATAATTTAAAGGTTTACACATCATTGGAATCAGACAAACCAGGGCGTCTGTGTGGCTCTCCCTATATCAACGGAGCAGGGCCTGAGATTTTTTGCAGCATCCACAGAGCAGGCAATCAATTTATGGGAGCCCCAATGTTGGAAATTACCTAAGAGCTTTACAACTGTCCCCTGGTGGTTAAAAGGTAAACTGCCTTTGAAATGGAAGGCCTATAGCCTATTAAATGAGGGAAAAGGTTGTGGAATGCCCCTGGCTCCCACATAAGTAGGATTCACCAATATGTATTCTGCAAATTATAATAGCATTATATTATATATTCTGCAAATAATAGCATAATAGCATTTCAGAATACACATAAATAGTTAGGATACACATAACACAGCACATCTAGAAGTCAATGTCTTGCTAAACTCTGGGGGTATTGGCGTACTTGGGGTCATCAGGGTAGGTGTGCTATTACCAGGGATGTATAGAATGCCAAGATTCATCTCTAATAGGACTCTTTGTCAATCTTTCCCTGTTTCTCACCCTTTAAGACAACTAGATTATTTCAAAACACCATATTTGCTAAAAGTTAATTTTTCATGTTCCATAGAATTATCCAGCTGGGCAGGAATATTACCTACAAATTCTCCCAACTACATGTGGGTGTGGTACAAAGAGAACCCTATTTTAAAGCCTTTGAAGTATATGAGCACTCCCTCAACAAATCCATTACACTTGTCCACACAAGTACAAGTATCAAAATTGGCTTTAAAAATTGTCTGGCATTAGATAAGCAGCCTACCTATTGCACTGTGAAAAACCCTACTGGGCTTCTGGTATCTAGGCTGCTTAAATTTTTCCTGGGCTTCCATCTCTTCTTTTAGTAAATGTGGCTGGTTTTGTTATAGATTGTGACCACTATATTGACAGGAACATTCACCTATCTCCTCAAAAGAAAGAAAGCTTGTCCGATGAAAATATTTTCTATGTTCTTCCTTATTGATTGTCATATATGCTTTGAAATGTACAAATCTGACCATTCTTTAAATTCAATCTACCTGATAATTTACTTTTTAACATGACCATTCAAATAATATATTAGAGGTGAAAATAAAAGATTTGAAATGTATTTCATAGCTCTGCTTTTCTGTTCAAGATGAACAGAAAATAAGCCAGCAAAGCATTTTTGCTGTGATTACTTCAGACCCTGGAGCTGCATACTATATTTGTAATTCCTCTGTTACATCAGAATGACAACTCACTGAAAATTCTGTTACATTGCCTTAAAGACATTTCAATGTAGTCATTCTGTGGTTAAATAGGATTTGGGAAATATGACATCTAATGTTAGAAAATAATTTTCTGGTCCATACTGGCTTATACTTGACTATCTGCCCCACAGTAAAAATCTGAGATGTCTTGATTTTCTCTTCATCCAGAATCAGGTCTATGAAAACATGACTACTTTTATCTAGTGTTGAAAGAAGCCTGAAATGGGAAAGGTTAAGTGGCACATATTAATTGCACTCTATTAAAAGGGATGTACACTGCTGAAGCACCAATATGTGGGATGTAAGATACTGTGAAATTACTGCCTTACTGCTTCAGGCTGTTGAGTAGATAACAAGGAATTTTCTTATTCTATTGATAGATTTATTTCATGCAACTAATAACAAAGTAATGAAATTAATCCTTACGTTCAATTCTTTCAATAATAGCAAAGTAAAATTACGATAATGAGAGAGTTTGTAAATGTTAAAATATGTTTACAAAAAGAAATGGAAATCTATTTGGATCAAGGGAAAGGAATATGCTAAGAATATTTAATTGAAATCTGTATACCTCAGTGTAAGTATTCTTGAGTAATATTTCTTGGTTTTTATAATATACAAGGAAAAAGTCCAATGCTATGGTTAATGCTTCCAATTTATGAATTCTAAGTGCAGCCTGACAAACTGCCTTATAAGTTTTGCTAAAGCACAAAATGGGGCCAGGTTTTCACCATTTAGACATCCATTGAAAATATGCCCTTTGGAAATTAACAGGATCTACTACCTAAACCATGCAACCAGTTCTGATATGGACCAGTAATAATGGAGTGTACTAATCATCTGGTAGTTACGTCATTTTAATTACTCTGTACACAACACATGCATATCTAGATTATCCTTAGAAAAGAATTCTTAGACAAAGACTGCATAACAAGGAACCTCACACCATATCTGAAGAGAGCTGTATATTCTTAGAATCACATAGACCTGAGCACAGTTGAATGTTGAATTAAAAAGACAACTGTCTTTGTAAATACTAAACCAGAAATAACTTTTAAAAATTTGTGGTTTGAAGTTGGCTTGAGACACCCCAGAAATATTTCTTGATACATTTTTAGGTGTCTGGATTGGCACATGATTTTATTTGATTTTGAATCTAAATTTTTAAAAGTCATTTAAACGCAGAAACATAATGAGGAAAAGATTAGTTCCTCTTTGTTTATTTGGGGCGGGGGGGATTGTGACTTTTATAAAAAAATTCAAATAAGTGAGAACAATCTGGTTAATTAATTAATATCTGTCGAGCATACTTATTTGCTACAGAAGATTCCAATATTTAAAATCAGTGCATCCTTTTTTCCTGGGTCATTTTTTTTTATTGTTTCAAGGAATGTGTTCCTCTGATTGCATGGCTTTCAGAACGTATATCTTCCACTTTCCCTTCCTAGTAGTTACTTTGCAAGACATCTATTAAAAGTTACAGTTGAGTGTCCTACTACAGTTTAATTATTGCAAAAACCTCATGAGAAGGAATGGCCTCTAGGGGAATATCACATGCACAGCTCAATAATCCTAATCAATCTAATTAAATTTCTGTGAAATAAGCATTTTTAAAAGATATCCAGAGGTCTTGTAAGTTTGTCTTATTGTTTAGTGTTGCAGGCTCTATCTTTAATCAGGAAAAGTTTCTCAAATATTGCAATGAATAATGCATTAGATTTGAACAGAAAATCCTTGCACAGAACCACTGCAATGGCATAGCAGAGAATACATTCCTTTTGACAGCAGACTTGTTGATGTAATTTCCTGATGCTTTGTGATGGGTTGACCCTGCCTGGACACCAGGTGCCTACCTAAGTCATTCTATTCCTTCCTTCCTCCTCTGGAAGAGAGAAAATATAAGGACAGATTGAGATAAAAGCAGGAAGAGATCACTCCTCAGTTACAGACATGGGCAAAAAAAGACTTAACTTGGGGAAAAATAATTTAGTACAATACCAATCAAATCAGAGGCAGGTAATGGTAATAAAAGACAATCTTAAATAAACACCTTCCCTCCACTCCTCCCTTCTTCCAGGGCTCAACTTCACTCCCAATTTCTCTATCTACTCCCGTCAGTGACACGAACGGACAGAAATGGGGGCTGTCACACATTGTCTCTGCTGCTCTTAGGGTCAAAGTCCTTACAGAAATCCAGGTGGATGACATCAGTGGTTTTCACTTTTTGACCCTTGCAGTCAGTCACAGAAGGCCGCCAGTTTGGTCAGGCACAATTTGCCCTTAGTGAAGCCATGCTGGCTGCCTCAGATCTCCTCCTTGTCTTGTATGAGGCTTAACATTTCTTCTATGAGGATCTATCTGCTCCATGAACTTCCCAGGCAAAAAGGTGAGACTTGCTGATTGGTACTTCCCTGGGTCTTCCTTTATCCCCGTTTTTAAAAATCAGACTGATGTTTTGCTTTTTCCAGTCACCAGGGACTTTTCCTCACTGCCATGACTTTTCATGGCAACAGCATCAGCCAGCTCCCTCAGAACCCTTGGATGCATCTCATCAGACCCAATAGACTATTTACTTTCATCAAGGGGTCCCAAACCTGTTAGCTTACAGTGAGAGGAACTTTGTTCCCCCCCGACCCCCACCTAGAGATTCAGGTACTCGAGGGGCATGAGAAACTCAATGAGTACCTCAATATCTGTAATTACTGGTTCTCCCTTCTCATTCATCATGCAGGTTCACTCTTTCATTTTACTTGGACCTTTTGTTTCTGACCTATGTATTTAGAGAATCCCTTATTATTCTTCATATCCCTTAACAAGTCCTTTTCCAATGGTGCCTTAACTTTCCTGATCCCATACCTACACATTCAAACTGTATTCCTGTTATTTTCCTGGGTCACATATCCCTACTTCCACTGGCTATGAATTTCCTTCCTGCTTCTCTGTATGAGAAGTAGATCCTTGCTCAGCCATATCAAGTTCTGGCCTGCCTTGTCTTACTTTCTAAACATGGAGAAGAAGAAGTCCTGTGCTCCAAGAGAAGTGGCCTAAAGTTCTGAGTTCTGACTTTTCTATTTGCCAGGTCCCTGTTCCGTAAAATCATGAGGGACTCAACCAGGGTGCAGTTTCTACAGCCCAGGCTGCCACTTCTTTAATGAGCTCAGGTGAACTAGTGAGCACCAGGTCTGGTAATGCATCTTCTCCAGTTGGTTTGTGTGATAACTGGACCAGAAAGTTACTCTTGATGCATTCCAGGAACCCTCTGGGTTGCTTTTCGATCCAAACAGCTGTACTGCTTCTCCAGCAGTTGGTTGAAATGTCCTGTTAGGTGGAGCAGTTGGTTCCTGAAGGACTAGAGCCCTTGAAAGGGACCATGCTAAAGAATTTTGTTTAAAACTGCAGCCCATGGGAAGGACTTGTGCTGGAGAAGTTGCTGAAGGACTGTCTGTCATAGGAGGGACAAATCCTCCCACTGAGGAGGAAGGAGCAGCAGAGTCAATGTGACTGCAACCCCCATTCCTGATCCCCCTGCACTGTTGGAAGGAAGAAGGTTAAGGATTAAATCAGGTACAAAGCTGGGCTTGAGAAGAATAGAAGCATGAATGAGGGTGTTTATTTAAGATTCAGTTTTATTTCTCATCCTACACTCACTTGATTGGTAATATAGTAAGTTAATTTTCCTCAAGTCAAGTCTGTTTTATCTGTGATTGCAAACTGATCTCTCCCTATCCTGATGTTGACCCATGAGCCTTCCATTATATTTTCTCTCCCTGTCCAGCTGAGGAAGGGAGTGATGGAGCAGCTTTGGTGGCATATGATGTCTAGCCAGCATCAACACACCACAGAAACAAAGTTGCAAGCAATATCAAAATTCTGTCAGTGGATTAGTCATTAGTCAAGCCAGCTAGAGGACTGAAGAAGAGAAAAACTGACATGCAGAATGACAAAATAATTCCAAACTATTATTTTTTCTAATATATTTTTATTCTAAATGCAAATTTCTTGATACAGTCTTACTAAACAGCCTTAGTAAGGGTATCAGTCATAAGCAAAATTGAGATCTGCATAAGCAATCAATAATTAAAACCAGGTGATTTCTGTGCCTTTGAGTAAAAAACGAAAAATAAAATTATAAAATAATAGAAGATTTAAGTTTAATAAGTAATGACAAGCATATGAGATTTTTTGTTTTCTGATTTGCTCATGAATATTTTCCTGTATAGAACCTTTGGTGTAAAATACAAAACCCCTTCAAAATGACTTATTTTAAATGAAGCTACTTTTGCTCTGATGCAATTACTTTCTACAGAAATTGGTAAAATGAGAGGATTTGTGATACTCAAATTTTAAAAGAAAAAACCCAAAGCAAAAAAAGCCTGGCTTTTATGGCTAAAAAGTATTGAACTTTAAAAGAATAATGTACCAAATACAGCAATGTAAAATTACAGGGGGTGAAAAAAAATATTCACAATTAGAAAACTGAAAGTAAATTCCGTATTGCGCATGGCAGCATTATTCAGATCCACAGGCTACTGACACTAAGTTAGGGAAATTTGAAAAATAGGAATTCCAAAACGCATATTTAAGCTCCATCTTTTCTCCTCCCTCTTCTCTCTCCTTGCATTCCTATCTATGTTCATATTCCTTAGTGTTTCATATTAATGGTAGATGTACATCAGAATGCAAATTTCCTCAGTCGAACTTAGAATTAAAAAGAAAACTTGAATTTTAGAACTTAACTTCCTGTAAGTTTGAATCACATTGCCATTATTCCAATGAGGATTGATTTCTATTAAAATTCCAGCCCATTTTAGTCTTTGTAATGAGCCTAAAATAGCTGCCAGCTTGCAGTGCTGGAATTAATGATAATCGAATGTAACACAAAATGTATTTCCATATTTTGTATTGCTTAAATGATTTCATCTCAGATGTAGTATGATTCTTTTTAGAGATGACTACTTCTATTTAATCTCTTTTCCAATTTTAATTTGAATTTCATATTGTTCCTGACTGTTTAATGAATATTTTGGGACATGGCCATAGTGTTGTTAATTATACTGGAGACTGAGCATAATTAATTCTTTTGGACCCAAAGTCAGCTAGTTAATCGATTTCTGATGAAACTGAAGATTAAACACAGATAGTTCGCTTCTTCCTTCATTCATTTTAATTTTTCCCTCTTTGAATTCTATCAGATTACTTTGGGAAGTCAGTGCTGGCAAATCAATTTGTGGACCCATTTGGAGTATTATCCAGATGATAACAGATGATCCACTCAGGCCAGTCACCTACCTATCAATATTATTTTTTTAATTTTTACAGAAAACCTTTTGATTCTTTTCAGTAAGTTTACTAGCTTTATTTTAAATTAATTTTTAAATGATTCTTGACTGTGTATTAACAGAATAAAAAGAAATCTTCAGAGCAGTTCTCTGAAGACCAGAAAATTCACAAAGTGAAAGCACCGTACTGATGTAACAGACATTCCTCGTATTAGTGAGGTATTAACTCATGTGGCTAAATTTCATTTTAGAGAATGGCCTGTAAAGGCTCAAATGAAAAATAAAAAAACCACATTAGCATGTCCAGGAATTGCTTTTATATTTTCTCCCCCTCCCATGCTATAAATAATGGTATATTTTAATTTTTGATGGTGAGAAAAGCCCTAAAGACTATAAAGAAATAATCAAAAAAAGGACAAGTAAAAAAATGTCAAATAATAGAAGGTGGACTTTCAGTCAATGAGGGAAACCTTGTGCATTTTTCATTTATTACTTGATTATTACAGTAACAGATGGTTCTAGTTTTCTACTTCCATACTGCAATACCTCATTATTCAAATGTACTCTTGCACTGTATTCAATATCCTATTGTGAACAGACTTAAGACACCTTTTAGTACTGTTTCTTTATAGGCATGTAATAAAAAAGCACAAGTGTACCAGGTGATTTGTTATCTATAATTTCTGGAAAAACAGGGTCAACAAAAATATAGTTAAAAATGGCTGCTTACAAAAATTATTCCCTTTTGGACAAGATATGTAAACATATAATTCAAACTCCTCAGCGCTTGAGGACTTTCTATGTTAAATTTATATTAAATGAATTATTGAATAAAAGTGTTGGTATTAATTTAGAAATATTTTTTTGTTTTCCAGACGATGATCAGCTGTGCATGTTCTTTATCAGGAATTGTACTGTTTAAGATTCAGACAGCAACTTTGTCAATCTGTAGAAACAAAGACTTCATCAGATTAAAAGCTATTCAGTTTCTAATTAATGTTCTTCTGTATAATTTTGGCAACCTTTCTGCATATTTATAATTGTCAGTGTTATCATGAAATTCTGTTCCCAGAGAAATTAATTTTGCATTTTAAGTGAAGTGAAATGTTAGTAGTTTATTGTAATATTTTTAAGGGAAATGTGAGTAAGTATTAAACAGCAACTAAGAGGAAAAAACTTTAAAATTTTACATCCAAGTTTCACTTTATAGACCTGCAGAGTGCTAGATAAGGAAAGTATTTGGTCTCAAAATTATGACATGAAGAGAAGCCTAATGAAAGTAATAAGGGATGTTTGGACTCAAGAATACCTCCACCTATCATGAAAAAAATTTATCTGAAGTCTTGCTCTAGAAGATCATTAAGAAAACTATCAATTGTTTTAGGCTGAAAACAACTTATTCTAAATAGTTGTCTTAACTATCTGAATCTGGGAAGATTAGAGTTAGAATATAGAATGCCTCTTTACAACCTTCTTATCCCTGAGGTCTAGTCAATGTGTGCGTGATTAGATCTACAGACTGACTCGTGAAAGACTTCACTCTAAATTTTCATGTGTCATAAAACAGAAATTTAGTTCTCTCTCAAGAAAAACGTGTACTTCCATAGTGTTTGGATGGATTCACTGGACACTACTATGGCCGTTGTGTTTATGAAATATTAGTGAAATATTAGAGTCGACTTTTTAAATCAAATTTTAATTTAATTTTTAAATTAATAAAATGGAAGAGACATTCTAAGTAATCCAAGATACTGGATTTTATGCCTTGTGTTCTTTCCTTTTCAATGGAAAAAAACCTCCTGGTCATGTTTGAGTTACCTGTGGAGTTACTAAGAATCAGAGTCAGACTTTAAGTACTGTTAAATTCACATTTGTAGTAATATTTAAAGCTAGGAGTTCAGAGAAGTGAATTTTAATGATGTTTTTGTTTTGCAGCTATTCTCAGATTAACCAGCTATAAATGGACAGCTGATTATATGCATAGAATTATTTAATGTGAGATAAATAGTAGAATATGATACTAACTGCATTTCCGCCTTCCTTTCCCTTTCTATAGTTTTGCCCCAAGCCAGTGTAATTTGGTCATATTATATTGATACCTGAACTCTAATGGACATCTGACCATGTTATTAATTCAGAGGTACCTAATTAAAATTCAGTGGGATAGAGTGTCTCCTTCTTTCTATTTCTATTCTTGGCTTTTAATACCTATTTACCTAGATAAATTAGATGGAAATAATAGGAGGATCAGCTGAGTTGAGGGTGTTCCCTTTCTAATGAAAGAAGCAAATTTAATTAGACTACTTATCATATAATCAAAACTGATTTTCTACTTTTGTAGAAAATGTCAAGAGATAATATAATTTCTTTTATTTACGTCTCTCATAAGAGAAACAGAAGAAAATACCATTAATTCTAACAAATCTAATCAAAAGACAGTAAATAATCTGCTGCAGTAAACTTGCCACAATGCAGACTGCAATAAGGTAATATTGTTAAGACACACAGACAAAAGAAAACCCTATGTCCTGGCACTTTGTATGTCCACTGCTTCATTTCCTTGATTTGTCTTTCTAAAATTAATTATAGTTATGCTGCTGCTGCTGCTGCTGCTGCTGCTGCTGCTGCTGCTGATGATGATGATGATGACAATGGCAGCAGTGATAACAATAACAGCTGGTGTGGTAGAAGTTACTGCAAGCAAAATTAGTTTCATTCATTTAAAAAATAAAATGATCCATCCAACTGCTGAATATCGCTAAATGAAGCTATTGGTTACAGTATGTGCCAAAAGACAAAAAACAAAAGCATTGGAAAATTCTGTGTTAAAAATGCTGAGAAGGACTCCAGGTTTTTCAGGTACTTCTGCTGCCTACAGCCAGCTTCGGACTTTGGTAGGTTGGGGGTCAGTGTTATGAATTTGAATACGTGGAATGAACCTTAATAAGGTATTTACCTCACTCTCTGGCTTGTTTTATTTTTACAGATGCCAAATATAGTAAAAAAGTCCCAAAAAACTACCTAAAAATCAAACTGTGTATTCTGTCTTTAATTGACACTTCGTTTGTTCCCTGCAAAGAGATCATGAGTATTTAAGAGTTTGCTGTACTATTAATAATCATTTCATACCAAAGGTAACTGTTTCGAAGTTTCTGTCTCAATTTTCATAGGATGGCCTTAAATATGCCAAAAAGATTCTGGACATATTTTCTTATGTAAAACTACGCTTCAAGCTGTCTACCAAAGTGATCCTGTGCATGAGGAGGGGAAAAAACCCAAAGAAACCCAAACAGCAACAACACACTAGGAAAAGAAAAAACAACCAAGCCAAAT
Organism: Acridotheres tristis; assembly: GCA_037013685.1. Lineage (NCBI taxonomy): Eukaryota > Metazoa > Chordata > Aves > Passeriformes > Sturnidae > Acridotheres > Acridotheres tristis. Next base: position 95,694,831 of record CM072886.1, on the reverse strand, counting down.
CAGAATCTAGACATAAAATTATATTCTCAAAGGAGTAAAAATGAGGACCTCTGAAGTATGATTTCATAGATCATATTATTTGTTTGCAACACACAGCTGTTTCTTGAAATTTGTCAAAAGCACAAGCAGTGCTATTAATAATAATAATTTGGTCAACTCTAGCTTTACCAATCCTTCCCTTTCATTATTGGTCCTTTAAAAAAGATTCATTCCTATGCCTAGCTCTTTACCAACACCACTCTACTTTTTCCACTTTAATTTCATTTCTCATTCACCTGTTGGAGGCTGAAGATTCAAAGTAGAAGATTTTTTGTGAAGAGGCATTTTTAGTAAAAGAATAAGTTGAAGAAGCATCACTATTTTATATATGTTATTAAGCATAATGTTATAGGAAATCTCCTCTCTTCAAAGACAAGAAATTGCCTAAATATTTAGTACCTCTCTCAGAATTACTGAGAAACCCTTCTAAGGACATAACCAAGAACTCCCTTGTCCCAAATTTCCTGAACCAAAGGGTTTCTTGACTGCTCTTATTTTTTTATGTCTCTTTAGGGTACATTACTTCCAGCATTTATTTCAACACAAAACTGACCTTCACAGAGATAGAAAATGAGTCCCACTAAAAGATGAAATTATAGCCTATGAAGAAAGCAATGTCCTGGAAGCAGCTATCTCTCCAGGCTGGACTGCACAATGTGTCAGATGGTGATTATAAAAAACATCACAATGAGTTGCTTAAAATAAAATCATTACAAAATTTCTGAAAGGGAAACAACAGTTTAAATATAACTATATTCAAAGTAGAGGAAATATAGGCTCATCCTTACTTTTCTGTTTCATTTATTCCTTATAAACATGTAATTTTGGGGGACAGCAAACTCTTTCTGCTCATTTCTTACAAAATCTGGGAGTGCTAAGATGGCCTTACAAATCTGGCAGTGCTAAGTGCTGGCTCTGTCTCATCCAGCACTTATCATGCAAGAAAATCTTTACAAAAACAGATAGAAGGAACTTGTATTTCACTGAGAAAAATGTTTACAAACCAGTATAGACTCATTGACAAAACATTTTTTTGCAAAATGTATTCTTTATCTGAACTCATTTTAAAGCTAGCTGTTATTCAAAGCTTAAAGCATTGTACTGAGCTTGGCTGGCTCATACAGAAAACTTACCAAATATCTGTTTCCCATCCTAACCTAAATTTTAAGAAAAATATTTAATGAGAGAAAGCATGACAGTGATTATAAAGGAATCCATTTCCATATGATACGTGAATGTTTGCATTTAATTTTTATGAGGATAAATATTGAACACCTGATGCTTTACAAAATTAATTGTCTGATGCTGGATAGATCAGCTAATATCATTATGGAAATTTCCGAATGATATACTTGCAATTGTCATGCATATTGCAATAAGACAGTGCAGTGGGAACTCTTATTTGCCATGGCAACCATTAATTGGATATGCAGGAGGTGGTGTTTTGCTTTAAATAAATCTGACTGGGTCAGCAATTGAATGTTTCAAATACATGAATTATATTTTATACAATTTTTCACTTTTTTTCCCCCCTGGATTTGAATTAGTTTTTTCTTGATATCTATGTGTTCCTCAGAAACAAATGGGATAAAATTGAGTGGAACCCTGGGACATTTTGTTTTATGATTATTTTAGTGAATGCACATTTTCTGTTTCCAAGTCTGACAAATAAGAGCTGATTGTAATTACATTTGTGTTCCTGCCATGTATTCTCAGGCCTCTTTCTCCATTGTTTCTTTCTCATGTGACTATTATTATGGATCAAATAGCTGCTTTGCATAAATCATTTCCATAAAAATATACGTTTGGTTTTTGATTTACAGAGAATTTGACATAGGAGACAGTCTTTTTGCATATCACACTGGGATTTTGAATAAAATATGTTGAGATGTATATGTGAAAAATTTACTTCCAAAGAAATGAATCCTAAGCAACTACTCAAAGAGAAATTATTAAAATCTGAGGACAAATATATTTCAAGGCAGGAAAATGTGAAGTGCAAAGAAGAGGCTCTTCTTTGAGTTATACATTCCAGGGCATGCTCACCAATAATTTGTTTAGAAAGGGTATGACCATTTCTCTGTTAAATTCTGAAGGTATTTATAAAGGTGATTAATTTTATACAAGTGAATAGTTGTGACTAAATCAAGGAAGATGACTGTAGTATTCAAGATCATATTATTTTCTTTGCCTACCTGTGGAGGTTTCTTACAACATTGTCAATATTCCCTAATATATTAATCTTAATATATTAATATTGTCCTGGTTTAGTAAAGCAACTGTATTCAATACAGGACAAAAATATCTCCCTAATATTAGTCAATGAAATATTGACACTTCCGAATTACTCCACAAAGCTTCATCCTGGAGCACAGACCATGACTTTGTCAAACTCCTAGGCAGGCTTGAACAGAGCCCCAGAGCAGAATTTGGAGCAGGATGTGCACAAAATACCGGGTACTCTGTGTGAATCAATACACTGTTCTCTAGGCTGAGGAAGACTTATCTATAACCCTGAATAATTTGTTGAATGTGTCTCATCCACCTGCAGTCCATGTTTTAAAGATGTGGTGAAAGTGGCATAATTTGTGGTTTTGTTTTTGGATTTTCTTCTGTTTACTTGTTTTCCTAAGTAAAACTATTATCATGCAATTTTTTATATGCATAGTCTGATATGTAAATAAGTGTCCCAAAAGGCAATTTTATGCCATTGCTTACCTGATAAAACTCAGGAGAGCAGAGAATAGACCATCATATTTTCTCTTTTACTGTGGAAACCACACCACCATATTTCAATCAATAGACCACTTTATAAAAGGTACATTTCCTTCTTATGCAATGCAGCATGAATCTATATTTAGAAATAATGCTTTGCAAATAGTCTTTTGGATTGGGCATCTCCAAAGACACAGGTGTGAAACTTTTATTTATAATTTAAACTTTATTCCTACAACTGATTTGAGTGCACATGAATTTATGTGTTTTCCAGATTCTTTCCAGGACCACACCACAGTATTTTATGTCCTGAGAAAGATGATCCACTTAAATATATGATTTTTGGTTCAAAATTATTTTTTTTTATTTCTATAGATAGTAATTTTATGATCAAGCAAAATTCTTGAGTTAATTTAATCTTGATACAACAGAAACTATCTCTGATAGTTTTGTTCTACGCATAATGAGGACATATTAATTTTAATTGAAGTAATCACTAAGAGGTATTGAGTTGAAATCTTGATACAGAACTACAATGGTCAAAAAGTCATGATGAGGACAGTAAAATTTCTGTTTTTAAGATAACTTGTCATGCAAGCCTTTATAAAATAATCCCTCAAAAATGTAAACTTCTAAATTATTCCATCACATTTACTGTGAATAATAATCTCTTCTTGTCCGTGATAACAAAAACTGTATCAAGGAGAGATATGTAAGGAGCAGCAAGGTTTAACTAAACAAAGAAATTTGTAGTAAGTACAGATATTTAATTCCCTGTTTTTCAGTCCATAATTTTTTTTTTTCTTTGTCTGGAAAAGAAAAAAGAAGGAAAACATCAAAAGAAAAGAAAGAAAGTTTTGTTAAATTGCTGTTTTGGGTTCTTCTATTGCAATATTTAAACAAAAATACATTTAATTTATTTGCCAAGTCTTTTTTCTGTGTGAAACGAAGAAACTCTTTGGGGGTTATTGCTGTCATCCAGGAAGCAATCATTTTACAGAATGTGACATTACTTGTTTAGAATTCAATTATGTTTTCTTTTATGTCAAACAACATTAAATGATCATTTGAATTTTGGTCCTTTGACATCAGTGATTGTTACAATTCATGGCAGATGACTCTTCGAAAGTCAGAAGTTGGGGCCAATGGAGAAAAATCCTTTTGTTTTTCATGTAGATAACAGCTGACAATCAAGATGATTCAGCTATGCTTATTGCAGTGGAAAATTTTTTTTATTTATTTAATTTCTGCATAAAGTGCTAGTCAGAAATTTGGTTGTGCACTCATTAATTTTAAAGACAGACGTTTTCATGACATGTAAATTGGTGGCTGGTGTTCTTCACTCAGGAACATCCTCCCTGGCCATCCATAACAATCCTTGTCTTTCTTCCTCTTTCACTGGATTCTCAGACACATCTTCGTTACTCTTCCAAAGACAAGGTTCTTCACATTGACTGCCTCTCTCTTTCATCAGGTTTATTTTGTGATATTGTCTAGTATGAGTTGATAGTAGCTGGTAGTTAGAACTCTTTGAGAGTTGTCTAACATGTGGTGGAAGGGAAAAGATATTAAGGGAATCAATGCTTTGGCCTAGCAGCTGAATCAGGGTGTGCAAATCTGCTTAAAAATGAAATATAGATAGCTGGTTACATTTCCATCTACTGTTTAGGAAATTGTATAGAGGTATTTGTCAAGAGTTCTTCCCTCTTATTTTCGTTTCCCCTTTATTCTTCCCTTCATTTACCTATCTGAAAGGAAAATTACTCCATGATACAGATCTTGCTACAGTCATGTTTGCCTACCTTATTTCTGGATTAATGATCTATGCAGGATGGATTTCAACACTTTTTTAGAAAATATAGCTCTTCAAATTCAGAAAGGTTAGTTATTAGCTGTTGGAATTTATTAAGGGGATTATACTTGTGATCTTTCATCCACACTTATTTAACTTAGTTTCTACAGAGTTTTTACAAGTTAATTGGCTTTGACCCAATTCTCCCAGAAGTGTAGATTTTTGAATTCACGAAAATGAGTTAGAGAACCTGTCGCCTTTCAACAGAAAATAGGTGTCTGTTCCTTGACCCTTTAGAAATCTTTTCCTTAATAATTGAACATGATTTTTAAAAAGAAATTACTCTTTCACAAGATACAGCATTAACATATCACAATTTTTGGTTCATTGCTTGATTCATATAATCTTCTTTCCAAGTTGCTTTTTCTTAGTCATTAGCCTCCTCAATTTTTGCATCTTTAGGACATTTTGCCAAAAAACATTTTTTTTAATCAATATTAAAAAAAAAAAAAAAAAAAAAAAAAAACCACAAACAACAACAACAAAAAAACCAAAAACCAAAACCAAACAAACAAAAAAAAAGGGCAAAGGGCTTTTTTTTCCTTTGCATGGAGATTAGTAGTGCATACTAGTAGTAGTAGTGCAGCCCAGAAAGCCAACTGTATCTTGGGCTGCATCAAAAGCAGCGTGACCAGCAGGTTCAGGGGGGTGATTCTGCCCCTCTTTGCTGTCCTCATGAGATCCCACCTGGAGTGCTGCATCCATCTCTGGGGGCCCCAGCAGTAGGACACCGTAGGACACAGACCTATTGGAGTGGATCCAGAGGAGGATCACACAGATGATGAGAGGGCTGGAGCACTGCTCCTGCAAACACAGGCTGATAGAGATGGGGTTGTTCAGTCTGGAGGAGAGAGTGCTCCAGAAGACTATAGAGGAGGTTTCCAGTGTATAAAGGGAGTTACAGAAAGCTGGAGAGCGAATTTTTGTAAGAGAACATAGTGACAGGACAAGAGGGAACGGCTTCAAACTAAAAGAGAATAGATTTAGATTAGATATTAAGAATTCTCTTCTTTGAGGGTGATGAAACACTGAAACATGCTGCCCAGAAAATTATAGATGCCCTATCCCTGGAAGTGTTCAAGGCCAGCATGGATGGGACACTGAGCAATGTGGTCTAATGGAAGTGTTCAAGCCCGTGGTAGGGGATTGGAACTAAATGATTTTAGGGTGCTCTCCCACCCAAACTGTCCTATAACTCCATGATGATTATTGGCTGAAATAAATATTTTTGTTCTATGTGATGTAATTATTTTTTAATTAAATTTTGCTTTTAAAATGGTTTTAAAAACTTACGGAACTGAGCAAGCCATCTCAGCTACGCTGCGTATATGGCAAAGAATGTATATCTATTATATTGAGGTACTGATTACTTGAAATATCTTATTAAAAACAGTTTAAAATGGAAGGATTAACATATGTCTTGGACTTCAAGTTACTCAGATATAAACCCAAAAGTGAGCAGTCATCTCTCAACAAAAGCAAGAGTTATTGTAGAATACTAAAAGAGGGGCATGGTTGGCTTTCTCAAAGAATAATCAGAATATCACAATAGTTGAGGATTTTAAGATGCATGTTGAATGGGTGTTTTACTATTTACAGATTTGTCCAAGATGCATTGTCATATTTATTTTTGAAGATTTTCTAAAAAAGAAAAAATTAGACTGTTTATTTGAATTATATTGTAGCATGGTAGAGATATTTCAAAATAATCTGCATAACAACCTAAAATAGAATATTCCAGCCCTAGGGCTGTTTAGCCAGGCTGGCCTTCTTCTTCCTTGGCTTGTCTTCAGGCAGATGGGGATGGCCCATCTGTAACTAAGTTTTCCTCCTTAAAGCACATCCAGCCTTCCAGTTCTCCTTTCCCTTTCAGGACTGCCTCCCAAGGGACTCTCTCAACTGGTCTGCCCCAGGTCTGCCCTCTGGAAGTCCAGGACGACAATTCTGCTGACATCCCTGCTTTCTGCTACAAGAATCAAATACTATAATTTCACTATTGCTGTGCCCAAGATGGCTTCCAACCATTCATGTTATCCATCAGTCCCACTCTGATCACAAACAGCAGGTCCTGAGGGGAATTTTGCCCAGTGGGCTTCTTCACTGGCTGTGCCATGAGGGTGTTGTCCACACAGTTCGAGAAACTCCTAGACATTTTCCTCTCTGCTGTAAAGTATCAACAGCAGACAACTGGTGGGTTTTGTTACAGAAACTTTTCCTTGCCCCTTTTTCTGTTATTTAGGTAAGAGAGCAAGGTGTAGTTATTTGATCTCATTTCGTTTAGAATGTTTAGAATGTTGAGCCTGGGTACTAAATTTTTTTGTTAGCCAGTTCTATGGCTTGTTCCTATGAAAAATACTGTTTATTCTGCTTGCACCTTCAAATCCCAGAAGCTTTGTGTAGATAATTACATTTTGTGTGCAGGCGAGAGCATGACAATAAGCAATCAGTCAATTGCATTATTGTGAGGGTGATACTATGAGGGCTATATCCAATGTCATTTGCTTCTCTGCACAAAACACTCTGAGTTCCAGTGTTTTCCTGTTATTATATTTTAAATCATACAGCTAACGATGGCTTTATAGTCACTTGGAAGCATGTGTGCTGTGAATGCAAATCAGAGGCTAATAATTTTGGTTAAAAAACAAGGGTTTGATTTATAGTGGGATAAGCAGGTAGGAAATGACAACTTTTTTCCTCTCAACAGTAGTAATAATAATGATTCTAATATAAATTAATATTAGATGATGATGATGATGATGATGATGATTTTATTTAGAATGTTAATTTTAAAAATTTAGGTCTATGGTCAGAACTTCATTTTCCTTTTATAATGCCTGCCAGGAAAATCAAAAGAAGGAAGAGAAAGTAGTAGTTAAAATTTAATCTCAATTTTTTTTAAACATAAAAGTAAAAACCCTCGTAATTATTGATGTCTTTACACAAAGAAATTCACAAAACTTACTTAGGAATTTTCTTTGACACAATGTCAGAACTGTGAAAATAGTATAATTTTTAACCATCTCAAAAGAGTAGCAACAGATAATACATCTCAGTCTTCACATTTGTGGAGTGCTGTGCTGTTGAAACAATGCTAGTATAAAAGTTTTCCTTGACTGTGAGATTTCCTCACTGAAATGACAAAAAGCCGTCAGAATATCTCCTGCTATTTTTTCTCAGAAAAAAAGTAGGTGGAGTCATGCCCTCTTTTTTGCAACATTAGAGAAAAAAAGACACTCTAGAGAAAATGTGTATGGACCTTCATATATTTTCATACTATATTATTCTGACAGCCCTTTCTCTGCTTTAAGGACAATATCTCACTCATGGACTGGTCTTCTGTGTGCATATACAGCTAAAAATAGCTAAAGACAGTGAGGAATTCTTCACTTACTGCAAAATATTTTCCTTAGCATATAGGGTCAAGGTGAACTTTCATGAAAATATTCTGTTTGAATATCCATTAGATTTCCACAATTTCATCCCAAAAGAGAAATATATAACTTTTAAAATTGTCTTTGAAACTAAATTTGAAATAGAAATTTAAAGTGGAATCTCCTTTATGCTCTGCTATAATGACAACATTTTTCTAGAGTGTCCATGTCTGAATATTGCAGTCTGATAAGCAACTCAACAGTCAGTTTCTTTTATTCTCTAGAACATCAGAACTACAAGACGAAATGTCACTATTTCAGAGGCAAAGTAATTCCACTAGAGAATGGTTTATTATATAGTATGGGATTTGGTGTTGCTGATGAAGCAACATAAACTTAAAACTGTTTTTTTCCTCCCAGAAGTGTATCTAGGGGACACCACAAGACAAGCCTATTTGCAGCCACAAATTGCAGGTGGAAATTCTATCATGGTAGCAAGTGATAAAAGGCTGAGAGATGCTAGGCTAAGAAGTGATGCACAAAACATTAATAGATTGAAGTGTGAATGAGACACTTAAATTAAAGTATATGTGATTATAATTTTCATATATAGAACATATATCTAAGAAATGTTGCTTCTTTCATCAGTTGCAGCAGAACTCATGGCATATTCCTGATTTTAAAGCAAGATTGAGTTTTCACTATACTGGTTTTGCATTAAAAAGATACAATTACAAGTTATTATAATTATGAATATCCTGGTCATGAGAATTTTAATCACCTCCTCCATTTTTCATTTCAGAAAAAAAAAAAAAAAAAAAAAAGAAAAAAAGAAAGTTCAATATTTTAGTTAATTAGAACTGGGCAGAAACTAAATGTATTTGAGCAACATTAAATAAAGTTCTTAACTGTCCCCACCACCACTTTATTCATGTGAAATTAAATGTTCAAAAAGACACCAGAGGTATCAAAGATGAAGAAAGTGTGTTTCCTGTGAGAAGTAAGAATGTTCCAGGTGCTGTATTCAAGAAAATATGGGCCATGGCAAGCAAAGTCAGAACAATATAAGATTCAAAGTAAAAAATGGTGAAGTATAAGAAAGAAACAATGATTGCAATCCTGCTAATAATCTTTTGTCACTCAATGAAAACATGTCAGTAAGAAGTAGCACAGATAAAGCACCACAGAGAAGTTACTAATGTTCCCCTGTATTCAGAGCCAGATTAACTCTGAGTAGGCTTTGTTAAAATAGCAATTTATGCAGTTAGAACATTTTGCCATGGCTATCCTGTGAGACATCATGGAGTTTGATCTGAGAATCATTGTCACACTCTTCTGATACAAATTTTATTTTTTTTAACACACCTTTGGTTTTTTTTTCTTTTTTCTTTTTTCTTTTTCTTTTTCTTTTTCTTTTTCTTTTTCTTTTTCTTTTTCTTTCTTTTTTCCTTTTCTTTTTCTTTATTCTTTCTTTCTTTCTTTCTTTCTTTCTTTCTTTCTTTCTTTCTTTCTTTCTTTCTTTCTTTCTTTCTTTCTTTCTTTCTTTCTTTCTTTCTTTCTTTCTTTCTTTCTTTCTTTCTTTCTTTCTTTCTTTCTTTCTTTCTTTCTTCCTTTCTTCCTTTCTTCCTTTCTTCCTTCCTTCCTTCCTTCCTTCCTTCCTTCCTTCCTTCCTTCCTTCCTTCCTTCCTTCCTTCCTTCCTTCCTTCCTTCCTTTCTTTCTTTCTTTCTTTCTTTCTTTCTTTCTTTCTTTCTTTCTTTCTTTCTTTCTTTCTTTCTTTCTTTCTTTCTTTCTTTCTTTCTTTCTTTCTTTCTTTCTTTCTTTCTTTCTTTCTTTCGTTTTAGGTTTCGATTTAATTTTACACCGATGAATGTAGGAAAAATAAAAGTAAATATTGCAGATATGGTGATTTATTTTATTTATTTTGCATTACAACTATATCAATATTAAAGCTGTTGGGAGATTGAAAACAGAGTTAAGAATCCAATTAATTAGCTGGGTAATTTTCCTGCATACTTTTCTTTGCTGGGATCGTTGTCATCTGGATAAAGTTTCAGAATGGTTATATGGGTTGCAGCTAAAGCATTAACTGCAGTTTTATATAACCATTTTCAGTACTTGATTCAGAGATTTGGAGAGGTCTATTTACAAATAAATTGAAAAGTTTAATGTAAGAAATGGAAGTTGGAGGGCTAACTTTGGAAACTCAATACTTGCAAGTTGTAAATAGTTTTTAATTGATGGAGGGCTGGAAGAAAACTTATACAAGAATATCTGTGTAACATATAGTGTTTCAATGAGAAAGGCTAGGAACATGACATGAATTATCTAGGAAAATCATAGGGAAGGACTGTTCTTGATTTAAAAAAAAAAAATTATAAGGCACTGATATTTACTTTGGATTATTATTTTACTTCTCACAACAGAAGATTTAATATTTGTTGATGTTAAAAGCTGGCTTAGAGATGTATGGATAGTCCCTGAAGCGCGGAAATTATCTAGATTTTAGAAAACTGTACTTTTACACAAAATAATAAGCAGGATGCAGGAAAATATAATTAACTGTTTAAACAACAAATAAACTGAGACACCAATTATGAACATTATGAAAGTGACATTTTAAGCAACTGAATGCTTTATACTCTGACAGACACAACATAATAATATATGTACATAGTATGCAATTTTCTTTTAAAATAACACCTTTTCATACTTTCTCTATCTTATTTGTTTCCTATTTTACTACTAGCTTCTATACAATAATTTTAGCACAGTGCTCTTTATGTTAGAAATTTTACCCTTCATGTTATATAATTAAAATTTTCAGCTAGAATATATATTTCCCAGTGCCTGGGACTTCAAGTATAATTTTTCATTTGGAAATATTTTTAGTTTTCACAATATCAAAGGAATCCATGGGAATATTACTTTACTCCAAGACTAAAAGCAGAGCATATAAATTAGGAAGAGTCTTTTAAAGTTGTTTTGGTTATTTTCAAGACAGATGAAAGCAGTGAGAGAAAAACATCCTTTTTCCCTTCCTAGTTCTCACAACTAACTTTTGTATTTGGTTTTGATGGACTTTTGCAACAGCAAATTTTGTTGATTAAATACTTCTGAGCCAAATAGCTTTCCTTGCGTGAGCTCATGGAGGTGCCAATTCACCTCAAAATCAATGTGTTTGCATTGAAGGTTTAAGAAATAGTTTATATACTAGTTGACTCCATCAACCACATTTTTAAACTCTTAAAAATTATATTGTTGAAAAACAAGTGGCCCTGGAATATGGTTTTATTATTTTTTAAGTTTTGGTTTGTTTTTTTTTTTTTAATATGTGAACAGGTGAAAATGAACATAAACTCAAAAGAATCATTGCTGGACAATAAAAAATTGCATTTTTCTACAAATGAGATAAAATTATTAAATTAGCATATCTGAGCAAAAAAATTTGATTTAAGATTTATATCACAAAGTTAGAGTCAACACAATGATGTATTCAACCTGTATCTGAAGAATTAATGGGATCAATAGCATTACGTGTATGAAGTTGTCTTGCTATAACCTATGAAAAGGTTATGTTAAAAGTGACTCTACAATCAATTCTTAAAAGTACATATCTACAGAAACTTTGAAAAGCCTAGCAAAAGCAGGTAAACTACGCACCATTGAACTTCCAAGTGTCTGAGTTTTCCTTAAATAAAACCGCAAAAAGAGCTGAACTCTCTCAAAGCATAATTAACTCGAGAAGAATAACAAATAATCTGCTAAAAAAATCCCACCCTACAAGAAAAAAAAAACTACACAACAAAGAAACGAACTGCAGCAGCAAAGGCACAGGTAAATCATCAGTGAACTTGGCCAAGTATATTTAATAAACACTTCAATGAAAAATTAAAACTGCCTTATATCTTAATGGGAGAGTGTGTTTGGATGGATCAAACATGCATTAGAGCAATACAGTCTCCAGCACTTGTCAGTTCAGCCAAATGACTTCTCTACAGGATGCCTTCTGTGCCTCACAAAGCCTCCTCAAGACTGACAAACGTCCTGCCACTCGCTGCAGATGCATGGCTGTTGTGCACAGCAAGGACTAAATATGTCATTACAATATGGCATACTGTGTACTCCTAATTTGTAGTGTCACGTGAGAGCTAAAACCTGGAACGGGGCCCTGGAGGCACAAGAGCTAATGAACTCTGCCTGGCTTCAGAACAGTAATCCATCACTGACATACAACGGCCCTTTTCTTTAGACTGTGTTGATGAAAATTTTCTAATCTTTCATGCCAAGTGACGTTTTCTTAACTGAGCGAGACAGAATGTCCTCCTAATATTAACCTTCCCATACCAAAATACACTACAGTTACAATCTTCTGAGTTAATTTGAAGTATTTCTATTAAAACATAGGAGAAGAGGAAGAAAAAAATAAAGTAAAAAAATGAAAATTATTAGCCAGATCCTCCCTGTTTAACTATGGACTTAAAAATTAAATATAGATTTAAATATAAATAAAAAACATAAATATAAAACTGAGTGAAAAGAGCTGTATAATAGTAATATTTATCTCAAACCAGACGTATGCACAGATTTCCGTAGCAGGCCAGGTTCATTAATGTTAATACCAACATCAAATGACTAATATTATGACAATGCATTAAAATTTAACTTTTTTTTTCTTCAAAAGCATATTATATTTGGCACAAGATACTTTAAAAATACCAGTTTTATGCATAAAAACTTACATGTAAATATAGCAAAACCTGAAATCTTGAGATCCTAGAAAGCTTTTATAAGAAAAATTAGTTATCCCAATTATTTTTTTCCTCTAAAGTAAGTAAATATCCTTGTAATTTCAGGAGGAGTTGGATAAGAGGTTGGCTTGATTTTTTTATTTATGTTTGGGGTTTTTTTTAACTATATTAGATAGTCCTAAAAATACCAACTTTATGGATATACTATGGGGAAGATTCCAGGTTATCTGCTTCCATTAGCATTTCCTACTCCATGCTGCCCAATCTTCTTCCATATAGGAGAGTTAACAAGTGCCTCCTGCATATCTGGTCAGAAAGACTAAGGATGATTCACATCAGACAAAAACTACTCATGAAAACAAAACAAATTCTTCTCCACTTGTTCATCAGCCTGACTCTGTCTATCCAAGTCAGGAGAAAATAGTAGCCAATAACAGATATTTAGTGAAACTAGAAATGAGACTTTTTTCTGTGGCATGCAATTTTCTTAATTCAGCTACTTAGAATTTCCAGAACCTGCATCCAAATCACCATGTTGCTGTAGGCAGCAGTGGACCCTACTGCCAAGAATGCACTGAATCTTTTTCTTCCAAATGTGTTTTTTTTTCTAATGTGTTCAGCCTCCATGTTACTGTTAGCATCACCTTCAAATCCTAGTCTGATGGCAGCTATGTGATTTGATCCTTATGGTGCAATCCTTTCCTTATCTTTTTCTACTTACTCAGGTACCTATCACCAAACTGAATCAGAAACATCTCAGTGTAAAAGAAACTGGAGTGTAGTCCTTACTCCCAAAACTCTAGATTATTTACATGTACTGATAATCTTATTTTCTTATAGACAGAGCAAAATAAAGGGTTTCTGAGGAGATAGAATATGTTAATTTATATCTCATTCCTTTTCTAGACCTTTAGCCATCTCAGAATATGTCAGATCAAACCAATCTTGGGATGCAAAAGTTGGTCCACCGTTTACATTTCAAAGTATAAGGGGCTGATGTTAAATCCTGGATAAAACATTCATGCTAAACGTCAATCATTCTGCACCTCTGTATATTTAATTTCAGTTAAATTTCTGATCCCTGCAATGAAAACAGTCCAGCTAGTTTTGATAAGCTCAATTAAGACAGCCACAATGAAGCCAGAAAAATTGTGTTATGTGTATGTTTTGTCCCACTCCTACATAGCAGAGCATCCAAGATTCACAGATGTCCAGGTTTAAAAAAGAGCAGCAAAAGCCAAAAGGGTTTAAAAAAAGAAAAACTCATTAAGTTTATCAGTGCACTAAGCACCTGGCATGATGATGATAATGATGAAGAAGAGGAAGAAGAAGAAGAAGAGGAAGAAGAAGAAGAAGAAGAGGAAGAAGAAGAAGGAGAAGAGGAAGAAGAGGAAGAAGAGGAAGACGAAGAGGAAGAAGAGGAAGAAGAGGAAGAAGAAGAGGAAGAAGAGGAAGAAGAGGAAGACGAAGAGGAAGAAGAGGAAGAAGAGGAAGAAGAGGAAGAAGAGGAAGAAGAGGAAGAAGAGGAAGAAGAAGAAGGTCTCTAGCTCTTCATGAAAATTAGTTAGCATGCACAGTCCATTCTTCTAGAGCTTTCCAGAAATGGTCTGGGGGGCTTTGAGGGTCTTTCAGTCATCTCAATGTCCCCTCACACCCCCCAACCCGACCTTGGTCATTCCTGCTCCTTGGCCCCACTTCTGCACTTGTGCTGGATGTTGTGTTGTCATCGTGGACCTGAACAGGAAAATTGGCTCCAGAAAGTTGCTGTTGTACCTTCATGCTGCCTCTCTTCCTGAGCACATCCCACTCTAACTTGCCCAGTTGAATGGTCATTGGTGTTTGAGATGAAGTAATGCATTAACTCCTCACTGCCCTGGCACCTACAGGGTAATTAAAATGGGATAAACTCGGCAGAATTATATTTATAGGAAAATATGTAGTACACATATAGGCAGATAAAAGTATTCGTCAAAGGTAATAAATTCACTCAGTAAAATGAAAACAGAAGAGCTTTTTTTTTTCCCAGAATCAGCATGTGAAAGCCAGAAAAATGAGAATTTCACTTCAATTTGAGTGTTTTGGTGAAGACCATTTTAGACACATAATGGACTTTTAGTTGAAAATTTACATTATGGTAAAGATTAAAATAATAATTCTCTTGGTCAAAGATACCTATTAAATTTAAAGAATTGCCTGTTACAGGGGAGTGCTTTGGCCTTGACTCTAGACAAAGGTCAGGTGAGATGATAACTGTGTTTTAAATTTTCCCTATGGAGTTATGTCTAAGTGTCACCTAATACTCACAACAAGATGACATATATTCTTGACAGAGATGGGCTAAGGGCCAGACAGCATTTCTACTTAGTGTTCAGCAGAAATATTTAGAGAGAAAATCTCATCGAGGATTGAAACTCAGTGAAGTCCTGGGATTGTTGAGTTACAGCTGCTTCTGTGTTACAGTGTTTGCATGCCTTTGTGCATTGGAGGTTTTTTTCACTGAGGATTGGCTCAGTAGCCAAAAACTTACCCCAGCTGCAGTAATAACTTCCATATGCACTTGATTTACAAAATCCAGCCTGAATGCACACTTGCTATGCTCTTCCTGACCAGGTGAAGCTCTACTTCACTATTCATTATTTCACCATTTCACTTTCTCTAATGATTTTTTCTCTTTTTTCATCAATTTGTCTTATTTTAAACATTATTTTCTTGACCAAAAGAATGCTCATCCCTAATAATTCTGCTACCTGCACGTTCAATCGCACCATTTAAAAGATTGTTAAATCAAGTACTATGATGCCTTTCAAAAAGACTGTTGTGTGGGAACTGGTAAGTTATGCTTTTATTCTTTTATTCAGTTGTGTTAAATGATTAGTCCTCACTGCACAAACAAGAAATATTGTACGTGGAGAAATTCTTTTAGGATGCTTGGTAGTAATTCAATCCAAATAAATTCCATACAGACATGTACTACTCTTTTGGAAGACTGGAAGGTCTTCTGATTTCAAAAAGCTACATTATTAAAGATAAAAATTAGCATGCAGACAATAAATCCCCATTTTACTTCTATTAAACTATGTGGGGTTTTTAATAATGACCTTTTATTAATCACTTTAATACCATAATTGCCTTTGCATGCTTATGTTTTAATTTTGTTTATAATACACATTTTTTTCAAAATTTCATTCTTTTTTCTCAATTCAATTTAATGAGAAGTCACTGCTCATTTAAAAATAAAAGAAAGAAAAAATATTCCACTTGGAAAAAAAATCAGAATTGCTTTTTTAAAATGTCTAATTGAAGTGCAAGTTCAAAGGTTTCCACAAAAAATTATAACATTATAAGTTATATAATGTCAAGGGAATATGATTTTGAATCCTGATGGAATAAATGTTACAAAGGTTTTAATTAAAATAAATAAATAAATAGATAAATTTGTATTGGAAGTCTTGCAAAAAGAAAGAGAAGTAAACTAGTTTGTACAATGTACAGATTTTAAAGGAATTTCATTCTGGTCAACTGAAAAAAGGGCAATTATTTTGTAGCTATTATGGCTTATGGGTGAAGGTTTTATTTTTTAATTAATCACTGTTTCTTTTCTTTTCTCTGGCTATTTTCACTCTAACCTTCTTTCTTGTAAGAAGCACATCAGTACTACTTTTCTTAAATGCACTTCTTTATGAGATTAATAGAAGTTTGCTTCATGACATTTAGAGTGTTATAATTTCCCCCAAATGTATTTGCATATTTACAGACCAGCTTTCCATTGTTATCTATATTAATCTCAATCCTTTTTAAGCAGTATAAACCAGGCAGGCTGTGTTTTGAGTTCTGCAGCTGGTGATACAGTCTAGTGACTTTGTGAATCCATGATTTAATAATCTCGCTTTTATGTACCTTCAGGAAGAAAATATAAAGTAAAAAGTTGGTATTTATAGAGAGCTTATGCCAGTTTCTATGAATCATATGATTATTCCCGTGATTATTCCTTTAATAAATACTATGATAGGTTGGATATAAAAACGGTTGAAGACCATATGCCTGGGCATTCAAGGAAACAATGCCAGCTGAATATGTGCCCTGCTCAAGTCTTGTGAAACAAACATACTCCCAAGCATATCACAAGGAGTCCTGTGCTTCCTAAATCTTCCCAAAAAAACTCCTCTAGCTCAATAATTGTTTTAATTACTTGCATTGAATGTTTATCCCAATGGGGATGCTTCTTAAAAATTCAATAGAAGTCTGAATTAATACGGGAATTAATAAGGAGCATTTAGTTGTCTTTTCATTCTTAAGTGTTCATCTCAAACTTTTCTTTGTTGTCTTTGTTTTGTTTTTTTTTTAATCCTTACAGCTGCTTTATCAGAAATGATTTTAACAAAACAGAGCAATACAAAGCAGTACTGTCCTGACTGACAATATTTTTATTGCTTAGTAGTAAGTGACTGTTATCACATCTTACCTAGTCTCTGTCCTCTTTTTTCAATTAGATACTTAGATACCACATTCTCTTCAAACTTCATAAATTCATATCTGAGTTTTCTAAAGACTCCCTAAAGTTTTTGGTCATATACACAGTTTCAAAACATGTCTTTCCCTGGGAGAATACTCAAATGTCAAACAAACTAAATGCAAATTTTAAATGCACTCATCAAAAAGAATGAAGTTAGAAGACCTGTCAAAAGTGTGCAGATCAGGTGACAACTGTATAATTGCTAAGAATAAGAATCTGTTAACAAGGAACAATGAAGCATTGATGGTATTAAAAGAAAACAATATATGGTAAACAATAGTGATAGAGATAATGTCTTCTCATTTGCCTCTGACTTTCAGACATGTGCAAACTCTACTACTCTACTCATTAAACCTGGCTTAATAGACTTGACATTTATTAAGTGGAAGAAATACAATATAAACTTATTTGTTTAAACGGAAGGCTAAGTAGTACCAAATAAATTAGATTAGATGCACTAGTTGCCTAAATACTTTTAGAAATCTATACATTCAAGTATTATTTTCACTTTTCTATATCAACATGAAAATACCATCCTTTAGTGCTCTGTCCCTAACTTCTGGATTTCAGAGTATTGTGATTATAAACTCTAATTTTTTTAAGAGTTTTAAAGTCTAAGCAGATTCAAGAGCATCCCTCTGGTGACCTGACCCAAGCGAATTGTATGAATTTGTGTCGGGGAGGTTTGGGTTACAGTTGGATGGATCACAGAGTCCAATGGGATGAAGTTTAACAAGTCCAAGTGCTGAGTCCTGTATTTTGGCCACAATAACCCCCTGCAGTGCTCTAGGCTGGGGATGGTGTGGCTGGACAGTGCCCAGGCAGAAAGGGACCTGGGGGTGCTGGTTGACAGCAGACTCAACATGAGCCAGCAGTGTGCCCTGGTGGCCAAGAAGGCCAATGGCATCCTGGCCTGGATCAGGAATAGTGTGGCCAGCAGGAGCAGGGAGGTCATTCTTCCCCTGTACTTGGCACTGGTGAGGTCACACCTTGAGTGCTGTGTCCAGTTCTGTCCCCTCAGTTTAGGAAGGACATTGAGACTCTTGAGCGTGTCCAGAGGAGGACACAAGGCTGGTGAGGGGCTTGGAACACAAACCCTGTGAGGAATGGCTGAGGGAGCTGGGGTTGTTCAGCCTGGAGAAAAGGAGACTCAGAGGTGACCTTATCACTCTCTACAGCTCCCTGAAAGGTAGTTGTGGTCAGGTGGGGTTGGTCTCTTTCTCCAGGCAGCAACTGACAGAACCAGAGGATAGTCTTAAGCTGTGCCAAGGGAAATATAGGTTAGATATTAGTAAAAAGTTTTTTACTGAAAGAGTAATAAAGTACTGGAACGGTCTGCCTGGGGAGGAGATGGAGTCAACATCCCTAGATGTGTTTGAAAAAAGATTGGATGTGGCACTCAGTGCCATGGTTTAATTGAGGTATTAGGGCATGGATTGTACTTGATGGTCTTGAAGGTCTCTTCCAACCTAGTGATTCTGTGATACTAGATATTAGGAAGAGGTTTTTCATCCAGAAGATTTCTGGGGACTGGAACAGGCCCCCAGGGAAGTGGTGTGCACCAAACCTGACAGAGTTCAAGAAGAATTTGGAAAGACACATGGTATGACTCTTGGGGCAGTCCTGTGCAGGAAGTTGAACTTTGATGATCCTTGTGAGTCCTTTCCAATCTCAAGATATTCTATGATCTTTCAATGTAAAACTGCATATAAATCAAAGGAGAATAAATGCAAATTGTCTTCACAGAAATTTCCAGAAAATATTTTTTTCTTCAGAAGACCATTCATAAATAACTTCCAGATACTGAAATTAATTTTTTGAGCTTCATATCAAAATTTAAGTAATTGCTTTGAGGAGAGGTGAATTCAGGTGAATAATAATAATTAAAAATATATATAACTTAATTAAGAGACTTATAGAATGGTTTAGATGGAAGGGAACTTAAAGATTAGCCAGTTCCTACTCCACCCTGCCATGGACACCTCACCAGACCAGGTTGCTCAGAGCTCCATCCAGCCTGGCCTTGAACATTCCCAGGGATGGAGCGTCCACAACTTCTCTGGGCAACCTGTTCCAGTGCCTCATCACCCTCACAATAAAGATTTGTTTTCCTAATATCTAATCTATACCTACTCTCAGTGTGAAGCCATTCCCTCTTGTCACTGTATGCTTTTGTCAGTAGTCTCCATCTTTCTTGAAGGCTCCCTTGAGATGCTGGAAGGCCACAATGAGTTCAACATGTTAATTCATCTTCTGTTTTCCAGGCTGCAAAAGTCCACTTCTCTTTGCCTTTCCCCTTGGAAGATGCGCTATGTCCCTCTAATCATCTCGGTGGCCATCCTCTGGACTCATTCCAAGAAGTCTATGTCCTTCCTGTGCTGGATACCCCAGAGCTGGATGCAGCATTTCAGATGAGGTCTCGCCAGAGCAGAGCAGAGCAGAGGGGCAGAATTCCCTCCCTCACTCTGCTGCCCACACTGCTTTGGATGCAGCCCAGGACACATTTGGCTTTCTGGAATGCTAAAGCACACGGCTGGGTCATGTCCAGCCTCTCACCCAGCAGCACCCCCAAGTCCTTCTCCCTGGGCTGCTCTCAGTCTGTTCATCCCACAGCCTGTGCTGGTACCAGGGGTTGGCCTCACCCAGGTGCAGCACTTCACACTTAGTCTTGTTAAATCTCATGAGATTCCCATGGGCCCACCTCTCAGGCTTGTTCAGGTCCCTCTGCATAGAATCCCATCCTTCAGGTATGTCAACCACACCACACAGCTTGGTGTCATCTGCAAATTTGATGATGGTGCAGTCAATCCATTAATATGGATATTTTAGGGGAAATGGGTTTGGACTTATAACATTTCTTTCAGATACTCAAGAAGTGATTCAGAAATACAAGCAGGCATATGTGTACATTCTTCAGATTTTGACACTTGCTAGTGTACCCTGCCAAACTAATGTTTTCTGTGTTCCATGACTGACATTATTGAACTAAATTCTTAAAAGAATCAAGACTTTTGGGTGTGCTTTCTGGGTAGCTTTAGATAATAATCACCCTATATGTGGCTATTAATACAATTATCCCATTCTACTTTCTTCTGAGCTTCTTATGTTGGCTGCTCTCTCATATTAAATGAAATCATTGAATGTTTTAAACAGAAGCTGTCATACCTTCACAGATTCCCCATAGTGTTCCATATGCCCAAATCCTGACTTATAAAAAACAATGAATAATACAATATTAAAAAGCACTTCATGCAGCATGTTTTTTCAATGCTGTCACTTACTATGGGCTGTAAATATGATTATTTATTTCTATCCACACAGATACACATTTGATTTATTTGCTCTTCTATGTACAGAGGTTTTTGCACTCTTCTTTTTTAAATAGACATTTAATAGTAACATGAGGGAATAAGTGCAATAAATCTAAAAACTGTATTAAACACATACCTGTTGAATTGAGTTGTTTTCTCTATTTGAGTGTTTCGTGTTTCATAATAGACCGTTAAATTTAATTCTGAGTGATGAATTCAAGCTGTTACAACAAGAAGCAGAACAGGCACATAGGGCTGATTTGTACATCTGGGTCTTTCAGACCATCTATGCGCAATTGTCTTCAGTGAGTCATTAATGTATATCATAAGCATAAAATATTTTTCTTTTTTTTTTTTTTTACCTCTGTAATAGGTTGACTTGGGAGGAAGAAACTCAGAGGTTCTTCCTGGGGGAGTTTCCTTTGTGGGGGTTTTTGGGATACTTGTAACAGCCAATCAGAGAAAGTCGGTTCGCTCCGTGCACACACATTTTAAAAAAAGGATAATCCCGGAAGACTCCCTCTTTGTCTTTCCGGCGGCTGGGCAGGTAACAACGACCCGAGTCTCCCTCTTCCCCATGCGGGGGAGGGGGAGACTCGGAGGCCGCTTGGGCCCCGTTTGCCAACGAGGGGGGACCCGATGGCTGAGGGGAGGAAAAGTTGTGCGATAAAACTTTCACGGATTCCTTTTCTACTGGCCTGTGGCTCTGGCGTGGGGGGATGCTGGCTTTTTTATGCTGCCGGTCCCGGGCCGGGACCAGGCCTGCCCAGGTGGCCATGAGCCACGCGGGCCGCAGCCCAGCCCCGCAGGGGCTGAGTGGCGCTACTGCCGCCCCCCCCCAGCACGGCCGAGCCTGGCCCAACTTTTGTAGTTAAGTTAAACTTTAACTCTTTAGTGTTCAGATAAGATTTGCAAAGCCTCCAGCCTTCCCTTTGAATATGAAAGGAAATAAGGAAAGTTCTAAAGTCAGTAATGCAAGAGCGAAGTATTTTAAGATGGAAGGAGAGTGAGAAGATGCTGAAATGGCTGAAAATCTTTTTTGAGAAATTGTAGGAATGAACTAATGTACTGAATATTCCTTTAAACCATGGAAAGAGACATGGGGGGATGGAAATGTTCCTTCTTAGGAGACGATTTGATTAAAGAACACCTGTGTTGGGAATTTGAATTTCTGCCCTGAGAAACGAAGGGGATTGCAGTTTTTTTCTGAAGATGAAGCCTGAGCAGAGGAAAGGGAGACAAATAAAAATCGTTGCTGTTGGACATTTTCAATTCTTAAAAGTAATATCCCATGAAATCGACATGACCCATATCTACAACTTTGGGACGGCTGTAGAATTGGGAGGAGGTCACGGTTGCAGATTTTCCCGGGCGGATGCAATCGTGAGAGGTAAAACTACAAGAGGACTTTTTTTTTTCTTCTTGTGGAACACATCTCCTACAACTTCGACAAGAGGAAACTTCTTTTCTCCAAAAGTAAACAGAAAAAGACTCAATTAGGCACTGACTGAAGTATTTGTTGTATGTTTGTTTTGTTGTTGTGAAGACTGGAAGAGGGAGGGACAGAGTAATGTGAAAAATCTTATTCTGAAATTTCTTTTTTTTTTCCTTTTTGTTTATGTAGTTAATAAATTTTCTTCTATACCCTTTCAAAGTTTTAAGCCTGCCTTGCTCTTTGACTCCTGGTTCTGTCTCACAACAGAAAGAAATAAGTTTATTTAAATTGGCAACTCAAACCCTAGACATTAATTTGGTGCATTGGCCGGGAAAGTAAAAATTAAACCATACCTGTCTTTTCAAACTAAGACAACCTCATAGGTGCATGGCAGCAACAACAAAGATACCATGCCTGCATTTTCCTACTAGCAATATTTACCCGTAATTTTCCCCTTTCTTCCTCTGTTCACTTTGAGAGCAAATTAGGAAGACATTTTCACAATTTCTACAGTGATATTATCTGCTGATATCAGCTTCATGCAGCCAGAGCAGTAATATCAGGGTCTTTTAAATGTATAACACACATCTCAGAAGTGGCACAATGCATGTCTTGACCAAAGTCAGGAAGTCTGACGACTGGGATTATCTGTATTTCACTATCAGCCAGACAGCAAGTCTTACCACACAGATATTGTTCAATAGATAAAAAATCAGGCTTGTGTGATCCTGCATACTTAGATTATAATCATAAACTGAACTAAATTTTTGCCAAACAGTTAAAGGATCAATGAACCAGATTTACAGGTCTAGACTTAAAATTTGATGTCAATTTAGAGAGTCTGTATCTAGAGCATAGATCTATCCTTGGTGACTGTTTCTTTTTGGACAACAAAAAAGGGGTTCATGTCACCATATTTTCGCCATCTGTGGTCTAGATGTTTTATCAAGGCCAACAATCTGGGCTCTCTTATGCACCAGAGAGAGAAAGATGTAATTTATACTTTTTTTCAGACTAGTTTCTCTCTGGAGCTGTTTTTCTCTGCTGACTACAAAGGTATTTTTAAATCATATCCACTAAATGCTGAGATTATAAATCTAAAATGAAAGGAGGTTAATTCCACCACAAGTAAGGAATGGCAAAATACTTTCTGTGAAAATGTTGGTATTTGTTATTAATTTGAATAATTGTCAAGCTTGTCTGTATATGACTTGTGTGTATTGTCCTTGAAATGTGTGAAAAACACCTTCATTCTCATCTGTTCTTTTATTAAGACACATTTCCACGCAGCAGGTATTTAAATTCAGAGAACTTCAAAACATGCTCAAAATTAGTGCATGATTAAGCATTTCCTTGAAAGGCGAGCCAACATTTTTCTCTCATCAGATTGCAAAAGGTTTAAACTCCGGCTGTCTTAATGAAACAAAAGCTGTGGGTATAGTAGTGCAGCAAATCCATTACTGAACACAGCCCTCAATTAGTGCTGAGGATTGAATGCAGTCTCTGTCATTAGCAGTGTAGCCACTTTCCTTGCCCTCCAAGGAGTGGCAGCTATTCTCACGCTATAGTCATGTATGCAAAGCTGCTAGCAGCATTGCAGAGACAGTTACTGACTACTCCGTGTGATTAATAAAAACTGCATTTTTTACATCTGTAGTTATTCTCCTTTCTTTCACCTGTAGTATTTTGTACTGTTCTTTATAGTACTAACTTTAATGCTTTAGATATACAGTGTACATGCCATAAAACTGAGGTCATAGTTGCTTTCATTTTTTATATCTTCAAAACTTGCTTTGAAAGCATAGCAGTCTGAGCTGTCACTATGGTTAATTGGAAACCATACTCCCAGAAAGGTGGAAGGGAGGTCAGGTCATATGAAGCATAGGAAACTCACATTCAGATGTTCTCTAACTTTCAAGTGCTTAAAGTTTCAACCATAAAAATGTTTATATTTACAAATATTGTGAACAAATGAAAATAAAATTGCACATGCTTCTGTGGCTCCCTAGACAAGGAAATATTTTTAAAAAATAAAAGATTGAATTCCATAATTTAAGTTCTTAAACTATCACCAGTGTCTCTAGATCTTCTAGATCACTGACCTATTGGGTTAATTAATATCACACAACTCCACACCATATCCAATGAATGATTTGATAAGTAGTAATAACATACAACACATTCCTGGGGCACACATGTTACTTGAGTTTCCTACTCTGCACAAAATGACCAGAATCAGGATTTTAAAATGTGAATTTTATTTAAAAAAACAAAAACAAAAACAAAACAAAACAAAAAACCCCCCAAACAATCCCCCCAAAAAAATAATTTAAAAAAACTCCCAGAAAACAACTTCTCTTTATTCACATATTTTCTTTCTGTCAGTCTTTTCTAGACTGATGCTGCCTAACTGCACTTCGTCTTAATTTCCCTCACCCTCTCTATTCTTTCCACCTCAGCAGCTCCAGAGACTTCACAGAACCACAGAATGGTTTCATGTTAGAAGGACTTTTAAAGGTCAACCACTCCAACTCCCTTCCAAGGGCAGGGACATCTTCCACTAGATCAGGCTTCTCAAAGCTCCATTCAGCCTGAATTTGAACACTTGCAACTTCAAGTTGTTAATCCCAGGATTGTTTGAAAACACCATTTTACAATGGTGGAATGGTATTCATATTCCCAGCCTGTGATCTCTGTCAAGCAGGATTTTCTCATATCTTTCAAGTCCTTGTTTCTTTTCCCAAAGTTCATTCTGTACTTACCTGCCCCTCTTACCCCTTTTGCCCAGTAAAGCTTTTCAATATTGCCTTGTGATTCCTACACTCTTTAGAGGCTTCTTATTCTATTTGTCTTCTATATACTACCTGACATCCTTATCCTAAGACAAAGAAACAGATTCATTCCTTCAGCAGCTCTCTCCTTCCACAGCCTCAGCTCCTTGTTTAAAATCCATGTTTCAAACAGCCCCAGACGCCCTGAACTGAATAGATCCCATTCGCTGGAATCATGAGTGAAACTCGTAACTCTTAAGAGGTTTCAATTGCTGAAGTGTAAAATGTCAATTCGTAATATTTGAAGCACCTTCTGAAGGGCAAGGATTTTTCAAAGGCATTTAAATTAGCTAAATTTTGGCAGAATTACTCAATACATATTTAGGGGAAAAAAAGAAAAAAAAAAATGCTCTATTGTGACAAGAGCATTCTTTCTTTAATCTAAATTTCAGGTCTAAGTTTTAATACTTGTTATATATTTACATATTGTGGAAAAGGCCTTCATGTCCTTGCTAGAAGACACTTAGGGAAATATGACCTCTCTTACAAGAAAGATCAGTGTCCTGGTCCAGAAAAAAATGGGGGTCTTTACAACTTAAACTAGGGAAAATTCCTTCTTCATCACATTTTTGTCTCAAGTTTTTGATCTTATATATGCAAATGAGATGCAATTACCAGAAAAGCAATGCTGGTTTTTTTTCATGACTGGCCACACCAATATTCCCTACTCATCAGTTTACTTCTAATCCTGATCAAAGTGCTGAAATTCAGACACTAGAAACATTTTGCAAAATTATATGTCAAATGTTTTCACGATAAAAGAAGTAATTATGTCTATATAGATTTAAAAAAAAACAACTTTAGAGCATGAGATTAGAACATTTTTACATGATCCAACAAAAGTGATCAAGATTTATTTCAGTCATGCTTTTTACTTCAGCAAAATGAGTTTTCATATTTAATTGGACTGTAAAAATTTGCACTGAATAGTCTTATTAAGTATTTTTTTAATTTCTCTAAAACTACTTTTTCTTTTCTCTCTTATGACCATGATTTTCAGTATTTACTTTTCCATTTAACTTCAAAGGTTTGTGTATATCCTGTCTTTTAGACACTAAATAAAAAATGTCTAGTCAATCTTGCTGATTTTTAGTGCAAAAAAAAAATCTCCAATTTTATGACAATGATGTTTCATAGGTTTCAGGTCAACACAAACCAAATCGCAGTAAGACTGCTGTGATGCAGCCAGGTTTGATCCACAGCTGTTAATACCGAGTTTTCAGGAGAGAATTTGCAAGGATTTTTTTTTAATATGTTGTCTGTATTTACATACAATTTTGGTACACACAAACTACTCTAAAATATTTGAACATTTCAACATGTTTAGAGAGGCTATAGACTTTCTCTATTTTTAAATTATTGTCTCTAAATTTGAAAATGATTGATCTTTTATATCAATTACTATGTCTCCCATGGTTTAAATTAAAAATACATGAAATTATATATATTTAAATAATGCTTAACACCTTTTTAACATCTGTATATGTGAATTTGAATTATTTTTATATTAATTAAAATACATATATTTATACGTATGCATATATTTATCATATGTATAAACAACTATGGACATTTACTATGAAGTAAAAGGCTTCCCAGGCTGGAAAAGCTCTACTATTTAGAGACAAGTTCTTCACAGAATTATGTGAATTTTCTTGCCTGGCATGATGATAGCCTTCACATTTTTGTACATAACCTGCACCTAATGTGGGCACAAAAATCTGCCCCTCCAAACCATGTCTATAAAAGCTGATTGCTCTGTCCCTGAATGCAAGACAAGGGCACAAATATTTCCAAACAACATCCAGCAATATTAAAAAAATCTTTTTCATTATGATTCAGCTCAACTATAAGCCAAGGTTTCTGGAAGTGTGCTACCTAGCCAATTTAGTACTTCATGGCCATAGTGTTCTTTACTTAAGATAAATAAAACTAAAGCTTCCCAATTAATTACGAGTTTTCATGATTTCACTGTCAGACAAATTGATTCGGTTGTACACTCAATTTGATTTTGTGCTGAACAGCAAATGACTTGCTTAGAAAATAAAGAAATGTGGTTGGAACAGGGCTTTAATTAATTCTATTGAAAAATACCTCAAATGAAATACACCCTGAAGAAATACTCCTCCAACTATATTCAATAAAGGTTGTTTATCAAAGTAATTATTTCCTTTAGGGAATTTCTTAGAATTTTCTCTTTAAATAAATGAAGGCTCAAAAAAGCAAGCTTTTACTTCTGTGACCTTGAAGAAACACCTTAGTACAAAAATTTGCTTCAACAAGAAAGAGTGTTTTACTTTTAAAAATATTTCATTGCCTCAGTTACTAAACCTTAGAACAAATTAAGCCTCAGATCTCTACTAAAATACTTCCTTTTTTTTATCAAAAGGACACCTTTCCAGTTAGGGAAATACATTACAAAGGATATAGACTGTAATATGCAATATAGAGGGTATAATACCTTATATAACATTTATATGTAATAAAAACAATGTTCTTTTAATAAAATAATTGTTTACCTAAAACCTGCTATACCTACACTTGTATGTTATTTTTAAAAATAATGAAATATTCTCTTAACACAAACAGTTTTGATTGGTGGCATTGATAATAGCAATGATGTTGACTAACTTGTGTTTAATGGTTTGCTAGACTCAGAGTAATAGATCAAAAATCCACTGGAGCATTGGAGTTTTCAAATAGGACTGCATTGGAGTTTTCAGACAAACTAATTGTATTATCTAAACGGGTGCACTGCCAAGGGTTTGAGTTGATGGTTCCCTTTAATAACTACTTATGTAATTTTCAATCAGAGGGGAAAGATTTTCCATGAAACATTTTCTAAGCAAAAAAAAAAAAAAAAAAAAAAAGAAAAAAGAAAAAAGTGAAAATCAAACAAAATCCACCAATCCACTGTTAAGTTTATATATCCAGAAAAAAAAAGTTTAATATGACTCAAAACCTCCCAGAGATGGTTCTATATAAATACATATATGCATAAAGACCCTTGATGTGTAGACATACATCCTCCATTTTGTGGATGAAGGTGACACAGATGAGAAATCACAATCCTTTTATACCTTGTAATGTTTCCATTTCATGGTGAAAATTTCCTTCTATCTTATTGAGAAGACTTCTGAGCAAACTGCTTTCCAAGTTATTTCATGCAAATTACTGTACTGAGAAAGCCAGACTAAATTTCAGCATGTATATTTGCATATTGTCATAATGGCAACAGAGAAAGTTTCAGGCTTCCTCTAACTGCCGAGTAGTTTAAATGCAAACATTTGATTAAGGTTGACAAACTCTGTTTTTTTTAATCTTTGCTTCTTTTAGTAATTTTAAGCAGAGACTGTAAAGGCATAAAGAAAAAAATCACTTATACTTAATAGCTCTGAATTATTTGACAAGGCAGTTTTTCCTCTTTCGATTTTCCACTAAGATTTTTTCATATATCACATATCTTTCTGGGTAAATGAAATTCCTTGTATGCTCTAGCACATAATTCTGAGGCTTTCTATCTACTTTTCCCTGATGCACTTAAACAGAATAGGACAAGAAATTCCACAGCAACAACCACACCTTCTCCAGCTTGCAGTGATATTTTCAATACTGCCCTGTGATTGGTGAGATGACATTTAACACATTGGTTGTTTGGTTGTTTTTTTTTTTTTAACCTCAGGCAATCAGTAATCCTTGCTTGTTACCCTCAGGTTATATATTTAACTTAAAATGAAGAAGAATTACTATATTCTTTTTGCCCCTGGGGTTTTCCAGCAGCATAAAATGTTAGCTTCTGGCTTCCATGTTAATTCGCAAACACCGAATCTCATGGGGTTTTCATCAGAAATGTCTCATCTTTTTTACAAGTGATTTTCATTTTGCTGTAGAAATTAGTAAGTATCATCATCTCTAGTGCTTTTTAAAATATAGAGGAAAATATGCTGATTGTGAATATTTTTTGGAAAACCCAAACTAATTACTTTAATGTTGACATATTTTATTTTCGTGACTTTGTTTTGAGGAAATAACTCATTGAGACAGCCTAGAGGTTTTAGGCAATGCTCAGCAATAACCAGTTATCCTGGTTCTCAGGGTCTGGGATGTGAGGAAAAAAGTCTTATGGATACACACAGTGTGTTTTTTTAACTTATAGTGTAGCTAGGTTATCCAAGTAACCCACTTACACTGCAGAATTGATTAACACAGCTAAAAACTGACAGATTTCTCCAAGTTTTAGATAATTGTTTCATTTCATCTTTAGCCTTGGGAACGCAGCCATATGTAAACCAAAAAGGTAAATAATCTGCTAATTACATTATAACCTCTATGCCTACACACTTTGACTCGCCCCAATTAACATCACTTTTTTTAAATGGTCCTAGCTTTTTCCTTTTCCTTTTCTTCCATACTTAATTTCTTAAAAACAATCTTTGAATGAGTGATTCTTTACTGACTTATTCCTGCTTTTACACAATAGTTCCTTAGATGACTGAGAAACCTCTCATTAAATCTTCTGAGCCATATTTTAATTTTTACATTATTTTACTCCCTCTTTTTATAGCTCAAAACAATTACAATGTCTCAAACTTTAATTACAACTATTTGCTTATTCACTGCAATCGAGACTTGTTTGTTATGCATCTCCAGTTTTACTTTTGGAGAAATCCACAGGAACTCAATTTCTGATATTTGTGACTTCAAGATGTACCTTTAATTATCTCCAAGCTTGCATTCTTGAAATATGCTTATCTATTATAACACATGTATTTCCACTATAAATGAAAAATTAAATAAACATAATTATATTTTATAAGAAAATAACCCAAACAATTTTTCCTTGAGCTATGCCTCTAAATGCTTAACATGTAGACTTGCTTCCTTTCACATTTTTTTTTCCACACGGAAGGAAGGAAGGAAGGAAGGAAGGAAGGAAGGAAGGAAGGAAGGAAGGAAGGAAGGAAGGAAGGAAGGAAGGAAGGAAGGAAGGAAGGAAGGAAGGAAGGAAGGAAGGAAGGAAGGAAGGAAGGAAGGAAGGAAGGAAGGAAGGAAGGAAGGAAGGAAGGAAGGAAGGAAGGAAGGAAGGAAGGAAGGAAGGAAGGAAGGAAGGAAGGAAGGAAGGAAGGAAGGAAGGAAGGAAGGAAGGAAGGAAGGAAGGAAGGAAGGAAGGAAGATCTGAGCTGCTCTTCAATGACTGAAGGCTGGTGGTTGCTATAACGGGAGGCATTTTCTCACAGAATAACACTTCCCACCCATGGTGGAAATGTAACTAAACCCATGTAACAGGGTGTTGTGCATGCTGTATCTGTCTGGGAGACTGACTACTGTGTCACATCGATACAGTTCTGATAAAAACACTGTAAAAGCAAACAAACCCAAACCAAAAGGAAGGTGCTTCCATGTTAACCTTAGTTCTGCTAAGTAAAGCATATCAAGAAGGTGACTTTCAAGTGTTTCTAAATTTAGAGAAGTGCTATGCTGCTTAATCTGAGAAAATCCAGTTATTTAAGGGATAATTCATTTATTAGTTTGCTTGCCTTGCTCTTTGCTAAGAAAATATATGAGATATTTGAGCATGGCCTGAATAGTTCTTAGCTTTTCATTGTTACCGTTATTTTCTTACAAGCATATTAATAAAATAAATATTTATGTTTAATTGGAATTAAAAATTATAATTAATTTAATTTTTCATGTCTAGGATGGAGCTCATAATGGAAAATAT
This sequence comes from Acridotheres tristis, assembly GCA_037013685.1. Lineage (NCBI taxonomy): Eukaryota > Metazoa > Chordata > Aves > Passeriformes > Sturnidae > Acridotheres > Acridotheres tristis. The sequence continues at coordinate 95,664,293 of CM072886.1, read as the reverse complement.
TCTTTAAAACTATTTGACTTATTTGAATAAAGCTATTAACTGAAGTTATTTCAAATCAATTATGTTACTCTGATTTTGGTTGAGCACAATACCTCATTCTACCTAACTGATATAATTTGGCATCAGTTTGAGCAAATAACAGGTGACTTTCTCACCTTTACTTGTTACAAGAAAAATGATTCTTAAAATTTGCATTAATAAGACCATTGGGCAAATTCATTCATGGTCAGTAAACCCTGTAATGCTGATAAAGTTCTATGAGGGATGAATTCTGCCTTGAGAATGTCTAGTCTGAGCGATGAGGTACATTTTAGGTTTAACCTAAGTGCTATAATCCTAGAACTTGCCCCAGCACTGATAAATTGAGTATGTGCTCAAGACTGGTTTATGAGTGATGGATTGCATTCTAGCCTAGTACAAATACTCTAAACCAGGAATTCACCCTAGCACTGACAAATTGGACCTATTCTCAAGACCTGATTTGTCCCTGACGTAACCTCATTGACTCCAGTGTGGTAAGTAGATATTACAAAAACTTGACACAAAGTAATTACTTGTGTGCTCTTTTGACAGATTATGTAACACAATCATGAATTTATGGAAAATTTTGTGTGAGGAATTACATTAATCCTTAAAATTACTTGATTCTCAGTCATCTCTGGGGATTCTTTATTAGCACTTAGAAATGTACATTGCTTGAAACCTTCTACAGCTCAGTAGATTTCAACCTTATTCTGCTTACTTTTGTAGAGATTTTAACTTGAAGAATTAATGTCAATTTGAACAATTCTTCTGGGATTTTAGTCTTTGCCAATTTATTTATGTTTGTTTTGACTAAACAGGTACTCTATCAAAGAAGGAGGAACCAGTCATTTACAGTTTATACAAGGAGATAAGTAAATAATATCTTCTGATTTTTGCATGATCACTAGGATAAAAGTATTTACATGTATTCTCAAAGGAATTTGCATGGGTAAAGCAAAACTCCAGACTGTATATTGAATGTTTCCACATTAAGATCTGTTAAATAGTGTTGCATGACTCCCTCTACACTGGTTTTCAGGCAGTAACACTTTAAAAATGTCACGGGGACCTTCTTTCTCCTGTTCTGTTGAAATATTGCATCTTCTTTTACATACGTACCTCTGAGTTTAAAGAAACTAGTCTTACTCTGAACTTCCCCTCAGCTCAAGACCATATTGCCACTGACAGATTGAATGTCAAGATCTATTTGCTTTAATCTGCAAGTATTGAGGACTTTTTTACCTCTGGAAAAAGATATTGATGAAGAAGAAGGCTTTGGAGTGATTGTTTCCCAGGTAGCTTGCTCATCACCATGGTTTAAAATAGATTTTCTTTGTGAAAGCATTCTTGTCCTCTTTCTGTGTGGGGGATGAGGTGCTGAAATGCTGAAAATCTCTGCTGAAGTCTCACCAGTGTTCCTATCTGTTGAATGAATGCAGACTGCAGCACCTTTGAGGTCCTCAAAGCACACCTTTCAAAGCAGTTCTGAAAACTGATATGCTTCCTCAGTTTTCAGATGTAAGCTCTGTGTTAGGAAATTCAATCTCAGAAGAACAGCTTTTGGTTAAGGTAAAACATGAGATCATTTGAACATAAGGAATCAGAACAACAAGGTCAGCACCACTGTCACTCATTAAGTGCTGTGGGCCAGAATATCACCTTCTTTTCTACTACAGTTTCAACAGCAGACAATGAGGTTAAAAAATAAAGTAAAAATTGTTCTAACATTATTTTTGAATATTACACCTTTTCAATAAATGTCTGTGTTATATTTTTTTACTTAGTGAGGCTGTGAATTTGACAGACATTATGCTGTTCTAAAAGTAGCTGTATAAAATCACACCACCTTGTATGAAATCTAACAGTGTAATTTCACCTGCATTTTGCCTTTATACTAAAGAAAAATGTTTTAGTGTTTAAATGCACGTAGATTTTAAAATGGCAAGTTGTTTTTTCAGTATAAGTCATTTGACAAGATTGCACTGTGACACATGCCAGTCTCTGGAAAGTACCTCTAATACTTGCTCTAAAAATAATACTTTTCCTTGTATGTGATTTCTTTTATTTTAGTATAACATTAAAATAATTCAGTCTTTTAAAATTTTCACAGATTTTTTTAAAGGTTTCTTCAATGAAAATTCATACATCTGGAGCTAAAATGTTCTTTGGCCTGTGGTATAATTGAGCTACAGATTTTTCTGAAACATGCAAAGACCTTCCAACATTATATCCAAAATATGCATAACTGTAAGAACATGATCATTGAAATTCAAAATTTCTTCTAATCAGAAAACATCTGCACATTTTCAAATTTTTTTGTTGATATTTTCTTGAATGATTTATTGTGCAAATGTTTAGATTCAGTACCTATTAAATTTAATAATCTATTATTACCATTTTTTTAATTCAGCTTTTTAAATTTAAAATTCTGGGGGCTTTTTACTGTTTTCACTTTTCCCTAGGGTACTTATTTTCTAAATTAGCTCTCCTGTTTCTTAATTTGAATTTTTCTTAAGTTTTTTGCTTACTTGTTTGGTGGGGATTTTTTCCTATTTCTCACTATTTTACTTATAGTTTCTTCATTTTGTCATAGATTTTTGATCATTGATCCTTCTATCATCCTGTATCAATAGTCACTTATTCTATTTTGATTTTTAAAAATAAACTAGAAAAAAAGTTACATCATATCCCATTGCATGCCATTGGAGATTTTTTTCCCGTATATATTATGTGTATATCTATGGTTTTACTTAAATATTTTTAAGAGAAAAAGTTCAGCCAAGAATGCAATGAAACTGTTGTCGTCAGCTGTAATGAAGTTGGTGCATTTTGGAGGAAATATTTTTTGTCATTACAATATTGACTTTATTTAATATTGGCTCTGAGAGTTTGTTTTCTCATGTGAAACTAAATTTAATAGGTCCAATTATGTTAATATAAAAAAATCTCATTCTCTGAAAAAACTTAGTGTTTTCCTACTAATTAGCTAGCCTTTTTAGAGGAGATAACTGAATCATGGATTTATCTTCAAAATCATTCAATTTTTGTTCACAATTTAAAAAAACCAACCATTTAAAAAAAACCAAACTCATGAGCAAAGTTTTTTCTCACTAGGAATGAGCTGTATGTTATACAAAATCCTGTCAAGTTGGCATACTAATAATTTTTAAAGCTAAGCAGGAATGTTATTTTTTTTTTTTCTTTCTTTTTTTCCCTTTACATTGAAAAAGGATAGCTATTAGCTTTTACTTCTCAGCAGTGCAACTCTGGTAGAAGAAGTCAAGTTTCATACAACTAAGCTCAAGACCAAAATTTCAAATGGGCAAGACAGTATTGTAATAAACCAGAATAGTCCATTCTGTGTTAAGTGGGCACCAACTTAATGGAAACATAACTTATTCTGTGATAAGATGAAAAGCAATTACATACACATAAAGAATGAGAAACAGTATAACACAGAAAGCCCAGTGAATACTTGATGATACTTGAACTGTCTAAAATCACAGTATAATGAAGAGGAAAAGTTTGACCTCTTTTTAAATCGAACATTCACATTTCATTTTTTATCTGTGACCTTTTAGAATTAGCTGTATCATTAGTACTTTGAATATTTTGTAGTAACAAACTGGAAAAACTTATTTATGTTTGCAATCTCTGCATGCTTCCTTGTCAACTATAATGTAAAAGCTATTTTCCACGAAAAGGTATTAAAAATTAAAAAGACATTTACAGTCTAAAGCAGCAAGAATTAATTTGTTGTTGCAGTTATAGTTACCTTTTCAAGTCCCTTTATAGTCAGAGACTAATGCACATTTGTCCCAATTATCAAATCATTGCTAATATGACAAATTTTTAACCCTGATTCTAAATTTTATTGCTTTGTTGAACAATTCTATCACATGTTGAGGATTATCCAGTGCAAATTTGCTATATTTGCTTTCATTAATGATGACATTTTGAAGTACATGGAATAAATGTGTCAAAAAATCCAAACTTTTTTTTTTTTTTTTTTTTTAATAGCTGTCACCCAAGGACACCAATGGATATGAAAAATAAAATAAAAGTTTGGGGGATTTTTTAAGCTGTTATGCCTCTGGATTTTTGTACCTAACTTTTTAAAAGCCGGTTTGCATTTTTGAGTTTAGGTTGTACAACATTCCCAAGATATTTTAATTAATATTACTTAAAACCATGGTTCAGACAGAGACAGATTTGTTCTAAATTAGCATTCTCTTATATGAGCAATGCATCACCTTTAATACTTTTAGAAATATTTCGGCAAGATGAACTTCTTGTCATGCCTGATATGGAATATTCATCATTAAATGCCTCCTTGTCATCCATATTGATGCTTTCACTATTAGTCTTTGTCTGAAAACTCAAGCTAGGTAACGTGACAGGAGCTCATGTTAAGAAGCACATTTTACAAATGATGTGGCAAGGACAGGTTAAGGCGTAATAGGGTTCAAATAATTGATTTTATCTCAACATGTTCTACAACTTTACTTATAACAGGCAACCTCTGGCTTCTGCTGTTTTGATGGGTGTTTGATATTCCTAAGCCAGAGTGAGGTTAATGTGAAATTTGACTCTACTGATTCCTCAGCTGAGCTATTCTATGAATTAACAGGGTGATCCATCACATATGCATTATCACTCAGAGGTGTACAGTCTGTCCTACTTTAAAGAGCACATCAATTTATGAGTCTTGAAAAAATGTCCAATGCCACAAGTCACTGGCAGGAAAGAAGTACTAACACTGATTTGTTCCCATTTGTGATAGTGATAAATGTCCTTTGAAAGCAAACAGATAGCCATCATGGCAGAACCCTTCTCAGTAGTTCCTCAGCTGCTCTAAGAGTTTTTCCATTCCTCTAGGAAAAGCTGGGCTTGTGCTTTCTGTATCCAGTGGTATGGCCAAAATATGTGTAAAACTTTTAAGCCCTATGTAAATGTCCAGCTGCCTGCTCAGCAGGAATTCTGTTGGTGCTGTCTTTATTAATGGCTTCAAGTGCCATGTGGAGATAAATACAGAGCAAGGGCATGACCTAGCTTTTTTCAAGCTGTGCTGCCACACTTTTTATGTATGTCATTGTCAAATAAAAGGAAAATCTTTCCATCTCTCCAAAAAGTTCAGCAGACAGCACCTGTAGTTTCTCAAAACCTTTGCTCTGTATTCCATGAAGCTGTTCTACCTATTTGGGACATTAAAACACCATACTGTCTTCTGGGATGCTGCCAGCATTGTTATTGAAAGATATGCATGGATTGCTCTTTCTAGAGTCTAAACTTGCCTATGTTAGGGGTGGAATGATGAGATGATGAGCAGTTATAAGGACAATAACACAAACATGAAGTGCTTCTTTATGGACATATCCCTTTCTTCAGGGATACTTATAAAAATATGCATCTAAAAAAAACACTTCAAACAAATAACACTGTCATGCCAAAAGAAATCAACAAAGCTTTTGATGGAAATATCACTGACTTCTGCAACACCTTTATGAAAATGGATGAATGGGTTGGACCATGAGGAGTCTTAAAAACAGCCAAAACAAGTGTTTGGTCCAAACTTTGTCCATAGATATAGTCTGAAAAGTAAAGAGGAATCTCCGTAATTTATAATTAGCATTTCTTTCAGAAGGAATAATGAAGCCCTCCAACAAGGGAAAGATGCATGGAATGTAATTATGGAGAACAATCTTTCCTCCTCACATTATTTTGGGCAGTACAAAAGTAAACAATGAAAACATATTAAAGCTTCAAATGAATTACAGAAGAGAAAAACAGGTGGCAAAAAAAAAAAGCGCTTTTCATTCAAACCATGCAAGTGGTTGAAATTCATCTAGAGAAAATACTAATAATCAGCATGTAAAAAAAATCACATAATGAATAATTTAATGAATAATGTATACAAAATCAATTGTCAAAATCTCTTTACCTAGAAATGCAAATGCAAAGCTGTCCTAAGATAAAGGAGGAATTTTTGAAAACTTTTAATTAAAATATATTTAGAAATTATTCTGAGTATTATTACATGGAAGAAAGTGATAAATTGCAAATACAAATTATGTATAATATGACATTATTTTTGTGGAGAAACATAATTATGACATTAAAATATGTTAGAAAATTAGTATATTTATACTTATCCAGAAGAACTTGGAAGTAGGTGAGGACTGTGGACAATTTTTTTGTCAATGTTCATCAGCATATTCTTTCCTGTGATTCAATGAAACCTTCCCGAGCCATTTCCTTATTCAGAATTCTTCCATTATAACAGTGATTTCTTTTCACATAGCATTACCTGATTTCTTGCCATGGACACTGCTTCTCTTTCCTTGAAAAGTTCTTTATCATCTCGACCTGCCTATTTTATACCCTACCATATGCACTTAATTCCCTATTTTCTCCTTTGTTTCTTTGCAAAATGTCTATGTATAGCTGTGTATTCATGCATTTATATACATATCACCAACTGTAGCCTTTCTTCTCTTCCACCTCCCTTGCTTTTGCAAAGAATCTTTCCTTCATTCCCCTACAACAATGAAGATTTTGTAATTACTTTTCAGCCAAGATCAACTGTTGACACAAGAAAGATAAGTAGGCACCTGGATAGATTTGCTGCCAAGGGTACAAAATGTTTAAAGTGGTACTCAGTTTACTCCAGAGCATAGAAATGCTCATTTTTTTTTCCCTAATGTAGATCCTGAGGAAAGGATTAAAGACTATGAATAATAGCCACTGCTTTTACAGGAGAGCTCTTACTTTTTTCAACTGCCTCAGTAAGAATGACAAGTCTAGAAATTTCCTCTTGTTTGGCTTTGTATCTCCAATGTACATTTTGCATCCCAAGGTGAATGCAGAGGGTCTGGGAGCAAACACATCTTGAAAATAAACCCTTCACTTTGTCCACACTTCACCAAAAGGTATGAGATATTGGCATTGATGCAAAAAAAAAAGGGCATTCACATAATTTAAGCAGATTTGAACTTCTCACAGTAGGATTATTGCTGCTTTCACCTTTGGCACTCAAAGAAAGCTGAAAAATACCAGTCATTTGTAAGGCACCCACATGCATAATAATGAAAGTAAGACAAAGTCAATGTTCTACTTGATTGATCTCTTTGACCTGTCATTGTCCATAATAAACACATATCTTTATAATGTTTTCACATTTTTTGAACATTGTTCCAACATTTTAATTCAGACAGTAGTTTCAACTTCTTATCTTATTATATAGGATGCTGTGAGGTTTCAGTGGGTGTTTCTACAAGCAAACTCAAGGTACTGCAGAATGACATCTTTCGTTACTGGAAGTTTATGCCAACACAGCTTTTCATTTTTAGTAATATTTCTTAGACCAGAATGACCTAAATCAAAGATTTTTGTGAAGACAATGAGTGTTAGATTATTAAAAGATATCAAAGAAATGTCAAAATACAGCTATTCTTGAGTTACAAAATACTAATTCCTGAATCAAGGGGAGTATTGCTATTGATATGACCCATCACTCATACAAATTTTATAATTAATTCATTTTTGGCGTTCTGATAGAATAAAACTCCAAAACCATGTCAAAAAAAACCTGCATAAATGTAAACTTCTAGGTTTGTTTTGACTGTTAGAAGTGAACAAGTACCTTCCAACAGTTGCTGAAGTGTCCTCCAAATTTTTCAATAATAAAATTCTGAAAATTCAAAAAGCAGTCTAAACTCGACTAGCCTTTTAAAGACTGCAAGGTAGTTTAACCTTTAGTGAAATCTGATGCAGAAATAACTATTTTCAGTTACAGAGCTTGTTTCCAGATCATTAGGTGTTCACAGAATTTTATACCTGCAAGTCTGAGTGCCCAAGAACATAAATGATACTCAAACAAATTGAGCAGGGATCAATCTTCCTAACAATTACACTCTCTTGTTTTGACAATTACCAAAGGTCATTTAAACATGAAATATTTTAATCCCAGATACATGCATTAATACACCTCATAATTTCTCTCTTGAAGGTATGATTCACAGATTTGTTACCAAGATAGTAAACAAGTTCATCTAGGATCTCAGGACTAATCACATAGTATTAATTAGGATGGTTAGATTATTGTAGGTTTTTTAAGGGTGAAAAGAAATCTAATTTTCCCTATTAGCCAATAGATAAAAGAAGGTGAGGAGTGATATATCTGACCTATTCTAAACAATGTTTTTTTGGCATGAGATGAGCTATCTCCTGGAAACGCTTTTTGCTCTCGTCTGAGTAATCAACTAGCAGAGCAAAAAAGATGTCATGTCCTGCCTTTTGGACATCTGATATTGAAACGCTTGAATCAAAGCAGGTAAAATCTGTTTTGTGTTTCAGATGCAAGTTCCAAAGCTTCTTCCAAGCAACACTTCCCATAATGCAATTATCCCATTCATGAGGAAGCCCCACAGCAGTGATCCCATGCTTGCAACCTTTATTTTCCTCAGGGAATTTCTTGTTTTGACAGTCACTGAGAAAGACTTTAAAGTATGACCCTACTACATCCAAAGACTTGCAACAGAGAATTTAAAATTAAAATTATGCTTCTTTTTTTTTAAACGTTGTATTTTTTCAAGTCAGTCTCTGATACTGGGGAGTCCACTAATCATCCCTTTAATGCAAAGAAAACTCTTCAGACTTGTTTATAAGACATGAAGAAACATAAACTAAGACAAATTCCTTTTTCCCTGGAAATAATCCTTAAAATGTAGCTATGGGAAGCTTTTCTGTCTGAAGTATTTCAGAACTGAAACAATTTATCTCCACGGCTATCAGGTCTCCTGGCTTCATGATTTTAAAGAAGAAAAAGCAGTAAATGGTGTGCTTTTACCTTAGGTGATACGATACATCACCTGGTGTAGTACTTGAAGTTATCCTCAAAGCAAAACTATCTTACTTTATCTTCACTGTATTTTTACCTTTGGAAGACTAATACATTTAGCTGGGCTAAGATAAAACAGATAAAAAATAAACAGCTTTTAGAGCACCAAAATCCCATTGTCACAGAGGAGCCTGATCTGGTTTAACTTCATGGCAGAAGAACGGGGGTGACCATGTCAGAAGCATCCACCCTGTGGATATGAATCAAAGCTTCTTCTTTAGTAAGCCACACAGTGAAACTAGGACATTTTCCTCTGTAATGTGTTAGACTCTATGAAAACTTCATTTTCCAAGATTCTAATAGTTTAAATATCTGAAATGGATCTGCTAATAGTGATTATTTTTTTTTTACTATCCTTCTAAATTTAATCTTCCATCCATTAATGCATCCAAAAGGAAAATTTAGTAGTCAGTTGCTGAAATTCTTATACTTTCCTTCTTGAAGGATGGAGTTACAATAGCTCAACTCAAGCAGTTCAAGGATCAACAAACCCAGAGATCTAAAGAACAGTCTTACATAATGGATCCAAGTTTGTTAGGAGGCCACTAAAACCTATAAAGTGATTCCTAACTAGAGAGTAAGTTGTAATATGAGAAACATAGCCTTTCTAGTCAGATACACAATTTCATAAAATTATATTTACTCATGCTTGTACAGGTAAATTACATCAAAGCAGAATTTGTTATGGGGGACTTGGTGAATTCTGTAGCCTAATACTATATAAAGTACATCAGCTTTTAAGAAGTTATTGATAAACAAAATTTTCTGCAAACATCAACCATGAAATCACACTGTTGCAGTTCGTCATAAATTAATAATATTGCAAGAAACACCAAAGAAGAAGAAGAAGAAAGAAGAAACAGTACAGATTCAGCCAACAGTCATTGAATACTGCGCATGACTAAACCCCCACTAAATAAGGCAAGTCACATCCCCCGAAACAGAAACTCTAACCTCATTAAGCAAGTATAAAACTGTCTGAAGTGATGGAAAACCACTTTGTACTGCACCTAATAACACAACTGGAATCCACTTTGAAGGAAAAGTGAGGCAAAAGCTCCTGTACAAATCAGGGAGACTGCAAACAAACAAAGCATTAAAGTAAAATTGCGCAAAAGAAGACAACAATAAGAATCTGTAATACCCTGAACAGAACACAAGAAGGCACTTAAAGAGGCATTCAGAACTAATGTTGACATTAACTCGATAAAGGCATATGCATCCAAAGAGTCCCTGAAGCAATCTATACCCTATGATTATGGCATCAGAGTTGCTGCATTTGAAAAATTAACACCCCATTACCATGGAACAACAACGTTCAAAGGCTTTATAAAAGCAAGACACAAAACTTGGCAGTTGAACTGCAATGAGAACCCAAATGATAGAAGTTGAGAGGGAGAATGAGAAATAAGAACACATTGAAATAGCTTTTCCTTGGCATTGCCTCTTGTAAGAATATCTAGGGAAGAAAGCATCTACTCAAATTCGTTCTGGGAAGGTTTTGATGTTGATTTGTAATTTGTTCTCAAGATGTGAACATCAAGACAGATAGAACTCTTTAAGCACTCATTTCTGTCATTGTTTGCAAGTGATTCAGGAACCTTCATATGTTTGCAGCAGTGTGTTGAAGATAGGAAATGTTTCTCTGGGCGAAAAGGAGGTTCAGGGGTGACCTTAAGACTCTACAACTATCTGAAATGAGGTGGCAGCCAGGTGGGGGTTGGTTTCTTCTCCCAGGTAACTAGGGATAGGAAAAGACATAAGCTTAAGATACACCAGGGAAGATTGAGGTTGAATATTGGAAATTATTTCTTCACAGAAAAGGTGATTATATATTGGAATGGACTACCCAAGGAAGTGGTGGAGTCCTGTCCCTGGAGGTGTTTAAAGACATAGCAATTGAACCTAATTGATTCTGTGATTATATATTTTAATAAAATGCAGTGAATGCTTTTTTGACAACTAAAACCCACAGAAATAACTAATATCAGCATTATTTCTGGGATAATTTCTTCCATCTTGAGAATATATCTCACCTGCTCTGACTAGAGATCACTATTTACTACTTCCAGTTCAGTAACTGAGGACAAGAGGAGACTGACTAGCAGATTACTAATAATGTGTTGTTAAAGGTCTGTTTTCCGAACTTTTTTGTCTAGACTGAGAAGTTTGCCGTGCATTTGAGTAATTATTATTTAGAGTTCAGGTCTGTTCCAATAGATTTCACCAGTGTTTCTTCTCTAAATGTCAGCAAGTCCCAGTCTTCTTTGTAATAGAAGAGAATTGCTGAATGTGTAACAACATGCCACGTGTTAGTGTTATGGTCTTGGTATATAGCTTGGGCTAGAAATAAATAATCTTCAGAAGAAAATGTGAAACAGTAAGGTTCTGATTTTAGTTCCTCACAAAGCTCAAGAATTACGGTATTTGATTAAAACTTTAGCTTTATTATATTAATTGCCCTCTTCCCTGTACAATGAAAGAGAATTCTTTTAGCACCAGCATCATAAGGCAGACATCCATGTAAAAATATATTATTTAAAAAAAAAAAACAACTCACTAGCTCAAAATCACATTTTAAGAGAGGACTTGCCTGTCTTCTTTCTTAGTTCATTAAGTTTCATAAAGATTCTAACAGTTTTAGGGTTTGATAGGATGTAAATGTTTTCCATCTAGGTCCATTCTTTTAAAAACATCTGTTATTTGAGCATTTGCTACTGCTGCCACATGCACATGGTCAGAATACACTTTAGTTTTTGAAAAAAGTCCAGATATAGAGAAATACCATGTCTTCTGAGATGAATATCAAATTTCAGTATTGATTCTTTGGTAGAATCTTTCTTCATAGTTCTCATTTTTCTTATAATGTCAGGATTCATCGTGTAAATGTTCTAACATCTCCAGCAAGAAATCCCAATGTTCTTGCACATCACCAGAAGGTTGAAAGACAAGGCAGCCAGGAAATGCTTAATCTGTTTTTTATGCATCACAACAGAAAGGACATTATCATTAAATAAATCTTTGGTGGCATTATGCCTCTAGATTTAGCCTGATAAGGAAACCTAAGGACAAACAAAAGCTAAAAGTATGGCAGCATGAGATTCAATGCCTTTAAAAATTTTCCTTTCTTCAGTAAATAATAAAATAATTTACCAGATTTGTTCTGGCACAGGTTATCCAGATGACACAGTTTCTCAAAACCATCGCACCATAGAGTATTTTGTGACCCCTGGGAAAAAGCATTCCCTCAGGAATGAATATTCACAAAAAGCGGTGCTGAGATCACAGGAGACAAATAAAAGCCAATGAATAAAAAATAAACCAAAACTGTCTCTAAAGTAGAAACAGAATAGTTTTAAGGTTATTAAACTGGATTACTGAAGATGCACTGGTTAGAGGCAGGCAAATACTGACTGGGGTCTCTAGAATCATCCACCACATGCAGACAGCAGTCTTGGAGAAGCATTCTTGCTGTAGCCACACAGAAGGGGTACTGAGGGCTCAATATTTTAATAGATGTGCTGGAATAGGATTTGAAAACATTTTGTCACTTTCAACTAGGGATGTGTGATATTTCTGTAATGTGTGTTTCCAACTAGTATAGACTGTTGACTACATGCTTTGATTGGGATTTCACTAGGCTAGCTGTGAATATTTTCTACCCACATACATAATGTTCTTTTGACATGTATTTATCTGTTTTCTCAGGTTTTATGTTTATCTTTTCCAAGTACCCATGGGTTTCTAGTGCTACAAAGATATTTTGTCAAAAGATTTTTGGCCCTATATGTTAAAATGTTAAGTTTATCTTATTCATTTTAAGTCTGGAAGACAATTTTTTAACATGTTCAATGTTGAAATACAGTATGCACTTTAAATTATGTGCCTACTTCAGTCTTAATAAGATTCCCCAAGTGAGCAAAAGTATTATGGAAAAAAAACAAATGAAAACAAAAATTCTGATTACTAAAATTCATCTTTCTTGTTTTCTGTTTTGTTTTTTTTTCTGTGTAAAACATTATTTAGAACTAATATAAGGATGACCCAAATATCTTGTTTTGTACAGCAGGATATAATAAAGACTTAAGTAAAGAGAGTAGTTTTCTTTGTTCTCCTTCAGAAGAGCTACGCTAAGAGTTGGAAGCTTCTCTACTAATTTCTCTAAATGCTGATTTAACTTCCAGAAAAAGACCTTAGCTGGTTTCCCACTTTAATTCTTATTTCTAAAGATGAGGCCGGCACATATTAAGAGAGCAAGTGACAAGGTAAGGGGACACAATATGGAAAGCAAGTTAAACCTTTACTATATATGGGCCCTTGTCTGATTCAACAGAAATGCTAGTGATAACAATGTCTCCTTTATGGAAGAGAATGATTTAAAGAAAATTTCTTGTTTTGAAAAGGAATGCAGCGCGAGTAATAACGTGAAACCAAATTAATGGAGTGAAAGCCCTGGCCTCATTCTGATTCAGTTGTTGAAGGGAAAAGAAAATTTAAGAATCTAAAAAACAATCAAGAACTCTGCAAATACTTTCTAAGACTCAATCTTTATGTTATTCGTATGGCAAAACAAGAATATCAAACAACAATACTGCTGAGGACATTGTGCAAATTTTCCCTCTTTAGGTCAAAAATAGTGAGTTAGTGGCTAGCCAAAAATAGTGATTTTTGCAGTTTGTTTTTATTAGAAGATGGAATTCATGACAGTAAGGTCAGGTGACCTTGATAAGTATGGCTTCTAAAGGAGGAATCAAAGAAGCAAGAGAAACTTTCTTGCTTTACCTTGCTTTGGCAAACATTCTCCATGCAAGTCCCATACTTTGGCTTTTCTCTTGGTGATTTTGTGCTGTGGCGGAGCATGCTCCTCTATTTTTACCATTTATCTCTCTCTGTTTCCTTCTCCTGTCTCCCTTTTTCACACTCTCTGTCCTGAAACTATTTTCAACACAGCCTCTAGAACCCATCATATAATTTTTCAAGCATCTTTGTATATCATTTGGGGATGGAAACCTTGTCAATTAAGCCTAGTAATGTGTATAGGAGTGTGCATATTGCATATATAACAATACAACCTTATATGATCTTGGCTGGTTGCTGGATGTCCACCCAGTATGCCCACCCAGTCATTCCATAATTCCTTTTCCTCAATAGGACAGAGGTAAAAAAATAAGATGAGAAACCTTCTGAGTTGAGAAAAAACAAAGAGATCATTTGTCAATTAGTGTCACAGCCCCCCCCCCCCCCCCATACAGTGCAGCACAGTGCAAAGGGGATGGGAAATGGGAGATTACATAGCAGAGCCCATAACAGCTTCTCTCAGACAGCAAAGAAAGGCATGATGAGAGCAGGGGGGTTGTGTTTTGTTGGGTTTTTTGTTTGGTTTTGGTTTTGTTTCTTTTTTCTTGTTTGTTTACTTTAACTAGGAGTCACGGATTTCTTTTAGCTAATTACAGTGCAGGAGTACCAGTACTTACTCACCCATGATGACCAGGATTTTCAGCAAGGTAACAGATGAAGCTGATTTTATTGTAGAAAATACAGAATATACACTGCCAACAATGAATTCAGCCTGTTCCATTTCAATAATGTAAACACTAATTATCAGGCTCTCAGAAGAGCTAAATTGTATTTTACTGATGACCTTGTTCTTGTTTATAGACTCAATGGCCTGGAGGCAGAAACTGTGAGAGGAGGAAAGCTGCAAGAAAGGTGGACAGAATGATAAAACAAACAAGAAGCACAACTTCCCCTGAGCTAGATGAATCTATTAACATTTGTTTGATTTCCATATGTCTTCTTAAAAAGTTTATTGCAATTTCCCATAACAGCACTGTCTGCAATACTTGACATTTCACTTGTGAGGCTCAGCTCTTGGCAGTGAATTATTGTAAGCTACATCTACCCTGGTCAAGCCCTCTTCCTCTCTCTGTGACTATCCATATTTTTCAGCAGTTGGCTTATTTTGGATGCTCTCCAATCTTTTCTACCAGAAGACTTTTAACCACAGGGACACTTCCAAGGGTCTACATCTGGTAGATTTCTGATATCTGTCTTTATTTTTTGTCTTGAGAAGCAATTCTTCAGAATACTTCAAACTTGCTAAAAAATAGAGTGCTGTCTTGAGGCAGGCAGAGAAAGAAATAATAGGAGTATTTTCATTGGCTTGGTCTTCTAGAGATGGGATTCCAGGGAAAGGAAAAGGTCAGCTACTTACTGTCAGGTCCACTAATTCTTCATCCTTGTATAATGGAGCTGAGTATGGGGAAACTAAAGTCTGGCAATTTAACACTACAGAAGTAAGTAAACTTCAAAGTGAAAAAGACAACTTGGTCTGTCTTCTAGGAGCTTTGTGCAAGCAAGATATTAACTTACTTCTCAACTCAACCCAGCAACAGGACAAGTTTGAATTGATTCTTACTAATTCATGGCTGTAGATTGTAGATAATTTTTTGAGCACTTCCTTTCTTAATTTATTTAATTAATTCTATTGTATGAGGATATCCAGTTTTTGTCCACTCACCTCAAGAAACACATTGAGGTGTTAGAACGGGTCCAGAGAAGGACAATGAAGCTGGTGAAGGGTCTAGAGAGCTGCTCTTATAAGGAGCAGCTGAGGGAGCTGAGTGTGTTTAGCCTGGTGAAGAGGTGCCTCAGGGGTGACCTTTTAACTCTACAACTTCCTGAAAGGAGGTTGTAGCAAGGTGAGGGTCAGCCTTTTCTCCCAGGCAGTTAGTGACACTAATTAAGGGAGGTTCAGGCTGGACATCAGGAGAACTTTTCCATAGAAAGGGTTGTTAAACATTGTGATGGAATGCCCAGGGAGGTGGTAAAGTCACTATCCCTGGAGGTGTTTATGAAATGACTGGATGTAGCACTTAGTGCTACAGTCTGCTGACAAAGTGGTGATCAGTTAAAGGCCGGATTCGTTGATCTCAGAGATTTTTCCTATCTAAATGATTCCATGATTTTGCAAAATAATGCAACATCTAATCTGGATCCATTTTTTAGATCTTAACTGAGGTAAACTTCTCCAGAAAACCCTTGCAGCCTCTAATTTTTTATAACGTTATAGAATGTAGGTGCAATTTTTAATCATGTATCTTTCCTTGCCTATTACAAAATAATAACAAGGAATTTATTATATTCACAGGAATTATTGAATTATACTTTTCTCTAGCCTGGTTACCAGAAGAATAGACCACAAGGTAGATGTTCTCTCCCTATTTGTGTCAATAGTCAGCCAATTTCTTTTTTTTAATTATTTTTTTAATATATTTTAAAAATATTTATTGAAGCGAGGGCTGGGTCATGGAGCAGGAAGATGGGGGAAATAACTACAATACTGCAAAAAACCTGTTAGTGGAAACTAGATTTTATAAAATATAGAATGACAGAAAAGTGATGAACAGATGATTTTTGAAATATATTCGTAAACTTAAATAATCTACCCTTTTTAGCTGCTATTTTGCTGTTCCATCTCAGCTAACAAGCCAAGCCTCCTGTGGTTAAATGCATTTGTCTGCTCCTGCTATCAGTCTAATACAACAGGCTGCACACAGCTCTCTATCTGCAGCAAAACTCCCACTGATACTAATAGTCTAGAATCAGTAAATACAGCATCAAAGATAAATTCTGCATGTACATTTAGTTTCACCACACATTTTGTTATAGATACTAAAATGCCATATTTCTACTTTATGCTTTTGCTGTCTTTTTCTAGTTCAGACTAATAAGGAATAAAGCACTAACACAGAAAGAGATTTGACACAGAGAATAATTCTGAGACTTCCTGACAAATTTGTTAGTCTCCTAATTCTGTATTTTGATAATTTCTTTGTTCATTGTCACTCTTTATATCTGTCTGACAAAAATATTAAGGGTGTCATTCTACTTCTATTTTCCCTTTTTAAGAACTATTGCAGGGAATATGTAGGCGTATAGGTAAATTACATTATTTACAGGGTGCTAGGATTTAATCTTCCATCCATTTACCTCATCTAAACAGCCATCTCTATTTTATTGATTCATTTATGAAAAGTAAATGCAAACCTGTAATCTTCACTGTCTTTCTAGGAATTTATTCAGGATTATCATTGCCAGAATATATAGACTAGGTAACATATATTATTCATAAAATAATAAAGACGAAGTTTATTCTTATGGACATTTGTTGGAATTGTTTTCCGAAGCACCTCTAAGAAAAGATGAACAAGTCTCATTGATAGGAAAGCCTATATTAAAAGTGTCCAGTGTTCCCTGCTCTTAGTAAGAAGTGAAATGAAATCTGATCATTGCTGAATTTGCCACATTGCTTCATTTTAGTAATGCTAGCATTAAGGTATTTTAATTCCCAGGTAAAATAGAAGTTTGTTTGACTATTTATTTCTTTCAGACATGTACTATTTCTGATTGTTACCTTGAATGCAGTAGCAAAAATCCATGGACAAAGCTGAGATGTTTCGATTTGCAGAGGTTGTGTATCTGATCTTTTCTTTGCTGTTCTTTGACTTTTTACAGAGGACTAGTTCAGCCAGGTACTTGAATTTCCACATTTCAGAGTAGCAAATCTCACAGATCTGTATCTACTAAGAGTAAATTTGAAGAAGACTGATTTTAAAAGCTATTAAAAGCATCTAGAGTTTTCTTCCCCAAAACATGGGGTTTTGTTTTCGTTTTTGTTTGTTTGTTTCTGCATTTGTTTTTGGTTTGTTTTTTTTTTTTTAAACTCGATTAAACATAGAATTTGTTATGTTAAATTAGTCATTATTGGCTCAACTTAACATTTCTTCTTTTAAGTGCTGTGATTTCATATGAAAGCTCTTCCCCATTTTTTAAATACTTTGTCTTTTTGGGAATTTTTTTGAGTAGGAGAGAAAAAAGAACCGGATTTTTTTCTGAAAATTTCAAATATTATAATATTTGAAATTTATTAAAAATATAAATATTAGATTTCTTTCTCATGTTATGCACTTCCCTGAAGCCTGTTTTTGACATATGATTGATTAATTCTACAATATTGTGTGACAGAAGGCGGACAAGAGAAAGAGATTGGGTGGAGGATGAAGAGGGGTGAGAGAAAAAAAGATGCAGAGTGAAAGGTTCCCCTTGGATCCTTGAAAGGATCAGCAGTCAAGATATTCATAAATTTCAATTTTTTTTAATAGATTCAGGAATTAGTGAAAATGAAGAACTATGTAAGGATGTTAAAGAATATGAATGGAAGCAATTATGGACAGTATTAAAGCTTCACCAGAAGCAGCTATAGACAGGATTAAAACTTTGCCCAGAAATTTAAGTACTGTTGAACTGGAAAATAATTGCCCTTTGGCTGAAGCTGTATCAGAAATCTTCCAATCCAATACAAGAAAGAATAGGTCTATAATAAAATAAGGGTAAGGAGCATTTTTCCCGGTTGGTACACCTTTACTGGGCAAGATTGAAATATGGTGCCTTCAACAATAGTTAAGTCCCTACTGGAAGAATTAAAAGAGCACACGAAAGTTATTCTCCTCACTGAACAGATGCTGCATATGCCTGAAGATAAAAAAGTCCTCATACTGCTTCCAACCTACTTCCCAGACCTGAGGGCTTGATTCAAGGCAGGATGAGAGGATAATTCTTCCTCTAAGTTCTTTCATTTCCTAGTATCTCTGCAGGGACTTCCAATAAAAGAGTTAAATTATTGTAGTGTTTTCTGTGAAGTGGAAACTTGTCTTGTGCCTACCTACTAGAAGACACAGCAATCAATTCAGCTCACTAAGAGAGAGCTGCAGAGCAGCTGTCCAACAGCAGCCAATTAACTCAGAGAACAAGACACAGCTCCCACAGTTCAATACTACTTCTTGAGTGTTTTGTCTCCTTGGAAATATAGAGGAAGGTAACAAATTTAAGTGAAATGAAAGAAAAAAATCTCTGAAAGCTGAAAGGTCTAAATTCTAAATAACAGCCTGATAGATATTCCTATCTATACATAGCAATAACATTTTGAGTAATCAATTGGCCCCAAATGTAGGCAGTGGCTGCCAGCTGTTGGCAAGTAACATCTGCAGGGGATGGAAACACAACTGATTTGTTGTCTTGGCATATTTGTTGCTTGCTAGTGGCTCGGGTCTGTAATGTTGCAGAGAAACTGCTGAGGCTCATTCAGTCTGCAAGCTATTATCCCTTGTTGCTCATCCATACAGAGACAAATTATGCTATTGGGGAGACCTTTAGTGTATCATGAATGATATCAAGGCCCTTGGGGTGATAATGAAGGGCATGAGAATGTAGGCAGTGTTCTTGGTCTTGCTGCTGAAGGGGAGAAGCTTAGTTAAAAGTGAACTGCAGGAAAACCCTGGTTGCATGGCTGGTGCTGAAACAGGATTTTGTACTATAGGAGTGTGGAATAATTTTTGAAAATAAAGATTTCTAGGGACAAAAAAGCACGAGGAAGACACAAAGTGGGTAGAGATTTTTTTTTCCCAACAGACCTGCTAACCTAGTGAGGAGGACTTTAAATTAGATTCATTTGAGGATAGTAACGGTAACCCAAGAGACATGGAGACAAAAGAAAGCACTCCCCAGGACTCAGTATAACACAGAAAGTCCTCCTGCTCCTGCTGTTAAAGCTTCATGCCTAAGGGACTATCACATATGACTGTATGCAAAGTCATGAAGTCATGAAGCTTGGGAAACAATAAGAATTTATAAGTCTGTTGCAGAGTTATTAACTTACTCAGATTCGAAAGAGATGATGGAACAGCACCATCCCCTGGATTCAAGTTGCACAAGGAGAGACTTAGATTGGATTTTGGGAAAAAAAAAATCTTCACAGAAAGGGTTATCAAGCATTAAAACACTCTACCCAGGGAAGCAGTTGAGTCATCATTCCTAGAGTTATATAACAGAAGTGCAAATGTGGCAATCTGGGACATGGTTTAGTGGTGGATGTGAGAGTCCTGGACTAACAGTTGGATTTGATGATCTTAAAGGTCTTTCCCAAACTAAATAATTCTATAATTCTATGAATGGGGATTTCTGTAGTTTGATTCAAGCTTTAAGGAAAGATAGAGAATATAGGATAGAAAGGTTACGCCCTAGGCAAAGGATGGGTTTGAATGTGTGCAAGCAAGTGAAGAGTCAGCTGAGATCTTATTGCTGAGGATCAAAAAGCAGATGAAAACAGAAGACATCATGGCAGGTGTTATGGATTGAGAAGGAAGAAGACAAACTTCATTAAAACTGGAGGAGGCATTATAATTACAAGCACTGGAACTGGTGGAGGGACTTTAACTATACTGCTAATGTTTGAAAGGGTAACATGGTAATGTGATTCAGATTTCTGGAGTATGTTGATGAAACAGGGGATCAACGAGCCAACTGTTCCCTGCTGGTTACTATGAATTAGAAAGAACAGAGAGACCTGTGAAGGCTGAATTCAGCATTGGCAGAAAATACTTCAAGATTGTAAAGTTTTAAACCCAGAGAGAAGTGATCAGGACTAATAGTAGAATTATAGCCCTGGAACTGAGGAGAACTGATATTGGCTTGTTAAGAATTTGCTTGGCAGAATCCTGTAGAAGACTGCCCTGAAGGGCAAAGAGGCCCAGGAGAACTTCTTGATAGTCAAACTGATCTCCTGACGCACGAGAACAGTCTGTTTCAACTTGCACAGAGTTATAGTCATGGCAGAAGGCCAGCACTGATTAACAAAGAGCTCCTGACTGAGCTCAAATACAAAAAGAAAGTATGCAGAAGGTAAAAAGAGGGATGAGCTACCAAGGAGTAATACAGAAACAGCTCCTGAGGATATAGAATTGGAGTAAGGAAAGACAAATCTCTGAGTTTTAACTTACATAGGATGTGAAGGACAGTGAGGGTTTCTACAATACACTGTAAGCAAATGGAAAGATAAGGAAAATGTAGTCCCAGTGCTCACTGGAGTCAGACATTCAGTGACAAATACAAGAAAAGCATGGTGCATTTAATGTGGAGTTTTTCCCTTATTTGTACCTGTAAGTTTGGGCCTCCCTAGGCCCAAAGGCATAGGCCCTAAGGACTAGAGATAGAATCTGTGAATCCAAAGCACTTAATCACAGTGGAGAAAGAAAAAGCTAGAAATTATTTGCAGAAATTTCACATTAAGAAGTGCATAGGATCAGATGGAATATACCCGAGGGTGTAGATGAAGCTGATCAACGTCAATTGTAAGACCACTCTCAATTAAGTTTGAAAGGTCATGGAATTAGAGGAGGTTCCTGATGACTGCTTACAGATCTCATGTCTACATTCAAAAGTCAAAATAAAGGATACAGGGAACTTTAGACTGGACAGCTTCAGCCCCATTCCTGGAAAGACTATGAAATAAATCCTCTATGAAGACAGAGGTATATAGAAATGATAAGGTACATGAGAAGTCACAATCCAGTACATGAAATATTGTGGACAATGAGCATGAATTAATAAGGACAACCTGTGTCTGAACAACCTAATAGTTTTGGTATAGCTAGTTGGTGAAAACAACTGCTAGAGGAAAAACCGTGTGTGGACTACTCGAGTTACTAGCAGCAGTCTTAATTAGTTGGTACCACAGTCAGTGCTGCCAGTGTTTATTCAATTCAAACTAAAAATTTGAAATGTTGTATAAATTTGAATGAAGACACAAAACAAATAAATATGTATACATTAAATATATATAGCAACTGGCAAAACCATAAATATTATTAGAATACTCTGCTGCTTATAAAATGACACTTTTACTTGCAGCTCCATAATCTGTGGTAACTGAATGGGCTTTACCAGCAAAAAAGTCTTTCATTTTATGTTACCTCTGTTAGTTGAATTTTATTTAGCCATTACAGTACCAGTTAGAGGTATTCCTTATTCCAGTTCCTAAAAGATATAAATTGAATGAACCTAAATGTAGTGTAAACCATCTTATAATTTGATATTTTAAATTACTCCAATTTACGAAGTAGTCCCCAAATTGGAAATTTAACAACAGAAGAACCAAGATTTTTCCACCATCTGAACAGCTGAGGAGTCAGAATTCCATCTCTCCCCTCACCTTTGTTAAGACTTTATTAAGTTATTAATAAATTAATAACGTTATTAATGCTGCCTATACTCTCTAATTAGATCTGTTCTCACCTTTGGATGGAGTGCTCAGCAAATATGACAGGTAAAATGCATCCCTGCCCATGGCAAAGAGGTTGCAATTAGATGACCCTTAAGTCCTCTTCCAACCCAAGCTATTTTATGATTCCATGATTTTATGATTTCTATTTTCTATTGGTTATTGATAGTAAGGTTATAATTAATTATTCTGAAATGTAGCTTTTCTATATAACTATTTATATGCACCTATTATTTATTAAAAATGTATTGTAGGTGTGACAGAATAATGTGGAAGAAACACATGAATAATGTTTCTTAAAGAACAGTCTATAAAAGTATGATATTCAAGTATAGAAGAAATACCTGATGAAGTAAAAAATCAGGAATAAGTATATTAACTTAAATTCTGATTTTTGAATGCACTGAGACATTAATACCCACCCATGTGAAACAGTGCTGAAGTTTATAGGGGAGGAGAAACTCACCAGTCAGTTTTATGAGCCTCATTTGTAGCTCTTTTCAGAAGATACTAATTACTTCTCATTTCAAAATGTCATTCCTTTTGAAATCAAGGCTGCACAATCTTTTATCCAATCTTTTATTTCTATAATAGAAAATCAGGGACAACTGTCAAACTACTTTTGGAGTAACTAAAGTGGTAGTGATCCTTATGCCTGTTTATCTATCTGCAGGTGATTAATTACTTTTCTGAACTTTTAAATCTTTCTATGTCTCTCATAAACAGGCCCTCAGATACTACATCTAGGAGAGAATATCAGGTAATTTATTATGCCTCTTGCATAGCATAAATTATATTATATGACCAACTTATTTTGTCATTGGATCTTCTAATATGTGCTTGGATAAAACACTTCCTTCTGAAAGCACCAGAAATCCTCTACTTTCTCTCATAATTTGCTATAATGACCAGCCCCTCACCCTACTAAAAAAATATATGCTTTCTACCTCACAATGAGATTGAGCATCAGAAGAATGTTATCTATTCCTCTTCATGCATTTGATCTTCTCTTACTCTCCCTGGGAAAAACTTAATTAATATTGCAAAAATGTGAAGGTCAAACTTTCATTTACAAATGATATTTAAAAGTCAATGTAATTGGCAGCATCTTGCAGAGTGCCAGGCGGACCTCCTTTTTCGTTATCTAGAGAAGAAAATTTCATCCCACATACTTCTATCACTGATATAAGGGTTTTTCTGTATTAATTTTAGCTCTGTAACCCACTTTACATCTTCCAGGCTGTAAAATATCATGCAAAGAGTAGATTTTTTTCTGGTTTACTTGCTAAAAGTTCAGTACACTGCATGTCACTATCTGTAAAAGAAAAGAACTGATTGGAAGATGAAAACTCACTTAGATTGCAAGGACAATATTAAAATAATTATAATTTGAGAGTTTTTGTCACTAGGTAATGCAGTTTCACCATGAAAGGAAGCTTCTACTTCTTTTTTAATGGACATATCCCCTTTGGTAAAACTGTATCACTTCAGATCTATTAGGCAGCCAGGGACAGAATTTTGACAGGTATTTTCTTCTGCACCTGCAGAGAAGTCAGCCAGCAGAATGGCCAGGGTAAGATTAATTACTTTTCATTATCTGCATTTTACATTCCTTTATAGGCAGTTCTCTTCCCACTCAATGATATGTGTTTTTTTTTAAATTCTCTTTGAAAGGCCAAGACCCACAGGTTTTTGTTGAGTTAATCCATTAGGAAATGATGTCTTAGGGCTTAACTATGAATCTATAACATTGTGCATAATGTAGAAAAGCAAGTTCAAATTGGCATCTATATTCTTTTATTGTCTCCATCTGCATTATTAATAACCTCATACTTTCCAAAAAATAATTTTTGTGGATTGTTCCTAATATCATCATTCTCTTGAGTCATGGGCTCCCAAATAAATGTCACCTCTCCTCGAAACACCTGCTACTGAGAATATGTTCAAGCTGTTATGCTGCCTCTAGACTGCAAAGATGTTTATTGTAACTGACCCTGGTTTATCTTCCTCTTTAGGAATACAACATTTCTTCTTCACAGAACTTTTCACTGATATTCTTAAAAAAAAAAATCACATTTGTTTTGGAAGCCTGCAACTAGTTCTAGATCACTACATTTATCAATTAATTTAATTGATCAAATTAAATGTCAAAACAGACACAGAAAAACTACTTTCTCCTTTTTGCCAGAGGTTAAGATGATAATATACTGGTGACTGTGAAAATTTTTTTTTTGAGGGGAGGAGCAAAGTAGACTTAAAGTAAAATACTGTGATGTTTCACACAAATTTAATGTTTCAAAGAACGTAAAAGTAATTACTACAGTATAAACTCTCTGGATTAGCTTGGATCAAATGGCATATTTGGGTCCTGAGACAGATAACGTTAAAAAATTGTTTTCTTGTCTTGTTTGCTTTGAAAAGAAAATCACTGTAAAAGAAGCATAACAAAATAAAACCTGATCAATGGCATAGATGAAAAGTGAAAATGCACTTTCTTTCTTTACACAGGGAGCTCTACACCCACCTGCAGGTATTCCATCATGTGAAAGACTAGGCCTTCACAAGCGTGCTAAGATCTGAAAATTTTTCACTCAACTTCAGGAAAAAATGCATAGTTAGAAAAGTTTGTTAAGTTGTCTCCTTTAATATTAAATGTTACCAGTAAAATAGTAAGTAAATTACCATCTAGCTGACGGCTTATTACAAATCAGTACACTGTGAGGTTACAAAACCATAAAAATAACTCTGCATATGAGTTATTTCCTTCTCCCCTCCTTCATTCCCTCTGTTCCTTCTTCCTGCCTTCCTTCATACTTTCTCCTCTACTTAAATGAAAGGTTTCTGAGTTTTAAGGAATAATAATACACTTAACGACTTCAGTAAATTAGAATTTTTGCAAACCCATAAATTCTATCACAATTGCTAACATGCCTAATGCCAATTTTTGATAGATATTGATAAAGATAGTAGGTGTGCCCTTTGAAGGCGTTGAGATAGCAGAATCAGTAGTAAAGATATTTTTAAGTTACAGAGATTTTGTATGATTGCTGGCATACTCCCTTTCCAAAAATCCCGAGAAAAAGCTGCTCACAATACTGTATGTGGACAGAGTGCACAAAGGCTAGAAACCTAGCCAAAACATTTGATTAATTATTAGTAAGCTGTTTGCTTGAGTTTCTTCTGTATCCACTTTCCATCTCGATTGCATGAGTAAATTATGATAATGCAGAGAATTTTACTGAAGCCCACAAAGAAATCAGGCTTTGGAAGAAGATTTTACTTGATCTTATCTAGTTAGACTTAGCACCTGATCATTGTTTTTAGGATTTTGGGCACACTCATGTTCTCCTGAAAAGAGCTCATTTATTACCTCACTGGCTTCAGTTTCAGATGCTAAAGCTAGATGGTTTTAAAGTATTTACTCAGTTTTGTTCCATGATCGATCTTTTCATCATTTGTCTTGGGGTACAATGCAACAATGTGTATTCTATCACCATCTGTTCAAATGTGGGAGGGGTGGTGATCCTTATCTCTGTGGGAGATATCCTCTGCTGATGTGCCATCTGATAAGATCGGGGGATGATCATCGTTATCTATTCACAACCCATCCTTCCTCCAGAAGATATATTCCGTTAATGGGCCATTAAGTCCTATTGTGTGACTGATAAGATTACATCATCCCATTGGGAGATGCCCCAACCAGGGGCAGGAGCCAAGCCTTTCCTACCTAGATAAAAAACTGGGGTTTGGGACACAAAGGCAGACCTTTCTACTGGATCCCAGAGGAAAGTCGGATCATTTCCACATCATCGCTGGATCTTCGGAGGAAAACTGCACCTTCTACAGGAGCACTGCTTCAACTGAACCACATCTGTCATCCAGGAGGACTGCAGCCACCATTTATACGGACTGCTACCAACACCCTGACTGACAGGGTGTCAGGCTGTATTTCTGACCGTGTCAGTGGTTTTTCTTTTGTATTATTGCATGTATTTTATTTTTTCTCTTTTTTTTTTTTTTCCTATTAAATTGTATTACTGACTTGGAGTCTCTCATTGGTTTTGCTTTCAAACCAACACATCATTACAGTAGTTGGAAATGAGATTTGGGAGGCGAATATGTATTTTGCTTACATGACTAATTTGTATACAGTACTGCCTAATATATAACGTAGTTAATTTGCATAAATCTTTCCCTTTTAAACAGTACATTTGTATATTTTTAGGCAAAATACATAAATATTAAGCTATGCCAGTGAGGCTTCTGCACTTTTAATAATTTACTTCCAAAAGCTGTTACAATGACCACAAAAAGCTAATGTTTTTGTTTGAGAATATTTAATAATAATATTTTATACATCTTATGTGTAACATATGCGTTGTGTATGTGTGCATATGGATACACAGCAATGCACAAGAATAATATTTGGAGAATGAGTTACTGAAATTTGCTGATGTATTGTGCTTCTGTGTTTGGCATTGTCTAACTTAGGTTAATGAGAAAGTTGAAGAAGTGAGAACGCAATGAATTCCAATGAAATACTTTGCTTTGCCTCAGACCTGGCATGGTTCAGCTCCAAGCAATTATACATGGGGTTTCTACTGGTAATCTTTCCGTCTTTGGACTTTGGTGATTAATGCTTATTGTACTTCAATGCATAAAAACCTCCAAACTAACAGAATAGCTAGATGCTTGTCTTAACTATGCAGAGTGGGGTTTCAAGTGACTTATTTGAAAAGTGTATCATAGAAGACTCTCTGAAAAGAATCCATCCTTTCTCTGGCTACTCTTTCACAATCAAATTTTTCCTGAATTTTCTTTCTTTCAAATATCTTCTTTTTAAAGCAGAAATTAACTAGCATGTTTAAAAAAATCTTTATGGCATTAAATCTTACAAAAAGTGGGTAACTTTCCTGAAAAAATCAGAAGGCTCTAAACAGAGCTATATCAATTAGCCAAAGTCACCTCAAAATACTTCTCTATTTTTTTTCAAAAATATTCTCTGAGTTTTCTTCTTCATCCAGGTACTGTGCAGTGATGCACCAGAATAGAACAGTATGCGCAAATGGCAAGAGTCTAGGCTAAGTGCTACCTTTCTCAGTATTTTTAGCAGCCTTAAACAAGATTCTCCAAGTAGTGTCTCTGTAACCAAAATCAAAAAGTACACTTGATAAATGTAAAGGTATTAAATCAAGCAAATACATTTACAAAGAACTGGAGCCAGTGGGTTGGCTCGTTTTATGAGATGTCTGAATTATGTTGACAATCTAATAATGTGCCTGAGTAGCTAAGGGCTGATACAGGCCTGCAGGAGCCAGTAATGTGGCTGTAACATCTTATAACATTAAGGACATCATGGAGATAAATGAGACTAATGTAGTCTGAAAATGAACACCTCCCTTGGTTTAAAAATAAGTTAACTATAGAAATAAATATTGCGCATTTTCCATTTATATCTAGAATCTTGCGTGCAATTTATACATATTGCTGTATATAAGTTACTGAGATAAATATTACAGTAAAATATTCATGGTTTCTTTACAAAGCAAAAAATATAATTAGCAGAGGTGGAAAACACCATTTTCTCTTGCTATTCAACCATAGCTATTACTTTAAGCAAAATCATAAAAGTGACATTATATGGCAGAAGTAATGAAGTGTGGGTGGAAAATCAGCTGAGTTGACATGCAAAATGAGACACTTCAGGACTGTCTGTGCTTGTAAATGAAATGCAGTCAAAATATTGCTCTATGTAGAATCTCATAAAGAAACTGAAAAAGTTATTTTATCCAATTTGGGGCTGTAACATTTATTAAGACAGATCAATTATTATTAAATATTGTGAATTTTTTCTCTGTCTTTTTTTCCCTTTTCCCCTTCAGTAGAGGAGTTTAATTCCCACAAAATATTTGTTACAAATAACTCACAGACATATTTATGATATTACAATTTTTTATTATGATTTCCACCAACAAAGCATATAACTTACATTTTGGCAGAATTTTGGATGAATGCTAGAAACTAGCTAATAAGTTAAAGATTATTTACATTGTGTCATTTATCCCCTAAAATATAATACCACATGTCATATGAGAAAAATTTGTTTTCAGAACCTCATGCCATCTACTGTTCTACTATGCCTCATTAACAAAGATAAAAGTAAGGAGACATTAATTAAAGAAGAATAAAATTCAAGAGTAGAGCTTCACATTTATCATCTGTTCAGGAAAAACAATCCTGAACTACACACCATCCCAGAACCATAGAAGTGCTGAGGTTAGGAAATACCTCCAGAGATCATCTAGTCCAAACCCCCTGTTCAGAGTAAGGTCAGTCATCCACAGTAGGCTGCTCAAGGTTCTTGTCCAGTGGGCTGTGAATATCTCTTAGGATGGAGACTCCACGACCTCTATAATTGCTCCAGTGTGACCACCATCACAATAAAAAAGGTTGGTTTGGTTGTTTTTTTTCTTCTTATGTTTAAACAAATTTCTTGTATTTAAGTTCCTGTCTGTTGTCTCTTGTCCTGTAATTGAATAACACAAAAAGAGTCTGGTGCCATTTTCTTTATTCCCTGTAAGCTCCAGTAATAACATGCTTGCTTTTATACCCATATTCTTCATATATCAGCAGCAACCAGGGTAAGTCACAAAGATCAGGAAAACAAGGGGGAAATAGTAGCTTAATTATTCAGATTAAAAATTAAAAATTGTCAAATATTGTCTGAAGTTAAAAAGCCTCTCCTTTTCTTATTAGCATTTTTACCTTGTAACATCTTTGGAAATGTGACAGGCTAAGGAAGAAACAACTCTTATGGTTCCTTTTCCATTAGTTACTCTTGCATATTGTATTGCTTTAATAGCTGTCCCAATGAAGGCAGGAAGTACCAGGCCCATGTGGCAAGCCAGCTTCCTACTACCTAACATTGCACTCTGCATGATTTCCATTTGGTACACTAATGCAGAAATTGCATTTGAAATGCCTCTGTGTGTGTGTGGGTGTGTGTGCAATTACTAACATGCAGAAGTGGAGTCAGTATGGTACTCAAGAGATGCCTATTTGCTGTTCTCGTAAAAAATATAAAATCATTGGGCTGAAATGAGTGCTAAGAAAGAAATAGATAGGTAGCACTAAGAAGACTGCTGTTTCTGTTGAAGATTGTAGTTGTCTTACCTATCATGTTTTATTTCTATAGAACAAAATAAGGAAGAAGGAAAGAATAAAAAAGGCAAAACATACATAGAAAGATCAATCAACGAAGACCAAAAGTGGCAAAATTGTGTGAATCTTATCAGTATGATGGGGAAGTATGAGAAGGACATATTCTTGACTATTCAGCTAGGGAAAAGGAAATTACATATTGCTATACCAACACATTCCTTTTCCAGCAGCCTGAAGAAAAGCAATAAATGAAGGAAATGTTATTGCATTTAAAAGAAAGTAGCAGAATTTCTAGTAAAAGAAATTCAGTTTTCTTGCCTGAATAGAAAATTAGAAAAAAAAAGTAATCATATTCTCCTTCTACACTCAAATCAGATTGTATTTTTTGTTCCAATCTTGAACTGTACAACATAAACTTCCATGATCAAGCAATCTGCTCAAATTTAGGGTATTCTAGTGTATAAACTCCTAGGAGGGATTTATGTTACTGTAATAAAATACATGACCTTGAATTCTGTACTACTGAACTTTCACTCCAGATTTTTTATATTTTAAATAATTTCTGCTTTATCAAGTATCACAAAATACATATCTTCAATTAAATTGTTAGCACACACATATTTTAGGCATTTATCACACTGATATTTAAAATAGTGAAAGTGTTCTGTTAAACACAGATTGCTTTAAAACTACATGAAATCTTTATGCCTCTTGGTTATTCCTTTTTCAGCACATCCCAGAAACACTGAAGTTTTTTTCTATAATCATTTCCCCATCCTTTCTCTAATCTTTACACTAAATCAGAGCTTCTCCAGTTTCACTTCCCTTGTGACACTCTCTTATTTGAATCTATGCAAATTTGGAGAGAAAATTTCCCTCCTATTACATTCAGCATTTTTTTTTACTAGAATCATTTCTTTTGGAATATGCATCTTTAGAAGTTAAAGTCTACCATAATAGGAGGGCTCTCAGGGCTATTAGTATTTCTCATAATATTTCAGTTTTCTGTCACAAATAGGAGTTTATAGAATATTTTTTCAACTATACTTCTTTACTATTCTTCCCTAAAGAGATTTAAAACAACCTTTTGTTTTATTCATGCTAAGTGCTTGGGTTTTATTAATACCTAGATATCATAGAATCCTAGCATTTTTACCTTCACTTTGGTCTTCTCTGAAAAGATATGTATATTGTTACACTATTTCATTCCTGGTTTTGTTGGGTTTTGTTTCCTTTTGGGTTTTGTTTTGGTTGGTGGGGTTCTCTTTTGTTTTGGGTTTTTTTTCTTTCTATTAATCTGTTACTCCCTAATATCTCTGATGTGACATTTGCAGCTTGAAACAGATTTCAACATTTTGTAGTCTTCGGACACAGATGGCAGAGATAATTTAGATGCTGCTCCCTTTTCCCAAGTGACTAAGATCTTAAGCCAATACAATCTTAAATTCCCTGCCCACACCTCCCTCTTTTGCTATGCTTTGGCTGAAGTCTGGTTAGTTGATAGTTTTGAATGGATCTTGCAAGTTTGGAAGGCAAGTCCTGGGGTGTAAAACTATCTGAGTATCAATGAATACTCAAGTTCAGGGATTTCTGCCAATTTCTACCAGCTTAAAATCTAGCCTGAATGAAGTTATACCTTCTTGTCCCTATAACATCATATTTGGATCATATTATGCTTCAAATAAGGGCTGCTTAATTTTTTCAATCTGCATGTATTTTTTTTCCTACAAATTATAAGGTAAACAAAATTGAGGTAAAATTTATGAAGCCAAAGGGACTGAATATATTTGCCTCATCACAATTTTCATGTTGTTGATGTATGTCCCCAAAATATACCTACTTGTTAACACTAGAAAACTGCAGGTGGAAGGCACTGTTTTTCCCTTTTTAAAGCCTAAATGATGCCGATGTGTTTGATTGGGCAGCAAGTGGTGTTGAAATCAGGCTGTGTTGGCCTTCCTCTGACTCTGCCTGCTTACAGAATCAACATTTTGTTTAAGCTGTCACTCTAAGGATGAAAAAGATGTTGCAGACTCCCTATCTTCTCCAGTTTCCATAACAGTAGCAATGTGAAATCCCTCCCAAGCAAGAACAGCTGTGCTGCTAGAAGCTGCGTAAACAAACTTCTAAGACTGCTTTGGCTTCCACACAGGTTGAAGGGAAGCTGAATGGTAGAACAGCATGGCAGTGCTCATCTCTAAATGGCAAAAAGAAAGGTGAAGCATGATTAAATAAAACATGCTGAACAATAGACTCATTCAGCCACCTTTCTACCTCAGCAAGCATTTTGCAGGCACTGCGGCAGAGATAATGAACTGGTTAATCCATATTGTTTGCATATGGTGTCAGAGCACAGAGGATTTCCTTGGGAACAGTTTTTCAGTTTCTTCACAGATCACTCAGCTGTAATCTAGTCTGAACTCACAGCTCTCTTGTAGGCAGAATCATCCCTGGAGGTACGAACATGGCTCTCTCTTCTGGTGATGTCCTGGTTAGAGGTAATGGCAATATTCAGACTAGGGCGTATATGGCAGAGCTAGGGCCTCCTTGTAGAGCAGGAGCCATCTGAGTGCCAGCATATCTACTTCTGAGTACTTTAATTATATTAAAGCTTTTTGTGGAACAAAACAATCAATTTACTATCTGTAACATTCTCTTATGTACTGTTCTGGCATTGAGGGGGAGGGAACCCTTCTGGAGCAGAGATAGAGATAGTTAATAAGTGATGGCTTATAAGGAAAAATGTAAGTAATCTTGGGGGTGGGGAGGGAGGCACAGGGGAAGGAGGTGAAAATGGCAAGGCAGAGGGACAAACATGCAAGACTTTGCATCAGAACTCCTTTGTACTGTTCCTATAATTTGCTACTCCTGCTGCGGTGCAACTGCAGGTAAAAGCTGCAAAAAGTCATGAACACACAATTATTTCTCATATTTCTTTTATTTGTCTACACCCCTAGATAAAAAGGCATCTGTCTTAAATGTGTCATTATACCTTAACGGTGCATTTTGAATGTCCCCATGGCGCTGCTGCTGCAGACACTGAATCTTCCCGAACACAGGCAAACAAGAAGCATTTCCTCTGGGAGGATATGGAGCACCAGTGGGAGGTCTTTAAAACTATGCAGATTAAAAGAAGTTGTAGATTAAACACAGCAAGGGCCCAAACTGAGCAGAAGTGACTGGTTCCTCTCAGCCTGTACTGAAGGAGCAAAGATTGCTCCTGGGTCCACACTGGCTGCCTTGTGGCTCTCAGACCCTGGGAGATGCAGCTTTTATGAGGACTTGCAATTAACTTTTGGGAACTGGAGTGAGCATCCAAATACAGGCATCTCAAAGAGCTGAATTCATAGGTGGTCCTTCCATTATCAAGGGTGGCTTTGTCATTAAGGCTCTTCTTGAAAAAATACTTAATAGCTTTGCTTTCCTAGCCACACTCTATTAAGCCTTAAAAACCAGTAATGCATTTATTCATTTTAGCTACTTTTAAACCAAAGCAGAGCATTTCTACATTGTCAATAATATGAATGGTAAAGTGCATTACCCCAAATCAGTTTTGATTTCTTTACCCTCTAATAAATGACATGGTTTTATGACTATTTAAGTGCCATGATTTAAAAACGTTTCTAAAACATATCTCTACTGCTCATGTAAGACAGTTTTTAAAAAGAATTTTTGTGGGTTTGTGACCAAGTCAAAACCTGGTGTACAAGTAGGGGAGATTACCTATGGGCTAGTATTATCTGCAGAAAATATCTGTCTTTGTACATGTAATCATCAAATAATACTTCTGGGTTATACCTTTTCATCATGCTGTGAAAGTATGTTGCAGGAAGAAATAAATGCAAAAGCAAGTAGGAAGAGAACTCTGTATATGCTGAATAGTTTTTCCATAATTTTTCTGATGATCATGGAGTTCATCCATAGGGATTTTTGAAGGTTCTGCTGCTAAAGAGCTGTACGATGCAATTTAACTACGTAAACTAGTTTTATCCCTCAGCCTATATTAAATAAAAGGTTATAAGATTAATGATGCCTCTCATATCCCTCCCCGTGGAAGAATGGCTGCCTCCAAAGTGAAGTTGCTTCATCTTGGAAAGGAAAATAGGAAGAGATGTATACACTTTCATTTTTTCCCCCCTTAGGAGTAACAAGATTGCTATTGAAAATTCAGGAACATGGAATCTGAAATTATTTAAAAATGGCAAATTTCTTACTTTTCAATATGCTACGAAAGTATTTTCTCTGTAAACTCTCCATGACAGGCAATATCACTTGAAATTATGGACTACTTCACTCAAAGAATGGTAAAGCATCAGCAGAGGTTTCCCAGAGAAGCTGCGGATGCCCCATCCCTGGAAGTGTTCAAGGCCAGTTTGAGTGTAGCCCTTGCAACCTGATCCAGTAGGTGACACCCCTACCCATGGCAGAAGGATAACTGCAGGATCTTTAAGGTGCTTTCTAACCTAAAAAATTCTATGATTCTGGGATTTCATGAAAAAATTCGCATTCACTCCACACACTTCTAGACTGATATCTCCTAATTTATGTTGTCTTTCAGCCTTATGGCAGTTACTTACTTAACCATTATTTATTCTTTCTATTGTGTGTCAAGAAAGTTCTAATTTTGTTTTGGAATTAACCACTTCATATGGACATAGAGGTTAATAATTCTTAAGAAATTAAGACTGAAAATACGAGCAAAAAGCAATGCAAAACAGCATTCTTATCACGTTTTTGAAGGGATCTCAGGGTTAAGTTAAAAAATAAAAACCAATAAAACATATGTTGATAGCTGAATGTGAGTTTTGCAGACCAATGAAATTATTAATGCAACATGTTGGTGCTTGAAATAAACAAAAGTTATGACAGATAATTCAGTAACAAAATATGTGTTAATATATACCACTGTATTCATAAATTTTAATAGAACTATTTATCACAGAAAGAATTGTTAAGGAATTCTGTAGGCTTTCTGCCACTGTGGTAAGATGAATGATGAATCTGATGCAATGCAGGGTTTTTTAATAATTTATTGGGTCATGAGTTATGGTTTTATTCAATTGAATATTATTAGATGGGTTTGCCCCAGGCAGTGAGCATGGTATATGAAAAAGAAAAATAGATTAAGCAAACACTTGGTGAGTTTAATCATTTCAAACAGGGCAGAGGATAAAGGCACTGACAGATTTGTCATTAATTCAGCAGATGTTTTTACCTCCACGCAACATAATCACAAGATGAGAGTTGTCAGTGAAGCCCTGAAAGTATAATGATAATAATTAATCGTCTGCATAATCTATTATTTTCACACAATTGATTTATTTTCTCCATGAGAAACAACAAGGGATGGAACAGAGAGTAGAAGATCTTTTCAAGAATGGTAGCATAAGAATATTTTTCTTCATCCAAAATCCTTATATCTATTTTTGATAAAATAGTGCAATTCAGCACAATGATAGCTGCTGGTGATTTTTCCTAATGGAGAACAGAATGAATCATCATTGCTGCGCTTTGCCCACATTCTAATGAAGTCTCACCACAGAGACTATCCATCAATTTTTTTATCAAGAACCATTATCACTGGCTTCCCACTCAAAGCCTTACCTGTAAGATGTAACCAAGTCCATTTTCCTATAAAAAATATTAAGCTTCTTCGAGGAGAAGGGACCTGAACTGTAGAATAAGATGTATGCCTTCTGTGCTGTTCAAATAAGTATAGGCAGAAGTCAAAGTGGTAAAAGACTGATCTTGACACTTGCAAACATTAGATTGATTAATCACTTTATTTATTACGTGTATGGCTCTTGAATTATCATAGAACTGCTTTTTCAATGTCAAGTGAAAGAGCCGTAAGTGTCTCCATTACATAATTTTCTGTTTTTCTGACCCGAGTCATATAAATGCTGAGCATTTTCATCAATTTCATTTGTAACTATAATTACTCAACACTTAATTTTTTAAAATATGTACCTGAAACTGCTTTGCTAGAAAGAAACAAACATGCAGTTCATGAAACAACATTTTGCCTTTCACAATTACTACTAGGTAGGAAGTGTTTGATGAAGCCCAAGTTAATATTAAACTCCCCTAGTCAATGCCTAGCTACCAAAACTGCAATTTACCCGATTTTTTTTTTCTCAGTTTCTTTTGGGAAGTTCCAACAGCAGTGCTAATGCATCACTTCATGCACATCCGACAATTCCTGAATAGTGATTCATTCCATGGCTTTCAACACAGCATCCAGACCCCCTGAGTAGATCACAGAAATAGAAATTGTGTGGACCAGTACATAGGAACTGAATAAAATTTATGACGGGGAAAAAAAGTCAGTTCCTTTCCTTGGCCAGAAAAATATACTTATTTTTCTAATAAAGAGTATCATTGATGAAATTTTAATCTTGATTAAGTACTTTGTTCTTAAGCAAAGAGAAGAAGGAGGTTGTTATTAGGCCACCCAGAGTCAACCTTTCTGTACATTTGATATTCTGCAGATAAGCAGCAGATATGAGAGTATCAAAAGCTACTATTTCTATGAGTAATGTTCATAGTGTATGAGGTAGGACTATTTTTGTTTTCAAATGTTGCTTTATGGAAAGTTTTAATGAGTCTTTCTTTTCAGAATGGTCAAAGAAATATAAAAAAACATTAACTCTATCTCCCTCTCTCATCAGAGTGGGTGATAGCTTAGATAGATCTGTGATGGAGTGTTAAGTCTTTGAGTCGTTAAACTAGAGTCTGCCTTTCTTTCTCAAGTGCTGTAATAAAAAATGGCAAGGAATTTACAGACCGAAGACATGTGAGTCACAGGAAAAGACACTTCACTGTGTTATCCAGTCAGAATGGATGTAAGGTTTCCATACCCTGAACCTCAGAATTGTTAATGAACATTTCAAGAGCAGGTTAGCTTCTTAATGACTCTATAGATCACATCTGCTATTCCACATCAA
This sequence comes from Acridotheres tristis, assembly GCA_037013685.1. Taxonomy (NCBI): domain Eukaryota; kingdom Metazoa; phylum Chordata; class Aves; order Passeriformes; family Sturnidae; genus Acridotheres; species Acridotheres tristis. The sequence goes on along the minus strand of CM072886.1, from coordinate 95,628,145 downwards.
TGGCAGCTGTTGCAAGGCCCTCTGACTATTAAGAAAGGAGTCATACCTGCCATAATGAGAAAAAAATGCCAGTTTTTGCCCGGATTAAAATATCTCTGGGGGTAGGTGCATGCTTTTAACCGGTTGGAGAATAAATCGTAATAAAAATGAAAATAGTGACAACAACAATGGTATTACTAGTCATTATTATATATTTATTTTTTTTATTCAGAACTTAAAACTTTTCTTACTTTCTCTCATGTTTCCTTTGCTGCTTTTATTTTCTTTTAAAAGCCCATTTCCAGAATAACGCTTTCATATCAGTATATATATTTTCTCAATTTTTAAAATAGTTGATGATATTTTAATTTCATAAGAAACTATGTAAACGTTCGTCTTCAATCTGTTCCCTTTTTGTGTGAATATGTTTTGGTTTTTTGTTTGTTTGTTTGTTTTTGTTTTTTGGTGGTTTTTTTTTTGGCTAAAGGAGGAGGGAAGGGAAAAGTACAAGAATGCCCAGAGCTAGTAAATGAGGGAGTTAGGACAGAATGCAACATGGCAGCCTAAGTTTGCTGCTGCTGTGCATACAATGTAAAATGGTCATTAATAATGTTATTCAGTAAGGAAAGTTGCATGATATAATTAAATGAACCCTAAGGATACCTGTCAAACTGTCATATATTCACTAGCAAGCAAGTCACCAAGTAAAGCTGTCAGTCAGAATCTGACATTCTGAAATCCTTCAAAAAGTGTTAAGCTTTCAAAACTCTGCTAGTAATAAACCTGGCAACAGTAAGATAAGCTGGCCTGCCACAGCCTCAGGGTTCTCTTGCAAATGACACTGCGATATGACTCAGTACCCTTGTGTTTGAAAGAATGTAGTTCATTTTTTCATTTGTTCACGGAAGAATCAAAGACATGCTTTACTCTTCCCTGCAGCAAGCATGCGTATTTTCCAATTTGTAAATAAAGTGAATATTGGCTTTTGGTGAACTGCAGTGCATATTGACCAGTTTGTGTAAATCAACTTAGGGGACATGCAAGCTGTGGTAATTTACATCAGATAAAGATTTATCTGACACTTTTTTTCCTCTTTTCTGAACAAATAAATGTATGAACATTAACAGCTGTATGAGACGATTTAGCCATTGATGTTGGAAGCTTAATTTCAGTAAACCAAGTCCTCACTGGAATTAAGGTCACTTGTAGTAATTACTTTAAACAGAGAGCTAGTAATGATCAGAAAATGGTCATTGCCTAATCTAGCGTATTATCACTGTCATTTCCAAAGTGCCTATTAACAATTGTGTCTTTGTGCCAACTGTGCAATTTGGAATCATTAAATGCATACAAAACACTTTTTGCTCTTTATTGTTCCACTAAGTAGAGTTTAGATTTTTCGTTTTCTGTTTCCACCTTTACTTTCTTATCTTTCATCTTTCTTATTCGTTCCTTTTTTCTCTTCATTTTCTTTCTTTTTTCCATCTTAATTTTTCTCTTTTTTTTCATTTTTCCTTTTTCCTTTATTCTTTCATTTTCTCCTTTTTTAGTTATTTCTTTCTTTGATTTTCTTCCTCTCTTCCATTGGTTTCTTTGTTTGTTCTTTGTTCTTCTCCATTTGTCACTCCTTTATTTTTTCCCTTATACTTCCTTCTCTCGTCCTAGATCTTCTTTTGTAATTTCTTAGATTTGTTAATTTTGAAACGCTCTTAAAAGAAATGTGTTGCGAACCATGCCCTGGTGGAGGAGCTTGTAGGAGACAAAAGTCCGAGGTTAAACCATGTCAAGACGCTTGGTCTTGTATGACTTTATAAATCTGAAAAATCAAAGGTGAATGTCTAAGTCAGGACCAGTCACCTCACCTCCTTTTGCAGTCACTGAGGGAAAGTAACGTCTATAGAGTTTCAGTCAACTCATCCTAATCAGGTTGTCTGATCTGGGTAAAAAAAAATTACTCTGGAAGATGTCTCTTTCTTTCTGCTGTGTATGAAAAAGGCTTGGATAAATAGTATACACTCAACTGTCTACATACAATGTAGACATCTGAAGTTGGGTAATTTTAAACACACCTTTCATAACTCCTTCGTGTTCAATTAGTTGGGAAAAGAATTAAATCCTTGTTCCTCTCTCATCATTGGGCTGATATTTTTTCACTCCGTTTATGTCTAAAACTGCTAAAGTGATTTTCTCTTAGCTAAGGCACATGGGAAGTAGCTTCTCATCATTTGGGATGCTTAAAACTAACCTTTAATAAAGAAACTAGAAATTAATTTGACCAATAATTGGCATTTATTGATTAAAAATGTATAAATCTTAACAGTGTCTGATTAGCAGATTTGTTATTTCCTGCAGATAAGTATGGATACAATAATTCAAGCATGACAAAGAGTTGGAAAATACTAATAGTCTGATACAATTTTAATAAATACTTTGAGTCAATAATCACAGTCCAAAATTTCTTGTGCCCTTCTTCAGAAATTGTGATGAGGGACCCAATCATTAAAGGTTGATTTAGAAAATCTGGACACCAGTGATTGCCGAAGATGACAGTAGAACTGTCAAAACACAAGTTAGAATCCAGATCTCACAGCTACCAGGAAACAGGAATATTGATATGCAGGTAGCATGATATAATGAATTTTCAATGATTCTTACATATATATTTCATCCATACCCACACATACCAGAGTGAAGGGTGGAGACCACTATAAAAAATTTCTAATTAAATATCAGTGCAGTATCAGGTAAATAAATTAATGACTAATGCATTTAATTCTTGTCTATTACTATGTAATTCAACATTTTGGGTCATGAAGGGATGAAAGTTAATTAACACTAGTAATCAGTCTTTCCATCCATGATGTAGGGCTTACTACTGAATAAGAAAAGTGATCAAAATTGATCCTCTCATCTGGTGTTTTGAAAAGGCAATGGGCTTCTAGCATCAATACTTTGCGTGTCACCACTTGAAAATAGTAATAAATTCTTTTCTGAAACTCTACATCTCATCTCCAAGGAAATTTGACTAGTTTTATATCAGCAATTTTTCAAGGTAAACTGTTTGCATTCCTTTGCAATTAAAATGTGCGGTTTACTTCATAGCAATCTCCCTAAGGGATTTTAATGTCTGTCATCACTATAAATTCATGTTTCCTAGACAGTAAACAAGAATTGCATTGTTTTCTGCTAAAATAATCACTTTTGGAGAATGAGATTTCAGTTTGTTTTAATCCTTTTAGCCTGTGGCTGTTCTCCCTCAGTTATTATAACTCTAACTTAAGTTTATTTTGAGTAGCACATGTATCTTTCTAGTCCAATCTATTTCCACATCATTTTTCACTGGCAGTCAAGATTAGCCAGTAGAAAACAATGAAAAAGATGTTGCTTTCAGCACTGGTGAATTTTCTATTACATCCCTCATTAAAATAGAATTAAAATAGATAACATTATAGGTGTGTGTGCTGGTATGCACAAAGCCCTACAAATATAATTTCCAAATACTTAAACCAGCAATTCTTGATTTTCTTAGCTGTCATTGGTTGTCTCTTTTCAGGATATGATAGTCCTTGATCTCTGCAGTGATATGATGTACTTGATTTTCTTTCTTTTTTTTTTTTTTCGTAATTAGATTTTAATTTTAAATTGGAAGAACTTGGTAAATTCAAAGTGAAAACTAGCTTTACAGAATGACCATGAGGAAGCAAAATTCTACCTGAAGAGCTGTTGTGGTCTTCTATAACATCATTATCTGCTTGATGAGTTGCCTTCATGCTTATAACCTGCCTTTAGGCCAAGTGCCAAAAATGTTGCAACACTGAAATAAAAAGCCAACTCCAATTATTTTTAAGCTTGGATAATGAATTGTCACTTAGCTCCAAAATTCTCCAACATATGTTCATTTTCCTTGTTTAGTTTATGTGTGGTTGTGGCACTAAACAATAGTCTAAAATCTTTGTCTGTGTTGGACTCTAAGAAGGAGTAAATGTACCTGGAAGGGAGTGGTATGTTGTACCACAGACAACAAAGGGAGCAATATTAGCAGCTACAAGACTGGGCTTTAAAATTAAGCTCTAAAGCTGGAAAAGGATTATAAACCCCAGAAACAATAATGCATAGAAATCTTTAGCCTTATCAAAAAAAAAACTTCATGAAACAATGATAAGGTTTTTGAAACCAGAGATATGGGCAAAGGCACTCAGAGTAGTGCTGCCACAGCACTGAATTCAGCATCTGCTTCGGAGATTTCCTTAAATACTAAAGTTAATGCAATTTCTCACGCTTTATGAGCAATTATGTTTTCTTTTCTTTTTTTTTCTTTTTTTTTGCCAATGGCAATTCAATATTTTTGCAAGCATGTTTATTTTTCACAGGTAAAGACAGCACATTAAGTATTTAGATCAAAATAATTGCTTAGTCCCAACTCATTCAGACTAAAGCCAACAGTAATAAAAGACCTTAAGAGAGAATATGCTTTGGGTTTCTTTCATTAAAACTTCCATTAAAATCTGCTTCTTTCTTCTTTTTCCCTTTTATCATAATTCCTTGTCTAGGTATTTATCTTTGCTTCACTTTGCATTTTTTGTATGTTTCTTTCAGCAGACTCCCTCCACATACTCTCACTCCTCTCTACCTCCTCTTTCATTCTCTCTCACTGTCTCCGTGATTTTTGGAACTTTTTCTGCATATAGCAAAGGATTTCATTTTCTCCTAGTCTGAGCCTAGCTAAAACCTTTTCATGTCACAGAGTAGAATGAAGCCTACTGCACTGAGAAAATGATGAACTAAAATCTTTGAACATGGGAGAGTAAAAGAGGCTTTTATATCATTATTTAGGAAGCTACATAAGGCACTTCATTTCAGAAGATTCTGCATGACCAAAACAGGCTTTCAGCTCTGTGACTATATGCTCAATTTGCTCAAAAATGAAGCCACTCTTTTGAAGGCATTTATTTATCTACTTTTTTTTTTTTAATTTTTATGTAAGGTTTAGTTATGACATCTAAAATATTATTCTTCATTTTCTCTCTTTTCTGGAAATCTAATTGCTACACTGAAAAAGAATTAAAAAGTACTTTGAACTTATATTTTACTTTCAAGTTCTAAACTCAGAGTTGTTTCAGACTGATTAATTATTTTAGCAATGTTCATTCTTGAAGGATTCAAAGCATTGTACCAAGATATATTCTTCATCATACTTTCAAATAAAAAACTTAGAGTTCAATAAGATGTGAAATTAAAGTGATGACACTTTCAACCCTCTCTTATGTTTGTTAGTCCTTTGAAATGTATACTGTTGTAGATTCTTAGGATTTCTGAGAACTTTTCCTTGGCAGTCATACAAGAAGCAGGACTGCTATTTAAATAAGATAATTCTATAAGAGATCTGTGGGAAGATGGAGAGAGGTGGATAAGTTCAATCCCTGTGTATATTAGCCAGGAGAAGTGATGTTTATAGCAAGAAAATAAAACTGCACCCTTTCAAAAATGGATATCCTCTGAGAGAACTAGAGAAATGCGTTTTTTCTCATTGATGAGAAACTGATGAGGGACCTGTGACAGAAATATAAAAATACTGAGTCAAACTTTTGAAATAACAGAACAAACCCTTCATAACACACTGGGTCTGTCATAAAATCCTAGTATTACCTATAGTAACATGACTCCTGTATTTATGTACTCCTATATTTGCATCTGTGTTTTATTGCCTCAAAACACTTCACAGAAACAGGTCACAGTCAGTACATCACAGAACAAGAGAGATAAGATGCAAGATTTTGATATCCCAAGAACTATCCCTTGAAGTCAGTCTATCCACCATTCCATACACAAACCCCCATTATTTTCATATGCATGATAAAAGTGCCCTCTGCCGAGGTGTTACGATGTGGTTTAAACCCAGAATAGCAAAGAAAATTAAATCTGTGCATAAAACAGACAGAACTTCAAAGGTTCAAAATATATGCAAAAAATGTGATTAAAACCAAATAAGGTTAGGTGCTGGAAAATCAGTATGTTTTATTTAATACTAAAAGAGGTAAAGAGGAAGGAAGGAAGGAAGGAAGGAAGGAAGGAAGGAAGGAAGGAAGGAAGGAAGGAAGGAAGGAAGGAAGGAAGGAAGGAAGGAAGGAAGGAAGGAAGGAAGGAAGGAAGGAAGGAAGGAAGGAAGGAAGGAAGGAAGGAAGGAAGGAAGGAAGGAAGGAAGGAAGAGAAAGAAAGAAAGAAAAAGAAAGAAAGAAAGAAAGAAAGAAAGAAAGAAAGAAAGAAAGAAAGAAAGAAAGAAAGAAAGAAAGAAAGAAAGAAAGAAAGAAAGAAAGAAAGAAAGAAAGAAAGAGAAAGAAAGAAAGAAAGAAAGAAAGAAAGAAAGAAAGAAAGAAAGAAAGAAAGAAAGAAAGAAAGAAAGAAAGAAAGAAAGAAAGAAAGAAAGAAAGAAAGAAAGAAAGAAAGAAAGAAAGAAAGAAAGAAAGAAAGAAAGAAAGAAAGAAAGAAAGAAAGAAAGAAAGAAAGAAAGAAAGAAAGAAAGAAAGAAAGAAAAACAATGACAGGGGTTAGGGGGAAGCATGTCACTTATCTGAGGGTCCCAATGACATCTCGTTGCTCCCGTCCATCTGTTCTTCTTGGTGGTGAGGATCCCACACTGCTGCCGCCACACACCACACACCAAAGAGCGTAGAATCCCGTGGGTTAATATACCTTTGGGCCAGGTGGGAATGCCTCCCTTGCAGGGACCATTTTGTCCCTGGCAGCACTGAGGGTCTGTTGAATCATGCTGCAGTGCTCTGGTGCAGGGTCTGGGGACCCCTTTGTGGCCCCTTTGATGGGCCCTCTGCTGTGGATGAGCTTTTTCCCCAGGTGAAGGGGCCCACAGCTGAGCTGGTCTGCACATCAGAGGATGGGAGTTCACTGCCTCTCACCAGTCTGCTCGACATACAGCCAAAACCTCTCTCCCCACCCTTTGGTGCCAGGGTCTGTGTGAACCTGGTGGCTGATAGCCCTGGGGCTGCAGTCTGCACCCCAGTGGTATTAAGCTCGATCCCTGAGTGAATGTCTCCTTTTCTCCAAGCCCTGAGTGGTCACTTTACCTTATCTCCATCAGCAAGCAGTTCAGGGCTCCAGCCAGAAGGCCTGTTAAGGGTGTGGTGTGATTTTTCTGCAGCTTTTGTAATACAGCTTTCGAAGTTCTTCATGAAAATGTTTAAGTCATAAACTATAATATTTCAGTCTCTGACGCATGGCAGAAATTTTATCAAATAAAAACTCATTAGATAAATAATAGCTCTTTACTTTCACAGAGGCTTCCAAAGATTACCTTCTGGGTTGAGTGCAACACATGCCTGAGAGAAAGAGAAGCTGACAGTTACAAAGGGCCTTGAATTCATTCTTTTCCTCTCATATGGAAAAGTAAATTGTAATGCCTGTATATGTATAAAATATCTCTTCATTTTGGAGCAATTTGCACTTTCCATATAGAATGCATAATAAATAAAATCAATCACTCTAACAAGCAAAAAATAATGATTTAAAAGAAATTTGGTCATAAGAAATAATGAGTTAGTTTAAGTAATGAAAAGAGTGGAAAAGGAAGACTAAAGTAAAACAAACTGTGATGAAAAGCATGTGAAATTTACCCATAGCTTTTTAGTAGCCCACAGTTATATAGCATTCAAAGTGTAAACAATCTTTCTGCAATAAAAATAAACAAGGAAGGCAAGAGGAGAAGGCTGTGTTTGGTTTTTTGGGTTTTGTTTTTTTTGTTTTGTTTTGTTTTTGTTTTTGTTTTTGTTGTTGTTTTTTTTTTGTTGGTTTTTTTGTTTTGTTTTTGTTGTTGTTGTTGTTATTTGGGAGTTTGTTTGGGTTTTTTCTTTTGTTGTGGGCTTTGTTTGTTTGTTTCTTTGTTTTGTTTATTTCTTTTCACATTGTCCTGGCATGTCTTAAGGTCTGTAAAATCTTCCAAATACCATTTAATTTCCTGTGAAGGGAATAATTTTTCCCTCCTTTTGCTGTGAAGATAGATTTACAGAGGGGACATGCATTTAATGAATGGTTAAGATGGAAGGAGAAAATACAGTTCTCAAGATATTTAGTCTGAAACTACTTAAAATGGTGTTTGATTTGGAGCAAGCTGAACAGATATTACTGATTTTAGACGTGTTTTACAGAACCAAGATTAAAGGAGGAAAAAAGTCCAAAAACATTAAGGGGGAAAAAAAGCCCAAAAAACCAAACCAAAACAACTAAAACCCCCAAATCATCATTTTCCTTGCCAGAAATGTCCCTAGAGAGTTGGAGCTGCAATTTCTGCAAACTTTAAAAAATACTTATGTTTACTTTGAAACTTTCATTGCATATAGTAACCTTTATGTCTTTGAGGATGTCTGTCTTGAGACACCTTAAATTTATACATAGTCTAATAACTATTTGAAGACATTTGGACAAGAAATAATGACTTTTACTAACTTTGGAGAAGTGAAAATAGTTTGAAAAGTCAAATTTACACAGTGGGCTATAATAGTCCTGATTGTGAAATTTATTGCTACTGAACTGCAACAACGCATGTCCTGAAGAAAGATAATTCTTGATACAAAGGGTTTTCTGAAGACAGAAAAAGAACAGAAAATGCAATTTTAACTCAGGTGGTGTCTACTCAATGAAAAAACAATTCTGGAATGATATTACTGATGGTATATACTGGGAAATAAACATGGAAACTGATAATTATTTTAATTCATACCAGAAGAGTTAAATAGAAATTCTATCAGAGATTTTTGGTTTTTTGGTTTTTTTTTTTTTAACACTTTTTATGGTGTCTGTAGGACAAATACTTGGCCAATACATTCCTTTGATGAATTGAAGAGGAGAGATAAACAATATTATTGGAAGCAGCTTTTTATTCAAGGCAATGTATGGATAAAAACTAGAGAAGTCAAGAACATTTCTCTTATATAACTGCAATTTGGAAATAAACACAAGTTTTTACCACAAAATATTTTCTCATCTAAATTAGCCAAATAGACAAAAATCTTCAAAAGGCAAAAGATCCCTCTGCTGAAATATATCACACCTAAAACTATTTAAAAGCTAATATTATAAAATTGAGGAAAGAATTTTTTAAAATGCTTACCTAAACAACTAAAATTAGTTTTTGTATACATAAATTAAAAGATCCAGTGGACTTTAACAGAGTTTATATGACACACTCAAAACGATAGGATGAGAGCTAATGAAAAGAGTCAGAAATATTCAGTTACAATTTCACTGTCATCTCCCTTGACACAATGTATAGGAGAATTAGGCGCCTAGATTAAGATCAAATCCTAAACCCAGTGAATTCAATAAAGCCAGTGCTCATCTGACGATCTCTAAGATTGACTTTTAAAGTTACCTGTCTCTCCAGAGACTTGTTGCTTTCCTCCTGCCAAGATTGCAAGTCTTTCAATTATTTACCTATGATTGGGTGTCTGCTTCAAAATTTCAGGCCAGACCTATCCTGTCTTTTCCAATGGATAGTCTGTACACCTACTGCTGAGGTTGCTCAAGCTTAGGAGGTAGGTTTTTGCATTACTTTACAAAATGCTTCATGTCCAAAGTGTGAAAGAACATGTTTTGTTCTTTTTCTGCCCAAAAATCTGAAATGAACAAGTGATTGAGTTCAACCTGAAATAGAATGAACTCTGAAGATGTACTTTTCTGGGATGTGTGACATTCCAACTGAAATAGTAAATATTTTTGTATGTTACTTGATAGGTTTGTTTTAAAGCAGGTGTGAGAATTAAATTATGTATTCTTAGTATTCTTCAGCTTGAAGTCAAAGCAGAGCTGAAGAACTGCTCCAGTTTCATCAGGTAAGCATTGACAGGTCTTTACCAGAGCTATGTAAAGCTTTTAGGTCCCTAATAAAATCTAACTTATTATTTCAAAAGTAGAGTAGTTTTTATCCATTCATTAGCCCTGCAGTGAGGAAAAATATATTAATAGAATATTTTGTACAACCTACTGAAGCATTCTGTTCTTTGTATTCAAGTGTGGTTTCCACAAAACTCAGAAGTGAAAAACCATTTTGATCACAAAACTTACACTTTTGACAGTTCTATAGACAACAGAATGTCAACCAAACAACGGGACAAAAAAACCCATTTCAACACCACGGCATGATACAGAGCAATAAAAGTGCTGTATTTTAAAAAACAGCTTTCATTGAATATTTGCTTATTTAATTAACGTACTGGTGCATAGCCTTACATTCTCCAGAAGCTGAATCTACATGTTTAAGAAACTGACTGTTACTAGCTGCCATCTCTTCTGGAAAAACAATTGAACATATGTGCACTATTCTAAAATATCTGCTAGCAGAATGCTAAAGATATTTGGCTCAACTTGAAACTTCTAGCAGAAAAAAAAATTAATTCTATTTAAACAATAAACACATTTGCAAGAATAACAGGAAAGTTTCACGTTTCTAGTTACAGATTGGTTAGATCACAAATATCTTCTGCTTTTTTATATCCGTAGAGAACAAAAGGTTATGTACTTTCTCTGATTCTCTATATTTACTGCAAACTAAGTTAGTTAGAGACAAAAGTGTCAGCTACTTAGAGACAAAGAAGCCGGGGAAGGAGCAAGTAGCTCCATAAACCATGAACTATAATAAATGCATTAGCATTAGGGATTACTTCTAAGTTCTGGAATCTGGATAAAATTCTGTCTTGAGGACCAATTCTTAGGCAAAAAAAGGATCACAGAAACACAGATTCATAGAATGATTTGGGTTGGAAGAGACCTTGAAGATCACCTATTTCCAGCGCCTGTGCTGTGGGCAGGGACACCTTCAACTAGACCAGGTGCTGTCAGGGTGGTGGAAGGTTCTCAAGAGGACCAGAGTTTTTGAATGTGGCTGCTCTTATCTGTCTGTAGAAGGTATCATGAGCTTGGTCTCCTTGGTCTGGATGGGTGTGGCAGACCTTCACTCTGTCCCTGCCCTCCCTTTAACCCTGACCCATAAGCTCTTGGTGCATCTCCAGGTGAAGTTCCATGCACTCCAGCTGGTCATTGGCACAGAAGGTAACATTGCCTCGTTTTCCCTGCCTGTCCTTCCTGAAGAGCCTGTATTCTTCCATGCCAACTCTGCAATCACAGGGGCCATCCCACCAGGTCTTCATGATACCAATAAGATTGTAGCCTTGCAGGCATGTGTATATCTGTAATTCCTTATTTATTCCCCATGAAGGGAGCATTTGCATTGAGACATTTAATTTGAGCCCCTAATGAAACCAAATTACTGACTTGAGTGGATACAATTCCTTTGCACTGCTCTTCAGGTGCTCTCCTGCAGACCACCATCTCCAGGCAATGGACATCTCTCACTGGCACTCAACTGGTAAGAATGGGATTGACTTCTAGCAGTAGGGTAGAACTGAGGTTCCCCTCCCCCGATAACTTTCATTTAAAGCTTTCTTCACCAGCTTGACAAGCCCATGACAAGAGATGCCTTTTATTTTTTGGGCAGATAGACCCCATCTTTTCAAAATGAGTCCCATGGTCTAAGTAGCTGAAATTGTTTGTGGCAGCAGTCCTGTAACCACTTCTTGATTCACCACATTTAAACTGGCCCTTTCAAACTCCTTCCCTTTGACCAGGAGCATTGATGAAGATCTACCTGCACTCCTGAGTCCCTTATGTTCTCAGACATGCATTCCCGGCTTTTACCTTTGATGTTCAAACCAGCCACAGTGGCATTAATGCCATCTGATTTCTAGTAGGAATAGCACTGAGATTCTTCCAGTGTGAGAAATAAATGGAATGACAGAAACAGTTCTATGAATACTCCCATCCTGGCCTGGTTAGCCTGTCAATGGTATGACAGTCAGAATGTATTACACTTAAATTGGCAGAACTATGAAGAGGCATATTATCTGATTGAATATGGCCTTATCAAGCAATGAATCAAATGTAATGTCTGTTAAATCTGTGTCTCAGTAGGTTTTAAACTTCATTCAGCAATACAGTAATGAGCAAAACACAAACACTCTTATGGAGTTAAGAGCTTGCAAATTGAGAAGAAACCTCAGTATTTAATCTCCTGTGTACTAACTCTGGTTTATAGATTCTCTCTCAAGCATTTAAAGAAAGATACATATTAAGCTTAAATTAAATAACCATTGTAACTGACAGAAGTTGATATTTATACCACATTTAAAGTGAATAGCTTTCTTCTCACTGAATGCATTCGCTGTCTTCAAAATATGTTTTCATAAATCATAATTAAAATTTTATAATAAAGAAAAATATGAAACAGGAGCCAGACATGTGGCAATCCAGTATTTCTGAAAAGAAACAAAATGAAATTAAGACAAAAAAGAACAAGTGACAGATGATTTTAATACTTTATAAGTTTTTAGATTTCTGTAACTCTTTGATCAGAGATAAATCTTATAGAAAATAACTGCTTATATAACAGCAGTATCTGTGTTGTATGGAAACAATATTTGAAGAAGCCAAGTCTTAAGTTGTCTATATTTTCAATTTAAATGTCTAAATTATTTGCTAAAGATATACAATTAATCCTTTTATAAGAACTATAATTTTAGAAAGGAAGTAGGTTAAGTGCATTCAGCCTACTTAGATACTTGAATGTGCCAGACAGATATAGTTGTCAATTTATTTCTATAGCTTTTTTTTTTTTTTTTTTTACCAGGAGCATATAAGTAAATTCAGGAGAAATGTTCTCCTTTTCTTACAGTTCAGAGACAGAGGCTTTGTGCTGGCTTTTGTTGGGTTTGTTGGAAGGGATTGACTTTCTGCAGTGGTTACATATCTTTGTAGGTAGGATCAGATTGAAAATAGTATAAATTTTCTTTATACTTTTTTAAATACCAAAGGAGAAGAATAAAAAAAGAGAGCTGGATGGTGGAACATGCACTTATGTGTTTTACTGTCATAAAATCTATATGGCTCAGGTCCATAAATTCAGTCTTTCAAAACAAACGTAAATAAACATTGATATGCTTATGATTTTCAAATAGACAAGGTCATGTTAGTGGTTCATTAATTTTTCTTCTTTCTGCTATTATGCTTGTTTGTCTTTTACCATTTGTTATTATGGGAGTATTCAAAATTCTATAGCTCTGACAGAATCATTCAATTATAACTTCTATTAAGAGATACATGAAACTGTTATTTTTATATTCTGCAGAGCATATTAAGATAAGTGTTACGGGGACTTTTCATGAACATGTAGAATTAATGGAGATGTCACTTTGTATCACTTTATTAATTACTCAACAACTGTAACCTCTGTTTTAAGTGTGTTTTGGTTTTCGTTTTAATAAAAATTGGATTAATTTAGAGGTTGATAGGTAGGATTTTCTGCTTTCACAAACTTCACTTCTTAACTTGGACTAGGAATTTAGAGAGTGTTCTCACAGTCTACACTGACAAAACCTGTATTTCAGTGCAGAAAATACTGAAAAAAACAGTGCAAAACAGTGAAAAAGAGAGCTTAATGGACTCCTAATTTTCTTATTAACTATCCAAGGTATAAAGATGTTAATGATAGTAAAAGGCTTATTATTATTATTATTATTATTATTATTATTATTATTATTATTAGGGCTTATTATTCAAATTCTCAACATTGGCTCCCTAGATCCTGCCTAAGGGGTTGATAATAATTCCTTCCCAGGATATTCTGACATCACCTTACTGAAGGCCCAATGAGATCAATAGATTTAATTAGAAAATAAAGATATTGATTGTCTTTCTAATAAAAAAAACCAGACTGCATTAAAATAATATCCTTCAAAAAGTAAAAGTCAGTGTTTTCAATGTTGATAAAATCTGTTTCTTTTCAAATCAAACCTTTTTTTTTTGCCAGTGATTCAGTACTAAGAAAGGCACAATAAAAATACAAATTCAACCAAAATCACACTTTATGTAGATTATATATTTTAAAATTATAAACAGAACACATATGGTAGCTGCAAACTCCATAATTTTAAACTTTCTTTTTTCACAGTTATTTTCATTTTAAAAACTCAGCTAGGCAGTAAGAACATTTGTCTTTAAGATGTGAAGTTAAACAGTCCAATCAAAGTCCAAAGCAGACCAAAAGTTTTATTACAGGAAGTTGAGGGGGGACATAGAACACTAGAAATGCCACGATAAAGAACTTACAAGAAATGTCCATTGAATGACCTGCACCGAAACAGAGAGAAATGAAATTACCCCAAAAATGCAACACTTGAAACCACAAGCTGATTAACTCTTCTAAATTTTTTGTTGTAGTGAGGAAGCAGTAGACTTTGAAGTTGAGGAAAGATTTCTCTGAACAGAAATTATATGCTTTGGGGCAGGAAGAGGATTTAAGATAAAGTGTTTAACAACAGCAGACCGGCTAACACATTGATTAGGCAGCTTGTTGTACCACAATTACATACGAAACTCATTTATTTAGATTTTCATTCAATTTCTAGTGAATTATAACAACAACTTCTCCTAAAATGAAATTAAACTTTTTGATATTTTTTGTGGTTTTGTTTGTACTTTGCATAACATCTTGTATCTGCTCCTGCTGATCATCACATAGAGTGATAGATTATCTTCCATGGCTTGCATTCTATCATGATATGTCCAGAAATTCTCAGTCAGAACTGCTCAAAGTAGAGTAGCAAAGGTACACTGTACTATAGTACACACTCAGGACCTCCGAGACAGAAGTGATGACTGTTAAACCTTGGTAATCATATAGCTGTAACAATCCAGATTTGTTTTATGAGTAAGCAGTGGAACAGAAGCAGTTCCAAGGAGATGTACATATCCTAATACAAGTAAGAGAGCAAAATAGATAATATTCCTCCTGTGCACTTTGTATTACAGAAGCAAAGGGACCATTGTTCTGATAACAATGTCTATGAATATCCAGGAGGATTATATCTACCTGTCTTCTGGCTAGAACACAAACCAATCATGGTTTTTACAAAGATCAATTGGGATCAACAGGCAGCTCAGAATTTACTATGTAAAGTCCAGGATTCCACTGTGATTTTTTGCCCTGGCTGATTGAAGCAATTTCAGTTTATCTACTGCTTATGAAATACTGCTTTGTGTCTAGAGCTCCTTTGAAAGCTAAAATCTGAAAGTGATATGATGGCAGAGGGAGCTAAAAAGTGAGAGATATACTAAAGGAACATATTTTCAGAAAGTAAATGGTTTCAAAAGGGATTCATGTTATATTCAAATGCCAAACAAAGGTGCCAAAATGCTAAGCATTTCGCATAGTCCCTGGAAAGAAGGAGTAGATAGGAGTCCAAGCTAGAAACACTTCTTAATTTGAGTTCAATTATACAACATGAATACAAAACCAATTTCCCTAGATTAACCCTCTCCTCTGAATCACTGGAACAAAGCCATGAGAATAGATTGTTTTTCTTACTGCATTGATATGAGAAGTGGGTTTTTTGATTTTTTTATGTTGGTTTTTGTTTGTTTGTTTATTTTATGCACAATTATGGAAAATTGTGGAGACTTAGAAAACCAAAGTTCTGGCTTTAAACAGTAGGGCAGTCAGACTGCACTTTAATAGGTATAATTGCCTTTTATGTGTTGATTTCTTCTCTTTCCTATCTTCACTACGTTAACTAAAATTTGTAAGGGTACCATAAAGTAGAGATTTGTAAAAACACATTTTTGTATAAGTTAGTCAAATATTAGATGACTAGTTTTTCAGTTAGGGAAGAATGCTTTCAGTCTTGGGGGAAAAAAAATTCTATATAAAACTAGAGAATTTATGGTATGCATATCAATAAATATAATTTTTATGGAAATTGACAACAGTAATGGGACAGAAGCAGATGGAGAATATTTTTCTTGGGCTGTGTGTGATATCCACTGTAGTACCTAAATAAAACACCACATTATGTTTAAAGTAAAGTAATTAAGTCTGTTTAAAATTATTATAGAGGACCCCTTTTTCCTGTGCCTACATCAATCACGTTCAGGAACACTGTCAGTATAAATCATTTTATCCATTATTAACAAGTCAAAGGCTTTACCTGCAGATTTCTCATAAAGCCTTGTTGTATGAAACAGCATTACCAGAAGTAACAGGAACTGTGACAAACTTCAGCTGATCTGCTGACAGTGCTAGCTCTGCTGTTTCTGTAGTGTAGTGTGCCTGAAAATGGCTGAACCTCTCAGTGTGTTCTATGCAGCAGCTGTCTGAATGCTTACAGCAGAAGTTTGTAGTGGAGTAGTATTAGGAGGTATTTTCATTACTTGAAGTTGGAAAGAAAAAAAACAAATTAATTAAAATTTTATTGAGTATCTTCTGCAAATGAATTTAAAAAAAAATAAAAAAAAACCATAGAAGCTCTCACATGTGGTCTGATTGTAACCAGCAACTAAGCCTAACCAGCTGCTGGGTCATTCCCTCTTTAGTGGGGTGAGAGAGAGAGTCAGAAGAGCAAAACCCAAAAACTCGTGGGTTGATGTAAAGACATTTAAATAGATAAAACAAAAACTTCACCCACAAGAAAAGTGAAGCAAGGAATTAATTAATTGCTTGTTATTGGCAGGCAAATATCAGCACCTCTAGGAAAGCAAGGCTGCATCATGCTTGATGATTACTTGAGAAGACAAACACCACGAGCATTCCACCTTTTCCTCCTTTTCTTGCCGCTTTTACTCTTGTGCACATTATAGAGTAAGGCATTTCCCACTGGTCATCTCATATCAGCTGTCTTGGACAGGTCCCCTCCAAGATTCTTGTGCACCTCAAGCCTGCTCACTGGGGTGATTGAGTCAGATATTGGGACACTCAGAGAATCGTACAATGGTTTGGATTGGAAGGGACCTTGAATATTATCTAGTTTCAACAGCCCTGTTCTGGTCAGGAACACCTTCAATTAGACCAGGTCACTCAAAACTCCATCCAGTCCAGTATTAAAAACTTCCATGGATGAGTATACATAGTTTCCCAGGGCAAACCATTCCAGCTCCTCACCACCCTCATTAAAAAGAATTTTTTTCTAATATCTAATGTAAATCTAATCTCTTTCAATTTAAAATCATTACCTTTGCCCTGTTACTACAGGCCATTGTAAATAGTCTTGCCCCATCTTTCCTGTAAGTTCTCTTCAGGTACTGGAAGGATAATCAAGTGGGGGAGAAAAACAGATTGATTCCAAAGCAGGGAACCTCAACTTGAGCTCAGCGGGGGTGGTAAAATAACTTCCACATTTCCTTTGTGATTTTCATTACAGTGGATATAACTGAGTGCTGCCAACACTAACCACAATACCAGCAGTACTTCATGATACTGTGACATCCTCTGGCAGACTCTTCCACAGAAAGGATCCCAGAGCATCATTGAATCATCTCTTTTTGATGCATGCTGAAATAATCAATTTCTCCCTTTTGGAAGTTTTTTGAAGGTTGTCTATCCCCTAAGTGCAAATAGAATTAAAAACACTGTTAAAAAAAAAAAAAAAATCTGTGTGGAACTGGATAACAGACCTAAAGCTGAAGAAATTTAGGTTTGTATGAGATTAATAATATATTACAAAATTAAAACTATATGTTTCCACCTATGATGAAGTGGGAAGTGGGGGGTGGGGGTATGATTTACTGCATACTTCAAAAATTGCCTCTTTAAAAATCCTTGCATACAGTACAGCACAAACTTGTTATTAATTATTTCTCTACATAGCTAGAACAGGTAGAGAGAACATTATATTAATGAGTAACAACTCCATTTCTAGAGGCAGATCTTTGGCTATGTGTTTGATGATGTTCAGAGAGCAGCAACAGTTATATTTGGCTTTCTACATCTATGATCAGTTCTAAGATTTGCTGCAAATCCTGTCTACTATTTTACATGTAGCATTACAGAACAGAGACATAAATCATGATACTATGTTGTCTTAAAGCCGTAAGATTTGCATATATACAAGAAATATAAATTTTTTAAGTGGACTTCCTAAATCCATTTCTGAAGAAGGGAATTCCTTTGTGGATCAGACCTGAAGTACTACAGCAGAACCTTTATTAAAGGCTTGGTTCATTAGAGTTCATAAATCATCAGTGTCTTCAATATGTGTGACTAGTGCAATAGTGTAATGGAGCTTTGCTAATTTAACTGAAGTATCTGACCTATATCTATTCCAGACCCCCCTGCTCAAGAGACTACCCAATCAAATAAAACTACTTTAAGATGTTCTGTGTGTTTTAGTCCAAAGAAATTAATGGGATCACTTGGAGCTGAAGTATTGGAAAGGCAATGAAACTATATTTCTCAAGTCCTCATCTCAAATGATAGGTTTATGATTTCAGTATACTGTAGAAGCATCAGAAGCAGCAAAGACAGGCCTATCTGACTGAACACACGAGCTGAACCCACTTTCCAATGACTGTGCACACAGACAAAGCAGTGATGACACAAAGTCAATCTCCTAACAATCCTGTTGTAGCTGTAGAGAGCTGTGCAAATATTTAGGGAAAAAATGACAAAATCATATTAAGGATAATAAATATGCCTTCATTCCACTTCACAGTTGATAAATTATTAACAGCTTAACTTTTCCAGATGACATGCCTATGCCAGGGGAAGCTTCACTAATTTTCAGGACTCTGTAGACTCACTTCCTGGCAGCAGCCTCCAGTTGCCTTCCCCTGGTACCTGAGAACCATAACTCAACAGGATAACTGTCATGGCAGAGGACTAAAGGAGACTTTAAAATATGTCATTAATTAATGAGTCCATGTGTGGCACAGTAAAAGCACTCTGTACAGCGACTAGAAGAAGAATTTATCTTTTTCTTGATGGAGCTTTTGCTCAATGAAGTTACAAGGGAATTAAATGTTCAGGCCAACCATACTCCTGCATAGACCCTAAAGAGCATTATCTATGTCAAATATATAACTTATTGGATCAGACCAAATGGTTTACTCATGTGACTGGAATATTCTGCTGATCTCTTCAATAGGGATTTCCTATTTGAAACAGAAAATGATTTTATTAACCAACAAAATGTTAATCATAGTAGAAGATGTTCACAAAGCAATAAATATACTGGAGGTTAGGTATAAAATATCTTTACTTCACTTTTATTTGGATGTAAAATTCTTCATTTAGATTTTCAAATTACACTGCTCTTGGTAAATGCAATTCTGTTATTTTATGTGCAATATTTCAAATTCCATTTGGCCTTTGGAAGAAATTGATTTCACATTCAAAATCAAGCTGTTAGGTCAGATTACGTGGAGAAAGGCAGCTAAATACTCTACAGTCAAGTCTCCTAACTGATCTTCTTCAGCAGCCCACCTTTTAAATAAGGCAATAGACTAGATAAGGACATAAAGAATATTGATAGATAGTAGCTCTGGAGAAAAAGGCTAACTGCTTTCAATTTATTCTTTACAACCACTTGAGAATATAGTCAAGTTTAGTAGCACCTTAAGTGTGAAGAAGATAATATAACTCATGATAAATAAATGAGATAAGCATTATTTTTAGTCAACAAGGGGGACACACTCAAGAAAATGAACATTTGTCAATCTAATCAGTGCAGGCAGCATGTCATGTCTATCAATACTTAGGAAACTAATGTTACAAAAACATGAAATTAAGATGTAAAATATTGAGAGATGGCAAGGGAACTACTGGCATTGCAGCCTTAAACAAAAAGGATTATATGTATCAGAAAGACTTTCTTTTATATGCATTTGACTTCTGTGTTCCACCACTTTTCTGTCCTATCACTTCTGCCTGTAAAGACAAGACAGTCTCACATTCTATAAGTGCATTTATTGATGCACTTTATTGATTTATGGAAATTTTAATATGGAGATGTTTGAAAGAAAAATATGGCAAAGTAAGTAAAATTGTTGCTTTACATTGCATGGAAATCATTACATGCTAAGTATTTTTCACAATTATCATTAATAATATGTTCTTTTTCTTCACCTTTTTCATCATCTATACTTGCAAAACATTACTGGTTAAATATATTATATGAAAAGTGTTACAGAAGCTAAAAATCTTTAATCAAGGAAAGAAAAAAAGGAAAAAATAAAATGATCAAAATAGTTTGTAGTTTGACCAGCATCAGATGTTAAAAGTTCTTTTTTCTTTTGAGATGAAAAAGAAAAAAATAAGTGTCAACTTTACAAATTGCAGCTCCTATTTGGAAAAAGAATACATTAAAACCCAAATAAGTTTATTTTATTTTTGATTTCTTTTCTGAAATTACTTTGCTTGCTCTTGTAATATTATGTCTGCCTCTTCAGAAAACTAATTTATGTGTGTTGAGGAACTTATTTCTCTGGTTAACCAAAACCAATGGCTTCGTTTAAACCATACTACTGGGATGTGAGGATATATTTTTTGTTAAATTTCTGTTACCAACAACAAGAAAACCCAGTTGTCTTCAACCTTGTTTTTTTGACAATTGTATAACTCATTATAAAGAAGACATCAAAACAGTAGCAAAGACTGATATTCCCTGCCACTGAGTCTTCCCCTAATTAAAATCATGATAATTTATTTTTGACTAAAACACATTTACAGAAGCAAAAAACCCCATCAGTCTTCCATGAATAGCTAATTGTAGACTTAAATTTACTAGAGAACATAAAATACCAAAAATATGAAAAGCTATTTGGAGTAGTCAAAAAAATTATTTTTTCTAATAAAAGCACATACAGACAAAATAAATACTAATAAGATGATGAACATTATTATAATTGCCTTCTATGACTATGATTAGAACACAAATAAAATATAAAATTCTAAGCAGATGTTGAAACACTTTTTTGTCTAAAAGATAACAATTGAAACTGTAAACACAGACGTATTGTTGATTTGGATTTCCGTGCATCCTTCTAGGCTACAGAGCAGAATAACACTTGTTAAAAAAGAGACACTACTTGAAAATAGAGTCTTTATCCATCCATGCTGAAACTTACATAATTTCAGCATAGAAGTAATTTGAAAGAGATTTTGGTAGAGTACGAATCAAAATAGTTGGAGAAAAGAACTTGGAAATATTTTAATCATTAAAGAAATGTCTTGTAACAGTAGAATGCAGAACCTGGCTGATTATTTTCTCCTTTTTTCTTCCTGTGACACATTATAATTGGAGCTTTGGGGGTTTATTAAAAATTTAATGTTCATTATGGGTTATCAAGAAACATTTTGCAGTCTGCATTATAAAATATAGATGTTTTGTAGACTTTATGAAAGTACATGTAAATAGCAAAAGTTCTGGCCATTGAAAGGAGCTAATCTATTATTTTTCTCTTCTACATTTCTGAATAAACAAGCTTGCAAGCAAGAGTCAGATTGCAGTCAGAGGATGGTAGATCTGGGGATAAGTTTACATTATGTGCATGACAGTTATCTGTTTTCTTCAGCTGCTTTAATTCTAGTGGTAAAATAAACATTACTTTTGTCTGTTCTGTCAGTCATATCTGTAACTGTTCACCAGCTTTGTGAGGGAGTTAATGTAGGTATTTTATCTAGCCTATATCTACTCAAGAGCTGTGATTACTCAATAGTTGATGCAAAAATCAGAGAACTGGAAAATACAAATTCTATTTGATAAGCAAATGAGAAGGAGTGACCTGAGAGAGCAGTAATAACCTAAAAAGAATAGAGTCTCCTCTCTGGTCATGTATGATCACTACTTCTGTGGTACTGGGCCAAAGGGAGTTAAAAATAATCCAAAGTTTTCTATATTTTAGAGGATTTATCTGATTAAATTACAGAGTAATTACTCATATTCTAAGATATATTTCAGGTATTGGAATAGCTTTTGATCAATAATTAATTGGATCAGAATTTTGTTGACTAACTAGTTCTTCACTTTCTGCTATCAGCAGAAGAATTCATAAGAGGGTCAGTGACTGCAGGCTCCAGACTACAGGGAATATCGATGGACTCCCAGTAGTTATAACGGTGGATGAGCAGAGTTAAAATACACATCCAAACAAAACCCGCTATTCCATCACAAAGGAAGGAAATAAAATAGGAAACAGGACTCCCACGCCTCATAGAGCTCCACAGTTGACCTATTGCGATTTTACTGTTGATTTGTCTGATGCCATCAGATGCAAAATATAAGTAAAGTTTGGCAGAAGTTCAAGGGGCCTGGACTTCAGATTTGTAAAGGGTCTGTAAATTTCTTTGAATACACTACAAAGAATGATTACACATAACTCAAAATCATAATTGAAGGGATAATAGAATCTTCTCACCCCCAGGATGTTCTTCAGCTGTGCACAGACTGCATGCATGTTCAAGTGTAGTGAATTATTTTAATTGCTTTTGACAAATTAAGATGCACTCTTTCATTGAGTCAGTTTGCTACAGCAGATTGGCTGAAAATGACAGATGACAAGATAATGATAGCTAAAAAATTAGGCATATGAGAAAGGTTCTTTAAAACATACCCTGTAACTACTTTGCATCATAGCAGTCTTTCTTGTCAATGTGAGCTTTATTAGTCAACACAGACACAG
This sequence comes from Acridotheres tristis, assembly GCA_037013685.1. Lineage (NCBI taxonomy): Eukaryota > Metazoa > Chordata > Aves > Passeriformes > Sturnidae > Acridotheres > Acridotheres tristis. The sequence goes on along the minus strand of CM072886.1, from coordinate 95,605,657 downwards.
AGAAATAGCCTTAATAAATGAAAAGTGTGGAAGATACCTGTTCTTGCAGAGCTCTATAGGGCTGTTAAGAGGTAAAGGAAGAATCTGTTTTCTCTTTAAAAAGAGAGCAGATGTACTCTTTTCAATATTCAATATGGTTAGGAGTCACCTTAACTGAAATCTCAACAGTCTGCTTACTGCTTCTTCCGTGTTCTACCTAAAATTTGTCTGGAAATGCTAAGTGAAATCTAGAGGCATTATGAGATTCTTGCATGTCAAAGCATTCTCTGTTCTTGTTATGAGCTGACAAGAGGGTTTTCAGATGCATTGATCCATGGAGTTCTTTCAGACAAGATGGGGTAAAGTATAAAAGGAGAGGAAAGGATGTGATCCTGTGCAAGCTGCTTAACATTATAAGGCAGAGCAGAGAGAATAGAACTATCTATTTGACCTTCCACTGCTCCTTGTCTCCTCATCTCTGGAGAGTGATTTAAATACATATTTGAATACTTTTATATATGTAATATGTTGTGATGGTTTAATGCCAGCAAGAGCCAAGCCCCACACTCTGCCACCAGTGAGATCAGGGGGAGAATAGGAAGATTGAAAGCTAGGAAACTCATAGATTGAGATAATGGCAGTTTAATGGAGAAAAAAATGTCCATGTACACTAGCAAAGTAAAACACTGCTTCCTATAGCCAGGCAGATGTCCAGCCACGCCCAGGAGAGTAGAACTCCATCATGTTCAGTAGCTATTTGAGATGACAAATGTCATCACTCCAAACATCCCCCACTTCCTCCTTCTTCCCTCATTTTATATCCTGAGTACAATGTCATGTGGGATGGAATAACCCTGTGGTCAGTTTGGGTGACCTGTCCCAGCCATGTCCCTCCCAGCCTGCCAGGCACCCTCAGTCTCCTCACCAGCCTGGCCATACAAAAACAGAGAAGGCTTTCACTCTTTGACTCTGTTTATGCCAAAAACATCTCTATCTTATCAACCCTCTTTTCAGTACAAACCTCAACACTGGACACCATGAAGAAAACCAACTCCTCCCCAGCCAAAGCATATATACACACATATATTTTGTCTCTAGCATGAGGAAGCTATTAGAGGAAGAATATTTATTGAAGAAAGAATTTCAAGAAGCTCAAGCGAATTAGATTTTTTGAACAGAATGTAAATGAATTAAACATTCTCTAATTGCATATGTAGGAAAATGTGAGTTTAATCTAACAGACAAAATAATTTTTAGAGTAAATATGAGAAAACTGATGTTGGAACAGTTATCTCACTTTCTATTAATAAGAAACTTAAACACAGAAAGAGCACACCAACAGCAGTGAATTTCCCTTCAGGTGAGTTTGGACTGTGTGAGAAAGAGGTAAAATGATAAATCCTGCAGCTTGCCTGACTGAAACTAAACCAGAATGCAGAGCATAATCATTTAACAGGTCAAATTACAAGCAGGCCTGATTGGTTATGGACCAGAGAGAGGAGACTTGTTAAATCTTTCCAGGGTAGTGAGATAGGTGACACAGCACTTACAGACTGCTTAACCACAACAAAACCTCTTAGTATTTAAATCACTTGTGGTATTTCATGGGAAGGCTGAGAATTGTCCCTATGCTTAGTGACTTGGAATGTTAATGAATTCCTAGGAACTGATTTCCAGTGTAGGACTGCAACCAGCCTGATGAAAAGTTGCTCGGAAATTTAGTTGCTGAGCAGCTGTGGAAGGGAGAATATACTGGGCTGTATGTGTAATACTTGTCACATAACAAACCGAAGTGCTGAGACACAGAAACCTGTTTTAAATCACATTTATCAGGCACTTGTGCCCTAACTGCCTTTGCCCTGTAATTCCTTTCCACAATCTGTTCAATCATGGAATACCAGGTGGGAAGGAAAATTCAGGATCATCTGGTCTAAATTTCTAGGGCAAAAAACATAGTGTAGACAAACTGGCCCAGCACCTTTTTCAGTTTAATTTGTTTAAGCTCTTTCATAAATTTTAGGGAGTAAATCTTGTACATAAATGACTTACAAAGAAACAATTTTTCTGCAATTATTGTGGGATGTAGTGAACTGTGGTGTAAACAATGTGAATGTTTTGATGCAAGTTTGACTGACTTGAAAAAAATTATCTAAGCCCTGGAAATAATCCAGCCATCCTTATCATATTCTAAAGAGTTTGAGGGATAGTTTTTGTTAATAGCTTTACTCAAATCCACCATATTTTCACTTTGTATTTCTGTCTTATATTTCAAGCTAGGTAACAGTCTCACAGCCCAGTTGGTCTGATCTACCAAATGGGAGAAAAGGACGTGGACCACGACTTTCTCAGTACAGGGAGGAGAACAAAAATCCAGCACAAATGTATTCAAGCTAGGAGTAAATTCAGAACCTTTCTGCCTAGCCGTGTGCCCCAGCTTCCACCCTGCAGCAATGAAGAGATCAAGGCAATCAAGCTTTTACAGGAATTCAGTTGTGGGAGAAATAGAAACTTTTGCTGCTCTGGTTGTTAACAAAAATCTAGTATCAATACCTTTCTTTGATCCTGCTGTTTATTAAAAATAATTTTCTTCTTTAGACAACAACAACAACAAAACCCCCCCAAACCCCCAGAAACAAAACAAACAAACAACAACAACAACAAAACAAAACAAAACCAAACAAAAAACACACACACACACAAAAAGAAAAAACAAAACAAAAAACCAAAAACAAAACAAAAAACTGTGCCGACTAGATTTTTTTCTTGATTCTGTATCATTTTAATAAATCTTTAATAAAGACTAATCAAAGACTATTTAGAAGGCTTTAGAAATCAGATTGCTGTCCTTGTGTGCTACACATTTTATTAATACTAGTGATAAGCAATCAACAACACAAGTGTTTTAATCAACAAAAAGAAAATAGGTTCTACAGGAAAGAAAGACTTCTCAGTGAGAAGTGACTTGCACAAAATCACTCAGTCAATTTGCTGTTTCATCCAGTCATTAACATAGGAATCATACAGGTAACTACCAGGAGCTTAAGGCACCTGCCTGAATTTCCAGTCTATGCATTATTCTAGTCTTTCTCTCAGCATCAAAGTTTCTTATAATGAGCAGGACAGTGTTTCTCAACTGAAATTTTATCTTGTTTCAAGTTAGCAGCAAAATTTTCATTCACTTAAGCAATGCAAATAACAGGGTTGATTGTCCTAATTAAATCACACATAAGCACCAGAGTAGCACAATCTGACCTTCACATGTAAAGTGAATATATATGAACTTTCTGCAGATAAATTAATTGGAAAAATGATTAAGAGGAAAAATGGGCTTAGCATACTTACATCACCCCTGCATTATGCTAATACTTAATATTACAGCAGCAGTGGAAAGCTTACCTATCGTACTTACATCACCCCTGCATTATGCTAATGCTTTTTGCTTCAGCAACATCAATCTGATGAGGCATTAACATGCTCTATCTCTGAAGTGATGTACAGTAGCACTGATGATATGTTAGTTTAAATCATTGTCAAAATGATACTGCTGTAATACTGCTATGTTCATGATTTGATCTAATGTATTGCTGGAGAAACACCATGCTGATTACATGCCAGTGTAATAGATCATTATTTTCCTGTCACTGTGAGGATACAGCAGAATAATCCATGGAAAAAGAAGGAAGACAATCTGACTGAAAAAATCTCATTGGGAAAACCTTCTTTAAATTTTCATTAAAATGGTGTCTTCTTATTTAGCCAGAGAGCATTTAAGGAAAATAATTTTTCCATAATCAAAGATAGAGACATATAAGTTTCCTAAATTATTTTTACAAATAGAACAATAAAAAATTAGACAAATAGCGTTAATTCACATTTTTATTGGTCTACAAAGCAGACTGAAAGAAGAATTAAAAGGAACTAGATTAGTAGAAACTGAGGTAGATAAAGAGTGACCTCCAAAGACAATAAATTGACTCTTTGGACAATACAAAGCATTTGTACTTGGTGTGCAGGTGGATAGATAACACCTTTCAAGAGACATTTCTCCTTGCCCCTTAACCCAGTAAAACTCAAACAATTTCTCTCTCCCTGAGCTCTCGATAAAGCAAAACAGCAATATGTTGTGATTCTTTAGATACATTCATTAAGCATGTGAGAAGAGGATTAACAAAGGTCTCTGACTGTATTTGAAACGAATGGTTTGGAGACACTTTGAGTTCCTTCAGGAAATGCTGGCCACGGAAAAACCTAAAGCTTTGGTATTTATTTCCCTTTGCTGCCAGGAGTCCAAGGGCTTCATATTCTTTGACAAGGAAAGTCTAGGGACCTGAATGGCCTTTCTTGAGGTGATATCCACACAGGTTTCCAATTCAGGAAAGTAAAACTTCCTGGAGCTCCAAAATTTGGGCGTTCTGAAATTCCTGGCTTCCCACATCTGTATTTTTGTAAGTAATTATCTGTCATGAACACTTTTATAATACCTTTTCAGAATACCTTTACCATCACTGCCTGCCAAAAAAGGTGAAGAAAAAAGGTTCCTCTTTTTAGATGTCTCTTCCCCCAATGAGCTCCCTGTGAATGTTCAATGTGCAAAAATAATTGAAAAGTCTATGACTAACTGCTGACACAGTCATCTGTAGTGGAGTCTGCCTTAAAATTCAGTGTGCTTGCTTCTATCCTGTTGTAAGGGTCAATACCAAAATAATAATAAGAAAATGAAAAGTAGGTATGATTGCATTTGATGGGGCAGCTCATCAGGAACTAGTCACAACCCCAAGAGCTGCTGAAGCTCTGGGAGGCCACAAGGTCAGACTTCATGGCATGCTGAACAATCCAAAGTCAGCGACTTAAATTCACCATTTGTATGCTTCATAAAAAAAAAAAAATCCAAATATTAGTCGTTCTGTATAAAAAAGTGTTTGGTAGAGAAAAGAAGCTTTTTTTCTTTTAGCAGACCTATTCCTGCTTGAGTATGTTTGGGTTTTTTGCCCTCTGCAACAGTTTTCAGTCTTATGCCTTTACTGAAGCCTTTCTTTTATAGCAATATGTCACTGTAGAGAATTTAATTTTAAAGTATCATGAGAGTCTAAAGATTCCATTCCTACTGTTACGGTCACTGCTATGATGACCCATAACCCCAGATAAAGCTATTTTAGACTTTCTTGTTCCTTTGTAGCCAGAATGGATATTAAGAGATAAGAGCATTGTTTGTGATAACTTTTAACTTCTTAATTAAACACCCATTTTTCAACTAGACCAAGAAGTATCTTTCTCTTCTGTGGGGAAGCTGAGATGCTTGTCTCCTAGAGTAATTTTGGAACTCATAGGAAGAGACTCTAGAGATTCAGGATGTAGGAAAATTTCTATTTAGCAAGTAATCATCAATCAACTTCTGCTGTGCAGCTAGAAGTGACATTTTCTGTATGAGATGGGAAATTAATCTTCATCATTTTGATATTTTACATTTTCAGGAACGTCCACAAAATTAGCAATACTAGTGCCTAGTTACTAGACAGATTTGGGGTACATAATTATGCCTTTCTAACATAAAATTAATTCTTAAGCTTCACCTATATGCTTTTACTTGCTGGTCTGCTTAGTGCTTCTGTAATTGGCTGGGTGGTTGTGTTCCCTGCAAAAATGACCACCTGACAGCAGCAAAAAATTGATACTTAATGTAATTCCATGAAAGTTTGACTTAAATTCTTTCTGCTTTTAAAGCTTGGCTTAGATTATCTCAGACATAGAGTTCAGCCTAAAGACCATTTTAAAGCCGAGAATATTTTGCTTCCAACACTCTTGGCTTATATTTCTACAGTACATTTCCAATACATTTCCCTGTTTGTCTAATAGAACATTAAAACCAATCAAAAATATCCCTTAGAAAAAATGTAAATATTTGACTCAAGTAATAGTAAAGTTTGCCATCTACTAGGTTCTTAAGGAATGTCTATGAAAAATTTTCTGACAAATATATTATTGTATAAATCTGTACTTATTCCTGAGATATGGCTTCCTCTGTTTGAGAAAAAGGATAAGGAAGAAGCAGGGAGTTTACACTCTTAGTACCTCCTGCCTCATATGCTGTCACATATTTGACTGCTTGAGTTAGTGATGCACACATCTGTGGGGATCCCAACCGTGAGTCATGGGTTCATTTGGTCTCTGCAATTCCTGCTGCTCACACAAGATGCAGGGACTGGAATAAAGCCTCACAAAAAGCAGCGTGCTGTGGATTAGCTATAAATATAGCATTGTTGTTACTTGTGTATAACTTTCTTTACAACAAAACTGAGCAGACAGCTTGGCAGTCTGGCAACAGTACAGTAGGTTGTTGCACAGAAATCCGTGTGTCATGTGGCCCTTACTAAAACAAAGCTATTCATTCCTTCTATAGCTGAACAAAGAATGTATTAGTGGAAAATAATTATTTTAAAACTTCTCTCCCTGTGGCCAACCTCTGCTTCTCACACATCCACTGTGGAGTTTTTCTCCAGGGCAATCAATACCTTGGTCTGCTTTCCCACTGCAAAATAGTAGATGTATCTTCATACTTTGAAACTGAGTGTAACACTAAGCTTCTGCGTGAACAGTCTGTAGATGTTCCATCTACAACAAAAAGGCAAACAAGAAAATCATGACAGCATACAAACATAAATCTTTCAGATAGATGAGTTCTGTGCAAAAAGAATGCTCTGAACAAAAAAACAAAAAAGGCAAACAAATTTAAAAAGTGAGATATCTTGCATTATATAGCAAGAACAAGACTTCTTCAAGATTTCTTTAAACATATATTCACTCTTTACCAACTGCTGATAATGTTTGCCTAAGGAAGAATTTAAGACCAGGACAAGTATATAGTAATACTTCCCAAGTGTGCTCTCCATAACTTTAGTCTGTGAGTTTTGCATTTTTGTATTTCAAGCTTAAAAAGGTTTCAGTGAAATCTTCCTATCTCTGAAGGGAAAAGAGAGAGTATTTCTAATGAATACTTATCAGGAAAAAAAAAAAAAAAAATATATATATATCCCCCAAACATTCCCATCTGCCCCACCCCCGCCCCCAACAACCAAACACTTTAGATTATATAACAGAAAGGAAAGTTTTCAGGGTCAGAGTAAACCTAAATATTATCACTATTTTATGAAATAAGGAAGGAGTGAGGGGAAGGATATTCTGCATCCAGGTGTTTCTGAATCTTCCAGAGATTCCATTTTTAGGAATTTTTATGTATTTAACATTTTTATGTATTCATTGCTACATACAGAACTATTTTGCATAGTAGGGGAAACAGTATTGATCATTCTCTGCTTCCCTAATCCAACAGGCAGAAATAAGGAGTTGCAATAACTGAATGAACTGAAAAAGCACATCACAAGAAAACCAAGAAAGAGTACTGATTTAGTGCTGTAAAAAAATAAGCTTCCTTCCACTGTTATGAACCTAATGATAGTTATTTTACTCTTCAGCTATTTTCTCCATGTATGGAATACAATTCAAACCTTGAAGTGTTGGTAAAAAAAGCAATATTTTTAAATTGCCAGTGGATGTGACTCACCTTTTTTTCCTGAAGCTGGGTTTCTGAAGCAGGAATCTACAGGAAGCACATTATTCAAAGCAATATTCTACTGTTATGAAAGGAAAGAGCCAAACCTAAATGCCTTCTCCAAGAAAACAAACAAAATTATACCCACGACAAGCAGTCATCTAATACGTTTGGTTATATGTAAAGATTTTCTTGCCAAGTTTAGTTCCTCCAGGAGACAACAAAATAATTGCTGCACATCAGTTTTCTAGTGCTGCTCAAATTCAAATATCCCTGCAGCATGCTACTGTACAAATGATTTGGAAACATTTGATGTATTTCTAACAATTAAAAAATCCTAATAAATCAAGGAGAATTTTTGGATCAAAATGAGTGTGATTTAGAAAATGTATTTTATTATATGTATGTCGTGTTCTGGTTCTTTAAAAATATTGATTTTATTATATTCAAATCAGTATATGCAAATGTTTGCTTTAATTAAAGTAGCATTATATCTGTTTTCTGAAATTTTTGAAATAGTTGCTGCTTTAAATACAACCTTCCATACAGAGCATTAAGGGCATTTCAAGTTCATTGAGTGGACAGGCATTACAGGCTGATTTCAAGACATCGTTTTTACCCTTGTGAGGGAAGGCATTATTTAAATTAAATGATGCTCACTGTCAATACCATGCCACAGACCTCACATTTGTGTCAATGAATAATAATGTTTGGTGCAGGGTGGATAATCTTCAGCGTTTTTTCTAGTTACTGCAATTGTTACCTAAAAACAAAATAATGGTCAAGTTCTGCTCAATCAAGTTTTATGTCTATCCTCGCTTGCCCTGTGGCTGCTGCTCTGCCTCTGAAGGTGTCGGGGTGCTGCAGGCAGACCTTCCTAAGTTTTGGTGTGCAGGGACATCTAGCGGCACCAGGATTACAGACCTGGCGGCAGGATGGCTGTTCCAGAGCCTGTGACCCCTTCAGGAGAGCCGGGATGTGAGTCCTTCCCGCTTCCAGGGACTGTGGGGGAGAACAGGAGCCGCTCGTACTGTGAGCTGCAGACCTGCTCTCCCCGAGCGGCATGGGAAGGGAGCAGGGCAGAGCCTTGCTAGCGTTTAAACCTGTCGAGTTGCTCTAGTTTCTTGTGTCGGTGAACAAGTCAACGCAGGCACTGCTGAGACTGCAATCCAGGAGTGGTGCTATTTATTCTAGTGACAAGTGTCTGCCATTCATTGTTTTATGTCCTTTTCTACACAGGTTCCTATCATCAACAAAACTGAACAACTTCCCTGAATTATTTTAAAAATACGACTAACATTTGTCATGTTTTGTTTTTCCTTTTTTTTTTTTTTTTCCTTTTGGAGAGAAACGACTGTGAAATGACTTCCAAGCAGGCAAAGTTTGTTTATGACTCTCTGTTTGGATATATGTGTTACTAAACAATTACTCTACATGAACCGTAAAGGAGTGATCCATTTATCCTTAGTTTGTCAAGGTAGAAACAGGTGAGAATTTGCACCTTTGAACTAGACTTTTAAGACAGTTCTGACTTCTCAAAGGCACTATTTGATTTTATTGTAGATAGTTCTGTTATGCTGAAAGAACAGAACTGTCATTTGTGGATATCAGTGGTTGCACCCTTTCTACATCTGATTGCAGCTTACTGCAAACAAACCTCACTCACATAAGGTGTCTTTCAGACTTTAGTGATAACTTGGTTCTAAATGAATATGGAACATAGCCTGGGGCATCAAATTATGCTAAGCTTTTTCACTGTAGGAAGTAGTAGAGACAAAAAAGGAAAAAAATAGACATAATATATATTCATGTGAGCATATCAAATATTTGGACTGACTTGAAAAAAAGAAAAAGTTCAGCAATGAACAGAGAGAGTGTGAAAGAGAGAGAGCATAGTTGTGCTGTGACCAGCTCCTTTATGTGTACCAAATAATTTAGGCTACATCAAAAGGTACTACCACAGATATGATTTAGAAAGTCTATTTATATTAACACATTTTCCTTCTGCCATGCAAAATTTTCTGTAATCATAAAAGTTTCAGATTGTTAGAATGTAAAATTATAGGGGGAAAAAGGAATGAAAATGAGAATAAGAGCCTGCACAATCTCTACTCATTTCTTATAAATTTATTAAGATTATTTTAGTGAGTTAAGAAAATCAAGAAAAGAAAATAGGTTGTTGGGTTTTTTTAAATTTTATTTTCTAGTTGCAAAAAATATAATCATCATTGTCCTGTAAAGGTTAATTTTCATATTACATAGTAAAAGACTTCCAATAAAATTATTGCTATCACGTCTGATTGTCACATTTTCAAAATGCTTATATTATTTGGGAAGATACATCAGAAATAATCTTTAAAATGTTAATCATGAAAACCAGACACTGATAAATCTACAATTCATAAAATTATTTGGGAAGATACATCAGAAATAATCTTTAAAATGTTAATCATGAAAACCAGACACTGATAAATCTACAATTCATAAAAATCCATAACATCTTCAGCTTCCAATATTTCACTTTTTCTATTACATTCCTGTGTTGGTTTTGCACAGCCTGGTTTTTGGTAGTGGGGGGGCCACAGAGGTGGCTTCTGTGAGAAAATGATAGAAACTTCCACCATGTCCAGCAGAGCCAATGGCTGATGGCTCTGAAGGTAGACATGCTGCTGGCCAAAGCTGGGCCACTGAGAGATAATGGTAACACCCCCGTGATAACATATTTAAGAAGAAGGCAAAACAAAAGTAGTGGTGCAGTTTTAATTCTAGCCAGAGAAGAGGAGGAGGTGAGAACACATGGGAGACACAACATGGAGACACCAAGGTCAGTGCAGAAGGAGGGGCAGGAGCTGTTCCAGGCACTGGAGCCGAGATTCCTCTGCAGGCTGTGGTGAAACCATGGTGAGGGAGCTGAGCCCCTGCAGCCCATGGGATCCAGGGGGATGAGAGATCCACCCACAATCCATGGGGATCCATGGGGATGCAGAAATCCATCCACAGCCCATGGGGATCCACGGGGGATGCAGAAATCCATCCACAATCCATGGGGATCCACGGGGGATGCAGAGATCCACCCACAGCACATGGGGATCCACAGGGGATGCAGAGATCCACCCACAGCCCATGGAGATCCATGGGGGATGCAGAGATCCACCCACAGCCCATGGGGATCCACAGGGGATGCAGAGATCCACCCACAGCCCATGAGAGAGATGCCCATTCCGGAGCTGGTGGATGCCTGGAGGAGGCTGTGATCCAGTGAGAGACCCATGGAGAGAGGGCCCTGCTTCCAGGCTGGAGCAGCCCATCCTTGGTGGACTGTAGCCCATGGAAAGAGGAATCACATCACAGCAGTTTTGGGAGGACTGTGTGCCCGTGGGAGGGACTCTCGTTGCAGCAGGTGTGGTTTGGCTGCTGCTCGTGAGATTGGACCCACGCTGGAGAATTTATTGGAGAACTGTGTGCCCCAGGGTCTCACAGGGGCAGGACTCCTCTACCAGAGCAGGGAAGAAAATCTCAGTGATGAACTGACCAAGCCCCCATGCCCTGTCTCCCTGCACTCTCGGTGGGAAGGAGGGAGGAGTAGGGGAAAAAAATGTGTTCTTTAAGGGCTTATTTTTGCTTCTCATTATCCTTCTCTGATTTTGTTACTAATAAACTCACTTTATGTGAGTTTAAGGCTCTGAAATAAGCCTGTTTTGCCCTTGGAGTGTTGTTTCCCAGTCCTTAGCTCATGAACCCTTTTTTCTCCTCTGCCCAGGTGTGGCAGGGGAAGGTGAGTAAGCAGCTTTCGTGGATGCCTGGCATTTGGCCAGTGCCAAACCATGACAATTTCTAATATTTCTTTGCTGGCTCTGGTCGTGAAAAAAATTAATCCTCTAATTTTAGTACAATGATGAATATTCCAGAAATCCATTTTTCATATTTAACAGCCATCTTTTGCCTTGACAATCCATGGTATACCTGACAGCAACAGGCAAATGTTTTATTCACATGCAGAAGAAATCTCTGACAGCTGATTATGCTGTCATATTTTCCCCTGTAACTCAACTTATCAAAACATTAGCCAGCATTCTTGTGAATCACCAAGGCAATATTCACCTGATGTAGTATCTGCAATGAACTAATTTTGGATGATAAACTAGAAAATACTTCAGGGGAATTAGGATTGTGACTGCCATTTCATTCATATGAGTGATATTCATATCACTCATATGAATAGTCTGTATATCCAAATCTAGCTTTTAGAACTATAGGAAAAAAAGTGGAAAATGGCCAAGAAATCCAAATGAATATGATATGAATATGAATGGTATGATATATGAATATGAAGTTCAAATGAATAGGATCAAGATCTGTACCTCAAGTAGTTTAGCAAATTATTTAACTACATTCATTAAGCCTTCTACACATACACCATTGAGCAGAGAGTAATCTGTAAAAAACCCAGTAAATCTATAACCTGTAATCTATGATCTGGAAACCAGTAATCTATAAAACAGTTTTTCTTCTGATGCTTGGAACTGAATCACCACCTTTATCCACATTGCTGGGAAGAGAGGATAATACAAAACACTTAAAAATTTATTTTTGCATAAGTAACATTTTACTTTGTACAGAGATGCAAAGATTTGACAGTCATTTGTACTACCACCTGATTAACTGAGATCATATGCAATATTCAGATAAAGGTGTTGGGTGAAACTCAGCTCTGTTGCAAGAAAATGAACAAGTTGTTATCAAGACTTCTTCCTACATATTATAGAGGAAAAGCAGTGATTAATTCTAGCTATCATGTACAAATATTTATGAGATCACTAGAGCCCTAGTGTGGACACTGCAGTATCCATCTGATCCCATTCCTTTTCCTTCCCCTTCTGGGCCTGGAGAGGGAGGTCAGGGCTACTTCTGCTGCCACGCGGCAGCGACTTTACAGAAAGTCTGGGATCAGCCTCCATGGGTCTCCTCTTCCCATGAGGGCTGTGCTGGAGCTCAGCCCCTTAGCCCTGGCCCTGCCTGGGCTGTGCTGTAGGGATACATGTGACACGACTATCCTTTGTGATTCTTGCCTTCCTGACTTGCCCTCAGACATCCCTTGGATACTCATACTGGGGCAGCTCTCTCTGGAATTGCTCTGCTATCCTTGATAAGGGCTGCAGGGCTATATCCCATGTCAGGGACTCTGCCGTACCCTATGCAAAGTGAATAAATGTGTATGTGCCTGTGAGAGAGTGTAAGAAGGTGACACAGAAATACTGCTGATAGCACTACTCTTTACCTGTACAGAGCAAATCTGAGCCACTGGGAGGAACTGTGGAAATTTCTGTCAGCAGCTGCTGAGGAAAGTGAAAAATTACTTATTTCTCCTATCTCTGCAAAAGCCCATGAGCAAATAGCTAAAAAATCATAAATAGAGAAACTAGGAATGGAACTTTTCAAAACTTCCAAAATTCCTGTTTTGAATTTTGTTACAAGCTTTTTTTCTCTATTAGGGAACAATAATTTAAAATTATTCCCTTCCCATGGAGCAAATTTCTGCACAGCTTTACTCTTTACCTAGTCTTTATTAAAAAAAACCCCAAACAAACCACATATTCTGAAATTCAAGTCCAGACCTCTGAATAGGGTCACCATAGCTCTTTGCTGTTTGATTAAATGAATCATGGCTCTTGTTTCAGTGTGAAGTATAAATAATGAGTATTTATTCCCTAACATCATCAGCTATGTAAAATAACTTAAGGGTGTGGATGGTGTGGGGGAAGGGTATCCCAACACACTCAGCACTGGCCTGGTTTTACTCTGACTGAAGTTCCTGAGAATTTTCCAGAGTTTAACAAGAGCATCAGTAAATAATATAATTTCCTTTTAAAAAATATTGTCCTTAGTACTTTTCAGCTGCTTTGAAAGCCTGAAGTGAAAAAGCCCTTTAGAAGTGCAAAATTGCTGTATTATCCTTATGTTGAGACTAGTTTACTTTTATTTAAAAACTGTTTAAAAGAAACCTTGTTTCAATGCATTGGAAGAATTAGTGCTTTCTGAGAAGAATGGCATAAGTTCAATTTAAAAGTCACAGGTTAATATTTCTGGTTTTAGAGAAAATCGGGTTGTGCACATTATTCTTTATTTTGCATACAGAAAAAAACTTACAATCTGATATAAACTTCTGAACATAACTACTGCTCTTTTTTTAAAACCAAGTAATTCATTTACCTCAGCAATAACAATATTTTTTTCTATAAGAATTAGAATAAATGTAATTTTGTAATTTCAGAGATGACCAAAAAGTTAATATTAATACATAGTATCGCAAGCACGATTTGGATTCCTGAATAATGTCTGAAGAGAGCACAAGGAAATATTTCTTTCATCTCTAATGAGCTTTAGAGAAAGTATTTTTAAAAATCTGGGAAGATGGTTGAAGTTCAAAAGAAATTAAAGCCTGAGCTTTGAGATACTGCAGGTTAATATGATTGGATAGTAAAACTCTCTTAAATATAAGAAAAATATTAATCTGAGGTGCACATCCTTGGTTTTTTTCTCAAGTTATAGCTATTATCCATGACACTATCTCCAAGCTAAATTAAAATCTTCTGTTAAATTTGTGTTTGCTAATATGATAGCCAGTAACTTTAAGGTTGGATGGGAAGGAGAAAATTGCATAATTCCAGGGCTGCTCCCTTTTATGTGAAAGGGAAATATTTTAGAGGGCTGGTGGGTGTAATCCTCTCTTAAAACACTTTAATTTGGGCATTCTTAATTACACTCAAACATGGTAAGCAGTATTTATACTCAATTTTTGTGAACATGCAGTTTAACCAAGCTAAGAGCCATAATGGATAGCTTAGACTAGCATGTCACAAAGTTAAACGTGAGTATGCTCACTGCTTTCAGTGCAGGCACCTAATGAGAGTCAGTGCAGGCCAAGAAGGTCATGAAGACGTAGGTGTCTGTAGTTCCACAGTATACACAAATCACCAGTATTGCTCAGTTGCTGGTTGCTGTCTTCCAACTCTGACTTTTACTCAGGATTGATTAATAAGATAGCTATACCAAAAATGGCTTTTTTTTTTCTGAAGTCCTGGTGTTACTAATACCAGCTCAGCAATTTAACTTGTGTCACTAGGTTGGTTTTCTTTGTTTTTTTCTCTTATCTTGAATGTCTTTAATTTATGAACAGTCAATATCATAACTCAATATTTATTCTAGAATTCAGATCATTTGCAATTAAGGCACCTACATCTGTACAGACTCCCATTAATTGGGGAGAGTTTCATGAGAAAGACACAAGTTTTGAAAAGCAAAGTCTCTTATTTAGTAGGATAACTTTAATGAAAATCTCAAGAAAACTGTACAAAAGAGGAGTACAATAAGCTCTTGCCATACTCCCTCAGGAAATCTGACTTCCTTCTCAAGTTTGAATGACCATCACTCTCTGCAGAGCATGGGAAGATGCTAAACAGATAATTGGAGAGGATTACATCTTTGTTAATATAACACATTTTTAATTAGCAGCAACAGCAACTTCTCTGAAGTTATCTCTCATCTCTTACCCCTCCTTTTCTTCCTTAGTAGCAGGAATGAGAGTTGTCTTCTTGCCTCCATAAAAATTTTAGAAGACACTACAGGTTGTTTTAAATATGCCTGTCTCCTCACAGCCCTCTTCTGCCACCCACAGCTATTCCAATTTGTACTCTTTACTTTCTACTGTTCCCTACTAATTACTCTTACCACACTGGAAATCGTTTAATCTTCCTCCCACCCATAGACATTTCCTGTGAATTGCATTTTCCCTCTAACTGATCAGCTGTTGTAAGGATCAAACAGAGATCATAAAAAAGGAGCAATAAGGACTTGTGAATGAATTTCCAAGTCACAATAACTGATCAGAATTAAGTAAATAAGATGTCATTGTGCTGCCAAGACTTTGTAATCAATCAGAGGGAAGGTTAAGTATAACGGAACCCAGTAACACAAAAATCTAAGATTTATTTACTAAATAGGATGAGTACAAGAGTTAGATAAAAGTTCCTATTTGTGATAGGTTGACTTAGGAGGAAGAAACTCAGAAGAGGTTCTTCCTAAGGGAATTTCCTCTGTGGGGGTTGGGATACCTGCAACAGCCAATTAGAGAAAGTCAGTTCGCTCCGTGCACACACATTTTGAAGGAGGTAATCCGGAACTGGGTCTCTTTGTCTTTCCGGCGGCTGGGCAGGTAACACCAACCCGAGTCTCCCTCTCCCCCATGCGGGGCGGGGAGAGGCTCGGGAGGCTGCTTGGGCCCCGTTTGCCAACGAGGGGGACCCGATGGCCGGGGGGAGGAAAAGTTGTGTGATAAGACCTTCACGGCTTCTTCCTCCACCGGCCTGCGGCTCTGGCGTGGGGGGATGCTGACTCTTTATGCTGCCGGCCGGGCCGGGCCTGCCCAGGTGGCCATGAGCAGTGTGGGGCTGCAGCCCAGCCCCACAAAGGCTGATTAACACCTCAGCTGCCCCCCCCAGCACGGCCTGAGCCTGGCCCAACTTTGGTAGTTGTGTTAAACTTTAACTCTTTAGTGTTCAGATAAGATTTGCAAAGCCTCCAGCCTTTCCTTTAAATATGAAAGGGAATAAGAAGATTTCCGAAGTCAGTGATGTAAGAGCTAAGGTTTTTTTTAAGATGGAAGGAGAATGAGAAGATGCTGAAATGGCTGAAAATCTTTTTGGGAAATTGTAGGAATGAACTGATGTACTGAATATTCCTATAAACCATGGAAAGAGACATGGGGGGATGGAAATGTTCCTTTTAATAGATGATTTGACTAAAAAACACCTGTATTGAGAATTTCTGCCCTGAGAAAAGAAGGGGATTTTAGTTTTCTGAAGATGAAGCCTGAGCAGAGAGAAAGGAGACAGAGAGAATCGTTGCTGTCGAACATTTCATTCTTAAAAGTAATACCCCATAGGACAGACATGACCCACATCTACAGCTTTGGGACGGCTGTAGAGTTGGGAGGAGCGTCACGGTTGCAGATTCCCGGGCGGATGCAAATCGTGAAAGATAAAACCACAAGAGAACTTTTTTTTTCCTTCTTGTGGGAAAAATCCCTACAACTTCAACAAGAAGAGGCTTCTCTCTCCAGAAGTGAACAGAGAAAGACTAAATTAGGCACTGACCGAAGTATTTGTTATATGTTTGTTTTGTTGTTATGAAGATTGGGAGAGGGAGGGAAGGAGTGATCTGGAAAATCTTATTCTGAATTTTTTTTTCCTTTTCCCCCCCTTTTTGTTTGTGTAATTAATAAATTTTCTTCTATACTCTTTCAAGTTTTAAGCCTGCCTTGCTCTTTGGCTCCAGGTTCTGTCTCACAACAGAAAGAAATAAGTTTATTTAAATTGGCAACTCAAACCTAAGACATTAATTTGGTGCATTGGCCGGGAAACTCAAAATTAAACCAAGACACTATTCTATCTCATATATGCATGTACATAGGTCTGCCTAGGCTGCCCACATCAGACAAGGTATCCAATCTGGCTGTGATCAGCACCATGGTCTCAAGGGCTCAGGACAAATGTTCCACCTGCCTGAGATGTCCAAGCCCTGGATGACAAAATGAGTTCAGCCTTTGTCAGTGATGAACACATTCATGGGAACTACACATTCCAAGAGGCGCTATTGTCTTCACTGTTTATTACTTTCTATGCTAAAAATTCTGTGTAAACCACCAGAGGCATAACCCAAGGCCAATCCCTTGACTTTGTCATGTCTTAAGTGCCACAACCCATTGGTAGGAAGTATGATGGTTATTTTGAATTCTCATCAGGCTGAACAAAGACATCAGATGTGTGTTGGAGAGACCTTATATTTTATTGTACTGTCTCCTTAGTTCTGGCAGAGAGTCCACTTTTTATAATTAAGAAGTATTAGCAAACAATCCCACAAATTCTTACAATACACTTTCACAAGAACGATGGCTGAAAAGTCTGTAATTTTTTATAATACACTTCTATAAGTTCTTAACTCTCACAACAAGCTCCCCAAGATGCTGGCTAAGAAGCCACAACACACATCTACATTTGCCCCATTCCTACAACAGACTTCAGTGCAGAATGGGGGGTAGAATATGATGGTTGTGTTTGTCCAGGCAAAGAAAGGGAGGAGAGAAATACAGAGAGAAGAGGGAGAGAGAGAACAAAAAATATCAGCAGTCCTTAAGATGCCTATTAGTCTTGCCACATGGATGGTCTGAAGCTGGGGCATCGAGACAAAGAAAGTGCAAGAGGAAAAAGAGAGTAGGGAATCCCAATTCACTTCCCTTTGTAGTTAAGCTGGTGCATGCCTCTTACGTAAACTACATTTTTTTGTGCTGTTTTTTTTTTCATGCATACACAGCCAATTCTTTATGCCCTCCTCCAGGGAGTGAGTGCAGGCAGAGGACTGAGTCTCAAGATGAAGCAGGAAGTTGGCTCAGAAGAGTGTTGCCCCAGTTTAACAGGACCCTCTCTTCCAATCCCATCTGTCCAGTTGTAACAGTGAGAATGTATGACAGAAAATAAAATTTCTCTATGTTTAGTCAATTGCCTGTTGATAACTAAATAACTGCGATCTTCTAGGGCCCTACCCGAGATGTATTACATGGATGAAAAACTGTTAACACTTTATCTATGAATCTGTCTTTCCTAAATTATTAAAGAAAGCTGGATGTAGTCCACCTCTTAAGGTAAGCCTTCTCCATAATAATCATCTGTGCTTTGTTAGTGATCCCAGTCCAATAATTTAACGTGATAGAGCTGGGCAGATATAGCCAAGGTCTTATTTAAGTGATGCTTTTTTACAGGCTTCACCCTATGACATTCTCTCTCTAATTAACGTCATCTCCATTTAACATATCTGTAATTTATCTTCTTCCTCTTCACACAATGAACTACATCTGGAAGCATAATATGTGTCATAGGTGGTAGTTTGTTTCTTTTTTTTTTAAGAATAAATTCAGACAGTATAGAGAGAGCCTTAACTTTTGTTCAGATTTTAGAGTGTAATGGATACACCTAACTGAGACTAGATGTCAGTTCTTAAATAAGTAGTAGCACTGAAATTTATCCCAGGGTGAAGACTACCACCTGCAAAAAGAAGAGTTAAAATATTTGTCCTCCGTTTTTCATAGAAGGTGGAATTATTCGTCATCCTTTGAGTTCAGGGACATAAGGAAAGTGTCAGAAAATTATGAATGTCCAGTTATCCCAGTCTATTCAATATATAAAATGATAACCTTCATCAAATACAGAAAAACAATGATTGAAATATCAACATTATTAAAGGAGATGAAAAGCCATATCCTTGTAACTGATGTCTTGGTACAGTCTGTAAAAATCTATAATCTAATCAGGCATCTATAATCTAGTGGGTAGGAAAATGTTAGAAGGATAGAATAGGCAACATATATATCTATGAATTTAGAAATATATTCTTCTGAGACTAGCAGTCTTCTTACCATTTTTACCACCACTTCTTCTTAATCCTTGCCCCTATTTACTCACTCAGATTTATCTGCCTCATCTTTAATGCTTCTTATCTATCTTGCACTCATGTTTTTCAACTCATTTTTGGTTTTCTTTTTTCCTCATGCCACATCTTTAATCAGTAGAGCAGCATAAAGAACAGAAGGCAGAAAAATGTTATTCTATTGATCTTAAGAAAGAGCACACCACATCAAGGTGAAATTCAGTGTTCTGTTCCTGAAACTTTATACAAACAGATGTTGAGAAAAGAATATGAACAGGATAATAACATTACACCCCAGCATTCTGTCATATTCAAATACTTCCAGTTCAAGAGATTATATTATCACAATGTATTTTCCTTTTAGAACTATAGAAGTACTATGTATTCCTTAAGCAGTGTTAACTTTTTACTATCTGAAGCAGGTTCTAAGGCTGTGTGAACAAGTTTTCCCTTTTCTTTTTTTTTTTTTTTTTTTTTTTTTTTTTTGTTTTTTTTTTTGTTTTGTTTTTTTGTTTGGTTTGGTTTGGTTCGGTTTGGTTTTGATTAGTTGTTTTTGTTTGATTTTATTTAAGCCTGGCATTGTATATTTTTGTATGTGTATTATTGTATTGATGTGCAAAAGGAATAATTCCCATGCTACATGGAAGCTAGAAAAAATAATGAGGAGGCAGGGTTTCAGCTGCTAAGATTTAGGATTTAGGAAATAATTTAGGAAAAACCATGTGACTGCAACCTCTAGTCTGCTGATAGTTTCTTTGTTGGTGGTGAGGGTTTTTTTCTTATTCCTAAAACCTCTCTTACATTTGATAAATGTCTGTGAAAGCAATCTGGGGTTCAGCTGGCAAAATAGTTAAAGAAATTTGTTCTTGCTATTTAGACCTCTACAAATTCTATTTCACATCTGTCTTAACATTTTTTTCTCATTTCAGAAGGCAGTAACTGTTAATAGGCATGGATAATCTCTTCTAAAATTAACTCTTTAAATTCACTGCAACATGAAATTACCATTTATAACAGTTAACTCATGGTTACAATTTCATAAACTTCTGTTTTAATAAGTTTCTCAATAAAATTTTCATAAACTTCAGAAATTTTAATCTAAAATTGATAAAATGATAAAAAAACATGCTTTTTTTTTCATGGCAACAGGAAGTTTGTTTTGGTTCATCTACAGTACAGCTACTCTGTACATGCAGGAGAAAAGAGATTCTCTATTTCAGCACTCATAGTAGTTTATATGTTCCAAATTTGCAAGTATATATATAAAGTGGAAATGAGTGTTTGTTCTTGTTTGCCGAACTTTACTTCATAAAAAGAAAAAAAGCAAAAAAACCACAAGAAAGGAGCATCAGATACCAATGATGATGAAACAAAAACAGGTTAATATATTTTTTCTCTCAGTATAATTTGACTTCTTTTATGTAGAAATTTTTTTCTCCTTTTCTAAGCATTAGACATCTTCACATGTATTCTTCATTTTGAAATCTCTACTAGCAGAGGCATCCCACAACCCAAAGGGACCATGCCACATTAATTTTCCAATTTTGAGATTTAAGAAACCTAAATATTGCATTAAACCCAACTGTTTATTTCAGGGACCCCATAGTGACAAATTAAAACCAGTACTTCAATTATGAAAATTCCAGAGAAAGCAAGCTCGGTTTCAAAGTTATGACTGCAGTTTTGTTGCAATCCAAATGAATCTCATAGAAACTCCCAAGTACTACTTTCCAATAGGTATAAAAAATACATCATTCACTGACATTTAATATTTTTTTAAGTTCATAAGTTTGCAAGTATTAAAATTTATTTGAGACATGTTGCATTCATACTCCTACGCAGACTTGACTGTGTTTATTTAATTATTCCACTTCCATTCATTTAAGACCGCCTGAGAACTCTCACTCTGCATGCTTTGCAGAGGATATAGTGATAATATATTTTAAAATCTCAGTAGTGACTACAGACAGTTTATAGGACTTTGAAATTAATGATATGAAGCTGAAATTCTTAGATCCAACCATGTTAATATTTATCCATACCTTTCATGCCATCATTAATGCAATGGAGCACAGTCAAACAGATACCAAGCTTCTTAGATTCAACTCATGAAGAACTAACAAGAAAGTCAGACTTATTCTCATTGGAAATGAAGAAACCTTGTGATGTCCTTATTCAAGTACTGCTGTTTCAAAGATGGTAAATAACACTGATCCAAGTAAGATTAACACTTGCAAGGAACATCATGATCTCAAAAAGTCATAAAAATCCATAAATAATTTATAATAAAACATTTTATTCCTTCAGAGGACAACGTTGTACTTAGGAAACAAGTAAAAGATGTATTTTTTGCATCTATATTCAGAATATATTCAAGAATTAAAATGATCAAAAATGTAGGTAGGGTTAGTTAGTTTGTGTTTGGTTATTTTTTTATTTTTCGCATAACCAATAATAAAAGGAAAGTTGTTAAGCTTAGTTATGTACTGAAAATAGCATAAGCACATGCTGGTGCTCCTTTAAGGCTTTGCTGAAGAGAACATTCCAGGGCTGGTACACACCAACCAGACTGATCAGACAATTGTGTAAAGACCCACTGTTCAGAAAATTATTGAAGTATTTTTTGATTTACCAAAGATCTTTTTGTAATAATGGTTTTCAGGTACCTAAAATATGGTAAAATGTTCCTTTCATGTTTTTCTCCCCATAAGTCTAAGAAGCAAGTCTTGGGACATTTCTATCTTGAAAGCTTTGGGATAGGAATGAGGGATTGTTTCATGATAGATCGTGGATATCGTTATGATATTTTAGATTGAGAAGATAACTTGGTGTTCTTTGAAGAGTTTAATGAGATTATAAATTCTTCCAGGTAGTGCTCTTAACATGTTAATGAACATATTTAAACAAATTCATTCATTAATTATCAATATAAATGCCCCTAAATCGTAGGGAGGTGATTAGTCCCAGTAATTTCAAATAGCTGAAAGAAAAAATATCAGCTAGGATTTAAAAGTTCAAAATGTTCTTAAATCAGGAAATTATTTCAGTATCACACAAGCCAGCTTAATCCCTCTTTATTTTATAGGTGAGAAAGTTCAACATTAATTTTTGATATAAATAGCTTTTTCAGCAATAAGAATGCTGCAGATTACTTCACCTGGGCAACTTTGACAAGGACTTCAGTAGCAAGCCTGGTGGGTCAATTAAATGTAAGTTCTACAATGGACCTGTCCTTTGAGGGAGAAAATCCTATTGAAGAGCAATTTCTCCAATACAATGAAAATGGAAAATTGACTTACAGTCTAAATGTGTCAGTTCTTATAAATAGAGTTATAATGAGGGTCTATAGAATGTCAGATAAAGAAACAGAGGACTGAATGGGGGAACAGATAACAGTTCAGTATAAATGAAGTATAATTGTTCAATCAATAGTTTGCTTTAAAGGTTTAGGTAAGATTTCATTAGACATAGATCAAACAGGTGTCTCTTTGTACAGAGAGCAATGAACCACAGGTTTATTGTGGGAAAACACTCATTCAGAAAAGAGTTAAAACGATTAAAAGCTACTAAAATGCACTGAAGCAGATCATCATAATGAATAGTTTTAACACCAGCTAAATAGTACCCTTTATCTGTCTTTCCCTCTCCCTCCCTGCCCTACTTCTGTGCCAGCAAAGATAGCCACTGAGGTAGCTTAGTTCCTGCAAAAATCTTTCCATTTCAGGTATTGTTGCAACATGGCAGGTGTCATTCTTTAGGTATAAAGCAGCTGCTGCTAAGATTAAAATTCATAAAATGAGTAGCGTCACATTCAGGCTCAAGGCATTTCATGCAAATAGATATTTGCCTACAGGATCATTCCCCAAGCATCGATGCAAATATTTTTAACTGGTTTAAACAGCCCTCCTCCTGCTTTTATAAGAAGTTCATCAATCTAATCAGGGAGAAACAGCAATGCTGTGATTTACAGCACACTTATAAAAGCAAATACTCAAATAGCAGGAACAGACACAATTGCCCTCAATAAATACTCCAGAAATGAGCAGGTAGCAAAATGCCCAGGAGGAGAAAACTTTTTAAACTAAAGGACAGTGTTGGCAACTGGCAATAAATAAATTTAGACTGGAAATTAGGAAATTGCTAATTATTAGAAGAGTCAGACCATGGAACAAATTCCGAGAAAGAATAGTGAAGGAAAAATATCTACTATATTTAAACACACATACAAAAATTTTTGTGAAAGCTATTGGAGAATAATAGAGAAATATAATAGAGAAAACTGGAGATTAGGCCAGTTTGCTCAGATTTTTTGCAGCTTTATGTCATACTTTAACAAGCATGATGAAGAGATGAACAGCAGTTCACAGGGTGATACCAATTTCCATCTCTTTCTATTGGCTGGAAATAGTATCTTAACTAAGAAAAATTGCCATATTCTTTGAATGCGTTGCATATAATTTGGAAATCTGAAGTGAAGAATAATTTGATTTCACAGGCCTATTTCCCAAGCACACCCATCATATATTTCAGAACAGGATATGTAAATGAACTGAAGCTTATGTCTGCTGCTCTGGCTAGATGGTGTGATTAATTGAGGGCATAAACCCACATAATCCCTCAAAAGCATCCCGTAACTCCCCTAAGTACAGCATTGCTTAACATCCTTACCATTCTCTAAAAGACATCAGCTGCAAGACAAGTTAGAAATCCTGACACAAATTTAAGTCACTGCTGGAATATCCACAGACTTGAATGGAATTTCCATTCCACTTGGAGCTTCCACAAGGGCAGTAGTTTAATTGCGTATCAAGATTTTCAAGCCATTGAAGTAAGATTTTGCCAATTGGATTCAACAACTGCGCAGTACTGTGCTAGATTTACTCGTGTAAAAGTCAAACCTTGCTTTTTAATTGCTTTATGTTTCAGCACAAAATCCAAAAAAATCAAAAAGAAAATCATAAGTGCCTACCAATTCAAATGTTTAATAGAAATGTAGACGTTTAAAAGATCGTGGTAGTCCATCAAGAGGGTGCTACTCCAAAATCAACTTCCATAGCAAAGGTACATCCAGTGTGATAGATTAAAATCCAGCACTAATGAAATTATTATAATGTGCTTTGCAGAAAAATGCTTATAAGTGATTTCAAAACAATATTGCTGACAGTGCAAAAAAAGAGCACTGATATTTTAAATGCTTATTGCCATTTCATTTAGAAAGTTTTAAGACATAACAATGAGCTTTATTAGAAGGACAAGCAGCTAATCACTGTCTAATGGAATGAGACTGCTTCTCTCCATCTGTATCCTTGCAGTCTTTTATGTACTTGATCTTCTTTCTTGAAGTTTGTCTTAAACCCACAAATACTTATCCTGGGAAGAAAGGAAAGGGAGATAGTTCTTGAATTACTGCTTCTAAAAGCCACATCCCTTTGGTTAAGTACAACAGTCTAATGGTCCCTGATACCCTTGAAAACCCTTGGATGGATTTCGTATCTGGCAAAAACACTATGATGACTGCACTGAGTATTTGTGGGGGGGAAAAAAAAAAGCTGAACTTGTAACCAAGAGAGAGGGTAGAAATCATCATTTGAGAAGGAAGAGTGGTCTGTTCAGTCACTTAAAGGGAACTATTAGGCTGAGATTTTCAAGGCTAAGAACTTCCTGTTATAAAGGAAAAAGTGATGATGAGGAAAATAAACATTTCTTTTGTTCTATAAAATAGGATATACATGATCAACTCATGGTCCAGAAACACTTTCAGAACTCAAGTATTTCCTTTAGTTGGTGAATAAGGTAACAAGTAAGTTATGAAGCTGTTCTCTTTTTTTTTCTTTCTTCTATCTGTTCTCATTCTTATATTTTACTACATCACAACTATGTATCAGAATCAAAGGAGAACAATATTACCTGGAGCAGCCTAGATGGTATTGCCAAACATTTCTTCCAGGGCAATGAAAAAACACTGAATTTTGGGATCATTAGGACTGAGTTTTTCTATTTGATAAACATCTAACCATCAGAGGACTAAAAAAAAAAGATCTGTGTAAAAGATAGATAGATTAACATGATAATTTAA
This sequence comes from Acridotheres tristis, assembly GCA_037013685.1. Lineage (NCBI taxonomy): Eukaryota > Metazoa > Chordata > Aves > Passeriformes > Sturnidae > Acridotheres > Acridotheres tristis. Next base: position 95,580,578 of record CM072886.1, on the reverse strand, counting down.
ACCTTTAAACCCAAGTAAAGGTATTTGCATTATTTTTTGAATGGTTTCTGTCAGTTTTAAGATAAGCAGCCTAGCTCTATTTTTGAGAGGGTCTGTCCTGTGCATTACTAGATACAATCTCTTGTAATATTTCGTTAGAACACTGAGGTTCTCTGTCATCACAGTTCTTAGCAGAAGATAATTGTTTCTAAGATTCTGAAAATGTGGAATTTGAGGTTTATTTTAAAACTCAGACTAGAAGTCAAAGTCACATAGAAATATGCTTAACATAGTTTAAGTAGTGGCAAGACAATGAGAGAGTATGGAAAACTAGAATTTTGATGAATTATTTTATTTTATCAACCATAGCTTTAAACTTATGTGCAAACATTTTTAGATTAGTATTTATATCCTTTCTAGCGCTTTTCACTTTGGTTAGTCTCTTGTTATGTAGTTGCTCAGTGCTTAACCAAATAACCTGGGTAGAAAACATGGTCAAGCTGAATGTAATTGAAATATTTTCTTAACTAGAAAAGAGTACTAGTTTAAACCCTGGGAAAATACTAAACATTTATCTCCCACAACCTTGGCAATAGCCTAATTTCCAAATTGCTGGGTTTTGTTAGATGTTGTCTGTTGGATCACTATCATTTTGTGGTGTATTGACTAGATATCCCTGGAGCAATCTGTTGATCAGAAAAAATATTCAAGTATTGCTCCTTAGAGGAACAGGAATGTCTCTTTAAAAGTCTGAGCATTTTCCAGGGCTAGGTGGACTCTAGTTAAGCAGTTATGGGAAATTTTCATTTTTAACAGCAGCAACTTTATAAATACTTGTACTAAAAGATGTGTTAGAATTATTTAAATGGTATCATTGGAAAAATCATACAAGACATTTATTAGTCAGTCTGCCAGGTGCTTGTTCGAAACACTTGGACGCAATCCCCACCTGCGTAGAATTTCTGAGAACTTGTTAACAAAAATAAAGACGAGCTGTTTCTCTAATTAGACTATATTGTGGATATGTAAAAACAAACTACAACAATTTAGCAACTAAAGAAAAGAATGGTTTTTGTTTTGACACTTCACATTACTAGGAAGAACATCTGTGTATCTAATTTTCTGCAATGAGCAGTTAATGGCTAAAACATAAATCATCTAATTAAAAAAAAAAAAGTGATAATGATGATCCTACTTGGCTTCCAACGTATTTTAGTCATTTTTTAGAGTTTTTTTCTCCTTCCATACTGATTAAAAGGTGCACTATATTGTTGCTGTGTTATAATCACTTTAGCATTTTTAGTATTTAATAACTGTTTCTGTATTCATTTCAGTTTGTGATGATGATCCCAGCATGTTATAATGATTTGCATCACAGTTCTAAATGAGAATTGATTTTGTTTGCATGGGTAATTTCTCAGCAATTCCCCTTAATTTCAAGATGAATGTGTTTTTCAATTTTTCCAATTATGTAAAAAACAAACAAACAGGGCCCGTCCCCGTCCCCCCTGTGGAATCTCTCAGAGTTCTTAAGATCTTTATATCAATCTGCTTTCAATTAATTGTCTTTAACTCTGTGGGAGATTGTTAAGCACCAGCAGGATGCACTGAGGCTGTGAAGTCTCCTCAGAGGTTTTAGAAACTTGGTTAGACACAGCCGTGGTAAACTTGCTCCTGGTTTGAACTAGATCTACAAAGATCTACTAGATCTGGCCTTAAGACCTCCCGCCCAAACTGAATCTTTCCATGACTTTATGAAAACTGTCATTAATCAGATTATATATCAGCACCATTGTACATTGAAATTTAGAGGGAAGCAATTTGCACAATTCAGTCAAATAGGCAAACAACAATGAATATTTTAAAATAGCCACATTTTTTAAAGTCTGTCACATTTGTGCATGTGTGGTTTTTGCATATATACATACATGTGTGTACATTTCTTTCTATCAGTACATGTATTTGTACGAGTTCTATGATGTTAAAACACTCCTTTTTATACACCAGATTTTGGTGCTTAATACGCTAATATTTTTGAAAAAATCTTGATATTTTTATTTTATTTCCAGTTCATTTTAATGATATTTCAGTGTGATTTAATTAATGTAGTCGTCATCATCATCATCAACATCATCATCAAGTAAAGGCTAACACAATGAAGATTGAAACTAGAGCTTGTCCACAAATGAAAAGTTTTGATTAAGAAAAATAAATAGCCTATTCAAAAAGAATAATATTTTATTTCCTTTAGAAAAACAGTTGATTGGATTTCTTTTTTTAAATGCTTTTGACTTCTTAGTTATTCTAAATAAAATTATCAAGAAATTTCTGGTTCCAATAATGCATGTATAAATGGAATAAAAAACTATGATATATACAGAGTTACAGCTGCTGGTGCATTTATTGGAAACCAAATATGAATCATGTATGCAGCTAATTATAGAGAAAATAATGCTTTCGTGGTGAATTTCATCCTATCACCATCTGTTACATCTTTCAAAACAGGTTTTTAATCCAGAAGGTGCTTTTACTTGGAATGATGACAAATGAATGTGTATCTTTATTACAGGACATATAAATTGCATTACAGCCTTAATACATTAGAATAGCATATAATGTCAAATTCTTGTTTCTTGCTTGCATAAAATCCCTACTGACTTAAAGTTCATTACAGCCAAAATACCTCTGGAAATCACACCCAGCACATGCAATGCAACATACAGTATTGAAAGCACAATCTGTTCCTAGAAGTTGACATATGAAATACTTCCTAAAAGTTGATTTTGAGTTACAGGAATAGATGTTTTTTAATGAAGTGAAGCACTTAATGAGTGTCTCAGTTCTGAGCAGTTTTAATGCCCTAAAAGATTTTTATTTTTAAAAGCATCCTTCCCTGAAGTCTGTGTTTCCATCTTCCCTACAGATCATTGTTATGTTTAGGGATGAAATGACACTTGTGCCTGTCAAACTATTGGATTCAGCAAATAATATTCAATGCAATCCATCTGCTGTCTGTTTAATTATTTTCTTTCTTTTATTAACAACTAAAGAATAATACAAATCCATTTTTTAAGAATTGGATACTTAGGATACATTTTGCATAGTTTTTCCAGCTGAAGCTCTGATTTCAGGCTGGAACTTTACGAGCTTCAAGCTGATGAAGATACTCTGCTCCTCAGAATGTGAACCTGCACTGTTCTGTGTTCTAGAAGTGATTTCCATCTCAAGGTCTTTGGGGGGAGGTCAGGGAGGAAAACTCTAAGGAATGAAGATTATTTTAAATGTTAGAGATAATAATATTCTGCTTAACTTGTGAAACCATTTGCTTAAGAAAGTGTTAAGACATGCTTAATTTAAAAGTGGAAAAAATAATCCTACTTGAGCCTGATAAGGCCTGAAGTCTTATCAGCTACATTGCTGGTAGAGAGCTCTGGGATGGAAAGGATTAACTCACCTGCTTCATTTCCTGCAAACTAAGCTTGCAAAAGAGCCCTCAAGAGAATCCGATCACAAAGCTGTGTACTGGACTTGTGTCAGCTGTGCCACGTTTGCCAGGCACCTGCAGCATCAGTCCAGGCAGCACAGATAGAATCAAATGGATGCTGCAGAGATTATATTTTGTCGTGTTCTGCTCTAAACATCTGCTTAGCATTTCAAGTACATTGATCCTACATTCTAGAGAGGCTGCTTTCCTTCTCATTCAAGATAAATTTAAGGAAAAAGCATTGGTTGCTGTGCACGTCACTGCAAATAAGGAGGACTCTCTTCCTCTCTCACACACATCTAGGTATGCATTTTAATGTGAGATGAATTATTGAATTTAGCACCTAAAATATTAACCTTTGATAAAACTTCAAAAGAATTTAAACTATGTGGCCCAAGGACTTCAGGATAATAATAAATAAATCTTTGCCACAAACCTAAGGTCTGGTCCATCCACTTTCTTACTCTGATCTCAAAAGAAAACATAAATCTTCTCACACAGTTGTTATATAGATATATTTTAAAATTTTTGCCATGTCCCTTACCCCTGCCCTTTGTGGAATAGAATAAACTCTTTGACTCATGCTCATGTCCGTGCCCCCTCAGCTAGTGTTAAAAATTAACTCTCTAACAGGTTCTCAAGGCCACTTTTTGTACCCCTGCTAGAATGTACAACATGAGAAAAGCAAGAATAATTCTAAGGATTTAAACTTAGAGAGTATCAAGTAGTGAATGCTCTTAATAAACAAACCAGAGCCTGTGTTAGGATAACGGCAGAAGTTCACGGAAATTTCTTTTTGACTAGAGAAAAATGCTATTTCTACCTCTAACTTTGGAGCTTCCTGAATCACAAACATGAGAGAGATATCAGGTACCCCAGAGATTCTCCAGATTATTTGAGGCAATGCATTAATTCCATTGACCATAACCTCCTTGGATTGTGAGGTTTGGGAGAAAGGCTTTCCTCTAATTTCCTGTAATTTCCACTATTAATCCTTTACTTAATTAATGCACTGACCTTCTTTCAAGACAGCTAGATAAATAAAACTTAATTTAGACATTGATCAACTGAATGAAATGTAAAGCATTGTATTGGCACTGCACCAAAGAGCATCAACTGAGAAACTGCACAACATAATAAAACAGTCAGAAATAAAAACATTCCATCACAATTCCTGTAGAATTACTCTGGGTTTTTAAAGTATAATTATGTCTAAGAAAAAAAAAAGAAAGGTAGAGAAAAAATCTCAGAGATATTATTAATCCCATGATCTGGGAAAAATATTAAAGAATGTGGAAAACAATCACAACACTTTGCAAAAATTTTGGTAAAAATTGTCTAATAAAGGCAATATAGAAAAATAAAAGTCAATCTATACTTGATTTAGCATATATACTTCTTGTTAAATCACTTGCATTTAGAAAAACCTGTTCTTTGTAAACTCCAGTCCCCTCCAGCTCAATAACAGATTTTATACTTACTTGGGGAGGCAAGTACCAGTTTTCCCATAAATTTCATCTGCCCCTTAGGCTTCAATCTCTTTGAGACACTTTGCAATTTTAAGATGACAGACAGAATATCATGAGGCAATTTGGCAAAAATAATAAAAAAAAAAAACAGTCGTAATACTTGCATAAGGAAGTGTTATAAAAGTAAATTGTTCCAAAGTTGTTGAGAACAGTTTGCATGTACACAGCAAGAAATAAATACTTTTCCTGAAGGGAAACTATTTTGTGGTACAATTTTTCATTGTTTACTTTAATAATAATCTTTGTTGTTGTTATTATCGTTATTATTAACTTGTTAGTCTTTATTCACTTAAGGAGTATATGCAAAGTAGATTGGTGGACAAAAAATAATTTCCTCAAACTCTAACCAAGTCTTCACAAAAGCTGGCAATTTTTTTGAGATTGACATCACTGCTATGAAAAATTACAAAACTGTGGGCAGTCTTCACTTATCTCACACAGATAAAGGAAAGAGAGGAGCAGAAAAGGAGTTGCAAGTTTTTGTCTTATGATTTTTTTTTATTCTATTCTATTCTATTCTATTCTATTCTATTCTATTCTATTCTATTCTATTCTATTCTATTCTATTCTATTCTATTCTATTCTATTCTATTCTATTCTATTCTATTCCATTCCATTCCATTCCATTCCATTCCATTCCATTCCATTCCATTCCATTCCATTCCATTCTATTCTTACACACTCTGGGAAGTTACATCAATGTCCTTTGGCACAAAATCACACAATTGCAGAGAAAACCAACAAGGCTGGGGAAGCTTCTGGAATGTAATGCCCATGAGGAGTGGCTGAGGGAGCAGGAGTTGTTCAGTCTGGAGAAAGGAGGCTCTGGGGAAAGAGACCTTGTTGCTCTGCACAGCTGCTTGACAGGAGGTGGTAGTGAGGTGTTGGTCAGCTTCTTTCTTTGAGAGCTACTGATAGGACAAAGGGAAATGGCATCAAATTGAACCAGGGAATGTTTAGGTTGAGTATTAGGAAGAATTTCTTCACTGAAAGAGCACCTAAAGCATTGGAAGAGGCTCCCAGGGAAGTGGCAGAGTCATCATCCCTGTGTTTAAGTGTTTGAAAAAAAACCGATGGATGTGGAACTTTGTAATGTTTCAGTGGGCATGGTGGTATGAAGTCAAAGGATGGACTTGATTATCTGGAGGTCTTTTCCAGATCCTGTATTAATGATTCTTTATTAATGATTCCATGATTCTATGAAAAGTGCTGAGCCCAAGTGACACCCAGTGACCTGCAAGACAAGCTTTTATTTTAGAAATGTAACATAAAAAAAGAAAAAAACTAGAACCTAGATAAGAGCTTTGGGAACATTTGTTTCACTGAAATTCCTAGAAAATCTCAATGGAGCCACTAAAAATTAAAGTTATAGTCACAAGGTGAGATTTTTCAAAAGTTCAATTGACACATAATTTTTAAAGCCAGGTTCGGAAAGGTATTTATCTGGAGAGAGACAGAGATTTTGTGAGTCACTAGGACTCATACAAGAGTTGTATACTTGACATTTTATAAACACCTGCTAAGTGTTTTTGTGCAGTTTTGATGAGTAATTAAAATTAAATTTTAATTATTTTTTTAAAAATTACAGACCCCCAGCCTTTTAACTCAGATTAAGCCCAATTAAGAAAACCCAATGTCAGATGATCTCATATTTACAACTGCACAAAATATACAGTCTAGATTTTCCTGTCCTGTATGTGTATGCATGAGTGATTATATATGCAAAAATTCTGTACTTAGAATATAACATTGAATGCCTTTCACTGGTATATTTCTTTTAACGTTAAAGAGGATCTTCTTCAATCTCAAAAACATTTTTTATGTTCAACAGTGTGTGCCATAAACACATAATGATTTTATTTTTCTCCCTCAGTTGCCATTAATTAACTATCATTAACATTCTTCAATGGAAAAGTTTAATTGAACAGATCTTATTGTAGGAGTGTCTGTATGCTCATCTGAGGATACATTAATTTAGTTTCATAAATATTGTGCAATGCATCTACAGGATAACTGGAAGGTTACATTTTCGTTGTTTTTTTTTTTTTTCAGCAAGTGGGTAAAATGAATTATTAAAGGACCTAAAAACCTGAGTTCTGAAATCAAATATTTATGTATATATTTAAAAATATTACTAGTTCAATTGACAGTACTTCTGTCACCTTCTGTATTAAAAAAATGTTCAGCAAAACATTATGTTCCATGACTCTATCTGCCTACAATTTTAACTCTAATATTTCTTATTAAAGTGACATATGTCATAATGACTTTTCCGCCACCTGTTCAAAACTTCAACAAGGAAATCTTTAAACAGGAAATTTATTAAATTATGCCTTTCACAGTAATTTCTCTGAAAGGGAAAAAGGAATGTGCTGTAGGCTTCTCTTTATTCCACAAGATGGAGCTCAATGCCTGTACTACAATTCTGCAACACCTTGAGAGGTGGCTTTTGTCATTTTGCCATTCTCTTATGGGAATAAGCAACAACCAGAATAAGCAGTGTGATGCCATGGTCCTCTACTTATAGATGAAAGAAATGTCTGCACAAAACAGTGTTGTGATTTTACAGCAATGTATCCAAGTATACACTTTATGAAATTAAGATTTAAAGATTAAATGCGGTTTTATTGGAGTAGCAATATATTATTAACCAGATGACATTTAGATCCGGAGTCCAGCACTTATTCAATAGAACAACACAATGATTTGCCATACAGGGAGTTTTATGCTGGGTAGACGTAATGATTTCATCTTTGATACAAAAAAAAGAACTTGACTCTTCACACAAAACTGAAGTCCAGAATATAAATTACATCCTCTAACACGTATCAACTAGAGTTTTTCTCTGAATACCATGTTTCATTAAAATATACTCAAGGGTTGCCAGATTATTCTGCACACACAAATCAAAGTGTTCTTTTACAGCAATACCTGAGAACCACAGAAGCACATTTGGCTGGGAAGGACTTCTAGAGTTTATCCAGTCCACCTGCTACAGCAAATCAGATCAGGGAGAATTTCATATAGTGCTGGTTATTTTTAATAGTGTGTCCAGCTTTCTGAAAAGTTATGACAATCTGTAATCCTGACTATTCAGTTAAAAATATGAGCTTTATACTTCCAGTATTTGAATGTAACTTTTTAGTGGAAACATCCATCTTTCAGTTGCAGGGTAAAGTGTTGGCACACTGTGAATTACTGAGCACAAGCAAAATGTGTGAAGTAGATCAAACTGAGACGGAAAGCTTTTAAATTTCATTAAAGGACACATCTAAAAGCCTACGCAATGGTGTATGCTGCTCCGGTACCTCTTCAGCGCAAAGAATCACACAGACAAGAAGATTTTTAGCCTTGACAATTATGTCAGTTAGAACATCTTTAGAATCCAGAAACCTCATTCAACTGACATACAACTAAGGCAATATCATTCAACATTGCAACTAATTTTACAAGTTATATATGGCTTCAGAGAACTTTCATCATGTTGGATTACCAGTTACTTTTGCTTCTGTGAGCATAGTGGCTGAGATCCAGAAAAATCCAATTTCAGATACACAGAAAAGAAAAAAAAAAATATCTGTCAAAGCTTTCTTTTTCAAAAGTTTTGACGGCTCACAGATGCTGCAGTAATGTCTACCTGTTCCTCAGTATTTTTATACATCTCTCATGTTATCCACATCCATGTTCAGAATAAATACACCATGCAAACTTCTCATACTGTAGTACTATACCCACTACCTTTATATTTCTACAGACTCAAGATACTTAGGCTTTTTTTCTGCTTTACTTTGTTGCTCTCCTTTTCAAACTAGTAAAAATTCAGATTCCCACACCCATATTTTTTTCAATGAAATCTCTGATATGCTCCTTAACAAGTGCCATCCTGCATGCCTGTTATTCCCATTACATTTATCTATCCTCCTCAAAACCTTCACCACTCCTGGGCTGTTTCGCCATTTCTATGGCCATTTCTATTGTTATCCTTTTCCATTCTCTGGGACATTTCCTCCGTCCTTAGAATAAAATACAATAAAATAAAATGAAACAAAAATACAGCCATGCACAGCACTTTTACTGACATACAATCTTCTGATTTATGGAAACTGAAATATTTTATCTTTTCATTTCACCAGACCAGACCAGGTTGTTGGTACTGGGATGTTGTATTGCGTTATTTTATTGTTATTAGATGGTTTGTTCTATTGTTTGTACCCCCCCCCGTTATAATTCAGTTGCCCTAATTCCCGCCTTCCCTTGATCAATCAACCCAAGCCCCAACCCACCTTCCAGTACCTTCCCTGTCCCTCACTCTAGTCCCTGCCCCGGAGATTGTCAATCCCTCCTAGCCCCCCCTATCCTTCTAGTATCTTCTGTATCAGTCATCCCCTTCTTAGCATATGATTTGATGTTACATGTATTTCCCCGCCTATGTTTCCCCCTATTGGTTGCATGTGTAATCAGCCCTGCCTTATGTTACACCCCAAACTGTAGCCATTGGGTGCTGTATTGTACCTTCCCTTGGGGGAGGGCCCCTATTTAAGTTGCTGTACACCTGTGTTCCCTGCCTTCTGCGGTTCCCTTCCCCCGATCCCGATTGTCCTCTCTCCCTCAATAAATCCCGCTTCCCCGGAACCTCAGAAGGACTCTGTCTCGATCCTTTGCTCCTCCCCGGACGCGTGTACGGCCGTGAGGGTTCAGAGCCCTACCCACATTCCGGGTTCCCCTGAATCCTGGAAGTGGGCCACTCTCGGCACTGGTCTCGCCTTCAGGAGCTAGCTGGGCGAGTCGGAGCGGGGTGGAGAAGGCGGGCCGTGTCACTGGGACACTCCCCTCATCATTCCCTGCAAACCCTCTCAATTCTCCTTTCATTTTCAGAAGGAAAAAGAGGAAGTCTCCTCTTTTCTTTGCAGCTGCTACCATGTCCTATCACTGCCAATCATCTCACTACATTTCGGCTTTCCTCTCTAATTTCAGCCTCAATCTCTCTGCTTCCCTCAGCATCCTGCACTTTTCCATGGCTTCTTTGTTAAATGATCCATTTGATCACTTTCATTTCCTTTGCCCTGATGCTTTACTTCAGCTCTCTGACTTGCCAAAATGTTCATCTTTTATATTTCATACTTTCATTAAGCATCTCTCTTTTTCTGTCTGACTTTTCTCTTGCTGTGTTTTTCTCTTTCTAGCTACGACTTATTCTGTCTCATCACTGATCATCAGGCTTCACCATCTTCCCTTGTGACATTGAAGGCAGTTCCTTTTGACAGCACTGATTTGTGCCTTATGATTACATCCTGCTGGATTTTTCTTTTTCATTTCCTGGGATGGCACTGATGAGCATTTCTTGAATATGCCTAATCATTTAGATTCTTCAAAATAGGCCTCCTCTTTCAGCCCCAGAGTTCAAAAAAAGCGTGTTTTCACTTGGAATACATTAAATATTTTTTTCCAATTTTTTCTTTTGATGTTTATATAAATCATTATCTTCTCTTTTCCTTAGATGTCAAATTCTGGAAAGAGTGATATTTTCAATTCCAAATGAGAAAGATTGTGTAGACAATTGTTTACGGCTTCTGGCCCCAATGTATGCATTATATAATGGTGAAAATATTATTAGATCAAAGAAATAAATTTCCTTCATACTCAGGTGAGTATCCCACTTTGTGGATTGCACAGCATTTTTTCCTGACTTTCTCACATCTGCAGTGGTTCATTTAATTTCCCAATGCTAAGTGTAACAGCCTTGAAATTTACATGGGGATATCATTTATAAATAGAAGCAGGACACCACAGAATACCTTTCTCTGTGTTACTTCATGAAATGCTTAATGAGATAAATAATAATTTCCCATAGAAAGTGAGAAATCTGGGTACACAATAACTCAAGAGAGAAAGGAAATAAATGAAGGACTCATTTGTGGATAGTGGGATAAAAAGGAGTCCTCAACTGAGTAATAATGTTCTTAGATTCCTAATTATCAGGTAATGTTATAGAGTGAACTAGACTCAGTTCAACTAATTGCACTGAGTGCCATAAAGTGAAGAAGTCAAATGCTTTTTGTCAATGTGACAATTCACTTTTCAGACTGCATATTCTTCCAGAGAAATTCTTCAATAGACATAGCTGAAGATGATGTCTGATTGGTTCCATGTGTGGTTAATAAAACAAAAAATTATATTATGAACATTGAAAAATAAGAACAAGGATCCATTGTCTTATAGTGAGAACTGGAACAGACTCTGAGTCATGTATCCAGCAAGGGTTCATAGTGCTACTGCTGCTTCACTTCACCTGCCTAAGTAGCATTTGATACTGTTCATACTGTCACATAACTGGCATATTTGTTTGATATGGGAAGCCATGGATAAAAAAAAGAGGAAAATAGATATTAATATTTCAAGATAGTATAAGTATCCTTTAAAAACATTATATCCTTGTTTTAAAGTGAAAGGAAAATAGACTTATCCAACAGAGCAAGTCAGAAGAAAAGTATTGAAGAACGTAGTAAATTAAGCCCATACAATATTGGCTACCTTAACAGCTGTAAAACTCCTAAGATGTGTGTGGTATGACTGTACACAGTTATCTGTCACTTTTCTCACAGTCATAATAAAACCTATAGTTCCAAATAGCGGCAGAATGAAAAATAATTTGATTTTTATTCATTATTTCGCTCTCTTGAATTCATTGTCTTTTTGTGATTTTTTTTTTTCTCAAAATCCGGAAGCGTCAGGAAATGGAATAAAGGAGTTTGAAATGGCTTGTTTGGAATTCTTGGTATTTCATTCATTACTAAAAACAAATTGAATTTTAACATGTCTTGATACAAAGAGAAAGATTCTCAACTCTGAGGCAATGAGTGGGATTAAGCATCTCCTAAATGGAACATTTGGAGGTAACTCAGTAGCAGATATGTTCACACCTCACATTCCCGCATCAAACTCTGACTTTTCTTAACTCTATTTCATACTCACCAAAGCAGAGCAAACAAACAAGCAAAAGGTGTCTTTGGCAGCAGATCTTAGCTCTAGTTCCTGCCTAGGCAGTGCAGTGAAAAGCTGTATCAGGCACTTCGGTCTTCTCTCTCATGAGCACACGTAGATTTTGTTATGCCTGAAATATTGATCACATTGTTACTGCACTCGTGCAAAACACTGACTTGGTGGAAAGAGTGGAGGTACAGCATGACAGCTCCCCTACATTTTTCACCCAAAAAGATGTTGCATCAGAATTAATTTGATTAACAAGAACATACTAAGATCCTGCTAGAGCTGAAACACTCCAAAATGGTGGTGACTGCTTGCTTTTCTCATTAGATTCACAGTGCCTCAAGGTGTGCCCTTTGATACAGGTTTAAACTTCTCAGCAGGTCTCCAACTGCTTTTGTTACAACTGTATGAATAAAAATGAGCAGAAACCACAATGAATGACCTTTCTTTTGGTCACTGTTTATAATGACTTTATATGCTTGAATAATTTCAGTCATTCACTGCTGAACTTAAACCACACAACAGAAAAGGGCAGGGGAAGGAAAAAAAACCAAAACATCATTTCATCCCTTTTGATGTGAATGTGACTTTTTGTTCCAAAGTTACCAAAGTCATGACAGTCAAGATGATAATTACAAATTTTAAATAAGTATTCTGAAATCAAAATTAGATGAAAAAAAAAAAACGAGTAAATTGTGCCACTTCCTTCCAGAACACAGTAGGGAATTAAAAAGGTATAGAATCTTTTGGGGGATTGATATAAATATATCCTCATATGGTAATAACCCTTCCCTTCCCTTCCCTTCCCTTCCCTTCCCTTCCCTTCCCTTCCCTTCCCTTCCCTTCCCTTCCCTTCCCTTCCCTTCCCTTCCCTTCCCTTCCCTTCCCTTCCCTTCCCTTCCCTTCCCTTCCCTTCCCTTCCCTTCCCTTCCCTTCCCTTCCCTTCCCTTTAGAAATGGCATTGTTTAGCATTTAAAAAAATTCTTGAGTAATTTTTTTAAAATCTGTCATTTCAAAAGTTCTACTTCAAAAATTTAAAACACCTTTATTATTTTACTTAAAAATCAAATAAAAGAAGCATAAATCTAGATATTGTCAAAATTGGGCTCTTCAGAAACTCTGGCATCAGATTGTCTCATGGATGGAGTTATGCCACAGAGTTCAGAAGAAATTCTTGTCACCACATGGAAATATTAAAAGGTTTTTCACCCTGGCTCATCTTTCAGCTCTCAGACAGCCAAACAGCTGAAAACACAAGGTCTCCTCTACTGTGTGTTTGCAACACCAAAGTCAAGTAGGTTTTTTCCTACTGTGAATCCCTATGAGTGAGGTGAAGAAAGATAAATAGAAACATACATGAATCAGCAAAGAAAAAAATAGTAAGGAATTTGACTGTTTATGCAAACATATAATGAATATTGATGTTCATGTGTGAAGGAAACAGAAAATTCCTTCTTGGTTTTATGATCATCTTATTGGACCTAGGTTTCTTGCTTCTCAGGAACTCAACATATGTGAATCAGGTTTTTTTTGTTTGTTTGTTTGTTTTCCTGGTTTACTTTTAAATGTAGATTTTCTGTGGGGCAGGGACAGCCAATTGTATGGAGGATGGAAGATAAATTGGAGTCTTATAAATAATGAACAAAGAACAGATTTTGAAAAATATTTTGATATTTAAATTTTATAGATTTACCTATTTGAATGGAAATCAAATACATAAACACCTTTGGAAATCTGTCCCAGAAATTTATAATGTATAATCAGGTATAGCTAAGAGGAATGAATTAAGAGATTTGATTGATTAAATTCTCAGTTGCTGCTAAACTAATTATTTTGCTAGCCAATATTTTAATGAACCTGGGATTTAAAATACAAAGAGGTAACATACGGAAAAAGAAAGTAATGTGTTAAAGGAAAAGTAATTAATAACATGCAAACTCAGTACTCAGTTTGGTTTAAGACACGACCTGCCTATTCCCCTAAACATCCTTTCCACCCATTGGCTCCCTAGGCAGCATGCAGGCACCAGGCAGCCAGGGTGGACAACTCCAGTATGGCAGCCAGCCTGCTTCAAGCAGAAAAGCTTGTTTGGAGCCACAATTAGATGGACACACTTTTAGTTGGGATGATGATTATTAGTAAGGTTTGCATTGAGAAAAACATTTATATAAAAGGTATTGAATCTCTGACTTAGACCTTATCTGCTGGCATAGCTGTGACCTTTATATGGCTTTTAGAGTCTGTGCATATATTATCAGTACACAGTCTTCGATCATATAACCAGAAAGGCTTTTAAGGTAGATCAAAGAGAGGGCACCATAAGAGGTGACCAAGAATGAACATATGCCTCAAATCCACACCAAATGCATATAAACTATCTCTGATGTGTTTATCCGGATGGATACAGAGGATTCAAAACTAGAGCAGTATCACTGGTTTGATTTTCAGATTTTTGTGAGTTAATTAAGTAATTCAGGAGGCTCTCAGAAGGCTGAACATAGATAGTAGCTCAGTGACCTACGCAAACTTTACAAGAAAACTCGAGGCAAACCAGCACACAAGTTCAGATGTAAACCATTATTTATTGATTATTTCTATAGCTGCATGTTATCCATCTAGGCTGATGCAGGAATCTGCACTTTTGAACTAAGTAATCATTAACAAATCACCAAAATATTGGTGATGGAAATACTGGAATGTGTTACTCACTGGTGTAAGCAAGTGCTTGAAATTACATGGTATTTACAGGATGCCAAAATCAAGACAGTTCCTCATCTCTGAAGGACAGGATATATTTGATTTTGGTCTCCCAATGTATTTTTTAGATTCCTGTAAGACTGCCTATTTAACTCCAGTCTTTTGTGTGCTTGTTTCATCCTACTTCACTTACTTAACATCCACTTTCCTTCTTATAAATATAATATTTCATTCTTCTGAAGAGTACTCAACATTCAGAATGAAAATTCATTTTTCTCAAGATTATTTAAGAAGTGGATAAATATGTTAGCATAAAACAGGGAACACGATGTACTTACATTTTATTTTCAGCCTTCTATTTTCCAGTAATTATTTGCCAAGGAATTGGTATTTTATCCAACAACATAAGTTTTTAACCTTAAAGTAATACTGATACAAATATTTATATATTAAGCATCAAGCTTATCTTGCAACATACAGATGTTTCAATGTAAACAGTTTAAATGTCTTTTTCTGGGAAAGTAGGATAGGGGGTGGCATGCAAACTAAAGAAAAGCAAATAGCAACAGAAAAATGAAACCTTTCTTGATATCAAAGAAACAAATAGTTTTTCCTTAGTTCTAAAATGTATCTCACAATTATCTGTTCCTCTGTGTAAATGGCTCAGTCTTTTAAATAAAAATAACATTTTCCTCCTTTGACAACATTTCTCTCCTTTGATCAGCGGTTTATATGAATTTGAACTTTTTAACTTCCAGTGTACCATGCTGTCATTATTCCTTCTTGGGAAAACGTTTGATCTTCATAAGAACATGCTGTGGTTTGAAAATAATGACCTTGGATTAAATAAAGAAAGCAGAGCCATATCTGAAAGCATGCAGAACAATGTGCTTTTACCTCCAGGTAATGTCGCATTAGTTGCTCTGTGCTCAGCAGGAGCTGAAGGCTTACCCAACATATTTGCTTTGAAAATTTCACAGATAACATTAATTTGGAAAACTGCTAGTAACCATGCAGGAAGGCAATAACAGAACTATAGTAAATGGCATACTTAAGTAAGCAAATAAACATATTTTAAAAAATAAATAGTCCTATTTTTCTGTTCCCACTTGGTTATATGTTTGTATCTGCATTTGCTTTGGCCAATAATTTATACTGATTTCTAACTCTGACATTTATGTTTATTCCATGGAGTAAAAGCTTCTGAAATATATTTTTCTTCTGAGAAACCCTTACTGCCTATCTTCTCCATTAGAACCATTGCTAAATCATTTTTCCTTCCTTCAAAACTCATCTTTCCATTGACTCCAATATACATTAAGATCTTCAGGATTCATTTTCTGTAAACATTGAGACATTTATTATACTGGCAAAATGCAATGGAAATTAAATGTGGATATGACTTAGACATGCTAGTGAAAATTATTGCCTTTTTTAATGTAACAATCAGAGCTCAGAAGGAAAGATTCCACATCAGTAATTCATGAACAAACCACAAAGAGAAAAAAATATATCTGAGAAAACTGTGATCTGCTAATGCATGTTACAGGATCAGTATGAGAGTCTGAACTTGACTGAGTGAAATATGGACTGGGAATGTTTATTTTGCTTTCTGTCCAGTTCCTTTTCAGCTGCATGACAATCTTACTGTGCCATTCATTATATCATGGTTGTTTCTCTGGCTTCTGGCAAGATATATGCCACAAAAGGAAGAGTCTTGTTTTATTTTGTTAAAAGCAGTTTCTGGACCTAGACATAAAAGAGCTTTTAAATAATTAAAAAAAAAAATTAAGAGTTTTCAGTAAACCACATAATTATAATAAATTATACTTTTTCATTTTCTCCTTTAATATTTCTGTAACATTTGTTGATAATAGTATGATAGGAATGAGCCAGAGGAAGGGCCTGGCATAAAGTCTCTTCCAGCTTTGTATTTCCTATTGCAAAGTTTGAAGATCGACAAATGGGTGATGTGACACAGTAAGACGAGTCTTTTGTTCAGATCTACTCTTGCAGAGCTGCTGCTTTTATTTCCCTCGTTACCATTCTGTCTATCTTATCCAAGATTGCTGCCACAGGTTACAGTAGAAATTTCAGAGAGACTTTAATTCCTTCCATCATATTGTTTCAAAAATGTACTTTTCTAAAACTGAAAAATATAGGATGATAGTATATTGAGAAGCACAGTAATTTTTTGTAAATTTGTAGGAATATATGAAGAAATACCTAAAAATGCAGAAAGTAATCTGCAATCTACTGCTACAAGAAAACTTAGGAGCAAACACATTCTTGTAAGTTTAAAAAATGTGGATTTAACAGATATTTTTTGAATGGGGTGTTTATATGCTGTTGTAGTTTTTTAGTGTGACTTTTATCCCTGCAAGTAATGATTCTTATGTCTCAGGTTATGAATCATCTTTTCCACATAACTATGACAATAGTATTCAACAATTCTCTGTGTTGTGTGGAAACCAGCTTAATAACTGTGCTGTCACAGATATCAGATCATGTTAAATCCTAACACTGTCTTAGTATTAAACATTGCCTTCACGACTGTTAAAAGAAACAATCAGATTAAGGAAAAAACAAAAAAAAAGCTGCAGATCATTCATGGAACTAAACAAAATTTATCAGCAAACCTTAAACATATATATTAGGCCGCAAAGTTTTTAAAGGATTATTTTGCAGTAACATGTAAATATTTAATTCCTAAATTCTACTAATTTTTGTCTTTAAATAAGTACTATCAGGGACACTCAGTTCCAGCTTTGTACATTAATGAGCACCTTGAAAAGCAGTCTTCATTTAATCTAAATTTAGATATCTACCTTAGATACGGTAAGAAAACAAGCTTCTTAAATAACACCTTTTTTATTTCTCTGTTCAAGAAATATAAGAAAATTTTACAATAATTTATTTTTAATTTATTTTCTTACAATGAAAACTTCAATTAAGTGGTTTCTCCTAGAAGGGTTTTCAATGGGCAATAAGAGGGAAAGAGAGAGAGAGATTGAGAGTTCCTCTAAATTTCCTAAAGGTCCTTAAAGTTGGAGGCATTGCTTATATCTATTTTCATATATAGTCTGGATTGACCTTGGCTGCATTCCAGGTGCCCAGATGGTAAAACACAGATGTTATACCACTCACCCTCCATCAAAAGGGCAAGAGAAAAAAAAAGTATCATTAAAAGTTTGTGTATGAAGATAAGAACAGGGAGACAACTAACCTATTGCCATCAGGGACAAAACTTGAATGAGGGATAGTAATGTATTTCATTTCATTTCAAGTGATTCCAACAAAACATAGTAGTGAGAATTAAAACTAAATTCAAATCCCCTTTCCCCCACCCCTCCTTTCCTTCCAAGCTCAGCTTGTCTCTGACTCTTCTACCCCATCAGAGCTGAGGGATGGGGATGAGCAGTGGAGGTTGCAGTCAGTTCCTGCCACTGTGTCTGTGACTCTTCCTCATCACACTCAGGCTGCAGTTCTTCAAGAACTGCTCCAGAATGGGTTCTTTCCGTGGGGTACAATCCTACAGGAACAGGCTGATCCAGTGTAGGATCCTGCAGGCACTGCAGGTGGATATCTGCTTCCCCTGGGACCCCTTTGGGCTGTGGGGGGACAGCCTTCCTCACCACAGCCTGTGCCCCACTCTGCCAGGGAATCTCTGCACCTCCTCCCCTCCTTCTTCACGACCCTTAGTGTCTCCAGGACTGCTTCTCTCACTTATTCTCACTCCTCTCTCCCAGATGTTTTGGCACTGTTTTTTTACCCTATCTTAAACATATTATCACAGAGATGCTACCAATGCTGCTGAGAGACTCAGCTTCAGCCAGCAAGGCGTCTTTCTAGGAGCCAGCTGGAATTGACTCTAACCAGCATGGGGGCAACTTCTGGTATCTTTCCACAGAAGCCACACCTGCCATCCCCAGTGTTCTCAAAATCTAGCCACATAAACCCAATGCATTACTTAAATCCAAAAGTACATATTTTTTCTTATGCTTTATTTTTTTTTCTACTGGATTTTTTTAAAAGTAATTATGTTTGCTATTTTCACTTTATATTGACTCGTGATTAATCAGAAAATGTTGAAATTATCCTTGCATTATAATATTTGTCACTCGAATCTGAATGATAAAAATACAATAATTTGGAGGACAAGTTAGTTTTAGGTTTAATTTTGGAAAAAAAGACTGCAAATAATATTGAAATAGAACACATGGGAAGTAAATGTTGAGTTGAATGTCGAATCAAATTAATCATATACTCAGGAAAACTGACATAGATACACTGTAAATTTGCTAATTCCTAATTTTGACTACAAATTATTAGTGCTCAGGGAAAAGGAAAAAAATGAGAGATGACAACAGAAAATTGAGTCTGCAGACTAGAAGTCAAATGATGAAAGAATAGTGGAGCAAGAATGGTAAACTAAATTAGTGGTAAATAAACAGGGATTAGCAAAAGCAAGCTTTGCTTCCACAAAAAAAAATAAAAAGCTTTTTCTTCTGTGTACTTTTTTTAGAGCTTTTTGTTTTGTATACTAAGGTGATGGAAGGCTCTAGAAACAGGAAAAATATACTGTGTAAAACATTGGCCACTCCTACAATCATGAATCATTTAACTAGAACCTACAACAACATGGGGATGGCTATAGAATACTTTGAGAAACAAAAAAAGCAAATCTTAGAATAATGTATTGTCCCTTATCTGTTTGAAGGTACATATTGGCTTTTCAATTACCTGTATCTGAATTCCAAGTGGAAATTCTTTATTACTACTGTTTAACAAAATGTGCTTTTGTAGCAAAGCTTTGCACTAACCACCATTAATCCAGCAATATTTAATGTCTTGAAAGGATTACAATACATTGGAAGATCAGAATTAAGAGATGAATTCTCATTTAATGATCTGACCCTTGGAAAGGGGAAAACTCCTATGCTTATATTCTGATTTAGTGATTTCTTTAAAATTCAGGCAATACTTACCCATGGCTTGCAATACAAACTAGATAAGGTCCAACTTTGTCTTCCTCATTTCCCATCTCTCTTTCACATTCCAATAAAAAACTTTAGTTTAGTCTATCTCTTTCTTGCTGATATAAAGAAAGGCATGTAAAACTATTTTTGGTCTGATGCATGGCAAATAACTGCATGGAATACAAAATCAGTGCCTCTTACTTGTAAAAAGCCTAAGAAATAAAAAACCAACCAAATATTATACCTATAAAAAATATTATACCACAAGGAAGCATAGACAGACTTAATCCATTATGTATTTAGTATCAAAAGGCCTATGAAAAATTACCCAGTTTCATGACAGCTGGAAGTTATTAGTGTTTTTACTAATTATACCAGATCACCATAATATCAGGCAGTGTGACACATAGACAGAACTTATGCAAACACCTTATTTTAAATCAAGTGCTTTTATGCCAATTTTCTAGAATAAAGGATGCATTTTAGCCTTATTTACTTTTTATTTGTGGCTTTTGCAAGAGTGGTTCAAGAGTTGAATTTATGCTCGTTAGTTATATCTGAAATTCCATACAAGAAATGCCAAAACCTTAGACAAACACTAAAAGAGGTCACTTTAGCCCTCTTGCACAAAAGTGAATAGCATCTGCATCTGAAAAAGAAACTGAAGGGAAGACTGATGGAAGAGTCCCTCTCACACTGGCCTTCCATCAGAGGCCAGTGGTGAAATTTACAGTCACAGAAGGCAGACAATCCTTTCATGGATCTACAGGTCAGGTGGATTGCATTCCCACGAATTGTCATTCATGTCAGCACATTTTCTCTTCCATAAAACATGAGGAAGCAGTTAGATTCAAATCTGACGCAAATTACTGGAAAAAATATCCAACCTGGGATTTATGTTCATTAGTATCTGCTTTTATTGCATCCCTGTTTCTGTCTCCCAGAATGCTCAATACTTTCAGATATTCCTAGAAACAAATAATTTTGATGTGAAGAACCTGCTGTTAATATGATATTGCCTATTATATGAGCTATGAAGATGAGGGAATTTTCACAGAAATACACCTTACTATAAATACTGCTGTAGGTTGTAGATATCAAGGGGTAACACAAAGAGTGATTTATTATGTTTAAAACTATTTTGGTAATTTTACCCAGGAAATAAGCTTGGAAATGTACTCACTATATGCCAAAATGACCAACATCAGCAGTCGTACCCTTCTCTTGGCCTAAGAGGGAAAACTTCCAAAGCCATATAAATTAAACCAGACTATCCTTAGAAGCGTTTAGCTTTAAATAACTCTCTGATTTACAGAGAAACCATTCTTTCCAGTGTGAAAACTTAATGTTCTTTAACCACAGCTTTGAGAGACACTCGGAGACCATGCCAGGCTAAATGATCCAGAAGTTTTGTACTTCAGAAGCACAGGAACCACTTTGAGCAGTTTAAGAGATTTTTTATAGTAGTTCTGTAAAAGTTCTTAGCCTCTGAATTACTCAGAACACCAAATTAAAAAACATATTTCCATTGTGCTTTTATGTAATCTGAAGAATTTAATTTTGTTCCTTTATTTTGAGTCGACCTTGCCTGGCATACCTCACAATAAAATTGAAACACTTCATCTTCATTCAGCATGTAAGCATCACCCTCTGTTCCGAAAGGAAAGAAGATCAAGATCCCTAATATTAGCTCATATTAGCCCTAATGCTAGCTATATGAGAAACAAAAATTAAATTTAGCTACAAAGAAATAATAGCTACTGTCTCAAAGAAATGGCTGTTTCATTCTCTCATTCACTTGTTTGTCTCTCAGTCTTTTTCTTATCTACAATTTAAAGGAATTTTTTTTAGAAATGAACTAAAAGTTAGATCCTCATGAAGATTAAGGATCTTCATTTTTCTTCCAACTTCCAAACTAATATATCTCCCTTTTTTGGTTTTAGAGAGGAAAACACTGAAAGGTTAAGGCAGGACCCCAAACTCAATTTGAGTTACAGGCTAATAAATGTTTGGATCACACAATCTTATCTGGGTCTTGGCAATAAAATTCTAGTTTAATGAAGTTGAGGTCAGGAAATGGAACTTGTAAAATGGAGAACTCATGCAGAACAGAGAGATGACACAGATATTGACACACTCCTTCTTTTCTTTTCTTTTCTTTTCTTTTCTTTTCTTTTCTTTTCTTTTCTTTTCTTTTCTTTTCTTTTCTTTTCTTTTCCTTTCTTTTCTTTTCTTTTCTTTTCTTTTCTTTTCTTTTCTTCTTTTCTTTTCTTTTCTTTTCTTTTCTTTTCTTTTCTTTTCTTTTCTTTTCTTTTCTTTTCTTTTCTTTTCTTTTCTTTTCTTTTCTTTTCTTTTCTTTTCTTTTCTTTCTTTTCTTTTGCCTCCATGCTTTAATGTGTTCCTAAATTACCTAAGATCAGAGTTTGTAGGCCAAGAAATCAAGATTTTTTTTATTCTAAAGAAAAATGAGAAGAGCCAGAAGACTATGATTTTGTGCAATAATGCAAAGCAGTATCTGTAGTAAACTTCTATTAAACACATAGTCTTTCAACTTCTAAAGGAAAAAATATAAGTATTTTAAACAAATTGATGTAATTGGCTGTTAGTAAACATGCAATAGGAGCTAAAACTCTGAAAGGTAATTTTCTTCTGATTTCTGGAATGGTGTGACAAAGTAGTAAGTTTTGTTCTTAGGCTTTATTTAAGTGTTTGTTTCTCATATACAGTCAAACAGTATATAGGGCTAGTGCCAGAGTGATCTTTAGTCTGGCTCAGCAGAGCCATGAAAATACTTTTATACTTGCTCATAATCCTTATCATACCCCATATAACTAAACCATGAAAGCAAAGAATAACAAAATATATAATGCCTTCACTAAGAAGTGTGTCTTGTAGAAGAATGATGCATGGGTAAAGAAAAAGCTACCTGAGGAAAAGTATGTGGGACTGGTAAAAGGCTTGTTTTTCAAAGTAGGAATAGAGACTTTTGAATAAAGTTTAATCAGTAGAACAGTGAAACCAGATCTGAATGACTCACAGCATCACCGTCGGTGCTGATCCACAATGACCTCATAGGTTAAGAACACTGTTACAAAGATTTATAAACCAACACTCCCTAAGGAGATTTAGTATCTTCACAGACAGACCGTTTATGCTTTGGGGGTACTGTAAAAGACATGCTTTGGTACAATTCATCCATAAGGTATAGAGCATGTTACTTGGGACCAGGAGCTGCCCTCCATGCTGGAGACAGACAGCTCCAATGGATCACTACAGGACATTGCTGAGCCCCTCAGCCAAGATGGTGATGCCCTTCGGCAATCATAATTAGGAAATGCCAAAATGCTGCTGCATCTTCCCTGCAGCTGGTGCAGACAGCACAAAGGAGCAGACATTTACATTTGAGCTTGTAGAGAAATCCATGCTGGAGTGGATTACCCTGAAGGACTGCAGTCCATCGACAGGATCCATTATGGAGCAGAAGAGACATGAGAAGAGGAAGAAGCTGGTATAGTGACTACAACTCACTTCTCCATCTTCCTACACCAGTCAAGGTATGACAGGTAAAGAAGCTGGGAATAGGTGTGTTAAGTTGAGCCTGGAAAGGAAAAGGAACAGGGAAGAGTGATGTTTTGATTTTTGTATTTTTTTCTCACCATTCTAAAAAAAAAATCTCTTTTAACTGGTAAGAAACAAATTAAGTTTCCCCAAGTTGAGTCTGTTGTGCATGTGAAGGTAATTAGAAAGTGATTTCCTTGTTTTTACCTTCAGCCATCTGCTTTTTCGTCTCATTTTCTGTCCCTGACCTGGTGAGAAGAGGGGAGTGAGAGAGTGTCTGGAGCGGAGTTTGACCTTCAGTCAAGTCAACCCACCACAGGTAAGAAGTCACAGCTTTAAGTCATTGCCAGAGCAGAGGAGGGCACACAACGCTAGGCTGGTGTCTATTCAGGGAGCCACCCACCACTAAATGAGACTGGTGCAAATATAAAACCTTTCATACATGAATAAACTGCTTGGCCATGTGATTTCTGTTGAAGATTTTCCAAGTAATCTTACCCGTGTTCTTGGACTCTTAACTGCAAAGTGACAAGGACAGTCTTTCACTGCAGATGAATTCAGCTGCTGAAAGGTCCTATTTACCATGTACACACTTCTATCTTTTCCTTTGCAAGCTTGAGCCCACAGGATGAGTTGGCTGACACATTCTCTTGATAGAAAATTAATCCTCTCTTCCCTCCCACATGCTGAGAAGTGTACTTTCTGTCATCAGTGAGCTGAACCAACTCATCCTTCTGGGAAGCTGCATAAAGATAGATGATACAGGGGAAGAGGAGGAAAAGGGACTGGGCAACATGTCAAAGTTATATCAGATTAGGTATGAAAGGAAAATGTACCTCAGTAAATGTCCGCAGAAATGCTTGGTGAACTTGCTTGAATATTTTGAGTATTTTGGGATTGTTTTTTTATTCTATCCTTCAAAATTAGTGTCTACGTGATATTTCTGTCTTTTATTCACATACATTTGGAATGGAAATCTATCTGTAGATGACATAAAAAAACCCCACATCATTTGCTACCTATTTGTCCACATTTGTCTAGTCCTGCATTTGCACTTAGAAACATTTGGCTTATTTACACGTCTTTCAGACCTAGTTTTGCAGTAAGTAGGCAGGCAGACTTTTGCATCTCCAAGTGGAGAAAAGAGTTACATCTGTCTGTAGCAGGTAAATAAAACTCTGCGATCCACTCTCATTGTTAAACATGTGATTCCAGATGCCTTAATAAATGACAAACACTATATGATGTGATCAGTGAAAATTCTAACTTGAAATGGGGTCAACTCCAAGAAAAATTTTCATCCAAAGCAGTATAATAATAGTGAATTTCATAATATAAGACAATTTACCATTTATCCAGTTCATTTATGACAAGATTTTCTTCAAAATAACTTTCTGAATCAAATATAATTTAAACTTATATCAATAAGATTGATGCCTCAAATATATATTGAATCTTAGTAAAATTTCATTGATCCTTCCAGCAATAAGAGCACTAAGAGATAATAAAAAGATTGTCAGTCCCAAAAGCTTCTGATATAACTGATCTGTTAGACATACATATGAACATTGATTTAAAGTAAAATTTAAAGTTGAAAAAGAAGGTTGATGACACAACACCTTTTTGTTTGCCAACATTTCCTCGAAGAAACACTATCCTGAAATTTAAAATTAGGGGTCTTGGTTTGTTAGCTGGAGTTTCATTTACACCTCTGGAAGGGCATTGCCTGTGAGAATACCAAAGCTTCTTGGATGAATAAAAGGATCTAACTGGAATGATCATGGCTGCTGTCTTTTAAAGTGGTGGTTTTTTTGTTTTTTCCCTAAGGATTGGGAAATTATTGTTTTTCTCAGACGAATAAAGAATTCATAAATCGGGGAGGCTAGAGGAATGGTTAAGTTTCCTGATGTCATGCTGTCAACACCAGATCATCTAACACCATTATATTTTCTAATTTTGTAGGACACACTTGGGAACAGACAAGGAGGTAAGGAATGTAGCCTTGGAGATTCTGTAAAGGAGAAGGAGATGGAACTGACACATCATGCACATATGTTGCACCACCTGCTCTTTGTGTAAAAAAGAAGTTGCCCAAGAACTGTCATTTCTGGGAAATTATCTTTTTTGATTTCTTTATATATAATCAGAATAAGTGGGAAATGCTGTGCCAAAACAAATATTTGCACTTCTTCTCTTCATATCTCTCTTTTTTTCATGCATCACAAGAAAACCTGAATATTAATTTGGTTCACTAAAAGTCAAGTTTGGTTTTTAATGAGGTCTTGAATACCAAAAGGCTCTGCAGCCATCAGCCTTGTCCCTTGTCCCTGCTGTGCCATGGGTATCCCTGTGTCATTTTTTCCCTTATCTTGCTGATTTTGACCTTGCTGATATGACTTACAGGCTTTGACTTGAGCCTCTTTTGTCACTGTGGATTCATATGGGCACCACAGGGCTGTCACCCAAGCTTGTCTCCTCTCCTGGGTCCTGCCAGACTGCACCCTTCCTGTGAGGATACCAGTTCCCCCTGCCTTGCTCTCACCATTGGCTTCAGCCTACATTTTGCTTTATGAAACTACCCAGCTTTCCTGTGCACTGCCTTATGCTTGTAATTTTGTTTAGGTTTATTTATTTACAATTATTATTCAGTAGAGAGCTGCTCAGCTGAAGCTAAAAGGTCAATTTATGGAGATTGAGTTCTTGTTATTCCCAATTCAGCAACTTAGCAAAAAACTTATTAGATGCTTAGTGAATAAAGTATTGCTCAGTGGGGTGTTGATCTGCATTAAGTCTCTTATTAAAATCAGCTTTAGGAAAGAATGGAAAAACTTGCTATTTTTTCCACAGAAACATCTGCATTGTTAAGATTTCTGACAAAATCTCCAAAGTCTGGTAGAGATGTAAAAATACACAAAGTGGGTGAAAAAAACCCAACACAGGATAGTTTTGGAATTAATATAATTTTTATTTTTACTCTGAAAGTAAAAGTGCTCCATTGAAGATAAGGTAGTTGAAGTTTGCTGTACCTTAGACATGAGCTGCACCAATAATATATTACCCTAAGGATTTTTAAAGAAGGAATAATCATGATGAATCAAAACATTTGTTACTAAAAAGCAGTTGCCCTCCTGTCACTGGTGATAATGATGTGCGATGACTTCTTCAAGCATCAATACAGAACAGTGTAATGACTAATTTCACCTTTTAATAATATTTTTCTTCCAGAGTTTCTTGTAAATAAACGTATTTACAAGGAATGTGATTTTAAGACTGAGCTTCTGGATAAAAAGAGGATTTTCAGCTCTTGCTTTGTTTTTGTGCCAGCAGTTTGAAAAAGAAGCAGCTCAAAACCATTCGGACATGCTGCACTTATCACTGAATGAGTATTCTGCCCACCTACTCTGTAAAGCTATCGAAAATATATTTTAAAAACTCCCTTTTGATTTAAAAAGCAAGGAATTCTTCAAAGGTTATATGTTTGTGTTGAACAGGTCTCAAATACTTTTGGAGCAACAGGATGTTCACATGACCCGTTTTCATGAGGACACACAAGACAAGCTAAATAAATGAGGCTTGTGGGGCATTAGCAGCAGGATGCTACTGCTCAGGGAATTCAGGCTAGCTAACATATGTTTCAAATCCGGAGTATATTCCACGCAGCCACTACAAGACTTAAATTACAGCAGTATTCCTGACCACAAGTAATTTGCTCAGCTCCTTGGCTAATGTGCCATTATGGCTCTGGCTGACGTTTCAGACTTTGTGCTGTACATCACAAAGAAATTCATATTCAGGATTAGGCTCTGGGTGGTGCCAAAGAGCTACTTAGTAGGAAAATGTATTTGTGCCGATCTTAAACTGACTAATGTTCACCTTTTCTCACAGCCGATGGAGCGGGATTCGTTCTTCAAAATAATTCATCTGGTTCCCTAGACCTTATCAGGTACCTTGATTTAGTTTTCCTATTTTTAAAAGCATTCATGAGATGAAGTCTTAAGTTGTATTTCTTTCTCTTATGTTTGAAATTACAAATATATTCCTGTAAGTAAAACATCCTTTTCATATTACTTTATCACTGAAGAGTTTCTATAACCTGACCTTATCAAATTGGAAATAAATGTTTTTCCAAAGTATTATATTCAAACTTAACGTGTGTTTTACATAGACTATAGAAGGATTATGTTATTTCTTTTTTTTTCTTAATTGATTTTACATAACACAAGTGCAAGTAAACATTAGAGGAAAAGAATTTATGTGTTAATTCACCATCACATCAAAGTATTTTAACCACGGTAAATTTACAGTCTCGAATAAAGAGACCAAGCAACAATAAAAGAAAATAATTTATTCAACCTGAGTAATTTAAAATTACTCTGCTTGGAGTGATTTCACTAAATAAATGGCAATATTCTACTTTTAGCTTTCAATATCAGCATTTGTATATATATTTACCTTTTTCAGTTTTAAGTAGTTCGAAAAGTTTTAGATTTGTCTGAAAATTGTATGCAGCTGCACTTAAAATTAACAGCTATTTATGTGTACATAATAGAAATAAAATCACATTTATCTATCTCTATTAGGTTTCCAGGCCAATAGCATTTTCTGTGTTTGTCTGAGGGTTAAATTGTCTTCAGGATGTCCTCTTAATTTTAATTTTATTTCTAAGGATAGGTGGCCTTCAGTGTATTGATATCAAAAGTTTTGGAGTTTGATTTCCAGTAGCTGTTCAAAGCAAGATTTCTCATAATATATTAATAAAATATTACTACAAAATTGGGCTCTCCATAGATACCAAGGAGCCAAATTTTCAGCTGCAACAAGCTTCTTTAGCAGTCATCTATGTCCTGGTATATCAAATGCCTTCTAGACCCCAGATGCATAGAATGTTTTGAAAGGATGAAAAAACTATCTGGTACTTTTAAATATCTCACATCTTTAAGAAGCCTTTGTTTGTTAGAGGGAGAACTGGAGTGAATATTATCTGATCTAGTCACTTATCCCTAATTTAGATCTATACCATAATGAAGACACCAATAAAATTAGTGACTCCCATACTTGCTCTACCTCACAGACACCATTGCTGAAATAGTCACCTTCACCAGGAGAGCTGAGACTTGGCCCAAGGGAAATGCTTTTAACACAAAGTTGCCACAGGACTGTGGATATCTGCAGCAGTCACTCTCTACCCATGCATTTATATTAAGTGAAGCCCATGGGTTGCAGCAGTTATCAGGGTATTTCCACAGACACTAATAAAAAATAGAAAAAATAAAAGAAAAAATAGAAAAAATAGAAAAAATAGAAAAAAAAATAGAAAAAACCCCAGAAGAGTCAAAAGGAATACAATAAGAAGCAAAAGTAGTAAACAATGCAATAAGTAAAGAAATAAACGTCCTTGTCTTTCCAAACCACAAAACATATGTGGCAAACTAAAAAAAATAAGACTTAAAAAAATATTTTTATCTAACTGTGCATACTTCTTCCTTTTGATGCATTTAAAGTTCTTTAATTCTCTCCACTACCTAATCATATGCCTCTTAATATGCAAACTATAAACTACAGTACTTTGTGGTAATTAATCAATCAAAATAATTCTCATTTATACCCATTCTCCTGTGGTCTAGGGAGGTAATTTTAATATTCTACAAATACCTTTAAGCAAACCCCAGGGACAAATCAGTTATAAAGCACTGTAAGCAGTTATTTTTCTGTAGCCATATGCAGTGTTCATACTCTGCTGGTAAATACCATAGATTTTATTGACCCTTTTGAGGCTAATGAGCATAAATGTGACATATATCACCATATGGTTTCTACACATGGACAGGCTGCAATTAATGCTGAAACCTATAATTTATCCCATGCTTGTGTGTTTATCTATGTC
This sequence comes from Acridotheres tristis, assembly GCA_037013685.1. Classification (NCBI taxonomy): domain Eukaryota; kingdom Metazoa; phylum Chordata; class Aves; order Passeriformes; family Sturnidae; genus Acridotheres; species Acridotheres tristis. The sequence goes on along the minus strand of CM072886.1, from coordinate 95,551,481 downwards.
AAAGCTAACTCATTTGCAGAGTATCTGTGTATATACACTTATATGTGATTATAAACATAACCACTTCTATGTTTAACTACTGGTTGTGCAGAATAAAGCCTGTATATAATATATGATCAGTTGCAGAATGCAGATGAAATACTTACATCAAGAAAGTTGTAAAAATGCTGTGCTATACTGCTGTTATTTTTTTCTCGGCCTTTAATTTTGACAACCACCAGAAAACCTAATGCTGTTTTAATTGAACAATTACAATTAAATTTCACCCTACTGTCATATATATATATTTCTCTATCATATATATTGCACTCTATTCTCATATATATAGCATGTTTAAGACAGTGGCCTAAATTCCTAAATTAAATCTTATGCTCTGATTCCAGTCATTGCATCTGCTGAAAAACTTCTGAAATTATAAGTAATTTTTTTAATAAAAATCACATGGAACTTGCAACTGGAAAAATAAGGAACCTATAGTATTTGTGATCTAGGAGTGGATAACTCACAAAGTAATTCTGCAGCATCAGGACTGATTGTTTTGTCAAGTCATACTGAGATAAATATGCACGCCCACTGAAGAGGTTTCTCTCTCTCACCTTATTTAGAGCATGATTAGACAGCTACGGTAAGCAAGGAAGCACTTCTCTCCCCCTTTCCCAGTAAAGGACACCCTGACATTCAGTACAACAAAAATCAAGATAATCTCATTATAAATTTCACTTTCATTGCACTCTAAGTGCACAACCTTATTTTTTATCTCCTTGGGTAATGCTTTTACATACATTCCTCACACAAAAATACCAATTGCTTTTAACTGAAAAAATAATAAAAGAGTTAAGGCTGTTCTAAAATTATACACCTGCTTCAAATATGAAAACCAATGTCTATAGGGAAAGAAATGGAGACAAATTCACCACTGTCATATCTTCTCTGCCATCTGTGGAGTATTATGCTCATGTTTTTCTAAGATAGCTTTAAAAAAATTTAAAAGTAGATTGCTGAACAGTAGATTGTGGATTAACTGCGTGGCAGCCAGAAAAAAATCTAAGGACAAGAATAATTGGGTATTCTCCTCTATCAGCCAGCACTTCCCCCACCATTTGACTTTGCTTAATATAAAGACAAAGATTTCATTGGCAGTATTCTGCATTTGGCCAGTTTCGTCCAAAGTCTCCATACAGCAAAGATTTAAACCCAATTAATATACCTGCACATCCCATTCAGTTGCAATGTTTCATTCATCCACTGAGTAAACATGCATAGACTGGTGATTATTTTTTTCCAAAACACCTAAAATTAATAGCACAGGACAGTTTTAAAAGTGCTTTAAGGATGTAGTATTTGATAGTGCTTGTATCATATAAGACAGGTACACACTGTTTAATTGTCACTACTAATTTAGCCAAATCTACTTTTGAGCAATCAATTGCAATTTGTTTTAATTCTTATTGGTATTTTGTCCATGTATTGTATTATTTAATTTCATAATTTAGGTATCACTGATTGAACAAAAATATAAATCTAATATCTCACTTTCAGCAATAATTTGGTTTGATGGTTAATTAAATCATGTTTAAATTTCAGGGTTGATAGATTCTAACAATTCTTTGGGCAGAGCGATATGCAAATGATTAACATTGGCAATAGTTTTGAGAACACCGTATTATAATTTCCCTAGCAAAGTTAAACTAATATGTAAACAGAGAAAAATATAGATATAGATTGCCAACCTTCCATATCAACTAAAAATATCATGTTTTTTTCTGTTTTGGCATGGTTTTGTTTTGTGGGTTTTTTTTGTTGTTTTTTTTTTTTTTGTTTTGTTTTGGGTTTTTTTTGTTTTTTTTTTTTTTTTTTTTTTTTTTTAATCAAAAGGCTGATGAAACTGGATGCAATAAGCGAAACATGAGCCAGTTGGTCTGCAGGGCACCTGGAGCTTGGCCTCCAGGGACACGTGCCAGCCACCCTCACAGCAGCAAAACACTTGCCCCGAGCCTTCAGTTCTGGGAATGGTCAAAAACACACCTCAGGATCACACACTTTCCTTCCTAAATACATCTCTTCACTGAAGAGTTAGTCTATTGGAGAAATTCCACTGATATCACTTCTGTAGGAGAAATAAACAAAAGCAAAAACAAAGCAATCTTCACTTGCCATTCAAGGGAACCAAGGCTTCACAGCAGTCCAGGCTTAGAGATTGTTGTTCCTATGACGGAAGAAAACTACCAGGAAAAAAAGAAAAACCTTTGTACAAAGTATCAAGTTGGTTTACTGGAAATCAACAGAGCAAGTAGAAAATAACTCATTTTCAGATTTTCAGGGAATCAATTTGCCTGCATCTATTAACTGAGGATCACATTATTTAATTCACTGGTATGTACAAATAAATGTGGCAGATTATTAAAATATTTAGATGGTGAATAGAGTATCAGTCCAAGATAATATTCCCTGCAGCTTTTAGATACAGAAAAACACCTTTGCATGGTAACCATATTAGCTCCCAGGAGTCTCCAGGGAAGCAAGGAAGGTATGACTATACACAACGTGCAGTGCCTCATTTACCTCTCCCTTGGTTAGTCCTGGTCCAGAAAAGATATTAAACAAACAGTATGTTATTTGTTATTTTGTTCATTTAAATTCTCAAAAGAATAAGAAAATTAGGAGAAATTTTAGAAGGATAATCCCTTGTTTGTCATAACTGTTCTCAGGGATTGAAGATTGTTGGGGTATTGGAAACTCTGTGAGTCTTCACATATAAACTTCACCAATCAGCCAATTGAAAACTTGCTAAATATTACATTTGGATAAATAACCATAAATCTGAGTTTCCTTCACAAGAACCATACTTTTGTTTTATTCAGGAACAGGTATGATTTAAATGTACATGTACAAGAGCAGGGAATGCAAAAGAAGTATTGCCATATCCTTTTAACGTATCAGCTCCTGGGAGCAGCTCGTTTTAGTCTGTGATGATTTCCCTTTGCCAAGAGACAAAGTCCTTATCTAACAAGTCCCTTGCACTTGCTTGATTTTATTTTGGATAACTGCAATAGTGCCACAAGCTTCAGAGATGTGTCTGACATCTACTGCCACCTTTGTATTATATATCTCTCTTAAACAGTTTCAGGCATCGTTACACCCCAAAGCTGCATGTGGCTGTGGTGTGACTTTTTACTTCTGTTACCAATTTATCTGCCATGTCTTTTTTTTTTTTTTTTTTTTTTTTTCCCCTTGTCTTCACGTCCTTTAGCTCCCTATGAGCATGTAACATCTATCTTTTTCAGACAGGATTATTTATAAATGGGTCATTGCCCATCAGAACTCAGCACTTCTCTTTTCAGGTCTTTTTCAAAACGAACTAATTTCTCTTGAAATTATTGTAAATAAGCAGAAGTATAGATATTTGGATTTTTTTGTTCATCTTCTCTTTTATAAATTTCCCTTTTTGGTGAAGTTTTGTTTTGGGGGTGGGGGGGCGGTCTTCAGTGGGTTTTTTCCACTTGGAAAGAAAAAATAACTTAACTAAAATCTATGCAGAAATCTTATTCACTGAAACTCTTCCCCATCTTTTAAACACATATTTTGAGACACCTACACTAAGCAGGGGTTGCTTCATTATTCTTCTAAAGGAGGACACAGAATTGCAATGGCACACCAACCCTGTATAAGGGGTCAATATTCACACACCTTGCACGGCATGTTGCACAGTAGGGAAGGACACAGCGTACCAATTAAGAAGATACAGAAACAGAAAATAAAAGCAATCACTTTATTTTTTTCTTTATATTTGCCAGTATCAGGCTGCACTGTGAGAGATGTCCTACTGCTCAAGAAGAATATATTTCATCCAAAAGAAAATCAAAGATAGTTCATCTAATTTTGCAAGTCACTGAGGAAAAAACAAAAAAGAAAAATAAGAATGTTAGATGCGATGATTATGTGTGCAAAAGAAGAAAAGATGACCAAGTTGTAAAATCATTAATTTTTTCCTACACTAAGGAACACATTAAGTCTACAAAGGTTGACACATATTCTGCTTTTCTGCATCTTGCAGTACAAAACTTAAGGTCATTAGCAAATGATCAGGCTCAATAATCTAAGACAATACAATATTTTATGTGAGAAGACTTGAGAGACTGAAAAGCTGCATATGATCTGCAGCTTTAAAACTACAGGCCTTTCATATTTAAAAGAAATACAATAAAATGCATGTATTTTCATATTGAAAATGTACAAGGAAGAAGGTAGAGGAATAATCCTTGCTCTTTCATTAAAAAGACCCTGTTTAATGCAAGCTTCAAGTATACAGACAGAGGGAGCCTATGCTTTAAACACAGAATCATTTCAAAACATCAATTTGTAGATTTTATACTATATAACAGAAAGAAAATCCACACTGACAAAGTATATGGCTTTTCTAATCAGTCAACAGCTACAAACAATGTAGTTCATGTAATAAACATGATTCCTGAATCTCACACAACTCTAAATCTCATGCCCACTCAAAACTATTCTAATGGTTTTATGTCTGCCTGGATAGAAATAGACATGACATTTCCTGTTTATAGCCTGACCTCCAAATCACTGATTTCTTACTCTGACTTCTTTAGTCTCATCCTGGCTATCTGGTAGCATTTCAAACATTTTTTTTTAATAATGCCTTTTACAATTTGGAAAGAGTTTATTATGTAGCACTTTATCTGCTTCTACTTTGAATTGCCATTCTGAACTAATTCCTTCATGTTTATTTTTTTTTCTGATGGTCTATAATTTAATGCTGCACTAATTCAGGCTTTTCTTGAGCTGTTATTTAAATCACAGGCTAAGAAGAGACAGTCTTTTGATGCTTAGCTTTTTCTCTCTAATCTCTATTTTTTTTCCTCTCTAATCTACATGTAGAAAACATCTTTAATACTTATTCATTTATTTTTGCACATAAAACATTACAAGAAGTGTATAGATAGAGTCCCATTCCTCCAGTGCACGTATCCTCTCCTCCCACAGAGGATCCTGTGACCTTCTGCCTGTCAAGAAGCACATTTGTTTTCTTCGTTTTCTTCATTTTATTCTTTTTTTCTGATGTAGAACCATTCAAACTTCAGTCACAGTAAGCAATCATCTCTTTGCCCTCATTCTTGAGAGGCCTGATGTGATTTCATTACCACTGCCCAGAATTACCAGTTATCTGCAACAGGAAAATTGATACCAGACGGAAAGAAAGAAAATATTTTAGCTTCATTTTTAATATGAAAAAATGAAGATTTAAAAAATATTATTACTTAATTTGCATCACATGCAAACAGAGATACTTGTTTTGCTTCTATATGGGTATTCAGGGACCATTTTGAAGTGTCTTGATAAAATTAATTTTAAACTTAATTGACAGCTGGCTGAGTAAACACCAGTTTTAACATTATTAGTGCTGCATATTGTTTGAATGCATTTATAAAAAGAACATAGATTTTTTTCTAACCTTATGAATGAACCATTTGTTTAGCAAAAATTACCAATGACCGTTATGAAATTACTTATACCCATAAGCAATTACATTCTCAGACTCTGAAGGCTATACTACATAGATTATTTGGTGATACTAAACCTTGGCTTCTACACTCAGTGTATGAGTAAAAGACAGAGACATTTTTGGGAGGAAACCATGAATCCATATAATATTTGACATTTTGATTTTTCTTTCATTCTGGAAGAGATAACATGGCAGATATCACAACGAAAATATTTTTTACAAAGTCAAAATACTTGTGCATCAATGCAATATTGAAATAAGCTGTGAAAATGATACAGAATCAATATAAATAATTTTAATTAAAATGAAATTATTTTTCTTTAACAATCCATTATTTTAATACAAAAAAAAAAAAAAAAACTGGCCACTTTTCTTTAAAAACTGTTAAGTTATTGAATGCTTCTTTTACTATCAAAACATATTCATCAAAACTCAGCCACATTGTTGTTCACCTAAACCAAAATCACACTGCTTTTATAGAGTCATTTCAACTTGATACTCTCTCATTTAAGAAACAAAATATTTCCAAGGGATGGAGAGTGAATTTCATTCCAATATGTAATGATCTTTTTGTCCTGGGCAAAACTCAGCATAGCAGTTTTATTGGTATAATATTTCTGGAGCAGGAATTCAATAACAGGGGAACCAAGTTATTCAGCTATGAAAGCTGTCTGTCTGGAGATATGCTATTAAACAACACTTGAGCTTTCTGTTTACTTTGGTGGTATTTATAGTTATGGCTAAGCACTTGCAGCTTGCACTTGCTAAATATTTCTGAAATGCAGTTGCTGTAATAGACAGCACAAATCATCATAGCTTCAGTGGTATTGTTTTTCCAAGAAATAAAAAACAGAGGCAACAGAGGACTTTTGTTGCTGTTCACTTTGCTTCTACATCTTATTCTTCAGTGTCCTGCTGCTTTATAAATAATGCATTGGTATTACTTTTTATGAATAGTACCTGAACATTCCATACATGAAGGCTTTTATGCTCATAGATCCCCTTGACATGGAAAGTAAACACAATGCTGCCATAGAGCTGAGGGCATCTATTTTGTAGTGGGGAATCTACTCAGGGTTTTTTTTTTTCTAAAAGCAGTGCTACAGCTAATCTCAAAGATATCCTGTCCAAGTTTCTCTACTGCAAGCACACAAATTAATTCAAGGACTGGTTAAAATGTTCTTCAGTCCATGCAAGAATCTATATATTCATGTAGGCAGCAGGGCAGGGTAGGGAAGGCAGGCGACAAAAGTCGTGAAGAAAAGGGCATTACCATTCTGATCATTCACAGGGACATGGAACCAGCAGATCTGTGGATAATCAAAGAGCAGCAGGAAAGGGCCAGTGGAAGACCAGGGAAATAATTTCACATCTCCCTAATGCAGGCTGTCAGTTTTATTTAAGCTATGGACACTACTGTATTCTTATCAAGATAATTAAAATAATAGAAATATTTGCACATAAACAAATAAAGAACCAAAATGCAAAGCTTGAAGCAGTATTGCTATGCAAAAAAAGTTGTCCAAATCAATCCATCAGGCCCCTCCCTTCTCTAAAATTACAAAGTTAAAACCATTGGCTACAAAATAACTTATGCATTTTAACCCCCGTTGGCAGCTAGGTACCATGAAGCCACTCGCTCACTGCCTCCCACCTCACCTCCCCGCCTTGGGGAGCAGAATCAGAAAGAAAAGGCAAACCTTGTGGGTTGAGATAAGAAAAAATTCATAATGGAAGCACTATATCATAATAAAATTGTTATTTACAATAACAAATATTCTAATAGTGTTAATAATTTTAATGATAAGGAGAGGGAGAGAATGTAAGAGAACACAAGAGGAGTAAGAGAAGCACAACAGAATTGTTCACAGTCCATTGACTGATGTACAGCCTGTCTCTGAGCAGGAATTGGCCCAATCTGAGTATCTCTCCTAGTTTAGATACTGGGCATTATGTCCTTTGGGAAGGAATATCCCTTCGTCCAGCTCAGTTCAACTGTCCCAGCTGTGCTTTCTCCCAGCTTCTTGTGGACCTGCTCACTGGCAGAGAGAGCATGAAAAGTCCAGGACTGAAAAGTCCTGGATTTAGAGCAAGCACTACTTAACGACAAGCAAAGCAACATTCTGATACTGAATCCAAAACACAGCACCATACCACCTACAAATAACTCTGTTCCAGCTGAAACCAGGACAATAATTTAATCAAATCACAGATAGTCACCTAAGTGACCCCCGATATTTAAGCTATTACTGCCTAAAATTCAACTTACTGTTTTCAACAAAAATCCTAGAGAAGAATTTCCTGGTTGAAAAGCTCTTTTACAAGATGAGTGGGTCAAAGTAAGAAAAAAACAGGTGTACCTCTGAAGGGATTAGATTCCACTGGAAGAAGACATATGTTGTATGATGTTTTGCTGCTGCTCAACATTAAAAAAATACCAAAGAAATTAAGGATTCTGCCTATTTTGTTCAGTGGCAGAGAGGGCAATATTTTACAGCTTTGGGGCTGCTCCCAAGTAAAATTTATCTTAGTCTTGAGACTCCAGGAGTCTCAGGTATCTGAGATGGCCACCCCCAAGGGCTGCTCAGCTCCTTGAAGGGATGGATCACTACAAAAGAAAATCAAAAACCTTATCAAATCTGCTATACCAAGAAGCTAGATGCCATAATCTAAATGTAGACTGTGCATTTGATGCACTGAAACACTGGGAAACACTAGTATTCCTGTATTTCTCCTAAAGTAGCCTCCATCAATTTTCAAGACAGAGTGATACCTCCTAGAGACAGGATTTAGCTCCTCTGGCACAGCCAGCTCAACTGAAGAACAAAAAAACCTTAAAAGGAGGACAGGGAGACTTAGACATTTGCTCTCAAAATTTACTGAACTTGAACATTTAGGATTATTGCCTAAATGTTATAACATTGCAGTAGAATATTGTGGCTTCCCACTATTATTTTTTTCTTTTATATTGCAAATGTCCCATTTATATATATATGAAGAATTTTTTCCCTATTATTAAATCGCTGATTAGCTTTTCTCTCTGAAATCCCTATAAGATACTCTTAAATTAAATATGCCTTCTATATACAGTTGGTAATACTATGATCAAAATAAAATGGTTTATCTAATAAACATCTGGACATGAGTGACAGTGAAAATGGACCTTGATCATAATTTTCATAATTTGAAACCTGAAGGCTTTTTTCAGGTTCTAGCTACACAGCTATCTCAAAAAGTTTCAGCTATTTTTTCTTTTCAAATAAACAGAAGGGTTAGAGAAGGAAAGAAGTCTTGTCAAAAACTGCAGTATGCTCATCTACCTTGTGCTGAATTTTACAACCTTGGAATTCCATATAAATAGCAGGATATATCTGCTCAGCTGGGAGCATATTCCTGTTTTACCACTTAATTCTTCCAGGTAAGATCTTGATTGTATACATTGTGAGGCATGTGTGGAAGGGTAAAAAATAAGGGACTTAAAACCATTTCTGTGCATGGTAGGGGCTTGCATGTTTCAGATGGGCATATCTAGAAACCAGGTGGAAGAGCCTGATGGCTGGTTTTTTGGTTTGTGGCTGTAAGGAGGAATTACAGGTGGGAAGCATTAACATCTGCAGCCACAGCATATGGCCACTCACCTTTCCTCTCTTCTACTGGGGCAATGATCATAGGGTATACCTCCCAAGTCTAGGGGTGTGTAGCCTCCAGGCCACCACAAAAGGCCAAGGACATTGTGCAGCAGCAGAGCCTAAAGGGCAAACCAGTGGGGTTTATGGGGATTAGCCGTCTCCCATGGAAGAACATGTGATGACACCCTATGACCTTTAGTATACGAGGTGACTAGCATCAAAGGAACTATATGCAAATAATAGAAAATAATTGCTATATTCTAATGCAATGAATAGATAATAGCAGATTAATATAAAATATATAAAAATACATAAATCGAAGTATGTTCATTAGAAAGCACTATTAATGTTCTCCAGGTATATTTTCTGGATTACATCATAACTTCTTTTCTCCCAGAATTTCATCTATCTTTGATTATTACTGCTTCATTCTTTGCATTTTATGAGATTATCACAGGTGTACAAATGTAATGTTAGCCTCCCAAATCCTGTCTTTCTCAGAATTCCCAAGATTCTCAGAGATATGAGGACCTTTTAGGGTAACAACATGTAAAAGACAGAAAATAATCTCTGCCTCATCCACATATGGAATCTGACTTCAAACAAGATTTCCTATACACATCAATCCCTGCTTTTTACTCTAAATGCTAGAGCCAATGTCACTTTCTTCCTCTCATCATCAATAACAAAGTACTAAGGTCATACCCCCTATCTCTCAAACAAATAGAGGATTTTAGCTAGGTTAAAAGAAACCAAGAAGGAATAGTCCTGAATAACACTGCTTTGTTTTGCATTCTAATCCAACAAGGTAAAGATTTCTTGCATGCTTCAATGGCTTGGCTAGAAAAGTGTATCTGCAAATTGGAAACCTTAGGTAATAAGCAATTTAGAAACCTCAGTCTCCAATCTCTCCTGTTACCTAATTTTATCTGTATGTCTACCAAATACTTATATATGCAGACACAAATGTAATTTGGAGGTGCAATTAGAAACCAAATGTGTGTGGGTATTATTTTTTTTTTCATACCATTTCACTTCAAATACATCTTGGGTTTTTTTCTTCAGATATTTCACTAGGTGCCTCTCAGTTTGCTCTTTCCACAGGAATATCTTAGTGGAAGCTTGCTCACCACCCTTTGTTCACGTTAAACAGAAGGAGGAAATAAATCTCTCTTAAGTGGTAATTAAATGCTCAAACAATGGGTGCTACCATGCACAGCAACTTGCTGCTTGGAAAGGCTAGTGAAAAGCTAAGCCATCAGAGCAAAACTGTGAGCTGGAAAAGCAAAGGCAAAGGCGGATCCCCGTGGTTTCAGCAGCTGCAGCTGTATGAGTGAAGCAGCAGGCCAACAGGCAGGCACTGACTGCATGGTGTGTCCTGCATGGACCTGAGGGAAAGCCAAACAGCATATTTTCCACTGGCCAAGATAGTTACAGAAAAGGCAAATCTGGGAGTTTTAAGATGTCTTCCCTGCTTGTTCCCAGCATACTGGAAGAAAGGCAAGATTATTAAACAAGCTTACACTTATGATACATTGGAACCATGCAGTTAATGATTTTTATTCTGGCAATCAATTAAAAAAGTTCCAGGTACTGGCTGACTGCTCAGGCTCGAAGGGTTGGTGGTGTATATTGTTTAGTATTATTAGCAGTGTTCACTATTTCTAGTAGTGAAGTCAGTGGAGTAACAACTTTTGTGCAATCATTTGTGCATGTACTATGATCTTGAAAGGTTTAATAGGAATGAAGCACTCATTAACCTAAGAAATAATTACATATAATGAGAAAAGAAAAAACACAGAGAAAGTGTGACAAACTGCTAATAAAATGTAGATTCTTGCACTGATATAATGAATTAATTTGTGCCCATTTTATTTTGATGTAAAGAACTGTGATAATTCATTGCATTAGCATCCAAATTATTTTGGTTTTTTGTCAATAACAATAATCATGAACAATGACCAAGTTTTGTCTTGAAGTAAAAATATTAGCATATGTAACTGAAGTCTAATTCCACCAGAATTTTTCTATCATCGCTTTGGCAAACATGATGGTGACCAGTTTATTTTTATGCCTTTACTGCTGCACCAAAGCAGTTTGGCAAATCATACCACAACTGATTTATGATATGACAGGCTCTTTCCATAGAAACAATGCTGTGGAGTCACTTTTCAGAGCCTTATACATAGGCAGCTCTTTCAGCATATCATTACATCAATCTTGAGAATTAAATTAAAGCTGCACTAGAAATTCATAAAAAAATTACATTTACCAACTTTTTTTTCTCAGTTCTTAGTTTATCCCTTCAAGACCTAGCACTTCCACGCAGTAGATCAGCACGAGATAAATGCCAAGTGAGTTTCTACAAAGCAGTTTGACAAGCACAGCATAAGCCCATCTTAGGTGAACTGCACTGATACCATTCAATGTAAACTCTCTGACTCCCAGTCCCCACACTTTTTCCTGTTATTCTGATGAAAACTCTAACTACATCTCCTTTCAAAAATTGACTATAATCGCATTTCACCTGCCTTTTCTGAAAGACATTGAGCCCAGGCTATTAAAAGGGAAATAAAGGGACATAAGCATCTTGCAGAGCATGCCTGGCTCTTGTTTCTTGAGTATGGTACTGGCTCCATATCAGCACCTCTGCTCAGTTCAGCACAGCGAGCCACAAAGATGTGCACACTAACAAAGCAGGTCCTGAAGCAATGTGGTACTCCCACAACGAAAGGGTGAGTTTTATTGTCATATACTTGCTTAGCAGAAGGTATTTGGACTTAACATTTACTTTATAGGTGTTGTCAAAATATTAAAGAAGAGCAGCCCTACTTAACCTTTTTCAGTGAGACCTGAGTTTATGCTGTCTGCTCTTTGAGCTCTTTCAGTGTGAGCCAACTCTGAAAAGAAAACCATGGGAGGCAAAGTGGAAGGGTTCAGGAGAAAAAAAGCTCATTTCTTTAGCAGTGCTTATCTTGTACGTAGCAATGTGCAAACCTTCCTAGCACAAACCAGATTTGACTTCAAGGGGGTTTAAAAAACTTTTGCTTTTTTTTTTTTTCTCCAAAATTGTGACATTTTAAACATGTACACATCATGCCAAATACCCGCTTTTTAAGCAAGTACTTTCAGATTTGCTATTTTGTTGTTTAATGGAAAGTAAATTAGAGATATAAGAAAAAATGTGAAAAACCAAAGAAAGTTCAAGGTTTCAAGATCGGCTCAAATTCATTAATGTGTCCATCAAAGTTGTGTATTCTATCCTACTTTATGATTTGGGTAGCAATACAGTGGCAGAAATACTTAAAATATATATGATTAACAGTTCAAAAGTCTTGATAAATTTTCATTAAACTGCGCTTATTCCTAAGCCTTACACAATATTTCTAAAATAAAAAGGATATGTTTTTACCATATAACCATACTTAGTGTTTGTATCTCAAAATAGGGATTTAAGGAAGGTTAAACTACTAATGGTTTTGATATACTTCAAATGAAAAAGATCAGAATAAATTTCTCAAAATTTACAAATTGTGAACCAAATAAGGCACAGAAATTTATCCATTTTTTAAATGTATATTGTGCAAGAATAATTAGCAATAATTCATATTTAGAGCTATCAAACCGCTGCATTTTAATTTAAAGAAAATGAACATGCATTAAGTGTTTTGGGGCTATTTATTTGTTTGTTTATTATTTGTTTATTTATTTTGCAGCTCAAAGGTAATATTCAAATAACTGGACTTTGTGTGTGTTAAATATATTCCAATGCAACTGAGGACCCGCAATAAATGGGTTTGTATAATTTCATGCTCACTTCACTGTAACCAGCAGACTACCTTAGACTGTGACCTCTAAGCAGTGATAGTCCCTCTGTGTGCTCCACACATCCCAGTAAAGTGATGAGTTGTCCTGTTCTTGCACATTCATTCATTGTTACCTTGGCAACCACTTGATAAGATGGTTCCATAATGTCTGTCCAGCTTTTTTCGCTATAGCATCAGTTTGTAGGCTAGACAATTTCAAAAGATGGTTTTTCCCCCTAGGGCCTGCAGACTCAATAGAAATTTCTTCCTGTCTCTATAAACTTGCTAGTCTACTTACTAACAAACCTATGTGTTTATGGTGTTACTTCCCGTATATGTATGCAGACATTGATTAAACTGCTCTGTATTCTACTGAATGAATTTACTAAATACTTATTTTTAATGTAGGTTTTTCAAATTTTGTGTGACCATAACTTTCTGTGGACATGGTTGTCTCTGTTCATTCTAAATTCTACTTGCCCCTAACATTCAGTCATGTAAAAATAAATTTTAAGGAAGACAAGGATGGTAAAGGCATAGATTTATCTTATTTTAAATTGGTATAGGAATATTATTAAAGAATAAATTTAATATTAATTTGGTATACTGACATACAGAAGACAGATTTCAAAGATACTGTTTTCTGATGCAATGTCTAAAACTAGGGAGCTGAAGAGAGGAGGAAAATAGAAACTATATTATTGTCATCAGTGAGGGAAACATAAGTTCAAACATAAGTATAGATGAGACACAGGTCATGGAACCTGGAACACTGAGAAATGTAATTGGAGATTGTACCTTCTAGGATACCAGAGAGTTCATTTTGAGGTTTTCTTCTTTGAGGTTTCCGTGGCTGCTGCTGAAGGTCCTATTGACATTGCAGGTTTAGTAGAACAGGAGTCTATCGTTAGACACAAGAGAAATACACTGAAAAGCTTCCCAACTGCGCTGCTTCTATTTTTACACCATGTTTATGCTTTCAAATACTTCTATATTCATTGAGGTTAAAACCTTGCAAACAAAATTATTCTAGCCTGTCACAGACCTGCCTGATCAGTCAGGCAAATCCAACAGTGCCTGCAGACTGACCCAGAGTAAACTTCAGAGTCGACATCCAGCAGCTGTTTCTGTGAGATCTGGCATAAGCGCTTCAGTTCTCAAAGAAAATGGGATTATTCGGGGTGAGGATGAGGGGATCCTTAGAAAAGTAAGTCCATATGGGAAAAAGTAAGTTCGTGTACTTCCTATCAACAGTAAGAGAAGTATTTGCAGTCGCTATTTTTGTGAACTTTTTCTTTCAGTAGCGAATTAGCCATAAAATTTCTATGGCAAATTATTTTGATCACATAATTTTAAAGTATTTTCATTTTAATTTTTTGTGGCCTGCATAAATCATTCTTGTTATTATGTTCGCTCGTCTTTACCACTGCATTTTCGTTGTCTTACCTGATAAAAAGGGGGAGAAAAAAAGACACTTGAAAAACATGAATTTTAGACATAAAAGCAAGTATCAAAATAAAAAATGTTAATGGTTTTTATAACTCAAGACCTTGGACATTCTCTTTAGCATGTAATTTTCAGCTCTAAGATCAATCAATGTAAGCTGAGGTCCGTTTGTCAGCACTGGGAACATTGGGTCATGGGTCTGTGAGGGTTCAACTGGAATATTTGAAAAGAAAAGAGAGAAATAATATTTTTCTCCTCATTCATTTGTTGTTCAAAAGAGACTGCTAACTCTATGTTATAGTGAAACTTAGAGGAGAAAATTACTATTAAAAGTTTAGATTGCAGTCTTCTGAGTTTTGGGCTTATTTTACTTCATATGGATGTGGAGGATTTTTTGTTCTTCATATATCTTGATTATTACATATTCCTTCCTGCTGTAATATCAGAAAGGCTCACCAGAATTAATGATTCTACACTCAAAATTCTCAAAAAAATAAAGCAGTTGCTTTTTCTTTAACAGAAAGGGAGCAAGGTCTTACCATTTTGCATTACAAAGCAAAACAAAATGTATCAATCAAGCTCTTTCATAATAACTTAACTTTGCATTCCTAAAGTCATAATTCACTTAAGTCCCAGAGCAACTTAAATGACTGTTGTCACAACAGGTATAGTTTTGCCTTCTAAAAATTACAATTCTATATGTGGCAGTCAGTTGTTTAGCATATTAGTAAAGTGTTGAGTGCTCTTACTTTTCGCTGTTTTCTTTTTGGCATGTTAATTTATTAGCATATTTTTTTTCCTTTTTATTGGCATAAATAAGCTAATTTTCAGCCTCCTTTTAACAAACAAAAATAAAGCTCAAGGGATATATTTTTTCTTTTTTAATTTTAATGCCTCAGTAATCATTTGACAAGTTGTAAAGTGGGAGTTGAGAAGTGCTGAGGCTGACAAATCCTGCTGTAAAATTAAACGTGTAAGAAATTTCAGAGTCTGGTTTGTAAGGAGAGAAGGATGCAGGGTACTTGAAATAGACTAGGTTAAGCTACACCCACTCAAGTGCAGTAATGTGGTGCAGCACTCTGAGGAGTCACTCATTTGTCTGTGCTGAAATAAGAGAAAAGCTAATTTAAGGACAAGGACTAGAGGAACTAAAGCCTACATTAAAGGTTTCAGTAACCTGAACAAAAGACACATTAGAGCTTGAATTTCAATGTTTTGACCTGAGGAGGTACTAGGTAAGTTCAAAACTATGCAACATGCAGCTTATCACAGCCTGAATTTCTGCTGCAAAACCAACACTGCTGTACGTTTTGATTTTAGAGCCTGGCTTAAGGTGCAGCACACTTTGTTGTATTGCACAGACATGTTCTACCTTCACTTTCTGAGATCTCCTAAAAAATCTAAAGTTAAAAGAAAAAGAGAGTTCCAAAGACAAAACTAGTGCCTTTATTAAAAAAAAAAAAACAAAACCAACAACAACAACAAAACGGTTTGCAGATTATAGCTACCCATCCTTTCCACAGGGTAGCACAAACATTTTTTTTTATTTTTTTTAACGTCTAGAGAAAATGTTTCAAGCTTTTTTCTAGTATTACACATGCAAATAGGAATTACTGACATTACCAGTTCTAATAAAAATTAATTTTATTCATACTAGAATGTGGACTAATAAGTTTTTAAGTTTCTTTCCAACAGTGCACTTCTATGATTATATGAATTTGAAAAAAAACTGAAAAATTCAGAAGCCTTTGGTCTTGAAAAGATCAAGATAAAAATTATATATGCAATGTTTTCAGATCTGAATAGAAAAGAGATCTAATTTGGAAAATAAAAAGTAATTATTATCTACTGTTTATAGTAAGAAAACAATTTTTTGTGTCTGTGCCTCAATCTCAGCAATCTCTGAGCTTATGTATACTACACAGAGTTTTCCTTTTTACAGGAAAGACATCCGGTTCTGTTAATTTCATCCTGAAGTATTTCACAGCAGTCTTTGTTATGATAACCAAAGGAAATCCCAGGTCAAAAATTTCTGAGCTGCCTCTTGTGGGCTTGAATTTTTATCTACAAAGGCCTATAAAAACTATTCTGTTTTAATTTTCCAGTTTACTTCCAGCAAGCTGGAAATATACCAAGACTTTTTAACTTGGTACATTTTAACTTTATCTTTAAGCAGTTATTTACCAGATGGAGTTGTAAAAGGAAATTGACTTTAATTTAAGAAAAGAGATATTTTATTAAGAAATGGAAATGCACTTTAAATTAATTTTATCATTAAAAAATAGAAGGATACCTTACCTTTGTTAGAATAAGAACCATGTTCTAATTAATTTACTTTATAATGGTGGCAAGACTATACTTTTGGACTAAACATGAAGATTCCTGTGAGCAAATCTAGCAACATGTTCTCCTACAGGTGACCACCATACCTTCATCTTCTTTCCTATTTTTTTTCCCTGAGATATCTTCATCTTTGTTTTTTCTGCAGAGTCCTGAACTTCTTCCTTAATGGAGTCTGCTAGAGCAAACCTGTATGCTATTCTGTATGAAGCAAGATTTTATAGATACCAGAGTAATACCATGGAAAAGATAATTACTTCTTCACCAAAATGACAGTCATGAATTGGAAAAGGAATAATAAGTTCCTGAAATTTGTTTGATTTACCTTAGGGTTCCCATGTGTTCAAAATTGCTCTTCACATTTCTTGTAAAGGCACAGATTTGTTCTACATAATTTCAACAACAGGTCTTTTCCTTCCTAAGTAGAGCCACTGTCAGAGAAGTTGTTCTTACTCATAGAAAATTTTCACATTTTTCGATTTCCAAGCTATCTTCAGCCTAATTTATTTTTGGTTTTGTGCTCACACATTATTTTCAACTGTAATCCTGAATCCAGCTCCCACTATTCTGTGTAAAGCTCTTGGTCACAGAGCAGCCAGCCTGGCCAGCTCTCCAGTTCGGTAGATGGAACCTGAGGTGCCTCATCACCCCATCTGTGCCACTTGGCTGGCTGAAATTCAAGGACTTTAAAAACAGAACCCTTCAGATTTCTCTGCAATCAGAACTACCATTGTCATAGTAGAATGCTCTGTCTGCCACACTGACAATTTTAAAATTACCTTCTCAATCATTTATTATTTTGTAATTTTGCATCCTTCCCTGTCAAAGTTAATCTGTTTAAACTAAATCCTAGCCATGTGTTACTACTTAGCTAACGTGGCTATTCAGAAGGAAAGATTTAGCTTTTCTACAAAAAGCTGTCCTGAGATGGTTCATGAATGATAGACAGTCCATAAGAGCTAAGAGTAACTCTGCACTGTTCTTCCACTAAAGCTGTCAGTAAAAGAGATTGCATGTGGAATCTAATTTTGAATAAATTATTTTAAATAAAGACTAAGATTCAGATGGGTCTACTCACTTTAAAACTTGGAAAACTAGATGTAATTAGATGATATTATCACAAGATCAGAGGAAAAGATATTTTTCTCTGCCTTTCTAAATCAATAAAATTAGACACAAGAGACAAAACCTCAAAGTCATGAGATTTTTTATTGTAATCTCTTTTCAATGTCCAGTGTTTCTAATGACCTCTATAAAAATAGCAAGCTGCATCTGTCTGATGAGTGGTCTACTTGTGGTTATCATTATGTAGAATCAAGTACATGCTTTTCTATTCTGCCCTTGACATTTTACTCCAGTTAGCTTCTTTATTTAACTCTGAGGCTTTCATATTTTTAAGCTCTGGCAAAAAACTGTGGAGTATATTCTATTATCCTTTTGTCAAGAAGTACTTGGTGTTTTGGCCTTTAAGAGGAAGTTTTCTGATGGAAGTAAAAGTAGTGGCATGGAGACATTTAGCTTGTTTATTTACAGAGTCTATGTCCTTGACTTGTTCCACTGTAGGTCAACGACACAGGAAACCCCCTTCTTTCAGGAGTCTCAGCTCAAACATCAACAGCTGAGCTCTGAAATTTATCTCTAATTGAAACTTCATGGAAAAGAGCAAATTCTTTCTCCTTTTGCAAAAATGCACACTAGGAAACTGTGTCAAGGAAGTGATAACTAAATGGCACTTATTCAGCTGATGTACAGAGCTTACATAAATTTTAAAAAACATAAATTCATGTATAACATTTCCACCTGACTGTTCTCACATGAAAATTATTTTCTCACTACACAGCCTTACTTTATATGCCAAGAGATCTCAACCAAATAACCTTGCTAGAAGTATCAGAATGAGAACTCTGGAGGAAAGAGCCATGACCAGAATCAAATCACTCAGTCACACCACTTATGTGGAAAGAGATACTCAGAGGCTCGACTGCATGAAAAACTGAAACCGTGTTTCACTAAAGGTGAAAAAAAGATTTTTTTCCTATTGCCTACAGACATCCTTAGTTTTCTACGGATGTGTTCTTCTAAGGATGTGATTATTTTTAATTTATGGTCACTTAGACAACTTTCAGACTTTGATGTAAGACTTTACTTTGGAATAATATATATATTATAAATTTTCATTTTCACTTAAAAACATACACAAAATATTCTCCTTCTCCTGATTCTTGGCTTCCTTTGTCTCTTAATTTTTCACCAGCTAAACACTTTTGTCAATATGTCAATCTACATCCATAACAGAAACAATCAAACAACTTTTTCACCTTATTTTAAACTCTGAATCTCATATGTCCTCTTTTCTCATTCCTTTCCCAGTACTACATGGAGAAGTTGAAGTAATACCAGACAAGCTCACATCTGAAGGAGCTCTGCAGGTGGTGCTATGAAAGGTGTTTATCAAGTCACCTGCCATCCATGAAGTTTAACTTACATTCACCTTGGCATTTCCATGCTCGACTCCAGTGATTTAACGACAAGAAGAAAGATAAGGAAGAAAAGAGTTCTTTTTATCTCTACTTCTCCGTTCACACATATAATCTATTTTCTGCCACCTTTAGTACAGATATAATTTAATTCACGGGAAGGAAAAAAAACAACAAATTTATCTTTTATTTTTCTCTTAGTTGAAAATATGATCTAAATTGCCTAGAAATTCTAGATATCTGAAGAATGGCTCTTGATCTATCTCCCCCTAAAAGAAGTCCCTCCTCTTGAGCCCACTGTAGTCAGTAGAAAGATTTAGATTGAATCCAATAAGATCTGGATGATTTTTTCTGAGAGCACACAATGCATCTCAGTTCTCTTGTTAGCTGTCTAGTTTGCTGCAGGATTGCTGAAAATTCTCACCTACAAATAAAGATGAAATCTACACAGCAAACCAATCAATTTCAAAATTACTTAGGGATTTTTTAGTTCAGTGTTGCATATATGAGATTGTTTATATCGGAACTTATTTTCTTTCGCATAATCACCGAACAAGCAAAATTGCTGAATTCAAATTCAGTTTCTGTGAGCATCACTGCATGTGAGAAAATGCTAAATGAAGATATTGGGCCACGTGAAAGCTCTTCTTCACGTGAAAGCTGACTTCACCATACAAAGTATTTTAAAGTGATAGTCAACAGCTTAAAGTGATTCGCTAACACATTCTTTGTTAAGTCAAGACTTTAGAATATTTTGCTTATTCCCAGCTACAATGACTTCTTTTCACTTATTTATGAGACTATTTAACGGCATTATAGAACCACAGCCATTATCTGCTTGCTATTTCCATGCAGTGGTAACAGGCTACCTCTCTCTCCTCAAAGTGAAATGTCCAAGGTGCACTTTACCAGCTCTCTATTTGCTGATCTCTATTTGAGATCATCCCTCGTATGATCTCATTACCATCCTGAGCAGCAGCTGGGAATACATCGGCTGTTTGTCCACAGAGAACTCATGTGGGGCAGGGCCATGCCACCCCAGAGACACTGAGAACCATGCCTGGGTCTCACAGCCCAGCTTGGTGCCATTCAGAAATCCCACTCCAGAATCTGCAGGGCCTCCCACACCCTAAACTGATGTCTGCATTCCTCTTCTTTGAATTAGACGTTGTCTAGTCCAAGAGGTCTTCCAAGAAGGAAGGGATGAGAAGGCAGGAAGCAGCGATTGAGATGCTTCAGGAGGCACCATAAACAACAGAGAAGCTAGAACAACCACACTTGCCAGAAGTGTCAGGAAGCAGCAAGGTTCAATTTAAGAGCATTGTTTACAGAGATAAAGGAAATGTAGATGATAAAATAAAATAGGAATCTAGATCTTCAGTGTTTACCTGAAATCTGGAAACTCTGTATGTTAAACAGTTAAATATAAGCCTGAAACTCATGTAAGAATGTTACATCACAGAATTCATAAAGTACTGCGCTCAGGTACAGAGACCGATCCTACTTTCTCATGGTGAATGTTGTAGCAGAAAATTCTATCATGGAAGATAAATTTTTATGTCATTTGCATCAGGACTTTGCAAATGAACGTAGAAACAACTGTCCTGCATTTATTTTCAGGTTTACTTGAGATCCATTTGGATTTCAGAGTCACATCTTCTATTGAGTTAAACAATCACTAAACTCAGAAATTTCTACAACATGTTTCTAGCTGGAAATTCATCTAATTTCCAGACTGACTTCACAGAACTAGTTCTACACATCTCTTCTCAAACTTTGCAGTTGAAACATCACTGACTGTTCTTACCTTTGCAGTAAATCTTTCCATTATCCTAATGAGAAGAAAAATGTTTTGTTGCTTTTTTTTTAACAAGACATTGCTGTTGATTAAAATTTTATCTTTCCTCTATTTTTTATAGAAAAAAGTATATACTCTGAAGATTCCAAACTTATGCTTCAAGATAAAATTTTGTAGGCCATTTTTCTAAGCCTAGTTTTTGAAAAAGGAAAGATTTATCTCATAACATTATATATAGCCTAATAAATAGCAATAGTAGGAAAAAAACCCCTGATTTCTCCTAGCTGATCTCCATTTGTCCATAGTATAAAACATGCAATTTAATTAATTGGATGATACTGACTGAACCAGGTTTATGTCAAGTTTTCAAAGGAAATAAAAATAAAACTGTTGAAAGATATAACACTCTTCCAAGGGAGTCTGACTGAGAATTTTCTTAAAATGATGTAACATTTCATAAATCATGCATGTAGAAACATTAAAAGGTAAAATCCACTCAATTTAGAGGAGAAAGCAATTTTATCTCTCTCCTTTGGAGGTCTGAATTATGTATAACCTAAAAAATATACATATTTAGTTTCAGTAGAAGGCATTTGTTTTTACCTCATTGTAGAGCATTAAGCATTTGATTGCCATCTATACTAGAAGCGCAGGAGTAATCTGTGAAAAATAATGTGCTCTTTGTAAATTCAAAGGATCTTAAAAATTCCTCTTACAGAAACATTGGTGATTCTTGACATAGATGTGGAGGAAGAAATTTCCCACATAAAATGGTTCCTCAAAATAACATCTTGATCTTTTCCACTGTATATTTGAACCACAGCAAAATGTTAAGATTTGCATTGAGAGACAGTAACTTTGAAGCAAAATGGGAAAGCACAGGCTTTCCTACTTTAAAGAATAAATACTAAAAATAAAGCCCAACAAAATTCAACCCAGTCCAGATTTCCCTCTTTAAGAAAACACAGAAAGAAACAAGGTACTCAAAATTTTTCAGTATGACTGCAAGGCATGTCTTTGGAATCACACTAAACTAATATACACTCTTTAATTTTCCTTTACCTAATAAGTAGATTTGAAAATAAAATGTAGTCTTCATCTCCATTTGATACAATAGTGTCCTGTGCTACTTACTTACTTACTTACTTACTTACTCAGATCATATTAGCATTTTCACCTTACCCTTCAGAAAACATAATAATTTTCTTAGAAATCATTGCTGCTTGTAACCGGGTGCAGGACCACAATATTTATCCCAGTCTAAAGGATATTGCTTTTATTTATTCAGTCGT
This sequence comes from Acridotheres tristis, assembly GCA_037013685.1. NCBI lineage: Eukaryota > Metazoa > Chordata > Aves > Passeriformes > Sturnidae > Acridotheres > Acridotheres tristis. The sequence goes on along the minus strand of CM072886.1, from coordinate 95,529,169 downwards.
TAAGAACAAAGTTCTAAACTCTTGAAAGAGCTATCGAACCTTTTAACAAAACTATTAGGATTAAAAAAATATATATTCTAAATGGTATTAACAAGAATTCTGTTCATAATGTCCAAGGCAGTTTCCAAAATATCTTTCATGTTATGTACTGACATAACATCACTAAATCAAAGAGTTTTTGATTCTACTTAAGGCATTCACTAACAAAAAAGTTATTTTTATTTTCACATCCCCTACAAATGTGTCACCTAGTCTCACAGAAAGACTCAGATGTAGTTAATTATCCAGTATTCATCGTTTACCAATTTCCTTCCTCCCTCTCTTGTTTCAGTAAGAAACAAATTTTCACTGTTTCTTATCTTCCTCAACTGGAGGAAAGAAAAAGCACATCTCTAATTTCCATTGGTTTTCCCTACCAATCTTTTCTCTCAGAGACCCTGCTGGGTTTCTATGGATGGCTAATTTCTCACAGAATTTGCTGGCCATGCAGTAAAAGACAATTTGATATGACTTTTATAATTTTTAAAAGCCTAGGGAAACATTCATTGACCAAATATTTCACACATTTTGTAGGTTAAAAATAATTGCATATACCTCAAGTCTTCCTAGTCAACATACATGTACAAATATAAGGTCTTTTATTAAGGAAATGCCTCTTAATATCTGTCTCTTGTCTAAATGCTTCCTAGAAGGAACTCATTAAAAAGCTCTGGTTGTGTATCGATTCTTTTAGTTCAGCTGGCTAATATTTTATTTTAAAATTACAATCTAAATTGCAATTGTGATCTGGAAAAGAACAGAAAGAGCATTTAAAAAAAGAAATAAAGTTATCAGTTTCTGGCCAGATGTATTCTAAATTTTCAAACATGAATCATTCACAAATGAACATCTAAGAAGACCTTTTTCACAATATACCAGAACAGTTCTGTATTGCCATAAGCCATGTAGAAATTGAAAGAGATAAGCAAAAGACTCTGACAGGCAGCTGTAAGAGAAAGATTAAAAATGCTCATCATATATAAACTTTAAGTGGAGTACAGACTTTGCTACAACAAATCTGGACTTGCAGACCTTTGCATTTTGCTTATATCTAGAGTTGGAGAGTCTTTACTTCTTTGGAATGCTTCTCATTTTATTAAGAAAGTTTTTTTCAGAATCTGAGGTGCTTTGTGATTAATTTTAAGGGGTAACTCAAAATGTCATTTTTTCATCTATGGGAATTCTAATAATTTTGTTCCTACCTGTTTTAAAGGTTACTTTTCACTTAGTGTGTTTGATGGCAAATAAAGATGAATTCTGAATGTTCAAAAGACTTCTCTCCTGTTGAATGCTATGAGGGAAGAGCTTGGAAAAAAGAAAACTTTTTGTTCATTATGAAAGAAACTTTTATTCAAACATATATATCATAGATACTCCTTAGGAGCACTCCGGGTATAAAAGTATGAATAATTTGAAATATTCTGGTTATTTATGCTCAGTCTTCCTGAGCGTGGTACGGTTCTATTTAAATCCAGAAATATTACTTTTTTTAGAAGAAATTTTATAATAGGCAAATGGAAAGTTTTCATCATATCTATTTTGCAATATTGTAATGTAAAATATTTGGAAAGTCTTTCTACACATTCTTACATCACAAAAATGAGTGTGAGAGGCAGAGAAAAAGAGCCTACAGCTTTCAGAATTTTTCAGAAATTCAGAAGTTCAACACATTGTGCAGTGACATTTAGATGGAGTGTTTAAATGATTGAAACAAAGGTCATAACAGGAAGGGAAGGTTTATTCATTATCATGGCAAAATAAGTCACACAAGCAGAAGTGATCACATTTTGGGTGTTTTAAATGCTGCAAATTTTGTCTTTCTCTACATGTAATGCATTGTATATATACATAGGGGTTTATGCAGGTTTGTATCTCCTGTGCACTATATCATATTCCTTTATGATATGTTTAACTATGATATTTTATGATACTTTAACTACATATACATACTGATATATAATTTTAGCAAAACCAGCTTTTTTTTTTTTCCTTTCACTTAGACTACAAACTGTCCTTTTCTAAAGACAGAATAGTCTGTTCTCATTTTGTTCATTTTTTCTCTGCCTATTCCTGCCTTTGAATTCTAGGTGGTGTCCTCGGTAGCCTCTTCATGCTACACTAATTGGAAGTCTGAGCTCCAAGTACTTTTCATCTTTTCATCTACCATCTGCAGTTTTCTGTCAACTGGGGCAGCCCCTCAGTTTTCTCATGTCTCTGAAAGCCATATGTAATCATCACCTAGGTTGAGATCCAGCAACAGCTTGGCACCTACATTCAGATGAGCGTGCAAGACATATCTATCTTGGAATTCTAATCCATTAAAATAGAGTCAACACTGAATATGGAATGTGGAAAGTTACTCTGTTAATCAACTACAATTTAGGGTAATCTGAATAATTGCATAGGCTCAGCCCATGTATTCCTCATGACCTTTTAGTGGTTGTCTTACTGGTGATCTATGAATCTATCCTGGTTGACTCTTCTTCAGGAAGGGGGTCACATAGATTTTATGATCTCTCTTCCATCTCCATGCATTTATCCTGGGTAACCACAAATTGCCTCAAATGGTACCAGATGGCTGTGTTTAGACAACTGAACCAAGATAGATCTTAGGGGTGTTAAAGGGAGTTTACAAATCTTTTAAACCTGAAGACATGACAAGTAAACAATAGATGCTTTAATCCAGAGTATTCTTGCTCTCTCATCTACATCTCCTATTTACTAGGGGGTCCAAATGATTCTTCCACTTTCATATTTTACTAACACATGCCTTGGTTCCTAATGTGTTAAAATATTCATTAGAAAAGAGAACAGTAAAGGTAGGAAAAAAGGAGGAAGATTAAACACTTCTTGACCTTGGGACAAGAGGCAGGAAAAGAGATAAAACTCTGTGAGGGTTCACGTTGCGTTGTTAGAAAAAGCTCATCCTAAACTGAACATGGAGAAAAGTCTGCTGCTTGCAAGCCTGGAACAAAAAGAGATTTGGGAAGATTGTTCACAAGGAAAGGAATAAATTGAGAAGTAATTAAGATTTAAGCTAATTTTGGTTCCTAAAACAACAAAATTTGAATGTATTTCTGAGAACTGTTGCTTAATTATAAATATATTTTTATTCTGAATTTGCTTTTAATTATTTATTGCTGGCATATTGGAAAATATACTGACATAATTTTGAAATAAAGTCAAGATAGTTTTAAATAGATATGTTACAAGAGTTTAAAAATTATTTTAAACAATTAAAAATGCACTTATTTTTTACATTATATTATCAGAGAAAGCTCTTTTTGTGAACACTTGCCCTACAGAAAAGTAGGATAGGTTTCCACAAATATTCTTACAGTAAAGTTGACTTTATATTCTATACTTGTGGAGAAAAAACAACAGATGGATCTCCATCTTTTAAATATTTTCTCTAACTCTTCATTTTCTTCTTGTAGCTTTCATCCATTTTATCTCTGGTCAACCAAGCAACTTTAAAAACAACCTAATTCATCTAAATTCTAGATCTCTTTACACAGTAAATTCATACTCTGAATCATTCTTGAAACAACCTAGTGTTGCCTGAATCTCTATATTAACTCATCACTGGGCTCAGTACTGAGGAAGTTTATTTTTATTGTAACACAGGTGAGGATAGCATGCTGTTTAGGGAAAAGGCAGCCCAGGGCTCCCAAACTGCTGTACTGCAGGCTGGGTCACCACAAGGGCTGTTCCTTCCAAGAAAGCACAAATCTTACAGTGGCCATGTCCATTCCAGGGTCTACCTTCTGCTTATTTTCACTTCCAATCAGAACAAACTCAAATTTTAAAGTTGTTGAAACGAAATTCCTTTCCTTTAGTAATATATGTTGATGGAAATTTATCTTTCCCTCTTGGAAAACATTAAAATTATAGCTAGGTATGTGAGCTATAGTTGTCAAATCTTCATTTTTTCCTCTCTTCCAGTGTAATTTTGCTTTTCTAACTGTGTATTCTTTTGGTCAAGCTCACCCAATATATTGACAATCTTTATGTTATATATCATAAAAAGCACATATATAAATACTATTGAATATCTTCCTACTGTTCTGCCTTGAGATGCTTTCTTTCTTTCAGATTGCCTCTTACACATAGAAAGCAAAAAGAAATTGTTTTAATGTATAAGAAAAGTATTCAAAAAGCATGTGCTAAGGGAATGAGGAAATTTTTATAGACACATTAGAAGTACAGCTGGTTATAAAAAAATTAAATCCCTTTCATTTGCACTACAGATATGCTAACAAGTATTAATTAAATGTCTCGTAATCTTGCTGTTGAATTACATAGAAATGTTTGCAGTATGCGCTGCAATTTCAGACATTTCATTCATAATAATAGCCAAATGGGATTAAAAAGGAACAGTTCAGCAGTAAAACAGTAACGATCAGTAGACCATTGTTACATACCAAAACTTCTGTAAAAAAAGCAAAAAGAATAGCGAATAGCTTTCACTTTTCTGCATCACAGGCTCAAAGTTACCAAATATTCCCCTGGGCAAGTGGATCATTCTTCTCATGACCTTCCTCTCATGTAATTTTAAGGACTAGAGGTGGAAGAGAAGCTGTAAAAATAATGTCCAACTAAACGAAGGTCAGCTTAAGAAAGTTGAGGACATTCTAATGTGAAATGTAAAATGGTTAAAGCAAAAACTGATTCAATTTCTGGCTCTAGAACTGACTTAGAGTGTAATCATTAATAAGTATTTCTCTACTCCTTCAACTTGATTGTAGTATTTTTTAAAAGAAGATGCAACTTTACTTTCATAAAACTGAGATCTTACCACAATGTAAAAAAGTATCAGAATAAGAAAAAATTTTACACAGTAATAATTATTACATTACTTTAACATCATATTAATAGTAAGGATATATATATATATCCTCTAAGACCACAAATATTTAGTGTTCAGCTCTAGAACTGGTAGAAATACCCCTAAGATGTATGATGCTAGAGTAATGCTCTGATTTGCCCATATGATTAAAGACACTACCATCCCAGGTGGTATATTACAAAGTTGATGACTCTCTCTCTAGACCTTCTTTCTTTTGCCCCTCTTGTAGCTGGAATAGAGGCTTATATTTTCTCTATTTGCTTACAAGTACAATCATTTTAAAAATGCATAAGCTTGTCCTCATAATTTTAAAATCAAATGAGTTCAACTGCACAGGCCAAACACAAGATTAAGAAGCCAATTATTACATGTATTTTTGCACAGCAGGTGTAGATAGGGGATATTCAAGAGCCTTCTGCACACAATCCTGTGCCATGCACTCCAGGATGACCCTGATTGAGCAGAAAGGTTGGAGCAGATCACCCAGTGTGGTTCTTTCCAATCTGACCCATTCTCTGATTCTGTGATATCAAGCAACCAGTTCTTTCACAAACCAGTGATGTTGTTTGTTGTTTGAAGAGTATCAATATACTCTTTAAGGAAAGTATTCATTTTTAGTGATAATCTAGACTATAACAGTTGTAGGTGGCTCCTTTTGTCAGTTAGATGAAGGCTAGAAAAACAGGATCATATAAAAGAAAAAAAATTAGAGGAGAACCCAACATAGCTGATACATCTGCAAAATAATCTAACCTAAATAATCTAAATTACTCCAGAAGCCTTTGAAAATATTAGCTATGGCATTTCTGTGTGTACACGTTCGTTGAAAACTCACCTATACTTTCATTCACTGTAGTACATTGACTATTTAGTCATAAATTCTCAAATTAAGAACATAAGAGAGAAGGGTGTCTATTTCATCAATATTGTTCAAGGTTTATAAGAACATGAAAGCAAGACTTGAAAGTTCATGAACAAACTATTCCACCAAGTACAAAGTGCAATACAGAAAGCAGCCAATTCTGCACTGAAGGATTTATGTAAACAGCTGTAATGAAGAGCAAAGAACAAAAGAAGTGATAGCATAGAAGGGTCACAATAACAGAATTACATTAGTTTAGACGTATGGTGATGACCTAACATAGGATATTTTCCTCTGATATTTTCTTTCTTATCAGTATGTGGCCATGGCAAGGTGCATTTCTTTCTGTTGGCACAATCATAAAATATGCTGAGTTGGATGGAAGGCATGCTTTGGGATCATTAAGTCCAACTCCTGGCCCTGCACAGAACACCTCAAGAATTACACCATATGCCCAAGAGATTACTAGGCCATACTTCCCCACTCAAAAAATTTGAATATTAAAAGCTTAGGTAGAATTAAACGGGTTTTTGGCACATAGTTTTCATGCTGATCTTGTATGCTTGACAGAAGCATACATTGACTTTCAAAGACAAGAAGAACAAAGCAAAGATTACTGCGGCCCAAATTCACCAAGGACTTGCAGACAATTCATATGCCTGTATTGCAAAGTGTAATCTTCAAAATCCTCTCCTAACCTCTCAGTTACTAAAGGATAAAGGGCTTCTTTTAAACACCAAAGTCCCAAATACTTAGAGGGAGCTCAAATGCTCAAATGCTCCACGCACTGCCAGGGTTGCTGCTCTTACCTACTGCCATCTTGAGCATTGCTTGAGCCCTCAGGGAAGTCACAGTCCATGTTGCAGCCTGGAAAATGTGCTGAATGCACCCATACACCAGCAAACATAGGAAAACATTTTCTACAGAACTATCCCTCCCTGTTTTACTGTCAATCCCAGTGCTCAGAAATCTCCATAAGATTTCTTTACTAATTTAAAATAGTTCTATCTTCTGACCCTTCCTTCCTCTATCCTTAGTTAATCTCACTGTGTTTCACAGGCAATAAATAAAACTTTAGTGTTCCTTTAGAAGGAATACACCATATCAGCTATTTTCCCCTTCACAATACTTCTACTAGTCCACAGGTGTCCAAAGTCTCCTTTTTCAATGACCTTACTGACATATTTCTAGTTAAACAAAGATCAACTGTTCTCATTTTAGGCTTAGCTCTTGTTGTTTCCATTTGAGATCTTGATCTCTACACAGGGCTTTTATGCCTAAAATCTCACTTAATATTTGTTCTTTATCATGTGTCAGTTATACCAGCTCATCTAACCTTTTCCCTACATATCTAACTCATCTTATTTTCAAGTCTGAGACTACACTCATTGAAAAATATAGTTGTGCTTATGCAGGATGCCAGGACAGCATATGGAACTCCAGTTGGTGGACCAAGTTTTCAGAGAAGCCATGTAAAACTACAAGACCAATATCCAACATGGAAGTTTAAACAAAGAAGAAAAACTGACTGATTTTATTCAACCAAGGTAAAAGGCAAGAAAGGAATAAAGGAGGAGAGAAAGGAAAAAAGACAGAAAGAGATGATAGAGATAGATAGAGATGATAGAGTTAGAAAGAGATAGAGATAGAGATAGAGAGATGATAAAGATAGATGAAAGAAAAGAATGAAAGAAAGAAAGAAAGAAAGAAAGAAAGAAAGAAAGAAAGAAAGAAAGAAAGAAAGAAAGAAAGAAAAAGAAAGAAAAAGAAAGAAAGAAAGAAAAAGAAATACCAAATTTTAGATCAATATGTGACTAGTTCTGAGATAAGGCTGTTTAAAGACAAATTTGCATGTGTTTAGCAAAGGCATGCATTAAAAGACGTTTCATTATCTTGATTCTATTTAATATGTAAGCTAGAGTTATATTTTCACTTACATACAGTAATAAGGCAAACCATTATTTCTGTGTTTCAAATAGTCTTGCTACAGTTACTGTTTTCAAGTAGCAAATTTTACTGGTTTGGAACATAAAATTCTGCTCTAAATTACAAAAATTCCTGACGATTTAAAAAATGTCATTATTTTCAAATACAATATCAAACCGCATCTGCAATAGACAATACTTTAGAAATATTGTTATTTGCTCAGGAGTTTAAAAACCTATTAGTATTTCCAGAATTTTAAATATGTGAAAATGATTCTGTATGAATCAATACAGATAAAACTACTTTCAGGATTTGACAATTTCACTCTCTCCAAAAAAACCTGTTATTTAAGATAGTCTGGATAGAAATCTGCTGGGTTATATTTGTGTCATATTTGTTTGTCCTGCTGTTTCATCCAGCTGTATATTTGGGAAATTCATTTCAGTAGTATTGCAAAGAGATCTCTTGACAGAAAAAAAAATATCTCAAGAAGAGTTGGGAAAATAAACCTAGAAACGTTTCAAGAGTAGCCTTACCATTACATAGTCATGATACACCTGTGACAAAAGCCCTGTCCCAACTGTTTTCTTTATTTTACTTCACATAAAAAGACATATGATGCCAGGAGAAAATCTAGTACTTTCTAAATGGAATACAAGGGCTCAACAATAAAAGGAATTTTAATCAATCTCAATTCTATTTAATGTTTTAATATCACAATCCTTTTCAGTCAATTCACAGAGTTAGAATAATCCTTTAATCAAAATAAACACACAATCAGTTTAGAAACATGGTGGTTGGCTACCATGACACCAAAGGAGATATATGTGATGGGGAAGCAGAACCAGAACAGGCTGTACACGAAGTGCTGCTGAAATCAGAGTATTGACTTGCACTCCCATTGGCACAGCAGGGAGAACATCATTGCCGAACAGACTTGCTATTAATTCTGTTGCCTGCATAGGTCATGGCAGTTAAATTAACTGTCTTTAGTGATATATTAAGTTCTCTAGGTTGGTGACAGATTTCGTTCCTCATCTGTTCTGAAGCTGACAGCAGCCATTTCCGCTTCTGCAAATTGCACTGAAGCTATAGACTTTGTGCGTATGACAGTGACTTTAAGTAGTGTTCTGGCTGACATACAGAATTCTCAGTTATTAAAAACAGAGAAAAAAAGCAGGATCCATATGTGATTTATCACACTTCATAAGAGTGCTGATTGTGTCAATTTAAAGTCCTCTCACTGTATCTAAATGGACCAACTCAAGGTATCCTCATATTGTATAATAATATTTCACAGAATCACAGAATGAGTCAGGTTGGAAGGCATCACAGTGGGTTGTCTGGTCCAACCTCCCTCCTCAAGCAGGGTCATCCCAGACCATGTAGCACAGATTGCCTTCAGACAATTCTTGAATATCTCCAGTGAGGGAAACTTCAAATCCTCTCTTGGCAGCCTGTTACAGTGCACAGCCACCCACACAGTAAAGACGTTCTTCCCCATACTTAGGTGTAACTTCCTCTACATTAATTCCTGTCCATTCTCTCTTGTTCCATTGCTTGGCACCACCTAGAAGAGCCTGGATCCATCTTTTTGGCACTCTCCCTTCAGATACTTATAGACACTTATAAGGTCCCCTCTCAGTCATCTCAAAGCTGAACAGGTCCAACTCTCTCAGCTTTTCCGCATAAGAGATATACCTCAGTGCCTAAATCATTTTTGTCACCCTCCAGTGGACCCACTTCAAGAGTTCCACATCTCTCTTGTAGTGAGGAACCCAGAACTGGACACAGCACCCCAATGTGACTACTAGAGTTAGATGACTCTGTATAGATAAAGCTAAGGGAAGAACTTCTTTGTTCTTCACATAATAAACCTACTCCCTCCCTAGAAAATACACACACACACACACACACACACACACACACACACACGTAGTGTCCGTCAGCTAGTTTACCTCAGCCCATTCCTACCTATGTACATAAAAATCCCAGTTAGTCTTTTCAGTGTCTGCTCAGTAAAAATATCCCAACCCCAAGCAACAATCACATTTCCACATGCTATGTAGTTTTAAATACTCAGTTTTTTGCTTCATGGTTTTTTCATGACCTAAGTAGCAACAAGACAACCAAGAGGAGATGATAATAATCTTCACAAGGAACAATTGAAATTATTGAAAATAATAAGTTATTTTCCCCACATTTTCTTGTACAGTGTTTGAGTTTACACAGGAAAAAAGGACTCGATAGTCAATGGGCTAAGAAACAATATGTTCAAGGGTTTTTTTCTTTCTAGCTCAACTCTCAGCTCATCCACAGGCTCCAGCAAAAATCCCTGAGGAACCTACAACTTGCCAGGATTTAGTAATGTTTTCCTTAAGCAAAGTGTGAAATATTTACTTTGTCATAATATAAGAGGACTTGCTGAGAATTCAGCTTTATTGGTTAGTTCAGAAAACACCAGAGGAAAAAAGAGTGTTTCTTACCACAGACCGTGCAAACACATGAGATAATTCAATTATGACTAATAACATCTGTTGAAACATTGGTGCCACATAAACTGTATTCTGGCACTGTAGACAAGATCTAAACATTGCAAACCTACCAGCTAACATGATTATGGAACCCACCATGTTTTAATGATGCTGTGTAGTAATAGATCATTCTCTAATAGTATAAAACTCATCTTCATGAAAATAAAATAATTAATCTTTAATCCTAAAAACTCAGAAACTACGAAAAGTTCATTTTAATACAATAGCTTGAAATAAATAAAAAAAAATATTAAATATTCTTAATCTACTTCAGCTTCAAAGTTAGAGTGAAAAAGTAGTGCTGGAGATTTTTCCTCCTAATGTTATTAGGCATCGGCAAGTTTTAAATGTCAGAAAACTGACCAAATTCTATCCTTCATCTCAAAATTTTGAAGAATAAATATGGATATAATAGATGTCAAAGGTCAACAGCTTTCCTTCAGGAAGGAAGCTTCTTAAATAGATGTTTAAAATTATACCTTGATACAAGTTACATTGACCTGATTATAAACACAGATTTTTACTCAGCTTAATGCAATACTTAGAACAATTGAAAAAAAAAAAAACAAAAAAGGAAGAAAGAAAAAGTTTATTATGGTTCTGAGGGTTTCATGAATAAATAAAGATACAATTAATAAATTTTACTACACATTGGAAGCATACAATACCAGACTATTATATAAAGGAATCCTATTTATGTAATTATATGGGTGTAAAACAACCCTAGAAAAAGATTTAGTAGAATAACAGAAGAGGATGAGAGATCTCCATAAAAAAATTCAAACTTAAAGTCACTTTATGCTCTATAGTATTAAAAGAGAAGTGTAGAGATTGTGAAGTGTATTTAAATTACATCTCAACATCTCTAGAAATTTGATAAAAGCAGAGGCTTTTATTCTCTGTTTCACTCTACAGAGTGAAAACCTCCTACAAAGACCTGCTTTCTACGTTATACTCTCTGATGGAATATATGCTTCTTTTGTGTCAGGGAATTCCCTCCAACTGGCTTCAAAGCTGGCCCATTCTAAATGTAACAAGGATGCCAATAGATTTGCAATTGGCTCATGAATGAAAATCAAAGTCATACCTCAGGCGCTATAAAATTTTTGTTTGAATAACACACTATCTACACCAGAACTTCTTCATAGAATGAAAAATGAAGGAAAATTTTAAATGTCCCCCTGCACAATAAAGCACCTTCTTTACAGGGCAATGCTAAGAACTCCATTCTTATCTGAATGATTAAAAAAAGTTCTATTTTCTGCATACTAATTACAGAGTGAAGCATCTTACATAAAGAAAACAAACCAGAGTGAGATAGTTTAATTGCTAACAGTGTAAATTGAACTCAAAATCCTTCTATGGAGGATTATAGTCAGATTCACAAAGTATCATTTAATGTCGATTTTTAATTTCTCACATCTTCAGAAAAGGTTGGAGGGTTTTGTGTGCATGAATAAAGTATAAAGAAAGATTACCATGAAAATACTGATCCAGAATATGATGTATCCACATACATTTGTTTAGAAAGGTAAATATGTACATATTTACCTTTACTTTTGAAAACATATATTATATATAATTTAAAAAAAAAATTTGCCTGAGAATAGTTTTGAGACTGCATGGATTGTCTTTGATAACTTGATTGCATATAGTACATAAACATCTTATGAAGAGGAAAAAAGTGTGTGCTGTTTCAAAAAATACTATCATCTCAGAAGATGAGACACAGAAGAACAGTAAAATCTTAATTCCTATCTGTAAGCAGTTTTAATTATTACTGCCATTTTAGCTGATAAGAGATTTAGCATCCATTATGAAAAGTACTGCAAAAAGTAGTAGGAGAAAAGACCAGTGGAACAGCTGTTTTGTGTTAGAACCTTATCTCTGAGATCAGGTGGTCAATGAGCAAAAGTGATTTATATCACCTGAGATGAGCTGTGGTAACCTTCACTGTGTTTGATAGAGTGGATTAGTCAAAGCCAACTATCGATGTACATTTGAATCTGTGTAATCAGATTGGTTTTGAGGTAGAGAGCAATAAGCTCACTCCTGAGCCTCCTTTTATCCAAGCCAAACAATTCTTCAGCTGCTTCTCATAAGAATGAAATATCTTGGCTTGCTAAATCTGACATTTCTGTTATCTTGAAATAGTGGAGAAAACTCTGCTGTCATTTAAACTGTTTGTCAACTTGAACACATCCTTAATAATATTTATTAATAAAATAGTTTATTCAGAAATGTTACCCTCAGGACAATAGCTGTACCTAGAATTTATAATATACTCCCTTACTGTAGGTTATTAATTCCTAAGACTTGGTTCTTGGATATATTTACATTGCCAATAGCAGAGACACTGAAGAACTTGAGAAAAACACTGTTTTGTTTTAAAAGAAAATTGGTAATGAAATTCATCAGATCTTCATCAGACCTAGGATAAAATTCACCAAAAAGAGGAGGAAGAAATAATCAGTTAGAGCACTGATGTAGAAAGTGAGATGTACATGGTCTAGTTTGAAAATTTCTTGGCTTATGTAAAACATATATCAGTGTCTTGAACCTGTGCCTTCCACTATCCAACTGGAGTATCCCAAGCAGTGGATCTCTCACATCTTTCTGATGTTATTTTTCCTTATTAATATAAATGGAAATAAATGATGAAATACCAAAAAATTTCATTAAATCAATTTCTTGTTTGCTTGTTTGTTTGTTTCTTTTTTTTTTTTTCCCCCCGGTAACTGCAGCTGACCATGCAGTATCTCTGTCTTAGAATGGAGTATGAACTGATTTGATTGTTTTTGGATGCCTGTTTCCCACATGAGTATATTAGTCAAGAAGAAAAGATAAGACACTTCTTAATGCAATACTGACATTCGGATGAAACAGATGTAAAAATGTCTCTGGAAAGTTTGAATTCAAAAGAAAATGAAAGAAAGTCAATATCCTTGTTATCCAGTTACTGTGCAATATCAATCATTACTAACCATTGAAATAACTTAAAACAATTTAATGTTTTTTTCTTGACCTGGAATAGTCATGGTTTATTTTGTTCACTTTATTCTACCAGTTCAGTGATAACACCAGATTCTACAGACATCAAATGAACTCACAGGAAAGTAGAATAAGGACAAAATGCAGTGACTTTCAAGCAATTTCAGCTAAACATGAAAGAAAATGAATGACACATCAAAGCATCAGCTTCAAAGACACTCCCAGGTGGCCAATTTCAGAATACGTGTCACAGAAATCTTACAATAAAGTGTTTGAACTTTTCTATTCAAGAAATTTTTAAAGAATCTTTATCAGGAGAAAAAAAATGACTGTGCTGAAGGACAGCTAAAAATCCAAAGTCAATGTATTCCAAATATGTTTGATAAAAGGATGAATAATAGAAGATATTTTGTCTCTGGCTTCTTCAAAGAAAGGTGTTCTGAAAGAGAAATAACTGTGGTACTGAAATTGCATACCAAAGTTTTAGAGACACATTGTCTTCACTTCAAAAAAAGCATTATAGATCATGGAGTACTGTTTTTGCTTGACTTAATTCTTGAACCCACGTGAGTGTCACATTGATAAAATTCATAGTTGCTGTACAGTATTTGGTGGGAGATAAAATTCCAGAGGCAAAATTTACAAGATAAATTAGCATGACACAAATCACAGTGGAGTTCAACAGATGATCAGATGATTTTTTGTGATGTCTAGAATAATCTATATAAAAATAACATAAGGAAGTAACTGTATTGGCAGTCAAGAAGCCTGCAGTGTGAATACAATGGGCAGCTATGAGCTGAACTAGAGCAAAATTTACAATTTTCCACTAAACTTAGATAAGTCAAAGAAGTTTAAATGTTTAAGTGAAACTTAGAAATATAACACTTTTTTTAAAAATTGATTTTACAGCTCAGATACCTAACATGAAAATAACAATCTAGTTTATGGTACTTGCTTCCACTTCTGAAATCCTTGTCCTGATAGAAGGGAATAGGAATTAATTGCAACAGACAGAACCACCATCTCTACCTTCCCTGTTTTTACATATAATATCCAGCTACTGTAAATTTAAGTCTTACTGACTTTCAAAACAACCTACAGAGAAGCAAGTTACTTGGAAATCTGAGACTTCAGCTTTCCCACGTGAAAATACTTCTCAGGTTTTTGTATTCATATATTTATTTTACAATGAGAATACAGATTTCCTTTGAAGTAGTTTAACGAGAAATAGAGGAGTTAGGAGGTTACATAACTTCAGAATTAGCTTCTGGTTTTCAGCTTGAAACAGATTTTCCATCAAAACTTACCTTTATTTTTATCATAAAGTTTTCAAAATAGAAATTATATACTGAATTGAAATGGAATAGATTTGAATATTTTATTTTGCTAATCCATGTAATATTGCAATTTTGCTCCTCATCACAACCAAAATAAAGACTGTGCTCAGCTTAAAAGAAAAGAATATGCTCAGTTAACAAAATTGGAACCTCTTCTACAAAGCAGTTACTTTAATTTAAATATTTTTAAATTATTTATGTTATATTTTTTGAAATGGAATTTGCAATTAATCCTTATAAAACAATCAAAAGAGCTAAAGTGAAATCTCTTTTAACACCTCAGGGGAGTTTACATTATTTATTAAGCAATTACAATTGTCCTTGTGGGAAAACTAAAATCTTACTCTAAAAATATACTTTCTAAAAACTTTTTTAGTTAAGTTTTCACAAGAGCAATTGTTATTCTAAATATTTAAGGGTACTTTCCAGGGGACCCCTTTTCCCTAAACTTAATGACACGTGTGGATTGTAATGTATTTGTCAGCATAAATGTTTCTGTAACAGCCTTATTACACTCATGGAACTCAGTAAGCTCAATTTAGTTGCTGAGATTAACTTAAACACTTGCCATTATTTGTGTACATTTCATTAACATCTTAATAACAGAGCTCATATACAGCAACGTGAAAAAAGGTAAATTTGTTTTAAAGTTTCAGGCATAACAAGAAATTAATAGGTCTGTGGCATACAGCCACGGGCCATGTTTTTTTTAGCATATCTATGTAAATCAGGATTCACTTTGCTTAATTGCTGGAAAACACCTGCCAAACAAACTACTGAGAAAAATAGTAAGGAAACATTAATGATGGTGTAATTTGTTGTGGTTTGAGACAGAATAGAGAGTTCTCCAGGTACACGTAAAAGTCACTATACAGCTATAAGCCTATTGTTTAAACTTATTTATAAACCTATATAAACCTATTGTCAAAACAGTCCAGGATATGTTAGTATGAGTCGCTGAGCTAAAGTGTGAAGCAAATTAAATTTGAAATAATTTTTTTCTGTAAAATCTTGAGACAGAAAAGGATTCAAAGAACTCTAGGACTAAACGAGCAGATTTTTTATTCATTAAAAGTCAATAATTTTGAAGCCAAAAGCGAGATCTTCATATTGCAATTCAGACATAGCAAATCAAATATTTTTCTGAAAGAGAACATGGGGATAAAATTTTGGGAAGGGATTCTCATTCCTTAAAAACTGATATAACTCAATCTCTCCTCAAATAAACACTGCTTTTTCAGCCTGCTCTTTCCATACTAAATTCTCAAGAAAAGGAGAATGCCCCCTTCATGTCTCTTAGGGGAACTTTTATAAAATTCTGACAGCACATTCTAGTTCAGCAAAAGGTAATTTGCATCTCTCTCTGTCAGCATGTGCAGGCTTGCTCCTCCATTTCAATGAGATTCTTTCTCCTAAAATCTCTCATCAGGATTTTTAGTACATGTGAAGTCAAGTTCAGTTCAAACCAATTCACTGTAAAGTTATCCATGACACCCTAGATTCATTGCCCAGGTTCATTGATTTGTCATGTGAACTCTTAACACATGGCATCTCTGGGGAGAGGACTACCAGAACAGAAGTTCCAAATAATTTCAATTTTTTCTATTTTTTGAAATTCTAATCTCTAATTTTTCTAACGTTTTGAACTTGTAAGGTATGGTGCTATATGTTATTAATATCAATGAGGAAAAGATCATTAAAAAATGTGATTTTTCAGATTAAACGTACCAAAGACATTCTCTCAAGGGAAACTCAAGGGACCACTGTCATATTCTGCTTATTTTTTGGCTTGTGCATTATATCCACAACAGTTCTTTAGGTATTTACTGTTTATAAGCTCTCATAAAGGTATGAGACATTTTTTTCTGCATAAAATCACAGATTTTCCTCCGTATGAAAATTCTTAATATCAAACAAAATTACATATACATAATATCTTTTATGCTCAAAGCTCTAACATTATAACATCCTTTGTTTGAAGGAACACTTAAATTGTAATAAATGTATTAAATTTTACAGGGATATATTAAATAATTAAGTTCTCCTAGATTGTGTCTGTAGTTTTAAAAATATTTCAAATAAAATTTAAAGCTTATCAGAAATCCCCAGAACAATGATTTCCCCAAATGCTTATGTGTCCTGAAGAGTCTATTTTTCAAGTCAAAGTCACTCTTATCAGTGCTAAGTGTGAATATTCCAGCATTCAAGTGCATGGATGTAAAACAGTAGATGAGTCTTTGTCCACAGTCTGCTAAAATGAAATGTGATAAATGCAGCATTATAGATAAGAAATCATAATGTGTGACACTCAGGAAAAGGAATCCACTTGAAAAAATACAAGATAATTTTTTTTTCTTTTTTATCTAGCCATGCTTCATTCATTCTTGGGCTGGATGAGATTAGCCTGCTGTATCTCATGTGCAACTTTTAAAAAGTAACACTATTGACAACCTGCACAAGTACGTTAGAAAAAGGTTCAGAAATATTTTTTCTGAAGTTTGTGGAACTTTATGGTTTCCTGGAAAGAACCGTCCTCACCACTGTTAAGGCTGCAGGAAATGATCAGGTCACTGGCCTGTTGCTCCACTAATGGAGTGTGAAAAAAATACCTCTGGGGTCGGCAGGACGAGTGGCATGACACAGCAGCCAACAGTGTGAGCACTGGACGAGAGGTAGGGATAGTGCCAAACAGGTGGTGGCATCTTCTTGGGTGGCTACAGGAGCCAAACCTCACATATAACTGGAGGGGATCATTGGGGACCCACTACTAATTCTATATAAGGGCAATTCACATAGGTAATGGTATCAAAACCATCAAAACTGGATATAGGTGTGGCAAAATGGAACTGACAGGGAAAAAGTAATTGCAGAGAAATTGTTTACCTGGGAGAATGCTGGAGCAGAGAAGGTAAGGTGTATGGGTGGCAAAAAGGGGGTCAAGTGTCAAGGAGAAAGATAGTAAAGTGTGGAAATCCTGTGGGTGAGACAACACAGATGTCCCTATCAAGCAGATTTACTGCTTGCTCCATCCTGCTGGAGCAGGGCAATTATTCAGACCTGTTCCTCTTGGTACGAAATAAAAGTTGGTGTATTTCTAGTGAGGAGGGCTGGGGGGAAGCAGGGTGGAATGGATGCTGTCCCTCTGTTAGGGAACACTGGATGGATACATCAAGTATCCCAGTGCCACTATGCTGGTGCTCATTCCAGGTTGATAGCATTCACACATGCAATGTTATGTCTGGGTATCATAACTCTGAAAAATTATGTGCTTGGATCCATCATTCATTGAAACCAGAAAATTTCAGAAACGTTTGGTTTAATTATGATAGTTCTTATGTTCTTGATAAGTAACATTCTAAACCTTTTTTATGTTAGTTTAATTATGATGAGGCTTAGATAACGTTGGAATGTGACATCCATCAGATTTCTTCACAGAATATCAATGAACTAAGAAGACTGGAAGCTGTTTTGCCTTGGCTTAGAGAAATATCAAATGCTACAAAAATTCATTACTGAGAAAATAATCTTCCTTTAGGTGAAAAGGAAATAATGTGACATACATAAAAATTTTCAGGGATTTTTTCTTTAATTCAAACCAGACAATTCTTAGAAGTCAAAGAAATTAATCGAGGGAGCTGAACTGTAATGTTGAGATTTGGATTTTTGGGGTTTTTTTAAAGATGTAAAATTTATCTAGAATAAGTATTTCTTATAGTAAAATACTTCAAACCTGAATGGTCGATAAGTGTCTCAGAATATGCATTAAGCCTTAAAATGATATGAAGAAAAACCAAAAAAAAGAGGATGACGGAGAAAAGAAAGCTTATCTTAGTGGTCAGTAATAGTTCTCAAAAGACAATCTATATTCAGTGTGGTAAAGGATTTAAATCCAAATAGGATCAGTTTACTCAACCATATAAATTAAGGAAAAATTAATAAATACATGAGGGAGAAAAGGCAAATTTTTAATGACGAAAATATTAAAGGCAATCTAGGCATTACTTGAAGTAAATGTACTTACAGTTTTCTCTCATTTTTTTCTAATAACAGTGGTGCTCTCATAGGTCCAATAGAAAAATTAAAAGTTAATACACACAAGTAGAGGCTCACACTGGAAAAGAAGTTGTGAAAGAGGAGACATGTTTTTATTGAAAGAACTAGGCAATTAAAATCACAAAGTTGTCAAAGAACATTTATAAAACATGAGCCATATCAGTTTCTAAAAGTATATTATAACATTCGAGGAAAGGAAATACAACATTCTGTGAAGACCAGAAAGAATGAATCTCAACAATGTCAAAACTCAAGAACTTGTACTGAAGAAATAGGAAAATAATGAGGGAAAAGAAATGAAAGAATCTATAGAAATGATGGGATCAAAAATACATGGTTTTTTTTCAGATCTATCATGGATAACATAGCCAATAAAGCACTGACGTAAATACAATCAATCTTTACATATTGGGTCATTTGATGGAATATTATATGGTAAAACCTTTATTTGGCATACAGATGGGACTTAGTACAAGGTTTATATATTTTTTTTTAATTTTTCAATTGCCTAAAGGTGAAATGGTGATATTCTTATTGCAAGAAAAAATAATGAAATGTGATCAGAGTAAGTGTGAAAGTCATAATGAATATCTTGAGACTGATTAATATTTCCTTAATGACCTTGATAAAACAAGCTGGAATATGTTTAAGAAATCAGATAAAAATTTCTAAGATAAAATCAATGAAGTCTGTGAGCAGTATTTAATACTGAACATTTGGCTAACCTTGAAGACAGAACAATGGAAATTGAGTGAAACTTATCAG
Source organism: Acridotheres tristis (assembly GCA_037013685.1). Classification (NCBI taxonomy): domain Eukaryota; kingdom Metazoa; phylum Chordata; class Aves; order Passeriformes; family Sturnidae; genus Acridotheres; species Acridotheres tristis. Next base: position 95,509,810 of record CM072886.1, on the reverse strand, counting down.
TGTAATATATAAAAGTTGGACAGTCATGAGACTCAGTAGTACTTTTCCTCAGCACATATATTGATGATCCAGAGACTTGCCTAATTTCTGAGCAGAGCAAGTTTAATTTTTAGGCTTTACCTACAGCTTTGTAGGTAAAGCCTAAGACGTACTGAGGTGACTGGGCTAGGTGACCTAGGTAATTGGCCTATTATCTGGTTAAGCTGTAAGACTCAAGAATTTTTCACTTCAGTGAATACTGTAGTTTAATTACAAACTATCATTTAATTTCGTTTAAATATCATACTTAGTAATTTAATTATATACTGCCCTGTTCCAGACAAAGAAATTTTTTCTATATCCTGTCTTGTTTACCTAACTTCTAATGAAAATTAACCCAATCTTTCTATATAAAAGTTTTACAGGTGAAAACATCATCTTTCTTAATTACTCGATATCTGGGTTATCCTCCAATCCTCCAACTTTGACATTACCATCAAACAAATTGTAAAACATGAATCACCTATCTTTAGCTCATATTTACATTAATTTTCATTATCTTATGACAAGCTTTGATTTCTCTACAAGATGGGAAGTTTAGATATTGCAAGTGGGGCAAAAAAACCCCAAAAACTCCCAACCCAAAACTATCTTCTTATTTTTTTTTTTTTATATAAAGCTGCTAAAATTGCTATGTTGTGACAGGATTTATCTGAAAAAAAAGAGAAAGTGAAAAAAAAATTGATTGTATTCATTTTTTTTTCTTGTCAGTTGAATGCCATTATACTGAATAAAATATCAGGTAGTTTTATACCTAATCATAAGGTAGGGTAATCATAAGGTAAAACAAATCAATCTGAAAGTAATGAACTAAATAAATTAAATGCACCAATTGAGTCAGATTTATTGTTACCAAAAGAAGAAACCATGTATGCACATTTTTGGAGTTCATTTCGACCCTAGACACCTACTAGAAAAAACTTCTGTAGCCATTTGTGTTTCTTTTTTTCAGAACCTAATTGTCTCTTTCCCTTAATGATCTTGTCTTAAAATTACTGTTGCAAACAACAGTGACAGCATGTGATCAGCACGTTACACTCTGATCATTACAGCTTATCAACTATTTTATATAAGTTAAAATCGTGTTCTTCCTTTTTAAACTCCACTGATAGTTATGAAGACCAGTCACTTTTTCTTTCCTGTTTTGACAACCCTTACAAATCAAACCAAAACGGAACATATTAAAGTATTGTGTTGTCTTCATAACCACTGTGAAATTCTAGAATCTATATTGAAAAACGTTACCAGAGTTTTGTCTTTCTAGGACAGGCACATTCCATGTTACTATAATTCACCCTGATGTGTTGGGCAAACTTGCTTGGCTGACTCTGGTCCAGCTGCTCTCTCACTCATCCACTTCAATAGGACAGGGGGATAAAATGAAGGAAAGATAAAGACAGGGAGATTATGAAACATTTACTGTCAAAACAGACTCAGCTTGGTGAAAATGAATGTAATTTGTTGCTGATTAAAACATATTTATACAGTGAGAAACAAGAAAAAAACCTAGAACAGATTCTCTCTACTTCTCATACTCAGCTTCACTACTCTGTGCCTGACTCCTCTCTGATCCCCTGACAGGCTCAGTGAGGAACTGTGCAGTTGTGATTGTTCCATAACAGCTTCTCTCTGCTGCCATTCCTCCTCTTACTTCTCCAGCATGGATTCTGTCCACAAACTGCAGTTTTTCAGGATAAACTTGCTCCAGTGTGGTCTCTCCAAGGGCTGCAGGGCAACCTCTGCTCCAGCACACAGAGCACCTTCTTGCCTTCTTTCTTCCCTCACCTTGGTGTTTGCAGGGCTGTTTCTTTTTTTTTTTTTTTATTTTTTTTTTTTCCTCACACCTCTCATTGCTTCATGATTTTCTTAAATGTCTTTCCCCAGACGTATCACCACTCTGGCTGAGGGGCTCATCTGTCCCCTGAGGTGTGTCCATTTTGGAGCCAGCTAAAACCAGTGCTTCATAGGGGTGACCCCCCTAGCACTTGGTTAAGAATTTCGATGGAGTTAAGGGCTTCTAAGGAGTTTTTTAATATTCTGTTACAAGTCTTTATATTTCAGACATCCATCTTCACATTCATGACAGCTTTTTAAATATTCAGGTCTTAATTTTTCATGGCTCCTTAAATACAGTTCAATGTTGAAAATGAAAGCAAAAACACAAGGACAATGATGAAAAATTATTTTTCAGAGTGACAGTTTTGCAACAGTTCTGTTAAATAAGAAAGAAACAAAAAATGTAGTCAAATTGAGGGGCTTGGTAAGTAATGAGGTATATTGTATAGATGCACGTATATAGAAACACATGGAAATGTGTGTTTCAGTTTCCCATGGCTTTCCATGACTATTAAGCATACACCAACAGGGACTGACATCAGTCAATCCACCCTTACAAGATCTGCTTGAACTGAAACAGAAATATCAGTTCAGATCTCATCCATGATGACAGAATACTCGTTTGCAATTTGGTGTTACCAAGGGAAGGAGCACTTAGCTCCAAGGGAATAGCTGTCTACAGGCTGAGTAGGCATTGTCAAAAGTGTCACTGTTAAACATTCTGCCTAATATTCCTAGCAGAAATACAAGGACTAAACAGCTGCTGAACAGATACTGAATTATTTTGATTATTAACAGAAGTTTGAGCTGCACTGTTAACATACCTCTGAAAATCCCGATTTTGGCAAGTCTAGAATAAAAAATCCAAAACTCAATTTGTATGTTAGCTTCTTACTGTAAAGACCCTTCCTATTCAACATCAATTGCATTACAACAACTTCATAATCCTTTCTTGAATCTTGCAGCTTTCCCAGACCCTGTAATTTCATATCTGTGTATCTTACTTTTATTGTAAATATACATAGATAAAAATATATAATTATCATATATAATTATCCAGTTCCCCTGTGTCTGTCACTCATGCCCATCCCCAGACAATACATATTAGCCTTAATATTTATAATGGAAGGCACCTACCTGCTTTCTATCAGTAATATTTGAAATCCATGGTATTGTAGGTGAGTGATTAACTATTCCCAAAATAAAACTCACGTAACTTGTCCCCTGTGTACAGAAAGAAATTGCAACAATTTAGCTAAATCAATTCTTAAATTGATTTAAACCAGTGAAATCCCTTGTGCAGATGCTCTTAAATTGGCTTAATATTGGTTTATCTTATTCATTTTGATCTAGAATTTAATCCTATTAAATTGGCTAAAAGTTTTGTATACACTGGAGCCTCAAATCTAGCAGACTGAATTGAATTTCATGCTGCAGGGCCATGGGTCCTCAATGAAGTTAGGAACTATAATGACACAACAATTTTAGAAATTACTTCTGAGGGCCCACTAATCATCTACAAAAAATAAACAGAAATTTGCAATAAATGTTAACAACTAGACAGTGTTCTGAATATTTTATATAAGGGATAAAGTTTTTTTAAACTTCTAAGCAATCAAGGATAGTGACAATAGGCAGCAAATTTTGAGAAAATTATGGCAAAATTAATTATATGTCATAATTTTTGCTTTCTTCATTCTGTTTCCAGCTTAAATTTGCCTGCTGATTATTGCTGGGCCCATGTGTTTCAGCACAATACTGAAAATGAAAATATTCATGACAATCTGTCAGTAATGGTTCCAGTTCATCAAATTTCTAGTCTCCATTATGTTCAAGACATAAGTACCTTTTCCTGTATTGAGTGCAGAACCCAAGAAATTACATATGGGAGAGAAAAATAATTTAAAAAAAAACCCAACAAAACAAAACAACAACAACAACAACAACAACAAAAAAAAAAAAAAAAAAAAAAACAAACCAAAAAAAACCAACTTTTCAAATTGTCTCATCACAGAGAAAAGGAAATTATTTTTTATCAGTACATAAAAATAAATATTCTTTATACAGTTTTATGGTTCATCTCCATTTCCAGCTGCTTCAAATTGTGACTGCATTCAGTCAATTGCATGACTATATATAGACTATTTTTAAGACTTCAGTAATGCAGGCTGGTACCAAAATGGAAAGAAGCACCTCTAGTAAGATAAAGGATAAGAAAGTATAGGCAAATAATAAAAATCTTTCTATTATTTCAAACATTGATGTTCCTTTTCATTATCAGTTTCAGTTTGACAAAAATTGTAGTTACTTCTCAGTTAGAACTGATATATTTACAGCTGCAAAAATTCTGCTTCTTTCTCTGATTTTGGGTTCAGTGTGTTTCTGCTAGATTTGGATCAAGATGGAAAACACAAACCCTGTCTGCCTGGCACAGAATCCTTTGCTTACAGTACCAGCAGCTTTGTTACATTCTTCTGTGTCAATAGAATTTAGAATATTTTAAAATATGCATTTTCGTACTGTTTACTCTAAAAGGCCTGTGCAAAACAAGGGCCTTTTGGATACATAAAGATATGGCCCCAAACAGTAGCAGTTGCTATGGGAGCAGAACATAGTGTTTTATGCAGACATGAAGGAAGAGAAATGGAGAAGCACAAATCTGGTACAGAATTGGCCCAGGCCCTCACTGGCTCTAAGCACAATGTTAATTACGCTAAATATGCTCTGGTAAATCACATCTATACATCAAGGTATACAAAAGTTTATATTTAACTGAGTTCTTTTTACTTACATAAGAGAAGATTTATGGTCACTGGGAGGCTCATTAGCATTGATTTTCATAGTCCCCACTTAGAATTAATATGTCCTTGGTATAGGAAATTATCCAGCACTTATATGAAAACCTAGCTGGAATGATTCCATGTATACTTAGCAGATTTGTATTATCTTGTGGCAGAGTCAGACAAAAATCCAGCTTTCCTGAACAATTGCACTAACATTATTAAAAAAATACTGCAAACATATACTAATGCCAGTAATGAGAGTTCTAACTCTGTTCAAAATTCTAAGGTCAAAAAGAGACACTTTCAAACCAAGGAACCAATCAGCTCAAGAAGGATCAAATAGCATTATATTTCCTTCAGTAGAACATGAAAGGTCTACAGTTACTTTCATGACTTACAAGGAAGCCTGTAATGTGTGCGTGCAACTTTCCAATGTGGCTGAAGAGAAAAAAGAGGTTTTCTGAGTAGGAAGATAGGTTTTTTAAGAGATTCAGAAAGGATTTGGGGATTGTCTTGCAGGTTGTCCAAACAATTGCTTCAAACTGTATTATCTTGGTGGGGAAGAAGGTCTTAAAAAAAATGTCTAACAGCTTGCTTAATTTGTGTTCATTTCTTTTAATAATATTATCTTAGTGAAGAAATTTTTTTAAATAGTCATTTTATTCATATAAATTGATCAGGTATGGGAACCTGTCAGAACAGCTAATTGACCTTATTATACATGTTTCCTTTTAATATTCATATATATACTTCTGGTGACATTATTCCAGTTAGCTCTGATTCAGTTGTCCTTAGACTTGCCAGTCCATGCAAAACTCAACTGCTCCCTCTTCAGTTATGCCATTTATTCACACTGATATCTGCTTGCATGTCGGGCTTTTTGGTCTTTTCCCCACAACATGAATACAGCTGTCTCTTTCTCTGGACTTTTAAAATTTATGCCAATTTACCTTAAATGCAAAGTTGCTTCAGCAAACTGTACCATGAGAGTTTCCTTCCTGCCCCAGCATAAGAACATATGCTGTCATTATCTGGCCAAGAATGCTTCCATAGGGACACGACATGCATGGACACATAACTGCAGGCAATTGTCACAAAATGCTGAGGCTTAGCAGCTGTGAGCTTTAGCTGGGGCTGCTCAGTGAGTGTCAGGGCAGCCCGACAGCATGTGCACAACCAGCTGGCAGGGATGGTGGAACTCATCAGACCACAGGCAGCTTCACTGATTACAATAACCAATTAGCCCTAGAGTGTTTTAGGTATTTATACGCATCACAGTTGACTGGCAAACATGTTAGTATAAAGTTATTAATTAATATACAAGCTATTAGCCTTCTACGAGCTTGAGTGCTTAACTGGAATGGAGTCAAAAGAATCCTTTCTGCTTATTCTAAAGTCATTCAGATGCCTCAGAAATATTTAATTCTACTGTTTCCTTGTCATAAATACATGTTTTATATCCTGCATTTTTTGAAAATTACTAGATCCTGAAATAGATAGTGCCAGAATAATAAATAAGAAATTTGAAAATGTTATTGTCTACTTTCAACTCCTATCAATATTCCTGAAAAAGTGACAAAAAATAGCATTTATTGTTAAGATTTCTTCTGTTGCTCAGTGACAGACTGAAGTGATGTTTTTAGGGAAAGCAGCCACTTTGAGTCTGACTGAATTCGCTGGTTTAGTCAGTAGTGATTCAGTATTGATAAAGACTGGGGAAATCACAGTGGTGCTAGCTTGTTAAAATTTGAGATAATGATAGACCTAGAATTAACCAGCTGATAAGCCAGCAAAGTGATTAAGTTATTTCCATCTACAAACACTTTTTATCTTTTACTGGAAGACTGAGGTAATCCATGCAGTCAGACCTTGCTAACAGCTATGCAAAAGGCAACATTTTTGGGGGATTTTGTTTACAAAAAAGTCCAAACATTGCAAGTTGTGCTGGTGATTAGGGGAAAAAAAGTGTTTCTCTCCTATTTCAGTAGATCTCTAGCAGACAGCGCATTTTTCTGGACAGAAATTTCCTTAGCTCATGCAATAGCTTCATACACAAATTAAATTGAAACCTGCCAACTCTGCCAGCAAAAGAAGCAATGCCTTCTTATGCCCTCAAACATTTTCCCCAACGTTTGTTGCCCCCATCTTCATCCTAGCACCATAAACTCCACGGTCACACAGTGAACAAAAGCAAAGAAATTATCTAACCTAAAAATATTCCCTTTTTTCTTTCTCCTGGAGTTAATGAGAGAAAGATGCATGAATATCTAAATATATACATGTTAATTTGTATCAAATCCATAAATCAAGTCTAACAGTCTTGGCAGAAATAGTCATCTATTGCATTTTTAATGTGTGAAGGTTTTATTCAGTACAAACCAAAGGAAAGTGAGAAAACAAAAAATAAATCAATGGTTTCAAAACTGAAGAATGTATTTTTAAAAGGAAGATTTCAAACAATAATTATTAAAATCATGTTTCATACTACTTGCCTTTATTAGTTTTATTATATAACTTAAATTTAAATTATATTTATATTTAGTATCTTAATCAAATTATATGTTGATTTGTGCATTTTAAAAATGCTCTTGTAAAAATAATTTTTAGAATGGATGTCTAGAAAAAGAATTTAATATTTTTATTCTAAAGAACCATTTTAAAATTCCTTTTTCAGTCTTCCGAGTTTTCAGAGAGACCAATCTTTTAACTCCAATGGCTGTGATGCAGGATAAAATCATTGCTTTTGGACCATGAACAAGCCTCGAAGTGTTCAAACTTAGTTATCATAGTTCTCCCAAACATGATGTTCAAATTCTTGGGCACAACTAGGAATAGCCACCCAATTGGACTAGAGAAAAAAATAGATTACCTGTGGCATCTAGCATCTCCAGTCAAACAATGGACTTTACTAATTGCTGTGTAAAGAAATTTTGAAAATATATGTTGTATAATGAAATTATTAAAAAATAGTAAAATTTATTGCATAAAGTGGGAAAAGTAAATCTTGATTAACCTGTTTATTACAGATGGCTTAATATGGAGGTATGCTCTCCTTTGAAATTTTTATTTTTAAAATGCAAGAGAAAGATCCTATCAGTAGATGAAGCAGTAGTAGGTAGGCTAGTCTCTCATCTCAACACAGTAATTAAAATTCAAATCTATCAGTAAGATCAAATTATTATCCAGACTCTGGATATAGTGACTATACTTTGAAATGAAGATATCTGCAACATAGTATTTTACAGACACACAAAAACTCTAGAGACATTTTCTAGCAGGCCTCAAATTGAATTGAATAGAAGCTTAGTGATGCAAACAATGCAAAATTAGATTAAATAATTTTAGTATTTTAGCAAGAATCTTAAATGTTCTTGCTATTTGACTAAGAGTAACAATGTACATTATGCATAGAGAAAATTATTCAGATAAACAAATTAGACTTTAGATTAAAATACTTGTCATAGCAAAGGTTCTATTTTTGTAGATGAAGCCTCAGTGCATTTAAACTAGAAAGACATTTACTGGTTATGGGAATGCTGAATCAAGTAAATGGCTGACACTAGAATAAGATTGTCCAGGCCATTTAAGAGCTTTTATAAAATAATTGCCTTGGTGTGCTTAATTTCAAAAGTGTCTTAATATAATTTCCACTGAGAATGCAACAAAGCTTTTTTTTTTTTTTAATTAAAAATCTGACATTCTCCTTTCTCTAAAAGTGTTTCCATCATAAAATCAGTCTGATTAATGATGTTACCCAGTTTATAATGTCCACCGAGGTTTAATCACCAGCAGGATGGAGGAGAGAATCAGGAAGATAAAAGTGAAAAAACTCATGGGTTTAGATAAAGAGAGTTAATTAAAGAAAGCAAAAGTCACATGTCCAAGCACAGCAAATCAAGGAATACACCACTTCCCAGTGGCAAGTGTTCAGCCATCCCCAGAAAAGCAGGGCCACATCACATTCAACAGGGACTTGGGAAGACAAAACCCATCACTCCAAACCTCCCTTAGCAGAGTTCATTGGTAAGTCTTCTTTTATTGGGGTATATTTATATGACTATCTTCAGCGTCAAGACAGATTGTAAAAACATGAGACTGTGGATATTCCTAGTTCCCAGTTGCAGAAAAATGGATTATCTTCCTTTGCCTCTCCATTTACTACCTGTTTGATTCTTTTCTGTGGTTTATAAGTAAAGATTTATAAACATGAACATTTTCAAACGGTATATAATTGTTTCATATCACCATCTAACTTGTCTTAACTTTTCTTTACTTCAGAGGATGTCTTAGTGAACCCAAAACTCATAGGCTATATATATATATTTTTTTTTTTTTAACTAGACCAATGTTAAATTAAGTCCACCTGATACAAATTTTGTCACACAATAATCATTCCTTAGTAGTCATAATCATTAGCAGCAGAACAAATGACCAGTATATGATTGATTGCTACCACTATTATTTACAAGACAAATTTCGAATTCCAGTCCTTAAAAGCTTGGATCAAATTGGACTCTTTCCACCTATGAATTGTAACTAGATTAAAAGGATTGTTGCTTTTAAAGAAAGGGGCTAGAGAAAAACAAAGGAGGCTGGTAGCCTTTTAAATCTGAATCAGTCATTGGAAGAATGGCATATTGTACCATACAAACAAACGTCAGGCTATATGATCAAAAATTAAAGTTTTCTGCAGAAATTCTTATTTCCTTTGGTATGTGTCTTTGTTATTGTGGATGCATTAAAAGTAAAGCTACCTGCAACCTCACAGGAAACGCACCTCTGTCAAGACTTGAGAAAAATCTGTTTGTAATGAGTCTCTAGGGTTAGACATCATATAAAAAGAGATCAGAGTAAACTGACCTTACAAACCATCCACCTGTCTATCCTATTACATATTGGCTTCTTCCAAACAACAACTACACAAAATAATCCCTTTCTCTTCACTCAAAAGAAAAGACAAAAGAATTATTTGCTGCCATTTAGATAAAGGTGACATAGATATTTCACTGCTGTTTTTCAGAAAAAGGATGACAGAGAGCAAAGAAATCCTTTCGCTCATAGGATGAAAAAATGCTAATACTGTAGATGAGAAATCAGTGCCATGAAGTGTATTAAAATTTGATCTAAAAGAATGGACATAAAAGATTGCTTTTGTTTTTGACATTTGTGGGTATGGCAATATATTAGTTCTTTCCAAATAGCTGATGATACTGAGAGAAAAAGATTGAGAGAGTCAGTTCCTTCTGCTTGAAATCCTTGAAATCCTTCCTTATGCAAGATGACAATGTACTAGCACTTTTATATATATATATATATATATATATATATATATATATATATATATATATGCATGTAATAAAATTCCCTCCTCAGATAAAAAAAAACACTTACTGTGAAAATTTCTAGAATTAAATACCACAGAGTGCCGTATTCTGATTAAGTGCAATTACCTATTCAAACCATGACCCCTGCTATGAGTTCTGCACAATAAAGCAAAGAATATCAACAGTGAGCAGCACAACATCAGTACTGCTTTAAATATGTGTGTTGAAACATTAGGAACACTATGGAAGAGACTGTCCAATCTCATTAGCCTTTCACCTTAAATGCTGTACATGCTAGTTATTATTTTATTTTGCTATTCTGATACAATCTCAAAAACCACAAATGTCCTACGCAGAGTACTTGCAAACCTTAAATGAAAATTTGTGAGAAGGGAAGTGGGGAGAGAGCTTTATCTATAACTATTTCCCCAGTCTCAGAAATTTTACATAAGGGAGCTTTTATGTTTGTTTGTAATGAACATCCAACGATGTGATCTAAACAGGTCTGTGCTGAAGATTTTTCACACAGAAGCTGCTTTCAGATATTTTTCGTTTGTTGTTCTAAGGAAAGGATAATGTCTAGACAATTTTAAAATAATGAAAGGGGGTCAAGACTTGCTGAACAACTGTCAACCCCATTTCTTCTAAACAGAGAAAGGTCAGACACATCTAGAGAAGAATAAGAATCAGGATGTATCTAAATCAGAAAGGAATGAAAAAAAATTACAAAAATAAATTATAAAGAAAATCTTAGAAGAGATAACCTCAGTGAAACTAGATAAAATGGTATTAACCTACTTTTGCAAGATATTAATATTCAAAATCTAAATCTTAATACCCTAACTTTTTGTTTTCTTTTTTCCCACCATACATAGTTAAAGTTTATATTTATGGAAAAAAGAAAGGAAAGATGGGCTTCAAGTTTGGGGAAGTTTTCATTCTGAGTTGAAGTTTTTATTTGCTTTAGGATTGCCTGGAGAAAACTGGAAACTGAAAATTGTTGGAAAAAGAAAACTGAAAAAATATCTTCGTATGAAGGACCTGTCCCAACTCCAGAAACTTGTATTCAAATATGTGTAATAAAACTTGTATAATTATATAAATCAATATAAATATAAAAACATTGGATGGAACTTAGTACAAATTGATATAAATTTTATTTTTTCTTTAAATTAAGCATTAAAGCATTTCTTTAGAGGCCAGATCCACAGGATCATATAATCATGCATCATAGAATGGGTTAAAAGTGACCTTAAAAATCATCTAATTACATGTACATGTAAAGGCAAAAAAATAGCTGTTTTGCCAAAACACAGATTAGATATCACTGAATCATGTTTTATTTGAACCACTGCAGCATCCAATTCTACCAAGGAATTATTTAAGTAGAGAATTTTGGATTCTCACTAACAAGATGCTGGCATGTTCTTCACCTGTTACACTGGTTACCTAGAGGTAACAATAAAAAAGGAAAACTTATCTTAAGCCTCTCTTCTTCCTCCAGAGTACTCTGTTCCTGTAGTGACAACCCTTGCAGAGCTAGGTCACTACAATGCTGAAGAGGATCAAGATTTAGTATATTTTGGGGAGATATTTAATTGCTGCCCTGAGGTCTTTATATATGCAGCTGCTCTGTCACTGTCCAGAACTCACAAGGTTCCAGTTGCAGATCAAGTTTATGTCTTCCTTAAGGCAAAAATATCGATAGGTTTATGTTAATTTTCTTTACATTTTGAGAATACTTCTCCAGTTGCATTGTAAGGTCAAGTAGCTGGTTTCTCCCCTAGTCTTTTTATATTTCATCACACAAATAATGAATACAGCTTGTCTCTGGCACACCTTGAATTATCCAGTTTACTTTGGACTGGAAGCTAAATCTAGGTTCAAATGAAAAATATACTTTTTGTACAGGTGATAGATAAATGCTACATGTTGAAAACCATAAAATTAGTTCTCAACATCTTGAATTTAAGAGTCGAAGGAAAGTATTTTCTTTCCAAATTTGTAACTAAACTTCATGACCTTAGAGTGACTGCAAGCTAAAAATTAGTTGCTTTGCATTGCAGTTGACTCTTAGTGAAAAATGTTTTCTGACATTAGTGACTCAGTTATGTAAATGGACCTTTCCAGAGAAATAAATTAAACTACATTAAGGCAGTCTCATGTTTACACAGGGCCAGGCTGCTACAGATAAGTGGGTCTAAAACGTGGTCTTTCCATCATAGCTATATACTGATATTCATACCACAGCAAAATCAAATCACTGTGATCATGAGGGAACTTTAAATTTATTTATGAACCTTTTGTATGTTCATATCCATTCTGTATGCCAGGAACATGTTCTTTATATATGTGATCAGATGCTTTTAAGGCACTGAACTTCAAAGTCACAGTAAATATTTTTTTCGTAGTAATTTATTTCTGGAGAATTCTCCAGCCCTTGCTTTTGTCAAGATCATAATCCTAAACACAAAAATAATATAAAGTGCTGTCAGCTAGTTTTGAAAAATAAAAAGAAAGGTTTGATTATGCTGCTCCTTACTGTCATAACTCTGTATTTATTATTAACTACACTTGAGGATGCATTGAAAATTTATTTAGCAGATTTTGTCCAAAATAGCTGTGCTAGCTGAATAGTGTGAAAGAGATCTGACTTGAGATATTGCTTTTCTCCCTAGACTGAAGATTAATGTCTCCAAAAAGATGAAAGCAGGAGGATAAAAGTGTGATGTTTTCAAAGATAATTCTACTAGTGGCAATCATGATCAGTGGATGAAAACAAGTAAGTCATTTCCATTATCATGCATCCTGAAAGGAAGCAATATTAACTGTGAAAGAAAATAATGAAAGAGGGGAAATTAAAGGCTTTGAAAAATTAACATTGATTTCAGAGTGCACCTGGACTTCTATTTCCACTGTTTTGTCTTCAAAGATCAGCTCATATTCGGAGATGTTTTGATAGCAGACAATACAGAATTTAATGCAAAATAGACCAGACGTAACCCAATCAAGGGCATTTCTTATGAGAACAAAAGCTTTTTATAACTAAGTGTCCTTTCCACTCCTGGTTTTACTTTCTTGTAGTATATAAAATTCACATGATGGGTGTCATTTGGGTTTTGGGAACAACTCATTTTCCCAGGCAGTAGGAAAAAAAAAGCCAAAATTAAAAGCTGAATTGAAAACTTTCCCTCCTCCCATTGCCAATGTCCAAAACTAAAGTAAGACATATCAATTTTTTAGCCTCATATAACAATTGAAAATAATGTATATAAGAAAGTAAACTAATTAAATGGCAAAAGAGGTAGCATTACATTATGTGATGTATTGCATTTTGCTGTGTAGTGTTAAAAACAGGGATATGCTGCAATGTTGGTACCTCCAGTACATTAAATCAGCCTTTGCAAAACTGATTGGATCCTTTTTCAACTCATGCCTGCCTCTTGTGTAGCTCTCTTTTCTTTGTGCTCTATTTACCATTCATTTATAGACTCATATACTGTCTCTCAGACAATTCATGTTTTATTGATCTGATTGTTCTATTAGAATTGTTGTCTTAGTGTCTGACATCTTTATGCCAAATTTTAACTTCCACTTCATGCTGGCCCTGCATATATTCCCCTAACACTTCTCAAATTTTGCCTGGCCTAACACAACTTAATTGTCCAATCTTCCTCCTCATGGCTTCATTCTGCCAGATAGATAACTCAGGTTTATTCTTCTCTGTCAATTTAAGCCTAAGATTTGCATGCATCTGTCAGCTACTAGATATCCCTTCCTAACTGAGTTTTTCTTCAGCACCCCTTTTTTCTGCTATTCACATTATCTGTATTTTCTGAAATTAAAAAAAAAAAAAAAGTTTCTTCCTGTTTTTTTCCAACAGAAGTTGTGCAGTCAGAGTGAGACAAAGAAAATCAATGAAAATCTGAAACTCTGTGAATCATATGGTTAATTCTCTGACTGACTAGTATGAATATCAGGTTATGGATGATTATTTGAACTCTTACTATGAACTTTTGAGAACTACCCTTCATTAACCACAGCAGTCTGGTATAATTTGCCTTTGATAAAAAAGGGTTCATGTTTCTCAATACGGGACATCAAGACTTTTGTAGTTGCAAGGACCAAAATCTAATATTTTAAAGCATGCAATTACAAGCATACAAGTTAATATATTCTTCAAAAATCCTGGAAAATGGAAAAAAAAGGTATGATTTTGAGAGCCCTTAAACTAACATTAAACATAATTGTAGATTCAATTACAAAAGTTTGAAAACTCTAACAGGTGTTTGGAATTTCAACAGATGATCGAGAGTATATTTTAATAAATACTGTCTGAAAAATCCAGAGTCTTGTGACATATGAGGAGTTACTGGCCCATTCTGTTTGATCTGTTCTTTATTGCAATTAAAAAAAAAAAACATCATTCAAGGAAAATATATATGCAGAAGTACTTCTAATATACCAGTCTGGACTTCAGTGTGTCTTTTCTTCCCTTCGCTGAAGCTTTAAAATTTACAAATTGCTTTGTTGGTTTTCTGGTGAATATACACAAGAGGTTACAGCTTTATTGATTTTTTGGCAGATTTTGATGTTCTGCTCCATTCTCTCTTTATGACCAAACAACAGCCAGTACTAGGATAAGAAGGAATTAACTAGGTATGAATTGTAGACAAAGGGATAATAATGATCTTGAGGGGTTTTTTGGCCAAACATATGGGAGTTTAATATGCTTTTTACAATCTACCAGAAGTTTATCTAAACTTTATTTGATCTTGATATTAATTAGTAAACCACTCAGCATTTCTTCATTCAGTTAAAACCAACATTTTTAACATGCATTTATGTCAATCATACATGTCAAAAATAAATGTCAATTGTATCAGACCAATTGAATAGTACCTAGACTTGGACACAGTTTCAAACTTTTGACTTTAACATTTCTTTTGCTTAAAATAATATAATATTTTACTTTTTAACACAACATGTGATTAAGAATCTACTTTTAGTAGTAAGCTTGAAAGTCTTCTCTACTTTTAATATTACTTTATGTATTTATTTATTATTTATTATTTTAATATTACTTCTTACTACTTATTAGTACTCCTTCTAGGTACAGGAGCCCTTTTATTTTCTTTGAGAGACGACTTACAGGGACAGAGATACATGCCTTTATTTCCTGTAAACCTTGCCCACAATGACAAGTGAATTATTTTTTAATGGAGTTGTAAAATTTTCCTTACTAGTTCGTGAAAATTGCTTATCATAAACCTTAGCAGCTGTAATCTTATATTTCCCTGTTGACTCAAGCTATTTCAGCCTGGATGATGGGATAAAAGTCTTCGAGTTCTGCTACTTAATTTTCTGGAGTTTTTATTTTCTGCCTTTAACAACAGGTTATGCCACAGAAATCTGTAACATCAGCTTCCTCAAAGAAGATCAAGCAAGGAAAATTCAATATTGAAATTATATCTCAGTGTCTCAGATGCTTTCAAACAGCTTCAAGTCAGAATCAATACCTTCATTTCAAGAAAAAATTACAAGCCCTCTTCCAAAGGGCTTTTTATTTGTGGGGATGGATTTCCCCTCAAAATTTGTTCTTTCAGGTTTTTAGCATTTTTAAAGACTGTAATGATGAAATGTTGCCCTGAGGCTTTAGTCTCCAAGTAGAGCGCTAAAGGCCTCGATATACCTCAATCTGGAATAGTTGCAGAGTGTAAACTATAACATATCTGATAAACTTCATTGAAGTATAACCTGCTTCCACAGGTGAGATATCTGTGAGATATTCCATAGGAGTTTGTGAATCTTCATATGACCAATATTACAAGAAAATGTCACATTACACCCTGAACTTAAGATTTCTTAACAAATTAGAAATTTAAATTTTCCTATAGGTGGTAAAACACACATCTTCTCTTGAAAAACTTTTTGTCAGCAAGTGCCAGCCTTCAAAGTTCATTATGATATACAATAGTCTTCCTATTGAACACGTAATTAAAACATAAATGAGGCAATCTGTTGCTGTAAACTACTTACATTGTCAGACTGAAAGCCATTGGCCACTGAACAGAATCTACTACTGTTCACAGTGATAATCTTATCCAAATCTAATCTAATCTCTGTACTAGTTTTAGCTAGTTTGAGGTAAAATTACTTTTCTTCATAGTAGCCTCTATGATTCTGTGTTTGAATTTGTGACAAAAAACCAGTGTTAATAGCATATTAATATTTTAGCCATTGCCAATTAACAGACAGTGGAGAACATCAAGACGATTTTCCCATTCTCACACTGACCATCCAGGGTGGTGCTGGGGTGCACATGAAAATGGGAGGGGACACAGCTGACCCCAGCTGAGCAAAAGGTTATCCCATACCTTATGGTGTCATGCTCAGCATATAGAGCTGAACTATGAGTTGCTGGAAGAAGATAGCTCAAAGCTATTGTTTTCTTGCTGTAATCCATTCTCTTTATTCGTAAAAGAGTTCTTTTACACAGTTATGATCTTTCACTTGCAGAAGAAACAGTTTGAAATTTGTCCCCCTGAGGTTTTTTGCCATGTCATGTTCCCCATTCTAGATACTTTGTTTTTTCTTTTTTTTTGTCTCTTTAAAATAATATTATTTAGCAGCAGAGAAGCAGAATCACAGACTGTCTACTCAATATTCCCCCTGTAAAACAATGTGGTAGAGTAGGCTGGGAGAAGGTCATCTCACAGGCTGCCATGAGTTATACGAGCTTTCAAGGCAATTTTGGCCATGATAAACAAGAAAAAATGGCCTACACAAAGCTATGACCTGAACTAAAGACATTGATTCTAAGATCAGATTTTTTTTAAGCTCTCAGAACATTAAACAGTGCAAGTTGCAAGTATTTTTAATCTCATTTTTGTTTACAGACTGCTTTCTCGTAGGAAAAAAAAAGAGCTGGTGTAGACAGAGATATATTGATATTTTTTTCCATTAAAAATATAAAATGAGTTCTGCTGAAAAAAAAACCTATATTTTTGAAACTAAATTACGTTGGGAATTTTGTTTGTTTGTTTGTTTGTTTGGTGGTGGTGATTATTTTGTTTCCACAGAAAATATTAGTTTCACTTGAACCTAGGCAAAATTATTCACAAATTTTATTCTGAAATTTGGAATAGACCAGTTTTCAAACATTGCAAAAGTTGAGTTATAAACATGAACATCAGCTTGAATTGCAATACTTTCAATCTTAGATATCATCACCTTTTCCTTTGTCTTCAGAATGTCATTGTTTGTGGCAAGTCGCCTCATAAAACAGAAAAACTTTGCAGTCTCCAGTTAATTCTAAAGACCACCCTGACTATGCAAAAGCTGGACACCTTTTACCTCTTGTATATGGAGACCTAGGGAACAAAGTCTTTGTGGCCCTAAGGACAGACAAGAACTCCACTGGGAAGTTGTATCATCTAAAGATATGATATAGTATTTTTCCAGTTATGAAATACCCTATTTGAAAGATAACGTTGTACCAATGACATCTTATTCACACCCATCATGTATCAGAAGTCTTGGATGATGAGTTTTGAAGAGAACTAATACAGTATATGCCATAACAAATCAGATCATCCATTCATTTGAATTCCTGCAACACAGCTAATACCTGTTCTGATATATGCCACATAAACAAATTTGAAACTAAGCTAGATAGTCTGCAACCAATTGTCTAAATATAACAACAGCATGGCAAAACAGATATTTCTAAACATAGACATTATCTTCAAACAACTACATTTTCTTTCTCTTGCCTGACATCCCAAACAAGTTTCAATTTAGAATATCTTAAAAAAGCCCAAAACATATTGTGGGACTTGCTACAATAGTCAGGATTTTCAGGAAAGAAATTTTTGAAGGGGCTTGAAACAACTTGAGAGATTTAGTTTTTTAAAAATATGATATTTCAGCAGTTAAGGGGGGCTTTTAATTTACACATTCATACTTTATATATTATTAACATGTTTCTGTGCATGAGGCAGGTACATAGCCTCAAAATAGTACAAGTCCTTTTCCCATTTCAGAGTAGTACTTTTAAATAAAAAATAAAACAAAATAAGATTTATAGGTTTTAAGATAATTAATCACATTAGAGATATTTTCAATTTCCTCAAAAGTCAGGTAACCAATTTAGGCTACAGCTTCTGGAATAAAAAAGTTCTTTATTTTACACATGACATTTATAGGACATATGGTGTAGCTGACATTTCTTTTTCTAAAACTACTTGCTAATATTTTCAGAGGGATGAATTACTTTTCCACATCTCAGCCATTACAACTGCACAGAGAGATAGATATGTTTGCTTCTGTTGTGCTTTTCAAGGAATACGTGCACCATGAATTTTTTATGTACAATACTGTGCTGTCTGCAAAAAGGGTAAAATTACTGGAGTCTTTGGACTGATAAAGTGTTATGGCACCACAAGAAGAAGTAATTCGTTATATTTAAAGTATACTCTGAGGTAAATACCATCATTAATTTGTTGTAGATTAAATCACTGTGCAATGTTTCCACAGAAAACTAAAAAAAAAATCCCATTTTACTATTCATTGTTGCAATTTCATGATATAACTCCACTATAATGCACACTGTGGAGTCTTCAGATTTTTAAAAAACTCTGTCAAAACTACAAATCAAATTAAGGACTCAAGAGTACAGTTTAGGCATATAAAATCTCAGATGTTTTAATACTTTCTTCCAGTATCTACAGAATTTCTGAGAAACACTGAGCAACTGAATTGCTATCTCTTATTTCTTCGAAACATTTCTTCAGTATATTCACATTAGCGCCTGTGATAAAGGTTGCTTCATCTTCTAAAAATGTAATTCTTCCATCGCTGGTGGTTTTTTTTTCCTTATGGAAGCATTGAGGTTTATGAACAGAGTCTTTCTTATGAAGATAATGTGTAAAGATCTCTTAACACCTGTAGGTCTACTACAAAAGCATACTGAATTAAAACAAACAAACAAAAAAAGGAACTGCAGAAATTTGGAACTTTCTGCCTCTTTGCTATTATTGTGCAGAGAATCTAGGTATCTGGCTACATCACCTTCTCTGATATGAATTCCACTTATATAGAGTGAAGGTAGATCTGAAAATGCATCTCAGTTCAAGGCTCCAAATACACTTAGTTATAACTAGATATATTTCTCAGGAACAGTCTTCCAATTTACAGAGATTTTTTAATGTTAGTTTTGAAACTTCAACTCTTAAACTGAGGCGTTAAAAACTGAAGTTACACACTGACAGTTAATTGACAAGCCAGCCATAACCAGGAGATATTTATCTAATGATTAAATTCAATTTCTTAATGCCACTCCAACATTTTAAGTGATTTATGTGTTTGAGATGTCAAACTTTATACTTTAGAGTTACAACACCTGTGACCTTCAGAGATACTTTACCTGCAGACTGAAGGTGATGAAATCATGTTGTTTAATGCAGAAGTAATCTAGTATTCTCTTCAGTTATAAACCTATGATGTTCCAGGCTTTTAGAAAAATAAGTCAAAAGTATTATTTTTCCATATCCTGCAAAAAAAAAAGAGAGAAATTGAAGGTGAAAAAAATAGAAAATTGCATCTGTCCTAGGGTAACCATGTATAAAAGACACCTACTTCCTGTCTTCATAACAACACTGTTGGAATATCAACATACAATCACAGTGTTAAAATTTTTGCAAGGAAAAAAACACATAAGATTGTGTAGGGAGAATTTCTAGGGCCTAGTCTTTGAATAATTGAGGACATATTAATGTAATTCATGGACTATGCCAATTATGAACAGACATTGAGAAAAAACCTTTTTGCTTATATTGGAGTATTATACTCAAATACAGTTGATTAATTACAATGTGTAAAGTTATAAAAGTAATTTATCATGGTATAATGAGTATTCAGGTACATATGGCTTATTTAAATGAATATAATAGAACAAGAGCCATTAGAGCATTGCTGTACATTTTAGGATACATAACCAAGCACATTTTATGAAAGGCTTGGGAAAATAAATACCTAAAGTCATAAAAGTAAATGTAAAAAAAAAATGCTACTCTGTATTTAATTTTCACTAAGATTTATTCTTTAAAAGAAGAAAAGAAATAATCTAATAAAGGAAGAGCACTAGCTTTTAGTGGTAAAGAAAACTCTGAATCTTGAAGACATACTGGAGGTATATAATTCAGAAAGGTAGAGTTGGTCTTTTGGGGTCATCTGTCCCTCCTGTGTCCCCTTCCAACTTCTTGTGCACCCCAGCACACTCATTGGGTCTTAGGAGGGCCAGAAAAGGCCTTAACTTCGAGTGAGCACTACTCATCAATAACAAAAATATCCTTGTGTTATAAACACTGTTTCCAGGACAAATCCATACTGGCTATTATGGAGATAATTAATTCCACCACAACCAAAATCAGCACACAAATAAAATCACTCACTGCTTCCCAAGGGCAGACTTATGCCCAGCTGTTACCTGAGCAGAACCATCCTAAAATTCCCTTTTTTCACTTTTATTGCTGAACATAGCAGTA
Source organism: Acridotheres tristis (assembly GCA_037013685.1). Taxonomy (NCBI): domain Eukaryota; kingdom Metazoa; phylum Chordata; class Aves; order Passeriformes; family Sturnidae; genus Acridotheres; species Acridotheres tristis. The sequence continues at coordinate 95,489,281 of CM072886.1, read as the reverse complement.
TAGGATACAGCACACCTTTGCAGTTGTTTCAGGTCATTTACTGGTTTGTCCTCTCCCAGCCTATTTGCTGCGACAGGGACAGGCTGAGAAACAGAATCATAGCATTATAAAATCATTAAAATTGGAAAAGATCTCCAAGATCATTGAGTCCAACCTTTGACTGAGCACCATAGCAATAAGAGATGTGACCAGTCATTTCTGGAACATTTCTGTGGATGGTGACTCCACAACTTCCTCAGGTAGCCCATTCCAATGCTTAACAACCCTTTCAGTGAAGAAATTCTTCTTAATGTTGAAACTTAACCTTCCCTGTCTTGAGGCCATTTCTTCTTGTCCTGTGGCTGGTTGTTTGGAAAGAGAGGCTGAACAAGCCTCACCCGGCCACAACCTCCTTTCAGATAGCTGGATAAAACAACAAGATCTCCCCTGAGACTCCTCCATCTCCCATCTCCCTCAGCTATTTCTCAAATGTCTCACTCTCCAGACCCTTCCCCAGCTCCACTGCCCTTCTCTGGACAAACTCCAGCACCTCAAGGTCCTTCTTGTATTGAGTGGCCCAGAACTGAACACAGGATTTGAGGTGTGGCCTCACCAGTCCCGAGTACAGGAGAGCAATCACTTCTCCAGTCCAGCTGCCTCATTATTTCTGACACAAGCCAGGAAGCCATTGGCCTTCTTGGTCACCTTGGCACACTGCTGGCTCCAGTTTAGCCACCTGTCAACCAGCAGCCCCAGGTTCTTTTCCTCTGGGCCTCTTTCCAGCCACTCTGACCCCAGCCTGTGGCACTGCCTGAGGCTGTTGTGACCCAAGGGCAGGAGCCAGCACTTGGCCTTGTTGAACCTCACACAATTGACCTCAGCCCATCCATCCAGCCTGTCCAGATCCCTCTGCAGAGCATTCCTATCCTCCAGTAAAACAACACTCCCACCTAACTTAGTGTCATCTGAAAATTTACTGATCAGGCAGAAGGCATTCATGCTTTGCAGGCACTGTTCATAGTGCTAACAACACTGTTTTGATCAAAAATCTAAAACACAGAACCTTAGGAGTTGCCATGAATAAAATTAACTCCATCCTAGGGAGACCCAGTATATCAGGCTAGCACTTAGCTCTTAGTATATTGATTTCATCTAATTCCCATGCACTTACCAGTAAGTTGCTACTTCACAATATGCTGGAAGTGTCTGTCTGTATATTTGTTCCCTTCTGTATTTAATTTTGTTAGGAAACACTGACCAAAATTTAATAGGAACATTAATATTAGGATGTCGCCTGCTGTCTGCATTGAACTGATGACAAGACACAGATTTGCCACAAATTTATGATATTTCGTCTCAGCGCTTGAGGTTTTATTATAGACTATGTGGATCTCACTGCAGATGATTAGTCAGAATATCTGATAAACCAGATGGTAAGAGCAAACGTGGAGACAGGGAACAATTGAGATAGTAACATGGGTCAAGAGAGGTTTGAAAGGAGATTAGGTAAGGTATATATTAATTAAGGTAGAAGTGATTGGCAGAACACAATGATTAAGAGACACAATTTTGAAGGGCATATAGAAGGCAGGTGCCCTGAAAATACTTGACAGAATAATGGGCTGAAAAACAAGAGGCATGAACAGAAGCTAAGGAAAGATTGGTCAGCAAGGGACTTCAGGATAAATTGCTTCACAAAACAAGATAATTAATGTGTAGCACTACAAGCTATTAGGTGGGGAAAAGCTAGTTCTCAAATGATAATATGTTTGAGAAGAGACAGATAGGTGGATGAGCAGGATGGACTAATTCTATATATTACCTCTGCCACCGGAATGGCAAAGGTAAAGCATCACTTACACTATCAGGGTAATAAATTAAGTTGTTTCAGTAAGACTTAGAGTGTTGAACACCAAATGCAAAAAAAGTTCAGTAGTATGGTTTTCAAAAAAATAAACAAAAGAAACCAAATCAAAACAAAAAGCCCAAACAAAATAACCAACAATAAAAAAAACAAAAAAAACCAACACCACAAATACAACAACAAACTACAAAATCACACACACACAGACAAACTCACAAAACCCCAAAACAATCAAAAACAAAAAAAAAGGACAAAACCCCACAAATAACAGAACCTGTGTTACTCCAAAATATTTTAAGTTAATTAAGATTCTTCCTGGATTTATTGCTAATTGAAAAATAATAATTGCAGAAACACTTCACATGGAAATTTTGTTTCCATAAAGTGGCAACAGAGAAAGCTTTGCTTAAAGTCAATTCTTCCTGGGAATCCAAGATCAGGAACTTTAAAATGCAGAATTGTCTCCCCACAGTTTGTTGGCTGAATTTCCTTCTTGTTGATCCAGCCATGGAGCTGTCTAGGAATGTGTTCAAGAGATCTATGATCTATTTCACCAACCTAGCAGCAGCAGCTGAGTACTCAGTCAGAAAAGCAGGTTATGTCCTAGCCCACATGGTTGTTCAGCACTGAGTAAAATGGTGTTCCTTCATCAATTTGAAACAGAAGCCCCAAACAAGTTATTCCACTTTTTCCCACTGCTCATTACACCTGCACTGAACAGTCAAACCAAAACTACCTTCTACCACACTGCATGCAACTCTGCCTTTAAAGTTCACCAATCTTAAACTCTGCCTTTTTATCACCTGCAGCATACTCTGCAAGGAGCTTGAGGCTGCACTGCCACTGTGCCAGCATGAGCAGGGTGGTCCCAGAGCACTATTCAGCACTTTGTGAGCATGTCTCTGGACGCGCCATGCCAACGCTGCAACCCTGCCATGCTGCAGTGTCCCTTGAAAGCCAAGCAGCTGTGTAGACAGTGAGGACCTGCTGCTGCAAGCAGGTGGTACCAGAGCTACACCCTGCTGCTGGGAACTTTCACCCTAGGTAGTTGAATTTGTTCTTATACAACAGTCAATTATCGGGCATGGAAATACCAGCACTCAGCTTTGCACTGGATCAAACCCTGCCATGTGTGAGAGCTGCACCCACAGTGTGCAGTGACACAGATGATGACTGTGAGTTCTCACTGCTCCCTCTGTGCTTCCTGCCGCTCCTGAGAAAAGACAGGACAAGTAAGATGGCATCCAAAGTGGCTTATTCCTTTCTAAACATTGATGCACACACATTGAATATAGCTCTCTTGAAGCTTAGTTCAGAAGTGGATCTGAAGGTCAGCTAAGATATTTAAGTTTCATCTTTCCCCGGTGGAAACTGAAGTAGCTTAAAGTAAAAGAGTCAAGTTATACATGCAGATTTTTCTGTAGACTGAGAAATATATTGACTGAGATAAAAAGCATCAGCCTTCATTCTCCTGCAGAAGAATTTATGTACTGAAAAAAAGTAATTATTAGTACCAGGTGTTTTATGAATAATAGCTAAATAATGTAATGCCCTGCAAATTTAAATTTCATGTTGTTCCACATTTCTTTAGCTTCCCTTCCTACTCAAAAGAAAACAAACCAAAACAAACTGTCAGCATTGGATTTTGCATATTTAAAATTTTAAAATGTTTCTACAAGATAAAAAGGTGAACCTTTACAATTAAATTAATACACTTTATACAATTGTATCCTAAATTCCAATTTTAAAGAAATATTTGGGGTTTGTATTTCCATAGAATGTATTTAACCAGAATCCAAGTGATCTAAAATTAACTCTAATAATTTTTCAAGTGAAATGGATATGTAAATATTTAAAAATTGACATTTTTAATACATTAATGGAACTTAAGTTATTCCTACATTGCATATCTCTAAGTTATCTTCATGTTAGAAGAGGTTGTAGATCATTCTATAAAAAGTTTTTGAAGAGATTTATATACTAAGAAACCAAAATGAGCCATTATCTTACTCAAACGATTGGCCTTTATTACATTTATGATCATCTTTCAGGATGATCTATGATTTTGAAACCTGGATCCTCTCCAGGGTGATATAGAGTTTGAGCCAAGAGTAACAGAACTTAAGTTGCTGTATAAATGCAGGAGAAAGTAAGTATGGAATTCAATTTACAAGGGTAATTTCTGCTATAGACTTCCTAGTTACACGGTTCCCAAATAGTAAGGAAGCACAACTGTCCTCAAAAGAGATCAGAGGATGTCAAGCTTATGCCCAAAAATCTCATCGTATTCATCAAGAACGGTCCTTGTACATACATCTCATATCAGCAGTAAACAGTTTAGATAGATTCCCATATGCAAAAGAACAGATTTGTGATACTGACCTTCTTTGTATGCCTCTGCAAAGGAAGAGTGATATCAGGGAGGCAGCAGTGAATTGGGAAACTACTAACTTGGTAAGCACTTTTCCTGGTCTTAGAGCTGTAAAATAATTTTTAATCCCAAAGGCTAAAGCAGACAGGAAATGTATTCATATATTCCTGGTTCCTTTACATAAAGTTCTTAAAAAGTCAAATTTCCACATATTTCTGAATGCTGTTTTGGCAGCAGACTTTAAATATGATAGAAGTTTATCACCAGAAAGTGATTATTACAGGTATAAGCATGCATTGTCATTCCTATGAACCAGTTCATGGACCACTTATATAACAAAAGAGATTGTAGGTCAGTCAGGAAAGAGTTTGACCACCTTTTTTAGAGTGGGAAGCACACGGAAGTCTGAATTCTTCTTGTACCACAAATTGAGGGGGGTGGCAGGAGAAGGGAGTAGGAGTGGGAAGGAAGAGAGAAAATAAGGAATTAGCATATTTATTTCACACGAATCACAAGAATCACAATAATCACAAGGTTGGAAGAGACATTCAAGATCATTGAGTCCAACATGTTTCCTGACACCTCAACTAAACCATGGCACTGAGTGCCAAATCCTGTCTCTTTTAAACACATGTAGGAATGGTGACTCCACTACCTCCCCAGGCAGACCATTGCAGCATTTTATCACTCTTTCCACAAAAAACTTTTTCCTAATATCCAACCTATATTTGCTTTGGCTCAGCTTAAGATTGTGTCCTGTGTTTCTGTCAGTTGCTGCCAGAGACCAACCCCACCCGACCACAACCTTTCAGGGAGCTGTAGAGAGTGATAAGGTCACCCCTGAGTTTCCTTTTCTCCAGGCTAAACAGCCCCAGCTCCCTCAGCCATTTCTCACAGGGTTTGTGTTCCAAGCCCCTCACCAGCCTTGTGTCCTCCTCTGGACACACTCAAGAGTCTCAATGTCCTTCCTAAACTGAGGGGACAGAGCTGGACACAGCACTCAGGGTGTGACCTCACCAGTGCTGAGTACAGGGGGAGAATGACCTCCCTGTTCCTGCTGGCCACACTGTTCCTGATCCAGGCCAGGATGCCACTGGCCTTCTTGGCCACCAGGGCACACTGCTGGCTCATGTTCAGCCAGCTGTCAACCAGCACCCCCAGGTCCCTTTCTGCCTGGGCACTGTCCAGCCACACCATCCCCAGCCTAGAGCACTGCAGGGGGTTATTGTGGCCAAAATACAGGACTCAGCACTTGGACTTGTTAAACTTCATCCCATTGGACTCTTCCCATCCATCCAACTGTTCCAGGTCTCTCTGCAGGGCCCTCCTACCTTCCAACAGATCAACATTCGCTCCCAGCTTAGTGTTGTATGCAAATTTACTAATAAAAGACTAAATTCCCTCATCCATGTCATCAATGTAAATACTGAACAGCACTGGCCCCAGCACAGACCCCTGAGGAACACCACTGGTAACTGTTCCCAGCTGGATGCAGCATCTTTCACCCTCACTCTGGGCCTGGCCATCCAGGCAGTTCTTAACCCAGCAAAGAGTGCTCCTGTCCAAGCCATGGGCTGCCAGCTTTTCCAGGAGTGTGCTGTGGGACACAGTGTCAAAGGTCTTGCTGAAGTCCAAAGAGACAATATCCACAGCCTTTCCCACATCCACCAGGTGGGTCTTCTGGTCATAAAAGGAGATCAAGTTGGTCAAACATGACCTACCCCTCCTAAACTCATGCTGGCTGGGTCTGATACCCTGGCCATCCTGTAGATGCTGCATGATGACACTCAGTATAAATTGATATTTATATATATAAAATTTATATCTATAACTATAAATTTCAATGTGATTACAGCAGTTCTAAGACAAAATAATATAAATTTCAATGTGATTACAGCAGTTCTAAGACAAAATAATTCCTGTAAAGTCTGACCATTATTCCTTCTTTTACTCTGATTACTTCTGTGACATACCGAGCAGACAGCACGCACATCAGGAAAGATTTACAGCCTATTACTTTCCTCACAGGACATTACCATGAGATGCGTTGTCCCCTACCAACATAATTAAAAATTTCCCAGTCACTGATTTGGAACTCTAGCTGGTAGAGACTGAACAGAACAAAATAGCTGACTGAAATTCCATACTAATAGAATTAAAATAAGACAGACATCAAGCACATTCTTGAATTAATCTGTTTCTTATAACACTAACTTGGGTATAGGAACAGCCTCAGGCTCCACAGCCAGGAGAACAAAGGAGATATTTTCCGCTGCCCCACAGTAACATAATAATATATGAATATATCATAGTTTTCTTTCTCCAAAGGTACTTTACATATCTGAGAGTAGAGGACAGATGTGTAAAGGCATCTTGTTTTCTTTCCTCTACTAGTCATCCTGACTATATCTTTCCCAACATCCTTCTGCATTAAAGGATTTTGCATTCGTGTCTGGAAAGGACTAAGGTAACTTTCAGTTTCCTAAAACAGACTGCCCTGCCACACCTTAAAATTGTTTTCCTTTTAATATTTGTGATAATTTCACTGTGTAAATATTGCTCAGAAAGCACAAATATTTTCTATAGTTGAGAGTCTGCATACTGGAAAAAATGTTAAAAAAGCCATAACACAGCTTTGTTTATTTACAGTTAGGAAGCTACAGCATGAAGAAACTGTCACATCATTTATTCACATGAATAGTTTATCTCCTTGCTTCCAGTTATATTACTGCTAATAGTATTATTAAACACCTTTAATTTCTTTATTCTTAAGCATTAATATTCAAATATTTTAATTGCTTTTTCACATCAAATTAGGTGACTGTAGAAGTACAAACGATTTTGTACCTACACTATGTGGACTTAGACTCTTCATACTTGGTTTGCAACAAGATTTGCTCATTCCAATACAAATAGAACTCCTGGTTAAGCATATTTCAATAAAAAAGACAAATCTCTCATTAATAAAAAAAAAATGTAAGCATCTAAAAGTATATGCACAGGAACTTTGGTATGGTATGAACAAAAGAAGGGAGATTAGACCTCCAAGTAGAGACTGAGTCATCATATAAAATATTAATCAAGAAATGATGTATTGCATTGCTCCTTTTCTCTAACTCACCAGCAAAATGGAAAACCCTGGAGGAAAATAATCTCTAGCTTGACTACTTCAAGTACTGAGCCCAGAGGTGGTTTAAGTTTACTAATCACAGAATTTATACCTAGATTCACTCAAATTTCTTGGATACATTCACCTTTCCTTGAGTTTCCTATGCTAAGAATTATTTAAGTTTAACAGTTTGTTGCATAACTGAGCTAATATAGTTTTGTTAGGTATCAGTAGCCAAGCAACCACAAATATTTACAAGCCTGTATATGTGAAAAATACACATACGCACACATATAAGTTCTGTGGAAAAAATATTAATCAGTGGAAAATAAAAATACTGCAGACTCAGGAAGTAAAGAAAAAAATACTCTTAGATTCCTCTATGGATGTACATGCAATAACCAAACAAATGCAATGGCCTTTATCTTGGTTTCTTAATGAAAAAAAAAAAGTACTAGCAATTTGACTTTTAATAAATGGTCCTCCATACCCTAAATAATTTTTAAACTTATAGACAATATCAGAATTTGTCAAAAGGGTGGAGATCAAAGACCTTAAAAGATCATTTACAATTGGCAGACAAGTATCTACTAAAGCCAGCAAAAGAAGCCAAGTATCCAGGCTGCTTGAATTGCCTCATAACCTGAAAATTTAACTATTTGTATATCCAATTCTGACCAGCAGATGAAGCAGTAGAGAGCAGCCAACAGGCCAGCCAAAGGCACAGGATATAGCAGTGGTTTTGTTAAGTTACATGGAGAATAGTAGATAAAAATATGGGATGAAGATCTGTCCCATTAGTAATGCAGTGTTGGAAGGGATTTTATTATGAATAAGGAACTGCAGAAAACAGATATTTTGAGAGCAAGATGTCATGCCTGTGTTTTAGGGGATGCAAGAATAATTTAGGGTGTTTTAGCAGAGAAAGAAAGACCCAGATAACTTACTGAAGTCTCTTCCTATCTGAAATATTCTATAATCTAGACGTAGAAGAATCTAGTGTACAACACTGTTGCGTCATGAATGTGACTTCAGTAGTTCTAGTGCTCCCAAAACATTTTTTTTCCTTAAATTCTGTTTTTTTTCAGATCACATCAGAAAATGCATGCCTCGTCCCATGCCCATGCAGTACTAAGATGCATAGTACTCAGCTTTCTATGGTTTTCTAACTCTTTGTAAAAAAAAGTATTTCTTAAAAAAAAATAATAAATAAAGGTATTCCGTCATTGGTGTTTCTGTAGCAGTACATTCTGGTGTTAATTTCAGTACTTTGCTATATGATAACTTGAAGACTTATTTCTCTAGGTGGTGCTGAGATCAGCCTTTATGAGATGTAGTTATTGGTAAAGAAGACCTAAAAACTTTGCAGTGTCTTTTTAGCCTCTGACTACAGGAGAATTTTACTTCCCCTTTTGAACATCATTACACCCCTACGATTCTTACTAAAAGGTGCCCTAATTGAGGTGTGCTTGATGCTTTATTGCAAAATTATAAGTAGCCTTAAAACATTTTTCAAGTATTCTTCTGTGAATTTAGCTTTTACTAGCAAGGAAAAAGTTTTTAAGTAAGAAACAGTCTGTTCTGATGGCTTTCATGTTCCTTAAGGGTGAAAAGGTGGCAATTTATAATTTCTTCTCTAAAGATCCTGTAACTGATGATTGATGTAGTCTCCATTTAGAAATCCTGTCTTAGATAAACACAACTGCCCAAGATTGACTCCTGCTCTGACAGCTCCAATGTGGCTTTGCAATTGGGATTCGACGTTGTTGGTGTGTGTCCCCTCTGGCTATGTTTCTTTTTGCCTGTGAAGAAATTTCTCTGTCTGGCCCATCTGATCAGTGAATGTCCCACAGAGCACAATACTGCAAAAGTCTTTGTATTCTGGCTATGATATTTCCAAAGTTAACATGAGTACGAGAGTATACAAGAACTGTACATGGGTGGGTCTATGCATGATGAGGACTAGGCTCACATGAATACTAAGAAAAAATAAATAATCCAAGCAGAAAAAAGAAAAATAGACACCAAGAAAACAAAACTCCACATCAAGACTACATTACAGCCATTTATTACAAACATTTCAAAAGTTCATGACAGAAAACAGAGACATTTAATTTTCATTATAAAAGCTCTATAACAGCAGTACAGTAAGTTCTCTCATGTGTGGAGTATCTTGAGGTACTCATTGATGTTCAGCCTCAATTTAGGTATCAATAGCAGGTGAAGATGTATGCTCTTTGATAAATGCATCATTGAACAGTATATACTACTCTGTACCTTTCAATTAATCCTCCAAATAGAGAAATTAGGAATATAATTTTTTATTCGGCAAGATTTATATTGATTTCTGCTTTTAAGAACAAAGAATAAACAAATCCAGTTCAAGCATATTCCTAAGAACTTAGGTGAAAATTTTTTGCCCTCAAGTAACAGAAGGTTTAAGTTACTTTGAAGTTTCACAAGCCTTAGATAAAGGCCCCTTGGGAATGTAATTTTCTCAGTGGGAAGAATAAATGAGCATCTGAGATAAACATTACAGAATTGTTGCAGTTTTTTTAGTGGGGTTTTGTTCAATTTTTGAAGTTCATATCTTCCTTCAGTGGAAAGTTAAACATTATCCACTGAGGTGGATAATTTTCTCCAACAATAGATTTGCTTAATATTTTGTAGCTATGCAACACAGAAAGTTTTAATAATTATTTTTGTAGGCAACAAACATAGTGCTCTTAAGGAGAGTGTCCATTAATCCATTTTAGAGATCTGTAAACTTAGGTGCACTACAATTAAAAATAAAATAATTTATAAAATGAAAATCCACCAGAAGTCTCTAACAAAATGTGTCTTTAATTTTGAATGCTACTCTCGCTTTAGTTTAAATAAACTGGTTTGCTCCCTCCTAAGGTGTTCGACAGTCTTTCACCAAGGCCTTTGATAAAATCACTGACATTTCCTGAGTGGATACATGGCTAAGGTTAAAAAGAATTTGAGATATACAGAATTATGTGAGTTAGTGTTTGATCCAAGTAGGAAAGTTGGAGAGGAAAAGGATTTCTGATATCCACATTTCCTGCATTTTACATCAGGCTGAAAAATAAATGCTTTGAAAATAAAATTGTTACCTTTCCCAAAAATATGTAGCTGACCTAAAGCTACTATACTGTCAATGCTCAGCAAGGATACCAGATACATGGATTCAATTATAGTAAATGCTGCAGAAGCCATCCCATTTTCTTTCTTATCTGAACAGGAATTAACAAATTAGTTGATTATGTTTCTTACCTGAAGAGTGTCTTGTCAAAATAAAAGCTGGTTAACTTTTTTTTTTAAATAACTCCTTTAGAAATTATTATTATTTCTACTCATTGAATTATCTTTCTTCTTTGGAACAATTCTACTTTGCCCAATTGATGTATTTATTAGCATGAAGAAAGAATTCAGATCTTACATCCTGTCAAAATTTTCAGTGCTTCCCTACTCTTTAACATTGAAGCTTTCTATTTCTACAGGATTTTAGTACTTTTTATAATTTTAAAATATTAAAATACATGTAATCAAGATAAAAAAGAACATTCCTCAGTGCCCAGGTTTGTTCTACAGATAATTCCAAGCCCACGAGAAACAGAAAAACTTTATTCTAAACACCAATATGCTGCACATGTGTTTCTTTGACAATTAGGAAAACTAGACTTTTCTAGTCTTTTTGGGCTCAGACACTTGTTATATGATTTCCTCAAACTCTTTGGCTTTTAGGTGCTTGCAGCTTTTAACATGTCCATTTTTTAAAACTATGATTGCCTTATTAGTAAGGTAGTTTTCCTATTCGTCATAGATCATGTACATTGAAATTTCAGTTGTAAAATCTTTCTGGGATAGAGGAGATTCAGAACAATAATAGCAAAATCTCATTTCTATCAAAGTCTGGATCTGACATTAAACATGGAAACCAGAGCTCTGATTTAGCCCCAAGAATCCACCACCAATTATCTTTAAGCTTCTCAACATAGCAAGGCCAAGAAATCATCAGAAGAAGGAGAGTTGAGTCTAAAGTCAGATATGTTCTGCCTGAATCTGCCTGCAGCAGGCCAGGAGGAAACACTGGCTCTTAATCCTTCCTGAGGCTGAAGTGGCTGGTGTCCTCTTCTACTTTGGATATGCAGCTCTTAACCTTCTGTCTACATTAAACATATTTTCCTTAGGAAAAAAATTAAAAAGCCTTTTTTTCTCTACATAGAAAGAGAAGTGGTGCCTATCATCTATAAAATAACAAGTAAAACCAGTTCAAGGACTAAACGTCTATTCCCAGACTAAAGGAATTTGGACACTTTAAAGTAGGTGCCTTAAACAGGAAACTACAGCTCATTTAGTTAGAAGTATTTTCAGTAGAAGCTTTGGAAATATGCAGATAGAATTAAGTCATTGGGGGGAAAAAAAGCCCCAAGAAATAAGAAGCCAAGTGGAAGGTACATTATAAACTCTGGAGTTAGAGATGTCACTTGGAATTAACTATTGCTGAGTCCCTGCTCTCAGCATTGCATTTAAATTTTATTCAAGGATTTTTTTCACATACAAATAATTCTGAAGAAAGGATCCAAATCAATGGTTCTGAGAGTGGTGGACATTTAAGGTGTTCTCAGCAAGAATGAGATTACTCCATGAGGGATGACAGCCGAGGGATGACACCAGAACAGGCAACACTTTCACTGACCCATGTGCCAGCCTGCAGAACCCAAACAGGACATTGATAACATGAGCGACTATCAACAACCCCAGATATATGCAGTGGAAGGTTTTAGGGAGTCAAGCCCAAGGAACACACCTGGGAGATGGGCCAGGAAGTTTACCTAGAGCCTAGCTCAGGAAGGGATTAAGGCCCCCATATTAAGTTGAAATGGAGATCCTGGACCCACGGAGAACTCTAGAGGGAGATGCCAGGGCAAATGTGTCAGGGTCTGTACAGCCTGGTAATAACCTCAGGGGTCTGTCTCAAAGCATCCCCTGAGCCTCAATCACCAAATCAGGTTTAAGCTGCAAAGAAACTCAGGACAGCACTGGCCTTGAATGTAGATATTCTGATTCAGCTACCACAGGTCTGGGACTCAAATGCCTTATCAGTGTGCAGCCAGGTAAGATCAGATTTGCCACAGAGTCTTGAACCGAGTTTGCTGTTGAGGTACTACATACCATGTTGGTAATATTCTACTCTCAAATTTAAAAAAACAAACCAAAACAAACAAACAAACAACAAAAAAAATTCCCAAACTAGAGCAGTAAGACTAAAAAAACAACATTTCACCTTCAGTTTTATTCAGTTACCAAAACAACAGAGAACAATGATGATGCTAATTCTCAGTGATAGGGATTTTGTGGCAATTATGTCATTGCTGCAATTAATTTCACAGTGAACATTGTATTCAGCCCATGCAATCCTCCCACTGAGTAGCTTGATCTTGCAGCTTGATCTAATTAGACAAAAGTTTCAGGATTATATCAGGGTCAGACAGAAGAGATCAAAAAATTACACATAGTGGTTAGCAGTGGAAATCGATGGATGATTGAGCCTTCAACCAGGAAAGAACATGATCTTTTGGGATGCTAAAGCAAAAACTAAACAAAACCTTGCGCTGTTGCCAAGTCTACAAAAACTACAAAAGAAAGAAAATCAAACAAGGTAAAAATTATAAACAGTCTTCCTGATTTTAGGAAAATGTAATCCTGCTTCTTGTTATAGATGAAATGAAATGTTTCTGGCAAAAGTAAGTATTTTTAATAATGTAATCTACATTTACGTTTAAAAATGTAAGCCACATTTTTAATAATGTAATTCAGTCACTAGGCACTGAAACTCCATTCCAAAGCAGAGTTCATTCTGCTGGGGATATACAAAGCTATTTCTCTTAACTACCCAAGCCACTCCACCTACCACAAGCCTACTCCTGCTCCCTTGAAATCAATAAAAAGGTTCCTATTGATTTCTACAAGCATGGGATCAGATGTGATGCCAAGATTGTCCAGGAGGTAGAATAAGTTGAATATTGAAATAGTATGATGAATACCTGCCATTTTTAGCTCTGCCTTTATACATATAACCTGCTGCTAAATTTGACCAGATTCAGGAACACTCCTGTCATGTTTTCTTCCAATCAAGCCTAGTATGGGTGGAAATATCTCCCTCCTGCTCTATTGCAGTGAAATAGTACACCAGGAGCTGAAGAAAAGTGCCCAGGCATCAACCTCCAACACCACTTCCTATTGAGACAGTGCTTAAGAGACCTTCTTTGTTTGAGTAGAGTCTCATTACTTGAATGGCTTTTGTGATAAGTGCCTTTACTTTGTACTAGTTTCTAACAGATCTCATACAGCTGCATTGCAAGGCAATGATTAACATCTGTCCATGGCCAGAATTTCCCAGATACTTCTGCTCACATTTTGAAACAAATCAGTAAGCAAAACATTGAGAACATAGCCATTTTTATAACCAAGACAAGGTGAAGAAAAGTAGAGGATAGGCACCTCCATGAGAGCAGAACATTCTCTCTTATAGAGCAACTTGTTGTCTTTGAAATATAAACCTTAAGGAACACCAATTTAGAGCTACAAGTTGTGGAGAAAACTGATGTAAAGCTAAAAGAGAGCAAAGAATAACAAGGAGAAGGGAGCAAAGGTTGCAAATCAGTGTCACTATAAAAAGCAACAGAGACTGCTATACAAAATACATCAATATAGTGGCATACCTCATTTTTTATATTATGTTCATAATTCTTTTTCATCATAGAAATGTTTAGATCAAATGGTAGTCAGGCCTTACTGCACTAGGGGCTGCACAAAGATACTTTCAGAAGAAAAACTCGCGTGGGAGTTTGCAATTAAAATAGGAATTTTCACTGATATTTGTGTAATATTACTTGTATCTGCATGTCCAGCTGATGTACAATAACAGCAAAAGTGGTGTAAGTAAACTGTTATTTTACATGTCTGAGAAAAAAAATCACTGATTTTTAAAATTTCACCATCAAGGAAGCAGGAATGAATAAGTATGCCAACAGTTAGTTGAAATGTTAATAGGACCAAATTCATGCTGAATTAAGCTTGTGGTATGGATGCACTAGTGTTTTTCAAGTACAATAAAGTTTCTTCAACGCAAAAAATAATCATCTAATAATCCAGTTTTGCTACTCGAACCTACTATCCCATTTGTCACTCAGGCATAAAATGTTCTCATATTCATTCTACCTCCAATACACAGATATCTTCAAACAGTTTGCAACTGCACATTCTTCTGTGTAGGTTCTTCATCTGCTTTTGTTCTTCATAATAACGTCACATATAGAAAAGACAAAAGTGAGAAGTAGCAATTTTCTTTGAAAAAACCCTGATTGGAAGACACTGTAGGCATAAATAATAATTGCAATATATATCCAACACATGTGCAATTACTGTTATTGGCTGAATTTTTTAAGATGCCAGGAAATCAGCATGATCAAATCACACAAAATAGTCTGAGTGGGAAGGAGCCTACAGGGATTATCAAGTCCAGCTCTTAAGTGAATAGCTCATACAGGAATCAAATCCACAATCTTGGCATGATTAGCACTATGCTCCAACCAGCTGAGCTAATCTCAAATATTTGCTAATGAAATAGAGGATCTATAAAGAGCCTTCACTTTTCTGTTGTACTGTGCTATTCTTACATCATGGATTTGACTGAACTCGAATAGCTGTGTTGTTAAAGTACTGGCTATGTACATCTACACTGCTGATTTTGAAGTATAATATATTTCTAATGACAGTATGAAAGGCTGTAGAAGAACCTCACAGAGAACATCTTCTTGACATTTAAATGCCACTTGACAGATACAATATTAATGAAAAGCTCTTTCATACTGTCCTCCAGGTTTTTTTGCTAAAAGACATTCCCAGAAATCATGTGTGCTTATCTACTTTCACCTCAGTTTTGGAGAGAGATCTCTCTAGTTTATACCATCCTATGGAATGAAATAAAATTAAGAAATTTTTTTTATATCAGTATAATGTTTGTCATATGAAACAGTTACTAACAGTTAGCAAACAGGATAATTTCCCCTGGAAAACAGTGATAAATATTAACTGTTCAAACAGCAGTGTGTGTCCATGAAATTTTATCTGTTTCTTGTTTGGTTAATGCTTATAAATTGAGTCCTTAATTTATTTTCAGCTGAGCTTGAAAAAGTAGAGTTAGAGCTCAAGTTTTATTGCTTACTGTTGGTGTTATAAGCTTTAAAGTAAACTTCCTTCCCAAGATATTATCTCTTATCATAAGCTACCAGGACATCCTTTATCCTACTTTTTCTGGATCAAAAAGAGAGATAAGACGGTAACACATCTTTGCAGAAAGTAACTGGATCTTCTTTTAAGCAAAGTTTATCAATATTTAACCTAGTATATACAGCTAATATGTTTGTATTTCAGGTAAAGGTGACTTAGAAAAATATCTAAACGTAAGAACCCTAAAGTTTTTAATCCTGTAGAACTGCAGAGTGTATCTGCATATCCTGCAGTATGCTGACTTCAGCTTTGACAGACTGAGACAGTGGCTTGCATTTACTGACATTTTTAGGACTTCCTTCCAGAACTCTCCAGAGATATATAGTAATTTCCTATATCACAAATTAAACCTGTAGAGTCAATAATTCTTTTAAAATATTTCTAACACATCAATTATTAATTTCACTTTTATATTCAGTGGCTTTCTACTGATGGCTTTATGGCTATATGTTGTTGTGTTGGAAAGGCTAGGAGGAAGTGAAGAGGTATATACAGCAAAGAAAAATCATTAGAAATATTTAAGTTGGAAATCCTTGTCTTGTAAATTTCATTTCAAATATTGACATCTCATCTTCAGAGAAGTAAATCTTTGATAAGACCAAATGCAGGCTATCATGTAAAATATTTTCATAAGCAGTGTGAAAGTTAAAGTATTGACTGCTAGCTTGCAATAAGGGAAAACTACTTCTAACATCAGATGGGTGTGTCACCACACGAAACCTCTGGTTCCTGAGGAGTGACTCAAGCTGTGACTAGGACCTTGCACTTTGTAGTGCATTTCTGAGTAGTATTTTTGGTATTAAAAATTTTACCCACAAACTCCATGCATTTATTATCACCTTCCTTTCTTATCCAGAAAGCGAGAAAGACTGGTGATTCACCATTGTGTCCTAGCCCACAGGAACAGCTGTGTTTCAGCAACGGGCTGGGATTCTTGTACAAATTTCTCATCCTAAACCATATCCAATATTTTTGTTACGCTTCAATGAAAAAAAGACATAGAACTACTATAAACCAACGGACTGTCGTTTGGTTTTGCACTTTTTATTTTCTTTCCTGAGAGAGGGCCTTCATAAAAATTAATGGCTAAATACTATGCATTTGCATTCTCTCTAATACTGAGGAGAGTTTAATAGGACCATTCATCTAACCCTTCGTTCTTATTTTTAATGTAACATTTTCTTCTATTACTGGAAGAATAATTTTAAAATAAAATTTGCAGTTAAAAAATAAAAATATATTTATATACATTCAAATTTGGCAAAGGTTTCAAGGCTTTTCTTTTAATCCCAAAGAGACAAGCATGCTGAAATCCTTTTCAAGAAAATATATGCAAGTTTTCACTGCTGATATTCAAAATATATTAACATCTGATTTTATTTGTCTGTAAATGAAACAAAATATTAGAAGAGGGCTTGAAAGTTAAAGAAAAAGTACTTAAAATCTCTTCAGGGAAGCAAATGCAATTCATAACCAGATATATGCAGGGAAAGTAGACACAGGTCAAGTTTAAAGAAGGCATAACCATAAAATCAGAATGAAAGACACTTGTCTAATTTATGTCAAAGGCCCAACACAACAACTTTGAATGCATGCGGGAGAACAAAAATGATACATACAGGGGGCTTAAGGTTCCTTATGATGTTTCTTAAAATAAATTGTGGAGGAGTAGAAAGATGTGCAGTATATTGAAACTCCAAGGACCTGCAAGTATCACTCTTCCTGGATGACCCTTAGTTAGAAATGTTCTAAACCATCACTTTACATAATTGTCCTAAAAACAAATATACTTGAAACATTAAGTGAAAAGCTGATGTTGAAGATCAAATTTCTCTCCTCTGACAGCTGTTAATAGAAGAATACATTTTATATTGTTTTCTGTTTTCTACAGACATTTTGTCCAGGCAGGGTGGATGTGCTGGTAATCATTTGTACTAGTTCCAACTCATCTGACAGAAAGGCAACACTTATCAGTTTGCACACTACAAATGCTTGTCAAACCTATGAAAAACATCAAAAGCACTAACACAGTTTGACAAACCCACAAAAATACCTCTGTCTTGACCGGAGTAATTTTGTACATCTTCCAAATAGGAGACTAAACCTGATATGCCTGTGCTGCTGGTCAAATCCTGATACAACTGAATTTGCTCCCTCATTTTTTCTATCTAAATATTTTTAACTTGAAAAAATTATGGTTTGGACTTTTCTACTCTAAATGAGAATGATTTAGTCTTATTATTTTTGAGTTTTTAAATAAATACAATAAATTAATAATAGCTAATTTAATATATTAAATCTGCTTTAATGTAAATAAAGATATATTTTATGCTATATTTGACAATATTTACAGATATGAAAAATTAATTAATTTTTATTTTTCTATTCCAAACACCCATCTGAAAAGAAAAAGCAAATTGTAACTCAGGACATAAAGTAGCAGGTGTCTTTATCATTTGATTATATACAGCAAATTGCAATATTCTTAATTTCAAAGTATACTTATTGTGCGGATTGGACAAATCTTTTCAAAGAATAAAATTTCGGTGGGCATGACCAAGCAGCTTTGAACTCTACTCTGACAACTTCCCAACACAGATTTGAGAAGTTGGTGATATCTTATATGGAGGCAAGAGACCATAGAAAATTTAACCTTCTCTTAAAAATATTTTGCTCATCAGTAAAGATTTGAATCCTGTAGTACCATAGGCATTTTATAATCCTAATTCTATGAAGATCCATCCTAAGAGCAAAAAGGTGTTCATTACACCCTTTTATTTTCCCAGTGTTGATTATATTCTTTTGAAGTTATTAGGCTGCAGTTTTCCTTAACACCTACAGCACAACATAGTTCAAGTACAAAATAATGCTTGCCTCTACCATAGTTCAAGCACAAGATAATGCCAGGGAGTCAAAACATAAGATACTGAAGGATTTTACCTTTCAAGAGGACAAAGAATGAGCAAGTCTGTACACTTTTCTTGTACAGAGTCCGTTTTGCTTTTGCGAAGAGGCAAAGTTATCTCCCCAAAACTATTATTTTACTTTCCTTCCATCTTAGTTTCACATGAGCATTCTTTGTCTCACACACTTTTAGATCCCTACTTGCCTATCACTTCCCCACCTATATCTGACTGAACATTCATTGATGACAATTTTGGTAAATTATAGTGACAGGTTATTCAACATCATTTGCAAGAGCAGAAGATATAGGGCAATTTTTTTTCCCAATAAAATAATTAACAATATAATGATTTTATCTTTATAACCCCCAATTTCCAGACTATTGGAAAGAGTTAGGTAAGATTAAATATCAGTTTTAATTAATGTTCATTTTATGAAAGTGCTCAGACTTAAACATATGCAGAACTCCATTGGCCTCTGTGAGGGAATACATAAAGGCTTGGTTCATGTCCTGGAGATCTTAATCTCAGAGAAAACTTAATATTTAAAGACAATTAATGTAAGAGAGAATGATTAAATTGTCTGCCAAAAGGCTCCCTAAGAATCACTTAATATTTAAATCCACCTAAATACCCAGAATAGAAGGACTGGTTGAAGGCTGACACATTCAGCCTTGTCCCTTTAGCTTCAACCTAATTGGTTGAACCAATACATGTCAGCCCACCTATCCCCATTCCACCCCCCCTCAGCAGCTTGCCAGTTTTTAGGAATTAATATTTCATTAAAATAAAGGTTAGCACCATAGGGTGTTAATGGCATTGTATTTCTATTCACAACACTAAGTGTAATTTGAATCATCAATAGAAGAAACAGAAGGAATGACCTTTCTTGAAATGTGCTGCAGGAGGAGAAACGTCAATAAAAAGCAGTGTTTTGCATATCCCCTTACAAACAGCCAATTCCTGTTTATGCAGTTAAGAGAGTAGGCTTTTTCTGAGCCATCAGCTTGGCACAAGGGATCACTTGACAACGTGGGAGTGAAATAAGAGCTCACACATCCCACACAATGTCCTGCTGCTCAGCTTCAGCAATCAAATATACATGAAGCTCTTTGCTTGAAAATGGCAACAAGTTTAGGACCAGCAGATTAGAGAAATCGATAACTTTATCTTGTGTTATCCTGTTCTCTTTAAAATTCCGAGAATGTCAAGCAAATAAATACATGACCATAATACAAATGCTATAAAAGGACCATAATACCAAAAACATTCAAGACCTGAAGAAACAAACACTATTAAATGTGAATATTTTTATACAACTATATTGCTTCTGAATAAGGCATCAGAGCTTCTGATTCTAAAACTGCTATAAAGCTTGGGGAAAGCCCTTTTGAATTATTCTCAAACTCCCTGATATTTCTGTAGTGTTCTGTGATCCCAATGACTTCATGTGAGAGAAAAAAAAAACAAAAAATCCAAGAAAAAGTCACCAAATAAACCAACTGTTTAGAAAGCCAAAAAAGAACACCAGCAAATAAATGTGAATCTTCAAGCATAATTGTGATAGGAAAAGTTTTCTAAGTCAATAATTTAAGAACATTTCCATTCTGCAACAGAGAATACCTTTTGAAAGCAGTTGTTTTCGAAAGGAGTTTACAAAGTTGCCAGTTACAGATCAGTTTCTCTCCCATGCAGTTCATATCTCTGCAGGAAAGAACCTCCCAATTAGATCTGCTTTGTGCATTTTAAATCTGTATTCTTTATCCTCTTAATTTTCCCTTTACCTTCTACAAAATAATACCATGATCTGGAAAGAAGAAGTGAAGTATATGAAGTGACTAAATACGTTGGAGAGAAAAAACATGTCATGAGAGAGTTATTTGGCAAAATGTGAGCTAAATATTGTCCTCAGTTTTCAGTTTTCTTAACTAGCCTGCCAATAAGCCTCGGGGTTTACCTCTGCACTTTCCTTCAGCCATGTTAACCCATGACATAATCAGTATGAACTGGCCCCAGCTTCTGAATTCTTACCTGAACTGGGGATGATGAGTCATCACTTTAAGCATTTAACATAGCAAGAGTTTAAGTCTCAGGAGAATAAAAATCTGTGTATCATCTGTGGGACAGCAACCAGAGAACTTGGATAAGCAGTTTAACCCTCATTCTGGATGTCTTGGTTCCGTTCCACTCTTGCTGTGCTCAGGGAGCACATTTCACATTAACCACGTAAAAAAAAAAAAAAAACCACTGTATGGCTGTATACTAAACAAAGGACAGATTTCTGGAAGAATTAAGGATAAAGATGCATTGTAATTTTTACTTCCCCTACAGAAAAGTGATTATCAGTAGTGCTTACAGGAGAAAAGAACTACCTGCCTGGAATCCATTCAAAAAGAGAAATTCTGAATTACCCTCTGGAGAATAACTAGATCAATTTTATTCATACTTTCAGGATAGTTTTAATTAACTTTAAAAGTTCATCTGGAAAAAAAAAAAAAAGATAAAAATAATACCCAGAGGTAAAAAGAAAAGGAGGGGAGGGAGGAGAGGAAGAAAGAAGACATAAAAGCAGGCTACTAATGGAACGCTTATTGAAGCTTTAATTAAAAGGAGGCACTTGATCACTCTGTAATCACTGCCTTGAATTAAATGTCTCAAGTGCAATAACTAAAATATAATGGGATCATTCAAAGCTATAGAATGAAACAACTTACCTTTTTTTGGCTTATTCTTGGTTCCTCCAGATCTCTTTTTATAAGTATTATTAAAAATGCATATTTATATTGCTTGGAGGTAACCTCTTCCCAAAAGTTCAATCACGAGAACAACAGAAGTGGCAATTGCTAAGGTACTTCTTGGATTAAGAATCTCCTACGGGTTCAACATTTGTATAGGCAGAGTAACAAGATCTCTGCAGCTTTGAATAATTAGCCTTTCTGCAAGGAAAATGAGACCACTTTCCTTCACATCAGGGTAACCTTGAAAAAAGTTTGTTGAAGTTAAGTTCTCACTAATTAAAAAAGAGAAATAAGGGAGATGAAAACAAAAAGAAAAGGACATTTTATAGGGTAACATTTTAAAGGCACAATAGGGAAAAAAAAGAAGTTGTTAAGCAGTATGTAGATAAAATGAAACAGTGAAATAATATATAAAGACGAAAAGAGATAAAAAATAAAATGTTCTTGGTTTAAGTTTTTATTGACAATCAACTTAAGATACCCCTGTATTCAGGGACATAACAACTACATGTGCAAGCAAGTTTTCAATTCCTTCTTCTGGGTTCATATTCTTGCAGCAAATTTAGTACTAGAGTTAGGGGCTTTTTTAAACTTTTGACAAGCACTGTAGCAATACCTAGGTGGATTTTTAAGGAAAGAGAAACAATGCAGAAAGATATTTCATTAGCAGGATACCTTACTGTAAACTAAAGTCCAGCAGGCAAGCACATATGGCATATCAGGTGTGGGACACAGAGACTTATTAGATGCTCAAAGCATGTTTTTGATAAGAACTGAGGGAAAATTCAGAAAAATAAATGCAGGAAGTTTCAATATTCAAAAATACCACTCAATTTCTAAAGCCTTCATTATATGTATAGCATGAAAAATAAATAATAAGGAATAGATTTATGTGTTAGCAAACAAAACAACAAAAGGGAGGGAAAATAAATAAAAAAAAAGAAAATTATGAGGAAAAGCAGATCTTGTTTCCAGTGTAGTAGTGGGACTCTGGTTTTGCTGTATGGTAGGTTTTATTTAAACTAAATTTGCTAAACCCTTCTGCTTTCAGAAAAGGAAAACTATTTGTTTCCAACTGGTTATCTTTCAGCAGGCTAATTCTTTACTTTTTACAAGCATAAAAACCAAACAAAAAGAAAATAAAACAAAAGAAAATACTAATTTTAGAGTCATAAATGTCAGTATGAATAACAAAATGATAAACTTCAACAAAAATAAAGGTGAGAAATGCAAATTCTCAAGGCTCTTACCAGCTTTTTTTTCTAGCCAAGGTGAGGGATTATATTCCCTAAATGTTTAAGGGACCTTAAAGGGCTTAATGGATTTTTAGGCCTTTCTGATTATACAGGTCCCTCTGAAACTTAAGTCTCAATGTTGTGACCTCATCGTAGGTTCCTGGGATCATAGTGCCCAAGAAATTGCTGCCTGTAATAGCTCAAACGTGGAAGAACGCTGCAGCTATCTCTGAGTGCCTGCACAGTCCATTTCCCAGGCGAGAAGAAGGTCACCTAGTTCTTTCTGGAAAGATTTTCCCCCGTTGTTAACAAGGTTACCCACGAAATCATCTCCTAGAGCCCTCAACAGAGCTGAAGATTCTGCAGAAGCTGGAGTCTTCACCTCCTGGGTTAATATCTTAAAGGCCTTTCGCTGAACTTATGCCATATTGAACTCAAACACAATGTGACAAATAGGTAAAGAAATTCATGCTGTAATTACACCAGTTAAGCAATTTTTGCAATTGCTTATAGCTGTATGATTGTTTATTTACTCTTCTGCCAGCTTAGAAATGTTAACAGTTTAAATGAAGTGTGAGTAAAAGTTGAATCAATTACTGACAAAAATTGCTACAAATGACACAGAAGTATATCTAGTCAGATATGGTAACAACTGTACGTTAATTATCTTTATAGGTTTGGGTAGTAGTGGATATATTTCAAATTATTTAAATTGGCAGGCCATATGTGGCATTGCTGGACCTGAAGAGTAACTCTAAACAAGGGGTAGCCTGAATAGTAAGTTATGGGGCTATGCCTTATTTAGCACATTTTAATGCCGCATGTTGTTTACACTGAACTCAAAAAATTACAATTAGAAAACCCTAAAAATTTGAATTTCATGAGTTTAATTCTTTTGCTGTGATGGTTCCACCTGAGATAGGAAAAGAATAAGGGTCCTAAGTGGTATATAGGCAGTAGTGTAATAGAATGTTCAATTCATTAACCTGGATTTGATATTAAGGTAGAAATCCATCAACTGAACTGTGAGGGCAAAAGATTTCATTTTTCAAGGTATATAGGAGTCAAGTGCAATCCATGGCAAGGATACTGCAATATGAAGTGTTCAGGGGTTTTTCAGGATAACAACAGGGCAATATGTCACCTTTTCTCACCCATCCTCTAGATTTCAACTTGGATTTTTATTTATTTTCATGCAATCAGGTATGTGTGGAAATAAGGGATCTCTTTGCATTCTGCCATTGGAGGAAAAACGAAGTAATTTTCTTTCGTGAATGCTAACCATTGTAAAAGTTTTGCTGACATCCCAAAAGAATTATATGCATTTGCCTTCACTTTCAGCTGGCTCTCAGCACCTTAAGGAACTGCGTCCTCTACCAAAACAATTGGCAGATTTTATTTTTTCCTTTACACCTCATGCATGGAAGGGATAAAGGCACAATGTGATATGTGGGTTTCATTTTGGAGAAAGTTTTCATTGTGTAATTCTTGAAAGAAAATGCTTTAGTTCTTTTCTAACACTTCATTATTCCTTTATGATAGTGGCACAGATGCTGTTTTTGGAAAATACTTTTTCTCACAGGCAAGAAATCAGTAGATTGGCAGGGATGACTCGTTTTTGTGTTGGCTGGGTTCAAGAAGCAAAGCATTTAATGTAGATTCTAGTTATGTTTTTTGGAACACCTGCTTCTAAAAAAAACCACAAAGGTTGATGAAAGTATTTCAGCTTACTTGTGAGTGCCATAAAAATTTTCTTTTATATCCACATACTAGTTCTCAGAGGACTTTTTGCACTAGCAGAACACCAAATCTCAGCTTCACAAAATTATTTTCTAAGACAAAAAAATAAAATATTACACACACTCTTCAAATTTCAATAACATAGTAAAGTTAGAAAGACTCATTATACAACACTTTTTAATATAGATGATTTTTCTTCTCAGATATGAAGTGATATGTATCATATACAATAGCATGGTTTTTCTTTCAAGAAAAACGCTGTCACTCAAAAGAGTGTGCCAAATTTCTTAGCATATACCAGAAACTAAATGAATTAAAACTACTTTAATTCAACCTAAATTCAAGTGTTAACTAGTTAAGCAAGTATTGTAATGCAATGGAAAATTATCAAAATGTTTTGGGAGAAGATTATTTAAAATGCTCTCAAATAAACTTTTCCCTCACATTTCCTTTCCTTTTTGTGGGCTCAGATGGATGTGTAAAGAAAAGGAAATTTGATGCAGTCTGACTCCTAAATGAGATTTGGAGAGCACAGGATAGAAGAACTTGCAACCTATGCAAATATGCACAGGTATGAGTCAAGCCTTTCTTCTTATTGCAGCATGTAATGCCAAAGAAAAATATGAGACCACCTACATAGACGGGAAATTCTATCATCCTTACTGGTAGGTAACAATGCTGGATATCCCAAAAGGAAATATGGAGATGCTCCTCCACTATATACCCCGAAGTGATAGAGGAGATTCAAACTATTAAATTGTGATGGAATGAAGAGCATTTATCCATAACCAAAATGTAAATATAGCAATCTCCTAGTGTTTTATTCCATAATGAAACTCTAAAAAATTCTGTTTTCATATTTTTTTCCTATCATGGAAGAAATTAATATTTTAACTTTCAAATAATATTTATAATAACCAAATTAGTATTTTATTAAACTTTATGGATTTCCTCTCTCTGAGAAACTATACAGCAAGTGAAACATTTTGCATTCCAAAATACTACTTTTTTGCTAAAAAGTGACAAAGAAATATGTTATATTCCACTTCAACCTTAAAGTCATTCCAGGTTGCTATTGGACTTTGTTTCAAGCTCTGTTCAAGCTCTTTGTTCCTCTCCTCTTTGACTTTTTGCAAATCTTGTAGCAAACAAAATATAAACTCACTAGTGAAACTCAAATGCTGTTTCATGTATTAGAGATGACTGAAACTGACTGATTTTTTTTTAATTTCTTGACTTAAAGTTCTAAAGTAAACTTTAAAAGAATGCTGTATCCCTCCAGCTCAGTACAGTTTGAATCTCAGTCACCATTTTCCTTTGATAGTCTTTGTAAGTTGCAGGCACAGCCTCAAGCCAATACAAGTAAAAAAAGGGATGTAAGGATGTACTTTCCAGGCTAAAAAGCAAGGAAGAAATTAAAACTCGAGTGCCAGCCATACAAGAAATAAAATAATAATTATAAATACAAATATTAAAATACAACGTATTCTATTAAATTATATATTACTCTTGTTTCATAAGATAATTAATATAATTTTTATATTCTGTACTGCATATTGAAATAAATGATATTTAATTTTCTTACAAGTATAATGCAAATTTTTATCAATGCTCTATCATGATCCCACTTTGTAAAGCTCTTCACGTTTTCTTTTTCCTTTCAGAGAAAACTGCTGAGGTCTTCTACTCAAAATCTGACCAGTCCAGCCTTGTTTAATTCATAAGTTCTCAACAGTGAGAGTTAGCTGTCTATCTTAAAGAACGGTAAGCAAATATTTTAAAACAAACAAGAATCCTATATTAAAATATTGTTATAATTTAATACCTTGAAGTGATAATAATATGGAAATTATGAAGATTTGAAGTCCCAAGGGTAATTTTTCTTCAAATGTGTTACAGGTACATAGCAATATATTTTCTACTTAAAATCGTAATAGGAAGGAAAAGCTTTATGGCAGTTTCTTCTTTTGTGGGCAAGAACACCTCTCAAAATGATAAAGACTGATATTTCAGGCGGTGCACATAAATCACAGCATAGAACATTTTAAAAGCCTGAATCACTGATGTTTTGTAAGACTTATCCAGTCAACTAAAAGAAATACTGAAGGTACTGACAGCTCTTCAGAAATTCTCAGAGATGTCTGCTCACCAATGGGGTCTGTAGTCTTACAGAAGAGATATCTGAAGGGATGCAAACTGGAAAATATTCCTTCAAGCCTTAAAAATGCTTAGGTTTTGGTTTGAACTTCGAGTTAGAGTCCTTCCTTCCTTCCTTCCTTCCTTCCTTCCTTCCTTCCTTCCTTCCTTCCTTCCTTCCTTCCTTCCTTCCTTCCTTCCTTCCTTCCTTCCTTCCTTCCTTCCTTCCTTCCTTCCTTCCTTCCTTCCTTCCTTCCTTCCTTCCTTCCTTCCTTCCTTCCTTCCTTCCTTCCTTCCTTCCTTCCTTCCTTCCTTCCTTCCTTCCTTCCTTCCTTCCTTCCTTCCTTCCTTCCTCCCTTCCTCCCTTCCTCCCTCCCTCCCTCCCTCCCTTCCTTCCATTTTCTCTTATATTCCTCCATTTTTAATACCAATTTCATTGTACTCTAACTTATGTTCCATTATAAATTATGATAATCACTCAACTTTGAATTTCTGGCACTGGAGAACTCACAGCTGCAAACCTCTGCAAAATACTCAAAGACATGGAAAACTGGAGCTTGATAAATCTGATTTTAGGCTTAACAAAGAATTCAAAGAAATGGTCTCTAATATGTAATGGGTACCCTATATAGTAAATTTGGATGCAATGAGAAGCTGCGGACCAATGAAGGAAGCAAAAAAAATGTATAAATGTATATTAATAAACAAATAAAAATTGTATCAATTAGATCCCAGAGTGAGGAATAAGAAACCATCAACATAAATATTATATTCCTCCTGGCAAAGGACTTGCATGGTGGCAATTAGCTGCTAACATGGCATTCATCGCCAGAGCCAGAGTGAAACCACCCAGAGGAGCAGAGAAGGGGTGAACATAACTGTGAAAAATAGGGTAGGTTCATATAACTTAATTATATAACTATAATTTTTAAACCACATGCTTATTCTTTCTTTTCCTCTGAGAAACAGATTTGAACTAATAATATTAAGGCTCTTAAGATATCAATTGTATTAGCAATAAATTCTTGTGATTATACATAAGGTGTTCTTTCTCTGACTATAAACAAGATTTGAATGTTACATGCAAAATTTGTTATATAAAATTTAGGGGTATCTATCTGTAACCTTTTTTAATGTCAGCTAGACAGAAAACAAATTAAAAGGAAGAAAAAAACCACTGAAGAATATAATTTAAAGGATTAATTCCTACTTTTGAATGGGTTAAATTATGTTTGGCGTCTGAAGTAAAATGACAAAATAGTGACTAGGCTGAATTGTGATTACCAGCCTCTGATATCTCCAGTTTTATTTTGTTGGTTTTGCAGAATGTTTGGATAATATGGACCTGAACAACAGAAATATTAAGGAATGGATGTATTGTCAGTAATTAATATGATTGCATTTACCCAGCAAAAGAGAAATATATTCCTCTGTCCTCTCTGTGTAGAGATAAGATTACCTCATCCCCACACTTTGTCTCACATATCAGTCAGCTGTAACATTCATCCATCTCTGAGAATGCAAGTCTGTGAAAAGAGATCCCCTTCCTTGTGCAGACTTGTACAGAAACCATAGGAGGACTCAGCGTTGCAATACTTTTAAAGGATAAATCTGCCCTTGAGGCAATCCTGAGGTATTCTGGGAAGGTATGTGTCCTGATTTTACCTGAGATTAAGTTAATTTTCTTCCCAGTAGCTGCTAAAGTGCTGTGTTATTTATTTAGTATATACAGAGAGAATCATTATGGTGACACACGTTTTGGTGATTGCTCAGTGATGCTTTCTCTAAATAAAGCTTTTTTCATTGTCTCATGCTCTGCCAGTGAGCAGGTGCCCAAGAACCTGAAGGAAAGCACAGCCAGGGCAGCTGGCCTGCACTGGCCAAGGGAATATTCCACACCACAGATTGTCATGCTCCATCAATACTGGGAAGAGTTGGCTGGGATGGACTGGGTGTTGGTCAGTGGGTAGTGAGCAATTTTGTTGTGTATCACTTGATTTTCTAGTTTTACTCCTCTCTCCTTCTCTCCTTTTCATTACAACTATTATTAGTAGTGGGAATGTATTTTATTTTGTTTTCATTATTAAACTGGGGTTTTTTTTAACCTATGATGTTTTACATTTTATTTACATTTACATTTACATCCTCCATTCAGGGGACAAGAGATCTGGTAAGTGGGCAGCTTAGGGATCCTTATTTGCCAGCTGGGGTTAAACCATGATGATATGCAATAGCAGATTTTCATTGTTGGTTTTGGTTTTGGTTGCTTTGCTGAGCAAACACATTAATTGGTTTGCTGTCCTTTCCTCAAATCTGAAATAACTGCACTTCACAAATGTATTTGGAATACTGAGTGCAGCCTTTCTTCCTCAGCAAAATCATCTTTAAAGCCAACCCAGGGGGTAAGTAAGGACATAAATATCTTTGTAGAGATTGGGCAGATCAAAGACTTGCATAGAAGAAGTCCCCAGGTTTTATTTTCCAGTTTTCTCTTTCCAAGTAAACATTATGTGTGCTGAGGACTTTCTTTCCACAAAGTACACCTGCCTGACACTGCATAAGAAATAGCAAATCAATTTCTGGTTTTGCTTTTCTCTGCTTGTTCAGATTTTCTTGACTTTTTTTTGCTTGACCAGTCAAAAGATGTGATTATCCCCCTGTATTCAAGATTTGTACAGCCTCTCCTTTAGCACTGTGTGCAGTTTGAGGTTCACAATTTAAGAAGGATGTGAAGGTGCTTGAATGCATCCAGTGGAAAGCAACAAAGCAGGTGAAAGGGTTGGAAGCCAGGAACTGTGAGGAGAGGCTAGGGACTTTAGGCGTGTCTATTTTGGAGAAAAGGAGGCTCAGGGGAGATCTCATTGCTCTCTGCAGTTTCTTGAGGAGAGGAACTGGGGAGGGAGGTGCTGAGATCCCCCTGGGATCCAGTGGTAGGATACATGGGAATAGTTCTTTACTACTTTTGGAGAGTGGTCAAACACTGAAACAGGCTTCCTAGAGTGGTGGTTGATGCCCCAAGCCCCAAAATTATATTTCCATCCCAGTGATTGTATTGCTGTTCTCAGCCTCTGGTAGCCTCTGATCATAAAGTTAATATTTTATAACAAGCTGATTTTTCAGTTTTACTGACTTCTGAAACAGAACATGCAAGGATCAATAAAAAGTTAAGCCTTATAGTTGCCTCCTGATAGGTTAGCATCGTGGGGCTAAGAAGATGGCATATATCATTAGTGACAGCTTCTGTTACAGATTTTATCACTGGCAGAATGATGTAACCCTCATTACAAAAGAACATTGTTTAATTGATCCATTTGCTCCCAGCAGTCCTGTGGCTTTTTTTCCCTTACAACATAAAGGCCAAATTGCAGCTCAGCTTCAATCAAGTGAAAACATTTTATTGCAGCAGGAATAAGAAATACTCTCTGCACAATTTAATTAGCACGGTTTAAATATGAGAAAATCATTAGACAATTAATGTTACAAATGCTGCCAGAGGACATTTTAAATAATAGTTAAATTAGTACAGAGAAACCATGAAAAGATTTTTTTTTTTAATGTACTGGCCCCCAACCTTTTCCTAGTTCTCAAATACTTCTTTAGCATTGCCAAAGTTAATATGAATACACTGCATAGAATTTAAACAAAATGCCTGTAGCTTCTAAATGACTTTAAATAGGCAATCATTTTAGAAAGGGGAGCTAATAACTTCTTTCCTCACCACATGGAATCCCGTGGGAGAAAAACAAAACAAAAATTTTTATTTACAAAAGGCAATTGTAAAGAAACAAAAAGTACTCAAAGTGCATCCTCTGTAACTGACCAGAAGCCAAACTGAGAACAAGTTATTCCAAAGGTCTAATTGGGTATTGGCAAGAATAAAGTGGTTTCTGCTGTGGCTTGTTTCTCATCACTCACGTTTCAAATAACACAATCTTTTGGCTTAAAGACTGAATCTCTTTAAACACTTATTTTCTTCTGCATCAAGCTCTACACTGCTACCTCTCCCTAGAACAATAAAAACCCTGGAGCCATTCCTTGCTAAAAAGTAATTAATTTCCCCTTTCTGCAAATCATGCCAAATCTAGCACTGTATAGAATATATAATAATTTATTGAAGAGCTTGGTTACAATTCAGATCTTCCTATCCATTTTTAAGAAACCAAACTTCTTGACGTCTGTCATGTCTATATCTTAATAACTGCTCTTAATCTTATTTGTGATAGCAGGAAACCATTGCCATATAGACACGATTTTTTTTCCTTTTCCTTTTCCTTTTCCTTTTCCTTTTCCTTTTCCTTTTCCTTTTCCTTTTCCTTTTCCTTTTCCTTTTCCTTTTCCTTTTCCTTTTCCTTTTCCTTTTCCTGACACCTGACTGAATTGAGACACAAAAGTACAGAATTGTGCTTAACGAGTGTGGTTTTGAATGGCATTAACTGCAAATTACAAAGATGACATTTCCCTGTTTCAGCAACTGCCAAGTACACATACTCATGTTTTCAAAGTGCATCCTATTTTTAGCGTTCAATTAGGACGACTGCTTGTCTGCCTTTGCAAATGCCTGCATAAGTGTGCAGTTAAACCAAAACATGTCAGATAAGTATGGCAATGTTTTCCTGCTTAAGTAAAATAAAATAATGGCAATGAAATCTGCATAAAATGTAATATTCATAGACATTTAAATACATGTCTAAAAAAGCCAGCTTCATGCAAAAGAGGCTCTGGCAACTTTAAAAAGCTATAGGTCTTTTGATGCTGAAGATACAGCTTTTCTGAAGGTCCTTAAGGATTTTAAAATAGCATGTTTTAAAAGAAAACCTCTCACATTACTGCTATTTATACAATTTTAATAAATCTATATAATACCTGATGAAAAGACTCCACAGTTTAGAATCAAGACAGCAAATTCTGGAAAAAAGACTCAATAACAATTATGCAATTTAAAGTATACGATGAATTCAAAACCATATAGAAAATTGTCAGACAGTTAACTTAATAAATAATAAATAATAAAAAAACCAGTCATGAACTATGAAGACTATTGCCTCTTAGTTTTTCCTCTTGACTGCATATTAAAGATCAAGAAATAAACATGAAATTATAACTCTATGTTTTTTCCTTGCCTTCACTGAGACTTTGACTTTTCAGAAGCGAATCCACCCAGATTCAACAATATGAATTTTTAAAAGGATATGTCCAGAAATAAAGAAAAAATTTAACTCTTATTTATTAGAAAAAAACCTCCATGGTCCCTGCATAATGCTTGCATAGTTTTCAATTTCTGTCCAAATCTTTAGAAAAGGGTGTGCACATATGTACATTTCCAAATCTGATGTGAATGAAATTTGAAAATATTGACTAGTGCTACTTTAATGAGTTAATATAAAAGTTTCATTATTTTTTCTTGTAATTTGCATTGTGTGTGCCACAGTAAGATATCAGAGGTCATGGGAATATTTAGTATTTGAGTTTTGAGTATTTTAGTCACAAAAAAAGCTAACCTCGAAAGCAAGGTTTTTCTGATTCTAAACATTATAGCAGAAATTAGTCCAGAAATTAATCTTCACCTCGCATAGGAGGCACAGAGACTGGTGAGTACTTGCAGAATAAAATTCTACTTGGACGCTGCTTTTTTTTTCTTTTTTTTTTTTCTTTTTTCCTTTTTATTTTTTTTTTTTTAAGTTAGCTCAAAATATGTTGATGCCATTTACTGCCTGTTCTACTTAGAGTTTTAGGATGGTGGGGGATAAATCTTCTTCCCCTTGTTCTGTAAAGGCTTTGCTGAGGAAAAGCTATCTAGGACTTACACAGAAAACTAATTAATATTTCAACATTGGATTCTTCAAAGGAAAGAACTGCATTAAAAGTACATTATTCATTGCTGATTTTGCCGGCATGATGTCACTTGAGGTTCCCAAAGTAGGAAACACAGAGAGATAAAGAGAATACAGTTAAAGACAAAATAGTACCTCACTAATAACTACGTTTGTATATTTTGTCCCTTTAAAAATACTGATTTAATTTTTTTTTATATATTTTATGGATAATCTGGTACAACTGAACACATTGGTTTCAAAATCACTTTCTATATATGTGCCTGCTTGTGTGTGTGATTAATATACTTTCCTGCCAATGATGGGGATTTTTTTCTGCATATGTGATTTTTTTCTTTATAGATTATTGGTTTCAGTACTTTCTCTTCTATAAACCACATCTTTCACACTTATGATAGAGCAGGCAATATCAAAAAAGCAATTTTTTCAAAGTACACACATTGTGATTAATCTCTTTATATAGAGATTATGTTTCTTCTGTGTTTTTAATGTCAAATAGTATATAGCTTGGGTCAAATCATGTTTAGCTTTAAATAAGTATGCAAAGAGGTACCAGACTGATACAAGTAGTTAATTATCCATTGTATATTTATATAGATCTGTTTTATTAGATCCTCTGGCCTTCTTTAGGAAGTAGAACAAATGCAATTTTATTCACTGTCTAATTTTACAAACGTGATAGTTTGATTACTCAATATCTCTATAAAATGTTCTTAGACATAGCTAATGCACGTGCCTAATTAATCCTCAGGTCCACAGAAGTGATTGAGAATATTTTCAATTCCTTACTTTTTTATTTTGCTTTTTCCCAGACATCTTAACTAGTCCAAGTGAAACAAAAATGGCAAATAAATTCTGGTGTCCCTGAAGAACAGTGCATAAAAATCCTTATTCTATAGGCTGCAGTTAACAAGTTTTAGTCCTATTTTCCACTTTTAAAAAGTAATACTTGGGGTTTGCTTATGTCTTAACTGCTTCTCCCTCAGCCTTAGGACATTATCTTTTAGTAAGCATGGGTATTTTTTCTGATGAAAGTTAGTATTTTCTGTAAAAAAATTTCATCCTCTCAGGAGTTCCACGCTTGTTTCTTTACACTACAACTTATGGAAGTCAGTGTGATAAAATTTAGCATGGAAGGTGGAATTCCAATGAGCTAAGATAGGTTAAATAATCTTGTATACAGAATTGTATACAGAATAGGCTATATATCATTATATACAGAAAATCTTTGGGGGAAAATCTCATCTTATTTGTCATATTGCAATAGGCTTGGGTAGTATTTAAGTAAGTAAGTAAATGAATAAATAAATACATACACACATATCTAAAATTAAATTATCCTTCCCCATTCACTACAATCTAAGCATTCAAAACTGCATACTGGAAACATTCATATGTATAGTTCTTTAAACTGCACAGGAGAAAATATAAAGGTGTCACTATATCTAAGCAGCAAAGACCTACAGGGCATTCTTGTTCTTGTAGAGATCACAAAATGTGTTGAATATCTTCCTAGCGCATTTTTGAGACCATACAAAGCTCTAGTCCTAAGTTGTCATTGCCATAATATTTGACAGTTTAGCATTTTTCAATAGTATTTGTCAGCCTTGTTAGGTAGGAGAGCTATATAATCCTCCATATTACCAGAAGAGTACTGAAAAGAAAGAGACCTTTCTCAAAATACTACCAAAAGTTCGTTGCAGACCAAGTAATTCCTTTACCCATACCAAGATAATTCCCTATTTTAAGAATTCATCTATTTTGGGTGAGCATTTAGTGAGCCTGAACACTATTTTATCCAAATTAAATTTAGTTGTGCTTTAGATGTACTCCTTTAGAGAGTGAGGAAATCACTTCTCATTATATTCTCAGACACACTGAAGGCATAAGTCCTTTTTATGGACTTTTTGTTTCAGAACCTACCCTAATTTATACAGATATAGTTTGATATAGCTTTAGTCAGGGCTTTTGAGATTCAGTTGTTCTTTTGTTTTGTATAGACATAGTAAATAGTGCAATGTTATGCAGAGAGTAACGGAAAAAAATCAGTAATACAACTATAAAACAGTGAAAAACTAACACTGGCCTTGGACAAAGACATATAATTGGGGTTTAAGTCAATACAATTTTGCTCAAACACAGCCTTCAGATCTTTATTCAATACTACTTGGGAGGGTTTAACTCTAACGTAATTATGGATAAATACTCTCTAAATCACTATTAATTATATGAATAATATTCCTTGTACTTGTCATTCTCAGCTTATTAACCATAAAAAGCTTTGAGCAAATCAATACAAAAATCACAGTCAGCTTGCTATACTGCCCATTGTAAGCAATTCGTTTATTTCAGGCCATAAACCGGATTTCCACTTCGAGCTTCTTTTAGTTTCCTGATAATCAGGGGTGGCTCTAAAAAATCATCTCCACACCATAGGCAGTTACTGAAAGAGGAAAATATATGTGTTCACTTCCTCTGGAGTCTTGTTATCTACTACCCATAGCCTCCAATTTCAAGAAGATTGCTGCATCTTCAACTAGAGTTTGCAGAAGTCCATAGGAAAAAGTCAAACTCTAGTTTTGAGATAATGCTGTTGATTTCTGTTGTGTACGTGAGGCACGTATTTGGAAATGGGCTTCCACAAGAATTGAAGTTTTGGTAAACTTTTACAACAGACTGTATACTTAGAGGTACCTCAGTATGGCTGTGAACTTGCTAGACATGTGATGCTTTACTTTCCAAGGCTGCACATTCTGAGTACCTCACCTGAAGGGCACAATCCATCCACTATCTCATTCCTTCTTATAGAAAATATTCCCAGTTCTCAAAAAAACAAAAAGAAAAGCAAACAACCACCCATTTAATCTGGGTCAAACAGAACAGTGTAAAATTTACTCACAGGATTGTAAGAAATTTGAAGGGAGTCACTTATCAGTGCAAAGTTATAACTACAAATCCTGCTGATAGTAGATGTTCATTCTCCTCAGAGCATACCTTTACGATTCAAGGTGGACCTTTTCCTACCACTAAAGATTCAAAGAAGCTGTGAGCAGCTTCTCTAATCTCTGAAGTGTGCTCAGGGTGAAACTAAACCCTGCATCATGAGAAATGGGACAACTTCCAGGCTTTCTAGCACTGATTTGGGCTTTTATAGGAAGTAATATCAGTAGCTTAGCATCTGTCAGTTTATCAATGCCAGGCGGTTTTGTGTGCATCAGATAACTGGAACACAGTGTATAGAGCTATATCCCGGGAATTCAATCCCTTTCTGCCTTTGGAGCCACTTGTGAAGTGGCACCCACATCTCCGAATAAATACATCTGAACATGACCATCCATGTGACCTGACTAAGATGTGCAGGAGCAGTTTATGACCTGATGCTCAGTAATTAATTATTTTAAGAAGTCTCTGTTAAGCATTTATGCTGTTTCTGGCATAAGAATCTACCCAGTGAAATTAATATAAACCTTTAATTTACTTAATTAATTTATTTTTTCTTAAAGAATAAAATAAAAATTTCTCCTAATATGGTTTGTGTCTGTAAGTTAAATTATCTACAAAGGTAGAAATAAATTACAATTGTGAGAATTCCAGCTCATTCCTGGAAACATAAACTGTGAAGAACAGGGAGAAAACAATACTTTACACCTGATAGCTCAGATTATGGTTCCCTACAGACCTTAACTGCCTACTCCAAATCTTCCCACACCTTTTATTAAGGAACAGTGGGGTGATAAATGCTCTGAGAGGTTGTCTCGTTTTCCTAAATACACTATGCAAATAGTTCAGTTTATGGAAAAAAAAAGCCACAATAATTTAGGCCTATTTCTATCTTACAAAAATGTCTTTGAAACTACTAACTCTTTGTTTATCCTCTAAATATATAATAAGATATCAAACAGCATTAATTTGGGGGCGAGCACCATTTTGATATTTGGCATCATATATCCAAATTTTTCTGAAGTCTTATTTTTAATATTTCTTATCAAAATTTCTGAAAAATAAACGCCTACTTTAAAGCAGAAAGGTCACCAAATATTTGGACAGCATCTTAATTTATTAAGTCCTGTTCCATTAAGAGCTCTGCATTACAAGACTATTTCAATAAACTTGTGGAGTTTGACAAACCCCATTGCAACAGTAGAGTAATAGTAGATTCCTCCTCATATTTGAGTCTGCAGCCATTCACCAGAAAATGGTGTAATTCACCCAGGTGGTGAGACACCCTACAATGCCACAGTGTGACATAAAACTTACCAATGCATCAATAGAGAAGATCTTCTCATACCATCATTATGAGTACTCTTGGTAGCTGAGAAATATCATTTCCAGAAAAAAAGACCAGAAAATAATAAATTTTTTAATACTTTGTAAAGACTTTCTAGAGTAAACTGCAACAGTGTTAAATGGATTCCTGTCTATAATAGCTAAGTAAAATAAAACAAATTTAGTAATATCTATCAAGAGTGTTGTATTCAAAGGAAGGCATATCTAGAAAGGCATATATGTCATATCTATGACAGAAAAAGTATAGAAGATATAACTGATTCTTTATATTATCTCT
Organism: Acridotheres tristis; assembly: GCA_037013685.1. Lineage (NCBI taxonomy): Eukaryota > Metazoa > Chordata > Aves > Passeriformes > Sturnidae > Acridotheres > Acridotheres tristis. The sequence continues at coordinate 95,452,510 of CM072886.1, read as the reverse complement.
GAAGGTAAATTTTTCCTTATAAAATAATGAAGTTTCCAAATGAGGGCTGTTTAAGGGATCCCCATGATAACAGCTCCTATCACTCACCTTTGCTGCTCACCTGAACTTTAAATCCCTACTTCCAGCTGACTGACATCTCTATTTAGTTTTTCAGCTTACTGCTTGAAACTTTTTTACTTGGTTTCCAGCCTTTTCTTCATAAATAATGAACATTAAAATAGGTGGCATTCATTAACAAAAACCATAAATAAGCAATTCCATTTTTAAACACTGCCCTTCAGAACTGCAGATATTTTTGTTATTATTCCTGGGGAGGAAGGATTGCTACATAAAGGACATATCACTGGTCTGACTATGAAAGGGAGCACTAATCAAGCACGAATTTACTGCATGACTCTGAGCAAGGTAATTTGCTGCAATGTCAGTTCCTTTCCTTTGACTACACACCTAACAATTTCATATAGGAAATAAACTGGTGGCAACAATTGTCCATTACTGGAAATATGTTTAGTACTGAGAACAAGAACCAAGCTTCACTTATGTAGCTGCATACTGTAAATAAATGTGTGTATGTAAGTGTATGTACACATTCATATGCATTTTCTTTATTTACCATCGTAATACTCTACAATGTCTCTCTTTGTTTTTTTTTACTATATCTTAGATGGTATATATAAAAATATATTTGTATCAAACCTTGCCTCCAGCTGATCACAGACAGCATAGGAAAGGCCATATCAGTGCTTTCAGGTTTTATTTTTTACTGCCCTCGTATTGAAAATATAATAGAAAATTAACAAAATTGACAATATGCAGAATTTAATTAAGTCTGCAAAGTTTTCTGAAAGATGCTTTTGGGACTTATACATAGAATCATGGAATGGCTTGGGTTGGAAGGGACCTTTAAAGATCATCTAATTTCAATGCCTGCTAAGAGCAGAGCTGTTTTTCACTAGACCAAGTTGCTCAGAGCCCTATCCAGCCTGGAAGAGTTCCAGGGATGGGGCATCCACAATTTCTCTGGGCAACCTCTTCCATTTCCATGCCTTGTCACACTCATAGTAAATAATTTCTTCCTACTACCTAATCTAAACCTGCTCTCTTTCAGGATGAATTCATTCCCCCTTGTCCTGCCACTACATGGCCTTGTAAACAGTCATTCTCCACCCTTCTTGCAGGATCCATCAGTCCTGTATCTCCTCTGCAGACACACAAGAAGTGTGGAGGAGTCATGGTCAAGTCAAAATCAATGTTCAAACTCCAAATGTCAAGAACAAATTTGCTCTTTGTGCTAGTAGATAATTATTTAGAATGCTTTTCTTCTGTCAAACAGGTCCTAATATTTGTTCAAAAGATTAGAGAATGCTGCTAAGGGATCACTGTGTTTATCCACATGATCACCAACACCATCATTATTAGTTGTCAAATCTTTAATATAAAATATAGGCAATGAATTATTTGGGTTTTGTTTTCAACTGTTTTTTTGCCATTAATTTTCCATTTTTACCTGTATTTTCTATCACCCAAACAGAAAAAATTAAGATAATTTATTATTCTACTTTTCACTGGAGACAGTGACCATGTCTTCCAAAACTGATATACTTTACAATAAACTCAAGTATTTATTGCAGATTTCCTCTTCCCTTAGATTTTAATTTTGCAGATGGTCTTTAAACTTATGTCCTAAAAGCTGAATTCTAATATAATTTGTGCAATTTGTGCATTTTTTTCTCCAAATATCTGTATATCTAAGCAATACAATCCGAGGATATCAGTGCAGAACAAAATTAACAAAATATTCTTTTAAATCTTATACTGTCCAATTAAATCTGTTAGAAAGAGATTCTTCTTTTCAATGTGATATTCTTTCCTATTGAGATACAAATCACTGGAAAAAGTATAGTTTTCAAATTATGGAGTGTTCAAAGAAGCGATAACTTAGCTTTCCATATTTATGCCCTCCTAGTGAATGCCATATAAATTATGATTCATTTTCTAGTGAAAAGACAGCTTTTTTTGACCAGCTGTACTTTTAGGACCTGAAAGGCAGAATATTTTCTCTTTCAAGAAAAACAGAGTACAGTCACAAATTTCCTGGCAATTTGTGAATGAATAGTTGTAAATTTGCCAGATTCTCCTAGCAAATTTTACAGCTTTTTTTCCCCATATATATATATATAAAATGCATAAAATAGACATATTCATAATATATGTGCATATACATAAATTTTAAAAAATTCAAAAGGTCTCTCGTTTTGAGGATTGTTTGTTTGATTGCTTTTATTATTTTTGGCAGCTATTGTATTATTTCACCTTTTGTCTCCTTAGGAATAGGACTGGGAGTTTCTTTCTTATTCATATGTCAAAATGTCTCTTAGGTCTTATGTATTATTGTTCTAAGAAAAATAAAGAAATCTATATTGATGTGGAAATGGTATTTTTTTCTCGAATCGGCTTATATGAATCTATGTCAAAATTCTGTGTGGTTTACTGTAGAAACTACTTTTAAAGAAGTAGCAGGCAGAATCAGAATTGTACAGAGCAATACATCTAGATTTTCAACAAAATAAAACAAAATATTTAAAAGGACAAAGGCAGGGTTAAGAGAAAGGCAATCAAATCTCTTACCTTATTTCAAAACAGGTATGCTACCCACTGTTCAATGAGTCAAATGATTGTAGGTCTGTTGCTGACTTACATTAATGAAAAATGGGCTGCAGTGTTTCTGAGCTCAGATACATGACATCAATGTAAATGGCAATGCAGAGTCAGGATCTGATCAGAAGTGCTTTTACCATGGGTTCACATGGAACTAAATCTCTAAAAATTATAGATGTTCTGTAAATACCATCAGGAATTGGTATTTCTCTGGAAAATGATCTCTGGTTTGAATATGCTGTACTTGTGAAAGAAGATAAAACGAAAATGTTCAACAGGAAAATAACAGTTAAAGGTTTGTGCTTTTTTTCTTTTAGCATTCCCAAACTTATGAAGCTTGTAACGTGAACCAGCATCTGCCACGATCAAATATGAGGACAATATCATTCTTTTGACTTCTCATAAATCTTTATCATTCACTAAGAACTGAGGGAAGAAGAGAAGCCACATTCTTACAAGTGATCAGTAAAATGATATTTTTGGAAATTCAAAAATTTAATCATACAGCTCTTTATAAAGATATCTACACAGTAGGAGGCTAGAAAACAAGATGATAAGATATGCACAAAGCATCCTACATAAGTACTCCAAATTGCATCCCTCAAAGGATGCAAACTAAACCACAGTAGGAAACCAGATTGATATTATTATCTCTACTTTCAGTTTTCCAGTATTAACTCAACAGTCCAGCATCACTGATCCAGGCCTTATCAAAGAAGAATAAAATTGATGACCCTTTTCTAGAGCACTAAAAGGACTCAAATGGGTATCACATGCACCTTTGTATGGAGCACCCCAACCCCTTTAATCCACCTTTTTCTCTGCACATGCAGCTGTTGGTCACAGGAAGATCTGTCTGACCTTCTGTCCTCTGACCTTGGCCAGACTCTGGTCGAAAACATGCTACCAACAACCCTGCTGCTGTGCTGAATGCATTTCTCTTGAGAACCTGAATGTCACGGATAGCAAACATCTGCCTCTCTGAGTAGATGCAGAATTAATAACTTTTTCAACATTTGTAATACTTCTAAATTAAGCTTTCAAACTCTTGACACAAAGCCATTCATTTAGAAATAGGATGGATATGACATTACATGGGAAAAATAAATTCTTAGACTAGAAACATTTAATGTTTTCTCTATTGACAAAGACTAAGATAAATATTAGGTCTCCCTTGCATTTCTCTGTATGCTTACTCCTCCATCAGGATGGAGACTGTCCCTGGAATCTAGAGCTTGAGCATTCAGGAGTGCCAAGAGTCACATAACCACCAGCAGCAGCTTCTCTGCACTATATCAGGCATTTTTTTTCTTCCCTGAAAGTTCTACCTGTGATAACAGATGCTGTGACATGCAGCATTTTCTCTGCTTTTCTCATCAATGGCATGACTGACATATTTTATAATCCTACTCTGCAGAGTAGCAGATGGTGCCTACCCTTTCTCATCCTGTACAAGACTTCGTATTTCTTCTCTGTCAGTCATTAAGATAGGATTTTAATTCTTTTATTTTTTCCTTGCTGGCTGTACAAGCCATGGTATTTCATGTGGCAATAGTTACTTCTCCTTCCATTCTCATGCCTCTTGAGGTCCAGATTTAGCTAAAGTCCTGAACACTTAATGAAATTTTTGTGCCAAACGAAGCAAGCCCTGAATGATCACTGAGCAATGCTGTTCTTTAGAAGGACTGACTCTCAAAGCCTGTGAAATTTAAAGGTGGGAGTGTGCCATAGCAACTCAGTGCAAAGATTAATCACTCTCCTTGCCATGAAGAGCAAAGGCATCAATTAGTAGAAGGCCTGTCAACACTGCAGAGAAACCTCAAAAAATGTGCACTTGGTCATCCACCTTTACTGCTCCACGTCTACGTGACATGACAGTCACATAGCACATGAAAGCACTAAAATCCTCAAACTAGTACACCATACCACTCAATAGAACAAGTTCATTTGGGTTCAAAATGGTGTTCAAACAGTTCTGCTCAGTATAATGTTTCCTCCTCATTCTGTGTGCATGAAAAATGTGATCAAACATCTGTAACTTCCTGTGTGATTCTGTCCTCTATTTTTCAGGGTTATACAGTCTCACTGACTCATTCACTCATGATGAATGTCATGAAATTTGCCAGGCACCTTTATCAAGAAACTACACTTACCACATGAGAACTGAGGCAGAAATGGATGTCTCAAAAAGTAAAAGTAGCCAGGAATAGAAAAGCCTAATCATTCGTGTTTTAACATCCCATCCAGTCTGAATGAGACAAAGCTGAGGAACCTGTGCAGAATCTGTAATTTTTGGCATATTTCTGAAAGATTCCAGAGCTGATTACTGAGTCACGGATCTAACTTACTGCATTTGGTTTTAGAACCAGTAGTTTCTACTCCTCCCTTTTGCTGTATTTCTTATAGTTGTTTTTAGAAAACAGGTGCTTTAAAAATCTCTAAATTTAGAAGTAAAAACATTTTCCTCAAACACACATCAATTTATTGATGAAAATTAAGTCCTGCTTGCCATTTTGATCCTTATTGTTTTTACATTCTTAGATGCCAGTTACCACCTTACACCATGAACACAGTATTTAAAAATAATATTTCATTACCACAATGAATACCACACTAGCCACTAGTAAAAACATCATTTGAAGTCATGCATATGTTATAATTTTGTACTATCTCCCTCTTGAAGAGTGCACAATGAAGAGTGTGTATATAATTGCATGATAGATGGCTGCAACAAAGAATTAGACTTATGTAGATTCAGTTAGCTATATTGAAAAAAAAAGTGAATATTAAATTTTTATTAAATGAAATTAATGCATTAAAACACTAAAAATAGAAATTTGAAAGAAGGGTGGTTAGAAAGAGAAAAAAAGCAAACATCATTAAATATGTTCCCTCATTGCTCTTATTTTTTTTTTTTTTGTAAACTAATAGGATAATGAAGAACATAAAAAATATACAAGTAATGGATGCTATATCATTGCTGTTTCAAGAGAATGTCTTCAGTTTTCCCAGATTTTAAGTTGGCTATATGAAATTAATGTTATGAAACACTGAATTTTTGCTTGAGGGTTGAAGGCTGATCAGGCAATTGCAAATGAGGCAACTGTTAGGGAGGGGTACATCTCTAATATTTGAGGGATATAACTGGAAGGCATCTGTGCATTGAAGATAGCTGTTAATGCAGAAGGAAATGAGACTGGATGAAGTGATTCCATCCAAACCTTTTCTGATGAATAACTGTGGTTTTGGTAGGGTGATTTTCTGTGGAAAGAGTTTGCCTTTCTTGGAATAGATTTCTTAGCAGAAATCTGGGATATAACTTGAAGAAAAGCTGAGTTTGTAAAGTTCTCCCCTTCTCTTCTGGCAAAAATTAAGAGTTCTCACAACAGAAAGGAGAAAAGACATTTAGAACATCATTAAACAAATCAGCCTTTTCACAAACACCCACTGACATATAAACACATAATGCTGCTGAAAATATGTTGTCGATCCAAATCTCACTAAGAGCAAAAAGGAAGAAGTAAACATGCAAAAGAAATTCAAAAGCACAATGTTTTTGCAGGTGGTTTTGAAAGAAAAAAATGCAGTAAAGAATTTTTTTTCACACTAAGCAAACAGAAAGGTAGGAATAAGTAAAGAAGAGACTTGCTGAGTGAAGTGCTCTATCCTGCCTTCAAAACACATTAATATCCAGCAGATCATAAGAACTGCATAGCCTGCATCAATTTCGTGACAGCACTTAGCTGATGTTAATGTAAGTTCATATTTCCAAGGCAGTTCAATTGTCATTAGGCTTTAAGCAAAAAATTGGTGGGGAAGGGGGTGCAAATGGTTATAAGACAGCGGTTTTTTTTATTTAACTAATTTTTTGTTTGTTTGTTTCTTGTGGCCACATACAGTGTGTGCTGTATTTTATAACAAAGGAATGAAGCACAAGCTGTATGGCAGCTATTCTTGAGGGAGTCAGCCTGAAAGAAGTTGCCCAAATAGCACACTTCAGTGCATCTGCACTGTGTGATGCCTCGGAACAGGGAATCAGGAACAGTATTACACATGAGACTTGAAGAAGAAAAGCTGAGACCTGAGCAGTAAATGTCACCAGAATTCATTTGGTGTGTTCAGATTTACCAGCATGAAAACAACACCACTGCTCCACTGTCAGCAAAAATGACGTTCTGCAAATATTCATGGCAAGAGGTGGTCACATGGCAAGAGTTTGTCTCATCACATTCTTGCACAGGAGATTTGCTCTTCCTCACTTCCAATTTGACATTTTACAGGGATTAGGAGCATAAGTCAGAAAGAAAATTGTATAATGCATTGTTTTCTCCCTGTTCCTGACTGCTGCTAATCTTAAGTCAACAAATGTCAGACTTCAATTTTACTGAATTACTGCATCACAGACAACAAAAATCATTCTCCCTAGCTTTTCTTTTTCTAATTCTTTCCTAGGCAATGAATGGAGGAAAAAATCATTTTGCTATACCTGCCTGACACCTGCTTACAATCATAATTTTGAACTTTTGAAACAATCAGAATTATCAAAATATCCTGGTTACACAAAGGTTTGGTTTTCAAGGCAATTTTGTTATTTTTTATGAAGGAAGATTACCCATTGTGACTTCAGGCATTTTCTCTCCATAGAAAAGACAAGATTTTTCTGGAAATTGATCATATATCACTGAAAGAAGTAAAGGTCCTAGGAAATATTTTATTATCTGGAACTTTTTCATGGACACTAATGTGAACACAAATAAAAACCATTTACTTCAAAGACATATGAATTCTTTAGAAATTATTCTCATAAGAAAAGTATAAGAAAACCCCAATCTTTGCAAATTTTGTGTTAGCTTAGTGTTAAGTACTTTTTTAGTTTCCATGCTTTGTAGATGGAATCCTGTATAATGAAGAAATGTTTGCTGAGTAAAAATAAACATTATTTAAGTACATCATTATTCAACACAATTTGAACAAAATGGTAAGCTTTCCCCCCTTAACATCACTACTTAATTGCACTTATAATATTGCTATCCTAATTAATGTGGATTAAGTTGTTACTGATTCTTGTTTGTTTTGAGAATTTTTCCTGCAAACCTTCCCAGATTTTCTGGAGCTAAAGCTCTCTGAAGTCCCTGATGGACTTCAAGATCTCTAAACCACACTGATTTTTTTTTTTAAATTTTTCCTACACCCAGCAGTGCAATTACAGTGTTTGTATAGGAGGAACAGTTGAAATGTCACAATCAATCCCCAGAAAGTATTTTTAAAATCTTTAAAAAACATGTGTCTTTTCAACTGAGTTTGCAAGGAGATGAATGAATGTTAAATATCTCTCAAAGCTAAACAAAACAAGAAAGGTGTTGGAAAAACAGAGTAAACTTTAGGCACAGACAAAGTGGGTGGCTGCTTCAGAAAACAGACGAGAAAACAACCATGGTACAAACATCATGTGTATTGGCAGTAAACCTGAGACATAAAGAGGTCTGCTGCTGCCACTGCTGAGGCTGAGGTAGGGGTCAGGCTGTGATCCAGGGCACCTATTTCCAGCCCCCCTCAAGCCAGCAGACTCAGCTGAGACATCATCCTTATCATCCTTATCCCCTTCTCTCTTTTGCAGGGCAGCAGAAGCACCAAAACCATCATTCTCCAATTTGGTCCTTGTTTTCTAGGCAGCTCTGCCATTTCTCTCCCCTTCCGATATCAAGAAAAACCCAGGTCCAGACTAGAATCCACTTCTCACTTTCAGGCTTGAAAAATTACATTCTCACAGTGTAGAGAAGCCTTAAGTCAAGTGGTCAAGGTGTTTACACTGGAGCCACTTCAGACTGATTCTCTGCTTCTGAAACTGCTTTCTCTGGGTAAGCACATTGAACTTTTCATATTAACACCTAGTATCTATCACAAAAGAAAAAAAAAGTCCACCAGCACATTATTTATCAATTAGCTAGGCATGAAATAAGGTTAAAGAGGTTAGCCAGAATTAGTAAGCTATAAAATTTCAGTGGATTTTTAGTTTCACACTTGGTTAGCCAATGTGACTTGCATCTTAAGCCAGAACCTTATACAACAATTCCAGGGCTTAGTCCAAATGTTTAGAGGACCATGTAATAGTTTCACACAGCAGATCAATATCTGCTTCACTTTTGAAACAAACTCCACTAGTTCTCACTGAATAATGAGACTTGGAACTCCTTTTCACCTCCTGATCCAAAGCCAATGGAAGCCTGAATAAATACTCCTGTTGAATGCTAGGACCTCTAGCTGGGAACTTAAATGATGAAAGATGATGAAGTTGATCTATAGAGCAATAATCAGAGTTTCTCTGAAGAAGAATTCACATTCACATTCAAATACTTTTTCCAGGTCAGGATGATGGACTACACAAAAACAACACATCTCAGTTTGACTGAAAGCATTTGCCTGCAGCTGTTGTATTTCTTACTTACTTGTAGTAAAAGGTTTTCCATTATAAAAAATATGGAGGGAACACTCAAAATCTGACAGAAGCATGAGGCTATGAAACCATCTTATCTTATATTGCATAATATTAAAATAATTCTTAGAAATTCTCTTCCAAATAATTAAACATTTCATTCTGAATTGTTCTGTTAATTTAATTTTGACTTTTTCAGAATATTCTTTCCTAATGTCGTGAAAATTAGGAAACTGACATGTTTCTAAAAGTATTTGCCTTTCTAAACAGACAAAGAATAGTGAGCTTTTTCACCTTACACTATGTATGACATAGCAGTTTTGTTCACAATCCTATTTTTTATTACTTTTACTCTTTTACCTAAATGGTTACTGTGAATTAACAGCTTAGGTGGTACAACTTATGCCATCATAAACTCCTTTACTGCTTAATAACATATTTATCTGCAAGTTCTTCCTTACACTAGATATGAACCAGTTTTCAGTGGAAAACATTCTGAAGAAATAGACAGAGGACATAATCTTTTCTCTTCTTTGCAGCATTTGCTTATATGGAATCATAGCACCATTTAGTTTGGAAAAGACCTCCAAGTTCATCAAAATGCAAACTCTGAGAGTCAACCTCCTTGATGAACAAAAACTGCATTACTGCTAAAGCAGTAAACTGTATCAATGCTAAAGCATTTTTAACATTTTTTGTCTAAAATGATGCTGAAATGCTGAAATAAAACTAACCTTTTTTTTTTACAGCTACTCCTCATTAATGAAACAAACATCAGAGCAACAATGTAAGAATGATGGACTTGAATCCACAGGTGGTGATTACTGTTTTTTTGACCCACTTATATTTTTTTATAAAATAATGATATTATTTTGTTGTTTAGATTTTTCATGCAAGGGGAGATGTGTGTGTGTGAAGGGGTTCATAGAATTGCTTTGTTTTGTTTTTAAATGGGTGAGGAAAGAATACCTAAATTCTATTGGATGAGGGAGGGAAAATTTGTAGAGGCTAATACTGAAGTGGTAAAAATATATTTAATTCAATTGTCAAAGGAATTTTATTGTAGCAATATGGCTGTTATCATGCTAATTCAAACAATTAGACAGCAAAATGCATTTACCTGTCATAATGATTTAGTCTTCTGTATGAGATGCTGACCTAGAAAGCAGAGAAAAACTAATAAAAATATTCAATTTACCCTTACTTTATTCTCCAGTAAGTGTTTTGCTTTCAGTCTCCATTTGCTCAATAGTATTAAAAGTTAAACTGCTGTAAGAACCTTTTTTTGTTTTTAGGTTCTGTGTCTGCATGCATATATGTGTCATCCTCAGTCTTGCATTATTTAATGAACATGTAAAACCTCAGTAGGCATGAACATGAAATGCAGCAATACAGGATCTCAGGAAGAGAAGAGGCTGGGATCACTGCCAGCCATCCATCTAAAATGCAGCACACAGTACACATTGAGAGCAAAGGCAGTCAAGTGCCCATCTGCTTGCTTCAGAAGTATTTTTCTTGCAGAGTGGAAGAGAGCACTTTAGTTAAACTCAATAATGAGCTGATTAGGCCGGTTGTGAAGCCAATAGAAATGAACAGCCTGTTGATTAACAGTACACTCACACACAAGAGCAAACCCACACTGTCACAACAAAGATAACTTCTGTGTTTAAGGAATGACTTGAAGTGAAGAATAGTATTGTTTCTCGAGGGTTCCTGAACTAGTGTAGCAAATGCATAGCAAAATAAAGCCATCAAAGACAAAATAAAGCAAGACAAAAAGAAACATATCTCCTCTCATCCCTTAAATAACAGACGAAGCCCTCCACTGCTGCTCTCTGGAAAGGTTGGCAGACAGCATTAACACAAGGCCAGCATAACTTCCACAGAGATTAATAATTAGTACCAAAGATTTTGCCTCATGGTTTAACACAACAAAAGAAGAACAAAAAAATTCTGCTCTCACACTTTCTTCTTAAAGTCACAGGAGATAATCAGAGCGACTATGATAACATTGGGCACTTTTCAGAACAAGGGATGGTGTTGGAGCTGGCCTCATGAAATGTACTGGATTTCTACCACTTAGCCTTTAGGTAGGACACAAAAAGCCTTAAATGACCACACATCTCAAAATCAGATATTTTAATTCCACCTCAGTGGCCTGGTGTACGTGTGGCTGCATGAGCCAGCCCTTCACGTTTCACATGAGGGAGGGTGGCCCCAACCCTTCTTTCACAGATCTCATTCAGATGTGCTCACTGTTCCACCTGAATGTCTGACACAAACACCCCTGGATGACACTTTGCTGGATGCTTAAATTGCTTAAAATTAAGTAAGTCACATTTCATTAAACTATGGACTGTGAAGCATCTGATACACTTTGATGTGTGTTAGCACCAACTATTGCACAGATCAGACAGAAGGAGATTGCTGAAACATACTGACAAAAAAAAGCAATATACAAAGGCAAACCATTTTAATGGATGGTGAATTTAAACAAATAAATCAATAGTAACAGCTTCCTATTAAACACATAATGCTGAATATATCAATGTTGGGGGTTACTATTTTCCACCTATTGATCAGATATTCTGCTGTATCTTTTTATAGCTCTCTTTTTCTTTTCTTGTTTTTTGTTTTTTTTTTTCTGTGAACTATATGCAAAATAAAAAGTGATATAAGCGAAAAATTTCCCACAAAACTAACATTAACCTGGCTGTTCAAAAATCAAGAATTGCCGTCTGGCATACTTGGATGACCCCTGCTCAACTGACAATTTTCAGCAACAGTTCCAGTTTTACTGCAAAATTAACACCGTGTTTCTTTAGTCTCTCAAATAAACAGAGTTGTCAGCTAACAATATTAAAGATAAATCTCTTACACCAACTCCCTAAACTACCCACAGCCTCCCTACTGGTAAAAAACTCTCAAGCAATCAGTGTTCAGGACTGCATAAGAGACAGAAAAATGACTTAAGACAGGGATATGTGACTTTAACTTACTCATATCTTTCCTTTAAGAAGAGAAAGGGGACACTTTAAGCACTACAAGTAAACCTAAATTTCCCTGACCCCCATGTGTCTGAAGGGATTTGAGCAGAATTTAGTCACTTTATGTTATGAACAGAATCACTCCTAGCCTGCAAGTGTGAATTAGGGACAGCAGCTGCACACTGAATAGAAACCAAAGAAACCACCTCAAATTTTTGAAAACTGTCTGCTTTTTAGAGAGTCTAAATAGATATCTATCAATGAAGCAACATCTCAAATTGGGGATTTCAAGAGAGTTCCTGTGAAGTTCTAAGATTTGAGTTTTAAAATGAGCTCCCCATCTCAACACTTTCCATCACCCATTACGTGTCTAAATGGACAATAAGCAAGAATTGGCTTCTGGCAGTTCCTTACTCATTTTGCTGACTCAAGTGGATCTTGTTTGAAAGTGCTAATCTTTCCCCAGGCACTGTACAGAAAGCCGAAAATCTCTGTGCCTCTTTTATAACCTTAAAATTTTCTAGGACTTGCTTTCCTTGAAAAATGTTTCTTTACTATTCATATGCTGTTGCAGTGCTGAAGTGTAAGGAGCTATTGATATGTCTGTCTTCAGCTTCTCACTTTGACACAAACATTCTGCCAGACCTTGAGAAGACACAACATCTTTTAATGCTATCATTCACATTTCTAAATATTTTAAATAGGATGAGATATTGTTTATATGCTTATTTGATTTAATGTGCTCATACAAAACAGAGTACAGAAGTCACCGTGAGTTGAGATGGGAGCTTTCTGACACAAAAATTAATATTTTTCTGTCCATTCTAATACACATGAGAGTCTTTCGAGAACATTTATAACGTCAGATATACACAAGTGAATGGCACTATGCATTTATGGAAACCAAAGGTTTGCCTCTCAGTAATTGGAAGCTTAAAATTGCTTAAAAGTAGGTTTTCTATCCTGCACATAGCATATGTGCACACTGCACATGGAAATATGCATGCAGATACTAGAGCATGAAAAGTTTAATCAGATTAAATAAACCAAAAAAGGATTAATTTAATTCCTATGGGCAGTGAGTTAACTGGGAATTTTTAATACAATTTTGGATTTTATGGAAGTCTTTCTTGATAAAGGTTATAAAGCATATTGCATCCCTGTATACACAACTGCTCACTGTTGCCAGTCATCATAGACTCATTTGTAATTCAAATGAACAACAGAATAACAAATAGGAAAAAAAAAACAAACAAACAAACAAGCAAAGTGACACTAGCCAGCACTGACCAGAAGAGGGATATTTAAATTTTTGAGCATCACCACAGTACAGATTTGCAGATGTTCTTTAAGGATTTTTTAGGAATCCACTCTCATCTTATGCTGATTTTTGTTTTCTTGTTTAGACAACTTATTCAGACTAACAACAGAGGTATCACATCTAATATAGTATAAATTACTCTGAAACTTACAGTGCCCAAATAATATGTTTTCATCTTTGTCTATATATCATTAAACTAGAAACTTAAGTGGTCTTTGACTCATGAATTGTTCATTGTTCAATTATTACCTTAAGCAACAAGGAAAATTGAACCTGAGAAAAAAGGAAGTAAAACCTACATAATGCACATTTTTATTAAAAAAAATTTTTAGCCAGTATTTAATGTTAGGAGAATGAGAAAGTATAACCTTATTTATAAATCTCAGCTTCTCTGTAAATGATAGTTCATAAACAGATTCTTTGATATATTACAATGATTTTTACATGGTCTGATTCTAAGCTTTTGATAATTTTCCTACTAAGCTTTTGCATTAATTTCCTATTTCAACATTTTATTTCTGTCTTGGGCCATAAAAACATAATTGTTATCACTGAAGTTTTAGCTCTTCTATTCCCAGGAGGCCAATTCATTTTACAAAGCACGTACCCTGTACAGCTTATTGGCCTTCATTTTCCATCATCAAATGTTAACACTACTTGAAGGAAACTTTAAGTTAGGAAAATATCAATGAATAATGAAGATAGCTTCTATAATATGGATTTGCTGCCCAGCATAACAAAATGGAGCTTTTATTGGAACCCATTTCCCAGAGTTGAGCTATTTGATCTACAAGCTATTAAAAAAGTAGATTATGTTTTCCATGGCACTATAGGTATTGGACAGTTAATTTCCACTCCAAACAACAAGAGGAGATGAAGTAGACAGTAGCTAATATGAATTTCTCCCCAGCCAGCAAGTAGCCAGCCCAATTTCCTATACATCTTCAATATTTCTACACCCTGATCCACTACAAAAAGTAGCAAAGTAAGAAAACAATTTATAAATAATAGTAATTTGAAAGCGTACATATGTTCAAAATAAGTTGCTGGAAACATACAACGTAAGATACACTCAGTTTGACTTTAGGGGGAAAAATGGGTAAGATCCATTCTTTGGATTTTCTTATCAATAGATTAATATATTTTACATTAAAAAGAAATTATTTTATTTTTACAGTTGGTGTAAATCTGCACAGCAATGTGGCTTGAAAGGTCCTAGAAGCATTGGGATGTGAGGAGATGTGTTCGTGGAAGTGATATGTGACATTTTCTCATACAGAGAAAGAATAGGAGCTTTTCTCAAAACATTTTCATTATCTCAGATGGGGGTAAAGGATCTCATCTTCATGACGCACAGTGATCACCATATGTTTTAAAAATAGTCATCATGAATCATATCAAGAAGGAAGTATGTATAGAAACAGGAGCGAATGACTGTAGAGGGAAAAAAAGGCACAGAAATAGAAAAAATGGCAATTGATAACCATGGTATAACCAGGCTTACCATGGTGTACAAATTTTAAAGTGACTAAAACTTCTGACAAATAGCACTAAGAGAAACCTGCAAAATAGATGATCTGCATTTTAAGGTGGACTTGATTGACTAGCACAGGGTTTAAAAATGACTTGCATCTCAGGATAAATTTGGATAAACTAAAACTTAGTTAATGTTTTGTGAGTATCAGTGCTAGATGATGTATTTTTCTATTTGTTAGAAAGGAAATAATCAATGTCTTAGCAAATGCAACTTTTTAAGCTCATGCTTTGTTTAGATAGAAAATAAATGTGGGAAATATCAAAAACATGAAATAAACAATGTCTCAAAAAATTTAAAAATCAACCAAAACACTGCAGCAAAGATGAAACCCATCTCATCTAGCGCAGTTTCTGCAGCAGTTACAGGCAGTAACAGTTTCAGCAAAAGATGCAGCACTATGTCTTAGTTATTTACAGAATAGTTTTTCCAAGTAATATTTCTTCCTATTTTTCCAATGTCAGAGGTTAGTTTATGACCATACGGGATTTTCTTTAAACACTGGACTCTCCCTCTTTCTTTAATACTGTATGTTCTTATGTTTGTATAGATGGATAGGAAAGGAGATAGAAGAATCCAGCTAAATAATTTAAAGTCACATTTCAGTTTATTCCACATGTAGAACCATTCCATATCCCCTAGTTCATGATTTCCCAGTATATTTCCATAACAGCATTGACCTTATTTTTCAGAACTAATCAATTTATTTTTAAACATTGATATCAACAACCACTAGTGTACATGATCTACTACATTTTCCACCATAAAATTGGCATTTGTATCTAGATACAAGAGGCATTTACTTGTCCAACATACATCTATTATCCGAAATAGAAAGCCTCTACAAAAATCTTGGCTTGTGTCAAATGGTCACAAGTCAAGTGAAATCCTCTATGTCTATTAAAACAGTGGCATAAATCGAACCTCTTTTCCCTGATGTACATTCTTCTGTCTTTAAAGCTCTTTTAATAATTTTGGCCTCTTTCTTTTTTTTTTTTTTTCTTCTTCTTCTTCTATGTTTTCCACTGGGGACTAAAATCATCCTGGAAACTTTTATATCACTTATTTTCTGCATACCATCTACTATTAAAACATTAGTTACCCTTTGAGAGTATAAGTAGTTTTCTGACTTTTCTTGCCAACTTTGCTACACTCAATTTACAAATCCTTATAACAGCTATCCTTTCTGTTTAAAAGTCCATAGACTTGCCTGATGGGCTTATTTGGGGAGCTTTTTGTTTCTTATTAAAAAAATATGATGAGAAAATACAAAATGGAAATCCTTCATAAATCTAGATTAATGCACACAGTGAAGCCCAGGAAGACTAAACACACTGCAAACACTGTTCCAATTACAAAAGCACTTGGGAATGAAAACTTGAACAACTATAATTCCAACTCAACTAAATACAGCAGATAAGCCAACACTTATTTTCCCTCTTAACAACATATACAAAAGCTTTCCCAGCTGCGTTTTTGCCTCCTATCCAAGTCATTCTGATGCTGCCCATAGAGCCAGACAGATCCAAACTCCTCTGCTAGCTGAATTCATGCTCCTAAGAAGAAAGCAGATAAAAATCATTTAACACTAGGTCTTTGGGTCAAGTCAAGAGGCATGACCCTCCGACACTGAAAATTGATGCCTTTCACACAAACAAATCACAGGGTGATGGTAACCGTTTAGTCACCGTTTAGTCACTTATGTCCTTGTAAATGGGAGAAGAGATACATTTAAAGCAAATAACATTGCCAGCTGAGAAACTGAATTAGTTATTCAGTTATTTAAATCTCGCTGCTGGGGTTGGTTCTCTGTACATAATGTGTGCTGTTTACACAGGCTTTGCTTAAAGAGCTTCAGGTCACAAATTAAGAATGCTACCTCAATAATCTTTGTTTTCTTTAATTATTTAGGATCATATTTTCCAGAAGGGCTTTTAACAGCAACTCTAACTCTATCTTTCCAATATTAGTAAGTTAGGAAGTAATCATGCACTTGCATGTTCAAGTATAGTTAAATACATTTTGCAAGAGGATCATTTCTGCAGTTAATTTTTGTTAAATCTTGTTTCAACCACAATCAGTCCATGAAGCAGTGATGCAACTAGTTGTTGTTCTGATCATCACTCTGAAATCAGATAAAGGGGGCATGCTTGAATGCTGTAAGAATCATTGGCTTCTTTTAAGCATGGGATTGTTAACTTCTAGGCTATATTGATCCTAGATAAGTTAAAAAAATATTTGGGTCTGAGCAAGATATTACTTTTTTTTTTTACCCAATTTAGAATGACAATAATTTCAGAACTAAAAATAATGCATGAAACTTCTTAAGAATTTTAATTTTCTGAAATGAATATGATAGAGATAGTCACAAAATGAAGCATAAGACAATACAGAAGACTGAAGAAAGCAGTTCTCAACTATAAGATTGCTATTGACATTTCACAAACATTAGCATAAAGGAAAAAAAAATACACTTTTTTTCCTAATGCTGCATTTCAGCTCACTAAACAAATTACTGTAATTTAACATTAGCAGGCCACATCAAATTGTTATTTTACCATCTAGCATTGCCAATGAAAATTAGCTAGTATTAGCTATATTTTTAAAGAGCTTATAATTAAAGTATAACAAGAATAACCTGGGTTAAAACCACTACTCTTATAAACCAGATGTTGAGAATTACAAAGATCAAAGTATGTAAGATGCATTCAGAAGAACTCATGATGCTCTTTACACTTCAGTGTGGATGACACTGAATCCCACAATGCACCAAACAGTGTCTGCCTGCTGCTCTTTGGTTCTCTCCCTGGGACAATAAATTGCTACAGAGAACAGCAGGGGAGGCAAGAGGGCACTGGGTGGTGGAGGGAGATTTAAAAAATAAAAAGGAGAATACAGCACTCTGAGAAGATGTCCCACTGATCATGAAGGAAAGGTCAGAAAGGATGCTGCCCTTGCTTTTTCTGGCAGTCTCACATTTTCTTCAGCTCTCAGCATCCTTTCCTCCTTCTATAAGACCTTCAACTATGACAGAACTCTCTCTCTCCATCCTTTCCTTCCAATCTCATTACTTCAAAATAAATTCCAATGCTTCAATCACCTCTGGAGACATGAGCTGTTCCTTCAATATCCCAAACGGACAAAACCATACATTCCTACTCTCAATAAAACACAGGGGAAATTGCTGAGGAAATGGCTTTTTATTGCTGTTTTGCACTCTGAAAATAGAATTTCTAATATATTTTGAAAGAGATACTTATGGTAATGAATTTTTTCCTGGACTTTCATGCTGGAAGGTCCATATTGAGAATATATATATACCACTTTCTGATATATGCATGCATCTTCCATTCATTGCAATTTCACAAGAGAAATCTGGCATCTTTAACTCCCAGCTTGAGTGGGGGAACAAGAGACACTTATTTATGGAGTTTTCCAAGAGACAATTACCCAAGAAATACCCTTTCCTACCTCTTTCTTCTAATCCCATATTTGCTGCTGCATTTTTCAGAATTCTCCCTCTGCCCTGACTGAAGACTTCCCCAATCCTGCTAGCAGCAGCTAAGAAGTTCTGTCTTCTATAATGAGCAATTTCTTTGCTGTTTTGTCCCTTACATTGAAGAAGTTAGGGTCTTCTTTATCACTGTGTGCAATCTGAAAAATAATGTGCAGAGACTTGAAACAGTCTATCATTCCCTGTTGAGCTGGAACTTGGCTCTATCTTCACACATGCAGTTAAGCAGCAGATGTGACTTGTCACTGTGGTCAAAACCATTGGTACAGCAACAGTAAATGCAATGTGTTTGCTATGTTAACAACTCAGATGGGGTGAGAATGCTTACGTGATGATCAGTCAGAGCATGAACCCTAGCCACGACACCAGCCACTTTGACAGCCATGTCACAGACGATCCTTCAGCTTTTTTGAAACCAGTAAGCTCTTTTAAGGATGAAGGTCGCCAAATGCATATAGACTGCTGTAATAACATGGATGGATGATTTATAAATTTGGCAACTGTGTATCCTTCTTGCGATCTAAAGAGTTTAGTAAGTTTACGGTACAGGGGTTTGATGTGATTCAAAAACAGAGGGTCTCATTTCTTGATGTCAGCTGTATATCAGACAGCCAAGAACTTCAAGCCAATATGAATAACTCACATTACTCAAGGACCTGTCTTTAATGACATTATACAGGCCAGAGACTTTTGCATCCTCTGCCTTCCTGTAGTTCTCATTATACACTACGAGTACATGTGACTTATCCAGGGAATGTGGACTAGATGTCTAATCTAACTATTTAACAGAATCAAGTGTATCCATTGAACCACTTTATTTGGAAATGGGACTTAAACATCCAAGCCAAACAACTGAGGAAATGCTGTACATAGGTAACTAAAAAGTGAATCTTTTCAGGTGTCCACCAAAGTCTACTGAGCAATAAAGCAATTTTCAAGGAGCATATCCTCTCCTTTGTATAATCTCCTCCTATCTACTGACAGACATACAGTTATGTGTTCAGAAACTAGACTGATTTATTTTCTTCTTGATATAGGATGATTACACCAGATGATTACCAAGCAAACAACACTACGAGCTCCCGAACAGCATTCTAAGCAGAAAATGTTCCTTCTCAAAGCATATTCATGTTTGCATAGACAAGAAATCTTAATATCAAGTACATTTTGCTTACATATGTGTGAAAAACTTTTCTATAAAGAGAGAAACAGGGAGTGCAAGCCTCTGCAGTACACAGCATTTCGCATATTCCTGAAGCTAGGTAAGAGCTCTTGAATATTTAAAGAGTTAATCAGACCTTCTCATACCCTTTTTTTCTGTTTGCTTTCTGCAATGCCATACAAAATCCAGAGGTGATTTTATATTCAGATTTAGTAACATCTTGTGCAAATAAAAAAGCAGTGCAAAAATTTCAGAAGTACACAATTGACTTTGAAGCTAAGCTGCATTAATGGTCAGAACAGAGAAGCTGCTGCTGCTCTGTTAGTATTTTTATCAGTTTACAAGCTATTTATTCCCTATTTCGTCTTGAAAATTCACCTATTCTTCCCTGTGACAAAGTTTAAAACTAGTAGCAAGTTTTGATTCTAAGAAAACAGTAAACTTGATGTTGACAAAATTTTATTGGAGGGTTTTTTTTACTCTCTTCTTTGTAAATAGAGGCTTTCTTTGTAGAGCAGTGTCTGAATATTTTTGCTATGATTTGTAAACACTCAGTTAATATGATCGTAATTTATTTATAACATTTCTGTTCTTCAAATGCAAACTTCAAAATCTCTCTCTGACAATCAGAGCACAAAAGAGAATCAGAGTACAAAACAGAACAGGTTACAGCTGCAGATAAAGGTAAGCATCTTTAAAATATGTTCACACCAACCTGGAGTCATAAGTTAGTATCTAAATTTGTGTCTGTCCCTATCTTCAACACTATGAGCAGCTCTTGCCCCCCTAAAAATAACAAAAAAATCAGATAAGGAAAGTGAAGATGATTACAGGAGTAGAATGCTTTCAAGCATAGAATAACTAAGTAAGAAAGGATTTTTCAGTTTAGAAAAGAGATGACAAGAGCCAAAGTGAAAGCAAATGCTAAAAGATGGCACCTAAAATAAGGAATAACAGCCTTGTTGAACTCCTTGCCAGAGGACATAATAGATTCTAAATTTTACATGGACTCTAGGGAAGACTGAAAAACCTAATGGAAAAGAAATCTATTTAAATTTGCTAAATGCATCTAGCTCAGTCCTGAGGCAGGGAAAGCAACCAGAAGAAGAATCCTATTTTTACACTGTTTGTACTCTTACCTAAGTGTTCATATACAGCAACTACTGGAAACAGTATACTGAGTTGAATGGTCCTTTGCTCTAGTCAAGTTTTACTTTCTTATAATCTTAAATTCACTTTCCTTCCTCTGTATTCTGTGGGAAATTTATTTTGTCTGCACCAAGTTACATTAGGTGCTTAAACAAACTCATATCTCTACAATACCTGAAATCTTATTTCTTCCTTATTATGTCCTGATGAGATAATTTCATTCTTGAAGGACAAGTCACCAATAGAAAATCAGTTATCTCTTCTTGACTTCTCTTTTTTCTTTCCTTTTTCTTTTTTCTCCTTTCTTCAATCTATTAATTTTGAGGAGGATTTCCAGTGGAAATGTAGCTGTGGGGCTTCAAAAGGTCACGCCCTAATTCATCTATGTTAAAGTATATGCTTGGGGAAAAACGGGCTAAGATACACGTCCCTCGGACCTGTAATCTAGGCCCTGTTTATCAAATGGGATAGAACTTATAACTGTAGGGATCTCAAAAGTAATTTTCTCATACTCACCCCTCTTGCTGATGACCTAATGTTAGCTACAGAAGGCTGGAGGCAAGAGAGCTATGAGCCAGCTCATGCACATTAAAACAGACATACATTAGCTTTAAGAGCCAGAGAGAAACTCTACTGACTTTAAAAATCACCCATTCATTGAGTCTCTGGGGACTGAGTTATAAAAAGTCAATATCAAATTCAGGCAGAACAGAAGAACACCTGTAATTTTCTTGCATTGTAATTTCTCTAACATCTGCTACAGCAAAATTGCCAGGAGTAAGGAAATCTTACTTTGTATGATGCAATACAGAATCCTGTTTTTCAGGTGCCACTATCACAAAGTAAGCCTGTGACAAGAAATCAGCAAAGCATTACAGCTGATGTGTCTACAGATTTAAGAAAAAGTACGAAGGATGCCTCTTTCAGAACATCTCTGCCCTCACTAAGGAGTCCATTTTTTCCACACTGGCAAGAGCCATGCAGTTTTATGCAGGTAAATGTTTGCAATTCCACCCAAAGGTTAGGCTAATTAATTCATTCTCTTATCTTGCTGGAAAGATCACTGACAGTTCAGGTCAGGGTTTTTTGTTCACATCATTTTTATGTATTTGGCTTACTTGGCTAGTTTATATGATGTTTTCTAAATAAGACCTAATCTCATTGTTGATCTTAACTAGATGTTCTGTTCAGCTGGCCTGTACTGAAAAACAAGCAGCACTGTGTGCTCATGCAGCAGAAATGGCAGCCACGGGCTGCAGTGCACATTTAAAGAAAAAAGGAAATGAACCAATTAGTAAAATAGCAAATTGCAACTACTTGACAAACTACCTTACCTTTACTTTCTAACGTATGGAATGACAATCAGCTTTGATACTGTCTGATTTAAACACTCATTTCAATTTCACTTGGGTTTCAAATTAAAGATTTTTTTTAAATAAACTTGAGTTGAAACTGCTGGTGTTTCTTGATTTCAACATTTAGAAAAAGAACAGGTATCATCCTTCCTTATACTGCTCTGTAAAACCAAATACTTCCACTTTTGGCAAGTGGATAGAAACCAGGACAGGAATATGCTGCCAGGAGTTCAGCACACAGGTATCGACATAGCCTAATATACTTGATACCTCACAAAACCATAGCAGGCATGCTAAGCAAAAATCCTTTATCATTATGGTTTCAGTCAGGTCCTCAAAGACAGCTGTAAATCTAAAGCTTTGCAACCACTTGGCCTATCTTTTAATCTTTTAAACCTCTGTGATCTATTTTGCTATCAATAGGTTTCTCACCATTCAGGTACACAGAACACAGAAATAGGTACACAGCTAGTTCTTGTACAGTTTTTAGATAAAGATTCAATATACTTCTTTATTTATTTTCAGAGCAGGGACTGCCAAACTGCCTTGTAAGAGAACAAAGTAACACGTAGCCCAAGTGCCAGTCAGTATTTTCCTTTTGTGTTTCTGATTGTAGGTTGGTTACACAACACTAATGGGAGCTTTTATTTATTTATCGAAATGAGCAGAAGCCAACATGCAGAAAAACAAGAGGTTAAATCTTTAAAGAGATCTATTTTCCCAGTTGCAATGGGGCTGTGGACAGCTACAGAAGGAAAAGAGCAAGGGGATATGGAGGTAGTATAATGTATTGCACAGGCTGAGTTTTACACTGGCTGTCTTCTGGCTCACATCCCAAAATGTTATGCCGCTCAAGATGTAGTTCCTGTCCCATGCTGACATTTCTTTTGCACAGAGAAGGTTAGCTAACCTCAGGTGTTACAGCCCTGCTCAGCTTCATTATCTTCAGTGGTACTATGCTAATTAACAGTGGGTTTTAAGGATACAAAAATATAGCTATTCAGTGTTTATTCATAGAAAATAAATAAAACTCTCAATTAATATAAGATACATGACAAAACTGAAATCAAAGAATACACATGATGAGACATAGTAGGATTTTCTTACCTAAAATTATTTTGCTACAATCTAATTTCTTAGTACTGAGGCAGGAGATCTACAGATTTTGCCAGTGGCAGCCCAGTTTTAAAGTATTTCAGTTGAAATGCTTGGAAATAGCAAAGCTCTAATATCCCTCATTGTTACACATTATTTTTAGTAGTTCACGGAGTTACATTTTTTTATTCATCTATTCCTAATGGAGATCAGTGATTAAAAAAAATAAATTAAAACCAAAACTAACCCTCAAGATATTACATTCTGAGATCTAGTTTGTCATTAAATAAAAACCATAGGATGCTAGTAACTGTCACTTTTGTAAAATGTGCTTAATTATAAAATTAAATGAGGCTTCTTTACAGAACCAATTGTACTATGCTCCTTTGCAGAAATCTGAAATGATAGCATATTGAACAGCAGCTAATATAGAGAAGTAGTATCATTACAAGAATTACAATTGGCACTTCTTAACATGCCAAACTTTTGCTTCCTTGAAGATGTCTGGAATCTCCAGAACTCTACAAATTATTCATATCTCACTCTTTTTCCTTCCTGTTGTTCACCTCAAGCTGTCACTGCCTTTTCATCTGCACTACATGCTTCCTTCCTCTCATCCCCACTGCCAGCCTGGTTCCTGAACGTGGCCTTGTACATGCCATGCCTTGCACATACCTTGGCAGATTTCACTCAGAACAAATGCATTAAGGACCTACAACAGCATCTTTGACCAACATAGTCAATTAAGGGAGTGAAGCCTCTACCTTCTTAACACACCTGAATGAGGCCACATAACAGCATTTGTTTTGATCAGTGTCTTAATCGGTGTCCATCCTTTGTGCTGACTCCAGGCACAGCAATCGATCTGAACCAGCGCTAGAAGCTGTCCAGAAATCTGTGCTGTCAATTTACTTTTCTACTCCCGAGTTGTGCTGTGTCATACACTTAGAGCCTGATGATCTAAAGCAGTGTATTTCTTACATTCCACGAAATTATTTTTTCTTTTACATGACTATATACCCTCATTTGGGCATTTTCAATCTCTTAGGAGCATCAGTCAAGGTCATGAAAAGGTCATCCTTTCTGAGTCTATAGGGTGCTCAAGAGTAAGAGACTTTCAAGATTTTATCCATGAGTTAGGAAGAAGCAATAGGCTTCTAGTTTTTATTTGTGGCTGCTCAGCCAAGGTGACACTTCTGAGGGGCATCACGTTGAAGGGACATACTGGCATATATCTTCTCCTCCAGCTATGTCCTTTTGCTCTGCTGCTCTGGCAGCAGTGAAAGACAGCCCAAAAAAAAAAAAAAAATCTCCTAAGCCTTCCAATGAAGATTATTCTTTCTTTTCACAGCTTGCAATATGCCTTGTGAGCACAATAAAAACATCTTTTTTACAGTACATTTTTAGCAATACTACAATGCAACAAATGAAGAACTCTAGGTTACAGGCTATCCTGTATTGACTACTTCTTCTGTATGAGCTGGCATATCATCATGTTTTCCTAGTGCCAGAAGATACTGACCTCAGTTAGAAATATAGACCCCAGCAAAATATGATTCTATATACATTTAGGCAAGAAATATTATTACATATTGATTAAAACTACTATTTTTCATTCTTGACACTGCTTTTGTATTGGTATCAGGGCATTAAAGAACATCATATCACTTCATCCTGAAAAGACAATTACATAACAGTAGGATGAGAAGTCATGTTGTGCCTTGATATTCGTGGTCCAAGAAGAGTTCTCAGTTTGATGTGAAAAGCAGCTATTTTTTATTTATTAATCTCTTGGGTAAAGATCTTAGGCCATTTTTACAACCATTTTGCACTAAGAATTGAATGGTCAATAATATAGATTGAGGTATCACTTTTGAGAATTTGCTTTGGAGAGGTACATTTGTAACTCAAAGTCAAAAGAGATCTAATCAGTACAGGCCACATGCAAAAAATATTTAAAATAGTTCAACATTTGCTTATTTAAATTCCACATTCTCTAACCAATTAATCAAAATTACACTTTATTGGAAGAAGAAAAGAACAGCCATGTTAGAAATCAGTCTCTGCAAATTCTGGAGGGGAACAGATACACAAATTTACAGGAGAGCTTACTTAGATGAGTGCATTTTATATCAAAATGAAACCAGAATATTCAATCTTCACTTGTAAATAAGATCTACAAGACTAAAATATGATAAAAATGTTTAAATTATTTTTTCTTGATGTGTTTGCCAGTGTTTTAAGTGCTATAAACAGATTTTGCCTTAGAGCAAGAGACTTGTTAAGTAACTTTTGTGGCAGTTGAATTCACAAAGGGTACAAGATATATTACAGATTTGGTCTACCATGAATTCCAGCTATGAGCTATTCATGATACAATAATTAAAATTGTGAACTTTATGTATTTGTTTTGATTAAGGCAGTATGTTTTTAAATAAAAAGGGCGTACTTTCCACATAGATGATACAATTGTATCCCTAAAGTTGCAGCAGAGAAAATAAAGTTAATTCTTATGCTTCTTTTTGTTGTTATAACATTACACTTTGAAATGTTTGCAGAGTCTGCAACCACAGTCATATTCTGACTACTTTCTCTAATTTCTGACGTTCAGAAATTCTGATGGATTCCTTCACAAAATGCCTGAAACGATGATTTCTATTTTTAAAGCAATAGAAGGAAAAAATAATGAAACATCGAATTCACTCTTGATAAACAAATATATCTTTCTAAAATAGATAAATAGAAGTCTTACAGGGAAACTACACAGCATGAAAAAAGAAGATGAACATATGATGGTCAACCTCAGAAAACGTTCAGCTAAAATGCCCCACTAAAAAAAAAAAAAAAAAAAAAAAAAGTGCTCGATTTTCAAGGAAAGCAAGCCACAACCTAAACATCTCCCAGTAACCTTCATATACCAGAGCCTGTTTTAAGTTCTGAATTCAGTGTATTTGGTGAGAGCCTTCATCACCTTTAAATCTCTCTGCACTTCACTGCATACATTTTCTGTGAAGACCTACTTCAACATCATATAGACATTGCTTGCTTTACAGCATTTTGACTCTTTCCCAAAATTAGCAGGATTTTAGGAACCTGATTTATAGGCGTGCACAAACATACATATTACACTAGGAAATACTTGATTTTAGACAGAAGGCTGAGAAGCCCCCCACTACAAGAAGGACAGTGAGGCGCTGAAGTGCCTCCAAAGAAAAGCAATGAAGATGGTGAAGGGTCTGGAATGCAAATCTGATGAAGAGTGGCAGAGGGAGCTGGGGGTGTTTAGGCTGCAGAAGAGAAGGCTGAGGGGGGATCTTATTCTCTACAACCATCTCAAAGGAGGTTGTAGTGAGTTGGGATTCAGTTGCTTCTCCCAAGTAACAAGTGATAGAGCAAGAGTAGATGGCCTCAAGTTTTGTCAGATAAGGTTATGAAGAAAAATTTCTTTACCAAAGGGATTGTCAAGCTTTGGAGCAGCTTTCCCAGGGAATTGATTAAATCACCATTGAAAACATGAAATAGAAGTCACTAAGTACAATAGAAACTACAAGATATTTAAATATCTAAATATCTAGGACCATTTTTTCATGAGGTTATCACACCTGCTTTCAGTTAAAAGTCACTTGTGTATCTATCTGATTCTGTTTGAGAAATGTAACAAATGCAAATTGGACATATATATATCTGGCTGGCAGGACACATCATAGAGCATAAAGAGGAATAATTTAACAACACAGTTAATAGCAGTTTTGCCAAACAGACCATACAGATTTTTTTCTAAACTTTAATAACATCTGAATATTTTTAAAAAAATTATATCTTTATTAACCTGTCAAGGAAATATAATTTTTTTTCCCTTTCATTTTCCTTGCACCTTTCAATCA
The DNA here is from genome assembly GCA_037013685.1 of Acridotheres tristis. Taxonomy (NCBI): domain Eukaryota; kingdom Metazoa; phylum Chordata; class Aves; order Passeriformes; family Sturnidae; genus Acridotheres; species Acridotheres tristis. The sequence continues at coordinate 95,425,418 of CM072886.1, read as the reverse complement.
GAAAGAAAATTTCACCTACATTACCTTAAGAGGCCCTAAAGGAATGATAAACATATTTAGCTGTTTAAAACTATACCTTTGACTTATAAATTCTCAAGGGAAATTCTTCAAAGGGTTCTATAAGTCTGTTGCTATGCAGAGCCAGCTGAGCTAAATGCAGATGAAGCAGATTGCTAGCAAACACTCCCAACAAGATGCCAACCATGAAACCCAGAAATCTTTGTTTATTATTTAGCCTGGCTCTTTACTAATCATTCTATTTACTTCATGTGTTAAGGGTACTAAGATATGGCTATTTTCAGAAAAGGACAGAACACAAATAGGTAAACTCCTGCATGCTGAAATCAACAGGATCATTCATTACATAGGACTTGCAAATGTACCCTAGAGTGATTGAGAGATACAGACATACATTCAACTGACAGCAATTTCAAAAAAACCCTAGCATATCAACAAAGCTAGGGCATCTTAATGTAGGCTCACTCTTTTATTTCAGCAAATAGAAGGAAATTCATCTTAGCCAGGCCTGCAAAAAAGAGGATAATGCAGGCTAGTAATTAGGCTGAGGAACAGATGAGAGCTATGTCCATATTTTTAAAGATCTGATTATGTGACTGGTTTAATCATGACTAACTGATGGTATTCCGTCCGTAATATGCAGTTTCTTATGTCCCCTCATTTTGAACAGCAACAATGTAGTCAATTTTTTTACCATGAAACAATTCATTTTTACAGAAGCAAGCTTTTCTTTCAAATATGTCACCAAAGGATGCTGGCATCAATACTGAATCTATGCCCAGCAGGTAAAGCTATCATTGAAAAGCATCCTTTGGTATCAACACTTTTGTTATAGAGTTGCAGTGGTTAACAGCTATTTTATTCCAAATGAACACATCTTGGGAATACAAAAGAATCTCAGTGTTTTGAAGGAAAAAAAAATCAATATATATACACAAACAAAACTTCCTTTCAACTTCACTTTCCATCAGTACTCATATGGTAATTTGAAACAGACAATATTCAGCTGATCAGTTAAAGTGAATAATAAAGTCTATTATTCAGGCATGATTTGTTAGCTCATTAAGATCTTAATACCCTAATACACATTTTAAAGTTTGTTTTCTTCAGCAACATAACATTTTATTTCTCCTGCTTCTCAATTCATTTCTGTATACCTATATCCCTCACTACCTTTGAGATTATGTTTCTTGAAATCAAGTGGCAGCTGTAGGATGCAATTTATAAAGAGAACAGACTTGAAGGACCTGAAACACAACAAAAGGTTAAAAAAAAATGCAACAAAAATCAACACTCAAAACTAAAACTATCTATTTCTATGCAAGATGTAGGATGGAAACAGAAAATCATTTAAAAAAGAGAAAAAGCAAATATAAGCAAAATCAATTAAGAGTAAAAATATTAATGGCTTTCACAGACACAAGTGTACACTTATCTCTGACAGCCTGCCTTTTATCATGCTCCTGGTATTAGTTTTCTCTCAGCTTTGTACATAGCATATTCACTTCAAACAACCTTTCAGAAAATAGCTGGTGACAAATATTGTTAAAGAATTTGCAATAAACAGCAACCTGTTTTTTAGAAAACACATTTTTATTCCTATCATAACAGGCATTTTCCACGTAACTTTTTCATAAGCCAAAGCTAGGTTCAATATTCAGAAGGTTAAAATAAAAATTACTTCTACGAGTAATGACATGACCTAGGATGAGCTACAAAGCATAAGAACACACTGCCCACTGCAAAATCATTCAGAGAAGGCACTGGGCCAACACCTTCCAGAAAAAAAACAACAACAACAACAACAAAAAAAAAGAACCACCAAAAAACAAACAAACAAAAAATCCAAACAAAAAAACCAAACAAAAGCCATTTATCTGCTTCACAGTTAAATATCGTGTGAAAAAGACTAAAAAACATGTAAGCCTTTTCATCATAACTGAAAGCTGAATTTGACAGGAAAGACAGAATCAGGTTCTTGCTCCTCTAAGTTCTATCACAAACATAATCTGCAAAATTATATTAAGAAAAAAACAGTTAAATCTGCAAAACTCAGCTTCTGAACACTAGATGCAGCTCAGCTGCACCTCCTATGGGTTACAGGTCTTTGTAGCAATAACGAGGCTGAACTACCTGTGCCTCTGGATCTGGTAGATACTGCTTGTGCCAGCCCACATTCAGCAAAAAACACCCAGAGGGCTTCATTTATCCTACTTGATTATGCATCTTTAAACAGAAAAATAAGCACACGGGAACTTTCATGGCTGCTGCAACTTGCTTACCTACTTACATTTAATAATGGTTTCTGTGCCAAATATCTGTCTTTGAAGAAACTCCTGTGTATAGTTCAGGAACAAGAAGAGGACTACTTTACATACACAGTTTGCAAATAGTGGTTATAGACTAAGAGACTTCAAATTTATGGATTGCACCAGCTGTCCAGTTCCCAAAAAACTGGATGAGAAATCACTTTTTCTATTCTAGAAATATAGCTATTTTGTGGTCCTTCACTTAATACTGAATGTACTTACTGCACTTTCGAGGGCAGTCAGAATCAGGTCTTGCTACCAATACTTTCTGAAAGATAACAATTGTTTCCACATTCAAAACAAACAAGAATAACAGGGTTTTAAAATTCCAAATACATACACTTGACCAAATCACAAAGTTTTTTGATATCTGAAGTGGTGAAATAATATAGAAGAAAAAATAAGATAACACAAGTGTACTGTTTTACTAACAATAGTTTTATTTTATGCAGGATGTTTCAGAAAATTTTGTTTGGACAGTGTGTACACTGGAACTGCTCAGACACAGATATCTACTTAAATGTAAGACCATACACATTTAAATCCAAATTCATCCTACTTCATCTGAGGCCTGTCAGTGGGCATCTAAATTAAGGGTTTCACCACACCTGGGTTTCGAGTATTTAAAAAGATAGCAGCAATGTCTGATTTACCTTTGAGGGCAACACTCATTTTCCATTGATTCTAGGGTGACAAGACTTCTCATTTAGGTGTGAGAGTTAAATTACCTAATGTGACATAGATTAATTCAGGTCATGTTCTTAAAACTCCACAATACCTTTCTCAGTAAAGGCAGTAAACGAAGTATTGAATTTATACCACCATAAATGAAGAAGCTTTCAGAAATTATTCTATGTGAATGAGATCAGACTGTCTTTGTTCTCCTCCATCACATATAACTCTCAGCACATTGCCTTCTCGAAAAGATGTAGTTTAATTTAAAACAGCATCATTTCAGCAACATGAAATAGCACTTCCCCATCATGAAGTGTTTTCAGAGACAGCATGAGATCATCCATTCACATCCCTTATGAGAATAGTGTTGATCACATACCAGCAAATGTCTCCTCACTAAAGAAAATCAAAGTCCTGAAATTTGAAAATTGTGGTTTGTAGATTATTTTGAATATCTCTTTGTTTCTATACCTCCTTTTATGGGCTTATATATTTATCAGACAACCTACAGGTAATTTTGATTAGAGTTACAGAGCAATTTGTATTTTTAAAATTATTAAAATATTTCTTTTTGTCTCCAAATACCAAGAACAATCTTTAATGATCATTTAAGGTATTTACTTCCTTTTATTTCTTCTGTTTTGCAATATTCAGGCTAACTAGGTAATAATAAATTTACGATAGTAGGTGACAGTACTTTGTTCCTGTTGAAATCAATGATTCAACATTCAATGAGGTCCCCAAAACATCATCCCACATATGGTTCACTTCTGAACAGCTCACAAATTACAGATTTGATCCATAATTCGTAGTTTGTATTCCACACTGAGATATGAGTATTTGAGACTGTAAGTCTCCAGACAGGCTCTTCACTTGGAAAACAGCCCATTCATCCTGAGATTTACGCAAATCAGGTTTTAGTCTGAACCAAATCTAAAAAGGAGTACAGAAGAAGGAATGAAAGCTTGTTGCCCTGACCATAAAGATCCAGTACTTATCCTCTTGAACAAAATTTATATGTAAATAAAATAATTTTGATAAATTACTAAGTCACCTAAACAAGTATCACAGCTTCTAATTACAAAATATTCTAACATATGGAACCCGACATATGGGCCACTTGCAAAAGGGATAATTTTTGCAACTTACAGAAATATTGATAACATGTTTTCATCCTTTATCTTGAACTGTGCACTTCAAATATTTTCAGGAAATGCAGTATTATATCCCACTTAATGTAGGTTTACGTTCATCAAATAAATAGTTTCTCTAATACTAGTAATTAACTGTAGGATGGACAGGTGTTTGCTACCAGTTACACCATTATGTTTCAACAGCAAAGGAAACCATTCTTAGTTTTAAAAAATTCTGATCCATGACTGAAGCTTTACAAATGAGTTTACAATAACTTTATAAACTCTGAAAAGTATTTTTTGTTTGAATTGCATTCTAGCACTAACAGAATAGTATTACACTGTCAAATGACTCATGACGTATATTTTACATAATTGAGGATCTTGTACAGAAATTAAACTCTAGATCTGACAAACTGCTCAAACATAAATATGATGAGGACTGAATGCCAGCTGTGTGCAAAATGGGTGAAGGAACCAATCTGACCATGATACTGAGGATCATCTCCACAGGTGTTGCTCTTGGAAAAAGCCTACTGAGAGCAATAGAGGCATTTAGATGTGCTCAGAGACTATAGATTTATCCTGTTTGATAGAACTCTGAATGCCAAGAGCTATGTGTGTCTCACCAAGGCCAATGTCACTTAGTTACAAAGTAAATAATTGAATTTTTTTCCTTGATATTTATTTTTCTTATGCTTCCAAATATGATTGAGAAATAAGCATTTAAATAAAGCCTACCATTTAAAAAAATACATCAGAATTTTAGCTGTGCCATAATTGACAGCTCAAACTAAAATATAGTACGAATAATAATCAATATTTAACAGAGGGAGAAAAATGAAAAAAAGTTAAGAAGAACTGAGACTAGCTTTCATGAGTGTATTTATGAAAGTTTAAATGAAAGTGTTTTGACATTCAATACAATGTACCTAAACAGACATGCTTTTGAAAAAATTCAAACAATTCCCAAAGTTTATTGACAGTCTTAAAGGGGAGGTTAATGTCTATGTCTGTGCAGTGACCATTCTTCTTCTGAATTCTAGTAATAGAATTTTAAGAATAACTCTGTATATCCACAAAATCTTACCTTCAGCTGCCCTAAAACATCTGACAGAGAAAACCCTTTTTATTTGTTCTGATTCTAGACTGTAAATCCTGGAAATAGAAAGTAAATGCTGAAATTTATTCTGTCAAGTACAAACTGTACAGACATCAATATTTTCTTTTACCATACAATCAAAAATGGCTCCAGAGAGAAGTAAATTTGAGAGAATGATACTTGGAAGCAAAAGTTCCACTAAAATGTCAATGTATATTAACTTGTTTAGTATTTCCTTTAACATAGCACTCCACCTAATGAAGGATGAAATACATGTTTGAAGGGGAAAATACAGCTACTGCTAGTAAATGACAGGTAATTTACTGTGAGTGAGACCACAAATTATCAATACCTTTATCATGATAGAGGCCTGTGTTGCCATACTAATGACTGCCTGAGAAAGAGGTACATTTATCTAGGTTGTATGAGCTATCTCAAGGATGTGAAATGTACATATGGGAGGGACAAAACAGCTGGGTAAGAAAGGGACACAATGGTAAGTCTGGAAGAAAAAAGAACAACTCCTTTATATTAAAATTCAGCAAGGATATCTGTAATCTTTATGAAGAAACTCACTGCACTTTTGACATTGCCCAACGCTCACCAACCAAATAAATAACAATTACACGCATATTTCAATATAATAAGCTCTGATTCCAGCTCCCACAAACCAATTGAAGCATATTTCAACACAATTCCACTTGTAATAAAAAACAGATGGAAAAGGAAATAGATGTCTCTTTTGTGATCTGATATACACATCTGCAGACATTTACAGTATGCATGCATTTCCGGAGAATGCTGAGCAAGGTAAATTGGGAAATGGGATTTTTTTTTTCTTAATGGGCATGCGCAGACAAAGAGTGTGACTGAAGAAGAAAATAAGCTGTGACAAAGATGCAACTATCCTAACAGGCCTATCTGTTTTCAAACAAATATTGTATCACAGCATCATGTTAAAGAAACACCAATCACGATAAAAATCAGACAACTTTAGAAATTGTTTGCTGCAGGGAAACATCATTCAAATGTGAAGTGGCTGAGGGTCAGTTGATTTTCAGATCTCTTCCCTCTCTGACAGAAGACCTGTGGTTAGCAATGGCTGTCCTTCAGAAATTCATTATACTGACAAGTAAAACATCCCACAGCAACACAGGGCTAGAGATTTATTTGAGGTCTTCTAAATCTCAGATTTCATTTTATGCAGACATCAACAATAAGCCATTGCCAATGGCATCGTATAGCTGCACTGATCCCAGGGAAATTATGCACAAAAATAGCAGAGAAATGAGTTACAACAAAGAAGATGGAAGAGTCTCACTCAAAAAGAGAAAATCCTTGCACAGCCTCTAAGACAAGAGGTATAGAATAAAACGGTTCAAGAAGTCAATATGTTAACAACCTTCAAAATTAGGTTATGTTGAGACAGGTCAAAGCTACACAAATTTAATTGCTCATTTGAGGGATCTTGCTAGTTTCTTAGATTTCATCCCATTTCTTTTTCTCCAGGTAATTTACTACAGGCTCACAAAGGGTACCACATTGTCAGGAATGAAGAATTAGGACTTCTCTTTTGTGAAACATCAAACCCCAATTTGAGTACCACATTTCTGACATGCAGGTACCATATCCTAGAATGAGATTTAATACCTGAGTCCATTTCAATCCTGAACCTGTCCGCTCAAATTGCAAATAAGAAACTAGATTTACTCAAATGTTTTGTTTCCTCCCAGTAAGAGGATGCTGAACAGCCCTAAATCTCAGCTTATGTTTATTTTGTACCACTATAGTGACCAGTGATACAATGACAGAATGCATCAGTAAACCTGTCCAAGGGGGCCAATAATCACCACTGGGAACAGGACCAGTTTAACTAGTATAATTTCATATAAACCATCATACAATTATCAAATGGTAAATACTTTCTGGAATTAACCATTTGGACTGGAGTCAAACTGGTGAGCTGGAGGTGGAAAGCTCTCTGTTCTATTACTAATCCCCTGAGCTATAGAGGCCCCAGCTGGTGCTTTTGCAAAGGTTCACACAGCTTTTCTTGAAAGGCCGCAAAAGTAGTTACAATATCTTTTTAAAGCAAAACAAATCAAAACATACAAAAAAAAACCCCTTCCACAGTTTCAGGAACAGTTACATTTTTTCTTAAAATAATCTCTCTGAAAGTAGCAGACTGTACACATTTTACAAGAATAAACAAACTTATCTAATATTTATCCACAAATTGGGAGTCGGAGACCATTAGTGCAAATTTCTGCTGACCAGCAGCATTTATTCTATAAACTTTGGGTATCCTAAGTGGTCCATCAGTGAACAACAGATATCTTCAATCTGTCTAATCTCTTCATGGGGCATGTTTTGTTTCCAGGCATGAATGCTACTTGGTGAAATTTCTCCTTCATAAGGAAGATAGAAAAGACTGGTGGAGGTGGCAAATAATATTTGGTTTAAGCTAGCAGGAGGAAGAGGAATACCAAGAAAGGCAAAAATTTTTTCAGCCGTCTTCTGAGGAAAGCTCACAATATCTTCAAACTTGACCAGCTGATAATTTGTTGGCAGCAAGTCCCTGTTTATTCTCATTGCTGCTGCTGTGTTTGCTAGCCATAAATAAGACAACACAGAAATAGCATTTGAATTAGAATTTGAAATTTCTTTTCTTAGTGATTCAAACTCAGAGGCATAGCCTTCATTTAAATGACATTTTCCTTTACCATTCTCTCCTTTAAACATTGCAGCCAAGCGTTGTGGAATATTTTTCAAGGAGTAAAGGCTTGGCTTATTTTTGTACAACATTGAATAGACCCATGCCCGTGGGTCCCTCACTACATATAATGCTCTCATAGACGGCCCTAAGATTTCCTGAAAGAAGGGAAGCTTTAATGTCCAGCTCCCACTGCTTAAACTAAGCACAGGTCGTGCATTAGGATAATAGATGAGATGTCTTCTCAATTCCCTAATATATTCAGCATCTTTTTCTTGATTCCCTCTTGCCCTGCTTCTTTGTTCTGACAGGGATTCTCTCTTTTTGGACCTTTTCTTTTTGTCTTTGCTTAGTGCAGCATGCTGAGCAATTTTACTTCTGCTAGCTTCATATAAATTAATGTTTTGTAAATGCAACTTTGTGTCTCGAACTAGAGACTGGACCCACCCTTGTATAAGACGAAAATTACCATTCTGGACATCAGAAACCTTCCATTCGCATGGATCTACAAAGGAGTCAATTTCAAATTCAGTCTCAGGAATTTCAAGATAGGGTGTAGGTATCCTGATGTATAAAAAGTCACTGGTATTGTAAAACAGCTGTTTTAAAATTTCTGCACCAGAAGTGGGAAGTGAAGTAATGATAACATCTGGCAAAACAACGGGGTTTCCTTCTAATTGTTTGGCTTTATTGCCTTTATCATGTTCTGGCCTTGTCATGTCACTGCTCCACTTTGCACAGATGGGCTGAGTACACATGCTCCACACATCCACCAATTCAATTAACCACAGTGTGACAACCAGTATCAGGATCCAACGCAACATTTTACCGAAGGATATGTAAAACCGCCATTGAAAAGCCAGTATGACCAGACTGACACCCAAAATTAGCCCTGCAATAATGTTCACTTTGTATCCAAATGGAAAAATTACCCTACTATTTCTCGTATCTTTTTTCACAGATTCAGTACCGAGGCCAAACTTGGTCACTTTATTTTCATGAACTACTTTAGCAAAACCACCAAATCCCAAGTAGTCAAACCTTGCCTTTATATTCTGATACTCAGTCACAACAGAGATGGTATTTTCAGTGTTGTTGACACTGAGAGAAATCTGAAATCCAGATTTTGCATTATCCACAAGTCTACAGTTAGAAACATTGACATACGGCCCATAGAAAAGGTAAACAATCCTTGTAAGCGTGCTTTTCATTGGAAAGGTAACATTTACAAACTGAGTCCATCGCTTTTTGAATTCAGCAGCTTGTTCAGCCTCCTGTATCCTAGCAACAGGACTACTCCCACGATGATCAAACCAAAACATCTTGTAGTGGGCATCCCACACATCCATCATAGCTCCATTGTACTTGTTCTTAAACTTATAGGGTATGTATTTAAAATCAATGTCAAGATTATGAAAAAAGGCACTGACTGAATTAACAGGAGAGTCTTCCTCCTTCTCAATATGGTCAACTACTAGCAATGTCTGAGAATTTAAGAGCAGCAAAATGCGATATACACTTTTCAGTTTCATTGCTGATGTGTAAGCAGATACTGCCTCACCACTCACAAACATCATGTCACCAGCCTGGGAGGCTGTTATAATTTCTCCTGTTGAGTCTCCAACCTCATCACCAATCCACTTCAGCCACTGGGCGCACTCACCAAGCTGTCCTTCCCAAGGCTGGTTGCACTGGCTTGTAGGAGATGGAGCAAACACCAAGACATTGTTCAAGTGGCTGAGTTTAGGTCCATAAAGAGCCTCAGATACAAACACCTGTCCATTGGGAGCAAAAGTGAAGGAGTTCTGATCCGGATGTTCATGCCCCGGATTGAAACTTCTCCACCCATCAATCCATCTATAGGGTTGAAAGTGAACAATATCATAGACAGCACGTCCACCTAGTTTCCCAGACTTGAAGGATACAAAGGTGTTTGCCTGACTGTTTGGTAATCCAGCCCCGTAAGTAACAACTCCCCAGTTGGGAAACACATGCATTTTAGCAGCACCATAGTCAGGAGGTGGCTGAGGAGCGATTTCAGCAGCATACCATATAAACTCAGTATGTAATGTGCTCCACCTCTGTGCAGTAGATGGTACCATTGGCCCATCCTTGGGTCTGTGTTTTCTAATCTGCTGTGCCAGCCAGTTACCAGCTCCATTCTTCATTATGAACTTATCCAAGAAAACCAGTTGGCTCTCAGGACCATAAAACCAGTTGTAATTAGAATCTGCAACACCCACAGTCCTCTGGAAGCCTGGCAATAGGGTGGCATAGTAAAACCAAAAGTGCATTTTCAGCCAGTTATTCTCCAAGTTGTTAATACCAAAGTGGCGCTGGGCCAGGAAAACATATTGGGTGACTGACTTGGCCGTGTAACTCCCGTAAGCTACTCCCTCATCCAGAGACCCGTCTACAATATGATTGAGGAGAAACATTGTTTTCTCCATCACATCAACAACAGTGTGTTTCCAAATATTTGCCTGAGACCCTTTGTCCACTCCGGCAACTAAAGCCCCAATAAGCAAAGCAAGCATATTGGTCGCTTGGTGATTATGGAGAAGCTGCTTTCCCCAGGAACGAACCTTGGAGTACTCATACATTTCCTCGCTTACAGACCGTATCTTCTCCAGGTATTTCTGCCTTCTCTCATTTTCCAGTGAATTATACAAGAAGTCAAAAGCAGTGGCAAATCCTGTTAGAGAGTGACCAAGTGGCACTTCATCTCCAGGCGCATTCTCAACCAACCAGTTTTTGTAACCAGCCATTCTATCCATATATTCCAGGGCAAAATCAAATGCAGCTTTATCTTCGGGGCACAGCAAACAGTAGAATGCTAGAGGTGGCAGGTTGTTACCATAAATCTCATTCCACTTGGCCGCAAAATCAATGTGCTTGGGCGGAGGTAGGTAGTACAAAGGGTTGGACAGCATAACCATCACGGCACTTCTGATGGCTCTGAAGAGATGCAAATGGCTTGTACGAGCCTTCTGCCTCAGTGCCTGAACATCATGAGCATCGAAATACAAGCTTGGATGAAGAACTGTTCTTTTCAGCTGCTGCTCAGCACTAAGACCTTCAAGTTGCTGTTTCTCATACTGATCCACATTTTCTATAAAAGTCACCCAATCAGAGTAATTGCTTACAGATTCTTCGAAAGTGAAGACATCAAACACCATTAATGCTAGAAATAGTGTATGCCCCATGAACATCACAGCCATGATCCATTAGGCAGCTCTTCTTCCCCAGACATACATTTCTTCACAAAACAGTGTTCAAATATCAAACTTTCATCCAGTTTGTTAAAAAAAAAATCTTAAGGCATATTTTTATGAGAAAAGACTTAGTGTATACTGTGCATTACAACAAAGGTTCAGGCGATTTGTAATCTGAGATACAACATTGGAATTATACGGCTCTTGAAAAGTTAAATCTTAGGTGCCTTGTCTGTTCACACTTTTCTCAAATACAACACTACAAGCATAAACACTAAAATCGGGGAAAAAAGTAAAATCTCTAAGATATGCATATAGAGCACAGGTCGACTGCACAGTAACAGACTGAAACACTATCTCTAGGTAATCTGAAAGGCATGATTGGAAAACGGAATTGGAGTCATATGTTTCCGTTTTAAAAAGGCTTACAGCTTTCAATCAGCCCAAATTCCACTTTTAGAGCTGACGAAAATTCCACTGATCACAAAATGATATAATTTATTCAAAACAATGTGTTAGATTTCATAAAATAGGGAATATACAACACTTGGAAAACAGACTCCAAAATTGAAGTTACTGTCTTCAGTCTTCGCCTTTTCTCAATTTCCTTACACACTCTTTCCATCTTTCTCTTTTGGGATTCATGGAGGGATAGGAAGGAAAACAATAATAAAAAAAAAATCAACATACATCCTCCATTAGATCCTCCTGAGGAAGTTGCACTGCTTTTAACCACTATTCCTCTCTGTGAAAGATGCATCTGAATTAAGAGTCATATTGACATATTTTCAAGTCTTTTTTAATCTTCTCTTCAGCTAGCAATGCCCAAATTTGGCCTCCATGATTCACAAAATCCTGCTCCTTCCATTATGATGCAAAAGGAAAACATGTGAAAGAGGCAGAAAGCCAATACTTTCTTGTAAGAAGAGAAGTTTCAGGTTTCCTTTCACTTCGCATGTAGGTTCTTTCTGTGGAAACAGAAACAAAAGTTCTCTGAGGCTATGTAGATGTCAGAACATATTTAAAGTACTTTGGTTAAGAAAGTGCTGCTAAGTTCATAGGAAAGATGAGTTAGTTTTCCTTTTCTTTTAAGGAAATCACAAAATAAAAGAAGGAGCATTTTCAAAGTTCCACAAAATTTACCCTTGGCAAAAGAGCAATTCAGATTGGTTACTCAAGCTCTCTTAATTTCACCATTTCCAGCGTGAACATGAGGTCTCAGGGAATATTTTCCAGTTACGCTAACAGGAGCTACTCGTGGAAATAAATCTGACACGCGCCACCGAAATTCAATTCAGCTCGAATTAAGAGAAAAGCATGCGCGCATTTATACCCTGCGAGCGGCTCTGCGGACGGAAGAAAGCAGGAAACCCGGCAGCCGGGACCGCACCGGCGGACGGGACCGGGCCGGCAGCCGGGACCGGACCGGGCACGGGACCGAGCCGCGCCGCCCGCACCGAGCCCGCCAGAGGGCGCCCGCCGCCGCCGCGCCCCTGCCCGCGCCGGGGCCGCACAACTTGGACAAGTTTCGGCGAGGACCGCGGGGCCGCCGCCCCCGAGCCCAGCCCCGTCTTACCGCGGCGGGTTCGCGCCGAATCCCGCGGGGCGGCGTCGCTCGGTCCCGGCTGGCGCGGCCCGAGGCGCGGGGCCAGCCCCGGTCGGGGGCTGCGGGTGACGGCCGCCGCGCCGGCCCCGCTCGGCTGGGCCGGGCTGGGCTGGGCTGGGCTGCTCTGCTCTCGGCTCCGGCCTCTTCCGCTCTGCCGCTACTTTTCCACCCGGGCTGGCCGCAACTTCTGCTCCCTGCCCTCCGCCGGCGGCTCCCAGGAGTTGATGGAGAGGGAGATGCGGCGGCGAGCGCCCAGCGACGGGCGCGGGCAGCCAGGCAAACTCGCAGGGATGTCGCTCCGGAGGGGCGGGGAGGGAAGGAAGAAGGGAGGGAAGCAGGGAGGGAGAGAGGCGGGGAGGCGGCGGGGGGGTTGGCAGAGCCGCCCCCGGCGGAACGGGGATGTGCCGATGCTCCGCGCCGAGCTCGGCGGTGGACGGGCTGCCGGTCCCGCCGTGGCTCCCGGCGGCTTTTCCCTGCGGCTGCGGGCGCTGCTCCCGGCGCCCAGCCCAGCCCCGCTCCCGGCCGCGGGTGCCACCGCCGCCCCCGCGCCTGGGCTGGCGGCGGAGCGGAGCGGGGCTCGGCGGGAGCGCCCGGGGGCAGGGCCGGGGCCCGAGCGGGGGGGCCGCGCCCGGCGGCGGCGCCGGCGGCGGGGGGAGGCGAGAGGCCGCGGGGACCCGGTGCAGCGGGTCCCGGTGCGGGGAGCGGGGCGCCGAGGAGGTACGAGGGGGCTCGTGGAAGAAAAGCTGCCGCGGTGGGTCACCCCCTGGCCGGCCGACAGCCACCGCCCCGCCGCGGACCGGCCCCCGCAGCTCACGACCGGGGCAGTGTCGGGGACGGTCGGGGCGGCGGCCCGGAGAGCGGCGAGCTGCTCAGGGCTGGGCTGGGCTGGGCTGGGCTGGGCTGGGCTGGGCGTCAGGGACTGCCGCTCCTGTGGGTGACAACTTTGTGAGAGCGGCGTAAGTACCTGGCAGTGCCCGTGTCTCGGAGACCGCGGGGATGCGCACCAGCTGCTTTTGTTTGTGACCGTCACACTCCTTTATATCTGCGTTCCTGCTCTGGCACTTCGTTTTATGCGATGCATTAAAATGGTTCTCATTCAGCTTTAGCTGAAGGCTTCTGAAGTAAAATACAAAGGCGCCACGAGGAGTAAAATCCTCTGCCGCTCATCTGGGTCTCGGTCAGTGGTGCGCTGAAAGGCCAGCAGAAAATACTGACCTGCTCCCCGATGCTGTGATCTGCCCACAAAATCCGAGAGATACAGCACCATTCTCGGGTTTGAATCAGTTTGGGTTGACGGTGATGACTTTGTGAGCTGATGTTTGTGACCAAGCTGTTCTTCAGTAGTCGACTGCAGGAAACAACGGTGTGAGATTTTGGGTGTTACCACTTACTGTGATTATAATCTGTACTTCAAAGGATGTGGGTTTTAATCATCTCAATAAGCATAACTTTTTCCAAGGCATAGCCTATATTCTTCTATTTTTCATTTACGCCCATACCTAGAAAATAAAGTGGCATATTTAAGTATTGCTTAAGCTACTCAATGTGTAGCTATCTTGAAATGGATATATGAATATATAAAGTCCATACATTATGGATACTGATTCTATTTCTTTGTGCTACAGAGTGCACCTTAGAAGGATTAAATTATTAAATTATGCACATTTACATTAGTGATGAAGTGTGCCTGGAACCATCCTAATCTCTCAGATGTGCCCTATAGACTTGGCTTAAAAGGGAAAAATACTGATTATTGTCTGATCATATCTTCCCATCAGAAGTAATTTGCATAATGCACAAAGATCAGCACATAATTCCCTGACCTTGAATCTTTTTCAGTTGTGCCTTTTTATGCTACCAGGGAAGTTACTCCAGGAGGAGAGCAAAAGGAAATGTAAAGCAGCAATAGAGGCCACATTCCCCTTTAAGGCTGTAGAAGCTGAGTACAGCTACATACACTACAAATGAAAACCTCCCAAGTCTTTCTTTCTATTCTCATTGTACCCATTACATTTTTTCCCAAGGCTAGCCCATTCTGGAACATATTAAAGTCTCAGAGAATGACTTTTCCCATAAATTGCCAGGCAATTCAGAATGAGCAGAGTATATGTAGGACTTAGGTTAAAAGCAAGAGTAAAGCTCTCCCAAGAGCTTTCCTCACTCCTTGGGACCTGTGCTGAGATCATTACATATATAGTGTTCAATTGCAGTGTGATATTTGTGGAGAAACATAAACGTGATTTACTGACTGGCCTCATATATTCACAAATGGTACCATTTGGAAAAAGTCTTATTTATAAGGCAATGAAGGTATTTGTATGGCATTTCACTTTTTCTGTGGCAGCTTTTTCACATTAACAAAGATGCACTGGCAAAATATTTCAGACTCTTTTTTTTTGCTAAGCAGATTGTAAAGCAGGAGTGTCTTTAACCATGTATGATTTCAAACAGTTTAGGCTACTTAGTTTCTTTCATTTTCAAGTTACTTTGCTTCAAATACAACCTATCAAAAACAAACAATAAAAAACCAACAAAAACCAAGCTCAGACCACAACAAAAAAACAATAGTAGTAAAACTAGTGTTCATTTTTTTTTTTCTATTGGTAGTTTTCTATAGTCAGCAGAGACACATAGTGGCTATACTGCAACTCAAGGAAAAAAAAAAGCAAAAATGTGGATACAACTGGTATAAAGGATAAACAATTAAGTGAAGCAAACTTCAAAGGAGCTGGATTAAGGTAATTAGAAATAGTGATTCTGGTTTCTAACCAACTTTTTTGCTCAAAATGAGTCTGAATCATATTGGCATTCTGCCTTACCTTATTGTATTATACTATTTAAAGAGTGGTCACTAAAATCAGGGTCACTTTCAGAAAAACTTTTAATTGTGAAGTAACTATTAAAAGTTACCAATTACATTTTTATTTGTGCAGACACCATCTGGCAGCAAATTGCATTATATTATTACATTTTCAAATATTCGTCATAACTAGGACTAGTTGAAAAGCAAGGCTTATGGGCTATCAGCAAGAAAAAGATACTGTAACAGAGAAATAAGTTTTGAGTTATGGGAAAGTGACCTCACTGTCACATCAATTTCTTAGTGCAAGAAATCATGGGTCATTGTTGGTGATAAGCTGTGGTGTACTGCTTCAGGGATAGCATTCTGCACTGATACCAAGATCAGCCATCTGAATGATCTTGAAAATGCTAGTAGTGCTATTTTCCTTGAGTACAGGCCAAGTGCTAACAGATGGAAATGAAGAGTAGAACAGTCAGCTGGACTGCAGCAAAATATTTGCCAGTGTCAAATGGAATAATAATTCAGAAGTTCATCCATCAATGAGACATTAATCAACATTCACAAAAAGAGCCAGGTATTTAGGAAGTATCTGGGTTGAGATAATTAGGTTCCAGTGGTGGTGAACTCTTGAAACTTCTCACTCCTCAAGTAGCACAAGTACATAAATTCCTAGGTTTAAAGTAGAGGTTTTATTTCAGAGGCATCAGAAGTTTGGGTGAGAGTTCTTGACCACTCGGAAGTCATTCCGTATGGGCAGGGCTTGGTGTTTATTTCATTACTCAACTTTACTATAGATGGGAAGATAGACTTTTCTGAATCTAAATCTACCCAAGACCTAATTCACTGTGAATTCTTAAAACACTCATGCACAGTTCCTTCTTTTACAACAGACACGAAAAAATATTGTAAAATAATGTGGTGGTGGTGAGGATCCACTTGAAAGTATTAGTCTGTTGTCAGAAGAACCCACCTTTCACAAAGAAAACATGGGTGAATTTTTTTCCCCTTTAAGGATGATAACTACAATCTCTCAGCTCTCAAATGACCTAATCTCTTGTCTGTTTCAGCAAATAGGATGTTTTTGTTTCAAACTAGGGGCGTCCTGTGAAATCATGTTACCTTTCAATAGTGCAATCACGCATAGAAACTTGCACACATAAATTAATTGTATTAGAGGGAAGAAGTAAGACCCTCTGCCACCCAGGAATAGCTCACGTTTTACAATAAACAGTTATTGGACCAAAGTGTATACCACATTCTCAGAGAAAAGAACATTCCTCCAAATTCTGTCTCTTGCTTGACTGCGACACTTCTTTTTGCAATATCCAGGTCCATTTCCTCTTTGTGTAACCCCACCTGACAGGAACAAATACAAACTCCACATTGTGAGACCATTAGTTCTGGAGGGAGAAATCTGATGTTACTGATGAACATGTGGCAAATAAAGGGGGTGAAAGATAAAGCATATAAATAATTGATATCAAAGTTTCTGTCTTTTGAGTCTCAAATGATATCAGGGGAACTGGAGAGTAGAGCACACAGAAAAGAGCATGTTGTGACACTCTTTTTGTAATATATTGCTATTTTATTTAAGGGGGTTTTTGGTTGTTTTTGTTTAGGAATGGTAACTAGCTAAAAGCAACAGCAACAAAACACAGAAAAGCAGACAAGAATATCCTGGTTTTATTAAAACTGAAAATTAACGTGCTTTTCACATTGTGCAAACGAAGTATAAAAGGCAGTGACACGTTTTTCCATATTGCAAAGAGTCTTGTTAGTGCAGTTCTCTATCTCTGTATGACTGAAGAGGCTCAAAAGTGCCCAGTGTCACTGTCAGCAGAGAGAAGGAGGATGGAGCAAATGCCAAAAGCTGTGGTGCTGCTCTCCTCCTCTGTCCCAGCTGTGTGCTTCTGCCAGCCCCTTTGTGCCCAAAGCAGTAGGCAGTCTCTTTGCTACAGAATTGGTCCTGCATACTCAGCAGGGCAGCACAGTTTTAGGCCAGCTTAAGTAGACATTAAACTGCCCCTTAAAAATGTCAGCTGCATACAGGGGTAATTTTAAATCCATTTGTGAGTACCTCAGATGCAGCATATGAAGCAAATGGGACTGTTTGTACTGTATTAGCATTTTAATCAAACAGTCTTTCGTGGAAGTGGTTTAAAACCATCAGGGATGATGCTGTGTACAGTGGTGGGATCTCGAGAAGGTTCTCAGCAGTTGGTCAGAACAGCACAAAGCCAAATTCTTAGGGTGTCCAATTCATTGGAGTAACATCTGTGCACATCTACATAGAAGGAAATTTTTCACTATGAAAACTCATCAGCAGGCAGAGGAAGAAGATTAATGCTACAAATGTTGTATTTGTGGAAGCATTTAAGTATTCAAGGCTTGCTGATTGTGTTTTTCAACCTGCTAGAGATTGACATATTAAACACAGTATGTAGGTAAATTAATCATAACACAAAATCCAAAAGAGCGCAAGAGGAAAAAAGTCTCCTTTTCATTGACCCAGTGTCTTGACAATCAATGAAATTCTTGACATTTAACTCTACACTGCCAAAGGAAACCCAGAAAAACAAACCAACATAAAACCACTAAGTTTACCAGGCATTAAGTTTTGAACCTCAGTGGGGTACATTAACCAGACATATGCATGATCAAATATATGCTACAGTTTGGACCAGAGAAAAAACTTAACATTATAATAATAATTTTATGAGGTAGATAAGGTTTATATAATATTGCTGTAAATAGGGTTCTACCCTTGGACTGCAGGTAGAGGTCACATGTGAAAAATCAATGCATGGAAGCAAACCTCTCCATTGATTATGGTATCAAAGTAACAAATATTGGTAACAAATCCCTTTTCTTTCATTCATTTCAGCAGAGATATCTCAGCTGTAGTTTTGCAACCCTAATACAAGCCCCATCAATTCTGTGCACGCCTTTCTTCTGATTTCATAAGCTCTGTATTTGGGCCGAAATCCCAGTACCCCATCACTGGGGTCCTCTCACCAGCAGTTATTAATATAGTATTCTTACTCTCTGGAAACCATAAATTAGAATTAGCCCAAAGATATTTTTAAATATATTTTCCAGCCCATGAGGAATATATATGAAAAATGTCCTTACTGGACAAGCAGAACCTACAGAGGCAGCAATTAAATCATAAGACTGAAAACAAAAACTCTTATGATCTACACCATTGTCTCCAAATTATATGATTAAGGAGATACTAAATTATGCATTATAGTGAAAAGGTACAACTACAAATCTTAACTAAGCATATTTTTTTGTAGTTCTATTCATTATACTAGTGTAGAGGCTTATATTTAGCAGCTTTAGAAGCATTACAAAACAGGAAAGCTACAGATTACAACCCATATGAGTACGCTCAGGTTGGCAGCAGTGATTAATTGTTTCTCCTGGGTTAGCTTTTTATAACTTTAACAATATTTAAGACAGATATTAAGATGATTTATGCCATAAAGAATTCAAACACTGTATTTACGTAACAAAGAGTAGTATATTATAAGGAATGTCAGACAAAGCAGCATGTATTAATTCAGTCATTATCACAGTGAAACAGGCAAGGTCTCAGGTTAAAATGGGGTATCTCGGTTTGCAGCACAGCACCCTGAATTCAAATGATACTTAACCCATTCTGCCTACACATCCTAAGTGATTTTATGTCAAAAAAGGGCACATTCATCCACCTCAGTGTGGTATCTTACTTTGCACAGTCCTATGAGATTTTATTAAATGACTATGAAGTTCTACTTAATGGAATAGTGTCTTTCTACAAGAATTTCAACATTGATGAGGCAATCTGCAGCTCTTGTCATACCTGGTTGACTATTCCCATCTCCCCCTTTTTCAAGGATTAAATAGTTGTGATGAACCAGGTAAGGGGACTGGTTTTGCCAAGATCTTACCTGACAAAATAATTATTAGTTTTCAGCTAGAAAAGCTCACTCAGTTTAGTTCACCTGGCATAGGCAATAGTATATCTGCAGATAGGAAGCAGTAAAGAATACATCTTTGGAGGTTACTTTAAGGTAAAAAAAAAATTTAACTTGGTTGAATCCTTCCACTCTTAATTCTGATGTTTTGCTCTGTAGGAGGAGAGGTCTAGAATGCTAAATATTTTTAATCATCCACAGGACCCTAAAAATTTTGAGTGTCAGGCAGTAAAAATGTTGAAAATATAGACTATCAAACCTTTGAAGTAAGAGCTCATTGTGGAAAATACTTTTCTATATTATTGTAAAAATTATATTCTCAAGTTCTTAGAGTTACCAGTCAATTTTAACATTTGTTTTGTGGAATGTTAAGTAGATTGTCACTCCTTTGAGTCATGCCAGGAAAGTGGTGCAGAAATATTAACAACAGAACAATATACCAGTACTTTTACCAGTGACTTAGGCTGGATTATAGACAGCACAGTGACTCTCACAACCTAGAACACTGGATGTGCATTAAATTCCATTGGATTTCACCCAGATCATTCAAATACTAAATTTTGGGAAGTTTCCACTTGTATTGCCATTTTCCCCGCTACTGTATTTTGGCCTGTCAGTTTCTTTTAATGTATCGTTTCCATCTGTTATTCTGAGTACCTTTGTTATCTTTTTTTTTTCCTTTAACTTGTTAATGCTGCCAGAGAGACCGATTATGTCTATATAACACTGTGCACCTCTGCACACAGGTGCCCAAGCCAGCTGTAACAAGCTTAGCTAACTGGAATAGATAACATGCTCTATTAATGAAGCTGTTCCTCCTGGGATCTAAGCTGATACATCAAAAATTAGCCTGAATATTACTTCAGGGAAGTGGATGGTTCTTAGCTGACCCATGTTAAAGAGAAGACTCTTATTTAAATTTTGGAGGATAAAGTTAGGATGCAAGTTAAGCAGTCTATAGATCACTACACAGAGAGGTCACACTGGAGGGTTTAGGTATTAATAGCAAGAGGAATGAAATTATCAGATAGCTGAAACCTGGAGCTTCAACTTTAATGATATATGAGTTTTAAATTATTAACAGTATTTGTAATTAAGACTGGAAGAGTTTTTCAAAGTATATGATGGATTAGCTGTAATTGAAGTCTTTAATTGACCAGATGTACTTCTCAAAAGATATTGTCAAATTTGATGCTAAAAGAGCTATCAAGAGAAATTCAAAGGTCTTAAAATATGAATTTTTCATCACATCAGACTTTCTTTTACGACATTCATTCATCTAGAAAAGTGGAAAAATACAGTGGACATATATAAAGGTCATATAAATAGGTTTCTTATAATGGCAATTGAATTGCTTTCTGTTCTGCCAACATAACTGGTTTGGGAAGCAGCTCGAGACCAGGAACACAAGACAAAAATTAATTTTCCCACTCCTAAGTGTAGTGTGTCAAGTCTGGCAGTAAAAGAAGACACAGGTAGAAGAAGTAGGGCTGAAATGTAACAACAGAATTTCATGTCACTCTTTCTGCCTCTTCTCTCTTGCCCTGCTCCTGCATAGCAGTAACTCCTAGCCCATACACCCTGATCTTGTATTAGCCAACCAAAGTGTCTTTCCAGACATGTAGCATAGCTATAGAAAGAACGTAATTAAAGATCTTCTTAAAGAAGATAATTAAACTCTGGATATTTTCCCGTCCATTCCAGTTTTGCTGCCTGAGCAACTGCCTCTTCTTCTGGGCAACTTCCAATGCCTGAAGTTGGCCCTGACAATACTAGTGATTCATTAATTTGTTTTGGGCTCATTCAGAATCCCAGCTTGGTGACCATTATGAGAGTGTCCATAACAATCTGCAGTATAACGTCAGCAATTAATTTGTTGCATAAATACTTTGTTTTGTTGAGGGGGATTTATGAAGTTACAAACATCTATATGGAGGTGGTGTATGTCACCTGACAATTTTTTTTTTTCATAATACATACAATAGATATCCTTGGCAGATGTGAACAGTATCATTTTGACTCACAGGAATGAAGTATTTACAGAAAGAAAAATGCACTCAAGAGTGCTTTCTAAATAGCACTACTGAAAAGCAATAAATGTAAGAACAAAAAATATTCATCCATTTAACATGAGATACTTGCCATCACAAATGCTTCAAAAAAAATTCAGCAGTTAAGCATTTTTCTAGCATTTTTTCATTTCCAGAAGACATGGCAGCTGATAGATTTATTTTCCATCTAATTGTCAACAAATATGGGGCCTTCAGTTTCAAATACTTTTCACCTTTGCTTTTCTAGTGCACAAAAAAATCTATCTTCAGATCATTTGTAATATATTTACAATCACAAGAGCAGCAAGCAAACAAATACACAGACAAAGCCTGTCAAAATCCAAGATGAGTTCAATTGCATGTGCTGAATTATGCCTCTCCCACGAACATGGGATTACCTCTGGCAGCCAGGATGACTCTATGGTCTTCCTTCTTCCTCACAAATCCACATCGTTTTGCAATATGCCCAGAAAACTATCCAAGTTCCAGCTATTCCAGCCCAGAGCTCATTAGGCTTGTGACAGATAGGCACTGCTGCTGCCTAGAGTTGCAAAGAAATTACTGAGAATTGTTCAAAATTTTCCTGACACTTCTCTGTAGAAGTAAATGATTTATTGAAATCACTGATTGGTGGAATCGAAACATTTGAGGCAACATATCAAATCTTCTGACACTGTGACAATAACTAAGCAAATTTCTATTCATCTTAGCACTTATATTCTTCATCCCCCTTGGTGGTTCACTTGTCAGGAGCAAGGTGCCCAACCTTCTCTTAACCTCTGATTCCTTAGCAACCTAATGAATAAGAAAAAAAGTATTTCAGGCTGCTGCTAAATTAGCATGAAGGCTTTGAAGATAGTAGAAAATAGAACAAACCTCTTCAAGCAGTTTTTCTATCTTTGTTCTACCACAGAATAAACCTTTTTTTTTAATGCTTCAACACATTAGGTTGCCTGGGAACATCAAAGAGGAAAAATTAAATAAAAATATGTATAATTTCCATAATCAGAACACATATTACTAAAAATATCAAAAAATCAAAAGGCTTGCCTTCAAAATATAAAGCATAGAACCACAATCAGAAAACAAATTATCAGAATGTCAAACATTGAACAATTTTAATATTTCAAAGCAAATTTAGCTTTTATTTTAAACAAGAGAACTTTCCTCAAACCTTGATGTATAAAATTTCTTTCTGTGTCTGAATACCTGCTCTAAAAAAGGGGAAAAAAAAAAAATCAAATAGGAAAGGGTGCTGACAGATATGTCTCGTAAGTCATCTATCTTAGAACATGTTAAACAGTATACAATAAGCAGCTCTTTTGCTCTGTCAAAGAAGCCTAGGTGACAAGTTGAGATACAGGTTACTGGTTTAGATATGTGGGTTTAGATGGAGATGAATCCAGTATCTGGTTCCCAGTCTGGCACTATCTGAAATCTGAAATCAAGAACAATCTATTGTGTACTTCTCAGATGTTAAATTAACCCCTTGGTCATTAACAGTGAAGCAAATCAATGTCTATTTCAATCTTGTGAAATTACCATTTGAGATGTACAGCATCCTTTAGAAAAAACATATAAAAGATACAAAGTGTGTGTAAAGATACAAGCTAGTCTATAGCAGTGGAATTCTGTAGCATCAGAGATTTGGTGAAATAATACAATACATCAGTCATATACTGTGCAATATTTTAAAGGTTTTCTTGACATGCTGCAGCAAATTTATTTAAAAATGGAATATTAAGAGAAATATCCTGCCATAAAAGCAGTCTATTTTCATCCTAACAATAACATGAGGCTGCACTAAAAAGAAGTAAAATCTTGATGATGTAATGTGTGACCATCATTGTCATTCTTTTCAAACACAGCTTTATTTGAGGAGGTGAGATGTGCTAAGTACACTTCAGTGACAATGCTATAAACACATATGATAATGGAGGAGGAGAAAGAGGAGGTAAAAATCTTGGAAAGAATTATTTAATAAAAATGCTGAATTGTAGGAGAGACTACAGTAAAATCAGTTATAACATATATAAACAAAGCTGTACACACTTAAATTTATCTTTTGATTCCTTTAAATATAGGACATTTTTGTTCACAAGAGTGTAGGTGGCAAATCTCCATTACCTGTGGATTTTGTTTGACTCAAATTGAGAAGCAAGGGTAAATCACAGTTTTCTTAGTATATGTGAAATGGAAAAAAACCAAAACAACCAAAACACAAAAACCAAACCACCAAACCAAAAACTAAATCATCAGCCTTCTTCATAGGTAGGTTTCTCTGCTTTTCAAGTTGAGTACCACTGAGAGAAAGAAAAGTAAGGTAGCATATTCTTCTGAAACAGAAAACATGAACCTCAAGTAATCAACAAAATATTGTCGTTCATTACATTCACGTGTCCAGTCAGCTCTCTGAAGAGCACTTTTGTACCTTTTATTCTGAAATTCCAACCAAAGGGCAGAAGCAGAGAGTTTGCTGTAATGATTTAAAAGTGAATTGCAATGGCTTTCCTGAAGTGGAGCTTGTTTCCACTTCTCCCCGCTTATACGGGGGCTTTGGTATCACTGGATCTTTGTCTTAGTAAGGATTTATCAACTACATTGCAATTTTATAGTGGACTTTGAAGCATTCTAATTTAACACAGAAATTAATCCAATTCAGCCTGTTATTGAAATAAGGAGTGGATTTCCAGAGGGTTTGTAATGTGCGGATAGAGGGGCACAAAGCCAAGTTCCTTTCTTCCTGAAGATGGATACTGTTGAGAGAGAGCATTTCTCTAGCCTTCATAGCAAATCTACAAGCAGATATTGAATAAATTTGCAGCAATTTTATAATTACTTTTGCACACAATTTATTTCTGGAAATATATGTCTAAACATGTATATCAAAATTTTCCCCCTACGTTTTTCTCTAGAACCAAATGTGTCCTGCTGTTCCAAAATAACTTCTGAAGTATCCCAGATAAGATATAATCATACGTCAAAATGAAGTGACTATAATAATCACCTTCAAGAAAATGAAATCAACAATAAAAGAGTGGTCACTACATATATATATATATATACACACATATTTAAATTACTTCACCAAGATATAAACTACTACACACAGATTTTCATACTTTATTCCTGCCATACGGTTTCTCTGTCAAACTCATTACTCTATTGTTTCCTTAGAAATTTCCCAGTCTTGTTTATGCATTTGGTAATAGATGCCTGAAATGTTCTCCATAATGCTGGACTCTTGGGAGAGGGTACCCCAGAGCTGTCAGTCTAAAGGTTAGGATCTGCATTCAGACAACAATAAGCACAAGAGCAAAATGATGGCATTAACAAGCATAAGGAAAAAGGTACCAAATGCTGACAAAATGTTCCGTTTTACAATTAGTGTATTTTAAGGTTTCCTCTTGCATGGAATGAGTTTGTTCTTTCCTTCCCCCCCTACCCCCAGCACTAGAGAGAACAAACATGCTGTGACATGGTGTGGAGATAAAGTAGTTTTTATTCCAATTACATAGCTCTTACCTAACCTTCTTGTCTTCTGTTCCTCAAGGGTCCTATTTTCCAGCATCGTAACATCTGCTTTTTGTTTCTTGACCTTGCACTCTCCCACTTTCCCTCTTTCCCTCCAGGCTATTCACTTATTTCCATTTCACTTCCTCCTCCTCAGCAGGACATCGGCAGGGGGAACTGCAGGTTAAGCAGAAGGCAGAAGCTCCGTGTTTGTAGTCTTGATTTTTATTTGGCACTCCAGACAAACTTCTGCCTTTGCTCCTCTTACTACAGAAGCTAAGTGCTATGCAGTTCCAACTAAATATATGAAAAAACCATTTTTTACAATCGTTCTTTGTTCTTGTGTTTCCCCTGACCCCTGTAGGCTTAGTCTAACCTTTTAATTCCCATGTGAAATGACACAATAATCATACAAGACAGAGAGCACTGTCTCAGCTCTGGTGAATTCTGTTTCTTTATTCAAAAGAAAGGAAATGGTAGAGTTTTGTAATAGACTTTTTTAGCTTATTTTTTTTTAAATAAAATATGTAATTTTTACTTAAAATTCACCCAAAATCCTCAGCCTGAGGCAGACACCTCCCATACACACCTTTCAGTGATGAGGTTTAAGTTCAGTGGTTATGAAAAAGTGCAGATAGAGTTTTATAGAAACTGTAACCTCACAACAATTAAATACAATGGAGATGTAACTGTTTTAGTGTAATGAATTAATTTGAAATTTTCTCCACTATTCTTTTTCCACAGATTAAATTGCATATTACTTTAGGGTCCTCTAACTTCAATAGCTGTAGGGATAAAGCTGGGACATGATTGATTTTTGATTGACTTTTTCTGCTTTTTTAAAATGTGGATGCACGACAATAAAAACTTGTCAGTTTTCTACAGACAAAAGGCAAATTTACAGGAAAGTCATTGCAAGAAACTCTCGTTTACTTCCACAAGAAAAAAAACAACAACAAAAAAACAAACAAGAAAAGAGAAAACAGTTTTCCCAACCAGTTATAGACCAACTTTTGCTTATTGTAAGGGGATTGATTACTACTTCACAACATCTAATGGTAGGATAAGTAATTTATTTCAGACTGTTGTGAAGTTTATAGGTGTTACTGACAATAACATGTGTTCTAGTATACTTGTTATGCATTATCAAGTTCCTGTCAAATTTTTTGCTCCTATAGATGCAAGCAAAGGGACTGCATTTAATAAACTATTTAGTAAACAGGGAGAAAAAGACGAAAATTACATGATAAATCATAAAGACTTAACTAAACATTAAATTATCTTTCTTTCTTGTCTTCCATTAACCTGGCTGAATACTTTGTCCCTTGGTCCAAGGTAAATACATATCTGACACGGCAACATTTTCAGAATTTTTGATTGAATTTATTGCTCTAAATGAAAGGAAGATGATAATCATAAACGGAACTGTTTATCAATGCTTTTTATAACAAAAACTTTCTTTCTAACAATTTGGGAACTGCTTGAAAAAACTTTTCTTGATATAACAGAAATAATTCATAGCTGAGAATTTATGTCTCAAGCTGTGCTTGATTGATTGGTTGATCAATTGATTTTTAAACAAGAAAGGGGAAGCTTTTACTTGGTACGTAATAACTGTTAAAATTGGAATAGTCTATGCCATCATATTTATATTTAAATATGCATATTTGAGAGGCAGATGGATGCTCAAGATGAAATCTAGTTATTCATCTGAAAGCTGTGAGAATACCTAGAGATATATAGAAATAAACACCCCCAATTTAAAAATACAAATATTTTGTACCATATTCCTTAAGAATAATAAATATTAGTAGGTATCTAGAAGTGAAGTGTCTTTGGACATCCATTGTGTAATACAACTTAATTGGTTATGAGTCAGATATAATCATTAAATTTTCAATATCTTGCTAATAGGGGAATCAGGAACTCCCTAATTGAAGATGAATGTCTACAACCCTTAATCAGCTTTAGAAACTGCAAGATCAGGTTTATGTTCCAAACGACTAGCACTACATCATGTTGGCAATGCTGATAGGAAACTAATGTTTATGACAGCTCTTTTTGACTGTATATCTCGGTTTCCTTATGTTGGAGTCAGTAACCAATTTAAAAATGCTTAAGTAACTTTAGTTAATACATTAAGTTTAAATGTCATATGTCTATCCAACACAACCCCAGAAAAACTATTTTTCATTTGTTTAGCTATCCCTGTAATTATATTGTTAATGTTATTTGTGATTTGTATTTTTTTTATTTGTATTGTTAGGTATATTTGTGTGTGCTTGCCATGATAACCACTTGCTACTAAATAAAATAAGTGAAGTTTTGCTTTGATAACCAGGTGGAAGGAGCAGGGCTGGCCAAAACCCTCCTGAAATAACCAAGGGCAAGACTAAATTGGCCTCTGCCACGAAAAGAATTTTTAGCTCTGCTGCTAGATGCAACCCAGTATGCATTAAGCAGTGGGGACATATGCCATACCAAACCTTAATGAGAAGCCTTCTCTGCTACCAAAGGGCCATCCAAGAAGAAAAAATAAGCCAAGCAGCCTGCAAATAATATGAGTCACAGAATAGTTAAAGTTAAATGGTTTGTTTAATGGATTAAATTTAACGTCATAGACGAAAAAGCTTATAAGTTTATATGTTTTAGTTATTATAGTAGTGGTGCTAATCATGACACTGTTTTTTCCAATGCATTCAACAAATAATTAATAAGTCTGTTAAAAGAATTTTATGGTTCAAAGAGGAGGGGGGAGATGTTGGAGTCAGTAAGCCAGGAGTCTTTCTGAATCCTTCAGAGAGAGATCAGAGTTCAGGGATTGAATTAAAGCTTTTGGATGAATTAAAGTATGTTAAGCCACTCACACATAAAGCAGAGGTAAAAGTTAAAGTTTTAGCACGAGTGAACAAATAAGTAAGTAGATGGAATAAGTAAGTAAATAAATGGAATGAATAAGTGAATAAATAAAATGAGTAAGTAAATAAATAAAGTTAGTAAAATAAGTTTTAAGTGTTTTTAATAAGTAAAAAAGTTTTAAATGCCAAAAAAATAGTACATGTTCTAGTGAAAGTTGAAAAACGTACTAGTGTTTTCTTAGAGGCTCCAAGAACCTAGCTTCAGACATAATAGAGTTAAAGTTAAGAATATTGTTTACATTTTTCAGTTAAAACAAAATAAGCCATGTATGTAGTTTATACGTAACCTGGTGTGCTAAGAAACTAAAATTCTAATAAGTTAAAAAATAGTAGTCCAAGTTTGCATCTTAGCTTGTTTAAAAGTTTCTATAAAAAAATATGCTTAGGGAGAGCTAGTGCATTTTGCCACTTGAAGTTTGCCATTGCTTTATGCCATTACTTTTACCATTGCTTTTATGCCATTACTTTTTGCCGTTGTTTTGCTTTGTTTTTGCCTTTGAGACTGATGTGCTTCTGCAATAAACAACTTTATAGTAACTATTAGCTGCTTGGCTTTTTTTAAAAAAATAACCCAACAGTTGGGTGCCTGAGAGCACCCTGAGGTTCTAACCTCACACCTTAAGAGCTCTGGAAAACCAGCCTTGCTCCTGGTGTTGCCATTGGGGATTCAAATGTCCTGGCATGTCAGGAGCACCCACTGCATGTAGTCAGGCAGCCAAAACAGTAGGAGTATTCCTCACTCATATGTATGACAATCTCTGGCAATTTCCATGACAGCTTCCCTAGAAATGCATTCCCAAGTAGCTGCAGGAAAAGGAAGCCTGGGTCTCCAAGGATCTTTTCCCAGATCAATCATCTTAGTTTTGCCCTTTTCCTCTGCCCTTTAGCTTCTCTGTGGCAGAACAGCAAAATTCAATTTTGCCTGCCCTGCTGAGAATTCGTAGTCTGCTCTGAGTGCTAAGCACATTCATGAAGAATAACACCAAAGTATTGAACCAGTGCATAATGAGTCTTTCTAATCATGCCTTTGCCCTTCATTTCCAATAGTCAACAGCTCTCAGAAGTGTGAAGTGTACGAACACATGAAGAGCTTTCCATAATTTATTTGTATTTGCTGTGAATAAAAAAAAATAATGTAGCATCTCCGTGGCAAACAGATATTGCCCTTTTTCATTAGTAAAATATTTCCAAAAGGTTAATTAAACAAAAACAAAATGCAGTTCAGCATTTAGACACCGTATTAATTATGATATTAATTACGCCTTAGTGATCAGGGTCTGTAGCATTTCTGGGGGATTAATGACCATCTGGGAGACTTCAGAGCCCAAGTCTTTTTACCAAGTCATTTAGTCCATCTATTTGTTTATTTTCTAATAAATGATCCAGACTTAAGGTCATTACTGAGAGGTCACTTGTATAAAAATGAATTGTAATAACAAAAACCCCCGACTTGTTATGTTTTTATTATGGAATGTTTATCCAAAGCAAAATATATACTGTATCTGTATCAATGCCGCTGCCTCTGACAGCAAATATTTAATATGATAGGAAAGAAATTACATGGATAAATTTTAAAACCTATTTTTGTTGTCACATAAAGAAGACTGTAAAACTTTTTTTCTTCCTGCTCACTCTGAGAAACAGTGGAAAAAAGTCAAAATTTACTCTGGAAATTTTTGCAATAAACCATCTTGTCCTTTTATGCGCATAGAAAAAAATTCAAAAAGCTAAAATCCATAAACTCATTAACAAAATTAAGTCACCTGTGGGGAAAAAAAAAAAAAAAAAAAAAAAACCCAAACAAACAAACAAACAAACAAAACAAGCAAAACTCCATCAACCTAGCTCTCCAAATTACTTATTTTTCCAGTTGGCTATCATGCAAACACATCCTGTAATATTAAAATCAGTTATATTTTTCTTGAATGAATGCTCGAATATCATGGTGCAGCCTTTACTGAGAGCTTTAGGGTCACAAAGTCCACTATCAGGAAATTTTATCAAATGGAAAAGAAGGCAAAGCAGCATTCACTGTTGCAAAATTACCAATCAGATGAATATTTGTCAGAGATACTACTCCTCACAACAAGTGATCTTGTCAATTTGTAATTTCAGCTTTCTTAGGTAAAAAGCTAACATGATTATTTTTCCAAAATTTAGTCTTATAGTCATCACAAAATTTTGGTTGAAATTATTTAGTTTTTGAATCCTACGTGATGGTGGGTAGGATCAAGAGACTTGATGTTTCCTTGATAAATGAAAACAACAATATATTTTGGTGGTTTTATCATGCTGGTAGTATAAAAAACTACATTTATTTGCAGATATAAAAAATATAACATTGCATCTTAGGAACACCATCTCATAATGCTTTGATGCTTTTCTTTAAATTTAATCTTACATAATTCGTAATTATTACATAGAGCTTTATAGTCTCACTTTTCCGAGACTGTACTAACTTCCCATTCATTTCTGGAGGTAAATTTGTGCAATTGTTTTCCTCTGTGGTTATATGTGGCTCAGGACATGTCTTTCCCCCGCCTGCCATGATTTTGAGGCTATGTCTGCCTCATGACAGCAGAGATTTCTGAGATTTCCTGTGGTAGCTGCAAAAGTGAAAGCTTGGAGTAGTAGCAAGACGATGGGCTTTGTAAGGTGGCATTTATTTGGTTCAGCATAGGGCCGTGCAAACAAGGCTTTTTCAACTTTCACAACTGAGCTGTCTGTCTTCACTGACCCTGTGGTTGTCATGATTTGGAATCTCTGCCAGCAGGAACTGTTCCCTAATGCAGAGTTGGCAGTAGCCATTCCTACTAGGTAAGAAGATTCAATGATATTTAGATTTGTATGTAAATTCAGCTGATAACAATGGGCTCAAAAATGTCCAGATACTTAATATTTGATTAACCATTGTTTAATAATTAATTAACGTTTTAATAATTGATC
Source organism: Acridotheres tristis (assembly GCA_037013685.1). Lineage (NCBI taxonomy): Eukaryota > Metazoa > Chordata > Aves > Passeriformes > Sturnidae > Acridotheres > Acridotheres tristis. The sequence goes on along the minus strand of CM072886.1, from coordinate 95,394,454 downwards.
AGAGGAGATGATCTGAGCAAAAAGAATAATATGTGAACAACAGTGGAAAATAGGCAATGTCCCTTGACTGTAGTCAGTGTTAGGGCCTATGACAGTGCTTGAATGTGTGCTTATTCTCTTTGTTTTCTTTTGTGTTTCTTAAAAGGCTTTCCATGAATACGAAATAAGCTTCCTTCATATCAATCAGAAAACGTTTTTAAAAATGAGTTGACAGAGCTCAGAGCTCCTTAGAGGCTGAACTATTTTGGCTTCAGAGATACTAGTAATGAAGCTTGAAATTCAAACACTGTATTAAAATATTGTGGAGTCTCCCACCTTTTCCAGGTTTTCTTCATCTCTATTGTACACAGCAGCTTTCTCTGCTGTGATTCCAAGTCTCTTTGCAAGCAGGGTTTTGTTTCTCTAAGCTGCTATTATGGTCTGACACGCCAAGGGAAGCTGTCAGATATTTTACTTTGATGCCATCCAGATCCAAACAGAGGAAGCCTTCAGTACAAACATATCATTATCATTTCCTTGCTGCCCTTTGTCAGTGGTTGGTACATATGGTAGCCAGACTAAACAAAAAGAATCTCATCTAGTTTTCTCTGTTTATTTGGTTGTTGGTTTTGGGTTTGTTTTTTTTTTTTTTTTTGGGGGGGGGCGTGTGATGTTTGTTTGTTTGTTTGTTTGTTTTGGGGTTTGTTTTTCATTTTGTTTTTAAAAGTTCCTTTCCTAATAATAGGTGAGAATGAAGTATATATTTGCTGTTTTGGTCATAAAATGGTATTGATTAGAATATTTTGCATGTTAGTTCTGATGATGAGTCTTCTAAAAATCAAATATTATTGTTTTTATTTTCTAGAATATATTTGCAGAAATTGTATATTCAACAATAATTAGTTTCTGGGCTGAAGACCAGACACATTTCCTTCCAATTCCTCCGTACTTTCTGTTTAGTTTTTATCTTGTGTCTATATATATCTGGTGGTATGCTGAATCCGGATTTTACAAGGAATTATATTTAGGGTCTTATGATATTTTAATGTACACATATAGTTCAATATATCTTTGTTACTTAATGGGTCCTGTTACATTTTAATTATTTTCCCAAAGCTTATAGTAAAAATAAAATGAACAGAAGCAACAGTCAGCTGATAACTCTTCAAATTATGGTCAAATAAATTTTTGAAATAAAAACAATAGAATTTGGTATTTTTCATTCCACTGCTTTGTCTCTTAGGTGTTATGGCCTGCTTTTTTAAAATATACATCTACAAAGCAAAAAACTAGAATCAACCCCCAAAAAGCTGGTTGAAAAAACATGACTTTTGTAGTTAAACACAGAGACAGGAAATGCAGTTTGATATTTGTTTCTGCAGTCTCCATTCAGTCTATATTTGCATCCCCTCTTAGGTACTTGAGTAATTCACGTGTTCTAATAAAAAAAATCTTACAGAATGATGTCAATAGAAAGTTCATGTTGTACTTGCACCCAAAGAGGCTTATTCAGTCAGTGTAAAGAATATAACATCCAGTATTTCTGAATTTCAAGTGCTTCCCTTGAAGCCTGAGTTGCAGTAATCCAAGCATTGCATTGTGGGCTGACATAAACCCATAGGAATCTTCCCATCTGTCTTTTCCCCACAGAAGGGAAAATCTCTGTTAAGGAAGAAGTACTGTGCAAAGAGTCAAATGACCTGCTCTACATCTGCTAATAAGCCTCCCCAGGGAGAGAGAGGTTACTACTGCTTCTATCACAATGGAAGGAATGGTGAAGGAATGTCTGCCCTAACAAAATCCCTGAGTCACTCCGAGCAGCCCACTGCTCCTTCTGCCTCCTGGAAGGCAGAACCTAAGGGAGTTGTGGCACAAAACACATGGCTGTTCCTGAAGCTGGGAACCAGTTCTGATGTAAATAATATCCTCTCGTATAAATATAGTTCAGCTTATTAGTTCTTAAGAAAGAAAAATATGATCAGAAACATCTCCATCATATGCTGTAAGGATAATGCCTAAGGCTTATAACACAGGCTTTTATCATATAAGGTACATGACTGACTACATTGGTTGACATCAAGATACCATCACATGAGGAAGAGATTCTGCTTAAGCCACAGGCATTGAGCTGCTTCTTTCACGGCATTGTTCCATGCCACATGACTCTTCCTAGGATGACATGCTGCTGCAGCTATATTGGTTGGCAAGATAGTCCTGTCTAAAGTGAGTATCCTTCTTTATTATTTTCATACCAGCCAGAATGTTTGACATAAATGCAGATTAGAGAAAGGCTATAACACATTTTAACCATTCACATTGCAACAAAAAGCCAAGCAGAACATCTTTAGCTGGGAAAAAAAGAAATCACATTTAGTTTTGACTGAAATAGAGTTAATTTTCTACTTAGTAACTGGTGTTTTGTTTTGGATTCAGTATGAGAATAATGCTGATAACACACTGATGTTATTGTTGTTACTAAGTAGTTCTCACACTAAATCAAGGTTTTTTCAGTGTCACATGCACAAGAAGCCGAGATAGAGTATGGCCAGGACAGCTGATCCAAATTGGCCAAAGGAGTATTTCACGCTATTGAATGCCATGCTCAGTGTACAAAATGGGGCAGATGACCAAGAGCCACTGGTTTCTGCTCAGGGACAGGCTGGGCATCAGTCAGTGGGTGGTAAGCAATGGTATTGTGCATCACTTGCACAATGGTTTTGTTTTTATTTTTTGGGTTTTTTTTAACTTGAGTTTTATTTCTCTCTTTTTGTAATATCAATTTTAATTAGAACTGTTTTTAGTAGTAGGAGTAGTAATTCATTTCATTTATTAAAATATTCTTATCTCAAGCCCTGGATTTTACATTTCTCAGATTCTGTTCCGCTTTCCACCACTGCATGAGTGCATGTCTGTATGGTACTTAATTGCCAGTTGGAGTTAAACCATGATGTAGGGAACTCCTTATTGTATCAAATCGAATAGATACACTGAATTTCTCACAAGAAATTGTATAGATAGTTTAGATAGCATTTTTATGACCAAAGGGTTTCTTCCTAACCAAAATAGTTGTCTCTAGCTTCAATTAAGATCTAAGCACTATCACAACATAATATCTTGTTTGCCCTTAAAGAACTGACAAGACAAAGGTTTTCACTAGGTCAGTATTTTAGAGATAGCAATGAAGAATCATTTGTTTCCTGGTAGAAAAACTGACATTAAAAATGCCTGTAGATCCCATTTATGCTAGTTTTTTTTAATACATTGGAGTAAATAAAAAATTAAGATTAAAATTCTTACAATATAACTGTTCCAAATGCTCGACAGCAAGGGAATGCAAAAGGTTTGCATTATTCTTTAACCTATGGCTTACTATCGGTGAATATTTCTAAACTCTGATATGAGTCAAAGTCCCTCATTACAGAGCTGAAGACATGTAGTTTGCCTTTGTGAAAGACATCAGCTGCTTATCTGGGAAAGAAGACCTCGGACTCTGAAACTGTAGGGTGGAAAGGGGAAAAAAAATTGTGAAAAGCACACAGAAAAAAATCTTCCTTCTATATGTTTATCTAACATTTATGCATTTTCCAAAAAAATGTTTACAATAGGAAAAACTATGACTGCCGTGTCCTGCAAAAGGCAATTAAAATAAATAGAGATGATACCTGCAAAATGGAAAAATACACCTAGCTGCAGACGGCTACAGCAGTAGAAATAATTTCAGCTGACAGTGGCTGATGCCAAAAACTCTGAGCTTGCAAGTCAACTTAAGTATCAACATTTCATATCTTTATGTGCCACTTCATTAAAAAAGAAAAAAAAAAAGGTATTTTACCAGATGTGTGCAATCACTTGTTTTTGTCTTATTGTTGGGAAGATAGATATTGAGATTTGCAGTAGTTCCCTCTCTCAAATCACTTCAAATCACAAATTCCTTAGAGGGTGGAGAGACTCTGTGAAATGCACAGAGCCTAGACAATGCTGTCAGCTAATTCTGGGAAGCAGCCAAATCTTTGACATTGGTTCTGCATTAATAGAACTCTGTGCTGTGTTGAACATATGCTTCTCAACAGGCAGTATAATACTGTTTACAGCAAAGACATGGTACAATTATTTGCACAACTTTACTTTTGCTCAGAAGAAAATATAGGATCATTCTGCTGTTATCCAAAAGAATTCTGAGGTTCCAGTACTTTAAAAATCAAGCTGTTTAACTGCCCTAGTACAGGGCAGCATACTACAGATTTAGAATCTTAATTTTAGGTATACATTAAAGCCTCCTGACTTCCTTTATTTATTCCATTTACTGAAGGTTTTCAAATGTTTTCTAGAAACTGGGATCCAAAGTTTCTGAAGAACATACCAACATATTGTAAAGTCTTAGTAACTCAAAACCCATTAAACCATTTAAAATATTCTACACAGAAGTACACAGAGGTAAAATCTATGTGAAACTCATGGTTTAATTTCTAAAATAGGTTTCATTCACTTTAACAAGCAAAATACTGACAATTCTAACTGGCTTCAGTTATGAAATCAATATTCCCAAAGCAGACACCTACTCCCTAGATTAGATAATATTAGTATGATTTTTCTCCTCTGCAATCTCTGCTAAAGAGTTTTATTGTCATTCTTGCAGCTTTGTTTTTATTTGCTTCCTTGTTTGTAATTATTCCTTAATATTCCCAATACAATCTGTGATTGCTGTACCTGCCTTAGAAACAACTGCAGATATCAAAATCTATCACAACACATAGCCTGCTGTGCACAACGTCTGTGGGGAAGGATTTGGCTTAAATGAATTCTTTCTTTTCTTGATGATAGAAGTGCCTCACTTTGTTATGTGTTTGAGGATGTGGTGTGTCACTGAGGATTTAGAAACCTCATTTGGATTCTGGAATCTTGACTTCCTTTAGCGAGAGGTAGACAGTCCAGCTTTCTTTCAAAATATCATGGTGAGAGGTCTCTTTAGAGGATAAAAGCACTCATTCAGAATGTTGTAAACACTAACTGTAGTTGTTTCCTTTGTCTAAACAGATATGGATCTGTAGTTGTACCCTCTAGGGAGACTATCTAATCAGTAAAGAATGGGGCCCTCAAGCCTTTTTGTTCAAGGTTCATGGGGCAATTTTAAGAAAGAAGGTAAAAGAATGCTTAATTTTATACTTGAGAAATTTGCAGTTGAATAGAGAAACCTTTTACTTCCTACATTGATTACTGTTAATAGAGAGGATTCTCAGGTGCAAATATTGCATGCTTTTTTACAGATAGCAACCAGAATCTTGCACCAGTTGCTCTTGATTTTCTGTCTCCTTCCAATGCCCACTACTAGTGCAATTAACTAAAATTCCTTCTTTACCTTCCAATTCCAGCTCACCACCCATATCTATACTCCTGCCCATAAAATGAGTGAAAGCTTCTAGGCATTTCATGATAGGCAATGGAGAAGCAGAAACTGACTGACTGAGGGTTTCAGGACCTCTTACATGAATACACACACTGAGTTCATTAATTTGTGTACTGAAGGGAAATGCACATTACACAGCTGTTTCTTCCTTGACAGCAAACTAGGTCATGGCTTCATCCTATTGTAGTTACTGGAAGGTATCAGAAAGAGCATATCTTCTATATCTAGAAAAAAAGCCAAGCACTGAACTTTAAATTGCTGAGAGTCTAATTTGACATCTGGTCAAGGAAGCACTTTCTTATCCTGAAACATGAGAACACTACATCAGGAAAACACTTACTTTAAAGGCCCCATATCAAGTCCAAGAGGGTGGCTATCCCCATTCAAGCCAAGATAACCTGCCCAAATCCCTACTGAGTGGTTACAGAAAGTGATTTCAATCAATCAATCAATCAACTTGACTGCAAGTTGATAAATACTTATAAAAAAGGCTCAACAGCAGCAACCCAAATACCATTTGCCATTATTGCAATCTTGCTGTGGTGACCTATGGAAAGTGACCATGCAGCTTGTATAAAGTAAAACACCAAACATCTGTGCAATTTTCCCTTCTTTCTCTCCACCTTTTTTTTTTTTTTTTTTTTAATTGTAGTTTCAAATGAGGAGTATCTTTTTCCACTGGTTCTCCAGTGCAGGGTGCAGGTGTGTATTCATTTCTGCACATCTGGACACACTGATTGTTACAGAGACAATGGTGATTTCATGTTTTAGAAGTCTAAATGCTTGAAATTTTCCAGACATCTGAAAATTTCTCAGAGTCCTTTAAAATACTGAATGTGTTAATTTGTGAAAACATATTGTCTCCTCAGTCCTCTGTGCTCATATAAGAGATCAAGCAATATATAAGGCAAAATGTCTAGATCATGGGAGCACTCAAGTATGGGATTAGATATTGAGTAATTACTCATCACATTCAAAAATTAGACAGTTCTACATATCCAGGATTCTTGTTACTTCAGCAAAAGTATGAACTTTGTTTTCCAAAAGAGTGAGGGTTAGGAGAGTGTTGAACAAGGATTAAAATAATGAAAATTCAGAGTCAAAGGAAATGGGACCTTCAGTCCTAATTTATGTTCTTTGAGGTCTGAGTTCTTTTATCTTCACACAGAGCAATGCCTAAATTTATTTTCGACTTTAGATGTTAATATTTTAATCTCATTTCCATTACATTTTCTTATCTATCTGTAGAAATTTCATTTAAAGCTTTTCTTCTCCTACCCAGTACAGAATAATGATCACAATCATTAGAAATAATTGACTAGTTCCATTTTTTAAATCTTTCCATTTAAACCTTTCTCTGTGGCATCCGTGTGGGAAATGTGCATTAATTCAATATGCTTTATTTTAGTCACCTTGCTTTTAGTAAGCTAAAGTAGCAGTTGGGAACTGTAGAGAACCTTCCATCTTTATCAGTTTTGGAATATTTTAGCAGACTCTAGGCCCTGAAGAACTGCTGATTACTAGAATCATATTAAATCTTATAAAGCAATAGTGGCTGAGCTACATGTCCATATGTACTTATAAATTAAAAAATAGTTTCCAATTTCATTTCCATGTTCCCAGCCCATTTGTACCTCAGGTGGCTGAGTCTGCACACAGACTCCTTTTCTTGGAGTTCCAGTTCATGTAGGAATAATTCTGGGAAGAGTTCTGTTTATGGAGAAATCCCAACAGATACTTTGAGCACGATCCCACAACGTATGGCAGCCTACATGTGAAGTCATCCATCCTTCAGAATTTTAGCACATGTTGTGCTTTTTATGCCATGCACCTTCATGCCTTATGTCAGGGAAGATATGTAAAGCTCCTAAGCCTTAAGGGTTTGAAACATTGCCCTTGATAGGGCCATGCACTGTTTCAGACATTGTGAACTGGACAAAAAAAACCAAACAAACCAAAACTAGAAAACCTCTTCCTGAAGCAAGAGCACCACATGTAAGTCCAGACCACAAGCTATGCAACGAGATCATAGCTGTCTCCCCCAGGCAGATACAGCTGTCTGCTGAGGAATGAGAACAAGAATTGCTGTGTACCACTGGGTATGGAAGACCAGGAATCTCCCTCTGGGGTGATAGTTTAGCAGTACTAACGTAGCTTGCTATTCCTAGACATTCCAATTCCTAGCAGAATTGTGTTGATCCCTTTGTGGGGTCATATCCTACAAAATTGGTTTTTAAAAATTTTATTTTCATTAAACTAGATAGCATTAAAAAAAAAGTCATATTGGCCACTTTTTTGTTGTTTTGATTTTTGAGGGTGAGGGATGAGGATTCAGATGAAAATTAATTATGAGATAACAAAAGTAAGTATTTCAGTCAACGTTCATTCTATTGTTTCAAACATTCTGGTTTCATATAATTGGGAGCGTTTTTGCCTGACCTGAAGGGCAGTAGAAATGGCATATTAGGAATAAAGCAAAATATGTTATATCCATGCTGGATTGCATATGGGCAGAAGAAAAGCTTGTAAGAGTGAGTTATTACATATAATCAGGAGATATTTGTGTTTAAGGTCACCTTGTGTTTCTTATCTTAAAAATATTTGAAAATGCTATTTTCTGACAAACACTTTATCCATATGAAAGCTTCAGAAAAAAAGAAAAAAACAACAAACAGCAAACCTTCATACTAATACACCAAAATCGAGAACTGTGAATAATATAGATCATCTTACTGTAAATTAACTTTCCTAATACTATATTTATCATTTTGTTCCCTTGAGACCCTTCCGAAGATTCTATTAGAAAAAAATCGTTTTTCAATGAAATTGAAATTTTTATCCAAATTTATTCTCTAAGGGCTCTTAAAATTTTTAATTTTTTTTCCCTTTATTCTCAGAAGTCAATTTCTTCAGAAATTTTGGTGAGTTATGCTCAGTAGATGATATTCATCATTTAGTTTTCCCTTTTCCTTAGGAAAAGGAGAATACCCATTCAGTGTATGGATCACTTCCTCTGGTGTTTTCAGTTTGCTTGCTGGGGCGCTCAACAATTTTATCTTTCAGTAAATGTATACGTATGACTGTAATGTATTTCCTGTATTATCAATGTTTCTCTAAGAAATCAGCTGTAATATCCCATTTGGCAGTTTAAGTCTACTTTGTTATTGTATCTTCTTAAACTTGAACTGTGTATTAAGATCTAAAGGAGAAAAAATAAGTGTGGAAAATTTTTGTAGATTTTTTTTTTTTTTGCATATGTATTCTGTCTTCCCTCTTGGAGGATAAAACTCATGTACTGTGCGATTGAAAATAAGGCAAGTTAAAACTTTTTTTCCATCTATTCTTTTGTATTCTCTCTATTCTACTATTGGGTTTAGGGCAAAATTCTCAATATGATATATGAATGCTCGTATTTTCTAACACTACAGTGCTTTTTTTTCTTCTCCCTGCAACCCGAGGAACCTCTTTCATAGAAAGTTCTGAAAATTCTTTCCAAGTATGTTTGATTTTTTTCAAGGAAGTCACATACGTCCTTTTTTTATTTAACGGATAATTTTCCTCTGGGCATGATTGTATTTACTTTTTCCACTCACCCAAACTGACACAAGCAACTAAAAAAAACCCCAAAATCTAAAACCAACAAAAAAAGAAAATAAAACCATGCAGAAATGCACTAGGTCACATGGAAGAACAATAGTTTTCAAGAGATGATTCATTGACATTTACTCCTGAAATGAAGGCTTACAATTTTAAGGGGGGAAAGCCCTAAGACAATCTATTCATTAGGAAAATGTATTATTTTCTTTAAATACTATATATATGCTCAAAATAACCAACTAAAAAAAGGAACTTATTTGAAATCTGTCATTCTTTAAATATATGTTGATGCCTTAGGCTTTATACTTTCAGTATTTTAAAACCTGTTTGCAAAATTCAGCCAACTGACATTTGTTCAGAGCATGCTAGTTATGTCTATTGACATTTACGTGGGAGAAGAGTAAGACTCTGCATTGCTCTTTGTGCACTATCTTTTATTTTTAACTAGTTGCTTGAGTGTTATTGAGGAGGACAGTCTGTCACAGATCAGTACTGTTCAGTAAGTAATGTAGCTCAGCCTCGCATTTTTTGAATGAAATATAAATAATATATCAAAAACTTCTTTTTTTTTTTTTTTTTTTTTGTCGCTGTTTAGGCTTTTGGTCCTTCCTGGACAAAGACTAATATTAAAGAACATTTCACTTGGCTGTGGTGACATTAAAGATTAAAATAACGATTAAAATAAAAAAGAAAGAATACACAAGATGGTGAAGGGAAGAAAAATAGAAAGCAGAAAACTTAAAAAACAATACTCCTACTACCATATTGAGCACTGTTCAAAAGAACTAGCTGATCCTTCCATCTGCCAGATGAGTCAAACCAGCTACATTTCAATTATCAGGTGGGGTTGTCTGAGGAGAGCCTAGTAAGTACAATAAACATTTTTACTTGTTTCTCCTTTTCATTTTCTCTGATTGTAAGCTGCACCCAAAATAAGTTTGAAAGCTGCTTCATTAGACAGAATTGCAAGGTGCAGTGGAAACATATTTTCAGTATTTTAAGATTATTCATGTCTAACAGATATATTTTTAAAAATACATTAAATATGTATGATATTCACCTTCCCCCCCACCAAACTCACAAAAGCTTCATCAAACCTTTAGTGGTGCTTTGTAGTATTAAAGGCACTGTTCATGAGCCATCAATAAAGAACCATTCCTACCTGGAGAATTAAAATTAAAGTTTATTTCATTATTTGCATCTGACAGAAAGTCCCAGTGACTAGAAAGTAGAAACAAAATCCAGATGAAGTAAAAAGAACAATTTGTTAAGATTCACAAAGTGTTATGCATATTTTAGAAAGTTAGAATGGATCAGTAAAACAGAAAATCACTATGTGTCAGCATTGATCTAATATTTCTCGGGAACCTTTTAACTGTGGAATATTCATAGGCTTTGCATTCTTTGGATCTTTTTCTCCTTGCAGCATGGTCAGTATGAATAGAAAGAAACAGAAGTACTGAAAATCAGAGCCAGCTTCAGCATGGTGTTCTGGCTAAGGTTCTTTGGAGCAAAGAGAAATTAGAGTAGAAAAGAAAATCTGTTCTATTTAGAAATCCAGGATAGAACTTCAGAGGCTGTGTGGGTTTGCATAGATTCTCTTAAATTGTAGTTTTATAGTCAGGAAGTGAGGTGTATTTTGAAGAATGGACTGAGAAAATTCAATGGATGTTAGTCAAGACTAAACAGGCCCAAAGATCTGGAGATATAGAATTAGCACCTTTCATGCACTAAATAGTCCAACCCACTCTAAATTAATTTCTGTAATCTGTAGTATACATCATAAATATATATGTAGTAAATCTTATAACACAAGTTATACTGAAGGTTAAAAAATTAAATATACTTAAAAAAAAAACAAATTACAAAGGGAGGATTCAATATTAATATCACAACCTAAGATAGGGTCAAGAAAATTTGGGATTTTTCTTATAAAATGTTGTTCTACTACTGAAAATTTAATTGTTGGGGATTTTTAATTTTTTTTTGGGGGGGTTGGTGTTTGTGTGTGTGTGTGTGTGTGTGTGTGTGTTTAAAGGAAAGATAAAATTTTAATACTTTAATTCAAGATCAACCTGATAATTAATATGTTAGTCATTGAACAAAGAAGTCAAGATGTTCAATTATGGTTTCATACTTGCAGGTACTTTTGTAGCAGAGTTTAAAACTGAGTATTTCTTTCTTGCTATTTTTGCACTCCAGCAGATGAGAATGCAAATATTTTTAAGAGCTGGAAAAATCAATCTGTAACAAAACCTTAAGAGTATTTTGGCAGAATATACTGAAAAAAAAAACATTATTAAAAAGAAAGCTAGGTAAAAGGAAAAACCCAGGATTAAGGATGTCTTTTTTGGTGTTAAACAGCCTGAATTTTGTCATAACAATGTATCTATGGTAATTTATAACATCCATGACTCATAACTGTATATGTTTCTAAAAATGAGTGAGCACAATTCTTATGTTATTTTCTTCTGTTTTTCTTTTTCTTCCTGTTCCCAGATTCCAATTGATCAGGAAATAGTTTTCAAAGAATCTACAGGATAAAACGTCCTGTTCCAGAAAATAGACCCCTAGAACATCCTTTTTCAGCATAAGAAAAAGTCTCAAATTGCTCTGCAAGACAGTCATTTATGTTAAGAAATATGAGCTTATATATAAATTTTCTTTTCCTTTCAAAAGGAGTTATTTGGCAATGTGGTAATAATACAGCCTTTAATAATATAAATTTAGACAAAGAATGAAAAACATACATATTATTCTCACACAAGTAGTCCTCAAAGTAGGAACAGTTTGCCTTTAAACTGCCTTTTATTAATTTGGAAAAAAAATAAACCAAAGCATTTAGTGTTGAAATGCAAGTAGAAATAACAAGTGGAAAATCATCTAAGAGAACACAAGAATGTACTCCAGCAGATCTGGAAAAAACATAATAATATTGTATTTTTCTCATACTCAGAAAAAAGGTTGAACCAGAAAATTCTCTTCTGAGATGTGCCCAGTGGTGAAAAGGTCAGTGTTTCCTTCCAATTGAATCAGAAATGGTCACTTAAAATTTTTAGCAAAAAATATTTAATCTAGTTGGCATTTCCCTTTGTTCTTAAAGTGTAAATTGTAAGGAAAAGTGTTTTGTTAACATTTATGTTTGTAAAGCCATATCTAATTGCTTTTTATGGAGTAGATCATCCCACTTTTGAAGAACTGTATAAAACTACACAGAGGAATCACCACTCGGGTCCAATTAAATCTTAGTAGAAAAATTAGTTTTTTGATAGAAAAGAAATCTTCTACAAAAAGGAGTAGTACCACTACTATGTTAAATCCACATTTTTGAAACAGCAAGCAACAAACCAACAGCATCAACAGAAGAAGATTTGAGGAAAAGAAAGAAATATTAATGTACTGTTTCAAAAATACTTCACCCTCAGAACCTTGAAAGAATTCTTTTTCTGCAGTGACATTTCATACTATGTTGTCCTGTGGCTAATTATGCCGTTCATTTAGTCTGAGACTACAGATCTTTTTCTGTAAAATGTTTAGATTCCCATGAGAATTCTGAACTCTGGGCATGCTTTGGCTTTACTTTGTTAAGCTTTAATTAAAGTGAAAAAAATAACTTGTTCTCTTTCCTATTATTTTATATTTCTCCTCATCCCCATGCATTTATACTTGTTCTAATCACTAAGTTATTTAGAAATATTCTCCTTCGACTAATGATCATTATAGTCTCAATTTAATAGATATTTGTTTCCGTGCTATGATATGTTTTTAAGTGAATTATCTATGCTTAGAAGGGGCTATATATATTTTTTTTAAAAATAGTACCCAGTTTGAGGCTAATAAGAAAAATGCTAACTGTCCCTTTTTTTTTAATTGGTTGTCAACAAGGTACATCAGGGAGAAATACAACTCAGGCCTCACAGGCAGCACTTGCTCACAGTAACGTCCCCAGAGTAGATATTGCCATCATTTGTCTAATTCTCATAGCATCTTTTTCTGGTAATATGACCTAGGACAGTGATCCAACACTGGCTATTACATTCATCATTTCCAGAAGCAAAAAATCACAGTTTAAACTATCAGTTCTGCTTATATATCAGTTTAGGACATATGCATGCATGCATATACACATATAACTTAGGAAGCAATATGTTTTACACAACTTGAAGAAAACATCAAACTTCACAATAAACTTTCATGTGACTGGAAAGTTTTAAGCCTTTGGACTCTTAAACCATGAAATCTGGGTTGTTCTTAGATGCTGATAAAAAGAAATGAGTATGCACCAAAACTGAAAAACTGATGGAGGATGTGGCTTCTAGTTCAGAACTACAATAGAAAGAGGCAAAAGTATGTAGGAGATAAAATTGCACAGACAGTTCTTGTCTATTTTTATTAAAACTAGTGTTATACATAGAGATCTGTCTTCTTGAATTCATAGGTCATCTGATCCAACCTCCCTGCTCAAGCAGGGTCTTCCTAGAGCACATGGTGCAGAATTGCATCCAGATGGTCCTTGAATATCTCCAGTGAGGGAGACTCCACAGCCTCTCTGGGCAACCTGTTGGGCACCCACACAGTACAGAACTTCTTCCTCGTGTTCAGGTGAAATTTTGTGGAACTTCTTGTGCACCTGTTTCTTTCTATCTTCCCTTCCCCTATTGGCTGGCAACACCAAGAAAAGCCTGGATCCTTCCTCTTGGTGAACCCTCCTTTAGATACTTACGTACATACTGATACAAATAGGTGTATAGGGTATGTCTATTTATATTACATAGTTTCTGGATTCTCCATTTCAGGGTTCTGGTAGAACACAAAGAAAGCAATGTGTGGCTAGGGTTACTAGAAGAAGAAAACCACAACACTTGCAATAGCACCACAAAGGGTAAATGATATAAGACCCAGGTACTTGTTCTGGGGGCAACTGGCATGCAAGATGTGACAGGTGTTCCATCCCCAGCTTATGACAGAAATCTGGCCCCTCTCCCAGCACCATCCCAGACCATTTGCCCTGGAAAGTCACTCCAAACATATATTATTGCTTACATTTCTTATAAAATAATAATATCAAGAAAGGTTGGATGAAACCTATTATTGTAAACAAAAACAAGAAGCACTTCAGAAAAATCACAGCTACATACAGACAAAAACAGATTTTGTTTTTAGAAAATTGGTATAATAGCATTTTAAAAGGCAATCAAGAAAAGTAATTCCTTTTATGTGTTAAAAAAATGGGTGTAAAAAGTAAACATTTTATGTTCTCTAACATCTACTATATAAGAAAGCAATACACCCTGAGCAGAAATAGGCAATAATGGATTTTGAAATGAGCAGCTAAAGAACTGTAACAGCCAATATGGCTAGTCTTTCCCTGGAAATCCTGACTATAACCAAAAGCTCATTCTGAAAGTCTTGGGTCCTATTTAATTTTTTTTAAAAAATACTAGTTAATTAGAGCATGAATAATTTTATATAATGCAATACTTGATGTCTGAACTGTTATATATATATTAATAAAAGTGATGGCCATTTTAAAATACTGAAATAAGTGGCAATGATAGCTCCTTCTCCTAGGAACAAGTGTGACTCAAATTCCTTTGAAAATTATAATTTGCAAAAAAGTATTTTCTTCTTTGAATAGTGGAAGGGTACAGAAACTAAATTAAAAGTTATTTGTTACTGCTGATCTAAATTTCTTGAAAATTAACTGTGAGTTATACATAGATATTCAGTCTACTTCAAGAAATGTTGAATGACTCTCCTTTTGGAAACAAAGAGTAACTTTCATAACAGGATTTCTTTTTCAAAATACTTGGTTCTCCAGCTCTAACATTAAAAAAAAATAGTCTGATTCAGTGAATATTTGAGTACAAGTCAATGAAATCTGAACAGTGTCAGAGTGGAGAAATTACAAGAAAAATGTCTTCAGAAAGTACGCTACTAAGTGCTGTCTGTTTGCACTTGAAATGAAAATAAATATACTACTAAAGTAGTAATGGTGCATGTTGCTATATATTTCCACACACATTTGAAAAATGTCAAAAAAGTAAAAAATTATATTAAAAATAACAATATTTTTGATAGTAGTTGCATTTAAAAAACAGAATAAGTGGCAACATAGCAGTAAAGCACAGACAGTAAGATGCTATAATAAGACATATTCAATACAGTAGTGGGAGAATGTGTTGAAAAAATTAATTACTTTCCAACTACATTTGCTTAACAGAGTTTAAGGATATGATGTCTAGTAAAGGTCACAGACAATGTCATGAATTTCTGATTCACAAATTATTTGTGGAAATTCCCATTTCAGGATAAAAATATGAACACAAATATTTACTCAAGACAGAAAATGGGTAAAATTTATACTTAACAGGAAATTATTCTCAAGAGGAAAATCATTGTTATTGCTAAAGAACACTGGATCTCAAATTGCTATTTTCTGGTTCCAAAGTCACAGAGTCATCTGGGAACTGATTTTTCATTCCGTAATTGTAAGAGAATGTTAAACAACAATAACATATGACTATAAAACTAGTTCTTTTCAGTTACTTTCAGAAACTTCATATGTAGGTCTTAAACAGGAAATTATTCCAAAGTAAAACACTTAACTATAACCATTTTTTTTTTTCATAAACTCAAAGTCTCATACTGTTTAGAAACACTGGTGTAAGATTTCTGCTTTCAGCAATAAAAATATTTCAGATTCATTCCATAGCTACCGGGGCTTCCAGTGTTGAGACAGACTGTCCATGCAATTGCCTCTGAAAAAAGATTTTCAGGCTTAACTGGGCTTCTACTCAAACCAATTTATTTTCTTCAATGTTGTTGCCAGTTTTCCTGTATTTTAGAAAGCCACTGTTGACATCATTCAAACACTATTTTTTTCATAAACAAAAGCAGGGAAATTTGTGTATGGAATTTAATTTCACATAAGAAAATAAATCGTGGATATAGTAACAGAGCCTAAAATATGAAACTGTTGTCCTGCTACCTGAAATGATTGCAGCAAGCCATTTCTTATTCAAAAGGAAAAAAAATAAATTGTCTTAAATTTGGAATATCTGCTATTTTATGGATTTATTTTAGCTCAGTAAATAAATATATATTTAAAATGTAGTAATATTTACCAATAATAGTTTGATTCTAAAACAGTGAAGTAAAATTGACTAAATAATTTGTGCAGTCAGGAAGAAGCATGCCCTGGACAATTAATTAATGCACTTGAAATATTCTTATGAATACAAATTTATGGAATAGATAAAATATGTAATGCTTAGACCAGTCACCCAGGACATCAATTTTCATATCAAATTAAATTCTAAAATATCCCTCTCTCTATGTATACTTAAAATAAAGATACCATTGTCATCAGATTTCACACAAAAAAAAATCCAGGGCCTTGTAAGAACTTATTCACTAAAGCATTTTTCAGACATAAATATATAATAAAACAAAACAAGGCCATCATCACTGCCTTTATGCGGAGCTCTCGCACCTCAGCAATGCAAGCTGCATCTCCAGTTAGGATGCCTAGGGACATAATTTTGCTGCCTATGGGTTTAGAACTATGGGTTTAGAAACAGGAACATAATTATTTTACTAATCCTAACCAAAAAAACAAAAAATCAAAAAACAAAACAAACAAACAAACAAACAAAAAAAGACTTTTTAGTGTTTCTAAGCAGAATTACCCTCCAATTTTGCACAGCAAACGTGCCATGTCAGACTGATGCCTGTAGGGAGGTCGTGTACCTACCAGCAGAGAGCTCTTCCTGCAGGAACTCTCAAGCTTTTTTCAGGGTGGTGTAGGTCTTCTCCTCATTTGCCATGAGAAGGGAATAGTGAACATATTTAAACCTTTCAATCCATCTGAGTAATATTGAAAGGAAAACAATATTTTGGAAAATTAAAAAACCACCCTGGATAATAGAGATGATACAAGGTTGCTGCTAAGGCTAACTAATAGAATGATTTTATGCCTATGTCATTGAATTTGAACTTTTGAAGCAGTTGAACTTTATGAAGTCATTTTAAGTTGAAAACTGTTTTGCTTTGAGGTTTTTAATTTGTTTTGTTGGGTTTTTTTCCCTCTCATTAAGGCCAAGATCAACCAAGAAAGTTATATATTTCTTTACCAATTCTTTTTTTTTTTTTTCAACAGCAACTTATTCTTTTCCCCTAGTGTTTGGGGGAAGCTTTCTGAGGAGTGGAAGACTGGCCTCTATGCTAACTTTTCCCTGTGGTCACTTGACATTTTGGGTAGCCGTTTTCTCAGAGCATGCCATTCCACATCAGCTTTAGTGAGCTTCACATAATGGAACTGCTCTAAGCAGAGGACTGCACAACTGCAATAAAGCTCCTTGGTTTTGTTTTTGTTTTTTTTAATTTACCTGTGAAAGTGTGTTATTCTGAAACATTTCTGAGAGAAAAACTGGATCTTGATATGTTCATTCATATATTCAACAAATAACATCACAAAGAATATATATTTCACTACAAATTGCTTAATGTTATTTTATTCCTCTCTGTAATTGAATCAGTCATATAATACCTGTAGCTAATGATTGGTCTTAATGATTCTTATTTAATTAATACTGTCTTTGCCTAGGCTAATTCTGTATTTTTCCCTTGGGAAGCATAAACTATCAGAAATATTATATAAGGTACAGAACTTGTTTACAACAACTGTGAGTTCATTAGATACCTTTCGAGAATTTTATTTTATATTGTCCTGTGTGTTTTGCGGTTTTTTACCCACTTAGAAGACAAAGGTAAGTTGTCATTCACAGAAAGGAGGCATGCTGTTAGTAGGGTGTTCAGAACAGAGCAACAGCTTTGCATGGACTGTGGCACTCAACAAATAGCCAGACAGAGCCCCATCCATCCCACTAGAGTGCCTTCAACAGCAGTCAGTAGAGGAAAGTGCCTGGGAAAATAACAATATAAAAAGAGAACACAGAGGATAATTATTTTCTTAGTACAGGTTTCTTTACTTCAGGAATAGCCAGTATTTTCCTGAGACTGAATTCACAGTTGCAATTGATATTTATCCAAGTATGTAAAGTGCATGGATTTGCATAATACATCTTTAACCTCTGAAAGCCTGTGCAGAGTCAGATACTTAAGTACATAGAAACACATGGGAGGAAATAGATTTGGTCTTTTTTTCATCTTTGTTTCTAGATGCTGTATGCTTGCTTGGAAACATCAGTAATATGATTTCTAGAAGAGTTAACACAGGTTTAGCTCATACAATTTCAGAATTTATGCATAAAAATAATTTTTGAAAAAAAGTTATATTTAGTGAAAAGTTCAAGTGTAGTGTGCAGATTACCAGTATTGCATCCCAGATTAGTCTCAACACAAAGCAACAAGGTATTATTTGTAAAACACAGTTAACATTTTAATAAACGTCTATTTTCAAATGTCATGTTCTAAGGTTAAATTTATTGTTTCAGATTTATAGACTGACATTATTGCTTCAGGTTAGCAAGGATAGATGATTACCTTGTAATATCCATAATGATCTTTGATATTCCTGCCAGATAAATTTATATCTTCAGCCACTGAGGAACATCTCCGACGTCTCTCTTTTCCATTTCCCTATTATCGCTCTGGCTTTTTCTTATTGAAAAAAAAAAAAAAGTTTAAATGGGAGTTAGAAGAGAGGGAAAGGCAATTGCTTAGGAGTTAGGCACACTCAGATCACTTAAGGCACTGATGGCAGATTTTGTGCTGCAAGTCTTTCCCTCAACTGAACCATAGATAGCTTGGAATGAAATCAATGCTAACTTTTTTTTCTGTTTCCTTTATTCTTTAGGATTTCCTAGAGCTTGTTCAATTGTTTTAGGTTTGGAGAACGTTTCTGTCAGTTCAGAGATAATCTCTTAAGGAAATATATTTAGCTTTTATGAGACATGCACCTACCATGCTCTTTGAAAACAGATTTTAGACAACCGCAAGAAGTACTTGAATGCATTGTGCCAGCGGCATTTAAGGTGTTCAGTTCACTGGAATTTATGCTCTTTTTATATGAAGAAAAGTTATTTTATCTCCAACTCAAAGTGGATTTTTCTTTTTTATGGTTGCTTTTGTTACCTCAGAAATATTCGGTGACCTGTGGGTAGCACTATTCTAGTCAGGACTGGCTAGGATTTTGTTGATACCTGCCATGTACCTGCCTATTTTTGAAGCATTTAAAAGTCCTTAGAAGGCACCATGGGTTAATAGCTTCCAATACACTATTAAAATTAGAATATTAAAAGTTTGAGTTTAGTTATTTTTATCAACTTAAAATAGTAATTTTAGTTGATAACTTAAAATAAATTTTAATTAAAATATATTTCAAATAATACCTTTTAGAAACTAAGCAAGAGCACAAAAAAAAAGCAAGTAAAAACATTGAGTCAAAGCTGTATTGCATCACCATTGCAGAAAACATTATGATTTTTAAAATTATTATTTATTTATATTCATTACACTCCCAGGAGAAGAATTCTTATACAATAGTGGTTTTCAGTTCAGTTTCGATAGATAAAGTTGTAAAATATGCACATATTTAGAAAACCATTTACTTGTTTTTTCTTTCTCTCTTTTCCCTATCATCAAGCAGCAGAAATGACAGAAATTAGAACAATATTAAAGTGGTAGTTTCAGTTTAGGTTAAGTTATTTCTAGTATTTTATAGTCATGGCACTAGTCAGTTGTTTGTCATGTTAGTCAAAATCAGTAAATTACTATCCCAGCAGAAATGTTTTGTGTTTTATCTGATCTATGTTTCACATCTCTTCCTAACATTGTTAATTTTTTTGTGTGGTGTTTTTTTTTTTTCATTTTGATTTATCCAGCTTATACTAAAGAATATACAAAATATTGTTATTTTGGAATATAGATTTACTCTTATGCTGTCAGCAAGTCCAATGCTCTCCACCTCCACTGCTCTTGAGAGTGTTAAATGCCTGGTGTGATGGTAATTACCGAATTGCCATGTATCACACTACAGTAACTGTAAACAATTAACTCTGTCTGTGATATTATTTGCCATAGAAGCCTATAAGTTGCTCTTAGGAAAAAAAAAAAAATAGTGTTAATATGCAATACTGAAAAAAAAGGACCAGTGCAAATCCAGCCCAGGATTTTATGGAGTTCATGCAACACGCATAGCAGAAGGTAAAGAGGTATTTTATGTTACACATAAAAAAATGTATTGACTGGGTATTGAACAGGAACTATGAAACTGGAACTATTTGCTGATGGAGACAGGTTTGGGCTGGCCAAAGCAGAGGGAGACAGAATGGAGCTAATTAAGATCATATCTGTCCTAGAAGTAGGTCACTGACTCTGCCCATTTACTAGTTACTGGAAAGCAGTCATGAAGGAAAACGTGAGTTGAAGAAGAGGAGTAAAAATATGATCGGTAGAACACCCAAGCATCTGACATTTTGCCCTCAGAGATGTACAAAGCAGGTACCTGCCTGCCTGTCTACAGACAGCTGATGTGAGCAGCAAGAATTAATGCAACAGGCGTGTCCACCAGAGTCAAGAGGAAAATTTTATGGCTGCGGCAAAGATGTCAAATCCTGTTTGGTTTGTTGTCTTTCCATAGAATCAGCACACAGAGTACACATTCTTGGGGCAATGTGCCACTACGTTTGTTGCAACCTAAGATGACATGAGCATTTCAGGCGTGGGCTTATGTAGTAAACTAACCTGGAAATAGCTGCCAAAGGAAAAAGTTATGGCCAAACACCGAGGAAATAGAAACATAGCTGAAAGGCAAGTGCAGGACAAAGACTTGACCAAGGGTTGAACAGAAAGAATAAACCTGAAGATATTTACTTTTCTGTTTAGTCAGTGTATACTGAACGGGCTACATTAAGCAGCGCATGTTATTATGTATCAAATATTTATACATGAAGCTGGGTTCTGTCCTGTCAACTCGGTATCAGGTGTCCATGCCATTCGTGCCAAGTCTGTGGTCAGAGACAAAAAGTAAAAATACAGGTAAAAGTATCTTGGGAAGCAATTTATTCACCCACTGATAACTGATGTGAAATAGCTATGAGGAGTTATGAGTAACCAACTTATTTCTTCTCACACCAGCTTCTCACCATAATTCTGTTCTGTTTGAGATCAGCTAGTGTATACAGTGTAAGCATGATACATTGTTGCCTATTATTTAACATTTGTCCTACACTGTTCCTTATGGAACGTTTCAGATGCAGCTCAGGGACATAGTGGAGTCACCACCCTTGGAGGCGCATAAGGAAAGACTGGATGTGGCACTTAGTACCATGGCTCATGGTTGAATTCAATGATCTCAGACGTCTTTTCCGAACAAATTGGTTCTAAGATTCTCTTTTGCTGAAGGTAATTACGATATTTCAAAATATCCAACCAAATCAATGTATACCAATTATTTCGAAGGAACCCAAAAATATTTTGAACTTATATTTTCAACTGACTTGCATTTCACTGAGTTAAAAATGTTTGTATTATGAATGATTCAAAGTGGTGTACAAATCATGAACAAAACTAAGGACTGAGGAAAAAAATGACTGAAGCATCTCACATAGAACAAACCACTAGAAATAGCAGCATAAACTATAAAGAGATAGATCTTAAAAAAAAAAAAGGCATAAAGAAAAAGAAGGAAATTTTTATTTCTTTTATTCATCTTACTTCACATCATGTGCCAACTATTGCTATTTTATATTGGAGTGTGTCATGCTTGATAATGAAGTACACAAGAAATAGACACTCCTATTTCTACATCCTTTTTCTCTCTGTTCTTGATCAAGAGTCACTTCACAGATTGTAAATTTTTTCTCATAATTTCAGTGTCTGTACTAATACGTAGAAATATGACTGAAGTTTACTTCTGGCTCATCGTGGCTAAGAAAAATTTTGCACTCTTAAATTCACAGCAGGATCAGTAGTCAAAGCACTATATAATAATATACTATACTGGCCTTTAACATAAAAACTTTCATTTTTACAGAAGAGACTTCATGGCAGATTTCCTGAATATCCATAATGGGACTTTTTCCGTACTATTTCAACTAGAACAGACAACAGGGACACTTTTACATTTAAATGTACAGTACATTAGAGTTATTTATTGTCAAATTTGACTTATTTCCCTACAGAGAAAAAGTTCAAGGACCATTTAGCTTTCTGTAGTATAAAAAAAGAATCAGCTATATTTTCCAGGGCTCCAGATATCCTTTACCTAACAATGAAAGTGTCTCAGCTGTGAAAGTTTTTTTGCTAGAAGATGAGGATGAGATACCATGAGATATTAGTATAAGAAATGTTTTTGATAGAGCTTTCTTACAAAGATTCTACTGGGAAATTCATAGGCATAGTGTGAATAGGCTATAACAGTCTGCATCAATAGATCAAAGAAGGCCAAAACACTTCTGCTTCTTGATTTACTTTGTCAGTCAGATATCATTAAAGATATTGACCACCAAAGTAAGCAGTGTCATAAATAAAATCTGAATTTTTTCTCATTCTCCTTTTCAATAAAAATATTGGCTTAAGAGAATGTCATCATTGTCACTGTTACTAGAGGGAGGAGTGATTAATGGTAATGCTAACGAACAGAACCATTCACTAATAGGTATATATATATATATATATATATATATATATATAGGTATAATACTATAAAGAAAGACCTTCCTTTTCCATGAAAAAAAAAAAAAAGAGTGGGAATTTATACCTATACGAAAATTTATGTAAAATTAAAGATCCGAAATAATTCATCAATGTAAAATCAACCAAAAAATACTTAATATATCAGCAATATTAGGTTGGAAATAACTGACAGCAAAGGCCAAAATGTGACCCATTAGTTTTCTTATGAAAATCACATCATTTTTAAATCTTAACATAAATGCCAAAATTTATATCCTTATTCTTTCCATAACTATAAAACACAAAAATATAAGCATGCATTCCCAAGATGCACTTCCAAGTTGGGATGAAGTGGTGATCCCCTTGGAATGAGGGCAAAACCTGCTACTGTGGCCAAATGATTGCAAGTAGCAGCATATGGCACACAGGTTTCTGGTAGGAAAAGACAACCAGTTAAACAAGCACAGTAATTACAGTCTTTTCATTCTCAGCATACAATTTCTTTTTTGAAGAAAATGTTAGGTACCAAAAAACCCCATATTATTAGAAAGGTAGTATGGCACAAGCAAAGGAATACTGTCCAGGAATGAAAGAGGGGGAACATTCCTCAATTTGGACTACTCTTCTGAGATGATCACATTCCTCTCTCTAGCATGAATCCTACCAAAAACATAGCTAGGACCAGGTAAAATACAAAGAAACCCCAAACCAGTTGATCTATCAAATTTCCATTCATGGAGGCCTGGGAGAATACTACCTTCAGAGAATGTGTTAGGCAGAATATTGTTCAAGACTGAGGAAAGAACATATTATTTTACACATGCTTGATCTCTTCATTCATATGAAAATATGGAAATTCATCATAAAAGGTTTCTTTTAACATGCCATACATGGATATAAAATCTGTTTGAGGCTAGTCCCTTTCTAATAGAAAATCTCTTAAACATAGCCCTACTAACATCGATAAAGCAGAAAACAATCAAATAAAAAGGAAATCAATGAGGAATCTATAGGATTTTTTCGTATAAAACACTAAGTTACATAGCTCATATCCTCTCATTACAAATAAATGCAAAATTAAAAATATAAAAACAATTTTAAAAATAAATTCTCAGATTTCTCAGAGCATAACTTTCCATGTTATGCTTTAACAGATTTTTGCTTTATAACTACTTGTTTCATTTTTCTTGTGTTGTGCCTTTCTTCAAGGAAAATCTACCCAAGAATGTAAAGAATTCCTAGAACTGTAATCACCTTAGTAGCTATATAAATTGAAAAAATAAAATAATTAAAGCTAGTGGAGATACAGTGAAAATTAGAAACTCTTTATGGAAGCCAAAGGAAAGAACCTAGAGGAAGAACACAGAACAAACCTACTTGATATTGCAATACAGAAACTAATAATGCTATCTTCCATACCTTTTACATGGGCAGAATGCCTGAAATTCTTCACACAGTTATTGTGAAGATTTGTCATACATTTTTCTGTTCCTTATTGCAATACTTAAGAAATATTTTGAATTTTCAAAAACAAATGGCAATGGATTGATGGTCTCCTCAACTAAGAGGACATTTTGCAAAACACAAGTGAAAAAATTAATAGTCCAGTTAATTATAAAAATGGACAATGTGACAGAACACAGTTACTTTTTTGTTTTGGTATTGCAGAAATTAATTTTAAAAAACTAAAAACAAAATTTAAGGTCAGAGTGTTCATTTGCTTCTCTTTTGATCTGAGAACGTACAATTAGTGCATAGCTTCAATAAAATCCTTCCTCACTCCTGCCCATAATTCCATGCATCGATTTGGTCATCTGTACAATTATTAAAGATAAAAAGTAATTTGAAAAACTGGGGAGGAAGTGAGAGAAGAGAAAATGTTTTCCTTAGCCATTCAGTTATATTAAAGTTCTAGGAATATATGTATATATATACACACACACACACACACACAAACTTAGTTTTCTATGCTATTATCAATGGAGCATTTAATTTGTATTCTTAAAATGTTTATGATTTTGCTGCTTTCAATATTAGCAAAGACATGCTCAATCTTTTGGTAAACAGAAAATAAAATCTAAACTAACTCCAGGAAGCCTTTTTACATTTAACTATTATAAACCACTTGAAAACATACTGTCTGGAAATAACAGCATTAGGAAATTAGTGTCTCTGAATTTCACTCAGAGCTCTCAGTCCTTTCTCAGTCAATACAGTAGAGAATTAAAGCTATCTAAGCAGGCCAGTTTCTTTTGACTTCATCTTTCTCTGATTTCAAATGCAGAATGGACAAACTCAATTACTATTAAGAAAAAAAGTTTAAAAAATCAGTCTTAGATGGTCTT
The DNA here is from genome assembly GCA_037013685.1 of Acridotheres tristis. Taxonomy (NCBI): domain Eukaryota; kingdom Metazoa; phylum Chordata; class Aves; order Passeriformes; family Sturnidae; genus Acridotheres; species Acridotheres tristis. The sequence goes on along the minus strand of CM072886.1, from coordinate 95,369,488 downwards.
TACTGTTGTTCCTCAGAAAGTTTTCATAAAGAAATTAAGGAATGATAATACTTTCATCTTTTAAAAATACAGGAAAATAATGTTGAAACAAATCGAAACTTGAAGCCAGTGTAACAGATGATGGAAATACTAGAATGAAAATTATTGGAAAAAATCCTACAAAGAAATAATAAATGACAAAATATCTACAAAGGGGAAAATTGATAATAAAACTATCGTAACTAATTTAATAAATATTTCTTACCATTATTTTGATGTATTTTTATCATGAATCATAAACTTCATGAAAGGTGGAGTTTTTTGTAGTTCTAAATAGAATTGTGTGATACACAGGCTCTGATAGAAGAGTGTGTTGCTTCAAAAAATGAAATATTAAAAGTAAAATATTTTTAAAATTTAGTCTTCCCCAATAAGCTTTTATTAATGAGAAAATGACTTTATTATTTTAAATATTCTTCTCTTCAAAATACAAAAAGTGAATGTGTTCAAAAGCGGAAACTGTATATTAGACATCCTCATAAAATGTTGAATTGGAAGGAGGTTAAAATAACCCAGTAGCAACAGATGATTGTTAGAATCTGATCACACATTCCATGTAAAGAATAAAGAAAAAAAAGGAAAAAGCCAGAAGAAAATAACAATGCTATAACCAGTGAGCATTAGTAGTATTGATTGGAAAAAGGAATCAAAGCAATTTTCCAGCGCCATTACTCTTCCTTGAGTGGAGCGAAATCATATTTGATCTAGGAATATGAGTGAATAATTAAACAGGAGACTTTTCAAGCAAGGTTCTTAATATGATTTAAAAAGTAAGAACTTTTAAAAATTGAGTGTAGGGGAATATTCATCACATCTTCTTTTGTGTCTTTCACAGAGAATTTTTTTCTTCGCATCTTCCACATAAAGCATTGAAGGAAAAAGGTGTCTATGGGAAGACACCCAGAAATTACCATAAGTGCATTGTTAAAAGACAGGTAAATTTCCTGGCTGTTCTTTGAGCAGTAGTACAGTACAATTTGTTCTAAATCAGTGACATGCTGATGAAAGGAGTTGATTGAACCATTATCAGACTATGTTGTTTAAATTTATGAGCTGTTTTATGGAGATGAGTTTCTGAATTTCCTGTTTGCTGGTTTGCTGGCACTGCTGAAGTGATTCCTCATTTCTTTACATTGTTGTTGAATTTAATAGAGGAGGGAAGAAGTCAGTGGGAATAAATTACCAAGAAAATAAAAATGCTTGGAAGGAAGGAAGGAAGGAAGGAAGGAAGGAAGGAAGGAAGGAAGGAAGGAAGGAAGGAAGGAAGGAAGGAAGGAAGGAAGGAAGGAAGGAAGGAAGGAGGGAAGGAAGGAGGGAAGGGGGAAGGAAGGAAGGAAGGAAGGAAGGAAGGAAGGAAGGAAGGAAGGAAGGAAGGAAGGAAGGAAGGAAGGAAGGAAGGAAGGAAGGAAGGAAGGAAGGAAGGAAGGAAGGAAGGAAGGAAGGAAGGAAGGAAGGAAGGAAGGAAGGAAGGAAGGAAGGAAGGAAGGAAGGAAGGAAGGAAGGAAGGAAGGAAGGAAGGAAGGAAGGAAGGAAGGCTTAGACCAGATTGCCATTTAGATAAATACATTTTTGAAGCCTGCAATACATTTTCCTCTCTCAAAAACCTTAGAATTATCTTTCTCCTTGTATTTTTGTGCATGAACAGCTAGGGTTTAATTTTCAAAGAACAATATGGTCTTTGATCTATCACTTTACTCCAAGAAATTCAAACTAGGTCAAAACTTGACCACTGCTTTTTTAATTTTGTGCTATTTTTTTTTTTTTTTTGTTATTGTTCCTGTATATTATCTTTGATTTTACAAATACAAGAGTCTCAGGCACACTTTTTCTATGCTGCTGACCAAGTAGAGTTCAAACATGAAGCCAAATTAGGTTTTCTGCATTGGACAACCATTTCATTCATTCCATACAACAAAACTGAGAAGCAACATATAGACACTGCAATAATGAAGGGGTTTGGGTTCAGTCACAAATTTGAATTTGAATCTGGATGACAGGCCTCCACTTATTTCCTCTTGTGCCTTTATTCCTTTTTAGCCTTAAATCTTGGAAAAATAAAAAGCACACAGAACAGGGGCATTATACAGAAAATGTCAGAATTTGAGTACTGTATCTGCTGTAGAATAAAACTTAATAACAGTATGGCAATTGTAGTGCCCTCTGACTAGTAGACTATGGCTTGCCACACAATCTCATTTAGAATGTAAAAGAAAAGCTGCAGAACCTGAAAACCTTTGTCAAAATTTTCAGAGTGAGAAATGGTAGGAAGACAGTAACATTCAATGTAAAATGAGGTGTCTTTTTTCCCCCCAAATTTTATCTGAAACCATAGTACAGAATCAATTTAATTCTGTAAGGTTAAAAGTCAGGCTCTTTTCTTTCTCTAGCTTTCTCTTAGTTCAAAGTCCCTTGAGATATTATTTTTCTTTTCAGAATTTTATGCCTCACTTTTTTTTCCCTCCCCCTTCAAGAAGTCATTCTGTTAAAAAATGTAACAATGAGAAACACTTATTTCTTCTTCCTAGGTCAAGGGTTTGCAACCACATTGACATAAAAAACAATTAACTTTTGTGTGGCTGCTTATCTCTAACTTGTGAGTCCATCTAACCATCAAACACAGAAACTACCAATATGCAATACCATCCCCAGTGCACTCTTGTTAGACCATGATGACAACTTTGTAGTCATTAGTGGAATCTTGTGCACAACTATTTCCTTCACTGAGTAAAGAAAAAAAAGGCTCAGAGAAAATAATATAGAGAACAGAACAGAGAGTACATTCCCATCTACAACCTCCTGGTTTTCTGTGTCCAATGATTACATAAAAATATATTAAAAATACACATGCTATAAAAATAAAATCAGTGTTATTTTGTTATGCATTAACATTTGCTATGTATCAGTTTTCTGTAAGAGAGCAATTTGACTTTTTTTTTCACATAGTTCATTAGCAACTGTATTCTAATGTCATCCTTATATAAATATATTGAGTTTATGTAAAACTGAAAGTAAATTTTACTTTCTGTCTAATAGCTTGAGGAGATAATTTTTCTGCTCTACATTTATTGTTTAAATATGGATCATGTCATAATCAAAAACAAACTTTTACTCAGATGAAGATCTGGATGCTGATCCAACATATGAAAAAAAAATGGACTCTAATGAACTTTTATTAACTAGCTCATTCTCTAACTCGTTCATTCTCATTTCAATCACTGTAACTCAAAATTTTTATTCAAATGGTTTCTCAGTCTCATTTCTCTCTTCTCTGGTGATTATTTTACTTGTGATACCACAGCCTAATTTAAGACAACAGACTGTTCTCACTAGATGATCATATCAGAATCTTAATCCTTTGGATTCTATTGCCAGAGGTTCAACTACTATAGTAAAAAAAACAAAACAAAAAAAAAAACACCAACAACAAAGAAAACAAAAAAAAAAAAACCCAAACAAAAAAAAACCCAAAACTTTGGCCATCTAATAAACAAATAGGAAATTACAGACAGAAAAAAAAATTATTGTGGCAATATTGGTTCAAAATTACTATTATTCTTTGCTATATATGTATGTAATATCTCTATTTAGACTTTGAATCTCTCTGGCTAAAAACACGTCTACATAACTGGATGTATTGAAAGCTTAGATATAATTAAGGAGATAGATATATATATATATATCTATATACATATATAGATATATATATATATATCCTTTTCTTTCCTGGTAGGAAGAAGATGAAAGATGAAAGTGAATAAAAGAAGAAGAAAGAAACAGAATCATTTTCATTATAATGCAGAAAGATTACTGTATTTGAAAGACTTAGTGTCTTCCCTGACAGTATTCCAAATCCTTGCATACCTATTTTCTTACAACCCTATTTTCTCTCCTAATATTGGTTCTGAGTACAGGGGCTGAAATAGCAAATACTGGTAAGACCGGCTGCTCTTCAAGTAGGTTTACTTCTGGAATTTGTTTTTTCCAAAATCTTGGATGATAATTTCAAATGTGACAGTTAACAAGAGGAAGAATAATTATTCAGAGTTAAATAACTGTGAGGATGAGATTTTTCCTGGACTTTGCTGAGGTTGAACAGGCATATGTTTTTTTTTGTTTCACAGTGCAAGTCCTTCATCCTCAGACTACTGAATGATACAGCTCTGTCTGTGTTAATGCACATTAAGTGGGATATCTAGGAGGGAAGGAAAAACTATACACTACCCCACCACAAACCAAGCTGTGCCATGCACACTGTGTCTCTGTCAGATCCATAACAAACATGTCCAGGGTATTCCAGCTCTTTGCACCCTCATGATTTGTCATCATGGAGGGTGGTGTCATCTATTGCAGAACGAGTCCTTTACAGGATCATTAAGGCGCTTCATTTATGGTCAGGAAGGTATGAATGCCCTTTTTTTGCATTTAACCAAACATAAATTCCAAATGTATATTTTCCCTGAGTGACTGACAACAAGAATTTGGTTAAGATAATGGCTTTTAACTACTTGTAATGATGCCTGAGGAGCTGGAACAGAGGCTACGCACAGAGTTAAGGAGAATAAAATGGGTATTTATTGAGAGGCCTACAAAAGTCTTACAAAAGCCACACCCTAGCAATATAAGTGCCACAGTTGTGACCCCTGCCTGGATGGCTCCAAGATGGAAGCAAAGGAGGAGGTTGGTCACAAAATCTTACACTTTTATAGGTTCTGGTTAATTTGCATGAACCCAGCCTCCACCTTTCCACGTAGTTTGTGCTTAGGGCCTGAAATTTGGAGAAATTGTCCTTGAGTTCTTAACTAGAATAGGACTGTTTTGTGTTCATCACCCTAGCACATCAGAAAAGCACATCCAAGGAGAATAGGAAAACTTAAAACTAAAGGCATCAGTAATATACATTATCCAGGGACTCACTGATACTTCAATAGTCTGAGCAAATGTTCTCAGACTGTGACAGTATTTTTGTGGCTCATATGGCTGATTCCTTTTAGAAGATTATTTATGTCAAGTTGGAGTTATGCTTTAGCATAGAGTATTTTATTCTGAGAATGAAATTATTAGACTGTATTTCAACTCCATTTATACATTTGTATATGGCCCATGTGCACATATGCTGTAAAATATCTTTGCATAGTTGTAAAATGTATATGTACATAGACAGCACCCAGAAGTGCAGATGGAGAGATCATAAAAGTTTTGATATATTTTCATTGTCCCTCCAGCTCCTCTTCCTATCAGCCATACAGTTATTCACTTATCAATCCTGCCACACTCAACTAACACGTTCTTGAAATTTTCAAGTGATCTCCCATCTTCCCCAGCACTTATTTCAAATGGAAGAACAGTGCTTTGCTATGCTTTATAAATGATTTTTCATCAAACTAATCTCTTGTAACAAGAGTTTGACAGTAAGTGTCAACAAAATAGTTAGTGCTTGCTCTTGAAACCTTTTGAAGTTTTCAACAAAATAAAAATGAGTTGAAGAGTCTTCAGTGTGTAGCACTGTTCAATAGGAAAATTATATTCTTAAGCTCTGACTTTAACAGCAGTTTCAAACTATTCTTCAAGAATTTCTCTTGAATAAGCTGTTTCTCTTTGGACACTTGTAATTCAGTAACAACAATAGAAAGAGTAATGCAAGCCTCTTACACTTCAGTTGTCTTGATGTTTTATTCACTTATCATCTCAAATTAAGACCCATATGTATTTTCAAAAAGGTTTTTCTTACATATTTTTTTCCTGATTTTGAAAAAAATGAAGTTGGTAAATTTTGCTTCTTCAAAATAATTTTTTTTCAAGTAGATTCATATTCTTTTTCCTCGGGACTCATTTTCTTCTTTGCTTCCCAAGTACTCTATTTTTATTCCAGTAACTTTCGTCTCCAGTCATTCAACTAGAGTTTAAATAGCTCCCTCTGACAAATAATATTGAAGTCTGTAAGAGTCATGGACAATTACAGAAGAGCATATGGTATAGCTGGATCATTGTAACTGTGTCTATTTGCAATGAAAGAAACTTTTAAGCAAAGAAGTGCATACTGGACAGTGTATAGATGTTTTGATCTCTTTTGCACAAAAATGCTGCCTATGGAATTGAGGTAGGTCAGCATTTGATCATACTCTGAATCTCCACTTTGTGACCTGTCACATCATTCCATATTAGTCAATTTTATATAGAGTAAAAATGTCCATTCATAGTCTCCTATTGTACACCATTAGGCTTTTCCTCAGTTACAGTGCTCCAGTTTCTAAAGTTTGTTGTTCAAATTGTACTTGTTTCTTTGCAAACAGTCATAAAATGACTTTGAACAGTGACTACTACAGGACTTTTAAAATAAATGTTGATGTTTGACACTGTTGTTTGCATATCCTAGTATTATGACTAAGTTCCTATGTTTTATGTAATGAAATGTAATGATTTGCTCTGCTATTGCCTCCCATGAATCAATAACAGATGATGCAGAATTAATACAGTATATAGTCTAGTTGAACACTTAAAAAAAGAAATAGGCCTTGAGCACTTTGGGACATAATCCAAATGGTTGGACTTTAAATCTGAAATAATTACACTGTAAAAGGCATTTTTCTCATAATTGAGATAAGCCCATAACTACAATTCAGTCTTATTATAAAATTATTCTCAAGAGGAAAAAAATTGATGTGGTTAAATAACATTGTCTAATATGGATTAAAAAAAAAAAAAAAGAAAATTGTGAATTTTCTTTCAGCACAGGAAATTGAATAAGCTTCAGTTTCAAATTATGTGATTACTTGTAAGAGTCTGAGAATTCCTGGGTGAAGCCTCATTAATTGGAAGCAGGTGGAAGTGAAATTCACTAGCAAGCAGTCTCCCTCATAGTTCTTAATGGTATAGATGTAGGTCACAGCCTAAATGTGCAGTGTAAGAAGAAACTGAAACACCCTTTTGAAGTCTTCAGAAATGGATTGCAAGCAAACAAGGTAGAAGAAAACTGATTGACCATGCATGAATTTAGAAAAAATGAAGGTGTGGAAAAGGCAGACATACTCTTTTTTTATCAGCATATGCTCATTGAGGGTGAAAACATGGGAATAGAATTTGTAGAATAGGTGAAGGGTGAATATCACCATTTACATTGAATCTTATTGTGCCTTCTATGTATTTGTGTAGATGTTGAACCTCCATGCACTTAAGGATTTCTCTTCCCAAATACACACTATTAATTTTTATTTGATTTTTCCTTTGATCACGACATAATCATGTATGAGGTGGAATAACTTCAAAGGTGATTGCAAAGAATATCCTGCTTACAATCTTTTCAGAACTATTAAAATAGCATTGTATAATATTTAGAGAAGGTAGAGGAGAAGGAAAACACAATGGTCTGGCAAATCACGACTGTGTATGTTTTTGCAAATAACTTGAAACTCAAGACTTAATATTTTTACTGTTGCACTCAAACTGTGGGGATACTTATAGCAATGGTAGTGTGTCATATGCTCTTTTTTACGCTTTGAGTTTCAAGAACAACTATTTCAAACATTAAAATAATACCTGCCTAGTGATGGAAAATGCTGCATAGATTATTAACTTTCAAGTAAACATTCAGAAAAAGAGAAAAGCAACTCAATAAAGTCATTACATAACACATAGCAGAGTTACATTTTTAGCAGGACCTATTTATTCAAAAATAGTAAAATTTTTCTTTCATTTGTCCAGCTCTGTAAAATAATATTTCAGTGCCTTTATGTAGGATCCAAATTTTATTTAAAGAAGTCCTGGACGACATGGAATCATAGATTTAACTAATTTAGAAGAGACCTTGAAGGTTTAACCACCTTGGAAAACCAGAGGCAAATAGTTCAAGTTGCTCAGGAGCTTTTCAGGTTATTTTTTATCTCTGAAGGTGTAGGCTTCACTGCCTTTCTTAGTCCCTGGTCCACTCTCAGATTGCACCAGCCTCATGAATAAAAATAAGTTATCTCTGCCTCTCCTTGTTTAAAAAGTGTTCCAGTCCCAATTGTCACAGTAGTCCTCCACTAGACTCACTGTAGTGTGAAAGCGTCTTTTCTTGTATTGTACCTAAAGTAAGGAAGAACAGCACTCTGGAGGCTGCTGGCATTCAGCTTGTGGTTTACCAAGACTATCAGGTTCTGCAAAGGTCTTTCTGAGGCTTGTAGAGTTACTCTGTCGCAGCCTACTTGTAGTTATTTCAAACCAGAAGTTTCCATCAGTCGTTGTTGAACTTCAGGGTGTAGTTTCTATCAGCCTGCTTCACCAGGTTCCAGGTTGCTCTGCAGCAGCCCTACCCTATAGAATGTTGATCACTCTTTCTCCCATCCACAATCCATATACAGTTTGGTGTCAAAAATTAAAAATTCTTTATGGTGCACTCTGTCTCTCCAGCTGTGTCATGATTAGAGACACTGAGCAGTACTGAGTCCTGAGGAACACAGTTTATAACTTAACACACGTTTGACTATACCATTCGTTGACTTCAGGCGTTGGAGCCCAATAATTTAGCACATTTTTACTGCCTTTGGCAGGCAACCTTCCCAAACTGTATTTGACTGGCAGTAAAGATAGAATGGGAGATCAAGTCAGGGCAAACAATATCTGCTCCTCTCCATTCACAGACGCAGTCATCTCATTGTAGAGTGTTACTGGGTTAGTTAGGCACAAGCTGCTGGTTGTTCCTAATCACCTTCTCTTCCTCTGGGTACCACCAATGCACAGCTTTTAAATGGATGCATTCCATTTTTTTTTTTTGGCTCATATTTATCACATCACCTTTAGTTCTCTGCATCTCCTTTCATACCTTTTTTGAAAATGATATTAAGGTGTTCTCAAATATATACTTTAGAGAAAAATTGTTAGTACAAAAAAAAGCTGTATTAAATAAATAAATCATATATTTATACTGCAACAAGACAAATATACCTTAAATATGTGGTATAATAATCTCTCTTAGTACTGGTCAGCACCTACTTTGAGCATTTACTTGCTAATGTGTGGTGCTGAAGTAGTTCCTAAATATTCTGACAGAATCCAATCTGAAAACAAGAAACAATTTATACACCTAAAAACATTAGTCAAGCCTATTGAGTGTATCCAACTGGAAAAGTTTCCTCTCAATGCTAAGTATAACAATGCATCCAACATAATTAATCATCTTCAAATACCTTGATACCAGAATGCAAATGTAAAAAACAAACCTAAATAATTAAGCCTATCAGCATACTCTTTCGATTGGATTAACATAAGGAAAAAATTTATTGTGGTTATAAGTTCATTTTTTTTTTTTTTAATTACACACAGATTTGTTTCAGATTATTCAAAAAAACATTTTTTTAAATCTTTTATAGCTCAAAGAGTTATATATTGCAAATAAAAATTAATAAGTATAGATTAATAGAGTATAACATGCGAACATCACAATATCTTCATTCAAAGAATAAAATATAGAGGCTAACCTCCATATAGAGCATCTAAGTGTCCTATTCAAAGTGCTGGCTTACATCAATAGAAAATCTGCCTAGAGAATTAGTACAGCTTGTAACAACTGAGAGCCTCCCCGTTGGTGATCGAATTCCTGCTTGGTCGCATGGTATCTTTAATTGCGAGGGGAAATTTTCAATTCCTAAATACTTATCAACAGTTTTACATATATTCACACATACTGAAGGTGAGTGAACCCATAGAAACCAACTTTTATTTTTAAAATCTTTAAAGTCATGTATCTCTCTATGCACTGTTTTACTTTGTTCTCTGAAACAGGTGTTATTAAGTGCATATCTAAATAGTGTTTTCAGTCTGGAACAATTTTTACTTTTGCTGACATTTTATATTGTGGAAATGATTCAGAATATAGCATGAACAGAATATTGCACCAAGATGCACCAAAATGCTCATTTAGTCTCATCACTGAGTGAAGGAAGATTCCAGGTGCTGGGAACTGATAGAATGAAGTTATGAACTCCAATATTTTTTCAATCATTCTTTCCTAAGAAGCGAAGTAATATATATACTGAATTATAAATGCCAAGTAAAGAATGATGATGAATTGTTTGTTTGTTTTCTGCCCTATAACTTTTTGTCTGCTCTTAGTAAATGCGAAAAAGTACAGTATATTACAGTTAATTTAATATGTAGGAATTGTTTCTGTAGCACGTAATGTACAAGATGTTCTGCCAGCAAAGGAGGGTGATATGAGAGCCCCTGGGGGATCCAAATGTTTTCTACTTAATTTTTGTTCTTTTTTGATGTCTCAATCCTTGTTTGAAATGTACTGAAATGTATTGCAAGTAATTTTCAGGCTGTTTGTGTGTCATACTTAAGAATATTTTGGAACGGAATTTAGAATGCAATATCCCAAACTCCTACTGATACAACCATAATCCTCTGAGTTCTGCAAGTCACTAATTCTGTCATTAGAACCAGCTGTGGACATCTAAATGTCAAAAAATTGGATTCTGTCCATGCAGCTTATAATGAAACATCAAACTATTTTTATAGCTTATACTATAAGTTTATCAGCTCTTTTGAAAGACTTTGTTTTAATCCAAAGGTTTTCCATCAGTGTACACATACATATTTTTCTATAGGTGTATATATAGGACAGTTTTCAATTCAGTCATATCTCTGGATATTCTTATTGCTATTTAAATAATTATAAATTACACTATGATTGTGACGAAACAAACATTTTTGAAAAGCTTAGAAAAATATAAATTTTAAATGCAGCGCATCAATGCTGTTTGAGGAACCAGGAGGTTTCCATTTGGGAAATCACAAGACAGATTTTTTGAATATACTTGTCTTGGTATTAGAGAAAGCACTGGGGTCTTGATATCAGGAAAGGGACTACATTGTATTTTTCTTTGGTCTATCTGATTTATAATTGTAAAAATATGAAATGATATGATATATCAATGATCATGATTCACCAGGTTCTACCTCTAAGAACCCACTTTCCTATAATTTTTTCCAAAGTTGTTATTCCCTGAGTTACTTTATGGGCAAAGAAGTTTAAACATTCCTATTTTAGTTTTAGAAGTTTGGGAAAAGATCTGATGGGTAGACTGCTGTAGGGCAAGGAACCCGGATATTCCCTATACTGAGCAGCAAAAAGAGACACACACAATTTGTTTCTGTATGCAGGGAAATGTTTAAACCGGAGAAGTTTAAACTGCATTTTAGACAAAACAAAAAGGTGTTTTATGATGAAACCTTCATAAACAAAAAATTTATCAACTTTTCCTCTTAGGTCTGTTCCTGCTCCAGAGGCAGTATGTTTGCTTTTTCTTTGCTTATTGACAGCTGTGAATTAAGTGTCTTCCTCAGGTCACTGAGGAGCTTAGTGGGCATGTCGGTTCTGTACTGGTCCTATGCAAAAACCTAGAAGGTTGTACATATTCTTCTGAACACCAGGAGCTTGTGGTCTCATGGCAAGGCAAGTTAGACTGAATGCTTTAGCTCAGCATTTCCACACATTAATGATGCTGTGGTATCTTTCACTAATAATAAATTTGAAATCATTAGGTTGGTAATGCAAAGTTTTAAGTAATACTGCAATATTTTTCAGTATTTCTTGACTTGAACTTTTGGCATGCACTCCAGGATTTAATTCCTGGTTAATGGTATTTCCAAGATTTGCAATTTTGTGCACCACAGAATATTTTAATATGGAAGTACTTCACCTACTCCAAATGAAGTTCAATTCCAAAATTAGGTTTCAAGTGCAAAGAAGAAGAACAGAAATTAGAACATCAAATTAATGTTCATTACAAGATCTTCACACAAATCAATGCCACTGACAAGTTTTGAGCAGAGTGAGAATGACAGGACTTCTGAAAGTCAAGCAATTAAATTAACTGGAAGAGATATATGAAGGAGTTTATACAACCCTTTCCAGTCCAATTGAAACCTCTAATGTTTATCTCTACCAGAAGAAGCACAGTTCACTTAGTTTATTTCAAAATCATGCATTTTTTACATACATTTTCTTCACTAAAATGCAGAATAGTTCATCTAAATATACAATTTATTTATTGACATGATCAGCCTTGTAAAAAGTTACTAATATTTAAATAAACTTATAAAAGTTGTAAGTAAATAAAAATTATCACAATGATTTTTCTCTCTACAAACAATTTCAGAAGATATTTCGGTGACCACATATATATAGCGGAAATAGCAAAATTAGAGTTGTAAGACAAAAGATTGAAAATCTAAAACAAGTATTCCTGAAATAACCTTGAGATTTATTATTAGTTTCTGCTGACTAGAATTATCATATTATAATTTCACTTCTGAATTTGTTTTGCATGTGTATATATTGCAATATATTTATTGCAAAATAAGAAATTTTGTATATTGTATGCTGTTAGATTTGCAAAGAGCTGTTGCTGTTACTAGGGCTTTACTCTAAGAAGGCTTTTTTTCATACATAAAAAATGATTCCTCATACAGGGCACACTGACATAGTGGCATATACATTAAAAAAGGTATATTTCTGTAATCTATTTCCCTGTGGCTGCTGATGGTACCCAGAACAGCCACCAAACCTTGTCCAGTTAGCTGTTCTCATGCCTTATTGACTGCCTACTGATAATGACTAGACTGTTTGTCCTCATTTTACTGATCACATCACTCTCTGGAGAATAAATTTATTGATTCTTTGATGACCCTTTTAATATTGCAATTACATTTCATGCTGTTTAACTTATTCACAGCTTCTGTTGATTGTCCATTTATTGATTTAATTCACTCAGCTAATTTTTAATCCTTTAACTTTGCCTGTTTAATTTCACTCCATTACCTGTGTATTTTACTTATAATGAGTTTTACAACCTAATTGACTCTGTACCTACATGATTTTCCCACTTAATTAATTGTGTGTTTATACAATTAATTGCATGGATTATACACCCCTAATTAATTGATTATTGCTTAATCACATAATTTCCTGGTGCTGAGCTGCAAAAAATTTGGTGGCCATAGTCCCCTTCTGCCAATGTTTGCCCACATTTAACCATGTCTCCCTTATTCTCCCTGCTTTTCTTCATCTATCACCATCTACTCTACCTTTTAATGCCTCCATTATTTCACTTTTACTTTTTTATTTTACCTAAATACTCATTACTCTCTAATACTGTCAGAACTTCTCTTTATGAATTCCATCATAAGCTTTAATTAAATTTTTTATTCAAATTTTGCTGCTTCTAATTAGAAGCTAGAGTATGCTTCTTCAAAGAATCTGGATTTAATCCCCGGTTATCATATATAATTCTTGATTAATCCCGGCAAATTAATTGAAATAATTCAGGAAAAACAAAACAAAACTGGAATAGATCATAGGCCTATGATAGCATAGTCAGGAATCCAAGTATTTTTCCATACAGGACTACCCAGAGGGCTATCTATTTACTACCATGAATCCTTAAAGAGAGCTAACATTATAGAAATGCTTCACTAAAAGTAATCTATACCACAGCTCTTCAAAAATTTTCTGAGAAAAGTAGATATGGCTTTGAATGTCTTGAGAAGAAGATGGGAGCTAAGCTTTTAAAGGTCTTATATTTTCTTTTTTTCCCCCTTTTTTTTCTTTCTACTCAAAGAATCATAACATCAATGCTTCCTTCCCTAATTTCAGAGATTTTCACAGTTATGCATCTCATTTCTGGACTGAACCTAGTCTTTGAAGCCCAAAGAGATGGAACTCCTTTATGTGTTGAAAGAACTCTACTTTATGTGCTGGCTGCTGCAAACAGAAAATGTCTTGATAATATGGATGGATTCTGTGGCCGTCCCTTTTGAGGTCTATGGTGTATAGACACAATATTTCATCCTTTCTGAACTACTTTAGTGCAACCAGGCAGAAGTTAAGAAATAACTAAGTAGACTTGTTAAGTGTCTCTGAACAGAAAGATTTTGCTGGGTTTAACTGAAGGGAAAGGATTTGATGGATAGAAGACTAAAATGACTCCTCCCTGATGCAACTGTGCTTCAAACACTTTTAAATTTCCCTCGCCTGCTGTAGTGGGCTCATTTATTTATGAAAGAGTAAAACTTCTAAATAGAAATATTGAACAGCTAGTGGCATGTCTTCCAAGTTACAGATTCTGCTATAAAATTAAGAGCTTTTTTTCCTAATTTAATTTAAAATTATTGTGAACAAATACAGCTGTACGACTTGGCAAAATATTGTTTCCCCCACATATAACATAGATAAAATAAACATTAAGTTATAGCATTGTGCCAAAAGGGATACATATACAAATCTTGTGTTATTGAGTCCAAAATACTGAATTGTTGCATTCTATTTTGTTCCATTGAAGGCAAAAATTATGGTAATGTGGGCAGACACAATTAATGTCCTAATTTAACATAGAAGAAATTAGACTAGGCTAAAGCAAAAGGTTAGAAACTATCCAAATAGAATTTTCGGTGTCTGGCGGGCTCTGTGAAATTTAACTTAGAATGCTTAGGGAGATGAAGTGTCTGAGTTAAGCTTAAAGTCATGTACTGTTATCTTTGAGAAAATGATGGAAGCTGAAGAATCAAGCTTTTGGAAAAACAGAGATACAGTGTTTAACTTTAAAAGGTGGAAAGCTGTAAATGCATAATCTTAAAGATAGTTTTCTCCATAGTGAAAGAAATAATTTAGAGACACCTAGAAGGCAATAAAGAGAAGTGTTAAGGAAAAACATTTCAAATAATCTTTTTTACTTTTCTTAAGAGGATAAAAGACTGTGGATTGAACAGTACAATGATATCATGCATATTAATATATAGTCTCCAAAGGAACACTTTTGAAAATGTGTCTCACATGATTGCATAAGCATATTAGAATTACATGTATTATTTGAAGTTACTACTTACTAGTATATTTTAAAAATAGATTTTAAATTACTTTGTAATTTATTTTTCCTGACAAACTGTGAGGGTACAGAAGAAGTTAGACTATCTCGTATTCTAAATCTGATATAACATTCAAAATGTCATGAATATTTCTAAAGACTTAGTGATATTTATATTAAATCTGCAGATGACAGTGAATCCATGTAGGCTTAGTGACAGGACTAGTCTTGAGAGAGATATCCATACATTGGAACAATAAGATAAAAAGTATAATTACAATAAGATTCAGTATCATATTTATTTAAATGGAAGGATTGAGAATGACTGACACCAGGTTGCCAAAAATTAATTTTAGGTCATAGTAGAGTTAAAGTTGATTATGTAACAATATTACCACAGTGTTATGAGAATGACAAATAAGATACTAGGTTATACAGAAAAACTATTTTTAAAATTGGCAATAATCTTAAAATCTTTTGGTTTTGTTTCTTTTAAAATAAAAAGTTAACTGAAGTTCTGTGACTAACTTGAGGTATAAACTTTCCAAGAAGGCCTAGAATAAGGTAACCAAAATCATCATACATCTACAGAAGACAGCTAAGGAAATCTTGTGAGATTAAATTTTTAAGTCTAGACAGAGTGAATCAAGGCTCTTAATTCTAGATCATAAACTGCTTTCATGTGCTCAACTGAGAGTCCAAGGAACTATGACTTTAGATTATACCTACGGAAATTTAGATTAGATTCAGAACAAATAAGGCTTGTGCCACTGTAGGCAATGCAAGGCTTGCTAAACCCTGACTATGATTCCTTTGGCAGAGTACAAAATTCAAATGACAGCCAGATGTGGTTATATGTTGAACAGGTGATGGACTATTATCACAAGATTCCTTCTTGATCAGATTGCCATAGAAAATACGTAAATTTTTCATCTTGCCATATTACTTGTCAATCTTGTATATGTTTATTTTTCCCATCTATGTTCCAGTTTTATAGATTAGAAATACAGAGAAAGACATTTTTATTCCAAATAATACTGGAATATTAAAGAAAATAAAATTCTATGATCTGGGACTCAGTTTAGTGCAATACATACTTTTAGTCTCACTAACTAAGAAAATTGTTGCTATTTTTCGATGACAAATGGTCATTATAATGGCAAAAAGTTGGAAGTGTTTTGTCAAGGAAATACTAGTCACTCAATGTAGTCTTCATTCTTCACTCAAGTGAAATAATAAAAACTACTTTTCACTTCTAATTTAATGGGGATTGTCAATTTTATGTTTGAGAATATATAGAGCAGACAGCCTGTGTAAAACATTTGCCTCCAGGCCAAAATTTGAAGTGCTTACTTTTTTCAGCTGACAACCAAATCACCATGATCTTTTGAAGAAGCAGTCTTACAGAAAATACCTGGGTACTAAACAAATGCTTTTTATATTTCCAAGATCAAACAGAGATAGGCAATATATTCTGAAAGTTTCAGAGACCTGTCCACATATTTTCTAGGCCTGTCTTTCCCAGCTATACTTCTGGTAAATCAGCAAAGCTTCACATTCTACATAAATGTCTGGAGAAATAAAATGACAAATCAAAGCCCTAGGAGATAAATTAGGCAAGAGAAGGGCTGGAGTTTTTCTTGCCCACAGTCTCACAGAGACTAGGGCACAAATGCAAGCTCAGAAAGTATAAAGACAGCTACAAAGACCCAAAACACATTTAGGGAAAGTGGGAAAATACCCTTGCATTTTCTCATGTAGCGACGTTCCTCCCAGGACCTGCATGCAAATAAGCATGTTAAATACACTTATTTCTAGTTAATTCAAAAAAGCTTGGAATTTGCCTTTGAACGATGCTGAAATCTTTGCTCAAAAAAATGGAAAACCTTCAGGATCTCTTTATAACTACTTAAAAAGTCCTAAGTAGTTTGGATTCAAAGTACAAATCCATGCAAGCTC
This sequence comes from Acridotheres tristis, assembly GCA_037013685.1. NCBI lineage: Eukaryota > Metazoa > Chordata > Aves > Passeriformes > Sturnidae > Acridotheres > Acridotheres tristis. Next base: position 95,352,650 of record CM072886.1, on the reverse strand, counting down.
ATATAGAGTTTTGGTTCTTTGTAGCTAGCAGAAAGTGTTGTCAGATTATGAGATGGAAACAGCTATCAGAGTTTTCAGCACACAGAGACCTGAGATAAAAACAAAACACAGTATTGTCATTTTGTAGCAGCTTTAATCATGCACAACAGTTTGTTCTAATGAATATGTATGAGACACTGATGAACATGAATGATTGATATTTATGATTTGCAAAGTGAAGAAGCTTATCTATATGCAGATTAAGTACCTCCAAGAAAACTATTCTTCCTTTTCTCCCTCCTGTTTTGGCAAAATTCCTGCACCACTGAGCGTTCAAAACTTGTATCTTTCCTGTCAAAACAGCTTAAAGCTCATAAGAAAAAAAAAAAAATCTCATCTATTCTCTTCAAATATTTTACTCCAAGTTTTCTCAGAGTAATTTGAAAGAATACATAAAAATTGCTATGCTGAATGTTATTTTAAGGTATTTAGGAAATAAAGTGAGCAAGGGACAAATGAAGTATGACTGGTTTACTTTATATTAATGTAAATATATTTAACAGACCTAATATTGGACAGAAGTACTATTCAAAAGTATTGTGAATTAACTGTACCAGTTATGATAATGAATATACATATATGGGCTTTAAACTATTGGTTAAAGACACCCAGCCTTGGAGAAAATGAGCCGTTCTCAGTGCAACCTGAAATTTCCCTTACACCATATTGATCCATAAAAAGCATAAAATTTAGTCTCTGAAAAGCCCCTGAGTTTTGCATATTTTACACAGTACAAAATGACAAATATTTTTAAATCTTGGTCAGTGGTATTTTCCATGTGATTTAGATCTTAAGTTGCCTCTCACACAAGTGCTGCAATTAACATACATTGCCAAGGTCTGTCTATTATTGCATGTTAGAATAAAAAATGAGAATTCTATTGAAATATTAAAATCATAAAGGCTTGTATTTCATTTAATGCATGATATACAACAGAAGAAGTACTAGAGACAGCAGTAAAAAAGTACTCAATAATACCATGCTTTCTTTTGGGAATTTAAAATAAATTATACCTTGTCTATACAAACAAGGAAATACTTTTTAAGCACATACAATGGTAAATATTCTTAAATGACATCATAATAGTAGTTCATTACCTCTTAGCATCTTTTAAATGCCAGCTGCCTCATGGTTTCAGAATTTCAAGGCACATTCAGCTTCAGGAAGCTGGATTAATAATGTAATGACACAATTAAGATGAAAAGAAAGGGACCTACTGTTCCGGTGATAGATACGATGCATGAGATTTTGCTGTGCCAATATGTTCTCAAGATGGACAAGTATTTCTTAAAAAAAAAAAGTACTATGTCCTTAAAGTGTATTTTGCCTTAACCATGTCCTACAAATTCATCTAGATACCTGAATTGGTTTCCAGGGCCACTTATCCTAAAAATTAGGCATTTCATTTAGATCCATGTTCTGCTCCAGATCTATGAATGAACTTTATAGAAATGAAATAATGTGTGAATGTCCAGAAAGTGTCCATTTATAGCTGCGAGCTTTGATGGAAAACTTTACAGGCTTCTTCAAATATAATCAACAGATATTCCTTCTAAATATGGTGGATGTTAAAGCAAGATTTCTTTTACTGAGTGAACAGCTTTTGGTTATCTTTTAGACCTTTTAGTCCTCAGGTGCAGATTTAATGTTGCTACTATTGGCTGAATAATTCCATCTCAAAAAAAAAACCCATAAGAGTCCCTTCTGAGAGGCAATTTTGAGCTCCTGGGGTTTACCTGGATTATGGTCTAAGAAATCTTGTACTGGTCATTAGTGACAAACGTTGAAGTTTGAAGAAGTGTAAGGAAAATTATTAGAAGCACAAAAGGAAAAAAAGGGCATGAACAAAAGTTAACAAAAGCAACCAGAGCAGTCAAAACTCAATTATCATTAGAGCAAAGAAAGTAGGATGGAGAACTGAAAAAGAGGGAAGAAGGAGTTCTATTTGTTACTGGTAATGACCTAGTTAAAATTTCCATACATTGTATTCAGTACAAGAGTTGCAATATTCTATTACACTGAAATGTCACCTGCTTTAATTAAAAAAATAAATTAAGAGCCCACAATTTTTTTAGACCAATACCTCTGTTATACCATGATGAAACAATGTTATTGTAATCTTCTAAAGCTGATTGTAATTAAATTAATATACATTACATTAACAGTAATTTAACACTCTAGACCTGGACTTTGTTACAGGAGTGATCTTCCATACTAATGATAATTTGCTTTAAAAATTTTAAATATTAATATAGAATGAATTAATATAGAATAAATGTTAAAGAAGATATGTTTTCAATCTATTTGATGGGAAATATCAATGTCTGGTTTATTTCTTTTATTCGATTTTAAGGTTTTTCATTACTTTCTTGAGTAAATTATATGGTAGAATTGTAATTTCTACCATTATATAGTAAAACTATGAGTTCAAGAAACATTTGGACAACACTCTCAGGCATATGGAGTGATTCTTGGGGTGGCTGGCACAAGAACAGGAATGGGACTCAAGAATCCTGATGGGTCCCTTCCAACTCAGCTTCATCTATGATTCTATCATTCTTTCATTAATTAAAAGCTAAAATATCTAGCTTTTGGCACGGAAATATACTCTACTCTTTCAATCAGAAATAGCAAATACTGAATCATATAACATGTTCTAGAAAAAATTGAAGATTATTTTTGATTACTTTTTATTAGATAACAAAATGGTGTTATATTTGAGATACAAAGAAAAATGTGTATCAGAAGAATATTACTAGGAAGAATATTTAAATAAATAGTTTTGACTTTGTTGATATTATATTTCTTATAATGTTTAAAGATTATATAAATATTCTAGGAGCTAACGGGGACAATACCCTCCGAATGGACTTTTAAGCCTGTGTTGCTGTTAGTTGTTGCAAAAAAATATTTCATGTCTGCATTTAATTCTTCTCCAAAATTGTATATGCTTATATATATATGTATGTGTGTATATATGTATGCATATGCCACCATACTTCAGTCTTTGAAGGTTTTAATAGGGCTAGGTGGAGGGGAAATACAAGAACAAATTGTCTTTTAGTGAAGAGGGCAAAGATTTAGTGTAGAATGAAAGAAGAATTAAAAAGCAATTACTTTAGAGCAATATGTTTTAAGTTTCTATGATGTTTTTAATTTTTGATTTTGCATGTATATATATGCTGTATATATACACATATATATGAATATAAGCAAAATCTCAACACTGTGTTCTTTTTACTGAAACAAAATCATGTTTAATTTAAGTTTAGAATACTTCAAGTAAATTGGTCTATTGCAAATACATTTAAACATTAAAATAATCCACATCTTCAAGAGGAAGACAATCTGAGTTAATATTTTCATTCTGCACTAATGTAGTGGTATTTATGCTGCAGTTTCCTGTCAACCCATTTTAAAAATAATCACTTCCAGAAAAGCATTCTCCAGATGTGTAATTTTGATGTCAAACTCTGTGTTTAAACGTGCCCATATTCAAATGAATATAAAAGTTTTTGCTGGCATAAATAAAAAAGGACTGATCATTTGGAGCCATTCTTATTCTTTCTGTCATTAGATACCACTAGATTTGAATCCACTAATTTTTGTAGATGGACGAAAAAATACGGAATTGGGTTCTCAATGAATTTTTTATATTCCGATGAAAATTGAAAATTGTTCATATGTTTGCATAAAATGCAGGAATTATCTATTTCTTATGTACATTTTTTATATAAGAATTTCAGAGTGCTTTCTCTCTGTGAAATGATTAGGATACCCAAAACTATTGTGGGAGAAACAATAGCGAATCTATTTTTTATTTGAGGTAATGCCATTCTCCTCAGGAAGAGATTACCACAAGTGTAAAGATTAGAATTAAATATTGTGTTACCTAATTTGCATTTAATTCTGTAATATTCCCCAGGACTTTTGATTCAAGTAAATCAATAGATAGGTAGAGTGAGAAAGGAAAATCTAAGACCCGGATCCAGAGATGTTCCAGCTTTAGGAAAAAAAAAAAAAATTACACAAATATTAAGTTAAAAATAATCTAGTCAAGTCACAAAATTATTAATTATACTCTAATTTTTAAAAATTATTTACACCACTTATTATTAACTGACACAGCATCTATTTAGTGAAGCTATCAGGGTGCACGAAGAATATTTTCACTTTTGCAGGCAATATTGTATTCAAGATTTTTTGCTCTTACTGTTCCTTATTCAACGGGAGATTGTATATAGTGGAATATTTGCAGATATTGGTCATTATCATGTATTTCCATGTGATTAAGGTTCTTTAGACTTAGCACGTTATAAGACATCCTTAGCTCATAGGCAGCACTGTATAAATTAGAAGACTCACCAAGTGTGAACATCAGGTCTTAAAAACTTAAATGACCTTGTCTTCACACCAAATTTGCTTGCAGTATACATTTAAAGCTCAGAAGAAGAATGAATATATATAAGGCTAACATCTTCAATGAAGAAATGGAAAAAAAATTTCCCTTCTCAGTGTGGAATGTGAAACCAGCAGAATAATAACTTCTTCAATGTATCTCCTGCATAACAATAACCCATATTAAATTTTCCTTAGATAATTAGTTTGAAAATTAATGATATTAGCATTGAAACATCAGGAAGATATTGCCACCAATTGTACTAAAATAGTATAACTTTCAGCTAGATGTCCTTGATATGCTTCAGCAAACATATTTCAACATCAGCTTTTAAATCAACCTCCAAGTACATCTCAAGATAATAAAGAAGGTTATAAATTAATTTGCATAATAAAACAATAATCCTGGTGCACATTCAGAATTGCAGTGAATATTTTAATACCATTATACCTGTTGATTTAAAACTTATCATTTCCTAATATTTCTAAACAGATTAGTTACCGAAATAATATGAAAATTTGAGAGGAAAGTACTTTTTTGCCAGGATTCTGATGATTTAACACATTTTATAGAGAAGTCAATGATGACTTCAAATAGGATATGGAATTATGACTCATATATACTGTGATGTGACTCAGAGAAATATTTTTTCATGAATTATATATTCATGAGAAACCATTTGATGAACAGTGCCTTTCAACAACTAAAGCTATTCAATAGAATTAAAAGTCAGTTTCTCTTTATTTTCCTTCCATACTTCTTAATCTTACTAAAAATTCACAATGCTCCCTGTTTTAAAAACAAAAATATAATCAAGAAAGCTCATATACATTGTGGCACCTCTTATGTATAATATTTTCTATGACAAAACTCACCCATTATATAATAAATTACTTCAGAAATAAATTTAGCTCCAACCTTGCCTTTGACAATCCTAAGCAAAAGTCGAAAATAAATTCAGTGAGTTATTCAAGATAATTATTTTCTTAATAGATTGGAAATAATTCTAGATAAGTTTCCAGATGTTTTTAATTATTTTTTAATTAATTTATTCCCTGTGTATCTCAAAATACAAAAAAGCAAGAGCTTAATGTATCATACTCTTAAGGAAATTACTCATGTTTCATCCAAACAAACAAGCTATTGAAAAAAATAATTTATTTGGTCAGCTAATAAATCTCTTTTATTTTTTCTAATTATTCCTGGGGTTATCACAACCAGTGAAACTCTGGGAAAAACAGTGCTTTTCTCCCAGGTACTTTCCTTACCCTTAGCTTCTTCATTTTTCTGCTTTATCCATTTTTTTTGCAAGTGTTAATTGATAATTTTATTTTATATTTGTGTTTTTATGCAATCAGCACACTTGCTAATGTCAGTCTCAATGACAGTGAGCAAAACAGTTTTCTTTACTATTTAAATATTTTAAATGATTTCTACTAACACTTCTTACAGTAAAACAAGTGACGATTATTAAACTGAAATAAGCAGGCATTAAATAATTAAAATGTGCCTGAAATGATGGTTTTAAATAGTGCATAGACAGAATATAGCATATAATTTCCTGGTCACAATGCAAAATTTGGAGAAAAGTAGATATGCATCTACTTCTCAAATAGAAATGCACCATTGGCACTGAGAATTACTCTAAATTTAAGTAGATTAGGAAAATTAGACTAATTTGAAAGATGAGAGGGCTATTATCTATGGTTGAGGAGGATGATGTGGAAGCAGAGGAAGAGGTGACATGGTTGTTAACTGTCACGAGACAAAGAGAAGCAGAAAATTATCACTCCTGGAACATTAAGCAATATTAGATGAGGGTAGGAAAATACTATGGAGTATCTCTGCTTGATGCATATGAAGCCATCATGTTTATGGATTTTCTCAGGCTCATCTTTTAAAGTGGCCTAATTGTTTAGAGATGGGAAAGCAGTTTGTCATAAATATTCTAGCATTAACTGCATGTTTCCATTACTTTCTTTATCTTAGGCATGAAATCTCTCTAACATGTAGATGTTCTGTTTCACCTATGTAATTGCCAAGCAAGATCAATTTTATCCTGGTAAATGTCTGTATGACAACCAGCAATTCAAATTTTTTTGTTGCTTGATGAGGGGTAGAAGAGATTACTGATAACTGAGATATTTTTAGGGTACGTAAGCCCTTTCCCAAGAACTTACCAACACAAACACCTGCATACATCTCTATCAGTTGGTATAATAAAGGATATCCCCTCTTCCTGCAATATCTATCTTACTTACAATGTTGTGCTAGTGCAGTTATAAGAGCCATGGAACTACCTACCTATAATATACATAATTCTAAATAGACTAAAAACCTTTTACTGCATCCTTCTCTTTTGTAAAATTTAAACTATTTTGACATCTGTTTTAGAAGACAGTCCAAACCACTGAAGCACTGATGTAACAAAACTCTGCATTATCTTCCTGCACAGGTAGAAATATAATCATGATATCCTCTTATATCCCTGGGGGCACTGCCCATATTGATCTATAAATAAATAAAAACAAATTTGTCACTGTAAGACGTCATTATTCTATTCTCTTTAGGGAAACTGCTGATTTCTATTTGTTCAGGGTGTAACAAACTACTCCTAGATGGGACAGAGACTCTTGGTGTCTCACTTTAGAAACAAATGTGTGAATGGGAAGAGGAGAGACACAATATCTGTGGTTTGATATAGCTCGTTTGACTTTATATCCAAGGAGAAGAGAAAGTTTCACAGAATTGTCTAAGTGACCAGCACTTTCACACCCTGTCCCTCAATAATTAAACAAAGCTGCCAGAGATCAGGTATAACAGAAACACACACGAGGATATACCCTGCAGTAAAGGATCAACATCATAGCACTGATGAGGCTGTAAGCTCCTTATAGGTGCCTGAATGCATGACTGGAGATTAAAAGAGAGCATGTGGAAATGATCATATATGAGCTTCCTATACTAATGTGCTGAAATGGGATTTGGAAGCTAATGAAATTTTGAAACCATTCTACCATGTCCTACATCCTAAAATCATAGCATGTTTTTGTTTTGAAGAGACCTTAGGAATCACTTAGTCTCACCACTCTCACACTAAAGAATTTCTTCCTAATAGCTAACCTAGATTGACCCTCTTTCAGTTTGAAGCCATTCTCCTTTTCCTGTCACTACATACCCTTTTAAAAGATCCCTCTCCAGCTTTGTTGTAGGCCTCCTTCAGGTACTGAAATGCTGCTATAAGGTCTCCTTGTAGCCTTTTCTTCTTCAGGCTGAACAACCCCCAGCTCAACCTGTCTTCATCAGAGAGGTGCTCCAGCCCTCTGATCATTGTTGTGGCCCTCCTCTGGAGTGGTTACAACAGGTCCACATCCTTCTTCTATTGGAAGACTTAGAGCTAGACAGAGTACTCCAGGTGGGATCTCAGCAGAGCAGAGTAGAGGGATGGAATCCCCTCCCTTCCCCTGCTATCCCTCTGCTTTTCACCAGCCCAGGACACATTGGCTTTCTGGGCTGCAAACTCATGCCAAGTTTCTCATCCAACAAGCCCTGCTCCTCAGGGCTGCTCTCAATCCATTCTTCATGCAGACTATATCAGTGCTTGTGAATGCCCTGACACAGGTGTGGGACCTTAGACTGGGCCTTGTTGAACTTCGTGAGCTCTCGAATAGTTGTGGTCAACAGTTTGTTGTTCAGATGGAGACCTGTAAAGAGCATTGCTCCTCCAGGGTTGGTATTGGAATTCTCATCTTTGTTGATACCATGGACAAGAAAACTGAGTGCACCCCCAGGTGCACCTGCAGGGGTCACCAAGCTGAACGGTGCAGTTGACATCCCGAAGGGATGCAATGCCATCCAAATGGACCTTAACAGTCTTGAGACACAAGCTTATACAAATCTCATGAAGTTCTACAAGGTCAAGTGCCTTTCATCCTTGATTTTTTCCAGTAATATGTGCTTGAAATAAAAAATCATGCGATGATAGAAAATAGGTTGGAGACTAAGGAAACAAGCAGCAAATTAGGGCACATATATAGATGAAACCCAACATTAGAGAAATTCCAAATCTTGGTTAAGAAATGAGGAAATGAGAAAGACAGGCAACTACTCAATTTTTCATACTACTGTATGTTCCAGTTTACATTTACAGTGATTTATATTAGAAGATGTATAAACTGTGATAAACTAGATAACATCTAATTGGGAGAAGATGAATTTCAGTAGTTAAAGGGAGACACCCTAGGTTTAGTAAATAGCAATCAGTGAGATATTATTACTGGAAGAAATTATTAACAAGTGCTATTTCCTTTTCACCAAATTGAATATTTCTTCAGAATGGTTTTTAATTCACATTTGAATGACCACAATGCTTTATCTGTGGAAAATATGCCTTCTAGGAAATTATTTTTGTGATGTAGATGTACATTGTTCTGATATTCCACAATGAAACTATTTAGAGAAGCCTTGACTTTCTTGTTTCCAGCTTCCTTCACCACCATCTTACAATTTCAGAAATATTCTTTCACATTCAAAGCTTCATATCTGGGGGACGTGGTGGGGGTGGGTGTGGGAGTGAATGGCAAATGGAAAGAAATTCATGGGCATAGGTCAATATTAATTCCTTAAGATCTCTATTCCTAAAGCAAATATATATGAGTCGAATATTTAGCAGGATTTATATATATTTTTCCCTGCTTGCTGCATAGAATAACTACTTGTCTCTCATAATTTTCCTGTTGTAAATAATATTATGATAGCTTAAGTCCAGAACTCACTCAAATGCTGCATTTTCAAACTTCTGTAGCAGGTCTGAACATGTGGATTGTCTTCTGACAAGCCATTTTTGATATGTAAATGTAACCTTCAACGTTATTATTCATACATTTTATATTAGTCTTCACATAATTAGTATATTTAAAAAAAACAAACAACAAAAAACGGATAATCAGTGCAGTAATCACTGAACATGATCTTTACTATCTGAAGTCACCTTTTTACTGCACTATGGTCCTAGGAGTAAATTATATTAAATATTCGCTATTGTTTTCCCATTAATTTCTTTCCCTTTGCAATGTGTTAATATAAACAGAAAGACTGCACAGCCGTAGATCTAGTCAATGCATCTTAATATACATTTATTATATTTTTCTGTAAAATATTGTTATTTAATTTGCTTAAATCCTAGGTTGTGCAAATAAACTTACAAACTTGCAACAACTTACAAAAATAATTTTTTTTTTTTTCTGTAGAAAGAGACAAATTGTTTTTACTCTCTAGTCCAAGGCCCCTAACTGGATTATATTACTCATAAAATTACTTGTGGTCAACAGACCTTGGGTGGCTGGCAGGAGCACCAAACTGTTCTGTCACTCTATTCATCAATAGGACAATGGGAGAAAATAAAATGAAACTCTTATAGATCAATATAAGGGCAGGAAGATTACTTACTAATTAACAACGGGGCAAAGCAGACTTGATTTGACGAAGAATAATGTAATTGTTGTCAATTGCTTGTAACAGAGTAGGATACTTTGAAATACTTAGAAAAAAGAAAAAAAATAAATTCCTCCATCCTTCCCTTCTTCTCAGATTACATTTTCTTCCTAATTCTTTTACCTTCTTGACACCTGCTATCCTTTCCACTCCATGTGGAGCAGGAAAGGTAGCTGTGGTTAGTTCATAATTCTCCATCTATTCCACTCCTTCCTCCTCATGCTCTTCCCCTGCTCCAGCATGGGATCCCTCCACGGGAGACAGCCCTTTATGAAATGCTTCAGTGTGGGTCCCTGTCAAGGAAGTACAATCCTTCAGGAGGATACAACTCCCACATGACTCTACAGCTACTGCCAGCAAACTTCTTCCTCTGTGGGTTCCTCTCCACAAGTCGCAGTTCCTGCCAGGCGCCTGCTTCAGCTTGCAGTCCTCCATGGGGCACCACTCCTCTCCATGTAGTTTGGATATCTACTTTGCCATGGTCCTCCATGGCTGCATGGACAGCCAGCATCACTGTGGTCGGCACCATGGACTGCAGGGGAATCTCTGCTCCGTGTCTGGACTACCTCCCCGTGTTCCTCCTTCTCTGGCCCTGACCTCTCCAAGGCTGCTTCTCTCACATTTTCTCACTCCTCTCTCTCAGCGGTTTTACAGCATTTTTTTTCTATTATGCTTTCTTTAATATGTGATCACAAAGGCACTACCAACCTTGTTAATGGGCTCTTCTTTGGTCAGTGATGAGTACTTCTTGGAGATGGTTGGAACTGGATTTTTCTGACCTTGGGGAAACTTATGTGAGAAGCCACCCTGCAGCACCCCCAGCTGCCAAAACTTTGCCAAATAAACCCAATACAACATTACAATCAAGAATTTTAATTGCCAGCACACCTTCCAAAAGAATAAAAGCTCATTAAAATTGGAACAGACAATCGATTTTGCACAGAAAATTTTAAGGCATAAAAACTCCAGCACAAAACAGGAGTCCCAGCATCATTCTGAATTTAGTACTTTCCTTCCTTTGTTGCTAGAGTCCAGTTTTATAGGTCTTATTTCCTTTGGATTGGTCAAAACCTTGTGCAACTCAGGGTGTGGAGACAAATCAAGCTTGATTTGTATATTTGTATATAAAAATACTTTCATGCATTTCAAATCCACCTTCTCTGTAATAAGCTCACCTGTCTTCACTCCTAACTTTGAAAACTGTTCTATGCCTAGCTTCTCACATGAAATCGAGACATTATCAGAGACATTGACTCACAGGTGCTTTCATGAAATTCACAGGTGCTATGATATACTCTGGTATATTGAAAAAAGTAGTTAAGACAATTTTTAAAAATCTGTTAATTCAGTATGTATAGAAATAAAACATGCTGCTTTGGATAATAATAATTCCTGTTTGCCTTTTCAATTTTCTGAAGACTCCACTAAAATATTTCCAACTGAATTACTGAGGCAGTTTCACTGATCTTAGTTATTCTGTTTCTGGATTTAAGGTACATCTTCTTGCTTTATATGTACAAGGAAGGAATATTTCTAGTTTGCAGATTTATCTTAATAGTTTGAAAAAGATACCAATATCATCTTTTTAGCAGTTGCAATTGTGGTACAAAAATTTCTTTTTAAATTCATAGAAAAAATATTTCCTTGCTGTTTGAACAACAAAAGGCTCAGAAATTTTCACAGCTTAATATAGGAGCAGTTAAGAAGAAAGGTTAACTTAATGCACAAGGCCACAGTATGGAGAGGTAACAAGCACAGGGGAGGCCATCACTCCTAAACACTGAGGTAGCAGGAGTATTTATTTAGCCTTGGTGTGTGAGAGAGGATTAGCTCTTAAATCAGCTGATAAAATACTCTCCTTTCTCTTCCAATGACCTTTACTTCTCAGCCTGTTTCTCTTTATGCTATTGTAAAGACTCTACACGCTCCTGCCTTCTGCTCATCTGTGCTTTGGACAAGCTCAGCCTGCAAGAAAATAACCCACTGCAGTTCTTCATGATTCCAGCTTTTCTGATTCCCTCCTTCGTTCACTGAACATGTATTCCGATATAGGAAAGATAAGGCATGAGTCCATTTTAGATCAGCAAATGGACAATTAAGACAATAGCTCTTCTGAAAACTTTTAAATATGGAAGAGAAGATAAAATGCATTTAGGCAAGTGAGGTGTAATAGGCATTTTACCGAGTGTTGTTTCCTTTTCTATTTCAACTTTTTATTTCGAAAAGAATTTAATCAGCTTCTGTCTTTGTAGGGATTCACAAAGCCCTTGCCATAGCTTGAGAAAGCCAAACATGCATTAAAAGATTTTAATGATACGTATAACAACATTTAAAAATGTAGCAAGACCCTAATCTTTGCTCAATTAAATGTTATTTGTCAGGTGAAGATCTGAGCATATGGCTTAATTAAACCTAAGTCCATATCATTTTTTAACGTAAATTATAATTAATATAAATAAGTGTTCAGGAATGCTGATGAATCGTCCTCTGAATATTTGATATATTTTGATAGAAAAAAATGCAAAATTATAGTCACACAACGGAAGATGACATCACATTCCAGTCAGGCAATGCTTACATTTAATATGGTGCCTCATATTAAATATATATCACTTTCTTATTTGTCAGGCTACTAGAGAAGAGAAAGAGAGAGAGAGAGAGAGAAATAGCTAGATTTAATATATCTGCAAAGTACAGATAAATCTGCTTGTGCATGTATTATTGATGTCCCAGTATCAGAATGTGGAAGATAACAAAACCCAGGTTTTAGCATTGCAATGTAGAATGCAGCTGCACGTATTCCTGCAGCTAAGACATTTCATTATCACCCATTTAAGGTGATTATACTTTATTTAATATGAATACAAAGAGTATAATACTGAATTGGCTTAAAGCACTCACATAATTTTGATCCCACAAAACAATATATTGCAACACAGATTTAAGAATCTTTTCACTTTCAGAGTTTGTTAAACAGCTGAATTAGAAACTGGAGAAATACAGAATTTCAACTTTAATTTACTGTTTTGAGTGACATCAAATCTGATGCTGGCTGCTATGTCATTTCGTTATGTCATAATGAAATCATCATTAGAAATTCTTTTCTGAGGGCAAGACTTGAGTTGAATCAATGTTTCTATATTAAACAATGAAAAAAATTTGATACTTAATAGAAACCAACTACAATTAAGCAAAGCTATAATAGTACATGATATACTGTGCTTTAGATCTGTTCTTTTTGTCACAAAGGTGTCATAACACTGAAGCTAGCAAAAGCAGTACTTTCTTGGATATGCTTAAATTGTTGAAGAGAATGTACTCATCCTATCTTCCTCCACAGTTCTTAATTTTTTTGCATTGTTATGTCTACATCTGCCCTTTCTCCAGCTATGCAGCTCCATGTATAGGTCATAAAGTTAGTCCAGCCCAAAGAGAATGAGTTCAACAAGCTGTCTCCCAGTGGGAACAATTATTTTTTTAAAAAAAGCAGTGGGAAACAGGAAGGATAGAAATTCCCTGAATGTGGACAAGAACTTTGTTGCCATAGCTAACAGGGCATTTCAACGACTGACAAGTGGGACACATTTTCTGTTGAACAGAGGCCTAAATTAAACACAGTTCTTGTCTCCCAGAAAAATTTAACTCTTGGAACGCTTTTCTTTTTCATTCAATGAGAGAAAAGCATAGATAGGGGAGCAGAAAAGCCTGATTCTCTGTTCATTTAAATTTTCATCAGGAAGAAATCCATACTATAGCATAAATCAGTCTTAACTTCAGAAACTGACCTTGGTTTCCTCAGAATAAATGGAATATCTCAAGTTTTCCTGCCTTGTCACTACTGAATATCTCATACTGATTATAGATAAGTCATTGACATAGCCCTTTGGCTTGTGGACTGAGAGGTCTGGACATATGTTAACCATCTCTGTCACATCTTTTAACTTGTAGCTCCCTGGAATCAGATTTCAATGATATTCCCTTCCATACAACTGAAAAATATTTCTGTTCCATTATCAGCCTTTGGGGGAAAAAACAAACAAAAAAAAAATCCCAAGAAACAAACAGGAACAACAAGAAGGGTTTCAAGACTTCCAAAGTGATTTTATCTAATTTAAAATGTACTGCCTTCAAAGATTCTAGCAACAAGTGTATTTTCTCTTGGTTTTCACTTAATCCATTTATAACCCCATAGTAACAATGAGGAAAATCAAAGTGAGACAGTGAGGAGACCCTCTTTATGAAGCATTTGACACCCTCCTACCCTTAAAACTTCTGTTAAAGGATAAATTTTTCACTGTTTCTACTTTTTCTTAGTATGTTATTAAGAAACTTATCTTCATATATTCTTTCTGTTGGATGATTAAAGCATCCTTTCTCCTGCTTAGAGAGTGATTATATTGCACACTATTGCATTTGCTCAAAAAATATATTTTCACTAGTCATTCACCTTTTCAGCTGATACCCTGGTAATCAATACAGAACTTTCATAATGACATATATGTCTCAAAGAATATATTTTCTTCTTTTACTACGGAAAGAATAAAGAAAGCAACCAAACAAAAACCACAAAAACCAAACCAAACAAGAAAAATATAAAAGACAAGCCCAGATAAATTATTTCAAATAGCAAAATCATCTACAACTTTAATGCTATTTTTCTCATTGTTATCAAAGATGTTACTTTTTCATTACTACCTAGTATGATGCAAGAAGAGAGGCCATATTTGCTTGAAAGCAGTAAAAAGAAACAGATTTTTCATCAAATTTCTTCTCTTTATGCCTGCAAAAGAGACAGAGTATTATGCTGGGTTCTCAAAATAGGTCTGATAGTTACTGTTTGTCTCCTAACCTTTAACACCTCAATACTCAAGGCAATTTTCGTTAGAGTGAATAAGTTTGCAAGCCTTACCCTTTTGTATCAGCCATAATTTTGCAAAACTGGATGCAAACAGTGACACATGTGACTTTTGGTCTGGGAATGTGTAAGATGCAAGAATTCTGTCTTGATACTTGAATTGCTGTGTGTACTTGCTAAGGAAACCTTTTACATAGAGAATTTCTCCTTCAGAGAGGAACATACAACCAACTTCCAGACAATCTGAAAAAAACCACAATGGCATACCTAATTAAGAAGAAAGTACATTTATTCAAGAAAAGTCGAAGACTAGTTATTTTTATATCCTAGTTAAAATAAATATACTGTCTTGCTCCCAATTGTGGACACTTCTGCATATAAGTAACTGGGAATTAATCATCAGTGACTTAAACCCCAGTGACTTCTATGAGCTGTGAGAAGACTCCAGACCATTTAGATAAACAGAAAATCTGTGAAATATGTGAAGGTCTGAATTGGTTATTAAGGTTAGGAGAATTCCAACCTTGTAAAGATCAGAAATATAGAATTCCAACTGGTATGCTGGAAATGAAATTAAGCAGATAATCAAAGGAAATATAGTAAGCCTCCAAATATTTACTGCCTAGAAGGTCTTATTGACAGTTTACAATGTTGGAATGCTATATACCATGCAAAATTATTTGATTATCCATTAAATGTTAACTCAGTAGGTTTATAGTAACTGAAGTAGATTGTGAATTACTGTGTCTTCGAGATTTATGTAGAAGATTAATCTCCAGATATCAAAACCAGAACTCTTGGGGGTTATTTTGTCTTGAATTTTAGCAAAGGACACGAAGAAGATCACAAGAATAACTTTTGTATACCCTCATAAACACATTAGTTTTGAAACCACTCTTCTATTCTTCTTTGAGTTTTAGATTTTGAAAACACTTTTCTAGAAGAATTAAGGAGGTTTTTTTTTTGGTTTATAGAATTCTTTAACACTGACCTGATTGTTTCAAACTTTATGTAACTTCAGAGTCACTACAACAACACACTGCTCCCAAATTCTTTTAATCTTGTTCACAGGAAGCTTATTATTGAAGGGTGGCATATTTAGCTGATTCAGGGATGGAAACAACAAAAAGCAGAACTCAAAAGCTACACTACAGATATAATTCACTGACATTTTTATATGTATGATTCATTGCTTTTACACTGTCATTACTTCTAGTCAGTATATTATTCTTTCTAAACAGTTCAAACAACATTGTATTAAACATTTACTTTTTTTATGATGAAAAATTGCATGGCTTATCATGTTTCCCCTTACTTCTGGAGTCTGGGAAATACGAGAAGAGTATATGTGCAAGCATTCACCAGCAGAATAATTAAGGAACTGATGTGGTCCATCAGGATGTCTTCTTCAAGTTTGGGACTCTTTGGTTATGTGGGAAATGACCATTGATAGACCTATTTGACACACACTACTAGTTGGCAGTTCCATAAGCTGAATGAAAAAGGAGAAGTAATTATACAGCTCCTGACCCACTGGATCTCTTTGGCGGACATGTCTGGTCCATGCTGTTAAGACCTAAATCCCAGGAAGCAAATAGAATGTGAATATTTTTTCTTTAGGTGTTTAAAACGTTAAAATTTTTATATTGTAACAACCTGAAGAGCAGGAAAGTTTTGTCCAGACTTGCAGTGGAAAGAAATATTTTAGGTGTTGCACAAAAGCCTTTTCCTGGTCTCTCTGACTTCTTCTAAAAAATCAAGAGAGTGAGAAGGATTATCAAAAAGGAAAACAATACAAAATGCGGAATTGGTTACCCGAAGTCCCAAAATGGCCTATTTTTGTATGCTGGTAATTTCCATCAGAATTTAAAGAAACACCCTCATGAGGTTCCCACATGCTCACTTTTTGAGCTTGTCCAGGTCCCTCTGGATGGCCCCCCTTCCTTCAGGTGTCTCAACTGCACCACGTGATGTCATGTGAAAACTTGCTGAGGGTGCACTTGATCCCCTTATCTATGTCATTGATGAAAACACTAAACAGCACTGGTCCCAGTATGGACCCCTAAGGGACACCACTTGTCTCCAGTCCCCATCAGGACATTGAACCATTCACCACCATCCTCAGGGTATGACTGTCCAACCAAGTCACTGAATTCATGGAACCGTCCACCCATCTAAGCCCTCTCTCTCTAATTTAGAGAGAAGGATGTTGAGGGGAAAGGTCTTACAGAAATCCATACAGATGACATCCATAACCCTTCCATTGTCCTTGATGCAGTCACTCCATCACAGAGGGCCAGTAGGCTGGTCAGACAGGACCACGTTTTGTTTTGTCAGGAATGTTGCTGCAAGGTCACCTGTCACAAAAATCTTAAGAGTCTAACTGGCTCAGCAAATTTCCCAGCAACTGGGTTTCATCACTTTGGAGATCGGCTAAGTAATGAATACTCCTAAAGAGGAATTGGAACTTGTGTCTGGCCAGTAGTAGTTCTGTAAGAGTAGTCAAACCACTGTCCTCTTTCATACCATCATTTAATTTCCAGTCCCTTTTCCATGTTGTTTTACAGATCGAGTCTGAAGGTATTTCAAACATAGGATTTGAAGAGACAGATAGGAAAAGTTGAGTTCCAATCAAATGGATATCCTGCTGAGAAGACAATAGAGTTTTGATTCAGCAAATATCACGCTTTCATTTGAACCTCATTTCTCACAGTTCTCGTGTTTTAATTTCAGAAAAAGCTAGAAACTATTAACACGATGCAATGAACACATTACATTTAATCACATCACTAACACTGCCTGGTGCAAGTAAATGAGCATTCATTTGATATTTTGGACTCCTTTTTATTGTAGCCATTAAAGCAAATAAACATTGTTATCAACAAATTGTCTCACTCTAAATAGATGAAGTTTGTGTACATGAACAGCTCTAGCATTTCATATACAAGTTGTGCTCACAGTACTGCCTCAGACTTATACAAATATTACACCTATCTGAAACCAAGGAGTTTGTTCTATAGGTCACCTGTATAATATCCTGAACTTCACCATCACAGATTTTAACTTCATTTGGATTTGTTTCTATGACCTTTCAGTGTTTATTCGGTCACAAGCAACAATGTTGTCTTGGTTTTGGCTGGGGTAGCTGGTACAGTGCTGTGTGTTGAATTCAGTATGAGAATAATGTATTTAATACGCTAATGTTTCGGTTGTTCCTAGGTTGTGTTTACCTGAAACCAAGGACCCTTTTTGTGTGTCATTCTCTGACAGTGAGAAGGTACACAAAAAAAGCTGGCAGAGACCACAGCTGGGACATCTGTCCAAAGGGATATCTTACACCATAGAATGTTATGCCCAGTATATAAACTGGGGGAATTACTTGGAAAAGGGAATGACTAGGCTTCATGCATGGGGTCTGAGATTGGTCAGCAGGGGTGAGCAATTGTATAGTGCATAATTTTTTTTTCTTGGGTTTTGTTTTGTCCCCATAATAATAACAATAGTAATAATTTATTATTTAATATTTAGTCTTGTTTCCATTATTAAACTGTTCTTACCTCAACTTTTTGATTCTCCTCCTCATTCCACTGGGGTTGGGGGCGAGTCAGAAGTTGGTGCTTCATTGCCAGCTGCGCTTAAATCACAACAAATGTGAAAGTCAAGTAACTGAAAATTCAATATCTAATTTCTATGTATTTGCTTTTATTGATCATTCTATAAAACTACTCTGTACATGTGAAATTTATTTAAAGGAAAATTTCTGGTTTTCTATGTAGAGAGCTGCAACATAGTTTCGCTTGGTCCCTAAGCTCTCATGTATGACAGTGTGAGATTCTAGTTTAAGATGTATTTTAAAGGAATTTCAAGGGGTGTTGACATGTCAGCTCTTCTTTATTCTTTTAAACAGATCAGTGGCAGAAACAGTATGCTCCTAGTATATACAAGAGCATCAAGTTTGAGCAGAATTTTTATGTTAGGGAAGGTTTTCAGTTTGCACCAGTACCTTTTTTTTCCAATATCATTGGTTAAATTAACTGAAGCAAGATCTGTGAGGCTACACACAATAGTCATATAGCTTGTGTGGTATAATAATCATAATTATTTATAGTATTCCCACAATTAAAAAAAATATTCTCATGAAAAACATAATTTTAATTAATAATAACAGTTTATAAATAATATTTTATATCTTGCAATATAATTTTCCATATCAGGACGCAGAAAAAAATATGAAGGAAACTTTAAATAAAAAGTCAGTCTTTCTGGGACAAAAGTAAAATTCCCTAAATATTAGGGAGAGCCAAGTAACAAACCTCTCTTTAAGTTTCCAGAAGGAGAAGGAGAAGCCAAAAAAAGATCATAAAGGGACTTTTCTGTTTTAAGAAAAAAACAGAAAACCTGTAGCAATTAAGTCCTTTTTTTGCATCACCTTTATATCATTGCACTTAAAAGCAGTCCTTTAGTATATGGAATATTTTTGCTTGTTTGTTTCTCTGCTTACTGAGCTTGGATTATAATTATCTAGGTACAAACACACCACTATATTTTGAATAAATGGAAAGGTTATTCTCCAAAGTGAATTCCTCCCAACATGCAGTTAGAAATAATCTATAAAGGTGGACTTCAGTGCTGGGTCCTAATTAAAATGATTTCAATAGTAGAGTGAATATTAGGTCCATGTATTTCTTTCACACGTTGTTTATTGGTTAAGCACTGTAGCTCTCACTACATAATCAGTAAATCATTGCTGATGCCCAAATAGAGTCCCATCCTTTCCTGTTGCCTTCCTCAATTCTCTCTTGTTCTCTTCACTTAGGATGAACAAATTACCAAAGGACATCTCAGGCTGAAAACTCATTATATCTTTTCTAATTATAGATACAGACCCACACACATAACTACAAGGAATTTGTTCCCACTTATGTGATTTTTCTGCATAAATCCCTGAAAAGGGTGACCTAGCAAACTTAGCACAGACCTGACAGACTCAATTCCTATGACAAGAAAAAACAGGATACCTGTCTAGCAAGATTCAGAAGACTGGAATGTTTTTAAGTGTCAGAGACTGCTTAAGTAGGAAGGATTATACAAAGGCAAACAGCTGAGACTGCCTCAACCCCTTCTAAAGGCAAAACAAACAAAACAGAGAAAAAAGCCAGCTACTATTCAGCAACAAATTCCAAAGACTTGTAAATCTGAAATTTTCCAAACTATAATACAGACTATTGCACAACTGTTCCTAAAACTAATTGCTGCTGGAAAAATTAACAATGTTATGAGTGTTAAAGTCCATCAAAAATAGATTCAGGAAGAATTGAAGCAGCCACTAACTTGGGTTAAGAGTTCAGTATCAAGCCAATTAGATGAAAATGCATTTAAAAAGGAAACAAACAAGAATAAAAAAAGTAGTCATACAGATGTATTATCTAGTCAGGAAGTGTCTATATAGGTGTTTTAAAGGATAATAATTCCCACCAACAAAGCAGAAGTCTTTACATGAACAGTCACTTAGGGAGGATGTAAAGATAGATTCAAGACTATTTATTTTAAAATAACTTATAATAAGCTTTCAATTAAGGATACTTAAAGCCTAGGAAGGTTATGTTGTGGATTAAATAAAGTAGTAAGAAAATCAGAATATATATTAATGTGTAGTGTGCAAATTGTCAACATGTAACCAACAGAGTTCCAAAGACTTCTACTCTGAGACCTGAGGTATTCAATACAAATCTATTTTTTAAAAAATGACAAATGACAGGAAAAAGCTAGAAGAATTAAAAATCTATGTGAAATCTCACTGCAATTACAGCGGCATGGTGTGATAGCTCACATGACTGAAATGTTGTCATGGATGGTTCTGCCCTTTTTTAGGAAGAACAGGTAAGGGAGGTGAGGTGATGGATTTGCTCTGTATGTAAGGAAGCATCTGGAATGTCTCAAGCTGTACCCAGTAGCACACAAATGAATTAGAACTCATGGGTAAGAAGTAAGGGACGGGATAATATGGGTGATGCTTGTGGGCATTTGCTTTGGGCCACCTGACCAGAAGAAGGAATTTGATGCTGCCTTCTATGGAAAATGGAGATCCTGCCTGGGAGGTCCTGCAACCTCCTTCTCTGGAGACATTCAAAACTCACCTGGACTCATCCCAGTGTAACCCGTTCTAGGTAGTGTTCCAGAGGTCCCTTACAACCCTAACGATTCTGTAATTTTGGGATCTGTGACACAAAGGCTCCAAAGGCAGAATAAACTATCTAAGCTAAAAGCTAAAGTCACAGGAAACACTTGCAGGGAAACACATCTAGGACACTGGTGATTGGCTGTCAAGTATCTTTTGAATATTCAGTTAGAAAAATATCTGCAATTTAAATACCTTGTTAGAGTTAATAACAGTTGTCAAAAAAACACATTAACATGCCTAGGGGATTAATTCCCAACTTCCTTAACTGCATTTATATGACTAAGACAAGATTCAACATGTGCTGTGTAGTCCCAGGAGAATATATTTCCATGTTTTATGCAATGATAATTCAAACTAGCTGAAATCTTTTAAAAACATTGTTCAATTAAAAGACATACTTTAAATATGGAAAAATGGAAATTTTGTAAGTCGTATTCATTCATACAACAGTCTGAAAATGTACCAAATCATAGTGTTGTTTAATCAAGCTCAGCCAACAAACTTACACTTGACTGAAGTTTCCCCTAAGTTTCCCCAAAGATCTTCATAGAAAAATTGATGAACTGTGGGCTGAATGAGAGAGCAGTTCAGTGGGTTAAAAACTGCCTGAATGATTTGGCTCAGAGGGTGGTGATCAGAGATATATAAAGTCTAGTTAAAGGCCAGTAGCTAGCAGTGTTCCCCAGGAATTGCTATTGGGTCCACATCTTTAAAAAAGATTGGAGGGGAGAATTCATCCTCAGTTTGTAGATGGCACAAAACTGGCAGAAGTGGCTGATATGGCAGAGGATGTTGCTTCCATCCAGAGGGTCCTTGAAGAAATGATCTGAGAGGAACCTCCTCCAGATCAGCAAGGGGAAGTGCGAACTCCTGCAACTGGACACCAAGCTGAAATGAACCAACAATGTACTCTTGAGCCATAAACAAGGCTAATGCTCTTCTGGCATGTGTTAGACAAAGCATTTCCAGTAGGTCGAGAGAAGTGATCCTTCCCGTCTATTTAGGACTGGTGAGATCACATCTGGATTTTTATGTTCAGTTCTGGCCTCCCCAGAACAAGATAGACATGGATGTAGTGGAGAGAGTCCAACAAAGTGCCACTAGGATGATGGCAGGACAGGAGCATCTGTGTCCTGAGGAAAGGCTGAGAGAGTGGGAAAGGCTGTTCTGCGAGAAGAGAAGGCTTGGGGAAGATATAATTAGTGTTTATAAGTCCCCGAAGGGAGGAAATGCAGAAGAGGGAGCCAGGTTCTTCCAATTGGTGCCCAGTGCGAGGACAACAGGCAGTAGGCAGGTACCGAAACACAGGAGGCTTCCTCTAAACATCCAGAAGTTTTTTATAATGAGAGCGACTGAA
This sequence comes from Acridotheres tristis, assembly GCA_037013685.1. Classification (NCBI taxonomy): domain Eukaryota; kingdom Metazoa; phylum Chordata; class Aves; order Passeriformes; family Sturnidae; genus Acridotheres; species Acridotheres tristis. The sequence continues at coordinate 95,330,326 of CM072886.1, read as the reverse complement.
CACTGGCATAGGTTGCCCACAACAGTTGTGTATTTTCCATCCTTAAAGATATTCAGAGTCCACCTGGTCGTGGTCCTGGGCAATCATCTGTAGATCTTCCTATGTGAGCAGGGAGATTGGACAACGTGACTTATAAAGGTCCCTTTGAAGTTCAACCATTTTGTGATTCTGTGACTGAAGTTTTATTATCTCCCTCATTTTAAGAAAATATATACAAGGTGTGGTGTGTGTGACTATTAAAGTTATCTATCATCATATGCGTTTAAATTTTTAAATTTGATTTAAATATTGCTTTTAATTTTTAAAATTTTTCTAAATTTTTGGAAAACATGTTAAACAGTAGTAGATTTGATTTTTTGCACAGTAGCTTGAAAGAACAAAATGGTTTCAGAACAAGTAATAAGATATTCACATTGGTCCAAGTTATACAACCAAGTTGTAAACTGACATAGCCTTACTGAAGTGGAAGCATCTGACATTCTAATGCACTTAATATTGTTAAGGCTATGTAAATAAATTTTTAAAAATCAGTCAGAATTAAAATGTATGGTTGTTCTTTTATTCAACTATATAACTGCACAGAATGTGACAGGCATTGATCACTTCAGGAAGAAAACATAATGGGGTCATAAGGGCATTGCAAAGCAACGTTCAGCAGAAAAGTTAAACACTAGCCTGTACTACAAAGGCTAAACTTTAGCAAGAAAGACAAGTTTTGTAGTTTAAAGAGCCACCATTATATACAGTTTCATCAAGAAAAACTATTACAAATTTTGTACTTATGTTTTGGGCTGGGCTTTTTTTTTTAATTGAAATTATCATTAAAAACATATAAAGAGGAAAAGTAAATGACAAACATTTCAAGCATTGATATTAAGAGGGTTATTTTAAATGGTTGGAAAGCACTGCTTTCTAAACTAGTTTAACAAAATTTGGAAGAAGTACCTTAAAAGCCATAGAAATTGGTTTGGAAACAAAATATTGACTTAAAGATGATGTTTTAGTTTAAAATAAATAAAACCACAACAAGGATAGAAGCTGAAAATAATTTGGCACCTCCATAGGTACTGCAAATCTCTCTTTTGGTGAGGTGATCGTGAAAATTTTACCTTTGCTATAGAATCATAGAATGGTTTGGGTTGGGAGTGTCCTTACAGATCACCTAGTTTCAAACTGTGTGCCATGGGCAGGGACACTTTTCACTACACCAGGTTAGTTGTGTATCTCTTAATCTTTGTCTTAAATAACTGCAAGATGGTTCATATGTATATTTTCTTATGATGAAATGATCTACTAGTTTAAATATCTCTTCTTCCTTTCTGGAATTTAGCTTTCAGATGCATTTGTAGAGAGAAATCATAGCTTCTTTGTACTTTTGTTCTGTCATACAGAGGAAATCAAATTTCTCTCATGTGTTGCATTTTTATGATGAGTCCTTCCTTACTCTAAGCATCTTAATAGCATTTCCTGGCGTTATTTTAATTTACCATCTTGGAAAGAAACAGGTGAGAGAACACATAATCCTGCATTTTTAATTTTTTCTGTGACTATTATAGATCATGATATTTTCCTGTCTCTGTGGAAATAGCTTTTATTGCTTATCTAAGAACAATCAATTATATTGTCAAAGAAGTATAGCATATTAGTCAAGTAAAATTATTTTGCAATAAGCCATATTAGATTTTATTTCAGCTTCCATTAACTTCATCATTGCAATGATTCTTCTGCTCATTTTTTCCCCTTAATAGGTCTGTATCTGTCTTACTCTTAGGGTATTTTTTATATTTCTGATATTTTTACTCCTGATTCCTCGATTTACAAAAAGTTGACCTAGTTTTTCACATCAGTTCATGCATAATTATAGAATAAATATTTAAGCAGTATATTTTTCATGGATTCAAAGAAATGCCTTTTAATTACACCAGTTAGATTTTTCAGAACCTTTCTCCTATCAGCCAAATTGAATAACCCTCTTAGTTTCTCTACTTTTACGGGTTAGTTTTTGTTGCATTTACTGCAGCTTTCCTGTCTAGTCTACTCTTACAGCACAGCAGCTGTATCCTAAACTTGAATACAGCTCAAGAACCTTCTCCTGTCTCCTTCAGTTCCTGCTAGATATAAAGTCAGCATGTCTTTGAGTACGTATTGTTTTATCCCAATTCCATGCATTAATTGCAAATGGATTTTTAAAATTTGAAATATGTTTAAGAATAGAATTTGAACCATTATTCTTCTTGTTCGGATGACTAGTCTAGAAAGAAGTCTGAAATGCCTCACTTTATTAATTGGAATGCTTATAATGGATTCATAGTAAACAACAACATTCTTTTTGCAAGATGCATCTAGGATCTAGGACGACATGCAATAAATTCCACAGGACTAGAATTGTATAAGTTTTCCATTCAGCTCACAAAATTAAAATGTATTTCTGCAGCCTGAAAGTAATGCCAAGGATTTATTTTAGAATTTAAATAAAGCTCAGTTTTGACTGCCATTAATGAAAAAGGAATATATTTTTGTTTATCTGAGATACTTTAAAGGAAAACAAGCAAATCAAGCCAGAACAAATAGATCTCTATGTGAGGACAAACACTAAATTATGGAGTTGCTCCAGCGTTCATTTCATTTGGTCAAGGTTCTCTTTCCCCTTGAGCAGCAAAGTAGTCTGCTGGCAGCTAATGAGGTGAAAACAAACAGACAAAATTACAAATTGTGCAATTAACATATTTACCACTATAAATACTGATTTGGTGAAAATTATGATTTTGAAAAATTTCCAAATTTAAAAGTGGAAATAAAAATAATTTTTTTTAAGGAAAATATATCTGGCTCTATAGAGTATAATTTAATCTTTATTTTTCATTTTTTGCTTCTGAAATGTTGCATTTTATGTAATTTGCTAGTATCTCATCAAGACAGAGATCAGTGCACTCTGTTTTACCCAGTGTCATTACACATTGATTTTAAATAATTCAGTAATTACCATTATGCTTTTCAGTATATTTTATCCTTCTCCTAACTGGGAAAAATACAATCAAAACAGTCAAACGATACAATATACATCCCATACCACCCCTCCAACTTCCATGGGACAGTAAATTTACCCCCACATTGGAAAATAATTGTGAATAGCAGCAGTGCCTCGGTGTTATTCTGAAACATATTCAAAGGTTGAATTTACCAAGTTAAGGTTTAATTTACATCAATGGAGACCTATAAAGTTCTGAGATCTGAATTGTGTGTTAGAGATGCTCCTCATTTTATTTCAGTTTATGATGTATGGAGAGCCTGGGACACGTAGGATATTAATTTACTTTCCTTCAGGTCACTGAACTGCTCTTGGGCCAAAGCTAAATAGCATGTCAGATATAATATCAACTCTATGTGAGACATCCAGACTTGAAACTTCTTGACATTAAAAAACTGTACAACCAAAGTCTTGGGATTTTTTTGCCTACAAAAATACCCCTGAGAGTGCAGGTGGAAAATTTTAATTAACTCAGTAGGTAATTGCATATTTTACTCTGATCTTCATTAAAGGCCTCTTGATTATTCCACTCTCATTGTCCATCTGCAGGAGCCCCATTGACAGAAACATGAATATTGCATAGGGAAATAGTATATGAAGTGATTCTGAGGGTGGGAATGAGGAAACAGCCTGCAGATGTAGCAGACTCAGTTCTGTTTCTGTAAAGGCTGAGACAGACTTGGAGGAAAGGAGAAGCATGGTGTATTAAAAAAAAAATAAACTGAGTGTATTTCTTCCATACATCTGACTTTTAGTAATGTTACTGCAATGATTTCTATAAGTCCCTAATGACAGAGAAAGTAAAACTGGAGTCATTGTTACTTTATAGGGAGAGATCATGAGAGTATATATCTGTTATAAAGTCAGCCAATGTCTTTCAAAATTCAGAGTGGATTTGGACATAGTAGATTCATAAATTCTGACAAAATAGCAACAAATGCTAAAATCGGGTTGGACAAAACATACTTTTGGCTTAATTTATTTGCCTTTATCAGTTAGGTTTAGGAGTTCCTAAAAGTAGATTGTGTCCACCCTACATGAGTTGGGTGTTATGCATTGCTACATTTGTGCAAGAGGCATGGGGAATAATCCCTAATCTCAGAGAGCTTAATGTACAGGCTTTGACTCTGGTACATCTTTGTGAGATTGGCAGCCTAACTTTACCCTATGCCTGTATCCAAACAAATAGTAATTACCTTCTTTCCCTGTGCTCCCTCCTTGATTGCTGCCCAAAGATCTGTTTACATTGCCACCACTACAGTCAAACAAAACCCATGAAATTCTCTTTGTCAAAGAATACACTAAAGACCAAGAATGAGCAGTCTAAGCCATTTGATTTGAAAGGGAAAGGTGTTGTTTCAGAAGCTAGATTTGCAAACCCAACTGTAATTCAACACTGACGAAAAACAGAAGAATTGGAGATTGAACAGCAATAATCTGGAAATAGGGAAAGCAGAGAAACATCATTTTAGACTAATTCACCAGTGAGGGACATACATTTTAATGAGAAAATCCAGAGGTCCAGAGATTAGCCTGCGAAGAAATTCAATAGCTTTCAGATAAGATTTCAAGTCAGACCTGATATTCATATTAGCATCTAAATACATCCACATTAATTTGAATTCTTTAAAAAGATACTAATAAAGTCAGAGGCATTGTGTTTACTGCATATATCCCTATGAAGAAACCCATCCTATACTGCATAGTGAGCCCACCAATATTTTTTAAAGCTTAGATAATAATCTGAGTAAGAAAGAATCTTTCTCTCTCACAGTAAAAATACAATCTAAATAATAACGGAAAGGTATATTAATTTGACCTCAAATTTTATCACTGTATTTTTCTACTAAACCAAGTATATCAGTCTCCTTGGAACACATGAACAGCACTGAGCACAAAAATCCCCAACCCTGAATAGTAGTTGATTTATTTTTAGGAGGACTTTTAGTTAGAGAATTTCCTAACATAACATTAGAATTCCAAAGAATACATGTAAATTATAAAGACATATTAGTGGGTGCTCCCTATGGGCCACCTAACCAGAAAGACCAACCAAATGAGGCCCCAGAGACCAGAGGGAGAGGCTGAAAGGAAGACATATCCTGATGGAAAATGTTCAATTCAGGAAGGACATAAGTAAATGGGACACATGTATAATCCATGGGGGCTGGTGGGATTCACCCAGAAGTCCTATAGGAGCTGGCTGATGTCATTGCAAGGCCACTCTTGATAAACTTCAGTTGATCATGACAGATGGGAGACAAGTTCTCAAAAACCGGCGAGTTCCGTAATGTATTTCCCGCCTTCATCTTTTCTGAGCTGTTCAGTGAGGAATATACAGGTCTTAATTTATTTATTGCAATAGGCATGCTGAAAGAAGAGATATTTAGAATCAATATAATGTGTCTTGATTCAAGTACTTCTATTCATCTTTATGCTTAAAAAAATTCTACAAACACTCACGGTTAGAGGTAGTCGGAAGATTTTAACACTTTTTCAGTTCTTAGAGGAAAATATATTGCTAAATAAAAGCAAGCACTGTACCTTAGACTATTAATTTCTCAAAAGAAGCAATCATCTGTGGAACAAATATATTCTTTTGATGGTTTTTTAATGGCAATGTGTCATACAGATGAGGATTCAATTTTATATTGCTATTAACAGTTGCAACCATTCCACTTCCAGACAATGCACTTTAATCTGGGAGTTGCTACTAGTTTACATCTCATCTTGGCATAGGCACGCCTGGAGCACTGAAGGAACAATTTAAAATTTATGATGGTTGAGATAAAAAGTTCTCAGACCTTAAAATAAAGTTCTGGTTTTCCAACTGTAAAATACACCAAATGAATATGCTTATTGCTGAACTTTTTACTGAAATTAATTTCAGACATATTTCTACCATACTTTGTTTACTTATTTCGCTTCAATCCCAGAGCAAGAAAAATAATTATTTTTATTACTCTCACTTTTTACATTTACTTTTGAAAAAGTCTGTTATTCAATAAAGGAAACACTTGAAGTAAAATATTTTTATGAGCTCTTTGATGTTCCTTTCTTGGACCATGTCAAGATTCTCGTGCTTAAATATTCTTATCTAATTTTCAGTTAAAAATAGATTTGGACACTTCTGAAAAGCATAATAGAATAATCCTCTGCAGAATACTTCTAGCCAAATTTAAATTCCTATTCACTCTCAGATAAAAGGTGTTTTACCAGCTGGACTCTAAAATGCATAATCTATATTATTATTGTAAAGATTATTACACTGATATAAAAAGTATATAGAAAGTTTGTTTCACAGAAATTCACAACAAATAGAAAATCACATTAATAGTGATGACTTTAGTCACATAAATTTCTCAATATAGATTTAAAAAAGAAATAAAAAATAATCTGCCCTTGAGCTAAAATTTCAGTCATAGACTATCAACAGTTGGATTGTCTTCTCCTCTGTTTGAGACTTTGAAACATTCAGAAGATTATTAAAGCAGTATTTATTATTGAGCTCCCCTAACTGACCTCACAGGCTATTTTTGTTGCTAACCTAAAGCAGTATCTTTATTGACAATTTTAACCTATGCTAAATCTCATTTAAAATAATGTTTAGAATTTAGTTCAAGGGTGCTTTGGAACACAATTGAAAAGAATTTTTGTCTTATGTTAAAGAATCCTTGAGTCCTTCTTTTGTGAGCAGGAACAAAAATGTGGCAATTTTTAAAATCTGGAAAAACTTTTTTTTCAGATAATGAGCCCTTACTTCTTAAAAACAGAGGAAGACTGGTGTCAAAAAATCCCCACAAAATAAAAGCCTTCAGGACATATACTGCAGCCTCTGATTAAATAGTGTGACAATGATGTTTTGTTTGTCATCTCCAGTGAAATTCTTAACTCTCAAAACCCTATATATAAAAGTTATTAATCCATCACCTAAACTCAAAATGGCTATTTTTGAAATGCATCTGTTGAATTCACAAAGCTTACAGGTATCATATATTTTCCACATAAAATGTCCCAGATATTCTTCATTCTGTTTGAAGATTTGACATTGCCACTTTTTCAAAAAAGTTATGGGATAGCCTTTTCTATGTGTCTGCTTGCTTGCACAGCCATACTCTGCTACACAATCTCAAATCATCCCTTTGTAAGATGTTGCAGCAGTCACCACTTTCTTTTAAAAGAAGAACTTTTTTTTTTTCTGTTCATTCACCAGCTCCATTCAGAGCTCTCCTTGATGTTCAGTTCTATTCTCTGCCTTAGAGGAGCTGAGCACCTTTCTGCCTTGATATCATTCAACTATACCCAGTGTTGTGAGTTTCTATACGCCACGAGGGCACAGCACACCACCTTTTTTGTGCCATTTTGCAGTAAAGAATATCATAATTTTTAGGCTAACAAAGCCTGTAAACGAGACTTTAATGCAGACAGCTCATAGTGGACAAGAAAATTACAACTTGATTGCTACAGCAGTCACCTGCAGATATCCAGATCCCGTTGAAGAGGTTGAGTATGTGTTTCACTGAGAATGGAAAAAGTTGTTTTGTGTTTTGTCCTTACACGCACACACACACACACACACGCATACACATTTATATATATATATATGTATATATATATTTATATATATATATATATATTTATATGGGGGTGTGTGTGTATATCTGTGTGTGCGTGCAATCTGACCTTCATTATTTTTTGCTGCAATTAATTTCCCCCAGTGTCCCTGGTGTAGTTTGGCAATTTTTTATTTTTGTTAACTGTGAATGCATATCTTGTTAACAAAAGTGACTATTAAAGAGACCTCTATGGCACTGTAAGAGCATCTGATGGGTTGTGGTACAGACAGGTTCCAGGCTGAATGGATTACTTTTACTACCCTCACTGCAAAGGAGAATTCTGTCCTGATTAGGGAAAATTTTTCCTCTGTGCTTTTAAACCCAATTAGTTTACTGCTAAAGACTGGCCAATGAAAAATGCCATTGAAAACTCTTGATAATAACAAATGAATGAATAGTAAAGGCAGATGTAAAACAAATTAGTTAACACTTCAACCTCGGACACAATTTTCTTTCCTGTATCAGATATAGGCATTCTGCATCTCAGACTATTGCAAAGAACTTTATTCACATTTTCAGCTGTTTGTTTTCTCAAATTTCATCTGCTTGAAAAATCTACTGCAGTTTTTTTGTTTGTGTTTTTTGTTTTGCTTGTTTGTTTGTTTTGTTGTTTTCCTTTTTTGTTTGTTTGTGGGGTTTTTTTTTCGTTTTTTGGGTTTTTTAGTCGCTGTCTGCTATGTATATCCATTTTCTGGAGAAAGCACATTTGGTCTCCATGACTTTAAAACACTGCTGTATTTCTTTTTTACTGAAGAAAATAACATAAAGCAGGTGTTTTCATACAGTTGAACATTTATATGTTCAGTTTTCTCCTGCTACATTACTCTCATTCCAATAAAAAAATCAGAGTAACGTGTGTTTTTTAAAATGATACCTTCACTAGAGACAAATATGCAGCTTTTCATAAATAAAAAAAAAAAAAAAAAAAAAAAAGATGAAAAAAAAGAAGAAAAAAACCAGAGAGTGGTACTTTGTTGTCGTGGTCATAGTGGTAGGAAAATAGACAAAACTACACTGCAACAAAAATCCAAGCATGTTAAAGTGTATTATGATTCTTAACACTCTGCACAGCAATGAACATCTGTAAGAGCTCTTTTACACTTGCAATTCAGACTTCTCCTTCACAACCCACTTTAAATGGAAAGAATACTCTCGTATTTCCAAGCCATTATGCCTTCATAACAGACTGTCAGGTAAAACAGTGAGATGGTATGAAAAAATCTATCTCTCTCCACTTGTTCTAAAGGACTGATAGAGCATTAATGTAGATCTGAAGACTGAGTTTTCCTTCACATTAGAAAATAAGCACTGGTAGAGGAATAGATTTTCTTAAGCAGCAAGGACTTATCCCAGTTCATTTCAGCAAGCACAGTATCTCATAGGTGCCAAACTCATTACTGCAGAGCAAGTAGAACCACTGTAGGGCTGCTCCAATGGCAGACAGGGCTTAATGCACATTTCCACTATGAAGAACGAAGATTGTGTTGACAATATGGAAATCAGAAGGAGGTGAGAATTAAGGAAGGTTCAAATCCCTTTCATTGCCATTAATTTTATGAGTACATAAAATATTTTGTAAGTATGCTGCATTATAAGCTGTTGAATAAAAAAGGAAAAAGGGCAGATAGAGACTTTGCAGTGTCTTCCTGGTATTTCAGATAGTACAATATCCTTTGTTTCAGGCACACCCTTAAGCAACAGTTTGGCTAAGACTGTCTGACTCTATTAACAGACCATGAGCTCATTACTATGAGATACATGGTAATAGTCCCAAAGAAATTTTATTAAGACAACAAATTATCTTATCGTTGCCTAAAAAATATTCTTGCAGGAGCAGAGAAGAGGGAAGGATATTTTTATTTATGACTATCTACTTGAAAAGATCAAAATAATGAAAGTGTTCATTAACACATCAAAATCATAATTATCTTCCTTGCAGAATGCCCTTTAGCAGACTTAAACTATAAAAATTGGTACTGCAAACTGGAACAAGAAAAAAAAATTGCTGTGTAGCTTATTTTAGAATTATTTTCTTACACCCATTTCCTCTCGGTGTCCAGACTGTTACATTATGGATCTTTCTAGTGTATGTTCTCTATTTCTCCAAGAAATCCTTCTTTTATAATGAGCCGGGCATCACCAAATTATGCAGATTAAAAATCTCTTCCTCTCTCCTTTTCTTTTTTATGTTTGACCATTCAATTTTAAAGGGATAAAAAAGCAGGCTTAGCAATAGTAACACTAAAATCTACTGTGAGTCGGAGCTCTGAAATGTCCTGTAGTTCATTTGTACAGTCTAATTCAATGACTTCACAAAACCTCATAGTATATAAAAAGAACTCTGAAAAGTCTGTGGATATTGAAATGGCATAATCTGTCTGTTCATGGTATTGCTAACCTAACCAGAGATTAAAAACTCTGAAATCTAGTCAACAACCCATGGGATTGCACTGTGGCTTCATACAATGTTATATCAACTCATTCTGGTTGGCTTTTTTTCTGATTTCTGTGACTGAATCTGTCTTCTGTGTCTTGGTTTGATAAGTTATTCAGCAGAGGCTCCTTAATGCAGCTTGACTTTCTAAAACTATCATGTTCTTTTATGTATGTATGTATATATATATTCAATTTTATATGCATATGATATTCTTAAAACTTGATCTGATCCTGCATTTTTTTCACAGCCTAGCTAGAATTATTTGCTATTCATCAGGAGAGATTACTTCAGACTCTGACCTGGAATATTCAGCTGCATAGGTCCTACATTCTAAAATTCATTTTGGTTGGAACAAATGCAGAAAGCAAGGGGTTTTATGTTTTATTTTGTGGGCTTTTTATTTTGTTTTTGTTTTCATATAGAATATGCAATTCAATGCCATGAAGTTGTTAGCAGTACAAAGTGAAGTAAATGATTTAGTGTATGCCTTTGCAAATCTACTGGAAATTATTTCTACACAAAACTAGGACTGAGAATTTTAAGAGGCAATCACAAGTCATAACAACAGGAACATGAAGAAGTAGCATCACCATCTGATTTGAGATGCCATGCTGTCTTCCTTTTTCCAAAGATCTTGGAGACTGAAAGTTCAAGAAGTTTTTAGTTATATTTGTCTTTTGGATATGCCTATGAGCAATGTCAAAAGTGGTGCCATTACTGCACCTAGACTTTTCTCATGGCCATTACATTCTGGGACTTTTCATAGTGGAATCTGGAAGATTTTTCTTCCAAAATGAGAGTGTTTAGAGCTTTTAACACTTGCTCTGACCTTTAGAACTGGAAAAGGAGTTACAGTCCTTCTGCTAATGAAAGATTTTTAGCAACTCAATTATTTCTCCAAGCATCCTTCAACTATCTTACCCTTAGGGAGACCAACATTTCCTTGATGAAGAAAGAGAAAATAGATATGATTTATGACATACTTTTAATATCTTTTCCATAAAAAGCCCTCTCTGCACCTAAGAATTACTGATGAGATGAACAAGAGAATTTAGGTGGTACTTCCATTCTCTGATTCAGAAAAGTGCTTATGCCAGTGGCTATGAAATGTCTTTTTTTTTTTGTCTTTAGATAAAGAATACATTTTTTCAAGTCCTGTATATACTAATTAAAGGAAAGTTTACCAAGTACAAATAATTCACATAAATGAATCCTAAGGAGGAAGACCTACTGCACTTCAACAAGAAGCTCCAGTAACTTATATATCCCTGGCATAGAGATTTAATTATGTAAATTATGTAAAAACAATCATGTGTAAACAGTCTTCACAATAAATAATTTCACAGCTACATAACAAAAAAAGATTTAAAACGAAAATTAATACAAATTAAAAAGAGTAATTAAGCAGAATATGAATAGGGGAGGGGAAAAATCTTGAAATATCACTGAACACATAAATTACCAGGATAGAATTCTTAGGTGTCATTGAAATTGGGATTCATATTGATCTCAATAGGATTTCACCTTCAGAGTTTTACTCAAAATCACCTTTTCTTTTTTTTTATTCTTTTTTTTTTAATTAATACTTTCGGTGGTAAAAAAAAAGAGAAACTGAAATATATCTTATCTAGACTCTACATAAGGAACTGTCTGGCAGCAACAAGCATTACAAGACTTGACAGGATGGAATTTTAAACCCAACACAATCATATCAATCAGAGTGCACAAGCCAGAGCAAAACTTAATAGCCTACTGCCTCCTGCATTGATGAGAGCAAAAAGAAATCCATAAGCCAGGCAGTTTAAGGAAGGTTTCTTCCAAAGCCCTTTTAAGAAATACAGGTTTCACTACAGCCACAAACCAGAACAAGATGCAATGAAGAAAAACTGCACTATATTTTAAACCAACTAAATGAGGATTGCAAAAAGCCCTGTTCCATGAGAGATAATTTGAGCAGCCAAAGAAAAATAAAAGCAAACAGCAAAGACCAGAAAAAAATAGACTGACTAATTTACTAAGTGTAATTGAAAGAAACTGGGCAGGATAATTCTCTTAGGATAATTGCCCCTTTCACATGAAAAATTTGTCAGTGAAGAGAAACATTCCATGCAATTTCCTGGGAAGTGTTCTTCTACAGTGAAAAGGACTGGAGTACTGCAGAAAATTGAGGGACACCATTGTCCAGAACAACAGATTTGAAGCTCCTACCTGATAATGTGTGTTTAGTGATTCTTATTCTGAATTCTGACATGGTATGAAGGGCCATGAAGGGGTTTGAACATTGCTTTATCTTTTGAGACAAAACATGGTCGAAACCTAAAGCCACAAATAACAGAGTACCCCTTGTCATGAAGTCTGACTTATATTTGCAAGATCACTTGTTATTCAAGTCATGCAGTTTTAAATGGAAATTCTGAATTCAGACATAATGCAAAACTAGGTCTGTATTAGTTTGGGGATTTTTAATAAGAAACCCAACTGTAAACTTTAACCTATGCTTGCTAATTGACAGTCAGATGAAAAAAAGAAACTATTTAAGACTGAATAGGATTAAACATAAACTTTATGTAAATAAGAATCATGAGGACCTGTCCTACCAATATTATAGTTTGAAATATCACCTTCAAAATTAGCGGTATTTATAGCTACTCAATTTTACATCAAAGAACAGGGACTTGAAACCACAGAGTTGCTTCTAGTGCTACTGTAAAATTACACCTGTACCTGTCCTGCTCATATAGAGTCAATTTTGTTTTCAGAAACAAATAAAGTTTTGGTTTCAGGATGAGGCTAATGTTGATAACACACTGATGGTTAGGTTACTGCTGAGCAGAGCTTACACAGAGTAAAGACCATTTCTGCTTCTCACTCCACCAACGAGGAGGCCGGGGATGCACAAAGAGTTAGGAGGGGACACAGCCAGGACAGCTGACCCCAACTGACCCAAGGGATATTCTATACCAATGGTATCATGCTCAGTATATAAAGCTGGGGGGAGAAGGAAGAAGAGGGGATTTTTATAGTTACAGCATTTGTCTTCTCAAATAAACCTTAGACAAGGTGGATCTGGGCTGTCCTGGGGATGGCTGAACACCTGTCTGCCCAGGGTAAGTGTTAAATAAATACTTGTTTAACACTTGTAAAACTCTTCGTTTTACTTTGGTTGTGTGTGTGGCTTTTCCTTTACCTCTTAAGCTGTCTTTATCTCAACCTATGAATTTTCTCATTTTTACCTTCCCAGTTCTTCCCCCCATATCACTGAGGGAGAGCGAGCAAGTGGCTGTGTGAGGCTTAGTTGATGGCTGGGGTTGAGGCATATCAATATCCAGAGGTAATACCATCATCAGTTCCCATTGCAAGAATCTGGAATCTGCCTGTCCCAATTAAATAACTGCAAGACCATTCTGAAAGACATATTCTCCCCAAAGCATTGCAGAAATGTAAAATGAGCTAAATGAATTAGCTGGAGTACGTAGGTGACCTGCTCTCTGCCTCTAGGTACATTTTTAAGCTTTTCTAAGATCTATTCAATCAATTAATTCCTTTTATGGCTCATAACAGTAATACCATTTTATTTTTGAATAAGTTTTGTCTCATTTTCTTGAAAATCGTGTATTGGACTGTTGTGTACAATAGTTGTGCAAGAGTCATGATTTGTAATTATAAACTAGACTATTAAGACCTGGATTCTTGCATAGGTGTAAATAAAAAAACCTCAAAACTAAACAAAACAAAATAATGTGTAAACAACATTCAGTTTGAGATCAGGAGTAATCATTGTCTAATGATGACTTAATGACGACTTAATGACATGAATGAAGAATACACTGAGGTTTTTGTTGCAATGTTGACATATGATAATTACCTTTGAGGACATTTACATTTATAGATCAAAAGAGTGCAATATATCCATAAATAATTGCAGAACAACGTACCAAATTAGTGCTGATGCTGACATACATATCCTACTCTCTGGTAGGAAATGGATGTTTGGAGTTATAATATCAAGGTCCCTAAACATTTCTGACTTACCTCTAGAAATACTGCAAAGCATTCACTGGACCACAGGATGAAATTCCTTCCCTACCATTATTTATGCAGTGATTGCACCACATCTGCCAAATGCCTTGTTTTTATCACTGTAAGTTATTTGAATACACCTTAGGCATTCAGTCACTTCCATTATAAAAACACTATATTACAGCATTGCTGTGTCTGTGATAAGAATTGTAGTCTTCCCCTCATTTTATTAGGAACCATTCAAATGAACACTATATATATAAATATATATATCGCTACTGCAGCATTCATAGTTTTATTTTTTTTATAAAATCTATTATTTGGTGCTACAATGAAAAGGCATATGCGAAATTAGCATATAAGCATCCATAATTATTTTGGAAATAAAATACAGGAAAGTCAGGAAATTAAATTCCCAGTGTTAAATTTCAGTATTAAGCCAATTCACTTGTGATCATGTATGGAAAAGTGATTTCTAGAGGACATCAATTGTACTTTGCCCTCTGTAAAATTGTAAGTAGGACTGATAAGGCAGTTTGACATTTTCCATTAGAAGAAGCAGTTTTAGATTATCACTAACATAAAACTTGAAATATACCAGCTTGAATATCTGCTTTAGGAGTACTTCTTTTTCTATTCATGAATGCTCAGTGGATGTAGTTTATGAAGAAGAAGAAGAAGAAGAAGAAGAAGAAGAAGAAGCATGAAAAGTAACTTCATCACAATTTGTAATCACTTCCATAACAGATTAAGAGCTTCTTAAAGAACAGGAGAGAGCAAGGACCAATGGCTGGAAGATAAAACTAGGCAAACTCAAACAGGAAATAAGTTTATATTTATTTTAAACTGAGTTATTTATCTATAGAAAGAAAACTACATGTGAAGTGCTATGGCATCCATATTTTTAAAGAAAGCAAGTGTGCTATCTATTTGGAACAGGCTTTCTTTGCAGAACTTCGTGACAAATACTAGCAAAAAGGTATTTTACTTGATGACTTGAACTATAAAAGAATGCAGACTGCAAGTCCTGAGAGGCTGAAGAGCATTCAGCAAATTGCACAGCCTAAGTGAAAAGGCCTGAGCAGAATAAGACAGCACTTAAAATCCATGGGATTCTATCTGACTAAGAACGTTGATACAAAGACTTAGAGTTCCCTGGATTTGGAACGTAAGCAAAATTATATAAGTAGTTCTGTAGCACATCTGTTCTGTAAGATGTGACAGTCCTACAGCCTTCCAATGTAAGCAGTTTGAGAGGCATACAAAGAATCTCTGATGTTCTCACGCTCTTCCTCTAAATGCCTTGTGATTTCTTTCTCTGATATTGCTAGAATTATCTTAGTTCTGAGGTCATACTCAGCTGTCTGTGATTATTATTATTAGCTCCTAAGAACAGTGATAAATTATGACTTCTGAGCTTTAAATATTTTTTCTTGTTGTTAACAGCCCTTTTTTCACTACACTTCTCTTCTCTCTGCCTGCAAATTCTCAGTTATTTCCTGGGGATGTGCCTAGCATTTGAAAGTAGAGTTTTTAATGTTAATACATTTGTTTCTGATAGTAAGCCCCAACATAAATCAACTGTTCTACCTACTAGGTGGATACAATGCTTCAATGTCTCATAGAATGTAGCTTACCTTATTTTTATACTCCTTTTAATCCATTTAATGAAACCAAGCAGCACGGTAATGGAAATTCTTTTCAGATGCAGAGAAAGTTGTCAAACATCTGTTCACTCTCTTCAATAATCACTGTGTTGGACTACATGCAACCCTCATGACAAGTCTAAACATTTTCTAAAAAACCTTTTCAGAATGTACCCTGAACAGCTAAAAATTCAGAATTCAGTAAAATTCTGTCTTATGCAGTAACTGTAGGGAACAGCTAAGAAATCCTGAGATGTCATGTAGACATTAAACTTGCTAGAAAGCTACAAGTTGAATTTGTGCAAGAGTTGGTTCTATAGACAGCTCAGAAAAGTTATACAGTTATAAAAGTTCTCAGAATAGTTCTACTATTCATTCTTAGCAATACAATCACAACATTACTGCATTTGCATGCATAGCAGATTATGAAGTGCCTGAATATATTCTGTTTGGAATTGCCGAGGGATAAGGATGAAAGAGGGAGGGAAAGCATGACTGATTGTAGAGATAGGGAAAGATGTAATAGGTTCAAGAAATAACATAAAGAGAGTAAAAAATTGTGTCCATAGCATCTTTTGGGTCATTTCACTGTCCTCATCAAATCTAGCCCTGAATAGATGTGGTTTTTTTTCACTCCTCCCTTGTTATTAGAGAATGAATGAGACAATATTTTTTCTCCCTATTGGTCTGATTCAGCCTTTTTGTCCCTCATTGGCAAGGCATTTTTAAATTTCACAGTACTTGCTAACTAGAATATTTTTTGTTGACTCCATTCTTATTTTCAACTTCTAGTTCATGCTGCTTTATAGCAGAGTTAAAATTCTTCTAGATCTCATGCTTTCCCAACAAATAGAGAGATAGCTGGTTTCACTACATAATGCAAAAGAAAAAGAAATAGTTTCTTATCATGTGAATGCAAGCTTATTATAGTTAAAAAAACCAAACAAACTTGTTTTGATTAGTAATAATACTTTCATTAAAAAGCAGAAATAAAATTCACCCCTATAAAAAGTGATATATCTATATATATATATATATTGTTTTCCAATACACGTCTTTCATTTTTTAATCTTTATGTCCTGTGCCAATATCAACATTCAATATTATCCACTGGTTGTTTTTCTGCTGTTACCTCCTTATAGCTAGAATAGTGCCTAGATCTTAATTTTATTTCATAGTGTATTAAAAAAAAATGCAATAAGCATCCTTGTCTTGCTAGATAAGTTTCCCTTGAAGATCAGCTAAATGTTAATAAAAGTTATATTTACAGCAATTTTTTGCTGTTTTTCAAGGAGTATTTAAATTTTAGACTTCCAGGGCTATTTATTAATCTTTTAATCTCTATTTATTAATTTTTTAATCTATTAATTTTAAGATTGCATCAAGATTCCTTTGTATGATATGTGTATAATCAGCACAACTGATGATAAGTTAGAAATCTCAGGTATAGTCTACCACATAGTATAAATGTGTAGATTAACAAAATTATCAAAATCTTCCCAAACTACTTACTACTGGTTATTGCTCAGTGATCACAAGAATCATTGATAATATTTGGAAAATGTAAGGATGCTGGTAGTATCACTTTCAAGATTAAAAAAAAAGTATAGTGTGTTCTTTTTGCTTTCCAGATAAGAACATTTGCCTTATCTTTAAGAACAAATATTGTAAACAAAAATGCTGGAAAGATAGTGGAGTCTCATATTTTTTCTCAATAAACTTGCCTTTGACTTGTAACTATGGAATAACATAATAACATTGAATATCACTGCATTTTTACTTGACCTATTAAATGACATGAAATATCATATAACTAATAATAATGCAATTAATCAATGAATCGAAGTTAAATACCGATTATATACTTATTTTCTGGGATTTTTTTTCCCGGCCAGTCCCAACAATATTTTTAACATTCTTGTGTAAACGTTAACATTTGTGCAAACTGTTTTGTTGAGACCCAGAAGTACCAACACAAGCTACACACTGATGTCTTGCAATACATTGAAATCTCCACATTTCTCTGGATGACTCAGTCCTGGCTGGCTATGGATCAGAACTTCCCTCCCAGGAGCAGGGGAGGCAGACTTGCCTGGGGTTATGCTGCCTGCCACCAGAGTTACAGCCCTGAGGAGGAAATGGCCCAGGTTATTTCTGGATGCTGTTAGTGCCAAGTCTGTCTCGACAACTCTGCTCCACACTGACAATGCAAATTACTGATGCTTCCACATCCAGCCACTTCTTACTCCTTTTTGCACCTCAAACTGATGATTATAGCAGATTTGGAGCATTTTCATGCTTATTCCTTTCCTTGTTTGCTGGAACAAGACTGTCAACAAGCTGACCCTCTGATCTTTCAGCTGATAATCACTATGTCAGCTTAGTTTGCTTTTGGATAGTGCTGTCATATTGAATTAACGTTGTCTTTAGAGAAAGTTGTCATTTTCAGCTCTGCCATATGACAGGCATGAAAGCCTTTAAATTGTAGGTGATTTTAAGTAAAGAAGCCTAGGTAAGTAATATCTTAAAAGTTTTCCAGATACTTTCATTAGAGCTCCAGTGGAAGAGCAAAATCGTTGGTAATTTTATACTTAAAGACACTATAAAATGTATTACTCTAGAAGTTCAGGTTAACTAGTGGTTTTGATTCATTGGGCTCCATGTTTATAGTCTAATTTCAGAAAACATTATCATATTTTAGAGTCTATTATACTTAATAGCCATAGTAGGAGACCAAACTCAACACTTCTATTTTCTCAGCAAGAAAGTTGTAATTTTAACACACAAGTCATGTATAGTATCACATAGACAACCAAAGGAAAGTCCTCAGTAATTCAAGTTAAAGCAGAGAAGTTATCTGGGGAGCCTGTCTTTTTTTGTCATAATTCCAGATCTTGAAAGAGACAAGGACAAAAAACCCCTTGCAAGGACAAAAACCCCTACAACATAATGTTACGAAGCACCTATATGATGCTGTATGTGCATAATAAGATCTGCACTATTCCCATTAATATGGCACAGAGTTTACAAGAAAGAGAAAAGAAATAAAGTTTCAAGCAAATACCATCACTTGATCCTGGATAAGCAAACTGCATTATTTACACAATGTTTGTCCTGCTTGTGCCTGAGAGTTGACTGAGTCATTGTGTAGCATCAAGAGTTGTCTGTCCTGTTAACAGTGAGGAGGAAATTCGTTACCTGATATCCTATGTATTACTGCAAACAAGACATTAAACTCAATGCAAATTCAATACTATTAATGAAACTTCTCAACTAAAGAGGAAGGAAATGATAAGTATGTAAAATTTGTTCTATTTCACTGACATAGACCATACTTTTTGACTTAACTCTTTCATTAATACTTTTAGCAAATAAGGACAGATGTTATGACTTATAATTTTTAAAATGTTGAGAATTAATTCTTCTTTTCTTCCATCACCTAGCAACTGAATTGGAGATTTGCAAATTTATTTCTATTTAACATATAATCTCAGACAAATAAAGAAAAATGTCACTAACAGATTCTGAATATATGTTCTTCTAGAGAAAAAAAAAAAGACTGGATTAATTGACAGATAGAGTTTGTCTTAAATATAACTGCTTAATTCTTCACAAAAAAATGCCCTAAGCTTTCAGTGGATGATAAAAAAATAGGGTAGTAGAAATCTTTAAATTAGTGCTTATAGCTGCTGTTATAACCTTCCCCTGAACTTAAGTTCTTGTTAATAGATCCCTTGAGGCATATTAGAGTGAATGACTGGTGTTTACAAATATATTTATAGAACAATATGGAAAATAGGTATGTAACCATTTTGGTTGTTATTGCTATCTATAGTTATATAGAATTACACAAGCATAAAAATAACACTCCAGAAAATGTATAAGGAAAAGAAAGAAAGGGAAAGAATGGACAAGAATGGAAAGATATTACCACCTATGGATCCAGCAAAGAGTCTTGATTGATATCCATTGGTTGAGGTGATGGTCACAGTCTTTGTCCATCAGGGGTGGGGGTAAGCCAGCTAAAAACAAAGTTCCACGGGTTAATAGACATTTAGATGTAGGTGGAAAGCCCAGGTACCTCTCCTGGGCAGGAGGGAATTTTATGCCGCCTTTGTAACCTTGTGACTGTTGCAAACACTGTGGATTCATGGGCAGCCTGTGGTGGAAGGCCTCAGGAATGGGTCTGGGCCATTTTGGGGTCTCTGATGGTTTACAGCCCCTTCTAAGACATGACAACTGCCTCTCATGTCAGCACAGCTGTGTGAGTTACGTCCCATCAGAAGCGATGAATACCCTTATGCCTACGTGTGAATGAGAATGCCCCTGTGAATGTGCCCTTCCCCAGGGAAGGGGAAGGGGAGGACATTGGCAAGCCAAAACCACTATTCCACCTTGCAGCATCTCCTTTTTATCAGACTTCTCCTCTAACTGGCTCAAAACATAGAGCCTCCTTGTGGGGAGTGTTCATCCCCTCTGTCTTATGCTGATCAGAGGTTTTGCCATCACACACCTAAAACTCATCTTCTCCCCCTTGGGATGTGCAAACCTGGCCCCAGCAAAGTTGCCTGCTGCATCTGCAAATGGCTGATCATTTTGAGTCATTAAACTTTAGCATTTCAGTCTCTCAAAGATGCTTAGCATGAAAAACATCTTTGTCTTTAGAAAATTATTTTATTCTTATCCATCTGTTCGTTCCATATAAAATGGATAAGGTAAATGTTTTTCACACCTAAATCCCCCAAATCTTTACTGAAAAAAATAAAATTTTCCCATTAGAAATTAAATTCACACTGTAACTGTGTCTGGATGCAAACTAGTGTCTGCTGTTTCTGTGAAAACATATAAGTAGAAATTATATCAAAATTAGCTGACGGAAAAAAACCCACATTTGAGCATTACTATTATTCTTGAAAAAAGAACACATCATCAGAGATGTAAAGAGCTGATAAAGGGGTGGTCTACAAAACCCAGACCTGCAGAAGGCAGGCTTGAGTCTTGATTGAATATGGATAGAGGTAAGATGTCTCTGGTTTGTCTCCTCCAAGTTAGTCATATGAGGAAAAAAAAAAAAGGGATCAGAGTAGTGAAGGAGAAAATAGACCCTTAAATAATGAATATTTGAAGTAATTTACCCCATAAGACACTTAGGTATATTTGCAGTATTTTGAAAGGACAGTTCTACATCTGTGTTTTGAAGTATGTTTGGTGTGGTTTGTGCTCTGTAGGCAACATCCAACCAATATCACTCATAGCACACTGTGCTTTTATTTTCCCTTTGTTCCCCATAGCTGGTGCAGCCATTCAGCAGAACTTTCATCCTGAACAGTTATGGTTATTCTGACTTCAGAAGTCACAAACCACCTGTGGGCAATTTCTTTCTGAAACCACTAGCTCATTGTATCTATTTGGTTTTTTTATGGTGACTTGAAAAAAACCTCAAAACACTATTGACAGAGGAAACAGTTTTGCTAAAACTTAAATATTCTAAGTAGATCAATAATACAAACACTTGATCAAATATCTACCAATCAGAAAGTAAGCACAGAAATACTGATCCAGGAGAATCTGAAAAAATAGCATTCTCTTGACATATATAATCCCTCTTGATAAGAGATAGCTAAACATTTTCATTCTGGTTGATAGAATCATGGTATACATTGGAGCTTCTTGCAATACTTCCGCTAAGAGCAGGAGACTTTTTTTCCCTTCCTGATAGAAAGTGAATTTTTCCAGTTTGTGAAGCTTGAAAGGTTATAAATACACTTGCAAAAAGTCTTATTTCCTAGTTATGAGTCACAGAGTGCATTTCAGATAACTTTGACTGTTTCTTCTCTTTAATAAACTTTCTATTAATGTTGAAATTCTACTTTTCTTTTTTTTTTTTTTAACTGGATTTCTGTCCTAAATAGCAAGCATGTCATACAGAGATTTCCTCAGTAAAGTCTGTAATCATCACTCCCCTCACCCCTTGTATGGGTTCTAAATCAAGAGTTTCTATTTAATCCCAGCATTATGATGTATTTTATTTCAGCAGATTTCCACGTACAATGATTGTCAATGTCATGCTGACCTTCCTTGTCTTCTACTTTCCAATGGCTCTAACATGGGAGAAAGAAATCCTTTATTATTAACAGACTGTTTTGAAATCTTCTGCACGTCTATCTTGGAATCACAATAACTCAATATTCAATGATATATGCTGCCCTGTCTGTCATTTTTAATCACAAACTGCATATTCCCTGTAATAGTTTAGTATTGTAATGGTGAATGAATCATGCACCTTGATAATAATGTCTTTCAATGCATGTAAAATAGATGGGTATTTCCCCTGCATTTTAATGACTGTGTTTTAATAACTATCATTCTGACATGTAGTTGGCTTTGCTTTAGTAGATAGCAGTTATTAGTGGGCATACATAGATATTTAATTTAAGGAAGATTAGGATAATCAGAAATGGACAAAGGCATTAAAAATTGATTAAATGCATCAGGATTTTGCAATCTAAAATCATTCTTTGTGATAGAAATTATAGTTAATTCTAAAAGAGAATGAAAACTTGCAGAACACCAAAGGATACAATGGTTTCCTTTGACTAACTTTTTTTTTGGTTGTGGGGTTGTGGAGTGTCACTTAATCCCTTCTGGTTTAAACTCTTTAAATTAAACAAAATTCGAAAGTAAAATAAATAATAAAAATCCCCCCAAAAACCAAAATTAAATTTAAAAAAAGCTTATAAAAATATCCAGTTAAAAAATTATTTATCACATATCATATGAAACCATATCACAAATACTTCAGTTTTACTTAAGAGATCCTTAGCATATCCCAATATCAGGAAAGAATGTAAAATAATATTATCCCTTCAGGTGAAAGGCTCTGCTGATTCACACCGAGCCTGCTCTCGTTATGAAACTGAATTAATGTAAACCACAAAAAAAGAGAAGTATAAGCAAATTGTAAGCACACATTATGGATAGTATAAGGAAAATGCCATATGCATTTAGAACAAACTAAAATAATTTCTATTTTGCTACAGATGAACATGAACTTCATTCACAATCACGTATCTTAAAAAGCATGTGGTTTTAGTGGAGGTTTTTGCAAAATACATAAAAAGTAGTGTAAGAATGGAAAAACCTAAGATTTATTAATTGAAAAAAAGGGAAAAATAAAAATATTTCCAAAAAATAATTTTCTCTCTTTTTTTTTTTTTTTTTTTAAATTAGCATATGCCTGTGAAAGAAACTACGTATTTTATACATGCTAATTTTTGTGGGGTAAAATGCAGAACAATGCTTCAGAAGTTAAGAAGTGTGAAGGGAGAGGAAGCATCTTTTCCCTTTCTTACAAATCCATCTAGATAAAGTAATGCTAAAAAAGTTTTTGTAACAGCAAAAAGCCTTTTGTATTTCTGGTGTGTTTTACCAGAGCTTGAGTTTAATACTCAAGCAAAGGAACATTCTCCTTTCTCTCCTTTTGGAATTAAGAGTTCCACTTTTGGATTTTGGAATCATGAAAATGAAGAAATTGAATAATGAAATCTTAATTCATCAAAGAAGATGAGCATTTGCATGAATTTTAATGAAGACTTTGTACTTAGACCAGAATAGACTTGAATGTTTTGTAAAGCATGGACAAAACAAATTTATTTTAGGATAAGATGCTCCAACATCCAAAGTAAATCTTCAAAAACATGGATTATTTGCTATTGATCCTTCATGATCTTTCCAGCTTATATGCTAGTTCTCTTCCACATATTAATTATACTTTTTAACAAGCCCAGCTATGAGATGATATTTTATATCTGCAAATAGGAGTTTTCATATAACAGATCTTATATTAAGTAGAACTAATGATATGCTTTTTGGATGCAATTTTAGTTTATTCTGGTAGGTTTGTGATAATGAAGCGTCTTTTGGTCTAGCTCTAATCTCAGTATTTATGTGTAATTTAATTTTATCTATTTCTTATAAATAAGTTTAGGGGAATGAGACTAAATGCATGCTATTTGATATTAAGAATAAGTCATAATCCTTGCTAGCTGCAGGGTTAGTGAGGCAAAACTAATAAATTAAACTATGAAGCCGAAAACTAATAAACCTCCAGGAGCAAAAAGTATTTCTCTCATAATTGAAAATATGAGATATTTGTGAGCCAATGGCAATCACACTAAAGAGTTCAGTGAATAAAGTAAAGTCTCTAAAAGACTGAAAATATCAAATACTCAGCATCAGGAAAAAAAGAGGAGGAGAAAGATTTACAGAGGAGTATATTCATTACAGAGCATAGCCAAATATGCATTTCAACAATGTCATATGCTGAAATACAAATATGTTTAAATAAAGGGGAAGTATTTATGTAATTGGTCTTCTATAAATTCGTAATTCTATTTGCATTTTACTTAGGTTTTTTGCATTTCAGAAGATGTAAAATGGATTTCAGTTGGACGCACTGCTGAGGACAGAAACTCTTGTTTCAGCTGGGCTGTTTTGTAGCTATCTCTAAATATTAGTCAGCTAGATTTCTTCTTGCTTTGCTCCTTGGCCATGATCCCAGGGTAGCCACAGTGTAAATGTACACCCCTGGCCTTGCTTTTGGAGCAGTCAAGCTCATTCCCCCTGGCACTCAGGCACAGTCCATATGGTCCATACAGCCACCCCACTGTTATCATTGCCTTGAATAAAGAGATGGGACCACTCTTGTGCGAAACATGATTTATTGCTCCAATTCACATCAGCCTCAAGGTGTGAGATTGAGAGAAGCAAGAATTCAGCCATAGCTCAAAAAGTAGTCGTGGGTTTCTTCACTACAAGGCCATATATAACATTTTAATCCAATGTAAAGTTGCTACAAAGTATATTTTGCTTTTCTGACCTATCACCTTAATTTTGCCACATTGCATGTACTTTTATCCAACGAAATATTGTCACACATACACACACATCTCTATTATAACACTTAAACTCTTAGCTTACCCTATACAATTACATTGCTACACCATCTTATCTAATACAGTTTCTTACTTAGAACATATTCTTACTTACAATTATAGAAACATAAGCCTATAATTTTTCTGCTTAATGTCTCTGTGCTTCTATTTTTACATCAATCCAAGCTTTTTCCAAGGCTGCAAATAAAACCCTTCAGTATCTGTGAAGGTTTCTATCTTTTTGTTTCCCACACCTCACTGCATGGTCCATTTTAGTAAGCCATCAGGGAGCTGCTCTGCCCCAGCTTGGCTCCTCTGAAAAGTTCGACAGCACCTTCCACCTGCACCGGGCACACAAGGCACACCATGAGTGCCATCCAATCCAATGGAAACCAGGAACTCCTCAGGCTCTTTGCTTCTGAATTTTTTCCTTTATGTTGTTTAATTTAACATTAGAGTATAGATTTTGGAACTTGAAAATAACCAGTCCATAGCTGTTTGCTGCAAAGTCCAGTGTTTAGTGTTAGTTTACCATCGACAAAAGTAGTGATACGGTCTTCATAGGAGTTAATGACAGCTTTAGAACTGCAGTTTGAAATATATAAGGAAAGATGTAAAGAAAGGTAAAAGAATTCCAAGGTATGGCTGAACTCAGCAGATCACCTCAGTTAGAAACCACTAGATTTTGACTGCAAATAAATTCCATTGCTGTTGACCCTGCACATTTCCTTGTTCAGATTAAAGAGAGCATTAAAGATGAAAATTATAATTGAGGATTACCACAGATTTTGTTATATATTTCAGGAGCATATGACCAAGAGTGAAGGATCAGGAGCTAAATTAAATTTTATGCGGGTAACTATTAGTGCTATTTTTGTTGTCATAATACTGAAAGAAAGCTGGACAAAGTAGTGATTGCCAGGGCAGGGTGTCTAAAGCAAGCAACAATAGCCTGTGCAGATGAGTAGCTTCCCTTACTGAATAGTTTACATGTCTGTAGACTATATTAACTGCATTCAGTGTCTTAATTTCAATGAAATCCAAATTTTATCATCATTTGTGTCCAATAATTTATTTCTTTGATACATGTTGGTTTTTTTCCCCCCAAACCATTATAGAGGAAAGTGAGTGTGGTGGTCCAATGTGAGTTGAGTATGATGGGGAACATGGGTAGAGGGAAAGAAAGTGATTGCTAAGGATTTATTTTCAGAAATAAAAAGGAATTGCTATAACAGTTGTCTAACCTTTTTACAGTATTTTTAAAATTTCATATATAATCACATTCGACTATGATTCAGTTTACAATGAGAGTAAATAGATTTGTTAATGTATCAGGAAAGAGCTCTCACTGTTTCATAGTGTGGAGTATTCAGAGTTAGGATGGCAACTAAAATTTTCTTGTATACAATGTTTAATATTCTGTTTTTCCACAATAGTGCATCCTCTTGCTGTGACAAGGTGAAGTCATAGGAAGGGAACCTCAATGTTGCCCTTGAAAACAAAGTGTTAATGTGGCTATTTCATCTAGTTTCCGATAAAATTAATCTATAGTTTCTCATGTATATGTATTTTAATCTGTCCTTATTAGCAGCATAAAAGAAGCTCCTATTCCATTGCATCCACTGGAAATGTTTCATACTGTACTCCAGTATTTATTTTCACTAAGTTTTCTAGAGTGGAAAGGAGATCAAATATCAACACTCCCAGTGGAACAGAAAGAAATTGTGTAAATATATTTAAACTATTATATTCCAATTAATGGTTTATAAAATAGGTGAAGTTTAGGAACCCACACTCATCAGAAAAAAAAATCCTTCCTTCCTTCCTTCCTTCCTTCCTTCCTTCCTTCCTTCCTTCCTTCCTTCCTTCCTTCCTTCCTTCCTTCCTTCCTTCCTTCCTTCCTTCCTTCCTTCCTTCCTTCCTTCCTTCCTTCCTTCCTTCCTTCCTTCCTTCCTTCCTTCCTTCCTTCCTTCCTTCCTTCCTTCCTTCCTTCCTTCCTTCCTTCCTTCCTTCCTTCCTTCCTTCCTTCCTTCCTTCCTTCCTTCCTTCCTTCCTTCCTTCCTTCCTTCCTTCCTTCCTTCCTTCCTTCCTTCCTTCCTTCCTTCCTTCCTTCCTTCCTTCCTTCCTTCCTTCCTTCCTTCCTTCTCTCTTTCTCTCTCTCTCTTTCCCTCTTGTCCTCTTTCTCTCTTTCTTTCTTATTTTGGCAACTTGGTGGGGATGAATGTGCAGGTTCTTATGGGACTTCCAATGTTAGGCTGTCAAACAGCCTTGGAATAAAGGAAATATTGGCTGTAAAGCCACCAATTAAAAACAATCAGTTATTCTTTATTGTAAACTAAAATTAAGGTTCTTTGATTGAAACTGAAAACTTAAGAAGTAGTTTATTTAAAGACCCAGACTTTGAAGGAGAGAAGAGTAAATTTTTTTTTAAATAACTCTTTCTTTTCCAGATTAGATGTCAATGTATTTTTTATTCATTTCCCTTCAGATGGCAAAATCTTCAGTAATGGTTAATCCCAAAACAGGTAAAAATTCTTTAGAATAAAAATGCAAACTATTTGCTAAACTTTGTTCTTGGACTCAAAGCAGGCCCTACTTTCATGTAATTTTCATAAGGTTTTTTTACAGATTGTAAATTCATCCCAATTTCTGAAGCCTTCATTTATAATAATCTACTCAAAATCTTTTTTCTCATTTTTTTTTAATTAGAGTCTTCTTTGGGTAGTTTTAGCCACTCTTGTAAGGCTGTCTTCAAAATGTCTCTGCCCATGAATTGTTTTATTTGTTTAATTGAAAAGCAATAGGATTATCCTGTATTAAAGCAGTTAGCTCAGGGCAAAATCTTCAGGAGTTCTCCTTAAAAGAAAGAAAACCTCAACAAAACAACAGAATAAACACAAAAATATTCAGTATTTTACTTTGCAAACAGTGTACCTGTGAAAATAATAATAGGAACCATAAAGCTTAAAAGTTCATAAGAAACTGTATTTGAAGAAATACATGTTGAAAGAGACCTCCTCTCTTACCAGTTTTGTTTGAGCTAGAAATACTAAAACATCAATATTTCAGCATCAACTGAAAATTTCATTTATATTTACTAAACTTAATGTTTCCTAAAATGATTATTATACACAAACTCTGTTAAGCATAATATTGGAAAAGTGTAAGAAGCAATCATAGCAAAAAAGGAGCTTTGCTGATGGTTGTAGTAATTTTATACAGTAAGGAAAAGGCTTTTCTTCATCCATTTTTTCTCTGTTAAATCTTTTTTTCTTAGATTTTTCTCTATTAAATTATTTTTTTCAAGAGATACCAAAAAAATCCACGTGTAAAAATGGAAAATTGTTTTCCTTGCTATATGGTAATTTTTTTTCAGCCTTTCAACAAGTGGTTGTTTTTCCTGAAAATATGATAAACTAATTTGGTACTGCTGATTAGGAAGAAAGGGAAGGGAAAATGGCAAGTCATTTTACCTTATTATATGACAGTTTTCAGTGACTTATTTTATTCTTTTTATTTTCACATATAATGGTTTAATCAAAGTTCCTAAATTCTCCAAGATTTTTTTTAAAGAGAAGAAACCCCATGCATATATGAAACGAACACCTGCTTGTATATTACAGATGTTTTTTTTTTAACAATAAAATTTTATCAGCCATGTGATAGCATATGAAAAGCTAGCAGGTATCATATGCTTAATTACCCTAGCATATGGTAAAATAGTAGCTGCAAGAAATTTCTAGGAAAGAGTCTTGGCAGCATGGGAAATATAGCCTCCAGACCAACAAAAGTGGAAAGAGGTTAATTGCTCGCTGTAATAATATATGTTCATGGCAGAGCTGCTCACTTGTTCTGTTGCCCTCTAGAAAATTTTAATTTCTGTAGAGCCTATATAACTTTAAGAACTTTAATGTAGATTAATATGCACAGCTACACAAATAACTAATATGCATAGTCTAGTAGAGCACACACAATTTATTATCAATGTCGTATACATACATGTATTTATTCATATCTGTATAAATGCATATAGACCTATGGCAGAGAAATAATACTTGTTAAGTGTCCTTGGGGATGAAAGTGGAAAAAAAAAAAAAAAAGATAACATTTGAATAAAATACAAGAAGGGATAAAACACAAGAAACACATACTCAAGGGAATAAATAGGACATCAATGATGATGAGTCATTTTATCTTCTACTACTGAGGACATCTTAGAAACTTACCTTAAATGACCATTAATACTATTTCATCATTTTTCCCGTTCTCCAGTCATTCCTATGATGATGAGAACAGTTTTAATTAACAAGCAACTTTCTTTTTTTATTAATGGGAAGAAAGGGAAGATGGGAGGAAAAAAATGGAAAACAACTTAGAAATTCTCCAAGATAAGTTACTAGATATTTCTTTTCTCTGTTACAACTAAAAGTTTGCTATATGAAAATGATGTTTGTACTACTTTTTCTATTCAACATTAAACATTTTGATAGAGTTTGGAATTGAAACTATGATGGTGTATTTGCTTAAATGTCACATGATTTCCCATGCCTTAAGTGTCTATTTTTATTGTGTTGGGAGCCTGCTATCAACATTCTGGATTATGGTGCTTTTCACCACATGTATATGTTTCCACAAACAAGCAGATGGCTTTGCCATCTCCCTTTAGAGAAGAAGATTTTCTGTAGCAGACATGATGATCAGAAAGTAAAAGGTATCAGAAAGTATTTGTTAACATTTATGTGAATGTTTTCCCTCTCCTTTTAGAGACTTCATGAACAGTTGCTGCAAGGACTTTTTTGAAAGTGGTGTAATATTTCTTGGAGAAGAAAGACCACTATGAAGCCTGACTTAAAACTTATTTTAATGTGCTCATCAAAATTTTACTTTATTTGAAAGTATCAACCATGTATATTTGGTCATTATTCACAGCAGAACATCACCAAAGCCATGTATCAGTTATAAAACACTGTTTATAAGTCACGCTCATTACTTTGTGGAAGGAGATTCAGCTTTGCTGACTTTCATGGCTCAGCTATTGACATAGGAAAATAATGTGGATAATGCAGGTGCAGAAGAAATATTTACTCTGTGCTTGCTAGATGAGAGACTGATCATATCCCTCAGAGTTCAGTATACTATCATTCCTTATTTGGGCTTTCTAACATATGTGTCTCCTTCCTGATTTTTAGCACAAATATTTATAAATATACCAATCCTAGACACACTTTAATTTATGGTTAGTAATTTTAAAAAATTACTCAGACTAAAGCAAAAACGGCCTTTCCTCCTCTTTTCACCATCATATGTGATCATTTATTTTTGTTAAGAAACTCTCTATAAACAACTGTGTAATTAGGTGTAACAAAATTAGAGAACAACACAGGTAAAAGCTTTTCATGAGGCTACTCAGGGTGATATTAGCCCACTGTGATAATTAGTCAAAAGTAAGACATCATCCTTGCCTGTCTAGAAACAGCTCAAGAGCTAACAAGTAACTCGTTACTGGTTCTAGGTTCTGAAAGCAGAGTTACTATTTCAATGAGAGATACCAAAAGAAAAGCTATCTAGTTTGCTTTTTTCTTTCCCCATTACTCACTCTCTTTGCTTCAACCTATTCTCTTTGTCTGCTCTGAGTCAATTTCTGGTCATCTGTAAACCAAAGCTTTTGTACGTGTGTAACCACCAGCTACATTCATCATGAGTCCTACCAGTTTATAGAAAAGGATTGTAAAAACTAGGTTTCACTAGCTATATAAAGGTTTGCATGTGATGTTTGAGAATAATCCCTTGCTCACTATACTGGGAGAAAGACAACATGGGTCCAAGGGATGTTTTCATAAAGGATTTTCTGGACATTGGAAGCTCGCTCAGCTCAGCAGCTTTTGGCCTCTCTCAAATATGAACAAAAACACTAAGCAATTTCTAATAATGACTGCGAACACTTGCTAAATAGTAGAACAGTATAACACACAAATGCAAATAAAAATCACATTTACTAGTACTGAAAACTTCTGGGTTTCTCCCCATATACAAATTCAATAGATAGGCTACTGAAATAAATTATGAAGTAAAGTAGCATCTTGGTTCAGTTCTTTATCCCAGGCACATATGCTTTACTGCAGGACAGAATGAAAACTGCAGAAAAGACCGAGATCCATATTTATCTTGGTGTCCTAAGAGTTTCATGCACTTACAGACCTTAGTATGAATTTCCCTAAACCATATTTTCAGTCAGCAACACCTGGTTTCATTTCAGCTTACTAAGCACAAGTTTCAGTTTTAGCCCCAAAGCAACCTGAAATGCAAAATGTTTTTCTGTTTTGTTTGTTTTATTCTTTTGCCTGACAAAGAAAACCAGAAGAAAATGGATGAAAGATTTCTGGTTAAATAAAATTAATGAAAGATTTCTGGTTAAATAAAACTTTTATCTATTTCCATCCTATACTCACCGTGCTTGCAAAGAAAAAAACCACTACTGATGGCAACACACACAGGTAGGACAACAATCTGGATTTTGAAAAACATGGGTTTATCATCCATGTCAA
This sequence comes from Acridotheres tristis, assembly GCA_037013685.1. Taxonomy (NCBI): domain Eukaryota; kingdom Metazoa; phylum Chordata; class Aves; order Passeriformes; family Sturnidae; genus Acridotheres; species Acridotheres tristis. Next base: position 95,299,101 of record CM072886.1, on the reverse strand, counting down.
TGGTGACAGAAATGTTACTCATTTTTCTTAAAATAAGCTTAAAATGAATATGGTAAATAGTTCTTTTAGACAGTTCTGATGGTGGAAGAGAATAGGAAGATGGAAGAGTTGACAGTCAGAAAAGCCAATATCTTCTCAAAATCAGACAAGGATAAATAGCAACAAGAAATTAATTATATAATTCCTTTATCTATTGTCATAACTCATCGTAGTGTATAGATAGAATATCTCTTTATTATCAGTCCTGACTGGATTACTTTATCAAGATCTCAGTATGATGTGCTAAGTTTCTCTGTGTAGGCAAGTGAATAACCTGCAGAACATTATTACTTTCATTCTCTATTGAGTTGGGCTGACTTTGAATGCCATATTCAATTTATTCCTCCCTAAGCAGCCTGTCTGCAATGTCAACACTTTTCCAATCAACTTGCATGAAACTATGGAAGGCACAATGATTTGTTAAATATTTCCTATAAGCAGTTATTACTGTGCCATCAACGTGCATGTACTCTGCATTACTCATGCAGCATGTTTATAAATTACATTGTCATCATGAACCATTTCCATCCACTTTGTTTGTCCTTGCTGTCTTAAAATACACACTAGTTATCAGTCAAAACTGTAGCAAATGTTCTACAAGGTCATTCAGTGCAAAACAGATGTTCCTATAATTTATGGAGATAAACATGTGCTTGTGCTTTATTAGTTTAAGTATTAGATAATAAATTAAGGGAAATATTGTCTTGCAGGGGTTCATCAACCTAACTATATGTTCTGCAATTTAATTTATTGATCAGGATTTTAAATATTTTTGGTTTTGGCAAGCTGTTTATTTATACACATATATTAGTGTAACTGCAACAGTATTTATAACTTCCTCTATATCTGTAATAAAAGGCAAATGTTACACTGACTGGGATTATTCATCAGGACATTAATGCAAACAATTTGCTGATGGTATTTCATGTGTAATATTAGAAAAGCAAATTTTTGTCTCCGTTTCCTACATTAAGTTTTATGGAGAAGGTTATTAAGTAGTAAAAACATGATAAAATTCAGAATAGGTTTCAACCTTTAGGTTGTGGGACTCAATTACCCCTTCCTTGTAAAGGAACCCCTCTCAAAGAGCTATATTGTTTGGAAAAGTAATGATTTCTATTATTGTTTGTTACAGAATTTTTCTCAAAAACCCTAGAACAAACAAAATTTTAAAAAAATTGAAAAATCATTTGTAGTATTAAATCAGGTTTGTTAGTAAGTTTCTTCAAACTAGTCAGAGATATGAAGTTTCTCCCCTCCTCTGTAATAAAATTATCGTGTGACATTTTTTAAAAATCAATAAGATGTTACTGTTTCTTTTGGGGCTTTTTTGAAAAACGTCTTGATTTGAATTCCAGTGAATGATGATTGTTGCAATAGTCAAGTGGAAGAAGAACAGGCTTGTGCTGATGTTCTTTTGGTCACTCGCACTTAATGGAAAGAAAGAATATTTGATGTGAATCTCCTGCAGGACCATTGGAAGCTTCCAGTATAAAACACCCAGTACAGCACTGCAACAACTGCAGGTTCTCACATTTCTGTCCTGCTATAAGGTAGCAAATACTGGTGCAGCTGGACTTTCTACTTCCTCATATCACAGTGATGAACTGTGCTGTGGATGCAACCACAAACTGGAACAAATGCGCACACACGTATGTGCCCACATAATCCTCAACATCCACTTGTTTTTGACTTATGGGCACTGGACTAAATATGACAAGTCAAAAATCATAGCAGCAAATTCTGCACTCACCATGCAAAAGCTGATGTCCTTTCAACAGATGAGAGTCTTGTTTCTTAGTTTGTATGTAGAAGTTAAACACTTTCTTTTTGCCTCTAAGTGAAATTAAGTTTTGACTTACTGAGTGAAGTGCACTGGTCAGATTTATCTAGGGTATAAGGGATTGCTCCAAGCAAAATTCACACTGTGACTGACCTGAGGTGAACACAGAGGACTTTTGACAAACTCCAAAGAAATGCTCTCATCAGATCTTATAATTCCCAGTATAACATAAGTATTCTTTCAGGAGATTTATTCACTTTTAAGGTTTTGATGTGGACTTATGCTGTTTAAATGAATTTTAAATTGGGTGGAAGAATTAAAACACAAATAGCATATGAAAGCTGGTCTTCCAAACTTACTCTGTCTCTGTGAAGACTGCAGTTCCTGATGATTTCCTGTGAGCATTTCAAATGCAGCCTTTCTGTCCTTTCTGCCCTAGCAAAGAAATGGTGATGTTTAACCTAAAACCAGCCAAATGGCTTACTGATCCTTTTTCAAAAGCATGGGACTGTGGTTTATGAAGACAAAGACCTTATAAGGGGGTTAATCTGTCAAGTGGCGTTGAGACTTTTTCTTCCTTTCTATGTCACTTTGTATTGAATGACAAGTTATACATACAAAGGGACTATTTTGCCATTGCAAGTTAATGACACACAACAAAACGATTTTATATTATATTAGTGGACAGTTTTCTTGCACTCTTTTTAGAGGTGAAGCAACAATAATCCCAAACTCTCCTTTTGTATATGGAGAATCAAATCCAATTTGTAATATACAAGACAAAGGAAAACAAGTTTTTAACTTGCTTATACCCATTAGGTGAGTTATTTAAAGCTACTAGCTATATACAAAGAAACCTGGTACAGCTGACAGATCCTTCTCATAAAGTAGCTTCAGGAGAGCATCTAGACATGAAGCATCTGCTTGCTCACTAGGGAGACACACTTCCACTCACTAATTTCGGGCTCTTCTGTACACAGTACATATCTGTCTTCAGTAATAGGAAGACTTCATTTACACATCTTTCCTTCTAAAACACCTAGGTGAATTTGCTCCAGAAACATAAAGTATATGTTTTACATGATGGATTATGATTGGATAGATTAAAAATACTGTCAAGAAGCTAGAAAAATGATGTTCATATACCTGCCAAGTTTCATTCATTTTCAATGAGTCTCTATTTTACTGATGATTTAGGATCATTTGGAGCAATTTGGGGAATAAAAATTGATTCATAATAATTTTTGAGGCTCTCTTGAGAACTAGCATCTTTCTAATCTTATCAGGACTATTTTAAAAGAATATTTTAATGTATTTCATATTTTTTTTCTCCAATGATATGTTAACTACTTTCCCATCATGCTCTTTTTTTAGTGCTATGTGTAAGTGAGAGGACAGATGAAGAGTAAATGCTCTGACGCAGAGTGAAAACAGGTAACTACCTGAAAAAGTTAATTTATATTCTGTTGAATTTTACCAAAACCCAGAGATTTCCCTCAGCAATGGCAGGCAGGAAACTTTCTTCTCAAATTGGTGAACCAAATCTCAAATCAGCGATCGAATACCACTACACTATCCTACCTGAGCTTTGGAAATCTTGACAGGAAATCAGAAAGAAAAACAGTCATTATAAAAGGGTCAGAAAACCCATATACCAAATGAAAATCATTGCATAAGGCAAATAATAATTCTGTTGATTAAAAGAAAAATAATATTGATCAAAATTTCCCAGATTAAATGTTCGCTGGAGTTGATTTCCTCTTCCTTTTTGAATATTAAGCTAATGTTTTTCCTTTAAAAAACCCCAAAAATCCCACAAACAAATGTTGGTGGAGGAAGTCAAAAGAATATATCACTTTTCAAAAGCTTCGTTCTCTTGGTTCTTGGGAAAACCTTACCAGTACATCCTTTAGTCCATCACCTCAGCAGTACCACTGTCATATGAAGGAGTTGATCTTAAACTTTATTTGCATGCAAGCTCTATTCTAGACCTGCAATTACCTACTGGTGAAAAGCCAACATTTTTGAAACTCAGAGCTCTGTCATCCATTAACTTTTCCACTTCCACAGCACTTGCAGGAAAAAGATGAAGGCTGTGTTTGAAGCATTGACATGGTATAAAATGCCAGTATCACAAAAGGAATAATGGTGTCCATAAATCATTGCCTGAGTAGTAAACCTTTAAGAAGAAAATCACACTTTTCATTGTTTTGTCACTCTTATAATCATTTCATAAACTATAAATGATCTTTACAGAAGCCTGTAAGGAAAAGTTAGACTATTTTCAGCTTTTCTTTTTATGTGTACATAATGAAAAAAAAAAAAGTCAGGCAAAACAAAGATTTACTTTGAAATTTAAAATGAAACTAATATATTTATTCAAGGGATAGGATTTTTTTTTTTTTTGATGAGAAGACAAGCAGACAAGATAGAGCTTGTTTGCTTTTGTTGCCAGAAATTATAAGTGGTTCATATAGACAAATTACACCTTCAGCAGCATAGCATTTTTCATTTCTGTGCCAACTAAAATGCAAGGTTTGAACTAAAAAACCTGTATTGTTTAATAACATTGATATTTCAAGAACTACTAAAAGTAATTATTAAAAATAAAATACTATGTGTGATATGTAATCTTAAAAATTATAAAACATAACTAAGCAACTTATATGACACTATGTAGAGATGGCAAGTGTTGTTCAAGTAAAGAAGAGAGTACAATTTACAGTACATGACTGAAGTACCATCAACTGATCTTAAACAATAGTACAGACTTTCATATGAAATAAATTCTTGGTTATTGAAATGCCACAAATAATTACTTCTACTTTTTTCCCTTTCCCTAACAAAATGTGGTAAAATAAGAATACCAAAACCTGAAACACTTTTTAGAGTATTCTAGAACTGTGTCTTAATGTGAGGAAAGCTAATTTGGGATCAGGACCATAATAATAGCTATTATCAAATCTCTTGCTATTTTTACTTTTGGTAGAAAATGGCATAACACAAGTTAGCATAGGCCCCAAGATATTACAAGGTTCCTTTGAGAAGAGACTTAAATAGCTTTTGTGCTTAAAAAATAAAACTTAGCACTCTAAAGTGTTGTGCTTCTGGATCACTCTATTCAGTAGGCCAAATTCTTATTATATCATATTTTACTCAAACCTCTAGGTCTAATAGTGCAACTTACCATATTGAAAAACATCAGAGCTCAATATAGTAATTCATAGTTACTAGTAAACTTTGAAAAATGAGAAAAATTAATGAAAACAATCTTTGACATCAATGTAAGAAAAGATAAAGATTGAAAAAGGCTTATGTAGCAATAATTGTGTTTCTGTTGAGCCTACATGTGGTCAAGGACTAAGACTTAAAGGAAGATATGATATTTCTCTTTGTCTGTTTTCCCACAGCAGTCAGAAGAGTATATGGACTGACTGAAGTACCAATATTATGTGCTATCCACCTGAAAGAAGCTGAGCACATAGTTTCTAAAGCATTATTTCAGTTTTTAATTATAACCTATTTCTCCTTTGGGGCAAATAGCATAAATCACAAACTCCCTAGAATATTTTGTAGTGTTTTGAATTACTCATAAACACCAGTTCTTGCTGGGAAAGCTTCCTTTATTCTATCTCAAGTCAGATGAAATACTTGTTAGAAAATACAATCATAAATCCAGACTCTTCTATTTATTTTTGTAGTAAGCAAAGCAACCTCTATAATCAACAGACAGGAATATTGAAGAGACGTGATTTTATCATAGGGGTCAGTTGCTAACTGGTGCTGTTGCTCTATGTGACTATCTGGTGATATGGATTTTAAAATTTTGAATCTGTAATTAAATTTAATATGAAAATGGAGACCAACAAACCAGTCACCACTTTCATTCCTGAGGTCTTTCTTTTGGTTAAAGATCTTAAACATATTGAGAGAACAGATTTATTTTTTTTAATAGAAAACATTATCAACATTAATTGTAGTTCCAAATTGAATATACAGCAGGTGTTCAGGGTTTATGATGATATCCAAGAATAAGATTTGCTGTTAAATAACCTTTCATCACTGAAAGTGAAATACATTCATTTTCCTCTGTATAAAGCAGGGAGTGCCATTCTCAGAAAAGTAATTTCACACTGTCCTTCTCTTCCTGAAAAAAAGCAATTTCTATCATTTGTCTATAGTTTTCTCTCATGTATTTCTAGCTTATACCTCTCTGTTCCTCTCAGATTTCATCTATATCTAAAAAGAGATGGCCTAAAGATTTGGGAACTGAAAAACATAGTTTAAATATTTCTTTCAAAAGACAGCTTAAAAGGATGAAAAGATAAAGGCAGTTGATGTGAAGCATTAGAGGGATATTGTGATAATTTTGGAGACTTGTATTAACATTCATAAGGCAAATTCAACTGATACATAAAAAGTGAAATTTCTACTCTCTAAACATAAAGAATTCTATGCATTACAAGAATTTCCAAGAAAATAGGTTGGCAGGTCAGGTGCAGAATTAACACTGCATTAATTATTTCAGGCTGATCTACAGTCATGCAAGTTCTAGGACAGAAGTTAAACTTGTTTATTGTTCATATATTAATTAGTTCAATATTCACAGTATGTGGATACTCCTTGGATTATCATTGAAGGATAGTGGATCAATCATTTAAAAATAACTGGAAATTAACATTCAAATAAATGAATAATCCTTTCTGAATTTCTTATCACTAAGGAAAAAATATCTGTATTTCTTAAATAATTTAGTGAATAATTTGTTATCTAGAATTGTAAATTGTATAATATTATGACAACTGCTACAAATAACAAATGACAACTCACTCCTGGAGAGATTCCAATTGGACACAAGAACTTTTTAACAATGAGAATGATCAGTGATCAGACCATTTTGATTTTTCCTGTAGGCTTCTCCCAAGCTGTAAGTGTCAAGCATTGACAAGGAAGTTGATAGCCTTTTTATTCCTGTCCATACCAGTCCGCTTCCTTACAGGTGACCCTTTTTCTAAATTTGTTTTGCTGCTACAGAGGTTTATGTAACTCCTAGAATAGAGCCATAAATTAACGCTACTACATGTGATTCTCACAAAAAGTAGCTGAAAAATTTGTTTTAGATATCAGGCAGTAATCTCACTACCTAAACTAGTGAATGAAATAGTCACTTCAAAACTATGAGGAAGGAAAAGTGCTTGTAAAAGTAAGATAATATGCTATTTCATAGGTCTATATTTCATTAATATGGTATTATTCTTTGTTTAAACTGAGCCATGCAAGTACATTTTATCAGGAGACTAACACAAAGATGTTTTACTTCAATATTACTATGCTGCATGCAATCTGTAGCACATTCATTTTACGTACAAAATAGGAAATTTTTCATAAGGGCATATTTTAATGAATGTTGGCATCAAAATATCACTTCCAAATCATGGGACTCTGATATCTTGTAAGCTCATCACCAGCATAGCAGACGGAACTAGTTTTGATCTGTGGACATTAAAATTCCAAGCAATATCCTCAGCCTTGTTTAGCATCCCTTTTATGACATGCTTATATCTCCAAATCTATTTGTCTTAACCTCTTATGACAGCTTGGCTTGCAGCCCTATTATTTCAGAATACCCTCCACTGCTGCTGTGGGAATTGATTGGCAGGTTATCATATGTGAGAAATCTGGCACCAGCATCCTGCTCAGGACTAAACCTGACACAGCTGGCCCTGGCCTGGTAGCTGAAAATTGTTCAAAAGTTCAATTTCTGGGCTGGGGAGAAATAATATAGATAGAGACAGTCAGTTCCAGCTCTGTGAAATACTGATTCTGATCTGTTTATTAATGTCTTAAGGAGTGTCGTTATAAATTTTTACCAAAGACCCTGGACTCAAGAGAAAATGCTAAGATGTAGTGACATGTAATTTATTATAGTTGCAGCAAAGTTCAGTCTTTAAGACGACATAAGGTGTTGACAAAACATTAATGGTGGTGAAGAAGTTATAATTTTATAAATTTTTAAGATTTCTGACATCAAATAATACTTCTATGTAGTAGTGCCATCAAGGCACAATGCCTCTGCCTACCCTTCATAAAGGAGAAAACTGTTTGTATCATTACACTGATGATATTAAATCTGATTTGTTTGTCAAATATGTGTATGACATTCAGCATTAGGTAGCTAATAGTAAGGATTAGTATTCTAGAGTGGATGCTGGAATGACTGAGAAAACAACAACAAAAAAACCCCTCTCGTAATTAGACATATAAGTGAAAAAGTTTGCTTGGCAGAAATCCAGTACCCATATATTAATATAAATAGCCATTATAGCAACTTTCTTTATTGCTATTCTCATGAGATCTAACAACACAAAAAACAAAGATATGCCAACTGTTATCTACTATGATAATCTGTTAGAGACAGAAAACTAGTGCATAAAATGTCATTGTTCTCACAAAATCTCTCTTATATATAAAAACAAAATGCATTTTCATTTCACTTATAGATCATAACAGTCTTTTGTGTTACTATCAACCTTTCCAGTCTTTGACTGATAGTATGATTCCCTGAATTTACCCAAGTGTGCCAGTCAGAGGAGCAACAGAAGCTTTACTAGAAATATATCCTGCTGAATGAAAGAGAGAGTAAAATTTGTTTTACTTGTTTTGAGACTCAAAGGTATTTTAAATAACTTAAATCAACACCTTTCCAAATATTTCCCAAGACAATTACAAAAGTAAAACTTTAATATTCCTAAGAAAAAGAGAAAAAATATTAAAATGTGTCTAAAACCATATCTAATTAGCTAATCATGTCCCTAGTCTGAAGATAATTGCTGCTCTCAACTTTTGAAACCTTATTGCACTAGAAAAAGAAGGAACAAGCATGACTGTGAATCTAGACGATTTCTGTCTTCACAGCTTCACAGCTTCTCCCTTCTTTTGCCACTCTAAGAAACTGGTTTTCAGGGAAAGATTTGGATTTTTAAGACATATCTATGCTCAGATCAGAACAGTAAAAGAAAAGGCTTATTTTGTGTTTCTCTTTCTTAAATATTTACAAATAGTTCATGACTTAGTACTACTAGTCCTACAATATGTTATATTGTACTCAGTATAGTAAGTTTGTCCTTGATACTAAATTGGGAGGAGCTGTTCACTCTCTCAAAGGCAGAGAGACCTTGATAAAGAGGCCTGGGCAATCACCCTGTGTATGAAATTTAACCAAATGCTGGGTGCCACACGTGGCATGAGGCAACCCAGGATGAACAGACAGGCTGGGAAACAAGAGTTGGGAGATCAGCACTGTGGAAAGGGTACTGGGAGTCCTGGTTGATGGCAAGTTGGGCACGAGCCATTGTGCCCTGGCAGCCAGGAGGGCCAGCCCTGTCCTGGGGGCATCAGGCACAGCATCACAGCCAGGCAAGGGAGGGGATTGTCCTGCTCTGCTCTGAGCTGGGGCAGCCTCACCTCGAGTGGTGGGAGCAGGTTTGGGCAGTGCAAAATGAGCAAAATATAAAGCTATTAGAAGGCCCAAAGGAGGGCAATAAAGATGGTAAGATTCTGGAGAGGAATTGTATGAATGGCTGAGGTCACTTGATCTGCTCAGACTGGAAAACACTGAGGTGAGACCCGATTGCAGTCACAGCTTCCTCATGTCTAAAAGAAGAGGGACAGGCACTGATCTCTGCTCTGTGGTGACCAGTGACAGGACCCCAGGGAATGGCCTGAGGTTCTATCAGGAGAGGTTTAGGTTGGATATTAGAAAAAGTTTTTTCACCCAGAGGGTGATTGGGCATTGGAACATGCTCCCCAGGGAAGTGGTCACAGCACCAACCTGACAGAGCTCAAAAAGTGTTTGAACAATGCTCTCAAGCACATGGTGATTCCTGGGCTGTCCTGTGTGTGGCCAAAAGTTGGATTTTGATGATACCCAAGTCCCTTCCAGGTCAGGATATTCAATGACTCTGATTCTATGAAACATTCTTTGGTGTATGTATTGCACTTTGGTAATGAAATTACCATTTCTCATTACTGTAATTTATCATTACAGTATTTTATTACAGTAAATTACAGTAATTTATCATTACTGCCTTTCTTATAATTTTTTATAAAAACAATAAATGAGGAGATCTATTTGGTGCTTTTTTTGACAGTTTCACTAGATAAACAACTTCTATTATCCTTAACACAAGGCACATTAAAAAACAAACAAACAAACAAACAAACAAAAATCTAAATTAGTTTAGAATTTGGTAAATTTCCGATTTATTAAATCACAATTATCCACTGCATCTTGTCTTGGCACCTGTTTTATACAGAAATTCTATACTGGTTTGCTATTATTATGCAATATCAGTCCTGAAGGTTAGTAAATACTGTGGTAGATTTAATCAATGGGTTTTTTGAGGGAGGTTTTATTTATGAGTGTACCTCATCTATAAATACTTCACTATATAAAGAAATCTTTTACAAAGTGTTCTTTCATTTTTGGACTTGAAGAGCTGTCTAAACAGAGTATTGCAGTCCACAACATGTTCTAAAACCTACAAAATAAGACTAGGAACTCAGTCTTCCAGGATTTATTTTTACTTCTTATGCTTTTGAGTAGCTAGATGATTATAAATGTACAGCTTGGTGTGCTGGATTGCAAAGCCAGGTTTCCTGCTCACTGCACACATGCAAGCCAGGTAAGAAATGAACTGATGTCAGGCAGCAATCAATATTTTGGGAAAAGCATAGAAGCTCCACTCTTTTGCTTCCCTTTTATTTCAGGCATTTTAACTATCATTTCCCCCATGGTGCTGAATCATTGAGAGAAAGAACAAGTTCTCTTAGCTTTTGCCTATTTATGTTGATAGCAAAAAGAAAACAGATTTCTAAAATTCTGCAAAGTGGGTATCCACTACAAAATGGAGTTCTTAGTTTATCATCAGAGACAGCTCAAAAAATAAGAAACAGGACAGGGTTGGGTATCTGGTGAGAACAGAGGGGAAGATGGGGCCAGGATCATCATAAGAAAAATTGGCAAAGATATTTAATTTTGTATTTATTTTTAAAAATACCTACACCCAGAAGTGTGTAGAAGTGAGCATCTGGGAGGAGACAGATGGGGTAGGGCAAAAGGTACAGCTGCCAAAACCGTAGGAAACAATAGAGTAACTTCTAGAGAGACTGCTTGAAAGGGAAATTCTGAGGAAAAAAATATGAGGTAAAATATAAAGCGTCAAGTTGGATAGAAATATAGAGAGTAGAAATGGGAAGTGTAAGTTTTGCATTGCTGAAATGTGAGCTGTGTGGTTCCTGCCATATAGAATGAATTAAAATTCAGCTTGCAAATTGTTCTCTGTGTGAGGAGTTAAAGTATTACATCTCTGCTCACTTCTTAAATCAATGCAAGCTCTTGAATCAGGAGAGAATGGTGAGGAGAGTATGATAAACAGTAGGATAAAATTCATTTGTAAAAACATAATTTCAGAAAACTTTCCAAAATCAAGTTAAGCCAACAGCACAGACAAAGAGAATCCTATAAATTATAGAGTAAAGGTTAGAGAAGTCTTCTAAATGTAACAGATTTTCATTCAGGTAAGGGAATAAAAATATACAAAGCTTGATAAATCATACGCTACTTGATAACTCACACCCCTTAATAATGTATTAAACAAAGAGCTGTTCATTGAAAAAGGGAAAATGGCCAATTCTGCATTCTGACAAATCTAAACATTGCTTATGAAGCTTCAGCTGAAGTTCTGGAGTTTTGAACTTTATATTTTCTTTTTCTTCTAAGTTTGAAAAATCGCCATCTCACCCTTCACCCTCAAGTTTTAGAAAATAAAAAATTGTCCTGAATATGATCTGTCAGCAAAGAAAAAGTCTCTCAGAGAAGTCTTACGGTTGTAATAATTGCAGCTTTTATTTACCAGGGAATGCAATACTAGCCAATAAACTGGGCTGGTAGAGTTTGGACATTTGGGATAAAGGCAACAAAATATATTTTTGCAACATCTTCCAGAGCAATTACTCTCATTCTCTGCAGCAGAGAACAGAGATTCTCTTCAGGAACAGAGATTCTCTTCAAGACAGAGCACTTCAAGCAAGGCACGAGAGTAAACCTTATACAAACAAGTGTATTGTTTACATGGTAGTATCTCTGTGACAGATAAACTTCCAAAGAAGATTCCTTGGGATCATCTGAGCATATGTGTAAATTACAGTAATTTTACATTCATAACCCCACTCTGCTATCAGCAGTGCCCTAGAAAGCAGGCAGCAGCCTTTAGGGCTCAAAGCCAAGGTCACCAGGGATTCAGTCCCCACAGGAATGGGTGGCCTAGGGGCTGTGCAGCTGTGTTTGTGTTAAACCAAAACCTAGTCAGTTCATACAGAGCACAGCCTGCCTCTGTTTCCCATTCTCAAAACTGCTGGAATAACAGAAATTATGTATGTCACACACAAGATTTTTTTCTTTTTCTTTAATGGAACGCAGCAAGAAACCTGTTTCTCTCTTACAGAAAAAGGGATAAGAGCAGTAGAAATATGAAGGTAACTATTGTGGTCCGAGAGAAAAGGGATGGAGTTTCTAACACTGTTTAATTCCATACCCCTACGTACTGGCAAGGGCGAGGTTTCAGCAGGAGAATGATGGGCTGAAAGTGGAACACAATGGTGACACAATTGTTTTTAATTTTCCCGCTGGACTTTAAACCAGTACAGTAAGACAGCCAGAAGAAAGAATTCAGCCACTCCGTGGCCAACCAAATCTGTAGATTAGTATTAAAAAATTATTTAAAAATAAATCCTACATTTTTTAGAATACATGTTGCAATTGAACGATTTTGCTAGCTGAAGAACATTAAACTGAAAGTGACTCACAAATATAAGGTAGAACATATTGATATTCTTAAATTCAAAACACAGTATTTCAGCTTGTCTACCTTCACATGAATAAAGGACTAAAAATAAGCATAAACATGAGAATACTGAATTTAAAATGATTGATATAATTCCTATCCACAACCTGACACCACTATTCATACTTGCATTTGATTTCTGTTGAGACATAAATTTGCCTATTGTACTGTTACTACTGAAGGCAAGCCAATTATCTACTATACTTTTTTAAATGCTGCCTGCTGGTTTTTTTATAATGCTTTTTTAATGTTGCCTGCTGTTTTTTTCATAATACTTTAATAGCCTATATTTCCTCTTACTCATACTTTCCTGTAATCTTTAGCTAGGTTACCTAGCTAAACATTAACCTTTAAATGTTAGGTAGGCTAAAACAGCTACTTAAAACTAGAGTATATCAGAAGAGTTTTTCTCTCCTGAATTCCACCTCAGCTAAAACAATTTCCATTTTTTTATGACTTTTTGATGTAGAATGTTTTATGGAAGAGAAATTTTAAAAAGCTTCAGTTTTGAACTAGCATAAATGTAAATCCATTGATTCTAATTATTTTAGTATTTTGTAAATCAGACTTGTTTGGGTTTGGGATTTTTTCTGTCCTGAAAGCAACATCTTCTTAATCCATCTCATACTACATACAAACAATTTACAAGGTTTTAGTTTATATTTGAACTTTATGGATACCATTACAGAAGCTCAGGGATGTACAAAGTTAGGATTTAAGCTATGCATACACCTTATTCTTTCAATTTTTTGTTACATTTTTGGAAAATAAAGAGCTCAAGTTTCAAAAGGTTTAAAATAGTTTGACAAGTTCTCTTACCCATCCTGTTCCTCTAATGACTATTCAATCTTATAAGGGTGGTTATCCTCAAATTAATCAACATAATAAAGTTTGAAATTCTGAACTACTTAAGGGAGCCTTATGAGAAGCAATATATAGGTTTGATTTTTTTCATGGAAAAACAAAATTCACGGTTGTTAATGTCACCTGTTAAAGCTGAACACTGGTAAAGAGGAATTTAGCCAGAAATAAAATAATAATTTTTAAAATTACATACTCTTTCAACAAAATTTATTTTACCAATGCCCAGTTCCTGCTTTGGTATATGGTCATAAAAACATAATTTCCTTAAAGATATATACTTGGTGATATATTGGGCCTCCCAGGATTTCACAGGATGATTCATAAACTGATTAGAAATGCCACCCAAGAAAAAGAAAAATGTACATTGCTTTGTCTTGCTAACTGGCATTGGAAAATGCCTCCTAGTTATTTAAATGTCTTTTCAAAATAGGCAAACACTAGACCTAGTGAAAAGCAATATATTTGTTTAATTTAATAAAGAAAAAAACTATATGCTTAATCAAATCTACATTTAGAATATGTTCTCCTTTACAAACTTATTTTACAATTTTAAAAAAGATACAACTGCCTTCAATCTCTCCCCCTCTTATCCAGAAGCCAACACTTCAAATGCAATATTTTTGATTCCTATTACTGAAGATTTAAACTCCAGATGTTTTCTTGCTTAAGGACCTGGCTATGTAACTGTATTGCTTCTCCTAAAATGCAGCATTGACTGAGCCTATATAAGAGAAAACCATGCATGTGAGGAGAGCTGCATTACTGGTGTATATCATGAAGGTGTGATCAAGCTGAGCAAGTCAGGCAATAAAGAACTGCTACATGAAATCTTCAGATTACAATCTTAAGGAGTTTTTTCAGTTCCAGAATTGAAATATTTTCCTGCATATGCATTTTTACCAACTCTCCCACTCATTGCTGTTTCAATAAATAGATACAAAACTGTTGGTTAGTGTAGATATTACAATTTAAAACAAAAAGGAAATTAAAAACATATATGTATTAATTTTGAAAAATGATCATGTGAAGGGTAAAATGTCATGGTGAATTTCAAAGTTCGCAAAGGATTTCTAGAAATCATTGTCTCAAAATGATAAACTCAGGTGTCATAAATGGAATTTTTTTTTCTGTTGTTTTGTGTTTTGCTTTCCGTTGTTTTAAATGAATGACAACGTAGGGGGGCTAAAATAAAAGCAAAGAAAATAAAATATAATCACTGGTATTCATTGTCTAATACCAATGTCTGATTGCATAGAGAAGGAATTCCTGTGTCTGGACCTGAAAATTAATCACTGTCTGGAAAAAAAAAAAGAAAAAAAAAAAAAGAAAAATTTTGCACTTCCTTCAGGGATTCAGGGATCTTCCTTGAAGTATCTGCCACACAAATACAGCTCTAAATACTTTTATTTCAAGGAAATTAACTCTTAAACATTTAATTCTATTTGTCTATTTGTATTTCACCTCAGGGTAAAAATTTATGAAATTAGCTTGTAGGTAAAATTTTGTATGCTTGAGGAAGTAACTCAATTAATAGGAGATGAGGAACTGAAATTTAAACCTTTTTAGTCTAAATGGATGAAAGTTTATAAACATGTAATCCATCTGTCTGGTTTGGTTTGACTTTCCTAGCACACATAGATAAAAATCAATGGGTACCTAAAATCTGATAAAGGATACAGAGGAAGAAGGTAAGTTTCTGCATTGTGGAAATGCTGGTGCTACAGAGACATTTGCAGCCATGTAGCACAAGATATTCCATGAAAACAAAAATTATACACTGCTCCTTTTAAGGCTGTCCTACCTCTATTAATTTTAATGTTTTTGCATCTGATTTTCCTATCTTATGAAATCCAATACTGATCTCAATCTTTAAGGCAGGGAGAAAATGGAATTGAGGAATAACACAGGAATACTTTGAAGCCCTGTGCCTTGCCATATATTTGGGCATGTTTTAAGTTGCATAACAGGGGAATGAGTTTCCACAAAGTCTTCAGAAATCTTTCCCTTTCCTCTTTTATTTTTTAGGTTCTTTAATGGAAATAAATTTAACACATTCAGTGATTGATTCTACCAAGAAGATTTTCATTTTATAATGATTTTTAAAATTTGGCAATGACTGAAAATGGTGATTAGTCAGTGACAGGTAAAGAACAGTCAAATGTTCCAGGCAGCATGGTCTCTTCTACTGCCTCCTAATTCTAAATATCTTAACTCCAAGCTACCTATGTTACAGGCAGTGAGAAATCTACTTTCTTCACTGATGAACCAAAATTTACTTTACTTGCAGTTGCTAGATTTGCAGGGTTGCACACCTGATCTTGGACTTAGAGGTGGACATAAATTTTCAAATCCTCCAGTACCCCTGAGCATCTAAAGGAAGAAGAGCAATGGATAACACATATGGAAAACATGCTGAAAAAATTCATATGAAAGAGTACTGGCAACAGGCTAATTTTAGACATCAAAGACTGTATGAATGACATAACACACTACCAACTTGCCAGAAATATAATACCACAATGAGCCTTTTTTTTTTTCTTTTCACCTGACAAGGGAAAAAACCAGTTGGTGAGTTTTTTGGGGGGTTTTATGTTGGGGTTTTTTTGTTTTGTTTCTGTTTTTGGGTTTTGTTGCTGTTTTGTTGGTTTTGGTTTTTGGGTTTTTTTTGTTTGTTTGTTGGGGTTTTTTTGTTTTTTTGTTTGTTTGTTTGTTTGTCCAGAACATTTTTACACTGCTTCATAAATATTTTTTTAAACCCCAAGAACAAATTTCTCCCTCCTTCTCAATTGAATAAGTAATTTAGCAGCTCAGCCATCACTCTACAAAAAGAATTCCCCCCTTCCCCATAATTACAAGGATGTTGAATCTGGTACATTTTGTACTGCCATTAAAAAGTCAGCCCAAGCCAAGAGCAACTGCTGAGCCATGATGTATACATCTGCCAAAAATTCAGAAAGTATGATGCAGATATTTCATACAAATATTTTTTGTGAGATATGCTTTAAAAATGATGATTTTTTTTCTAAATGGCAGTTGCATTTTTTAGCTTAGTGGCCCATCTTAATATTTTACAGTAACAATAATTTATGACAAATGTCAGAATATATGTTTTATGCCTACATGTTTTTCTACTTACCTTTCTATTTTAATAATATAGAAGAAATTCTTAATAATGCTCATTTATTCCTTTCTCATAATATAACTTCACTTTTCTCTCTCTCTGTTTCATATAAATTTTGTCAATTATATCACTTTTTTGCCACCTGCAAAAAAGAGATTGAAATCAATTTATCATATCAGGATTTTTATACTTTCTGAATATAAGTGGTTATTTAGTGGATGGTAAAACAAGTGAATAAATCACAGAAAAAAAAAAGACTCAAATGTTTTAAACAGTTAATTTTTTCAAATGTCCTCAAGAAGTCTGTTTGAAATGAAACACAATAATGTTCTCTGCCTACCCTATGCTATTAGCTTTTGTGTAGGCGTATGTATATTTTACAGATTTCCACAGGAGATTTAGAAAACAGGTCAAGGTGACAGCAACTCTGTTATATAATTTCCATTACCAAACTCTAAACCACATAAAAATCAACTTGAGTTTTTACCACAAATTTAAAAGGACCACAAAGAAATTTATTTTTGTGCCAGTGTTTGACCTGAGGTGTTAGACTTATGGGCATAAAGACACAAAAAATTTTCTTGTGAAACCATGTATCTCTTAAAGCACAATGTCCTTTCTCAGGAGACATGTAACACAAACCTTTCTCAGCTCTTCTTCCTCTCTGCTCTTCTTCTCCTGAAACTGTCTGAGTCAACTGCTAAAAATGTATGAGGACAAATTAATTACAGAATAAAAAATTGATTTCAGTTGGAACCTTAAAGACCATCTAGTTTCAGCACCCCTGCCATGGACAGGGAACCTTCTACCAGACCAGGTTTCTCAATGCCCCATCCAACCAGGCCTTGAACATTTCCAGAGACAGGGAAACACTTCCAAATGAAATGGAATGGGAATCCTCATTCCAGTGCCTCATTACCATCACAGGAAAGAATTCCTTCTTTATATGAAATCTTTCTCCATCTTTTTCATAAGATCCTTTTTATATAATGAAAATCATAAGCTCTCCTTGGAGCCTTCTCTTCTCCAACTGTGCTTTATCTTTCCTAACCAAATCCCCACACACCTAAATAGTGTTCCTATATTCTTCCCCAGGGACACATTCCTGGTTCCTCTGTCTGAGCATTTTCTTCTTATTCTTTACTTTGACTAGGAGGTCCTCAGTGAGCCATGTTTTCTTGGGCTTTCCTTGTCCAAATTAATACATGTGGGAATCGAGAGCATCTGTGCTCTAAGAAAAATGTCCTTAAAGAGCTGACAGCTATCTTCAGCTTCATTGTCCCTGAGGACCATTTTCTAGGGGGTCTCATCCATTGCTGCCTTAAACAGCAGAAAGTTTGCTTTCCTAAAATACAGCATACTGACTCCACTCTTCACACAGCCCATGTCCCTCAAGACCCTGAATTCCACCAGGATATCATGACTACAGCCCAGGCTGCCACCAATGTTGACATCCCTAATTAGTTATTCTGTGTTGGTGAGCAATAGGCCTAGTAACACTTCTCTTTTGGTCAGAATAAAAAATTATTCTTGGCTACCTCCAAGGTTTTCCTGAATAGCTTACAGTTTGCTGTGCCACATTTTCAGCAGATGCAATAGTTGTGCATTTTGTTCCACCATGTGTCAACAACAGCAATTAGGTCATAATGTCCAGCTCTTCCTGCTTCCTACCCATGAAGTGGGCGTTGGTGTGGAGGCACTTCAGCTGGGATATTGAATATGTCACCTTTACAGGGGAACATGCCCTAATTCCCTCGAGGAATTTCGTGGCTGTTTCCCTGTTAGTTCCTAGCATTAGCAGCCCCTATCCCTTCTCAAGAAATCTTGACAGTTTATCATGAATCAGTGGTTTGGACAGCTTAAAGAATCACTGTCAAACATATTGAAAAAGTTGGTTTTAATATAAATTTGTGAAAGTGCAACTTAACAGAGTTCAATGGAAAATTTCACTCATTTACTTACTTCATAGATGAAGCATACACAAGAAAATTGAAGTAGAATAAATTTCAGATGATTTACAGGGATGGCAGAGATCCAAAAGGGTAAGGTAGTAAAGGATATAAGTACGAAAAGAGAAAGGTGCAAAAGGGGTTGGCAGCACTTAATCATTAACTAACTTAACATTTATAAAATTATTCAACAGGATTTGCTAGAATTGTAACAATGAAATTCATGCCATTATCAATTCACATGCATGCACCCAGGCAGCAAGATACATCTCTATTTCTGTCTGTAAAGGTATCTATCAAAAATTCCCATTGGGTTCAGTGGAATACTCACATGAAACCCTTAGCATTTCTCACCAGGCAAAGGTTGCACATCGAGGAGGATGTGTGTGTAGGGCAGTTTCAGACCTTTTCAAAAGGCTTCAAAATGATGGCACCCTTTCACTCAGGCTATGAATCAGGGGAATAATTTGCCATGGCTAAGAGGTATAATTGCTAACCCTTCATTCTCCACTTTGGTCAGGCAGCTGATATTCCTGGTATGGTTAGAACTGTTTCCACCTTTACCCTGATATGGTCAGGGGATATTTCACCACACAGCTGGTGTGGTAAAGGGGCAGTTCACGTTCAGCTCCTTCAGTCAAGCCTTGCCAGGAGCTCCTGTGGTCACAGAGCAGCTCCAAGGAGGAGGGGGTTGGGGTGGGGCAAGGACCACACATACGAGAAGTTAGCAGGCATTGATTCACACATACAGAATGTTAATAGGCACTGATTCCTTAAGAAAGAAGAAAAGGATGTCACCAGTGTTTGACAAGATTGGAATGGAATATTTTATATAATGATATTAAGAGTTCTAGGTTTTACCAGTATCTCAAACAAGGATAAAAGTATTATTAAAAGATGAAGATCCTTACCTTACACATCTATGTAAATTTCAAATATAGATATAGAAACATATAATGTATAGTGAATCCAAGTACTTGCATTTTCTTGTAATTAGAAATCAAAACCAGCAACTTTTAAAATAATAATAATAATAATGATGAAAAGGCAAGACCTGTTGAATTA
This sequence comes from Acridotheres tristis, assembly GCA_037013685.1. Taxonomy (NCBI): domain Eukaryota; kingdom Metazoa; phylum Chordata; class Aves; order Passeriformes; family Sturnidae; genus Acridotheres; species Acridotheres tristis. The sequence continues at coordinate 95,279,376 of CM072886.1, read as the reverse complement.
TGCAGCTTAGACTTTAATGTACATGATCTATTTGAAATGTTCAAATGCTTACTCTTTCTTTCTATCAGAAAATACAAACCAATGAAGGACGTTTTCATGAATTTGATTAATTCTTCTACAAAGTTTTATACAACACTGGAATTAATCATATTGCCTAACATGACTTACCCTAGCAATTTTGAAATGCATGGGTCTGCAAAAATTATTTCTTTTAAATACAGCACTTGAAAGAAAAATATTTACTTCACTTTTTTTTTGGAAAAGCAGCAGAGTGAAAAAGGTTAGCAATGAAATATGCACAGACACTAACAAAAACTTTCTCCCAGCATGTTCTATTAGCAATTTTTTCATGTCTTATTGAAAGAACATATGACCCAAACTTGAACTCATTTCTATCAAAAGTGATAATACATTGCAATAATCTGGAAGCATGCTGTGGAAAAACTCAAAAGCAGAAGGAGAAATCTGGCCCTGTTTTTTTGACTTGCTATGAAGACAGAACTGTGGAAGATTTTTCTGCTAAAGCTTAGAGGGGAAAAAAGAATGTTTGAAAGCTGAAATATGAAACAAGATCTGACCTCTTACCTCTCCAAACCTGAAAAAGCATCCGAACAGACCTATGAAGGTACAAAATTTATATCCTAGGGCAAGTTTTTCTTCAAATATTTCAGCTACAACAGAAAAATAATTTTCATAACAAATGAAGTGGGGAACCAGACAGTTTTAGGTATGTGATTGTGTTCTCAGCACATTACTCAGTAACTACACTAGCAGCTTAGAATTCAGTCTTTTTTTCCAGAGTATCACATTTAATTTCAGTTTTTAAGATCATGGTAAAAAGAGCATTTATCTATTAAAATATAAAGAAATATTTTCAAAGGTCTGTCTAGAAATGCCAATTATTTCTGTTTCTCTCATACATCCAGACCTTTGGTAGGCAGATAATAAAGCTGGGTTAAGAAGTAAGGAGAAGGATTGATGAAAGAGAGCACTAAAATTTAGGGGTTCTGGTTCAACTGCAGGAATGATCTCATGCAAAGGCAGTTAACAACTTTGACTACTTTTTCCCTTATCTCTAAGCAGGCAGATATGCTGCTAAAATCTAAGAATAAGTACAGCTATTTTCTTGTGCCTGTGCGCAATTTGCATGAAGTGCTCATTTAATCTCTGTGTGTCAGAATAGAAAGAACTATTTTTATTTTAGAGCAATTAACCATTACTTTCAAAATAATAAGAAAATAAAAAATTGAAATTGAAGTTCTTGCATTATTTTTTCTCACTTCATGAAATTGTGACAAGCTATATAGCAACACCTTTTATCCTCCATTTTCCACTAGCCTCATCTAGCTAAATGTGCAAATAAATATGCAACTCAGCAGAATTCAGAAAAATTTCAGTCTTTCCATACAAGAGAAGAATAGAACCTAAGTTCCTGAAACCACAGTTTCAGGAATTGCTTTTCCTTGAAAATGTATTAGTCACATGTCTATTGCAATCCTTTCTTGAACTCAAAAAAACTTATTCACAGTATGAGAAAATTAATTTATGTATCATACATACTCAGCAAATGCATGTCCTACCCTGACAGCAGGGTAAATTTAAAAAAAAAAAAATTAAAAATTAATTAGAAGTTAAATCATCACAAACAGGCATCAGGATGCACTTATTCAGTATGAAAAATCATCTGTTGGGAAAAATAAAATAATATATGCCCTCAACTTCTCATTCATAGAGACTTTTACTAGTGTAGTCAACAGTAAAAAAGTTTCATATGCTTGGTCATAATGTACAAAATATTTTAGCTCAATATTTGGCCAAGTAGATGGCTGGATCATAGACCAGCCATGGCCTTCTGGAGAAGGGATTTGTCTTCTTTGAGAGTAGAACATGCTCATCTCTAAAAAATTATGTGCATTGCAGATGGACTTTGAAGGAAGAATAACTGGAAAGGCACAACTGTCAAGTGTGCAGAATGAGACATTTCCAAGGCACTGGATCACACCCATTGCAGCTGTAGCAGGGAACACCAGCATGGGCTGATGGCAGAGACCTTGAGTACAGGCACAGGGTGACACCACAGGGACACCAGAGGCCCAGCACAAAACACTGAGAATCTCTTCTGAACCTTTAGAGACAGATAAAGCACTATTCAGGGAAAACAAAGCCAAAACAGTATATGCAAAAGAACTCGTGGTAAAAATGGGGTGGAACAAGCAAGGGAGTATAAAATACCAGAGTCTATAAAATGTGAGCATAGGAAGACTACAGAGCAGAATTTCTTCCACTTTTAATGACACCATGTTACACCAACACTGTTGCATATCTGCCATAAGGTTTTTCTCAGTGCATCTCTTTTTTATTCATCTTTAACCATATTTTCCTACTGAAACTAAGGAATAATAAGTAAAATACTATTTCTAATGGCACTGATAGCTTAAGTTAATTAAAATTTAAAAAGCAGCTTGTATGAATGTGTTTTTTTGCTCCAGTCCTCCCATATGACAAAATGGTTTAATACAGCAGCCCAAAGTCAGAAAAAAGTTGAATGCAGCACAGACAAAAGCACTAATCAGAACACTGCTGGAAAATAGATGGAAATTAGATCTATTAACCTCATGGCTTTCTCTCACAATAGAATATTCTGCTTTCACTTTTTCTGGGCAGAAAAGACTGATGACATTTTCACATTTCACAGGTTCTGAACTGCACTTCTAAAACTCTCTAATAACTCTTGGTAATGCAGTAGCTCAGATTCAGAGCCCAGTTTAACCTATCTGGTACACCTCATCAGGGCAACAGGCTGGTTTCAAAGTAAGGGTTGGTTACAAAAGAGACCAAAACCTTCATAATTTTTTTCTGTATGGATGGTTCTTTGAGAAATGCATTTTTTAATTCCCCCCTGGAATGTGGTGAATTTCCAGTTAGACAGAACAATGGACCTGATGTGTCAACCAAGAGTCCTTTAGGAGATAACATAAACACGGAGGATTACTTCATTGACATAGATGAACTCAAATGTTTCCAAACTAAGCAGACAAGGCAGAAGTGAGTGTTCCTTCTCTCTGCTGTTCAAGTGCTAATTTCTCACTCAGTCTGGGTAACAAACTGGCCTTGCTTAGGCAAATTCAGTCTTTCTTTTCTTCCTGTGCCAGAGTAGAAAGACTTCCTAAAAAGAGTATCCTAATGTTTTAACTAAAAAGCTTATGAAAATCTTGTTTCAAGATTGATGGCACTATTTTACCCAGAGGAAAAATTCAAATGATCTATTCTTTTTGTAGACTTGGCAGGAGGGAGAGAAGGTCCTTAATTAGATATCTCTGAGATACGATCATAATATACCAAAGCATCACAATAAATTTAATAACTAAGAGAACACAGCATTTTCTTTCCTTCCAGTTTTGCCTTATGCACTTTATATCTCTGGGTAAATAGCTGAACATTATTTAAGGAAAATTGTTTTCCTTTTCTTCTTTAAAAAAATAAAAATTATTTATAAAAACAACAGCAGATGAAAGAAAAAAAATGAAAGGTTGTTATGGCACATATGGATCATCATGCAAATTAACTTAAGACAACTAAGGTCCCTGATCTGGTATTATCCAGGTTGAAGATGCATTACTGCTATTTTTGATTATAAGAAATTATAAACAAAAAGGAAGACAATCTGTTTTCCAAGCTGTTTTAGAACTCCCTCTCTTTCTCAGTAAGGAGTTGATTGAAAACACAAAAATTCTCCCCTTCACTTATTGAAATAAATAAGCAGGAAGGGATTATGATTTATTCCCAAAATAATCTCTGTGCTTAAAAGTAGTGGAAGGGGATTTAGAGTTCCAGTTTCTTGAGGATGTTTCAAAATGTGTTAGCATTATTTGAAAATAGCTGCAATATTTTCCTGTGGACAGTAGACTTGTATAGCACTGAATTAGCCAGACAAAATAAATTCAGAATTATTCTACACTCTTTCAGAAATGTCAGACATTAGCATATGCACTTGCAAAGGTCAGTTATTGTTATTCTACATCTAGCAAAAGTTGTTACTAAAAAGTCAGACAAAAGGAAAGAATTCTCCAAGTTCTTGAAAATAATACTCCATGTTTTATTTTCCTTTAATTTACTTCAGCACTCTTTTCTTGATCTTGTGGTCCTAGTTTACAGAATAGTTCACCTCTGCATCTTTGCCTTCCTTTTTGAAGAGGTAAGAGAATATTTTCATAACTTCTAGTTAGCCTGTAGGACTTCCCTGCAACCTGAGGCAGAGCAGAACCACTGGGTTGTGCTGGGAGCACTGTGTCCTGTGTCCTGTTTGTGAATCCAATTTCTTGTTTAAAGGATAAAGGAATTTCCTGCTGATAAAAATGTGTTTCAGTCCTTGTTGGGATCGCTTTTCTCAGCAAAACCAACAGAAATAAAGAAAAAAACCTTCCTTTTTTAAAATTATTTTTTTTAACTCTGAAATTCTCTTGTGTATTTGGCCTAGATACATTCAAAGATAGTAGAAAACAGAATTAAGTCAATGAACCTCAAAACACATTAAACCAATTCAATTCCTTTTAGGTGTGACTTTATTCCCCTTGCATATAATTTCACAGAAAGACAAATATGTTCTTGTTTTCTTAATCTATCCTGCAGAACAGAGGTAACTATTCCACCCTGGAATTTGGGTTCATTTAGTTTTCAAATCACTTCTTGAAGAATAATACACAGCCAGAATGGCCATCTGACAGTGTAGAAAATTAATTTTAAATGAAAGCTGTGGTCATGTGAGTGAATTATGGATGCCAAGGCCCTCAAAAGCTGTTTATTTCAATTTATTTCTTTCTCATCACTGAGAAACAAAATTTGTTTCTTTTAGACAAATTTTTAATTTTCTTAGTTGCAGAGACATTGCAAATATGGAGCTCAGATGCAGAAATAGCTCATCGGATTTGACCAAGACGTAGATTATTTAGGAAAAATGCATTTGGCATGAACATAAGTATGTAAATGTTTTTGTCTTGTCCTTGGACCTTTTGCCACCTTTTCACATATTTTCACATATTGTTCTTGTTTAACAGTTATTCTCAATCAAGGAATTATCATCAAATTAATGGTTTAAAATAGCGAAGATGAGTGTGTATCTTAAGAAGTGATACAAATGAATAGATTTCTGAATGCCAGTTGATAGGGCAGACTTTATTGTACTGATTTTACTGTAAAAAAGGTTTCCCTTGCTTCAAAACGCAAGAGAAATTTTCAAAAATTCTTTTTTCAGAAAATAAGTTGCATTTAGGGGTCTAAATTTAGTGATAGGGATTAGAAATGGCATCCTATATGTTTAGGATGCTCTTGGAAAAAGGCATACAATGTAGAGCATTAAGCACTATTTCTTCTTTTTTTTATGAGTGAAGACATATTGTGAATGGGCTCAGTTACAAAGCTGACAAAAAAGAAATTGCTTTCATGTGATAGAATGGGCTTCAAGAAGAAAACTGTGAAGCCCATATGAAACAATTCAAGGTCTAAGTATAATCTGCAAACATATATGCTTTCTGATTAAAAATCCAAAACAAACAAAACCCCAAAAATTTGCCTTTTTTTCCTCCATTTACATTAAAATAACAACTGAACCCATGGAAATGAAAAGGCTGAATCAATCCTCCGTCTTTTTGATTTGAAACATTTCTTTATGTTAATATATTAGGTAAACATTTCTTCAGATATAACAAATATAGACTTACCTCTTCTTCCACAGCAAGATTTAATATCAGTACTACAAAGCATTGTCCAAAACTGAATGCAATGTGGTCATCAGCCTGACCTGGTTGCAATCCTTTTTTCTCCTGTCTGCTTTAGAGATATTATTCTCTCATAAAAGCCTTGGAAATTGCCTATCAATTTGCATGACATTAAATACTGTTCTTGGAATTGCTGCATTACGAAATACTCAGCTGCAGGGTGTCACTTAAGTAATTGCGAATAAAAATACTTAAAGGTCTGGTTTATACGGGCTAGAGATATTGTAAATTCAAATTCCATAGTAAATCTGCTGTGAATCAGAATCTGAAGTCTGTGGAAAACAATGGGAAAGGGTCATTTCTGTTTTATTCACTGTATCTTCACACCTTTCTTTATAATCTCCTGTTCAGAGACCTAGATGACACAGTGGCTGACTACTCTGATTTTTCACTTGTGAGACAGCACAGGATGTTACCTGGCATTCCAGAAAGGAGAATGTATTTGATTGTCTGGAGATTGCGTCTTTGGCATGTTTGCACATGTCACAAAACTGTGGCTTCTTTTTTCTTGTAATTATCTATCCTGATTCAGAATAAAACTCACACTGCTGTGGCAGGAGTGTTGGAGGTCAGGTTATTTCTGTGTACAAAATACTGGGGGGACATTTTGGCCCTTATCAGGCAACATATCATATTTCAATCAATACATGTATTTCAATGCACCTCTTATGTGCATCTAAGGAACTCTGAAGGAAAGCTTTTTGGAGGGAAATGGTGAATTATCAAAACAGAAGGTTTGTAGGGATCGATCAGGTTCAGCTAAGCATTTATTCAGAAGGCTTACAGGTGGAGAAGGAAATTTTGAGTATGAGAAGAAGAGAGTACTCTTGAAAGCATACAACATACACTGCTGACAGCACAATGTTGAGGGTGTTGACCAGTCTCTTGGGGATGTGGGTTTTTTTCAAACTTGTTCCACAGAAATATTTGACCACTCTGTGCCTGCAGGTATGCAGGATCCCTAAGTTACAGGTAACAAATCAAGAAATTTAGAATCTTAAGAAAATTTAAAGGATCATGTATGACATCTACATGACAGAGATTACAGGGAAAAGAGAAATTTATTTTCTTAAGTCCTCTGATTTTTTTTATGTACTGTGTATCTTTTCTACAGTAAATATATGGTCTTGTAACTACTCTGTAGTACAATTCCCTCACCAAAAATGTAAGTCTATCTTTGCACTTAGACAGCTCTTATGCTTTCTGCTTTCTCCATTTGTTCATATGAAGATTTTATGATAGACTCATCTACTGCAGCTTCATGTAAGAAAATCTCATTATCTGAGTATGTGTTCAGTCTTCCAGTGAGAATCATTTGCAGTAAAACCTCTCTCATTTTTTCCAGATATCTATTTATATAAAATAAAGCCAAGTCCCATAGTTCCATTGGGACAGACAAGATTTCTGCCTAATTTTGTTCTACTTTTCTCCCCTATAAATTTATTTTAGTTAGTTGCTGCTTCTGTCACTTTGGCTACCGCAAGCATTAATATAAATTTTCTCCTATACCATTTGCACCACTTTGATCTGAAAGGGCCATGAGACCAACCATGGAGTTTTTAGCATTTCCAGCAGGAAACCAACTTGCTATCAAACCACCTCTTCAATACAATTGATTGTCAACTAAACAAGCAAACTTAAGTGCTTAAAAATTAGGGTGTTTAAAAATCTTCTAGTACACCCTGTCAGTGTTCTAGTGCTGATATTTGAAAGCACTCTGAGACTATTCTGAGTAATGTTCTTTCACTTTGATAGTCTCAGCATGAAAAAAATAAGCTAGAAATTAAATAACAGTGAATGCAATGCTTTCATATGTAATGCATAGTATATTTAACCTGTGTGTGACATCCTACTCTTAAGTGAAAGGGAACACCCAAGATTCATAAATTCACGTGGTTGGAAAAAAGTCAGAGGATTTCAAAAAACTCATAATTTATTAGTAATTTATGCACTTGGCCTGGAAACTGGTATGTTAGTCAGTTATTGGCAACAATCCTTGGTTGTCTCCACAGCCATCTAGCTATCAGTGTTAGTCCCTTATATCTGGGGATTTGACAACTCTGCAATTCACTTCTACAGGACTCCAGTCAAACATCTTTCAAAATAAGTTAGATGTTAATAAAAGTTGCAAATTAAGCAGCACTAGTTATTATAGATTTAGAAGTGCTATTGTTAGTCCTCAAACCTCAAAGAAAAATTTATTCTGAATTAGATTTATGAAGTATCCTACATTAAGTACATTATAGTTTAAATATATTTTGAGTATAAGTTAAATATACTTCAAATACCATCAGTTTACATAATGCATAAGATAACTGGTACAAAAAAATTAGTCTCCTTTAAAGATGAGTGTTTATGCATGTCATGAAATTATAAATGAATGAAAATAATATAAATTAATAATTTTATTTGCTTAATTATATATATTGCATTCAACAATTGAAGTTAACATTCATCTAATATATTACCTGGAGTAGTGGCTCATATTAAGCATCTCCTCATTGTCTTGGGTCTATAGTTCAAAGAAGAAAAAGAGCTTGGGTTTTAATTCCAATTCTACTGCTGCATTTACACATTAAGGTGATCTCTTTAGGGCCAGATGTTTTAATTTGATGTAGATGTTAAGCTTTCATATCTAATTTACAAATAAATGCTAAAAGTGACACAGACAGACGCTCACACACACAGAAGATGACTTCCAGAGATACTTCAGACTGGAGTTTTAACTTTTATAACTGCTAGGTTACTTGCAATTAATCAGTTCTGAAAAAAACATTAGCAGCAAAGTACACTTTTATAGCAAACAATGTTATAGCACATCATTTCCTTTTCCCAGATGGAAAATTAAAGCATGATGGATCTCTTATGCCAAATACTACATAACAAATCTTGCAAGAGCAGTAAAAATAGAATACAGAAGTGTCAGTTTCATGCTTTGGTTCTTTGTTTTGATGGTAGTACTTCTCTGTAGAAAAATATTTATTTCAAATAAAAAAAAAAAAACCCAAAACAAACAAACAAAAAAAATCCAAACAAACCAAGGCGAAGCCCTCCAAATCTTAATTTTGTTGAACATTAGCTGCATCAAGAAAAAGGATATTTATTCTGGTTTTATTCTTCTGTGAATTTATGTTTTGAAGACAATATAAAATTTTTTAAATCACATTTGCAGCCAGACGAAATTGCGAAAAAGTCTAACCTATTACTTCAAGGTAATGAGTCAGAGTGATTCACTGCAGCCTCTTGGTGATTTCTGCATGAGCCAATCAAATGAAAGGGCAAAAAAGCCCTTCACAGTGAAGATAATCCTTAGTTCTAACTATTGCACAATCTGATGCCATTAAAATGCGGAAGAGCAAGAGCAAAGGAAACATCAAAGGCAAAGTCTTTGCCCTCCCCAGCCCCCAAATTCCACAACACAAATAGCAAAACCTTAAAACCAAGCACGACCCTGCTCAAGTGAGGGCTTCCCACAGTGTCACAGCTTCTCTAGGGAGCATTCCTCTGCTCTGGCCTTGGCTCCTCCCTGGGCTGCAGGTGGATCTCTGCTCCACCATGATCTCCATGGGCTGTGGGGGCACAGCTGCCTCACCTTGGTCTGCACCACGGACTGCAGAGGACACTCTGGAGTTTTCATGCCTGGAGCACCTCTTACCCTCCTTCTTTACTGCCCTCGGTGTCTGTAGAGTTGTTTCTCTCAGGCATTCTCACTTTTCTGCTGCTCTTACAGCAGCACATTTATTTCCTCCCTTCTTAACTAGGTTATTCCAGAGGTGTTACCACTGGCCACCTTGGTCAGTGGTGTGTCCATGTTGGAGCCAGCTGGCATGAGCTCTGTTGGACATAAGGAAAGCTTCTGGTAGCTTTTCACATCAGCCACCTATGTAGCCTCCTCTACCAAAGCCTAGTCACACAAACCTAGTGCTCTGGTCAATAAGAGAGAAAAAAAAAGCTAAGGTCCCACATTCAGTCCTTGTGAGGGGGCTCTGCATGAACAGACACTGACCTTCTGCATGGAATGTAAACACCAACAGACACTTTATAATGAAATATAGATTTCTCAGAGTTGTATGCAAACGGTGATAATGGCTAGTATTTTGCTGCTTGGCAGTCCTGTCCTGCACACTCCTGACTGAAAACTACTGCAAAGTAAGCCAGCCAACCTGGATCCTTTCCTTAAGGTAAATACAGTCACTTCCTCACTGAAAACTCAGAAATCACCATTTCATTGTAAAATAGGACTTGAGTTGCTGATTATTTTTTTTTTTTTAATTTCCAGTGTGATGCATTAAACATCATAGGCAGTGGATAGCAGATTTATGAATCAGTTTCCCTCTGAACAGATTTTCAGGAACATGTCAAAAGATGATAAATGGAGCATAATGTCAGTGGTTAGTAGAATGAAGTGCAATTAAAGCTGTTTTCCATCTTAAAGCTGTTTTCCTCTACTGATTTTCTTTCTTCCTTCCTCTTTTTTTCTGTTTTCTTCCTGCTCTTTCCTTTTTTCTTCCTCCAATCTCTCTGTCTCTCTCTTTTAAAATCTCACTTATTCATTTTCACACTCTATGAGATTTTTTAACTGCTAGATCTTATGATACACAGTCCTTGTTCTTGAAGGAAGTAGAAATGCCTCATTCAGGATTTCCTTTCCATCTTTTTCTATTTTCCTGAATGCTGAATCCAAAACCTTGATACAGCTACAAACTAAAATACCAACTCATAAGAGTTCCATAATGTTCATAATTTAACTTAATGTTGCTGATAGAATATAATAATTTAATATTTCTAGATTTAAGGGTTTGTGATATGTGTCAAGAAGCAACCAATATAAATATATTTTTAAAACTATTGTATATAGGTTTTTTTCCCCTAGAGAGTAGTTCATTACTTCAGCTTTGAATGGTTGCCCATATTTAATTTTTTCATGGCAAACATCATCCTTTTGGGTAAAGAAGATCTGAAGTATGAATGGTTGCAAGGTTCCATTTTCTAAAAAAAAAAGACATATGATTCAGAAGAAATAATTCTGATACTTTTTATCCTATTTATATATGACCATTGATTCCAGGACATCAGAATGAAAGAGAAAATGTAGAGTTTATAAATTGAAGAGGGCTTAAGTGATAGGTCCACTTTTGCCTGTCCCTATATTTAATTTAAAGAGATCATGACCGTAAAATAATTTTCTAAAACTTGGGTTTTTAAAAAATTTTTCTACAATATGCCTGCTAAAAGAACGTCTAAAATAGCAATCCCTTTTTATTGAGTGACAGAAAAAATCTCTAAATTTTACATTAAGGAGCACTGAATTGAGTTATATGATTTTTACATTAGTCAGTTTTGTCTCATTTTTTTCTTCCTAGAATATCCTGACAATATCAAAGGATCTCTGTTCACATCCTGATCAGACTCTGAAGCCTTTAAATAGAATCTTTATATAACCTTGCTGTAACATTTTAAACTTCTTCCTCAATATAATTCGACTTGTATCAAGTTTGGATTATTAAATTATGGCTTCTTTGGGGAGGTGTTTATTTGTTTGTTTGTTTTCTTTCAGTCATTTATTTAATCAGTATGCACTGTTACCCTGTTTATTGAACTAATATTTCAGACCCTTCTGTGAAATACCTTATGCTGTGTTCATGTTTTCTCTTTCATTACTTTTGAACAAGACTTATAGACCACATGAACATGACTTATAGCCCATTTAACATATATATTTCCAGCCTGATTTCTGTATTTTTTGTAGCTTGTTGGGGTGATCAACACTGTGTTTCTCAGACTTCAAGGTAAAACCTCATTGTGATTAGAATAATAGTGATTATTCTTAAAAGAAAAATCATTGATTACAGGGCATTTCTCAGGGTTGATGTAAGTCCCTCCAATATTCTCACATCTGAGAACAATCTGAATTGACTTTTTGGAAACCTCCTGGTTATTTCCCCCTCTTCTTTCACACCCTGCTATTACTGTCAGCATCTTCCCATGGGCCTAACTAATTTATTCTTGCCCCATAGCACTTTGCTTTCTGCTTGACGAGTTTTCCCCCCTCTTTAGGGAAGTCTCTCGTTCTTCTTCTCTTGTAACTTTTTTCCTTTTGATTTGCCTCTTTTCTCTTCCTGACTTATTCACGCGGTCACATTCTTCAACATATCACCCTTTCTTAAGAGTTTGCCCTCTAGACTCTCAGTAAATTTTAAGAGCAGAGATTGGACAAATAACTCATCTTCCTATTGTGTTAGAAACCTTTTCTGACTTCTGTCTTCTCTCCTTGATGCGATTTTATCTCTGAGATCTATTTCTTCATGAACTTTACCTGTCAATATTTCATTCATAAATAACTTGTGTCAGGTAGCCACTCAAAAACAATGTACATCCAGCACTGTTGGCAACCCATAACTCATCTTGTCTCCTCCATTTTTCAGGTCACTTTTGCTGCTGCCTCAGGTTCTATAAACATCTTTTTCTAGTTCTCACATTTAAAAAGAAAAACAGTACTCCTGAAATCTACTCCTCCTGGCCAGGATATTTCTCATTTTCTTCTCTCTATGTCATTTGACCTTTTAGGTTCAAAGTGCAAAAACAAAGCTCTACTCCTCAGCAAATGGCAAACTGCCATTTATGGACTAAAAAATTGTATTTGAGCTGTATAAAGAAACCTCTGAAAAGAACCTGCTCAAGGAATTTTCAGAGGAATGAGCCTGTCAATGGAGCAAATGCACATGGATAAAAAGATATATCTAATATTTATACTAAATTGTTTATATTTTATCACCTGAGAATATAATTTTGAAATAAGTATAACAGTGTCATTTTTAAGCATCCATTTCAATCTGTAACTATGTTTGTAAGGTAAAAAGACAGTAAAGGAAGAATAGACATTAAAAACATTAATTTAAAGGGAAAAAAGAAATGGAAGAATAATGTTTCTGAAACTTGACTCTATAAGAATACCAACATCAATCTATTCGAGTGGGTATTTTAAGAGATTTTTTTTTTGCCAGATGTTATGCAAGAAAACCAACGATACCTGGTTATTATCTTTACCAACGATTTGGTTGATCAGACTGAGTGCATCCTTGATCAGTTTCCAGATGACACAAATAGGACAGGAGTGTTCATCTGCTGGACAGGCTGCATGGATGGGCTGAGGCCAATTGTGTGAGGTGCAACAAGGTTAAGTGCCAGGTTCTGCCCTTGGGTCACAATAACCCCAGGCAGTGCCACAGGCTGGGGGCAGAGTGGCTGGAAAGCTGTCCAGAAGAAAAGAGCCTGGAGGTGCTGTTTGACAGTGGCTGAACATGAGCCAGTGTGTGCCCAGGGGACCAAGATGTCCTGGCTTGTATCAGAAATAGTGTGGCCAGCAGGGCTAGGGAAGAAATTTTCCACCTGTACTCAGCAATAGTGAGGCCACACCTCAAATCCTGTCTTGGCTTTTGGGCCTCATGCTGCAAGAAAAGTATTGAGGTACTGAAGCATGTCCAGGGAAGGACAACAAAACTGGGAAAAGGTCTGGAACACAAGTACTATGAGAAGTGGCTGAGGGGGCTGGAATGGGTTAGCCTGCAGGAAAGGAGGCTCAAGGAACACCTTATTTCTTTCTACAGTTGCCTGAAAGGAGGTTGTAATGAGGTGAGGGTTTGTATCTCCTCCCAGGTAAGAAGTGGTAGAATGAGAAAAATGGCCTCAGGCTGTGCCAGGGAAGTTGTAGATTGGATATTCCAAAAAAATTTCTTCTCCAAAAGGGCGATCAAGCACTGGAACAATCTTGATGGAATCACCACCCATCAGGAAGGTAATTAAAAGATGCATGGATATGCATATTGGGATATTTTATAGGGGTGGACTTGGCAGTTGTGGATTCACTCTTAGAATTAATGGTCTAATGGGTCTTTTCCAGCATAAATTATTTTATGATTCTCTTTGTTTTGTTTTTTTTTGCCAATTCAGCTGAATATAGCATTCCTCATTAAATGATTGAAAACAAATTCTTAATGTTGTTAGAGTAAGACGTTGAAGTACTTTTCCAGAAACAAAATTCAAGCTGCAACTGCATAACCAGGTTTTGTCATAGCCTGATCGGAAATGCAGCCCTAAGATGTTTTAGTATAGATAAAGAAATTACTGATTAACAGTTCTTTGGATTATTACAACGAAAACCAAAAAAACTTAACTGTCCTCTAATGTACATACCTGTGCCATAAAAAGAGGCCAAAACATATGTAGACTAGAAACTTCTGAAGAAAAAGAATTCTCATTGTTTGAAACACTAAATCTTCAAATACATAAAGTTTTACTCAGGAATTATTCCACTGACTTCTTGGTCTTAAAGGACTGAAAGTGTACGTGCTGTGTACGTATGATATTCCAGACATTATAAATGATTGCATTCCAGAGATTATTGGGAAGAAAAAAAGGAGTTTTCTTTTTATATAATTTTGTCTTCAAAAAGCTTCATTATCTTCAAATTTAAATGAGAACATCAAAGGAAATCCCAGAATAACCCATACCTTGAAGAACTGTAGTATCTGGTGCAAGATTACTAGCAATCTAGAAAAAATAGAAGAAAAATTCAGAGTCCAAACAGTTCCATGACAAGCTCTTTGGAAACAACTGTTCTTTAATTTTTAGGCACAGCTTTTAAAACTTTTTATTTTCAGCAGACAGAGTACATCTCTATCATAAACAGAATAAATTGTATTTACCTAGGAATATGGTCTAATGTATAAAAACATAAATATTTATTAACACATTAATGCAAGGGCTGTGAGCTTTCTGGCATGGAGCCATGCTAAGCTGTGCATCTGCACACACAGAGGACAGCACATTAGCATGTGTATGCTAAACCTTCCCCAATTCTTCCTCCTCCTTTGTTCTCTGTGAAAACTAATTACATTTTGAATTACTAAGCCTCTTCTGCACTTTGTTGAGTAATAAATGGATAGTTAGTCAAAACTGAAAAACTGTGACACTACAGGGTGAGTGTCAATTAGACCATTTTTAAATTGCCCTTCAGCTTGCTGGATTAACTTTAATTGATGTCCTAGTAATATCCCCTGTTAAATAATTTACAATGGTTTTTGACTCCCCAAAGCATTACTTAATGCCTTGCAATTATTAAAGTAGCACGCACCATCAAATTGGCAAGATAATTTAGTTGAAAAAGGGGTGGGATCTCTTTCGTGTGAGAAAGTGTACACTATGGACACAGATTTTCCAGTATAATTACCAGTTTAGAGGTTATTGATGCTTGTTAAATGGACAAAACCTACCAAGAAAGATAGTTTATTTCTTTTTTTCCAATTAAAAAAAAAAGCATATTTTTTCAAGCCAAATTAGACTCACAAATACAGAATTCCTTAATTATAATGTATAGCTCAGTGTCACAGAGGTTGATTTTTTGTAGTATTTGATTTTAGCAAAATCATCTTAATGTACTTCCACAATAAGAGGAATAATCAGCTTCCAATAAATAAAAAGACTGACAGAATGTTTGCTGAATAAATCCAAATGAACCAAAATGGCTGAATATCATATACTTTGTTTCTTAATACTTCTGTATTGAAAAGTACTTCTGGATAAATATTAGGACATGAATTACATGAAACAGCAAATGCTCATGGCAGGAATTTAGACAGAGAATTATGCTTTTAAATCATTGCTCTTGGAGTACAGCATAAAATATCAGATAGAGCTGGGACTCTTATTCCAGTGGAGAAAGAAGATAGGATTTCTAACATATGAAGCATCATGACACTGGCTACTTAGATGAGTGAATTTCAGACTTTCTCCTTTGAAGAAATGCACCAGATCTCTTCCAAGTTTAAAATTCTACCCAAATTTACCTCAGATATTTTAATAAACATGAATAAAATCTATTTATGAATCACTTTACCGTTCTTCAGCTAAATCTGAAGATAAAGTATGTAAGTCAAGATCGATTTTATACTACTCGCTAACTGAATAAAATCCAGAGATGATCCCTCATCTCTGGATTTGATTCAGTTAGTGAGTGGTATAAAATTTATCATCCAGTAGACAAAATAAGAACCTGACCATGCTTTCATAGACATCAATCCTTTTGCAGCTACAACTCTATTGACCTTAGCAGCATTAAGCCTTATTTATACTGATATGAAAGGGAAAATGCATTGTTTATTTTGAAATGTTACTCCTCTGATTGATTTTAATTATGCAAATGAATTGTATGCCTGCCAAAGGCAGCTAATAGATTAGCCTGAAAAAATTATGGTTAGGGCACTGCTGAAAGCACAACAGCTGGAGAGCAGGACTATAAGTACACCTACAGCTCAATGAGGTGTTAGAAGGACTAGATATTCGTTCTTCTACAAGAGCTGACAACAGTTTCTTAAATCAGTCAGAAGTATCTATTTTAGTGAAAATCTATTTTCCTTTATTTCAAGTCTCTTCATGTAATTTCTTCCAAGTATCGTTCTGGATGCAGCAACAAACACAAGACTACATCTTGAAATTACATCGCTGAACTGCAAGTCACTTGTTCCTCCTCTCTTTCCATCCTGCTCTTGTGCACTGGAAGCAAGATCAGCTCTTAGGAAGCCACCTTTGGGAGACACAAATCTGACATCAATAAGCTCATTTGTATGACATACAAAAGATTGACCTGTCTTCAGTAAATCGTGCCACAGTTGTCTAAAATCTCACTGCAGTTAGAAATTTTAAGACAAATTTGTTAATTATGAGTCAGGAAAAAAATGTCTGTTGGAGCATCAGCAACATAACCTCAACATAACACAGAGACTCACCATTGGCTTCCACCAGTTTTGGCTTTTTCTAAATTCCTCATTTCCTTATGTGCACTTTGTTGAAGAATAGTTGATGCTATTACGTTTTGTATTTTATTCTCCTGGAGCAGAAGAAAGACAAGAAGGGAGAACGAATTTTTCAATCTGTCACAAATGAATAGGAAAAATGTAGTCAGTGTAATGTAAAAGACTAAACCAATTACAGAGGTCATTTTAGTTTGAAGAGGAAAAAGGTCAGGAACTGTGATTGAAATCCTCCCCAACTGAAACATGGCAACCTAAACATATCTTTAACATAACATGTGAAAAGTGTTTCAAAGTACAGTCTGAGCACTTGATGGATGTAAAACGCTGATCTGTTTAAGTCAAGGAGAATTCTGACAAGATTTTACCTTCAGCATTTTCTCTGAAATTTGCTTCCCGCTTTGGGAGCACATTAATTTCACAGTCTTTTCACATGGCATTCATACTCCAATTTAGACAGTGTGTGTATAGACATGCATAGTTATGAATTCTGCTTCTGTTTTTTCTTTGTTTGACTGATAAATGTTTCCTTTTACTAGTGGCTTACATGACACTGTTTTTAAGGGAGTTACATCTGACTTCAAGATTCTGCAAAGTTGATTAAAGACAACTGAGATGTAAAATGTTTTTGCTATGACAAAACAAATACGATTCTTTTCCATATGTATGGATTGTGCTCCATTTATCTTCCCAGTGACGTGAAAAGCGTGGCTGAGATGAGGAATGTTATATTTCAAGTGTGGCCTAAGTGCAGCTATTTCTTAGTAGCAGTAGTGTTGCTTCATGGTTTGAGATTTGAGAACCATCTTTTTTAATATACTGAGGTTACTAGAAGTCAATCATATAAGCTTATACAGTAATCTTAACCTGGGAACTGGGCAGGTATTTGTATTGTGAAACACAAATATTTATGTGAAGTCATTACTGCCCTCTTTTCATAGACATCTGGCAATAAACCTCAATTATATTTGTCAGTCATAAAAGATAAATAAAAAAGAAAATACATTCTAATATAGCAAGATACATTTACACAATCACATGTGACCTAATTTCCCCAGGTTAACAAAACAGTACTTCTCAGTTAAGCGAGGGCCAGCTGAAACAACCATGCCAGGCATCTAACATTATATATACCTTGTACTGGCAATGAATAAAACCATGAGTCAATTGCTGCAAGTCTGCTACTGATAAACTACAACATTTTTAAAGCACATTTTTGCATACTTTTTCTAACTGCTTTTTGAAAAAAAAAAAAAAGCAAGTTTTCAGCAAAAGTTAGCAACAGTACTTTTGTAAAAGTCATGAAAAATGCACTACCTTTGCAAATAAAAATGCATACAAATATTTTCTAAAATATATTTGATTATTGATTGTGATTTTTTCCCTTAGATTTGGCATACTTATATTATTGAAGGAAAATGCATGTCAAAGTTTAAAAGGACAGCTAAATGAAACAAAATAATAATAAAAAGAAATCTTCTATATAACACAGCAGGAAAGCTTGTGTTTCTTATAATAAAATACCCAGTACTATCACATTTTCTCTTCAGACATTTTAATATTAGGAGACTGTAAACACATAGTATTTCAATTTTATAGACTGTCCTCATAAGAAAAGTACAAAAAAGTAGTTCTGAAATATAGGACTTGTTTTGTACAGTGAAAATGGTAGGTGGTCATGCTGTTTGGAAGAAATGGTTATCAGGTTCACTGGGAGGCTGGCCCTGCATTTCATCTAAGTACCCCTTTTTCCTGAATATAATGTTAATTAGTGGTACAGAGACTTCTTTTTTCTTGTTTTTAGTGTCATTTTCCATGCAATTAAAAACATTAGTATGTTGGCAGTTGCAGGGGCAGAGTGTCCTGGATCAGCACCTCAAAGTTTGTTAACAAAGTGAGGAAAGCTTTTTCCCCAAGAAAAGACACAGTGGGTTTCCTCTTTTGCATTTCCTCTGATAAGAGTTCAAGGCAGAGCATCTCACAATCACAACCAAGAGGCATGAGGAGGACACCAGTAATACGGACAAGGCAAACCCAACAGATTTCTTTTGTTAAATAGTATCTGGAAGGTTAAATAGTGGCAATGGACCAGTTTTGCCTTCGTGTTCCCTCCCTTCCTGTCAAGCACTGAAAAATCTTATCTACCCAAATTATCTACTAACATACTGCCCTACCAAAACATTGTTATGTCCTGAAATAAGTTTATTACTAGCACAATATTCTTATGTGAGATAAGCATTAGTTTTGTAAACAAATCAGATTATGATCCCTGCCACTAAGCACTATAATGTCTTCAAATTTATCTCCTTTATAGAATATTGAGAAGAAGGATGCTCCTTTGGTCTCTTCAAATGACAAAAGGATTTCTTTGCTGATGTTTATCCTTTCCTGATGGTACACTCCGCATCGCATAGTAAAAAAAGTATGTATGTGCAAATATGTCAACAACTGCATAATCAAAATCCATTGCACGAACAATTTGTGTATCTCCCCAAAAGACGCCACGTTCTTCCAAGTAGGTAGAGGATAACGACAGGATTCTAAAGTCTGAAGATACGTGTGAAAGTATTTAGGCAGTTCCTGAAATACTTAGGAAGTTCCTGAGTGCCACTGCACCCCTTGGAAAAGATACATACCAGAGCAGTTCTCGAAGAACTGCATCTTGTGAGAAAGGGAACACATTAGAGGTGCTCAGAAAAGATTGTCTCCTGTGGGAGGGACCCCATGCTGGAGCAGGCATCAGTACTGAAGAGTCAGATATAGCTGAATTCAGAGAGGAAAAGAAACACTGTTTTACTTTCAATGGTCTTTCCTCATTGTGTCGATTCACAGGAGATGGATAACACATTAAAACTAGGTGCTAGACCAGGAAATAAGATATTTCAAACTTCTTATACAAGGGAAAGAAATCTCTCTCAGTCTATCAGAATTCATAAATAATAGTGGAATGTAACCATTACTGCCAAATTTGAGAGCTAATAATTTCCCCTTCCTCCCTGCCATTGCCTGCTATCTATACCTTTGCCTCTCCTGTTAAGTAATACTCCAGGATTAGTCAGATAACACCCACATTCTCTGTGCTCCAGGTATTGAAGTCTACATAAGATTAGACATCTACTAATGAGTTTTACACCAATAAATCACAAAAAGCTGTCCAGACAATTCCAATGAACAATGATAGTCAGGGGCCTTTTGGCAGATGCTTGGTCCTTGGTTATGCACACAGCACTGTCACTCCAAGCACATTCCTATTAAATACAGGTATATACTTTTCTCTTTCCCAGCCTGATGGAGAGAGGAAGCTTGTTTGTCTCACTGGGAGAGAGGGTTAAGGGCTAGAATGACAATGTATGTTTCTGCAAATTACTTACTGAGGAGGAACTACCACACTGAAAAATCAACTTTTCCTCTAGCTTTGAGAAAGAAGGTCTTTAGTCATCACAGTCTTAACAGAGATAATATCAGAGTTTAGGTTCTGCTGTAGTCATTCATCCTTCCAGAATGGTTTAAATAGCATCAAGATTGTGAAAAGAACAGAAAATCATGCTTTTGGTAGCAATTTTGTCTTTAAATTTTCACCAAACAAAGAAAGGAATACTGGTGCTCTTCAATTTCGAGCAAAAATACATATTATGACTTTTAACACTGTTTATGTTGACATTGAAAAAGTACACCATTAGAGAATCTGACCTTACTGTTAAATATTGGGGGATTTTTTTTGCTTATGCAACAAATTATTTTGAAAGCATACTAATTAGACATGGTTGTGAGTGTTGCATTAATTATAGAAATGTTATGCATCAGTAGGATTACTGGAAAGCTTTTAAATTATAAAATAAGGCTGTACCCAAGAAATTAATTGCATAATCTATATTAATTCACTTGCTATTTGAGTTACTAAGGGGTTTATTTTATAATTAAAAACCTTTCCAGGATATTACACTTATAGATCATTTATATATATATATATATAGTGAGAACCTACATGAGTTAATTTACAGATAATCAAAATTACAGCCTTTTCTACAGAACAAATTAATTCTAGTAAAATAATTAAAACCTTCATTTATTATATTGTACTGGTCAAAATAATGCTCTGCTAGCTCCTGACTCAGCAAAAACATATCAACTTTGTGCATATTGGCACTTCCATTCAGATTTTATGGATTAATAATTTTATGATGAAAAATAGCTATTCATAAGTGCATCTTGAGCTGAAAAGAAATTCTAAGTGGTCTTTTTGAGACAAACATGTGCTTCTGTGTTTTCCAACTCCTGCTGCCTTGCAAGAAGAGGAGCAAAGTAAGGGTAGATACAGCAACCATAGAGCTGCTGTAAGTTGAGCAGCTGAGATAAGTGTTGCCAAATCATTTGGTCAGAAAAATCAAATGATGCATGCTCAGCTCAACTATCTCTCCTCTACCTGACTGATGTTTACTTCAAATAACTTGCTGCCCTAAATATCAGTTTCAGTATGGAATTTGTCCAGTCCACATGATCCTAAAAGTATCACGAGGTGATGGATGGGACTGAGGCATCTTGTTCAAGATGAATTCGGATAAATTTGTTTTGTATAAATGTGAGTTTATGTGAAAGAGATGCAAGTGACAGAACTATTTATCAAACACACTCATATGTATGTAATGATTTAGGAATGGTATTGCCCAATATAGTACTCTCAGTAAAAATAAAACCAAAAGCCTTTCTGCTCCCTCCTCTAGTGGCAGATGCAAAAGGCAGAGATTGTGGGTTGAGACAAAAATGATTCACAGGAACGAGGAATGATATAAGAGAAGCAACAGTATCAGCCTAATCACAGTTTTGCTGTACTGGAAAGCATAATAATGACATCCAGGATTCTTAATGAAGGAAAAAATCCTTCTTTGCCATCATTCAAATATTGCAAAGAGTAAACATATTTTTTAATGCTACTATAACCATAAATGAACTTTTCTATTACCATCATTAAAAATTTCTCAGAAAATTAATATTTTAAAGGCACACAGAATATCTGAACTTAAATCTGAAAATTGCAAAATGAAATTGTCAATCTTTGGAGCTAAAGAAAGAAGTTTTTGGGTTTTTTTGGTTTTTATTTTTTGTTTTGTTTTTTGTCTTGGGTCAAAATCAAATAAAATATGCTTTATTATTTTAAAATACCTAAATTTATTTTTAATTTTTTTGAGACAATATTTTAAATAAGTCTTGTTCTTATTGAAGAAGAAGAAGATGAAGATGAAGATAAAGAGAAAAGAACAGGAAGAAGAGGAAGAAGAAGAAGAAGAAGATGAAGATGAAGAAGAAGGAGGAGGAAGAGGAAGAGGAGGAGGTGTTGTTATCCTGCTAAAATTTTTGACATTCAAGTTTCTTTTATTTTAAGAATAAGCTAGTGTGATAACCTATGTGACATGGACAAACAAATGTGATCAGAATTTGGGTGGGAAACTTTCCTTATGCAGAATGAATATCCAGTATGGTATTCTAGCTCTTATATAACCAGAATTCCATTTTATTTGATAAAATAAAATGGGAAATAATGGTAGGCTTTAAGTCTCTACTTTTTCTATGAAAATGTTTGTAATATAAAGCAATGATTAAAAAAAAAGTCCCAAATTTTATTGCAATTGTAATTATACATTGACCCTTTCCTCTAAAAGTTTTATTTGCTACAGCCCTGATCACAGATATTGCTCCACCAAGGTGAAAGATGTTCCATGTACTGCAGGCAGTCTCTTGTACATGGGGAAAACAGGAAAGGCTGCACTGGGGCTGTGATGCCATAACCCAGTGCTGGAACCCCTTTCCCAGCCAAGACACCTCACATTAGGCTGATGCATGGTAACTTTCTCACACTCCTGAACTCAAATTCCAGGGAGGATATTGCAGGAAAAAAACATAAAATAGGAAGTTGTGAAGAGAATCACATATTCCCAAAAAATCAAAAATGAAACAATGTGA
Organism: Acridotheres tristis; assembly: GCA_037013685.1. Taxonomy (NCBI): domain Eukaryota; kingdom Metazoa; phylum Chordata; class Aves; order Passeriformes; family Sturnidae; genus Acridotheres; species Acridotheres tristis. Next base: position 95,256,836 of record CM072886.1, on the reverse strand, counting down.
AGGCATTAGAGGGGTAATTCAATTGGTACTGGAAGAGAAAATGAATGAACCACTAAGGAGATGTGGGCAGATTCAGTTGGTTTCCCAGTTCTCTCTGTTGTTTTCTGTTCCTCTCTAGAGGGATATATCTGCATTTGTTGTTCAAAAATGTAAGCATTGTAATGAGAGTGTGCTGTGCTACTGGCAAGAGTTTAGAGGCCGCAGTAAACCATATTTTATGAGTATATTGTTTATCCACGTTTAGCAAAACATTAGGAAAAAGTGGGAAACTGAAAAGAAGTATCTGCCAGTGAACACACTGTATCAGAGCCCTGGGAGGTTGTAAGTGGACTTTATATAACTTTTAAAAATATGAGCCTTAAACTTCACAAATGAAATTAATTTCAAGTGTTATAAAAATACTTTTAGAGCAAACTAAGAATGGGAAAAATCCAGAGCTAGAACAAAGTGCCTGAATGGAAGAGGTCGCTGCTGGTGAGCAGAGATCAGGTCCGCTCCAGCCTATAATATCAGGACACCAGGACCAGACACAAGTCCTCTTGTACAATTGAATTTAGCCAAATAGGCTTTGGCAAGCAGAGGTACCCTTTGACAGAATGCCAGGGGGCACACCAGGTAACATTGTCACCATTTACCCCATGATCCATAGTTTTGTTCAAGAGCAACAAAGACTGAAAGACTAGTTTTAGAATTCACTCTACCACAAATATGAAAAGCAGACTTTGAATTTCCAGCGTCTCTGCCAGCTGGCAACAAACGGAATTCAAGATGCAAAATGCATTATGGAAATCAGATAAAGTTAAAAGGAGGAAAAAAGGCTTTCTACTTGAAAAGAAAAGAAAAAAATATTGAGTTTTAATATGAAACATTTTATCGTCTCAATACTAGGAGAAAGTCTCAGTGACTTTTGTCACTTTTTCAAATAGAAGGAAGATTGTAAAGCTGATTGCATATATTTAAAAGATAAAAGATCTGGAAAGAAACACTTACCAATTGCAAACACAAGAGGGAGGATAATTGCAAATACTGATCAAAATAAAATTCTAAGAATTTAAAAAAATATTCTTATCTTTCATAAAACAAAAAATATTAATCCCATGAACATTTTTAATGCTGTGTCGTTGGTTTTTCCTTTCAGTTCTTCATCAGTTTTGCTACTGCTCAAAACACTCAACCCCACTTTGAATAAGTGTTCAGTGTTGAGCTCCACATAAATATAAGCAGGATATAAAAAAGTTGGAATATGTCCCAAGGTGGGTAAGAAGGTTGGTTAAAGGAGTAGAGGGGAAGACTTTGTTCAGATTACAGAAAAGGAGGCTGAGTCGTGAACTCATTGCTGTCTACGATTTCCTCACGATGGGGAGCAGAGATGAAGGTGCCAGTCGCTTTCTCTGGTGTCTGGTAGTAAGACAGAAAGGTGTGTTGAAGCTGAGTCTGGGGTTTCAGATTGGGTATTAGGAAAAAGGTCCTTACTGAGAGTATTATCAAGCAGTGGAGCTGCTCCCTGGGGAATAGATCTTGCCTCAAGCCTGCCAGTTTTCAAGAAGAATTTGGGCAGTGGTCTTAGACATATGGTTTAATATGTAGGTTGCCCTATGTATGAGGTAGACTCAGTGATCATCATGGGTCCCTTCCAGCTCAGCATATTCTTCAAGTTCTTCATGATTTTTTTTTTAATTCCAAAAAACTAGTGGATTTATAATCCCCCTCAGTAGCTGGATGAAAATCAAGCTGCTGTCATATCCTTTACTTACTCTTCCTTAAATGGCATGCCATCCAAAACTACAAAAAAACCCTGTATTATGCATTTTATTGATATTTTAAATCCTTGATTCAACTAACATTTGTCAAAACGTAATGAAAACATCGATGCATGTTTCTTTCCAATAAAATCTTGCACTACAAAAAATTTGTCACAACACCCCTAAGATAAAAGTGCTGTCTTCTTAAGTTGCTTTGAAGTTTGTTTCTTCTATCTCACGAGAGGCTGACCTCTGAACAAAGTCTGTGGGAACTGTGGTCAATATACTCAGGCATATTCAGCATGCAGCATTGAAGAAAGTGAATTATTAAGCAGAGCAATTTTTTTTCCACTTGGGTAAGAAAATAATGCTTCCTCTTGTCAGTTAACTGGTAGGATAGGCAACACTTTGAATTAATAAATCCTTGTTAATGGACTGCTATAATAATTCTCAATTTTGTTCCAAAAAAGTTTTCTATAATATGTTACTCTGCATAGGTCCTCAGAAACACACTGCAGTAAGTGAAAAGAAAGGTACAAAGAAAACAGAATTAATTGCTTTGAGAGGTTGCAAAAATAATATGTACATATTCCCTCAGGGGTAAGTTCTTAGGTTCATACAATTTGCCTGTCTTCAAACAAATGCTTCATTCAAATAATGTTATGTATCATTACAGAAATTTTATTTATGATGTTTCTTTATTCAATAATACGCTCTTAATTCTGCACTAATCATATTTTTTTTTTACATTATTATAGTTTTCTCTTTTTTTTTCATATTTTTCTGCATTGTTCTAACACATTTTTTCCTTTTGGAAATAGTGATGGGATTTTAAAATTTTTAGTGTTTAATCCTGCTTCCAGAAAGTTACATATTATTATAAAGACTTACTGAAAAAATTAGAAAAACTATGGGAAGATAATTTTCCGTGAGAGGGAAGACAGTTCCAAAAATCATCTGTTTTTATACCCCTCTTCAATTTTTATCTCTGAAAAAATCTGAAATTGTGAATTCACCTATTTCTTCTAAGCAGGATCTGAGGGATACCAAACTAAATTATTATTTCCAGGTAGAATATTAAAATGACATTTTTCAGTGGTCAATGGACTGGAGAAGTAGTTCAGCAAGCTGATTCTAAATCTACCTGGGATACTAAAATGATCAAATATTTTAAGTGTTTTATCTTCATTCCAACACTTGTTAAGTCATCCAGGAAATGATTGTCATCCAAATGTAAATTTGTACATCCATACCAGGGCAACAATGAAAATTAATATGATTTTGCCTTAATGTCAAAAATTTACATGATGAGGAAGATTGAAGAAATTCATGCATTAATTGCAATGAGTTTTAGATTTTTCATACTCCTATGGAAGAGCGATTTTTTAAAAATGTGATTGCCCGAACTATTCAAATGTGAGTAAGTGTATTTTAATATAGATTATATATATTCTATAAAACATAGGGACAGTCAAACTGTTTATGTAGGAGATTAAAGATCAATATTTCTGTGTGTCCTTCTGACGAACTGTCAATGTTTGATTTTGGGCAATTAAAGAAGCTTTATTTTGACACCATTCTTAGCACTGCAAAGTAATGCCTTCTTTACAGTTATTTATGCATAAAGAATATTTGAAATATATTTGGATGAGCCAAAAAGATACAAGTAGCAATGCTCCTTGTTTATATTTCACATATTTTTTCACAAAATGCAAAGAAAGTGCGAACTATGCTGCTTCACCCTCCAGTTCTTCCCATTAATCTTGTTTATTATCTCTTGTCCTTTAGGAGGACTGTCTTTGCTAACAAACTGTCTGGATAAAAGGTTTTTTCAAATATAAATCCTGGTGTTGAGCTCAGTATAGCTATTCACACAATTTTCTTTAAAACCTTTCTAATTCAGCATTATATAGCTCATTTCCTCTATACCTAGAGTTGTATATTACCTTAAGAAATTTCTTGCTGAGAACAATGGTAACTGCTAATATAAAATCAGTTTAAAGTCTTCTCTTAGAAGGGTCTGCTTCATCCTTGTATATGAGGCAAATTCTGCCAGCTGTGATTATCTCATTCACCTACCTAGAGACTAAAGTTGCCACAGGTGACAGCCAAATTCTTCCTGCTTATCTGTGGGACTAACATCTTACTCTATAACATGCTTATTTTCCCACACTGACAAGTTGTTGACTCGCAGGGCACAATGAGAAGCGAATGTGGAGAGCATGCATCAATCACTTCCCATCACATTCCCTAGCCCAAATGTCAGTGATTGGACAAACTTGCTTTGACAGGCATCCTGTCTGCACAAACAGCTTGTCAGTTTTCTAATAGGATTCAGCTGCTCTCTCACCATAAGCTTCACAACTTGAGTCTCTTCAAATATTCCCCAGGGGAAATGGGTGAAATTGAATGAACAGAGAAGACATGGGAAGGGTGGGGTGGTGTCATTTTGGCGACTTTAGAGTAAATTACAACTTTCAGAACTTTTGGCAATTATTTTGCTGTAACGAAAAAAGAGAGAAGAATAGCAAATGTAATATTGACATTAACCTACAGCTGCTAAGGTATTTTATTTCTTTTAGCAAAAGCATGGTTCCAGAGATGTCCCTGACACTGAGGCGGTGCTCCTGATTTGGGGGACAAGCAACTTCGGGAAGCATGATTGCATTTACATGATGAAACTAAGAAAATAACCTTTCCTGTGGCAAGGTGATTTATCTGATGATAATCATGACAGTTACATTTGAGAGATCAATTTAGTTCAAGGTATGTTTTCTGACCAAGGATCTTTGCTCATTAGAGAAATACATACTAGAGTACAAGCAAAATACAATGCAGATCTATCTGTTTTCCTATTAAATGCATTACAAAAAGAGCTACTTGGCTTGCACAGGGACACACTTTATTACTATGTTGGGGCTTTAATAGGAAAAGAAACAAACAAATACTATATTACAGCCAAAAGCTATGATTTACATACTTGAAAAGACATGAATAAGAAATGTTTTGCAAGACTGTGGAATTTTTTAAAATTAAACCTAAAAATTGTTTCATCTCAGCTTTATATTAGTACATGTTTTATACTGTCTTTTCATAATTATAAACACTGATCTTTTAGAAAAATTTAACAATGAAAGAAAGACGTTTCAATAAGCAAAAATCAAAAAAAATGTTAAGTATAAATTTGATCCTAGAAAATTGTATTGATTCTGAATCACACAAAAATGGACAATTACATCACCAGTTTGAATGCCTAGAAATTTGGATTAGTTTACTAAGAGGGTTGTAAATAAATGGCTCAACAGGTTCTTACCAGAATACAAAGTTCTGTCAATAAAAAGTCAATTGCAATATATGCCTAATTACACAGGAACAGTAAATTTGCATGAAATCTTTCATAACTAATTTCACTTATTAACAAACAAACTAAACACTAATAATCATTACTCAATCCTGTACAGGTGCTGACGCAGAATTGTGTGTGTAGAGTTCACAGTGCAGGAGCAGATTCCAAGTACAATGTGTGGGACACCTCAAAAACCTGATGCTACACAGTGGTTCCACTCTACTGACATTTGGTCGTCGTGGTTCCATTCCTTCCAGTGCACGAGGTAACTTTGCTGCCCTTTGGCCACTCTGGGGCTTAGACATTATGTCTGTAGGCATTTCCCAGTGCCATCAACTCCTCCATTTTCAACGACAGATTATTTCAAATAATTGAAAAGCTCCATATTTTATCTCCAATTTGCCCCCCTCCCCACTACTATACTATTTATCTTTTGAAGGGAGACCACTTATAGCAGGAAATTAAACAAAGTTCTTGAAAAAAAATAGCTAAGACAATGAAAAATATATACTGATATTTTTTCAAATTACTCTTGTAAATCATAATGTTTCCTTTAAAACATCTAAAAAAATATCTAATCTCCAGCATCTTAGTATAAAGAACAGAGTACAAATCAAAGTGGAAAAAAATGCATCCTAATACATCAGGGAGAAAAATACATGTAGATAATGGAATTATTTCAGAACATGCACATAACCCAGAATAAATTTGAAGCTGCTATGATTCACTGACACAAACACTTATTTTTCTGGAAACAATCTTTATAATTTTACCATCGATTTGTCACAAGAAAAATATTCTGAAGACAGAAGACGCATCTTATAACAGCTTTATAAAAGAGACGCATTCAAATAGTTCAGACACAAATTTAGCATCGAAGAAACACAACAAAAAATGACACGCAAAAATTGTAGAGTGATCCAGAATTTCCTCATGTCTCACCACTTACCGAACACCAGTAGTAGCAATGACAAAAATACCTACTTTGTGTGAGCTCAGATGAGCGTATGTGGGAAGGCCAGAGAATGTGAATGTGAGAATCTGATCATGTGAGAATCTGATCATGTGAAAACATTATAGTTTACTGGGAGCTTTTACTATGAGAAGCTCCCAAAATTCCATGTACTCCTGTTATAAAACACAGTTTTTGAAGGAAATTGTCCTGGTTTCCAGCAGCAAATCTTAGTATACAAAGTTCACTTCCACTGAAATAAAAGTCTTCAAAGACTAAATGGTGACCTTTGTTAAGAATATTTTTAATCTAATTTTACAATTATTGTTTCATAGGCTGATTCTTAAGAATTTTGTACCTAATCTATAGAGGATCCAAGTGAATAAAAGTTCAGTTAACTAAAAATTCTGCTTAATTGATAGCTATGGTAATTGCCCAAAATTCTTTGCAACAGTAAGCTACACTAACTGTTGCTGTAGATAAAAAGTAGGCTGTGCTCACTGTCAAAATATTTATTTAGTAATAAAGATCTAATTGTAACTACAACCACCTGGCCAGTCCTCATTCTACCAATGAGCCCTAAAACATGTATATATGTTTTATGTAAAACATATATGTGTATCTAGTACATATAGCGTATATAAATATGTTATAAAGGATGTATAAAGGATGCTATATAAAGGATGTAGATATATAGATATGTGTGTGTACATATAAATATTTATGTAAAACATATATAGAGATATGTTTTATATACATATATATATACATATGTTAAAGTATTCCCTCTGTTCTGCCACCCCTAAACAAAAGGTTCACACATTTAAGATCACTTACAATTCTTGTTTTTCTTGTAGTTGCGTAAGCCAAGTCTATGACAAGCATTCAGTCCAAGCCCTGACTCTACACATCAATGAAAATAAAATTTATAGGTATAAGCAAGTATTGTTCTAGTGTCTAGGAAATGGCCAAGAAAACTCTGGTGCCAATGTATTTAATTTTAATTGGGATAAATTTTATGCATCTACCAAGAACAGACTTAAGTTGCACTTAAGAAAGGTAGATGGAAGAATGGACTAAAACGGGGAGAGGGAGAGGAAAGGGAAGATGGATGTGCAGGCAGAGAAGGATGTGGCTATAGGGTGATAATAGGGAAGTCTGAGAAGCTTTGGCTAGGTGGAGCTTTCAAACATAGTTGCCTCCTTAGGGAATGCAAGAGGCCTTTCGTTTAAAGAAAAGCAAATACAGTAACGTGTCATTGCTCCTAGCACTGACTATTAAGAGAGGGACACCAGTTTTACAGAACTCATTTTCAGGGGATCTTCATTTTGATGAGATCTTTTTCATTCCTTCCCTGTAGGACATAATTAAAAGATGCAAAATCTTGCATCTCAGCAGGTTTGCTCTGTCTCTAATGAGATAGAAAGGAAACCCTTGTCAAGACTAATACCTAAAATGAGAATGATACAGTACTCTGCATGACAGCCTGCCTTTAAGATGTAAGGCATTTTTTACTTTCTCTTATCTTTTCTCCCTAGCGAATTCATTGTCTACCTTACTTAGCAGCATGGTAAAAAAATAAAAAATTTAAAAAAATTTAAAAATTAGTTTAAGGAACCTTTAAACTTCCAGACAGTTTTAGGTGTGAAATGGTAACTGTCCTTTATACTTTGCTGTTCCATACACGACCTGACCACACAATCCCAGTAAAAATTTGAGCTAAATCTCAGCCAGAAGTCATGTAGAAAAGTGTATTTACATAAGATTTGCACATTTTTGCAAATTTGTGTGATCCACATATTTTGTCCTTATCTTGGAAAAGCAAAGAGTATAATGGTTTCATACAGCAAAAATGCATACACACAAGTTGTTAACAGTATTAATTCTAGTGTAAAAAAGAATATACGGTATGCTTTATATGGTATATATACATACACATATATGTACCATATATATGTATGTATGCAGTGTGTGTGGTTTCTCTATCATCCCTAGAAATTATTATTTTAAGCAGAAATCTTCTTCTAAACATTTAAAAGTAGAATTTTTCTAACTAAAATATTTTAACTGCTAAAAACTAGGAACAGACTTCATCGTGAGAAAAAGCTAGGGTGTCTGCAGGTTATTTTGGATTGTGTGTAGTATTCTGTAAGAAGTATAGATTTGGAATAATGTGCAGAACTGGCATGAAATGCTTTCAACACCACCCTCTATCAAATATATTTACTGATTTTATTAAATGCTCTTATATTCAGAGTTTGTCTAGAAATAAAGAGGAAAAATCAAATTAAAGTCTCAAGTGAAGGATGTAGTTAAACAATAGCTCCACAGTTAGGAACACTGCAAATCCAGATCTGAACAATGACAGAAATCCATTTTATTTCAATACTGTTTTACTTTATTAAGCACTGAAATATACAATGTAGGAATATTAGAGATAAAAATCTACCTTAGTGAGCAAGAAAAGCCAAGTGAAAAGTGTGGACCTTCTCAGTCAGAACTCATGTGAGTGGCTAAAAATATAATCTGGAATCAGGTAGGACTCACAGATGGTGGGAGCAGATTTAAGTATGTGTTTGTATAGACAGACAGAAATAAAGATATAATGTTTAATAAAATCCAATATATTCTATAAAACTTAAGTCTAGGAAATTATTTGGCAAAATTTTGCATATATCTGTTCATATATTGTCTTGTCCAGAGGAACAAAACACAAAACAAAATATGTAATTTTTGGATTGTATGTGCTGTTGAGTATTATGAATACATGAAAAATAAAGGAAATAGAACTTTATGAAACAAAATTTTATCTAAACTTTCATTTAATTTTCAAATCCTTTGATAGGCTTTAGAAATGTCACAGGAAAATTGGCATTTTCTGTTTATTACTTAATGGCTTTTCCTGGCTTAAAAGATGCAGCTTAATGAAGCTCTAACATTTATAGGCTCTAAGATCTTAATTTGTGTGAATTTATTGCATTTATAAATTATATGAAGAGAAAGTCTCCCCAAACTGAAGTGCTCTAACAGAATGAGTAGTTATTCTTGAACAAAGGCACAGTAAAAGGCTTTAAAAGATAAAAGGGACTAAGTCTGTCAAAAATATTGTGGGGAGATAAAGAAAAAAGCCCTGTAAATCTATGTCAATAGGAAAGCCTCTCCAGGGGACTGTTAAATCTTGCTGTGGTCCAGGGAAGGTGCTTCACATAGAAGCCTTCACATGGAAGGCTTGCAAACACTTGTTCTGGCTGGGATTTTTCTTTGCAGTTAGAAAATAGACGTGAGGGATAAACAAATATCTCAGTTTTGCTGCTTATAATTTCTTTGGCACTGTATTATAATGACCATAACAATGGAATATAATGACTTCTATTGGCTCAGGTAACATACTGAGAAATATATCAATCCTTTGCTACTTCTAGGTAGTAGAAGTAAATCAAGCAAGCATATATAAATCATTTCAGTTGAAAGGCTCCAGAATTTTGGTGTAGTTCCAAATACTTGGTTATGGTGGATTTCCTGGATTTCACATACAAGAGTCAGAAATTTCTCACAATTCTCATGGACATACTGAAATAATGCATGAATTTTGAGTCTACAGGTCTGCCTCATATATGTGTAATTTAACCCTTTAATTGCTGAAAACCAGGAAAACTATGCTTCTCATTCCACGGTAGAACATGAGTAAGTTAGATAGGATTTTGTGTAAAGAAAGGAATGTATCTGAATCTTCTCGTATAACATCTTTTTTTTCCATTCCAGTTGATATCATAATAGACTGTGATCTTACTTTAGGCAAGCACAGTCTTTATTGAGAGACCTCCATGATTATTGTTGTTAATCCAAAGAGTGTTTCATGTATTGGCTACAAAATTCCTCTTAAAAAACCTCTGCTAGGAAAAAGTAGCCATGACAAGAAATACTTACTTATCCAATAACGTTTTCAGCTTCTTCTTATGTATATTTATATGTAAGGGGAGAGAAAATGTTAAGTAGGAAGAAAAGCTATCTCCTAGGTAAAATTCTTGGCGAACCTTAGTCACTGTCAACTTTGACAGATGAAAAGTGAATTTAGTACAGAAAATTGTGCAATTTTTAAATTCTTTATCCCTTGGTTTTTCCCAAAATTATGCCTGAATCCTGAGAATATGGGTAACCTAGGATTGAATAAATTATCTTTTATGCTTACCATCAAATTGAAATGAAATGAAATTAAACATCAGTTGGCATACTCATATGGAGAAGCAAAGTGCCCATAACTATATATATTAAAAAATTGGAATGTTTAAAATGTATTAACCACTCACTTTCAGTCTTCACCACTCTAAAAGGTGTCAAACAGGTTTTTGGTAATATTTGTCAATGCTGCAGTAGCACATGTACAGCAACAAAATTTACTTGTTCTATTTTAAAAATATGTTTGTTTGTTTGATTTAAGAACAACTATATTTAATTTAGTTTTAACTTATAAACTCCCGTGTTTTGTGCATAAAATACAGGGAATTCTGAAAACAGAGATTAATCTGCTGGCCCAGTGTATAAAAGCCAGTGTGCCTTCATGAATGTGCCAGTGAATGGAACAATTTCACAGAATCACAGAATGGCAGAATGGTTCAAGCCAATGTGCGTGCAAATTCAATGCCAATGTAATTTCATCTGATGCAGGGCAGAGTCCTTCTTGGTCAATGCCTCACTTAGAAGGAGCAGACACTAATACACAATTCTAAATGTGCTATTTGTTTTATGAGAAGACCTAAAACAAGACCAGTTTAAGTTCAATAGCCAGTTAATGTAATAGTTTCTTCCTATTATGATATTTTTAAAAATTACAGCTTTAAAGCCCAGACACATAGGAAACCCATTAAGACAAAACCTACTGTAAGCTCCTATAATGGAAAAATATCAACCAAGGAAAACATAGAAACTTGATGTGCCTTCTTCCAATGTAATTAACTTGATTTCACTGAAAGGGAAAATAATGAAAAAAATAATTTAAGAAATATAACCATGTCAGTATAACCATATCATCTTGCTACTCTTGGGAAAGAAAATGAAATAACAATGTTAGGTTTTACTTTAGTTTTCAGTTGAAAAAGTTTTCTATATTGATTTTTGTACTTTTCACCCAAATAATCTCTCTCAGAGATTTTTTTTATTTTTATACTATATTTCCTATTGCTCTACTAGGAATTCATACTAAGAGTTATACTTTGTTTAATATTGACCTAAAAATAGTGCAGTAATTTAATCTCTAGGCAAACAAAATGGGTAACATAAATATTTTTTCTTGATGTTAAATGTGCAGCAGCTCCCTTTCAGAAACTCATCAATCACTCTAGCTCAAAGCCAGTTTAAGCAGTTGGGCGTCAAAACACTTTATTTATTTATTTCCATTTATATTCCATTTATTGCTTATTACTTTAGTTATGTTTGACTGAACAGTCATATTAGAAGTACTATGGGAAAGATATGGTCTTTTCCTCTTTCTTGCACTGGTGCACATCTGATTGCTGTTAAAAAAACAGCAGAAAATTACTCACTTTTTCATTTTGTTTTTCTTTTGCTATTTAGCCGCCCGAGATGGTTCACAGTCGGATCTAATAAGAAACAGCTGAGATGCTTATAAAAAACTCCCACATTTATGGGAATATTAAGCAGAAACCAAGAAGCAAAGAGTATTTTATTTTTTTATTATGGAAACAGAAACATTCCTGCAAAGCTAAAGCTTGCTGTGATTTTTATCAGATCTCCTTCACTCAGAGAATCACAGTTGACCAAGAACATGATAACTAAACTCATGTGAAAAGCTATCCCTACCATCTTGGGGAAAGTTTGGAAATTGAGTTCTTCCACAGTACAACTGGAATATCTTCTTCTAGAACTTCTACACTATCACCACCACCTCTTCTACATTATTATAGCATCACAGCTGCAGAAGAAGTGTTTTATCTAAATCAGAGCAATATAAACTCAAAATCAAGTAGTTAGAGTCTCACATTAATACTTCATAATGAAATGAAAATATGTTAGACCAATTAACTATTATATTTAAACACTTGCTAAGTTATTATTCAGTCAATAAAAGCTTAATATAGGGATGGGGTTTGTTGTCAAAGAAGTTTCTAGTCAGCTGCCTTCACATCCACTTTCCATTCACTTCATGCAACCACAGTTCCCAGAAATGTGAATCTGCTTGCTACTCATACTCTTCCCACCCTATATGGGAGCTACTAATTTTGAGACTAAGCATGAGCAATTTTAATAACTATATGCTCCTTTTATAGCACTAAGCATAGTGATCCCAAAAATAATCTTTTCAGAGCATTGCCTATTTTGTGAAAATATAGCTCCATCATCAACACTCTAAAAAATTTAAAAAAAAGAAAAAAAGGAAAAAGAATCTGAGCAAGTCTAAAATAGATGAGAATATTAATAACATTTTTTCTGATAAAATGAAAGAATCTTAAAATTATGACAAAATCATAAATATGTGTTTAAAAAGGATACAATTATCTATTTCAAAGAACTCAGTACTTAGACTACTATATATAAACTAATTTTCAAGGTAAACACAGCTGTAGGTGGGGTTTTTCTTTGTGTTGGTGTCTTTTAACCACTATCTCATTGAATAAAAAAATAATTATACTTACAAAAAGTCAAAAATATTTATCCTATCTGTATGCGTTTCATTTTTGCACTTAGAATTTCTACTTAGTCTTAAATTTTATTTTAAAATATATTTGCTTTTTGTTATTCCCTTTTTGGCACTGAATGCATCTAGATCTAGGGAGTCCTGCTTGCTTGATGTTCTGGATACAAAGATTTGAAATATGTTAAGAACATATCAGCATGTACTGCACACTGCTCTAAAACCTGTATACAGCTCTACAAGCTGTGTTGCTACTTTAGTGAATACTAAACACCCAGCAAGGTGAGTCCCAATATCAATGAACAGAGTAATTTCATAAGTTGCAACCAATATATAAAGTGGATTCTGAATGCTTCAATAAAAAAAAATCTCTATTTTCCTTCCCATTACTGAAAAAATAGCCTGAGAAGTTTTATGTGTCAGCTTTTGAGTATCCAAAGGCAAAATATGCAATCCCTGACAAGCATACCAGTCCTTATGCCCTAGGAGGAGTTTTAAACCAGGCATTCCTCTGCTTACCAATCCTGCAAGGGGATCCTTTCTGATATCGTGCCTACAAAGTCAGGCTCCACACACAATATTTAACTGCGGTACTTTGGCACCAAACAGCCCAACAACCACTTCATTCAGTGGTTCAGCTCTTTTTTTCAACCTAATGGAAAGGTTGGGCATTATCCAGTTAAATTGAGAGAGGCAGACCCAAGAGCCACTGCAGTAAAGGCACATTTCCCTTATTATTTCAGCAGCACTATGTTTACAGCACATGGCAGTGGTAGTGCTGATTTCCTGGTCATTCCTTGCAGTCGGAGGAAAGATCAAGGGGGTCCCAGACTCAGCTCATCACGGCCTGTCAGCTCCATAGCACAGAGGAATATCTTCAGTCCTACTCGTGGTTGACCCCCAGCCCAGATCTGCTCTCCCATTCTCCCTGACTTTATCAGAAACACTCTAGTGTTCTGACTCTCATGCCTTCTGCTTCCTCAAAAAGCACTGTTGTTTCCTACTCCAGCTATGTACAGGTTGGATTTCTCAGTAGAGAAGTGTAAAGGGAGACATGCCACACACCACTACTGAGACAAAGCAGTAGAAAAATGGTAATGACTTCTGCTCAAGGGGCTAAGGATTTCCACAGTGGTTTTCCATAAAAGATATGGGAGAAAATGTTTGGTCCAGTTATTTTAAGGCAAAAAACCGTTTATATTGACATTCTTTAACACATTACAATGTGGCAGCCAATGGTCTAGACCACCATTTTATATGCATGTGTAAAGAAATTAATTATTCAAAATATTTCTGCCTGCACTTTAAACTGTCAATACCCAGATAAATCAATTCTTTGTTTCAGTCCACAAGGCTACTACTTCTGAGTGCAAAGCTGCCCATATGCAAACTGAGCACAACAAAAAAGATGCTGATAAGCTTAATCCATCAATATTACAGATCCAAGGTATGAAAACAATAAATATCAATGAGACAAATGCTCATCAGGCAAATCCTACTTGTCTTATTTTATGCAACCTGTTTGCCAGGTTGTGTCCTAATAAAACTGGGGAGAAGAGGGCTACCTCCTTGTTCTGCCCATCCTACTCTCCAGCGCAGTGTTATCAAAACCTCTAGGTGACTTCTGTCAGAAAGCTTTGCCCAGAGGGGTTTTCTAATGTTTATTATAACTCAGAAGGCCAATAGAATTTGGTGGAATGAGAGTAAGAGTGATGTGAAGATCCTCACCCTGAGAGGATATGCTATGCAGGGAATAGATGTGGTTTGGAATAATTTTATTTTTCTTCCATCTTTCCTAGAGGTCATTGTTCTCTGTTTTGAAAGTTCCCCCTCAGAAATGTAGACATATATAGAGGTTCTGGCTCACTTGGAGTACTGCAGCAGCATCATAGAGCTTTTAGATGTTTTCATTGATGGCTCTTTCAGGTAAAAAATTAACATATCTGAACTACTTTCACATGTAATATTTTTTATTTATTTATTATGGTTTATTTGGGAAAAACTAGTATAAGTGACTAACATAAGTGTAGCACTTTGGGATCTTTCAAAATATCTTCTTCATCCTTTTTTAAGGCTTTAAATATGCTATCATGATAGTGGAACTAAAGAGGTTTACAGCTTTTACTAAGGAAGTGGGGGTTTTGGCTAATTAAATATTTCATCCTATAAGATTGATTTATTATGTGACTCTAATCAGTTTGACTAAAATCACTAGAGTCAGGGTTAGGCAACGATTGCTGCATTTGTTATGTGATGAATGGAACATCACATAAAATATGAATTGGCTGGAAAAATTTCAAGGATAAATCACAGCTAGGAGCTGACATTGTCTGTGTCTGGCTCTCTTAACTCAAAAAAAAAAGGAGAAGGAGAAGGAGAAGGAGAAGGAGAAGGAGAAGGAGAAGGAGAAGGAGAAGGAGAAGGAGAAGGAGAAGGAGAAGGAGAAGGAGAAGGAGAAGGAGAAGGAGAAGGAGAAGGAGAAGGAGAAGGAGAAGGGGAAGGGGAAGGGGAAGGGGAAAGGGGAAAGGGAAGGGGAAGGGGAAGGGGAAGGGGAAGGGGAAGGGGAAGGGGAAAGGAAAGGAAAGGAAAGGAAAGGAAAGGAAAGGAAAGGAAAGGAAAGGAAAGGAAAGGAAAGGAAAGGAAAGGAAAGGAAAGGAAAGGAAAGGAAAGGAAAGGAAAGGAAAGGAAAGGAAAGGAAAGGAAAGGAAAGGAAAGGAAAGGAAAGGAAAGGAAAGGGTATATTTTAAGTATTTTAAGAATTCTACTACATTCTGAAATTATTGTTTCTCTTTTTTCTCTCCATATATATATATATATATATATATATATATATATATGCTCACTAGTCCCTGTTCTTTGGCTGCTCTTCAAGGCAAAGAATAAATATATATGGCTGGCTAAATTTATTCTTATCCTGAGCTCCTGGAGTTAAAGTTCAAGACATAAATATGTTTCTAAAATTTAACATTTTCTTCTTATTATTAACTTTCAGTATAATTATTGATGTTTCTGAGAGTCTCATAAATGCTGAAGTTCTTTTATAATGTTAATCTAAATTTTTAGCCTCAGTGAATCCATTTGGAATATTTTATATGGATAAATGATAATAAGGGAGTCCTGCAGATTAAAAAATTATTTTCTTTTCTTTTTACTACAGATTTTAAAGCCAGAAGGTGCCATTATAATCTTCTAAATTTTCTGTGGTTATGAAGCTCACAGTGATATTGCACAGCTTCTTTTTTGAATAATAGAGTCCTTAAAATCAGTCTTAATTAAAAAAATCTCCAGAGATAAAGAATACATCATGCTTTCTATTTCTTGACTTATGAATTTCAGTGCAGTTTTCATTCCTCACTCAGTATTTTAAATGCAGCAAATGTGCTCCACATTTATATGTCTGCTTCATTTGGTACAAAGGACTGCTTCCTTTCTCTGCCTTATATTTTAAGAAATTCCTAAGATCTCGTCTACCAGACACAAAAACGAAAGATTAATTTTTTTCCATTCCAAAGTTAAGGTTCCAAATTCATAAAATATTTACACATTTTTATTGAACCACAGCCATTGTGTTTGCTTGAATTCAACTTTGCCGTTGATTCAGTTAGAATTTATCTATGAGTCTTTCTTTGTTTATCTTTTGACTTTTCCAAGTCAAAGGGAATATGATGAATATGATCTTAAAAGCACTCATTTTAGTGTGCAAAAAATAATTTCTGAATTTTATAAATACAATCAAGAAGAGTTCTTCTCAGGTATTAACTGGCAAATGCATCATGCAGTATCTCTAAATAATGTGTATTTCCATCTTATCTGATACTCTAGAATATATTAGGATAAAATACCCAGGGAAAAATATGCAAAGTTCTAGTACACAAGCAAAGTCTTCAAGACCAGGAAATCAGTGAAAAAAATCTCAGCCTCAGTGACAAAATCTCTGCATGTTTCCTTCTTTTTACAGATATTACCTATATTTATTATCTGTAATTATGGCACATTTCTCACTTCCATGAATCCTTTAATAAAACAGTTGACCTTCATAAAAAAAATGTAAAAGTAGATGTAGATAAGATAGCAGAAAATTTAACCTTTGCTTCCAGTCCAGAGCAAGTTCTTCATGTTGACATAATAAAATTTCAAGGAGAAAAGGTGGACTCTGATGCAAATGTCCTTATAGTATAAATCTGATCCCAGATTACATTCAGCTTTTGAAAGTCTGTTTTCTAGCTTCAGATGACATAATACAGGACTAATCCGATAAACATATAGGATTCTTTTTATTTTTAAAATAGTGTCTGAATTTTTAGTTCAGTCACACAGAAATTAAAGTTTAGTCTTTATGAGGCTTTATACTCAAAAGCTAGCTAAAATATCCTAAAGCAGCTTTGGAATTGTGAATACTATTCCTTCAAGACAATTTAATTTTCAATAGCTCTTATTCTTAGAATATTCCACTATGATATTATCATTCCATGATGAAAGGATGACCTATCATCATGTACTTAAGCCCCAGAAATATGAACAGAACGTCTGATTTGTTATCTGATCACTGCCATGTCAATGGCCCAGTGTTAGGATCAGTGTCCCTTAAATTATAAGGCACAGCTTTCTCCTACTGGCTGCAGACTGATCAGGTGTGTTCAGTGCTGTGCATTTTTCTTGATGAGGTATAAACCTCAACAAACCATAGCCCATGGGTTGGCAAGCTGCCTCTATAACCCTTCTGATGGCATCTCTCTAACATGCCAGCTTCCTGACACTTCCTTGCCTACAACGATAATTGAGCACAAAACAAGCAAGTGGTGCTGCCACTGTCTTGACTTCAAAAATCAAGGCAGGCTCTGTTTTTTGGAGGTGATTGGTGTAGGGTATGGGTTTGGGTTTTAGTTGGTGGGAGGTTTTTTTCGGGGGTGGGAAGGGTTACTTGGGGTTTTTTTGAAGGAGGTATGCTTTGATTTTTTGGGTTTTTTTAGAGAAAATGGTATTTCCATTTTATAGTTTTCTGAAATTTGTAACTGAGAAATGATCCAAATCTAGAAAAAATGCCTGAACTATCAAATAGTCTTTTTCCTTCCTATAGCTGAAAAATCAGACTTTTTATACATAAGGTTCGAATGCTGATGACAAATCAGTCATTATGGTAATATTTCAGACACAACTAAAACAATAATGGGGAAAACAAATAGGAAAGTAAGAAGCCTTTCTATGAGCAAACAACTTATTTTTTGTTTTATTTTCTTTTGGAGAAGGTACTTTGTGGATTAATCTGACAGCAGCTAGAATTAAGATGGCATATAAACATAAACATGAAATATTTTCTTAAGGTTTTAAAAGGAATTAAATCTAATTGTTCTTGAAATTTATTACCTATTGGATTTGCATTCAGACTCCAAATGAGCAGCTTATTTTTAATTCATTGAATTCATCTCTGCTTTTGTATTTTTAATGTGAAGGGTAGAACAGAAAAGATTCAGTACAAGCAGATGCCATTTTTAATATAATGTTCTCCTACTTTGGGGACTTCACTAGCTGTGTGGGTTACCCAGTAATTCCATTCAGACTTTATAATTGACAGTAAATAATGCCCTTGCAGTCATCTACTTCCATTTGCTAAAGGAAGGCAAGCCATAATAAAACCAAGTCAATTTGAACTACTAGAAAACAAATGAAATACTTTAGATATATCAAATTGCTGCTCAGGAACAAAACTGAAGCCCCCTAATAGATACTGAGGAGAGAAAGCTGATTTTTGAAGTTCATATATTTCCTAGCATAGAGATCTAAACATTTTTTATAGCACGTAAACCAAAAGCTTAAGAAGGATGAAAACTGAATGAAAAAGTGATGAAAAAGATAAAAGATAGAGACAATGGAGCCTGGTCAGCACCAGAAACAGGCATCCACTTCTCTGGACTACCTGTTCCAGTGCCTCAGCACTCTCACAGTAAAGAATTTCTTCCTAACATCTATTCTACATATCTCTTTTAGTTTAAAATCATTCTGCCCTATCCTATTATTATGTAAAAGGTCACTTTCCTTCTTTTTCATATTTAGTGGAAGGCCACAGTGAGGCGTCCCCAGAGCCTTCTGTTCTCCACAGTGAAGAGCCCCACCTTTCTCAGTTTCTGTTTGTAGGACAGGTGATCAGGATAGGTGATAGGTGACGGTGATCAGCCCACTGACCATCTTTGTGACCCTGCTCTGGGGCCACCCCAAGAGGTCTCACAGAAGAAAGGGGCTCAGCTGTGCAGGTGTCATCCCTGGAGCAGCACCACACAGTGTCCTTTGGCACCAAAGACGTGATCTCTGACTCAGCCTGAGCTATCTCATACGGCAGCAAAAAATCTGGCATTCAGCTAAGTGCTACCAGAAGACATGTTAAATAGGATCATCACAGAATCATAGAATTGTTTAGGCTGCAAAGAACTGCAATATCACCAAATCCAATTGCAAACTCAGCACTTCCAAGTCTACCACTAAACCATCTCCCTAAGCACCAGGTCTACACATCTTTTAAATTCCTCCAGGGACTGGAGTTCCACCACTTCCCTGGGCAGCCTGTTCCAGTGCTTGAAATATGAGGATCTGCACAATTTTTCTCTGGGATTCAGAAGTTCAAATACAAATCTGTAAGCCAGAACTGCCAGACTGAAGTTTTCACACCTCCTCAGATATCAAGAGGAGAAGTATAAAACAGCAAAGTATTGCTGGTAGGCTAGTCTTTATGTTTTAATCCCATTTTTTTCTCTTCTAATCTATCCCGTGCTTCTGGATATTAAAGGACATAGATATGTAGTTACTGGAAGACATTCACTTATAAAAAGCTAACATGAGGGTTTTTATCCCTCATATATAATGATGCTCAGTCTTTTTCTAATTATAGTGAGAGCCTTATGCCAGAACCTCTTGAGATTCTTCCCTCTCTCCAAAAGGAACACTTTTATTGTGTTGAGTAGATTCAGATATTTTTATAATATTTTAGTGATTTTTCCTTTCTTGCTCTGACACAGTATTATTAGCCTCTGTAAATCTATCTTTTGTTATAAGCTGATAACATAAATGAATACTGGACAAAGTAATTTTTGAGGACACAGTGATGATATCTTCTTTTAATTGCATTTTTTTTCAAATTAGTAGATCTAGTAATTTATAAATAAAAAAATATAAAATGTATAAAAATGAACAAGGATTTTCCATTTGAAACTCTACATCAGAATAAAAATTCCCAATTTTGCATTTTCCAAGATTTGGCTTGGTTAAAATAATAATTTTTTTGGCCACAAAATCTCAAATTTGTCTGCAATAAAAATGACAAGAAAGCAGAAAATTATAAACTGTATTTGCCTATGAATTAAACTCACAAAATAATATCCTATATAGAAGTTTAAAATCAGTGAAATCACAAGTATCTTATCAAGGCCCATTTTTGCCCTAACATGAGGCCTTCTTATTGAACCTAACTTGATAGAAGGTATTAAAAAAACAGTAAAATACCAGCAGGATGAAAAGAGTCAGAAGACAATTGCCACTATAGTGCTGAGCCAGAAGTGAGCTTGTAAAAAAAATTTAAATTGAGGAACAAAAAACTCAATTAGAATGAATTCAAAAACCATGGTTGAAACACTTCTTTGCTTCTTGCTTCGAGTCCTCTCCTGCTGGGAATAAAACAACATGCCAGCAAGAAAGACACAAAGAGCAGCTGGCAGTCCAATAACATACTAGAACTGTCAATGCCATCCACATGGTTCTCCACATGAGATTTTTAGAGACTCCTGATACTGTAATCTATAATGCACTGGAAAAAAAGACACCCCTTTTCAAGGCTGTTCTCCACCAAAGAGAAATATAGGGTTAATGCACAAACAAACAAAATAAAACAAACAAACAAAACAAAACAAACCAAAACAAACAAACAAAACAAATTTTTAAAAAACCAAAAAAAAACCAACAACAACAAAACCCAAAATAAAACAAAAAAAAAAAACCAAAACAAACCAAAACAAAACAAAAAAACCAACAAAACAAAAACTTCCCTTATATGTCTTTTGACCAGAAAGGACATGGTAAAACCAGAAGCACTGAAAAAGCTTATCACTCAAAATGGTGGAAAAATGCTGATCTATACCTGGCAAAAAGTGTTTAGATGATATCCACCTAAAAAAAGAAAATCAATTAGAGGCACAACATTAAATAAGATTGCCACAAAATATGATTTTTCATTTCCTTTTTTTTTTTTTTACTTTATAATTTACTTGCAAGCTACTAGTCTTATGATATCAACATCACAGATTCAGAATCATAGAATATGCTGGGTTGGAAGAGACATCCATTAGGATCACTGAATCCAACCCCTGGCCCTGCACAGCAGCATTCCCATGAGTCACACCATGTGCCTGAGATCACTGTCCAAACACTTCCTGAACTCAGACAAGATTGGTGCTTGTATGATTTCCCTGGGGAGCCTGTTCCAGTGCTCAACCGTCCTTTAGGTGAAGAACCTTTTCCTGATGTCTAACCTAAACCTCCCTTGACTCAGTTCAATGCCATTTTTTTTTTTAGTCCTGTCAATGGTTGTGAGATGGAACAGATTGGTACCTGCCTTGCTGCTTCCTCTCGTGAGGATGTTGAAGATTGCAGTGAGGTCTCCCCTCAGTGTCGTCCAGGCTAAACAAAACAAGTGATCTCAGTCATTACTCATCTGGCTTCCCCTCCAGACCCTTCACCATCTTCATTGCCCTCCTCTGGACTGTCTCAAATCATTTAATGTCTTTCTTATGTTACAGTGCCCAGAACTGCACCCAGTGCAGAGCAGAGAAGGGCAATCCCCTCCATTTCCCATCTGGTGATGCACCCCAGGACAGGATTGGCCCTCCTGGTTGCCAGGGCACTGCTCAGATTCAACTTGCCATCAATCAGATTCCTTTCTGCTTCTCTCCAGCCTCTCATTCCCCAGTCTGTCCATCCACCCAGGATTGCTCTGTCCCAGGTGCAGAATTCAGCACTTGTCTTAAACTTCATATTGTTGGTAATTGCCCATCTCTCCAATGTGTTGAGGTCTTTCTGCCCCTGGGGGAGTCATCAGATTCTCCCAATTTACCATAATTGGCAAACTGAGTATTCCCTCAAGTCCTGCATCTGAGTCTTTAACGAAGATGTTGAAGAGCCCTGCAGAGCCCCACTAGTGAGGGGTCACCAGTCTGATGTCACCTCATTCACTGTAACTCTTTGTGCCTGACCTGTGAGCCAGTTACCCACCCATGGCATGCTGTGTTTATCCAGCTGTGTGCTGGACGTTTTGTCCAGAAGGATCCTGTGAGAGACAGTATAAATTACTTAAATCCAAAAATATTACATCATCTGGCTTTCCTAGATCAACTAGGTGGGTTATCCTGAACTAGAAAGATATCAGGTTTGACAGCTTTCCTCTCATGAAGCCATGTGTTTTGTGACCAGTGACTAAGTTGTTCTCCAGGCTTTTTTCCATACATCCCAGAATAAAGTTTTCCATGATTTCAGTGGGAACTGAAGTGAGACTGACCAGTCTGCAGTTTCTGGGGTTATCCTCTTGCTCTTCTTGAAAATCAGGACAACATTGACCATCTTCCAATCAGTTGGGACCTCTCTGGATTCCAAAAACTGCTCAAAAATCATTGAGAAAGGCTTTGCAAAGGCATGAGTAGCTCCTTGAGGATATGTTTAGAAGGCAATTCTTTATTATTAAGGGCACAACTAAGTCTGAGGAATCTTGTGAAGAAATGATGAATTATGATTCTTTAGCAACTTAATGCACACTTTCATTTTGATTGTGAATATATTAGTTTAAAACTTTTCCATTGTTTTTGGTAGCAGTGTCCAACCATATGGTACATTTAGGTCTAACTTTAAAAATAAACAAAAAACCCTACAGAATTACTACAAGAAGCAAACATTTATTAAAAGGTCTTTTGTCCACATTTATTAAAAAGTCTTTTGTGCTCTCTGTCTTGAATGAAGTAGGTTTGTTTTCTTTATATCTGACCAGGCTCTTTGTAGTGAATACTTTTGCCCTTTATATATATTGACATTTAGACATTTCTTCTCTAAGGGCTTAGAGGTCATGCCTTATGTAAGAAAAACTTTATATGTTGGCAAGACTTTAACTGCAGCACTTCCATATTTTTTTACTTTTCTTCTTTCTTACAAAATGGAAGTGATTTCCACATTCCTTACGATACAGCACTGGTAGAAGAAGGTATGTTGGACAGTTAGGATGATAGCCAATATTTGACATAAATTTAAACCAGGAAAGATAAGTCCCTTCCCAGATCCAAAAAATTTGTGACTAACAATAAAACAGGAAGGTTATTTTTTCTTGTTTGAAAACTAAAATAATTCACATTTTCAAGACTTTAAGAAGCCTGTTCTTATTTGAGAGGAAAAAATAGACTTTATTTTGAAAAACATTTCTGTAGAAAGATTTCTATGAGGCTAAGGAATAAATTTTCGTATTATTACAGAATTCATTTAGAATTAATATTTTCTGAAGGCATCCTCTGTTTAATGCATGTTTTTTGAAACTGCTCTTTGTCTTTCCACATGTCTATTCAAATTCTCCACTTGGCTTGTGCTTCTTTAGGCTGTGTTTCACCTTCAACATTGTCAGAGTAGGTATAAAATAAGCAGAGTTTGATTTCTACTCAGTAAATTACCTTTCATCTTACATGGACCATAGAATTACTGCAGGAAGGAATTCACATAAATCTATCACATACAAAAAAGACACCTCTTCCCATTTCCCCTGCACTGATTTTAATGAGATAATTGTGGCTCACCCTTGCTGGACAGACGGTGTCAGCCAAAGCTGCTCAATCACCCTGCTCCTCAGCTGGATAGGGGAGAGAAAATGTAACAAAAGGTTAATGGATCGAGATAAGGACAGTGAGAGATCAGTCATCAGTTACTGTCACGGGCAAATCAGACTTGATTTGGGGAAAATAATTTGATTTATTGCTAATCATATCAGCATAGGACAATGAGAAACAAAACCAGTTCTTCCTGGGATCAACTTCTCTCCTGAATTCTCTGCCTTATCCCCTCCAGCAGTACAGGGGGAATAGAAAATGGGAATTGTGGCACTTTTTTTCTCCTCAGTAGGAGGACTCTCCATGGTCTTCCCTTGTCCCAGTGTGGGGCTCCTTAGGGGAGACAGTGCTCCACCAGCATCTCCAACATGAGTCCCTCCTGATGGGCTGCAGTTCTTCAGAAACTGCTCCAGGCTCTTCCCCAGGGTGCATTCCTTCAGGACCAGGCTGCTCCAGCTTGAGTCCCCTGCGGGACCACAAGTCCTGCCAGAAAACCTGACCGAGGGTAATTCCTTATTGGATATGGGGGAATCTTATGGTATCTTCTCACAGGAGCCATCCCTGTAGCCCCCCCACCTCAACATCCTTCCACATAAACCGAATGCACTCGTGAAAATCTGTTGTCTCCAGTGTCAAGGACTTACAACTGCAAATAAGCTCTAGATAGATTTTAGTCGGCAGTTTTTTGTTTTGCCACCATAAAATATTAAACTAGAATAGGGGCATTCAAACTAAAATAATTTCAGTAGGTTTTACAATAAACGTTGTTTGAATAAAAATGCTATCTCTCTTTAGCAGCAATGAGTACAGACGCAAATGTAAGGACACAATGAAATTTCTTATCAGTTTATAGAAATAACAAAGCAGTGTACAATAAATAAACAAATAATTACTGTCTGATTTATCACAACTCCACCTCTACAGCATAAAAATATCACAGAATTTTTTTTTCCTGTCATTTGTTTGCTTTCTGTTTTTTTTGGTTTTTATGATTGTTTTTTTTAAACAGTAGGGGACTCTCACCATCTTAAATCTAGGATTGAAAAGAGAATCCAAGATATAAAATAATTTTGCTTCAGTCCACAAATTCATAACTCCTTTTTTTTTTTTTTTTGGCTGATGTATCAAACAATGTGATTCTGAACTCTTAAGACCTTAATACCTGCCTGCTACAAGGACATTAACAATATATTCAGTGCAGTTTGCTAGGCTGTCATCAGATCATAACCAAGTACTGTCCATCACTGTTCTGATGACCTTTAGCAATTTGGATCAAATAGCCTAGAGTCAATAGCTTCCATTATCATAGAAACAACCCTCTGGGATATCTGGTCTACAAGTAAGAAAACCTAATAGAGGAAACACCGAAAAAATTACACCAATAAATAACATCCCTACTCTTGGCCAGCCTCAAAATTTGGGCTGTATTCCTCTTAAAGTCCCAGATAGATAGCAAACAATACTTTACAGTACACATCCTTTGAATAGTTCAGTTGGATAGTGCATGGTGCTAATTCCTCTAAGGTTCTGGAGTCTAATCCTGTACGGGCCATTTGCTTAAGAGTTGGACTTGAGGTACTTTTGGGTCTCTTCCAATTCAGAATATTCTGTGAATCTAAAGTTAAGTATTTGTATCTCTTGCTACTGCCTAGTACCAGGATTTTTCTGGTTGAAATTGCCTTTCTTGCTGTTCTATACTTTAGTCAATAGGTGGCAATACCTACTCCATACATTTCTTTAATGGGCATTTGTGATGTTATTTATTCTCCATCTTTATATCAGCCATCAGTAAAATATTTCCATTCCACAAAAAACCTTGACGAGAATAAAAGAAAAGACCCACCCATCACACACACTAGTTTAAAAAAACAGAAAAAAAGTCTGCGTGACATTAATCTCTACTTTCAGAGCCTTCTTTTAGCATAGCTTACCACCAGTAAATATTAGTGTCTGGACAAGTTCTTAGCTTCCTTCTCCAAACTCTAATTAGAATTTGACCCCAATTACTTGAAATTAAGATAATTTTGGTAGCAATGCATCAGAGACTGCTATCTTTTTTATGATATAAAGGTAAGTTTGAAACAGTATTTCCCATTTATTCTGAGGAAATAGACATGATTATATTTCATTAAAAATAGTTTTCATAGGTACTAACCACTGAAGTAATTAATTTTCTGATGGTAGAGAATCCTTGCAAAGCATCCTTGTCAATATTGCAAGGAAACTTTTAAAGAGGTATGTCATGAATGGCAAGTGAGATTCTTGCTCCTTTTTCACTCTGATGGTGATTGGCATAAATATATTCACATAATTTTGGCACTAATTTAACCCTAATAGGTCAGTCTTAAGAGATCATTTAACAAGACTTTTATATTTTTTCCCTATAGAGCCTTACATAGCATCAAATATCTATCTAGTCCCTTTTCTAACAGTAACTAAAAGAAGATGGTATGAAGAACGATTTTTTTTTAAAACTTTCATATGGTAATGGAAAGCTGCACTTATGATTCCAGTGAGCCACATTGAAGTGAGTTTCTAAACAACAAACTATGAACTATGTTTTTTTTTTTTTTTTTTTAATTAAATACTATGCAATGAAGTAATAAAAACAAAACAGAATTTTTTTTTCCTGGTATGTGCCAGATCACTCTGGAGAGTGAACAGTAGAACAGAGAAGATCTTGAAAATTGAGCAGTTCCAGAAAAGTTTCTTCATTCCAAGATCAATGAAGACAAGCACAGAGTTATTACATCTGGGCTTAGATGTCCAGATTTCTGTCAGGGCCAGTTTAAGCAATTACTAAACCTTGGTTGTTTGCTTCAGTCTGTGCTGCTCTTCCACTTGTGTTACAGAGCTGTGTATGGCTGTGGAGTGAGCTGATCTGGATTAAAAGTCATAATTTTGGAAGGGTTGATGATAAAATCATAATCAGTTTTCTGACTCCAGTCCCAGCTGTGAGGCTTCTCAGCTGGTGAAATCCTTGAGTGAAAATTTGTAGTGGTAAATAATAAAAATGCATTTCAACATTTGTTATAAAAGCAAGCAGACAAACAAAAATCTGTGGAAAATTGCTTTCACAAAGTGTTAGGTCGGCATTACCTTGCCATTGCATTTTTCTATTTAAACAGAATAACAAAGGAAGACTGTAGGAAGGAGTAGGGGTTCTGGTGGAGAGGGATGTCATCCCAAAGTCAAACCTTGTCTGATTCAGTTCTTCATGCTGCTTTGCACTACTGGGGCAAGGATAGCCAAAACAGAAGAAGCCTGCAAGCAACATCATAAACTGTATTAAAACAAGATCTTGGGGACAGGGGAAGTTGAAAATTAAATGTATAAATGTAGAATAGGGATAAGAAATAATTGCTAAATGGCAACCATTATTATAATGGAATGATTTTGCAAAATAGTGTCCGATATTCATTATCTCATTGATACACATAGGAAATAAATCTTTCATTTTGCTCACGAAACTCAAGTTCTCAGTATATGTCTGTGTCCAGTTTGAGGCATTCATTATATTTCAATAAGAATATATATAATACATCTGGGAGAAAGCAGAGGGGATACTATCATAAGCAGTTTTGGAAAAAAGATCTCATGAGAAAGAGAAGGCAGAACAGTCTTCAAATTAATATGCTACAAAGTAGAGAAAGTAGAAGTGTTGTACATATAATCTTCAATGAGATCACATAAGCTTAGGCATAAGAGAAGCTGAAATTAGATTATATGGAAAAATAAATTTTAACTTTAGAAAATAAAAAATTGCAAAAAATTACACTGAGATAACCTTCCCATTTAAATTTTAGGTATCTTTTTACAGCTTCAGAGCAGGGAAATGGATTTGATATTCTTCTCAGCTTCTTTCAGCACAAAATTTTTAGTTTTCTACCAGCTACTTTAGTAGTTCCAGCTTTAATTTTCAAATACTCCAAGAGAGAACATACTGTGGCAGGTGAGAACACAGATTGCTAATGAGATATTATAATAAGCGACATTATTTAAAACAAAAATACCAACAAAAAAACCCCATCACTACCAACAAAAAAACCTAAACCAGGTATATCTTATTTCCTATTTACTTCCCTCTATACAAAAAGATCAAGCTACTGCAAAACTCTAATGGTCCTGGATGTGACGTACCACTAATAAAAAAATCAGTAAGTTTAGAACTGTGCTTCCCATAACAACCATGTGAGGCTTCAGTGACAAAATCTGTTTCTTGAGTGGTGAGACTTATGCAACATTAGGTCAACAGAACAGGCTAGAGAAAAAAAAAAGAGCTTAGAGCAAAGAGGAAAAATCTTTATCATTAAAAAGTCATACACAATTACACTGCAATGTCACAGCTTTTAATGTGTCATCTCAACTCATGGTTACTTTGCCTTTGGCAAGTTGTGGCAAACAAAATATTTTTATTTCTGTTAAAAATAAAAGGTTCTTCTAACATTATTTCAAATAATCATGTTACATTGACTTTCTATCTCTATCTCACAATATACCAACACTTTGAAATGGCAACATATTATAATAATATAGTTTCCATAACTGTGGTGAATAAAACAATATATGAAGAGGCTGAAAGATGGATAACACAATAGTATCTAGTCCTATTCATTTCAAACCACAGAAACATGGGGTTTTTTTTTCCAAATAAAAAGGAGAACAAAAGTAGAAAAAACTAAACCAAGCTGAATCAGCTCTCATCCCTTCCTACAGTTATCCTTACAGTGGAGAAAGGAAAGAAAAACACAGTCAAAATACCTGCAAATATGAGTCTCATAGTTTTAACAATATTTCCATATAAAAACACATAGACAACAAAAAATAAGTTTACCAGGTTCTGATATATAAGGAACATGTGTCCAAAGAGCTTCAAAAGAAAGAAAGGAATCAAGTCAAAATGATTGTATATGCATGCACATATAAGTAAAGAAAAGTTAAAATGTTGCTATGGAGCTCTGAAGAGAATTTTTTACATTTCTGAAAAGGAACAGTTTTGTCTAGCAAGTTAGCACATGCTACCCTCAGGAGCAGTAATAGAGTCTGGAACTGTGTCCTATGCCTCCATGCCTCACCAAAATCCTTAAACGTCCCTTCAACCCCAACTTTTCTCTGATTCTATGATTCTAAGGTGTTACATGCAATGAGAAACTTTCATCTGTGAATTTGGCCCTAAATGCTTCTGGGTGACTGCTGCTTTTGCAAAACTATAAAACTTGTCAGAAATCTTCATTCTGTGCAAGCATCCTGCATGTCAAACTGCTATTTTAAAAGTTGATGAGTTCTGTTCAGATAGGGCTTTCTTTAGATATTGCACACATCATCAGGAAAGTATTTTGTCACTTAAGCTACTCTTTTTTAGGTGCAAGTACTGTTCAAAAGCTTCTCATATAAACAATCTAGATCACATTGTATCAAAACACTAGTCTCAAACAAATATGTTCAAAACATAAACTCAGATTAATTTATTTCTTCATATCTGGATAACTCCAGGGTCATGAGAAGATATGCTGGCACAGTGTTGTGAACGTGTATTTGCAAACTGTGGGCGATAGTCCAGTAGCTCAAAGTCATCTGTCAGTTTGGGCTTTTTTTACTATAACCATGAATATATCTATGTATATCTTTTCTGATAACACTGGTAAATTTTCCTTTGATCTTGAAATTAAATCCTAAACAAATTACACACAAGCAGTTATGTTATTTACCTAGTCAGGAAAATTTACAGAGGAGTATCTTGAAGTTTATTTATTGTTCTATAAAGACAGGTATTTTTTGTCCTATAATTTCTGAACAATCTTCATAATGTGAAGTATTATAAATACAGCCAAGATGATGATGATGATGATGATAATTATGGTTGCATTATATTTCATCATCAATCTCTATATTCTTTTTGTTGAAAGCCTTACACATAATGGCATTCTGTAATCAAATTTGCAGTATGATAACAAAGACAACCTACTGTCCAAGGCTATATGCTAATGATATGGTATATTAATCTATGGCATAGCTGTATTATAATCAAGCAAGTACACTGAAAAAACTACCAAGGTGGTAGCAAGAAGGTCAAAATGCACACCAGCATAACAGATTTTACATGAAGGCACAATGGACATAAAGAAATTAGAGAACAATCCAAATAATCAGAAAATCTGTCATTCCTAAGTACTTTAAATTAATCCATCCAATTTACACAATCCACTAGTCTCACTTTATCTCATAGCAATTATCACAATCTTACTGATGCTCTTGTGTGCTATGGGAAATAGCAATCTTCTGTCTTGTCTTGTGTCTTGCTAAACAAGCAAATTATATCGATTGTCATCTTAATGGAAAATATTAACACAAAGTCCTTAAGGTTTTTTATCTTGTGAAAAAGAGGCGAGAAATGCTCTATAAAGTCCTTTTGGTTTTGTTTTTCAGTTGAGAAAGAATATTTTACAGTAAGCTTAAAAACCTCTCACAATGTGCTTTTCAGTTCTGTAATTCAATCTTCCTTCCAACATGAAGCAAATAAATAGTCTTACATTAGCCATTATTTTGGTAGGGGATTGAAACAAATGAACAGCCTTTTCATGGTAGTGGCAAGTGTAGCTCTGGTCATAATTATAAAACATTTTATTTCCCTTGCAAAAGCAAGACAACTATAACATTTCACAAACTTCTTTGTTGTGGCAATCAGTGTCCTAAGTACTTGATAAGGAATTGTTTTTAAATTCTTTGTCAGACAGTGAAGTGTCTTCAATAACCTCACAAGGAGAAGCAGAGACATGTACTAATCTCTCCTCTCTTGTGACTAGTGACAGGCCATGAGGAAAGAGCATGAAGTTGGGTCAGAGGAGATTCAGGCTGGATACCAGGGAAGGTTTCTCACCCAGAGGGTGGTTTGAACTCTGGAACAGACTCCTCAGGGAAGTCACAATATGAGCCTGACAGAGTTCAGAAAGCATTTAGACAATGCTCTCAGGCACATGGTGTGACTCTTGGGGTGTCCTCCACAGCACCAAGACCTGATGGGTCTTTTCGAATTCAGCATATTCTATGAAGTTTCCACATGAAGTTTTCCTAACTACGGTTTTTCACATTTCATAAATTGTGAAATTTAGAACTTTAGAACTGCATCTCATTGGAAAGGCAATCCTGAATGAGCAACCAATGCAAAAATTCTTAATATCATGAGATAATGGGTAGGAAGCTTGTGGTGGTGCATTTTACCAGCACCATCACCAACCACCACCTCAGGCCACATTATGATCTGAGAGAGGCTTGTTCAGCCTAGATGAGCAGCACCTGGGCTAAGTTTCTCTTGATCTTAGCAGAAAAACTGCCTGCTCCCAGATACTAGTGCTGTCTAACAAGCTCCTGTTTTTTAATGAACAGCCTTTTAATGAACAGCCTTATTTTTCTTGCCTGAATAACAAATCAAGTGGAATAATATTTTTATTATCAAACCTTCAGAGAAAGTTAGTGACTTGGACTGTGACCAGGATCGAAAATTGCTGTGAATAAAGCACACTCTCTAGCAACTCCGTTAACAGTGGTCCAAAGTGAAATCCTTGGAGCTCTCCTGGATCACAGCAGGCTGCAAATAGCATTCTCCCTCTGAATGGGGCCTCTCAGAGCCAGCAAACTCTCAAGCTGGCTGTACTTAGAGAATCACCAAATGACCTCCATGGATCTTGGGCTGATACTCCCAACTCCTCAAAGCTCCACCTTCACCCAATGAAAAGCCACAAAGGCATCTGAAGTGAGAACTACACTGAATTCAAGGGGAACTTTTTCACAGGTGTGTGTCCTATACAGACTCTTTCTGTCCGTATGCATGCAAGTGTGAATATGTTGGAGCAAATGTGCCGTGAGTGTTTGCTCCTAGATTCTTCACACTTTTAGTAAGTCAGGCCTGTAAATTAGTTACTACTGTGATAAAATAAATTCCATATGAATCTTTTGCTAAACTGTTTAGCCTCAGTTATCACTTAAGTACTGTTACGTTTAAGTGCTGTTAAGTTTAAGTGAAGTGCTGTTGGGCCTTTAGGCATAAACTTTTAGTCAAGTCCAGACTCAGTTTAGCACAACGCTGTACTCTGAACCTTGTGACCCAACAGAGGGTCTTCTGTATTCCTTTTTCTCCTTACCCTTTCCTATCCTTTTCTTTTCCCTCCTTACCCTCCCAGCCTCCAAATAGACAGTTTGGGGTTTATTTCAGTTTTTATTCAATGATTTTGGATCTTTGTTTGCTTTCCTTGGTGTGCCTTGATCATCTAGTAAGTAATAGAATGAACCTTGTCAGTAAAATTTGTCATGCAATCATTTTTATATTAAACTTGCTTTCACTGATACTTTTGCTAGTGATTCTTGAAGTGACCTTTAAACATGCATTGGTAAAAATCTAAGGAAAGGAAAAAAAGGTGCCAGTGTCTTGCACAGCATGCAATTGAACTGTTAGTTCAGTACTGCTCAGACCCTTTCCACTTCCTTCTCCTTAATGTATATTTTACTATTTTTCAGAACTCATAGGCTGAAAAAAATAATAAGAAAAACATTTCAGTCAGCTTTTACACAGGTCAGACTCAAATACCTTACTTTTTGAATTTTTTTTAATGAAAACACAAACCAAAGAGAAAAGCAACTACCTAATATCATAAAATAAACTAGATTTTTTTTTTCCAAATAATTTCAGTCTTATTTACCAGATCCAGATTAAATTTTGCTGATATTAGACTCATCTGGGCTTGAAATCCCTAGCAATAGGATATAAAAAAAAACTGTCTTAAAAGATGGAAAGATTCTGTGCTATTTATTTTCACTTCTGACTAAGCAGAAGAAAACAGTGAGCTGCCAGGTAAAATCAAATGCAAATAAATTACTTAATATCTCATTTTTCTACCTGGAAAAACCAAAGGAGAATAACAAACACATATTTCTTGTTTAGGAGGTTGCAATGCCCTACCCTCACCACTACTGCTCAATGAAAAAAAAGAAGGCAACAGATTGTTATCAGACCTGCTTACTGTCTCAGTTGATTTCAGTCTTACTGTCATAGTTTCACGGTCAATTTAACTTGGCATAAACTGGCAATGAGGCCAAATAAACCTTTCCCACTGACCCCTTCTTCCTTCTTTACTTGCTCTGGCTTCTTTAGATGAGGCATAAGAATTAATGAGGCCATTGAGCACAGGGGAGTAGGAAAGGTTTTCATGGATTCTCGTGCTGCCATGAGACAGGGAACCACCAGGCAGCAATGGACTTGCAGTCAGGGATCACAGATGCTGACAGCTGAAAATGACAGAAACTCTGCTCGTAGATACTTCTGTATAGACAGGCTTGCACAGTTCTAGAAGCTGCAGAGCTGTGTCTTGTGGTCATGCTAGTAGCCCTCTCTGATGGAGGTAACTGGCATAGGTCACTGGCATCAGACTACCTCACACACAGCTACCGTTGTCACATGGAGATAAAGAGAGCTTTTTAAAAGAAGCATGATTATTCTTTTTCAGGAGACAGGCGACAGTATTCAACTCTTGTCTACACTTGAAGGCAAGATTGGAGTGAATGGACATTGGTAAATTTGGTTTAATAACAGACATGGGAGTTTTTGCGTCAGGTTCCCATCAAAAATAATGAGTTTAAAAGCCTATTTCAAATTTTAAAGTTGTTCAGTTTATGAAAACTATCTACAATTTGGTTGCTGAAGACTTCTTCAGAAGATTTTCTCCATTTCTTTGTTCCCATAATCCAGTAGGTTTTGGCTGCCAGCACAAAAGTGCTAGTAGCAGCTAATAGCCAGGAAAATAAATGCTGCAAGAATAATAAAACTGTAAATAACAAAAAAAAAAAAAAAAAAAAAAAAAAAAAAAAAAAAATTTAAATAGCTATCTAATTAAATAAGGAACAGGCAAAGCTAATATTTTCATCATATTTGAGCAGAGAAGCAGCATTAAACTAAGTGCTTGGTATAATTAAACAAATTTCTCCTACAAAGAATTTTGCACCTTTTGAACAAAAATCTTCCTAAAGGAAGTGTATATTTTGTTAAGATACTGACAGGCACAAAAAAGACCTTGCTTGAAAAGAACAACTGGTACTCTCCAAAAGGAAAACAAGCAAACAAAACCCTTTTGTTGCTCCTGTATTCGGTATAATTGTGTTGAGACTACCTGAGGCTGTGAAATAGAAAACCTTAACTACTGCAAAGAAGCTCCTCATGAGTCTCCATTACTTTCTGGAAGGTAGAAAAGATGGTCTTGATAAAGAGGGACATGAACATGACAGCAGGGATTTTTTAAAGATAGATAGCCACATAGATATTGTGAGATGAACACAAATAGAAACTTTTATCCAGATAGTAAGCTACATATGACATCTAATGTTGTTTTGGGATTTTTTTTCTGAATTTTCAAATACACTTTCATGAAGGTACTTTTTGCATGCTGTGTTTGAAATGGCCTTTCGAGGATGAGAAAATGAGGAACAGGATGGTCTTTGAGCTACACCAGTCCAACACATGAGCCTAAGCAAGATCTTTCTAATCATGCTTCCAGACTGTCACTGGAAGAAAACTTTGGAAAAATTTGTCAGTATGGGCAAGGCAAAAAGGTACAGAAGTACAAAGAGGTTGCTGAAATTGGAATTGGCTCTATGTGTTCCTGAGAGACTGCTCTTTTGGAGAAGAGCAATACTGCACAACAGAGACCTGCCTTAATGATCACACAGAGTGAATTCACAGTGTGCCAATTTTCCCACAGCGCCCTGTGTAGAGCAGTAAAATTCTCTCTTCTCTGTGAAATACATGCATCAACCTCCTGCACAAGGAAATAAGCTGTTCCTTGGCAACACTGGAACACACTTGGTCTTGCCACCTGATGTCAACATCCCTTAAGGGAAACTTTCGGGTCCATCTCTGCAGTTTCCCTGTTCTGTTCAAACACATTCTGCATCACAGAGAGAGAAGAGAAATTTTGAAAAAAGTATCCAGAGAATACAGTGGGGAAAAGGTAAATTCCAATAAATTTCTGATGACCTGATAACAGAAAGACATATGATATTTTTTTTCTCACACTTGGCTTTTATTAAACTTAGTAAATTACACCCATAGGGAAGAATCTCGGGGAAAATACTGTGCCTCCAGCTTGTGTTTTTATCTTATCTACAGTTAATAAGAAAAACAATGAATAGGAACAGGAGAGTGTGAAATCAGATTTAGAATGAAATCAGGGTATTTTGTTCCAGCTTTCCCTGAACTGCAAGCAAAAAAGTATTTCTAGCAGAAGTGCTTTCACAGAAACATCATCAGATCATCTATTAAAAAGCAAGCTGTCTCTGTAGAGCAACTCCTTGAAACACAGACATTTTAGAGCAGGAAACACGGAACTAAAATAGGTCATCAGTAAAAGGGTTACATAAGGAAATTTTTTTCCCCATGGATGAACAGAAAGGTTTAGAAATTCAATCCTGCTGTCTTTTTCATTGATGTAATATTTGCATTGCCAGAAACAATCTGATTTATTAGTGTGCAGTGATTTTATACCACCAAAGAAGTGTCAATAGAACATGCATATTTTTCCAAAGGTGGTGCTTATCATGAGGATATTAAATATTAGAGGATACTAGAGTCTGATCCCCTTGGACTCAATAATATCAGTAAAAGTCTTCTAAGTGGCTCTTCTTTGCTTCACTGGAGTGGCAATTTACCAACATCAGGAACACCCTGAGGAGGGGTACATGAGAGCATGAAATACATCCCAGAACAAGAAGAACCTATACTTGCATTCTGGTAGTCTATGGGTGGGAGGGAGGCAAATCTCCACCATCTAAAAGGGTTAGAGCAGTTTCTATTCAAACGCATGTCATAAGATGTGCTTAACAACAAATTAATACTTATGGACTAAATACATTGAATGATGTAGATATTTCAAAGGGAATTCCTGTAAGATAGTAAATTATCTTTTCTTATTGTTTTGGGCTTTTTTTTCAACTGAGGTAAAAATTTTAGCTTCTGACTAAGTATTTTTTCAACAGGTGTCAAAAGACAAGCACTTCTTCCATTGTCACCTTGAGAAAGTTACTCACTTATCCTTTCTATAACTAATAGTTATAAACAAAGCAGGCAAATTAAATAATTACTGTCCTTCAAAATAAAACTATTTTGAAATATGATTCTTTGATTTGCACAGCAGTTAAACAGCTCTAGAAAAACTGAGGATTGTTAGCCAAGCCATAACTCTGATAAGCTTGAGACAGTGCATCTGAGCTTGATTACACACACTTCAGGACATAAAGATAGAACTACACTCAAAACTGTTATTGAATATTCATGTTTTTACCTATAAGAAAAGAAATATTTCAGTAAAGGAATTGATGACCCACGGAGATAACTCACAAAGCAGACAAAATTCTTAAAATCTCTTTTTTTTCTGATCTCTAATAGATTTTGAACCTTCCAGCTTATAAACAGAACTGTATACATAATAAAAAATTAAATTATTATGCTTGGTCATACTTATCACATGACAATCCCTAAATACACTAGAATCAAATTAACAGAAAATTGGAATTGTCATTTTAAGACTCTATACATTGTTATATCATTAAGAAAAAGTATGCAACTAAATCTCCACATTAGCAACAGAGATCTAACTGGAGTGTTAATACATCTAGCAATTAATCATCTTGAAATGAATTAACGAGCTGCCAACAAAAATAATTTGCATGAAGCAAGGCAAAATACCTTTGTAAGACTGCAAGATTTGTGCAAGTTCTTATGACATTAGACATGATAATCAGCTCTGTGATGAAATTGTTTGGCCAAAAACCCTCAAAACTACTAAACACACTTTGTAAGTATTAATAACTGAGGTATGAAGTAAGCACAGTTATTTTTCCTTTCTCTAGTTCTGTTTAGTTTGTATAAGAGGAACCAGAAGAAGCACAAACATCTGGAATTCCACTCATAACTACCTCATCACTAATCATAACAAAGAAAAACAAATTCCAATTCAAATTAGTAGTTTATCTGGGATGTTAAAATAGCAGAAATTGCCAATAAAGACTACGCACTTGTGAGTTTTGTTTTTATGTATATCTAGAAAGCAAACTGAATAGAAGAGGAATGCGCTGGGAAATATAAATAATTTCAGAAATTCTCAACATTCTTAACTAGTTATAAGAATAAAACAAACAAAAAAAAGAGTGGACAATTTAAACCCCATCGATCACTAAAGCAACTTCACACAAATCAAAGTCTTGGATCAAAGTTATCCAATATTACCCGAAAAGGAAATTTTCTCTCAGAATTGCCCCAAACATAAGACAGAGTCTGCATTCACTGAAATACACAAATAAAACCAGTTTGAACTGTCATGCATACCATGACACAGAAGTCCAAAAGGGAGGCAGGTGAGAAATACATCAAAAGAGGTACAACAGCACAAGTTAAGGAAAGACATCATGATAATATATAACTGTGACTAGCAAACACAGCTTATTTTGAAAGCGTAGAGTGGATAATAATAGAGAACACTTGAAGTATAGGTGACAAAACAAAAAGTGCTCTGTATATGTACCTGTAGAAAGAAAAGAAATTGTTAGCAAATGTGTCTTATATAAAATAATAGGTATACAAGAAATTATTTTACATAGGAACATTCATAACATTTTTAACTTGGGCAAAGATACTCAGATTTCTTTTTTCCTTGTGCAACAAGTACTTTTCAAGTGCACTTTTCAAACATACTGACGATTAAATTATTTCTTTCACAAGATGACACAAATTATGTGCAGTCATCCCATATCATCCCAGTTGCATGTGCAGCCTAATAATTTTCTAAAACTTTCTTGAAAATATTTTACTTTTTTATTGGGTCATATAGCAAAGTTTTAGTAGCAGGGATGGCTACAAGGTGGACTCCCTGAAAAACTGCCAGACGCTTCTCCCATGTTTGATAGATCCAATGTCAGCCAATCCAAGACAGATTCACTACTGGCCAAGGCTGAGATCATTGGTGACAGTGGTGGCACCTCCAGGATAATGTAGTTAAAGGGGAATGTCCAGCCTGGATCAATCCACTACAGGTTTTTACCTGTATCAGTGGTGAGCAATATGAAAACCAGGTTGTCATTGTGTTATCCAGGTGCTGCGGAATGCTGAACTTCACAGGAGTTCTTAAATCTGTTAAAAGCCTGTGCAATGTATATGTACACCAGTAGACTTCATTAGACCTGGCTTCTTTAATAAAGAGGAAAAATAGCTGTCTTATGCATTTGAAGCGAAAAAGAAAATAAAATTATGTAAGATACTTAGTAAAAATAATGGAGTTTTTCAAAGATTTGGACAAGCATAATAAGCAAATAATTAGGAAAAGAAATGAAAGGCTGTAAATCTATGAGTTTGGGAATTCTGGT
Organism: Acridotheres tristis; assembly: GCA_037013685.1. NCBI lineage: Eukaryota > Metazoa > Chordata > Aves > Passeriformes > Sturnidae > Acridotheres > Acridotheres tristis. The sequence goes on along the minus strand of CM072886.1, from coordinate 95,218,909 downwards.
ATCTGTGGTCTCAAAGGGAAGCTTAACTTTCTCTGGCTTCCCCTTTGATAGTATTTTTCCTGATTATTAGCAGCAGATTATTGCCTCCTCTCTAGCTCCAAACAGCTCTGAAAAATGAAGTGCTGGGATGTAAAGTACACACTGAGCAACACTTCAGGTTCTCATAAACACAAAGTCCTCTATGCAGCCTTTTGTGCATGTCATATAAAAGCTGCTCAACCCTATTCTCTTACCTCAAGTAGATATGGCTCCTCCCTATCAGCTAAGGGCTTTCAATAATTGATGGTGACTGTTTACAAACACGTCTAAAGCTTCTGTATATATTTCTCTGATGGAAATCTCAAACATCTGTACTGTAAACCTGGCTGCTTAGTATGAGCAATTAAATAGGCCATCAGTCTGCAACTGCCTCTAAGCTGGTGAATTTAGCTCCTAGGTATATCATTGTGAAAGGAAATACTCATGCAGAATCACTTATTCTTCCTTAGGTTACATGCAAAATAGAGAGAATTATACATAATTCTTTCTTCAAATTAGAACAGAAATACATTTTAACATTTTTGTTGAAAGGGTTGTGAGTTGTTTCATGGCTGCTGGCAGTTAACTGTAACTTTTAAAGAAATTTTTATGAGCACATCTGGCTTTCAGTCAGGAAGAAAAAATTTCATTTTTGATTGGAAAGGTGTAATTCTCATAGACAAGTCACTTTGGTATATAAATGTTTCAAGGCAAATAACAGTGAACAGGATAGGAAAAACCTCTTTAGAAATTCTATTATAACTGTGTTTTCATATATCAGAGTGAAAAATGACACAGCCCTGATCAGTAACTAACATTAACCAGTATAGTCCAAAACAGCCTTATGTTTCCTAAAGGCATTCCAAGATCTAGGAATTTTACCTAATTTTAAAAACGGGATATTAGAGTGTTTGGGACTGGAACTCCACTGTATGAAGCAAATTAGGACAATGAATACTTGAAAGGTTTTGCAATTCGACACTAGAGAACTGAGAAAGTTGATATAGGCTTGCCTTTCCCATTTGGTTCATAGGAATTTAAAAACTATTTCACGGAAATATTAACACTTGGTTCTTTGGCTACTTCTGTTATAAGTCTTGTTCATAGATATGATGCAAAGTGGGATTACAGATTTGCACTTCAGTTCTCATATTTGGATGCATTTAGAAACAAGTTCTCTTATTTATCCAAAGTAAATTCACAGAAAAATCATGTAAATTGAGATAGCCAAAATGTGCATCTGATTTGCCTGTTTGACTAAAATTATTTGGATGGGGGACACAAAATATTTTTTGTTTTCGTATGGCCTAGTTGATGACGAACATACAGAAATCTGTGCATACAGTTGCACACACACTTTAAATTAAATGAAAAGAATTTTTTTCTGGGATAAGGGAATATATTTCCAAAAGCTTTCTGTGCGTCTTAACTGGAACACACACATATATATAGCCTTGTAAACAAAACAAGGTTCTTTATGACAACATTTATTATATTCATTACATATAAATTTAAACTCAGAAAAAGCAATGCCTAAAAGCACTTTTGCCCTGTTGGTAGTATTTTAACAATTCTGTGGAGGTAGGATTTCTCTAGAAGGCCATAGAAAAGGGCCTGGTATGACAAAGCATATTTTCAAAGAAATCTCTTTGCCCTTTAAGATTTAGTCTACTAACTCTATGTGGAAATAGAAATCCTTCAATTTCTCCTTTTTCCCTGAAAAGAGGCATCCTGGCAAGTCTTCATACTTTTGTTAAAAATAAAAGCCATGGTCCAGGAATGTGAATTCAGTGGGGACAAACCAACCTATGAATACACAGCTTACATATTTAGTGACAGAAAGCACTACAAGAAAATCCATAAAGAAATTAAAAAGTAAAGCTGTAGCTGTCACAACAGTGTAGCAGAGTAAAGAATTTTACTAAACATTACTACAGTCTTCATAATAGTTGCCATTTATCTGATCATAATGAGCAATACTGGTGTAAATTCCTGAATGTATCCTTGCATTCTAAACTCATATTTTATGTGTCTATAAACACGTGTATGTGCATATATATGAATATATTTACTTGAACAGAAACAGGAAAAAGGCAATGATCATGTCCTAAATTCAGTATTTCTACCTGAGGCTGATACTGATTCCAAATTTTCTTTCTGACAGTGCTCAGTTTTCTGTATATCTTTCTCTTGTTTAGGCATACTTAAACCAGAGCTGAGAGGTACCCAGGAAGTGCAAGGCTAAGGTGTAATTTACCAGACTTTGAAACATCTTTTAACCTTCTAGTATTTGGGGATAACTCAGGTGGATTCATTTTTGTTACAGATTAGAGATTCCTATAGCTTTTGTGGACAGTATAGACACAGCAGTTTTATATAATCTCCACCACTTCAAAATACTTTTTTGGATGCAGAAAAGGAAGGAGCCATGAGAAGGTTGCAATGTTTGCTTAAAGTCATACAGAATTTCTGCAAGGACTACAAGTAGCAAGTTGTTCTATTGAAGTCTCACATTGTGAATTGCAAACCACATGTTCAATGTTAGAAGGTATTATCTGACACTAATGGTATTCTTGGTGCTGAATATTACTGGCAGTGGGTATTTCTTGAAACTAAAACTGTAATTATATATTTCAAATGAATAATTTAGTGCACTAAATCTGAAAAGTCATAACCCAATATTAATATCAACATACACATCTTAAGTTATGCTAAATTTAATTTCTATTCTTGCTTCATTCTTTCTTTTCTTCTACTTTTATTGATATCAAAGCAAACTATTTGCTGCAAGAAAAGTATTACAACATGAAAGGAAATTGTTACAGACTTGGGAAATTGAAGAGACATATGGCTATTTTATTTTTTAATTTTTGAATGCAGTAATGACATATGATATCCAGTCATGCAGCGAAAAGCATACATAGGTCCCATAGATATCAGATTCAAAAAGGAAAACTAAATTTGAAAAAAAACAAAGTAAAACAGGGTTAAAAAGAGGTATATCAAAGATTGAGTCCCATCCCTACCAAAAATAAGTTGGAAAATGTGGAGTTTTTTGTGTAAAAATCTCTACACTCTTTCTTGGTTAATTTACTGTGTTTTAAAGTGCAAATAAAAAACACAGCTCAAACAGTTGATTTCAAATTCTGATGAACTTCAAGTACTCCACCTGTTGCTGGAGATGAGAGAAAAAATCTTGGCTATTTTCCAACTGACCATTTACAGTTCACAACAAATAGTGTCAAACAAGCTGTTCCTCATCACCAGAAAGCAGCCTTCAAAAATATAGATAAGCAGCAGCACAAAAGAGATTTTACAGTTCACTAATTGAATGAACTCTGATAACATCAGGCTTTTGCACAGAAACAAAACACATACAATTCTACATGCACCTTGCTAGAATATATGAAAAAGTGCCAGGTGTTAAACATATGCATCAAGATAAAGAAATACAGTAATTATTTTCTAAAATAGAAGCATTAACATTTAGCTGCAGAAGACATTTATTAAGATTTTTAAAAATTAATCTAGCATAGGAAAAAGAGGTAATCAACAGGACTAGTATTTAATAGTTCTCACCAAAAATGTTGTAAAATTCCTCTACGTAATGAGTGTTGCATCTTCCGAGGAAATTAAATTTTGCACAAGTGAACAGTGAACAAAAGATAATGAGAAAAATGTACCCAAACCAAGAATAAAATCTGGGCTTCTCAGGTTATTGTCCTATTTGCTCTTCTATGCCTGTGTTACAAGGTTAGCAATCTTCCATTTTCAGCAATCAGGATACTTTCTTTGGATTTCCTGTGTTAATGCAATTATTTTCCATGAGAACAGTTATTAAAGGCAATGAAATTACTCTGTACATTATATTCAGGAAGTCACCTCTACTGACAGAAGGATTTTATAAAAACAAGGGTTTCCTCTCTTAGCATAAGTGATTGCTGTTTAAAAATAGTGGCTAATTAGAAAGGAAATTGCACATACACCTATGTAAAAAGTAATGTCAGCAGCACAATTCAAAACAAATCCATGACTTGATACAAGCCTAATTTTAGTAAATGGATTTAATTCGTTCTGCTTTGTAAGTACTTAGCAGCTCTATATTTGGTAAACAGAGAACATTGATACTGTTTTGTCTTGTGTGTAAAACACAAACAGCCTGGGCATTTGTTTATAGCAGTCCATGTCTGGTTCTCATAAGAACTCACTATCCTCTAGCAATGAAATAAGATGTTAATCTTGAATAGGCATAGAGGTCATGTGAAAACAGAAAATAAAAAGGAAAGAACAGTATAAAACAGTAGTTTTCAGATACTGTCTACTCAAATTTAATATATACTGAAGGCATACATGCCAGAGTTTCTAATGCTTATAACGAAGGTGCTTCCCTTTGACAATAGCACTTTCCTACCAGGACATTCTTCTGCTACTTTTTTTCACTGTGCTTCTGAATTTAATACAAAGAAGTAAGCTGACTTTGTAGGTTCTTGGATTTTCACATTTCAGCAGAAAATAATCTTTACAATGAGGGAAAAAAAAAAAACTATTTAAACAAAATTAGCTTTATAAATCCTAGGTTTTTTCCTCAAATTTATCACTAGTATGTTGCGGGATTACCAAGCAACTCTCTTTATATAAGATACAGATTCCCCAATTTTCTTAAACTTTTCCTCTGGCCTTTATTAAGACCTTCTCATGAAAAATTTGGTAGACTACTATATGGTAGAAAGAAATATGAGTGAGAAATCATTTAAGGAAGAGTTCTTCCCTTCTGAGTTACTGGTTAGGCACAACTTTGAATTGTTCTTCACTAATCATATCTGATAAAACAGCTGTATTTTTAATATATATGTTGCTCAATAAAGAAATTCAAACTAAGTTTCTTAAGAATTTCACAACGTAAAATAATTTGTAAATTTTTCTTTTTTATAAGCTCTTTTTTCAACTGCCTTTATTTTAAGAAAATCTGAAGAAACAGGCCAATACAAGAGGTGGGAATTTTTTAGATAATGATATTTTGTGAGAATATTTTCTGAGGGATGCTGCCACCGGGAAATGCATAAAGAAGGAAGGTAAAAGTACCTTTTAAAACTAAAGTCAAAAACAAACTTTAATTTTTGAACTTTCAATGAAACTTGTACCAAAACCTGAGAATTCAAAACTTATAGCTTGAAGTTGCCATTAATTAGGATCATAAAATAGCCTTTGTTTCTTTGACTGAAAATAATTTCTACTTTTGGTTTTCAGAGAGGCAGATACATACATCTCTGTGTATGTATCATGACTGTCTGGAAGCTTCTTATTAATTTGAAACAATTTTGGAAAACATAGAGATTAGTTCATTGCTTCCACCCCTGAAAATAATCAGGTACACAGATAATTAGGAAGTCCAGAGAAACCTATAAGAAGCAAATCAAAGGTAATCTACAGCAATGAATCACATCTGAGATTAAATAATGTCATATTCTTTGGAAAGCCTTGAAAGACAACTTTTTCATAGTGATAAGAACGTTGAAACTTTGTCTTTCCAGCTGACTTCCTCTGAGTGCACCTGAGAGCACTGAAGAAGAAAGGATGCCACTCAGTGCCTCTACATAACAGCACATTGCCATTTCAGAAAGTCAGCAGAGCTTCTCCCTCTAGTTTCTGCTATTCAAGAGGAAGGAGAGGAGTAGAAAAAGGATGCATCTCTTTATTTTGCACCTACTATAACATCTTTCCTTGAGGAAGGCAGAAACAGTCCATGGAAGCAGTAGAGGTGAAAGATTTCATAGAAGCTATTAGGTTCAAAACAAAAAAGAGCTTTGTTCTGTTATCACCCCTCTCTGTTCCCTCACAACGTTGACTGAATCGGTTACAGTAGTGATCTAATACAAACAAAATAGGATCATTTCCTATACAGCCTAATAGCAAATTAATCAAGCCTTAATAACATGTAGCAGTAATATATGAATTATCGAGTATCAGAGACTTGAATTTTGAACAAAATATAACCAAACATACCAACATCTAAATTCAAGATTCTGCTCTGATTATTTATTCCTCTGATCACATTGAAAGAATTCAGTTTCTCATAATGTCTGTGAAGCTTGTGTAGTCATATGTAAGAATACCTGCAGAGTATTGATAATTAACTTCAAGTCAGTTTTCCTAAGCTTCTTAAGCTGTGTGATAAAGAGAGAACCCCTTGTGGTTTAACCCCAGGTGGCAACTTAGCACCATGCAGCTTCTCACTCACCCCTCTGACACAGCAGGGAAAAGAACTGGAAAAAAAAAAAAAAAAGCAAAACTCATAGGCTGAAATAACAGTTTAATAATAGAAACGAAACATAACAGAGAGAGAGAGAGAAATAAAATCCAAGAGAAACAAGGAATTGCTCATGCCCCCAGTCAGTGGACTGATGCTCAGCCTATTCCTCAGCAGCAGTTGGCATCTGTTGGCCGCCTCCCCTCAGTTTATATGTTGAGCATGATATTCTGTGGTATGGAATATCCCTTTTGCCAGTTTGGGCCGATTTCCTTGTTATGCTGCCTTTCAGTTTTTCGTGCATTTCCTTACTTGTAGAGCATGCAACATTGAAAAGTCCTTTACTTAGGGTAAGCATCACTTAGCAACCACCAAAACATTCAGTGGGTTATCAACATCAGTCTCAACTGAATTCAAAAGACAGCACTATACCAGCTAGGAGGAAAATTGACTCTATTCCAGCCAAAACAAGGACAGAATTATATTCTAAAAAATCTTTCAGAGTGTTTGTAAGTGTTTGTCTAGTCAGAGCAAGATCTTCAGTTTTTCAGGTGTTTACAAATAACCTCCTTGTGTTGTTCTTGTATAACATGTTTCTAACAAGCTACAATTTCTGTACAGCATGCTGTAAAAGTGATATATGTGTAAAAGGAAAGAAGAACAACAACAAAGTAATGGAACTGCAGAGTTCTATAACACATATAAGGAACACAAAAAGAAACTAGTTGAATATGAGAGCAGAAGTTTGGGTTTTTTTTTTCATGTTTCTAAGCACATGTCACAATAAATAATATTGTCACTGTAAATAATCCCTCTGTCAGTTCCACTGCATGATGTTTTGCTGAACAGTCCAAAGTCTCTCAGGCTGTCTTCAGAACAGAGGTGGTCCAGACCTGTGATCCTCTCCAAGATCCTTCCCTGAACTTGCTCAAACAAGTCCACATCCTTCTTATGTTGGGTACCCCAGAGCTGGATGCAGCACTGCAGTGGGGTCTCATGAGGGCAGAGCAGGGGGGCAGAATCCCCTCCCTCTCCCTGCTGTCCATGCTGCTCTGGATGCAGCCCAGGACATGTTTGGCTTTCTGGCTGTTCTGGGCTTAAAAGCACATTTTGCTGGGTCATGTCTAGCCTCTCATCCACCAGCACCCCAAGATTTTCCTGGCAGGGCTGATCATCTCCCAGCCTGTGCTGGTAACAATGGTTTGCAGTTTAAACTAAAAAGTAGCATGTTTTCATATCACTTAAAAATGCATCTACGTTTGTTCTGTCTTTAAAGAAAACAAAAATAAAAGCAGATTTTGTTGTTGAAAGGCAGAAATCCTTGTTTTTTAATTCTCTCATGAATTTGTAAGCACAGTAGGTTTATTTTAGAACAATTTAGTTGCAATGCAAAGGAGGTACATAGCTTTTTGGGTTGTTGTCTGTGGTAATACAGCAATATGAAAGACTAAAAATAACACTCTGGAAAATGCATAAGGAAAAGAAAGGAAGAGAAAGAAAAGGATAAGAGCAGAAAGATATCACCACTGTTGGACCCAGCAATGAGGTGTTGGTCGAAGTGATGGTTGCAGTCTTGATCCAACATGTGTGGGGGAAAGCCTCCAAAACATTTAATTCAATAGGTTAGTATACATACATATACATATATATGTATATATGTCAGTACACACAAGCATCTTCCCTGGAGGGTTTTTTTTACACTGCCTTTTGCAAAAGACTCTGGATCAGTTGCAACACTGTGGATCATGTGCAGACCTCTGGTAGAAGGTCTCAGGAATGAGACTGTGAGCACTTTGGGGGTCTTTCATGGTGTATGGCCCCTCCTAAGACACGACAGCTGCCTCTCATGTCAGCATACTTGTACCCAGCAGTTGTGCCCCATCAGAAGGGATGAATACTCTCATGCCTACATGTGAAGGTGAATGTCCTGATATCTGGTGTGAATGTGACCTTCCCAGGGGAGGGGCTGGGTGGGCAGTTTTGCAACTGAATTGTTTAAAAGAAGACAATCAGCATGATTAAAAGCACAGAAGGATCTGCTTCTGATCAACCTTCTCCTATATCTGGCTCAAAATGCAGAGCACTTCTGTGGTGGGTGCTCACCCCCTCTGTCCTATTTGGAATAGAGACTTGGCCACCCCACACTCAAAAATTCACTTCCTCCCCCTCGGGGTTTTTAGTTGTTAAATAAAAAGTTAACCAAAAAACTCCTGACAAAGCAGGTATCTGTAATGGTGAAAAAAATCCCAAACCCTAATTATGTCTGAAAATTACATGTACTTGGAGAATAAATTAAATTACTGATTTTTTTAATGCCTTAGAGCTGTTTTACTTGCTAATGCTGTGGGTAAAAGTACTAATGCATCTAAAAATTTGCTTTTTTCCTTAATACAAACTGTGCTAATCATTCCGTACAAAAACTGATAACTTGATTATTGAAATGTCAACAGCCATTTATTACAGACCACCAGAAGCATGACTACAAAGGGGACAGCAGTAAAACAGAATAATTGTGCCAATTATACTTGACTGGGAATATCTTAATTGTTAAATGGGTCTGTAGTGTATCCATTACGTAGGACTAAACATGGTTTGCTGCAAGTAAAACATTAATGTTAAGAATGATGAAGCAAGGATCTATTTTAACAAAAATAAAGTCACACTTAAATCAACTTAACTCTAATTTATTACATTTCAAAGAATATCAGCATGATTCTCAACTTTCTCTTCATGAAGTGTCACATTGACACTGGAAAAAAATCTCATCCAAATGTTTATGTCAATAATCACAACACTGAATTTTCTAATCATCCATAGCAGATGGAAGATACCTAACTATACATTATTATTGAAAAATATTAATTACATTGAACTGCATCCCTCTAAAGATTCTTTTAAAGGCATTAAAAAGGTAGCAAAAATTATAAAATGAGTGCTTAAATTTTTGTTATTCTTGTTATTACTGCTATTCAAGAGGAGATTGGAAGAGAACATGTCCACACATTCACACACGAACTGCCAAAAATCTACTTCAACTGTTCAAGGACTGTCCCATGAACATGTGTTACAATAGCCAGATACAGGAAAAATTGCTATTTTGATTGTAACACAAATTCTAAGAATGTTTATTTTTTTTTTAGCATTATGATATATTTTAAATATCTTCATTGCAATTTTCTGACAAACATGGATTGTTACATCCCAATTTACAATAGTGACAGTCTCCTATACTGACATAATAGATGGAATACTCTTGTCACACAACAGCAGCTAAAATACAAATCTATGATTTCTAACAATGCAGGTGACTCATACATAAATGTCACACTTTAAAAATGACAAATAATGTCAGAAGATGAAATTAAGGAGGGGCTGTCAAAATTTGCTATTTAAACCCAGAACTGTTATAATTTTGTATCCCCTTCACCATCCTCAAGTTCTCTTCAAAGAATTGATGTATGATTTAATAATGGTATTCGACCCTTACACTCTCATCTCAATGTCTATTTCACTGAAAATGCAACTGGAGGAAGGATGATTATTTAGCAATATAAAAAATAAGACAGCATTTAAAAAAACCCCCAAACTTATAGGACACTTGGGAGCATATTTTGCTTTTGAGGAAGAGAAATCAGGAAAGTAGCACCAATTTTGGCGACTTTGTTCAAACTTGGCTTTGAAGCTCACGCTTAAAATTTTCTCTACAAATTGACTTTTGGGGAATGTATACAAAGACCTTTGAATATTTTCAGGGTCCTGGGTAATCTTGAAACAATAGTGCTTTGATATAATGTACAAATTAGGCATGTTAGCAAAGAAGTAAAAATGCTTCTTGTGCATTAGAACATTTCAAAACCTTGTGTTTTTCAGCAGCTATTTAACACTTGTGGAGATCTTCTATCGTGTTTACTCAGCTACTTAACATTAGGCAGGAGCAAGCATCTATACTGAATGTTTGCTGAGCCAGATCATCCAGTAAATTAAATCTGACACCGAGTCCCCGCCAGCGCAGCACCTGCTCCTGCCAAGTGCAGCTCTTTATAGATGTGATGGGTTCAGCCTGCTGCCACCTGTGCAGTTTGGCAGTGCTGCTGATTGCCTCCCGCTCAAAGCTGCTCACCAGGAGCTCTCATCCCTTGAGCACCCATCGTGCAGCAATGGCAGACAAAGATTTTCAGAGGCAGGACTTGAGGCCAGCTTCCAAGAAGACACAATAGGCAGTGTCTGTAAGGCTCCTGGGAAGAGGGGACCAGAGGACAGTGAAGTTGAATCCCTGAGCACCAGAGGGGCTGGCAGCCTCTGTCCCCATGGGCCACTCATTGGCAGCAGAGAGTAGCTGCACTGCCTGACCTGCTGAGCACTTACTTCCCAGAGACACAGTCTGTGTGCTTGGTTCATTTTGTATTTCTAATTCTTAGTAGTTCATTTTCTGTTACTGATTTTTGGTAGTTGAGTGGTTTCTTAAGAATTCAGCTTATTCTCTGCTAATAACTCTGTCTCCTTCCTCCTGTTCTGTCCAGCCCCTTCTCTTAGTGTTTCATGAGACTTCCTGGCCTGAGTCATCTTCCTTCCCTGAAATACCAACTCTTTTAAAGAAAAGATTGCTTGTGCAAGCAAATCATCTTATTTGCTGGACTTCCTCCTACGACTCCATACTGGGGAGCCCAGAACTTGACACAGAAGTCCAGGTGTGAATGTGCTGAGAGTGCACTCGTCTTTGTCATCCATATCATGAATGGAGAAATTTTATAGGGTTTGATCCAATATTGGCTCCCGGGGCTCACTGCTGGCTCCCAACTAGACTTTGTTGCAGTGATCACCACTACTCAGAGCCCTGCTAACAAGTTTACAATCGACCATCATAGCCTCATCACCCAGCTCATACTTACCAGCTTCTCTGTAAGGCTTTCATGGGAGACAGAACAGAAAACTTTCCTGAAGTCTAGGTAGACAATACCCACCGCTCTCCCTTCTTCTACCAAGACAGTCACTTTGCCACAAAGGTGTGTCATGTCAGGCAAGAATGACTCCTCACTAGTGAATCCAAGATCATATTCGTTATGACTTTGACCTTTGTGCGCCTGGAAATTGCTCCATCACCTTCCCAGGCACTGAGGTGACCAATATATCTACAGACCTTGCTACATTCTTTATGCAGTTATACAGCCTTTGCATTCAGGGAATTGAATGTTTATATTTTAAACTGTAGTTTAAGTATCACATTTTTTACTCAGATTACATATGCAAATGCTCAGGAAAATGCACTATAAGAGGGACTATATTAGGAATCTCTGAAATCAGACAGCATTTAATGAAATTTAAGGAGAAACTTGCATCCTAGAAGGAAACAATATAAAATATTCCTATAGAGGTGCTCGTTTTAGATTTTATAAAGACCACTTATGTTGAACTGTTTCATTTGATATAACATGAGCAGAAGCAGCATATGAGTCCATTTTGTAGTGATTTCCTAAATAATTACCCTATAAAAATAATTTTTGAAAATAGTGTTCTAAGTGAATCCAAATTATAATCCTTATCCTAGTTTTTCCTATGTTTCAGGTTTTTTACTTTTTCTTTGTAGGAACTGAGCCAATGTATCACATCCAGCCCTTAAAATACACCAAAAAAAAAGACACGAAGCCTAGTCCTTAAACCATGTAATTAATTTCAGTATTTCTCGTGTCTCTGTCAGCAGGAATACCAATTTGCTTAAGTCATAAAATGGGAAAAATTCACTTAATAAGCAGCTATTTAAAACTGGGCTTATTTATTCAAGGCCCAGTAAACACTTGACATCTCTCTTAAGTGTTTTCCTTTGCATTTATTGTCATAGCTCCAGTCACAGACAGTTGCTGTCCTCCCTGTTGCTCAGCAGTTAACTATCTCTTACTGGGCGAGGAGATGCCTGTGTGAAGCATCAAGGACATATTCTCCCTTATAATTCTGTCTTCACTTTTGTATTATTCTATTAAGTTTTCTTTCACAGTACCTACTCCCACATCTATCTTTTAAAATTTTACTTTTTCCTGCCACACTTTTTAAGAGAAGCTGATTTTCCTCCTCTTTGCTTTCAAGGAATATTAGTGAGCAACTTTACCAATGGCACAGGAACACCCAAGTTCCTTATATACAAGTCCAGGTGTAACCAAAACATGCACATGGATTTTTCATTTAAACTAAAACAGACAAAAGGTGTAAACTGCAACCAGAGATGCAGTGGTGGTCAGCTTATTGCAAATGGTGTGGTTTGAATTTCATTTGCCTACAATTGCAAGAAGTAAATGTGCAGAAAGGCAAATGCTTCACAAATTGCTTATTTCTGTTCTTCAGCAAAGAGTAGATAATTCATATGATCAGACATTGTGACAACATTTTCTTCCTTCTTATGACACAGTAAGAAACTGAAGACACTTTTCATTGGAAAGCAACAATAACCTCAGTTATCTGTGATGCACAGAGAACTTTAGAACAAGATTACAGTACTGATGAGAGGAACACTCATTTACTCATTAGCACTCATTAAGCAATTGCACATTTATTATCTCTTATTCTCCTTTTCTTTTAAGAAGATGAGAAAGAAATATATGTGCCTAAGATTTAAGACGCTGAAGTCAATCTAAGAAGCAAACTCAAATATTTTACAAATCATGCATCATGAACAAACTTGGAACATCTCTTGCTACTTAGCACTGCTGATTCCAACTTTCACAAGCATTATTATCCCAGTAAATGAAGAATCACTTTTATTCAAAGGAGAGATGCACATTTCTCTCTGTCTGTGGCACGAGAAATGGCAGTATTACAGTCTTCCTTGGCAAAGAGTATATTACTTCACTGTTAACACTCACTTTAAAGCAGAGTAGGTTGTTCTAGAAGATTAAATATTTCTTGATGTTCTGCTGCTTGTGCTAATTCACCACTCTTATGATTATTTTGCCTGAAGAGCAGAGATTTTTTCACCAAGTTTCTAATTATCTGTCCAGCAGAGCTTCCTCAAACACTGGCAGAAGACCATATGCTTAAGGGCAACTGTGCACTCCACAAAACAACATGTAGCTTTGTCATCTCCCCCTAGCAGATAGCCTCTGCTCATGATGGTAATAGCAGACATGCTACCCTGACCTAAATGGGGCTTCCACTAGAAAAACCTTATGTTTTATGAATCAGAGGTCTTCAACTCAGTTTCTACAATAATTCCTCCTTTGAGAGTCTTTGCATGCATTGGGATGCTGCTCTGCTGTAACAGATTTATTCATAGTTCAAATAAATGCCTTCAAATATTTCGAATTAAAATGATCTTGACTGGAATGCAACCTCAGTCAGAACAAGCTGTCCCCATCCAGACATTAGACGAACTGATTTTGATCCCTCAAGGTTGTTCATTCAAAGAAGTTAGAAGACAAAAATATCTGAGTTTACATGCTGACCTTTCCATCTCACTAAGCCAAATTTTAGTCACCGACTGCTGTTTGTATCCTAAAGTTACCCTGTGCTGGAGCATAGGTTTATCAGGAAAGCAGTGGAGTCAGGCTTGCCATGGGTGCATACTCCTGAGCCATCTGACAAACCAGTACCATTGCTCCCATTCACTTTGCTATCTGCTCTCATAACCTTACAGATGGGCATTTTTTTGTATTTAACTGTAACTACAGAAAAAGTGTTCTGTTACTCAATAAGAAAGAAATTAGATGAAGAGGATTACATTTCTAGAAAAATACCTGATAACCTGGTAAGCATGAGTTTGCACGGTAAACAGAAGAAGGAAAACAACTTCTGTTGACTATTGTTTGATAAATGGATACACTGTGCAAGCAATAATTAAAAATAATTATTAGCAGCAAATAATTCATTGCTAGATGGTGACTACAGTAAGTATAAAAATCAATTCATACTAATATTTGAACTCTACAAAGTGAAACCACTTAGAAATTTGATTCAATTGCTCATAAATTTCTATTTGTTCTGTAAGAAATGAAGACATATATATCAATATTGTCCTCAGAGCTGGAATGGAACTGAAAAAAAAACCTTCACTTTGTGAACAGATAGCAGGAAGCTTTTAATTAATGCCCTCAATTCCTAATAGAATAAGCAAATTAATAATTTCTTTAAAATACGGCACACAACCTTTATGTTTCATTATGAAATAAATAGAAGGTCTTGAAGCTTTTCTGCCAGTCACTGGTCATTATTCAAGACTTCTATCACCTTAAACCTGCATGCCCAGACTTTTTTTCTCATACAGATGCTTGAATTTTCCCATGTAGAGTTTTTGTAAAAGCTCACAAACACATATGTCACCAGCAGCAGTTCGATTCTATAGATACTTGGGATGATTGATAGCTGAAACAGGACCATCCACAACAGCACCTAAGAATGACAATAAAAAACCCTAAAAAAAAGCAAGTACACCTCAGATGTGTACTGTAATTGGATGAATGAAACAACAAACAATTTCTCTCATTTCTTAAGAAGGCAGCATGGAGAAATAATCAGGAAACTACAATATAAATAACAACCTTAAAAAGAAATATCTGCCTGGGCAGAACCCAGGACAGTCCTTTTATCACACCTTTTCAAATCCTCAGTTTTCCTCCATCCTCATAGTCATGGTTTAATTGACAAAAGTTAGTTAAACTGGTGAGGGGGTGGGTGAGCTATTTTTCATTGAATACTTGTTCTCAAGAGGCTAAGGCTAAGTCTGCTTCCATAAAAGTGTGGCCAAACTGGAGCAGGTTTGTGAAATGAAGTGTATGGTACTGATGATGCTTAGTGCTCAACATGTATATATTTAGAGACTATAGTATCTGTAGTCTGATCCCACTAATTAATTATCTATCAGCTTCTGCAATACATTTTTCTGTTCAGTTTCATCTTGAAAAAAATCTACTTTTTTACTCTACATGACTACTCAAAGCATCAATGAGAGTTAAGTGGAACTGTCGGGATATCTACTCCCCATGCACAACTCTGATCTGAACTAAGACATTTATGTACATACATTTTAAGTAGTGGTGACAAATAAAATATAGAAAAGAGAAAATAAATTGCACAGGAGGTAGAATAGTAGCTAAAACACAAGTAGAAAAGGAAGGGAAGTAATACAGAGTACAGAAAGGCAGCATTGAACAAACAAAATTTTTCTATTATTTGAACTAGCAATTTAATTCTTCATATAATACTATCTACATATTCAGCAAAGACATTTTATAGTGTTTATAGATAACAGAATTAAAGCTTAAAGAGGTAGATGGAAGGTAAGGAAAAACAAATTTTCACCTAGAAATATGAAGAATTTTTATTATGAATAGCAATTTTTTCTAAAAGAATAGTTGCAGAGAAAGGATGATGGTGTGCAAAAAGTGTTCTAAGTGCATCTGGACCAGAATTCTGTTCAAGTGAATTAATAAAGATCTATGTGACCTTTCCAGTTTCTTGAAGATAAGAATACCAAAAGAGAAGTATCATAGCTGGCTAAATACACCAACCAAATTATCTTTTCCATCAGCCTACTGGCAGTGCTGATTGTAGATTTAGATTTGTTTCACACCTACAGTCTGTTGCTATAAATTAATAATTCTAAGCTGATATTACATCATGTAACGTTGTGGACTTCAGTGCTATCACACTAAATTTACATGACCTACACATCCTGTTTTTAGAACGTCTTGTGTATCGTAACTAATTTCTCCTGTTCATCTTCAATCCCACTCTCAATATGGTACTTTTGAAGGAAATTTCCTTCAAAATTTTGAATTTTGAAGTATTTAATAGACTCATTTAAAATGGTAACTATTTAGGTTTTCTTCTTGTAATCATTTCCATATTTTGTTTTACAAAATATATAACATTCTAACCAAGTATTGAACATAAATTATTTTTTTCCCTTATGTGATCTTAAGGATAACCTTAAAAAAATTGCCTAATTTTAAGAAAAATACCAATAGGTCCATAACACTATGAACCTGGAATTGTATTATCTTCATTTTACACACAAAAAATCAGACATAAAATGTCTAAAAGCTTGTTTAGTTAAGAAGTAGAAAACATAGGGCAGAATTACTTGAACTGGCTCTGTGAACTCCATTTTGATCCAAAGGTATTAATGAGAATTTGAATGTCCCTTTCAGCCTAGACTGTTCTAATTATGGCTTATTATTTTTAAGCTAAATTATGCAAGCTACTGTACTTTTGCACTAAAAGTGCAAATTAAATCAGTAAGGTTACCAAACCATAATGACTAATTTCAGGGGCTTTTTAACGAAAAGTCTCTAAAGTCTCAATTTCTTTAGAAAACAAAGATAATAAGATGCACTTGCCTTATTTTAGAGACTGAGATTGTACAAAAAGATCACAAGAAGGAAGAAGAGGAATAAAGAAAGGAAGAGGATAAAGAAGAAAATGAGGAAAAAGAAGAGGGAGAATAGCACATCACTAAGTAAGTGAGATAGAATTACAAAATGCTTTAGGTTGAAAGCTGCCTCTAGAGGTTATCTGGTCTTACTCTCTACTCAAAGCAGGATCTATTTCAAAATTAGATCAAAATTCAGAGTTAGATCATACTCATAGACTAAAGAGCAAAACAAAAGTGCCTGACATGACTGTGCATCATGGAGATGTCTGGCTGTTTTCATAACAACTAGGTACATTGCAAGCAAAGAAAAAAATTAAATCATAGTTTTATTGAAAAAAAAACAACAAACCCAAACAAACAAAAATCCCAAAACAGCAAACCAATAAAACAGAAAAACCCCCCAAAAATCTCTACATGAAATGCCATAAGTACATTTAGAAATTCTAACAACTTACAAGTTCTTTTTATATGCTATGATAAAAAATTGTCTATATCAACTTCTGATCTCATCACCATATTTGAGAGTGCCATTGGCAAAACTTTCAGCATAACTTAAATTGACCTGCTGTTTTTTGACCATTTTGGGGTTTTATTTCACTTTGCATTTTATAATTCTTTTGCAATTTGCTATCCTGCATTCCAGAGTATCAAACACACTGTAAGAATGCCTTTTGTTGGGAAAACTAAAAAGAGAGCTCTAAGCGACAATAAAAGAACACTAAAATCCATTATATTGATACATAGTACGCTTATAGCTATGATGGAACTGAAAAAAATTACAAGATTGGTAGTTAAGAAACAATAATATCAAGCTATATTAACTCATCTGAATGTCTATCAGACTATTATGTTTATCCTTTTATGAAAACAACATCACATGATATGTATTGAAAAATGGCAGGATATTAAAAGTGGATTTACTTAAGGTAGACCTGTTAAAATATTTCCTATTTTCTCAGGTGAGTGAAAAAGAAGATACTGAACATATCTGTATAGCTATTTATTAAACAAGATAGTTCAAGGAAAATATTTTCACTACCCAGACCACATCTTAGATCAAAACTGAGACTGAAATAGAGAAATGGAGAGACAAGAGGAAATAAAAATTGAAACTTTAACTCAGAAAGTGTGGCAAACACATACTCACAGACATACTTGGACATAGGCACAAAATGAGTTCTGTTAACATATGCAAACATTAAGTATATTAAATATGATGGCCCAATTATAAAACTAGAAATCACAGTACTACACAAGTCTACATGCTTTTTACTTTCATAAGTAACAGATTATGAAGATTGCTCTGAATTAATATTTTTTCCTATAGATAAAAAATGAAGAAAATCTGAAGAAGAACATGTCAAACCATTTTCAATGGGATCTAGGTAACTGTCATGTTTTTAAAAATCTCTGTATTGCTCAACTAAAATAAATTTGTTGTTTGAAACAGCTTTGGAATTTTGGGTGAGGTGTAAAAAATCAGAATCTATGTGATAGTTATCTTTACTCATATATTAGAAAGTATAAACACATTTTTTACAAAGGAAAACACAAGTATCAATAGCCACAGAAAGAAAAAAAAAAAGTGTGTTCTCAATTATCTCACAAACCATTTCTGTTTCCTGATTAAAGCAAGTATTCACTTTTAGTGTAATATCACCAAGATGCTAATAAAAAACCAACTTTGTGACATCTACCTCATTCAGGTTTTGATGTTATAGCTGGAATAATATTAAATATTTTGCCTGATGATTACTTCTGCATGGTTTCTTGAAGTAATTGCACAGTGTCAGTGTAATCGTATCAGTCTAGCACAAAAGGTGTTACTGTTAAGCCCATGATGCACAGGCACCATCTGCCCGTGGCAGTACCTGGGTCTTTTTAGCATTACTGCAAGGACTACATGAACAACTGAGCTGAACAAAAGTAGATAATGTGTTTAGTTCACCCACCTCTATACTAAAGATTCTAAGCTTGTTATAAGACATTGAGTAGTGCTCAATGTCATAAGAGATCCTCTGGGCAAAATGGTTACATAAATATCTGTGATTTATGGCATGCTGAACACATCACTGATAGCCACAAACTCCCATTTTCACGTGTTAGCTTTCTGTCTGTATGTATCATCCTCTAGATTGTTTCCTCAAGCTATATCCCAATTTCTTTGTTTGAGTCTTCCATGTGTAAAAAATATAAGTGCACAATACTGCAGGACCATGCATTTTCTGAGTGTCATCTCTGAAAGACTACTTTTTATTTAAGGTACACTTCAAGCTGACAATAACTATATAAATCATAGTCTAGCAAAAAAGAGCTTCCCTGGTAGACAAACATATTTGAAATGTATCACTTTATTGCAAAATTTAAAGGGGAAAAAATGAGAAAAATGAAAATAAGAGGGAAAAAAAGAGAAAATAAAATGAAAACTAAACTTGAAATAATGCAACTTAATGAACAGCATCAACTATTTC
The DNA here is from genome assembly GCA_037013685.1 of Acridotheres tristis. Lineage (NCBI taxonomy): Eukaryota > Metazoa > Chordata > Aves > Passeriformes > Sturnidae > Acridotheres > Acridotheres tristis. The sequence continues at coordinate 95,199,816 of CM072886.1, read as the reverse complement.
TGTTTTCACTCAACACTTCTTATTTTCGAACTCATATTGTTCTTTATTCAGTCTCTTATATCTGACCAGTAGGGGAAAAAGTTAAGTATAAAAACCGAATAAATTTTTGTGACAAATACTGTGCATTTATACAATATATGTTTCACCATATGATTGTTTGTTGATCTGAAGCTTCACATCTAAAATTAGATTTACCAAAGGGAAAGTAAAATAGAGCAAAAGCTGTAAAGTGTAGCTCTGCAGAGAGTGTCTACTCTATTAAAAATCAACTTCTCTCTCCATATAATGAAACTTGCAACACCATTCCCCTCACAGTGGGGTAGAAAGAGATGAAGACAGGAGGATTTATTTCTTCTCATTTAAAAAGGCTGTATAACACTTCTTAATCAAAATAAATGGTGACAAGCCTAACAGTAAACCCAGTAATACAAGATTCACAGGAACAGTGACTTTAAGAAATAAAAGGCTAAGAAGTGTTTTCTCTCTCTCCTTTTAGCCTGTTTAGAATTATTTTAATTTAAGAGTAACCACTAAATATTATTATTTTGTAGGTGAAAGGAAACATTTAAGTATGCATGTGTATGTTACGGAAATATGTACTAGCTAGTGATGATGATGATGATAGCCTGATGAGAGCCTTTGGACTTTGCAGATGTTATGTCTTGAAACACAATTATGTGAATAAAGAAGTGTGGTATAGAAGAAATATGTTTAAGAAAGTATACAGTGGAGTTTCCCAAACACTAATATACAAATTATCAATGGGTCCTGACAATGCCTTGCATCTAATTCCTAGTGCAATTTTGAGAAATTTGGAAGTCCTTGGAGGGATCAACTTGTTAAAAGAGTTCTGTATATATCTGACGTGCTTTGAATGTCTCATGAACCATTTTAAAATGTCAAAAGTCTCTGTCAGAAGGAGAATGCAGTTAAGAAAGGACATTGCAATTGAGATGTCTTAAAATATTTTAAATGTAATGCATAGCTGAGATTTGTTCATTACCCACAATGTGATATTGCACGGATGTTTACAACACAGCCTTGTTACGTGGGGCGTGCTGTGCCATCTAGAGACAGAATGCCAGCAAGATATTCCTGCGTTATCTAATCCCTGAGCAGGCCGGTCCAATGACAGATCTTTGAGCTGATGCTTTATCTTTTGTCTCTAGCCTTGATGGATGTTGCTCTGCTTGGGCCAGCTGAAACACAGAGGAAAGGACAAGATGATAACAGCTTGCTGAGTGGCACATCGCAGCACATCAGTGTGGCGCTGTCCCGCGTGTCACCCACGTCCAGCCTACACAGAGCTGCTCAGAGTAAAGAAGATGCAGGAAATAAGAAATGCTGGTGCCCTCCACGGGTCCATTGAATAGATGCGTGGATAGAACCCCCACCAGATGGAGAAGATTAAAGCAGAGTGATGAATGCCTTAGGAAGGAAGAGATATACCTTGGGAGAGGATATTGATCACTGGCAAAGATCTGCGATGGTAGAATGAGGTAGGGTAGGATGTGAAATAGAAAAAAATGCAGTAGGAATTCAGGGTGAAAAAGTACAGTTTCAAGTAAGTGAAATGAGAAAGAGAAGGGAGGATTTAACACTTTGGAGAGTAATTAGAATACAGAGATTGTATCAGAAAAAAAAGACATGACAAATTCTGTTCTGGTTTTGTTAAGCTATGTTGGTGGAGCTTATGTGAGGAAACTCTATCAGTAGTCCTTTCCTCAGTCTATCTTCTGGTTTTGTTCTACTAGTTTGCTGCACTGTACTTCATCATGTATTGGAGTTGTTGGTCTCTTTTAAGCTTAACGTTATTGTGCCTGATTACATATAGAGATATATATACATGTATACACAAAATATGTAAGTGACAGCAACAGGAAAAAAAATCAGGTTGTCACAAAGAGATGTAATTTCTGGATTTTTAGAATATTTTTTACATTAAGCTTGGCAAATACAGCAACTGCAATAATGGAAATATTTCTGGCACGTAGAAGCAATGACATTCTCAGAGATGAGAGATAAAGGAGATTTCATACCCTAATCTTCTCATGTCAAGCTGTTCAGAAAAGAAGAATCCATATGAAAATATAATTTGGCCGAAAAAGTGCTTTTACTATGTTCCTGAGGAGAGGAAACATTGTTTCTTCTATGGCTAAATTTTCTTATCAGAAATAAAAAAAATATGTGCAATACATACATGAAACAAAAGACTAATGGACTTTTATCACAGAACTGATCCCAGTAGAGAAGTAAAGCTAGTTTCAACCTTTCAAGAGGACACTGTGAAACAAACATCAATTTAACAGGACTTTCACAGGCTCTTAAGCGAAAAAGTAAACCAGAGACACCAACATGATTTTAAAACAGTGGGACAGAGTGCACACTTCCTTCCAAAATGTTATTAGACCTGCACAGTTTCCAAACAGGCAGAAAAACAGAGTATGTATTTCAGTCTTCAACTATCCATCTTTTTACCATTTATACATTAGTTAGCAGACTAAAATAGATAGAAAGGTCTGGTTTGGTGTTTGAGTTTGAGTTTGGTTTTGTTTTTATGTTTTGTTTTGGGTTGGGGTATTTTTAGCCTTTTTGTTTTATTTTGTTTTGTTTTGTTTTGTTTTGTTTTATTTTGTTTGGAGTTGTTGTTGTTTTGTTGTTTTTTTGGTCATTTTGTTTCTTTTTGGGTTTTTTGGTCTGGTTTTTAATGAACGCATTTCATGTGGGGGAGATGATGCCAGCAGAGGAAAGCATGCTTCAAAACATTTGAAACAGATTCTCAAAATAACCCCCGTGAAGCATTTGTCTTCTTAACTAATAACTTTATTTATTGTCATAGACCAGAGATTACTTACAATTCACTTTGTACATAATGCAGAGAAAAAGTATGGATGTCACAAAAAGTAATAAACTGGTTATTTCCATGCACATGGCCTAACTTTTTTCGTACAAGTTACTTTGTTTTCTCTGTCAAGAAACCCTGCAAAATGTCCAAAATATATCCAGAGGAAAAATTAGAAATAAACAAAGAAAGGACTTGTAAAGAGAAAAAGACCATTGTATTTTCTTGGATGAAAAAATCTTCACTCTCAGAAGTGAATAATTATCTTCCTGATTTTAGAGCTCAGATACGGGGTCCTTTCTCCTTAAATTATTCTGATATACACAACTAGCCAGTGATGATCCCTGTAGTACCAGTTCACAACCATTTCCTAAGAAGTTTTTAATGAACGTATACAGAAAGACAGATTAAGAATTGGTAGAAAATTAGTATTCAGACACTAAGTCCTATTGTACATTAAGTTTCGATTCAATTAGCTTCATAACAAAAATATTAATTTCAACATTAATATTGATCAGTGAACAGTTTACTGTGTCCTGTGATTTAACCATGATTATGAATCTATATTGTGTTTTTATCCTTCATATTTAGATGAGGAAAATCGAGGATTTGCAGAAGAGATTGGAACTTTAAATCCATTTTTATCTCCTTTTTGGGTGGCTAACATTCCTTCCCTTTAAAATGAAGCTTCATTTTTGCATACCCTCTATCCTTTTACATTTCCATATGTATCCTATTTTAGTGTCTGAATAATAATTTTCCCAAAACTCTTTTGATTTTGGAAGCCTTATACATTTGTAATGCTATAGAGGACTGTTAGGAAGGATACATAAACATATTGACGGGGAGATTTTCAAGTAATGCATTTCAAAATAATAAGATTAGGTAGAATTAGATTAGAGAAGAATTCTTGCTATTAATGTAAAAAAAATTGCTATACTCTTCCTTAGAGAGTCATCTTCTTTTTGGCAGAATAATTTTATATAGCTCAGTCAAATATTTTAGTGGATTTCGTAATCTTTTCTACTAAATGTATTTTTACCTTACTTTTAAAGCATTGTAAAAATTAGAAACTCCACCAAAAAAAAAATGTCGCTATAGAAATAATTTTTTAAAAGCAAGTATATATGACTGAGATAAAAATACCATGCAAAAGAATATTAAATTATGCTTTGTTTTCTAACAAGGATGGAGGACACAGTTCATATTTTTAAAAGTAATAACTCTGTTCATTTTTATTCAGGAAAGAAAGATATTGCATGCTTTAAATTCAGTGACTCAGACCTGATTGAATAAACCAGTTGTAGAGAAATCCATACACATAAGAATTTTTTCTGTGGGTACAGAACTGTTGTAAATAAGATTGTGCATAAGTACCAAGTTCATGCAGTTTCACTGAGAGCTTATAAACATCCTTAAAAATCCATAATAGCTTTTGGTTGTTTTGTTTCTCATGACCTCTAAATAGAACTTTTATTCTCTGAGATGAAGCTAATACGAGCTTAATAACAAGAAAACCAACAAAAGCTCTGCAAGGACTGGATGGGGTCAGGAAGTAGAAACTCTACTTTCACAAGCTCAGACCTCAATCTATGTCATGTGAGTCATCAAGTGAGCCATAATATACAAGAGACTGCACAAATAACTGCAACTTTCCATGTACTTTAAACTTGGCTGGTCAATACAACTCAAATTTACTCCTGAATTGCCAGACTTCTACATCACTTGCTCTGAACTACATTTACTCAATTGTTACACATCAGGGATTTCAATATTTACTGTCCATTTCTTGGTATGAAAGTAGCCTGTGATTCCATTTTCACCCTATTTTAGGCATTCTGAAAAGGGAAAAGAACACAAACCAAAAATTATATTCATATATCTTAATGCAGCTATCTCACCAAATAGTCAAGAGAAAATCCAAGGATAAGTAATATATATAGTTTGGCCTTAAAGCTAGATAATGATCTCCCACCTTGTTTTATTAATGTTTGTCAACAGAACTTGAGATAGCAGAAGGCTAAAAGCAGTGTTGGTGTACTTATTGTTGCTAATGAATCCAGTCTAAGTGGGACAATAAAACAACAGAAACTCTTTGAGAAATCCTATATACTCATAATATTCTCTTCTGCTTACTTATGCCTCTTTGTTTCTACCAGCTGTCTCTCCATCAAAATAATCTCATTTCACAGAATAACTTCACATAGTTTGCATACATCACTAAATATTGCACAGCATATATTACTATATATTGCAGTCACAGAAAGATGAAAAAGTGAGTCACCATTAATAACGGAGATAAAGGAATATCCAATACTGTCAGTAGTCATTTTCAAAGCATGGATAAGGTCTCAGATAGCTGCAGGTAGAATTTGTGGTACAGATACTAATTTTATTTTGATATGGGAAGAATTGTTTTTGACTCTAAATTTTATATAGGCTGCCATTAAATGTGAAATGATTGAAACTTTCTGTTAAGATTTGCGAAATTATAATACATTAAAACGTTTTTGCACTGATATTTTAAAAGTTTGCTCAAAGTTCATACTCAGGATACCTATATGCCCTGTTTAAAACAAATACATTTCACTATTTTCTTTCTCCAGAATGAAGACTTGGAGGTTACCACACAGTTGAGAAGAACATCCTTTGATGTGAGTGAGACTTCCTACGTGTACTCACTTGAAGGCAGAGTTTTTCTCTGATAGTAAATATCTCTGTAGTGCAAAAAGAAAATAGATAATATATTCAAAGAGCAAAAAGGTTAGGTGAAGAAAAAGAACAAAAGCTGTAGTAGTATTCCAGATTCTGCTGTGGCACAGGAATTTATAATTTTTGTACCTGACTTCACTGACAAGATCCAAGACCTAAAAATCTGAAAATTGGGAAGAGCCAAAAAATTTATTTACAGCTTATACTTTCTACTCTTAAAACAAGTATGAAATCACAGTGAGCTAAAATGATCAGCAAGAGATGTGCTTCTTGTATTGACCTGTTGCAGGATATGTTACCCAATGATGTTCAGATCTTGGTACACATGTAATAATGGTACATGGTAATAATATTGGTACAATGTAATAATATTCTAGTTTTAAGTGGTATCACCACAAATCTGAAAAATTTTTGAAGGTTTTAGTCTTTCTAGATCTCACAATAGTGTGTGAAATAAAGTCATAAGGAGTATTCAAACAATTTTAAATGTCATTGAACATTTTTTTCTAAAACCTCACGACAACAAATTCTACAAATTATTTTTGTTACAAAATATGTCACATGTAAAGCTCTTTCTGCAACGTGGTCGTCCACTAACTTACAAAAAAGTAAGTAATGCATGATTTATTTTTTACAGTATAATATCTAACTTCCACCATTCTTTCTTATGAAGGACTTAATGATTTTATTTTACGATTTCTACAGAAAATTATAATAAAGCCTAAATATCCCCTAATATCCCCCTTGGGGAAAAAAAAAAAAGAGAAAGAGAAACCTATATAAGCCTAAAATAAAAATTACTTTTCACAGTTCTTTATACACTCTGTATTGGTTGTGAAATCTAATTTGTGACAATGGAGCCAAAATATATTACTAACTGAATGTTATTTAAATCTAGCTACTAACTACTCCCTCTCAACCTCCCAGTCATTTCAGAAGATAAAAATACTGCTATGTTTATCACAAAACAGAAGTGAAAGGTTTACTCAACACTAATTTTTCTCTGTCTAGGATAACTCAGCACATATAATTGTACTCAAAGCAAAAATATTTTACAAGTCCTACACTTTCATATCCTATGACTGCATTAGTTTTCCCACAGAAACAAAGACGATTGGCAATGTCTGGAGAAACTGGATGTCCATAGCTATTAGATTTTAAAAACTGTGAACAGAACTCCACTCCATTTTCTACTATAATCCTAAGTATCACACATGAAGATTTTTACTCGTTATGCCCATACACCTGGCCTGGGGAGAAAATCATGACAGCAAACCAACCAATGAAAGAGAAAAAGAGAGAAAGAGAGAAAGAGAGAAAGAAAGAGGGAGGAAGGAAGGAAGGAAGGAAGGAAGGAAGGAAGGAAGGAAGGAAGGAAGGAAGGAAGGAAGGAAGGAAGGAAGGAAGGAAGGAAGGAAGGAAGGAAGGAAGGAAGGAAGGAAGGAAGGAAGGAAGGAAGGAAGGAAGGAAGGAAGGAAGGAAGGAAGGAAGGAAGGAAGGAAGGAAGGAAGGAAGGAAGGAAGGAAGGAAGGAAGGAAGGAAGGAAGGAAGGAAGGAAGGAAGGAAGGAAGGAAGGAAGGAAGGAAGGAAGGAAGGAAGGAAGGAAGGAAGGAAGGAAGGAAGGAAGGAAGGAAGGAAGGAAGGAAGGAAGGAAGGAAAGAAGGAAGGAAGGAAGGAACACAGCAGCTCTGGGATGCAATATTAGAATGAAAAAGAAAATTATAGAAAAAAATAAACACACTGAGTATGGGAAGAGGTGCAAAATCCAGTTACATAACAGCAGTTGGCAATGAATACCTGATACACCTCTAAGCTTTTTGGATCTTTTAGCTTGGTTGGTTTGTTGGTGGATTGGTTGATTGGGGTTTTTTGTTAAATTGGTTTGTGGGGTTTTTTGGATGCTACAATCATCTTTTGCCTGCATGATAAAAGCTCCAGAGGAAGAACATCCTAATACAACAGTCAAGTGTTTGAAATTAGACAGTGAATGTGACATTTCTTCTTTAATTACCATCAAATGTTTGCCTAATGAATGTGTTTTAAAGACCAGATGTGAGCAGAACAAACAATCCTTGTAACAGCTTTTTAAAAATACACTGAAAGCAAATTTAATATACAAAGGGGTCTTTCTAGAAAAAAAATAGGATTATTTCCATTTGCAATGATGCCAGATTATGCAGTTTTCTAGTGTAGAATCTCCACCTCTCATTTTATTCCCTAATCTGTTGAAAATATTCCCAGCCTTTTAGAGTTAGTTACAAAGGCACATTTGGCAAATTCACTACCTTTGATAGCATGATTTTTGTCTGCTTCTCTAACCCAAGAGAATCTTTTAATAAAGAGATTGAAATATTGAACTTTTATTCTTCACGCTCAAGACGACAGTGTTTGACCCTGATGGCTAATTGAAAGCTAAATTTTATTGTAATTTACTGGGCACTAATTAAACCAGTTGGGACATTTTTCCAGCTATGCAACTGCCACCATAAAAATCCTCAGTATTTAGAAAAAAAAAAAATAGAAGGAGTATAGAGAAACGGAAAAAAAAAAAGAAAAGAAAAGAAAAGAAAAATACCAACAATATCATCAGAAATGAAGTGGGATATCATAACAGAATTAGATTAAAAATAAAGAGGATTATAATTTAATTAAATTGGTTTGTGAAGGGTTAGTTAATCAGATTTTTTGTTTGTTTCTTTGTTTTTTAATATCCTATTTTGAGATTAGAGAGTTTTTCAGCAGGAACAGGAGTTGTTTACAAAGATGATGCAAAATTGCATCTTTGAAGTCAACAACAGTTACTTTACTTGCATCAGCATTAATTAACATCCTCAGTCCTGAAGTATATTCCTCTAATAAACACACTTTGATGTAAACTGACAATATCCTCCCAAATAAAGCCAAATTTTTGCACCATAAGCCTGTGTAAATAAATTGTACTGCTTTAATGAGATCTATATTAAGATCTACATCTGATGCTTACCAGAGTAAAAAATATGTTACAGTCTGTGCTAGCATATCTAATATCACTTCCCTTTGTGTGTATGTGAATTTCATTTGTTTTTCTGACAAACAACATCTGGCTTGGAGAAAAAAACCAAACCAAATCAAACCAAAACAAAAACCTTGATATTGCTTCTGTTGCATTTTTCTTTCTATAACCAGCCCTGCATTTCTTGTGTCATGCTGATAATGATGTGGTGAAACTCCTTGTTGCTAAGATTACATTTGCCTTACTTCATTATTCCAGGTAAAGTGCCCATGGATGGAGTGAGCCATGCTAAAACTCTATGGTCCTACTCCCTCTGAAGCTCTGACAGTACCAGAAAGAAATATTAATTTTCGCCAGACCAACTGGTGGAACACCCAGCTGATCTCATGAGATGGTTACTCAATTGCAAGAGCTGACACAGGTCTATGTGTGAGCTCATGCTTGAAAGGGAGAGTAAAACAGAGGGATGGGCATGAGGTAGCAAAGGAGAGCCAGAATGGACTCAGAACACAGGGGCGAGCAAGGCTTTGAAGTACTAATTCACTAATATATTGGCCTATACTAATCATGAAAAAGCAGAACAAGTTTCAAGGCTTCCAAGCATTACATTCTGGTAACAGTGTCGTGCTGATGAATCAGTACTTGATAAATGTAATAAATTTAATTTTAAACTACTTGGGTTTTTTTTTTCCCTGCAAACTCAAGCTACTGCACACCATTACTCACCAATTTGCATCATTATGTTTTTTCAAGGAAAGATAATAGACAAGATGCCCAGAGGCTTATAGAATTCTTTTACAGTCAACTGAAGAACTCATTTACTTGAATCTCAAACAGAACTGTACATTTTCTATGCTAATTCTATGATAAGTTTTAAAGGCCACGTCACCAATATTGAGTATTGCATAACCTTTTCTTCTTGTTGTTTAAATTTTTGAAGGCATGTTGTGTTATAGGACTAGTATGACAAATATACCTTTAAAAAGCTTAAACCTACACACTTTAATCCTTTCAAACTAATCTAAAGAACTTTAAAAAAAAAGAAAAATTGTCCTTAAATAAAGAAAATATACCTTTTTGCCACACACATACTTGTATCCTTAAAAAATATCAAAAATATTCCTTTCATTTACATCCTTACTCAAACTGTAGGCACTAAAAATTCAAATGAGCCCTAATTAAAGTTATTATCTTAAAGCCTCAGTAGAACAGTTCTCATCTATATTAAAGAAGTTTCTAGTTCAAAGGAAAACTCTTTGCAGTAAAAGTCATGCATAATTTTTTTCTCTTGTCAGAAATCAATCATGGTTTTGTCATCATTAAGGAGAAGAGTTGGCCTTTCTTAAGATAAAGGACAAAAGTACCTGGTCATGAAATAACCCGAATTCATTAAAATACCCCTACTGACAGGCTCCTATTTAAAATTATAGAAAAATTCTTCCTCAACTTTAATTTATATCAATGGACAACAGAGGAAAAATAAGACATATAAAGAAAATATTACAGTGCAAAAGCATAGATATAAATTCCCACACATATCAAGATTTGTTGTGATGATCATGACAGAGAAGGGAAAGTGATAATGTAGGTGAAATTTATCACTGTTTAAAAAACTCCACAGAAATAATCTTCTAAACTATCGTTGACAATGGATGTCCTATAATTCGTGTATGAAGCTCAAGAGGTCATGCATACAAATTTGCCTAAAAATGCTAACTTCCTAGAATCCAGATATCTAGTGTCATTAGGTATTTTTGGAGCTCATAAAATCATAAAATAATCCAGGCTGATGAGGTAAACTTAGGGTGGTCTCTGCAGCTCTAACCTCCTGCCCAAAAGAAAGAGCCTGGCTCTGTGCTCCTGATCACATTTTCTTGTCTATATATACGTAGAAAAAAAAGCGACTGTGAGGGCCTGTGTTGTTCTTGTTCAATTTTACAATGTCTCTGCTGGCCCATTTCTCCAGCCTGCCAGGACATTCTGTACAGCAGCCCTGCCTCCAGGCTTGTCAGCTGTTGCCTTCATTTGTTGTCATCCTTAGACTTGAAAAATGTACCAGGGTGCCTTTTGCTTCTTCCTACAGGTCACTGATTCAGAAGAGAAACAGGCCAACTCCAAGGAGACGCTCCAGAGGTCCTGGAGTTTTTACTGACCTCCAGGCAAAGCACAGCCACTAACTTCAGTCCACTAACCCGACTTTTTCATTCATTCTGTTTTACTCCCCTCCAGACTGTTACTTCCCAACACAGATCCATCATGTCCAAAGCCTTTTGAAAGTCAAAGTAAACAACTTTTAAGATCTAATTATTACATACAGGCTTTTTTTCCTCTTATCTCACATCAGAGCAATGAAACATTAGACAAAACTTATTAGCTGTTGTTATACACAGACAGAAAATAATAAAGTTCTTTCAGTAGAATATTGTTCCTAAAATATTAGCACAATATGTGGGTTTTTTACTAGCTAAAGCAGATACAACCTTCTTTTCTTCCTTTATTTTTATTAACTTAGGCAGATTGCATTGAAGCCACCACTCATCTAAGCCTTTCCAAGCTTTCTGAAAGGAGAAGGCATTTTTTCAGGTGATGTTATGAATGGCAGTATGAAAGCCTGATAAAATTAAATTATTCACTGAGGAGTATTGAAAAAAACTTATTTCTCTAGGCTTCATTTCCTTTAGACAAACAGGAATCCACTGAGGAAAAACTGGGTTTGGATATAATACCCAAGAATTTTACCAATGTGTTACTTAATCATATTTATCCCACAAATTCTATTTCTTGTCTCTTTCATTATGTTAATTAGTTAAATGGAAACAAAACAGAACAAAGTGAAGCATGAGATGAAGATTTTCATGAAACCAAAGAATCCTTAGCTGTGAAGATAACTTTTGCCCACTGGAAAACAAACTGACTTCCTTTTCTGTCAAGTAGATGATCATGAAACACCAGCTTTAACATATGTCCAGGACTCCAATAAGCAAATTACTTGCTCCAAGCTGTAGTTCAAGGTCTGAAAAATCTGGATCTGGGATAGTTGGGGCCAATGAATTTAGTCTTAGTTTTCACTTAGACACAGAAAATTATATTACTATCCAAATACTCTTGCTCTGGAAAAGAATTCTGCTTCCATTTTTCAGTACCATAAATAGAGTCAATAAAAGAAAAGAGCACACAGACCATACTCAGCAAGTAAGTAGAGCTGTTTGGATATAAGCAGGCAATTCCTGTGTATGTTTTATGCAGCAGTCATCGTATCATGCTTTTGCATACGTCAGGCAAAGGCACAAGGGAAGAGATGGAGAGGAAAATGCAGCCTAGGCTCACACAGAACATGGGAACGGACAAAGATGTGCACTGTGTGCAAAGCAGGAAAACTTCACAGCAAGCTGGGAGGTGTCTGTTCTTTCTCTCTACTTTGTCTACCCTTGGAACAGGACAAAAGGCAGGCTGAATTCAACTGAGAGGAGATGAATGTCTGAATAAAGGAAATGATGATTTTATCTGACACTTCTGAGGAACAGGGAGCATATCATTGTCTTTCCTTCTAAAATCTCTAAAACTTTTTTTAACTTCTGTTTTTTCTGTTTCTTAGTGTCTGTTTCTTTGGAGTTTTGGTTTTCTTGGTTGTCTTTTGGGGAGTGTTATATCTTTGGAAGTGTATTTTGTTCCATTTTCGTTAACTAAATTTGTGATTTAATCTTATCCAAGTCTCTCTTGTTACCTCAGCAAGATAAAGACCTTCCTCATTGCAAATACTTTCTTGAACTGCACACAAAAAATTAATTCTTTAGAGATTCTTTAGATATCAGTGATTAAATTGTCAGTCAACATTTTCACCATGGCACTTTTTCTGACATTCTTCAAAATCCGGAATTAAATCTAGCATTACCAGGCTAAGCAATCTTTTTGTCTTCTTGTTCAGTGTTATCTTTCAGTTTTGTACCCCACAATACAGATGCTGAATAGTCTTCCAGCACTTTAACACACATTAGTCTCGTAGCCTACAGTGCAACTACTGTTTAAGAAATGAAAGTATAAAGTTTCTTTGTTTTGTAAATGAAGTAAAAACTTGTCAAGGTTACAGTTTTCAGTGACCATGGCCAAAAACACTGGGCACAGCCTGATTTCAGAAACATTTCATAAATATGGAGTAATTCTACAAACATAATTCTAGACTTATTCCATGGCAAAAAGGAAAATACAAGCCAGAGTGACCTGTATTCCCATAATCAACATATCACTGATAACATTTCAAATTAATTGTATGTGTATATATATATATAAAATATACTCAAAATTGTTGCAAATAATACAGTATTTCAGGTTAATGTCTACTCTGACTAGATGCACTGAACAAAGCACATCTTTAGGTCCAAAGGAAGAGCTGTTTAGCCATCACTAACCCACTGCTATAAAAACTTGCAGTAAATGAACATTTCTATGTAAAATCATTTTACTAATTACAAAAACAATCTGCAAGGGTATGTGGAAGGATGATATCTGCTCTTTTACGGGTATCTGGTCAAAGGAGCCATAAACAAGAACTTAGGGAGGCAAACCTGAGTGACAATTGATAAGAGAAATTATTATAAGAATAAACACAGTCAATCACACTAATTGGTGTGGAGGTGAGAAGGTTTTGTTTTCCTTCAGTATGATTGTCTTGACTAATGACCTTGCAAGATTGGGATGATTAGTGAGAGAGACAAACAGAGATATAAAACCTGAACAATTAGCCTAATGAAGACAATAAGCAGAAATGTGCCTGTTCATTCACACTAATTGATGGGCAACCAAGAAACTGCAGTCAACCTGAGTCTTCAACTGAGACAAAGAAGAGAATATTGCAGGTGGGGAGGGCAAGGGGACCATGCTGGCCAATGAATCAATGTGCAAGTGAAGGGAATCTAGGAGTGGGAGTTGACAGAAAAGAGCATTAAAGAGGCCAGCTTCCCTTATCTGTGCGTGATCACCAGTCTGTCCCATAATCTCTTTAATTTTTTTCTCAACTCTCTCACTGCATGATCTCAGTCTCTATCCCATGGGTAAGTGTGCCCTGCATGCACACCCAGGTGACCCTGAGTGGACTGGGTGTCAGGTACTGGAGACGGGCTGGGCACCCCTGGAATGTGGTGTCAGCTGCTGCAGCAAGTGGGGGCTTAGCAACAGCAACTGAAATGAGCTGGGGTCTTTAACTTCCAGCTGCAGGGGCTGGAACGGGGTGTGTGTTCCCTAATCCTGCTACAGGAAGGACTTCTGTGAGTGAGTGAGGTTTCTGCATGGGCTGCTGGCACAGGACCACGGGGCACAGCCTGTGTGCCTGCTGCCAGCTGCTGGGGGCTGACAAGTGTTTGTCTCCTACTCAAACCAGTTGAGTGTGCACTTCTGTGTGGGCTAGTGTCTGCAGAGCTTCCTCTCAAACTTTAAGCTGGACTCCACGGCAGGTAAGGGACCCTCATACCTGGACCAGGGCAGTAGGTCAGCACGAGGTCCATGTTTGCAGAGGACTTGAGAATGTGGAGTTCATGAGAGATAAATTTGCCAGCGAGCCTCGAGCTGGACCAGCTGGTGAGTCAGGGACTGTGAAGCAGGTAAGGAGCCAAGATCTGGGCAGGTGTGCCAGGCAGGCAGAGCCCATGGGGGGATTGACAGGATCTGTCTGCCTCTGTGTGTTTGTGAACTTGGAGGGTGTCAGGGAAAAGGGGGGTAGACAGGAGGGCAGGGCTGTGCTTCTAACATCACTTAGAGCAATTAATTTGATGACTTCAAATGACACAATAATGAGTGTTCCTAACATCCTGAACACACTCGAAAAGTTTGGAATTAGCGAGTATCAGTGAAGATGTACTTTCTGAAGTGTATTGTCCAGAGGGATCATAAAATTACCTAAGTTTTCCACACTTGAAAGTATTTCCTGTTATTTTGAGCTCTCTTTCAGAGAGGTTTGAGCAGTAACAAAACACAGTAAATAAGGGGAGAAAAAGAAATATGGGCAGCAGTATTTTCTCAGTGGTACCAAGAAAGCATTATACTTCCTTCCTAGTTCTATGTGGAATTCAGTTAATGTTTCTGCTAGCTCCTGGATAACAGGAAATGCAAGTGCCTGGGAACATTTATTTTAAACATTAAACACTGTATTAGCTGCATTAATCAGGCACACACCAGCATGAGCAGAGGGAGTGGAAGGCAGGCATGAAAGTTTCCAACATCTTTGATTGTGTTGCAGCTAAAGAAACCTTGAAATATTTTATCCTCTGGCCTTGCACACTTCTGCCTCTTCATCTGTTATCTCACTGACAGCCTCTTTGAGTCATCACTCTTAGTAGTCTCCTATTTTAATGGTCTTCTCTCATTAGGTAGCAGACTGTTTTCCTCTTTGTCAGACTATGAGCACAACTGAAATGAATTCATTTTTTAAAATAGGCTTTTTCAACAACAACATGGAATTTAACTGTCTACCATTTTTAAAGTAAATATAATCAAAAAATTAACACATTTTTTCATTCTTTTATAGAAATATATTTTTTCTTCAGAACAAAAGTTCAGTCACTGCACAGTGTGTTTCTTTGCCTTTGACATTTATCAGCATGACTGATTGATAACTTAGCATTACTTAAGTACGAGATTAATCTCCAAGTAGATTCGAGGGTAAGAAAAAAGAGACATTGAAATTCTGTCTTTATACCTGAACTGCTGTAAATTAGAAAAGTAAAAACTGTAATTCATCAATTTTAATGCATTGACAGAGAGCAGTATTTCTTTAAAAATACTAACAGAAGGAATAATAATTCTTTAAGCCAAAACTGTATACAAATATTTAATTTGTATACAAAATATCGACAACATTCCTCATAATTTTTGAAAAATGCCCTGCCATCTAAAGAAGAAATTAATTAGCATATGGGAACAACCATTAGCATCTCATGTTGCACAGGAAATTCAGAGCAAATAACAGTTATATTATCCAAAATGTATGTAGCAAATTTAAAATAATTCCACATTAAAAGAATTCTTGACTGTTGCAAGAAAAAAAAAAAGTACATTTAACAGTATCAGGAAACTGTTTGAGAAGTTTTACTTGCATTTGACAGGGCTGAAATGGAGACACTTCTGTAGGCTATGCCTGTGCCTCAAAACTGCTTAGGAAAAAAACACACCACCAAAATGCCCACACTGTCACAGAGGTTATGGTAGTCGTGACATGCTATATGCCAATCTACTGGCATAGATAATGCTTCCTGGGATAGGACTTGACAGGCAATACATCAGACTTGGACCTGTATCAAGCTTTCTTGGACATGGTTAAATTTCTATTCAAATTTTTTTTTCTATGTTCGAGTGTACTGCCAGCTCCAGCAGAGGACTGGCCACACAGACTTTATCTCTTCACCACCCTCATTCAGGGGATTTTGAGGGACTTATGAGTGGATCCTCATTTTATCCCTTTTTCCCTCTTGGATGATGCCATGCATTCAAGAATCAGGGTGACACCCTAAATGTGTACTTCTGGAATATCTCTTTACATAAATAAAATCAGTCTTTAAGTTATAAAAGGGCAAGAGAACTTCCATTTAAATCACAATTTAAAGACTAGTCAGTTCTTTACACAGAAGCAGGACAGTGGATGAAATATTATATTATTCTGCAAAGATTATTTTCTAAAGTTTTTCCTTATTCCTACAGTGTAGCACTGTAAAAAATTAAATAATATTAAAATATAATATAATGTAATAATATAATATGGAGAGCAAACTGATTAAAGAAATTCAATTATTTAAGGATTTAGAAAAAAAATCTAAAAACAAACACATTTTAGAATGAAAAACATGCAATAAATCAATGTAATGATGTTCTTTAGATGTATTACCCCATATATTGATATATTTTTACACAAAGTAAACATTTTCAGACACAAGTGCTTGTTGTCTTGTTATGTAAAATCCTACCTGGTAACATTCTTGTTGCTAAAAATGTGCTTGCTATGTGAGCTATGGTTTAAAATAAAAAAATCCAAAAGAGCTGCCTTGATGTATCTTCTGAAAGGATGTTTCATTGTTTTGAAGCAAAGAGTACTGATTCATGAAGCTTTAAGAATGACTCAAAGTATCTTGATACTTCATCTCATTTTCTTAACTATAAATCTATTTGGAAAGTCTTGCCAGAACATTAGATGAGATCCACTGAATTAAGAACATATTGTGTTATATCTTTTGAGAACTAGAATATGTGTTTGGTTACTACAAATTTCCTCCCATTTCCAAACATTTAATTGAATATAATTAGAATATAACTATCTCATTTTTATAAGCACATGAAAACTATATTAAAATTCATAATTAACTCTGAAAATTTGAGAGCCAGAAAATGCCAGAATTACAGTCTATGTTTAAGTGCTTTATGTTTTATGGTGTTTCACACCATGGATTGAATACTGTCACCAACATACTGCCCCCAATTAATTCAGTTTCTGGCATGGATGGTATTCACAGACTGTAAAGCTATTCTGTGCTGGGTTTTTGGGTTTTCTTGTTAGTGTTGGGGATTATTTTATCACTCACTGCGTGGATCAATGCATTATTAACTGCACATTATCCAAATTATATTAATTTTGTCTTGGGCTTTTCTGTGGTTTTCCTATCACATCATTTATCATCACAATTCCCATCTGAGACAAAAATTACTTGAGATCATTATTAACAGAATTCAATATATCAGAGATGAGCACAGACAAATTTATACATTTTTAAAACCATTGAACATGATTATGCATTTGAGCCATCTGATATTTTAAAAGTTCTCAACAACATAAGAGACTTCTGATGTTTCTAGCACAAATGCTAAAATAGTTTCATTGTACATGCATTGCAGAACCCAAGTTCCATAAACAGAGATATGGAAGACATCAGTGACTTGATGCAGGCCCTTTTTTTATGTATTTTTCCTAGCACTGCAGAGCAAATTCACAGCCACAGAACCCAGGCAGTGCTCAACTGTCATGACCAAAACTGTTTCTTAAATTCCTTAAGTGACATTTCTGAACAGACTGACACTCTTCTGTCCCAGTTCACTACAACCTCTGGTTTATGACTTAGGAATATTATTTTTTATTTATTGCCAATCAAATCAGAGTAAGGTAATAAGAAATAAAACCATAAAGAACACCTTCCCCAAACCCTTCCCTTTTTCCAGGGCTCAGTTTCATCCCTCATTTTCTCAACCCTCACACTAAGCAGCACAAAGGGTTGCAGTCCTTTCATCGCATTTGTCTCTGACACTCCTTCCTCGGGGCAAGGACTCCTCACACTCCTCACACTCCTCACACTCCTCACACTCCTCCCCTGCTCCTGCATGAAGCTCCTCCATGAACTTCTCCAATGTGAGCCCTTCCCACAGGCTGCAGTTCTTCACAAATTGCTCCAGCATGGGTCCACTGCTGGTGGACATGGCAGAAGCTTCTGGCACCCTCACACAAAAGCCACTCCTGTAGCAACCTCCAATCTACCTGGCACAATCACTTATTCAACTATGCTAGGAGATGTGAATTCATAGGGTAACAAGGAATGTGACAGTTCCTGCTTTCAGTGCCTGCATTTGGTGAATATGAAGCTGGACAGCTGGAGAAAAAAAAGGAAAGGAAGGCTGCAATCCAAGGCCTCAGTCTGCTTGCTAGATATTGCTGTGGATCACTCCCTTCAGAGCCTGCTGGCTTTCCAACGCTAAAACACATATACACACATGATGTGAAGAAGCAGAATGGTTATCTATGAACATCTGACTCACTGACTGTTGTACAATTGAAATTTCATAGAACATTATTTTCAAGCAGAACAATGTCATAAGCAGCTTCACTCAAGTCACTCCTAGCCAGAAAAAAATGTCCATGCAAGTGTACATCTAAGACAACATGATCATAGATCATTTGAAGACTCTTTGTTCCTCTGAATCAAGTAATTGTAAAACTCTTACAAAAAAAAAATTGCTTAAAATATCTGCACAAGTTAATTAAACACCTGAGCTTTCATCAACAAAATTGTAGCATTTATAGACAAAACATTGTATTCTGATATTGCTGAAGATTATATAAATTGATAAATAGTAAGATAGCAGATATACTATGAAGAAATGGTATCTGAAATTGCATTTAAGGGAAATAGTCTTTGGTTCCTAGAAAAAATATATGACTCCAGAAATTTGCCATGAAAACTGATGATTTATATCCATACATATACATAAAAATTGCAAAACTATTCTTTACTGTGTTCCTTTTGAACCGCAGGACCTGCATTAGTTTTAATGTAAAAATGATAAAGTAAAATTTAATTTATCTTGTGCTTAGAATGTGTACTTAGAATCTAGCACAACCCCTTTAAGGTCTGTGATGAAAACTTCTTGTACAGAAAGTATTGCTTAAAGGCCTAAGTCTGTAAGATTGAGAAGCCAAATCTAATAGTAAATCTTGCTTAATCTTTGTTAAAACAATTTTGAAAATAAACAGATGGAATCTGAAAGAACATAATTTGACAACCTAGAAGAAGATTTCTTATACTGATGGATGCATAGCACAGTGAGTTGGTATGGAATAACCTCGAGGTTCTAGCCATGAGCCCCTCCTGGCTACTGCAAAAATTAACCTGGTTACTGCAAAAATTAATTAAATATTAATGTCTAATGATTTTTTATTTTTGCTTGTTCTTAATCTTTTGTAGCCAGCCTAAATAAAATATGTTATGTCAACTAAGCTGGTATAA
This sequence comes from Acridotheres tristis, assembly GCA_037013685.1. Lineage (NCBI taxonomy): Eukaryota > Metazoa > Chordata > Aves > Passeriformes > Sturnidae > Acridotheres > Acridotheres tristis. Next base: position 95,180,519 of record CM072886.1, on the reverse strand, counting down.
CCTAGAAATCAATTTGCTAGAGAATATGAAGTTCAGTTCAACCTGCTTAGTAGGGATAAAGTAATAAATGGGACTAATGCAGTTTGAAAATACAGGAAGAATAATGTAAGACTAGGGTGCTGGGTTTCTTTATTCAAGCATAAAACATAAAATTGTTGGGTGTTGTGATGCAATTCCATTTGTGTGATTGGAAATGCCTGTGAGGAAATAAAATATTAGATTTGTGACATCAGTATTTGAATGTGTTCTTAAGCTGTTCTTCCATATCTGAGCTATTTCATAGGAAGAGAAGAATTACAAAGAAATGTTCAATGTACTAAAAAGGAGGGGAAAAGGTTAGGAAAATACTAGAACATACAAACAAATATTATTAAAATTAAATATGGAAAATTTAAAAATATTTTAGGCATCATTTAAAGACTGTTTTAACAGACCAGTAGAGATCTTAGTTGTCTCTTAGTGTTTTTTTCAGAGAACATGAGAAAAATTAAATTAGCTTGAGGTTGCACAGGTTTTTTCCTTTTGATTATTTTTGTTTGAAAGTAGTCAAGAAGACAAAACTGCTTTCTGCTTTACAGAAAAAAAATCGAATCAGTGTTTGAAAAGTTCACCCCATATTATAAAGACATAGGCAGATAATACAATATGAAAGGCCAAAAGCTCATTAGCTACTCTAAATAAGTAGGTCATAATTTGTTTCAGTATTTACAGGAGAGATTAACTCCCAGACCAAGCTATTTCATTAAAAAACACTTTGATGTCCTAAGTTAGAAAAATATATTTGTCCACTTTCATATTATATTTGAAACATCAAGAGTCTGAAAAAGTAATACTTAGGTAGGAATATACTGTTACATGCAAAAGAAAAAAAGCATCAAGCACAAACACAGAAAAACAGCAATTTTTACTGACAATTTACCTCAAAAACTCTAGCAGCTGGAAACCCATAAAAGCCATCACACCACAGCAATGCCACAATCATGTGTTCTGTAAACTGACTGGGGATAACTACAATACCCAAGTCATTACACACAGATAAGAGAGGGGAGGATAATGAAAATGCTATTTCTCAGATCACATTGACGAAAGAATGGGAGAATTTGTATCCAGGCCAACAAATTCACAGAGCAAGCAGCGATGCCAAGGCCTCCAAGGGAACATTCTCAGAAGTCAGAATTAAGAGCACGCTTCTGAAAAGCATAGTGCTATTCCTGAGATACTTCTGTTGGCAGCATCAGCCAGCACCTGGCTAAACCAGCAGAACTACCAGTCTGGAGTGAAAGATGCTAGCAGCCAGACTCTGAGAAAAACAGCCAGCTACAATACAAGACTGAAAAACAAACCAACAAAACAATCCATCTGACTAATTGAATAAATGTAAAATACTTGGGAAGCGGTTCAACACCTGCATAGTCAAAGGAAAAAAAAATCCAAAAAAATGTTTTAGACAGCTTAGTTTCATTGTAAAAGGGAGATATGCAAATAGATCCTGATTTCTTGTGACATGAAGTGACACTGCAATGCTTCTTCCATTCGTGAGGTGAAATGGCTAGAAGAGACTATATCCCCTGAACATCCAGGCTCCAGGCTGCTGCCTTGAGCTGAAAACCTTACAGTCTCTGATCCTGGTCCTGCCCAGCAGGCAACTGTTCTCTTTGGAGGACAGGGTTTCTGCTCTGACATGGGGTAGATATCTGTATAGCATGCTGAATCTAAGGGCTGGGATCCTGACTTTTAAGGATGCCCCCAAGCAGGCAGGGTCTCCAATCCTGTAACAGCTTCCTGAAGGGGCATCGAAATTGTGTGTAATGTATAGGAGGAATTTACAGCTCCAAAAGAAAGTATCAATCTAGGCAGGGATTTTAGTAGCAGTTGTGTCTGAGACAGGTACTACGAATCAAAGTAAATCCAGATTTTTATTATTTGCTGTAGTATGGAGAGAAATGTCTCCCTCAAATTGGGATCCATGTTAACTCACCGGAAGGGTTGGCCTTGTAAAGGACATCCCCTCCCCCTCATTTTTTGTTAATAGTCCTTAAATATAAATTACTCTTCAGCAGTGATGCCACTATTTTATCCAAGAGCTGAGCAGCTGAAAATATTGCATATCTGTTTTTAACTTCATACTTTTAAAAAATCCCCTCTAAAATGCTTGACGCAGATCTTTAATGTTGTGCTTCTTATCAAAAGCAAAGGCTCTTTCAAGATATACTGGCTGAATTCAACTGTGAAATTTTGAACTGTCATAATTTCTCATCTTCTGAATCTATTTGAACATAACTTCCAACCATCTAGTTCTGCACTGTGTATTTACAGGGCTGTTAATGACTCTCATTTATTGTATTTTTTGCCTCACGAACTCAAAAAAATTTTGGAAATTTATAGTTATCTTTAATAGAATTCTTTCCAGCCCAAACAAATATTCTTGTTTTCACATCAATGTCCTGTGGCAAATGGAGCTGGAATTTATTATCATCACCCCAAATACCTCAAAATAAATGCAATAACCTTTTAATATAGTGTGGTTTAAGACTTTCCATGTAAATGCTTTATTTCATTATCTTTTGTTTTTTGCAGACAGTTAAGAGACAGAGAAATTATCATCTTAAAATGGAAGGTAATTTACATCTAGGAAGGTATATCTAGTGATTTTCACAGCAGTCACAGGCTAAGATTCTTCTCTCTTTTGTAATAAAAGCCCAATAATTTTACTTTGGGAATTGTGAAAATACATAGAATTTATCTGCAATGCACCTACTCACAAAAACCAATAGAAGACACTTTGGCCACAGCACAGCTTATATTTGTCAAGACTGTTTATTGCAAATGCACGGGTAGGTAATTGGATGAGGTCATGGTGATGGGAAGGCCCTATAAAACATACACAAGTTGTTCTCCACTTCACCTTTAGTTACGCTCCTGGGGCAGTGCTGAGTCAAAGCATGAAGGGATGTATTCATGGGAACATGCACAGTCAACAGGAATGTAAAAATTAGCTTTTATATCACAGCACACTCTCCCATGGATTTCTCTTTTCATACCAAAGCATCAAAAGGTTATGTTCCTCCATCTTTTCTTGCTTTCCCTGTTTTCTACAGAGAGGAAGTGTGCATGTCACAGACCATTTTGGACAGAAATGCCAATATGATCTGTGCTCAGCTGAATTAACAAGGGACCAGTACCTATTTGAAAAAAAATTATGAGTCCACAGCTGGAGGAACTATTTCCAAATAAAACCTCTCATATGTTAGCTTTGGAGAAGACATCTTAATAGACTACTCAAGGCAAGCTTTTCATTTCTACCTCAGCTCTAGACCATTTCATTCCAAGGGGCAAAAATACACATTTTCTGAAGGCAGTTACTGCCTAAACAGCCTACTAAACTGAACATCCAATCTAACATGTTAATATACTGCTTTTGAGGATGCCCTTGTGAGCACAGTTGGACAACTTTTGTATTTCCCCTTCTTTAGGTAGGGAGCACTATCTGTCACAACAAGACAGAGCTTGCAGTCCTGTGTCTAATGTTCTCTGGTATGTTTCTAATACTTTTGAAGAAAATAGATTTAATTCTCTCAGTTCATATTTAGTGGAGTTGGGGTACATCAATCTTATTCAAGTGAAACTTGCAGCTCTAAATTAAATGTACTTTTTTGAGCTCAACCAAGTCTCTAGTGAACAGCAGTTTTCCCAAGAAAAAGTACTACACATAAATCATCATAATTCATTGGAAAAAACAGAAAGAATGATGTTGAACAAGGTGTTGGTTACAGCATGGTGCCAATAATGCCAAGATTGTGGGTGTGATCCCTGTAGGTGCCATTGGCTTAAGAGTTGGACTTGAGGATTTCTGGCAGTCCCTTCCAACACAAAATATGTTCTGTGACTCTAAATGAATTATGAATGTGAACTTCTTTTAAACTCTAGGATAAATGGACACTTCAACGTTCATGTTATGGTCAATATAATATAGTAGACTGCCTTTAAAAGGGCATCTATTAAATTTTATAGCCCATTAAAAGCAAGAGATATCTGGTTTGATTTTACGTTCAACTTTCATTTTTCTTCCATCAAACACATAAGCTGCAGTATAAATTTTTGCTGACTTAAGAGTTTGGATATTATTTTTATTAGCATTTTAGTTTAGGTATTTAATAGGTTGGAACTATTTCCAGATCAGTTCAAAGCTCTGAAATTTTGTTCACAAACTCAAAACACTAGATCCCACTATATCCAGTCAATATAAAGTAGCTTGTGTTTTGTGGTTACTTCTGGATTCAAATAAAAATAGTCAAATTTAATAGTTCTTTATAAGACTTGGTACAGAAAATTAAAAAATTTGAAATCCAGCTATTGAAAAGGGTCAAAAGTTTCAAAAGGTCCTTGAATATGTAGCTGAAGACAACTGATAGCAGAATGCAGATGTAAAAAAAACAGTTAAGTGCTCTTTGCCTGACAAGATGTCACACTCTTTCCTGTCTTTTCCATTTCCACATGTGCTCCTAGGTAATGTGATGAGGGCATCAACATGCTGTGATTTCATGTAGAAATGTGAGCCTTATCCTAAAAACTAAAGCAGAGTCCCTTCAGGTCTTCTCTTTACAGCCTTCACAGTTCCCTGCTGTGTGTTGATTTCTGTCCAGCCAGACAGTTTCCCACCTGGCTGGGTGCATCAGAAGATGTATATCTGAGAGGAAGTCCCAGTCACTGCTAAGGCACAAGCTGGTGTTCAGCACTACTGCATTGCTGGAAACACACATCCCTTTCAGCTGTTGTGGAACTCCTGCAACTTTCTTTCTGCTGGAGGTGACCCTGGTCACTGCCATAATTTTTTGACTGTTGGCAGAAAGCTCTAATCAAGTCAATAGGCTTCTAATGCAGAATTTTAGCCTAAAGATCTTCCTGCTGACACAGCATGTGCTGATCTAGATGATGAAAAGTGATCTGTATAACAATATTACATAGTACTACATACCACACTAGAAGAATAAGGGCCATATAGGAATTTTCAAGTTAATAACGTCAAAGTTAAGTGCTATCCTAAGACCTTTGTAGCAAGCTCCAACATAACAGCTCAAACCTCTATACTTTTGCTATTACTGTTTTCATTAAGGAATTAAATAAAGCAATGTGTACTGTTCAGTACAAAGATCACAACAAGAACAACAGTGAGGTAAGAGAATTCTCTCTCTTCTCTCATCTTTGGCTGTAAAAAACCTAGCTGTTACCTTCAAATGTCTTTTTACAAGAAATCTGGATGTAATAGATTAAATTAGACCCAAAAAATCTCACTAATCTGGAAAGAAAATAATTTACTAGATAGAAGTGGTAGAAGGAAATTAAAGTTGCTGACTGGAGACGGGAGGAACTTTTGTGATGGCTGCAGCTGAGTGTTTAGTTGGTTCAAATAGAAACATTAGTGACCCTTTTCTCTTACTTAAATATTCTCTGCTTTATTGTAAGGGCATTTAATCCACTCCCTTTTGAAAGAGACTGATCAGGAGTTGACAACATACACACACTGGTCCTCAATTTTGTTATATCTTCTGTAATCCAGAATTTCTGCACCTATATTTCTGAATTTTTGCTTTCAAAAATAATTTCTAGCTTTATAAATATAAATAGTGATACATGGGAATGATGCATATACGTATACATTTATAAAAAGTGGTTTTTTTAAGGTACTGAATATCTAAACCTTTAATATAAGAAGGTAAGAAGGGAAATTTAAGGATCAGTGTTTATTGGTCATTGACAGATGTTTGTGTCTAGATGAAGAGAAAGCTCTGTTCCGTCTTCACTGCATGAAAAGGGTCATTTAGTTTCAGTGAAGTTACTGGGAAAATCCTCAATATGACAGCAGGGTAAAAAACATGTCATTGCAGATGCAGTCTCAAAAAGATTCACTTGGCACAAACACTATCTCTGAAAATGTGTGTAGGTCCAGAAAGCCAATATAAATCAGACGGCAGGCTTCACAGAATGAAGAACAGAATTTAATTAAAATCCATCTCATCTGCATTCACATCAATAGGCACCCCTGAACTAAAAAAAAAAAAAAAAAAAAAAAAAAGAAGAAAAAAAATCTGATTTCACCATTATATTGGAGAACATTTGCTGAAGTGTGGTGTGTAGTATTTTCCAGAAGAATTGTACTTGTTATCAGCATGAAATCCTTCCTGTACTTTGGGCAAATATCTCAACTGCAGATGATTTTGTGTCAGAAGCAATTCTTTGATTTGTGGAGCTAGTTGAAAGCATCTATGATGTTACCCTCTATTATACACAAACTTAATTCCAATAACATGCATGTGGCTTATAAAACATTTTTAGCAGAACAACAATTGCTATATATTTCATATATTTTATGATTGACGCTTATCTTTTATCCAAGGTTAATTAAATTTCATCACTGGAGCTGACTAACATTTTGACTAACAAATATTGCCAGATGCTAAATAATATGTCTGGAAAGGACAAAGTAAACAAAATGGATTCCCAGTCCTGTAAAGATAGCCAAATTTAAAGGAATGGATCCTTTTAATAGCTATTACTACATGTATTCCAAAAACTTTCAATCTGGTGCATTTTTTTTGATCTTTTCAGACGCTGTCATAGTCACTGTGGTGATTATGAGTGCTCCTGGACTCATCTTCAAGCTGCTCTGAGGATTCAATGAAATCATTAAAATAGTAATAATAATAAGAGCATTGAATTGAACAGAATATATATGACAAAGGATTAGTTGGCATGTGTAAGGGCTTATACAGAGAAATTCCATTCAATGAGCGATATTAAAAGACTGTTTCAGATGGAGATTATTAGTTAGAAAGCCAAAAAAAAAACCATCAACAGACAGATAAAACTAAAAGCAAGAAAATGGCTTGCCAACAACAACAATAAAAACATTTGCAACAGTAAAAGGATATTTCTGCACAGTTAGATTGTCTAATGCACTTTCAATACCTTTATTATATCTTGTAAGGCTAAAATAATAAAAGGTGCATAAATTAGAATTAGTAGCATTCGTTTTATATTAGGATTATTGATCACTCAGAATTTAGTGATATTGAACATAATTGATTATGATCAAAGAAGATTTGTAGTGGACAGCACTTTTTAAAATCATTTTTTAGAAAACATTTCAAGATTCCCTGTGGAGTACCAATTCAAAGTACATAGCACAAAAAAGAAGAAATACAAGACGTACTTCTGAGAACCCTATATTCAGTGAATGAAACAAAAAAAAAAAATCTTACTAAGGGGATAATAGCAAGCTAGACTATTCCTGGTTTAATAGAATTATAATGCACATTTTTAACCTTCTCCCTAGTTTTGGGCAGAAAATTATCTATTTCTCTCAAGATTTTCTTGTCTCTCAATCATTAATATAATTTCTATTTTAATTCTTCAGTATTGATTTGATATTGTTCTACTGTTTCTATTATTACTAGAAATAAATTCCATTTTCATGTATAGAACTGATAGCCATTGCTATCCATTTCTCTTTTAAGTAAATATATGAGTTTTTGTATGAACTATGTGAATATTTAGTCACGAAAACTGCTGCTAAGATTTGTCATCTCATCAAACAAAAATTTTATAACATAAAATACTAAAAGCCTAGTCCCGTTTGACTAGATAAAAATTAAAGGTCTGCAATTACAAGAAGTCATATCATCATGACATTATGCTTCTTCTCTGCCCTAAATTTAATGAAAAATTATCAAAGATGCTGTTGTTCCCCGCCATAATTCAAGGATTCAATTCTTACAGTTCCATGCCTGTAACTTACATGAAGTACCATCATTCAAGTTTAAATTTGGAGAAAAGGAGCACTGAAATTCTACCTCTCTTCCCCCATGTTTTTTATAAATATTTAAGTAAAAAAGGTAATTTAGCAAGTTAACACGTATAAAAAGAAGACCCTAAAGTAGTTATGAAAGAAGATGAAGCCTCTGTCTACATTCATGCACAGAATTATACATATTATACACACAATATGCTGGTGTAATAGAATCCTGAGATGATTAGGGGCAGTAAGGGACATCTGGAGATCATCTAGTCCAAATTCCCTGCCAAGGCATGGTCAGCTAGAGCAGGTGACACCGAAACACGTCCAGGTGGATTTTGCATCTCCAGACAGGGAGACTCCACAATCAGCCTGGCCAGCCTGTTCCAGTGCTCTGCCACCCTCAGTGTGAAGAAGTTCTTTCTCATGCTGAGGTGAAACTTCTTGTGTTTATGGCCATTGCTTCTCATCCTGTTGATGGGCACCACTGAAAAGAATCTGGCACCATCCTCTTGATGCCCAGCTTTGAGGTGTTCATTATGTATGATGAGATCCCCTCTCAATCTTCTCCAGAAGAAACAGGCCCAGCTCCCACAGTCTCTCCTCATAAGAGAAATGTTCCAGACTCCAGATCATCTCTGTGACCCCTTCTGGACCCTCTCCAGGAGCTCCCTGACTCTCTTGCACTGAGGAGCCCAGAACTGGACACAGCTCTCCAGATGTGGCCTCTCCAGGGCTGAGTAGAGCAGGAGGATCACCTCCCTCCACCTGCTGGCCACACTCTTCCCGATGCACCCCAGGATACCAGGATTGTTTCAAATGAGAAATCGTCATATGAAGCTATAAAAAAGGTACAGCTGTGTCAATGGAGTTTTCCCAGACTCATACAATCATAAGAAAATGTATGTATTCCTGTGGCTGCTTCCTCAGGGATGGAGAAATCCTGTAGTAACACAGAACTCATTGGTACAATTTCTATGCTCTCACTCACTCGGAGAGGACTGGCAGAAGTGTCCAAGTTTACCAGTGGCCAGAAGAATTTCTAGAAAATCTCTTTAACATAAACCAAATAAATTTAGGGACTACTTCAGACATCACTAGAAACTAGCTTCCAACAACTTCCTGATCCTCTATATTTATTTTAACAGCTTTCCAGCCAGACTAAGAAAGGGACCCCTGAGCTATGAAACAGTTCTAGATTTTTATCAAACTTCCTAATGCAGAACACCAGTGGTCAACTTGTCTTGAAGGATTACTAAAAGGAGGGAGTTGAAAACTAGTTTCCCAAAAGAAAAAGAATAAAAATTTTGATGAAGAAACAGGTATTTCAACTCCATAATACAGTAACTAGCAAATTTTTACAGATGAATATGGGATATTTAGCATCATGAAACAAGCTACAAAATTGATGAATAAAATATTCCCAAAATACTCTCACAAATAAATTACATAGACAGTATTGAAATAATGATTAAATTCCTGCTTAACTCACAATATCTCTAAAGATTAAGTATCATATTTGAAATAATTAACTTATAAACTGAACCTGGAAAAAGGTTATTCTTACCTTTTGTTTTATTCCTCACAGACTGCATATACAAGGTTAGATGAATTTTTTTTAAATTGAACCTTTGTAAAAAAATATTTAGACTTAAACATTAGGTAGTCTTCCTGAAATCCATTAAAATAAGAATGAATCCAGTAATAAGACCTGTGAATTTTAAAATCCTCCAGTCATGATGACAACATGGTCTTGAAGATGCAACATTTTAGCATGGAAGACTCTCAGCAGCCCAGAATCAACATTCTGCGTTGTGGGCAGAGTCAGGGGTGAAAAAGAGACAGCAAACACACCCCAGGTGACTTCCTTTGTCACCAATCTCAGTTGCAGTAATTTGAAGATATAAATGACAGGTCAACTTTACACGGTATAAAGTGTTTCAAGGTTGTTCCAGAGCCAGTAGAATCAGTGTCAGCATACCTGGGTTCAGTTCCACATTAGTATTGTTAGTTGATTTCCAAACTGTGGGATTATCATATCTGAGCAATGCCACCCTAAAATATGTAGGCATGTTACTGCAAACTAATCTAGATATTTCTTCATGTTATTGCATCATGTATATCTTGCATATTATTTAAGACTTCCTTTCATGTTTCTGTGTGTTTGCATTTCTAATATAACTGTTTTAATAAATACTTTTTGAACAGTAAATGAACATTCTTCATTTAAAGAAATAACTGAAGACAGTAAAATTTATACAATAGTATGCTTATAGTTTTTCTTTTAAATTTAGAAAATTGCTAAAATTAACTCTGTCATTAAAAAACCTTTTGGTTTGAATTAATGATAGGCAGCAGTATTACTTGGATTATAATAAATAAATGAGCCTGAAGAATAGTACAGTTTTATTAAACTTAGTTGCCTGTGCTTATTATTTATCAAAGTCATTCTCAGTGGAATATACATAATAGTAATTGGTGAGGCTTGATGAGCTTGTGTTTTGCTATCTGTTCGTGTGTTGCAGAAATCAAGATCAACCTTCAACCTCCAAACATCTCATCTGCTTTCATTTAGATTATGTATCCTGCCCCCTCAAATTTTAATTAACTCTATATGCGTGTTTGTCTGAAAGATGAGTTTCAGTTGACTCCTAAGCCTTGATGAGAACTAAAATTTTTAAGCACACACATCCAAACAAATATGTTATAATTATAACAGATTCCTCTGAGAAGCTTTTCCTAATATACTGTTCCAGATGGCAGGTTCCTAATAAGCTTAAAAGCTTCATGGATAAAATCCTGAACATCAGAACTGATAAATAAATTGCTTTAAAACAAAGAAAAGAAAAAAATTTAAAGTTGCATAGGTCAGTCAGTACTCTGAACCCTGAGATTTTAATCCCTCTAAAGCATACAGATAAGAGGACCATCTGTAAACTAATTCAATTTAGAGATGGCTGTGCACAACTAATTCCTTCCTAGAGGCAGAAAAATGAACCAACTTGGTTAGAGCAAATAAAGTTTATTCTGTAAAACAAAACATACACAAAAAAAAAACCCCTGTATGTTAGTGCTTAAACAGAGGAAAGAATGCAAAAAATAAGTAAAAAAACCCAACTTCTTATTCAAAAATTAACAAATCAGTTTCATAGACAAGATAAAACAAGGTAATAAAGGTATTAAATGAAGAATAATTAGAAGAACGGATACTTAAAGAAAGAGGCAATATATTCGCTCTTCAAATTTTTTACCAATAAATATGCCAAAAACTAGCTACAAAAAACAAAGGGCCAGAGAGAAAGTGTGGGGGGAAGTTTTCCCACCAAGTAGCCATGGATCTTCTATAATACATTGTCACTGTCTGCCACATGTTTGAAGATAATCAGTAAAAATGCATCTAGTGAATTTATCATAAGGACAATGTTTATTGAAGCTAAACCAAAACAAACCAAAATCCTCTGAAGGTGATTAACAAGCACGAATTGCAACTGGGCTGTCAATCCAAGAGGGCACAGCAGAAAGTCAACTTGAACATCTTCAAAGCTATTGCTATTTCATATATGGTTGGTGCAGGTGACAGAGTAAGGAATACACTTTGAAAGTTTTTTGAGGACACTAAGATGAAAAGAAGTGAAAGCAGCGTGGTGAACAAGAGCAAAATTTGAAATTTTATTGATGAAGCTGGCATATCCAAAAGCCAGCATGAAACTGAAGTAATTGCAGACTTCTACAGTGAATAGCGAGACATCTTGCCATGTATCATTACAAAAACAAACTTCTGGCAGAAGCCTGCATGGAAAACAATGTGAAAAAAATATATTTTACACAGCTGGTGTTATGGAGGGATTAGAAACCCCATACCTTCTTGATAAAAAATTTGTTCATCTCATCGGATAACGTAATTCTAACATTCACCCCAAATAAGAATTGTCTTTTTAAACATCTATTGTCTCTGAATATATGTATTCTACAAATTTCCCTAGAAAGCCCACTGAAACACCAGAACAACATGAAGGGAAACTGGCACAATCTTTGTTGAATAGATGAAGCAGGTTTTATTGCATCCATACTTGGAAACCCCTCAATCTCCAAAACCACAGTCTCACAAATCTCTACTTTGTCATGCTTAAATCACATTTCAGTCTATTAGCACTTTACAATTAAGACTTAAAGAGTTTAATTTGTATTTACTATCTTTCATGAGATTATGATTGTTTCCTTAATTATATGGTGCTTGAAAACCACATCCCCATTTATTTTATAATCAAGATTAACATGCATACCCATAAATGATGACTACAGCAATTTCACAGATTTAATGAAGGTAGATAGGGGATTAGAAATGTTGAAACCTTAAAGAAAATGGCATATTAATTCCAAACATTTATCTGTTTGTAAATTTATCTGTCCTTACACACAACAAATAACATTTTTAACTTGTAATTAGTCAAGCTTGGACTATAAACAAATCTAATGCACAAAGTGCTGGGAAAATCAGCATACCTGCTAAAATAAAATGAATGGATAAGGAATGAACACTTAAGAATTAAAATATGCTATTTACCTTTAAATTTTGTACAATAATAATTCGGATTATTCTTATCAATTACCACAGTAATTTTCCTTGAAAAAAATTTAGAAAGAACTAATAAAAGCATTTTCAACAGCTAAAGTTACTCATAAATAACTTCAAACAGGCCACTATTCTGTAAAAGCACGAATTTGGGTTCTGCAGTTTTATCATATTTTAAGATTTAAAAAAGCTTTTCAAAAAATCTTAAAATATTGAGGAATCCCCAACATTTTTTTCCCATATAGACTAAAGTAGGTAATTCTCTTATCATGTGAGAAAATTGGGAGATTTAAGCAAACGTAGTTTCATTACATTTGTAGATATCTTAGATACCAAACTTGCATGTAAAGTTCAAACTCAAGGACTGGATGAGTCTCATTAGCTTTTACTGGAAATAAAAATAGTTTTTAAAAAAATCACAATGGCTTTTAATGGAAATAAACTGTTTTCCATTTCTGCTCTTCTCCAGTGCTCCAGGCATGAGATGCATGGCACCCCTAGGCTCACCAGTTACCCAGCTGCGGTGCAATGCTACCAAATGAAGTTCCAAGGTTATTTCCAGACAATCTGAAATGTTTGTCATAAGGAATTGGGTGGCTATAATATGAACTAAAAGGAAAATGCTGGGAAAACAGGGTAAAAGACAGCAAATTAGGACACAAAGCGCAAGGAGAAAATACACAGGTCAAAGGATTCCCCTTGATTTCTCATAACACCACAAGAAAAAGGATATAGCTTTGGAGTTCACCTGTAGCTCAAGAGAAGTACAGTACCTAGACCACAAGCTGTTTGAAATATTTTCTACGTCTTCATATTCTTTGTTATACCAAAACTCTAAACATAAACAAAGTTGCATAAAAATCAGATTACTGATGTTCAGTCTCTGTCTCAAATGAAAAATAGTAAAAATTCTCTTTCACTTCAGTAAGGCCAGAAATTGTCCCTATGTAATTATTTTCACTGAGGAAGCATAGAAATAGAATAAAAACCCTTTCAGGCAAAGACTGATGTTAAACCTGAGCATGGTGTTGAGGCTGAGTATCTTGGGAAACAAATTTTTTTTTTTTTTTACCATCACATTTGATACCACCATTACCACATTTGATTTTTCAAGGTCACAGAGCTTTCTTGTATCTCAGTTGAGTCAGAACTGAGATGTGAAGACAGATGGGAAAAATATAAAACAATTAAATACTACAGCCTTTTCATTTAGTAACCCTGAGTGTGGGTTTCATGGTATTTTTCATTAAGAATGTGAAAGATCTCAGAGGCTGTGAAGTATTCTACATATTTGCTTATTCATGACTTCATTTAAGCAAGATGTGCAAGCCACTAACTGTTTGTACTCACTGAATTCACAGTGTAGAGAAGCAGACTTTGCATGGAATAGTTGACATCCACAACCCAATTTGCCTCCCTGGAACATATTAGTGTACATGCAGCAAAACACATTACAGCAAACTGTGCTTCACAATGCCTATCCTTACACATAGCACAGCAAAATAAATAGAAAGGCTAAGGTTTTAAACAGACAAAAAAGTGAAAACATTATTGTATTTGAATGGTTTTCATTCACTGGTATGTACTGCTGGAGGAGCAGTAGATTGAGGTGCTTTTCAAACCTAACTCTGTAAAAGTAAGTAATAATTTTGTTTGAGGTTTATCACTAAAGCTAAGCAGTACAGCCCTATGGACAACAATGGAAACCACTGTGAAACGCAAAAGGCTCAGTTCATCTACCACTTCTGATTAACCTTCATCAGGATGAAACTCAAATGTTGTAGAGCATATTTTGCTTACCTCCTTTCATACTAATTATCAAAATAGAAAACAAATTTAAATTGCAAGAATTGTGCAACTTGAGGCGTAGGAGGAGAAAGTACTGAAGTAATATTTCAGAGAGCTTGCAATCTACTTGATTACTATTTACACACTTTGTCTTTTTGGTATCTGAACCAGTGATTTTTCTTTTTATCAAGCATATTTAATTTTTCCTTGAAGAAAATTAACAAAAAAAAATTATAACATGAGAAAAATTCCAATCAAGTCCCAATTCAGACTATTGCTCTGTAAAGCGATAACTTTCACTAGACATTGCAGAATGTTGTTCAAATTGAAAGTCCACAAAATATTTCTCCAGTAGTGAAAATAATTAGAGTAATCTGAGCTGCAGAAATGGCAGGAAGCACCCAACCAGTGTTAAACAATATGAAGGACTTACTGTTCAGGCAGGCAATTTTCTCTGCATGAATATAATGTGATTACAATGGGAGCTGCTGTAGGCTAATGAGCTCCTATTCACTGCTTTCATGGCATGAAACTAAGGGAAGTGTTCAGCATTTCCCCCTGCACTTTCAAGCAGATGGTGCTGGGGTGAGGCAGTGCCCTTCCATGCACTGCATAATCCGTGTACTGCAGCAGCACAAACAGCTCAGAGGTCTCTTCTGTTCGCTGATGACATTTAAGATAGACTAACAGAAACTCCAACAAGGCAAATTGGTTTTGCTGAAGACATTTAATTAATGAGATTTAAAATACATATTATCAGATCCAGCAGAGATTTATAACAGCCATAGTTTTCTTCTGTAAACAAAATCTTTCTGTGTTTTTTGTTTGTTTTGGTGTTGTTGGGAGGTTTTTCTCATAAAAGTCATCAGCAAAAAATCAAACATGGTTGGTTGAAGATAGTTATTTTATTTAAGAAGATTATCTTCAGCAAATTCTTATTAAAGAAAAAAAACCATAATCTTTTGCTAAAGAAAGAAATATTTATAGCTTTTCAATGTCATTAAATTGAATTTGACATAGGAATGGACTCTTCTTTCACATTTACTTTTCAATATAGCATCCATTATTTACAGTGGCAGGCATTGAGTGTGGAAGTCAGTACTAAATATCCTTAAATACTGTAGCATAGCATTATCACAGCTTTCAAATTCAGAACTTAAACAGGGTTTGACTATGGAATTCAAGACGTTTTGTTTTAGCAATATATTGCTCAAACCACATCTAAAAAATCTAAATAGTTATGAGATATCCAGGCAAGTGTTTTGTGATACCAAACCAAAACTGGGGAAATCAACAAGCAAAAATTATTTTGAAGAGATCCATATTCCTCCCTCACTCCTGAACTACTCCTTGGAAAAGTATGTCCCAATGCCCCATTACTATTCAAGGCCAACCTCGGAAAAAATAATCCATTTCCCCATTTTCTCAAGTGATTGAGAAGTAAACATAAGATTAAAAAAAAAAAAAAACTTTGAACTTGGTTGCAGGAGCTGACTGACAAATCAAACAAAGTGCAGGATCACATGAATGATATTGCTGTACTGAAATCAGTAGAATCCTTCAATTTTAGGTGCACAAACTGGCACAAGGTAGGCAGGTCAGATTCACTGTACTGGTATTTGTCCTTGTGAACAGTTCAGATGAAGACTTGACTGTTTCTTAAGCCTGGCCATTGTTATATTCGAGCTCAGGGACTGCAAAACCCAGATTACCACTGCAAAGTCCACATACAGAACAGTGTGATGCTGTCTTTTTGCCAAATGGAAAAGATTTTGCTTGTATGCTTTGTTTTCCTGTGATTGCTCTTCATTCTGAAATTAGATTTCCTTTGCCAGTTCCAGCAAAATGAAAGCAAACTTTGCTATATTTCTTCTTTGATTGCTGAACTGAGGATCAATGTCTATCCTTAGTTCAGTGAGAGTCTTATTTAATATTGAAGAACTATATTTTCTTCCATATCTCAAACCTGCATTCGCTCACTATAGATGCATTTATTTTGCCTGTATGGAGCTCTTATTCAGTTTTTATTACAAATGCTGTGGGTGATCATCAAATATTGTTTGAAGCTATGTGTGGAGATATTACACAGAGCAGAACAGGTGTTCAGACTGGCCGAGCAGCCACAGAAAGAAAACCACCTCCTTATCTGTCAGACTTATCCAGACTGCTGTTCTCCCAAAACGTATTATAGTAAAAAAATTAAAGGAAGATCAGTGCATCTTACAGATAGTGATTTTATCCTGGATTATATCACTTTTAAAGGGAGATCCATTCATTCTTTAAAAAAATAACAAACTTCTGTGGTTTAATTAACAGTATTATGTGCAACGTGTTGCTGGGGAAATGCATATACAAACAAAACCTCCATGCTTTAGTTTATTATCATTCAGACAATTGTAGATACCCTTCTCACCTAAAGAGCATTGTACCTAATGTAATTACTCTTCAGATATTAAAGCAAAAATCAAATAAAACTACATTATAGGAATTAGCAGAACTTATCCTTGTCCTGCAGGCTAGGTAACCATGGCTTTGATCAATGAGAACAAGAGATTCAAAGAAGGAAAATGATAAATATCTGCCTATTCTATAAATTAAATGCTCACATGAGCTCTGCAGTTATGTCCAGGACTCAAAGTAAAGCTTGAAACTTAGTAAATGACAACATTTTTTCCCTATTTCTACCACTAAGTCTCTGTGTTTCCTCAGTGAGCAAAATTAACACCAGTGTCTGTAATTTGCAGTTCGCTCATAATCTAAAAAGAACTTGGAGATTGAATACAAAACTTGCTTTCAAAAATAGGGTTTTATGACATTGAAGAGACAAGGTGGAACAGCATAATGATTACCACTTTTAGGACTAAAAGCACTGTAATCTCAAAGAACATTTTGACAATGCATAGATCCACACAATACAACTACATGTTCACTTTCAGTTTGCAAATATTAACTCACAATTGCCACTTCATTTTCCATTAGCATCTTTTTATGGGTCTATTGCAATACTTCTAATCTGTCTTAAACAGTTTTCTCTCTGTTCCATCATTCTTATGTCATAAAGAGCAGTATTTAGTCCATCTTAAACTCACAGGAACAGTGAAAAAGCTTATTAGAAAATGTACTGATGCACCATCTTTCTTGTTCTTCAAATTTTTAAAAAGATTGAAACATTATAAAGATGACTGCTTTTTCTCAGTGGTATGATTTTATTGCTATTTTTCCAGAAGAAATTTCAATAATTTATCAAAATTTCCAATATTGATATGGAGGAAGAATCCAGTGCAGTCTGTAAACACCTACAGAGCTGTAGGATTTTCTGTATCCTTCAGACTGATTTAGTTTTGGTTCTCAGCAGAGAGCTCTGTGTGGTAGGAATCACAACCTGGTTGTAATGATTTCTGCACAGAAATACAGATTTCTTTACAGAAAAACTCCCAACTGTTTTGACTGAAGTAGAGATTGACGTGGTATTAATCTAAACAACTGATGAGGATGCAGTCATTTATTGAGCTAGTTCAATTCTCCTGTGATTGTCTGGAGAACTGTGTTAAACCTAGGAAATAAGGTACTATATTTTAAATTTTGCAGAATGGCAGCCCTGGAGCACAAGCAAGTCTTCATACAAGTGCCTCCAGGGGTTCATTCATGTTAAAGGAATAGTTAGGCATGAGAGATGATGTTCTTCTTCAGCTTCAGGCAGGACTGTTGCTTAGATACAAAGACTGTCTTTTTATTTGTATTCTTCAGAGGAGATGCAGCATTGCCCTTAGCCTCACTCCTATGCTAATGCAGCTCTACAATTGCCCTGCATGGCACAATCTATTCCTTAAAAATAAAAAAATGGATTCATGAAAACCTTGGGGTGCATCTTTCTAATTGTTCCTATCAATTATCATCATTTAAGAGTCTGAAAATTTGAGAATACAGAAATGTTGTGTGAAGAGATTGCTATATTCAATAGCTCTTTTAATGTAAAATGAGACTAAGAAATAATTTGGATGGACCTTTAAATACATTTTCCTCTTAAAAACAAATTATTTTCTGGTAAACAGCTGCATAGACAAAGTAACTACTTTCAGATTATACTGCTTCTGGGGAAAAAATCTCTCTCTTAACAAAATAAAATGTCTAAATATCCCGCTTTCCTGCTTTAGTTATACATTACCAGAAAGAAACTTAAATTATTTGTGCAAAAATAAGGGATGCTTTAATGAGAAAAAGAATCCAGCTTGTTTTATTCTTAGAGGCATATACTAAAAAAGTAATTGAATGTTAAATGCATACTCATGACATTGGTTTTTTTATTTCAGATGGGTCTTGTTTTAATTCTTCTGTTTTAAAGATGCATTAAAAAAACCTATATATAATAACATCTATTAACACAAAATTTTCAGAATATTTTGGAAAAAGTAACAAATATTGTACTGTTATTCAGCCTCGGTCTTACATTTATTTCACAATAAACATCCATTTCATTGGTAATGTGTCTGTATGTTTTATTTTGAATTTACAAGGTTTTACAAACCTTTTTCTTTCTTTTTGTTACAATTTGCAGTGTAATTCTTACCTGTTGTGGACTATCACAACAATCATTTAACACCACAAAAATGTTGTGCTAAAAATGTGTTTCTTCATGGGAAATGTTTATGGATTAGAAATCAAATCTGCTCTAAGATTTATATATATATATATATATATATATATATATACATACACAGACGTGATGCTTACATAGAACACATCTGTAAGACCTTTGTGCCATGAGGTTTAAATTATCCTTTACCATAAAAAAATTCAGATGAACTTGTCAGAGTGTTATATTTAGTTTCTGCTCAGTATCAAAAACAAGATAACTAATTTCTACAAATGTATAGATATATATGAACAGCTTTTCTGCCATCTTAACCAGAAAACAGGATTGAAGCCATCATAGGATATAAAATTCATCATCTATAAGTTGTTAAGGTGAATTTTGTCCTCCAGAAAAACCTGGGTGTATCACATTACCCTGTCTTGGCCTCTGCAGATTGCAAACCACACCTGGTAATCTGCTAGAATAATGGCAGCTGGCACAGGCCAAGACTAATTAGTGACTGTATATATATATATATATATATATATATGTATACTAAAATAAACATAGCAAGTGACCACATGACCATGCCCATAGTGTTTTCTAGTACTACAGTACTACAGTACTTTTCCAGGACTGTGATTATAAGTACAGAAAGGAGGCCTCAGCAAAAGTTAGGGGGTCATCAAATAACACTGCACTGTCTAGAATAGATTTGCTCTGATGCACTAAACATGTTTTTTTGTGTGAAAGAAAATGTCAGCAAAAAACCCTCAGAATTTTAAGAGAATTAAAAAAACAAAAAGGACTAAGACAATTCTGTTCCCTATAATTCCATAAGCTCTGGATGTGTATTTTCACTTTTTACTCAATCACACAATTCCGCAAAGTGACAGCTGCACTTTCATTTCCTTCAATATATTATCAATAACTCTCTGATATTAAAGTTGTAAATGCCTAAAGTTCATGGATGGTTTCCAGCTCTCTATCTCACCTCAGAACTTGTTTTGTTTTCCTTTTGTTCCAAATACATTTCTTCTGTAAGAAGACGTAAAAATAATGTAAGACATAAAAAGTTTGAAGAAGGTTCTTTGAAGCTTTAAATAGTAATGCTCATAATGTTCACATAAGTTACTACATTTTTGTAATCTAAAATAATAATTAGTAAAATCTTTGTTTGCTTTGAAGTTTCTCATAATTTCCATGGTAGTAAAATTCAACAAATATAATCTTTACTCACCAAGACTAACCATTCAAAATCTTATTTATTTTTTCTGAAATGTTTTCTTGGCAAACTGTGATGCCATATTTATGAAATTTCTTTGAAATATAGAAAAAAATCCCAGTGGAGACATTCTTAGTGATTTAAAATTTCTTTATATTTCTGAAAAAAAAATAAATTTTTCTCGTCTCAGATTTAATTTATACCACTCTTTTCAGCATTAATAGTTAACAAGAGCCTAAACCACAGCTTTAGCTATTCTTGTATCACTAATTTGTGCAGTGTCAATTAAGGAGCCATCAAATTGGTGTGAATTTGATATTTGCCAGAATAGCAGGAGCTGATAAAACTGAAGAAGACCAGGATCACTCTAAAAAAAGCAAGTGTTTTATAAAAGGAGCACTCTAAAGAAAGGAAGTTACTCTAAAAAGACAATTGAGATTCCTGACAGAACCCACTGTTGCTGAACAAACTCCACTAGTGTCTGTTTTCATGGATCATGATGCTTATCCTCGGTGCTGCAAAACAACTGTATGTGTTCACTATTGTCAAACTGGCATTTAATTACCTGCACTACACTAAGCAAAGAAAGTATTGTCAGTTTGCTTATAAAATGAATAGCTACAACATCATAGCATACTTATTTTAGACATGGCTGAAGAATAATTTAACATGGGTTTTGTGCTTTTAAAACAGTCTCATTCAGCAGGAGAAATTTAGATCAAATTCCAGGAAGTCACATATTCAAGTTCACCTTCCCACCATCTGGATTGTTATCTCAGCAAGTGCTACCTGCAGTTTTATTCTTAGAGTTATGTCATATTACATCCTGACGAAAATAATAAAAACTAAATATAACTCTCTTTCCAATGTCAATCTTTTTTATGAATGAAAAATGAATAATCTTTTTTCAATATTCTCACTGACATCCAATTTGACTCCATCTACAGAATTATGTTAGTCATTATTCTGTCTGAGTAATTTTCTAGAAAGGGACTACATGAAGTCCAGAGCAATTTCCATCAGAAAGATAAGTAAGCAAATATATTCCACTCCTGCAGTCTTTGAAAGGTAAGAAATACTATAGATAAGATTTCATTAAGGCAGAGGTTGCCACTGCAATGAAGAGGATTTATTTGTAGGCTGTTACTCCTTGCACTCTGTGCATAAGTCATCGTATGTATTACCACTGGTAGATAGACACTTGCACTCAAGTTACAAATTCAAGAAATGACTCACAGAAAGGATATTTACTTGGGATTGATTTGCAGACTCCGAAGAAACA
Organism: Acridotheres tristis; assembly: GCA_037013685.1. Taxonomy (NCBI): domain Eukaryota; kingdom Metazoa; phylum Chordata; class Aves; order Passeriformes; family Sturnidae; genus Acridotheres; species Acridotheres tristis. The sequence goes on along the minus strand of CM072886.1, from coordinate 95,159,286 downwards.
GCTTGACTCTACAGTGTAGTAGACACTAAGGCTATGGAAGAGAGATGTGTCTATCATCAAGAATGAAGAGCATATTGCAAAGTGCCTCTAGAGGGAGAAGCACTGCTCTATTCTCTGTGCCGTGGCACTGAACTCATCAACTCTTGCTCAGAGAAGCTACTTGAAAAATTCTAAAATTCTAAAACTAATTTCCTCTTGCAGTGTAAAACTGCTAAACTGTTTAAGCAGCCAACGTTAGCAAATTGGAATTGTCATCCGAGTGGAGGGCTGATATTGATCTCTTCCTGCTTATGGCACATGCATGTCACAGGTCTTAAGAATTCTGCTAAGTCTCTGCTCTGCTTAATGAAGAGATGCTTTGTTTGATTTAGAGTTGCATTGCCTCAAGATAGGGACTTCTGGCAAGAGGATTTCAATCAAAACAATTGCCTGATAATCAGATCATTAATTTTGTTTTTATGCAATGACATTTATAAAAAGTGAAAAAACATGATCACTTGCTCTAATGAAAATGAATCCTATTTCTTAATTGTCTGTCTTCAGTTTAATTACCATACTAAATCTATCTATCTCAAACTAATATATATATCCACACAGAAATGTTCTTGATCTTACAAAAGTAAGTTTGTTTTCAGTCCTACAAAATCCTGCTAGTGATTTATAATAAAGTATTAATGAAAAGGCTTCTAAACCAATGTTGCACTCCAATTCAAGCAATAAAAAAAATCCATTAAATTAGTGTTGCGACACTTTGGAAATTAAATAGACAGAAAAAAAAAGGAAACAATAAAGAACTAATAAGTATAAGCAACATCTCCTCTGTATGATGCCCCACAGCGAACAAGTGTTCTGTCAAAAACAGGTCTTAGTCGAACTGTATAAACTGGGAAAAATCCATCAGAAAAAGATACAGCACAAGAGATACCCCAAATATGTGTGCTACAGGCCAACAGACTGATGCTTCAGACTTTCCCTTACATCTAATGCTCAGATAAAATTTCATAGAACTTTCAGCCAAAGCTATTTACTGTGTGAAAGTGTTTCCTGGTATAAAACACGAAATGCTTCCAAACAACATTAAGAATGACAATATAAAACCAAATAAATCTTTAATGAAAGTTTTCAGCTCCACAAAATATCACTATATGCACATGTGATACAGTATTTCTACAATTTTTATAGAGTTAATTAATTAGTGTATCTAGCAGATACAGCCAATAGGAGATTAGTCACTCTTGCAGCCTACCCCTAGGTCAGCCCCTTGGAGCTGGTCCAGGAGCTTCTTTGCCCTATTTTCTTGTTATGTCTCTTAAGTTCTGGTAGAGAAAAAGATGCCCTTCTCAGGAATTCTCTTCTTAAGAACTAGACTAAACAGAATTTCAGGAATATATTAATAAGGAATTAGGTAAACTATGAAAGAGGGTAGGGAAGGTACTGGAAGCTATATTGTTATATATTATGAATCCGCAAAGCTGCAAATATGAAAAGGGCTAAAAATCTTTAGACATCAACCGCCCATGTTATTCTGGCGATGGCTATTTGTATATATCCTTGTTCCCAACATCTGTGACTATTTCCAAGCTTAAATAAAAACCTTGGGACCTGAAAATATGCTGGTATTTTACTATATCAGCCAAACTCCTGAAAAATCCACATCAAAATCATGACAAAGAAATATCTCTTGATTATTCTTTTGGCAATGAGTTACAGTATTCATTAATGTAGCCATGTCTCCATTAACGACAGCAGTGAGACATCAGACGGGTTGGGAAGTAGGGACAGAACTAGAAATAACATAATCCTTGAAATAACCACAGACACATGAAAAGCTAATACTAATATGAAGAGCAGCCACCAGATTTTCTGCCACCAAATTTTTTACAGTGTCTCCACGGCAACAAAACACATGATCCAAGTACTGCCACCAAACCTCATAACGAATGTTGAATTTGGCAATAAAACTGAACTTGCCTCCAAGTATAGAATTGACACCAGAAACACAAGGTCATAATTTCTATTTATGAAAATAACTGTGCCCCAAGGTGGTATAACTCTTATAGTAAAGACATGAAGTCCTTAAACAAGTTACAAGGGTTGCATGAAAAAAAATTGTATGGGTGTGCTTGATTTTATATAAATCGTCTATTTGCATCATTTCATAAGATTTAAATGACAACTAAATGCATCAGAACTCCAAATATTTACTAAAAATTAGAAAAAAAAAAAGAGAAATATTATTTCCTTGTATTTCCCCTTCATGTCTCATCATTATCTAAACCAAAAAGTTAAATTAAAACCCTGGATACATCACAGCAGTTGTAATTTTTAAGCCTCACATGAAGACTTTTGCAAAAAGTCTTAGCTTTGATCATGAATATAAAATGAATATGAATTCAATCTTGAGTAGTTTATTTGTATTGCATACTATCAGCAGTGAATGAGTTTTTTCTTGTCTAAAACCCAATTTCTAATGCAATAGGAATGAGATATTAGATTGCAGAAGTGATTGAGTTCTGCCATAGAGAGAAACTCCATTTGAGAGTGCATTTCTGACTTCATATTGAAATTTAATTCTTAGGGTTTTTCTGGATGAGAAAAACTAGCTTTATTGTATTTAAAAGAAAAGAATTTTTGCAGGCATAAAAACAAGCTACATTCTTTTCCTGATATCAAAGGTTTATTCAGAATCAATCTCCCAAAGAACTTATAGTGTTTATTACCCACAGAAATACTATGTGCTTAACTTTGATGTACTAGTTGAACTACTCTGAGTTCTAGTATCATAATCAACAATAAAAGTTCTGTGGTCCCTTAAGAAAATTTTAATCTTCAAGGAACAAAACAGAAATGGGATAGTATTAGATATCAAAGAGCACATTAAAAAAAAATCTATAAGGCAATACATATTAAAAAGAAAAGCCCACAATATACTAATTCAGTAAAAAACTCTTTAGCTATCTATCAAGGTCAATCATATCTTATACACAGACTAGAATTTGTGAAATTCTGTAACAAAGCAGCTAGGGGGTTTTTTTATACCAAAGAACAAATTCAAGTCAGATATAGAAAAAGATAATTTCTTTGCAGTCTTAAAAAAGAATCTTTAATGTATAATGTTAATATTCATGGACAAATACAGTTACAGAATTAATAAAATACAGCTGTATATAATACTTTTAATAATATATACATAATAATAAGTTATATTAATACAATTATTATTTTATTGACCTTTCTGGACTTAAATGCAGTTTAAAAGCCCTGAGATAAAAGATAAGACTAAAAGGGTAAAATAGGATTTTAATATTGTGCTTGAAACAATATTTTCTTCCATATAATATAGGACTTATGTAAGCATTCAAAGTGCTCTGAGTTCCATTGTATTTCTCTTTGGTAGTTAATAAAGTCTGAGTCTGTAATCCATGAGCATCCTCTGATAAAGAAAGGCACTAAGAAAATTTGCACTTTTAAAACCACAATGTTATGCTTTCTCACTACTCTGAAATGCAAATCAGTAACATTTCACAGCTTTTATTATGCTTACTAAATTTAAACGAATCCAGTAAAGGAATCTGGACCTGAAAGAAGCACCTTCATTATTATTCTGCATAATTGGACTCATCGTTTAACAGTGATGTACTATATTAATCACTTTCATTACACAGGTGCCTTCAGATGGGACTGAAGTCCCATTATGCAAACACAGGATTTTCTCAGAGTTTACAAGCTACATAACACAAGGTGAAGGAAGAGAAACTGCACATGGCAATGTTAGAGCCCCAAATATTGTGTTGGCTCATGTTTATTCATTTTCTAAAGCAACTTCAAAAATGTAGTGAAATACTTGAGACAGAAGGTTAAAAAGGAGCTAAGGCAGGAGTTAGGAGCTTCTTCTGAGGCAGGGTAACTGAGGTGCTTGATAGTAGATCTCTTGGGGTTGATTAGTGTGGAACAACATGGTGTCTTTGTTTGACTGGTGATATGTGTAGGAGGAGTTGCTTCCTTCCACACAGTTTGCCGCAGCGGGAATTTTTGTCCTTATGTGTTAACCAGGATGTGCTAACCAGGTCTTGTCCCCACCAGGCCAGGAATCAGCACATTCCTGTTGCAAATTCCTCCCTTCTGTCCTCATCTCAAGTTCCCACTCTGGTGATTTATCTTATGAGAAATTCCTTCCTTGGCCTTGACAATGTTTGAGACAGGCAATAATGCTCTTTTAACTCCTTCCAGCAGGATATACAGGAAACCAAGAGAGAAAAGTAATGCAACAGAAATTTATGCAGGTAGGCATGAAGCTGAGATCGACATTGAAAGCAAATTAGATATTAAAGAAACAGCTAAAATAATTAGAAATATGAAGCTCTGAAGCACACATCAGCTCCTAAGCCAGGCTAAAAAACTGCCTGGAGAAGTGCAAGCTGGGTCTATTGGAATAAATTCTACCATCTTAACATCAACAACAGCTGAGTTCAGAAAGGCTCCCCAAGATTGTTTAATTTACATTCACAGACCCTGAATGTCCATATATCTGTGATATATCAACTTTCATTCCATTCTCTTCAGGTTTCAGCCTGGTTAGATGGCAGCAAGGGACGAAGGCATCATCTTTATCATAATTACCCTTTCCTTTATGTGCTCTGGTGTTTCTATATCCCTGGGCACAAGAGAATTGATACAGCACACCACTAGATCTGCTCTATCTAATGCACCAGCTCACATTTATTGTCTCACACGTATCTGTGCAGTAGCAAATGAGGAAATGAGACAAACTTGTTGTATTTAATATAGCTGGACAGTGTGGTGCATTGGCCTCAGCTGGCTGCCAGGTGCCCATGAAAGCTGCTCTATCACTGCCCCTCTGCTACAGGATAGGGGGAGAAAATAAGATGAAAGGGTTCTGAGTATTCAAGTGAGTGCGTATATCTCATTGCACCCAGTGAAAGACAGAACCTTTAAAGTGCGAGTTTGTATAAATTAATTTTATCCTTAAGTGAAAGCATAAACATGAAACACAGAGAAGTGGGAAACATAATTTAACTGAATTCTGTTGCTGGTAGCCAAAAATTCCGTATTTACCCAAAGCCTAAATTTAAATATATTTAATTCATCATTTCAGTGTTAGAAGTCTAGAGTCTGCTGAGAGACACTGCAGTTCTTTCTGCACCCTGGGACAAGAACTCACTGCCAGTGACATTGAGATAGAGGATAGTCAGAAGACTACTTAATCATTTTTGTAGCTGAAACCAGCACACCTTCTCAGCAGGTGCCTCACTAACACAGGAAGGGCTCCAGTCACTAACAGCTGAGATAACTGTTCTTCAAATCATGTAGATATATGAACTTTTAATTCACATCTTTGATAGCAGTTCATTGTTCTCAGCTTTTATTGAATGTTAAGGGAGAGAAAACGGTTTGGTTGGAAAATTTTCTTCAAGGAAAAAAACCACAAAACTGATTTGAGTGTATTTAAAATTAATAATTATATGTTTGACTGACAAAGTTCACAGTTTTTCCCCTGGTTTTTATACAATATTATGATCCCTTTGATGCCCTAAATAAATGAAGTGGTGAAGAATATGAATGCCTGAGAAAGCCTCAATTTGCAGCAGCTTATGAACTGCAGAAAATTTAATCATGGTGCTGTTGCCTTCCATGAGGAAAAAGTAGGAAAATAAGACTTTTTGAGTTCTAATATCTCATAGCTACTGGATATATAATAATAAAATTTCAAACCACTATTTTCATCAGCAGGTTAAAAGAAAATAAGTGTTGAATGTACATATATTGAATATTAATTAGTGGTGTTCTAGAGATTACTTAATAGCATATAAGAGAAGATAATCCATGTAAACATTAATGAAGAAAAAAAAATAAAATTTTAGCAAAAGCTTTCACCAGCAAATTATGGTAGCAAATTCTGAAGAAAACACATTCTATCCCAATAAAAAACCATTACAGAAGCCTTACATGGAAACAAATGTCACCCATAATACTCTGTATACTCTTATTTTCATGTCCTTCTTGTAAGGGTAAAGAGATCGATAATTCATACTTTCAAATAAATCAAGAAAGTAAAGGATAGGTTCTATTTCAAGAATAATAATTAAAAAAAGATAGTGACCAATTGTATGACAGCAATACAAAAACCTGCAGAAAGTTCTTATTTGAAAATAGAGTCAGCAGCAAGAATGAAGTTACTATCGAAAATACATTGGCCCCAATATCAAAGATTTATTTGAATGAAATTCCTGGCAAATGATCCAAGAAAGTAGTAACCAAAGACCTTCTACTGAGATGTAAATACAGCACCACAACATTGTAGCCTCAGAGAATTCAGTGATAAACAAAACAAGACTGCAATTTTTGGCAGCAGTAAACTAAGCAAGTCAGCCCAGAGAGCTAATTTGCTTTGAAGTAAAAAAAATAAACTTAGAAATAAAATAGCAGAGATAGACTACAACATGCTTTATAAAACACAGTCAATAAACACAACTATCCAGAGAATATGAGTTCGTTCAATGAGAAAAGTCAGTCAAGCCAGCAAAATTACAGATGTACAGTAAGCCCAAAGTGCAACTAGAAAACTAAGGGGAAAAATCAGGCTAAAATCAAATCAATTAAAAAATTAAAAGAAAAAAATCCCCCATTTAAGATCCCCCCAAATAAGATCAAAGTCTTGAAGGAAGAAAGGGACCATACAGACAATTGTAAACATAAAACCACTTAAAATTACCTTTCACAAAAAAAAAAGAAAATTTAATAGTAGACACACAACAGTCCAAATTTTTAATTTCAGAATATTTGTGAAATACCCAATTTTTCCCGTTGAATTTTTCAAAATACTTATATGATATATTTAAAAATTCTTCATGATTTTTTACTTTTAATTAATGTGATGAGCACTTGGAATACCCTGTAAATGTGCAGAGCTTCTGTAGCATTATTTTACCAAGAAATTATACTGTTATTAGAATAAAATAAAATTTCAGTATTTGCAATTTTTTTTCATTATTGCTATTTGTGTTATGGTATTATCACATATAAATCATAATTCATAGTTTGTAAACCAATATTTTACTGCACTATTTAAAATTACACTTGAAATCATGACTATCTTGACTGGAAGAGAATTTGCTTTGGAAGTTGTTTTCAAATAAACTATTAATTTTTAAAAGAGTACTGCATTTCTGCCTTATTTGAAACTGCTAAGAATAATATAAGAATACATTTCTGAACTTCAGTTTTTATACTCAGATAAGCCAAAAAGTCTGGGTTTTGTCTCTGTTACAGATCTAATCTGTCTATTACAGACATCTGGTTTTAGTGACCAAAGAAGGAATAAAGGATGAATAGTATTGGTCAAGAGCCCACATGACCATCCTGCCATTTCTGGTAGAATAATAATTCCTATGTCTATAGGATAAATCAATAAACACAATGAGTCAATCAGAGAATTACTTTTTCATTTATATATTATTTAGCTTAAACATTGATCATTAGCTTAAATGAATGAAATATACAAAATGAAGAGACTCAATATCATAGTGCTAGAATTGAAAATGACAGTTCTTGGACAGTGACTTTGGGAAAAAGAAAAGGATTGTTTTGGAGTCATGAAACAATACTTTGCAATTTAAATGAGCAATATACAAATTTTGAGCTTTGACTCTTCTCACACATGGTCAAATTATAAACAATAACTGCATTTTCAAAGGAATGGAAGAAATTATGATAAACATATAAAAAACTCGAAGTTAGATCCACATTGAGGAGTAGTGGAATGAATATAACAAGCAATGAAAAGATACATTTTTTGAAGTTAGAAGAAATAGAAATAGAAATTAAATGGGGCAACATTTTCAATATATAACAGACTAAAATAAACCCCACCTGATTAATAAAACAGCTACGATACTGCCTTTTAAGCAAGACTAACATGGGGGCATGAACATCTGCCATGAAAAAGCATTTTACAGCTGCCTAAAGTTTTGGAAAGTCAAATTATTTTTAGACAGTAAAAAGAAAGACCGGAATTTCTCCTGAAACTTCAAAGCTCAATCTACAATCAAAAAAACCAGTATCTTAATCCTACATATTCTTATTTAACAAGACTAAGAATGCATGGCCTTTACTACAAGAATCTGGAGATTTTTTAGATTTGCACTCTTGAGCATCTAAATATAAAGAGTCAGAAACTGGTTTTCAGGAAGCTACTCTAAAATAAATTTACATTGATTCCTAAAATTATCCATTGGCAATACTCATTGTTCATGTCCTAAGCTTTCAGATGTGTCACCAGGTCTAGGAAATTATCTGATTTTGACTGGGATAGAGCTACTTTTCTTCACAGCAGCTAACACGGAGCTGTGATTTAGGTCTGTGCAGGAAACAGGGTTGATAACCCAGGGATGTTTTAGTTATTACTGAGCACTTCTCATACAGAATCATGGGCTTTTCTCCCTCACCCCACCCCACCAAAGTGGGAGAGAAAAAGAAAGAAAGAAAGAAAGAAAGAAAGAAAGAAAGAAAGAAAGAAAGAAAGAAAGAAAGAAAGAAAGAAAGAAAGAAAGAAAGAAAGAAAGAAAGAAAGAAAGAAAGAAAGAAAGAAAGAAAGAAAGAAAGAAAGAAAGAAAGAAAGAAAGAAAGAAAGAAAGAAAGAAAGAAAGAAAGAAAGAAAGAAAGAAAGAAAGAAAGAAAGAAAGAAAGAAAGAAAGAAAGAAAGAAAGAAAGAAAGAAAGAAAGAAAGAAAGAAAGAAAGAAAGAAAGAAAGAGAATATCAGACCAGACCCCCACAGAATCACAGGTGGTTATATAATGCTGGTCTCATTTTGACAGCAAATCAATCACTACTTCTCTCCTGGTACAGTTTTCCAACTGCTTGTGAATTTATTTTGCAATACTCTTTTTGTAGACTATATTTCCTCTAACTGGAAATCAAGACAGAGTATAAAGAAGCCAAGTCAAAACACTCTGTATTTTCTGTCAGTCTTTAATCCATAAGCCCTTCTCCTTCTCATGGAAGGAAATTAGATTCATTTGTCACTGCCTGGTTTCTTCTCTTTCTATAACGTACCTGTGTATGCACTCACACACGCACAGTTTTACCACCATCCCTCCAGCGGGACCTGCTGTTACAGAACCTGGGGTCTTTTATTTTTGTTTAATTGCTTTTTTTTTATTAACAGGCGCTAGGTTTCTGTCTGCTATAAATCAACAACTCCAATTGCTGCTGTTATCATACATAACTAGAGGAGTTTTAGCACACTGTTGATTCAGATCTGAGAATTCTCTAGAGCAAATCATGCACAACAACTCAAAGCAATACCTAAAAGAAAGCAGAAATTTCAAATTGAACACTTAGTACAGAGAAATAAATGTTTCTGTTAGCATTGACAGTATCTACTGCAAAGGGGAAAAAATCATAATCATAGAATCACAGCATGGGTCAGGTTGAGAGGAACCACGGTCATCTGGTCCAACCTTCCTGCTCAAGCAGGGTCATCCTGGAGTAGCCTGAACAGGATTGTGTCCAGACAGCTCTTAAATATCGCCAGTGAGGGAGTCTGTTCCAGTGCTGGGTCACCCACACAGCAAAGTTCTTCCTCACATTCAGGTGGAACTTCCTGTGCATCTGTTTCTGCCCATTGCCTCTTGTCTTACTACTTAATAATTACTATTCTGTCATAAACTCTGGAGATTCTTTATGCAATTTTATAATACTGTAAATCATCATAATACTTCTCTCACATTTATTGCAAGGACTCAGTGAGAGACAAACTGTTAATCAGCAATAATAGAGAATCAAGTAAATTTATTTCTTTATATATTGTGACTTGACTTCTTCTTTTTTGTCATATTCACCCTTTAAAAAATATTATTCCGTGTCAAAAATCACAGTAGATTATAATTGTTCTAGGGTCAACATTAATACTTTTATACCCAAACTTAAACAAAACTAATTTTTAAAAAAGGTATTAATCCTTTCCTTTTAGGGAGAAAAAAATAATTGAAAAAATAACTGTTTTCAATAAGCTGGAACATCAGAATCCTCTTTTTCAGTTGCATGAGCAAAGGTGGATAATGCACCTTTCACTAGCTATTCTTACCTCTGGTCAAGGAGTTGACCTGTTCTTGATAAGAGAGATGGAGTGAAGATGCACAGAATGCAATGAATGGAATTAGGTCACAGTTCTCTTACTTACTCCAAGGAAAAGTGGATTTTCACCTCTTTGAGAATTGCCAAACAGCTCACTTTATGCTGTAGGGAGTCTCTCTTCTCCTTGACCGATAAAACAGATTATCACATGGTAAGAATATATTCAGGTAATGTTTCTAAGATTCAAAGTTGTCCTTGCTGGTTTAAGTAATTTTTTAAGTAGAATTACTTAAAATGTGAATGAAAAGTAAAACAAATTTCTGCACTATTTATTCCTGGAATATCTATTTACTTTTGCCTTGTTTACATCTTCCAAGATCAGATGCAGGCAGTAGAGCTTTTTCCGTTCCTCTAACCAAATACTCATAAATATTCTCAAGACCCCACAGAGGCAAAATCCTTCTTAACTGTTATGATTCATTGGGCTACAAGTTACACACGGACTAAGTGAAGCCAAGGTCGATATCTCCCATGAGGTCCAATATATCTCAGTATTGATTGAAGCACTGAAATCAATGGAATTGTAATTGGACAGAACTTTTAGGTAACTAGAAGCCCTACTGAAAACTTTGAGGGCTTAACAAATGTCGAAGGGAAATCCTTGGAATTCACGTACCTAGAAAAAATAGTGCCACTGATTTTTGACTCGACCATAGATATTTTTGAAGTCTTGAACAACACTCTGTAGTGCCTGTCTGGCACTCAAATAGCCATTTTCAAAGATGGGCCAGGGTAAGGGTAAACAAAGAGTTTACTATAAAAGAGGTACCTGTGATAACATTAATGTACTTTCCCTACAGGTTTCAGTACATACAAAATCCTTTTTCAACAATCTAATTCCTGCTGGGTACTTATACTCCATTGATAGTCCTCCTGCGATGTAGCAGAAGTTTCTAGTTATCCCATAAAATCTTTGCTCAGTTAATGCATTTCTGGTCAACTGATTATTATCTCAACTCTTGTCAAAACATGACTGCAGAATTACAGTAATGGTCTTGGTTGTGTGCCATCCTTGAAAGCAGCAGTCCCAACATGTTATTAAGAAGATTTCAAGACAAGTTGCTTTTTTACTGTCTTAGTGTTCTTTGAACAGCTTTTTTTTTCCACCATAGTCAAAGTATCATTGAAATAAAGCTCATAATTTTCTCAGCTTTTCATGAAATCGAGCAGATTTTCATGTACAATATTTTTGGGGAAAAAAATATGTACACACACAGAAAAACACATATAAATTAAAAAAAAATATGTATTTTACCTATTTTTTTGTATTTATATATAAAATCATCTCCAATCTCATCCATGCAAGCATTCTGTATGTAAAGAGAAAATATGCCCTCAAAAAGCTGTGAAAGCAAACTAAATCAGGGACAGAGGAGTCAGATGCTCAGCTAATATAAATCTCTTTGTTCTACTAATTTCAGAAGAGTTATATGATCCATTTCGTTTTGAATATGGCCCTAGACACAACCAGTTTACTGTTTGTTTTGTGTATGATAATATTTTTCCTGTAGTGATGCCTTTAACTAAATTTCTTACAACCCACCTTAAAGCATTAAGAACATGGTAAGCAAAAAAAATGGTAACTTCTCAGTCACTATAGAAGGGGTAGTAAATTATACCCCTGGTATGGAAATTATTGCATTATTTCCAAGGAGCGCAACTATATAAAATGCATTCGCACAGACATTCATAGAGAGTCTTTCAGCAGAGTTTCACAGCTAAGGAATACACTACAGGGATTTTAAAAAAATTATTTATATTTTCTTCTTGAAGCAGAAAATATATCATAGATGAACAAAAGCCAAATATATCCTCTGAAATGCCACATGATGTGACAAAGGTTATAAATGCTTTCAGCTTGTTTTCTGAGGCAGGTGATATGTTCCATATTCTACCCAGCAGAACCAAACACACCTCACAGTGGGTTAAATGGGGATGGTGTATGAAGGCAGGATAATCATCACTTCAGTGCCTACTCTGTCAAACTTATTGTAATCCTATAAAAAAGGTCGAGTCTTGCATACAAAAGTCACTCATATATGTGCAATCTACATTACACTCTGGAAGAAGGGTTAAGAATGGTGTAAGGCAACTCACCAAGACTGAGTAATGTGATAATAGCATTGAGTGAGCTGAATAATTAGATTCATAAGGAATAAGTAAAAAGAAAACTTTAATAATCAAAAGAATTGGACAAAAACAAGACCTTAGGTTAAGAATTTACTTCTATCCTTACTTATGAGAGATACAGATTTAGAATCAAAGGTCCATATTTTCTTTTTCATCTTTACTGGATTGATGTTCAGTGCAGTAAGTTCATTTTTCACATTAGTATCTATTATTCTGCACATCTCTTTCAGCTGCCTAAAACTTTTACTGCATAATTCATCTGCAAAAGAAGAAAGGTAATGAGCAACTCATAAAAAAAGATTAATAATTAGAGTTGATGGTACATGATTGTACCAATCAGTGAGCCTAAGCTTGAGAGTTATACAGTAAGGTCACCTCAGCACTACCTGAAAAAGGGTTAGCAGAATCAACATGAACAGCACCCTAGTCAAGTAAAACTTTTAATTCAAATGTTTACATTTGGCATACATAATAAGTGATATCTTTTCCCTATTGGGCTTTCCTTGTTCTTTCTTTTCAGAACTAATTTGTGAAAAATAAGTGGAAAGTCTGCATAATACACCTTTTCTTCTTTAGCTCCAAGAATATCCTTGTGTATGATGTCACTTACATAACATGCCAGGTATTAAACTGTTAATAGTCATCCCATAGCCCTTTTGGGATTGTTTTTTGCTGACAGTTCATTAGTGTAGCTGCAAAAGGAAACCTCTTGTATAAATTCTCCATTGCATATCATCATTACAAGGTCTTTCTGATTTCTGCCTCATCTTTTAGTTCTGTGCTTCCAAACTTGCACTCTTTCCTTTGCCTGCCTATATAAAAGAAATGGATTACTAATCAATCAGATGGGTGTACAACTTATGTAATTAATTGTCTTTTATTCAATTTTTATTACTTTTTTTAATTTGGGGGGGATACATGAGGAGGGAGATTTCAAACTGGTTGAGTTTCCCGTCTTTTAGTTGTGACTACACAAATTTAAGACATTATTTTGGTTTTGGATGTTATATTTTCAAGTAGATAAATCTATTTAATATGGTGCACAGCCATGTATTTCAGTGCTGAGGTTGGTTGTAAACCTCAGGCAAACATCAATTATTTTTTTACCTTTTTTTTTTTTTTTAAGGAAAGGGTGATATCCTTTAAAAAAACTGAAAAAAACTGCTGTCAATTTTTAAAATTTATTTTTAAATTAACATTGTGGAATTCTAAAACCACAGGAAAAAATCAAATCCTAGGTGGGTGAGAGGGTGAAGGAAAAACGAAAATTTAAAAAAAATTAATAAAATCTACTAATTTCTTATTATCTGATTTTTACAAGTTGCAGATTTCTTTACAGTTGCATCCTGTTCATTGACCAAAATCCAACAGATTATAATATGTAATTACAGTTTATTGCAATATTATTTAAATTCTGACTTTGTTGGATGCCTTTAGTGGCTGATAAGAGGACTTTACTATACATGTTAGCTATCTTTGCATGTTAGCAGTTAATATTGTGCATATACTTACATCTCAGATAGATATACTTCATCCATTAATTGTGTAATAATGAGTATTTTAAAGCACTTTAATAAAGGTAGTAACGATCAAATATGTGTGATTAAGAAAAAACTCTTCCATTTATGGCAGAAGGAAAAATATTTGAATTAATCTATTTAAAGAATTAATTCAACATGAGTATAGTGGGAAAATCTAGTCTTTAGAAAATCAATTATTTTTTTTATCATTTTTGAATGTAACTAAAAAAAAAAAAAGTGGTTAAGAGAATGTAAAGATACATAACATAGTGAATGGAACCCAATCTGACCACACATGAAAAGTTATTGCATCTCTTTTTAAATCTTCATACATTCAAGAAAATCTGTCATTCTTCATCCAAAAGAAACAATAAAAATTGGACAGTAACTTCAAATCATCAGAGACTGCTTTTTCATGATTTCCTCATTTTTTACACAATTTTCTGGATAAGAATGGCAATCATTTAAAGTAAAATCATCTTCTGTTTGACATTAAAAATAAGATACATTTATACCTGTAAATTTATTTTCCTTTCAAGATAAAGACCTTCTTTGCCTTCTTCTGACAGCAGGAATCGATTTCCTGAAGAAACCCTCACCCTTTTTTCAAAAATTAATCTTTGGAAAGCTTAAAATGTCACATCATTAGTTTATAACTTTTTACTTTTAGGCTGATTCTTCACCTGCAGAGAGTAATTTTGTGTAGAGATTCTTCATCACAACTATTTTTTCTGAAAGACTTAAAGAAAGCTGGTTCTTGCCATCTGCATAAGTTCTGCCACTGGGAGAATAAAACAAAAGATCTGTCAGGTATAAAAGTTCCCAGCTCACAGAGAATATAAAGCAGCATAAGTGAGTAAATCTACATAACATTTTCATATGTGAAGACTGTTAAATAGCAGAGGGAAAAATTCTGTGTCTGTCATCATTACAAGTTCCATGCCTGTTATTACAACCTCAGCTGCAAAAAACCCCAAATAACTTCCTAATCATTCAACATTTTCTCAAATTCTCTTGGCTATTAGACTGGCAATTGATCTGATACCAAAATATCTGGCTACTTGTAGGGAAACATCATGGCACTTCCTCATTTTCTTCCAAAGATTAAGTAGAAAGTTTTTTTCTTAAATGTCTCAAGAAAGATTCTTGCTATTGGACCAGAAAATACTCTTGTAGGAAAGACATAATGGAAAAAGTATTTTGTAGGAGGTAAGAGATGACATAAATTAGGTTATTGTCAATACCCAATTATGAATAAAATAAAATATTTTAAGATTTCAACTTTCATATAACCAAATAGTAAAAAAATGAAAACGCTCCTTCATGAGGGAACTTTGTTTTGGACGTCCTCTAAGTCACTCAAGTATTTAATTTTAACAATTGTTAATGACTCTTTACTACTACTATTTATAATAAATCCCACAAACAGACATCAACACCTCAATATAAACCGATTATGTACAAAATTTCGATTTTTTTCCTCAATGTACAATGAATTTTTGCAAAAAATTCAAGACTCAAAACCCAATTTCTGTTCAGCTTTTCTATTTGTTTTGTACAGTCGAGGGCAATATATGGCACTTTGCTTTTGCTACAGAGACAATAATACTTTATTTCAATGTTTTACTGCAGTGGAATCCTCCTGACATGTTATTTGATTAGTAAGGAAAGTGGAAGAGAGCTCTAAAGTGGGAATAGGTTGAAAACCTTATCAGGCAGTGGTTAGAATGGATAAATGACAGCAAGTATCAAAGGTCATTCATCTTCCCAGACAATGCAAATCCAAAGGTCATTTCACCTGAAAAAAGTCAGATTCTGAATACTATATCTTAAAGGAAAAAAGTGCAATTTAAACAGTATATGAGATAACTAGACTTCAGAAAATGAAACAAAGAAGTGGTTTTAAAGTTTGAAAGCAATTCAAATTTAATTTGAAATGGACTCAGAGCCTTTTAAATTTTATCATTACACGTTCTTTTAATGTGTAAGAATCCCTTTGAGGACTGGTTTAATCTGCATAAGTACATTATGTGCTTTCACGAGTTTTCCGTAATTTGCACTCCAAATGCTTCAAAATCCTGATTTCAAGGGTCTTTTGGGGTGAGTTTTTAGGGTTGTGGGGTTTTTTTAAAAAGCCATGTTACAGTTATGAAATGTAATGAAGAAATTTCTCACGGGCAAAATGATGAAGGGCAATTAGGACACCAGAAATTGAATCAGCATAGGAAGTTAAATGTCGAAGGCCTAGGATTCAAAAATGCATTAGAAAATAGTTAAGTTCCAAATACACTTACAATTATATTTTTAATTATAAACTTCTCAGATTTTCATATTGTCCTCTACCAATGTCATTGTTGAGGCAATCCTATCCACAATATCTGGTCTAAATTCCATTTTGTCTTCCACTCTACTAATACAAAATGCTAGCTCTATTACTCTAAGTACAGTGATGTACATTTCTACAGTAACACAAACTGTCTCTAAGAGAAGGAGAAGCAATTATGAAATATTTTCTCATTTACTTTTCTCCTTATAGAAAGCTCCCAGACAATTGGCAGGGATGTAGGATGATGGTGACTTACAGTGCATCGGCCGCTCCACTGATCATGCCAGTATGATTCAAGACTTTTGGTGTCAAGCCCAGCAATTCAACTTGGGTAATTAACTCTGCTCCCACAGATGTTTAGGGTGCCTGTGGGTTAATTAACTTGGGGTAGCATTCATCAGGTTAACACCTGCAAAGAGTAATCTGCCTACATTGACATTCACTAAGCGTTATTGTGACACCTCTAAGAGACTCTGAAAAGAGCTTCTTGAAACTGTTGGAAAAGGCATTCTTTCTAAATACAGCTTTGTTCATTTAAAAAAAAGTTCAGGTTATGCAATGATTCTTTCTTATTGTTTTTGACTGAAATCAGGGAAATTTCACTTAACAATGAGAATTTTGGTCCAAATATCCAAAATTACAGAGCAACCTGAATCACTAGACCCCAAACTGCCTCAGCTACTGCACCTATGCAGGATGTTGTTCAGACTATTACCTGAAAGGCTGGGTAGATTTTTTTTTTTTAACTCAAATTTCGATCTGTTTTCATGTTTATGCTTGGAGATATTAAAATCTTTTTCAAACACCCCTCTCTCAACCGCTTTTGCAGTTTATAAATGCAGGTGTTGGCAGTGACTCCACATTGCATATTTTCTATCTACTCCTGGAATTCAAACCATCTCTCAGAAATGATTGGGGGCTTGTCAGTACATGCACTGTTTGCTCCCTAGGAGCAGCAAAGACACAATGTGGCCATTAATTGTATTTTACAATCCCAGGAGGAAAGAAGAAAAATAGGCACTAAGAAAGACTGACATGTAGAGTGGGATTTGCTTAGACTATTTTTCCCCCTCTTAAAAAGTACTGAGTTATTGATGCTATGCTATAAAAAAATCAATTTGACTGTAAAAGTCTACCCCTTACCAAGGATGACTGAATGAAAAAAATAGTGGAATAAAACACCAAATAACAGACTGGTATTCAAGTACTTACTGAGTTCATTTATGTCTTTTCATTTCTAAGAGCTACTTAGTTTCCTAACCCTAAGCAAAGAACTTCTCTAGAAAACAGGAAAAAACCCAATCCATATACATTTTCTCCAAGAGATATTTTAAAAGGTATTCCACCTCTCCTTTGGCTTTGAAGAGCTTCTTTCAACTGCACCATGCATGATTTCCTATTAAGACTTCTAAGAAAACTGTACAGACGTATTTAGTGATTTTTTTTTGCAACATTAAAACATAAACATAAACATGACATCAGTCAAGTGATTCAAAAGCCCTGAAAATTCTTCTTCAGGCCAACAAGTAATAGTAAACATAAGTAAAAATTAATAGATGCAGATGCTTAAAGTTTTCTATTTCTGCCTGCCATGCTAGAGATATTTTAAGGCATCTCAAAAAAGTAGTGAACGAGTTACAAACTCGACAATATAAATCCTCAGGTTATGAGTGATGTGGCTACCAGATTGAATAGCTTTGCCTACTGCTTGCCAAAGCATTTAACGCCACTGCAATTAAGAGAGATTTCTTTGGAGCATTTCTCCTATGATCTCCATCAAGACATTACTGCCTTAAGGAGAGAGGAGGCTGTGGCTTCCCCAGGCTCTGGTTCACTCACATCCTTGCTATGCCACATGCAAACACACCAGGTGTACTCAAGGAGCAATAGGCTGACATCTGTCTGCTGTCCAACCCCTTTGGCTGAGCTCCCCTGAACCGTGCTGAGGCTGTCAGAGCTGCTGCACACACCTACTGGGCTGCACAAAACCTGATGCCATTCAAGCATTTCCTGATGTCACAGCTGAACCATTCAGCACAGGACACACGAAAATCTGGTGTTCACGCCAGTTTGGAGACAGCTTCAACAAATGCTATAGGCATATTTGCTATGTCTAATCACCCTTAGGAAGAAATTAGCTGGCAGTTAAGCAAACTAATGCAGTGTCCTTTATTTGATCTTCAGCTTTCTGGAGGTAACAGAAAATCAATTAAGCTGCAGTGCAGCAAATATAGGCCTGAGCATAAATGTTCCTTGCCATAACAGAAATCACTCATCAAGAACACTTCGTTGTTTCAGCATCCTGTAACAATACATTATCAAGTATTTAATGCAATTTTACTTCATTCACATAAATTCATTCATTTAATTCATTCACATCAAAGGGAGCTGCTCTCCATTCCACTATTCATGACATCTCTCTCTGAATACCTGTGAAAAGTATCAGGATCATAAGTTAAACATTCAGCATGGTTTATCTTAAGCCAGCTCTGCTGACATCCATTTTTGTAGTGATTTAAGTGATACAAAACCTATTTTTTAGGAAAAAAAATGTTCTCAGCCTGTCAGAGTCAATGTTATGTTCTCAGTACAGATTTGTATGTGCTTTTCAAGGCAATCTTATAAAAAGCAAATCACACGTGTGGAAAAGTTTAGAGACTCCATGGATCCCAAATTCAGTGGATGAGATCTTCACAAAGCAATTCAAATCCTTGCTGTGAATCTTAGAGAAAGAATGAACATTAAGAGCTCCCACACTTGTCATGGATCTCCACTGCCCATCCCATCCTCTAACATGTCAGCTACTGAGCTGAAACACAGAAGAGAGAATATCGAGATTACATTCTCCACTTTGTAAGCAGAACCTAACATAAAAATTAGAAATGGCTTTTGAAAAACTCCAAAATAAGTTCACTCAACATGTCTGATTTCTACATCCCCTCCAAATAATAACACATCCAGATGAAACTGAGTACTGTTTAATTTAATGCAAATTCTTCATCTGGGGGGAAGTAAACTAGGCACTGAAAAGTAATAGATCCAAAATAGCCCAGTTGCAGTCCAAACAAATAAAGAAAGCCACAAATATTGAAACCACAGAATTCGGTCTTCTCTAGTTATTTAAATATTGTTTTGATAAAATTTTGCATGAGCATGGCAGAATCTAATATTAATATTTAACACTAAATTTCACAAGCATTTAGGGATTCATTGTGTCTTTAGAATTCTCACCGTCACAGAAAATCCAATATAAAAATTTTCGGGCTCTTCAAAGACTGTAAATAGCATGATTCATTTTTGTTGCTGCAATTTTGCTGTCAAGTCTTTTGGGTTTTAGTCTCTAAAAGTCAGTATCTGAAATTTTAAACCCCTCAAGCTTCAATTGCATTGTGGCTTTTCCTACAGAACCTTGACTTAAGTATTAGAAAATTACAGCATCTTTCAATTACAGTAGAATTTTTTTAAAAATCTAATGAATTGAGCATCAATTAAGAGCAAATCTCTATTTTCACTGTAAAGCCAGTGCCAGAAATCTTCACACTAAAAAGTGATCTGAAAGCAACTATTAAAAGGATTTTAATGCAACCTAATATCATCTACAATTCAATTTACAAAATTAGTTACATTTTAGTAAACAACCCTTTAGACAAGCAATATCCTTGTAGCAATTTTGAGTTGAAGTTCTAATTAAGCCTAATTTATTTCAAAGGGTTTACAGTTATAAATATAGATTTACAATATTGTAATATCTTAGTATATGTTTCTGACTGAATTTATTTCTTGTTTAATATGAGCCTACTCTTTAAAGCACAAGTTCCAGAAGTCGCACAGTTCTTAGTGTTTCTGCATAGTCACCCTTAGAAACAAATTTGATAACAATTCATGAATTATTATATAGCGTGGTGTCATGGTTTAACCAAGCCTCACACAGCTGCTCGCTCACTCCCCCACCAGCAGGACTGAGGAGAGAACTAGAAAGGTAAAAGTTGGAAAACTCATGAGTTGATATAAAGACAGTTTCAAAGGGAAAGTAAATTTGTACACAGAAGCAAAGTAAAACAGGTAATTGAGTCACCACTTTCCAAGGGCAGACATGTTCAGCCATTTCCAGGAGAGCAGGGTCCCATCACACATGATGGTGATTTGGGAAGACAAATGTTATTGCTCCAAACATCTCCCCCTCCTCCTTCTTTCCCCACTCAATATACTGAGCATGATGCCATGTGGTCTGGAATATGCCTTCAGAAAGTTTGGGTCATCTGTCCCAGATGTCTTCTCCCAAGCCAGCAGGGCACACCAAAAGCAGAAAAGCCCTTGGGTCTACACAAACCCTGCTCAGCAATGACGAAAAGATTTCTGTATTATCAGACGTGTTCAGCACAAGTCCAAAACACAGCCCCATACCAGCCACTCAGAAGAAAATTAACTCTGCCCCAGCTGAAAACAGTGCATGTAGTTAGATTTATATAAGGAGACACATTTAGGAATGATCCAATCATTGGTATAAGTCTCAGTCTTTCAGGATGTTTCAGGTGAGTGCAAACACAAACAACAGAACTGTAACACTTTTCTAAGCAGAGAATATTCCACACTCCACTAGATATTCCACTAGAGATATGCTCCTAACGCATAGGAAAAAGTAAAAATAAGAAGAAAATGGTCTTCCAGACTCAACAGTGATATATAACAATTCCAACTCAACAGCTGTTAGTCCTTATTCTGGTTTTGAAAAGCTCATAGCAGGTGTTATATTTCACAGATTAGTATACTAATGAAAGTATTATACTCACTGAAAAAAAGTGTAAATTTATTTAGTAGAAGTAGCAAAGATCAGTATTTAAAAAAAAGGTGGTTTTATTTTCAATTCTCATATCTAAGGATTTCTTGCATGCATTTCCTTTCTTAGTTTTTTATCTTAGCCACTGATGTAAAAGTTATGATATGTAAATGAGACATTCCAGACAATGTAGGGATAATAATTTTTAAAATCAATAATAAAAAATATTTTCCACATCATCTAACGTGTTATACAGTAAAATTGGTATAGGAAAAAATATTTTTTGTTACTTTTTTTTGTTTCTAAATCGCCTCATTATTTATTATCTTCACAGAGGCAGGATGACTTGCTTCCTCTGTAAGATCTTTTGAGCTTTATGTTTTCCCTTGCAAACATCTGAATTTTTTTTATCTTCCAAATGTAACTCTTGAAAGCATGGAGAATGGATGTATTTGTCAGAACATTTATCCTAAGGTGAGCAGCTCCATTTCAAATCTTTTTTCACCTGAAATACTTCACGCCTTTGACAACACTTCCCTAAATATCAACTAATTTGAGCCAGAATCACGCTCCATTGCCCTTGGGGAAATGTAGCAACTGTGCAGAAAAGAGCACAAGCTTCAGTGCATCATGGAAAAAAGAGGAGGATGGCTGTGAAGACATAGGAGCTGAGCAGGTAATGTTAATATCTTATATACCCAGGAGTAAAGTTGTTGACTCCAGAACTTTCACTTATTCTCAACAATTTACCTGATTTACCAGTGGCTTAAGAAGCAAGCAGCTGCCACTTTCAAAATGTGAGAGCTCGTTAAACAAGATGTGAAGTTTTTAGCTTATGGGACGTGGGATGGAAAAAGGAAAATGTTTGTTCTTTCCTCCCTCATTCAAAAGGATTTCTTGGGAATCTGGAGAGGTCCCAGTTGACTGGAAGCTGAATAACATCCCAATTTTCAAAGGGGCAAGAAGGATGACCCTGGAAACTATAGGCCTGTCAGTCTCATTTCAGTGGCTGTTTAAGTCATGGAGAAGATTATTCTGGTGGATATTGAGAAACATCTGAAGGAAAACACAGCCAGTATAGCTTCACAAGGAGAAAGTCTTGCTTGTCAAATTTGATTTACTCTTCTGACAAGGTAATTTACCTAGTTGACCAAGGGAAGCCAGTTGATGCAATCTGTTTGGATTTCAGGAAAGATTTTGGTACCATCTCTCACAGGATATTTCAGGACAAAATGTCCAGGCCATAGATGTATAAGCACAGCATGTGATGGGTGAGCAAGTCGATCATGGGTCAGGCATGAAGGTTACAGTGAATGGGGTGACATCAGACTGATCTGTCACTAGTGGGGCTCTGCAGGGCTCCGTCCTCAGCCCTGTTCTCTTCAACATCTTCATTAAGGACTTTGATGAAGGACTCCAAGGAATACTAAGCAAGATTTCAGATGATACAAAAATGGAAGCTGTTGACTCCCTTGAAGGCAGAGAGGCCCTCCAGAGAAACCTCAACATAATAGAAGGCTGGGCAATCACCAACAGTATGAAGTTAAACAAGGGCAAGTGCCAAATTCTGCACCTGGGATGAGCAACCCTGGATTTACAGACTGGGGAATGAGAGGCTGGAAAGCAGTGCCACAGAAAGGGTCCTGGGGGTCCTGGTCAGTGGCAAGCTGAACACGAGTCGTTGTGCCCTGGCAGCCAGGAGGGCCAGCCCTGCCCTGGGGGGCATCAGGCACAGCATCACAGCCAGGCAAGGGAGGGGATTGTCCTGCTCTGCTCTGAGCTGGGGCAGCCTCACCTCCAGTGCTGGGGGCAGGTTTGGGTATATGAAAGACATTAAACTATTAGAGAGCATCCAAAGGATAATAAAAATGCAGAAGAGCTTTGAGGGGAAGCCACATGAGAAGTGCCTGAGGTCACTTGTTCTCTTCAGCCCAGAGGAGAGGAGACTGAGGGGAGACCCCATTGAAGTGTACAGCTTCTTCATGAGGGGAAGAGGAGGGAGAGACACTGATTTCTCTGAACACCCGTGATAGGACCCGAGGAAATACCTAGAACTTTTAGCAGAGGAGATTTAGGTTGGATTATTAGGAAAAGGTTCTTTCCCCAGAGTCTGGGTGCTGGAGCAGGCTCCCCAGGGAAGTGGTCACAGCACCAAGCCTGACAGAGTTCAAGAAGTGTTTGGACAGTGCTCCCAGGAACATGGTGTCACCCTTGGGGCGTGTCCTGTGTAGGGCCAGGAGGTGGACTCAATTCCTGTGAGTGACTTTCATCTCGGAATAATCTGTGATTCTGTGAATTGCAGCTATTTAGTCTTGGCAATGATTGAAATTCCTGATATTTATGTGAGTAGAATTAAGAACAAATAAAACCCAAACAAACAAACAAATAAAAAAGTACAATATAAATTTCATTTTTCATTAAAAACTACCGTGTTCAAAAAGTACCGTGTTGTGTCACTGCTTCATATTATCACCATCAACAAAGTTTTCATTTGCTGGGACTATTCTGATTAACAAAGAAATAGGCAGAAGAGCATTGTTACTGGTGTCATTTTTTCTATTAAACTGAAGAGTACAGTTTCCATATTATTGTAATACAATTTCATACATACATCAATATTTGTATTGCCTGTGCAAAGCACATTTAGTTCATTCCTGGCCAGTCATTCTTCTACATTGCAGGAGCCCATTGTATCACTTTTCTGCAAAATAAGATAAATCAGAAAAGACCACATGCCATGTAGTCTTTTGTACTGGATCAAAAAGTGTCAACTAATAGGTACAAACCAGGAAGATTTCACTCATTTTTCTTATTAAGGGAAGTTAAGAATAACTATTCATCATCATAGCTGTATGTTCAGCTGTATCCTAGTGTATTATATATCTAGTTCCTGACTGAGCTAACTGAACCTCAATGCAATCAACAAGACATATGGAGGAAAGACTGAACAGTGTTTCAGCAATCCATCATGATTCTGCAGGTCCTGCTGAATCACAAAAAGCAAAGAGCTCAGAATCTTGAACACCCGATGCTGTGGGAGGACAAAAGTACTTTCGCTGTTAAGTGCTGTTTTCTATTTAGAAATAGAAGTGAACCCACAGTCTACCATGTTCATTTCAAACTACAGAAGCAGAAGATTCTGGAATAATTTGATACTTCTCCTATTGCACTTCAAATGGTCAGAAGAAGCAAAAGCATATTTTTACAGTCAGTTATGAACAGGACACTGCATAGTATATGCTGTCCCTAGGACTGAAAAACCAAGCAACAAAACAAATACACTTTTAGGTAGAATTCAATCTGCCACCTCACCTCCAATTTCATTGCTTTTATAGATCTTTCTTGGGAAAGCAACATGCCTTATGGTTTTGGGGAAAATCATAACCCCTACAACATGTACAGCTGCAGTGCAGCACATACTGTGATGTTAATTAGAAACTTCCTGAATGCCAAGAAGAAAGAGATTCTAAATATAACCAGCTCTGCAGATTATACAGAACCTCTTTTGTCTCTGCACACCTGCATAGCCAGCCAGTATTTTATCTTGGCAGGGCATCTCAGACTGGTATGTACAGCCTCATGATAAGTGATAACATTTTAAATAAAGCAACATTAAGAAATCAAAGGACAACAACAAGATCCAACAAAGTTGTTAATATGCTTAATGCCTAATACTCACTGGCACCTATGATGTGATTGGTCTTCTCAACTTGTTATCCTGAGATACATCTCCCCATCCCTGAAATAAGAAGCAAGAATCCCCAAGGCAGCCATAGAGACATTCATAACCCTCTACTTTACCAAAAAGCAGCAAATTTATTATTTAGGGCCTCATAACTCTTTCAACATGCTAATGAGACTGTACCAGAGCCCAAGGAATTAATATCTTAACATAATTAAGCATTTCTGTGACTCACACAGACCACATGAGCACAGAGATGACACATCCTTCTCACAAACTAAGGAGAAAAGAAAATTTGAACACACCAGGGAATTTTTTTTTTTTTTTAATTGATCCAGCAATTCCAAATCCTTTTCCTCCCAAATGCCGACTGGAAAATGATCTCAAGAAGTAGCTATTGAGTGTTGGAAATATTCAGAAAAGTCACCAACTATGATAATACAGCCAAATCTTACTGGTACTAAATATTGACATCAAGAAATGTTTACATGAGAAGAAAAAGTTTTCACACTTTTTCTTTCTCTAGTCCTGTGCTTCCTGGAGAATCCTCCAGTAAGTCAAATAAGTAAAAGCAAAAAACAGGAGTTGAATTAGTCTTTTCAATTTATTATGATGTCTAAGAAAGAAAGAACTGCACCTTACTATGTGTCCCTTTAGGAGCTTGTAGGGCTAGTGACTGGAAACATTAATGTTTAGGGAGGGATTGCTTACAAAAGTGGCAGTAAAAATTTGCAGCTTTCTGGTTTTCAGTGTACTTCAGCAAATAATTACTCTTCGAAAGGTTCTAAAGTCTGGCTTTTAGCGCATATAAATATTTGTTAATGATTTTGGTTTTCAGACAAAACTCTCATTAGCACTCTTCGTTTCCTGTCAAAGTAGAACTATTTGTCATAGTAACATCATGCATTACTATTGTGATATCACCAATTTAAAGCAAATTTAGAAATGAATGCGAGAACAAGACAAAAATTTTAGAAAAAGCAAGTCTACTAAAATGGCAGTAAATTGAAAGAATTTATTTAAGAATTTAAGGGACATAGGTCTAATTAACATTGAAAACATTTGGCAAATCATACAGCCAACAGGGTTTTTCTGCCTCTGAAAGGAAAAAGCAGCCTGATGGAAGTCATGCTGCCACCATCCTTAGAAATGGCTGTGCTGGTTCTGGCTAGGATAGTTTTATTCCTAGCAGTGACTACAGTGATGCGTTTTGGAGTCAGGATGAGAATAATTCTCATTACTGCTGAGCAGTGCTCACACAGAGGGTTTTTTTTGCTCCTTGCCCCACCAGTGAGCTGGCTCAAGGTGCACACGGGGTTGGGAGGGGACACAGCCAGGACAGCTGACCCTGACTGACCATGACCATACAGACATATGATGTCATGCTCAGCATATAGAGCTGGGGAGGAGGGAGAAAATTAAAGATGTTCAGAGGATGGTGTTTTTCTTTCCAAGTCACCATTATGGGTGATGGAGCCCTGCTTTCCAGGAAATGACTGAACACCTGCCTGTCATGGGAAGTAGTGAATGAATTTCTTGTTTTTCCTTGCTTGTGTATGGCCTTTGCTTTCTATATTAAACTGCCTTGATCTCAAGCCACAAACTTTCTCAACTTTACTCTTACAATTCTCTCCCTGACAGGGATAGGTTATTTTCTAATAAGTTCTTCTGTGTGGGATGTCTGAAAAGGCAAAGGACTTTGCCGTTTTTTACATGGGGCAGCAAATATTTTCTTCAAGCTTAACAAATTATTATAGCTATGTCTGTGGTAGGAACATATTATTGTTATTTTATGTTTAGGCAAGCTCAATCATTACTGCCACTGTACTTTGCAAAAATACACAGACCAACCTGTATATTCAAGAACAAAAATTTTTAGGGATCCAATTCCTTAAAAGAGATTTACAAAGTCATTAATAATTAATATTTGAGTCCACTTATAGTAAATGTATTGCTACTTAATAGCATTCCAATTGTGTAATTCTTAGGAAAATTAGCAATATATATATAACTAATTATAAGCTAATATTTGAAGGTGAGAAGCATACACTATTCTTCTAAGCAAATGAAATTATGGATTCAGATAAATTATGGATTCAGATGCTGACAGGTGACCAAGAAATGACGAAAATATGTTATAGTCTCAGTTGTTAGTTTTAGGTTTTTTCAGTTATTTCTTTACAGAATTAGAAAAGAAGACAAAATATTAAAAAAAATCTAAAAAATCTACATCTCAAAATTTCAATGAAAGGTTGAGGGAATTTTTTTCCTTGGCCATTGTTTTTTTGGTTGGTTGGTTTTCTCTGTTGTGGTTTGGGTTTTTTCCTCCATCTGGCTTGCTTTAAATACACCGGCAGAATCATTCTACTGAGAGAGACAAGACTCATGTGCTATTTTTTAATATTCTTTAAGTGACATTTTAATTCCAAATTTTTTTCCTATCACTACCCATTTATGAGGTGTTTTTCTATTCACTCACAAACGGCAGGAAGGAGGTTTTTTCTGCAATGGGAAATGAAGTGTGTATCAATAACAAAGCTAAGAATACCAAAAAATGTTTCCAAGACTTAGGTAGAAACAGGAGAAAGCAAAAAAAAAAAAAAAAAAAATGCAGTAGAATGGAACTCTGAAGAGGGACACTGAGTTAGAGAAAAGAATCAGGAAAAAAACATCTTCAGGCAAAACTACTTGTAAGTATAAACACGCACTGCAGGCCCTCAATGGGGACATTTAATTAAATGAGGTATAGATACCACATTACCAATTTCAACACTTCACCCAGTGGCTCTGGTTCAAGATTTAAATTATTTCCAAAAATGCACAGCTTAAAGAAGAAAGTACTTTTGAAATTATATTTATTGTAATTTTGTTTTACTTTAAGAATTATAATTATTTTTCCCAGTTTTAAAATTATTAATAATTTCTTTACATTCTGCTATCATTGACATTGGTGTGATTTCACAAATAAATAAGTGAATGGAAAATCCATGTTAAACAAGTTTAATGAGGCACAGCTAGAGTAAATGGGTATTGTCTCACTAGTTTCTATAATATTTCCTGATATCAGTGGATCCCTAATAATAGACATTTTCAGACAATCTGATTTTGGTGGGGGTTTTTAAGCAGAGATGTTAGCTATCTAGAAATAATGAAAAGGAAAAGAAAAATGTTATCTTACCAGTGCAGAAGAAATATGTCAGCACATTAGAACAAGAGTAATGAAAAGCATGAAAAAAATATATTAGAAATTACCAGAAATTGTTGGCCAAATAGACAACAGAAAACTTTTAATGTAAAATATAAATTATTTATAAATTAAAAATTTCATTGATGGACCTATAAGAATCTATTACATTACATGTGCTGCATTAGAGCTATATAATCACTAACTTTCTCCTTACTTCTCTTTCAGATCTGAATCCCAGTAAAGTGAAGAGAGGAAGTGAGAAAGCAAAACTGAGATGATGATAAGTAAACCCCTAAGGAAAGCAACTATCAGACCAGGAAATAAGACCTTATAAAATGATTAAAACACACATGATTGATCAGACAGTTCCAAGTAACTTTTAGAAGTTCATTAGAGATCAAAAGAAATTCAATGAAGATACAGTTTTCAAAACACGACATGCCGTATTGAAGATAATTCGTAAAACCAGTATAGCCACTATGCAAGAAATTATAATGCTACAAACAAGTTTTTAAACATCACCACTTTGTTTAGGATTGAATTCCTTTGCAGTAGGATGTAAGAGCCTGATGGAGAGATGGAGGCTTCAGCCAGCTCCTAAAATGTTGTTTATTGCATAGACGAGGTTACAGCAGCTGAGGGTCGTGGGTGAGCCTATAGCTGCTGGCTATAGGCAAGCTGTGTGTCCTGAAGCCCCTCTAATTCTGGTTACAATGCATTATATACTTTTCTTTACAGAGCATCTTAATACATGACTATCAATCAATACTTTTACTATTACCTATAGCCTATCCTAACTGCTAACATTACCATATTCATGTTACTATTTCCAATTACAAAAGGTTGGTATGCTACAGTTTAAACTAAAAGTTGTTTTTCAGTTGTCTTGCAGTGGAAAATTCTGAGATCTTTTCTCTGCTTGCAACATTGGCTTTCTAGCTTGCCTGTGAAAATCCTTTTGTTTGGTAAAAACATATTTTGTTTGAGGCAGATTTATCCTTTGCTCTAAGCCATAAAAGCCCCTTCCAACTCACTTGCACTTTGCCTTCTAGTTACCCAGTAAGACTGGCTCAGCAATTCTTTTCTTCTATATCAAAACTTGCTATCATTTCTATTCCTTCAGATTCTACATTCAAAGATCTTTCTGTTACACATACATATCTGTGAGACCTTCCTCTCAAATCCTTATCTTTCCCAACAGCAGGATATCCATGAGGAAATGGGATGAAGCTGTGTCTTAAGTTGCAATACAGGATGTGACCAAAAGTATGTATTCTATCACCATCTGTTGAAATCAGATGGGGCAGTTATCCTTATCTCTGTGGGAGATATCCTTTGCTAATGGGCCATCTGTTAAAACCAGGTGGGGCAGTCACCTTTATCTTCTCCACAATCCATCCTTCCTCCAGGAAGATATCGTCTGTTAAAGGGCCATTGAGTCCCACTGAATGACTGATAAGATTACATCATCCCATTGGGAGATGCTCCAGCTAGGGGAGGAGCCAAGCCTTTCCTACCTAGATAAAAACTGAGATCTGGAACAACAAGGCAGCCCTTTTCCACTGGATTCCAGAGGAAAAACTGGACCTTTTCCACATCATTGCTCTACCTTCTGAGGGAAACTGCACCTTCTACAGGAGCACTGCTTCAACTGAACCCCATCTGTCATCCAGGAGGACTGCAGCCACCATTTCATGAGACTGCTACCAACACCCTGACTGACAGGGTGTCAGGTTGTATTCTGACTCTGTCAGTGTTTTTGGGTTTGTTCTTTGTAATACTGTATTTCTATTTTAATTTTCCTAGTAAAGAACTATTATTCCTATTCCCCTATCTTTGCCTGAGAGCCTCTTATTTTCAAAATTATAATAATTTGGAGGGCAGGCATTCTCCATTTTAAAAAGAGGTTCCTGCCTTTCTTGGCAGACACCTGTCTTTCAAACCAAGACAAGATATATCAGAGAAAGTTCAGAATGGACTTTAGGAAAAGGTTCTTCACAAGAAGTTGCTCAGTCACTGGAATCAGCTCCCTAGGAAAGTGATTGTGGCATCAAGTCTATCAGATTTCAAGGAGTGTCCAAATGCTGTTCTTAGCCCTATGGTTTAGTTTTACACAGTCCTGTGAGGACTGAACTGGAAGTCCAACTGGTACTTGGACTTAATGATCTTTATGCATCACTTTCAACTAGAGAAATTCTATGACTCTATATCAGTGGCCTTGTAAAAAAGGTTCCAGAGAGAGAAAGGTATGAAGAGTTAAATATTTTGAAGAGCAAAATAATTTCTTTTTGCCATTTTCATAAGAAAATGTATGAATTGTCATACTGTAGTGCATTTGAACAAAATATTTTTCAACATACCAGTTATTGATAGGGATTCTTTGGCCTTTGTTTAAAAGCACATGAATTTTCTATGCAATACACAGTTGAAGAGAAACTGTCCACAAAATGGTCTCAGCCACATTTTCATGCTAGTGTCAAAGTCCTGGCAGCTCTCTGCAACAAATACTGTGCAGCATGTAGGATAATCCACTTGAAAAAAACAATTTGAAAAACAGCACTCAGAAGAAAGCAGGCAGAATAGGTTGCACAAAGAAAAGTGCTCTTTATTTAGATAACCCTTTGTTATCTAAAACTAAAACTGCATATGGCATCTTTAGCTATATTATATGCAGCTCTAAGTCTTTCTACCAAAACTCTTACTTGCAAAGCAAATAGACCTGTACATTAATTACCCAATCTTCTATTCAGGTTTCTGGAAAGAGAGTGGAAGCAGAGGCAGTCAGGAAGAAGGAACAATAAGAAAGCTACAAATAATTTTTTTTTTGCTGGTGGTAATGAGATGTGGGATCCAGATAAATTCAGATGTTCTTAGTGAATCAAACCAAAAGACAAACAAATTCAATATCCTCCATGGTAGGATTTCTGGACCAGGTAAAAACATTGCCAGAAATCAAGTTGCATGACATGAACTGATGGAGGCCATCCCCACCCAAGAGAGTAGCACAGAACATGCTAATGTTGTAACCCTGCACTTCTCTGAGATGCTGAAAATGCCTTGCATACTCAAAGTTGTGTAGTTTTATTAGCACAGTGCTTTACCTGAACAACACTCTTAATGACTCAGCAGGCTAATGAACCAGGCAGAATGCCACACTAGCATGACCAGACTGCTCCTGGTACTAAAACAAGCTGGATCCAAGCTTGCTATGCTGTCTCCAGCTGGCACTGCCTTGTGATGTGTAGTTGGACTTGAATGGCATGAAAGATTAAAATAAAATTTACAAAACATATTATCTCCTGTTTATGTTTCAGGTACCTGAACTAGGTAAAGAATGCCTGCCAAACCATATAAAAATATTTTGAAAAAGTGAAACCACAAGTGCAAAGATAAACTAATTTACAGAGTTTAAAAACAACTATAATGTAATGTTAAAAAAGCAAAATTACTATCATTGCTGAAAACAAAAAAAACCTAATCTTTCTTAGGGGTAAACTGGATAAGCCACTGCTTTTTCTTCTTTCATCTCTTGTGCTGCCCATCTTTCCTTTCACTCCTCCTAGTCATATCAAGGGAGGGGGTTATTATTATAATTGCAGGAGGAAGAACAATGCTTTTCAATTTTGCTTCTGCAATCATTCACTGAAACATTTATTGATTGAAAAAGCCCCATGAGAATTCTGATTATCCTAACATTTTCTCTGGAAGTGAAAGAAACAGGCTTTCTTATTTCATTTTATGCAAAATTACAGTAATTGGTATCTGACCTTTTTGGAATAGACCGTTAAGCTTTACACTGCTAGATTTTTTTCATCGATTCAATTATTTAAATTATGGCTATCTCAAAAGGAGCAACAGGGTGCAAACAAGAATAGAATATTTAAATGAAACTGAAAGCTGATTCTCCACCACTACCCCATTAATACAAAACATGCTATTAGCTGAAAATCCAACGTCTGGAGGCTTCTAACACTTGGATTAAAATTCAGTTTTTAAATAATCAAACCAAACCAGAACAAACAAAGACAAATGACATTTCTGAGAATTAAAAAATAAAAATTAAAAAAAGGCTAAATGAAAATACAAGGATAGATAAAATAAAAATCTTAAACACTATGTGAAAATGTATATTGGAGAAGTAAGTCATTCTTGACTGGTCTAAAATAAGTTACTCATTCTGACCACATATCTTTATAAAAACCAAAAGATAGAAAAAGAGAGGACAGCTCAGCAAATTGCCTGCAAGGTCAAATGCTTTCCAAAGCAATCACCTCTAAAAAGTCACCATTCTCAACTGGTATCATAGAAACAGTATACTTCTTCCCTAACCAAGACAGGAGAAAGGCTACTGACTTGTCATTCATGTGGTAAATCCATCCAAAGCCAACCTGGGTACAATTCTGTAGGAGTTAGTTTAAAGGCAAACTGAGATTAAACCATTACTGAAAACTATTTAAGTATATCTTCTGACCTCAAGTGGTTAAAAAATACTAGGATTCAAATATATAATTTTCAGAAATAAAGATATATTAGATTCAAGATAGGATAATTTAAATATTATCAAGTGGAAGATAGACACTCATCATAAATTAGTACTTTCAGTCCCTTCAGACAGTCTCTTCTGGTTTGATGTACTGTCATGGAGTTTCTACTCATATCTGGCAAGACTTCCACTCCCTCAAATAAGCCCTTCTTCAGTTTCTATGTGCTGAAAAGGCAACCATCCTCCTTGGGAAAGGACAGGTAACCAGTGTCAGCTTCCTGAAAGTAAAGTATAACTAATGCACAAAAGGTGTATTTAGGGAAAATGCCCCCAAGACAACATTCATGTTGTTATCAATCTACAGTGCAGGGCTTGACATAGTTATTTCCTAAAGTCAGGAACAATTTGGTTTCCCAGCTCCTGAGAGTTTCTCATTTCCATTAGAATCCAATATATGAGTCCTCATTTTCCCAAAAATAAATCTGCACTTTCCTTAGGAAAAGGGTATAACACATCTGGAGACCATTTTCCCACAAGCTTAAGCATGTGTTCAGAAGAAAAAGTGTTTTTATTAATATTTTGATGTCATTAACTGCAATTTCTCTAACCAGAAGTACCACCCTTCCACCTTTACTTTTCTCACTCTTCCCTCCTGCCCAGCAAGTAGCCTGTGGGTGGGCAAGAGATTGGGAGGGAACATAAACACGGCAGCTGACCTGGTTTAGCCAAAGGGATATTCCACACATCATTCTCAGGAATTAAAAACACCCAAAAATCCAGCAGGGATTGTCTCCCAGAGTGGCTGCTACTTAGACTGGCTGGGCATTGGTCTGCCTGTGGGAGATGGAGAGGGATTGCTTTAGTATCAGTTGTTCTTTTTCTTTCCTTTTTAGATTCAACTGTTCTTACCCTGACCCAAAAATTTTCTTGTTTTTGTTCTTCCTATTCTCTTCTCCATCCCAATCTTTGAGGTCCTGAATGCACAGGTGTCAGGGGTGGCTTATCTTCTGTCTGTGGTAACCCTCCGCAGGCTACAAATGAAAATATATTCCTTTAGTTGATTGCGCTGGAAATTATAAAAATAATATAACACTGTTAAAGAACACATATACCACATTCTTGTACTTTACTGTGAGTAATAATATTTTTATTCTTTGCTGAAATACTCTTTTTTTCTACCTCTAATGATATAACTGTAGTAATCATACTATTATAAGAAGCTCCTTCAAGAATTTTAGATAAAGTTGCCATTGTCATTTGGTTTCATAGTTTTGCAATTAAATTTTCAGCGAGAAGTTTTGATAGCACTCATGCAGTGTAATGCTGGCATGTCACAATTTAGATGAAAAATAGTATTTTCCAGCATCACATTAATCACTACTATTCCTGATTGGGCACACCCTTCAAATAATGAAATTGTAGAGGTTACATAAGTCATTTCATTATCTTAAGTTCCTTCATTAACATACATTGAAGCTGCTTAGAAAGAAATATGTGAAGTGCTTGTCTTTCTGCTAAAAGAACGGTGAAAAAATAAAAACACATGCCAAAAATGAGACAGCATTCCGGGATTTTGTTCAGAATGGAAAAAAAAACAACAAGTTTTATCACTTTCACTTATATTCTGCCCTGCAAGAGCTCATTATCAATCTGTGTACAGGTATTCATAATTTACAGCAAATCCCAAAGGAGTTTGCATTCTGTGACACAGCATTACAAATGATATATGAAACCCAGGTGAGACTTGGAGAGACAAACACATTCCATCTGACCAAGTCTGCAGTCTAGTGCAGTGCATTACTCCAGCCTAACAAATACATACCCAATTTAATCACAAAAGCTTGAGTTAAAAAAATTTCCAATTTACATCATAAAAGTTGATTTCTTCTATGAATAATTCAGAACTGTTAATCAGTTGAATCCATGGGACAATTTGATCACCAAATATGTAATTTTGATTTCTAACTTAGAAATTATCAAGTTACTGCATCAAGAAACTATTTTATATATATATATATATAAAATGAATGAGAGTCTGCGACCTTCAGATAAAAAATCAGGTATGTAGTGCTCAAATTTATCTTCTTTAGGACTTACCAGGTGGAGATCTTCTTATCAATGTGAACCATTTCCTTTAAACAATTTTTTTTGCGAAACCTGTGGTAAATGATCTCTGAAATATAAATGCTATATTATTCTTGATAATTTAACTCATATTGCATATGTTTGATAAAAACTAGCTAATTTGAAATACTTTTTGTTATTCAATCAAAATTGTTACCAATATAATAATTCTGAATCAATACTTTTAACTTGACTTTCATAAACTTTGATATCACTATTTAGTCTCTCCCTTATGGACTAACGGGGTGTTTCTTCATGCACTTTTGATTTGTAGTTTCTTCTATGGTTTAGATATTTTTCAATGTTCTGTCACTGTTAATCTTCTCTGAGAGGTTCTTTGAGAAATTAATTTACATTTCTTAAGATCAATTGCTACTCCACTTCAAAACATGTAGTTCAGCTTCATACACAACAAAACTCTTTTCTTGCCCTTCATGGACTGATATTTTGTACCATTTTTATTTTTAGAAGAAAGTCCATGACATTTTATTTAAAATTCTGAGCATTGTGTAATTGCCCAATCAACTGTAATTGTATGTGACAAGTTCTGAGATACTATGTTTTTTGAAATTGTAAAAAAAAACCCTTTAAGGTACTAGCTGAATAAAAATTCTTTTCCTACTGGAAAGATCTATCATGAACTTGAATTTAAATTTTACATTAGTCATATTCACAGTATTTAATTTTTTTACTATTGTTAAAATATCATAATGAAGAAACTCAACTAGCATAACAAAAAATTATTTTATTCCTTCGAGATGCTTGTAATGTTTTGGGTAATTGAATACCATGCTGTTGATTCTCATTATTTATTGAAAGTGCACATTCTCATTAACTTAAATCTTTAAAGACAGTAAATCTAGCCTTGTTTTAATTATATTTTATCCTCAAGAATTTCACAGGAAATTGTTGTTTTGTTGACACATTATTCCCTTGTTCATTCTTTCTAAACAGTGTGTCTAATTTGCCATCTTTTGTGTATCTGGAGTTCATTTTTGCTGCTTATTATTTCAACTAATAAAGCCGAATATAACTTCTAACTTATGCTACAAGTTAAATTTTTTACTTTAAAAAAGAAATCAGTTTCCTTCCTGTGGTATGTCTCCCTGCTTGTCAAATATCACATGACATTATGAGGCTTATTACCATAAGAAACAGCCAATAGTCTAATTTTAAATATCCTGTAATATTTTAAATATTAATGTATCATGAAAATCCAGTAATAATTCTTAAACATTAACAATCACATGTGAATATGTTTATTCCTAAATATAATTTTCTATGTCCTTGATTACTTTTCACTCAATATCTTTGAAAGATAGAACGTTAAGTCCCCCAAATCAGATTGATCCAGATATATAGGTGACAATCAGGACTGAATTTTAAGTGTCAGACTTCAATTTAACTATGTAACTATATCAGATGTATCATAATGTGTCATTTAAAGAGTCTTGTCATATTTATATGCAATTTATATTCTACCCTCAGTTTACTCAAAAGAAGGTCACCTCAGAGAGTATTCTCCTTGTTGTGACAGGAAACTACAAGGCAATCTTCAGTGTGTGAAAAATCATAGCTGTCAAAAGACACCCAAATCAAACCTAACCAGACAAAATAACCCCACAATAAAACCCACTAACCTCCAAAAAAGAGAGGCACAGATTCCCCCAAAACTGAAACACCCTTCAAGACACACTAACATTTTTAAAACTTGGTGCTTTTCACCATCTTTAACCAACAAATGATTGTAATTAGCAGGGAGAAAGAAGCAATGTCTAAGGACACTGTCTCCTACATTTCCTTTCCTTTGACAAATGGTCCTGGTCTCCATTTGTAAGGCACAGAGCTTTTTAATCAGGTGTACATATTTAGCTGGTTAACCTGAGCTTACTGACATGAGTTTCATACAATTTTACATACATACATACAATACAATACAATTTTAGCAGTATGAAGTTCATTACTGAAGTTACTTTGAATTCAAATAGTATGAATAAGGATAGACTAGATTCAGCTGGGAACCTTTTTTTTAAATTTATTTTTAGCTTCCTTTAATTTTGTTTCTAGAAATCCAGACTATTGAATAAGAGGAACTTAAAGACACATTTCTATTGTGCATACGCAGTTGTGTGCATAGGAGCGCCACTTTTTGCACAACAGCAATTCATATATTGCACTAACTCGTTTTAAGCAAGTGGGGTACAGACTTTACTTCTCATAACTCATAGCTCATTAGAGATGTTTCCATCTACACACAGAGCTTGCTTTGCGTTAGTTCAGATAATTACCAGAACAAGAGTAGAATGAAATAGCAAAAGGTTCTTCAGAGGGGAGAAGAAAAAATCATTCTATATAGCATCTCATCATCATGATCATCATCATCATATTTTATCACTTACTTTTTCCTCCAAGTGCCTTGCAAATACTGTTATACTCATTTCACAGGTTAGATCTGAGAAAATGAAAAGAAATATGAGGAGCTAATCAGTACTTATGTCCTGAAAGCATTTTCCCTTAACTGGACCTGAGTAAAATATGAGTAAAATATTCAGAAACTGAAAATTCATAAATTGTTCTTATATTAATCCTATTTCAGTAGAAATATCTATTCTTTCTCAGTTATACCCAGACACAGCAGAAGGACTGCTTTCAGGCTAAACCTTTTAATTTCTTGTCATCAAAACATTAAAATACATAAATGATCAAGGTTAGAAATCTGATTTTAATACATTAGTATCCCATTTAACAAAGTGTGCATGAAGATTTTCTGAAGCAGTAGAAGAGTAATAGAGATCTATTCAAAGAAGTTAATTGAAAAATACCATCTTGAAATGGCCATAGCATTTACTGTCATCTCTGCTTTAAACTACATCACTTACAAATTTACTTAACTTTACATAGGAAAAAGCATAACTCTTCTGATGTTGATTCTATATGATACTTCTTAAATTTATTACCTCTTTCACTAATATTAGAACATTTTATGCTTTCCAAACCAAACTCTGAATTCTTACTCTGTCATTAACTTTGTCTCACTAGATGATGTCTAGCTGCAGAGAATAATACATCTTACACATTTCTTCTTAATGTGACTTCAAATTAATGGAGTGAAAGTAAGAACAAGTACGAAGTTTACCAGAGTATCTTTGCAAAAAAAGTAGAGCTACCTGCAACTATTGTTTCTGCTTGGGGGAAATCATGGTTCTGTTTGCTCTGTATCCAATGGAACTGGTGTTAGAGCAGGCAGTGCAGAATGGCTATTTTGAGCTAGCACCATTATCACTGAAAGTGTTAAAGATCAAACACATTGAAACAGAGCTGTGTGTTGCATGTTCTGTCTAAAGCCTTTGCTGCAAAATCAGAGTGACCACTCTACAGCCCTTTCAGTTTGACAAATGTTGGCAGTGTTCTACCCCTCACAGATATTTTTCTTACTAAAATATATTGGTTAAAAATTCTGTGAAAGCCTTGATTGGTAAGTCTTTCCCTTACCTCCCCAAGTTCCTTCTCCCCTTATTCTTTGCAGTGGTTAGCCGAAGTCCTTGTTCAGTACAGCTCTCATTTTTGTGTTCACTTACATAACTGGTATTTGTGTTTTAAATGAAAGTGCAGCATTACATAGCAACAGCAAAAAGGGAGCTAATTAAATATAAAACTCTGAGGAGACAGCAATTTCATCCCTAGAATCTTCTCAGACATTTTAAAAAAATATGTAAGTATTAGTACAGAATGAATTCTCATGATTCAATAGTAGAAGAGCCAAACCTCCTCGCTTTAATATCTAAATTAGCACTTCTCTTTACAACATAAACACTACTTTTAGAAAAAGTACCAAAAAATGCAAACTTTTCTTTTACCCAGTAATAAAACATAAGTCTTATTGTAAAGTCCTATTTCATACAGCTTTTAAGTAATAATGAAGGAACAATGTCAGGAAGATCCCCTATATGTTAGGAACATCGGTTCAGTGCTAAGAGTAACAAAAGAAAAGCCGAAATTTAGAACAGAGGACGTGGCCTGGCGTCATTATTAGAATAATTTTCTAACTTTCTGTATATATGCTCCGTATACATCAATGTCATCTCCACAAGCCAACATGAGCTGCTTTATTGCAAGAGAGAGAATTCTCTGTATTCAGTTTCAAGAACCAAAACCGATTTCAAGAGAGGTGGCTTCTGTCCTGGGAAATATAACCAGTGGAGTAACCTGTGAAAAAAACTGATTTTGAAATTCAATATTATTATCAGTTACAACCAAATAAGAAACTAAAGAAATAGAGAGACAAACAAACCCAAAATCCCACCAACTCCCCCGCCCCCCAAAAATGGAAAAATAACAACAACAAAAAAACCCTACAAAATTTCATACTTTTGCCTGAGACATATTATTCAAAGGTGAATTATTACAGTCAAGACTATGTTATTTCTCTGTGGAAGTGATATGAAAAGATTTACTTTGAAAGGAAAAGCACATCATGGAAAATAATATCTCGGTAGAATGACTGAAATTAGAAGAAATATTTCTTTAAAATTATAAAAATAAGAACTTGGAGTCATTCTCATTACTCCAAAAGTGGTCATGCTGTAAAAATGAAAGATTAGTGGGTAAAGCCACAACTATTTCCCCATAACACTTTGGGACCATTGAGGAGATATCTGTGCAGAACGTAATTGGGTTTTTGCATAACATTGAGATAATTAAAGGGGATAGATATGCTCTGATTGGGTTATATAAAGAATAGACAGCAGTATCTAATGAATAAATTATTAGTAAACTGAAGAGAAAAAGATTTAACTTTAAAAAAATCAACCACTTGTAGTATAAGAGAATACAGGGCTTTCGGCCCTCTTTCCCCTGGCCCTTTTGATTTTTTAAAGTAATTAAGATGTAATTTGGTTAGTTTGCTGGTTTTGTTTTAAAAAGCTCATAAAAATAATTTAAAAAATTTATTAAACACCTTCTGAGAACTTGAATATCTGAAAGTCTTACTCTCAAATGAAAAAAAAATAGAAGAAATGTAAAGCATTTTAATTAGGATTTTAAAAATATGAAGGTAAAATTGAGAAAGAAAGCATTCAGAATACAAATAAATGCTTATATTAACAGTATCAAAGGAAACAAAAATAGGGGTTTGTGGAAACTGCTGCAGAGCAGTTGGTTCTGGTAACATATCTATAGCAGTATGGTTCAGAATTTCATTTAACTTTATAAAGGCTATGCATAATTTATTAGGAACTAATTTAGTCATGAATATAAATATTCTGCTGGTTGGGATGAAATCTTTTTATGCATATTTTGCAGCTCAGCTTCCTCCTTTCCTTGTTAAAATGTGCTATTATGGCACTTTCTTGCATTAACTTCTGACTGTATAATTATAAACCAGCAGGGACCATCAAAAGAAATCTCACAAGACCCAGGTTAGTGATACTTATCTACCAGGACATCTTATTTATAACCAAATAAGATATTGCACTAACATTTTTAAATTTTCCTTTCGGTTCCTTCACTATATCTAATTCTGCACTTTACCAAACATGCAGCTTTGCGGTATGTAGTGAAAACTAAAGAGTTTCTTTTCAAAATAAAAGCTGACATAAAATGCGATTACAGTTCACATTTAGTTTAGCCTTCCAGTTTTGCATGCTAGAAAAAAAGTAAAAAAAAGAAAAAACAAACCAAAGAAAACTTAAAGTACAAAGACAAAAAAAAAATATCTTCGTAGTAACTGCCCCCTTAAAGAAAAAAAGAAAAAAAAAAAAAAAAAAGAAAGAAAAGGTAAAAGCATTACAACAATTCGGCAGTTTGATTTGGTAACAACATGTACTCTTAACAGCTTTTAGTATGCCTTAGAAGCAGGAAAAGGGAAAACTATAAGTGTTGACCAGCATTCCACCAGTGATCATTTTTCTGAAAAGAGGGGAAAAAGGTTATTAGACGGGTGGGATGCTGAAATCCTTTTAAAACTGCACCGTGGCGACATTCAGAAGGTCTAAGCAGCTACAAAAGGAAAGGAAAACCTGAGAGAGGGGAAATGCAAACAAAGAAGCAGGTGTCCTTGTCCCTTCAAACATCCAGATGAAAAATCTGTGCATAGTGATTGCAATCCAAATGCACTTTTCACTTTCATAGTTCACTATCCCGTGCAATATTATTGCTCTATCACATGTTAAACAAAATCAAAACAACCCTCTTTGAATATGGTTATATACGTTTTTTTAAAGTAGCTGTGAAGGGTTAATCATGATAAGAAGAGTCAGGAACCTACTTTCTGAATGTACTAAAAGCTCTTGCTTAGTTCAGCAAAAAGATAAATGAGAGGGAATATGATTACGGTTTTTTAAGTGCTTCAGCTGAGAACACACAAGGGCTGCAGGGGAGATAAACTATTTAACTAGACAACAATACTGGCACAGAAACAAATGCGTACAGATTGACCATAAATAAATTTAAGCTGACAACAAAACTCTTACAGGCTTACAAAAGACAGAAGAGATGGTAAGAGTACAATAAAAAACTGTACTTCTAAATAGAAGTTTATAAAGCAATGCTGTGTGTTACCCAAGGTGCCTCTTATGAGCGCCCATGGCTACACTTCAGCTCATGGGAAATCCTTTCCAACCCCATGTTTTTAGGATTGAATTCTTCTTTCACTCATCCAAGAAAAGAAAAATAAAACATGAAAAGCAAGATTTACTCTTAAAGAAAGAATGCAATAGCACAATGTCCCTTGATATAGCGGTCTGGGTTTTTAAAACAGAGGAGGTATGTAAGCTACAATTATTGGCTTTTTGAGAAATCTATTAAATAGAGAAACCTTTTGTGCCTTGACAATTTTGATCTCTCTTTCCTTCACTCTTAGTTTTGCTCTAATATCAAGTGCAGAAATGTGCACAACATACTGGAAAGCTCAATGTATTCTGATTCAAAAAACACATATATACAGAATTTAAAAAAAAGTCACAATCCTGAGAATCCCTATACATTTTAAAGACAAACATTTTCACTGAAAAACCTGTTACATATTTTATGCCTTCGCTAGGCACTACACAACCAGTGTGCCAGATGTGAGCATAACCTTAATGAGGAGTATATTAATGTTTTTTCTTAAAGCACTTCAGAGCATTAATTTTGCACTGAATGAGGACATGCCAAATACAGAAGAGCATAAGCTACCTTGTTTTGATAAAAGAGAAATGAGAAGATTCTTATAAAACCACTCAGAAAGATGGAAATGTAAATTAGGTTAAACTTCTTTATTTTAAAAGCAGAAAGGAAAGCTACTAGATTTTGTTACATTTCTCATTTATGCTATCATAAAACAAAGCATTCCTATTCATATGAAGGACTAAGAATTTGCAATTTTGAAAGCTGTGACGTAAAATCTTCGAAACAGAGAAAGAGGGCAAATCTATGATGAGGATAAAAGGAAAGCAAAGGCACATACCCTCTCAGCCATGTTCAGTGTATGCTATGTTACTAAATGCTGTCCTGGAAAGTAAAATAAGAATTATCCTATCAATAGTTTACCCTTTTCTTTAAATTCTCATTTTCTGTATCATCCAAGTTGAGTGGAAGAAGAAAAGTAAAAAAAACCCTAAAGCAACAAAGATAAAACAAACTCTGTAAAAGACTATATGAATAAGCAAGGTGTTCGGTTTCTTTATACAAACAGAAATCTGGGTTACACTGTAAAAAAAGGCTTTATTTGAATATAGGTTTTAAGGTTTCAGGTGGCTTAAAATATTAATGACTTTAGAAATCCATTTAAGAGACACTTAAGAGGCATTATAACTGCAGAGCTGTGTGCTACATTATAATAATCTATAATTGTATGTTAAAGCTAAATTGTTCATATAACAATATATAATATATATTTCAGTTACATAATTGAGTAACTTATAAGTAGAGTTCATAGAAGTTTGTATTTTATAGAAGGCTCTGGGCATTCAACAAATGGTAAAAATCATATTTGATTAGACAAATTATTGACTGTGAGCCACACAGTCAAGAAGATTAGTTAGGAATATTATACATGCAGTACTCCCTCATTATATGTAGTTTATACATTGCTGTAGTAAACTCCACTGAATTGTTTTACTCAGAAGCCAATATATATATCTAACACTCAGGTATATAAAAACATATTCAAAATTGTTTGATACAACGATATACACAAATATACTATTCTGTGCATCTCCTTAGCTTTCAGTAACTTCAAATATTGGGGTAAGAAAGGTGGCAAAAAAAGAGCAATCAGGAACACCAGCTGGGGAATCTTGGAAAGCAATTCGTATCACCTGTTCCACCAGAAGATCAAATATCTTCCTCTCAGAGCAAGAAAAATAAGCAGCGTGGATGCCTTTTAACACCCATCTGCAACTAAATTTTTGCTAAACTAAATCCAAACCCGATTCAAGCTACCAAGATACAGCACAAAATGTGTTTGATCTGGGCAGAGCAGAGCTAAGGAACAGAAAGTGATGAGAGACCTACAAAGAACCATAGAGATTTGTGATAAGCCATTAACAAGCCTATTTAGTGATAGGAAGTTGAAATTCGTGAGAAAAGACAGCAATGAAAACTCAGTCTTAAAGAAAAGGGAATCAAACACGGAAGTTGAGCAGAAAAGGAAGCAGCAACTGGTCAAGGGGAAGAAATGGATTATCAAAGATGTTGCAAATATATCTCTGGATCCAACTGCATGAAAATGGAGGGAGGTGTGACTAATAGAGCAAGTAGATTAATAACCTAATTAAACACTGTCACAATAAAATATATACATATTTACACCCCTTTATTGTATCACCTTTCAGGGTGGCTTGAATGTGAGATCTGACAAAGTTTTAAGTGCTTATACTGAGATTTTTTTTTCTCCTGGTGTTTTTTTTTCCTTATTCTTCGTGCAGAGAACATAAAACAAAGAAAGCCAATGCCCTTCCCATCTTAAAAAAAACAAACAAACCAAAAAGCCAACAAAAAAGAACCCAAACCAAAATTAATTGGGGAATTAGTAAATGCTTTAGATATCCTGATTACCTCCAGCATGCAGCAGTGTTAAAATTAGATTAGCCTTATAGTGTACTGTCACATTTGAATTGCTTTAAATATAATCACTAGACTAATGTTATTAACTACATTGTGTTCCATTCTAATAAAACTTTTATATTTCCATGT
This sequence comes from Acridotheres tristis, assembly GCA_037013685.1. Taxonomy (NCBI): domain Eukaryota; kingdom Metazoa; phylum Chordata; class Aves; order Passeriformes; family Sturnidae; genus Acridotheres; species Acridotheres tristis. The sequence goes on along the minus strand of CM072886.1, from coordinate 95,115,727 downwards.
TTTATGTTTTTTAGAAAAATACTCAAAAAAAGAATAGTTTCGTTTTCAATGTTCATACAATATTTTGACTGCATATTCATCTATGATGTACAAATGGAAAGGACTGTGAAATACACAGAGCTGCAAGAGCATATTACCTTATAAACTACTTACTAAGCAACATACACAAGGAAAGCAAAACATAATTAGAGAATACAGTTTCAGGACAGGATGCTCTGTGTTCTTCTGGGTTAAATTCATCCTTGATGTAATGTCTTACTGATTTTATTATCTTTGAAGTTACTCAAGAGATTATCTGATTTGTGGAACATAAGACAAGCATGCTCAGAAGCAGTACTTTGCAGATAAACACTAAGAAAAGAAGCTTCCTGGCATGTCCAGCAATGTTATCTGAAGGTTTTCTTAAAGTTTTTTTCAGGCTTATGAATGCAGTCTTTGGTCATAGACAATAGCTTTGTTGACACCTCTAGCTCTCCTGAAATGTTGATGAGGACAGGGACATGTGAAACATCCTGCCTTAGAAGGGTAGGACTGTTTTCTGCACTTGTGTCAAAAAACTGCTTCCAGCAGAGATCTCTGCCTCTGTCCAGTGACACTGTCACATTAAGAAAGTCTAGGTGAGCTGCCAGCATTTTATTCCTCTTTCCATTTGCTTAGTTTGAAGGGTATGATACCAGTGTGCCTTTCCTCACTCCTTTACAAACAGCAAGGTACATTTTCCAGTTTAGTGAATGCTTGGCACGTCTGCCTTTTCAGCAGGTACTCAAGCTGCTAGACTCTCTACCAAACTCAACTTAAGAGGCAATTGAAACCTCCAATTTGGCTAAAATGAGAGAAATCTGCTCCTGCTGGGCTCTAAGCTGCAAACCAGCACAGAAGCAGGATATGTGCTATTTGAGTTGAAAGAAGATTAAGGGAGCCATGTGTGACCAAAAGATATGTCATAAAAGCTGTCTCAGATGTAATCTAAGGAGGCAATGAAAATACAAGTCAAAGCCTTTTTGAGTACAATAGCAGATTTAACATCTCATAATGAGGTGGATAACTGGGGTGAATAATCAGCACTGATTGTAATTTAATCCAGTCAGAAGGAGCACCTATTGCAAGAAATCAGTGATTTACTGAATGAGGGGCATATAATGAAAAACAATTTTTACTTTGATGCTAAGAAGCAATATAACTGTACACCAGGTAATGCCAGGGTGAATAATTTGAATATGAGAACTGTATTCTAGGTACATTTAATTTTACTTTTTTTTAAGGACCTTCACTTTATGAGGATTTCACTAACATACATCTCCAACCTTGACTCTAAGTAAAAAATAAAATCTTAGAGGAAAAAACAACAACAACAACAACAACAACAACAACAACCAAACAAAAAACCCAAAAACAACCAAAAAATCCACCAAAAATACACCACTGCCTTGGAAACACTGCACCACATCAACTTACAGCTGTTATTCTTTGCTGCCGCTCCAAGTGAAACAGGAATCCTTTCTTTCTTTATCAGTTTCCTGTAGGTTGTTCACATTATTCAGATGTAGTACAGATGCAGAAGTCTTCTACATTACTTTTTTTTGCTCACAACAACAGTAACAGCTGTAACATTGTGGGGTAAACCAAATAGAAATGTTCCTAGTTTAATCATTCTTTTACACGTGTCTGTCCGAAAAAGAGACAAGGGCAAATACCTATTCCTTACACATTTATGGGAAACACCTCCTAAGTATAAGATTAGGTCAGGGTAGTAGATATCATCTGTAAAAGACACTTCGCTTTTGTTCAAGTCCTTATTTAACTATGACTAACTACATTGCACCACAGGACAAATCATGCAACAGTAATCTTATTTTGAAGTTTCTGTAACAATGGTAAAAAATTAATTTCATTATTTGGTAGAGTGGGTTTTGTGATTTTATTTTTCTTTTTTTCCTCCTCTGATATAGAATTCTTAGGAGAACCATCTATTTCCTATAGTTGACAAAATATTTCTTCTCCTAATAGAGAGATTTATTGTTTGATTTACATCACTTCAGTCTACATTTCAAAACTTACTGCACCTGTCTCAACAATAAGTAAGTTACTTTCTTTGCATTTGACTACATGGAGGATCAATGGGCTATTGAGTCCCTCGAAGGCAGGGAGGCCCTGCAGAGAAGTTTGAAGGCAAGCTGAATATGAGTCATTGTGCCCTGGCAGCCAGGAGGGCCAGCCCTGCCCTGGGGGGCATCAGGCACAGCATCACAGCCAGGCAAGGGAGGGGATTGCTCTGCTCTGCTCTGAGCTGGGGCAGCCTCACCTCCAGTGCTGGGGGCTGGTCTGGGTAACACAGAATAAGAGAGACATTGATTGAGCTCTTAAGAGCATCCAAAGGAGGGCAGCAAAGATGGGGAAGGGCCTCGAGGAGAAGCCGTAGGAGGAGTGGCTGAGCTCTCTTGGTCTGCTCAGACTGGAGGAGACTGAGGACAGACCTCATTGCATTCTTTAACTCCTCCTGAGGAGAAGAGCAGGGGCAGGACTGATCTCTTCACTCTTATGAACAATTACAGGACTCAAGGAAATATCATGAAGTTGAGTTAGAGGAGGTTTAGGTTAGATATCAGGGAAAGTTTTTTTCACCCAGAGGGTGTTTGGGCGCTGGAACAGGCTCCCCAGGGAAGCAGTCACAGCACCAGCCTGGCAGAGTTCAAGAAGGGTTTGGACAATGCTCTCAGGAACATGGTGTGATTGTGAGTGTAATTCCCCTGCTCAGGAGTTGGACTTCCATAATTCTCATCAGTCCCTTCCAACTCAGAATAGTCTGTGATTGCTTATTGAATTTGTAACACATTCAGTATTGTGCATTTGTTCTGAGGTTTGGGGAGCAATGGAATAAAGTGAATAAAACAGCTGGGAAAAGTAAAGGAAGGAAATTGAAGTGACAATACAAAACGTAAAAGATAAATTAACCTGAATTAAATAAACTTATTCAAGGCATAAAGCAACTGTATAATCCAAAGCATAATCAGTCAAGTAACCAAATTCTCAGAGACAAAAGTTTGTAGAGGGGTGCTTTAAAAGTGAATTTGAATTCGCAGCTGAATTAAAATCAAATTGGAATGCAAATGGAGAAGAAATAAGACATAAATCCAGGAAGTGTTGATATATCCTTTTTTTGATCAGTCATAACAAGGCAACAGTGTCAAACATTTGAGATATTTCACCTTTATCTTATCATTTTTTTAAAAAAATTCCGTAAAGATGTCAAGGTGTTTTACACCTTGTAATGAAGTTTGTGAGAGAAGAATGTTGGGCATTAACCACTATTTCACTGTCACAGAAGGAGTGAGAGGCTGGAGTGGTGATTTGCACCTTGGATGTCTTCAAAATACAAGGACATTTGTTCATTATTAGTAGTACCTGAATACTAAAAATCTGCTAAAAGCTGCACAGGGGAAAGAACAAAGGGGAAAAAAATCACTTCTTTTGAGTCAAAAACCAAATTAATTGTCAGTAATTCTATGCATTAGATGTGATCCCTAAATTGGAGTTTCCTCTTCCTCTAGGCAGATTCCCAAAAAATTTCTCAAGAAGCCTCTGCCTAAGGATGGTCTAGGCAGCAAAATGAACCAAATCCCCAAGAATCCAAATAATTCCCTTCAAGCCCTGCCCCAAAGTGCACAACATTAAGCACAAATGTGGTTATTATTTATATATATTAACTATGATTTTATAAGATTAAATACTTATATTGATACAGAAATAAGACTATAAACTAAAATAGAGTTGGGTTCTTCTTCCGTAACGGCTTAAATGCTGATTCCATTATTAGTTAAAGTAGACATAAAGAAGCAGAGATTTTTTGCTAGGCTTCTCAAAAGCCTAGTTGTATTTCATTGCCATGCCTACAGCACCATTGCTACTAAAAACTTTAATTAAACTACAGATACCATAGCATATGCCACTCATTCAGTTCAGAAATACAATTACAGAATATTTCTCATCTGGTAAAGCAGTAATTGTACACATTTTATCTAAATGAAAATTTGCAAGATAATAACTCCCAAATGTTAATGGTAAAAATTACCATGTAAAATTACAGTGATGTTGCTAAATTAGTTACTAATTAAAAACAACAATACAGCTGCAATATAAAATATCTATCACAATAGGCACTGGGAACAGCCAAGTTGTTTATTTACCAAGCTCAAGAATGGGTTACCTAAAGGAGAAAGAGGATACTTTTAAAAATATTACTCAAATTTAAAGTTTGTCTTTTAAAATCAAGTGGAAAATACTGTAATGACAGAATATCACTTTGTAAACAACGTTTTTACTTTCTTGCAACAGAACTTCAGTTGCTAATAGTGAGAGATGGAATCAGAAACAAATTTCAGAAAATGGATTAGAAAAGTGAAAAATTAAAGAACTACTGGAGAGATTGTCTGGGAAGGTTCAGTCACAAAATCCCCAATGTTTTAAATACACATCAAATAGACAAAATATTAATGAAAATATTACACAGATTAGCCCAGTATGGAGCTGTGTTGACAAATTTCAAATGCATTTAACGTAAAACGGGTGTTATGAAAATTTTTGAAAGGCTTCTAAGTTGAACAGAGAAGTCTCCGTCTGCTTCTATTCAGCTTTAATTTTATTTATCCATACTACTGGTGGACAGACTGGTAAAAATACAGAGAACAAAATGCAACACAAAGATTCATTGAGTTTTCAGGGAGCTATTTATAAAATATAAGAACCATTGTCACAAAGGAAGATCATATCTGTGTGAGGATTTTTTTCTTGAAGTTTTGTAAATGGGATAGTAAAAACCTAATTAAATTTACTCTGATTTAATTTACCTCACAGATGAGATCATTAACTTCAAACCTTCCATAAGACAAACACCCATGTAACTAAGGTTCCTGATTCTCCCAGAGTAGCTTCTCTTGAGATAATACTTGGAATACATTTTTATGAATAACTTCATTTTAAAGAATACCTTTTAGTTTTAAGGATATTTATATTTTCTTGCATATATATCTTTCATTCTCTTTTAATTATTGCTCTATAACCTACTTTGTTTAATTCTGAAAAAATTATTTATTTTAGAAAAATTTTTCTTAGTTTTGTAATTCCTTTTTCATTTTAAGAATAAAAATTATATTTGATGACTTTCCTAACTTTGCTGTTTATTTTCTTGCCATGCCACACCTATTAAAAAAAAAAAACAAAAAAAAAACCCAAGTGGCTAAAATATTGTACAAGAAAATTTCATTATCTCCTTTCCAGACTATACAAAAATGGAAATGACTGAAGTCAGTGCCAGGATTGCATAATCACTGCAGTGAACAGCATGGCAGGTGGGCAGTTTACACCATTGCTCCTAGTACACATTTGGAAGCTGAGGAGGAAGACCCTCATATATATCACATTTGCTAGAAGCCTTCAAGAGGTTTATTTTCATGGATACCAGATACCAGCACAAAATGGGATGGTAAGTCCCATGCTATTTTTTCCTAACCCTTTTCTTCTGTTTGTAGATGCAATAATAATATGTTGATTTTTCTTTACCATCCAGGTCTTAAAGCTATACTAATTTCTTGGCACCAGTAGCAGTAGTTCCCTTTGTGAATATGAAGTGTGTTGTGATATACAAGGTCTAAGCACATTCCTATCCAGAAAGCTCATCTCTCAACTACAAGCCAAGAGGGAAAAAACATATGGACATCACAGAAAAAAAAAAAAAAAAAAAAAGAAAAGAAAAAAAAAAAGAGCTCAGCTATCTTTTTGTTCTCTCCACAGTATTTATGAGGTTTCTGGCTTTTCTGTAATCATAAGCATTAGCATCTAGGAAGTGCATATTAGAATATTCAGCTGTCCTGAGCAATTTGTATAAACTCTATATGGTGCATTCCACGTGTTTTTAATTTCATGCACACTATAAGAGCAATAAAATGCATGGAATTATGAAAACACTGAGGAGAAAAAATCCACTAACTTTGTTCCTATGTGTGGAAAATACCTATACAGATACTGTAAGCCAAACAATGTTAAATCTAAGGTCCTAAACAAATGTCTATTGAACCAGTCTATTGAAACCCAAATAAGTTTAAATAATTCTACATATATAGAATATAGTATCTGTTTTGTTATTTTCTGTGTAGTTGCAGTTCATGGTTAGCAGCTTGAAAAAGAAACAATTTTAAAATCATCCACTAAAATCGTATAAAATGAGTCCAATAAAATACATCCTTCATTCTCTAGGTTACACATAAATTTATGACTTAGTTTTATGCATATGTTGAGGAGTTGTGTGTAATGGCTCAGTACTGTTACAATGACAGCTCCCCAGACACAATTCTTCATTTTAAGCAGCTTGTTGGATTGCAAACCCCACCAGACCTATCAAAGAGTACTGCATTATTTGGTGGCTCAGAAGTTCTTGATAGAATTACAACAATCTTCAGTTCCAGAGACCACATAACTCAGATACACAAGATACTTCTCACAATAATTATAAAAACAAGGAAAATCCTGAAGATATTCATGTGGCCAGCTATTGGGAGAGGATTATGAGATTTTTTCCTAGAAGTTGTGGCTTGTATAACATGAAGTCTATGTTTCAAGGAGTACTGCAGCTGTGCTGATGTGTGCATAACTGAAGTGCATTGATAGTGTGTGCAGCTATGAATACCCAATGAATATTTGTTTTCTCTCTTCAATTCACATGTATTTGCTTATTTATCTCCTTAAGCTATTATTGTTGCATGTCTTAATATTTATGGTTACGAATAAGGCAAACCAAAACAAACTTAAAGTGAAGTTGGGCACCAATATAATAATTTTCAAAAAAACAGACAAGTCTGAATACACTGTTTTCGCTAGTAAAAATAACAGCAGCAGCAGAAGGACTTTCCTGATGGGCTCTCACAATGTTAACTTTTACAGAGACATCTATAGTTATTTATTACTGATTAATTAGCTAATAAGACCTGTTGCTATTCCCCCTGTGTGATTTAGTCCTCAGAGAGTTGCATTCTGCATGGGCAGAGATGTAGTTGACAAAAATCTGTATATGGTAAAGTTTTACCATTATTAAGAGATTGGGGATGCCTAGACTTACTCTGTAAAGACAACAGAACACACAGAAATGTCATGAGTGTCCTAGCTGACACATCTTCTGTGCTGTACAATTTGAAGAATCCTGTTTCCTAGCTTTTGCTCCAATGGCATTTATTCCAATAATTTTTCCATGCACAGAGGCAGAACACAGATGCAATCATTCTCTGTTGGCTTGTACTTCGAGTATAAAGTGTTTTTTATGACTCTTCATAAGGTCTTTGGAATATATAAAAAGCAATATCTTTTCACCAACAGAAACATAACAATGGAAAAATCACAACTTTAGCAAAGCAGAATTTCTATTGAAATTAGTGTTAGTATTGAAGTTAGATGCATGTACTGCCTCCTTTGTCAAGGAAAATACCCCCAAGACTCCAATGCTAACACTTTTACTTGCAGTAAACAAACTAAAACTTGTCTTTTCTTTGCATGCTACTAAATACAATACATTGCCTACTGTCTCATTAGAAGAGCAATATTTAAAGGGCTTATCCAACATCTGTTGGGATTCAGAAAACCCAATTAAGTGCATAGGCTGCTAGTTTTATTGTTTTCAGACAAATCCTGAAATTACAGAATTAAATATATGAATGAAAATTAATATTTCAATACTCTATTATGAAAATGTTCTGAAGTCTCGAAGTTTGTGAAATTTCATATTGTCTAATATATTCGAAAACCATGGCAGGTGGCAGAACCTGACTACCTTGGTGCTCATACACCAGAGTAATTGATTTGAATAAATGCATTTTTCCATATCCAGTCTATACTTGTTATCTTCCAGCACATTTGGGGTATACATGTACAGCTTCTCAGGTAACAGCAAAATAGCATCTTGACAGTAGAAGTGAAAAACTAGCAGCAGTAGTCTTAAAACAAGTTCTTTTTGGTCACCATGAGGAAAAGTGTTAAAAGCCATTAACTCCAGCTGGAGAAAAATGAGTACCTATTTTTTTTTCCACAAATGTAAAAGCATGTACTCTAAAAGACATTCAAATTAGCATGAATTGTAAATAAATTTTATATTTATTACTACTGAGGAGAAAATAAAAGAGATTGGAGAAGGAGGGGCTTGTTTCTCAATATAAGCATTTTGAGCAGTCATCCTAAATTTACATATATTGCAATGCTTCAAAATTTATGAACACATTTCAAACATTTCATACTGCATGAAATGAAAGCTTTTATTTTTATTGAGTGTATTGCTCTCCCCTAACTTAAGATATATAAAGCACAGGTGTTTGTATGAAGTAATTTCCCCAGGTTCTTGTATCTAATCACTTTCAGAGCATAACTATTTTGGCTTATCTTCATGTTCTGCATTAGGATGATACATAAAATCCTCTGATTCATAAAAGTAAAAGTAGTATTTCATTACCAGATCGAGGGTTGTTCCTCTACAAAGTAAACATCCATTTAACCAGAGAGAAATAAACCAAACAAACAACCTAGCTACTCTCCCAACTCTGAAATTCTGTGGGAAATTCAAGATGTTCTCATCTTCAAAATAACCAGAGACAGCCTTGTTCCCTCTAGCTGATCATATAAATAGATACTGTTTCATGAGTAGATTTTGTTTCTGCCAATAAACGAGACAGCTTGAAAACAGAACAGGACAATATCGTTTCTTTCTTGATGGTAGTGGTAAAGCTCAAGTAAAATGTAACCAGAATTTCATGCTTCAGGTGTATAATTTGATGTATTTTAAATATAAAACTTTAATTCTGGACTCAGAACTTCATAGACTGAATTAGACATCTATTCAGAGCATTGGCAGTTTATAATGGACAGCCACAAAGAAGTCTTTCAGACACCTTATTCAGAACATGGATTAAAGAATTTAGTATTTATATCTGCTCTGGAACAGAGTGCATTTATAATGCTGAGAAAAAAACCAAACATTTTTCTTACTTCTCTTCATAGAGTTATCTTCTTTCCCCCTGCAGTACAGTCTTGCTGTGGGCCAGCACTGATTCCAGATCACTCAAGAGGACCTGAAGGACAGGGCACCCTCCTTTGCTTCTGCACTGGGGACTGTGACATCACAAGTGCAGATGAGATGAGGTTACTCATCCAATTGTAATCCAACACGTACACACACACATAAAATGGCCATGTTCATATATTCTATGTATATTAAAGCATGTATAAAGCTTTCAGGAGGCTCAGCTTGTTCACTCAGCCAGTAGAGTGTGACAGGAGATAACAAACAGCCAGGCTGCGAGAAATGAATGTCACTTTTCTATCACAACGAGATCTCATACAAAGACTAGCACCAACTTGGGAGCCACATACAATAAATAGTAAACATTCTACTTCTAGCACTGTGCTACCCTTCTTTCACACTTGGAGGAGTGTTCCCATCACCAACCATGAAGTACCACTACTTTGAAGAAAAATTGAATGCATAAACAAAGAATAGAAGAAATCAAAAATCAAGGGTCAAATTAAGTACCTTTCAATTTATACTATTTATTTTCTCCCTCTTAAAGTCTTTCATGTAATGGTCCTTGCAGGGACACATGCAACTAAAAGTAAAATTGCAATAGAATTATAATAAATAACAAATACTTCCAGCTTGATACCAAATTTCTGTTATAATCTTGGATATAGTTTTTATTTTCTCCCAACAAAGAGTAGTCTGTGCCACCAAAAATACTTTAATCAGGAGTATTTTAATATCAAGTAAATTATTTCCTTCACTGCTTTAAAATTAGAAATGAAAAAAGTTATCTTTTTACCTCATGGTGTTGCTTGCCCTATTATTACAATGAGGAAATGAACATAGAGTCATATATGCTTGATGATGTCACAGACATTTTAGTATTCAATCACTCCCTAGCAGATAAGCACTTGTTTCTTTGAGCTTATTGCTTGACAACAGAACATGAAATTTCTTCTTAAAACTGTTTAAAATGCTAACACAAATGGTGCAAGCCTATTGTAACCCTGACGAGGTTTCAATACCTGATGTTGATAGGTGGTGCCTTAGAAACCAAGTGAATGGTAAAAATAAACCTACCAAAGAACTCACCACCACGAAAGAAACCCAAAAACAATCATAAAATATTTCAACAGTATATTGATATGTGACAAAAACTGGTAATAAATGTCAGGGTTGAAGGTGCATTTTTTTGTACATGTGAATGTATACAATTAACAAAAAAGCAAACAAACAAACAAAAAATAGTACAAAATGTTCATAACCAAAATTAAGAATTCTACTTTTTTCATGGCATTTTTAAAGAATGTGATGTCCAGCAACTGTATTCAGTAAAATTCTGTGGGATGAGGTGGTGTCCTGAGCCATTTTCCATTGTATTCAGTGGGTCTTTAAATGGTAGCCACCTGGGATTGACTTTGTTAGTGACGTCTTTTTATAGCAAAATCATCTGAATACTACTAATCCTTTACAGCAGCAAGTTTTTTATAGTATTTAGCCTTGCTGCCATTACTAAAGTTCCAGAGAAAGTGGGAATTGTGAATCTGTTGTTCAGAAAATTAGATCCAATTAAAATGCACCCTGTAACATATCTAGTATGCTATTTCATATTTACATTTTATTTAAGCCTTACATTTTTTTTGCCATTAAAGGTTTTTTTCCTATAATTACAGAGTTGGATAACTCTAAGAAACCGTGGTATAGCTGCTGAAATTCTAAAGGCTCTCTCTGTTCCAATGCTTTTCAAAGCCTTAAATGCAAAACACAATTTAAATGTGACATCTGGTAGAGTTATTAAATGTAGCAGCTGCTGAGGAAACATAAAAGGATTCTTCTTTTAAATAGAAAACAAGCTGACATTTTGCAAACATTTATTCACCATTTCAGCTACTGCTATACATTAGAGAAGACTAAAATAATCAGAAAGAATGTGAATGATCTGCAAAACAAAAGTATCTACTAAATTACAAAGACAGCAGATGTTTTAGCATTTATTACTCTTTAAACCCTCTGCTTTCATACATTTCCAGGTCAAATATTCAGTACATATATTTTTTGCCTCCTATCAATTTTCGACTCCATATTCCACTCTATAGCATGTGTGACATCTTGGTAACTTATCCTGAAACCATGTCTCAGAAAGATCACAGAGATGCAATATAATTGCTGTCCCATTACAACAGTTTTTCTTTGACTCTCCCCACCTTCTTTCTCTAAGTAGTAGCTCCTTGAACTTCAGCTGTCTGATTTGCATGATCACAGCAGTCTTTTTTGGGAACCCATGATTACTTTTCCTGCAAGTGTATCTTTAACCAGGCATGCCTAATTGGTGGGGAATAAAGCCTCTTCACTACCAGAATATATCACACATCATTTTACAACTAGCATATGCTAGCATATGGTATGTGTAGTTTGGTTTCAGGCACAGTCAAAACAGAAAATTATCAATAAACTAACCTAGCCCTCTTTACACAAAAAATATCTTTTTATAGTTATGCCTCTTGACTTCACATTGGAAACCCCTATCTTCAGAGCAAAACTTTCCTCTCAGGAGGGAGTGGAATTATTTTGGTGAGGTGTTTTACCTTTGGTTTTTGTCCTATGGTCTTGACTTTGCTTTCAGTTATATTGTATTTACCTTTCCTTACAAAGCTGTTTATTTCCATTTTTACTTGTCCAATATTCATTTAAGGTTTTGGAAAGACAAAAGAAAATATATAAAAAAACTACATTAAGAAAGAAAGAAATGCAAAAACAAAGAATAAATGATGCGTTACTTTTTTTTCAAAAGAAATTGCAGTTGACTTGAGAAGAATGATATCTTGCTCACCTTGGTTTGAAAACTCATTCTCTAACAATTTCTTTCAGACTAATGATAAACATTGTTATTCATGCTATACAGCACCAAATGAGTCACAGCTTATTGAGTTCTGAAGGGCGTCCAGTCTTAAAGCTAATAGAAATATCAGACAGAAATATGTGACTTAAAATGGCTGATGGTAGTGCAGTGATTGGCTTACAGCTGCTCTCAATTATGGAACACAACAAAGGCAAAAAAACCCCAAAAAACAAACAAACAAACAAAAAAAACAGAAGCAAAAATTACACAGTGGGTTATGGGGTGTTATGGGGTTTCTTTGGGTTTTTTGGTTGGTTTTTGTTTTTATTTGTTTGATATTTTAATAAAAATTGAAGTTAGATGTAGATTTAACAGTGGCTAGAGCTAGGGCCACCTGGGACAAAAAAGTCTACAAAAACTAAAAAAAAAATAAATTAAAAGAAACCCATCTAGAACATCCAAAGCATCAGACTCCATAAAAAATATGCAAATTTCTCTTCTTTGGAAAGATTAAATGCATTTTATATTCATTGCCAACTATTCCTATTAATTCACATGCTAGTAGTTTACTTTACTTAGAAGTCCAAGGCCTACATTCTAGCTGTAAGATCTGTTTTTCATAGCAGACATAGAATCATAGAATGGCCTGGATTGCAAAGGACTTTAAAGATCATCTAGTTCCAACCTTTCTGCCTTTTGCAGGGACACCTTCCTCTTGACCAGATTACTCAGAGCTCCCTCCATCCTGTCCTTGAACACTTCCAGGGATGAGGCACCCACAGCTTCTCTGGGCAACGTGTCCCAGTGCCTCATCACCCTCACAGTAAAAATTTCTTCCTAATATCTAACCTAAACCCGTCCTCTTGTCCTGTCACTACACGCTCTTGTAAAAAAAAATCTCTCCAGCTCTCTTGTAAGCTCCCTTCAGGATGAAGAGAGGGGAATAAAGGGACTAAAAGGCTGAAATTAGGACATCCTGGAGTCTTCTCATTTCCATGCTAACCTTTTCTTTCACAAGTGCGAAAGAAAAACTTTGAGTCCTGTGAGTACCGAATAACTCAAGCTGTTACATGAAAATTCTGTTCTATGAAAAAGCTGGTTTGGCAACCACTCCCAAACCACTCCCATTTCTTTTCTTGCCTTCAGCCAGTCTCTTCTTCAACTATTTGTTTAGGTGGCTTCATTAGAAACTGAATCATTCAAATACTCATGGTTACAAGTCAATCACTTCACAACAGTCAGGAATGAACTTTTAAATCTTCTGCTGTCTCAGACTCAGCTTTGAACAGTGGTCATATGAAAGATGGGGCCAGCCGTCTCCCTGCTGATCAATTAAAACAACAATCACGTAGAAACAGGCTGTAATTTTACCAAGATTTAGGGAATGAAAGGAAACCTTTCAGTTCCCACAGACGTTTCTCATATGCCCAGACCTAAAAAACTTAAATTGTGGAGCAAAACTTTGGTGAAACTTGGATGCTTAGTTCTGAAATAGATTTATTCTGGTGCTTCAGACACTCAAAACCTTGGAAATGCTGACATTTCTAATCATTAAACTTTCCTTCATGACTATATGCTTCTGCTATAAATTTCTCTGTGCCCGTTCACACTTGCAAGCATCTTAACTGGATCATATAGCAAGAATCATCCTCTTATTTACCATTTATGTCAAAGAAATAAGTAACTCTCGTAGAAGTTACATGTCCAAGAAATCCCACACTATACCATTTCAGGCATCCAGGAAAGTTTTAGGGTTTATGGCATTAAAACCCCAACCTAGAAAATTTCCTTTTTGCTATAATTGAACTGGCTGAAATTTATTCTTGTACTAAGAAATTATTTAAAAAACCCCAAACAAACAAAGAAACCAAAACTTGGATAATACTTGAAAGCAAATCTAGTGTAATATTGCTTTGTATTGGTTTATGCCACAGAATGGGATTCGTTTTAGTACAAGATAATTGAAAATTATAGGAAAACACAGGCATTTCATACACAGTGAATTTTACCATACCATAGAATTTATGACCAGATTTCTGTTTTCATCCTTCTATATGCTTTAGCCAAGATATGCCAGTTTAAAATGTTTTGTTTTCTCCTTTCATTGTTCCTCTCCTTGAAGCAATGCTTTAAAAAAGTGATCATATTGTACAGCTGTGGTTACCCCAGGATGATACAGAAGACTGTGCTGATCACTGTGGTCCCAGCATTTCTCCACATCCCCCTTCAACAGTTCTTGCATTGTATTTATGTGACTCTGTTATGCTGTTTGAGGCAAAGATCATTTTTTTCATTACAGAAGTAAATGATTGTTAACAGAAGGGAAATCTCAAAGTTCTAGTACCCTGCAATTAAAGAAAAGCCAACAGCAATGTTAATTATTATGAAGAATTGCTGGATGGGGTTTGAAATCACTGCATCTACCACAAACCTATTTTTGGAGTTGTGAGATTTATGCTGTATGGATTTATACACTTCTCTTCATCTCTCTGAATATAATGCAAATCTGAATGAAATCTAGGGTCTTCTAATTCCTATATAAAAGAAGAATTAAGTAGGATATTAGAAGGCATCTTTTAGATTTCCGTATCACTGAATGTGATATTTTGTAATGCTTTAGATAAAACTTTAAAATAATTAAGAATTCCCAACCAAATTAAGGAGCTCAAAAGTTCCATTTTTCAAAGAGCTTCCTGTATCAATGTTGTTCCATTGTTTTAATTTTGAAAACAAAAGTTATTAAAGTCTTTATGCTGGAAGATGCATTTTAAAAAATCTTCAGTGAATAAAATATGTTCTTTTACATGCTTGTAAAATGATCCTTTTTTGCAGCTGCCAAAAGTAATTTCAAATGGAAAATTGAAATATTTTATTTAAGTTATGCAGTCTCTTCAAATAGATACCTCAGCAAAATATGAACTAATTTGTTAAGGATGAAATTTTTGTATCAGCTGTTCTGTTGGAAAATTCTTCAATCAATGTTTTAACAGAAAGCTTTAAGATATTTAATAAAATTTTCCTATCAAATTTAAAGCATTAAGCTTGCATAGATACCTGCTGCATTCCTAATATATCCTAACTTTTCACTTTCAATCTTTTTCAGCTTTTATTAAAGCCTGTATAGTAACTATATAAAGACTATACAGGATTATCTAAAGGATTACACTAAACTTTGGGTTTATGTTTTTGAATGAGAGATGACAATAAAACATAGTTTCCCAAAGTATTCCAATCAACCTTTAAGAATAGTCACGGATATATCAAAAAAACCAACTCCAAACTTGTTTTTCATTCAGACTCTTCAGTCTTCAGAATGGTCCCTGGAGCCCTCTGTATCATCAGTGTGTTTGTGTTGGATAAATATATATAGAGCAAGTAATGGCATTAGTGGCAATGGATTCCTGCTTTTATGGAAACTGAAAATCATTGCAGTCAGATGCCCCTAAGCAAATCTAAGCAAAATTACTTTGGGGGCCATCCATTCAGATGGAAGTGATTTACAGCAGAAACCTGCCAATGAAGCAAGGAACTTCTGCACAGGAAAGTCACAAGTTGCAACGATATTTTACAGACTTGAAACAAAACCAATATGAAAAATCATTGGAGAGAAGTAAACATTTTTCTAAGGTACATAACTAGAGATTGAAATCATTCCTATGGAAGAGAGGGGAAAACATAAAAAAACCTTGCCATACACATGTATTAAGTGCATGTCCGTGTATTAAGTGTATTATAGAAGTCTCACCTGCTAAACAAAAAGCTCTACACTGATTGATGCATCAAACAGCTTTAATGCATCAACTGAGAATAATTGAGCATTTTTTTACTAATATTTTTTTCTCTTTTCATAAAACGTACACTTCTCATATTTGAAGGTGGTCTTGTACCATAGTCTCAAATAACAAAAAAATGGCATGAAATGACTGCTACTGCTTTGCTATATAAAGTATGAAGTATCATACTACACTTGTACAGTACTATGAATTTACTAAATTAACTATGAAAGTACAGCACAAATAGCATGTTCATGAGTTAGAAAGTTTTTTCATGATTTGGGTGCCTGTAAAGCAGCTGTTTCTTTGAATCTTCTCCTAACTTCAATGTTATATAATCTTAGTATATGTCTGTGTAATGGGAACATCATGGCCTGATTTTCCTTTCAAGGAGGAAACTCAAGTATTTTAATATTTAAATCTAAAGGCTTATACCATAACACAAATATACTAATGAGAATTATGGCATGATGAAGGTAATCACGTAGCCTTACTGAGAGACATGCAAATAGTACAGCAGATTGTACAAGTATGTATGCAAGCAGATGTCACTGGATCACTCAGGCTGTAGTTGAAGTGCCCCCAAGGATATCAATAAGCCTTTTTCATTCTTTAATGCCCATCAGGGTTACCTTCTGGAGAATACTTTAGAAACTGTGGATCAAGCTGGTATATCCCACAGGCTTGAGAAAGCTCCATGTCTCAGAGGGAGGCATTCTCTCCCTCTACTGCCAAGGGAAAGTCTGGAAATACAGTGAAGTCAGAAGAAGAGGGGACAACTGCAGTAATAGTCTCCTTGCAGGACATTCAAATCAAACCCAGAAGAAAAATCATGAAGCCAACAGGGCAAAGAAGATCCAGGTTTGTTGGGTCCAGGCAAGCAGCCTAAACAAACATCAGCTACTCACTTTGCCCATTGACCATTAAATTATTTTCTCTACAAGCACACAGCTGAAGCAGAAGAGTTAGTGAATCTCCTCATTTGCAAGAGTCTCTAGACCTGTAGCTTGGGCAAAGTTTGAAGAGAAAATATATATGTATAGTCAATTCTCCACAGTAGGAAAATTAGATCTCCTAGTATCAGTCCAGGTAGTGAGAAAACAGAGTAAACATCATGGTACCACATTTAAAAGCAACATCCTAAAAACATAAAGAAATGAGACCTTAACAGCATTTTAGAGAAAGGGAGTGCATTTACAGGTAAATTTAAGGCTTTCATCCTTGTATTTGATGGCATATTTTGTTTTGTGAATTCTCTGACCTTTTTCTTCCTTACCAAATAATTCAATTAAGACAAACCCAGCACACACTGATGGGTTTTAGCGGCCTGGGGGATATAAAGGTGGCTTCTGTGAGAAGGTGCCAGAAGCTTCCTCCATGCCCAGAAGAGTCAGTGCCAGCTGGCTCAAAGATGGACATGTCACTGGCCAAGGCTGGGACAATAAGAAATTATGGGAATGTCTCTGTGCTAACATATTTAAGAAGGAAAAAAAAAATTTAAAAAAAGGTATAGCACAGACGTAATTGCAGCCAGAGAAGAGCAGAGTGAGAATATGGTAGAGAAACAACACAGCAGAGACCAAGGTCACTGGAGAAGGAGAGAAGGAGCTGCTCCAGGTGCTGGAGCAGAGATTCCCCTGTGACCCATGGTGAGGCAGCTGTGCCCCTGCAGCCCATGGAGGACCACTGGGATGCAGAGATCCACCTGCAGCCCGTGGAGGACCACTGGGATGCAGAGATCCACCTGCAGCCCATGGAGGAGCCCCACACTGAAGCAGGTGGATGCCCGAGAGGAGGCTGTGAAATCATGGATGGCCCATGCTAGAGCAAGCTCCTGGCAGGGACCTGTAGATGCATGGAGAAAGGAGCCTACACCAGAGCAGGATTCATGGTAGGAATTGTGAGCCTGTAGGGGACTCACACTGGAGCAGCCTGAAAGGCTGCTGACCCATATTGCAGTATTTCGTGGAGAACTGTTGCCTGTGGGATGGATTCTTGCTGAAGCAATTCATGGAGAACTGTTCTAAAATGTTAAATCATCCCTGTCCTACTAAAGAATTAATTAAGGGAAAGTAAGATATACATTGCCTCGTCAATTTGAAATTTAAAAATTTTCTCATGCTTTGGGAGATGAATTCAATATATAATTTTGCAAGTAGATATCTCACTACTGAAGTGATTACAACAATATAAATCACAAAGATTCACTGTACAGCTGAAAAATTCTTTGTGTATCATTGCAACTTCCTTAGAAAGTGCCTCAAACTTCTAATGCTTAATATTTGTAGAATTATTAGAAATGTAGAAATACTACAAATATTAGAAATATTTAGAAAGTGACCATCAGGATAAACTGCGACTTCATCTATTCCAAACACTTTTTCAGTCAGACAGCTCAGTCAGATATTAAGAGATTAAAACAATACAGGGAATAGTGTGATTCTACAGATTAGTGACTCAATAGATAAGGGGATATATAAAGCTGTGACTATTTCAGGACCTATTATTAAAACAAGGAGTATCTCATCAGTTACAGCTATGTTTTACCCTGTGTTCATCTGAACCGTGACATATAGCAGATATGAAAGTATCATGGTTGAACCTCAGTCAGCAACTTGGCATGACACAGCTACTCATTCAGTCCTAACCCCCACTGGGATAGGAGGAAGGACTGGCAAAAATAGTAAAATTCATGGGTTGAGATAAAGACAGTTTAATAGATAGCACACAAGAAAATCCACACAAGGAATTAATTCACTACTTCCCATGCCAGGCCACCTCCAGGACAGCAGGGCTCCATCACATGTAGCAGTGACTTGGGAAGACAAATGCCATCGCTCCAAAAATTGCCCCTTTCTTCTTCCCACAGCTGAGCATGACACCATGTGGTATGGAGTATCCTTGTGGTCAGCTGGGGTCAGCTGTCCTGTCTGTGTCCCCTCCCAGCTCCTTGTGCAGCCCCACACTCCTCCCTGGTCAGGAGTGATGAGGAGCAGAAAAGGCCATGACTCTGTGTAAGAACTGCTCAGCAATAATGAAAACATTGCTGTGTTGTCAGCACTGTTTCCAGCACAAACACAAAAACCAGCCCCATATGACCTATTAAAAAGAAAATTAACTCTATTCAATTTATAACCAGCACAGAGTGCAAACTTCCTGAAGATAAAGAAAGATTTTTAAATATCCCATTTCCTGCCTTAGAGTTCCATTTTTTTCACCCCCTTTGGGTGCAGTGATGTTTGCTCACTTTTTCAAATGCTATAGCTTGCTGCATTCAGGTCAGGATCTTGAATGGATGAAAGTATTTTCTGAAATCCTTTAAGCATCTAAACTTTAGAGAAGGATGGATCTTAGGATATAAACCTGTTCACATTTTCTACTGAATGGTTTTCCACTGCTCAGCTCAACATTCTGAGTCAACCAAACTACTTAAGAAGCTGAGCTACATTGTGTAGAAAAAAAAATCTCCAAAACTTATTTATTGCACTGCTTACCTCCTAGGGATCATATTTTGTTGGACCTAGGCTTAGCTTAATTTTTTTCCATTTTTTGTAAAGTTTTTGCTAATAAAACACTTGATGTGTCTGTCAAGTGTTAGTGGGATTAACACGATTTTGAAATCAGGATTTTGATCATGTCTGAAGGCCTTTTTAAAGGCATAGGTCAAAATAGAAATTATGGACTGAAATGCTCTGACAACATTGTGTAAGATCAAACAATGCTAGCTGTCCCTTTTATCTTTATCGCCTCAAAGTCCAGTTATGCAGATGCTATTTTCCTCACACATCCCTTTAGAGGAAGATGAATTCTATATTTTCCCTGCATATTGGAGATCTTGACTCATTATGTCCAGCACTCTTTTTAGATTTACTGTTAATTTGACCTTGAAAATATGAATCCATGACTGGATTGACTGCACATTGCTTACAAGACACTGAAAGCCAGAAAAACAAACTTCTCTTAACTAAACAGATCATCTTTCCTTCTATCTCTTCTTTCCTTTAAATACTTCACATGGTTAGAAGAATTTAAGATGATTTATGAAGAAAAAAAGCCTAGAACCAGTTTTGGGGGAAAAAAAATAAAAACATAATTAACTTTATTTTTTCTAATGACAGTCAGAAGGCAGATTCATGCTGTAAATGAGCATTAGTTGAAAGTAAACCCCAGGACTTCCAATTGTTCCAATTGCCGGTTCCTTCACATGTTTTTCTTCCTCCATTTGCAATAATTTTTCCACCGAGTCTTATTACATATATGAAATCTCCTGACCAAGAAACCCACATGTCCTCAGGACACATTTTTCATTTTACAGGTCTTCAATGAATGATAATTGCATATTGCATGGGGTGCTAGAAGGGGCAATTTAACTCATAAGTGTGTAGTAAAGAGGTAAAATATAAAGAGCCTGCTCCAGGGGTCCTCCACAGGTTGTGGGTGGATCTTTGTTCCTCTGTGGATCTCCATGGGCTGCAGAGGCACAGCTGCCTCACCACGGGCTGCCCCAGGGCTGCAGGGGAATCTCAGCTCTGGCTCCTGGAGCCCTCCTGCCCTCCTCCTTCACTGACCCTGCTGGCTCTGCAGAGTTCTTTCTCCCACACATTCTCACTCCTCTCCATATTCTCCAGAGGCTTTTACTGTTGCACAGCAGTTTTTTCTTCTTTTTAAATATATCATCCCAGAAGTATTAGTGCTGTTACTGATAGGTTTGGCCTTGGCCAGTGGCTGGTCCATCTTAGAGTCACTTGGCATTGTCTCTGCCAGACATGGAGGAAGTTTCTGGCAGCTTCTCACAGAAGCCAGCTGTAGACCCTCCACCACTACCATAACTTTGCAACAGAAACCCAAAACAGCAAGGGATAATTTCATCAAGTAGATTTTTTAATATATGTATTGCTTACTAATTATGGTCTGGCAGTCCCTTCATTGAAATATATATTTCAAACTAAGCAATCACTCTCTTGAAATCCTACTTGATTTTGTAGTCCCAAAGACAAAGAAGGATTTGGGGAGAGGAAAACAATAGGCTTAAGTGGGAAATGAAATTGCATCACTGATTGAAAATTACATTTTGCATCAATATTGCTACAGTAAAATTTTCCCATGTTTTTAAATAATAGCAGCATGAGATTGGGAGACTTCTCTCTTATCAAAACTTTAGAGATAAAAAATAAAATCGACTTCAATAATCTTTTTAAGTTATTTCAAAACACACCTAAAACAACAAAATAGGTTTAATCACACAAATAGTATCTTGGGAGTTTCTTTGTCATTTACTTTTCCCTCTATGATGGAAAATATATAGAAGCTGGCAACTGTGCATTATGTCAGCCTGCTGGCAGTAGAAATTTTTCCAAGGCTCATGTGCAAATCCCGAGGATAGAATTATGCCATGCAAAGAGAACCTCAAGCTCCTTTAAGTATTTTAATAAAATTAGAGCAAGGTTATTACTGAACCTGTGTTATGGAAGAAAAACAAGCTGCTGCTTTGCTGCTTGAAATTATTCAGTCAATCAGTTTTGGGCCTGAAATCTGTTCTGATTTCTCATTTCCCACACAATGTATGAGAAACCCAAAAGTATTCAAGAAGTATATTAGTATATTGGAAAAGTACTTTAAATTGGCTAGAAGCCTAGAATTCTACATCCTTTAGAGGTCAAATCTTCCAGTTCATCATGAAAAATGCCTGGGAATAGTTTAAAGCTCGATACAATGCAGTACTTTAAAACTGAGAAAGCATTTCATAAGAAAAGGACAACATTACAATATTATGTTTTGCTAATGTTGCAGAAAATATTGAAATGCTAGTCAGTTAAAGAAATAAACTTATTCATTAACTGAATGGATGAGTATGATTCTAAGACTGCAAAAATACAATTGCTTTATCATTTCATCTGTATTTAATATCCATAGCTTAGTGAAAAAAAAGACTGACTATAAACATAAAACTAAGAAAGGTTAATGTCTAAATATAGCGTGTATTTAAAAGGAGAACCAAAATGACTGCATGTCTCTGATATTCTCTTTTTATGTATTACATGAAATCAATTCACCCTAAAAAAATAAAATATGCATAGCCCTCTAATAACAGCAAAAGTGCAGATGAATTTTTCGTATAATAAAAGTATGTTCTAAAAAAACACTAAGACAGCCTCACAATAGCAATTCTGACAAAGCTAATGTCCCTGTGGCTGTTTTTCCTTGATTACATAATGAACTTAAGTGCAAATATGCAAAAACATAGCATTATTTTTAACATCTGCCAGAAGAAATGGGAATTTATTTATTACTCAGTGCTCACGGGTAATTTCCCTTGTCTACGAGGGAAATTAATGTCAGTGTAAGATGCTGTATATGGAAAAGTGTGTTTGCTTGAGGTAATGTTGGAAACAGATCATCATGCAACCCCTTTATACTTTTACATTTTGTCCTTCATATGACATAGATGGAAATAGAAATTTTTTGTGTCAGCAATAATATCCTACCTTTTTAGGAAGAAAATAGTCTTTTTTCAACACAAGAGTACATCTGTCTGAAGCAATTAACAAAATTCGAATAACTAAATTGTAGCATCTCATGGCCACTCTGAACTGACACCAATAGTGTATTTTATTTGCATTTCTTCAGGGCCATGTACTGCCATTTCTCAGATTTTTATCCATTCCAGAGGATATCTAATTGCCAAATGTAAAGAATATTTGGACAAGACCTAACCTTGAAGATGCAATGTGAGCCTGAATTTTAAAAAAGTGATTGCATATATGGTAGACTGATCTAACTCATTTATACCAAAAAATAAACTATTTCATATTCATTGCATAAAATTCTTACTGAGAGAAAATTATTTTTCTTGCTATCTTGATGAGGAATGCAAATAAAAATGTATAATATTTTTGATAAACATATATGAATACCAGAATTTAAAAGATTTTATTTTGATTATTCAGTACTAGAGCAAGAAGCTGCAACACAAAGCTATAAATCTATCATCTCTCATCATCATTAGATTTCAAATTATAGTCAAAAGAGAGATAGGATGGCTGCTAATGATACAAAATTTTTAATGAGCAATGGTCAAGATGTGCTTTTTATATATTAAATAATACTATCAGGTTGACTGACAGTATCATGCTGATTGGTGAAGTTCCAGGCACTGTCACAGAGTAGGACTGAGACACATTAGCATGATCAGCAGTGTCAGATACAGAGAGACTAATAAGGGGTGAAAAAATAGATAAGATTGTTCATAATTAGGTGAGATTCTATTTTCTATGGCATTTGCTCCTTTTTTTTTAAAAAAAAAAGCATTTATTATAAAATAGTCTAAACATTTTGACTTGTTTACTTTCAAATACTTCAATACCAACAAATCAGTAGAGTTATTTTTTATGGTCAATGACTACTTTTTCCTTTCTGGATTTTTTTTTTTAATCTCCATTCACATTTTCCATCTTCTTCCAGAGGAAATCCACTGATTGAGGCATCAAATAAGCTAATCAAAGAGAGGAAACTCTTGCCATGTTTAAGTAGCTTGACTGATGTACAAGTAAGTTAGAATTTCACAGCTACTCCTTCTGAGTTATTCCATCAGTAGGCACTTTCAGAAATGATTAAGAGAGGGGTCTTAAAATATTTGTCACAGAATAACAGGCTGAATCATTACTGTTCTTCTCAACTCTTTCCTACTAGTATTTTACCACACTACAGTGCAGTCTAAAAGTTCATGCAAGTTTATAATCACATCTTAGTCAAGTCAAAAGACTGCAGACAAATTCTGAGATGTTATACACAAGGCATGGCAAGATTTTTCCAAGGCCATATTCCAGCCAAGAGTGAAATCTCCAATAGAAAGCTGCATCTTTCAAAAACAAACCAAGTTTCTCATAAAATGTGTTCTCCAATACTTTTTAGAAATAGAAACTATTGTCTTTAAGTAACAGCAGCACCAGTTGAGAGAAGAAATACGATTGTAAAGAAGGGCTCTAAAAAATGAAGAAAGTAAAATAAAATAAAAATTATATCAGTGTCAATCAGTGTCAGTTTCATCTACACATTCTTTATTTTTTCTCTAGACAAACACAGTAACTAGCACTCAAATATTTACCCCAGGGCTATATCAGCAAGTTAAAAAAAAAAAAAAAAAAAAAGAAAAAGTTTTGGTTTTTTTTCTATTTTAGACTATTTCAAGCCTCAGATAAACATTTTCCTAAATTAAATTATCTAGACTTTCTTCTGCCAGTTCTAATCTAACAAGATGGCTCTAAAAATTCTGGAATATTTTAATGAAGGAGAAAATGCCTACAGTAAAGCCCTTCAGACTTCTGAGAGAGAATTTCAGTCCAACAAAGTGATAAGAATAATGAGAAAGGATGACAAAAAAAGCCATCTGAAATCAGATTTTAGCGAAATGTAAATCAGAACGTATTCTGTTTTAATATTCCCTTAAGGTTTATATCTAGAATGTTCATGTTTAATATAAAATCGAAACTTTAAACCACATAACAAAGATTATCAAACCTCTTTCTGTTGATAGTGAAAAGAAAAGAGTTCAAATTTTGTTGTTATCTGCCTTTTCAACATGGATACTCTACGTTAGAAAGCAATCACACTGATTATCATCAACCCATTATATCCTGGATTAAAATTTTTGGCTTTAGCTTCTTATCTGAGAAATACTTTGAATTAGTCTAAGTTTATTAATGAATAGTAGAAACTGAATAAAGGCCAAGTGTATAATAGAAATCAAATGCAAGAGCCTTTCATCATTATAATGATGCTTAATTTAGAAATCCATCATAAGTACTACTGTATCAAAGTTCTCAGGCAAGGTTGATATGAAAATTTATTTGGGAAGAACAGAATTCATATTTGATATGCATAAGAAAAATCTATTTTCTTGTTTAGGAATTAAAAATAATTAAGAAATTATTGTTTCCTGATGAAAACAAGATTAAAATAGTAAAATAAATGTAAAGGTTAATGAGGGGAAATTTTTATACATATATATATGTATATATATATATATATACACACACACATACGTATTACAGTTGAGTTAGTGGAAGCATATAATACTTCTGCACAATCTTACTGAAAACCTACTTCCATATTGATATAAGAAATCTACTTTTTAATATAAATTGGAATTTATAAATTGCTAAATCATGCATGACAATATTACTGAATTGAAAATTTATAGAGATTACAAAAGTCAGTTCTGGTTTTCAGCCCTGGTGCTTTCACCACAGAGTATGAAAGCCATAAAAATTGCTCACACAATGAAAAGAGAAATCCACTGAAATAAAGCTTTTGCTGAGATCAGACACCCTCAGAAACATTCTTATTTTTCCAACATTCCTCCCAGCTTTAAACCAGCATACCCAGTTCTCCCTTCATTTTATCTGATAAAGTAATTATATTAATGATATTGCAATTGTTGTAATTTTACAATCAGGATAAGATTATTAGTCAATATTTCAAATGTGATATTTTTAAAAATACAACAAGATCTGTAGGAAACAAATGCCAAGGAACAATACATGCAAGACTTAAGTCATTCATTTAATGCACTTAATTTTATCTATTCAATATAGGCTTGAAATTTATTTAAAAACAGGAATTATATTTGGTTCTCATTCATAGAGTTATGCATATAAGAGAGGCTACTCCATCAGTGTTCTAGTTGGGCTGCTCTTTTGAATCTCATATTGCAAACATGCCTGACTTGATATCCATTGATTTGTGATTCCTTATGGATAAAATTAAACTGGGAACTGCAGGAGTCCATCTCTATAGACTGTACATACGGAAGGGTATTTAAACCAAAACTAATCTGAATTTAAAAACCCTGAAATGCCTATATTGCAAATTCGAGGAACAGCACTCAACTAATGTGGAAGAGAGACACAATTTTCCAATTCATATTTGAACTTTTTTCTTGAATCTTGAATTTTCCTGTTCCACCTCTGTGGTTCATATCATACAAACTGATACATAGAAACAGCTTTTCTTTCAGAGTAAACTGGAAGACACGGTATTGAAATTAATTTATTGAGCTTCAACTCCTGGTAAATCCAACAGGCCCAACTGAGTTATACTAGATCTGAAGTGAAATCCTCAACAGGCACTGTGGATTTTGGATCCTCAACACCAAGATCTTCACTCTAAAGCTCTGCTCCTGTTACTCTCCAACATTTATTATAAGGATGTAGTCAGAGTCACAAATATCCCTTTCATTCATTCTTATGAACCAGGTCTCACCTCTGCCATCTACTCTCACAGAATTAATTAGGCTGGAAAAAACCTTTGAGGTCAAGTCCAACCTATGACCTAATAGAACCTTGTCAACTAGACCATGGTACTAAGTGCTGGATCCTGTCTTTTCTTGATGCCATCAGAATTACTTGAGGTTTTTAGCTTCTTATTAAAACTGAATTGCAAAATTCAAGTTTAGAGATTACAGAGAGTAGCAAACAAAAATAAATGTGCACTGACACCACATAAACACATAGTTTTGCTTTTGGCATTAAGCCTAAATGATTACCAACTTTTCCACAGCCAGAAATCTCCAATCTTTCAATTATTTCTCCTTTTGAAAGTTTAATCTGCACATTTTTTGTTACTTACTTCTAGTCAAGTTTTAAAAATAATCTAAACTCGTCAAAAGATAATGCTTTTGGAATGTTAAAAACATAAAAGTCAAGATGAAGTGGCATCTGAATAAAGAAGTGACACCAGCCCCTAAAAGCTGGTAACACATAGAAAATTTCAGTTAACTCTTTTGCGAATAAATGCAAATAATAGCTCCAATTTCAGTTTTATCAAGTGTCTTCTGCTTGCTTGAAGCCTTTATTTAACATTTGCAGAAAGTAACCTTTTCCCCTCTAGGTTTTGTACTTATAGGATGCTCTCTGGAATTATATGAGAATACTTTTTTCCCAGATGCCTGGTTTGTTACAGTGATACAAATGCAAAGCAATTTCTATCCTCATTGACTTTTAACATTGATAACACCTATTTATTTTACACTCCAAGACAGCAGTTCTATTTTATATTTGTGTTCTTAATGATGAATTGAACAATTACCTTCTGAACAATTAGTATAATTTTAGTCCTGATTCACATTCCAGAACAGCAAGTTCAAGCACTAACCCTCAAATAATGAAAAGAAACAGCTGAGGATGAAAGTCCATTTGAAAGCACAAACCTTAGGCTAACATATTTTTTTCCCCTTAAAGGAAGCTTTATGAGTTTGAAAATTGCTGTGTAGCAGTGTCTAGTTGCTTGTAAATCCAAGCCTCAGAGACAAGGCATGTCAAAGAAAAGGAATTTCCAATATGGGGACAATAAGTAGATGTCAGGCTGTGCCTCTTTTTTTTTTTCCTCAAATATATTTCTAAAAGAAGATAAATCCTTTGAAGTTTAGGCTGATTTGAAAAATTAAGCTGTCAAAGTTCAAACTGCTACTTAATTTTGCAAACCTCACTGTTGCATAAACTCAAATACTTTGATCTTTTTTAGCTGCTTTACACAGGGACTTTGAGATTCTACTTCTTTTTATATAACTAAAATGTCATATAAAAGTGCATGCTTTAATTTTTTTTTTTCCTAATTGCATGCATACAAGAGTATGGGAAAGTCTACATTTCCACAATGCAACGTTTTGCCCGTTTTTTTTTTTAATGTGTGGGTGTTTGTGCTCTGAATTCTGCCCTTTTTAAGAGTTCTTCACACTACCTAAGAAAACCACATTCAGGGCTGCTTTTTCAGACAAATTGGTGTCTGGGCCATTATGGTGGTTATATGTCCCAATGCATATTTTCAGTTGGATGCTCTGTGCTTCATGCACTCACATAGAATCTTCCTAATTGCATTGTACCCCTCATTATTAACTCTCTGCATAATTTTCTAATAGTGAAGGGAATATTTTGCCACTGAAGTGGTGTGCATTACTGCTGTGTTGCTGTGCACAATTAAACAGCTGTTGCATAAGGAATGTTGCAAAGGTGACTGCGTTTTATTATGCTCAGTGAATGCATTTTGTTGTATGCATCTGTGATAAGGACAGCCATGAGACAAATTGTGTTCATCATGTATGTCTCCTAACCTTCACTCTGCCCACCAGTCCAATTCCTCAGAGCTATGCCTACTTTAGTGAACTTTCTAACAAGCCTCAAAGAAGTCTTTTGGAGAGGTATTCCTGTGCAGAAAAACTTCCTCTCCATAGTCTTACATAAGAAGAATGCTTAATAGACAAAATTCAGATGATTTTTAATCTACCTTCTGAAAGCACACTAAACCAAAAAGCACATACTCAAAACAAAGAAAAACAAACCAAAACCAAAACAAAAATAAAAACAAAATAAAACAAAGCTAAAAAAATAAACCACAAAATACATACAACCAAACAGAGAATGATGGCCTAAAGAAAATGATATGTTATTTATCCTGGTGGAAACATTTCTTCCCTTACTGATTTTTGTCAGAAAGAAAAAATTCATATGACGTGAAAAATCTAAACGAGTATAAATATACTTGTAGATTCTGTGAGGAATGAAAAACACAGCTTTTTGCAGAAGAAGCAATCTTTGCTTTATCCAACAACATACTAGTTCTCTTAGTGATAAATTGTTATCAGACATTAGTTAAGATAGTTAAGAAATAATTGAAATCAAGGATGGTGAGACAAGAATTTCCACTACCCACTGTTCAGAAGGTGGACTAGTGTGCAGAATGAAAATGAAAATTGCATGATCAATGCAATTTATTTTAGGCTGTTCCTATCACACATGCAATAGGAAAGTCCATTCACTGATCACAATAAATACCTTCAACCGAGCTTCACAGACAGAGCTTTCTGCTTAAAAAATAATCCTTTACTTATAAAATATATCCATAATCATTGAAATAGCTAGAATGATTCTACAGATCAGTAAAATCACTTTGAAGATATAGTCTGTTCTTTAACAGAAGGTGGAATGATAGTTAAATTTTCTTTTTCCTAGATGAAGACTCCTGCCTCCACCTGGAGTTACATAAAATCATATATCAACATACATTCCAAAAATTTGGTGAGTAAATCCAATCTGCAATAAACCATTGGCAACAAAGCTTCTAGAAACTCATAAATATTATTTAGGATCTTTAAGCCTTGTTGAATCCAAGATTAAGAGTTCTGAGACATGGTTTTGCTGGCAAAGCCATCAGAATAGCATTTCAAATGAATTATTTTTCATCAGTCAACCTGTGCGGTGCTTAAAAAAATGATGTTTACAAATAAACTAAGTAAAATTTTAAAAATCTAACTCTTCCCTTAAACTGTAATATTTTTTCCCATTTATTAAATATTTTCCAAGTCATTCATTTCCTTTCTTTTCAAAATGTGCCATAAGTGGAATACATGACGGTGTAGTGATGAGTTTGACGGGTAGTTGACTGGAGTAAGCCAAAAATAAGCCCTTCTGCTGTATATCACTGGAGGAGGATGAAAACTCTTGAGTTCCAGTACACTGAGAGTGAAGGAGGCTTACTGAATTATATATGCAAATGAGTAACATAATCAGCATAGCACTTGATTTAATTTCTTATTAAATTCTGCTTAGTAAAGACTGTCCCCAAACCCTTACTTTTGATGTGTTGCATAATTTTGCACTGAAAATACTCACTGCTCTGTTGAGGGGCAATTTATCACTCAGAAGCATCACTCTGGGTTCCGAGAGACACACAGTATGAAGGATTTTTAGGAGTGATGGGAGATGTGATGGGTGAAATGCATGCACGACTCATCCTTCATCATGAGACATTAGGAGCTGACGTCCTTTTTAAAGGAGTTTCTACATTCAACAACAGCAGCTCTTCCCAAGCTGTCTGTGCCAAGGACTGAAAGAATAGGTTACACTGATGGGATTCACTGATGTTCAGGAACCCAAAAAAGTGTTTGTCTTCCACACTGTTACAGGTGTTTATGAGGTCTTTACACATAATGAGACTGACACCCAAGTGTGGCCAAGGTACAAATACTCTTCCCACAAACCTTTGCCTCTCTAGTTAATGTTCTGTCTCATGAGAAGAATGCAAACTAGTCTGAAAGACCCTTATAAAAAACGGAGTATGCAAAGAAAATGAAAGAATGACAACACAACTACCATGTTATTTAATATATAAGTAATATTTTATTGGCTCCTAATTTAGATCTCGTGTCATCAAAATATTTTCTTTTATGTGAAGAAAAGAAGACTGTTGTCTAACTCATAATAAACTATTTCCTGTTTTTCTATAAACATTTTTTAAAACTTTACTTTTATTTCTTCATTCCAAAGTTTTAGGTTTTTTTCCCAAAAGAAACTTAGTTATTTTGTTAATAAACACATGCCTAAAGAAACAGAAATCTTGACAGATGGAAGGACTTACCAGTAAGACACTTCTAAGAACTCTTCTTTCAATAACACTGATATCTTCTAAGCATTTTGTTTACTAAGTTTCCAGCCTCTTTATAAATCCCATATGGACTTAGTAGTCCAAAAGCTGTCCAGTATATGAAAAAAGACAAAATAAAATCAAAATCATACACATTAAGTGACTTCATATATTTTTTTATTATAAATCTGGCTGCTCAAATGTTGATTCAAACAAACTGCAACAAAAATCACAAGTAAAATTCCATTAAATACAATACCCTGTTGTACTTTATGACATCACTTTAAACAGTCCAAAATAATCCATACAAATGTTCATCCACCTGTAAATACTGCTCGGCTCAAGAATCTTAGGACAAAAGAGAAAACTTCAATTGAAACGTCTCACTCTCACAATTCTAATAAGACAGGAGACAAGCATTCTATTGAGAAGCATAAATTGCCTGTTATGCAGAATTTATCTGTAATTTAATATAAGAGCTATTCAAAGGCTGATACAAAGCATAGATATCTGTAGGAGGCAAATCAACCATAGCAAGAAGTAATTTATAGATTAGGACCCTTTTTCATAAAGTTATGTAAATGTGTGCTTATTGCAAATATAAGAAAACCTAAACAAGCCAGTGGAAATACCTACTGGATAAAAATTTAAACAGCTTGAACCCAGCTACAGACAAAAGGCTTCTCTCCCTAAAGGTATGAGCCTTTTTAACGGTATAAATACAGCATTAGAGAGGACAAAAAAAACAGAATGGCCTTTAATTATTTTTGGCTAATTGATTGCATGTCTAGTTTTTCCTCATATGAGCAGCTCCTTTGAGTTTAAGAGAACTGTAGATAAAATATATGTATAAATCCAGTTTTTACACCATTATATTTATTGGTAATTTGGGCGTAGCAAAATACAGAATCACTAAATCTAAAGGATCTACATCCCAGCTGAAATCAAAATAGAGTGTACATTATGCACAAGATGAAGAATTTATAGTAAATGAATAAATGTGTAACAAAAATGAGAACTCAGAACTCTGAAGATGCCAGAGTCAGTAAAAAATTTCTTTATGGTTGGTTGTTTCTCTTTACCTTGCTTTATGTAATACAATATATTGATGTACTTTAACCATCTCTCCAGTGTGCCAGTGGGCTTCTTATGGACCATCCTGATTGTTTTTCTGTTATCTAATATTATCTAAATATCTTTTCTAAATTTGTTAGAAGAATGCTTTTCCTGGCCTGCTGTATTACCTCTGAATTCCTTTACACTTAGAAAGCACAGGACTTCTTAAACTAACCATAGAATGGATATCAGGCTATTTAAAATAGCCATGAAAATTTCTGGATAGAAAATGACAATGCTACTTTTCCACAACCACTGTCAATTAGAGTAAAATACCATCAAATTATTTCTTGTTGAGGAGTGATTTCAAGCCATAGTAGAAAATGAACTGACATCAGTGGCAAATGAAAACTACATCCCATGTCTTATATAGTCCCTGGAGCTAAAAAGATTAGCATGGATTCATAGAATTACAGAATGGTTTTGATTGGAAATGAACTTTAAAAATTGTCTTATTCCAACCTCCCTGTTATGGACAAGGGACACCTTCTATTAAACCAAGTTGCTCAAAGCCCCATCCAACCTGGCCTTTAACATTTCCAGGGATGAAACATCAACAACTTCTCTGGGTAACCTGTTCCAATACTTCACTACTGCCACAGTAAAGAATTTCCTCCTAAAATGTCATAAAAATCTACCCTCTTTCAGCTTAAAGCCATTCCCCCTTGTCCCATCACTTCACACCCTTGTTAAAGGTCCTCCTCCACCTTTCTTGTAGGTCTCCTTCAGGTACTGGAAGGCTGCTATAAAGTGTTCCAAAAGCCTTCTCTTCCCCAGGCTGAACAACCCCAGCTCTCTCAGCCTGTCTTCATAGCAGATGCACTCCATTCCTGTGGTCTTCTTGCCGAGCTCTTCTGCACTCACTCCAGCAGGTCCATGTCCTTCCTGTGCTGGGGAGCCCAGAGCTGGATGCAGCACTGCAGGTGGGGTCTCACAGAGCAGAGCAGAGCAGAGCAGAGCAGAGGGGCAGAATCCCCTCGCTCACCCTGCTGGCCACACTGCTTTGGATGCAGCCAGGACACAGCTGGCTGGGCCATGTTGAGCTTCTCATCAGCCAACACTTCCTTCTCCTCAGGGCTCCTCTGGATCCGTTCTCTGCCCAGCCCGTATTTGCACTTGGGTTTTGCATCAATCCAGGCGTGAGGTTTGCACAGGTCCTTCTCCTCAAGATTGTCAATGCCTCTGATGCTAAGGCTTATACGTTATAAAGCTATTGTTGCAATAAAGCATTAAAAAGTTGTGTATTCATAGGTGAATTATCCTTAAAATGGATTGAAACTTTTTTTGTGCTCTGCATACTGTAAAATTTAGTAGGAATCAAATTAGGAACGGGGTCAAAGCATACACATGTAGGCAAAATTGAATCTTTTTGTTCCCCTTTCCACCCCATTCTTCATACAGACATTTAGAAGTTCTTAGGTCTGCAGCATGTTTTTGGCTTGTTTAGTCTGATATTTCAGGAAGGAGATAATTTCAGAAATACTAAATAGGGTAAGGCATGACTCTTGAAGACAGGAAGATCTCATAATTAGTTAGATTGTTTATAATCATGTTTAGAAATAGGGAAATAAAAACCTGAGAATTTTTTTCTAAATCTGTGGTGTACAGTATAGCTATTGACAAGAAGAAAAGGTTCTTAATTGATTTTTGAGTCAAAGTAGTAATCTAGCCTCTGCAGGCAGGTCCCCTCTCCTGAAGGATAACAACAACAAAAAAAAAACCAAAACGAAAAAATCAAATCCTTGGTGTGCCTTGTTTAGAAAAAGAAACCTAAGCAATTGCAAAGAGATTTTCCACAATTTAGTCACTTCAGAACCATATATGTGTTTGCAGATAATTTAGAGTAACTATTAAGCTTCTGTAACTCATCAGGGACTTATGTCAAGGCTTTTTCATGGAAATTGTTATTATGAAGTCCTCAACAACAACATTTTACTTGTGCCCGCTACTCTTCTGATAATTGCCATTCTCGTCCTAAACTAAAGAGCCACAAAAAACCTTTGAAGAGCTCGTGTTTTTCTAGACAGCATAATGTTTAAGCAGTTGCACTGCCTGTCCATTTTGTCATTTCCATAGTTTGCTCTGGAAACTACTAAATAAATTATACTGAGGGAAAAAACATCTCATATGTTTTGTACCCATTTCAGAGTCCAAAGGACCAGAAGCATCATATTAGACACTAATCTTTCTCTCTCTCATCTTAACAGCCATCTAGACATCTTTGCTGCACTATGCTCTAGTCTAGTCAAGAGCAGTAATTATTGCACTAACCCCATCATGATACACTCCATGTATCATGAAAGAAAGTAGCATTTCACTACATAATGCCAAAAAAAAAAAAAAAAATAATAATGAAACAGCCAAAACGGCCCTTTATAGTATTGCCTAGTTTGCATTCAGAAAACTGAAAATTCTTAACTCTTTCTTAAATTCCTAAATTATTCTACTGCAAAAATTCATATTTTAGGTACAACTGATTAAAACAAGAGTAATACCATTTGTGTACTGGTTATACTGTCTAATTTACCAAATCTCTTTGTTAAGACAGTCTAATCATGTCACCTTCATCAAGCATCAGAGTATTAAGCAATAGGTCTTTGTGTAGGGAAAGTGATGCAAATACCTAGCTTTGTTGCTCAGTATTCTGAAAAAATTGCATTGTTTTGAGGAGTTTGAATGGCTGATTCTCATTATCAAAGTTGTTAATCATACAGACATATGAATCAGGTGAACAAGAGATGCTTAGAATTTTGATGACTTTCTCAGAAATGTACAGATCATGGGGCTTTTTTAAGCCTAAATCGATAATATCAGTGTTCATAATGGAAGTTCTGGATGTTATTTCAAAAATATCACACATGGTCACATGCTCGGGAATGCACATCCTCTAAGGCTAATGGCTTCTGGAAAAACCTAATATTTGACAATGGCTGCAAATCCTGATTAGAGAACTTCTCTTATCTGCATCTCTGTTCACCACAGTGTAAGGAGAGGTTGTTATTGTAGATTGCTCTCTATATTCTTTATACTTAAGCCTTAACTAAAAAATTTCTTTGCTTTCTTTTTCAGTTTGGCCCAGCCCATTCAGGTCTTATCTCAGTGCTTCACTAGATCATTCAGCTGTTTTTAACAAGCACATTAATAACATGAATAATTTTCAAGGACATAAAACCTTTTGGGTTTTTTGCTGGCCTTTGTCTCTTTCAGGTCTCCTTTCATTGTA
Source organism: Acridotheres tristis (assembly GCA_037013685.1). Taxonomy (NCBI): domain Eukaryota; kingdom Metazoa; phylum Chordata; class Aves; order Passeriformes; family Sturnidae; genus Acridotheres; species Acridotheres tristis. The sequence goes on along the minus strand of CM072886.1, from coordinate 95,081,312 downwards.
GACTAATGGCATTATTCACTCATCTTCAAAGGTAAAAATTGAAATGTGCTGTTCACTTTCCTGATATATACTAGAGAAGTGGCTTTTATTGCATGTTCTCATGGGAGTAATGTAATAAAAAGCCCACTTTTGAGGCTAACCTATTTGAATTGGTCCTTAGAGCCTCTAGATATATTCCTGCCATTTGTAACTATAGACTTTCCATCCTTACCTTCTAAATGAAATTGAAAATATAACTTGTTTAATTTGGCTGAAGGCAAATTTAATGCTGCAAAACTATTGACCTGAGAATTTAAATTTAAAACCTCTCATCAGAGAAGAAGTACAAGATTTTTAGCAAAATCCTGCCTACAGATTTAGCATGTGATAAATGGAGCAGTGTGTTCCAATCACTTTTTACTTTATGTGGATAATAATTCTCTGTGATCAATTTCCCCTCATTTATCTGTCTCTCTAATATGTGCATCCTGACTGCTCTTTTTCTATTTTCTTTTTTCTTTTGCTTAGATTACTCTTAATCTTTTGCTTAGATTCTTCATTTTCTCTATGGCACTTGGTTTCAGAACTATTAAAATTTATGGACTAAAGAAAATTATTGCAGATTACACCCTTTCCTCAGTTTGCCACAACGATGTGCATGAATATACATTCAAATGATTTATACTAAAAGGTTTCCTAAAATATCAGATTACGTTCCCTACTCCAAAGCATTGTCTCCTATTAATTTTTAAGGGAGGTTTTTCTTAAAGGTGTGACTATGATTTAGCATTTGTTGCACTGCAGTCAAATTTACAATATTAAAAAGAAAACAATTCATTACAGTAACATAACTAAGGTGAAGAGGTAGCAAAAGAAGTCAGCAGGTATAGATTTACTAAACTGAAGTGCTATAACATTCATTATTAAGCATGAAGCAGAAACCTAAATATGTATCTAAAGTGATTATTAACAACATTTTATAAATCCAATGTAAAAAACGTAGGTCTCTAAAAGCTTAGTCATTCAGTATCTGATGTATTCTAAATTAAAAATATTTCCACACACTTGAGAGCTGGAGAACATTTTGCTTACCATTATGGTCAGAAAAGTTAAATATCAGGAATTTGTCTTTTCTCTCACCCAAGAACAGCAAACCATCTGGAGTAGGATACTATATGAATCAAAGAATTAGGTATATAACTAAGAAACTTGTTTTCTTCTACTATTTTCTCACAGTAGAAGAAAACTGACCTTCAAAGCAAGTGTGGCTCATGCCACAAGAGAATCATCAGCTAATTTTATGAGGCTACACCCCATTCCACTCTATTCCATTGTCAAGCCATTAACCAAAAATACTCAATAAAACTGAAAGACATTTTCAGAACATATTATCTGCTCATTTGGAGATACAAAATGGTATTTGAATTTTGTAATTACTTGTGGTTTTCTCTTTTCCTGGCTGCATTTAAGCTGCACATTAAACTGTTTATAAGAGGACTCTTTCTTGGGAACTCAGAGCACGAAGCTCTTTACAAAATTAGTTTTACAAAGTCACCGAAGTCTTACTCAGTGGCTTTATGAATATCTGCACTCCTGCTAGGAGTAGAAAAAATGCCCATAAATAGCTCTGCAAAGCAAGAACCTGTACCTGCATTAATCAATAAAGCATTCAACTACTTGTCTCAGGCCAGTTACAAAGAACTCAATTTGCCATTTGGCTTCAGATTTTGATATTCAATCACAGCTTCATTACATGAATTCCTAATACCTTAAATCTCACAGTATATGTAAAGGACTCTACCAAAAAATGAGAGCAACATTGCTAGACAGCTACAGAAAAAAACATTAAGAGAGCAGGAGGTTAATGAGAAAACTCTAATCCAAGCAGAAAATAGGTTCAGTTTATCAAAACAAATTAGTCTAATTACTTATTTAAAAAATAACCGATGAGATACAGTGGTACCAATAGATACAATAAGATTCAACAGAATATTCTCTGTAAACCGAGATGTTAATTGCAAGTGCTATATGCCCTTATATCACAGGAAGAGAAAGACAAGTTTGTGTTTTTGCAAAACAACCAGTTGGACATGAACAGGCTGGGCTTTGCTTCAGAAGTTATTTTACTTGAATTAACAATTGAATTACTCATTATATGGGAATTACATGAAATTACAGTTGACATTTAATAAATTCACTAGTTGATCGAGAGTTCACTAACATATTTAATAGTAGCACTTTTTTATAGCTTTTAGAAAAGACTTCAAACTTTACAACTTTGTTGAGAGCTATTCCAGTCAGGCCAGTTTTATGCTACCTTTTCAAATTCTCTTTCTCCATTTTCTTTTCAATTTATCATTTCTTCTAACACCTGGCCAATTTTTAAGTAGTCTTTTTATAACCAAGTATAGTGGATAGTCATTCTGACTAGATCAGGTCAAATTTGTCAAAATAAAATTTGTCTTTGACATAACTTGTTTGGTTTTCTCTTTAAGTATGTGTTTTTTGGTTTGCTTGTTGCTTGTTTTAACCTCCTTCTATTGGACAGTGTGGCCACCCAAAGGCAAGTTTTTCAGCTCAATTGCAGAGTTTCCAGTGACCCAGAAGCATGAGTATACTCTGTGGTAGTGCTTAGTTCTCAGTCTTGTTCTTCATATTGCTTCCTGCTACAAAAGATGATTTATGACAGATTAAGGGAACCTTTTTTCTCTTCATGTATATTGAAGCTTTTTAACTTCACTTTTGATGTTGCAGCTGTTTCCTTCATCTTGGACATTTTGTCAGGTGCTTTCATACTTTTTATTAAGTCAACCTTCAAATTACCTTTCCCTTCAAAGTTTTGAAACTTTCATAGAGAAGGCAGCCCACTTTTGAAATTTTCCACAGAGGACAAAAAGCAGGAGCAAAATCATTAAAAATATTATCACTGGGAAGCTCAAAGGAAGCCATTATTCAGTGGCATCAAGCAAATGCAACATTTGTTTCAGAAGATGGACGATGATCTTCAAAAGGTTTTCTGAAGATAAAACCCTCTAACTCTTCAAAAGATAGATTTTAAAATGCAAACTTCTACAGCATAAAGTAATCCAAAAATGAAAACTCAGATTTTAAAAACATTTCTTAACTGAACTGCTCCTAAATTAGTTCCTAGTGCATTTCCAATGGATATGGATTAGATGGAGTGCATCTTTTCTAGAATACATTCCAAAAAGTGTTTTTAACAATTTTTTAGTCCATTAACATCTGTGTCACTCTGTGGTACTGTATCATTCAGTTTTCCAAATCAAAATAGTTATGCAGTACTAATATTAGCAGAAGCACGTGTAATAACAGTTTGTTATAATCAGTGCTTCATCATCAAGTTATTCGAATTCCTACAATAAAGATACCAGGCTATTTTTACAACATTTATTTTATGTAAAACATATGACCTTTTTTTTTGCTCCTTAAGTTTTCATTAACTTAATTTCTTGTAGCCATCTCATACCTTCATGTATCATCACAGATGGTGCAAAGAGATAATTCCCCTCCACATTTTCAAAATTTTGGCAAAAAGTATGTATATTTTCTGGTCACACTCTTCCATTTGAATCCAGGAACACTTTCAACAAGTAAGTCTGAGTAGGGAAAAGGAAGAGCACAAAAGGATGAAAAACTGAAAGGACGAGTGAGTGAAAGGATAAGGAAGTTAAGATAATCTTCCAAGCATGGTCAAAGACTCCTTTACATCTGAGCCTGAGTTTTTGATATCTCTAAAAATATCTAGAAGTGAAATCTGGTTCTAAATAGCCATCACCTTCAAAAGTTTAAGGGATCTAGAAGCATAGCTCTTATGCTACCCTGTCCTGATTTTTTAAGGACTATAATATAAATCTTAGTATTGCTAATTCTTCAAGTTAAAATGAAATTGAAGTGTGTGATCCATACACACAACTCTAAACCTGGCACTCCAGATTTCTATTTGCTGCCAGCCTTCATAGGATTTATGCTGCAATTCTTTCCAGAGCAATGAAGGATTCAAACAATAAAATAGAAAGCTGCAATAAAAGCAGCCATCTTGAACCAGTGTATCATTATAGCATAAATGAAGGTGCTTGAGAGATTTCTCTGCTCTTTATTTTTTTCAAGCAGGATAGTTTTAATGAAATTATATTCTAATTTTCAAATGAAAAGTGAAGCTAATTGAATTTTAGAGAAAGCACTCAATGTCTCAGTATTGGTGATATTTTTTGTTTATTTTCAATTACACATTTGGCAACCCAAATTTCATAGGAATGACAGTTGTCCTTTTATTCTTGCATTTGATTCAATGAGTTGGTAGACTCTACATCCCAGGTATCAAAATTTTCTGGTTAAACCTCTACAATATACATTAAAATATGACATTTTGAAATAGAGGAATATGATGAGGAGAAAATATTTTGCAAAGTTTTAGGACTGTTTCAATCAGCTGTGCTTTTTGCAATCTGAAAGATAAATAATTCAGCAATTAATGTGATGTAAAAAAATGCACAACAAAAAAAGAAGATGCACATAATAATTTGCTCAATTCACTATAAAGTACACCACAAATAAAGATAAGATCAACAGAAATTCAAGTCTTAATCATCATAACTATTTTCCACATCAAAATTTACCTGAGGGCACATACATCTTTACATATTTTAACCATCATACTAATTATAATATTCATAGTCCTCAAGATTCATTAAATAATTGCAGATCTACATTACACATATTGGTTACATATAATAAAGAAATCTTTGAAATTCCTTATTTGATATATCAATTCTCATTAAAAAAAATTGGAAGGTGCCTTTCCTCCAGAAAAACAAAAACTCAAGCCAACAATGTAATGTCAAATTATATTTTTCTGTTTCCCAGCTTCTCAGTTGAGGAACTGTTCAAAATAAAACTGAAAAAATACTAATATTCTTGGAAGAGTAAATAGACAGCTAGACTTCCTGCCAAGTGAAGGAAATATGGGTGTATTTAGTGATTGTCAAGACTTGCAGGGGCCTGTGTCATCCTGTGCAAGGACCACACAAGCATAATTTTACACATGGATGAAAAACTAAAGCTAGACGTTCATTAAACCTGATCCCATCAAAACTCAGAAACAAAGCATAACGTTTTGCTGAGTTTTGTTTTTGCAATGAAGGAACCTATTCAGGTACCTAATGGATTCCTTGTTGCTTGAACTCTAAAATCAAGAACAGTGCATCTTCCGCATAAATTTCCTATTTCTGCAGAAAGAAAAAAAAAATCAAACTTTTTAAAATTAGCTATTAAAATTAGGAGTACTGTAGAAGGTAAGGGCAGGGATTTCTTCAGGCAGGTTATCTCTATTCAAGGGTAAAGACACATAATCAGCCTGGGCCATTCAATATTAAAAGAACAAGGGAAATAAAGGTGCTATATTGCTCTCTCCACAGCAAACACTAACATATACCTGCTTAAAAATAGTATATATCTTTCCTTATCAAAGTTTAAATTAATCTTTTAGTCAAATAATGCAATATCACTATTAAAATACAATTCCTGAGGTATTCCTGTGGCTGTACTCTTCATGTATCTCTTATTCTTTGCTGGTTGTATTTCTCCTCAGACTCTACTTCTCTTCTACAGACAGACTTCCATGGACCAGAGCAGTGATGCAGCATAAAAGATGTTACCTGGGACCCCCTTCACCAATTCATAGTCACAGCACTTCACTGCATCTTTACTTTTCTCCCATGGGTTTTCCTTTAAGTCATGTTGGGTTTATTCATTTTATCTCATTTATTCTTAATACTATTTTACAACAGTGTTTGGGTTGTTCTATCTGCTAGGAAGCTCTAGAGGAAAGAGAACTATATAGTTCAATTTTACTGTAATTGTGGCGCATCAAAAATAAAAGAAATCTTTATTTAGCTATATTAAAGAGGAGAAGTGTTTTCTCCAACGTCTAGCAACTGGAAATAATTCAATCTTGAGGATGTTTGATTTCTCTCTACATTTTAATTGACAACAAAAATTTTTACTAGACCATTTTTATGTAATTGTAGATAGCTGCAACAAAAGAATCAAGTAATTAACTGGTGATGAGTTGCTTCTGAAAAGCAAAAAAATTTTAGCCAAAATTTTCACCAATCCCTAATATTTCTCAGGACTAAACGTAGACTTGGATAATTCTTATCTCCTAGTGTGACAATACACCTGAGACAGGCATCCTAGAGGTGGCTGACTTCCCTTTTACTCATCCTCAACTAGTTTCAAAGAATGTTGTAAAATTCAGGCTCATATAGTCTTATTTCTACTTGATAAAGCCCTAATTGACATCCCTTTCCTGGCCTTTTTGTATGCTTCTGCAGGTCCTTTTGCTGCTTGCTGCTCTGTTAAACCCTCTACTGAGTTTCACTGAATAGCGAACTTAAATTTCTGGTGTACTTTGGCACACAGCACAGAATGTCCTGAGTGACCTTTCATTTTCCTGATAACAGCCAAAAAAATTCCAACAAGAAGCAAAGAGCAGTATAGAAGCTAAGCTTTCTTGACATAAACACGAGGAATAAGGCCAGAAGAGCACAAAGTATAATGTTGGCATTGATTTTCCAGTAGAGTTAATATTTGTAAAACCAGAAATTTCAAGTTTGCTCCAAGGGGGTGGGGGTGAGATTTTGGGAGTGTGGTGGCGAAACCTCAGATGTGCATAAGACAGAGTGAGTGACACAAGGCAGGCTTAGAGACAGATAAGAAGTAGACCCTGAGGAGACAGGATAGTGCTTTTAATCATGCCAGTTGTCCTCCCTTACTCCCCACCTCATGGGAAGGTCACATTCACACCTGACATCAAGACATTCACATTCACACGTAGGCCTAATAATAAAACCCAAAAAAGGTCTCATACCTGCTTTGCATTGCAATCAAATAGTTTTAAAATAAAATTTATTTATTTATTTATTTATAAACATTGATCTATTTATAAACATTGAAACAATTTGAGCATAGTTTCACTCTCATCCACCCCAAGGGATTTATTTACAAAAACCGGGGTTACCCTTGTCTTCAGGGGTGGATCATAATAAGCAGACACTCTCCAGTATTATGTTAAAACATTCTGATCAAGCCCAATAGAGACGTGACTTGTGCATGCTCTTCCCATAACATTTTGTAAATTTCTTGCCATGTGTGACACAGCAACAATGTCAGAGTCCTTCAAGGTCTAACTTTGTTGCAGCCACTGGGTCTGAGACTAGACTGCCACCACCCTCCACCCACTCCATCCCCTCCAAGAGCTTGGCAACTGGACTCTCAGTTCTCCCAGTAGCCCACAAACACCCCTTTGCCAGCTTGGGCAGAAAGCTCCTGAAAAGCCTGCTTGACATTCAACATCCAAGAGCAAAGCAGCGCACTCAGCTTCCCCATGAGCAACTGCAGCCACTCTGAGACAAGCTCTACCACAGGGACCTCACAGATATGGTGTTTGGCAGTGACAAATCTGTAAGGGCTTCTTGTATTAGCTCTGCCATGAATTAACTACTTTTTTCTTCACTTTTGCAGGTACAGGATGGATGTTAATAGTAAAAGTCACTTTCTGTAGCCAATACCATTTTTTCTAAATTTGTTTTCCATGAGCAAAAAGAAAATCCAGAACAAATCAAAGCACTATTATTACAGGCTCTGTATTCTGTTCAACAAGAATATGTCTCAATGGAATTAGGAGATGAAGATCCATGTATCAGCAAAGATGCAGGGGGTTTTGATGTGCTAGAAACCACAGAACTGCCTGTGAATTGTCCCACAGAAATTAAGGCTTCTCCTCTTCTGACAACAGTCATTCATACAAGTTGTGCACCCACGTCTCATTGCTGGAGTCACCCTTACTCAATATCTTTATCAATGATCTGGACCAGGGGATCAAGGCTTCCTGCAGTTAGTTTGCAAACTGCCTAGGAGTGTTGATCTTCTTGGAGAGTAGGAAGGCTCAAAAGAGGGATCTGGTCAGGCTGGATCAATTGGCTGAGGTCAATTGCATGTGTTTCAACAAGGCGAAGTGTCTGGTTCTTGGATCATAACAACCCCATGCAGTGCAACAAGCAGAGGGCAGAGTAGCTGGAAAGCTGTCCCTCAGAAAAGGATCTGGGGCTGCTGGTTGACAGGGCTGAACACGAGCCAGCAGTGGGCTCAGGTGGCCAAGAAGGTCAAGAGCATCCTGGCTTCTTTCAGCAGCAGTTTGGCCAGAGCCCAGATTGTCCCTCTGTACTCAGCACGGGTGAGGCCACACCTCAAATCCTGTGTTCAGTTTTGTGTCCCCCCCTACAAGAAAGATAGTGAGGTGCTGGATCATGTTCAGAGGGCAATGAAACTGGTGAAGGATCAGGAGCACAAGTCTGATGAGGAGAAGCTGAGGAAGCTGGGGTTGTTTATCTTGGAGGAAAGGAGGCTCAGAGGGAAGCTTATCACTTTCTACAGTTACCTGAAGGAGATTGTAGTGAGGTGAGAGTTTGTCTCATCTCCTAAATAACAGGTGATATGATAAGAGGAAATGCCTTCAAGTTGCACTGGGGAGGTTTTAGTAAAAATTTCTATGCCTAAAAGGTAGTCAGACATTGGAACCAGCTGCCCGGGGAAGTGGTTGAATCAAAATCCCTGGAGGTATTCAAAACACATGTAGATGTGACATTTAGGGACATGTTTTAGTGATGGACTTGACAGAGCTGTGCTAACAGTTGGACTTGATGATCTCAATAGGTCTTTTCCATCTTTAACGATTCTATGATTCAATGAAAAACACCTGCAGAATGTTCCTCTAGTCTCCTTCCTGCCCTCTTCCCTACAGAGGCTTCTTCCTTTTATCACTCCCAGTGCTGTCAAGCTTCTGTGGAAATAATCATGTTTGACAGTTCTGGGGTTAAGAATAATATCTTGTCGTCTCACATCCCAGCAGATATGCATTAAGCAATTTATCGTAGTCCACACAGCAGGGTTACACTATCTCACATTAAATTCAAGACCTTTATCTAAAAGTGTGATTCTATGTGCCGTTAGTGAGTTTGGTTTCAATTACCATGTATTTATTCACATCTTAGTTTCAGTATTAATTCTCCACGTCAGATCACTTTGCTAAATATTGCTATAACAAATGCCATTTTATGCTAATTAGTATGAAAGATTTCAGCTATTGTTTATTTATTAACTCAAGCAAAATGCTTGTAAATAAGACAGAAACAGGGCAGGGGGATAGAGAAAACAATTGCAGAACTTCCATTAGACTTGTAAATTATTTCTGTAGATTGTCAACTTTTGAACATGGAAATTAATGATTTGTAGCAGAGCTAATTATTTCTTCTTAGAATAAATCATTTATTGAAGACTAATTATAAATAAAAAATAACTGATACAATGAAAGTGTTAATAAATACACCAAAACCACCTTTTTTGTGGACTAAAAAAAAAAAAAATCCCCCAAAACATAGCTTGTGGTAATGATTATCTAAATCTTCGCTGGTTTGTATAGCATAGTGTCAGTGTAGTGACTTGGCTGCTGTTGCCAGGATATGTAAAGCAATAAAGTTAGTGATGTATTGTTTATTGTGTGCAGATCCTAAAGGGTTTTCCCTGTTTCTTGCTCTTCATTTCTACCATCCTATCTCTTTGAGTGCATGAATGTGATGCGTGTGCATGTATACACAGACACGCTCCTGAATGGCAGAGCTTGTCTGTCTCACACATATGGTTTGGCACAGATCCTTCCTGACATCTGCACCTGACTGCTGCAGCACTTCTCTGCTGCTCCTTTTTTTAAGACAAAAGCCAGGAGGGAGTGATGAGGAATGCACAGAGCTGACAGCAGAAGATTGTCTGCTTTAACAGAATGGACTCGGAGGCAGAAGATGGTTACTAGCAGGGCAAACAAATTCTTTCTTTCCTCTCTTTTCTCCAGAGAGGTTATTAACAGTCAGATCGCATACAGCATAGATTCCCATTAACTATTTTAGAGAAAAAGAGGACAATGAAAACAATTTTGAAGCCTGAGCATAAAACTCCACAGTATGAAAAGAGAGGTGATTTGCAGGAGAGGGATTTTCAAGGCCTTGAAAGACCAGACACACTCTCGGGAATGTTCAAATGCAGCAAAGAAATGCAGACTGAAAACAAACTGAAAATCCGAGGATCTTTATCTTCCTGCCAGTCAGGACTACTCAGTATTACAGCCATATCAGTACAACATTTCTCTGTGTTATTCTAACAAAAAGACAGGACATGTCCACTTGATGAGCAAAGGAAAAATCTCATTAAAAGCCCCTCTGTGTTCTGGCAAGGCATACTACATTATCCACTCATGCGAATAAAAAAACAATCCACCTGTATAACTAGCAAGTACACTGCATTCCTACCCATTTTTGAGGAACTTCTCCCCGAAAATAAGGCAGAATTTATTCATCTTCGTATTTTCTGGATAGCAAATTTATTTAAATTTATTGTTTTTTCTTTGAGACTCTTGGCTGTGTTGCAGCTCCTAAACTAGCTTCTTCTAGAATGCCCGTTGTTAAGACAGGTGGATCCTATTTACTGATATCCTTAATTACAAAAGTGTATAGCAGAGATCCTTTGTCTTACTTAAATAAATGAAGGAGCAGTGTTATTACAGTCCCACAACAACGATTTTACTGTGGCTTTCAGATAACTGCCTTCATCAAATGAGGCTACATCATAATCATAAAAATTGAATTTTTTTAAAAGAGGAACCAGACCATGTAGTAATTTTCTATTAGTATACATGCACTCGGGTACAAGAATTCAACTCATAAAATTTCTGCATGTTTACCTCTAGCCAGAACATAATACTTACAAGGTGGACTGATCACTCACCTGTATCACTGTGGTTTCTTTTACCCTTGTGACTCTTTTTTTGTCTGAGTTTCTCAGTCAGATACAGAAAATCACAGATTTTAGTATGAGCCAGGAAAACTTCAGATATGTTTGCTTTAGGTATTTCTCATTTCTAGAGTGTCAATGGATTTGACTTTCAGTAGTGAAAATGTCACTCCAGTGGCTTTACCCTAGTGTTTTGTATTCTATTGGCGTTTTAAATTGAGAAAAAAAATTGCTTAATTCAAGTTTATTTTATCACAGGCAACCTTCTAGTCTAATGTTCCAGACTAGAGCAGCATTCTAGTGTTCATGTTCTCATTTGGAAGAGAGGATTGAGAAAACTTCTATCAGAAAAGACAGAGAAATGAAGGGATCAGGAAACTGACTAAGTGCTGAGAATACAGAAAGGGTGGCAAATCAATGGCATCTTGCATGAAACTAGAACAAAGAGCCTAGAGCAAAAACAGTGAGATAAAGGACACTGGAAAGGCATCTCCAGTCTTGCCATCAGTGTTACATGGCAGAAGAATCTTAAATCTACTTTTAGTCTGTGGGCCTACAGGTTAGTCCTGAATACTTGAAATTATGAGACCACTATGACCATCTTCACCAGTGTTCAAACTTTCAAAACGTTTGACATTTTAGCACTAGTTTTACTTGTTGTGTTTATGTTAACCATCTTAACACTCTTCTCCTTCTGTGTTCTTAACTGAGAACACTGTCCTAAGGCCTGAATCTTATATAAATATAGCCTCCAGAGAACAATATGCATAAATCACTGTTATCTGTAACTGTCCCCTACATACACTGAAATGAAGAAAATTCCTTCTTCAGCTCTACAGCATAAGATTTAATTGAAACTATGAAGGGAAATTCTGCCCACAGAGTGTAATTGCAATATGGCTATTTGAATCATTAGCATATATCAATATAATTGAAAATGAAGGGTTAAACGTGTTTCTAATAACAGGCTAAATGTAAATAGGATGCAGAAAGCAAGGATCTGAAATGAACAAGGAGACACAGTTGTCAACTACAGTAAGGAGAAGAGTGTAGAGAGATTCCAGTAACAAGGTTGGTAGCCATATTCGTTTAAATGATTGTTGCCTACAGGGGAAGGAGAATAGGTGCTTAAAAGGTTTTGTAGTTGATATTGAGGTTTTTGTTGCTCATTTGTTATTTGATCAGGAGGACCTCTGAGTCAGTCATATATCTGAGTATTGAACAAGGTTTTCATGTGTACATAGGTCAACGATCTTCCAATGACTATCTGTAGATCAAAAATAGCTTGAGCTTACACCTCAGTGCATAATATTCATAAACAATCACCAAACTAAATCTTCTTCCCCCATTAAATAAAGATCAGTGATCTGTGTATATATCAGCTGTATTTTAGCTTTAGGCATAAAAAGAAATTACTTTTACAGTACTTGTACTTATGGAATTGATATTAGGAAATGGCAAGAAGCTAAGCTGTGACATGATTTTCAGAAATTCTGCAAGCTTATAATGGATTCAACACCTTTTATGACCAGCGGCCTTCTGGATATGAAATACTGTAAGAGAAAACAGTTCTCTCACAGATTGATTTTTTTGAAAAAAAAATTATGCCCTGAGGACCCTGAATAATCACCAAGCAAATATTTTATTTCGTGTATTAATCCCTGCCTACTGGCTTCTTAGAATTTTGTATCAACCATTTTGTACTATTTGCAACTTACACAACAGCAACCTGGTTTGGATTTTATTCTTCCTAAAAGTTTGAGCTAACTGAAAAATGTCAAAACTAAGGAGCATGTGTCTTAGAGTAACTTAAAATTACACTGACACCTTCTGCCTCAAATCCTTCAGTTTGTTATGCCACAAATAATTTCAGGAGCCAGTAATGTCATGGAAGATTAAATAGTTAGATTTCTGAGAATTAATTTAAGATCTCAAAGAAGCAAGGTGCCTACACACCACTTTTATGATTATACTTTTGGTTGAGCACCCATACAAGCAAACCGCAGTCTTCATTTCTATATCAAGTGTACAGTATTGTATCTCTGCAGTATATCTACTCCTTTTTTAAATTTTCTTACTGCAGTTAGTTCTGCACCATTTGAACTTGGACTTTGTTAAGAACAACATTTGGGACCTGGCCAGATCTCTAAAAAAAAACCTAACAGAAATAGATGGTGCTATAGTTTAGTTTAAATATATATAATGCTTCTTCTTACACTTTAATATATGCATGAATAATTATTTGTGTGGTTTAACTTATTACATATATGTATTATAAAAGAGATACATAAATGACAGTAGCAATGACATTTCCAGTGACACAATAGTATTTCTAATTGTTTCTGATATAATATGCAATTTTAAAATACTTAATGATTGTCAATATAAACTTAAAGGTCTGAACTCTTCAGAAGGAGGAGAAGGTTTTTTGAAAAGTAGTCACCAAAGAGAAAGGAAAGAAGGACACCTCCAAAATTCCAACTTCTAATTTGATTTTCAATTCTGATTTTTTTTTAAGTATTTCTTTTCATTATTCATTTCTGCTCCTGAGGTTGCTTTTCAAATTCTAAGAAAGCAGTGCTGGAATTCAAAAAAGACTATACAGCATCTAAAAATTATAAGAAGCAATCAGTTTTACAGTAATTCCAATAATTAAGTAATGAGCTTTACCAACCTCAATTTAAAGGAGATTAGTTATGAATTATGGTTTTTTTCCCCCATGGTCCTATCAAAATAAGCTCTGTGTTTCTTTAAGTGAATTGTGCTGATAATACATATACCTGTCATGCCATTCCCTTTGAGTGCTTGGGGAAATAAAAATTCATAGCAATTGATTGCCCTGTGTAGCCAAGGCTCCAGGTGCCCTTTCAAATATTCATAAAGATCTTAAAGGGGTCCCTGTGGATCCCATTTGTCTGCTGGATATTTATATATCACTCCAGTCTTCAGGAAAATTGGCAAACAAAAGTCACTTTTGCAGCTAGGTATTATTGACTCTTTCTACCTTGTAGATTTTTGTATTCTCATGCTGTGAACTGTGAGTGAAAAATGGAACAAGATGAAGAAATGTTTATGAATATCACAGACCAAGGATTAAGAGTTCTTCATTAAATTTGGGGGCTTGAAAGCTCTAACTGATCATAAATTGATGAAATAAAAAGACATAAATGTTAATATTGGAGTCAAATGGAGCAAAAGCTGAGATAAAAATAAAGGACAAAAATGTCACATTTGCACTCAAATTCAGACCACTAAATTCAGAACTACATGCCTTCTGAGCATTCAAAACTTCACACTGAAATCAGTGTAAAAATTGAGTACAAATGTAAAGCATTTTTTAAGTTTGACCCTCTTTTAGAAAATATGTCCATGGTAATAAGTGTGTGAAACATATCTGAATCAACTGGCAATTTCAGGGATCTTTCTTTCCTCCCACTCTCCCTAATAAGTTATCCATTTTCAGATTCTGAAGAAAGTTGAGAATAACTTTTAATTACTTCTGTAAATGCTTTGTCTTGCCTGTTTTGTTCAAAAGTTTATGTAGCAGAAGCTGCTCATCCAATCCCATAGAAACATCCATACCAGTTTGCAGTAAGAAATTCTGACCACACAGTTCAGGAGTTAGCAGAGAGTTTCCATCTTTCAAACGTAATGAGATTTTCAGCTTGTATTTGCGTCTCTGTTTTATAGAATATTCCCAAACTGTGTTTAAAAAAATGTTCTGAGTGGAAACTCAGAGTGCTCCCCAAACTCCTCAATCCTCATCCTGTTCTGCAGCAGCTGCAATTAACTCGAACAGGCCATCACTGTTGACACTGCTCCCATATCCTTGCTCCAGCAGAGCATGACAACAGGAGAGCAACAGAGAGCCAGAACCTGGTCAGGAAATGACTGTGTCTGTCGTTTCCATTCTCCTGCTTCAGTAATGACTGCAGCTCAGAGTCCAGGAGTTAATTAGAAACGTAGAAGCTCTGGTATCACCTATGAAGTAACAGCATAAGCTAAGCTAATGTCCATGATACAGAACACTAGTGAAAGGCAATTATGTGTCATGACACCTGTCACAAATTTGTGCCATCTACAGCTATGAGTAGAAACATAAAATTTTAAGTACATCACCATCAGTATACATTAGGACAGACATCAGAAGATTTATTCTGAGACATTAATTCATCCAATGAATTCTGCAGCCTTTTGCCAAGTGATTTTTCATAATCTTCAAAAATACACTGACAAAAATGATTTATGAAACAAAAAAATGTCAATAAAATAAGGGAAGGGAAGGGAAGGGAAGGGAAGGGAAGGGAAGGGAAGGGAAGGGAAGGGAAGGGAAGGGAAGGGAAGGGAAGGGAAGGGAAGGGAAGGGAAGGGAAGGGAAGGGATTTAGTTTTAGTTGAAGTGATCAGAAGAGAAAAAAAACAAACCAACAGTGCATATGCCACTAAGTTCTGTGATATTGTACAAATAGATGTAATGACACAAACAGTATGTAAAGTGGCACTTATTTTCCCCTTAAAAAGCAGGTGTTTGATATGAAGTATCTTCCATGGTTGTTACCAGGATGCAAACCAGCAGGAAGTGAACGTTCACCATGGGTGGTTTTCTCTTGGTGGATTGTATGAATTCACAATTCGGGCAGTCAGTTGTCTCTCAGATACTTAAAGAAACTCACAGGAAAAAAAAATGGAGGAAACAAATGTAACACTATGGGGTTAATTTAAAACCTGGAAAATTGGGAAATAAAGACACAAGTCTCTCTCCATAGTGTATGAAAAAGAACAGGAGGCCACCATATGGGCTGCAAAACATTTTGTAGAATGATATAATTAAAATAAATTAAAGTGTCTCCTCTGAGCTCTATTGCTTTATGTGAATTTTGCCAGACAGTCCATACAGCATTTAAAAAGAAACTTAAGACAAAAGGCCAACAATAATCATGAGTCATTATCTATTTATGTGTTGGGTATGCTAATATCCCCATCTGTTACCTCAGTGGGCAAAATCCATTTGCTGAAACCAAGGAAGACTCTATTTCTTACTGTTAAGACTATCAAATATGAATGAAGTGAAAGTGGAAAAGCTTGTCCTGAATGTACTGGATAACATCAAGAGTTTGGAAATTCTCTTACAAGTAGTACCTGTAGTACTGAAATTTTCAATAAGTATTCTGGGATACATATTACAGGAATCAGGCGTTAGTCTTTATGGTCCAGTTCACAATCCAATGTGAAGTCAAATGGAACAATGTCTCTTCTTAATGCAAATTTTAGAGGTATTGTCTCTCTTGGTTTCAACACAGTGTCAATGATTCTTTGCAACTTATGCACCTACAAAATAATGGTTTTTCTAAGTGTGATGGAAAGGGATTTGATAACTGGCAAAAAAAGAAGAGAAAATAATCTTCACATTTGATTTTTCCAGACAGAAGAAAACTCCAGTCTTCTGTGTTTTAGGACATAGCTCCCCATATCTTCTCTTATTTCTCACTTTTTATTTTGCAGAAATAAAAATACTTATAATGAAACATTTATTAGGTGGTGGGCTGATCTTTTCTCGCTCTCAGGTGCCCACCAAGTAACTCTATTACTCCTTCTTTACAGGACAGGGGTAAAAATGCTATGTAAAGCTCATGGGTTGAGATAAGGATAGGGAGATACCAGCTACTGTCATGGCAAAACAGTCTTGCCTTGGAGAAAACTTAGTGAAACACAAGAACAGGTTACTCTGGGAGGTGGTGGATGCCCCATTCCTGGAAACAACCAAGGTAAGGTTGAACAGGTCTGACCAACCTGATCTAGTTGAATATGCCCATGTTAATTTTAGGGGTCCCTTCCAACACAAATAATTTTATGATTATAAGATTAACATAATTAATTACCAATTTAAAAAGGTATGATAATAAGAAGATAAAAATCTAAAACCAGCTTCTCCCTCTCTTTACTTTTTTCCAGGCTCAAATTCTCTCCAATATTTCCTACCTCTTCTCCCAGAACAATGCAGGGGGATGGGAAACAGGGACTATGGTCAGTTTATAATGTTTTCTCAGCCACTTCTTTCTCCTCCTAGTCTTCCCCTTCTGCAGTGTAGGGTCCCAGCCACAGGAGATAGTTTTTCACAAACTGCTCCTATGTGAGTCCTCTTTTAGGGATACAGCCCTTCAGGAACAGTCTGCTCCAGACCTCTCACAGGATCACAGGTCCTGCCAGAAAACTTTCTCCAGCATGGGCTCCTCATCACAGGGCTGCACTTCCTGCCAGGACCCTGCTCCATCACTGGCTTCCTCAGGCACCCATCTGCTCCAGTGTGGGGTTCTTCCTGGACTGCAGGTGGATATATGCTGCAGCATGGATCTCCATGGGCTGCAGGGGCACAGCTGCCTCACCATGGGCTGCCCCATGGGCTGCAGGGGAATCTCTGCTCTATGCCTGAAGCAGCTGTTCCACCCCCTTCTTCACCAATCTTGTCTGCAGGGCTGTTTGTCTCACATGCTCTCCTCTCTCCCATTTGCTGTTCCACAGCAGTTTTTAACACTTCTTGTATATGTTATTACAGTGGCACTATACCCATCACTGAATTGCTCAGCTCTGGCTAGCGTGGGTCTGTCTTGGAGCTTGAGCCAGCATGAGGGCAGCTCCTGGTGCCTTCTCACAGAAGCCACCCCTGCAGCCTTCTGCTATTGAAACCTTGCCACACAAACACAGTTAATGTGACACGACTTTGTGACACTCATTACCTGGAGGGAAACTGAATTTTCATTTGAGTTAAAGTATTCATTTTAAAAAATCTAACAGTGATTCTTGTGCCGCTCTGCTCTTCAGTGGTGTGTCCTCACCTTCAGTCCTGTGTGCAGTTTTGGCCTCCACAATATAAGATAGCCATTAAACTATTAGAGAGTTTCCAAAGGAGGGCAACAAATAAGGTGAAGGGCTTTAAGGGGAAGCTGTATGAGGAATGACTTAACTTAGTCTGATCAGCCTGGAGTAGAGGAGACTGAAGGGAGACTAAAGCTGCCTCACAAGGGGAAGAGGAGAGGCAGACACTGATCTTTTCTCCATACTGCCCAGAGACAAGACTCAAGGGATGGCCTGAAGTGTCAGGGGAGATTTAGTTTGGTTATTAGGCAAAGACTCTTCTCCAAGAGGGTGGCTGGGCACTGGAACAGGCTCCCCAGGGAGTTGGTCACACCAAGCCTGACAGAGTTCAAGAAGTGTTTGAACAATGCTCTCAGGCGCATGGTGTGACTCTTGGGGATGGTGTTGTGCAGGGCCAGGAATTGGACTCAATAGTGCCTTCCAATTCGTCATTTTCTGAGATTCTGTGATTCTGAATGTCAGACAGCAAGTACATGTGTAAATACACTCCACATTGAAATATAATCTTATTCCATTTCTAAACTTCTGATTTTCTAAGCCAAGATAATTTTTAGATAAAGTTTTATTCAAATAAATTATAATAGAAAAAAATGAAATTGTTATTGAAATTCCTTTGCTTCTAATGAGAAATTACAGGTTAATCAACATTCTTTGAAATCAGGTTTTATTATTGCATGCTAACACATTGCTCTATCCAAAAATGGAATAAAAATAAAAATTACCTGTATCTTTTATATATACTTAACAGTGTCAGATTGAGCTAGTCTAACATTATTTTGAAACACTAGGCAAGTAAAAATGAATGTTTAATCAATTAATGTGATTTGTTCTACTTAATTGCACCACTGATGGTCCTCAGTATTTCCTGCTGTGCTGGTACAGATATTTTAGACATTTTCCATTAAATCAATGAAAGGAATGTAAGGTTATGGTGACTTCATAAGCAGTCTTCTTAGCCCCTTGGCTTGTTGTGACTCATTCTTTTGTGACTATAAAATTTGTTTGTAATGGTGTGCGAAAATCTATTGGTTTGCTAGTCAAGGTGATTTAAAGTATTGCCTAGCAGTAGAATTACCCTCTAGGGAAACAAAGAGGGGGGAAATGGCAAGAAACTCTCTCTTTAAATACTTCCATCAACGAAATTTTGCTTGGTTGCAAGGAGAGTATGAAAAGATGTAAAATTGAATTTGTACATAAAAACCAAAGACAAAGACTACGTTTATTACTTTGTTCCAGCCACAGTGTTTCAGAGGAAACTTTAAAAGCAACTATTTAAATGAACTGAGAATTAGAAATGTATGCTCAATGCATTTCCAATGCAATCAAAATTAAGTGTACTGTATCTGATGCTCTTCCGGATTTTATGTGCTCAGTCACTAATTTTCCAGAAGCAGTGATTGCTACTTCATTCAACACTTAGATTGGACTGTGCTTTGGGGTGGAACTATATATCACCAAAGGTGCAAGAGCATACAGAATGAAGCTGGAATTACAAGTAAAGAAGCCATAGTCTTACACATTATTAAGCGCTGCCCTGAAAAACTGCATGTTTTTCTCTAAATCTGCCACCAAGATACTGTGTTATTGGACAAAAAAAAATCACCTCAAACTGGTTGCCCGGTAATTGTATGCTTCTGTGTGATAAGAATTCTGAACCCGGGCCCCTAAAAAACATGTGCATTGGGAAGAAAAATGGTCTTGATTGGTCAATTTTGAAAAATATTTCACATTATTTAAATTAGCCCACATTAATGAATAATACTGGTTTTAGTTTCTTCATTGTTTGCCATTTTTAAAATGGTGATGTAATATCAAATACTTGGAAACTGAAAATAAAGTGACTGGTCCATAAAGTACACCAGCATAATTCAGTATCTCCCTATTTCTTGTGGGAAATTCATGGCTAATCTTAGACAGATTGCCTTCATAATTGCTACCCCTGTGTTTATCACATTGAAGCATTTTCCTCCTTGGACAGACAGGCAGACATCTCATTGCCATCACTTGGCAGCAATAATTTCAGTGTGAAGTACCTATTTGTGCCATTGACAAAAACATCTGCTTCCTTTTGCTAAGAAACTGACAGTTATCCCTCTGTGCTGAGCAGGGTACCCTCTGAAGTTTTATTTACAAATTCGGCACCTGGTTACTGACACAAAAGAGCTATATTTACAGCACTCTCATCTGAAATTCCTGATTTGTGACTTTACAATGTCAACACTCCCAGGGAGGATAGTGGCTAAGGTGATCTGTCCTTGTTGCTGTATAATCGAGTGTTTAGAGCCATCTTTCTACAAGTACCCTTGTATCTAACTATCACTTGTTTCAACATTAAAATCCTTTGGTAATTTGAGATATGAATGGGAAGAAAACTGCACAGAGATCAGTCCCAGTATACATCTCAATTTTGTAGATTTCATAGTAAGTAGCACAGAAAAGTAGAGTTTTTCTGTTTGGCACTGAGGAGTCTAATACTCACCACAGTTCTCAGATTTTAATACTAAGTTTTTTTTTACATATGCTAAATTACTAAAAAAGGCATTTCTTAATATTTAAATGTCAGGATCTTCAGAGCATTTGAAAGAGCTTAAAAAAAAGGTCTAGGTTGGTTTTTTTCTAAAGAAAAGCTTATCTTCTTGGAGAAGAGAACAACAAGAACATGAGAAACCGAGTATTTGGGAGAAAAAAATTGAAGCAGAAATTGTTTCACTTTGTTAATAGTGAAACCATAAGACATTTCCAAACACATTAACACCTTCGGCATTTTATGTTCTAAACGCCTAAGAAAACAATAAATTGATTTTGTGTTGTATTACTGCTGCTCAGCTGTAGGGGATGGCGTTAAATCTCATTAAAGGTAAAATAAAATCGAAGTAATCTGTTTAAAATGTGGACCACTTAGTTGAAAGGGGAAAGAAAAATAAGTCCTAGAAGGTCATGATGTCAGATACAAATCCTACACTGGACATTTTACTATAAATTTGTTGTTGTAAACAATCTCTTTCCAAAGCTGTTCAGTTGGAAAATTATGTTCAGGGTCCAGTGAGACAAAAAATATGCTTTTTAGTCAACCATTTCAGTGGAGGAAATGGGCAATGCCTCCATATTCAGCTCCTGTTATGCTGATTTCTGCACATACTGATCAAAAATGGGACATCTGTTTCTGTATTTGTTCCAATATTGTTCACAGGTAAATGTCCATGGTAATGAATTGCTTTGGAACAACTACCATGCCTTTGAATTTGTACTTCGCAGTTCCATTGACGATATGTTGTTTTAAGATTAAGTCCATCCAGGATGAAATTTTCATGTTTAATTTCATCATAAAGCAGAAAAAGCCAATAGGAACTCCAATATAAGGCTCTGGGGTTTTTTAATTATAAAAAAGACCAAATGGCAGATACTTGGAACTTTAGATTCAAAGTATTAATTGTTTTACTTCCTTGGAGGAAGAATCTCAGCTGACCTCCAATGCCTTAAACTAAGAACTGTCATATACAACCTGCCTTGGAACAGTCCCATTTGGTGCCTTACTAATTACCTACATGTAGCCGTGGAAAAGGGGTTTAACCCTTTAAGTGTGGCAGAAATAAGATGCACAGCTACATGGTCGTCTTTCATGACAGGAAGAAAGAGACAAGTTTATTCAGAAACACACTTGGTTTTATAGCATGACTCACAACTCGAAGAGTAGAGAAAAGGTGATTGGTTCAGAGAGAAGGCACCCCATTCCCAGGGCCTGGTCACACACCACAACAGGTGTTCTATCTTGTTATTAATTCCTTTTTATTTTGACCAAATGATCACACTGGGAGAAATTCTCCCTAGCCTTGAGCTGGACCAGCTCATAAGCTCTGGGAACAGAGCTGAAAAGCTCCAGCCTGGAATATTTTTCAGGCTGTAATTTTCTTGCTTTCTCAATATGTGTCCCTACACCTAGATAATGTAATAGTGTCAACTATACTGTCAACTAGAAGGACTGCATCAGAATTCAGACTTGTCTTGATACATAATAGATGATCAATGAGAAACTTTGATGAAGTATACTGTATTTTACCTTAGGTAGGAAATGAAAAACAAAGCACAGATATGGAGGAAGAAACACAGCAGGAAAGAATCTATTGTTGTGCTGAATAACAGACAGGAGAAGGTCACTTCCACCCTCTTTTTCTAAACCTGCTAATTAATACTTTAGCATGAGAACTACATATCCACTTAAAGGAAGATCTGTAGGAGGTGAGAAAAATCTACATGAGCCACAAAAATGTCAGAGAACAAAGTGCAAGGATATCATCAGGTTGTTTGATTTTTTTCTGATGGCTATTTCACAAGCTATCTAGCAAAAAAAGAGAGAAAAATATAATTTTACAAAAAGTAATGGAAATAAACAGCTGTTACTTTTGTTCTATATCTCTATGGCCGGTAGTAAATTAATTTTGAATAATAATAATTCTATGGTAAAGATTTCACTAGATATTTTAATAGCTTCCTAATTATTAAAAAAGATTAAATAATAGAGAAGCTGTGGAATTCCCTTTACTTCAGAGTTGTTTTTTGGGTTTTCGGGATTTTTTAAGGAATACCTTGTTTATTTGAAGAAATTAATTATGATCTATTCAGACAAATAAAATAAAGCTTCATTGTTGTGTCTCATTCCTGACACAACGTATTTTCTGAATGCAACCAAGCCAGTTGAGGGAAAGTTTTCAAGGGAAGCTGAATCTCCTTCTTGCCCTGAATAGACTATTAGACCAAAGACCAGAGTCCCTCTTTCAGTAAACCTAAGAATACCTTCTGCAGCTTCTGAAACTCTGTCAAACTTCTCAAAAGTAAAAATCAGAATCTGACTAGTAGCAGACTCTTTTGTTTAATCTGTACTTTAAAGTAAATACATATAAAACTAATCTTCATGGACGAATCTATTCATCCATGATGTTTGATTTAATTATTCAACTCTGTTGTAAGAATAGGACTTGACATAATGCCTAGGAATAAAGTAATTTTTTGTTACTTGGAAATATTTTCAAGAGGACAGTTTAATAAGTTAAGTGAAGCTGTACATCCAAACAAAGCAAAGTAAGTGTTTTACTCACTACTTCACATTGGCAGAAATGTGCTCAACCACTTTCTGTACAACAGGGCCTCAGCACATGTCATGGTTACTTGCAAAGACAAACTTCATATCTTCAAATGCCTTCACTTCCTCTTCCTTTGCCCAAGCCTCTGTTATGAAACACAACATCAAGTGATACAGAACATGCCTTTGGTCAGTTCAAGCTGGCTGTGCTGAAGGTGTACTTCCAGTCTTTGTAACATTGGGACCACCCACCTGATACTGGGACAGAGTGGGAAAAACAAACAAACAGATAAACAAAAGAATGCCTTGATGCTGTGCAAGCACTGCTCAGCAAGAGCCAAAACAGCAGTGTGTTATCAATACTGTATTAGTCACAAATAAAAAACACAGCACTGCAGCACCATACAGACTGCTATGAAGAAAATCCATTTCACCCCAGACAGATTCAGTAACAAATTATTTTTAAAGCAGTTGAACCTTTAAAACTCACAAAGTATATTTGGGATTTCATCAAGATCTAGTATTTTTAAAATTTCTAATTATCTTAAATTTCCACAAACAATCAGTGCAAAATTAACTCCAGGTAAGATATCCAGCTCGTATAAAAAGATACCTCCAGCACATTCTAACCACACTATGGGACTTATTTATTCCTAAAAGAGTGAGCCCCCAACATTAAACAGTTTCATATTATGTTACACATTATGTGAAAGAGACATACATGAAATCCAGCAATAAAAAAGTCTCGCATCAAAGAGATTTGTGAGTTATATTTTAAGTATTGACATTCATTACGTGCGTTTTGGGACAGAATAACAAATTAGCAGTGTGACTGTGTTAATGGCCTAGGCTTGCCACTAGTATTGCTGTAGTGTACACTGATGGTCAGATTATAATGCACCCTGTGTGCTTCCATATCCTACTCATGTTGTTTTCTTATTCATCGTCAGAAACATGTGTTTTCTTCATCATTAAAGTGAAAGATTGCCTCTTAACCAGAGAAAAGGGAAATGATGGTTCTGGTGTGTAGTCTAGATTTAATTCCCCTACTAAATATGCAGTAGTTAATGCCCATAATCACAAATCTATAGAATTAATCACAAAAAAATATAGACAAGAACACAGAAAGAAAACCAGGAGAATCAGAATACTAAATATTCTTTAGTTAAATAAAATATAAATGATTCATTACCATGCATCATATTTCATAATATAGCTTCTTTTCTATATTTTCTCTAAATTTAAGCAGCTGTTTTCTTTTTGACAGTGTTGAAGTCAGATCTATGGAAAGGGATGTCTCCTGTTAAATGCTTGTCTTATCACAAGAACACATTTGACAATATATTGTCTGCTGCAATTGCTATGAAGGTCATCTGCTACCACATACATTGAACCCCAGATACCCTGCAGTAGATTGATATTTAGAAGGAAAAAATATAAGCACTGTTATATTCAGAAAACAATACTAAATCACTGTAGCAGTGAAAGTCAAAAACGTGATAAATTCTTATAAGGACAATTTCTGTTGTTTACTTCTTTCAGAAGATTCAGATTGCTATAATTTTGCAACAAGTAGATCTGTGAAGTTACCAGAAGTGATTAAGGTTGACTTTTTCCGAAAAAGTGTTGCTAATTACAGTTTTCATCCAGTGCCCAAACTGAAAGTATAATTTTTTTAGTCTAAAAATAAAAAAGTTACAAAATGGCAAGTACTTATTATTTCCTTTTTTCTAGTTCTATCATGTGTCTTCTGGTTTTTGTTTGTGTTTTTGTTTTGGTTTTTGTTTTGGTTTTGGTTTTGTTTTGTTTTTTTTTTTTGTCTTCTGGGTTTTTTTGGTTCTTTTACAATTACTACAATTGTCAGTTCTCTCACTTCAGAACATTCCTATAATTCAGAAAATTATTCTTCACTATAGTGGCAATGATTCTTCTTTGGTTGATTTCTTCTCATTTTACTAAATTTTAGTAGGTCAGCAAAGTTTCAGATTTCAGAAATTATGAATCATATAAGCACCATTTATCGTCGTGTTTGAAGACATTGGCTCATCCAGGCAAACATACACCATGAATAGCAACTCCACAACACTGAATTAAGCAGTTCACAAACACAATAAAGACTGGAAACACTTCCTTCAAGATACATTGCATGCATTTTGAAAACCTTTGTTTCTAGACAGTAAGTTTGTTACTCAAAGAGAATATAAATGTGTAAGTAGCAAATTATTAAAATTATAATAATATATAAAAACGACATCTATTTATTTTCAGAAATGTCTTCATCCAAAATACCTCTGCAAAGGAAATAGTTACTGTTAACAAAATATCATAAGAAGCATTCTGTACACTCAAGAGTTCCATGACATATCCCTCAGCCTTCTGATACATGGCAATTTTCTTGTCACAATGATTGTTCACAGATGCAATGTGAGTTTTCTACTTAAAAAAAAGTATGATACTTTCTTTCTCACACTACCCTTCAATATCTAAATTTGGATCATATGTGAATTTTTCAGTTCTTGCCTTGGAAACCATCCAATTTCTTTATATTTCCCAAACACATATTTACTCTTCATCTGGTGATACATTTACAATATTATTTATGAAAGTATGAGACTTTAAATCTTTTTTTATATTACATTGAATATACATTTTTTTCAAACATTTCAATGAAAATATATATTACCAGGGATAGATCAGCGTTAAACTTCATCTACATTTCACAGTCTCCCATCGGTGATGACATTCAGTCATTATGAATCATCTTGCTGGAGGATGCATTTAATAGAAAATCCAAGGAAACAGTAGGCATGAAACAGAAGATAAAAGACCATGGGGAACTATGTAGCTGGGAAACCAAGTGTGCAAAAAAGTAAAGCATCTGGAACTATTAAATCAGATTTACTTTAAAATACAGTAAATTCACTTTGGAATATGAATCCCTCTTTTTACTATGTCCTAGGGTGATGTTATGGTGTTTGTATCTCCAATCGTGTGTTCTGATTATGTTTGGTATTATGTCCTGTGCTTACAGGACTGACTCTGAAAGTGAAGCTTTGTTTTGTCTTGTTATCAGCCGGCTCACCTCCCCCATGGTCTATGTTTAGGAGAGGTTTTGGCTCTGCTGGCCTGCTTGCTTGCTTGCCTGCTTGCTTGCTTGCTTGCCTGCTTGCTTCTGCCTCTTTTTCTTTCCTTCGCTTTGCCCTTGCTTTTGCTTGTTAGTTAGTTCAGCTAGGCAGTCCAACTTTTCCCCTGGACCGTTTTCTTTATGGTGCCGAAACCCGGGAAATATCATCATTATCTGTAAAGCTCTTGAAGGGAAAAAATGAAAGTTCTCATAAAGAAGGTATACTGGCATAAATACAAGCCAGAACCGATGCCAAGTCTTGCCACATTTTTTGTCCTATTTTTTTCTTTAATAGTTATTTTTCCACTTTGTTCACATTGCAAATCCCATTTTTGGGGTCCCAGCTACTTAGATCTTTTATTGTCAATCCAGGAGCCATAAACTGTATTTGGGGAATACACAGTCATGCCTATAGTGGACTTTCTTGTCCTTCTTGTCTATGTCTATACTGGACCTTCTATGATCCTGCCACTAGGACACTCCCCAGTGACAGGGTACACAAATATTGAGTAACATATGCAGAAAGATCTCAAATGTTTCCTCTCTTCTCCTAAATTTCCATAAGTACTGATGACAATAGCAAATATATGATCCAATATGAAATTCTTTTAAATAACCTGCAGACACATGGGTTCATATCTGTGAAATATATTTCCATATTCTGAAATTTTTAGTTTACTGTTTCTACCAGCATGAAGGACCTGGTCATGCAGAAATGGCTCATCTAACTAGTTCTTGAAGAGTGAGACACAACTGAAGTCATTTGTAGTTTGCAATCCCATGAGGAGGAGGCTGGAAAGGCTTGTGACTGACTCACAAACGTCACAGATGGCAATCCATTATGCATAGCTCATATATTACCTCTTCACTGCAATCTATTTTGTTAAAACGGAAGCAGTGATAGAACTTGTACCACCAGGGTGTGTTCCCTGGGGAACACCTTAGTTAATGCATTCCAGAAATGGCTAGCCTGGAGCAACATGGGCACATATCAGAAACCAGGACTGGTGCCTCTAAAATGTAGACTTAATAAGATAAACACAACTGGTTGCAACTGTGTCCAAAGTGAGCTGATATTGCTTTGTTTGCAGTATGTCTAAAGATAAAAACCTCAACTGCCTAAGGCAGATTTAAGAGAATACAAACAAGGAGATAAAGATCTCAGTCAAGTAATATTTCTAGTCTATATCAGAATTCAAAAGAGAGAAATGAAACTGCCCTGAAGGCAGTAAAAAATGAGAACTTTAGATATCAACAGATGTTAGAACATGCAATGGCTTTTCTATGATGCATTCTTTAGCACACGTGAAATACTTCTATTTACAATTCAATTAAAACAGTGGAAAACTGAATATGCCAAAGCATGGGGTAATTACTCTGATGTATCCAAATGTCTTTATTCTGCCCACAATAACATTGAAATCAACACAAATATAGGAAAAAGTCAGTAATAACTTAGTTGAGGCTCTTTTTCGTTTAGTAAAACCAAAGTTTCAAACTATATCTTTATTTCTCAAGAGTTGACAACAAGCATTTGCAGCCTACCATTCCACGTCTAAAGCAAAAGTGATAGAGCCTAATAATAACCTGGGATGAAATGGTAACAGGTAACCAAGGGATGTGTGATATGTAAATAACAAGGATTACTGGAATTAAGATTTGCTGTACAACTAGCATTCAGATCTTGTTTTGAGAGATAGTGTAATAACACCTGTATGCGTAACCAACGCAGAAGCAGAAGTTATTTGGAAGTGATAAAGTAAATTCCTACAAATGAAAAAGTAATACAGGTAGCCTTTGGCTTAGATAAGACATAGGATGATAACTGTTTTAGGATTTTAAAAGTGAGAAATAGAGATACTCCCTGAATATAATTCAGGTGGCAGGAAGAACACTATACTACATCATTAATACAACACCAGGAAAGATAGCTTAAATTAGAAGGTAACTTCCACTTCTCTGCACTCTTGTAATTAATCTTTTGTCAATCAGAGAGCAAAACCCATTAAAATGCTGCCAATTTGGGAGATGGTAAATATCTCCTCATTTTTTATTTTCTCCCTAACCCAGGTAATAAAGAATTCAGTAGCAGAGATGAAAATAAAACCTGGATGATCAAATAAAAACTAGTTATGAGACACCAGAGCTATGCCATGAGCTATCTAGGAAAACAGATTTGCAATATGCCCTTTAAAGAAAAAAGGAAAAGGAAGAAAAAGGGTAAAGGTAAGAAATCTTAATTCCTGAGGTTTTTATTGGTTTGTTATTTTTTTTAGAGCTTTTATATATTTGCTGCTGAGAGAGGAATTAGCCAAAAATGCAAATGAGGAAAAAGACTAAAGGTTTGGTAGCAGAAAGAGAGTGGAGGAAAAGGCTGAATGTTACAAGGGGTTGACCCGAGGTAGGAAAAAAGAGAAGCTTCATAGATCTGAAGCAACTCACGAGATTCAAAAAATTATCTGTCACTGAAAAGGGCTTTCAGGATTAAAACCCCCAGGATCAGATCAATTCAGTGTTCATCAGAAAGTGTTCTTTATACAGCATTTTAGCAGATTTTTTTTCTTTAGGAGACTAAGCTACAAATAGGCCTTCAGTCTCACTAGTTTTTGAGAAAAATCTGCATTGCTTCTTAAAAAGGAAGAAGGTGAAGCTCTTAAAACTGAGGTCCTCACAGTAAAAAGATTTTTTTCATACACTAAATGACATTCACTTGGATCTCAATGGCATTTATATGAGATATAAATATAGTAAAAGGTTGGAGGGAATATGATTCCTTCATGTAGATCTTACAAATAAAAAAAGTCTTCATGGCTAAATATGTCATGTTCTGACCAGACAATTCCTTTCTGTTGACCTGTATTCTGAAAAAATAAAAGTAGCAATATTTACATTTTCCATTATAATTTCTATTGCAATATAAATGATAGCATCTCTTAAGTATGTTACACTGCTTATTCCACTATAGAAATAGACCCTGAACCCAAATACTGAAGAAAATTTCAAAACTTCATGCCAGGATGATGTAATGTCAGTTTTTGCAGTATAGTGCTTTTTTAAAGCAAAAATTTTCTTTTCCTGTAAAAATATTACACGCGGATTATCTCAACTTCTTCCCTGAAAAAAAATCAGTTACAGAAGCCTTATTCATCTATGAGATTTTTTGTATTTCTCTGTAGCTAAGAGGTTATGTCATCCTGATGTTATTCAATTAATGATTATTTTATCATGACAGGTGTTTCTCCTTATTTCTCAGATGGAAACAGAAACACTCAGCCAAGATTTCAACTCTGAAACACCAGCTGGCCAAACTGGGTAACATTACTCCAGGTTTTTTAGAGAAGCATCAAGTAGACCTGATAAACATTGAGTCAATACAACCTATTTCCCCACAGGTCATAATTGAGTGGGGTAATGTATTTTCTGTACACAAATGGTCTGATACAGAAATTCTCGTACATCCATGGCATTTAATCTACAGGTTCATAATTTAATATTTCTTGCTGATGCTATGAGTTCTATGTTTAAGAAGTGAACAGCCTCTGTAGCTACCATAACATGTCAACGGATTTTACTGTGTAACAGGTAAACCACAAAAGGAGGGAAAAGGACCTGCTGATTAGTTTAGAAAATGATAGAAACACTGAGCTGGGTGTGTTGTCATAGGAACAGCAAGAGACCTAAATCTCAGTCTGTGGTTCTGAAGGGGTAAAATATGAATCCCTATTTTATGCTAACACTAAGAGTAATAGCTAAAAAATGGTTTAAAAGAATGTAGAGTTCAAAATTAAGACCTGAGTTAAGAATTGCCAGAACTGATGTGGATAGAGTTCTTAAAATCATATGTTTCTAAAACATTTCCAACTGTAGCCTCAAATCCTGTTTTGCACACTTCCTATTTTTCTTCTATCATTCGATGCTAGGAGCATCAAAGTATAGATGCAATCAGTTGTGCATTCAGTTCTGGGTTTTGAAGGTGATTTTTCTGCAGCCATCAACAATGGTTCAGCCTACCCCACGGCCTTCTGCACAGCCCTTTGTCCCTGCTCTGTCTCTGGCATTTTCCCTCACACAGCACATTTGCTTACCTGCTCCTACAGCCCCACCCAAAAGCCCCAGTCTTCTCGGCTTTAGGTCTGGTCAGCCTTGTACTGTTTTATATCACACTTCACCATTTATGCTCACTTACTTCCTGACTCTTTTCCGTGTGATTTTTTTCTCCCTTTTGCTCCCAAATCTGTCCATTACTCCTTTATCACCTTTTCCTATCACATCTATCTTCTTATTCTTCATGCTCGCCAGCTACCAACAGCAGATGTTGGTAATGAAGACAGAGTCTTTTCAGCTCTTTTCCTCCCCAGCTTAGATGTTAATATGTTAGAGGAAGAATCAGAAGGAAAAGGCAGGAACAAAAAGGCCCAGAAATACCATGCAAGTCTTGTACAGTCCTATCAGCACTTACAAAATTATATTTTCTTGTAATTTAGGTAAATTTTAAAAAGATCTCTGTATAGGTAGCAAATAAATTTTGTATTTTTTATAACGTGACTAAAGCTGGGTAAGTCACATTATTGCTAATGAAACACTATTTAATTTTGAGTTGAAAAAACCTTTTAAATGTAAATGTAAATTTTAAATGTGAACTCTTTCTTTTGTGAACTTTGATATGAGAACAATTTTCTCTTAACCTGCTCCTCGGAAATGTCAATTATTTTAATCTGAACTATTCCTTGAAATGTTCTGCATTTTAGAAATGTCTTCTTGAAAATGTCTGCTTGGATTGAAGAAACTGTAACAAAACTGTAAGGAACTGAAAACAAATATCCGTAGAAAGTATCAGAAAAATTCAGATATAGACTTTAAACAATTCATATACACCTCAATATATTAGAAATGGTCATATAACCAAGAAATATCTACCTGGGAGTTACTTTTCTGTTATATTAGTTAGAAATATGATCAACAGCAAATAATAAACTTTGTCCAAATTTTTTGCAGAGAATTTATTAAAACTGAGAGTTTTCCATCAGTCAAGAGGGGAAAGAAATAACTCTGTGGTACTTTAACATTGTCTATATAAACATTTCAGGAAGGCAATGCAACACCTGAGAATTTATTAAGAATGAAAAAGGTAGACTGCAAAGGTGTATTTCAAATCTGAGCAAAGTTCGTCAATGAACCAAACTGACTGCCTCTTACACTGACAACAGAAAACTAGAAAATGCTTGCATTGATATCAACTGAGATGGTAAAGTATTACAAAATCTGTTTGGAGCTACACAGATGCCCTGTCATCTTTGCTATTCAATATTGATAATTTTCCTATTGATTCTTTCTTTGGGATTACTACTGCATGTCTGACCATGACTTTATTGGGTTCCTGCCCCTGGCTCCTGCTCAGCCCTAGACTTTCATGTGTCTGGGAAGACTAAAACAGGCTATGCTTAAATGGTTTGGAAGGGCAGGTAAGTCCCTGCTTCTACTGAGGACCAGAGAACTTCCTCTTGATGCCTCAGAGATTTAGAGTTATCTGCTTCTGAGTGCAGCCTCCAGGGTAGGAAATTCAATGCCCTAAGCAGAGTTACCAGAGAATCCCATGCTCATTCCACCCCTCCTCACTAAAAGTGGAGCACTAACTGATGTCCCACATGCTGGAAGTAACCAGGCTATTACCAAAAGTGCTGAAATTTTCCAGTAGCTTTTGGAAAGATTGGAAGTGATAAAGAAAAGTCACGTAGAAATGTGGTCATTCGGAAGGTAACACATCTCACTTCAAACTACATAAATTATCACCAACACATGCACCTCTAATATGGTTCATTTAGCTAATGAAATGCTTTGGCAGCTAGTCATAGATTTGCAAGACAGAACATACTAAGAGAATATATATTATGAAATAATGGGGCATTTTAGCACATAACAGATCAGCTGCACATTGCATTTAATCCACAGGGGTTTCTTTTTACTATAATCTTATTGAATGGCAGAGGGTTCTATAAATATCTAAATGTCATTACTGCTAATTCTTTTATTGACAACCATTTTGCTAAGAAACACCACAGGTATTCTAAACTAATTTACAAAATAGCGAATGCCAGAGACACCATGTGGCATTCATAATGTACTGTTATGAAAGCAGAACAAATTTGATTTCTTTAGTAGATGAAAAGCTGGCAGTGATAAGCAACTTTTGAAAACAAGAACCTAAAAATTGCTAGTTTAAGTCATGAAAGATTTAAGGAAATATAGCTGTTATAAAAATCTAGCCTTTTTGGTGCCAAAAACCATTAAACTAAAAATAGATGCAATCACATGGAATATTTTCTAAACCCCTACTTTCTAAACCCTCACTGTACCTGTGAAAATGAGCACAGGAAGAGAGAGGGTTCTCCAGGAATCGGAAGTAGAATTAAATCAGAGTTATTCCATGAGAGCATGGTAGTTGGCCTTCATATGAGGTATGAGTTGCTGTCTGCTTCTCTGAACCTCTGCAGCAGTTCAGATTCCCTTTTAAAGTTTTACACCCTTTTGGGTGGTGTTTACCAGATTTGAGAGTCCTGGAGTGAGGAGTTGTGTTGACAGGCTAATATAAAGCCTTCAGGTAGTCAGTGGAGACAGTGGTTCTTGGGAGTGGGGTTATGGATCAAAAACCTAATATAGATGTTGTAAATCTCCCTGTGGATGCAGCTACAATTGCTCTGACCTGTGCCGTTATCCTATATTTATTTGTATCTGTCACCAACAAGTCTCAACAACCTTTAAAGGAAGATCAATGCTGATTTCTGAAGAGGTTTATACTTAAGAATGAATTTCAGTATGAATTTATATTTTATATTTATATTATTTCTCTCAGCGCAGAAATTGAGGGTGCAGAGCCATGTAGCCAAAGAAAGCATAATAAATATAATCTGCCTGTAAAACTGCTATTTTTTTTTTATTATATGCAAAATCGTTGAAATAACTTTTCAGTAAGATATTTTGCAATCTAAGTAGAGATTAGCTATTTTGAAACTGTTGTTTCTGTGTTGAATCTGTGTTGACTTGTAATGAGATGCACAATCTCATGCAGCCTGTCCTTTTATCATCCAAACTCACCACATAGGAACTCAAAAGATCTTGGATGAAGTACAGGTTATACCTAGTGAAATTTGCAGGGCGTATTTTTATTAAAGTTCAGATTTTCCAAGTGAAGTCCACATTAATTTTTTCCTTGTTTGAAGTCTAAATCCTTGCAGGAATAGAAGAGCTAAGAAAACATACTCAGTCTTCTGAGTCCAAGACAGATTAGAAATTTAATTTTATCTATAAATTGGGAAAAAAAAAAAAAAAAAAAAAAAAAAAAAAAAAAAAAGAAAAAAGGTAATCCAATGGTTAAAAAAAAAAAAACGAGCCAAAGGTAAATGTATTTTGTTCACAGAGGTCACAATTCAGCAATTCAGTGGAACTGTTCAAATGAATGAAGGACAATAATTAAATACAAACAAAAAGAAAAACACGAGCCAATCTGTGATTTAAGAACACACCAGTGCCACTGTTCCCCATTAAAGTAGTTGTTACTAGGAAAAGATTCTGGACACTGTATCTTCAGAATGACAACATTTATGTTACAGTACATACAGTGGTATAAACCCAACTTCTGGGGGAAAAATACTTCAGGTGTCACACACTGAATTATCCCTTCCAGCTAAGGTGCAATATTAAAAATCACATCAATTGTTCTCATACTCAATGTATGACATTTTTTAAAAATTTTGTTTTAGTTAGTTTTGCTCCAGAGAGAGCAAAATTTGGTACTATTTATGCAATGATCCAGCTTCTACTACCTTTAAAATCCTTGCATTCTCAAATGGAATAAATAGATAGCTCTCTTTGTAGGTTGCTGAGAAGAGAAAATTAAATCTAAAACCACATTTAGATTTCAAAATACTTTGAAACTTAAGGAACTGGCTACCAATTTAAAATATTTTGCCTCATGCAGTTTTGTGGACTGAATAGAGCTGTACCCCTGATCCCTGTTAATACCATGAAAGAAAATAAAAAGTGAGAGTGGTCCAGACTTTCAAACAAATCCTGAATTATTTGAAATGCAACTATTTAAATTCTATTGATTCTTATACCAAGTAGTAATAATATGATTTTGAAGTCGCATTTAAAATTTCAAAGGTGAAAAAAGATCAGAGAAACTGTTTTTCCTCCAGAAATGGATGCATTTCCAATTTAGCATGGGTTCCAGGAAGTAGAAGAAAAGGTCTAAGGAGCCCTATTAATATACTAGCAGGAATTTATGAAGGACAGGGTGACAATATGAAAATGGAGGATTTTTGGATGCCAGACACAAAGGTTGAAAATCTCTTCTGTGCCAGAAGCTGATCAAGAGATTGTATGTGAGGCAAAAATATATTAAAGATAATTCTGCACATAAGGAGCTGTGTGAAAATCACTTCAGAAAAATAAAATGCATCTGTTTGTTGGTATAGAGGGAGACTTTGTACCAATATTCCTCATAGCGTCTTCTCTATTTCATTCTTTAGTTAGTGTTCCACTATTTTAGGTCTGTACTGACATAGCTATCTTCTAGTTCTAAGAAATTTAAAATGACTGGTTTTACCCTGTAAGATATAAGATACATTCCTGTTGTACTTTTGACTTTGTTGTTAACTCAAGTCAACAAAAATTAACCAA
Source organism: Acridotheres tristis (assembly GCA_037013685.1). NCBI lineage: Eukaryota > Metazoa > Chordata > Aves > Passeriformes > Sturnidae > Acridotheres > Acridotheres tristis. Next base: position 95,046,721 of record CM072886.1, on the reverse strand, counting down.
ATTTTGGCTGCCTTGGTGAGCTATACTTCTTAAGGAGTTTGTTATGTACTCGATCATTTGTTTTAGAAAGCTGATGTCAAAAGATTGTTTTGGTTTTTGGGGTTTTTTTTTTGTCATAACAATGTGGTTCTGTCTTCATAAATCAAAAAATATTTTGTTTATTTTGTGAGATTTTGACATCAGTTAGAGGGAAAATAAAATAAGATCTTAGGAAGCCAACACACCTGTTTCATACTTTTAAAATATCAAGCAGGTTTTGCAAAATTCTTAGTAAATTTGAGTTCTATTTTGTACATAGAAACATCAAAGAAATGTAACAGTGGAATCACTTATTATGTGGCTATGGCCTTGAGCATCCTAATTCAGCTTTGAAGTTAGGCAAGTTTGGACTAGATGATCCACAACATCTCTTTTCCCTCTTTGAACTCTCCCTATGAATAGAAGCAGCAAAGAATATAAGCAGAGATGGAAGACAACTTTCAAATTTGCAACATCTGAAACCATTTTAATCTCAAAGTGTCATTTTTATTGCATAAGTGACTTAATAGAGAAAGGTTACTTTTTTCAGATGGCACAAAATACTTGGTATTATTATTTTACACGTATGTGGGAATAGGTTCAGGGGTGATTAGGTTGGTGTTAGTTTGACAGCTGGACTAGATGACTTTGAAGGTATCTTCCAACTTTGATGATTCTGTGATATTTAAAAGAAAATTAGAGTTTTTAAAGTGGGTGACACAGATCCTAGGTGCAATAGGCTCTAAAGCTTTCACTCATCTCCTTACAGGGAGTAGCGTTTAATTGTAAGGAATTTCTATAATCTTGCAGGGAGAACATATACCCCAAAACCCAAGTGAAATTATGTATTTCACTGAGATATATATATTGTCCTTACACCTCATCTTAAAGCTAAAGACAAACCCAAAGTAAATTCATTAAGATATATTTAATTGAAATGAGAATTTAATGCAAAAATTCTAGGCTTCTGAGATTAGAGAGTTTGGAGGTGGCAGGGATGTTTGCTTTCTTTTAAATACCTAAGAAATCTTCATCTATCTCATGATTCCACACAGACACAAACAAATTTACAGCTGTAGAAAACTCACTGGCAAGTGAAGTTTGTTCAATAGTATCACATGCAATCTATGTTATTCCAAAAAAGCAAAATATTTTTCCCTCTTAACACAGGGTGGCATGACCTACATTCTCCCAAGACATTACTCTTTCTGATGCTGAGCACCTCAGAATAGCCACAAGCCTTAAGTAGAGCAGTGATACCTCATTTTTGTGCACAAATTTGTATGTGTCTCATCTCCTTTCGACTTTGTATACTTTAAACCTTACTTTGTACATTTTAAACCACTTCTAGCTTTTCTTGATTAGCATTGATTAGAAAGGAGCATTACCTCCTGTGTGACTAATGCTTAATTTAGAAATCTTAAACTAGTTGGGCATGCTCACCCTCTGGAAGCTTTCAAAGGCATTCATGTCTATTAACTAATTAGGGTATTTCAGCATTATTTTGGATATAATACCAAAGTTCACTGGATCCTTTAAATTCACTATGACATATCTTTATTTGAGGTATGTAGACTAGATTTGCAATATAAATGCCTGAATTATATTTTTGAAAACCTCCTCTTGTTCCATTTGGCATACAGGTGATAAAGAGAGATTAGCTCTGTAACCCTGTTTCCTTTAAGTTTGGCGCTGGGATTGTTCCTTCATTACCCTCAGAGTGTTTGTAATCATGATCTCAGATTAATGAGAAATAACAAGTGCCATCTCATATATTGTCAGTGGTAGGGCCAGAGTGTGGGATTCCTTCTATTCTAAAAATGCAAGGTCTCAAAAATAAATGAGAAAAAATTTCAGCTATACTTTCTGAGACAGAGACTTGCTCAACACAGTAATCAATGTCTGTAAACATATGTGCAGCTCCAAACAACTGCAAGCAAACCTTCCCTGAAAAATTAAACTTCTTGAGATCCAAAACTGTGGGATTTGGTATGTTTTGTGAGCACTGCCTGCTGAACTTTACATTCTTGTACTATGTCCTTCACATTCAACTCAAAGTAGTAAAAGCTTCCCATCTAAATATAATAATTTTATTCAGTGAGTAAAAATTGAACAGGTGGCAAAATCCTTTGTGCAATATCAGCACAGATGAATAGCACATCAAAATGCTTAGTTGTTAATGGCCACCAGATGTCCAGCCAAAGAAAAGGAGACAAAAAATTATCAGCTGTGTGGTACTGAAATTCTGTAAAAAAAAATCTTACTGCTGTATCTAATAACACTAGCATCAATATAAAACAAAAGCCAAAAACAAATGAAGAAGAAAAAATAGAAATCTAATATCTAACAGATCATAACAGTTCCTTCTCATAGATTTTTGAATTATGGGTAAACAGAATTTTCAAAATATCTGAGTGACATGTGAAACAATCAACAAATATGTAGATGTTTAGATGTCTAAAATTACATCAGACAGAAATACTCTAAAACAATGGGTGATATTTATATAGAGCATCCAGATTTAATGATAACATCGCAAAAGTTTGTGTATATAGGATACACTGAAATGCTGTGACACAGAACATCATTCCGATGAAAGCTTTTCTTTTTATTTTCCCACACAGATATAGAAAAAAAAGTTCATGTCTAATATATTCCGTTTTTTTCCAGATGTCTAATTATCTAGCTATTAATAACTAAAATGGTCTCTAGAAACTGATACTCTGAAACTGAAAAATTGACTTTCTCTACAGAATTCCAAATTAAATAATTAGGACACTATAACAGGGATGTTGTAATAGGCTGAAAACATTGATTTTTGTTTGCTCTTTTCTATTCATTTTTTCCTCAGTAAAGATCTAGAAGCCTCTAGAGTAATACCAAAACACTGTGTGCTACTATACTAGATTATATAACATTAATACCTACACTTACATATAAATCAGATAGAGGCAGCACTTCAATAGCACCCTCTGAGGAGCCCCTCTACATAATTATATGTGTTTGTAACCACTGATGTGAAGCTGAATAGTTCAGCTGTGTGGACTCTGTGTTTTCCCTGAAAAGACAGAGCTAGAGAATAGTGCCATTTGGCTCTCTGTAGCAGAATCTGTAGAACAGAGTTAGCTCTTTCTGAAACACAGTACAATATCATCTTAATTTCACTGGACACTTTCCCTGAACCAATATTTAATTAAACATCTTTACCAACAGATACTTCAAATTCCTTTTTTTTTTTTTTTTAATATCTTGGGTTTGCTCAGGAATTCAGAATCAAAAAGGATTAAAACGATTTAAGATGGCATGATTTCCAGATGACCAGTAGGCCAACAACTCTCTTCACTCTTCTCCCCTTGTGCAAGAAAACAGGAATTGCTTGGAACTCTCTGTTTCAGTAGCTCCCAGAGTTTAAGTACAGGAGTGCATGAACTTCACATGAGAGGGATAACTCAAAAGATCCAAAATTTAAAATACAGTTTATTACTTTAATTAATAAATGCTTTTATATTTTATCTGAAATATTAACACAGCTGCAAGCAATAGGAGAAAAATCCACTGTTAAAATTACTTTGTAACAAGGAGCAATAAGAGTTTTCTTCCAGAGTTTTCTTCTTGAATGTAGTCCAGTTCTCCAGACTCTAACAAAGTACTTTTATATCAATAAAAAAATCCTTCATACTCATAAAGTCAAGTTACATGTCTCCCATGAGTTCAATAGTATTTCTTCCACACTCAGTTTTACTATGCTCATACCATAATATTCGTCTAATATATACAAGTAATGCAAAAATGAAGCGTGTTTTTAGGCTTTCTAAAAAACATCTCCTGATTTAGAATTACATGTATGGAAATGATTTTCAAAAAAGTTATTGCTAGATATGTGATTGGTAATAGGTCACAATTTTAACTATAAAAGGGGTTTTTTAAAATACACATTCAAGGAATATAGAAAGAAGAGTATGAAAAGGAGATAAAATGCAGACCTTGCTTTCATAGCAATGTTGCTGTGATAATAAAGATATTTTAAGCTCTTTGTTGTATTCAGATTTCTCTGCTGTTTGCAAGTTTAAATGACTATTTAAGCAACTCTGCTATTGAAAGTAAATGGTAGATCTTCTGTAGTGAGTAAGTGCTGAAGTACCACAATGTTGTTGTGGCTAAAGATTGCTGTCCTTAAGAACATAATTAAATTAAATGTGAATAGAGTAGTTAAATAGCTAGATAAACAATTAAGATAAATCAGGTTAAAATTAACAGATTAAACTCTGCCTTTCCTGAGACCCTTAGCTGGAACTAATGACCTGAGCATTCCATGTTTTGAATTGCTCTTTGCTGTCACTTCTGCTTGACGTTCGTGAAAAGAAAGACATAATTTTAAAAATACCCAGTGGGAGTAAACATACTGTCTAGAATGGAAAAATCACAATGACTGCAATGATATCTCATCTTCAGAAGCAAGATAAAGTGTCAACAACAGTGAGAAAGAGAAAAGAGGTGACACACAAAGATAGCAGGATTTTTGTCTTCCCTGATCTAAGTCCAATCATGCAAGTGTGGAGAAGAAAACTGACAAAGGAGAAAATAGGCAGTCTAGAATTAAAGAAAATTAAAAAAAAAAATCCATAGTAGTCAAAATATATCCAGCTTTAATCAAACCAGAATGAATTATATACAATAAAGCCATTTTTCCTCTTGCCTTTGGAGATTCACTTGAAAGAGACTCTGGACACAGTTAAAGGTACCAACTGCCTAAATTCATGCAAGTTTGAGAAGAATTGACTTTTCAGTCTTCCCTCTCTGTCCTTTCATACCTAATTTAAAATCTTTCACATAAGTACCTTTTCTTTGTGAACAGTTTGACTTTGACACTACGAGGTTTTAAGTTTTTGACTTCAAAGGATTTCACATGCTGATTTGTAATGTACAGGATAGTTTTATCCATAAACTACTAATATATCTTATCCACTGAACTTTGAGGATTTATACTTCTTTGTCTTTTGTTATGCAAACAACTGTTTTTGAAATGGATCATGACCTGTTTTAGATTAGTCTAATTGGGTACATTTTCAATTATTGTAGACTAATTTAAAGGGACTTCAAGGGTCCAGTTTCTCGGCTGCTTAATATCAGAGAGTCTTCAACGGAAATATGCAAATTTTAAAGATCTGTGTCTATACCTATATGTATAATAGAATTTATTTTTCCTAACAGTCAGATTTTAAACTAGCTATATATTATACATTTTTTTAAAAATAGGACAGAGTTGAAATGAGTAAGATTTAAGTTGGAAAATATGTTATAAATTAGAAAGTATTTATCTCAACATTCATGTAGGTTTTTATATTTCAAACTTGAATAGCATTAGTTTATTCTTCAGTGTGTTTAGAGCTTATGTTAATTATTAGAACATGTTTCACTGTAAATAAGGCTTGTGTGAAAGTCCTATAAGTAGTAATGCACACAGAAGTATGTATTGTAAGTAAATACAAATTAAAGTTGAAAAAGTGTATTTTGTATTTCTTTTTTTCTCATTTTCCTTATCATAGTTTTTTATGTATATGCTTACTTACCCTTTTCCAAAATTCTTTAAAGAAGCGGGAACACAGTAATTAGTATGAATATTTATTTTATCTATATAATTAAGCAAAAGTGTAAAAAAATACACAGATAATATTAATTCCCTTCTGATGGGTTTAAAGGCCAGGTTTACCTTTGTATCAGGATCACAGAACCACAGAATCTCCTGAGCTGGAAGAGACCCACAAGGATAAGCATGTCCAACTTCTAACTTCAAAAAGGGTAACATAAAACTTAAAACATATGTCTTAGAGCATTTTCCAATTGCTTCTTGAACACTGACAGGCTTGAGGCCATAATCACTCTCCAGGGGAATTTCTTCCAGTGTATGACCATCCTCTCAGTAAAGAATTTTAATCTAGTATCTAATCTGAACTTCCAACTGCAAATTTAGGCCATTCCATCATGTGACCAGACACCAGACAGTAGAAATCAGCATCCCACCTCTGTCCCCATCATGAGGAAATTTTCAACAACAAGCTCATCCCTCCATCCCCTCCAAACTGAACAAACCCAGCACCCTCACCCACCCATACCATGTCCTCCACTCCTTTCACCATTGCTGCCCACCTGGGGTCATCACATTATATTTTTATATTTTTCTTATATTGTGGAGCCCAAAACTGTACAGGGTACTCCAGCTGAGGCTACAGCAGTGCCATGGTTTAGCAGGACAACTGCTTCTTTTGATCCATTCTCTGTACTGTGCTCAAAGCACCCCAAGATACAGCTGGCCCTTTTGTCTATGAGGGAACACTCATAGCTCATGATGAACTTCCCACTAAGCAAAATCTCCAGATCACTTTCAGCAGGGCTGTATGCATGCTTCTTGTCCCTCAGTCTACACTTATATCCATATAAGTATACTTACATACTTATATATTAGCAGAATTGCACTGTCCCAGGTGCAGAATCCAGCATTTGTCCTTGTTTCATGTGGTTATACTGTGAGGAAAAAGCTAATGCTGCTTTTAATTAAGGAGAAACCTGAGAGAAAAGTTTTTTTTCAATTATAGGTCTTTCAAAACTATTATTACAAAGCAATTAAAAGCAAATTCTTTGAGTTATTTCGTGCACATATCAATGGGAAATATTTCTCTACTGAAATCAAAGCTGAGGATTGCACTATTTTGTCAACCAGACAACCTCTTCTCCCAGGGGAAAAATTAGTAGCAGATAAAAAGTAGGTAATAGCACAGGATAGATGGCTGCTTAGAGTGGGAAACTTTCAGAAATTTTAGAGTCATTTCCCTTTTAATGCAATGAATATTTTGCTGTGCAACAAACTCTTGTTACTTGTGTGGCTATGTTAGGAACTTAGGGCATTCTCTGACTGCAGTTAACCATCCTACTTTCCGGCAACAAAATGGCTAAGCCAAAAGGTATTTGTAGTACTCCTGAGAGATTTTTTTTAAAGGAGCTAGTTAATGAACCGTGTTATGAAAAACAGTCTGAAAATTTCCATGAGTAAAAATAAAATAAATAAAAACCCTTACCAAACCAAACTAACCAACCAACCAAAACACCCCAAACATAAGAAGCTGAAAAATTCCTTGTGTTCTTGGCTAAAGTTCTTGCTTTCACAGTCCGTCAGGAAATGACTACAATTTAGACAGCACCTATGTCCAAAAATGTGATAGGTGTTACTGTTCAGAGGAATTTGTTTAGCATCTAAAGGCAATAGGGACTATAGGGGTTTAACCCCAAATGAATCTTTAAACTACAGCATTAGCAGTGAAAAAATGACAGCAGAAGAAGGAATTACTTTTTCACTGGGGTGAAAATGGGGTTTAGGTTTAACACCTTGCTACAAAACCCAAGTCAGTGAAGAAAGTATTAAATGGTAACATTCTGGCTACTGAAAACTGAAATGGCCCCTGGTCCCATACATGCAGCTTCTGTCAGCATTGAAATCCAAGTTGAGATAGGCCAGATACAAGTGAAGATAAGCAAGTTACTGCTTGCATGTTTTTTAGGAAAATCTCTTTCTAACAATTCATTGTTTGATAAACTGAAAGAGTAATCTGAAGCATAATGTAAGGGTTTAGAAGATCTTAAGATGTCAAACATGACAGAAAGCCCTCGACAGAATGTTATTTTCATTCCTTGTTATTTTTTCCTTTTTGCTAAAGACAAAAAAGGCTCTATTTTACAATCATAAAGTGAAATTCACAATTTGGGTTCTTATGCTGTAACTATTGAGTTAATCTGTAATTTTAGAAGTTATGCACTTCTGAGAAGATTAACCAGGCATTAAGTTTTTAAAAACACTGAGGAAAATGGAGCAGCTTGCATTTCTTCACTCTTTTAGGATGAATGTTAGAGGGCTTCATATACTACTTTAAGATTCATAAACACCTAGTCATTTTTGCCTAAAATGTCTCTTTTTGGCAGAAGAGATGGGATTGTACCTTCATTTGTAAAGCAGTTGAGAAGAGAGTTTGATGGAAATAGTATAATACCTCACAAGGATTCTGCTGAGCAGCACTATTCTCAACCCAAAGGCACTCAGACCCATATTATCATCCTCTGGTGATTGTCCTAGACACTTGTTTGCAGATGATTCTGCTCTGGTCTTCCATTCAATTTTTGCTGTACTACAAAAAAAAAAAAAAAAAAAAAAAAAAAAAAAAATTAAGGATAATTATTGTATCAGAGAAAAGGAACATAAGGTTTGTCAGTCTCCTTTTAATATCTAGCCTGATTACACTCGGGGCTAAGAACTAGATTCCCATAGAGCACACCCATATTAGCATGTAGTGCTGTATCAGGGTTATGGCTGTGAAGTGAAACCCTCCACGGACTCCCTTAGTGCGTGGTTCATCCCTGGAGCCATCCCTGGCACATGAGCTGGGCTCCTTTTGACTCACTCTAAAGATCTGCTCCTGTTCTGCTGTGCTGCTTGCTAATGAAGACATAGCCAAATGCACTCAAAAACCAGATTAAATATTTATTTGGAGAATAGCTTTAATTCCAGCCTTTTAGGGAGGAAATCCCCTTAGAGAGGGAAGGTGTGTGTTTGAACTTCTCAAGATGAGGCAGTGCTAATTCTGAATTCCTTTACAGCCTTACTCACTCTTACACTTCCCTTGTAAAAGGAAAGCAGCGCTTCTTCAAAGGAAAGCAGTGGGGAATATTGTGTTTCAGTGAAATTTAACTCTGCTGGTTTGCCCTAGTATCATACTCCTCCCTCCACAACAGACAGAGCCAAAGTACTGCCATACAAGGCCACATCAAAGGTCCTCACAGCCCAGCATCTTGTCCCCAACAGAAGCCCATAGGAAATGCCTTGGGAAGAGGCATGTCCTAATTATAGGACAGAAAGTAGTTCTTTACTCACTTGAAGCTATTTCATTCCTTTGATCATTGTTACTGCCCTTTCCTGAACACTTTGAGGGTGTAATACTTTTCAGGAGATAAAAATACAGGAATGACACAGGGTTTAATAGATTTTAGTGATTTGAAATGAAGACATAGAAGTGTTTTCATCATTATTCATTTTCTTTTCCTTCTTTTTCCTTTTTAATATCCTATCTACCTCCAACTGCTACTGGACATGGAGTTTTTAAAAAACTAATTATTAAAATTCTAAGATCAGATTCCCAAATGGCTGGTTGAACTGCTTTGCTGCACAAGTGAAGTTAGGTTTTGGGATGGAGTTCTCTGTACATCATTTCACACTCATCTACATTGACTTTCTTCTGCCTTTTGTCCCCAGCTGAGGCAGACCGTTCACTGGTTTTCACAGTCTGCCTCTCACTTTGAACATTTTACATTGTTAGGACACCTTTTCACCTTACTTCCCATATTATTTCCCAAATAATAGCTGAATATTCTGAAAAGAATAGGCTCAGTGCAATCTCTCTTGGAAAACATGAACACTTATTCCTATGTTTATTTTACAGGTTTGTATGCTATCACTCATGCAGATAAAGAATGTTCAGTTTCAATCCAAGAATCTCATATTTGTAGCTGTTAGTAGCTCCCACCAAGACAATATTTCTTTACCTTCTTTCTTAAGATTAATCAATTCTTAAGCTTTATGCATAGAAGCAGAATTCTGGGCATTTAAAATGCTTTTAGGACTGGCTGTAGACACTAGCTGAAGTAACAAACTATGTTTGTCACCAGATTTAACTCACTTTTACTAAAGGCAAAACCTAGAAGCACATCGGGTGGTGGCTGCCATCACAGGCTGCTGAGGCAGTGCTATAACAGAACAGAAACTATGTTGGGCTAGGAGCAAGTAGAGTTGTCTCTTAGTGGCAGTATAATTCATGCCAGGGATATATTGCTCTGAGATTTCTTCTGATTCATCACTTAGAGGTCCCATTAGTAGCTGGACTGATCCTTGTAGGTTTCTTCCAACTGAAATTATTCTATTCTATTCTATTCTATTCTATTCTATTCTATTCTATTCTATTCTATTCTATTCTATTCTATTCTATTCTATTCTATTCTATTCTATCCTATCCTATCCTATCCTATCCTATCCTATCCTATCCTCCCTTAGTGGTCACACTCCACATTTTTGTGTCAATGCAGCAAAGCACAAGGCCAAATCCTTTGGCAGAAAAATTTAATATTACTAAACCTGGCTGTGACTTTCAAGCTACTTCTCAATCCAAAGGGAAAAAAAGAAAAAAGGAAATATTGACTCTGTGTTCACTTTTGGCATTTGTACAAACTTGTCTGTCTAGACATCTCATGTCAGCCTTTGCAAAAGACTAACAGTGTCTCTCAGTTTATCTAGACAGCTCAGTATTATCAGCACAAACTCCATTTCCTACTTGTGCTTCTGAAATTTCATTTCCCTTGACCAGAAATCCTTTTCTGCAAGAGTACACATCTGAAAATAAAAGGCATAGGAAAAGCCAGAATCCCTGGAGGATTCAGTTTGGTTCAAATATCAAATAATACTTTGGCTCTTAAGATGGTCTTAAACGAAAAATGATTTTTCAGTCCTCCATGCAGAAAGGATTTTTTATTTCAGAGAGAAATACAAAGGTTTTTTGTCCTGTAATTTTCCAGAGCATCCAGACTCATCAGTAGTATAGTTTGTTAGTATCTAACTTGCCTGTCAGTCTGTATCATACTCATCAAGAGCATCTGCTACCACACTGCACAGAGAGAGCTACAGATTTCATGAACAGGTGTTTATTCAATACTGAATTTATTTAAAAGGTGTTCTGTTATCAATTGATATGCTTCCACCAACACCAAGATGTTTCAGGAATAAAAATATCAGGCACCTAATGAGAATTCTGTCTATAACAGGTGAGAAGACTATGAAACAGGTCAAATCCACTCCTTGGCAATACTGGTTAAAAAGTTTTCTTAGCAAATACCCAAAACCAAGGCAACAAAATTGTATCTGCTAATAAGAATAACCCTTTGTTGCACAGTGTCTCAATGTATCTCATACACTAAGAATGACAAGGGAAAATCAGAAGCATTTCAAGTGTGCAGAAGAACTATGGGAAGCCAAAACTATTATCATTAACCTTTATGTAACACTCCTTACAACCGGCAGTAATGAATATGCAAGAGGTGTATAATTGGATGAAATTTCCAGGTTAAATGACGCAAAATAAAAAGGGAAAACATAAATTGCATACATGAAATTTTGAGGCAGGTGTCTTCAGAATCCCACATGCTTGTGGCCCCCCTTTTAAAGACAGAATTATATATCCCTTGACCTGATGAAATAATAATATGCATCTCACATAATACAATTACAAGAAAATGTGTATTTGTTGCCAGGGTGATAAGAAAACTGCTTCTTTTTAGTACAGCAAGTCATGCTTATATGAATGACATGCCAAATAAGTGGAATAATATTCCTTTTTTACATATACTCTACAGCTCAAACATAAATTATAAGAGATCTCCACCTTATATGGATCTGTGCAAAATTCTGTAATCATGGTGATTCACAAAGATCCTGAATTAAAGGCAAGAATAATAATCTTAGTATGTTTAAATTTCCTTCAATGTGTGAAACAACAGCCATTTTTTTCTGGCAAAAAGACTGATACCTGAAGCAATGAAAAAATACAGGTTTACTACAAGTGGTAGAATTTCATGGAATTCTTGAGCAAATTTTTTATGCAAATATGGACACAAAGGTCTGTAGTTAATTATAAGTGTAATGAATATCCATGCTGAAAATTCCTGTTGTGTCCATTTGCAACAGAGAAAAGACAGAAATTATTTTAATATGCCCACTTTTTGCATCTTCCTCTTTTTCTAACAGTATTTCTTCTTCACCTTTTCTTTCCTTCACGTTCATTCCCTTATATAAGTTTTCTCCCTGGCAGCCCAGAAGATATGCAGTAGCTGGCTTCCTTGAAGCAGGAATATTGTCCATAATCTATAATCCATTGACACTGAAAGGCACAGGGAGAAAGCAAAGAAGAGGAAGAGGAAGAGAAAAGAGGGAGAGTGAGAGAACAGAAGCACAGAAAAGTGAATTGTAGTCTGGAAGAAAACCAGTCTTTCTTCTCAAGCTAAGGGAGAAAACACAAGCCATGAAATAATGATGGGTCTTGTAGCCCATTTGTTGACTTTTTTAAATAGGAGGTAGTAAGCACTAGCAGGATAATTTAAAATACTAATTGTAAATTGGGGCTTGAAGCAGAGGAGAGGATGGAGGAGAGAGAGACAGGCTCAGATATGACTGGTGGTACTGACAACTGACATGGGGACTGAGAACTACCTGAGCCACATTAGTGCAGCCAACTCCGAAATGAAACTCCTGTCAACTTCATTTCATCTCCACCAGTGTCAGCACTGCACTCCCTCCATTATTATAGTAGCCTTCTATCTCTTTTCTTATTGCTATTGCAGTTTATACCACAGGGAATAATGCCACATTATTTTTCACTTTGTGGATAATCACCTGTCTCTTTAAATCAACATCAGGTGTCAGCTCAGGACCTTCACAACTAAAAAACATCTTACTGAGTTGGTAGGAAGTAAGACTCATATCCTAGTGCTTAATCAGTTCTTTTTAGCAGCTGCTTTATGAAAGCAGCCTCAAAGAAGAATCACATTTTCACCTGTTTTTATTGTCCTGACACCACTGTTTCGTGTGTGGAAGCATGCTCCTCTGGCTCAGTTTTCTTTACTAGGACACACTGCACTGGGGCTTTCACAGCTGTTCTTGATTTGCAAAACAAATACTTACAATGACAGCAGTGCCATATTTCTGTGGGGTTTTCCTTCCCCCAGTGATGAATGGACAATTCTGTTTGGGATAATCCCAACATTTTATGGCTGAACATGTCTAATCAGAAACACACAAAAAAAAAGAAAAAAAAAAGAAACAAAAACAGGTGAAAAATCATATCACTCCATTTCAAAAAAGAATTTGCATGGTTATTATTCCTTCTAAGAAGAAGGAAAGCCTAGGAAAATGAAATCTGACCATTGAGAAAATAGAACATGAAGCTCTGTAAATGCAGCTAGGCAATAAGAGGGCAGACAGGAGTGTAATGCTTTGAGCCAAAGCCAGCACAGAGAGCATTGATCTTCAGGCACTGCCTCTGCCTGAGGCAACTCATTGAGACCCAGGAACTGGCCACAGCAACAGTTCATCCAAGAAGACACATACTCATGTGAAGTGACTAACCAAGGTCAAAATGCTTATTTTCTCCAGGAAGACAGACAGTGGAACCTCCTCTAGATCTGTATTTCGCGTCCCTTTTCCATCTGATGTTACTGGTTGAGAGGTGCTTTATATATTAAAATCTTTCTAGTCAACCCAGATAGGTAAGAAAGGTACAAGAGTGTGATTTCTGTCTTTATTTCTTTAGAAATCACAGAGATTCATTGGGACAAAGAAAGAGAAGGAGAGAGAAGACAGAATAAGAAGCAAGACAAATTATTAAGAGCAGGTTCAGCAATCACTATATCCCTTTTGAATGGCTCATGATGAGCTTCACCTGTCCCATTTTTAGCTAAGAAATATTTGAGATATCTGAGAAGATGAAAAGACTGATAATGAAGGTATTAAAAAAAATAAAAGAGGGGCATCATTTCTGCAGATACGAGAAAGAGGAATTGGTGGCCGAGCTGCAAAAGCACGGAACAGAAAGATTATAGGTGGTACAGATCAAGGGGTAGAAATCTGTAGATAGATAAGAGAACTGAGGATAAAAGACACATAAAGAAGAAATGACGAGGAAATAAGCTAAGTGATAAGAAATGAGAAAGGAGTAGCAAAATGGGAAGATGATGTCACAACATGCCTTTGCTGGAGAGAAAAATACCTGTTGAGGTAATCAGAGCAGCTGTTGGCCACAGACACCCTGTTCTGCCACGTGCTAGGATAGCTCCAAGGGGTCTGTGGTGTCACAGAAGAGGCTCGTGAGGTTCAAAGTACAACACTTAGAGAAAGGACACTAGATCCTGCTTCATCACAGTGACAGATAAAACTAAATAGAGAAATTAACTCGGCTTTTTTAATGGAGAAGCTATTGGCATATTTTGTGGCCTTTTTTCTTTGGGTCTTATCTTTTCTGTTGTCTTTAGGGATAACAAGGGAAATTTTCTTCATTTATTATACTTACAGTTAGAAAAATAATTCAATTATTGATTTTGGTATTAAGAAAAGAACCAGTGCAACTTAAACAAATGCTTAGGGAAAAATCCTTTGTCTACCTTATCCATGCTAACTTCATTCTAACACCTCTCCTGGTGTACAAAAAACCCCCTACTTTTCACAGTCAAATTTGAAATCAAGAAGCTTTTAATATTCCTATACATAGTCTGCTGTTAATTACAGGACTAAAATTGTTATCGATTAAAAGACTCATTAATTCCAACAATAAAGACTAAATTGAATGTTTTGCTGTATATAAGCAATAAATATCTATTGTTGCAGACCATAACATACTTCCGTCCTATGTTTAATCTGCCAATTAACTACAGTAATTATGATTGATTTCAACACCCAGCTTTCCTCTACAATTAGAATTAATCCTTCTACTCTATGCTCATTAGTGATTAACTTAGTATGCTTGGAAATAATTCCCTTTTTGCGTACCTGTGTCTGTCTTCACAGTCAAGAAAAGAATTCCTTGTAACATTTTTTAAATGTAAAACTTTTGGCCATACAGGTCACTTTTGGAAATGTTGCTTTGGGGGATTAAGACATCATCATTGAATTCCCTTTGGCACAAACAGCCTCAAAAATATTTTAGACCCTTCACCTCTGCATTTATTTCTCAGAGTTTTTGGACTGAGATAATGAGAAAATAGAGGTTTTTGTAAGATATATATATAAGAAAAAAATGTCCAAACTACCAAGTTTAATTTGTACACTTACTAAAAAATTGAAGAGGAGAAGGTAACACTAAACCTTCAAAAGCATATACTCTGAGAAGAAATGAGATAGTTTTGGACACTTAACAAGAGCATGAGAGCCTTTAAAGGAACAAAATGTTACCTAAGCAGGTGTCTTTATGTCAGCAGAAGTCCAGATGCTGTGCTTTCCAAATTTCACGTGAAATGTTGAATTTCATTGAATTAGTTCAATTTCTCTCCCTTTACTTTTTGATTTCCATAGGTGTTAACTCATAGCATGAGAGGGCAGGGGTGAAAGGGAAGAGTGTGCACTGCAGTCGTGATTTCTGAGGGAACATTTTAAAATGCTGTGCAGTGCAGTTCAGTGCAATGTACATGCTTGTTTTCTTATCCAGGAAAATAAGTCATCTGAATAGCAACAGAAAGGTAGAAAAGCAAACAGACAAGCAAGTTACAAACCTACTCTCTGCTATTGTGGGACCCTGCTAGCTTTTGGAAGAAATAGATTTCTTTGAAAAAAATGTTGATCAGCTTCCTTGGAAACGGACACCTGAGCTGAGAGGGAAAGGATTATCCATAAACCAGAGCAAAGGAGGTGAAGAAGAAGGATTAGCAGAACTGAGCGTAACGGAAGCAATTTACCCCTTACTGAATTTACTTTGAGCTACTTAGGAGAGAAACGCTGTTGTGCTAACATTTGAGCTTTAAAGGGACAAGGTGGGCTTTTAAGCTAAAGTACCGAACAGATGCACTTAAAGGTTGTTTGCCAGTCAATTGCTGTTTAACCAGTTTGCTCCCTACACACTGAATGTAAAAGAACTGACATATTGCCATGGAAAGGGTAGCCAGGCATTCTCTGGATATAACCAACATAAAACATAACCTTGGCTATAGAAATATAATAGTATTGTCCTTTCGCACCTAGCTTCTACTATTAGTAGTCTTTTTGGTATCAGAATTACCCCTTGATGCACTGTTTTGAAAAGGTATATTTACCCACACACAGAACACATAGTTAAAAACATTCTTTAAAGTTTTATGATGTCCTGCTGACTAACAGTACAAGTCATCATTATTTGCTAAATGACCAGGTTAGTTGCTAAATGACCAGTTGATGGAATTAGTTATAATTTTGTTTTAAAAGCTGACAAGCCACTGTTGCCCTTTAATTGTCTTAACACAAACTGCAGCTGTTTTAATTACAAATTTCATAACAGATGTCCTTCACCTTAGCTGCCCTACGCTTGCCTGCATATCTGCAGCCACCAAACAGTGAAATTCCTCACAGTCTCCATTGATTCCCTTATTATTACTATTTCCTCCAGTCCTTCAATTCTCCATTAACAGTCACTTTGATTACCTTAAAATGAGTCCAGGTTCTGCATTTTCTTATGTAACAACTTATTTATAATAATATGCCACCTTGTGCATGAGTTAAAGCCTTTCATTACTACTTAGAGTATGATTAACAAAGCTAAACACATACTTTTCAGTGTTGATAAGCAGGACAAAAAAAACAAATAAGAAAGAGGGGAGAGTTTTTTAGGTGTTTTTTGGTTTTTTTTTGTTTATTTGTCTATTTGTTTGGTTTTGGTAGGGAAACACATTCTGTGCTGCATGTTTATAACCAAGACTTGATGAACAACAGAAGTGAAAAAAGATTAAAAAAAACCACGTACACAGACAGACTCACACCCAGTTTTAATAACAGGTGCCTCTGCTCCCATACATTGCTCCTGGCTTTTTTTTTAACGCACAACATTGACTGTCCATCTTAAGTCATTCTTCGTGAAAAAGAAATGATACCACTTCTTTTATTTGTCATAGAAAGTCTTGCAAAATGAAAATGGAAAGAGTATATGAAAGGCTGGAGTGCTATTTTCAGACAGCATTTGTAAGTGTTTTCAGCTACAATCTAGGCTTTGATTCCTCATCCTTTTGGCAGTAGGGAAATTTCTAACTCTCTTCTCAGGCCTCATGGGCATCTGCATGCTTGGCTTTCACAAAGCATGGTGAATTTTAGAATTTTCAACTGTTTAAAAAAAAGGTAACACTACACAAAAGAATATTGTTCTACAACTTTGTTCTGAGATGGCTTTGGTCCACTATGGCCAATTCTAGAAAATTTTAAAGTTACAGTATTACTTTCAAATAGTTCTGGAGAACTTTTTTATTATTTGTTTTTCAGCGCAGACTTTTAGCAGATGCACATTTATTGGTAAGAATTCGTGTAATCACATTTATGATAAACGCTGGAATCTCGATTAAGAAGATAATCCCTTTAAGATTATCAACTTGACAACCAAGAAACTAATTTTCATAATTCTCCCTTAAAAATTTCTTCCTTAAAGTTGCTCTAAGGTATATAATCAACTATTTGGAGCTCCACATGAGCTTGCAGAAATTCAAGCTCCAAAAATTTGGATGATATTACAACATATTACATCTCAGCACCATTTTTTCCTTCTATGATATATCTTTATATACTATATATATAGTATATATATATATCTACAAATACATATACAAAATGGTCTTTAATCATAGTATGAATATCCTCTAAGAATATGTATCCACATAAATAATTGTGATCTGCAAGGAAGTCATGGAACATAGACTTTTCGCTCTTTATTAGAGTAAAAAATATGCTTACATTGTTTCTTGATTAAGTCTTAAAATTAGTTTGCGTGAAACTATTTATGCATTTTTATGAGTTCTTTTTCTATGGCTATTCTTATTCAGCACAGGCAGAATATCTTGTTTCCTATATTTTTTTTCTTACGATTTGTCCTAAAAATTATATAAATAGAATAACAAATATTCTTTACTTCTGTTCTCCACCTATATTTTACACAGTTCTTTAAAGAACGGTTTGCATATAACTGTCGTAGGCACTTACTACAAAGAGACAAAAATTACATAAATCTCTTCTCTAGTGAATTATAAATAAGGAATAAACACTTTTATTTTCTCTTGGGTTTTTTTTTTTTTGAAGGATTGGACCTACCAACTTTGCATGAGATTGCTTCTGCTTCTTTCTGAAAATATCATCATTGTTAAACCAAGCACAAATATCCCCACAAAACTCAGTAACTGTCAAAGTTTTGCCTCATTACAAAGGGCAATCCAGATGCCAAAGCATTGGAACAGAGTCTACTAGAGGCAGCATCTGGCACTTTGGCAAACTAGGCTGGCAGATGGTTTTACATTTGCTTTTGTTACTTTTTTGCCTTTTTTTTTTCTTTTTTTTTTTTTTACTGCCATATCTTCTTTTTTTTTTCTTGACAAAACTTCATTTTAGAAAACTAGCCACTGTTTGAATAACCTTTCTATTCTATATAAATATTTCATTGTTTTCAAATAAATACTAAAAATCAAAGAAAGACTAAAATAAAAAATACTGTGGTTCTGCATCTGTATTGTAATTACAGTGAACTCACCCGTGCAGTATGCATTTACTTGTGCGTAGACATTGAATTCTGAATTCAGACATCATGTTAATTTTTAAAAACAGATGATATATGTGTGTCTTCTTACAAACTACCTCACAATAAATTTGTATCTGAGAAGCATGAGTAAGGTTCTAAAATGGGGAAAATTTACAAACTTCTGTTTTCATAACAATTAGCAAAAATACCCACTTCGATCTTGATTTTAAAAATAAGCTTATTTATAGCTATGATGAACAAATCCATACCACTGAATTTAAATTTGTCCAGTGTTTTAGAGTGAAAATACTACATATTTCTGCTTTTCATGTTCCTGAGCAAAAAGCTCAGGCCTTTCTACTGACCAAAAAAAAAAAAAAAAAAAAAAAAAAATTGGATCTGGATTTGAAATTCACAGCTTCACAATGAATTTCTACCTTTTCCAAGGAAGAAAGAGCTAAGACAGACTCCGGCCGGGGTGGGGGCGGAGGGGAGTAGGAAGTCGGTTTAAGTAATTCCAGGTCTATGTCAATATCTGAGATTTGCAAGAATCTTTAATGCCAACCAATTACTAACATTGTTTGGCATCTGCAGTGTGGTGTGACATTTACTGGTGGACATTGGTTCATCAAAAGTCATTTCATGATGCCTAAATACACAACTTTACTGCTCAAATAGAAGTTATGTGCTCCACCAGCTATGTCACTAAATGTGTGTCTCTACTGCCACCTACCTGTGCCAGCACATTTGAGAAAACTTGTACAAACAATGAAGGCAGCAATAAAAGAAATGCCTGAGATCATCCAAAACTGCACAAAAAGACAATGTTTTTCTACTTCCTGCCAGGCAAAAGGGATCTGAATCTAATCATATTGTTGCACAAAGGTACAATTTTCTGCACTGGCTTACCCTAAGTCTTCGGTGGTTTCATCTCAAGTCTTCATCTCATTTACTTCCCAGTCTTTCAGCAAAATCACAGCAGTATACATTGAGAAGATGAGTTACTTATACATAGAATTGATGTACTTATACATATGAGTAAAAGGTGATCTTAAAAAAAAAGTAAAACAAAAATCAAAAACCTAAGTGCAATTAATGATGAATCAAGTGAAAGGAGAAGGCAATTATTATCCTTTCTTGAAAACAGAAAGCTTGAAAGAACATAGCAAACTATTAGAGTAAGGGCAAGATGGAGAAGTAAGCAACATGAGAAGATAAAGTAAAATTCAGGACACAATGTGGCACAAAAGTAGAGAAAAAAAGTGAGGAAGCCCTCAAACTTGAGAGGAGTTACTGCCCTGATAATGATAGGATTGGATTCACTACAGGACTTATTCACTTTGACTCATTTAGTCATTGCCCAGAGACTAAGCACTGGAGCAATGCAGTCTGATTCATGTGGAAAGGTCTACAAATACAGTGTGGTCATTTGCCAAGGCCAGTGTCAGTACATTATGTTTGCTCACCGTTTGCAGAATAGACATTTTGTTGCCTTCAGAATTTTAACTTCTTTTGTACATTGATGAGCTCTGGGTCCTGAAAAGTTGAATGTTTGCCATCCAGACACGATGACTAATATAGTGAGGCTTCTCTTAATATTTTTCTTGTAAATAGCTGCCCGAAAATGTACTATTTCAAAGCACAGCAAGAAAAACAGCTATAGTAACCATTCTTTTTCCTTTAGAAAGCTTTTTTTTCCAGTCTTTTCATTTCAGTGGGGAGCCAATTCAAACACTGTACTAAAGAAAGAAAAGATAAGAGAGAGACCATAACAGGTTCTGAGAACATTGCAAGTGGCTGCAGATTTTTCTATGCATGTATGAGGCCCTACAGTCTTTATGTCATTAGATAGGTTCCACATTTGAAACAACATTCCTGTATTACTTAACATATTATAATAATGTTGGCTGCAATTTACTTCCCAATGTGCTTGTAATTGAAGTGTGAAAGGCTCCTGGCAAATGCATGTATTTATTTGCGTGAGCTAAAGTTAGGATGCAGATTTTGTCTGAGAAGTCCATAGGAGGAAGTGGAAGAAAAGCTCTTGGTCTCACACCTGGAACATGTTGACAGTGAATGCTCATGCTCTTGACACAGTCAGAACTGTGAGATTTTATTGTCACAAATTATTGACTGTGACAAAAGCGACCTCCACTAGCTGGGAGAGTGCCACTGCTGGGCAAGGACCTGCAGACAGCCAACACAGACCTGAGACAGAGCCCTGCTGCTCAAAGCAGAAACCCACTGTCAGAGAGAAGGTAGATAACACCTGTGTGGAACTGAGTGTCTGCCAGACATTATCCCCATGGACTGTAGACCAGCAGTTCAGCCCAGCTGGATGAAGAGAAGTAAATGCATCTTTTCCAGGAAACATTCCCAGAGCAAAGCCAGAGCTACCCCATATCCACGGACATACTGGGTTTGCATGGCAAAGTTTCAGTAGGGGGTAGGGAGGGTTAAACACGTGGCTTCTGTGGGAAACTGACAGAAGCTTCCCCCATGCCCAACAGAGCCAATGCCAGCCAGCTCCAAGACTGGCCCACCACTTGGCAAGGCCAGTCAACATCAGCAGTAACATCTCTGGGATAACATGGATAAGAGGGGGGGAAAAAGATGCAGCAATAACTGGGTCCAGAGAAGAAAAGAATCAGGATATGTGAGAGGAACAGCCCCGCAGACACAAGGGTCATTGGAGAAGGAGGGGCAGGAGCTGCTCCAGGCGCCAGAGCAGAGATTCCTCTCCAGCCCATGGAGACCAGGGTGAGGCATCTCTGCCCCTGCAGCACGTGAAGAACAACAGAGATGCAGAGATCCACCTGTAGCCCATAGGCGACTCCACACCAGAGCATGTGGATGTCAGGAGGAGGCTGTAGCCCCAAGGGAAGCCTGGAGTGGAGAAGACTTCTCATAGGACCTTGGCCTCTTGGAGAGAGGAGGCCATCCTGGAGCAGGTTTGGTGGCAGGGCTTGTGACCCCGTGGAGAATCCATGCTGTTCCTGAAGGACTGCATCCCATGAAAGGGACCCCTACCAGAGCAGTTAATGAGGTAATTGTCTCATGGGAACATGGGACATGGGAACACCCCATGAGAACACCATTGGAGAAGGAAAGGAGTGTAAGGAGTCCTTCCCTTAGGAGGGAGGAGTAGCAAAAGCAATGTTTGATGAACTGACCAGAGCTCCCACTCCCTTTTCCCCTGCACCATTCAGATGTTCCAAGGTCACAGCTGTAGCATCTCTCAGCCCAGTTTGCACACAGGCTTCAAACTCCCTAAAGGGTTTTCAGAGAGGTTGCAGAAGCAGGGACTGCAAAAGAAGGATGTTACAGACCATTCAGGGCAATTAGGACCTCCCCTGCCTCCAAAACTCTGACAGTTTGGATATTACCTTATATTTTAAAAGTAAGTGTGGGGAGGGAAGTGGAAGACACAAGATATGTGGAGCACTGTCAAGGTGGGGTGAACTGATTTCTGTGAGATCTTTTGGGACACATGGATTTCTGTACAGTCAGGTGTCAGGTGACACCCTTTCTAGGCTGGCCACAGTTAGGGTATTTAGGATGTTGCAGTTTGGACAAAAAAAAAAAAAATCCAGAATGAGCTTCTACTGACAACACCATTTGGAAAACACACATGGCATTATATAGATGAATGGAAGCAGCTAACTGTGCAAGACTATAAGGTAAACTAGTTATCTAATTGTCTTCTTAAGAAGAAAAAAATAACAAAAGCATAAAAAGAAAACAACTACACCTTCATGCTGTTTAAAAGCTCTCATTTGAGATATGAAATAAAATTCATAAAGGTTTATTTGGGATATGTCTATTCCTCAAGTTATTTCTGTAGTATTACTTTCTATACTCTTAGATGGCCAAGTGTGGTACCCTGTAAAAGTCAGACACAATATTTGTGATTCTTATTTGTGGGCTACATTGTGTGGAAATCCCAGCCTCCAAAAGCATCATCCAAGACTTCCTGAGGAAAAGGTTTATCTATGTTCTCAGTCCTTCACCTCAGGAGGTATAACCCAGCACCAGCAGGGACACTGCAAATGTGGCCATCTGTTTTAGCTGAATGTTAGAATTAATCTCTAAAGAAAAAAGTCAAGTAACCTGCAGTACCCTACGAGTCATGTGCAGGATGATATATATCTCTAAAATTTCAGAAACTAAATAGTATATAAATACAAGATTTTTAGACAAATGTAAAAAACCTCACCTTTAACACCCTACTATTAAAGCAACATATTTTTGAATGTTGTGGGTCTCTAAAATAAAAAATCATTTGAACATTTTACAAGGTTTGAAAGTCCAGTTAGCTTTGATTTCCAATTATTCTGTTAGGTGTGACTTAGCTTCCTCACCCCACTGAAGTATCTAGAAAAGACTGACTATAAAATGATATAATATTACAATTTCTGGATTCTATATCAAATACCATGTCAGCTTAAAAAATAGTAGTATTCAGTACAAATAAAAAGCTCTTGCTTATTACTACATTATAAAACCAACAGTCAGAAATTCCAAGCTGCAGAATTGAGTAAGACTCCCACAAACCACAGTATCATAAAAACACCATTGTTCAATCACTATCACTGTAAAAAACACCTAGGTAAAATCAGCCATTTTAATTCCATTCTTAGCTATGTTCCACCAAGACATTCCCTTCAAACCAAATGTGCAGAAATCCCAACACAGTGAACACTGGAACTATCGTACTTTGAAAAATTCAACTAAACCTTGAATAACTGTCTGAGCAGATGCTCTTGTTAATCCCAGAGTATTTTACTGGTTTAAAGCTGCACAAGGCTAGAAATCTGTTGATTAAGGCTGCTCTGAGTGCCCTCAGCAAGGGGGGGAATCTTAACAGATGCAGAATAACTCAGCTGACCTCCTTATTACAAGGGATGCATGGGTAATACTGCAAGTGTATTGGAATATGGAAGCATGGAATTCAGGCCTTCTCTAGCTGATGAACAGTGCCTTGCAGAAGCTGCCAGCTGGCATGAGCTATAAGAATGAGAGCCTGAAATGTCCTAAACAACACTGTCAGAACTGGACAACCACAACAGACCCTAAAGACCTTCCTGTGGGATTTCTTTTAGTCCTAATTAAATGCTTTTAGAATACAAAACCAAAACTTGTATTACTTCTCTGGATCTTTTTTTTACCATCTGCAACACTTTGTTTGTACATTTGTCCTACATTTGGCCAATCATGCAATTTTTGGCTGAGAATGGTGTGGCAGCTGTGGCTAAAAAGACAAACTCCACTACTAACCTGTAGTAAATAAAGTATATGGATATTATAGAGGAAAGGGTGATGTTTTATCACCTAACACACTTTAATATAAGCCAATATGCAGCAAAAACTTCCCACCTAGTGTCAAGAGGAATGTACTCCACTTTGTTGAACAGCTACATGTAAATATATCCAGCATATACAAAGATGCTACAGATGGAAAGCAAGCATCTGTCACGATGCCTTACCTACCCATTGTCCCAGCTCAACCATTCTTTTCCTTTCTGATCACATAGCAGCATTTGTCAGCATGAGACGATGAAGTGCAAAGAAGAAAAAGGCTGCAGAAGCAAATTTAATCTGTTTCTGCATCAGAGGAAAAGGAAATTTTAGGAGCAGAATTATAAGAAGGAAGTTTCCACAGTTAAAACTTCCATAATTAAAAGTTTCCATAGTAAAAGCTGGATATTTATATGCTGACATTTGAAAGGTTCTGTCAGTTGGAGAATATGGGAAGCCCTTTTGATCTCGACCAACAGCCTGCTTTATGTAAAAATCAGATCTACGTTTTCTCATTATTGGGCAAGCTGAAAGATCAAGTCCTGTGTGTTTACTAGGTGAAGCTGCTTTTCAAAACTAGCAACTCCATCTAGTTTGAATTATGAATTCAAAATTCATAATTTTCAAATATATTCCTGAAATGAAATCAATTTATAGCACCACAAAATGAACACATACAGACTGTATGTGCAGTTGTGCACTGTGTGGTGTGTAGACTCCATTTCTCACGAGCTGCAAGAGAGAAGCCAATTCCAGAGCTCCCAGCTGGGTCCCCACTCCCTCAGGCGACCTTGTTAGCAGCCTCCCTGCCGATTCAGTCCCACACTGCACACTCCCCAGTCCCTCTCCCTCTGTTAAACACCAGGTATCCTAATGAAACACGGATTGCCCGTCAGCAGGGAATGTGAAGCATTGCTTGTCTTCATTTTATGCTTTAAACACATCATTTGTTTCGTTGCTTTCCTTCCCCTTCCCAGTCATTACCTGCTGTCATGTCATCCTGTCTCAATTCTTCCCTGATGCTTTATGTTTCATTGCTTTTCTTTCACCTTCTCTCCACGCTCTGCTAAGCATCTTGGCTGCAGCCAGCTAGAGGAGATGCTCTCCCTCATTTTGTAGCTTAAAAATCATCATGCCAAACCCTGTTCAGTTTCACTGGCTGCACTAGGATTAATAAGCATTTGTTGTTTCCATGCCTTTTTTACTCTGTCACTGATTTAATGGAGAAAAAAAATGTTTTTACTAGAAGAAAAAATCTCCAGCAAATTACATCATTTTGGAGTATATCAAATCCACTTTACTCCATTAATTGCAAAATATATTTTTTATATAATTTCACATCTGTACAAACTGCTCAGTGCAAATGTGCCTTAAAATCTACATTGGTCTTAGACTGAAATGTCTAGAAAATCAGGGATGAACATGATAAATGTGTTTTCAGAGGATAGGAAGTAGGTTTTGCCTATATACATGGAGAGGCAAAAAATGAGGCAACAATTTGTTTATAATATTTTTTCTTTCCAACATGCTTCCACCCTCACCTTCTCTTGGCATGACATTATACTCAAAGCAGGACATGCTGCAGGTTCTGTTTCTCTGCAATTGTAGATGATCTCCTGTTTGATGATTCAACTCAGCTGCCAGTCCCAGCGGTATTTACATTCCAAAACAGAAGACTTAATGTATGTCATGTCCATAAAATGGAAGTATTTATGGTGATGCTACACCCTGTAATTCTTGATGCTTATAAACTTGCCTGGGAAAGCTATATTAACTCCAGCTATGCCTTTCTGGTGAAGCATGAAGGGGATTTTTGGCATCGATTGTTTATGTGTTGACAGGGAGTTCCCAGTGACTTAGATATCTGATCTTGACCTTAATAGTTTTTTGACCTAATTGTATAGGTTTAAGTGGTAAAAAAAATGTAAGCTATGTGGGTTTTTTCAGGTTTGCAGTAAAATGATGTATATATGAAATACTTAGGTTATTTCAGGTTCTTTCTCCTAAAATTCAGTTACGGTGAGGAATTAATCCTGACAAAAATCATACAGGTTTGTGTGACTCAGGAATTATTGTGATTGATAGGTCCTTAACTTGACTGAAATTATCTTTTCTCACTGGAGTGTGAGTTCAATGCATGGCATATGCAGTGTTTCCAGTTGGTGAATGAATAAGTTGTATCATTTTTCCACTGCAGGCTGAGAGGACGCAGCACGACATAACTCTGCTATATGAGGAATTGATAAGGAAAAATCATGCCTATTCAAGCAATCACAAACAATTGCTTCTGCAGTTGCAGTCAAGGGAAGAACCTAGAAAGCATCAGTGGAAAGATATATTCCATTCACCTTGTATTTTACCACGATGGGAAAGGGACAGTGAAACCAAGCACAGGAAAAGAACAGCCCAGCTGACTGGGCAGAGGTCTTCAGGCATGTACTGCTCAGGAGTGAGCACAATGCTCAGTAGTACGAGATCACTGTGTGATACATTCACATACGTTTATAGTGTATTTATACTGTAGATACACTGTTTATAGTGTGTTTATAGTATGTTTATAGTGTATATATAGAGTATATAGTGTTTATTTGCACTGGAATTACGGGACAGAAATGTGCTCTTAAAGCTAAACCTCTCAAATCTCCATGATACATTTTGCTTTATATTTCAAAGCCATCTTGGAACACACAAACAACATCTATTTTGTGTGAGATGACCTGGAAAATTAGCTCCACTCATTCACATGTATTACTGAAGCACATATTCTTGGAATATTAGAGTCTCACCATCAACTGCTCAACTTTATAATTTCATTTTCATTTCCATGTAGACATATCTTTAAGAGCCAAGGGGAAAGTTAGTGGACACAAAATACAGTTTGTGTACAGTCTACTCAGTGAAGCTGTTTCAGAAGTAGGGAGGCTAGCCTACCTCTTAGAAGGCAGTTCCTATTTCCTGATACTCCAGTATAGGTCTACTTAGAAAAGGAAGAATGTAAAGCATCAGTCACTTTATTCCTTGGGTTTGTTGTGGGTTTTTTTTTAATTCAAAATTGCATAAACATGTTTCAGTAGCATAGTTAATTTTGAGTAATTTTTATCTTACTGTCATGTGTATTCTTCATTTTTCTTAATTAAGTAGCATTTTTCCTGTACTGGATGACTTCAATTTTTATTAGCAGAGGAAGGACATTGGAAAGATTAAAAAATGGACACGCAGACATCTGGACTAAGCTTTTAATGACAGGAATATTCACAAATAAGTCCTTCTTAAAAAACAGTAGGAAGTAAAATTTGCTTGCACTGTTGGTTTTTTTCCCCTTCTTTCTGTATTTGTTTAAGGAAAATGGTTGCAAATGTTATCCAAGTGACTCAGACTCACTTATTCAAATACACATTTGCAAATACTTCCTGCTCTCACTTGTTCTATGCATTTTATTAGTGAAAGCATTCACATTATTCTGACTGCTTGCCTGAGCACAGAAAAACTAAGCATTTCTGAGGTACAATTTTTGATGGCTTTGTACATTCTATGCAGTAAGTTTACATACTCATATTGCAATGAAACCTCTTCTTTGTAACTCCTTGAGGGGGAGTATGGCTTTGTATTTCTTATTTTTGTAAATAAATCTCCTGTACTGCTTGGGTGAAAGTAATTAGACTCAGAGGAATGTTCAAATACATGTTATGGTGGTAAACACATCCGTGTAGATCCTCCAAAGCACAGAGCAGGCACTACCAATAAAAAGATCTTCGTGAAGAGGGACTGTAACTAACTCCATAGGTATCCTGCTGGCAAAAAATAAAGCTCTAAATTTGAATGAGAAGTTCTATTGAAGTCACAGAAATCAAGAGAGTACAATTATTTGCCCTGCTGAGTTTAATTTTGTAGCATCTCCTCATGTATATATGTCTATTTACCAAAATCCATTCAGAGATAAGTAATAGTGGGAACATTTTAGTAGCAACTATGTTCGTCTAACTGCTTTCCCCTCCTTTTCCTGGTTTTACTCATTACTTCTGTGTAAATTATAGAACTTACAGAGAATTTCTATAAATTATAAGGACCCTGACTATTGTGTTTAACTGGAGTAGCTTTACACTGCAGTTTCATAACCAGTTTAATATGACATAAGCCAGCTCAATCATCAAAGAGTCATTCCACCACCCCCTCATTCCTGTGTGATTATTTCTCCACCCATAACTGCAGGCACATGAAGTCATACGGCCTTGCAATGAACTACCTCAGGGAAGTCATCTGAGATAATTAACTTGGGGGAAAAAAAGCCAACAGGAAAAAAAAAAAAAAAAAAGAACCAACAAAACCCCTATATTTAAACCTCCTTTTCCCCATTTTTTCATAGAACCTTCTTCAGCTGCCTAGTGGTGTTGGGTTTTTTTTATTTTTACAGCACAAGGGACAATGTTTCTGTCAAGAAAACACTGCCAAGACTTTCAGGTAGTGGTGCCCCCTTATGCAGACCTAAACTAACATGAAATGATGTCATCATTCCGTCAATTCTGTGCACTCCAAAGAGCTGTTAGCTAAAATGAAGACAATGCTACTTAAAGCAAAATGAAAATAACCTGCTTAAAGAAAACCAACGAAATATGAAGTAAAAAAGTATATCACATAGATTGCATGTCATGAAGAAACATTAATATGCAATGCCAGCATATATATCTATGGCTTAAAAAAAAGCAAAAAATCTGCAAATTTTTCATATATTAAAAAAAACCCCAACAAATTAATTGTGTTATTTCACAACTCAGCTTCTGTTTCCAGCATAAGTAAGAAAATAGGCAATTATCTTGCATCATCAGAATTCACCCTAGCATTTGTTATTTTTTCATGAAATAAAGGTGAATTTCACAGTATGTTAAAGTTCATAAAGTGAGATACTGACAAATGCAGGCACATACATGTAGAGTTCTAAGACTTTTGCTTAGAGGCATTGCAATTCTGTATGTGCCCAGTTTGTTTCTTCAAACTGGCCAAACTTTGCATCTTGCACATCCCACTCGTACTCTGAGCAGTGTGAGCAGTTGATTTGCACCAAAGCCAGGTCCAGATCCGCAAGCTAAACATTCTTTAATGCACTTGGCACTGAAGCATTGATATTCCTACAAAGTGCAGCTACTGTTTTCTTTTATGGGGGAGGAGATGACGTTAGCTCTTGTATTCCACAAACTGTTCAATAGTTCATCCTCCTAGGAGAGGGAAATACCCTTAACTAGCAGAATGATATACCACTTCATCCTGAGCTCTTTTGTGCAACATATCCAACGTATCTTTCACTTCTCTGTTTGAATCTTTGCTGCTGAACTGAGAGAAATGTATGGGTCATGAAATTTCTGAGCTATGGAGAAGCGATGAGAATGTCTGAGTAGCTGAATATTTAAGGTATTAGCCTAAGAAGAGAGAATCCCTGTTATTCTGTCTTCACAATTATCTTCCGTTGTGGCTTTTCTTAGACACTTTACCAGTTACTGGGTAAAATATAGATGTGGTGATTAGAATCAAATGCTCCCTCCACCTTAACATTGATACTGTAAAATCATACTGTATCTCAGCCTGAGTCACCTACAGGCCTCCATAATTTGTTCTTCTGATCCATACTCTGCTAGATAGTCCAGGGTCCTTTGGCATGGTGCGTTGGATGGGATAATTTTGAGACAGGTAATTTCCTTTGCTCACTGTGTTGGAATTTTTGTATTTGTTGGTGTGTTTGGTTACATTTGGGGGATCAGATCACTAAAAACTCAGCACTGTCTCTGGAAAGATCTGCCCTTTTTCTTGCAGGTTTCTGTAAATTATTTGTACTGTACATTGGAGACCTAAAATGCAGGACCGTAGTAATTAATAATAATGTTTACTAAATAATTTATAATAATAATCAGTATTGATACAGCCATAACAATAGAAGTAGCAAATAATTCACAATTTAAAAGGTAAATTATTATAGAATAAAGCTATGAGGGAAGAGGAAACAAGGTTTATTTAAGAACTTCTGCCTTTCAAGCAGATAACTTCTTCAACAGAAAATGGGTTTTGATCACGTCAAGTATAAAATCAATTTCTTATTTTACTTCATTCTTTCAAAAGTTCTATTATATAATTTTTTTGCCTGAGACACATTTGCTCTCTCAATATTTATTATGAGTAAGGCTGTGATATTTATTCTTCACAGGCACATGTTAAGGTTGAAAATTTATTGGAGGCAGGGATGTTAACGTCTCAATGCCAAAGCTCTAGGTTATCCCAGTTTTCCAGGGATTTTGTCAGTAATTAGTACTCTTCTGTGTCAATAAATCATTTATATTTTCATTCTCAAACATAATTTCAGCCCAGAGAGAAACTGTAATAAATACTTATTATGCACATGATATATTACTAATGAAGAAGATGATAAATTGCTAATGGAAAAAGAAAAGTTATTGTGAAAGCCTTGATGAAATAGAGGTAATAAATTACTACTAGAATACTTAGAATACAATTTTCAGGTGATCAAACATTCTTATTAGATTCCACATGCCCTTCATACACACAGTGCTCATCCAGTGAAATTCTACAGGTTTCTTCCTGCTCCACTGAATCCCGCAGCACTTCGGACACTGATATCTCTAGGAGCCACATCAAGCTGGGAATTAGTCAAGGAAGAAAGACATCTAACGTGATTTTATGCATCAGCAGGTCGTCCCATTGTCGCACACCATGTCAAGTCTGGAATAAAAGAAAATTGTCTAAGGAATATTTACCAAAATCAGTCCTAGAAGAAAACAGGAGGAATGAAAATTCTGACTAGAATTTTTGTCGGGAAGCTTCTCGACAGAGGAAGCCAAGAGCCAAGTGTGATAGTGCTGCCAGCAGGGCAGGACCTCACCAGCATGGGAACTGCTCCCATGGCTTCTGAGCAGGAAGGGCAGAGCAGGGGCTGAGCCCTGAGCAGGGTCACAGCCGCAGGATGGGCTGGCAGGGACACGAGGATGAGCTAGAGCTAGGCTGGGGTGGTGCTCAAGGTCTGGAATGAAGAGGCAGGAGGCTCAGGGATACCTGCCACCCAACTCAGGCAAGAACAAGGGCAAGAACTGCAGCTCCAGAGCAGGTCAGGGTGAAGACAGGGAGGACCTCACCCTTCTCAGCCACTTGCACACAGCTCTGCTGCAAGGCTGCATGACTGCACAGCTGCATGGTTGCACAGCTGCATGGCTGCACCAGGCTGGATGCCAGCCCACAATTAGCCCTACAAGTGGGTGGGTGGGTGAGGGAAGATTTGCACACAGGAAGGCTTTGAAATGCTATGGTGTGTAACAGCAGTGGGAGTTTTGCACCACTTAATTAGCGGTTTGTCTCAGTCTCTACTGTCTTCACTCAGAGCCAGGATTAAAAAACACACAAAGGAAACAGATTTTCTTGTATTTGAACTTGGTTGTTTATTAAATCTTATCAAAAGTACAGAAAGTTCAGCAGCACTTCTAGCCACCAGCTAGAAGCAAGCAAAATGGAGACAGATCCAGCTAGCTACAAGGTCTCTTAAAGCTAAACAGTCCAATAGAGAAATAACACCTATATTATTTATCCTTTTAACCAAATAACTAACTTCCCATGACCCTCAGTGTAGTCCTAACTGTCCAACCAGACACCACCTGAAACCATGAAGAAGAAGGAAGACGAACACCAAGACATCACCCAAAATCCTCCATCTTGTCCCATACCTATTAGTATATTATAAAAACCTCACATTTAAAACCCTTCACCATGTGAAAGCACACACTTCTATTTAACTACATACCTGTGATTTTAACTTCATCACTCAAATTTGAAAGCCTTGTCCAAAGTCTCAGATCAAAACCAGTGTTCTCCAGGGGGTCAGTGCCAGAAAGCACAGAGAGTTCAAAAGCCCCAGGTTTCTGGGATCCAACAACGGTGTTAGCTCCTGGGGTTTTAATCACATGGCCATCAGCTATACAACAACGCTTCCAGAGTGAAAGACCAGATACCAAAGCAATTACAAAAGGTCAGACAAGTAGAATCACCTCTCACATATATAAAATACAAATTCAAACTTCTTCTAATCTCAAAAAGGAGAAATATTCACAGTGAACATGTCAAAGAAAGAGTTTGACATTTAGTTCAATAATCTTGGATAGAAATAAAACAAAATAGAGAAAGACTCACATTTAAATGGAAAATCCTTAATCCAGTAAACTTAAAATCAAGGATTTTAATACTGATAGATGTTAGGCAAGGTCAAAACTTGGAGTACAAGCTCTGCATTCCCAGAAAGCTCAAGCAGATTTCCTTAATAGTAAATCAAGTATATTCAATGCAAATCTTTATTCTTTTGAGAGAGTATATTCTAGCAGACATTGCAAAGTAGATGTCAAAATTTCTTAATTAACAGTGGATATTTTAGCATCATTATGTACTGATTTCAAATTCTAGGAATGTCTATAAGAGGATGCCAATTATTTCCTTTCAAATAACTTACTTCAATGCTTTGATGAGGTTTAATTTTAAGGCCCTTCACATTCAAGCTCTAAATACTTCAGTATTTTAATGTTATCCCTCAAAATGTTTATTTAGACAAAAACACACATTTTGGTCCTGCCCCCAAGTCACTTGAACTATTGAATCAACACACAGGATGTTTTTTATTTAGATAAAAATAAAAATACTTACATTAGTAAGTACATTACATTACCTCTTTTTCTCTTTTGTATTGCTTTAATCAGATTTTGCTAAAAAAAAGTCACTTGTGTAATATTCTGTATTGTTTTTAAAGAAAAACATGTAATTAGTTTCTTCCAATCCAATATCACAAACCACCTAGTAGTTTTCCTTCTTTTAATATCTAAGACATATGGTTTAGAATTAAAATGCTCATATTTCACTCCATTATCTTTTGGATATAGCATTCACAGCTTATTAACAAGAGATTCATTAAGCCATATGGTGAGTAGTAGTTTCACATCAGGTACAATTCAATCAAATAATTAAACAGTTGCTCTGTTTTAAATGCACTTTTCAATCCCAATGAGACAGGTGAAGATAATGCTTACTTAAACATTATTCTACTTAAGTGCACTTAAAATAGATTCATATCCTGATTTGTAGTAGCAACTCAAATCCAAATAGATGTGTGCCCAATGTCATTATCTTTTAATCAAACGCAACATTGTGCCAAATAATGAAGCGGGGCTCAGATCCCTCATTAAGGAAGAGCTCCTTTTCTTTTTCAAAGTAATAATAGGGGTTTATCAGCTGCAATTCACACTTTAATAGTTTCTGACAAAACCCTTGTGCTCACATAAAAGCTTAGCAAAAGCATCTTAAAATTTGCAATCCAAATTGAGTTTGCCTCTCCAAGCTTTTTTATTGATGCAAAAAATTCTAGCTGTGTTAAGTACACGTTGTCAAATTTTGTCTCACTCCTACCTGAGTCCTAAGATGATAAACAATTTCCATTATATCCAACATGTATTGCTGAAAATTCCCATGTTCTTAGCTCTGAAGTGCTTTAAAATTAAATTGTAACAAAAAAGTACACCCTCCTTTCCATTATCTGATTCATATTACAAAAAAAAAACCCTTGATGTTTTTATTCTTATTTTCAGATGTTTGCTGATTCACACAAAGAAAACTCAGATAATTTCACAATTTAAAATACTCTTTACAGTTTTAAGAGGAGTTTAACTGTTTGGGAAATTCTCTACTGTAGAGATGTCAAAGAATTATTTACATTACAACTGAAAGTATAATCTTTAAGATTTATATACAAAAGGTTTTAGATCCAGTATACCAATACATGTTTGTGTATACTTGTGAAAGGAAAATGAGTGCCTTGGCCTTATTGTAGCTTACTTTTAAACACAAGACCAAATTGAGTAGAACTAAACTTTTTAAAAGAAAACATAGTAAATAAATAATGAGCTTCAAAAGCTGCAGAAAATTATCACCCACACATTCAGAAGTTGTTTTACCTTACTCTTATCCTTGCCTTACTACTAGCATTCATTTACTAGTACTCTTAGTATTAGAAGTTGTTCTACTGAAATTTAAAAACTTTTAAAAATGAAAAATAAGTTAAAGCTACTTAACTGTTCTATGTAACCAAAATAACACAAATGTAAATTATTTAATACTTCCACCACTTGGCCCTGAATAGATATCCCCAAATAATTTCAAATTTGCTTGTTCTCCAGATATGGATCATGTCTATTCAGAAGACCTGTGTGTACTGATCCTTTAGTCGTGGCAGCAGCAGGCCCCATGGAGCTGGGGGCATCTGTACATGACCGAGATTCTACTGCACTGACTGAAAGACTGCAAACTGCTGCTGTGAGGAGATTTTATACACAATTAACATTTTTCTACTTAATTTTACCTATGCAGATTGAAATATATACATTTTGATAGGTATATTTGTAACTGGAAAAATTATTTCATCTTCAAAGGCAGTACCTGGCACAAAATTCTTTGAAAATATTTTCCTCTGCCAGCTTTCTAGAGCTCTATTGGCCAAGATACAGAAGATAAAGATTTACAAGCAGCCCAAGGAATTCACATCTTTGAAAATTAAATCTTCTTGTAGACAGCCATTTGCTATAAAGCAGCACACAGGCCAAGCTTTAAAAGAAAGCAACTGAGATGAATGCATTTAGGACAGAAGAAGTTGAACTAGAAACTTCTATTGACTAAACAATGCCTTTTCTACATAATCTCTGTAAAGACTAATGTTTAGGAGCCTTCTCCCTCAATGCATTCATTCCCCTCTAAAATAAATGAGGAATATGATGCTATTTGGATGGCAAGTATATTAGCAGTCCAGACAAGCAGCCAGGAAATATTAGCAAGTAGTTTGCCTTCAGCTTTCTAGAGACACCCAAGAAAAAACATTTAGCAAAGGAGTAGGTGGAAAAACTTTATGTTATGGGGATTATGAACACCACTCAAAGCAATAGTTATATCCATTCCTCCAGAAATCAGAAGAACAAAGCTAAACCTTTCTTTTAATGTACAACATCAAGTGCCTGGGAAATTTATACCAAGATGTCGTTTCCTATCTGATTCTTTGCTTACTGGAACTGAATTATGTCCTTTGCCTCCAGAAATACCCTTCCCAGACAGACAGAGAAAATTACTGTCTCCTCTGTAATGGGGAACAGACACCACCCTCCTCTTATGGATGGAAAAAAAGATTGCATCTTGGGAGAAACATAAGGAAAGCAAATCCTTTGGGATATTGATAATACACTTAACTGTGTCCTTGATTTTGGTTCTAGCTTGGAACTGTACTCGCATTTGGCGTTAAAGATGAATATTAAAGTGTAGCTTAAATACAAATGATGAGAGCTAATTATATACTTTGCAGATATGTGTGTGTTATATTCATTCTGAACACATCAAGGATTAGCCCATTTAAAGGAATTTGGCCTGGAAATACCTAGCTTCTGGACCTTGATTTGGCTTAAGAGTAATGAGAAGTACACTGGATCTCACTGGCTCAAAAGCTGATACATATTGGAATATAAATCTTGGGACCTCAAAACTTTAAGAAGTAGCAGCAAGGCTCCTGCAGGGTTTGGATATCAGCAGAATTAAACAGTATCCATCACAAAAACTTCAGAATTGTAGTTTCGGGCATTTAGTGTCTAAATTTTTCCCTTCTATGTCTTATTTCTGTCTGATCCATGGTCTTCAAATAAACTTCATACCTAGTTTTATAAGAACATATGAAATTTCACGTCAAAGTTTTTATAAACCAGGTCTCGATGAATCCTGTTTATCATTCCTTCTGCATTGATACTGTCCTTGGCAAATGGCCTCAGTCAGTGATGCAGAAAAGTGCACTTTAGTATTCAGCTAATGTACAGTTGGGACCCCTAATGACTCATGCTATTATAAAATTGACTGAGATCACCTAAAGGAAAGAAACGATCATTACAAAAAGCTCAGGATTCTCTGAGTCTTGTAATGCTTGTGCTCTGAAGACAGAATTCCCTATTAGGTACTCTGAAATGTCTAATGAAAGCTGTTGTAGCAATTTTGATGATATTTGCATTTGAGGAATCTCTAGCTATTCTAATTGTTCCACCTGTTTGGAAAAGAGATGAAGGGCGAAAAAAGGTCAGAATGAAATTAACAGATAAGCAAAAATTAGAGATGAAGATGCTACATTTAGCTCAGTCAGAATTACAGAGTATTTGTAGGTCAGGGTTAATAGCAAGCGTCTCAGCTCTCTACCAAGAAGCTGCTGCAGATGATGGATTAGGTTTACTGGTATATTTTAATAGATTGGAACAGCAAGGATTCCTGGTAATATTAATCCCAAAGACCAGCATTTTCTTGTTTCTAATTAATCTAAAGGCAACATGACATATTGTCACAGTTTTAATGAAATTTGAGATTTGATATTCAGAAAGAGGAATCAGAGAAACAAGAAACGCATAACAGATCTTCCATAAAGAAATGGTGTATAATGATGACATTTTACACCGTGAAGATTTTCCCTACTTTACACATAACTCCTGGTTTTCTAGATATTTAATTTTGTTGTTTTTTCCAACCAAATCATATGCAGCAGTGAATGCTCTTTATCCAAACCCTGCAGTAATGATAGAAAACCTGCACTAAACCTGTCTTATAGAGAAAACACCCATGAAATTCCAATGTATGATGGCTAGTGAACATACAAAAAGGTACAGGTTGCTCAAATAAATAAAGCCATCTACTGAACACCATCAAGAGCAACTTTTCTCAGGAGAGAAGAAGAAAAAGTTATGATTAGTTGAAAAGTTAGACAGGTGTGGCCAGTTAGAATATTACAAAACATAATTTAAAATCCAAATTAATGTGGTAGCAGACTTAATTATTTCTATAAACAAGTAACAGAATAGTAATGAGGGCTCAGCTGTTAATGAACGCTGTACTTGATCCTTGGATTGGGAATAGTTTCTATTTTCAGCCCTCGTACTCGTATCTTGTACTAAACTTTTATTCTGATGTTACTCAGAGCCAGAAAGTTACTCAATAGAAATAAGCATAAAAGCACATTACGTAACACACCTTGCAGTTCAAAGACAAAGAAGAATGAAGAACATATAAAGGCATGGAAGAAACTCCTCCCATCTAGGGCATTGAAGGAAAGAAAGAGCAGGGATACCTCAAAAGTATTTGAATAGGATTTCCTTCTACAAATAAAGATCTTTCCTTATAAAAACACTTCTGCAAATGCAGCATGAAGAAATCAACTTTTGAAAAGTCAGATATAATGGAAGTATACAACAGACGACATAAAATTTCTGCATAAAAAATAAATAAATCCTTGCTATCTTTTGAATTTTTAATATTTTCATGTTTTCCTGGTCAGCATATTTAATTGCTTTATTTTTCTAGAATTCATAGTATATATTCCAAAATATTTTGTTTTATTTTAACACTAAATAAAATTACTACAGTGTTTCCCTAATTTAATCTTCATGCCTGATACAATATATAAAATTTAATTTACCTCTATAAGTAATGCTTGGTAGAAAATTTGTTCATTGAATTATACCTTTCAAGATTTTTCTTGCAGGTAATGGAATATATTAAAATAAATCACATTTCACTCAAGCATTTTATGGTATGCTGTCAGCAAATGTCCAAAGAAACACAAACCTAAAGCATTAAAAGTGAAACCATTAACTTGCAGATAAATCATAGAAACTTCTCATTTTAAAAATTATTTGTAAGGTTCTAATGAACTGTTAGGGATAAGAACTGAAAAATACTACATATTAGAGTCTTCCTTATCTCTAAAATAAATACAATCTTATTTCAGTTGGATACAAAGCCAAATTCCACTAGTCCTAGTCCCATTTATACTTTTAAATCACAGAAAGGGTAACTATAAAAATGCATGAGCAAACACCTTCTCTCACTTTCATTGTCTCGTGAAAAATATGAATATATTTCCCTCACTTAAATAAAATCCATGTCTGAACTGAGATTAAAATTAGAAATTTATTCCTGAACACATAAATATGACAGTACTGTATTTAATTTCTAATGACTATAACTCTCATGCTTGAGTTGGTTTTTCATTCTCTAAAATGGACTTCTTTATGTATCAAACCACATTACTGAATACTGTTAATATTCAATATATTTAATGCATTAGGCAAAAAAAAAAAAATTCTTGTGGTTTTTACTGCAATTGAGACAGTGATTTTGGTCTGACTTTGTCAGTTATGGAAAAAAACCCCACAAACAAACCAAGCCACCACAAAACAAACCAGATATTTTGTGAAAATTTAAACCATGTCTCCTGACAAAGGAACTACCTTATAAAGCATCGGTTAGAACCTTCTATTCATAAAAAGTTAAGAAGGAGATAATTTATATTTTGTTGTTTTGTGGGCTTTTTGTCATTATTGGTTTGGGGGCTCTTTTTCTTTAGTTGTCCACATGTTGCCCACCCCCTCTGCCCCCAATGAGTGAGAGACTCTGCAATGAACTTTGATAGGAGACCACGAGCTACCTTTTGTTAACATCATGCTGTATGAGACAACAACAGCCTCAACATAATTTCTTCAGTATTAGAATGATTGTGAACTTCAAGGATTTCTGTCTTCGATATGGCTCTAGTTAGAATGAACTTACTCCATTTTTCAAAAGCAATGCATATTCAGCATATATGGCAGGAAGAGTGTAAGTGGAGGTTGGACACCCTCTCAACAACTCTAGTGACCAAATCTTTGGAATTTCTGAAATATGCAGTCAGGCTCTTTCTCAGAAATTAGGAACATCAGAGAAGTCATGCCACTACTGGGAAAAGGAATCGGAAATGTTATTTGAGAATTATGCAGCTACCATGTACTATTAATATTTTTTTTTAAATAATTTTTTTTCTTAAGTAAATACTGTCAGTATCTTTTATATCTCTTCCTCTGCCACCCAAAGGTTTGTTCATTTTAGCATTACTGTGGATTGAGAG
This sequence comes from Acridotheres tristis, assembly GCA_037013685.1. NCBI lineage: Eukaryota > Metazoa > Chordata > Aves > Passeriformes > Sturnidae > Acridotheres > Acridotheres tristis. The sequence continues at coordinate 95,008,111 of CM072886.1, read as the reverse complement.
TTTTGCAGAGCAAAGGAAAAACTCATGCAACAAGTGGAAAAGTTTATTGAGAGCAAAGAGGATGACTTCATTTTTCCTCTAATATCAAATTTAATATTTCAGGTAAAGTAAGAAATCTAACTCAGATAACTAACTTCAGATCTTATTCTGAAGCCTTGTTTTCAGACCTTGAGAAAAAGAACAGGAAATTTAACAGAAATGGAGTGGAGAGAAGATTTCACTTGCAGAGATTTAATCCTCACTTTTTAAGAAGCATTACAAAAAAAACCAAAAAAAAACCAAAAAAACCCAAAACAATAGAATGACAGGTGGTTTTAAAATATCTGTTTTTATTGTCAGTCAGGCAAAGAAATTATCAGCACATATCTAACAGAGACTATTGAAACTGCATAAAAAAACCAAGTCACTGAGTTATGATCACTCTACTACAATATCCAGGCAAATCTTTCTTCTACTGCACTCAGAATTACTATGCAGTTGATAGTGTTGGCATGTTCATAGCCACCATTTGACACCACATTTTTTCAAAATCCTCAGAAAGTTACTCAATCTCATCACACAGGGGTGTGAACTACAGTGATACTACTGAAATACTATTGCTACATGGCTAAAGATTCTGCAGCACCAGCAAACGAACCTTACCACAAAACCCCACTAACACTTGCTACTAAAATTAATGGACTACTAGAGGAAAATAATGGAGAGATAGGAGGTGTTGTCAGTAAATCCAAAATTCTTATGAGCAAATACAAAATTCAGGGATAGTTTCATGATGACAATGTATAATTTCAACTCCTAAAACACCTGGAGAAGGTTAGCACTGGAAGAAGATGCAGTACATTCCATTCACCTTTTAACCTTTCAGCTGGGACGGCTGGGTGTTGGAAAGAAAGGATATCATACTTCCTTTTCTAAGTTCAGGTCTAGTGACAGACTTTTCCTAGCTATACTCAATCAAAAAGGCACAGCTGTGGAATTAGAGCTTTTCCTAGTAACCTAAATGCATACAAGGTATGTGAGAAAATTTTTGAAATTTGCTATATGAAAAAGTTAGTTGTGATAGTCAATATATTGTATTAATTATTCATCAAGTTTTGCAGACTTTCTAACCTGACCGTTGGATTCCTGATACTAGGTCTGTAATACTTCAAGAGTACTAACACTAAAATTATTATTAAAAAAGGAAAAAAATATAAAAAAGGTTGCAGTTAAACTCATCAGTTGATTTGTAATGATTTAGTTACTCTGTGACCTCCACAGTTTTCAGGGGTACATAACTAGGGAAACAGAGTGCACGCAGAACAGACCTGAGCCACAGCAACGCTGGGGTTCAGGGGCCCAATGTCTGTTAGGTGAGACATAAGGCACGTCTGCTGTCACCTCTGCAGCATCCCAAGGACAGCACATTTCATGCAGGGAGAGAGATTTGCTATGAGTGCTGTAGCCCAGGGAAATCTGAGAAATGTGCATTGCAAAAAATCAAGAGAAGAGAGAGTGAAAGCACATCATTTATAAAACAGCTTGACTGAGCAAGTAAGGCTGATTTACCTGCACCGTGCCACTATTGTCTCAACGGCTCTGCAGGGAGCATTCATTTGTCATTTCCACCATACCGTATCTCAAGACATACAAGTATTACATCGAATGCATCCCTCAGCAGTTGGCTCGCAGCCCGCTTTCTGGCACATCTCAAATCCATAGATAAATGCTCAGGAGCAGCACGCTGCTCTTCATCACCCTATTTCTAAACTCTTGTAAAGCATCTGCACACAGGCTTTATTTCATTGGCTTTAGGTTTTCCCAGGTTACCCTCCATTACAGGTATTTGCGTCTGAAATAGCTGAGAGTGCTCCTTGTGGGACTCCAGGGCCTGCGGGACCCTGCCAGAGCCAGGGTACTGCCAGAGGGGCACGACCCGGAGCGGGTCAGGGTGGCATAGGCAGAGGGGGAGGGAGAGGCGGAGCGGGGCAGGGTGCTGTAGCCAGAGCGGGACAAGGTGTAGGACGAGCGGTTCAGGGAGCTGTAGGGAGGCCGTGTAAGTGTGCCGTAGGTGGCGCGGGTGAAGGAGTAGGCCGAGCGCCCCTCGGGGCTCCACAAGGATCGGGAGATGGGAGCCCACGTGGAGCCCAAGCGAGTGGTGGTGTCATAGGAAGGGCTCCACTGGGAACCACACAGGGAGCGAGACCCGGAGGTGCCCACAACCTGGGAGACGGAGCGGGGGGTGGGGGTACAGAGAGAGCGGGCTGTGGTAGCTGCCAGGGGGCGAGGGGACGGGGAGCACGGGAGGCAGGCTGCGCCTGGGGAGTCCAAGGGCTGGGCGGCAGGAGAGCTGGCAGGGCGGGCCCCCACGGCCACCAGCGAGGTGGAGCTGGGTGAGCAAAGGGAATGGGCGGCCGGGGGCCCCACTGGGCGGGGGGTCGGACAGCACAGCGAGTGGGATGCCGGGGGTCCCACGGGACGGGAGGCCGGGGAGCACAGGGAGTGGGATGCAGAGGCAGTGCCCACCTGCAGCACTGTTGGGGTGCTGCTACGGTCAGCAGCACGGAGCGCTGGGGAAGCCGCTGGGGAGCACATGCCGTGGGCTACAGCGGCATTCGGGGCTTGGGAGGACAGAGCGGCCACTGGGCCACACGGAGGCTGGGTGGTGGGAGAGGGTGTGGAGCCGCAAACGACGTGTGAGATGGAGGCACCAGGCACTGAAAGGGGAGTTGGAGGTTGCATGGGATTACCAATGGTGTGGACTACTGGAGAGCACATGGAGTAGGATGGCGGAGCAGACACAGGGACTGCCTGGGTTGCCCCACTGGGACTGGGGCCAGCCATGAAGTGGGTCAGCAATGCACTCACCGCATTATTCGTGGGGACAGAGACAGAATAGGACATCGGCACCCCTCCACCTCCAGAGGGGTGCGTGGGAGCAGGACCTGTCTCAAACACCACATGAGGCATAGGGGTGCAAACAGGGTTGGATGCTGGGGCTGGCATGGAGCTGTACATGGATGGAGGAGGCATTGGAGCACACGTAGCAGGAGGTACAGTCTCGCATATGACACGGAAGCCAGGATCGCACCCCATCTCAAAACCAGGATTGATGGCTGGATTGAAGCCTTGGCTGCAGATGGAGTTGCATAAGGGATGGCCTGCAGGAAGGTACACGAAATCATACACAGGCTGCCCCCCAGCACTGCAGTTTGGGTTGCACACTGGGATACATATATATTCACACATGGAGTTGAATGCGGGGTCTGCCACAGGGACAGGCCCAGAGCCGTTCATGGGGACGGAGCCGTTCTCACACACTGGGAGTGACCCATTCTGGCTGATGGGCAGGACACCGTTCTGACCTGCGGAGCAACACACTTCGGCTTTGGCACATCCCTTACAGTAGGCAAACTTGTGGCACCCAAGGTTGGCCAGGAGCCGGTGGCTGCCAAGCCTGTAAGGTGTGAACTCCACGATGGTCCGTGCCTGTTGGTTGGATGCCAGCGTTCCCAAACTGGAGCAAGACAAAGAAAAGAATTAGGACCTAATCCTTGGCGCTCAGAGACCTAAGCACTCCAAGATAAGTGCACAAAATTAAGTTTGATTTGCTATGCCATATTTTAGAAACAAACTGTTATGACAATTTTGTTATTCTCGTCTTCTTCCCAAAAAAAAACCCCAACATAGTCCCTGTTGTGAAAAGCATGGTAAAAACTTTTATCCCAAGAGTGGATCTGGAAGACTTCCATATTTTCCAGATTTCCAGTTCTGTAATTGGAATTGGAAAACTGCTGTGGTACTGCCTTGAATTCTTAAGAAATGTAGCACCCTCCTGCCTCAAAGGTGTATTTATTGCTTACCATTTCCAGCAGTTCAACAGGGCAGCTTTGTGGAATCCAGTTCATTACTATTCATTGAGAACAATTCTTAACTTCTTGCCCTCAAAACTAGTCATAGTTTTGTCAGTTCTCCTTGTCATGAAGAGAAGCAATGCATATTAATGAACAGCTACTTTTCCTAGGTACAGCATCCTGGAAGTTTCCAGCTTCCTGTGATTAACGTGTTACGGGCTTAGAATGCATATTGCTATTTCTCACTGTCGTTCTCTAATTGTCCCTGTATGTGGTTAGTGCCAGTTCATGAATATTCAGAGGAATTTTATTATAAACTCAATAGGATTGTAAGGGACGAGGGACCCAGCTAGTACTTCTTGTAAAGATAAGTGTGCAGATAGATATTTGATGCACCCACTTAAATTAAATCTTGAGAAAAATGAAGCAGCAGCATTCCTTGCCAGCTTTAAATGATCCTCAGTTTCAAGAGGAGTGAGGGTTTTAATGGAGTCTCAAGGTAATAAGAGGCAAAATAGGCTGTTCGTGTGCTTAATGACAAAAATATCAGAACTATTGTCTCTCTCAAAACCTGTTCTGAACTTGCACACCTTAGTTAACCCTCAAAATTATCGCCATTTCAAGAACTGATGAACTTACTCAATGGTCATCGGCTCTTTGAATAAACCACAGCCTTCTAATGTCATTACACAATTCTTCATATCTTCCTGGAGAGGATTGCAGAAGGAGATCTCTGCAGTACATGGTACTTTCAGTCTGGGTTGGCTCAGTAGCTAGTTAAAAAAGAAACAAACACATTTTATGTTTTTTAATCCTTACAAAATTGACATTGAGGTAAATAAAGGGAAAAAAAATAAAAGTATTATTAGTACACATTTTTTTCTGACTTGCTTCTATGATCTCTATACATTACTAAGTCAACTATTTTACTTTAAAAATCACACCAATCTTGCTAAATTTAAAATAAAGGCAATAAGATAAAAGAAAAATGGAAAGTATTTCAAGTTTGTTTGCATTGTACTTAGGAAGTGGCCACTAAGAGTCTCCAGATCAGTTCCTTAGATTCCAAATTCCATAAATAAAGTTCCTTACCTTTACAATAACAGGTGGTCGGTTGACCACAATATCCCTGCTCACCATCAGAACTTCTCCACACTCTGGGTCTGAGACAGCAACTACTTTCATAATGTTGTGATCACAGAGATAAGATCCATATTGATTATATGATATACACACCGGAATTTTTTTCACTGTAAAACAAATTAATTTCATTTTTTTCTGAATTTTTTATTAATATTCCCACTTTCCTTTTTCCTAAAGTTTAACTCACACTTACAATGGCTTAATTAAATATTAAGTTATCATGGCATCTTTAAAAATAGCCAGAATTTTTCCTGACTTAGGGTGATATATTGCTATCTTCAGCAATCAGTTTCACAGTTTTCAATTAATCTATCAGTGAATTTGCAAGATTATTTGATGATGATGATAATTATTAAGCAAAATCTGTGCAATTCTTAAAGCAGTAATACATATATAGGCAAATTAAAGCCTCATAAAATAGAATTTTAATATCAGTATGAAATTTTGTCTTATAATGATGCGGTTTAATTAAAGGGATCTTGTTTCTTCCAGAAAAATATATTAACCATGGAAACAGGTTTTTATGTTCTGCTATACATTCGCACCTCCCAGCATATGGTATGTCTAGGTGCTCTAAGCAAGTATTTTACACTGGTTAATATCTTCTGGCCAAAGAAAACATTGTTTTATGACAGACAATTGCACCTTTACCTTTGTATTGAGTATAGAGTCCAGAATTGAAGTGTTATTGAAACAATTTTTTAAGCTATCATAAAAATCTCTAAACCTTGAGAAGTTAAGGAAAGACTACAATTTACCTGTCACCATACATGCAGTATTGACATTGTGTTGTTTTTTGAGTGATCACCCTAAAGGGAATTCAGTTGTCAGTATTTAACACTGTACACATGTCACTGCTCACCACTATTAGGAAGTCTCCACAAATCCTAAAAAACAACTATCTCCCAAAAACAACTGGGTATTAGACAATTTCACCCTCTTACCTTCCCTTGGACCCAATGTGACATTCACACTGTCTTTCCAAAATTGATCCATTGGGCAACCACTGTAGGTTATAATTTGTGCACACAAATTAAACTTCAGGGTTTTGTTCTCATTACGCAAATTTTCAAGCAGCCAGTTCAGCTGGACATCTTCACCATACATTGGGCAGTTAGCCATCTTTAACCTCATGTTAATTCCAGAGTCGCTCAGTAATGGGTTTTTCAGAGATGATAACTCTCTGTCGATATGACAGTTGGAAGCATTGCAATATCCTGGGTGAATTCTTCTGTAAGCCCGGTAATAGGCTTCTTTGTTTTTCACAGAACCTGTTGAAGAAGATACATGATAATGAATCTGCTGGAGGTGCAAGAACCCTATTATTATTCTACCCAAATAATAAAGATAATTAAAGTTATTGCTTCTTCTTCCTGGAACCCAAAGTAGCAGGTTGTTGTAGAACAAATGCACCAGATAATGAAATACGAGATACAGCAGACTGAATGCACAGATGCAAATAAACACTTCATGGAAAAAAAAATGTAAAACCTTATTTTACTTTCAAGTAGTTAAATATAAAAATGGTCATGTAAATCTCAAAATGTATGGTTAATACAAAACTCAAAATGTAACTCTTTAAAAGGATAAGGGTGAATATGAGATGTTACCATTCTCTCAAAAGATAAAATATGCCATTAAAACAAAGAAACCATCAACTGTTTTCCAATCAACCAACTAAAACCAAAAAACCCACAGAGCTTGCAAATATACAATCAGCTGTGATGTACTGTTCATTCCTTTATGCAATTTTGCTGGTTGAACTCCTCCCATCTACTGGAATATGAAAATCAGTAATCCACGGCCCAAAGTAAGAACAGCAGAACATGCTAGTAATACATTAGTTTAGTAAGTAGGCATATTTTCTGACAGACCTAGTCCAAGAAGCAACAAGTAAGGTGTTAATTCTAGGTTTTGAAGAATTTTGAAGAATTTTGAAGAGTTTTTTTAGATGATCTTGACTCTGCTAATATTTTAAACTACTTTAATGGTGAGATCAGAACATATACATACAAACAGTGTTATTAAAAGGGCTGGAACCCATGTCCTGCGAGGAGCAACTAAGAACTTTGGCTTTGTCTAGCTTGGAGAAAAGCAGGCTGAGCAGTGACTTCATTGTTCTTCCTAGCTTCCTGGGAAGAGGAAGTGGAAGGGGAGGTCCTGAGCTCTTTTTCCTAGTGTCCAGTGACAGGAAGCATGGGAGTGGTTCAAAGCTGTGCCAGGGAAGGTTTAGATTAGGAATATTTTTTCATTGTGAGGCAGGTCAAACACTAGAACTGGCTTCCTAGAGAGGTGGTTGATGGGCCATGGTTGTCAGTGCCTTTAAGAGAGGTATTTAATAGTATATTTCAACTTTCACTCAGTCCTGACATGTGAAGCAGTTGGACGAGAGGCAGGTCCTTGTAGGTCCTTCCAGCTGAAATATCCTATCCTATCCTATCCTATCCTATCCTATCCTATCCTATCCTATCCTATCCTATCCTATCCTATCCTATCCTATCCTATCCTATCCTATCCTATCCTATCCTATCCTATCCTATCCCATCCTATCCTATCCTATCAATTAGTATATGCTTTGTTTGAATAATCTAAATATATTTAGAAGTTTTAAAACCAAGATCTTTGAAGAGAAAAGCATTTGCCTCTTTCTCAAAAAGAAAAAGACAATTTCAGATTGTTTTGCACATTTAAACACAGGAGAGATTACTTTGATACTTTTTATATGATTAGCCTGTAAAATTTCCTCTAACCCATAAATATGTTTTCCTCATACCTAGTTCATACTTGTAAGATCCAGTGATATCTTCAAATTGCTCACTGCCAACACTCTTGGTGATTAGACGTTGTCCGCATGGCCATGTGTCACAGCAAAATTTTGTTCTTTTGGCATTGTTTTGGGAAAGCCAGCCAACATAGTTTGAATTTACTCGAGAAAACATATGTTGACCATCATAATCCAAGTCCAGTTCCCCTTCCCTGATGCTTCGAACCCATGTAGGACCACTGCAAGCTGAACCTAAACCAGAAAACAAAAATGTTATAACACATTGTAATGTGAGTAGTAGGGAAACTCAGCAACATAATCTGAGGAAAGTGATTCCGACTATAGTAAAGTTACCTCTGCCTGTTTCCAGAGGTGTTGGATCCAGACACTGCCAGTCACCACAGCACTGATTTATGTCTCTGCGAGCCATCCAAGATTCATTCCAGCAGTGGTATCGCCTGTAGAATGTAGGAATATACAGTTAAGGATGTCTCTTGGATTACCAAGATAACAGACGAAGACCATGTCAGCAACAGTTTTTTAATCCACTGAAGATTTTGTATGTCTTAACACTGTTCATGATGTTTGTGACAGGAGTGGTTCTGTTTGCTTTATGTCACTCAGACTGGAAATTTGTTCCAGAACTCCACAGACCTGAGTGCAGAACATGTTTCTTTAGTTGATAACATGTCAAGACAGTTCTTTTGTTTAACAGGAATTGAAAGGTTTATAAGAATGAAGCAATCCATTAGAAAGAACATCAGGAGGATAACATAGGTATTAACCAAGTGATTATGACTGAAGATAAAAGTCTAAATTAGTGATAAATTTTCCCTAGCATTTCATGATCTGCTTTACAATTTTACAGCTACTAAGTTTGATGGCCTTATTTTTTTTCAGCTGAGAAAGATAAGCAGGCAGCATGGATTCTCACAAAAGGTTTTACTTTTTTCTTTTTTGAAAATCTACATTGAGTAGACTGCCTCTTTATTTCATGGTTTTGAAATGCATTATTAGGAAACTGAAGAGCATTAGCCCACTAAAGAAAGAGAAACACCAAAGAGAGACACTGATCTGCTAAATTTATACCAGTTTTTCTATCATGTAACTTTTAAACGGGCAAAAGAGCTTTATATTTTTCTTACTTACCATAGCTTGTCTTTGCCACACAGGTTTTTACCAGTAGAGTCAAAAATCTCATTGATACCAAGAGGATTCTCAATTGAACAAGGAAAACAGAAGCTTGTGACAACACGACTTGGAATTCCCAAACACCTCATCACTGTAAAAAAAATACTAATGAAGCATTGCAAATCATAATTAATCAGGCAAATCCTTCACTTATTTTATAAATAATTATATTCTAAGTTGCAGTTACAGAAACACAATGGATAGGAAGAAACGTTTGGGATGCAGTATCTTCAAAATTCTTTTTAGTTCTTGAAAAGCAGTTTGGAAAAAAGCCTAGTAGAAAAGGATGGGTTTTTTTTACTCTTCCATTTTAAAATAAAAAGAAAAAATCAACCACAAAACCAAATGTTTTAAGTTTAGAAATCATCAACCTGATTCTGCATTAATAAAACACTTTTTTTTTTTTTTTAAATAGTGTGGTACATTTAGATTCATCTACAGGACTTCAATTTAATTTTCTTCATTCAATGTAGATAAATGGCATAAAGTTGAAACTTCTGTCTGTAGAGTTTTTTGCTTTAAAAGGAGAATATAGGCTAGTGCTTTTGTGTTTTGGAGGAGACATTACTAGAGGTCTTCCTGTTCATAACTTAGTGTTTTTTCTCATCCTTCAGACACCACCCAAAGCATAAATTTTCACTCCACAATGAGGTTGTACTAGATGACCTTTAAAGGTCCCTTCCAACCCCAACTATTCTGTGATTCAATGATGCTGCACTAGCTCTGTGTTTTAATAAAAGTTTCAGAATTGATAACTGCGTAATATAAAGGTCACAGAGAAGATGCAACTACTTTTCTTGCTATTCAGCCTGTATAGGAAAGCAAAAGGTTGATAATAAACACTATATCAGGAGCATGAGAAAAATACTCAATTTCTTTTCTAGTAAAATGCTTATAAGTTAAATTCTTCAACTATTTTTTTAGGGTCAGAGGTTTTTGATCCTTGATTTCTCTCTTCTCTATAAACTAGGTAAGTGCAAACTGAAATATCATACCTGTGCACATTACTGAAGCAAGAGATCCACAGTACCCATATCTGACCGGTCTGCATCTGCCACTGTACCACTGCTGTAGAATAGGGACACTTCCATTCCAGGAAAATGGCTTTGTTCCTTTCAGGTAATCATTGCTTTCTGGAATCTTCATGATACTGTTAGTGGTATGGCTGCATATCTAGAAAGAGAAACAAAAAACAACCTTTTCAAATAGCCAATCATGTCTTCATGTTCTAAGCATGTCTCAAAATGATCAGAGATTAGTGTTACAAGTTTAGTTTTCCTGTGAATCTGAGCACAGGAAGGATTTTCCCTGCTCACCTGCTGTGTTAGATTACCATGCAGTTTGTCCTTCTACAATATAATGAAATGTGATCTGATCTGTTCAGAGGTCTCACACCCCCACAGATCTTACCATGTGATTCACCACCATGCTGACATGCACAGGGTCATTGCGCCAACAGTGGTCACGATCAGAGCCATGATGGTAACTCGCACCCATATCTAAGATCTTCAAGCAGATATCCAGAATCCCATCTTCAAACTGAGGAAAAAGAGGATGACATAGGCATCATGGTATGATTTGACATTGCTGGATTGTTCTTGTCAATATTCCAGTCTTTTTCATTCTTTTTCATTTCTATGATCTACTCTCTCTCCTCTCCTGCCTTTTTTTTCTTTTTTTTTTTTTTTTTGTTAAATCAAATCAGTTCCTAGTGGTCTGCATGGTATTGCCTATCTGCCTGAAGGAAAGCCAAAGGCAAAATCATGTCATTTTTACTTATGTTTGACCAATGGAATAATTTTCCTTCAGAAGCACAATATTTGTTTCACCCATTCTCAGAACATCCTGCAATTCCCCTAATTTTACTAGATAAAACCTTGTTCTGGTTATTTAGGCTACATTGAAATTCTCAGACATTTTGGTTTGTGTATGCATATTCTGGACTTTGCACTACAAATAGAGCATACATTTCTGAAAAAAATGCAGACAAGACTTCATTTATCAGTACATGGGTGACATCTATTTCTGAACAAGTGTTAAAAACATACCTGTCCAAAGTGCCATGGTCGAGAGGTTATGTGCTTGTGAACTCCTTCATACAGTATTCCATGTTCGTTCAGAACATATTCTTCCCTATGGACCTGATTGTCCAAATATACAGGATCATCTGGAAAAGATGAAGATCTTTCATTCAGACAAAAAGTACCTTTCTAGTGCTTCTGTGTTTCTGCATCACTGTATCCTTCTTTCCTTTCCTACCAGTTTTTGATTTATACTTTTAAGCATGTTGAAGGTTGTGGGCTCTTTAAACGCTCAGCAACAATTCATTCCTACTTACAGCTAGATAATATCTTTATTAAGTCTCTCTCTGCTGTAGTACACATGAATGGAAGAGCTTGCAATTTATCTTCACACACTAAGCTGTTCTACAAGTCAAACACTCAGCACTTAGAGTTGTGTGTCTGATTTAGATCATATCAGAACAGACAACGTGAATATTTGTCATGTAATGATTTTGGAGAGGTCCTACAGACTCCAGAATTGCTTGCTACTAGAGCCAGATCTACAGAATTTAATTTGTATATGTACTATATTATTTTATGATGATAACACAGTATTCACAGAATTACAAAGTGGTTGAGGTTGGAAGGGGGCTCTGGAGGTAACCTGGTCCAACCTCCAGCCAGTTTCCTAGGCCACATCCAGATGGCTTTTGAATAGCTCCAAGGATGGAGACTCCACAGCCTCTCTGGGCAACCTGTGCTGGTGCTCGGTCACTCTCACAGCAAAAATGTGTTTCCTGATGAATAGAGGAAACTTCCCAATGCTTTATATCCTGCCAAGGCACTGTAAAAGTTGAGGGAAAAAATTATACCTCATTCCTAGTACCACTAAGAAAACAAATCAAAACAATGGCTTGAGACAGTCTTGAACTTGGAGGAAAAGAAATTAAAATAACAAAATTACATCTCTCCTTGATTCTCATTGTTTATGCTGCTCCATCCTTTACATACTAGCTAAATAATAATTGCCTTCAACAGTTTTACTCATCACTAGTTATTTATCGTAAAACAATCTGATTGTCACTGGACTTCTTACCTGCACACCAAGGGTTAAAAAGAACATAAAAATCTCCAAGACACCGCTGATATGTGTGACCACAAGACGTGATTTGCATATTGAGAATATAACGGCCAATGCAGACATTGGAGGGAGGAAACACGCTGATACTGATGCATTTTGGCTGATGAACTTTGTAGGAAGCACTCCAGCAGGTTTGATCCAGACATCTGCCCATTGGGAAGGTGCATTTTGTCTCATTTGATTCACAGGGTCTGAGGCCTTTTCAGGAAAATAGAAATCGCTTTCATCAGACTACTAAACAAAGCACATGTAAAAGGCTAGTAATTTGCTTAGGCATCATTTGCAAGGTGAAGCTCCTAAGGGTGGATTTCTTTTTCACTTGTCGCTTCTGTAGCAGAGTGAGAAAACTTTACATATTAGAAGAACCGCCTGATTTAGGGGAAGGTAGTCTCTTTACATGGAACATGAGTAGGTTATGGGAATATGAAGACTATGAAAGAAGTCTTCTGAAGACTATGGGAAATATTATTAACCAGCAAAGGACTAGGAAAGACTACAGAGTGTTCAGGAGTGACTACCTGTTTCCACGGTGAAAGCAGCCTGGTCCACGGAGTCATCCCATTCCCGGTTTTGGAAACGAGCATAAAAGCTAAAGGCTTGCCCTCTCCTTATTATCTGTCTGTCAGTTCCGAAGAAGTGGGTATTATGTATTTGACAGTTGGAAGGACAGTTCAAGTCAACTTCTCCCAGCTCAATAACTGCAGGACAGAGAAAGGAGCACAAAGAAAAAGCCTCATATAATTAAGTTCCCAGCTTTGACTGTGGTTGAGATTAGGTGAAAGAGGAGACAGTGATGAAAGACAGATAACTCTTTCAAAATTAATTCAAGATTTTGTTCAAAATTCAACAAGACTGCAATTGAGACATACATCCATAAAAGTTCCTTTACAAGTTCACCACTTTCCTAGCTTGCAGATGGAAACTTGTCTAACTCTTTGATTTTTAAAGCTGTGCTACAAGTTTCACTTCTTTTATATAGTGCCTGATTGTATTGTAAATACCTGATGCTGAAGGACAATATTAGTATCTCGACTTGAAATTTTGACTTAGCATTGTATATTCTCTGCACACATTACAGCATACTGTCTACAAATAGTTACAGTTTTGCACATGCTGTCATTTGAGATGTTTCGGGGTTTTTTTTTATAAAATAAATAAAAAATTAAATAGAATAAATTAAAAAATTGATAATGCGTATGTATTTGAAAACTTAAGTGGCACTCTAAATGATTTATCAGAAAAAAAGAGATATGTATAAATATCTACCCAAAACTTTAAGTAAGTTTAAATATGCATGCAAATGTCTCAGTCTGCACTCCTAAAATCATAAAAAAAATTTGCAGATATCTTTGAAGAATATAATAGAAAAGGAAATATTCAAAGATTGACATTTTAAAATGCTGACAGTCTATTCCAGGTGCTGTGATTAGCTTGACAAAAATCTTGGCTGATTCCCCCTTAGGCATCCTGCCTGCATATCAGTCATTTCATAGATGTAATTATGACACTGGTGCCAGAAGGATGGGTGGCAACACTCATCTTTAGTTATTTGCATACAATTTTTTATTTTTGAAAGTTCTTTGCTCTAATTGAAGACGATGGGAGCCACAGACTCACAGCAGTTTTGGAAATTTGGTTTACTGATGTACAAAGTCTTGTATATTATAATTTTAAAGGGTTAAGTTTGGTCCTGCTAAACCTAAAGAAAAATCTGGCATCTCCATGTGGGTACCTCATTGAATACAGAATTAATATTTAAGGGAAAATAATGTTTCCCATCCAGAACCAAGGGTGTATCCATACAAGGGGAGACTCATAGCTAAGCCCTTGGGACCAGGACATTTTTAACACAAACCAGTGGAGTATCCCAGGATCACATCCTGAATTAAATAATAATTTAAATTATTTGGGGGTGGGGCAGGAGGAAGGGGGATGGAATAGGTAGGGAAGAGGCAAAAAAAGAAAAAAAAAGCAGTTTTTTTCTGATTTTTTCCTTGAATAAAAATAATCTTGTTTCTCATCTAGCTATTTAAATTTGGTAATGGATTGGTCATTCAGATCTTCAACAGAGATCACCAACAAATGCAGAGCTGGGTGCTACCCACGATAAAAATATGCACACGATCAACAATAACCAAAAAATACAGGAGTGCATTACATCATATTGCTCATGAATACAACATACCTGCTGCCAAGAAAGAGCAACAGAGTTGAACTGAAAATCTCATGTCTTAATGACAGTTGTCAACCATAACACAGAGTTTTCTGGTCAAACTGAAAGTGCTTATAGCACACATGGCAAATTCCTGTGGTCAAGAACACTGAAAGAACCTGATCCTTGTCTGGTCTCTGGAGGTGTTTATAAACCAAGACAACTACTCTTCATCCACTCAGTAATCCAGCTGAACTGGAACATCAGGGAGCTGAGATGTTACGTTTCCCAGGGAAGTTCTCTAAAGTCAGCCCACAGTTTGCTTATCAGATTAAGCATGGCTAATGGATCACAAAGGAGCTAATGATTGCTTTCTTAAGCAAAGACAGCTCGGAAAAAAATATGAAAGGCAATTCAGTTTGACATTTCTTACTTGTTTTCTGCCTCTGGTAAAAACCTGACCCTCAATACCAGTCACAGGTTTTTCTCTATCAATTTATATTTTTCCTTCATTCAAGACAGAATATTTCAGGTATTCATTGGAAAATTGCTTATAGCATGAGAATACTGAAAATTAGCACTCTGTAACTTATGCTGGAAATAAAATTTATTATTTTCCGTGCTATTTCCTATTTTCAGAATTGACTGTGTCACTAAATCTTTTCCATAGGTCTCTTTTTCCTTCCTCGTAGTTTTCTTCAAAAGTTGTTTTTTCCCCCCTTTCTCGCTACTTCCACAAAGATCATCCAAACATACAAGCAATCCCTACACAAAAATATACGCAATGTTTTAGGTCTGTACACATGATCATTTTATTATTTCTGTTTTCAATCCTGTTTTAAGGGATATTAAAGTTTCAAGACACTTACCTTCCATTTTTCTTCTACATGTACTGGTATCCGAGGCACAGTACTGGAGGAGATACCAGCTGCTCAGCAAGACGCACTGCACGGTCTGGCTGATCTCCTCTGTGAACCAACCTAATTTCCTCTCAGTAACACTTATATTCAGAACTAAGAGGCCGTCACACGTGTTGCATCAACAAAATACCAGTTTTAAAAGAAGCCCCACCCATGTGTCTACTGATGCTCATAAATGATTCATTTTAACTTCCAGCATTATTAAGGAAGAGTCCTGCGGCTGAAGGGAGGGAAGAGATCTCGGTAACCTCACCTATAGCATAGTGTTCTTGGAGTTCCACAGCTTGCCCTGTCTCAAAAATACTTTAAAGCCAGGATGAATCTTAACACATTTCAGGGTAAGCCATTATTTGTAGCCATCCAAAGTTGCCGTAAACACCAGCACCTACTGTTCCCTTCTGGCTAGACATCTTCAGACAGCCTTGGAAAACAATAAGGGACACTAGTTTAAAGCTGAATTTCCACTCTCAGACTATGATAAGCAGTGGACATTTTTAAAATAATATAAACAGAAAGCCCAGCTTTCAGAAAGTCTGCAGAGCACACTCTCCAAGGGGAGGTCAGAACAAAATGATCAGTTACAGACTTTTCCAACTAAATTGCAAAATATGCAGAGCATGCACTAAATTGAAGTTGATAATAAAATTTAACCTAAAAATTATGTAAGTTGTTTATACTTTGTATGCATTCATTTCCTAGTACACAGTTTTGCAGCTTCTTAGCTTACTCCACCTCCCTTCCTCTGAAATTTTGAAAACTGTTTCCAACAATATTTGTGAACAAAAACCATGTTAATGCTTGAGCAGAAAAGTTGTGCTATTTTATTTAGGTTCCAGGCATATTTAATAAAATAAAATAAAACAACCACAACAGTGTTCTCTTTACACTCTTAGTGATGAATACTTTAGCTTGCAAATAGGAGACATGGATTGAAATTTCTTCTGGTAAAACCAGAATGAACATGTGCTACTAGTTTCCTCCTATCCTTCTTATGCCTCTATGCCAAGCTTTATTCCATAAGCTGTCTTTTGAATCCCTCAAAGTTATTCTTTGTATTGAAAAAAACCCAACCCTAAAATAAAACAAAAAATAACCCCAGACCAACTAAGAAAAACTAGATACAAACATCATTCATTGATATAAAAAGATTCAGACACAGTGACTGAAGTTCAGTGATTTGCATAACTGCCTGGATTCTAGACAGTGCTTTAAGAAATCATGACATGAAAAAGCTTAACAAACAGTGAAATAACTTAGTAAGCATAACCTAACAGCTCAGGTATTGTGGAATAACTTCAGAGAAATTAAAGCAAAGAAAAAAAAAATCAGCACATCAACAGTGGATCTAGAAGAGAGCAGTTAAAAAATTTGTATGACTGATGCATATGAAAGTGAATATGATTTTCAATGTGTTTATATTTTGAAAATTATAAATGTTTGGTTAGTAGACAGACATAAAAAAGTCTGAATCCTAAGTATTTCATTCACATCATATATCTGAAAGATTTCTTTTTCTTAGTATTTACCATTTGACTATTAAAATCCTACTCACTGAAAAAAATGAAAAATCAAAAACACCACTCTTTCGGAAGAAATAATTTAGCAGGCATACACACATAATGAGCTTTCAATCAGCCTGCAAAATGGGAATGGTAGTAGTCAAGCCAGCCACCAGAGACCTGCCTACAAGCAGATGCACATTCTAGCATCCTGAGTATAGAACAGAAAAGTATCAAAGTTGGTCACAGTTTCCAAGAATATATTAAAATCCCCTCAAATACATCTAGTTCAATCTTCTGACTGAAATATCTTGGTCAATGAAAGCCTGTGACAAATAAAAGAAAACAAATAAGCATCAGTAAGTGGCTGCACCTGTGGGTTCAAAGAGACTTAATTAAGCGTTTAAAATAATAAAGACCTGAATCAGGAGAAGAACACTTTCTGTATGGATATGAGTCACTGGCTTTAGTAAGTATGCTTGCTTAGATCCTTGAAGCTGCTTTGGTGCCTATCTGTCTCTGCAGGATCATTATACAGATGCCCAGCCCCAAAGCAAAGCCTCTCAGATACCCCAGTTCCTGCCTATCAGTGTCTGCAGAGCCATCCAATTGCCTCTGCCAGCTCGCAGCTATCAGACTGGTTGGTCCTCTCACTCAAGCCCAAGCTTCATGCACCTAAAGTAAGAATCTTTAACAAGACAGGAAATCATAGCATTCTCGCTCTCTTGATGCACTCGGTCTGTTCTTACTCCTTTTGCCTACTAAGGCCTGCATCATATTCCTTGCATTTGGGTCATCCATGTAGCAGGCCCACCACCCCCGCCTCCCCCCCAAAAAAAGAGCCATGGGAAACTGAGCACAAACAGGAAACACAGATATGGTTAAAAGAAAGGTTTTGCCTCTCAGGTTATGGCCTCTCTGATGTGTCCTGGCTGCTGCCTTCCAAGGCAGGTTGCTGATATCTGTCAGAAATGTCTCCTCCTGGACAGAAACAGTTCCTCTCCCTGACTGACAGTGAGGTTGCCAAGCTGAGGCTGATAATCCCTTGGTCTCAGCTGAGGGTGCTCTCCCCTCTACCTCCATCTTTTTGCCTCACACTTTACTCATCATTCACACAAGCTGTCCTCGAGGTCACTGCAGTATCTTACACATCTAAAATTCTCTGACAAAACAGATGGTATGTCTGATACCAGTCTGAAAATTTTGGAAGATAGCATAATTGTGAAGATTTAGGCACTTTCAGAATTGAAGCCATTTAGGTTATTAAGTTTCCTTAATGACCTTTATGTTGGCCTTACAACAGTAAAACCACACTTACATTTTACAGTAGGCTTGGTGTTCTTTTTAAATATTACTTGTCTTGCAATAGACTGACACGTGGTGAGACTGCTAAGGGTCCAAAACCTCCACAGCTTTTAATTGCCCATTAAGCCACCAGGAAAGGGTGAGGATTGAACAACAGGGCATTGCAATCACAGAAAGAGCACCTGTGAATGGCACTGATGCAGTCCACTAATGCAGCATCACTAATATATTTGGGAGTAATAGAGAAGTCACAGTAATCAAGCCTCCAAGCAAGGAATCCTTTCAAGAAAAAGGTACACAAAATGACAGCTCAACAGGGGAAAAAGGAAGGAATCAGAAATTATGAGAACTGAGATTAAAGTATTTTGGTGAAAGTGTAATCTACTGGAAAGCTGGGGTAACTGCAGTTGTTAAAAAACAATTTATTCATGTTTCAACAAGCAGCCCTAAAGTTCATTTTTTGTACTTGGTCATATAATTGTATTCCTTTGATCACTGGACCTGGAGTTGATCTTATAGCAATGACTGACAGCATAAAAAGATATCTGTCAAGAGACTATATTTAAAATCATTAAGTGGCATCACCCTCTGCTCCTGAGAGTTGAGGAATATTCATGTCTAACAAGGGAAGGGGATAGAGAAGAAAAAATCAGATTCCACAGGTTAACTCTAAAATAAGCACATTTGTTAGGAATCCACATCTGACATTCAGAAGCTTCATATTACAAGGGCTACAGGCTGGCCAACTAACATGAACTCTGTCACAGAACACACCCAGAGTTTCTTAAAATTCATAAATTAATTTGCAATGAAGTTGCCTTTCATTAAATAGTCTGAAAGCACTGGCAGGTACTCTGTTAAGTGTAAGCAAGCCTTACAACATCATATTTAAAGATGAATTAGGACAAAGAAATGCTTCAAATGAAATCTTAAACAAGAAGTCTGTGTGTTTTAAGAAGTACATGGCAGCTTTGTCTTTCTAGAAGCTGGAGGAAATTAGTAGCATTAAATAATTATAGGTGGTTTCTGACACAACGAAACCACTAGTCTTCATACAAAGAAACCAAAAACTCCTTCAAGGAAGCTCCCATCCAAGCTGGACCATTGCTTGGAGTTCTGATGGAGCTACTTGCTCTCGTCTCAGCCTTTTTACTGGGTTTCCATTAACTATGTAAGCCGCTATTTTGCTCCATGCAGTAGGATGTTTTTTTCAATATTTCTGGTGCAGATGAGGAACACACACACCTATAATGTTGCAGTATATGCAGAATTCAGAAAGGTCAATTACAGGACATGTACCTCATGACAGCAGGCATATTGTGCTTAAGGCATATTGTCGACATATTTAGAATAGAACCTAGGTAAAATGCTAACCCATGTACCTTAATAACAGCAACAACAGTGACTGGGTTAACTGAATAAAATATAACCATAAACATTACATAAGTTCCAATTAGTATTTATAATAAAAAGAAAAATTGTATTTGTTTACCAAAACAAAGAAACAAACAAAAACCCCAAAAAACCACAAACAAACCAAACCAACCAACCAACAAAAAAACCCAAAAAAACACAAAACAAAACAAAATAAAAGAACAACAACAAAAAAAAAAAAACAAAAACAAAAACAAAAACAAAAACAAAAAAAACAAAAAAAAAAAAACAAAAAAAAAACAAAAAAACAAAAAAACAAAAAAACAAAGGCCCCAACCTCTTTTCACAAACTGAAGCTAGAATTTATAGCTGAGTAATTTGCCAGGTAACCTACTCTAAGTACTGTAAATTCACTTTCAAATGAGCTTGTTCTCAACTGTATTTAAAAATGGAACGGGAATAAGCTAGCACTACTGTAAATTCAAACCTCAGCTGACTGAGCAGTAACTTTCCCACACAGAGAAACCTATAAATCACCCAACCTGTGATTATAACCCACCAGTCTAACTGCCCCAACAATCCAGTAGATACCATGGATCTGTTACCTGTACAGGCAATGCTAATTGGAAGAGACTCAGTCTGAGCACTGGGAGCTGAAAGAATAAAACGAGGTGAGACATTTACCAAGTTTGATCATAGGAGATTTGAAGTACTCTGGAAGAATGCAAATTGGCTCCTATTCTCTTATTTAATTTAAAACTTTATTTTTTAATGAAGCTTATTTGTTGCTTAAAAATATCCATTTTCTCCTCTAATTCTTTTTTAGAAGATGTTTGTTTAAAATTTTGTTCTATAGGAGTAGAGTTCAGCATCTTGGAGCACAGGTCCAAAATACAGATCTCCATCCCAGCAAAAAAAAAGTGAGTCTCAAGAACTGTTATTTGCAATACAAAGAACTCTTTATTTCAGCTGGGAACTATTTAATGTTAAAACAGAGATGAGGAAATACTTTTATTCTAACAAACTGAGTTCAACACCTGACTGATATAACTTTCTCAAGATTTCTAAAATTTTCCACATATTGCTTATTTTGAACTTAAAAATATGCAGTTATCATCTGGTTTTATTTTAAGCAGTTGGGAGTAGAAGATACATAAATTAAAATTAACAGGGAGAGACTCTTTAAATTCTTGTCCCTTTCAGATCTCTACCATAGATGTCTTACACATATACACAATATGGTTTATAAAGAAGACAGTTATGTGTATGAAGAGTAAGGAAGACACCTTGTATCAGAAATGCAAACCCCAATTTTTATTGTTTTTTTAAACATACAGGCACACTTTCTACAAAGAGAAATAGCATATTAACTCAGTTGTAGGTTCCTGTGTCACTTCGGGGTTTTCTCTGCTTGGTCAGAAATAATTAGACAGCAGGTTTGGGTAGACTAACACATTTGCTGGAATACCAATCAATGGCATTGCTCTAATGCTATTTGCCTCAGCTTTCAGAGTCTTCCCTATAGAAGAGGATTAACAATTGATTTTAGTGAAACAGGGAGCTCTGTTTTCAGCAGTATAAATACAGCACAAGACACAATAAAAAGTGTCAGAGGAGTAAGGAGCTGGAAGTGCTGGTTTAGAGTGAGATGGGCAGTAGCACAAACTGAAGCAGTAGCTATTGTTCCCCCTTAATTGAAGAATTTTTATCTATTCTTCAGCTGTTTTATAGGTTCCACTCCACTTCTGATTGTTCATCCGACTCAAACTCTGCTCCTGCAATAGATTTTTACTTCTAGTTCATTACTTTGTCATATGGGACAGACAGGTCACCTCAACCACTAATGGCAATGTATGAAATGAGGTCAAAACATAAGTCAAGACTGGCATAAACACAGCTGATGTCTCTCAATATAAAGCAGCAAATACTTCCAGCTCCTGTACAAGCATGGCATGCAAACATAATCTTAGAATGGTGAAGCAAATGCTTCCAACTCTTTTACAAATCCAGCTGTACAGACACCTTTCTTTGATGGCCCTTTTCTCCCTTTACTAGAAGTTCCTGAGTCAGTAGGCTTTCTTATACTGCAATAAACGTTCTTGGCCTGCTTTGAGGTGTCTGCCTTTTGGCAAGAAACTCCTTGATGTCATGTGTGGTGACACATGAGGTGTCATAAAGCACCTTAACACAGAGTGGCTACAATCAGATTTTTTAACACAACCATTTCATAGTATTTTCTTTTTCTACAATAGTTTCTGATACACACCTAACTTTATATTAAATAAGTTTTACTAAGCAGAATATCCATTAATATGTTCTATTAGGCTGTATAGGTGCTACTATTTTTAAAATTGAAAGATACAAGCAGTCTTACAAGATTATTTTAAGGAAGGTTTAAGTTTAAGAAACTACCTTAGCTTAATTTAGAATCAATATACAGCTGTTATTCACTAAGCTGTTGTATTCATAGTGCAAGCGTTTTGGCAAAACCTTGCATAGTTATTCTTGATCCAGCATTAATTTAGACCATAAAAAGACATTACAGAATTCACAGAAGACAGCTGTTTTGGTTGTCAAAAGACATTACAGAATTCACAGAAGACAGCTGTTTTGGTTGTTTGGTTAGAGATTTTTAGCAAGGTGCAGTATATAATGTTATTATGCTCACTGGATGAAATTTTAAGTAAGTTAATAAACTGGGTTTAGACAAGTGTAAGGTGTTAGTTACATCTTGGTATGCTTTGTTTTGTCCTGAAAATTGACATGGACAGCTTGTTTTCTCAACTTTTAATGAAATTCCTTCACACATTGAAAAACATAGCATAGGACTGAATATGCATTATTTACACCAAGATGACCAGTAATTCGAAATTATTAGCTATGTACTGTTCCTCTCTGTACACAGGCAACTTCTCCTAATGCATCTGGGCAAAATTTCATGATGATGAAAGTAGTGGGTGACAACTTAATTGCATCATAAAAATAAGCAAGGAGACACCTACACACCCAGATATCACATACTTCAAGCAGCACCTTCCAGTTTTTCTAGTCAGCTTTTAAAAATGTCTGCATTTTAAGGACGTACTAAAATGCTTTGGGCAAGTGTGCTACCTACAAGCATGGATTCTCTGCTTGCTGAAGGTACAGTAGCCAGAACCTTGGTTTGCTGCATTTCAAACTAATACAGCTGCCTTCAGTAATGTCTTGGTCTAATTGTGAGCTCAATTATGTTTTAAAGCTTTTCTTTAACATCAAGTTTCTCAGTTTCTGTGCAAAGAAACTGAACAGTCACAAGTTCTATGGCAAATAATTTTGCTACACTAAGAAATTAATAAGAGTATCAAGTCTATTTTTTTTCTGGTTTCAAACATCCACACGTTAGAGAGTGCCATCCTAACATCCCATACAATAATCTGAAATGAGTTCTTTTTCATAAGCACACATCCACCTGAGGAGTAATTACAGTGAAATGTGCTGTCATCTTTCCAAAGAATAGTAATTAGGGATATGAGCCTGGATGTCTTGAATGCTTATGGAAACATTTTTTTTCCCCAGCTAATGATCAGCCAAATAGTAAATCATTAAAAGGAAAATGACAATGGGTGTGGGTAGTGACTGTCATCAGCCTGGTTCACCAGCCCCAAACTTTGTCATCCTCCTTTGGAGGAGAAAGCCAGATGATGCCAAAGTTAAAATTCTCCGTGCTTCTTTGGAGAAGAAAACAAGTATAGCCAATTAATCTGGTTATATTTTATTGGTAACAAATCTCTTCCTCTTTACTGATCTAGGAAAACATCTTTGTATTATACAGACTATCCCTATTATGGGGGGCAAAGGAGTCAAAACTATTTCACAGAAAATGTAGCAGTGTATCTATTACTACTACAATAATTTAAAACACCTAAGAGCTCAGGCATATACCTCTCTGAAACCAACTTGGAATAACCATCACCTTCCTCTTTCTAGTCAGACCAATTTTTACTGCTCACGTACTGATTGCCAGGAGGAATGGAAAAGACCTCCCGGGCTGTCTCACTGCTCCATTTTTGTGAGAACAAGAATCATTCCTGTTACATGCACAGGTAACAAAGTACCTAATGGACATGAAATCTGGAGCTGGTTTTGGTTTAATGTCATGGTGTCAAATATATAAAAAAATAACTATTACCAACTCTTGGTATTATTATTTATGATTATTATTATTTTGCAATTAACACTACCAATTGCAACTGGTACCTTCTTTGCAGTTTCTTGAGTGATAAACACCAGTGTGTTATATGACCAATGCACCAGTAACCGTAACATTTTCTTGGGGCTTATGAGAACCAGACTCCAGAGATACAGGAAGAGCTGCTTTGAACCTAACAGTGTAGGCTCTTATCTTCCAAATTATGTGTGATCTAATCCTAAAACCCTTACAGCAAAGTTTTATCCTCTCCACAATTTCAGTGAAAAATCATATTGTTAGTCAAATAAGTACTTTTTTCCCCTCTCTCTTAACTCAAGTATAGCAAACCTAGGTCAATTTCCCCTCAATGGGTGAACACATTCCAATGTAAATAATTTCTTTTCATCTACTACTAATTTTGAACTTGTTCAGAAAAATAATTTTTTGAACGTAAGACACATCAGCACAGAAAGAAAACAAAAATTGTGAAGATGATAACAGCAAAGCAGGATTGAGAGATTATTGTTTAGTTAAAAAACACTTCTCTTTTCCAAATACCCTGATCAATATTTTATTGGGTTTTTTTCTTTTCCAAAAAGGTAAATGCTATCAAATCTACTTGAGTCTATTCTCCTGGCAAGTGTCTGTTTTCCTTCCACCAAGCAATAATACATTTCAGGTTTTGCATTTCTTAAGCTAATATATTGCATACAAACCACAGGCATGTTAAGACACAAAGAAACATGTTGCATTTCATCAACCTCACCGTGATGAAGCTGGTTTGTACATATTCCTGGAGCATTTTATTGCCCACATTGAAGAAATTCCCAAAGTACGACGGCTGCTATTCATACTCGTGATTTAAAAAAAAAAAAATTAAAACTGATAACTCTCCACAACAATATAATTTAAACACCAGTAAAGTATGATAAAAGATAGGACACAGGACAAGAACAATAATGGTTTAGGATATTATGCAAGATTTACACACAATAAAGTTACAATCTGCATTAATCCCTACAAGCAAGCTAATAACAACTCGTGGTTTAATCCCAACACAATAACCAGAGATATATATTTTTTCACATGTTTGATGATGGACACACAAAACTAATTACAGGGATATTCCCATTTAGCTGTGCATAAGGAATGGCTAACACATTATAAAAGCCTCGCGAGCAGAAGGAACAGGCTGGCAGCACCTCAGGAGCACGTCTATCTGACATTTGTCATTTACCACCGTCAACAAATCACTCCTGCAGAACAGGTTACACATTTGTCCTGAAATTCCACTGCTTTCATTATGGCATCAAAGAGCTTCCAATCTAGGAAAACATCAGGGCTGATCTGGATCTCAGAGCTTGTTTGCTACTATGGCAGTATTTTTCTTTAGCCATTTTTTTTAAATGGACATATATGTATTATAAATTGCATATTCTATTAGGACACATATACATTTTACCAGTCTCTTTTAATGCATGCTTTTTCCCTATTTTCTCCCTTTTGTGTTAAAAGTTCCAGTAGGTTTTTCCACACTGAGAAACAGATTTATTAGACCTTTTAAATAAGTAAATCCAACACATCCTTCAAAGTCTGCCTATACCCCTGACCAAAATATATTCTTCTCATGGTTTTTCCCATACATAATCAATTTGTATTTATGATTTGGTGGAAATCATGAAAAAGTTATGAACCATACTCATTTGTTTATAAGTAATTTATACTTTATTTGTAAAGTCATTTATAATCTGCTTAAAATTAGATCTTTTTTCCTGTACTTGACTGTTTATTGATACAAATTTATCTTGTTCATATATCCTTACTTATATAATGAATGTCCTTATATAACATAATATCCTTATTCATATAATGTAAAATCTGTATTTAAATCTGTATCCTGCTATTATACTAACCTTTCAAAAGTATCTGTTCTGACAATCCATCAGTATTGGCGAACAAGTTTAGCTATATCTGGCAAGTTAACTTTCTGAAATACTAGCTTACAGTCTTTTAAGTTAATTTGAAAATATATACAGAAATTCTTGGAGCAAAAAGCATAGGTAAAAATGGCATAAAATATCATTATTGATTACTAGACATATTATTAATCTTAATGACTTTTAAGACAAATTTAAGTAGGTTAAGAATTTTATTTTTAAAAAATAAAAGCTTTTCCATAAAACAGAAAAAAATGCATTACTTTAAAAAATGAGTGCTTGCTATACTCTAAGTTGGAATAGAACTTCTCATTTTTTTATTAAGAAACACTATAAACCACAACTTAAAAGGTAATCTAGACATAACTGGAATAAAATGCCTTTTTACTTAAAATGTCATGACAAAATATAAACTATTTATTGTATCAGAAGTGCAAATATATAGCCAAGCAAGGCATATATGGCACATTTTTGAATCATTTGCTTACTTATTTGCCCACCATTAATTAGTTACTTTACTATTAATTTCAAAAGAAATAGGCAAAGTGTAATCATATCTCAGGTAGTGCACTGCTCAATCCCCTGGGGATTTTTTTTTTCCTATTAGTGAAACAGGAACAGAAAACAGGCATTAAAATAGAAAAATAGAAAATTTATTTATTGTCTTTCCATAAGTTCCTACACGAAAATCATACAGAGTTTATGGTCAGATTGCCAACGTAGCTAACATTTATGTTTTATCAGCATGATGCAAACCTAAGACGTATTTATAAAGAGCATTCAGGCACCTAAGTGGACGAGGCTCTTGGCTTCCTTTAAACTAGCATTCCATTCTTTTGGTGAAGAACTGCCTAGATATCTTACATATTGAGCTGTTGAGTACTCAGAAAAAACTGCCACTACTGTTTTGAAGTATAGTTGAAAAAAATAAATTGTTAGAAAGCTCTAAAAGTTGCATTTTAGAAGAAAATGTAGTGTAAGAGTCCCAGAAAATCAGTTCTGTGACAATGCCATGGTGCACCACATGAGAAACGTTTCTAGAACAGGACAGAGTATCTTCATACTAGAAATGCCTACATTCATGAGCTACATTTGAGTAGAATTTGTATGAGGAGAAAGATACTAAAATTAACAAACATCTAAATATATCTCACTTTATTTTGCTGCCTCTGTCCCAAGTACAGACTACTGAAGAGTATCCCAGCATGGAAAAAAATAGCATATTCATGGATGAGTCACAACAGTAAAACCAAATGCATGGAGTTACAGTAGTCATGCCTCAGAAAAAAAAGAAAAATAGGGTTGAATTTTTTTTCCTTTTCTTTGAATTTGGAAATAGCATCATCATTGACATTTTGCAAGCACACTTAGAACAGCAAAGCAAAGTAATTTTCAAGTAAATGTACCATTTTAGGTGCATAACTTTTCTACAGAAAGGTATTATTTTGGATTATTCAAAAGACAGCTGAAGTAGGTAATCAAAGCATTTCTGAAAACTTGTTTATAAAAATCATGCAAACGGCTTGCAGCAGATGATTTAGCTCTACAAATAATATTACAACTTTGACTCAATACTAACTTAAACACATGGAACTATTTTAGAGCTTAAAACCTACAATTCCTTGTAGCAATATAGTCCCTCTGTTGAGTAGTAGGATTTTTTAACTGACAATCGTCTTTCTCTCAAACATGTATACTAGAATTTTAAACAGTTGAGCAGTTGACCAATTATATAAATTATTTAAACTGCTGACCAATTACTTTCAAACATAAAGCATTAATAGCCAGTTCTGGGTTTTATTGGTTGACTTTAACTAAAGAGTCACTAAGTGACTCTTCTGAGCGGTGGGGATCATGAATCAATGTTAGAACATTGCAAAGAGAAAACATTAAAGGAAAATACTTTAAAACATTATTATTTGAATTTTCTTTCTTTCTTTTTCTTTGCTATGCTTTTTTTCCCCCAATTGAATTACTTCTAAGTATTCAATTATATTTCAGTTGCCTTGAACTAGGAGGACTGGTTTAGGCTGTTGATTATTAAGATCCCACATTAACACACAGATTCAGAGACTTGGTATTTGCTAAGATTACCCTGTTAACAGAAAGAAGAGATTGGAAGATTAGGACTTGAAATTCCATGGTCTGGTCTCACAAGCAATTGTTCAGTACTATTTAAATTTTTGTTAAAAAATGCAAAATGTTAACTACAGATTTGTTCCCATGACATTCTAAAAGTATTTTTTCAGGGGAAAAAAATCTATATTTTCTCTATTAATCTCCTTAGTAACTGTATCATGTGCTGTTAAAAAATTGAATTATACAAACAACTGACAGTTACAATATTTTTCTCTTTTTATTCATGAGTAGCATTTTTTCCTGAATCTCAGAAGACTTAAAGGATGGATAATTAAACAATACTTTAATATTGCCCTCATATTAATATATTAAACGGGGAAGACATAGATATTAATTTAAATAGGCATTTTATCATTGCTACCTGTGTGAAAGTAAATTTTATAAAATAAAATTATAATTTTATAAAATAAAATAATTTTTAAAAGTATAAAATTTTATTTTAATAATGATTAATTTACTTTGAAATTTTATATTTTCTTCTCTCAATGTCTCTCATTGGGATTTTTAGTTTTAAAGGCAGTTCAATTGTTTCTATGCTTTCACTGCTCACATATAAAGACATTTCATAGCAACTGTGTAGCTGTATGGAGTCTGTAAAATTATAAATTTAGATTACTTAACCATTATGCAGCAACTTACTCTAGAAAAACATTAAGGCACTGATTGTTAAATGGAATGCAAAAACAATGAGAGTGAAGCAAATTAGTTTAGAATTTTGTTTCAACCAGTTGTGTTTTAGAAAGTTGAAAGGGAAAGGTTATTTTGCATTGAAGAATCTGAGAACAACTTCTGTTCAAGTTACATATTACCTTAGTCTTTTATCTCTCAGAATCATGTGGTTCAATATTTCAAGGAACCCCAGTTTACCAGACTTCAACTACAGTGCTGCAGAACCAAGTTAATACAATTTTTACTGAGAGACTTGGGGTGTGGCATAGCCTAAACAACACCATAAAAAAAGTTAAACATTTCAGCTCATTGCAGCAGACATGATAGAAATTACATTAACTAGCAGTCCTAATCCTAAAATTTAATGAATACAGGCAAATTAACTTTTGTGATGTTTGGGGGTTGCATTCTACAAGACACCATTTGCTGAATCATCATTTTTCCTGTTGCATTTCTGTAGGTTGCACAGAAATTTAGGGCTTGCAAAACCAGAAGTTTGCTAACACAATACCACTGTCAAACAAGTGATTCACAAAAAAAAATTACCTTGCAAAAAGGTAATAAACTGTAGTGGTAGAAACATTTGAAAAATCCACAGAGGTCTTATATTTCTATTGAAGCATAAACTATTTGGACTAATTGGGAATTATTCTTGTAAATGCTACATAAGCACTGGTCATATCTCAAACAAGGAAAATGAGATCTTTTCATTCTGAGAACTACCTTCGTGGCTTATCAGTTGCATGGGACACAGTAGTTTGTTTCTAAGGCAGCTTGTTTCTATCTGTGTTAACAAAGGGAAGGAGAAATAAGTCTCTATTAATAAACCTTGGCTATTTGAGAATCAGAACACCATTACAGCAGTCTGGAAAAACAAAGAACATTAGTTCTACTCAGTTAAAATAGTTCTGCCAAGAGAACTTCAACTCTTCGACAGTAACCATTGTGTTTTACACAGACATTGTGCCATTGCATTAAAATTATTCCCTTCTAGATCATATTATCTTTTTTCTTTAGGTTTCACTCAAAACTATAAAAGCAGGAGACAAGGAGGAAAGAAAAGGACTCTGAAGAAAAAAACCAAAAGCTCATATTGCTTTTTAAATCTGAAAAATACGTTTTGCATACACATTCTAATTAAGAGAACATCAACTGCTGATCCTAAGATTAACTATATGAACACCAAGAGTAGCAGATAACTTTGTTTCTACAGTAATCGTGAAAATTAATAAATGCTTAGGGAGAAAGTAGCTTGCAAGGCCATGTTTATCATACGAGTTCAAGATAAAACTAATCAGTAAATGCTTATCTGTATGTTCATCACTGAAGGGAATCCTTAAATCCTCAATTAACTGCAGCAAAAATTCAAAAGAAGCAAATATAAACTTCTACAGTTTTCTAAATATAGGAATAAAATGTAATTCCTAAGCAAAAAATCAAAGATAACATGTTTTCTGTGCTGCATACAAATCTGTTCAATCTCAAATTTGCAAGTTACCTGGAACAATTATTTTTCTTATTTAAATAATAAAATAGCCCATTATTTTCAACTCAGCCAGTCAAAATTAATGAGCAAACCTATGTAAAATACTAGAATATTGAGCATGTTGGACCACTAAGGAAACAAATTGTTATGAAATTATGTGAGAGGTCACACAGTAGCCTGAATGAAGATTTCTAATTATTTATTGTAACAGTGTCATCTGTTTTTTATGTATATTTATCACTGCTATTATATAGGGAGGGACATAATTAGAGATTAAAAAAAAAAAAGGAAGAAAAAAAAAGCTTGGGAAAAGGCAGGGGAAACAAGATGGTAAAAGAATGCAAAATACAAAAGCAGACAATGAAAATTAGAGCAATGAGAAGAAGAAGTGAAAGAAATCAGAGTAAATTGCTGGATACAACAGGCAAATGATCACCTGGTTGAAGAAAGTGATCTTTTCAGTCACACGGGGGGTCAATGCTGTCCCTAGTGGTCAGCGCACATCTCTGGCCACTGCTAGTTAAAGATTCCTTTTGCTTTTCTGTCAAGTTACTAGGAGTACAAAATATATAACATTTGGTACTGTCTCCTCTGATTATTCAAGGTTACAACAACATTGTTCTCATCTAACTTGTTTCCAAAATAAAGTATTTCAGACATTTGAGGTTTTCATTTGACCTTGTCTTGCAACAGTCCTTAAATCTATCCAGCTCATAAAGCTCTTATATTCTCATACAGAAAATTATACCAAAAAATTTTGCAATTGCTACATGCCAGATGGATTGGTCTAAAATTCCTTTAGTTGTTTTCTCTATACACGAAATAATTTTTTCTTTTAAAAAGCAAGTCTGGAAATCCTGTTCCTTCTCATAACATTTCCCATAACATCCTGTTTCTCTTGGTTATTTGTGTAAGTACTCATGCACAAATGAAATGGATTGCTGAGTCTGGACTCAGACTTCAGGCCTTTTATGGTTTGAAATGCACATGCTGAGCTGTAAAGCAGAATTTGTCTACAAATGTATAACCTAGTGAGTCATCCCTGTGACAGTGACTCCCCAGAGTTATACTCTGTACATCCTTCCCACTCTCGCCCAGTTATATCCCTAGCAAGATGCATTTTGTCTAACATGACAAGGTTTCGGATTTTTCTTCTTCCATTTTAACCATCCTAGAAAGGAGATGTTAAGACACATTGCAAACAATATTACTTCACTACTGAAAGAGGAATCTTGGGATAGCAACCCACAGTTTCTTCATTGAAAGGACTCGGTAAATCACCTTTGGTTTCTGAAGGGAGCAAGTAAAGGGCAAAATAAATATCTAAATCAGCATAGCCAGCTTGTAATTAAAATGTTTCCCACTCTGCTGCTTCCTCCAAACTCTTGCTGTCTCATATGCTGTCACAATGTTCTGTCCAAGGAGTTGTATTCCCTGGATCAGTTCATTGCTCCACTCATAGCACTGCTTTTCCAATAGCCTGCCTGGCCATAATTTGAAGGACAGCCTACAAAGGTATGACGATAGAAACTCCTTAAGCCAGCACTGTCATTAGAGTTGCAGTATAATGAAACTATGGCCTAAGTAACTCGCTTAAAACTGTGCTTCACGTCAAAGGAAGATGGCCAGAAACTGAACCTAATGCTCCATGGCATGTCTGCACTCTAATTGAAACACGACAGGGCAAGTTCACTGCCCAAGGACCAACAGGAACAGACCAACCTCTGTCTGTGACCATGAACTTGCTGTCCCCAAAACAGAGTGGCCTTGTCCCAGCTTCAAACAAGCATGCATGGGCCTGAGCAGAGGAAATACCCCACAGGCTTTTGAGTCTGCTCACCTCTGCACCTCATGTATCCTTCCTCACCTTATGATACATCATCACAGCAATGCAATGATGACTTTTTGAAGTTTGTAAAGCGTCCTTTCCCCTGTGCCTTCAGATGGCCATTAAAGCTGTGCACAGCAGCACACGTCCTGGGTGTCAAAGCTGGGGCTCCTAAAGTCTCTTCTACCAGCACTTTTCTGGCTCCTGTTCACTGTGGCCAACTTCTAATTCTTTCTGAAAACCACCATGGGTGACCCACACATGTGAGACAGGCTGCCAAAGCTGCTATTCACCAGACATGCTGAAGTCAAGGTCCTGCTCCTGGGAAATGGTGTGGGAAAAGCAGCTGGCTTGGAGATTAGCAGCACTAGTTCACACCGAGGGTCAGCATGGAGGCATTTATTCTTCCAAAGAGAAGAAGTGAAAAGAAATGCCAGTGCTGTGGAAACTTCCCTTTTTCTTACCAACAAGGTGCATCATATCCTGACGGAACCACAGGCTTATTAACACTCTCTAAAGATGACTGGCATGGTAGAGTAGCACATCATTTGAACGTGGATATTACAAGCTTCATTATTTTATTATGCGTTGACTTTACAACTCTTTCCTAGCTGCCATTGCAGCTAAACATGAGGAATACTTCAAGATCGCCATAACTTTACCCTCATTGCAAACTTCATTCCCTTACAAGCCTTGCTGCACATTTCTAGCCAAGATCACGCTTTTTAGATGTCAGTTACGATGTCAGTATGAAAAATTCCTCCCACCTCATAACCACCATTTGTGAAAACAAAAGAAGGCTTTCAGCTTCTCGAGATTGATTATCTGTGACTTAAACATTCTCCATTAGCTAATACACAATGCCTAAGTTGGAGTAATTTTCCATATGTGGCTTGAGCCTTTGCAAAGCTAAGTGAGCAACTCAAAGTGTTATTTTTAGTGTATTTTAGCATTTAGATTTCTGACATCTGAAGCTGAAGCAGCTACAACCCACGGAAAGAATCCCGTGCTTCTGAATTATTCTTCAAATCCAGGTGCTCTCTGGAAACTAAAACCCAACACAGATTCACATCAATGCACTGACAGCTTTCCTTAGACAGACCGCTTAAACTAGAATAACACATATGCAATGTGTAAAAATAGAAATATACTATGTTCCAGATTCTTACCTTCATTTAAATCCTGTTCTAGAAATCAAGTATTACTTACCCTTCCTCTGCTAGAAATCCTTCTATTTTAAATCATGACAATGTGATACAAGAAGCTCCCCAGCTCCTTAAAGAGCCAAGGAGAACTTCTCATATTCTGGTAATTCTGACAGTCAAAGAACTTGAGAAGAAAACCTCTATTTACCTTTTAGAAAATACTTCCTCTTCTCCTTCAACCCACTCCAAAACACTTTAGATCCTCTTACCTCACAGTAGTATCAGATAAATCTTAAGAAGTTAACACCACAATATATTGAACCATCTCTTGCAACCCACAGCATTTTTGAATGGAATTGATGCATTTGAGGATTTAATAAATGAGCCATGAAGACTAAAATTATCTAATCCTTCTGCTTTTGCTTTTAAAAAGTTATTTTAAAAAGATGGGAAAGCAAAGGGGAAGATGTGTACCACGACAATGCCATCTCAAGGTTTAGCTCAATTTTCAAGTATTTATTTGCATAAAGCACAATTTTGCATGAAAGCACAGCATAATTTATAATTATTTTGTCCACTGGAAGCCAGACATAGCTTTTACATGTTAAATCTGCTGAAGGCAATTTCTCTCTTCCTCCATCTTAGAAGCACCTAATGCATTGTTAACGGCTTGTCTGGGCCAACAGGTATTTCTCCCTTCTTCTGCAGGAAATGCCCTTAAATTTAATTTTCACAGTGACTGAAAAGAAGGAAGCCTTAGCTTTTTTCCACTTTATGTAAAGAAGATCTCTTTTTTCATAGTAGAATTTTATTCCTAGAAACTTTATATTTTTATACAGACCATCTACACCCTCTGAGATGCAGTCTACCATAGGAGCACCCTTTTGCTGAAATGTCTCCTCCTCTACCAAATGTTCTGTTCAGGGACAGGAAAGTTATTCTGATGCTTGAGGATTTAACAATTTGTTGACAAAATAATATCAAAAAATGTCTTACAAAAAACCTCTGATATTTTTATAGTGGTATCGGTATGGGGATTTTATTTCAACTTTATAGTCTGCTTTCAGAAAATGTTAATGAGTAGATCATAATATAGACCTGAGAACAGCAAGATCTATTTAGTGAATTAATTGTCTGATCCCACAAGAAGCACTAAGGAGAAGTGGCTCAACTGGCCTAATATGCAAAATTAAGATCAAAAAAAGACATTATTTTACAAAAGCAAAGAGGAAATGAACAAAATTACCCAGTGGCCATCCAAATCACCAGTCTGCATGAAAAGTCTACTTGAAAAATTTCAATTTTTCAAGTACAGTATGCTGTCACAATATTCAAACAAATGCTTTTTATAAAATCATGCTAAGAAAAAAAATAAGATTAACAGAAAAGTTACAGTCAGTTCCAAGTCAAAATAACTCCATGACAAAAGAAAAAAAAATACTTTGGGAGGGGAATAGAAATTTAGCTACTGAAGTAATAAAATCTTTTTGTTTTCTTTAATGTTGTGACAAAATTTTAACAGTCTATGAACGCATATTGTCTATTTTAGATTAAGAGTCAACATTTACTATTCAAGTAAATAATAAAATTGCAGTCACTATTGCAATTCATCCCTTTTTTAATTTAAAAAAAAGCCAAGGCACTTCCTTAGGATGAAAATACACATCCTACATTATTGATTAGATCTTTAATTCCTGAAAGCATTAAGACTACAAGTTGCCACCTTAGCACAAATTTAAGTACGCTACAAATTGTCATTCCTCTAAAGCAGAGGTATAGCAAGCAACCTGAGACAAAAGAGATTTGGGGTTCTGGTCTTGTTTGAACAAATGATGACCATTAAAGTATCTTATTTTGACTAACTTAGGGTGTATATTTCTGTGGAGAAACAGCAAAAACTTCCACAAAAAAACGTTGACTTGGTAGTAATGCTGCTCACTGTATGGCAAGCAAATTTAACAGCTAAAGGCTCTCTGCAGTAAGTAAAGAGTAGAAGATTTCTTTTGAAAGGACTTATATGCACAGCAGTGGGAGTTCATATTAAACATAGCTCATAGCACAAGACACTGGTATGAAACCATATGGACCCTCCTCCATTCCTTTCTCCCATTCCTTCTGTCTATGCATTTTCATCCCCTTCATATGTCACCTGTAGAGCTTAGCACAGCTTCCATCTCTTAACTCAAGACAGCCTAAAACCACCCGCCATTTTGGTCAGGATTGTCATCAACCCAGATGAAGACTACACCAACCTTGCAACTGAGCTACAAAGCAATTCTATTCCCCTTACTAGTAATCACCTTAGAGGTTTCCTTGCTTTTCTTTAAAGGTTTTATTGTTGAAAGTCACAATTCTCCTTTCAAAAATGCTTTATGTAAAATACTTGTAGTCTATGTATCCTGCTGTCCTTGCACTTTTCTACTCCTCAGTGTATAAGCAGAAGGAGGTTTGATAGCAACAGGAGAGTTCACATCAGCTGCTAAATGGTGCTTTATGTCAGTAAACTGTATAGAGGATAGTCGCAGTAATCCTTTAAAAATGGTTAAAATTTCAGAAATCAGAAAATTGTTTCAGGAACATGTACACTGTCTCGGCAGCTTAGGAAAACCTCCCAGGAGCTCAACAAAGCATTCAGCACAATACTGTCAAAATTGTCTTTGTTGGTTCCAGCAATATCAGGTGCCACAGCTCTGTGTGATTCGATCTGTTAAGAGATGTGTTCAGTGATGAGAACAATACTGCAGGAAGTAGCTTTGCACCCCGAGATTTGAGAGCCAGTACCAGTCTATCACAGGATAATACAGCCTGAAACATCTGTAGTCTCAGCAGATTTCAACAGCTTAAGGGAAATACATT
Organism: Acridotheres tristis; assembly: GCA_037013685.1. Lineage (NCBI taxonomy): Eukaryota > Metazoa > Chordata > Aves > Passeriformes > Sturnidae > Acridotheres > Acridotheres tristis. The sequence goes on along the minus strand of CM072886.1, from coordinate 94,972,558 downwards.
CTGGTTTTGCACCATTTTCACTGACTTGAGCTTTTGGCTCAATTCTCCACCCTCCCACCCCTCCAAACACAATTGCTTCTCCAAACATGCTGACAAAAGAGGAACAGGGTAAATTAGTTCTGGTCCAAAACAGAGCAAGCTGAACTTTTTACTTAAGTACTTAATGAGAATGAAGCACTTTTGTGCCATCTTCATCACAGCGTATGTCTGAGAGTGCCATCCTTCTGTCCTTTAAGCAGTGAGCACCACAGTGTGGACAAGAGCTGTTAAAGCAGCCCAGGTAAACAATGAAGCAGCATGAGACTGCGCACGTCCAAGTGCCAAGACTACTCAAGTGCTTCCAGAAGGAAATGTAAGCTAGTTCAGGCTGATTCAGGTTCCTTTTGCTCCAGAAACTCCTGTAGGTCTGGTATTTTAAAATCTCTTTTTCGGAAATTCATTTGTGTTATACTGCTAGAGTGCACACGAAATCACAGACAAGCAAATATAAACTCCCCTCTAGAGACTATTTTGAAAATCCTGCAGCATACCAGCTGCATTTCTGCACTGCATGACTGGGGGCCTCAAGTACACTTACACTTTCCTATTCCAGGACACAGCCGCCTAGACAATATGTAATATCTAAGCTTGACACTGTAAATTAATCCAAAGGAAACAAGCTCTTTTAAATCCTTTTTATTACAGAAAAACAGAAGGCTTACACTTGACTTAAAAAAAGCAGCATTATTTTATGAATCCAAAGTTATTACAGTGAAGTTGCTTTAAGAAACCTCTAGAGACTGAAGAAAAGAAAGAAAATGCCCCTCCTCAGACAGCACTCTAGATTACTTGAGTGACCACAGCAAACACCTTAAGTTCACATCACTTCTGACACAAGTACATGACTTGTCCCCCTTTCTTCGTTCAATGTAGCTGGGGGAAGGATTTGAGGAAAACAGCAGTACATTTCAAGTCTAATTTTCAACAGTTCAGTACACATCTGACGGGTATTAGAGTTCAGAAGTGACTGACATCCAGGCTTTCCTCCTAGCTCCAGCTATTAAGTGCTACAGTTTGAACAAGTGCGATCTGTTTCTTCCACAGTATTTATCTTTATTCAGGTCTACATCCCAGAAGATTTCCCAGCAAGTCAGCTGGCTACTACTGATTATAAACACAAACAAAAATAACCACAAAAAAAAGAAGGCTCCATGTTGAAACAGTTCTTAGCAGTGCAGCAGAACTCAGGTATTTTTTTCCTTTTCATTACACCAGAGAAGGAACAGTACCGTTCCAGTGACCACTCCAGGTTTTTTTATTAAGTCAAAAGCTGCAGGTTTCCAGCCTGAGCCAACATTAAATATGCAACTGATCTGTACTGAAATCTTAAGAAAAGAGACAAAGAAAACATACTACTGCCATAATAGTCCTACATTTTGACTACAGCACTGAGTTGTGCAGAAGTCCAAAGAAATTTACAGGTTTTTCATTAAGTGATTTTAAAATTTGTTTTCAATAAACAACTCAGGAGCTCAATACAATTTAAAAAAATACCCCTTTCGACACACATTTTAAAGCACCTATTCCTCATGTATATGCTAAACCTATACCTCTCAAAGCTTCTACCAAAATAATAAAACATCAACGAAAAGCAAGAAAACTCAAGTTACTATGTACAATTGGCTATAATGACAAAAATGAAAAAAAGGCAATTCATAGAAAAAAACCAGAAAAAACAAAAAAGGGAAAAAAATCCTATCTGATACCTGCTACTCAGTGTTCTATGACCTCATTTAGAATCTCTCCTCCAAAAAGGAAAAAGTTTGTATTCATAATCAGACATGGAATTTTTGCAAAAAAAAATTTCCTAATCTCTTTACATGTTGTTTATACTGTTTGATAATCAAAATCTTTCAAGTCAGAGATCTACTTAAGGTACTCTGAATGGCAACCTGAAGCCAGCTGTTATCATGCTACTTAAACAGAAGAAACAAGTTTCTTTCCCACAAGGAAAAAGGATGCAATACATTTTCCCTGGTTATGATTCTAAATCATCAAATTTACTCAAACATAGAACTTGTCTATTTAAGCTTACTCATGGTTACTATTTAAAATTCCTTAATTTAGTGCTATAGCATAGAAATTTCTTACATGATAAAGCTGCCTTATAAGGAGGACATAATATTTTGTGTTATACAGTAATATAGCCTCAAAAAAAAAAAAAAAAAAAGAGAAAAAAAAAGGAAAAATCCCTGCATTAATAGTTGGAGGAGGAGCAATATAAGTTTTGCTTTTGTGGTACTTTCCATGATATTGATGCCAAAGGCTGCTTTATAGCTTATTGTTGGAGAGTTTTAGCCCTATACAAAAATTAGTCCTTTTTGCAGTCACAGGTTTGTATTAAAAGAGGCTTTTATGATGAAACAGGTAACAAAAATGCTTTATACTGATCAATCTCTATCAATGTTAATATTAAGCTCCATTAACTCCCTCCTTCAGAGTAGATAACTGTCTCAAACAAAACTACCTATCTCAAAGATATATAACACTCTCAACCAAACAGTGTAAAATAAATATACACCATTCAAAACGCTTGTCATTAGAGAGTTATACAAATAGTCAGAAGGTGTTCATACTGACATCTTCCTTTATCAAGCTGTGCGGCGGATTCAGAAAACACAGATCTTTTGAACTCTAAGTGTGCAAGCACTCACAGAAAGTAATTAACAGGCAATCATGTTCTTAAAGGTTTTTAACATAATGTTGCAATATTTTTAGCTGCTAAAGCACTAATGAACACTTAAATTAGTATATAATTCCCACATCCTGTATCTAGTAAACATTCTTGACTGCCAATAATTATATTATTACACGGTAGAACATTCCTCCAATTCCTAAAAATTTATATTTAACTTAAGGAAATAGAAAAGTTTGTTGTTTTGGTTTTGTTTTTCTTTTCTCATAATAATGTGCAACAGGTAGAACATGACTTCTTAGAAAACTTGTAAGTTGGCTTCAACTATCAGGTTCTAAAACACTTTACAGCTCTCTTAACTTTTCCTTGTTTTCAGCTTTAATTTTATATGAATGAATGCATAGCTGGGCTATATTAGTAGCAGTTCATCACATGTAGTAAGGTTGAGTAATATTATTTTTGTCTGGAAATGAACAATTCAAAACTCTTACAAAAATGGTGTAGAAGTGTACCTGAAAATTTCTTCAGTTTAAATTGCTCTTTGTTAATCTACTAAGGACAACTAAGAGAACATCCACTTTTTTCTGTCAATTTCTGAGAAAATGTGAATACATGCAAGTCAAAACTACCATTATGCAGACAAAACGGTCCTCTTTCATGAAGATAATCAATAAATGACAACTGCCAATAAATAAGTCTATTTGGAAATTCTAGAGAATTCTCTTGCTAAACAAGTTAGTCTTTTTTCTTTTCCATAACGTCCTTCTGTTTAAGCTCTCCATCTGTAAGTTCTGTGTATTTTCCATTCTTTTCCTCCTCTTGTTCTTCCTCACTGCCTTCATCTGTGAGCTCCCGATCACCACTTTCCTTTTTAGCTCCCTCATGCTCAAACACCTCTCCCTCTGTATCAGCTGTGCAGATTCCGTAACACATGATGCTGATGACCCCCAAGGGTAACCCAAAGAGAAAGCATCCCAGCAGTGGTGAACTCTTGAACACAGACTGTTGAAATAGAAAGCAAAAAACCACTTTCAGTTACTGCATTACTTCTCTTATCACTCTCTGTATTTATTCAAAGAACATCCAAAATGAGAATCAGTGTTTTTTAGAGGGATGACAGAATCAACTAGGTTGGAAAAGACCTTTCAGATCAGGTCCAAGCTATGACATAACACCACCACCAAGAGCACAGCTCTAAGTGCCACATCCAGTCTTTTATTAAACACCTCCAGGGATGGTGAACTCCCCAGGCATCCCATTGTAATGCCCAATCACCCCTTTTATCAACAACCTCCTCCTAATGTCCAACCTAAACCTTACATGGCACAGCTTAAGACTGTGTCCTCTTGTCCTAATGGATGTGTTATTTTGGTTTTTCTGCTTGTTTGATTTGGGTTTTAGGTTTTATTATTGTTGTTGCTTTGTGGGATTTTTTAATAAGGTTCGTTTGTTTGCTTTCTTCTGTGAAAATGGCAAGGAGTCTTCAGCTTCAACAGTTTCTACTATAAGTTCATAAAAAATGACACAGAACTTCAAATATTACAATATTGCATTGGGATAGTTAATGTTTACATGCCAACTGAATATCCTATGCATTCTTTGAAGCTTTAGAAACGATTGTTCTAAGAGTGTTAAAAAACACTTCGAAGGAAAAAGTTCCATCTCTTACTTGTGTCTGGTTCTCCAAAATTAGTCTGCAGAAAAATTATAGAGAGCTTCCTATTGCGGAGTAGCTTAATGGCACAGGAAGAAGGATTTATGATTTCAGAAACTGGTGGCTAAATATTGTACAAATACTATTGAAACTTTTAATCAAGAAGTTCATTTGGCTTAAACCTATACATATAACATATACACAATATATACAATATAAAACAACTCATGTAAAAATATTTTTAAAACTCTCTGAAAGTATTTGTATCCTGATTGACACGGGCACCCTCTAATTCAATGTAAAATAAAACTTACCATTATAGTAGACTTGGCATCATAGATTATTCTCTTGATTCGTTGCAGAAGTCCATCACCACCCTGTGCCTGAAATTTCAAATGGAACCATGTCAAAACTGCTGACACTTTTCAGTTATGATTCCAAAAGTTCATTCTTCAGACCTTGCAATCTTAAGTCCCTTTAGAAGGAAATGAAAAGTAATTATTCTTATATCTCATGATGCCCAGACACTCCAACTTGCCAAGCTTGGACAAAGATTATTCAGTAGTCTCATGAAAAAGTCTCTCACAATTGTTTTAAATAATCAGTGCCAACTTGGACAATGGGCTGACACTTTCACTCATACCATAAAGAAACACTAACAAAAACTAGCAACTGTCCTGATGTAACAATGGTAAAAATGCAGAGCTCTTCTGAACTTTCCTGCAGCTGTTGAACATCCACTTATGGATTATGACAGGACAGTTAGAAAAATCTAAGAACAAGCAAAGAGAAGATATGAAGGTATAATAAATAAAACCTGTGTCAGGCAATGACAGACTATACCTACACTGCCCCCTAACTGAGGGGTGTTCAAAACAGCTACATGAATCAGAAGGCAGTCTGTCTGCTGAACAGGACCAGCTTTCACTTTTCCTTAAGTAGACAGGGAAACAAACTCATATTTGGAAGTCAACTCATCAGCACGTGATCTGACCATGACTCCTAAAATAGCAAAACAAATCGACAAAGATGAGACAGACTCGCAAAAAGTTACCTATGGAGTCTTAAAGAATAGCAATAAAGTCCAGGTGAATAATCCAACACTTCCCGAGGAAGAGAAGGAGGAATGCCAGACTTCCCAGAAATTTCTCTGTGTTTCAGAAAGTCTGCATCCTATTAGTTGTTTACCAGCATACTTTGAAGACTCTCATTCCTCAACAGCTACATAATTTCTGCAATTTCTTGGACAGAGAATGCAGCCAAAGTAGTGCCATTTTATGTCTACAGACACTTCAAATATAGACAGCTTAAATGAAGTAATATCCTGTATTTTTGTGTTGTACAGAGATGTGAATTTAGACTGACCTTTAATCCCTCTAGCTGAGATACTGCAAACAAAAGATGGAAAGGCCTAAGTGACACTATGGCAACAAACACAAGGCATCACAAATTATTGTTCTCCAGAAAGAAAAAAGACAGAAACCAATTACATTTGCGGCTTCAACCAGAAAGATACATACCAATAGTATCTAATAGATGTTGATAACTCAAAGCACTTAAAAACCATTAAAAAAGTAAGAACTCAAGAACAAAGAACCACCAACTTATAGCAATATCCCCCACACTGCAACTGAAAGCATGGCCAGTAAAGTCCTGAAGAGCACATAAATCCACCTGTATCATGTTCTACATCAATCAGTCAGATTAAATAAACTGAAGTACCCCATATGACAAATATCTTTTGCATTATTTGCCATTACCAGTCAATGACCTAGAATTGCTGGCATACTGTAAAGTAGGATTCAGCTAACACAGGAAGCACTCAATATACACTCAAACCAAAAACAGGCTTCTCCCAGGAGGCAGCCAAATTATTAGCTATCAGCTCCCCTTCATGGCAAAGCCTTCTTTCCCCAGAAGCACAAATGAAAGTTCTGCTCCATGACCTCCTTCCTCATCCACACAACATAGCTTTCTATCCAACTTACAGTACACTGAAGGAATAAATACTCAAAAATTGTCCCAGTCATCAATTCCAAGTGGTTTATAGACTTTGTTGTTCTAATAAAAGATAGCTTTTCTTAGTTTTTTGAATCTGAAGTTGTAATTCTTCCAGTTATTTGATTTAGTAATTTTCCACCCCAAAGAAAGGTTTCAGTTGAATTATACATTATAATTTAAAAGTTAAACAAATGTATTTAATCCAAACCAGAAGATGAATAAAAATCTCTCAATTTACAACTGTACCAGTAAAAGGAGTATCAGAAGAAGCCAGCTAACATTATGCTATAAACAAAAGAAAGCTTGCTTTGTACAACATGCAACAGCATAGCTCCAGAATTTACAATCACATATTCAGGGAGAGCACCCAAGACAGTAAGACTGGACAGGAATATTAAACACATGCATAACTATCAGAGTAACCAATTTTTTCCTTACTTTAGCATCTAAAGAAATAAACACTAACCAATATATCCCAAGCCACTATGAAGACTTACTTCAGCTGTACCATCCAGGATATTGTTAATAAACTGAACCATGTCTTCTGTGCTCTCAATGTGCCTATCTGGCAGAAAATACTGCTGATTGGAGGTATTCAACACAACAATAGTAGGTATTGTCAAGTCACTGGAAACATAAAACAGACAGTTTATATATTTAAAGAACTACCATATAAAACATTCCAATTCAAGTAATCCCTACAACATTTCAAAAGAGAATCCATTAATCCTAACTGCATGTGTTCTTCATAGTAACTCTTAAAAACAAGAAAGCAAGAGAAAAGGGGGAAGATACCCTGGTATGGGCATGTTTCTCATTAATATTATTTTCCTTCACATCTGTGTCAGTGACACTATTGAAGCTTACAGCATTTTGCATACACAGAGCAACTGCAAACCAGGTACCTTATGCCTTTCCAAATAGTACGAGATCACAAATAGCAGCTTTGTATACAAAATGCATTAAGTATTTAAGTTCACAAAGGCAGAAGTGCAACTAAAAAATTTAATCCCACAAAACCATTGTGTAACAGGTCATTGTTATCAGTCAACCTCTCCCGGTCAAGTCAAAAGAAAAAACCATGCTAAGCATAGCTTTTTGACAGCTTTTTTAGATATGGCTTATGAGGAACATTTTTAAAGAATTATTAGTCATAGTTAACCTTTATGTGCAATAAATTATAACTGGAAAGAAAAAAAGAAAAGATGTTAGAAATTTTCTCTGGACACAAATCAGTTTAATCTTCTGTTCCTTGTAGCACTAAATTCAAAATAAGATCAGGTTTAAGAAATTTTAATACCAAAAGCACACTGTTTGAAAAGAAAGATTTAAATACATTAGAAACAAGTTTAAAATCTCCTGTAGCCTTCATCAATTTTATACAATTCTGTCAGTAATGAATTCAAGTACTACCTTCATAGCAGAAGCAATGCAAACCTTGCTTTTCTATGTTGTCACCTTTGTCTAATAGTGTCCCATCCATGTATGTTTGTAATTCATATAAAATTGATGATGATTTCATTCTTAACTGTTTTAAGTTCATAGTAAATTATTTAATGAAAATACTGGTTATTTACTCAAGATGCCTATTATTCTTTGGACTCACTGAAATTATCCTAAATTTTCTCTCGCATTTTAGGCGGAGTTTTTGGTTTTGATTTTAATTCAAATGTAAACCTAAAAGTGACAAATTTAATACTTATATATGACAATTTTCTGAACTTCTAGAAAGCTGAATACTTTAAGATTTAAGGTGCAGTCTCTGTTCCCAGTACTGAAGCTGAAAGCATAATGAGACCTCAAAAAACATGAGGGCAATTACAGGGATAACAAAATAATGCCATCCTTTAAATGAACTTTAGAAAAAACAACCAAGTAACACAACTTTGTATACACGGAGGCAACCTGCAAGGTAAGAGTAACTGAATATAACTTTTCCCTTGAAATTTTTGTTCTTTTCTTACTAGGGACAAAGAACTTCTTTGTAGAAATCGAAGTAGAAGGCACTCACACCAGGTCGGATGTTTTTGCAAGCGTCTGGTAACAAGTTACTAATTTCTCCCAAAATATATCCTCCCAGCCAAAACAGAACAAGTTTTGTTAAATAGATGCAGTGTTTCTGTTGCATTTAACAGCCTGGTAACTGATTCTTGGAGTTGGATGTAGAGCAGTTGAAAGGTAACATCCATATACAGATTCTTTCTGCTACATGAAAGTTCACAAAAGCACATTTAATAGGTTACTTTCAAGAGCAGAGGAGAGTTCTGTGTACACCTATAACTGACAGTGATATTATACACCTTAGCTTATAAAAAGCTGTATTTTTGCTTTCAGTAAAATATTGAAAAGCATTTTTAAAGTAAAATTTTAGGTTAAAATATGTATTTTAATTAAAATATGTAATATTCTGATTTCTTCTTTTGTGCATGGTTTTAAATGTACCATTTCTAATCCAACAGAAGCATGTTCATACACTGCTGAAAAGACAGAAGAATTATAATGTGTACTAGTGGAGTTACAGCCAAATTCATAAATGTATTTTTTTCAAGGTCTAATTCCATCCCCAGAAATCATACAATATTTTGTCCTTTGTAAAGAAAACAGAATTTGGTCCTATGTGCATCTAGCACAGTAAAAAAGTGCTTTGTGATACATTTCTCATTACTCATATTTTTTTCTATTTCCACTTGCTGCCATCTGGTGACAAACCAAAACAATTGCAATACTTTTTGTTTTTAATTCTAATTAGTCATGTTGCCACATGAAGAGCTGCTACTTTGAACATAATTTGCAGCATTCTTTTGCAAATTCCTACTTATACTTGAAAGGCATATACTGGGTTTAGAAAATAATTAAAAGCTGGTGAGTACTTGAACCAGAACTTCCCATATACTACAAATAATAAAATCAAGCATTTTGCAGATTCAGTTAATCAACCCAGCTGAACAGACCTTGCCACTAGATCACTACCACTCCAAGTGGCAGTTCTGGCTTCTTTCCCTTCATTTCCTTCCTCCCAGATATCTCATCTCCCTCCCCTACTTCTCTGCACATCCGTGCTCGTACTCAGCAGAGCAGAAGGGAATAACATTGTTGAATCAGCAAAAAAACTTCCCCATTCGCCCAGACAAAAAAACAAACACTTTTCTGACAGATAAACAGGATGCAACAGCTCAGCAGACAGAAATAAGAGCCTGAACAGGAAAAGAAATTAAGCAAGTGAGGAAGGTCTCACTTTTGGCAATTATAAAGCACTAGCTCAATCAAATCACGTAACTGTAATGGAGAGACAGGTGTTTTTAAATTAGGTGTAAATCTACAGACATTCTACAAAAATACAGACCTTGTGCTTTTGGGTCCACATGAAGCTCCTAGAATCTTTAGGGGAATGAACACATGCTTAATGAATCTTTTGATCCCTGAGAAATGGATTTGGAAAACTTACAGAATTATTATACTGACTCCCAGTTTTCCTTTTTTTCAGAACTCCAAAGGCCAGAAGAGAAGAAGTAGTTAACTACAAATGCCAAGCAACTCAACTCTCTAATTATGCATTTTTTAGAAAAAGATCATAGTAAGGGCAACTGTCAAGCATCTTGTTAAACTACTTATATATTTCAAAATATACCATGTACATATTAAGTGCAGACGGCATTTTCCATGCATTCTATGCTTCTCTGCAGAAGTGCATCTCTATGCATGTCTTAAAACTACACCAAGAATTAAAGCCTCACAATTCTAACCGTAATTTAACAAAGTAGACCTAAAAGATGAGCTTTGTCAATCAGCATTATCAGTAAGCCAAACATCTAACATGAAAATTTTAACATTACATTTATACAATTTAATTTAACAAATAATTGATACTATGGTACAGGCTGAATTCAGATGACAGTGATTTTCTCTTAGTCATGAAAACCAAGAATCTTTTGTAATATTATTTTCAATTAAATACACTGGGTAATAAACATAAGAGAAGAAAGAATATTCAAAAATAATTTACTTACTCCATCAATAAACTATTAATGTAATCATTTCCATCCATATGGCCAAACTGGAAATCCCTGTAAGAGAAGCAGTTAAAAATAAAATGATGAAAAAGAATAGTAGGTTTCAGAAAAAGTTCTTTCTTAAATATTTTTCCTATAACTGAAAATGAGAGTATACACTCAGCAAGGTAATTCAAAAAAAGTGATGATCTAGAACACAGCATTTTGGAACACAGTTAATGAAATGGTCCTATTAAATATCAGTATAAAAATATAAAAGCAGGCACTGTAACATTTTTCACTTAGGAAAAAAAAGTGACTGCTGTCTTAGAAAGATTAATGCAGAAGTCCAATTGTGCCTACCTGTGAAAGTGATCCCGATAATCTCTGGCAACTTCCTGAATAATAGACTTTAATCTGGAAGGAAAAAAATTGGCATTGACAATCCAGGATAAAAACTCTTTCTAAATACAAACAATAAACATTGAGATTTACCCAGTACGCAGCAAATCGTACCTCGTCAGCAACAAGGACTAACAAAAAGCACCTTGTTCATCTTGCTAAGTTCTTAAAGGAAAATAGCATACACAGTACTTGAACAGCATTATTTTAGTCTGTATATGCAACCAGAAAGGACAAGGGAAGGTCTTGTTCCTCAGTCTCCTCAGCAAACTCCAACCCAGCAAAAACATTCCTCCTTTAAAGTTCCACAGACAACTAATATATAAGCATCACTAGCTCAATTTTCAAGGCAAGTGAACTGAAGCACAGTCATTTGCTTAAACTGAGTTCATCTCAAAGTCATCCGAACTCAAGCACTTTTGCCTATGTTTACAAGGTGACACAATAGCTTTTAAAAGCTATGAGATCACCATTTGCTCCTGTGATCTCATTAAGGAACAGTAGAAAAGTGATACAGTAACTCCCACCATCTCAGTGAACTCATGTGCTTCAATCAAGCCATAAATTAAGTTGGTACACTCAGTCAGAAATTGAAGAGCATTTACAAGTTAAACCCACTCATTTAACCTATATTTCTCAGTATTTAAGAAACTTCCAAACTCCCCTATGTCATACCAGCACATTTCTCCCATACTGTCACCAATACTCAATTTTGTACCTGGTATGTTCCACTGAGGTGTTTTTATCATCGATGACTGCAATAGCCACAAGTTTTCCTAAAATAAGGAACAGAATTCTTGAAATCATTTAAAAAGAAACACACATTCTCTAATGGGAAATATGGCAACTTAGAAGATCAGGCCCTCTCCAGAGACAGGAATTAGTTTTTAAGTATAAACCTCACAGCCAAAGAGCCTCTTCAAGCTGACCGAGCTGTGGTCTTAAAGCTACTGAAAATAATTTAAGATGAGGCGTAACATTATACCACTAGCATTGTATGAAAAGTCTATCTATAGAAAGAAGTTAAAAAGCAGAAAATGCAGATAAAAATTAATTTCCTACTCAAGCTGCATATTTGCATATACCTAAATATGAGGCTATGGAGACCTGTATTATATAGCAACAATTGCAAACTGATTTTAAGTGATTAAATCACTATTGTATGGATTTAATGACAACTATTTTTCACACTGTTGTGAGCATTATGAAAAAAAATTGGAAAGTTTACTGGCAGAGCCTAGAATTCATGACATCAGAAACACAATTTAGTTCATAGTCCTCTGTCAGAAGAGCTTAAAGATCAACATCAGAATATACTGATCTTCTCAAGATTTACTCTGTGAAGCTTTTCTGATTAAAAGAAAAAAACCCAAAACCTCCAAACCCAAAGAGTGCTATGGTCAATCAGTAAAAGTATATTTAAAAAGCTGGCCAAAGTTTCTCCAGATCAAGCATGTGCAGTTAAGAAAGCAGATCTGTTAACAGTGCAGTCATCAGCCAGATTAACCAAGGCTCCAGAGGGCTGATTTTTCAGTTCTCTCCAGATGATGCCACAATTCATTCAAAACCCTCCCCACTAAGACAACCAGCTCTTACCTATCACCATGCCACAGGAAGCATTCCCCTCAAAAATACAGTCATTTTTGTTCACGTAATACTGAAGGGTTTTAACAGACCAATGATTCGTTCCCATACTTCCCCGTGAAAGAGCAGTAGCTTCTCCCCATCCCACTTCTTCCACACATCAATTCTCACTCTTCCCACATTTCTTTCCACCCTAAGATGGTTCCCAATGAACACACCAGGACACAACTAATAACTTTTTAGACTGCAAAAGATGATATAAATAAATTCCAGGTACTACGTATTAATACATAAAGCTCTTTGAAGTAAGTGATGACTTCTCCAGAGTATTAATAGTCGATTTTTTTCTTTTGTAATTTGAGGAATTGTTAGTCAAAAAATGTAACAGGAAGAAATACGCTACATTTAAACAACTTGCAAGAGCATTTCTGTAAATAACCGTTTAAAAAGTAGGTGTAAAAATATTAGTTTCATAAACATGTAAGAACATAAATGTTTCATATTCTTTAAAACCTGAAAGAACACAATGCTGATTGAATGTATTTTGAAATTAAAAATATATGGTAAGATGTCCTCACCTGGAGAAATCAACACTTACAGTATTTTTTCTGATGCCTCAGAGTGTGTATACACCTTAAGAGCAGTACAAGTCATTTGCCTTTTCCAGAGGTCACCTGGCTGCAAAATTTTCATTTGGCCTGCAGAACTTTTGCTGAAGAAAAGCTGAAGTTTTCTGGGACAAGTTCACTTCAACACATGCTCCTCTCCCTTTCTTGCCACATTTATTTCAAAGATATCTAAATCCACTAGATGTAATATATTGGACAATCCATATTTGATACTTCTACATCTAGTTTTAAAATTCCCTGCATGTATTCCAAAAGGTAATATATGTTATATGTATTTATGCATATTATATATGCAACTTATGCGAAATGTAAAGTGCTCTTAAATTAAAAATCTTACTAATTTTTGTGACTAGCACAGGTTTAGACACACTAATTTTTATGCTGTGACAAGCGGACTAGTGTAGACTGTGGATGAAACCTCTAGTCACAGGTCAGTCCAAAATCAACAAAATACTGCCACTATCAGCTCTTACCTGATAACTGATTAATTTCTGAAGTCTAAAAACAGTCTAAAACTAAAAAGTTCTTAGTACTCTTTTGATTTTTCTTACTGTTTAATACACAATGTCAAAGAGCTTAGTAGCAGCACCATCTCACCTGTATCTCCAAGCTCATACAGTGTAAAGCCATCTACATGAAGGTAACCTTGAAATCTTTCTCTGTTTATCCAGGATGACAAATCACCATCTTCATACTCTAACAAAAAAAAAAAAAAAAAAAAAAAAAGACATTTTCTTAAGAGGTGGGCCATCAGACTTACTATTTCAGTACTACTGAGGCAACCACTAATTTTTCTCCTATTTTCCTTTTATTATTGTTAGACCAACTGTCACGCTTTCATGGGCATTTCAAGTTTCAAAACTTCTAAAGCTATTTTCAATTGTTGAACAAAAAGTCTATTTAGAAAAGCGTGAAAAGTTGATATGATGATTTTCTTTTCTAAATCAAGGATAAACGATACTATATTAGAAGCTGTCACCTAGTGCAGAAAGGAACAAGTTCAAACCCTATTTTTAAAAGGGCGTGTGTACATAACTTGTCAAGTTCTGAACAAAGCAGATATAAAAATACAGAAAGCAGTATTTGTGAAAGTTCCATTTGTGAGAGTCCTTAACTGAAACAGAAAGATCAAGAAAAAGCAGACACATTAAACAGCAGTGAATATAAATGAACAAATAATCATGTGTGACTGACAATCAGTTATACTGAAGGCTACTTTAAGATGCTTGATGTTTTAACCTATTAAGAATTTAATTCGAATACATATTGTCAATTAGATCTAAGTCACAAGTAAAATAAGAAAAACATATATGCATAACTGTTGCATTTTCTGTGAATAAATGCACAATAAATAATTTGTCTTAAATCCTATTGTATAGACTGAAGTATCAATAATCTCAGGTTAACAATGATCTGCTATAAGGCAATAGCAAGCAACTCCAAGCATAATTCATCCCATGGATCTGCATCCATTTCCCCTACTACAGAGAAGGAGAAAACCCAAACAAAACACCAGACAAGGTCAGAGCACTGAAGTGCATTTTACTAGAACTTTTTCCTCATAGTGAGTTCTTCAAATTTCTGCCAGGCATAACAGTTGCACATAAAACCTCAATCAGTGTCTTAAACTGCATCTTCATAATTTGTTTGACGTCCAATAATCTTCCTGGTAGATTACAAAAAAGTAAACTTATTACAAAGTAAATTAAAAGCCTGAATTATTATAGCTTTTGCATTTGTTTTAGAAGGTGTGGAAGAAGCAAGCAGGCCACACAGTAAAAGAAGTGTTTCCTTCTCCAGAATTGCTAAAAGAGATAAAAAAAATTAAATGCAAATCAAAGAGGCTGTAGAGTGAAATTTTATCTGGATGCAACAAACTGAAGAGAAAAACAAGTACATCCATTCTACGAGGTCACAAAGAATACCCTTGGTGGCCAACCTGAAATATTTTTCTGTGGCACTACTTATCCTAAGAAATTAAACTTGGAGAATAATCAGAGTGATTTATTTTCAACTTAAAGTGAAAACTTGCATTTAAAACAAGCTGAATCAAGAGTAGATGCTTTTGCAAATAAGTGATGTGCTTATAAGCCTAGGCTGTGCAATGTAACTATGAGTGTGTGTACATGCTTCTATTGTGCTTGGGCCTTATGGTACAGTCTAAGTACAATATAATACTTTTATATGGAGAAGCACACATATATACAGATATATACACTGTAGAACTAGTAGTGTTAGAAAACACTACTAGTTTCAGGTGGCCATTCTCCAGACTACAAACTGAACAAGCCAGGTAAATTAGTCTACATCTATGATGAATTTGTACAGTGAGGGAAGAAGTTACTTTTCTGAGCACATTAATGCAGGAAAAACAGTAATACTGGAAGCTACATCTTACTGAAAACACAAAGAAAACATCATCACTTCTACTTCAGTATTGCTAAACCAAATTCCTTGCATTTTGGTGAGGAAGAACTAATGATTTTTTTCTCTTTTCCTTCTTGAAGGGGCTGCTTTTTATCCTAAAACTGGGGAATTTCCCAGCATCCCAACATATCTTTCAAAAAATCCCAACTCCTCCAGCTTCTCCATATACTTTAAATATCTTGTCTTAAGGTAATGTCCACTTTTACTTACCATCATAAACAAAGTAAGTTCCATCTTTGAAGACCATAACAGCAGGCAATTCAGGCAATGTCACATACTGAAAGAGTCAGGTTTCAATTAATCCATGGAAGATGAAAAGATTTTTAAACAAAAAGCCATTTGATAACATGTAAATGTAGTTCATGGGGAAAATCGCTAAGGCCACCTAAATATTTTCTGTCTACATGCACTAAGATAAATTTATCAGTTTCTGTATATTAAAAGTAACACAACATAAATATATTTTTGAGAGGTGGAGCTCACAAAGCCTAAAAGAAGCATGATTTTTACTGGTATCAGCAGTAGCATGAAGAATAGTTTACAGATTGGACATGGACTCTAGATAGGAAATTGTAACTTGAGGGTTTTATCAATCATGCTCTCAGCTCCCGATTTGTGCTGTTCACAGCATACCTGTCATACTGCTACTTCTACTCAATGGACACTCAATTTTGTGGAGTAAAATAGTACCACTGGTAACACATGCCACTAAATCTGGGCTATTTCCTGTGCTTCAGACTGATGGGAATATAAAGAAACAGCTTCAGCACACAGGACTGCAAACAGACCTAATTTAGACAAGTAACAAAAGCCTGTATTACCATGCTAAACTTGATATTTAAGATGGTCAGCTATCTTAACTTTAGCTAACATACTAAAAAACAAGCTGTAGAACCTTTCTTCTTGGGACTTAAAATAATTTTATTCAGCTCATGTTTTTCGTGAACAGCCATAGAAAAAATACTACATCTACTGCTTACTGCTTGCTAGCATTCTAAGCTAAAATTTGAACAGCATTTGTGGTTAAGAAAGAACTGCATCATAAGCTTAGTTTTGATCACATCGTCTGAATTGTCTGATTTACTGGTATGTTTTAGAAAGGTAAGGACAGCATCATTTCCAAATGGCATGCCTTCTGTCATTCTGCATTAACTTTCTTGTAAAAGCAGTAATTTATAATATAATAGCTGATATGAACATGCAAGAAGATAGTTCCAGATGATGCTTTGCTCTCTTACTTGCCCAAAACGTAATTTAAAATCTTTGAAGGATAAATCAGTATACAGCTTAAAACATGTGGAAGATGCCTAAAGCTTGGAACAATATTACCTAAAATAACAAAACAAAGCCTAACAATGCACACCATAATGCAAAGGCTCATTACAATTCGCAACCAGAATTTTTTAATATTTTTGTTTCTCTCCATAGAATACTGAATACCATCACTACTTCAGCTTTAATGACACTGGTGGGAAATTACCCTCTGTGGGAAAAAAAAGCTCACTGCTTACATCAGTGTGATCACATAACCTCAGAAACTTCGAGCCTTTTTTATTCTTCCCATTGCACAACTGAACACTACTTTTCTTGCTTAGCTAGAGCTGAAGTGCAAATAGCAGTATTTAAATTAAGGTAGCTTTTGATACAAGGCTTTTGGAGAACTAGCAATACACTATTTATAATGAGGCCAGTTCTACTTATGGTGTTGTAAAATGCAGCTGCCTAAAAAGAAAAACCAAAAAAAACCAAAACAACAAACCAAATTATGCTAGTTCTCACCCCACTAATCACCAACTAACTTCAAAGTCACATATTAGTAGTCATGGAGCAGACTTAGTTCCCACTTGGAGATAACAATAAATGAAAAAGTCTTTTAATTTTGCTACAACAAGTAAGCAACAATGGTTAGACTCACTATAGTAATATCAATTTTCTTTCACCCTTGTGATGAACTGTAAATAATTCCCTTGTCACAGAATCCTCAAAAAAAGCCACAAGAGAATTCTGCAGACAGTGGAATGGACTGGCTGATCCCCAGGCAGACTAATGTGTTGATCAGCTGTATTTTACAAGATGAAAATAACTGATCTCTTCACTTACTTCTGATTACGAGGGTACCAGCAGTAACTCATGCTACAGACCCCCTAATAAGCTTTAAAAGCATTTGGTGAAAGGACTGTTTGGAGCAACAAGAGCTTTTCATTGGCAAAAATCAAAGTATCTACTTTCTTGAGCAAGCTGTGTGGCTCACATTGAGTTCTGCTCATCCTTTCATTAATTTTATTAATACGACTGAACAAGTAATTTGGCCAAAACAAAGCAATGACAGACTGTGTTAGCTGTGTTGTGTTCTTTCCCCATATAGACTCAAATATTACATGTTTCAGTGTAATTACTTAAGATATCTACCGAAGCCAAAAATACTGTAAGAAGTCATCTCTGTGCCATCAAAACAGCAAAATTATATAGATGAGGAGAAAAAAAGCCATTCCCAGGAAAGCAGCAGGAATGGAAACAGCTTACCTCAGGCAGCACATCTTCTGAGGCAGAAAAAAAGTATGTATAAACTATTAGTTCTGAAGCAACCTCAATGTATTTTTCCTGAAAAAATACAAACAATGTTTTTTTAATTCCTGAACTTTTAGTATGCATCAAACAAAAGCTTTGTGACATACCTTATCTTCAAAGAACAATTAGAAAACATGTTTATGGCGTAAGATTGTAAAAAGCACTTTAATAAACATAAAAACCCAAGAATTCATTACAAGCATGCACTTCAGTGCATGAAAAGAAAGATTTTTAAAATTACTCCCTAAATAGCCAAAAGAAGTAACTTTATTTAATCGAGCATCAAACCTTTAAAGGAGATTCACCACCAACATACACAAAAAGTACACGATGTCTCTTTTGCACATGCTCAAACATATGCTGGCTAGGAAGCGGCCTGATGAGAGGTCTGGAAAGGGAAAAAAAGACAAAGAAAAATCTCAATTTGTGCAAAACCCAAACAAATAAAAATTCACAAGAAAATGTCATACAGTTTTTGTGCTGTTTTTCAAAAAAATAAATTCCAAAATGTAAGTTAATTTACTTTTTCAAGTTATTATTCTATTGTATACTAAAAGAATAAAAGCATTCCCACCCTCTCCACTAAATAATGGGTTATGATCCTCAAATGGCACACTTAAATATGAAATTCAGATCTTACTACAAAACACTGGTGCAATGTAAACATGCATGCCTTTTAGTGGTCAAAAAAATCACAGGCTGGGCTAGACTGGAAGGGATCTTAAAGATCATCTGGTCTAACCCTACCACCATGAGCAGGTACATCTTTCACCAGACCAGGTTCCTCAGAACCCCACCCGAACTGGCCCTGAATACTTCCAGAGATGTGGCATCTGCAACTTCTCTGGGCAACAGGTTCCAGTGTCTTACCACCCTTGCAGCAGAGAATTTCTTCCTAATGTTTTTTCTAAACCTATCCTCTTTCTGTTTAAAACCATTGCCCCTTATCCTGTTAGTACAGGCCTTGATAAAAACTCTCTGTCTTTCTTGGAAGACATCTTTATATAGTGGAAGGCCACAATAAAGTCTCCATCACTTGAGAGAAAATTCTGAATGTAAGCACAACAGCCAGGAAATTAATACTCTTAACTCAGCAGCAGTCTCCCATGCAGCCAGACATATAGTACATATAAGTTTAACTTCACTATCTTGCTCTTTTTAAATAAGTCTTGGCCCACCTCAAAGTCCTCAAGTTTGAAGTCAGCGAAACCAGTCTCTGAGAAGAGTATACTTACCCTGCCACTCTATTAGCAAATTCAATTATATCATCTTTAGTTCTAGGTCCTCTGTAGTTGTATGCCAAGTCACCTTTCAAGCTAGATAAACAGAAAAACAAAAAAAGAACAGAAAACCAATCATTTAAACTACATTCATATATGTAAAATTCCTCAACCTTCACATGTTTACTACTGTCATCTTTCAGCAAGTGAGAGGCAGAAGTGATCAGCGAAATATAAAACTCAATAATGCAATACAATGGAGTTATGGAATAAATGCTTATTTACACAGTATCTGATTCACTGACTTGTTGAAATACTTAATATTCTTTTACAATTATTTTTTTCTAGTGCACAGGAGTCATTTACTTTGTAAGCACACAGATCATTTAGAACACTTGGTTATGACCATATTAGAAAGCCCCCCACAAAAGGATGAAACACCCTACACTCAAACCAAACTCAACACACTCAACATTTATACTACTACTCAGGGATTATTCCTTGTAAAATGAAAGAATATAAACTTTTAAAATGCTTTTTTACAATTTATATCTATCAAATAATCTGCAAAACCTTTCAAATTTACGTATTAAGTGAAGTGCTGGTCAGCTTTACAGTACTCTGCTGAGAGGGGATGTAGCATGCTTGCATCAGCAAAGTATTCAAGTAAGTTTTACTAATTCTAATAGACTTCCTTTGAATCCATATAGGTTTAGGAAATTCAGAGGAATTTTCGATGCCTCTATATGCCATGAAAATTTTTTATCCTTAAAGATTATCAAGCTGAACATCTCTGCTTCCTTTTTTGAGAAAACTAACGTGACAAGATTTATTAGCACCTATTAGGAAACTGTTTGCTTAAACAATAACCTGCTAAAACCCCCAGTGTGTCCACAGTAAAAACTACTGAGTCTTTATTTAACATGACATTGTACTGGACTACACATTACATGGGTTTGAGACTTCAAAATGGACAGGGCTGTTTTTAATTTTTTGTCATGAAATCACTGATAGAAATTCAATAGGAAGGACCAACTTACAGCTTAATAGTTGGATAGCCCCGCACTCCAAATTCAGATGCAATACCTGAAAAAAATGTGTTAATGCCAAAGTGAACCAAGACTTTTTTTCCTCCCCTTTTTTTTTCTCCCCTCAATCTTTAAACATGGTTTAGTATTCAAGCCACATAAACAATTGAAAAAATACCACTTAGCTCAATATGAATTAGTTTACTTGCTTTCAAGGAGAAGCTTGCTGTTATTAAGCTACATCATTAAAGTTTGGACTTATTTCAGAGGTGCCGCAGGGCCTCGGGACAGCCACCTAATTCATGTGCCACAACTCAAATGTCATGAGAAGCCTCTGGACAGAAGTGCTCGGTCTACTTTCACCAAAAGTAGCATGCATTGAATATTCACATACAATTGACTGAAAATATAAGAGGCAAAAATTATGCATTGAGGATTAAGAGCTGTAAATACTAACACTTGGAAGAAACATAGAAGATAATTAGCTACTCGTGCTGGAGTAATGGCTAATGAGAAGTACAGTATCATACTGCATATTTTAAATCATATTCCACACAAGTAAATGTCTACTGTCATGAACCTTACCAGAAGTAGGCACTTTCTAAGCAGATACTTACCTGCTGCTTACTGAAGTGGTAAAGCATAAGACAACTGGAGAATTTTCTCCCCACCTCAGATTTCTTTAAAACCTTCCATCTTGTTCCCATCGATTGGTGGAGTACAACTTGCAAACACCCTTCCACTTGTGAACATAGCAACTGCCACCTTAAACTACATCTTCCAGCAAATTCAGTTTTTTTCTAAAAGTTAAACTACATAGTCTCAAAAAATTATTAAGTAAGTCTAAAACTGTGGCAATACTTGCGCAATTCCCTGTTGAGTAACAATCCCTGCACTCAGAAAGCACCTAGTGTCAATGCTTGTTACAAAACCATTCTGAAGCTACCAATGGCATGCCACAGCAAGCAGATGTTGGATGTCTTGTGTGCAAAGCTCTCAGTATAAGTTTAAAAAGTGACCCTAAGCTTGTTCACCCGGATCAGGTATAAGTACCTTATTGCACAGCACAACAAATAAAACTAGCAGCTCACCTACAGGCACCGAATCAAAGACAACTGTCTTAAGAAATACGCAAATGAGGATCAATTTGATTCTGATTCTTTTCTCTTACAGCTTTACTACATAGAACTACAAGGCATTAAAATGTGTATTAGAACATTCCATCACAAGAGCTGGCAACAGTTTATTTCTCCTTGTACAGCTCTTGTGTGTGCTTAGGAGAACTAGAAGAGAATTTTTAATACTGTTTTTAAACATTCCAGCCACGGGAATTACGAAAATTCTCTCAACTTCACGGAAATGACATTTGCATCATCACCTCCACTTCCTGGTATAAAGAATACAGTACAGGCAAACAGCAGCAATTGTGCCAGCCCCAGGTGTGATGTATTTCTATTCTGCTCACACACAGTGGACTCCTGAGGCTAAATCTCCTGAAAATTCAACTGATACTACAGCAGGTGACTGCTCTGTTCATGCAAGAGCTGTATCGTCATTCCACAGAGCTACCAGAGACAGCATTTACTGGATGATTTATATGTTCACCTGTGATCTCAGCTCTCTGACAACAAGCTTCCCAAAGTTCAGCTCTTTCACACTACTTCATGTTCCTATTAGATACACAAACTATGCAGAGCAAACCACTCATGTTCCTTCCTAGTGACAAGTACACTTTACAGTTCTGATATTTTCAAAACTGAATAGCTATGATCTCAGAGAATCTAGATTGCAAAGGATTAAGGAGAGTTGACCTGAGTTTTTCATATCCAGATGTAAGATTTCCACTTCCAAAATGAAAGTACAAAACTATTTCAAAAGATTTATCAGACACTATGAAAACAGTAGCAAATCTGAGAAGAAAAACTTTTCCAGGGCACAAAAGGAACCCTTATAACTTTTAGTAATTTTATATATGTAAAAATTAATTATATAACCAAAACATAGTACCAATTCTGTTCTAGATATAAGGTTCAAGATTTCAGTAACAGGAAGACAAATACAAATATTTCAGGGTAAGAGTTTATACAATTTATATGATTTAGAATTTTATATACATGACTGGAAAGCTAGAGAACAGTGAAATCTGTTCACAGTTTTGAAGTTACCTGGTTGCATGAACTTGAAATTTCTAATTCTCCAGACTTATTTTTCTATATAAAATAAGTATCTTTAAGATGAAACATGAAGTCATATTTATTTGGTTTTACAGAAAACGATATATACAATAAATTGGTCTTTGAGACAAAATAATTTTAATCTCAAAGGCCCAAACCATCCTATATCTAAACTCATGAAAAACTGGAATATCACTGAGAAAAGTATCTCACATAACATTTTAGGCAAATACAACAAACTTGAATAGATTTAATGGCTATTAACTAAAAACACTACATGTATTTACAAAATTTTATTACATATAGATCTCACTTGGGCTCCACTCCTCCCCGTATCTTCCCTTTTAAATAGCCTCCTGGTTCAACACAGCTTTACGTGAATTGACAATAAAGCACACAAACACAAAGGAAGTACTGTTAAGCATTCAACAATCCTCTCACGTCTACCCAAACCACTTCTCTGAGTATCGAAGGTTTGGGGTTCTCTCTGAAAAGGTCGATACATACGAAAGGCATTGGCGAAAAAAAAAAAAAAAGCACTGAATTTGGTTCTTTGAGAAGACATTTACAGAGAAACATGGGAAGAAATTGGCTGAGCAGTGTACTGATGTAATGAATTCACTTATTTCAGCAGGCTTTGTGTAACAGTTTCAGGACTGATTACCTGAAATGAGTAAGAGCAAGAACACAGGTACTCCTCCAGCATTAATAGAAGGAACCTAAAACTGGATGCTCTCAAGAGACACACAACATAAAAATGCTTGTAAAACAGTACAGATCAAAAGCAGATCTCTGAAAAGGTTTTACCTTCCACTTGTCAGGAAGAGTTCCCTACTCAAGCAGAAACAAATGTGATAAAAAGCACATACTACAGCAAGTTGTCACCTTTAGAAAGGAAAATAATCAGAAAAAATTGCAACAATTACTGTTTGCATATTTGTGCTATGACACAGAAGAAAAAAAAAAAAAAGAATAGTTTCAAAACAGAGGCTGCCAAACAAACCATACTTACTAGAAAATGAAGTTGCATCCATCTTCCCAACTTTTACTGGAGAACCCATGTTTCTCATTTCTATGCCCACTTCATTCCATACAGGCTCTAGTTTCTTACAGTGGCCACACCAAGGTGCATAAAACTGAGCAGCAAATACATGTCATTAAAAAAAAAATAGTTGAAATTGATTTTACAATTAACCCTCAAATCATTAGCAAGACTTATTTTCCAGTCACGGTACTCCTTATGTCTTAACAAAATTGCAATTTAGTTACAAGATTAGCATGACAAGCAGCATTTATGAGTTAGTCCTACTTTTAATATGAAAGTACAAGTTTGAAAAGAATACATTAAATTTCTGCAGTATTATATTATTTCTTATTTAGGAATAGACTGCATGGTACCATTTTTTTTTTAAGTTAAAAGATCATATAAACAATCTACCCAGGAATATAAATTTGTCAACAGGCAGAAGATATCAATGTTTTGGTATAACAAGATAAGGCCACAATTTAACAGAAGCTGAATTTTGTTTTGCTATACACCGCTGATAACTTTGAATTAGCACATATAGTTTTTCCTACTCAAAAATCACTAATCCGGGTAATACAATTTTGAGAATTACAGTACATATTTGAGTGAGAAAAGGAATGTTACCTCGATCACAAGCAAGCTCATTTTTTAAAAAAACCTCTTTGTACCTGAAATAAGGGGCACTGAATCTAATTTAGAAAAGTAACAGGGTTCTCATATATTTGATCTGACAGTACTAACAGAAGTCTAGAACACAAATCAGCTGATATAATTAATGAAAGGAACTATAAAAATTCTCAACAGAGGTTATCACCTCTGAGTGTGCTCGGTAATCTGCTTTTCTTTTTTAAGGACTGCAAAATATAGACTGAAGCCTATTCAGCAGGCTATTCAGCAGTCTATTCCGCCTATTCCTGATTCACCCTGAACAACAGACAGATTGCTTATCTATCCTGTCAGGATTACTGTCATGAAGTTTTTCTGCATCATGTACAGTTTTCCAAGCGATGAAGCAGCCTGACTACAGGGTGTAGCACTGTGCATTCTATCTTTTGATTCCACCAGCAGATCTTCCCGTTTCTCTTATATACTCACATCTACAAGCCAAATATCATCTTTACGGTTTTCTTTAAACCTAGAAAGGGGAAAAATCAAACCAATAAATTATTTATCTCAAAATAAAATAGCAAAGTGCATGTGTAAAACAGGCAAAGCTTACAATATTGTTAGTATAAAACTATAGATACAAGATTTCTGTTTTGTTTCTTTCCTTGAGGGTGGGGAAACAGAGATGCTTACTTTTTAGTACAATATTGTCTTTGTACATGATACCACACACACAGCTGTGCCAATTATGTTTCTCTATTTTCTAAGACAAAAAAAACCCCCAACAAAACAGAAAAACAGCAAGAAATAAGAATACACACCAAAACACACAGAAGATGTTTGACTAGCATGTGGAATATCTAGGGGGAGGAAGTATTTTGCAGTTGCCTTAATCATATTAAATACATTTGTTGTTGTATTTTCATATACACTCTTAAAGCATTGGTTTAAATTGCTTATCTTAGCTTTACTAAATGCAAACTAATTAAATTATCTTTAATATTAACATGCAAAGCAATTTTAGTTCAACCACCTTTAACATTCTACTACAGGTGTGTCAGTTTATGGCTCTATTAAAGTTGCACACAACCAAGAAACCAACTTAATGAAATAAAAATGATCAAATTATTGATAAAAACAAAAGATACACAGGTACTACTGAATTTTCTTAATGCTAGACAAATGACATTCAAATTAACTGACTGGTTTTATTAACTGCAAATCTGTCATTGAATTCTAAAATCTCTAATACAAAAGTAAGCTTGATAAATCAAAGTTCTTTGGTACCTCCCAAAATGCTGCTTTTTTCAACATTTCACGGTTGTCACTACAAGATCATATGAATTTCTACATTAGTTAACTAGTTCTATATAGAGAATTTAATTAGCTGGAACTTTAATCTAAGGTTTGTTTTTGCAAAAGACAGGCTTCGTGAAAGTGACTAGGACTGGGACTAAAGTCACACACTATAACATACACGATATAACATTCTTATTGCACCACTCTTCTTGCAAAATGAGATATATGCATATAATTATTCAGTAAGTGTGGATCTACACTCTAAGACCCAATTAATACAAGTTATAGCCCAACTTGTCAGTTTCCAATATGCAGCATGCCTATAAATGGCTCATAAGCAGTAGGCAAAATTTATTATATTTCATTTAAAGTTGAATCTGTAATAGTCCATAATGGTCTTGAAGAAATACCAATGCTGATATTGGCTTACTGTTTGACAGAAATAATTCAGAAATCATGAATACAATTTAATTACAGTGTTGAGTGTTTGAAACTTACAATTGCAGCATTTCACTGGTAAATTCAGCCTATTTTATTGATGGCATACCAAGGCTGCAACCTTTGTACAACAGCAGGAAAGATACTTGCAGAGACTTTGCTACGGAACTGCTAAAGGAAAGCAGCATTTTCAAGTCACAAAATTGCTTAGTTGACAACCTCACTAAAAATTTACTTCACCACCCTAAGCACTATAGAAGTAATGAAAGAACCAGTGAGAGCCCAGCATCTCTTGAGAACTCTAACAGAGCTACAGCAAACTTCCAATTACAATGACAAATAATTGGCTATGATGCAAGAGGCAGAAAGCAGTTACTGAATCATAAGATCTTAGTCAGTGCTTCAATTAAGAATATCGTTTTTCCTTTGTATAAGAAGAATTTACAATTAAATGTTCACCTTCCTCTGCCACAGTACGACTGTTATGGCAAATTGTAAAGAGCATTAACGTAGATAGACTGCAACCTTGCCAGCAGACAGTAAGAAAAGAAAAAGAATGAAACATCTGGAGGCTGAGCTTTCCAACAGAGATTAATAACTTTGACCTAAGATTGTATAAAAAGTACTGTAGTTTTCTCATCTACAAGAACCTATCTATTCAAATTCCACAGAAACTAAAATCTGAAGTGTAACAAAACCCCCAGCTATCAAAACTCACTCTAGTTTTGTTAACGTCAATGATTAAATTACTAGACAATATTAAGAAAGTTCAACACACTGCTGAAGAAAAACAGAAATCTCTCTACAAATGAGCAGCCAAGCATTTTCTGAAGATGTTGTTTCTAGGCTCTATAAATATGTTTTTCCAGCACAAAATTTCAGTGTCTCTTTTTAACTGTCCTGTGCTATCCTCTGTCAGCTGACAGAAACACAATCACACTGGTGGAAAGATAGCATAAGTTGCACATCCTTGAATCAAAATTATTTGTCTCAAACCCATACATCTTGCCAACATGTTCTCTCAGCCCTCAATTAAACCAAGCCCCCCACTTAGTCATTAGTTAAAAGAAACCAGCATAAAACAAAACTGAAGACCAAGGTCACAATTCCAAGGGCCTGAAAACAACCCAGCTGTCGTATCTATTCCTTGCTTCCCCCTTGCACCGTTTCTGATGCTTCTGATCCTGATTTGAGCCATCCCACAGACAGAAAAATACTTCCCTTTTAAGTCAGGTTATTTATCTGCTTCATTATCACACTAGAACAAGTCCACACCCAACAGAAGATGAGTACTGACCTGAGGCAGCAGATCTGCTATCAGAACAGCACAAGCCAAGAGGAAGCACAGCTCATTTTGTGCATCCCTCCTGCAGCCCAGCTGGGCACCTCTGTCAGCTCTGCTCTGCTACGTGTTTTCCCATGTCCTGTAAGCTTAGGAAAGAGATCTGCACCTTGTACTAGTCCACATTGTTTACAACTACTAAAATTCAAACAGAACACAAAGCTTACAGCAACAGAAGAACGTCCATAATGTTTAGGGAGCTACAAAACGGAAAACTTGAAACTCCAACAGTCACTGCTCCCTGGTTTGGAGCAAAATTAAACTAGAATTTAAATTGTTTAAATTAAATTTTAATTTCAGTTGTTTTCCTGATGTCTCTCACCATTTACCAATTAGCTAAAAAAAAATTCAAAAATCCCCCACAAAACCTGCCCTGAAGAATTTTTACAGTTTTTCAATTCTTGCTCTCAATTGCAAATACATGCATCTGTATAGTTTTCTAACTGAAAAATTCAAGTGCTCTAAGATAAGATTTCCTCTTATCAGTTACTTTAAAAGGTTATGTGACAACAGAATCATGATTCTTCACTCCAAAACAACAAATACATTTAAAATACAAATACATTTAAATACACACATGTGGAAACATGATATGGGAACACGATGTAGGAGCACATATAGGCTAAGTGAATGCATCTTCAGTCCTTGAAAATATGAGCATGTTTTATGAACAAGCCTTGAAAACCAAGTCCAAACAGCTCCCATGATTCAGTTGTTTTTTCACAACACCAGAGACACTGCTGTGTCTCTCCTGAGAACTCCTTCTATATGTTCCCATCCCCTCACCCATAAAACCACTATGCATCATCTGATCTTACGATTAACAAGCCATATTGTAAAAATGTGAGTGGTTTCCTGACAGTTTAGCTCTTTGATGCGATTTATCATGGATTGAACCCTCATGAAAACATCACCTTTAACTGGGTGAATTTATCTCAAAGCAGTCATCTAATGACAACTTCTCCCCTATCAGATATTATTCTCCATATCTTCTCTTTCAATTCCAATAATTGTGCTGCTTTGTAGCACTCGATATCATGCTGCTAATCTCACAAAAAAAACCCCAAAAAAACATTTGGGTCATTTTCCTTGGGAAACAGCAAATATGTAGCTACACAATCAAGTTCATTGCAGGATTACCCACTTCAACTCCAGCAGTCTCTGGACTAATTCTATTGTTAAGGCATATTTTTACACAAATACTACTGGCACTTCAGGCAGCCATGAACTAGCCCTGCAGGCGTTTCTCTCTTCTGTTTCTGGCCACGTGTGAACGCACTTAGACTTGTTCTCCCAACCCCTCGTGGCAGCCATGCCACAAACTCTAATGAAAAATCCGGTTAAATGCAATCAGCTTTTATTTGGGACAGGCACCAACACACCAATGTATTTACCCTACCAAAAAGAAGGAATAAGCAAGGAAGCCCAAGAACTTTTCTGGAAACACCACGACAGTAACAGCTTTAAAGAAGCCAAAAAATTAAATTGTCTCTCAGCTTCATTAACTGACCCTTCTTAATAGGTGAGACTGAGGAGACCTCATGGGAATCTACAAGTTCCTCAAGAGAGGAAGCAAAGGCACAGAAACTGATCTCTTTTCCCTGGTGGCTAGCGACATGACCCAAGGGAACAGCATGGACCGGTGTTGGTGAGGTTTAGGTTGGATATCAGGAAAATGTTTTTCACCCAGGGGGTGGTTAGGCTCTGGAACAGGCTCCCCAGGGAAGCAGGCACAGCACAAAGCCCGGCAGAGCTCAAGAAGTGTTTGGACAACAGTCTCAGGCACATGATGTGACTCTCTGGGAATCCTATAGAGACAGGAATTATACTTCAATGATCCTTGTAGGGTCCCTTCCAACTGAGGATACGCTATGACATTTCAGGCCACAATCTTTCTATCCTTCCTGCTATAAAAAAGCCACAATCTTTTCCAGTGTTGCTTTCTTGACAAGCACACTATGCACAAAGTCTGGGGTCATATTCCCCACAAGAAGACAAACAATATCTTGGCAATTAGGCAAGACACCCCAATACTTACGACTCATCTAGATCCTCCACAAAACCCGCACCTGACGCCACCACATGTGCAACCACTGCGAGGAAAAGGAGAAACGTCCCGTGAGCGATGCCCGAACCAACCCGGAGTGCTCACCCACGCCAGCTGACAGGCTCCCTTCCCTCCCGGCCCCTCACGTCCCCAGCGCTTCCCCACATTCCTGCCTGCCCCAGCGCTGCCCGCATCCCAGCCCCACCGCTATTCCCCGCTCCGCCCTGCAGCTCAGCCCGGCGGAGCCGGCGCCGCCCGCCCGTCACCTGCCGCCCAGAGGAAGCAGCGCGGCCGCCCGCCCGGCGCCGCTGCCATGTTGACAGAGCCGCGGCACGGCCGGAAAGGGAAGCGCCGGCCTCTCCGCACGGCGCAGGCGCGGGCCGGGCGGCGGGGCGGGCTCGGGGCGCAGCGGCGGCCGCGGCCCCGGCAGGTGCGGGGGTGCTGCCTTTGCCGCAGGGCCCAGGGAGGCGGGAGGGCGACAGGCGTGGGTGCCCAGGCTCTGTCATCTCATCTCCCCAGCGGGGAGACTCTCGTTCAGTTGAGTCAATGCTCTGCTTCTTTGGAAGAATAAGCCTCGTCCTCCCTCCAGCAGGAACACGTGTGCCGTCTGCCTTAGTGCTGTGTCAGCAGCCTTCCTTCAGCCCGGGCGCGGAACGTGCTCACTTTAACGTCGGTGTGATTCCCTCGTTCATTCAAACCTGTTACAGTCTTTCCTATCTTCAGTTACATGTTTTTTCTGTCAACTGCAGGTGCTAGTAGGCCGAGTAGTCCTTCTTGTTTAAAAACTTCTATTAATGCAGGTCTGGGATTTTTCAGCCTGGAAAATACAAAGGTCAGGGGAACCTTATTACTGTGTGTAAATACCTGAAAGGGGTTGCAAATAGACCAAGCTGAGCTCTTGCCAGTGGTGTCCAGTGACAGGACAAAAAGAAATGGGCATACAGTGAAACACAGGAGATTGTCCCAGAACATGAGAAAACACTTCACTACAAGGGTGACTTGAGTGCTGCCCACCAGTCTCTCACCTCAGAGAGACTCATAAGCCGCCTGCACATGGTCCTGAACAACCACCTCTAAATGGTCCTGCCTGAGCAGAGGATTTGGAACAAATTACTTCTAGAGGTCCCTCCCAACCTCAACCACTCTGTGACTTGGTGACCTATCCCATTTCAATTTTCATTCCTGTAGTGTAAACTCTTACCCTTTTTCCCTATACTAGAATTACGTTCTTCGGCTGTACATGCAAATGTTTGAAATCTTTGTCGGAAAAGGATAGATTCTTTCCTGGGACTATCCAGTTCCTCTGAATTAAGTGTTTAAGCCTTTTTGTGTAATCATAGGCTCTGTTATCTCTTTGAATTATGTCTACAAGCAGCAGACGCTGACGTTGCTTAATTTTTGGGTTGCTCTGTCTGTGTGTATGCACATGTGCTTGTACTTCCATGGATGTAGATACATGGTCTCTTGGCTACTCATTACCTTCCACACGGAGCCATAGCTGGTCTGATGAATATGTACTGTTCATTTAATGCTTTGTGTGTGTAGCCTGTTGGATTCATCAGATAATCCCCAGAGTTGTCCAGCCCTTTGCAAAGCTAACTTCCATATCATAGGCTGAGAAACAGGTCAAGGCCTGAGAGTATATGCAATAGCTCACATTAGAATTCTAAAATATCTGACTCTGGCCTATGGTAGACATATTTTTCCTTCTCACATTTTACTGAAGGATTATGAAATATTAAGACTATTTCGGCTTTTTTTACCCCTCAACCTCCAATGATGGGAGAACTAACAAGTTCCTGACATCTGTACTGGATAAACAGTAATAATTATTCACTGAATGCAGAGAATTTCTCTTCCACAGCATTTCACCTTCTGTACGTTAGCTAAGTGGTGTTTGTATGCCTGACCAAATGAGAGATGGCATCTTTTTGATCCTAATCTAACTGCTGTCTAGACTGAGACAATGAAAACAATTTACTCCATCAGTCCTTTAGCAGAAAATCCATACGGAAGAAAATGGCCATAGCCAAGTAACTGTTAAATTACTATAATCCTGTTTTCTTACTCAGACAGTTCATGACCGGCTTTAAATAACTTTTAAAGGGAAATAAACATTTTATATAGCTTTGTAGAGATTTGAATGAATCTCTTTGTACACCTTCTAGGTCCTATTTGTCAGCTTTGTGTTTTATTCTTTTTGCAGGTAATGGAATATGATTGTTCTAACTTTTGCATTTAGTGGGCCAAACTTGTTTCCTGAAAAAACAGCCTGTATGCTTCTTGAGCTATTTGATCTTGAAATTGAAGGAGTTGCTGTATATTTACTTCTTTGTAACTAAATTTACACTCATATAGATAACTGTGTGCTATATTTATTTATATAGTTTTTGCTGAAGCTTTACTGCATAAAATTCGTATAAAAGGTAGTTCTTGCAAGTAAAAGTATCGTGAGGAAAGCATGTAACATACAAACCAAATAAGCTGGATAATGATAGATGACATCCAGAGAAATGTCAAGGGGTTTTTTTTGTTTGTTTTTATTATTTCTACTATGGACATTTTGTTTGAAGAAAATGCAGGATTGATGTATTACTATTAATAGATTGTTAAATTCAGTGGAGAATTTCATGTAGAAAAGGGATGATTTGGTATATGAACAAACAGAAGATATGAAAAGAAAATAAAACAGTGAAGGGTAAGAAAAGCACAGAGAATACTGTTGAAATCCTGGGAGATACTGCAGGAAAAAGTGGGAATTATAGGGAAATTAGCAAACAATGAAGTACTGGAAATTGAACATACAAGGCTTCAAAGACTCCTTCCAATCCATATTGTGTAGGATGATTTAATGGTCCCAAATTTTTTGAACCTGATAGGTGGAGAATTTCAACAAAGACAAGAGCCAGGCTTTGCCTTGTGGCCTTGCCTTGTAGGGACGTTTGCAGAGGAATCTTGCTGTTGCAGGATTTTCAGTCTGTGCAGGTTTTGCACTGTTCCTGCTCTGTATGAAGGGCATGATTTATATGTAACTCTAAATTATACAATATGGACTTAGTTTTACTGGAATGCGGGAACTTTTGCTTTAGGGGAAATAATCTCTTTCAAATAATTTCCTGTCTAAGTTTTATTAGCATTGTAAATTGAATATCTAGGTTGATTCAATACACATTTGCATAAATAAAATATTTCTTTGTGCACATCTTTATTATTATACAGCAGATAACATGTCCATGACACCATATTAAAGGAGACTTTCCTGGGGGAAGGTCCCAGGAAAACCAAAGCCAGTGCGATAAGAAGGGTAACTTGAAATGAAGCATGAGGGAAGCATATCTAGACTCTACCTCTGGCCTTGTACTAGCAGTGCTAAACTTGTGGTCTGTGAGCTTGGTATGACCCACCAGAAGAGTTATAGAATCACAGAATGGTTTGGGTTGGAAGGGACCTTCAATATTATCTAATTTCAACCACCCTGCTCTGGTCAGGGACAGCTTTCATTAGACTGGATTGCTCGCTGTCTTGGTTTAATTTTGACTTTCCCAGCCAACGCACCAAATTAATGTCTTAGGTTTGAGTTGCCAATTTAAATAAACTTATTTCTTTCTGTTGTGAGACAGAACCAGGAGCAAAAGAGCAAGGCAGGCTTAAAACTTGAAAGAGTATAGAAGAAAATTTATTAACTACACAGACAAAAAAAAAAAGGGGAAAAGGGAGAAAAAAAAATTCAGAATAAGATTTTCCAGATCACTCTGTCCCTCCCTCTCCCAATCTTCATAACAACAAAACAAACATATAACAAATACTTCAGTCAGTGCCCAATTTAGTCTTTCTCTGTTCACTTCTGGAGAGAGAAGCTTCTTCTTGTTGAAGTTGTAGGAATTTTTTCCCACAAGAAGGAAAAAAAAAAAGTTTTCTTGTGGTTTTATTTTTCACGATTTGCATCTGCTCGGGGATCTGCAACCATGACGCTCCTCCCAATTCTACAGCCGTCCCAAGGTTGTAGATGTGGGTCATGTTTGTTCCATGGGGTATTACTTTTAAGAATGAAATGTTCAACAGCAACGATTCTCTCTGTCTCCTTTCTCTCTGCTCAGGCTTCATCTTCAGAAAACTGAAATCCCCTTCTTTTCTCAGGGCAGAAATTCTCAGCACAAGTGTTTTTTAGTCAAATCATCTATTAAATGGAACATTTCCATCCCCCCATGTCTCTTTCCATGGTTTATAGGAATATTCAGTACATCAGTTCATTCCTACATTTTCCCAAAAAGATTTTCAGCCATTTCAGCATCTTCTCATTCTCCTTCCATCTTAAAAAAACTTATCTCTTACATCACTGACTTCAGAAATCTCCTTATTCCCTTTCATATTCAAAGGAAAGGCTGGAGGCTTTGCAAATCTTATCTGAACACTAAAGAGTTAAAGTTTAACACAACTACCAAAGTTGGGCCAGGCTCAGGCCGTGCTGGGGGGGGCAGCTGAGGTGTTAATCAGCCTTTGTGGGGCTGGGCAGCAGTCCCACACTGCTCATGGCCACCCGGGCAGGCCCGGCCCGGCCGGCAGCATAAAGAGTCAGCCTTCCCCCACGCCAGAGCAGCGGCCGGTGGAGGAAGTATCCGTGAAGGTTTTATCACACAACTTTTCCTCCCCTCAGCCATCGGGTCCCCCTCGTTGGCAAACGGGGCCCAAGCGGCCTCCCGAGCCTCCCCCCCCGCATGGGGGAGGGGGAAGCTCGGGTTGGTGTTACCTGCTCAGCCTCCGGAAAGACAAAGAGACCCAGTTCCGGATTACCTCCTTCAAAATGTGTGTGCACGGAGCGAACTGACTTTCTCTAATTGGCTGTTGCAGGTATCCCAACCCCCATAGGAAGAACCTCTTCTAAGTTTCTTCCTCCTAAGTCAACCTATCACACTCACAAGCCCCCTCCAACCTGGCCCTGAATACTGCCAGGGATGGAGCATCCACAACTTCTGTGGGCAATCTGTTCCATTGTCTCACCACTGCTGCAGTAAAGAATTTCTTCCCGGTATCTAAACCTTCCCTCTTTCAGTTTAAAGCCACTGCACCTTGCCTTGTCATTCCATGTCCCTGTAAAAAGTCTCTCTCCATCTCTCTTGTAAGTCTCCTTCAGACCTTCAAGATCCTGTAGGTATACTGGAGGTACTGGAAGGTGCTATAAGGTCCCACTGGAGCTTTCCCCAGGCCAACAGCCCCAGCTCTCTCAGCCTGTCTCCGCAGAAGTGCTCCAAGCCTTTAATCATCTTCGTAGCCCAAAGGTTATTTTGGCTTATAACCTGTCCCTGATGCCTTCCTTCATTCCTGAGAACCATGAAAGCTGCAAGAGGCTAAACCTAGTGTATTGTTTGTTAGTGTCAATACGCTCCCAGCCACCATCTTGCTAGGGCAAATCAGGAGCACTTCAGGACATGTGTGTACTTTTTGCAGTGAATTAAGCCTGTTAGTCCTAGGAGTCTGATCCAACCCTGTGTGCATGCATTGTGTGCATGCACCCATTTTTTAGTCATCTCGGGCGCATTCATCTCCTCCTTTGCCTTGGGAATACATTCTGTTTCTATTTGGCAAGAAAATTTGTACATCCATTTTCTATGGTGTTCCTCAGAATTAAAGGAGCAAAAGCTGAGGTGCTTGACTCTAGAGAACCTAAAATAAGATAACTCTAACAATCGCACACATGACTGAGGACTGTCTTAGTGTAAGTGTTACATAAATTAATAATGTCTTCAGTCCTAACCGAAGTTTTCCCCTAATATGGCAAAAAAAAATTCTGTACCTTCTTCTCAAAGAAACTGTAGCAGAACTCTTACCTCTCAGTTCCTACATATCCTTTAATTTACATAGGAACCTAATGCCCTTCCTTCTTCTAGCGTTACTTCTTACATCCTGAAACACTGAATTTTGTCTTTTTGTGCAATTCAAAGCTCAGTCCAGTCTGTCACATATCAGAAAGGGAGACATGTCATGGACTTACATGAGGATTTTTGAAAATCATTTTCTTATAACCCTGGGAAACGTGATGCAGTGGACCCTCTCTCCTCGCTCACAGAGCTTGGTACCTGTCCCATTGTAATCAATCATGACCCTATGCTTTTGTCAAAAAATTACTTAAAGAAGAAGGAAGAGGAA
The DNA here is from genome assembly GCA_037013685.1 of Acridotheres tristis. Taxonomy (NCBI): domain Eukaryota; kingdom Metazoa; phylum Chordata; class Aves; order Passeriformes; family Sturnidae; genus Acridotheres; species Acridotheres tristis. The sequence goes on along the minus strand of CM072886.1, from coordinate 94,937,305 downwards.
AAAAAAGTCAGTGCTTTCTCTGGTGAATTCCTGTGGCTTTGTCCTTCAGGTAAGGAGACTGCAAAGCAGAAGGTTGTGTTCCTTACCTGCTAACAGTTTGAAGAGTGGAGAGAAAGTTTCAATCTCTGTCTTTTTCACATTGATTTAGGAAGTTGCTAATCAATTAGGAAATAGTTCAGTGACACAGCATGTCATAGACATCTTGATTTTTTTGCCTGCACAACTGTTTTCTTTCAATGCCTAGGGAAAAATTCCAATTTCAGTAGGTTCTGTACCAAGTCCTATCATATCAACTACTTGCTAGTAATACACTGTTTATTTTTCTGTTTCAGATGCTGACATACAAATACAATATATTGTACAGATTTTGAAAAGAGGTGACCTCCTTGTGATAATTTGTGTTTAGAAACAATGCATAGATAACTTTAAAGGGAAACTTGAAGACTGGGAAAAGGCAAGCACACCCTCCATAGCCTATGCAGCCCAAGAAAGGAAGCTGTGACCACTTGCAGCACCAGAATAAAGAATACCAGGCAGACATGACTGTGGGCCTGCAAGGGATCAGCTGAAGTATGCACAGGCCTCAGAAAAATATGGTTTTGTACTGTTTCATATGAGCAACTATGCCCTGCCAATGTGTAGCGAAGCACAGTACAGAGACTGGAATGCATTAGCTGTGTCAGATGTGAGCTCTGTGGATGCGAGGTGCCCTGCACAGCTCATCAGTGTGTCAGCACATCCTCCTATGCCTCTGCTGTCAGGATTTTTCCACCACCCCGAGAACTTGAGCTCCGTGTTTCAACTACAAGCTGACAGCATTCCTATTGTAATTTGCAACTCTTGCCAGCAAATGGACTGCTTTGCTAAAATGTCTGTACAGCTGCTGCCAAGTCCATGGTTCAACACCATCAGGGTTGTATTCCTTAAAGAGGGAAGGTTCTCCAGTTTTCTTATGGCACAGTAATGATGTTGCTTTAAACACACACACAAAATGATTGCACATGGATCAGAGGGTGTCTGGGTAATAGAAGGCACAAGGAAAAGAGCACTGAAATGCCACTTTTGCAAGCAATAGAGCGATAGAGGAACCCGTGCTCGATTCAAAAAGAATAATCATCAAAAATCAGAATCTCATGCACAGAAATGGCAGCTTTCCTGCAGTTAAACAGGAACAGTTGGTGATATATTGAATAAGGACTCATAAATGCATAAATACATTGATACAGTTGGGTATGCAACTGTGAGAGAATGGAGGAGATTTGTAAGAGCCTGATGGAGAGACGGAGGCTTTCAGCCAGCTCCAAAAATGTTGTTTATTTCATAGACGAGGTTACAGCAGCTGAGGGTCGTGGGTGAGCCTATAGCTGCTGGCTATAGGCAAGCTGTGTGTCCTGAAGGCCCTCTAATTCTGGTTACAATGCATTATATACTTTTCTTTACAGAGCATCTTAATACATCTTAATACATCTTAATACCAATCAACATCATACACAATACCTTTTACATTTACATGTAACCTATCAAAACTGCTGAAATTACCATATTATGTTAGTGACTGATGGCTTTTACGGACCCTAAAATGGGGTTTTTCACCCTTCCTCCGGGCTAGCTCAGGTGTTAGGGTGAATTTTTCCCGGGTCCAAGCCTCATGGACATAGATAAGATATCAAAAGAGGCCCTTTTTCCAGATAAGGTTACAGGATTTATTTCTTGTGGGTAGTGAGGGGATGGAAGGGAGAAGAGGGAAAAGAGAGGGAGAAAAAGAGCGGGGAAAGAGCGGGGAAAAAGGGAAAAAGAGAGCAGGGAAAAAGAGCGGGGGAAAAAAAGGGGAAAAAGAGGGGAAAAAGAGAAAAAAAGAGCGAGGCCAGGGGATACTGACCTTTTCTAGGGTCTGGAAAGGGGGGCGGGGAGAAATTGGATCCCAGCCAGCCCTGTATGGCCAGGAGGGGAAAGGGGACAAGATACAGGGCACAGCATGGGTCACAGAATGTACCATTTACAATGTATCTAGGAAATGCAACAAGTGACTAGCCAATCATCTGAGTTAGTAGTTACATGTTAAGCTTTGGGACTTGTTCTGCAGTGGAAGTTTCTGAGATCTTTTCTCTACTTGCAACACTGGCTTTCTTGTTGCCCGTGAAAATCCTTTTGTTTGGTAAAAACATCTTTTGTTTGAGGTGGATTTATCCTTTGCTCTAAGCCATAAAAGCCCCTTCCAACTCACTTGCTCTTTGCCTTCTAGTTACCCAGTAAGACTGGCTCAGCAATTCTTTTCTTCCATATCAAAACTTGCTTTCATTCCTGTAGAACCTTCTGTATATCTGCAAAACTCCTCGTTCATCCCAGCAGAGATTGCTGACTCAAAGCATTTTAGATGCCTGTGTGTGAAGGGAAGGGGCAGGTTGGGCCTTGCTCTGGTGGGGTGATACCATGCTGCACACATCCCGTGTCCCTGGGCCTTATCCCAGCCTGGCAGTGGCCCTGAACCCCTGGCACACTGGATGTCATGCTTCACACCTGCCTCTGGAGCCCCCACCTAGGCCCAGAGTGGCCAAGACAAGGGAAAAGGAGGAAAGAAAGCAAAATGAGAGCTTGAACAGAAAAAGTGGCGTAGAGGAAGATGTAAGAGTGTTCTGATATGGACAGAGTTTTGGAGCTAGATTTAGTGATTAGTGGTAACATACCCCACATCAAAAACTCACAATATAGAGAGAGGAAGAGGAGTCATGAAAAGCCAAGAAGCTGAGATGCTGTCTAATGAAGAAGGCAAATCAAGGAAGTTATACACCTTCTAATATTGCCTCCAGTAGTATTTCTCAATGATGCTAGTGTATTTTGGTTATATTTTAATATTTGTTTTATATACATTTTGTTGTATATTTTTACTTCATTGCTTATTATTTACTAAATATGTTAGGTATTATATGAAATGTGTAAACATCAAAATGAAGTTTACAAAATGCTATTTCTGAACATCTACACAAAGATTTTGTACAAAATGTTTTCCACCTATTCATGGGTTTTTTGCTGTTATGTGAAATCTGAGAAAGTATAGAAAAATATATATTTCAATTTTAGCAATAATCCAAGAATTTATTTACTAATTTCTAAATTAAAAGATATTCTGAAAGTATAGAAAAATATGTTTTTTCTCTTTAATTAGGCTGAGGTGTTCTGTACCTCGAGAATATCCACCTCCTTGGTATTTACACGGTATCAAATGGTTAAGGTTATAGTGGTCACAATGAATAACTGCGGTGAAAGACGTTAAGCAGAGCAATAATCTAAAGAAATATTAATCAAATAGCCTTTCACATGTATCAGACTGCAGCAACGAAGGTGAAAAGAGGATATATATACTTTTTAATTTGAAAGTGGTAAGGGCACATTTGCAAACAGATACTTCTGTTGTTATATTTTATGCACTTGTATAACTACATGCCACCTACAGAAGTGTTTGTCTTCATGTTTAATACCAGTACTGTCACTGGATTATCAGTACTGTTACAGGCTATCAGTAATTACATCAATATTTTGATAGAAATATGCAAATTTATGATGCTATAAGTGTTTAAAGAAGTATTTTTTTCAATACAAGAATAAGCTATACTCATATGTAGTATCTTCCCATAACGACTTTATCTATGATAATGGGTTTGTACCACTAAAACTTTATCAGTACCTAAGTATGTATCATAAAATGAACTAATCAGTAATACATTTGTCGTAAAACATAATTAAATTCAAAGTAGTGATAAACTTGTAGTGAGATAAATTCATGTCTAATTAGAAGAACGGTCAATTGCACATGATCTAGTACACTATGGGGATTTTTTTATGTGCTTTGTGTCAGATTCCTTTCAGATTTTGCAAGGTGCATCATAAAGTACAACGTGAATCAAAAGCATAGTTTTGAAGGCATTAGTACTGCTGACACTGGCTGGCAGTAGGGTTTGCCTGATCTTGCATTAACACTTAACCTTTCCATATAACTCTAGTTTTTAAAACAGTTTGAACTGATCATTTTTTAGTTCGGGGTTGTTTCTTTTTTTGGTTTTTTTTTTAGTTTTTGGGTTTTTTTGCTTGGGTTTGTGGATATATGTTAAAGATTGAATTTTTTTTTTTTTTTAACATTTTTTTAACATTTTTTTCATGTATTTTTATATGCATTCCTTTTATTACAGAGACACCTGGTGGTCTTTGGGTGTATTTACAAAAACACTGTTCTATGGCTGGATTTCTTTTAAAGTTTGTTTTGTCATTTATAATATATCATTTATTTAGAATCTCCTACATTGGGGGACTGTATAATTTGAAAATCAGACTGAGAACACTTAGGTGTTTTCCAGCATGCACTAGGTATTGATTCTCATGGCTGATCATGGATATTTCTCTTGAATCTTTCCTATCAGAGCTATAAGGGAGATTTGAGCATATTGTTGACTAAGAGGTATAAAAATACATTTCTTTGAAAATTTATTTTTAGAATAGTCAGTGTTTGGGTTTGTGTTTTGATCATTCAGTTTGCATTTTGTTTCCGATTTGTCTGTGCTAAGACAGTGAAGTGATCACCAAAAATTTGTTAGAAAAAGTTTCATGTCCAGATTGGCATGTTAGTACATAAAGGAAAAGCTTTCTATACTAGAAACACTGGCAAGGACAGGACTATGCTACTATAGAAAAGTTTTAATAATACTTCTTGCATACAGCATTTTCTAAGTAATAGGCAATTGCAGGTAATTACACAGTATAATAGGTAATTACATGGGATGCTGAGGTAAGATTTCTTCTCACATCACTCCCAGACTGTCAGGCAGACAGCGTTGGTCCTGGAGCAACACCTCTGGTGTTACAGCAGCTTCTCCCAGTTTCCATGGCTGCAGCTGCCCTGTCACAGCAGTCCTGACACCCAGCCACAGCAGGGTCCTGCTTGCACAGCTCCAGCAGATTCCTGACCTCCTTGTAATGCAGCTGGGCACGGCCACAAACAGCTGCACTTAGGTGGACATGTGCTGTCGTCCAGCCATGGCATTCATAACCAGCAGCTAGGTTTGGATTTTGGGTTTCTCTTCCATCCACTCTTTCCTCATAGGCATGTTCTGCAAAGTTTCAAATTATTTCAATATATTTCAAATATATTATAATCATCGTGGTGTTAGTGGGAGTCAAACTGCCATTTTGCTGCTAAAACAAACACTGTTCATGTCAAGAAATACAAATAACATGGGCACATTCTTATCCAAGTGTAGAACGTGCTTTTGCAGCTTTTACCTTAGTGAAACAAAATTGCTGTTGTATTTTTGTTATTAATTATCCTTGTGGGTTTTTTTTCATTTAACAGTTATCAGATCTCTGCCCATGATGTCATTTAATTAATGCAGTATTTTTGATGGCGTTTTTTGTTGATTTTTTTTAAGAAAAGTTTACAGACACTTTGAAGTTGTTTTTGTAATGCTTACATTTATGCATCAGCTGAGGAGTGGTTATCACATCTGAATTTCTGTTATGCTTACTGCAGTGATTTTCAGTATGTTGCCACACTGTTCTAATTTGAAACTCCAAGAGAATAATTAATGCAAAAGAAAGGTAAGAAACTCTCGGGAGCTGTCCTCTGCAAGATTTGTATTTAGCTTTATTATACTTTAATTTTCACCCTTCTGCTGGCTGCCAGAATGCTTGCCCATCACTATAAGAACCAAAACATATTCATAGTATTTTTGGGCGATACAGAGGAAATATAAAGATTTATTCAACAGTATTTTCTTCTTAACTTGGTCACATCTTTTTATAGCAAAAATATTCAGCATATAGGAGGCAAGAACAAGAAAACAAAAGAAAATATGTTTTAAATTAATGTTAGTTAATTATGTTACTTATTATGTGGTCAGATAAAATTAGAAGTATTCTTAGTGTGCAGGAGATGTTACCTGGCAAATAAAAACCTTGCAGTTTGAGTCAGTACACAGACAAAAACTTTAAATTACACATGGACAAAGTAATTAGTGAATTCTAGAGGACCTGATTCAGAGTGATTTAAACAAAGATTACTTGCACGTCTTGATGATTTTTAGACCTGGCCTAGAAAACTGGATGCATGTATTTGCAAGTACTGCTTTTTTGACAGATAAAGATAATCGCAGACAAAGAAATAATCCTTTTGGAATTCATGTCAAATTGTTTGGCAAGTTATTCTTTAACTGATGGAACTGTGAAGAATCCAGGACCTGAGCAAGCTTTCATTATTTTCACTTACTTAATAAGGGAATGTCTCCCCGTGCTAAGAAGTTAATTACTTACATGCCTCAGACACTCTGAACCAACACTGACTACAAAGTTAAATTCGAATACACTTTCTCATTAGTTTTTTTCAGTTTAAAAGAATGTTTTATTGTTTTTTAGCACTAGTAGAGTTATCTTTCCACTTTCAGACTTTTCAGTTATGTCTGTATTTGCCATTAAAGTGTTCCTAGAGCACAGGTTCCCTGCTGATAACAACGTTACACAGCTTTTCTCTGATGTCTCTGATGACTGTGTGTTTGGGTGGTGTCATGTAAATGATGGTACTTGCAAGTCAGAAAGTTGGAAATCTAAAAGTGGAGCAGGAGCCATCCTCTGAGTGCCAGAAGTAACCAGCTTCCAGCCTCTGTCTTCATGGGAGGCTCCATTTTCACACCCCCTTCATTACTATTAAGTTCTTGAAGCTGCAGATGGAGATGATCCAGATATTAAGGGATGTTATAAGTGACCATCACGTCCATCAGCTCCTGGCACAGGGCTCCTCCTGGCTACTGAAGAACATCCCAATGTGCCAAGACAGACAAGGTTCACTGTCCCAGGCTGGTCCTTGGCACTGTCTCTACTGACTCTTTCTGTGACCATGCTTGTGACTCTGTGGGCTCTTGTTTTTGGTTTCCTCTTTTACTCATTATTGAGTAAAGAATAATCAATGTATTAGAAAGGATTTTGATCAGATGATGATCTTAGTGAAGAAGACACTCTCCCCTTTCATGTGATCTTACACCAAACTATTTCTCTTTATCTCTGATGCTGCACAGTGGTGACCTCCTCCTGCAGACACTTTGCTTGGTCACAAGAGCAGGCAGGCAAGGAGCCCAGCTCACCTTGTCCCAGTCTCAGCCAGAAGCCCCAGACATCCCTGAAGTCAAATCTCTGCAGAGCTGGAGCTCCTTCAGGAGCTCAGCCTGGGTCAAGACCTCTGCTGTGCAGGATCAGTTCCTCCAGTGGAGTTTGGGAGCTATGTCCTGTGGGATGTCACCACCACTTCTGAGTATAAGAAGGTTCTTCTCAGCAGAGCATCTGTCCCCTCCTTTCAGTGCACCTTTCTGGTGCCTCCCTGGGCAGTGCCCTGTGTCTGATGGTGCTGCTCACCAGTCACACCAGAGCAGATCTGTAACACTGTGGACACACTGAAGACCATATTTCTTTGTTTTAGGACTTCCATGTAATATTTTCATTAATCAAAACAGAACTGCTCTCTGATGATAAAGTTTACATGTTTACCTGATTCTGTAGTTGCAGGGAATATTTCAGATTTTCAAGTCTCTTGCTTCCTCCTTGTTTCCGTAAAGGTAACAGTATGTAGATTCCATAAAGAAAAATTCTTAGAAAATATTAAAGCATTTTCCTGATTTGGAGATGGGAAGCCTAAGGCACATAAGAAATGCAATCAGCTTTAAGAGATAACTCAGAGCCCTGTAACAAAACCATGTCAAAAGCCAGAACTAGCACCTGGGCTGCAAAATCACTAACTGTAGTCATTTGGCTAAATCTTTGGGAAATACACTGCATTGCTACTAAGAGCGCAGGGTGTCTTACAGGAAAGACATAAATCTACAAAAATTATACCAAAGGCATTTTCTTCTGTGATGACTACACTGCCTTGAAAATATTCACAGCAAATGTTTACAGCTTACCTATATTATATCTCAAAATTAGTGATAAACACATTTGAAGTATGAAAACTATATTTTCTAGTTTGAAATACTTCATTTTGTTAGATATAGCTTCATTATTATTGCACCTGGAACATGGACATTTTGCTTGTGCAGAGTCCAGACAATAATAATAATAATAACAATAATAATAATAATAATAATAATAATAATATTAGTAATAATAATAGATGTTACTTTATATAATTTTCATTTGAAAAAAATTACTTATTCCTGTTCAATCAGGCAGACAGCTTTAGCACCTAGTGAGCTAGTAGATTCTGTTTTTTATTTCTATAATATGGCATTCAATATAGGGCGAATAATGAGATATCCTAATAGTTCTCAGTATTAATCAATTTGCTTAAAATGTACTTTTAACAATTTTGAAGTATTCTATGTGCTCAATTTAATTTCATAATTAGTCTTCAGTAAGCAAATGTACATAAATGTCTGAGCTATTGACATAAAAAGTAATCAACAAGCACTTGTATTAGAACCTGGGTTTTAATTTTATTTGATCGTACCAGCCAAAGCAGTCAGCTACTATTCGCAATTAACTGTGTGCTCAGAATGTAAACTAGAAAGTGCATAGATACAATTTTCTAGTTATGTAAAGGATAGATGGACTGAAAGAAACAACTGTAAGTAAAAGCAAAGGAAAAAAAGGTCAACCTTATTTTTTTAAAAATAATTCGTTATTTATTGTTATCTGATACTATGTCTCACATGTGCAGAAAATATTGCCCATGAGGCATTATATACAACACCTATACACCTATACAACACCTGCAGGAAGAATTGGGACAAAATGTAATTGTTCCATAGCTTCCTTAGTCTTTACTTGGCAACTCCATGGTTAAAGTTTTCCTCAGTTAAAATGGAAAATGATTTTGCAATTTCAGGGTAAGGTGCCATATCAGATTAAAGGTGAGTAAAAATAACTTCGTAATACTGACCGCTGTAATTTTAGTTCCTATAGATCTCATCAACCACACAAGGATAAAGCCACTTAGTTCATGCAAGTTTATGTGTAACTATACACATGATGACTACCACCCTTCTTGAATTTAACAGGTTAATTTGTTACTCCAGGTCAGCACCAAATACCTATGTGCTTTCTTTCTCCTTCTGATGTAGGGGGTTAATATACATACTGTAGCATGGGCTGTAATATGCTTGCATGGTAAAAAAAAAAAAAAAAGAAGAAGAAGAAAAGAATAATAAATTTTTGTTTTAATAAAAACAATATTGTATTGTTTTAGATGGACATCCAAACACATTTTTATTTCTTTGCAATGGTTCTCACATTTTTGCTTCTTCAAGGGCCCTTTGACAAAGAGGGTGATTAATTCCCAGGGTTCTTTTTGTCTTTGGTGAAATAGTTTCTAAATTGTGGATAATAGCAAACATCTGCTGAGCTCTATTTGTAGAGCCAACAGGATGCAAGTAGATTGTGGGGTGCTAATTTAATAGCTGTGATAAAAAACAGACACTGTATGAAAGAAAACCAGCCTCTTGGGCTGGTAACTATTATGATTTTCTGTATTATATCTCTCTGTATACTTTCCACTTGAGAAAGGTTGTCCTCTTTTAAAAGAGAGTCACTGCATTATGTTATGCAGAGCTTAAGCAATGTCCCATTCACCATCTTACCTGCAGGACATCTTTCCCTGGTTGCAGATGGGCTGGAGAGCTGAACAATATGCTGCCAGGGCATCCAGCGACAGCCCAAGTCACTGAGACTGTGAAACACCTTTGCTCTGTCCTAGCTTTGTCATCTTCTGTTGGACTAAGGTTGGAGCGTTAGAATTAGGGTTTAGTTTTCCCATGGTTAAAAAAGCAAGATTTGTTTTCCTTTGATGCAGTCTGAAGGTATTTACATATAATGTATCCCTTTTGAGGTTTGACACGCAATTAAACATGCAAAAATACAGCATTTGCTAGACAAGAGTTTCAACAGCAATCTAGAGATATTTTTTTTTGTTTCCAACCTCCCGTAGTTGACAAAAAACAATTATAGAAGAATTTTCCAAATAGTGTCTCAAACTACCAACATTTCAAAAGTAACATACTCATCAGAAAAACCTACACAAGGTACAGAATTAGATAGACCATAGACGTGAATAAAATATTACTGTTTTACTTATCTGGTAGTGCACAAAAATGACACACAGATGAACAACAGGCTGAGGCCCCTAAGAAAATCATTCTCAGTCTATTTTTTTCAGCCTATGTAGAAAACAGTCGTGTTGCCAGATGTTTAGTTGAGGTTAGATCTGTGATATCCCCTCATATGGAATGATGGCCAGCATCTTTGTAATGAGCAGCGTGGCTTATGCCTTAGCTTTCCAGCATCCCACTGACTTTCACAGAACTCTATGTCCTCCCTCCAGGCTTTGAAGCTGCAAAAGAAAGTAATGTTTTGTTGGCTGGTGAACCAGTCTGTCAACATCTTGGGACTGTAAATTACAGCAAGCTTTCTATGGTTTGCTTGGATTGGCAAAAACTAGTTGTACACATGTTGGCATCCTGTGATTATTAGCAGCAGCAGAAACTGGAAGAACTAACATAATATGGGAGTAAATGAGATAGCTGCTAAAAATATTTTTGAGGGTTGCTCTTATCCTGTTCTGATTCTTCTGTTCATGTGAGAAATTATTCTGCTTTTATTGACCTGAAAACATTATGTTCTGGCAGGCAGTCATACAGTCTTGATTGAATTTCAAGAATAAAAGACCCTCCCAGCATTTTTAGTTATAGTCTTTCAAATTTATTTGCTTGTTTTGGCACTATCTTTTTCTCCTATATCTGAGATTTGGGTTTCTGCACATTTTTTAAAGATTCTAATCTGACAGCGTCTAGGAGTCTGAATTCCATATCATCTGTCATTTACTTCCTATGTGACATAGATTATATGCATTTACTTCATCTGCAAAGGCACAGAAAATATTATTATCATAAGATTGTTATGGGATCTAATATTTATAAAGGCTGCTCTAATCCCTTCCACTGAGAAATCTCATGGGAGAAAATTTAGGCTGTTCAGAACATTAGCTCTGAAGAATATGAACATATAAACTGAACATCTAATTAAAAAATCACACTATGAGAAGATTTACATTGGCTTTGAGTTAAATAAATCAGTATTATATATGATCCACAGATACTCCATGCATTAGACCAATATCAATCTGAAAAACAGTATTAAGGAGTTTAAGTATCTACATAGTGAAAGGGGAATGTGGAAGAAGTTGACACATTATGTGAAAATATATTTTTGTAATTTCTGTCATTCTTTTATCTCAGATATTACATTTTCCCTGATACCATTGTTTATAAAGTACAGTTTAACTTTTATTTTTCTTTGTATTTGTAATAACATTTGTTTTTATAAGTATAGTTTTATCATTAAACCTCATAATACAGTGTGGATGAATTTGAAATATTCATGAACATTAAGGAAAATGTGAGAAGTGGATGCCCTGTGGAAAATCTAGAGTAGGATTTGAAGGACAGACTTTAATAACCTGCTATGCCAGAAACTTTCCTTGTGAGAAGTCACAGTCACTGTGTTTTATAGTCTTAGTTTCAAGAAAGGGAAACAGTGTGCTAACATTAATTTGCAAGAATTTAGATACTCTGAGAATCTTATGTTTCCAACTACCTGCTGGAATTTCTTAACAGGATTTCATCAGAATGGTATGAATCACTTCATGCTGATTTGGATGTACTTTTATTAGCTGCTTACATTGAGAACATAGGTGCCAGTAACTGAAAATTAGTTTCTATGTGGATTCTTCCATAGTGTTGTTAGGTGACTTTTAAAAACTTCAGTGTTCTGTGGATAGCATGTCTTGGTCTTCTTTATTTTAATGGAACACCCACACCAAATCCAAATGTCTTTCAGCAAAATGTTTTTTCACTGAGAATGCATGTCAGCAACAAAACTGTTGATGCAAAAGTTTTGTCTTCAATTAATATGTCATGGGTGCAGAGAAAAGGGGCTTAAATTCTAAAAATTATATTACCTTGAATATTTATAAAATATCATTACTTTTTTGGTCACCAGCTTAGAATTTTGAGATGGCTACATAAGGACATTGAGTGCTCTCATTTTGTCCTTTCTAAATTTCTACTCTATATGTTTACATTTGATTGTTATAAATTTCCAGATAATAATTGCTTTTTTAGTTTAATTTCTCATAGGACAGGAAAAAGTTTTTCTAGCTGTACAATAGCCACAGCATTCTGTCTTAGATACCCTGAAACCCTCTTTCATCACTTCAGTTGGGCAGCTTTCACCATGAGACTGCAGCAAGATACAGCTCAGAGGTATGAAGGGATTTTTTTGTTGGAGAATACATGTGACAGCAGGCTAGAAGCTGTAAGCTCCTAGGTTAGGTGTTTGCAACCCTTCTGCAAACAGCTGAGTCCTCTTGGACCACATAAGCTGTGTTTTGGGGGAGGGCCAGGCTTCTCCAAATGGGCCAACCTGCCCTGCTGCTGCTTCTGTTGCTGCTGCTGGGTCATTATCTTCCAGTTCCCTGGAGCTGGCAGGAGGGAAAGGTCTTACAGTTTTCCCCAGTACTTTAGAGTCCTGGAGCTGTTAGCTGTCGCTGCTCCGACAGTTGCACTTCCATCTGTTTTTACTTTCCATATCTTGCTTATTTTAGCTCGCCTGCTTTCTCACACCTCAACAAGAATTTTCTCAGTGAACCAGAGCCAAGGTCAGGCAGAGGGGCTGTACAAACCAGGGACAGCTGAACCCTGCAGCAGAGCTACTAATGAGAAAAGTTGCTGTGAGAAAAGTACTGAAAAAGTACTTGGTATAGAAGCCAGGAAGGCAGCGAAGCAAAAAATCAAAGAGAAGAGGATTAAAAAGGCAAAAGAACATAGTAGGAATTTTTAAGACGCTGGATTTGTCATATGAGTATAATCTATTCAGAGTCTAGCTTGGAATTTCATGTCCCTGAATGCAGGTAAAAAGTCATGACAAGTATCAAGGTATAAATAAATGAAAGGTAATTGTCAAAGTTAATAAAGACCAAGAATATATTTTTAAATTCCTGTATGCAAGTAAGTTTATTTCTGTAATACAGTTTTGGTTTATATTAATTTGTTTTAAAATATCGAATACTAACTGAATTGGAAAAAATTACAATATTGTCCCAGTCTCATGGCAAGTTCAGCCTGGGTATAATTCCGTGAACTGTCTTGTTCACCTTCACATTTCAATGTCTGCTCACATTGTTTGTTTCTGGAAATGAGTTAGGCAACATTTCTGGCTTAATTATTATATTATATTATATATTTGATTTTTAAGCTCAAATGTTTTATATGATCATACAGTAATGGTGAGCTTTGATCAGTCACACCATAGTCTGACTCACAGTGTATAAAGTACAATGTGTTCCACAGAATAGAAAAACATTGTTTGTTGCTAATTTAAAAGTCTGGTAAACATAATTATGGATAAATAATTTATCAAGTTACTTAACTGTTTATCAAAATTTCCTTGGTATCCTCCATTTAAAACAGGTTATTCTTAAGCCAAAGTGCCTGTACCATTGTCTCAGCTTTACAGCTCTAATCAAGACTCTCTTAACCATAAAAATTGTTGATATAACTGATATAGGAGCTGATGTAATCATTTCCCATGTAGGGGCCACATAAAGTCAATTTGAAACACAATTTGTTTCTAACTACATGGAAATATCCATGAACATCCTTTCCAGAATGTGGCCATATAATTGAGCAACAAACATCTGAAAACACCAATATGTTCAACTCCAGTTTTCAAAAGGTGACAGATGTTTTTCACATGGCTAGAAATGTTGGCACATATCCTGATTTATGCCAGAAATTTTTTTCTGCTGAGTCAGTTTTATTGAGGAATAAAAATTCTTTTCTACTTACAACATTTTCTCTTTGTATTTTGCCATGGCAACAAAAGCTATCATTTTAGTGTAACTATAGTCAAGATTTCTTTGTCAGAATCTGAAACTGTAGTTTCATACCTTATTGGATTTATAAAAAAAAATTTCAGCAGCACAATTATTGTTCCAGAAGCAAGTATTTAATAGAGAATGTTTGGTCACATCAGAACAAAAAAATAAATATAAATGGATAGGAAAATACTTATTTTAAATATTCAATAAACAACAATATAAAGACAAAATTATTTTCAAAAATTCTAGTTATTTCCATAACTCAATGCTGTTCAGTTTTGCAAGCTTGCAAATTATTTGTGTCATAATATATATATATTATTTGTGACATAGTATATGTAGAAGATATTATCTAGGTAGCATAAATACCCGTAAAATTGCTTTATTAGCTATGTCTATTAAAATTCTCCATTACTTCTTATTTTAGAATATTATTTGCAGAAACTAATTTGAGCTAACTGTGATTGTGTGCTCATAGGAAAGAAATAAGTAATATCAAAAGAGCTTTTATCCTTAGTTGTTGTCCACTTCAGGAAACATATAAAGAAAAACTGCTTGCAATCTTATCCTGCTTAATATTAAGATAACCTATTCTCTTTCTTAGTTGTATTCTGTTGACTTTTATGCCCTCAATTTGTTTGCTATGTTAGTATGGCAACTGACACATCATATATATGGTAAGAGATATATAAAATCCATAAATGCATGAATTTTGAATAAGAAACTATTTGCACAGAGAGTTAATATTTTGTGATAGACATTTTTATTTTGTTGGAAAAAATGCTAATTTTTTGGGCAAGCTTTTTGAAGATATGTTGCCTCTCTCAAAGATCTTCTTTCATGCATTTAAATGATAATACATTTAACAAGGCTTTGATGAGCTCTTCAACAGGATATGTATTAAAAATGCAAAATTGTTCAGTGTCTTCAAATATTTAAAAAGCTATACTTAAGTAAAGTAGGAATAAGCTATCATCACTTCTTTTCTAGTTGCAGTTGCTGGCACTGCTTGACAGTAATTCCTTTGTAGTATGAAACATTAGCATGATCATAATACTGCTTTGTAACCTCAGTTAGGAGTTAAAAGATTTCTATCTACGTTCTTTCTGATTCAGTTTAATCGTCTTCCTCTGGTACAGAAAATATTTTATTTTAGTCAAACAATTCTGATGAAATGTTACAGACTACACTAGTACAAATTAACTGTGTGCTCAGCTCTTTATGAAAAAGCATAGAACGGACTTTAGAAGAGAAAATTTTGTTATGTATCTCCTTGGTTTCATATAAACATTGCACAAGTCAGAGAGAACAAAAGGAAGTGACTGGAAGAGGATTGGAATAAAGTAATTTTCCATCCTTGTGGAGAGATCTCGAGCTCTAGTGCAAGGCACTGGAGCCAAGCAGCTCTGGCATTTTTTCTCTGACAGAAAGGATCTTCACTTAGCTGAGTGTCCTCACAGCTTCCCAGAAAGACCCACAGCAGGAAATGCAGTTAAAAGCTAATACTAATGCAGGTGTTCTCACTCAACATGACAATCAGACCTCCACAGCACTATAATCTGCTGAAAGCAGTTTTTTCCACTTTCTCTGTCTTGCTTGCTTATTAAACCTGTATTTTCACACATTTCTCAGAAGTTCAAGCTGTGGAAGATAATAATCTTTCAGATCAGATAAACTTAGAATTTATAAAGTTGGAAAATACCTCTAAGATCATCAAATCCAACCAATAACCACTGTGTTCACCACTAAACCGTATCTCCAGGTGCAACATAGAATGACAGAATATCCTGAGCTGGAAGGGACCCACAAGGATTTTTGATACATATCCATGCACTGTTTGAACACATCCAGGGGTGGTGACTGCACCACTTTCTTTGCAGCCTGTTTTGATGCCTGACCACCCTTTCAGTGATGAATTTTTTTCTTAATACCCAATCTAAACCTCCCCTGGTGCAACTTGAGGTCATTTCCTCTGGTCTTGTCACTTGTTTTTTGGGAGAAGCAACCAATCCCCACCTCCTTTAAGGCAGTTGTAGAAAGGGATGAGGTCTCCTCTGAGCCTCCTTTTCTGCAACAACCTCAGCTCCCTCAGCCACGCTTCATAGGATTTACTTACCCTTCACGAACTTCATTGCCATTCCTTGTTCTAATTACATCTGATGTTGAAACTGGCAAAATCAATAACTAAAGACAATAATAATTAATAACAATTTAATTTAGATATATAAAGCAGAATTTATTATTTGATAGCCAGATATCAGTTTACATAAAGAACTGTTAAAAGCCAAAAGCATTTAAGGGATTTTAAAATATCCTGAGGTCACGTGTCTCCTCTTGGAATCTTAAGCCAATTGCTAAAACCAATAAGGAAGAAAAAAATCATGTCAGAGATGAGGTGATTTTGTTGCTATTTCCTGAGTATTTTCTTGACTATGATAGTATATTAGTTTCAAGTTTATGAATATTTTTAATTCATTTGTGTTATCTCTGCCTTATAATCTCATATTTTCTCGTTTTATTTATACACTCAGCTCTCGGGAAACGTAATCAGCAGGCAATAGGTTTCATCTCATTTTTCAGTGAATATCACTTTGCTGTCTAATTTATATTTTCGTATAAATTAAAATACTTTGTACCCCAACTATAACATTAATTTTAACAGAAATATGCCCACAGTCATATACATGAGTGTGGGGCTTTTCTCCTACAGTGAAGAGATAATTTTGTCTCAAAATACATAGCAGAACATTGCGTTAAATTCTGAATAAAGACCAGGTCAAAACGACACATAAGTTAAACTAACAAATTTAACCTCTTCAGGCTGACCTCAGTGGTTTGAATCAGCCAAAGCCACAGATTAAAAAAAAAAAAAAAAAATAAAAAAAAAAAAATAGAAAACGTGCATATAAAAAAAATGGAAAAATAAATGTTTTGTTTCTTAAATCTGTTCTTTTAGTCATGGGACTGTTGACAACTAGATCACTCACATACAGGGTTGCCAACAGATATACTTAGCCGAAGGCAAACTTTTACCACTTACATTTCTTATTGCCAAAAGAATAAAAGCACATACTGACAAATTTAACAGGAACCAGCATTTTTTTTTTCTTAAGAAAAATGTTATTTTATCCAGTGTTCTGAAAGCAGAATTATAATTGCTTTTCTAAACATCATATACATTAAAAAAATGTCACTGTCTTGGAAATTTTCTTGTTTTGCTTATTTGAAAATTTCCATCTCACTTGGTCCTGTCATTCCTTCACAACACTGTCTACATTTCAATTTGTCTGCTTTAGCAAAAAAAAGATAAATAAGATAAATTGTCACTAAATCTTTTCATTGTAGTAAACTAAATTGTTACACTACAATAATATATCAAAATACCACAAAAGTAAATGTTGGGGTTTTTTAGTTTAAAAACTGCTTGTGTTTTCCTTTCTTACCACCTTTCTGT
Organism: Acridotheres tristis; assembly: GCA_037013685.1. Taxonomy (NCBI): domain Eukaryota; kingdom Metazoa; phylum Chordata; class Aves; order Passeriformes; family Sturnidae; genus Acridotheres; species Acridotheres tristis. The sequence goes on along the minus strand of CM072886.1, from coordinate 94,919,948 downwards.
CTTTATTTGGTCTCTTGGAGGGTCAGCAGAGAGAAGAAAAACAAAAAATTGAGCAGGAAAGTGCAATATAGAAGCTGTATATTGAATATTTCTTAATCTTTAGAGACATATCACAGGCAAGCATTTTATACAGTTCCTTTGATCTTTCGAGATAAAAATCTCTAAATGTAAGATAGGATTACAAATCTCCTTAAGCACTTCTGTAAGACTGGAGAACTTTACCTATAACTTAAGCTTCTAAAACGAGACAAAGTGATACTTGGTTAAGATGATCACTCACAATAATGTTGGCCTTAGCTTTCAGTCCCTGTTTGTAGAACAGTAGAACTCAAGACTCTTAAGAGATTCAAGGCTTATCACTGTGATGGGCTGTAAGCACAACCCATATATAAAAGTAAATTTATCAGTAATCTATGTATACTTGAGTTAATATTGTATTAGTTTATAGACAGTTTCTGTTTCTAATTTGATATTTAAATTGGCCTGCATATTTCTTCTCCCTGCAAATTCATACATTTAAAGCATGTTTTTCATTAACCACACACTTTATAGTGATTATTAGAGCTGAATCATCTTAAATTAAGAGGGGTGGAGAGCTAAAGAGGGAGCTAAATTAGGAGGGGTGGAGAACAAAACTTTTGTGTTAGGAAATTATATCTCTCAAATCTAGGCAATGGATGGAGTAGAGGTTTAACAGAACAAGATATGGAAAAGTCTCACCAAAGAACAATTTCTGACTGGATGCTTGCACTGTAAGACAAAACTATTTTTCTTAGATTTCATGTGAAGATGCTGCTGTAAGAGTGAAGGGATCCTTATAGATACTTTCATACGTAAATGTGGTTGATTTCCTTTAGTTTCCCCTCCTGCACACAAAATTTCCATCTATTATTCCCGTCTTCATTTAATTGTCACTGATATTTGAATGAGGGATTAAGTTACTAATATTTTATATTTTTAAAATGAACCTTGTAGCTGCTTATATTATTTTTCTGAAATGCATTAATGAATGAAGTTTCCACAGAATGGTTTTTATTCTGTGTCTCTTTTGCTCTGCCCTTTTCTTCTCATTCAAAAGAAATGCTAACCATCAATTTAGGTCAAGTTAAATAGTACAGAATGTATTTTTTGGCTTATCTATGACAGGATCTTGGATATTGGGAAAGTTCATCCTTTCATTTCTGCTGGGCATTCCTGTGCTTAAATATGATGGAAAGTCACTAAGAATAGAAAGAGAAAATTAGATTAAGCAGAATATATTACAGAGAGGATAATCTGAAGCAGTACAAAATTGTGCTGAGCACTTTGCTAAATTGTTGAAAAATGTGAAGAAGTTAAACTTTAAAAGAAGGTGCTGAGAGAGAGTAAATATATTTTAATGTATAGATATCAACCTTTAATGTATAGATATCATTTCTTTGGAAATTATGGAGATACTTAAGTCCCTGACAAAACCAGAGCACAGGTAATAAGCAGTGTCCTATTCCATTTCTGTAAAAAAAGTTGTACAACCAACAGCGCCATAGCTTTAGTCACAATATGAAAAACAAAGTTTAAACTGGACTCAGGTTTCTCATTGTTATGTTCCCATTGAACATAAGCATTCAAAATAAAATTCAGTCCATTCAGTAGAAATCTTTCCTGTGAAATAGATATACTTTTCAGGCTAAATCAGAGCAGTTCCTTGCATATGTGTTAACTTTAGGGCTCTCAAGGGTATAGTTTGAATAGCTTCATTTACCAATGGGGTCCTCATTACTGAGGGATTATGTAGAAGAGGTTTTTTTTGCATTAGACGTACTCCAGAAAGTGTGGGTTATCTTAGGGGCACGACATTTGTGACAATCTTGACCCTCAGATGTGTCCTTTATGGGCCTTCATCTGTTTATACCATCGCTGACAGTTAAACTTTGTAATATTAGTAAGTATGGCTTTGAGACTGTATGGAAAGGACCAGAAGAAAAATGTGCATTGTACTTTTAATAAGGGAGTATTTAAAATTATTTTTAAATATAATAAAAATTGGGGTCTTTAGATGAATGTCAGCTCTCTTTAACAACCTCTTCTAGTTCATGCAGCCTATTTATGACATACAAGTACATCCACAAATACGGTTCCTGCTGTCATAACTGAAAGTGATTTGCACCACAAGTTTAATTCAAGACATCTGCCTGACACTCTGCCCAGACCAATGCTTTTATTTTTCCTCAGTGCTCTTCAGTAATACTGTTGGAAATAGATGCGTATCTCTTTTTTTTTTTCACTCTCTTATGTTGTATATAATAGTCTTAGGCGATTAATAGTGTTAGTTTTGAAGCTGTGGTTAATTTTTCTGACATTACAATAAAACATAGGATAACAAAAAATAGAGTAAAAATTTGTGAGAAGATTCTTGCAAACCAAACCATCCAAAATTACACCGATCCTATTGAAAACAAAAAACAGGCAGATGCTTGACTTTCTACATATAAATGTGTTCTGGGTCCCAATTTCCATTTAATTCTGGGTAAGGACAATTGTCCTAATCAAGATAATCACAGGAATGTATAGAAAGATCTTAAATACATTCTTCCTTTTTATGGCCTCTTTAACGGCTGTTGACCTATAAGTAGTACTAAGACACTAATTTTCAGCATCTGTATGCTGCTGATATTCATCTTCGTTTGGGACTACAGGAAAAAATCAGAAACACATCTTTCTTCGGATGTTATTTATAATCTGATGATTCAAACCCCTAATTATTTTAGCTTCCTTTCTGAAATAGATACAGATGAAGTCCAGATATTTAAACTTAAATAAAAACATTTTAACATTAATGACATAGAAGCTTCCATCTTGCCAAATTTTGTCACTTGAAGTGCTGAAGATACAAGATGTTTTCATTATTGAGAATGGCAGCCTTAAAGACAGAGAGATGATGTTTCATATAAAAGTGAGTAAACCACTACTTCTTAAATCAGTAACTGTTTTAGAGTGATTAAGTTTTTTGTGGCAGTCACTGTTGCTGTTGGAATATTCAGTGCCAGCAGTAATGCTATCTTAGTAAAAGAAATAACTACTTTTAGACCAGAAAGGAAAATTATGAGTCTTCATTTACTATGAAAAATATTTGGGTGTGGGGTTTTTTTGGGTTTTTTTTGTTTGTTTGTTTCAGAATGGGGTAGGCAGTGTTTGTAGTGCTCATTCAGACATGTTTCTTGTTTCAGGTGTGGTCAGATGACACGCTAGTTACATCACTCTGCTGTTACAATCCCTTCTGTAAAGCAGGGGTTTTCTTGTGGAAGACACTGTTTGTTTTAGGATATAAGAGAGGGGGGAAAGACAAGGTTGCTTCTAACGCTGTACTTATTAGTATTAGTATTCTAAGAATAAAAAGGAGCATCTCATCCTGCAGCCTTCCCAGCATGATGCTGGAAGATACATATACTTCTTGTACACCTTATTGCAGTATTTGTTAAGTTTTTTTGGAAAAAAAAAAAATTGTCTTTTAATCAATATCTGAGGAGGAAAAATTGCAAAACCTAAGCATATGAAAGACTAATTAAGAAATATATTTCCCGTAAAACTGTGAGACTTCATAATTTTTATTTGTGTATTGGGCCTTTTGCATTTTTCATCAGAAATATATGTAGAAATTAACTGATTTCTTTCATAGGAATGTGTTGATTAGTATGATTTATTCAAAGTCATATTTTAGAATCTGAAGGTAGTGAACTGAAAAATCATGCTGTGCAAATTGCTGTCAATTGTCTGTGCCTTCTTTGTACCCACCTATGCAAGTCTTTCTAATCAGTGCATTTGTGGACAAATCTAGACACTACAGCAGCATCACACCTGGGTTCAGTTAATAAAAGATTTGGCAGGGGGTCTAATTTGACCTCTCCTTACACACAGGTTACAGTGAAGAGCAGGAATAGCCACATCTTTTTGATTTAATTCCTTTTAATTTTCATATTGAAATATCAGACTAGAAGCAATTTCTTTTCTTTCATTATAAAAAGGAAAAGTCTTAATTTATTCTTAATTGAATTTCTAATTTCTTTTTTACATTCTTAAAGATTATGTTGCTGATATTTCAACATTACATTGCTTCAACATAAGTATGTAATCATAAATATAAATTATGAACTTTTTCCATCAGATGTACCAGGAATTTGTAATTATATTTTTATTGAGACTTTACTTGGAGACTATTTTACTGAGTTATTTATAAAATATTGAAAGGATAAATATTATGTAGGCATTCAGCAGAAAATAATACATATGTCACACAAGGAGATCAGTTGTGTTTGCCTTTTTACTTCTGTTGCTCATCTTGAAACTGCTGAGTATCACACTCTTGCAAGTTCCATAACTTCTTTTAAAAGTCATAGACTAGTTTGGGTTGGAAGGGACATTTAAAGGCCATCTAGTCTAACCTTCTCTCACAATGAGAAGGGATATCTTCTATTAGATCAGTTGACTCAGAGCCCCACCCAAGCTGACCTTGAATCTTTCAAATGAGAAGGCATCCACTACCTCTCCAGGCACTCTGTTCCAGTGTTTCATCACTCTCAATATTAAAAAACCAAAAAACCCCTTCTTTCTTATAGCTAATCTAAATTGATCTTCCTTCAGTTTCAAACCATTGTCCTTTGCCCTATCCCTATATGCCATTGTAACAACAACCATCAGTTGATCTGGAGACACTGGGAATAAAATCAGGAGCAGACAAAATGACTGAGGTGGCTAGGCTTGATTTTATTTTTTTTTCTTAACCAGAAAACACTGAAATTCTAGTATCATGTGAAAATAACTTCTAGAAGAAGAATCTTCAAATTTAGAGCCTATTTTTATAATCTGCTCTGTTGTTGACAATCAGTAGTAGTTGTGCCAAACTCGGGCTTTCTGAAGTATACATAATAAGCAATCCATTTTCAGGTACTATATGTTAATTTTCACTAAAGAGTATAATGAACAACAGAAAGTGAAGCTTATATTTACTGAGAATCTTTAAGCATGAAAGTAATTTTACCACAACTTTGCTTACCACATATTTGCTACCGCAAAATATGCTGAAAAGTATTAATAGGCCAACATGTCAAAGGTAATATATAGTTATTTCCTGTTTCACTTCAAAGAAGCAAAGCAGTTCAATCAGCAGCATATATCTGTACAAGATAAATCGTCTACATTTATCTGTTGTCACTGTTTGCACTTGTGAATCAAGTTAACTTGCACAGGCAAAGCCAGAACTGAACACAAACAAGCTGAGCAATGTATTAGCCCTAGATAATCTTCTTCCTGTTATGCTTTATCACTGTGCCAGAATAAAACTTGTTGTTGTTTTTTGGGTTTTTTTTTTAAATCTTTGCTGTTTGATATTGCTTTTAAGTTTTTTGATCTGTTTTAAAGTTGCTTAGCGAGGAGTGAGGTGTTCCATGCATAGATAGTTTTATTCAGTAAATCATGCCTGCATGTAGCCTTTTCAGGTGGATTGGCTCTGGCAGGACGCTAGGTGCCAACCAAAGCCAATGTGTCCCTTCCTTTTCAACTGGACAGGGAACAGAAGGTGCAATGAAAGGCTCATGAGTTAACGACAGGGAGAGATCACTCAGCAATTGCCATCAGGGTAAAAGTATCAGAGAAATTATTTTAATTTCTTACCAACCAAATCCGAATAGGATGATAAGAAGTGAAACTAAATTTTGGAAACACCTTCTCCCCCACCTCTCCCTTCATCTCAGGATTAACTTTATTCTTCAATTCTTCTCCCAGGCAGTACAGGGAGACATGAAATTAAATTAAACAAATTAATTATTTATATCTTCACAGGTTTGCTTTTTCTGTTATATAACTTTGGACTTTGCTAATGCTTCTGTAGAGATGAGTTTCAAAATCATATGACTTTTTGCCTCTATTTTCTCCTTCTTCATTCTTGTGTGGAAATCGTGTGGAATAGTATGAACTAGTAAGATTAAAAATTACTTCCATCAATAAAAAAGAACTGGCATATGTATGTGTTTTTTAGAATACTTGAGGAAGCCTAGTTTCAAAAAGTTACAATTTTAGTGCTTCATATCCCTCTGTATTTTCCAATTTCAATAGTAGGAATGTTCTGTTTTATTGCCATTTGTATTTGAAGTGCTTTATTGTTTTTGGCTTGAATGATAATTTCTTATATCTGCTAAGGAAATTGCATCAATACAGTAAATATTGTAAACTTCCATGTTTTGAGAAAGACTTGCCCTAACTTTCCTCTGAGACAAATTATTTAATCTTCTTCATTGGCTCAGTGATCCTGAAAAGGATCAAGTCTCTTCCTTTGTGACCCCCAAAGGGGATGAGTCTTGACATTTAAAAATTCAAAATTTGGCTTTCATGTTCTCTCAGTGTTTCTCTATGGCTCTTGGAAAAAGCAGGTCAGGCGTGCTGCCAGAGTTCAAATGTACTCAAAGTGAAGGGAGTCTATCCCACCCTAATCAAGAGTGCAACAGCACAACTGACAACTAAGGCCATACATGAAAACATATGTTCTAGATTATTGATGCTGTCTATAGGCTTTATCATATTTTCTCAGTACAATTTTCTTACAAAAATAATGACCAGAGTTGCTCATCATTCTCTTGAGGAGCATATATGAATGTTCTTAGTATGAACTAAGAATTGTTTACATACATGGGGACTTCTAGGCAGACAATTCAGCTCTACATGTGAAGGTCATGTGTTAGCAAACTTGCAAACTGACAACATCTGTTGTGTAGTTATTGCAATGACACAGCATCAAGTTAAATGGTCAAATGAAACTAAAAAATAAGAGTATATTTGCAAATAAAGATGCAAAAGTAGCATAGTAACTTCCCAATTTTACAGTAATTTTCTAGTTAAATTTGTATGCATTTTTAACAATGGTATAAAATCCAGGCTCCTCCAAGAATTGCTGGTTACAACAGAATGCAACAGAATAGAAGCTGAGGGGTTTTTATAGCTTTACTATTAGTCTATTATACATAATTCTTTTTTGTTCCTTTTTTTCTTGAAAAGTACAGTTTTCCTTCCCAAAAGGTATTTAAATGACAATTCCAGGAGTACTAGTTCCTTCACATGCTATAGTGACACTTTTTTCTTTGTGTTTACTGATTTTTGAATGATTAATTTTCTGTTGCTTATCTTCACTTGAGAAGACATTTTCAGTTGTGACCAAATTTACTTCCCTTCCTTTCAGACAAAATAGATGTGCATCAATTTCTTTAGAAACCACGAATTTTTCTAAATATGGACAATAGAAGAGCTTTCTTGGATGCACTCAGAGAATGTAGCAAGTGAAGAATGGTGGAAAATGAATGGGAAATCTCATGAATGGGTTGAAATATGAGTAGTTAGAAGCTTAAGTTACGATATTTATATAACTTGATTTTTTTAACTGTGAAGTGATTTCCCTCAGTAGGGGTAATGGAATGTAACCAGAGAGTATTCTAGTGGGAGATGGGATCTATTTAATTGCTAAAGAAGCCATGCAAGATGCATAAAGTAGCTGTTGCCTTATTTTATTGTTTGGATTTGGGTTTAGTTGGGCTGGGGGGGTTTCTTGTGTGTGTGTTTGCTCTTAATTTGATGCAGACTTGTGGTTTTGTTTTGTTGTGGCGTTAGGTTTGGTTTGGGTTTTTTTGCTTGTTTGGGGTTGTTTTGTGTGGAGTCATATTTTTCACCTTGGATTTTGGGGTATTTTTGCTTTGGTTTGCAGCTTTTGTTTGTTTGGTTTGGGTTGGGCTTTTAGCAGAAATGTATAGAGAGATTTTTTTCACCTATTTTACTTATGTCTTTTGGAAGACAATGTATTTTGTCTCCTGGCAATGTAATAGATTTTTTGAGTCACAGAAGAGTGGGAGGATTTGCTAGTTCATTTCCTTAAAATAATTAAAACTAAAAAATTAATTGAAAGTCCTAGTGTCAGACAAGCAAAGAGTCATGCAGCTATAGCTACTATTCATTATGAAAAGATTAGCTGCTATGGTGATGCTAAAAGTATTGGGATATTAGTAGGAAAGTAGAGATATGTTCCTTAAAGCTAAAGGAAGTCTGGCTTTTCAGTCTGAGATTGTGACACAGGAGTTGTCAGTATTCTGTACATTATGAGGGATTTTTTTTTAATAGGAAATATTTGGCTTTTCATAGCTATGGCAAATCATCTTATCTGTGTCTAACTGTATCAATTTTATGCCTTGAGGACCTGCCAATTAGGTAGCCTGTGATATCAGGCTTCTGACAGTGTCATGCTTTGTCATGTTGGTTACAAAAAGCTGGAGTTTGTATTCCAGAAAGAAATATTTCTTACCTTACATTTTAATATGTAACCATAAATTTTAATGCAGAAATAGCTTTTCAAAGTTTTGGGTATATTTTCCTAACTTTTCTTACCTTGGTCTTTTCACCTCTCTGATAATCTAGAATACTGCAGTTTTTCATAATAACTTCCAAGAGCCCCTGGCTAATTGCAGAGCTAATTATGAAAGTACATGTAATTTCAAGGCTATATCATCCAGCTGAGTGAAAAACTAGTCTTATTTTAGGCTATTTAAAACTTAGGAGGGATAGCAGGAGTAAGTAGTAGCAGAAGAATCCAACCAATTTGGTTGAGTGTTCAGACCTGTACTTAAGTACTGTGATTCAAATAACTAATTTCATCGTATACATAATATCTGGGGGACTGGGGTCACAGTTTAAGTTTAGAAGGGGAGGGAGAAATCAAAACTGAACAAATAATGCTTAGTGAAGAACAGTATAAGAAAAAGTTTTATTTTGCATAAATGATTTGTATTTAAAAGAAAAATGTGGTTTTAGTTTTGATAATGCCTGACCAATGGGAATGTTTTTCAAATTACTGTGGAGTGGCCTAAATGCTGTAAATAATCCAATTGGCCAAGTCCCAGTACAGTGCCGATGAGAAAAGGATGTAGGAAATTCTGTTGTTTACACATGTGTCTGTTACACTGAGAAGAAAGAGGAGCCCAGCAAACTCAGAGGGTAAGGGGTCTTAAGCTTGTGGGTTTAATACTTAATTTCTAAAAATGTCTTCAGGGACAAAGTATGAGTTGCTATCATGCTGATGCTAAGGAGGAAAACTATCTGAAATGCCCAGAAAATGTACTGAAGATCAGAAAACAGTATCTGAAGTATGTGGCTAAGTTATATCTAGCTAGATTCTTCTCTTTTATGTTTTTTTTTTTGCTACTATCACGTAGTAATTCTTCTAACATCCCATTAAACATAACTTATTTTTCAAGGGTAGTAGAATGCTTACTTACCATAACCAGGTAAGTTTTTAAATCTAAGTGACAGTTTGTTAAAAATTATTTCTTAGTTTTGATTAGAAATTTGTATAAATGCAGAAATTTCACAGATTATACAGATTTACTGCTGAAAACCTTTTTAAAATTACTTTGTGAAATGCATATGTAATGGCATAAACTAGTAAAACTTTGGTACCTTTAAATGGGTGTGGTATTATGGACATGACTGTCATGAAAATATTGTTATGAGTTTGCAAAACTTCATACTGCATATTTTTGTTGGAAAGCACTGTTTTCACAGTGTTCCTATTTTCATAAGTTATGCAACTCAATAATGAGTTGTATAATCCTAACTTCCTTCAGAAAATAACTGAAGATGGGATAAGAAAAATGTGTTCTTAGCTGTTTGGTATAATTCTAATGCAATGAAACATATTTTTTTGATACTATGATTTGTTGACGCTGGACAAATATATTCAGTCCGTCATTATTTTAAGAGCAAGTATCAGAGATGGTGTGAGACACTGTGGATGATCCTTCAGCAATGAGGAACAAAGATCAAATACCAAGAGCAATGTTCATGAGTTTAATAAGCAGATATAGCATATAGTACTAATGGGGTTCCTACTGACTGTCCAGATAGCTGCATTTTGTTTGTATTAGTTCTCACTCATTCTTACAAACATTTTATGAAGCAGACTCTGCTATAAGTAATCATATAGCTAGACTAGTTTTTAGTTTAGACTTCCTGCATTGTTAGAGAAGTTACTTTTGTGTTTCTGAATGTAATGTTTTGCACAATATAATGAAGATAAATTAATTTCCAAAATATATTGGGTATCATTAATGGAACTAGTCATATCTCTTTCAGAGACATCTATAAAAAATTGAAATTGAAAAATGTGAAATTAGATGTCTGGGGGTATTTTTTTGTGTATTTGCATGTAGCCCAGCTTTGAATTGAGGCCACTCTTTCACCTTCAGTATAAAATACTAATGGTAACCTCAGATAAATCTGAAAAACAAATCATTTGAAAATGAATGTGCTAAAGGAGCTGTTAATGAACAGGCTTAAATTTACTTCAACACAGGAGGGGTAGATATTGAAACCATTTGAAGTGTACAGATTTCATATTAATGGAAACATAGATTCATAGAGAAGTTTGGGTTGGAAGGGACCTTAAAGATGATCTAGTTCCAATTCTACCACCATGGACAGGGAAGCCCCCCCAGTACAGCAGGTTCCTTAAGGCCCCATCCAACCTGACCTTGAACTCTTCTGGGGATAGGACATCCACAGCTTCTTGGGGACCCTGTTCCAATGGCTCACCTAATCTATTCACTCCTATTCCCTTTCTATGCAATTTCCCTTTCGATGTAATGATCTTTAATTGACTAGTTTATTATGAAAATGATCCTTCCTGAAAATCTTGATTCTCTGCTCATGCTAATTAAGTAATCTAGTTCTGACTTACACTGGGTCAAATAAGTTTGGGTTTTTTTGCCAAAATCATTTCTTGTTTAATGTTAATCACATTGCTGGAGGAATACCAGGGAGGTATTTTCATGGAATCTCCTATTAATTTTTTTTAATGCAATTTCAGTTGACCTGGATGTTTCTCCATAACTGTTTTAGGCATCCATTTTTGCTAAAAGGGTGCCAACTTCCCTTCTGCCACGCTGAGTAGTCACCAATTATTCAAATAATTTCTTCTCTTTTAGTGGAACTACATATTGGTCTACAGTGGGCACTGAGAGAATAGACATGCTTCTCTATGCATTTAAGTGACATCTAGGATACATCAGATGATATTTTGTGACTTATTTTATTTGACCACTCTAGTAACAATGGAATCCACGTTAAAGTCACAATGTGAATTATTCCTTTGTTCATTTCCCTCACGGATGATTTAGTGGAGTTGGGGTCATCATGGGATAATATCTTACGGCATTAAATCACACAAACATTAAATTACAGTCCTTGAGATATTGAAAGATGTGAGATGGTGTTAAAATACTGGATTGTTGAGGGAAAAGAAGAACAATTATATACAAATGTCCAAATAGCAACCTTTTTGTAAGGAACATTCTTAAAAAATTAGTTATAGAAGATACGGCTTCTAAAACTGTTCTGATAAAACCAAAAACACTTCCTCACAACAGAATTGTTAATTCTGTTACTATACTCTGATACTATATCAGAGTAGTTGAACCAGCCAAATACTCTGACCCAGAGAAAACAAAAAACTCATAAGTGTTCTTGTCTACTTATGTGGGTGGAAAAATCACTTGTTTCTAGACTCTGAGTGGCCAGCTGACCTGACCTGTAGCCCAATCTAAAAATGTGGTAAAAATCCCACAGATCTATTAAGTTGTGTTTGGGAGTAGTTGAGCCTCCTCAACTATATTCAATAAGAAGCTACAGTGGCTCCCACAAAGAGGCGAATTTGGCTTTTGAACATAAGTAAATGAATCATGAAATAGTAGAATGATAATATTATGAATAGCTGAGAAAGAAATTTAACCCTTGAGAATCGGACATGATACAATGGTCTTTTGTCCTAATCGTGTGCTATAATCTTATTTATAGTTTATCTGCAAATATTTTTGTTTCATATAGCTTAAATTGTTTCACTAATACCTTGCATGAAAATCACCAGCTGAATGAAACATTTTTGGTTTTCTTGTCTTCTTTGACTTTTAACTTACAGCTGGCTTTAATGCTTGTAAAGACTCTAAGACCAATTATGACTTACATACTCAAAGGCAGGTCTAAGCTTGTGGATGACATATACCTTGGGTATTATTTCCCTACATTTCTACAGTCTTTCCTCCTTCTGAAAAGTACAAAGGAAATCCATGCCAGATACTCCTCTGTGTCATGTTAAAGGGCAGCCTGTCAGTACCAGCAAGACAGTGCATGTGTGCTCTGGCTGAGCTCATATCCTGCAATAGCACACTGACAACTCAGATCGAGCTGACTCTTTTGGGATTCTTTATTGTGACTGACTACGGGTTCTCATGTAACCAAGCTGAATGGTGTAAGAAGATACCTACTTATCCTACTCGTTCCCAGGAAAGGGAATGACCCTTTTATAACTGCAGCTCATTTCAGTGTGGGTTAAAAAATGTTTGTCATGCTAAACACTCACTGAAACGCACTTACTCTGCTTTCTGTGTGAACAGAGGAGGAAGACTCACGCACTTGGTTATTTTTAGTCATAGCTGTGGAATTGCTGAAAAATAAACCAACCAAAAAAATAAACAAACAACCCCCCCCAAAAAAAATAAAAACAACAACAAAAAACCAGATACCATTATAATGTGATTAAGAGCAAATTTCATTGTGCCTGCAGAGCAAGATGCCTATAGGTGTTTCTGTAAATCACAGGAAGAGTTCACTTGTATCTTTAGCTATAAACATTAAAAAAGATAGTTTCAGTGTAGTGGACTAGTATTAACTAATATGAACCCTATTCTTCTGAAACAACTACCTGTTTGAAGTTTGAATAACAGATTACTAAATCTAAAGAGATATTGTTCTAAAGAAATCTCTCTATGCTATTCAGAAGATACCTATTAGACCAGACGTTTAACTGATATGAGTTGTTTTGTATAAATTAGTCATTGCCTTATTTAAAATACACTCTGAATCTGTTCTCAATTGAAGTTATTATTAATATTCTGATTCATAACCTGTTTTTCCTAATAATAATTCAGACAATATATTCCATAGAGATTACAGATACATAGAATCACTGAGATTAGATTAGAATTTAGGGGACTTGGCTACTTGTTTAACTCAGAAGTTTACACTAAGTTCTGTAAACTTGTTTGTAAGTTTTTTACTCTGACAGGATGTAAAACTTAGAGAGTTCATACTTACCCTAACTAGGATATATATTTGCCTCTTTTTTTCATTGATCATATCCTAATAAAAAATGCTAATCAAAGGCGAGCTAGCCAAACAAGCTGTCTCAAAAGCCACAGCTACCAAATTTAGTTGGGTTATGACTGATTGGTTTAGCTTCTTCTTAGTTCTTTTTGAGATTGGCTGGGAAAGTTGTTGGTGTCACACACAGTCCCTTCCCTCCCTGCATAATCAGATTATACTATATGTTTTTTCAAGTGTAGTGGCTGAGGAATGAGTATCAACACTACAGACTTGAATGTATAAAAAATATAGGTGAAATGTTATGAAAGTTTGCAATCAAACAAAACATTCTTGGGGAAATGAAGTTACTGTAAATTATCTTTAAAGCAGTACTTCAGAGCTTCTTTTGGCTTTATGAGGTAGTAAATGACAACATCTCTATGTACAAATATTTATTTTACCCATATTTAACCCTAAGGATTTGAATACAACTTCAAAGATGTGAAGAAACATCAGCTTGTTGCTGTAAAAGGCTTTGAAAGATAGTGCAATGATATGTAATCACTTGTATTACCCAGTAGGCCTAAATCAGGGTCAGTATATAATTCTGGTTCTCATCTGAAGAAATAGTCTCCAAACTGTTTATAGTTTACTAAAATTGGCAGCCAAAAAAAAAAAAACTAAAAAAAAGCCCCAAAAACAAACAAAAAACAAGAAAGTGAAAGAAAGAGTAACATTTGTTTAGTCTTTACATTTATAGTAATCTGTGACTACCTTCCAAGTTGTCTTTGTTATGAATGCATATGTTTATAGTATATGTATATAGTAGGTATAGTGTGTATATAGTCTGTATAATGTTATACAAGATATATTGTATGCATGTGTTAAAAAGCAATTGAAATGGTGAATAGGATTTTACTTTCAATGCTTATTTAGACATGGAGAGAAAATGGTAAAAGGAAAAAAGGAAAAGCTGTACATAAGACCACAGCAAAGTAAATCAGATTCTTTTTTTGGTGCATCCTTTTTCAGAGAGAATTACAGAATTTAATTTTGAGCAAGCTATAAGACCACACCCAAACCCTTCCCCCCAACAGCAACAATAATGTAAAATATGCTGTGAAAGAAAACTTGTCCTAAATTACTGCTTTTAATTATTGACACCTTTTGTCTTAGTGTAACTTAATAGAAAAAACTCACTTTACCTAGGCATGTTTTTATTCTGTGGAAGGAAATAATCAATCACTCAGTTTTTAAAAGCTTTGAGCCATGACAGCTATACCAGTCCTGTGGTTAAATTCTCCTATTGACATGGAAAGTTTCACGATATTTTACAAAAGCAACTCACACATTGAGAGAAATATATAATACCTCATGGTTAGATGAACCATGGTATAGGTAATCATTTCAATAAAAGCATCAGTACAAATGTAAAATTTTGTGAAACTTCATGAAGAAGTAAATGTTTCCTGCAAGAGACTTATTGTTCCTGTCACCAGCGTATTTTTTCTGGATTGTTTCCACCTGTGCTTAGAACTGACCTTCTGCCTGGGAAGTATCTGGGAATGCTTGATTATCTCGCTCACCCCTTTCCTTCACACACTGTATTCTCATATTTACAGTTTCTGTTGGCAGAATAGATTTGAGGGGTAAAGCCTTTTTTCTTCTTTTTCCACGTTCCTTACAGCTAGTTCCTGACAACAGTGCAGAATTGCTGCTTTTAAGGCAGTTCAGTGTTGTCACAAAAGGGGCTTTTTTTCTTGTGGCTCTTCCCTACAGACATGGTGTTTTGTGACCCATTTGGCTAGAAGTTGCATATTCTGAGATTCACAATTTGTGATCTTAATTTTGTCTCATTTCCTGGATGTTGTGGCAACATTGTTAAAACCGGGAGAAACAGGCTTCTCAGAAATTACACTGCTCAGAGAATCATGATAGGGGGGACCTTTGAGATCATCCCCATTGTTCAGAGCATCATAGTAGGAGTTCTACATGGCATGCCTTTGTTTCACAAGAATTCCTGCCACACTGGAGTTTTTATTTTCTCTAAAATGAGTGGGATGACTTAAATCTAGAATTTTAAATATTATTTCAAAGGTTTGAAATAGGTTATGGAGGATAGCAAATGAGGACAAACTGGCAACATGACTAGAGTGGCCAACATAAGGACCACTTAGGGCTACCTCATTTTTTTGTTTGATTTTTGGGGTTTTTTTAAGATATAAATTATGTATATGCTATTTTACTCTACATGCCTTCATGTGAATTATTAAAACCTTCAGGAGAAGCAAACTACTATTAATAATAGAAAGGATTCCTCCTCTGGAGTCAGAGAATTTTGGTTATCACAATGGGTACTGGAATATCAAGAAGCATTATGCTTAATCCTGTTGCACAGTGTAAAATGCTTCTTCAGCATTATGGTGATCACTTTAGTTTCCTTTGGTTTTTGGATTGTCTACTAAAATAGAAAAAAATTAAGGCGTTTCTGAGTCCTTTCACTTACTGCTTCCTCTGTGGTATATTGTCTTTCAGTCACTATCTTTACTGCTCATCCTTTACCTCTTTTGGGAATTAAGCTACACATGGACAACTAATATAATGATGCACTTTCTGGGGTTACTGCAGAAACACTTTGTGTGTCACAATGTTTTGTATTGTAGTAAAATGCAATTTCCCCTGCAGAACTACCATTTTCCTGAAGTTATTTTCTAGTTTTTAACTTTTTAGGCCTGATAGAGTAGATGGCAAACTTTATTTATGGCATTTTTAATAGAAGGCCAAGTTGAAACTTGGGTGTCTGGTTTTGCCTTCCCTCTCTGTCATAGTATTCCATCTCATGATCTAGTGTTGATAACTCAGAAGTGAGATCAGACTCCAGTTTTACATAGATTTTACTATCAGGGGCTCACTTACGTTTGGTCCTACACCTTTTCTGCCTCTGGAGTTTTTTAGTGTCTCCTGAGATTAAATTTATTCTTTTTTATTTTTTTTTTCCAAGGCAAAAGTGTCTGTACCGTAAAGAAACAATGAGAAAAATAGTGATATTCTGAGTTTCTAAGATTATAAATTTTAAATTTGGTCAGACTTATAAGAAGTGTGGAACACTACTTATCACTTCTCTCTTTACTATTTCCTCTCAAACCTCTCAAATAGTTTGGGTTTATGTTTTTAGGTTTTTTGGGTTTTGGGTGTTTTTCTGTTTGTTTTTTTTTTTTTTTTTTTTTTTGTTTGTTTCTTTTTTTTTTTTTTGGTGAAGCATTTGAATCTTTATCTTCTTTAGGAACCTTGACAATTAAAGAACTTGGAAACACGTTATAGAGGTTGCATAATTTTAGTCTTCTGTATTAGGACATTAATGAATTGACACTGTGATTTCATTTTATCTCAAAGAGACACTTAACACATCGTACTATCCAAATTGATGTCTTAAGAAGAAACATTTTTTTTCAGACATTTTTAAGATTTCCTAATTGGACAAAAAAGCACAAAACAACAACTACAACACCTCTCTGAAACAAAATCTAACAAACCCCAAAACACTTCTCTTTGTGAAGTTAAAAACATAACTTTATACTTTTTCATTTTTATAGCAGAACTGCTTTCAGTTATTGGACATGAGAAGGAAATAAAACAGGTTTTGGAGATAAATTAGATCTTTATTGACATTTTTATGTTAAAAAGAAACTAGAGAAGCATGACTAGAGGGAAAAATTATCACATAGCTCCTGATAGGAAGTAAACAATTAACATTATTTGTCTCTTCAGGACATTCTTTGGCTGATTTTTAGTTTTGACATGTGTAAGGAATACAATTTTTGGAAACAACATAGCTTAAAATATACCATATGGTTTAATATCGTTAATATTTTTCATAGCTGATGAAAAAAAAATCATCTTTGGCTGTGCATTAAAAAGTCTTGAAAGCACTGTCTTTTAATTTTCAAGAAGTAGGATAATCTTTATATGATGTCATAGTCTGTTTGGATCTCTGAAATTTGCAGCACCACGTACTTTGTAAATTAAACTTTATTTTATGAGCTTATGAGCTCATTAAGCAAAACAAACCATAAGAAAAATATCTTCTGCCTGAAACACCACCAGAGTATAAAGATATCAAACAATGGTGGAATCATCTTTGTGCAGACTAGTCAAACACATGAACTCACTAATTCATTATTTCACAAATTCACAAGCTGTCTTATTTACAAGTTCTCTAAATCATATTTTTTCTGTGAATAAACTAGTTACCAATGCCAGTCTCATTCTTTCTCCTCTGTTGAGGAGTGAATGACCCCCATACCACACTGAAAAGTGCAAAGGCTCATCAGTCAGCCTGCTGTTGGAGCTTCTACAAAAATGTTGGGGATAAGCTTAGGCATTTACACTTTCCAGCTCAGAAGTTTGGTCTGTAGCACTTCCATGAGTTAGTGCAACCTGAAGAAACTGCCAGGTGGTTGCTTTTTGAAAATGCAGAAGTTGTTGGCTGCAGGTAATATCAGCCCTTATCTCTTTCTATCCACTGGGTTCTATGTACAGACTGCTCTCCCATTGACCACTCACATTGGCACTGTTCCCAGCATATGTCAGACTCTATTGACTATTGTCATATTTTTACTTTTCTTTCCTCTTAGAGTTTTCCAAGTCATTCTAGTTATCTTAGCTTCAGTGCCTTGTAATATTTAGAAATTTATTTGGTAGGATTTTGGTATCGATTTACTTCAGTTCTTATAACAATTTCACCCAATAGATTTTGAATAATATTTCTTTAACCTCCATGTTCTTTTGGCCAATGGCTTTGTAGCTGTCATCATAGAGATGGTCACTGTAATCAGTAAGGTTTTCATTCCATGCAGGAGTGTATACATTGCTTATGTTCAATGTATGTTCATTGTGATTACTTTTAGAGCCATAATCATAGGCTCTTGCACATAATGCAACTGCATTAAGTGAAGGGCACTTTTACAAAGTAGTCTGGATTGTTTTTAAGATACACAGCCATGAGCAATGTTAACTTTATTTTGTCCATTTACATTGATTTGCACAGTGATTATTAGGGGTGTTTATTAAATAATTTCTGTGTATTTTCTCATTGTGTACATATGATGTAAGTATTCTGGGCCACTAGTGTATGATTAGTTTCCTTACATGCCTGTAGTGCCCCTTTCACTCTGTTGTTGTCACAGCCATGTACAGCTTTATGTTCAGTGTTGACTACATGTAGGTAATTTCAGATTAATTATAGATCTTAGTGTAGCATTATCACCCACTGTCAATACATGTCCTTGTGATGTTGCAGATGGTATTCCTTCTGTAACTAGTTTAAAAGTGGGTTGTCATGGATCTGACAATATCTGAGTTGTTCCAAAATGCAGGATGTGTTGTAGATAAGTTCTGGGTATATTTTCCAATTATCAGTGTTGCCATGGTGATGCAAGAGGGTCACACTTCCTGCAAGAGAAGACACTCAGGTCGTGGACATAATCCAAACCTCAGTTGTTTTTAACTTGTTCCCTTTTTCATTGTAAAAGAAGAGGCACACGGATAACTCTTGAGTTGTATGTTTAACTGCAACCTGATTATATCGATTTCAGAAGGGTTTTATTTCTGTTTGAACAGGATTTGGGGCAGCTACTGATATGAATTCCTTATCTGTGGTTCTTCTTGTGGGAGTTTGTCACTTGTGTAGCCAACTTACAAGTTCTCACAGGTATGATTCCCACACGGTATTAATAGATCCACTTTTGAGTATGTGCTGGTTTAGTAGTTTATTCCATCGATTTACTGTCCCGCTGTTTTGAGGATGAGGCAGTAGCTGGAAAATCCATTGTACAAGATTTGAACTAAACCAAGCTTGTCCTACTTTATTCTTAAAGTGTTATCGATGCTAAGATTATATTTCTCTGGATAAGGGAGAAGTAGCAAACCAGTGACATAAAACAGTTGTGAGACCAGTGATAGCTTAGGCAGGGAGTATATTCTGACCACCACTATTTCTGCTCCTGTAAGGATTTCTTTCCACCCTCCAGGTGTTTGTGTTAATGCACATGAGAAGTTTCCCAGATTACTTACCTTCCATGAAGTTGGTAGAATGTTGGACATGTGCTGTATCATTGTTTTTAAAAAACGACACAAATATACAATTTGTTTCACCAGAACTTTTGCCACTCATCTTTTTTGACATCCTCACTTACTGCCTGTTGAAATAAATCCTATGTCCCTGTATGTCAAAGCCACTCTTGTAACCAGATACTTGTTCAGTTTTGTGCTATATTTTTTTAACCAAATGGTCGGCCTCCTGGCTGCGTGTTGCCAAGATTTTTAGGGTTTTCGTAACTAGATACAATTTTTTATGGATATGTTTTGGTCTGAGCTATACCATGATTCACTTTCTATTGTGATGGTTTTTTCACCATACATCTCAATCATTTACTTGGCTATATTTTTCCATCTAGCCACTGGGTGGGATCTCTAAGGGTTAATAATTAAAACCAACTTTACAACAGGAATAGACACATAAAATTTTATCTCTTCTTGAGTCAATAGCTTGATAGTTAGCAGCCCTCAGTAAACGGCCATGTTTTCAATGAGTGAGTTAAATCAGTTCCCATATTCTTCCCATAATGGCCACATCACCCCTGCCCGTTTCCTTAAAACCTTCTCTCTTTGTCAGAGTTTGTTGATGGGTGAACTGCAGCAATAAAGTTCTGACTTTCCAGTAACTTACAGAAGAACACATTCAGTTTTATGATTCATTTTGTCCCTTTAAATTTATAGATTAGACAAAAGAAAATTAACTGGTTTAATCTAAAGCAGACATTTTCTTTAAAGACAGAATACCTTAAAAAAAGTTTGGCTGAGGTCTTAATAATTAAGAGACATGTGATTAAGGATTAAATCATGCAGTTAGTAAAAGCATGTTGAAATTCCATCCTCAAGCACTTCCCTAGCTACTGAACTGACTGAGAAAGCTGAGTTCAGTAAGCAGGTATTAACATGAGGAAAGTGCAATAATCCTTTTCTCTCCTTGTTCTTTTGTTAATGATGCCACCAAGGGTGAATACACTGCTGTTTACCTAAAACAGTAGGTTGCAAAAATAAATCAAGAGCTCTTTCTTACTGGTGGTCAGGATCATTAGATAAATAGGAAAGGTTGCAATATAATTAAATATGCTTGAGACCTATGTTCCTTGCACTGTTCACCAAATGTCTGTGTCTTTTTTTCCTCTGAGAACTATCATCACTCCGTTCTCACTCTATCATCACACCTCACTCACATGACACAATGAATGTTGCTTCATATACTTTGTTCATACTTATTTTAAATTATTCCATTAAGAAAAACAACTTTTAAAGGGATATTGCGTTCCTTCTAATCACTCATCTGTTACAAGTTGAACTATCAGAAGGCTTCACTGATCAGAAAACCCCCATTTTTATACAATTCTCTAAGTTTATTTTATCTTTCCATCCAATTACCTTTTTAAAAGTAATTATGTAAACTGGGCTACATATCCTGTGCTAGCTAGTCTGTTGCTGCAAACTCAAGTAGTGACTTTAAGATTAGCTCCACACAGTATTTTTTGTCGATTTTAGACTTGTGATATTGCTGATGTTAGATCTGTGTCTAACGACATTAACATAGACCTTTCTTCTTTGAATTATCTTCAACATAAAAGTTAAAAATTATTCTTGTTCCCTCTGGAACATTTATAAATACTTTATAGATGAGAGTTTCCAGAGTTCAATGTAGATATATGCTGTTTCTTATGGGGTGGTCATATACCAGAGAAGAGAATTACTATTTTTTTTAAATACCACTATAACTATAGAGACAATTAAAGATTGAGTATAAACAGATTCAATAGCACAACAGTCTTCAGTTGGACTGTTTGACTTGTTTTTATTATCATTTCATCAGTGCATTATTTTTGAGAACATGAAAGAATAAGTTGATATGAATTAAAAATAAAATGGGTCCATCCTAATCATTCCTCTGAACTGTGAGATTTTTGACAGTTTCAGAACTTTTACAACAAACAACAATTTTTTTCTAATTTTTAAATCTTTGCTTCCTTTCAAACTAATATTTTAGTCCACTTCTTTTGAAATAGATGCAAGCACAAATCTTCATAATTCATGCTTCTAATAAAATTCCTGTTACCTGTTTCGCTTCTGCAGCAAATATTTCTATTATTTTTTGTTGTTATCTTGAGTCAGCCAGCCAGTGAAATGGATTGTTGAGATCTGTCTCTTTTAATGAAAAAATTATATTTTATTCTACCTCTTGCCATCTTATAGAGGGTATCTAAAAAACCTGTTTTGATTAGATTTTCTGTAAAGGACATAGGCAAGTCAATACAAATAGAAACACCTCCTTCTCTTTACCATAATGGAGTGAGACGGCACTTCTGTTTTCTAGAGGAGGAATGACTTTTTTTAATTCTTAATTTTTTTGAATTTTAGATACAGGGTTGGTATCATCTATTCATGCTGAAATGTGCAGGCAGCATTCAGCCTATCATAAAATGATTAGAAGCTGAAGAGAACACCAGCTTGCTGTACAAGCCTACTTCAATTATTACATCTGTAAGTTTGATCTGACTGGCAGTGCCCCAGCCTCAAGAACACTTGAGCCATCACAGTGGAAGGGAGCAAGAATTCATAACCAGTGTTTCCTTTTTAGCATCCTGTGACCTTAACATTTCTCCAGCTTTGTAATGTCAAAAAAGTCGCCTCAAACCTGTAATGAAACATCAGCAACAGGCTATTCTGCTTCATTAATAACTCAAGTCTTTCAGATTTTCAGTCAAAGAAAAATATTACCATTCCTAATTCTCCGTCTTTTAAGATTTGTAAACTGTGCATCCCCAAGTTCTCCCTTCTTTTAATGAATATGCAAAGAAGCTAGCAAAATCCACTGAAAAAAACTACTGATTATGAAAAGTGTAATAAAAATTTCTGTAGATAACTCCTAGTTTGGGGCAGAAAAAAAAATGTAAGAAAAAGTTATTGTACTTTTTAAAAATCCAAAAGTTTCAACTGTTTCATTATGTATTTATTGCATTATGTAATACATTATATATATATATTATTATGTATCTAAAATTTACTGTGGTTTTCTTTGGTTATTTTTTTAATTAAAGCTTTAGGAAACAAAGCAATTACCACAACCCAGAAGTTAAATTAACAATGGACTGCAAGAGTTTAATATTTAGTTGCTTTGGATCTACTGGGCCTCATACCGGTTTGTGGATGGCAAAACCTTTGTATTTTGGATAAGGCTTATTCAAATTAAATTGCTGGAAGTAGGTCAAGAAACGAGAAAGACTCAACCTTGATGAAGCTTTGGAAGCAGCTCTGCAGCATCTGTGTCACAGTGTTGTTGTGGGCTTGATGGTACTACACCAGGCAGTGATAATGAAGGGAGCTGGGAGTCCTTCATTGTCCCTTTCCTCCTCTCATATCCGTACTCCACTACAACAGTTCTCCATAAGCTTGTAACAAATGGCAAATAAATGTCCTGAAAATCATGGAAAAGTTGAAAACAGCTGGAAAACTGGAACAAAACCTGCAAAAATCTCTATTCAGTTGAAATGAGACATAACTGAATCATACTGCCAAAACGATCTACTCTTCAGTGTTTTGTAAGCAGCATTGGCCTTCTGCATTTCAAATGCAGGTGTTGGCATTAATTGCTGAAGCATAAACATGTTTTTTACAAATGGATATCACAATATAAAAGCAATTTCTTTTTCACTTCTAACAACTGAGTCTTCTTTTGATGTAGCAAGGTTTTTAAGTTTGTTTATTTGTCCGAATTCTTTTTGTTTGGTTGCTCTGGTTTGTTTTTAACATAATCAAGAGGAAAAAAAACTAAGGAGATATAAGTGGCTAGTCTGTACAGACTGTCCACATCAGCATTTTCTCTGCACTGGGGTTGAGAAGCAATTTCTGAGAAACTGTTTTCTTCTGGGCCAAATAAGTAATAAATAATCAAAAGATAAATAATGAAAAAGAATGCAGCATGATTTACTAGCTGAGTCATACCACTACGAGGTAGGCTGTACAGTACAGTAGGATAGTGCTATACTTTCAAGGAAATGAGAATATACTACCTGGAAATCTTCTGGAATGCAGACAGCAAAATAAAGCCCCCTATAAAAAGTGCTTCATTTTTCTCTTGATAAAAAGGAAATCCAAAGGTCACAGGGATTTTGAAAATATTTCTTTTTCTTAGGTATGCATATTATAAGGCAAGTTTTGCCTAGTATGAAACTCCACAGTGAGGTAAAGAGGGTAAGTGCTTTGTGATTGTAGTTCTAGACAAATAACTTCCTCTAACTAGATATTTAAAATATATATTCATTCAATTCAAACTTGTCTTGAAGGAAGAAAGCTTTTGTCTGTTTTCTTTAGATTCAAACACTTTTGAGAGCACTATGATTATTTAATGACTTCCTTTGCAAACAAATTGTAGCCAAGTAATAAGTATGTCTGTTTATGCTGTACTCAAAAAGTATTAAATAGAAGATATTTGAATAGGTATTTCTTGTTGATAAAGCACATTTTTAAAACATGAGCAGCATCATTAATTCACTATTACAGCAGTAAAAACCCTAACTGTTGAAGGTTATTAATATGTTGTAATTAATTAAAAGCTAAATTATTGTCTGTCTTTGTCTTTTTTAGGAGTGAAATCAAAACGTGAATTTAGACTCCATTCAGAAACAAATGGAAGAGATAGAAGTTTTTGGGACCCAACCAACACAGCCTGATAAATTAGATAGATGTTGGCAGCCAGGTGACCATCTGTGTCATTCAAATCTTCCATCTCAAAATTTCTACTCAAAGTCACCTCATTATGCACATATGCATACATGTTACAGCAGTGATTGGGAAATTTTTGAAGCAGTAAAAATTCAGGAACTGGAGGAAGTCAAAGCCAGAGCTGCCCAAATGGAGAAGACAATGCGCTGGTGGTCCGATTGCACGGCTAATTGGAGGGAGAAATGGAGCAAAGTTAGAGGAGAAAGAAATAAGGCACGAGAGGAAGCAAGACAACTGAGAATCAAATTAGATAGTGTCATAAAAGAACTAAGTGTGCTTAAAAAAATAAATCAGGATTTAGTAAGTGAGAAGGAAAATGTAGAAAATGGAACTGCTTGGAAAACAGAATGCTGTTGCTCAGAAATATCCTGTATTGAAAAAGACCAAAACATGTTAATGTTTCTGGAACCAGAACCTCCGAAAGACCTAAACAAAATCATCAAAATTCCTGAGGCAGAAGAGACAAAGAAGGTAAAGAATAGGAATTATTTTCTGTGGTTCATTAAGAAGTGGCAAAGTATGTATGTGTATGTAGAAATGGGCTTTTTCAGGAATTTTGACCAAAATGCTGCCTGATCCATTCACTAGCAAAACCTTTCAGCCCCCTGACCCCCCTCATCTAAATATTTCTAATACAGAAAAATACAGAAAACAATTCATACCCTTGCATTACGACTAGACATTTAAGAAACAGAGGCAGACTGTTATATCCAGTAATTTACAATATTGTTTTGACTCTTTCTCATGTTTTATGGTAACAGGTTACCTCTCTTATCATCTGAATTAACTATGTTTTTTATACTTACATTCTATCTCTCCTCCAAAAAATCAAATTAGGTTCTTGGCTTCTAAAATAAAATCATTTAATTCTCCCTGAACTTTGAAAGCATAGGAAGAGGTAAGGCACTTCTTTTGCAAATTTGCAAGGCTTTTTGTTTGAAAAGGAGAGCAATTAAGTCGTGGTATAGAATTAAAAATTCGAGTATAAGCATTGTTTAAACAGCTCCTAGCTCTAAACAAAAGATCTAGTTATATTCACCAAAAACTAGAGTATTTGTTCATGTTTAACTACCCTTAATTCTGTGCCTTGGAATGCACTATATAGCCTTCATAGCACCATGTAAACACTTTGTTTTCTGATAGATGGCAGTCATTATAGATATAGGCAATTTTTTTCATACATTGCAGGAAAATGTTTTTCCCTGCATTGTTGAAAGTAGGAACATTTTTACTTCAATTCAAGGGAAATTGCCAAGGTCTTAGATCTTCATGTATTCTACTTGGAAATTTTACTCTCTAATGCATATTAACTATATTATATTTCTGTGAAATCTGAAGGAAAAAAAAAGACTTATGTTAGTAGCAAGAATAAATTTTGCCAAAAAAGGCATGCCTTTCATATTTTCAGGCAGACAAATGTGCCATTGGAAGGAAATACCACAAAATATCCTTTAACTATTTTTCCTTAGTATAAAATATTTTCTGCTTGAAAACTGAAACTTTATATGTCAATGGGAAACATTCTTATCTTTTCAGTGGTTTCTACTATTTTCTGATGTAAATTTTGAGCATTCTTCAAAAACCTCAAAAGAACAGTGATGTGAAAGAGGATTGTCAGTAAACTGATAAAATGAGATTAGTTTTGAAACAAAATTCCTCAGATATGGTAAAGCAAATACATTTCTAAGGGAAACTTGTTTATAAGTGGCATTCAGTTTTCCTCAAAAATGTTATTTTACTTTTTTTCCTATTTTGATATTAGTTTTTCTTATGTTTTGTATGCAAAACATCTATCTTCAAAATAGATACTTATATACTTTGTTCATTATGAAAAACTTGTGTAAGCCTGCTTCAACACACTTTACATAAAAAGTTTGAGAGTTCATAATGTAGAGTTTCTCAATACATTATTTGTATGGATAAATTGCATTGCTGGTTTTATGAGTTCCAGGATTCTGTCTTCACCGGAGTTACAGCCAACAAAAGAGAAATATAATAATATACTAAAGCATATATTTCCTTAGTAAAGACATATTGGAAATATTTTGGATATGAAGCTTGTCATAACAGAAGCTGTGAAATATCACAAAATGACAGTTATTCAAATATACTGACATTTTTGCACCTTCTACCCATATACAGTCCAACTGTCTAAGATGTTACCTATTTCCTTTTTTTTCTCCTATGTTCCTTAAATGTCTAGAAGAGCCTCGGTGGAACTGTGTTAGACTTGTTCCTTCATTTACTCAGGTGTCATATTTTTGTTTTCTCAGGATGTAAACAAAGGCCAAAGTGACGACAATAAAAAATTCACCCCAAAGCCTCCTGAATTCTTCACCAATGGAATTCCAAGCATCTATTTGGAGGAACCTAAAATAAGTTTGGGCACTACAGCTAGGACAACAGAGAATGATTTAATGCATGTATCAGTCTTAAATTTGCATTTGGCTGAGATGAGAAAATTCTTACAGAAGGAAAGAGAGTAAGTGCAAAATATATCCTACTTGTAGAATTCTCATAGAGGGCTTGAAGGCAGCTTCTAAGATAGATATGGTAATGTTTACATTTATAGCTCATATATTCCAAGCTTTATTCATTGCTATTTGAAAGGCTTTAATAAGAATTTAGAGAAACAATTCAACATAGAGTGTTTGTTGTTTTCTTTGGCTTGTCTGTCATTTAAATAAGAGGTGTTCCATGCTAATATGTACTTATTAGCAATTTGCAATGCAGTGATATCTAATATATGTTATACCTAGTTATTGAAGTGCTTTGTGCATAATAACAAATTTTCATAAACTCTACCAGCAGACTTTGAAAGAGGCCAACTGCAGAATGACAAAGGCTGTTTTTAATTGAAAATATATGAATCAGCTGCAAAATGCTGTTAATCGTAACCTCTTCACTTCTAGCAAAGTCTGTGATAAAAACCAGTAACAAAGAGGGAGTAATACATTTATTGTACACTTATGTAACATATCAAATTTGTCGCACATAAATACTAAATGTATATTTTGGTGGCCTAAAATAAGTTTTATGTTGTATAAATGGTCAATATTGAGAAAGATTGAATCTCAATAGAAAGGCTTTTTGAGGAAACATGCAGCATGTGATGTATGGTGACGTAGTAGCAGACTTCAGGCTGTAATTACAGGTGACAGTAATTTCAAAATCAGTTGAAATTAATTAGAAAATTAAAAGGAAGAAAATTCCCTATCTATTGCAAATATATTCAACACTTTCAGTTCAGAAATGTAATGATAAAATGTGCTGAAGAATTTCCTTCCTGTCAGTTTATTTCACATTTCTTGCCAGTCAGTTTATTTCATATTTGTTGTGTACAAATCTGAGGTAAAAAATCCTTTCAATTCCTAACTAGGATTTGATGTGCTTTGTTATATGAATTAGATAGTTTTAGAAAGCATACAATGATTCTCTAGTTGAGTCATATAGCAGAAGATGGTCATGCTCTCTTTCCTTAAAAAGTATTTAGTTTTTCTGTGGCAGCATATATGTATGCGAGTTAGGAGACTGATGCCTCACATACCCCTTTTCCTGGGGTTGAAATATTTAGGGGCCTAGGTACTTCATCAGCAATCACAGTATGCATACATATATAATAATTTTCTTTTAGAAAATTGAAAATTTTTCAACTCACTTTTAGTCACTTAGGCAAAACTTTAATAAGTTTTGGTTTGTCTTTTTGTTTGCATGCCTCTCTAACCAATTTTTAGCTGTACTTCACAGGGACAGATTTTTCCATTTATGCTTAGATATATACTGACTGTGGTATTAGGCAATAAATTTACTGGCACATGGTAAGAATTGGGGCACATCTATAACATGCAACATGTGGCAATGCCAACCTGAGGCAGCAAAAATCTTCACAGGGCAGTGATTTACACATAACAGTGGGGATTGGTATAGCAGCTCCCTCTCCAGGAGGGCAACATTTCCTGCACGCAGAGATGTAATGTAAGCAGAATATATGCAGCATCTAAGTATGAAGCAACTATATTTGGCAGTGCAGACAGCAAATAGGAATAATATTACTAGGATAAGTATTATCATAGTCACCAGTCTCTTGAGATAGCTGATGAATCTTTGTTGGGCAGGCTGTCACCTGCTATCTCAGAAAGAGTTGGTCTCCACCACTTAGTAGAATTGGCTGATTTTGCCAAATTTCCAACTCTAGATTTCCAGGTTTCTGCCTAAGGTTTTATTCTTGCCCATGTCAGTGTTTTTACCCCTGTATTCTGGATTTGCTAGTCATGACTATCTCAACAATCTCACCCCTGTTTGCATTTTTACTCTCCTTATCTTATGTGGCTCTAGCTTAAGTATTTTCTCACAGCTTCTTTTTCACAACTTAGCAATTTTCTCAGTGAACTCAAGCCAAGGACATGCAGCTGTGCTGCATCAAAAGCAAACAGATCATAGACAGCTTGAACCTCAATGCCAAAGGTTACTTTAGCAGTCAGTATGATCTTACTCATGCAGCAGAGGACTTCTCAGCAATTTTCTGGTTTACATGCAGCACTCTGAACTCTGACTGCATTTTTTCTAGAGTCAAGTTAGCTTATGCAAATCCAGTGTTTGAACTTCCCCCTAATTGAATTACCTAATAGTTACCTAACTAGTAAACTTGTTGGTTTCCTAACTAATCTCTCCATAAGATGTTTTGCTTCTTCACCCTGAGAAGACTTCTTATTGCATTCAGCTTAGAGCCATCATCAGTAATGTTGACATAGCCTTATGCACACAGGTCAGGCTTTGCAAAGAACAAAAAGAGAAAGCTTAAAAAAATACTAAAAATAAAGAGATGAAAATCTATGTTTTGACGTTCAGAAAATATCAGGCTTGGATTTGTAATGTAAAATTACACACCAGCACCCTTTACTAGGTACTAATAGCTCATATTAATTACACATTTGAGGTCCCATTATCATGAATGGAAATTGCAAACCTTATGAGTGGGTCACCATTTTGCAAAATCTTTTGTCATCTTTTGGATCAGTGTTCTCATCTAAATGTCTTCTAGTTTTAAGACTGTGATTTGTTCTATTTTGAACTTAAAAGTGTTCATTTCCTCTAAAACCAAAAGCCCACAAGCTGGTCCCAAGATGGTTAATAATATCAAAGAGGAACTGCTTAACACCGGCTGGGTAGGGTAGACAGTGGATACAAAAGGCTCTGCCTGAACAACAAGAAATCCGTTTTTTTCCTGCGAGGATCACTGAACACTGGAACTTGTTTACCAGAAAAGTTGCTGAATCTACATCCTTGAGGCGTTCAAAAGCCATCTGGACATGGTCCTGAGCAATCAGTTCTAGGCAACTCTGCTTGGGCGTGGGGTTTGCAGCAGATGACCTCCTCAGGGTCCCTCTCAACCTCAACCATTCTGTGATTTAATTAGATAATGAGTTAAAATGTCTCTCTACAAGATCCATGAAAAATGCTCTGAACTTGATTCTTTTACCTAGTAATAAGTTGCTTCTGATTCTGTTGTATTCTTTCTTCTGCTCTTTGTTTTCTATATTTAAATAGTAAACGTTATGTAATCAGAATAATTTCTTTCAGTTAGTGGTATCAGAAGGAGCTGATCTCCCTTAAGAAGTACTGTAACACGAAAAACATAGTGTCTTCTAAATAAACAACACATACTGTACATTTCTCTTTTACTTTTCAGATTAGACCATTTCTGAGGACTTTCACTGCATTCAGTATGGTCAATAGACTATTACTCAAAGTACTGGAATGTAATCTTTTGTGTATTCACTTTCTACTGTATTAAATGCCCCACTAATAATTCTCTTAGTTCCCCAATAAAGTCATGATATCATTCCAACAAAATATCCCATTACTTTGAAAGAAAAACCGTTGAGCTGAAATGCATCTTGCTCCTCTTTGCTTTGTGAATAATGGTGTTTATTTTATTACTGTAATGTTATGGGAATTTTAGGTGTTTGCTAAGTTAAGCTGTGCTATATGCTACGTCTAGACAGAAAAAGGAGATCCCTGATTCAAGAACATTAGTTTTAGATATAAAAGAAGAGAGAAGACGATATTTCACTATAGTGGATTGCTTCATTACTGTAGCTGACATTGTTTCCAGGACCTGATTCAGTCCAGTGGCATCTCTTGTTATCTCTGTGCAAGCCTTCAGTCTGCTGCGTAGAAATGCCCCAGACAAATTCCATCAATACATTTTGCTTTAAATCAAATTTATTTAATACAACTTATTTAAACCAAATATTCTCAAAATATAGTTCTAGTAAGCCCATCAATAACATCTTTGTTAAAAAGGTTGTAAAATTCTGTTAGCCTCCATTAAAATAGAAAATAACTACTGTAGCACACAACAGTTTCTTTAATTGCCAGTATTAGAATTTTCTTGTCAACTATTTCATGTTTTTCTCATTGTATAAGCATAGTACTTCTGTGCTAAGGAAATTTTCCTAAAAGTCTTCTAGCAGTTTCTTCCAGGAGCAATTATTTTTTGAAACATTAAATATATATCTTTTAATTATGTTTTTTAATGTTTAACATCAATCATCTTTGGTTTCTGGTCTTTATAGTGTATATTTCCCCTTGCATATGTGTTTAATCGTCTGTTTATACTAAATGCAAGTGATGTAATACCTTTTCTTTGAGGATCTTCACTAACTGTGAAGAAATTTGTGATAAATTAGGTGGTCTGAACCTCTAACTGAAGTCAAATTTTCTTCAGTTTATCTCAAAATTTTGTTTCATTTAAAGTTTTAATTCTGTACTACTGGATTTCTGTTTTCTCTTTAGCTATTATTTTCTGTGAATCTTTTGGAATAATTATGCAATGATAATATAGGTTTTTAGAAAAGTCAAGATATACCATTGACAAAGGCAGCAGTATATAACTCACTCTATAAGAAGGAAATTCAAAGTAATTTTTCTTCTGTCAATTTCAAAATTTTGCAATACTAAATCTTAAAATACCTTTTTAGAATGAATGTATTTCTGGAGAAAGAAATGGAAAAGATGGAAAATGAATTATTTCTTTGGAAATGGAAATATGAAGAACTGAGGCAAACCAAGCTGGAAAGCCTGAAACAGGTATGCTAGCAGTACATTGTTATCACATGTAATAAGAAAGAAAATTTTGACTTCTGATTTCCTTTGTTGTAGCTAAGTAAAATTGTGTCCAAGGTTTATGAATGTGATAAATCCACCATTTATCAATTATTATTCTGTGTAGCCAGATGGAGGGACCTGATGAAGGTGTGTGGATGCTGCTATGGCAGCTCTGGTGCTTGGGAGCTGTGGGAGGGGCACTGGGATGGCTCCACAGGCTTCCAGTCCCTACTGGCCAGAGGAGGCAGGTTCTGGTGCCCCATCCCCATGTGTGGTGAGGCTGGTGGTCCCAATGTACAGCAGTGTGTGATCAGGGTCCAGCAGGACTTGTGTTCAGAGAGAAATGGCCCATGTGGGGTAAGGGGATGTTCAGGAAAGCTCTGCCACCCTTCCTGTGAGGCTGGAGCAATAGAACAGTAGAGGTGTAGAAATTAGCTGAAAAACTGTGTTGTCCCCATCAACCTGGACAAGAAAGTAAGGCTGGGCAGGATTAGAAAAGGCAAAGAGGAGATTACCAGAATCTTCCAAGGACCTAGAGATAAGAAAGTCTGAGCCACATGGGAGAGGCAGCCAGAGGCTGCTGTGAGTTTCACAGTGAATAGTCCCACAGTAGGAGGGCTGGAAAGGTATGTCCTCCAGCAACTGTAGGATGGCTCTTTTTCCATATAAAAGAGTTCAAACACCTGGTAATGAAGTAGGAGAAGAAAGCCATGACTTGTGAGACATCAGAGCCAGTTTTAACACAAACCATGCATAAACATCAGGAGGAAGCAGTGAGTGGCAGTAGTAGGAGGCTTGCTCCTGTGGGGATAGAAACCCCTGTGTTCCACATTTGCATTTTTGAGGGTTATGTGGCTTGCTGTGGGCTAGAATCCAGAACACTGCAGAGAGATTGCCAGGGTCTGTCCAGTCCTTAGACTGCTACACAGGCACCAGCTAGGAGCATATTGGGAATGATCACATAGCTCTGGGGTTGAGGTCATGGGGACCCAGGTCTTGTCTCCTTGATCCCACCAACTGGGTAATGTAATAAGGAGAGTTTTGAACTAGGAAAGGAGGCAATGAGAGATTACAGACCACGGTGAAACGAAGAAGTGCTGGTTGGCTGGAAAGCTCGGGGCACAGATTGATAGGAGCAAGAAACACTTCAGGAATGATAAAACAATGTGACGGGACACTCATCTCACTTGTTGGTAAAGAAATGCATACACCCTGGGAAAAAGCAGGGAGAATTAGACTGTATGTGGTTACAGAACTACAATCTTGTTGGAACAATTCAGATACTGTGCCAAGTCCATGCAACTGGAGTACTGTGAAGGACTTCCAGAAACACTGCCAAGGAAGGGCTGGGGGGATGGAAGTTGCCCTCAGATCTATGAGCAACTCAGGTCTTTTGAGGTCTCCAGAAGGATGGGGGGTAATCAGAGTTGTGACTCTAGGATCAGAAGAGAGGCCAGTAAGGGCATCATTGTGGTAAGAGTTTGTTACAGACCATATAATGAGGAAACAAAAAAAGTATTTCAAGAACTCGGCTCTCTCGGAGTTGTCAACCCCAGTTCTCATGGGTGACTACAGCTGCTAGAAAGGTAGAATAGCTGCTGCAGTCAAAGAGATTTCAGTGAGGTTTCAGGAATAATTTCTTGCTGAATGTATTCAAAGGGCCAACAAGTGATGATGTATAGCTGTAGTTGCTGTTGAACAATATAAAGGAAACTAGCTGGAGATGTGAGGATGAATAATTTCCTCCTCTGTGGTGACTTTGAAATAGTGGTGTTGGTCATCCTGAAAGACAAAAGGCGAGCAGCAGAGTACAGACCCTGGACCTAAGGAGAGCAGGATATTGGCTTAGTAAGGAAACAGCTGGGAAGGGTCCCATGGAAGGCAACTCTGACAGTAAACAAAGGAGTCAACCAAAGCTGTCAGGCCTTGGAATATAACACAGGCTTGTTCTTATACTCAGGAGCACAGGTAGATGTGTCAGGAGACGGATTTAGCTCAACAAGACACTTACCGTGGAGTTCTGATGTCAGAAACCAATTTACTTTTACAAAGATCAGCCTTGAAGGAGTAATTTAAGAACATTGCCTGGTTGTGTCAACTGGTGTTAGGAAATACATGTTCATTTCAGTATAGCCATTTCAATATAGCCATTTCATGACTAGGATAATAAGATATATTTGTGTTGCAGTTTGCAGGTTTTGGCTTTCAGGACAATGGATAGAGGACCTCTTTGATCCAACAAAACTCAAAATGTGTGTCTATATAACTAAACATAGATAGTGAATTAAAAATCTGCTATGAATTTAACATCTCTGATTTAGAATAATGGAGGGAATTTAATTAGGTTTTTTCATATTCTGGAAAGAATTGCAAGTAGTCCATTAAATCTCAAGTTCCAGTTAATAGGTGATGCATATGCAACACAGCAACAAACTAACATCTATCATATTTTAATTCCTTCAGATTTTAATTCTTTATATTCTGCTTGTTCATTAAGTAGGATTTAGCTTGTTATACTTATGCAAAACAGAGGAAGTGTAGAGCTAGTTAATAGTTTTGCTTAAGAAATGTAATCTTTGTGAAAGGCTTTATGGCACTGTCATCAGGAATAGAACAACAGGAAGTAAAAATTTTCTGAGAATTCGTTGGAGATATAGATAGATAGATAGATAATATTTTTGCACGTGCATGCCTACATATATGTGTTGCTGCTTTTTTCTTGGGAACATACTCAATCTCTTTAATTGAAAACAGGAGGTGATATTTTGATCATTCTGTTCATCTTCTGATATCTATGACATAAATCTCATTTTTAAATTAAAGAAAAACACTGATCTGTATTAATATGACTAATATGAATGAAGTTATTTCTATCAGTGTGATGCCTGGGGTTTCTGTAAGTGGAAACTCTCCCTCTACTGAAATAAACCAAACCTTGTGTGTTTACAACATGGATGTGAATATTACTCACTATGTATTACTGTTGAGAAGTGCATGCTGGAACAGACAAGATTTTTGACAGTAAAAATTTGAAAATGAAATAAAGTGCAGACATCTACTAGACTAAGCATGGAATCTGATTCCAATATATATTTCCAATATTAAATCACAAAGGAATTTCTAGATCAGCAGCAGATCAATCATTACATCTAGATTATATCCATGTCCTTGACTAAATTAATCTACAATTTCCTTTGGTATATTGCCTAACAGTCACACTGTGAATATGAAAAAAAGTGCTTGGTTTGCAAGTGATAGTCCCACTGTGAATTAAACCATTTTTAGGAATGGATAGCTCTTCTAGTCTTTTGGAAGTTGGAAAGATTTTGGGGAATGTTAGAAGTTTCACAGCTGCCAACACTTAATTATTGGTGCTCCCAGAAACTAATCACTTTCTTTAACTACTTTCATTAAAAGACTAGTATTTACTCACCTTGGAATAAACTAAATATGGAAAGCCTTGGTGATCTTGCTTATCACAGTTTTAAAAAATTATCCATTCAGCTTCAATTTGGAAGTTGTAAATAAGTTTTCAAAATACTGAGTTAAAAAATAGTAGTAAAGTGACAATGTATGGTCATAGTAACCATGAGCATTATAGGCAGCTTTGTGTGACACTAGCACTCCTCTTGTCTTTTTTGGGGTCATAAATTAGACTGTTTTAACAGATATAACAGAAAATTGCATTTGGTGTTGTAATTGATAATTTCCTTTTTTTGTTCTAAGAATTCTGTTCACCCATTAAAGGATGTAAAACACTTTGATATTTTTAAAACTGGAAAGCAATTAGTATAAAATTACACTTATTGTTGTATTAGAACGAGTATCCACAGAATGGCACAAATTGTTTGCAAGACTATTGAGTAAATAAGGGGTATTGACATTAGATATACTTGGGTTTAAAGTAAACATTGTTGGAAAGAGTAGGAATCTTTAAGTTCTCTGAAGAACATGAAAATTTTGACATCTGTAACTTTACTTGTTGAATGTCCCCAGGAATTGGGGTATCCAATTTTTTCAGATTCAGTTCAGTTTACAGATCAATTAACCATCAGTCTAAGAAACACAAAAAGTATGTCTGAGTTTAATTAGTTAGGTCATTGGACTCTGAAAAACAAAGCAAATCCTTGGTGTGTTGCTGTGATGTTTGCAAACAGAATTGGTGTGAGCAAGCTTGTTGAAGTTTTAGGTTTTAGAATGATCATTTTAACTTATGTACAATAAAACATTCTTGTTTATACTCATGGCAAATTTTCCTCAAAATTTTATATTTTTATAAATCCTGAAAAATGTGCTTTTCTGGTCATTTCAAAGTTAAATAAGATGGAATATTTACAAAACAATTTTACATGATACTGAAAATAGTGGAAAAATGCATGTACTACTATATTCCACTGGTGTGCACTGTAGACTTACAAATGCCACTATAGGCAGTGACTTCTGTGTTGTTTAAAAAAATTTTCAGTTGGCTGACGTACAGAATGTACTCTTACTCTACATTATCTAGTGCCTTGGTAGTTAATGAGGGAAATTCTTATCCCAGTTTGTGGGATAGGATACAAAAATTACACTAATTGGTACTTAAATCTTTTTGGAGCATCAGTGATAAAAAAGTATACCTAGATCAAAGGAAAAGCAGGCTAAATGAGCCTTTTGTATATTCGGCAGAGACAGAGACATTTCTATTCTTCCTCTTTTTTTTTTTTTTTTTTTTTTACAATTGAAAGTAAGTCACCAGCTATTGATTTTGAGATAGATCCAAAAAAATCCTCATCTTTACACATCTTTTAAAACAAGTCTTTTCTGTTCTCTCTCTCAGTATATAGATGTTTTACACTATATTACAACAATCTGTGTATTGTTACTTAGGACCATTACCTTCTTTAAGAGATTGTGAATGGTTCCCTACCTATTGTTCCTAGGTGAAGGAAGCTCCACTGATGTGAGTGAAGCTTCTGGATACATCTTCTACTATCACTGTAAACATTTAAATGCTCTTTAAAATGGAATGGCCTATTTGGAGGCTCAAGTTGTCAATAGGTAGATCTTGTTAAAGACTCAACATGATTTCTACCTTCTCCAGAAATTTTTATTCTGAAATTACCTTATAGTGTGAAGGTGCTACACAGCTGTTTACCTGAAATTGCTTTTTTCATTCACTTTCTACATATATGAAATAGAAAAAGTGATACACTTATAATCTTACAAAAAAATATATAAATATATAAATATATAAATATATAAATATATAAATATATAAATATATAAATATATAAATATATAAATATATTCTGTCCCATACTCTTCACCTGATTCAAAAAATGCCTTCTGATTGTCCCCTGAATCCTGCAGAAAGTGTAATAATTATTAGACATAAACAAGTAGCCTGAATGGCTATACTGGCTATTGTGAATTTCTCTGTTTAATTTCTTACCTAAGATGCCCAGAAATGCTAAGTACTTCGCATGACTATCATAGGAACAAAATTATGTACAAAAAGTAATTTTATAGTGTTTCCAAACACTAGAGAATAGGCAGTAGTCTATTTTAGTGTGCTAAAGGAGTTTTATAAAGTTTAATATCAGAAGCCTCAAGGCTGAGATTTAAAATACCATTAGGCAATTTTCTGTAAACAACATGTGAATTATTTTAGAATACAAATGACTTTATAGCATGGAATCTTGGTGCAATTAATTTTCTAGTTAATAGGTCTAGAATTGTGAGTGTTCCTTACTGGTTTCAATGCTTCATTTGTTTGGGAGGCTGGTGGAATTTTCAGACTGACTGAAATGGGATGAAAATGGTGCTACATATCTGACTCCTGGTTTGGTAAAAGTACTTCAAATATTACTTTCAATATACATTTTTTTTCCTATGTAAATTACAGCAACTGACAGGTGCTTAGAGAGTAAGGAAAGAATTCTGTATTGCTGCTTCAGCAGCAATTCTTGCAAAGAGTTAACTATTCCTTCCACTGTTTTCATAAATCAGGTCCCTGATCATATTTAATCTCTGGAATTACGTACTTAATGTTCTTAGTGTCCAGCATAAAGCATAATTTGTCATGCTTCATAAAATTAAGGTTCCATTTGATGTTTATTTTCCCACAAATCTAATTTGGAAAGTGCAGGATAAGTCTACAGTTTCATTGACTCTTTTGCTCATACTGGCTTCTGACAAGATATTTAAACTCCATTCAGTCTAACTTGTCAATATTTTCTCTGTCTTCCTTACACATTTGGCATTGAAAACACCAAGCAAGACCAGGATTACTTTTTGTTTCTTTTTTATTTAAAGACAACTGAGAGATGAGAAGTTAATTCCGTGAGAAAGCATGTTCAGAAGAAACGTGTGTGTGCAAACTAAAACACATTTCTGCACACAGATTTTCTGTGAAAGGAAAAGTCATGCCAAAATGGCACCATTTGAGGAGGTTTATTTAGCCTGTTGTTCTGCCACTGGCAGAAAGTATAAGTTGGTGATGAAATGAAGAAGATGAGGGAGGAATGTGCAAATGCACACACTTACAGATATGTGTGTAGGTATGTGTTTATGTGTTTGTGTACATGAAGCAATCTTGGTCCTAGGGATTAGTCTAGGTGCTCCTTCCCAGAGCAAGGGGGATGGATCTAAATGATTTTCGAGGTCCCTTCCAATTCAGGTCATTCTATGATTCTATGATTGCATCTTTAACAAAAAGAATTTTTCATAGTTCAGATTGAAAGGCTCCAAATTATGACAAAGTTGATTCTTAATTAGTGTGGTCAGTTGACCATATGGCTGTCTATATCAGAAATTAATTCTTTGCAGTATATAGTTTAAAAAAAACAAACAAACCAAAAGGCTTTTTAATATCTGATTTTTAATATATGTTTACTGTCCTGAATTTAACTTTTGGTATGATATTTTAGCATTCATTTAGTTGTTAAAGTAAATATTTCTGCTAGTGTGCTTACTTGTTATTCATCCACATAAAATCAACTTGTGCTGAAATTACTCGAAAAAACTAACAAACCGCTGAAGAATTAAAAGTAACAAGAGGTAGAATGTTGAAAATCGATGACATTAAAGGTATTGAATTAAAGATACAACCATTTTGCTCTTAGCTGATTCAGTTCTTTTTTTCTGTCCTTACCTGGATAAGGATGGCAATGTGTCACTTAAAAAATAATCTAATTTGGGAGGAGGCTTGGTTGGGAAAACAGCCTTGGATAATTTTATTCCCTTGTTTTCAAAACAAAACTTTCCATGCTTACATTGGGAAAAGTACTGCATATTTCTTCAAGTAACAGCTTGAGGGATACCTTGAAGTCAAAGAGAAATCTGCTTATGTCAATGAACTTTGAATCAGTTCCTAAGCTGTGTAGTAAGAGGTGATTAGGAATTGTAACAGAAGATTCTTCAGGGACACTTGTTATTTCAGAGTACCAGTATGATGTTCTATTGTGGGTGAGGCTCAGATAAAAAAGAAGACATGCCATGTAAACTGTAAGCAGTACAGTACAAGTGCTAAGGGCACTTGCCACATGACTACTGCTCCATAGAAATGATTTTATGTAATTGCTTATCAAGTGACTAAAGCTGTGTATTTCAGGCTCTTACTCTGCAAGGAGAGCTGTATGGAGAAATGTCCTATGCTATCTTTACCTGAACTCTAAGCAGCACAACACTTTTAAAATTCTTTGAACAAAGTCATCTCCTCTATTTCTTGAATCCTGTTGAACTTACAGTTCAGAAAACAAGCTTGAATACTGGTTTAATCTTTCCCTTTTAGCACAGGTTGTTAATGCTTCAGGATAAAGCTCACTGCATCAGAACATGACAGCTTTTGGAATTTAGTGTATTATAGTGCAATTTATCTGCACTTTAAGTAACATTGGCATAATAGTCTGGTACTCATCAAGGAACCTTGATACCATTTTGATTTTCCTGAATATTTCACATTTTGTCAAATCAGACCTGCAAATTTTAATTGAATACGTTGGTATGGATGCTTTTCCTACAGGAAAGTAACGATTACAAATTCTAGTGTGGTTTCACACTATTTAGTATTCTAGTAATCTGACATGTATTTATTTGTAGAGACCTAGAGTTATAGAAAACATCCTATTCCCAGCATCCCTTGACCATTAATCTGAAAAGTCAACAGTCCTCATCTGTAAGATAAGTGAACTTGTGTAGTCTCCAAGTTAAGTGTAGAGGCTTTGACTGTTGCACTCATTTTAATGTATTTTTGTTATGATTCATTAGTACTTACATTTAAAAATGTACTGTAAGTTAAATTTAGTTAATATTTTATTTTCCAATCTATCAATTAGCATTTCTATTATACCTTTAATATTATTCATTTAATGATTTTGTACTAAAAATTAAAATTTTAACAGTGTTAAAAACCAGTGGGAAAAACAGTGTTCTGATCTGCAACATGTAATACCCACACAGTTTAGGAAATTTATGAGACTGAAGACAATTTAAACTTGTTTTGAACCATGCTGACTATTATTGATTTTTCTGTTTCCTTACAGTTCTTTGTTTAGCTATATGTTTTTCTCAATTCAACAATATTGAGGATGGAAAGTTGGCTAAGAAATTGGTTGTAAGCAAAAGAGTTATTGACCTTCTATACAGCAAATAAAATTTCAAAAACAAACAAACAAATATATTACTCATTGCACTATTTACTCTTTTTTTTCCAGATTATTTTCTGCATGTCTGAATTCATCTTTTTATGAAAAATCCTTTTATTGTTTGAGGAAGTGTTATCATCTTCCTTTTACAGTACTTATTAGAATGGCTTATGACATATTCTAGTTCCTAAATTAATTACTAATAATAACTACCTACACACACAGCAGTAGAAAAATATTTGAAGTAACAGAAGGCAA
Organism: Acridotheres tristis; assembly: GCA_037013685.1. Classification (NCBI taxonomy): domain Eukaryota; kingdom Metazoa; phylum Chordata; class Aves; order Passeriformes; family Sturnidae; genus Acridotheres; species Acridotheres tristis. Next base: position 94,879,980 of record CM072886.1, on the reverse strand, counting down.
GCTTTTATAGACTGGACTACAATTAAATTTGAAGGCTGTTTATTTGTAAAAATACCAAATATAAAAATTATCTTCTCTAAATGATATACAAATTTTTATTGCTCTGAAAGTTAAGAAGGAGAATTTAATTGGTCTGGTCATTTATTTCCATGGAATAGAAGCTCATTTTTACTTCCATTAAAGTCTGTACATGTATTTCTACTCACAGGCATACAAATCTCTTTTTTGTCTCAGTATTAAAACGAGGTTTTGAAATAGTCAGTCTCAGGTCTCCCAGGGCTTAGTCTGTGTTCCTTATTCGAGGAAGAAGCTTATTATATTAAGTTTGAGTAGGAAAAACAACCAAAAATCTACATATATACCTACATGGTCCCCTCCTCCTGATAAGGACACTAGTAATAGAAGTAAGCTAAATGCAGATCATAAAATCTCTTAAACTGAGAAACTTCAGTCTTGCAACAATATTTGGATGGAAATGAATTAAGCAGAGTTTAATAAGAAGTTTCAGGTGTCATTTTAAAAAAAAATATTCTCAATAGGGGCCTGTTCTACATTCTTTTGAAATATAAACCAGAATGTCTTGAATTGAACTTTTCAGCACAGTGAGGAGTCCTCCCCTCCTCCTTCCCCTCTCATTAAGCTAAGCTGTCAGTGAGGAAAATTAAAGGGTTAAAGTTCCTGCTTTGCTTCATATTTTTTGCTCAAGAATGCCCACAATCATCCGACCTTTGAAATTTCAAATTATGAAAAATATTTACTGTAATCGTATGCCTAAAACAATCTTTACCATTTACGTAGGATTTTTAACGCAGTTTATTTATTCTATTACTACTGTCACCCCTGTGATGTTCTGCCATAATCCAATCAGTTACAAGAAAAACATGCTATAGTTTATAAAATAAACAAATCAAACTCTTCGTTGTAAATGTCAAGAGCTCAAGTTTAATCTTGTTTGTTAGTGAAATATAAATATTAGTCTGCGGGGTTTTTTCTGTTTTGTTTTGTTGGGGTTTTTTTCTGTTTTGTTTTGTTGGGGTTTTTTTTGTTTTGTTTTGGGTTTTTTTACTTTTTAATTTTTTTTCCTTTTTTTTTTTTTAAATTGACTAGAGCTACAGTTGTTAGATCAGTTGGTTATTATGGGAATTTTTGCTTTTTTATTACCTGGATTAAAAATTTGATCTCTCCGTGCATAGTAGCAAAAGGAAATAGTAATTTGTTAGTACATTGGAATTCTCACTCTCGACATGAGTGATGGCTTGTCAAACTTTGAGAGTTTTGGTTGACATGTGTCCCTTATAAATTTCAAGCAGTATTCTACAAGGGATCAGCTGAAATGTGAATTATTTCCTTGAATGAGATCAGAGAACATTTTAAATTCACCTAAACCAGTGTATAAAGTTTGTGTAGATTAATCTTGGTTAGAACTCTATTTACTATGTTCATCTCTAGTCAAAAAAGGAAAAGTAGCTTGATAATTTAGTTATGTTAGTTGTACCTCAAATATTGTTTCCATTCAGGAATACAGAAAACAGCATCTTGTACATGACATGTTTTTGTAAGGTCATGATTATCTAAGCACAAATATTTTGCTAAACAACAAGAAGATAATTTGAAGAGCCTGCAGTAAAAAGTAGGCTGCAAAAAGATGCCCAGTGCTTTCAAATTACTTTAGATACAGTCTCTGTTTCTAATTATGGGAAGTACAGAAACCACTTGAATCTGACGGGTTTTGTCAATATTAAAAAAATAGCCTTCAAGCCAAAGGCTAATTAAAGGATGCCTAATACTAAAGTTAGGTGCAAGTAGTAATTGAATTTTGTTGGAACCAATGCTTTAACTTTTGTTTCTGCAGTCAGGAGTTACTGTGAGGTTCGTACAGGAAAGAATGGAAAGTATTTGACTTATGGGCAGTTCCCAGAAACGGGGAAAACTTTTGGAAGTGGTTAGTATGAAGTAGGCTAGAAAGGAACCCAAATAGAAAGCTGATATTGGATAGTCTGAAAGACCATAGTGAAAGCGGACATTTAGTAAATTTGTAGTCAAATTACTGAAGTAAGCTAGTGAAGCATCTTTTTGGTGCAGCCGAGTAAGATACATTTGATGTAGATGCTGGTACATTTCATATACCATGAGCATTACTTTTGAAATACAGCAAGCCATGGAAGTAGGAGGGGAATGTAGCTGAACAGCAGCTAAAATGAGACATATAGAGCGAAAGTGAGTGATGCTGACAGAAATTCTGGAGGTGAGGTTCTTTGCCCCAGACAAAGACAAAAATTTGTCTTAGGATTGAGCAAAAGAGAATGCTTAGAAGTGCTGTTGGAGTGAGACTAAAATTGGGTGGTCCAGGGAAGATTAGGACAGCCAAGTGGCCTGTACTGTGAGGACGTTTGTGGTGTGAGTCACAGGTGAGGGTCTTAGTCCCAGACAGAAATGGAAAATAAAGTCCTTCTACTGTTTCCCATATTATAATATCGGCATAAGGTCTGCTTGAAACTATCTATGGCTTGGCTATAAATAAAATAAGGGAATATGAGTATTTGTTTCTAAACCACAGTAAAGGTTTTAAAGGAAGAATGACTTGACGTACAATTTATTATTGGTAATTTAATTGTAATTTTTTTTTCAGTGACTAAACAGCTTTCACTTACTGCATTCATCTTATGAGGGAAGAGAGGAGAAATTCAGGGAAATTCTGGAAAATTCCCGGTATCTTGACAGATAGGATATTTGTAACTGAGAGATAATCTTAAACCAGCTGTGGGCAAAAAATAAAAGGCCCTAGTTATTATGGCAAAATTTTCAAAATATAGGAGGAGCAGATTACAGTTTTCATATCTTTTTTTCTAATTTAGAAGTCTGAGTTTTCATTTTTCCTGTGGGGGCATTTACTCTGTCTAAGGTGCAGCACACAAGATTTTGGTGGTGAAGGGGCAGTTGCTTCAATGGTTCCTTATGTGGCAGCAGCAGATACCCACAAGTGTCTCAGAGGGTTCCCACGAGTCCCTCAGTGATCTCTGAGAGGATGCCTGGAAAGACAGGAAGAGACTTAAACTACAGCACTTTCAACTTCAACCTGGAAAATCTACTGCCAGGGATTTTCTCCAGGCTACTTTGAAATTCAGTCAATATCAATATAATTGGCAAAACTGAGGAATGGTTCTTGCCCAAATATTTTATATTTGTATGCAAATATATGGCCTGCTACCTTTTGGACAATATGAGGGCTCCCCAATCAGAAATGGTAGTAAAATATTGATATATTTATATTAGCAAATATGAGACAAAGCAGCATCAAGAATAAACACTGAGATGAGGCTGACACTGTTTTAATTTGAAAGGTAGGTGAAGGTGTTGATGCTTAGTTTTTATTATTTTTACTGTTTTCACTAAGTAAATTTGCATCTAGAAGATGCATTACTTCTCGTAATTATCAAATGTACATTTTCTAGTGAAAAATGAAGGAATCTCTCTTTTTCTGTGTTTCTCTCAGCTGAAACACACTTTATTCATAACAAAAATAGCATATTTGTATGGACTGGTAATGTGGGAAGTTTGCATTTTCTGAGCTACACACTGTTGAATTTGGTTCTGGAAGATAATAAAGTACATGGTTCATCTTTCATATTCATTAATGATCAGGATATGTGGATATATTTAATATATCGCCTGGCTATAAAAATGAAAACGACATTTTTATATTTGTTTGTTTTAAACAATGGGTGAAAGTCCCTTAGTTTCCAAGACAGCCTACAAATGATTTAACATTTGGCTTATCTATCAGAACACAGAGAATAGTAGAACAGCACAAAATGTATCAGAAAAAAAAATCACACTCTTATTTGTTTTTAAATATTCATGCCAACATTCATGCTTTTCTGGCAAGCCTAAAAGAATACCTACAAAATTGTCCTTACATCTTATGACTATCATATGCTTTGCTTATAGCATGTGTTTTTATATCTTCATTATAACAGTCCTTTCTAGTTTTATATCATTTTCTAAATTGTTTTTGATGCATGAAAATGTTGACTAAATAAGCAGCACTGTGCAGCTGGTAGATGTTGATAGCTTGGACATTCTCAGTCCTGTTATGAATTGGGATTACAATGAAGAAGGTTAACATACTCTGCTTGAGCAGGGACATTGGCCCAGGTAGCCCACTGTGGTCTTTCCTACCTCATCAATTCAGTGATACTGCAGGAAACTTCCAGTATTAGTTTAGTCATCTTGTTTAGATTTTCCACAAGAAAAATATAAATATCTCTTAAATATGAGATCATAAAAATGAGATCAAATATGAAAACCCTTTATAATTTTGAAGTAGAAATGAGTGTATGCATGATGTGTTGGTATTCTCTTTGCTGATCTCAAATGTCTAGATAGGTAAAGATAGCTCCTCAGAAGTATTCAATTATTTACAAATAATTGGTGAAAGTAGAATTTTGGATAGGCATTATGGATAATTTTCTATGGTAGACATTGATAGAAAATGTGCTTTCCTTGAATGAATAGTAGATTCTCCTCAACAGGAAGTGTTAATTTTAATGTAATACATAGTCCATATGAAATTGAACTCACAAGAAACATCAGAAGCGGTGCCAGATTCAGATGGAAAGATCTGTAAGATCAAAGGTAATTTTCTTTACCTGACTATATTCCTATTTTTGAACTTACTTATACCTATCTGCATATATTATTTCTGATTGTTGTAAAAATTTCATGCTTAAAGCTTTTAATATATCTATGGGCAACTTATATTCCTGCATAAATCAATTCTCTTAAATTAGTTGTACACACAAAAGAGTTTTCTCAGTTTTCTCAGAGTTTTCTCTTTCAAAGTACTGGTAAATCAGCAACTTTCCATTTAATGTCAGCATAGTGCAATGATATCAGCTTGCAGCAGACTTAAGCATTTGAGTAGAACCAGGAGGAAGAAATATTTGATTACTAAGTATGCTGGTGCTAGGAATTGTTATAAATATGAGCATTCATTAAAAACTTCAATTTCTTGCAGGGTTTGGTGTCTCAAGATATTGTCAGGCACAATAACGTTTATCAGGCTTTCGGTATAGGTGTTGATGGACTAAATGGTGTCCTTGGCGGACTTGCATACAATAAGGAAAAAAAAGAATATTTTTTTTACTGTATTGAAGCATTTGACAAATAAAAAGGTAGCCAACATTTGTCTTCCCTTTCCTGTGGAAGAAGTGCTATGGATTCTGGTAGTCTTTGGTTGCACCTTTTAGGTGAACAAAGAAAAGAATTCTAGAAAGTGTCAGACATACTGGAAATAATCATTGTGAAACTGCCCAGTGTCACACATGCTAAATAATAATTTTGCTTGTCAGCAAACATCACACCTGCATAAAGCAGTGCTGATCTTGGAAGCAGGAAAGTTGAAGAGTTTTTCTTTCAGACCTTAGGAGCTTTTGAAGTCTTTGTCATGTACTTACAAACTTCTAGCGGTAGAAATCTCAAAACAAAACAAAACAAAACAAAACAAAACCAAAAACAAACATAACAAAACAAAAAAATTTTTAAATTACCCAAAAGCCAGACTCCCTCCCCCATACCCCAACAAAATAGAGGTTACTTTGCAAGTAACCAAAGATTCTTGGAATTGTTTTCCATCCTGGTGCACATGATTGTCTTGCTATGTGAAATCCATCCTCCTCTTATACCTTTCTCAAAGAGAGGTGAGCAGTGGACTGGAACAATCATCATCTTCCGAGTTCTGTAGGTACAGCTGAACTAAAACCACATGTGATTTAAGAGAACCAGATTCATCAATGTAATATCTTCTTCTCTTGTTTATCTCTTTGAAGATTCTTCAGGCAGTATAAGTTTCTTCCTGATCCTACAACACAGAAATTTTTTTCCCAATTGTGCTGAGAGACTATCTTTGATCATTTGATACCATTACTTTTAGACCACTGGTAAAATATCTTCAGACCCAGTACTATATTTCACAGTGAATTTAATGATGGAATGTGGTGTTTTTGCTTGATGTTTGCTTAATCTTCAGGAAGATCTTGGTTTCAGTTCATTTGATCCAATCTACCTAGGTGCCACATTTAAATAATCTGCATGTTTGCCACTCCTTCTAGCAGCTGAGGCTCATTCCATGCTGTGGAAGTTGATGACATCTCGTAAACTACCACTGTGAAAGGGTAGAATCTCTGTCCTTGCATTTCTTACCAGTGTACAACAATTTGAAAGATGGTTGGTAAAATTGCACAATTCTTGAGTTCTTGTCTCTGGGTTTGAAAAGACTGTTGGATATGACATTTCTTGAGAGACAGTATTCCTGTCTGAGTTGCAGAAAAGGAAAAGTTGCTTCTTGTACTGAGTTTTCTGAGTAACTGTGGGTAAGAAATCTGTATGAATCAAATTCATTTGTGACTTTATGAAGATTTATAGTTATTTCAATAGGTTTTCTTTATTTAGGAGAGTGTCATGGTCCTTAATTAATAATCAACTTGTGGCTTATTAAATTTTCAGTTTAATATACCTCTTGCTTAATTTCGGTAGAATAATTTGTAGCGTAGATGAATGGAAATTTCCTCCATGCACAATACAGTGAAGATATCAACAATCCTGAAAATATGTGTTCATTTATCTTGCTTTGGAACATGAAAAAAGCCCTGCATAGTAATTTTAAGGACAAAAAAAGTGATATTGATTTTAAATTTTCATTTTTGATCTGCACAAACTGAAGCAGATGTTTTACATTTGTACTTGAGTGAAGTTGCCCGAGGTCACTAGTTTAAACAGGAATTCTTGTGTCTCTGGGTCACAAATCTGTAGGACTCATTTAGTTTGCCTGGAGATTCCAAGTATAAGGACAGATAGCATTAGAAGCTAATGACTTCCTGTGGTTGTGTAAGATTCAGATACGAAATAAAAAATAAAAACATATAAATAAAACTCTTCTATTCTCAGCCAAATTAGCTTTAATTTGAGATATGTAGATACTCTTTCACAGAGCATGCTTTTGGTAAAGAAAATGCCAGTTTTTTAGGAGAAAAATTTGCAGGGAGAATTTGTGGTTGGATTGGCAGTTTTTTATTTCTGACATCGTCAAGTCAGATCAGATCAAAACTACAGGATTTTCTTAACATAATGCTTGTGTTCTGTCCAACTCTATTTAAAATATACTTCTTTTAAAAAGCTGAAGATCATAATTCTCTAAATACACTTTCCTACCTTTTCCAAGTTTTATAGGAAGCTAGCAAATCTTTGCACTAAAAAGAAAAAAAGCTGAAGGGTTTGTGAAATTTCTTCTGTTTTCTGTCTTAAATCATGTTGACTGCTACATTTCATCTTCATCATCTTTCTTTTTGCATTCATTACACCTTAATTGTTGCACTTCATCCTACTCTATCTTTTCTTGACTAAGGGGAAGGAGAAAGATAGTGTTTCAACAAAACTTTTGGAACCTCAACTACTGTTATATTGCCTTAAACTGAACAAGAGCATTAAGATTTTCCTGCTAATGAACTGTACGAGGTGGAGTTCCTTTTCTGTGTCTGTTTTTTTCCGAGTTGTGCTGGGTTAGTCATGGAATGGTGTAGGTTAGCTCTAAGATGTAATTATCCAGTTTCAAAAGATCAGCGCACTGTACTTCATTTCCACCATTCACCTTTGCAATTATCCTCTTCATTGACACTACCTTGACCTCATTCTATGCTTCCATCATTATTCTTGTCTCCCTATTGTCTTGGTTTGAAAGATAGGTATGGTTTAAGGAAAGGCAAGAGCCCCTTTTCTGCAATGCAGAATGCACTTCCCCCCCTTTTAATTATTTTAGGTCCAAATCAGACGCTTTCAGGCAGGAGATATGGGGATGTGAATAACAGTTCTTTACTGGTATTTAACAAGGCAGAAAACAACAACAGCTATGAAAATTGGCAACAGAACAGAACAGTCTAGCTCCGCTCCAGTCCCCTTTGGCCTCAGGCCGTGTCCCTGTGCTCAGTTACCGGTGCTGTGGGGGCAGGGCAGGTCCCGCGCAGTTGCAGAGGGCTGGAGTGATGGCGGCCGCGGCCCAGAGGTGAGCGGGGGTGAGAAGGTGACTCCCCCCCCTCACGGTGTCGGTCGTGGTGCTCCGCAGAGTGTCCGGAGATAGTAGCGTGAGATGGGAGAGCAGCAGAGCGATATCCAAAGGCAGGGAGCGTGGATCTCAGCGCTGAGATGTCAGGGGGAGATGGCAGAGCGAAGCACGGGGGTGTCCTCTCCCTCCACGAGCCCAGCGAGAGAGAGTCCCCTCCCCAGACCCCTCTCCCACCTTTCCTTTTCCGGTTCCCCCCCCCCCTCCACCCACCCCCCTACGAGAGAACATTATCTATGTTTTAAGGTGTAGCCACAACTATTTACCATAATAATGGGAGGAATTCACAGAAAGAAAAAGGGGAACAATCCAACCCCTAACACCTATTGAAAAGTAAAATTCACTGCGAGTCTGCACATATATTTTATGGAGAGAAAATATTCACGTTTTCAAGGGAAAATTAAATATCTCAAGGTTTTTTCACATGTTGCAACGTTTTTTCCTAAGCTTTCAGTTTTGTTTATGAATCAGAATCTGGAGTTTCACACGAGAGCATCCTATAGAATGGAATATGCCTGTGGCTGCTTTGGGTTAGCTGTCTGCTCCCGGATTCTTGTGCAGCCCGAGCCTCCCTGCTCCCAGGGCAGTATGAGAGGCTGAAAATGCCTTGACTTAGTGTAAGCACTGCTCACTGACAGTAAAAAACTTCCCTCTGTTATCAACATTATTCTCATACTAAATTCAGAACATAGCACTGTACCAGCTACTAGGAAGAAAATTAACTCCTATCCCAGCTGAAATCAGGACTGTTAAATATGTAAATATATCATAATTGCATCTTGGGTGCAATGAATTGAAATTTTACAGACAGAGGTAAATAAATTTATCTTTGACATCAGATCTTCATGTGATAGTAATCTTCTGCTTAATTTCTTGACTGAAATTCAACCTTGGATGGTTTTGTGATTTTTCTCTATTTGATGTCTGACAAAAATGAATTTGTATTGATTAGTGTCAACTCTGTGCAAAGGTGAACTTTCAGGCTTAGAATTTCAGCTGTGTATTTTGGCAGGTGTTTTGCAAGAAAACAGGGTTTCTCATGTTCCAGAACTTTCATGGATGCTTTTAATAATAATTATGCCTGCATATTTATTTAGGAAAAAATATGGAGCTTGTGATTGTAGTCCAATAGACAGTATTCAAACAGCTTGTGTAACTTTGGTGGGGAAGAAATAATATTTGCTGCTAAATAGAGGAATGTATTCCCTAATTTCCAACTATTGTACAGAAATTCAGTGGCTAGATTTTAAGGACCTCATTAGGAACATGTAAGCCTCAAACATTTACTTGTGCGTTGGCATTAGAAACTTGTAGTCTATCACTCTGGACCTGCTCTAATAGTTTGATGACCTGTGCCCGAAACTGCAGACAGTGCTTGAGATGAGACCACATCAATACAGAGCAGAGTGGAACAATCAGTTTTACCATCCTCTGAAAATCTGAATGATCCTCTTTAATTTTATTTGGTTTCTAATTGTTTTTATTTACTCAGAAATAAGGCGGGAACAGAGCATTTGCAATTTGATTTAACTAGATAATAACATTGTTACTATTCACAGGTACAGAGTTACATTTCTTTTAGGCTGCAACATCATGCTCTTTTTGCTCTACTTTCAGTACCTTTTCGTTATTTGCCAGAAATTAATTATAGAATAAAAATAACCAATAGAGCTGAAAAGATACACCTCTATGGCTCTTTCTTAAGCCTTATTGGCACAGATATCCTGTTTCTTCAATGAAGAAGTGTCACCAATGTTTTGAGTCTCCATTTTCATCATACCATCGATTTTAGTTCTCACAGAACTGAAAATTGTAAAAAGTTCTTAAAATTTTGACCTTTTTAAAAATAGATTAGTAATTATCTTCTATTTTCACCTCAATTAAAAGAACTGGAACCTTTTATTTTCATAGTTTTTAATCTATGTTAATGTCTTTTAATCTCCTGTAAAGAACCAGTTAATAATAACTTTTTAACATTAAGTACTTGTCAGTAATAATCTTACAATAAATTTCCATTAGTAACTGATAAGTGCCTGGTTTATGTTATAAATACAAATTCACTTTACCATTTTTCATTTGAAGTCTGAGAAGTATTTAATGAAGTTTTGACAAAAACTTCTGCCGTTATCTCTGAAGAATAAATCAGTTCTTTGATAATTACTCAATATGACATAGTAATGTGTCTTTTTGTTAAATTTAATTCGCCCCATATATGCATTTGATGAACAAATTCATAAAGTTATCTTAAAATAAGGTTACAGCATTGGTCATAAAAGATAATATTTCCCTTAAGACTATTAATTGTGAAACCACAAGAAAAAGATTAGCATGAAAGCTTAAAAATCTTTCCTCTGATTATGAGGAAAACCATATTTAGTACTGAAGATATACTTTAGAACTTCTTCAGTTTAACAAAAATTTATTACAATCCTTCTAAATTGTAAACAGAAGTAAAACATACTGATTTTTTGTCTTTTGGAGAATAAAAAGTGAACTTTGACATTGTCAAGCCAAAATCAGTCTCAGTGTTATTTAAAACATTTTAATTTTTTTAATATTATTTCTCTATAAATAGCAGGAAAGGAATAAGACTTTGCTACCAGTTACGGCATTAAAAAATTACCTATTATTTACTTTTTTGAAGGTAGATTTGATGAAAAATTGACTGTCTTGGTTATTTTCTTTTCAAATTCAAATATGTAGCTTTACTTAACATGGGAAACTTATACCTTGGGCTGAGTTCTAAGGTGCCCACCTTACTCTGAGGTGAAGCTATTAGCCTCACCCAGTGAAAACCAAGGGGTTTTAATCAGATTATTCTTTTTTTTTTTTCCTTTTTGGTTATTCTTCCTCGTATTCTCAACCTTCCCAGCTGGAAAGAATGCAGTGTGAGAATGCTTCTGAATGGGGAAAGAGAAAGCGACTAGAAGCAGGAAAACTAAGTTTGGAAGAAGAGACCAGAAAACTAAAAATGCAGGTAAAAGAAATTCAGGAATCTCTGGAGATGAAAAAAAATTAAGCAATACTAGCTAAATTAAGTTGTGATCATTAAAATGCACAAGGTAGGCTTTTGGTTAAAAATAAGCTTATTTTTATTTAGTTTAGTGCTATTACTTAGTTGGATTATTTGGGAAGCATTTAAAACCAAAATTACTATTTCAAAATGTCAAAAGGTATCCCTAAAACAAAGATTATAAAAGACAAAGCAGTCCTTACTGCATCCCAGACCTGAACAATTGGATCTCAGTGGCTTAAAATTTTTGTAGGGTACAGAAACAGGACATAATAGTGTTCACTTTTAAAAGGAGCAGGGAGAAATGACGAGTATAACAAGATTAGGAAGCAAAAGTGAAGACTGGGAGGAACAGAAGAGATTTAAGTAAGCTTTGGAAGCTACAGAGTCCTGATGAAGGTCAAAGCGAAAATAAACTATGAGACAAATAATTTCCCTGTCTTGTTGAACGTTGAATCTCTTCTTAGGAGAGGGAGAACTGAAGGAAGCGCCTATTCCTTATTTTTTTGTTCCTCCGAAGATCTGTTCATTTATTGTCCATCTAAAAATGGCTTGATAATTTATTCAGAGACTCTTGGACTTTATTTTATGGTTTTCTATGCCGATAACTAAATAATAATCCAGAAGGCTCTCACTTTCATTAAGACTCTGAAAGTTCAAAAAAGAGAATGGAAAAAGACCCCCAAACCCACCAACCAATCACTAAATGTACATATCCTATGTTATGAGTTGAGTAGTGAGAAACAGTAATTTTTTTTATTTGCCTAAATAACCAATAATTTAATTTATGTGCATTTGCTGATAAATAATGACATTTTAAGTAACTAGATTTGGGGTTTAGTAACTAGTTAATTTCTCTTGGGAAAGACTGAGAGAGAAGTTTTATACTTGATATCTGCTGTTAAATGTAATCATAAGATTTTTATATTTCCATCATGACTAAGTAATAACAAAAGGAACCTCATGCATATAAGCTTATCTTTCTAACATATCTCACATAACAAACAACGGGTTTTGACTTTTCTTTGCTACTATTTATTGGATAACATATACGTATCACATCATACCATATCACATCAGTATTTTCTGGATTTTGTAATGCAAGTAACCTGAGGTTGGAGATATGGTCAGAAAGAGACTCATCTGCTTAGATATATTACCATATTTCAAATCTCTTTTGCTTACATGTCTGTGCTGGCTTGTTTATTTGTTTGGTTTTCTTTTGAAAAATACTTATTTGCCTAGACCATTAGATATCTGTGATCAGCTCTCTCAGTTAGTGTCAGCTCTCTCTGTTAGTAAAGCACCCCTAGATTTGATTTACTATAACTGCAAAACATGGAATCACATGACAAGTCAGGCTGGAATGGACCTCATGAGATCTTCAGTCCTACCTCCTGCTCAAAGCAAGATCAGTTCCAAAGTCAGACTGAGTTATTCAAGGTTTTGTCCAGTGAGGTCTCAAAACCATCAAGGACTTACCCTGGGCAGCTGGTTTGTGATGGCTTGACCTCAGCTGGCAGTTCAGCTCCCACCCAGCCTCATTCACTCCCAGCAGTGGGTTGGGGAAAAGAATTGGAGGGGCAAAATTGAGAAAAAAACCTTGTGGATTGAGATAAAGACAGATTAATAACTGGAAAGGGGTAGAAGGAAAAGGGGAAAAAAAGAAGTGATGAAGAAGTGATCAACACCACCAGCAGACTGTCAGCAACAGCTGCTTTGGAAAAAACCTCACCATGTCATTGCAAGGCACTAATCCTTCCCAGGTGTAGGACTTCGTCACTGCTTAATTTCACAAGGTCCTTGTTGGCCCCTTCTTCCAGCTTAACCTTAGAACTCCTTGATCCCATCTGCAGGCAAGGATATTGCCTCTGCCTGCCCCAGCCTCAGAGGGAGACAGCAAGACCTTGATAGGAGCATTTTCCCTGGAGAGCTGTGAATTTGGCACATCCCGTGTTTCTCCATTTTAGGCTGGGGACCATGCCCTGCGGTGCATCATCCCCAGGGCTGATCTGTCTTGTAGTCTTCAGCAGCATTTCCAGCCAGATCTCCTTGCCAGAGTCTGCCACAGTATCCTAAACGTTCTTCTCACTGTGTCTGGGGCTCCTGGCCCCTGGAGAGCGAGTGGTACCACCAAAAGATGCCTTCTGTAACACCAAACACCCACTGGCAACATGACTACAATTAAAGATCAACATGATTAAAGTGCTGTGGCAAATTTTTAATGAGAAAATGAATGCTTCACAGCTAGACAAAGTATGGAAACAGTCTTAGGAGGAAAATTATTTTTTCAATGAGTTCATCTCTGTCAGTCATGTCATTGGAGACCCAGTCAGCCATATGTGGAGAAGGCAGTGGTTTGTAGAGTTAGTTGGCATATTTTTTAACCTTGCTGCTGCTATTAATGCAAAACAGGTGTTAAGAAAGGGAAGAGTTTCTTTTTCAAGGATTCCAGCCTAACTCAATTTAGATGGCTCCTGTCTACTCCTTTGGAGACACATCCTAATGTCATTGTTGAGCTTTTCTAAATTCTGAGACTGCTTCTGATTTTCTCTAATACTATAAATAACCTGAAAACAATTGCTTTGAATCCTGGTTCAAGACCCTTTTGTTTCTGGGATGGTAGCTTCAAGTTCAACTAAAATAACATTATAAGCAGGGGTAGAGGAGTAAAAATAATGACTCTAATGTGGCTGATGGTTGATGTCTAAGTCAGCAGAAATTGAAACTACAGCTATTTCGTGCATTTTGATCATATGATTATTGCTTTATTTAGCAAGTAGACACAATACATATAGGTAGTTTTTAATAGAATGAATCCAAAACACAGTTGCCTAGTATCTTACCTTTTTTTCAAAACTTGTATTTGTGAGGTTACTTGGAACATCTATTGTAGTTGTTTAAAACAATATTCAGTATATGGGTGATTCATACTTGTAGAGGGTATAAGCAACATTTTTTGTTTAGTAACAGTATTAGTAGTATTAAAAACATGATATTAATACACAGAAATTAAATCCTTACATCTTTGTCTAAACTATTTCATGTTGGCAGTTATCTTTCTTTTTAATATGTATCTATACCTCCATAGGACATAGAATTTGTGTAATCTCTTGCCACTTATAGTAGTAAACCATGTAGCTTGAAGTTCTGACCATAAAATTTAATATTAATTACGTCTTTCAAAAAGCGTGCGTCCTAAATATGATTTTTAGCTGGCAATATGTTGGTTTAAAATGTTTCCACATGCAGTTTTTAAAATGTTAATTTCTGTTGTGCAAGATGAGCAGAATTGATGAAACAATTGGGATCAGATATTGTTATTGTGCAGTTTTATTGATTGTGCTTCTTGAAATGAAAATACCATTTAAATTAATAGATGTATTATTTGACTAATATCCTGGTAACAAATATTAAATGGATTTAATTGCTTCATCTAGGAAGGAATAACATGAAGAAGAAAACACCTTCTTGATAGTATAAATCAATACCTAAAACACGATGTTTATAGAAAAATATTTTCTCTTTCATCTGTGAATATGACCCTGAAACTTATAAATTCATCTTTAGGAATAGTAACTATTCTTTTGTTTTATCTCTAATGATTATGATAAATAGATGCTATGAAAAATTAATGGAATATGTTTTGTAGTGAACCTGAATATAGAACTGTGGAGCTTGTGGATGCATAAACTAATTTTTATTTTAAGTTTGAATTTTATCTGTAATATGAAAAGGTTATTCTGTTCCCAAAAACAATCTGTACATCCATGGGCTTTGTGAGAAGAGCTAAGGAGCTTCTCCATGCCAGACACAAGCAGCTCCAACTGGCTCCAAGAGAAACCCACTGGCCAAAGTTGAGCCAAATGTGAGAGAACCAAACCTGCAGACACCAAGGTCAGTGAAGCAGGAAGGGGAGGAGGTGCTCTGGGAGCCAGAGCACGGATTCCTCAGCAGTCCATGGGGCAGACAAGGGGAGGCAGCTGTGCCCCTGCAGCCCGTGGAGGGGCATGGTGGAGCCAGTGGCCATCTTAGTGCCCATGGATGACCCTGTGCTGGAGCAAGTGGACTTGCTCGGAAGGAAAGTGCAGCCTCTGGGAGCACATGCAGGAGCAATCTCCTGGCAGGAATATCAGACCATGGGGGACACACTCTAGAATCTATTTCTAAAAGACTTATGGCATGGAAAGCTCCCATCCTCAACCAATTCTTGAAGAACTGTGGCCTGCAGGAAGAAGCCATGCTTGAGCAGTTCATGAAGGATTGTATCCCATGGGAATGACAATCCTCACTCTGATACAGAGGAATAGCATGAGGAAGAAGGAGAAGCAGAGAGAAGACATGGATTGATCCATATCCTGACATTCCCCTTCTGTGCATAGAGTGAAGAGGTAAATGAGTAAAGAAATGATATTGAGCCTGAGAGGAAGGGTGAGAAGGAAGGAAGATTATTTTAGTTTTGTCTTTGTTTTTAACCATCTTACTCTATTTTTAACTGGTAATATATTTAATTTTCCCCTAGTCAAGTCTATTTATTCTTGCAAGGTAAATTTATCTCAATCCATGAAACCTTCTTTTCTACTCCTGTCCTGTAGAAGAGAGGTGTGAGAGAGCAGCTGGGTGGACATCTGGAATTCAGCCAAGGTCATCCCATCATAGTGACAGATGTGGGTGTGTTCTTCATATTTCACAGGCAAAAGTTACTTTTTATGATGCAACTTCAATGAGGTTGGTTTTCTTCATATTTTTAAAATATAGGAACATTATCCACTATCTTCTCTCTCTTAGCTCCTTTCTTCCCTTAGAGGTGAAAGGGATATTTCTTTTTCCTAATTATATGAGGTATTTCATGATGGCTTTCTTATAAGCAGAAAATAATTAGTTTGCTGTAGCCATGAAGTCTTCCTAACAGTATCACTGTGTAAACTCTAATTTTTATGGATACGAAGTTTTGGTGTGGGACTAGGTACAATATGAATGACATTCTTCCTTCCTTTAACACAAAATCCAAAACAAAACTAGTAAAGGTTATAAGATTAAATTTCTACTCCCTAAATCTATCTTTTTAGTTGAATAAGAAATTAAAATTCAAGCATCTTCTTTTCTTTTAAGAGCTAGAAAAATCAAATTAACAAAAATTCTAAAACAAAAATCATCCCTCTCTACACATCTCTAAAGAAGATATTATAACACAGCTGTACTCACTTCCACATTTATTTTTTAATAAAGGCTAGACTACTACGGTGGCCTGATGAGAGACAGCCTTATTACTCTGAGCTCCACAGAAATGTATCACAAGTTATAAATTAGAACAGTTTTTGCAAATACAGTTGAGAAATCAAATTTAAGAAGTGGTCAAGAAAAATAAATGGAGCAAGATAAGATGAAAACTGCTGCAGCTGCATAAACATACCTTTACATTTTGGTTAAAAGACTTAATAGGTACATAAAAGATAATGTAGCTTTAAGGCAAATTCTTTCATCGTCCCCACTTGAATTGGTATTTCTTTAATTCAGAGTGGTTTTGTGCACATTAATTCTTTCTAAAGGAAACCATGTGGGAAGTTCTTCAGGTATTAGCAGTCCTTGCTCTAAGCCCTGAGAGAGTGCATGTGGCTGGAGCACTGACAGTTTTTTGGGATGGCCTAATGCCACATGGGGATTGAAGGCCACAGGAGCAGGAAAAATCCTGGCTCCTGTGTTGGTGTGTGGGGCTCAGCATTGGCTGCTCTGGTCTGTTTACCAATGTCTGCTGTGCTGGATTAGGGGAGTGAGTAGGGCCAAATGTGAAAGGAGTTGCAAACTGCTTCCTTGTCAACAGTGAGCAATGCAGAGAGTGTAGGCAGTGATCTGCCTGCACACCCTGAACACCTGGGGAGTGCCAGATGTGTTGTGAGAAGGCACCACAGGGCAGAGGAGGAGTTTTATGATTTGCCTGGATGATAAGACAGGAATTTGAATACCAAGGGCTTATATTAACTGCCATGTGTTTCATTGCTGGTTTTGTGTCATGGATCTCTAGGACTGAGTTTTTTATATATCTTTTACTCTTCATCAGAACAAAACTCAAGAGGAGATGTAATTATGGTAATATTGCTAAACCCTTTGATATTCATCTAGCACTGTTCATCACAAATATATTTGTTTCAACAAAAACCACTGGTGCTGGTTGTTGCAATGATAAAACAGTACAGGCTTCACAGTCTGCTCCCTTAATGAATTTCTAAAACACAATATTTTGTCAGAATTGCAACATAGAGTACAGTTGCTTTAATATGTTTGTTTTCTAATTACTTTCTGGTGAAATGCTCATTTCAATTCCGTAGAAAATTGACTAAATTGTAGAGCTAAAACTAATAAAAATAGAGTTTTACAGATGTGTTTCCTCTAGCAAATTATGCTGATGTTTAATAAAAGAAAGAGAAAAAATTACTGTATTACAAACTGATCAACACTCAGCACTTTTCTTAGCAATTTATTTCCAGTTTCAAAGATTTAACTCAGAATTCCTGACAAGAAAAGCTGAAAGCCGAAGAATGCATTTAAAAATCAATCTCTCATTTGCATCAGACTAGTGGTATAGCTGTAAGAACATTATTATGCTTCAAATTTCTCATTTAATTTTATTATTTTATCATCTATTTTCTAACTTCTTGAATGGGCCTGTAAATTGCAATGATAATTTTTCAAAAATCTTATAAATACTTTTTAATTACACATTTATTGTGATGATGGAGATCAGAAAAGCTATAAGGTTTTTGATGCATATGTATAATTAGCTATTCAATATTGTAATTTTTTTAACAATATTTTTATTTCACTTGAGGATACATATTTAGTATTGTTCTGTAGTGTCCCAACTCTATTGCACCACCTCCCTCCCTGTTTTATCCAGTCAGTTGGGAAAGTTTGCTTTAAAAAAGCCAGTTACCTTTTTTATTTTTGCAGAGTAGCATGAGAGTATTTGCATGCCATCAGAATAAAAGTTCATCCAGTCCTATATCCCATTTCTGACATTGACCAAAAATATGTATATATAGAATAGTTACTAAGAGCAACACAGGAATATTGTCTCAGAGAAATGTCATGGCTTCTTAGCAATTCATGTCTTAGAAGTTTCCAGCATGAGATCAGTGTTTTTCAACTCTAATACTTCTTACTGAATATTTTTTTGGTAATTTTTTAAAATTATTTTTGAGCACATGTAAATTTTTAACATCCACTGTGTCCTGCCATGAAATATTATAAATTTAGCTGCACATAAGTAAAACATTTACACTGTTTGCTTCACATCTACTTTTATATTTTCGTGATACTGAAACAGAAAATTAATTCAGTTCCCTCTTTCTTCACACCATCACTGATATGATCTTCCAACACCATGGAAACTTATTCCTCTCCTCTTTCCCTTCTCATTTATTTTTTCCTAATTTAGTAACTAGGTATTCCTGTATGTAAGAGCCTTTTTTATGTCAGCTAAGTTTCTCTAAGAATCACTGCAGAAAGCCCTTGTTAAATGTCATTTCAAGGCCTGCCTAGACCTCTGATCTAGCTGAGTCAATTCATTGACTCATTCGGAAAACTGACATAAGTTAGTTAGACCTAATATTTTTTGAATAAAAATTGTTTCAATTCTTCTTCAATAAACCGTATTTGCCCATGCCTTGTGTAATTAATAATGTCAATATCAGTTCTTTACGGGCTTTCTTATACCCTCTTGAAGCATTTGTCCTTGTGTTGGATGTTTTCTAGGCTTTGTGAATTCTTTAATGTCTGGTATCTAGTCCCAGGACTTTTTAACTACCCATTTTGTCTCCTAGATTTATGATAATATTCCATTTGAGAGAGATCCTCTGATGTACCCATATATATATATCAAATATGGGCACAGAATTATTTATTTCCATGCTTCTCCCATATGAATACAAAGGAAACTCCAGTAGCTTTCTTGTTTCCTTAATTCTTGATATTGTTTATGTAATTGCCAATAGACTATGAGGTTTCTTGCTGTTGATTTGTTGGAAAAAGAATTAATGATAATGTTTATAATTACTGCAAGTTGTTCCTCATGTCCTATTTGGCCTCTCATAGTAATCTTTATAAAACCACTGCCAGATCTTAAGATCTATTTTTCCCTCTTGTGAAAAGATAGTTACTCTCTTCATATGATATAATATTTTATCTAGTTCCCTTATGAAAAAAACACGGTAGACCCTACCCTAGTATATATGTATGAGAAACTGATTTAACTTTCTTCTGCTCTATTCTCAGACTTGAATATATTTTCAGACTGCTCCCAAAACCTGTAATAAGATAAAATTCTGATCTTTAATTCCCTTTATTCCCATTTTATTAATTATTAAAATATTTCCTTAACATTATTGCTGGTGATAGAAGGTCAGGAATTTTACATTTTTTTTCTTGTGTCTCATGATTAAGTTGTCATTTGGTAAAGGGGAAAATGTGCATCCGAATGTGCCAAAGCTCTATTCAAGTCTCATTCCTTTGAATTCAGCCTGTCACATCTGATTAATCAGTGATTAATTTTTTCAGTTATATAGAAACTTTATGTGAAATATCTGAAAGCTTGTCTCAGTTGGAAAGGTACTTGCTACAGTTACTGAATATTTTAAAATACTTCCTCTGATTTAATTTCAACTTCTTTGAAGTAGGAGACTTTGAAATTCACTTGTTGCTGGAAAAGGAGTTGGACTTATTTTTGTGGGGGGCTTCTAACTCAGGATATTCTGTGATTCAAATTACTTTTTAAGAATTTTTTTTTTTTTTAAATTAAAAAGTAAGGAGAGGTTAATTGAGCCTTCAGTTTGGGACGTCTTTCAACAGTCTTGGAAAAAGAACAAAAGCAATTGTTCCTCAGCAGTATCTCTCTTAAAAATGCATGCTAATGCATTTGAACGTTTTTGACATTTGGAAAGTTCAGTTCTTTAAACAGTCAGCAGTAAATATTTGGTATATCTTGTGCTTTGCCTTGCTGTGCTATGCATAACCCATTGCTTTCAGAACAGCTATCTTGGGTTACAATGTTCATTGAAGAGATCATGGCTCAGTTGTCCCTGATCTGCACTCTCACTTTCTAACCCTTTTAGCCAAGTTTGTGTAAAGATTATGCCTCTATGTAAACCTTCTTGATGCTTCTTATTCCGTCTTTCCTTTTCCTTCTTTTGATCCCTCTCTTTCTCCCTCTCCTCTTCCTCATTTATCCCTTCCTCCATTCCTCTTTTACTTATTTATTCCAGTATATGCAGCTCCAGAAGTGGGACAATGCAAATCTCATGAGGTTTAACAAGACCAATTGCAAGGGGCTTCACCAGGGCCAACCCCTGGTACCAGCACAGGCTGTGGGATGAACAGACTGAGAGCAGCCCAGTGAGAAGGACTTGGGGGTGCTGCTGGGTGAGAGGCTGGACATGACCCAGCCGTGTGCTTTAGCATTCCAGAAAGCCAAATGTGTCCTGGGCTGCATCCAAAGCAGCATGCCCAGCACAACAAGGCAGGGGATTCTGCCCCTCTGCTCTGCTCTGCTCTGCTCTGCTCTGCTCTGCTCTGCTCTGGTGAGAGCCCACCTGGAGTGCTGCATCCAGTTCTGGGCTCCTCAATACAAGAAAGACATTGACCTGTTGGAGCAAATCCGGGGCAGTCCACCAAGATGATCAGAGGGATGGAGGGATGGAGTTCCTCTTCTACGAGGCACGGCTGAGAGAACTGAGTTTGTGCAGAGCTGGAAAAGGGTAGGCTCGGGGCTCCCTAGTTGCAGCCTTCCAGTATCAGAGGTGGGCCTATATGAAAGATGGAAAGGGACTGTCTGTGTAGTGACAAAAAGAAGTGGAATCATTTCAAACTGGAAGAGAGTAGGTTTGGATTAGATATTAGGAAATAACTCTTTATTATGAGGGTGACAAGGCACTGGAACAGGTTGCCCAGGGAAGTTGTGGTTGCCTCATCCTCAGAAGCATTCAAGGCCAGATTGGATGGGGCTCTGAGCAACCTGGTCTAGTGAATCCCTGTCTGTGGCAGGAGTTTGGAATCATATGATGTTTAAGGTCCCTTCCAACCCAAACTATTCTATGATTCTATGACTGTATGGAAAGAGCAGTCTAAGTCTAGTTGGAAATACTCTGGTATTTCTTCATTAGACTTTACTAAAGTCTAAAAAATATCCAAACAAACAAACAAAAACAGAGCACAATACTTTGAAGCTTAAGAATTTTATGAAAATTTAGTCCTGTACCAAAGAAGAGAACAGAAATAACAGCTTTTATTTTGTTATTATTTAAGGTAATTTTGTCAAGATTCAATTTCTTAAAAACAATACTTATTTGTGCACACTGGGGACTGGTAGTCCCCTAATAGCATAAATACTTACCTTTGGAACACCTCTTGTCTGACCTCGTCTCTTCCCATATGCTTTGCTTTTCCTAACTTAGGAATATTGACCTCTCTATCTTTCTCTGTTCCAGAAAATTTGTGATGAAGGAAAATAATAGTTTATGTAAGATAACAAAAGTTATTTGTCTACCTAAAGGCAAAATCCTTTTTTTCTGTTTTTGTTCTTTTTCTTTTTTTTTTTAAAGATGCTTTGACAAGAATTTTATTTGTATTTGATGATGCTAAAGATGTTCTTTTGTTGTAATGTAAAACTGCACTTCTTATTGCAAAAACATTGTGAAAAAAATCCATTATTTTGATAAGGGAATAACATCTAATATTTCTAGTATCTTTGTTTAATTATAGTTGGGAAGTGAATATGTTAAAAAACAATTTCAAGACATTCTCAAGCTGTGTTGACGTATAGCATAATGGCAAAGGAAAAGAAATAATCTTCAACATAATTTTATCTATTATCTACAAGCAGAAATATCAATCATGAAGTCATTTAGCAAGAACTCTTAGATACCATAATCAATCCTTACTTCCAACCCTGCATCTTACCAAGGATATTTATTTTCACATTACCAAATGTGTAATATAAATGAATTCCAACCATGTTGGAAGATGCAATTTCTTTAGTGCCAGATAGAAAACTATATTTAATACACTGCGGTATCCCTTGCTTAAGCAAATTGTAGAAACCCTTACAAATGTTATCTTAGAAAACATTTTTCTAAAGAGTTTTCTCTCCTAAAGTTTGCAAGACGTGCTTGTAATTTTGCAAGTGATTAGTCTGTGGAGACTGCTTTTTTTGCCTGTGTTGGATGGATATGCAATGGCAGTAAGGATTTAAAATCCAGAATTCTTCTTATGTTGCACTACTGTAATTTTGGTGTCAGCATCAAAACCATTATGTTAACCTCTACCCCAGTATGTCAGAGGGGCACCCTTTCCCCGAGGGAAGCAAAGCCAGGAGCCAAGCAGCATTTACTTTTGGTTTCCAGCAGAGCATTTTGTCCAAGCTTTATTTAAGGTCCTTTCTAAAAGAGGAGCAGGGACATGCCCTCAGCTATACTGTCTCTAAATTGGCCCCAAGCCCAGGCAGCCCAATCTCTGCCCTTAGAGCCCACTGTCCATCACTTAGTATCAAAGGACTCTATATGAATTAGAACTCGGCTAACAGGCTATAAAACTGTTGAGGAGGGAGACTTTCAGCCCAGCCTAATTCACCAAAACATTAAGTTCCTTCTGTTCAGATTGATTAAATGTGACCTTTTTTTTTTATTATTTTTGGGGGTTTTTAAATTTTTTGTTTGTTTGTTTTGTGGGTTTATTTAGGGTTGGGTTTTTTGTTTGGTTTGTTTTGGTGGTTTGTCGGTTTGTTGGTTTGGTTTTTTCTTGTGTTTGTGTTTTGACTTTTTTTTTGTTATTATTTTGTGATTGTTCATTATTCTGGTAAACTAATCAATTAATAACTTTTATGTCATGTTGAAGGTCAACACTGGTGATTGCTGACCTTCAAATGGAAATTACTGTAATGGTCTCCTGTATAGTTGAGTGGAAATACCTTTTACCAAGTCTAATGGCCTAGAACTGATAAGTTTAAATCAATTACTCTACATTCACACTCTTGTGGTTTTATGATTACTAGGTGTAAAGGTATCTGCAGTTCTGAATTGTCTTAGACATTTACAGCTCATCACACGACACACCATGATTGAAGAAGGTGCTTTTTAGCGAGAGGTAATATTTCCAGCTAACTAAGTGGAAGTGAATGTTTTTGGCAGTTCTGCATCCCTGGCTCCCATGGTAGAAGGCAGATCAATTTACATGAAGAATATTGTTGGTAAAATCTGAAAGGTCACGGTACTCAGACATACATAATAGTCTGCCTTCTGAAAAATCAATCTGTCTGCATTGATTAGATGAAGAAAGCTATTGATGTTTCTGTTTGTTTCAGAAACTGATGGTTGTGCTGAGAGTAAACTTTATTTCCATTGACCTTACTGGGACTTCTTAAGTCTAATAAATAAATTATTTTATTTTATATACAAGAATAATCTTTATTATTTAGAAAATATCAATTCCATGAATTCAAAAATTTCAGGAAAATGTGCTGTGAAGAGAAAGACTATAAGGTCCAAGAGTAAAACAATGAGACATTTTTTGTTTTTTTAATTCTCAACAAAACTAAATTTGACTCTACACTTTTTTGTTTTCACAACACTCCACAAAAAACTTGTAGCTTATAAACTGTTCATTTTGTTTCCATCAAGATGTAATAAAATATTCAATAATGTAAAAAGAATTGTGGTGTTCACACTAAAAGATGAAGGATAGTGAAGATAAGAAAAAGCTTTGAATGCTTATGGTTTGTTTGTTTGTTTGGGGTTTTTTTTTAATGTATGCATTCCCTGAAATAGGAAGAGAGATAGGTTAAAGAAATTATATGCTCTGACACCATTGTGGCTACAATTTAGTATTCTGTTGCTAATTGATTAGGTAACAAAGGATTAGAAAATATATTTTCTGAATTTCTAGAAAATTTTTTCACTATATTAGTTAATCCTTATCCAAGAACAAATTATTTTCTTCCAAGTGCTTATTTTTCTGAAATGTTTCATGTCGTGAAATTTAGCCTCTAATTTATTTATAAAGAATTTATTACTAGTGACCCAAATACGTGATGACAAGACACAAGAGGTTTTCAAGGAGACCTTTCCGAATGTGTGATGCTTACTAACTTCTAAATGCAGATAAGTTAATTTCACTGAACAGTAGATGCAACTTGCACAGAAATGTTAAATCAAATGCTTCAGGATACGCTTATATTAAATTTCATAAGAACCAATCAGGATCATGTGCATGAAGCAGAAGTTTTGCACTTTGGAATGCTGAAGGTCATATGCCTATCAAACAGAAGTTGTGAAAACTGGAGTTTATGAGGAGAAATGTCTAGAAATAGTTTCAAATTCTTCTTAGTCCTCATATGGAAAAAAAAAAAACAACAACCAACAAACCTCTGTTTTTCCTTTTTAATGAAAACAAGATTTGTCTCTAAATCTTGGGCATGATTCCCTAACTTTCATACAGTACTTTGGAATAATAAAGTATGTTCTATATAATTTTCTATAATTTTCTGAAATTTTAGGTATATTTATACTATGCATTTGTGGTTTTTCCACTGTAGAGATGTGTTCATATACTGAAAAAATAAAATAGAATCAACTGATTAAAAACCCCCAAAATATCTATAATCTAAACAATGTCATATTTTAAAAGGATTTAAAAAATATTGGTGTTCAGTCTTGTAAGCCAAGACTTCACTTGTTCTTTGTATTCTCTAAGTTATTAAATGTTTAAATACAGGACATTAATGTCTTTTCCTTATCCTGAAAAGGAAATAAACTAATTATGTTTGGATCACTTGTCATTACTTTTATAAAGGGTCATACAAAACTAGACACAATAAAAATTTTTGCTTATTTGGGGCTTGCTTTATGCCAAGAAGAAGAAAATGGAATTTTGCTTTAAAATCACACAGCCCTAAAAAAGATTGTAAGCATGTTTGGATTGAAAGCACATTCCACTTTGGGCTGTTTTATGAAAATGAAAGAGCTGTTACCTGGTGTGTTGCAAATGTACATTGTATTTTAAATAAACTTCTTTGGGGTTAGAATTGTTCCTGCATAGAAGGCAAAAATAACTTTTCTGAAGAGGTATGAGACAAGGAGGGAACAAAATTTAGGATTTTTTTTAACCTAAAACATTGATATGGATGACAAAGCAATTAAAAATATATAGCTATGTTACATACTCCCAAGTAGCATATATGGAATAAGATGATCATAGAATGGTTTACGGTGGAAGGGACCTTAAAGACAATTTAGTTCCAACCCCACTGCCATGTGCAAGGACAATTTCCAATAGATGAGTTTATTTAGAGCTCCATCTGTCCTGGCTTTCAACACTTCCAGGGATGGGACCTCCACAATTTCTCTGGGCATGCCTCATCACTGACACAGTAAAAAATTTCTTCATAATAGCTAATGTAAACCTACCCACTTTCAGTTTGAAGTTTTGTCCTGTCATTACACATCCTTATAAAAAATCCGTCTCCATTTTCCTTGTAGTCTCCCTTCAGGTACTAAAAGGTTACAATTAGGTCACCCCAAAGCCTTCTCTTTTCCAGGTTAAACACACACAAATCTCTCAGCTTTTCCTCATAGAACAGGTGCTCCTTTCCCCTAATCAGCTTGGTGGCCTCCTCTGGACTCACTGCAGCTTGTGCATGTCTTTCTCGTACTGAGGACCCAGAGCTGGGTGCAGTGCTCCAGGTGGGGTCTGAGCAGAGCAGAGGGGCAGAATCCCCTCCCTCCCTGGCTCTGCTGCCCACGCTGCTTTGGATGCAGCCCAGGACACGTTTGGCTTTCTGGGCTCCGAACACACATGACTGGGTCATGTCCAGCCTCTCAGCCACCTGCACCCCCAAGTCCTTCTTGGCAGGGCTGCTCTCAATCTGTTCATCTCCCAGCCCCTTGAACTTGGTCTTGTTAAATCCCACGAGATTTGCATTGTCCCACTTCTTGAGCTTGTCCAAGTCTCTCTGGATGGGATCTCATCCTTCAGGTGGGTTAGCTGCACCACTCAGCTTGGTGTCATCTGCAGATTTGCTGAGGGTGAACTCAATTCCTTCATCTTTGTCATTAATGAAGATATTAAATGGCTCTGGTCCCAGTACAGACCAGTACAGACAATATAGTTAGTTTTATAAATACTAGCAATAGAAACAGAAACAAGAATATTTTGTAGTGGTGGAGAATCATAGGAAAATTATGAACCATCCAGTTCATGGCACGTTCCAAAACTCAGGCACGTTGATGTGAGCTCCACATTCTTACACCTTCAAGCAGTAAATCAACATAATAGCAGGATCAGAAGTCTTTATAGATGCTATTTATGAACACTAAAATAGATTTTATGTGATCACTTGTCTACCTGTTGTGATCTCTTGCCTACCTGATGTATTTCTCTTTCAACACAATAATAATTATAAATTAAGATACTGAGTATCTTAAATTAAATGAGTGGTCTGTGTAGCAGCTACTAAGATGTGGATTTGGACTAGTAAAAGCAGGCTGAAACAGTCCAGCTTAGATGTGCATGTAGGCTGCAGTATTTTCTATCTGACTTTGAACAGTGAACAAAAGATATTAATTTGTATTTTTCTTATTTTTAAACAGTGCTGCTGGGCTAAGAAACTTACACTGGAGTATTTGTTCAGTTTGGCTCCAGAGAAAGAGGAGCTATTTCATAAGATCAGCTAAATTGATATTTAGAAATGTCACCCATTATATGGTGGCCTTTTCTAATATATCCCAAGGTAAATATAACCTTTCACTCAAAATTTTAGTTGTTGAAATTATGTAGTTGTATAGTGTGTTTTTAATTTGGCGCCTTTAATATTTAAATGATTAAAAAAAAACCACACAAAAATGCACCCTGTATTTTTAAGCAGATCTACCTTTATTTTTTGCCTCTCAACATCATTGATTTTAATTTATATATATAGTAAAAAGCATGTCATTAACAATGTAGAAAATAGTTGAGCAGAACTTGAACAATTCCCACTGAGAAGGGGAAAAATAGATTGGGCAAAAAGGAATTTTTGTTGTGAGAAACGTATGGGAAATGGTGGAAAGAATATACACTAAATCAAAATTTTTATGACATGGTGCTATCTTTCTATGTATTGTCCTCACAAGCCAAAAGAAATGCTGTAATTGTTTCATCTTTAAACTTTTTTACTTTTTCTGTATATTGTGTCCTCTTACCTTTCACGGTACCCTGCTGCAAAATCAGACATAATTCCTCTGATGACACCAACAAATATTGACAGGAAAATTATGTTGCTTTAGAATAGGCCTCAGGTAAATTGCTCAGGAGACCTGTCAAGAATGCCTTACAGTTCTCACAGCACACATATTAGAGTTACCTCCTGGGTTATCTGAGGGAAGAATAGTGCTACATATTTTCTTTTCAAGATCAGAAATAGAAATATTACCCTGGCTTTGGATGTGCTCTGAAAATTGCTTATGGTGAATTCTTTCCACCACACTGTACTAACTCAATAGCTTCTGGGAACATATCAAAATTATAGTTTTGGGGTGTTTTATTTAACCTTTTGTGCCAGGTAGCATTTCCATGTGGTTACTGCAGAGATCTATTGTTCACAAAAAAAAACTTTCCTGTGAATCAGTGAGACAGAAAAGTTTAATATGTGAAAAAGAGTTTAATAAGTATGAATATATGTTAATATATTCATATATACATATATATCAATATATTGTGCTAATATGATGTGCTAATGTGTATTTAGGACAACTATATGAAATTGCTTACACAAGTCAGTAAGATAATCTAGATGGAAATGTCGCTTTTAACTCTTCCATATGTATTAAATGTATAGCAGCTGTGTGGAATTGGTAAACTGACCTGGATTAATGTATGCATTAGATGTATATGATGACTTATGAAGGACTATTTACAGAAAGACTGTAACTGGAAAAACTAATGGTTTTGTCAGTGTGATAGCACCCATCTCAAGATTAGTACAAGGCTGCAATAAAAAACAAGCAAGCAAAAAACATACTTGTATTTTATGTTAAGGTGTTCATATCTCTTCTCTCCCCCACCCACAGAAATTATATTCAAGTGGCAGTCAGAGATCTTGTTCATAGACGTTTGGTAGTGGTTTTGTAAATTATGAATTGATTATAAAACTTTCTGATTGAAAACCTGATGATCCAGGGCAGGTCTATTATGCAGATCAACTTCATAAGATTTTTACAGTGGTGCCCTGATTTTGGGAAAAGCAGAAGTGGTGTTGCAGTGCTCTGCATTGTTGGTTTGACCACACAATGTAAATCTGAGAAAAATGTATTGCCTATCCTGAATGTGCTCCTATCATCTGTGCACATCAGACTCAATAGAGTTGACTTGGACATTTGATTTGTTGTACTCATTTGCTAAGTAGAGAATCTGTACGTGTTGCTACACTACACCTGAGAAAAGTAAATGATGACAAAAACAGATTTTTGCTATGTAGCTTTTCTACTCTGAATGCCCTGCCCTCCCTTCTTCTTCCTCCAGCTTTATATGCTGAGCATGACATGGTGTGGGATATCTCTTTGTCCTGTTGGGTTCTGCTGTCCCAGCTGTGTCCCCTCATAGCCTCTTGCCATCCCCAGTCCCCTCTCTGTCAAGGCAACACGAGAAGCAGAAAAAGCTGGGATTTTGTACAGGTACTGCTCAGCAACAGCTAAACAGCTAATGTTACTACACTCTTTCATTCAGTAGTTCAAAATACAGCATCGTAGGAGCTGCTATGGAGAAAATCAACTCTGTCCCAACAAAATAAGTACAACTATGAAAGATTCCTTCAGGTTACATTGATCTCTTTGTTTAAGGATGATTTAATGTAATATTACTTTGCTTAAAATAAGACATCACTTGTCTATCTAAAACATCTCTTTCAATAATATATTTTGCTTCTTTATGTTGATAGAATGTAGGCAATAAACAGAAAGAGTGGATTAAATTAAACTATGTGAATGGCATATACTTATTTAATAACGTTTATAGAAAAACTATAATTATGCATTTCTAATTGGACATTTGCTTTTAATAGTTTTGTCAGCTATGGATTCACAGCCTTTAGAACAACGCCTTTTAGCTATAATCTGGAGGTGGACTAGGATTCCTGTACCCATCTTTATTAAAAAATAAATGTTCCATCTGCTCTTTTTTTGTACATAACATATGGTGACAATAACAAAGTAATAATACCTAGGGGGAAAAGTACCATCTCTCTGTGCATCTCTCTAAGGATGGTTTCATAATACTGTGAGATTCTGTTACTATCATTCCATTACAATATGGTACAGAGGCAAAAACTATATTTTATTGGTCTGTATCTATGGTGTTTGTGGTAATATCATGATCATGTTGTAGTAACATGAGAAATTTTGTGATTTGAACAGGATTGCATTAGAAAACGGCTAGTATAATAATTCTAGTTAAATCAGTCTTGGTACTAAGGGCAAGCTAAAGGAAACAGAGACCAGTAAATTCATTTATTACTATTTAAATAGAAAAACATATATTTATTTGACATATTTGTTTTAATCCATTTGAAAAATAATTCTATCATGGGGTTCCTGATTCACCCAAGAACCCTTTCCCACCACATCAAAAATCCCATGCTCCTAAAAAATAAATAAACAATTTATTATAATGAATTATATTTATTATAATAAATAAATTATATGGGGCATCTCCATTGTTACTTCAGTATTTTGTGTTCAGAGTATAGCACAATAAAACTTGAAAATACTGCTTAAATGAGCCTGATACTGGGGGTGGGAGGGGGGAAGTGGAGCTTAAATTTTACTTTAATATCTGTAAAAATTGCAGATTTTTTTGTTTCTGTCTGAATTTTACATTTTGAAAGTATAACAAACTTGAGAGTGGTAAAGACAAAATTTACAATATAAGTTAAAACAAGCTTCTTGGCTTGCTCTTAATTTGCTTTCTTTCCTATTTAGCAATTACTCTGTGATAAAATGTCTTTTTAGAATTATCGTTGTCTCTAATTACTTGACCATATTTGAAGATTCTTTTTTTCAACCTAATTCCTTCTTTGTTTGCCGTAGTTCTTTCTTAGTTGCAATGTCAGCATTTCCTTTCAGGCTCTTGCATCTAAAAGTAAGATTGTTTCTTCTGCTGCCAGGATTAAGAAGAAGAAAAGAAAACCACTGCCAATTATTGTCCTTTTGTGGTATTTTAGATTGTTCTTTAAAATCTTTTTATTCTTGGTCTGTCTACCATCAACATAAACAGATTCTGTGAAATACCAGTAGAGTTCAGCTTCTTATTTCAATTGCTCTTTCACTAAGGATATCAAGAGCATTCAGAACACTTAATGTTTTTTTGGGTTTTTTTTTTATTTTCAACAACTGAGTTCTGGAAAGGAATTAAACCCCATCTCTTCCCATTTTTGACGGACATGCAGTTGTCATGCAATGCACTTTCTCTGTAGGTGTGCAAAATTCTTTTTTACATTTTAAAATCAGAAGACTGGAATAAAGCAGAAAACATCTGGTTAGGTCTGCAGTATCTGTCAATTTGCCAAATTATTAGCTTAACAGTAGAATATCCATCAAAAGTAAAGAAAGAAAAAATGTTGGGTTTTTTTACATTTGTGCACCAGAAATGGATATTTATGTTAAGAATAGTGAGGACATTAATTTTCAAACTTCATTTACTTCTTGAGCCACAATAAAGCAATAAATGCTTCATTTGAATTGCTCGGGGTTCTTTGATTTTCCTTTTCATCTAAGAGGGATTAGAAGCAGAATAAAAAATAAACTAACCTCTTCACCTGATCCTTTTTGGGTTTTGTTTTACTAGCATAGTAATAGATATTAGAGAGGAAATCATTAATTAAATGCTGTTTAATCATATTCTTCATTGAAAATGAAGACTGTCACTGTTTAAGATGCAGACTTCACTATTGTGAGTGATCCATAGTTTGTTGGCATTTTTTAAAGCATAATAAACTTTGAACTTGTTCCTGACTTGTTGCTTTTTCTTTCTGAGAAATTGATTAATATTGTGGAGTGGTTGCAGTATCAGACTAAGATAAAGAAAGAAAGAAAACAGAAAATAGATCAAGGAGTTCATAATGAGGACATATTGAAATTAAGAGGATCATAATGAGGTTGATATGAATTCAGGAAGCACATCCACACTTTGGATTATGTTATAATACCAACGGAAATTAAAGTTAGTCTAATTAAAGTCTCATTGTGTAATCCAAATAGGCAGTTACTATCTCAGTTATAATGACACTGATATTTACAGATTGAAATATCTGATATAAAGAAAAACTTCAGTAGAAATACAGTTAAATCTGTGGTACATAAATGATTCGAGTTTTCTACTTCTCTGATGTTTTGTTACTCTCTTTGGTGTTCAGCCCAGTATTTTAGGTTGGTACACATCCTCAGGAGGGATGGAGTAAGGGAGAGGATTACAGGACGCTCTCTGTCTTGATTTTTTTAAATTAAGAATTTTATGATTGGTGGTGATCAGTTTTTTCTTCTCAGATTTGTCTGTCATGGAATTATTTTTTTTTTTATGTTTTAAAACATACTGCCATTGTTTGACTTCTGTTTGTCCGTTTCTACCTAAACTGTGTTTGTCCCTTTGTGAAGGTAGTTTGCAATTATTAATTTAGATTCTGTGATAGCCTCCTCCAACCCCAGCGTAACATACAGGGGCAAAGTTTGCTACTTGTCAGCTTTATAGATTTGTCAGATCTTTGCCATAAATTATATTCACATTGCTAAACTCAATTCTGGTTAAGACAAGACATGAGATGTTGCATTGCCAAGTTAATAGAAATTCTAGAATTTCGTGAGTGACTTCAAATCCCTGTATGGACTGGCATCACCACCACCACACTCACAGTTTAAACTTTGAAATATATTCAATGTAGACACCCTTTTCTATGTGGACTTTTAAATTTGGGATTTGATCTCTTGTTTGGCTTAGAGTTTTTTAGTGTAGTTTTATGGAAGGGGTGGTTCTGCTTTTAGTCAATGCTAATAATGAAATTAGTTGGAAAGCTACTTGTCGATCCTCTGACAGGTATCTATAGCAAAGATACACTGTAATTTTTATTATATTTAGCTAGGTTGGATTTGATGATCTTAAAGATCTCTTCCAGCCTAGTAATTCTGTGAAACTGTTGAATGTTCCAAATCAAATTGCATCAGACATCAATATATTAAAAGTATTTGGGAGAAAAAAAACTAATACAAATTTAATCTTTGAACAATTGAAAGTGAAATATGACTAAATAGAGAATACCTAGAAGGAACCCTATGAGCTTATCCATGCTCCTGTTCTTTAGAATATTCAAGAGTTGATGTTCTGCAGCCTTACTCAATGACCATTTTTCCTTTTTAACTTTTCATTCAAGGAGAGCAATGTGTCCAGAGATATATTATGAAACTAAACAGCTTCAGTGCAACAGCTTGCCTTTCTCACATTTTGCTTTTCCAGCTCCTACCTAATAAAAAAACAAACCAAAAAAATTATCTCTCCCTTTGGTCTAAAATGCTTTCTTTCAGAGTAACATTCAGTTGTTTTTATGTACCTTGTCCTACACTCCTGTTTCTCAAAATTCTGCTGCCTGAGGAACATGGGGTCTTAAACAAAAAAAAATTCGCTACAGAGCTATAAATCTCTATAATTGAATGGCCCGAGGTCCATGGATTCTTTTGAAGGCAGCTTGTTTAAGGCCATACTTAACTATTTATAATACACCCCAGCAGAGTGTGATCACATAGTGACAGAAAAGCTGTGAAGTGGTTCTGCTGATACCCATAAGAGAAAGTAATTGACCTGGGTGTACAAGCAAAGGTTCATCTGGCCACAGATAACTCAATTTCTAAGATATTGCAAAGATACTGCCTGCAAAGGAATTTGCTGTGACTGAAGTTGGAGAAAAAAAGTCAAAAGGACAAGTTTGTCTTGTAAGTTTAAGAGTGCTCATTGATAAATGAGGAAAACAAACAAAGAAAAATTTCTAGGAAGAAGCCTTGCCTACTAATTTTGGTTTTAATCCTATGGATTTGAATGGATTTCAACCTTTGAGCAATATTTACTGTGTTTAAGAGACAAATATGAGAAAAAAATAAGTAAATAAGGATGCAATTTCAGAGTATCTGCACTATTAGGTGTAAAATTTCTCTTTGAATGGCTTTTTCGCACTATTTCTAGTACAGAACACTTGTAGAAATTGCAGTTTCTTTCCCCAGTTTCTCTTTCCAATTCATTAAAATTCAAGAATGTTTTTTAGTTTCAATAAACTGATAGTTATTTATGTCCTCTGAGCAGAGAGGATAATAAATTTTTTACCTTGAAAATCTTGGTGCTTGATGTATCAAACTGCTGCGGGTAGAAAAACTAAGGCGATGCAGTAACAGGTCATATATGATGGATCCTGCCTCTTCAAATTTGCAGGTATGGATCATTGTGCACCATAAATGTCTGTACTGCAGTCTTAAAAGCTACATTAACTGTTGAATTTTATTTCTATTTCTGTGTATCGGAAGATTGTATTTTTGTTGTTTCTTCCTCTGACAATTTTGTCGCAACAGACTTGAAACATAATTCTCAGTTCTGTAATATCTAAAACGAAAAGGGACTCATAATTTTACAATATTTGCATCAGTAAATATGGTAGAAGTGTAATGGTATCGTCAGGGTGTACTTTGTGCTTGCTAAGCAGAATTTCTTATTTGGCATTTTAGATCTGTGGAGACCTGCCCTATTTTAGTAAAAGTCACATGTAGAACTAGGAATGTCTTAGCTTGAATTCAATCCCCATGTATTTGCTAAAATAAAATTAATACAGGCAACTGCCTTTTGACCCAGATTAAAGGTATGTGGATCTGCCCAGAGTTTTTATTTTATGCAAAGAAGGATGGTAACATCCATTTCTTACACTCCTGTGTGGACAGAAAATCATACTGAGTAATTTTCCTGCTTACTGATTTTTGTTGGTGTTTTTGACATATCTTAGTGATCTTGAAAACACCTCTGGGGATTAGGAGAAGTAATTATTAGAATTGATTAATAATACCTTAAAGAGAAATGTCAGTGCCTTAAGAGCAGCAAATTATATGATGATATGAGAGTTTTATTTACTGCATCTACCAAACAGGCAGTCAATAAGGATGGAAGGTCTGGATGTACACTGCATTTTATGCCTTTTATACCTGCTCTGGAGAATTTTCAATCTTTGTGAGTGGAATGCACATAAGTTACGTCAATAGATAGACTATTTGCAGTGCTTTTATTTTTAAAAAATCTTTTTATTGCAGCACTCTAAAAATTCACTACTATTTTTTTGCTCCTGACCAAGCATGAAAACAATGATAATCCTCAATAGAGGGTATTAGAAGGAGGTCACAACAGTATTTGCCCTAAGTGTCTGCCTGGCATAAATGTGACACAATATATTGTGTATAATTTTGAAAGACATAACCTTTTTGCAGAGATGTTTCCAGACTTCTGAAACTATGAGAGCTTAAAGAGGAGAACTAGCTGAGCTCTGTAATGGTACATCTCCTTTGCCTTGCCTACGTAATGATCTCATTGAGGGAATTGCTCCTTAAAGCTTTTGCCTTTTAAATATCATTCCTTGTCAATTGTTAATGAGGTGGTAATTTAGGAAAAAAAGTGCTGGATTAAGCCTGAACAACATGTAAATCCTAATTACACATATTTCTGTGAAAGTTCATGAACGGCCTGAAGGATCAACACAGACTGCTTGCTCTGTCTCTAGCACAGCATCCATTTGGCACGACTTCGGATTTTGTGTTACCTCAAATTCTGGTGATTGGATATTTATCTCTCATAAAATTAACTGAAAAGTCAAAAATTTCAATCTTCCCAAATTTGTATATGAATGCAATGTGCCTAAGGGAAACATGTAAAAGATAAAATATTTGGTTAATTGTTACTCAATAGTTGATCTTAATCAGTAATTACTAATAGCCAACATTAGTGTATTAGATGAGTAGTGCTAAATAATTTAAACAGGCTGTTTCCTGTATCTACTGTAACTGGATAATATAATATGAGAATAAATATTTAGAACTATCCATACAAATAAAGCTTAGCTTTTAGATTATGCTTAGGCGTGTTAATATTGATTTAAATTTACACAATATGTCAACTGTAGCTGAGAAATCATTCAAAGGTAAAGAATTACCAAGAAGAGATGACTATGAGTGAAATATGAATAAAAGTGAAAGAAAGATTATTGGCTTGCTTTGGTGTTGATATACTGTACTGTCAGTAACTGCAATAATCAGCAGGTCTCTGCAAGATAGTGATGTTTTTAAGCATTAAACTTCTGATTGTGCAGATAGTTTTAGGTACTGCTACAATCACTTTAATGATGGGGACATGTTTTAATCTCTGTTTTTATTTTGTGAGTGCTGCTGTAAAAACTAAAAAAAAAATAGGATACAAGAAAAGAGGGTTTTTTTTCTGCGAGTAACTAGCATATGTATGTATATATTTATGTTCTACCAAAGTAAAAAAGGAAGAATTTTCACCTTAATCATGTTGGGTTATATTCAGTAAAACTTAAATTTAGCTTGCTATATTTGAATAGAGGAAAATTAGATTTAGAGTTTCCAGATTTTCCATGACTTTTTTTCCTAACAAATCAAAGTTTCCCTGAATAATATTAGAATAAGAATTAGCAGGAAATCTCCCACTATCTGAATAGAATAGGTTCTGAAATTACTATATTTGAGTTTTGCCTAGCTAGCTTTCACTGATGGTTTTCTTAGGTAGAAAGCAATTTTTAATATCTCAAATCTTAAAGTAATCTTATCTGCAAAGATGTCTCCTTATTTTTATTGTTTTGATTTGAAAACAATCTTTGCATCAAGTGAGTTGATTTAAAAATGATTGAAGTATTGATAAAGCTACAAATCTCTAGGTTTTAAATTGTAAGAAATGGTTCCTTTGGTTTCTGCATGTTGATCATGCTGAGAAAATAAAAACCTTGATAAAGTGGCAAAGATTGCAATTTAAACAGAAGGAAATGAAACTGAAAACTTAAGCAAGTCTTTGAATTAACATCAGCAAATGAATTTTCCCACATTCTGAATATTTGGGGGTTTTTCATATAAACTGTGAAACACAGAAGTTGGAAATTAATCTAATCTATTGTGAACACTAAGAATATACTGTTCATATTTAAGAATATTCCAGACCAAAGTACAATTGCTAAAATCAAAGAACATGGAGAGTCTATCAATTTTTATATAACAGTAATTTAAAAAGAAATAGTGAGTAAGTACCACTTACTGTGGTACTTAGCTTGGATACAATTTAGAGAATACAGACATTTTCAGGTGCCATTCAAAGCAATCCTACAACAAAGTGTTGATTAGAAAAATGAAAGATAAAATTGTTAGAGTTGTGGGAACTTGAAGTATTGCCCAACTAACAGGTGTCTCAGGCAGTTTGGTCACAACTACATTTTTGGTTATTGACAAATAGCAGCAGGGCTACTGCTGATTAGCTAACAGTGGCCATCCTGAAAGAAGATAAATGGTTCCATGCTGCTCTACCACCACCATTTCCATGATTACCGTGGAAACAATCAAATATGAGATATTGCTGACAAAACTGCAAACTGCAGCAGCAGTTATTAACTTCAGAATGGCTGAGCTTTGCACTTGATCAACATCAGACTTAGTGGGTATTTTTCCTTGTATTCAGTTATCTGTCCTTTTTCAATGGGGTAAGCAGGGGCTAAAAAAAGACTTGAAGTGTGGATTGTTAGATATTTAGGCTCTGGCTACTGGTTTATATCTTGCTTTTTTCTGCTGGTGCATTTATGTTTGCACATGGTCAAGTTTACTTGTCAGAAGCTCAATGGAATATAATGGTGCAATACTTTATATGTGAGAAGAAATGAAAATGAGATTTCGCCATGGTTCTTATGATTGATGAGATTTGTAAAATAAGAGGGAGTCCAATTACTAAACGGTGTTTCAGGCAAAAAGATCACTGAGTTTCTCAGTCACTCCTGACTGCTAATCAATTTGTTGAGTGATGATTAAAATGTTTTGCTTTGACCTAAAATGACTTAGCAGTTTGAGACCGAGTTAAATGGTCCTTTTTGATAAGGAACTGCATTCCTATTCTTTATATAAGTTGCAGTTCCTTGTTTTAGAATGAAAAATTGTGAGTAGCTCTTTCAGGATTTTATAATTCTCTCCAATTTTTACTTATTCCAACCTGGAATTGTCATATTCACAATACCCAAATAACGTTTTGTTCATGAAAGTAGGAAAAGAGAATGAAATATGTCAGAGATTAAGAAGATATTAGTGTTTTCAGAATGGTTTTTTCAAGCTATTCCTTCTTAACATTTTGCAATATTCATTTTCTGTTTCTTAAAAGGTTGTTGGGACAATGGTGACAAAAATACCTTTGTAAATGTAGATGACATCATGTTTTATGTCATATAGTAAAGTCATCTTTCTTAGATAAGTGAAAAAAAATTAAAAATCACTAAATTGTGATACAATATTTTTTCTAATTTTTTTTCTAGAAGAAAGATTTCATGCAAGTGTGCCAGCATATTTCTGGGGTTTTGCCTGCATTTTCAAACTTTTATTTAAAAATATATGGTTGTATATTGATTGTATTATTGTGTCACCAATGAAGGATTTCAAGAAAAAAAAGAAAATTCTGACAGACTGTATCCCATCTACACTTGGACCAAATTTCATTGCAAGCTCTTCAGATGCATAAAGGTGATGCTTGCGCACAATCCAGATAAGGTTCTGTAGAACATAGCCATCATTCCCAATAGCCCTAGTAATCCTTTTGCAAGATTTGTCTAACAGTCAGATAAGTACATAAAAAAGTGTAATTTGTTTGGTCTGGGAAAAAAAAAATGCTGGTACATCAAAATGTCAAAGTAACTGATAGAATCAAAGTAAACCTTTTCCTCATACTAACACATGAAACTCCTGAACCCATCATTTTACAAAGTAGATTTATGATATAAAAGCTTTGTGCAGAAGTTAAGTATGATTCAAACACACAATTCTGGCCAAAATCCCAGATTAGATACTGTACCATTAAATCTGTTACTAGGCTAAAATCCAGACTTCTTGTAAGTGTCAGTATAGTTTGTGAAGTGATTCAAAACCAAAGAGGTCTTAATACGCTTAAGCAGGTTTATTTAGACAAAAGCTAAATTTGCTTTCATTTTTATTTTTCCGTGAACAAACTAGGGGATATGCTAATTAGAGAATTAATATATGCTATCTTAGATAGTTGCAATGTCTTTGGAGAGCTCTAAATGAACTTCTGTAATTTTTTACTAGTTTGTATTTCACTATTAAAATTGCAGAGAATACAACTGTAAATTATTTTGGGTTGATTTTCTTTTCTATTGATCATATTTAGGAGGATCTAGTTCAGGGCATATGGAAATCTATGAGTGTAATTTTTGTAAATTAAGATGAAAAAGTCATATTCCATATGTAGCGTTGTTTTTATTCACTCTTTCTGAATTTTACTGAATTCTTTAAGCGCCATAAGAAAATACAGAAAGTCAAATGCAGGAAGCAGTATCGTGTCTTTAAATGTATAGAGACACCTATAAGAACACAACATATATATACTATATATATATATATACTGACTTTCTTGAAAAGTGCAAAGGTGGGGGGGAAACTGAATTAGCTTATCCACTGGCTAGCAGCAGAGTCAAGCTGTTCTTTGGAATATTTTGTTTTGCCCCCAGGCACAAGCAGTGCCAGTGTTCCCTCTCCACATTTACTCTAGGTAGCAGAGCTTTTTGGGAAACCACTCTAAGCAATGCTAAGTAGGAAGTTGGAAATGCAGAGCAAGCAGACTGTTTGCTGGTGGGGAAAAGACAATCTGTCTGTGCTCAGAGGAGTAACATCTCACTTTAGCAAGATTTATTGCAGCTGCAAGCTGAAACCAGCTTCCTGACATATATATATATATAAAAAGAGGATGTGGTTGTCTTGATTAAAGCACTGTTCTAAAGATTAATTGATCTGTGCTGTATGTTTGGTTTTGTACAGACTTGAAGAGGACAGGTAGTAGTTCCCTGCTTCAAATTTCTCATCAATCAGAACAGATTATACTTTCCTACCTTTTTAGCTTGCTATGTGCAAAAATGATTCCTCATAAGGGCTGTGGGTCCATAGTTCTGGAGAGAAACTTAATGATATTCAGTACCTCCATATACTTTCATACTAATATCTCTTCATTGTGTTGTGACCTCTGCCAAGTGGTTGTCCCCTGGTTTGTTTGGATTTAGAGCAATTCACCTGTGACACATAACTGGCTGTCAGTATCTTTGCCTTTCATCTCTATGTACATACATGGAAATGAACTTTTCAGGTTGATTGTAGCTATACATCATTCATATATGTAATTCTATGAAAACTGGTACCTTTTTGAAAATTCAAGTTATTTTTTAAAAAATAAAAAAAATGTATCTAGATCTAGCTGACTCAATAAACATTGGGAATATTTCTGTATTATATGATCATATGAGGTACATAAATATTGTCTATGTTCACTGCATGATAAGGTGTATCTCCATCTATGTTGTACCAAATATTTATAATGTTCCAATTTGCCGTGCCAATCTTTTTGCAGAGAAGTGCTGTTGCTTCAATATCTTGAGAAAAACCCAGGTAATCTACCAGCAGAGAAGAATTTCTTTAATGAATAAGCCCTTTAATTATGTTCTCGTTCTGCTATATGCTCAAGATTGTAAAATTGCTGGAGAGAAGAGTAAGTAATTGAATAGCAATTTAAATGTGAATTTATTAAATCAATTAGATTTACAAAAGTAATTTGAGACCCAGTGCTGCTATGTTGGGCGCACCAAGTATATAAAAAATTTAAATAGATGCTTGTAAGTGCAGCATAGTTTCTAATGGGAATTTGTCTTGGTTATAATAGTAAAAATGATTGATTCTACGTGTCTTGTAAAGCTTATTCTGTAAGTTATTCTTATCCTAATAGCACCTCAGAGGTAGGCCATTTCATTTCAGATTGCTGGGGAATCTCTAAGCATAATAAGAGATTTAATAAACTGATGAAAATTTATAACAATGATGGAAATATTTCTGTGCTTTTATTTTCCTCTAAAACAAACATATCTTCTGTATTAAGTAGTTTGTTAAAGCTATTATTTTTTCTGCACTCAGAATTTCCATGAACATTATGTTAAACTTTTATGTGTAATGTACTATGTAATATTTTATGTGATGCTTTAGAAAACTAAAGGAAAATTAATTTGTGTGATTTGGTGGGTGTGTGTACAATACTAGCCAAACATAAGGACAGAAAATAGTTACAAAGGCTTTTGTGATCAGTTGCTACATTAGCCTTCCTAAAGAGCTGACCTCATACCATGGTGTTACCTGCAGGGTATCAGAGTGTGAGAGAAGTTACCATAGATCAAAAACCACAAAGAATCTAACATGATCTGTGTGACTGCTGATCATTTCTTACCTTTCCTGCCCTCCAAATAGTGGGAAAGGCTATGCCTGTTCAAGCTTTCCTTAGTGTGATAAAATAAGATTTAATAGATGTGAAATTTAATGTCTCTAATGGAAGCAAGATCTCATGATAAAATTTCATTGTGCCTCCAGTTTAGTAACCATCTTCTTCCTCTTCTGCCTCCCATAAAATATCTGTGATCCTTGAGATCACCACATTTCCTATATCATGACACTCTGTTTCTCTGCTTGCTATCCAGAGGTGCACAGTGCCATGAAATACAGCTTTATTCTTCTCCATTTTCAAATGTCCTTTGACATCTGATATTTAGAACTACAGTCACTGTTTTTATTTTCCATTTTCTTCTCCTTACTTTTCCTCCACCAAGTTACTTGGATATTCAAGAACTTCTCCTTCTCCTCTTATCAGTCAATATTTTAGTTTACAGATTTTATATATTAATTTTTGACTACTCTCCTCAGTCTTCTGCATTCAGGAAAGTTTCAGTCTAAACAAGAAAATGTCATGCTTGGTGAACATTTATTATTATAAGAATTGTTTTCCTGATTAGTCCACTGTGTACAGAGTCAATGTTGAGGGTATCGGTTAGTATCAATATCAAAAGGGTTCAGGGGACTGAACTAAAAAATATTATTTGCTAAAGAGTATATACATATTCCTGTGATATTCAGTGAATATCATAAAGATCAAAGCAGTAAATTAAACTGTTCAGATTAAATAGATCGATCATTTATTTAACTCAAAGTGAGACTTGAAAAACATTTAGTTTAAAAGTGCAAAAGTGAGTAGTTGAAATATTATTATCAACAGTTAATTTTGTCCACAGAGGATGGTCTCAGGATACTAATACAGGAAAATCCATTTACTATCTCTTTTTAAGGCAATAAAAGAGAAGTATTTGTAGACTATCACTATATTAGCTTGGGTACTTTCTATATGGCCTCTTTGGGTATTAGGCAATCATTTATGGAAGTAATGTAATAAACCCCATGTCTTAAAATATTACAGCTCAATGAACATGGAAATATTCTAAAAGTCAGATCCCTATTTTGTAAAATATGAAGTGTTAGAGAAGCTAATGAAAAAAAAGTAAGCTTGAACTGCTTGGCTTTATTAAAGTTTCTGTATGTATTGAATTTATAAGCACATGGAACAGTGAGATGTGAAGGATGGAAAATTTATAATTAAAAACTTCTTAATGTCTAATTGGTTGCTGAAACAGCCAGTAAGAAAGCTGGCTGGGCACTTTCTCTTGAGCAGGTAACAGAATCTCAGAATGGGTAAGGTTGGAAGGGACCACAGTTGTGTCACCTGGTCAAATCTTCCTTCTCAGTCAGGGTCATCCTGGAGCACATGGCACAGAATTGAATCCAGATGTGTCTTGAATATCTCCAGTGAGGGAGACACAACAATCTCTCTGGGAAATCTGTTCCAGTGCTTGACCAACAATAAAGTTCTTCCTTGTGTTCAGGTGGAACTTCATCAGATTTTTATGTTCAGCCATCAGTGCTTGGCTGGCTAATACTTTCCATACTTGGGAAATATTAGCAGCAGGAAATTATTAGCTTAGGAAGTTCAGCAATACCTGACTCTTTTCCAGCTTGGGGCATCAGTAGGCAGAGATATCAATCTCAATATCAATCACAATCTCTACTGTCTGCTATCACATTACCTGTGAGAGTAAAATGAGTTATATTCCAAATGCCACAGGACCTCCCTATCTTAAGCTATCTTATGAGTTGCCCCATCTTGCACTACCACCACTCCATGCACCACCTTCCCCAGCCCCTAACTAATTATTTGATGGAGACATTGGCCAGCAAACTGGGCAGGGTGTTATGTACTAGAGCATATGAGCCCTGCAGATCAGCCACAGAGCACTGATGGCTTAAGTACACACTGCTGCAGATTCTTTCCCTAAGGAGTCTTGTTTAAGGATTCAGAAGTATATGCTCTATTGTGAAGTAGACAAGTAGGTTGCTAGTCACCTTAGAGCCATTTTAAAGAATTCAAGTGGTAGTGGGTATATATAAGTGATGTATTTCAGAAAAAAAATTCTGGAAACCATCTAGTTTATCAGGGAAAACAGAAAAAGTTTTATCTTCTTGCCAGAGTTTGAAGTGGGGGAAAGGCCTTTAAAATTTTGTTGTTTCTGAAGGGTCAATGACTTTTTATTTCATTTGTGGTCCCAATGCACCAAAATCTGGCAGCATTGTAACTCAAGGAGACAGTAAATCTGATGGAGAATACAGCAATTTCTTTTTCATCTGCATATAAAGTGGTCACAGGTGAAAGAAATGTTTTCTTCTGGTGTAATCCAACTGAACATGTGATTGACATTTTACTAACCAATGCATTTTAAGTGCATTAGTTAAAAGCTGCTACTTTAGGCAGAAGAAGTATGAATTCTAAGGCTATCAGGTACTGAATTTGAACTGGCATTCTTGTGAGGGTAGATTGTATTCTCTATACACAAGATATTTAACAGAAGTCTTTTAAATTAACATTACCCTGATGGCATGCTTGAAGCCAGCCAAAGTATGGGGTGGTAGTATTGTTGCAATAAAAATTGTGTCATTCTTGAGGCTGGTCTAGTAGGGAATTCCAGAAATAAAGCTGAGATATTGCACATTTCTCAGGGTAATGACAAAAAAGAAGACGATTCCTTTCAATTAACCTCAAAAATTATGGCTAAAATCTTGCTGAGAGCAGTGCTGGACCACAGCAGATCTGGTAAACACCAGAAGGATCCTGAGAAAAATGTGTGAAAATCACACTAATGCACTATGAAAATGTGCCAGCAGAACCATTTCAAGAAATGGACTATCTTTTTATATTTCCTCTTACCAGACTTCTTGAAGTCTTCCAAATAGTTATGGAATATGGCAAAAGAAAAAGCATTCCACTCATGGTCAGATGTCACTTAAAGAAAATGTCTTAATGAATATTCTGACTATTGAAAAGATCAGACAGAGACAGACAGCTGGATCTCACCTGCAACAGGGATGGTGGATGCTATATAGTGTTAAGAAGTGTGCTCATGTTCTTCAGTGAAGCTCTGTAAACTCAATATCCCAGTGCTCTTATCTGTAATACAAGTGGCCTGAGAGAAATTAGCACCTTTGCCTCAATACATTAAGCTCACAAATCAGCATAAAACTTGAAATTCTCACCAACTTCATTAAAAATTATATTTTGAAGTCAAACATCTGTCTTCAAATTCTGTCATGGGGTAGAATACAAAAGATGAGAAGGTCAGGAGAAACCTTTTCATATATTAC
The DNA here is from genome assembly GCA_037013685.1 of Acridotheres tristis. Lineage (NCBI taxonomy): Eukaryota > Metazoa > Chordata > Aves > Passeriformes > Sturnidae > Acridotheres > Acridotheres tristis. The sequence continues at coordinate 94,835,999 of CM072886.1, read as the reverse complement.
ATCTAAATACACTAAAGCTGAGCTATTGATCCTGATTTTTAACATGTTTTAATGATTTATTTCAATTTCAATAGAATGTATCTGTGTACAGATTTGCATTTACAAAAAGTTCAGAATGAAATTATGATCTTCTGGTGTGTGAATACTGTAATACAGGCCACGCTGCTTTGCTCCCACATAGCTTCTGCTCTTGCTCACTGTGTGGACACACAAACAAACATACAAAAAAATCTTTGCATTCGTGCATTCCCAGACAGAATTTTTTGTAACCCTGAGCAGTGCCATGAAGAGTTTTGATAGAGATAAGTGCAAATAGCAGTCAAGTTTTTTTGCTGCTGTCCTGTTGCTTTTATTGCTGTTGTTGTTTTTGATTTTTTTCAAGGAAATGTTTGTTTCTGCTAAGGTTTTGGAATTTTTACATATTGGCACTGAGCATATAACGACGAATTCGGGTTAAAATGGGAGAAATTTGGGTGACTTATCTGTAGTCAGATTCCTTTTGTGCTGGCTCCTCTGGTAGGTAAAAAGAATAAAATTCTTAGTATTTTCACTGTTTTAATACTTTATGTGAAGAGATGGCTTGCTTTGACAGAAGGTTTTAGAAATGTTAGGAGATAACAGACCTAAGGCTATCATGATGGCTCATTATCACAATCTATATTGATGTAATTGAATTCCACACTTGTGAAACAAAAGAATGCAGTAAAAGAGTGTTTCTCCAGTTATTTAGTGTGCCTTGGCCATGCAGTATACTTGGCATTGCATGAAGTGTTAGCAAAACTTGTGGCATTAAACAGATCAAAACGTTGTTCTTGCTGTAATTTCTAGCTTGAAAGTTAGATACGTGTTGAGAAATCATTTCTCTTTCCTCCTTCAGCTATGATTTTTAAGATTAGGTTGCCATCTGTTTGTAGTACCGGAACACTCTAGTGTGGATAAATGGTGCCACTGCATGCCAATATTAAACTTTGTCCATTTCTTCACTTATCACCTTGACTTATAAAGGAGAGGTCACCATCAGAAAAAATATGTTTTTATTCTGTCGTCCCAAAAGCAAACACTATGTTCCAGATAATAAGGAAATTCTTCTTTTTCTCTGGTGCACATTTTTCTGCTTTTCTGAGAATCAGCGGTCTTCTGGGATTGATATTTTGGTGATTCATGGTGACTCTTGAAGATCTCATGGCATTCAAAGCATCTATGTAACATTAACTTCTAGGTCCCTATGTAAATAAAGACTATCCTCGTCTAGAAAATATTCTTGCATCAATTGCTATGGAATGCAGAACTGAGAAACAGTTTCAGACATATTAATGCATGTGTTTATGGCAGCTGAAGAAATTTGCAGCAGATAAAATATAGACATGTTAGGGAATTGAAACAATTTTTAAAATCATGTTTCAACATTCAGAATTCACAGACTGAAACTTTGTATACTAGTTTTTTGTTTAATCCATTTTTAATCTTTACTTTTACTGAATCATAGCTTTATACAGAAACTGTTATTTCTAAAGTGCTCTGGTTCTGTCAGAGAATCAGATGTAAGTATTTTCGAGTATTTGGAGGAAATCTTGTCAGCTTTGAGATTTATTCAGTAACATATTTCAAGGTTATTCCAGGCTAGAGGTTAGATTATTCCAGGCCGCTTCTCCTGACAACATTGTCTCTATATATTTATCTGTGTAAGGGAAGGGAGGCAATTAAGCACTGTTAATACTAAATGACAGAGGAATTCAAACTTATGTTTGTAGATAATTAATATTACTGTTGGGGGTCTAGTATGTAAAAGAGGGTAAGTATTTTTACTCCTTAGCTGGAAGGGAGTGGGTTGTGTAACCTTGGTCTTCTGGATATGAGCTAGTAACAGCAATTAGCTGAAATATAGACTGTATTTTAAAAAGCTATTTACTATGTAATAACTATTTACTATAATGGTAGTATTTCTCAGTTACTTTTAATTGAATAGAAACATCAATTTTGTCTTTCTTTCTGTGTCCAACTTCCCTGCCTGCATGAATGCAGCTCAGACTTCAAATGTAACTTTGGATACAAATAATGAAACTCATTTAACTTAATTTAGCAGAATGAGCTATTTTAAGTTTCAGTTCATTTCATCCCAAAGTGGATGTCTCTGAAAATTTCTGTTATCTAACAAGTCACACATGCAACATCAATACAGTGGATGAGGTATGAGTGTTCATGGTCTAGAAATCATTAGCTCTCTGCACTTAGAAGCGCAAAACAAATTTTATTCAGTTCAGTCATTACAAATGTCATTCTGACATATTGTTGACCATTTGTGAACTATGGGAGCTGAAAATTCAGTAATAGATGGTGGAGATGGGAAATATGGACTATTTCTTTCATATAATCACTAATGTGGCTTTTTTCAATATAAGAGAAATTAACACTATGGTAGTCAATAATAATTGTTCAATTTTGCAGCTGAGGAGTTGGGTTTCTTCAGTTTTTACCTTCAATCAAGTTTCATTTTATTTATGTTCCACGTTGCTTAGGATAACACTCACTTTTTCTGTTTGCTCTCACCAGAGTGTAATGGTCTGATGGTACTAAATGGTACCAAATACCAATGTGATTGAAAACACAGCATTTGTTCTTAAGTCACTTTCACATATTTATAGGCTACGCTGTTTGGGGTTTTTTAGATTTTAAAACCTGGTCCATTATCTGCCTCTATAATCTAAAAACATTAAATTAACCATACTGTCAAAATAATTATTTCTGACTAAGTGCCAACAACTATCACAGGGCAGGGATGGTACTGTGTCAATGTACATATATAATGTTAATGTTCAGGAGGAAATAGTAGATTGTGCACAGAATTGGTAGGACAGCACAAGGTAACAATGATAGTGTCACAGTGGGGTTTTTTTAATCTTTCTTTTTTTCCAAACAACTTCTGTCATTTCAAATACAAAAACATACTTGTAAATATAAATTTATTTTATTAGCATAAATAAAGCAGGCGTAATTTTTAGTAATTCTAAAAAAGTCTAGTTTACCCTAGATATAGCAAATGTAGACAGATACAGATTAAAAAGAAAAACAACTACCAATGTCTAATTATGCAATGTCTTTGTCCATACATACTGGAAATATTTGAATCCTTTTTTTTCCCCAGCAATAGTCAGATTATTTGGCATAACTCTAGATAAGATCTTGGAGTTCCAGTTATGGTTTTTTTCCTATTCTTAATTAAAAGTAGCTCCAAAACCTACAGCATGCTTACACCAAGCTAAAAATGGAGGATCAAGAAAAACTAGGAAAATAGAGATATGCAAAGAAAGCAATAGAATGGCTTGAAACTGAAGCTAAAATACTGATAATTCTCAGGAGATCTTAGGGAGTTAAAAACTTAAAAGCTGAGGTACATCAAAGTAGAAGTTACTAGTGGTATACTATTTTATCAGAAGCACTTGGCTGGCAAGGTTTGGAAAATTAATATATTTATTGGAAATTAATCAAGGCTTATGTCTGAATTTAGACAAGGATCAGACTAATCTGTTGCTGATACTCTTCTTTCTATATCTTTCCTCTATACACATATTTGCTTCCCTTCCTCTGTGTGAGTACATGTACAAAACTTGATATGTCTCTATTTGTATAAGTCATTGACACCATGACAGCTAATCTGTAAAACACGACATGGTTTTAAGAGAAAATCTTAATGCTTTTTGAAATATATTTAAGTGAGTTTCAGCAGTCATGTTAGTATAAATCAAAATTTGATTTTTCCTCAAGTCTAAGGATTATTTACTTTGAGGAGAACTGAAGCAGTTATAAATTAAAATTGTTATCAAGAAGGGAATAAAACTACAGTGAGTTATTTAGAAAATGGTATTGGGCAGAAGCAAGGCACAGTTGTTTATTAACTTTAATTCTAAATAATTATTTAGCAAGATTTTTTTTAATTCAGGTATCAGATCCTCATGAATACTTAATTTTATACTTTTCTCAAAACAGACGTTATATGAAAGAAATCAACATTTACCTTTAAATCTGTATATGCAAGGTATTTATTCTTCCTTCTTCCCCATCCTTCCTCTTTCTGAAAATAATCTGGCTTAATAAATGCTCTTTCACCAGTCTCAGAGTAAAAGTTCCTTCTTGTTGCTGTTTTTGTGAGTAAAGTGTCCTTAGTAAAACCATGAAAGTAAGCTGCCTTTCATTCTTTGCAAAATGACTGGGCTTTCATTATTGAACTTCATGTCAAGGATCACTCTTCATCTAGAAGTGTATGCAAGTTCTGTGTTTGCTCTCCTTTGGATTCAATGAAAGGAAGAGGGAGAGATGAATCACAAGCTGTATTTTGAAACCTGTAATAGTCCTTTTTGTAATCATAGTCATGATATTGTGTAAAGAAGGCCTCTCCCTGCCATTAATCTTGGTTTTCTTTCTTATAAAGTGTGTAAGGATAACCATTTTCTTATCAAACAATATGACCCTTGTAAAAAACCATTATGAATAAAAACTCAGGTGGAGGTGAAGTAAAAATAAAGAAGTTATTCCCTTATGCTGAAAAATAAGGGTTATTTTTCCTTGAGCTCTTGTTAGGTTTTTCATTTCCTCTGATTGAATTTCTCACAGTCAAATCCACACAAAGACCAGACCCAAGCAAAGAGATTTCAAAGAAAAGATAGGAAATCATAGGAATAATAGGAAAATACGGGATGGTGGGCACCAAAAGGATTTTTAGGCCTGTTTTGAATACTTTAGATTTGAGTGTTTTGTTCGGTTAAGTTTGGCTTTTCCTTTGTCTGTTTTAAGATCAAATTCTTGCTATATGTATTCCCGTGTAAAACCTTCAATTGTCTCACTTGAGCTGGAAGAACTAAACTTGCTTTTTCACGATCTTCCTTAGCCTGCATGTGAGCCTCACCACTGCTTCAGCAGGTGACCCAACAGGCTGCTTGTAGTTTAGGCACACAGATGTGACTGCTCCTGACTCCAGCTGTCACAGGCTCCAAGTTCTCTAAAACTCTGAGTAACAGAACAAGGATCAGTCATTAGGGATTGCTTACCAGGCAAAAGACTCCAATTGCAGAATGCATTAGGAACCCTCTATCTTGTTACTTTTTGTCAATAGTGTCTGCACAGCATCATAAAGCACGGTAGTACTTTATGACAGAATACACATATATTTAGGATGCCTGCTCAAGCATGTTTTAGTGATAAGGGCACCTGATCAAAAGTGTTTGGAGACCTCTGTACTAGACTTTCTCCAGAGGTACCTTCCAACCTACACACTTCTATGACTTTTTGATTCTGAAAATAATTGCCACATTTCCTAGAAGTGTCAGAAAAGGGTTTTAAGGAATAAGTACAAAATAATTTAACTTTATTTTCAAAAATATACATGTTGTGGTACTGTAAGTAGTTTTTAAAATTAAACTACCACTCATCTGGAACCTTTCTCATAGTGTGAAAATACAGGCTTCAAATCTATAATATTGTTTGCTTATTGAATTCCCTGATCCTCAATAAAAACCTTCTCTCTGATCATTTTGGCGTAATAAGTAAAACAGCAAAAGTGCCTACAGTACTGAAAGAATATATTTTCCTATATTGCTTTAAAAAAAGCCTTATAAAAGGAGAGAGAACTTGTATTTTTAAAGTATCACATTTATTTACGTTCTTTTCCCTAACACAGCCGTTTATCAGTGATTTAGTAAAAAGCATGAAGATCCTGTTTTCAGTTTAAATATCAATGGTAGGAATAAAGGGATAAAACTAATGCTGATGTAATTTTCTTTAGATAGCACTTAACCACAACATATTCACTGTTAACATACGTTGCACAAAAGAATTGTACTTAATTATACAGGCAGTATATCTTTAACACACCACAAAAGTAGTTTGTTTTCTCTGTTTCATTGTCAGGAAATTATCTTGTGCATTCAAATGAAATGTGTAATGTGATTATTTGTATTCTGAGACTCAGGAAAATGAAAAGTTGTTAGGTTTTCTGACTGGTACTTTTCATTTTACTATATGATACATATTAATTTCCACTGCTCCTCTTAGGAGCATTTATATGGCCATACCCTGACTTAGCAGGTTTTGAAGGAATATTTGACATACAATTAATATTTGATCTGATTTATGTAGATTAATGCAAGAATCTCATGTGCTGTCAGATTTTCTCATTATTTTGTGCACTTTTTAAGCCACGAGTCATTGAAGTGATCAAGACAAGTAAGTGTGATTCCAAACACTATTGGCAGTGAGTTGATAGTAAAGTCAAATTTCAAGGATAAAGAGGTTCATTTTTTCTTTAGATTTGTTATTCTCAAGTGAAATACATTTTACAATGCATGCTAAAAATATGTAGCACTTATGTTTTGTATGCGAAATTATGTTTATATACAGCTGTAGGTATTGCTGCAAATAGTAATAATACCTTGTTTTTGACGGGGTAATGGCTCATTATTGTAGTATATCCCTGTACGAGGAAGTGTGTTTTCTTTTTTCCTGTGGCTGTAAATATTTAAATCCTTTTGTGTGGTTTTTGACTAAATTCTTTATGATGAGTTAGGAAAACAAAATTTTTCTCATGAGAGACAATAAAAAGATACTCCTTTAAAGATTTACATCAGAATTTTTTTACTGCATAAAAACACATACAACTGGAGTGTGCATGCTGAATAAGGTGTAAGCAATACCAGTCATTTATAAACAAAGAGAATGTTTTCTCTCCAAAGCAACATAATGTTGGTTGCACTGTGACTAGAAGCAATTTTGAATGCATAATTTTTTTCTCTCAATAAAATCAGAAACAATTTTTTTAAACTATGTTAAGGCATTGTAGGATACTTTTTACTTATTTCTTTTGTGAGCAGGAATTTTCATTTAGGCTCCACTCTATCAAGTGTCTTGTAGTTTGTTTTCTGGATGAGTAAATAATTGGAGTATTTTGTTCACGTAGTCACTTTAGAACTATATCTAGTTTTCCAAAACTCCTTGTGTTACCAGGTTGGGTTTTCACTTTAACAAAAAAAAAAACAAAACAACCCAACACAAAAAAAAATTAAGAATGAAAATGTCAAGAGTGATATTAAACCTATCTCCTGTACTCTCTGACAGTAATCTGTTTTTATGGATGCAATGAAATTTGTGTTTCACGGAAATAGTTGAACTGATTTAAGTCTTTCAAATACTGGAAATATGCTTAATTGTCATCTTTACTGTGTTTAATCCCAGTGAAAAATGAGACTCTTTACACTTGGAAATTTGTAGTTGGAATGGTAGGGAATAGAGAAGAAAGCAGTACTCTATGAACTAAGAAGCAACAGAACAGGAGTATTAAATCCATGGATGGAAATCTTGCTCTGGGGATACTAGATGGACAAGTGATAATGACTTCTACACACATTAGAAGTAGTTTCACGTCCATAGATCCTGGTCCTCTTAGGGACTTCAATCACCCCAAAATTTGCTGGTTAATTAATATTCAGTGATTTTCTCAGCTCTAGAGTGGTCCACCCCATTGAGCAGGAATTTGGGCAAAAATCCTAGGAGGTCTGCATAGCTCCTGGCAACACTCAAATGCAAAAAGGAATTCTACAGAGGGTGGAAGTAAGGGCAGGTAACTTGGGAGGAATACAGAGACATTGCCTCACGATGATGAGGAAAGCAAAGACCCAAGTGGAATTTAATCAGACCAGGGATCACAAGAGCAGCAAGAAGGGCTTCTCTCAGTACATAGAAGACAAAACAAAAACTAAGTAGAATTTGAGTCTTCTACTAAATGGGGCAGGGGCCCCAGTGACAAAAGATATGAAAAGGCCATGGTCTTGAATGGCATCTTCACCTCAGACTTTACTAGCAAGATCAACTTTTTGGAATACCAAGGCAAAAGTCTGAAGCAATAAAAATGTACTCTTGCTGGGAGCGGATCAGATCAGGGAACTCAAAAGAAAACTGGACAAACATAAGAAAACTGGATATACATAATCTCTGGGCTCTGATGTCATGCAGCAAAAGTGCTGAGGGAGCTGGTTGTTGTCATTGTCAAGGCCACTTGATTACCTTTGTAAAACAACAGCGGTTTAGAAAGATGCTCAAGGACTGGACCATGTCCTATCTTCAGGAAGGGCAAGAAAAAGGACACAGAGAATTACAGACCAGTCAGCCTCATCTCTATCCCTGGAAAGGTAAAGAGGAAGATAGCTTCCAGGCAAAGGCAATAAATTCATTGGGTGTAGTCAGCATGGACTCTAAAAGAGGAGCACGTGCTTGGCTAGCAGTCAGAACCGGTTGAACCTGTTGGGTTAATTTTGCTACTTCTAGGATCTGACCCAGAGATGCAAAATGCATATGCATATACAAGTGAAGAGATATTCATATTTAAAATAATATTTGAGAATAGAGAGTGGATAGAACGAGAAATATTTACTTGTAGGTGTTTCATTCAGGACTTTTTTTGATGATTTTTGGACTACAGGTTTTTTTCTGGGAAGTCATTCAAGGTGAAGCCTTGAAGCTTCCAATTGCAAATGAGATAATGAATCTCCAATTAGACAAAATCAAGACTCATAATTCTCAGATTTTGGTCTTGATTACAGTTTGGTTACTAGATTTTGTGGCTCCAAATGAGGAAAAGACATAGTAAAGATGAATAATTTTGGCCTGTATCATGTAAGGCGGAAAAATGCAGATGACTAACTAATTGATTAACCACTGGGAAAAAATGCAGTTTTTCACAGCTTTTTTAAGTGAGAAAATCTACGAAAGGAATAAAAATATTTTTTAAATTAAATTAAAATGTTATATAATATTAAAAATATTTTTTTAATAATTATTTTCTTTATTCATTTTTACTATGATCATGGACTGCACTAATATGCCATGTAAATGTGTGAAAATGGTCCCAAACTATTGCATAGTTTCAACCCATCATATTTATAAGGTATTGAGCTGTTCTGCTGAAGAGAAGACATGATAACAGCTCCATGTCTTTCAAAATCATCTCTAGATATGGTTAGGAAAGCTGATTAATTCTGTGAAGTTAAATGTACAGTCTCATGCTAGCATTTATTTGAAAGGGAACTAAGTTCTTAGCCCAATAGATCTGATTTCTTTTCTGCAAGGTTCCAGGTGACAGTCTGCATAACAAGTTCTGCAAGAACTTGCTCTGCACCTACATGATTTTAATGGAGTGAAAATAATTTAAAAGATTATATCTAAACATAAGAAATTATTGAGTGGTCTTAGACATTCCTAAGAGGATACCATTTTTATAAATAATTCTGTTAGCTGAATATGTGGCCCTTCACAAACCTCTTAAGATCGATATCATTCTTGCAAAATAAGGGGGAAAAAAGTCTATATCTGGAATAGCACCAACAAATCTTCTGCATTCTAGAGTCACATCTTTTTGTAGATGGAAAAATATATTGGCACTGTTTCTGTTTTTAACTCCTTTCCCTGAAAATGAGTAAAATTGTCTTTCATACTTCAAGATACAATACTTTTCAAATTTAGATCAATATAGTCTGAATAAGCCTACTAGGATCAAACAGCAAAATTCTTACAGATTTATATTTTTTATATTTCACTGACTTGAAGGCCATTACAACTTCATACCCTGTACATTTTAAGACAAATATTAGGGGGAAAAAAAAAGCTCAATGTATTTATTTTCTGTTCAACTTTGCCATAGATAGTTTGAAGATATTGTCAGTGTGGCATACAGTTTATCAAGCTTCTTCTATATTTCAATATCAAGCAATATTCAGATGTGAGTAATAATAGTGCACTGTTCTACATATGCAACTTAGGTTATGTTTTTACAGTTAGGTGGATGAAGACTTAAAATAAAGCTGTTGTATGGATAAAGCAATGCCTTCCTCCTTGTAAAATTCCTTCCCATAAAAAGGGCCACCTTTTTTGAGTGAAATTAAAATTTATTGTCCTAGTCTTGAATCATCCGTCCTTCGAAACAGTATGAATTCACTTGAGAGAGTAATAAATAAATAATTTAAGAGGGAAAAGAAACTTTAGGGAGATATTAAAAGTAAGATTAATCAAATATTTTATTAAATTTTGTTATAGATAAATGTCATAAAAACTTCTGAGAGATATTTGAGGCCATGGAGGTCACTGTCATGTAATAGATGATAAAGCACTGAATTAAGACTCAGAAACCTTGAATTCTCATTCTAGTTCTGCCATTGAGGCATCGTGATGTCAAGAGAGTCACTTGACTGTACTTCAAACTGACAGCCTTGAAAATAGAGATAATTGCATGTCTCAAATCAGATCTTTTCTGATATATTTTACAATGTACCATTTCAAATGACTACAAACCACGGGTCAAAACTAACTTAGAAATAACAGATTACTTTTCTTTCAGAATTTTAATTCTCCAAAGAACTATTATCAGTATAAAATATAGCCCATTTCAGATGTGATACCAGGTTCTACTCTCCAGAGTCTTCAGCCTGGCAGGTCATGCTTTAAGTAATTTTGGTGGTAATTCAAGATTCTTACTGTTTAGAAGACTGGGAGGATTTCTATGAGAGTCAGTTGTTTAAAGATAATCGATTGAAAGTCTAATCCTCCAAAAGAGGCACAGGGCCAAGGTACTGACCACCTGCAGTGGTTATGTCCCATGGCTCAAAGGGTTTAACTGGTGTTGAGCCAAACTCTGCCCATTGGTTTTATTGAGATTATATGACTGCAACAGATGGCAGAATTTGTCTTGTGTTTCTCTGGCCTCCTTCCAAATTGGGTAATTACATTTTACATAACTACAGTTATGTACAGTTTCCGTTCAGTTCAGGATTTGTCATCCTCTTCATTGCTAAGCAGTTTTCATATTTGAGGAACCTGTTTGGGTTTTTTAATGGGTTCATAGACAATACTTTTCTATAGTTAAATCAGCACTTTTTATTTATAGCAGAGCAGCATACCAGGCATTTCTCTAAGCAGCAACAAGCACAATTCAGGTTTTGAGAATCTTAGAGTCCATTTAGATTGTACAGTTCTAATATATTAAAGTATGCCTGGCAACTGTGTTTATATAAAGCAAAATGTATTACCAGTGAAGAAACACCACTTCCAGTCCCACAAGCAAACAGAATTAAGGATGGCGTGCTTTGTAGTGTAATATAAATAAATCATTTTGCCATCAAACAACATTTATTTCATCTGACCCCCCCCAACAAAACCACTCAAACAAACAAACAAATGAAACAAAGCAAAAGAAAACAAAACAAGACGAAACACTTTTTATTAACAAAGTACTGTTATGTTCCAAAATGCATAGCAAATCACTTGCTTCACTCTTTTCATAATTGTGGTTAAGAACAACAGATGCGAAACAAGAAAATTCTGCTGCATGTTCTAGCCTAAAGATAGGAAAACAATAACCAGAATAAATCATGTACACAAAATTAATATTTCTGTGTGAGGAAAAAATTATGTATGTAAGCATAGGCTAGCAAAGTACTTTCAGAAATAGTTACAATGATTGCAAATCTTGCTAGAACTAATTCTAGATTTAGTGAGAGCCTTCTCATACCTGTTAGTGTTACGTCAGAAATATCCTTTTCAGAGTCCTCGAAGAATTCCCACTCCTCCTTCTCTACTCTTTGTCATAAGTATCAAAAAAGAACTTTTATTTGAATGTGCAGATTTGTGCCAAGTATTGGGTTAATTATACTGTTTTGAGATATTTACTATTTAGACTTCACTATTATACGACTTCACTATTATGTGGATATAACCTTAGTTTTTAGTTAAATGTAGCAACAGTGACATTCATATGTTCTCATCCTTCTATGTTCTTATAAAAGTATACTGAAATTTTCGATTTGAAATGCTTATAGTTCCAATAAACATTTCAAGTGATTTGAAATCGTTTAAATTGGAATAATTATCAGCTTTTCCAGTTTCTTTGTATTTAGATGCTTGTTTATTTCTTAGCCACTTAATATTATCTATCATTGAAATTGTGAAGTATGTACCCACCAAAAGTCCTCTGGTTAAACATTTACGTTTGGTTGAAGCAAACAATATAAATTTGTGGGGCTCGAAATATGATCTGAGAGAGATATTAAGAATGACTGCATTCCTTTCCTTCTAGATGAGGATTCACTATAGTAAGCAATTAAGTCATATGTTATATTTCCATTGAACCCATTTATCTGAAACTGCTCAAATATTCACCAGCTATCTTCAGGGATTCCAGAGGTCATGATTAGGAAAGACAGTTACATATCTATAGCTTTTTTAATTACTTCTCTTTTAGAGAGTTTTATTCTCTTGACTCCTTTACTGTGACTAAAGCATCTGGCTGGGACATGTTTTATGATTTCTTAGGGATTATGCTAACACGGCTCCTTTTGTGGCTTTTGTTCACAATAAGCCATATGTAAGGATAGTTAGATCCTCCCAGATAAGACCACGATATTATCCTGGTGTGAATAGAACTTGCAGTATATGACTCAGGCATCCTTTGGATGAAATGAGCTGTTTGGTCTATTTTGTATAAAATGAAACTCCCCATGTGCGTTAAGTGTAGGAGGAACTCCCTTGTACACTGAAAAGTCACAAAGAGAAGACAATGTTTGATTTCTCCCTCCACCAGCATGGTAGCCATTGTCACTAGAGTCACTAGTTATTGCCAGGAACGTTCATGCATAGCTGGAGAGGCAGGTGAATCACACTACTTGTTGGGAATTAATTTAAGAAATTAAGAGCATTAGAACATTTTAACTGGAAACGTGTCCATTACATCTAGACAAGAAGATGGAGGCCACCAAAGTCTTTACACTGAGTTTGTTTCCTGCTTCCTCCATTTTGAGTCTGGTGAACACTGTACTGTGACAACTGATGACTTCCCCAACACTGCTGTGAATGGTTCTTAAAAAACATTTATTTTCTTTAAAGTCTAGGTTGCCATGCTTATTTAATTTGCTTTTCTTTTAAATAAATAAGTTTCACTCTTCTGAGAAAATTATAAAATTGCACAAGTGTTTCCTTTCTCTCTCCCATTCAGAACCTGCCTGTTTCTTGGATTTCATTCTTGAGAACAAAAGTATTATTTTATTCTTATTTTATCGGTGAGAATCTTCCGTTTTCTTGTCTCTTGTGGAAAATTGTTTTCTTCATACAGTTACTGAGATGGATATCTCTTAATTCTGTCAAGCTCTGACAAGGAATTATATTATCAAGATTTAGTTCCCTTGTGAAAACGAGTAACATATTAGCTCTAGGATACATACAAATGACATGTCAAGTAAAAGTTATTAATACTTGTGTACAGAAATGATCCATTTAATTATTGTATATTCATGATTTTTTTTATTTTGCACTCTGTTTCTAGGGTCCTATTAATGTCTGGTCAAAACATGAAAATGAGGCTGGTTTTACTTGGAAATGAAGGCTGGCAAAATTGCTACCTCTAGTGCAGAACTTAATGAGTTCTCTGTGCCTTCTATTTGTAGACAGAATAGTTTAAAAAGATCATCCAAATGAATATTTTATCTTTCTTTCGTGCTCCAAGTTGGTTGAAGAGGTAGTATTCCATATAGTGAAAAATATATATACGAAGCAGAGCTGTCAGTCTCTTTCACCATGCACTTTTGAGTGGTCTGGTAAATTCAGGCAAAGTCATTGACCTCTCAAAGGTTGGTAGATCATTTTGTCCTTTTTTCCAAGGTAATCAAGCAACAATAGCTGTAGAACAGCTGTTTCTGCCATGACAGTGATAACAGTCAGAAATACAATACGGTCATAGAGACTAGATCAGGAAGTACTGAAGAACTGCTTGTTCAAGAGCATTTTTTTTGCATGTTCTTTGTTTTAGTTATATTATTTTATACAATATATTTCTTTTTAGCAACTAGTGGAATGACGGTTGAACAGAAATGTAAGTCTTTTCTTCCATTTAAATTGCATTTCAAGTCACATTTTCAGTATGGGACATTGTGCATATCTGAATCATATTTCCTGTGATGTAAATTTGTCTCATGTAATGTAAAGTGATGCCTATAAGCTGATTAATGAGAATACACTAAATTAAGATCAAGTACCATTCCGTAAAATCAATATTTTTAAAACTAATTTAGTATATATGACTTCATGACAGTTTAGGGAACCAAACTAATTTTTTGTTTGGTTTTTTTTTGTGTGTGTGTTTTGTTTGTCTGGTTTTTTCTTCTTGTTGTTTTGTTTTGGTATATCAAACGTTTTTGTTTCAATTTCAGTCGGACATGTTTTCAAGAATTGTAGTTTATGGCATTATATGTAGTACAATAAATTATGAAAAGCTTTTTAATTATCTTGGAAAAAATGACATATTGTTAACCAACAAGAAATAATTCAGTATGCCAATCATCATATTCTTCTACTGCCTTTGCCTAGAAAAAAACCAGAATACTTTACAAGAAGCTCAGTACTAGCTGAAAAGAATCTCCTGAATCAGAATGGTTTCTGAGCCATATCAACCCTCTCATTAAAAGATTTTCCCCTATTTTATTAAATGTTGTCACTATATGTATGTATACACATGAATACACTCAGAATTATTTTCAAAATTATAAATGCAACATTTTGACCCACCAGGTTATGCCTTTAAGAAACTTGACACATTACAGTCACTTCTCCTTCAAGATTCATGTTTATTCTTGAGACCAAGAATACCTACCTCAGTCCATCAACAGTGTCTGAAAGCACACAAGGCCATGGATCTTGGAAAACAGCTCAAGCTGAGTTAGAATTTTTTTGATGACTCCTTTAAAAAAAAGATGGTTATACATTAATTGTTAATGTATCAAAACAACAACAAAACAAAACCCAAACAAAGGCAACAACAAAAAAAAATTCATCGATTACCAGTTTTCATGGGAAAGATTTAATAGGGTTCAAAATGCAGTCTTGTATTGAATGATATATGTGACCCATTTCTAAACCATTTCTGCACTATATTGCATTTCCAGTACTGTGAATGTTTTGTTGGCAGTGGCACAGAAACAGGAGAAATACATGAGGATGAAGAAATGTCCTTGTCTGTCATTAAAAGTAAAAATGTGTATAATGCCCTATTTCAAGGTAACTAAGACATGTATAGCCAAAAACATACTGAACAATGATAAGCAATAAAACATGCTATAAGATCTGACAACTTTTATTTCAAGCATGAGAAGCAGAATGCTACTCTTTGAAGCTAAACATTTTTAAAAGTGAAACATACATAGAGAACTGCTTCAAATATTATTGGATATTACTTTGCACTATATTCAATATCAAAGTAAAAACATGCTTAGGATATTTGAAAATCAGTGTATTTATTTTGAGCTTAGTGCTTTGCTAAATTAGATTCAAAAGCTGCAACAATTCTTGGATTAAACAGAAAGAAGCAAAAGAAAGCCTGCAAATCCAGTCTAGGCATTTGAAAAGTATTTAGATTACATTATTAGTCGGATCTCAATGGTGATGTTCAATTGGATAGATTAAGGAAAGATGCACTATATTTTGATTTGCTTTCCCTACATTGATTTGCCGGTCACAACAACAGTTAAGGTGATTTTTTTTTTTATTTATTTTTAATTTCCTGTTCTGCATCTGTGTTTCAAATCTAAAATGTTTGGTTTAAGGTCAGATGGATATAGCAATGTTAAGACAAAGTATAGGCAAGCAGTGTTGTGCCTGAGAGGAACAGTCTCATGTTCCTGCAGAAGGACAACTAATTGTGCATATTCATATTGTGCTTATATAGTCTATTCTTAATTGGTTTTGGATAAAGGAGACAATTAACAATGTGTTAAATCCAAAAGATTTAGCATTTACTCTATTTCTAAATATCCTTTCAGTTATTTGACCTACGTTATGAAACAGCAGATCAGCTGGCTATCTAAGTTTTTTTTAATGTCAGTTCTGCCAGCTACATTACAAAAAGTGGTTACCACAAGTAAACAGTGAAGCTCTTAGTTGCACTATTCTTCCTGCTTTTATGGTGCTACCTTCTCAGGATAGATGGAGGCTTATGTATTTAATAAACCAAGGAATTGTTAATTAATATATTAAAATTGTCAATTTATTAGGCTCTAAATGTACTTTTGAAAGAGTTTGCAGATATTGGAAAAGCTCCAAACCACATAGGAGACCTTTAAATTCATGTCAGCAGATGGGATTTTGTTTGAAAATGCAGGGTTGCAATAAAAATTTGGGCTACTACTGGAGTTGTTCAGTTCCATGAGCTTTTAATGACCAGCTGTTTTCTGTATCCATGGTTACCCTGAATGTTAAAACATCCTTTTCAAAAATTTATTTGTATGTTGCTCTTTATTTATTTTATACTGCTACATCTAACTATGGAACAATATTAAACAAAAGCATGTAATAGTACAGTATTGGTTTTGCCTAAGTAAATACACCTAGGTAAAATAGCCTGGATACACCTAATGAAAACAGAGTCTTATTTGTTTATATTTCTATTCTTTTTGTAATTAATACTCCTAGAGAAATAAGTTACTGTATGGACTAATAAAGTTCTTGCATAAAATCAAATATGATCATAAAAGAGAAATTCACCATTGCAAGGAAAGGAACACATATAAATATCACAGATTGTGCTGTCTTTGCATTTTTGTAAAAGTGCTGATGTCAGGTTGCATAAGGTATAAATTATAGTGTTATGAAGTCCCAACAGACAGTGATTAAATTTATGGGATTGTCATAGAATATTATGTAACTAGTAAGATACACAGAGGCTTTTGCCTATGACTATGCTGTCTATGATTATGTTCTATGACTGCCTTAGTCTTTGTACTGAACTTCAACATTGACCATTATATCAGAATTAAGAATTCTTTTTAACCTAAAAAAAGTATTTTTGTAGAAAAAATAATAATAGAATACAAAATATTTGTAAGAAATATTCTGTGCTGTATTATGCACTTAAATAGAATTATTGCAGTTAAGCACTGCTTGCATCTTCCTGCACACTCAATTTTTAAAAATGCATTCCTGAACTCCCAACCAAAGATATTTTTCACAGTTTTCCTACCGAAAATGTCCTGTTGTTGCCTTGCAGTCAAGTCAAAGTTACTTAGCATCTTAAATTATTAGTGAGAAGAAGATAATTTATCAGGAAGTAATCCAGATGCTTAAGTAAATATGATAGTGTTCTTCATAAAAGAGAATATCATACTTAATCTACTTCTCTCTGAGTCTTAGGGGCAGTCAAGTGAACTGCCTTCATGCATTTTCAGAAGCAGAATCTTTGTGCCTTCAGAAGACTATTTTATGACAGCATGAATTTTTAAAAATCTTTCAATAGTAGTTCTACCTAATATCATAAAGGTCCTTTACAGTATGTGAGACATACAGGTATTACTTAGATTAAATGTCATTATTCATTTTTATGCAAATCAAAGTCCTTTGTGTACATTACTTCAGAGATATTTCCAACTTTGGCTGATATTTTAAAATTTTTTGTGATTTATGTTTGTTTAAAATAAAAGAATGTTTTCAAAAAGTATCTTTAAATGCTCGCAAGATTTAGTAGAGTAATAGTTACAATTCAAGGAACTAGATTGCAAGGGACAAAGTTGACACACAACTACTCTTGCACATTGCTCCTAAATAGACTAAGTTTATAGTTTTTAGTAAATGTTCACTGATTCAATTTGAAGGAATTTTCAATTTCAATTGAAGTCAGTTTTTATTGACACAAGGTGTTAACATTTCAGACTTTCTACAGTCAGAATCTTGGCTGTGCAGTTGTCTAATTTAGTGTCTGTCAATATTTTAAGATTGGTTCGCTCTTTCGTGTTGCTCAGAAAAACAGATTTTCACTCCCAGTAAAGATGTTGAACAGAATACCTGTGATAAATCTGAGGTTCGACATTAAAACAATGATACATTTATGCTGGGAATGGTACTGAAGAGTGTCTGAACTCAAAAAAAAATCTGCATGAAAACTAAAAAGCCTCCCCTAGATCTGCTGCGACTTTTAGGCAAAGGCAGGTCTCAGCTAAATAGCTCTGAAAGATTCAGCTAAAATGTAGTGATGTCAAAAAGAAAAATAAGAGTTGAGATATGAAACAAACTTATAATATTCTTCACATTTCTCATTATGTATAATTATATATGTCTACTGGATAAGATATCCTCATTATGTTACAAAACCACCATTTACTGTTGGTGACATGAATGCTGCTGCTGTGGGTTATCAGCTGTCTGATTAGACAAGGATTTGAGACATGCTGTTCTCTGACGATGACTCTGCAGTAGATCTTGGATCAATCATTTCTCTGGTGATTTTCACTTCTTGAATCAATCACTTCTTCCCTTTTTTGCATCCTCTCTTTGTCTCTTAATTTTAATTTTCTGTCTTTTTAGACTGTGAAATACTCCCTATTATACACTTCTCTAACATCTAGAACAGTTGGGATCTAAATTTCACTGTAATTTTAGCACTTCAGCATATAAATATTCCTGAAGGACTTTAAAATCACTGAGGTTGTGATAATGACAATTATATGAAGTGTTTAAGATAAAATAACTTTCCTGAGTCAATGCTGTAAAAATTTAGCCTGCTGAGTTCTGAAATATTTAGCACAAAGTTAGTCTCAGAAAATCTCTTCATTATATTGTTGGAGGATGCTCCAAGTCTGCTTTTCTCATTTGTGGTCTTGGGGAGTAAAAAAAAATATTGCAGCCAACTACTGTTTCAACCTCTCTCTTTCTCTCTCCCCTACTCCCCCACTGTTAACCTCGTCTTGGTTTTCTTTTTTTTCTTTTTCAAATGCAAATTTCTATTTGATTGGAGAAAGAATATTGTTAACACTTCTCTCTGTTTTGCAAAGTAGCTTGTTGATTCCTCTGCTTCTTTACTGATGGTGTTTTGGCAGCACGTATTAATCCCTTATTCTCTCCTTCAGTCTCACTTTTTTGGTAGTCTTGTTTTGTAGGGTTTGTTGATGTTATTTTTATTTTTAAGACAGGAAGCTATCAGATGTCTTTTAATATCAATGCAATTGTTAAAAAAAAATTTGACTTTGCTGAAAGTTAGATAATGTAAAATTGACATTTTTTTAAGTACATGTTACCACAACACTCCATTCAGATACCAGGTTTTGAATATCTGTGCCAGTGTGTATAACAAATGAAGTGCTAAAATGCATAAAACCAAGCTCCATCAAGTCAAATGTTGTTGCCAGTATTATGAGTTCCAAATCAATCAACTGGGAACAGAATGAAAACAAAATATCCATATATTTTACTCTGCACTTTTTTAGACATGGTGGAGAAGAGAATTTGTCTCACAGTCAGGTAACAATGTGCACTGATAGTGTACTCTGAAAAGGAAGCTGCTTCATTATTGATTTGGAGTAGTGTTAAGCATAAAGAAAGATCCTGATTTTTGAACTTTGATGTTTCATGTAAACTAGAATTTTGATATTTAAATGCAAACTGCAAAAGTCAGTTAGAAATTTCTCATTTAGAAAAAAAAGAAAAAAGAAAAAAGAAACAACCCACATACAAAATACCCAAAAAACTAGTTAAATTTGAAGTATTTTGTGCAAATCTTGGTATGGTTCTCAATGATAACAGTATTACAGCACAATCGTTCTTATATATTCATTCTTCTAGGAAGTCAGAAATTATACTTTTAGTGAGATGTTTTATGCCTATTTTATGATCTTAATTTCTTAGTATCTTAATTTCAACATCTTGACACAATTTAATCTGGCTAGATATAAGTACATGGGGTAAAAAGGATCAAAAATATTTTAACTTAATTATTTCAGTGTGAGTTATATTTATCTGTAACTAATAGTAACTTTGCTTTAGCAAAGACTCCCAACCTTGCACTATAGAATAAATTCTAAAAATAATTATACATTAATAATATATAGCGAAATAAAATTCAAGAATAGTACTGTATTGTGTTACCAAATTCAGAATGAGTCTATGTAGGACAGGTGAGCTAGATGATATTGAAAATTGATCATAGCTCAGTTTCTCTGTGTATAAATTTTCTGTGTGTACTTTCTTTGCTATATCTCTGTTCTTTAGATTGAAAATTAGAGAAATAAATATGTTTAAAGTTTATCTTTACTTTTCCCTGACTTGATGTCTTCTTTGTAATACTGACTCACTTATGAATTATATCTACCAATAATACTCAATACATTATGTTTTTACTAATTTACTAAGTACTTTACTCATAGAGTAGGATGATAACCTAGAAACCATGTTTCTACTAAATAAAGTCAAATACATTATAAATATGTTATGTGTCTCTTTAGAGCATGGGCTTTGTGGCTCTGCTGTTCATATGACATATCACAGCAAGGTCAGGGAGTAGACTGTGTATCTCTCCAGGCATTTTATCTCATTTTAGAAAGGATGCTGATAATAAATCATCCAGAAACACTTTTATTCCCATTTTCTCATTATAGCACTGTTCTGCCAACTAGTCCTTTTTTTAATAGCAACATTTTATTTATTTTTGCATGCATACTAAAATATTTTCCTTCCTTGAACTCAGGGTCAGAGTCCATGAAAATGTATCCATGAGCACTGGCTAAGCTGTTCCCTCTGTGATAATTTTGAACTTCAATGTAATTTAATGTTGGTGTTGGGTGTACTCTAACTCTTTCAGTAGCTTTTTGCCCCTGTATCTTTATATATTTGAGACTGACCTTTGAAATCCTGTCATTACAACCATTTGAACTGTGTAATATTTTTAGGCAAATCGTACAATAATGGTTCAACTTGCCATATTTCACATTCACTTATGTATAAATAAATGTTGGGATCAAGTTTATTATTCTTTTTACAAAGGTGGCAGTTGTGACTTGGAGTCAGACTTAGGAAATAGTATTCATATCTTCATGGAGAGAAATTTTCAGACGAAAAAGCTAAGATATTATTCACAGGGTTTTTTTAAAAAAGTTGCTCAATATATGTAGCAAACTTTTGATGTTTCCAGACTATAGACTGGAGCCAGGCAAGATGAATTTGTTTTTATCTTGGCCTTTTATGTACAACATTACTTTTAAGTAATTTTATAGAAAAATTTAGACAAAAACTGCCAAAATAACTCTTTTGCTAGTTGAAAATTAAATTTAACAAAATTCTCCATGAAACCATGAAATGTCTCAGTGCAAAGTACCATGTTTTACTTCAAATTAATGATTTTTCACTGTGTCTCTGAGTATCATTCTTCCCATTATGCTAAACAGTGTCTGCTCACAAAGCATTTATGTAGCATTTGAAGTCAAGGGAAAAATAGCTGAGATTCAAATATACGGTGTTTTATTTCAAAAAACATGACTGTTTATTGGAATACACTGAATTGAATTCTACTACTATAGATCAGTAATATGCATTGTAGTATTAGAAAGGCACAAGTACTCCTGTTTTCTTTAGCTTCTGTGCTCAATCTCGACATTATTCTCAGGTGAAATGTTAGGGAAGACATTTTAATATGTTAGTGGACTTATCCTAAGAGAAAAAAGTTTTTAAATTTACTGTAAGTTTTATAAAATGGTTTTAGAATCTAGAACTGCTGTCCAATTGTAATTAAAGTTCTGGTGAAAGATGGGGACTTGCTGCTGTGCACTGGTGATATTACAATGAAAAATCATAGACATAGTGACATTTTTCATAAATAAGTCAGATAATGGAGAACTGGAGTACAATAATAAAAAGGAAAATATTCTAAAATTTTTTCACATAGATTTCTCTCTGCACAATTATTAGGCTGTTTTGAATCTGTGGATGTTTAGTTAAAGTGAGGACAGAGTGTGGCATATTTTGTCTTTCAAAGCTCTTTGTGATTAATGCTTGCAAAAAATAGAGCAGACTTTTACTGAATATGCTTGGTCATCAAAGTGTATGGCTGGGTGGACTAGATGAGCAGAGATTTAGGTGTGTGCATGGGAGTTCTTTTTAGTGCTTGTTACATATCTCTACCTGCAGCCAAAGATTTGTTACTAACAGGCTTTGAAACACAATGAGCAGAAATCTCAACAAGAAGTGAACTTCTTTCTATCATCTTGTAATTGTGTTAGGTTTTCTTTCTCTTTTTTTTTTTTCCTTAATGAACTTTTTTTCTGGCTTTATTGCACTAGTTGGCTGGGAAGAGTGCATAAAATAAAAACCCATGGTCTACTGGCTAAGTTCTTTGTGACAAAAAAGGAATTAAAATAAAATCAAACTTAATCAAGCCTCATGAATGAATAATCAGGTTGTACATTAAATCTTAATTGCTTTTTCTAAAATATAGCAAAGCTATTTGAAATAATTTTTGCAATGAGGCAGTATTTACATTAACACTTCTCAATCTGATAATGTTTCATGTTCCCTAATATGAGTAATGAGTTGCCTTCTTAATTCCTTTCAGTATTTTATTATCTTTCATGTATCAAAATGGTTGTTTTTTTTTTTTTTTAGAATTATATGGAGAAAAAAGAATTTATGACCTTATGGATTTAGGCTTTCTGATACATTTCCATGAATTATACAACAAAACAATGATTAAGCTGCATTATCGCAGTAGTTTTTAAATTTATATTCACTGTTCTTCTACTTTTGAAATAATTTATTTTGTCTGATCCTGCAAATAATGCATCTTCTTTGCAATTGATCAAAAAGCATCTAGCAGCATACTTCTAATGAGGTATGGAGATTTTTGAGGTGGTCTGTCATGAAAAAACTAAGTTTACATATGATTTTCTAAAAAACTCTCAGATTTAAAATTGATTTTGTAAAATTTAAGAAAAAACTGAAGGTTCATGTATGCCCTGTAAATAGAATACGTGGATAATGAAAGAAAATAAGTGATGTGGTGCTTGTAAATGACTGAAAATGCCAGTTTAAAGCAAATGTTCGACAACAGAAGTTCAAGATTATTTGTGGTAATTAACATATTTCATGTTCCTAATATTTACTGCTTCCTAAAGTGACACCTTCTTTGGCATAAAATGATAATATTGAGTTGTGCAGTATATTCGGAATAATTCAGGGTGCTTTTCAGTTCCAATTCAAGTCTTTAGGCTGAAGAATTCTGTAGACCTCAGTAACCATTATTTCTTCATATTGTGCATTTACCACATTGTCTCATATAATTAATGCAACAATGGGTGGAGGGGAGGGAGTTTAGTTCCCTCTTCTCTATGGTGATTTCTGCTTTGGGATTGCTAAGTTTGTTTGTTTTCTATCACATCCCTCATAAAGCACTAAATGCTGTAGGTTTAGCTGCCAAGACTCAGCTGTAGTTCACACCATCCGAGATTTCCAACCTCACTTTTTGTAGATCATTAGTTTCATGTAAATCTGCTCATTGCATATAAAACCAATGTTGCTTTTCACGTTATAGCACAGCAATTGAATCATAATTTATTCAAACTGCTGCAAGTTCACACTTCTCTTACTTTTGTGTTCAAGATTTCCAAGTTCAATATTTGTTTTGGACAGTACAACTTGATTATTCATGTTTTCTTCTTGTCTTGGCCATATGACTGTTTCCAAGGAATGGATTTTAGTTTCACTGCTCTAACACAACAATTTGTTAGCTCACTGATAAATTTCTTTTGCTGTTTGTATCTATTTTGAAGATAAAATGGCTATAAGTACTAAGTGCTTCAAGAGCACTATTCCAATACACTTCTTCATGACTCTGCAAATTTTGGCAGTATGAACCTGTAGATCCAAGGCTTGACTACATTATTAAAAGTTTTTATTGTTTCTCTTTGATAGAATATCTGTATTTTGCTATTATATAAAATAGTATTGGTTATTGATACTTCTTTTCCTGAGAGCCTATATCATCACTTCAAAACAAACCAGTTTTATAGTCAAATTAAACCCAGTCCATTTCCAGCAATTCAAGTCTGGAACAGAATCAGAAAGTCCTTTTTAGAGTGCAGGTTCAAGGTTTAGCTGGTATATATTGACAGGACAAACTTATTTCTTATCAGACTTCCCCCTTGGTTTTGTGCTATCTTGCATCCTTTCTGTATGCCACTCCCTCCAGAAATTATCATCATTCCCTGAGCATGTGTTTATTCCCATTATTTCATAGTGAAAATACAGAATTCCAATTCCTTTATTCATGTCATTTGAGTATTACTATTTTCCATTAGCTTTTTTTTGCCTTATTTTTATTACAGGAAACAAAAGGGACTCTATTGTAGCAAATATAATACCAGAAAGTGTTTGCATTGTAATGTAAAATGTATAGAATTGGAACTGGAATTGCTTACTATATTTTATGGTGGTGGCAGTGGTGAAGTCTTTTGTTGTTTATTAAGGAGTCTTTTGGTAATTTCATCAGTGAGGCTGAGGCTAATGCTCCTAGCAGATGATTTGACATATAAAAAATGGCTATGGAGGAATTTTGAGAAAATACTCTTACTGCTGCCATTATATGGATAGGTGAAGGATATTAAATGCAATTCTGAAAAGGATAATTAAAATGGTACACTGTCATGCACTGTATCTGTTGCTGCTCTGGGAAGAATCCTACTTATTGGATGATATCTTTTTTTGTGAGGAGTCCCTGAGTCATCCGCTGATCAAGATGAGTCATCAGTGTTTCTTAATTTTATATTTTTTAGCAAACATTGAGAGACTTTTAAATTTATTAATTTGGTTAATTAGTTGTGGGTTTTTCTCCTTGTTTAGATTTCTTCCTTATTGGACTGAAATTGTTTACGTAAAAGTGGGCATGTTTAGTATTTCAAGCTGAACTTGAAAGAACGTTTCACTGCTCTCTGATTCTCCAAAAATTCTGTGGAGTTTTATGTCTGCAGTAGAAGTTGAAGCACACTGTGTTTTATCACTCTTTGTTGTTACTTTCAGAAATGACCAAAGTCTGCAAGGCTTCTGGGTGAAAATAAAAATTAGTCTGTTTAAAGAAGGCAACTTTGTGAACACATTTCTCTAAAAAGGCCAATTAACTGTTGCATAAAAGTAAATTCAGTTCGGAACATTCAGGAGAAGGGACTAAGAATTAAATAACAATTCTAGCCTAAGTTTTGAGGATGGGAAAAAAAGAAAGTCTTTATTTTTATAGCATGCCTTTAAATTGCATTTCACACTTTTTTCTTTTATTTTAAATTCTGTTTATATTGCAATTTTTCCTTGATATGTAGTAAATATACTGTAAAATTTATAGCATATAATTCGATACATAAAATAATTTATTTTCAAATTGTACAACAGACCATCTGACTATTCTTAGTAAATTATACTTCTTACATAAACAAATCCATATTCATGCTTTGTGTCTTTGGAAATTTAGATCCTTTCTCTTTCAGAAATTAATAAGAAAGATTATTGAAGTTCTAGAACTCATGTAGATTTTAGAGAATGAAATCATGTTTTCAGGATTTTTCAAACCAAATTAATTACCACTGATACAAATCTAAGTTTAAATTGATAGTGTTCGATCTTCAATCTACAAACATACTTAAGCTTAAGTCTTTGGCAGTAACTGAGTTGTAAAACATTTATCATCTACATTTATTCTATTATCAATCTAATATATTTCTTTAAATCAGGCTAATTAATATATATTATTTGCACTCATTATGCTTAAAATAAATACACTGGAAAATAGTCAATGCATCTAAATGTTCCTAAGAGTCTCTGTTTTAGAATCCAGTATCATCTTTTATTTCTAATTAAAATATATGGTAATGAAAATCAAACAACATGCTGTGTTTTTGAAACTTTTCAAAGACCTTAACAACCATTACATTTTCATCAGAAGGAAAACTGAAGAAATAAGTTCTACATTTTAGTCAGTCATAAATATTCCAGTTTCAGTAGCATTTTGGAATCAGAGAATAGTTTAGGTTGGAAAGAAAATGAGGAGATTCAGCCCAACCCTATGCTCAAAGAATTGACTTCAAGGATGAATGTGGTTGCTCGGAGCCAATCAATGCTTTGGATGTTTCCAGCAGCAGAGATGCCACAACTTCTCCAGAAAACCACTTTTTTTAGGAACTTACCTGTGTGCATTCAACAAGAGTCACCATCCTGAACACAATATATGATATCACTACTGATTAATAAATTATTAGTAAATATTGTCTGAGGAAACAAGCACTGTGTGCCTCTGAGATACCATCTGTCAGTATATTTACAATAGTTCTACAGTATAGCAAAGTTTTTGAGAAGATTCTCAAAGATTGGAAGACAGTAAATGAAATGGGTAAATACCTATATATTTTAAGCAAGTCTAATGCCATTGATTTAGTCAAAGCAATGCATTTTTATATCAGCCCAGGAGCTTCTTTAAACCTTGTCAGCTGTAATCTCACACTAAGTTTACTTTTTATTTTACGTTCTGGGTTTTTTTCATCTTCTTATTTCTTCATTTAATATCACATTTTATTAATTCAAGACCTCTTAAATCTTATATAAATAATTTTCATAATTTTTTTCACACTGGTTTTGTATTGGTTATGATAACTGTTGTTCATTAAATGTACCAAAAGTATAAATATTGCAAGGCTTCCAAGCCCAGTGCTATAAAAAAGGGAGAAAAATCTTTGATAAAGTGAAAGAGGTGGTTTCATTATTTCCACAAGACGCAAGAGTATAATATAAGTTCCCTTTTTTATAAGAAACTCTCAAACTTAGAAACTGATACCTGATACCATATAATTGGATTAGAGCTAATGGCTTTTTTACAGTCAGGAGGAAGGATATTTGTCCCCAGCATTGAAGGAAAGGGCAAGATGTATTTCCTCCTATCAGGACTAGAGCTGGAACAAGAGGCTAGATATACAATGTCTCTGTTTAGACTTTTCTATGGTCAATATACATTCTCAGTGCCAAAGTGAATTTGTCTCTCAAGAGGACAAAAAAAGAATTCTGAAGTTTGTGTTCTGAACAAAACAATTACCTTGCAGTCAAAACAAACAGACAACATTTCTGCAGCTGTCTGAATCATGGATGCTTACTGTATCATTTTTCCCTGTGGTCCAAGAATAAATGTTCCATCTGCAAAATGATTAAATGGATTTCATAGGTAAACTCATTTACGATTCCATTTTAATGGAGTTACCCTTCATTAGAGGCTGTCATTCAAAATTAATATGAGGAGCTATTATTGAGATACCAAAAGTGAAGAGCTGAATGTCATAGTACTCATTTTTCATAAGTATGGATGCTCTTGAAATGAGAATTGAACACTGGGAGCAGATTCATCAAATGCTTAGTTATATTTTTATGTCAATTCCTCCTGTCAGTCAAAGCATGGCAAACTAAAGGAGAAAATACAACAGAACAAATAATCAAAGCAACAAGCAAGCACAAACAAAATAATGTCCTTCCCTTGTCCTTTTTGCTTATAACACTTCCACAGTCATGGAGGAAGAGTCTGGCTTCATTGTTTGTTGAGGGTCTTTTGTTGCTTTGGTTTGTTTATTTGTTTGTTTTGTTTTTAATAATAACTCAAATTATTGACTATTCAATAAATTCATATTTCAAAAGAAACAAATGGGCACTGAGCCTGTATAAGCTTAGTGAGCTAGAAGACAATATGTATATCACCACTGGACTAATATTTTTATCTAGAAATTTACCTGACAGTGGAAAAAAAAAAAAAAAACAAAAAAACCAAGAGCAAAGGACAAACCTCAAGTACATTGTATTTTCAGTAAATACAGTGTGCAAAATGTCTCTGTTAGCCTTTCTGATTTATTTGCTGAGTAATATATGTCTCCCCAGAATGATGTGATCTTATATATTACTTCCTAATGTAATTAATTTAATTTTCTACTCTTGTTTCCTAGTACATATCTATATTTCTGTACTCTTTGATAAAAGTCTGTATTGTCCTTCATATGTAATCATAACTTTTTGAGTATGACAATATTTTTTAAGGTATGCATTTTTGAGTCCTTTTAAACATATAGCATCTTTTGCTGTCAGCTAGTCAAGGGGAGGAAATATTTCTTTGTAGCTGCTATTCTATCAACTCAGCTTATATTTTGTCGATGGTAATGCTATTAAAATTTACATGTAATAATTAGTATTGTTCAGTTTGATTAGAGCATGCATCTGCTCCTGAAAATTATGATGCTTCAATTTTATTTTACTGTTTGCTCTTATTACAATGACAAACCATTGTCAGTAATTAGACTATTGTTTACTTCAAGAAAGTGGAGTAGTCATCTGCCTTCAGCAGCATCTGTGTGCAGCTACCATCTGTTCTTCTCAGACGGTCATGAAATACTGTCTGTAAATTTTCTTCCTTTCAGTCTGTGAATGGTGTGTAATATTAATATTTGCTGCTAGGCAAAAAGCAACTTTTTTGTGTATAAAGTTAATAAGAAATAGTATAATATAATTTTAAAATATAGAAGGCATTATATCTCAGGAAGTAGCTTCAACGTTCAGAAGACAAAAGTCCACAGAGACTTTACAGCAGCCATCCAGTACCTAAAGAGAGCCTACTGGAAAGCTGGACAGGGAGCTTTTACAAAATGTCATGTAGTGACAGGACAAGGAGGAATGTCTTTAAACTGGAAGAGGATAGATTTAGATTAGATATTAGGAGGAAATCCTTTAAAGTAAGAATTTCTAGGCACTGGAAAAACGTTGCCCAGATAACTTGTGGATGCCCTATCCCTAGGAATGTTCAAGGTGAGGCTGGATGCAGCTTTGAGCAACCTCGTCTTAGTGGAAGGTGTCTCTGCCCGATGCAGTGAGCTTGGAACTAGATGATTTAAAGGTTCTTTCCAGCTCAGACTATCCTATGTTTCTATATATATTATTATCTACTAATCTGCAAATACTATAATTCTATAATATGAAATCTAGTTTTCACTACTGCTTTTTGCATTTTGTAATAATTTCCACAAGAAAAGGTGCTGTAAAAGTGAGATGGCAATAAATTGAAGCCTTCCA
Organism: Acridotheres tristis; assembly: GCA_037013685.1. Classification (NCBI taxonomy): domain Eukaryota; kingdom Metazoa; phylum Chordata; class Aves; order Passeriformes; family Sturnidae; genus Acridotheres; species Acridotheres tristis. The sequence continues at coordinate 94,807,091 of CM072886.1, read as the reverse complement.
TAAGTTTAGAACTTATTTCATTATCAGTAAAATTTAGTAAATTTTTTCATAATGACAACCTATTGTTAGGTTTATAAGGTTACATTTAGACTACGGATGTAGTCAGTGTGTTTTTTCTCTTGAGGAAGTAAAAGATTAAAATAAGGCCAGTTTAACATGTGCCTCTCATTTATATTTTTACAAAAGTCCCACATATACATATGCCCAGAGAAATTATATTAATCCTAGGACATGGTTAATAGACACTGTAGAGCGGGATGAGCCACATTTTAACCTTAAAATTATTTTATTTATTTTTTTTTTTAAATATCTTTAAAACAATAGTAAATTATGTTTTATTAGTGTTGAATTCCTTGCTATCATCATAAAATATGCAAGGCAGAATTCTATATAACTTCTATACTGCAGTTTAGGATGGATTCTGTGACTGTGACCTAATTAGTGATGAGGTTAAGAATGGAGGGCTTTATAAAGCTACATTTGTGGCCAACTTCTTTGGCAAAATAACTTCCAAAATCCATTTGAACTGGTGATATTTTGCATTTTATATCTGCTTTCTATAGCAAAATGTTCTTGTGGGTTTTTTGTATCATTGTTTGTTAAAAAGTTGATACAGATGTCCTCACTGAAAACCTAGAACATAGAAGATAATTAAAAAGAGGGGAAAAAAGGAAAAACAAAAAAAGGAATATTGCTAAAACGATTGAATTAAAATTTGAAGACTTCTTTCCTAAAATTAAAGTAAGAATACAAAGACAGGTACTTGATATAATTATCATCTATGATTTATATTTTACCTTAATTATTCTCTTCCCTCCACGCCCAGATTCTGAATATTGAAATGGAAGTATAAAGAATATAGAATTATAAACAGGGAAAAGTTTGATAGTGTAGAATGGGATGTACATTTTATTACTTGATTATGGTTTCTAGCTTCAACCAGACATAAAATCAGCATCAACTATTCATAGGTAATGTGAAGTTCTTAATCTAAATTCAGTGTTAGAGTTAAGACAAACTCTGGGTAAAGGATATGGCTATGGTGGCCATTATGGTTAGTCTTAATGTGAAAGTGTTCTCTTTCCACTACTTTATTTTTTAAAAATGCATACATAAAAGCCTGTGCACACTTAAGGGATGAGAAAGGGGGGAAAACACTGCAGTATTTTCATCAAAGTTTAAATTTGCATTATTAAGGTGGTGGTACTTCCTAATTCTTGACAATATTCTTCAGGATAAGTAAAGATTGATCTAGTGTGCAATGTGAGTTCATTTCAGGAAACTGGAAAGATGAAAAATGCCCACTTAATACGTGCACTGAAGTGTTGATTATAGTCAAGTTCTGCTGATTTCATAAAGCTGAAGTCACATTTTCACATCAGGATTCAATGAATACCCATAACTAATGAGTAAAAATGTTATTTCTATTAAAGATTCTTAATAAACCATAAAAAGTTGATTGGAAAAATGATGGTTGTTCAACTTTAGCATAAATAAAGGAAAAGCATAAGAAAATTAATCGAATAATATTTGTAGTGACAAATCAATTTTTAAAAATAAATTTGTAGGAAGAAAAGCCAGTATTTTGCTGAGAGGCTGCAATTTTCTGCTCAATAATTATCTTTTAGGGAACAGTCACATTTTATTAAAATGACTAATTAACTCACTGTGCTGCTGCACTAATAGTGAAGGAAGCACAATAAATGAATATTGATACTATGAGTTTTTAATAAGAAAAAAAATAAATAACAATGTGGTCCCCATATTCCATAGCAGCAATTTAAATGCAAATGTACGATACAAAAATTACCCTCTTCCCCAACACAGAAGGAATATGCATTCTGGAAAATGACATTTTTATTCAGAAACAAGCCTGAGAAAAGAGACAAGCTTATAGGGAGATATCAGTTGTTAAAACACAGTTGATCAGTTCAGCAGGGGGAGATTTCAAGCAGGGTTATTCTCCTTGAACTGAGATTTCAAAAGCTGTAATCTCCAACAATCTAATTTCCTGACTTTTATGCTTCTCAACAATTGCAAAACCCGCTTGCCATTTGGAACAAAACTGGGAGTACAGATTTTTGGAGAACAAAAATAAAAAATCTTTTCTCTAAGAATCTAATAGAAGGATATGATATAGGACTAATCAAAGCCTCATTGCTATCAGCTGCACTTCTCTCACATAATATTCAGAACTTTTGCTTTACTTAATGGGCAATGCATCATGCTCAGAGGGGCTACATAGAACATAAAGTAATAACAGGAAACTTGAGGTGATGGAAATTTTTGCTGAGAAAGGGAACATGGAAAAAATAGTAATATAAAAGCAAATTGGAGATTTTCATCAGTCAGTATTTTTCCATGTCTAATCAGACTTTGGTTAATCATGTACATAGACCGATATGAATCTTGTAGATAAATAAGAGCTCACACTAAAGAGGAAGGTTAGAGTTATGTGGTGATTCAAGGCATATGTTAATGACAAATTAGAAGTGGTTTATACACTGTTTCAAGCAAGTAATATGCTATTTTGGAACAGCCCTTACGATCTATAGAGAAAGACCTGGCATCCAAATTTTACATCCAGCTAGATATTTGAACACTACTATCATATTTATAGCCTGATAACCTTACTTTGCTTTGGCATTTCTTATTTATGACTATGCAGTCCTCTAAATAATTCATACTGAATATTTGCACTTACAAAGTGGAGAAAATGGAAAGACTATGAAAGAAAAACATTCTTCTAGTACCTTCCAATTATGCTCCCAGAATGATGAAGGGAAAAACAGATACCAAACTGACATTTGGACATATTAGTAGGTGCAGCACTGCATCGTGTATCAAGTTTTAATCCCACAGTGTTAGTTGTGTCATTGCAAAGGTTGCTACCAAATATCTTCCTAGTATGGAAATCTAGTATGGAAGCACTTGCATCAGAAGGTGAGCAAAATACAAATAAATATTGTCTATGGAATTTTTCAGATGATGATATAAATTTCTACTATTCTGGGTTTTTCTAAATGAAAAGGTGTCCTGAATTCACTTGCATTCTCACATCATATCATCTCTCTATTTGAGAGGAATCTTTTCTTCTTTTATTTTATGTCTTGTTTTATTTCTCTTGCTCTTGCTCCTCTCTGATTAGAGTAGCCATGAACCTGAAAACTGTGGTTTTTCTGTGTGAATTGAAGGAAGAATTGAAGGGACTTTCAGCCTGAATTTATAATGGGAGTTATAACAACCAGTTTCTTCACAATGTTGCATTTTATAAAGCAGTTATAGCTAAAAGTACTGAGAAATTATTCATGACAAAATTAGAATAAAAAATGAAGCTTAAAACTGCAGAAAGCAAAGAAAGCAAGAATTAAGTTTTCAAAATAAACTGTAACCCAAGGCTAGGTTCTTTAGAAAACTGGGAGCTGATAAGGGTGGAAATTAATACTGGAAATCAAAAAGTGTTATGAATGGTTCCCAGGTCCAGAGATAAATATGATATCACGCAACATTTCAGAAAAATAACACTGAAAATCAAATGTAATCTGTTAATAACAGCCTCAGACAGGATCATACTAAACATTATGTTCTAATACATACTGTATTCCTGCCATTCAGCTCCACATCATTTGTTAAATAAGATTTATGTCTTTATAAACATATCTGGAAAGAAGTTTTGGACTGGAATTTTTATTTCAATTGCATCCCTTTAGGAGCTACTCATGTTCTTAAACAATACCTGTTCCTATAAAATGTATTGTACTCTGGAATTTCCTGTGTTCCTATCACCTTGTAATTGCTCAGTAATGAGAATCGCCAACAGGAAATGATGGATTGGGTTTCTACTTTGATCTACTCAGATTAGTAATTTGTTGTTCCACCTGTAATACTCAAAAATAGTGCCCAAATATTTAAGCCCCTACTTCAGTGCATTTTTCCAGTCTCAGTATGGTAATATTTTCTGTCAAATCACATTCTGCATGAGTATTCAAGTACAGAAAATCCCTTATTTTGCAATTAGTATTTGTAATAATATATCAGATATACAAAAGTGCTCACTTCTACAGCCATTGGTCATATTTTTCAATCACAAAACAGTACACGTTTATTTTGAATTTATTTCTACTGCAATGGAGTTACTTGCCAACAAATTAATTGAATAAATAAACAGAGATTTTTTTCATATACTGGTGCTCCATGACAAGCATTGATCAGAGGTTTGGCTGTAGTTCATAATTTAACTAGCAGCTCTAACTAGAGGCATGTTTAAGAGGTGACTTAGAGAAAAACAAGAAATACACCCTATGCCAGTCTGTAGCCTTTTTTCAGTGAAAGATTAAGTTAATTGTGTCCCTTTTGGTTTTACACTTACAGCAAGTCATCTTCAAACCTCCTTCATTTTAGCCTTTAGAAAATTACTGATGAAGAGACTCATTTGAGATAAAATAATAGATTATATGTGAAAATACTTACTATATATTTCTAAAGCTTTCAAACAATGTGGATGGTCAAATCTATCTGCATTCTTTTCACTCTCTTTTCTTTTGATGAACACTTTCCAATAACCAATTCCTCTGAGGTTTTTGGATTAGGAATTAGTGTTTGGAAAAACAAGTTGCACGTCTTATATAATCTGTAGGAAATAAAGTTATGAAAGAAAACTGACTTGCATAAGACTTTCATACTTACACCAGTGAGAGCATAGCATGGCCTCCATAGCCTGCATGAGCTGTGCTTCGTGAGATGTAAAAGACAGTTTAGAAAATGTGACATTTTCACAACATTGGAAGACTGTGTGTCCTCACTGACTAGAGACCTTCTTGTCATATGCTGATACCTCCATCAACAAATCTTCATGTAACACTTGTCATATGTCCTGAAATTTGACACAATTTGAGGTTGAAATTATTCACTTGTAAAGGAATTATCTACAACATCCATTAATTTTCTCATAATTCCAATTCCCTTTCAAAACTAAAGACCTTTCTTAAACATTCACAGTACTAAAAGGATCTTAATCTACAGCTCTGAGTTAGAGGATTTTGCTCTTTTTTTACACGAGATGTATGTGAGAATCTAATCAGAATACACCAATGTTTTTTCTAGTAGTGCTGAGAAATTCTCATGTGTTTGGCACATGGCAATTGTTTGGACATATTAAGAAAAATCCATGGCAATATTTCATAAAGGTATACCTTCCCATGTGAACAATCAAAATTTTAGCTCTCTTGGATTGTAATATTTTGTTGGCTTACTAGAGACTCTCAGATATTGAGCAATAGGCAGCCTTATGTTGTTGCAAAATCAGTTATGCTTCTTGAGTTTTCAGTTAGCATTGGCCTAAATCCTTGATTTCCCACTGCATAAGCTCCAGAGTAATATTTTTCTATATGCTGTAGCTCATCATCAAACCCTGAGCACTGAAAAAAAAAAAAATAAAGATTTTTAAAAAGTATGCAAAGTTACTTTTTTAATTAAGCATTTGATGACTAGGAATATAGTGTACATGAGTTGTTTAAAATTAATATGAGCTGAAATTCTTGCAATAAACAATGATTAAAATGACTCAAAAATATAGCTGCTGGGTTGGCTTTTTTGTAATTCCCAAATGTCAACTAAACACAGAATGATGTGCTGTATGTAGCAGAGCACTCCATAATTACTGTCAGGAGTGACACCACTCAACCTGCTGAGGGAGAAGGATGGACTTTGGGTTGTTGTTGTTTCTTTCTTCTTACATAATAGCAGTGGTCATCTATTAAACTGCCAGACTGCCTTACTAAGTTGAGATTGCCTTCTTCAGAGGCAAATGATTTTGGAATAACTGTGGCAGATTTTTTTTTCTTTTCTCTTTTTTTTTTTTTTTTTGGTCAGGTTTTTCTGTAACACCAAAAACAACAAACGTGAGAACATGTTGCAGGCTGTTTGACTTTTGACTAACTTCCACTATTGCCATTCTCTAGTGACACCTTATGGTCCCCAAAGTTTTAAATTTCTTACTTAAATTTTTAATCTGATGTGAAGAATAATGGGACTTGTAAAAATGTTCCTGGAACAAAGACTAAACCTAGCTATAAACTCTTTAACGACAGGCCAATGAAGAAACATTCTATTCTAGGTTATGTAGGAATATAAAAGAAATCTCTTAAAAAGCTCATAATATTCAAGATTTCAAATATTCTTAATAAATTTCATTGTAACACACACAGAAAATACACCATAGGGAAACTAAATCATGAAAAATAGTTAATACCACTCTTCAAAAGAAAGAAATATTACAATTAAGTAACTTGTGTGGTTAGTTACAGACTATGTTATTTAAAGGGTTTAGGTGGATATTACTGTGTACACAACATCCACCACTCACCCTACATCAACCAAATAGGTTACCTGTTGTAGAAGATGGGGTTTGACAAGCACAATTTGCCCTTCCTGAACCTGTGCTGGCTTTTCCCAATTCCCTGCTTCATCTGACTTTTGAGAACCTCCAGGAACATTCATTCCATAACTATCCCTGGAATGAGGTAAGCCTGACAGGCCTGTAATTTCCTGGATCCTCCTGCAAGACAATCTTGTTCAAGGGGGTGATATTAGCCTCCTTCTATTCTTCTAGGATGTTCCATGACCTCTCAAAGATCTTGGAGAGTGGCCTGGCCATTGTCAGCCAGCTCCCTTAACACCCTTGGGTAGATAATGTCAGGGCTCATCAGTTTTTAGGGGTCATGCTTATGTAATCATTCACACACAGCCCTTCTGCACTGACAGTGGCTCTGTGCTTTCATCAACCTGGATTTTTGTTCCCAAGGCCAGGAAGCCAACAGGCAGAGGTAAAGAGACTGTTGAGGACATCTTCCTTTCTAGATCTCCTTTTTAACATCAGGCTAATATTTTCCTTCTGATTTTAATTGTTATTTACATACCTGAAGAACTCTATGTATTTTTTAATATCTCTGGCCAATTTCAATTTGAGCTGAGCGTTTTCATTTCTAATTCCATCTCTGTATGCCCTGGAAATGCCCGTGAGGTTCTCAATGTGTGTTTATGCACTTTTTCATCTCTGGCATGATTCTTTTTTTGCATTTGGGCAGACTCAGATGCTTGCAGTTAAGCCAAGGGAGTCTCTTGCTTTGCCTGCTTTCCCTTACCTTTAAGAGGATGAACTGTATTTATGCTTCCAGAAGAGTGCTCCTGAAAGGCTTTCAGTACTCAGTAACTCCTTTATCTTCCACTGAAACTTCCTGCAGAATCCCTTCAAACTGAGCTCTGTGCAAGCTGAAGTTTCCTATTCTAAACTCAGAAACTTTTGTCTTAGAAATGGCCTTCAGTGTACTCAGCAGGATCCCAAAGTTCAGTCTTGTGATCACTGCAGGCAAGGCTACCAATAACAGAGATAATGCAAAGCAGATATTCTTGGTTTGTGATTATATTTTGATTGAACTCTTAAGACATAGTGGATGTAGTCTATTTCCATAAAAACAGCAAGTGTTTTTTAATATGTTTTTTAATATTAAAATTAAAAACAAATTGATTTGTCCATAATGTCTGGTTGTTGGGATTTTTTCTGTTTTTTTAAATAAAACATAGTTTTGTACATAGAGCAATTAGTGGCACACTGTAGGGCAACAATATATAGTGCACTATATAATGCACTACAGTGTATTAAATTTATTTTTAAAAATAATATTAGAAAGGCTTTCTGTCTCAAGTTCATTAGTCAGTCACAGCACAGTTGCTTGAAGTGCATTTCTCAGTAGCTCAAAAATTGATTTAAGAGAATGGTCAATTTTCTGAAATATGAGAGCAAACTGGGGTTGAAATTTCAAAATTATGCAAAAACCTAGGGCATGATGCCACATTAAATTGTGAAATAGCTTTCAAAGTTTTCTAAAACTAATATTCTCCAAGTTTCCTAAAACTAATATATCTCCTGTGTCCTTATGTAAATAATATTCAGTAGTAGACAAGAAGTTATTTGAATATAGGAGGAACTGATATACGTATATGACCATGAAGACTAGATATTCACAAAAACTGATATATATCAATGACAGCACCATCCCTAACCTTCTTTGGTGTAAACTGAGAGAGAACAGAAGGCTAACTTTGGTTGTCACCTTGGTATAATACTTTTTTTCTCTCGTTTTACTTTTAAGTTATTCCCTTCGACCAAGCTTGTCTGGCTGGAATTTGTCATAATTTGGCATAATTTGGCATAATTTGTGACTAAATCTTAGCTCCCTGAACAACCTGGTATTACTAGAAGGTGTCTCTGCCCAGGGCAGGGAAGCTGAAACTGGTTGACCTTTAAGAATCCTCCTACCTTCTGTGATTCTAGGATGTATCTTTTTCTCTCTGAGATTCGAAGATCTTTTCCTTAGGTAAGGACTATGTTAGTACACTTTATTAGGTGGAGATTGCAAACCATCTTTCCAGTATGTAGGAAATCTGCAGGTCTTTAGCAAAGCAATTTAAGATAATAAAACCTTTGACAAACTAATAAAAATAATTTGGTCTTTAACCTGACAACTGTCTTCTAATATATTTTCTAGGAACTTTTTGGTGACAATATTGTGTACAGAAAGAATTCGTTTAATTGATCAGTGTGCAATAATGTAGAAAAAAAGTATTTACCTACATGCCCTTACAAATATTTTTAGTTTTAGAAATTAAGTATAGTGATGATGCAGTAGGTTTCACACCAGCCATATAAATTCAGAACAGAGCTACCATGGCTGAATATTTAGGGGAAATTTTCTTTTTCAGCGTGTCCTGAAAGTTGAAAAATCCCAGTTCAGCCAGATCAAGACAAGAATGCAAAAACAGAAGGCTGCTAAGAGAGATTATTAGCTCATTCCTATCTCTCAAATTCTCCTCCCCTCGAGCTCTCTTCCCTCCCATCACTCTCCTCCCCTCACTCACTCCTCTTTCTCTTACCCACTTTGTCTTTCCCTCTTTTAATTTTTAATTTTTTTAGTACCATGGATTGCCAGTTTCAGTACTGGTTGTTTTTCAATTATGATGGCAACAGGGAAATAAGATTATAGACCAGAAAGTACCTAATTCAATCGAGTTATCCCTGTTTATGTAAAACTCATCAGACCTCAGAACACTGACCTATGTTGTCTGGTTCAAATGGTTGGTCATTTAAATTTATTACACCTTGCCTGGGCCTTATAAGTGCCATGTGTCTTGCCTGTAAAAGCCAGAGGATGCATATTTCTTGTTAAGCAGAAATGCAAAGAGGACACATTTCATGTTATTTAATCCCTGAAACTCCAGTGAGACTTTCAAGTATAAATCTGAGGTCCATTAGATGAAGATTTAGTTTTACTCTGTGAACATGACTAAGACATATATTTCAGAAAAACACTCTGTGTAAAAACAATGATTTTGACTTTGGTATATGAAACTAGACCAGACAGGGTGATTTTTAAAAATACCATATTTAAAAGTGTAAAATAATATCTGACACATTATGAACAACCTACATTAGAAATTTGAAAGAGTTTTAAAAAGTTAAGATGGAAGATGTAGGAACAAGATTTTCGTTTCTGGAGGAAATAGTTTAAAGAGGTTATTCTTTTATTAGTAGCACTTCTTTTTGGTATGAATAATACCCAAAGCTACTAATATTATTTATTCCAGAAATTTTTAAGAAGTGTTAACTAAAAATTATTTTCTTTACAATGTAATGATATTTGTAAAAAAAATTGGGGTTTGCAAGTAAGAGCTCTTTAATTCCAGCATCTGGAAAGGTTTTTCCTTAAGACACTAAGCAAATTCCATCATCTAGATCCTATACATTTTTCTTGGATATATTATTCTTAGCCAAAATTTCTAGAAGCTTGTGACTTATAATTACATAAACATGGAAAATAATCTAAATAATAGCATGTAGTACTTATGCCTATCTTATCTATTTAGATCTTGCACCTTGTAATTCTGCATGAGGTCTGGATTTGTCTCAGGAGCTAATGAAGGGCAAAATACTTTGGCAGGAATGTTTCTGTATGACAACAATTGCTTATTTTTGCTACAAAGAATTGAAGTACCATTTTTATTTCTTGCCTGCAGTATTTTCCACAGCACTGTTGACTACCCCTCATTATCCTAGATCGTCTGACTGAAATGAGATATTTATTTGCTCGTTGGCTTAGAACCTTCAGCACTATTTTGCATCTCTAAAATTGGCATTAATATTGCCCATTGGCTTTGATAATTAAATTGTACACCTGTTCAAAAATAAGCACCAGATTGTTAATGGTTCTTGGCCATCACACTGCCAGTCGTTTTCCAACAATATTTCTCTTCAAATTATCAGAACATTTTTGTATTCCTCTAATTGTGACATTAACTATTCCAAGTCTTCCATGGCAATACATGGGTAAAACCATAACACTAGTATTCTAAAGCAATAACAATCTAGCTGAAGTGGGGAACCTGATGAAATGAGGGTAATTATTATTAAGGGTTTCTTTAATTAATCAGCTCATAATTTTTCTTAATAAGACATTTCATTTTGGTTGTTTCTACAAAAATATGACAACTCCACATATAACTAAATCACTGGAGGTTAAGTAGCTTTAGTGAATTGAAATCCATCATATAAAATTCTCTGAAAATATTTGCTTATTATATTTAAAATTGCATTTTACTGAGTAACTATGAGCAGAATAATGGAGACAAAGAATAATGAAGAGTAAATCATCCCACCTAAAAATTTTATTGTTTGATATCTTTTTTAAAGTAATAGACGTGATGATGCACTGTCTTTGTTTACATGTTAGTTTTATGAATAACCCTTTCTTGCAAATTCCTTCCCTAAATATGTTATTACAACATTTATGAGCTTTGTGTTTCATGTAGAACCTTTCCACCAGGTCAAGGCTTCATTTCACAAAGTGATTGTTGAAAAACCAAAAAAAAAAGGGACTAATACACTGTATTAAAGTTTGATTCATACATTACTAGACACCAAGAAGTCAGAAAGAAGAATCGTTAGATACTTCCTGTGTACTAATACAAAATAGAGTGTTGTCTTTTGTTGTCTTCACTCTCTGCAAATCCGAATTTCTTTTACAGTTGAAGTTTATCTTCTCAAGGAATGTTCTATTTTTTTTTTTTTAATGGCATATAGAAGAATTAATCTTTGCTTACTTGTAAACACAATTCCAAATTTCCTTCACAGCTGATTTTTGACCTGATTACTTGTGGTCTGTACAATCACTAGGACATGAAATATTTTGGTCTCCATATCATCTCATCCTGCTCAGTTGGGTCTCAGCTGCTGGGCTTCTCAGATCTAGAAGCAAAGGTACACCATCATGTAAATGTCTGTTCCAAAGTGCCATCTGTGTGGTGCTCTGATGTTGGTATACTGTATCTGGCAGCACTTCTGCTTTTCCTGGGATATGCTTTATTCTCACCTTGTGGAGCTGGAATCTCAGTAGCTGGCTCCGCGGAGAGATGAGCATTGTGTTCAGTAGGGCCATCTCCATGATATATTTTAACAGCTACTGCTCAGAGTGCACATCTGCTGTATGGCCAAAGGCAAATTGATGAAATAGTCCATGCAAAGCATCATAACCAGTAACTCCTTCTCCACCTTCTATTCCCTTTTGATATGCACTGGCTGACTTCTGCTGTTATACAGAGTACCAAGGAGCTGTTCCACAGGTGGTCTTACTGAGTTCTTCGTACATTAAAGCCCCTGATTTTTTTGCTTTTGTTCTGATTTGGTTTGCGTTACCTTCCTCAAGGTTCTGTAAGCTTCAAATTAATATGGATGAAGAAAATGTTCAGGCCATATGCATAATTAGACTGCATTCATGTCTGTAGTGAAGAGATTTACAGAATAACTGGTAGATAACTTAGACATCTCTCTATAATGGTCCCAGACGTTAGTGTTCTAAAGTATGGTTGTATGCTGCACTAATTGTAAATTTTCCTTTCGTCTTTGTTTTGACTTTCCCTAGAGTGTCCACTGACTCCAAGTTTCATGTCCCATTGTGTAATAGCATAAATAGTTTTTGTTTATAAAGCTAAATGGGCTCCATTTTTAAGGACAAAACCAGTTTGAATAGACTTCTGAATTCAACTAGTATTTCAGAAAAACTTTCTTACTTCTCCTCCAGTATTTTCCCTTCTGTAATATGGGATCTTATTGTCTTTTATTTAATCTACAGGCAAGTTGGTGTCATCTGTGGCAGCAAAATAATGTCCACATCATCTATAGATCTAGCCTGAAGAAAAACTGAGAATAGTCCTTCCTTCTTCCCATTAGAGGCAAAAGAAAATAAACTATATAAGAGAAAATGAGTTTTCCTAACGTTGTAATTGGAAAAGCCAAGCTCAAAGAAATATTAAAATGTTATTTCAATGTAGTGAAGCCATGGAAAAAAATTTCTGAAACACATAATAGAATAGCTTAAACTTGTATTCTCTAACAGTGCTGTGATATTTCAATGACCTTAGGTAGCAGTTTTAGAAGGTACCACATTTCTACCCAGAAAAAAAAGTTAAAATTTGAGGTTTGTTACTATACGGAATTTTATCAACTTATGTGATAGCTGTTGTCATTTACAGCACAGCAACCATGAATGACAGTAGTCCAGGGCTGCCGATGTATCTGCATTATAAGAACTGCCAGAAGCATCTGGAGAAATATGATGGACTAGCAGCACATTTCAATATGTGTCTGTTTAACAGAGGATAAAATGAATGAGAAGAAAATAGTATCACCAAGAAAATGGAGAATCTTCTCAAAAACAAAGTAGCAGTATTAGGAATTGAATTCATAGCATCTTTATCCCAGCTAACCTCTGCTGTAAATCATTAGGAAGTGCCTTTCAAGCCTGTGGCACTACTGATACTAATGAGTACAATTTCAAATGCATTTGCAAGAGTAAAAAGGGATTGGAACCTCCGTGGATAAAAACACAGTCAGCATACATAAACAAGTCATGGAAAGTATGTATAAAACTCTTAAATACAGGACTAAGGCAAAAAGTAAATCTCTTTTATTAAACAAGTAGATAATTCAATTATTTCCAATAGGATTTTAGCAGAATTCATGCACACACACACACACACACAGAGATGCACATACCTATACCTATACCTATACCTATACCTATACCTATACCTATACCTACACCTATACCTATACCTATACCTATACCTATACATAAAAAACTGGTTCTCTCTGCGGATTGTGAGGCATCTTCACAATAAAATTATACTGGGTTGATCAACACAGAAATCTGGTAGAGCTACTGTAGTGCTTGAAGACAGCTGCATTTTCAAACACAAAATCATTTTGGAGGAAAACAAGTAATATGGCTGCATCTCATTTTTAGACAAGATACTGATACTGCAGCCCCTTTTGTTTACACAACGTTTACACTAGGTAATTCAGTAAGTAGTGAGAAATTGAAAAATTTAAGAGATGTTTCACAAAATCTATAAAATACTCATTCTGTTTTGCATATTACTGGAATTCAATTAAGCTTTTCAAAATTGAATAAAGTATATCTTTATGTAAAGTAAAACCACTTCAGGTATTTCAGTCATACCTGTATTTGTAGCAAAAACCTGAAATAACAAGAGGGGTGATGTTTTTAAATCCATTTACTCTTCTGGGAATTTGAAGCTTTTATTTGAATTTTTGAATAGAAGAGCTTTTTCAGTGTATTTGCTTTTGTTTCATTTTTAATTCAGTGTTATTTCTAGTGTTTATATCCCATTTCTCCCTCCCTCCTTGCCACCCTGAGGGCTCCTGGGCTCTGTCACAGGATCCTGATTATGGTATCAGGTGCTTCTTCTTTCTGTGTGCAGTGGGGTCAGAATTAGTACCAGTGCATTCAGCTCAAAAAAGAATTAAGTCTGGGAAAGAATCAGCAGGTTGTAGAGTTAATGGTGGTGAGAAACACCTGGTACTAAAAGCCCTCGTCTTTTAATTGATTATAATTTAACTTCGGATAAATCAAGTGAAACACAGTAAAATCCATACCATTTGATAATTTCCCATCTGATTTAGACTTCAAATTCTTTAGTCACTTATCCTTTGAAATTCCTTTTGTTAAGCTATTCATCTACTCTCTTTCCCATTTACTTAAAGGCATAAGACAGGGACAGAAAAGATTGAAAACAAAAACAGCAGCAAAATATTTCCATATTAATTGGAGTGGTAACCAGAGGCACATTTTGATACAATACAAAATACAGATTTTTTTTTTATATTATATTTCAGAATCTAGTATAATATACATTTTCACTTAAAATTTTATCTAAAAGAAAATTCTGATCTTTACACTTCAAAATCATTTATCCTCTTTTTAAATACATGAACCAACATTTCTATTCTTCCCACTGTAATTTTAACAGTGGAACACATAAGTGTGGGTTTTTGCACATCGGAAAGAAGCTTCATGTCTTGTCCTGTGGCTTACAATGGATGGATGACAGGATTTTAGCTCTTGTAGTCACGTTAGACTTTAAGCCAGAGGAGGACTTGGTGGCTATTAAGAAACCTGCAGCTCTCTGAAATTAATGAAAAATGCAATGAATACAATTTTATTTCTGTGTTTAGAAGGTTAGAAAGAAACTATGGACATCTGTAATCCAGCACTGATAAATGTTGAAAAGCTCTGCTCCAGCACAGTAGCATGCATGTACAGCGGATACAGGAGACATCAATCTTGATGTTCAGAATACTGGATGGAGCAGAATCTTATAGACTCTTCTATTGCACGGTCTCCTATAGTTGCTCATTTCCAAAAATAAAGCAAAATTTAAAAAGACATCTTGTATCGCTTATGCTTATAACAACCTTTGTACCTGGATACAATGATGATGATGATGATGATGATGATAATGATAACAACTTCATCTTACTATATTTTACCTTTGAGACACTTCCATGGCAGAGCACTGCACTGTCTGGGAAGGCCTGTGTGTGTATTTGCCTCTGTGAGTGTATACAGCTATATAAAGCCCCTATAGAAACTTTGCAGCCTTCATGTAACACACATATTTGCTTAGATTTAAATAATACCTGAGTTTAAACTTTTTGACTCACAGTGCTTTAGAGTAGAGAATTTAAATCAGGTAAATTGATTGTTCTGCTCTCAGATACATGCCTTTTGCCTTCCCTTTAAAATGTGGAATATTCTGATGAAACCTGCAGAAATCAAATTCCTGCATTGGATTCTCATTAAGAGCTTTGATTTTGTAGCAAGAGGCAAGAGGAGAACTTACCCATAAGTCTTACCTTTCCATCATACAATTCCTTCACAATTTGAACTTTTCACTTTTTCCCTGTCCTCAGTGGAGAATAAATTCAGAAGTTCTGTACCTCTTCTATCCAGCCAAAATGGCTATCTTTCTGCCAGTTACAATATGTTTCCCAAGAGTAAGGGAGGAGAGAAGGCAGACTTAATGTTTCAGAATGATGTATCTGACTAAATTGATCAATATTTCCATCTTTACTAAATAAAATTAACTTTTTCTTTATATAAGACTGAAAGAAATAAAGTAAGTGGTTTTTCTGTGCCAAGGGACTTCCTAACTTCCAGTCTGTGATCTTAGGAGACAGCTATCCAGTGTAACTCAGCTCTTTCTTGAAAGCATATGAGTTATCTCCATGGAAGAACAGTTTGAAAAGAATATATAAAATTTTAATTTTTAAAATGAAATTTGACATCTGGGGATAAGGTTCCAGGTTTCAGACTATATGAAAAATGAATTATTCAGATGCTTACAGGAGCAGTATTGGATGTAGTTTAACCTTTCACTGAGAACTTGCTTTCTCGTATAGCCATCAAATATTCAGCCAGTATTCAGACACTAATTACTTTGAGTTTGCTTTCTTTTCCATTTTTTGTGTTTAATGCATATAAGCTTTCAGGGAGGGTTAGATAATATTTATACATTTACACACACAGAGGAATTTTTTTTAAATGTTTAATTAAAGTTGTATAATTGATTCACTCACCAACAATATTAAGCAACAAATGTTTAGACTAAGTATTGTAGTAATTATTTCAATAATGCACTCTTCTAAAAATAAAAGTTTAAGCAGATTCAGGGAGTGACAAAAGGTGAAGGTTTCAATTCCATACAGATAGATACTTGAGACTTGAAACAGACAAATCTGAAAGATGTAAAATATGATTGGCGTGCATGCTACAGCATTATATCCTGCAGGAGCAGTAAATTATGGCTACAAATGAGTACATTGTAATATCAGCAACGTTGCTAAACTTTTATGCTTGTATCAAATTCAAAGTGGAAATTTTATTGGAAAGTTGGGTCTCAAAAATTATTTTTTCCCCTTAGCAAAAAAGTGTGAAGAATTGCATTTGATGCTGTTGCCTCTGAAGTGGAGATATTAAGTACCTTGAAAGGATATAAATTTGGGGTTTTTTTTATTTGATGGGGTTTTTTTAATGAATATACTCATTTTTCATAGTGGAGTTGACAATTCGAAGAGCTCTGGTCTTGGGAAATGAGTCACTTTGTGGGGATTGATTCATTCTAAACTTCTAGCACCATATCAAACCTTCCTCTAATCTAGAGCTTAAATTATTCACATTTTTGCTATACTAAAGTGGCAGCCAGGAATCACAGGTGTACTATTTCAATGAACGTGAGCTATTACATTGTCTTGTGCAAAATGAATGTAAGAAAAGAATATTGAGTGATATGTAACAGTTTTGTAAAGACAAGATCTTGCATACTTCTTCTACAAGTTTAAAAATGCCAGGCAAAAGACAAATTGCACAGCATCTTGATGCTATTAGATTCTGCAAAATAAGGAAATACTAATATTGTTTCTCTATAACTTTAGAATCAGAGTTCCAGTGTCTCATAATTGCATATATTTTCTATGTCCTTCATTCTCAATTTGGATGTCTTTTAAATGACATCAGCAATGAATTTATCTTATGACATATTGATTAAGACCTTGAATTACTTGTTTTCATTCATAAAGTCTATGAGAAATTTTTTCAGATGCAGATGGAAAATCTCATTTTCTCAGGTCTTTAATTCACTTGAGAAATCAACTAAGGAAATTAAATGGTAACTTTTGATTATTTTTAAATTATTCTATTTTTTAAATTTAATTAGAAAATTTCATAACTAAGTTGCTGTTCTTTTTAACTGCTTTCAGCTATAGGTTTTTCACACTGAGAAATACATTTGTGAAAAATGTTTTTGTTGGAGAATTCTAAAGTCTAGAAATACACGCTGATTTTGAGTGGGCATTTAATAAGATACTACTGTGTTGTTTGCATGCATATGTCTCTAAAAAGTTCTTCTTATCATTAATTTTTAGTTTTCTGAGGATCAATAGAATCTACACAGAAGTACATGTAAGGAGATGGTGAAAGGTGAATATTTATGAACATTTAAGGGAACAAAACAAAAGGAGAGTTACCATGTTGTTTGAGTTGCTTACTACAGTATAATTGTGTTTGTCCTCTCTCTTAAATTGCAAAGCTAATCAAGAGTCTGTGGTCAATGACCTGCTGAAACTACAGCCTGCTTCTCTGCATTTAGCCCCTCTCACAGGAAGTTTTTCCTTAAAGAATTACAAGTTGCTAAACTCCTTGTTTTAGTCGTTTAATGTCAGCACAGAAGTAAATTTCAATACTAGAAAAAAGATTTAGTAATCGAATAATTCAAGTCCTTTTTAATTTTTTTTCATTGTCACTGACAATGTTGTAATGTCCACAGCATCAACCGTGTTGCTTCTTACCGGCCTGGAAAAGGTCAGTATATGAGGATATTTAATGTTATGCTGATTACCTTCAATATCAGCAGTATAATATATTTTTATCTACTTATCTGAAAGGTTCTTTTCCTTATATTATATTATTTTGGATTTTGTTTCTGAACTAAATATCCACCCCTGTGAGCATAGGCATTTTGACATCATTCTATAAATATTCCAAAAGGAAAAACTGGACATATGGGCAAGATGCATCCTTCATATTTCAATCTATTATTTAGAAATTATTAGGTCACTAGTGGACTAAGAGTTTGGCTAAATCATCAACAGTTTTTAAGGTAACAAAAAATTAGATTTCAATATGCGAATATACAATCTTTTTTTCTTAATCTTAATGATGTAAATAATATATTTTCTTTCAATAGTATTGAATTCATATATACAGTAAATATAACTAGTGTACTCGTCTGAAACCTAACCTGAAGTATCAGATGATTTTCTTAAATATAGACTGTCACCATGAATGTTCTTGAAATGAATAATTGATCTTTTCTGAAATTGTTCTGTTGCTAACCAGAAATACCATTCATAGAATGATTATTAAGATTATTAACTTGTAATTAAACAAAAAAATGCTTTACTGGAGATAGCAAATATCATTGTCTTAAAATGTGATTTTACAGTTGTTTTTTAAAGAACTGTACAAGTTGCAAAACATTTGTAAAAGAAACACACTTCTTCGTACACATCATTTAAAATTTCAGCTTTTCTGAATGTATGACTTTATGCTGAAAAGTATAAATGTGTATTATGGCCGAGATTAGCTAATGGTCTTCAGCAAGAATTTTAAAACATTTTCTGTAGTCAACTGTGCATTTTTTGGTTCTTAAAGATTGCTCAAAAGATAATTTGTCATGACAGTTTCTGTGTCAGCAGCTCTTTTCTTTATTCCTGAGAGCTTTAATTAAATCTTTTAGCTGTACTTATCACTTCTTAGCACATATTTCAGTTATGTTTTATTCTGAGGACCAGAAGAATCACTTTCTTCTAGTTTTCACATAGCAATGTGAAGAATTTTTATTATATAGCTTCTTTCAGCAACATTTCCAAAAAGTTAAAGTTACAGTACATACACTTTTTTGTAGGGCAGCATGTTTGTCATCCTTTAGTTCCATACTTGAAAGCCTCCTTCTGTACTTTGCATTTACTGTCACTTGCAAAAAATACTAGTGTATGTTACTCATTATTCTTCAAAGAAGTTCCTGAGATGTTTTTAAGGAACGGATTTTGTTGGCTTGCCTACACTGGAAGTGGGTTTAAAGGCATAGAAGCAAACAAAAAAGCATGATGATTTTTAAAGTATCATTACAGATCTGCAGTGACCACCATTAAAATTTTATGATGTCTCGCACAATATAACCTACAATTTTTGAGAAAATTCTCCAGGGTGCAGCATCATTTCATCACAGCAGTAGAAGGATTGAAGTTACTTTTCAGTAAAACTTCTTTATTTGCAATCACTAGACTAAACATGAGCAAATTACGCAATCAACATTTAGAATTTGAGGAAATACAGATTGTCAATATTTAAGCAAATCTATTTATTTGACACATACAGATCAGTTTTTTATTATATGGTATTTCATTTCAGAAACCAATTCATAATAAACATATTGCACAGCAGTTTTAAATAGGCAAGTTTAAAGTCTTCAGAAGCACTAAAACTTTTTTGGTTTGATATCTAAATGAAAAATTAATACTTCTACCCAGAACTGATCTACCAAAAAGCTTGCAATTTGTTGAAAAGTATATTATTTCAGAAGAATTTTTAAATTAACTTGTATATTCCAAACAAATAGATGCAACAGACAAAAGAAAATGTGGAAAGTAGTATAAAAGAGGAGTAGTAATTAGAGTGATGTATGACCAAGGGCTGGGATTTATAAGCATTAATGCACTTTGCAGAAGGTCCTGAAAGCCTATCATTTGAATGATTAATTATTTTCATAAGTGTTTCAAAGATTTACTTCCATATTCTAGAGTCATGTCCCTTTTAAGAAGGCCAGCTAAGGCTGGTTTCATAAGATATGAAAAATGAAATATCTTTGTTTGGGATGATGGGAAAGTGTGGCATGAGAGAAGCAATATTGCAAAATGGGTGCCAAATAGGCTAAGTTGTGTGAAACTGGAGCATATAGCAAAAATTACCAGAGCTGTTATGCTTCCAGTTTTATATTTTTTAATAAGGCAGAGTTTTGTTGGAGTCCAGTGCTACACTAATCAATTTTAATTCTCAAGTGACAATTAGGGAGCTGTTATGTAAACATTTTTTATCTCAAAAGAAAGAAACAAAATACACTACAATTGTCTGAATTACTTAAATTCATAAATACTTACAAGAAATTTAGCATTGATTGCAATGAAGTATAAGGGTGATAATAGCCCAGAGTCTTCCAAAGGAGAAACTGTAATTTCAATTTATCCTTGAAATCATAATACAGGCAAATTCCCCTAGGTTTTACTGGACAGAGAGAAATCACAGTCTGAAATAAAAAAGACTGATCTTTATGTTTTCTTGTGCTGCACTTTGAGACACTGGTAGCACTCTAAAGTAAAAAGAAAGAAACCGATCTTTATAAATCTGAATACTTCTCCCTGATCAGTGAGGATATGTGTCTTAAATTCAGCTGAAGGAAAAAAAAACAGCATTACCAAAAAGCCCTCCAAGTTCTGGAAGACTTCGTTTCATATTTACAATTCTTCTGATGCCACCTCAAGTATGGCTCTGGAAAAACCTGCTTGATTTCAGATGTTGTTCTGAATGCTCAGCAGTGCCTAATGAGTGCAACAGAATAATACCACACAAAGTTCCATCTAAACTGGTGTCCTCTTTCTGGGATGGAAAAAGGTAGGTCTCTGCAAGACTTTAGGAACAAAGCAGGCGTCCCAGGAGTACCGTGCAAGATTCCAGGAAAATCAAAATCAAGGACTCCTCAGACAGAGGTGATATCTTCTAAGCCTTTTCCTCTACTAAATTGTTCAGAAAGCAGTTGCTTTCTGCTCTCCTGTGAAACTTCTATAACAGCTTAATACAAGAGTTCAGTTAAAATTTATTCAGTATTCATATAGTTTTTGACTTTTTCCTATTCACTCTATCATATGCATCCTGAAGTTTGCTTAGTCACATCTGCTGTTCAAGCCAGACCAGATATGTGTTAATATGTCTATATGATTCTGCAAACTTTTTCTTGGTTTGGCATGATTTCTTGTCAGGTACAGTAAATATTGTATTCAGTATTCATCATGTGGTCATTTTATTGGATTAATATAGTAGCATAAATATTGTGTGCCCCACTTACTTTCTATCAGTTCACTTCTTTTTTCTTTTTTTATGCTTTACTATTCTGGAATATTGTTACAATATCTTATCACTTTCCAAATTCTGCATAATGATCAATCTTTTTCTTTCAAAGAAGAGAGCAACATGTTCTTACTGAAAAAGCAATGAGATAAGTAAAAAATATTATTAGTTAGGTAAGTGGAATATTTCAGAGGTTTTCAACTTCAAGTCCTGCTAATTAAGATAATTTATAATCTACTTATCTATAACTAATGAGAAGATTAGAAGATAGTTATTTCTGTAGGACTTTTTTCTTCTTTTTTTTGAATTCTGACAGTCTGATGATTCCTTTCACTGAATAGATCTCACTGTCACTTCACTGGTCTCAAACTATCATGTTTAGAAATCATGAATGATGATGTGCAAAATTGTTTCTTGAGCCTATAATTCTAAATACTTCACTTATAACTTTTATTTTTTTAGGCAGAGAAAAAACAAAAAAGGTTATCTGTCTTGCTACCTAAATTAAGAGAAGCAAGCAAGGATGTTCTGTCAACATGGGTCTGTCAGCATTTGTGGGGCTTATAGGCTTGTGCTCCTTTACTATTATCTGTAAAATATTAGCATTTATTTTTTCATTTGTGTCGATGTGCTTCAGCTGTGTTCCAAAATTTAGAAAATTATTAAAGAAAAGCAGATCCAATGTTCTAATGTTTTTACAGTTTTAGATTCTTAGCTGAAGTCTGTTTTCCCCCCCAGACATAAGATTTTTTAAGTAAAACAGCATCTCACACTTGGAGAATGCAAATGTATTCCTCTTAGAGACACTTTAAGTGCTTCGTTCTGCAGATGACACTGCCACTAAAGATCTTCTTCCCCTTCCCAGTACAGTTGCACTTGTCATGAAAAATTTCCAAATGATAGTTGTGCCAAACTGAAAGATTGCAAAATTTGAGCTAAGATTATTCATATTCTTTGTATGTTGTTTCTAAATTTCTAGGTTATAAGGAGGGGAGGCTTAAGAAAACTTAGAAATTCTTAATAACGCTAAAAGAATTGTTCCACAGAAATTATTTGCATATGCTCAGGATTCGTATTAGTTTTGTGAATATAGCTCTATAAAAGTTAGCAATACATCCATGTTGAGCTGTCAGTGGGGTTCTTTCACAATTTTCAGGGGAAAAATATATTTCTCCCATCAGGTTTAGGAATAATTAAATGCTATGTTCATACCTCTTCTTGTTCAGAGGTAAATTAATTCATATACATACATGTATTGGCAACAAACATCTCTATTTTCATGCATGATTGTATTATGCTCAATTTTCTGTCTAATGTAACTTGAAAGAGATGAGCTGCTTTACTTTACCAAAATGGCAAGGCCACTCATTATTGCAATCTCACAGTGAATAATTCTGATACTCTTTGTGCATCAGTTTATGCAGTTAATATAATTATAGTGGCACAAAACCGATCAAATCCAGAACATACAATATATGAGCAGAATACAGAACCACATGATGAAAAAACTAGCTTGCTTGGTTTAACTTTTTGTGGTCTTTAAACTTAGCATAGCTCATGTACGTGCCTCTGAATTCTTCATATTCTATGGATCTTCTGAACCTTCTATAAAATGCTGTAAAAATTCCTAAAATCTAAAATAATCCACCATGCAGATAATATTATCAATTTGGTTTTGATATTTCTGATCCCAGTAGAATGATACTCACTCTAAGTTCCCTGCTATGAATCATAATTTTCAGGAAGTAAACAGAATACATTGAATCAGCTACGCCTGGTTTAAAAATACAGCAGAAAGCTGGATTTTGTTTCTGGTCAGAGAAGAGCTTCATAGCGTTTCAGTCCAATAGTCTATTGATTTTAATGACATAAATAGAACTATAACCTTTTTTTTTATTACATATATTTTTGAAAAATAGCAATTTACAGGTATCTAAAGAAGAGTTTGAAAAATTTAAATTTTGGAAGTAGCAAAAAATTTAGAGATTTGAAAAAAACAAGGAATTGCAAAGCAACAGAGAGAATTGCAACAGTAAAAAAATTAATCTATAAGAAATTAAAAAAATACAAGATTTCTGCATTGTTACTGAAAGAATGTGCAAGATATAAGACCTTTTCTATCATTAGAAATTATAAGTAAAATTGCAGAGGGTATGAAATTAAACTTAGTTAACATGCAATTGGAGCTACTAATATTCCATCTTAATGTATATATTTTGGGAGGGTAGGGTTAACTTTTAAGCATAAGTGTGCAGTAAACCAACAGTTGTGTGTACTCTAGCTGCTGAATGGGTCAAGTGAAGGTTTTGGGTGCTTTGCAAGGGAAGCCTTGGGCTGTTCCACTCATAGACAGAGAGCTGAGAGGGATGTGAATGAGATTTACAGAATCATGCAGGCGGGAGATGAGCTGAGCATGGCACTGTTGCTGGCCAAACATGAGGAATAGGGGCCACTGAAGCCTGGGTGAGAGCAAGGATAACAGGAGCAGCCAACAGAGGTAGAAGCTTGCACAGCCTTTTGCATGGAAAGGGACAGAAAGCGGAGATGGGAAGCCACAGGACAGTAAGTCCCACCTCGACCCCCGGAAAGGTAACAGCTGGAAAACCTGGAAACTATTTCCATGCATGCTGAGGACAATAAGTGCATTGTCTGGATCCAGAATTGGTTATCTGAATTGCTGGGCAACAGGACAATAAAAGAATCCTGACAATACTAAGCAGGAACCTATCCTCAGATATTCCTGATGCAATGCTTCCGGATGCTAGAGGAGTACCATAAAAACAGATGAAAGAAACATAGTCAATTCATTATTAATTTTTTCCTGGCACTGTCGTGACCCAGAGACACTAAAATGAAACTTTTCAAAGGAGTGTGTACGTAATAGGTCAACTTATCCTGAAATGCATTGAGGATTAGGTGCATCAATAATGTAATTGAAATATGGAAAGTTTCAGGCATCTTTTCTTATCAAAAAAACCCCAAATCCCCCAAACTTAGAAGAGTATTATTGTTAATTTTTACCAGATCTATAAATAATATTTGGCAAATACCTATTTGTTTTCCTAACACATTGGTAAGTAGATAAAATGTTATAAAAAAATGGACGAGGGGAAAAAAAGAGAAAGCATGCTCCATATCTTATTGACTTGTGTTTTATTTTACCTCATCTTTAACTGCTTTACTCTTTCAGTACTTTTATCTTTGTCAGCTCTACTGCCATTTTGGCATCAAAGCTTATCCCCTGCTGTTTGCATACATAAGATAATTTTACTGGTCCTGAGAGCCCTTGTACATTTTTATCAGACATGGTAGGTCCTAAGATAATGAAACCTTCATGTCACCAGATTACCATCACCATTTGTTGCTTTTCACTTTAGCTCCCATATGATTTCAGTAGTCAAAACCTTACTAGCCACAGAACTGGAGATTAGTGCTTTGTGATACTTGAAAGCTGAGATTTCAACTTCCAGTTATGATTTTCTAGCTGCATGCTATCTTTAACAGCTGGTGAGATAGTAGCTGCTATCATGTCAGAATTTGAAGCTGGGAGGAATGGAAGGGAGCAGAATGACTAATTGCAATGCACACATTCACGTTCTATCTCTAGCTTTGCAAGTTTTAAAAGAAATGCTTTCACTGTTGAAAAGCTCGTAATCACAGCACAGCAGTTGTGCTCGGTGTTTGTTCCTACTCAGCCGGTTCAAGAGATACCAGACTTTAATACTGTCAAAGATGAGCAGTGTTTTGGGCAATGATCCAAGGCAGAACATGGTCTATGGCATAACTCTCTAGTGCTTCCCAGAACTCTCATATAATTTTCATTCAATGACTATAACTAGGAGGCATAATATTGAATGATACCACAATATACTAAGCATTTTTTTTCCAGGAATTATTTATTTTCTTGACTGTATATGTTTGGTTTTTTTCCTTATTTTGAGGAGAACTTGATTTTTAACCTAAGTTTTAGCATGATGGGTGTTTTCATCGTGAAAAGTGCAAAGAATCTCCCCAATATAATTCTGAAAATAACTAATTTAGTTTCATGACATATTTGGATGGAAAATAGAAAGTGAATAAGGGTCATGGGAAGGAAAGTTAATGTCTGCTTCAGAGCTGTATATATTTCATACCTGGAAGAAGCAAGAGGAAAGCAATGAAGAGGCATACTGAGCAACTGCTAAAAATTAAGAATTCTGAAAGGGTAAAAGGAATTAAATTGAAGCTGGCAACCATGTAATTGCTGGGTAGGGAAATGGCCATGATTTTTATTGGCCTGGAGATTATGTAGGTGAAGATATTATTGTGGCGAGTGAATCTTAATGTATTAAAAAATGAATGAGAAAAGGGCTTGTGCCAAGTGCACTTTCTTAGCCTTTTATCAATTCTTTAAAAAATTGCTCACAGAAAACATTCTATGCAAATCACACTTCTTAAAACAGAAAGGAATGTATATATTATTTATACATTCTTCTTTGTAGGACCAGAAGAGCTATTCCTGTGTTCAAAATCAGGAGGCATCTTAAAAAGAAATATTAAAAGCATTTGAAAGAAATATTAAAGCATGCTTTACAAGAGAGACTTGTATCTACTTAGAAGTGCTAAAACAGCCACCTATACTATCTTCATCCTTCAATATTCTTGATATCTCTTTTTCCGTTTTTACTTTCAAATGTACTTAAATTTTGAGTGCTTGCAATACAAACGTAAAGCTTTGAATAATGAGAAAATGCTTTGAATAATGAGAAAAATGACAAAATCAGTTTGTATTTAGCCCAAATGTATGCTTAGCAAGAGCACAAATGCTGAAACATGCTTTCTTTTCAAACATAAGGAAATTTTATGATACTTATTGTAATATGCAAGGAATTAAATATGTATTGGCAAAATTACGAGTGATAAATGGAGATGGACATACGAGAAAAAAAGCATTTTCAGACAAATTTCAAAAAACGTACTTTTTTCTGAGTACTTTCACTGTAAAAGCAGATGATATCAATATTGCAGTTCATTCCAGGATGTTCAAAGTATTCTAGAAACCAAAGGTAGAAAGGCTGTTACTTCCCTGTTATCATCACTCCCCTAGAGGTGGAATTTTTACATCTTGTGCTCATTTTGTTGGGGAGAATGGATTGAATTTTTCTTTTATCATGTAGTTGAAAGGAAAAGTGGTCTTATTTGGTCATCCTATATCCTGACATGGTCATATTCTAAAATATTATCATTGAAGAAAGACGTTATTATGCAAAGCTCTTATGAACAAAAATATGTGAATATATGAGAATTAACAATTTAAGAAGAGCTTTTGTTTTAAAGGTCATTTTAATTCTTATTATATGTCAGAACTACATGTCAGAACAGTGAAATAATTATGTTATAAATGGGAATGATTCTTCTTTTGGAAAACCTCAGTTAACAAGACCTGAATTTAAGAAAGACTGTTCAAGAAGTCATTTCCTATTAAGTGGCCACTGAGTTGTATTTATCCTCTACCTTTCTAAAAGTTCTTACAGTGGAGAACTTATTCAGCACAGCTACTGTGATACAGAAGCAAAGGGTTTGGTTTAGTAGCAAAAGTTTGATCAAAATAGTAATTTTTTCATATTTTATTTTTTATTTTAGGGAAAATATTGCATGAATTTCAGCAGTACCTATTGAAATACACTGTACCCAGAAATGTACTTGAGAAATTTATTCAGACATAAACTTTGAAGTTAGAAGGGGTTATAATTATACAGGAAAACACAAACATTTTCTTGTAGGGAAAATAAAAGCATAATTTTTCATGAATTAAACAATTTTTTAAAAATTATTAAAAATATAGAAAAAGATGGTTTGTGCTCATGTTGGATTTCAAAGGAAATACAACATTTAGCATTTAAAGAAAAAGTCATGCTCTTGGAGAGCACGTATAGTATTTTTAGAAATTGGAATGGCATAGTGGGTGAGTTTACAGAGGGTTTGAGTAATTTCCGCAGTGTAAAAATATGAAACCTAATTCAATATCCATATGTTCACTCATGATCTTTCACAGTCCCCTAATGCTAAATGGCAAATATATTTTAATTAAAGCAGAAGCTGCTATAAATCCATGTTCTATAACTTGGGCATTAGCTGTAATTCCACTCAGAATATTAATTATTCTATTCATAAATAAATGTCTAAAATTGTAGTTTAGTTTATACCAGTTTATGCTAGCTCAAGCTTATAGTGATTTCTTTTCTTAACTCTGATTTAGTTTCATACTAGAGATCCCTTCCTTCTATATCCACACATGAAAATAGCTTAGCATAGCACCACTGTTGAGACAGTAAATGACAAATTGAAGTGGTTCTGAACTGAAATTTATTATTGATTATTACTAAGTGAATTCTCATCTTTTATATTTAAAAATTACATGTCCGGGATATTAGTTGTTTGGTTTAATTATTTGATCAAATCTTTTCTGATGCAAGAATTTTAGATTTTAGTGCTAAGGGCTCATTTTCATTCTTATTTCATTTTCTATACCAAACTCATGCCACAGTATATGCCTTTTAGAAAGGCACATGAGATAATTAAGAGTACTCCTTTGAGAAGAGAATTCTCTTTTACTTCCCATAGGAGTCCTGAATTCAAATAAGAACCTTGGTAGGATCGAGCTAGTGTGGAAAAATTCATCTTGTCTAAGAGGCTCATGGAATCTGTAAATACTTAAGAGAGATAACGTGTTTTACAAATAATTTTCATCTTGTTTTTGGAAATCCAGAAGTTCCTTGAACTTTAATTTTTCAAGAATAAATGTCCTTAAATGAGAAAAACATTTCATATATCTTCATTTCCTTTTCTTCTCCACATATACATGTGGATATTTATTAGACTATCACCTTATATTTCTTGCTGTATTTTCTTTACCACTGTTACACTAATCCCTTATGGTTTTGCCTCTAATCTATACTCCTGAGAAATGCACACATCTGTCCTTGGGAAGTCATCATTGATTAAAACAAACAACAACCTTGTAATGTCTCTCTGTAGAATCATTAGAGCAAATTGTGTGAGGATTAAATAAGATGACAATAATAATTTAAGTATCATGTGTAGCTACTTTAAAATAGTTCTATCTAGCACTTCCATCTAATTAAGGTTTGGAAAGAATCCTACCTTCCATTAATACTTACTGTGCACTTGCACTAAAATAAAAAGATTAATTTAAACAGTAGTGAAATTTTTAAAAATATTCTGCAGAGAAATGCATGCACAAACTACATTAATTGAGCTCTAAATTAGTGATGCTAAACAACAAAAGCAAGGAAATGCACTGTGAAGCAGGAAATGTACCATATGTTATTGTATACCTGGGCACAATGGGGACACTATCTTAATGGCATTCTTAATGTTTCTGTTGTACCAGATATTGGTGGACATATGGTATGCTGCCTTTTTATATGCTTGTGTCTTTTCACGATTTTGTTAGCTGACTTTGATAACATTTTCTATTTGTCTGTTGTTAGAAAAAGGGCTTTAAAATGTTTTGCTTATTTATCTGGAGCTTGAAACCCATGCACTTTATTTTACTTATTAATTTAGACCCCACTTTTAAAATTTTCTTCAGGAGCTGTTCTTATTACTTTTATTTTTAAGCTTTCCATAGTCTTAGTCCCTGCGTGTCTATAATTTGAAATACAGTTGAGTGTTTCACATGCAGATGGGTTTTGGCTCACTGTCAGTGCTGGCCAAACAGATGGCTAAAGCAACAGCAACAGCTGCAGAGCTCACCAGGCTTTGCATAACCAGGATGGTACAACCATAGAACCATAGAATGATAGAATCCTTTAGGTTGGAAAAGACCTTCAATATCATGAAGTTCTCCAGTTAACCCAGCACCACTAAGCCATGTCCCTAAGCATCATGCCTACACATCTTTTGAGTATCTCCGGGGATGATGACACAACTACTTCCCTGGGCAGCTGGTTCCAGTGTTGGACAACCCTTTTAGTGAAGAAATTTTTCCTAATATCCAATCTAAACCTGTGCTGGCACAACTTAAGGCCATTTTTTTCTTGTCCTTTTTCTTGTTACTTAAGCACTCATGCAACTGGCTTCTCTGACTGCCCCAAGGAACCCCAACCAGCTCTAGCTGGCAGCAAAGTTTCCCATTTCACTTGGCTCCTAGTGCCCTTCCAGCTGAGGAACAAAATACAACTTCTTGCAACATCATTTCCTGGACACCACACGTTTTCAAAGTTGGCCGAATACCAAAGGGAAAGGTTTCCTTAACTTTCTTATGGCCCAATCGTCATAAATGTTCACATTTAAATAGGTTGTTCATTGCTTCTGTCACATGGGATACACAAACTGAAGTCACAGAAGTCCAGAAGTAGTCAGAAGAAATATATCAAGTAGAAGAACAACTGGGCCAAATCCTTTTGACATACATGTGACTTACTCTAGTTTTCCAATATCCTGGAAAAATTTACTTCATTAAAGCTCTGATGTCAGGGCTTCTTACTGGAGGTGTTTGAAGACTGTTTAAACCAGTGTGGAATTTAAAGGACCTTGTTGTATATTGGCTGTTCAATGGACACTCTTAAATCTTATAAGAGATTACAGATCAGGGCTGCTCTTATAAGTAAGATTTAGTTATTTCTGGCAAGTGTGAGGAGTAGTTTTGTCTAAACATTCAAAGCTTACCATTCAAATATTCATACAGCAGTTTGGGTAGAAGCTCCTTATATGTATAGCTGCACTAGCTTAAATATCAAATAGAAGGCATAATGAAAGTGTCCTAAATTTCTATAGCTGCCAATAACCTTACATAGTGTCTAGCAATGCCAGACTAATTGCTTCTGAAATTATTAATAAGAAATATTTAAAAACAAATAACTTGATTTGTCCTGAAAATTTATCATGTGCATTCCCAGAAAATCAAGGAGTAGTTTAAGTCCATAGCCATGAGTTACACCTAATATTTTTTCATATATTTTAGTTTCTTTTCTTTAAATTTAATTTGAAACTTTTTCAGTTAGTAGTTTTAAGAATTCCACTTTTAGTTTATATTAGTATGTCTTCGATTAGCAAATGAATGGGAAAGGATAGAACTATGAGTAATTTTGCACCAGTATTTTAATGAGTTTTTCACAGAACTTACCTAGAATTTTTTATAAGGCAAAGTCATTATTGGAAATCATTCAGTGAAAGTAATTAAAAAGGAAACAGCCATCTCTTTCAAAAGGATTCCAGTAAAATTCAGTAACAGCAACCAAGTTGCTGCACAGCCTAGTCTTGTGTATCCAGCAAGGTGAAGAACTTGCCAGCTTATTGATTCTTACTGATGTAGGGCTTGGCAATCAGTCTGTATCTGGGATAATTAGTGGGGATGTTAATCAGTAGACAGGAACATCATGGGGTCCCTGATGCTATAAACAATTGCACTGCTATGCCAGTTCAAAGGCTTTTACACATTGGCAGCATAAATGCTTTTGACATGCGACGCTATTTTTTGTAAGAACGTTGTTTTATAAATAGTAGGCAGATTTGATTAGTTGTGTGAGCACAATGGCATGACTGACCTGTCCACACTGCCAAGGAATGAATTTACAAATGGATTGCAATTGCAAAGAAGTAACTGGGTACCATCACAGTGGCAAAAAGTCTCCACATTTTGGTAAAAAGTCTCAGGTTCCTTAACATTTTATTCAGACTTTGTTCACAAGACTATTGGGGTCCCAGAATCAAGAGCAAACCGATGTGTTTTTGAATTCCCTTTCCTGAAAACCTGTTCAACACACATAAAGAAGACAAGAAACACAGTAATTGCACAATGGCTTTTGGAGAATTTGAATGCAAATGCAAAGATGATATGGAGGAATTGGAGACGTATGTCCCTAAGCTTAAAGCACAATAAATTAATCGTGGATGAGATAAAAACTAGCAACATACAGAAACATTTTAGATCTGACATGATTTCCTCACTTTTACACATCATCTTCTTGAGTCAGTTTGTAGTGTAGCTACTTTGGGCATAATTAAGTCCTAAATTTTGATAAATCTATGTTGTTCTGTGGAAAGCTACTGTCTGTTCACTGTGCTCTAAATTCCCCAGAGTGTAACAGCCAGTTTCTG
The DNA here is from genome assembly GCA_037013685.1 of Acridotheres tristis. NCBI lineage: Eukaryota > Metazoa > Chordata > Aves > Passeriformes > Sturnidae > Acridotheres > Acridotheres tristis. Next base: position 94,775,895 of record CM072886.1, on the reverse strand, counting down.
GCATCCAGTTTTAGTGGATGTTCTTGGTCTGCTGCACATCATTATTAGGAATGCAATTTGTCAATTCAAAAAATATAAAAACTAATATACTTTTAGCATAGTTATGGTTCAATGAGAAATTTTATAGTGCTTATGGTATCTCCTTATTGTTATTAATTTAATATGAAGACGTTACGCTAAACTAGTGCTAGAATTCTGTCAAATGAGGAGTTTGGGACCTCTTTGTTCTTTTACACTATTCCCCACTTTCCCTTCTTGCCACAAAAAGGCTCGTGAGTTGAAAGTAAGTACTTTAAATGTATCTTGAATAGCAATAGGACTGAAGTTCAGAACTGCCAATCAATAAATACTGGCTCCTAGTCATCAAAAGTGTAGCTTGCTTCTCACTGTGAAAGACAATTCCAAGTAATTGCTCTGAAACCCTATACTTTTTCATTTCTTTTTAAGGAATCAGCTGAAAAAGTATCCAGTGTTTGCAGTACAAAGGTTTTCTCATCTAAATCCTAATGTCTCCTGTTGAAATCTCTTGCTTAGGAGAAATTTGAGCTACAACTGTTTAAATTTGACTTGACTTTTCTGTTCATGTTGTGGTCACACCTTTTTTAAAAATTCCTTTTCAGAGTAAAGGGGCGGAAGAAAGTGAACACAGGATTTGGGACCAGACAAAGTTCCTTGTCTGTTGTTGGAGATTCTACCACGACAGTGAGTGAAGATATAGGAGATCACCAAAAAGCCCTGCAGCAACAAGGCTAACAGCAAAGAGGAGAGGCAAACATTGTTCATAAAGACATACAAGAAAGTTTCATTGAAGAAGTGCATGTCAGATGTATATAGGAATACTGTATGCATTGTTTCTATATATTCCTGAATTTTATAAGAACCAAAGAAAATATGTCAAGAGTCAGGGTGCACCTATTCAGAAGTTATGTTGGCCACTGTCGTTCCTTTCCAGTTGTTCTGACTGTTCTCTTCTAAAGCAAAAGGTAGACTTTAGTTAAATTGTCCCATATTTTACTTTTGGGAAAAAGGACTTTAGAATGTGCATGGTGTATGAGAGAGGTTCACATTCTGTCCTGGGAAGACACAGAGTCTGGAATGGAAGTCAGTGGTTTGTTTCTTGCTTTGTTTGTGTGTTTCATTTTCATACAGCAGTGGAAAAAGATATCTGTATAACAGGACCACCAGTTTTACCAGGGTGACATGTGTATTACACTTTTCTTTAATTTAAAAAAAAAAAAAAAAAAAAAAAAACAAAACAGAAGAAGAAAAAAATATTTTATTTTAAATACCCAAATATTATCACACGCAAATTTAGATTAAAGAAATATCTGTTCCTTATCTGTTTCTTATACTCACCATATAATAAAATTAATACATCTCAAATTTACCTTATTGTCTACATATCACATTTTTATTTAAAATTTACTTTATTAATTATCCATGTAAAAAACTGTAAATGTCATGTAGGAAGTAAGATAAATATGTTAAGATAAGCCAGAAAAGCAGATTTTGAAAATCTTCGAAAATTCACAATTTATAAAAACATCAGCAACTTTCAGCCATCAAGTGAGACGTAAATTACAATTTTGTTTGCCATGTGCAATGGATAATGAATATGTGCAGATTCTGTTCCACAAGGATTGCTATAATTGCACAGCAATATGTTTACTTCCTTTTATCCCTATAAACTGAAAACTTATCTGAGGGCTCTAGTTGTATTTAAAGTTATGTTCTTCCTAAGAGGGAATTATGAGATCTCTTGATTTCTTTTGTAACCTAGGACCATACAAAAAGTGAAAAGTATTAAAGATGATTGATTACACAGGAATCACATTTTTACAGGAGTTCTCTGAGCTGCAAATGCTTGGAAGCTAGGAACAAAATGTTCTTATGACCCTGTCTGAGATTTAGGCTGCTGCTGGAGATAGGATGCTAGAGCAGAAGTATCTATGTTTTGACTACCTTTATACATTCTTAACCCTCTTTCATGTTTGTAATGCTGAGCTAATCCCAGCCATTACCCCTCAGGACACAGTAAGGGATATACAGTGATGGAATTCTGTCTTTGAATACCTGATTCACAAGTTCATCAACAAGCTACGGAGATACTGTGAGACAATTTATTTTTAAATGGAGTTTTAACATGTAAAACTTACAAGAATTGACAATAAAATAAGATTCATAATTCTTTTTTTCATAATTCAAACTTCCTCCCTTTGTTAGCTCACTGGTTCAAGGTTTTATATTAGACAAGAGATCTCTGGTCTTGTTCCATGGATTGTGAAATGACACACTGACTTTCTCTAAAACTCCATCTACTTTTCTTATGCCAGCATCTTCACGACGCCACAGTGTGTTAAATGGCTGCATTGAAAATGTTGATGTGCACAATAGAATTGGAAAGTGCATAATTATTGATTTTCAAGTACTGTAACATCTGAATGTACTTCTATGGTTACACTGAAGCACTTGAAAATATGGCAACACAACAGTTTACTGATAAAAGCTAGCATCATTTAGATTAGCTTTAGAGATAAGGCCTTTCTCTTTTTTTCCCCTCTGACAAGCCATTAGAAATATAGTTCTTTTAGAGATAAAATATGATTTCAACACTGGCCAAAATACCTATAAGCTCCAGAGTATCTTTTCAGCCCACAGAAATAAATGTGGCTAAAAATCAAGTTAAATGATATTATGAATTGCTGAGGAAATTTGGATTCTGTCTTTCCTGTCTCTGTTTCTAAATCTGTAGGTAAAACAAAGTTTAATTGGTACTGGAGAACATTTCTATGCTAACTGCTTGCTGGTGTAACATGGATATTGAGGGAAATCTAACCAGAATCTAGTTTCTGCTGCTCTAACTCTACCATAAACCTTTTCATATGTGTTCATATATGTTGCATTATACTACCTAGCAGGTGGGATGCACCTGGTTGGTCTAAAAAATCATCATGTGATGCTAGTTTTAAAGTTTATATTTCAGAATGTCAGTACAGTATCTTCTTTCTCATGAGGAAATTTTAGTTTCCTTTGAGGTAGTTAATATTGACATTTATCCCACACATCTCTCTGATCACTTATTGATCATATTTTACTTTCAGGTGCCTTCTGAATAGCACTTTTTAAGTTTTCTTTCTTGCCCTTTATAGATCATATAAGATGACCTTACTGTTTCATAATTTCTCCCTATTCCCTGAGACAGAGAAAACTCAGCTACTTCCATTATCTAAATAAAATATTTATTTCATCTTTACACACACAGAGAACTTCAGAGGCTTTTCTGAAGAAGCAAACCCATAAATTAGTCCCTTGAAAGTGAGTCAAAATAAGACGATGCATGATTACCCTGGCTGCAGTTAAGAATGTTTGAGAATGCTAATTTATGACCTTTCCATAATAATACTAGAATGCTTCCTGATCCTAAATATACACCTATGATATTTGCTATATACCAGTGTTCCCACCCATTTCTCTTCACATTTTACATGTGGGAAGTGAAGATACACAGATTTGTGCAGGTGTGATTTGCTCAAGGTCACCAAGCGTAATTATGGGAAAGCCAAGAAAGCTAAACTTAAATCTGGATGCAAACAATTGAGCTGTTCATCTTTTAAGATGTGGTACCTAAAACAGGGGATTGCCACTAGAAAAAATAGTCTTTCCTATTTTCCTTTTTACGATAATAAATAGCATAAATCTTTAATGTGGATCAATTTTGCAAACTGATTGTAAACACAGTGATAGAAAGACATGGAAATAATTTTCACAACACTCAATTAAACCTTGTTTGATACCATAAACATGTGTATTATTAATATTGTTACATGTGCAGAAAGATAGGAAAGAATGATTTATGTGGTCTTGTGGTCCCCTACTAGTTGATATGGAAAGAGGGGGTAACACTGTGTTTTGAATAAAATAGACTAAAATAGCTCAGCTGGAAGAAATCTACAATGACCAGCTATTCCAACTGCCTGACCACTTCAGAGCTGATCAAAAGCTAAAGTGTGTTGTTAAGGTTATTGTCTAAATGCCTCTTAAACACTGATAGTCTTGGGGTATTGATCACCTCTCTAGGAAGCCTGTTCCAGTGTTTGACCACACTCTCAGTAAAGAAATGCTTCCTAATGTCCAGTCTAAATCTCCCTTGGCACAGCTTTGAACCATTGCTATGCATGCTGAACACTGGGGAGAAGGGTTCAGCACTTCCCTCTCCTCTTTTCCTCCTCAGGAATCTGCAGAGAACCATGAGGCTGCCCCTCAACCTCTTTTTCTCCAAACTAGACAAGCATAAAATCCCTAGCTGCTCCTCCAAGGACATTCCCTCCAGCCCTTTCACTTGCTTTTTTTGCCTTCTCTGGATTCATTCCAGGACCTTTATATCCTTCTTAAATTGAGGTGCAGAATTACACGAAGTGCTCAAGGTGAGGTCACACCAGCACTGAATGGAGCAGGAAAACCACTTCATTTGACTGGCTGATTACACTGTTTCAGGCATCCCATGATGGGATTTGCCCTCAGGACTTCCAGGGCACTCTGCTGACTCGCACTGAGCCTGCTGCAAACCAGCATCCTCAGGTTCCTTCCTCCAAGACTGCTCTCCAGCCATTCCTCTCCCAGTTTATTACTGTGCCCAAAATTACTCCAACCTAGGAGCAGAATGTGGAATTTGTTCTTGTTAAATTTAATCTCATTAATCTCATTAATCTCATTAATTAATGCTCCAATCTATCTAGATCCTTCTGCAAGGCATCCTATGCCTCAAGAGAGTCAACAGCAGCTCCCAGCTTGGTATCATTAGCAAACCTGTTAATGGTATATTCAGTGCCTGCATCCAGATAGTTAACAAATATATTGATATATTATTGATAAATATATTGAACATAACTGGCCCTAAAATTGAACCCTGAGGAACACTACAGGTAGTCAGTTCCCAGACAGATGTAGCCCCATTCAGTACAACCTTTTGAGCTCTGCCCTTCAGCCAGTTCTTCACCCAACACACCCTAAAAACACTCATCCCACAACTGGACAACTCGTCCAGAAGGATGCTGTAAGGCGCAGCATTAACACACTTAGTAAAAACCAGAAAAACTACATCTACCACCTTCCCTTCAAACAAAGGCAGGTGATGATAGAAATATATCAAATTAGTTATACAGGACTTTCCCTTTTTGAACCCATGCTGTCTGCACCATGTTGATTTCTTCCTTCCTAAATTAAGCGCTTCTTTTCTGAAAGATGTCTCAATCTCCCTCTAGAGTACTTTGAAACACTTTTCAAGATACAGGCCAAGATAATGTGCATTTATTCCACTGTTGACTTGATTACTGTAGAGAATAACTACGAAGGGCCTATGACCAGTCCAAAGTTATGTCTCCAGTAGGGTGGAAGCTATCAGAATTTCATAAGAACTGGTGACCTTTTCCTACTGAAATCTCTCCCCTTGTATTCCGCAATCTGCCTGTCTCCATGACTTTCTCCATTGAAAAATTTTCTCAGAATAACCTATTTTCCCCATTTTAAAGGGAAAGAAACCTTAAATACTGCATTTAAAATATGCCAATAAGCAATTATTTCTCAGAAACCATGAAGATTCTTGGACATCTTTTGTCATTATAGATCTTTTATCACAAGACTTCAGGAAGAAGACAGACAATTTTAGTCAACTGAAATAAAAAAGATCTATTCATGATTTTGTACAGCCTAAATCAAAATGACCAGAAATCCAAGAGTAATTTCAAAGGATATTCTAAATATATTAAACAAATATAACTATGTAAGACTGCAAATGTGATTCAATTGCCTCCTTTAGTAATGAATAGAATATTTTCCAGGCAATGCCATTTCAGGAATCTATTGATCATAATTAGCAAAGGGCCATGAATGACTGCTTATGCCAAAAGTGGATAAATTATTTCTTAAGGCTATTAACATTTGAAAGGAAGAAAATGTAGATAAGGACAGGACAAACAATACCCAGTCATTTACCATTTAAGCTTTGGGGTTTATCTTTGTAAGAGAGTTTAAAGTGAAATTTTAGCATATCATCAATCAGTGAACACATCAGAAGATAAAAGTGGATTTACTAATCATCTTAACAAAATGCTATGGTACACATACAATAGACTCTATTTCTGTTAACAAATAATGTTTTTCTTCCAGCCAGATAATCAATAAAAACACAAATGGATTTAAAAGCCAGCATATTACCAAGCTTCTCATTACACACTGCATGACTTTATTAGCATCCAAAAATAGAATATAAGAAGCACAGTTTTGACAGTTTTGAAATGGCAGCATATTTCTGGAGACTCTTATTTGTTTCTTAGTGGTCATTGACTAGAGCCCAGTGAAATCATGCACCTCTCTCTTAGGAAAAAAAAACAACAAAAAAACCAAAAGACAAACAAAAAAAAACAAACGTGACCAAAACTCCCTGTGCAGATTAAGTAGTGACATGATCATTTTCTTAGAAAACAATTCAGAATAAGGAAAAATATTAAAATCCCCCTTCACAAGCAACAAAGAAATCAATCCAATTTTTCTACATAAGAATAAAAATTTATATGATTAATCTCATATTTTCTTATTTCCTTTCTGTGCACTAATTCTGCACCATTATTCCTATTATACATTGTCAGATTTGTTAAAAATCATATTGAGGAATAGAAAGTTTAAACGCCTTTACTACATCTAATGGAAAAATAATTCATTTTCCAAATTAAATGCCTTATGAAAGCTTGCAGGTAATTACATATAAATAATCATCGATCATATTCTCTTTTTGCAGTGTTGTGGGCTAGCCATGGCTGGCTGCCAGGTGCTCACCAAGATGCTCCTCCACAGGACAGAAGGAGAAAATAAGATTTAAGAACATGGTGATTTCTTACCAGTTAGTTTCATAGGCAAAACAGACTTGACTTGGCGAAATTCAGCTTATTGTTAATTAATATCAGCATAAGATGGTGAGAAATAAAAAAACTAAACTAAAAGTACTTTCCCCTTCATCTTCTTCCCAGGTTAAGCTTCAGTCCCTCACCTCTGACTTCTGCACCTCTTTGTCTCAAGTGGCACAGGAGAATGGAGAATGGGACGTGTATCAGCCCATAACAGCTCCTCCCTGCCATTCCTTCCTTCTCACACTGTTCCCCTGCTGTGACATGCAGAACCTTCCACAGGATACAGTCCATCATGAGCTATTCCAACGAGACTCCCTTCCATGGGGCCCAGTCCTTCAGGAACAGACTGCTCCAGCATGAATTCTGAGCTGCAGCTCCGGCCAGAAAATCTGCTCCTTCATGGTTTTTCCACATGCTGCACCTTCCTCCTGACATGTCCACCTGCTTCAGCATGGGCTCCTCCATGGACTGCACAGAGATCTCTGCTCCACCACGGAGCTCCATGGACTGCAGGACAGCCTGCCTCACCACACTCCTCTCCAATGGGCTGTAGGGGAGCACTTCTTGTCTGGACCATCTTCTTCCTTTCTTCTTTTGTGACACTGATGTCTCCAGAGCTGTTGATTTCATTTTTTCTCATTCTTTTTGTCACAACTGCTGAGCACCATTTTTACCCATTCTTAAATGAGGAGCTAGCACTGGTGGCCACAACTTTGGCCAATAGCAGGAACTCTTAGGAGCTGTCTGCAGCTGGCTTTGTCAGTTTCTGTTGTCTTCTCACAGAGGCCACCTCTATAGCCCCCTCCCTGTTAACAAAACCTTGCTACAAAGCCACTATAGAAGGATTTTTATTCTAATAGCAAAACACTTCCTTCTGGAGTAATTGGAAGAGTGGAAAGAGCATAATTTAGAGTAAATTTACACTTTTGTCTTATTTAAACAGATTTAATATTCTGTTATTCTGTTGTAATCTCTTATAAACCAGTGTACCAGGACTACATGAATTATTCAACACAACCCTAGCTATGTAGCAGTATAGTGAACTGTTCCTAAGAGGTCAAATTTTATATTCTTCTCTATGGTGATGAGCTGTTTCCAATACAGTCATTCATAATACTAATTATTGAAACAGACTACAAGAATGACACAATTTGATTAAAACCATAAGAAATTTTACCTAGTGTATTGTTAGCAAAGTTAAATGGTTTTCAAAAACCATCCTGTACATTTCTGTTCTGTTAATAAAAATACAGCCACTTGTATGAGTTCACAGAATCATAGACCAGTTTGGGTTGGAAGGCAGCTTAAAAATCACCTGGTTCCAGCTGCCCTGGCACTGCCTGCCATGCCTTACAGGGTGCTCAGAGCCCCATTCAACCTGGCCTTGAACACTTCCAGAGATGAGGAATCCAAAACTCTGGACAGCCTGTTCCAGTGCCTTGCCAACCTCACAGCAAGGAACTTCGTTTTAATTTCCAATCTAAGCCTAATCTCTTTCAATTTTAAGCCAATTACCCCTGTTTTAGCACTACATGCCTTTGCAAACCATCCCTCTTCAGATTTTGTCTAGGCTCCCTTCATGTCCTGAAAGGCTACAAAAAGGTCACACCAGAGCCTCCTCTTCTACAGGCCAAAAATCCAATTCTAGCCATATTTGTAGTTCTAGCCATATTTGTGAGTGTCAAGTTACCATGTACAGGATGATGGACAAAGAAAGAACACCACAAGTTATGAGACAGATGACATCTATGACCACCAATGACCACTGGATGCCCCACAAATATTCCTCTGTGCATACCAGGAGCATGGACTGTAGATAAGATAAAGGGGTACTATTGTCCAGATGTTACCTCAGACCTAGGGGGAGGTTAACATAGCTGGAAAATGAGCACAAAGAATGAGAAATTTATGGGCCACGAGGAAAGCCAGCTCATCAGCCGTGCTGAAGCCAAAATGTAATTCTGGCAGGGGCAGATCACGATCACCATCTCCCAGCCCAAGAAACCACTGACTCAAAAGAAGAGAAAGACTGAGCATGTGGACTAAGTAGCATTAGAGAACAGTGTAACCAATGAACATTAATTCCTTTGTTTGCTGAAATGTGTGAAGACTGAAAAGTTTTGAATGACATCAGGACCCTCACCACCAAGAAGCTCAGGGTGAAGAAGGACAAACAAGATGCCACTGAACCCATGGATGGTGATTGTCTTCTGCTTGATGTCTCTCTCCAATCTCTTTTCTACTTCTTTCTATCTCTCTACAACACATTTACTGTTAAATAAAATCCATCTTACTGACTTTGGCGTATGGTCTCCTTTGAGCCGTAATTCAGGCAGAGACATCTCAGTAGTCAGGTCTTAACTGCTCTTAACAGCCATGCTTTTTTTTTTGCATATTCTGGGTTAAATTTAAAAAAATGTTCAAACATATGAGAAAATGAAGGAGTGTTTTTGGAATATAACCAGGACTTCACTGAGAATGAGACTAGACATGTAACTTGGCAGATTCAAATAGCTCAGAGGTAAAAATCACCATGATCTTCAATAGTAATGGAGTAAACATTCCATTTTTATTAATTCAACTAATTTAAATTCTCACAGTTTGCATGAATCTGCATTCCAGTCTATGTGAGAGGGAAAATAGAAAAATATTATCTATATGTTCAATGAGAGTTGTTTAATGCATTCAGGGAAATAAAGAACCTTGCAAGCCGGATGGCAATTGGAAGACTATTTAAAATTTGGTTTAAAATATCTTTCATTAAGAAATATAAACAGAAACTATAAATGTGACTGCTCTGTAATTATTTATATATGAAAATACTGCTCATGGAACTGAAAAATATGTTCTAAAAGAGACTACACTTTCATAGTACTTTTTAATAGAAGATCACCCTAGACTTTTCAGGGAAAAAACCCCAAAGATTCTTGGGTATAACACTGGTGCAGAAGTAATAAAAAAGATATATTTTATTTATGAATTTGCTTTCCATTCTTTCGTTTGCTCACATTTTTTGTATATATGGAAGTATGAACTTCATGTTTCAGTTCTGCCAACTCTCTCAGCAAGATGTAGTTTAATCCTTTAAAACTTAGCATTGTAGTTTACCTTTGTGTCCAAGGAAGTGATAGAAAAGTCAGATTCCGTTTTCCATGTATTTTTTTCTTAGAAGCTTGAAAACTTTCTGTGTCTTTATTGTATTACTAGGTATTTCTTTACAAACTGATCTGAGTCATGTAGAAACAATTTCTTTTGTGTTTAAAGTCAGCAATTCAGGATAGTAGAGAAAAAAAATCAACTCCTGGCTAAGTCAGTTACATTTTCTTATAGATCTACAAGAAGTAGTTTCTAAACATGAGCATTGGGTAAGGGTCACATGAAAAGGGCTGACTAAAGACTACTATCACTACTTTGTGAAGAAAAGCTTTTACTGTTACTGACATCCCCCTCTTGAAGCTGATCCTAAAGGGAAAAAATGGCTTCATTTTGCTTTAGAACTAATGCACAGTATAACTCAAAGTCCTCCTTAATTGCCATTTCTTCAGGCTTGGCTTCCCGTAATAAAACATTTCACCCATAGGAAAAGATATATTTGGCTGCTGAAGATTTAACCATTTTCTTTAGATGGAGCCCTGCGGGACAGACGAGGCAAGGAAAGACGTATTTTTTACTCTTAACTAATTTTCACACAGTAAAAAGGAGATTCTAGAGCTCAAAAATGGTCTTTTCTTGTTATTTTTTAAAATTATTTTTACAGCATAATTTTCTGAAGCACTGTTTAATTGGTATATTCGTTTGATTTGGCCAAAAACATATTGACCCCATAATATTTTCAAATGATAGATTCTTCTCAAGATTAGTTCACAATTAAGGTCTTGGTGCAGTAACCATCTCAGCTATTAGTTTAAGCCTATCAAATTAATACAGTGTATTGATTTGGTGGGTGTAAAATGTATGCACAGCAGATTATACATTAGGAAAACTTTTGTGCACTTTAAAAAGAAACCAGAGAAATTGGAGAGTTTTAATAGGAAAAGTATTCTGCTAATTGCACTTTTTATTCAAGCTAGTAAAGGTATAATACAAAAGTTTTGTGACCAAGAGAAACTAATATGACAGATTTTTTTGCTGAATGGGAATATCATAGAGTGTAATTCACTGTTTGTTTTGCTTTCTTAAGAAAGAAGTTAAATATTCTCTGTTCTAAACTTTTTAGATTTAGGACTATTACTTACTAAACTTTTCACTGAAAATTATTCTTCTAATAAATTTTTAGTGAATTTTAAAAGCAAATGTTGTTTCATGCAAGTAAAAAAGATCATAAGACATTGATACAGGAATGCAATCTTCTTCCTATGCACATCAAAGCCACCTGACCAAAGGATGACACTAAAATGGAAGACAAGTACTAAAGACAGAAAAATCTGGTAACTCATGGGTCGAAGGACTGTAGCAGCTCAGGCCAGAATAACAGGGTTTTGTTGTAGTGAGGAAGAAAGAATTAAAGGCTTGCTAGAGCCATAAGTATATTTGAAATGTACATCATCTCCAGCAACTAGCATGCCCCATGATTGATTCAATCCCAGATCGAATGCTTTTAGCATAACTTAAGGCACTGATATCAAGAGGCTTGAAGAACTGCCTTAGGATAGCTGAATGCATCTGAACCTAAATGTAACAAAATATACCTGTTATCTTCACAAAACTCCTGTCTGCTTCTGTTCTTACTCATGTGAAGATTCCAACAATCAGAAATGTGGAAAAAAACTTTTAGAACACCAATATGTGTGTGTGAGAGAGTGTGTTTGTGTGTGTGTAGAAGAGCATAACTTAAAATACAAGTTTTTTCTTCACTGCATACTTATCTTTAGACTCTACATTGGTTAACAAAACAGTTTAAACTACTATAGACTGAGTTACAAAGTTTTACAACACAACTTAAAAAGATATTCAAATACACAGAAAGCCGTCAGGAGGTTTCAGAAGTACTTTGCTTTAAGTAGAGGAAGCAATAATGAGAGGCTCTGGAGGATACATAATAAAGCTACATAGAATTCTGGTTGGTTATTCAGAAAAATAGAATCCAAATTTGAGCACTTGCAGTCAAGGGCTACTAAGATGGCTATAGACTAGAATGTGGTTATATTTGACTAGAAGAACTGTCTCCTTTTATTTTACTGTGGAGAGCTGAGGAGGACTCAGAAATACATTAGATATGGGCAAAAGCAACAATATAGGCTGTGCAGCAATGTCAGCATCACACCAGAGGACCATCAATTGACTATGAAAGATTTGTCTTCACGATTAAAACCAAGTGTCTGCCCTTTCTTGTGGGGTCATAGTATGTTACAAGGTGAGTGACGTAATGATTTCATCAAATTTTTAAACATTTCAATCGAAATTTAAGTATTATGTGTAACGCGGTGTTAGAATAGGGATGAAAATGTGGGCTGCAAGACCTTCTGGAGTCTAATGTGTGAGCGTAGTCTGATGTATTAGGAAAGATAGGAAGTGGTTGAATGACTGCAGTAATCCATCAACCCAGCTGCATGCTGTAACACTTTGTTCCTGCTGCAATAATGTAATGCAAGCATTGATCACACTGTTCCAAGATACCTGTTCTCCAAGATGTTTAAGAAATATTATAGTTAAACTTGTAAAAATAATGATAATATTAAATTATATACAAGTGAGGGGGAAATTGGTACTATGGTCCTATTAACCACACGGATCCCTCATCTACTCTCTCTGAAATTCTGCACCCTTTGGGATATTAGGAGTAAATTGTTTAGCTGAGTTGTAAAGTGAATGGAAAAGGTTTCCTGACATGTTTGAAATGCCCCTGAATCTCTGATGAGGATTAATCACCAGATGCAGCAAACAGCTGGCTCTGCCAATGCCAGCTCAGCCTGCAGCTGAGCAAGTTGAGCAGTGCTGGCAATGGTGTGCTGTATGACCCCTGCTCCCTGGCTGTGGAGGGAACTGAGCAAATCCTTCCATTCCATGGGGACACGGGAGGTTTGCTGCCTTACACAATAGGAGAAGGGTCTTCATGAGGCAGAAGAGACCTTTCACAGCTGTTAAAGAGGTCAAGTTGAATAATAACCTAACATGTTATGGTATATTGTAGTGCTTTCGTGCTTTGAAATAACCCACGGTTTCAGACTTAAGTAAATACAGAACACAGTCACTCTCTTGACAAATGCTGTCATAGTACTTAAATACTTAGTATTTAAATATGTTTTTAAGTGACACCAGAGACTTGAATTCTGCCCCTCCAACAACAGGGCTGATGACAGGAAAGACTTGCATTAATAATTTTGTCTTCGGTGTCTTCATTCCAGAGCAGTAAAGTTGCCATCAACCTTATCTTACCCAACAGCAAATTGGCATTTTATTTCTTAGACAACAGCAGGAGAATTGATCTCTATGTGGGAAAAACCACTAAAACATTTGGTGCTCTTTGGGAGTTGTTCAACATATGCTCATCCATTGAAATGTTCTGCATGTTTCCTACATAATCGGGTCTGGACCTCAGCCATCCACAAGCTAGATGGCAGCCATGAGCACCAGGCCGTGAGCTATATTCTCTGTATGGCCTTTTCTCAGCACACCTTCTGTTTCCTCCACCTCCCCAGAAAAGAACTTGTTTTCTAAACTTAAAGGTCTTGATTAAATGGAATTTCCCCTTTATTTTTGCCAAATCTGGTAACTGTTCATATCATCTTCACATTAAATGAAGAGAGAAACAGTGTGCTCTTTGGCAGAACACACTTTCCTTTCTTAGTTGGCAAATAGGAATTTATCATAATGGAATAAATTACATTATAGCATAATTTTTTTCAGCACCATTAATACAAATATATATCCTTCCTATTTGACAGAAGTGCCACTGCTCTATTCAAAATCTAAATCAATTTTCAGACTTTTATAGATTCAACCATTATCCTTTTCATCCAGGACTCTAAAATAATGCATTCACTTTACATGGTAGAGAAGTGCAGTCTGGTCATATGTCTTTTCCAGTCTCCAAAGCATTATAAAAATACCCAGAAAAAGTGTTTTTTCCCCAAATGATCTTTACATTATAGCATTATTGTAGCTATGGTCATATTTTATTTTCAGTTTACAGGTCTGTTACATGTAGCTACTAATTGTTGTATTAAAAGCAGAAGGATGTGGCATTGAGGCTGCAAAAGGTCCATGAAACCATGGATGGTTTCATTTTCACAAATCAGTTAGAAACTTGAAATGCTTTATTAGCATTTGACAAGCCAACAGATCTCTCCTCTGTGAAGATGGAGATCATTCATTGGTCCCTGGGGCTAAGTGCACAAGATGTCAAGACCTTTTCACTGGCTCAGAGATCAAAATGACATAGCCTAGCTCACACTGACATATCCGTACCCTCTTGTCCCCCAAAAGCATAGCAGCATCAAAACTGCCAGTGTGCCATGGCCCTTCTCATGTGCCAACCTCTGTTTGGGCCCAGAGCCACCTGACAGCAGCCAGAGCTGTAAAGGATCATGCCAACGACTGAGAAAGCAGCCATAACAGACTGCAGCCATGGCACAATCACAGACCATAATTGTGGGACCATCTCAAAGCTAGCCCTGTTTTACTATTTTGTACAGACAGACTTGTGAAACCTGTGAGATAGTAACAGAAAAGTGCCTAACATATGCAGAATATTGATAGGATAAAAACTAATGGAAATATTATAGTGTGCTTTGAATTTTTTTTTGTGTTCTTGTTTCTATGAGAAATATGAATTTTAAAATCCTAGACCATTTTTGATGCATTCTGAGCAGTATGCTTTTATTAGCTATTGAGGCTTTAATGAAGCCTCATCACTCCAGATACTTAAAATCATGGTAAATCTCACAGAGGTACAAGTGGAGTACAATCCCTACATAGGTTACCATTTCCTGTGACAAGATTCTTGGGTATCACCAGCCCTGCTAAGATTTCCAGCTTTAAGTTCCCTTTTCTGTCTATTAGCAACAGGATTTTTTACGTCTTTCTTACAGATTGACATAATGGGAGTAAATTCTCCTCCAGAAAAATATAAATATTAGTCTCAACTCATCATTAAAAGCCTATTTTAATCTTTGAAAGCAGGGGAAATTCAGATAATAGAACGGGACTCAGAGAAGCAGAAAGTACAGATTAGCATAAATAACATATAGTAGAGATGCAATAGAGTGAGTGAGAATATATCTCAAGCCCAAATCAATACCAGCAAACGAGCCACATAATAGATTTTTACTCTGTACTGTGTAGTTAAAGTTTTGAACTGACTTTAGGTTCATAAAGTTATTCCTTGTGGAAATAATAAATTATTAGCCAGATTTTACCTTTATTAATGTGTTTACAGAAAGTGCAAATGATCACTGAAGAAACCTGCCCACTTTTTAATGCTTTCATTCACAGCAAATAGAGTTGCCAAGTCTATGTCTTGTAAAACTTAACAACTTGGATCCAGCTGGTATATCAAAGCAAGCTATGGCCTATCAGGTTTTGGAACCCAACCAAGAAAACACAAAGAATTGCAGTGTAAGGAAAACATTGCTTACTTAAAAAAAATTTTTAAAAATGGGTGGTTAATTT
This sequence comes from Acridotheres tristis, assembly GCA_037013685.1. NCBI lineage: Eukaryota > Metazoa > Chordata > Aves > Passeriformes > Sturnidae > Acridotheres > Acridotheres tristis. The sequence goes on along the minus strand of CM072886.1, from coordinate 94,760,383 downwards.
TTTTTTCCATAACGGCAATCCAGATGGGAACTTAAAGTGCCAGTCAAAACCTGAGTCCTAAAACACTGTGTGATTTATTCAAAGTTCACCAAAAGAGAAGGGAAGTATTTTTTGTTCTAGATACATGAACAATGCAAAATCATTGTAAAGACTTTTTTTCTTATAGTTTTCTTTGGACTCAGTTTAACCCTTATTTGTAATTACAATACCTGGAAATGTCTTTAAGGAGTTAGCCAGAAGATTTTTCTGAAAATTATTGTTTTGTGTCAATGTTAACAGTATGTTCTTAAATTTTTTTATATTTGTACTTTTTTGTTGTTTTAAGACCACTTTTTTGACAATAAAGAATACCGTTTTAAATACTATAATTATATTGCAGAGCTGATTATGTATGATGAGCAAACTCAGGAAAACTTTTCAGCTTTAGTCACAGACAATAATGATAATTAAGCATTCTGATGTCTTGTACAGAAAACATTCCAGGATTATGATCTCCTATGTAAGTCTCATATCATCAAGGTCCAATTTGAGCTTCAGACAAGTTTTATTTTTGAAAGCTAGTGCTAAAAGTATCAAATCGACCATAAAAATACTAAGCGAACTTTATCTTCTCCTGTCATGCCGCAGTGTATAACCTGGAAAGAAAAACCACCTTAGATGGAATTTTTGTTCGAGAATTAGTTATAAATTATGAAATCCTCTGATTTATTATATTCTATCTCTGCATTTATGAAGCTCTTTATGTCTTTATTTTATTGAATTACCTTCCACTAGATTGTGTTTCTCAAAGCCCCATTTAACCTGGCCTTGAACACTTCCAGGGATGGGGGCATCCACAAGTTCTCTGAGCAGCCTTTTCCAGGGTCTCACTGACCCACAGTATGGAATGTCTTCCTAAGAGCCAATCTAAACCTGTCCTCTGTCATTTGAAGCCATTCCCATCATTTGAAGCCATTAGTGCTCTGCAGGTTTGGACAGCCTGTGGGGTGTTTATTGCAGTCACAGGGAGAGCATGCAGATATAACAGGCTGCACAGCAGCTTGCAGCTACACACTTCCTCGGGGGCTGTTAGTCAAAATGCAGCACCTCTCTAAATATATCAGGTCAGGGGCAACTTGCACAGGATTTTGTGGACAATGAGATGGCATCACTTGCAGCCAGAGGCTTACACTACCCCCCAGATCTTTATTCAGTTTCCTTCTAGTCAGGGTCAGGGCAACACCTCAGGGCTACCTGAGCATCTCTCCGGCCAAGCCTCTGCTGGCAGCATGCTGAAAACTGCAATATAGAAGTGCCAGTAATCCTACACTGTTGTCTGTTTTATTTAATGATAAAACCATAAATCAGGGAGAAAGACAGTATTATATCCTTTTCACCTCCTATTAGAATTCAGTGTTCCCCTGATAGGAAATAATTCTCTCTAGAGAGAAAGGGCTGATCCTAGATTGATTTCTGAAATACTCTCAAGCTTCTAGGATTTAAGAGGAGATGGAAAATTGATTTGTATTTCATGTGCTACATTCATTTGTGGAACATGTCTTCAACTGCAATAATATAGTATTGCTCAATTACAGTAATCTGTATGAAGTCTGATTTGCATTAGGGTTTTGTAAAACAATTCTCTTTTAATTCCCAAGGCCGTAGGAGACAATATTGATATTCCTCACTTACTTTTGGCATGAACATGCAAAATGCTTGAAACCTGTTTCTTGAGTCAGAACTTAATGCTTTCTTCTCTGTCCTGTAAATGAACTCTTTTCTGAATATCCCAATGAAGAGGGATAGCATTTTCAAGGCAGGAAGCAGGAGACATTGCTCTGTTCCACTGTCTCTGCTACATGAATTAAATACGATTAAACTGCTGGCAAGGTTTAACTGTTAAAAATGTCAGTTCCTGACAGAAACAATATAATGAGGGTTTATTTTAGAAAGTATTCAGGTGAAGCTTGAAATTCATGAAGAACCGTATAAAGTGCATTTGCCAGTTGATTCTACTCCCCTGGTAAGCTTCAGTTTATTGCTTCTTAGGTAGAAATTGTACTGATTGTAACGACTGCTTCAGTCCCTGGAAACTATTAAAATGATCACATAAATTTCAATTATAAACCTGACCTTTATTAAACATGTAATGCCAGATCTCTTCCATGACATTTATTTAATTAAGTCATAGTCTTGTTTATTTCTGTTATGACTACATAGAAATAAAAAATCAGTTTTTGTTAGGCCAAGTAAGCTGAATGAGTTGAATTCCACAGTTCTAAAACTCATTTTAAAACAAGAGGTTAGGAGATAAAAAATCAGACCTTGCTCAGCGTCAGGAGGGTATGAATTCACATACAGATTCCCTTTTATGACAATTGACTTTGTGCAGCATGAAATAGATGTCACAGTACAAAAATGATGACATATTGCTCTCATAAAGTCTCTTAAAATTGACAGAGACTCTGCAGGTAATTCTCCTAGGATTTTCAGCTTTTTATTGACAAACAAATGGGAACATTTTACATCCTCTACCTGTATTCCAATGGCTTTTAAAAAGCAGGAAATTGTAGCGTTTGTTTTTTGTTTGGTTGGTTTTTTTCTAGCATGCAATAAATATCTCTTTGATTGAGAAGTACCATTTTTTCAGAAATTCTTGGTTTTTGTTCCTTTCCATCAAAGAACAAAGGAGCAATGATTGTACTATTTTGTATTGCCTCCTAAAAATACTACATAAAATATTTGTTCCACTTTTGATCTTAAAATGTCAACACAGAGATACCAAGCAAACTTCCATCATCTATCTTTAGTAAAAATCTTAGTTATGACTTGAGTTACTTAAAATTCTCTTGAGCTTTCCTAGGGACACGATGAGATGAGCAGTAACTGAAGAATGATGAAACACCATATGAATTTGTCCTTTAGAAATATTTCGTAGAATCAGAGTGGTTAAAGTTGGAAGGGACCTTAAAGATCATATAGTTAATCTTCTTGCTGTGGACAGAGGCACTTTTCTCTAGACCAGGTTGCTCAGAGCCCCATCCATCCTGGCTTTGAGCACTCCCAGGGGATGGGACATCCACAACTCCTCTGGGCAACCTGTTCCTGCGCCTCACCACTCTCACAGTCAAGAGTTTCTTCCAAATATCTAATCTGAACCTACTCTCTTTCAGTTTGAATCCATTCCCCTCGTCCTGTCTCTACATGCTTTTGTAAAAAGTCTTTCTCTGTCTTTCTTGTAGGCTCACTTCAGGTACTGGAAAGCCAAAATTATGCCATCCCAAAGCCTTCTCTTTTCCAGGGTAAACAAACACAATTGTCTCCACTTTTCCTTGGACAAGGGCTGCTCCAGCCCTCTAATCATCTTGGTGTCCCTTCTCTGGACTTTCTCCAATAGGCTGACGAGCTTCCCATCCTGGAGATCCCGGAGCTGGATGCAGCACTGCAGGTGGGGTCTCATCAGAGCAGAGCAGAGGGGCAGAATCCTCACCCTGCAGCCCCCACTACTTTGGGTGCAGCCCAGGACACAATTGACTTTTTGGGCAGCGAGCCTTATTAAACCCCAGGAGATTCCCATTGTCCCACTTTTTAAGCCTGTCCAGATGCCCCTGCATGACATCCCATCCTTCAGGTGTGTCAACTGCACCCTCAGCTTGATGTCATCTGCAAGATTGGTGAAGATGCATTTGATCCCTTTGTCTATGTCATTAATGAGGAGATGAAAAAACACTTGTCCCACATGGACCCCTGAGGGACACCACTTGTCACTGACATACATCATGACTCTGAGCCACTGACCACTACCCTCTGGAAGTGACCACCCAACCACTTTCTTTTCCATCTAACAGTCCATGCATCAAATCTATTTCTCTCTAATTTAGAGAAAAAGGTGTTGTGGGAGCTATGTCAAAGTCTTCATAGAAGCCCAGATAAGCAACACCTTCAACTTTTCTTGTCAACGGATGTAGTCACCTCATTTCTATTGTATCCAATAGAAACCTCTAGACTACAAGATTTCTTTTGTGTGATCATCTCCAATGACAATTATTTAAGTGAATGTGGAAAGTACACTAGCATTATTGATATTTCAAGCAACATTTCAAAAGAAAGTAGTTTTGAAATAAATTCTTGAAGCTGGTGAATTTTAAGTACCCTCTGACAATACCATTGGACAGACATCCATACTAAAAATCCTGGCACCAACCCTTTGCATGCTAAAGGTCACAGGGACCTGTGGCCCAGCCAAGGGACTGAACACTGAGAGACAGCAGGAGCCAAGGATCTCCAGACTTTCATACACTTGAACTACAAGATGATAAAAGCCTAGGGGTTCTTTTTTTCAGGGTCCCTCCTCGGAGGCACCCAGACTGAGCTGTTACTCTATTGTTGCACCATGATCAAGTTATTTTAAGGATCAAGACATTCTGCTATGAGAAACCTGGGGTTGAACTGGTAAGTAAACCTGGTCTGACTGTGTGAGTGTGTGTGTAGGGAGTCGAGTGGGGTTGGCCACTGCAAAGGGGACTCAGTCCCAGTTCTGGTGGTGCAAGTGTGACTGCCACAGTGGCTCCTGGACAGTCACACAGGAAACTTCCCTAAACAATTCTCTAGAAAGTTGCCACTGGCCTGTTGGATATTTAATGCCAAAGAGTCTGAATTCTATGTTAAACATGCTAGCTACTTGGAGTAGTGAAAATTTACATGCATTTTTGCAGGAACAAAGGGAATGCACTGCCAAACCAGCCAGTCTCTGCCAGAATATAGGCCTAAATTGTGCTTCAAGTTCATCAAGCTGTCAGTTTGTCTCCTAGATGCTGTAAGGTAGGACATTAGATTGCTATTGCTATTCCTTGCTTTAAAGAATGATCAATAGCAAGCATGATGGATAGTGCTAGGCAGAGCAGGTCCTGGTTATATGAAAGATGCCAATTACATTTTTCCCTGTGGGGCAAACTTTCATTTCACTAAAGTGCTAGTACAAAACAACTCTTTCTCTCAATCAGCACTTATTTGAAGATTTCTGTACTCACAGCTCTAAAAAATATGGCATTGAAACTTTCCAGTTACATCACTGTCAGGAACATAATGTTTCTGGCTTCAAAACTGTTTACAACCATGCTGTGTCAAAGAAGGCTGCTCTCACATGTCTTTTGCCATTATCCCAGCTCAGTCTCCTAAAAGAAATTTCCTTGGTTTTATTTCTGCTAGCTATTTCTCTGCTGTCTTCTCTCTCTTTCCTCTAGTTCAACGTATGGATTGAGTACAGTTCCCTAATCTTCAACCTGCTTGTCTAAAAATTGCCTATTGTCTATCTATGTGTTGCTGTTAACTGAGATGTAATCAGAATACTGTGTATCATGATTTATTAAATTACTGTGGTTATTAGTTCATCTTGCCATCAAAAAAGGAAATATGCCTGTCACAACTCTCTCCCAAATATTTTGTATCACCATGATAAGTGGGATTAAAGGACAATAAAATTGCTTTTTCTTCTTTTGTGTCAGAATGAATCTAATATACTGTTAGGAAAAACTGTCTCCATCACAGGAAAGCTTTCAATGGTTCACTGCCCTAACATTATTCAACATGTATTGAAAGCTGTTTTGAAGACAAGAAGTGACAAATATATGTGAAAAATGTTGTGGTTCTACCGGAAACACAGCATCTTCTTATACTCTCTCTCCATGCTCTCCAAATCCAAAATTGGGTAGGAGAGAACTAGGTCAACATTGAACTTTAAAAAAATGAACAAACAAAAAAAAAGGTAAGAAAATAAGCAAACATTTGAAAGATAAGTATTTTAGACCTGAATCCCACTTTTCCTAATTTAGAATTAATTTAATTGTCATATTCTTACTTACAGATACATATTTATAAAAATATTCATGGGGGTATATATATCTTCAATAACAAAATTTAAAAAAAAGTAAACTAAAAAGCTTGCAAATCTGAAACATCATATTGTTTAAAAATTATCATTTAATAATTAAGTTGGCTTACTTCAGTATGCCAGAATAGGATGTTTAAAGGTTTCTGCAGCTGACATAATTTCTGTGTTATTCAGATTAAATTATCAGTGGAATTCAGATTAAAATATCACTGAATTTCAATGTTTGCTGGTGTATTTTTTCTTACATAATCCTACCTCCAATATAACTTATAAAAATAAAAGTTGTGAAGAGATATTTCAGCACAGGAATTTTTTCTCAAATGTCTTAATGTAATTACATTGTTGGCTATTTCAAAGCTCCAGAATGGGAAGTTAATCATTAAAGTGCCCTATTTTTTATGGTTTTTATTTCATGTAACTTGCCCTGGCCAGAAGCATAGACAAGACAGACATATGACAAGAAATTAAACTTCTCATATTCAACATTTTTATCTTCTAATCTTTCTTGCAATCTACTGCCATCCTGACTTTCAAGTGATGTCCTTACACATTTGCTTTCTGAAATTATTAGTGATTATTTCTCTCATCATTATGCATATGGCTATGTCTTTTCATTTCACAGAATGAGAAAAAACCATTGAAGTCTAAAACCTTGAAGTCTAAATGTCCTTATCATTTCCAACTGCTAATACTTCAGCTGAAAAAGAAGACTGTTTAAAGCCCTGACATCACCACGTGAATTTTATACTAAGGCCTTTGGAGGAAGAGTCACTGGTAAGTGACACCAGGTTCTGCTGCTGCTTTTTGAAGTATTCTTGGTAGCACAAGACAGCAACATTTCACAGTTGTGAGTGCTGTTTGTAGTAATGCCTTGTTTGGGTCTGTCATTTTCTCTAGGAAAGTAAAGTATCAAGAAACAGGAAAGTGCAGTGCCATGTTGACAGCAAAATACTTGACAGTTTTGACCTGCAGTAGACATGACATTGACAACCAGCAGCAACAGGACCCAGTCGATGGCATTTCATGGGTGCTAGGATGTACAGACACATTTGGTTCTCCTGATTTCTATCCCTTTCCTTCTCCTCTAGTTGAGTTCAGACAGTGTTTCTTATTCAGAAGACGAAATCCTTGTACAATAAGAAGCTTATAAACTGAGACTGTGCAGACATGAAGTGTGAGAAGTCCCTGTAGAGTGCGGCATAGGACAACAATTCTAGCAAAGAAAAATTAATTGTGGTATTTTATAGTTCCTGGCAGTGATTGCTGTTTTGAAAAGTGGATAGAGAAAAGCAAAGCAAGTCTGACTTAAAATATAGGATGTTAATGATATCAGTGGCAGAAACCTTAGTGTTTCTCCACAGTTTTCTATAACTGGTTCCTTTAGTGTTTGCTAATGTGTCCAAGGAGATTTGATGGGCTTGGCTATTTGTTCTGCTGCTGAAACAAGCAAATAGATGAGGGGAGAATCTCCCAGAGACTGAGACTCCTTGAAGTCCTACAGTATAGATGCCAGGAAACTTTATACTGAATCATACAGTGTAATTAATGATCAATACTGTTGATGTATTCTCAAACAGCAGATTTCTACTATGACAATTTTGTTTAAATGACAGGAAAATCTTATACAGAACTTATCATAATTATTCCTTTTCTAGAACCAATCGTTATATCATGTGTAACAGGTTTGACATCATAGCAATAGTTGCCACATGATTTTGTCTGAGATGAGTGGGGTCTGCTTTACAATTAGAATATCTAGACTGCATAGTGAAGGTTCACTTTAACATACCATTTAATATGCTTTAAACGTGATATGAGTAAAGAATAAGAAAAGTCTCATTTCAGTGATACACTTTGGTCCATACCATTATATTTATAACCAGAATTAGTAAGTCTAAGTTCAAAACATAGCTAAAATTCCATTATTTCTAGATGTCATGAAAATATAGTCTTCCTCAGATAAAAACTTAAATGCTAGCATGAATAACATAACTGCAATTTTTGGCACATTCCTAATGTTAATAATCTTTGTTATAGCACCTAGGACTTCCAGTTATTTCTTTCATTTAAGGGTCTCAGAGCTCATTACTAGTTTAAGAACTCAAGCATCTTCATAAGGTGAGCAAATGTTATCTTCATTTTGCAATAGGAATAGTGACAGAAAATTATCTCCCAAGAAGGTCACTGAAATCTGTTTCAGGCTCTTTTCATCCTCTTCCTATTCTATATTTCTGCATACTTTAACCATATCAGCACTATTGCTTCAAAATTGGAAATGTTTCAGCCAGTAAGAATCCAGGAAATCTGTTATAGTTTTGACTGATTCACCCTTGCAGCTTAGTATACTTATTTCTTAGTCAGTCATTTTCTTGCACTTATATTTGCATAATGGTAGAACAGTTCTATCTTATACTTTCTCATAGTATGCAAATTCCCATAGTCTGACATGCAGGCAGCTATTATTAGTCAGCCAAAGTACAGGGATTTACATTAATCAATGTATTGCCCTTTCTCAGTTACTTTATTGCAATTATCTAAATCTCATAGCCCTGATTATAAAGACAGACCTTTGAGAAAACTGAGATGAAGTGAACAGAAGTTTTGAAATCAACATATTTTTTATTAACAATGGCTTTGTGGACCATGCGCTCTCATCATAAAGATTACACAGGTGGGAAAACTCCTAATAGGTAAAGACTACAAAAATCTGGGTGAGGGCACCATTGTACAAATATCTATATAATAAAATGTATTGCATAAATCTGTAACTCACCTTAGTCTCTTATGTAAAGCAAGCATTTTCCCACTAGATTTTTGAAGACTATACCTTATGCAAATACTTGACACTTAAAATATAAGAAGATAAAATATTCTCAGCAAAGCACAGATACTTAAAGATATCCTAATAACTATGCCACGAAAGATTAGAAACATAGGGTCAAATTTCTCAGTATTATGGATTATCAATACTATTTTGACTCTGAAAGAAAGATAGTCTAAAGAAAATTGTCAAAGGCATGTAAGTGACTTGGAAGCTCAGTTGTACAGAAGTCCGTCCTACTCTGTGTAGACACATTTTCAACCCTTTGGCTTATTTCTTCTGGGGAAGACTTAAGAATAAAACATCTATGATTATTCATCCTTGTCTTCAGGAGCATTCAGGGTGATATAATTGAGATAAAATATTCCACATAAAATAGCAAGCACAATTTTTCTTCATAAGAAGACAAATCCTCTCCTTCACCTTGTATTCAATATGCTACAGTCTAGTGGCTGGGACATTCCTGGGGAATTTAGATACCCTTGCCAGTGGAAGATTACAGCCAGTTCATATCATGAGTTGATTTGGCCATTACACTGCCAAATTTTTTTGAGGGGTAGCTCTTACTTTAGACATAGAATCATATAGAATGGTTAGGATTGGAGGGAACCTTAAAGATCATCTAGTTCCAAGGCTTCTGCCATGGGTAGAGATGTCATTCATCAGATCAGGTTGCTCATGTTCCTCCATCCAACCTGGCCTTGAACACTAACAGGGATGGAACATCCACAGCCTCTCTGGGCAACTAATTCCAGTGGCTCACCACCCTCCAAGTACAGAACTTCTACCTAATATTTAATCTAAACCTGTCCTCTTTCAGTTTGAAACCATTGCCTATCGTCCTGTCACATTATCAGGCCACATAAAAAGTCCCTCTCCCCACTTTTCATAAACCCCCTTAAGGTACTGAGGTCTCCCTAAAGCATTTTCTTCTCCAGACTGAACAACCTCAGCTCTCTCAGCCTGTTTCCATAACATAGATGTTCCAGTGCTCTGATCATCTTGACAGCCTCCTCTGGACCTGCTCTAACAGGACCATGTCTCCCAGAGTTGGATGCAGCACTCCAGGTGGGGTCTTGTGAGAGCAGAGTGGAGGGGCAGAATCCCTTGACCTGCTGGCCATCCTGCTTTTGATGTAACTTAGGAAGTGTTTGGATTCCTGGGCCGTGAGTGCACACTGCTGACTCATGTCCATGTCTTCATCCACAAGAACTCCTAAGTGCTTCTCCACAGGACTGGTCCCAGTGAGTTCTCCCAGCCTGGGATTACCCCAGTCCAGGAGCAGCACCTTGCACTTGGACTTGTTGAACTTTGTGAGGTTTGTGTGGGCTGACTTCTCAAGACAATAAATCACACACACACTTCTGTAAGTCCTTGGGCCTTATTTCCCTCCCAAGCACTGGGTGTGCACATGTTGTCTGTCATTGAGTCCATCACCCCCTTACACAGTTGTATTTTTAGGGCCAGAGGGTATGTTCTGGTTGCACCCAATGTTAGAGAGGATGGCATGAGATGACTGAGCATGAGGATGAAAACAGCATGCATTGGAAAGTTGGAAGACTCCAGCATCCCAGCTGTCCTGTGATTTTGTACATGGGATGAGTGGTGTAAGACTATTATATAACTCTATGCTACAGCCCTCCTTATGACAACCACAAAAAACCGGAATTTTTCAGACTTAAAAATCAGGATTAGTAAATGTATGGAACTATGGATACCTATATTTTGAATGGCTCATGCATGTGTTCTGTTAGTGGAACCCTGGAACTCAAATATAAGCACATATAGAAACATAGTAAGATTTTGTTCTGAAATTGAAGGCTCTGGAAATACAACAGCACAATTATAAAAAGAATGCACCTCATAAAGAAATATATCCTCAATCTCAAATTTACAGAGGTAGACACACTTAACAGTCTCTGGAAATCAACGGAAGAGGGCCTAAAGTAGTATATTATGTCAAGAGGTGGAGTACTTATATAATTTCCTGCTTTTTAAATCCAGAATGTTAGTTTGGCATCTCGTAAACATACAAATATACATTTATATGGGGAGGGGTGTGTATGTATGTATGTATGTATATTCATATGTATGTATTTATGTACATGTGTCTGTGTGCATATATAATAGGTGTTTAAGAAAAAAAAAGAAAAGCACCAGTAAGGTGTTACCTGCTGAAAGAAATCCTGACCTACCAGTATCCTGAACACAGGGAGGCCCTTCTTTCCAACTTCTATGGACATCTTTCAAAAATAAATTTTCAGATCTGAATTCCTAAATATGACTCAGGTTAACATGACACATAGTTCAGACCGCAGTAGAACCTCTTTCTTCACAACAGGCAAAGTTAAAATATAAAATTTACTGTAAGGTAAAACTTATGTCCCTAAAGATATTTATAAGTCTCCCAAGTTTGGTAGCTACTGATATGGAGTATTAAACCTCCAGTTTTAAAGTATCTGAAATCCATTTTCATCTTTTGTGTGTCTTATTGCTTTTTACCCTCACCAGGATCTCAATTAAGATTTTCTTCAAAAGCTTTCCTAAATTAGATTCTTATTACTAAGAAGAAAAGCAGTATCTCTGTTTACACTTACAAATGGAAAATGTTTGACTGAATTTGTAGTCACAGTGCTTTGGTAAAGAATGAAAGACAATTAAATCTAACTGGGAAATCTGATAAATAATTCACTGCCAGAGCTGAGAGATGCACTGATGCCATTTAGGTTTTGCCTTTTTTTTGTTTTATATGTTCTCCGTATTCTTCACACATACATTTGTAGCTCTGTAGCCTATTGCATTAGTGACTAGTTTTCCCAGTACTTTTCCATGGCCTTTCCTTAAACAGAAAGACAAAACAAATTCCAGAGCTCCAAGCCCTGGGAGGTACAAGGCTCCAGTGCTATCTTGGTTCTTCCTGGGAACCAAGGCTGAGAACAACTCTTAGAGATACATTCTCACGGACAAAGTGCAGCCAGTGCTGAAGGGACGGGCTCCAGAGAAAGGGCTTGACCTGGGGGGGAATTGCATCCTCACTTTTCCTCCTAATTATTGCTTTTTATCCATTATGCTAATTTCCTAAAACCTATAAAATGTGCTCACCCCTGGGGCTGGGGGGGGGATGGCGTTTGTTGGCATTTTTCCATAACTGCTCCTGAAGGCCATCAAATAAAGATCCCTTTTCTATTTCCTCTTAACTAAAATTATCTCGAGTTTCATTTCCAGGTTGGGAAAAAGGCAACAGCACAATAGTTTTTCTGGTAAGAAATCCAGAAAGATTTGTTGTCTTCTGAAGCTGAATGAGCCTAGACTAAAAGCGAGCGCCTGAAAAGAACTATTGCATATAACGTTAGCCAGTTTCTCACAGTCAAGTTTTTGCCAAGAGCTTGTATTAGCTTTTTCTTCATGGGATCCTGAAATATTCTGTGTATTTTCTGTTGAGGTCTTTGAACAAAACCTTATGAAATCTTCAATATAAAACTTGGGTTGATTTTCAAACTCAGAGAATACAGTGATCAGTGATACAATTATTGATTGAGGCTGAGTATGTGGTAGATGTATGGTTCTTATGTCTGTCAGCTAATACTGAAATTTGTGTGCAACTATATCATTATTCCAAACGAAATAGAAACCTCAGGGGGTACAAATTCAACCTAAATAAAACAAAAACCCATAAATCTAATAAAATCCTTTCCCACATGAAGGAAAAAGAAAAATATGCTGCCATTATATTAGACAGCAAAATCACAGGTTTTTACAAATATCTGTGAAAGAAATAACAGGCTAACATTTAATGAAAATTTGCTTTGAGATTTAGTGAAAAAAATATGCTGTTGTTGATAAAATTGAAATCATAGTGAACTATATTGTTTGCTAAATAGAATTAGGATGTAAAGAGACAGATTGTTAGGAGACACACAGAAGTGAATTTTGGGGATAATAATGCTTTCATCAGGGAAATAATCCTAAATGTTTCTAGGTCTATGGAGGTTTTTCTTTTATTTACTGCATGTTTTATAGAAACATTGACCAAAAAAAACCTATGTTTTTTACTTCAGCTTTCTTGCCTAATGGCAAATATCTGAAGTTTCATGATACTACCTAAAGAGTCATGTTCCTTTGTTTTCACATGTCAAAGGATTAGTCTGGAGTAAATAAGAAACATTCTGAAATATGTAGCAATTATGAAGATTATATGGGTTTGATAGTTTGTCTTTTTGGACTTTTTAGACACATAGATCAGAATGAGATCGCTGTTATTTGGAAAAAAAAAAGAGTTTGTCTATAAAAACTTACATTTAAATTATCATCATTTAAGACCGTCCATGGACTTCATAACTTGATATGATATCACTTAAAGGTGGAGACCCACCCACTGTTTTCAAAGGAGACAGGGCATAAAAGAGATGGAAAGCAGTGAGCTGAGCTTGTAGTTTATTAAGGCAGAATGGGAGTAGCAGCAGCAAAACTGTTAATGCATTATTACATAAGAATTTAAATATTCTATGTGAGCTCAATTGCTTATAAAATAGTGTTATATTAATTCAAATGACAACACTAAGATGCACAGAATGGTGATAAAGTTCTTCTTTCAGTCTTTGATAGACACATTGTCCTGGTTTGCTAGGTAACTGCATATAGGTCTTTAGACCTGCAGAACTGACTGTCTGCTCAAAATTGCTTCATGTTTGGTATGACGTTTCTTTCGTGCTATTATTGTGTCTGTTTAGCCAGAGCTTTTTCTGTTAGAGATGATATTGGGCTTGAAGCAATTTTGGTAACTTTCCAGGGAGACAGATTTTATTAAAAGTATGCCATAGATATTTTCCCATCCTACACCTGCTCAGAATGCTGCCCTCCATCCTATTATCCAAATAAATGAATTAACTGAAAGTTTGGAGTTCAAATTTGTGTATGGACCTCACTGTTGATTTTGATTTCTATGTTTTTATTTGTGCTTTCAATGAGTTTTGATTTGCATTTTGGTTTTAACTTTTTATTTTTTTCTTGATGTCATTTCAAAGCCCATGGATTTCAGGCAGAATGTATTTTATGTCTGATTTTGAAGCTCTTTAAGGATTTTTTTGTGGTTTCAGATATATTATCTTGCTTTGGCCTGTATTTTTGGTTGTTAACCATTACATATTGCAGTTGACAATACTTCTTCCACAAGATTTTTGCTGGTTTGGTGTGATCCGTATTCTGTTGGGTTATGTTTCCCAACCCAGGGACCATTAGCCTAGTTATGTGGATGTTAGCAGAGACATTCTCATTAGCTTCCATAAAAGCAGCCAAAGCAGAAAACTTTTGCAAAATCAGCAAATTGCTGCTTACAGTCTCCAACAATGCTCTAGCTCCCTAAATCAGCAGAATCACTCCAGCTTGTTTCACAGGGAGTCTGGCCAGTGTGCATGTCATCAGAAAGTTTTTTCCAGAACCCAGCACTATTTTGACCAGCCTTGAGGATGTAACAAACTTGTAAGGCTTGTTAACAGCACCTGTGATAGGATATTTGATATAATTTCTGATCAAAAGCTCCTCCTTGAACAGGACAAACTGCAATGAATTAGAAATTAATTCCAATTGATCACATACAAGGTTTGCCAATGGTGAAGAACTTAAAGGAGGAGGGGAAAATTGTATTAAAATGAATTCATCTTTCATAAAAAAAGAATAAAACAGACATATTTATACCACTGAAGATAGGTTTCAGATACTTTCACTTACTCTGATAAATCTCTTCTTATGTAATGAAACACAGTGATGTCACAATCAATCTGATAGATGAGGAAAAAAGAAAAGTTGAAGTTTTCTTTCCATGACAGAAAATATTAACTCATTATGCACATCAATGCATACAAAAATCACATAATTTAGAAAAATTCTCTGCATGAAATATGCTTCAGCACACAGCATTCTAGTTAGAAAAGAAAAAAAAAATAGGTAGGAAAAACCCCCGATGTTCTTTTCATAGCATATGAAGATTTTCTAGTGTTTGTACTTAATATTCTTATTCTATTCTCAGTTATTGCTCTTATACATTATTGCCTTATATATAAAAGATAGATGTTACCAATTCCTTTCATCAAGTAGCCACTCCCTATACTTCTTTTCCTATCCTTATTTGATTGCTGTGTCTAAATTTTAGATAAATTTTTATCCTTCCAAACTACATTTTTTTATAGAATATCAATCTTCTGTAAGGAAATAAAGGACTTCCCTTTTGCTGAAGAGACCCAAAATGTGCACAGCACAAGAGGGGGAAAAAAAGTGTATTTATTTGCCTTATCAATTTTGAACATACATTAGTTAAGTATTCACACGTTATTTATCTTCTTTTCTTTTTCTCTACAGCATGGAACCAAAGGACAGTGCTTCAGAAAGGCAGTACTCAAGTTCAAAGAAATAATGTTTAAGGTCATTATTGCAGCACTGAAGCATTTGCTTTCTCTTTGTGCATCAAACTGACAATTTTGATGACAGATAAGAGCTGTTGTTTCTTCCAAATTCTTTCTCAAAATGACGTTTGTTTCTTTCTTTCCTTTTAATCAATTGTCTTTCATGTTTACTTAATTTAATTGTACAAACTGTAGAATTGGACAGGAAAACAGATGTGACCTAAAGTTGTAATTATTCACAAAAATTTTCAAAGACTTAGTGAGGAGAAACCATTTGATAAACATGATCGATGTAGCTGTCATTTGCCAAACAAATATCATTATAAGAGATGCCTCTGCGTATTCCTGGTTAGTTTGCTTCTGTTAAAGACAAAGTAAGAATATAAGATAAACAGCATATTAAGTGGGTTTTTTTCTATAATATATGGGATTGAAATTTAAAATTATTGCAATGATCTTCAACAAACAAGTCTATTTCAGAAAGCCAGAAATGCTGTCTCTGATCTGAAATAAAGCAAAAGTCCTAATATTGAACTTGGAAGAAAACAAAATAAGACAGCAAAAAAAAGTGGAAATAAAATATTAGAAACTAATTTTTAAAGATAAAAGACAATTTGTCACCTGCAGCCATGAAAATAAGAACTAATGGTACATAAGAAAGAATTAGAACCCAAAACCTTTCTGAATATAATCATTTCATATGAAAATTCCAAATTCCAAAGCTGCAGCATATGGAAACAGCAGGGGGTTTTTCACTTAATAGTGTGATGAAAAAACCTAAAAGCTTTAATTCAGCCTGCATTGATCTGATTCCAAGGTCACTGGGAGGTCTGAAAAGTGTTGAGGATGGCTGCACTTATGAGAGAGCAGAGGACTCAGACAAGCCTAAGCCTTTTCAGAAGCAAGGGTCTGGCATCAGAGTAGTTCTTGTAAGAAAATATCTAACCACACGAGCCAAAACCAGGGACATGCACACACATGTACATGTACACACAGTGACAGCTACAGCTGTGACATACTAAATGGATTTTTGGGAATAATTCCCGCGACTCTCATTTCTACTTTTTATAAGTCATTTAAGCATCTTTCCTCTCATTTCAGAAAAAGTAATTTCTGATTTTAGTAATGAACCAGGTTGGAACCAGGGGCACCTACTTCACACTTCTGCTGCTGTGGGTAATCTGGAAGACATTCACACAAGTGAATCTCCACTGGAACAGTGAATGGCCACTGGACTATTTGCTGCCCTTAATATTTTGCTCTCCTAGGTGACTACCTGGTCTGCCAGGTAGGACCTGTTCTACACATAACTGATGCCTCATATATTCCTTCTTATCTTCCTTTCAATGTTTGACTGCACTATAGCTGACTGGTCAGCTAAGATAGCGTTGGTTAAATGGCTATCCAGCTCCAATGGTGGATCCTTTCCCAAATGTTTTGAGTAGCAAAATATCTCTTGGTTTCTAGCAACTAGTAAGTTTCATTTTATTACATAGCTTGCTACTGGATTTCATTTTTTGCTAGAGAACTCGCTGTTTAGCCTTTTGACTTGCTTTCTGACACTGTGCTGAACCTACGTTAACCTTTCTACCATTTTTTCTCCCCTCGTAGGTTCTTTAATTCGCTATCCTCTTAGTTTCGCTTTTTTTCCTTACACTCTCTGGCAGGCTACCACATTTTTGTCACTTTGACTGCTCTGCAATAGATGGTGTGTACTCTCATAGCTCTCAAGCTACTGATAACTACCATATTTCTTTTTTTCATGTGGCAGGAAGCCAGACTTAAACATAAAACAAATAAATAGCTTGAAGTATTAGGAAAACTGTAAGCTCTAATATTTTTTCTTGCTTTCAGCTCCACCCTCATCTCTAGAGCAAGATTGTTACACTACTACTTAAGAAAAATGATGTAATCATTAAACCCTCAATGTCCACTTTAAAGTGTTAACTTTGCCAAGTCTAGTGTCATTAATTTTGCAAAGGAATATAATTTTGTTTCATTAACATTAATATTTTGTCCCAATGGTCAGAGGACAGACTCTCCTGAAAGACCTTTATTCCTTTTTATCCTTTTAATTCTGGTCATCTGTAATCTTATTCTAGCCTAGAAAACAATAGTGAGAATTTTTTCTTCCATTTGTAGATGTTAAATTTTAAAGTGAGAGCTAAGATACTCATGACTGGAGAAAAATAGTATTGTATAAAGCATTACCGTATGGCTCATGTTGTTTCTTCTTACCTAATGACCCACATTTGGTTTTTCAGATTTTAAATTTTGAGAATAAATAATATTATATTCCTATGCAAATTGTATTCAAGATTTCTTGAGCAATGTTCAGTGTAAGTAAAATATAGCCTCAAGAATGAAGTGTTTCAGTATCTTTGTAACCAGTTCTGTAAGCCACTTGCCATCCTGGAATATGAGAACCTTTCATCCAAACCAGAATGAATCATTTCACTGTAGAAAGGTTATTTTTTCTATAAACACAAAAGGGTACATCATGGTTTAACTGCAAGTAATTTGCTTCCTTAATTCCAAGTACCCAAAGTAATTGCTGTTCCAGAATATTTCTGAGTCCTCTTTATATCATATACATACCATTATAGTAAGTAGAGCAAGAACGGGGAGAGGGGTAAAGATATCACTGATGGTTCTTGGTACAAGAAGATGGCTAGAAAGATAATGTAGAGTAGATAAGAAAAATTTGTGGGGTTTTTTTGTTGGCTTTTTTTTCCCCCAGATTAAGGGATGAAAATCCTTAAGGAACTAAGGTCAGCTGGAACTTTGGGATGAATATGTTTTAGCTCCTTCCTCATACTGAGATCCCCAAGATGAAATGACATAATTAAGCAATAGATACAATCTCTATTAGAACTTAAATTAACACATGAAAATTCAAAATAAAGGAAGACAGAATAGAAAGTTTTGAAGAACTTTACTAGTACAAACCTCAATAAATACTTTAGAAAGCCCCTGCCATCACTTATGAGATTTTCCTAACTTCTGTGTGCTCTCCTCATTTCTCTTTGTGCTGCAAACTTCCAACTCCTTGCATTAGATCTCCCTGTCTCAAAATCTGCTGTCTGAAGGACTGAGTTTATTCAGTTTTTTCCAGGAAAGGGTAAAAGGATAAAGCTCCCCCTTTTTAGGGAGTTTCACCAAAACAAGTTTCTCCCATTTTAAAGGAGTGTAGAGTAAATGTTCTGTTGAGTCCTATGTGCAGTTTTGGGCAGCACAATATTGGAAAGACATGAAGCTATCAGAGAGCATCCAGAGAAGGGCCATGAGGATGGTGAAGGCTCTGGGGAGCCACATGAGGAGCTGCTGTGGTCACTTGCACTGTTGGGTCTGGAGGAGACTGAGGGGAGACCCCATTGCAGCCTACAATTTCCTCAGAGGGGAAGAGGAGGAGCAGGTACTCATCTCTTCACTCTCATGACTGATGACAGGACCCAAGGAAATGGCATGAAGGTGACTTGGAGGAGAATTAGGTTGGATATGAGGGAAAAGTTTTCCACCCAGAGGGTGTTTGGGCACTGGAACTCCCCAGGGAAGCGGTCACAGCACCAGCCTGACAGAGGCCAAGAGGCATTTGGGCAATGCTCTCAGGCACATGGTGTGACTATTGGGTGTCCTGTGCAGGGCCAGGGGCTGGGCTTGGAGATCCTGATTGGTCCCTTCCAACTCAGCATACTCAATGAAATACAGAGCTATTGTCCACCAGAGATTATAAAAGTACTGTTCTGTACCTTGAAGCTCTTGAAAAGCTGTCTCAAAATCGGGTGTGCCATGACTTGTGCATTATAGAACTGCTGTTTATTTCCTTCTGCTTACCACGAGAGAGTTCCTTGCATTTACCACTTGGGTAAGTTAAATTCATACAGAAAAATCTGCATGTATTTTTCCTAATCATCTATATTTTAGAATCAGATTCTTTTTTTTCTTCCTTATAGCAAGTATTCTCAATAAGTGTTGATGGCTTGTTTATTTTTAAAGCACTATATATGCACATATATACATATAAAAATAAATATACAGATATATTCCAGCCATCTGCCTTTGCATGCCCTAGCACCAGTACCTTTTTGAACTCTTGACTCTGTGCTGAACACTGACTGAACATCCTGCAGTTCATCTCAGTGCTACTGTGCAGTGTCAGAACACTTGGCTGCAAATCAAACAACAATTTCTTTTTTTTTCTTTAAGTTGTCAAAGAAAGTTTTAAAAAGGATGAAGGTGACATTTTGGCCTTGAGGCTTACTTCACATTGTTGAGATACAGAATTTTCTTCCTTATGCCCTAAAGAAAAATTTCTGAATGGGAAAAACAAAGATAATATTTCCATGTATACTGATCTCTATAT
This sequence comes from Acridotheres tristis, assembly GCA_037013685.1. NCBI lineage: Eukaryota > Metazoa > Chordata > Aves > Passeriformes > Sturnidae > Acridotheres > Acridotheres tristis. The sequence goes on along the minus strand of CM072886.1, from coordinate 94,740,932 downwards.
AGGAACAGACTGGCTTGATTCACAGTGGGCACCAATATTGCCTACAGCCAATTGTATATTTTGAGTTCATTGAGAGTGAGTCCAGGTATCGTGCTCATTTTATGATTTATGATTTTTCCACTGGTTTGGAACTTCATTAATGCTTTTCATTTGAAACAAGAGCAGGTAAAGCCCCTTATTCTCGTGAATTACTGTCAGGTATATAAGTTTGGCTGCAGTTGTATTCCTCTCCTCTCCTCTCCTCTCCTCTCCTCTCCTCTCCTCTCCTCTCCTCTCCTCTCCTCTCCTCTCCTCTCCTCTCCTCTCCTCTCCTCTCCTCTCCTCTCCTCTCCTCTCCTCTCCTCTTTCTCCCCCTATTTGTTAGTATTCACAAAGTACTTGTTACTCCAAGACAGAAAATTTTAAATTTAAGTGGGAACTGAAAGAAGGGAGACACTGAAACAGAAATCAAGAAGGAAATCTATAGCTCCTTACAGCACTTTTTGCACTAACATAAGGGCCCAAGGGGCTCAGTTTTTTTCAGCAGAACTAGAAAGAATTCATTATTTTGTTCAGTCAGGTACTGCAACTTTTAACAAAAACAACAGATTCTAAAGAGCTGCTGTAAATGCAAATAGACAAATTCCCTTGATCTACTTCCTCTTTATCTATTGTCTTGACAGAACTGCTGAGTTGTCACTTCTAGGACAAAGTTGAAGTTACCTTTCCTATCCAGTTTTGTATGGCTTACACAATGCCTTGAAAAAATCAGGGTTGGGGTTTTTCTTCCCCTTTGAATTACTCCTTTTTATACAGCGTGTTTCTTTTTGTAGATATTTTCACTACTGTGGTGAGATAAAATGTTGGTCCAGAAAGATTTAATACATGCATTTATATAATTTTTTTTTAATTTATAAAGCATTGATGAAAAAATGTTTGCAAAGAATTAACAAGAAGAACTATGCTGTGGTGTGAAAACAAATCTTAAAGAGCCAATCAACTCTGAATACCTATTTAGTAGGTATCTGCAAATTGGTATTTAGGATGAATAGGCAGGAAATTTAGTTTCCTACAAGGTTACATTGCTTCATTTGGAATGTCTTCTGGATTTGTGGTATTAGAAGACAATATCCAGTAAAACAGGTTAGTGTTGCTGCTTTTAGCTTCATCAGATTTTTCCTGATAGACTTAAGATGCTCTTGTCTGAACTATGAAAACACAGACGCAATTTAGGTTCCAGTTCTACTGTCTATGGAAAGCATGAAATACATGTCATGACAACACTAATGACAGTAATAGCAGCAGTCTCTACATCACTGTTCAAAACTCTTTGAAACACTACCTTCGCTCTCAAGAAAAAAATTGTTCTGACTCCCTGTTCAAAAGTTGAACAAGACATCAGCTGCAGATGACTAGCTGTATATTTTTTGTCTTTACAAGGTGTCAGGGCCCTTCAAATATATCTTAAGCCTGTGTACTGTAAATCTGACTGCCTTCATTTCCTTTAAATCTGGTATAGCACAGCTGTACATTAAGTAAATGAGGACATACATTGGACTATCTTTTCACTAACGTTAAATTTTTTTTCCCCTCTAGCATCTTATGAACAACAGAGCGATTAAAGTTATGAGTAGACAGGTTCTAATGTATTGTTTTCACAATAAATATCCCACAGCATGAAAGCATCAAACAATAAGCTCTCCTCTTTACTTTTCCCAAAAAAGCTTTCTTGCCTTCCCTTTAGCCCACTTATTTGCATCTTTATACTGAAGTGAGCAGATTGCTCGTTGCAATATCTGTCTAGATCCTCTATCATCATTTATATTCAGTGTCTTTCTTCCCACTTGCTACCTAGGAATTTACATTCCAATTCACTTGTTCTTGTATCCCAGGCTTAGTCTGAAAAAGTCAAACTTTGTTAGGGTAGACTGGCCTGCAGTTCAGTGTCCTAATACTCCCCAAAAGCCTTGGAACTGCTGTTTCCTGCTGATTTCCTTGGCCCTATTTCTGTTAGTCTAACTTTGGACATGTAGCAGGATATTACCATTACCTCAGCCTAAGGATCCCATAGATTTTGCATCCCAGTATCAGTATTACGGTACAAGATAAATGGATCAACATTTATTTAGGACTGAATTCAATTTTGACTCCTAGTATACATGGTTAGTTATCTGTTCACATGCATATTTTAAGCCTTTTAAAAATATGTTTAATTTTTATTTTTTTATATTTAGAGTGCAATTCTTTTCTAAATCACGTTTTTCCTATATAAATGCCTTTGAATATATATTCAGCAGTGAAAAAGATAAGAGAACTTCCGCTGCATAGAATTTATAATGGAATGCCACATAAAGTCACATAGTAAAACACTCGAAATAATTGGAGCTTTTAAAAAGTTTTCAACAAAACATATTTTCATTGAAAAATGCTGTTTTGTTTAATAATTCTTCAAAAATTACTGGTTTTGATGTCTCTGGATTTTTTTTCTTGTATCTGAATGAGACAAACAAAATTGATCCATGCTTTCTTTACACTCTTTTTGTTTCTGTTTTTTCCCCCTTGTAATTGAGAGCAAATGGCTAAAATCTGGATTCAAATTTCAGAGCTTGGCTCCATCTTAGACGAAGACAGGCTTTATATTGGATGTCCCAGAGATAATAATTTTCTCCAGGTTAGAGGTTTGCAGGTCTCATTGACTTCAAAGAGACCTCCAAACTCCAAAAAGATTGACCACTGTAAACAAGACACAATTGCTCTTTTCCAACCAGCAGCTCACAGGAAATTGGCAGTGTTGTGCTTTCTTATCAATATAATGGAAGTGTTTGCTCCATGCACCAGACTGTGATAAGGATAAATTAAATATTGCAGAGCTGAATATAATAGAGGAGTCTAAATTTAGTTATTCTTTTTGAAGTTGTTATTATAAGGTTATGCTTGAGAAACAATACTGGATTGTAAGCGTTCCCTCAGGACAGAGCTGGCAAACTACTATCAGACCTGGAAACACAACACCCACTATTCCAAACACCTCTGTAAGTGTGACTCAGATTAGTCCCTGCTGATGCTAATGCCACTGCCTTCCCCAATCTTCAACTGATCCCTGCTGGGAAATATGAATGAAAATTTATCACAGCTTCATAATAAACTGTGCAGGCTCAGAAATACTTATTTCCTGGCACAGTGTTTACTAAAGGAATGTCACAGACAACAATGTGTATAGCTCCTAGTGCTAAACACTCTGCTTACAATGATTGACCTAGAAAGGAGGTCGATAAATGAGCAGCAATCAGTAGAGCAGTGGCTGAGTTGAAAATGGGAATAATTATTTCATAGAATGAGTAGATGGACACCTAGTCCTAATTATTTCACAAAATGAGAAGATGGATACCTAGTCCTAATGATTTCATAGAATGAGTAGATGGATATCCAGTCCTCAGATTTACAACCTTTCTAGGGTTGTGTCTATATATCCAAAGTATTAAGGTAATTTCCATTATTTTCTTGTTTGATTATTGTTATGGTAGTATTGCTCACATTCATACCGAGTAGCTCAGTGGAGCTAGTAATGTTTTATACTAGTGCTCTTAGCAAAAATCTACATCCATTCACACGGTTCAAGAAGAAATTTCATTTTCCATCAAAATTTTTAAAGCATCCAACTACCTTTTCTAACCTTTCCCAAGCCCAGCTCCCTCAGCTGCTCCTCGTAGGACTTACCCTCTAGACCCTACACCACTTTTGTTGCCCTTCTCTAGGCTTGCTCCAGCATGCCATTCCTGAATTGAGTGGCCCAAAACTGAACACAAGATTTGAGGTGTGGCCTCACCAGTGCTGGCATCAGGGGAACTATCACTTCCCCAGTTCTGCTGGCCACACCGTTGCTGAGCCAAGCCAGGAATCCAGTGGCCTTCTGGGCCACCTGGGCACACACTGGCTCATGCTCAGCCACTGCCAACGAGCACTCCCAGGTCCTTTTATGCTTGGCCACTTTCCATACCTAGCTACAGACCAGCTAATCTAGATACATTAATGTTCTAGTTTTTTACCATAATAGTATCATATCTAAAACTTGCCAAAATTGAGTAAACTCTAAGATTTCTTTAAAAACCCCAAACTTATGTTTTTAAGCACTAGAGGTTAGAAAGGTGTCTTCTTTCTTCCATCCTCATAAAGTTGTTTCTGTTTTTATGCAGGCAAGAATTAAGAAGTAAGTAAATAAAGTTGATGATCATTGAAATTATTCTTCTCCTTATGAGAATTCAAATTCTATTAAATCCATTTTAGATCTGATTTACAATGGTAACACAAATTTCAAATTTGGTACAAGGTTAATATTAACTGGCTAATTCAGAAGAGATGAAAAAGTCCTATTCTTCTAGTACCACACACTGTAAATATATTTAATCTCAGCTACTGCTCAAGTAACAAATTACAAAAAAAAAATTATATGATTAACTCTGTTAAAGAGTGATCACTTACCTTTTTATTATAAAGAAGGTTGTAGGGTTTTTCCCAGGTTTTCCACTCTAGTTTTCCATATGTCCTTTTAGTGGAGTTTGGTTTAGAACCGATAATAGAATTTGTCTTAAAGTATTAGTCACTGACATTGCATCAGTGATGGGAAAATTAGTCTTCTTTCCCAACACTATATTCATCCCATTGTTAACAGTCTTTCTGATCTAAACGCTGCTTACTCCAGCCATGGGACAATATATTAAAATGCTGGAAGCTCAATTTGCACTGTGATAGACAAACTAAGACTGAAAAACAGTTATTAAAATCAGAAAATCAGATAAACCCACAGCTTTAAAATTAGTGACATCTCACCATAAATCTAATCTTATTGTAAAACTTCATTCACATCCTTTCCAATTCTCAGTGGTGTTATGTTTCTTTGAACATTTCCTGATATAAGAGTTTCTTTCTTCACAGATGCTGTAGTTTGTTGTTTAACAAGCAGCCACACAGGATGCAAACACTTCAATTGCTGCTGTAGGGACAGCATAAGCCTTTATTCAGCAAGCAGTCAAGTAGCTGCAGGTAAGAAATGGCAACATTGTGTACAGTAAGTTGAAAGATAAATACAGTATATGTTTATATGGTTCATTCATGAGATTATTTACACCTTACACTAGATCCTACAGATAAATGACTAGCAGTCTGTGTCTCCACTCATTTGCTCACATGAAACATCCTCTAGAGTACAGAAATAAGGTTTGGATGACAGAGAATTATTTCCCTGTTCTTTTAACAGTGCACATCTTGCCCAGCCCTTCTGAGAAAGACTTTCATTTCCTTCTAAAGTCAAAAGATTAAGATTTTGTTTCTGCTTTTTCCTTTCCAGGCTGAATAGTTTTAATGTTACAGTTAATCAAACAGTTGTAAAAATGCTCATTTTATAGCCCAGCCCAGCTTGTAGGAAAATATAAATTACTGAAGAAAGAACACTTGACCTCTCACACATCCTCGTTCCAAATAGAAAGAATATACACACTTACATACCTGCATGCATATAGGGAAAAGCAAATGATACCACAGATATTTTGATCAGTGTCTGATATCACTGGGGAATTTAAGATGACTGCCAAGATGCCATAAATTCTGGAGAAACAAAAAGTGGAAATTAATTCAGCCTGATGGACTCAGTGGTCTAATGCACATTTTGTGCCTTGGTCTTTTTATGTCACCTCAGTTTATACTACTGCAGTGACCACAATACGATCTTTACCACAGCTGAATGTCTGCCTGTGCTGTTATCCCCTCACAAGAGATTTGAATTTTCATTTATTTCTCACTTAAGTAAAGTAAAATTCTTTGCACTTAATTGGTTGCCATCTGAAAATTTTCCTTCATCCTTCAAATGTCATCTCTCTTTATCTGTAGTGGAAAATCAGAACTTTTCTATTAGCAAGCAAATACTGGAATTCAGTTTTCTTTCAGACTTCTGATTCTTCTCTCTTAAACAAAACAAACAAAAAAAGAATTATTGTGCCAGGCATGTTGGAGCATTTTTAATGACTGTACATAATGAAATATGCCTCTTATCAACACATGCATGTTAGTTCCTAATTGGAAATTTATACACTGTAATCCTTACATTATGATAGTTATCATTCAAATAGATAGTGCAGGTATTTGCATTTTCTGTAAGACTTTTTTTAAATTTGTATAATAAAAAAATCTAAATGTGACATTTGTACATAGGATGACCTGATGGTCTACTGATGCCATTTATCCATATCACAGTGCATTTGTATCAGTTATTATATATTACATAAAGATTATATAAGGTCAAAAAAAGACAAACATATCAGGAAATTATTGTGCTATATTTTCATCAGGCCAAAAATGATTTGACCTAAATTATTCTTGATTCAAATATTTAGTTTAGCAGAAATGAACTATTTTGTGCTGAATATACAGTTTAGGATATCTTCTTAAACATCTGGCTATGAATAACACAGAGTGGTACTTTAAAACATATTTCTTAGTATTCATAAAATTTTACTCCTCCAATTCAGAGCCAACATGTCATTATTATACTTGCTATTAACAGACTATTTCAGCTTGTTTATTTTGGAGGATAATGACTTTTAAGAATATGTATTCACCCTGTTGAATGAAAATCATTCTTGTAATTCCTAATAACATTCTAGGGAACTACTCATACAAATCCTTACTGAATTAAGAATAAAGGCCAGCAAAAATGAAAAGAACATTGAAAGCAATGAAAACTATTTTTTTAGAAGATTAAAAGACAGATTTTGGTGCTCAGTGGCCAATTAGCTAATTTAACAGTGTCTCAATATGCACAGATAAAACAGTTGTGATTTTCATTGGCATTTCATCTTGTATGCAAGACTATAGGATTGTTAAAAACATAATTAAAATAGATTTAGAATAATGCATAAAAGCTATCACCTAAAGGTTGCTAGGAAAGTTTATTTGCTATTTATACTTTAGACATTTCCTATTTTCTCTTCTCTAGAAAAAAATTTCTTCATAATTCTACATTTTTCTCTCCAAAATACGAAGAGAAATCAAGTGACCTTTTAGCTACTGTAAATGTCATTATGACCTGTGATGTGAACAAGAAGGAATTGAAAGTTTATTGATTAAATCCTATAAATGTCTAGCAGACATCCAATGCAAATAAGAGAGGAGTGAAATTTCAGAGCTCTTCACAGTGACCTGACTTTTACTCCTGTCAAAAAGACATACACGTGACCAGCTCAGAGTAATTAGCAGACACAGCATCTCACTTGTCTTAAAAATGACCTTTAATTTTATTAAACATTTATATTCTTATAGGTATATTAGCAAGAAGTAAGTCTCCATATATATACTCACAACAGTGCTACACCAGAACTCTTCCAGTTTAAGGTGCATGTTCTTTGCACTTGTGTTTTGTCAACACCAATTGATAAATAAAAATGCTACATGATTCATTACCTCAAGGAAAAAAAAAGGAAAAAAGAAACAGACTGGGATTTATTATCCTGTTTAAGAATCTGTGTACTCAGTGGAAAACAGGTGGACTTTGAAAAAAAAAAAAGACTGCTCCTCTGCTGTGTATGCAATCTTTGTGTATGATATAAATTTGTGAAATTATGCCAATCACTACCTAAATAAGAATTTGTTTGGAATTAAAATTTATTTGGGTGAGAAATAGAGGAGCTGGAAATTTTCTTTAATATTTTCAGACAGGCATATATAATTTTGTGCTATGGATTGCTTTAACAAATAGTTTCATTCCATCAGGATCATTACATATCTTTTTCACTTAATTGTTGTTAAATGCTAATTGGCCTATGGAGAAAATCCATTATCATTTGTCAAGGACAGAAATTAAATTTATGTATTAACACTATCAAATCCAGGAAGAGAAAGTTATTAATGTTTTATCATAGTTAAAACATAATTTCAGTGCTTTAGAATTCAATATGCTACCTTTTATATCAGTGATATTACAGACTGTGTAGCATCTCCTTGTTTCCCATTTGCTATGCAATCTGAGATGAAGATTGACTATGAAAGGTACAGGATGCCACAGGCTTTATGTGGTTATAAATCTAATTAATGTCAAAATGGTTAAAGTGTTGGATAATGACTTTGGAATATTAATGAATAACTCATTAGAAATATTAACAGTATACAAACTAGATTATCATTTGGTCCTAACACTGATATAGAGAACTGTAGTGAAAGCACACAGCCACATAACATCTGTTAGCATACTTCCCTTAATCTTAAAATCAATTGCATGGGGAAAAAAAAGGAAAGTGCTGTTTATGTGCAGCAGGTAACATCATCTGAAATACAAAAGGGAAGCTATTGAATTCACATAGGAAGTGTGACATGCTTATGGAATAATAAGAACAGAGAATGGAAAAATTTTGTTTGAATGTGTGGACATTAATTGGAATATAATTGTATATTGTTATTAAAATCAGAATATCAGATAAACCCATAGCTTTAATTGTATGGTAATTGTATGGCATGGAAATGACAGGATTGTATGATATGTCAGCTTCACTGGAAGTGGTGGGAGCAAGCTTATTTAGTGAAGGCAATTTAGCTGCCTAGCATATACGTGACTGAAAAGTTCAAAGGTATCCAGTCAAGAAGAAACCAGAGGTGTGAATCTGAATCCAGCTTGTACCAACTCAACTGTGATGGCAGAGCTCACCCCCTGCTGCTACCTTCAAAACAGGGGAGCCCAGGTGAATGAGATAGGGCAGGTCCCCTGCCTCAGGCAGAGATCACAAGAGATCAGATCTACTTCAGGCTGAGAAACAGAGAGGAAATTCCAGTCATGTGCTCTTCCAGCAATGAAGTGGGTGATGAAACTCAGCTGTACTCTCCCTTTGTTCTCCAAAATGAGACAAACCCACAGGTTATGTAGTAATGACGGCCAAAAGGACACAGGTAGGTAAGTGGTGATATTGAGACAGAGGAGCACTGTCCCCACTACTTGCTTCTCAGTTTAGAGACCTTTGATAACACTGATTCTCTCCACTGTTTTAAGGAGGTGTCAATGAAACTAAATTTTGCTACTTGAGGCAAATATTTTTTTGCATCTTAATCATTCAATTTTGCTTTTCCTTTCTTGAAAATAAAACAAGCAAATATCCCATGAAAACAGGCATTGGATAGCCAATGCAAGCCTGAATGTGAGTGAATAGAAAAGTTAAATTAAATTTCTCTAAATTTCTTTTCTGGAGGAGAGAAGTTTGTGCGATTCTCCGCCTCTGCTCTTGTGAGAACCCACCTGGAGTACTGGATACAGGTCTGGTGTCCCCAACATAAAAAGGACACAGAACTGTTGGAGCAACTTCAGAGGAGGGCCACAAAGTCGATAAAAGAACTGGAGCACCTTCCCTAGGAACATGGACTGAGAAAGTTGGGGCTGTTCAGCCTGGAGAAGAGAAGGTTCGTGGAGGGCTCATAGCAACTATCTGAGCCATCTGAAGGGATTTTACAGGTAAGCCAGAGAGGGACTGTTCAACAGGAATTGTAGTGCTAGGACAAGGAGTAGTGGGTGCAAATTGAAAGTGGGGAAATTTAGATTAGATGTTAGGAAGAAGTTCTTTTCTGTAAGGGTGGTGAGGCATTGGAAGAGCTTTCCCAGAAAAGTCATGGGTTCTCCATCCTAGTCAGTGTTCAATTCCAGGTTCAATGGGATATTGAGAAACTGGTCTAATGGGAGATGTCCCTTTCTATTGATGCTCTTTAAGGTCCCTTCCAACCCAAACAATTCTATTTTTCTATGAAATTAGAAACTAACAATGTAAATCTTACATAGAAATGAAAATTATTTTGTTAATTAATTGGTAAGTATTGAAAAGGAAGAGGAAAATTAAGAGTTTTAGAGACTGGCTTGATGCTAATGAAATAAATGTCCAATAAAAAAGACAGAAATAAACAGAAGAGAAAAAAAGTTTGGTGGTTTTTTTGTTTGGTTGGTTGTTTTTTAAGACAAAAAAAATTTGGTTTTAGCTGTTTGGGAGGTTTTATTTAGCTTTTGGTTTTTATTTCAGTTCAACTGAAAAGATTGGAGATAGAGAAGAAATCACTTAGTCAAAATACTGTGACCTAAAGACCAAAGAAGTGAAATTAAATGTGTAAGTGTACAACACTGGAAATAAAGCAAAGATAAAGGAATGTTCCCACACAAAACACCGGGTACTTGATAAAATGTAGCTGTCTAGGCAGTTATGATTTTAATGGGAAATCACTTAGAAGACGTGTAGCACAGACTGGAGAAGATGATACACATCTATGAAAAGTCAAAAGTTCCTCCCTTTCAACTCTATAATAATACTAGTGAGAGTACTACCTTTAGAAAAGAGCCTAAATCCTATAGTCCTAATCAAACTACAAGAAGATAGGTGGATCCAATTCAAAAGCAGATGCTTCACAAAATAGCATTTTTTTTTACAGAGTCTGAGTACCTTGCTCATGATGTCAAATTGTAAAATAATCTTCTTGAAAGTAAGGGATGGAAATGAATGTTATTAAAAATTACTTTGATATTCAATTGCTGTTCATCTAAGTCACCTTTAAGTAAGTGAGGTAGTTAATGAGGTTGGGAAAACACCAAACACAAATCATACCATCAATGCAAGTAAATTATGATTTGTGCATACAAAATAGATAATTCCTTGGAATGCATATTAATGAATAAGTATAATGCTTTTGGAACCTCTTTTCACATAGATATTTTCCATGTCATTCTGCTCCTTTTTGCTGGCTTCTGAACGTAAGTTCTTGTCCTAGGGTGACGTTATGGTGTTTGTATCTCCAATTGTGTGTTCTGTTTGTGCTTGGTTTTATGTCCTGTGCTTTCAGGACTGACTCTGAAAGTGAAGGTTTGTTTTGTCTTGTTATCAGCCGGCTCACCTCCCCCATGGTCTGTGTTTAGGAGCGGCATGCTTTGCTGGCTTGCTTGCTTTACTTACTTGCTTGCTCGCTTTTGCTCCTTTTTTTCTGCTTTGCCCTTCCTTTTGCTTATTAGTTAGTTCAGCTAAGCAGTCCAATTTTTCCTCTGAACTGTTTATTTTTTTTTCCTCTCCCTTTCCTGAATACCATCTGAACCTGTTCCAGACGGGGACCTGGAAGACACCAAGAAACACCGGGAGTCTGCATTCTGTCACCTGCAGCAGTCATTCCCCAGCGCCAGAGACTGATAACTGGGCGACCACTCGCCGGAGAGACTCTCTGAGTTTGTCACCTGGTGTTGTTTTTGTTGTGCTGGGGAGTGTTTCGTTTGTTAAATAAACAGGTTTTTCCACTCCTCTCTGAGGAAATTCTTCCCGAACCCTGTGGGGGGGGGGGAGGAGTCATGGGGGTTTGCTGTCTGGGGGCTCCTTCCAGAGGTTTTCCCCCAAATTTGCCCTAAACCAGGACAGTCCTAAGACTACTCAGTATGTCTGTATCTTTCCATTTGCTTCTTCCTCCCAAGAGGGTGTTTTATTACTTTCATTGCAGCTCTGAGCAGAGTAGTACTTTTTGAAATCTAACCTCTTTATGGGTGTATAAGCAGCATAACATGCAGTGTTATGAAGCAATGAAGGTGGCATCCATCACTTTGAAATCTGAGGTTACAATTCAGAGCCCAGAGTGCAAAACAGTATCAGCAAGATTGGAGAATTTCCTCCATGTAAATATTGCAGTTGTTTCTCCAACCCCACAAAGTTGCTCAGTAGACCAAATTGCTTATTTTCAAGGTTTAATTCTAACCTAACTCCTTTCTATGGCAATTATTTTCCTTATCATAACTCACAGTTACTGTGAAAACATTCTGAAATTGGTTTCTGTGCTGAAAAATAAGTGAAACTGCTCAATTGTTTTGAATAAAAAAACATTTTTGGAGGAAATCTTGCCACCATTTGTAAAAACATTCTAATCCATAAATTTTCCAAATTAACTGAATGAATTCGAAATGGAACTATCCTAAGTGCATTGTGAAGATGCAATATGCTTGTTTTATCTTCTTAAATAGTGAGTTTTACTTTTCAATGTCATTTATATTACTCATTGAAATGAAAGTCAACTGGAGTATAGTTTAAAAAGTCTGTCAAGCATTTGGCCAGTCTTCCATGAAGAATCAGATTTTTCTTCTGAGCAATAAAGGTTATTAATATACAGCTTGGGTGTGCTTATTAGTCAAGGAGTCATGAAAGTTTTAGATTCTCATTAGAAAGATAGTCCACTCCAGAAATATCTGTACCTTGCTTGCCCTTTCTCCTTCACTAACAGAATTGAGATCTTTACCTAGTTAAACAGCATCTAGAACTCAGAGCAGGCTATATGTTTCATCCTGGCCCACTGATATTTATTTCTGAGTTCTTATGCAGTATTCTCTGTTGCTGTGAAAATATTCCTCCAGCATTTTCTGAAACTTTATTTCTTTAACAGTTTGCCTCATCACTATACTTACAGAAACACACACATATGTATACTAAAAAAAATGTTTGATCCATTTCCTTAGAAAACCTGTATCTTCAAAATATATCAATATTAAATACTGCAATGAAACTGTCTTCTTTAATTGAACACTTTTCATTATTCATATATATGGTTTAACATGACATTCTTGAACAGTCATTGCATGTCTTAGTCCAGCACGCTTCTTCAGATGTGGTGAAAATACTTACTACATCCTAAGTTTGCAAACTATTAAAGGGAGTCATCGACTTTTACTTGCAGTTCATTTGATTTCTTGTAAAAGAGTATAAGTTCCAAAAATATTTGTCTTTGTTATTCTAAGAAAAAAAATATTCAAAATGTGACTACTCTTTATTCTTTTTGGTTCTTACCTTGTGACTCCTTGTCCATACAGACGTCTTTCTCCTAAGAAGAGATGCTAGACTGAAAGCTACCTACATGATGGACCTGCAAGCAGTCATGGCTTTTCTCATCTATATCTCATGCCACAGTTCCCCTGGACTCTCAGAATCAAGTGTTGCAGTCATTTGCATGCAGTCCCGTCTTTATTCCAATGGCTTACATCTGTCTAGAGTGCATGTACCTTGAGATCATAATTATGATTAGGTGATCAGGCATTATCGAGAGTGTGGAAATTAATTCTTTTTCACTGTAAGCATTGCTCCTCCTAAGAGCTGATGCCATTGTATCATTCACACCTGAATTGTCTTTCAAGGCACCCTGAATTATTATTTATCATCTTTTTCCCTTGCACTGAGAATATTCTGGCCCTGTATGACACAGCAGTGTCTGTCCCTGTATTGTCAGCAGTGTGTGGTAATGCTGTGTGTTACTTGCTACACAAAGGGATAACACCTCTTGTTTCCTGTCTTTCTTACTGACAGACTACATGCACCTAGTTGGAATAACAACAGTTGGATGAATGGCAGCTTACTTTCCTGGAGAGTAATGAGACAGTCCTTTACCTACCTTGAGGGTCATGAGACAGATTGAAAACACGCTACAAATATCTTCCCTTCCACTGGAAATTTCTGCATCCTCCATCTGTGCAAGTATTGAGTATTTTTAGATCTTCCTGCTGTACTTTCAGCATAAGGAAATAAGTATTCCCATTTCTTAAAATTTTTCCTCCACATTTTTATTTGGTCTGTTTTTGGCCTGTTTCAAATTCCTTCACTTCTACTCCAATTCTTTGTGCTGAATCATTAATATGCAATTGTCATTCCCTTTTATGGAGAAATCAACTGCCCTCTTTAACCTGGATGCACGACACCTGAGTTAAGTCTCTGTCTTTCAATTAAAAATTTAATTTAAAAATTTTAATTTATCTTTAATGGCAGAGTTTTTTCACTGTCCACAAAGTAAATGAGTTCCCAAATCTACTGAAAACATTTTTCTGATTCTTAGTATCAGACAAAAAAACCTTTATATTGTTTCTCTTTCTAAGGGTGAAGTACTTATCTATTAATTTTATTAGTCGTGACCATGTTTCAGATGCAATTGCTGATAGTATTTTCACAAACATGTCAATTCTTATGCGTCAGATACGGTAGAGATTCATGAGAGTCTATTCTGGGTTACTTTGAAGGCCCAATCTTAAGTATTTGTAACATGCACAAGTGTGACCCTCTCCTATGTCTGTGTACCAGCTGACATATGTTCACTAATATATACAAATACATTTTCATCTGGAAGTCCAGAATTCTGTTCTGTTTCTATAATTCTCTGATATCTTTTCCTCTGTGTTTTTAATTACTGCAATATTTGCTTATTAATCAAGAGCTCTTGTTCTGAGTGTCCTCAAACTAGTAACTTCCATTGTATTTCATTAATTTATTTCTAGAAAATAAGTAAAGATGAGGGTTCACGAAAATTTGTAATCTTTGTCAAGACAGCCACTTATCCAAATACTAAAAGCAGACCCAACTGCACACCACCTAGCACTATTCTCTGAAGCATGATCAAGCAAATACATCCCTTTTGTAATTTCTATTCCTTTATCCAATTGTTTTCATTTTAATAAAATCATTAAAGCAGGCTGGATTTGCCAGCAATGGAGAGGAATGGGAAGAAAGAAAACAGTATCTGAAGTCTGTCTGAGGAGCCTAGGGTATCCTAGTGAGCAGAAAGAATTAAGTAGGAGTCAGAAACCATGGCAAGATGTGTATATTTGAGGGGAGGGTGTTTCATAAACATAAAAATTCATGTTTCATAAACATAAAACATTCCTCCCTCTGCTCTGATCTGAGCAGAAGAATTTTACAGCACTCTCCTTAGGCTTTCCCTTCCTTCACATAATACCCTGTGGTGACCCATCCTCTCCTCCCCATGTATTTGTTTCACCTTTCTGCAAGTGTGTTTGTATTTTTTCACACAGACTGGCTTTTCCAATTATTCATTGCTAACTATTGTGACTGCAAATGCTAGGTTTTAAGATGCAGTAAAGTATTATGCATAAGAATATAGATTTCTTTAAAAACAAATTTTGAAAATGGGATAAGAGAATTTTTGAGAAATAAGTGATGACCAAAACACACAAAATAAAATGTCACATTTCTAATTTCTCACTTCTCAGTTGGACAATAACCCTTTTTTCCCTTGGAAGTTGTAGTGTGAAGTCTGAATGCAAACCTAAACATGGTTTTCTTTGCTGTACACTAAATCATGGGAAATGTGAAAGATAGAGCACCAGCAGGAAGATCATTTGTTGGGCAGATTATGTTAGAGGTAAGTCAATTCTAACTGTGTTCTCTATTATTGCAACTAGTGTATAAATAGAGCTGTGTGACCTGAGTGTACATCTGATTTTGTAACTACAGAGTAACAGTACAGACGGAATGTCTGTAAGAAAATTAAATTTATATCTCAGTTGGAAAAGACAAGAAGTAGATCCAGTCTTGTTGCCCTTGCTACAGCTAATGTGATAAAAAAAAAAACCCTGCTGTCTCCTCAGCCAGGAGGCACATTCCTTCAGCAAATTTGCTTGAGAATGTTGAAGAGCACTACAGAAACACTGGTGAGAATGGCAGTTAAGCTTCAATAGAAATAATTGTTTGTTGAAAAAGAATTGTAAATGTATATAGAAGTTGATAAAATTAAAACTCCAAAGCTTTTGGTAGGACACTGGCTTCACCTAGTTAATTGCAGTAACTATGAGTTTCTGAAAGGATCCAGGTTTTTTTCTTCTCCAGCATATAAACATGTATTTGCCCATTCATTAGGTAGAAGTCCAAATTCTGCCTGCTTGAAGTGCAAACCATTATGAATTAAAGACAAATTACTTCCACTGACATAAATGAAAAGTAGGTCAGATCATACCCAAAATTAAGAGTAAAATCCCAGACAACTCTATTCACTATAAAGATTGCAGCTATCATTTCCATTCCTAAAATATATTTATATTTGCTATTCGACTCTTGTTTATTAGATTGCTGAATTTCCTAGAAAAGTGTGTTTTCTACAAGAAATAAACCTTCCGACTACATTCTTTGGGATTAAAAATATTTTTCAGTATAAAATATTCACAAGAAGCCAAACATTTAGGCCATTTTTTTCAAAACTGAAACTTTTGCATTTGGGTCAAGTTACAGTGATGAATGGAAAAATTAGTCCCCTCAGTAGAGTTTCCAGTTTAGGCCACTGAACTGGCCTATTCATTAAAGATTAGCTACATAACTTCTGACAATTCAAATCCAGTTAGATGCTTCAAATCAGGCATGAATTAACCAAGGTGATAAAAATAGGTATTTTTAGCAATTGGACACAGACTCGTGAATTTAAAATCAAGTTTCTGTTTCACAACACCCTAACTTCTTTATTACATTCTCTGTCCCTCCATCTGACTTATTTATGAAAGACAGTATTTATAGAAGCATTGGAAAAAATAAAGAATAGCCTTCTCAGTGTCTCTACTATAATCATGCTAGATTTTAAAATGTGTAATAATGATGGAAAAAATAGTTCTTCAAACATAAATACCAGATTATATGCCACTGCTAAATGAGCAGAGATTCCTGATGGAAAATGAAGTAGTGTTTCTGGAATTAGATTAGATTTGATCTGTATAATGATGAAGATGAATAAAATATTTTAGAATTAACATACTTTAAAGTGCAGACTTTTTTATCTGGTTGGGTTTTTTTCTTTGTAATATATACATGCAAGCTGAGGTAAGTAATTTTTTTATGTACCCATCTGGAACCAAAGCCCTTAATGATTCAAGAACAAAGCAGATTTGATGCACTATTGATTTTCTACCTCAGCAATAGAAAAACAATTGCTCTATGCAAAGATCTGTTTTTCTGGGTTTCTGCCATCAGTCTTTTTAATGTTTATGTAATGTAGCATTTACGTAGAAGAATTTCACACAAGGTTGAAAAGGAAAAAAAAAATATTCCTTCATAGGAACTTTAGGCAAGTCCTCATATTGCAAAATAACTTTTGAAAGGTATTTAATGCATTTTTCAGGAATAAGTATCTGCACTTCTTTGGAGCGCATAAATGCATGCACTCTCACTTCCCGGCTCTCAGACCACATGCTGGTCCAGCCACCTGCAGTGATGCGCTGAGTTTCCTTCCACAGAAGCCTTGAATACTCGGGGTTTGCCTTAAGCTTTCTTGAATCAAACTGTGGTTTGTGTGAGAGGCATCAGTCAGACAGCAGTTTGGGAAATCATTCCCAGTGCCCCTAAGGAAACATAACAAGCTGTATAACGGCAACTCCTGGCTGAAATGCACCTGAGCCCAAAATGAGTTTGTCTCTGTCCTAGGATTTCTTTGCCTGTGATCTGCAGATAGTTTGGAACTCCTCAGAAGTGAACAAATCACAGAAGCAGTTACAGTGTAACCTTCCTGTGATATATTGTGCTATAAGGGCTATTTTACAGCAGCATTCACAAGTCACTAAAAAGTCCAAGACAAAGCAGTAATTTAAGTGTTTATAGGTGCAGACAATAGAACATTTAAGGTAACAATCCCATCAGTTCATAAATCATTAAAGGTGAAACTGCCTCCAGTTCATTACAAAGTTCAAGAGTAATACCCTGTAGAAATTGTATATGATATCTATACCGAAACCTGAAGCATTTATGCATGCTGAAAATAATAACTACCTTTCTTCAAAAGGTCTGTTGCAAAACCCCCTAGAAGATATATTATTGCATTTCACTGTCAGGTCTAATACTGTCTCATTTATTATGGATTGCAAACAGGAATGTGTTCCTTTACGAGGCTGATCAAAATTCAAACTGAACATTTTCTAAAATGAGTGTTTTACGGAAATATTAATAGGATTCAACTGACTGTTTGAGCCCTGGGGTGGTGTGAGAGAATGAAGGCCTGAAAGAGTTAATGTAAACCTGAAACCCTTAATGTCTCAAACACTGGCAGAAAAGAATGTTACCATGCCAACGAGATAAGGTGCAGTTAGAAAAGAATGAGGCAGGATGGCGCTTTTCTGGGACCAACTTCCTTATCTTGAGTAACTATAGCTAAAAACAAGTTTGAGACAGCAGTGCATTTGAGTCGATTTTCAGGAGAGGAACTGAAATCATGAGACACTGCCCAAGTCCCTTCTAAAAACTTTGAGAATAAGAAGATGCACCTACATGACAAGTCTGTAAATAGCACAGCTGAAAAGGGCTGTGGAAGTACGCACCATCCAGAGGAACTGGAACAGGGATGGCTCTGGAAGCCTGATTAGCAGCCTGGATATTTATTCTACTTCTGTTTTCCTATATTTTCTTCTTTCTTTCTTTCTTCCTCTTCTTAAAAGTTTAGTTTGCTTCTGCCAGGGGCAGTTCAAAAACCCCTGTTACTGTATGCTATTCAGGAGGTTAACTGCACAGGCTGTTCAGAAATGTTTAAATTGTTGCTGCCACAGGTTGTTTAATGTATCAAAATGTTTCAACAATTGTGCCATAAATAAAAACTTTAAAATGATTGTTTGATGTTGTTTTGCCTTAATTTAGCTCTGAGTAGGCAATCCAGGACAGGCCTCAAGTTAACAACGTGGTATTTGGTCATAGGCTGGACTTGAAGATCTCAAAGGTCTTTTCCAACCTAGCTGCTTCTGTGATTCTGTGATCACAATTCTGATTCATTCCTTCAGCAGTGGTATCATCTACATGAAGAGTCTTTCCAATTTATAGTCTAAAATTATAATATCACTTTTTCTTACTCTTCTTTTTACACTTTCTCAGACTATGCTTCTGCTATTCATATTTTTCTTTGCCCAGCCTCATCTCTACCTCTGCTCTCCAATCTCCTTTAACTCTGTCTCTTCTCCATACCTACTGTCTGACAATGCAAGACCGTTTGGTAACCTCTTCTTATCCGGATTTCAACAATTTGGTCTATAATCCTTCTCCAGAGGTACTTTATCTACAGTACCAAGCAAAACCAAAATACCAGTACATGTATTCCTATGAAAAAGTATACTTATGAAATTTTCTCCCCTTTAATCTCGTATTTCTTTCAAAGACAATGAATGTCATTGCCAGTCTTTCTGTTTACTTCTATGTGCTCGGGTTTCAACATACATGAGTCCAGTGAATAAAATGTACATCTTATATATTCAGCATGAAGAAACTCATAGTAACAAATAAGATTAGGGAAAGGCAAATTATGCAAAGCAGCATTATTCTATTGATTTCAGTGGAACTACACTGATTTATACATTTTGAAAGTAGCCTGTCCTAGAAATAAATTTAAGTGACTTACATGAAAGATTGATCTCTCACAGAAGAAATTTGCCACCTGTTGTATCCACTTTATGGGCCACGTGGTTTTGAGGAAGAAGTGGTGATCGGTAGAGTAATGTAAGAGCCAGTATACTGAGGAACCAAATAATTGGTTCTTTCAAGCCAATTTTATAATTTCATATTTACCATGCCCCTTGGACAGTTCACAGTAGATTCTGAACAACAGAATTAAATAATAGCAGCTGCTAAGTCTTTCCTCTGTTCCATATTCACATGTTTTCCATTTTGTCTCCTTCCAGTTAATTCTGTTTTACAGAACTGTGAATGTGTCCTAAAAGTGCCTCATTACAAGATCTGGCTCAAAGGACTAAAATAATAATAAATATAACCAGAAAAGGGTTAAATTGATGCTATGACCTGGAGAGAATATTAAAGTTTTTAGCTGTACTCTGGTTTTACCTAGTGTCATTGGCTTCTTTGTAAACCTTATTTGAAGACTGAGTTTCCTATGTATTTTATTCAAAGAATGATCCTCATTTTCTGGATGATGATACTGATAGATTGTATTCACTGTCAAGAAAACATAGCTTTGGAAAGCACAGAAACAGTCAAATAACAAAAGAAGTGTGAAGTATGTTCATTCGACTTGTGCCAGAGACTGACTGAAAAGACAAAATGTTACTGCTAAGTGTTCATTCTTTCTAATTTAATAAAAAAGTAAAGAATATTTTGTTATTTTTAAACTGTTATGCTTCAGTCAGATTCCAAGAGTAAACAATTCTCATTTCTCACCTAAAAGAAGTTGAGTAAGATTATGTCAAGAAGAGCAAAAACAGTGAATGACCCATAAGCATTGTCTGTCAAAGTCTGCAGTTCACAGTTTAGGTGTTATCAGAAGTTACTGATAGGTTTCTTAGTATGAAACAAACTGACTTCTTTTTTTCCTGTATTTTTGAGACATGTCAATTTTGTAGAGTTCTCCAAGGTTTCAGCAATGTTTTGGCAAGACTGTGCTGGTTTATGTCTTTATAAGTGAAGCCACCGTAAACCAAAAGAATCAGCTGAAATGTCCTTGAGCCTTAAAGTACTAACAGAAAGTTATCTACAGATCAACTATAACGAATCTGTATTTGATGCATAGTAATTTGTTGGATCAAGCAATGACATCCAACAGTAAAATAAGCAAGAACTGCACCTATTAAGCATAAGGTAATCAGGAAACACTCTCAGCTGAGTGTGAGCAATAAAGAAATAGAAATATATTTATGCAGTATAAACTAACATAAACTTTCAAAATCCTGCATGCACATTTTCTCCCATCCTCTTCTGTTTTTCTTTCATTTCAGAATAGAAGCAAGTAAGAAAATTTGGTTCATGCATGTTCCCTTTCTCAATAGGGAGCAACAGCCATAAAGAAAATACTCAAAGGTAACTATTTGATCACCTTCTGTGCTGAAGTTTAGGGTTTAAAAAATTTAGTTAGTTTTTTTAATTCATTGTCAAATCCAAAACAAATATAGAAAATACAGAACTCATTACAGAACACCTCAAGCATGAAAAAAGATGTCTAGTATATTTGTGCAATTCTAACAGATTTACACAAAGTGATTAGTCATCAGAATATCTGATGCTACATCTTCACAAAACCATTCTAAGTTTGAAATTTTCCTATTGCTGAGTTTTTTGTGAGTCAGTCAGGTTTGTTTGCTTGTGACTATACACTGCCTTGAAATGCATATGACAGATACATATTTGTCATAGCAGAAAAGCCATACATTGATCTCTGGTAAAAATCTGACTCAAAACTTTTAATGCAAATTTGTGCAGTCTGAACAGCTTTGTTTGTTTGGTGTTATGAAGTCAAACCTGCATGCCTGCATTTTTTAGCAGCCATTAATTGCTGTCTCACACTGTTCTCTCTGCCTTCCACTTCATTAATCACAGGACAGTGGTAGGCCAGGGGCTGTGTGATGGGAGCATCTAAACTATAAGGAGTAAAATTTCTGCTTCTGCTCAAAATTATGCAGAAAGCTGCCCTTCCAACATTCTTTTTTTTTTTATAAAAAATGTTATTTTAAAGCCTCTTGTGGAAACAGAGCTTTCTCAAAGTCATAGTGAAAGGTACTATAGTATGTCTAATATCTACCCACCTTGGCTGTGGATAACCCATGCTGGGACAGAAATATCCCTAAATGACTGGGTCCTGGGCTGGGGGGGCTCCAGTATAAAGCACAGCAAAAACAATGGGAGCTGAACCTGGGGAAATAGGGATGAAAGAGGCTTTCTAAATATTTATTGAACATATTTTGTCTTTTTTATATTTTAATCAATAAAGAAACATTGCATTAATTGTCAGTAAATTAAATTAAGTAAACTTACTCGTGTTAAAGACATTTTGCCCAAAGAAATATGTTAATAATTTTTCCTGGTGTTTTAGCATATATTGTGGCCATAGATGTTTTGATTTAAATTATCCAACATAGTTTCTCTCTCAGTAATTTGAGAGTTTATTTTGCTCACCATGTGGCTATAACTAGAACCATAATCTATTGCATCTGAAGTGAGGAGCAAGGTGTGAAGGACAAATGATAACAGAATAATTCATTTTCCATCTCTGCTTTCCCTGCAGGAATGTTTTGCATAATGAGAACAACATTCTAAACTAAAATGGTTGCTTTTTGCAGATCAAGATTCTTATCTTATTCAGGAGATTTTCTAAATATATTCAATTTTTTAAAATGCTATAAATTTTTAATTTATGTTCATTTTCATTTGATGCTAAATTTTTAGTAGAAATTGAATTCCTTGAGTCAGAAAAGGGGAAAAAATGCTGAGTTCCTGCTTTCCTTGGTCAAACTTCCAATTAAACATTCTGTGCAAAGTGTGTAAAAAAGCATTGGATTTGCAGCACTTAATTACTTTAGCCAGTTGCCATCTGTTCTTTGAATTCTGACCTTTCTTTCCAAGTTGTGGCTACATGGAGTGTCTGCAGTCAAGCCAATTAGATCTTGGATGTTTCACGCTGACATTACAAGAGATTTAATGTCCACCTGCAGGACCCTGGTTGATAAATTTAATAGTGATGACACAGTGGCCTTCTGCAACCTTCATCCAGCAACAAAATAATAGTTTATTACACTTGGCATTCTTCGTTTAAAATGTGGCACAACGAGCAGTGGCAAAATCACATTTTGATTTGTTTCTTCAGCCCATGACATTAATCATATACTGTCAAAATCTTTTCATGCTAGTTTCTCACAAAGATGATGCAGGTTAACTCGAAAAAGCAACCCCATAAAACTACCCTTTTTTGGCTTAAGAGGAATAGTCACAGACTGAAATAGCTTTAAGCCACCTATTCTCCCATAAAATTCTCAGACTGTCAAGGTTGAACTTTGTAGGAAGTCTGCCACTCTGATATAGTCTGTCATCTGCTTATGAAAATGAGGGACTGCCTAAAGAGTTCCCACACTCACAAGCAGGAATACATATCAGGACTACATATGAAATACCAACGTATTTCTTATATTAGGTGTATTAACAGATGATTGTCCATCAACATACAATAGTAATACAATAATATTTCGATATTGTTTACTAGTAAATGGTACCAAAGACATTCAAGTCTATCTCAGCATTTTATGGGGACCAACCACTTCTGTTAACCTCAAAAATTTCATAATTTGTGAATGTAATGTTATCATTGACAAGTACATTTCT
Organism: Acridotheres tristis; assembly: GCA_037013685.1. Lineage (NCBI taxonomy): Eukaryota > Metazoa > Chordata > Aves > Passeriformes > Sturnidae > Acridotheres > Acridotheres tristis. Next base: position 94,718,082 of record CM072886.1, on the reverse strand, counting down.
ATAGGATTTATTACATAAAAGTTTCTTTACAAAGAAACTTCTGGAAAAATATGCAGCTTCAGTACCTGTCTGAAAACGTAAGAAGAAAGAAAAGCTCTTCCTTGAGGAACATTTTGAAGCTGATTATAAGCACAAAGATGAGCTATGAAGCCTATCAATGTCAGTGAGTCAGCCCTTGCACTGATTTTATTGGTATTTGAATCAGGTCCTAAGTGTGAGATTTTGATAACCCATTAGAGTGCCCGTATTTTAAAACTGAACTTCCTGTCTTGAACTTTGAGACAGAAAATAAATGCTACATGAAGAAGCACAAATCCCTATCATTGTATGAGAACACACTACTTCAGTTCTTCCTGTGCTTACAGTGCTGAGCCAGATGGCAGTGCATGTAAAGCACTGTGTTGCAGCTTCAGAAGCAATTTTGCAGAGTTTCAAGGAGTCTAATCTCTTAATAGAACTGCAGATTATCTGTGTGCTCTTAATAGGAATCTTTTGTTCCTCTCTCTGCTTCCTTGACGCTGAAAAGTGCAATAAAACTAACTGCATTTCCACTGAACAGAATTCACTCTATTTCAGTGCTAGGTGGTGACGAAAATTTTAATGAGCCACTTTGCTCATTATGTTGATTTGGCAGCATCAAACAGAAAACTCATACATCACAGAAAAAAGTCTGGCAGTTATGTCATCTTGCTGAATTTATACCGCTAAGTTGAACATTTTCAGAACGCCGAATAAAGAACTAGGTGTTCTTTCATCTTAAAAATTGAGATGAAATACTGAAGTTCTTCTGTAAAGATTCTGAAATGCTTCAACCATTTCACAATAACATCTGAATAAAGAGAAAACTAAACTGAGTTAAACAGCATAAAATGTCTTTCTGAAAAGTAAACACATTACTTCAAAGTGTCAGACAGAAATTAACTGTATTTTTAAACTGATCTGTGATGCATATATATAAATATTAAATTTTTTATTTGAAATAATTAGTCACAATAATGCATTTCTTTTCAATGAAGATTAAAAATCACATTAGAAAATATGTCATTCTTTAATTTACTAAAGCATAACTGCCACCTCTGTGATCCTTCTTCATTACCATTTAACATGTCTGTAGCGAGACAATCTGGAGACCAGGCATGATGTCGTTTTGATGCTTTCAACCATTACTTTCCACACACTTCTTTTTCAATTAAATTTGGGCAAAGAAGGAGTCGTATTCTCCATGTGTTCTGACTTTTTTTGTCCCTTGTGACAATTAATACTTAAAATTAGTTTGATATTTTTATTCTATGAACATAAATATCATATATGTGTGCAAACACGCTGTCATACATGCTCAGTATCAGTCTTATTCAGACGTTCTACTGTCCAGAATACAGCAGACAATATTTAAGCAAACAGCAACCAGAAGTACTTTTTTTTTTTTTTGTGACCCCTACATATACTTATTTTATGTCCTTATTCTCACCTGGCTGGCATTTTAAGACTTCTTCAAAGAGCAGACTTTCTAACAGCATAGTTGGTATGGGCTGCCCACATGGTCTAGTCCAGCTCTTTACCTGCCACTTTTGGGCTGCAGTCATCTCTTCCCTGATGGGAGGCTGAGACCATCTCTAACCTTTCCTTTTCTCTGAATTTCTCTATCCATGTATTCAAGCACAGATTTTTTCCTATTCCTATTTGTTTTCTTTTGTTTTTATTGTTTCAAATTACTTAAGCCCCCCAAAACAAAACAAACAAACAAACAAATAACAACAAAAAAACCTCCACCAAAAACCAAAACAACCCTCCCTCCCCAAAAAAACCCCCAAACACAAAACATATTTATAACTTAATTTTTAAGAGAAGAAGATGAAAACCTAACTACCTAACAACATCTCTGTCAATTCAATAGATCAGCCCACAACAGAAGAGAGAAAATGTGCTGCATGGAAACAGTTACCCCTTGCTGTTTATTCCTTATGCCACCACATGTTCTGCTCTGTCACTCATGCCATCACTTGTTAGTCTGCTATGGTACTGGCATTAGTGTGATGCAATCATCAGAGCTGACCAGGTACCCAAACTTCTGATGTCTGTTTTTCCAGACTGTGCCAGCTTGTTTTTGTCTGTTCACTTGCCATTTTTGGAAGGAATTATTCAAGTTCAGTTAGAAGACTACAAAGAAGCATTTGACTTCCAAGGATAAGGCCAGATTCGTGCCATATTTATAAATTTTTTATTACTGTGCTCTTGAATTCACAGTAATACTATGAAGTGAATTGCCTCTAAGCAATTATGGATCCATCAAAACTAATGTTCGTGCTATTTTTATCTTTTACAAACAAGAAATAAGTACCAGGGAGCATGTAGAGCAGACCATTTTTAGGAATAGATTACTACCTCATTAGAAAGCAGTTTGCATTGTAGAGTATCAGAACATTCTTGCTCTTCATTCAGATTAGGCAATCACGGAGTTAATTGCTTGCTGGCTAAATGAGCCTTCATTAGTTCTGAAGTCAGCTCATCAGTTACAGTAGGGATGACAGTGGAAATCACTGAAGGAAAAAAATACATCATCTTTTAAAAAAATTAAAGCGTCAAAACCCAATCTGTATTCTAGCAGCAACTATGCAGCTCATGTCAATAAATGATGATATACTGAGCTACACTGGTAATAGTCATAATACCTAAGGAGATACTGAGAAAAAAGCAAGAGGCCACTGTTCCAAGAAATAATGTCAAAGAATAAGAAAAAAAACTTTGTTGACATTATAAATTACATATTTTGACAGAAAGTGGTTTGATAAAAATAAAGGAGATAGAGTTCATGTTGCTGCATTAAAGAGCTTACAGAATGTTATGGTCAGTGAAGACCAGGAATTATTGATTATATGTACAACAACTGAATCATTAGTAAAATTCCAAAGGTGTCTCTCAGTCTCAGTCCTAAAACCAGAAGTCAACATGGGCATATCTAGCCTATTCCTGTAAGTCATCCATCATTGTTATAGCCACCCAGAGAAGAGCCTGAGTGCTACCCACAGTCACAGCTGAGCTGTGGATTTAAGGCTTGTATACTTTATACACAGTACATAAATGTTATCAGCGGCTCCTGGGATTTAAGAAGAAACTGAGCACTCTGCAGGAAAAAAGCCCTAAATAATAATTCATATTCTTTTTAGTAGAACCTGAAGCAGAAAGCTAATTCACATTTGTTCATTGATTTCATTACAAGGCACAAAAAGAAGCCAGTCAAAAATAGCAGAAATATTTCATTTCACAGCTTTTTGGTTTAACCAGCAAATTAGACAAGAATAGCAAAGCAAATTTCCTTATTTTTAATGTCTGTGATCCTTTCAAATTTTTGAAGAAATTAATTTTACTTCCTTGAAGTAAAGATTATTTTTGTCCTTGTGAAAGCAGTTAATGTTGCCAATTATTTCTTTTCAGGCATGCCTGAAACATTTTAATGGGAAAAATTCATTCTGGTGACATTTTAAAGAAGTGGATTCATGCATTCTTAGTATAAAACTATTCTTTAGTTAGATTAAAGATGCTGGAAAGTTGTTAATATTGCAAGATTAACCTTTACTACAATTTAAGGCATTAAAGCTAACTATTTAAGAGAACAGATTAAGCAGATAAATTTTATTCCCTTAAAATTTTCAAATTATCCACCCAGCAATAAATTATACGAAGCATTTCTTGAAACAATGGAAATAATTTGTAGAGATCAAGATTTTTATATAAAATGACTTAATATACTTTTTAAAATTTAATTAATTTGGGGTATAAAGTAAGAGTCAGGGGATAATTTTTTTCAACTCAAAAACTAGAATGGAATTAATCTGAAGTTTTGGGTTGTTTTTTTTTCCATTTAGGTGGATGACAACAGTGTTCTCTCACGGAATTTGATTGTGATAAATTGACATTTTCTGAGAAAAGTAATCTGACAAATTTTTCCTCACAAACTCAAAAGCTGATGTTTAACCGAGTATTGGCAAAAAGTTTGCTCTTCATGATCATGAATTGCATCGATTGAGGACAATCAATTCCCAGCAATGAAAAACTAGAGCAGCAATATTATTCCATTTGGTCTCAGAAAACTGGAGTAAACTCTCCTAATCTTTACCTTTACAAAGTCTTCTTTGTTCTTAGACACTGATCAAAGTAGGTAACAGAATCAAAGTTGCCTCCAGAGTGAAAAAATTTTCTAGAATTTGTACAATGCTGAGAGAAAAAAAAAGATGTTTTTTACAACAGAATTGGGAAAAAAATTCTATGCTTGGTTAATATAATATGAACTATCTTACAACAGGAAAGTGTTTGTATAGGTTTTCTGGTAACCAGGGTATGAGCTAACAACCTAAGTCATCACAAAGAACATACAATGATAAGAAATTTAATCGCCCATAGCTGATTAACACTATTCCAGCTTGAAATGTCTGGAACAATCTGTAAACTATCTGAAGCATCCTCAAAAGCTTCAATGATTGAGCAGCATGAATTTCATATTAATACTTCTGTTTCTAAATTACGAATTGATTTAACTGTGAACCAAACTTTACCTGAGAATTAAACATTCCAAACACCAAATTCTAAATTATTCAGGTCTTTTCCATGTAACGATAATCACAGAATCACAGAATGGTATGAGCTGAAAGAAACCTTAAAGATCATCTAGCTCTAAGGCCCTGCCACTGGCAGGGACACCTTCCACTAGACCAGGTTGCTCATTTAACATAAAGCATAGAAGAATCTATTCTAGACTTCCTAAAAAAAGGTTGTAGTGAGATGGGGGCTGGTTTCTTCTGGCACGTCTCTCGTGAAAGGATGAGAGGAGATGGCTCTAATTTGCTTAAGGGGAGGCTCAGGTTAGATATTAGAGTTATTTTTTTGGCTGAAAGACTGGTTAGGCATTGGAATAAGTTGGCCAGCATGGTGGTGGAGTGACTATGAGGAGTGGCTGAAGGAGCCGAGATTGTTTAGCCTGGAGAAAAGGAAGCTCAGGGGTGACCTTATCACTCTCCACAACTGCCTGAAAGGAGGCTCTGGCCAGGTGGGTTTCAGCCTCTTCTCCCAGGCAACCAGCAGAAGGATGAAAGGACATGGACTTAAGCTATGGGGAGCTTAAGGGGAGGTTCATGTTGGACATTAGGAGGAATTTCTTCACAGAAAGGGTGCTCAGATATTGGAATGGACTGCCCAGAGAGGTGGTGGAGCCACTGTCCCTGGGGGTGTTCAAGAAAAGACTGGAAGTGACACTCAGTGCCATGGTCTAGTTCTTCTGGTGCTGTACTGTCAAAGGTTGGACATTATGACCTCGGAGGCCTTTTCCAGCCTAATTGTTTCTGTCTGCAACCCTAAGCAAACAGCAGTTTGGGCCTAATTTCTATTGCATATTTCAGAGATGAAATTTTATTATCAGAACTTCTTACTTAAATGATTGCTCCACAGACACTCAGGAAAACTTCAGAGAATCTTGCTGAAACACAGAATTGTTAAGTTTGCTAATTTGTTTAATCACGGATCTGTAGAAAAATTCAGGTTGAAAGAGACCTCTGAGACCCTCTAGCCCAGAACATGACCAATTTGGACGTTGGATACAGTTAGAAATATCAGGTTGTTCAGCCCCTCCAGCAACAGAATTTTTAGCCTCTCCAAGGAGATAACAAAACTGTCATGATATTTTCCTGACACTGTCAGTCAGCTTCTTCTCTAGCTCCAGCAAGTCCACTTGGTGAGGCTCCTTAAGTTTTAAGGATTTGGATGGTGCTTCAGAAGCATTTATTTCAAGAATGGACATATTTGTGAAAATTCTTTAGTGTCAAGTTCACATACAGGCCCTTGTCCACAGCCTGGCTGTGAATGTGGAATTTTCAAACTTTGTCAGTGGTTAACTAAAATAAGTGGCACCTTGCCAGCTCTGAATGAGAGCAGAGCTGTCTCATGTTTATCTGTAAAACTGACTTTATAGAATGGCTATCCCTAGTATGGTATATGTTATTTGCCTAAGGAGCCTGAAAGAACCATCTGGTCGGTTTTGATCCTCATAGTTATTGTGATGAGAAACTCATTCAGGCAATTCTTCCACAGCTGCAAAAAAAGTGGTGAGACAGGCTGTATTTGTGAGAGGGGAAAAAAAAAAGTCAAATGCTGCTAAATATGTTTCAGGATAATAGCATCAATAGCACATCTGATGAGTATTTAGAATAAGCAAGTGCTGAATGCCTTATCAGTGATAACAGAGACAAAGGTTATCGCCATGTGCCACACATCAAACATTGATCCCATTGCAATTAATTTAAGTGAAAAATTGTCTCCATCAGCAAATGCTTTTGCACAACATCAAAGCCTGTTTCTTTGTTGTTCCTTTTCTTTTTATTCGGAAGCTTCGATCTGTCCAACTAAGTTAGAAATCTCTGTTTCTTTTACTTTATTAGTTTCCCATGCTTTGTAATTAACCTCCCAACCTTGGATCCCAAACGGTGAAGAAATTTTCATTGATGTTTTGATAAATGAAGTTTTCTTCACCTTCTGGGATTATTTTTATAGGAATGTAAGTATTGTAATATACGTATATCCAAATCACCTTCAGCCAGTTTTGAACAGGTTAAGAGACCTTCTACTGATTCTACTTTTTACTATTAAAAAATCACTCAAAGCCCATTTTAATGAATGTTCATACTCACTGGAATTTTGATTCTGTGTTGATGTTGCTATCAGAAGGTACTAGTAACAAGGTGAGCTTCGAACAGACAAGAACCTTTTGAAACATGATGGCAACTTAGATAACACACACTGATAGAGTCAGCGTGTCTTTGCAAAGACACTGAAGAAAATAAACTATTATAATGGGAGAGAAGCAAAATTTTGTCAGAAGCTTCTTGAACACAAATAGAAACAACGGGTCACCTTAGTCATTTGTTAAAAATACCAAGTACAAAATGTGCAAAATAGAAACAGCAATTAGAGCACAGGGTAACTGCATTGTGCTCAAAAAAGATCTGGGGCAAACTGTTTGAGAAACAATTATGGGCATAATAAATCAGTTTTAGAGGTCACCAGAGGCTCTGAACAGTGTGAACACAAAGCAAGAATTTCATACACACTTTTCGTTTTACTCTGCCCAAGTCACATCGTGGAACTGATTAATTGGTTGTGGTCAATGCCAAAGGATTGACTACAGAAAGGCTAAGGCAAAAATTAGAGTAAGCAACTTTGCTGAGCAGAGCACAACCAGAAAGTCCAGGTTTTTTTCCAGCTGACTGTGTTATTATCTTTATCTTCTTTTTAAATTATGGCAAAAGAATTACTATTATAAATGAAAGTCTGGCAGACTTTTCAAAAGGACAACACAAAAAAATATGACTAGAGGACCAACAGTAGAATTATTATAAGCCATTTTCAAATTATAGATATCATATATAAAAATACAGCATTTTTATAACTATTCTGATCAGTTTCATGTTTAATTTGCAAAAAAGTTGCTTTCTTTACAGAAAAAATATTGAATTTATTTTTCTGTCTCTAACTATTCAATACCTAATATACACATTATCTTTTTAATACATTACATCTTTTCATGCACTTTGAATTAAGATTAATTATATTATAGTGTTGTGAACTAATACTCTATTTTTATAGCATTCACTGTAATAAGGAATGTTTCATTTAAGTTTACTTGACTTTGCCTTAGTTTGTAAGAAAACATGCAGAACCAGTGAGGTTTTAATCCAAGAGGATTAATAATCTTAACTACAATTTATGAAGTTGACACACCATAATCCAAAGCTATAAAATTACAGTTTGGCATATAAATGGATCCATAAGAAATTTTAGCATGATGATGTGATTGTTGGCTGACAAGGACGCATGTATATGGCTGAAAGAGGTATCCTGCTGAAAAGCAACTCAGCTTGCTTTTGGAGAGACATGTCAAAGCCTTTGGATAACCAAAGCACTCCACATTGAGAGCAGTACAGTTCTTGTGGGAGAATTTCTAGCTGATTATCTGAAGAATTATAATTTCCATAGAGAAGAAATGCTTCTTATGGTTTGCAATACTGTGGCTCTTGCATTCACAGCAGATACAGGAAGAGGATCAGGCTAAATAGAGACCAAGGAAAGAGGTGAACAAGGCAAATGGGACGAGTGACTAAAATACCTTACCCAGGCAGATACCCTAATCACCTAGACAAAAAAAAAAGATAACTGGTGTTTTCTCTGCTCTTGCATAATTCTGTGAACTTAGAAAACCATACCACTGTGCACTTTTGTCCCCTTGTCTAATTTTCCCCTAGTTTCAGAAGTCCTACACAAGGAACAAGTTTCAGAAGTCCTGCATAAGTAGAAGAGGTTATATATACTCGCCTGGTGACTTTATACCTTTCACTAGTGCTCTGCCTGCTACAGAAATATGACCAGATCATTCACTACCTATATGGGCACTTAGAACAAAAGTCACCCATTTCTAGTCTTGCTTGCTAGTCTAGCCCATAGGAACTTGAAACAGTGTCTGCTGTTTAGTTAAACCACCTCTTTCCAAATTTATAAATCACAAATAAAAGCCAGTTCTGAAAGATTTACAGTAAGATTTACAAGGCAAACCTAAATAACAGAGCAATAGTTATCCAGATTTATATCAGAGCCTACAAATTGTAGAGCTACTAAAATCCTTCCAGTTCCTGTCATCCAAGTTATATGCTTTGCATGAAATTAAAGCATCCAACTCATTTTCATAATGGCCCACAGCTTTTCCCTACCTCAAGCTTATATATCTTTAGAAGGCAAAATAGTTGTACACCTCTACCAAAGCAGTAAAACATTTATTTATTACCAGATGTGAGAGGAAGGTCTTCTGCCTTTAAAAGCAGCTGCATTGGATTAATAATAGCAACATACTGTAATTTTAAAATGATACAAAAAACCTAAGTAAATCATCTGATGTTGCTTTTTGCATCATTTCCATGGAGATGCAGCAATTGGATTTATTTGGAACAATATTAATTCACATAGGAAGAGAGCTAGGAGGAAATATGTATTTTAAATATTGGATATGAAAAAAAGAAAGGCATTTAAGGGTCTAGTATGCTCATGGAGGTTTCCTTTCTTAATGGAAAATATTCTCCAGTCATATCATCAATGAGCTATGTCAATAGAGCTGAGTAAAGCATCCTTAAATTATATTCCTGGGTTTAGACACACTGCAATGTTATGTAGGGCTAGCTTGAAAGTCCAGTGTAATGTAATGTTGGCCAACAGAACACAAAAGAGCAATATTTAGAGTGAATTGAATCTAAGCCCATAAGCACCAGTGGCTGGTGGCTCTTTCTGGTTTACAAAAATAAAAAATATTTAATATTTCCAATTATGAAATAATTGACAAATATAGAATATGTCTGTAATATTCTCAGGTATCATGTAATATATAACATGACCACCCAACTTAGAATTAGTTTCTCAGCGCATTTTCTTTAAACCATTTTTTAACTGATTGGGAAAAGATTTTTGTCCTTTTTAGTGTGACGGTATCGTGCCATCCAGAGGCCAGCTGAGCTCATTACAATGTTTGGTTCCTAGGGCTATACAAAAGACAGCCATCTTCTGGTCATCATCAGGTTTGGGCCCTACTTCAGCATTGCAAAATATATTTTTTGCTATAAGAAGACCTGACTTTGGACTGAAATAACATTTATGTCTTACATTACTGTCAACATCTTCAGAGTTTTCTATATGCAGCACTATTGAGTTGGTGGCAAACAGGAAGCTTGAGAGGAAGGACTAATGTGAAGAGTATATTAGCAAAATAAAAGTTAAGCATTAGATAACTAATAAATTAAAGCATTTAGCTTCCAAAAATTCCCAGTTCCTTCACTTTTGTTCTGTCCTGAAAATCACAGTCACTGAATCTCATAAAGTGGGAGCACAATGTCCTCTCAGTTTTCAGTGCCAATAGCCGAAAGTTTATGTTTATATTTGAAAATCCTTAAGAGTTCATTCTCAAACAAAATTCTGCTCACTTACTGAATATTTAATGGTAAAACCAGTACAAAACAAACACACAAAACCTTTAATGCCAGACTATTTATCTTTGGATCTAATATCAAGACAAAGTAAAGCATATAATTCTGATAAGTTATTTTCCAGCCTACATTATATATTCAGTATAATTAGATCAGAATATTTTCCTCTTCTATAAAAAATTATTAAATTATTATTAGTTAATAAAAGCTTTCTTCTATGTACACAGATCAATTATACTTTTAAAATTTTGTTTAGAACAGCTTTTTTCCATTTTTTCCTCCAAAAAGGTATGTTAACAAGGTTTATGTTGCTTTATACTGTGACAAAATCATTGCTTGTGCATTATATAATTATTTTTTATATGAAAATATTAAAAAAAGCTTTAAGACAAGGGCACATTAAAATAATAAATTCTCATTTCAAAGACTAGAGAAAGGAACTCAGGAACTGAAAATAATCAATAATTAAATGAGAAAAGGAAAATAAAATTAATTCAACATTTTACTTCTCAGAGTGACAACATTAGATTTGATTGACTTCGTTGATGAACCATAACAAAGATTAAAAACCTGATCTCTGTGACAAATTAGTTGTTTTTCCAAAACTGGAAAAGTTATCCCCAAAGATTTTTTTTAAGATATGAGAGTAATTACAGGTAAAACTATGACCATGCACCAGTCAACTTCTACTCACAGATTTCCTGGCAATCATCAGATCAATTCTTTAAGTATGGATGAGGAAGTAGGCAATGAGTAGCAGTAAAAGCATAGAATAATGTGGCAGGGACAGACTCAGCTGGCAGCAGTGAGCACTGCTGTAGGAGTTAAGGGAGTGGGTGAGTACGAGGAGGACTATCAAGGAGTGAGAGAGAGACAGAGACACTTCTGAAACCACACCCTGCCTTCCCTGGGACGGGCCCCAGAGGCAGACAGGATGCAGGATATGGAAGATTCCCTGTTGTCCCACTGCCTGACTGAACACAGCGAGTGACTGAAGGGATAGGGAGCAACGGTGACAAGTTCCTTCCCATCATGGGGGCAATGGTGACAAGTTCCTTCCTGCCATAGCATGAGTAGCTCTCCAGTGACCACTCAGGTGCCCTCATGTTGTAGGCATGTGGCTCTGCAAGTGGGACCAAAACACTGATGGTTTAGCATGGAGGTGTCACTGGGATTAAGTTGGCCTACACATTGTGTCAAAACTGCTCCCATAAAGAAAATTAAATGAGTCACTCTCATAAGAAACTTCCTTGAAAGGAGAAGAGAAGAGAAAAGAGAAGAGAAGAGAAGAGAAGAGAAGAGAAGAGAAGAGAAGAGAAGAGAAGAGAAGAGAAGAGAAGAGAAGAGAAGAGAAGAGAAGAGAAGAGAAAACCCCAATATGCAGCCTGAACCCACTGAGGGAAATCTGCCTGCTCTTTGTGCCCCACATTAAAATACACCCTCAGTTGGTTTGCAGATGACACCAAGCTGGGTAGGAGTCTTGATTGCTGGAGGGCAGGAATGGTCTGCAGAGAGATCTGGACATGCTGGATTGATGGGCCAAGGCCAATCATAGGAGCACAAGAAGTGCTGGGTTCTGCACATGGGTCACAACAACCCCATGCAGCACTACAGGCTGGGGGCAGAATGTCTGGAAAATGGCCTGGCAGAGAAGGACCTGGGGGTGCCAGTTGACAGCCAGCTGAACAGGAGCCAGCAGTGTGTCCAGGTAGCCAAGAAGGCCAATGGCATCCTGGCTTGCATCAGAAACTGGGTGGCCAGCAGGACTGGGGAAGTGATCAGCCTTTTTAGTTTTGGACTCCTGACTACAAGAAAGACATTGAGGTGCTGAATTTTGTCCAGAAAAGAGCAACAAAGGTTGTGAAAAGTCTGGAGCACAAATTTTATGAGAAGTGGTTGAAGATGCTGTTTAGTGAGGAGAAAAGGAAGGCTGGAAGAGACCTTATCACTCTCTACAATTACCTGAAAGGGGGCTGTAGAGAGGTCTCTTCTTCCAGGTAACAAGAGACAGGACAGGAGAGAATGGCCTGAAGTTTCAGCAGGAGAGGTTTAGGTTGGATATTAAGAAAAATATTGGAAAGAGAGCGTTGTCAAGCACTGAAACTAGCTGTCCAGTGAAACAGTAGAGTCAGCATCCCTGGAGGTATTTAAAAGATGTGTAGGCCCAGTGCTTAGGAACATGATTTAGTGGTGGACGTGACAGTGTTGGGTTAATGGTTGGAATCAATGATCTTGTAGGTATTTTCCAACTTTATTCCTTGATCGTCATGGACTCCAGAAATGGGTACAGAGTACTGATGGCACAAATCATGTCCAAATCTTGTGTGTGCAGTTCATGACCATTAAGTTGCTTAAGCCTTCCTGTTTTTCACTTAAGAGATTCAATGTAGAAAGGTAAGGTTTTTTCCTCAAGGGTTCATAAGAAACAACGTGTTTTGGAAACAAATTTTGGAGTCTTCTTCGTATTTGCTGTTTGGATTCATTTGTTGAAAGTATCAGGCCAAAGTCTCAAGAGACTTCACTATCCCAGCTCTCTTCAGATCCTCTGTTCCTCTTCTCCAGAAAGTTGTAATGAAAAGGTAGCTTTGAGATTAATATGGTTGTTTCTGGTGAAATAATATAAAGATCAAATGTTTACTAACATTTGTCACATAGCATGTGGTTATCTTATGCTACATGGAGCAAGGGCTTATATTATTTACTCCTCCTTGAACAAATCCTGAAATCATAAGCAATTAAAGAACTTATAATTTACAAGAATTTACAATTTATTTTCTTTACAATATTTGAAATTCACCACCCTCTAGTATAGCAAGTTTTAAGCAATGAGGTCAAAGGAGCTTTGATCTCTGACTTACATTAAAATTTTCAAATTAGAAATTTTTTAAATGTTAATTTGAAGCGAGAAAATATTTCATGTGGTTTGGATAGGTAGCACTAATCTTGTTAGAAAAATCCATGGAGACTGTTACATGATCTGTTATGCTCTAACAAATTCATGAGCAAACAGAAGTAAAAAATTTGAAATTAATAGATTATCATTATTGCAAACTATGTTTAGTCACTGTATTTTTTCCTCTATGTTATTCTATGAACTGAAAGACTGTAAAATGAATATACCGCTAAATTTAGCATAAATTATAACTTCATTAAACTGGTCTTCTGTAACTAAGACAAAATTAGAATCCAAAATCTGTTATGATAGATTTATAACAACAGCGATGATCAATCTCAATCAATCATGATACATTGCAATTTAAGCACTAGGTAAATACTGGAGCTGTTTTTGTAAAAGTATGGAAAACCTTTATCCCAGTCATCAAATAGGAAAATTCATATTATAAAATTTCATTGTCCTCTTCTCTTTGAATACCATCAGTGGTTTTATTGAAGTTCATTAGTATTCTGACTGTCCCTTGCTGTATTCTTGTCAACTTGCCTGTGTTAGAAAGTGAAAGCTAATATTTTAAAACAAAAAAAAGTTCATTTTCTAAAGGATCTTTATTGCCTCTAAGTGTCCATGGGGAAAACAAATCCAAAGAAATATTGTTCTGATATTATTTTAATAAAAAAGTGGGATTTCCATTTGTAAATATTTTACAATATTTATAATAAATTTTAGAAGGGCAGCAATCTCTGAGTTATTGTGGTTATTAAATTCAAATCATGCTTACTTAGCACTCCTTCTGCAGTCTTGCTTCTGTAAAGGTTTATTCACCCACTTAATTGCATACAACCCAAGTAATCATCAATGCGAGTAATCAATACAAAAGTAGGTTTTGATGGAATTATACATTATACCATAACATGTAAGGTTATGATTCTGGTCATCCACTAGAAAGTTAGAATATAAATGTACCAATGAACAGTAGAACAAAAGCACTCTGGACTTCAAATGAGCATATCTATAAATTTACTATTTACAATTTCATCCCAAATTTGAATTCTCAGGCTGGTCAAATAGCCAAATTCAGAACCTTCTGTATCTGAATAAGAAGAAGGCATAGGAAAATTTGGGGCTGAGACAAAAATATAAACAGGAAGACTTTTTAGGCATGTACTACAGCTATCCCTGAAAATTATTATGGATAATAGGGCAAACCATGTGGTGTGCAACATGCAGTACAAAAATTGAATTTGGATGCATTCTACATCAGTTTGTACTTCTTATACAGTGCAAATGATGCATCATTCTTCATTTTTTAATGGCCAGTGTTTAGGGTGGGGGGATGTTCTTTATTCCTAATTGTACTGTTGATTACTTTAAGCAATATTAAGGAAACTGGAATTTGCTTTTTATGTGAGAGCTGAGCTGCTTCCAGTTATGCAGAGCATGTCAGTTTTCCTTAGAAGGGTAATCAGTCTATAATGTTGCATTGAAATGTTGACTTCACTTGCAATAAGATGCAGTTAATTAACTTGAAGCAGTATGAAGTTCATGTTAAAGAGTAATTTGAACTGAGTGGAAAGGTAAACTGAATTGAAAATCAAAAGGTAAAACTATCTTTTTATCCTATGTTTTGACTTGCTCCAAAGTCTTAGAAAATAACTTCTGAATGCTTTATTACCTTCCTTTGATACCTTTTCTGCCCCTCTTCAGTCCTCTACTTTCTTTAATTTTTTGATAAGGTTAACTTTGTTTAAGACATTTTATTTGTTAATTTGAATCTGCTAGAGTTGATCAGATGGAATCCCTGAATGCCACAGCACCCCAGCACCCCAGTCTCATGTTTCCTGGCTCTTCACTGAACCAATATTTGCATTTGAAATGTATTTTCTGTGACACATTGGACTCCCCTTTGGTTGATCTAAATGTTAATTTGTGGCATTTTCATCAGGTAGCCTCATCTCCTGAGGAAAAAGAAACATGCAGAATGACATCTCTGAATTTATCTTATCATCGGTAGAAAAAGTTCAGCACATTAAGTAAAGGCAACCAGTTTTTTAATCCTAGAAATTAAAGTAAATATATATCTGGCTTTGTATGCTTATGTGAAAATCGACATCTCAATATTTGATGCTTATATTTTTAGAATTCTGTGGACAATTAAATAATTCAATACTATTTTGGACAAAAATAAATGTTGAAGAGTTTTAGTTTATTTCAGAGCAGAAAAAAATCAAATTTTTAATCAGATTAATTCATAAGAGATGGTCCAGATTTCCCCTTTTTTTACAGAATAATATCTGTCTTCTGAGTATGAGTTGAAAAGGCCAGTCCTAATTTATTCTAACAAACCATTTCTATGGGACAAAATTATTCCTTGTCTCATTAGCTTTCACTATTCAGTGAACTTGAACATATTTCAAGATTAATTTGAAGGATGCAATTTGTTTGGGGAAACTTGCCGCCTGGAAATTAGTTCTGTTTCTCCATGTTCCTTCTTCTCAAACTGGAACTTCATTAGAAATGGTGATTTGGTCTAACAAACGATTTCGATTACTCATAGTTAAATTTAAAAGTTTTACATTCCGAAGGGAAGTTCAGCCACATGTATCATCAGATTATGAACTCTGAAGTGCTTTTTTCCATTGCATTTCATAGTCTCTCAGTAGAAAATGGAAGGAGCATAAAGGACATATTTTTCTACTTTTTACCTATAGTTGTGATTCTGATCTGCTTAGAAGAAAGTTAATATTGACTCAGATTTTCAAGCAGGAGCAAAGCTAGTGCTAGAGCACAATATCAAAAAGGTATGCATGGGAGAACCACACAATCATGGAGTGGTTGATGTTGGAGGGGACCTCTGGAGGCCCTGCAGTTCAGACCTGCTGTTTGAGCAGGGCCACCTCTACACAGAACCTCCTGCCTTCAGTAACGCCTCTTTCCTCTCACTGGGCACCACTGGAAAGAACCTGACTCTGTCTTCTTTGCACCCTCTCTTCAGCTCTTTTTACACATGTGGGGTGTGGTTCACCAGTCCTAAGTACAGGGGAAGGATCGCTCACCTCGACCTGCTGGCAACACACTTCTTAATGCATCCCAGAATGCCATTAGCCTTTTTTTACCACGAGCACATATTGCAGGCTCGTGGTCCTGCTGAGCACCAAGAACTCCAGTATCCTCTTCTGGAAAGCTGCTTTCCAGACAGTCTCCTGCATGTGCTGGTGCCTGGGGTCATTCTTCCCCAGCTGCAGGACTGTGTATTCCCCCTCGTTGAACTGTACAATGTTCCAGTCAGCCCATTTCTTCAGCCTATTGATGACTTTCTGGATGGCAGCACAATCTCTGGTGTATCAGGGACTCCCACCAGTTTTGTGTCATCAGCAAATTTTCAGAGGGTACACTCTGACCCATCATTCAGGTCATTAATGAAGCAGCTGAACAGGATTGTACCCAGTAATGTGTTCCAGAAGACTCTGCCCTGGTAGGGTGAGTGCACTAGATGATCTCCAGAGGTACCTTCCAAGACTGAAAATTCTGTGATTCTGTGGGTTTTTTCAAATCTTTTATCAGTTCAAGAAAGATTTATTTCCCCAGACACCTGTTCATTTATATTAGAAGAACCAGAGTTACAGAAGATTCTTTATGGATCCAAGCCACATATTGAATGTTTGTGCAAGATCTGTTTAACTAAGATTTTTCTTTATAGGCATAATATTGTGGATCATAATATTGTGGAACCCCTGGATCACACCACTGGCCTTCAACTAGACTTCATGCCACTGATCACCAAGGGCTCAGAACATCTGTTCAACCATTTTTCAGCCCCCTCCACTGGGCTGTTCCTCCAGCCCATGCTTTGCCAGCTTTTCTGTGGCAATCTGATGGGTGGCAGTGTCAAAAGCCTTCCTGAAGTATAGGTAGACAATATCCACAATATCATCTACCAAGCCAGTCATAATACACAATGGGCCAGGGAACATTGAATTGGGTAGCCCCTAATAACTATGATGAGAGAATAGTAGATTCTTCATATTTTTCCTTAATGAATGAATAATTATTTCAGTAATAAGTTCACAACAGTGGCAGCAGTAGAGAGGAATAAAGACACCATAAATGCAAAACCAGTATCATGATAAGTAGGCAACTTCTAAAAACTACTGATTGAGCCTTCAGAAAGATCACTTCAGGATAGCTCTGAAGTAATGATATCTGAAAGACCATAAATAGTTAAAGGCAAAGCATATAGGTTTTTTCTGTAAAATATGTTTTTTTCTGTAAACCAAAAATAAATAGATGCATTAGTTAATACTTTTAATCTTTGTAGAATTTGGAGAAGTTCATCATCATCATCAGTCCTACATAATATTTGATTCTGTCATAACTTCTTCCTTTAACTAGATGAAATGTTAATCTCCCTGAAGCTTTACCAAATTCTCAAAAGCTCCTATACAGAGTAATAAATTCTAGCCCAAGACCTATACATATAGGCTACCACTCTATGTAATATACATATATATATTTATATATCTCACAGCTAAATGTAATGCAGTGGTTTCTGAAGGCTGCTAGTGAAGCTGAAATACATTAATAATTGCATCTCTGAAACTAAGCCTATATGTCATATTTTTAGTGTACATACACTAGTGGAATTGAGATATATATTGAACTGTCAGGTATGATTTTATGAAATATATTAAATGTGTTAAAAGTGCAGTAAATATTATTGTAGAAGTCAAAGACAATAAATCAATAGCTTTTATGCAAATATAGCATCAGAAATAATACCAGCACTTAAAAGCAAACCTGTGCTTTAAACCTGGAATATTAATGCTAATATTCAGAATACAATGTAAATCTCTTTTTATTTGAAATTAATTCTCTAGTTCTTAAAATTTAATATTATTATATTTCCTCTAAAACAGATAGTTCATAAAATTCAGGAGTCTCCAGGGCAATTAATTCTCTGGTGGGTGACTAGTTTCACCATTCAAGCTTATTCTCTAAATACAGCAAGATAAAGTTAAAAAAAATTAGATGAAATGTTAATATCAATATATCTCATGCTGGAAAACCCATAAATAAATTCTCATGTTACAGTGTGAGGAAACATGCCATGTCCTCATTTAAGCCCACATTTACTTACATTCCTAAGGAGACATTGGATTACGTGTTCTTTTGTGACCTGCTTTACTGAGTGATTTGTGCAGATAATTTAAAATTAAAAAATAATACAAAGCCTCTGGCACCTATTTTTCCTTGTTTATAAAAAAGTAAGTTTGTGACTGCTTTCATGTAGTTGCAGGGAGACTGTTTGTGTGGAAGGTACTGTGAAGCTTCTACTTCATTTATAAAAGGGATAAGATTTCACAAAATTAAAACTGTCCAAATATTGATAAAATCTTCCCAAAGGAGAAAACCTAAAAGAGTATCTGAAACAATCTTAGAGAAATTATGAAGAGAACTGAGGAAGAATTTAAAATGAGATTTAAACAAATCATATGCCTGAGGAGTAGCTTGTAGACAGATTGCAGAGCCACAGAGCAGGACTTAAAATATTTTTGCTCACCCAGAAAAGCTGCAAAGCATCTAACAGATCCTGAAATTCAGTTCTGTGTACATATAAGATTGAAGAACCATCAACAATTTCACTGTCATGGATAAGGGAGAGACAGAAAGAAAAAAATTTAAATTGGTGGAAAGCTTTGGCCATTGAAGAATGTCTTGCTTAGAGTGAGCTGAGTAATGAATGCAGGAAAAAAATTGTCAGGAGGGAGAAACAACTGTGGAAACTATCTGTCTAAATAAAAAATGAGGGAAGACGAGAGAATTTAAGACAAAAAATGTTGAAAACTTCAATTTTTTCAGCTCAGATGAAGAAAATAAGACTAAATCAATGGAAAGTTCGCTTTTAATGAAAAACAAAACTCACCAGATTTTCTTTAAACTCAATACCATATTTCTACTGAATAATTTGAGAAATTAATAGACACAAATATTTCTAGCAGGAGCTTTGAGGTGTGCAATAAACAATATTATGTCTATAAAGAAAAATCTTAGTTAAACAGATCTTGCACAAACATTCAATACGTGGCTTGGATCCATAAAGCATCTTCTGTAATTCCAGTTCTTCTAATATAAATGAACAGGTGTCTGGGGAAATAAATCTTTCTTGAACTGGTAAAAGATTTGAAAAAACCCAGAGAATCACAGAATTGTTTCTCTTGGAAGGTACCTCTGGAGATCATCTAGTGCAACTCACCCAGCCAGGTCAGAGTCACCTGGAATACATTACACAGGACCCTTTGTGACCCTCTCCAGGAGCTCCCTGACTCTCTTGCACTGAGGAGCCCAGAACTGGACACAGCTCTCCAGATGTGGCCTCACCAGGGCTGAGTAGAGCAGGAGGATCACCTCCCTCCACCTGCTGGCCACACTCTTCCCAATGCACCCCAGGATCCCACTGGCTCTCCTGGCTGCAAGGACATACTGCTGGCTCATGGCCAGCTTGTCACTCACCAGGACTCCCAGGTCCTTCTCTGCAGAGCTGCTCTCCAGCAGGTCAGCCCCCAACCTGTGCTGGTACTTGGGGTCATTCCTCCCCAGGTGCAGGACTCTGCACTTGTCCCTGTTTAACCTCATTTGGTTTCTCTCCACCCAACTCTCCAGCCTATGAAGGCCCCACTGAATGAGTTTGTATCATCATCATCATCATCATCATCATCATCATCATCATCATCAAACCTGCTGAGGGTACATTCTATCTCTTCATCCAGGTCATTGATAAACAAGCTGAATAAGGCCAGACCCAGCTCTGATCCCTGGGGAATGCCACTGACTGCAGCCTCCAACTGGATTCTACTCCTGTGATCATGACCTATGAGCTCTGTCATGCAGCCAGTTCTTGATTCACTGTTTATTTAACCCACATTTTCTGAGTTTACCTATGAGGATGTCATATACAGTGTCAAAAGCCTTGCTGAAGTCAAGGAAAGGCAACATCCACTGCCCTTGCCTCCTCAACCCATCCTGCCATGACATCATAGAAGTCTATTAGATTGGTCAAGTATGATTTCCCTTTGGTGAAAGGGAAATGTACATTTCTGATTTACCCAGATACCTGTGTACTGCTTGTCAGCCAGATATTGACACTGAGATATTTAAATAGAAATTACCATTTTTGCTATTTATCTGCAAAAATCAAACAAAGAAACTAGATGAAAACTGTCTCCATCATGTGCCCTGCAACAAAACTAGGAAGAGCTGTGGACTCCCTTGAAGGCAAAGATTTCCTCCAGAGAAATCACAACAAATTAGAGGGCTGGGCAATCACCAACTCTATGAAGTTTAACAAGGGCAAGTGCCTGATTCTGCACCTGGGATGGGGAAAACTGGGGATGGGAATGTATATACAGACTGAAGAACAAGAGGCTGGAAAGCAGTGCCACAGAAAGAGACCTGGGAGTCCTGGTCGATGGCAAGTTGACCATGAGTCATTGTGCCCTGGCAGCCAGGAGAGCCAGCCCTGGGGGCACAGCATCACAGCCAGGCAAGGGAGGGATTGTCCTGCTCTGCTCTGAGCTGGGGCAGCCTCACCTCCAGTGCTGGGGGAAAGTTTGGGTGCCACAATATAAGAAATACATTAAACTATTAGAGAGTTCCCAAAAGAGGGCAACAAAGATGGTGAAGGGCCTTGAGGGGAAGCTGTATGAGGAGCAGCTGAGGTCACTTGGTCTGTTCAGCCTGGAGAGGGGATTGAGGACAGACCCCATTGCAGTCACAGCTTCCTCATGAGGGGAAGAGGAGGGGCAGGCACGGATCTCTTCTCTGTGGTGACCAGTGACAGGACCCAAAGGAATGGCCTGAAGGTGTGTCAGGGGAGGTTTAGGTTGGATACTAGGAAAACATTCTTCACCCTGAGGGTGGCTGGGTGCTGGGACAGGGTCCACTGTTCCTAGGGAATTGATCAGAGCACCAAGCTTGACAGAGTTCAAGAAGCATTTGGACAATGCTCTCAGGCATCAGTGGTGTGACTCCTCAGAGCAGTCCTGTGCAGGGCTAGGAGTTGGACTTGATTATCCCTGACAATCCCTTCCAACTCAGTTTATTCTGTGATTCTGTGATGAAAAAGCATTGGAACTGATTACTAATTTCAGTATCTTGGAAGTATCAGTGTCTTGATCTAAAATAAAATGAGAGGGGACCATAGGGCTCTGACACCCAGGGTGTTCTATACCCCTGCACCATGGGAATACGAGAGCAGAAGCATTCTGCTGCCAGCACCAGGCAGGTTCCCAGAGATGGCAGCTGCTCTGATCTTGTACACCATCCTGAGGGAGCACTGTGTGGCAGCACACCAGGGATGGGTATATGTACAAACCCCAGGCACTAATATCTACTGAAGGCATCACACTGCCAGAATACCCTGGTCTGTGACTGATTGAGATCATCCTTTGATTCACCATGGACACTGTCAATAAAATATGTCAATTTTCCAAAGGTGTCTATTTGTACCTGGCCCACTGGGAGAAAGAAATTTCTGGGCGCAGCCCAGAAGGACAATTGTATCCTAGGCTGCATCAAAAGCAGTGTGATCAGCAGGTTGAGGAGGTGATTCTGCCCCTCTACTCTGCTCTTATGAGTCCTCATCTGGAGTACTGCTCCAGCTCTGAGGTCCTCAGCCAGGAAAAACCAGGACATGTTGGAGTGATTCCAGAAACGAAGCACTAAGAGGATCACAGGTCTGGAGAGGGCTTTGGTGATATCTCATTGCAGCATTCCAGTACCTAAGAGGGTAGACCTGAGTGCAACTTCTTGCAAGGGCATGCAAAGGAAACTATTCTATGATTCTATGGTGTAATAGAATACCAGCTGCTGAAATCCCCTACCAATTAACCAAACAAAAAGCTATTCAAAGACAAATGAAAGCCTAAACCAAAATAAGAGGATTATAGTTTCTAGTCAAATTGGGAGAAGTGTCACATATGTGTAGTGCAGTATCTTAGCCTGTTAGAAAACTGTCAAAAATACCACTCAGTGGAGACAAGACCAAACAAATAGCACTTTTAAATCTTATACAGCAATATCTGGAACTAAAAGCAACATATCACAGACTATTTTTAAGGGATGATTTTTCACATCATTTGGCAAGAAATAGGCAAACTCTTGTGTATATCTGTATGTCTTTGAGTGTGTGTGTGATCATGAGCATCTATGAGTTTGTGTGTGTGTATTCACTTACACTTATGTGTTTGATAGAGAGGATGGGTACAACAGCCTTGTCAACTACAGCAGCTGCTTTGTAAAGATAAGCAGCTGTTTCTGTATCAGGACATGAAACACATCTACTGCACCAAAAGGTTCTAATACTCCATTAGCCATGTCAGACACTCCTCTCAATAGTTAATCCATGGCTCCACATCTACCACATAGATGCAGTGTTGTCATAATATAAAGGGTGCAATTACCTGGGCATTAGAGTTTTAAAGTATTTAACCACTTTAAGTGGATAATTATCCATTAATCTAAAGATAACATCTGATTGCCTACTGCTGAATTCTGCAGTAATTATATGTTTATCCATATTATAAAGTAAAATAAACCTTTTAAGATAATAGCTTGTTTCTTAATAAGTTTACAAATGCATAATCCACTATAATTTCTCAGACAAGTTTTTAGTTTTTTCTTTGTAGAATGGGATCAGTTTGAATGAGCCAAAAATTTAGTGCTAATGTCAGTTTTAGCACATTGCAGTAGAAAACAATCAAGAGGAAGACACATTCATACTTATTTCAATGCACCAGGGATATTGAAAATGGTAGACTGAGTAATAGATCTTATGGGGAATCTGCTCCTTGCTTTTCTGCTTGTACATTTTCTCAACCAGTCTGTAAGTTCCAAGGTCAGTGACAAGTTAATGCTCTATCACAACTATGTTATGTTTTAATAACAGACATCATAGCTCTGTGTTGTAAGAATACATGTCATGATTCTCTTTATGAAGCTTTAGCCATTACTGAGACAGGAATTATAAAAATTTATAACTACAGGAAATTTCAGTAGTGCCAGGAAAGATCTCTCATGATTCCCATTTGGCACTTTTACCTGCTTCAGTGCGAGAGAAAGGGTAGCTGGACATAAAGTAGATATGACATTGAACAATTCAAAAGTACAACACAAAATATAGGTTATGGAAAATCATTGCTCTTATTTAAAACATGCATGAATACACAAGAAATGGCAAAAGTAATTTTAAAAGTTTCCAGAATTTTATTATTTATGCTGCACTCAGGACAAAGAAGAAATACAGCAGAGGAAGAAAGTTGAGACAAAAAATGTTGTTATTATTTCTTAATAAGTTTTCTCTTTGAAATTAAGAAAAGCTTTAGGGGAAAAGTTCATTTTGTCTATTAAATTAAAATATGTACTTCCTTAAAACAGAAAAAAATCCTGAAATAAACTTCTTTCAAAAGCAGCGATATTGATGTGTACAGACTAAGTGTACATAAAACAACAGAATGATTTTCTGTTAACAATTAGATTTCATTATTTTTATTAATATGCTGAATTGCATTTATGAAATTCAAAGCTATTAGCAAGATAAGATAGATTAAAAGAAAAATAAAGAGATTTAATAAAAATGCCAAGTGATCTTGACTGATAGAAGGAAAAGACAGTTCTGAGTAGGGACAAGCATGGTGCTTTACGATGAGCACAAAGCATCTGCATAAAGATATCATGGGGATTACCAGTAAAAATCTGGCTACAGGGATCACAAGCTTCTATGAATCAGTAACATCATGCTGATGCAAAAAAGGACAAGTATGTATATATCTTCCTTGGATGCAGAAAGAATAATATGGCCACTGCGAAAGGAAAATATTCTTTATGTCTGAGGTAAATGATGGAGAAGATTTAACCACATCTTAGCATCAGGATTCCAGGTCAAGGAAAGTGGTGCCTGAGAGAAGGAGTCCAAAGGAAGTCATGGTTATACGCTATAGACCTCTGAGCATGCTCTGTAAAGCAGGCTTTTCAATGAACTAGAGATATTTAGTCTGAAAAATAATCGAATGGAGATACAGCAGTCTTTCCATGCACAAAACATTGCTGAAAGGACTACTGCTCTCAGTAGTCACAGGACAAGAAATAAGTCTAAATTCCAGCAAGGGAGGTTCCAGATGGATGTGAGGGACAGGAAAATGGAGCATGAAAATGGGTTGTTTAGAGAAGTTATGGACCTTCCTCATAAAAAACTCATTAGAACTGGCTATCCTGGGTTCCTGAGGCATTTAGTAATATGTGACAGGCCTGCTCACATGTCTCTGATCCACCAGATCTGGCTGAAGAGTACAGGTCTCAAAGATATTTCATTTAGTTGCAGGAAGACACCTTATGGGCAAAGGTGAAAGACTTCACTAGAATTCCCTACATTATGGGGAGTTGGATGTTTTGAACTCAGTCTTTGATAGAACAAAGACACTCTCTGTGAGATCAGACGTGACACAACTGTATATGAAACCTAGTTTCATTTTCACTGATTCTACAATATTATGGATAGACAAAGGGGCTTTAAGGCATGTGGAGTTTCAGCTCTATGTGTGCTTCATTTCTGACTGTTTACAGCTGTCCTAGGTGACATTCAGATCAATCTGAATCTAAAAATTAGGCTTAAATTTTGTTTTAAAAGTATTTTGACATACAAATTAATTTTCTGCATGTGCTTGTTCTATGATGGTTTTTCACCTTAATTCTGATTCTTTCTCTGTGGGATTAGAAAATCTGAGAAACCACTACCCAAAACTTTCTGCAATGTCAAGCATTTTCTCATCATCAGAAAGATAATAATATCTCTGAGTTGTTCTGGGGTGAGGACATCACAGGATGATCCACTATGTGTGTTTCATGATGGAACTATGTCTGGTCTCCTAGGACCTACTGTGTTCCTGATGATTTAACTCAATCCTATCTGTCACTTTCCCATTAAGCAGCCATGACTAAATCTAAGAGTTGCATAATCCAGCACTTATATTAGAGCAATTTTCTATATGTATATGGTGCTCCCCAGTGCCTTGATCAGTATAGCGCTATACGCTTTTGAAACACAACTGGCCTTTTTTATATTTTAAACAAATGGTAGGCACATTCACCCTTCCCTTGCCTTGCCTTCCCTTGCTTTCCCTTGCCTTGCCTTCCCTTCTTTCTTGATTTAGTTGTCAGCTATATCTGGCTATATATATAGAAGGCTTTTCAAGCTAATGTATACATTTAGTTTTATTTCTAAATCAATAGCCTGAAATCAGAACAGGCTGAATTAGCAGTATTTTGCTCCCAAAAATGTAACAATTAATGACTGCATTACAGAAATTTTGTATTATACCAACTGAATTCTTTATGACTTACTGTTTTATAGAAGAAAAAAAATATAAAATGTTGAAGACAAAATGGGAAATAATTAAATTCTTATTTTTTAACTACTTTTCATCTGCATAGTATTAAAAATGTTTGTTTTCACAGACAAACGTTTTCCTTTTGATACACAAGTATAATCCCGTGCTGTATGTGTGAGCATGACAGGCCATTACTTTGAATTTCTGATGAGTGTTGAAAACTTGCCTTAAACAGAAGTTTCGGTGCCAAAATATGAAATGTCCATTGGAAGCTCAGAAGAAAACACATGTACTCCAGGTCCCTCAACCAATAGTCCCAAGGCCCTGAGGTCCATCTTGATTGTCCGAAGCCTTCTTGATGCCGCCCACTTGGAAAACCAGTAGCAGGTAACAATCAAGACTGGGAAATTTCTTGGTGATGTCCCTTACCCAGACACCAGAAAGGCAACACACGTCCCCATGGGTTGGACCTGGTTGGCATATTTGGACCTCTGTTTGTCTCAGAAGGCAGTCAACAATGACTACTCCCTTCTTTTTGCCTTAACTGAGGATGTTGTGATACAGAGGGTAGGCTGTTTTGCCATAGGTGACCCTTCCAAAGCAAATGGACATTCAGCCACATTCTCATTTCCCTGGTCCTCAGATTCCAGGGCCTGACACCTACTACATAAAGTCACTTGTGAATGTGAGGTAGGTTGGAAAGGGATGCACCTGCTAACATGAGCAGACACCAGTTTTCATTCCCCTACATCTCTCAAGGTCGTCTCTTTCTGCCTGATGGCGAAAGGGTAGAGGATCCATTGCTTCTTGTGAAGTGGATGGCAAATGAATCTCTGTTAGGCATGTAGAGTGTCAATCTCTTCCTCAGAGTCCCTAACCCTTTTTAGTCTTTCTACTTCATCTCTCAGCTCCTCCTGGAGCTCCTAGGCTAAGCAGATTGTGAACCTGAGCACACCTCAGGCAGCTGCTGTCCCTGCTGTCCTCAGAGAGCGGCACCAGGTTCTGGCACTCTCTGCAGCCTGAGACACAGTCTCTTCAGCCACTTCAGAGCTGCCTCTGAGTCATGACCATCACTTTGTGCTGGGAGCAGGGGAGCTGGGGCACCTCCCTCTGCTCTGCTTTCAAGGTCTGGTAATGTGGGATAGCTTAACTTGCTTCTTCAGCATGATTCTTTACTCAAGGGAATTTCTGTCTGTGCAGTTCACTTAAGAGTCTTCACTGAAATGGTCTCTTCTGTTTCCCAAGAAGGAAAAAAACAGAGCCTTTGAGCAGGGAGGGAGACACTTTCCACAGTGAATGAACTCATCAGCTTTGCAGCCATGGCAGAAGTTATCTGCTGAACTGCTCATTTCAGCATCAGACTTTTGGAAGCACCAGGTAACCTCAGCTCCACTGACAGGGATGTGTGCTGATGCACAGGTGGTTTATCAGTCCTGAGAAATCTAGACCCACACCTGCAAAAGTGTGTCAAAATCTTTCTCTATGCTGTTTGTAAACATAAATATGTGATTGAGGGTTTCAAGCATGCTTCTCGAACATTCTTCTTAATCCTTAATTCTTCTACAAGGAGGCAGAGGAATAGTGATGACAGACAAATTCAATTTACTTAAATAAAAATAATGCTCATCACTCACATTGTATAGCCTCAAAACTTGTTTTGTTTGTAGCAAAGGATTTCAAGCCAAAAAATTATGACTAAACCTATCTAAATAACTTAGAGAGGTCTGAAAGCCAGCTTTCTTCCAGTTTAACACTTTAACACTGCCTTTTTCATCCATAAGATCAATATATACCCATAAGGAGAAAAAAAACCTAAAAACCTTTTGGTGGAAAATAAGAGATAATTTATAATTCTGTATTTAGTTAAAAGCATGTCTGAGATTAATGGCTAAAATATTTAATTGTACTGAAATAAGCTTGATTATATCCAGTTTTCTTAATTTAGAAAAAGAAAATGTATTTTCAAGCATCCTGCACTATTTGTTCACAGAACAAAGAAACATGAGAAAAATAAGGATTTCTAAATATTAGGTTTCAAGGATATTATATAGTTCCTTGTGATGTTGTTTCTCTAAAATTCCTATTCTTCCACCATTAAATGCCTGCCAGTTGACACCTGAAATACAATATTGCCATTGGGGATACTGATAGGTAAAGCTACCAACAACCTAGTGGAGTAACTATTGTAGTTTCAACTGTGACAAAATTTCTGCTATCACCATTACTTTTTTGGCAAAGCATAGAATTCCCTTGCTTGCCAAAGTACTTTCAAGGTCAATGACAAAGCATTTACTGTGAATTCCAGAAGCTCTTTTTATTTTAACAAAATTTATGATAAAAAATAGCCCAGTTGCTAAGCTTAAAAAACCCACAGAGCCTCTCAGCAGGTGGAAAAGTACAGGACTAATAGTTTGGAGTGAAAAAAACAAATAAATTACATTAAGAAACAATGAAAATTTATAGAAAAAGTATTTATGACTTCACTTGTCATTTGCTCCCTCTACAATTCTCTCTATTCTGTTCAAAAGATATAATTTATAATTTTTTCCAAAATTTAAATTACACTAAATTAAATCTCTATTTATAACTATGAAAATGAAAGGGAAGATTTACTTAGGGCTTAATATACTTCTGGGACCAAGTCTTGAACCTATGAATACTCTGGGAGGCATATGTTAACAATTTTGTAAAGCAGACGTTTTAGCACTGCAGTTAGATATATAATGGAGTACACGTGCTTCTCAGAAAGTGATTAATAACAATTTTATGACCTTTGAAACAGTATTAATTAGTGCAATTGTTTTCACACACAAAAAATTGAGAATTTCTGTACCCTGTTAGTTTGGAGACTAAAGTCTGAGGATGTACTTGAATAAGACTATGCTTGAAAGGTAACTATATATTTAAATTCTTTACAGTTAAAAGAAGAGGTCGTTTTTTAAAACAGAATACACCTCACATAACACTTAGGGGGGCAATGTAACTGCCTTTCCTAACTCTTCTTTTAGGTGATTCCTGCATCAGAAAACGGTGGAATTTTAAGGGCTTGACTTAATTTTGCATGGCCATAACTAACCCTTCTCGGCCTCTTCACTGACATTATCTGTCTTTGGAGAGATCATTTTACTGAAGGACATGCATGCAATTGCAAGAGACAGCCTTTTCTTTAGTGGTGATCAGGGATCAGTGTAAAGTAACTTCTCTCACTTGTTTTCTGGAAAATTTTTTATAAGCTCTGAGGTTGTACTGAAAGGCACAGTACTAGGAGGCTGCAATAGTTTAAATGTGAGGGCTATGCCCTATTTAGAGAAAAATTTCTTGTGTTTATAATGTGTTTATGAAGCTATCTATGAAGAACAACATAATATGACTTCTGCTTATTCAGAGACTACGCTATATCAGTTTTTGGAGTCTCTTGAAAATTTGATAGAGTTTTCTTAATGAAAAAAAAAAAGAGGCCCTCTGTGAGATCTTTAAGCTGTGCTAGCAATGGGGAATGAGACAGGTGATATGGCTCCCTAAGCATGAAGAGTACAGAGGTGGATGCAGACCAAAGAGATTGCTCAGACTGAATGCTGCAAGAAGCTAGAAAGCAAAAAGTACAGGTTTCCTAGAGGACTCTAAGAGTAGTTAGTTATTCAGAGCTGTTGGTACAACACTAGATTATCACTGATGTTCTAAATCAAGCTAGCTGGGATATACAATGACAAAAATCCCTTCATTTGCAAGAAAGACCTCATATGATCAAACAGAATTGTATTTGTATAATGAGACTGGATCTTGTTGGTTCACAGTGTGCTTTATGCTTTTTTCAATTAGGAATTATTTACTTCAGCTTCTAATAAAAGGCTGAGAATCTTAATAAAAGACCACATAACAATCTTGGAATGCAACAGATCTTGCATGTTAGTATGATGTCAAAATTAAAATATTATTTAATCCATTTTCCAACATAGAGATTGTGAGTAACCTTATACACTTGACCTCCCTTCAGGGAATGAGATACAAATGTTCTTAATGGAGTCTGGTGGCATGAATGATGCTGTGGGAAGCATCCTTGAAATACGTGGTTCTCCTTTGCTCTCAGTTGTGGAGGAAGAAGAGAGTGTTTGAGGCTTGTCTGTACAAAATCTAGCACACTTGTTTTTTCACTTTTGAATGCCTTCAGCATTACAGTGGCAGCTCAGTATACTGTTCCCATTTTACACCACCTTTGTGGGCTGATAAAAGCTGAACATGCATTGAGTTTTAATAAAAAGAGCAGGCAGGGATGTGAATGAGATGATTTCAGAAACTGCCATTGTGACTTTTTAACATCAGGATAATATATTTCTGAATTGTGTAAGAAAATGCTGCTTAAAACTTTCTTCTGAAAGAAGAAAATAACTACTTCCTCTAAAGGAAAATGAAGTTTTATTTTTACAATAAAATATCCCCAATCTCATCACCACCAACAAAACAAACCAAGTGCAGGACGTGCAAAATATAGTAAATGTCAGATGTTTCTCCTATAACTTGTTGGGTTTTTAAAAATTTTCTGTACTGCTTCTTCATGTAAAGGCAAAATTCATTATATATTTTATTTTGGAATGCTGTGAAGGGTCAGTAACATGTCCACAAGTCTAGCCATCCAACTGGGCAATTCCATACCCCTTTGATTGCAATTTCCTACTTTATTTCACTCAAAGCAGATTTCTCCCTCCTCCCTTTCTTTTTGTATGTGTTTGGCCTCTGAACTGGAAAAAAACCCATCAAATATTTTATTTAAATCTGTAGCTTACCCATCTATAATTTTCTTCAAGTTTCTTCTAGAAAGTGTCTTGTGGATAATCTTGCTGTCTAAAAGATTTAACTTATTTGTATAATGCACTTCGAATAGACAATACATAAACAGAGAATCACAGTTGTGATATACCAGGTGGTATCAAAGTCCTGTTGGTCAAAACAGAACCAGGAAAAAGAGAAAAAGATTTAATAAAGAAAAGGCATTCTCAGCTTTCCCTTCCAACCACTCACCACTCCCTCTCTCCCCCTGCTCCTCTTTTCACAGCTAAAAAATTATTAGCATGTGTTCTTTTTAAGCAATTTCCTTCTCCAACTGTCCTGGTCAGCCTGCCAGTCACGGAGCTTCTCTCATAACCTGTCACTGCTCTTATCCTATAGGCACACACTAAATCCCTTTCTCCAGGACAATTTGTCTGTAGCTGTGTTACATGAACAAATTTACAGAAGATGGTCTAATGAGAAAGAGAGAATTACTTTCAATGCTTATCAACTTCTCTCAGAAATAAACTTGGCTTTCACATGCAGCTTTAGTCAGTACTCCCAGCAAACCTTCTCCTCCACACAATTTCTTTTTGTTCTTGTGTCTTTGTCATCAAATTATGGGCAAAGTCCCATTCCTCTTGTCATAGAGACCTCTGGCATCATGGACTGTGCTTGAAACAAAACCAAATTGCCATTCAAAGAAATGCAGCACCTAAAATATCCATCCAACCCAGTAGATAATGGCATACTTGTTGCATACTTTTGTTGAAGCCTTTGCAAAACTATTAATATTATTAGAATTTCTGTTTAGTTCTCATTCCATGCTGGTTTGTTGAGAGTCTCTGGTTACCTTGGCACTCAGTGCTCAGGAGAATGTCTGGTGAATCTGAACGTGGTAACACCTGACAGACAGCACATCTCCACTGCAGCAGTTCCATGACTCTTGTCATGTAGATGGACTTCACACTCACTGGCAGTTAACTTTTTTTTTTTTTTTTTTTTTTTGACAAATTTGGAATGGGCCTCTCTGAGGGTGTGGTGAGATGATACTGATTTTCACTTCTCCTGACATTATATTCTGTATACTTTCTAAACAATATGCCTCTATTGCAGTTTGCATATCTCTTCCTCTTCCATCTACTTGCTCTAAGCTTTTCTGTTCTTGTTCTGTTCAGCTCCACCACAACATATGCCTAAGTGGCACCAAAAGGGAGCTTTCCAGGTCTACTTTCACCATTTCAGATATAAGTCATTGAAAGATCCCTCCCACCTCCAAATGTTAAAAGGGATGTTAAAAGGGTGCTGAAATCTCAAAGAGACCAATACAGTTGTACTATCTACATGGAATCATTTTAAAAAAAAAGTGACAGTTTATTTTCGTTATGAAAATAAACACTATTATTTTTGTATTATAAATGCTTATTACTGCAGCTCTTGGCAGGCTGCAATATAAGCTATGCCAGACAAAAATAAGAATTAATCCTTATCCAAGTTGCTCAATTAACTCAACGAATCAATTTAATGTTATTTCACTTATTGTTCTCTTTTTTTTCTCACCACAACCTCCAAAAAAAATTAAATACCAGTTCTTGTTTTATCCAAGAGACTGGAAGGGTTGTGATCTTGGATCCGGAAAGACTGAATTTAATGTGCTTTTGTTGGTTAGGGCCTACTAAGTTAACATATCAAATTCTCATTTTCTCAGTCTTCCTTAGTACAAAGAGCACATCATGATCCACTGGGGGTTAAACCTGAAAGATTGGAAAATCTTTGGAACAAAGTGGGTTTTTTGTTGGTTGGTTGGTTCTTTTTTTTTTTTTTTCCCAGCTTGCCATTGATGGAGCTGATTGAAAGTAAAAAATATCAAAATTTTAAAAGATTAGTTGCTTTGAAAATTTTGCTATTTTGGCTAGGGATGATCATAATTCTTTTGTTACAATTTTTTGTGCAGTGAAAAGTACAGTATCTCTGCTCTCTTATAAAGTCTCTTAAGAGACTTTTTCCACTAAAGTGTTATTTATATATTTAAAATAAATAATCAAAAAATATGGTTATTCTTATCAAAACTTCTAATAACATTTTTTTGTATTACTCTCTCTGTAGGAAATAATATTGAATTGTCATAGTAAATGGATATTTCATCTAAATACAAGCTTTAAAATCAGACACTCATAATGAACAGAAAGCAGAGATGTCTGCCAAATTTGCATTAAAAAGTTCTTAAATTTTGTTATAAATTTTTTATAAATTCATAAAAAGGTGAATTGTTCTGTTTTGACCGTTCACCTTGAGAAATGAAAAGTTTCAGGCCTTGAACATGAAAGTCCATCCTCATTTTTCTGATTTATTAGCTACTGTGTAGCTAATATTAACCTACACTGCTGTGCAAGTTTCACTTTGTTCAAGGTTAGTACAGTATTGAAGTCAAAACATGTAACATGTAAGAGACACAAAAGAAGTCAAATTAAGAAATCTTCTCACATTCCTTCATGTTACTTCAGGGACTCTTCTTCTATGTTTACACTGACCAATGACATATTTAAATTAGGATTTAAGGTCATTTCTTTCATACTTGCAAGTTCAGTACATGCTAAAAAACTTCCAAAGTAATGCTCAATTGAATTATGCAGTAGGGTAACTAATGTTCATGCTTTGATCTTCTTGAAAGCAGGCAGAGGTTAAAGCAAATGAAATCTAGAATGGATACAGTAGAGAATGAACAGAAGCTCTTAAAAACTCAACATTTTCCCCCAAATCCCTAGGTCTCAGAAGAAATTTTTCTATTTCTTATGCATGCCTTAATATCCTGTTGACTTTCTTTGCCTATGGATTTTTGGAAGAATAATAGTGGGCTTTTGTTCTCTCATCACACTGGGGGAAGAAAAACTGGAAACTGGAGTTTTTGGAATGCTTTCTCATGGAAAATATGACTGGAAAAAATCTTAGCAGTAAAACTACAAACAGAAGCGGGGGAAATGCAAAAATTTTTAAATCATAAATTATTTTGCACCAGTATCTGATGCACTGGTTCTGAGTTCCTTTTCAAAGGCTTGTTAAAAACGTGAACATAAACCAATGCTTGTATTCATTTGCTCTGTATCAGCCCCCTGTTACTCAGGTTACAGAGTGAAATGCTTGAAAGTTAACACAAGGCATAATTCCCTGTCATTGCACATAGTCCAAGGACAATCAAAAACTCTCTATGAAAATCCATAGTATGCCAAGTAACTAAAGGCTGTACTACAAGCACTTCAGAAAAGAGGTGGCTTGAGGACTGTGTAATCAATCTGAATTCTGATGTCTCCAAATCCATCTCTCAGTTCTCTTCCTTCTCCTGCTTTTGCAGTAATGGGGCACTTCCAGGCAGCTTGGTGTGGCTGCTTTATACATTGCTTAGAAGTACTACAAACCTGGTCTGGGAATGTGCCAGCATGAATTTGGCACGCAGCCAAAACTTTTTTCCTGAAGAACAGAAGTTAAGAGAATAGACATTTCATTTCTTTGTACCTTCAGTCAAATAGGAACATAATTCCACAAAAAAAGAGAAAACTCAGTCTTGTGAGCTTCACAGATTTCCTCCCTTCATGCACTCGTGTCTGCAGGAAATAGCAGAAATGTGGACATTTTGAAAAACTTCAAATAGGAGTGTATCAGACATTTTGAATATATAAGCTCTAACAAGCTACTATTATAATATTCAGAAAAAGATTTTCTGAACTCAGGTCTTGACACAAGAAAGAATGTGTCATTCACTATTAAAAATCAACTAACAAGTAAAAAAGTATTGAAAAGCTGAAAAAAATAGTACCAATAGATTAAAAGAAGTCCTGTTTGGTCCCTCTTTCTGAAAGCATCTCTATAAAATAGGCTTATTTCTTATGCAAACATGCAAGGCAAAAAAATCCCATAACCTAAAGCAAAATTTTATGAGGTAAAAATCCTCAGTAACTTCCTACATAGGACATAAATGCACATTTTTCAGCATGTAAGTGGAATTATCTTTTTGTAAGTTATACATTAGACCACTCGAAACCCAAATGCATTCACACACACTGGTGATAGCAGAATAGGCCTCCAGCTGCACAGCTTTATTAGAAAGAGATATGGTAGAGCACTACAGGGCTTTGTAACTGCTGTGGAACAGAGAGAGAGATTTTCACCTGCTGCTGTTATGGCCAAGCTGTAGTAAAACATGATCCTTAGTAAAGTATTAATACATATAAATATATACACACATATAAATCTATAGCCAAGTGCATAGGTTGTTTAAAATGCATCAGGAAAATCATGTAAAAAGCATTATATAACTGTTAAATAGAAGGGGAAAATATTTAAAAAAACCATAAAATTAAATGAAATAAAAAGAAGAAAGCCAGCCATTTCAAACTTTTTTACCAGAGACCAGAGAAAAACTAGTAAAAGAATTGGTTCATGTGTTGGATCTGCCCATTTAGGCCTTTGCAAAACCCAAACTGTTTATGCCTCATAAGAAAACAGAAAAGTGTGAAGAGACTCCTTCCTCTGACACTACACTGTGACTGCATCCTAACACAGGTTTGATTTTTTTTTGTTGTTTTTTTTGTTTTGTTTTGTTTTTTGTTGCTCAGAGGGCCCCTCTTGAGGTTTTCTGAATACCTGGTTAGTTAGATGTCAATGATCTTAAGCATATTTTAGGGGTATTCAGAGGAGATCCTCTGTTGCCTTCTTTATAGAGATTTGATCCAATGTCAGAGTAACCACTGAATACTTGTTAGAAATTGCCTGATTTAGAAAGCCTACAATGAAAAATGCCATCAATGAAAATTTATGGTCACTCTCTCCTCAAAGAACAAATGCATCTCTAGGAAGATTTTGAAATGATGAGTTTTCTTCTTAGTTTCATGTAGCAGTGTACATCTTTTTGATGATACATAAGTAGGATTTATATTTTTATGGTTTAAGCTGGCATTCCTATTGGGCTCATCTTCCACCTTTCTTCATTAAAAAAAAAGGAAAAAGAAAAAAGAAAAGCAGTACTTCTAAGAGTAGGCAGTAAATGAAATGATTTCACTGCGTTTCCTTTAAACAGGGTAGGAGTGAAGAAGAGACTTTGTTTTCCATTTCTCTTCATTGGCTGGGATGGTGTGATGACAATAAGAGCATGGTGTTGGGGTGAAGAAAGTGTGTCAAACCTGCCTTTATCAATTACGTACTGTGGAGCTAAGTTGGAAGTTTTCATATTGCAGAAGAGGGAAGATTTCGTTTCAGATGTCTGTGATGTTTTATTATTAGAAGGTAATTTTCTGTAAGCATACTTATCTATAGAAGCTATTCTGAGTACCAGACTCCCTAGTAATAAATAGCAGTGAACTTGTAGGTTAACTTTAAAATTTAAAAAATCCCAGAATCTTTGCCAAAACATAGTATTTTGGAAAGATAGAATACTATTGGTTGTGAGATATGTTTTTAATTGGAAATGAAATGCAAGACTCATATGTAATAATAGTAAAGATATTACAACCAACGATGATCTATAGTCAATATTTTTGTGCATGTGTGTAGTGAGTAAAATTGATAGCTTAATGTATTAAATTATAATTCTACAAAAGGAATATTAAATAAGATATCAAGGATACACTAATGAATTTGAAGGTCTTTCTTCAAAGGTTTCACCAAAATGATAGTTCTGAGAGTTATATGACCCTCTTTTCTGGTCTCCATTAAAGCACGGAAGGTAAATAAGCAACTTTTCTGATTCTAAGGAGAGAGAATGTTGAATTTTCCACTTGATTTATGCCTAGGTGGCTTTCTGCTGTGACTTTCCTTAATAATCTTAATGTCACCAGTCAGGAATGGAATCAGCAAAACTCTGAAGAATTAATTAGGATCTTTTCAATGTAATGCCATCTAGTTGTTCAGGTTATTATCTCACCCACATTTAGGGTTGTTCTACTGCCCACCAGGCTCTGAAAACATCACCTGCAAACTCACACCCACTATTTATATCTATTTATTGAATTCTGGGAAACGATCAAGAGTGATGTAATTCAAAAGCCTTGTTTTAAGTTCCCCTTCTTTTTAATCTTGGCACATGCCTAACCTTTATCACCGTGCTTGTCATTTCAAACAGCCACGGCCTTCATAGAGGATGAATGAAATATGCTATTTGTAGCAAACTTCTTCAGTATGTTTAAAATTAACAAGCTAGGGACTATAAAAGAGTATCAAACTTTAATTAATAAATATTTTCTAGCTAATAAGGCCTTTCAGAAAAGGAGTAATTCCAGAAAGTGCTGGTCTTAGAATATGAATTTCAGATTCATAGGAGGAAGAAAAAAATGTGTTTTCAATAAAGACAATAGCTAATGGACATTGTGTAACAGTTGCAATTATCTCACCTTTTAAATGAATAATAATTCTCGTTCCTGATTAAAATAGTCTCATACTTAAAAGGTGAAACTTAGATCATCTGTAGTAAAGAAAAAAGAAAGAAAAATACAGGTTACAAAGAGCAAACATTAAAATCACATTCTAATAAAAGATGATAGGCAAGTAATACCATATCTGACAGTCACAAATGGTCAACTCAGAAATTTCCATCAAATTATTAGAGTTGCCTGAAAATACATTTAGTGCTTCAAACTGGTAGGTTCATGGAGAGTACTTCTTTAAAATTACTGTCTTTGGAACAAAAGAATGAGTTAGGTGCCCAGGTCTGTATAACTAAATTGAAGCTATTAAAAAAACAACAAAAAAAATTGCGGTCAAATAAGTCAGATGCTGATGGATTCCTGGACGATATTTAAACATTCATAAAATGTTTAACTCCATTTTACAGACATATACAAGAACTTTATTGCACTGTTAGGGCAGGAGAGCAGATAAGAGTTCTATTATAAGTTACACTTTGGACCCTACATTTATTTGTGCATGAACACATCCTAACATGCACATTTAGAGGCAAATGAATGCATGCTAGAGAAGATTTTCTCATTCAGCCTAAAATGTCACAATTCATTTTTTTGAATGTGATAAGAGAGCAATTTTTCAGAGAAAAATTATCTCATCTCAAAAGCCTTTTTTTGAACTATTTGACCTAGAAAAAAAATCATAAATTCAATTTTTTCAAAATAATGTCCATCTATTTTCTATTTTCTCAAGCTGCAGCTTAAGCTGCTCTATACAGGGGAAAAATACATTAACTACAATAAAATAGTAATAAGTATTAACCTTAAAGGATAAAGGATTGGCAATTAGCCATGTACACAATGCCTTAATACTTCTAAAGAGTTACAGAAAGTCTGTGATGTTAATATCGAACCATTCTGCAAAGGTATTCAGGTAAGATTAAGTTGTGAAATCATACACATATGTGATTGAAGATAAGTAGGGAAATATTTATGTTTTACACTGTGCATTCCCTGAAGGGATGCCGACCGCCTACTCTACCTGATATTGCAGGCAATGGAGGGAGAGGAATGATGATTTGGTAACACATTAAAAAGAGCTCCACTTCCAGTGGAAAAGCACATGGCTGTGAAGACTGAAATAGATTTTCTCTCCTGCCACTCCCCACCTACCCACACAAAGGACCCAAGCTGGAATTGCTGGGGATGTGCAGAGTAGAACAAGCCAATTTTCAGCCCAGGGAAAATGCAGACTGCACTCATGATTTCTCCACACTTCAAAAGAGCAATGCTTGTTTTCTCTCTGGATTTGAAGGCACAGCCATGTTCAGGATTATGTAAATGCAATATAACCCCCAGATCTTGGGCCATTCCCATGAAAGTTAGACCTCCCTACGAGCTCATACTTCTGTGAGTCTCAGTCTTGTCCTGTGAAAGTTACAGGTACTGACAGCAATCACAGAATGCCTCTGCAAATCTGACATCTCTTTCCAGTCCAGACAGACCCACACAACAGTGGAGTATGCACGGGTTAGGGGTATGGTTACTCAGGATGTTCTCAGGCAAACAAAGGTTTATAAAACAGTGGGTTTCTACACTCGCCTGAAGAAAGTGCCTCATCCGGCTCTCAAAAGCTTCAGTAGTTTTGTGGTAAAGTAAATAATGTGAGATGTGATGCTGAGGCAGTGGGTCTGTGAGATTTGCCTCCTCCACTACCACTAATACTGCTATATTCTGAAATATGTGATATCCATCAGGACCACTCTTTGAAGGCTGTGAATACCTGGAAAAGTTATGCATCCAGACACCTTTCTCTGCTGCAGGGGCTGCTTGCAGTGTTAGGGGCTGGTGCACTGTCAGTGCAGCTGGATATTAAATAAGCCATTTCGTGAACAAAACCAGTGAACTCTAAACTGATAGAAGTCTGTGATTTTTCTCCTCTATTAGATGTCCTGGCCTCAGTAATTACATCTTACCTGCTGTCTCCTGCAACATCTGGACATAAGAAACTCATGCTGTGTATAGTCCAGAAGTATGATCATAAGGATTTGCTGAATATGTGATAGTTGAACCTTTATTTGCCTTCCCTTACTGATAGGACAAGTCACAGACTGTGTTCTTTACCTGACATCAGTTTTCACAGAATTTCTAAGCTACTACCCACATTTCAATTTTTCTTACTCCCACCAGACTGGTCAGCCTGCAAGGCTGTGTCAAGCTGCACAAGGATCCTGTGCATGTTCTCAAGGATGGTCCCTATTTAGACATGTTTCCTGGTATCTTCCTGCACATCCAAAGCTTTCCTACACAGCTCTGGTTAATTTCTTTCTCTCAGATCTCCACACCTCCCAGCTGGTCTAGAGTTACAAGTGGAGGTACATGTTTGGATATTTTGGAGCGCTATGGCTAAAAGATGGATATTAAAACATTTGAAGTCCTGTGTCTTAACAATAGACTCACCACAGCTGTCATAATGAAATACATTAGTTTGCATATCACCACCAAGAGTCAGCTTTCCCAATAGATAAAACTGAAGGCTGTAAGAACACAGTTTCCTTTAAACATGGAGTGGCAACAATACAGCAAAAAATACAGAAAAACAATAAGGCAACAAAATTTGTGATGAAGGCTATATTTAACAATAGTTACATTTTGTTCCTCAGCATTTTGGCTAGACTCCTCTCCTCTTTTTATTAGGTCAAGCTGAAGCCTCTTTAGAATTTAAGTCAGATCTATCTTCCTCCTATTTTCTCAGGCTCTTGCTGTCTTCTCTCACAGATATGGGTAAGAAGGGGAAAGGATGGGTTAACTCTAAGAGAAAAATATGCTAAGATATACTGTCCTAGCTTTCACTTGTGTTTTGGAAGACTGCTTGTGAAATTTGGCACTGAGACACTTACTTGTGTCACTCCCTTTTCTCCTCATTCTTAAGGTTCTTCCATTAACACTTCTATCCTACTGCTTCACTTTCACATTCTTTGGTGTAGGCTGCTTTTTTTCCCTTGTGCATATTTCTGTACATACATTCATAAAACCTTGTTCTCTCTATTAAAAAAAAATAAAGGGAATAAACCTCTTTTCTACACTCATTCTCTTTCTCAATATCACATGGTTTAGCTTGCAATGAAATTTATCTTTTTGAAGACTATCACAATACCAGGTTGAAATGCTACCTGAGAGGATAGAATTGATGGAAAACCAGATAGGACAATCAAATATAATAACTTCTCTGTAAGACGGGAGGGATGGTAGGAAGAGAATATGCTTAGAATGCATTTGGTAGCTTTTGGTCCACTGCAGTTCCTTTCATTAACAGATTATAACTCTGACCATTTGTAAACTAGAAAACTATACAAAATACAAAGAAAGGTAGCAAATAGTTGGAATATTTTTTAAATGCAGGACTTCCCACGCTAGAAAGCTTGGATGAATTAGAATTCAAGTTTGTCTTACATCTTAAGTGCACTTAGCTACCTTTCAACCTCCAAGTCTTTTAAGGTAATTATGATGGAAAATCCTACTTTCTACACAATATGGGATTTCATTCCCTAAAAGTTTTCATTAAGCTGTTTCTGAAGATTACTGGAGTATTTTAGATAAAATGCCAAATATATTATTTTAAATAGAAAGCTTATGCGCTATTCACCATGTTTCATGTTTAGAAATTGGCACAAGCCAGTCAGAAAATTAATGTTTTTATAGCTATATTTGTTTGCAAGGGGATTAGGTCTAATGGGTTGCCTAAGATTTAGCTGCCTTAATTTGAAACATTATTTCCCCAATAGCAGAAGCACAGCTCTTGGATATTACACTTCATGGTCAAATATATCAGCCTAAGCCCTTTCTGATAGTCAGTATACAAATTCTTCTAATAGCACTGCTGTAGGGTGTTGCTCTCCAGAACCAGACTGAGGCAGATAGCTGGGGAAAGCAATGCCTCTGGCTGGTGCAGTTACCTCCAAGAGAGCACATCTGCTAAGACAAAGATAGCTTGCCTACACAGTCACAGTGGCCCCAATCATGCCCACAGTACTTCTTGGTTTGGGGCAAAGTGATAAAAACATAAATCATGATTTGTGTCCAAAGTTGGAATCTTGAAGGAGCAGAGATTTTGACTCTTACTGGCCCTCTGATAGAAAAGCAGCGGTGAAAATATTCCCTTTTCTGGTCTCCAAATCCAGACTAATCCACTATAATATATCACTCTATAAACCAGGAGATGATACTTTTTAAAATTAACCTTTCTGACACAGGTCGAGATCAACAGAGTAAGATATAAACCTACCTATCTACCCTCTAGTTGGTGGATAGAAAAATAGGTACTATTGGTCTGGATAGAAAGCCAGTAATAAATATGCATGTGGTTTCATGCAGGAACTAATGGCTTTGCTTTTTACAATGCCCATGGAAAACAATAGTTTTTTAATATTGTCTATCTACATGATTTATATTTCATGCTAGTTCACAAAGGGCTCTGGTTAGTATGTGATTTATTGTTGGAGCAAAATAATTGTCTGAAGCCTAGCTGAAGGTAGGCTTTCAACACATTAATAATACATTAGCTAATGTTTCTTTCTTGGCATTGCCTATGCAAATTTCCATTATCATAATAAAAATGACTGTTTATTTTAGATTGGAAACAGCTTTAGGTGAGAATATGTTTTTTATCAGGTGTCTCGAATAAATACTAACTGCCATTCCCTGATAAACTTTTAACCAGAGGTTTTCCTTTAGTCTCAGCTGGTATTTGGTCAGAGAGAGAAACAGCTAGAAATTGAGAGGCGCTCTCTGTGCTCCTCTTTGGCAAGTGAGGTAAAAGTCCACCCTGGCTCAAAACTTCCAACACTGATAACTGTCACTGAAAATTATTCATGAATGCGAATTATTCACAAACAATGGACATAGAATTTCATATTTAAAATATATACTGCCTAAATTTGTTCATTTTGTCAAGTAAGCACAGGCAAAGATAATTTCATTCAAATTAATTACTTTCTGTCAGAGGCAAACAGCAATACATATTGTCTGTCCAAAATAGTATTACATTTGATTGCACTTATGTTAGGTAGATCAGAAATTAACTTCTCTGCTTGAAATAAATTGTGACTTGATTACCTGCTGAATCATTTCCCTTTCCAAATGATGATTTCACACCAGCAGCCATATAAAAAACATCATATTTTTGCAAATATATAAGGCATTTATTCACGGCAATGTAGTCTTCAGAAGGAATCATACTCTGTCTTCCCTGGCACTGCCCACTGAGTTTGTACCTGTTAAGTTTCTGAGACCATTTGATTTCCTGAGATTTCTGAAGAGGTAGAACATTTGGGGTGACTGCTTTGAGGAATCTTTCTTTGTAAGTTGTGATTTTTGCAGCAGATACAATGTATGCATGTCATGTGAATACAAGAGTATTTTTGTGGGAAGTAACAAGACAGTTTGTCTGTATTCCTGTGATTCAGAGTGGCCTTACTATTTGTGCCCCAAGCTGCCCATGGGACTCATATGCAAATGAATATTTGATTATTCTGTCTGGTGCTATCCAAAGCAGCTGAAAATAAATACCAGACTGATCATTTTATAAGCTCAGGCTGGCTAATTTACACTCTGGAGACTGCAGAATGAAAATGCTTTGTATTTTACACATATTTTCCTTATCTTTTATTGTCTTTTTGTTGTATTTTGTTGTAATAAAACAAGTAATAACAATGCAATTCATACGTGAATTTTAAAGAAAAATATAGAAACAATAATAAATAATTGGAGAAAAATCTGTCGAAAATTACTATTAGCTTAGATTACTATTCTATTATAAATCAAAACAATTTTCCATGCATGTTATATGATAAAGCAATATAAGAATAAATGGATGATTAGCTTTGGAAATATAGACTGTCTACAATTCCATTGGCAAGAAATTTTCCACTGTAGAGTTCTGACAAGACATGCATGTTAGAGAGGTGACACAAATTCTGCTGTATCCTTACTGCAGAAACTGGAAAGCTAAAGAGTGCCCAGGAATGCTGTGTGTTCTGAAACTGCTGCTCTTTCTGAATGATAAACAGAGCAATCTTTTAAAAAAAAATTGCATTAGTTTTATCTCTGTTTGAGAACACATATACTTTTTCTCAGATTCTACAAGTCCATTTTTGTGTAGCTGAGAGGTGGTGAAGAGGGGGAAGGGACTGCATGTGAAACCAGTTCTACAAACGTACAAATCATTCAGGGTTAATCTGTAAGGAAAATGTCTTTTTGTCAGTTAATTGAATAGGATTATGTACTTTTCTGGTTGGCAATTGAAAGGAAATGTCCCTCTCCTTTTTGATCCTTCAAGAGCTTTCTGTACTTTAAACAATCACTAGTCTCATCTTGAACAAAGCTTTTGTTTAATATGTGGTAAGGTGTCTTGAAAGAATTCTCTTGCAGGTATATCCCAGTTTTCTCCCTAAAATCACTGAATATTCTGATTTGACATATCTTTAAAATAGAAATTAAGGAGGAAGTAATATTCTGCCCATAAGCAGGAGTTCAAACTCATCCTTTTGACGTTTCACTAGAAATACCAAGGGAGCCACAATTATATATAGGCTAAGTATTTTTCTCTATTCCTTCGGATGACCATATCTTTTATTAAAAAGTGCCTAATTATATAGAAGTTTTTGTTTGGATAAAAATAATGCAGAATCTGTATTCCCAGCAGTTGTTCCAAAATTTGTACAATTGGGAACTGAGGTGCTAGAAAATAAATGGATAGGTAAACTCCATGTGCTTCACTAATTGCTATTCAGTTAAGGAAAAAAGATTGGAAACAAATAATAAGGGTTATTCTCGGGAAAGGGAATTCTCTTGGCATAGTCTTGTACACACTCATTAGACTTGAATGCAAAGCTAAAAGCAGTCAATGAAGATGCAAGATCATCATGTTAAGATTCTATTTTGTTTTGCCCTACCCAGTTGATAGTGGATGAGCAAAAATAATTTTGTACCCAGTAGTACCCTTTAGGTACTGGAAGATTACTACAAGGTCACTCTGAAGCCTTCTCTTCTCCCCGTTGAACAATCCCAACTGTCTCAGCCTTTCCTCACAGATTTTCCATCCCTCTGATCATGTTCATGGCCCTCCTCTGGATCCTCTCTAACAGGTTCATGTCTAGTCTATGCTAAGGGTTCCAGGGCTGGATGCACTACTCCAGGTAGTTGTATAAAGTTATGAAGTTTTTCCTTACAATTCCATCACCCAAGTACTACAATAAGTTTTCTAGATTGTATCTTTCCTATTTGCTGCAAGGCTAATCTCTAATGTTGTCTATTGATTTTGAAAATCAGAAATAAATCTAACAAATTTTCAACTATAGAAATACGTTCCATCACCCCAGCTTGCAGCACACCGCATACTGCAAATTCCTGGTTCAGAAAATTTCAGGGCAATGGTGTAGTAGAATGTAGTTATCTAGCAAAAGAGCACATGAAGCTTTCATTAAGCTTATCATATCAATCAAACTTTGTCCGCTGAAAGCGTTTATTGAATACAATTTCATGTAACAATAGTCATGGACTATCTTGTCAATCCCATATTATCTGTAGTTTTTCTCAAGTACCTTAGGTCCATTCTTGTCCATCCCTATTTTATATGTAAATAAATCAAACATAACTTCCTCGTGTTTTGTTGGGGTTTTTTTTTGTTTGTTTGTTTATTTTTTTCCCTCCTTCCTAA
The DNA here is from genome assembly GCA_037013685.1 of Acridotheres tristis. Classification (NCBI taxonomy): domain Eukaryota; kingdom Metazoa; phylum Chordata; class Aves; order Passeriformes; family Sturnidae; genus Acridotheres; species Acridotheres tristis. Next base: position 94,673,932 of record CM072886.1, on the reverse strand, counting down.
TGTCTCCTGAACATTATGTTTTCTTCAGAAGTCATTCTTCTGCTAGGTCCACCTCAGTGAGCAGTAATTAAACACATGGCCATCACTGCGGAGAGCACAGAAAGCCTGTGTGCGACAACTAATTTTTCAACTTCAGATGGACTTGTGTTTGTTGTTTTTTTCTTTTTTTTTTTCCTTTTGTCTTCCTACACTTCTGTAGCTTAGATGTTTGTTTCATTAAGTTTGTTGTACCGACACAACAGTTCCGCGTTTGCTGCTGGGTGTCTGCGCGGCTTCCCGAACGCACGAGGCTGAAAGATGCCCTCCCGGGCCGTGCTTCCCAAAGGATCTGCCACCGGAGCCGGGGATGCCGCGGCCGCAGCCATCCGCCAGCCTGGAGAAAAGTGGGCAAACCGGGGCGGCCGACGACAGCCCCAGCGCTCCGGCCCGCGTCGTGCCCGGGCTCCGCCGAGCCGAGGGGCCCCTCGCCCCTTCCCCGGGCCCCGGCGGCGGGCAGTGCCGGGGCTGGGGTGGGCTCGGTTCCGCTCCGCACCGCCCCGGCGCCGGGGGCGGTGTCCCCGCTCCGCCCCGCCCCGCCCGCTCCCCGCCCGCTCCCCGCCGTAGGCGCGGGCAGCCGCGAAGCCACCGCCGGGCGGAGCGGTGCGGAGCGGGGCCGGGCGTGGGGCGCGGCGGAGCGGGGCAGCCGGGGGCCGGCGGAGGAGCGGAGCGGGGCGGGGCGGAGCGGTCGCCACCCGCCCGGCGCCGGGGCGGTGCGGAGCGGAGCGGCCGCGGGAGGAGCGGGGCGCGGGCGGAGCGGAGCGCGGCGGCTGCCGCTGCCTGGATGCCAGAAGCGCCTCTGGAGCCAGCGACCGGCGGCACCCGGGAGGGCCCGGGAGAGGAGGAGGAGGAGGAGGCGGAGGCGACGGCGGCGGCGGAGGACTCCGGGCGCGGAGGGGAGGAAGCAGGCAGCGCTTGCCATGGCCTCCAACTTTAACGATATAGTCAAGCAGGGCTACGTAAAAATCCGCAGCAGGAAGCTGGGGGTGAGTTCTTTCTCCCTTCGACGGCCCTGCCCGGGGTGGGGGCGAGGCGCTGGGTGTCGCCTCGTTGGCCTGGGGGGCGGTGGTGCCCCGGGCCGGGGCCGCCAGCGTGGGGCGCGGCGACCTGCTGCTGTCGCTGCTGCTCCTGCCGCTGCTGCTGCTGCCGCTGCTGGGGCTACCGCTGCTGCTGCTGCTGGTGCCGCTGCCGGGGCTTGGACTTCGCTCCCAGCTCCAGAGGGGTCGGTGGGGATGCGCTGCCATTGCGCTTCGGGAGAGACGGCTGCTCCCCTCTCCGGGAAGGCGCCGCTCCGCCTTCTATCTCAGCCGTCGCCCGCCGGGGTCACTGTCCACCAAAAGCTGCGCCCCGTGCCCCTGTCCTCCTCGGGTCCTCAGCCCAGGCCGGGGCTGACACTCCGCTTTGGCCGTCCCTGCTCTCCCCTGTCCCTCGCCTTGCTGCCTTCGGCAAGGGCTCGGTGGGGAGAGGAAGGCGCAGGCAGGAGCTGTAAACTTTGAGTACAGATTCTCCCTCTCTCTCTCCCTCTCATTTCGGACAGGGATGTTTTCAATCAGGGCAGGGTCAAAAAACATGCTGCTGGTAGTGGAGTAACAGCGTAGCAGAGTAAAGCGTTTGTGGAGGTGCGATGGTGCTGTGCCCTCGGGCGCAGGGGACTGGGGAATGGGAGCCTGCAGCGCACCGGGATGGGCAGGGAGGCAGCGGGGTGACAGCCTCGTGAGCATAAAGACAGATGCAGAGGCTGACAGTGATAAAAACTGTGAGAGTGGCTGATCGAAGTGCCCACCAGGATGCTCAGCAACACCGTGTGTGCTATCAGATTGGTCATGGGCACTTTTCCTGAAGGGGTGCGGCAAATCTTGAAAAGGCAGTGAAGTTGGAGCAGAGTGTGTGCAGAGGTGAGGATCTTCTAAACTTCAGTCGGTCCCGGGAATCATCGGTTTGGGCTGTCTCCTACCCTTTACGAGAGAGCAGAAATGCTTGCTTGCACAGCTACTGATGTTGCCAATAATCCCGAAAGGTCCAAGTCCCTGTTGGCCTGAGGCTGGAAGGAGGTCTGAGGTTCTTTGTGTTCACTCTTTCAGTTTTTCTTCAGGTGTGCAGAAAGGTGCAGGGTCTCTACCACCTCTCCCTTCCAGGGAGGTGGTCCGTGCTTCCCCTGAAATCTAACAGCAGGAACCATATAAAATCTGCCCTCCTCCAAGTAGTGCTCTGTGAGCTTATCACAGTGCTAATATTTATCTCCTCCTCCTCCTCTCTCCCTTTCCCCCCCAGATGCTGTGCATTGCTTGCAGACACAGTGTGCAGGATGGTGGGACACTAATCATAAATTGACCTTTGGAGCACTTTGGTGACTTGGCAGGGCCGTTAATTCCAAAAGAGCACAGGAAAGTTCAGTCCAAACCCTTAATAGCTTCAACTGCAGATGTTTGAGAGATGGTGTAAATCCGAAGAGAATGGATGCTCTTATTAATGATTTTGCAACCCCAAAGTCGCTCCGTGCATCGTCAAGCATTAATCTTATCTGAAGAAGCAATTTCTAAGCCTTAGTTTGTTTCTGGCAGTCCTCTGCTTAACCTTTGCTCATCAGTTTTTTTCCTCTTCAGCAGTGTTACTGGATGGGCCCAACACAAAGCAGAGAGATGATGGTATCCCATCACCTTGATGTTAGTAGTTGGAAACAGAGTTAATCTATTTGGTTTGCAAATCTGATTTTGAAGCCATCTCAAGTGTCCTTTAAGTGTGAAAATATGTATATGCATGTCTCTATGTATGCAAATACTTTTATATACCTATGCCTATGGCGTATGTGCAACAAATGTAGAGTTCATATCACAGTAATCTTGGATGATACTTTTTGACCTGTGTAAAAAAATTGTGAAGGGAGTGATATTTCATTGCAGAATATCTTATGTAGCTTGAATATTTTGTTTTGAAGATGTTAATCTGATTTCTTTAAGGGGGACACATAAAACTGTTTTTTTTCATGGATATTTTCCATGGTGGCAATGATTATCGTGCCTCTACACTAAGCAGAGGGAAATAGTTCATACAGTGTTTGTGGAGGATTTTCTCCTACTGAAGTGTGAGGGTGACAATTCAGACTATACAGCCTCAGGCAGGTGGTAGTATAAGCTTAAATATGACATATGGAAATGCACATCTGAATAAATCTATTAAATAGAATTTAAAAGGGATTATATTTTATAGAAAATAGCATCAAAATTCAAATGAGTGTGATGGTTGAAAGGTATGAATATGTGTGTATATATCCATAGCTAATTGGATTCTTGTGACTGAAAATCTAAATGAATGCAATTTTTATTCACCAAGTGAAACATTAAAGGTTTGTCTTTTTTCCTTTATGTCTGTCTCCTAGTCCAAATCTTAATGAGTTACACTGAAGCTGTCGTAATGTAGGTGAATACATGAGTTTTCAAGATATAAATGTCTGCTAGCAAATTAATATTTTTAACCTCCAAAAATACTGAAAAGAGGGAAGAGAGCTATGGATTCTGGAAACTAAGGCTAAGATAATTTTTAAATACGGCAATAGAATTTTATCTCTTGCTAGTTATGTTTCATTCTTACACACTGGAAGTTACTGGGGTAGTTTTTTTTGGTCATAATAGTCTACATTCTTTGAATATTTCAAAGTCTTCTGAAAAGCAGATTGATTAAAACTTGGAGAGCTGAGGTGTCTAGTACCAATTTTAGTGCTAGACTTGGGCTATAAAACTAATTCTAACCTCTAGGCTGGTACCCAATTTATTATGGAAATTCTTCCAATTCAGCTTTTATTCTGTTTTATTTTGTGACTGAGGGATCGGTGGCTAGGAATCAAATGGAAGATACTTCAATAGCATATTTTCATTTTATTGAAAAAATCCCACAACAACAAGCTTTCATTTGGGAAGAACTTTTTAGTAGAATTTGCTTTATCAGGAAATTAATTTACAAAAACCCAAGTAATAAATCTTCATCTAATTATAAAAGAGAAATATTTTTTTTTTTTAACAAGGTATAGTGTTTGCTTCTGATGTTTTACACCTACCTAATACCTTGCTTTAAGTACTTGTTGCTCCATCTGCATAGTCCTCACATACCTTCAAATTCTATTAATAGTATTCATGAAGTCAGGATTTGAGCTTTTTTTCCCATCAGGAATTGATTCTGTTCTGAAAAGTGATTTGAAGACAAAAATGATGCCTAAATCTTGATGGAAATACATGGCAAGAAGAACTGCGAGAATTTGTCCTTACTTTTTTTTTAGTGATACTTGATCATTAACTTTTATTTTCCCTGCTTTTCACTGTAATCCTTAAGTGCTTGTTTACAGAAATAGATTAATAAGTAAATTGAATGGTATATTCCTCTGATAGTTCAGTATTTTTCTGATACCTTTGCGATGTTAAAGTTGCTTTTGTTGTAAAGTTGTATAGTGAGCTGAGGAGGCTTACCAGCCTCTCTTCAGTTGTATTCTGACTCTGGGAATATCATGGTTTCTGCAGTGGAGATATCAGGCCACGAAGAGATATCCAGACAGTCTGACCACTTAGCTTATCTCCTTATTTTGGTTAGGCATGAACTGTACATGAAACTTTTCTCTGGTGCCTTGAAATGTCAATTATATGCTAAAGGCTATGTAGTATGCAAGCTCATGTGTATACGTCACATCTTCATCAAGGTGTTTTTGAAACTTAGAAATTGTAGTCATTGAGGATGACTGTAATTAAAACATCTTTAAAAAATCTGTTTGCCTGCAGCGTAAATATGCCTTTCTTTTCAGTGCCCTGGCATTCTCGCATTGTTTGATATTTTGCTTTTCTCTAATACTGCATAAAGGAAATAGTCATTCTTGCAGCCATTACATTTGACCTGTGTGACCCTTCTTTGAAATAAATTTGATTGTAATGTGGTGTGCTGTTCAGATCAGAATAGGTCATTTGTGTAGTGTGGAACAGGACTGTGCTGCCTTTGTTCTTTTGGAATCTTTCATACTTGTGTCACATTAAAATTCATATGACACAATTTTGTACTGCATTGGCTGTACTTATAGGCTGAAACTTTCTTGTAGCTGATTGGAGTCCCTTTGTTGCTTCCTAATAAACTAAGCTGTGAGGATTTCATGTCTTGTTGAAGTGCTGTTTCTTAGAAAAAAAAAAAATTGATGTCACATTAGGAAGTCTAATTAAAAATGAACATTGTGTCACTTTGATGGTCTTGTTTTGACCCATATCAACCTTCGAAGTTATAATCTTATTGTTTGTTTGTTTTTGTCTTTTTTTTTGTCATGCCTCGGCTATAGAATGAAAGAATCCTATCTCTTGGAAATTTTCACTACGTTTGTTAATAATTACTAATTTTTCCATGTTTCCACATACTAAGTGAAATTATTTTCTTGGTGCTTCAGTTTATAGGCTAATATGCCTAGCTGAAGAGAAAATTGTCCTGCCAGTCAGTCTTGATTGAGGAATAAATAGTAGGTTGCTCGTAGTCACCAAATTAGAAGTTTTACCATATAACCTCCCCCTATTTTTAACCATTCTTTTAGATCATTACAGGTACCTTTTCTGTAAATGAACACAGTGTTTCTCCTTCTGGAATTAACCCCGACTTCAATCAATCGGGACTAACAACACTGAATACGAACCACTGATTGCAGCGTGGTTCCTCTTGAAATCGTGCAGTATGTGTCTTAGAAAATCCTAACATTCAATTGATATTTTGTGTATATTTTGGGTGAAGAAAGCAAAGAGACCTGCAAAATTTCTTGGGTTTGAGATTACATTGATGGATTGCACTGGCTCTGCAAGTGGGTCATGATGAATACAAAGGGTAAAGGTTCTTCTATTTCTTTGAGTTGCCACAACTTATACTGAGAAACAAGTAAACACCTAAAAAAAGTACAGGCAAGTAGTGCACCTGGCATGGATATTCTTTCCATGGATCGTTTTATATTATTATCCATGGAAAGGTGCTCAGACTGATTGTAAGCACCGAGATTGTCTTATATATAACTGCATCCTGACCAGTGATATAGCTGTAAGTTACATCTTGGAGTATGAAAAGAATTTAAATAAAACTATAAAACCTCAATTCCTATTTATAATAAATTGATTTTACTTTTTATAAAGCTCCAGATGGACAGGATTTAGATTGCAGATTCCTTCCTTGTAAAGGTGTTTCTTTTTCACAAAAGTTCAAGGCAACCTGAGATATGGAATTAAAAGGATTTAACCGTAATCTATTAAGGAAACTATTCACATTTGCTACTTAATGCTGAAAGTGTCATTTAAAATACCAATAATTACTCCTTTCAGTCTTCTTGCTACAGTTATGTGAATGGATTTGAAGAATTACAAGGAAAATACATGGATTTCCAATTCGGTCATTATGGAAAGAACAATCATCTTGAGCTTCTGACCAGTTTTTATTGATTAAGCTTATTGTACAGGAAATTGAAAGAAATGTCTTGCAGTCACAGTAAACAAGGACAAAAAGTCCCACAACTTTTTATGATAACGTTTGTGTTAAAGCAACTTGTGAGTCAGGCTTGTGGTAAGCACTTTGAAGTTGCTGTGCTTCCCAGTTATTTTCTTGATGTGTTTTTTCACTCCTTAATTCCCAAGAGGTGTGATAGTCGAAGGTCTAGTAATATTGTAATGGATGGCACTTACTTAAAGTCAAATAGTTATCTTTTGTAGATAGCATATCACATCTATGTTATCAATGGATTACAGATGCTTCTATTTTTACTCTTGTATGTAATACCACTGACCTCAGTGAGATTGCACCTTAGCTATATGAAGATTACCCAAAGAAGTGTTTGTACAGACTCTCTCTCTTTCACTTGCATATTGTGAGATGCTAAAATATTAGTGAGAATTCATTGTATCTTCTGTAAGGCCTTCTGTTTTTTCATTTAGGAGTCTCTCATTTTTGTCCTATAATGGAGATTAAAACCTGATGGAAAGACCCAGCAAAAAGACCCTGAAGTCAATTTAAGGAACCCATTAACTTTGGTGGCTTTGGTTCAGTGTCCATGTGGGAACATTAGCCACATGCATAGAACATGAATTTCCTTGCTGTAAAATGCCTTTCAAATCCTACTCAAAAGAATTGTCCTTTCTGAAATTGGTAATTATGGAAGGAACATGCTCTATGAGTCCTTGAAATATACAAAGAATTATTCATGTAATTCCAGTAGTGAGTTTTCTTCCTAGTTTTTTAGAAATAATCTCTCTTCGAATCATTCATTCAGATTTTTGCAAGCAGTGCAAAATGCTTTATAGCTGTTGCCTGGCAACAACATATTCAGGCAACAGCATATGTGAGTCAGTTGTTATATGTTTATATATGTGGCTGTGTATAGAGTGTATATTTTAGATAGGAACTAATGAGACATTTTTTAAAAAGCATGCTATGAAATGCCCTTTAAAAAAAAATAAAATTCAAATAAAGGTTTTGGGGTCTACATTACCCTGGAAAGTTTGCCTTTTGTTTCAGGTTATGTGAAAGATCAGCTAGCTGAACAGCTTTTCACAAATGTCATGATGTAGTTAATATATTTCCATTCAGTCTGAGTGAGCAGTGTAAAATATTCTCTTTGTTGAAGGCAAGCAATATTTTATATGTATAGATGCTACATTATATCCCTCACCGTTCTTTAAATTAATAATGTGTTATTGAACCAAAATATGGATGTTTTACTGTGTACAGTAGCCTTTCGTATATGTTATATTTGAAATAATAATTGTAAATGTTACACTGCAATTTTTGTTTTTAATCTTTGCAACTTACAGTGCAACTCTAAGATTCAGAATGACTGTGATGTATTATTGTAACTAATCACAGTTTGGTTGAATTTTTTTTCCAGAAAAAAATACAGACTTCAACTCTAAATACTATGAAATTTCTTGAAGAAAATCAATAAAGAAAAACAAGGAAACCTTTTGTGGTTGTGGAAAAAGTTTTTATGTAGTAGGACAAAATTAAAAACTTGTAAAAAAGGTTTTAGTGAGACAGTATGTGCAGCAAGTATCTTGACACTTGCACACAAAAATGCTTACTTTCGATTAATTTTTTTTGTAGTATTCAGGAAGCATATTCACACATCATGTCTGAGGAAAAAAACTGTGTGATTGATAAATACAGCTTATAAACCACTATAGATGAAAACTTGGTACAAGTCAAGATAGTTCCAAACAATGAGATCTGCGGCTGGCATCAGAATTGAATCTGCTGTCTTCAGGAGTACTCTTAGTGACTAGGATAGGGTAGGATAGCTTTCTTGGAAGGAGTTTTGAAGATGAATGTTAATTTTGAAGTCTACTTAGAAATTAAGGAAAAAAAAAATCATCTGTAAGCTAGTAGTTAAATACGCTTCTTTTCAAAAGTGATCTCCACTGTAAAATAAGTGTCCAGATTCTGATGCTTTTTAACAATTGAAATGTGTGAAACATTGCATTGCTGTCATACTGAGAGGTTACAAGCCCATGCAAATGGAGCCTCACAGGAATTACTGTTCACTTAAGATGCACATAAATTAGGAAGATAATTAAGGGAAGTGTGTAAATCTTTTAAGAGATTGATCTTCCTTCTCTCTGTTGTTCAGTTGCCAAAATGTCCCTCATCATCTCCGACTTATCTGGGCTGAACTTTGGAAAGGTTGTATTCATTAACATGTCAGTGAGGAATTAGAAGCACACGGCATTGACTAGACCTGGAGAAAAAAGTTACACTGTGTCTACCTGTTCATTGCAGAAAGAATTAATAGCAAAGTTTAATATCGAAAGGGTGTCACCGCTGTAGAACCACATTACTGCCATCTTTGAGAAAGAAGCCCTTGATGCTTCCAATACTCTTTGTTTGTCCCTGGATTTTTTCTTTATTTGAGACAGTCTTGCTCCTAGGTACCCTGCCCTCAGAGTGAATTGTTTGTTCTCATTCCTCATGCAAACACTTTTTTTCCTGTAAGGAGAAAAGAGTGCATGATGTCTTACAAAATAAGAATACAAGAGTTTTCTGAATGAGTGGTCATAATTATTGGTTTTGTACAGTGCCTAAAAGAAGAGGAATCTTCATTTTAACTGAAGTTGACATGTTCAATTATTAATTGCTAGATTAGTATGATAATAAGAATGTGTATGATATATATAAAACAATATGGCAAAAAGTGGAGGCAAAAGGTGGAGATTAATTTTTCATAGCTCTAGGAAGGTTATTAAAATAAAAGATATTTTGCTGAGTTTTATTTTCTGTAGTTCTAGTATCTTAAACTGCAGAATGAAATCTAGAGCTTTTTGCACTATGGATGAAATAACCTCTTTTGAGAAGGCAAAAATCTTTGTACAGACATGTTGGACTCAATAGTAGAAAAGTTAAATTTTAGTCTTTTGCAGAGATGTAATTTGTAATCTTGAGCACTTTGATTCATTGCAGCCTTATTCTCAATTATACTAAGCCCACTGTATGCTACATAAATTAAATCTAAAGCTGTGTTAAAGCCCCTTATATCAGCATAGTGAATGCTTTTAGTGTAAATGGGAAACAGCCTTTCTGAGCTTTTCTGTTTGTAAAACTAGTGTAATCTCTTTTCACCCGTGATTGCTTTATTTTGTCTGTCTCAACTATAAACTCATGTTCAGTTCTCCTTTACAATGGGTAGGTTGGCTAACGCTGACTGCGGTCAAAATATTATTAGGGGCTACAGCTCTATAGAAAACACTAGAATAATTAATATTTCATTTTTTAGTAATTTGAATTTCATAACCGTGGAATGGCTGGGGTTGAAAGGGACCTCTGGAGGTCACCTGAGCCAACATCTCTCTCAGGCAGGGTCACTGTCTATTTTAATGTTGTACGAAGACATTTGATTGAAAAGAAACTTTTGATTGTATTTTATTGAGTTCTTCTATGGATTTTTTTTTTTACAGTCAGGACGTGTTCTATAATTTATTTTAGCTTTTTGTATATAAAGAATGAAAATATTGTGTGTTTTCTACCCAGATCTTACTGATAGAAATAATTGCTCATCAGTTTTCAGTTTTCTTATTAGAAATAAGTGTCAGGAATGTGAGAAGTCCAAAGCTGATAACTTTGATAGGCCTTATGTCTCTTTTTCCCTGAGACAGAATTATAGCACAGAATCTAAAGCATTGAAGAATTTAGCTTTTAAAAGTAGTTATTGAAATGTTTAATGTAGAATTGTTCACATCTTGGCAGAACAATCCTGAAAGCTGAATACGGTGCATGAGACAATTTCATAACGGCTTGGGTTGCTGGTCTCCAGTTGTGGGTGTAAATTTCTGACCTCAGCCATGCAGAAAAGCTGTATTTGTCAAATATATGATACATAAAGTAACAACCTTATTTTAAACCAGGAGGAAGAGTTAAAGATGTTACTGCAACATCTTTTTCCTTTCCTAGTGCAGTGTATCATTGGTCAGATTTTGAGAAGATATTGGTTGTCTCATCTCCAAATTTTATAAAAGGCATATTCTTCCACAAAAAAGTTGGAAACCCCTTATTCTGTAGGCTTATGCAAAGCATTCTGCTAAGCAATGCTAGTACTTAGCCTTACGTTGTATGTTTTACCCATAATATCTTGGAGTCCAGCATGGGGAGCATGCATTTGCATGATCCTGTAGAGGAAGGTTTGTGGGACTTTGTGCAGGTTGTAGGGTGAATCAGTTGAGTCGCCTTGCAGAGCCTAGAGATAAGAAAATGCATTGTTTCTTGAGGAATTCTACCTACAGAATATGTGCAATAAAAGAGGACTATAGAAGCATTTATTGAGAGGAAATATATAAGGTTAAAAAAAAAAAAAAAGAGAAAAATCAAATTATGGTTTGCCCATTATAATAATACTAGTGTGAGTGCTGCCAGAAGATTTTCAGCAATCAATATGGCACTGGTTTGCCCACAACAAAAAAAAAAGTTGGTTTTCTATAAAAAAGGAATAATTTTGAGATCACTGAATCATTGGCATCTTTGTCAGTGCATCAAAGAAGAAGGTTGAAGATGTACTGGGTAGCCTTTGCTAATAAGAGTATTGTTTGAATCTTTTTCATTATCAACACACTTAGGTGGTATATGTATTTAATGAAGTTGAGTTCCCTCATCATGTTACATTTTTCTAGTTATTGAATAATCTGGATGTCTTGAGTTTTTTGATAATGAAAATTCTAATGTAGAACCATCCAAAAGAAAAACAGGAGAAAGGAAACTACTCTTGGCTTTAAGTGTGAGCATGTTGATGAAGTAGATCATCTGTTTCAGGCGTAGGTAATAGTTACCTTGATTAGATCTCACTGCTCGGTGTAAGTGCATCTTTAATTTCGTCTGACGAATTGTAAGATCAAATGTTTTTACAGGAAAAGCTGTGCAACAGACAAAAAGTTTCTCAGCACTAAATCTGCATTTGCACATAAACTTTAGCTGGTGAGAATTCGTTAAAATTGCATTTGCAAAATGCAGAGTGAAAAAAATCTTGAGATCTATCTTCTGCAATGGAGCAGAATCTCTGACAGCTGTTATTCCCAATAATGACATGTGATGTAGAAAATAGATAAATATTAAAAAATGTAGGAGAAGGAATAAGGAGTGAAAGAAAAGCAGCAGTCTGCTGTAGTCTGATGTTGTTGCAGAAAAGCAAGAATGGAATTATTTTTATGGTCCCAGAGGTCTTAATAAAGAAGAGCACTGCAGTTTTTTAAAGGCGAAGTAGATACATTAATGCAAAGGCTCTATTTCTAGAATATAAGCTATTACACATTATAGGACTTGTCCAATACCCAGGGGCCAAATGGAATATTTTGGAGTCACGGCCATTTCAGAAGGTTCAGGTTATTTTGAAGAATTAGGTCTGAATGCCTGTAGTGTGTCATTAGAGATGACTCTTTTCAGACACTTCCTAATCATTTGGGATGAAGATAATGCTTACAAATTGTGAAAGGGAGCTGTAACTAATGGTAACAGCTTAGCAGCTGGCAGAGAACATTGGCTAAACTATCGGAATTAGGAATCTGAGGTACATTGAAAATGGAAACCTCACAGTGAAACGTAAGGAGGATTCTCTGGAGCAGCCATGGAATAGATTTACATGAGATTTATGGGCGGTGAGAGGAAAATTTTTGCTGGTGGACCTCATAGTGTATTTATTTTAGGATAACCGTTGCTCTAGCAGCTTTTATAAAATAGTATGTGTATATTGTTTAGCTGTATTGCTTCGGGATTTTTTGAACTGAAGGAAAAACTAGAAAAGTAAATGCTACTTGTAAATATTTTTGACATGATTTTGACATGATTATAACATAATTCAGTGTATGTCCCAAAAGAGCCCAGAGGTTAAATACATTTCAAAATGGTTTTGGAGGTGTATTTTCCAGAATTCTTGATGTCAGAAAATAATTTTTGCCTGGATTTCTTTTCCTCTCTTCTTGAAATGGAAAATCAGTAATTTGTACTGTGTTTCTGTATAATATTATTTTATGGCTTACAGTCATTTCACTTAAAAAAAGAATATTCAAGGTGACTCTGTCCTATGCTGCTATCTAAACAAAATGGAATTTAAAACTAGTGAGGTGGTGCTTCTTGTTCAATTCTTCAGAATCTTTTCTTTTTTCCGCCCCTGATGTACCTGAAACATTTCCTAGACCATCATAATTAGTTGACCTTCTGACAGAAAAACTAACAGTTTTTCTTTCTGTGTTTTGGAAGTTATTTGCAAGAATATATACCCATTCTCATTTAAACAAACAATACTTGATTTAGTTGTGCTGATTAAAAGGGACTGAACTAATGGGCCAAATATCTGCTTGTGGGTAGAAAAGCATATGAAGGATTACATCCTTCTATACATGCCAGGCTTTTAAGTTTAGGATAATGCAAGAAGTCGTAAATTATATTGATTTTGTTGACCTGAGCTAACCTGCAGTGGTGGCACAGCAGCCCTGTCGCTGGTGCTCAGGGCTGAGCTGAATGCACAATAGATGAAACGAGTTAAATAGGAGATCTGAACTGGGGAATGCTGCTAACCACCCTTTGAAGTCAACTTTAGAGAGCTATAAAACAAAGCAAGCTGACTGCATAGCCTTTAAGATGATCGTGACTGAAATAGTGAAAATGGAAGCTCAACTACCGATGCATAATTACCAAGAGATTCTTGATTTTTGTCACTGGTGTTTGTTCATTAAATTAGGCTTGCAGTGAGTAAAAAAACTCTGCAATATGCAGGTAAATACAGAGTAAAGACCTCTGATAAAGAAGGCCAAATCTGCCCCTGATTGTGCAAGTGTCTCAGAAAGTGTGTGTTTGCAGGTATCCCATGCCAGCCACAGGCTTTGCCATAACATAGCTCACCTTGCTTTGACGAAGTTTCATTCAGTCAGTCCTATGTTACAGAAATTTCATAAAATTCTATCAATCCCAGCAAATGCTATTAAAACCTAAGCCAGGCAGAGCAGTTCCTCATCTTCAAAAATCTTTTTCTAGGTGGGCAGGTAGTTTTAGGATTGCAGCCCATGTAAATGGGATTTGGTAAGATTTCACACATCAACTTTTCTTCAGAATTAGGAGGGTTAAAAAACTTAATTTCTGAACCAAAAAATTGAAATGCTTGCGTAGTATTTTGTCCTCAGGACCAGATGCCTTAGGCATAGGCCTTTAATCCCTGTGCCCTAGTTACAGCAATTAAGGTTCATGAAATATAAATTTTGTTACATATGCATCTTGGTTTCTTCTTTTTTCTTCAGTTTCAAAATCAGTCTGAAATATTAATGATCATATTAAATGGAATCCGTTATGTGAATTGCTGTTAATATTGCATTCTTGTTATCCTAACAGATGAAGTGAATGACATTTTCTAACATTAAGACTTAAATGCACCCTCTCTTGCTGAAGAAAATCTTAACATTAATAACACAGTTTCTTGTAGGTCTGCCTCTTTATCTGCATTTAAGTTAAAAAGTTGCTGAAGGTATGCAGCACTCTGGAAAACCACAGCTTATAATTGTTCATGATTTCTAGTGCTGCAGTGCAAATTAATCATTGTTGAACTGTGCTGGGGAGAATAGAAATGCCTAACAGCGTTGTGGTCCCTGCCTGAAAGACCTTACGCTCTAACATCTGAGATGTTAAACCTATCCTTCGAAGTCCCGTGGTATTTTTTTTTTTCACTGAAAGATTTCTCTCAACCTAAATCTATCATCCATTTCTGCCATTCTGTCTATGCAAATGAATTTCTGAAGCTTGATTATAACAGTTCCTTTCTCCTCCCACACTGATGAAGAAATGGTCACTGATGTGAATGAAGTCCCCATCAGTGCAGGTTCTTTTGGGATCAAGGAACGCACTGATAAGGAATGAGGGTACAGAGGTGGAAAAACAATTTCATTTAGATGGTTCAATAAAAGAAGTGCTGTCTGCATAGCAACAGGTATAGCCATGCTAGATTATATTTCACTTATAGAGATAGTATTCCCTTTGGTATAGATATGAAAGCTCTCAAATGAAAAATTCACAGCCTTCTGGGGGGTTTGTTTTTGTTTTTGAAAGCAGAGGCGTATGTCACTGTAAAACAACTATATGTACTTTAATGTGGCCAGGAAAGAGGCACTTAGCTGTTCCACTGCAGAAAGAATGAGTTAATAAACCCGGCACACAATCTGTCTCTGCTGTAGCTCTTGGCACACAGCAGCTCTAATTGGTGGAAGCTATTGAGGCTTTAATTGCTGATTTTGCAGTACTGCCATGTTTACTGATAAGGTTTAATGCAAGCTAAAATTTGTTAACTAGAGAGAAACAGTCACACTTCCGTGAAGAGTGTGAGGACAAACAGCAGGGTTTTCTGAAGCACCAAATGACAATGAGGTATTTCAGCACGTGGCATTGTTAGATTTCTCCTTTGAGACTCTTGAAAGGCCGAATTTCTTTGAGCAGAAGAGCAAGAAAAACTTTTCTGTCATGCAGCTAGTGCTGAAATAAGCTTATAGTTGAAGTGATAGTTTTCACCTCCCTGATTTACATGATATTGCTCTGTGCTGAATGGATGGAGGACCATTGTATTTAAACATTAGGACCTTTAGTTCTTGAACTGAGATATCCTCACATTTTATTTTTAACATTATTATTATGCTATAATACAATAGTCTTTTGAGCTACTAACCTGCTGTTTCATTTCTGAACTATTAAGTTAAAAATCATTGTTACTTGTATTTGAGTTTATGTAGTAGCAATAAAAATACCAAGTAATGATGTTATATGGCTGTTCGTGTCCAAAAAGCTAAAAGGGAAAATAAATGGAAATGTGTTTTGTACTTAACACTCTGGAAGTGCCATTATTTTGTGTCTTAGCATGTTTTTCATATGCTGCATGCATATCTTAGAGCAGAGGAAAATGTAAGATGCTTGCTGAGTGAAAAACAGATGCTTCTGTGTGCTCCTAATGAGTTTTTTCTTCATGTTTGAAAAATGTGACAGCATTCAAAGGGATTTTGTGCTTGCATATGATTAAGATCTATTTAATATTGTTACTAGACATACTGTATCTGGAGTATATTCTCCAAACATCTCACACAGTTCATAAAACGTGCATCTGCATGTGTATAAAAGAGTGGACGTTTGAAGTACCTTAACACAGTGCTATAATCCAATATTTATTAACGTTCAGGAGATGAGAAACGTCATGTTCATCAAGTGTACCGAGAAAACTAATAGTAATTAGCATTATATTATTTTTTTCTGCTGCTAAAATGGAAATTATGTCAAACATACATTAATTATGATTGTAATTTTTTTTTACTCCCTAGACCAATTTTGTTCCAAACTGTATTCGGTTAAGTAAGTTGTAACTCCATGTGGATCTATGACAGTATAAAATATTAATAATTGTGTTACATAGTGTTTTAGATACATAACAAGGCAGCTTTACAGACAAGTGGTTGGTTTCCAGTTTCCTCAGGGCTCTGCACTTCTGTAGTAGTCCTTGTTATTCAGTAGTTTTAGCCTTGAAAGGCTGATAGAGAAAACAAACCTATCATCAGTGAGGCCATGGTTAAAACTTATCTATGTAGATGTGAGAGGCACTCCCAAGTCCAAGTCAACAAGAGCTGTATCTTTCTGCTTTTAAAAATCTTGGGGGTTTGCAAGTCTGGCTCACAAGAACGACCTTCTTCCCAGGCTGTTTGGCAGACTTGTGTAGATATCCGTGGAATGGGTAGCACTTTGTTCTTTAAGCAGCCTGATTCAGAATCTACTAATGTCTACTGATGTTCTGTTACCCACAAATGCAGTAAAATGTACCTAAAATTTCGTTAATTTTACTAAAATTTGAATGTATTTCCAAGAACAGTTATGGAAAATGGAGAATAATCTGTAGCAGTACTACAGATCCATGCTCTCTTTAACTCCAAAGCTGTATGCTTCCTTGTGTGCTAAAAAACCAAAGAAAACCAAAAAAACAGAGAGAGAGGGAAAACCAAACAAAAAACCAAAGGGAAAGGAAAAAAATGTCAGTTACTTTCCTTCCTGTTGCCAAGAAACAGTTACCAAAATATATCTATCTACTCCCTTAACATAGGAAAGGGTCTTTTGCCAAATAGCAGTGGCAGCAAATCATGAGCTTTCCTCTGCCTTTTCCTTTCACTTCACTGAAGTGTGAAACAAAAAAATATGAGATAGTAAGTTTTTAATAGGATAAAGTGGGAAATAAACTAATACATTCTTGACCTAGGTAACGTTTTAGAAATATTAACTCTTGCATTTAATCTGGATGTAAGTGTTCACAATATTATAATTCTATCTTAAATTTTCTAACAGTAATTTTGAAATCACATTTCCTGCATGAACTTTATGAAGTAAATGACACTTTTGCTAACTCCTGTATAGTGCTTAACTGTTAATGGTCTTGTAAGTTTCTGTCTTATCTCCTATTCCAACTCTTTTCTTGGATACCTTCTTCCCTTTATAGATTGTGATGCAGAATTAAAATGTGGAGGACAAAGTTTTAGAAGAACAAAATGTGGCTTGTTTTTATCTTTCTATAGTATATATTAGTACAAATATGATGGTATTTTTTCTGCCTGCTGCTATGCTGACAGAGAAGGTAATTCCAATATTCTATGTAAATAGCAAATCAAAGTTATGAAACATAAAGTTTGTAGTTTAATGCACTTTAAAACTGTGTGTTAATGCACATTATTATTTGCTTTATATTCTACAATTTGGTCTGTTATTAGGCTTTAGCTCTCCAGAACTTTTATTTGCTTCACCAGAAGTAAACAAATTGCAAATAGAAAATTGCCTTTGTCAGTAATTATATGATACTTATATATTTGCCTAATCTGAAATCAATAGTGAAATAAATAGTTTGTTATTATTCCTTTCCTCCCTGTAATTAGTAGAGGGCTTTACCAAGCCAGCCAGGTTCTGGTCATGGTGGTTGCATTTGATTGAGGGCATTTGAGAGATTTGAGTAAGTAGTTAAGATGTTTGCAGATGAAGGAGGTTCTTGATACATTTTGGTTTGGTTTTTTGTTGTTTTTTTGGTTTTTTGTTTTTTTTTTTTTTTTGTGGGTTTTTGTTTTGTTTTTGTTTTTGTTTTATTTTTGGGGTTTTTTTTTGGAGGGGTTTGTTTGCTTGTTTTTTGTTTTGTTTTTTGGTTTTTTTAAAATTAATTTCCATATAAATTAGGAAGAAAGCTCATGGATAACACACACAATATAGATATTTCAGGTGCTAATTGCACTTAAGTGTTCCACTCCTGTAATTGACAAAGTCATATCCTGAGGCATCTCGTACTCATTTACTTTGAATATGTTTCAGCAAAATACCTTGGACTAAGGAGAATTTCCTGCTTTAAAAAGGAGTGGACTAAATATTTGATTTGAATATAATAATAATAAAAGATTTAGCAAGAATGAAGCAATTTATATTTTCATGCCTCTAATCCAGTTGGATTCCTCAATTCCCTTTATTTATTTATCCTAACTTTCTGTGGGCAAAGGCATGCAATCCAGGAAGAAAACAAAAATTAAAAAAGAGAAAGAAAAAAGACTGAAATGAAGAAACAGTTTATTTCCATAGTTGCATTTTCCCCTTACAACTCTTTGATGCATCATAAATGTAGCAAGCATAGCTATTAACTTGATTCACTTTCTTTCGCAATACGATGTCGCTGCTCTGGAGAGAGATTTCAGACAGTGCTGGACAAGCAGAAAATAGACGTGGTGAAACAGAAGTAAGATGTTGGAATGAGCAAATGAAGGAAACTTTAGAAACAGTCAATATAACATATGAAAAGCATTTTCTAAATGAGGAATAAAGGAATATAAGTTGTGTAGCTAAAATTGCAGCTTATAGTTTCTAGCATTGTTACACTTGTAATAATGGGGCTTTTAGCCTGCAATACTTGGTAGTCTTGTGTAGGAGGGATTTTGCTGCAGGAGAAAAGGTCCTACCTGATTCCTTACCGTGGGGCTGGTTTAACTGCACATTAATATAATGGCATGTACTAACATGATAATATATAAGATGTACATATGTTGCAATACAGTCATAAAATTTTAAATGTTTGGCTAGATCTGCCCTTTGAATTTACTTTCTTGCAACTGTAGTGTTTAATAATGTATTATTGATATAACTGGCAAAAACCCCTGTAAAATTTCAGGCACTTGACTGGCCACATTTGAAAACATAGCTAAATACATGATGCCAGATATCGTTTTCAAAGAAGATAAAGCAACCCTGGGATCATCCAGTTCAGTGATGCTAATCATATATGGTTGGGATACACATAAAAGGGGAAGATAGGTTCATGTTTTAGTTCCAGGCTTCAGTTGGCCCTTTACCTACATTAAGGCAATTCAACAGTCATCTACAATGAATAATAGAAAATATGCAGCTACAGTTTGTGTTTTACTCGCTCAAACTCTCTGAACCTTTTTCTTTTATGCATCTGCTGCCAGTGCTGTCGAGTCAGCAGCTTATTTCAATTCCAGTAATCAAAACTGAAAAATTTCTTTCCTGCTTTTGTTTGCCTCACAAAAGCAGCTTCTATCAAGATAAGCTCCTTTCATTTTATAGAATCATAGAGTCATTAAGATTGGAAAAGACCTACAAGATCATCAAGTCCAACCTTTTACTAAACACCACAATGTGAACTTACCCATAGCACAAGTGCCATGTCCAGTCGGTTCTTTAACACTCCCAGGAATGGTGACCTTACTACTTCCCTGCACAGCCCATTTCAGTGCTTGACAATGCTTTCTGTGGAGAAATTCTCTTTAATGTCCCACCTGAACCTTTCCTGGCAGAGCTTGAGGCCATTTCATCTTGTCCTGTCCCTACTCGCCTCTGTGCTTCATCTTTTCCCTTGTAGAAATCTACCCGTGTGTCTGCAAAGGTTTAATTTCTGTCCAAGGTCACAGGACTTTGGACTTACCAAGCTTTCCTGGCAGCTGGAAAAATTACATTTGGCAATATGACCATTTTCTTTGAATGCCAGCACACTGCTCAAGCTTTGCTCTTAGCTAATATCTTCTCTGCTGGAGGCCTTGAAAACTGCAGACAATTAAGGTAATGTTTCTCTTGGTTTCATCTCTGCAAACAGCCATCATACTACCTCTTTGTCAGCGGTGTAAATTCTCTTTTTTCATTAGAAGTAGTAGTTGAGGTGATACACAAATCACAACCAGTATTGCTTAGGACACCTTTTATTCAGTAAGGCAGGGTGGCTGTGTACTGTCCACCCAAAAGCGGGGGACTGTGAAGCTGTGCCTGGAGGGGTTTCTAGTTAGGTATTGAGGAAGAAATTCAGGGGTCTGTTCACTTATCAGGTCTGCAATTGATGCCACAGCCTTTGTCTGCGTGTAGCAGAAATTTCTTTCTTGGGTGGCAGGAGCTGTACAACATCTTGTTGATGTCAGTGTGTGCCCGTGGCCTTGTCCTTGTAACAAGCCCGTCAGCATCGCATCCCAGTGGGACAGTGGGTCTCCAGAGCTTATCAGGCCTTGGGAACCTTTCACATGCTGCTTTCTCAGCTGTGTGAGAGTTCAAACGTGCTTCCTCTCTTGGGACAGTTTTTGCTAGTTTCCCTAATCAGACATTTAAGAGCCTCGATGGCACTAGGAAGTCCCATGGTTTGATTTGCTGCTATGTGATTCTTGTCTCATCAGTGATGAGGGTGATCTTTTTCAAGCTCTCTGTTCATATTTCACACTCCCTTTTCTGCCCGTTGTCTTGGTAATAATCATCAGTATTAGATTAAATCCGAGTAAGAAGCTTCCAGCAAGTGGAATTGATACAACACTAAGTACTGAGTGAGAAGGCAACCCATGCAGAGTGAAAGAATTCCAAGGTCTTTATTTGTAAAGTGCAGAAACATGTGATAAGAGTAACAGTCTTATTTATGGAATTGAGAATCAGTGTCCTCTCATGTAGCTAATGTGGCTGCTCAGCAAAATTCACTCTTTTTTTTGGTTTCGTTTTGGGGTTTTGTTTGTTTCTTTTTGGGTTTTTTTGTTTGATTGTGTGTTTATGCAATGATGCTACACTGATGGAAAAGCAAGCAGGAGGTTGATTGAACACAACATTAAAAGCTCAGCTTGTTTTGAGAAGGTTTGTAAGTGCAGACATCCTCAAAACATACAGTATTTTTCACAACAGTTCAAACACTAAATCTGTTTATCTTAAGTTGCTAGATAGATTTCATGATACTTTAACTTAGGGTGAATTAGCTGAGTATTTCTCTTTACTGGTAGCATTGTTGGAAAGGTTGTTGCATAACTGAACATGCATTTACACTAGTGAATATAAAAGTAATTTTATTCTTTTACCTTACAGTCTGTGGCCTTTCATACCTGAATGAAATGCTGATTTATTAAATGAATACTTCTTTCAATTGTTTTATGTAATTTATACTAAAAGCATAAATAATTGTGGTAATTAAAGGACAATGTTTGACATTTAAAACTCCTTGTTGAGATTGAGTTAAACAAAAATAATAATTTCGTTGCAAAGATAAACAAAAGAGAAATTACCTGCGTGGATAATAGTTTCATTAGAAAGAGTTGCTACCTGACATTTTTGTCTAAACTCTAAAGTTGCTTACTATAATAGCTATGCGTCTAGATTGTGAAAGACATGACAAAGGAGCAGCAATCAAGTAAAAGAATATATTTAATTTCACCAAAATTACTTTAGACAAATTGTCGAATGCCATTCAATTGATTTGAAAAATTCTCTGAGGTGTGTCTCTGCAACTCCTCTTAGAAGGCCATGCATAAGCCACATAGCGAAAACTTCACTTATCTAAAGCATTTCTGAATTGTCAGTCAGCAAATAGCAAGGCATCATACTGATTTTAAGTTGTTATAATATGTATTATGACAGAAGCTTCTTTCTCCATGTGTGTTTCTGTAGTGTTTCTCAGGACTTCTATTGAAAGACCTCTGGAATGACAGGAATGACAGTATTGGTAGCTTAGAGTCAGATCCCAATATAAAAGGAAAATCTTGATTTCAGTCTATGGGATTTTAAGCTATTTTTATCTTACATAAGATAGGATTTTCCTTCCTAGTGTTATGCTGTCTTTAATCTTCCCATCAAAAATGGGAACATGTGTGGTTATCTTCTCACAGAAACCTGAATCTAAGAACTTACAAAATAACACTGTGAGAAATTGAATTATTTGGGTTTAAGACTGTCTGAAGTATGTTAAGATGTGCTGTACACTTGTAGGTCTGGATTCAATATTTTCCTGCATTCACTTGAGGAATATTGAGACCTTAGGCATTTCCTGGCCTTTAGATAAACCAGCTTCACAATTTTATGTCTGAAAGGTCTTTGATCACTTTTTATGCAGTATTGGCCTGCACCTCTCTTGCATTATCAATGCTTTAAATTCTTAGAAGACAAGTGCTCCTGAAATATGTGGCTCCTATATGCAGTTGTTTTGTGGGTATTTTTGTTGAAGCTTATGAAGTGATGCAATACAAGCTTATGTCAGGCTCTAGTTTTATACACTATTGCTGGTTCCATATACTATTTCACTATCCTTTTCTTATAAATGCATAAATCTCACACACTGAAATTAAAGGAGAGCTGAGCTGACTTCAGTACATATCCAAGCACAAAGCACTGAGAGGACAAACATATCCTGTGTTTTGCATATGATGTAATATGGTTGGCTCTCAATGTAGAATTCCAGGCCACTCTTAGAGTTCCTGCAGAAATCATACGGGAAAGGATAGAGGTTGTTCTTCCTGTATGATGGATTTGCTGACCATGAGGCTGCATGAAGAGTTTTGCACAAGATAACTGAAACTCTTCCTGGTTTGAGAGAGCTTGGCCATGATAGACATTTAAAGGTCCTACATCAGTAGCATTCAAAGACTACGTGCACAAACTGTTATGCTGGAAAATGTTTTAGATTTTGGTTGTATGTGTTGTGTGGCTCAGTGACAAGTCATGCAGTAAATAACCTCTTTGTGTGTCTATATGTTAGAAGCTTTGCCTTAGCACTGAGCAGGTCGTCCTGCAAGGAGAATGTCAGTCGGGGGGGAAAGGCCCATTTTTGGGAAGCATTTTTGTCTGCGTGTTTGTTGTTACACCATCACTGTCATAAAGCTGTTGTGTGCATCATTTCACATTCCCACATCCCTGAGACTGCAGGGAGTGATGCCCATTTTCCTCGTGGCATCAGGTGAATTGGGCAGGGAAGTCTGTGCTGAGAGTGCCACTGAATTCTGGATGTAATGATGTTTATCTGCCAGACATAATTCCTAAGCATGTGCATGTCATGTTTCAAACAACTGGCAGTCCTCTGCACTGCTTTCAACATGGGTGGCTGAGCCTAGACATATAAAGCTATTGAGACTTCATGTTCTTTTGAATTAAATCTCACTTTTTCTTCAGTTTTTTCCAGATGATCTAACCCAAATCCTAAGATCTATGAGATGTGTTTGCTCAGAATCTTTTAAAACCTGTTTTTAGGTAAAAAGCACAGCTGTATGAAACAAGTCTTCAAGTGTTGCAACTCTTTTCCTTCCTTCACACCCATAATGAAATGCCCTGCCATTTCCTGAGATCTTTTAGAGCAGAGAAACCAATTTATATAATATAAATTGGTTTCATTTTGTGATGGCTTGTTACTATTCAATAACAAGATTAAAATAATTTAGCACCTATTTTTAGCTTGGTTAGCATTCATAGTGCTGTTTTAATCAACCTGACTTCAGAAAGATTCCATTATGTTAAGCTTATCCCTGGCTGCAGATGAAATAATTCTGGATTAATGTCATCAAGGTGTGCTTTGAAGGTGGGAGAGTAGGCCTTACATTGATAGCAACTGTATTAATAGCTGAACGTATAATTTTTCTTGCAGAAATGGAAGAAATTTTTCTTTGGTTATGCATTCACATGAGACTGAATCTTTTTTTTAGGATGGGTAAGTGCCCTGAGAAGAGTAAGGATGCTGACAGAAGAATAGGAATCAAACTATTGCACACTAGAGATGAAATTTAATATACTACTATTTCATATGAAATTAGTTGCCTCAATACTAATAAAAGAGTGTTATTTCAAGGGTGACTTTTTTTGAGCGTGGTGTAGAACTTCTCTAGCAAGTCTGACTTACTTCCTCACTCTTTTCTTCATTTTATCCTGACTTCTCAGTGATGCTTTAACTGATTTCATACTTTCTTTACCAGAACTCTGTATCATTTTATTTCTGCTTTCATCTAGAATTACTCCAGTACTTATCCAGAAGGCTGTATGGTCCATTTTATGCCTTGCTCACAATGTTAAAACCACCAGAGTTTACTTTTCCATTTTACTTTTCATCAGTCTTTAACAAAATTAGGACCTATACGTACAATATGAACCTTCTGTCAAAAATCTTTAATGCCTGGCTCACTTAAACCCTCTGCAGATCTTTAAGCATAAGTGTAGATTTTCATGTCTAAACTTAAGCACATAAAATTCGGTGAAAAAATGTACTATAATAGGGCAAACTCAATCCCTTTTATTAACAGGTGGATATGCTAATCAGTAATATAATATGTTGGAGTTTTTTAAAATTGTAAAATGAAATGCTTTCTTTCATGACTTCCAAAGAGTCTGGTCCACTAGTCACATTTGGGAATGGACATCTTCTACCAGTCTATTTTGCTTTTGTAGCTACAAATTGTTTTCCATAACTTTTTGTACTGACAAAAAATGCAATTAAAATTTATCCTCCTGGGAAGAAAAATCTTCTTAGGGGATTATGCCACTTATGTCATGGTTAGACAAAGTATTTCAGCCCTGTTTAATGATATATTCTAGTCATTATTAGGACAATGCAATTTCAGGTGTGCTAAATACTAAGTATTTATAAATTTTCACATTATAAATGTATGTTCCCCTTTAGAAAACACAATCTAGGTTCTTTACAAAGCTGAGGTCTACATACTACTTTTGTGTAGTATGTAGAAATCCAGCTATGCATAGACTGATAAAAGTGTAGAGTTATAGCGTTATGACTCTAATTATTTCATTTCAGTGATCTAATTATTTCATGGTGTAATATTTTATATATAAGCCCAAAGCAGAATTCCAGTTTTAAACTCCTGGAGTTTAGTAATTGCTCATCATTTGCAATTTGTTCTGGACAATAAGTGTGTTACTCAACAAAACAAACTTTTCCATGTCATTTACTTCATTGTTGGAGGGCAGCTGAGAAATAGTAGCAGAAATATGTTTGCAAAAGGCAAGGAGACTACAAAAAGACAGTAAATGATACTAAAAAAATTATTTAATGGTAGTATTGATGAAAGGCTTCAAATGCAAGTCTGTGATAGGCTACAAAGTCCATAGTTGAAATATTTTGCATATGTTATGGATTTTGCTCCGTAGTGTTTAGGAGCTAGAGTGAATAAGCTACAAGACACTGAATCTATATGGAAAGGGAAAATGCTGTTTGCCTAAGGACAGAGAATGCTGCCATTAATTTTGTTATAAAAAGTTACCAAAAAAGTTTAAAAAAAGAAAATTCTGAAATAATTTTTGTGCTTGGAAACAGTCTGTGCTTCAGTTTCTGCAGAATTTTATACAGAGAGATTATAAATTACTTTTGTGGCGATGTTTTTGTTGTTCCATATCTCTTTTAAGATAACATAAAAATAGCAAGCCTCTGGTGTAGGGGAAAAAAACAAACACAAAAATAAGATTTCTAGGATATAATAAGATGAAAAGTAAGTTATTTTGACAGAAATATCTAATGTTGGTTTGATTAACTGCAACACATCAGAGAAAGTAAAAATTAAAGCTAGGAATAAAAGCAGCTGTCTAATATCTAGGCACAAACTTCAGACAACTCCATAATTTTAAACAGCACGCAAACATAATTACCTTATTTATGATAATTTGTATTAGTGGAAGGAGCTTCAGTCAGATTTTTTTGTTCTTTTGTTTTGCTTTTAACTAGGGACCCATCTTAGACTGTCTTTAAAAAGTTTGCAATTAATTACAGAGAAAAAAAAAGAAAACAAACTAACAAACATTTCCAGCAAGCCTTACACCTATTCAACCTTGATAACAACTGGTTTCTTTGATAATGTGACCATATTCTACCTCAAATTAATGTCTCCACATAAAGTTCTGTGGTCAGAAAACCAAGACCCTTGATTTGAATGTAACTGACAGTTAAACACAGTCCTAAAATTCTTGTTGTTCTGAATTAGAATGAAAATAAAATAATTTGTTTTAACGTATATGGCTAGCTTTCATGTTTATCAGATGGATGTCTGTAAAAGTAGAAACCTGAATGACTTGATTTTGAGAGAAAATTATGTTGGAATTGGAGACTATAAACAATGCAGATAAACATTTAAATAATTCTGCAGGATTTGATTCAGTACGTTCACTTGCATGTGCCAGAGAAACCTGTTATTCAACAAATACTCTTTTTACTCAGACTGCTTTTTATATAACTGCCTGAAATTCACAAAATAAGGAAGAATAGTTATGAAATATTAAGATATCATTGTGACAGTTGAAATGCAGTACTACAGGGCTCACTGCATAAAAATTATATCATTCTGCTGGCTTTGAAATGTTTTATGATGCTTCTTGAGGGCCTCGCAACATTAATTTTAAATCAAAAAATTATGCAAAAAATAAGTGGAATAGCATGTCTTTGCAAATGGCAAAATGAACTTTTAGAAAAGGGATGGAGCCATAAAAACCCAAATCCTTTCAATTCCCAGGTGTAGTCAATAATGCTTATCAATATACTACTCTCAGAGTGTAAGGTTCTGCTTCATTTTAAACCAGGATTTCCTTTACTGAAGAAATTATGAATGCCATTACAGCTCAATATTAATAAGTATTTCCCATTCTTAATGATCAATGAAAAGTACTTATAAAGAAGTCTTTCAAGATCAAATACTGTCATGTTTCCCAATTCTTTTTCTCTCTGCCATTTCTTTTCTTCAAAAGCATCTTCCTGAAACAAGTTGCTGGGGAAAAGACGTGGCACAGTAACAATGGGTGTCTGAGAGTGCCTTTAAGAAAAACAAAATTGATGGGCTTGTTATGAATCAGGGGATGACTGTAAGAAAAACTAATTTTTTTTTTCTGAGGCACAGCTTGCCCTTTCATTATGATTCAGAGATGTAAGGGTAATGTCTTCTTTCAGTTGATGGAGGACTTGAGTGATACTCCCTGTATGGCGGACTGGTCTTAATGTGACAGTCATGTTCTTGAGAAAGATAGCACCAGCATTGCTTCTCTTTTAGCACCACCATGTCAGGGATGAATCGTAGCATTCCTTATCCTTCTTTGCACTGGTAAGTACAGTGATCATTCATTTCTGATCTTTACTTAACTCAGGACTGTAAGGCTGGGCAGAGAAAAAGCAAGCTGTCATCATTAGGAAAACAGCAGGTTCATGAGTAAAAACAATTCTTTCTGATTTGGAAGCGAGGTAGAATTGTTGTCCCTTAGGTGAGGTTAAAGAGATTGCTTGCCCCTTGGATGAAGGTTGCACACTCAATTTCATACTCAAAAAGATTGATCCTAACTCCCTAGAAATCAATGATTTTTAAATTTTTTCCTGCCTTAATGGACATTTTCTTGTGTCATGACTTTAAGTCTTGAAAAATTTGATCGATTTTTTAAGCACTTTCAGCAAGTCTATAATCCTTCCTTCCTCATTTACCATAATACATCAGGCGGATTTGAGACAGGGGATATATCTTGCTTTCAGTCATAAAATAACTTCTTATTTTGCTTTATAGAAGCCTTATACTGATATCTGTGTGGAGTAGATCCTACAACTGCTTAGTTCCTGAGTAGCTGGTGGCTGTTCAACCACTTATGTAGATTCTGCATAATGTCACAGGGTGGCCCTAAATCCCACTCTGCTAGTGCTGTTGGTTGAGGCAGTGGCCACTGCTTCTTTCACTGAGCCGTGCAGCAAATGGCACTGGGGGCACATGTAAGCAGTTCACAGTACAGAAGGGGTACAGGACTAAGAGTTTGGATGCTGTGTCATCATACACGACATTTTATTGCTGCTGACATTTTGTATGAGATTTGGATATGTAATTGTGAGGGACCCGTAAGTGAGAATTTAAAGTCTCTACTGCTCAAGAACATTTTTATAAAACTAGTGCCCGCTTTATTACTTGTTACTTTTGCCAAAGATATTTTAAAGTATTTATTCAGTGTATTAGCTTAAATGATGGAAAGCCTTTCCTCCTCACAGCCTTGTTCAGTCTTGTTTTTTATTCAAACACTCCATGAATTGTCATGCCTCTGTTTCAATATATTTGTGGAACATTTTATGCTAGGTATTAAGTGATTAATCCTCAAAGATTATGAAGACCTCAAATCTGTGTCTAATTCAACAAATCCAGATTAAAAAGCTTTTAGGCATTGAAAATCATGGATCTCTTGGGGACCTGAACGATTTCATTTTTTTGCCAAGGAAACCAAGCCATTAAAATCATGTGCTGTTGTAAGTGCTCTGAAGCCAGAGTTGAGTGACACTATTGCCTATTGTTCATTTGCTTCATCATTTATTTCTTTCCAGCAGGCTCCATGGAAGCTGATTAGATTCTTGTTACCCAATTGCTGGCTGGTCCAAATTTTTTTTTAATCATTCCATACGTGCAGTTCTATCTGAGTTTGCAAACTGATTATTTCTCTCAATTAATCTCTCTCTGATTTAGAGGATGCTTTTTGGTATGGTGTTTTGTCTTGTTTTTTGGTTTTCTTTTTTTTAAAGAGGTATCTTCAAAATAACTTACAGTAAGAATTGTGTTTAATACCGGTAGGCCTGGACCATGATTTAGTAATGACTTGGAATGACAAGCTGCTGTCTTTTACAGGCCACTTACAAGCCTTCCAAAGGAAGGGAAAGGACAATTTGATCATAAATCGGTGATTTAACCTTGGTGGTATATCATATGTATATATGGTCACTGAAAATACTTGGAATTATACTAATATACTAAAATGTTCTGGTTTTTTTTTCTTTTAAGGCAGACACATTTTTGTTGGCTGTTTGTTGCCATAAGAGTTCCTTGCAAAATGCAAAACTGTAAGTTCTATTTATTGTCCCTGGAGACATAGAATGGTTGCCTAGGTTTAGGCCGAACAGATCTGAATATTCAGTCCTCTGTTCTTCTCACTGAGCTACTTGCATATAGTTGAGGTGGGTTAATCACCTGTCAGGAACTCGAGTAGGTTTGGAAATATGCAATCAAGAACTAGAGTCCTACTAAAGTTGGACATCCCAGATCCCATAGAGATGTGGGTCACAGTTTGAGATGCTCCTGTGCAGGTATTGCAACGGAAATCCCAGGCAGAAGTCAAGGATGTGGAAGATAATACTGGGTGATCATGAAATCCTAGATGAAATATTGTTATCAAGACTGTGTGACAGAAAGTAAACAGAGTAGGGAAAGAAAAGGTGTTATACAAAGCTTCTGCTTTTTAGAAATTTGTGCTTCTCTAACACATAGGAATGTGATACTTGGCTAAATACTTTTTTACTTCTCTTCTGCATGTTTCTTCTTACAGTAATAATTAAAGGTTGTTCATTCCCCACATTATCGGGAATTCTAATGGTTGTATCAAGGAGAAAATTTGCCAAGAACAATACCTTTTGAATCACTTAATTAGCTTTTTTTCCCATTCTCTTCTTAAGATTTTTTTTTTTACACCG
Organism: Acridotheres tristis; assembly: GCA_037013685.1. NCBI lineage: Eukaryota > Metazoa > Chordata > Aves > Passeriformes > Sturnidae > Acridotheres > Acridotheres tristis. Next base: position 94,644,684 of record CM072886.1, on the reverse strand, counting down.
TACCCACTTAGAGGAATAAAGGATTTTTGGCATTAAAGGACCAAAGGACTTTTTAGGATAAACTCAATAGTGGGCTAGGATGGTATTTCTTGTGAAATTTTGTACTTACTTAAGTACATAGTACAATATATGTGCTTCTGTCTTCAGGATTTCAAAATAATAATAATAATAATAGTAATAATAATAATAATAATAATAATAATAATAATTTTTAATCATTGTTCCACTCAGGTATGATGCCTGACCCTAAGCACATCACTGTTTACTTATTCATCACCAAGGTATTTCAGAAGCAGAAGGCAACAGAAATGGCAGAAATACTAACTACTCACTTAGAAGACAGAAAACATATTGTAAATTTTTTCAAAGCATTGTGGACATTTTCTTGGACCACATATACTGACTATATTTTCCATATTATCACTTCATATATTCTTTCATCTTGTCCCAGTTGATTTGTTCTTATATTTCTCCAAGACTCCGGAAGATTTATTGCATGGAATTGAAATATGCTTTCAAAAAAGCTAAACTCGTCCTGAGATTTTAGGTTTATACAAGCTCTACTTTTTGTGTGGTAATTGTATAAAGAATTTAGAGGCTGAGTCAGTCCAGGGTTGCTGCTTTGCTTACACAACATGTTTTCTGCTGGAACACTCATGAGGATGACAGTACAGGCATGTGAGCGGGTTTAAGTCAGTAGGTTAAGTATTAACAGAGGGATGCTCTCATTGCAAGTATTAACTGGTTCCAGGAAGAAGTGTAGTAATTTATATCATAGAGACAAGGCAGCAAATAAAAATACTCATTTTTCTTACGCAATTAAATTGAATTCAATTAAATTGAATTTATAATGAAGGTCATTGTTGATGGCTGAGTGAAAGGCCATTCCAATTCACAATGCAATGTCAGGATAACAGGAAACTTAATTCAGGAAGATTTAGTGCCTCTTCTTCCTCTAGTATTTCTCTTGGAAAGGAGTTATGAAAGCTTCTTAGCCTGTATTAGATGGCAACCAGACTACAGGTACAATCAAGATGATGTCAATTTTCTGATGTCTGCAGTGTCTTCTGCTTTTTCTCATTTTAGTTACTATTCTCCATGATTTCTGCATTCTCAAGACAACAACATAATATGAAAAGGTTAAAAATTTAAGCTAAACATGTTAAAAGCCATTCCTGGAAGTCTTCATCATTCTTTACCTATTCCAAAGTGTGTTCTGACTCATGGGCAGCCTGGAGAACTCACTCTCCGAGTCCAGCATAACATGTAGCTGCTTTGCATTCAGAGATATTCTAAATCCTTGGGTTGGAAAGGGAACCTTTGATGAGACTACCTACCACATCACACTTTTTTTTCCTGAGTTTGACTTCTGCCTGCTTGAAAAGGACATTTTTGCAAATTCTGGCACCATCTCTACTGATTCTACAAGTTCATTGAGTTAGTGAATGAGGGGAGAAAAAAACCCCAACGATTGGCTTAGTCATTCTTGGCTGCATGTGTCAGGCTTAATCCTGAGGATGAAGTTTAGTGTTGTGGGGTTTCGAGGTGTAGTATGCAGCAGAAAACTGCAGCTTCTCTTGCTGTGTGTCTGGGTAGTCTCTTTGTGAATTTTCTTTGTCTGAGGCCATTCCCATCCCCAGGTATTTTCATGTATATTCTTTCTTTGGTGGCTTAGCTGGTTTTGCATTGCTATTTATGGTTTGTCTTGGTTCATGGGTTACTAGAAGTCTATAGGAATTTTTAACAAGAATGCCAATTTGACTTTGTGTTCATGTGACTATTAATAGCAAGTCTACTGACTTCAAACACACAAATATGGAAATAGTCACTAAAATTTGACCATATAAAGTTTTCTAGATTGTTAATTTTATTTCTTTAAGGAAAGTGGGATGCCTTTGTTAAGTACTTTAAATACATCTAGCCTTTTCTTTTAAGGGCCTGCATACTCACAAGGGAACCACTCAGTGCTGTGATTGGATTAATGCAAATCAGATGGGAAGATTGGGCAGGGGTAGGAGCAATTGAATTTGGAAAGTTTATGAGAGCTGCTAGTTCAGGGTGAATAATAAAATAAAGACGGCAGTTTTGCAATTTTGAAAAGCTCTGTGCTATGTAATAGACTATAATTTAATTCTGAGAGACTTTTTTATTAGATTTTTTTCCCAAGTAAAATCACAATTCCTATTGTTCCTTATCATATGTCTCATTACTGCTGCAAGTATTATCCTCTTTATATGATTAGAGTGATTCATACTTAGCTCTCTTTGTTGTTCTGTACACAATTTCAGGTAAATAATGGAAGGAATTTGATGCTTCTGAATAGACCAATAGGTACTTTGGGTTTTTGTTTTTCTAAACAAGGATGTATATTTTATCAAAGGAGTGATGATAAACCTCAGATCGAGATCATCAACAGATGTATACGTCTGATAAAATGTCTCAGCATTGGTCAGAGTAATAAGCCTGTGCCAAGCAGTGGTTCTGAGGTTCACAGTAAGCATGTATGAAGTTAGTCATAATTTACACTCATTATCCTTTGTAGATACTTCTGGAAAATACATTATTATCATTTGTATATTTGAAAACAAAACTGTTGGAATAATGTACCTAACAAACAAAATAATCACTACTTGAGGGAAGTTGGCTCTGTGAGAGAAGGAAACTTTTCATGTTCTGCTGAGAACTTCCAAAACCAGACAAAGCCAAAGAGAACTGGAATAGTGAGGTTTCAGTCCACTACATTGTGGAATTGAAGGGGCTTTGTTGGTTGGGCAGAAAAAAGCACTCAGTGCCAGTTCCTGAAGAAGCAATGGTTTTAAGAAATCTAAAACCAGGGCAGTGATGACTTAAGAAATGTGTTATTGGTGAAACTATATGATGAATTGAAACTTCATTCCTACTCTTGCTCAGAGTTGTGTGTAGCTATAAATTCAGCAGGGTGGGAGTGTCTGAAGTCATCTTCGTGTTGATTGCCTGGTTATTTTTTACTTCAAAAATTTTAATTAATGCTTACCTGGGGTAAGACATCTTGCATTTTGGCTTCTGGATTTTACTTGTGAAACAGAGCACAAGTTTAAATTCTGCTCAAAAGGTAAAGTTAAACTTTCAGAAAATGGATCAAAGGATATTGGGTATTACTTTTTGCCTGCCTTAGGGCATCTCAAGAAATTTGGTTTCGTTACTGCATACCCACATTAATTATTGTGTGGTAGTGCAAGAACATTTTTTATTTATTAGCTTTTCTACCTCTTGAATTTTCAATTTTGAACTGATGATTAAAACTTTACTAGAGCTACTGACTCATATTTTTTACATTTCCTTCCTTATTCACCTTCTTCTTTTCCCCTTTGGATTCAGGTAGTAATTAACATAGTAGATGTCATTCAAACTAAAAGGAAAATCAGTTAAAAGTATTATACTGAGAAATGCTCTAGACTCAGTTATAAGCAGTATAATTAAAATATTGTCAAATAACTGAGAAACTGAGTTGTAAAATAAAGAAAAAATGCTACCTACATGTTTTTGTGAAAATACTAATTTTAATTTTGAGGGTATGCAAATAACATCAAGTGATTAATTGGTCTAAACATTTTGAGAAAACAAGTATTAAATTTGTTCTGTAGAAGTCAGTGTCATCTCCTTCTTCATCGTGAAAAGATACAAATGACTGAATCCGCCAGACAGTTTTTCACTGTTAGATCTATTCACTAGGTCCTGAAATAAGCCCACCAATTCAGCATCAATAATTTGTTGAAGTGCAGAGCTCTGTTAAAGAACAAATGCTCCTTCACCTTGGATGGTTAATTTTATTTTTTTTTGCAGTTATTAGACATGTAGTCAACCAACAACATGTACAAATGCACAAGCATGTATATATATATATATCATACTTTTTCTGAAAAATTTAGATGTTATTTGTATATTTAAAATCTGAACTACTTTCCAAGGTAGAGGTAGAAAAAGGTATTTTTTTTAATGCTTTATGAAGGATAAGACGCAGACACTATTGTTGTTTGTGACAGTTTTTCTCCATATCTGCAAACATATGCTGTGAAATTCAAAACACAAACTACGATGAAATTTAAGTGGGAATAAAAGGAGACAGTAACAAAGGGAAGAAGATAATTACAGTGAGACAAAGAAGAGTTTAAGAATCTATGTATATATAGGTTTAAGATGCTCTTCTTCGGGATGCAAATAATAATGTATGAAGAATACATTACTCTCTATTATTTTATTTTAGTGTATTATGTTAATTTAACTTCATTTCTTATGAAGAGCCTTCCAGGGACATTTTTCAGAATATATTATCATAATTTTTAGATTTTATTATTGTTTAATATTAAAATAAATATTAATTATTTTTATTAACCTGGGAAATAAATGTTAATAGCAATAATAGACTCTAATAATGGAAACAATGCCTGTCAAAAACGTAGGGATCATCCTTTAATATTTGTGTAGTGTCAGTTAAATGAATGTGAAAACCATGGATTGGTAAGAATGCAGTGGCGTTTCTCCAAATGGAAGTAATCTTTAAGAGCTTGTCCAAAAATTGTTACAGATGTTTTAAGTGGCATTTAATTATTTTAGCAGGTTATATTGATGTTTCTTTAGGTTTTATTAGCATTTCCATTTCTGGACTGTGGCTTTTATTCAAACCCAAGATGTCATGATTTCAAGATGTCTGTGTTTATGAGACTGCCACATGTTGCTGTGGAAATCATTAGAAAGTCATAAATAGAAGACTTACTTCTGTATGAGGCTTTTCTCTCTTTGCTTCTCCTTATTTATAAATTTATTTAATTATACAGCTACTACAAAGATTCATTATTATTCAGCATACAATTATGGAAGTATCAGTGCTAAAAGTACAAGACCAGATGTTTTAAGGAAAGACTGGAATAATCAGTAGGAATTTGGTATCCCTTTTCTGCGTTAATCCTGATGTTAAAAACAGTTAATATATTAATTGCAAATGTTTTTTGATTTGTAGCAGTTATATTACTTTTAAGTGCTTTTCATCTGTTTCCAAGCTTTCTTTCCCCAAAACGTTAATTAAATTAATGTTCTGATGTACAGTAGGTTAATACAATTTTCATTTTACAGATGAAGAAACTATATCTAAAATGTCACATCTCATGTCAGTGACAGATGGAGGTACACTGTACTCTTCTGTGTTAGCCGCTGAGAAAAAAGAAATCTTTCCTCAATCTGTGCATTTGCAACTATTACCATAACCAAATATAAATACACAGAAATTGAACTTTTCACTCCAAGACCATGTATTTCCATCAGATGAAGAAGGGCAGGAGGTAATGAAGGCTTTAGGAGGTAGCCAAAGCAGAGGAATCATTCAGGTGGATCAGTCACTAGACGTTGGACAAAAATGTGTACATATCATATGTGTTTATGTGAATACATATGAGTGTATATGTTTATGAATTTACATATACTTAATGGATTTTTAAGCTAATTTTCAAAGATCTGTGGAAAATATTATAGGAGATTTGCAGCCTGATTTTATCTTGAAGGGTATATCAGAAAGGATCATACTTTCCAAAATTGTCTGTTTACCCAGAGTTTGAAAGAAGAGATGCTCAGTACTCCAAACTAGAAACTAATAGGGAGAAAAGAAAATCTGTAGTGGAAGGATTAGCTGGCATCATCTGCAGAACTGAAATTCTAAAACTTTATTTATAGAAAAATTTCAAACTTAAGTAGACTTTTGAGACCCTCTCTATTCTTCCAAATCCTGCACATTCTTAAATCCAAGCTTCTGGGAGTTTTATATAAAGAACGTCTTTGTCTGGTTGAAGAACTGATATCTAGGCTTCCTAGGACTTCTAGGTTGTTCCTGAGGTTTTGAGATGCCTGAATCTATTTCTTGGTTGAATTTGAAAGCTTTAACATCTATAGCTCCTCACCAGGCTAGCTCTAGACTGAACGAAAAACCTGTTAATTTTGGCTTTAGGATGGTTTTAGATGCAGGAAGGATGTTTTTAGGTGACTTGGAACAGTTTTCTAAAAGAAAAACTGTTTTTTAATGAAAACTGAGATTTTCAATTGAAAGTCGTTACACTTGCAAAATACATATTTTCTACACAAGTCATTGACGAAAGAGTTTGTTCCAGACGAGAACCTCATCCAGTTTCCAGTAGAGTTATTAATGATTACTGAAGACACTAGAGATACAAGCAAAGAAAACTAGCTTTTGTAATTGAATATAGCAGAGTACTTTCATATTGTAAATAATTTGATTACCTAGCAATGCAGTTAGATATATATTTATCCAAATTTAATTTTTAGCAAGACCCTGATAACTACCATTGCTTGTTGTTTTTGCTCTCTATGCTGAGTGAATGGCCCTGCAATATAACATCTGAATGACTTCATTCTCATGAACACACGTACTGCTGTATTGAAACACTCCACTTTGGTTGCATTTAACATTTCGTTGTTCACCTGCATAGATGATCTTCTGTCCCAATCCTATTTTTATTTATGTTGCCAGGGAAGCAGGCTGTGGGGAGGAGCTGTTGAGTAACATGTGCACAGCACGTTACAAGTCTCTCCTCTCCTGTAGCTGGTTTTGGACTCTTTACCTGTGCTGTAGTTGACCCCTAGAAACTCTATCTCCCCACTGGCAGTTCTTGGACCTAGGAACCCTGACATTCATGGTCCCACTGGGGTTGCTGGCACTCAGACCTCATCCTGTGCTTGCAGACTAGTCCAGCTCGAAGTTCCCTGGCTCCCACATGTGCATGCTCAGCACTGTGAGGGTACCCACACAGAAGATAGGCTTTAGTCAAGAGATAGGGTGGGCCATGGTGCAGCACGAGGTTCAGGCAGGCAGGCATGCTGAGCAACCTCTTTATATGCAACTAACCTCTGTCCTTTTTTATTTGCCCACTTTTGTCCCTCCTAAATCCATCTTGATCCCTCTTTTTACATATCTTTGGTCCATTCCCTAAACATCTATTTTTAAGTGTTACAGAGTATCAATATTTTCTCTGCTTTATTCCCAAATTCTTTCATAAAAACTCCTACACCATGATGACCCTATGTAGTGAACATGGCTTCCTGGTGAGAGTTTCCTTGTTTACCTGCCTCAGTGGGTGTCTTCAACAAGAACAACCATCTCATTTTTTTTCCTTCGATGGCCTTTAGAGTGGCCAGTGGCATGCTCCATTTTCCTTTCTTAGGTTACTGAGGGTCCTACACCTGTCACTGCTCCTCTGTGTTTGTAGTTTTCAGTTGTTTTTCAGAGCACCTAGCATTTGCCATATGAAAAGATCACTGTTAATTATGTCTATCTGGAGGCCACATAAAAAGTTACCTCACATTCCTAAAGCAGAGGTTGTGTAGGACTAGGGGTCCTCCTGCAGAACTGTGATTTGCACTACCCCTTTTCACAGCTGCTTTTGTGTGAATTCTTGTGCTGTCTTGTAGAAGTAGAACTTTAGTCCTAAGCTTTCAGAAATTAAAATTGCTTCCATTTTTACCTTGGGAAAGCTAGGTTTATGAAACATGCTCAGGTCACTTTTATTAGACTGAAGCAGAAGTAGCCAATTTCTCTTTGTAGCATATCACTGCACTATATATATATATATATATATATCCTGCCCTAAAGCAGTACTTCAGGAAATTAGTGCAGTTCAGATCTAGGTGCAAACTGACCTCACCTGAAAGTTGCCTAACATACAGAGGGAGTGGATTTAAAGAAAAGTTCATCTCTTTTGTCTTTCTGCAAGATATGATCTGCAAGATATTTCCGCAAATATGAGCAGGTACCTTCTTGTGTAAGGTTTCTTCTGTACAGAAAATATGTTTATAAGACTGTAACCTTCCCCCTAATTTTCTAGATAAATATCTTTTAGTTAGGACAGTTATTTTTTGTGGGATCAAATGTCTAAAAATTTAAAAGTTATGGATAGTCAGAACATCTAGGGAGTTTATTTCTTTATGGAAATAAGGATAAAAAGGCGTAATCTAAGCTATGGTTTTGAATAAACTTAATGAAAATTATTACTGTTACATGGGAAATATAGGTAATCATAGGAAAACTGAGATTTTCAACAACCACAGCTTTAACGGTATTAATATATATATTTAATATTTGTGTGTCCTTTTATAGCTGGAGTTTTATTTGGAGAGTGGTGAACTCCTGGAACAGTTGCTTTTCCCCAGAAATTAATTCATTAATAAAAGAAATGGTATTGTTTGGTGAACTTGCTTGATGAAACTTTATTGGAATAAAAGCAGTGATCTGCAATACTCTATTGGTTAAGCTGAACTGCATTTCAAGACAAGTGGTTCAAACTCCTTTCGGAAAACTATATTGAAATCTACAATGCCTCCCTCACGTTCCCTTCAAAGTGACTTTTGTATTTTATTAATTAAAAAAAATACAGAAAAATAACAGTAGAGAGAATTTTATTGTTAGATGAACAGTTGTTAATGTCAGAGATATAAGGGGACATATGCCTCAGACAGGTCCATTATTGAAAGCTTTGTTTTGGTTTAGATATTGATGTTTACTGATTTTCTAGAGTTAGAACTATATCATGCCTCACTGGTTTTTGTGATGTTTCTTCCCTTTGGAGATTAGGAATTCATTTTTCATTTTCTTTTGAATTTCTCTTAGCCAATTTCTATTGATGTTCTTATTAATGTGTTTTTCATTTTATGTTGTTTTCTTGTATTGTGCTTTTCTTCAGAAGCATTTTGTTTGTCAGCGTAAAATGTAACCTGTTGTACTAGGTTCACTCTTGAAGAGCTGTAATGTCTTGCCTGTTTCCAAATGATGCAGGCATTCCAAATATATGGTAATGAAACCTCTGTGTCTTATGATACTGAAATTTTGTCTATTTTCTCTGAATTCATGTACAAGAGTAATTATAGTGTCAGATGAGATGGTAGGGTAGAAAAAAACCCCACACAACAAACAAACACAAAAGAACAGCTGATAATCATCTGGTTACTGCAAACTTCAATTTTGTGACACTTACTGAACAGCTAGCGCCATTCACTGATGTGGTTTTTAAAGATGTGGTGTTTATCTTGTCCATATAATGTGTTATGGAGAGAAAGAAGAGCTGATATGCTTTAATGATATCATTGAGTGAAGGAGAGGTGTCAGAGTTCTTTGAGAAATGATTTTGCAGTCAAGTTACTAATATCCTTGGATATGAAAAGCACAGTGCTGTTGGTTGCATGGAAATTTTTATTGTACAATTGTTATGTGATTTTCAGCTCTGCTCTGCAAACAAAGTATGGTAAGAGCTACATAATATAGTAGTATGTCACTGTGGGCTGTGTGGAGTTGCATAAGGTTCTCTTTAAAAAGTGCTGATGTTTTACATTAAGTATATAAATTCTCTTTGAATAGAAAGCTACATTTGCATAGCTTGTGTAATGAGTTGGTCCTAACCAGCAGCCAGGTACCCACACAGCCACTCACTCACTCCCCCCACCCAACAGGATGGGGGAAAGAATAATAAAAATGAAACTGAAAAATACATTCCTTGGATAAAGACAAATTAATAGATGAAGGAAAGAAGGAGGAAACCACCTCCAATTCTAAGAATTCGTCTCCTACGAGCAGACTGTTGTCCAGCTGTTGACTAAGCATCAGCCACATTTGGAGGCCATCCCTCACACCCTTCTTCCTCTATCTCAGTTCTTATTGCTGAACATTATGTTACATGGTATGGCTAATTTGGGTCAGCTGTTCCAGGCTGTTTTCCTTCCCAGCTTCTTGCCATCCCATGCTGGGGACAGAGTCAAAGTAGTAAGAAGAGAAAAACCTTGATTCTGTTCAAAGAATTGCCAAAACATTGCAGTGTTACTAATACATTTGGCTACAAATCCAGAACACAATACTATGCAGGCTGCAGTGAGGAAGATTAACTTCATCCCAGACAGACAAAGCACACCTCTTAGAAGAACTAATAAGTGAAATATCATGTACCATTTTTAGACTCATATCTGAAATGAAGAGATTTACAGCAATAGGTAGTAAGTAACATGTTTGGATGGTGTGAACAGAGATGTACATTATGTAGAAGTGATAGTGGTTAGAGGTATATGAAAAAGTTGCAACTCTGCTTTATTTCTGCAGATATCTTTGCTCATTCTGCACTGTTTTCCATTATTTCTGTTTGAAGTATTTGCTATCATTTGTTCATGGCAGCTTACAATGAATGGTTTCATTTGTTTCTCAGTACAGTCTGGCATTAGATCTTGCTGACCTTCAGCAATGCAGTGTTAGTCAGCACAGTCATGTTTTTAAGTCTCGATTGAGTAAGGCCAAAAGTAACTGGTTTTATATGTTGGGGGTTTTTTTCCTAATTCATGCTTAATCTCTTTAGAAATGTATAATTCACTGTATTAGAACTGTTCATTCTTTAGCTTACAAAGGCAGATAAAAATGCAAAGATAAAGAAAAGGAAAAATGAAGTACATAGCAAAATAAGAGAACTGTGTTGTGCAACAGAGAGGGAAGAAATTAATTTTATTATAAAGATTTGAGCTCTGTACTTTATTTTATTCCTATCTGCATCGTTATAATAATTTTTCTTTCCTGCCCAGCTCATTACTGGAGCAGTATTTAAGCAATAATTATTTTGTACATAAGCATATTTGAGATTTAAAGAAGTCCATTGTATTCTCGATATAACAAATTTTGTAAGTCATTAAAAATGGAACTTTTTATAAATCATCTCCCAAAAACGGCAAAAAAATGGGATCTAACACGTAAATTTCAACATTTACCACGATAAAAAAGAGAACTGGCAATAAATATTCATGTCTAAGAACATAAAGTAACTGAGGACATACATTGTGTATTTTCAGTTTGACTGGTAAATTGGAAGGAGATTAAGGTAAACTAAATCCTGAGGAACTGGCAAGGCATACTGCAGGCCTGTCTGGATCTTCCTGTATGTTTGCACAAATTAGCTTCACCAAAGTATTTGCTTGGTTGTATCATCAGTTACAGATACTTTGTTAATCCTTAAAATGTAGCCTGAAAAATTCCAGTCTTCCTTTTGGATTTTTCTTTTACCTTCCTGTTGGATATTTTCTCTAAATGCAGCTTTTTTTCTTCTACCAATGTCTTACATAAATGCACATTTTAAAGAAGATATTCAAATGTCCATCTGTTCCCTGAAAGTAATTATATAAAAAGCTGACAGTAGACACGTTTTTAAACAAATTTCAGATTCAATTCAGAAATTATATTTAAAACTGATTTGATGGGAAGGTTAGATAAGTCCACTTGAGATTTCATAATATTATCCATACTATCTTTTAAAAAGTTTTTCTTCAAATAAAAGCCTACGTTTATCTGTTTGTTAATAAGAGAAATTTAGTATTTTCTGATACCTCTGTCTTCTAGAGGGGGGGGATTCAGCTCTGTGAAAAATAAGTGGACAAAAGAGCAGGGTGTTACCAACCTGTAAGGTAAAAACTGAGTGAAAATTTATTGACTTCTTTGTGAGACATCTACTGAACTTAACCCAATTACTGACTCATATGTGTAGTTAATTATTTATAGTAACATATATAGAGAGAGTCTGATTCAGAATGTAAATTGTAACTTCAGTGAGGCTTAGCTTTATTTCAGTTATTAGATTTTTATCCAGTTATATATGCATATATATCAAGTTATACTGTTGCTGTATTAGAAATGTATACTGTGTTGCACTTGATGCATTCTTAGCATGTAATAACACATACTATCAAGGTCAGTGCTAGAAAAATTGAAAAAAATCTAATTGCTTGAGTAGCACAGTAAAGAAAGTTGTTGTTTTCTGAGTAACCAATCTTGTCCAAAACTACTATCTGTTCTTCAAAATGTCTTGGACATATGGACTAAATAGTTGATAGCAATGAAAGAGTCTTTGTGTATGAGTGTGTAGGAGTTTAGGAGAAGGAAAGAGAAGTAGGTGTTAAACATGACAGTAAGGTGGGAACAAGTGACAATGGGGGAATGAGAAATTTAGTGCAGAAATGTGTCTTGTGCAAGTAATCCTTGACACTTACATAATTTTGTGTATGGCTGTATCTACAAACTATATCTGATTCAATACCTCTGTGCTCTTACTCTGCTGTAAGTGTGAGGCAGGTTATTCCTATTTATTTTAAGGCAATTTTATACATAAATTTTAATACTTATTCTTTCAAATAAAATAATCTTGGTTACTATCTTATATGTCTTAGCAGGATGCTGGTAGCCATTGGAATAAGTTGCTTTTCATACAAGACGCATAAGACTCTTCATTTGTGGTTTGGAGGTTCTTGAGTACTTATAATGAAAATTTGATGTCATAAAATGTATCTTTACTTGACAGAATTCACAGAAACTGAAAAGGTGACAGATTTTGTATTTGTAAGGAAAAAAATGTATTTATCATGTACCTCATACTTTATCTTTTCAGGTTACATTCCAATCAAATGTTCATACAGTAATTGAAAAAAATAGTGTTTTATATATTGAAATAAAATCAATTTATTTATAATGTATATAGGATGTGAAATAGAAGAAAGAAATTATTTACTCTGCTTAGGTTTTGGGAAAAGTTTTCTAACCTTTAACAGCTAATTAATTTAGTTGCTGAGTGATTAAAAGAGCAGTGGATTATATTAAGAAGTTAACAACTCTCAGTAATGACCTGTTCCCCACTGGTATGCCTCTAACTTTATTACCTCTTGTGATAATTAAATAAAAACAGACCTATGTAAGCTCCCAGGAAACACAACAAAAGCTAAATTGTGATCTATCGTCTTTGTGTCATGCTGATTTTTGTTACATATTTTATGGTTTTGTTTTCCCTCTGATTGATCACAACAGGTTTTCTTCGTTACAAGTGTGTGTTCTAGCATGTGGTATGGGTTTGCATATGGAAGAACTAAAGATGAAAGGTTAGAAAGACTGTGTCAGACGCTCATTGTGATAAAATAAACTTGACAGGGGATTAAGTTTAGTTTTATCAATAACATAAGATTTTAAAAAGTAACTTGGGGCTTATTGACAGTTTACATTGTTTAGATCAATGGTTTTCTTTCCATTGTATTAACAAAAAAGGGCAACTAAAATGATCAGGCTCAAACTTGCGTATAGATAAGAAAGGACATTTTCAGTGTTTCATAGGAAATGCAGGTTGTCTTAACCTAAAAGCATATCTCTTCTTTAAAACTCATTTCTTCAGGCCAGTCTTTAAAATGTGACATTTTCAGTTGCCCTGGCACATTCCTTGTGTTGATAACCATGTACAGGAGTGGCACAGTGAGGGGCTCCACCATCTGACTCATAAAGAGTGACCTCATAAGGTGAGCTCACAAACCTGAAAGAGCTGGGAGAACCTGTAACCAAGAGCACCAAGGAATCCTGTGGAGGTTCCTGGATCCTTTTATTCAGGGCATGTGCATCCTCCCATAGTTCATTCAATGATCCGACAACCGTGCAAAAAGAAAAATAGACTTTTTAACATATTTTAATTTTTTTAATTGTTTTTAGGTTCTAGAAGAAGCACGGGTAAAGAATTACAATGTTTAGAAGAGCAAATGGTAAAAAGTTCATTCCTTTTTGTATCTCACAGTTAATTTCAGACTTGTATGATAGTTGTTCTGATGAACCTCTTCTTTCAGCAATTTGTATAGCTACATAGAATATCCATTATGTGTGAGAAATATAACTTTTGACCTTGATCTTTTGTCCCACTGCTTTATATATTGCCTTGGTGTCCAAGACCTAAGCATTTATGAACTTGTAGATGAGGAAAAAGGCTTTGTGTCCTATAAGCAGACTGTGTGGGAAATGTGGTATATTTTTAAGTTTCTTGTATTTTTGAGTATGCTTCTTTCTCTCTTATGAAAGTGTTATATATTCCTTAGGGTTGGTGGCTTCATGCCCAGGTGTGTTGCTTTTGGAGCTACGAGGCAGGAAAGTTTATATTATATGCTCTCAGTCTGTAATCTGCTAGGATGAAAGTCTCTGTCTCAGCCAGCGATAGATAATAGAACACCTTCTTTACCTAAACTATCATCGTTCATCAGGAGCAGCTCCACATTCTAGTCTGTGTCAAACAATTTATAAACATAAGTTTTTAAACAAAGGAAGTAACATTATAGATAATATTCTCAGCATATTTTCCTTTGCCAAATACAAGCATATGAACTTTATCCCGAACTGTTATCCGCCAAATATTATTCACCCAGCCAAAATATTTAACTGTAGTGGAGGTTGTTTTGCGTCAATTTGTTTATGCAAAGAGATTCTGCAATGAGGATATACTTAACTTGAATATGTAAATCAATACTTTCTTACCTGATGGAGGGAGGGATAGAGAGAGGTAGGACCCGTTGAGCTCTTAGTTTAAGCACTAATGTGTTCACCACGTCTATGTCTTTGTTGACCAGTTAGGCAGCATTTTAGGGAGGAATAGTTAGTACCTGCAAATCCCTGGAAAGGGTCTTTATGGCTCCTACGTGTCTTTGCTATACTGTCAGCACTGATGTGGATGACACAAAGTATAAAACTCTCCTATGCTGGCATTTACTTCCTTAAGCCCTTGACCTACTAATAATTAATAACTCTACTTCAGTCTGTAATTGCAGCTAAATTTAGTCAGCTGGTTCATATCTTGCATCCTTGGTACATAACCAGGGGTTTGGAGTGAGGGTTTGCTAGGGTGAGGGAGGACTGTAGCTGGGACTGGAGAAAGAAAAGGCAACAAGTTATAGATTGTGGTTAGTTATCCTTTCTGTATATTTTTGTATATCATACAGATGTAATTTTTCAGACCTTACAGCTCACTTCAAACCTTCCTCTGTATGTGTGTGTATGTATGTGGTTGCTTTAGGATTTTGAGGTTGAATAAATTTTAGCCTAGGTGATGATCCCTAGCAGAAAATTTCTGGCTTTTTGTTCAGAGCATTTATATACATTCAGTAAATTGCTCTGCCACTGTCACCAGTTGGAGTAAAAGTGTCACAGAGCAGTACAGGACAATTAAAATTAATGGATTCCCACCAACCAATGACAGCAAAGGACTACTAAAAGTCAGCCGGTTCTGCAGACTGCCCTGAACCTGCATTATGCACATCTAAAACTGTGAGCAGGCCTGAAGAACAGGACTTGGTAGATGAGCAGCTGGGCCCTCAATGTGTGCTCACAGCCCAGAAAGCCAACTGCATCCTGGGCTGCATCAACAGGAGCACGGTCAGCAGGGTGAGGGAGCGGATTCTGCCCCTCTGCTCCGCTCTTGTGAGACCCAGCTGGAGCGCTGCATCCAACTCTGCAACCTCAAACGCAGGAAGGACATTGACCAGCAGGAGCAGGTCCAGAGGATAGCCAGAAAGACAACTGAGGGGGATGTAGCACCTGTCCTGTAAAAAAACAATCTGACAGAGTTGGAATTGCTCAGTCTGGAGAAGAAAAGCTTCAGGAAGACCTCATAGCAGCTTTTTTGTACCTAAAATAGGAATTCATGGAGCATAACATGTTTATTTTACATCACGTGTCTCTATGTGTATTAGTTCTTCACTAAAAACTAATAGTGAGGCAAAGAATAGCAAAAGACTTAGTCTGTGGTTCCTAGGACTCAGCTGGCCAAAGTGTGTCACAGAAAAATAATTACTGTTGAGAAAATGGTTTAATGTTTAGGGTGAAGTTCATCTATTTTTGTTTTATGGAATCTGACCCTAGATATTTAGGGACAAATTTGAAAGCCTGTGAATAATTGCAGTGTACCTCCAGCAATAAATATGAAATAGCACTATCTCAATAGTAAATCTGAAAATATATATTTTTATATGTCTAAGAAAAATATAGCAAATTTTAGAGGCAATGAAAAGATAACATAAAATGCACAGTGGCCTTTGGGGATACAGTTTCCTCTGTTGTAAGCATATTAAAATAGACTGGTATCTGCTATTCATCTTTTCTGGCTTCAACAGAAAAGGCAAAACTATCATGTTTCTACAATTCTAATGCCTTTTCATTGTTTTAAACTTTTATTTCTCGAATGTTATTTATGTTGTAAGTTTTCTAGTTTATTAGTCATACAAAAATCAACTTTCAGTAATGGCCTGGTCTTTTCTACTTTTACAGTCATTACACTATAGCACTGATTGATTTATGTTACCAGTGGCAATGAAGTGGTGTTGCAGCAAACTAAACTTGAGTTCAATTAGAAATTGTAACTTTAGCTAAGTCTATATCCCAAACTCAAATGAAAACAAAAGTATTCTCATGTGGATGAATAGAATATTTTGCTACTCATAAGAAATGTATCATCTACTCATTAAGAGCTGCTTAAGTAGTCTTTAAGAAGTGTATTAGAATATTGTTCTACCTCAGGTACTGCTACAGAAGCACAAATAAAGAATGTGTGCTATTCAGCTTGAGTTTCATACAAGTCTCTGCTCCTTCATAAAAGGAAAATATAGTTGCATTCTCTGGAAGTGCTGCAGTTTGTGGTCTATGGAAGGTCAAATGAAATGAGATCCTTTTCAAAACCTAAACATTTAAAAAAGGAGTTTCAAGGACAATGCCTAAGACACTGAACAGAGTTTCTGCTTTTGCATGGTTATGTTTACACAGTAAGATAGTATTTTTTACTTCAAAAGGATCAGCTCCTTTCAAATCTAACTTTTTTTTTTTTTTTTTTGTTAGAATTTTGGTACCTATAAATAGAAGCTCTTGACATTTTGCATTATTCTCTACCCTTGCTCTTTATATAGAACTCTCATTGATTTCAACTCTGTATATTGAATTAGACTAGGGTGGATAGCTTTTCATTTGTAAAAGATGGGGACAGTATTAACCTCTGTGCTCATAGAAAGTCCGTTAAATCTCCTTTAATTACAAAATGCTTTAAATGACATCTCAGGATTAAATTTTACAATTTCTAGGCCATCACAAATTGAGATGCTGTGAATTTATGAAGGAGAGTACAATGAGTTCTGAACATTTTTCTTTAAAATTCACTGTTCCAAAGGTTGTCTGAAATTCTGGTTGTTTCTGCAACAGACATTTGGAGTCATGGTGTCATCCATTGTCCATGTAAGAGTATTTCAAATTACAAAAGTATTATAATAATCATCTCCTACAAACTCACAAGGACATGTTTGCATTGACTTCCCTCAGAAGTTTTCCCACAGTATTATCTCGGAGAGGAAAAAGTGTGAATGCAGTTTTTTCTGTTACAGAAAGGGTCAATGGATTTTTGTCAGTCCAAAATCTCTGCTACTGATCTCTGTTCTAGACTGATTTAAAGATGAGTTGAACTATGAAGTCTTCCTGGGTATTGATATTCCTTGAGATTTGTCTTAAAGAGGAAGGTGACAGTGAAGGAAAAAAGGATATGCAAATATTTGATATTTTGAACTGCAATATTGTTCCTTTTTTGTTTACTTCTCTTTAAACAACTTTTTCACAGTCTAAGTAAAACTGTTCATGAAACCGTTGGATTTCTGCAAACATGATCATTGAATATCTGAAGGTTCGAGAGGATGACATTTGGACTTGGGAAACGTAGGATGAGAGTGGAGTGGGAAAAAAAACCACATGAAATTCCAATAAAATGAGTTAATTGTTGAGAAATGAAGAGGATTAATTTCTCTAATACACATTACTTCTGCATATACTAAATCTCAGAAGACATCAAGACAATACATTTTATGCCCAAGCTATTTGATATATCCAAGTTGAAAATATAATTTAATTCCACTAACGTAAGTAAGCTAAGTCCTTGCAATGCCTCCGTGGACAAATACCATGTTTATAAATATAGAGACACTACAGAGGGTGGTTTTTATGACGTATAGAACTTCTGATTAATAAGGTATTAAATTGTGCCTCTGTTGATTGAGTGGATACTGGATGTGCCACGTGGACTCCACAAGCAGTAAAGAGAATACGTGAGTCAAAATAACTTATACCCAGGCCACAGAAATTGGCATTTCCATTATGTTTGAGTATCCAAGTTCTGCAAAAGGCAAAGTGACTTGAATACAACCCTTCTCCAGTATGGAAAAAAATTACCCAGCTTTAAAACGAAGCATAACATCCTTTTTACTATTTTGCTATTGATTTTCCTGTTTTATATTTGGCAAGTGGAAAGATATAGCTAGCATCTCTGAAGGCATTGTCTTGAAAGGAGTGCATGTGGTTTTAAAGGAAACATTTTTCTCTAGTAAAAAAAGGAGCTGTTGTGAATGTGTTTGAGGGATAATGCACAGTACTCCTGAATATTTATTTTATGTCCCAAGCCTTGATTTTAAAGCTTTGAGTAGCTACAAAATGCTGAAGACCTCTCCTGCTTTAGAAACCTGTTCTTTAGGAACCGCTCAGTTTTTAGAAACTCTGTTTTTTAGCTGCAAACCAAACTGTGTTTTCCCTGCAGGAGTAATCTGGAATTTTAAAGGGAGAAAGTCGAAAGTACTGCAAACCACATACCCAGAAAATGAAGGCCTATATTTGATGTACCCGTGTTTCCTTTTGAAAGGTTGGGGTTTTTTTAAACTAGAAAACTTTTTAAAGTTTATGTATTAGTTCTTTTTAAGCATTGCCTTGAGAGCTTAGCATCTTCTAAAATTCCTTTCTTCAGATATTTCTGTAAAGCAAACAGACAAGAAAACCAAAGTAATAGAATTGTGCATCAAAATACTAATTTGGATTCGTGTTGCAACAAGGAGGAAATCTAACAAGTATATTGTTTAGTAGAGAGATGTCTTTATTAATTGCAAATGCTGTTCAGTTTTTCTTTGATATATTTTTCAAAGAGTTTCACAATTAAAAGTGTGGTGGTAAAAGGTCTTGTTAAAGGAACGCCTTAGGTGGATTTTTTCTGTTATTCCTGTGAAAAGAAATTATGCAAAAAAGAACAAACAAGGAAATTAATAAAGGCCCTTATTAAAATAATTTAACCTTATATTCAAAGCGATTTAAAATTTTGTGGCAGATAATTAGTCTCAAATTCCTTGTGTTTACAGTTTAAGAGATCAGGAACTCTGGCTAGTCCATTATTTCCTCTGCATTATGGTTAAACAGATAAGGAGACAGAATGAAATTTGAGGTTTGTATTGATGGAAAAGGAAAGATGTGCTATATCTTTCCATGCAGGGAGAAAGGATGTCAAGATATCATTTAATTTAGAAAAGTAGGAAATATCGATCTCTAGTACATAACGCTTGAATTCATAAACTTTCATGGTTCATTATTTTATCCAGGCTTTTACTTCAGGCTTAAGCTGTATTTGCTCCATTTTGTCGAGAGAGTACAGACTGATACCTGACTACCTACTATCTGATGTGTGTATATGTGGTTTTTGTGTAAAGCATAGCCTTTCTTGCAATCAGTGATGGAATACTTCAGAAAGGATCAATTAGGTCCAAATAGGTGGAAAGAGGACACTGAAAAATAAATAAAGTGTGGGGATAAAAAAAATAAGTCAATTAGCAGCTGCAAAGAAGTATCAGAGCATTGTATTATATAGACACGCTTTTTCATCGGTTTTAGTTTACTTTGTTAGCACTTCCTAGATTTTCTGACGTTTCTCATTGCAAAAATTGGTTTTAAATATTTATAGCTTAAGTATTTTTTAATACATTTTTGTAATATTGGTCAGTCTAGAGTCTAGCCCTTGTTTTGAATTACTTTTTTTAACATTTTCGGTTCAGCCTTTTGGAAAGCATTGTTGAAGGAAAAACTTCTTCAGCTGCATTAAAACAAAGTAACTGTCATAGTTTACTGAGTTTAAGAAGATGTGTCCAAGGCTAATAACATGAGAAACTCTTTTGGCTTTATATTTTTAGGTGTACATTTGCTATTGGAAGCATTTCTGACAGAAGTGCAGAGAGGTCATAAGTAGACAATCTGAAGTTTATAGAAGACCTTGAAACAAGGAGCTGGAGTGATGAAATAGGAGGATGAAGAGGAATATGAGCAAGAGGGGTTCTGGGAAGAAAAAGGATAAGAGAAAGAAATTGCAGAAAAAAAAGGAAAAGACCGGGATGGTTTCCCAATTGCAAGATGAGCACTGGTGTGTAGTGAGCCTTGCTTTGTACTTTGAAGGCTTTAGGAATAGGTTAAATAGACAAGAAGAATAGTAGTGCGACAAAAACCAGGGAGGCTGAAAGTTCAGACTAGAACACAAAGCATTGTAAACCGTTTTTATAATATGTGTGCACAAGGATAGAAGTTTAAGATTGCTCATGCAGGTTTTTTTCTATATAATGACCTAATTTTTGTTTGTTTTGTCAGGGTAGGGCAGTATGCCTAAAAGAAATACAGTTTAAAGAAAATGGTTTTCTTCTGCATAGTGTCATACAGATGCCCACTTTGTTGATCAGATAGATTAAAAATTATGGATTCATGTCATGGGATGATGCTATTCTAGATATAATTTCATTAATGACAATAGTTAATTGGCATTTACTCATGATAGAATCACTTTTCTGCCAGAATTTAGAAAGCAAGTATGGATTTAAGGAGCAGTAAGTTATGTTCTGTATTTTCAAGGCAATGTTTCTCTGGTATTTTGTATCTAAAAAGACCATGTGATATTTATTTGGGTAGTTTTCTTTCTTTATTTCTTTTACTTCCTTTCTTGAGGTTAGGAATTTTCTAGTAGTACAAACATTCTATGTAGCCTTTTTTATTGAGATGACTATTGCTATGAGTACAGGTGTTAAAAGAAGATGCAATCTAAAATGTATGGAAGACTTAATATTGCAATATTCATAATTGGCATACATCAATTTGTTAGATAATTTTATCTTAGTAAGTGACAGTCCTGTGGATATGGTATTTTATGAGAAAAGAAAGAAATTCAAGAACTATTCAGAAATGTATGACAGGAAAATGATGGGGGGAAAAAAGTATAATATGACTAGAATATTTTTAGAAGATTAACAAGATTTTCTATGCGTGGTTATTTTCTAAAGTTTAGATAGTGTCAACAATATAAGTGAATTTTAATCTCCATAAAACTGTAGATCTTAACTGGTATTTGTGAAAAAAGGAATACATTTATTCCTTCCACCATTCAGTTTTTAGAGGTGGGGGACCCTTGGCATAGTTGGAGCTGAACATCTTTTCATTGCTGTGTGAATATTCTTTCAAATGCTGTATATTGAATACAAAAAATCTGTTTTATCTGGAGTATTTGAGCTCTCTTGCATAAACAATTCTATTTTTATTAGAACTCTGTTATAGTCATCTTTGAAAACTGAATCACATTTGAATAATACCTCAAAGCCCCGAACTTTCTCTGAATAATAGTTGAAAAATATGCATAATAGTGATACTCATCTAAACATACTTTTTCTTCTTCACTGTAATATGCTACACTTTGATTATGAAGGGCTGAGTTTATGAGGCAAATGTTTTATTGGCTCTGCTTTTATCTTTTCGAAGCTAAGGTGGTCTTGCTATCAGACTTTAGGTTGATTCGGTGTGCTGTTCTCACTAGCTACTCTGTCAGGATTAATAAAGTATGAGTAAAATAAAACATGTTTCAAAATTAAATTGGAATTGCCAGAAATGCAACAAGAGAACTGCTGATATGGAAGAAATGCTCAGCTAATTAATTTTATTATATAAATAAGTTATACTTTCTGAGAAGAAATCTAGCTATGTTTGCTGCTGTAGTTGCATGATACTGCAGGTCATTAGCATATTTTCAGAAGAAGCATTCTCTCCCTTCACCGTTATAAATATTTATGAATTATATTCTGATTTGTTTTAGAATACATTTTTATGAAACATATTTGGGTATAAGTAGGTGTATGGCATCCAAGTTACAACCAAGGTTGGGCTACCAGATGCAAACAAACAGTTATATGCAGATATATATAATGATAAAATGTTAAAACTTACTGTACCTGTCTATCAATTCAGGATATTAGAGTGATTAGTTCTCTAGAATTGATTCTGAAACTTCCTTTGTAACTAGATGGTTTTGGGTTTTTTTTTAGCTTCATGCAATCTAAAGGCATTTCTGTTTAGGCTGTCATTCACAAGCAGCTGCACTAGTTTGTTACACACTTCTGTACATGCTTTAGTTATACCTTAAATAACCTTTCTTTGCACTTCTCATTAGCTAGTCTTTTATAATTTGCATTGATGCTATTAGACATTATGCTTTCAAGGTTTCTCCTATCTTATGTTACTATTTTGTATCTTTTGATACAGTTTCTGGGGTCTTTTTCTTCAGAAGCCTGTGAGATGTAGCTTCCTGATAGCATTACATTTATTATTACTGTATTTCATTATAATATTTCCTTATTATTCTACAGTTAATCTAGGGTAATTCAGTCTACAAATATAATAAGGTCATTAAGAGATTTCTCATAGATGGAGACAAAGTACATTCATAACTACTTGTTACTAATATCTATTTGTTATCACATTATTTCTAGTCCTTTGTCAAAATTGTGTTGTTTCAGTGATAGGATGATACAGTTCTTGTTTTGGTGGGTGCTGCTATTGTACAAGAAGTAGCTGATATCTTGTTTAGACTTTCATAACGCTTTTGATACTGTCTCATAAGTGAGGAAAACTTACAGAGTCCTACAATCGTAAAATGCCAAGTCCACTTCTAAAGCATGTCGCTGAGCACATCTATTGTCTTTTAAATACCTTCAGGGATGATGACAGCTGCTTCCCTGGGCAACTGTTTCTAGTGCTTCACAACCCTTTTGGTGAAGAATTTTTCGTAATATCCAATTTAAACCTTGCTGACATAACTTGGGGCCATCTCCTCCTATTGCTTATTACTTGGGAAAAGACCCTGATTCCCACCTTGTTTTCAGGCTGTTGTAGAGTGATAAGGTCTCCCCTGATCCTCCTTTTCTCCAGGCTGAATAACCCAAACTTCCCCTGCTGTTCTGCACAGGACTCCAGACCCTTCCCCAGCCCCGTTGCCCTCCTCTGGACACACTCCAGCACCTCAATGTCTTTCTTGTAGGAAGGGGCCCAAAACCGAGCACAGGATTCAAACTGCAAATGAAGGCAAAATAGTTCAGCAAACTAAATTATTAAAACAGTGTTTCAGGGAATTTGTAACAAATGAAAAGTCCTTGGAATTGTTATGGATTCAGATTTTCAAAAAGTTCGCTGACCTAAATGAAGTAGAAAACATGCATATTAGACTTGCAATGCAGTGTGCTACTGCAAATACCTTGAAATGTATGATTAGAATTTGGTAAAATGAAGAGGTATTTTAAACAAATATGAAGGACCATAATACAATCATGTATACAAAAAAAATAAAAAATAAAAAATAAAGTGTACAAACTTACTTTGAAAGAATTGAAGAAAGCAAATTTGATTTGATGGCCTTTAACAAAGGTTTGTAGTCTTTTTAAATTACTGTGAAATCTCTGATACAGTGTGAATGTACATTCTGGCATGGACCTGAATGGGAACTTCCTCACTGACCTGGGTTGCTAAACCACGGTGATGACTGAAAAACTTTACAGCAGTAAATTTTGCTGTCAATTCGTAGTATCTTAGGGATTTTGAGAGTAAACCACAGATTTTATCAAGAAATTGTTTTTTACATATTTTTAGTATAAAGATTTGATAAAATTTTAAAATTGCAGTAGCATAGAGCTGAGACTCTTTGGAGTGGGACAGCACAAAAGACCTTTCGGTCATTTGGAAAGTGTGTATTGAGGAATAGTGCATCTTTACTCTATCTAACAAAACATTATTTAAATAGATATGTGTGAAAGATGAATTCCAGTTACTTAGAATTAGAATGGTTTGTGATCTTGTGAAATTGCCCATATGCAGGAAGACAGCAGATATCTGTTCTTCAAACAGACAGATTTTTGAAGAGGGTGATGACACTTCATGTAATTAAACGTTTAGCTGTTTGCCCTAGGGCTAGGAATGTGGACACTTAGCAAAAATACATGGCAATATACAAGAGCTGGAAAACCACTTGAAAAACAAAGGGAGGAGGATATTTGTCACTAAATGGATCTGTCTTTCTTGCTCTACATTTCAGTGTTGAAATTTGTACCTCAAAAGACATTCAACCAGTGGGCAGAAGTAGGGTGACTCTGAAGTATTAGATGGATAGTGGCTCTAGCCAACTTGGAAAGGTCTCAGAACACTCTCGGTCTGGCCTACTGTTCTGGCTTCGAGAGTGTTTTATTTGCATAGTTTTGGTGCACAATACAAAGACAACAATAGTCCAACTTTTCTGTATCACAGAAAACTGTGTACATAGATTACTTTTCAATAAAGAGTCCAAATTCAAACTGTATTTTTATCATTTCTAAACAATATAATTCTTCCTTTTTAGCATAAAAATTACCGAATCGAGGAAAAGAATTTAAGACAGAGAGACTGATATAGTGTGTTCTGCCAGCACATCTGGAAGACAGTTATTCTCTAATTACCCAAGAGACAGAAGAGAAAACTGGCAGCTTTTCTGCTGTTATAAATCCCATCACTTCTAAAGGAGTTAATGGCTGCCCAGCTAATCAGTCTTTGTTATCTTGTAACATTCAGAGACAAAATAAAGGACATAAAAATAAAAAGCAAAGAAGACTCACTGGTCTGTTACATTAAAACGTGTGGTTTTGTCTTTCCAATGCAATCCCAACATATCTGTCTTACAGTGTTTAATTTGGTTTTAAAATGTGCAAGCATTTAGTTGTTGGATACAAATTGGTTCTGTAGATGGAATGGTTGTTGTAGTTACTAACTTGCCATCTTTCATCTCATCTTTTGAGATATGTGCCTGACCTATGCTTAAAATGGCTCTATCAATTTTACCACCAGCTGCAGAGTAGGTCTGCCTGTAACAAGCTTGTTACTTTTATTCTAAATTTGACTGTAAAAGAAAAGAGAACATCACATGTGAAACCCTAGAGTATTTGTCTCCCTTTTCTTTGAAGGCAAGAGCCACAAATTACTTACCTGTCAGCAGAACTAAATGAAAAAAAATCAAATTCTGTTAGTGTACAGTACTCTCACTGGAGCAGATAAGCTGAAAGATAAACTTGCTTAATGACATAAATAACAACCCAATTTTGAAAGGGTCCTGAATATCGTAGGGGATATTTTAAAATTGCCAGAATGTTGCCAATGAGGAGAGAATTTCATATCCCACAAGAAAATTCTACTTATATCACTTTCTCAGTCATAGAGTGCTTAGAAAATAAAAAAAATTCTGGTACTTTACAGCACATTCCTCTCTTACTGATGGATGGAGTGAAAAATAATGTTAGATGGTCAGTGGGATTCCCTTCTGAAGTTGGTAAAACTGAATTATGTCTCACCAGGTCTGAGACACATTACATTATCCCATATTCATAAAAAGGCCACTAGTTCTCCTCTTCAGTGTCCACTGAATAGCTTTCTTCAGGGGTCACTATGTCATGAGCAGTAGTGGGTTGCAGTAAAGTTCTACTATCTACCTGAATTTTTTTTTTTTTATGTATGAAAAGATCTGATGTAAGTAAATGTAGTCACATATTCAGAGTTTAAGGAGGAGCAGCTGGTTATCTGTTGGTAAACTTCAGTGCCATACCATTAGCTGTAAACTCGTCTTCCTTTGGAGTTTAGGATTTTGGACACCCACCTCCAAACACATCCATTTCAAGCTGTAAGGCAATAGTGAATGTTTTATTATGTATAAAATCTCCTACTCTGAATTTCACATTCTCAGAGTTTATGGGTGAGTGCAGCCCTGTGCTGAAGAATTCCCAATCATTTGCTATATAGTTCTTATTTCGGGATTTATTTTTTTTTCCCCCCAAATGTATTTAACTGACATATAGGAGTTACCTGATTTAAGATGACCATTATAGCTAGCTAGGACTAAGAACCCCCATCCTACAGCAAGATACTTAGTAATACATTTTCTCTGCTTTGATACAGCAATGCATCTTTCTTCTGAGTGGCCTTGGTGCTCTGTTACGGTGTTTTCATGGGCAAGTGGGGCTGTCAGAGCACATTGGAACAAAGCAGCGTGGCTGGGACCATAACAGATCTGCCAGTGCAGCTGAGGTTTGTCTCCCCTGTTCACTCCTCACAGGAGTGGGATGTGAGTAATAGCCTCACGCTGCTCTGAGTCATAGCAGGAAACTTCATCAAAACAGAAAACTGCCAGGGTGTTTTCCACTGTGCACCTTGTCATCCCACCTTGTTACTGTCTCGTGGGAAAGGTGGTCTGTGAATAGATGCTTTTTGCTTGTACCCTAAAGTGGTAGGAAACAGCTCTAGAAGACTCTTCCAGAACAGCTGACTGATTTTCAGTTGATCATAAACATAAAATCAGTTGATGCTACCCATCCCCACTCAAAAAAAATAGCTAGACCACATCATCCAATTGTATTTCTCTCTGCTTTGCTGTCATGGGATACTTTTTTGTTGAATTGTTTCAGAGAACCACATGGGGAGATTTGTCAAACTGCCATTTAGTGAGTGTGGCCAGACTGACTTTGGATGTTCTGTTTTCCATTTTGCAGCATTTTTGAAGTCTCCAAATCAGATTTTTTAACAAGCATTATTTATGGCCAACACATGACAAAAAGAAAGGCTTATGTTATTTGAGTTTGTAATAGAAAGCAACTTGAGGAGAAAACACAGAATATAACATTTTTTTTTGCCTCATGCTTAGATCAGAGACTAGCTAGGTAATTACTTGAAGCCTTAATTCACGCTAAAGATTCTCAGTGCCAAAAAGAATTAGAGACTTGTCTTTAGGTTGCATTAATTGACTTAGCTCAAGAATGATTTTCCCGAATTTGTCTGTCTTAAAAATTCAGAAGTCTCCTCTCGCATCCTGGTTTACTAATCTGGGATATTATAGCCATTGAATTCTTAATAGTTTACTTTAAGTGCCTTCAGGAAGGAGAAACAGAAAGAGTTGCAATTATTTTTTCTTTTCCTTAATCCACACAGTGTTCCTGTAAGGGTTTTGCATGACAGAACACATAAAAAATACTGCAAACGAATAGATAATTTTTACATAAAATCTGGAATACCCTTGAGAATTGCAGTTTCTCTCTGTCCTATTTCTACTGCTATGATCATTAAAATCAATGTCATAACACTATCCCTGTTTTCCTCAATTATGTACTAGTCACAAAATCAGAGGCCAGACTAACCACAGTAGAAGAGGTATCTGTGAACTTTACAAAGTTCCCGCTTGTGCATCTGAATTATGTCCTTTCTTAATTTTCTACAGATTTCTAAAAGAACCATTTCTTTATAGTGTCTTCCTTTTGAGCTTTTTTTTTGTGGCTTAGTATTATGCAATACACTCTGAACTATTTTCACACATATCTTCAGAACAAAAAATTATTAGTTCATTTTAGCAGTAGGAAGTATTTTCTTTTAGATGGTCATCCCCATACATCTTTTTTGAATTCTAAAACAGCAGAACAGATGTATTTGTTAGTAAGATCCCTGTATTCTCTGCCACTATAAAATAGCCTTCAATAGTATGCAAAAGGAAGGGATGTGATTGGGAAGGAACTGATACAGTTGGTAATTAAATGGCTGTGCAGGATTCTGTGGCTGTGGATTGATGATAGAAATGGGTCAGTACCTTGTTGATTTTGGTCAGAAAGCCTCCCTGATTTTATACCTTTCCTGTATTTTCCTCCTCAGAAAGCAGTAGAACAGCCATTTAGTTGTGCCACCTGAGAGATGGCTGAGGGGAGCTAATCTTGTTTTAGCAATACATAAATAATAAATAAGTACAGTAGCCTTCCACTTCTTCTTACCAGCCAAAATGATTTATTATAAGGCTTTAAATCTGGTTCCACAAACAAATATTCTTGTATTCTGGCACCAGCTGTGCACTGAGGTAGAGGTCACAAATAAATGGCTGGATCCAGGGGCACCTAAAACTAGTTTTGTTGCCAAGGGCATCTTAACATGAAAACAGCCTTAGAATAATATTAGGAACAGAAATATTTATACTCCCTGCAGAGAGCTGGATCTGTTTTCTCTTGTGTTTAGTTAAAGTAAATTTAAAAATAGAGAAATGTATGAAACCATCAATGATTGTCTCCATTTGAAACTAATGAGAGAGAAATGAAAACACAATTTCATCACAGTTTTTGCAGATTTGAGGCTTGGATCCCAACACTATTTTCTTTTCTTATCCCTAAGGTTTATTAGGCCTTTTCATTTGAATATTTAAGACTTTAACATCTGAAGTAACTATTTGCTTTGTTAAGATTTTTGTGCTTTACACTCATTCCAAGGTGACCATTGGCCATACTAGAACTGTGGAGCAAGAGCAAGTGACCATACCTGCTTGAAAGTAAATTTCTTTTCTATAAGAAGGTCAGGGCATCCAATTTTTGTGACACTAAGCATTACATATTTTTGGCACCTACTGTGAGAGTAGAGAAGAACCTTTTATCAGGTATAATCCCTAGGAATCTGACCAGATTCTCAAAAACAAAAAACTACAACAACAAAAAAGAAAAAAAAAAAGAAAGAAAAAACAATACTGATGTGATTATTTCAGATAATTTCTTATGGAAGATTTACTTCTTGCCAGCATAGATGCTTAAGGATTCAAAATATTTTCCTCAGAGATACCATTTTAATCCACAGGTGTTTATACTCAGGCTATATAAAAGGAGCATTA
Organism: Acridotheres tristis; assembly: GCA_037013685.1. Lineage (NCBI taxonomy): Eukaryota > Metazoa > Chordata > Aves > Passeriformes > Sturnidae > Acridotheres > Acridotheres tristis. The sequence goes on along the minus strand of CM072886.1, from coordinate 94,616,044 downwards.
TTGACCAGTCAAAGGAATCAAATCATGACTTTTTTCTACATATCTTCCACGAGGAAAGGAAAGAGCTTCCAATGAAATGCTAGGTCATGCTTTGTAGAAATGCTTCTCTGTCTAGCTGTCTTTCACCTCATGAAGGCTTCAAAAGGGACAGAGAGTGAATCACAGTACATGAAATGAAGCTGAAGTTTCTCATCCACATTGTGAGACTGAGTCCTCATTCAGAATTTTTCCTTTCTGGCTGTATTCCTGGATTCATGAGCCCTTAGTATTACCTATGGTTTCCAGCACGACACTTGTGAAGGCTAACTGATCTCTTTTATTCATATGATCCAACAGTTGCACGTAGGAAAATGTTGGTGGAAAATTTTGGTGTAGACATTAGAGTATGAGATTAGTAGAAGAAGCTGCCATGATTTCTTTTTACTCCGATTTTCTGCTCAAAATTTCATGTAAGAGCACAGTTAGATTCCAGACTCAAAATCCTTAAGGAGTCAATGAAGATATTTAAAATTTAATATAATGCATTAATGTATTAGAAATGACTAAATAAAGACCAGAAATGGCAAAGGAAATGGATATTGGGGAGGGGGGCGTGGGAGAGCTGTTCTGAAATGTCCTTTCTGTAATGGGCATACTATCTTTCCAACTCAAGTGTCCAGTGAAATTAGTAGAGGACTGCTATATTATTTTAGCAGTAAAACATTGGAGCAAACTCAGAGTGATACTTCTTTCCTTAGGTTGTAATATTCAGTGTTTTCTGACCTAAGGAATTAATTAGTAGTGTCATAAGTGCTAGTCCCTTGTAAGCATTTCCCTTCTGAGTTTGTCTACCTTTACTTGTGGTACTTATTCCACATAACTATTTTTAAGGATATAAAGAGTACTTCCTTTATTATTTTATTTCCTGAAAAATGTTTCTTCTCATGCTGCTAATTTTTGGCATCATGAAACAGTGAGCACTTACTCCCTGTCCATCTTTGCCATGATTATGTAGTCATGATTATATGTGATTGCACAATCTCCTCAGGCATGCCTTTTCCAGACTGAGATATTTCCATTGTTTTGGTCAACCCCATTACAGAATCTGTTATTTATTTTGGTATCTATTCTTTCCCTTCTCCATACATTTCTACTCTGCACCATGTCTTTTCTGAGAAGCAGTAAGCCTGGTTCCAAAAGCTACGTTGACATTTCACAATTTTACAACACTTATTCCTTTCCTATTCAGCCTGGTTTTTCTTTTGTTTTTGACTAATTTGAGTGGTATTGCAGCCAGGCTTACTGCTCTGTATTCCACAGTCCATATCCAGTCTCTTGGAAAAACTTCTTTTGGTCACATTTCCTACTTATTGCACTAGTAATAGGGCCAGTTTAAAGTATTCACTTTACTTAATCTTTGGAATTTGCATTTGAGTTGTTTGGCTGTTGTCTAACTGCTGTTGTGCTGTAGTAATCTTTTTTTTATTCATTTTATTGATTATGTTCCAAAATCTCTTTTACTAATGCTTTCACTGAGACAGCCACTTATTTGATGCCAGGGAAAACCCAACCAAAACCAAAACAGTGGTTTGGATGTCACTCAAGCTCCTTGGTAGATTGATGCAAAGAATTAATTTAATTGCTTGTTTTATTTTTTCTCTTACAGCCTTAAGTTCTTTGAGCATTTCTTTTGCATACTGATAATCTTTTGGCCCTGCAGGCCCCCACTGGCACCAGATATCCTTACTTTTCAAGATTTTTATGTCTCAAAATATTCTTTGGCCTGACTTTACGTTTAACACGTTAACATTTATGCTCATCTCGGTTTTCTTTAATCATATACAGCTTTCACTTTTTAAAGAATACATCGTAAAAATTATTTCTTCCGTTTTCTGATTGTTAAAAAGCCAACTTTCTTTTGGTCTTTCGTGTGTCATGTATATTCAAACTTATGTTTTATGATAGTGTTTATGAAAATTTAAATCATGTTTTAAAATACTTTAAACATCTCCATTTCAGCTTACTAATTTAGATACTTACGTATATAGCTGATCTCTTTGAAGTGAATGTTACTGCATTAATATTTTAATTTATTGACCTCAATTATCTTGTTTTTTCATTAAAACACCATAGTATCACCTCTTATGTAGTGTTTTTCATTTCTATATTAAAATGTATTCAACTAATCACGTTTAACACAATTTCCAAGTTGCCTAACATGCCAGTGTCCTCATTTGTAATGACTTAATTAATTTGGATTATTTGTACTGCTGTCACCTCAGAGGTGTCTTTGTTTCCTTAAAAAAAAAAAAGCCATTATTTTTTACCAAGAAGAGAGATTGCCTGTGATAGGTAAATGTGTTTCTTTTCCTCTTTCCACTGAGACATTGAAAATCCATCAGAAATCATCGCTCAAATACCTCCTTTTCAGATAACTTGTGATGCTGTTTGCTCACAGAAGGAGTTCCAGTTCCTTAAAACCCAAACAGATTCACTGTCTTTTTCCATCTCTCTTTTTGCTTTTTACCAGAGACCTAGATCCCATATCTCTGTTTCTGCTTTTATTTCTATTACCATTAATGCACCCTTAAGGGAAATGTAAATTCCTAATCATAGGAAATGCAGATTGAATACATGAAGATTTCCTAACCTGGACACACCAAGATCGAAGGGAGAAACTAATTTCCTGATTTTATTCTGGCTTTTATATATCATCCAATCAATTACCTCAATATCATATAAGCTAAAACTACAGTAAGTAGGAGTTTTGGGAAGGTGAGAGACTGATTTGGAGCAAGGTAAATTAATTCCTCCACAGGCATGAATTCCTCTCTTCAGATGTGGAGTAAGGAATCTGAAAAATAAAGATTTATCAACACTAATGAAATTATTTAGCACTAAATAAGCATGCCAATACATGCTTAGTTTCTGAACTATTTCAAAGAATGCCGAAGGAAGCTCTGACACATTTTTGGCATTTAAGCTTCCTCTTCTGTATCCTGTGAAAATTAGTTAAGATTTGCTGGCCAAGCCAAGCCAAAGCAAGCCAAGTCATCTCCTCCATTGTTGCTGTACTATCTGTATCTCATGGACAGCCAAAACTTGCAACATTTGGTTAACAAACACATTGTTATGTAGAATTTTGTTATTAATATAATATGTAGAATTTTGTTATTAATATATATTCATTTATCTTACTGGATAATTTCAGCAAACTCGTCGAAAGGTAACATTTGGCTTTCATTCGTTGAGAGAAACTAAACATAGAATCTCTTATAGTTTGGAACAGTTGAGATATTTTTTCCTCTTTTTTTTTTATTTTTCTGTTCTCCAAGAAAGATTTTTGTCATTTCTAATCATTTTGTTATTGTGAGTTTTTATTTGTTTTAATTGGTCACTATTTTGTTTATGCACTGAGTTGTAACATTCTCAACCTAGAAGAAACAAATAGCAAAATGTCAACTTTGTAGCATGAACATTCCCTCATAATATATGTGTTGCATACAAAATCTCCGTTTTCAAAAGTCTTGAACTTTCAAATTTGCATGAATCAAGACAATGTTTTGCTTTCCAGATGATGAAAAACACATTATAAAAGATTGAAAGTGTAATTTTTGCTGGGGTTTTTTTACGCTGTGGGTATTTTGTAGGATTAATTGTTGGCAATTTGTATTTTAAGAAGATGCACAATGGGTTTTTTCTGTCATTTTCTCCCGAACTTTAGTCACATTTCTAGTCACAACTTTTATATATCAGCACTATCATTGTTCAAATAATCTGCATCAGTTGTAATATTATATATATATACACACACACATATATACATATATTTATATATATTTATATATATACCCTATCTGTACTTTGGACATGAAGTTAGGAAAATATCCATGAAAATTATTATTGCATTAAAAAAAAAAAAAAAGTAAGAATGGAAAAAAAGCTTTTTACCTTACTGTTTTCCAATCTGTTTTTTTATCACCTTCATTTCACTGGAAAGAGGTTTAAATGATCTATAGGATTCTCTTTCATGTGATTTTGCATATAACCAGTGCATGAATACCAACTTTCTCCATTAAATACAGTAACAGTACCGAGGTACTGTTTTACTGTTTTCTCATGAGCTGTCAGCTCACAAATGTTTTATTCCATGTGTTATTACTGATATTTTTCAGGTCAGTATTGTTAATCGAAATTTGTGACTGGTCGCTTATGCTTGTCCTTAACTTTAGCTGTTAGTAATGAAAACTTTCTCAATCAATTCACAAACTGCAGTTTTGCTGATGCTGCTCATTTCGTGCTATGAATTTCTGCCAATGCTAAGCTTGTGAAGCCCTATGCTAATTGACTTTCCAATTTCACAATTGAAGTAATATTGTGCCAAATTTCTTGGAACATTATTTTATAGAAGTTCGTGCACGAAATTGACCCACATGAGTTGTTTGCCATCTGTTAAATAAAACCAGAGCAAACAAACCACAAACCAGAAGTAAAAGAAATTTACAATATCCTTCGTGCAGAAGTTGACAAGTTGGCGTGCAAAAACACCATAAAAGCTCACATTCAGAATCACACTTTTAATGACACTTTTGGCTAACAAAGAAAGAAAAATCTGTACTAATGGTTATAGAATAAAATATGCTAGGATATTCTTCCTGCTGCACAGCTTTTCTTGTCTCCTCACCAAAGTAAGTATATCCTGGGTTTTATTTCATGGAAGACATTGTACACATTCACAAAGGTTACAGTGGGTGTAGCAAAGTTTTACAAACAATGTTTCCAGCTGGAATAAAAATAGAGGATGTAGAGATATAACATTTTATTTGTCAGAAGCATAAATGCCAATTTTGGTGGTTTTTTTAAATTTAAGTGGTACAATCTGCTGAAGAGTTTGCCACCCAGGCAGGCTTATAATTTTAACATGCATGGTAACATCTACAATACAGTGATAACTAATAGCAAAAATGAGAATCAGATTATTTGCTTTATTTTCCTATAAAAATATCCTGTTGATTCATTTTTACTTTGTCCTTTTTCCTTTGACATTTCCAACAGGCACTTAGCACTGGTTTTCTTTTTCTGATTTACAAGGAGATTTTCAAATGTGCCTTGCATCAGATTGTAGCAAGTCGGCATATTTGAATTTGTGAATTAAGGTAAAAACTACTACTGTATCATGCTTTTAGAGGCTAGATTGGGAATTTTTCTAAACAATAGAAAGGTAGCATTTCAGCTTTGGCTTCTGCAGTAAAATGTCAAATTTCAGAGTTAGTTTCATTGGCTTTCCCTTGAGGGGCTTGGATTGCTCAGACTGAGTTACAAAATATGCTGACTTAGGAGTGGCCATAAGGGCTTAGAAAAGAAAATTGTAGCATAAGAATAGTCCTTGTCAACTGAAGGGTTATTCAGAAACATAGCTTAACAATTTTTAGTTGGGAAAAGCATTCAAAATCCTTTCAAAACAAAAATCAGCCTTTTCTTATTTAAAAAAGTCTATAACTAGGTTTTCTGTTAGAGTATCCTGAAGAAAACATTTCTTTGAAGATCCACTTGGATCTCCTGTATCATAGATGTCCCAACATCTACACAATCAAATATAAAAATAGGAAAGAACAGTTCCTGTATTTTGCTCTTCCTTAATTATAAACAAGAAGAAGGTGTTATTCTGTCCATGGAGTTATTATTTTTTTTCCTTTGAAAACTGGAATGGGCCTTGAAGGCTTGTCTTGCCCATATCCAGTGGCTCTGCAGGATCAGGTGTCCCAAGGAATTCCCTAATGTTTCTCTAACTTCTTTAGAAACAGGCTTTTAGTCACTCTATTTTAGTACTTTATGATCAGTTTGTTTCTTTTAGAAGTGGAAGGCTTACAGGATTTTTTTAGGTCACAGGTGTGGATGTATGCATTCATTGCATTCAAGTTTTTTTGTTTGAAACTAAGCACTTTCTTGGATCTGCTTTTAATATTTTTTTAATTGTATGTTTTGTTCACTTACATTTATGTTGCTAATGGCATTTTCTTTTGTTTGTTATGGTGTGATGTTACCTCTTATTTGCTATGCCTTCCAGCTTGTTTTTAAAAGACATATGAATAGGTTTGTAAGATGAGGCAATGTCAGGAATGATATTTTCTATTTTTTGATGTGAGAAGAATTTATAAACAAAGCCATTTACCTACAGGAAAATGATAAAGGGTTGTCACCAGCTTTTGGTTGAGAATGCAGAGTATGCACAGTGGTATTCCTCAGCAACTTTAAAAAGGGAGGCTAGTCGGTGGAGAAATACACTTCTGTATGTTTGCATTCTCTCCTTTCAACGTCATTGCCTTCAGTCTTGTCAAATTCTGCAAAAGGTAACATTTAGCACAAGAGGGCACTTGAAGAAAAAATAAATTACTGCAGAAAATGGGATGTTGTTTCTTTTGAATTGTCATGGACAGAAAACCCAGCCACCGTTTTTTTAGAAGTTGTGCTACAAATCTTGACTGAATACAAAGCCTGAAGTTTTCATTTTGTTTTAATGTCCTTTTCAAGACTTTTGCCAAGAGCAGAGAAGTAACTACTTGAGACTGACCCAGTTGATCAACAGAAGGTGTGCTATGGGTCATAAGAATAAAAAGTGCATCTAGTTCAGTTGTTTTTCACCATCAGTGCCCATAACCGATATGCAGTGAGCAGTAAAAGCAAAACAAATTTATGTTTTTCACAACCAGTTTCCCAGCTTCCAGTGGTCTCTCACCCATGAGCTTTCCATGCTTTCTCTGCTTGGTGATTCTTAACAGATCCTTCCTCCAGTGCCTGTCCAGCCTTTCCTTGAACCCAATGCTATATTTGCATCTGCAGTACTCTTTGCCAAAAATACATCCATGGCTTCCTGTCCACTGCCAAACAAAGTGTCTCCTGTGACTGATTTGAATCTGAATCTTGCTCTCTTCAGTTCCTACCCTGAGTTCCTCTATTGGAAGAGTTGGTTAATAATTTAGAGTTCTCCCCAGCTCTCTCACATCACATTACTTTTTGCTCTAAGCCATCTGTACTTCATTCACCTTCTCTGCTGGCCTCTACACCACTTCTCCAGGCTGAAGAGGCCTTTTTGCTCCTCTGACATGAGCTGCTTCATACTTTTTCCTCTCTGACCCTTCCTATTCTCCCTCTTTGAGAGGAATGAAAGATGGGTGAGCTCAAGTGTGGGTAAATCATCATCATAGTGGTACAAAAATGCTCTCCATTTTTCTCTGTTGCTTTGGTGACTAACCTTAGCACTTGATTTACTCTTCTGACACCTGCTGAGGACTGAGCAGGTGTTTTTAGAGAACTCACTATACTATGCTGAGGCTTGAAGCCCCTCTCTTCCTAAAATAGATGGTCCTGGTTTCCAGACTTGTGTTAACTGATGTGTGTCTATGCTGCAATTCCCCCCTGGTTCCTTAATAACAGCATCAAAAGTCTTTTGGAAACCCAAATACGTATTAAAAATTAATTTCATATGGACAATTATACTTAGGTATATCACCCTTGTATTTTAGTGTGTGTATTTTCTTCTAGTGTCATAATGTGAAGTAACAGTAAATGTTCTTTAGTCATGCACCTCGTTTCTTCTGAAATGCAGCTTCATTATAGGAACATTAAAATGCATTAATGACATGAGCTATATACCTATATCAAAGTTCAAACTTCTTAACTCAATTCGAACTGGGAAAAAAACTTTACAATTCAGGTAAATCTTTCTATTCTTTTTAAAGAGAATAGGTTGCTACTTTCATCCTCTAAGATCAATGAATTAAATATGAGTTCAGTATAAATTTTGTGCTCTCCTAATCACATGGTATTCATCTGTTGCATAAGAAATTAATGCAAATTCAGTGTCTCAGGTAAAGATAGTAACCATAAATCTGTGGTTTAGATAGGTAAAATATTCTTATTTTCTCTAAAATATTTCTCTAAATAATACAATGAATTAATACTCAACTGTAACAAATACTGCAGTTTAGTGTTGAGAGAATTTATTTCTGCTAAACAATAGCAAGATTACTAGAAGTTATTTTAAAAATTTCTGTGATGACTTATGTATGTAGTTTCTGATGAAGTATTAACTTTCTTTCATTAAGCTGTTCTTGCAAAACTCAGTGTTGGAATTTAGCCTCCCTGTTTTTGGAGCATAAAAATTTGCTAATGAGAGTCTTGGTCCATCACAAATTACAGCTATAGGCAGCTAAATTACATAGGAAATTTTTAAACATAGATCTTCTGAAATATATTTATGCAGAATTTTTTTATTCTGTTTTATATCTACAAAAGGATTTGTGATTACGTTAAAAAATGACACCTTTTTTGTAAGTTCTTCAGGGTTTTGGTTTTGTTTTCTTGAGTAAACATTTAAATGCGGAAGCAATTTTAAAATAAAAAGGTCTTAGATGTCACTACTGAAAATAGCAGTTTGGACATTTGGACATTGTAGAAGACATGAGATGCAGAATAGCTACCTCACCTGAAGAAAATATGGAGGAATGAGTCACTTGGCTTGTCTCCCTTGGAATTCAGGATGTTTCTTCGATGTCAGCTCAGAAATTAGTTTAACAAATACTGCAGTAGTTTCCTTAAATCAAATCCTCAAAAAAAGGCTTTTTCTCTGTGGAAGTGTTTACATGACCAGGGTCTGGAATAAAAAAAAGAGGAGAGAAAGCCATTCTACACATAGAGGAAACAACAGAACAAGATATCAGGGGGATGGCAAGGTAGCTGAAAAAGTTGTTTTTATATTGGTCTATTGTGTACTCTTTTCTTCAGATAAAAAAAAGTACGATAAGTAGAAATGGTTTTGATAAGAGAAATAGTATAAAGGAATGTGCATATTCAGCCAGCTAATAATGTTATTTGAAATATCTATGTGATTCAATTAAAAATTCTTTGCACTCCCAAATTCGTTATTGCAATTCAAAATTCAAATTCAGGTACTGATGCCTACACATGAGAATACATTTTATGTATAGATAAAGTAATTGTAACAGACTGCTCAAAAGACAGGAATTTTGTCCCTGTTTCTATTGTTCAGTGAAGCAACAAGCAGCAGCAATCATGCTCTCAAGAAAGATAAAACGAGTAAAATCCAGTGTACCTTTTAAATAATTGGCTTTGTGTTTGTGCATGCACAGCAGCCAAAGACTTAATGAAAACTTCTAAATCCTTCATTCATACAGCCTCATAGAGTGTAAACAACCAGGTAGAAGACTTTGATAGACTGCCTCATTATACTGGTGCCTGTGCCATTTAATCACAAAGCAAACGGCAAGCCAGTGGCCTCTTACAATGTAGAATGTGATTTTTCTATTTGAAAACTATTTTGCACAAGCCAAACGCAATTGCTTTAAAAATAAAAGCTGAGGCACCTATTCCAACCTACTTATATTGACCCATACATATTTTCCTTACAACTCAGGATGGGTATGCCTGGATGATACTCAGATATGTCAAAATATTAGCATACAACACTAAGTTTATTTATTAAAAAAATAGCTTTGACTATGGAAGTTCTTCATAATTTCTCTCTCTCTCCTTTTCTTTTTCATCATAACGAGCATAAAGAAAGCCTGCATCTTTGGTGCAGCTGTTGGGATTTCTTTGTAAATTTTCTAGAGCTCTGTTTTTTTCTAAATACAGGCCAAAATTCAAGTAAAAATGTGTTTTCATAGAGAACCAGATACAATTTAAAATTCTATATTAAAAGTATTTGGATTTTGATACAAACTGTTTTATCATCTGCATTTTAAGAATGAAGTATAATTGAAGATGTTAGTCAAATCCATTGTGTAATGCTGTCTTGTCATAGACTAAAGATTTTCTTTTCAATCTTCATTTAAAAATACCTTGTTTATAGCAATATTTGAATATTTGCTAACTACTAAATAATTTGTGTCTTCTTAATCATGAACGTGCTCTATCTTAATTATAATACTTCCTCTTACCAGTATAATTAAACTGTAAGAAAATATGTAATTAAACCTTCCCTGGTGGAATACAATTTATAATTGTCCTGGTTTAGCACCAGCCAGCAGCTAAGCCACACACAGCCATGCACACACTTACCCCCGTGGGACAAGGGAGAGAATCAGAAGGGTAAAAGTGCAGAAACCCATGGATTGAGATAAAAATACTTTAATAGGCAAAGCAAAAGCTGTGAGGGCAAGCAAACCAAAACAGGGAATGAATTCACAGCATCCCATGGGCAGGCAGGTGTTCAGACATCCCCAGGGCCCCATGACACATAATGGTTACTGGGGAAGACAGAGACACTCCTAACTCCAATCTCCCTGTTCCTCTCTCTTCCACCAGCTCTATCTGCTGAGCATGACACCATATGGTCTGGAATGTCCCTTGGGTCAGCTGGGGTCACCTGTCCTGGCTGTGTTCTCTCCCAGCTCCTTTTGCTCCCCAGCTGCCTCACTGGTGGGACAGGCTGAGGAGCACAAGAGGCCGTGACTCTGTGTAAGTGATGCTCAACAGGAATGAGAGCAGCCCTAGGTTATCAACTGTTTGCAGCACAAATCCAAGACACAGCCCCATACCAGCAACTGTGAAGAAAATTAGCTCTGTTCTAGTCAAAACCAGCACAGCAATATGATACTCAGCAGAATAGAACTTCTCATTAAGTTACACACAATAATGTTAGTAGTACAAGTGAGTGTCTTGTATATATTTTGTTATCTTTTGGGGTTTTGGGTTTTTTTAAAGAAGGATATACTACAAAATCTATAAAGCCTGTCAAACATAAATAACTATACAAATGTATACAGTTCTTCAGACCAAGAGTGGAATTCTGTCCTGTGAAGAACTATAATGAAAGTCTGTGTAAAAACTTACACTCCAAGCAGCTTGTCAAAGTGAGACCAGAGTCTTGAACTGTCAGCTTTCTGCATAGAGCTGGATTCTGCCCTACAATTACAGCAGGTGAAGCATGAATTACTTCTGCCATGATATTTTCTTGCATTTTAGGTGAAAGTTTGACTCAGCAGATATTTGCACATCTTTAGCTGCTTTTTGCAGTCAGTCTCACTGAAGCTGAATGGAATCTGCTTATGTCTGTCAAGAGATTCTTTATGCAAATGTATGTATATGAGAAGAATGAGGTAGCTAGATAGACTGAGTGATGATATTGGCAGACTTTCTGTATGGCTTCTCGAGTTCTGTTGTCTGAAGTGAAATAGGAAATACAGATACTTTTTCAGGTGTTGAACCTGTTCAACATTATTACCTTGATACTTAATATATTACTAACCATGTGTCAAAGGGAAGCAGAAAAATACACAGCAGAGGCCTTTAATGCATTTACAGCAGGAGAAAGAGCATCTGTGAACACAAAGTGCTGTTGGTGAGATCAGCCTTCTGCTGTAGAGGTGACATGTACAATATGTAGAAGCTACCCCAGGTCAGAGTAAATCAAATTGCTAAAGTAAGCAGGTTGCCATCTCTACTTTTCATTTTGACTAATTAGATACCTAACTAAAAGCCACTACAATTTACATAGTCATTTCTCCTTGATGTTGTCTTTGTTTTGCTGATTCTTTAAAAAAGATGCCCAGTGAACTATAAATTCTATAGTAATAGGCTTGTCTGTTGTGAAATAGATACTCAATATTTTTGTTTCATCTGGACCTAAGCTTCATAGGACAGAGTAAATAATTTCATATCCAGGAAGTCAACAGCTCCTTTGCTGTATCTTGCTTTCTACATATATACATAATTGTTTTTATTAACTGAATTTTGTATTATTTTTAATTACATTCTAAAAATATGTAAGAAACATGGTGCCAGTTTCTGGAATACACTGTCACAGAACTTGGCACAGTCATTCTTTGTCCTGTCCCGAAAAATCTGCATTTTTCAGTTTTCAGTGAAGAGATTTGTGGCTTGTGTCATGATAAACCAGATTCCTAATAGTTGTCATTTATCATCCAAAGAGGGACATGGATCTGAAGAGCAAGATGATTCCCATTAATGCTTCAGAAAAATGAAGCTTGGCTTTTCCTTCCTTTTCTTTAAAAATGCACACTCATAAGCTCTGTAGACTAAAACTCTTGGAGGGTCAACGTTTCTTAGAAGGTTTCAGGGTATCTCTGCCTACAAACAATAAGACTGTGTTCTTCTGGAGTAATTGGAAGGTTTCTCATTAATTTAAATGCAAAAATAAAAATTACATCCTTAGGCAAGAGACCAAGGAAAACCACTGAATAGTTTGAATGTTTAAAACATGTATGAAAACCCAAGAAGACCTTCAAATTTAGTATTTGGAAAAAAATTAGATTTCAAATCTGGCTGGTTTTGCTTGCTTATCTACCTTATAAAAGACTACTGAAATTAAATGCTTAAATGGAGATGTTTATGGAACTGACAGATACAACAATTAGAAGTCAGCTGGAAAGTTTCTCATAACATTAGTTTTAAAGAAATACAATTCTTATAGAAATTATGTTCATGTAAGGAATTAAAGAATGTCTGTAAATAGATGTTTCTAATTAAAATTTTGGGGGTTTTTTTATTTTTTTTTTTTTTTTTTTTTTGTTAGGCATGGAAAGAAATAATTTATATTTTTTTTCTTGTCTTGTACTTCCTTTCCAAAATTCATCTCCCATAATATGAAGTTCAGTTTCACAGATAGATATCTGTTTGTTGGGGGACTCATGCAGTGGGCAATGTAAGATTCTGACCTGTAGAGAAAATGGTAGCAGCCTGAAAGACAACTTAAATGCAGCAGAAGCAGTTCATAACCACTGGGAATTAATTCTAAATCTCTGTGTTTAGAAAGTGAGAGATTTCCAGTTGTTTACTTCAAAACTATTTTTATATAACTTTAAAAAAATCCAGTTTTTATCTATTTTGAAGCTAAAACACTGAGTTAGTTTGGTCTTTGCATGAGTTAGTGCTTAATTCACAAAACAAAGGTGTATCTGCAGTAACTGAGATAACCAAAGGAAGCAGGCCTGTTTATCCAAAGGTTAATAGTAAGAAATCTGGATAATTTAATTTGTAACTCTCCTTGTTATTGTCTTCCTTTTTATAGTGGTTACCTGCACAGCTGCTCTAGGCATTATAGAAACTGCAATAATTTCTTGTACAAACCAAAACGACTCTCTCAGATTCTGAGCACAGCCATGCTAATTATAGTAACTATAGTTCAACTGTTAAAATCCCCCTTTAAGATAAGAAAGCATAAGCTTTCAGAGTTAAAAACATGGTATTGCCATTTTAGTTCCTTGAGATTTTTAGATGTAGTGAAATTAGAGATTTAAAGTTTTATGCAGGCATGTAATCATCTATATTCAGTGATTTGGCAGAAGCACAGTGGAAAGTAGAGGTAATTCTACCATCCTGTCTCTTCTCAAAGCATAGCTTCGGTAGACTGCTTATACCAAATTACATAAACATCTTTGTTGTATTTTTTAAATCTTCTGCATCTTTGCTGACATTGCTTAAAGGTGTGCTAATTACTGTCAGTTGCTGTAATGCTGGACACCTGTGAGCTTGGAATTAGGCAAAGACAACCAATTCATTTTATGTAGGACACTGAACAGGGAGCAGATGGTAATAAGCTTCAGTCAACATCAAGCTGGGAAGGATTCACACCACCAAGCTAGATGTGGAAAACTCAAAATCCTTTGGCTAATCCCATGAGCCAGCCATTCTCCCTAATTGTGTCTTTCCATAAGAAGATGTACTTTACGTGTTCCAGTCTCAGCTGAATGAACAAACATGATTTAATGTACTGACTGTAGGATTTTACTAATCTATTTATTAGTTCCCCTTTCAAGGGAAGTTATAATGATGTGTTTTCACTTAAAGCAATTAGAATGTATTTTTAACAGGGGAAATGACTTAGATTATAATTACAGAGCATTATGCTGCACTTTTAATGATTTTGCTCTTTAGAAAAATGAACAGTGAGAATCATTTTGCATAAAGTTATTACCTTGCTCTAACAACCTAATACTAACTTCATTCTCAGGCTGTTGGGTGACCACAACTCTTGGATCAGGGGCCTATGTCTTTGACTCAAATGAAAAAGAAGAAAATGAATTAACATTTACAATTGCACCTGTAGCAGCTGAAATATTTGAGCCTTTGTATAGTTTTGAGGCACAACCAAAGCTAATTTGTGAAGGTTTTACAGTTGGTTTTTTACATTTATAGTTCCCAGTGCTGAATGTTTTAAAATAGAAAATTTAATCTGCTGCAATAGCAGCAGCAAATCTATGAGACAGTAAAAGCAAGCATGCCTCGGCCTATATGTTCCACAGACAGCAAAGGTAAAAGAAAGGACAAATGCAATTCTACCCCTTTGCCATGAAGAAATTATGTGACACATGGGCTTGGCAAAGAGTTGGTTTAGTCTTCATGAGAAAAGTGGGCAATTACAAAATAGTAGATATGGAGCATGGCAGGTAGGTCTTCATCCTTCTGCATCCAGTGTTTTGCATGCATTGTGTGATGGAGGAAGTGGCAGCTGCTTTGGAGTCTTGCCCAGTACAAGAAAATTTCATCCCTTTTCCTCTCAGCTGCAGTGTAGACTCTTCTCTAAGAAGGCTATTTGGCTGAGCAGTTTTTGCAATGTTTTTTCTCAAAGTGCATTAAGGAAGCTATATATATTTTCCTAACCCTGAGTCTTTCAGCCGGCACAGAAATTGCTAAAATAATTGATAGCCAATAAAATAAAAGTCTCACATTAGTGAGGTTATCTCAATCAATCCTCTGTACAGAGACCTTACTGAAAAGCGAACTATTATTCTTCTCTTTAATTCTCTGAAATTACCTCACATCAACAAACCTTGCTAGATCCCCTCCTGTGGAAGGTAATTTTCTAAAAGTATGCAAATAAAAAGCAGAAATGACACTGTGTTATAAAAGTGAGAGAGAATACGAAAAGGTTGGAGATTATGGATTTACAGTCAAATGGTTGGAAACATTAGTCGTTTGACAATATTGCTGTAATCTCTTAAGTAAATACACTTTTTAGAAATTTCAGTGCACAGTGTACATTAATAAAGGGTGCTTTGGTGATTCAGGCAGGCTGAAAGGAGGGAGGTTCTAAGGTCTAGTTATTTCAATTAAGAAAGTGGAGACTTTCTTAAGCTGTTCATTGCTTTCCTAGACAGGAAATGCATGAGCTGGTAAAGTTTGGACCTTGAATGCATGCCTGAAATATGGGCCTGAGTCCAATGAGAACAAAAGTAATGGGATTGAACGAGTCCTTAGTGCACTGAAACTGGAAGAAATAGGAGGCTGAGATGGTGGGGAGAAGGCAGGACTCAGCAGATAAGGGGAATAGGAAGGGTGCAATAATAGAACTCAAATATCTTGCAGACATTTTTAACTGATAAGTTAAAAATAAAGTTTAGCTTCGCATATGGTTTTTGTTGAGGTTCCATCACTATCAGATAAAACATGGGTTATACATTATGACGTACCTCCATCTCAGAATACTTTCAGCCATCATATAAGTTCTCTTTTTCTCCACACAGATAGATACTTCTCTTTTAAGATACTAGACACTATGAATCAAAGAACTAATCAGGAGTTTGTGTGATACATAATACTGGAAGATAATCCAAGTTGTTCTTTAACCCTCTTCTGACTGACAGAAATATCTTAATTTGGTTATAGACCCATCTTATAATGCAGGTCTTCCCTTTAATCAGCAGCAGTTTATTAAATCAGCTAAGTGTGGATGACTGTTTAAGATGAACTGGCTGGGTGCCATTAGAAGAATTTGGCTCTTGTAAAAGTCTGTCAAGACTCGACATTTTTGTTGTGAATCCCAGAAAGGGTTAAAGGATTTGAGAAAAAAAAAAACTGATGCTGGCTCTTGGGGTATGTGGGTGAGCTGGAATTTTAAAGATATGCGTGAAGAACAAGGAAAGCATGGAGGTTTGATTCAGAGCAGTTCTGTCAAAGATAGGGAGACTGGAAGACAGAGCATGTGTTCAATGTGTTATTAATTTTTCCTCCTTTTGCTTTTTACTTTCCTATCACAAGGCTGCTGTTGTGTAGGCAGCTTGTCGATGTACAATATATTTGAAATTCTCTGATAGGAGCAGAGTGACTAATTGGCTTAGCTGTATAGGAGACATAACAGTTTGTAGTCAAATGGTCAGCTTTAAGATCTGTTCTGAGAAATATACTCTATGGGGCAATTGTTCTAAAATTTCATCAGAGTTCTGATTTCTTGCTAAAAAGGACTCTATGAAGTGCTTTTTTGTTTGTTTTCTCTTCATAAAGTATGGTCATTATTAATGTGGTAGCTTTTTTCCAGAGCTTTTTTGTTTGCTAACCAATAGTGATGCCTTGCTTTAAATGATTCCTTTTCTGTCCCTAAAGAGCTGTTCATGATAATCATTATTTTTCTTTGCATAATACCTGACTGTACAAGACACTACTACTGTTAGATATTTATTACTGTTTGTTATTGTTTATTATTCTTGTTATTTAATTACTGTTAGATATTTATCTATTATTAGATATTTATTGTTAGATACTTATCTGTTATTAAATACCAATTATTAGTAGATATTTAGAATACAGGTAAAGGCCTTGGTAAAAGTAAAGGCCATGTCAAGCCTCTAATGGGGGGAAAATGATGCCTTGGGTTTTAGCTTTTCTGTTTTCAGATTCTCTGCTGCTTGGTGTGTAACTCTGAAACTTCATATTAGGTGTTAGTAAGTTCTCTTCACAAGGTGGTTAGGCAAAACAATCCCTTCCCAGCTAGAGAGTCAAGGACAACCAGTACCCAAAAAGCAGAAACGGTGAGGGAAAGGGGGCAAGCCAGGGGGCTGAGTCTTCAGAACCTGGGGCTGTGGTTGGACAATTAACCCCAATATGTAGATGAACCAAAACTTATAAAAGTGTAAAGACTTGTGTCCAGGATCCATTTTGGATTTGATTTGGGTGCAGCCCCAGCCAAGCTCTTGCACTGCCCAAGGAGTATCCTTTCAATAAATACCTATTTTATTCCTTTTGCTCTGCCTTGTCTCTGTTCCAGGTCAGCCTTTCCAGGCATCAATAGTGAAACTTATGCTGTTGTGAATATCAATTTACTATTAGTGTTGTTTAGTAAATAATGAATGGTGGCAGTAGGCGAAAAAATTTAAATCAACTTCATGTCTAAAATGTAGTGTACATAGTATTTTTCTATCCTCTAAGGGCTTTATATTGAGTACTGCTGTGGTAAGGCATGTGAAGAGCTCATCCTTTACTTAAATAATTTGTGTTTTCATAAAAATGATATAAGGAATGGGAATGGACATAAAAATCAGGTGTCTGTTTTGAAGTATACATCCATTCACTATTTGAGATTTACTGGAAGTAACTAAGGAACTTTGATGTTATGATTGATTTAAAAAAGACCAAAACAACACAAACCACAACAAAAAGCCGAAGGGCTCGTTGGTTTGTTTGTGTAAGTATTTGTGTTAGTATTCTAGCTGAAGATAGTTTGATCCACTTTAAGAGGACACTTGAAACTAGCTGTGTTTGAATGCTTGACAAGCATTTCCTCAGCCTTGCTTTTCTCTCAG
Organism: Acridotheres tristis; assembly: GCA_037013685.1. Classification (NCBI taxonomy): domain Eukaryota; kingdom Metazoa; phylum Chordata; class Aves; order Passeriformes; family Sturnidae; genus Acridotheres; species Acridotheres tristis. Next base: position 94,598,507 of record CM072886.1, on the reverse strand, counting down.
TTTTCAGAAGAGTAGAAGCCATGACGGTGCTTGGGAAATTGGTGTGTTGCTATGGAAATAGATGTGATACCACCAGTTTATGCTTCATTGCCAGATCCAATGCGAAGATATAAATGAGAGAGAAATCTCTAGGATACTGTTTCTATACAGGGAAAAAATTAAAATACATCAAATATTAATTATGAGTTAATTGAGATGGTTTTAGTACACCATGATGTTCACATTTTTTGTTTTCTGTAGCTGATCCGTAAAGCCCTTGTCTAAATTTTGAGAACTTCAGGTTCTGTGCCTGATTCAAACTGGTCAGACACAAACCTATTTCAACCCAGGAATTAGGACATCCTACCTAGATGTTAAATTATAGCAGACCTTACATAAATATTCTGTTGTTCTACTGTCCTGGTTTCATCTGGGATAATTTTCTTCCTAGTAGCTGATACAGTGCTGCATTTTAGACTTAGAATGAGAACAATGTTGATAACCCACGGATGTTTGGGGTTTTGCTAAGCAGTGTTTATACAATGTTAAGGCCTTTGCTCCTCACCCCACCCCACCAGCAAGGAAGGTGGGGATGCACAAGAATTTGTGAAGGGCACAACCAGGAGTGCTGGCCCCAACTGACCAGAGGGATGTTCCATATTTTGTGGCATCATGCTGGGTATATAAGCCAGGGATGCAGCTGCCTGGGGACCACTGCTCGGGAACTTGATGGGTGTTGGGTGAGAGAGTGCGTTGTGCATCACTTGTTTAGTGTATTTTAACTAATTGCTCAAATTGTTGCTCCTGTTGTTGCTTTCCATTTCTATCCTATTAAACTGTTGTTATCTAAAACCACAAATTTTACTCTTTTCCCCCCAAATTTCTCCCCCATCCCACTGGCAGGGCACAGTGAGCAGGCAGCTGTGGGGTGTTTAGCTACCTGCTGGGTTAAACTGTGACACCTACATTTTCACTTCCCATGAAGCAGGATGATTGTTCTCTAGTAAGGTGAAAGTCTCTACTAAATTCAAGAAATTAACAAGGTAATTGATGAAGAAACTGCCAGCAATCATGTTGGAGATTCTGGTTGGGTATCTGTGTGTACATGCAGTGGAAAAGGTTCTGTCAGACATTTATTTTGCTTGGTTTGGAAGGATTAAGTAAAGAAATTGGTGGTGGGATGGGGGAAATCTAGAAGGGGAGAGAAATGGTCATTTCTGAGACTTTCACACTGCTTATTTTACTGCAAAATAGGAAATATCTGTCCTGTGGGTCTGAATATAATCATTCATATATGAGATGAGTGCTTTTTTAGAGGTTGTCCTTTCTTGGACCTCTCTTTCCCTTCCGTGTTTTAGTCACTGCTTCTTGAAGAGGTGCAAAGTTTCAGGTGCAGAGGTGAAATTCTTGCTCATAAATGAGACAACTGATGTCAGCTTTCAAATCACAGTCGCCATTCTCACTGGTAAAATTCCCTTGTTTTCAGATTTTGACTATCCAAGAGTCTTCTCTGGAGAGAAAATGCTAATTATTTCATTCTATCTGAAAAATGGTTCTCCAGTGTTATGAGATAGAAATTAATTCTCCTTTCCTTCCGGTTCTCAGAAATCAAATTATTTTTTCCAGTTTGTATTTAGTTGTGAATAGTCGCTTCCCTGGGTGTGGTATATACCATAGCATGAGAAAAGCAGCAGGATAGCATGAAAAGGAACATAGTAAATTTCAGTTTAGTTATATATTTACCACTATGATATTTTCTTCAAGGAATCTACTATTGGGATTTGAAAATTGAAATTTTAAAAAACTTTTTTATTGTTTCTGGTGTATCTGACAATCAGATACATGTTAGTAGGTTGAAGTAACTTGTTCTGCCTGTCATCTGGAGTGCTTGTAGTTGTTTAGATAAGAAGTGAAAGACATAAAGTATAGTTATCCGTCCTAGGTGTCATCACAAAGAAATTTTTGCCCTATTTATTCAGCCAGCATTAATTGCAGATGGCATGCAGAAAATCAGAATTTTGGAAGGTTTGGGAGAAAAAAAATCTGTGTTCTATTTCAGCAGTAATTTACATCTGTGGAATTACACCAGTCTCAGTCACTTAGCACTCCTGGATTGGTAATGAAAGTGTCTAAAATATAACAGAAGAAAAATTTAAAATCAGTGAAATTTTGGCAATGTCTCTTGTAGTTTGCAAGGTGTTAAATATGTGTTTGAAATTGTCAGAAAGTAGTTGATTTGAGCCTGTGGTCCCTCTAGCCTAGGTTGTGAAGTAATTTCATGATGGATGCTACCATCAAAACCACTGCTACAGCAGAGTCAGAACTGCAAACCTGATGTGGAAAAGAGGAGCCAGCTGCCAATACAGAAAAAAACCCCACCTTAATTTAAAATCCTATATGCTGACCATATACTATTTCTTCTCTAAAATGTAACAAAAGGGTCATACTTAATCTGTGCAGGATACTGGTTATCCTAGACTTTTAATAAAAGGCATGAATTCTGAACTTTCCCAAAAACGTCTTGGTACAAATGTCTTGATGATGTGATCAAAACTTCAAAAACTTGTGAACAAAGAGTACATGGTGTAGTGGAAAATAAAAGCATACATTTTTATAATAGTGTGATCCCAGATACAGTTATTTCTGTCCCTTCGTAATTTCAGAAGAATGGAAACCACCATTCCAGTGTTTGCAGTCTGATTTCTGTTCAGCTTTTGTTCAGAGCCTGACATCTGCATGCATCTTTTGATCTGTGCTGTTTCGACTGAAGAGATGAGGGCAGAGAATTATGCAACTCAGAGGCATAAAGCCTGATGGATTAAAAGAAAATGCATATTCTTACTCTAGACAAAGCAACACCAAACTTTTCTGTAGAAATTACTGAGCTTTAATTCTGAAACATTGTAATCATCTTTTACCTCTATATAGTGGGCCAAAACCACTATTAAAAGACGCTTGCTTTCTCTAAAGTTTACAATGCATAAGCTTTTTAGGAAATCCTTTATTTGAGAGGATTCAGCTTGGGAGGAGAAAGAGCTCCCATCCTAAATTACTTTTTCAAAAATGTGATTAGAAGTTTTGTTGCTGAGAAGAAGGTAGGAATACAAAAATTGGGGAGGGGAAATGGGAAGAGAAGACTAAGGAAGTGGAAAGACAAAATTAAGGGAAAAGCATACCATATTAATGCTTTCTAGAGTTTCAGAAGTAGTCCTTGGTAGACAATTGCCTTTCCTTGAGAAACCTGCTTTCAGCATGTGCAAGTGGAAAAACCTCCTGTGGGCTCTATGGACCGATTTTCTTCAGCTCATTGAATTCCAGTTTTAAAGATAACAGAGGGCAGAACTGAGAAGAATAAAAAGACTGCATGTTTAGGGAAAGAGATCTCCAGGTTTTTTCTCTCAGAAATTCCTCGCAGAGAAAATTATGACTTTAAGAGAAAATTTGAGCATTTAAGGTTGAATTTAGTCACTAATACACTTATTCACAGGATCGTAGAGGTCAGCTAGTCCAACATCCCAGAGTGGGACTGTTAACTACTGGTATGTGATTTTAAGATAATCTTAGCCACCATATCAAGCTTTTGCTGTTCACAGTTTACAGGAATTCTCTGCAGCAGTAATGAAAATGATACTAAAATAGATTTCTTAATGTAAGCACTCTCTTAAAACACATGCACCATCTCTCATGACAGCTCTAAGAAATTCTAATCACCTGTAGCAAAACTGGGGAGTACTGGTCTAGAAATTAAGAATTTCAGCCAGCAATGTTTGCAAGTGTTTATATTTTTTAAAAGCATATACTTTGTTTAAATTCTCTGTCCTAATTATTTTCCTCTTGAAGTGCCTATAAATGAGTTAAATTAGTTGAATTTTGACGTCTTCTGTACTTTTCATTTTGAGGATATACATTCCCCCCAGTAAAGCTTCTGAGGAAAGGTATGCATATACACATTGAGACATTTAATCGTGGGTGTATTTTTAGAACAAACACCCACTTATATAATTGACTTGGATCTCTGGAGAAGTGGTGTACTGTTGTTAAAAAGATCAGCGATAAGTAGAATGACACAACATGCACAACCTTAAAGGAATTAAATATGTGTTGTATTGTGTTGTATTGTGTTACTGAATTAGCTTATGGTCACTGAGGGATGGTTGGGGTTTCTTTTATGGTTTGCCTTGCTTTTCCTGAAAAAAAATCAAAGACTTAAATAAATTAAACTGTTCTTTTCTGTTTATAGGCATGGGGGAAAGGGAGAGAACTTATAAGTTCTCTTTTAAAGTAATCCCATGCTAAATAAGCAGTAAGACTCTCAAAACAAAGCTGAGAATATGGTCCAGAGTTTGTGGTGGACAAAAAAAAAATAATATCATAACCAATTAAAAATATTCTGGTTAGTCCTAGGCAGAATTATATAGCTTCAATTTTAATTGGAAGTGATTTAAAGACTTCTAGAACTAAAGATTAAAATAAAAAATATGTGGCCTTCTCACAATTTCTGGATGCTGGAGACCACAGAAAGGCAAGCTGAATATAACTGGACTACTTGGTGTAAATTCTGTCAGGGTAATTCTAATGCTTCTGAAATAATAATACAGTGCCTATAGAAAGAATTTGTCCCGAAGATCAGCTCTAGTATTGATCTCTGTAGGTATATCTTTTAAAAACATTTTTTTTTCCTAATTTTCTACTATGTTTTGATTGTGAATTTTTTGTTAGCAATGCTCAAAAAAGAAAAATCTGATAAGAAACCAGGAAAATATTTATTTAGACCTGTTAAGACTAATACTGACCACCCAAATTAATGACAGTATTTTGAAGCCAAGCGTGGGTCAATTTTGTGAAATAGACCATTGCTCTCTTTTCTTCTGGTTTCTGCCTGTGGTCAGTGGGAATATTCCTCTCACTCCCTTTGGAGCAAGCCCTTCATGTGCAAAAGATGTCTGGAAAAGTTTCATATAAATAAGACATGAAAACCACGTAGTGAACTTTGCTATTACTTTCCACGAAAACCAAGTTTTGAAAAAATTAAAACCCCCACAGACATCCTGTCTTCCACCGCTTGTACCATTGAAAACTACAATTTAGTTTCTGCAGCCTTCAGAAACAAGGATAGGAGCATCAAAATGATCTACAAAGTATTTTAAAGCACATTACACTAAAGCAAGTGTTGTAGGATGATGTTTGCTAACAATTAAGAATAGGAAACTTCAGCTGTGTATGTAGAAAGAATCAGACAGACTCCTTTATGGCATTGCACAGTGTATCTGCTGGAACATATCCTGTGAGACAATTACTAATGCTAATAATATTCTTCAGTTGCTGTGCTGCTAATAATAAAAGAATGGGGACAGTTCATAGCAGAAAGGAATTCCTGTTGTATGCAACAATAGAAATAGCAGAAACGTAACCATAGAGAGAGATAGAATTCTGTGAACAAGTTAAAAAAATCACTGTAAATAGGGAAGATCTTCCATTATAAGCCTTCTCTATTTATGTAATATTTTATTAATTTATGAAGTCTTAGTGCTTAAATCTATCATAAACCAAGACTGAACTAATTTAAAGTGATTATTGAAAGATATTTAAAAGTCCAGCAGGGCAGAATTAAGGAGACCATAGGGAAAACAGTAGGAACCAGGGACTTGTTAATTTGAAAGGCAGATGAGCCAAAGGAGGAATTACTTATTGTGTGCTGAGAAGAATAGGGCTAGATCGTCCTAAAGAAAATAGAACAAAAGCCTCTGCCATCAAAAAGTAAGATGGTGCAGCATCCTCAGCTGCTGAGTGTCACGGTGGCTGTCTTGCTGTGACCTGCTGCTGTGAATTCACTGCTGAATGCTGCATTGAACTAACATATCTTCACCTGAACAGCCCACTGCTGATAGATTCCTTATAATATATGCTAAAAATACAAAAGCCAGTAGTGGAATGTACTATAACAAGTAATTTCAAATAAAAGGCAAAAAATCCTTTCATGAAGATGTTAGCGTCAAGAATTAGAATTTGCTCTGGGACAAGGCTCATAAATTAAATCATAAAAAAAACTCTCTCTAAAGCATGGTGGCTATGTATTAGCCCCTGAGCACCTATGAAAAAAAAATGAGTGTGAAATGTCCAGTATTTTCTTCCCCTGTGACTCCTCAGAAAGGAAATTATTTTGATCCTAGTGAACCAGTACTGTAAGGACAAGAAGAAAAACTGTCCCACTTCAAATATCTTGTTAGATATAAATTCTGTGATGAATACAGAAGGAGTAGCAGGCACCTATTGCATGTCTCTCTGCAGCTGAAGGAGGCAAGACTCAGTGACTTGCACATTTTCTCTCATTCATCTATGCCCAACTCTTACCTAACTCTTTTTCAGTCCATATGCAAGCTGGGTCATTTAAGTGCACACTTTAAAGCAAAAATGAATGTGTAGCAGTTGCTGCTCTGCAGTGTTGGAGTTATACCTTTCTGTATTGAGGCAAGAGTTTTAATGGCCACATACAAAGAGTTAGTTGGATTAATTTCTGAGGTGCTGGAAATATAATTGTGATTTTAGAAACCTATTTATGATATACATCTGTTGGGGAATGGACCTAGTATATGTTGATTAACATGCAGAGACAGAATTTATCTGCTGCTGTCAGCATATAATATCTGATATACAGATAATGTAAATATATACCTAAAATAAAACACCTCTCAAACTCTGAATTGTTAATTGAGAATGACTGAAATTGCCAATGTTTTTTTATTCAATTTCAAGTTGAAAACTTCCTTGTCTCTCCTCCCCACCCTACCTCCAAATAAGAAAGTTTAATTCTAAGGTATTAAAAATCAGTTGAGTGTTCTTACCATAACTTTGTTCTAAATAAAATCAGTCAAGAAGATGCACTTTCTGCTGACTCTTGATATGTAAGATAACAACTGTGGTGACCTAGTCAAAAGCAGCCATAGACATAAATTCTTGAACATGCTAAGGGTTGGTCATAATACTTCACTTATTTAGGTGTTCTAAAAAATATATAATGAAGTTGTTAGTCCATTCTCTCACAGTGTCTGGATTTACAGAATTCTGTATCATACAGTATTTGGCAATTTTTTTTTGTAGTTCATGATTCATGGCATGTTCTTACTCAGAGTGGTTATTAATAAAGGTAATCATTCTATTAAACCTACTGGGTATTTTCCATAAAATCTGCATATTTTATATTGTAACCATGGTTTTCTGCTGACTTTTTAAATGGAAAATTTGCTTAACAAGAAGCTGACTTGCTGTGGTTTGGGAGTTTCCTCATTGCTGTCACTATACAATAAAGCTGTACCTGTAACAAGCTACCTACATTTTCAGTCTTAAGCTCTTACTAAGACTTCACTAAGATAGAAATTATTATGGAAAACCAGATGTTGCTTCTGGTAGAATTAATACTGTGAGCACACAGCATTACCACCCTGCTTCTCTCTTATATTAGACTGCACATTACAGCTTCATATCTTATATCTGAGACCATCTCAGCAGAGTCAGGAAGTGAGAAGGGAGCAGCACAACTTTCTGATGTTGTCCTCTATGAACTTTTAATACTGCAAGTAATTGAGAAAAGGTGCTTGTGTTAGCTACTCTTGACCCACTACTTGCTAGATGTTTGTACTCTGTTAAATTTGACCAGAAATGCTACAACTTTTTTTTTTTTTTCTTTCTTCCACCTTCAGGTGGTCCCCAGAGCACAGAAAATCAATGTGCTTTCTATTTCTAAGCAGCCCATGAGATTATATAAATAAATAGCATCAGTTGGGTAGACAAATAATTTTCTTCTGCTCATGGGAAATAGTTGTAGAAGGACAATCTTAGCTCCTGCAAGTTCTGGAATGCTGGTGATAATCAGTGAAAGTAGGGAGAGGGGTGGGAAAGTTATTTTGAGAGTGTTTTTTCCTCTTAGATAATAATATTAGCTTAGTGGGATGACCATAACTCCTTTAACAAAGAAATTCATATTTGATTTATGAGGCTTTGAGTGTTAGCAGTTTGGGTCTGAGCCAAAGCACGCTAAAGCTTGGCTTCTGTGGATTCACCTGAATACATTTTGAGTGAACCTCTCAAACAATTCAGGGCAAATTTTCTGGAGACCTATCACAGGACAGGTACAGAGCAGGGAATTCAGAATGGTTTAAGGAAGTTTGAGTTTGGAAACCATCTGCTTTTCCTCTGCTTTATTTCCCTGGGGTCATGAGAACGAGGTTCCTAATCCCCTGTAGTAGCTATTTCCCCACAGGACATACTGTCTGGGAATGTCACATACCAGCTGCATTTGTGTTCTGAGGGAAGCTATTTCATGCTACTTTTCTTTGAGTAAAAGTTGTCTTTATCTGTTAAAAATTTGCTGTTGCTATAAAAGCTGAACAGAACTGGTGTTGGTAGTTACAAGAGCTAAGGGCTATAGCTTTTTCTTCCAAATCCTCTTAGTTGTGTGTAAAAATATTTGTTTTCTCATCCTTTTCTTGCTTTGGATTATGTCTTTATTCGTTACAATATTGATGCATTGTAATAGGAGACTGGTAACATCTTTAAGCAGAGATTTTCTGGAAATACAGTAAAATAAGTAGCACAAGAGTGGCAGAAAGCAAATCATTTCTACAAATGAGGCAGAGTTTGAAATATGTATCTTTCTGTCTGCATTTGTCTGAAAGTTACAGCACCCAGAGCAAGTGCTGGTTGGGGATTTTGGGGTTTTGGTTTGATTTATGTTTTTGTGGGATTTTGTTGGTTTTTTTTGTTTGGTTGGTTTGGTTTGTTTTTTTTACTTCAAGGTAATTCTGTGCATAAATATTGCAGGAAACTTCAATTAATTATTCCATTTTAGTATCCATTTAATAAGTCTAAGCTTTTAACTCTTTCCACTTACCACAAGATGTGAATTCATCTTCCTCCCCTTCAGTTAATTTAAACGTAAGAAGTAATAAAGGTCCTTGGGGCATGATAGCATCTCTTACAACTATGGTTCTTTGTCAAGAGGAGATTTAACCTATAGGTTACAGTAATGCTGGTGATCAAATGCCAGAAAAACAGCACTGAAATTAGACATCCTCTTGAACATTACTATTTGTATTGTCCCTACTGCAACCTTCATTTCACAGAACACCTTATTTTCTATATAAAACTAATTTCTCCATAAAATCTAATGGCCGTGTCATAGTACTTAAAGGGGATTCAAAGCAGAATATCCAACTACATTAAAAAAAAAAAAAAAAGATGAATTTGGTTTGTAGGAAACCAACACGATTGAGTCGTGATATTTCAGAGGTTTATTGAATATGCCGTAGATAAATGCCATTTTTAACATCTCTTCCTGTTCTGTGGTACAGTTTATCAAAATATGTTTGAAAAGCTTTTCTTCTACACTGGCATTCATATATTCTTCAGTCTCACTGTATAAACATGATGCACACACTTCATGCATGCCTGTGTGCCAGGGGGAGTGATCAGACATTAAATAGAGTCATTTACAGACTATAGTGGGCTTTCACCCATTTACATCAATGTGGCTGGGTTTGCAAGGTTTCCTAAATATATGCTGAAATGACAAAATGTTTCAAAGAATAAAAGGCTCTGACTTTCCTATTCTTCTCTGAGGATTAATTGCTGTTTAAAATTATACTCCTACATAAATATACAGTGGCACTTACAGTCAGCTCTCATTGTTTTTTTCTTTACCAAAAATGCTTTAGACTTAGTGCTGTGCTCAGAGCTATGTTAAATCCCATGAAGAGCAAACTTTTCACTTATTTTATCAATCAAAAACAACAGTATCCTGAGGACTTTGATGCCTTTGCTGAGATGAGTTTCTCTGCAATAATGTAGAGAAAAGATAAATGATCAGAAGGCTGGAGCACTGTCCTATGAAGACAGGCTGAGAGTTCAGGTTGTTCAGCCTGAAGCAGAGAAGGCTCTGGGGAGACCTTAGGGAACCTTCCAGTACCTAAAGAGGGCAAGAGGGCCTTCAAGAGAGATGGAGCAGGATTTCTTACCAGGACATGTAATGGTAGGAAAAGGGGGAGTGGTTTTAAACTGAGAGTAGGTTTAGATTAGATATTAGGAAGAAATTATTTACTGTGAGGGTGGTGAGACACAGAGACAGTAAAATTGTGGGTGCCCCATCCCTGGAAGTGTTCACGGCCAGGTTGGATGGTGCTTTGAGAAAGCTGGTCTAGTCAGAGGGGTCCCTGCCCCCAGTAGGGTGGGGGGGGAGTGAGCTGGAACTAGATGATGTTTAAGGTCCCTTCCAACCCAAACTGCTTTATGATTCCATGATACGTTATCAAATCTAACTGATGTAAACCTGAGGAATAATTTTGGATGCTGAAGATAAATTTGAGCTTGTAACTCTCTAAATTAGAGCTGTAAAAATTATTTTAGCTTTTTCCCCTTGGTAGTATAGAACAGATGTCTGTGATTACTGTTTTGTTCTGAAGCTCTGCTTCATTTTAAGGTACTCTGTTACACGTGTTTGATTTTTTAACACTTAATTTCACAAATCCCTTCCTTCCTAACATGAAGTACTAGGGATGTGAGCTGATCAATACCATCTTTCAGTGTAAGTGTATTATTTCAGCTTGTGTGTAACAGTCTGAATTTTGTTTTCTAGAGACATAAATAAGAATTCTATCTCAGTAACTTGTTTGTTTCTCAGCATTAGGTTCCCTTATAGGTGCAATAAATACCTTAATTCTTTCAAGAAGTGATGTCTATCTACAAAATATGTGTAAAAGATAACATGCTTCAGCTTAATAAGCTCATCTGTGGAAGAAGCTTAATGATATTTCCGTTATTTATATGTGTATTCATAGTATTAAAAATAAAGGAATCCTAGCTTTCTTCTCTAAATATTGCTTTCCATTTCAGTATATCAAACCATGCTTTGTGGTTTTTTTTCAAATTCAAGTGGACTATGTTTATTTGTAACACATTAGGTAATACTTTTTTTAAAAAGTGGGATTGCCACTAGAAAAAACCCTTCAAATGAGTTAAGTAAGGTAGCTACTCCAGTTCAGTTTGAAAACTTACTCAATTTTAATATTAAAATATTGAAAAACCATAACTTTCTCTGCTGGTATTTTTTCTGATTACATTGAGAAAAGTACGTAGGAGGAGATATCAACATACATGGTTGCATAATTATTCTTAAGTCGGTGCTGCACATTCAGCTTAGGCTCAGTGAAATGCTTGAGATTTCTTGAGCATAATAATTTCTTTAAAAATATTGCAAGCTCTGGGATTTTTCCACTGGATGTGTGCTGAAACTGTTGAAATCAAATTTTTCTTCTGGTTTTGAGGGCGTTTTTTTGTCATCAACTCTGAGGCCAGACATGAAGTGAGCAGTATTAGTTTTCCTCCAAAAGGATCACTGCAGTTAGTCTTGCCAAAACTGAGTCAGAGATGCAGAAAGCCAAAAGAAATGGCTACTGGAACTGATTTTTTTTAAATAACCATAAGATCAATTCAGATGTAAATTATGAATTCTGCTGACCTGCAGACTGCTGTGGAGTCCGAGTGTCTTATTTGTGTAGGCTGTCCTGCCTGATGAATTGCCCTGATGGTACTTCAAAACAAAGCAACAGTGGTGAGGTTTTAAACTATGGGTGCTTAAGGATTGATGAAGTTATATAACACTTTTCACAGGAATACAAGGTGCAGATCTGTTCAGATACGTATCCTCCACTCTCTTTTAAACATATAAAAATAAAAAGCCTTCAGATTCTATAACTAAAGTGTTTGCATGATGCACAGAGTAGTTTAGCTGGTAAAGGAATAGTTGGAAAATTGCTATGGTGTACTTTGATTTCACATAAATCCCTAATAATAAAATAAATCCTTTTATGGATTACATGTATAGCCTGTGACTATAATACCATAAATTATAGTATATTATAAGCATCTATATGAATCTATAATGGCATGTTATGGCAGCAAAAAGATGACGTGTGTATACTATAACTGGGTGAATTGTCCCTAATCATCTCTCTCTAACCATCCTAATTGTCAGACTGCAATCAAGCCCACAAGGATTGATCTAATCTTGGATGAAACGGTTTGTAGCAGATGTTTCTTTATTTCTTCAAATCCTAACTTTAAATGCCAGCAGATTTGCAATGTGCAAAATATTAGTAATAAAAAAATGCTATTAGAAATTTTAGGATTTGAACTATGATACTAAAGTTAGCTAACACCAAATTGTATTGTTGCAGAAGGTCATGCTCCAAGCTCTGTAAACTAGAAGTTTAACCTTCCTAATTTGGATGATGAAATGAAGCTCAAGGGTACATGCAAGGTTAACATGTATGAGGAATGTTTCTCTGCTGGATAGCATTCATAGCATACCTTCAGACAATATTTCTCATTAAAGAGACTACTAGTCATTTTTTTGGTATATATTTGTGGGATTTCTTTAATCCTGACTTTACAGCTTAAAACTTTGCTTTTATTGTCATTGCTTTATGGCAGATAGTTTGATAACATTTGAAGAAAATATGTTAAAATAGGCAAGAGCAGGTGGAGAGTTAGACACAATTACCAAAAAACCCCCCAAAAAACTACCCAGGTTTATTATATCTTGTGGTAAAGTCTCAGCCCCACATCCCAGAGCTGCTGACAGGAGCAGGTAAGCTCTTGCTTCTGAGCAGGGCTATGGATTCATTTCACCTCTTGTGTTTGGGTGCTGGATATCAGATGGCTGTGGAGTATCTCTGCCCTGCTGCTGGGAGATAGGTGAGTTCCCAGCAGTGTGGCAAAGGAGCAGGAGCTGGCCTCAATTCCCTTCCACTCTGCACCCTCTGTGCCAATTTGGGAGCTCAGTGCTGCACAGCAGTGCTCTGCCTTTCTTGCTTCATCATAAGAATCCAAATTTCCCAGCCAAAATGCACCCAATTAGTGCAGTGGGAGCTGTATTTAATTTCCATTGTCAAAAAGCAAAATCAGAGCTGTTGAAGTGTTGGTAGCTCAAGTAAGTGGATTGCAATGGTGAGGTGTTTTGGTTTGTAGTTTGGGCTCTTTTTTTCCTGTTGAATTGACGCATCAGTAGCTTAGATCCTATAACTTGCTCTTTAGGCTGTGGTATGGATTCCCATTTTCCTCCTAGGCCTTTTTACAGTTAATAATTGTGTTTCAGTTTCTCCTAAGTTTTACTGGAATGTGTGACAAGTGTTGTTTCTCTGAAGAAGTAAGGTGTCACCTCTTCTCTCTTCTCCCTTAGCCAAATTATGCCCAGAATAAAAAAATGGTGGGTGTCAAAACAATGGTTAAGTATGACTTTACTGTGACAACTATTTTTATTTTTCTCTCCATGGATGCTATATTTTTAAGTTGCCACTACATTTTTTAATCTCACAACAAACTGCATTTCTCTCACATACCCCATAGAAATACCCATTTTTAATGGAGGTAACTAGTGAGGTAAACTTGAACACATTCATATTTTAGTGTTAATGCATATACTGCAGTTGTTGTCTTGTCAAACAGGAGAGCAATGCACATGGCAAGTCAGGGATGTGAAATGAACTAGCCTTTCCTACAGATAATGAGATGTAAATGCAGAACTGAATATTATTATGTCGTTGTCTTCCTGGGAGAAAATTTGATGGGCTATGCTATCAAAAAGCTTCATGAGTGATGCTTCAGTGCCTGTGCTGGTCAGTGATGGTTCCTGTTAGTAATTAGGAGCTGACTCATTGCTATTTCTCTCAAGAGACAAATGTTTCTACAGCTAGTGGCAGAAAATTAGATGGTTTTCCAATATACCCAAGAAAGCTGCCATTTGTACTGTCTTTTGGATAGGTGCAGCGAGATTTCAGAGTATCTAAAGTGATTTGGGAAAAAAGCTTACAGTGTTGTAACTTTATTTTTAAAAAAGCATGAGGGATATTATTTTTTGTTTCTGACTTCTTTTGGGTTATTTGAGTGTGAAATTTCTGGAGTAATTGTAGAAACTTGTCAATAAAAATCTATTTTCTAAATATTAGTGATGACTGGGAAAGCTTTATTTGCTACAACAGTGGATAGAAAGAAATGTGACTTTCAAAAGTGTTTATTGTAAATGACTAGAAAAAGGCCTTAGAAATCTCTGGAAAATGGAAAATCATACATAGGATTTCCACTGTAAACCTATTATTTTAAATTATTTTAGAAAAGAGGAAAATATTTTCTTCTTTCTGGAAAAAAAACTAGCTAGTGAATTTCCTGCAATATTTTAATTTTAAGTATTTTAATGGTTTTTCTATGAACAGCCATGGCAACAATAAAATAGAATTGTATGATGTGAGCATGAAAAGTAATGGCTCATTCAGAGGCCAAATTTTTAAATATATTAGAATATTAAAAAATACGGTCATGCTGGAAATGTGAGCTGAGCAGTGTACTATATTAAGCAGAAGAAAAAAGTATCAAAATAAGATTATGTGGAGATTTTGTAATTAATTGATCTGTTGCAGTGTTTCAAGTAAAATATAAAAAGAAAGTATCTCTGAAGGTTAATAGAAATGTGGCAGCATTCGAAGTCAAATTCCTGACTGGAAAGATTTCAAATGTAATTTTTGGGGGGTGATAAGGTTATATGGTTGCAGGTTCTGGAATCCTCTCAGTGGCAAGATGAGTCTGCTCTGGTCCATCCTGAGGAAAGAGGCTTCTCCCCTGCGAGCTCGTACTTTGTAATCAAAATCATTCCCATATGCAAGGGGCAACCTAATGAGTTCTCACCAGGCCACAGTGTGCTGAGTTATTGCCATGGCTTACTGATACATAATTGCACAACATCCTGGGTAATAGAATCTCGAGGGTTTTTTGGGTTTTTTTTGTGCTTTGCCCATCTTGTAAAACTGAGATAGGAGGGGTGTTGTTTAAAGATGTTCTGCTATGCCTAAGGCTCCGCAGGTAATTTCAATAGAATCCTTCTCAAGATTGCAATGAACAAGTTTTTTTTCCTTCTAATTGATACAGTAATAAAAGAAAACTTAAACCCAGCATGTACTTAATGCCATCTTCCTGAATTTCTCCAGTAAAAAAAGCAATGGCATGGAGTAGAATTTGTCTTGTTTGCCCTTGATACAAAATTTTTAAATCATATTTGTTGAACAGTGAGTGCTCACCCAAGGATGTAACCCTGATTAAATGATCAAATATTTGGCATTTCTTCAACTAAGCACATGTGGAAAACAGTCTCACAGGAAATGCTAAATATTATGGAGACAACACAGTGAGTGGTTCTAATTCACTCAGTTCTGAAAGGGCTGATGCTGATTTCTCTCACAATGGCTTCCCCAATTATCTCAGGACTTTAGAAGTCTTTCAGAAGTTTTGATTGCAGCCAATGGCATCCTAAAGTAGGCCAGGGATAAAAGAGTATCTCACAGTTCGTGAATAATTGAGTAGGCTTCTGTATAACAATGAGGTGCCTTATGAAAGGCAAATGTTTGTTTGCTGTGTGCTCACATCTGCACCTATTTATTCATATTTATAGGTAAATTCATATGCTAATTCTTTTTCAAACACTAAGATACAAAGTGTCTGTTGGCCTAATAAGGTAAAATGCTGCTGAAATGCAATGGAACTGTATATGTTTATACCAGCTTTAAAATTAGGTTGCAAAAAAGAAAATCCAAATGCAAGGATGTATCTTGGCATATGTACATAGAATATCAGGAGTCCTCTTTGGGCCATTTCGTTCTTCAGATGTCTTCTCTTCTTAAAAGTCTGGAAAAAACAGATGCCAATAGATTGAAGCAGTTACAGTCTAAAGGACAAACATGTTTCTCTCCTCTTGCTATTCAGTGTTCTTTAGAAGCAAAAGCTGTTCATTCCTGCAGACTGTGTGCTAAAGCCTTTGAATTCATCTCGGTTCTGAAATGTGTGAGAAGGCCTGATGAGGAGCATCCGTAGAGATACTGGCATTGAGCCCTGGTATTTGATGGTAGTTCCCAGTAATAAGGAGGTCAAACCCTGCCTCTAGAATTTCATCAGCTCACCTGCAAAACCTCAAACTCACTTTCACACTGTCCCAAATTGATATCCAGTGAAAAAAAGACTGAAGCCATCATTTGTCTGAACCTGCTCATTTGTCACGAAAGAAAGTGCTTTGGAGTATGCATTAGGTGACCTTTGATCTAGAAAATGTTCTCATCCTCACAGGGGGAGATCTGACTCCTTGGCTATGATATCTAGTTTGCCTTTTCTGGGGGGGATATTTCTAATGTACTGGATCTAACTAATACTTCTCATTGCAACAAAATATGACTCTCCCATATATACATGCATACACATATAAAATATATATTTTGAAGACCACAAACAAACAAAAAAAAAGAAAACAAAACAAGAGAAAAAAAACCCTCCACCAATCTTTGAAAAACTTCTGTCAAACAACACAAATTATTGGTTTCATTGTCACCAGCTGTCAAAAATACAGGTCATGTGTAAAATACAGATTCCGTGGCTATGCTAAAACCCACCACAACAGATGATGACTTGGGTTGGTCTGGTTTTTCTAAAGAGAGCTATGACATTAAAGGTACATAATAAAAATAAGGAAATCAAGAAAACATTTGAAATTAAGATAGCAGCTTCTACCTTGATAATGAACTTCCTAGGAAAATACTTTCCTCAGAGGAAGAGAAATGAACTGAAACTAGACATAGACCATAAAAACCACCCAAGATCCCAGAAGAGCCAGGAGTATTATTAAAAGTGACACTTTTATTAAATGAATAATATATCCCTTTCACACAGTTGGTGCTGCTGTTTTTTATTAAGGTCAGAATAGTGTGAATATTCCACATCTTTGTGTGTGGAGCTTTTCATGCTACAAAACTGTGTAGAGTTAATATGTTTAATCAAGAAATAACTGTCGGAGCAGTGCTGTAGTTTTGGTAAAGTCAAGTTGCAACACTGCCAAGATATGATTTGAAGAAAGTACTATCTAATAAAGATGGTTTATGATGTCCCAAAGTGTAATGTCATTTTTTTTTCAGGAAATATGATATTGTCTTTGCTTTCCCTCAGGATAGGTGAAGTAATTTCTGAGATAGAAAGTATGATTGTACAGTTGCCACTTTACAGCCTTAGTAGAAAAAGCCTAAAAGTTGTATGCTTTGTAAGAAATATACGTGCAGAGGATTTAATTACATACCATGTTTTCTTCTAAAAGTCTTCATAATTAAACATATTGATGTAGCCCAATGGTAGGGCTTTAAAAGAGTACACTTATTTTGACTGATAACATTCATCTTAGTGGCAACGGCATAGTGTCAGTAGTATTATATCATAATGTGGTTAATTGAGTTCAATTATTTTAATGAGACTATATTTTCTGCTTGTACTCAATTTAGGCAGCAGATTGAAGGGAAAACTCTGCTTGCTATAATTTCACTGGGTTTTTTAATTATTTATTTTTTTTGTAATGGGAGATATGGTTGATCCAAATTTAATAGTACTGTATTTCTTGTGCTATCTCATTAAATTTTGTAGAATTTATATTGAATTAATCCTCTTCATGTATGGCCAGTGGAATCATTAAGTAGTATTGGGTTTGGAACTTTCTTCAATGTATCCTTGAATTAATAACATAAAATTACACCTGGTATTGTTTATAGAGCTGTCCAAGTACTGGAGAGAAGAAAGAAGTAAACTGCTGTCATAGATTATAAAACTAGATTGAAATCTAATCTCTTACTTGCGTAATATAGTCTAGAGGATTATCATTAATCAGCTTCTCTTTGAACTGCAGATATTTGATTATTTGATAATTCAAATATTTTTTAAAAAATTCTGGTTATGGCAATATGATCAGAATGCTTGATAAGTGATATAATAAAGTCCTCTTTTTAAAAATGCTTTTAAACTGAAATCTAGTGTTTTTCTCATTAAAAAATTTTGGGAGGATTTTATTTTTCACTATGTGTTCCCAAAGTTTACTAATCTGCATACTTTTTTCTTAGAAAGTTTGTCATTGAACTAAGTGAAAGAACTAGATGTTGTTACCCAGAAATGCTCACATTAGTTCTTACTTCAACCTTGTGTTTTCTTTTCTGCGTACACAATGATGCTAAAGGTGATTATTGTGTTCTGGTAAAAGCTGCAATGAATGTTTCTCAGTGGTATTAATCCTCTCATAGAAAAAGGACAGACAAATGTGAAAGCTAAAAATGCGTGGAGTGAATTCTGAAAGAATTTTCTCTAATGACATTCTTACAATGCTTTTCATATTCAAAGTTCATTAATTTACTTGTATCTCAGGAATTGTCAGTTTTGGCAGTAATAACAGAAATTGAAGCAAAAAAGTTTACAAAGGATCAGAAATCAATATGTATAAATTGACAAATTGGTATACTTGTGTAGAAATAATTGATGCTCCCAGGATTTTCAAGACTCTTAAAGTAAAACACTATCATGTTAAAATTTCTTCCTAAGTCAATTCTATAACTCAATGCATTTGTAATACTGTCCACCTTTAAAGAAAAACTAATTGAATCCATTGATTTTGTTCACAGATTTTTAGGCGTTGTTGGTTGGTTTTCAAGAAGGCTTCCAGTAAAGGACCCAGGAGGCTAGAAAAATTTCCAGATGAGAAGGCAGCATATTTCAGGAACTTTCACAAGGTAAGTCATGCCTTTCTCATGAACTGAAGCATTGCCTTTTTACCACTCTTCCTATGTCTGATTTGCAAACAATACAGTGAAAGCCTTGTTGAAACCCTAATCCAGGCAGTAAAAGCAGAATAAAACATCCATAAGTCTCAGTGATGCAGGTGAAATACCAAGCTTCTTTTACCCAGATGAGCACAAACGCTCAATATATGTGAAGCAACAGAATGATGGTTTTTTTTTTAACCACTTGTAGTTTGGAAATGTGTAAAATAGGCTTCCTATTCAAATTTTTAATCAGTAGTTATTAGCTAAGTATTAAACAAATTCTGAAAATGCTAAATGCCTCAGTTGTAATGGTGATATTCTTAAATGTGTAAGGTTTTTCCCAGAACTCAAGTCTTACAAGCCCTGTCAACAAAAAGTGTTTTTAGTAATAAAAAATCAGGACTTAGTGAATGAGATACTCCCTGCTTTCTCTATCACTTGCACTTCTGTGGTGTGAAACAAGATATTTGAGCATGAGTTCTTCTTTCTGTCTCATAAGTTATTGTTATCAGCCCCCCACCCCCACGTCTGTCAGTAGACTTCATGTTGCTTAATCCTAAAACAGGGTGGGGATCTGTGCTTGTACTTCTATCAAGTCACTGTTAGCTTTATGACATATCAATATTAGATATTCCATTAAACTTGCCAAGTTGAAACTCAAAGATGACTTAACCAAGGTCCATGCAGCAAGCAGTGAAAAAGTGTGAATGTAAGCTTAGACCTCTTGAAGGCAAGTGAGGTGTTTTTACAATAAAACTACAAATTGGCCTTCAAGTTCCAGTAGCCAGACTGCTCTAGCATGGGTTCCCCTGTGGGGACACAAATCTTTCCAGCAAACCATCTCCAGCATGAGCTCCTCTCTCCATGGGTCCACAGGCCAGGAGCCTGCTCCAACGTGGGCTTCTGATGGGGCCACAGCTGCTTTGCAAGGCTTTGGGGAAGTTTTTGTGTTGTTTTCTTTAATTATTTTTTGAGCCTGTTATGCCTGCAGCATACTTAATGTGTTAAAGGACTCAGAAAGACTTTATATGTTGCTTGTAAACTGTCATCATTGTAGAAAAATAATATGAAATGCAGGAATTTTTTGAGAAGCTAAGAAAGTAACTGGTGCAGCTTCATGTTGTAGTATTGATGGAAGCGTCATCATTTGCAAATAGAAAGGATGGGTGTTACTCTTCATCATCTCTTTTTTCCCCTCTTATTTCCCTCCATGAGGACAGGAGGAAAGAGAAAGAAATAGATACTCTTTCCTATTTAAAAGGATAATGTGTTTCTGGCTGTAGAGAAAGAAGAATTGTATCTGTTCACTTGAATTATGTCTGTTTTTCAAATAAAGCCATGAAATAATTTCTGAAGATATATTATCACAAAAGAGAAACCCAGAGTCTTATTCTCTGGCTTGATTTTTTTTTCCAATGATATTTTATTATTTCATAGTGATCATTCTCCTCGATTGCCTCCATTCTGATAAATGAAATAGTGGTGAAGTAGATGTGCATGAGTTGTGAATAGTCATCAAGTGTGACTATTGAGGGAACAGTGCAGGTTGTTATAGGATCAAATATAGTTATTTGATTGCTGGTGTTGGATGAAAATACTCTGATTTTCTTTCTTTCTTTCTTTCTTTCTTTTTTTCTTTCTTTCTTTCTTTCTTTCTTTCTTTCTTTCTTTCTTTCTTTCTTTTCTTGAACTGTTTATTGGTTCGTTATATTTTGAAGTTGTTCAAAATGCATATTTATCTCTAGTCAGTGCAAACTGTTAGCCCTTTTTTTGAAATTCTCCATTTCCTTTCTCGCTAACAAAATATAAAGAAGGCGTATGGTACGAAAAGTTGAAGATTAGCTCTGAACACTGAGAATCAATGAATAAAATCAATGAATAAAACTATTAAATATCAAAGAACTGAGATCTTTCGTAGGACAGCATGCATAAAGGGACAAAAGGCTCTGTTTACTTGCTAATCTTCATAGAAGACTATATATCTATTGACCTTGAGATCCTTTTCCCTATATAACTTTCTTTCTAAGTATTAGAAGAGGTTGGTGTAGAGGGCTACTCAGAATGCACTGTGTTGCTCTGGCAACTTATATTCTTCAGACTTTCAGATCAGTCTAGGTTACCTTGGGAGAAGGCCTAGGAGTAGCACAGAGTTAGATTGTATTGTGCAATTTTTTTTAGCTTTCTTATGCAGAGATATAGAAGAAAATTCTACATCTCTAGTGGAAATACACCAAAAATTAATGTCTTTGATTTAACTGTGTTCAAATCAATATTCAGGATCACAAACAGTACCCCAATATAAGTAACTCATCAAGTTTTCCACTTTTCCATGTTTGAGCTTGAAATGAGGCTCAAATAAAATTCCTCTTTAAAGTAGTTTACCAATATGACTGTATCTCCTATACTTATGTAAAACTTGTGTACTGGGCAATATGATTGTGTACGGGGCAGTAGAAGGGGCTGAACAAAGGCAAAAACCCAGAACTGGTAACGCGAACTAAGATAATTAAAAATAGAGATTTTCTGGTTTACATATGCTAAACAAATAGTCATTAATGAGTAAAAAAGCTGTTCTCTTTAGAAAATTTATTCCCTTCCCCCCAGTATCCAGACTATGTATGGGTTTATTTGGTGTTCTGTAATTCTGTAAATTGCTGTTGTGCATTGCTTTGGTGTTGGGTTTTTTTGCTAGTAATTTTCTTACTATAAATAACAGTAATGGCATTAGTCCTAGACAAGTGCCTCCTGACAGCAACAGTGCATATTACATTCATTAGCCAAAACGTGACCTCATCTGTTCCTTGCAGTTTCTGGTATCAAATTAAAACTTCTCATTACTATAAATTTAGACCATTGCACTCTTGCTCAGGTAAGTTTATGGCTTAGCTGTTCTGTTTTCTCTTGAACATTCATTGAGGAGGTTGTGCAGAACAGCTGTGTTGACTCTCATTGCTCCCTCCAAAGAGGGGATAAAATAGCAATAGCTCTGCATCCATGCCAGGGATGGGTATGTTCTTGGTTGACACTCCTGCATTGTCAGAAAAGACCAAAAACAGATGCCACAGCTTTTCCAACTTAAAAGAGAGCAAAAATAAATATTTTTTATTTCTGTAATAGAAAATATAAGGTATATAAAAAGTGAATTTTTCATGCTTTGGTGCTGCTCAGGCAGTACCAGTGCCTGTAACCCATTAGAAGAGGCTTTCAGGAGTATTACAGAAAGTCAGCATGGTTAAGTAGCAACATGAAGATTACCAGAAATGAGAGATCAAACCTAGACTGTATCCAAGTGACCTAGAAAAAGCATTACACTGTTGGCCAATTAATCATTAAAGCAGAATTAGAAAGAACAAAGTCGAGCTTGAAGAGCAACTAACCAGAATAGATTCTGACCCATCAGGATCAAAAACCTTGCCAAAGACCCCAGAGCATGAAGCAAATGTGCAAGAAAGAGAGTAGAAATAAACACTTTGACATTGGGCTTTACTGTAGAGAAAAAGTGACATGCTGTGGTGTGGGTATGTGAGGGAGGGTTCTGTAGACATATCTTTGTGTTATAAACTTGATCATAGGTACTTCAGGCCCAGCTACACAGAGAACAGAGTTACTCCAGAGCCCAAATGCCACTTAAGGATGATATAGCTGAGTTACTAACAGTAGTCCATAAATACCAACATGGGAATCAACAAATAAGTATTCTTCCATTCTTTGTAAAATGTCCAGCTCCATTCATGCATGCTTCTTCTTGACTTATAAGCTAAATAGCTTTCACATGAAGGGAAGGTGTTGCGAGTTGGGTCTGTCCCTGACAAGATACAGCTCTCTTGGAGCAAGACAAGCTTGAATCTGTTAATGCTAGTGTGTTTACCTTTCAAATAAATAGCTGACATCTGGCATAGAGATCAAGACTTACTGATTTAATCCCCCCAATATGAGAGATTTTTCTGTTAAGATTGTGTAAACAACAGCTATCTCTAAGGTTTTGAGCTTTAAGTTAGCAAGATTAAAGTAGGATAAGATTTTTAGATTTATGCTATTTGTTTTTCCTGTCATTATGTTCGATTATGATGTGCTTTATATAAATCTGCAAATGCAAAAGGAAATAAATTGCAAAACATTTTAGTAATGACTTCTGATAGTCAAAAATGTATATGGGACAGATGGTGTTAAGCACATTACATAATATGTGTCCACAAAAATAGAAAATAATCAAGAAAAATTACAGAAGTAGCCTTCTAACTGTAGTTTAATGGATTAAATTTGCGACCAGGGCCGCACAATGGTAGATACCTTACAATTTTATTTCATAGCTTGATTGTCCTGAAGAAACTTGTAGAATGCAATTCCAGTGATTTATGGCAAGTTCTTGTATCAGCTGCATCAGCTTCTTGAACACTTCTTGGCAGGGTCTCCTGTGCACATGTGCACACAAACGCACACCCAGATAGTCCTGTTTGGTAAGGGGAAGAAAGGGACAGGTTCTCTTTGTGCAGTAACACACAGTATGCAGGAACAATAAGATATTTATTCTTCTACAGCACAGCTCCTAGTCTCCAGTTGAGATGGCCTTAAACCATGATGTGCTTGTTCAGGATAAGTGAATTCCTGGTAACTTTGAAAACCACTGAATTTTGCCACAGTCTTATATGTGCTAGCTCCCACAATTCTCAAATGTAATTACAGCCCTGACGTGAAAAATAAAAATACTTATGTATGGTAGCATTATCATTATCATAATCGTAAGAACTTCTCTCTCATTGTTTCCACTCAGTTGCCTTTGGGTTGTTCTGGTTTGTTGTTTTCCTTCATGCTCTCCAGCCATTTCCAAATTGCCTAAATAAAGATTCTTATTGCTAAAGAAATGTGAAGTAGCCTACTGTTTATTCTAGTTTAGTCCTAGAGTTCTGCTTTACTGTAGAGTATTTCAGATTCTTGTGTTGCTCATGTTCACTACAAAGCAGAAGTTGTGCAAATTTCCTTATGGACTTCTATAATATGTCATGTTGCTGTTATTTCTCATGATATTTCATTGTTTCTCAGCTGCAAATGTGTTCTTAAAAAGAAAGGTGGACAGCCACCAAAATGCCACCAAAGTTTTAGGCCTAATTCTTGTGCTTTTTTGTGATAAGATGTTAAAACACTTGATTTGCCTCTAAAATTAAATATTATTTGAATTCCCCTCTGCAGTTTTTTTTTCTTGGTATAATTGATATGCTGTGTGTTTTTCAGAACCTCAAATTGAAACCTGCCTGTTTTTGCTCTGTCGACCATTCTGTTTCTACTATTTGTTAGTTGATCTATGGTTCCTCAATAAGTCTTTCTCATCTGGTTAAATTCACTCAAAAATTCATATTTGATGAAAGCTAAATAGGAGTATCTTATGAAGATCTGGCCACATTCACAGATGTTGTTTGCTTTGAAAACATCCCAGATTTAGAACAGTTTTTCCTCTCCTTCTTTTCCTCTTATTAAGTATGGTAATTTTTTTTTCCTCAGAACTTCTTTCAAGAAATTCAGAATGGTGATCTCAATGTAGTATTTTCTAATGAACAATGAATATGTATGTGTGTGACTATGTTAGTTTTGAATAATATATTTCAAGTTTTTATCTGCAAATAATTAGGAATTTAACCTTTTTTTGGTAATTATTTGCTCTTTGAGGTTGGAAGAGTTGCCCAAATGTACTTTGTGTGGTTTTTACATCTCTATTTTGCCAAGTCTTCCAAAGCAGAGATAACTAAATCTTCCTGAAAACTATGTCCTTATTTTTCCTCATTTTGACATGTAATTATCTTCAAATATTTGTTTACAGCACTTTGAAGTAATATCTTGTAGCAAAATCATGTGGCTGGTATGGGAAGGTTGTGAAGGACATTGCTTCCATAGGCTGCTATTACTCAGCCAATGAAATTAAAATGAACCCTATCTAAATGAATAACTGTTTGAAAAATAGCTACAGTTCTGTCACCAAACAGAAAGATTTGCAATAATTATCAGATGCCTCTTAAAATATAGAAGTATTTGAACAACATGGTTGTTCAAAGCAAGCATTCCGTGTACCAGAAGGCAAATTGCAGGAATAATTGGACCTGTGCTGGTAATAAAGCTGTTAATAGAGTCTGAACACATCAAAGGGCAGCTACAAACCAATGAAACAAAATCTTTTTCGACAAAGATTGTATCAAAGCAATAGCATCGTCTTTCCTTAACAATGTAATGAGGAAGTCTACAAATTGAGCATGCTGACAGGACTTTGAAATCCTACAAATATGGACCTAAAATGCATAAGTGATCCTGTAAGTCCCTTCCTGTAGTCATTCATCCATCTAGACCTTTAAGTCACAATGTATGAATTTGAAGTGTAAATTCATGGATTAAATAATGGAGCAGTGTCAATGTGGTCACTGCGCTGCAAAGAGAGAGAAAAGACAGCAACACACACGGACCTCTTTTGGGAAAAAAGGCCAACTTTATTGTACAGACAACCCGTATTTAAAGTGTGTTATGTGCAGCTAGGACAGGGCAGTCATTCATTGGACAATTGGGAAAAACATCCGTGGGACAGTACCTCAGGATGTATCCCACGGGAAAGACACCAGGTGTTAATCTTTATTATGAATTCCACTCTTGTTTTTCACCATATTATCACCCTGGGAGACTTCCTCCCTAACAGAAGCTGTAGTCAGCTTGTCAGCCTGGGAATGGACCTGAGAGACAGGAGAAATCCAGGCCTGAAAAGAATTTCCAAGCTGTAATTCCCTAGCTCTCTAAATGTGTGTGTCCACATGTCAATGTGTAGTGTTGAATTCCTCAAAAGTGGCATCAGTGGCTGAATCTAAGTATCAAGGAGGGAAATACGTAGAGGTAGACAGGGTAGGAAAAGTAAAGATAATCTTGTAACACAAAGCAGCACCAAGACCTGTTAGTGGAGGTTCTTATATGAAGATCCATGTACACTTTAGTACAGTAAATTTGTAGTAGTAGTTGAGTGTGTGTGTACAGTTTCACAGCATAAGGAACACTCTAGTCTTACAAATCAGCTGTTTAAATAGAACAATGTATTTCCATAATAGTAAGTATTAAAAGAAGCTGGAAGACCAAAACTTTTTCTTGGAAAAAATAATGCTGGATAGGGGAGCAATGTTTAAACATTTCAGCAGGAGGAGAAAAAGAAATATAATGTATAACTTCCAAAATGTCATTGAATCACAGAACAATTCAGGACCTCTGGAGCCCATCTAGTTCAATCTCCTGCTCAAAGCAGTGTCAGATCACATTGCTCATGGCCATGTCCAGTTGTGTTTTGAATATCTCCAGGAATGGAGGCTCCATGACCTCTAGAAAGCTAAACAAGAAGTCCTGCACCTGCAGCCTGATAATGAAAGCAGTAGCAGAGGCTGGGAACAAATTGTCTGGAGTGCAGCTCTGCTGCAAAGGCCCCAAGGATCCCGTTGGGAAGGGAGATGAGCTGAGCTGGGCCAGTTGTGTGGCAGCAATGAAGGCAAACCATGTCCTGGAAAATCTCAGGAGGAGTATGGGCAGCAGCATGAGGACTCAGCCTGGGAGGCTTCTCCATACTGAGCCAGACCTGTAATACTGTGTCTAATTCTGGTCCCTTACTGCTCTACTCAGGACAGGAAAAAAACTCCAGAGAGTGTCAGTGAGGAAGTTGGAGACTGGAGAACCTGTGGCAAGACTGAAGGAACTAGATTTGTACTAGTGAGGAAAGAAGGCCTGGGGGCAACTAATCACAGCCTTCTAGTTTGAAAAAGTGGCTGAGGTGTTCTCAAGGATCCTCAAGGGGAACAACAAGAGGCAATGGGCAGAGGTTGCTTCAGGGGAAATTGGCTTGATATAAGGAATAAGAAAAGAATAGCCAACTGATGTTTAGAGCAACTAAATGTGAGAGCAGGCTAAGCAGAGAGGTCAGCATTTCCTCACTGGAAGTCTTGAAGACCTAGCATGGCAAGGCTCTTTGTAACCTAATGAAGAGTCTGCTTTCAAGGTGGATCAGATGATCTCCAGAGTTGCCATCCAAGACAGACTTTTCTGTGAACAATGAAGTTTTATGTCAATAAAATTGCTAATATAATTCTTGGTATATCTCTGTGCTGCATGTGTTGTGTCAAACTGGTCTTACCCTCTCCTGAGTATATTTCAGTGGTGGAAAAAATTTCCTTAATCTTCTTAATGTCTCTTAAAACAGTCTCAGGAGAACTCTTCTTTGAACTGCTCTAGTGTTACTGCTTTACAGTAGAGGATATGATGGTCTATTGTGCCAGTCATGTATATTCTGCTTTTGCCATTAAAATCTAGCCATGTTTTGGCAAAGTTCAAAGCCTTGAAAACCTGTATTTTGTGCTTATTTTTTAGAAAGCATTTCTGACTTTGCCAGCTAAAATGTTTCATGTCATCTGTAAAGCTTTGAATATGATGGAAATTCCGATAATTTTCTCTCTTGAGTAATGGAATATGTTTCCCCCAGTTCATTCAGGGCTAAAGACTGGTATTCATTGTAAGAACTAAACATTTTACAGAGTAGTACAGGGACAGGTGTTTGAGGTGAGATCATGGAGCCATTCCCTGTATGCATATCCCCTGGCACTTGGTCACATGGAAAGGAAAATTGTTGAATTAAAACTTAAGAGAAGAAATAGACCAAATGTTAGACCATGGGAGAAAAATAAAAGAATAAATGTTCTGGCACTCTATGAAGCACCTTATCCTTTGAATAGCTGTGAGAAATACCAAGGTCAATGGTAAGCTGGCTGCTCAAATAATTGCTATGAGAAATGCTGAAGTGAAGAATAGGATGGGGCAATTTTGGAGAAAAGATATATTACTAAAGGTAATAAATCTATTTTAATTGACTGCACAAAGCCAGGGAGACTTGTGCAGAGATAACAATCCCAACAATGAGAGGGGGGTGAAGCAAAGAGCATGGACACAGTCTGTCACTTCAACTCAACTATACCTGGTAAAAAAGGTCTGTGCAGCAGGACAAGTGCACATTAACAGAAAGCAAGGAGAGATTGTTCAGGTTTTTACACCCAAGTAAATTGCTCTCCAATAACACTACCTCATTTGTTCCACCAGCTGGGAGATATTCAGACATGGCCCAGGAGAGGCCAGTTCTGAAATACGGAGAGCATGTGTTTGGAAGAGAGGGTTTCAGTACCAGGGACCCTGATGAAGCTGGAGGATAGGCACTTAGGACGGGAATGACTGGAATTGAGGTCTCTGAAGCAGGTCCTTATTGGTCCTTGGGGGGGAAATCAAGAAGAATTGAACTAGAATATCAAACAGCTGGGCTTGCTGTGGAGTTTTGCACTAACCAAACTCACTTTTTAATGCAAGTGAAAAGCAAAATCTGGATATCTTAAATTCAAAACAAAAGTTTAAAGGACATTTTTTTTTACTTTCTTTTGTTTTCAGCATGCAATTCTTTGTTTCTTCCCTGCCAGTATAATCCACATGTTTCAGAAGCAAGAAAGATGTAAAAGAAAATTAATATTTGTGAAACCATCTGTGTGAAATATACTTCTGTGATGACCATTACAAAAGAACCTTGAGAAGTCAGGTTGTGCCATTAAGTCAGAAAAACATTGTAAATTTATGACTGTCAAACACATTTATAAAGCCTCTACTTAGCTGAATGGTATTCATCATTTATTCTGACTGTGGTGAAAAATAGTTATGAAAAATCAAATGCTATCATATATTTATGACAATGTGTATCATAATACGTGTAGAATAGGTGCCAATAAACATAAAGGTATTTATTTCTCGTAAAATTCAGGCTAGGAAGGCCATAAATCAGACCCAGTGGGGCCCACTGTTATAAACAACAGGAAAATGGTAAACTATATGGAACTAGCAGTCAAAGTAATATTGAAGTCTTCCTTTCCTAGCCTTCAGCCCACGACTCTGCATTTGTATTTTTTTTTAATATTATGTGCATCTATTTTCACTATTTAAGGGCGGAAAGTAGGTATACTACATAAATAATACAAGTTCATGATGAAAGTTAAAGACCTAATTATCTAGACTGCAGTTTATAACACAAGTAAAAAATATGTTATGTGAGGATTTTTGTTTCCTAATGACAACATTTGCCCTTGAAGCTACTTTGAATCCTGTGTCTGTTGCTGGGGAATGTTTACCACATTGCTGTGGAAATGGGAAGAGGCATGGACACTTTTGCAGTCACTATAAAAGGAAGCAGACAGGTACAAACAGCAGGTTATGGTGTATGAGGGAGGGCCAACAGTTTTGTCACTGTAATTTGTTTTCCCTTAATAAAGGGAGATTAAATATAATAAGTCTTATGAGTATGAAGTTTCATTTAAGGTTTTGGTTTACTTGGAGTAAGGGCGGCTTTGCAATGTAAATAAAGAGCAATTTATTATGAAAATTAGCACAAAACTATCTAATTTTTACTTCTTCATAGAGGGAAATTTGAAATTCAAATCACTGGCTGATGAAGGTTATTAAAAATGCATTAGAGTTGAAAATGTAGCTGTATGTAATTGTCATAATAGATACTCAAAATTAATTTATCCCCAATGACAATTAAGCTAAAAGAATTTTCAAATTATCAGCTAACAAACTTCAGTTAATTTTAGAAACAAATAAAATGAAAACATTTCAAAAAGTTTGTAAAAAATCAAAACTATTTGAAAATAATCCTAAAAAAAAGGTTTGCATTTCTGTTTAGAATCTTTCCTTTTCTTCTCTTGCAAATTGCTTCACTCTTTCAATTTTCTTTTACCTCAGTTTCTCTCTATTGCATTTTTCTCTCTTTCACCTTTTTCTCACAGAGAAGTCTGGACCATTTTGAGTGTATGTGTACACACATGCACAAGCATGGGCTGAATTTAGATTAAATTAAACTCATTCATTTTCCCCTCTGTACCTGGTAGTTTTTCATTAGTTGATGCATTTTTCTGATGAGCATCCAGGGATCTCAAAAGTAGTCTGGTGCTATTAATACTTCCTCAAGAAGTTCTAAAATGCCTATAATATATATGTTTATATTTAAGAACAGCACCAAAATGCCTGTTTTGGCACTGATGAATTGGGATGGGAGTTATTTTTAAATAAACGGAGGCATATTTATAGCCTTTAAAAATCAACAGAGGGGAAAGTTTTTCTAAATAATACTACTTTTGTGGTGGGTGTGTAAGTAATGATGTTTTCTGAAAGGAAGATATACCACAAACTGTTGGCTAGTGGATATGTCTGTGATTGTGCTTGTGGATGTACCCACATGGGCTTGCACCACTTGCAGTTGACTTGTTGAGCCCCCAGCTGAGTCCTGTGCTTGTGTATGTATTCCTCCCCTTTGGCATAAGGTGAGAAAGCCAAAAATAAGGACTGCAAAGATAAAGATGTCTCTTCTTTATTCCTGGCTAGTGTAAGTTTGGGTTTTTTTTCTGAATATACCTCTCGATAGTTCAGCAGATACTTGGCATCTGAGAGGTCCTTAAAATCTGCATCATGGGTTTGTTCTAAGCTGTGATTTTTTTCCCCTGTGAGTGTTATGTTAGAGGTAAGCCAGCCTTTGTCTCCTGCTTCTGACCCCTGTGTCCCTCGTGGTTTCAAGATCTGGCTAAAGGGAGCTACAGCTGAAATTAAAGGCTTTCACAGATGGAAACAGATAGGAAGAGGAATTACACCTGGGGCTTGGCCACTGGCGTCATGGGCAGCATAGATACAGGCATAATAATTTTTATGTGCATTGAAAGTCTATGGTTACTTGGATCTTCTAACACTCCTGACCCAGTTTGTCGATGCAGAGAGATTTTGTGGTTAGGGTTTTAGCTTTCAGTTTAGCAGGAAGAATTATATATACACATCACTTACTGCATTCAAGTGATTATTGCATGTAAGTGATTTGTTTTCAAATTTAGTCTATGTTAATAAACACTTACTTTTAATTGAGCTGGTCTAATTTTGGAAACTACTGCAAGTCAGCTGATTTAAGTAAACTGAAAGAAAAATTTAAAGGAAGTTTTGGAAAAGTATGTTTCTCCTTTTCTTTCTGCTCAAAGACCAGTAACATATTCCTTTTAATTAACCAATACCTTTGGATCAAAAACATAACAGATTTGGACATAATAATGTGCTTTGGAAATGTTAAACTGAAAACTCTGAAAACTGAAAACTGTTTCTAACTGTCCAGTGTATTTTAGTCGCCTCACAAGGATATTAACACTCCTCTAATGATCTAGTGTTCATAGTGAAATATTGCATAAATATTGTTTGCATGCCTGCTAACTCTAGCAGGAAGTTTGATTCTGAAATTTTTTGGGTTTTTTGTTGGTTTGGTTTTTTTTTAGTTGCAGCTGAAATTTGAAAGGATAATTGTGAAATCTATTTTATTTCAGTTGTGAATCATCTTCCCCCTCTGCCATCTCTCTCTAGCACGATGCTATTTTTCAAGTGTGCACCTGGGTTGAAAATTAGAAAATTTGTGTTGTTTTAGTATTAAGGCATTAGTTTAAATTTTGTTAACACTCACTTTTACAGAAGGCTGTATTTTTCCCCTTTTATTTTTATGCATACACAGTAGCCTGGTATTCAGATTACTCTTCAGAATAAAGGGTTAGATTGGAAAATGTATTTCAAAGGATCTTTAGGATAGCAAGGAAATGGGATTGAGGAGAACTGGGATTTTTGTTCTGCAAATGAACTGGGACATTTGTCTGTACAAATACCCCACGAAGCATGAATGAATTTTTTTTCAGTATGTATTTAAAGACCCTAATTAAAATGTTTGTTGAGGGAATAATTCCATGTACACATGAACTGATCAGGTTTTAACTATCGCTTTCAAACACCAGGCTACCAGCCAGAACCAGAATAATCCCAGAGGGCTGGTTGATTTTATGGGTTAGGCAGCAGCTCATCCTGACAGTATTACAGCAGCACGGCTTGAGAGAAAGTAACTTGGCTTGGAAAAACCCTCACATCTTTGCCTAGTAAAGGCAGCTGGTATGACTTTAATATGCTTACTCTGCCCTGGTAGGTTTGATTTACTAACACTGTCAATCAATTTAGCATTTAAAGTGGCATAACAAAAGCTAGTCAGGGAAGATTGTTTTCCATCCTTAATTTTTTTATGTTTCTTTGAGACAATATTAAGAGTTTGTAACTGCTTATGTGATCAGTTAGAGCACACCATGAAACTGGTTACCCAGGCTGTAGTCCATATGAAAGTCAGATGTTCTAATACTTAGAAATAGTAAAGACTTAATGGAGAGAAGTCTTCTTTATACCCTTCAAAATTTTGAGCCTGCTTTACCCTTCTCCTAATCCTAATCTCAACCCCATGAGCTTTATTTTAACTGGATTTTTCCTCTCCTCTGCTCTAATTATAGCAGAGGAAGATGAGTAGATGATCTTCGTGAGTGCACTGGCGTTTGGCTAGTGGTCAACCCACTAAAGTTGTAAATAGTAATAATTTTTCTTTCTCTTCCATTTATTTAAATTTTGAGAAATTAAAATAATTATTTTATTTTGTATTCAGTCTAAATTTGCATAATGTCATCTAGGTTTTCTAAAAATGCTGAAAAATTCAAACATTATTTTTTTTTAAATCTCAGTTTTATCTGGACGCTAAGAAGGAATTATTCATTATCTTTCTATTATCAGATCTACACATATCTCTTCCCATCAAAGTTTTCTTTTTTGCCCGACATTACTGCCTTATACTTTGCCTGATTCATTTTAAATATATTAATTAATTCTGCCCATTTTTGTTTTTTTTATTATTTTTATGATGTACTTTTCCAGTTAACAGACAGGATTCTTACTGTTGTTTTAGGCGTGGTTTCCTTTTAGTACTTAGAGGAATGAACATTTACTTGGTAGAAGTTTCTTAAACACTTCTCTGAAATAGCAGCTGGAGACCTGCCCTAGAGGCATAATGTGGAGGTTGATATGCCACTCCTTGGCAAAAGTCCTGGAGAGTGTTGTTACCATAACAACACATTTTCCAAGGGTAAATCCACATGCAGAGATGGGGAAAACTCTTCTATTCTCTTTCTGAATTGTCTTTCCTCTTTTATGATCCATTCTTTCACTTCTCTGATCCTGGGATTTCTCTTCTCCCTTATTATGTTCCTCTTGTAATCTTGTGGTTTAAGATTTGCTATTCTTTCATTAAATTGGTTTTCTTTCCCTTTTTTTTTTTTTCTGCCTCTTAATACATTTTAACCTTAAGTCCTGTTTTCCAGACTCTTGCATCTCCTTGTCCTATTGCTGGTTTTGTGCAATATACAGAAATGTGTTTCATCTTAAATACTCTGAAAGCCCTAATCCCATAAGGGTTTGCCCAAACTCACAAGATCCAAATATTCTTGCAGGTCAGTTAGCATCCCTTTCTTAGACTTAGAAGCTATTTCTTATGAGAAGTTCTCTTGTCCAACTCCTGCTCACAGCAGAGCCACCCCTGAGGTCCAGGGTCTGAGCAAACATGGGTGCACAGGGTGATGTCCAGCTGAGTCTCCAAGGATGCAGATTGCAGAGCCTCCCTGGGCTGCCTGTCCCACTGCTGGACTGTCTTCCCGCTGGAAACACTGCTTCTCATATGCAGCCTGAACATCTCTTGTCTCAGTTTATGCCCATTATCCATCTTCCTATCCCCAGGCACAGCTGTGAAGAGCCTGGCTCTGTCTCCTTGATAAGCTCCCTGCAGGCACTGGGGGGACTGCAGTTAGATGCCCCCAAAGGCATCCCTGCTACAGGATGGAGCAGCTACTGCCTTCAACCTCTCCACCCCACAGGGCAAGTGATCAGCTCTGGCAGTCCTGGGAACCCTCTGTTGAACTCACTTTGTCATACCAATTTCATTGAAATTCTAAAACTGGGCAGAGTATTATAGATGTGACCTAATGAATACTGGGGGGAAAAAAATTCACTTTCCTTGATTTATGGCCTGTGCTTCCATTAATGCAGCTATTTCCCCAGTCCTAAAGGTCTTTATGCTTTTTAGGCAGCACACTGCCTTTTCTTAAGAGCCCAAATCACATCCAACTCTATCCAAAGCTGTAACAAAACTTCTGCTCTGTGGCAATTGGATTTGGCAATGTTGAAGGAGCCACCAAGGCAGGTGTTTAGATGCTTTAAGATCCTGACTGTGGTCCTTTGATCTGTAATGGGCCAACATCTACTGTTCTCCTTTTGCAGACTGGAAGCAGCACATTGGTACCTCCTTTGTCTTTTTCTTGCTGTGAGAGTTGACATGGCCCTTGCTTTTTATATCACTTTCTTATTGTTCCTATGCTGTTTCTGGTTTGGGTGATTTTTTTACTGTCTGGGTGTGACTCACTGGAGTCCCTGCTCCTTGCCCCTGTGTTGGCTTTTGCTCTGTCACATTACTGCTTGCATGGTATTGTACAACAGATGGTCGTATGTGGGCCATTATTAAGAAATAAGAGGATAAATTATTTCATTTTAAAGCTCTCTTCTGCTTCTATTTTTTCTAGTTAGAGCTTAAATGACAGGAAGGTAGTGTGCAATGCAAAACAGAAACCCATTTATGTAAATTCAGACCTTTTCCTCTGCCCAGGCAATTTCCAGGACTGTGCACAGTGGAAATAACATTCAGTAGATGGAATTGCAGAATCATTTTCCTCCCAGTTTCATATGGGAGGCACATGTTTAGAAGAATTCAAATAAGATATAACCCAGAATAGGGCACTTTAGATTTTATTCATTATTTTTGTGGTTTTCATCTCTTTTGGACCTCCTTTCTTATTTACCATGGAATTGTAATTTTTGTAGTGATGCAAATATAATAAGTGATTTGGAAGTAATATTTCTGTAAATGTGTAAGAGTTATCTCATCTATTTAAATGTACAATTTGAGCACCAGACCCCAAAATGTACAGTCTTTACATTACATGTAATACAAAAGGAAATCCTAGATCTTCAGCTGCATGACTAGAACAGATTTTTAGTACAAGAAGCAAACAAAAAATGTCCAGTGTATGTCAATAGGGAGGTGTTGTAGATTAAAGAGAAAGTGTATTGAATTGTTCCTAAAATCCTTCTCCTTTGAAAGAAATAAATATAGTTCCAAAAAAGTAATCAGTAAAGAGGAAAATTGCATTTACTGTTAAGAAGCAATGCACCTCAGTTAATATGAGCCTTTGTTTAAATGGTGTCTTTTGGAATTTAATAGCTTTTCACATCTAAGAATGTAACTAAGATACTGGAATGATAACAAAACACACAACTATTTTTAAGGATAGGTGTTTTAGGATGCATAACCATTTCATAATATAAATTACTGTGCTAGTATAATGAAATAGTGATCTTGTAATTATTTGCTGTTATTTACCTAGGTAACAAATGCTCACTCAAAAAGACTTTAGGTTGATAGACAGGCAAGGGCTAAAGTGTTTTTAGAGAGACCAGAAGTTTGTTACTAGAAATCTATTATCTGAACTTTTCTGGCTAGACAGAGGTAACTGACCACTTCAAAACCTGGGTGTGCTGTTCAGAGATTTTATTTTCCTTATAACGATCCTAAATAATTTCCTTGATCATCAGCCTATACCTGTGCATCCTGATTGGATTTAGGCTATGGCTACCTGCCACCAAAGGCTTTCTTTTATTAGTAGTTTTCCTGGACTCAAATTATTTACTAGAAATCTGCAGCATGACTATTGAAATTAAATTACAGTTGGTGTAACTAGAGACAAGTGGAGTAAGACTTTTGAAATCTGTCAGGATGTTTTTTGGATGGTTTTCTAGTCTCTTGGCACAGATATATACTAAAACTAATACACACCAATCGTTTATATTTCTTGTAACTCAGTTCCCTGGCATCTGACAATGCTTGCTCATTCTAGTATGAGAAAAAGCAAAAGTGGTTTTAAAGACTGATACAAAAAAAAAAAAAAATCAAGAAACTAAATAGAAAGAAAACCAGACTAAGAAATGTATGCGTGGGCTGCTGAGTGATGGACGTACAAAGCAGGAGTTATTGATGAGGAGTAGGAGAACTGAGAAATGGTCCAGGTGCTAAGAGTCCCTAGCACAAAACCACACTGAGCAACATATGGAGGATGGCACTAAATGATGGCACTAATGTCTAGTAGAGAAAAGAAAGTCGAAGTTAACATGCTAGTGGTAGTGGAAATTTGTACATAATTATAGATTATTACTAATACAACTAATTCTACTAATAGATTAATAGAGAAAAGGATTTGTTTCACATACTGTAAGAAAGCAAAGGATAAAAAAATCGGAAAAAATCTATTTGTATGTTCGCTTACAGAGCAGGCAATATTAGGGACTTTATTAATTGCTGAAGTTTTGCTGAAGTTAACTTTGGGGGAAATAGGAAAAACAATTTTCAGAGTTTTTGTTGGTTTGGGTTGTTTTCAATGTTAACAAAGTTTTAGGTGAGGTATAATCCCACAATGGGAAAATGCTCTTTTATTTTTTTTTTCTTTGTGGAAAGTCTAGGTAAGGCTCTTACATATGTACTGGCACAGAAATTTTTCCCTTTTTTATATTTCTCTTACTGATACAAGGTTATCAATGGTCTAGGTAGTTTCAGAATGATATTTTGTTGTTGTGAAGAAAAAGAATATATTCAATGTATTAGACTGAATTTTGTCAACAAGTCCATTATAATACCACAGGGAGCAAATTTTGGTATAATGTTCCTTGCTTAAAAAAGTAGATATACCTAATGTACTACTCATAAAAAACAGGGACTTTTTCATATTTTTTTTCAATTCTATTAGTCTTTTAAAACCTGCTCAAAATCTGCAAAATTATGTTGTAAATTATTTCAAAGTAGTATGATTTTATAAGTTTTCTTTTTGCCTTTTCAATTGCTTTGATACTTTTCCCCTTATAAAAATGCTTATTTTTTTGGTGGGTTTTTTTTTAAATAATTGATAAAATTTAAGACACAATTTTAAAAATCCTTGAGATAAAGCAATCTGGTAGCCAAGGCAAGGTTCATTTTTTCCTTCATGCAATATAATATACTCTCTGGTGTTTATTTTTTAATTGCACATGTTCAGTAAGTAGAGAAATGACTCATGCTTAATTGGCATTAAATCCAGAATTCAGAATTTCATTTACTTAATTCTCTATCAATGGGAGGATAGACTTTCACAGTTTTGCCTCTGTCTTTCTGCTCTGACCATGGAAGGAAGCATATGGTACAATTTGGAAAGATGAACATTGAAGCAAATATTCATCTCTATTTGATATTGAAAATTTCATAACCAATATAAATACTGAGGGGCTTATTTGATAATATGGCCTTTCTAGTTGTTAGGGTAAATTTGTGTTCCCAAAGTGTTCTCATTTATTTTTCTGTTAGCTTGACAGTAAAACTATACTTCCTAAAATCTTTATAATGTCCTCAAAATGTTATAGCTAAAATAATTTCCTACAGTTCTTGTAAAGCAAAGGATTCCAATGATAAAGACATGTTTTTTGGGGAAAAAAAAAAAAGCTTAACTGGCAGAAATTCTTTGGCCACCCGTGTTAAACCACTATAGTATTTGACAAGGAAATAAATGTCTCACAATATCTCATAGTTTCAAATAGATCCATTTTTTATGCAAAGGTGTACACAAAAGGGGTATGATTTCTGTGTGACACTACAAATCCCTCAATACCTTTGTCTTAAAGAAAAAAGGTAAAAGTCAGGGAGTTTGGAAGAGGCAATTCATATAACTTTGTCTGTAATGCTGGAGCTATGAGAAGTTCTGTCCTTTCTAGGGAGGTCCTGTGGTTCCAGAGACAAAGGAAAATTGAAATGTGTTTAAATCAAATTAAATCAAATACCCTTTTTTCCTTCATGAAGACTTTTTTTTCTTCACTTGCCTTTTATCAACCTAATCTCTCATATGGGTACCAAAAACAGCACATAAGAATTGGGGATGTTTTCATTGTCTCTTTCAGACATTAAATTCCCACCAGCAAATAAAAAGAATTCTGTTGTATGTACATTTTTTGCTAACAATATTCATAAGTTTGTGATGGATGTTGCATATGTGACTATATTAAACAAGGCAGGATTAATGTACTGATCAATAAGATGGCTCAAAAAAACATCTTTACAGATGGCCATGTGTGTACTCAGGTATGTCTGTATTTATGTTTCAAACAAAAATTAATCTCAAAATTTTGTAGCTTTATGCCAGGAATGTAAGATTTTTTTGCTCTATTATCATTATTATCTTATAAACATTACAGGATCTTTCAGTAATCTGTAACACTCAAGTATTAAGAAAAAGATAGATCTCTACTATATGACAGAGAATAGAAGAAGACTTAATATGGCTTGTTGTCACTATTCAAAGCAATTCTATTTTCCTTTTCTGGTATTCCAGAAAGAGAAATTTTCCCTTTTAAGTACAGCAAGATTTGAGGCATTTTTTCTGCATGGTGTACACTGTCACACAT
Organism: Acridotheres tristis; assembly: GCA_037013685.1. Lineage (NCBI taxonomy): Eukaryota > Metazoa > Chordata > Aves > Passeriformes > Sturnidae > Acridotheres > Acridotheres tristis. Next base: position 94,560,426 of record CM072886.1, on the reverse strand, counting down.
GCACACTAATGTGAAAATGTCGCTTTCTATATCAATTGCTTGTGTAAGAATCACTGGAGCTTTTTCCTTCTATTAGTGTTTTCCCTTTCCTATTGCACTGCCAGCTATATTTTTAATTCTCTTTAATAATAACTTGAACTTTTTTGTGTCCCAATTCCTCTTAAATATTTTGCTCTTATATCTTCTTATTTAACAAGACTAATAGACCTGTACCCTGTCTTTGACTTTGGGGCCTTCTCTGTCTTGAAAATTCAGTAATGACTTATGGATTTGGTATCGTTCCCTCAGGTTTTGAATTCTAGAGTCTGCTCTCTCTGCCTACTAATGCTTTCTTTCCCCTTTTGGGGGATTTCCTTGAGATTCATGCTTTGGGTGAGTCATAAGAGCCCTCTGACACATTAGCTCATTTGCCATGCATAGATAAGGAAAATCAACAGATATTTCAGTAACTTCTTTGATGGGACAGGGATATTTGTAGTATTCAGCCCTTCTCTTTCCCCCAAGCCAACAAGTAGTGAAATACATGGATTCTTACAAAGCCCTGAAAATGCATGACAAAAGTTACAATTTTAAGGGATTAGGAACTAAATGGTTAGGCAAATGTTGCACCTGTGTCCAAAAAAAAGGCCAAAAGGTTAATCTGGAGAATACAGAGAATTCTGGCAGTCAGCCAAAGGTCAACTTGGAGAATTTCTGGCAGTCTTACTTCAGCCTATAGGAAGAACTGTGGAGCAAATCATATTAAAATATATTTCCAGACATGAAGGAAAAGATAGTATTTGGGAAAGGCAGCATGGATTTACCAAGTGTAAATCATGCCTGACCAGTGTGATCACCATCTATGATATGTGCTGAGAGGAGCTTTAGCAAGGCTTTTCACTTTTTCTCCCATGCTATTCTCAAATTGAAGTTGGGACATTATTATTTATGCAGGTGGATGTCTAGATGATGTAAAGCTGGTCAGCTGGTCAGACCCAGAAAGTTGTGGTTAATGGGTTGTAACCTACTTGGAGGTCTGCAGCAAGTGTGGAAATGCTGCAGTCTGTACTGGGACCTCTCTTGATATTGTTGTCAGGGACCTGGGGGAAATAAGGGAGCTGCAGCAACTGCAGAGAGCAAATTGGGAAGGATCAGATGATGTGCTTTTGGTAGTCAGGCTACCTTTTCAGCAACCTGCACAGGCTGGACAAATGGGCTGACGTGGACTTTGTTAAACTGAATAAGGGCAAAAACCAGGTGCCAGCCTGGGGATAGAAGAGCCCCTGCAATGGCACAGGTTTGGCATTGACAAGCTGGGAGCAGGCTGCAGGTAGGGCCCTGGGTCTTGGTGCCTCAGCCAGCAAAACTCCATGGGCTGTATGGACAGACCCATGGCCAGTCAGTACAGACAATTATTATTCTCCTCAGTTCAGCACACATTGGATTGTATGTATAGTACCATAGCCATCTTTGGCCCACCTGTTACAACAACAATATTGACAAACTGGAGTGAGTTTTGCTGAAAGCTGTCAAGACAGACTCTAGAGCAGTCTTCAGCTCTGGTCTCAAGTTCGTCAGCACATAATACATTCCATTTCATGCTTTGTCTCAGTTTCTTTTGTTGGCTTGATGCCTCTCACTGCTCATCTGCTATCAATATTTTATTGAAATGCCTTTGCCCCAACGTGTTCCATTTTTTTACTGCACCGTATAAAATCTCTTCTGCTTTAAAAACATTGCTTTCAGCATGTGAAAAGAAATGCTGGAACTGTACACTAGAAGCATGACAATTACAAAGCAAAACAAACAAAAAAAACCCCACCTACATTCGGTCCATTTTTTTCTGTAGTCATAAATGTCCAAATTCATGGATGACATTTTTCTAGAAATTAATTCTGCCTGAGGCAAATGTCCTGCCTTAAAAAAAAAAAATCTGACTCTAAACAGATAGTTTGCCCAGAATTCCAAGAACTGAGATTTTATAATATGAAGTGTTAAGCAGTTTAATATAGGCTGGGCCACCAGCTCTGGTTTGAATAACATATTTTTCTTCTATTTTTCTTTATTGCAGTTATATATTTGCATCAAAAGAAAATGGAAATCGATTGAAATTTTTATGTTGTAAATATGATGCAAGAATATTTTATTGTTGATAAGGTTTTCAAATATTTAGAAAATAAAAGTTTGAGGTCTTTTGAGATGACAGATACATTTTAAAGACATATGAGGATGTATCCTTACAAATGTAGTGGTACTATTTGACATATTATTTGAGGTACCTCTCTTAACTAATGAAACACTTTTCTTCCAACATTAGGTTTTGTATTTGATGCAGGTTCTGAAACTGATCCAAGTTGTATGAGTATAGAAATTGAAAAATATCCAAGTTGCATGAGCATAGAAATTGAAAAATAGATTATACAAAATCCCAAGGCTGAGTTGATGTCATTTTAAACTGTTTTCACATCGGACTTTATAAAAGAAGCAGAATTTTGTGGAAATGTATTATAGCAATAGACTTATTAAAGTTTTGCAACTTAAGACTCTACCTATTTATGTGTTTTTTTTATCAATTGCAAAGCTTACAAGTATAAATAACCCTAGGGGTTTAGGAATGGTACTCCCCAGTTTAGTTCTCCCACAGAGACTCTAAACCACACTGCTGCTCACTCGCTCCCTCCTTCCCCTCCCCTTCACACTCCGTCGCATGGAGTTGAGAATTGGAGGCACAAAAGCTGAAAATCATGGGTTGAGATAAGAATGACTTACTAGAAACAGCAGTGAGACAAGAAAATGAACAGTAACAGCAGCAACATAAACGGCATAAGGTATTAGACCAAGAAACAATTTACATGGGAAAAAAAGGCTGCGACAATATCTGGCTCTTCCCCACCATGCTTTCTCCCCACTGGAAGATGAGAGAGTTCCTTACCCCTGCCCCTGGCAATGAGTGAGGTGGAATGGAATAACATCTGGGCCTTGCCACACACCTCTCCTGATTACTGTAAAAAATTAACCCTGTTCTGGCTGAAACTAGGACAGGGAAAAAACAGTTTGTAGTAAAAATTGAGCAGTTAAGGTTAATATTTTTATTTGTACTGTTTATATACCGGTCTAAAATACTTTTCTTCATTTTAAGGTAACTGAGCTGCACAATATCAAAAACATAACCAGATTGCCTCGAGAGACAAAGAAGCATGCAGTGGCAATTATCTTTCATGATGAGACATCAAAGACATTTGCGTGTGAGTCAGGTAAGCAATTGGTGCTTCATCTCTAGCTTGAAGAAATCAAGTTACACATCAAAGTCTGGCTCGGATGAATTAACTCACAATGCCAGATAGCAATTCTTAGCTAAAAGAAATTTGTGGTAAACAAAAAACTTTGGAGTTTGGGGTTCAGGCCTTTTGGGGTTTGGTAGGGTTGTTTTTTGGGTTTTTTTTGGTATGTGATGAGAGGTGTTAGGGGTGTTGCAGAGCTCTTTTTTCCATTATTTTTCTTTGTATGCAGATGGTCTAAGACTAGAGGTTTCCAGCTAAACTTTTAAATCCTAGTAAAAATAACCTGTAAAATGTTATTAAGTCAAGATTCTTTTTTTAACAAGCTTTGCTATAGGCACTTACTAAACTAATAATTATCATGCCATTGCATATAAGTGGCAAATACCAGATAAAAACTCTGGATATTTTAAAGTAGGGTGTCAAGCAGTCTGTGGTTTGAATGACTCTGTAGCATAATGACTAGACAGGCACAGAACAAGACTTGGGCATTATGGTACATAATAGCAGGTAGTTACTTGTGAGACACTGAACACTGCACAATTGAAGTGCACTATTTTCTTGTTTGAAAGTACAGTTGTACACATCTGTGTCCTAGGGTATATTTTAACAGAAAAAAAAGTTTTTTAAAATAGTGGGAAATTCTTTAAAGTTTGTGCTTTTTAGTGACATAATTGAAACTGTGCATTTTAAAAGTTTATATCAATAATACTATATATATATGTTGTTTGGGGTTTTTATGTATATAACATTATGTATCTATGGTGAAGGGCCTAGAGGAAAAGCCATATGAGGAGTGGCTGAAGTTACTTAGTCTGGAGAAGAGGAAACTGAGGGAAGACCTCATTGCAGTCTACAGCTTCCTTTTGAGGGGAAGAGGAGGGGCAGTCACTGATCTCTTCTCTGTGGTTACGAGTGTCAGGGCCCAAGGGAATGACCTGAAATTGTGTCAGGGGAGGTTTAGGTTGGAATTAGGAAAAGGTTCTTCCTCCTGAGGGTGGTTGAGCTCTGGAAAAGGCTCTGCAGGGAAGTGGTGACAGCACCAGCCTGACAGAGTACAAGAAGCATTTGGAAAATACTTTTGGGCACATGGTGTGACTCTTGGCACTGTCCTGCGCAGGGCCAGGAGTTGGACTCGATGATCCTTGTAGATCCCTTCCAACTCTGGATATTCTATTATTCCATATCAATATTATCATATAAACATTGCATCATGTACAGTCTAAATAATAAATGAAATGCAGTGAAACAAAATCTGAGAAATGTGGAGGAAGTTAAAAGTGTGCAAGGTCATGAATTATGTAGGTTTTAGATCAAATATTGCAAACAGTTGTAAATACAAGGCACAGGTACCTTAAGGTACTAACAGGGCGTCAGTATGAGATGCTCTCCCTTTAGGCTCTATACAAAAGTGTGTTTTGAGTGGACTGAACCCTGGGTGAAGTGGCAAACAAGTGGAGAGCTTGTGGACAGAGATCAAAGTTCAGACCAAGACAGGTGATATAGTAGGTGCCTCCTCTAGACCTTCTCATCAACAAGAGAAGCCAGATGAAGCAATCTTAGGGCAGGTAGAAAAAGCTTCATAGCCCCAGGCATTAGAATTCTTGGGTGACTTTAACCTCAGCAGTAACTACTGGAAAGCCAATAAGGCTTAAAACAATCTGAAACAGGTTGAACTCAATTTCTTGATACAGATGATCAATAGTGTGATGAGAGGAGATGTTTGTTCAGGGACATGCTCGGCAGGATCCTGTGGATCCTTGAAGGGCAAAGGAGCCCAGGAGAGCTATCCAATCTGCAAGGACAGCATCTTCTAAGCACAAGAACTGTTCTCCCCATTCTCAGAAGACAAGCTTTACAGAAGATGAGTATGAATGGACATGGAGCTCCTGACTCAGCTCAAGTACAAAAAAAAACCCCTACAATGAAGCAGAGACAGACTGCTTGGGAGGGGTACATAGACATTGTCTGTTTATGTAGGAATGGAATTGAGCAAGCTCCAGCTCCGGGAAGTGCAAGATAAAAAGGGTTTCTTAAAGTATATCAGGAGTAAAATAAAGGCCCTCTTGCTTGCTGGAATGGTCAACGTAGTGACAAGGGTCATGAGAAAGGCTAAGGTACCTTTTACACTGTGGTTTTCACTTGCAAGGCTTGACCTCAGGCCTTCCAGGTCCCTTAGCCCTTGAACGTGATGCAGTATCCCCAGCAGAGGAAGGCATAGTCAGACATCACTAAATCACTTGAATTTCATACATAAGTTATAGAACTTGATTGTCAGGAATAACAAGGAGGCTCCAAATAACTATACTGGTCAGCCTCGCCTCAGTCCCTGAGAGCACTGTTGGAGCAAGTCATGTGTAAACACACAAAGGACAGCAAGGTGAATGGGAGTAGAAAAAAATATTTTCCATATGCAAATCATATTTGCCATGATGAGGAGTCTGGCAAAAGAAAGACAGTGGTTCTTATATACTTTGATTTTAATGGTCTTTGACACCCTCTGTAGCTTTCTCCATAGCCCCCAAAATTAGTGGGGCATGGGATGGACAAAGACACTGTAAAGTGGACAGAAAAGAGGCTGGACGTATAAAACCAAGGTTGTGAAGCCAAACTTGCAGCCGGGAGGTAGTGGATCCCTCAGGAATCAGTGCTGGGACTAATCCTATTCAGTGTCTTCATTGACAACTTGCATGATGAGGTGGAGGATACTCTCAGCTGGTTTGCAGGTAACACCAGGTGGGGGTGACCCAAATTGGGAAGGCAGGGCTGCTGTCAGAGGGACCTGGATAGGTTGGAGAAATGTGCTTACATAAACCTTATGAAGTTCAGCAAGAACAAAAGCTCCTTCCCCTGGTTTGTGGTAATCCCAGCCATAAGGCAGGCTTGGTGCCAGCTGTTGGGAAGCAGCTCTGCAGAAAAGGCTCTGGGGTCATGGTGCACAGCACACCCTGGACAGCATTTGCTGGGGTCTTCACAGCAGATACTGGAAAGTATCTTTTATTTAGCACTTGCAGGACCACGTCTGCACTCAGCACAATATTGACATGCAGGAGTGAATCCAGGGGAAGGCACCAAGAGTCAGGAGCTCATGGAATATGAAGAGAGGCTGAGGGCTTGTTAAGGGTGGAGAAAAAATAGTTCAGAGGATCTTATTGCTTACGTGATCTGAGAATACAGAGAAGATGGAGCTATAAAAGTATCAGATGTTTGCTGTTTCTGAAAGACTACAAGTCTTAGCTGTGAGTATAGTGGAGTTTCAATCAGTTTGCCTTTCTCCATGCCTTCAGTCTATCTAAGCAGTATAGACTGCATCACATCTATCAGATGAGAAAGATACAGTGTTTTGTTTCACTAAAATCTGACTCTCTTTAACTCCAACTCTTTTGTGATACGGTCCAAAAAAAAATTTATTTCCAGAGTAATTTCCACAGTGAATTCTGTCTTCTCACAAGGAACTGTTACCATTTTTCCTGCTGTTGAAATGTGCCAAGTACTTGGCTTCCCTGTATGAAACTTAACAAAATTTATGGAATATTGGGAGACCTTACTTCTTATTTAAAATGGATTCTTTTTCTTCTCTTGTTTAGTGGCTTATATGGGAAGATGCATAGACTTTAAACAGCCTCACAGTGTATAGTGACATACACACAATGGTGTTTATTTTGGCAAATGTTCTTGCCACTTTAGTTAATGCAACAACTTTACTAATCTCTCTTTTTTCCCATGGCTTCAGTGTCAAAAAAACATTCAAGTGGTTTTGACTCAAGGCAAAAATTTTTTAAATCATAACTGCTTGACCTAGAATTTTTTAGGACCCCAGAGTTTCAAAAGTGTCCAAAAGAATGTGGACATTTTTCTACCATGAAGCCTCTGAATATACAGAAGCAGATACCTTGTTTCTTATCATCTTGACTTCCAGAAGTAGATGAAAGGACAGTAACATTAAACCCATTGCAAAAGGTCTGCTGAGCACAGCGTCAACAATTTTTTGGAGACTAGGAGAAAGGAATACCTAAAGCTGACTTGTTTTTAGGGACTGAACAATGTGAGGTAGGGATTTTGTCAGTGTTGTACCAGAAAATGATTTTAAGTAATGGTATCATTTTGGTTTTGATAGTATGAGCTGATGTCTTCTCCTCTGTGCTGTCTTAAAGTGCCAAAAAGCAGCACATTTTTCTGGCACATAGCTTTCTTAATTGTGGAATTAAGCACAATAAAATACTATTCTGTTTTAAAATAGGTCTCTAAAGATGCAGAACACTTTAGTTCTCCCCAGAAAGCCTGAGAGCTGTGATACCAGCCCACTGGGTGTGCTGGCTCAGAGCCTGTGTTTTTTTCCTAAGCTCCTGCAGCTTTTAGTCCCTCATCTTGCTTATTGTCTTCAAGGCAGCTACTGGCAGGTCTGAGCTCTGGGTGGGCTGTAACCCCAATATTTCCATTAGAATTTCAGCAAATTAGTGATCTGACATGCATCTAATTGTCAGTAATCTTCATTTGCTAATGAAAACATTCTACAGAAAAACAAATCAGAATCCTCCATATGCTTTCGTTATCACCTACCCATCACTATCAGCAGTGCTTCCAACATCTGCAACAGCTGTAGAAATGTGTTCCATTCTGAAGCCCTATTGAAATATTTTGAAGAGCAAATCTCTCTTATATATTACAGCTCCCTGAATAAAAGCCTGGGATAACAAGTCTTTAAAGAAGAATTTTCCCTCTTCAGGAAGAAAGGGAAACTTCTTGCTGTAACTATATCTGTTTCTGACATCTTCTCTAGTGGACTTGTAACTTTGGTGATTAGCAAGCAACATTTTAAAATTCTCTGCTACCATAAGAATTGTTTCAGTGGAAGTAAACTAATGAGAAGTCAGGCCTGATTAACTAACATGAAAAGTAGTCTATAACTCAGTGAACCTATAACAGATTTTAAAGCATGGGAATTCTTCTTCAAACCCTGGGAAATTGCTGCTGCCCTAACAAGGAACATGCTATGATCTCAATTTGAGCCTTCCTGAAAATTGTGTGAAAGTTATTGCCATTAAGGGATTTTTTTTTTTTTTTTAATTAAGAATTATGAAATCCTGGGGGTTTTTCTTCTTCATTCTGAAGTGTATAACCAAGCAAGTGGACAAGGTCTTTTAGCTATGGATTTCAGCTGCTGACTTTCCGTGATACCTTTGCTAAAAAAAATCGTTGGGGTGGGCCTTGTTTGGTTGGAGACTTTTTGTTATTGTTGTTGAGTTTTTTTCTTCAAGTAGGTGTGCTGTCACTTTTTGTGTAGCTACAGCCATGCCTAGATGTGTGTAATTGTTAAGATGCTTTTCTTTCTGAGAGCCTGATATCTGTAATATGACTGTAAGACAAGTGCCTGAACTGAGACAAGTTTTCTGAAATGCTCTTTAAACTCTCACAAAACTTGTAGTTGTGATGCAGTGAGCAATGGTGTCTGCACAGGACCAGCAATAAAATGGAATTGGAGGGCATGACTACTGATTTAATCTAGAATTTTATGGTGCTGTTCTGGAAGTTGCTAGCTTGATGAGGATTGTGCCTGAATAATAGCTAGCTTTCAAGGAATGCTGTTTCTGATTTGCACTAGTCAGGGACAGACCATATGGGGGCTTGATTTTCCTTTTAGTGATGACAGCAAAATACTAAGTGATACCAATCCCTGGGCATTTTATGCTTAGTGGCTCCTCCAGCAGAGGTTTGTGTAAAATCTATTTTGAATTCTAAATGACAGAATGTGATGAAAATTGATGAACTTTTAAACCTGGTGCTAAAAAAAAAAAAATTAAAATGAGGAGAGTTGAAAATATTATGGAGACAGATCAGAGAGACAAATTAGAGCTGAGAGGTGATTTTGGTGATTTGAGAATAGAATGAGTTGTTACATAAGGGGCAAAATTAAGAGAAATCTTAAAACTGCAACTGTTAAACAAAAGGAGACATCCCCTAGGTTACTGACATTTTTGTGTTCTCTTCAGTACAATGCTCTACTCTATATAGAAGTAGATGAATTGAAGGGGTTTCTTTCTTTCCAGACATGCATGAGCTGCAGCTTGGAGTCATTACAACTGAGAAACATCTTCATTATGTTTAAGCGGTTATACTTTGACTTTCCCTTAAAACTTTCACTATTCAAGTCCTGGGGAAAATAGAATTGGGTTATTGCAAAGTGTCTATCAATTACTCTATTTGAAACTTCTAGTTTAGGGGTTTATTCATTCTTGTGGTTGTTTTGGCTCAATTCACCATTTTTATTTCTTAAATGTCTTGCTTTGGTGATGGTTACCTTGATAAAACTCTTTTATAAATCTGTAGAATAAACAGGCTTTTTCTTCCATATGCTTGTGTTTCAGCTTCTTTTGAGTGCAGTCAAACTGTGATAATCAGGTTTTGTCATAAGTCTCCAGAAAAAGTTTTACTTTGTTGAAATTGAAAGTCTCGTGGTGTCAAGTGGCAATGTGGGTTTCTTCTCGGTTCATATATTTTTTCCTTTTAAATCTGTTTTCACCATTTGTTGGTGTTGCTTTCTTTTCTTAAAGAAAAAAAATACAGTGGTGGTATCATTTGAAAAGGCACAAGTTCATTTCATGTTTGTACTGAAAAAGCTTTTGGGCTACTAGCAAATTACTACTGATCATGAGTTGGGCTTTTTCTCCTTGATAGGTTTCACAAGCAAAACCACTATGTGCAGAAAGAGTTTGACAGATACCAGTGGAGTGTTAGATGCAATTCATATTCCTGTATCCTTTGGCAGTCAAGAAGCCTTGAGGTTTTGCATTAAAATTACTGTGAAACTTTGAGACTTTAAGAAGAAGCATCAGTGCTCATACGTGCTGTTATGACTAACAATACAAATGGCTATATAAGCTTTAAAAATAAAGCTTAAAAATATTCATATTGATATTCAAAAATTACCAGATTGAAGTTCCTATTTTTGCTGTTACTTTTGTGAGTTTGAAGTTCCAGGATCATGGAGGTGGTGAAAGTGAAGAACAACTTCCTAAATACTGTTTGGGCACTAGAAAGAGGACTACAAAATAAAAAATAAACCTAAATAGTTGAAACTATTCTGAAACATGGTATATTTCACTGTTAAGGTGTCAGAGATTTTATATGAAAATTTATGACTCCAGCTTTTATATTTTCTGGTTTTGTTTGTTTATATGTAGAGAGAAAGGAACCTGCACTCTCATAAAGCATATGGTTCACTGGAGATCAGATGCATGCTCTCACTTCTATATGTAACACCTGAGATCTAACAAAGACTGAAAAGACGGGCATTACATGAAGATAAATATATTGCTCTGGTTTCTTACATTCTCCCTTTTTTATCGCAATTTTTGAAACACCATCCACTTTCAGGGAAAAGTTCAGTCTGAGTCATGGCAATGTTAATATTTTCTTAGAATGCATAGCTCTGTTCTGACCTTAATATACATAAAGTAGAAGTATCTGGAATCCGCCTCTCATTGCTCTTGGTTGCCAGTTGATCCTTATTTTTCTTGGTTATCTGTCTGAACTACAGTGTTACAATTTTCTGACACATACTGTTAATATGTATTCCTGGCAAATGGAATGAATGCAGAAAATTAACTCTCCATCTTCGGGACATAGCTGTTGATGGAAGAGGTTCTAGACTGTTGCTTTCCATCTTTTTCAGTCACTTCTAGGTTATTAATTGATTGCAGACTCGGTTCTAAAATTATTTAGCCTTTAAACAATATTTTGGGAAGACTTTTTTGTTTTGTTTTGTTTTAGTAGAGTGCTGAATTTGAAAACAGTAGACACACAAAATGGTCACCATCTTTTCAGCACTTCTTCCAGGCAGGCTCCTGAGCTAGGAATGCTGCTGCATTCTCAGTTCATAGGGAAAATGTGGGACAGGAAGGAAATAAGGTTAACTCCAGTAGGAGCATGCACAGGTGCTGTGACAAAATACGTAGGAAAGCTGTAACATTTCTAAATGCAGGAATTGGGAAAGGTAAACTTTCTCTAAGATTGCAATATGGGAAACCCTAAAGTTTAGACTTTGAAAGTCAAAACCTTTGGAGGCTGAAATTTGTTTTCGTTCCCTAAATTTTGGTTATGTAGTTGTGTAAATTGCAGGGGTGATAAGGATTCAATTGCCCTTGCTGTTCATATACTGTAAACTTGTCTGGAGACTCTTTAATAATGTCTAGCATAGTGGATCTAGATAAGTGCTCTCCGTATTTGGAAAGTCGTGTGAGTCAAGTCAAGTCCCAGGTGGCTGGGGGAGAAAAGAAACACTGTATCCATCTTTCAAAAAGGTAGAAATTAGGACCCTGGTTACTACTGACCACCCAAGCTGTTCTATGATCCTGAGTAGAGCAGTATTATTCTTTTGTCCTGGACAAATATATTGAAGTGTAGACACTATCAGTGCTTTCCTCATCACAGTTTTACTTGAAGGTATTGAAATTTATATGAAATATAAACTGTTCCCATAGGAACAAAAGCCAAAGAAGATAGCTAAGATAATGATGAATTATCTGTTTTAGAGTGCATGTAGAACTTCTTGAGAGTAAAAGATTAGGAAAAAAAATCTTCCTGCCTGAAGAAACTGAGCAAGTTCAGCAGACAAAGAGAAGAGATCAAGAAGATTTCATCTGGTAGATGGTGCAATTTCAGCACCATCTTGAATAGTGAATTTAGAGTGACTAGGAGAAATGCATGAATCTCAAAGCCTCTGTCCTAGAAGTTCAACATAGTTGCCTTTCCAAGTAAGCATGGAGTGTTGGTGGGTTAGTGATGCTGAAGTTTAGGATGTAGGCATGTGAAGTTGGACTTGAATAGAAAGTGTTTTAGTTGCTTACTTGTTGGTTTGGATTTTGGTGCTGGGTGGGGCAGGGGGGTGTAAGCTGTTTAAAATCAATGAACATTTTAGTATCTGCAAGCTCCATGTTTTATACTAGAACAAAGTATGTATTAGTGAGATGACAGAAGCCCATAAAAATGCAGAACTAATAACATGGTCTAACGTTCAGCTGGAAAAAAAAAAAATGTTTTCCTTAGCCTCTGGCTGCTTACCTTAAACTGAAATCTGAAATTGCTAATATGTTGTGCATCTCTATACAGTTGGATTTCTTTCTGATCTCATTTTGAGATTTTTAGTGGTTTTGATAAAAGTACTGTGCCATAAATAGCTTCTAGTCCTATGAAACAAAGATATGGAGATCCTTTTGTATAATTCATGCCATAAATTAAGTTAGAATAATTTTTAATCATATTACAAGTGTGAAAGTCCAAATGTACTTCCTCTCTTGTAAACACATTTTATTATAAGGTAAAGCAATAAGACACGACTTATTTTAACATGCCTTCATGCTATCTACACCTGGTTTTTCAAAATACTAGCCTGCTCTACACTGCCAAAAGGCATTCACATGTAACAATTAAAGGATTACAGAAAACAGTCAGAACATCTTGATGAGTTCTGTGCATAAAATTTCCTCATATTCTAGTTGTAATTGGTAGTTTGCAGATGAAGGACTGGGATAACTTCATTAACTGGATGACAAATGAATGTGTCAAAGTCTGGAAAAAAATCTCAGGTAGGACTTTTCTCTATATTAGACATTGACTGTAGATATAGATGTGGATAGAGAATCTAATTTTACTAAAATATCCATGTATGGGATAGTAATATAGAGTCATGCCATGAAACATCCCATGCTTGAAAAGGATGAAGTTTACATGCAAATTTTGTGTCAACTTTTTTTAATTACTTTTTAAACATCCATGTTACTAAACACTCTGATGTTTGTAGAACACCCCACAGTAAGTATTTGTTTCTGTACACTAAGCAAGGTAATTTCTTACTTTTTTTCCACAACATAGAAGGCTGTGGGATTTTCTAAAAGACTTTTTGCCATCATCATTGTACTTAAGGTTGCTATTTCCACATGCTGTTCGGGTTTTTAGGTATCTTACCTTGATTTTATTAGGCTGATCATAGAAGTGAATTCTTAACAAATAGCACATTTGAACTCCCAAGGATGATGATTCCACCATTTCCCTGGGTAGCCTATTCCACTGCCTGACCACCATTTCAGTGAAGAAATTTTTCCTAATATCTAATCTAAACCCCCCCAGTGCAATTTGAGCCCATTTCCTGGTGGATTGCATCTTGCCTCTTTAGGGCTTTTAAACAAAATTAAAAGAAACAAAAGTATATCAGGAGTTCTATATCAAGTTGGAAAGAGAATGGCACAGTATATATAGTTGAAGCTAGAACAAAAGCCTGTCTTTTCCATCTTGGTTTGTCTGTCCCATGCATTATGCATGTGGTGTTCTTTAATTGAGTAATTTTTTATAAGGGCCTCTGCTGTGATAGGTACTTGGGAAAAAAAAGTGAATGAGACAGTATTTTAAGTAGGTTGGGTTTTTTTTGTAAAACCAGGAGAAATTGATTCAATTTCTTTCCTAGACTGATACTTTCTAGCACCCAGCACTACAAATCTAAGTGTATGTTTGTATGCTTTCAAATCTATAACTTCCTTTGTTCTAAAGACTGCAATTTAAAAATAGATTTTTAAAATATTCTTGTAGAAGGGAAATTCAAACAAGATGTTTTCCTTCAAAACTCAGACAAGACTACAGAGCTTGATCATTAGAGTTGTTATTCTTCCCCAGTCTTGAGGCTTCTGACCCCCATCAACATGATACATCTGCACCTGATGTTGAAATCGTGGATTCTTCAGCAGCCAGCCATGCAGACAGGCAGTGAGATAGGTAGTTTTCTGACAGTGCATTTAGGTCTTGATGCATCTGGATTTACTCAGAAAACTCTCAACCAGCTCTAAGAATAACACATTTTAGAGCAAATCATCACTTGTCTTGAGACTTACCCCTTAAAACTGTGAAGAAATGTTAGCACCTTGTTGAGGTGTGTCAGCTGCAAAGGGTTGTAGTGTTCATTGCCTGATGATGAGAAGAGTCAATAAGAATTATATTTTTGGTTATGTCTTCAGGCCTAGATATAACCAGTCTTGGCTGCAAGCCAGCTCTAGTCTGCAAATAGTTCAGCTTTATGTTAGGAAAGTATCACGTCTCTGCAAATCCCCCATGATTCTCATCTGGTTTGCTGTAGAGTCAATATAAAAACGTGATTGCCTGCTCTTACTGGGAAACATGATGACAGACCTTCAAGGAGGCAGGGCATGTTCAATGGCAATATCCAGGCTGTATCATTGGGTAAAAGAAATCTGCACTACCTGTTTCCAATATTCATATCTAGAACACAGAGAATATGTGGTTATGTTGCAGTGATTTGTAGTAGTGATTGGCTGACTGAAAGGTGCCCACTAAGCTTCTCTCTCACTTCCACTACTCAGCAGAATAGGAGGAGAAGACACAATAAAAAGTTAATAAGTCGAGGTAAGTACAGGTTGTTGTTTGTGAAGTACCAAAACAGGCAAAACACACCTGGGCTAAGCAGCAACAGAGTAGGATAGTGAGAAGCAAACAAAAAGATCTGAAAACACCTTTCCCCCACCTCTCCCTTCACAGGCTCAGCTTCACTCCTGGCTCTTCCCTGAGCAGTACAAGGGGAATATTTTGTCTCTATTCCTCCTTCCTTGTGTTTTTTCCCTGCTCCAGCATGGAATCTTTCCCATTGTATACAGTCCTTCACAAACCTGTTCCTACATGGGTTCCTTTCCATGGGCTGCAGCTGCTGCCAGGAGCCTGCTCCTACACAGACTCTACAAAGGTTCTCCACAGGCTGCAGCGTCCTCAGTGCATGTGCCCCTGCTCTAGCATGGGGTCATCCACAGGCTGCAGGTGGATCTCTGTTCCATAGGGTCCTCCATGGGCTGCAGGGGCACAAACTGCAAACCATGGTCTTCACAGGGGTCTGTTCTGGCACCTGGAGCATATCCTCCCTCTCCTGCTTTCCCACTGGTGTCTGCGGGCTGTTTCTCTCATGTTTTCCTTCCTATCATACATTACCATGCCTTAAATGTCTTTTCACAGAGGCACTACCAACATTTCTGATGGGCTCAGCTTTGGCTGGAAGTAAGTCTGCCTTGGAGCTGGCTGGAATTGTCTCTGTTCAACATTAGGGCAGCTTCTCCTGTTTTCTCAGAGAAACCACTTCTCCAACACACCTCACTACCAAAGCCTCACCATGTAAACCCAATACATATATAAAAAAATATTAGTGTATCAAGGAATTGTTAGCAAGTTTAAGATAATCATATATGATTGTGTATCACTTCTTTCTTTCTTTTTCTCTTTCTCTTTCTTTCTTTCTTTCTTTCTTTCTTTCTTTCTTTCTTTCTTTCTTTCTTTCTTTCTTTCTTTCTTTCTTTCTTTCTTTCTTTCTTTCTTTCTTTCTTTCTTTCTTTCTTTCTTTCTTTCTTTCTTTCTTTCTTTCTTTCTTTCTTTCTTTCTTTCTTTCTTTCTTTCTTTCTTTCTTTTTTCCCTCTATTTCTTTCTTTCTCTCTTTCCCTCTTTCTCTGTTTCTTTCTTCTTCCTGCCTTCCATCATTCCTCCTTTTTTTTTTTATTGTTGGGACTAGAAGTACTAAGGCTCTTAGGTTTTTAACATGTCTGTTTACTTTGGTTATCACTCACTCAAACTTCTAATCCTTTCAGTCTTGTCTTCTGGAAAGTACTGATATGGAACATTATTGACTAATATGCCAGTGGAGATGTACACAGGTAGTGAAATTCTAGACTGTTTCCTTTTTTTTCCACTTTAAAATTTCTCTAAAGATAATAGAAGATATGATTGCTTAACTCATGGCTATTGTGCTGGGCATATTTTTACTTCCTTTCCCATTTGATATCCACAAGTTTGCTAACACTGGAGTGGAATCCAAGTATCAGCTGAGATAAAAAGGCTTCTGATCATTTACGTGGAATATAGGTCAGATCTCCTGGGATTTGTGAATATGTATCACCTCATAAAATTAGATGATTTCTGCAGTTCCTGACCTCTCCTGAGAGCAGCATACATTTAGTGACAGCCTAAAAATCATGACGTTAATTTATAGATTGAATTTGGAGTATTGACAAATGATGTATGGTTGGCTGAGCCTGGGGAGAGTTCAGTGAAGAACATGATAATTTACTGCTCCAAACCTAAAACACACAATCTATTTTTCATTCTCCATCACTATTCAGCTTGCATTACATTTGGCTACTTATAATGTGTAAGGTATATGGGACTGTTGGCAGGTTAACTGTTTCAAGTCTTTTGAAACACCTTTGTCACTGAAGGAAAGCACCTGAGAAGAGAAGTGTGTGTAAAAGACCACAGAAATCTTTGTGTATTCAGCATTGGATATTCTACTTCATGTAGAGTCTGGGCTTGGAAACCTCGGGCAAATTTGTGCACGTTCAAGAAAATCAAACCAGACCATAACAAAACAAACTAAAGGCAGGCATTTGGTGTTTACTGTCCATCCATCTTCATAACATTTTGAGAGGTTGCCACAGCCTCTAGTGGTATCAGAATTGGCACAGCCCCATGGGCTGTTGAGCAATCAGAATGGATTGCAGACTGGAGTGCTGCAGAAGGCACCCCTGCAGCCAAGGTGATCAGTAAAGCTTCTGCATTGGCATTTCACTGCTGTCTAGTGTTGAGAACTAAAGCAATTTTAAGACTCAACCACATGTTGGACTGCTGCAGCTACGTAGTGATAGGCAAAGACAAGGTTTTATGTGACTCTTGTAAGATTTTTCTAGAGCTGTCCCAGATTTTATACCTGTAGAGCAAAGCTGCTTAATGCATTGTCACAGCTCACTCAGTTTTTTAATCTCTCTGCCAATATTTAAGGGGAAAACATATTAAACTATGGCTTACCTTTAAGAACATAAGTAAACAAATTTTAGGTAGAAATAACTCTGAATTTCAATAATTCAAGTTGCTCACTTTTCCTATGCATTTTAAAAGACTGCCATAGATATAGAAAATACACAAATGAATCACTAGTACACGAACTGCAGATATTCCTGTTACTAACTAGTGTATTCCCAGACAGCAGAGATTCCTCTGTTTACAGTAATTGATGATCCTGGATGTAAGTTCCAAGAAAGGCAGCAATAAAATTTTCAGACAAGAGTTGTCCTTTTCCCTGGTAAATAAATAAAAATTTATTTTCTTAATTAATTCTACTGTATGAGTCAATTTGGGATGTTCAGCCTTAAATTCTTGGAATTCTTGTTTTAAATGAGGAAATTCAGTTTAAGGCCAAGAAGCAAATTGTGCTTCAGATTTCCAAAGCAGCTTAATTTAAAAAAATCCCAATCTTTCAGTCATACTCATTGCTTAATATAGTTTGAAAGTAGTGTGGTTTTAAAAAGTTCCCCAAAATATGTTGCTTTTCTTCAAATCAGTATGGCATTTAATGCAATTCAGTCTTCTTTATATGAAGATTACAATGAAGGAGGAAAATATGAATGTATTTTCTGTAATTGAAGTTCAAGTACATTCATACAATGTTCTCACAATCCATACAGATAAATTATCCTGTTTACTCTTAAAAAAAGCTTTCTTTTGTTCCAATACCTTTCCTAAAGTACATCTAGTTTTAAAGTTTTATGGATTTTTTTGTTGTTGTTGCTTGTTTTTTGTTTTTTGGGGTTTTCTTTGTTTGCTTTGTTTGTTTTGTTTGTTTTTTGTTTTTGTTTGCTTCAAACTGTT
Source organism: Acridotheres tristis (assembly GCA_037013685.1). Classification (NCBI taxonomy): domain Eukaryota; kingdom Metazoa; phylum Chordata; class Aves; order Passeriformes; family Sturnidae; genus Acridotheres; species Acridotheres tristis. Next base: position 94,542,487 of record CM072886.1, on the reverse strand, counting down.
TCTAAATCTTCCTTGCAAAATCTGAGGTAAAAACTGAAATTATTCAATGGAAAACAACCACAGAGAAGTTGTTGACTTTTAGCTTTTAGTCATTCAGTTTGCTCTGTTTCTCATTTTGTTTTATAAAATAGTGTATTAATGGGAAAACAAGGCAAGTAAGGTGTTAACGATGACAAATGTATTAAATTTCCCCTCCCATTGAAATAGCTACAATTGGTCCAAAAAACATTATATAAAAATAGAGAAAATGTATGTTCTGATTTGAGAATTGTTTTGCATTTTGTTTTAGATTCAGTTGTTATCAATTTATAAATGCTCCAGGAGACAGAATAAACATCACATTGGGATTGAGTTTTTCAGGTGTTTGGTGGATCAAACTTGCAGTGCTGTTCTATGGGTTTTGATGGCCACCTATTGTGACAGTTTCTAGTACAAATCAAGCAGATTTAGGATTGCTTCTTATTAGATGGAGTATTTTCTTAATTCAACTTGACTGATCACTCATTTCATGCTGTAGTGAAGTCAGAATCAACAATTCTGTTCACCAAAGTAATGTAAATACTTCCAAATATGTCCAAGTATATTAATAACACATTCATATAGTGTTCTGGCATATGTTAGGGGTTTAAGTTTCATATTTAATAAAATTCATATGACATGTACCAGTCTTCTGCTGTCTTATGAAGATTACAGCGTCACTTTGAAGCAAAAGTTCCATGTTAACTGGAATTATGAGGAATCTTGGTCTGCTTCTAAAGGACAGAATATTAGACCTATTTACTTTCAGGAAAGCTGTACATTTTGAAAATGTGGGAGATTTCTTATTTTTTCAAGGATAAAAGTATCTGTATTTTGACTTAATTTTGCAATTTTTTTTTTAAATGCAGCAGCATAAAATTACTAGTAACTCTTGTGAGACTATCATTTATTGGGTAGCATTAAGGAGTGTTTAGCCTGCATTTTCATGATCATGTAAGACAAAGTTGAAAAACTAATCTAAAGTTCCTTGTTTGTTTTTAAACCCAAGCCTTTCATTAATAATGTGTGTAGTTTTAAAGTTAAAATACATAGATATCCTTGTTATTTTCCTAATAATATTAAATGTTCTATTACAAAGAATCATTTGCTTGTAAACTAGACATATTTTTAAACATTCCTGTATTTAGGATAAAATCATAACCCTATTGGCTAGCAGAAAAATTAAGCAAGCTTAGAATTAGTGATGTGGGAAAGGGCATTAAGACCATTTAATCACTCTCCAAATAAGAACAATGCCTCACTAAAATACATTTCCTCTGTTTCATAAATGGGAAGTACTTTATGACGTGTCCCCCAAAGGTAGCCCTTTGGAGTGCTGTTGGAAAACAATCAGCTCCTTTTCAGAGTGGTACTTGCTCAGTGACAGTGGGAATTTGGCTGTCTCTTTACAAAGTTCTTCACTGGCCAAACCTCTCAATAGTGTAGCATTTGGTTTTAGTTTCAAGGGGGAAAAAATGAATCCTGTATCTGAAGTTTATATTCCATAAATAAAACATAAAGTCAATATTACATTTGTTACTAATAATTTTGACTGGACCTAGAAACTGAAATAATCAAATCAGAGAATTTTTATATGCTGTGGGCATATAAAATAAATGTCTAATAAATGTAAAATTAAAGTTAATTTGAATGTGCTAATAGACAAGCCTCCAGATAATTAAATTAACCTGTCTAGGGAAGACAGATATGTGTTAAGTATGTTCCTATGAAAATGAATCTAGTAAGAATGGCAAAATATCTTACTGTGTATCTTCTGCTTTATATTTTAAACATCAACAATGTTACCATGGTAAGTTTGTTTAAATGTTTAAGGAGGTTAGCCTAAACCTTGCTATAGCTTACAATCACCTTGGTGAAAAATAAGACAGGAATTAAATAGGCAGCCTGACATTTATCTCTGCTTTTCCCTCTAGTGATGGGGATGAATTAATGCAGAAAACTCGAAAAGCCAATGTAATTTCAAAACGTTTCTGCTCAGTGACACTGTGAATCTTTTCCAAGTTTAGCACAGCGTCCATGACATCTGTGTGATGCGAGAAGCAGTGCTCCCAGCATATGTCACTGGATATAGCAGCACTGTCCTGCTAATAAATGCTGTCCTTGCTGCTGGTACTCATCAGCAATAAGTAGAAATCAGCAATATTCACATATGTATGTAACCTCTACCTTATGTTTCTCTTACAATATTTCCAGTGTGTGCTGGGTATAAATAGTTTCTTTCTCATATGGCATTTCATATTGACAATTGTACTTTTTTTTCTGGAAGAGTTTATTGTTTCTGGGAAGTGTTTATTATTTGTCTATACAAACATGATTTAGATGAAGATACAGTTTACTATGGTTAAGAACCAGCTGAAAAGAAACTAAAAATCATATGTCACATTAACTAGTCCTTCAAATACAATACCCTACTATGCATTTCTTGATGTCTGGATATATCCTTGGGTTCATATCCTATCAATATGTTTAATTTTAATTAAAATGAAGACATGATTATAATAAGAATTTAAATTGCAAGATAGCAATCTAAGTTAAAAGGCTTCATATCTTAATATCTAAAAGCTTATTTATAAAATCTATGATCTTAGTTGGAGAGATGTGAGGAGGAAGAAGTTGGAAGGAAAATTATATGTTTCTACACGTGATTATGTCTGTCTACTTTGTAGGCAGTTTGTAACTGCATGCCTGCTAAGCTAAGAAAATAGTGATAGTCCATGAATTACGACATTTTAAGTAATTTTATTTTTTTAATGTTATCACAGCTATAATTTTAATCTCCTCTGTGAATCAAATAGCTGACAGCATGTGAAAAATTGTATGTATGCTGATGTAAGCTATTAAGAATTCTAATGGGTATTATGAATGCTTTCTTTAATGGAGGTCATGATGAAAACCTACAGAATTATAACTCTCTAAGTAGCATATTTGTAAAAGTCTTCATTCAGATTTGAGAGTTTGTACTTATAAGCATTATACATGTATTTGTTGATATAAACTTTGGGCTTCATGAGGGACCAAATAAAGGGAATAAATGAAGTTGTCAGTTTTTTCTGACATAAAAATAAAAGGTTTCTCTCTTTCTATCTCAGTTAACTATTACTTCTCCAAAATGTCTCTATCATTAGTATAACAAGTTTTTTTTTTCAATCATGATTCAATCTTTTATATTGCAATACTAGTTTTTGGCATGGGAAGTGATTCCTTAATTATATATGTTATTGTGATTCTATGCAAAGGCATACGTTAGGGTTTCTTGTAAAAATGTAAAGAATAATAATTATCTGCGTACCCTTATACAATTCCAGGGGAAAAAAAAAAAAAAGAGGCTAGAACTATGTGTATAGTTGCTCTATATTACTTGTTTGTTGTTATGATCTCATTGTAACACGGTGGTCCAGGAGAAAAAACCTCGTGTCATACTTATTTGTTCACGTCTAAATTAATAAACCCCTGCTTACCCTCACTTACCACAAAATCTGGAGGGAATTTTTTTCTTTTTTTTTTTAAGGCAGTGGAGCATAGGAGAAGGCCACTCCAAGCAGAAGGAAGAGCAACATTTAAGTCAGCCATTTCCTTGTTAAATATCATCAATGCAGAAAATGGGAAAGGTGTATGGCAGTATAGGATTTGTACTTTTGCCCATCAGTTGAGTGTGCTGATGGTACTGAATAACTCCTTTTTAAATGATAGTGATCGATTTTCTCACCCCTCCTGTTAAAAGACATTTATCTGTAGAATTTGTTTTCTAGATTGGTTTCTCCACTAAAAGGTATCAGACATGGGTTTGAATTTAGCTTAAGTCATGAGAAATTGGGATCTTTTGCCTAGAGTCTCAGTGAGGAGCACAGAAGACCAGTTTTTGCCAGCATATGACTTCGACTCCTCCATAAAGAAGAAATCCGTCCACTCCCCTCTAGTTCTGTGTGTGCCTAAAATTCACTTCACAAGTAAGCTGTTAGTGGGCAATTGATCACCAGTGTGCATTAATTACAGCTACATCTTCTGTAGATACTGTTTCTCACTGTAATCAGCCCCTCTGATTTACAGACTTAAATCCCAATCTTTTGCTGCAGTTCTTGCTTTATATGTTTCAAAATATTAAATTTAAACATTCTTTATACTTTCATGGTGAGTTGTTTACCCTTAAATAAAGATGAAAGATTTTAAATAATCTTTCATCAGTGAGTCTCCAATTAATATGCCATAAAACCATTTAAACTATTTCAGCAGAGCTCTTGAAGTTTCCAATCATTTCATCTTGGTATGTTCTGTAAGATTACATTCATCACAACTTATTTTCTTGGAGGAAAATGACACATAATTGAAGATGGATCTATTTACTGTTTTCCTGGTTCAGCAGAGGACATAGATTTACTGTTCTGAATCTTAGCAGTTTACTGAATTAATAAAGAAAAAGAATAAATGTCCTATTAACTTAATGATAAGTATGGATTATGAATTTCAGCTTCATGAAACTGTGTCTTCTCAGGTAGTCATATATGTCTCTTATTTCTTGATCATGATGTAGAGATCTCCATGGTGTATAGTAAAAACCCGGGAATTTCATATTTTAGATTCTTTTTTTTTTCCTGTTATTTACAGGAGTTTTTTTCTGATTGGAAAGCATCTATTTTCATATACATTCAAAGAATGTATCTTTTCATAAAATATTTTCCAATTTAAATAATATTTATGTGTATCAAATGTAGAAATACACGTTATACTGGGAATAAAAGATACAAGTTTGAAATGAGAGTAAGAAATTGATAATGAAAAAGTAATACCCCTTTGGGTTTAAATTCTGTAGATGTGAAATTTGAGAAAGACTTTTCTAATTATATTTCCTTTGATATTAACTCTAGACTATGAACTTTTAGGATTTCTTTCTTTACGGTAGCGCCACATTAAAAATCCCCAAGAATAAAGTGGAAGACACAGAGTCATTTTGAGCTAATACTTTGTTCTGCCTCAGAGTAAAGTTTTATGCAACTGAGAATCAAGCAGAGCACATACTGCATTACAGTCTTACAGATTGTTTCAGTCAGAAGTTCTCTGTAATTGCTTTGAATGAGTTTCTCTACACTTCCAATGCCATAAAAAACTTCCTAACTCTCATAGTAGCAAGGACTCGCATCTTCAAAACAATAGTTGTAGAGTTTGGGGGAAAATTTTGCATTTATTGGACAATGGAAACACTGAAAGAAAAAATTGTATTCGTTCAGGAGGCTTGTTATTATGAAAGTCATGTATAGTACCATGCAGGAAAAATTTCCTAGCCTCTTTATTTCAGAAGAGGGCAACAATAACACTGCCCTCTGTGCTCAGACAAAATTGCACAACTTTTAATAAATCTTAAGTACTCATAGGTTGAAGTCTTGCTTTAATTAGGCATGTTTAGCCAAAGAAAAGAAGGGAGATTGCAAAAATATCCGAGTGTGTTAGTTGCTGTCTGCTCCTGCTGATTTAATGCAGAAGATATTCAGATGGCTGAAGTGGATGTCTCATGTTCAAAGGCATAAGGGCAATGAGGTGGCAATAGTATGCATTTTTTCTTCTTGAAACTAGTCCTCTTCACCTTGATTTTGTAAAGGAAACTAATACTTTTTAAATTATTTATATTATCTAACAATAGTTCTGATCTTCAAGTAACGAGATTTGTCAACACTTAAGGTCAGATAAACCTGAATGTTTAACATATTGAAAAAGAAAAGTTAAATAAACCCTAAGATTTGTACCAGTTTATTTGGGTATTGGATTCTCTTACTAGACCATAACTTAAATACTTGAAAGTGGAAAGGAAGAATACTTTACATTTTCACAGAAGGTATTAAATTTCCTATGCATTTAAAAAACAGCAGTATAACTTTCCCATGAGGAATAAAAATGCTGTGGGAGTAGACTAAATCTGAAATACTGCCAATTTTTAAGATAGAAAAATACTATTGCTGACTGCCAGTCATGGGGTAGCAGCAAAAGTTGATGTGATAGCATCCTTTGTGTGTTATGTTCCTGGTGACAGACCTTTTTTGGACGCTAGACTGATGGTGTTTATGCCATTCCCACTACAGACATGCTGCCTGAGGTTATTTTACTTTCATGTCATTGCACTTTAACATTAATAACAGTTGAAACAGGTATGAATTGACAGTTCTGGGGAACTGTATAATTCCCACGTCAGATTCCTGTTACTGGCCCATTAGTTTCAGACAAAATGTAAATGTTTCTTCTATGTTTAGGCAGGTTTTCATAATTCTTTCTTTGCACTTTAAAGAAAGTTTAAATTGAGAGTGAAATTTTGCTGAGCATATTTTTGGGTAATGATGTCAGCTCGCTGTTGATCTGTTGAACATACTAAGACTTGATAAATATTTGTGGTATAATGAGAGCTGCTATTCCCCAGCATAAAGTAGAATACATAATTTTTAAGAATACCTATAAGTCTACCCTCAAGAACTAATTTATCCACTAAATCACATTTCTTCCTGGAATGGCATCATTCATTTCTGTAGGACTAATCACAGACTAAGGTAATATCCAGTTCTTTTTAATAGCAGAAATTGCCATTTTCATAAAGAAAAAAGGAAGACAAGTAAATATCCTATAGTTACAGTAGTAGTAGTATCAAGCAGAGGAAATTACTTCCTTGTAGACTATTCATTTTCCCATACACTCTCCATTTTTCAAACAAGTCATCTGAGTTCTGTTTCTGTATGAAAACTACATTCTCAAGCAGCATTGTATATGGGGAACTTAGCTTCTTGCTGCTATAATGGACACGAGTTGAATGGACAATAGCATCAATATGATAAATCTTTAAAAATACTTTTCTTGCCTTCAAAATGATTGGTTTAGCATTTTACATGTTTATATTATTGGCAGAACAATAGGCAGACTAGTAGCTGAGTGCTGGTTATTCAAGCTGAAACTTCTTATCAGACCTGCAGGAAAAAATGGGGTATTTTCATGAAAATGTCAGCTTTGATATATCTCAATAAATACAGATATATATAGCTGGCTATTTGCAAACAGAGGTACATAATTAGGTAAATCTTGCATCTCCAGATAAGTGTGGCAGAAATAACAGTTTTAAAAGCTAATAAATGTCCTTTGGTAACTATTGCAATAAACTGTACTGTCCTTATGCCAATTCAAGTTTAAAATAGCAAATAATTGGGAAATGAAAGTTTCTTTTTGTGTATATATGTATTTTTTATAATACTTATACCATATCTTCCATCACTTAAGAAAAAAAAAGCATTAGCAAAATATACCAACGGATAAAGTATATAGTTATAGAGTATGTGTTCATATTCTGTAATTTTCATTTCTCTTGATTGCTGCATTATTCAGTATTTGTTTAAGGAAAATATATGATGCTCAAATGAAAGGTGTGTATGTCTTTAAACTAATAATATAGTCAAAAATACTTATGAATATTGTATTATAAAGTGACAATGACAAGTTTTTGAGCAACTTGACTCACCAAAAGTTTTTTCAAAGAATGTTTCCAGGTTTCCTTTAACATATTTCGCCACTGCTAGAATATGTAAAATTTTCAGTAAATTAATATGATTTAAAAGTATATGTGGTTTTATGTCATGACTTTCCTTTGTCTTTTGGTTCAATGATTTACACTTAAGTAATAGCAGAACACTTTACTCCAAGTGAAATATTCAAAAGCCACCATTCAAGAAAAATACTAGAAAGTTTCCTTTGAAATAATGTTATTTAAAGCACAAGGAAAAAATCTGTCTATGAGTCCCACATGTCATAAAATATCTTCAAGTACAGTTGGTCAATAAAAAACCAGTTTTAATAAACCAGTTACTGTCAGAGTTGCAGCCCATTATCTCTGCTCCTTTCTACCTGAAATTAAGTTTTGGTCTACATATAGACTGATTTTCTGTTCTTTTACAATAAATAGAATTTATGTCCCCTTTATTGCTTCCCAGCTATCACTTAATGAAAATTTGCCAAATTCATGCATAGGTAATGTTAATCAGTAATACATTGTTATGCAAAATAAGCTCTATCCCTCTATTCCTCTGAGCAAAGATATGAAATAGTCGCATTGCTTTTGATTTGTATCTGTGTTTGTGTGTGTGATGTGCTCTAGTTAAAAGTACCCTAAGTAACAGAGACATGGAAGATAACCTATTTTAAATATTTATAAAATCAAATTATTTTCAAATCATCAAAGGATGATATATATCCTGATAAAAGATAGATGTCTTTAAGGTATTATTGATTTTGATAAGAAATTACATGCCTGCAGGCAATAGTATTATTTGCTTGTAAAAAAAATAAAGGATTAAGTTGCTTCATATATTTTATGTGGTGCAGTATAACAGCACATCAATCCTGTGGGAATTCTATAATATTTTTTCTTATTAACTTCTAATTAAGCCTGAGCGATCTTAGAAGAGATAAACTGGCACATTTCTCAGTATCATCTTTCTTTCTTGGTAGAGAATATCACGTCTAAATCCTACTAATCTGAACAGGAAAGATCCTCCAGTTTCATTCAGGGTAACAATATTTAGTTGGATTTGTGCCTCTTGTAGAATCATTTAGAAGGAAGAAGAGCTAAATAATTTGTACAGCAAATGCATAAAAATATTTCAGAAATTAAGAAACTAACATTTCAGATATATAGTTTGACATCAGGTAAAACACAAAGTAAGTGAGGTCTTTACATTTGCACATAGATAATGCTTTTATCTCCCTCTAATATTGTACATATGCTATTTCCAACCTAAATTCTTAACCATGTCACTTTGTGTGGGCTGCATGAGAAGGGGAAGAGTCCTGTCTTTAGGAGGTGCATATAAGTTGAGCCCTTTTATTTACAAATCCAATAAACTGCTGCTTATAGTGATGGAATGGACCTCCTGAAATGGAGGGCACTGGACTGGGCAGGAGGGCTCAGCACTTTGGGGCTTTATCTCAGCCCAGAGGCATCCAGCTGTGCAGTCAGCCTGTGCTGGTGGGAGATGGAATGCCGCTGTAGGATTGTGCCGTGTGAACACAGAAGGAGAACGTGAAAGAACGTGAAGTTATCAGGATTCAGAAGGTGTTTGGTTAAGTCTGCACACAAAATGTTTCCTTAAGTTAGGAGTCTGAAAACAATCCCTCCTCTAGCCTTAGAGGTCAAGAGGATCTAGAGGCCAGATGGAAAGAGATCTAGAGGATTTCTACGGCGAGTGAATTGAAATGTGTCCATAGATTTTTCATTGCCCCTCACCCCACTCTCTGTAGGGAATGTTGTGTGTAATGATTTCTTTTAAAGTGTAAGTAGCAGAAGAACACTTTTTCTATGACAAATTCCTATCTCTAACACAATTTGCCAGTATTATTTCATCACTGTTATTATATCAGTAAACCCACATCATCCAACACAGTGGTCACACTAGGTGCAGCAACACTGTAATCACCTGAGAACTAAAGCAGAATTGACATATAACCTCAGGCATGACCTAAAACTCAGATCAGCTGCAGGAAAACATTGTCAATAGCAAATTGAATAACAAGTTTACAAATTTATTCCCAGTAATATTTCTTATGCAATTTAAGTGCCTATTTAATGTCTCCCATCTCTTTGCATTTTATCTCACCTCATGAGATTTGTATTGTAGCATTTTATAATTAAATAATAGTAGAGATAAAAATGCAAGTATTTTGATTTTATTTATAGCTGTGAAAGCATGCTTTACAATTTATCATTCAGCCCAGGAATTCAGTTATCTTAAAAGGAAAATAAATTTTCCAGTGACAAGTACCAGTTACGACTAAAAACTTTGCATTTACCACTAATAAATCTAATCTACATGCATTAAAGAGGACAATTTTGCTGACACTTTTTTATTACTTGGTTCCACTGTAATATTTCATCTGTTTCAGTATATGCATGTAATCAAAATAAAGAAGTAACTGAGATATCTCTGTTTCTGATGTGGTACATGGCATTCTTAAATATTGCTGATATGACACATTTATTTACTGTAAAGTATAATAAATAATTTTTTTGTACCATGAGTAATATTTAATTTGTTGCCCAGAAACACAAGACATTCTGTAGACGTTTCACAAAAGAATGGTGAATTGCTTTATTGATGCACATGATGAAAGGAGAATCAAGGCTTTGGTTTTGAAAAGTAATTCAACTGCTTCTAAAAAAAAAAAAAAAAAGGGTTCACATGTCCATTAAGGAAAAGGTTGAAGGCAAATCTCTGTAAGTAAGCAATAGCTATCAGAATGCATTAGGCAGGACTAACTAATACACTACCTTCATACCCCTAACCTTCCAGACACATTTGGAGATAACATTGATTCTTCTGACAGCAGACACAAATCCTCACAGGTCTGTGGGAAGATATTTCAGCTCTGCATTGAAACTATATTTCCCGTAGCATGAAGTCAATCATTTTAGAAGATTGACAAGATAGAAATTTTGAGTTATACAGCAGTACAATGCATGCTATAGCCTACACTTTGCAAAATATAGGCATGATCTTATAATGCTCATACTAAGATAAGTTTCTTCTGTATGGCAGTTGGAGAATGGTCTAATCTGGGCCTAATCATCAGTGTCTGGCAGCAATAAGGCAGCAGCTTAAAATAAACTGCCAGTTGAACACTCTGAAAAGGGGTTTCTGGATCCAAACTTTCAAGACCTAGTAGATGTTCCTGTAAAAGAGAAGCAAGTAGATTGAGGAGGCAAAACAAGGACACATAGAAGAAACAGCTTCCTAGAACACTTCATTTGTTTGTTTGTTTCCAAAAACATCTACTGGAAATCTGGTGTGAGAATACCTGTAAGTTGAATTTGTTGCTTTTACATGAGTCCTCTTGAATATATATTGATGCTAAGCTGGATTTATGGAATTACCAGCGTGTTTCACTTTCTTCTCAGTTATTTGTAATATTAGAAAGGTTAGGTTAGTGTTTGTTTACCATCATCTCATTCTACATTTTCAGCACAAACCCTTTCAGTCTGGGTGCAAGTAGATGAAAAAAAGTAATAAAATGCAGATTTTGTAAAATACATTAAATATTGTATCCTGGCCGCATTCCAGAAAAAATTGCAAGCTTTATATAGAGCTATGCATTTTGTCAGCATATATATTGTTCTGTGACACAGTTTAGGCAGAAAAGAAGCAAAAAAAAATATAAGAGCTGTATTTGCACTGTCACTTTTGTGCCACCAGCTTTGCCCACTGATTGCCCTGTCTTTATGTGTAATTGGAAGCGAAGCAGATGTTGGGTAATTCGATGGCACCTCAGCTCTTACCTGTGTGTTGGTGCCCTGCTCCCTCACCCCATCCACATACTGCCAGAATAGGGCAGCATGTCTTGGGGTCCAGTTCTATCATCTATTTCCCGGGCAGGAAACCTCTCCACGGGAAAGCGGGATTTATAAGGCATGGCTTTGGTTCAAAAGACCTCACAAGTATCCAAGGAAATGGCAAACGCTGAAGGAGAGGAAGGGAAAATACATGGGAAATTTCTTCATGTATGAGTAGAATAATTTTGGAAGTAAGCATTTAAACAAATTCGTCTTGATTCTTTTAAAATCTGTAAATTTATACTGCTGTCCAGAGATAAACATATTCTCCCCTTACTTCTGTGAGGGAAGTTGCACCTGTAGCAGTGTTGAAAAAACAGTGTATTGTTACCTCAATATTTTCTTTTCACCTACAAAGCTCATCTGTATATTACTGACATAGTATTCTGTCTCTTACCACTAGAAATGAGGATGTTATAAGATCAACTTTGGGAATCTGTGCCCTGAGATAAAGACTGCAAAAAAGCAGGAAGGTTTAAGGGACACCACAAAACACTCTGAAGAAATACCCCCAAATTATTGTGACAACAACCTTATTTGACTCTCAAAAATCCCAAAAAAGGCTCTGTTATTTCAGCTGTTTGTCTGGGAGCTTCATCAACTGGTAGCCAGAATAACTCAGGAAATATATGGATCTGTTCCTGGATTATTCAAGACACTGAACAAAGGAAGGTATCCAAAGGTTCTTGGAGACCTGGAACTGCATGCTTGCCTCCCTTTTTTGTCCAGCAAATGCTTCTATGAGATCTATGTCTAACCAGGCAAGAATTTGAGGACTGTACCAATTAGGCTTAGAGGAGTTTTTCTCAGATAAAAAAATTCACTAATTCCAATGATTCATCATCACTAAATGCTTTGGAGCTTGCATGCAGTATTTTTCTCTCTCCAAGTTTCAGCAGCACATTGGAGAGATTGTCAAAAAAATATTTTCCCAATGTCTCAAAAAAAGAACTGAAAAAACAGGCAGTTTAATCCTAGCATTTCTAGATCATTGGAGTTGCTCACTGTTAAAGATGATCAGATGGAAACTGACTGTGACCATGGATGCTCAGTGAGTGCATGGTACTGAGCCTGCTCTCCAGGAACTTTCACTTAGGGGAAGTCTTCCCTGCAAATAAAAGACAGGATAGTTGCATGATTTTTCTTAGTTGTAGTTTCACACTGTGTTAACTCCAACTTGAGATGATGTGTGTTAAGTCTTTCACTACAGCAGAGACGGAAATTTGGAATTTGAAGAGTATTTTATTACTGTTTTTCCTTTGCCCTTAGAAAAATGCTCTAACACCTTTAGAAAAAGAAAGTACCTTAAGAGTCCAGACTTACCTAAAAAGCAGTAAAGAATACTTCAGCTATTATATATGAAGTTTTTCTAAATTGCATTTTTTCTTTCAGAAGGCTCACTAGAAATATAATGCCTTGAAAATTCATTATTCCTCTTCTTTGTTAACTCCACCTCCTATCCTCAAATGTGAGGATGGAAGATGTAGTCCTCATAGTGGAACCCTTTTTAGAAGTTCCTAAATTGAGGCAAAGAAATAAATGTGGGACTTTATGCTAAGAACTCAAGTTTCAATACAAGCATATTGTGATAAACCTTGACAGTAAGAAAGTATTGATTTAACTTCACACCTTTTTTTTTTTTAATATCAACATGAATGGATTTTTTTTTTCTGTTTCCTCAGAACTTGAGGCAGAGGAATGGTGCAAACATCTTTGCATGGAATGTCTAGGGGCCAGGCTCAATGATATAAGTCTTGGGGAACCAGATTTGCTTGCTGCTGGAGTCCAGAGAGAACAAAATGGTAAGTAACCTTTTATTTGCTCCTAAATCGGTTCTTAGGTGATATCCCTTGTCATCTTTGCTTGTGCCTGTTGTTGTGAGGACTTTTGCTAGTAGCTGGAAGCACTTAATTAGTAACTAAATACTTTTGAATACATTTGGATACGCTTTTGAAGCTCAAGCCTATTTTTTTTTTAACAAATAAAGATGATTCAATTCCGTGCCAAATAATACATATAGAGTGACTTTGTGTCTTCATTGTGTTCCCTGTCACGGGAAATGACGGCCATGACCCTTCTGTTTCTGGAAAGGATGGCTCCTGTGCAGAGGAATAAAGCAGCAGCTGTTGTTTTGCAGACTTTTAAGGACAGCGATGAACATACCAACAGTAATTTGGACTGCAAAACACATATTTGCTTTAAATTCCTACCTGCCTTGAATATTGAAGTCAGGATCATCTAAATGCTGTCAAATATGGGTGAAAAGGGCAATGACAGATGTTAGCCAGCACTAAGCCTGAGTTGTAAGTCTTCATCTAAAGGCTATTTGGATTAGACACATGCACAGGAAGAATGCTAGTGGATGGAATAGGCAATAGCAAAACAAAATCTGTGATTACCCTGTCATTTAATTCCTATTAATGAACACGAGGGCAACACAAAATGTGCTCATTTAGTCCTCCCTAAATTGCAGCCCTCAATGATTATTACTGTCTTGATGCTTTTATAAGATCCAATAGCTTTCAACAAAGTAATAACACACTGCCTCAATGGTCATAAAATATCAAGCCAACTTTCATTATAAACAAAATTACGTAATGAAATGATAGAATGTATGGCACTATATTTATTATATTATTTCTCTGAACCTAATAGCACACAGCATGAAATATGCAGAAATCTTTAAGGAATTTTGTTCAAAAAGCAGACATGTTGAAGTGGGATTTAAAAGAAGTTCAAATGTTCATAAAGTTGTTTGCCTGCTATGAGATACAGAATTCAATTTGTAGTCTCAAGCTACTTAACAAAGGGAGAGCTACTAATGTTGTAGGAAAGTGATAATGATCAGACAGCACTCAAAGCATCCCATCTGCTATATGTTCATAAGCTATAGGTATAAAACTCATCTGCATGCTACTGAAGAGAGAACTGTGTGAACAGGTGGAGGTCTTTCACAAATGTGAAAGGAAATGAACCTTGTCAAAAGCCTAAGATGTGAACAGAAAAGTAGCTTGAAATTTGTCAAGCTCTTTCTGTAGTGAATTCATGTACTCTCCAGCAGCTTTTGGACATAGATGACAAATATTACATTCTATCATGTTCCTGAAAGAGATCCAGTTAGACATACATGACCTCTAGGAGGCATATATTAGTTCTGTTGTATGAACTAGTCTTGTTTCAATTGCCTTAGTCCAGAAATTAATTGCAGTGTTACCAACCAGCATATATGAATGTAATTATCATCTTTATTGTTCTAAGTAAATAAATGAAAGGAAACAAAGAGGCAAAGCATGTATTTGTTGTACAAATCACATGAATAATAATGCATGGAGGGTATCATTAGCTGTATTCTTTTAAAACAAGTGACCGAATACATATAATCCAATATTTGACGAGCATGCTCGGCTAAATCATTAGTTACAGTACCTCAAACAAGTCATTCTGATACCTATCCTCATCCTTCCCTCATCCCCTTGATGCACAATTTTGCATTTTAATAAGCATGTTTGAAATTCAAAGTTATCTTGTTCAGAGGCAAAGCAAATTCTGTTGTGGGTGTCTTTTAATCAACTTAGAAGGAGGAAAAAGTGCAGAGATTCTTACTGCAGGTATGAAATCTGTCATTTTGTTCATTTATCTGTGCTGTAAGAACCCGCAGTTGCACTCAAATTCCTATAGCAGATTTCTTCAGTTGAGTGGAACCATCCCTTCAGTTTACACTGGTTATCTGAGTCTGCAAACCTGGCAGTGTCATTCCCCACATGACAGTGTTATTGGGAAGGTGACTAGTGCAAGGGTGGAATCATTTGGTGATTTGGGTGGAATAATTTCAGATTTTTAGTTTATTTTTTTGCACATTTTCCCCATATTGCAGCTTTTACACAGATGCTATCCAAAACAGTAGCTCAAAAGATACCTCAAAAACTTTTGAAAGTCTACTGAGCTTTTGCTTATAAATATTCTTGTTGAGCTTTCGTTGACCTGAAACTGAAAGGTCAAAGTTAATTTTACAATTGGAAATTCAGGAACAGCACCTATGTGTATGAAGCGTCTAAAATACTGCTCTTTGTGAAAATGGCAGCTGTGTTACTCTCTGGATAATTTTATTATTTAATGGTAAATAAAAACTGAATAACACTGTAGTACCTTTGAATGTCATTTCTTCAAAGCATATTGCAAGTGTGTCAACTTCATAGAATTCCTCTCGAGTTAGTCAATTTATTACTGCTTACTTGAAACAGAGATGTGAGAATGCAGTTTGTAAAACATGTAACAAAGTCTCACAGCCTCAAATCTAGTTTTATTCAAGTTCTGTTGCCTGACCCATACAAAGGCTTTCTTTCAGGTCACTGAACAAAAGATGTCTCTTTATTATTTGAGCAAGACCACAGACTGTAATAAATATTATGATGTTAATGATTTTTCAGTTTTGGAAAATTTTTTTCACACCTTTAAAGGCTAAAAGACCTTGAATAAAAGTGTCATACTGCTCATATCTCTATGATATAATATAAATTAATCCTGAAAGAACAGGTGTATTAAGCATTAATTGCATCCCATTCCACTGAGGTTTTTTCAAATAGTTAATTTTCACTAAAGATTTTCTGAAATGTGTAAAATTTGATAAAGATACTTCTTTGTACTAGAAAAACTAGCCTAATAAAGTGGTTTGTTTTCATGAGCTGCTTTACTTTTCCAAGAGATAATATTTTTAATATGCAGTTTTCTTCATGTGTTCAACTACTTGCCCATTCTTGTTCTTAAAGGACATTTTAATGACATAGGGGTATTCACCAAACACATTAGACAAATAAATTGGCTCTATCTTAAAAAAAGACTCCAACTTTCTGAAGTGCAGATTTGTAGTTTTTTTTCCTGTATGTGACCACCAAAGTCACTACCCTCAGTTTGCAACAATGGAAATAATTTTCATAATTGTCATTGTATGTGCCCTGGGGCCACTAAAATTGCTACATGCTATTTGTATTTTTATACACAAAAAATTACATTTCAGAAAATACTTAGTAAAGAAAATACGTGTGGTTTCTATCATTTGTTTAATACCTCCTTTTATTATTTCTGAGCCTGTTTATCTTCCCAGTCTTGCTCTTGTGGTTTTTCTGAGATGAGCTTTAGATTTGAGAAGGGAAGACACCTGATTCTCTGTGGCAGAAATGCAACAACATGGTTTGCAAAACAGTTTGCTCCAAAGGCTGGCAGAACTTCTGTTTGGTGTGCAAAGGCCATATAATCACAAGGCAGTTCTGTCACATGGCAATAGAAATTTAAGTACCTGAGAGAGGCATTCTGTTCTAGTTCTGGGTTGGTCAGTAAGTGCCAGGGAGATCTGTTTGTTGTTTGAGCTTCCAGCACCAAGCAGCTCTGCAGTGGTGGCAGGAGAATGAGGCAAACTGTAGAGCTGCTGTGTCTTGTAGGAAGGAGAGAGAAGACATCTAAGGAATTCTTGTGCAGAGCACATCAGTAACAGGAAGCTTCTCACTGGATTTCAGCTCCCTTATTGCCTTCCAGAAGTATTACCACAAGTCTTGCTGTGTAAACTCTGCTGCAGAAAACGACTATTAGGTGGTTTTCTTTTTAAATTTAAGGCTCACAACTAATGTCTGCTTAGCCTGGAATGATGCACAAATTCCAATTAAAGTGAGATGTGAAATGAAGCTTCTGTTGCTCTCCAACCATTTTACCTTCCCTCTCCTGCAAATCTAATTGATTTGTTGGTGTACCTCAGCCCTATAGCAGCAACCTTGTTTCTGTTTAAATTTCTTTTCACACTGAACATGGTCTCTAGTGTTCATGAATTTCCTTTTAGATTTAAAATGCATTATGAAAGTAAAAGCATTAGAGGCCTCACTTCATAATCCTATTCAGGTAATTAATTTAGCATAATGGCTGTGAAGCTTTATATGCAATGATAAGACAAATAATAATACACAATTATAACTCCATGAAAGAAAATCTGGACTAAGTTGGGTCTGATTACACTGTTGACAAGTTTTCTAAGCAATATGCTGTGATTCTTACGTGCACATTTCGTAATCCTTAGATTTCTCAAGTTGCTGCTAGGTGAACAAGCTGTGAATCTAGAGTGTTGACTTCATTTGAAAAAAAATGGAAGCTTCCTTTCCAGCTCTCAATGCACTTGGAGGCATTTGCAATACACCCCAAAACATAAAGGCAGAAACAAATTTGGGGATTTTGGGGTTCTTTTGTAATTTTTATGTTCCCAAGTGATACCATATCTAGAATTTCTCCATTCTCACAATGGACAATGTGTTCAATGTGTCCCTATTTTCATTATTTATAAAAGGAAACAATTTGAAAGATGTCATCCAAATGGACAATATACAATAACAGACTATATGTACTGTGAAAAAGAAATCCGAATATTCAAGATAATATTGGTTTAAAAAAGCATTATTTGTAGACTATTAATAAATTCACTTTTTAGGAGCAGGTGCATCTGTTTGGTGAAGACTCTATTCCTGTCAGTTTTGAATACTAAATAATAGTACTAAAATAGCTGAATAATTGTACTAAATAATTATATATTAAACGTTACTTGTACTAAACCATTTTCTATTAAACTTTGTCATCTGATGTAAAACTTGAAGAAAATGGGCAAATGTTAAAAAGCAAATTTTTAAACTGAAGAAAAGGCCAGATCCATCCCTAATTCATTCCTGTGATATCAATATGAGGCTTTTTAATTATGTGTTTTGAGGCTTTGTTTGTGGTTTGTTTTTTTTTACTTTTGCTCCATGATAAACCTAATTTTTATTTTCAAAGTCTGGAAAAGTTTGAAAGATAATTGAATTTTTGATTTTACTCCTTGCCGAATATTTAAATTAGTATTTCATAAAATTACTTCCTTTGTAAGTTTTTTCTTCTTTCATAACATTGGTTTTACCTTCCTTTTTTATTTAAAAACTTTCCACAGGAGCAGCAATCTTGCTTCCTGGATTTTAATTGCAAGAAACTCATTAATTCTTGCTAGTAAAAATGTAGCTTTTCATAGTGAACAACGTCCTTGAATCCTCAGAAGAGGATTATGAGGCATTTCTTTGTGCTACGTATTGAGATTACAAGCTAGAGCCAAAGCATAGAGACTTTGTAATTACATTCACAGAGCTGACTTGTTTTAGAGCATTTTTCTAGGGTCTGTAGAATCTCTGTAATTTAATACATAAAAGCACTTCACATGGGTTTTTATTCATCTTCTGTTATCCTTAATCTATTTTTATACAATAGATTTGTTTGTTGGATTTTTTTAAAATAAGTGAAACACAGCTTTATTCAGAAAAGTAAGGTGTTTGCAGTTAATCCAATGTGACTTCAGATTCTTCTCTACCTTGCTACTTACCAGTGAAACAATTTGAAGCATTTACCTACCATATTTTTATTGAGATGCTTACATTTTTAATGGAAGCAAAGCAGAATATTTATAAGCAAAAAGAAAAATATTTATTCTGAAATCCTGGTTCCTCGCTGCATACAGCAGAAGGGAAACATTCTAATAGCCCTGAGATATGAATAAACACAAAATGCTGCACCTTCAAGACTTTAAGCTCTCTTTCCACCTAAAAATTAGCCACAGTTGGTCAGCAGCAGAAGTCATAGGTGGAGGAGTTTCACATATAAACTGAATATCTGCTTGTTTATATAGGCGCCACCAACCTGTCTCTTTCTGTAAGTAATTTTTTTACCCATCATTAAAGCTGAAATGAAACCAAGCATCTGAATTGCAAGATTGCAATGTCATCTGGTTGGTTTTCCAGCTGGGATGATTTAACCAAAGGAATCCAGTGATAAAATGGCAGAATCAGGATCACTGGGCTTCAGTTATTTTGTTCCCCCAGTACAGCTGGAAGGCTGAGAACATTTTGGAGTTGCTGCCAAGTCTCAGTCTCAGTCAATATGCTCATTTTCATTATTAAATGTTGCATTCTTGCCAAAGCCCAAATGCTAAACACCTTTACATGTACTAAGTGTATTAGGAAGCATTGCTCTGCTTATTCAAGGAGATGGGAAAGAGCAGTCACATTGAGTGGAATAATAAGTGTAGCAATATATCAGCAATTTTTTCTCATCCTGGGTCTCCCACTCCCTGAACTTTACTCTCACCAGTTTAGGGAAGGGAGGAGGATAGGAATCCTGAATGCTGAGGAATTGTGCCTGTTCAGTCCCAGTCTTATCTTGTCCAACAAGATTTCTTCTATCTCCCTACTTTCCAGGACCCTTATTAACTTCTATTTGCTTAATCTTACTATCCAGTGAACTATTATTATTCCATCCTACTCGTATGCAGATGGTATCTGAACCAAAGAGAAGCAAAGTAACTTATTCAATGTCACTCAGAAGATTTGGTGTCAGAATTCAGCTGGGATTCCCAAATCTGACCTACGATGAATATTTGTTTTTGCCTCGATAAGTATAAGGGCAAAACACGCCACTAAAGATGGAATGACTGTATTACCATTAGCTAGATACTTGCTCAAATATTTTCTGAAATGGAAAAATTTGACCCTGCATGTTAATTAATAAAACCATTTAATAGTATATACACCTTTCCACGTCTTCAGCTGCCCACTATTCAAAAGTAATTTTTGTTCCAAAAGCAAATCTATCTATCCTCAATCTTTTCCAGCACCTATGTTTGTACACTTGTTTTTCTTGCCAATTTGATTCAGTTCCAAGGGTGCTACGTTTTGCCCTGCAGCTGATGTTCACTTTAATCAGACATACTTCCTTTAATCCCTGACATCTCACCTTAGACACTGACCTCCCGTGCAAAGTCAGCAAATGTCTCCTGACAGTTTGAGGATACCATATGTCCTGAATGCCCTTCATGCAATAATATCCTCAA
This sequence comes from Acridotheres tristis, assembly GCA_037013685.1. Classification (NCBI taxonomy): domain Eukaryota; kingdom Metazoa; phylum Chordata; class Aves; order Passeriformes; family Sturnidae; genus Acridotheres; species Acridotheres tristis. The sequence continues at coordinate 94,522,223 of CM072886.1, read as the reverse complement.
AGACATCAGAGAAGATGAGAATTTCCTGACTATTCTGGTAACATCTAAAGCAAGTTGAAATATTTTGTGCCTCCACACAACAGTTTAATGTTTACTTCAAAAAATAATTGTACCTTTTCATTTTCTCTGCTGTCTGAGGCATTCTGTCGGTGAAGATGGGGAAAGACAAAGATTTTCATTCTGGTATAGTAACCCCATCCCCCCATAGATACACTGTGTTATTTCGTGTCATGCAAGAGAGAAAGAGCTGACAGGCCAGTTACTGCATCTTGCTTTCAAATAGAGGAGGGAAGCAGCAATAACTGACAGCAAGGCAATGCAAAGCTGGAGTCTAATATTTGATAAAAACACACCTGCACAGTTGTGAGGAATTTCTGTGTGACGATCTCAATGACATATGGATACTGAAAGGGTGTATATACATATAAGTATGTATACATACATATATATATATGTAATTCCAGTGCAAAGTGAAAGTTACCTTGTTCATCACCATTCCCTTCACAATGCAGTCTTTGACCCGTTATTCCCAAGTGTGAGTCCTTCCATTTAGTTTAGTAGGCATTACATTAAACCCCTGCCCCATTCACTCCTCTGAGCACCAGGGGAGATTCTCCTCAGTGATCTCAGCAGCCTCTACTAATCTATCTGTGCTGTGTGTCACAAGACTTTCACAAAATGTCTGGACTTTTACACATGGGATCCTAGTCATAAAATTAAACTTTTTGGGCTAAAACCCATTAATGTGACTAATGAGAATTTGAGCTTGGGAGAAGAGGTTGTGACTAAATGAATCAATTGGGGAGTCATTAATAGGACAAAATTAAATTGACTGAAACAGAACAACATTGGGGATGATAAGTTTACTTATAGCAATGCAGCAATTTTTATTGCTCAGCCAGCAATCCTTTGTTTTCTCTAATACCTCAAACCTTTGCTATTTTATTCACATACACACAAACTCACGCACACTTATATTAACTTACTTGCAATATTTCAATTGTTTAGTCAAAAACATATATATATATCAAATGTTTAGAAATTAGAGACATAATGTCTATGATACTGAATTTCAAACAGAATGGGAAGATGATTTTGAGCATTGCAATAAATTTCTCTCACTTAAATTTAAATTCCTTCCTAATTTTTATGAGGACAGTGTGAGAAAATTCAGTTCCAGTGGTGAATTAAAGATATTCCACTCCAAACCCTTTTTACTTATCAAGTAATTGGAGGCAGTTTTCCTATCAGTTGTCCCTCTAAATAACATTTTCCTAATATTGTTATTGAATAAGCATTGCTCATGCTCATACTTTAAACTCTTCTTACCTTTTTTTTGTCAACACCCTTCAGGCAGTAGAACTGACATTTTGCATTTCTACCCATTTCAAAGATGAAAAAAAAGGATGAGAGGAAATTTTTGAATGTACTGCACTCTCCCATATGATGTTATTAAGCCCTAACATTGCAATGCATGTAGCATTAAAATATAGGCTGGCACTTCCAACTGTACCACCAGAAATTTAACTGAGTTTTTCATTCTTTTTAGAAGCAACTCATAGAAACATTAGTTATTCGTCAAAGAAAATCACATTTTTATTTAAATTTTTCTTCCTAATAAGGTTTGCTTCCTTCCATATGAGTTAATGGTGTTTTGCATCATCTTGGTTTTTCCCTTTTTTCCATTTTTTCCCTTTTTTATGATTTTTTTTTTTGCATTGCTTATTAAATCACATGCAATTCAGGCACTTCAGAAAATTATTAATGCCCTTGACTTCCTACTGCAATAAGTGCACTTTGCAAGCGAAGTACAGCTGATAGTGATTGATGTCATGACCATAATAATATATCATATTGAATCAGATGTTTCAAGAAAGCAACAAATGATTGAAATTGTTATTAATATTGCAAATAAGAATGACTTTGGCAAATAAACAGAAACTGGATGCAGGGAATGTAATTATTAACAAGCTTCAATAAGTAAACTTGGATTTGCAATTTCAAGGGCAACTTTTCTAAGAGGCAATGGTTGCATATACATATTTTGCCAGGATTTTGCCTTTAGTTCTGTTCTTGGAGAGAGGAGCCTCTGTCAGAGTTCTCATCATTGTGAATTTGGATTTGTAAAGAGTCATGGACCTTAATGTGAGGGTAGAAAAGGACTTCAGTAAAGGTACTGGGGACATATATCCCAAAGGACTATGCAGACCATCTGTGAAACATGTTTCAGATTGCTGCATCATTTATAAAGAAAATGAAATGAAGATGATTCTCCTCTTACTCCTCTCTGATGCACTAGCAGGACTGTTTCATCATCGGTGAATCCTCAGCTCTGTTAAAGCCAGAAATTTGGCTTTGATTTCTGGATCATCAGAACTAAAGACTTTATTTCAATTTTTTTTTTCCTCGGTATAATATCTTACTTTAACTTGTGATATCTTACTTTGTGTTTTTTTTCCAGAACGATTCAATGTATACCTTATGCCTACACCAAATTTAGATATCTATGGGGAATGTACAATGCAGATCACACATGAAAACATCTATCTCTGGGACATCCACAATGCCAAGGTCAAGCTGGTCATGTGGCCTCTGAGCTCTTTGAGGAGATATGGACGGGACTCAACGTGGTTTACATTTGAGTCTGGAAGGTAAGAGCTAAGGAGATGCAAAAAAAAAAAAAGAATAAATAAGATTTTGTTTTGTTTTTTTAATAAGCAGTCTGATATGTTAGATAAGCCTCTCCTCATAAAGTGAGACAGAATACATGGCCTGTCCATAGACTTCCCTTTGCTGAATATTACTTTTCAGTATATTCAGGCCAGTGTTTGAAATAAGTATTACTATGTCTCATATTAAAAATGAGCTTAAACTCTCTCTGACTTTTATTTAACTGTGATTGAAATGCCATTCTTAAGGTTTATGAGTCTCTCTGTGCTTAAACACTAGTGTGGTATGATTTGAGTACTTTTGATGTAGAAAAAATTAATTCTGGATCATGGCAAAGGCTCACCACACAAGTATGAATGGAATAACTTCCATTACAGTGGATATTACTCTTTTTGGATGCTCCTGATGATGGATTGCCTCTCTAGAGTATAATTGCAAGCAGGAGTACAGAGAACATTGTGAACCTATAAAAAGGCTAGCTCTTTTTCCTGCCTGCAGTTTTAATCCTCATTGTCATTTCCATCTTCAGATCAGTTTTAAATTTCTATAGAACTCTGTTTTGTCTCTCTTTCATATTTTTTTAATGCATTTCATATCTTGCCATTAGGTTCAGTGCCTTTTCTGCATTTCTGCACAAAATTAGTTCTGCATTTAACTCTCCTTCTGGTGGTGTTTCAACTTGTATTTTATGGTTCTAGACTATTGTTTTTTATGGTTTGGTTGGGGTTTTTTATGGCTCATCATACTCCTTTATGAGGAGCCTGAATTTTCTGAAGCAATCTGTGAAATTACAGGTGTCTCTACACTCTTGGGTTAGACTGTCTTGTTAAAAAATCTTTATATGCCTTTTGATGTTTGCTTATTCAATACTATTAACAGATATTCACAAAAGTACAGTTTGTGATCAGAAACAAAACCACGGATCAAATGGCCCCTACTGTCTACGAGAATAATGGCTGAAATTCCTCTGCCATTTCTATAACTGGGATTACCATTTTACCACTAATTTGTGTATGCTGACTGCTGTCACTAGGCCATTTTGGTTCTCTGTTAGTTTACTGTGATGAGCTCACATGAAGACATCAGTGGGGTTATTTAATATTTTTTCAGTAAAAATAAGCAAAGCTGACCCATGTTTCAACTTTATTTCAGTGATTAAGCTGAGGGGCTTATTCAAACACATAATTATAGCATGAATTAGCATTTCAAGCCTCCTACAGTATTTTAATTCCATTTCAAGCCTCCTACAGTATTTTAATTCCATGCTATTCCATTCTGAATATCATCTGCTCCTACAGTCCACAAACCATATGACCTGATGAAAAGTGGATTGTTTTCCTATGTTTTATTATTATGAGATAGCTCTGCCTTTATCTGTCATTGTCATGCTTTATTGACTTTGATCTGATTCCTCCCTTTTTGCTTGCTTGGGAGTACCATATCTATCTGATTTGGAAATGCATAAAGGTAAAAATATAGGGCTAGAGAAAAGTTGGTATCTTCAATAACATCTGAAGGCTATTATATAGGGCAATAATAGCACTCATTTTAAAATCTGTTCTTTATTTGCTTGGGGTTTTATTTTTATTTTTTAATCAACAAGTCATCTTTCTCATCTTTCTGAACATGATTTTATTTGTCCCCTGATCTGCTAGTACCTTAATGCAATAAATTCCTGATGCATGTTGTTTTATCAGAAATGAAGCACTCATCCATGTTTTATGAGAATGTTATGCTGTAAAGGTGTTGTTGCTTTAATTTTTCCCTAAGACTTAAATATTAAATGTAGGCAATTGCTTTAAAGGAAATATTTTTAAATAGGTTATTATGTTTTAGTGTGTTTTAGCAGATATCTGGTATATGTGTATGAGGTTTGCATGAACATTAGAAGCTCAGTTTTATATATTTATTTTACACCTGGAGTTTTCATATTACTTTGTGTGAGAAAATAAATCCCTTCAAAAACATAAATGGACATATTCACAAAGAGATACTGTGTTAAACAAATTGATCAAAATTAAGTTTTTTGACAAATTTATCTTTTAATAAATATATTGCTTTTCATTTAAATGGAATATGAACTTGGATGTATAAAACTGAAGTGCACGTTTGTCTAATGAAATGCGATGACTACACCATTTGAAGAATGTTTAAAATATGGGAGGAATGAACTCAGATTCTTTTAATCTGCCAGATTTTTCTGTTTAGTTTTGCGCTGCATTAGAGTTTGTAAATATGTGTCTTTGTGCTATCTATGAAGTTAGACTTGTCCTTGTTTTTTATTATTTATTGAACCAATGAAAGTAAGTATTCCTTGCTCAGTAATTTCCTTAATCTGTCTTTTTGTATATCCAAACCCTGCTGAGATATGGGGAAAGAACAGTTTTGTGTGGCTTTGTTCAATGCTGGATGGAGAGATTCTCATTACCTAAAGTACCTGATTAGGGCTAATCCCATGCAATCTCTTCACCTATCAGAAAACAGCCATTCACAACTCCATTAGGCACTACAATGGCTTTGTGCAGATTAATGCTGTTTATCTAAGACACTGAATGGATCAGAGCACATGAGGGTAGAGCATAGCATTTACGTTTTTAACATCTAGGCTTTCCAACTAACCAGTCTTGCACTGGACTGGGGAGTCCTGCTGGTTTTGGAAGGGTTAATTTTCTTCACAGCAGCTGGTATGGGACTGAGTTTGGGATTTGTGCTGAACACAGGGTTAATAAATAACCCAGGGATGTTTCAATTATTGTTGAGGAGAGCTTGCACAGAGTTAAGGATTTTTCTGCTCCTCACCCCACCCCACCCCACCAGCAAACAGGCTGGGGATGCACAAGGAGTTGGGAGGGGACACAGCTGGGACAGCTGACCCCAACTGACCCAAGGGACAGTCCTATACTGTATGGCATCATGATGAGCATATAAAGCAGGGGGAAGGAGAAGGAATAGGGGGGACATTTGGAGTGATGGCGTTTGTCTTCCCAAGTCATTGTTATGTGTGGTTGAGAGCAGTTTTCCTGGAAATGGTTGAACACCTGTCTGCTGCTGGGAAGTGGTGAATTAATCCCTTGTGACATTTTGCATGTGCACACGGCTTTTTTTTTTTTTTTTTTACTTTACCTATTCCACTGTATGTCATCACTTTTACCCTTCTAATTTTCTCCCCCATCCCAGCGGGGAAGTAAGAAAATGGCTGTGTAATACTTTGTTGGGATTAAATCATAACAGGAGCTTTAGAGTGTAATCATCAACGATTCATAGGATTTCCTTAGCTCATGGATGTATATAATGTGTTCAGACACGTCATTCTCATTATTTTGGATATTGGATACGTTGGAGACACTGTAGAGTTGACCTGCATGGGTGCACTTTCTTCTCTTCAGACTTTTGGAAGTGCTGCTCCGTGTACATGGGCTAAACTAGTCCTTGACTGTCTCAGATTTTAAGCCTCTGAAACGGGAAGTGTGTCCCTACAGAGCTGCCCACCCTAACTGTCCAGGTGAAGGTTGCTCTTAATTTCAGGGGATTGCAGCAAGTACACGCAATTTAAGAAACATGCCAGAAAAGTAGTAAAGCAGCTACAGGTGAAACATTTCATAGTCCTGATCAGGTGTGAAGACATCCTTGTCAGTCTCTTGTCCAAGTTACAGGATTCATTTTGCTGATGTTTGTAAACCAAAAAATGCATTGTAAATGCCATAAACATTGTTTAAACTCCACTCTCTGGTAACTGCAAAAGACAGTTGTCCAAGCTTTCCTTTTAGCTAAACAAGCTGTCCGAGGCATCTTTTTAAGAGCATAAGAGGAGTCTCCTAAGTATTCAGAATTGAGACACAGAGAAAATTAAGCACATATGGACTCCTTGTTAATTTGAAATGTTTTTTCTTTCGCTTTACTGTAATTTTGTCTTTTACGTTATTTTCTATGTATGGAAGCTGTCTGGTCAAGTGCAATAACTGGCCAGAAGTATAAAAAAACCCAAAAAGCTGAAGTCAAATTAAACATAGTGAGAAAATAGGGGATGGGCTGTGGAAGCTCCAGCCAAAATTTGTCAAATTTTGTGAGTTTCCAGCAGACTAGAGAGTTTAAGGCAGAAGGATTTTTCTTGGATTTTTGAAAGCAGAAGAAGTCACAAATCTATTACACACTCCTTTTTCTGAAATACATTTTCTTTTACTTTGTAGAAAATATGTTGAAATTTATACAATTTCAAGTATTTTCAAGTTAATTCATGTTGTGCATTCAAAGAGACTCATTGAACCACATTAAACTATTCCTTCTTTATTTGCCTTTGATTTGGGTTTTTTTGTTCATCAGAGAAAATTTAATGAAATATGGTCTTCTCTATCACTTCTAAGATCTGGAATCTGTTTCTTTGGCTAGAAAAATATTAAGCTCAAACATTATACAGTGGTGACATGAGAATTTCTCAGATTTTTTTTTCCCAAGACTGATATACTCATTTTTCTGTGGTAGATACACAGATGCCAGGGTTATCTGAAGCAGAAAGTTCACTGTTTGCTTCAGGCACTACATCTGACTGAAATGTTTCATTTGTCTGTCAGTCCTCTGTGGTGATTTTTGGTGTTAATATGAAATGTATTAGTCAATTAACCCTTAAAACTCACTCATAGAAACTTGCTCTTTTTTTGCTTATGTGGGAAGAGGCTCCTTATGCATGTGTCTCATGAGACAACTGTCATGGGACTTCATACACTGCTGTACATCCCTGAAGAGAAGCCTGCAATTCATCATTGCTGGTGGATTATCTAAATAGTGGATTAAATTTATCTATCATGGGTTTACGATAGAATTATAGATCACATATTATAAATCATTTTAAATATGATTGTAAATCATAAGCTTGTGATAGAATTTGTGAGTCACTTCGGGTTGGGCAGCAGTATAAGTACATGTGCAGCTTCAATAAATAATTTGTCATTTCACGTAAACGTTAGCTCAGAGCACTCAGTATCCCACACCTTAAATAGTTAAGTTTGCTAGGATCTTTTCCTCCTTTTAAACCTTTGTGATATTTTCGAAAAGCCAAATTACCCATGATATAAATTTTCTGTGGTTTTATGTTTCCTCATGGTCCCTTCACTTCTTTCTCATATCCTTTCCACAAGCAGCATATATCGCTAAAATCTGAAAATAAAAAACTTTCTTGAAAAGGAACATTCATCTCTTTTATGTATCCTACCCTGGCATTTTTTCTCAGTAATGATGCAGCTCTAATTTTAGGGAAAGTGGCATTTCTTAGCACTGAAAAGGTTTCATTAGTTCCTGCTGTTTAGCAGTGCCAAGGTTATACTGTAATATGTTGTAATTGTAGTTCCATTCCTACTTTTTTCCATTCCAACTCTCAGTTTGCCTCTTGCCAAATTCTTGACCTGGAATAAGTTCTATGTTAGTCATTTGATTCACTTAAACCCTACTTGAAAAGGAATTGTGTGTTTAACTCATCTACAGGACTCTTACTCTGGTTTTGATCATGGTACCTAATCTAAGAACTGTTTTACTAGTAGAAGCTAATATAGCTCATTGTAAGTGATTTATAAAGTGCTCATTGCATTTTCTCTCTGCTAAGGCTCCTCTCAGACTGCTCTAGCATTGATAAGTCAGAGCAAGTGCCACCAAAACTCACATAGCAATGAAATTCTTCATCATATAATTGACTATGGGAAGCAGAGAGAAGATTGGGTTGCATTGTACCTTCTGATGAATTCTGCTTTTTAACCCTGTTTTGAAAATTTGCTCATGGTGTACAAACCTACAAAATATATTCCCGAACTGACAAAGAATGCCTGAGTCGTTTCACTTCACTGTGAAAGCTAATTTTTGTGAGAAAAACAATGACATTTTAAGAAGGACAATATATTGAGAGAATAAAATTACTTTTATTAATTTTAACAGAAAGAGATTGAGAAGTCAGCAATTCTTAGGACAGAGCACCAAACTTCATAGATGAAGCTGTGTAGCATAATAATGAATAAATTTATAAATAGTAAATTAATAGTAATGAGCACATCACTAGTTCATTAATTCAGCATTGCCCAAGCAGTAAATTTTCTTAGGAATTTGTACTGAATGAAAGACATGCAGTTAGAAAAAATAGTCACCCAAAGTTTGTCCAGTGAACACAGCTCAGAAGGAAAGCCATTGTCTCTGAGGTGTCTGTATAAGTGGTTTATATTTGCAGATCACAGAGGGATCAGTTGTCAACTGCTCACTAGCTGCCCAACATCATTTGTTTATTTGAAAATGTTGCAAAGCTTTTTTAATGAAATAGATAAGAATTGTGTTGTGTTTGACTAATGTATTAGCATACAGCATATTTAGTTCCTCATGATGATCCTGACATAACTCATGAATTGTACCTTTCAGATGAAATGCCTAGTTTGCTTTCTCCCTTCATAACACAGGACCTCATAGATAAATCAGGGCCTGTTTGAAAATATTTTAAGACCAGCCACCATTTCAGAAGGTTTTATATCCATGTGTGAGCCCAAAAGATTTATTTACTTACCATATTCTAATTGTCTCTTTTTCATACCTATGCTCTCCTGTAGGCACGCATTGTTGGATTAATATTCCTGAAGCTGAATATGGCTAACGAGGTTATTGCTGTGTAATGTATGAGTGCAGAAGAAGCAGACAAAATAATTCATACAGTCTTAATCACATTAGGATTCACTTATTGTTTCAATCCTGCATTTTAACCTTTGAATTACACAGTCAGCAACAGCAATAATTAATCTCATATGGCAGGTCTGGATAACTCGAGATGCCCCAGCAGCAGGCTGGGCATCTTTTATCTCCAAGAGGCAGAATAACCTTTAACTTCCTACTAGAAATTACAGGAGGACTAAAATAACTCATATGTGAAGCCCAAAACAATTTAGTTTTTTTAAAAAAATATGTCAAAACTCAAAAGCTTTTAAATACAAAAGACTAATAGATTTTGCAATGTTCTTCATTTAATATATAGATACCATTTACAGTAACAGTGTCTATTTTAGCACTGAAATACAGTTGCATCTCTCCCCCAGCAAGCCTATTTGTATGAGCTAATTAAATATGCTGAAACTTGACACCTAATTATCTATATAGAAAGTGGAAGAGTGTTAAATGCTTCACAAAGGGCAATCCAGAAGACCACGTTTTGCACTGAGAACCGTGTAGCCAGCAAGAATGCTAAGCACTAATATATCCTTCTTTTCTCCAAAGCTTATGAATGTAGCATCATCAGTTGAGGAGGAGGTTTGAAATATCCTTTATGCTAGGGCTGTGTACTGTACAAACATAGAAGGAAGTAATCAAAATGCAAAGTCTGGAATTTGCACAACAAAAGAGCCTTGTTCATGAATATGTAGGAACCTGTGCAAACCCCTGCCTCCACATGCAGGCATGGAGCATTGCAGAAGCATAAAGGGGAACCATTTTATACATTTGTGGGCTACATTGGTTGTCAGGAACTCTGGTCCTTCTGCTGGCACATAGGTTTATTCTAAAGGTCATTTTAGTGTTGAACAGCTGTCTCTTGTATGTCAGATGCAAAAGCAATTGCAGTGGAAGTTTGATTATTCTCTCAGGCTTGAGTCTTCATTACAATGAAATCCAGTTGAGTATAGGTTGATTGTTGTTCACTACTCGAACTGAGAAAACTGCTTTAGCAGGCTGGTCTTGGAAGGTTTTGCCTAATATCTGCCTGGTTCCCCTTGTTCTTTCAGGCAGTGTTGATTCATTGCTCTCAGAAACAATAAAGTCACTTACAAGTAGCAGCTGAGGCCACTTGGCCTGTTCAGCCTTGAGGAAACTGAGGGGAGGCTTCCTTGCAATCTTCAACATCCTCACAATGGGAAGAGAAGGGACAGGTGCTGATCTCTTCACTCTTATGACCAGTGACAGGACTCAAAGAAACAGGATGAAACTCAGTCAGGGGACGATTAAGCTAGATATTAGGAAAAGGATTTTCACCTTGAGGGTACTGGAACAGGTTCCCCAGGGAAGTGGTCACAGCACCAAGCCTGACAGAGTTCAAGAGTTTGGACAGTGCTCTCAGGCACATGGTGTGTCCTGTGCGGGGTGAGGAGTTGGACTCTATGATCCTGATGGATCCCTCCCAAATCAGCATATTCTATTCTATAAAATACCTATTGGCATCTTTTTGTTTTCCTTTTTTTAGGATGGATTTCTGGAAAATGTGGGTACTCAGTAACTTCTTTGCTTGCAAAAGAGGTCAGTAGAGTGTTTTTGGCCATCACTGTCAGTCACAGATGGATAGCAGTTCCAGAAATACTTCTGTGTTCCGGACATGGTAATAGTGTGAGAGAAGAAATTCTAGCATAGAAATTTCCATGGTGATCCTTTTTTTCAGTAGCTATATGCTAACTTTTCATTAGCAAGTTGAAATGTCCTTACCAACAGAGCTTTATATGCACACACATTTCCCAACATACTTATGTTATATGTGATCTCATGGCACCCAAGACTGTATTGGAATGTGTGAGTAACTGTGGAGGTTACTAGCTTTTTTTTTTTTTTTTTTAATTGGTGCAGGTATTTTTGCAATTTTTGCTTTCAAAACTCAATCAATAATCATGAAAATAATATTTCCAGCTATTAATTAATTAATTAATTAATAATTTCATTCATTGTGTCATTGATTAGGAAAAAAAAATGCTGTTCTGTAAAAAGTTATTGATAATCAAAACCAAGACAATAATTTTGAAAAAAAAAAAGCTAATGGAGACATTATTTTGCAAATCAAACAATTTTCTTGAACTGGTGAATAACTAGGATGTTTTGGTTAAAATCTTTAAAATATGGTAAACAACGGATAATATATATTGGTGAATAACTAGGATGTTTTGGTTCAAACCTTTAAAATATGGTAAACAACTCTGATAATATGTATTCTTCACCACTTCTCAGCAGCTGCATCCTTAGTGAAATCCAAGTTACTTTTTGTGAACTTTTACTACTAAGACAAATACACACACACACACACAGAGAAATATTTTAATAACATGTAAAATAACATAAATGTTTCTTCCCAAAATACATATATAACATACACATACACATACACATGAAGACCAGAAAGAACTACCCAACTGGCCATTCATGATTAATTGTTTTAATTTTTAAGTAGTGCCTGAATAAAAATCCATGTGCTAAATTTCGAGGGTTTTTTTTTATACAGCACTTTGCTAAGGAGAAAAAAAAGTCTAATAATTGAAAACCACATCACAGCCCTCCTGGCATTACCATGCGTTAAACCCCCCCTCAAGTCTTTTATTGCAACTAAGTGTCCTCTCACTCTAATTTAAATTAACTAAAGAACTATTAAAATATTGTCACACAGGGGAGATGGAGAGCACTTTGCAGGCAGTGCCTACTCAGTGCCATTCTGAAAAAGTCAGGCTATTAGGTCCCACTGGCTCCTTTAATCTTCCACTTATTTATAAGGTACCAAAGGAAGGTTTGCCCCTTAGCCCCTGTAGAGGAAATGGTATTAGCTACTCTGTCCCTCCTAATGGTCCTTCTTTGCTATCACAGTAAGTTATTACTATTATTGCACTATTAATAATGCTGTACTGTGTGGTGTGTGATTTATTTCTGCTGTGAGTGGTCATTTGTCACATATTTTCTAAAAAGCTTCCATCTTATTAGAAAGAGGGGAGGGAGAAGTAGCATCTAATGGAATCTCTCAATCTCAGCTGCTCCAAACATCGTTTGATCTTTCTGACTTTTTGGAAGAAAACTCAGTCAGTGCTATAATTCACTGAAATCCTTCATCTACTTGATTATCCTGTCAGTGGCCAAAAAGTCAAATATAACATTGTATTCGCATGGCTTGCTTGAACCAGTATATCTAAGGAGAATTTCACATGTTTTTACTACTTTTTTAATAATACTCTGTCCAACTTGAAAAATATCCCCTCTTTAAAATGATACTTTAAATAGTTCCTGATACACTTTCTTAAATCAACGTTTTGAGATTAATGACAGGAGGGATTTTATTTACCTGAAATGGCTGAAATTTCATCAGGATGATTATAAAGGTAAATAGAAGTTATGATCACTTATCACATTTTTTACTATGCAATACCTAAAAACTCAAAAACTTTTGAAACTGTCTGACCATAAGTATCATTTACAGTCAGGAATGGGATTAAGGGCAGAAAATTGTATAGTCTTGGGGATGATTCAGTGGAAAACCCTGAAGTTCTTTCAGATGAGGGTGCCAACCCTTTATTTAAGGATAGAAAGGCTAGATCATGGGTATCTCTGCCCATCTAAGAGTGCTGCCACTGCCACCAGAGAGCAAAGAGCAACGACAGCAATGCAAACCAACCTCTGAAGAGGACCCAGGCAGGAGTGTGCTAAAGCTAGTTTGCAACACGAAACAGCAAGTGGACCAGCTTGCTGGGACTAAGAGAAACTGAAGAGACTGGGGAAAACAAGAGGGAAAGTTTGTGGGAGTGGGACAATAGAATGGGCTTAGCACATGGAACAGGAAATAGGAATGTGGTAATTAAATACAAATGGAACTTGATAGGGAGAGACTTCCTAAAAAAACCCCAGAAGTTATCTGGGTTTGGAAATGTGTATCATTTTGGGAGCAATATCTAATAGGAAAGTGTGGAAGATATGAGCAAAAGTAGCAAGAAAATGTTGTCCAGGATAAGTGTTTGTCATTAGCAGATGTTGACAACACAACCTCAAATACTTCATTTCAGAGGTACTTTGCCTTTTGTACTGGATGCTTCTTTAAGGCCCATGAGACCAATTTCTCAGAGAGGGGAGAAAAAAAAAGAAAAATCAGTATGATTAGCTCTCAGCTTTAGAAGCACAGATGAAATGGAGGACAGCCAAGAAAAAGTGTTCCGTGCACGTGGAAGTAGTGTTAAAAGCTGTTAAGAGGGACATCAGAGAAATAAAAGCAGAAATAGCAATATACAGAAATGAAAATGTATGTTAGCATTCATCTGGAGACTAATATTCTGTCTATGATATAAAGAATCCCTTTAATGTAAATGTTCCAGATTGACAAAATGGGGAAATACTGTAAAAGACTTTTCCAATGTTACCAAGGATATTCAAAGTGTTTTTATTGGCATATATGAAATGGCCAAAAACATGCCCTAGCTATTGTAAGTGTCCAGGAAAGGCAAGGTACATAATTTTGCTGCATAAGAACCACGAATATACATTATGTATCATTCTGCACATAAGGGGTCTATACCAAGGGATTTATAGCCCTTCTCTTTTGCCACCAATACTGCTTTCTTTTTGAGTAGCTGTGTATAAATTTTTGGTGAAGCAGTAGATATTGCATCTATAGTTCATGAGGTTTTTCTGGCATACAGAATCGTGGACAAGAAGGGATTGGCACATTCCAGTGTTCTGAGCAGTTCCATGGCTGTTATAAATTTCTTATAAAGTCAGTGTAAAACAGTAGAAACCTAAACTCTGAAATATTGAACTAGACAAATAAACTCCAGTGTAAAAGAAGCTTGTTTGTATTTTTTTTTTCACAGCAAAGGATGATTGCTTTTTTCATTTTGCTTTCAAACAATGCCCCAAGTTCCCTGGGCAGAGAGCAGGCATGCTGTGCTTAAAAATTTTATGCATTAGACAACACGGATTTCATATTCTTAGATTATACTATCGCAAATTTGTTTTGCAGTCTTTGTTTTTCCCCTTTTCTGGCAGACTTGTTAAGGTGCATTTCTTGTCATTTAATAGTATCTCAGTGCTCTGCAGAGAACTGGTCTGACGGAATATTAAATGGTGGCATGCAAACACAATGACCACAGTTCCCACCATTCTTGCTTAAACCTCTTCAGTTTAAGCAAAATCCTCACTAAAGATAGCATAAAATGTGTCTTTAGCCAATACAGCATCAGTAGTTTCACACAGGACTCATGGTAGATATTCAACAAACAGAATCTTATCAGGATAACTGATGGATATTAATCAAGGTGGAAATGCACATTTATTAAAACATCAGAAAATGGCCACTCCATCCCATAACATTTTAGACAGGAGGTATTACATGTGGTACTATAGAAAAACATGTAGGGAGCCCAAGTATGTGACTATAAATAATGTTTTCCACTTTTTTTCATCCTTTTATACTCTTTTTCTGTCCTTTTTCAGTATGATCTAAGCTACATCATTATTTGTGATGATTTTCTTTTGCAGGACTCTCTACTTCCATTTATTTGTTTCTACACTTCTTTTATCCATTTATACCTTTTCCTTCCCACTTACTTGTGTAATTGTAAGAAGTGCCTGTTTTTATGTAACGAAATTCTAGGTAGCTGGTTTGAGGATATGAAATAGTTTCAGGATTCTCAAGATGTTATCAAGCTGCCACTTACCTGAACACAAACTAAAACTGATTTTAGCTATCAGGCTAATGAGAAAATCTTACAACAGAGAGTTTTTCCACTGCTGGGAAGGACTAGCACAAGAATGTCTTATACACAGTCAAACTTGGAGTCCGAGATGCCAGGTGAATGCAGTGGGAGTTGTTTGAGCCATGACAGAATTGCCACTGTTTGCAATTGACAGAACAGGGAAAATCTGTCCACTTCTGCCTGGCTTGTGTCAAACAGGAAAAGTTAAAGCAAGTGGGGGTGAAGTCTTGTTTCCTCACTAAATTAAATACCACATGTAGAAAGTCGGTGCAAGTTCAATGAATTTTTAATGCTTGTGGTGAGAGTTGTACGTTTTCTATGACTACTTTTTGATGTTACTGCACACTCAGTTTGCCACTGAAGGCATTATTTGACCACTGGTGTCAGCATACCTGTCTAGCTAATGTTCAGGCCAGAGCCATGGCCTTCAGCCAAGATCTTCAATTCTAATTCAGTAGCTGACAGATGTAGCTTTGGGTTTTTTAAACAAATCCCTGCCTTGTCTCATCCCTGGTGCTATTGCCCATCCCTGGGCTTGCTGCTGTGGCAGGATGCTTCCAAACTGGAGGTGACAACCCACCACTTCTGAGATTACTGTTGATGAGTCCTTGGATGTCATTAGCATGTATTAATTACTCATTAGTCTATGTACATAGCATGATGAGTGGACAGTCGTGTGTGCCCATATGACTTTCATAAAATTCCTCAGTGGCCACAATGGTCAAAGCAGTATCTCTCATACCTTGAAGGTGGACTGACATTGAGAGAAGACAGCAGTGCTTAAATCCCCACCACAATAAAATCACAATGTGCTGAAAGCTTCAGAGAAATGGCTGACCATAAAATGTTTTAATTGCCGAAATCACTCTTGATAGAGCATCTAAATGGGGAAGTGGTGGGAGGAGCACTTGAAGTGCTTATTTTAAAGTAGTCAAAAAACTCAGCATAGAATGTTCAGGGTGCTCCTTTCATCATTTCTTCACACTTTTTGTATCCTATTTTTGAAATGAGAGAATGCAGCATTCATTCTTCATAAACTGGGAAAATTGATGCATTGGATGCATGTTAAAATTATGCCTGTGACTACTTCACCTTTTTTTCCTGTTCTATGGCTCTAAATGTGGCTCTGTATTAGTTCCCTCATAATTTTTACTTCTATTTTTCTGCTATTATTCATGAATCAAAAATATTAATTGCATTAGTTCATTCCTGTTCAGCCCTCCAGAAATTTTTCTTTCTCTCCTCATGTGGATATACTTTGATCAAAACACAGGAAATACCTACTTCACATGCCAGGTGTCAAAATAAAACGTCACAAACACAGCATCTGCCTGCATCACAGAAGGCACTGTTTGTTTCCAATAGCATTCAATCCACAAATAAGAGGTCAATGACGCATTGTAGAACAAATGCACTTGTAGGTGATTTCAAATGTTAAATTCTTGGCATCCTACTTATAGGTATGTGCAGATGCAAAACTGGGGGTTATTACAGAATTGAAATCCTAGGGTCACAAAATGGGTAAAGTTGGAGGTGACCAATTTTTTTTAAATTTGAGCATGATCAGGTATGTGCAGGGTCTAAGCTTCTACATATCTCAAGTTTCTCAAAGATGAAACTAACATATATACCTATGCAAATTTGATTTTGGCTGTTACTGTTCTAACATCTGTTAACTGGCAAATATCTTCTTGAAAAAACAGTTCCTTCCTAAGAGAGGATTGAGTTAACTTCGGAATTATGTCTCATTGTGTTCAGAATTAATGCAGGCTCTGGGGAATATCATCTGACAGAATTTCCATCCCCAACACCCTGGGTGAGGAATAGTCCCGAAGATAACAGTACTGGAGGGCTCCAAAAGAAAAAAATAAAAGGGGAGAAAATAAAGTCCTTGGGTCACTAAGTTTTATTGCTTTTCTTATAGTAAGTAGTGATGTGCTGGCATGGGGTTCCTGTACTATTACAGTATAATTTATTTTAACCAGTAATGGCCTTATTTGGGTTTCATACTTAACATTTTTATATTTGTCAAAGTCAAAGTATTCATGTAGATTAAATGCTGTTTCCCCTGTGTACTGCTCCTAAAGACACTGAAAGAAACTAAATACTATTGTTGTGGGATATTTGTCTTTGTTGGGGAATAATAGCTCTTAACAGGATTGAAGAAGTCCTGTTGAAATATCTGTATTTGCATGTGATCCCAGATTCCAGCACTTGGAACTTGTATCTTTCTCTTTCAAAACCATGATGACTGAAAAGGTTTAGTTGGACAAATTTAGCTTAGTAATCTTTGCAAACTCTTCATCAGACCAGCTTTTCTCATTGGTGTGTTGTACAGCCAATGGTAGCTTCTCCTTCTGTACTAAAATGATAATAGTAATGTATGAGCTCTTGGTTTATCTTTCGCAAAGCTGATAAGAGTAGATGCTTGTCCAGTAGTTAAATAGTATTAACTAATAGTTTTAAATGGTATTTCATCATTATCAACAGAACCTGAGCTCTTCAAATTAACAGAACTAATTATCTAACAGCATTTTCATGTCTGTTCTATTACATAAACAAAGCAAAAAATGCAAATGTGTTGTGTATTTAAGAACCTGTCAACAATTGGCATTATCCTCTCCTTGTTTTTAATAAATGTGACTTTTTCTTTAAAGAAGATGCTACAGTGTCAAAAGTCTCCATAAAATGCATTGTTTTGTATATATATATATGCATTAATTACTTTCACTGATTTCTTAAATATGAGCTGAATACTGACACAAGAATGTAATTGCATGTGCAACTTAGAATATCTTTTACTTAGAAGTGATGAAATACAAACATCATAGTTCAGTTGCCTCTATCAAAATAATGTAGTTATGGAATGGTATTTGGATTCTACTTCTTAGACTCCAGAGTATTGCTTCTAGTAGTGAGAAACAATGTCTTGTGTATTGGGTGTATTGGGTTTGTGTGACAAGGCTTTGGTAGCAAGGGGACTACAAAAGTGGCTGCCAGAAGCTTCCCCCGTGTCTGACAGAGCCAGTGCCAGGCAGTTCCAGGACAAACCTGCTGCTGGCCAAGGCCAAGCCCATCAGTGTCAGTGGTAGCCCCCTCTGGGATCATGCATTTATGAAGCAAGGAAAAAAAGTCTGAAGAACAGCAACTGCAGCCAAAGAGAGGAGTCAGAATGTGTGAGATACAGCCCTGCAGACACTAAGGGCAGTGGAGAAGGAGAGGCAGGAGGTGCTCCAGGCACTGGAGCTGGGATTGCCCTGCAGTAGTACAGACTATGGTGAGGCAGCTGTGCCCCTGCAATCCGTGAAAGTCCATGATTGATCAGAGATCCAACTGCAGCCCATGGAGAATCCCACAGTGGAGCAGGTAGATGCCAAAGGAGGCTGTGACCCTGTGGGAAGCCTGGACTGGAGTAGGCTCTTGACTGGGACCTGTGGCCTCATGGAGAGAGGAGCCCATGCTGGAGCAGGTTGGTTGGAAGGACCTTTGAGCCCACTGGGGACCCACACTGGAGCAGTCTGCACCTGAAGGACACCCCTGTGGAAGGTGTCTATGTCAGAGCAGTTTGTGAAGGACTGCAGCCTGTGGGACAGACTTATGTAGCATAAGTTCATGGATGGCTGTTTCCTGTGGGAGGGATCCAATGCTGGAGCAGGGAAAGAGCGTGAAGAGTCCTCCCACTGAGGAGGAGGGAGTGGCAGGAACAATGAATGGATGGCAGCCCGCTTTCCCCATCCCCCTGTACTGCTGCATGGAAGGAGGTAGAAGATCAGGAATAAAATTAAGCCCAGGAAAGAAGAAGATGAGGGTGGAAACTATTCTTAAGATTTGACTTTACTTCTCATTAGCCTATTCTGATTTGATTTGCAATAAATTCAGTACTCTCCCTGAGCTGAGTCTGCTCTGCCTGTGACAGTAACTCTCTCCCTGTCCTTATCTCAACTCAGACACCTTTCCCTATATTTTCTCTCCCCTGTCCAGCTGAGGAGTGACAGAGCAGCTTTGGTGGATACCTGCCTTCACACCATAGCTTCGTTTCTAGGATCTAGGAAATAGAAAACAGCCTCTGCACAGCATGTTTGCTATTACATAGGGACATATTTCATAATTGTACATCAATTTCCACATTCCGCTTTTTATGCATGACTTCGAGTCCAATTTGCTGTTTTTTATACTGTAACCAGCACTGAGAACTATTTGCTATCTTTAACTCTTCAGCACTAGCTAATTTTATTCTGATATATCAAAGTAATGAATACAAACAAGAGCATTTTAATGATAAGAGTCGGGATGGCTTGGTAGCAACCAGATAAAGGTGTTCTGAAATAAGTCCCAGATAGAATCCTCCTTCTTATCAAAAATTAACCTCAGGAAAAAAACCTAAGGTATACCTTTTTCCACTGTGTCCTATGATAGACAGGAGTAAACTCCATGGGAATAAAACAGAGGATCATAGTGCTAGTGGACAATCATTGATGTAGTCTGGACAAAATCACAGCCCATTTTCTGCACTTCCATTAAGCAAAAAGTGGAAAGCATCTGGTGTGCAGAAATGGGTTGGTATCCCTTGTATGCCCCAGTGGTCTAAATGTGCTATCACAGAGGGCATCACAGAGACAGTGGCTGTAGAGGCAGCACAGTCAATGAAAAAAAAAAAAAATGCCAAGAGGCATAATTACCACCAGTACTGAAATGTGTCCTTTTGGACAAAACAAAGAAAAACATGTTTTCATGAGAAAATTTTTGTTTCTGGTATATTATACTACTTTAATGATTTCTGGTTTAGGCAGAAAAAAAAATAATCTCATCGTGAAAAAATACTATTCACTCACAAAGTGAGTCACCCTATAAGAGGGAAAATTTTTAGGGTATCACATCTCTGCTCAGAAAGACTAGCAGTATTCATCAGACTAGTACATAAGATTTTTGTTACCATGATGGCATATAAAGGTCCTTAAAAGATTTTCAACTCAGAATGCATTAAGATCCTCTAGGTAATATTAGAGAAGGACTGCTGGATTTCTCTGAGTGGTGGAGTTCCACCTACCTGGCAGCAAATCATCATCAATCATTCCTACTCCATCTGTGAATGTTTTCCTTCTCAGAATTGCAAAATGTTTCTATAAATGGACTTAGTAGGAAAGCTACACAGATAGTGTGGAGATCCCTCAGTGCATTTAGTTGAAAACACTGAGGATGACTCAAGAAGTGTGAGATCTGACCTTGAACAAATGTTCAGGGCTAAGCTCCCTGATCAAGTTACTGAGCCGTATCAGAGGTATGATAATATTTAAAGTTCCCTGTATTGTCAGGCCAAATTCAAGGATATTCCACAATCTATATCTTATCAACATATTTAAAAGCAGTGCAAAGTTTCCTACCTCAACTTAAGTGCAAAAACATGACGATAAGTGTCATGGAATGTGTATGGCAGGCAATTAGTAGATAGCATGTGTAATTGCTTGTAGTATATTCTTGCCAGTAAATAACTATGATTAAGGACAGCAGGCAGACGCCTTATATATCAGAACATTTTTCATTATTTGCTTCTCAGATCATGAAATTTTCAGGATATCCTTTTGACACTCCAGATAAAACTCTAAAATGCTGACAGAGAGGTCTGGCAGTTTAACTCATTATTCCCTGGGGAATATGTAACATACCACACTCAAATTCTCTGTTTACTCCTTCTGGGAGGTGCACTTTGTATCAATGCTGTGCTTCACCTTGGTGATCTTCATTTCCCAAATACAAAATTTTCACAGGACTTTTTCCCTGCTTTCACCAACCTTGTCCCAGCTTTGGGTCTTTCTGACCACGTCTGCCAAAGCTGCATACTTGAATCATTTACACTTTCTGCACATTTTCTATTAATGGTCTTCTCTCTGCTTCACCCACAGAACTTTCCTAGGTCCCATACATATTCGGCTTGTGAAGTTACCTTATTTGCTTATGGATTCACCCCGCAAAGTTTGAAAACAAAGCAGTGGGAGATACCAAGGCAGAACTACAATTTAATAGGAAAACTAAGATAAATGCAATAATACAGAAACATTGGTTTAGACTGACAGAGTCAGGATACAACCTGACACCCCGTTGGTCAGGGTGGTGGAAGCTGTCCAATTAAATGTGGCTGCAGTCCTGTTGGAGTGATAGATGTGGTTCTGTTGAGGCAGTGGTCCTGTAGAAGGGTCTGGTCTTCCTCTGAAGGTCCAGTGGTGGTTATGGAGCTCTTGCCCTCCGGGAATTCAGTAGGTAAATACTGCCCATGGTGTTCCAAATCTCAGATTATATCCAGGTAGGAATGTTTGGTTCCTCCCCCTGGGCAGAGCATCTCACAATGGGATGATGTAATTTTACGAGTCATGCAGTGAGACTCAATGGCCCATTAACAGAAGATATCCCCAGGGGGAGTTATCAGGGATGTGTCACGGATGAGATAAAGAACACTGCCCCACCTGGTTTTAACAGCTTATGGAGGTGGTGATAGAATATATACTTTTGGCTACATCTTACATTGTAACCTAAGACACAAAGTATCCTTTTTTCCTGTTCTATAGATAAAAATTCTTAAAACTATTTCTTTTTTCTGCCTTTGTTTTTCTATCCTTTCAACATAGGAGTTGATTCACAATTTCATAAAAACTTGCATAGTTTATTCTTCAGTTGTCTTGATAAGTATTCCTAGACAGAAAGGAAGCTTTTTATCTAGATATGCTCCTGCCACAAAGTGTTTATTTGCTTTCCTGATTTTTGTTTTGTTTTGGTTTGGTTTGTTTTTCTCAGAAAAGAACTACTTTGGCAGGAAGCAAGCTAGCATGTGTTGAAGGCTGGAATGAGCAAAGAATTTGGACCCTCAGGAAAGATTTACATTCATTTTATAGTGAGGTCTGCTGCTTAGCTGGCTTGTCTTTAGTGTATGCTGTGTGTATCGTCCTTGCACACAAAGAACAAACAGGATTTCTGTCAAAATGGCTTAGCTCAAGTTAAGATAACAACAAACAAGGAAAGAACAAAAGTTAGATATTCACAAGAGAGATAGTGTTTGTGTGTCTCCACTGATAATCTAATTAAATTGGAGGCAAAAATTGCTAGTTTCCACCACTTTTTTAAAAGTCAAAGCTGTAGCAATGTAAGAAATAAGTGTTTCAGTTCAGAGTTAGATAGTGCATATCAATTAGTTTTTTTCATGACTGACAGCCACAGCTTCAAGGCTTTAAAGAAAAGCTGACTTTTAGTTACTACTCATCTTAGAAGTAACAGGCCTGGTCCCATATGTGGCATCTGACTACCTTCTTTGGGATACAGGAAATGAGCATTAGCTAGCTAAGCACTTGTGAGTTGGATCAAGGCAGCGCTCATAGGTCATGATGAGAGGAGTCAAATCCGGTTGGAGGCTGCAGTCAGTGGCATTCCCTAGGGATCAGAGCTGGGTCTGGCCTTATTCAGCTTGTTTATCAATGACCTGGATGAAGGGACAGAATTTACCCTCAGCAAGTTTGAGGATGATGATGATGATGGTGATACAAACTCATTCAATGGGGCCTTCATAGGCTGGAGAGTTGGGTGGAGAGAAACCAAATGAGGTTAAACAGGGACAAGTGCAGAGTCCTGCACCTGGGGAGGAATGACCCCAAGTACCAGCACAGGTTGGGGGCTGACCTGCTGGAGAGCAGCTCTGCAGAGAAGGACCTGGGAGTCCTGGTGAGTGACAAGCTGGCCATGAGCCAGCAGTGTGTCCTTGCAGCCAGGAGAGCCAGTGGGATCCTGGGGTGCATCGGGAAGAGTGTGGCCAGCAGGTGGAGGGAGGTGATCCTCCTGCTCTACTCAGCCCTGGTGAGGCCACATCTGGAAAGCTGTGTCCAGTTCTGGGCTCCTCAGTGCAAGAGAGTCAGGGAGCCCCTGGAGAGGGTCCAGAAGGGGTCACAGAGATGATCTGGAGTCTGGAGCATTTCTCTTATGAGGAGAGACTGTGGGAGCTGGGCCTGTTTCTTCTGGAGAAGAGAAGACTGAGAGGGGATCTCATCAGTACACATAAACATCTCAAAGCTGGGCATCAAGAGGATGGTGCCAGACTCTTTTCAGTGGTGGCCAGTAACAGGACAAGGAGAAAATGGCCATAGACTGAAACTCAAGAAGTTTAACCTCAGCATGAGGAAGAACTTCTTTACATTGAGGGTGGCAGAGAACTGGAACAGGCTGGCCAGGGAGGTCATGGAGTCTCCCTCTCTGGAGACTTAAAACTTGCCTGGATAAGTTTTTGTGTTACCTGCTCTAGGCGATCCTGCCTTGAAAGGGTGAGTTGGACTAGATGATTTCCAGAGGTCCCTTCCAACTATAGTAATTCTCTGATTCTGTGATTCTATTCACTTAAATTTTGGGCCTCCAAAAGGCCCAAAGTGTCTGAGTAAACACCTCTTTTAATGAAACCACATTTCAGACTCTATCTGTGAAGTATGCAACAGCAGTTACATCCAGTTTGGTACTGGTTACTGGATAATGCATACTCATCATCTGTTCTCATTCAAGAATTTAAAGTCTATTTCTATTCCAAGACTAGAAATGCTAAAGTAGGATAGTTATTTATTACCTATTAGTTATTAATATCTACAGCTACTAATAGCAATTACGTATTAATAGTAAACATTTTAATTATTTTTTCATTTTCTATTTAACAATATTTACCTCTTTTTCATTATTTGTATGTAATTTGATACACTTTTGAATATATAAATCAGCCCTTATTTCTTTAATCCTAAGGTATTTGTTGATAAAAAGAAATCAGTCAAATTAATTAAAATTTAAATGTAGATATATGAAGAGCTAAAGTTTCTCTACTTGGGAATTTTAATTTTCATTCAACCTTTATTTTTATGAAAATACATTTTACCCCTAATGGAAATAGTGAAGCTGATACATCAAATTCTTCTCATCTCATGCAGTTGCTGAATATTGCACTGCTAAACTTTTAAAATATTTCACCCATGACATGACAGCATGAACTTCTGTCTGGGAAAAAGTACGTTTTGTAAATGGTGTTCAAGTCAACTAAGTTTCCTTTTTGAAGGGAATTCTACATGGTTAATATAGAGTATTGATTCTTATCTAAAAGGCTGAAGTTAAATAGTAAGCAAAGGCAGTGGAAAACCATTGTATGAATTTGGGAAATATTGAAAAATGTCTGTCAATAGTGGTGGGAAAATCTCTTTGGCTTGAACAGAAATCCTACTTCCAATAAAAGCAAGAACTTTCACTGTTGATCTCTGAATCCAGGTTGTCCTAGACCAAAAGCTGAGCTCTCACAATCTCTCTATTCTTTCTCCTGGTTCTTAAGCCAGATTTGCTAATGGGGACAGTTTTGAAAAGCCTTGAAATATTAAAAGAATTTTAAAAATTGTAACTGTTTGCTGCACTGTTTATCTAGTGGTGTCACTGTCTGTCCAGTTATGTCATTCTGTAATAATGTATGAAAAAAAATGCACTTTCCTATTTCAGTCAAAGCACTTCATACATTTTAATGCATTGAATCCTTAAATATCGTAAAGCATAGGTTAATGACATCCCCGTTTTAAAGTTGAAAAACACAGAAATAGATCGGCATTTTTCAAGCACCAGCAGACTGCAAGTATCTCATAAAAAAAATAAAGTATACAAAATCAGTGACATTTTTCTGACAGTGAAGGTCATACTGAGTTGGTAGGGCTGCATTGCTTAACTGCAACAGTACCAGGAATAAAGAGGCCTAGACCTTTGTCCTGCCTTTTATCAAAAGTGATTTTAGGGCATGTAAAAGTTATGAAAATGTTATTAAATTGGCAACTGATCAACCATGTATGCTTGGAACATTGAGAAATTAACAACACATTAGCAAGGCTAAGCCCGAAATTGGAGCTTTATAGGGACAGTTATCTGGCATCTATAAGGGCTATAGAGATAACAGCTTTTTGTTCTACTGACTTTTTTTGGACTATAAATAGAGCAAGACAAGTCCTGTTTTAGCTTATGAGCTTGTCTGTTCCTGTTGGCCAGATATGTAAAGGTTTTGCTTTTATGGCAAAACCCTTAAGCTTCGGAGAGCACCCTTTCCCTGTCCCTATCTTCATATTCTTAGGAGTTCTTCTATTGTAGTCATATTTCCTTGTTCTAGAAAGACTGAAACTAACCTTAATGAGGCTACTGATCTTGTTTTATAACTAGAATAGAATAGAACAGAAAAATAGACAGGACTAGACTGGGCTAGACCAGACTAGACTAGACTAGAAGGTCTAAACTCAGATTTTTACCTGAGTAAAGGAATAATTCTCTGAAGAGATGAACAGGAAAGCTTTACTATGGCAAAGGGATTCATCTCCGTGGGAGACAGATTATTCATAAGAAGTTTTAATGGAAAAAAAGAAAGTTTTATGCTAACAATTTTTGCTGCTTTCACCTGTTTCAAATGTGCCAAGTAACAACTGCTTCATTCTTTGGGGCTTTAAGTCCTATTAAACTTCAAGTCGAGCTAGGGGAATTCAGCACTTTAAAAAATGGTGCCTATAATTCTCCTTCACCTCCAATTCTGAGCGGCTGTGTGCGTACCATCCATCATTAGCCAGGGTAGCCCTCATGGGGAGGCTGGTGGCAATGGCTTTCCAACACTGGTGTGACATATCCAGCAGCTGAGGCTGGGAAGCAGAGCAGTGTCCTGTGCAGTGGGTGAGGGCCAGGGCAGTGCCACAGCCTGCACCAGTGCCTCCACCAGGGACAGACCCTGCTCCCATAGGCAGTGGGGGTGGTTGGGTTTTGCGTGGTGAAAACAGGCAGCTAAGTCCTGGACATTAATCATGCCCCATGGCCTGCTTCATTGTTTTTCTCTCTGTAGGATTTTTCATCCTCTGAAACCAACAAAAAGCTCATATTTTCCTTCAGTTTCTGAAACCCCATCCTTTTTTCCAGACTTTCCATTTCACGCTGTTTGAATTTTATTAAGATCTCTTTACACAAAAGCAGAGTACTGGCTATATGATGCCCTGAGGGATCTGAAAGGCTGTTGCCATAATGTCACAAAACTCTGGGGACATTTTATTTCCACCAGAAGCTCTTTGGAGGACTGTGTCTAAGGATATAATATATCTTAAATGTTTACAGCAGGGATCTTGATCTCCATTGGAATTTAATACAAAAAGCTCTTTTTTTAATCTCTTAATTAGCATATCGCATTAACACTGATTAAATAATAGCTATCTATAAAATGGATTTTATTTTATTTATTTTCTAAATGAAGAAAACTAGTATTATTCCAGAATTATGGATAATATTTTTAATCATTTAGTCTTAAGACTATGAATTTCTTTTCAATACCTTAGTTGATCATTACAAAGTATTTTCATCAGGTATTTTCCAGAAGCCCCTCTTTTTACTCTTTCTGCCTCTGATACTTTCTGTTCCTCCCGAACACAGACATGCATAAATTCTTTGTACAAGGCTCTCAGTAGCCTGTCTCCTCCAGTGAACAGGAAAAGATTTTGTAAGTGTTAATAAGGTTTTATTTTCACTGGTCAACCTTGAAATCAGAAGCAACTGCGGAACTCTCAGCAGTCCCTTATATAGCACAAGAGTCCTGTTCAGATGGCTTTTTAAATAAAATTGCTTAGGAAGCCAAATTCTAATTTGAAAAATAGGCAAGTCTCATTAAAAAAAGTATTGTCTTTTCAAAAAGCTGCACTATAATTGTGTGTGTGCAGGTAATATAGTAGGACACATTTAAATTATTATTTAATTAAAACAATATAGATCTGTATGTTTATTTGATAGGAAATTTTTTTGTAGAATTTAATGCATGAATCTAGGCATTCATACAGAATCTGGGATGAAAATTCTAAAGATTTTATTTTAAAATCTGTTTGAATATTGAACTATTTGGGACACATTTTTCTAAAATGTTCAAAATTCTGTATGTTTTGGGCTTTCTGGGACTATGCTGAAAGTGCTGGGATATTAACAAAATTTGATTTCCTTAAAAATAATGTAAACATCCAAAGCATTAAAAGGAATCTGATATTTTAAGGCAAATCAAAATCTCTCCATTGTTGATGCATGTTATGCGTCAGTGACTCAAGTCAACAGTTTTCTGTCACAGATAACTGAAAATCTTTACAGGAGGTATCAGACCAAATAAAAAGTATATTTGAAATTCCATTTCTAAAACTGCAAGTAGTCTATAAAAAATATGTAAATCAGATACTGATAATATAATGGAACTACTAATATAAATACATTGAATTGCACCACTGGTTAACAGCATGTATGTCCTCCAAGTAATGGTTACACAGCAATCTAACATTATTTCCTACTCCTATTTCCTGTATTTCCCAGACCTGTTTGTCATTGTATTTACTATGTACCACTCCTCTTTCTCAGAATAATTCTAAAGTTGCTCTCTCAAAAGAAGAAAGCAAATTTTATTTCTGTAGGGTTTTTTCATTATTTAGTCTTCTTTTACAACAGAAACGTTTCCTATTCTCAAATGGACTGAATGGCTTTTTAAATTACCAGCTTTGGATGCTGCCCCACATGAATGTACTGACAGAGATAGTGATAATTTAACCCTTTTAATGCCATATTTCAATACATCATCTTTGTAGTGATTAACCATAGTGACATTTTCAGTTGGTCAGTATTCTCATAAAATGTCAGCTTTTCAAAGTCACAATGTGCTACATATTTCTGGCATAAATTGGTTAAAATAATTAAATTCAGCTCTCACTTACTGATGCAGACATTTGGGAAAAATGACAGAAAAACCTGACTCTATTGCCTCAAGTTTTTATTCCATGCTAAAGCTTCTTTTTCACTATCCAGATGATAATTAAAACTGAATTTTAAAAAATATGTTAATGAAGTTCTGCCCATCTCTTGGAATATGTATCTCTCCAATGGTAAAAATAACTGCAGATGTTTGGTGTTCAGAATTTCTAAATTTGGCATTTGCTGCTGTAAGGTATGCACTTTTTATAATAGTTAGATTAAAAATTACACAGTATTTATTTTTTTCTTTCTGTTCTGCTTAAATCTTCCTGCAGGATGTGTGACACAGGAGAAGGGCTGTTCACCTTTCAAACACGAGAAGGAGAAATGATATATCAGAAAGTCCATTCTGCAACACTGGCAATAGCTGAGCAACATGAAAGATTAATGATGGAAATGGAGCAGAAGGCAAGGGTAAGGTCCTTTTACCAAAAGTCTTTAAACTTATTAAAATTGGTAATGAACCAAAGTTGGTGGATTCAGCTGTAACAATAGTATCAGCTGTGTGGCTGAGGCAAAACAAACTTTCAGATTTCTGTATTTTCATGGTCAGGAATCCTCATGTGTTCTTTTGTAGGTGACTTTTTGGGACAGGGGATATCACTAGACCAGAGATCCATGGTCACGTTCTCTGAAAGTGTGGCTCTGTTACTCAAAGACTAAACCTTTAGCTGTTGTGTTGACTACTGATGAATGAGTTTTAATTGCTCCTCATGGCCTCACAGGTGGAAAAAACCCCCGATATAAACACTTCTAGGTGACAGCAGACATGTTCTGTTTTTCTTAACCCCTGAAAGAAATTACTTCCCCTACATTATAAGTAACAATGCAATTGAGTTCAAATAGAGCTATTTTATTATTTTGTATTCAGAATTCCCAGTTTGCACAAGTTGTATTTAAGTGACTACTCTAGAAAAACTTGGAGTTCTTTAAAGATAGCAAGAAAAAAGCTTCCCTGTATGCTTAGAAGTAGAGATGGTCTTTAATGATTTTTCTGGAAAGCTGACTTTCAGGCCAGGGAACCTAGTCTGTATGCTTTTCTTCTGAGATGACCACAATTCTTCTTCTCTTGACAGAGATTTCAGGTTAATTGTGGTGTTTCCTTCTTTTCCTCATCCATGCTGTATGTGCCTCCAGTCATGCAAACACGACTTATATGGATCTATCCCCCACACTCCACCAGTGTCAAAATACCTTTCTCACTCTGCTGACACAAAGGCTCTTGCAAGGACCAACCTAAGACCCCAGTGTTCAACTTTTCTTAATTACTCCTCAGATAAGTCAGAGAACCAGCTAGGGAATGTTAAGGGATGGAACTGGACTTTAAAGATCATCTAGTCTCAACTTCCCCCACCGTGGGCAGAGACACAATTTTCCTTATTCACTGAAAAATAAACTAGAAAAAGACATAAATTTCCATGTCAAAAGTCTGCTATGTTGAATGTGCCTCTCAGACTTTGCATGTCTGTTATGAGAACCTGAATTGGGAAGCCATTAAAAAGCCTGGTTTTGGTGCTTTATGAAAAAAAATGATGGATTTTTTCCATAAAACTAGACAAAATAGGAGCCTTTGCATAATAGTTGAGGTGCACAAACTTTGGACAGGAAATGCAGAAAGAGAAGAGTTTACATTCAAGATTAATAAGGAGCAATTTCTGCTAAGTCCAACGAAAGGTAGAAAAAATGGAAAACTATGTGAAGCAGTAGATCTGCTGGTAAAAAACCGCTGCATTCTGCTGGGCAGAAAGTAATGGAATAAGGGGAAAAAGGCGGGAAAAACGCATCATTATTTTGTAATGTGTTGGCTTTTAAAGTGTCTACACCAGTAACAGAAATTAGAGCATTTTCATGCTGCCATAATAAATGCTTAGACCAGGATCACACAAGATTTTCCTTTTACAGAAGGAAACACATTCAGCTCTTCCACCCATCAATTAGCAGCTTTGCTGCTTTACAAAGCCATTTCCATTCTGCCATCAGATGACTTCCTTGAAGCCATATTTATGAAGGCTGTGGCCATATGGTACGTAATATCAAACTCTGAGTGAGCTCAGGCTGAGAAATAGAAATGACTCATCAGCCACTCTGTGTATGATGTACTTGTCTCCTGGATGAGGCTGTGCTGTGATCTGCACAGGGACAGCAGGAGAGCCTCACATAGGCTGCTGTGGGGGGTGTAAAACAGGCTGAAAAACCTGTTGATTTTATGTTTCCGCTAATAAACTGATGTTAGTTTGGATTTGGAAGCTCTGCTGCTTCTGACTGGTGAGGTGCTGAAAATTTAAGGGATCATCTGTGTCATCTGCAACATTTGAGGTTTTTTTCATATTAGAAACAAAATCTAAAATACCAAATAGATTAAGTATGTGTTACATTCTGTTTATCAAGTGCTATTGTATCTGATTCCAACCATTTCACCAAATACTTATATATATTTCTCTATAAGATCTGAAATTGAAATACAAGCAAAATAATATTTTAAATCAGGGATTTGGTGGGTCTTCCCAAAGCTCGACATTTGATCTTTTTATCTGCAGATCTGTCCTTGAACGATTTTGCTCTTTCCTGACCCCTTCTATAATGAATAGCTCAAGTTTAACAGTGTTGAATTAAATATTATATATACATAGATATGTATATATGAAAATGAGAGAATTTTTTAAAAGTAAAGAAAGGTGAGTGCTACATCCGTTATTGTACAAATCAGAAAAAGAAAATATATGCAACAGTAATCATTGCTTCTTTCATAGCAAAAAAAAAGAAAAATAAAAACAAACAAACAAAAAAAAAACAACAAAACATAAACCCAAGTACAAAACACACAACCCCCCCTCCAAAATTACCCAGAAACAAATCTTATTGCAGACAGCCACAGGCCACATTTACTCCATTTATGGAGGTCCCTGCAGCCAAAAATTCTGTTTCAGAATGCTAAACAATAAATTCATTTTTATGTTAAAAAATATTTTGCTCAGGCCAAGGAACAATGCTGGATAACTGTTAATAAGAGAGAGACATGAGAAGGAAACTGATTCTTCCCATTACCTTTGAAAGTGCATGGGCTGGAAGCAAAAATGTTCTGTGGCAGCTTGTACAGGACCAAATCTGCCTCTTTGCCACCTCTCACAGGAAAAGCCAAGTCAGTTTAAGCAGGCAGTCGTGGACACTTTCATCTTCTGCCCATTTTCCTTTCAAATTATAACACTGGAAGGACGACCTGAAATATGAGATCAGTAGTCACTGGCATAGGTGTGCATTTGAGCTGGTTATTGGTTTCACTGAGATCAAAGCAGACTGGATTTTATTCAAAAAATTCAGCAAAGTGGACATTGATCTAATTTAGCTCAGGTGGTTTTCTTGATTGAATTTGAAACGTTGCATTGGCAGAGAAATAGTGTTTTATGCTTGCTTTGTTTGGGACAATAACAAATTTGGGCCAATGTTAGTACTTAAATTGAAATTCTTTTCAGGGAAATTGTTACCTGTATATGCATTTTCTTTTCAGACTTGCTTTTTTGATGGATCACTGTAATACAGATGATAATTCTGTTTTGTAGTTGTTTTGTGGGAGAGAGGGCAATATTGCAGTGTTTTTTAGTGGTTTCAGCTCCAAGATAACAAATTAAAAGGAACAATGACAGTCTTTCTATTTACATGCTTTTATTTTGTGCTGTTGTGTTGCCCACATGAGTGTCAGCAGCTTCCATTCTATCACCTAAACAAACCTTTGGGTTTTTTTCCTCTCTCCCATCCCCTCTCTGTCCTCTGACCACTTGTTTGTTTTGTTTCTCTGTAGCATTTAGAAGTCTGGTTGGATTGTTGGTCCTGAAAATACTTTGGAAAAAAAAAGTGTTAGCCTCAGGAATGACCTGTATCCTCCCCCACCGGCTGTAGTCGGATGTTGAACATGGAAGATGAATTTCTGAGTGTCTAACAGCCAGCTCCCCAGACTGGGCTGCAAGCTCCTTCCACTTCCTTTCTCTCAGCTTAGGTGCTTATCTGACTGAAACAATTCAGTTTGCTAGCTTGGCCAAAAAAAACAAACAAAAAAAACCACACACACAAACACACAAAAAAAACCACAAAAACAAACAAAAAAAACCCCACCCAAACCAAAAACCAACCAAACAAAAACAAACAAACAAACAAAAAAAAAAAAACCAACAAAAAAAACCCAAACAAAACACCAACAACGCCTACCTAAAAGGAGCAGGCTTCTTCAGGTTTACCGAACTGAATTGGTTTACAGAGTCACCAACAAACCATTAATTCTTCTCAGTTGTCATATCCTGAGGAGAGAAAGAAAAAAAATAATTCATCCTCCATAAATGCTTAGTCTAAAAGAAGGTTGAGTGTCCCCTTCTTTGCCATCAGGAGACAATGTCGGGTTTGGTGATCTTTTTTTAAAGAATTGGTATTCAGATGTTTTTTACCCCTGAGCATATGAAGAGTTGTTCTCAGCAGCACTTGTCTATCTAACCTCTACACCAGGATGACAGCATGGCATTGGAATTTTAATCTCTGATTTTCCTTTCTAATGCCAGCTTTGATCTTCTGCCATTGAACTTCTACTGAAAACACTTCTGATGTAGCTTCTGCCCTCACTGTTGTTGAAGGGTAGAAAGTGGGAGGTTAAGAGCTATAGATTTCCTATGTTATGACTACAAATATGAGGGAGGAATTCTGAGGAAATACTTATACCTTTGTAGCTCTATAAATTACTTCTTTCGAGAGCTGCCAGTAAAAACTTATTACGTAATCTCAAAAGAATAAAAATTTACAATGTATAAAACAATAAGATAGCACTAAGATGGATGTTAGCCAGCTGAACTTAATCAAACATCAGTAAGACTGAAGTATAAATGCAGGAATAAATGATAATGGCCCAAGTTTCATAACTTATTAGCTTTGGAAGTTTTCTATAACATTTGTTTTACTTTAGACAGCAGAGCTAAAAGCCATTTTAGATCTTTTTAACATTTTCCAGAAGATAAATATCTTTATGAAACACTGCATCTCTATATTTCTATTCTCATTATTTACAAGTCTTATCCTTAAAATTCAACTTAATATAAGTGAAAAGTCATCATGATAGATTTCTCTCCTTAAAACAAAAAAATATATATAATATCAATGAGTTTTTGTATTATTTCTTTAAAAGACATTATTAGCAGGGAAATAATGAATGTACCAAAGAAGGCAAATATCAGGCAATGATACTGGAGATGTTGAAGAGGAAAGTAGTTAAGAAATAAGACTAATTTTATTTTTCTTATAAGGAACAGGATGAAGAAGGTATTTCACAAG
Source organism: Acridotheres tristis (assembly GCA_037013685.1). Taxonomy (NCBI): domain Eukaryota; kingdom Metazoa; phylum Chordata; class Aves; order Passeriformes; family Sturnidae; genus Acridotheres; species Acridotheres tristis. The sequence continues at coordinate 94,489,023 of CM072886.1, read as the reverse complement.
ACTGGTCTGATAAATATAAATTTCAGTATTGTCAGACACAGTATTAATAGAAATGTAAATAGAATTAAAAGCATTAATGTAAGTTGTCTTAGAAACAAGAAAAAAAACAACTATAAGGCTGGAGGAAATAGCAGCATGAGTTAATTAGTGAACTTTTAATTTTTCTTTGCTCTGTGAATCTGTACAATCTTTATCTTCACTTGTTTCAAATCTGGTCACAAGCTAAATGCATACTCATCAAACATTACAGGACCAAATATCAACAAACACATAAAATATTCTAAATTTTAATTTTAACATGATGGTTTCAATTTGACGTATCCTACCTTTGCCACTGCATCTTCAGAGCTTTGACTGGTTTACAGGTTTTTTTAATGTCTTTTTGCAATGGTGTGCCTATCACCTGCTATTTCCAGCTGTGAAGTAGGGGAATTTCAGAGATATACTAGTGGATGCTGCTGACCCAATGAATAGATGAAACATAAATGCACTTTATGTATCTTTTGGGCTTAATATTACTACTGTAGTTTATTTAGTACAACAAAGCCCTTTTATGTTGTAATTCTGCCTAAGTGTGTTTGAGTTGACTCAATTCCTGAAGGAGAAACAGTAGAACAAGATTCTGCAGTTCATCCAAAGATTATCCTATGTCATGACACATTGGTCTCTTAGTATGTTTTCTTCTCTTTCCAAATGATGTGTAAGCTCAAGTACTGAGATTCTGAATAGACGTGATGATTCATGAACTCATGTACTTTATGCAAGTTAAAGCACAGCCTCAGGTCAGTTATTCAGGCATACTTACCTGGATATTGTTCTGTACTTCCCGTCTGAAGCTATGTATGGTGTTACTGTATAATGCATGCCTAGAAATTTTATAACCCTGTAAAAACCTGGCTACTTTATTGCAATACAGAACTGATGAGTTGCTTACTTGATTCTCATGGATGTTGTGAAGCTTATTTCTATAATAGGGTAGGGTAGGGTAGGGTAGGGTAGGGTAGGGTAGGATAGGATAGGATAGGATAGGATAGGATAGGATAGGATAGGATAGGATAGGATAGGATAGGATAGGATAGGATAGGATAGGATAGGATAGGATAGGATGGGATATTTCTATTGGAAAGGATCTACAGTGGTTATATAGTCCAATTGGCTGATCACTGCAGGGCTGACCAAAAGTTAAAGCATCATTTTGAGAGCATGTCCAAATACCTGTTAAAGATTGACTATTGATTTCCTCTCTAGGAAGCCTATGTTTCCAATATTTGACCATCCTCCCAGAAAATAAATGCTCCCTAGTGTCCAGTCTAAGCCTTCCCTGATACAGCAGAACACTCCAGTGGTCAGTCTGTCTGTGCCTATCTATAAATTTTGCCAAGATTGACAACACAAGAATTTGGAATTTGTTTTGGTTTCTTTTTTTCCCTCGTAAGTCAGAATCTGTATATTTTTGGTTTTGTTTTGTAAACCCAATTCCCACAAGTAGCAGTAATTTTCCATAGCGTTCTTGGTTCATTAGGCATATAATGACATTTTTCTTAACTCTGATTTCTATGAGAATTTTTTTAGAATTTTTCCAGATTTCTGTTAGCCTTCAGGCTCAGGAAGCTGTGTGTACTTGGATGAAGTAATCTCTAAACTTACATTGCAAATCTATTTTCAACATTCACCGTTCCATAAGAAAGTGGGAAATTTGTGGATAGTTAGACTGCATGATAGTTAATAATTCTTTCAACTGGGCCTCTTTTATTTTCTGATTTTAAAGAACATATTATCTTGAATATAGACTTATTTCATTGGCATATTTGGGGGGATTAGTAGTCATATCCAGATACTGCAGCAGCACTCAAAAACTATGCAGAAGGTGTCATTCACTTTCTAAAAGAAAATACCTCATCCCACTATGAAATTCAAACTTCCACAGCCACTAGCCTCCCATGTATCCTTTCCTTATTGAGTCAAGACCTTTTTTACCCCACTTCTTCTGTGTACTGCAGGGTTTCATTGTGCCCCTATATCTCACCTTGCAGTCAGAAAGAGGTGTAAAGATGGGGTGTAAAGTCCAGATTCTCCAAGGAACTCCATAGGTGGTTGGCGTTCCTGGATCTTTGCTGTGTGCTTGAATGAAACCACAGAATAGGGAGAATCTTTACTATGGCAGTGAAAGGTTTGTGCAGCTGCTCCTACAAAGTGATGGGGGCGGGACAGAGCTGTTCCTCATGTCACAAACACTGCAGACAACATAAAGGTTTGTGGCGTGTGTAGGTAAGTGGCGTGGGCAGGTGTGACAGCAGAGCTGGGAAATCCTTACATAAGAGTGTGTCAAATATTTTGGTAGCTGGTGATGTAATTTAAAAGCCGTTTTGCCATTTGGAAACTAAACTTGCCCTGGAGTTTTGAATGTTTTCGAAGTGGTAGTAGTCATGAGGATTTTCATTCAGAGTATGGTGGGAAAAATTCAATTCTTCCTTTGTCTGACACAATTTTGAAATTTCTCTTATACATAGCAATAGGGCTGGATGATCTTGAATGCAAAAAAGGTATTCTAAATCTCTCCTATGGACTAAGCCCCAAGTACCTTAGCACATGAATGGAATCCTTGCTGAGAAATTACTCTCATTCTTTTCTCCTTAAAAAATTCTGGAATATTTTGTATACTGTTACCATGTTCTTTTAACTTTTTGTCTGTCATGCTACTTAAGACTCAGATTGAAATCTGCCTTCCTGCTAATATAAACTATGTGTTTTAAACATTTGTGTTAAAAGCTTTGCAAAGGTGTCTCACAAGTGAGATGATGCATTTTTTTATCTGCATAGAGCCTGCTCCATCCTGTGAATCCATTCTGAAGCTGCATGCATGAATCCTACGAACACTGTTTCTCCTGTTCTGTTCACCTCAGTTACATGTTTGCATGCAGCTGGGCTGCACTGTGAACGTTTCTATTTAAGTTTCTATTTAAGTCACTACAGTCTGGATAGCTTGTTTAAATGCAATAGGGCAAAGATGTTTTCATGGTATGATACCCAAAGATGCAAACCCTCCTGAGAACTTAGCATGTGAGCACTTTAAAAATCCCTGTAGCCACCTATCTACATTTCTGGGTTCTTTTTACAGAGCTATTTCTTAAAAGTCAGATATCATTTATTTCAACTTTATGAAGTTGCATTTGAATATAAGAGGATTTGAACGTTGGTGACATGAGCAAATTTGTAATCTTTTTTTTCACTTTTCTTGTGCTTTGCAAAATATTGCATGTTTACAGAGCTAACTAAGTAGTTTGAAAGGCACTGTCAGGCTGAAATTCATATTTGTTTCCGGAAATGCAGAAAATTAAGAGCCAAAGAACTTTTCCCTAAACCAAATTGATGATTTGTTTAGCAGTTTTATTTACTAAAAGCTCTGGGTGATATGAGCTATAAATTAGGAATGGCTGCTGTAATTATGTGATGGTTGTTGCACATCTGACTGAAGTCCAGCCCTCCCCTTAACTAACCTCAGAGAAACATTTAATATGGAAGTTTTCTTTTGTATTTTGTGCCTTTAAACAAGCTCGCTTGCGTAACAGTGCTGGTAGGTTCATGTCATTGAACTCTCTGAACACAGAAGCAGGTTATGTTGACTTCAGTTTTACTAAAAAAATAATCCTCAAACCACCTCACCAGGGGGTTTAATTTAGTATTAATCTCATATCTGCTATTTTCAGAAAACTGTTTCTTATAAAATGAAGCAATTGTAGAGCTGCTATTATTATTAGCAAAAATAATAGCTGATGAAGTTATCCAATGCTCTCACGAGACAGGTATTATTGTAATATTAATAGTAATGAGTAAAATGAGGCACAGAAAGATTAAGGCCAAACTCAGATATATATGAATTGGTCAAGGTCATAGAATAATCAGCTGTATGCTAGGCATAGCACAAAAACAAAACAATAACTGAATCATAGTCAGTTGCTTATTCACAGAAGAATTAACTTCTGAAAAAGGTATTTGTCACATGGTTTTCATCAATCTTTTGAATTATAGCATCATTTTGTGTCTCTTGTCAAGCAAGGCCTTCCTCTGTTGCAGTAACTCTGTTTAGGAGTTCTTTATCTCACTCCAGGGAATAGGTAAGGCTTTGTCTCTGATAAATAGAAAACTTCTTTATCAATGATTTACAGAGGGGCACAGTGCTTTTCAGAGAATAGGAGAATTACAAAAAGTAATAATCTGAGAAGGGATCAAAAATTCTCATAACAGTCCTAAAGTTACTTTTTAATTCTCTCCTGTGCTTTTTGTGCTTTGGCTCATCAGGTACTTGTTGGTAGGGCAAAAATTAGATGAAGTTAACCCTATGTCTTCATTTTGTGTTTTTTCCTCCACTTCTATTCCTTTTTATAAAGATGACAGGGATTTTAATGTGAAAATTATTTGTAATCTCTCTGGTTGTATTTATACTGAAGACAAGAGATACTGAGTATCTAAAAAAGCCATATCTGATATACAGAAACTTTTCCAAGTACATGGAGTCTTTTAATATGTATTTATCAGAGCCTATCCAGATAGAGGATCTTTTATTCTCTCAGCTGTAGGTCATTGTTCTTATGCTACTGATATCTTATATGATGCCAGCCATGCTAAGAGTTTTTATTTATCATCTGTGCAGGAATCCAGTTGAGGAGAATTGTTAGGCAGTAGTAGAGACTATAGACCCTGTACTGTTGATTTGATATTATTTCACTAACCACAGTAGCTGTGTTACACAAAAATGTGCAGCTACAGCAGTCAGGAAAATGTCAGTTTGACTCAGTGGCATGGCACATCTCATTAGCTCTCAAGTTATCAAACCCATTGAATATAGGATCAAAAATACTGGCATTGGAAGGGTGGTCAGCTCACCTGCTTGCCTGTTCAAAGCAGGTATAGCATCAAAACTAGATAAAGTTTTATCGAGGGTCTTATCCAGTCAAGTTTTGAATACCTCAGTAATGCAGATTATGGGTGCTCATTCCAGCACTTGGCTTTTCACACTGTGAAGGATTTTTTCCTTAAGCTTGTCTCAAAATTCCCTTGACTCAGCCTGTGACCTGTTGACTCCTGTCCTTTCACTGTGCATCTCTGGTAACAGCCTTCTTTGCAACATGTTTTTCAGAAGAGAGGGGAAAAAATGGGTTTAGATTTCTTTTAGCCTTCACTTTCTCAGGGTGCATAAACATTGAACATTTAATCCAGCGTCACTGATCATATTCTGCTTCTTAGAGGTTCTTTGCCAGGCTCTCTCCAATTTGATATTCCTCTGATGCCTGGGCCCAGACCTGAAGACGTTTTGAACATAGCTAAACTTCCAGATGTAATTTCTCAATTGCCAAACAGGGGGGGAATGTGACTTCATGGTTGTACTAGCCATGCTTTGCTAGTGTGTCCAGTGTGTCATTAGCCTCCACCACTGCATAGATAGACTGGTCATTCACATTATCACCACGACAGCTAGTTCCTTTTGGCTAAGTTTTATCTAGCCAGTCAGTCCCCAGACTGTACTTGTGTGCAGCTGCCCTGGCCCAGTTGCACCATTGGCATCTGTCATTGCTGAACTTCATGACAGTCCTGTCATCCTTTCCCTCTGCTTTACTGAAATCCCTCTGAATGGAAGCCCTCCTGGTGTTTGACTATTCCCCTGGTTTGCTGTTATCCCCAAGTTTGCTAAGAGTTAATTCTGTCCCACTGCCCACATTGGTGATGAAGATGTTAAATGTTCTGAAGTACTGTTCCATCTCAACTGCAGGAATAGATTTTTCGAAAATATTTCAGTTCTGCAGCATTCAGCAGCAAGGAATTAATGAAGATTTTCCATGCTATGGCAGAAGCATCCATTTCTCTGTTTCTTATAACTGTCTCAGGGTAAAAGCTTCTAGTCTCATAGCATATTCAGTCTGTCAGAATTCATTTCCATAAAGGCAGCTGCCAGGAAAGATTCATATGGATTCGTATGACTGGCTATTGAATGCACATCTTTACAGTCTTTGTGATTCAAAATTCATTGATAAATCAGCAAAGGTCCTTCTCTTCATTATTCTTAATCATTTCCTTGTAGAATATAGTGGTAAAAGTTGCAATTGCTACTACCTGAGAGATTTTGTAGAATCCTTTGTAAAATGATAGTGTTTCTGTGATGTATTCCCACATATTGTTTGGTGTTCACTTTTACATACATTTGAAGGAAAAAAAGCAATGGAGTTACAGATTTCCATGGCAACGGGTATAATTCTATTTCCTTTGTTTTGCAAAGCTGAAACAGGCAAAGGATTTTTGCATTAAATAGCAACTATGGGCTTGAAAAGGATTGAGTTATGTGGCATGTGGTCATGTGTGTACAACTTCTACTGTGACAAGCAACTTTTGCCAGCAGAAAAAAAAACGCCTTCTTATTGTCTGAAAATGAAATTAGATGAAGAAATTATCCTAATGGTAGGATTTGTTGGACTGATGCAAGTATGTGGAAAGATAAAGCAATCTATGAACACTTCTCTGTCTCCCAGCTTTCCGAGCTGAATTCCTGACTTGCAGCTACTTCTGCTATATTAGTAAATACACATCAGTAAGGAAGCAAAAATTTCAACCCCAAATATTTCCAAATATACATGATGTATATTTATTTAGAAGTGTATGCATTGCTTTTTAATGATTACTTACTTCAGTTTTAAAAGAAAAATGTCAAGAATGCTCTGGCTGTGTCCATCTATATACATGATCTCGGTGTGATCCCTGTGTGCAAAGACACACAGTGGAAAAGAATAGCCTTTCATTTTTATATACCAGCTTCTCAGTTGATTTTAAATCTGTAAAAACTCATTTAAGTCCATGCAGCTCAGCTACTGAGGTAAATATTCAATTATTAATGAATAAATTGCCTTAAATTAAATTAATGGGCTTATTTGTGTGTTCATATGTGCGGCCATATACCTACCTCACCTCCCCCCAAAAAAATACAGTATGTTTCAAAGTTAAAACTTAATAATTTGCATTAATGTGCATCTCAGATATATATAACTAGCCCCAGTATGTGTGACTCAGGATGCATTTTAAATGTCTAAAAGTAACTAGTTAAAAGGAAGGAACTATGTTCTTTTGGAAGATATCGAAGAGTCATCTGAGAAGATTTTACTACAAAATGGTAATTTTAATGTATTCTAGGTTTGCTATTTCTTGTTTTTAATTGAAATGTCTTTGTGTGACATATAAAACTAACTTCTGAAAATGTCAGAAAGTAGAGGTCAGCCAGACTATGTATGTTACTGAATACTGGAGTCACGCACTGATAAGCTTAATGAGGAATATTCATGAAAAGTTACTGATGATTACTGTTTCAGAAAGTATTCAGAAAATTGTCTTCCTGTCATTTTATTAAAGTTCATTGGTCAGCAATTTCTGTATACCAAAATGAAGACGCTAAAAGAAATGTGATTTCCACAAATATGTGTAATTGGAAACTACTGATCTGTTTGAGACAATAGAAGAAAAAAACTTCTTGAGAAATCTCATGAGGTCCAAGTCATTTACTTTATCAGAAATAATGAAAGTCAAATAACTGTGCAGTGAACAGTGAATATAGATTGTAACATTTTTTAGAAATCTAATTTTTCTGCCCCAAATTTATTCAAGTGGAGTTCTCCCATCTGGGATCAGTCTGTGTTCATCCATATTTCACCTTTCTTGCCACATGCTAGAGAGAGGTTTTCAAGTCTGTTCTCCACCGAGAGACATTTTTCATACCATGGCTTCTACCACACCAGTTCTAAAGCAAACTTTTCTGAGGTCAGAAAGACTGTCCTTGTGGTACTTCTCAAGTAAAACACTGAGACTTCGAGTGTCCCAAATATCTGTTTAAGATATGTCATAACTTTTGGCAAATAATTCCATGAAAAAAATCTCATACTTTGAAGACTTTGCCAGAGCATTTGAGGTTGAGGTCAGACTCTAGCAGCTTTGTAAGAGAGAGGAATACTCAGCAGAGCAAGGAGAGTGAAAAACAGACAGAGGAAGGAGGACAAGGCTTGTGTGTCAGCACTGATAGCAAGCCTCACTATTTTTAGCTCTTGCTTGACAAACCTCATGAAAGAGCCCCTTCTGGAACTCCATAGCTGTCAGGCTGAATTACCCAGAAAATATTTGCTCCAAATGGAGAACACAAGTCTTTGCTGATGGTCTCTTTCTTTGATCTCTCTAACTGATGCATTTCAGTTCATTCTCTTCCACCTCAACTTATTTATCCTTGCACTGTTCCGAAGACAGATCTGGGATTCTCCCTATTCAGTAAAATCTTCTCTGTAATTTTGGAAATGACAATCACAGACTGCTAGAGGATGGAAGTGAACTCTTGTCCAACCCCCCCTAACTCAAGCAATGCCATCAACACTGGTTGTCCAGGACCATGTCCAGATGTCTTTTGAATATCTACAATGTGAGAGACTTCACAACCTTCCTGGGCAATCTGTGCCAATGCTTATTCACCCTCACAGCAAAGGTGTTTCCCGATGTTCAGCGGGAACCTCCTGTGTTTCAGTTTGTGCACATTGTCTCTGGTCCTGTCACTGGGCACCACTGTAAAGAGCCTGGTTCTGTCTTCTTTGCATTCTCCCATCAGGTACTTACAAACATTGATAAAATGAAGTCTTCCCTTCTCCAGGCTGAGCAACCCCAGTTCTCTCAACCTGTCCTTATAGGAGAGGTGCTCCTTCCCACTGATCATCTTCATGGCTTCCTCTGGTCCTGCTCTAGCAGGTCCCTGTCTTTCTTGAGCTGGTCCCTTAGAATTGGATGTAGTGCTCCATGTGGGGTCTCACGAGACAGAACAGAGAGTGGGAGTCACTACTCTCAACCTGCTGCTTCAGGTATGGCTGGCATTCTGGGCTGCAAGCATATCTATCTGGTTCCTATTCCATGTCAACGGAAAGGACAATCAATATCTGCAAATAATTTCAGTGCAATATGGGATTCCCTATCAAGCATATATATATATATATATATATATATATATGCATGTATTTCTTGAAGAAATTAGCTTAGTTGTGTTTGTTTCCACCAAGACCTGCCATATAGTCAGGCTTGAAATAGTCTCAGCTCTTTCCCTGTTGGCTGTATCTCCCATGTTATTAGTGAATGGTTTTAAGCAATGAGAAATGGATAAAGTATTTCTTATGTATATTAAAATGGCTCAAACCTTTGAAAAATGTAAGAATCTGAGCTTCTATCCTCACACTAATTATTATAGTTTCCAGGAAACTTCTTTCACCAAAGGAACAAATGCCCATTTTTTGGATGGAATATGGGTCAAGACACGCACCTTCCTGACATTCAAAAAATATAATCCCAACGTGCTGTAAAATGTATCTAATTTTCTTCCAAAATTAATCCGTTCTGTCTGTCAGGATTGATCTATTATGAGCTTCTTTTAGATGAAAGAAAAAATAAAAGAAAAAACGCAACACACTTGCATCAAAAAAGGAGCAGTGTACCAGTTCTCCCTTTATAGTGTGGCCAAGAAGAATATAAAAAAACAATCAGCCCCTTTGAATCTCCCTTCAGAATACTTTTCTTCCACCATTGCTTTATTATTAATTCACAGTGTTATTCCACTACCAAAGAATAATTGTCATCCACCCTGGCACCACAAAGTAGTGTTACTATTTTGATTTTTTTTGTCTATAATTGATTATGTAACTCTCCAAAAGGTAAAAGCAAGGTTGGAATCACCACTGAAAACCTTAATGCTAGAAAGATATTATAAAGGCTGAAATCACTGAAATTACTTTTTCAGATAGCTTTTCAAGTTCTCAAGTTTTTTCAGAAGACTTACAAGGTCATATATTGGTGGGGGTTTTGCCAATATTATATATACCATCAGGAACAACAAGCTGGATAAAAATGTAAAAATAAATATAAAGCAGTGCATAGCAAATAAATAGTAAGCTGATATCTATAAATGTTTATATTAATAGTAGACATATTTAAGTAATGATCACAGTCCAAGTAGCATATATAAATGAACATAACTATGTTCTAAGCAAGCTAAGTGATTATTGCGTATAAATGGCTACAGAAAAATTAGAACCAAAGAGTATTAGTAATACATCACCAAAGGGAACAATTTTGTCACTGGAATTTCATACGACTATATCCTGCATCCAGTTTTATTAAGTATTTTCAAAGAAGGATCAAGACTCAGTCTAGTTATTATACTTCCAGATCCTACATTCATAACAGTGTGGAAGTGGATCAATGAAGAGACAGAATTCAAAATGACAAATTGGAAAGTTGTTTGGAACAGGAGCATTGATTTAAAAAGAAACATAGGCAAACCTGCACTGAAGAAGGAACAGTCTGCTTTACAGTGCTGGATGAGAACTAGTTTTTATAAAATAGATCTATATGTCATAGTATATAAGTTGAATACGGAACAACAGTTGCTGCTTTTGCAAAAAAGACAAACATGATACCCTTAGTTTGGTCATGATGAGAAAATGAGAAACTCATTTTTAAAAAACCCAAAAACGTTTCTTCTGCTTGTTCTCTAATTTGGGTGATATCTGAGCTGAGGCTACCTACTAGATTGTGTGATTCTTAAACTCTAGTAATTTTTTTACTGCAGATACCAGTGAGTCTGTGTCAGCAAATTCACACTTGTGAGGTGAAATATATTTCTTAAGCCCTCTTTCTTTTCAAGGCATAGCATACAAAGTAACCTTCTTTAGAGTTAGAAACAAAAAAATATCTAAATAATGGTATTCGATTCATATTTCTAGACTACAACTCTCGTGACCTAGTTCTCTTGCTATTTGTTTAAAGACACTAATGAGAATTTGAAATGAGACAGAGAGTTTTATCCATAATAAACTAACCTATTTGCAGAGCATATCTGTAAAAAGCAAACTTATTGTAGACTAAAGAAAAAAGGAATGAACTATAAATTGCTCATTTTGTCTCCTCAAGCCAAATGTATTTTTTGTCACCTTTAGTGTTTTGACTTTTTAATGAAAAAAAAAGAGAGAGAGAATAATATGTTAAAAAGATCAAAGCTCAGAACCCTAATACAGTTAAAAGGCTCCATTTTTGGAATTGCATTCATTAGTGATATCAGAGTAACAAATCTATTGAAGTCAATGGAGATGGCCTATGGGAATTAAAAGAAAATTTACTGTTTAAGCCTTTCATAGAAGAACACTAATGAAAAACATGGGAAACTTCTTACAGTGACAGTCTATTAATAGACTTCTCTTTTTTAAATTTCTATTTTAATCAAATAAACCTGTAAGAATAATAAAGTTGTCACTGGCAAAGCAAACACTTCATATGGCTCAATATTTTGGATATTTTGGCTTTGGATATTGGATGTGGATACAGGAAAGAAATGTAATATTCATCATCTGAAAGGTATTTTATCAGACAAATTTTGGACGAAATGGGTGAAGCCTGACTACTAGGTGTTTCATGTCAGATAACAAAAGTGCTTCACTGATGTTTGGATTTTTTATATTGCCACCACAAAATTGCCTGAGTTAATGTGGTTTTGATGAATTCATTCTACTTTTCACCAAAGTTCTAATTCCATTCTTACTTTCTACCTCATAAACTGGGAAAAAAGTCCAGATTATGTTTTTATTTCCAGAAGTCTCATCAGATTTGAGAAGTATTTGTAGCCAAGTCATTCTGGATGCATGTTTGACTTCGTATATTGCTTTTACTTTCATATATTAAGACTAGTACATAGATGCAACACAGCAAAACAACCCTCAGAGAAATCAGAGAATGCTTTGGGTTGGAAGGGACCATCTCTTCCAACCCCCCTGCAATGAGAAGGGACATCTTCAGCTACACCAGTTTGCTCAGACCCCAGTCCCATCTATCCTTGAATGTGTCCAGAGATGAGGCATCCACAATCTCTGTGGGCAGCCAATGCCAGTGTTTTACCACCCCCATCATGAAAAATTTCTTCCTCATGTCTAATTCGAATTTACCCTCTTTTAATTAAAAACTTTTACTTCTTGTCCTGTTACAACAGGCCCTGCTAAAAAGTCTGTCCCACCTTTCTTATAAACCCCTGTAAAGTACTGAAAGGTCACAATAAGGTCTCCCTGAAACTTTTTGCCTGAACTTCTCCAGTCTGAACCCCAGGTTTTCAGCTTGTCTTCACGGAAGAGGTGTTCCACCCCTCTGATCATTTTTGAGTCCTGCTTTTGGATCTGCTCCAGCAAATTCCTGTCCTTATACTAAGGACCCCAAAGCTGGACACTGTACTCCAGGTGGGATCTCACTAGAGCAAAGTAGAGGAGCAGAATCATCTCAGATTCATTCCCAGATTTTATTTCTTCTATGTGTCTTTGCTACCTTTGTCATTATGGGCCCTTTCTGTGTAGTTGATGGTAATGAATCTGAGCCTGTTTTGCCAGCTCCTGAGAAAAATACGTTGGTGTTGGAAACAACAGCTGAATATTGGTCTGTTATATAAGAAGAAATCCAGACTCAGCGATGTTGTTTTAATTTTCTGCATGATAAACAGGCTTAATGAGATAGTTGAAATAATTTTTAAATCTATTTTTAACTGTTACATTTCTGTTAAATTAAGATCAGTAATAAATCTGTGCAGGATGGTCTACCTGCTTTGAGAAAAGAAAAAAAATTAAAGGCTATTTACTTGATTTTCCAAAGTGAAAAGTTCTCTGTTTGCATTAGCTGCTTCAGAAAAGTGTAGAGGAGAAGCCAGTTGTTTTTTAATGAGGCAAAGTAAAAAGACAAAAGAAAAAGGTATGGAGGACAAAGTCTCTGAACTTATGAGTGTGATCTCTCTCATTGGTCTGGAACACCAGAGGTCTTGAACCTGAGTGTCTAATTTTTTAACAGTTAAACAGTTCTGTAAATCTTCCCTGATTTAAAAGGGAAATTTTTTGGTTTGTTTGTTTTGTTTTTCTATTTAAACTTTGTTAACTACCAGAATTTCATTTACAGTTGGGGAAAAGGGATTTTGAAGCAGTAGATCTCTGTACTTTAAATATTAGTTTAACCTGTAATTATTAATATAGCTAAGAGCTATCTAGTAGTATATGAACAATGGATTTTTTAATGTGTTTTCTTCACCTTGAAGTTTTTTTATCTGAAATACCCACAGTGTAACATATAGGATGTTCTCTAGAGAAACATGATGTTCTCTAGGGTTTCTGTCAATATATTATTCAATTTTCTTTGAACACAGGAATATTTTTACAAAGAGTAGTTTGTGGAAGTAGGCATTCTGTCAATTACATTTGATCAACAATGTGATTTTTATGTGGATAAAAAAAGATTAAAAGAAAAATTGTAGCTGATGGTAGTCTTCTATTCAGCAAGAATAATTTCATGGACAAATTAATGTCTTCATCCTTTATATGATATTCAAGGTAATAAGGTCTTCAAATCCATGGGTTTATGCTTCTATTTTAAAATTTCGAATGAAAAAACAAAATTGATATTTTATTTTAAAGTTGTTTTTTTTTCCTGAGGATTATATTATAATAAACTAGAAATTGCTTTTTTTTCTCTATGGAGTCCCCAGAGAAATTTGGTTCATCTGGTCCTACTGCAGTCAGCATATGGTGATAATTCTTACCCAAAAGGTGATATCAGAAGTTGTTCTTTAGTTAGAAAATCTGAGGAAACAAAGGACTGTGAATGCTTGCAGTGCAGTCTTCTGCACTAGAGCAGTTCTTACCTTATTTTATAATGAGAACATATTTTTGTTTTAATTCTCCGAATCTCTAATCTGTGCAAATTAAGTTCTTCTGCATCACTATTGGTCAGATCAGGCAGGAGCTAATCATCTCAGATCAGGAATAATGATACATTTAACCACTTCCATTCAGTTCATGGATTTAGGTTTGAGATAATAAACTGCAGTCAAATAGGCTCTATTTACTGGAATTAATTCTTTTAGAATGCATACTAAGAAAATGATTTGCCTTTAATTTACCTTTTGGGTGAATAAATTATGAATAAATCATCAGTAAATTGAAGTTAGATGATTTATGTAATTTTTTTCTTCAGCGAAGTTACCCTTGTTACCCTTGCTATACAAACATGGTAAAATAATATGCAGGGTTTGTTATTGTCTTGATCTCTACAATAAAGGAAATTCTGTGTATCAATAAACTTTAAACCCTCAAGTTTCCCTAAAATTGGAATTCTTGTGATAATGCTTTCAAACCTCTTTTTTAATGAACCAAATGCTTCTGCAAGCTCTTTACTTCATCTCAAATAACTTCTAGTGATGAGCTGCACCACTGACAAATGAAATGTAATACTTGTCTATAAATGAGCAGAAAAGACATTAGCTGAAGAGTTATTTTGATGACAGTTCTCAAGAAAACAACAACGGAAGTAATTACAACAGATTGATCTGAAGCAAAATATATTCCATACATCAGTTTGTGTTAATACTTAAAATTTAAATAATTTTAGATCTTTGGATGGATACTGTCTCTAAATTATTTATTGGGGGGGAGGGGGCGCTGAAGAGCTGAAGAGGTTTAAATTACAGAATGAGTTTTTACACTTAAAAAGGACTTTTTAAAATTAGGGATTATGATTCTGAATGAGGAATCTTTAGGAACTAATGACTAAACCTGCAGTAAATGATCCAGACCTGGAATACCTTCTGCTCTGTAGCTGGACACTTTGCAAATGAGTTTCTAGGGCCACCTTCTCAGAGTACCATTGTGGTGCCACCCTTGAAACTAAGAGATTTAACATTCTAAATCTTCAGACATAATTGATCCTTCAATATTGATCTTTTCACACATCCCCTGAAAAAATTATATTTACAGTGTTAAGGTGGTTTGTTAGATTCCAAAAATTATTGATCACATTTTATAATCTGTAAAACCAGCGACACAAAATATTTTCAGGTGCATTCTCTTTTCTTCTAGACACAGAAAGCATAACAGGAATATCAAAAGAGGTTGCCAGAATGCACAGTCCTTCATCTTTCTTTTTTCTCTGTAGTGTTGTCTTGTCTTTCACTCATATCAATTGTTTGTTGGAGACAGAGATCTCTTTAATAAAGCTGACATTCCTCCTGTCAGGTTTCTGTGCTGTAGCTCTTGTACATAGGGACTTACCATGCAATTTACAATTTCAATCACATAAAGTCCCCCAGACCAGGAAAATCTGCTCTTGAAGTTGGAGCCTGCTACTGGTGATGAGATACCTCCCCTTCAAAGGAGGATTAGGAGATTAATGACTCTCCATTGCTAATTCTCTGCTGGTTGTCTCAGATTCTCTCTTAGCGTCTTTCTGGGTTTTCAATCCAATATGCAGGCTAAATGGCCAAAAGGAAATGTGATTGCAGAGAGGTTTTATGATTCAGGCGTATGTTAATCCATCGTTATCATAAAGTTAAGGAAGAAAAGAACAAAACCGTGCCAGCAAGAAGAACAGCTGTAGATAAATAGGGACATATTCCGATGCCCTAATATTAACCTCTGCTAATGAACCTATAGACCTAGATACACTTTTGCAGCTTTTTCCTGAGCATTCACAGTGCTGATGCTTGTAACACGGTTAAAGCGATAATGCAAAACCTGTGATAACTCAGAAAATTATGTATTCATGACAACATAGGTTTGATTTACAGTTTTGAGATTATTTATCAGGTATGCTTATGTGTGACCTTCCATTTATGTTTGCTTTGGCTTTTAGCTCCAGACCAGTCTGTCTGAACCAATGACTTTATCCAAGTCGATCTCACTTCCTCGTAGTGCATATTGGCATCACATCACCCGGCAGAACAGCGTTGGAGAAATCTACAGTTTACAAGGCAAGTTGCTTATAATTCCATATCCATTAACTTCTTTCCATTTCACCAGAATTCATGCAAATTGCTCTTTATTTGCACTGGTTATTTTCTCTCCATTTCATTTTATCAATTGTCAGGAACCTCAGCAGGATTCCCAAATTTACATTAAACAGGTTTCTTTTAGTCATTTTGTAAACTAATGGTGAAAATTATTTCCAGAATCACCACATAAAGCTGAATAGACAATTTGGCTCAATGCAGCTTCTCAGTAGCTAATGAACGTCAGGTTGTTTTAGTATTTTCTACCAATAAGATGGGGCAAGTATTTGGGCAACCTCAGGGTGCCTAATTAAATCTACATAAAGTGACTATATGAGTTGCAAGATTAAAACAAAGTAATTCTAGGAAGAGCGCTATTCTTGGTAAATTTGCTTGGCAAATCATATATGTGAGCTGTTGACTCAACTGACTTACAGGCCTTCAACAAATCATCTTCTTCTGTCTGTGGTTTTCTTTCATATGTTTAGATTTGCTTAAGCCTTTGAGTGCTATAATTAGCATAATTTGATGATGATGATTCACTGCTCTTAAGATGAAATTGATTTGTATCTTTTAGGAAACTGAAAATATTGTTACATTTAGAACGCAGAACTTTTAAATACGGCCTTTTGTAAACATATCGCTTTGTATTGTTTCTAAAGGCCTTAAGGATTTTGTTTTGTTTCTCTCTTAATAATCTGTATGCATAAACAATTCACATTTAGATAGGAGGTTAGAAACAAGAGTACCGAATGGAAGGTACATTACATGTTTTCATGAAAAAAAGTGAAATGCAGTATATAGATGAAGGACATTACATGTTTTGTTTTGTAAATGATCACATAAATTAAAAACAGCAGGTGAACTCTGCATTTAGTGGGTGAGTCACTAAAGGGGATAGCATTTGTTTCCCATCTTCCTCCACAGAGCAAAGTTAATTTTTAATCATGGTTATTGTCTTGCATTTAAATATCAGTAATAGAAAAAAGAAAATAATCTTTCAGAAGTGTTTGTGAAAAAAAGTTATACTTGTACATCACCCTACAAATATTCATCATATCACTGATATTTTTTCATGGACACAATAAGAATGCAAAAAAGAAGTTTATTTGCAGAGATGCTAGATTTCCTCTTCTTGTGTTCTTGATGTGTCTTTTTTTCATCAGCAAGATAGTAAATCTTTTATATTCACTCTCTACAATATTTTCTTCCTTATAAATGTCCTTCAAAATAAAGGAAAGCACAACTTTATATATAAAGTAATAATTAAAATATCTATACCACCTAGCTGTGCAGGATTCAACATATTGGAAGTGTATTATTAAAAATGCAATAATTTTACTTTCTGGAAGTATGCAGATTTTATTCACATTTTCACTGAAACATGAGACTAATTAATATTTCAGAACTTCAGATTTTCATTTTTCCTACATATACTATGATGACTGAAGCTTGAGAAAGCGTAGTTGATTTCAGGAGAGATTAATTCAATCTTACCAGAAGTGCTAAGAAGTGCATCCAGAAGACTCTGGTTGCAAAACTTTTCCATGTGAAACTACCATTCATTATCTGTCATGAAAATCTCTTTGAACCTTCTGCTGCAATGCCTAATTAAAAGCAATGAATTTGTGTGGAAAGTGAAGCGAGTGCAAAGCACACCTTTTGCTCCTAATACCTTGTCATACCAATAGTCTGCACTGCAGGCTTGTCAAAGCACCAGCCCACAGACGCTTGGTAAATGTGGGTGGAAGGTGGGTAGCAAGGAAGCAGATTGCAAGCATCACTTCAAACCTCAGTAGAGCAGCAAGCTGAGAGGAGCTGGTGCAGAGGGAAGAATCACTTTCTGCTGCTGCCATGATCTCCTCTGAGCTTCAAAAGGTGTATTACACCTTCAGAGAGGAGATGTTTTCTTTAGAGAACAATGCATCAAACTTGGTTCTGCACTTTATGGGTATTTTTGACAAAGCTTTGAACATTCAAGAAACAAATTTGAAAATTCCCCACATACTTCTAAATATCTCACAAACTCTAAAGTGAAATAAACAGAGTGGTGTCTACCTATATCCAGGTGACAATCAACATCAGTAATGTAGTAGCCGAGCTCACTGCTATGTACAAGTGTTTCCACAGTGGCAATTATTTCAAACTTGCAGTCTGAAGTGACTAGAATTTAATTAATAACAGCTGGTGATGTATAAGGAGAAATGAATATGTGCTCACACTACCTTAGATAAATTGGCTCTTTGGGAGTTATTTAGCAGTCAAATTTAAGATAATTAGTAGTGTGTGTTGATCTGATAATGAATATGCTGTGGATTAAGAAGGTAGTAGGTTTTTTGATATTTGGTTTTTTAAAAAATACATTTCAGATGAAAAAAGTCACTTCAGTAAGTGAGCGTTGGGTCTATTATGCTCCATTAGTCCATGACAATACTTACATATAAAGACCTGCAGAGATTAATACACAGAATAATAGAGCTAAAGTAACATAGGTTGCACAAAATACCTGAAAATGAGATGAGTTAGTTTCTATTAATATTCCAAATATTGCCTTTACTTACAGTTTAGAAATTAAATAGTGTCCTTAAATTTTTTTAATCTAAGAGTAATTTAACTAACAGAGGGAAAAGAGCTCTACACCACTTTTGTGCATACATGAGTATGACATACATGAACTGTACATTTTCATAAATAATAGACATCTCTAAAAAAATTTGAGCCCAACAGAAGATAAACATTCGTTGATATGTTATGCTATCATACATCGAGATCTAAAAAATCATAAAAATGAGAAACCAAGAGTGACCTTATTAACTGAAATCATGGTTAAGAAGGAAAAAATGTAAGAGCCATATAAGCATGTAAAAAAAATAGCCTGTATGTTCCCTTGTAATTATACCTACCATAAAATTTAGCACCATTACACAAGACATTAAAAATGGATGAACAAAACACATGAGTTTTTATGCAACAAAATATATTAAGAAGAATTTGTCTTTTTCGTTTGGTTTTTGTTTTTCTTTTTATTTTGCATTTAGGGCTTTAAATTTGCTTAAAATGAAAAAAAAAAGGTTGCAGACTGAATTTTCAGCTATCTGAAGAACTCTAGTTCTTGACCTTTAGAGTTTGGATGATACGTTTGTTAAATACAGTCAGTTTGTGTATTATATAAATAAGGCCAAATAGAATTTTGGTATTGAAACATTAATTAGCTTTTAGTATTGCAGTTATTGAAATCCCTGAGGAAATTATGTTCACAAAATCTAATTACAGCCTGGCCTTTCTCCAAGAAATTCAAAATTAAGAAATGCTTTCAGTCACTCCTGTTATGTTTGATCTGGTTTGTCCTCATTTTTTGGACTTGGGTTTTGCTATCCATACTCAAAATAATGAACACCTACCCACAAAGGCGATGCTATTCATTCTGTGAGAGGACTCATGTGAAGGAGCATTTGTTTGTATAAGAATGACACCAATAACATTATATGTGTTTCTTCCAAAAAGAGAATACTAAAGGGTTGGGTTTTTTCCCACAGTATTGCTTATCACAATTTGCTTATAATGAATTTTATTTGCTCTATCACAAATTATTACCACAGTTTGTTGTAAAACCATATCAATGTAATTAAATTACATGGAAAAATACTAAGAAACCCACTAGGAGTCATATTTTTAAACTTAGTGAGGAATTTTGAGAAATTAAACTATCATCTTTGATGAAACAGGATGTCAACTTGTAAGCACATGCCAAAGCCATAACTAGACAGATATAAAAAATGGCCCTGATGAAGTCTGAAGGAATTTTTCTGTTGATCTACAATTACCTTTCATATGTCACAATAAAGATGCAAGAAATATAAGGCTGGTTTTGCAAACCAAAATGGAGGGAAGATATGGTTCCTCTGTGGGCTTGCTAAGCAAGCCTGCAATGCTTTGTCTTTTGGCCTTGTTAGATAACAACTCACTCTTCTTTTTTTTTTTTTTTTTTTTGTAATATGTTTTAAGCAGAATAGTAAGTAGTGGTAATCTGGTCAGCTAAAGGGTGTTGTGCATAAAAGGGAGACAAAGTCACATACAAAACATTTCACCCATCTACATAATTTTCCGGCCTTTTCAAAGTATAAACTCTGATATGTCACTAAAAATAATCAGAGAATATTCAAGTTGCTAAATATTCAGAGGGTTTGAATCATCCTGTTCAACCCTCCTTAAGATAATCCTGCAGAAATTTCTGATGTAGGCTTCTGCAGCTTTCTGCAAATTAAAGTATGTAAAATGAATGGGAAAGCATTCGTCATTTTGGCATTTCCATTGTTTGTTCATATGCCCAGCAATAGAGTCCGGAATCCATTTCCCCATCTAATCTTGGTGCCTGAACAATGTGAATAACACAAAATGTTAGAATATATCTGTTATATAAACCTGATCGCTCAGTAATTTTTCAGTAAGTGTCTACCAGCAGCTAAAGCTGAAATGCTTTATAGCCTTCCACATTCCCATTTCCTTTGCTGAATCTCATCAGGACCTTCACATTAGTAAATGAAGCCTATAAAATTTGAGATATGAATAGAGGACACCTGAAACAAGATACTTACCGAGTAGAAACTGTGTAAGAGCTACATTATTTAAAATGACTATAACGTGGCTTCTCAAGTCTTATGCAGTAGATTTGATCCTTTCCTTTTGAGCTTTGAATTTCTGTGATAAGTAGTGTATCACTGGACTGATTTTAAAATGGCATGTTGGAAGTGGGATGTGTCGTACTCAGAAACCAGTAAACGAACTTCATTTTGTTCAACAGTGATTGCTGCCTCTAGCCAAGAGCATTACTGACAACCTCTAAAGACTATCTTGACATATTCCCATTCATTCTGATAAATCATTGCTGAGTTAGGAGGTTGTCGCAGTTATAAGCCGTGAAAAATAGGGGAAGGTGGGAAGCCAAAAACGATTAATAAAGCATATTTCGTTGTCAATTTCAGACCTCATGATTTCATTTAAGCCAAATACTTTGATGTCCTTTCTCTCAGGAGATGGTTCTTCAGTGAGATCACTTGTCAATTGTGTTGTTCTGTGCCAGACCAGAGAGCACAGAAGTCACTGTACCCTCGACTTAAAACTAAAAGCCCAAATGGTGTCAGGAGAGCAATTAAATATTTGCTGGTTGCCTCCTCTCTCCTCCAAAACCCAACAAATGTTAAGTTCTTCAGTGCAAACTACACAGATCCTTAGCTATAAATCTCTTCTCTTAGCTTAATGACTTCATAAATACATTCTTGTGATGACAATAGCTTCAAACTCTATTGGCAAATTAGTGAGAAGCAAATCAAGTTTTGCCCCCAGCTTAACGTAAGTGACATCAGGAGTCTTTTTTCTAGCTTACCTAAGACTCACTACAGTTATGGTGCAACCATTTGATCTCTCTGCTGTATTGTAAGATTCAAGGACCTGCAGTGTGTCATGAGTGCTGCAGAGCAATGAAAGAATGTGTGTTCTGGGAGAATTGGCATAACCAGCTCCATGGATACTTCCAGCTGGGTTGTCTGAAGAAGAATGGTTTGCACCGTTATATCAAAGAGAAAATTGAAATACTTGTCAAAGATCAATTTTGTGAAAATTACTTTTTTCTATTAAATTGTTTCACCAATAAATCTGGACTGCTTTAGCTATGGCTATCTGATTTTGTGTTAAGTATGTTATCACAGTTAGAATCAAAAAGATTGTCGGTTCATTTTTGTAATTTCAGACAAATTGAAGTACTTTTATGCTGACAAATCACTCAAATTATTACTCAAAATCATGGATGATTAAACTCCCTTTAAGACAACTTGGGGTGAGGGGAAGCCTGCGTACACGTGGAAAAAATACCTTGACAAAAAGATGTGTTTTCTTTAGTATTTCTTTGCAGGAACAGTTTATACTTCTTCTTTCATGAAATATTTTTACATAAAGCAAAAAAATAAAAATTATTGAAATTGACACTTCAAAAGAACATATTCATTAAATGTTTCATAAACCAGAAACTATGTAAACTTGAAAATAGGCTGTGTAACAGGAAGAATGGGGGAATGTGAATAATACCAGCTTTGCCAGCTGCAACAAGGAAAGAATCCAGGCCCAAAGATGTCAAGTGCAATTGACTGTGTTCTACTTTCAGTGGAAAAAAAATCCTCCCTTCACATTCTAAACTTTAGGACATAGAATAGAATCATATAAATGTATAATTAAGGGCTGGTTTAAATTGACATAACGTTGACCTGACTCTTGTTTGGTTATTATGAAGTTTAAAATATATATTTTTATAGAAGGGACATCATAAGATCTCAAATACATTAACCTTAAGTTTCTATAAAATTTTCTTTTACATGTATCTTATTTTGCTAACAAACAAAAAAATTGTGTGACAATGTTTGTGGCACATGGCATATGGGCTGTTGCTAGTACAGACCTATTTATTTTCTTGGTAAGGCCAATTTAAGCACAATGAATGCCCTACTCAGTATGTTCAGTTTAATCAAGCCATAAGAATATGTTCTTTATAACTCCATAGTGCATTTGAGCTGTGCAGGACTGATTAAAAAATCATAGTATTATTCAGTAGAGACAAAAAAAATGTTCAAAAATCTTAGAATGTCTTTCATTCTCTATTTGTTATAAAAAGCCTTTTCATCTTAGTGAATTTTTATATCCTGCCAACTTTTCATTTGATCAAAATGATACATTGTAAGAAACTAAGATAAATTTCACAGAAGTAAGAACTATGAATAGCAAAGGAAATGTCCTCCCAATGCAGAGCTAGCAAGGTTCCACCAAAGTAAAAGTTTATATTTTCAAAAACTTAAGTCTACAGCTCCTTTCAGTTCTGTTTGAATACTAGAAGCAAGCTGGCTGTTTAGCTGCTGGATACTTGTTTATCCTTCAAAATTCTTTGAAGTTTCCTTTTGGGGAATGATTTTAATGAAAAGTTCATTTCCCTGAGTCTAAGAACAAATTAAATATTCTGTTATAAAGCTAAATGGAAGGAAAAAATACAATACTAGATTTGGAGAGAGATAAGAGTGAAAGAACTTGGTAGGAATCAGTTACATACGCTGGAATTTACATGATAAATATCAAAACAGAGTGAAGATAAAATTATAAGTTTCCTACTAGTCTCCTAAATGGCTCGATTATTTGCATTACTGTTGGTAGGTGGAGTGCACATGCAGAGGGACAGTGCCATGGTTGTTTTCTCTGACCTGTTGTAGTGCATGTGACATAACGTGGCCAGTGTGGCTGTGTCCCAGCAGTGTCCTATCTGCTCCCGTGTGAAGTAATGTCACCTCAGCCCAGCACAAGGAAGTGAAGGCAACCAGCAGCCTGTGGGGTGAGCTTGTTGCCCTGTTCCTGAGAGGCTGTTCTACCCTGGCTGTGTTGATTAAGAGACTAAGGATGCATCTTCTGTCACTTGTCCTCCTTGTACTTTCATCCTCACTCAGGATAGAAACCAAGGTCTTGTCCAACCCTGCGGATAAGCAGTCCTTGGTACTTGTACTGTAGGTACTAACTTTCTTTTTTTATCTGCAAACTCTGTTGGGTCTAATGCAGCCACTGCAGGATGTTTCCAAGCTACTTGATATGAGCTGAGTTGGTGTCACTTGCTTATAGTCACTAGTATCATGCACTCAGGGTAAAGCATCTTCTTTATCACTTGAAGATCTAGCTGAGAATTGTGCAAAATTATTTTAAATTGTGTTTTCAACCTGAAAAAGGCACATGGCTAGTTAGTTATAACTATACCGCGTTTTATCTGTCCTGAATTAAATGTAATTAAAATAGAATTTTTATCAGCCATTAGATTTCAGCTTCCAAGAAAAATGCTCTTCTCCTGGCTTGAAACGCTGCTTATTGTTATTGCATTTCACTAATGAAGCATTTAAGCTAACAGCCTTATTCTTTTCTCCACTGAAATTCTGCAAAATTGTCATTACTGGGTATGGATCTTCTCCATGGAAGTAAGTGAAAACCGCATTCAGCAAGTTTTCATTTTTACCTCATTTTGCCACTTTTCCCTACATCTGTATAAATAAATAACAAAATCTGTTCTTCCTAATACTGATATACACATGCCAGAGTAGCACCTGTGTCTCTTGCCTGCGTTTTTGCTAAAATAGGAGTGAGTTTTGGTTTTTCAGTAATATTTCTGTATGTTATGTTATGGTTTCTAATGGGAGGCTGTCAGATTTCCTAGTTTCTTGATTGTGGACAGATGGCATCAAACCGGGAATGCAGGTACCCAAATGCTCTTTCTATTTACTCCTTTAATATGTGGACATCTCAGGTTTTGAGAATATTCATAAGTAATGCTGTTGCTGAAAATTTGTTTCAGAGTCAGCTTACATGTCTTGAACCTTTTAATTTTAAAAATCCTTTTCTCATGGTAACAGTTATAATTGAAGCATCAATTGAAATGATTGGTTGGCCATTAATTTTTATCTGTTATTGTTATAGTGTTCCAGGACATCTCAGCAGGTTTGCAGGGCTTCTGTTTGTGAGATGAAAGTCCTATCATCACCCAACATTTCATGTCACAGGCATTTTATGATGGAAAAGATAATTTGTTCTGGGTTAGGAAATGGAAATGTGTTTCATTCAGTCTTGTCAACTGTCTGATTATTCCCCATTCATCAGAGCAGGTATTTAATTCTGAGACATAGCTCAGCAGTTTTTCATCCCTTTCATGCCTCTTAAAAAAACACTTGCCTCTGATCAAACATGTGTGTTTTGGTTTAAATGTCAGTCTGTTTCTGGAGAGTCTTGTTTTTCTTCTGTCACCATGTATCAACTAACACAACCCAATTTAACAAGTAAATAGGGGGAAGGGCTGGGAACAGGGTCACGGGCAGCAAATGCCAGACATTATCTGTACCAGTGTGTCATTCTTCACTTCTAATATGTACTGGTTTTCATGCACTAGTCATTTTTACTCTCTAGGATACTCAATGAGAATAATTCTTCTCAATGCCTGTGGCTGCAAAATTCCTGTAACTTCTAGGCCATAGATCTTCTCTTCATCTAGTGTGAGAATGAGGAAAAACGACTTTTCTTGAGCTTTTTTATCATTTTGTACATGATTTCCTGGCCAGCATTTCAAAGCAGAGAACTTCTCCATCTTATGCTCGTGGACTGGACCACCACCAACGTGTTTTAAGACTAAAGAAATGCAGAGAACAGCTCAAGATCCCTCTGAACACATTCTTATTACCTTAGTTGTACTTCAGTTGTACTTGTATAGAACTCTAGAAGTCAGTCATATATTTTTCAATGGCGTTTATCATGCAATAAAACACTAAAGAAGGGCACAATTTAAGCTTCTGTCTTCATAATGTGACTTGTTTTTTGCTTATGTTGCAGTAAATAGGAATCTTGACAGGGACATGAATGACATGCTAGTGCATAGCTACTATCAAATGGGAAAATATACAGAGAAATTGACCAGTATCATTGCCATGAATATAAGATGCTTACTCATTTTGTTTATTTAAATATTCAGAACCATGCAAGGTGTAAAAGAAAACCTTCCTAGACAAGAAAGAGAAGTCAATTTGTTGATAAGACATTGGTCCTCAGCTGTTGCAAGTCATCCTTGCTCATGAAAAAAACCCAGCCAAATTCTGCAAACCTTACAAGATGAAAACTTTCTTTATAACTCATGTCCACAAGCACTGTAGCATAAACAGAACCCCCAGTTCTGAGCATTTCTTCAGTGGCCCATGTAATTATGTAGAGCCTTTTTGATGGAAGTTATGGATCTCAATCCATGTTATGTGATTCAATATCTGCACATTTGCTTTGGCCTTAAAAATTATCTTTATGAAAGACATTTATTTTTCTTATTTTTTTACACCAGCAGTGTTAGACCAAAAAAATTTGACAGTATCATTGCAGCTGTGGAAATGGTTAAATGGTTTAATAAAGCCTTCTCAATACCATCACACAGCATGAAATTGTCCCAATATATAGCACTGCAGTGTAAGTTAATAACTAGAGAATGGGTCTATACCTTTAGACTGTCAGTAAAGCAATATTCAGCCTCAACAGTAGGGGAGTCATGATGCCCTTATCTCCCTGAAAACAGCCCCTGGTCAGTAGGAGCTCTAACTCCAAACTCTGTGAGTTGCTGCTTAAAGCTATTTTTCATCCTGAAGTGATAGATAGAATCAGGTTTGAGCCCTGTTTTTGCTGACCTCAGAAGAGTAAATTACCTTCCACTTTGAGGCAGCATGACTCACCGTCTGACTGTTTGCACAGCACTTGCAGTTTTCACCTACCTGGGAAGGAATCATTGAAATCTGGCAATTATTGTGACATCTCTCGTCTGACAACCCAGCACTGGTCTTCATCTAAGATGCTACTGTTTATGTACCTACTCTTAAAAATTTATTGTTTCTTTAAGTGGCCCCTAAAGCATCAACCCAGAGGTTTTTTTTCCAGAGATTTTTTCTGGGACAAAATTATTCAGAATTAATTCATAACATTTTGTCTGAAATAGAGATACTTATATACATTTTGCTGACATATATGTACTTAGAGGACTTTTTATTTATCCAGATAGTTACAGTTGGGAGTGGGGAGGGTTGTCTGGGTGTCTTACTAACAGAAACTGAATACAAAGGTCATGGATATAAGAGTACCAGTCATTATAGAAGTCCACAAACATCTTCTACAAAAATTTTATGCAAAAATGTTAACAGGATTTTTTAAACCTTGAAAATCTTTTAAAGCTATTTCATAGATCAAAATGAAATATATAATCATAGATAAGATTTGAGTTTCATATATTATTACACATTACTTTTGGATAAATTATTGTAGCAAAGATGTTATTTCAAAGTGAAATCTCTTCTAAATTGTATAGCTGAAATACCTCTAGATGTGCTAAACCTGCATGTGTTCATTATATGCCTTGTAAATTATATAGTCAGTTCTAAATATCTGCAGACCTAAATAACTCACATCCAGGAATTTTTCCTCACAAAAGTGTGTATTAAATAAAAAATATTATTCTGTCAAAATTGGACTTAAACAGAAAGCCACGCTACCTATTGAATTATCACATATGTTTATTTTTACAAAGTATATGACCACGTACAGCATCTCATAAATCTCCTTACACTGTCTGTGTGACACATTCATCTTTTTTGAGTTGCTCAATGAACATTATATTTCTGTTAAAATCTTTTCTCAATCCTTGTCTGCGTAACATTGTTTTCATTTCTCATAGATTGTACAAGATTATTATCCCTTATTATTCAGGTGTCTCTGGTACAAATAGTTGGTGATAATTAGGTCCGGTATTCCTGATCATGTGTCAGAACAAAACGAGTGCCAGATTCCAATCTGTTCTAGGTCAGTTTAGCTTTGCCAAAGAGACCTTCAAGTGTTTTTGCTGAAGAAATACGTATTTTTATGCCTACCCTACATAACGTATCAAAAGAGTTTATTTCACCACAGTTTTTATTCTGTACTTGTAAGATCTGATATCATAAATTCAGTGGTTCATATTTACCATTTTAATGTTCTAAAAGTGGTTTTCATTTGAAGCTTGTTCTTATCATTCTAGTTTCCTTTGCTTAGCAGATGTTTTGTTTTTTATCCCAAGCTGTGACTTCATGTTTTTTATGTTGGCATTATGGCTATGTGCAGAACAATATCACTAGTGTTTACTGTGCATTAAACTTAGTGCCTTCCGAAAGTGCCATAGACACATTTGCTGCCACATGATAACTGGAAGTGTCTTTCCTGAGGACAGGCACTTTGGGCACAAAGACATAAAGGAACTGGATGGTCACAATGGAAGAATTATGATTATCACACTCTTGCACCATTATACCAAAATGTAGATGCCTTTGACAAGTTTTCCAGAAGGTGATAAGCAATTCAGGTCTTTCATATTCACTATGACCATCAGTACACTGACAAGTGAAGTGAAGGGCGAGAAGAAAGTCTGCCTAGCAGTCCACATTCAGTGGTGTTAATGAGTGTTGTTAAGTTGAAAGCCTTCAAATTCTAAACTATGGAAGATGTTTGTGTCTGTGATTTTTCACTTACTCATTTGTAAAAGGAGAACAATCTCTGCATGGATTTTGATGTACAACTTAGACATATAATTTATTATAAGTAGCATCAGTCCTGATTAAAATGTTGCTTTGTTTCCTTATGATTATCTTGATGTATGGAATAGGACAACTGTGATTTGACAAAACACTAAGTCCAATCTGAAAGTGCCACTGCTTAAAAAGAAATGCCATGGCTCTGTGATTCAGAATGCTGAACTGGGACATAATGAAATAGTTCACATTTGTTCAAAATATTTTGGTAGGTAGCTTTGTGAAGGCAAACTTTATGACCAGTTAAATATCCTTTGGACATTATAGGAGGAAATCAGGCATTGTCTGGTCTCCAGTCGCTGGGATAATGCCAGGTTCAAGGCTAGCACCAACACCCTGCTGTGTGTTCTCACCTGCTCACTGTAAACAAAGCTCATATTCTGAGGCCTGATCTAGATTCAGTCTGTGTGATCAACTCAGGGGCACCACGACCCAAATCCCCATTTTGAATTTTTCTCCTTGCTGTGCCAGCTGTGGGGCTCAGGTCAGTGTTCAACAATAAGACCTCCAGCAGAGATGCAAGAGCCGACACACAAGTTTTGGAATAAAAATGTAATCGGATCCTGGCTCTGAACCAATCTAATGTTTAAATTGGCCTAAATCAGTCAGTCTACTTTCCAGATGCAGATTACTGCTTCTTCAATATTGCAGGGGGTATGTTTCCTTGGGGCTCTAGAAGCTTTAAATCCTTAAATGAAAGCAGCACTGATACTGATATGGTTATAGCAGTTCGTGCAAGCTGAAGGTGTGACTCCTGGGAAAGCAGATAAGTGCCCTGAATTCTTTAAATATTGCTACAAAACTCTCACTCCTTCTCGAGACCCTGTGTCTCAGCAAAGGCTTCATAAAACAATGTGAATAGTTCCAGATACCCATATATATGGGGGGTTTTTTACAGACCAAGTCCATGAAAATCTGAACATTTAAAAAATTTTGTAGGATTTTTTTTTTTTTTTTTTAATTAGGGGTTTCTGTGATAACCTTTCTCAGTTCTCAAAGCTTATGTTGTGAAGCAGGATCACTGAACTGGCACAGACATAAAACAGTTTCTCGTATTATGGAAGAGAGTGGTATATACGGTCCCATGGAAATTCTTTGGAATAGCTTTTTTATCTCTGAAATGAGTTTTTTTCCTCACTGAGAAACAGGATGATTTGGAAAAATATTATACATAACCACCACTGTATTTTTTTTTACATGACTGAGATAAAGGGTTTTATTCATTAAACATCACTCATGTTTGATTCTGAAATCAAGCAAATAATTATTATTTCATTTCTTATCATAATTCCTCAGAAAATGGTTAATATTAATTGTTTTGCTGTTTCATTTTTACTACTAACACTTCTTTCACTAATGTGAAATCTCAGTTTCATCATTTTACTTGAAAATCTGTTTCCTTTCAAGAAGTCAGAAATAGACAGAAAATAGCAGACACCTTAGGGTGGGAGAGTGGGAGAAAAAGGATGTTATCTGAGATTCTTATCAGGAAAGGTCACTTTTCAAAAAGTGAATAATCAGTATTGTAGTGTGTCCCTCCCACTAAAGCTGTGTGCCAAGATTTAAGCTGTTTAAAATAACTGCTGTATTTTCATAGCTGGAGATTTTCAGTTTGGTCTTCAGCTTGAGCATTTTAGGAGAAGGAGGAAATGATTAAACTCTTCCTTCTTCTGATTATCAATCACTTCAAAACAGTACAGTATCTACAGCTTATCTTATAGATGCTAACAATGAGCAACTTTATTTTTGATCACACTGTAGCAGGGCTCTATGGTGTCTTATTTATTTGACCCAGAGGAGGAAGTTTAATATAGACTCTTGTAATCCTATGGAGAATAAAGAGGGAAGAAGATGAGGTTCTATTTTATAGTGGCTTAAAAAAAAAAAAAAAAAAAAAAAAGGAAGCATCTTGTTCTCTGCCCTGGAATGTTAATAAAAGCACTGTAGTGACAATAACATAGCCTTTTCCAGGATGGAAGGAACAGAAACGTATGTTCTGCCTTCTGGCGAGAACAATGGTGAGGCATTTTATCTGTCAAATCTATCTGTGTGTGCAATGCTTCTAGAAGCATGTTTTCTGTGTACTGAAATATGGGAAATTTAATTTAACAGCTCTACAAACCAAAAATGACAAAAACAGAAAACATATTCCAGAGTATATGTGTAGATTTTAGTGAAAGGAAGAACATTTGAGATGTTCATTTTATATCCATTATCTAAATATTAACTAGTTTTTTAATGTGTGTATACAATATAGATGGTGCCCAAAGAAGAACTTGGCTTTTTTAAGACACTATTAAATGGATCAACTTTGACAGAAGGTTTTGCATGTTAAAAACTATTATGGGATGTATTTCAGTAAATTATAATTTTAAATAGAAATTTTCCAAATTGTTTGGGAGACCTTAGTTTCCTGCCTTGATATGAGATAGAGGCCACAGGTAATATCACATTTTCAAATATTTTGAGAAGTACAATCACTGAAATCCAATAATTTAACACACTATAAACATTTGAAAATTATATTACTTTTCCAAAATGTTTTATTTTAGAGAAAAAAAATCTAGGCAAAGATTTTTTATTAATATAATTTGATTCATTGACTCAAATTTCATTTATTAGTGTTAAAAATAAATTTAATTTAATAAATTATGAGAACATTTACTCGAAACTGCCCTTTAACTTGGAAAACTTTGTGTGATATGTATCTGCTCATAACCTTATTTTTCACAGTGCATGCATAAACTAACTCAGTTATGCATCTGTTTTTGACTAGACTTATATTATATTGCAACATTTTCTTGTTTGTTGAAATAAGAGATTACATGTATGAGTGGCCTCATAATTTTACTTTGATTTCATTCACATTTTTTATCTTGCATTTCTTCTAGCAACAACAATCAAAACCAATTTTGGCCCTCTGAACAGATGGATATACTTAATCTTTTGTTAGTATATTTTCTGTTGATAACCACTTTGTTATTTTCAGGATTGCATTTAACGTGCCAAGGAGATTAAGCACTATTATCAGACAAGAGCAACTAACTGTGTCTGTGAACAAATTACCTTATCTGTAATCATTCTTAAAGGATTAGATCACACGCATAGATTTTAGTGAACATCTGGATCATTAATCAGCTTTGGTTTAAATACTTTCATTATTTTATTTTCCACTTGAAATTTCCAAGCAAAAAGGAGAAAAAGTCATACTGACCTTCAGCATATGCCCTCACTATCAACTGAGACACATGGTCTACCAATTCCTGTTAATTCCTGGTAGTATAAATATATAAGTAATTTCCTGGTAGTACAAATATAATACATTATAGCATTATAATTATGTTCACTGTGTTAGCAAAGGCCGTCACTGTGTATAGGAAAATTCAGGCAAAGACACTGGCATAAAAGTAAAAAAGACACGTCTTGGAACTCTCACAGCACATTCAACCCTTTTAAAGAGGAAATAGAAAAGTACTCAGATAAAAGGATGAATGAATGTGGGAATAGTCAAGCTCATTTATGTGCAAATTTTATCTTAACATTTAGCCTTTTCTTCATGTTAAGCATACTTTTTCTGTTGTTCACATTAAATAGCCATGCAAGAAACAGTTAATTATTTTGCTTTATTCTCATTTCTGTCATTCTAAAAGTAAGATTCCAGTGAGATGATACAATATATTCCTAAATGTCATAAAGTCATAACCTTTCATCAACAACTCTGTTTTAGAGAAAACTATAGAGAGTACATATGAGTAGAACATTGGTTTTTATTGCCAAGTCTTATTATATTGCAGAATTGGCTGAAAGAAGTGGCACACAGATTTTACCTAAGGGACAGGGACATTCTCCACTCACCTTGAGACCAGTAGATATGAGTTATTTCTAGGAAAAGGAACATTTTAACTGAAATTACCTCAACACCTTCAGGAGGCATTCTAGTTTTACTGTCCCATGTACAGTAGGCAGCTATGGACTACAATTAAATGCTCTAAGAGCTGTATCTATTGTCATCATTGCTATTGAATTGCAAGGCAGTATGTGCCACTGCAAGAAAATGTTTCTTGCCCTCAGGAGACTTCAGATGTTCTGTGAGTGGAAAAGCCTAATATTAGGTCAAGACCTGAAATATGCTTACTTTGAGTGGAAATTCTGTGATTTTTGATGGGAATAAGAAGGAATAACCTCTATTAGAGACTGCAGAGAGAAGCATTTGGAAATGCAGAATCAGTATAACTTCTTAGTCTATGGTTTATCATATTACTTTTGCTAGCAATGGGGTAGACTATTCATTCTCATATTTAAGAAAGTAACATTTTTCTCAGAGATTTTATTTTCTTTCTCACCAGCTGAGCTGGTTTCAGTCCTCTACTAGAGCTTTTCATTAAAGATGAGTTGAATTAAATAAGTCTTAGCTGTTTCCTTTGCTCCCAGCTGCTTATGAGTAAGGCAGGGTCCTAAATAATGTCAAATATCTTAGCTACCAGAACAATGTATGAAACAGTTTCTAAAGCCTGACTTGGTAAAAACCAGTTGGCTTGTAGAGCAAATATCATTCTGTGGTCAGAAGGGACAACAGTTACAAGACTACTTAGGTGCATTCCTAGACACAGCTAAAGAAAAAGGTAAGTGACATAAATACTCTTCCAGACATGTCTTAGTGCCACTAGGCACTAGGTCTTTAAAAGAAAATAGGATTGGCTAAGCCAAGGGAGATATAGCAGATTTGTGTGTGTGTAAGTGTACAGAAATACATTTAGCAACCACAAATTAGCAGTAGAAATACTGCAGTGCAGAAACTTCTGCAACTTCTACTTTGATTCCATATTGATCATTATTAATCAGACTAATTCATGAACTTGATTGGATTGATCCATCTAGGGTGCTGAAGAAAATCTGTGCTGATGAATGCATACAAACCATTTTTCTGTCTGCCCCTTCCCAACGACAACAGGAAACTTCAAAGCAATGCCTTAGCACAAGGATAATGTATAAGAGGAGATAGGTTGTTCTTGCTAAAATGTTGTGACAGAAGAGCAGAGTTTTTAGTGCTACTGGTCTAACGAAATTCCATCCAGATCCCTTCAGCTAATTGAAACAAGAGTATCTGTTGAGATGGGCTGTGTCTCATATCTGTACATGTTTTTAGTGTTTGCAAGAACTTTCCAATGTGCATCTTTATACTTTTCTTCTTCTCTTTGTGATGGGCTAAAGTGCAGCACAAATTCCTTTTTCCTGAAAAGATTATTTACTGTGCATTTTTACATGAAAGTAAGCATTTCTTAGAGAAGGCTTATCATAGTTCTGCATGTAGTCCTGACAGTTGGTGAACTGTTATTTTCTTGGCAAAATTAAATCTACAGCACTGGGTTCCTTTTCCATAATTTTAGCATAACAGCAGGGTGGAAGCATTAATTTGCTAGTGAAACCTTCAGAAGTTTAAAAATTTCTTTCTTCTACAGTTTGTAAGTCTAAATCCAAATGTATGTTTTGGTTTAAATTCAGAAAAACAGACCATAAAAGTGCTAATTTTAATTTCTTAGCATAATATTCCTTCTTTTAGCTGCTGTGAAGTTCTCACATGAGTTGCAAAAGGGGGGCTTTGTTTTATTCCCACGCTGTTAGAAGACAGTGTCACTGTTGTAGCATTTTGTTTGTATGTGTAGCCATCCGGTGCTCCTGCTTCTAAGTTATTCTAGATAAACTATGTAGGGGGAAAAACATCTATGCTACCATTCATTACTTTCCATTTATGCAAGTCATTCTAATTGTTCTTCTTACTTGTTTAATGGTAGAGTAAAAACAAATATTGTTATGCTGTCAGTCTGTACTTTTATACAATATCTGATATCACATGGCCAAATTACTGCTCATTATTAATACTAGAAAACGGTGTATTTAAATGTCCCCCTTATTAAATACTCTTTAATACTTTTTAACATCTTTCTGGGAGTATGCATGATGGATGAATCTGCATATGCCTGGATGAGAGAGTGTGTCCAAAAACATAAACACATTTTAAATTGAATACTGTGCCATGTGACAAAAAAAAAGAACCATTTCTAGACCTTTTTTTTTTAATGGATTAACTAAACACAGCGTAGCTTCAGAGCCATAGAATTAAGATTTGCTGTTCAGTACAATACACAGTGGGAGGATCTGAAAGTATCCTTGACATAAGCAGAGGTTGGAGCGCAGAACTGCTGTCTTTAAAAACAGTCCTAGAGCAAGAAACCGTACTCCCATGCAATTTCAGCTCGTGTGATTTAGGTTTGGTAAATGTAATGCCTCCAAAAGTGGTGATTTGGAATGGGGGAACACAGAAATAAAGGATGCCCATGCCCTTTTTCTTTTTGACTAGGCAGTGACCAGCATCTTGGGAATTACCACATGAGTAATGGCAAATAGTCTTTCTGCATGGTTACAAATCTTCCAGCATCCTCACTATTTAACCTGTTAGGAAAATGGCAGCTTGAATTGTTGCACTGTCAGTGCACTGTCTCTTCCCTGAACCAGCAGAGCTGGCCAGGAAAGAGGAAAAGGTTCCCTGTTTTGTTACTTTTCTGTGTCGAGGGAATCTTCATTAAACTGGATCTCTGGGCAGCTGCCAGCTGCACCAATGTACTGCAAAGGCATAGATTTAGCACACAGATGTATCATTTTTTTCAGACTGTACTTTTTTCCCCGATGAAATTCCCAGAATTATCTCAAATATACCATTCTCCCTAGCCTATTCCTGATGGAAGGGTAGGTATTAAGTCCAGCTGATGCTGTTGTTAAAAACACAAACTTCTGCACCTACACTGGTAGTCTGAGCATGTAGTAGCTGAGTGAATAAAAGGTGTTCCTTTACATTCAGTGGGTTGTGTGAAATACAGGTGACTGCTCTCCTCAATTTCTGAAGTGAAGATTCCCAGAAAATGCATCAGTGTGAGATATATCTGCAATAGTTTTTGTATATGATGGAAGTTTGAGCAAATAAATGAACATTTTTAAAAGAGTTTGAAGATATAGTTCACTTTATTTTTAAAAGTCTTCCTGCACTTAAAGAGAGATGCCCTTCAATAGTAGATTTATTATCTTTAAGCTTTTCCCAGATCATAGGGAGAATACCGAGAAAAAAAATTAAATAATTTCTATATAATAACACAACTGTTTAATAATATGTATACCTCTCTTGGGAAGATATTATCTAATTCCTTGAATGCATATGACTTGTATGATATATCCAGAAAGGAATCCAAAGTCCGGAGGCTACCAAGACCTGCCTATCCAACTGATCAGTCAAAGCAAATCACTTTGTCAATAACTTATCCATTAAAGTCCATGTAGGTCGTCTGTACATTTATTTGGTATCAAAATAGAAACAAGTTGGGGTTTGGCCTTTTTTGTTTATTTGTTTTAGAATGGCTATAAATATCTTTGCTGAACCTCAAAATTGTGTTTACACTTTTCCTGCAAGCTAAGCTTCTAAAGAAGTATGTTTTCAAGTATTTCCAAAGTGAAAACATTCTTCACTTCTGAATGTGGTCAAGTACATTTAACAATGACCGAAAATGTCAGTACATCTTCCCTCTTTTGAGCTGTGATTCATCAGGTTTCACAGTCATATTAGGCAGAAATCTTTTGCAAGACTCAGGAAATTGACAAGAACAAATAAGCCAGATGTAATAGGAAAAAAATTATTTCTAGCTTTTTCAGAGAGAAGGATGACTCTTCACTCTTTGAAAAGCAAAGGATATATGGTTTTTTTGCATTTAACCTTTCCAGCTTGCTTTGTTTTCCCTAAGAGTTTGCTTTCCTTGTCTGTGTAAGCCACAGCACTAAGTATGTGGAATAAACAAGGGTGAAATCATGTGCTGGTCTAAATGTGTGATAAAATGTAAACTTTCATTATAATACAGAAAGTAAAAAACTTATTTCCCTACATTACATATTTCCAAAACCGTAGATTGGCTGTGATCACAGGAATCTCAGCAAGGAATGTTGGGCAGGAGAGGGGAGAGAGCCTTGTTTTGAGACTCAAATAACAGGTCACTTTCCTCTTTTTGCTTTTTTCTGTCAGTAGTGTTCTTGTATCCCTCCAGAACTTATCTTGTGGCTACATCATGTAGCTGTCTGTGCTTCAGCCCTTAGAAACTGTGTATCAGCCCCTGAGTGGATCAACGCAAAGAGAAGTCTTTGATTAATTCTCTGTCACCTTCCACTCTTTTCCAGGACTCAAACAGAACTAATAGGTTCCACAAAGTATCATTCAAAACCTAGGCTGAAAGGAGAAAGCAGAGCATGGCTTTAAAATGCACTTATGGCTTTTCTGCACATAAAGAAAATAACCATAAGATATAAAGAATAACAATAAGCAACTGAGCAGGTGCTGAGCCACACCTAGTGGAAGGAGTACTATGGCAGTTTCACATCCAACAAATTTTCTTGTGGCTGAATGCCAACCCTAATGTATAAGGTTAAAATATCTTTGCATGGTCAATATTTTAACTCTGTTTACAGAATTTCTGTAGTCTCTTACATTTGTATTTGGAAGTGAATTTTTTCAGAAGGAAAGAAGTAACTCATGATTCATGCATTAGATCTGTGGTTAGAGATGAAACTTCACAGGTAGATTTCATGAGCTTATGAGCTCATTTCTTCTCACTACTTATATGGATTGTGAGATTTTTTTTCCCTTGTTTTTTGTCAATGAGAACCAAGTTGCAAGCTACTTCCTCAATCTACAAGAACCACTTACTCTTTTTTCTTCCTTACTTTTTCTTCTGAACACAATATCAGGTATAGTTATTCTTACTGCAACAGGGTAGAATGCTTCAAACTGCAGGACTGTTATTCCTACAAAATTCCGGCAACCTCTCCAGTGTTGCAAAAGATTTTCACCTAATACAGTTCTGCAGCTGAACGAATCACAGCTCAAGGCCAGGTGGCATATGTCTTGTGACTATGCATTCTCATAAATACAGTACGGCAGAAGCCTAGATGGAAACACATCTTTTTGAAACCATCTGTTCTTACAGATATCTGCAACAATAAAGAAAATAAAGGCTTTAAATGCTGTTATGCTCTTTTAAACCTTAGAGGCATTTCCTATTGGTCTTTCTTTTTATTCTGAGATGCTCTCAATTTGTTTCACTTGGAAATAGCTTAGCTGCCATGTTTGTTGCAGTTCTGTTTATGAGCTTTGGAGAATCTGACTATAAATGGCTTATATATATATAAAAATATTTATAAAACAGAACATTTACCATGGTGGAAAGTGCTGGGTTGCCCTCTGGTGAATGTAGCTTCTCTTTGTACATTTTATAGTACCTTACAGGGTAAAGCCTTTCCCTTATTTCTTCTTTCTTTATTTGATGGAAGTTGCATGTGATCTGTTGAAAGACAATACTGTAGCTCCCACAAAGTTGATACTCCTTAACTGCTACTTATTTATTTAATTTCATCACATCACTCTTATGATGTCTTGATTGTAAAAATGCTCAGTTGGAACAATATTCCTAAATTTCTTACTTGGCTTGAATCTGTTGTCTTGTTGAAGATATAATCTTTCTCGTCTGTTGCAGCCAGTGAATACTCAAAAAAGGAATACTATGACAGTTTCACATCCAACAAATCTTCTTGTGACTGAAATCTAATGTATAAGGCTAAAATAACTTTTTGTGTTTCGTATTTTAACTGTTTTCAGAATTTCTGTTGTCCTTTACATTTCTCTTAGAGATTCTCCTAAAGACTAAGAGAGATGAAAATTCTCAGAAATTAAAGGTATAAAACAAACTGGTTTATATGAAACTGAAATGCAGTGATATAAGTTGTCCCATTCGCCAAGGACTAACAAAGAGCAAAATGACAATTTATAATCTAGAAGGTCAGTATTAATCCACTGGTTCATCTGAAATAGTTAAACTTATGGGCACGTATTTGGCAAGAAATTCTGCTTAGGCATCAAAATGGGCAGGAAGGAAAGGCACCACAGGCATCATCCCTAATTATCCAACTGGCAGGTTTTTTCTGCCTGTAACTACCTAACAGCATGAATTTGCAGGAAACACATTCAGTCTCTTTTCCATTGTGTCTCATTGTCAGCAGTGTGATAGAGAAGGGGAAGGTTGCTCTTGACCAGCCTGGAAAAGGTGTCAGCCTCTGAACCACAAAACATAATTGCCCTTTTTACTCAGGGCCGGAGGCACGGGCTGGAAGAGAGAACTTTCTGCCCGAGCGTCTTCTCCCGGCGAAGGGAGAAATGAAATGTCACACCAATTATCTGGGCAGTGGAGAGCGTAAGGAAAACTGGCTGCAGCTCTGTGAAGCTGCAGCCAGAGCCCCAATTAATGAATGAGGCCGAGGAGGTTTCTGTGCTGTTGGCTGCACACAGCAGACCCCGGCACACTCAGGGTCACAAGGGGTGGCTGCAGCACGACGAGGCTCTGAGCCTTCGGTGGGCATGGACCAAGGCACTCGGGACTCAATCAGCTTTTGCTTTCAAAGCACAAACTCATTTTGGGGGCATTCAGGACCAATCCCCCTGAAGGAGGTGGAATTGCGTGTCTGCAGCTGATATCTGAACAGAGATGGAGCTTGGAGTGATGCCTGGGTGCACAAAAAGCTGTGCTCTGCTTCAGCGTTGTTTTGGTGGAGAGAGGAAAAAAAGTAATTCAGCACATCGAGAATGTTTAAACAAGAAAGGGATTTTGACTATTTCTCAGCAAAACTCGGTCTGGCAAAAAGTACAAGTGAATGTGAAATGTAATAGACTATTGTTTTATCAGGAAATTAAATCTTTTTGGGGAAAAAAATCCAGTTTTTAGGTCAGACCAGGTCATTCTCATCCAGATGCTTTATATCCAAATTATACACTTTTCTGGTGCATGAAAAAAGAATGCATTGTGATACAGTCAATTAATATTCACAGTTTTCAGCAGGTGTGCTAACTTCTCATATGACAGTGGGACGTTCTGCTAAGTGCTATGACATGACAGCAGCTGTGATAAATGAAGCTGAGATATTAAAATCTTCTAAGCAGCAATGGTATTCCAGCTGATAAAGCACCAGTTCAAAAAATGGATTTATTTAGAGTTTCTA
This sequence comes from Acridotheres tristis, assembly GCA_037013685.1. Classification (NCBI taxonomy): domain Eukaryota; kingdom Metazoa; phylum Chordata; class Aves; order Passeriformes; family Sturnidae; genus Acridotheres; species Acridotheres tristis. Next base: position 94,449,948 of record CM072886.1, on the reverse strand, counting down.
AGACAAGTAAACAGCCAAAGGAATCCAGCAAGACACATTACAGGTGATAAAATGGTTAACGGTGTGTCACAGCTTACTATACTTCCATATATTTCTCTTCATTTCCCTCAATAATATTTAGTATATGCTCTATAAAGCATCCTTTTTTATCAAGTCCGCTTTTAAATGTATGGGCTCTTGAGGAACACATGGTAGAGAAAGAGGGATTTTTTAACTGAGACGGTCTAGGTGTATGAAATAAATCCAACAAAGAAATAAATTCTACCTTCTATGGTAAAAAATAATTAAATAGTAAACTTCAAAAACATTCAAAATCTACTACAATAATTTTAAGATTTGTGACATTAGATCTTACATTTTCTGCAAATCACACTCTAATGCTTAATGAAAAACATTTATGCATGATATTGCTGATGAACTTAAAGAACATGATATGGAATATGAAAACAAGGGTTGTACAAATCCTTAGAAAAGTTATATCTTATCTTCTCATCAAAGAGTTTTCCACCACCTATTGTTTGACAATATTTAAATTGTTAAATTAAAATAATATTTTGATTTAATGTTGCAATTAATATTTCTCAGAATTTTAAAAAGTCAACTGTATCCCCTTTTTAGCATGTATCAAATTAAAATTATTTGTAAAAAGACTCTCATCTGCAAATAATATTTGAGGGGGATTGATTCAGTTGTTTTGTTATTTGCTTGGGGTTTTTTCCTAAAAACAAAACCAACCTTCCTAACTTAATATATAATATTAAGTGTTGTATATAGTGACAAAAATAAATTAAATAGCAGACTTTAGAGAGACACAGGAAACAAAATTCGAATAAATACTTGGTATCAGCCATCAGGATTTGAAAAAATCATCACAAATTCTACTTATCTTTGGAAATGCACATTTACTATCATTTAATTTACAGACAAGTCCTACTGTAATGACTTTGCTTTCTAGTTGTTTCTAGTCAGGCAGGAGTTAGAGCCATTACAAGGTGATGCTAATGAGAGGAAAATAAAAGAGGCTCTCTTTGAAGAGGTGCTCCCTTTTGTCACTAAAAAGGACTGTACTCCATCCGTGTGATTTTACCTTTGAGCATCAAGGAGTAAAGCAGGTAGCCCAGTGATTGCTGCTACTACAGAATAATGAAAAGAGTGTTTTACCCTCTACATGACTTTCCAGGCAGAAAGATTAGAAAGCTGGAATCCTCCCAACCCTGTTCCTACTACATCACAGGTGGATTGAGCAAGGGACAGATCGTCTTAGTGATTTGATATTGATCATAATTTGAAGTTATTCTCACTGGTTTCATGGCTTCTAGTTGGTAATTTAAAGATATGTGCATATTAGGCTCTTGTTAGGCAAAAAATAGGGCATCAAAAGAACTGGAAAGCATTTTGTGTGAAATCGCAGAAGTGAGTACAGTAGATGTAAAGTCTTTGATCAAAAGGTGATACTTAGTAAATCAAAAACCACATTCTACTTTGAGGAAAGGAGGAAAAGCTTTCTGTCAAATGGTGCCACTGCTCTTAAACTTAGCAAAGAATGCTATTTGCCTGCTTTACTCAGTTCAAAGTTAAAATATTATGATAGTGCTTCCTTTTCCTCCAACCCACTTCTTGCAAAGGTGTTCTCATAAAACAGCATGTCCTGTAGAGGTTTTTCTTCTCTTTTCTTTTCTCTCTTTTTTCTCTTTTCTTTTCTTTTCTTTTCTTTTCTTTTCTTTTCTTTTCTTTCCTTTTCTTTTCTTTTTTCTTTTCTTTTTAAGGGAAGGAAATTCAAGATATACATCTTGATATATGTCTGCTGCTTTTTCAAGGCAATTAATTTTTAAAATGAAGACAACTAATAGCTGGTTGTTAGAAACAGCGACATTGCATTTTTCACTGCGTTCCTAGCTGCTAATCCTTGGGTTTTTTTGCTCTTAAAGTAACAATTTAGTAGGGATAGGATGGGTCTGTAATGGATCATGACAGTCCAGTTGCCTGAGTCATTGCTATTTTGTCATTCTACCAAAGACATAAAAATTGGATTTCCCCTTGCTCATTGCTTCTACTGAAATCCCTAGGTATTGTCTGAGAAACATTTATAGGCACAAAGCATATGGTTCACAGCCCTCAGCAGCAGGTCTGAATACCTTCTAAAATTTAGATAGCTCCCCAGTCACATTTTAAATTAGGTTCTAGATTATCCTCTAAGGTAAATGGACAGACAGATTTCACATCCCAGAAAATTTCGTTTTTTACTATCTAGCTGTTCTCAAAAGGCAAAAAAATGCTTGTTTCATTTTGTTTTTTCAAAGTGAATTTAGCCAGGTATTGTTGTACTGACTTGCAGACATTTTGAGGTAGTACCTCAATTTCTGAACTGCTTTAGAGGCTTCTGTAGCCATTGCTGTATTTCATTAAATATTCATTGCAAAGAGACATAAGTGGAAGTAACTAACTGGATCCCATTCTCCCACTTATGAAGGAAAATATAAAATCTTAAAAGAGTGCAACGATCATGTGAGATACAAAGCTCTCCAAGAATCATGGAATGCTCCCTCTTCTGTCCCTTAGTAATGCTCATATCTGCAGCTGCAACACTATATAAAGAAAATTATTTTAACTGCAAATTCTAGCAATGGGATGTAAATATGGTGATTTTGTGATGCAGAATCAGTGTCCTGAATAATCAGGATACTGCAGTCATCACTGGTGTGAACTATAACATAAAAGATTTTGGTTCTTTTTCTGGTTGTGGAATAAATACCCATCAATATTTTGTTAATAGCATACATGTTCTATAAGAGTTATGTCACGCCTCAGCCTGAGAAATACACATTACTACTTTATTTTGTTTTAAAAATTATGAATAAAAGTCCTTATAATTTCTAATTTTTAATTATTATTATTATTGCTCCAGGGAGGAGTAGGGTATAAAGACATAAATTGGAAAAACTAAAAGTAATTTGCTTAATGAAATTGGTTTTTTAGGGGATTTGGGTTTTTGTTTGTTTTTCTCAGTTGTTCCCCTTTAGGTTGTCCTCACTGTACTCTTAAAATAGAGAATACATATGTTTGATTTTAGTTTGGTTTTACTATTGCAACCTGAAGCCAGTACCTCATACAGCACGGTTTTGCAAGCTGCCATTTTGCCTTAGTGTAAAAGCATGATATCATGTATCACCAGATATGGTACCTGCAGAGTTGTCATTTCTGCTGAATTCATACTTTAACTTCCTTTTAAATCACAGCTGATTTTCAGGTCTCTAAATTCTCTTTTTTTTTTGTCCAGCCATAAAGTTACTTGTATATTTACTTGTATATATACTTGTATTATTTACTTCCCTCCTTCTAGAGCTGTACTAGTAAACCTAAAAATTTACATGCAAGGTAATAATTTTTGCAGTGTTCATGGAAAAGTAGTACCATAACTCAGGAATACTGTCACATATTGTATGCTTCCACATTATATGCTACTCTGATATAATAGGCACTGAAAGGAAAAATAATAGCACAAAAGGCAGCAAGTCGTGGTGGTAGAAGCTGGTTTGAATCTCTTTTGTGTCTGAGCTGCAGTTTCTGGATTTCACATGCCACTGTGTGACTGCCAATAGCTGCAAATGACTGGAGCACTGGATGGTCTAGTCAAATGTAAGAAATTCCAGAGATTTCATTCAGGAACTGTGAGGTTGGTCCTCTATATTCCTTTTTTTCCCTTCTACTGCTGATGGCTCCATGCTATCCATCTTGCTGTTAGCTAAACTTCTACCATCCACCAATATCTGTAGCAATCAACCCCTCTGGGAGATTAATTCCTCTTTGTTCACCTCAGCATCTCTTACCTGTGTGCTACAACTGCAGACATTCATAATGAATTTAAAATCTGTGTTACAGTTCTTTCCAGTTAAAGCCAATGGCAAAATAGCCATCAGTAAAGTGCCTTGCTTTAATGTAACACTTTTCTCTAAATGTCTCTATGAAGTGTAATTACTTTGTGTGTGTCGTGTTCTGATATGATTGCTGCTTATTGTCTTGTGCTGTGGGCACTTTTTTTTTTGTCATTTCATGGCTTGCTTTAGTAACACTTAACTAACAGGCAGTGAGATAGGGCAGGATGAATGTAATTTAGGAGGTGATAGTTCTCTGCCCCTTCCTGCTTCAGCAGATCAGTCAATTGGGTTTGTCAGGACTCTCTTCCCAGCAGCTGGAATTAAGGAAATCTTTTGAAGGGACTGCTGCTGTGCTGCTCAAACAGCTTCTGTGATTTGAGAGGCTACAAAAGGAATGCTAACAAAAAAGGATCCTCAGCTAAGGGACAGAAAAAAGCAAAACACGGGACAGAATATTTACAAGTTTAATAATGAATTTCCAAGGAAGGCACGTGGGTGGTAATTTCAGTGTGTTTTGCCATTACCGTTGGTTATCATGTCATGTTTATTTGCTTATTGTGGGGGGAGATGGGTGTGGAAGGAAGTGCCTTGGCTTAAACTGTTTCTTCTGTTGTCTGAAAAAGGAAAAGGGGCTCCTCCTATCTCCAGAAACAAGCAGATCGAGCTCTTTGATGCCCCTTACCAGATTTACCTACACTCATTTCCTCTGCTGTTACACAAGTCTGATAAAAATGGCACAGTTTGTTCACATTGAATCACAGTGATTCCCTTTCAGGGAAAAAAAGCAAAAGAACATCACTTGCATCCCTCAGTGAATTAGAGCCATTGTTTTTGATTTCCTGGTGGGTAATTGAAGGCTTTTACAGCTAGAAGAAATTATTTATAGAGTCATGAAAAATGGATTAACTTTCCTGAGTGCTTCATTGATGTTTTAGACATCTACTTTATTCCAATTAAACTTATATAATCTAAAAATCAATAAACTTCTTTATTTTAGAGAATAAATTATAGAGAAAAATAATTTGTTTAGTCTCTGTGAACTGTCTTATTGCCACATATTTTATATATGCAATCTCTGCAAGGAACAAAAGAACTCAGAGTGCTGTTAAACTCAGTACAGACAGAAACCTTTCCTCTATTCCATCCATTTCATTAGCTGTTCAACCGCTTCCAATGGCTACTACCAAACACCTCAAAATATACCTCAAATGCATGTCATAAAATCCATTTCTGTATTTTTTGTTTACTGTGTCTGCTGTCTCAAGTCTTATTAAGAACAGACTATAATTTCAAATTGCACTTTAAAAAAAAAAATCCTTTCTCCTTTAGAACTGGTGGAGAGGTATGCCTTTCTGCCTTCAAGGGTATCAGGAAACTTTTTAACATTTCCAGAGAGCTAATTATCAGCTAACACAATATTTCACTTTTACATGGTATCTACTTTTATTATCTAGTTGTAACATGTAATCACATTAAGGTCTTCTTAAGAATATTTCTAAGGACAATTTCACAGAAAGTTATTTCATAGAAAGCCTAAATCTGAATAACAAATGGTTTAAGAAATGCTTTTAATATATAGGTAAAAAAGTAGATTTTGAAAGGTAGAAGTTCTGAAAGCAGTGTTTCATCTCTGCATATATTAATGTGAGATCTCTGAATTTTTCTCATTGGTGGCAGGAAAAAAAAAAAGGAAAATCTTTAGTCGCTTTGAATAACTCATTTTACCAAACTGGGAAAGGTGTTTTTTATCTCCCACAAACCACCCTCCTCCTTCTTTTCCCAGAAAAACACACACAAGCAAGACTAATTTCCTGTGTTACAACATAAATACAAAGTTCCTTGAAGGAAAGACACTACCAGAGTCCAAGAGTTTTTCCTGTTCTTGGATGACATTGTCTAGAATTTGAACAGCACTTTGTCCTCAGATACTTGTAGGGAAGTGCAGTAATGGGATGACTCTGAGTTTTGTAACAGACATAGGAAAAAATGATCAAAAACAGATTATGAATTTTGCTGCTTTTGTGCAGCAGAAAGCTCTAGCATGGCTCAAACGGGACTGACTCTGCAGCACAACCATTTGCTGAGGTAATCTCAGGCACAGCTGATGCTAAAACGATGGTCCTGTTACACCTCAGAACCATTTCCAACAGCCAGGCATTCCTGCCTTTTTGAACAGCCCAGAAATGGAGCATATCTGACTCCACGGTGGAAATCGAACGTACATAAAATATGTTTTGTAATTTGATTTGCCTTTTTTGTGTGTTAGTTTTTGCTAAGGGTTAGTTTTGCTAACATTAATCTCCCTATTTCCCTGGCTCTTCAGGTATGCAAAGAAACTGGCTGGGAGTGCAAAAGGAAGGTCTCACATGTACTACCTGAATGTCTTAGACTTTATGTTTTATATGTGTTTAGTTCTCATGTTCTACTCACATAATAAAATTGTCTTTAGAATATAATTTTTTAGAATAGGTATCCATTTGAGCAGGCATAAATCCTCCTTTATCCCCATTTTTTCTTATGTTAAGCAATGTACGCTATACTGACTGCCAATGTTTTCTCTATTTTTTAATTTTTTTTCCAATCAAGGCTGTATTTTACTTACATAAAATGAGGTCAAAAACGTATTCCCTCCATCCTGTCAGGCCAAATTTGCTCTCTGACTTTGTTCTCAGACTTGATGTGCTGAGTTTCATTTTATGGCATTTTTTTTATGGGCTAGTGATAAATCTTTGTGAATGGAGTGTTTATAATGAAAATACTACCAGGCTAGGAAATATTGGCCACATTAAAGATCAGCAGAATTATAACAGCCACAAGATAAAACAGTACTGATCAGTCAGCCCCCAGTAGTACTTCCTTTTCAAAGGCAGTATACTATCTCCACACTCCACACTTTTAATGGATGTAAGTAATTTTTTCCTTCATTTCGCTTTAGATATTCCAATATTAAATTAGAAATTCACAGTTTCACTCCATCTCTGTAGAATCAGTTGAATTTCATCAGGCCTGTATAGTGTTTTCTGGAATAGTGTATCCGAGGGGAAATGTCAACATGATTTGAAATGCAATAAATATTTAACAGTGACATATTCCATATCATCAAAGTGATATGCAATGTATAAATTTGCATTTTTACATTTAATTTTTCAGTAAGTTGCTTTCTGTTACATCAGTGGTAGATTTAGGCGTTGATTTTTTAACAATCTAGCTGATAAAATCTCGCTTTTGACTGGGCATTTAGTTTGGCTGTAATAAAAACACAACATAAACATTTTGAGAAAGGGAAAAGTGAACACTGAGCTGACAAATCGGTAAACCAGGATGATAACACTACATACATAGCTTTAAATTATTTTGGTGCATGCACTTTGCAAGGATGTAAAAGAAAATTATTCTCCAAATCAATTTCTGCCCAGAGATCTACCATCAGTTGACTGTCATAATGGCTTCATGCTCTACCCAGGAGCCAAAAGCAGATAGCAAAGTGTGGAGCTCTACATACTTAGAGACAGCAGAAAAAATATTTAAGAAAATGTAACTCAATCCACACAATTTTATCTATCCTTCACATTTGCTTCCTTTTTCACTAGCTTTATATTCTTCCTGCTTTTCAGTTATCCCAGGAGCAGGTTAATTTTACTGAGTATTTTCTTTTGTTGGTTTTTTATGTCTCCGTGACACAAAATAAACACTAAAATAATTTTCTTGTTGGAGTTTACCCTAGCTGCTGTCTCTTTCTCACTTTAGCCTTTCCCATATGCACTTAGGGCCAGAGCATTCTTTTCTTCTTATTTCTTGCATTTTGCAATTGGATCTCATTCAAATGCTCCTTGAAGTGAAGGAAATTATCACTTGCAGAAATTTATCCTCTACTTTTTCTTTTCCTTAGTATTACCAGCATGGGATGTCTGCTTTGTGAAGTTTCTGTTTAAAAAGATCATTGAGTTTTGAGCTTGAATAGGAAAGTGAAACTGTATGTATTACGTATAAAAATGCTTAGTCTTTGTTTACTTTCGTGGTGAATGAAATAAATTTACTTGGCACAGGTACAAGTTCAGAAGCAGCTAGAATTCTCATTATAAACCCTGATTTTACAACTTCTGTGGAGATGTTTTATATTCGATTTTATATTCGTTTCTGGTTGATTGAGCCTGTGGTTTAAAGGATAAATTAGGCCAGGGATGCTAGCCACCTTGGACGAAGTACTCAACCTTTTCAGGTAGCTTTGCTAGGGCACTCATTCAGGATTTTATTTGCTGTTAATTAACTTGCTGGCATTTTGATACATTTTAGTATTAAACTGCCCACATTTCCTCTCAAAAGCTTTTCTTCAAGGTCATGATGCCCGTGTCTTTCAGTACAAAACAAAATCTTGACCACAGTCATTTCTCTGTACACACTAATTTTGGATCATCTGTGTAATCGTTCAGAGAAACCTGCAGCTCTCCTAACTTAGTGCAAGTCAGGAAGAGCAGCTCAATAATTTCTTTAACGGATTCGTTTTTAATAAAGGATTTTTTTCTCTCACAAGAAAAATGGCTGAAAAGAAAGTATTTCATTGTGTTACAGAATAGTTTGGGTTGCAAGATGAGGCTGCTCAATGCCAGGCTATCAGGGTTCCCTGAAAAATACTTTTAAATCAATAAGCTAAAAATTGAAAGTATCACTGCACAAAATTTCACTTCTATAGAATCCATGAAACCAAACTCAGAAATCCTTCTTTCTGAGAGTCTTCATCTGGAAAATTTTGTTTGTTTGGTAGCAAATTTGGACCTTGGCCTAATTTTGTGTCAAGTGGGAACATGATTGAACCTTCTTCAACTGTGTTGGCATAGTTAAAGAGCTGGACTCAGGACAGAGGGTGGGACGAGGCTGATTTAGTGCTACAACATTAGCACAAGCATAAAAAGCTGCAAAGACAAAATGAATTAATTTCTGCAAGGAGTGGCATGGTCTTTATACGCAAGACAACATAAGGAAGCTAAGCAGAAGATTATTATGCTTACCTGCACGTAGGTTCAGAGCACAAAACTACAAAAATTGCTGCTCCACTTCCTTTTACTTAATCTCCTTGAAGTTCAGGCACACAGGCCTACAGTTACAGATAATAAATAGAAGAGCATAAGTCAAAGAGATATAATTTGTAAAATAGATCAGTTTTCCAAATATGTGTCAGATTTTGGCTGCAGAAACATGAGCAAAAAGGGAAAGGAGTATTGGGTAATGTGAGATATGTAAATAACTTACTTTCCCTGCTCTGGGTAGAGATGTTAGGTGCTAGAGATTTATATAAGTCTCCTCTATTTATTAACACATATAAATGCATTATTAGGAAAAAAATCCTAATGGAAACCAGTTAAAAGTAGAGAGCAAGATAAACCTACTCATCCTTAAGAGAGATGTGTTTGATGTTCTAATATTTCTACCACAGGAGCTACATCAACTTGTGATAGTCTAAGTAGGTGATTCACAAGTTAAGTGCAGCAGGACAGCAAGTATTTAAAAACACTTCCCAGAAAAACACAGCAGCAATTAAGCTGACCTGGCCTTCAGTCAATACATTGGCTTTAATTACATGTTTCAAGATAGTGCTTTTAAATACCTGCTATTTTAGGTAGGGGTACAGATGAAATAATGCTTGTTTTTCCTGTGCATAATATTTACAAGCAATTCACATTGTAGATATTGAAACAATTTTTCTGTGTTTCAAAATATTGACATGTAGACGTTCTCTTCACAAAGCTCCAGTATTCGTATGCCAAAATTAGAATGTTGAAAATCAGCATATTGTAAATTTACTGGTCTTAAACTTGCAATCCTGCAGTCTATTCTGCATGCATATGTAAAGCTCCTTCTTTTCCAGAGGAGGACTTGATGATAATGCCAAAAACTTTTAAGTTAAATAATAGTCTTCCAATTCTGGAAAGTGATATGGCTCTGTTACAAACATGTATCTACTCAGATACTTAATAATCTCAGTGCTTTACAGGAAAGAAAGTTACTATTTTTATTTCAAATTCTGAGGAAAATGAAAATGTTTTCAATTAAGAATGGAAAAGAAATATTTTAAAGGGGGGGTAAGAGTTTGTAATTCACTCTCTTCAAATACTTCCTATGTATTTTATTCTCAATTTAAATTAGTTTTATTCAAAAGCATTTATAATAAACGAACTTAACCGTTTTCTTGAAAGTAGGTCTTAAAAATTAGATTTCTTGATATTCTTTCTCCTTCCAGAAAGATATATGTATCTGATGAAATTAAATCCAAAATTAGTTTAGAATATATGAAAGTTGGAGCCCAGCTGTGCTCCCTGGAGTTTTTATTCCAACTGCAGTTAAATTCAAAGGGAAATTTGTATTTCTTTATTTGGAACTGAAACAGGCCCACAGTTTCACTTTCAATAAGTATATAGAAATCAATATGCTGTAATGTAGTTTATGCTATTTTTCAGTTTCCATCTGCTGCCTTCCATTGCATCTTTTTGTGAGTGACAGCATAATAATTGCTGTACCAATTAATGCCCTTCCAATCCAACTGCATCATTACTGCAAAATAAATGTTTTGCTTTGTAGCAGTTTGTCCTGCTATGAAACTTTGCTTTAGTTATTCCAATCATCTAACAGCAGAAAAGGAAAAGCTGCTTTGTCATCAGTTGCTCAATAGAAGACACTGTATATTCAATACAGAGAGTTGGCAGAATTTTAACTAGTATAAATTTATAAATAGGATAGCAGCAATCATTTATTTTCTGCCTTAAATGAAAGTATCCTTTTTGATGCAATAATAGCCACTTAACTGATTTGAGACTGAAGTAGAGGGGTTTACTGGAGAAATGTTTTTTCTTTATCCAGAAAAAAATATGGACTCTCTTTCTTTGCAACAAAAGCTCTTAGAGGATAAAAGCTTCCATCTGAAATAAGCAGTCATAAAATTTAGTTCTTTTCTGTAAGAGTTTAATTTTCCCTGGTGGGATTTCAATGCATAGCTACAGTGGCTTTCCCACTCTGTCCTGTGTCTTAGCAAAAATGCTGCAAAGACTATCAGAGGTTGAAGCACTTTGAGACAAATTTCCCCATTCAAATGAGATCTTCAGTGCAATCTCAGGGCCTCCTCTGGTATAAATAGGAGCTTTCACTGCTGTTGGGAAAGGCCTTAGAGAATGCAAATCTAGATTAAACACTGGTACTAGTTTGGGGAACTTTTCTGGCTCAAGAGTTGCATTTATGTTGTCCAGTGAGAATTGTGTGAGGAAACAACATAGAGCTAACTCCTTCTTACTATTGTTCCATTTCTGAAACATCTGTTAGCTAATTGGGTTTTTTCCACCTTCTTGCACTATCCTTTTGTGCAATGATAAAATATCATCATCTCTGTTTCCCTGCTTCCCAGACTGTTCTGTTTATTGTGAACAACAGAATTTTCCAATTAATATTTCTAAAAAGAAACTACCGCTTTACAATGGAACAATTGATTCACTTTATTTATTCTTAGCTTGTACTGATTGGTTCATAGAAATTTTCTTTGAGCAGACATGTTTTTCGGCAGCATTTATAGAAGCATTTATAGCAATCACAGAACTCTTGCAATCATAAAGTCTCAGAGACTCCCAAATAAAAATCACAAAACTGATAAAGATATCCAATTGGCTTTAATTTAATAACTTCAATTTTGTGCTCATAATCTTGGAAATGGAAATACCAAATTTTATTTTCAAAAATAAATTTATTATTCTTACCAAGAAAAATACAAATGCATTAGAAGTACATCCTTCTGTTTGTCAAGTCATCTGTTCAGATGAAATCCCAGATGAAAGCTTGCTGTGCAGCTGCAAATGTCTTTATTTTTACCTAATGGCTATCTCATATAAGGTAATTAAAGGCCTGCAACAGAAGCTGAAACACAGGAGTCTCTGTTTCTATTAATTTTTAATCACTGTACTGCAGAAACATAAACTTATATTAGATCTTTATGGGAAAAGCTTAGTCACGGGGTTTGAAAAGTGCCCCTGCATCAGAGCTGTGAGCAGCCTGGTGGCGATGGCATCCTCCCGCATTTGGTGGCACGTCTCTCGCAGGTCATCACTCACCAAACAAACCATCTGGCAGGGAAACCAGCCTGAGAAAAAACCTGCCATCTCTTCCCCTTGGCTGCTTGTTCCTGCTCCTCAGCTTTGCCAGTACAGAGATTTGTAGGGCTCTTGCAAACCAGATGACCAAAGTGCTTCAGTCTACAAAGCAGCTTTTCAGTCTCGATGGCTCAGCTGAGGGACAGTGAACGGCGGTGTCAGTACAGAGCAGAAAGGGAACATTTTCAGCTGATTTTCCACAGAAAGTGTAATGTTGAACCCTACCCACAGGCAGAGGGGAATTTTAACACAGGACTCGTACATCAGAGATGAGTGATTTAACCAAAGAACATCAGATGAGAATCCCTTGAATTCTTGTATTGGAAAAGAGTGACCTTTATTTCATTTAGAAAAGAAAAAGAGTTGGCACCTGCCTTCTGGTAAGAATTTGAATTCTGAGTCTAAAACAGAAACATCTCTCAATAAGCAGCAGTAAGGGAGCTTTTAAGCCTTATCCCTGGATCTCTTCTCCTCTTTTTTTTTTCTTTTCATTTAGCTTAGTACTGCAAGTTTTCTCTCAGAAGTTGTGATCGATCTACTTTTATCTACATCAGTCATTGCTGTTACTAGGAAACCATTGGGTTTTTCCTCTAAAGAATTGTTATAAATAAGCACCATGCCATGAAATAAGATTCTTGTGTATACTGCCTCTGCTTCCAACATAATTAAGATCAGGAAAAATCTAATTTAATGTAATTTGCTGGGTTACATTAAATTTTCTTGATGGATCATTCATACCTAATTGCTTTGGACTGCAGCTTCATTGCATGCTATAATCCTGAGAGTAAATTTGAATAAAGGATGAATCAGGCTGAATGATACTTATGTTTCAAAGGTCCTGTCCTGAAATAGGAAAAAAAAGCAACTTTTCCTCTGTAAGCCATGGGGGAAAAAACCTCCCTCAGCTCTATTGGTATCTTCAGGTCATGAAATCTGTGTGAATTAAATTCATCTTATGCTGACTTCAGAAGAATTGTAGGGAAGAGTTAGTTTTGTGTTCTTAAAGGCAGCTGTGGTACCAGAGCTGCAAAATCCACAAACAAACAGTATTCTTCTTCTTCTTCTTCTTCTTCTCCTCTCTTAACCTTTTAAGGCCCAAATATGACTGAAGCAGGAAATTTAGAAAGTTATTTTTTTCTGCAAAAACTTTACCTGTATCTTTAGTTTCAAAATCCTTGCTGCTGACACTGCAGTACCTAGGGCACAATAAGGCTGATCAGCTGTATGAATCTTAAAATAATATTTAGGAATGAAGATAAAAGGATCTATTATAATATAGAATTTCCAGTATGTGATATGCTGAATTTTAACAAAAACTGAAAAATGTCCTAAATTTTGGAAATTTACTATTTAGAAGTCTTAAGTCAACTTGGAATCTTTGGACTATTTTATTATTTTTCCACCATCATTTTTCATATGCTTGTCGAAGTATATTAACATAGTTAATTACTTTTTTAAAAATATAAGTTGAAAGTAAATATATTGCCTAGATCCATTCTTTCAAAATTCACCAATTTTCTTTTACCTATAGCTTTCTCATTTTATTTGAACCAATGTCCTCTATTCTTTTTGTTATTATATTCATAGATTGAAGTCATACTCTTCAGCTTCAGCTTCAACCAGACATCTTAGACCTCTTGGTTCTGTTAAAGTATGCCTTAATCTTTTCCATCTGTCTGTCTCTCTCTCTCTTCTCTTTCACTACATGTCCTAACAGCTAGGAGAGAAGAACTCTCCGCCTTAGCCCCTTTGGTTACAGAATAGCAAAAACTACCCCTTGTGACATTAGCATCCACAATTTTTTTTTAAAGAACAGCAAGGGATATGCAGGCTTTTGGGGCATATATAGAGGAAATGAATGACCTGAATTTAATTTCCTTTTTAACCTTCATAGGTTCAAATTCATCTTCCACATTCTAAGACACTGCTTGAATTCCTTATCTAGAAATTAGTGTATTAGGGGCATTCTTCATCACTGTATTAAAGCTACACTATTCTACAAAAGTGGATTTAAAATTAATTATACAAGATACAGTACATGACACAAGTAGGCGTGAGTTTAGGGAACTCTGTGGTTGGTAAGTCTCTTTACTCCTGCTCGCTGTCACAGGGATTGTTTTATACTCTTTGGATAAAATACATGAAGAGAATGAAGGAAAGTTATATCTTGACATACTTTATTTATCTTTATAAGTAAGAAAGAGACAAATTTTGCATAGGAAATCATGTGCTTGGTTTAGCAGTTCCTTATGGCATTTAAAAGACATATGATTCTAGCTTCTGGGTAAAAGGAAAGCAAGATCTTACATCCTGAGAAGGAAATGCAGCAGATTTGGAGCACAGAACTAAAATCTAGGATCATTCATCTTCTCATGTTTAGGTTTGCATTAGATTAAGAAATAAAGTGACAGTAATTGTGATGTAATCCCAAATAAAAGTAAAAAATGAATAAAGGCCTTATTTAATAGCATGGTTAAAAGTTGGTCAAAGCAATAAAACCTTTAAGATTATTCACAAACATTATCAACTAATGTGTAGCTCAGAACTCACAGTCACCATAAATTTTAATTCAGTTTGATGCAAAAGCTTCTTGAAGCAGAAAAAATTTAAACCTTTAATCTCAGTCAAGTTTTGGTAGCCAATGTCAATTTAACCCAATGAATGAATAGTAAAAATACACATTAAAAATTCATCCTGCTTGCTTGTGCTGTGAAAGGGATTTTATGATCATTAACATGCCACTGGGAATTCAGATTCTGGTTTTATTGTCTTCAGTGCCACTAGGATGTATCTTTTATTCTATTTTTCATTGAGTTGGGGTTTTTTTCTGTCTTGGTCCCAGCATTGCTCCGATAGTCTCATGTTCAGGGGTAATCATGGGGGTTTTTTTAATGAGGAAGTCAGTAACACATTATGATCAAACTTTTCCAAATGCAAGTTAGGAAAAGTTTTCATAAATCCGGTGATCATCCTTGGTTCCAGCACTACTGGCCAGCTGGTAAGTGTTTTGAAACATGTCAGCATGAGTTGAATTCTTTAGTATTTGAGTCTATACTATTTCAGATATTCTTTAATATCTCTGTGGTTCACATAAAAATATAATTTTGCAATCCTACAGATAATAAGTGTGTTAAGAAATTTTAAAAGCATTATTTAAAACTATTTTGAATCCAAGCTTCAATATACATTTCCAAAAAAACAAAAAATAAAGATACATTGCATGAAGATGTGAACTTTGAGAGTTTATTTTTTGTTATTAATTAAATCTCAATTTCAAAAGGAAATATGGGATAGGAAAACTGTCAGGGTCATCAGGGTTACCTGAGTTTCATCACTGGCTTTTCACATGTGGTTTCCCATCTTGCTGATTAACACAATGGTTGTATGAGATTCACAAGCCCATCTGAAAAAGCATCTGGCACATCCTCTTCCCAACTAGTATTCTGCCATGTGCACCATATCCCACCTCCAGTTCATTTTGGAATTACAGTGGTGCTGTGCTTACCTGACAAACTGGCATCATGTTAAAAGACAATAGGTAAATGAAGTGGCATTTGTGGGACTAATCCCTTTGAAATCCCTGGCATTATTTTCATGGTAAGTAGTTTTGTTAAAAAAGATGTGCACTAGTTATTAGTCAGTCCTAACTGACATAACTAAGACTTATTAAGTAGAAAATACACAAATGTGACTCTGAAATTTTGAAAAATAATTTCGACCCTAAATTATGCCTGAGTTGGGTCTGGGATCCTTTGCCTTGGCTGGAAATCTGTCAGCCACAGGGAATACCCTCTTCTGCAGCCCCAGAAGGGCCCAATGCAGCAAGTCTGCTCTCCAGGCACCGTGGGACAGTATGAAATCAATCCACTGGAGCCTGTCCATGGCGAAAGGCTTCGGAGCCCAGTTAGATCTTTTGTGTTCATGTGTCCCCTCTGCAGGTCACAGCCTTGGCTCAGCAAAGGTGTCCCGGGCGCAGACATTTCCCAGCTACCCGTCGGAGCAGGGCGAGGAGCACCAGCAGCCGCTGTCGCTGGCCAGCAGCTACACCTTCAGCTACGGCTCAGGGCTGGTGCAATGACAGCTGGGGACTGCTGGCAAAGATGGACACTTGAGCCTGGAGCCTCCTGCCAGGGCCAGGGAGCTGCTGGCCCCCTCTGCACCCACCATTTGCCGTGAAAACTGATGGCTACCAGCTCCAGCCGGGGCACCGCCAATGCGGAAACCTGGAGAGGCGGCTTCCCCGGAGCAGAGGCTAAGTCTTTATTTATTTATTTTGCCATTCCTTTTGTCAGTATGTTCAGAAAGGAGAGGGGGTTGGGGGGTTGGGGGGAGGGAGGAAGGGGGCCACATCTGTGTTGTAAGAAAGTGGTGGAAACAAATGGTCTGTGTTGGTTGGTGTGAAGGTTCCTGCATGACCGGAGAAGGTCCCATCTGGGCTCCATTGCAGTGGCACATTTGACACTGGCGCCTTCCTGCCCATCCCCAGCAGCAGGCCAGCCCGTCTTCACCCACAACCTCTGTAGGTCCTTGCCACAGCCTACAATTCCCACTGGAGTCACTGAAATGTCGCCAACACAAGATGCAGCATCAGTGCTGCAGGATCACCTTCAGATCCGAGTGGGTTCACTCACTGCCCTTGAGGGTGGTTGGGTTTTTTGAGCCAGACACCAACAAATACTGGAGTAGCAGGCTGATATGTTTTGTTGGGAATAGGGTTCGTTGCATTAAGGTAAGGTTATTGTCTGGTCCAGCTCTAATCTTAAATTTCTGGGGCACAAATTCATCCCTTACTAGTGCAATTCTCATGATGCCCCTAAGAGCTGTGAACATCCCTATCAGCAGCACAGTCTTGTCCTCAGAACTGCTGCAAAGTCTTCTTGTTCGCAAGTTATTTAGGTAACCGTGCCTGCAAGCCTAACTTTAAAAAGCGGGAAAACTGTTTTTCAAACAAAACAAAGTGGGCCCCTTGCCCAGCTGGCGACTACCTGGGCCAGACATGGTAGAGCTGAGCTCTGGTCTTGTCTTTCTGGTCAGCGTTACTTTGATTTTCTGTGTTTCCTTCTCAGATTTCTGTTCTAGATGCGCATTGTATCTTGTACGATCATGTGTCAAGCATCTGTTTACTTTCAAAAGGAGGATGAATACCTCTCAATGGAAATTTTCTGTCTTTGGAAGACGTCTTTAAAAAATGAACTGTAGTAGGTGTTTGTAATCAGTAATGAGAGAATAAGTTGGAAGGCATACCTGTAGGTGGGGAATGAATTTTATCTATCCTGAACATTTAGATTTTTGTAACTGTTATCAAATATTTATGTACTCCTTGTGATGCCCTGAAATGTTTGAAATTGTGAGGAGAAAAATCTGCCCTCTTGTATGATCTGAGGAGCCTTGTGTTCTGTTCCCAGTGTGAAACAATTGCCATGATAACCAGAGGGATTCAGCTCATTAGTTGTTTCTCAGGACAGGCTGAGGAAATGTATCAAGGAGAAGACACATAGACTCTTTTCCAATGAAACAATCAGTTTTATGTACTATAATTTAACTGAAAAAGTGCTGTTGGGTTGTTTTATATATGCACATTATATATATATGTATTAAAAGGTATGGAAGAAACTTCTGCTTTTCATTAAACATTTACTGATACAGTATGGTCAGCTTTTCTCCTACCATCTTCCCGGCTAAGAGACCTTGCAGACTTAGAGCTTTCTACACCTCAGTGAACGGCTGCTGAATAAAAAAGCTTAGTGATCCACTTGAATGAAACAGTTCTACCCCACCAGAATCATCTTCATTTATTTTTCCTGTTTCTCCTTGTCTCATTCACTACCTCTTTTCCTTCTCACAGTGCTGCCATACTCAGGAATAGAATGACTCCCTACAGAGAGTATTTTGATGAGCTAAAATGAAAAACTGCTCTCCCACGCTGTCAGGGCACTGCACCTATGGTGCTCTCAGAGCTGTACCCATCAAGGAAGCTTCTTCATTCACACTTTCATTTAAGAAAAGGATTCGGTTGACATTTTGCTTAGGGAAAATTTCCAATTTGCCAACGTTAAATGCAAAATGTGATTCAAAAGGATAGATATTCTGCTGGTTTAATTCAGTTACTCAGTGCAGCTTTTGCCAAATATTTGCCTTTTGGGGAAGTGGTCAGTTACTTTTATTCCTTTACAACTGGGATTTTTTCCCTTGCCCTAAAATTATATATATATTCTTTGAAACTCCTTAGATTAAGTTTTCAATATGTTCTACAGGTTTTAATGCAGTGTTCAAGTAACTTTTTTCCTCTGTGACTTAAATACTAGTAATTTAATAATTATATATTCTACATAGTCCAAAAGTGGGGGAAAAGCAAAACAGGAGAATATCATAGCTGCTTTATAGTTCCAGTGTCCATATACTTTAAGAACCTATCTAAATCCTCAGCCTAGTATTTCAATTGTATTTCGATTAAAAGCATAAGATCTATATAATGTTCTCTTTTCGTTTCCTGGGGAACAGTTGCTGTCTGTGACTTTGCCTTCCTATGCAGTACCTGAGTATTGTCAAGTTAATGAAAATGTAGATTCTATTTTCAAAGAAAACACACAAAAAAAGGAAGGGAAGGGGGCGTTATAGCAGTGTTGGCTATATATATGGCCATATAAAGCAGTTCTACTAAATATTTTGCTTTCATTGCATAATGCAACCATCTTCTCAACATTTATAAAATACCTGTGAGGTTTCATACAATATACAGAAAATTGAACAAAGCTACAGAACACAACCAATCTGTAGCAAATCTGACCTGTTGGGAACCTATTTCTTCTAGAGGCCAAACACAAGCACAGTAGAATTTGAAAATGAGGATGCAACTTTATAATGTACTTTAACACAGTCTAAGACAACTGATAACCTGAAGCACAAAAGTATTCAGGAGGCAGTGGATGCTGTCATTAGTGCCCCTACAAAACAGCAGATGATATCACTGTAACATTGGTGTATTCACATAGCTTCCACAAATGTTCCTCAGAAAAGCTCCATGAGAACCAGGCAGACACTGTGGCAAAAGTTTGCCAGAAAAATTCTGTTTTCATGGAATTGCTTTAATTCCTGGCATATGCCTGTTGATAACCTAAGTGATGGCCCACTGAGACTTCTTTGTACAGCTCCTAGTGCTTCCATGAGAAGGAAAACTCTCTTTTGGAACACATAGTAGAGCTGCCTGCCTAGAGACTACAGCGGCCTTTAAATAGAGCCAGGGACCCCCTGGGACCCTGTTCCAGTCTCGGCTTTCTTGCTGTGCAGGGCACACAGAATAATACGTCTACTCCTGACCCAAGAGTTGCTCTCTCTCTTCAGCTAATGAGCTGTGAAAGGATGGAGGGCAACAAAATGTCTTCAGTGGCAACCAGGTGCAGCTGGTACAAATGGAACTTAGCGTTAGTACATGACAAAGCAGAAGAAATAAAATAAAGCTTTCGCTTTTATTTCTGGTTCTGAGGATGTGTTATGAATATATAATTGTAACCGTGATTTACATTTTTTTGAAATCACTCTTTGATAACAATATACTCGCCCCTATGAACCAATAACACATGGCATTTACTAAATATAGTTACTAATATATCTTAACTGTGAATATTATAGATTGATGCATGCTGGTACTTTTGATTTTGAAGTCACTTGGTGCAGAAGAGGTGAAATTGAAACAGACTGCTAATAAATCATCAAATGGTGCTAAGGAACTTGAATAGTCCCATTTTTTAAACAGCTACATGTCATTACTTATGGTTTAAATTTTGAGTATACTCCTTGAAACAATTTCATCTGCGTATGTAAAGGTAAAAGAAAGGAGACTCTCTTGTAGCAGGGAGTTTGCTGTTTTACTGAGTAAATATTTAGACATTACTTTTTTGTGGCAGGCACATGGTCACATGTATCAAGTTCTGCCCTTGGGAGGTTTTGCTGGGTTTGTTTCCTTCATTTTTGTTCCACAAAAGCTACAAATAAAGCTTGAAAATATATTGACAAACCAAAGAAGTTTGTTGAGACATTGACAGTAGCTGCTCTCTTTCGTTTTGTCAAAAGTCTAGCATGATATTTCAGGAAAATACTTCATTCCACACCACATGCATAGAAATCCTGTTGGGGTGCAGAAAACTATAATCAAGTTTTGTTCTAAGTTAATAAGACTGCTGGAAGAGGGGTTGAAATTGAGTATCTGAGGGCAAAAGTGTTTTAAAGTGCTCTCTATAGCAATAATTCAAGTAGAAAATACAGCCTTCAGGTACACATTTATTTAGAAGTTGCTAAGTGCAGGCAATCTGTGACGACCCTTAGCTGCTTATGGCAAAGAGAAAAAAAGGTCAATCATTAATCATATCTGTGTATTGCATTTATCAGCTTTCCAGTCTAAAAGGCAATGCTATGAGGAGTAGGGTTTTGTGAGATATTTGATTTCTAGGAACTTACAAAGACCATCAGCCTGTAGCATATAAACCTCTACTCAGACTTAGCTCACCAGCCACATGTGCTAGTTTTCATCTGGTAACCTAGAAACTGCAGGGTGTTCTTCCACTAGAAAATATAACTGTCTTGAATGGCTGTGCATTTTAGCATGAAATATAGAATTATTTACAAAATATTGGAAAGGAAGGAGTAATGAGTTCCAATTAATCTCTGCTTTAGTGTTTAATATCAATGTATTTTGGCTCCTTTTTATACCTGCTGCAAAGGAATAAGTGTGGCTTTTATCCACACACAGAATGGAGTGAAAAGTGGGGAAAGTGTGAAAAGCTGCTCTTTGATTACGAGAATAGATCCAACAGCACCGGAAAATTTTCATTTTTCCATACATCATTCAAATACTTGTGACTCTTTCCAAACACACTTATTACACAACAGGACATATTAGAATTCTACATTTTTCACCACAGAGAACTGCTTATGTTTTGTAAGTAGAAGATAATGACTGTGCAACACCACTGCAGTGATGTAACTTTAAAATCAAAGGGCTGGATATATGAATTCTGCAGTTATAAAGTCTTGCACTACATGAAGAGTGCTGTGTTTGTTCTTGATATTATAACTAAATGCTCTTCACTTTTTATTTTAGATAAAAATGTGAGGTATATTGGAAACAAGGATAGGATTATGGTGGAATGAAAGAAACTGCAAAGAATATTGACTACCTTGTTGTAAAAATAAGTTTGTCTCCCTGTCCAGGTCCTTAAAAGACAGTAAAAGGTGATGGGTGAAGGTGCTGTATATTCAGCAATTATTTAAATTGCACTGTGCTTAGAAACCTAAATATTACAATCTGCTAGTGAACTGGTGCTATTGAAGAAAACGGAACATGAATGAAGTTAATTTTTAGCCAGCTGACGCATTGTTTTGAGTCTTTTAAAAAATTGTATGATAGCAAGACAGAGTGGGCATAGAAAACAGGACAAAATTAATTGGCTGGTTTGGCAACTCCATACCAGAAACCAAAAAAAAGGCTTTCAGTTAAACATTTATTCTCATCACTGCTCCTATACTTAAAACAGAATAAATTACAAAAAAAAATTATCTTTTTGGATGTTAATTGCCACATTTCCTGAGTTTCCATAGATGCTGTGACAGGAAATTTTTGAAATTGTTCTGATTTGAGATGGTTACAAGGAAAAACAGAAAATACATGGAAAAACAAGGGTTATGACTTCTCACCAAAGAATGAAACACACTAACCTTTTATTTCTTTGAAAATCATCATTATGGAAAGGTAGAGAAATTTATGAAAGGAAGTGAAAAATGTGGTAAGAAATCGACAAAAATAAAAACAGATTTTGTAATCTTTAAAAAGATTAGGAGAAATTGGCAAACACTTAAGCACACAGCAGTGAGCCATCTTGAGTATGAAAGAATTTCCTGCAGCATTCAACTTCTTTATCAGGAGCTGGAAGCAACATCATATGTTCAGTCTAATTCACAGCTCCAAGTTACTCTGTAGGAATGGACTGAAGCATGGTGGGCTCATTTTCCCTAACCTAGTTGGAGGAACCAAGCACCAGTCTGCCTAACATGCATTGTGCAGTATAGAAAAAGCAGTATTTTGCACAATGCAAAGCCATTGTTATCACACAACTTTGTGGAACTCACTGCAGCCAGATATTGTCAAAAGTATGATTTAGAAAATTTTACAGCTCATTGAATTCTGGGTGATATCTTCCTTTATGATCCATAAAAATACATACAGAGGTGCTCAACCTTTGTTCTTCTAATTACAAAATGTTCTGACAGAGTTCTGCAGGAAAGTTCTTCCCATTCTAACATTGTTGGGTAAACTATAGACATTTCAAAGAAAATAATAAATGTCTGCTTAAGACAGTTTTATCTCAGAGGGGAAAAAAGGATATTAAAAGAGATTAATTTTAACACATGTAAATATTTCTAACATACATTCCTCTTTTCAAGTACACATATAGACAGCACAAAAAGAAAAGTATTGAAGAGAAAAAGAAAGATACTATGCTTTTGTTTATATCTTAGTATGATAAGCTATTGATCACTTAAATAATTTTATAAAATTTAGTAGTTAATGCTACAAATGAATTATTTGTGTAACAATCCAATTAATCAACTGTTAAGAGAGGTGTTAAATACTCTTTAGAACACTGAGGGTTTTTTTCTAAAACTACAAAGCTGTCTTTTTATGTAAGCATAAGGTTGCAAGAAATATGTCGGCCATGGCTAGTAATTTATATTAATTATTTTATCCAACTACACAGGCTAACAATATGGATAGTGTGGAAATAATATTTTGAAACTTGTGTTAGATAGCTTTGTATGCATTTCCTTTGGTATTTCTAGCTCAAACATTAAATCCTAAGTTATATGTAAGGATATATAACTGTAAGACTATAGCACACGTAGTAAGGTAAATCTACAGCTTTATAAATCAAGCCTAATCAGGGCCAAGAAATTAGTCAGAGCAATGGCACTAGTCAGTCCTGTGGCGTGGTGGCAGCCTGCCCCAGTGGTACCTGAGCTCACACAGCTGAGGCTGTCTCAATGTTCCTGAGGCTCCCATGCTTTAAAGGAAGTATTGGCAAACTCATCACTTGTTTATGCCATGGTTATCCAGATGTTCTTCCTCTTCTCTTAACTCCCAATGCATTGTACTATTAGAAAAGAACAAAAAAAAATAGGGACAAAAGCAGAGACAAGACCCTCTTGGTGGAGGAGTGTCCTATCAAGCCCTGCAGGCTCTTCTTCATCCTAAAAATATGAGTTGTTTCTGTGCAGGAGCCCAGCTTCAGAGGGCAGGGGAGAGAGCTTGCGGACTTGTCTGATGCAGGCTGGGAGAGAGCTGGGAAGAGTCTCCCATTTCCTGAGTGATTTGGCAGGTATGGTGCTGGATGAACCAGCACTTCACGTGGCAGTGAAAAGCCTGGTCCAGTTTAGTGTTTGGAAGACTGCTGTGGGTCTGTAGCCTCAGGATGGAACCTTTTGCCTGAGATTTTAAAGGAGCAGTGGGGTCACCCTGAGCCCACTGACACCTGACACCCATCCTGACACCACAGCCCAGCAGGCACAGCTGTGAAGGTCTGTCCTGTGCTCTAGCCCAACACGGTTCCCCAGGAATGTGCGTGTTTTGGAAATGTCTTTTAGGTTGCCTTACTTACACCTTGAACAGTACAGTCTGAGAACTTGGCGGACAGCTTCTACTCCTGGGGTCTGCAGCCTAAAAGAACATTTTAGCACCTATCTGGTAGACAGATGGGCTGGTTTTGGAAATAACCCTTAGTGTCAGACTTACAAAGTTGTTCAGAGGATTAACTCCTATTGAGCATCTCAGCTTTGAAGGAAATTGCACTAGGGAGTACTCACTGAGGCAGAGTTTCAGCTACTGTAAATAAATACCATTGATTTGGACTTTCACAGAGCTCCATAAAAGAGCATATTTAAAGGAGCTTGATGCACATAAGATTTAAAAATAAATTTGAAAAATCAGAGTCCTGGTGCCCTGGCATCTTTATGATTACAAAAATAATAATCATTGTCCTTAAAAAAAAAAAAACACCCTACACAAACAAACAAACAAAACTAAAGAAACCCACCCCTGGGAATGAAACCCCTGGTAGTGAGATCAATCCTCTGAACAATCTCCTCTGAATCTGAAATCTTTCATTTTTCTGAAGTAAGATTTCGTATTTGGAACTCTCTGGAGTAGCCTAACAAATGCTGGTAGCAGCTATACTTCAACTGTTCTGCCTGCTGTGTTTCCTTGGTCCTCTCCTCCTGTCCCCCAGTCCTGGGATAAGACCTAGAGAGGAGGCAGGTGGTTAAGTTGCACAGTATAGTTGGAACGAGCTATTTCTGAGCATTTGTGATAACGTTTAGGTGCCTAACAGAGAAGGTGGGTGGGGAATTTAGGTCAGGTGGAG
Source organism: Acridotheres tristis (assembly GCA_037013685.1). Taxonomy (NCBI): domain Eukaryota; kingdom Metazoa; phylum Chordata; class Aves; order Passeriformes; family Sturnidae; genus Acridotheres; species Acridotheres tristis. The sequence goes on along the minus strand of CM072886.1, from coordinate 94,425,537 downwards.
GTCATAAAAAGGGTTAATTGCTGAACTACCCTGCCAAAAATGGGGGTGTGGAGGAGTCCAGCTTCTTGTGTTCCTTGGTGGGTCCAGCCCTTAAAACAGCCTGTTTCCTCACAGAAATATTGTTTTACTCGAAGACACACAGCCAAGGGAGAGCAGAAGACTAGCAGAAGGAGCAGTATCATGAACATGTTATAGTCAGAGAAGTTCTTTAAGGTAAAGGAATATGTCTGAAATTAATAAAGAAAATACCAGGTTCTAACTTTCACCTTCTTTCATAGACTGTGAGTTTCTTTTTCCTCCTGTTGATCCAAACTCTGGTGACTGCCTTTCCTACATTCAGAAGTCTTTTTCAAAGAGATGTGAGTTTACACCCTTTAAAAACTTCGTTGTACTATTAATCATTGAATATTCCTTTGAACATCAAATTTAAATGTTCCCCTTTTTGACCCAATGAAAAAGATTAATTTTATTATTATAGAAAAGGTTTTACTTTTCTTTAATCTCATATATTCATTCAAATCACACAGATGGTAGTTACCCTAGAATATCCCTTAGGGTAATCAACACTCAATTTTTTTAATGACAACACATTTTATTATATTTATTTCCTTTCAGCAACGTTTCTAAGACCTTAGAAAACCCACAGAACTATTTTGCAGTTTAGATGGTATGCTGAGCTGATTGCTATCCATGGTTGTGTCATTTTGCTTCCTTGATTCTTTTTTCCTCTCTCTTAACTATTTGAGTGAGTGGTACAGCATGAAATAGCACAGAAACTCTTCAACATAAAATTTCAAAATTACAGTTGGTGGAGTTTATTCAAAATAAATGAAAAAAAAAATTCCAAAAGGAAAGGACAGATCTATGGGAAATATTGAAACTAAGCAGCAATAAACAATTGTTTGTTTACACTGGAAAGTCTATTTACATAATCCAAACAGCAAACAAACTCTTACTGGGTCCTAACTTGCCAAACTCATAAAATATTTAAAGAGTTCTAATATTGCATTTCAAATTGAGCTTTTGGAAGTTTCTCTTGTGTGTAACTTACTAGTTTTTAAACCAATGAAAATATTGATAAGTTTGGGGTTGTTTTCTTTTTGGTTTTGTTCCTTGTTCAGCTGCTGTTCACTGATATTACTATGGTACAAAAATGGAACTGTTGTTTTGGGATTGTTTTTTGGGAAAAAAATAACATATTGTTCTTATTATGCTATGTGTGATGTGATTTTCCCTGTGGATTATCCTGGTAGAACTAATATGTTTACGGAATTTGAATTAAAACAGATTACATACCTGCAAAAAAGTGCACTACAGATTTTGTTTTCTCTTCAAATCTCAAAAATAAGGAATTGTTTCAAAAAGAAAAGCTGAAAGTACCAAGAGAGAAAAGAAATAAGGGCAGTACCACAAATAATCAAAACAATCTGGTATTCCAGATTTTTAACCTCAACCTCTCCCTTTTTTTACCCTGAGTAAAGCAGGCATGTATTTTAACTGTCCCTAAAAGCAGTAAAACAATACCATCTTCTCAGCTTATGGATGTTTGTGTATCAGGACTCCAGTTAAGACCTTCTGTGTAATCAAATCCATTACATTTTTATTTTGGCATTTTCACTATCAGGGTGATCATAAGAAATGACCCAATGCTACAAGGTTTCATTTGTAAGGCTGTGCACAACTTAGAATTATCTGCTATGGCATTTGATAACTCAGGAAATAAACCAACTTGTTAGTAGTACAGTTCTGTGTTTCCTCATCAATTTCACATTCAAGCATTTGTATATCTGAAAACCTTCAGCAAGTGAAATTTAAAAGCAACCAAACAGCCATTGCAACGTGTCCTTGTTCAGGAGTACAGAAAACCAAAAACAAGGTGTTTTTGATGGTATATGATATTTTGAACAATTTAAGTCTTCAGCTTAAGTTGAAAGGACACTTTAGTTTAGGATTTTAGATTTTCAGCTGAAGTATAGAATAATCACATGATACTATTATTGCTCAAATAGTGAAGAGAAGCCTTGTGTCCATGTTGTTCTCAGAAGAACCTAGGCTCCTATTTTCCTGTGCACGTGAAGAAAGCTTTCCACTGGAGAAGGCTGCACAAAATGGGCTTTTCACTGTCAGGCTGTGATGCTCTTCCTAGCCAGCCAAGCAGAACCAGTACCTGATTTGTAGGCAGACTCATGATGCCTCCACCACTAACCCCTTTCAAAAAAAGACCCTAACAAAAACCCCGAACACCATATCCAGCATTTTTGTGTATGCTTCAAGAGAAAAGTGGAATCAGGCATAGGTGGGCCAGGCACAGCTAGCAGTGTGCAGACATAGATGATTATCAGCTGTCATGGTAACACCTTCATTAACTGGGATTCTGTCCTCAGTAATGCAGCAGATTTGTAAAAGGCCAAAAGATGCATAGATCCTAATTCTCAGGTCTGCCTTCTAGTTCTGTTTGTTTAAGGATTTATTTTTTTCGTCTGTTTGTTCAATTTCTGTGTGATTTCTTCTGTAGGTTTCAGCAGAGTATATACATATGCACACATACAGCTACATATGTATGTGTATTGTTTTGTAAATGTTCTCAGTCATGCTTTCTTCTGCTTTGCATCATTTACTCATATACCTTCCATGTTCTCATTTATTTTTTGCGCAATTAAACCTTATAATAAATTATTAAATATAACCTGACAGTGACAGTGTCTCCCTGTTTTGTTTTCTTCTGGGCATGGGGGGGCGGGGGGAGTGAAGGGGGTGAAAGAGTGGGGGAGGAGAGCAGGGGCTACACTTCAATTGCATCCCCAAAAAGAAAACACTGACATTACTGTGGTGAGTGGCAAGAAGCCTGTAAAACCACAAAGCTGTCAGATACCAAGCTGCTGTTCATACTTTTAAATCTAGGTACAAGGAGCCCTGATACATTTGCTTTTGTCAGCTGAATAGCACCGTTTGCCCGGCAGCAAAATAACACCTCCTGTGTGGAAAATCATGGGTATTTATTATTCTATAGAGTTCTCAATTTGAGATGCAAAACCCATGAACATAGACAACATCAAACACATTTTCTTTCTCATCCTGTCACATAAGCTTTTCATTCACATAGATTTCTCAGACCAAATTAACTTTATGTAAACATATGCAGCTCCATTCTGCATATTAGAGCTGTTCTAAAACTGATACTTAAGAGTCCACCTACTAGGTAAAAGTGTTTCAATTGCAGAAGGACAAATAGTCTCTAATCCTGCATATGAATTAAGGGATAAGGTAACTCTGCAGGCTCCAATACAGCACCAGGACATCTGGGATCACATCACTGTCCTGCCAAAGCAGCCCAGGCCGTGCCCAGCACAGTCAGTTTGACCTTCCATGTCTTGCCAGCACAGAGAAAATAAAGTCTGTGCTGCAAATAAAAGGCCTGTGCTTTGATTACTTCATTCTTAAGAAAGAACCTAATAGTCTTTTCTTGTGTTTGTGTGAGACGTTTTGCAGTTGACATAAATCTCCTCTGTCTGCCAGAATAATGATTCTTCTCCTTTCTCTGCTGTGTATGCCATGAAAATGGGATCTTCCATAACTGTTAGAAGGAGGCTAGAAGAACATTAAAAGGAAAAAAAAAAAAAGTTGAAGGACTTCTCTCAAAGCAGCTACCACTTTGAAAAAGCAGAAAAATTTTTCTTCAGATGCTGATTTATTATTGAGGAGCATGAAACAGTCAATAAAAATGTGGTTTTGTCTTCTCGTTTTCTGTGAATACATTTCAGATTCAAGTCATATGAAAAAAAAAGAAGTTGCAGCTTGAATATGTTTCCCAGCTGTCTCACATCTGGCCCCTGATAAAGTACCCTTGATAAAGTGAAATGCCCCCTTCCCATCACACACATTCTTCAGATACTGATGCAGTCTCTCCTACATCCATCTTAAAACATGAATTATTCTGAAGCTATTGTCTATGCTAAGAATATTCATTTCATTAGGACAACTTAATGTTACAGTGCCTGGGTGAACCAGTATAGAGGAAAGGTGGTTTCTGAAGCAAAAGGCTGGTCCCTAGCCTATGGCCACTCTAGAAAGAGCTTCATCCTGGTACAAACAGTGACCCAACAGCCAGAATGAGAGAAAAAAATTGGCTTTATAAGGACATAGTGACAGTGGAGTTTATCACTGAATCGTACAGGAATGAGATCTCATGGACAGTTACAATACAAAAAAAAAAAAAAAAAAAAAAAAAGGAGATGCACTGAAACAGCTATCCTGAAGAATTGTTGTGAAGCTGAACTGGAAAAACAGATAAGACAAACAGTATCATAGAATATAATTTTTTGCCTCAGTTTTACAAGTGGTGACTTGAGGAAAAAAAGACATTAACAAAGACACAAATAATAAAAAGGCTATCAAATCAATAGAGGTAATTTGTTAATAATATGGCACAGAGCAGTCTCTAAATGTAGCTGTAAAGCATTAAAGGATATTAATCCAAAAATAATGAATAGTAGTAATAATATTTTAAAATTTTCAGTTTTTCCTCTCTATATAGTTTAAAATTATACTGTAAGATTGGGGGATAAAAACTAGACACAGAAGAGAAGATCTTAATAAATATACAGTATAAACTATGAGTAAGCTTCATCTCAACAGGTGATCTTACCCAGGTCTGAGTAGAATACAAAGCTTTTGATAAAGCCTCTGTGATCCTCTACTTCTTTCTGAAGACATACATTTAGTCAGAAACATAGTGCAGGAAACTGCATCTTACATGATAGTATAGTCTAAAATATCTAATTCCGATATGATGCTGATATTGCTTACTTTCCCATTAAAACCAATAAATACAATAAAAATCCAACTAGACTTGCAAACTGCAACATGCATGAGATTAGTACTGTCTTGTAAAAGCATGAAAAGTCCCTTTGATTCAGGGAAATACAAATATGTTGCCCAAAATTCCAGCAGCCTCGTATATTGTGGTAGGGGAAGGAATATATTTTCTTGTCACTATTTTTTTTTCTTTGGAAGAAGAGACGTTCTCAATGAGACCACTAGAGATATTTGGCAGGGAATACAGCAAACTTAGATAGTGGTTTAAACTATTGCTTTGGATACAGCTGTAAATCTGGAGTACAAAATCAAAGGACAAAAAGTCCAAGATATAGAAAACTTCAAGATGTCACCTGTCCTCTGTGCACAAAATAGAAATAGGAATGCCTAGCTTGATGTGATTCCTGACAAATCACCCTTAACATGTTGTTTCAGCTAATACCATAGTAAGCATTTAGTTGTCAAAGGAACTTGAGTAAGCCATTTGTTTTCCCAATGTGAAAAAAGGGGAAAAAAACCAAAAATGTCACGTTTCCATAGGCTGTAGAACTGATAGCTTTTATCAAGTTTAAAATTTTGGTGAGAAAATTAAATTTTTTTATGTATACTTTTTTTTTTTCTCTGAGGGGAATAGTAGGATGAGCTGTTAACACATCCATCCTTACCTGCTTCTGTATATTATGCAAATTGATTTGTTACTTTTTTGTGATGAGCAGAGGTGATGCAGAAGATCAGTAGAAAATCTAACACCAAAACAGCAGCAAAAATCCCTTCAGCTATGTAGGTAATAAACCATTTGTGATCCCAAGTTGCTAAAATATTATTGCAATAAATACAATTGGTATTTTGTAAAAATATAAATCAGCATGAACTTTTTATGACAAACTAAGCTGAAAAATCAATGATTGCATAAAGACATTATTCCATGACAGCTCATGCTCAGTATTCAAACTTTACAGCAATTTCCTCATTTCTAAAAAGCCTTTATTATGCTGAACCAGCTCTTAACAAAGTTTTGACTGGGATGACCAAAGGTGAGCGAGAACAGCACAGCAGTGTGAAAAAAAAATAGCTGTGCTTTGTATAATCCTTTTCTATCTCCTTCCTCCCCTTATGAGAAAGCAGTCCATACGGAAGTGACTCAATATATGGTTAATAAAAGTTCTCAGTCTGCTTAAATTAATGTTCTTGGCTAACACAAAGCTGTGAGGAGTGGCCAACACCCCAGTGGGCCGTCTGAAAGCTGCCCTTCAGAAGGACCTCAATGGGTTGGAGAGATGGGCAGGGAAGTGTCTGAAATTCAACAAGGTCAAATGCAGAGTCCTGCACCTGCAGAGAAATAACCCAACACAGCAGTACAGGCTGAGGCTGATCTGCTGGAAAGCAGCTCTGCAGAGAAGGACCTGGAGGTCCTGGTGGACAACAAGCTGTCCATGAGCTGGCATTGTGCCCTGGTGGCCAAGAAGGCCAGTGGGATCCTGGGGTGCATTGGGAGCAGCATTGCCTGCAGGTGGAGGGAGGTGATCCCACCCCTCTACTCAGCCCTGGTGAGGCCACAATCGGAGAGCTGTGTCCAGTTCTGGGCTCCTCAGTGCAAGAGAATCAGGGAGCTCCTGGAGCTCCTGAGTGGGTCCAGTGGAGGGTAACAAAAATTATCAAGGAGCTGGAGAGATTTTATGAGGAAAGGCTGAAGGAGCTGGGCCTGTTCAGCCTCGAGAAGAGATGACTGAGAGGAGACATCATCAATGTCACAGAATCACAGAATCAGCTAGGCTGGGAAAAACCTTTGAGATCACCAAGTCCAGCCTGTAAGTCCATAAGTACCTGAAGGGAGGGTGCCAAGAAGATTAATGAATCCAGGCTTTTCTCCACAGTGCCAAGCAACAGGACAAGAGGCAATGGGCAGAAACTGATGCACAGGAGGATCCATCTGAATATGAGGAAGAACTTCTTTACTGTGTGAGTGCCCAAGCATTGGGACAGATTGCTCAGAGGAGGTGTAGAGTCTGCCTCACTGGAGATATTCAAGAACCATCTGGACACTATCCTGTGCCATGTGCTCCACAATGACCCTGCTTGAGCAGGGAGGTTGAACCAGATGACCTCCCGTGGTCTCTTCCAAGCTGACCCTGTGGTTCTGTGATTGTAAATGTTGTCCCATAGGAAATACCAAACAATAATTCAATATTTCCATGGGCAGCAAGTTATTTTTCATAGTACCAGGAAGATCATTTCAATGCTCAAGAGATTTTCTGTTCAGTACTGCACACAATGGAATCAGTTAGTTTCTGCTGCAATTCAAAAAGAAATCTGTTCTGTTTTTAACAAAAAAAAAAAAAAATCACAAAAATTTCTCCCATTATCATCTCCTTTTTTTAATCACCTAGTATTGTACCTGCCTTGATGATGGACGTCAGGAAATCTGCCACTTTTGTTCTAGCCTAAGCAAAAAGGTTTTCTTTGAAAAATGCTACCTAGGCAGGAAAAGTTAAACTTATAGTAACTTTGCTTGAAGTGCATTGATTTCTTTGGAATGGAATCATATCTTCAAATGAAACTAAAGAACAACCTGTAATAACTAAAGGTAGAGACAGACAAGAAAATGGCTTCAAGGTATAAGCCGATTTATTCAGTGCTCAAGTCTGTGTGAGGTAATAGCTATTTTTTAGGTGAAAAGCGTTGGCGGGAAGAACAGAGGTAATATTATCAAAGTCACACAGGTAATCCACAGCTCAAGTCCTCAGCTATTCATTGGTGAATCTGTCTTCAGGGGTACTTCTGCTCACTCTACAATGAAACCACAGCTGCCCCAAAGGCTTCCATTGGGGTAGACAACAATGTGCTTAGTTCACAAGCAAAGGAAAGCAATCAGTGTCGCTAATGACAGTAATCCCAGCTAACCAGCTGCTGAGCCACCTCCAGATGGCTTTCCTCTCTGCAATCAAAATGGTTTGCATCTTCTTATCTGGCTGTCCCAAATCCCACCTGAGACTTGCTCAGGTACACCTCTTTAGTATTAATGTGTTCATTGGAAAGGATAACAAAAAATACTGATTACAGAAGAGTCTTATCCTTGAATCCAATGCTATATTTCTGGAAAGAAAAAACAAAAAAATTCTCTCAGAAGTTTATACTGGTGAAGGTAGATGACAGTCTAGAGAAGGCTGCCTGATAACATAAACCAACACCTTTTCTGTTATAACTGCGTATGAAATCACTCTACTGCCAGAATGTTTTCAGCTCCTATGTACTTTAAATGACAAGATGGTGCATATACTTACCTCCAAATTCAGGAAAAATTATAATGTCTTTTTTTACCAGCTGTTATGCTACCCACCAGAGAAAGTCGTTGTCTGTGCAAGTGAGTACTTACAGAAATATAAAAACAAAAAGAACCCTAAAAATAACAAGGGAAAAAGAATTAAAATCTTATATTTGATTATCATCAAGGATGGGTGAATCTGGATAGATTTGCAGATTTCAGCAGCATCCTCACCCTTCAGTTTAACTGCTCCAAACTTCATTTTTCTTTTTCTAAAGTTTCACCTTCAGTTTTATCAGGTCAAGATAATAATCTCTGAGTTAGTGAGTTTGAGAGCTGAGATTATCAACTGTCAGTTAAATATGGATTAGAAAAATAATTTGATTATTTTTCTTTTAACTAACAACAGCTGAAAGTCTGTATGCCTTTTCTCATTTGAAGTGAGCAAAACCTCCCTTAGGCATTTGTTTTCTTTAACTATACAAAACCTTTTATAATTACTGACTTTAACATCCCAGTCAAGATTTTGCAGAAACATGTCAGAGGCTTGTCATGTGTCTCTTTAGTTCTTATGTTCTCGACAAAGGTGTTATGCTGACAGGAGGTTATTAAGTATATTTTTGGCATCAGTGCAATTTCTGTTAAGTATTAGTATTTCTCTGTAAGTTTGGGAAATTTTTTTTGCAGGACACTTTTCAACCTTCAGTGCACCGACTTTGGTTTTGAGGAGGAAGCACTGATGGGCCAGAGTGTTGTTTTAGCAAGAGATTTGAACTGCTCTGTCAAGACCTTCATGTATTTTGCCATATGCCTTGTTGGACTGGCATGTATGGTATCCTAACTGGGTATCACTGAAATAGTTTATCCCATAGCTGAAAGGCAGAGGTCCAGCATGAATGCATTCAAGCCCAGGGAATGGTGTTTGGTTGAGTGGAGACCCACAGAGATGGTTTGATACCTTGTGCTCATACTGAATGACCTCATGAAGGAAGAAGGAAGTTAATTTCACTCCTATCCTGGTTCTCCTCACTCCCTTACTGCAGTTCTTCTTTTCTGTCTGCTTCCCATGGCCCAGAAGCACTGCTGCCTCCTTCCAGCTCTCAAGGAATGTATGATAACCCTCAGCAATTGTACAAGTACTTCCCTGCTTTTCATCTGGATGCTAATGAAGGTTAACCTGCTCTATTCAGCCATGGCATGATCTCACCCTGAGCACTATGTGTAGTTCTGGGCCCCACAAATTTAGAAGTAGGTGGATGTATTTGAATGTGTCCAGAGGAGAGCAACAAAGCTAGTGAAAGGTCTAGTAAAAACTGTAAGATTACTCTGACCCCCTAAACATGCATGTCAATACAACCACTAACCTGTTTTTCAGATCCAGTGGGACCACACAAAAACATGTTTCTGTTTTACTTTGCCTAAGAGAACTTGCTACCCTGCTTTCTGCTAAAGCAAGAAAAAAATTATTAAATCTCTAAAAATGTCTGTCTTCAGGAGGCAATAAGTACTTCTTTTTCAGCCCTGATAATATTTCCATCTTTTCATATGACACGTCTCATTCTTTCTCAATCATCTACCAAAAGAATATGTGAATTTCAAATCTGCTTCCTTTCTTCAAAACTGTCTCAAAGAAAAAAGCATGGTAAGAAAAGCAGAGAAAATGTGTTTAGTTGTGGAATCTGGTGTCACGACTGATCTCTGTACTGATAGAATTTTTAGAAGGAGAGATATGGTGAAGAACACATCAGAAATTTATCCAAAATCTCTTGAACACATTCTCTAATTATGGAATATTCGGCTATTTCTGTAAGAGTCATCCAACAAGAACTGCACTACTTTACAAATACATTGCTTTATATGTTCCAGGTTTTGAGGTCAAAAAACATTTGCAGAAGTCCAATTTAACCTGCAAATTCCTGTTTCTAGAAAGCAACAGTCACAATATTTAGTGAGACAGAGTGGATAAACTTAGTGATACTGAATTAGTCTCATGGTTTAATTTTTACTAGCATTGAAAAACATTAAAAGCAGCATGCTGACTTTTACTGATACAACTACAAAAACTGTTTTCATGATGCTTGAATATCTATCTATTCTTTCCTCTCTCCCTTTTTTCTTAACAAGGATTCCATGCTGTTTTTCTTTGCAAAAATATATTCACCTCTAGACAAGAAGCAAGCTGCTTCTTTCTACCATACCACCTCCCAGTATCAGCAGTTTTTGGACTGTTACCTCTTCTGAAAATAATCATGTGCTCTTAATACAGTCTTTCACCTAAGAGTTCTCCTCTTCAAAAGTTCTTGAGGTCCTCTCAGCAACAGCTTAAAAAATAAACTAAAAAAATATATAATTTTTTTAAAAGGGGGTTCTTATCTTTTCTCTTACTCTCTCAACCTAAAACCTAAACATCAGCTCTCCTCCTCTCCTCCCACCTTCTAGACTCAGTATTTCAAAATAACTCTGGAACTGGGCAAGGCGAGAAGAATCACTTCACCCATGCAGAATCACACCAACAGGCTTAAAGCGTTGGAAGAGTTTGGTAGAAAATCCAAGCTGGAGCGTGGCTTAGCTGTAATGCTAAGCCAAAGAAAATGACATGACTGAACTGGTAGAACATACACACACCAAAAAAAAAATAGTGCAGCAAGTTTCTGGCAGCAGCTTGTTTATTCTAGCCACAACTGTTGGATCAAGCAGAGTAAGTCACTCCTGAGTTTGTGAGAGACTTCACTGTCTGTGCCACAGGGTGCAGTGGGAGCTGATGCCCGCCCTGCTGTTTCTCTCCACTTACTGTTTTTCCATATCACTCCAGAAATATTAATTGTGTGTTATGAAAAAGTTCCATATGTTGAGGAGAAATAATAGAGAAATTCTTGATATTTTACTTTCTTTGAAATTAATGAAAACTCAACCAAATGCACTTAATACAAAGTGAGGGCTTAAAAGGGATATAGTGGAGTGTTTTCTGAATCATCCTGTACTTCATGTTCTTCAATGTTTTCATATTTTTCTTCTCCAATGAACAGCCACAACTATGCTGCCATTGCCAGGGCTAAAAGTCATAAATTGAATTTGTTTCAAGAGCAAAAGAAGCATGGAAACAAAACTCTTCTTTTGGAGAAGAAATATTCTGTATAGGTAGAGCTGATCATTCTGAAAGCTACTGTATTTTTTGCAACTGTATGTTCTCATTTTGGTGTTAGAAGCACTGCACTTGGGAGTAAGAAGGAAATATTTCTATTTCTCCACAATTAAGACATGCTTGATTATGTCAATACAGTCAAGATTTTGAAATTTGAATGTTTAAAATTGTCAGCAGTGAGGACTTTTTATCCTGTTTCCTGTATTTTTATCACATCCTGCTCATTTCCATGGATTTTTGTGGTCAAGTATTCAAAGTAAAGCAGATCACCAAGCACATTCTCCACTTCTCAATTAACCATATCACAGTTTAAACATATTCTGGAGTTTTAGACCACTGCCAAACACTCATGTATCACCAGGAACAAGGGCAGAGCAATGAAAGCTGGACTGAATGCTGCAACAGAAGAAGGTCTGGGGTGGTGCAAGGATTAGGCCTTCAAAATGCATTCTACAGAGAAGAAGCAAAACCAAGTCTCTTTTTTTTGTCTTTTTTTTCTTTTTTTTTTTTTTCTGAGTCATAACAGAAAATAGAGATAAAGGTGGAATTCAACCCAGAGTTTCAGAAATTTCAAGTGTCTATTTGTTTGGACATGTAGCTCTCATTATAAACAATCTGTGATGATAACAGCAAAACCTAGAGAGCTTCTCAGCTCTCCATGAGGAACCCCTTACCTGAATAAGGTGGAGCCCAGTTTACAAATTTCTACATTACAAATACTACTGCGAGTGTGCTCTTTGCCTTTGTTGGAGGACAGGTCTCATCCCTAAGGCCCTGCAGTAAAATTTACTTACAGAGAATTCTCCTCTTGCTGTCTTTGGAAGAATGCCCACCTCTTCCTGCAAACTCAGGCAGCCACTCCCCTTCCAAAGCATCTCCTTCTTGTCAGTCATATGAGGAGCAGCTGAAGGAGCTGGGGTTGTTTAGCCTGGAGAAAAGGAGGATCAGAGGAGACCTTATCACTCCCTACAGTCACCTGAAAAGGTTGTAGCCAGGTGGGGGTTGGTCTCTTTTCCCAGGCACCCGGTGACAGGACAAGAGACTCCCTCAAGCTTCACCAGGAGACGCTGTGGGTGGACATGAGGAAAAGGTGGCCAGTCATTGAAAGGCTCTGCCCAGGCAGGGAGTGGAGCCACTGACCCTGGAAGTGTTCAAGAAACAACAGGAATTATTTAGTTGACGAGGTGGTGCCCAGTCAAAAGTTGGGCTTGATGATCCTGGAGATCTTTTCCAGTCTAAATAATTCCATGATTCTATTCTATTCTGTGATTGTTAATATCAAATCAGTTTCTCACAAAAGTAATGAGATCAGACAAGCTTAAACCTAGCTTATTTTTTGAGAAAACAAGATTTATTGTTAACTTTGCTATCTTTTACATGCTGCTAATTGGAATGTGGCATTTAAATAAATCCTCGTTTGTTACTGAAGAGTTATTTTATTTGGGTAAAAGTACTAATGCCTCAGAAGGACCTATTTTGAAAACATTTACCATTTTCTCCTTTACTGACCAGCCATAGTAACACTCATCATATAGCAGCTACACAGAAGTACACCACAAAGTCAGAGGCTGCAACATTTTAAGGGAAAATCCTAGAATTTTCCTGATCAGAACAATCCACTGGTGGACATTCTTTGAAATCTGAACCAAAGCTTTGTTTTCCTGATGAGTTGCACAGAATTACAATATCTACCCAATCTGCTTTAATCCTTTCCCACATCTCTCATTGTACTGAATCTCCAATTTTATAAGGGCAAGTAAAAGCAACATTTCCTCCTGGCTTGGTAAACATGGGATTATTTTGTTTTTCAGACACTTCAAAAGCATCTGTTAAAAAAAAAACAAAACAGCAAAAATCTGCTAATAATTCATTTAAGGGAAGTTTATTATCCACAGTTCCAGTACAGCAAATATTAATGAAATTGACTTACAGCTGAATGATATTGAAATCATTTGAAATGCTGAAAAATATAATTTATACCTATCTATGACTTCATTTTTTGTGCACATTTAGACAAAGCAGTCTTTCTGGAACTGTGAGTCTGTGATGACATTGCAAGAAGGCTATTTCTGTAAACTTTGAGTACACGACTGTTCTATTAACAGTTTCAGCAAATATTCAGCAGCATAAATTATGGGGCCAATCTAATTAAACTTGGTGTAATCTTGTTCTTCTTTCACACTAGTTATAATAAGAAAATGGTTTGATGTGACCCTCAGGATATGCTTTAGTAAATTTTGTTAAAAGACATTCCAGCCTACGAACTGCAATTCTCCCATTCACAAAACTCACACCACCTAAATTAAAAAATATTCTTATCCATTCATATACTCTACTTGGGAAAAATCTCTATGATAGTCTATCTGAGGTATGAAAGAAGACTTCCAGACAAATTGAAGACTTTAACCACATAGAAACCATAGATTTAACTTAAATCATTTTAACTGAAATCGCTTTGCTCTGAGTTATTATTTTTAGCAATATAATTTACTGTTTACTACTTACAAAAATAACTGTTTTAAAGTCTGCAATAGAAAGATTGTCAATTTCTCTGACATTCGAAGCCACTTGATTTCTAAAGTCAGCCTTGTAATGCCTGTATCTCATAAACTACGATGAGCACTGTCAACTTGTTGAAGACTTTAATATTGGAAAAGATTAATGATCACACTCTTTTTCTTACACTGTAAAAGGATCAATCTTTCAAGTTCCTCAATGAGATTTATTTAAAATTAGATGTTTTTAAGTAAAACAAGTCACTACAATATATTATTAATGTGTTTGTTTCTATCTGTGGCAACAACTGTAAGGTAAGTAGGCTCCCTAGGAATAAGAGATTCTATTCATGTTGAGAGGATGGAGACTCCTTTGTGGGAGGGAGTCTGTAACTTCAGAGAGTCTCTCAGGCTCCGTGAAAGACAGAGTCAAAAAGTCTAGCCTGCAATCCTTTATAGAATAGAGCACATAAAAATTGCATTCCCTCTGCCTTTGTAGACTGGAAATATGATTAAAATGTTGAAATGTAGAAAGACAAAAGGAACGGTGTCTAATGAGTTTACCTAAAATAATTAATGAAGAACTTGAAGATCCATGTAGACAGCAATCAAGGAGATTGAAAGTTAATGACAGGCAAGGACAGAAGAGAGATAAATTCACTAAACCAAACAGAAGGTACAACACAGTGAAGCTAATTAACTCCTTACACAGCTTGCCAAAGACAGCTAAATTTCTATTACTGAGGTTGACTGCCGAGGCTGGATAATCATTTAAGTTATCACGCAAATTCCAGCAAGAATTTTCTCATGAAGTCTAAGTATTATTCAAATTAGACTGAATGACTGCTATGATGGGACTGTACACTTACAAAATAGGTTCCTTGAAGTGCAGTCCCTCAAAATTCACTACATTAAATTAAATCAGGTAATTTTTTTTATATACCTTGCAGATACAGATCTGTAGATTCATTCAGTTCTGCTAGGGAAGAGGGGTAAATGAAAAAGTGACTGAAACCCATCCTCTCCCTGGAACACCATATTCTTAGAGGTCAGATCCTTTCCTCAGACCACTAACTTCCAGCAACAGGCTGCTTTACAATAAACCACATATTCTTGACAAAGAAGTCTTGCCCTTCATTGTGCAGTCTTTGCTCTGGTTTTCCACTATGAGCAAGCCCTGCTGCTACCCACATTGACATCTCCCCATCTTCTCCTGGGTACATCCTTGCTGTCCCCATTGTTTCATTACAATGCCACCCTGAACTCCAGGGGTTTATCCTATGTAAACATGCTTAATAGGGAATTTTGTGTACGATGATGCTACCTCCCACCTTCCAGAGCATTTCCACCTGACCCAAGTGACAGGACCTTGTAACAACTGGCCTTCTTCCCTGAGATAAAACATTTTCCACCAAACAGATGAAAACCCTTCTGTCTAGAAATTTATTAGTGAACTCTTGCATTATATTTGCCAAACAATATATCCCGGTTGCTTGATAATATATAATATTACAACATTATATACTATAACAGGTACATTACAAAGCTAAGGTTGCTTTGCAAATTCAGTGAAGAATTTCCTTGTAGAAATCTTGATATAACTGTATAATTTGCATGTATACAAAAAATAAATGTTATGTTGACGTTAGTTAGTGAGAACAAGGTACAAACAACCAATTAAAATAGAAACAGTTTGGAGATTCTTTGCTGCTCTACATTCTATTGTAACCATTTTCAAACACATACATCATGACTTTTTATTTGTTTCTTTGTTTGCATATATATTTTATTTGAAAGTGTGCAGTAACATTAATGTATTTTCACTCTTGATGAATAATGTAAATATCACCCCTTATTACAATTGTACCTTGAACAATTTTTATAATTCATATGGTACCTTGAACAATTTTTATAATTATATAAGGCACAAACAGAGGCAAATCAGGCCTACGTAGTCCTAATTAAATCTTCTAAGAACACTAAAGTATTCCAGGCTTTTGTTTTAAGCAATTGTCCCATTTTATTTTGACAGCAGCATCTGCATGGTTCTTTCATCCTCCTTCTCCTCTGTTCAATCACTTACTTTATTTAGCACCTTTCTAAACACAGTTTCTTTGCTTTCAGCCTGGTACGTGTGGGATGAAAACCTCCCACTCTGAGGAGCCCTTCCAGGAGAAGAAAGCACACCCACACACCTTCACCCTGCACATGCACAGCTCCAGGTGACACGCCACGTGTGAACATTCCAGAAATGCTAAATAAAAATCTATCCGATAAAAATAGACTCTGCCTTCCTGCTGCTCATGCCAGACACTGCCACTGCTGTCTGCTCTGCCCATGGTCACATCATCCTGCTTGCAGAACAGAAAGTAGGAGGAGGTGACAGAGCTCAGGACAGGTCCATAGGCCTCTCCTTAGTAAGGAAATGCTCATGTGCTTGTTATCCTCCACCAGCCTCTTTTGGTAGCATGTTATTCATCATGTTTTGTAGTTACATCTATCTGATATTAGGTATTTAAAGGGGGAAAAAGCAAGGTTTCATATTTTTCAAATGTATAATCTTTTAATATTTTTCTTGGAAAACAAATATCAGGAATACAGAGGTATAAAAGAATGCAAATGAACTCTCCAGGATTTAAAAACTCAAGCAGCTAAACTAAAATTCTGCAGAAGGGAAATAGTTGAAGCTGAGAAAATCTTTTGAAAGAATAATAAAATAATGATATAATTTCCCCCATCCCCTCCAGCTCTTGCTCCAAGCACTTAGAAGTGAAAATAACTCTTATGAAAAAGAAAGCGTGAAAGTTTGGTCCCCATTCATTGGTAGAAATTTTCAGATTTTCTCCTTTCTTGTCATGTCCACTTCATATTGGTTCGGTTTGGTTCGGTTCAGTTTGGTTTGGGGTTTTGTTTTTGTTTTGGTGTTTTTTTGTTCTTTTGGCCTTTGATAGAATTAATTGATGCTGTTCAGAGATTGTTTCATTTCCTTAGAAAGTGATGCTCTCTTATCAGAAATAACTGATGACTTTAGCCAGCTTTCCAAAACTGCATAGCTAACTCAGCTCTAGAGCAGAGACAGGTTCCCAGGTCCCACTTGGTTTGCTGAAGCTCCACGCACAAACACAGTTTTCTTCCTCTGCTTGTAATAAGCAGTGGTGAAAAAATAAATGCACACAAAAAAAGAGGTTTAAAATTTTAGGAAGACAAACTTTCTCTGGAGCTCTTCTTTTCACCAAGAAAATAAATTTTTGGAATTGAAAATATTTTGAGTGACTCCTTTACCCTACCTGAATAGACTTAAATAAGGCATTATATTTAGCTCCTAAACTAATGTCTTCCAACTGTGTTAGCACACACTACACGGTTTTGCTGAGTTTCTAAAAACACAGGTTTGCCTCTTTTATCAGTTTTAATGAGTTACTGACACTAGTTCTACAATTACACCAGAAACCAGCAGTACTGTTGTGTTTGAAGAATGCATTTTACTAATATCAGCTGTTTGGATCATAAAAGTTAAAATGAAAGCATTTATGCTTCCATACCCTTAAAACATCTCTTTAAATATATATTAAATTATGTTGTGAAAAATTTGATTAATCTTTGTGTACAAGTTATTAATTCTGCATTATACACTAAAAATTTAGCACACAATTGTAATTCACCTGCCAATTCCAGTTTGTTTGTATATATTTGATTACTCTTTGTTGATTTTTTTCCTGCTGCAGGCTGAACTTTAGTTGCCTAGAGTGCAAGGAAAGGGAGAAGTCAAAGAGAGGGAAGGAGAAAGAAAGAGTATGGTTCTAATAAGAATGAGAAAATCATTCTGTCTGCAGGTATAAACACTCATGAACTTCCAGCAAGGAGAATTTGGTTGCTGGGGAAGAAGTCATCTGCTAAAAACATACAATGCACTGTGACAAGATTTACCTGCAGAAGAGTCTTGAAGATCTGAGAGGTCACATTTCCAGACTTCATCCTGTCCAGGAATTTCATTGGTTCAGGATGAAGAGAATTTTACCAGCAGCAGAGTTCAATGAGCAGACAGGAGTAAGACAGGATATTCTGCTCTGCCTTCACCCACTGTGGATGACCTGTGCTGTCTCACAGTGGGAAAAGGGAGAGAAATGCTGTGCTGAGACACTGCATGTCACAGCCTGCATGTGTGTGCATTTGTGCCCAGCTACTACACCTTCCACAGGGAAGGGAAGGGAAGGGAAGGGAAGGGAAGGGAAGGGAAGGGAAGGGAAGGGAAGGGAAGGGAAGGGAAGGGAAGGGAAGGGAAGGGAAGGGAAGGGAAGGGAAGGGAAGGGAAGGGAAGGGAAGGGAAGGGAAGGGAAGGGAAGGGAAGGGAAGGGAAGGGAAGGGAAGGGAAGGGAAGGGAAGGGAAGGGAAGGGAAGGGAAGGGAAGGGAAGGGAAGGGAAGGGAAGGGAAGGGAAGGGAAGGGAAGGGAAAAATCAGGCTGGATGACTATTGGAGCCAGTGTTTCTCAAGATTGAAAGCCACGGGTGCAAGGCAATGGATAGGGTACAAACCCAAGCTGTACAGCCCCAGAAGTCATATAACACCCAGGAGTGAAACATGAGGATACACTATGGGGAATTTGCTGTCTCACTTCTCAGATCCTTTGAACGTATTTTTTTATGGGCTGAAAATATATTGGAGAAAAGGAAGTACCTAATTTGTTTCATGATAAGTTTGTTATGCAGCTTGGTACCAGGTAAGAAAGCATAAGAAATCAATATATCATCAGTATTTTTTTACCAAAAGTTTTCTTCCCATTTCTTTTTGTCCTTATTAAGTTATAAATTATATTCCTGTCTTACAGGCCAGCTGAAAGGACAGTTCATCATTAAAAATATATGCAGCAGCAGAAGCTGTTGCAGATAGGAACATTCCAGACCTTAAATAGTAATCACTTGTTAGTGATTTCCTTTACAGTATTTGGAAGTTTAAATATGTGAATCTGTAATTCCTTTTATCCTCTGCTTTTCATCTGCCTCTGCTCATTCCTTAAGTTCACCTGTATTTCCTTAAATAAAATATTATTCCATCTGGCCTAGACAAAACTATCTCCTTAATTGTGAATACTTTAAAGATGTCACTGTAGACTTTCTATTTTCCTATGCAATTGCATCCTGTGATGATTTCCAAATTGCATTATCTCAAAATTTCATCCATCACATTTACAATGTGGGAAACAAAAAAACAAAAAACAAAGTTACAAAACTCTTGTATCTGGATTTAACTACTGGGTATCACAGCAGTTATCTTGGGTAGTAGAGATAATACCATATTTTATTTAAATTTAATTTCCAAGTGGTGGCTGCAGTGGCATAAAATTATGGAAGAGTAGCTGAGAAGATGAAGTATTTTTGGCTTAGAGAGGTAGCAGAATACTTGTCCTCAAAAAAAATATTTGACCCATTAGATTCCACTGTGCCCCCTTAGCATTTCCTTACTTGTGTAGGCATATTTGGAATGGCCACCCTTGTGCCCTTTTTACTTGTTTTCAAGGAGTTTCTTGCTCATATAATTGCACACCTTTTGCTTGTCAGCCCAGTCCATTTCCTTGCTTACATGTAGGTTGTCATCTCACTTTCCTGTTGCAGCTCCCCTCACCAGTCTGTTGTCAAGGATGCTTTCCTCCTCTCTGCTCAGGTGGATCCTGTCTCTTTCTAGCATTCCTTGGTCAAAAAGAGAGCCCATGGTGATAAAAGGCAACTTGCTGTTGACACCAGCCATGCAACTCAGTCCTAGCCCATGGAATTGTCCTTCTCTTCCCAGGGCTTTTCCCTTCTTCAGCAGAATCAAGAAGAAGACACCACCTAAGCTCCTTATGTCCTTGATCACCCTCTCCAGCACCATGTAATCATGCCCCATGTGCCCCTGGACTGATCTTTTTCATATGTACACACATATGAAAAACAGCACGGCAATTCTCAGCAGTCTCACTGCAACTCCCTAAAACTACCCTGGCAGCAGCAAATCTCCCCAGAGAGCAGGGTGTGTCAGCAGATGAACAGACAAGACATGAGGGTCATCCCCAAGCTATCACAAAACAGATAAAGGTCAGGTAGTAGCTATAGCAGCCATCTGACATATGTTCATCAAACCAATGCTCATATGGTACATATAAAACACGCCTTCTAATTTTATCTTTGGTAAAAGCACAGCAGTTCTCATGGGTACTGAATGTTACATTTTTTTTCCTTAACATAGCACATTCCAATGCAAACAAAGTAACCAAGAATACCTAATAGCATCATTATTCTTAGTAACTAACTGAACATTCAAAATTATAAGAATTCAAAAGAAGAAAAGAGGGGGGAAAAGAGTAAAAACAACTCCCCAGAGATGAATAAAAGGATCTGGATGCTCTGACTCCTAGCTAAATAAAATCGAAAATGCTATCACATTGTCTGTTTCCAAAAGACAAATTTTCTCATGTATGTCAAGAGAGAGTTATATACAGAAGGCATTTTTCTGCTTCCTTTAGCAATGGTAAGACCTTTAGGTGGAATATGACTTCATACTATTTATCCTATTAAAGTCAGGTTTTACACAAATGGGAGAAATTTGAGATGAGAACAAGAACTGATTAAATTTAGAATCATGAACTGAGAAGAAAAGTTGAAAGAATTGTGTTTATTTAGTGCAGAGGTGTCACAGAAGCATAGAATCATAAATGTCTTGGGCAGAAAGGGACCTTAAAGATGGTTTAATTCCAACCCCCATCCAGCTCCATCCAACCTGGCATTGAAAATTTCCAGATATGGGACATCCACAACTCTGGGCAAAAAAAAGAAAGGATGAAGGCTGGTAACATGACACTTTCTTTCTCTTTTTTTTAGACTACAATTAATAAGGTCATTATTAACCAAGAGATATCTAGGTTAGATATAATGGGAAAAAAATCTCCTTAAGACTGGCAACCTGCTGTAGTATGACCTCACAAGAGTTTTATGCATGCATTTCCAGCATGAGAATTTCTTGGACACATTAAGGATATGCTTCTCCTGCCTCAGAAGGCAGAGACGGATGAGAGGAATTTGGAACGTCTCTTCCAGGCTGAATTTTCCACAATTCTATAACTCCTTTTGATCTAAGCTTTTCCTTCAGAAAGGAAGAGGAGATATCTCTTGTATTCCCAACAGGGCTTGATGGTTTCTTTTAGCATTTTATACTGAAGGGGCATCCAATCTTTAGTTCATCATAAAAGATAAAAAGTAAGAAAAGCAGCATTTAACAGGTCAATAATCACAGCAGAAGTGTGAAAAAGGCATCTTCACTTCTCTCTGTCCTCTTGCTTTCTAATTAGGTGCTGACAATGTGGCTGACACCGTGTAAGATACAGAGATAATTCTGGCTCTGGGGAGCTCAGCATCTAAGAGCCAAAGAATGAAGATCCCTCAGGATTAGTTCTTGCTTCTATGTGCTCTAAAAGTCTGATAATTTTTCACTGTAGACCTATGAATCACATTCTAAATTGAGACAGAGATAAATAGAAAGCAAGTTATTTCAGGTGAATAGGGACTTGAAAAAAAGCTATGCAACGTGCTGCTTTTGGCAGGCAGAAGAGCATTAATATAGAAGTAAGTGCTGAGTGGCATGGATATCATCACACTAGCCAAGAATAGAAAAGCTCTGTCTCTGCTATCACAGAAGAGGTTGATCACTCTATTTAAAAAATGGGAGTACTTCATGGTATATCTGGCTTTAAATACTCTACTAATGAACTTTCATTCTTACTCTGAGTTCCTAGCAAAACATATCCCCTGGGAAAATGGTCCATTGTCACTGATGCACAGAAACAACTGACCCACAAATTTAAAAAAGAAAAAAAAAAGAACAACCAAACCCCACAATTCCCAATTACAGCACTGAAAAAAAAAAGGAAAAAAAGGGGAGACCCAGGCCCCCAGTACCAACAAAAAAACCCCCAATGAATTATGTAACTGAATAATTCACACTGTGGATATAAAAGCCATTACATCAAAATAATATTTTTCCCCATTCTACTCGGAGCATAGCATGGAAATTTTAAAGTCAAACTAACACCTAACACTATTTTAACACCTAACTGAAATAAAATTCCTGAGAAAATAAACAGAGTTTTCCAAATATATATAAATTCTTGTTAAAATTAACAGTTCTGAAAAGACAAATATACAAACACAGGACTAAAATATTCCTGGTAATTATAACTTAATTTGGTTTTAATGTAAATAAACATACAACACTGTTTTGCCATAAAGGACAGTTTTTAATTAAACAGTTTATGTATCATATAATTCTTCACTGCTAAAAACTTTCAACTTTCTATCCAGATCTGTAGCAAAGGCAGAGTACATAGTAGATCAATATCAGTTTGTGATCTCCCTAATGATGTTTATTATATTTTATATTTTAAGTTAAATTTGCATTGTAAATTTGCTCATCATCCATTTTAAGATTTCTGGTGTAATTTTAGATGATTTTCTGCCTCATAAAGCTCTTCACAAATCATTTAACAATTTCTGCTTCTGTTAAGTTTGAAATAATCAACATTCAATTGCATTTCAGTGAAAACTTTAAAACTCTTAATTCAGGGACTACTGCATTTTGAAGCAATGCAGCCTAGAGAGCAAATCATTAATAAGGCTAAGTGGCTTTGGAAGGATATGTGAAGAACATGAAGCCAGATGAACTTATCAGTACTTCTCAATGCAGCATGAGTCAGAGGATACTTTGTGGTTGTGTAGGAGGCATTAATATGGTGGTCTGGAAATGGGAAAATTATTGTGCTGAACAGCAGCTGACAAAGAAATTCTTCATACTTTCAATAAGGGCAAGACAGAAAAGGGTAAGATATCACTATGGGCAATGACAATAGAAGGTTCTAACCAAGTAGTAATGGTACATCATGTATCATCACAGATATGAGAGTGCAATAGGAAGAAAGTTTTGTGTAGCGTCTGTACAAGGAGCTTAAAATATATTTGGTAAGTTCAACAGAGCCCTGGACCTGGAACACATTCTGCATCTAAATTATCACAAATTTATTTTGCCAGATTGGGAACAAGACAGGAATACACTTCTGATTTGAGAAGTCTTAAGTTCTAGATGTACAGATATTAATGGAAATTACATTTTTCACCCAATATTTGTTGGTTGATCTTGTCTTAGCTTTTCTGTTTATATACCCTCATCGTAATGCTCCATGGAGTCAAGTACAGCTGAGAAACAACAGACTAAGAACTTCAAGGCAGATATGTAGATGACATGACAAAACCTTAATTTCCTGGCCAGAATAATTCCTTAAACTCTTTCTTCTGCAAGTTGATACTTTATTCAGACTTTTAAAAAATCCCATCACAGATGAGTAACTTTTGCAACTGATGGCTTTAACAGAACAGAAAAGAACCAAAGGACTAAAGACAGGTCTGGAAAAGGATGAAATAAATAAATGCATCCATACCTCAAGTGGCCAAATGTAAACAAATACCCAGACAAACCAGAAAAAGACAATGCACATCTTATGAAGAAAAAAGAAATTTTCCCAATACTTCTTCCAACACCTTTATAAATTAAAGTAATTCAGTTTTTCTTTCCATGTGCTAAAGACTATAAGCATATCCTTTCTCTGTACATGTTTCTTTGCAAAAGGTAATAGTTTAAAGCAGAAGAAAGAAGGATTGCAGGAATTCCAGTTGCTGCTTTGCTGCTATTAGATACATGGCTGGTAATTGGTGAAATGTCACAATTGTTTAATGTGTTTTGAAGGACACTTGGGATTAAAAGTATAAGATGCACCTCTATACAGCCCTGTCCAATGGATGGTCCCAGTGCACTGCTCTCTCTCACTCTTCTATTTGAAATTAAAGTTTCAAAACCTGCATCTTCAAATACGTTTTCTTCCAGTGAGCAAGTTCATGAATTAACATCTTTTCAATGATCAATGATTCCTGTGCGACATCTCCAATTCTAATGCTTCTACTATTAATAGCGACCTCAATCTCTGCTCCTCACATTTTATACTGAACTTAAAAGCAGTCTGCAGACATACATACCTAAGCATTGTACATAAGAAACTACAGATCACTTTTAAGCTGTTCATTAAGAATGATGGAATAAAGATTCTTACATAATCAGTGTATCTTCGAAAATATGTAAAGAATTTTTCTCTGAAAGTATGAGTTTTGTCTGCTTAGTGCAGGAGAATTTGTGACTCATAAAATGTGGGAACATTGAGGATAAGAAAAAAGTCCCTTGAATTCAGTTCTGAAAACTGTTGGATATGTGCTCACTCTGCAGGAAGAAAAAAAAAAAAAGAAGCCTCAGATTCACCCAGCTGGCAAGTATCTTCCTGTGGGATAACTAGAGTGTTCTTTACCCATACATTCATGTGTAAAAGAGGCAGCACGAACTCTCAAGTTCCTCGTAATTATGGTGCAGAATTCCAGCACTGCACCCACATGTAAGAATATCCTGTAGCTACATAACATGTGAAGTTTCTGATATAATGTCCTGAATATTATTTCTTTTCTGCCAGTCTGCTTCAGTAACTGTTTCAGTCACTGCCCATAAAGAAATCATGACTAACTGTGCAGTCTGCAAGAGCTCTCTCTCAACTTTTTCACAAATACCAGAGGAAACCTTCAGCCAAAATTCATGGCAAAAGGAACAATATATGTCTAAGATTTTTATGATATATTCTGATAAATCACAGACTAAGAGGACTAAGTTAAGACTACATCTAGTAAAAAAAAAAAATCAATCACTAGAATGACTGCATCAAAAATTTTATATAAGTGGTGATTTATCACCAGTTCTAGGGTCTTCCATAAGCCAACAAGGAGGACAGTACACCAAGAGAAGATCTCTGTAATGAGAGTTATGGTCTAGTGTGTCTCCTAGGATGTCAGGTTCTTATTCCAGCACAGCCATAATTTTTTTTTTTCCTCACTTTTGTGTCCAGTTGAAAAAGAACTGTGTTCACCCCACCCAGACCATGGTGAGGAGAATTGCTGTTCTGTGACTAGAGACTGAGCTACAATAAGAGTCCTAAATAGAGTTTCTCCACTATTATTTTGACACCTCAGACACTATAAATATGTTGTGATCTCTTATTCACTCAATTTCATCTTTATCACATATGAAAGACTGCAACCACCATGGACATTCTTTTTATAAAGACAGCTTTACTCTAAAGGAAAATAGAGATATTGTCAAAATACTAAGAAAAATATGCTTAATGTTTTCCAAACACCTGATGTCTTTCTTCTCTTTCTGTTTTTGTTTTAAAAAGCTAGCCATGATCCCCAGCTTTTTTAACATCTTGATCTTGGTAGTGTCAGGGTTTTGTAAGCACTTGAATTTCTGGATCTAGTGACGCTGCTGGCACCATTAGATACTCCTTGAAATCTTTACTCATTAAGGATCAGCACTCAAGGATTCAAACTATACAGATCAGAATCATACTAAATTTATTCACTTTGTATTCATACTTAAAAAAATTATATAAAGCACATGGGAAAGTAGAATCAGACTCACGACCTCTGTTGATTACCAGGAATGAAGCATTAGAGCAACTTTGAACAGATTGAGTGCAGAAACAGTCATTGTTTTGCAAGACAGCAAAAGTTAGTCCAAGATACTTTATTCAAATTTATGTAAATGCAAGCAGATATGATTGACATGCGAAGAACATTTCACATTTAGTCTAGTTAAGAAATCTCCATCACGAGCATAATGCCATATGGCATTATTTCCATTTATTTCTGCTATTTCTTTTCAATGGAAATTTTGAAAGTCAATCATGTATTCGACATCTATATTCTGCTGTCAGCTTTCATTGAAGTATGCACTGCAGATTCCTCAATGGCATAGTTACCTGCTCTAAGTTGGTGCAGGAATGTCTCTGTGTCCAACAGTAACAGGTCATTATAGAGAAATCCTGACAATTTTCAATGCCTTGGTGGCGTGATTTAAATTATAAATCAGGCTTCAGTTTTGATTGACACAAAAACTTTAATAATACCTACTTAACTTCACTGTGCCAATTCACAGAGCAAGCTTAAGTTTCATTTTAAAACATGTGTCCACAAAGTTGCATGCATTTACAGGCACACACTTCATATCTTTAGATCAGCCAATCAATATTTAAAACTAAAAGCATGAATTACAAAGCATTAGACACCGAGATAAAGAATTAGTCTATTTAATTTTTGTTGATTAACTGAAGAAGAAGAAATGGATTTTGCAGTGAGTTGTTTATTTGTCTGAGGGACTGTAGATAAATTAATGGTTTTAGAAAAGTAATGTCTATTGGGAATCAATAACTTATAAATCCTAACAAAAAAACCCACGCTGTAATTAGAAAAAAGTTTAATTACCTCTAAAGTGATCATTCTAGCACATTGGCCAGATTTCTTTATTCCATAAAAAAAAGGTACCTTAAAAAGCATTTAATATACTAGGACCTCAATTATTTTTTATGTGAATCTTTTAGAACAAGATCCACATACATTAAAGTATGAGACTAACAGTCAACTTTCTCATTACTCTTACCCTGGTGCAGAAAAAAAACCAAAACAATACTTTAAAGATGAACATCAATGTCCTAATTTTACAGTTTAGAAGACAAGAAAACATACGTATCTGGTGTCAGCAGCAAGCTAAAATATTGTCTACATGGACGTGAATTTGAAGTTTATTGTTTATTTAATCACAGCAATATATCATCCAAGAGTTAAAATACTTGGTACTGACAAAGTTGCTGGTAAAGTAAGATAAAGCCTAACTGACAACAGTTCTACTATGACTACTTTGTAAATAAATACATTCTCTAGAGTCTGGTTTTAATAACATATTTAATTTGCAGTGTAGATTAAAGCTGTAATATTTATCTTTACTGGTGGTACACGTCACTCTCCTCAGATCAGATTATTTTATACATATCTACCAGTAGCTGAACAAGATTGTTCTCAGAAATCTTGATTATTTAAATGGAAAAGGATAAATTTCTATTTAAAATTATTATCTACCTTTGTAGCTGATTTCAATAGACATACTTGAAACATGAGGGGTTTGCTGTTGATTAAGGTTTCATTTTTAGTGTGCTCAAACCAAGAGAGAAATCCCACATGCTGAGAATACTGAACCTTACAAATCATTTTAAAAAACTTGCCTCTGGTACCAAATCCACTTTTTGAGTGCTTTACAGGGTACTCAAATCTTTAAGGTGATTGCCTAATAGACGTGTTGGACTGAAGGGGATCATCCCGCGGGAAGGTGACTGCCTTATTTCTTGCATCATTTAAAATTAACTCTAGCAGAGACATCCAGGAACAAACAGCTGGTCTCAGTGCTGCCTTGGCTAGAAAAAGGACTAAATGAGCTTCCAGATCCCTACTGCATCTGACTTTCAGAATTATACAGAGAAAGAACCCATTGTGAATGAGGGCTTTGCACTGCCAGAAGTCAGGGGGGATTGAACCAAATAAGAAATCTGTTTTGCCTATCTTTTAAATGCTAGGAACTGATATTTCCTTTTGATCTTTTATTTCCTAGATGGGAAATAAAATCAAATGTTGTTTGGCATCTATTTTAATTCTGGAGAATGGGAAAGAGGAGTATAATCTTTCTACACTGAGACTGACAAATCAACAAAACAATATGACCAACTGCTGCTTATCTTTTGAAGGCTATTCTGTCATAGGTACATAATGGTTCTTCTAAGTTTTCAGCTGACCCATGTTGAATAGGCATGCTTAGAAAATTACTAGAAAAGAGTTCTTTCTTCTCTTAATCATGGGGCTGAAAGGGAAACCAAATGGGATGAGTGCTCAAGTAATTACAGTTTTTGGAAAATACATGGACAGCTACACAGAAAGTACATGGGCATAGCTAGATCTTTTTCTCTCCTTCTTCTCTTTTCTGTTTTTAAAAAAGTTTTCTTTTAAAGAAAAAGTTGCAATGCCAGATGCTCCCCGAATTGGCACAGATTTCTGTCATGCAAATGTCTGAATTTTTTTTAAAAATGGTGACCTGAGTAATTTCTATTACTCTGAGTAATTTCTCTTACCTTTTTCAAAATTCCATCTGGGTTAGTTATAATGCAGAAAATGTTATTTATAATGGAGACCATCATCTTTCGAAGTTCTCATGATGAAGGATAAGGACTACTTTCAAATTAAATTTTTCTATTGTATTTGCCTTTGGTATGTGTGCCATAAAC
This sequence comes from Acridotheres tristis, assembly GCA_037013685.1. Taxonomy (NCBI): domain Eukaryota; kingdom Metazoa; phylum Chordata; class Aves; order Passeriformes; family Sturnidae; genus Acridotheres; species Acridotheres tristis. Next base: position 94,397,604 of record CM072886.1, on the reverse strand, counting down.
TGGATGCAAGACAGCTGTATTTTCCTTATGAGTTACATTAAGTTGCATCCAGGATGTCTGGATTATCACAGCTTTTTTTTTTTGGATGTGTGCACTGCAGTTCCACTTTCTCAGTAAGATTTGCAGATGAATCTGCAAACTATGCTTCCATGTTGGCTAAAGCATACACAGAAATTCAGTTTTAGTATTAACATAACTGAAAATGAAATTCATAGAGATACTCAGAAAAATCTTTGGTAGCACTACAAGCAAAACACCACAAAAGAAGTTTGCTGAAAACCACCCCAAAACCTACAAATATTATTACTTCTAATTTGTGAATGTCACTGAGCTGTTAAAATTTGTCCAAGCCCCACTATTGAATTGAAATTATATCTGCTGTGATATGATAAAACACTGAAAGATGCTAGCTAGGAATAAGAAAGCAACCTTGCTTCCACAAAGCTAGAGGCCAATAATAGAAAGAACTGTGTGGTGCCTTTCAAAGAACATGGAATCAGTTGTGATTCACACACATACAGTGTGACATGATTTTATTCAGTCTCTGCACATCTAGTGCCCCCCTAACAGGATATTTTCACTTTTGGAATATGAAAAACACCGTGTGCTTTTTACTTTCACATTCTGAGAAACAACAAGTTGGAGGCCTCAGTGCAGTTGCATCAGGAATTGTCAACATTTCCACCAAAATCAAGCTCAGAGTAAAGTTTTCATTACCAATGAATCTATAGCAATATGCATGGATACTATAACAACTAATGAAGCAGGGATCTTGAGGGTTCATCACCAGAAGAAAACATAATTTTTCCATGCTATGTATCCAAAATGAACTGTTTTTTCAGACACCACAGTTCAACATTTATCTATTATTCAGTGATTAAAAAATCCAAAGAGAAGATAAGACAGTTTCTACAGGTCATAAGTCAGTGACAAGTTATAAAAAATAACATCTTAAGGTCTGAGAATTTTTTTGTGATAATAAGTCATGAGGTATTATTTTGGGATCAAAATTATGCAGCTTGAAAATTCTTGTTCAAAGGTGTAAGAATCCCGAGTATTCATGACTCATGCTGAAATTTGTCAAAACAACGCTCACTCTTACATTTTTAATGGATTTTCCTTGGGACAACTGCAAGCATTTTTGCACTTCAGCAAACCATATTTTTATGGAGCTGCTTGAAATAGGAACCATATGATTAATTTGAAGTCAAAAGAAAGCTTGAATCAATCCATTAAAATTCTCTAATGAATAAATAAATGTAATTTGAACAAAAGCTGGCAATAGAAGTTAATATTTCAGGTGAGTAATAGCCTGCACAAGCTTGAGAAGGACTCGGCATCAGAGCTGCTTAAAACACCTTCCAGAATGCAACAACCTGACTAGAAATCAGAATCTGCATATATTTATCTGCATAACACTAGGCATCTTTTAGGATAATACAACATACAGTTCTTTTCCAACCTAAATGATTCTAGGATTATCAGTGTTTTCAATTACTCCATTTTGCCACTGTCATTCCATATTGTTACAGTTATATTTATTTCTACTTCACCTTACCAACAAATAGAATCTATCAAACAATGAATAAAGAAATTTTACTCTATACAACTTTTTAACTCAAAAAGCTATACTACTTGAATATACTTACTTTAAAAAAAACCCAAAAGCTAATATACTTATATAAATACATGATTAGTAATGTGTCTTTTTGTCAAAATTTAGAAAAAACTTATAAAGGTTACACTTCTCAAGCTGACATGATTCTTGTGTTCCTGTTATCTACAATAATTTTCACAGAAATTTGAAGTATTTTATTAATTTTCTTCCTATTGAGAGTGACTCTGCGGGAAAAAAGAAATCCAAGTTTCAGTGGGAGCTGTCAATAAACCTTGACTATTTTTTTTCCTTTTTCTTTCCTTGTGATTTTTTGGTTTTGGTTTTGGTGGGGTTTGTTTGTTTGTTTGTTTGTTGAGGGTTTTTGGTTTTTTTTTATTTGTTTTGTTTTGGTTTGTTTTGTTTTTATAAATGATTTTTTTTTCTTTTTTCCTGCGTGAGAAATCATGTTCACAGCTGTAGGTAAGTGAAATTGTTGTAGAGACTGTATTCCTCTAAAGAGGATAGGGTTTTTGTTTTATGAGGAGGTGGTATACTTTGAATTCATAGAATCATAGAATCACAGAATCATACAATGTTTTGGGCTGGAAGGGACCTTAAGGACCACCTAGTTCTGACCCACTTGCCATGGGCAGGGACACCTTCCACGAGACCAGGTTGCTCAGAGCCCCATCCAGCCTGGCCTTGAACGTTTACAGGGATGGGACATCCACAACTTGTCAGGGAGAGCTACTCCTGTGCCTCACCATACTCACAGATTCACCAGATATCTTACAAATAAAAAAAAAAACCTAAAATCTAGAATAATATTTTATGCAAAATATTTTATTAAAAGTCTGAGCTTAGTTTTCCAACTTATTTTTAACACAACAATTAAAATTGTTATTGACTTTGTTTCTTCATTTGTGTACTGTTTTTATTCCAGTTACTTTAATATTCTGGGAATTTCCTCAAATACTGGAACTTCACAGAAGTGCAGGCTTTGAGGATTAATAAAGTCTTACGACAGGACACATTTTTTTTAAGCAGCTTCATATTTCCTGAGTACTACTTACTTACATTTTAATTGAGCAATTGAAATTGTCATGGACAATCGCAAATCTGGATTCACAGGGTACACCTAGATAGTCAGTAGTCCCTCTGATGCTCAGTATAAAAATCTAAATGGAAGAGAATTGGAAACTGAGCCTCATTTTATTTGCATGACAAAGTTATCTTTTCAAACAGATCAAGAGATTAACTTACATTTGCTTGTCTCAGGAAACACAGAAATATTGCTGATAAGAAAAGCAGGAAATGGGAAGCTTTAGATAGTATACTGCAGATTTTGTATTTGAAAGGATTTATGAGCCAAAATGGTCAGATTCCTGGATGCTCTGTGGCATTACAGCCTTTAAATCTGCTACATTGGAACTATATGGATCCCACATTTAAATCTTCAACCTTCTGGCTAGCAGTTCTCACACTGCAGTTGCAGAAGAAGCAAAAAAAGAAAGTACATCTCTAACCTGAAATATTATTCTTTATGCAATAATACATGTGCATATAGTAGTTTACAGATGAGTGGTGTTCCACAGAATCTAAAGTGGAATGAAAAATATAAACATATGTTAATTTCTTTACTATTGTTATTACAAATTAATTTTTTCACACATCTGTTTTCTCAAACTAAAACTAAGATATATTCAGGATGTCTCCAAAATGAAGACATATTCCCTTAAATTAAAATTATTCTTCACTTATCTGCCTATATAGATAAATTGCAATTTTATTGCTCTGAATTTCTTGTTCATTTCTCTCCATCTGGCAGTGAAAGCAAAACAGAAGTTAAGAAATAAATTTCTAACTCCTTATGATGACTAAGTATTGATGATATGCTGATGACTAAGGACATTTATTTGCTCTACAACAGACACAATCACTACAAATGTCAGGAATTCTTGGACAACTGGCCCCAAGGACAGGATCCCTCATCATACCTGCTAAAAAATTACCCTGTAACCAGGGCATTGCTGGGTCTCCCCCTAAAGGTTGCAATTGAAGTCCTCTCTGGACACCAGTACAAGTCCCCTAGAGACAAGGGCAACACATCTGCAAGACCTCAACGAGAAAGATGTAGGCACTGTGAAAGTGGATTGCACTCACACAATTTGGAAGCAGACACATAAAACATCATATTTTACAGAAGATTTAACCTATGAAAATAAATATCAACCATCTCCACACTACACACCTGGGCAGTGGACATACCAGTGCAGTTAATGTAAGGAAAAATCCAATGTGCAGCTCCCTCACAGCCTCTCCTCATTCCTCCCTTACCTCTAACCCTCTTTTCTCCCTACCCACCCACACTGAAAGGCCGGAAAATCCATGTAACTCTGACTATTTGTGGATACGAGACTCACAGCAGCAGCAGCAGCAGCACATCTCACAGTCACTCCATCACTTGAGCAGTTCTTTGGTCACTGCCTCTCCGTTTCTCTGCCCATCCTTCCCCACAGCCTGGCTCTTCTTTCCCAGTTACCCTATTTTCTCTCCATGGTTTGAACCCCAAAGTAAAGGGAGAATGCTCACAAACAAGCCACATTTAATGAAAGTAATTGGCTAAATGCCAATTACAGTTTGACAACAAAAGAAGCACAGTAGAATTTTCCAGCTTAATGTAAAACTGATGTGATTTAAAGAAACAAAGAGAAACAGCAAAAAAGATTGTGCAGCAAACACAATGCAGATCTACAGCTTGGATTTTAATCATGAGTTGAACATACATCTTCAGAGACCCTGGGTGAGTCATTTCATTTCCTGGTGCATTAATTTCCCAAATTCCAATACACAGATAATATGTAATGAATGCTGCTGTTTCAAAGCATGTCACAATAATCTCTGTAATGAGGTTTTTAATAGAAATTTCTATAAAACTGTGAAGAATAAGACACACATATAGGGCCAGCAAATATGCTAATACCCTTTTTAATGATTCATTAGTATTTAAGATTTAACAGATAGGCCTGTAGCAATAATGCAGAAAGAGTGGCAAATATTCTTGCAGAAGGCTGCTACCACCAGAAAGAAAGGCCTTGAGTGTGGTAGTGGAGTGAAGCAGGAGGCAGCCAGAAGGAGAACCACCCCAGTTACCACTTCTTTACCTGCAAATATGACCAACTGGAAAACGGCCAGGACAAAAAGCCTCTTTTGTTTCAAAGGTTTTTCAGTGAAGGCAATGAAGAGAGTGGGCTGGGAGGAGGGAGGCTTTAGCAATTTCACACCTGCTGTGAGCACCCCCATAGTTTAGCTCTAGCCCTGTAGAAGTTAACTAATCCAGAACAAAAATTCAGTGACAAGGGATGTCCCTTTTTTCCTATGGATGAAGGTCCACCATCAAGAAAAATGCCTCTTTTTCCATGCACCATTCTCTCTTTCTTTAAGTGAGACGGCTGAGTGGTACAGATGGAAAAACGCACAATAATTCAATTTGCTTTTTCCTATTCTGCATGTAATTTAATTGAACAATCAAGCACCCCAAATTGGATTAATCTATAGGCATGCCTTATTCCGTAACATAAGGGATAGAATTCTTCAGTACGTATTCTTTAACTTCAAAGGAGAAGTTAAATGGACATTAAACATTCTTACAAGGAGAAAGAAAATATTTGTAAATTAAATATAGTCACATTTTGGGGATATCTTGATAAAGATGATTCAGAGAAAAAAACAACTGAATCTAAGAGACTTTTCCAAATGTAAAAATTTAAAGAAAACATCATCTACCTGCTCAAATTCTCATAATTTTTTATTCTTAAACATACTGGTCTGCAAGAAGTAATGTTATATAAATCATAGTTTTATAATAACATGCTTCAACAAAAAAAAATTCTTGCAAGAGGATATGAATTCAGGAATCTTAAATAAATGTCAATGTTTCTGCATTTTTGCAATGGGAAAATTACTTATATTTTTGGCTATTCATCCTAACATAACACTGAATACCTAAATGTGTTAGTGCTGTGGTTTAGGAATGTATTCTCCAATTTAGTGTTCTCATTTCCCCCTTCCCCTGCATTGGGCTGGAGAGGAGAATTGGAGGCACAAGAGATAAAGATCACGGGTTGAAATAAGAACAGTTTACTGGAAACAGCAATGAGATAAGAAAATAACCAGTAGCAGTAACAATATTAATAGCAAAAATGTACAAGAGAGTGTGCAAATGCTCATCATTACACCTCCCCCTAGGTCTGAGGTCTCAGAAAACAGCAGCACCTTTATCTTCTCTCCAGTTCCTGTCTCAGCAGCATAACTTACAGCCTGAGCTGCAGCTATCCCCAGAGGTATATTCTGGGGTGTAGTTTGGTGGGTGCAGATGCCATCAGTGACTCCTGTGGAAAAACTAACTCCATCTCAGCCAGATCCAATGCACTTGGAGAGGGCTGAACATGCCTGCCTATGGGAAGTGGAGAGTGGATTCCTTGATTTACTTTGCTTACACAGGCAGGTTTGTTTTTCTTATTAAAATCTCTTCTCTCAATCCATGAGTTTTCCAGCTTTTCTACCCTTCCAATTCTCTCCCTGATCCCACTGGCTGGGGAGTGAGCAAGTGGCTGTGTGGGGATGAGCTCCTGGATGGGGTTAAGCTGTGACACTGTGATGTCAAAGTTAGAGGGCACTAGGAGAAGAGTATTTTCACAGCTTTTTCAAGGAGATTATACACGTGTAACGGGTGTCATCTGATTCTGTAAAAGATGCATTTAGTGACAAATGGCCAATGGTGAAATGTACTAATGGCATAAATGTCTGATTTGAGTAGTGGAAGAAGCACCACTACTGAGCAATTTTTGAACACCATGAATCACTACTGCTACCAATTCTCAAGTGAAAGGTGTGTTGGTAGGAGATAAGAAAGTTTGTGGAATTTTCAAATTCAATGTGTAAGTAACATTCCTTTGATGTGTTCATGGCCAGAGTGTCTGCCTGTGAGGACTTGTTGAACTTGAGGGAAGTTCATCTGTCAGAGTGTGAAGGGGAAACCTCTAAAGCAGATATTCAGATTATTCCTCTGCATTTATATAAAACAAAAGTGAAAAACAGGATGGAAAAGTGAAGATACTTGTGAAGACAATTAAAAAAGCCAAGTTGATCTACTTATAAAAGGGAGAGAAAACCCCAAGAAATAAACCAAATCAAATATTCATTTAAATTATTTTGTTTATATTTTTATTTACATGATTGCTTAATGATAAAAATTACCACACATTTTTCTTCAGTCTAAGCCTTTTCTGTTCAGTGATCTTGGCTGTAAATGTCTGCTACTGATTAGGTCAATAAGGTATCAGAAATTTCCTTAGAAATATTTTATGAATTCTTCTACTTTTGTAATAGGAAAATAGTACTGGATTTGCATTCAAAATCTGTTGACAAGTAGTCTATGCATTTCTATCCAGTAATAACATGAAAGGAAAAATTTGAAATATATGAAAAAACCTAATTCACAAAATAAAGTAGCAAAGTACATTTGGGTCTCAAAGTATACAATGTACTAATACTGTGTAGTTGGCTACGTTTATTTCTTTCAGTTAAATGTTTGTATTCCTGCTGAAAACTCTGATTTTATTATTTTGCAAAAAGTGATGTTTTTTGCAGAAACTTGAAAGTTTCCTTTTAATGAAAGAAAAATCAAAGCAGAAAGGCTTCAAGGTTCTCACAAAAATCTGTTTTTGGGACAGGAAATGGAACTTTCTGTTTCAGAGAACAGCCATCCTCATACACTTATTATTCTTCCTGAATTATCCTTTTCCTAGTTCAACACTTCTTTTTATGTCCATCATGCTGCTAAAAACACCCTGTTATAAGTCTGTTTAAGGAAATGAACGTTGCTGGATTTTTTTCTCTTTCTGGCAGAGGCTTACAGAGTTGTTTCCTAAACAATGCCCTCAAATACAGCCTGGATGTGAAAACTTCCTGCAGAGGCAGTTCACTTGAGGTTGAGGCTATCCTTAATTATAGGATGTTGTCAGCTCAGAAATTTCTCCGAGAAAGACCTCTAACTTTTATAAGGCAAAGAAGCTTATGAGTTTTTAAATGGCCTTCAAAATAGAGGCAGAAAGTTAAAGAGAGCAAACAGTGCATCTTTCCTATATGGCATCCTTAACCCTTTTTTGTTGATGCATCCAGGACCTGACGGGTTGCCTTTCTAGCAAAGTTATCTCATACAACTTTTTTTTTCTTAAGCCCTTTTTGTTTCCCTTTATTGGGAAAAAGCTTGGTAAACAGCAAAGTGACAGTTAATCATTTTCTGATAGTGCACATCTCTCCTACAAGATCAACTCAAGCAGACAATGCTATCTAAAATCTCCTCTCTACACACACAAACACACACACACAGAGAAATCGAAAAGTAAGTAAGACCACCCTAAACGCCAAACACAAATATCCTGTTTTCCAGAAAAATGCCTTGGCAGAATGCATGGCCACTTCTTTCTTTTCCACTTTTTGATCTTGGATTGGATTTAAATGTTGGAAGAGGTACAAAGCCAACCACTCAAACTGCCTCTTGAAAGAAGCATTGTTCAGAACAAACAAGTGAATTCTTCCCCTAAAACTTCCCTGCTTAGAGATATTCAAAATAGAAAACAAAAAAACATTTGCTAGCAAACCTTTGAATGAATCATGAAGTAAATTCTGCCCAGTCTAAACCTTGGAAAGAGTTTAAGAATGGCACAGAAAGCGTGTAAAAACAACTACATCCTATACAATGTTTACATATGCAATGAAGTGAAAAAATAACGAAAATCTAAAGAAAAAAGAATTCTCTTCTATTGTAATGAATTAAAGTGGATATTTTTGGAATTAGTTTGGGCTTTTTTTACCTTTCCACTCAAAATACACTGATAAATAAAAATTCTCAATAAAATTCCCTTTCCTACTAAAATTCAGAAGAGATATTTCTAATACATGTTGTTGTTTTGCAGAACTTCATTTGTTTAGACAAGGTGAAACAAAACAGTAGAGCTTTTACAAGAAAGGTACCACAGTCAACTGTGAATAAAGGGAGCCAAGGAATATCTGCTGCAATCATTTGTTTTAGTAGAAGTAGCATAATTGTGCCATAAACTCCTGCCTGATCCACTGCAACATATTACATCTGTTTTATGCTAATGTAGTTCCAAGGAAATCAATGATATTTATACTGACATAAAGCTATGGTGAGTCATATTCTCAATTAGTGTCTTCAGTTTGGGAAGGAATATCAGAGATTTTTCTTGATTTTCCAAAATTTAGCCTGCAATTTTGTTCAAGGATTTCTAAGAAGCTGAAAGTCTAATTATATCTATAGGGTTTCAGAGTACCCGTTGAAAAATTATCACAAGTAATTTTAGGCTTAACTTTTAAATTGAATTGTGACTGCAAAGATCTTTCGTTTCATTGGTATGTTCATAACAAAAGGCACTAATCTTTGACAGATTTTTTGAAAATTACATGTATGATCCATAGAAATGCCTATGAAGTAATATATCTGCTCAAAAAACGCTTATCAACGATCCCAACATAATCACCCTAACATACTGATGCTGCCATCAGTCAAATATATGATGTTCTTATTTTGATGGTTGATTTCAACTCCCCTTAGTCTAAATCGTGTGTGAAACCCCTGTCAGTTTAAATACAACACATGCGACTTCTAGAGACTGAGCCAAGCAAGGAGCAGCTGAGGGAGCTGGGGGTGTTTATCCTAAAGGAAAGGAGGCTCAGGGGAGACCTCATCACTCTCTAACCTCCTGAAAGGAGGCTGTAGACAGGTGGGGGTCTGCCTCTGCCCCCAGGAACCCAGTGACAGCATGACGGGACATAGCCTCAAACTGCACCAGGGGAGATTCAGGCTGGATATCAGGAAGAATTTCTTAATGGAAAAATTTATTAAGCATTGGAACAGACTACCTAGAGAGGTGTTGGAGTCACCATCTTTGGGAGTGTTCAAGAATCAGCTGGACGTGGCACTTACTGACAGGGTCTAATTGACAGGGTGGTAACTGGTCAGAGGTTGGACTTGATGATTTGGAGGTATTTTCCAGCCTAAATGATTCTGAGATTCTGTGATTTTGAATCATTCAAAGTGGAAAAATTGCAGATATTTCTTTTTGTACAATTTTGTCTTCCTATTTTTAGTGGATATTTTTGTTATTTTTGTTAAAGTGAGAGAGATTTTTTTAAAAGGTAGTGATCTGAATTTATGATGTGTTAATGTTCAAAGGCTTACCAGAATAATCTGATGCATTAGGCAGACAGGAATTTCAGCAGATAATCTGAGGTAAACCTTGCTAGGATAGTTTTAAAGAGCTGGTTGTCTGCATTTAGGCTGATCAGAAATAATCAGAGACCTTGGCTTAAAGATCTAATGGGAGAGGGCTCTTCATGCACATGGTGGACTGTCACACACACAAATTTAGGTTTTGGTTATTCACACTAACATTCCGGATCCAAAGAACCAAGATCAAAATTGCATTTTTCAGCTTACTTGCATCAGTGTCTGTATGCATTGCAATCCATATCTGTTTTGTAACGGGAAATGTGACTATATACAATTACTATTTTGTTTTAATATTTTTCAAAACATAACATGAAAGATACACTGTATTGTTATAGCTGTATTTTGTCCCTGGATGCCTGGGATTGAAAGTTTCCTGTGCTGTTTTTTGTTGTTCCTGTTGTAGAGAAGAGTAAATTACATTTCCTGGACATTATTTCTCAGTCTCTATGGTCTTTTGTTACACAACTGAATCAACTGCATTTTTTACCAAGCCTGAGATGAATACATAGGTGTTCCCCCTTTCATTAAAGTAGAAACTCTATTGCTTCAAATATATACATATAAAATGATATACAGAAGATGGCTGCTGAATGAATTCATCAAAAGGTGAATAAATACTTCTGAGAACAAAGATACAATTTTCTGGCATCCTGATAGTAGCCATTCTTTGTACAGGACGAGTAGCATTAAAAGCATCTTAAATAGTTCTCAGTTTGCTTTCCTGAAAAGATTTTGACAGTATTAATTACTTCTGCTAACAGAAATTTCTGACACTTACATGACCTTCTGCTGCATATGAAAAAGGCTGTCATGGTTGGTGTACTGATATATGCAAGAAAAATCCCAGGAATTGAAATTTAATGAAACTAGACAAATCTTATCCTTAACATTACCAAGTGAGAATTTCCAATGACTTCACCAAAACATAGATTAAATTTCTTCTGGTGGGGGAGGGTGGATTTCTGTATGAAGAAATGAACTCCTTTGGAATGCAGCAATAACATGCACTGACAGCCAGAGAGAACCAGCCATGAGCAGCCAGCCTGGCTCACTATTTCATTCATGTATGAGAAGGTGAACACACACATGGGAGTCACCTCTTTGTGGTACATTTGTAAGAGTGTCACTATTAATTATATTACACTGGTATTTAAAAAAACCAAAACAATACCTTAATCTACTGTAAACCATGCTAGCATAAAAAGATGCAACGTTCAAGTGTTTGGCACAAAATCGACATACTTAGATTAGGAGCCAACAAAATTTTCTAGAACAGCAGCAATGGAACATCTCTTAGGTTGTTGCTAAACAAAACAAAAAACAAACAAACAAACAAACAAACAAACAACAAAAAAGGAAAATAAATATTAAATAATTGAAATTCAAACAAACTGTGATGGCACAGTGAGCTGCTGTTTTCATAGGTGTTTATAGCTATAGTCCTTTGAACTGATTTTTTACAGTAAGAGGCTATTTTACCAGTTTCAATGTTTCTTTTTCTCTCTTTGTCTCTCTTACTTCTTCTTTTCTATTTCTTTAAATGTTCAGTTTTAGTTAGATTTCAAACCCTTACTTTAGCACGTACCACCTACCACTCCTTCCAAGTGGCCACTTTGTCTCTAACTTAAAATAAAGTTATTCCAGCATGTTGGAGAGAAAACACAGAACATTTTCGAGAATCATATGAAAAAGTGTGTAGGCTGCTATGGATCTTTCTTCTAATACATTATGGCAAATACACTCCCAGCACAGGATAAGGAGATTTGTTACCATTAGAAGGTATTTCAGTTCAGAGAGAGAATAAAATAATCCACCCTGAAGAGCTGTGTGTTCTGGGTGATTACATATTGACCTCAATTCCTGCTATATTCCTTAGTGACTTTGTCCATACAATAATGTTTCCCCTGCTGGGACCTAGTCAAACACCACCTAAAATTAGATTTTTCTATCGATTTTTATGGCCATATGCTTCAGTTGTTGTTACTTCAAAAAAACAAAAATTTCCACGCTCACTGTTTGTCATACTATATTTTGAAAACCATATTGAAGAAGTCCCACAACGTTAAACTGCATGTTTTACCACATACAGACTCTGAAATACACATAGAAGAATACAAATCCTCATAATCTATTGCTGTGCTACAATTTTTTTCTCATTTTATTTTTACAGGATGCATACTTCCTGTTGCTAAGAAAGTTAGCTTTAAAAACAATATCTAAGGTGTTTTTGTGACTCCTCAATCATATTGCCCCATAAAACTGTAAAAATGTTTGCTTTATTCAAAACAGAGAGGGAGGATTGCTGTCATTATATGATAAATGTAATAAATAAAAACAATACAATGGCAAATTACTGTCAACAAACACCCAAAGTGAGCAGAGAGAAATTTTCTCCTATAAATCTCGTGAGACAGAGAGGCAGCCACAGGCTGCACAGAACCCCAAAAGCTCCCCACAGGCTGTGCCAGCTGCTGGCAACCTCCTGCTGTATGGCTCCACTTCTTCTCTTGTATTAATATACTTTTTTTTCAGAGATGCCTTGCAAACCTTTAATTATTGCAGAATAATTTTGGACAATGCAAGATTTTTCACTCTAGAATAGCAGTTATTAGGTCAGAAACCAGCATGCGGGTGAATTTAATATTCCTTTTTTAAACTTATTTTTAATGCTGGAAACTGTACATCTTTCAGGCATGAAACAACAACAACAACAGAGATTCTAAGGAACAGTCTCCTGAGCTGTGGACTAATGAGCAGCTGATGTCTTAATTTATACAAACAGATGAAAAATTACACCAAAACTTCAGAAAAAAAAGAATTCCAGTGACACTGCTGCTACCTGCAGGAGCAGCTTGTGTTAGCCCTTGAAACGTCACAGTTATTTGCCATTTATGAAAAACTTTGAAACTGCAGAGCATTTAATCATATAGGCACTAAAGCCTGTTAGTAGATCTACAGGACTCACAGACTCATGAAATTGTTAGGGTTGGAAGAGACCTCTGAAGATCATGTAGTCCAACCCCTGTTCACCAAACTTGAGATTCAGATAGAGTAGTTTTAATTGGAAGCAAGTAAAATTTTTATTCAGGTACTGTTACTCAACTGTTAAAGACATCTTTCTGGAAAAATATCCTAATGGGCAAGAAAATCTCCGGCTGAGAAGGAGTGAGTTGCTCTTCAGCTGCCACAGCAATGTGAGAAGGTCCTGCAAATCCTCAGTTACAGAGTCCTAGAATGGAAACCAAGAAGAGAGACAATTTTCCTTATCCTGATTTGGTGAAATTCACCTCAGAAGTGTAATCACTCTGAGCTTGTCTACAAGGCTTTAAGCTTTTATTTATGAGATAACCACTGCTGTGCTGATGCTTGCATGTTGATTGGTGTTGCCCCAGTTGAGTGCACCTTTCTCAATTCACCTCGATGTCAATACAGATGACAACTGTATTCTCTCAAAAGAGTTACATTTGGGTTCATTTTTAGTTTTGTTGGGGTTTTTTTGTTCAGATAACTAACTGGTCTGAAGTCAGTGGCAGCCTGTGATGCAGCAAAACACAGAAAATAAGCTGAGGACCTATTACTTTGTTGTTAAACTCAGTTAGCAGACATACCTAGATTGGCCAGAAAGCACCTAATAACATTCATTTTATTATCTCCTGTATCTAAAACACAGACACAGATGATCCTATAACTCCCAGTATGTTTAAGATACCGGGCCACAGGCTAAGGACAGCTCCCTGTCTCATGTTCTGCTCCATCTCTGTGAAGCTCTGCACTGCCACTTAGGGTTAGTGAAGGATATTTTGGTGAGAGAGTATTTGAGTTTAGAAGCATTCCTGCTGCTGCTGACCTCATTTGCATTTCAACCCCACGTCAGTATTCTGAAGATATTCTCAATTAGGAAACATTACTAAAGATGAGTTTTTCAAGAAAGATGTGCAACACCAGTGGAAATTTGAAAGTCATATATTTGAACTAAATAATGTATTACCTATTGTATGTCAAGTACTGGGAATTGCCATCCTGTGTTCTGTTCAGCAAAGACTTACATGTACATAGTAAATGCTAAGGACTGGGATCTAAAACCATACAAATTTATATAATAGGCTTGTTGGCAAGCAATCAAGAAGCTGGAATGATGACATAACATCCAGTTTGACCATTCAAAGCAGGTCCATGTATTTTGTTTATGAGGAATGAGGACATTTGTGAACCTAAGACTGTAGGTTTGCTGTAAATTCAACACAGACACTCCATTTTGGATGCATGAAACAAGGTGCTGTAAGAATTCTCTGAAAGTGTAACCAGTTTTTCCTTTTTTTAATTTTTTCCTTTTTTAAAAGGTGGTGGCTTAGATAAGATTGGATGAGAACCTAAGACAGGGGAACATACCCTGAATACTAAACTTAACTGTAAAACCCCTACTGTTAATGTTCAATGCCTGAAATACAAGTCATAAAAATAAGATGTGCCCAAGAATAGCTGAAACTGCGGCCAGAGGGCACACACTGACCCTCAATCATGGGGCCAAACCCTCATGGGTTACAACACAGGGAGACTAACCAGGTCTTAGGAATGCTCAGAGGCCACACAATTCCTGAATGAGGTTAGGTAATCACAAAAATATGATCATGATGATGTGATAAAATGTTTTACACAGTGCAGTCCAGGAGCCAAGAGAGGAGCCTACAAGAACTGCAGTGTAGTGAAATTATATTTACCACAACTCCTTCTCTGTCCTAAAGCAATGGCAGCATGACTGCTATCTCAGCAGTGGAGCTGTAAATGATTACTTTAGGAGACATCTTGGAGAGAGCTGAAGGAATCACTTGTTTTGCACAACCAGAAGAAACCTCAAGTGAACTGTGGAGTGCCCCCAAATTCCCTATGGACAGCAATCGTTGGCTGCTAACCATTCTTTTCTCCCCTAGAAGACATTAAAACATTTCTCTGAAGGAAAAGCAGATCTGAAAAGCTGTCACAGCAGCTTCTACTTTATGGCAAAGGGAAATCCTTAAAAAAACGCAGGACTGAAGTCTCAATATAGAAAACTCCCCTCTCCAGTCTGGCCAGAACTGCTGCCACAAGCCCGTAATTGCTGTAATTTGCAAGTTTGGTATGGAGGGGAATCAATGAAAAACATCATCCAGGGATGTGTAGTTGCTGAGTGAGGAGAATCCATAAATCCAAATTGCTGGAAGAGCAAAAAAATATGAAAAATGAAGTATTTTTCCTGGGGATTTTCAAGTAGGCTTGAAAACCTATTACTCAAAGGTTTGAAAACTTCATCAGTAAGTCATGACTAATGTCTCTATTTGCATGAACACACACAATCAAAACGAAATTATTTAAGCTTAATCTACAATTTTATACCACTTAAGTGAAAATCATTTCTGTGAAAGTTTTGAACATGCACCAGATGACACATACATCTTAAAAAAGAATCTGAAAGCCTCATTTTTAGTGGATTTTATGCACTTACCTCTTTTGAATTTAATAACTTCTTTCTTGATTACAGGCTTATCATAAAAGATAAAGCAAAGAAGTAAGAGAATGATATATCTGCAGTTAGTGCAAATGGTAATTGAATTCTCCTGGATAAGGATTTTCAAGACTCCTAGCTTACATGGCTGTGCCTTTTATTAGGAAAACTAGATGAAAGTTGAATATTACCTTTTAAATTCTGTAGCTTATTCAGGAAATCCATCTCCACTTTAATTGCACTTTCCTCTGTAAGGTAAAAAATTATTTTACAGCTCTTAGAATTTGAAGGTATTTTAGGATTTAATTTTCTTTGAAAACACAAATATGACAAATACCCCATCCTTCAAGACAGATGGATCTCCAAAATTTGGAAATTAACTGTGAATGATGTTTAAATATGTAAATCTTTTTTCATGAAAGCTATTAAGACTAAAGGTTATTGTGAGGCTATTTATGGTAGTCTAAGTGCCAGAGAACAGGAAATATGGGGTCATTCACGCTTTATAACTCACTTTGTTAACATGCAGGAAGGCAGGATGCAGCCACTCTATGTTCCCCGTTTTTAAGAGAAAATGTGATGGAAGGAGTGCTGTCCTTTAAATAAATACATAAAGCCCTCTTGAAGGAGGAAAGCTATTCACAATGTGAATATAGATTTTAGCCCTTAGAGTTAAAAAAATTGTTTTGATTTTCCAGAATAGCAACACCAAACATAAGTATTTAGTTATGACACTGCTACAATTGCTTCCCACAACTGTAAATTGTTGCAGGATACTGAGAAAATAGCTCATTTTGGGATAAACACAGCACTAAGGCTTACAGTAACAACAAATGTATTAGCAATTTTCCCAGATTATTCAATATGAATAGTTTCTTCAAGAACAAGCACAGCTTAGTAGAATAGAAATGTTTAATAGAAAACAAGCATCCAGATCTTCTATGGCCTTATTATATTGTACTTGCACTTTATGAAGTCATGCAACTGCAGCCCTCATTCCCCTAATGAGATCCATGTATAATTTCTATGCTTTAAACGAGCTCTTGCCATCCTTGCAGGAGTGGTTACTTCCATTAGAATTCATTTGGCATTAAGTGCTTTCATTTTTTGTCTTTCTGAAACAGAAAAAACGGCAAACAATCTGTATTTTGACTTAGTGACTGATTTATGAGAAAGATCATTGGGGTGAGTATGCTGAAACATAAGTCTCTGAAGAGACTCAGCACTTGGTAGTCTGAGGGGAAAAGACCTCACACTGCACCAAGCCCAGTCAGCAAATGCTGACTTGCAGAGCTGTCTCCTGCCCTGCAGCTGAGTGTTTGCAATGATTACCATGGGATGAGCATGACAGCATTTAACAACTGCTTTGCAAAATACTCTAATTACACAACATAGTAAGTGGAAAAGAATCAAGTTTTGGTGGTCCATCCTTGCTCTTTGTTTGGTGAGAGGGGTGGGAGATCAGCCAATAATTACATTTCTAGTAATGACTTAACCCAGCCAATAATTACATTTCTAGTAATGACTTAACCCAGCCATAAGCATCACACTTATGGTCAGATGAATTATATCAAGTCACACATAATTTACAAGCACTGCTAAACAAATAAACCAAATTCCCCTCTGTCAGCAGAAAATACTTTAATCACCTGGTTAAGAAGAAAAGACTAATTACATGTAGACATGGCCTTGCTATAATTCTTAGAGATATTATTCAGGTTTTGCTTTGAATTAGCTCGCTTCTACCTAACACTGACATAAAATAAAAGCTTCATGTATTGAGGGAAATTAAAACACCCTGTTAGATACTCCAGAAGCATGGCCAGAAAAACTGTTGTGCTCAGACACCAACGCATCTTTCTCTCAAACTCTTTCAGCATAGAATACTGAAAAGATTTGAAGAATAGTTACATAGTAGCACTTGAAAGGCAACACAGGCCCGGATAAATTGGGGGGGGTGGAATTTGCCCCAAGCAAAAGATTCAAAGTCTTTGGAAACCAACAGATTTTGACTCAAAATATTTTCTACATTGTTGTAATGTAAGTAAAATGGATGCAAACACCCCATATCCTGAACAAACCGCTACGTTAACATAACTGTCACCTCTAATATCAGCAATTGAGAGCTCTTTTTCAATTGTTAGCATCTTAAAAAACATGCAGCAATTTGAACTGAAATCTTCAAAGCTACAACACACGCCTTGCTGTTCTGTATCTAATATGTGTAAGACACCACAATTACCAACATTTTCAGTTTTTGAATCTGAGCACACACTGCGCATTCCTGCAATCTTAAAAATTCCACTTCACTCACAGCAAATGCTGATCTCAGTTAAAAAACCCTTTATTAAGAACAATTCAAACCAGAAATTCTAATACTTTACAGTAACAATTTCAATGCATAATTTAAGGAAACTACTCATTTTTCAAATCTTTTCCCCTGTACAGTCCTTCTTCTGTGTACATACTTTACATAGTAGCATAGTTGTAATTTCCCATTGGGATTACGGTACAAACAGTTTGAACCAGATACAGTCCAATTTCTTTGGTTCAAAGTGATGAACTCCTTCCTCAAAGGCTTCATAAATTTCTTCCACAGCAGATCTGCTGCTGCCACAGATCTGTGAATCAGAAGTGCTTTCTTCAAATTTCAGGCTCTCATTGAACAAGCTGCTCAATTTCAACATGACAGGTCGACTGATTAACAATCATTAACACTGACCATTAACAATCGAGAAGCTGCACTATATTCTCTAAGCATTTTACGTGGTAGGCATGCAGTTCATTTTCTTCTGGCTGTGGAGAACCTGAAAGGAAAAAAACACCAAGATTTTAATTGCTAGTTGA
Source organism: Acridotheres tristis (assembly GCA_037013685.1). NCBI lineage: Eukaryota > Metazoa > Chordata > Aves > Passeriformes > Sturnidae > Acridotheres > Acridotheres tristis. Next base: position 94,379,364 of record CM072886.1, on the reverse strand, counting down.
TTCTTAATATAAAATTACTTTTTCAAAGACTGCAAGAATTCACGCTGCTTTATGACCTTAACCTTTGTGTATCAATGAGTAGCAAGTCAAATACTAATACTTTATGTTGCAAAGTCTGTTTTGGCTTTTTCCTTGGGTACGACAAAGCAGGAAATGTAAAATAACAACAGCCACGTTGAAAAATTTCCCCATGTGTACTCAGAATAAAAATCTAGCATTTTAGCCCAATAATCACTGTTAAGTGATCAAAGCTTTACAAGCACAACTAGTTGAGACCCTTAATGCAGGAATATTTTAGTGACAATATTGATGACATATTACACAACTGTAAACTGTAACAATGACAGTTGCATGAAATCTTTTATACTCCTTATTTTGATAAGTAAATGTTTATTGAATTAAAATTAATAGGTCAGTCTGGGACCTCATGTTCTATAGCAGTACATAAATAAATGGGGATTAATGTTATCAAGTCTGTAAAAGGTACATATTTCTACCTTGTTGATTCAACATGGGATTTTGAAAAGTCTCTGATAAATGGTAGTTCTACTAAAAGGAACAATACAAACATGTATCTATTAATATATTATCAGTATATGAAATATTGTATTGTTATGTTTAAGGATTGACTTAGTAAAGGCCGAGTTTGAAACAACAGTACATTCACAAAATTAATGAATCTGGGAGACAGCACAGGAAAAATTATCATGAGACGTTTATCAAAAATATATCTCCTCCTTATTAGGATACCAACAATGGTCAATGGAGCCAGAAAGTTTGTGGCAAATCTGTAATGCAAATACTATGGAAACCTGGTATTATAAGCCCCTTAATCAATAAATCTATTTGAGTACATCCATAGAACAATTTAAATAAGTAGGAAAGCATGTTAGCTCAAAAATGAGACATTATCATGTCCTTTCAAGATTAGACTAACTTGACGTGACTAACAACCAAAAAACCCATTATTAGCTACTGAAGCTCCAGCTACAGACCAATGTTGGAATGCTCTTCAGCTCAACCTATTGCATTGAAGCCATTCAAGTAAGAGTTATGTTCAGTTACTTGAACAAAAATCTCAAGCTTTCAAAATGTCACTAACCCATGCTACAATATTTTAATGTGGGAACAATGCTCTGCTCTGATCCCTTCTCTATGTGGCTCAACACTCTGAGGCTGAGCACGGTTAGGCAAAGTCAATGCTAAAAAAGCAATTTTTCTTATCACTAAATTTAAGATTTAAAGATTCACAGAACTGTCCCACGACAAGGATTTTTATTGCAAGCATGATCAGACATATGCTTCAAAACTAACCTTGGCGATTACCTAAGGTCTTTACCTAAGGGATTTTTCTCCATCTGTATTTGTAAGATGCCTAACCATAAGCCACACTGCTAATTGTCATGTCATGGACAAAAGTATCCTTTCAAAACAAAAATTTACTGTCATGATATAAACTGAAATGCTTTAATGATGGTAAAAGTAAGAATTGGCATTAGGTAGAAGTAAGACCTACTTTTCTTCACTAAAGAATAAGCCTCATCTATTCTTCTCCTTATGGATGGATTCTTCAAAGTCACTTTTGCCTGTAGCACACACAAACACACAAAACACAATGAGCTTTCATGTTCACATGATCACACCTTAACAGCAAAGTTTAAAAAATTACAGTAATTCATCAGAGCATGAGATGCAGGAATTTTTAGAATTAACGTGACTGTATCATCATATAGACTGCATTTATATAAGTAGTCAGAAATTACTAAGGACAAGCTGCTTCTATACCATGTTGTTTAATCTCCCAGCCTCAGCAGCTACACAATTAAAATAAAACAGAATGACTGTTGTAAACTTTGTTATTATTTACTTAGAGATTACTGTATTGTTTACAGCATAAAAATATAAGATCACAGTTCTTTCACAGATTTCTCAGATACTAACCTTCTGATAGTTGTGAAGCAAAGCCCAAAGCGAAGCTGCTCCTATTCTCTGAACAGCAGGACTGTTACTTTCCAAACAGGCAGAGAGTACTGCAATGGCTTGATCTAATGAGACAAATAAAAAAATGAAACCAAATGCATCTAGAAAATATAATCAAGAGCAATGTAAATATATTCGCATGCCTCAGTAGATTGATGCTTGGAGTATACTTATTTTTATGACAAGTACTGCTATGGCAGAGGAATTACAGAAACTTTATTATCGATTAAATTTCAATATGCTCATAAAATCAGCACAGTACATTCAAGGAAGTGTTAAAAAAATATAGCAAAACAAAACCAAGTAATGCTGAAAAGTTAAGCCACCAGTAATAAAACATGAACATTACGTATAGCTATCAGCTATGCTTAGGGACTGAGTAAGCTGTGAAACTGTTTTATAACTCCCAGTAGCCACAATTAGAGCCACATCAGGATGGATATTAAGATGTTTCTATTTCCCTTCATACTTATTATGCAGATGATTTGCAACCAATGAGAAATATTTGCCACCCCACCGTAGGTGCCTTAATTTTCTAGTATTGCTCTGAAGCCAAACTTTTCAACTTTGCTCATTCACTTCACAACAAAAAATCATAGATTATGTAACTGAATAATGTATATTTAATTAAGGCAGTAAATCCACATCTTAGGAAAAAAAAAGCATGGACATTATGGAAAACATGCTGAGAACTTAAAACAAAGATAGAAACGTTCTCTCTGCAATTAAATGAGAGAAAGAAACATGCCTTCCACAAACAACCAAGAAAAAAGTTCTGAATACATTGTTACATTAACTATATATGCCATGACATAACTTTATCATTATCGTAAACATTTTCTGTACATGATAGTACATAAAATAGTTTGTCTCAACATTCATGATTTGCACAAACTAAGAAAGTTTTGTCCAATGGAAAGATAGGAAGTTCAGTTATTTCAAACTGACTGACACAAAGAATCCTTCAATCCTCCCTGAAAAACTAGCTGTTTGAAAAAACTGCAAAAATATTTTCATTCATAATGTGCTATTTTATCCAAATGATGTGCCTAACAATAAGTCTTGATTTTCTTTTTAGAAAAATTTGCTTTTCCTAATATTATGTATTACTGTAATCGTCTCTCTGACAAAATACGTATTCTGTAATTACTTCTAAAAAATTAGTTTTTATCAAAATGCCCTCCTAAAATACAACATTGAGTTCTTGGTCAGTAACCCAAATTGCCATGAAAATAAAGTCTTCTGGAAGCCATGATATTCTAAGAGAACAAAAGTTTGCAGATCCTTCAGATACTTACCATTACCTAATATTTTTGGTTTATTAGCTGGACTAAAACATATATTATGTAGAACAAGAAGTGCTAGATGTTGGCTGTTCTTGTGCTTGTATTTACACATTTCAATGATCTGGTCTAAAAACCCATTTATCTTCATGACCATCTGTTGTCCATCTTCTCCAAAAGATATGTTCAGCAGCAGCTTTAGCCAGAGAGTAGACACGTTACAGGAATTTTTATTATTTCCTTTTGGCAATGAAAGAGATAAAAAGTTCTGCAGGAAGTTACTCTGTTAGAAGGAAGAAAAAGGGTATTTAGAATTTATAGAAATCCATTATTAGTCAAGGATTTTTGAAAAAAAAATTACATGTGAAAAAAACTATATATGAAGAAGAATCTACTGCATGGTTAAAAAGTTAATATGCTAACATACATTTCTCTCCACAATGATTTGCAGTGTAGATAGATAAAAGTTGATTCAACACAATTTATTTCTGTAACGGCTAATTCCTACCACTACATAAGCTTTTCGTTTTGCACTCAGTATTTGTACCCAAAAATAAGCCAGCAACATTTGAAATTAAATCAATGCACTACTTAGATAATATATTCTTGATTCCTCACTTATTATTGCATGCTATTAACAAATGTTAAAGGTATCATAGAATGTCTCGAGTTGGCAGTGACTTGTAAGAACCTATAGCACCACTCCTCCCTTCACTGACAGTCAAATCAATTTTTCTAAGCTTTGAAGAAAAAATACTGTGCATTGATATTACAAACACTATCTCAGAGTTTACCTCCACTTTCAGGAGATTCTGAGTAAAGAAGAAAATCTATTCCCCTGTTGCAAGAGAGAGGTGTTCTAACATAAATTTCTCTAATGAAAAAGTCCTTGACTAAATATTCCCAGCCTCACTGAATCTTGACAACATATACAAGCATCTGGTTGAAAGCAAGCAACCCAGCATACAAACTCATTGTGCTTTTCTTCATGTGAATATAATATTGGTAATTTACTTTTCACAGAATGAGTTGATTATTCAGCATTGCTTACACTTATGAAAGCAGAGCCCAAGAGAAGGAAATACTATCACACTAGAGTGAAACTATGAAGAGTCTAAAATCAAAAACAACTCACAGAATATAACAGCTACTACAGAAGAGATCTCAAATTCTTTGTTTCTATCGGAAAGTTTGAGTACTAGCCACTTTGTAACGTATTACCATGCTTTACATAATTAGCATCACAAAAAGATCTATTTCCCTCTGCATTTCTGACAGGTAATTAGGTCCAAGAACAGAACATTGTTAATGGAGATCAAAAGAAATTTTTACAATTAATAAATTACTATAAAAGATGCTAGAAACAAACATACTTTTTATAATTTCTGTTGCATTAGCTCATCTCATCATGTCACTACTACAGCTGACTTTCCACATGGTTTGTTTTCTCTTCTAAAGGTTTGAATTTATTTAAATGATCAAAGTCTACGGGAAACAGATTTTTCAAAGCACATTTGATAAAACATAGTAAGGATCATTCTATATAAAAAATACAAAAAGGAAAAGACACTACATACATTTGTCTAATAAGATTAGATTTTTATCTAACATCTAATCACTCCTTTTTTCCAATCTTTTTGCAAAGATTGTTTCCAACAGTATATCTAATGATTTACATGATTTAATGTTTAATTTCGTGTTCATTCATGTGCAGTTTGTTCTCTAGCATACTCACTTTCATGATCCACTAGTGATTCCTATCAATACATATGGGTATTAAAAATGTTACAACCCACTGAAACAGAGAGGTTACAAAAAGCTCTAGCAAAAATTGTCCAGACTATGAATACAACTGAACTACACTCTGCTCTTAGTGAACAGTAACACAACTAATTGAGAAGACACAACAGATTTGATTCCCACAGACGAGTTTCTATATGATCACAGGACACTCCATATTAAAATATGAGGGCTTATTAAAAAGGAAACTGCATCCATTGCTAAAATATAGGTTATCATTTACTTACCTTCTGAATAATGCCTTTACAGTCATGAGACAGAGCAAGGTTAGATATTAGACAAAAGACCACCTGCTGAACTGGGCTGTTATCATTTGACACATGGGAAGCCAATTTCAAGACGTAATGCATTAATGAATTACCAGCTGCACTTCGTGCAGATGGAAGTGATGACTGTCCACTACTGGCCCAACAAAGTGAAGCACAACCTTAAAGCAATGAGACATTTATAGTGTTAGAAATGCAGACATGTATTAAAAGAAAAATCTATAGAAAGAACAGTGCAACTGCTCAAATGCTGAGATGGAACTTTTCAAAGGATTTGTTAGATATCTTTTCTTTGAACCCCAATGAAGTCAATCAGATATGCTTTGAATAGAAACGTGCCTGAATGTGGCACTTTACTGGAATAGGCATCTACTGTTCTATTGTTCTAGAATGTAAGAGGCGATTCTGCTGCTAAATAGAAGCCACTGCTTCATCTCAGAAAGTCTCCTTAAAAACTGGAGCATGTATCTAATGATACGATATTTGGCAGTTGAATCTGAAGGATTCTCTAAAACTGGTTCAGAAAAAGAGGTCTCTGTATAATTTGAAAGGATTAATAAAAGTTTCTTAGAATATTTTTCTGAGAAATATAAGTGCTGTCTGCAGCTGTCATGTACAACAGAAGAATGTACAATCCTATGCTACAGAGCTACAAGTTTGAATTAATACAGCAGCAGGGAACAGCTATGTTACCAACCTAATATAGGTGAATGCTTTCTGCACAAATACAGATATATGTCTTCTTTTTTAGTGGCATTGGCCATCAGCAACAACATTAATTTCTTACATGGCAAAAGTAAACAAAAATGAGACAATGTTTAACTGTAACAAACATTTACATGCATTTCTCTGACTACACGGAGAAGTGGTTAACCAGTTCAGAGTAGGTAAATCTGGGACACCCCATAAGCCAGCTATTCTGAACAGAAAGAAAAACCATGATTAATCAGAGAGAACTTGCTCTTATCAGCAGGGAAATTAAAAATGCAGCCTACAGTCACTTCAGCTTGATTTCTTGCACATGGACAGGACATTACATTTTTATTTTACACTCTGTAGCTGACTAATACATGTCTTTGTTTGGCCCATATTAAAAAAAAATTCTTTATTAAAAAAGCCATTGCAAACTCATTTAAGGTCTGGAGACATTAACTTTAAAAAAGTGTCATATCTTAACTATGTTAACTCTTTTATAGTATCTTGACAGGGAAAAAGGAACAGACACTTTTGTGTCTCTTCAAGCTACTTTCAAATCATTATCCATGATTTGCTAAATCTAAATAACAATTATTTGGAAAGAGAAAAATCCATGCTAGAAAAAGTTCAGGCTTCTAGTGGCAGGGATAATTACCAATATAAAAAAAAAGGTTTGCTTAAATGAAACAGATTCCTTATGAAAAATATACAAGTTACTTAGTCCAAGGCATAAATAAATTGAAGAAATTTAATACAAAATTGAATTTGTTTGAAAACCAGAATGTTCTCAATAAAGACTGAAGTACAACTCACATAAAGTACTGATACACTGCTCTCTACTAAAGAATTCCTAGAATAATATTTCTATAATATACTACTCAGCTTGGCAGGACATTCAGCATAACCTTCAAACATAATGGTTTGAATTAAATGCTATTTAATCCTTCAGTACTATTGCACTCTTGCTAAATCCAACAGCTTGAAACCAGATCTGAAAAAACGTCTTGAATGTATTAAAATCAAAACTCTTGATAGACTTTGATGGACCAGTGTTATTACACTTTCCTCCTACGGTAGCAATAAACATTCTTTTCCCTTTATTATGCTCTTCTGTCTTAATTATTCTGGTAAAATATTTTGATGTACTCCACCACAGAGTGATTTTCATACCTTCAGGATAGTTTGCAGTGTAGACACAAAGCAAATTCAGAGCTATTTGCATTGAGGAATCATCTGCTAAAAACCACGGCCACAGAGAATGCAGAACAGGAACAAGATGAGCTTTGAGTGCTGCCATCTACAACAACATGAGGAAGAATTTCAAATGCTATCAAGCCTTTGAAAATGAAATATAGAATGAGAAAACCATATTTTTATCTAATGTTTCGTCTTATGGTTTAAAGAGCTGGAGAACTGGCATCATCATTTCAACCACCAATGAATTTAACTCTATGCCTTTCAAAAACAGCACATATCTTAATTACTGAAAGAGATACAAAAGTAAAGATATATTAATTCCAACTGTTCTTGTTTGAGAGCTCTCTAAAGTTTTGTTCAATTCCTTCTAAAGTAATTATTGGAACTCAAAAAGCATGGAAATACAAGAGTGCAGTTGTACACAGAGCAAACGATAGAAATCTTCAGTAATCAACAGCAACCTCCTTCAATCCTCCAAGCAATTTTTTCTGCAGATCCTAATCAAATCAAGAAAAACATTCCCCAATAATCTTAGCTGAGATTATGGCACAACCAAATTATGGGGACTTCAGGGATAATAAGATGGGTTTATTCACCCTCAAGTGTTCTGCATACAAAATGGATGTTAATACATGCCCTGGAAAAGGAAAGTCAGAAAATCTTGTAGTTCCAACAAAGCATTTGCTAAAAGTAGCCCAAATTGTATACATAGCACAAGTAACACAACACCAAGAAAAATTAAACTGTGAAAGTGGAAATAAATGTGTGAATGGTATCAGCAATAAGAAAGGAAGAGCAGTGATCAGAAAGAAAGAACACAGGAAAAAGTGAAAACAAGCAATGTAGTATTTTCCCCATGGGAAAAAACAAGTAGGCAGAATGGAAGTTGAAAAGAAATTGAAAAGAGCAGAGAAAAAGACAAGCATAAAATGAAAAGAAGACATTCAAGATTTTGAGCAAGAAAAATGATTTTATAAAAAATAGATACGAAAACAAAATTGTGTTTCAGAGAATTAGTACAATTTAGCTCAGATAAAGAAAAATAAATAGCAAGTTATTATTTAGAGTTTGGGTTTTGTTCGGTCTTGCTTGTTTGATTTGATTGGGGTTTTCCTGTATTTCAGAAAGGCAAAAGAAGTAAGGAGAAGAAACAACTTTCTAAGATTAAAAATGTATCTCTGTGTGCCTTTCTGGTGTCCCCACACTTTTCTCTATATCCATTTTTCATGTTATATGCTTTGAAAATTAGAGTTACCAACTTACTCAAAGCAGAAGTGGACATAAAAGATAACAACCATCTGAAACCATTGGGAGATGATATCTCCATAAGAATACTAAGTTCCTAATAGATGTGTGAAATATTCTTAGGAAGTAGGAATAATAATGAAATATGAAGTATTTCTTGCCATTAATATCAAACTTAAATTTAGCCAGCTTGAAAATAACTTCAAAGTAGAAAAAAAAATTATGTTCATTCTGTAACTAAATGTGCTCATATTACTTCAGTATAAGAATACTTACTTTGCATTCTTCATTTTGAAAGAGGCAGTTTCTAAGTAGCTGCATAGAACATCTTAACGCCTTGATAAGATTATCCTCCTATCCAGGGAAAAATAATTGAAGATCATCAATGTAAGACCAGAATGAATTTTGTACAAGGAGAAAAGATATTTCAAAAGAAGTGCAAATCTAAAGTATCAATGTTTGGGTCACATCCATTCAGCAGTTTTTTTCTGATTTCAGGTAAAATTCATCTCAGCTAGCTTCAAACATGTTTACTGAAGACATTTATAACGAGTAATTTATTATCCTTATCTCTCTTTATAACCCACAGATACTATTTCTAGGGGCACCAACCTGACCAAATGCAGATATCTGAAATGTTGAGCTCCATTTTTCTTATAAGTAATAAAGAACAGGTGGGAACTTTCTGAGTATTTGTTCCATCCAAAAGCACCCATCTAAAACAAGTCAAATGAATTATTCCCTAGAAGCATTTATTTTTCTTCCTTGGATAAAAACAAAGTTAAATTAGCTCTGTCTTTCAGACTCTGAGATGAGCTCAGTTGGAGCATGGTGCTAATAATGTCAAGGTTGTGGGTTTGACCTTTATATAGACTATTCACTTAAGAACTGGATTTGATGATCCTTGGGAGACCCTTCCAACTCAGAATATTCTGTGATCTCTACAGCTGGTCAGGCCAACCCATCCTTATACCCCCAGGATCTTTATTTCCTATCTTCAACTATAAATACAGAAGCTACAAATAACTTCCAACCCAATAAGAATATTACAAAAATAAATACAGACCTTTGAACAGTGAGGTGCTACACTGAAATTCAAGTTGCAAGTGAACCAAAAATCTATCTTCATGTCAGAGCTGTGACACTACAAGGCAGTGACAGCTGACCTAACTCCTATAAGGGTGACACACCAAACCACTTCTGAAAGATTACCCAATTCCAACAAGCTTGCTCACCACAGGATACTACTTCTGTCTTATCAAGCATAAAGGAACAAAAATATAAAATAAGACTCATACTTAATCTCAAAGTGAAGAAACAATGCATGCTTATAAATCATAATATGCTTATATATCATAAATTATATATTTGATGACATTTAGAAATGAAGTAACACTCTACTGCAAAAAGGTTAATGAAAAGCCAGGTGTAGTAGATCAGGAAGAAACCTGCAAGTCATTATTACAAATACATTTTATAACTGGTTTGTCTCACTTCTAGCCAAATAAAATGCTAACTCTGAGACAAGACTCTTTAAGACAAAATAAGAATTCTTTCAAGGAATTGAAATGTATGTATTAATTTAGTTAATAAGTAAAATAGCATTAAAATGCCACAACATACAACTCATATTTACTGTAGAAACTTCTAGGAGGCTGAAAAAGTTACATATTGCATTGATAGCACTGTTTGTATTTATTTTAGGATATCTTGCTTTTTACTACAATAATATATTGATGTGATTTTTTGAAAGCTTGGCTACTTGTAAATACTTTTCATGCTCTTTATTAGCATCACACTAATCATTGTGAAAGAAAAGGAATATCAAGTAAAACACTTCAGTTGACCTGACAATGAAGCTAGGTCAAACACATTTTTCCCAATAACTAAGAGTAAGAAAAAGGAAAAAAGAAAAGAAGCTATCATGACTTTCCTTTGTGACTTGTGTCCTGAAGTAAGCTAAGGAGCAGTTTTGTCAATCATCAGCTAAATCTCCCATGAAAGCAATGTCTCTGTGTCCCGCACATGAAATTCTCATTAGGTACCACATATGATGAGCAGCACACTTACATATGATGCAGCAACCTACAGTCCCAGCTCAGCAGGGAAATCTGCCACAAAATTTTTTGCAAATCTTTCAAAGAATTTTCAGTTAAACATGAACAGGTTTTCTGAACTTCCTCAGAGTCTCCTTTCCTCCAATTTCTTCCAAGTTTTTAATTTCTCCTCAACCCAAAAACTACAACGAACCAGCTGACTTCAACTTTACAGGACATATCTGGGGCAGGACACCTTTCAGCCTCCAACACTTGAAAAGGGAAAATGAATGTGTTTAGGAGATCTCAAGAAAAAATATGATAGACTTCAAATGTCAGGGTCAACCTCAAATTTTTTTAAGAGTTCATTGTTATAAAACACAGTTCCATACTCTCACAAATCAAGTATCAAAACCTCAGAGAAAAATACTATTTAGCTGAAGCAATGTAGAAATACCCTACAAGAAGGTGTTTTCTGTAATTTCTGCTTTATGTAGGAGTGGACAAGACATCAAACTTGACAGCAGAGGTTACTGCCTATATTTTATTAATTCTCTTAGATGAAAGTGGCAGAGAACAAGAAGATTACAACAAAAATCTTATGAAACAGTTGCATGATGGTAAAACATAATTTATATCTAAATGTGGTAAAGAAGAGTTGGGTGACATGACAGTCTGGAAGAACTGGAAGGGAGGTTGAAAAAAAAAAAGGCTAAATAAATAAACTGTTAATAGAGAGAAGCTACTAGGAATGCAGGCAGTGGAAGGACCACAAGTATGAGGTTAAAAAATCCAAAACTGACAGGAAGTTAGAAAACCAGGGAGAATTGAGTCTCATGACAAGAAACTGAGATGTCCAGACCAAGTTTGAAGGAGAAAATAAAAAAAATAAAACTGAAAGCCAGATAATAGGTGAGCAAAAATCCTGAATTTACATGCATAAGCAGAATAGAACTAATTTATGGATACGAGGGAGATTGACTGATACAGGAACAGACAAAACCAAAATAGGTAGCTCTGGTCGAAAGGCTGAAAAAAACAACTTAAGAAAAATGAAAAATATTGTGGAAACAAGATGGAAAAAATTAGGTGGATTAGATAGGGCCATAAAGTGAAGACTGAAAGTCCAACTAAGTTTGAAAACAATACCCTGATATTGCTATAAGATAAATATCATAAATTACAAGCACAACAGAATACAAAATGATGAGATGTGTATGTGAGTGGATGTCTGAAATTGAATTTTGAACTCTCAATCAGCCTGCTATTTGTTGCTTTCAGCCAGACTAATTCTGATAACCTGGTCTAAAAGTGGGAAGTCCTGAATCCTCCAATTCATGAAAAGACATGAGACAAAACCAGTAATTCAGAGGCTCATCATGTGTTCTACTTCACATGTAGACTACTGAGTTTAGGCAAACAGAAGCTTGGAGTTCTGGAAAGAAAAGTTAGTGGAAAAAAGGATTCCTGAAAAGAGATGGACCCTGACAGAAAGAAATGGGCCCAATAAGAAGAATCTGAAGATCCTGGCTGAAGGCACAATGTGGCAAATGGTAGAAGAACCTGAGATGGAAAAAACCACCATGACATGCCCAGGAGCTTTGTCCAGTGAATACCCAAGACTGGGCAGCTGCAAAGTATGAACCAATGTGATTTTCTGCCTGACGTTCCTCTGCCTGATGTTCCTGAAGTAGCAGTCATCTCTATGTTGGAAAAGGTGGTTGAGACCTAGTGAAACATCTGGATGGAAGAGTATGTGAGATAATTAAGTTCACAAAAGCTCTAAAATCATTGAATCTTACAGAAGCTCCAGTATTTGGATCCACTACAAGCTGTCATTTACTTTGTTTCATCTGTGATACATACAATCAGTATCTGCCTCAAGAAAATAAACAAACAAAAGAAATCTGGGCAGTGCTTTATCCTTTCAGTGTTCTGGTTTTTATATATACCTTTTTTCTCTGTGCTTTCCCAGGCTTTAGGGAATCCAAATTCAGCTGTGCGTGAATGTGCTTCATGTCTTCTATGCAGCTGTCTATCAGGTCAGCTGGAAGACAAAAATCAGTAACATTTATAATTACATTCACATTCAAAAATGTTTTATAAAAAAACAAATTATCTTTCTGGCAATGATCTTGTGGTTATCTTCTTGATATCAGGAAATAGCAAACGGTTTCTGAGATGAAGTGCATCTAATTGAATGCTCTCAAGAAGCAAGAATACATTTGAGTCCTCATGCAACAAAGTCCCATGAGAGGAATGCCCAAAGGAAGGACTGATAAGATTGAGAGGGGAGGATGATTTGGCTGGAGAGGATAATAACTCATAATTTTCAGGATATCTTCAATAAGTGTGCAACTTCAAGAGATTAGGGCATCCATTTATTTTACCCAACCTTTCCCTAACAACAGCAGATTTGCTGCATCTGTGGTGAGACAAAGGAAAACAACTGTTTAGGTGACTTAAAGGGCAAAATGTTGAGTTAGGCTCTTTTCTTTCGATCTAGAGTCTTTAAGTCACTATAAGATGATGGAGTGACTACTTGAGTGGATAAGGTAAGAGCTACAGATATCATCTGTCTGGACTTCTGTAAGGAATTTGATGCAGTCCTCTACAACATTCTTCCAAATTGGAGAGTTATGTAATTGACAGGTGGAATGGATGGTGGATGAAGAACTGGTTAGATGGTCACACCTAGAGAGTACTAGGAAAGCAGCACAGGAAAAACCTGTTGGAGTGAGTCCAAAGGCAGATCATAATAATCCTGAGAGGGATCTAATACACCTATGAAGATAGGCTTGGAGAGTTGGGATTGCTCAGCATGGAGAAGAGAATGCTCCAGGAAGACCTGGTTGCAGCCTTCCACTGAAAAGAAGCTTAAGAAAGATGGGGACAAACTTTAGCAGTGACTGTTGCAATAGTACAAGGGGTTTTAAACTAAAATAGGACAAATTTAGGCTAGATATGAGGAAGAAATTTTTAACCATGAGGATGGTGAAACACTGAAACAGATTGTCTAGAGAGGTGGTGGATGCCCCACCCCTGGAAACAGGTTGAATAGAGCTCTGAGTACCTGACAGAGTTGAAGTTGTCCCTGATTATTGCACGGGGGTTGGCTAGATGGCCTTTAAAGGCTCTTTCCAATGCATTCTATGACTCCATGATAATGGGATAATTCAAGTTAGAAGAGATGGCCACCAGAGGTCATACACTCTACCTTCTCCTCAAAGCTCTAAGCAGTCAAGGTTTGCCTGAAGCTTTATCCTGCTGGGTCTTGAAAATGTCCGAAGACATCACACTATGCCTAGCATTGCTTTACTGACTTCAAAGGGCAAATGTTTATTTACAGGCAGTTTGACTCTCATGTTTCAATTTATGCTCATTCTTTCCATCCTCCTATACCATGCATTGCTGTAAGAAACCTGTTTCCAACATCTTCGAAGTCTCACAGGTCCTCCCAAAACCTTATTTTCTCCAAGTTGAACTTAAGTCAGCTCTCTCAGCTTCTTCTCTAATGGCAAGTGAATACAATCACCCTGATGGCCCTCCGGTGAACCTGCTCCAGTTTGTTGATATTTGTTGTACCGGGCCAAAACTGGATACACTATTCTAGATTTAGTCTAACAAGTGGTAAATGGAGGAAAGAATCTTTTCCCTTGTGTTCCTGTGTTCAGCTTAGGATGCTTGTTAATCTTCTCACATGCAGCTTGCTGCCTACCAGGCTCTTTCTATCACTCCAGTCAGCCTCTACTGCTTTAAGGCCTTGTACCTTTTGAGGTGCAGGACTTGGCATTTTTAACTCAGAGTAGCCCTTAAGACCTGAACAGGTGACGCTAGAGCTATAGGTATCTGTAGAACACTGCTTTGAACCCCAGAAGTCCTCTTCCTCTTTTCTAAGGTCTGTGTTGTACAACAGCAAGGATGACTTAGCTCTAGCACAGAATGATGCGCTTCCTGCAGTGGAAGTGCCTTCACAGGAAGTGGGAATTTAGATGATCTAGTAAGTCATCAACAGAAGAAGAACCCTGACTGAAGTAAGGGCTCAGTACAGAAAAAATACACCGGGAAAGAGCAGAAAATGTTAAGACTTGAAGTTGAGTCTTTTACCACTACAAGGATCAGACTGAGCAGATCTGTCTAAGCTATCTATTTCAGGGTAGTGTAGGTTTACAAAGTAGAAAGAAAAAAACAGAGATGTAAGTTACAGGAAAGCACCCAAGACAAAGTGCACTTGGACAGATCAAAAGGTGTAAAACACATGATACACGAGAAATGCAAATTCACCACTCTCCCTTGTGTTCTAGAGGGCACAAAAAGCCTTTGATTAGAATTTGGTTTACTACTATGAAGGGAAGAAAGTCCTACTTAAACTGTAAAATAGGACCAAAGAAACATAGGGAAAAACAAATCTGAGAAGTCTCTTGTCCAGATACAATCAGAACTGAAAACAGGACATACTTTCACCTAGAAGAGTATTGGAAGATGCTGCCAGTGAAAAATCTCCAGTTTCTAATGGATGAATATGCCATTAGTGGTAAAAAGCTAACAGGTCTCTTCTTACTCCAACACAGAACTGTGACTTCACCGCAGAGTTTTAAACTGGCTACAACATAATACTTCATCTGGAGCTGAAAACGTTAATTATTAATAAGATTTCTTAGTGAAAATCTGAAAAAACCCTGCCACTGAAACCTAGGTCTTCTGCTTTGAAAAAAAAAATACAATCTAAGATAAAATGTAAAACATCTGCAAGCATTTGAAAGCATTAATATATAATTTAACATACATTTTGAAATGCTCACCTTCCAAAGCACATTTCTGGGCATTTTTACTGACAGCTAACAGAGATAACAGTGCATTTGTAGCAACTTCTTTCAGCACATCCTTTGAAGATTTTTGTTCATAGACCTACAAAAATGCAATTTCATTACTGAAATGAAAAAGTGACCATATTAAAAGTAGTATTCATAGCTATAAATAGGTCAGAGTCTATATTTTCATTTGGATGATTTATCACTGTATTCCTATATAGGCGTTCTCCCTCTCTATACTCATGTTTATAGTCAGTCTGCACTGAAGTGTTTCCAGTTCTTTTATAATTAGTTTTCTTAAAATTAAATCTTTCTTCTTTTGCTCCTAAGCCCACTCCTCTTACTCTTTTCTTAACATTTTAGTTTTCTAAGGCCTAGATTCCAAATTCTAGCATTCCCTACTTTACCTAATATTCAGGAATAGGCTTGGTATTGCAGGCAAGTCACTGACATGCCTTTAGTGCAATCACACTTTCCTTCTACACAATGATGATGAAGAGATTAAATAGAGTGATATTCCTTTAAAAAAAAAATATCACTGATAATTATTTTAGATACTCTTACTAACCAGTGAAAAATGGTAGCTAGTCTTAGTTTTGTGAGGCCTTTTTGAGCATCACCACATTTCTAATAACCTAAGTATAATCTCTGTGTTTTCAAAGGAATACTTATTTTGAGTAATATAAAAAGATACTTGAAAAACAAGGAGCAGTCTGTGCTTCATATATTATCCACTAGAGAACTTTTTCTATCTAGCAATTTTCCCTAAAACACCATGCCAGTTCTGACATCCAAGATAACAGAAAACAGCATCCATTTCAATCAGAAAAGTACAGGAAAATAAGAACAGTTGCTGGATCACAGTAAAAACATATTTTGAAGTTAGCCATAAATACAACATCTTAGAGAAAATCTTAATACTTTTGACAGAAATCTCATGAGTACCTATCCATAGGTCTCATAGATTTTAATTCTACATACACCATGTATTAATGGACTAACAATTTTTTCAAATTTTCATATGCAATAAAACATCAACGTATGCTCAAGGGCCATAATTTATTGAAGCGTTCACTGTAACCAGGGGTGTGTGGTGGGTTTAGAAGGTCAAAGAATAAAGAAGAATAAGTTTATAACAAGAAAAATCCCAACACCTCATTGATAAGGACAACTGACACCAAATCAAAGCACCAAAGCATGGACTGAGTTCTGTGCTCATAACCAACAAAAAAGAACTTTACATTTAGACTTCAACTATTTTTATTAGATCTGGTGTGAAATCTCAAATCTAAAAGCAACACAAGAATGTTCAAAGTAGATTAACTGTTTTCCTGTTCTGATAGTTTCTTTTCAAATTAAAAACTTTAGATGTTTGAGTACTTAAAAGCTTAAACTAATTGACAAAAGTCAGGAAAGAAAAAATTGTTGAGTTTCAGCAATCCTGCACAGCCTAAGATGGAAGTTTTGTGACTTATGCACTCAAAGGCTTTTGCCCTATTGAATTGCCCTATTAAATTTTCTTAATATTCATGAATGTTTTAGCAAAAAAATCATATTTGCCCATCAACCTCTTGGGTATTTTCCTGTAAGTATTATGTGGCAGACTAGAACTGATCCAATAATTAAATTGAGTTGTCTTATACCTGCATCATTTTCAAAAGCTTTAATTTCATCTTACTATTTTCTAAATTGTATCTTGAACACTAGCAAAATTCTCTTCTTTCTCGAAGCATGCACTTTTATGCATTTTTTTCTTACTGTGCCATCAAGAACTGCAATTCATAATAAAAAATAAAATTTATGTCAAGCATAGGGAACACAAGTAATTAAGAACTAATTAATGATTAGCTACTAGTTGAATGGAAAAAATAACTCTAGAAATTTATAATGCCTTGTGCCAACAGATTCTATAATCTTAAACTATTATAAAAGTATTAAAATGAGAATGGACACTTAATTATTTTTTGAAATTATGCTGCGTAATAAATTTAAGATGTCCCATAAATCCACAACAGATCTGGCTATATTAGTCTGCACCTACTCTAAGTTAGTTGAAGGGGAGATCACAGTCTTTCTAAAATACTGTAAGCTTTATACCTAGGAAAAAAAATGTAAGGGCCAAAATTTGAGTTTAGGTATAGATTATGATTTCCTTCCTAATTTTATTTCTGATCTTAAGTACACGTACATAAGGATTAACATTTAAGTACACAAAACAACCAAAGCCTTTCAAAGGCAGCATGTGCACTTACTAGATTTCTTATATTGAAAATGAATTCCAAATGGGGACCGGGTCTACTAATATTCACATCTGCACAGTGGGTAAGAAATTAGCATTTGCCACTACATGTATCAGGTATTTTGTAGATTTTATGTATTTAGGATGATTAATGGAGATGACTGTTTGAAAAGCCTCCCATCTTTTCTATGTCAGCCAATTATTTGTTTGATTACTTCTCTTCACAACTGCTTCTCCTGAAGAAAGTCCTAAATATTTTGGGTTGTTTTTTTCATTTTTAATGGTGGTTTCGTTTAGATGTTTGCTGTTTTCATAGGTTACTTTACCTTCCATGGGCTAATTCCACTGTCCTCTCAATGAACACTGTGAAGGGGTATAAACAAATACATGTACTTTGATCTAAAAAACTGAAGCTGTTTCTTTCCTAATTCTGTTACCCTTTTGGGGAGATCATAGCAGCTCTGCAAGGACCCAAAGACCACAGGCTCTTTTGAACTCTTTTATGAACAAAATGCAATGTCTGTTTACATTTCTGAATGTCTTATACAATACTTAAACTGTAATATCCTTTCATTGACCTGGCAGCAGTTCATTCTGCATTGTATCACCTTTTTCTCATCTCATCATAAGAATCGTCCCTTTTTGCTGGCACAGATTGAAAAACAGTTATGTGCACTTGTATGAAAACGGAGGAATGTTACATGTCTTTATCACACATACTCTCATGCAACCATACCTTTTGTGCCACAGCCAAGGAGTTTTATTTCAGACACATATGTTAGCATTAATACAAAAACCTAACGGGATATTAGCAAACTATGGAATTTGAACGAAGTGTCCCTGTTTTGCTTGAGTCCCTGAAAATCATGCCCTCACAGGAAAACACAGTGCTCTGAAATTATCTGAAATTAGTTGCCAAAGACAGAGAATTCTGGTTTCAGTGGCCTGTAGACTGACCAACGAAGACCCTATTGGGAATTTTTTCCTCCTGAAAGACAGCAGTTTCTCAGTGGACAAAATACCATGGCCTCATTAGAGACAACAGAGCCACAGTGCTGCAATGAAGCAGCAAAGGAACATTGTTTGTGACAAGTCTGGAAGGAGTAAGGTTATTCTACAAGAATTCAGCATCCATACAAAGAGAGGAGATGAATACTAAGAGAGCATTCTTTTGGTCACACCTTCCTATATATGACCAATAAATGTAAAAAAAGTGCTTTACATAGAAAAACAGTCCTAAGATACTTATTAAAAAACTAGTTAGGATTACTTCAAAACAACAGAAATCATAAATCACCTTTTATATAATGTGAAACATTCAGAAAAAACACTAAACTTCTAATCACAGATGGCTATGAGTGTTACAGTGACAAACTGCAACAAATTAAAGAAAGAAAATAAATATATAGATAGGAGGACTAAGTTGTGAGGGAAAACAAGAGCCAAATTTCACATATAATTTTGCTTACTACTACCAACTTGTAAATAAGGGAAGAATTAAATATAATGGAGATAAAAGAATCAAAAATATAAAAATATACCCTGCAATCACATTGTTGAATTTTAAATACCTGAATAATTAATGAAGTAAGTTGAGTTACTGCTGCTTGGCATCCTTCAGTGTGATCCAGAAGAAAGCTAATAGTGGGATTCTGACATACACTCTGTTTATCCTCCAGCTGTTTTCTTCCTTCCTCATTCAAAAGGACAGAGAGGAACTGTAAACTAGCCACATATAAAGCAGGATATGTGATAGACAGATGAATACAATCAGAAATGGTATCTAAAAGGTTAAACAAAAAAATTAAAATTTTTACATTTCATTATGAATAAAGCTCAAGTATACTTTAGAACACAGACAGACTTATTGAAGAAAGCAAATGAGCCCAGAAGCAGTTATACTGAGCACTGCCCAAGGAACTCTACAAATTCTATGCATCTTACAAGACTTCAAAAAATATCAGAAAGAAAAGTTTGAGTTTTATAGGGGTTGAATGAATTAATTGCTCTGCATTCATTTACATTACAAAACAAACAAACAAACAAAAAAAACCATTTCACTCAAATCACTCATTTGTCCAGTAATCTTTTGAACTCTCCTCATTTTATCAACAGCTTACATTATAAAAGCAACAGTACCCATTAGCTGCTTTATTTGCAATTTAATTTGGATTCACTAGATCTCTTAACATGCACAATCTTGTCAATATTGAATATTGAAGCAAGTCACAGAATCTTGCCTAACTATATAAGAAACTAATGTAAGAATAATTAAAATACAATAAACAAACTCCTGTATAATAATCTTGGATTTCTATATCTCTCATATCCCCTCAAAACTTTCCTTTCCTTTCCTTTTATGCAAGTTATTTAAAAAAAAAGAAAGGGGAAAAAATGAAGTGCTAATGGATCATTTCACAAATGCCACATTTGGTTAAGGTTTACAAGTAAAATCACTCATCCATACATGTGAAGAAAACAAAACAAGTCAGTCAAGCTCTGGACACATTGTTTTTCATTGTGGATATCTCATTAGTAATTACTTAATAGCATCTAAAGAGGAATGACTCTCTTTCTATTTGTTTATTAGTTGCTAGGAAAAAAACCAGCCAGGAATAGTTATTACCAATTATTGCTGCACAGTGATTTGCAAGGGCTGCTGTCACAGATGGGAAAGATATCTGGCCACTTTTCCACAGTAATGTAGCTAGAAGGCTGAAAGAGTCTACCCATGTTTCATGAAGTACAGATGTTAACTCGGTATCTGCAAAGGCAATACAAAAAAAAAAAAAAAATCAAACTGTTTACAAATGTGCACAACCCTGGAAAGCTGAGCCTGACCACACCTGTCCACTTACATCAAGGTGGAACCTAAATGAAGACCTGCCTCTGTCTGGATATAAAGGAAACAAAGTACTTCATTACCTAAGCCATCTTTGGGACGTATGGTGAGAATCCTGAAGGTATTCCCCAAGAGAGGTTTCAGCAGTTCATCCTGGCTTAAAAGATCAGAGTCCACCAATAAACATGATTTTAGAAGCCTGGACACAGACGATAAGTACTGAAGTAGTAACAAGACCTGTTAAATATTTGTAGAAAAATATGAAATAAAGCCATATATTTAGACCTTCCACATTATTTTAAATTTACTCACATTATCAACTGATTCATAACATTTTGAATTCATATACACCACTTAAATAATAGGACATGAATTGAAAATGTTTCTCTTAATTTTTACTATAGAAGATGAAACAGAATCCCTAGTCTGGAAACACGTGTACAATCAATTTTCTAGTAAGAAAGCAAAAACTTCTTGTGAGAAGGTCATGACTCTTGCTGCATGTACAGCAGTATACTCATTGGAAAGTCACAAAGAAAATCATAAAAATGGTCATTAATACTGAGGAATACATATGTCTTCCTAAAAACAGAAACTGACATTTTATTTAACTGTTTATTCTCATAAATTTTGTCCAGAAACACATTTCTTTAATTAAAGGAGTAATTTTCTTCAAAACAAATCTGAATGCAGAGCAGCAGAAGCTATTAAATGGCTCTATGTCATGAAACAGCTTGTTCTAGGCATTATACATACAGAGTAAAATTTGATTAAAAGCTAGTTCTATCAGCAGTAACCCTACATAGTTTGCATACATCAAAATTAGTTGAGAACTATCTAAATGTCTGCAGGATCAGAGACAAAGCAAAGCAGCTGGGTTTGTTACATACAGTAAATATCCATTGTGTCAGTAACTATATCTGGCTCATAGTTCAGTAACATACAAAAAAATTCTATTACATAATTTCTTCAATGGCTAAATTTAACTCATACTTTTAAAAGACAATTCATTTTCAGTTTGGTCGTTCTAATTAGAGTCCTAACACAGAAATTAATTCTTCTATGTTGAATAAAATGGTTTATTTTCATTTAAGCTTTGTCCAAAGCACAAAGATTCACATGAATGTAGCCTATAGCAGCGTGTCTGGACTACGTTAACGAATATAAATTATAATTAAATTCATAACTTAAAAAAATTAGGAAGTAACAAATGCTTCTCTAACCTGAGCTTTCACATGTTCTATATGACATTGATGACCCAACGGAGCTTTCAGTTCCAAGATGCATCTTTCAACCAGATTAGCACTTACAAGACTAAAACAAAATACATTGGTTAGAAATATAGTTAAATAATTAAATATTCTACTAACTTAACATTCCATGGAAGAGAATAACATAAATAAACAGAGTAAAAATAAAGTAAGATGCACTCACTGCTAAACCCCACTGTTTTAAGGAAGTCTAGTGCAATGGCAACTATAGTACCGATATGCTGTTTCAAAATAGCTTGAGTAATATAAATTCCAATAGCTGTTACTGCACTGGCAAAAATCAATTTTTTCTATTTGATTTCTTATTTTCTTTCCTCTACAAGAATAAACAGCTCTGCGATAATATAAGCTGTATTCACACCAGGGCTGTTGGGGTTTTATGTTTGTCTATGTTTCAATTTTTCCATTAATTGCACTATGAAGAGCAACTACAAATGCTCTTGAAAACTTTTACCAAAAAATGAACTAATTTTTCATGCTGCATTTCAGGACTTCCAAACATTTTTTATAGACAAAAGTATTTGCTACAATAAAAATGGAAACATGGCGTACAGTCTGAAGACTTCTTCAAAGTGGTTCCTCTTTTTAAAAGGAAGTAAAACACTAGGATCTATCATCTAAATTTGGCAAGTTTTATTTATTCTCTTAATGTGAGGATACTTGGCTCATCTTCAAAATATTTCATAAAATTCAAAGAAGAAAACGATAGAATGAGCTGAAATAATCTGCAATTCCAAATACTTGACAAAACCCTAAAACATCGCGAGAGGAACACAGTAGTCTTGTATAAGACATACCACACAAATGGAATCACCAATATGACCACCTATTCTATGAAAAAAAAAAAAAATTCTGATTCTTTTCTTCAATTGATTGTATTTTTTATTTTAAAAAAGCAATTTTGAACACTTTAGAAGCAAGAAGTGATCAATATGTTTAATACTTTTAGTAAGAAACATGGGGAGATCTCATTTGAAGATTTTTTAAACATCTATTGCTACACCTTGTTTGTAGTTCAACAGTTATCGATCTCACACCTGCTGAGAGTTGTTAGCAAATGTGTTTGTTGAAGAGCAATTCCAGTATCTTTTGGCATGACAACCAGCAGATTGTGCAGAAGGCTGCAAACAGCTGACAAAAGGGCAGGTGTGATTACAGCACGCTGTTTAGACAGAGCAGCAGACATGGGAGGATCATGTTGACTTGGAGATTCTGTTATGGTTGTATCACTTTGACCTAGAGCGTGTTGAATAAAAAAAAAAAAAAACCCAAAACAACCCAAAGGTTAAATTACAGCAGTTACATAAACCAAGTTTATTTGTGTTTTTCATAAAAAAATCCAAGTCCTCTCTACATTTAAACTGCATATTCAGGAATGAATGAAAAAAAAAAAAAAAAGATGCAATCAGATACAGGAAGTAGTTCAGAAATAAAATGCTCCCTCTACCAGGCATTAAAAGAGTTAAGTAGCAAATTTGGAAAGACAGAAATTCCCAGTCCTTTCTTTAAAAGAAAAATATTTTCATTTGTACACAGCTCTCTCTACATACATGATTATAAATATAATTTTATATTAGCTTTTATCTTTCTACATATGAAGAGAATTATATATACATTTCTGTGTATGTGTGTGCATACACACTCCTGTGGGCATGTATGTATATGACAGCTCTACCATGACTGATGTGTTGAAAGCATGACTAGATAGCAGAAGGAAAACCTAAATCTTGAGTTACATTTCAAGCAGTACCATTTTCACTTGCTTCTGTCAAATTTTGTATTAAATGAAGCGCTTAATGTTTGTCTTTTAAAACAACCACCAGAAGCATCAACTGCTCCAGCAACATGCAAGCCGTATAATGTACAGCACGAACAAATACTGAAATATGGGGGGGTGAATACACTGTATTTAGTATCATACACAACTCAGGCTTGACTTGCCTTGTGCCGTAAGCCGATCAACCACAGTTTCAGGAATAAAACTGGCTGAACTTGGAACTGTTGCCTGAAGCTCAGTAACACTCCCCAGTGATGGTGATGCAGACAGAATCTAGAAAGCCATAAAAAGGAAACTCGTTGATTCCAGCTTTTACAGACTAGTCTTTTACTTATATCCTGCTTGGGAAGGGGGAACAACCCATCCTAACCAACAAAATCAAATACGATGTAAATACTACTGTTCAAAATCAATTTGATTTGATTTTTACACTATGTGTGCATATATATATGATAAAAACCCCAATAACTGAAATTACTAAAAGATGGGCAATATGAACAGTCTGAAATATTTCAGTTAAAAACTGATCAATGCCCATGTTACTAGAAATTCTCTCTCTTCATCCTTCTTTTTCATCCATATAATTGACTCAATCTACATTTGGATAAAGATAGAAAGACATTACTGAAGCATTTAAAGTCACATTTTTCATGGACTATTTGCTCTACTGAGAACACCAGCACTTGTCCCTTTGTACCAGGACACCCTCAGACAAAAATATCATAAGTGTGTTCATCATCAAAGTTGACGTCCCTGAGTCTTTTGAACTCTGAGTACTTCTTTAACCTTAATCCTGTGACCCTTTAATGTATTCATTTCATAGTGAAGATATGAGAAGTTTAAATGACAGTAGACAACTTTACCACACTCACAATACCACGCTCCTCCTATCAATTTTGCATTATTTACTCTATGGATTTTGTGTATTTTTAAAAGTTCCTAATGCTCTTGCTACTGTGTTTAAAACCACAAGCCTGAGATCAGAAGACCAAGAATCCAGCTAAATGACGTGCTTTTGTGACACAACAAGACCTGTAACCTGTTTCAGAACACAGGACAAGTATCTATCATGTCAAGTCACTCTTTCACTTCTGGTTTTTATTTTCTAGATGGAAAATTCATATCAGATAATTTTCTTAAAGAATCACTATACAAAGCAAAGAATATAGAATGTTGGAGAATCCAATGAAATCGCAACACAGTTATAACTTGAAGAAGGGTGTTATTTGAATTTTCATGACAGGGAGCTTTCTAAGGAAGACTGAAATATCTCAAAGATTTGGGTTTTAAAAAAAGTTTTATTAGAATAACAGTTGGAATATATTTTTACCCAAGGAAATGTTAAAAGTGACTTAACAGACAAAAAGGGTGCAGGGAAGGAAAACACATATCACTCTGTTCCTAGCTATTGTATCTTTGCAACCTCCACACTGTAACTTCCTTTTCTCCCACATTTTCCTCTGGTCTCCCACTATTGCTCATCCTACAATCATGAGTCTTTCTTCTTAAGCCTGCTCAGTTGTTCCTCAAGAAAAGTCAGAGGATTATTGTAACATATAACACAAGCTACAGTAAGATCCGGGGGTGTGTCCCAAACACAGGATTCACTCAGAGCTTGGATCACAAACACTAGGGCAGTACTTGGCTAAATTATTTTCTTATTAGCAAAATGCAGTACCAAGCCGTACTGAGTGATTGAAACTCAAAATTCTATTTTGATTGCACAACTAAAAGCATATTTACCAATTAAAATAAGTTACTTGAAGTTCTATGCTTGCTAATTTAAATAATTACTAAAATGCATTATTTATATTAAACAAATCTATCTTGACACATGACAAATTCTGCCTTTATTCAGCACTATATGTCAATTCCAAGCATTCTAATAGGTGAGAAAATCCATAACACTTTTCCTTAAATAGTACAAACCCAAAATGTAACTTCTAACAGTCCATATGGTTCTTCTGAAGCAAGTGAAACCCTAAAAGGACTTTAACTATACTGAGAGTCATCTTACAGATATTATTATGAATTATGCAATCTTTCATATATTAGTAAGCAGTATCAGCTACCTCATACAACTATTCTCTATCTTCTACAATTCTCTAAATACTTTAGGCAAGAAAATAAAAACAAATTCTCAGTTATGTTAAAAAAATAAATTTTAACAAATCAGCAAAAGCTTTATCTGGTTAGAAAAATATCATCTTCCTGACTGGTGGAACACTCATTGATAATTGCTTCACAGTGAGAAATAGGTTAAATCCCAAAATTTTCTGCTGTTATAAAGAAAACATACAATAACACAATTAAATTGTTTCCACATTGTTCCGCCTTCCAGGAACCAAAAAAAAAAAAAAAGAAAGCTATTATCACTTTTATAAATCACCTTTGATAAGGATGAGCTGGAGGTCTGGGACACAGCATTTAGTAAAGGATATTTACTACTGCCACCATATTGTTTCTGGGAGCAATGAAGCATTGTGTTGCTTAACAGTGAAACTGTGGAAGAAGGTGTAATAGGAGAAAAGGTTCTGTGTATGGGGAGAGGGAGGATGACAACTGCAGATTAGAACTAATTCAAAAGAATACAAAAATTGTCAGAGTGGAAACACTGGAGAAATGTGAGAGTTTTGCCATTTATCTACTAGATAGGAATAAAAGGTCTTTTCTTAACCTCTAGTACAAAAATCCCTCTGGCATTGCTTTAATAGGCTTGCAGTGATTAATTCTATTCAGTTCCCTTTTCAAAGGTTTAAATCACTTAACTGTATAGCACTCTGGTAACCACGGTTCCAGAAAATAAAGCACACATTTTTATAAAAAACAGTAAGAAGATTTCATAGGAAAAAATGGTCATGACTTCAAGCTCGATGGGAAATACTTGTAGATCTTTAGCTCACATCATTTTTAGCTCAAGTTTTTAAATAACTGCTCATTTTGCTAAGATGTCCTGGACACATAATAGCCCTAGAATATTTATGCAGTGTAAAGCAAGTCAGTATCCCCATGCAGATTGGTGATCTCTTATCATATGTACTAAGCACAAACCAAATATGTTGGTTAAAACAGGAGTAAGGATTTGTCTTCTCTAATGATAACCTGAGTTAACGTTTGAACTATTTATTCTATGAAAGACCATGATTATTAATCATTTCAGAACTGGCATTTTTGCAGTATCCACATTCCAGTTCACAGAAAAGGACAGATAAATTTGACAAAAACCTGTAATCCACTGGGATCTTAAAGACACAAAATACAGTGCACACAACTTAATACAGTACACACAATCCAGTTCTGCTGTCTTTTTCTATTACAGTGAATCACTAATTTCATCCCCACACGACTATTCTTTACTCTATAAAATGAGAAAAATTTTGGGGAAAATAGTTGGGGATGAACGAAAAAAGATGAAGCAGAAAAGTAATTTAGTTGCAATTTTCAGTTAAGGTCATATGACTCTATGTGAAATCAGCTCATGATAACAGACAGCTCAAATAAAGTACTGGTTACATGAAATCTGGAAGCAGAGAAAACCCATAGGATCTTAGGAATAGGAATTGATACGGATAATTTTTTAAAAGATGTTATTAAAAATCAGAGGAGAGTTTTCAATAGAAAGAATTCTCCTTCGTTTGATTGCTCATTCTTAAGTAGTTGTGGGTGTTTTCATCAAATCTGTGCCACGCACCTAAAACACATTTCTCCCTTCAGTGAGACCGGCAGATTCTTTTCCATCTGTGATGGGGAAAGCACGCCATCTCGTGGGCTTGGAATAACAGTATCTTCCTGGCACCATCATCATCCAACATTTAGCAACAAACTTCTACAAACTTTCTGTAATGACTTCATGAATATACTTCTTTAATCATAAATCAAAACAGAAATTGGGCTGATGTGTGACTCAAAAATTTGAAGTTATATAAGAATAAATTACAAATGCCTGATATTTCAGGAAAAGTTTGAATTTTCAGAAGTATTTCCTAACTTCACTAGATACACACTTCAAGTAACTGAAAACACCGTTTGCAATCAGCCTCCATTAAAATCACACTCATCCATCTTTTCTCTAATTAACAGCGGCATCAGAACATCAGACCTCTACATCTTGCAGCTTGGAAATATTCAATATGTTAGCACTGGCATTTTTTTAAAGGTAAGAAACTTAGTTAATAATAATAAAAAAGTTTACAATTGCTAAAAATGTCCATGAAG
Source organism: Acridotheres tristis (assembly GCA_037013685.1). Classification (NCBI taxonomy): domain Eukaryota; kingdom Metazoa; phylum Chordata; class Aves; order Passeriformes; family Sturnidae; genus Acridotheres; species Acridotheres tristis. Next base: position 94,351,706 of record CM072886.1, on the reverse strand, counting down.
GATAAATGTAAATTAAACTAACTTCCAGAAATGACAATCAAAGTCTTAGTGTGACATCTTCGCATGTGTCAGGGAAAGAAGGAAAACAAAACAAAACACAAACTTCTATAAAACTCCCACAGTTAGAACTTAATACTAGCAAGTGTGAAGTCTACAATATGTGGAAGACTGATATAAATTAGTGTAGCTTAGTATTACACCGTACTTTACACTGTAAATAATTAGTTGTCTATCTGTTGAACGGAATAGTAGAACTAAGTCTTTGTGTTAAACTATGATGCCACTTTATAATGTATATATATATATATATATAAATATAATACATTAATTTGATCTACTAGATTCCAAATTATTTTTTCCTTTTTTTTTTTAAACAACTGAAGTGGAAGAAATTTAATGTAGTGAACTTGTCCAATTCTTCACAAAAACTAGCACAATTTTAAGTAGATTAGATACCCAGCCCTGATTAAGAATTGCTGCAATTTAATTTTGTCTTCAAGTAACATGAACAAAACAAGATGAAATTTGTTCAACTTTCATTCCCCTATGTAAGTGGCACTCAATTTATTCAATAAAAAGGGACCGGGAAACAATTGCTTTTAAAAAATCTGAGATTCTTATGTACATGTTTTTAAAGGAGCAATCATGATTGCATGTACTTCCTGATGTACATGCAGTTTCATTTATTTTAGTTTTAATCTTCAAATTTGAATATTTGTATTTAAAATAACCCTAAGGGGCTGGGGGGTTGTTGCTCTTCATTAATGAAAATCAATTAATTAATAAAATTTCTGAAGATAAGAAATAGTTTTACACCTAAAGTGCACTTTTTCATCAATTATTAAAAACATGTAAGCTAACATTATCAGTACTAGACAGCAATAAATTTATAACAGAGAACCAAAAGACCAAGGAAATTGTACTTGTGTAATACTCTGAGATTTCAGTACTGGTTTTTCTGTTTGTATTTTTACCATGTTCCATAGCAAAATTGAGCATAGAAATTTTAGTCAATAAAAAAATATAGGATCTCGTGATTTATCAGCCTTTGTCATATCAACACGTATTTCTCTCTTTTAAGAAGAAGGAAACTTCTAAACAATGATATTTGGGCTTTAGTAATAGATTAGATGGTCATTCATAAATGAAAAATTTTTGAATATGAAACTAAAAAATGGACTTCAGTGCAACACGTCAAGAGTCTTCTTGGATCTATATGGCAGTCTTTGAAAAATACACGATTTTTACCAGGTAACTCATGAATGTTATAAAAGCTTCCTCCACAGCCTGAACTGATATTGTAAATCTACTCTGGACTGAAAGAATGTATTTCAATTTCTCCTCCTTCACATTTGCCATCTTGAAAGACAGCACATGTGTACAACTTTTCATCGCTGTAGTCATTCTAGTCAGAAACAAATTTTTCAAGCAGCCACGTGCTTTCTGCTTTCCATGTCTGTTTTGGATCCTGCAAACACTTGTGCCACTTCTATATTCTACAAAAGCATTTTCAGAATCCAAAGTTTACTATGGCACAGAATACCCAAAGTATTTATGTGGCTTTGATTGATCCAGTTCCGTAGCTGTTTTGTGTAAATACAGGTTCACTCTGAACGGACAATTTGGATAAAAGCAACAGAAGTGACAACTAGAAATGGAGACAACAGCATTTTGTCAATAAACACAATTACAGAGTAATCTCTAGAGAATATGTCTTGCTGTGGGAAGCTATAGAATTCAGTACTGTCTTATGCATTTAGCTAGTCAAGGCAAGCTACCTTATTTATTTTTGCTCAGGTTAAGAATCACAGAAGGTTTCTTTCAGCATATTAAAGTTACACTGGAGTATATTTCAACTTAATTTCACAGATAACTTCTCATTGACTTCAGGTTTTGTGTTTTGCTGCAGTTTTTTAAACAATTTTAATAGTGCTAATTTTCTTGAAAGCAGTTCACAATTTTGTATTTAAAATGAATAGAATACTCATCAAGTTACCATAGTTTCAGATGTTGAGTGAGAATGTGAAGACTTGCTCTGACTAGGGGGAGCCTTCCAAAGATTGAGAGAATCATCAAAATCTGTATGGCAACAAAAATAAGAATCAAAATTACTGTAAGAACAGCAGAGAGCATAAGAAGCTTTTTAAAGGATTTTTTCAGCGAAAAAGTAGCCAACCACAGCTATCCTTCTGAAGATCTCAGAACCCAAGTTTTCACACATCGTACCTATGAAATATTACACATCAAATTCCTTGAAATAAACAAAAATAAAAAAAAATCAGTGCAACATAAAGTAGTCTAGAAAAAGCTACACTTCGTTCAAATCGCATTTGCATAGCCTTTAGTAATTTCACATCGTTAAGATTTAGTTAAAACTTCAAGAGTACAAAAGTATTGAAGTACTATACTAGGATCTCAAAGAACACACATAATAAAAAGATGTAGTCTTCAAAAAACTTCAAATTTGCATTTTAAGAGAAATAGTTTCAAGAGGACCCATATTCATAAATATAACGAAGGCAGAATTAGTTTGCATATCTGTTTCAGAATAAAAAATGTCAAAAATTTTATAGCGCAGATCTGTCAGTAATATTTTTGAAGCTGTCATATATTTAGAAAAAGCTAGACTACACAGTTTGTGAGTGCAGACCCCACAAAAATAGATTTCCTATTTGTATCCTCACTAATTACTAAACTGACCTATTTTCTTTTTAACATAACATTGCAGATGAGTTTTTTACATTCCTAAAAATGTGATAAAACTACATAGGGAAAAACCCAACAGGGTTTAGGTCCTGTTCTCCCCTTTTTAAAGAAACAAAAAAACTGCTTCATATTCCCGAAATACTAAATTTTCTGACTTTGCTTTGCAATGACTGATAAAATGTATCTGTTGTTCACTGAAAAGTTGTACCATTCTACGTTTTGAGTTACTCTTAGATACAATATTGTATCAGCTAACAGAACTATTAAAAGGCACAAAGAAAGAGGACCGTGGGAGTAGTAAAATGTGCTGGATTGAAAAATTACACTTATAGATAAAAAAAAGCAGACACTGAAGAAACTGAGGATTTTTTATGTCTGGAATTTTGTGTACTGCTGACGTACTTCTCTCGGTGAGTTAACCAAGAATGCTGGTTTTCCTTGGGTCTGTCATATAATCATAACTTAGCTGGGGAAGTAACATTCCTTTTCTGTTCATGCCTCTGGAACAGGTTTAACAAATGCAGAATCCAGCAGGATGCTTGGCCTAGAATGTGCAAAACTCAAACAATACTTTATTTTGCAAAACTATAAGTGGTGCACTGAGAGGAGGTGTCATGCTGCTTTTGCTGTTGAATTATACTAAACCAGCCTGACTCAGCAGCCCCAAAAGTTAAATATCCTGATAGTGATTTGAAGGACACTTTTTCATATCTGCCACTTCTTATCTAAAAATCCTAAGGACCAGCTGGCCTGAGACATATGACTGAGAGTCAATCACTTTAAGGTCTGGAAGTCCAGTTCCCGTTTCAAACAGCAGGTTTTTCTAAAATACTTCTAAAATACTTGTGTATGGAGATTCCTTCGTGGGGTGGGAATGCACCTCAAGGCCACTCCAGGCTGAGCGAAAGAGATTTGCCCAAGGTCATTGATATAGATAACATCAATCTCTACTTAAAAATTGCTTCTTTTTTGACAGCTTTAATATACCTGCTTTAATATCTTACACTATACTACACCATCGGTTTTAACTCCTATACTGTGTAGTAAATAATTCTGATTATGATATTTTTGTCTTTTTGCCTAGTCATTTATCATAGTAAGTCATTCATTTTTTTATATCTGGTTTGCCATCCTTAATCCCACTGGATAAAGTTAGACCAAGGTTCAAACATCGCTGTAATTTCTTAGATTTAAACTACTGAAAAAGTATGGGTCTAGGATTGAATCCAGCTGCAGTCAGGCTCCTCTCTGAGAAGGCATTTAGGGAGCAAGAGTGTCCTTCCTGCACCCTGTGACTCAGTGGGAGGGCTTCTCTAAACAACTTTGCCTGAGGTTCCTACTCCATCCATGACACAGACATAAAGGGAACTATTTAAATCAGCAGCCTTAAACAAAGATGGAAATACAGAAACTTAGGCCCACAAAGAAGGTAAGAAATGTAAAAAAACTCATTAATTTTCTGCTCCATGAAAGCTTTTACTAATTCATCTCTGCAAAATTCTCTAGCTTTCTAAACTTATGATCATCAGGCATATTTGGACAAGGAAGTGCATTCCCACAATGCATAGTAAGCATAGAAATATTGTTCAATAAAGATTAGTCAATATAAAAGTTAGATCTGAGACATCCCAAGGCTATATAGGTTAAAAATAAATAAATCCAATCTGAGTATTACATTTCATCAGTCTATGAATTAAATTATATCTTAGAATGAAGCTTAATTCAGATTATTAGAGTCCATTCCTACTCATGTATCTTTGAAGTTGAACACGCCAAGAAATAGGAATCTTGAAAAGAGTTCATGTATTTCTCTTCCCAAAATTTTCCTTGTATGAAAATTAACTGGATGTCACAAAGTGGAAATGATTAAAAGTATTTTACCCCCAATATTTTGCAAGAAAATTTACTGCAGAACCAGTTATGTCTTTTCAATTTTCAACTTTATGAAGATCTAAATAACAGCTTAGAATTTTTTATGAGCTATGTTAAACTAGTGACTTATCTACTTAAATCCTCACGGCAATATTTTGACTTCACAACGTATTTAAGTGCAGCGTTTATATATTTTCTCTTCCCTTTTATTAAGAATTATTGGAGATAAGTTACTCAAGACTATAATTTATTTAAGTAGGTTTCAAATACCAGACGATTGTATCAACATCACGTACCAGTTATACCACCTTTTTCTATGCTGAGCTTGTCTTCCTTGTAAGAGTTCAAATCAAACATGTAACATCCTAGGTAACAGTGTTTCACCATCTGATTCACATGTTCATAGAACTGGCAGTGATACAAAAGTGCTTTAAGTGCAGGTATTCCTGTCTGAGAGAGGCCAGATTCTTCATCATGTACACAAGGACCCTGAAGACATGAAATTCACAGACATCATTACTTTAAAGAAATGTTTTACATAAAATAAACTCAGAAAAACCCACCTTACCTAAGGCTAATGCCGTGTATGTGTGTGCACACTGGTTTACAGGCTGTAACTAATAAATTCCAGAAATGAAATGCAGATTTTAATGTTAAGCTAAATCATAATATTTTACAAAAGCTGTCATGACTTAGCAAAATCTTCTGAGAAGTGTGCTAACAGTTAAGCAGAAATTAATGAAAAGCTGTAAACGAGTGGCTTCAAGACAGTAAATGTACTGGTACACTTTACAATTGTAATGTCTCACTTAATTCTACTTAAAGATATCAAGCAATGAAAAAGTTTACTTCAAGCAAAAAGCACACTTATACTCAGATAAGACTAAATATTCTGAAAAAGTCATCCTGCTCAAAGTATACTGTCATTATACTATATTTAGCTACATCAATCTTCTATGAGAAAAGATTTCTTTAGAAAACAGGACAGAAACAAAAAAAATTCTCTTTGAAGTATGGTTTTCAATTATTTCTTATTAAATACCAATCAGGGAAAACTTCCTAGAGCAGTGAATTTATACCTTAACATAATGGATTCTAGTCATATTTCAAATAAACAGTTTAAGTTGACTGCCTTTGTATTGTTTCAGTGTTTTCCATGTTAACACAAACAACCAAGAAGTTTTATTCGGCTACATATAATCTGGGTTAGACCGACCATAAAAATTAGAAGTGCAAAGAAGGCATAAGAACTCAAAAAAATTCAAACCAATTACATTTAGAAAGGCAGGTTTAGAGGGTATCCTGCAGTAGTTCAAAAATAAACGAGTTAAAATTATGGAAAGAAAAAATTTCAGTGCTAATTAGAAACTTTCTTTGGCAGTCAGGAGAGAGCAAAGATGGATCAACTGAAAATAAGTAATTTTCATTTTAATAGTAAAAGACTATTTATCCCCAAGAGGCTCTCCCCCAATCCCTTCATTTACACTGAATACAAGTTTATTTTCCAGTAAACCAAAACAAAACCCAAAACCAGACACAGTAGAAGCAGTAAAACTATTTTGCATTACAAGCAAGATAAGTTATCACCAAAATTTTAGATGGTTAATCTCATTCTTTTTGGTTTCTGTAATACAGAAACTATTTTCACTATTTGCCTTTACATTAACTAGTGGAGAATGAGATATGATGAACAGTTTGAGGCAGAATGTAGGCTTTCAAGTAAACTATTTCTTATTAATTATAAAACTCATACACTGTCAGTAATAGACTTGGACCATATTGACTATGGCAAGTACAAACTTAGGAAATACTGATAAATTTAGTCCAGATTTTACTACCCAGGATTGTCTTTGCCAGTTTCAAAAGCCATACCAGATACATTACTGTACAATGGGGGGCCCTTGAAAGATTTACTCATCAATTACAATTGACAGAGTAGTCTGACTTCAGCAATCTTTATGCAACACAGTCTGCTGCACTCAAGAGTACTTTACACAGGTTGACTTTACTCAAGACTAGAGTGGCGTATGAAATTTTTTAAGTGACATAGCAAAAGAAAGTATTAGAAAGCAGATCAACCAGGTAACAGTAGCACTAGAGACATTTTCATGAAGATACTGGCCTCCAAACTCTATTTATATTTCCTTTTCCAGTCATATTTGCCTAAGGGATAAAATGGTAATGTTCTAATTGGGCTATGGCACAGTATTCCTACTATTCACCAAGATCCACTTAATAGCCCTCCTTTTCTTCCTAGCATTAAAGGAAAGAGACAAATCATATTATTCAGTGCAAAGTAAAAAAGTTACTCTGAAATATAAAATTTGATCCTGGTAGTATCTTACATTTTCAATTGTTGTTTTTATTTTGAACAGTTTTACTTTACCAGTAACCATGAAGTGTTGTTTGATAACATATTATGAACACTTATTAAATGATGAGAAATTTCCATTAAATTGCAGTTCTTAATAAGAATCACGTTGACTCAAAGCTTCTTTTAACTGCACTGGAATTGATCCAGCACTGTGCAACTGGATTCAATTTTTGTCACTTCATGATAGTCATTGAAATTTAAAAAAAAATATTGACAAGTTATGATGGCAGCCCTTTTGTAACCCCCTACTATTATGAATTTAAACAGTTGCTATTTATATTAATAAATTCGAAATAGTAAGACTGAAACAAGGGCCAGATTTGTAAAATTGCTTCCTTTATGATTGCATGTAAAGAAAAGATGAGATATTCCATAAAATTCAACTCTGCAAGAAATAGCATAATTGATTTTGGGTGCAGCTGAATCATAGATAACTTATCCTAGTAAAACAGCTGGAATGCCTTCCAGCACTAACTTGATCTTTTGCAGAAAGGAAGAGATTAAAAGTGATATTGTTGCATCAGCATATTTCTTCAAAAACTAATATACACTGTTCCTACATACGTATAATCTCACACACTGAAAGGAGCAAGATAGACATTAACAAGAGATATCAATGTCACAAAAATTTAAAAAATTGCAAGCTAAGATTAAAATATCCTGATGTACAATGAACCAGACTTGCCGAGAGCAAAATAAGGTGACTGACTCAAGGGCAGAACTGGAAAAGTCTCCAGCAGATCTTATCAGTTTGACAAATATCTGATGAGAGAAGGCAAAGGGAGACAGACTCACTGGTAGCAAGTGAGAGAAGGCATTGAGCAAAAACTAAAATACAGGAAGTTCTATTTAAATCTAAGAAAACAACTTTCTATCTGAAGGTAGTCAAACACTAGAACAAGTTGCCCAGAGAGACTGGGGAGTTTCCATTCATGAAGAAATTCAGAATTCAACTGGAAACAGCCCTGAGCAACCTGGTCTACTTCACCTTGCTTTGAGGAAGTGTGGTCTTCAAGAAGCATTTAAATTGACCCAAGTGACAAATTGCTTCATCTTTCTTTCAAAATATTTTTTAAACATCACATTCGCAGAATTTCCTCTTCCTCATGCCCCTCAAATCATGTTTTACCTGCATTCCAAGTGTGGGCAAAATAAATTACCAATTTCTATCCTGAAATATTAATGATATATCATATAAGTAAGCAAGTTTCCTAGGAAGCCAAAGAAATGCATTCATGAAATGCATTCCTAGGAAGCCAAAGAAATGCATTCATGAAATGCAACACATATGTAATCTAAATTTGGTTGTTCTATTGAGCTTGCTGGAAGTTTGAGAGAAGCTTGTCTATTCATTTATTTCTCTTTCCAAAACATAGCCTTAGACATGCAATTTAAGTTGATATTTTATAGGTATTCTGACAGAACTTTTCATATAAAATGACATATCTCTGCAACACTATGACTTTTGTCATCAAATGTAATAGTCACTTACTTGCCAAATACAATCCTTCGTGTCTTTTGTAGGGATTGGAATCACAAGTAGATTTTGTAGAATAAAAGCAGCCTGAAAGAAATTAAAGCATCAATATTGCCATCTAGCCATCACAGTTCAAAAAACCACATCAGATAGAATAGTACAGTATACACATTATTCCTCTGCTTTAGATATATGATGAAATACACAGAATTCTCATGTTCATGTTGGGAAAAAATAATTAGAAGGATATAACTTCAAAGCCCTCAAACTTCACTTATAAGAGCATTAATGCATGGAACAACAGCAGGCTGGTATAAAAAAAGACAAGGAAAAGATGGGTTAGAACTCACAAGGAAACAAATGTATTTGTTTATAAGATACTTTCTTCACTGTTCCACTACAGTCAATCCTAGAATAAGCATTACAAGTACAGGAAGTACTAGGGGGAAAAAATTCCTGAATTGAAAAACCTAGATAACTGTTTATGACCACTCACTTTGTTGTCCTTACGTTTTGGGCTTTTTAATTATTATAAAATAATTGGGATAATGTGATGAACACATTAGGACGGTCATATGTTTCAAATATTTTCCTTTATAAATACATGGCATGTTTGTTTTTCTGATTTTTATTACACACACTTCACATGTCTGTGCATGGATTGAAATTCCTTTTATGTATATTTTGTCAATTTTTTGTCAATGATGTGAAATTTAAGAGACCATAATTAAGAGACAATAATTTGGAGTTAAATAAAATAATGAAGGACACTTTATTAAAGGCATTTTGAGATATAATTTCAAATATTACTTTGAAAATAAAATTCGTTAAGCAGTAGAGATGGGATAAAAACAAGTCACTGCGTGTCAGAGGTTTTATTTCTTATTGATTGGAACAGAAGGACAACCTTACAACTAGAGCTGCAAAAAATTGCAAATAAAGTGCACAGAGCTTAAATTCATCGATACATAATTCTATGTGTTGCTCTACTGTAGTACTGACTTTCAGTTCTCACCAGTAAACCTCAGTGCCTAGACAAATTAGATTACTTCAAGTCTGCAATAAACAGGTATTTACTGCAAATCAGGTGATGAGTTTGTACCAAAGCATTCACAAATGTTACAGAGCAGAAGTTAAAATCAGGCTAATTAGTTATGCTTTAGCAACGTATTTATCTAGCTGCGTAAGCCTTAGGAGTTTTTATGAGTTCACTTGTATTGTTTATATCATTTCTGTTTTGAAATAAGTAATCTCTATTTGTTCCTTACACAATTCCTAAATAAGCAGCTAAACATTTTTATTAATCAGATAGTGTTTAACTTACAAAGCAGCAGGTGTTGTGCAGCAACAGGTAATAGATATATGCAATAGAAAAAAACAAAGTTTTTTTTCTCCATAATCAAAAAGAACTTGACAATCTACAAGAGCAGAAGGACACAAGAAACATACCTCCCTGCGTACCATGCTACATTCAGACTGATCCAGAAGGATGTTTATCACCGTTCCCCACAGGCCTCCTGAAATATTCTGGCAGCTTTCTGCTAAAGCAATACATCCTATTTCAAGAGATGTAAGAGCTGATCCTATTCCAAGTGCTGTAAATCTGACCTAGTACACATAAGCACAACAGAAAGTGGTTATTTCTTACAGTAATTAGCAATACATTTTTTCTTATTATAATGTATCAACTGAATCTGGAGCTTAAGGGAATAATTTCAGAAGTAACAACCTCTTTTCCTATATTTTTCTTGCTCTCTACTCATAATCACAACTAAGTGAAAAAACAAAATTATTCTTAAGTACACAAAAATAAGCAACATAGTCTTTAATATTCGTCATATTTTATCACTTGAAAATAGGTCAATTTAGCAAACACATAATTTAGCAGATTCACATTAAATACATTTGCTCTGAATTTTTAGTTCAGGTAAATGTTTCTGCTTTGCAGCTAAGTTACAGTAATGACAAGGAAAACTCCTATGTATCATGATAGTGAGTGACTAATGAAAGCATAGAAGACAGAAGATACAAGGAAGAATTTTTTAGATGATTTTTATATAGAAATATTCTCCCTACTGTATTATTACTGCTATTTAGGAAATAGTCAGAAACATTTTAAATAATTCAAAACAGCAATTCTACTATTAAATACATTAATGAATCAAAAATTATCAAATGCATAAGGATCAAAATAAGACACGATGTTAACATGACAGTAACGAACCTCAGGATCTCTATCTACCCATAACGGAACCAGCCACGCCAGACCTAGATGAGACTGAACTTGTTCTTCACTGTTATCATATGGCAAAGACCAAAGAGATATCCAGTCCTGATTAGCAAACAGAAAACAATTAAGAAATTATTTTTTAAATCTTTCAATCCATGCGAGTGTACTAACATTGTGAGCTACCAACTACTACTAAAATAGTTTTAACACGAATTGTGCAGACAAAGGATAATTCTGTACTTCTCTTTCTGTAAGGATTTGACGCTAAATCACGATTGTAAACAACAGTCAGGTTTTAAAATTTGAGACTAAAAATTGAGTCCAGTCTAAGGAGTAACACTGTCATAGCCACAATTTATGACTTAGAAACACAAGAAAATAAAACTTATCATTATGCTACTATACATATTACCCTATAACCATGATACTAAAAAAAGAATCAAGTCTGCACCTTCATCTATGTATTTATGATCCAAGTCTTTGGAGGCTGCTATATCCCTGCAGTACACTTAAAACTCTGTCCCCTCCCAATTTTAATAAACTCTTCCAGTACCTAATATCTTGAAAAAGGAGTAGAGAACTGAAAAAAGAGATGTCTGAAATTTGGAGAAGCAGATATACTGCGATTTCTAGTTTCATGTGTTCTTAATCATAATGAAAGGGGGATTTTTTGTGGATATCACAGATATTAGTAAGACTGCATTTCAATTCTCTAAAATAACACTTAATTGTTGAATTTGCTTCAACTGCATCAGGATAAAGGCTCTTTTTAGTAAGCTATCATAAATCTAGCTCTCAAAGATATACGTGAACACAAAGCACAATATGAATTTTGCTAGTATGTAATGATAGCTTTTATCTGACAATCTTTTTACCAGGTATGTGCATATTCTTTCATATATATACACACAACTGTAAAAGCTCTAAGCACATGAGTGTTTAAACATAGTTTAGAAAGCCTGTTGTCTGTAAAGCTGAAAGAATAATGATGCTATAAATTCTTAAATTTATTCATCCTATAGAAAACACAGATTTTTGCTTATTTATAAAAAGGAAATTATGCTTATTCTGAAAGAAGGCCTTTCAAAATCCACGGAATTATTTTCAGAACAATTCCATTATGACTAGAACTGATTCTTCAGGTTTTTGCACACTATACTCTATCCTGTACATTTATCTAAGATTATAGACCAAATGAGATCCATGTGGGGGCTTTTTTGCCTTTTGTGCTTCCAGTTGAAGGGGAAGGAAGAGTAAGTACTGGTGTGGTTTTAGCAGAACTACTCAACTGGAGAGAACTATTCCTAAACCACGACAGAAAGTTATCATTGAACTTCAGCAATTAAAATCTCTCTGTGCACAGCCCTCACCAGTGACAAGACAAGGTCAACTGCAATGGACTCACCGTATCCTTGGCTTGAGCCATCATTTCGTGAGACAAGTGAAGCAAGCAAAGGACTGTGCTTTTTGTTACACCTTTTCCCATGAAGGACATGGCATTTCCCCCCCATTCAACATAAAACGATGAGATGACCTAAGAGTGGGGGTACAAGTTCATAACAGCTTTACTTGTCTGTCAAAGTTTTAAGAAGATTGGAGTTTTCAAAAGATACAATCTTAGGAGCAAAAGCTAGTTGTCAACCATGTCCACAGACTTAGCAAATATATATGAACACTGAAAATAAGAATGAAATTTTGTCTTTCCAGCAACTGCAGCATCTCGAATTACCTCTTTTCTGCTTTCTCTGTGTTAACAACCTACTCTTCTCCCAGACCTCCTTTCATATGTGGATTTTGCCTACGGGAAGTTATCTTGAATTTTTCCTCTTGGAGTTTCAGTTATTAAAAACATCACATATATTTTTTATCTTGCTTAAAACTCCAGTCACTTTGTATTACCTCTTAAACCAATGATGAGAGCACATGCAATACAACCAATCCTCACAACTACAGATACAAATCACTCAATCTAGTCTCCATATCATTCCTATTACCTAGCAGGAAAAAGCATCTTTCTCACACCTATTGCTAGTGATGAATTCACTAAAAGTACATTGTAAAAAGCACAGCATCATTAGTTTCACAGCTCTTTACTGGCATTCAAACCAAAAGCTAAGTAAGAACATAAGCTGCTTACCTCAAGAAGACCTGTTAAGTATTTTTTACGAATTGTGACAGGTTCAACTGCAGCAGAATAGGTACTCCAGCCTGGAAGTGCAGTAACATGAACCATTCCTTGTAATGTTCTCTCCAGGGAAGGAAGTCCATAAAAATGTGGTGCATCTGTTAGCCTTAAGCACTGAAGCAGCTTCAGAGCCAGCTCTGTTCTGAACAAGCCAGCAAGTTCCAAGCCTTCTCTGGTTTAATTGTAAAAAAGAGATGAACCATCAATATGAAGCTGTTACAAAGAATCATTTTGAAAAAGGCCAGTGCCTCATTCTTCTTCCTGTTAGCCTGTGATGCTCAGCATCTCAATTACTTAATATTGCATTATGCAAAGAGTAACATGAAATTCAATGTGACATGTCTAGCTTCACCAGGTTCTGAAAACATAGTATTGCATCTGATTACAACAAAGTTGCTTAACTAAAAAAGACAAATGAGATATAACTCATTATTAAGAAGCATGTTAAATAAAGAGTAAGAGATTGAGGACAATGGATGACACAATGGGAAGACCTGCAAAGCTCAGTAGCTCTAGAATCACACAGTATCTAAAATATTCGAAGTTGGAATGGACCAACAAGGATTATCAAGTCCAACTCTTTAATGCACGACCCATAACACTTATGTTTGTTCTGGTTCAAGAGATAAGTTAAAAAATATTTTCTGCAAAACACAATAAATCTAGAATTCAGTAAATAAAAAAATACAGGAGTGTGAGACACATAACTAGCAGAAACTTCTATAACATGCCCTCTTTTCCCACTGTCAAAAGTTTTAGAAAATAATCAAATTGGAATAATGAAAAGGGTAACATTTTAAAAATATTTTCACAAACAGTTATATTTTGACACTAAATAATCAAATATTATCTTAAACTGCATTTTTGGTAGCTCTTAGAATACATTTGGATAGAGAGATTTAGTGTGGGAAATGCTTTATGAGAAACCGGAAGAAAAAACAATGTAAATTAATTTCTGTGACCACTAGCACATTCTCTTTCAAGTTTCCTGGTTAATTTCCTAATTTTACTGTGAAAAGGAATATCTAATGTTGATTATCATTTCAAGAGCATATATTCCATTTTCAATTTTCATGGTTCACAGCAATTGAGTCATGATGTAATAATATCCAAATTGTGACCAAAATTCGGCAGCATAGGTGTTATGATGCCCAATCAGAATGAAAGAGGCAAGTCCATTTCCACTGTACCTGTCAGTCAATGACACGGAACAAACTAACAACATGTTAAAAAGACGAATGAGTTCTTTATCCAGTCGTTGCCTGACAGCAGCCTGTGTTTCATCCATTTCATCCTGCACTTGGGATTCTGGTCGCACCAGGAGGCCCATAAGGGATTTTGGCTGCTAAAAGAAAAGAATAAAAATACAGTCACATAATGCATTGTTTAAATTATACTTTAATACCTTCACTAAAGCCATTTTTCTGTTGAAAACTTGCAAATCACACATATTATAAATCAGAAACTCTATGATTACTTAAGAAGTAACTGCAGAAAGCACAGTGAAAACCTCCTATAATTACCAGTAACTTGAATCTCACATCTACTAAATGCCATAAAATAATCTACTGTTAAGGCCTTTAAAATATCCTGGCATTAAGAAGACAGTGTATTTTGAAGCATGAAAGAAAACTCAAAGTAATACAGCAATAACCTGCAATAGAAATAGATCACAAAAACCCAGAAAACACATAGTAACAAAATTAGTTCAGGTTGCATTTTGGACATCGCAGCTGCTTGAAAGACTTCATATCAAATGACTTCAAGGTTATACATTAATTAATTTTATATTAGTATTTATAGTATTGAATGGGCCATATTTAAAACTTACAGCCTTCCCAGGCAGCAATATAAATTGAAGTACCTGTAGCCTATAAGTAATTGAAAGTTAGTCTACTAGCATTTTCCCTAAATGTTTAGGCTATATTTGCAAACGGGACAATGCTAGTGCATGAAGGCATTTAACACAGGACAACCTTTGCAAGACAATGGATGCTCTTGCATGTTACATAAGTTACCCATTTGTAGCTAAGCACACCCTCATGTAGTTCTGCAGGTATGCTCACGTGTGTGCAAGCACAGTTATATGGTCAATCAAATCATGTAAGTATATACAACAACCCCATTCTTACATTTTTAAGCAATGATTTCAAGATCCACTTCAGATGGTCGGAATTCAGATTTGATTTCTGCTCTCTAAGCAATTTGTTTAAAAATCTTAGGACATCTACCAAAAGCTTTTCATCCTCCACAGAAGCTGGAAGCACTTGCAAAAATCTGCAATACAAATAAAAGCTTTTTTACTTGTAGCACTTTAAAACAGCATTTAAAATCTCAGGTTAATAGGACTGGAGTCCCCTGAAAATGTTAAATTTTATGGAGTAAATATGTATATTACACATATAGAAAATATGGCATTATATTAGCCTATGATAACTACAATACACTGTTAACACTGTTATTGTTATTATGCAATATACTTATGCATATTTAAACATTTATTTGCATATGGTAAACATGGAATTCTGTTTCGTAAACTGTAGAGGAATCTGAGCAGGGTCACATACAGGAAATAAAAGTTATTTACGTATTAAATACTAGCATTTGATAATAGCAAAGATTACCTATGCATTTCAAATAGTCCTTATTTTAAATAGAGAATTATAAATATTTGGTGGTTTTGTGTATGTAAATTGCAAGATCACATAATCTTTTGAGATTGCAAGGGACCTGCAGGGGTCACCTGGTCATCCCACCCTGCTTATGAAGGGATACGTGCAGCTGCTTGCTCAGGACTGTGTCCAGGAATCGAGTTGCTACAACCTCTGTGGGCAACCTGTGTCTGTATTTGGTCACCTTCACAGTAAAAAAAGTGTTTCCTGATGTTCACAGGGATCTTCTTGTGTTTCAGTTTGTGGCCATTGCTTCTCTCACTGGACACAACTGGAAGGAGCATGGTCCCACCTTCTCTTCTGGTACTCGTACACACTCGTAAGATCCTCACTCTTCTTTCCTCCACATTTATCAGTCCTAGAGGTCTCATCCTTTACTCAGAGGAAACATATTCCAGTCTCTCATCATCCTTGTCGTGCTTCATTGCTTTCTCTCCAGTATGTGTGCTCCATATGATTCTCTCTCATACCGGCAAGTCCAAAGAGCCCCAGACCAGTGCTGACTAGAACAGAAGGATCACCTGCCTAAACTTGCTGCCAACATTCCTCCTAAAGCAGCCCAGGAAAATATTTGCCTTTTTTACTGCAAGGAGAAACTGCTGGCTCATTTTAATCTTGGTGTCCCACATGTGTGTGTGCATGTATATATACATATATATATATATACACACATACATATATATACATATATATATATACACATGTATACATATCAGAATCAGAGATGCATTGACAATCAATTCCCTAAATTTAATTTAATTTTAAATTTATTTTGCTGTAAAATAGCAATCTTTCATGGATTCTTGTAGTCAATATGCTTACCTGTTCATTGCTTTCTGCCAAACAAAGCTTTTCAAAGTGGTTCCACAAGGCCCAGAACTGCATTTTAATGCAAGTCTGTCATTCAGGACATAGAAGCCAAGCCTGGTGAGAGCAGTTCTAACATCCCTGTGGGATGCTGCCTGAACGATCAAAGTAAGACAATCCTGCAGTCCATAGTTTGTGTGAGTTATTTTCAGTATAAGAATGTCTTCTGAGGAAAGTTTTAGAGAGTCTAAAAATCTGAAAAAGCACGGAGAAAAGTTATTAACAGTCAGTATTACAAACTTTTTCAGAGTGTTGACTTCTTTCTCTTCCTGTTTAATTGAGAAGATAAAACAGAAATTGCCTTAAAACACTCTTTTTGTTAGCCAATTCCTTCTTCATTAACCCTTCAAAAAAACCAAGCCAAACAAAAAACTAAAACAAAACCAAAAACAACACCACCACTTGTATATCATGAGGTGTTTTGAGTTCTTTGGAAAAACAATACCTAAATACTAAGCCTCAGTATTACCATTAAGAATATTTATCTGTAATTTAAACCTTCAAGAAAACCAATAAAAAGTCATGCAACTTTATAGCTGCGGTCTACACAGTAGGAATAAAGAGTCGGTTCCCTAAGAAACCACAGCGACCATAAAGAAAAACAGCCACTGAGCCCATTTGAAATTGTTTGGAATTAGCCTGACCATCAATATAAGTTAGATCAAGCTCTAGACTTCATGTATAAATGCAATTTAGGTAAAACATTAGCTGTGACATCATACCTTCATCCTCTTGGGATGTGATCCTTTACGTTTAAACGACAGCAAACAAGTAATAGCTTGAATTGCTGTTTGAAGTTGAAAGCTTATTTAAACTTCATGAAACACTAATTTAATTGAGATACATTGGGACTTAAAATGAAAGATAAAATAGCTCACATTTCTGCTTCCTTCTCATAATTTATCAGCTGCAGAAGGTTTTCAATCCCATGGTACCATGACAGATTCCAAGCTGTCTTAAGCATATCTGACACGGGTTTCATAGCCAAGCACTCAGAAGACAATGGCACCACAACAGTATTAGGGCTAACTACATGATGAGCAGTGATCCTGACTGGGAGATGATACCTAAAAACACACAAATAACAATAAAAATTTTTGAAAGTGATTGGTGAGAGTTTTTTCATTTGCACATTTTTTAATTAAAGGCTCTATTACAACCATCTTGTATGTTTGCAAATAAAGTTTTCAAAACTCCTTCACAGAGAACAAAGACATGGAGAAAAAAATTCCCCACTTAAAAATGCTGATTTCAGCATAATAAAAGTGCTTTGATCAAGGTTTCCCTTCATCCTGACACTTCCATACTTCAGGAAGGACAGCAAATGGAAATCACTAGTTGACTGTAAAATAATCAAAACCAATCAACCAACCAGCCAGCACTCACACATACCTTCTAACAACAGCAACAGGTAAACTGAAGGCAGGTACCTCAGTATTATTACTGGATATGCTATCAGCCCTGTAAGAGATAAGTCATAGCTATTATGCTCTATTTTAAGATTTGATTTTCTCCTAATGCTACACATGTTATTTCCTTATTATTTGGCTATAGATGTATTATCCCTTTAGCTAGATCTTCACTGACCCATTGATGAATCATTTGTATTAATAAACAATATATCTTCATGACTACGTGATATTAAGATATTTTTTAAATCACACATATATGGAATACTTATTGCAGATATACTGTACATTAAAAACACTGCATAATTGTTTCCTTTTTTCTGTTAGAGAAAAATGACACGTAAGTATATTTCACGCGTGTGAATTCTAAAAGCATATTTTTTCATGCATATGCAAATAATAAAATATCATAAGCTCGGGTCTGTTGCTTTAAAGACAACTGCTACACTTAAAAGCCAAAGTAAATAGAAGAATTCTAATTAAGTTAAAAAAACATTTCTATAGTTACCCATTTGATTTGTGTAGTTTCTATTCATGGAAAAGATGGATTACAGACCAATCAAGGTCTTTTAAAAACTAAAATTAACAGTAAGGTATTCATAGTGCAAAAATATGCCATGTAGGCCTCCAGAACATGTAACCCAGTTATCGAAACAATCTGGACTACGAATACGCAATTCTTGATCTATAAAAGTTTGGGGCATAACTTGTCTGGAGATATATAAAAATTGATTTCTATTAAAACCTTAAAATTTGTCTAGAGAATATGCTATTAAATAAGTGAATTTTCATACCATGTTTCTGCTCTTGCTACTTCATCAAACAACAGAAGACAAAGCAATACTGTAGTTTCAGTTAAAACAGCACGATCACTTTGGATGATCAGGGAAACTGAATAAAATAAAGATATTTAGAAATGTGTTAGGAAAAAACTGATACTTGATAATACATAGAAGGACACTAGTTAAAACCAATTGCTTTCCACAGTTTCCTGCCAACATCTTCAACATATGCCACAACAAGTGAAAAGTAGCACACAGTGATTTACCTTTCAAATATCAGAATCTGGTACCATGATGTGACCCAAAGTTCTTAAGAAGATATTTGGTTAAACACCTAACCATCTTTTGACAGGGGTATTACAGATGAAATACAATTCTCACCTCTGAACAGCAAAAGCAGTAAAGAAGGTTGCTGTGCTAGGGACAGGCGAACAACTGGGTCAGCACACACAATTTTGCGTAGGAGTGTCAGACACGGAACCACTATGGATTCCATAAGCTGCAGGAACAGAGAAAAAGATTAAATAAAGATAACTATCAGTATAATTTAGCATGAACTTTACCAGACTGTCACACCAAGCAATAGTCCATAATTTGTAAAAGAAAATCCTAGAACTTCCTTAGACAAGCATATTTCAGCCAGATGACAACTGCATATTTATAAAAAAAATTATTTACTTGTTGATTTTATTATTAACTGATGGTAATTTTATTGGTCTCTGGCTTCATAACAGAATTATAACATTTGCTTTCAAATTATACGATTTTAAGAAGGATCTATGTAAGCTTAAGGATTTAAAAAAATACCAAGTATTTATAACTATCTAAGTTTATTAATTTTAAAAAAATGTAAATAGTTTATTATATCACATTAATTTTCTGGGTCCCAGCCTGTCAAATCATGAGAATGGAAAGCAGTTTGCTAAAAGTTAAAGTAAAATATCAGTGAATGGCCAAAAATATAACCAAAGTCACAGTTCCTAAGATTGAGAAGAGAGTATTTCTTTCACAGTATCATTACTTTGCCTATGAGTTTCCGCCTTTAAAATTTGTTTTGTAAACAGCATCAGCAGATACATTCATTTTCATACCGCATGAACAAAAGCCCTACTTATTTAGTATAGAAAGAATCTTTTGCACAGTTATAAATAAAGCCTAATTTAGATGCTGATTTTTATTTCTACTACTTTTATTTTCTTTTCTCTGTGGCCACTATTTTAAGACCATGTAAGATTTTTGTTGGTTTTTCTTTGCTATTGATTTTATGATGAAATAAAAAAAAGTCATTCAAGGGGAGAACCAAGAATTGGACTAGATTCCCTCAGGATAGAGTCCTAATGTCACAGGCCCTACAGAGCTGCCTGAGCCCTTCCTGGATTAAATTAAACTTTATAAAGATCTTAAAAATATTATTTTAAAGTTCATCCTAGACTCTTACTTGACGATGATGAATCTGTGCAGGGCAATATATTTCCCACGCTTGTCCCTCTGTATTATTGAGCAATATCTACTCACTTCCCAAACCAAAACAACAGTTGCATTACTTTCTCTCTCTAAAGAGGATAAGATATTCGAAAACTGGCATTTAAAAAAACCCCAACATTCAAAAACCTGCGAAACTTAGTATTTCAATTTCATCAACTGCATTAGTACAGTTATGGAAGTAATTGTATAGAAGCTATCATAAATTGGACAAGACATTCTTCAATGCTATAGAGATAATCTTAGATACTAATAATCTGTGGGGGAAAACTGCAATTTCTGAAGAAATTAGTTTGACAAAAAAGGGAATTCCAATAAGTATCTAGCAGTTCTTTTCTCTATAACATTTTTGGGAATAAAGTCATTACTGCATAAAAATTCACCTGGTTTCTTAAAAAAACTCAAGGTTTGGACTGCTGGAATGCAGTAACAAGACTAAGCAAGAAAGCCAGAAAACTTTATCTACCCCAGTTACATTGAGCACCTTCTAGTCTATACATGCTTGCATTAAATTATTTCAAAGAATGAATTCCAGAAAAAAAATCAAGCATCAAATTACCCATATACTACAAAAATGGAAAGCTCCATCATCTACAACAAGAGACCCTCCCTGGTGTGATCTATTGGTAAGAAAATTATTCATACTTGAAATTCAATCTGACACAATTACAATAGCATGTCATACAATTACATCTCATTTTTAATTATAATTTGACTCAGAATTTAAGTTTAGAGAGCATTATACATAGCATAACATTTTGTTTTTTAACAGTCATTAAAATTTTTTTGTACACTGCTGAGAAAGCTTTCAAGGAAGTTTTGGTACATCCCAGAACATCACCATACACAATTCTCTGGCTAACTCTTCTCATAGGTAGGGAAACCAATCTTCTCTCATTAAAAAAACTTAGCATTATCAAAACTAGAACAAAATACATACTGCAATTATAATTGTTATTAAACATTTGTATTTAGTGAAGCATTAATGCACAAAGACCAGTATTGCAAGAGCAGAAAAAGGTACTTTTACCTTGCCATCCACATGTACACACTCATTAAGGTAGGCCAATATCTTTTCTATCACACCCAACTTTTTCACAATGTCATGCATTTTGGTATCTGTAAGAAAAGCAAAAGATAGTAAGAATGACTGGTTCTGCACAAATTTAATATTAAACAATATAAATATTAAACATTTTGTAAGATTACAACCTCTTGCTGTCTAGAATAAGTTTCTAATATTGCCAATCAATCGACAGAAGTACAGATCTCTAGCAAGCCAAGCCTCCTCTAAGTATTTTTATGACTATAGTAGCCTCTTGAATACTATATTCTTAAATACATTACATAAATTCTCACAAGAATTTTACAGTGAAGAATAATCCCAGTGCAACTCAATTTTACTCAAACAAGGATGTCAATTCTAATATTTTAAAAGTCTTTAACAGTTTAACATGGAATTGAAAATGGTATTTCCTTAATCACCATGAGAGAATTTTCCAGTGATATCACTCTTTAGAGCATCTGGTTTAAGAATATTCAACAACATAAACAGCAAAAAGGTATGTCACTTGAATTGGTTGGGTTGGTTTGTTTGTTTTATAGTAACTAAAAAGTGATCCTTCATAGGAAATTTGTCCTGATAAAACAGCATTTTTTCCTTCACAATTTCATCCTTCATCCTATTTCCTTCACAATTTCAGCTTTGTTTTAATTTTGAAACATCTGAAAACTTTTGCAGTCATAACTAAATCTATTTTATGAGACAAAATAGATAGACTTCCTCATTTTTGTGGTAATTCTTCTGACAGTATTTTTAATATTATCTAAGATTTCATCTTCCTATGGCGAAGAAGTTATGTTCTCTCATTAGAATTCAAATTCCTTAAAGAAAACATTATTGAATCTGAGTTTGAGTATATAGAGTAAAAACATCAAGGTTTGAAACTCTACAGTTATGCACCAAGTGAAATAATGCTCTAAGATTGCTTACTTGCATTGGAATTCCATCACTTCTCCTTTTTACCAAAATTCATAAAATAAAATTTACAAAGAGTACTCTTAACACAAGCATACAGACAACCCAGCAAAACTTCAAGCTTCATTCACAAATGAATACAAATTTTCTGAAGAATTTTACCTTCTAAAATGACAACCAGCTGCTCAGCTGCAGACTTCCGTAAAACTAGGTCAACAGCATCAGAAGTCAAAATATCATACAGCTTTTCAACAGTTTCTGCCTAAAAGTGAAACAATATTAGATTTGCATCTGGTATGCTATCATGAAACAAGGTAACCAGCCAAATTTCTTAACAGGAAGTAGAAAAGAGAAATATCTTAATTCCTTATTAGAATGTGCTTGATTAGAGCCCACATGCATGTAAGAGGAATGGATTAGGTTATCATGTTTTTGCAACAAATCTCTAATAATGTCTGTGAAGTATGAAAACCAGTTTCTAATGCATCATATCTGCAGACTTCTAACAAATAATGCCTAATTTATGTAGGACTACAGAAATCTATACAGATTTCTATACAGAAAAGCTAAAACATGCTTTTTAGTCTGTAAAGAGGACCGACTTTTTAATGGCAATAGGGTCAAGCATCTCAGCATTTGCTTATCATATTGTTAATCCAAAAGTATTGAGAGGAAAGAAGAAAGGAGAATGGAAGGGAGATGAGAATACAGAAAGAAAAAAAGAGATGTATTCCCTTGAGTCATACACTCATGACTTGCTTTACACTTCGCAACAGCAGCAATATTAAGTAACAGACATAAGTTTTAATCTGTTTTAAAATATTTAATATTAAAAATTATTTGTACCTGTTTTCGTAAAAATTGTTTTTGTGCTGGAAAAAATATATGAGAAAAAAAATCAAGCTCTGTCCACACAGAATGAAATTGTTATGAACAGAGCAGGCCTGTGTTCTCTGCAATCAAATCTTTTCTGCAGAGAAGAAAAAAAGGAATGATTTTTTTCTTAGTTTTGTAAATGGTAGCATAAGAACTACTGTTTCAGTGCACAAAGAAAGAATTCATCAACAGACTTCTTTTTATGAAGCAAGACAATTTGTATGAAATATTGCTACCTTCTGAAATTGGAAACTTCAGAGACTGGACAAGTAGAAGAGTAAAATTTAAACAGAGTTTACTAACCTTGATTATTGAGTTCATTTTATCATCCAGTTTTAGCTCCATAGCTCCTTCTATAACAAATAAGTTTGAAATGCTGGAAAGGACATTACCATCCAGACATGGGCGTTTCAGGTTTGCCCCTTCTTCACTGAGAAGATGGAATGCTAAATGCTTAGCTGCTACAGAACGAACTCTAAATGAAAAAATACTTAAAATAAATATATAAAGCCCTCATACTGGAAAATTTGAGCTGTACAGTTAAAAGTTAACTAGTTTTAAAAGTTAATACGAGGTGGAAGTATCAGATTCAGAATTGATTAATCAACCTTTCAAATCAAGGCATAGCATAACGTTTAGGAGAAGACGTTGTCATCAACAAGAGAAGATGTGCTGAAATGCTGCAGAGCATTACTTACAGCTGCTTTTTCGAGAAGAGAAGGCGCAGAGCAGCCTGTAGTCTGGGAGTTCCTGGGAGAATGCCCTCTCCTTTGTCAGAGGTTGTTTCACTCAAAGAGAGGATGCATTTACCTAAAGTATCTCTTGTGTCAGCATAACCCTAAGTGAAATAAACAACAAATAAAAATTTCCAAAGTTATAAAATTAAACAAGGTAATTATTTCCATTTTAGGGGCTAAGGGAGGGTGTGGAAGGCGCAACATAAAAAAACCAAAAATATTTTAAGAAAATATTCACATTCTGCAGATTAATACTCCTCTGTGAAAAAAATTATTTAAAATTACTAAATGATGTTGTATATAAATAAAAGTAAAGATTTCTTTACATGGCCCAGAGGTGCTTTGACCCAAAGCTTCACCCTTCAATCTGTTAACATGATTCTGCTCTATAAGGCCAGCTCCCATTTCAATAAATAAAATTTAGTCCCTAAAAGAAAGTTATTTTAAAACATTGAATTCTACCTATTTTCAGATCTTCATCAAAGCATTTTCTCACACAGACAAAAGGGAATCAGTTATGTTAAGCAATGATACTGCAACCATTTCAAAAGTAGAGCAAAATACAATGCATTTTATATGCATACGGTAAACACAGACCTCTGGCAAACCCTATTCTGGTATCTATTGTACAAAGTCACTATAGGTGCAGAATAGAGGGAAATTCTACTCACAAAAATTTGTCACATGTTTAGCCTACAGTCTATATTAAATCCCCAACCATTTAATCTTGAATGTCAATCATAGGTAAGATATATATGCAGGTAACACAAAAAAGTTCTAATGACTGATTGAGAAGGCTCTGAAATAACCCTTCTCCCACTTTGTTCAAGTTCTTAATGTATTTCCTCTACATTTTTTTTCTTTCTGACCCATCTATTTCACGGCCCATCTTATCTGCAATTTCTCCCCTTGATTTTTGTGCAACTTGCATACAGAGTAAAGTAATATAAGCTGCTTTTTCAACTTAGGGCAATGCTGAGATGCAGGCAATTAATGAACACATAGCAGGGAAACAAGTAAGTTGGTATAATTATTGAGTGTTATTTTTGGAGAAAATGAAGACAAAACATATACTTGAATTTATTAGCTAAGGGAGAAATAAGGGAAAAAAACAGATACCAGGCAAATGCAGCAAAACATCTAATCTGGAAGACTATGGGCAGACCACAAAAAGGATATTTCAAGTACTAGTAAAAAAACAGTAAAGAATCCAGATGGAGCAATTAGACTGAAAATCCGACTGAGAAAACCAAAAGTCTCCTTTAGATCAGGCTGAGAGTAAAAATAATCATTGGAAATATGCAGACTAAGGCTTAAGGGATACTTCTATAATATTGGAAACAAAACCACTAAAAAACAAATATTTAAATACACCGAAAATATAGCTTAGGCTGATTGCTATTTTTGAGTGTATATTTGATCAGCAAACTATTATCACAGAGGAGCTACAGTTTTCAAATTTAAGACATGGGGGCCTTCCAGTATTATTAACACATTTTAAAAAGCATGAATGCTTTAATCTGTACTTATATTATCCACTCCTATCATTAAACCTTTTAAGCCCCAGTCAGTACTGGCTGATTTGTACTACAACATTTCAAATTCTATGCACAATACAAGGCTAAAATGTGTCTACAAATTCAAGGTACTAACAAACTTTTACTCCTATTAGGATGCCTATGAAATATTTCTCCATTTGACATCTGATAGAACAAATCTGTAGGTATGCTACTGTTAATCTATTTTCCATCTGCTATTTCTAGCTGTTATTTAACCTGCTACACATGATTTCGTACATCAAATTCAGATTAAAGCACTTCGAAGTACCTGCAAAACAGGAATGACAGGACAGAGGGCCTCAATAAACTTGTTCCAAGTCAATACTTCCATCATTAATCGTCCTTGCAACAGATGTATCAGAATGGCCTTGGCTGTAGAATTCACCTGGTCAATAACAAAAAAACCAAACCACTAATGCAACCAGCAAAGTTGTCTACAGTTTGTCAATGCTGTAATTGGAAATGTGATACAAAAACATCTCAAAGACAAAATATTGTTACTGTAGAATGCTACATTTAAATTGTCAGTTACACTGAATATTAAGTTGGTAGAAAAGCCTCCAAGACAAAACACACTAAAAGTTCTGCCTAAACAGCACTCAATCATTTTCTCCTTAGAACTCTGGTATGTCTTTTCTGAAATAAAATAAACCATTACTTAAACTTCTACACCTACTGGTCCCTCTATCCTGAAGGTAAAAGAATTCTGTTTCTTTTCTTTCCTGACCTGGCCTTTCTGGGGCATTTTATTCCCAGTCTTTGATAGGCTTCTGAAGATACAGAATGACAAAAGACTTTTTAAAGCCTGTTACGTGGCTATTTCACTTTCCTGAGGCAAAGAGTCAAACTAAGAAAGCTTCCAAACATTTCCAACTGTATCAATTCATCTGAAGTTCTCTATCAAAACCAAAAAAGCTGTATGATACACCACGTTCACTGCATTAATGTATCCAATCTACAGCATTAGAATATTTACAAGCTAAAATTATTACTGCAGTGAGAACATGTGAAAAAGCCCAGCTTACCAGAATTAACTCTTCCTTGCATAGTGTGAAAACACCTACTTTCAGCAGCTAAAACCCTGCAATTTATACCAGAGTTAAAAATCCTCTCACCCCAGGCAAAAAGGACAGCCTTTAATAATATCATTCCAGTCTATCTTTAGAGAAAGACTGGCTTTATAGAATCATATGGCAAATATCAAGTCTAACCTTGAAATACAAGGTTCTTCTCAAATTTTTCCACAATGCCACGTGCCTAAAAGATTAAGCTGATGCTTTATGAACACTTAAGCAGCAGTTATACAGCAAGAAGCAAAATAAATTTAAAAATACTTGAATACTGATGTTCATTATCTATTTTCTTAGAAATATAATAAAAAGGTGTTATAAGGTAGAGAATAAAATGTGACAAATTTGTAAATAGGCACTATCTCAGATATTTTAAATTCAGCATCAATTGAAATCCATTTCTTTCGCTTGACCAACCACTAATGGAGAAGACTGTCAGTCTTTTTAATAGCATATCCAATGGAGTAGCCAAAATAATTGTTTTCCTTGCAATAGATAAACTACATTCAAAGCATAAACATATAGCCCATTCTCAAAGATATTTTACTTCTCTCCTTAAAATGCTCACATCTCAAAAAATCACTTTTAAATGGAACTGTGCATAGTACTGAATTTTTTAAAAAAATCTCATTCTTGAAGAGAAGCTAAAAATATATAAATAATTTGTTAGTCAATGTTCTTTCTGACTGTAGGGATGTTATAGATCAGCTAAAAAGGAGTTGTTATGAAGAACATAAGTAAATTTATTCTCCTCTCACAACTGCCTCATTAGCTCTACAGGCTAGGAAATAGTGGACATATGTTAAGCAATCATGCATAGAAATGAGCCCAATGGAAATTTGGTCCTATTCTATAACATTATAGAACACTTCTATAATACTCCAGCAACTATATTTAGATGTTTTTGGTGGTGAAATACAATTTTATAGCAAAGACTTGCATATTTAAAGTGTCTTTTTGCTATTTCAGAGGTTACCCCACTTTTACAAAGCTTGAGACTTCAAAGTCCACATTTCCCATGAATGTGAAGCACCATACTTACTTTTTCATCACACACACATTTTACTAGGGCTGAATATTACAGGAAAAAAGAAAAAAAGTATCTTATTTAATTTGTCATTGGTCTTTATTACAGTTAATAGCATCCTGTGCACATAATACTATCTTGTCTCAGAATTCATTATATTAAAAAAATCCTTCCATTTACTACAACCTTACTATTTGCATAGCTTTTCTTTGTGCAAGAAACCATATTTAGTCAAAACTTCAGGTAAGCATTAGACCACTATGGAAAATATCAACACCTACTCTGCATGCACACCGACTTACAAACGCTGCTAAGAAACACAGTACCTCATTCTTGTCTTCCTGAAGGCCGAATGTACAGATTTCATACAACACTTTAGGGTGCAGAAGAAAATGTACTCCCTGGCAAATTGAAGGCATGGGCTTCGCAACATTATGAATACCTAAACAGTCCTGCAGTAAAAATAAAATTGGTTAGTTCAAAAATTCAAGACAGTCTCCACCACCACGTCTTGTATTATAGACAGCCTGAAGTTGGCATGCAGTGAAAGAAGTGCTTTCTCCATGCACTTTGGAAGACTAGTTCTAAAAGCTAAACATGACAGCCCTGGAAGAAACACAATCTGTTTGGATCACTGATTGAAAACTCCTGTTACCACACAGGACTAAGAAATAGAAAATAATTTTGGTTTTATTTTGAATAATTGTGAAAATAAATTTGAAAACCTGTATATGTTGTTCGGCATTACATTAAATAAGACAATGTTTGGGAATACATTAAAATAAGAAAAACCTAAAAAACAGGCTGTTAAAAATCTCGCAAAAACAGACAAGTGTCATTCAGTGGAGATAGGGGTTATTTTCTAGGAGACTAGTTCCAGCATATTTATATATTATTGGATTGTGCTACAAGCACATTAGGTACAGATTATGTCAATTATAGAAATTAAAAGTTTCAATCAAGTATTATCTCAAAATATAAAAATTATTTTTATTTTGTGAGCCAGTATTACTGAATACCTAAAATGATCTGGTGAATCTGACATTGCCATTCCCAGCATAGAGTACAGCCATACTTTTAGGAAGTTCATGCTCTTGATCCCTTGGGCTATCATTACAAAAAACTAAGGCCGTGACAAAATACCCATGTGAAAAAAAACTGAGACACACACAATATGGCTCCAAAACAGGGAAAAAAATCCCAAAGAAAACAAAACAACAAACAACTTAGGAGTATATAAAAGGATTTACATGTCCTTTACATATAATTTTTAAGTGCAGCACCTGAAGTCTAACCTAACCAAGTAAATTTAATACCAAAAATGTAACAGCAAACTGCAAGCCTAGGCCTACACTGATTGTTCAGCACATACACGGTAAACAATATGTATTAAAAATGCTTCCATAATGACAAAACCATATAACATGCATTATTGAGTGCAATACCAGCAGTGTTAAGTAAGCATTAATTCAAACCTTAACCACTTCCAAACAGCAGCGATAGGCTTCAGCTTTTATATTCAACAAAGGGTGAGACAATAGATGGAGAAGCAACTTCTGGCTTTCCACCTGAAGCAATGAATTCATCTCGGCAGACTTCCAACTAAAAAGGAAAAATTGTTAATTTAACTGATTTATTTTACAGTAGCAAAAGATGCCTAGAAAAATTTTCTTGTTAAATTTCAGGACAATCTCTGAAAATACTTCCTGCAATGGTATACATTCTGAAAAACAGTAAAAAGTTCAGAGATCACAACATATTTGCCAAAATCACAGTATCAATCTTTGTGTTTGCATATGTTTGTTCTTTCAAACATGTAGGTACTCAAAGACCATAGTTTTTCAAAACTCTCTCATCAAAATTAAGACTCTGAAAAACACTGATATTCATCTGAAAACATAAAATGCTGAGTTTCAGCAGACACCTTTGAGCATATATATATGATAAAAAAAAAATCTATGCTTTTAGAAGCTTTTCATTAAAGAGGTTGAAGTCCATCTCACTATCATGAAATGAACTGATGTTAGTTGAAAAAAGAATCTGATTTTCCTATTGCCTGAAATGGTAACCAAACAATAATTAAATTTAAAAGCATTAGAACATTGAAAAACATTTTGATATTTCATAATTTAAAACCACTTACTGGACAGCTCTTAAATGCAGTTTCCTTTGAAAAAAACATCCCTAAACTCAAGTTCTGATTCAGTATAAAATTAAATTTTTGTTGTTCAAGAACTTTTCCAGGTACCATAAGGTAACTTATTCTCTAACTAGAGACATGGAAAAACCGAAAAAACAGAAAAAAATATGCTATTTAAAAAATGAGATCCCATATTGTAATATAAAGCATCTACAATACAGTATGTCCTTTAGGATTTCTGAAAGTAAAATATAAGTAAGTTATACAAATATACTCAGGGCAAAGGATTTTCAAGAAGTCTGAAAGACAAGTCAAAGTGTTTAAGACTGTTTCCTTATAAATCATGTACTAAGCTTTTAGCAACTGGAATTAAATTTTTAAGAAATCCATCACAGAATGACACAAATCAGTTAGAAGAGACTGTTCAATGGCTTAAAGAAAGTAAGTGTTCCTACAGGGAATAAAGTGAGTTCCTATTTGAGAAACCTTATCCAGGAAAAAAAAAATCCCCTTTCCTTAAGCAGACTTTTAAATAGCAATGTACTCACATATTTGAGCACATGTGAATGCATTCTTGAAGTAAGGGAAAGTGTAGGTGGAAGGGTAGACTGCTCAAAGCCTGATCTGCCAATTCCAGTAATTCAGGAAGATTCTTGTCCCGCTGTTAAGTAAAATGAAGAGAAAGAATGAAAACAAAATTACTAAAATTAAAAGCATCCAATATTACTGCATTATCTTGCCAAAGTCATCATAACTGAATACTAAGTAGGTTTTTGTTCAGTCTTTCACAGAGAAGTTTATAACTAACTAGTTCAATACATTTCAACAAAAAAAAAAAAAACTAGAACCTATTTGAAGGAGTTGAAAGCCCTTCAGCTGCTGAGTCCAAATAAACTTCTATTAAACTCAGTAGGAATAATGTATGTCTAACGTTTCACAGCATGAACACTATAACACTATTCAAACTACTATTTTCTTATCAATATGCATTTTATGTGAGAGGAGTATAATAAAAGATTTAACTATTAAAATTTTAAGATTAAAGAGCAAGTGCTTTTTTTTTAAAATTTAAGTACATATGTCCTCATCATATTTAGCTACCAAATACACTAAACATGAGCCATTTAAATTTGATGGAGTTAACTTCGTTGTAAAAGAGCATTTTATGAGCAAACTATTATTAACTTCAGAAGGTGCTGAGACAAAGAGAAGATTAAATCTGTTTTAAGGGAGCACTATATTTATATTCTGTATGTTATTCATTTATGTTAGTATCAATGGAATCAATACTGGGCAAAACTGCTTACTCATTTGGAAAATGGAGAAGAATATTTCAGTACTGTGCTAGAATGTCTTGACTACTAAAGCAGTAGTCTTCATAACAAAGTGAAACACAACACAAATCTCAGCCAGGCTAGTAGCTGTTTATTAAAGCTGCAATTGCCAAAGTAGTTGAGATTTAAAATTTTCTGAATGATATATTTAACTACACCCACACTGTATATTTTAATAGATATAAAATAAATAGTGCATTACATAAATATTTCAATATGTATAGTATATAAAGATATATATTTTTATACATGTATGTTTTTATAAATAAGTAGAGTATTTGCTGCTGCTTCTTTTTTTGCCCACGAGAAATCCCATGCCTACTTCCAATTTCCAATTGTTTACTTCTTTGTTTTTACTTCAGGTAAGATTTTTTACCAACATCGTGACTAGCATTAATGAAAACAAATATAAATTAACTACACCTTGCATCATACAAAATACTCATATTTGGGGATCTTCCTCTGCTATGCTAGACTTTAACTTTTACCACAGAGAAAACAAAGTGAGTTAAGTGAGTGCTGAGAGGAAATATTTTATATAATAAAGTTTCACACCTCCTTATGAACTTCAACCATAAAGCTACAAGTGCATTCAATCGAATATGCAGCTTCTGAAACTTGCTTATAAATACTGTAGTTCTCAGTACTCATCTGCTCCAGATAGGCTGCAACGGATTCATGCACGCTTGGGTATTCCAAGGAGAATGACATATCCAGTGAGAGAAGAAACAAAGCATTCAGCAAACTCTTTTGTGTAACTTTACTCGCCTTTGAAAAAGAAAGCAATTGTCAGAATAACAGCATGAAAATACAGTAAAACCAACAATAGCATTTTGCAGTCATTCAACAAGTACAATCATTATTGCTGCTACTTAAAATTCAGAGAAACACATTTCAGTAAATGATTTTTATATGAAGAATTATTTTTTCTTCATTAAAAGTGATAGTTAATTAGATGTCACTCCTAATACCAGATCTGCACCAAGTCACAAAAGTTGTGTACGATCCAGGAATGGCACACTGCTGGCCGGAGTCAATTCACTGTCTGACCACGAGATGGCAGAGAATACAAACCACAATTATTTCCGTATTTTAAAAAGCAGTCTACAGTTCCACATGGTCATATTGCAAACTAAGGACTGGGATTTTTCTTGTTCTTTTGGGTTTTTTCTTTTATTTTTCATTGCAAGTGTACATTCTTTCAACTTAAATTTTGACCTCAAATACAGTAACTTTGTTCCGTTATACACAGAACAGAAACTTTGCATTAGGTACGCACGAACATAAAAGACAAAAATTATGAAAAGTTATCAGATTAGTATGTCTACACTTATTTTCAGGTACAAAACTTCATATTTGTGACAAAAACATTGTAACTGAAAATCAATCTTCTACTCTGACTGACTAATGTCTAAGAAAAGCTATATTCCACTAAAAACTGGTCCAAAAAATTAAAACCCATTCAGGTGTAAACATCTAACACTTTCCATCACATAAAAACCTCATCAGGCCTTCCCAGCTGAAATAAACAAAAAAACCTCTCCACCCTAAAAAAAAACAACAAAAAAACAACCCGAACTCCAAGAGCTACAACAGAATTTTTAAAGAGCACTGGAAGTAAAGAACAATTAAAATCACTCCAATTTACAAAATGCAATTGCTTACTACATTCCATCAGATTAAGTATGATGATTTTTACATGTTACATAATTCTACTCTTACTTGCATGCATACTACGACCAGGGGGCAGCAGAGTTTTGCAAACCATACATCATACCAGAAAAAAACACTACAGGAAGAAAACTGAATTTCAAAAACTCATTTAAAATCGGGGTTTTTTTAAGATTTGTAATCTGCAGAATACACTGGTAACTGAAGAACAGACAAAGTTGCTATCTATGATCATACATAATTCAGTGCAAATCAGATTAATTTCTATGTACAAGGGGCTATTTTCTCAGTTTTCATCCCTGAGGATGAAAACTTACTGCCCTCCTAAAATGCAAAACCAAGAGACAATCACTTATAATTAGCGATGACATACCTTTTCTACAGGCAGAAGTATTTGGAGCAATCTAACAGTGAAGAGTGAAATGCTAATAAAGGCCATTCTGTGATGTACCAGCATCACCTTGGGCTGTTCTGCACTTATATTGCTTTTGTGATATAATATAGTTTCTCCAAGCAAACCCAAGACCAGAAGCAATTTGTCTTTCTGAAAACAAAATCAGAAATACAATAATTAGAAAAAAATGAAACATCACTGTATATTTACAGTGTTTACACACCACCTGCAGTATCATTAGCACAATTATGCCACATAAGCTAAAATTGCATAAATGCTGCAAAATACATAGCATTGTGTTTGTCACCTAGGCATTAGTCCTAGGCCTCAGTGTACTTTCACTATTAGTTCTGAATACTTTGCTCAATAACTACCCATACCTGGTTGCTCCTTCCCCCCTCTTTCCTCTCCCATTTTTGTCTTTCCCCCCATCACCTTAATTTCTGCTCACTACACTTTAGAACTTCTGAAATTTTATCTATTTTCAAGTTCAGTCTTAATAAGGAAATATTAAGTCCTGGTTTGAACCTACTAATAAGCTTTACCTTAAAATTAAAAATATTTAAAAAAAAAACTTCCTAAACCAATTTCACAGTAACTTTGAAAACATCAAAGAGTTTTTTATCCCTGTTAATTCTCAAAGGAAACAGAAGACTTTTTTCTTTCTATCCCCTATTTTTAAAAATCAATACAACTGCATACCATTAGCCACCTTATTTGCAGAGGTTTGGTTGTTAGTAGCCTGGAAACAAACATTATCCTAGTAATAATAATCAGTATGGTACACATATGACATATTCTACTGCAGTTTGACAGATTTACAGGTAATGAAATATACTGATTTAGATCATAAAACAAGTAGACAAAGAGATATTAAGCTTCTGAAATGCTCTGCAAGAAATCTTCAGCACAGATGTGATGTTGATCAATTAGAATAGATTTTCACAGATTGGCAGATTAAATTCAAAGAAAAAATTCTCATTCACAAATAGGTCCTATAAATATAAATATTAACATAAAATAGAGAACAGGAAAGCCTAAAGCAATATTTTAATTAATTAATACTGCAGCTGTTTTTGTATCATATTCAGTGGTATTTTCACGAATTCTAACTCAAGTCAGGTGCATTTAAGACTACATTTAATTCAAGTCTTTAGACAAGTTTCAGTCTGCAGCTCTGGTATGTTTCTTACATGCCTGAGCCATGTCAGCTTACACTTCAGCTTTCCTTGTCTTCAAAAAAGCAAGTCATAATCATTTTATCTGTTATTCACTGATTTTATAATTCATGTATATAATAACTCTCAACTATGCTCAGCAATTTATTTAGTCAACAGCACCTTAATGCTTTGAATCTCTGCTGGGCCAAAAAGGCCTCTCCTTTCTTTTGCAGCTAAGCAACATTGTTAGGATATCCGAAATTTGTGCAGGGAGCTATAGTTCCTGTGTAGGAAAGGACAGCATGTATGTATCTTAGAATTCCAGTCTTGGATATGAAGAGTTATCTCCCTAATTGTAAACAGACAGTCTATAAGGAATAAAGAAAGGGAAAGTTGTTATGTACATCAAATTGGTGCCCAACATTTGTAGTCAGTGCTTTTCCCTCAGATTCCCTTCTCAACATGTGTTTCTCTCAATGGTTGCTTGTTTTCTTGAGGTGAAACTGCAAGTATTGTCTGGTAAAAGAACTTACAGTTTAAAAAGTGTCATCAATAGAACTAGTAATAAACTACTCAAAATGTTCAAAAGCACAGCTCAGCAGAAGCTTAGATATATGAATCACTGCAGAAAATGTCAGAAGCTTATAAAAGGAGACAAAAATGGTTGATCAAAGCCTGAAGAATTTTACCAATTCCAATGCAAAAAGGCTGTCATCTTCCCAAACATTTTCAGAAATAGCATCACCAATAAGGGACATGTCTTCAACAAGCAATTCAAGAACTTCCATTGTTACTCTCCTACTGCCTACAAACACAAATGAGAGGATAAATTCAAATACAGACAAAATATTATATTTTGACATTCAGAAGACACCATTGTAAACAAGAGATTATTCCTCATACAAAATTCTGGTATTTTAATTTTTCTATATGCTTCTACAAAACTAATGATAACTGTCCTCAACTACTAATAGCTCTGAATCAGAGAGGACAACAACCAGCCAAAGTCACAATAGATTAAAACAATTGTATGCTGAGAAAAAAATTTGAATTTCCTTAAAACCTATTCCAAAATCATTTAAGAAAATAATCATGAACTTTACTACAGCTGTAAATCTGATTCCTGAACTTTTTTTAAGTTTATAATAAAGTCATACAAATAAATAAATTTCCCCCATCCAGACAGCTGTGTTACAAATCTTCTGAATGTATTACCCATTCCCATGAATCTGCATTTTTGGTACAGGAGTGCCTTTCTTCAGAGATTATTTTGTTTGAGATCTTTTGAAAGACAAAGAGATGAATACTCACTTGAGCTACATGAACAGTTCTCCTTAACAGTTTCCCCTTGACGTTTAGGCTGGTATTTATTAATTTTCATTTCTTCTTCTGAGTGTCTCTTAATAACAAGGCTAATTTGGTCCATTAGTGACTTTTATCCTTTGTGCAATTTTGAGCCTGAATATGTGGCCACAAACAAACCTGGCCTGAGCTTAGAAAATTACAGTCTACATTTACTACAAATATAAATCTCCTTCTATGTCCCCAGATAATGAGAAAACAGAGGAGTTAGAAGGTTTTACAAAGAACAAGGCAGAATATCTGGAGCCAGACCAAATATTTTCAACCTCACACAAGTGAGGATGCCAAAACTGTCTGACATCTTAAGGAACCATACGGTGACAGTTTCCCTTAAATATTCAATGTAGTGCAACTGTTGGCTTAGTTACTTGTTGATGGTATGTTTCTATTTAAAAGCATAGATGGATTTCACACAACACCATTGAATTTTCAATACATCTTTTAACTAAGATAAAAATTCTGCATCCTTCAAAATCCTCAAAACAAAATTTGTTTAAAAAAAATAAAGCTCTACTTTTTTGTTATAATTAAACATTAATTTCTTTGTGGATTTTTCTATCTCTTGTAAATTTTACTCACTGCAGAAACCTTGTTGATATAGTTGAGGAAAAAATGTTTATCTCTGTATGTGACTAGATATGTAGTGAGAATGACCACAGCTTCTGTAATTTGCAGCTTCAGTGATTGGGTTTGGGTGAGAAATGACAGAGAACAGCACAACGCCTTTTTGGAAGCTTGGTTTATCCTATCTCACAGATGTTCTGTTTTCCATTGATTTTAGGCAAATTTAACCTAATAAAATTCTCCATTTTAACAAAAAAACCCAAAAAAATCCAAAACAACCCCCTACAAAACCAAAACAAGCCCCACCACTACCAATTTCTGCAATGACTTTGCTCGCAAGGCAGGTCAGCACAAAGGAAGAATAATTCCAATGAACATCTCCACAAGGAACAGAATTTAAGCTTAACTAAAATACACATCATATTGCAAAATAAAAGGCAGCAAATTTTACAATAAGCTTACCTTTTCTCCCCTTACCCAGTAATTTAAACATCTAGAATAAAATCTACACTATACCATATAAGTTGATAATAACGTTCATAAAAATGCCTGTTGATTTTACTAAAGATAACAACCCAAAATATAACCACATGAGAAACTGTGTGTTACTGTCTCACAATATCACACCGTCTCACAGCGTGCCTTCAGATCACAGGCTTGCAGATCAACAGGAACGGGATAAAAATATAAGTTTCCTTACAATCTGTGTCTCATTACAGCACAGTGGAAGAATGAAGAAATATCACCAAGGAGAACTTTAAAAGTGTAAAAAACCTAAGGGGAAGATAAACAAAGAGAGGTCCACCTTTCTAGAAAGTAAAACTATTTTAATTCTATGATAAGATTGAAAGAAAGAACCCTGAAAGGAAGAAAACTGTCTTTTAACTCTGCAGATTTGAAGTGACAGGCACCAGAAATGGAAAAGATAGAAAATATATTTTCTGCAGTTTTACATTATAAATAAAAGATGCTAGAAGTCATGACTGTGCTTGTGACTAATTAATATTTAAATACCACTATTGCGAGAGGGAAAAACAAAATTTTAATTCATTTTAGTTGGTTTATAACAAAAAAGAAAAAATAATTGGATAATTTTCACACACATTTCATAGAATTTTTGTAAGTTGAAGCCTCTTTTAGTATGCTAGTCACAGATAAATGCACATTTCCAGCTCCTTGACCACAATTACCAATACCTATTTTGAATTACATTACATTTTACAGCTAAATACCATTTTAGACAACCTAGGAGCAAAAAGATTGTCCTCCAAGAGGTCTTTGCAATTTAGAACCTCTATAAATTAAAATTTGCAATTAGACTATCATTACTCATGTTCCTTAAACCATTTGTTACTGCATTTGCAAAAATAAAAACAAGCTTTTCATTATAATTTTTATTACTTCTTGAACAGAAACAAAACTATGCTTAAACAGATCCTTTTGAGAACATCTTTGATTAAGGGTGGTTATTTTTTCATCTTCCTGAATGCCATTTTATCCTGCCACACCATTTTTCCACCATACACTCACTTCCTGCCACTGTCAAAAAAAGCACTTAAAAACTTCTGCAGCAATTCTGGAAATCAATCAGAAGATTCAAGCTTTGTGACCCGAACTAAGTCCCTAGAAAAGATCTTTTGCAACTAGCCACACTACATCACTAATCTCTGTGCCTTATTTACTACAGATACTCACCTCATCAACCAACTTCTCAAGAGTATCTTGTATAAAGGATGGAAAAGATATGTAAGTTAAATACTTAACTCAAAACTTCCTCACCTGTTCTTAGAAGAGGTATTGCATTTTCCAAGATGGAAACACAGAACTGAGGAAGGCTGAGCTGCTTCATCTGTAACTCCAAAGTGTCCTCATTTTCAATATCTGGTAGGTCAAAATGTCCTACTTCAAATGGGGAATGCAGAGAGATTCTGGAGTTTGCATTTGCTTGAGTACTGTTTCCACTTAAAACAAAAAGCAAACAAAAATTAAAAAAAAAAGAAAAACAGTTAACTCTTGCAAAGAGAAAATACATACATACAGATGTTAAAAATAATATCAAGTATTTCATGACTCCTGCCTTAAGCAAATCCTTCCTCCCATCCAAATCTTTCTCTGCTATCTACCGGTGTCCAGGGAATAGGGAGATTTTGACTGGTTGATTTTTAAATGTCAGAACAGGTAGCAGCACAAGTGATGCCTAATGTTTTGGCGATCATCTTCAAAATCACTTAGCACTGTATACTGGAAGAAATACATCTGCAATGAATAAAATATTGCATGAGAAATATCAGTTGACTTGAGTTTTTTGTTTTATTAACAAAGTCTATCAGCTGCTTGAAGCAAGACCACTTACTAAATCAAATTTCAGCCTGAATTATACTTACTATATGAAAACCATTCTATATAGCAAGCCACAAGAATCCTTAGAGGGAAAATGAAGAAGCATGAGCTACATTTACTCCTTAGGATTACCTTGTCCACTGTAAAACAGGAAGTGTTCCTTGTCCAAGAAAGCCTTAAGTGTAATCAAGTATATATTACAAAGTATACAGAGTGCTATTAAATTATAAGACACATTTTAATTATTAAATATTTTATCTACGACATGAATATATCATTAAATATAATATATATGGTTTATATATTATAAACAATATATAGTTTATAACTGTATCAGTTTTCAACTGTTTTCAATAATAATCTAATTCCACTGTCAGTATTATAATTAATAAAAATCAGAACATATTTTTTAAGTGTTCTTATCCCAAACAATGTTTAGCAATCTTGATTTGCTTTAAAAACCTGTATGACTTATAGCTGGGTTTTGGTTGGTTCCCTTTTTTATTATTAAACAAGCAGAAGAAACTGAATTGTGGCATGACTGTGTTACATTCTACTGTCTAATTAAATGTAAAAGATATCTATAAGAATTTAAATGCTGACTGATTAAGAAGTCAACAGAAAACTACAACGAAATAGAAGAGTTCACCAATATATAGTTGGGGTTTGGCTGCACTTACCAGAGGAAAAGGAAGGAGAGGTATCAACCAGAAAAACAATTCAGAAGAGGAAAGGTTAAGTTTCCAGGCAGAATTTGAAACAGACAAACAGATAGATTGAAGAGTCTCAAGATTAAAGAAGAAGGAAAAGAAGAGTTACATATAGAATAGCAATAAACTAATTTGCATTACAATTATGTAGAAAAAGACAAGATTCACTAAAAGCAGCTCTTCCTTATCAAAATCAGAAGTGTCAGAGCAACACTACTGTCATTTCCCTCTATCACATCTTCTATTCAACATCTTGTTGTTCTTTATGCTACCTCTGGGCTAAATTATATTTTTGTAAGAAATGAGATTCGTGGGCAGTGAACAGGTCTACTGCAGCATATAGGATGCAAGAGGATAAAGGTGTGCAGTCATTAACAGCTCATAAAATAACCCTATTAGGACTCCCTGGTTTCTAGAAGTCTCATCACTGCCTGAATTATTATATATGGTACTTATTCTTAGGCAGCTTTCATTTCTAGACTGACAGCCAGGCTCTCTCTTGCAAAATATACACCAGCTGCTATAAAACTGTTAACTGTTCAGCTTTGGAAAATGGCCAGGGCCTAGAAGGCATAAAGCCTAGAATTCATTGACAGTGCCATATTAGTTACATGATAAAAAATTCATATATTAGACTTAAATAAAAATAACTTTTTAATATGACTGTCAAGATGTACTTACAGTTGAGCTATTCTCATCATAGTCTATTTGAATACCTAGGAGGTACTCAGTCACTAAGCCCATACATCACAGAGACTCAAAAGAACTACCAACAAGCACACAGTAGAGATTTACAAGGACTTTTAAAATCCCACGTACTAGAAGACATTGGTACTTGAACAGCAGCTTTAAGTCTTTAAGCTGTGTCAAGACGAGCAACAAAACCACACACAAAAACTTCTACATCCTGAGGGTATACAGAAAACTTATAATTTCATATAAGAGTCAAATATTTACATATTATAAAACTGAAATTTGTTGTCACATTTAACAACAAATTTTAAAGACTTCAATAGAAATCTTTATGCAGCATAGCATTTTTGACAATACTATATACTGTTACCTACAGGAAGGCCATTCCACTTAAAAGAACTTATGAGGTCATCTGCTGAAAAAAAGAAAAATCCCTGACTTTCCAGCAATAGACTGAATAAAAGCTTTTCTGTGTCTTACAAATACATGCACAAGCAAAACCAAATGATAGGAAGAGACTTTGTTTAAAATGGTGGTTGGGTACACAATGTGGCAATGATTTTATGTATTCTGAACACTACTTTAAGAATAGTTTAATTCATAAACATGGTTTCAATCTTCACAAGTTACCAAAGCCATTGCATCAACCCACACACTGACAAGGAGCTGATAATATAATCCTAATATAATATTAAAATGTTTTTAACTGAAGTGTAAGTTATTTCCTGTTTCACTCACCTAGAAGATACTGCATCCCAATCTTGACCATCTCCTCTAGGACGCTGAACTGTCCGTCCAATTACAGAGGGCCGAGGACTACTGCTTCCAGGTGATGGATTCTGAGAACGAGGGGCACCTCTTGCTTCTTGACAGTAAGATATAGATGAATTCTGGGAAGCTGTGCCTTTATGTAACACAAAGAATATGTGTATTCCTTTGAAGTATCCATTATTGTGAAAGATACTACATAGCAAACAGTAAAAGTAACTAAGGTAAGATATGGAAAGAAATACCATGTAAATACTGATGACCCAGAGCAACTGATCACTGACAAGTAGCAGAGTTTGGAAACCAAATTCCAAGGCAAAAACCAAGGAAGATTCCAGCTGAATCATAAATCTTGAGTTTTAAAAATAGAAACATAGTGTCTGGGTAAGGCTATTGGACTTGTTGATATTTTAACTGAATTAGCAGCCAGTACCATTCATTAAGACACTAAAGATAGTGGCAATCTTATTCAAAGAACCAGACTAGAAATTTACAGAAACAAAGTTTTGATTCAATTCAGATGACAAAATGGAAACAAGAAGACCATTGTAAGCAATCTACACTATTAAAGCTACAATATTTAATCATTAAGAACATTGTGAAGCAGTCCTCATGACTGCAAAATTCAAAACAATGATTAAACTATTTTTAGCCATCAACATAAAAATATATGAAAGGTCACACAGCTCATTAAATTAGTATTAATTTAAATACTAATAGCTTGAAAGCTTTTCTGAAACTTTGCCCACTTTTATTTTACAGACTTAACTCAGTTTTGGTTAAAAATCCCTCCCCTGCTGACACACAAACAATTGGACGCTGGGAGAAGTTGATGAATGGGGAATCACAGGAAAGTAAAACTGAGTAAGTACTTTAAAATAGTGCAAGTACTCAAAGGTTTGTAATTAACATTAATAGTACTGAACACCATCCCTTTAGCAAAACAATTTCACGAGATTACATTTGCTATAAGGCTTTGGGCTTGGTTTTTTTCTGTAATTTTAGACCATCTTACCTGTAGTAAAAACAATAGTATCTGAAATACTTAAAAATATCTACCTTGCTCCGAGGAAGAAAAACTTGGATCTCTATGGAAGTTAAGCCTACTTCTCAAAAAGATGCAGAGCTGTTGCAAGCATGACACAGCCTGCAAAGCCAACTGGTGTCTTCCATCTCCTCCAAAAGCCAGGTTTAGAAGAGACAAAAGGCTCTGCAAAGACAAAACCACCACCATCAAGATCTGAACATTAATCACCTTCATGAACAACCACACCAGCAAGTCTTACACCAAATATAGCTCAAAAGTGTTTGCAAGTGTTTTTTAAAATCATAGCAAAGAATAAGTAGGCTCGACTACTGTTTTATTACTGAATGCAAGCCTATCAGGCCTAAAGAAGAAGTCAAGTTTCACAATGTATTTCCAATAAAGCCACTGCTTTCCTTATGGGAGCCTACTAGAGGGTGTGCAGAACACAGCCACACAATTTTTTCTTATACAGAAGAAATACAGTATTACTTCAGAAAACACTTAATTACTGATTAGCAAAATACATTGTTACAAGCAAAAAACCCTTTAAAACTACAATATATAGCCAATGTCCCCTTTCCTATGCACATGGAGTTAGCATAAAGGTACCTCTGTGCAACTATTTTGTTTAAAAACAAATTGAATTGCTTATACCAATAAAAACTTTAAACTTTATGAATTCTTGCCTGT
Source organism: Acridotheres tristis (assembly GCA_037013685.1). Classification (NCBI taxonomy): domain Eukaryota; kingdom Metazoa; phylum Chordata; class Aves; order Passeriformes; family Sturnidae; genus Acridotheres; species Acridotheres tristis. Next base: position 94,309,550 of record CM072886.1, on the reverse strand, counting down.
ACAATCTTTGGCCTTTGAAGAAAGATCTCTGCAGGAAAATCTTGCATAATCACATCCTGAAGAAGCTCACATGTACTCCAAATTAAGCTTTGGTTGTTACTTCTCAAAGAGCTACAAGTTCATATTTAAATATGTATTAAAATGAAAAGAAAACCAACCAGTAATTATTAGCCTGAACAAGTCTTTACAAGAAAGTTATAATCACAACACTGAAGAATCTAAAGAAAAAAAAAACTCTGTAATTCTATTGTCATATCATATTTTCAGTTGAATTATGCCTTAGCTATATGAATCCTATACACAATAAAGAACAAACTCAATTCCCATAAGTAAAATTTGGTTCCAAAAAGAACTAACTTTATTGATTCTGAATCTGAAATTAAAATAAGAACTACTGGAAATTCCCTGTGAAGCTAGTGCTTATCTCAGTGGTACACAGCAAGTAATATAAGCCTTACCAGTAAGAAAGTTTATTTCATTACTAAGATTCATGTATAACTTAAAAGCACTTCCATTATGTAAGTGGGAAATTCCATAAAGGGAAAAATTCATTAGTTATTCTCTAAGATGAATATTAGTAAATTAAAAGAATCTTTAGGATAGTCTACTACACTTTTTCCAATTGATTCAGAAACCACTGTTTCTGAAAACACTGTAAAAAATCAAATATGTCCAATGTTATAAATCTGTGTTCCTTTTCTACAATCCAACATAAAGCAAATAAAATATTAAACAGGTTCTCTAGCTTCAGAGATTTTCAAAAGGAAAAAACAAACACACAAAAAAAACTATGCTAGAAATCTATCAGAGTTCTGTGACAACTCATAAGGAATCCCAACAGAACTCTCCCTTGGGGCACTTCAAACACTTTTTCTAAATTAAAGAAAAAAAAAGTCACTTCAGAAAGAGAGTTGGAATGATTCAATGCCTGGATAAGGCCCTGTACCTAAACTTATTGGCCTAAACTTAATTAAGCTACTACTCAAAGTAGGGATTTTTCCTACCAAATGGTCCTGGGGTAAAGTAAACAATTGTTTTATTCCAGTTTGTTCTATTATTAGCTGAAAGAAGTCTTTGATCCACTTAAGAAATTTAAAACACAGACTGAAATACCATGAACAAAAGACCCAAAGACACTCTGATTTAAACACAAAAAATGGAGTGACTGCCCAGCTTCAGTCCAGTTTTTAAGACCATTTATCAAAAATTAGCTCATTGGGTTATTTACAGGAACAACCTCATGATGCAGAAGGACAGAAATTTACAGTCACTATTCCTGAAAAACTACAAGGAAATTGTAATGTTTCTATTACTGCACCTTTCATTTGATGAAAGAACATGCCTATCTGTCGAAGTCAGAGTTAGCCAAGGAAATGTGGAAAATTTCAAGCATTTCACTGCAAAAAAAAAAAAAAAAAAGCAGATGTCTTGAAATATATTTTATAGAAATACTATATTGTATACATGCAAGGCAAACTAAAAAACTTATAAACAATATACTATCTTATACAAAAGAAGTATCTTTCAGTAAATATAGGCTTGCACAAACTCACGTGCTTTTAATGACAGCTTTCAGCAATATCAAAACATCACTAAGGTCATACCAAATCCAAATTAAATACATATTGAAGGAAGCTTTAGCAAATAACAAATACCGCATTAGTGGAAGAATACTCAATCTGCCACATCATGCTTTCTATCAAATTATAATTTTTATCTGCCACTAAAGAATATTTTATCCATTACCATGATCTCTAAACATGGAAAATTCACCTCACGGTTTTACTCTTAAAGCACTAGAAATTATTGTTCTAACAAAATTATGACACATAATAACTTTGCAATGAAAAAACTTTAAAACTATTTTTACCTGGAAGTTTGTAATAATTACTGTGCAACTCCTAAGATAGCGGATACCCTACTAAAAACTCAACTGGTGATTTACCTACAGTAACTGCAAAGTCATATTTTAAAATCTAGATCTCAGCACCACAGTGTATTTTAAATAAGACACTCTCCTGTGAATGGCTACTAGTATACTGGTACATGCAAAGACCTGCCAAAATATTATTGATCTGTGCCTGTCAGTGAACACTATATATCATTCAACAAAAAAAAAAAAGCAAAGTGTAACACTGGTTTTCATTTAAATACAAAGCAAAGATCCCCCTAGCACCTAAACCAGTTTTCTAAAAAGTAGAAAGGTACTTCAGACTAAGTTTTGCTGAAATAAAAGGTACTTAATCCTTAAAGTCACTTCTGATTATGAAACACAAATCATCTGGAAAACACTGGCAATTTAAACAATTTTTTAAATTGCAGCACTTTCTAATGTATTTTAGATATTCCAAAGAGCTATACTATTTACTAGAAAAGGGAAATATCTATTAAGATGAATGTCATTTTTATAAGCATTATAATTGTAGCTTCTATGGTGTTAGATTTCACAGAGTAACAAAAGGAAAAAGAAGAACCAATTTTGCTATCCACATTTGTAATGGAATTCCATCTAAATTACAACTCAAAGTTCTTTCTGTAATTAACATATTCTTTTATAACTACACATACCAACTGTTCTTTTGGGAGATATTTCTAACTGCGGCAGATGACTTCTACTTTGACAAAAATATCCAGTGAATAATTCCTCTTGAGGCAGAACTAAAATAAAAAAAGGGGGTAAGTTTAAAAAATGCACACACAGAGAAAAGAAAAACTCAATTTATTTTCATGCTCTTCTTTAACTACTTCCCTCTTGCCCTTGAGTTTTAAATCAGTTTCCTTAATAGGTTAAAATAGTCTCAGATGATCAGACAAATAGAGTAAAAAGAGTGTGTCAATGTTTGTTTTTTTTATAATCATATTCTGCAACTGTAAAGGGCGCATTTTTCTCCATTTTTTTACACTAACTTGCATACCGTACTAACAACAGCAAAAACACTTATACAAAATGTATTTCCTGATGGAGGACTGGCAGCCAAACAAATGGCTTTCCTTTAATCTACCTCTGTAGTAATAAAATTAATTTTTTAATTGATTACTTAAAACGCTTTTCTACTAAACTGCTCTCTTCTTAGGTCACCTGAAAAGTCACCCTCTTGTCTATATTGCTACATGTCATTCATAGGCATACTGTATAAAAATATACACAAGAAATGTTAACGCTAAAAGCAATCTCTCCAGAAATATTTGGTTCAAAGGATCAAGCTAGATAATGCCAGGTTATTATTTTACAATTTTTTCCAGTAACTGAAGTTGAAACAAAAAGAAAAATACAACACTCCTTTTAGGAAGCATTAGGATTATTCCATCCACACATGCATACAATTTACAGTATAAATAACTTCAACTGAGTTGTTTCAGAAAGGCATAATTTAAGAATGCACATGTAGAAGAGTTTTCTTCTCCACAGAGTAGAAACATTAAGCAAAAAATCTGCCCCTATGTGGGCATAGGAAGGAAAAAAAAGATGAAAAATTAATCAACACACACATAATTCTAGTCAACTAAATCTCCAAGCATTAGAGAGGTGGTAGAAACCACAAAAAAATTACTTTCACCTCTGTGAATGCACAGTATGAATGACAGAAGTGTGGTCATTACCACTACATGTACTGTGTAACAGCAGTGTCTTTCCCACAATAAGCAGAAGGTAATGTAATATGATATGAAATTTTCTCCTCCAAACTCGGTTCTAAAATTTTTAAGGCAGAAGAGGAGAACCAAATGAGTTAGACTATATCTTAGAGGAAATGTAAATCATTGTAATAGACAGATAATGTGCTAGATAACAGATGCAAGCAATAGCATTTTACACATAATGTGACATTTTAATGAAACCTTATGTATTCTTCTATGACAAACGCTTACCCCATACTAAGTAGATAGTGCATACAACTACTGTAGCTTCAAAAATCATTCTATCAGGATCAACTGCTGCTTTTATTCTCATAGGATTTGAACTGCTTTCCAAGCTAAAGCCTACTATACAAAGAACAGCAGCAAAGCATACTGGCTAAATTACAGATTTATTTGAAGTTGCTACACACTTGCTGCCATATAGCTGTTCTTGGAAGTTGTGTCATGCTCTTTGTACATTATAGAAAACAGATATTATACACTGAGGAAATGGATAGGGAATTCCATTACAGGAATGCCACCAGGTGATTTAGCTAAGGTCACACTGTGTCTCGCAGAATCTGATTAGCACACACTTCACTGATCTCTCAGGAATAATTCACCTACTATGCCTGAAAACATCAGCTTCTCATAGCCTTTTCCTTGCTTTATTTTAATATAAAATTACAGTTCAAAATATGTAGTTTACCTGGTTGATCTACTGAAGGCTGAGACTGAGCTTGATAACATACTGAAGAAGTAGAAGGGAGTTCAGAAGGAAGAAAGAACAGTCCATCCACAATCCCATCAATTATGGCCTGCAAATTTGGATCCACATCAGAGCGAAGCTGAGAGAAGAATTCCACTGCACCAATTCCAATCATTTTCTGGGCAGCAGGTGGATGCTACATTAAGATAAATAACTGATAAATTTAGTTTGAAGAGTCTTATGGTCTTTATGGTCTCTGGATGGGGGTGGGGAATAGAGAGCAGCAGGGGGAAGAAGGGAAATAATTGAAATTCTTACATTATATTTTGCCTTTATTTGTTTATACCATTGTGCTGAGATAGAGTTCATTTTCTTCCCAGTGGCTGGCATGGGGATGTGTTTTGGACTTGTGCTGAACACAGGGGTGATAATAAAGAGATATTTTTGTTACTGCTAAGCAGGGCTTACACACAACCAAAGGCTTTTCTGCTTTCCTGACAAGGGATCTGGCAGTACATGGGAGGTTGGGAAGAATGACAAAGCCAGGACAGGTGACCCTAACTGACCAGAGGGATATTCCATATCACAGAATCACAAAAAGGCCTGGGTTGGAAGGGACCTTAAAGATCATGTAGTTCCAACACGCTCAGTCTATAAAGAGGGTGAAATGAAGAGGAAGGGGGAAACATTTGGAGTGATGGCATTTGTCTTCTCAAGTCATCATTACGTGTGAGGGTGCTGGGCTCTCCTGGAGATGGCTGAACACCTGCCTGCCCACGGGAAGTGGTGAATTAATCCCTTGTTTTGCTTTGTTCATACATGTAGCTTTTGCTTTTCCTATAAAACTGCCTTTGTCTCAACTCATGAGTCTTCTGCCTTTTACCAATCCCACTCTCTCTCCAGTCCCACTGGTGGAGTGTGAGCAAGCAGCTGTGTGGGGCTTGGCTGCTGGTTGGGGATAAACCATGACATCCATCCATCAGTATCAAGGATGGGTTGTTTTTTAACTCTGCATAGTTGCAGTTTAGAGATTAAAACACAAGAATGTAAAAATCCAAGCTATCTCAAGTTTCTGTAACATTTCCTCAAATTAGTTGCACCAATATTCAAGTCTTTACTTTCCAGGAACAAGGCAAATGCTTAGCTGCAAAGCATGCTCCAAGTTAAAAATGAAGCACTAAATGAGAAACTAAAGCAGAAACTCAGGAAAAACGATTTTTCTCAGCTATCTCTCTGATCCACTTGAAGTAACTGAAGTTGTATCAACTTTGGTCTACACACAGTGGCTTTATTATTCCTGTCTTTGGAAAACACTCTAAAAATCTCGTTACATGGAGCTACAAAGTCAAGTCATATCCAGCTTTATTGTTCAGCTTCAGTATTCTAAAAACATATCGTTTAAAAATAAATGAATGTTAGTATGTCATACCTTGATCAAACTGTTCACAAAATTTAATACTTCCTCTTTTATTGGTACGACTGGGAAATTGAACCACTCCAAAAGATTACGAAAAAGCGCTTTTTCGTGGAGCAGATCAGCATAGGAAATCAAGTTGTGGTCTAGTTTAAACAGAATAGTCTTCAAAGATCGCTCTCTTATCTCTGTCAGTTCATGACCTGCCCAAAAAAAAGAGATTAAGAAACCCATAAAATTATTTGACGTAACTTTTTTCTTATTTGGAGAAGCAGAATACTGCCAGAGATGCAGTGAAAAAAAGCCGGCTTATAAACTGCTAGTCTTATGATTACCAGGAAGGCAAATAGGATTACACATACTAGCAACAACCTAATCAAGTGTGTTTGCATTATTATAAAGCGGTGAGACGTTGTAAGATACCCTGATATAATGCAGTGGCAAATGCGCCTCTATTCATATAACCTGGTGCCGGAACCTCCACCAGAGTATGTTGTAGGTACGGAAAGCTGCCTCGGACTCACCAACCGGCCAAAAAACTACCCAAGCCCACCGAATCGAAAGGTGCCGTGTCTGAACAGAAAGCCTTTGGCATTCCCTTATGGAAGCAACGTCCCCCTAGGGGAGCTCTGCCGCCCCCTCCACGCCTGCCGCGGGGAGCGGAGTGGAAGAGCAGCAGGCAGAAGAGCGGCGAGGGGCGGCGGAGGCCGGGCAGGGGCGGCCGGGCTCCCGCAGAGCAGCTCCGAGCCGCACGCTGCTCCTGCCCGCAGCCCCGCAGGCGGCGGGGCCGGGAGGAAGAGGAGCCATTACCGAGCTTCCTGACGAGCGCCGACAGCTCCATCGCGCCGCGCCGCCCGCCCGCATTCAACCGCCGCGCGGACCCACCGGCCGCCCGGCTGGAGGCCCCCGCGGAGCACCTCGGGAAGTGTAGTCCGCCCGCTTCCGCCCCGGGCCCGCCGCTCGGCGCTGTGCGCGAAGCACGCCGGGAGTTCTCATCGCCCCGCGGAGCGCCGGAGGGACCACAGAGAACTACAGTTCCCGTGAGGCCCCGCGCCGCCCGGGCCGCCGCCAGCGGCGGGCCCGCGGGCCGAGACGGCGGCGGCTCCAAGGCTTCGGGTGTTTGCACCTACCTGCGGGGAGGGACAGGATGAGAGGACATAGCCTTAAGCTACGCTAGGGCGTGATTTATTCTCAGTACGGGAGGGAGACTACTAGAAAGAGGGTGAGGAGCTTTTTGCAAGCGCGTCTAGTGACCGGACAGGGGAGAATGACTTCGAACTGAAAGATGGTGGGTTTAGGTAAAGCGTTAGGAAGAAATCATTTGCTGTGAGGATGGTGAGACACTGGAACACATTGCCATGTGAGATGTTGTGGGTGCCCCATCCCTGGACGTGTTCAAGGACAAGTTGGATGGGGCTCGTAGGAACCCGTTCAAGTAGAACGTGCCCTGCCTATCCAGTGGGGTTGGAACTAGATTATATTTAATGTCCCTTCCAACCCAAGCCATTGTGCAATTTTACAATTTATGGTAATAATGGAGTGTTTGCTGATGTCAGTTTGATGTGTCTGACAGTGCCCTGGAAAATATCTCTTTGCTGACTCATGTAAAGCAAAGCGATGAGGGGGTGAAGTAGGAGTTGAACCATTAGAGAGTTTGGGTTTTCTTTTTTATGTAACCTAAACTCTAGGACTACATTACTTTGTCTATAATGCAGGGCAATTAGCAAAGGAGTTTCTTAAGCTCATGCTAAAGACATGGCGCATTGTTGGTCATCTGATCTAAGGACTGATCTTAATTTTGACAATTTGTACTTGCCATCATAATTGGAAAAAATAAATTTAGGATATGTGGACAAATGATAGACATTGTGTGTATATGCTCCTGGATTTTTTTGCATGTAGCTGCAGGTGCAGAAAATAAGATGGCCTTATAATAGTCACAGGAGAGGAGTTTACTATGTATTGCAGGAGAAACTACATTTTTGTCAGCACCCAACAAAAATGTAAAGGTGCAGTGTAGTACGTACAAATGCTTTCCAAAGGATATATGTCACTGCCCTCTCAGTTTGTGGCAAATTCTTTCTCCACATGGTCACCATAACTGTGCTACTCTTTCACAGTAAACTCATATTAATGTCCTCCATCTGCTCTATCAAAATTTCACTAAATTCTTTTGACTTTTGCAATTCAAAACCGTCTGTCATTTTGCAGGACAATATTTCTATCTGTAGAGCAATATAACAATGGGACTTTATTAAGCTAATTATTAAATGTACTGGCTTGCTGAAACAAGATTTGTTTAGCACAGGAGGCTGAACTCACAGGGGTCTATCCGTGCTTTTTCAAAAGCAATTACAAGAGAAGCATCTCTTACTGAGTAAAAATTCCTTTTAGCTGTGCACGATATGCTTGTTCAATGAAATATGAAGAGCTCTAACCAGATACACACTGGGCTACTCACATTTCCCCAAATAGGACTGGTGCGAACTTTATGTGACCCCCATGTGATACTTGTGATAACAATAAAATGAGTTTGTATCCAATCTCTGCAGCAAGGAGAAGGAATTAAAGGAGAAGGCATTTCCCAAAATAAAAGCATTTATTCAGGAGGAAGGCTCGTCATTCACCTCTATAGGAATGTTCAATCCAGGTCCTTCTCGCCTCTTTGAATACGGTCAATCTACGCTGAACAAAAGTTTTCTCACGCTGTCTTCAGTGATGGTGTTAGTGGCTAAAAAAGCATTTCATAGAGGAGACACGTGCACTCTTCATTGCCAATATACTCTTGCACTGTAGCTGTGGCCATTTTGGTCAGATTTTCTTATACGAAGGCCTAATTAGGTTAAACTTTAAAAAATAATCATAACCTTGAAAAACAGCTTCAGTTTTGCTGCTATTGTTTTAGAAACAATAGAAAAGAGATGATTGTTTACCCAAAACTGATCTAGGGGCATGCTGTATCAGCTGGTGCAATACATTTTATGCTATCATGGCTCAAGACTGATACTCAAATATTTTTATTGTTAAAAATAGAAGAGTGATATATTTAGGGGAAAGCATATATTTCTATAAAATAGTAACCAAACATGCACACACACAGAGGAAAAGGTTTACTGGATATTAAAAATGAAAAGAAATGGTGGATGGGCTCAATAATTATTGCTGGCATTATAAAACAACCTAAATAGGGGAAAATTAGTCTCTCATTACTGGGAGCACTGACTCCCTCTGTGTCTGCATCTCCTGTTTTCGACTCACACTACCAGCTCTGCTTTCCCTCTTACCTGTTTGTTCCCTTTGGCTTATATATTCCCATGACTGCTTCTGAAGCCAGTTTGACTTTTTCCTCTCCATTGTCATTATTTAACATGTGTATCTCTTCTTCCCAGTATATTCTTACTGATCCACAGTTAAAATGTGTAGGAGTTTCACCACTGGGAAAATTAGTCACTGATCTCATTTACATTGTCCCTTGTTCCTTCCTTACTGCACTCTACATAAGATGAACTTTAAAGAGCTGCCTACTCCTGGCTCCTCACAAGCTTGATTTCTATAATTCAAATAACTTTTTTTTAATATCTTCTGTGTCAAATAGGTTCTATCTCAATAAACCGATGAAAGGTGGACAAGCAGTGGATATTGCTGTGCATCTATGTGCATGGCATTTTACCATGTAACTGCAGGTGGATAAATGAAGATGGTTTTATAATTCTCACAGTTTTGTAGAGGTTCATTTACAAAAGCCATCTTTTAGCACTTTCAATATAGGATGTGCCATAATTTTAAATTTCCCTTCTTTCAAATGTTATACAGAGACAGGAGCTTGAAAAACTTTTTCTGAGTTTTTTAAGGAGTTTTCAGTCTCATTTTTATTTATTCTGTGACTCATTCATTACAGGATGAAGTCTTATTATCTCTGCATCCTTTTTTCAAAGCTGTCTATTCGTAACATATTTTTCCTTCTTTACTGCTCTGACTTCTGTCCTTTTACATTCCAAAAGTTCTCTGAAGATCAACATATCAAAGACTCTATCTGACAGGGCCTTGATACCATTAGTGATAATATCTTTATTGTACTTCTGAGCTTAACTCTTGCAACTTCCAGTTCTCTGGGAATTTCCTGCTGTCTGGCTTTTCACCTATCTCAAGGAGCAGCAACCGAACAAAGAAATATCAGGGCATGTCAGATGCAAAAAAAACATAAATTCCCAGTAGCTCTCTGATAGGAACACCAAATAGGGACTACGATGCCCAGACATCACTGACTGCTATAGTTAAAATTAACTTTGTGAAGTGCCAGCTGAAAGAAGATTGCCAAAAGGAAGGACAGAAAGCAAAGAGATCAGAGTGTTGGGAATGGTAGGGGGCAGAAATTGACAAGAGAGTTGAGATGAGATCTTCCCCACATAAGAAAATTATCCTTGCATGTTAATCTGTTTCTCAGTCTGCCTCTTAATTTGTTTCAGGATCCGTTTAAAAGTGTCATTTCTGATCCTGAAAGCCTTCCTTGCTTGCTCTCACCCCAAGCTTTCTCATACTTTTCTATTCACTAGCTGCTATTGGTAAAAAAATACATCAGTATCTGAAATTAAAAGCAACAACAACAACAAACAAACAAACAAGCATCCAACTATTGGTTATCTATGTATGCAGTCTGTAGTGGGTGGATTTATTGCACATGCACAGTAAAGACAACCCGGACATATACAATAGCTGCGTATTTATTGCTTTAACTGAGTACCAAATTCCTGAAATTAATATTCTAAATCAGTAGAATGATAGCAGTTTTGTAAAGGTTTTCTTTTAATGCCAGTGAAGCCGCATGTATAAACCCTCTCTGTTTTTTGAGATTTCTGCAGCCAAGAATAGCATATAATTATTGCATTATCTTAAAGTTTGTGACATGATCTCAACAGGTACTTTAATGTAAATTCCTGAATTTTACTGCTTCTAAATCAGGTACAAAATAACAAACCAAAATATGTGTTAGAAGTGTTTGTATTTGCAGCAGAGCAGATGCACATTTGGAAGCTCATTTATGATATTATTAATTTATTGTTTAGATATTCTTCCCTAGTGAGACTTTCTAATTTCTCTGTTTTCCTATTTAATTTCCCATTTAGCTGGATCTATCTTCTGTGCTAAATTGCGTATGCAGATATGCAATTGATTTATAGAGTGGTGCAGAAAAAACAGTTGCAACTAAATAATAGCTAGACAATTTAATTTCATACAGATTATTGTCTTTGGTGAGTCAGTCAATATCAATATGAATGTCTACCATGAACTGCAAAACAAAAGGCCTTCAAGAAACCTAAAGAGAAAAACGAGAAAATATTTCTTCCATGATGTTTGTTTAAAACCTATAAAAACACATTTTTGTGGGCGATGAACTGGCAGAATTTGTTGGCACAGGAGGTTAGGCAAATTAATGTAGAACAGGCCCATAGACACTGGAAGCACTGGCAGAAATTAAACCAAACATTGGCATGTTTGGGGTTTTTTGGGTTCTTTTCCAAAATGAAAAGGCTGGATTAAATGGCCATGAATTGAATCTGCACCCACTTCACAGAAAGAGCTGGCAATGCAATGCCTAATGTACGTAACTGCTTTGCTTCACTTGAGGGCACAGTGCATTGCACAGGAGTTTTGTCTCAGGGTACATAATTGCCACAAATATTTTCTTTTTTATGAACAAGTTTATGGTTATGTCATTTAAAATTAATAAACCACTGATAAAATCTTAGATGTTATTAAAACATCTAGCATTTTAGTTTGTATCAGGGCACTTCTCTACTACTTTTATATAATTTAAGAGTGGTTTACTGCATTTGCTTCATAAAGACAGTTTATTCTAAAGGGACCTGCTTCTGTAGTTTATTGCTTGGATAATATTAAACATCTGAAGATGCTCTGTAGTTCTGGGAAAGAGTATATTCTTGAGAACTATAAAATTGTCATGGAGGTTACTCTTTTTTACTAATATTAATGCTGTACATCATTGCAAAGGATGAAACCATTTAAGTAATAAGTTTTTGGATTTGGAAGATATTCACATTTTAGCCCACATTATGACATTTTGTTTTTATTCTGATGTAACTGTAATTAAATTACCAAGACTAAGTCAAAACAGGAAATAATTTCTTAAAATACTGATGGAGTAGTCATTGTGTATCATTAATTTATGGATTTTTTTAAACTTTGGGTGACATTAATAAAGCTCAATATAATTTTAAATATTATCACTGTTAATTAGTAATAATAGTATCCGCAAGCTAAGTGATGCTCTTTATTTACTTCAGAAAGTGTATTTTGCAAACTCATGTCATTACCCTACACATCACAGCCACCTAGTCATTTTCACAAGCTTGGCCATTATTTAACTTCAGAAGGAAAAGAAGGCAATGTTTAGTGCCTCACATTTATTGCTTTTCTCCTATGTTACTCTTCCTTTAGAATTAATAAATAACCAAAAATGGTGGCAAAAGAAAGAAGAAATGAGATTCTGTATCCAACCAAGATTCTTGTGTTTTCAAGAATCTTCCACATTTTTCAAAATTATGGTTCTCGTCACACAAAAGAGAGATGGCCTGCTCTTCATGCATGAGGCTTGCATGCTTTGAACACTGTAGATTCACATCAGGCAGAACTGACAAGAGGAAGAAAATTACTGAAGCAACTATAGTATTGTCAGTTACGTCCTGGCTTGAGTAGGGCACAATTTCTCAAAAGAAATACTCGAACAGCAGTGATTTGACTGGAGATACAGCTGGAATTATATACTTTATGTTCTTAACTTTTCTAGCTTTTTAAAAAATGGTGAAAAAACAATAGTCATAAGTTGAAATATTTGACAGTCAAGTTAGATGCTCTCTGTCTTATAATCAATTCAAAAGAAATATACTGGAAAAAAATTTCTGTAATGAAGATCATAAAAATTATAAAACTATTGGAACTTCTATCTTAAACACAGTTTTGAACTGATGTATGAATGTATTGCAAAATTTAGACTTATTTTTCATAACTTTTTATAGACTTAAAAATATCGTGTCTAACACAGATGTGATTTCTAGATTTCTCATGTAGCTTTCCTTTGAAACTGGATCTTGGACTCCAGGTATATTGCAATACCATTCTTTGACCTCTAAGTATTGCTGTTGCTGTTTCATTTGTTACTGCATGCTTTTATATAAGCACAGTAACTTTTGGAGATTAATACTGCACATTGATCAGTTGATGTTTGTGAAGACAGCAGAAAAATCACATGGCTTGTCATTGCCCACAAATCTGACATCATGACATCTGCAAGAGCTGTAATTGCCTGAATGTTCTTGGACAGTAACATGAACAACTGTGAGACTTCTCAATTTTTTGGCAAGCTTTCAGAGCTTTTTAAGACAATTAAACAGTCTTGGAAAAATGTGTACATTTTTTAATGACTACAGATCTTAAAGATATTTGTTGCTGATAATTTCATCTGTAAATTGATTTAACTGATTTTATATAATTGTCATTCAGTTTTATTCCCTACATGTTTTCCTACTCAGCCTCATATCTCTCTTTGAATTGCTAAAAATTGAAGACTGTCTGCTAGCGTGTTTTGAATGGCAGCTCTTAGATATCTTTTTTTTGATCCTGTAACCACTTTGTCAAAAGCATCATACTCAAGTTCACCTGTAACATTTGTATATTGTATACAGAAAACCTATTTTCTGTACTAAACTTCAGTTCTGTCTTTAAAACAGGCATTTTTCCAAATATCCTGAGAACATTTTTCAGAAGTCAATGTAAAAATGTAACCATATGTATGCCTTCACCTAGTGATATTTTCTTAGTGAACTGACAAAAATAAGTTTTAGCTAATGTCACACTGCTAAGTCAGAATAGCTGCCAAGCAGTGAGCTGGATGGACTGTGTTCTGCCTCCAGAATTAACCACGGGGCTGGTTATTAGCAAGATCAAGTCTCTGCAGTTTTCAGTCCCAGTAGGCAATGAATGACAGAGAGCAGAGGGGAAATGGGCTCGTTTGCAGGTAGCTGAATGCACTCTATTAATGTACTGGCATGTGTAGCCTGAGAGAATAAATGAGACATGGATAGAGTGACACCCAGCAGAGCTGCCAACCTGTCATTTTTACTTTATTTTTTTCTGATCATAATTTCACCAGTTAACATGGCAAATGTAAACCACAGAAAATTCAGTCAGACTCAGTGAAGAAGAGGTCATATGTTAGAACACTGAAACTTCATTATCAACACTATTTAAAAAGGCAAAACTAACCCAGGACCTATGTTTCACCAGCATTATGGGTTTATATATATTTATTTATTTATTTTAATTTTATTATTAAATAAATATATTTATTATTATTTTATTATGTGTATACACATCTGTATAAGTAACACAAGAAAAAGATTTTCACTAAACCTCTCTTCACCTGTCTCTGATTTCCAACTTCTTTTAACTGTAATTCTGCCACAGCTGCCTAAAGGGGTCAGTTGTCTGATGGCCTGCATTATCCAAGGATTTATTTTCAGATATAGGCACTTTTAAGGGATGTTAATAATCTGAAGTATTCATGAGCAAGAAAATATGGAAAGCTTTATGCTATTATCAATGAATTGGTTTTCAAAGTGTAAAATGACAAAAAATATATTTTTTCAATCCTTGCCAATGCCTTTTTTTTGTTTCGTATAGGAACACTTTATTAATAGCATCCTAAAGATACAAGATATATGACACATGCGGGGCTAAAAATATTTTTATTCAGTACTGAATTCTTTACCATCTTAGTTCACACATTCATCTATAACTACTAGCAAATATCATGTAAAATATGCATATTTGGATGAAACAGTGATAAAACTATATGATGTTTTAACTTTATTTTTTTCATAGAAAAGTCATTCTGTTTACAGGTAGTATTTAAATGTTCTGAACCCCTATGTTTTGTGAAGAAGAATACACTGACATTTTAATGAATAATGTAATGGTGGCCACTAGCTAGCACTGTTTTTGTCGGACAATGGAACAGAAGACTACATTTCATTACATGATGATATGTTTGAAAGTTTTTTGTCTTATTTTTTAGCTTTGATCTGGTTTGTGGGCTTTTTGTGGGTTTTTTTGGTTGTGGTTTTTTTAGAGATATAATTCCTGTATAGTGAATGTAGGATGTAGCAAAAGGGCCACCTAGCTATATATACCTTCCCATTGCTAATGTCAGGAGCAGAGGAAAGAGTATCCTGGTATCTGTATTGCTTTGTTCACTGCCTGAAGGAAGCAGATGTCTACTTATCTCTAAGAGAGACATTTGTCACAAAAACATGCCTAGAAATTATCTTGTTTCCGCTAGGCAAGTATTCTCCACAAATACTGGAAGGCACCTGGATTAGACAGGTGTAGAGAGGTTCAGCCAGCCTAAAGGAGTTCAACAGGTCTTTTAATAAGAAGGCTGTATCTGATGAATGTGAATACTCTTTCCAGTGCCACTAGGTCTCTTTTTACAATTTAATTAGCTTTACAATTAGAAAATAACTAATTTCACTTAGAATCCATTTGAGCTGTGTGACCCTTTCAGAAAGCAGTGTGTGGATTCTTTGGGACTAGTGCTAGATAATTGTTTGTCCAATAGGAGCCACAGATCTCTTTCTTAGATCTCAATCTTGTAATTCTTTCAAGTCAGGGGTCTATTACTGGCTCTCACTTTAGTAGAAGGATGGCTGTGGGTTCATATCACCTTGCCATGTATGGATTAAACAGCATTTAGTTGGTGATGCTTCAAAGTGAGAGGCTTGGTCTCTGCTCTTCTCGGATTTCTCTTTTAGCTGCAAGCAACCCATTTAACCTTCTGAAAGCTGTATCACTGTGTAGCTATGTCTCAGTGAAATGACAAGCTGTTGGCTAGCATTTCTCCAAAAGTGTATGCAGAGGAATGAAGAAGGATAGCATATTCTTCTGTTTCCTTATTTTGCTCTGTTTAGAACTTCATCTGTTTCATCAGGACCTGACAAAAGCGATGACAGAAACTTGATTAATGGCAGGCAGCAGCCTTGACAGGGTTCAAGCGATGATGCTGTTTGTACCCAGATGTCAGCGGAGATGCACTGGTGTGGGAGAGGGCGTGCACAGCTCTGCTGAGGGCAGCAGCAGCTGTTGTGTGTGCACTCCCAGCACAACAGGGAGCAGCGCTGGGAACTGCTATTAGCATACATCTCATCTTCCTCACTGCTAGCATGAGGTCAAAACTGCAATCTATCCCCAAATTACTGCTTGATAGGTTGTACACTCTAAAATGACATGATCCTGCTCTGCTTCAGCAGCAGCATATTTCTGCCTGAAGACCAGCTGCAGCCTCACGGCTGTGTGTTTATACGCACCCACTAGCTGACATGTGGTTTTCAATGCATGCCAACTAATGAAAATAGGCTTTAATTAAAAATTTTTATTTTTTGTTTTGTTTTGTTGGTTTAAAGATAATGTTCTAAAAATTGAGAGGTATGTCACCCCTCTGTGCAACCAAGCCACTACACAAAGGACTTTCAATGCAGGACAAGACTGCTTTTTTTTGCCCTGAGGACTGACATACAACAGAAGCACAACCTGGGAAAATGGGAGAGTCACCTGTGCGAAAGATAGAAGCATGATTCAGCAGTCACATCAGAAGATACTCAGAGACAGAGGAAAAGTTATCAACCTCTATTTTGTCACTAGGTGTGTTATCACAACTGACTGTCTTCAGTGGGAAGGGAAAAAAAGAAAAAACAACAAAGAAACCCCCAGAAGCTGGTCATTATCCCTTGAAAATATTTTTCTCATCTATTAAGCCAACAATTGTCTTTAGTTCATTCTGCAATGTTTCAAAATAGTTTTTCAAAATACCTTATGCATATCCAGACTCCTGCTTTTCCTTCTACATCTAACCATCACTGATGCAAGCAGCAAAACCTGGGACACCTGGCAAAGAGCAATATAGAATTTACTCCCAGTCCATAGTAAGAAGGAAAATTGATTTCCTGCATGTCCTCTTGAGGAATATTAAGAGAAAATTTAATGAAGTAAATGACTTCACTGGTATAGTAGCTATCTTAAGACAAAGTACTAAAGAAAGCAATGCATGACCTGTAACACTAACAAAAGAGAGGATATAAACATCCTTTAGCTCCTCAAAATCTGTAGATTTTTTTGCAAAGCATCTTTTTAAACACAATATAATGGATTAGGGCTCAGAGTTTTCATAAGAAGCTAACAGAGCTAGATATTTCAATCCTGTTAACAATAAGGGACTGGACATTCAGTGTTGCTAGGCAGTTTTGCAATATCCACATCCAGAAATTACAAATGAATGAAAGTCTAGAAAGTCTTTCAGCTCATTTTTGAATTAAAGACAAAAATGTACTGTCTAGTATTTATGAAGGTTTTATTTAGCCTATTTCAAGTATTTGACTTCTGTAAATATTCTGAAGTTTGGGGGTTTTTTTACTTTATATATATTTTAGTAAAGATAAATCTTTTTCTCTGCATTCCATTTTACATGCTTACATTTTCATTCCTGACAGACAACAGACTCTGATTCTAACACCTTCTATATATTTATCACTGGGTAGCATGTTGTTTGTCTCAAACCTTCTTCCCCGGTGCAATTTCTATATGTATTCCTTTTTATTCATTTTCTTAAAACATCAGTTTCTAGAAGCTTTTCTGTCTCTAAAGAAATTCAGGATTAATCAATGTGATTTTTAAGCTGTAGTAAAAAAAATGCATAAAAATGCAAGCCACTGACATCACTGCAAATTGCACACCAGCCTAAGGTGTATATTGGTCATTTTTCAAAAGGAACTTAGTTTTTTATTCTTAGAATCTTAGTTTTCCTCTTTAACATTTTGCTGGCCTTTCAGAAAAATAGAACTGTCAAATCCTAATATCAAAATGCTAGGGCTCAGAACGGAGGGAGAAAAATATCCCTCAGTACAATTCAATCCCAAAATATTTTTGGTTTATATTTTATTCAGATCAAGTCAGAAATAATTTAAGCAATATTTTATAACTAATTTTAAAAATGTTTTCCGGATCTGAAGTCTTATATGATAAACATTCATGCTGAAATTGTTTGACAATTACTAGCTTCAAAAAGGGAGCTAAGTAGGGTGACACTGAGATAACCCCATCTGTTCCGCTACTTCTAAGATAAAATGATATATTACAATAAAATATACAGCTACATTTACAATTCTTTCTGAGAAAATGAGCAGTAATTCACTACTGAAGAAATTCCACTGACTTAATAATCTCTGCAGGCTTGTGTGCTCTCTGAAAGAGTGCCACTAGAAATCCAGAAAGATCCTGTTACTTAAATATTTCATCACAAGTTATTTGTTATGGATGTGACAGTTTTAATAGTTAGCACAGCAAGCTATCTCATCCAGCAGCACTAAAACGTCCCTTTCTAGAAGAGACTCTGTCCTCAAGTGTGAAAGATATTTAAGTAAAACTTGCAGGAGTGAGGGTGCACAGTCACAGGTGCTTTTTACTAGCAACACCACTTATCCTCCAGCTTTAAGTCTGGCTTTTCATTAAAAGCCTCCTGTTTCTAGTTTTCACTGTTATTAAGGAATCATTTTAGTAGTTTTCTCTGCTTTAAATTGGTTGAGAAGAGTTGAATGCAGCTATTGGCTGTATATTTGCCAGGGAGCAAGTACAGGAGGGGATGCCAGGGAACCACATCCTAGCTATGGTCTCATGCAGAGTCCTGAGCTTTAATGAAGCCTCGGGGCTCAGCTTAGTATTTGGTCAATTCAGGAAATACTTGCATCTCCTAAGCTTTCAACAGCATTACAAAATTAACTTGGAATTTAAGAGAGTAGCGAGACTTCCTCTTTAGATGAAGCATCCCACACTGGGCAAAGCTTTAAACAGATTACCAGGTTTAGATAGGGTGTGCATGCAGATGTTGATCAGGTATGATAAATTCCATCTTTATATCTTTCCATGACACAAATACAGCTAGTGAATTTTTCTCTCCGTGTTACTCTTTGTTTAATCCGAGATGTTAACATTGCAAATTTTTGACTTTAAAAGACTCTAAATACTTTTGAAGTTTCAGGCTGCAGTTGTAAAATGGAGTTTTCTAAAGCTGACGCTCATTCTTTTGATAACACATGAGTCAGAGAAGGACACAGACATGGGCTTCTTGCCTGTAAACTTATATTAATAGAACTTCCTTGTTTGAGAAAATTGTTCATAACATAGAAAAAAAAAAATACTGGCCCAGATGAAGTAAGCACTCTTAAGTGCCCGGGTGTGACTAGTTTTGGAAATAAAAGGTATTGATATTAGAGATAGCTCAGCAGTGTATTGAATAGCTGCAATGAACAGTGCAGCATTTCAGGATGCATTTTAGTGCTTGTTCCTGGCAAATGGCATGGAAAAAATTCTTGTAAAAAATAGAAAGATACAACAAGGCACTTTGGATTTTCATATATACTATATCATATAGTAATAAGTTACACAATTTTAACTGGTAGTTTGGTTATAACATTATGACAATTAAAGAAAAAAAATCCTCTGAGGAGTGATGAGCTATCTAATTACAATCAAAACAGATAGAAAATATCTATGCCTAAATTGCTATTTTATATGCATAAAGAGGAGCAGATCAAATTTTTAAAGAAGGTCAAATTTTTGAAGAAAGTCTGACCCTTAGCTGGGATAGAGGCCCTCAATGAAGGTGAAAAATTCAGTACTTTTATAGTATGCAGTATATTTTGCCAAAACGCTGGGGAAGATTTGCAATTGTGTGGATGGGTTTATCTCCATGCATCACTGAAATTGCTGGGACTGTGGCTTGAAACACTGGAAGGGGTAGCTATTAAACATAAGAAAGAGAAAAAGGAGATAAATATATGGTCAATCATATTCATAATAATATACTTCCTTATATTACTAGTTGTATATTATAAATTTTAAAAATCAGAAGTCCCAGCATTTGTTCTTCCTCTTCCTATTTTTACATAGAAATTAATATTCTAAAATTCCTGTAATTTTCTGATTTGTAAAATGTCCATTGGAAATCCTAAACATATGAGAAGATCCTAAATAGTAAATCCCAATGACTATACTGAACTACATTTATATAACTGAAACCGGAAAAAGTTCCCATTGATTTTCACCTAAAACTTTTCCAGCAAAAGAGAAGGAGACTTAAAAAAATTGGTAGTAAGCAAACTGGTTATAAGCCTTTCAGTGGAGACTTATTACCTGTACTCTACTGCATATTACATGTAATAATTCCTATACACATAATTTCCTATAGTGAAAAGACATCAAGATTTGAGGACAGGAAGACTCAGGAAAACAGAAATGTGGTTATCTGGTTATCTTCATTTGTTACCTTACAGATTATGTAACTCATTTGTTATGCAAAAATACTCCATGTCCCCCCCCCACACACCAATGTGCCATCAAATTTTGGAATTTTTTCCTTCATGATTAACAACATAAAATAAATTAATTTTTCTTTTACATGGAAATGTCCATAATTTAAAGTCAAACTTGAAGGGATAAATGCTACAATGATGCTTGGCTCAGAATCCATGAAGTTCTATATATGAAAGTTATTTGATAAACAACTGCTGAGTCACAGAAAATTATGCAAATTATTTACAGAATGAATTTATGAGATCAAACAGCCCATCTCTTGGCTGATACATGACAGTTTTTTACACTCTCTAGTAAAAGCCACTTTGTTATCACCAAAAAGTGGAGTTAATGTAGTCTGACTCCCTCTACTACAGATTTTGCATTTAAGTGGATATAACAATCATGCATAAAATTTTGCTATTTGAGGTTAACTCCAAAACTATTAGTGTCCTCCTACCTGCTTCCCCCAATTTAATATAGTTTAAATGGGTTTATTCATGGCACAGCACACGCCCTTTCTGAAGATCCTGGGATTTTACAGCATTTGAACCAAAAATACTCTAAATAAAATGCTACACCGAAATCAATCAATGCTGTTGTTTTAATCATATTTAATTGTCTTTAAGTATGCCTTATGAAAAAATAAAACATGAATAAGCATCTGAAAAAGCTGAATTGAAATATACTTGCTTCTCAATGTAAACTTTCTTTTTTTTCTTTTCTTCCTCTCCCACCTGGGGCTTTAACAGCTTTGAACCTCCTGTAAAACTGAGTTCACACCTTTTCCTCCTTTTTCTCTTCAGGCTTCTCTCTGTTGCTTCTTGGGAGCGAGATTCTCATTCCTCCTCCAAGGACTGGCTCATTTATTTTTAGATACTTCTGCTATTAATGCCAGCAGGTGTGGACAGCTGGGAAAATCGATGCTAACTTCTTGTTTCTTTCTTTGTGCTCAGTCTATTGGCCACTGGCATGGATAGTAGTGTAGTTGAGCTGCAGCAATAACTGTCCTAAATGGCACATTGCAGCAGATTTGCATGAATAACAGTAACAAGCAGTGAAGGCTCACAAATGGCTTTGTTTGCTAATTTGTAATGTGGAGGTCAGATATAATGGAATCTGACCTCTGAGGGTAAGAGGAATTGCCCATATGCTGTTCCCAGATCCAGAAACAAAAGCTCTACACATAAAGTGAAACTATTGTTAGACCGCTGTTACATGGAGAACACTTGATTCTTTATGTCTTTGTTTGTTCTGTAAGCCATTTTCTCAAAACTTGGTTACATTGGTGCAAATTGCAACCACGATCTGCTCCAACTTGGAAGCTCTGTCTCCGCTGAGATTTAAAAAAAATAAAATAACAAAAAAAAAGGGACAAAATTGTTAGAGGAATTTCTACAGATCAGCTTTTTGGAAAATACTTTTTGGTTTGAATTCATATTAACTGAAACCCTATTACTCAAATCATAGCAAACTAGTTGCAGTTTATAGAATTGTTTATAGAATTTCAACATCAGAGGACATAATCAGTGACTGTAATTATCAAAGTGTATCAATACTGAGGAAAAGAAAATTTTTTCAAGTTTTACAAAGCTAACTTTAAGTAATGGAACACTAAAATTGACTGAGAGTCACTTAAAATTCAGAACAAACCTAAAGATTATTTGGGTTTTCAAACATTTGTGAATTTGTTGGTGAACTGCTCTGAATTTATAGTTCTTGATTTGCTGATAGACAAAAAAAGGTTGTTTCATTTTCATACATTGCCCTTAAGGTATCTTGAAATTGGTGAATTTTTTTTTCAAGAATTTTTGGTTTACCCTAAATATTTTACAGGCCATTATTCTAATTTTTAGGTAAGAATCACCTAGAATAGTTTTTTTTTAATTAAAAAAATGAAGTTTGAATACCAAGGCTCATAAAATTGCATGTTTATATTTTAATTTGGTTGATTATGTCCTTATTTTTTTCTGTATAAGTGAAATAGAATACCATTTTGCTTATCATCTGTATGATTATATAGATTAGATCTTTGATTTAATATAATAAATTCAGATGTCTCTGTTTCACATGGATAGTCCTGGACTTTATTTTGTACATTACTATTAAAAAGATTTTACCATGGTCTTTGAATTAGCTTTTTCTATTATGTGTGTTAGGGTATGTGGACAGTCCTTTTCTTTCCTGTTTTCTTATGGAGAATATAGAATGGACAGAGAGAGAGGACTTGTCAAGTCTGTTCAGCATTTAGATCCTTCAATATGAAAGCTGCTTTTTCCGAGAAGCTTTTAGGTTTACTTTGAATTTATGGATAAATCCTTTGGATTTAAGGATAAGGGAAGCTTACCTCCGTTTAATATGCTAAATATGACTGGGAAAAAATTTAGCTATTAGCAGCCTATTTGATACTTACATTAAATAATTCAGTGTTTAATAATGGAAATGATACCCGGACCACAGGCACTGATTCCCTTGGCAAGGTTTTCCAGCAGGTACTTGAGCACTTGTATCATAGCGAGGGGCATGACACACAGGAGGAATTTGCTGCCCTTTTTATTAAAGTTACACCATCGTGCTGAGAGGCAGGTGAGGAACATGAGTTATTTCATACATGCAGAATGAAAAACAAGCTGGTTAAAGGCAAAAGGCTGGCTCATGCTTTAGCTCAGATTGAATGGGCCTTTGGCTGCTCCTCTGCCACCCCAAACAGGGCCTATAGGAACTATGGAGTTGTTATGACTTGAGCCGTTTTCCTGTTGCTGTTTTACACCTCTTCCAAGGCAACATTTTTATAAGTACTTTC
Organism: Acridotheres tristis; assembly: GCA_037013685.1. Lineage (NCBI taxonomy): Eukaryota > Metazoa > Chordata > Aves > Passeriformes > Sturnidae > Acridotheres > Acridotheres tristis. The sequence goes on along the minus strand of CM072886.1, from coordinate 94,286,594 downwards.
AAATGAGAGTGAGTCTGAGTGATTATCCTGACCTTCCCTGTGTCTGAATTTCAGATGTTGAACATCTACACATCCTTACCCGTGTATTACCTGAGGTTGGAGATGCTCGGGGATGCCTCAAAATCTGGTCACAAGTATTATCCAAATCCGAAGACGGCCATGCCCAAACTGAGGAGTCCCTTACCGAGTATTGTGCATCTCACTCATGTGAGATCTGTAGAGCTGACACCAGCACTGGCTCTGCTCCTCAGGTTTTAGTCGTATTGCTGATCTGTTCACTCGTGTACCGCTGACACCCTGGAGCATCAGGTCCCAGCCTGTGCTTGCTTTCAGCTAAGGGAGCGCTGAAGCAGCACTGAAGTGTTGGGTATAGGTGCACAGGTTTTTGGCACCTGGGGGCTGCAGGTGTGGCCTCTGTGAGAACAGAACAGCGGCTGCCCCACACCACACACAATTCCAGCTGGCTGCAGCCCACCCACCATAGGGCACAGCTCAGTCCCACAGCCACAATAGTGGCTCCTCCGGGAAAGTGTATTTAGGGAAGGTTAAAGATGCTGCACAGCAGCTCTGAGAGAGAGAAGAGAAAATGTGAGAGAACCAGTGCTGCAGACACCCAGACCGGAAAAGGAGGGGGAAGAGGTGCCTCAAGCGCCAGGTCAGAGATTCCCTCCTGTCCAAGAAGACCATGATGATGCAGATTGTCCCCCTGCAGCTCATGGATGACCTCCCCCTTCAGAAGGCAGCCATGCCCTGAGAGAGCCCACACAGGAGCAGGCTCCTGGCAGGAGCTGCAGCCTGGGGTGGGGGACCCATGCTTGAGCAATATCCTCCTGAAGATTGTACTTCGTGGAGAGGACCTATGCTGCAGTAGTTCCTGAAGGACTGTGTCACATGGGAGGGTCTCCATACTGGAACAGGGAAAGAGTGGGAGGAAGAAGGAGCAGCAGAGGAGCTGTTATGAACTGACCTCCCCTCTGGCAACAGGGGAGGATATGGAGGAATGACTCAAGGAGTTGAGCCTGGTAAGAAAGGAGGAGGCATAGGGGGTGATGTCTTCCATTTTGTCTTCGTTTCTCACAATTCTACTCTATTCTTATAATACAATAAATTAATAATTAGCAAGTAATTTCTGTTTTTCTCTGTTTCCTCCTTTCCATTTCCTGGAAATTGGTATTTCCACCAATAATAGCAATTATTGGTGAGCAATCTCCCTGTCCCATGAACTTTTCCATCCAATTTTCTCTTCCTGTCCTCTCCAGGAGAGGGAGTGAGAAAGGAGCTGGGTGGGCATCTAGCAGCCTGACAAGGTCAAGCCACTACAGGCATTCAAAGAAGTCTGTATCCACAGTAACTCATCAGATTAACTTTCATTTAAGAACTATTTCTTGCAGGAGTGCTGGACATTACTTTGCCATTGTAGGTTTCCTTTGGAGTACCACAGTGCTAGATTTCTCTGCGTATCTGTATCTATGTACAATCATCCCATAGATCCAGGAATGGCTTAGAGTTTGTAATATATGGCAACCTCTAAGATACATGTCTTCTGAAGAAACATCCAGTTTCTAGGTACCATACTTCTGATTTTTTTTGCATTACCTAAAAGTGGTATATATTTTTAAAATATGAACATTATTTCAGTAACTTGCCTCTTTCGTAATGTGTAGAGCTTCTTAACCCAGTCCTATGATTACAGCAAAAGTAGCATGCAGAGCTTAAATGGGCTTTTAGATATCAAAAAATGCAGGAAGCTTTTTGTAGCTTCCAAACATTAAAGTCATTACCAAAAGCATGCTTGGATGAAACTGTTGGTTTTCTGAATATAGAGAATTGCAAATTCTGTTAAAGACCTATCTCCCTGGTATATGTGATCCTAAGAGAATTGCTTTATTTTTTTCAGTGTTTATTCTCACTCAATTTATATAAAGAAAAACACAAAGGCACTGAAAGTCAGTTTGTGGCAGCAATTTTCAATAAAATGGGTGATGATGTGAGAAGAAGGATTAAACATTTAGATAATATCTTTGACAAAGGACAAGCACAGTACAGACAGTCATTACTTGTATGAATTTTCAGAAGAAAAAAAGCATGATGCTGTGTTCTCAACACTGAAGGAAGTACAGAGGTACAATTTCTCCTGTCTGGCTGATGGTTCCTGTTTTGAAATTCTTCCAAAGCTGTATCCTCATTTTGTGTCTTAGGCACTTCATCAGTGGGGCGAGCAAGAAATTAAGAAAGCTTCTTCAGCAAAAGAACAATTTTCTCTAGCAATTTTGAAGAAGCCATGAGAAGTTCTGTTAAAAAAAACCAAAAACAAAAGCAAACAAACAGCCAAAAACCTATGAAATGGCCAGCTGATGAACAGAGAAAGCAAATGGTGTCTGGGTGACTGGAGATTACCACCTCAGCCAAGACTTCTTTCCTGTTCTGTGGTACCACTGATTTCATACTCATGTCTGATTCTAATGTTCCTCCTAACTTTTCTTTTTCCACTGATGGGCTTGCTCCAGATGCCACTCCTCACAGTGCTTAATGCAAATGATGGTTTCTGAAATGGAAAACTTTCTGCAGTGATCATTGCCATGCAATGAGAAAATACTGTCACAAACTCCCCAGAGAGAGAACAAAGAAACTCACTCTGTAACAGCATCATCTAACAGAAAGTGACCTCTGCCAGAAAGCAGACTGAGGGTGTTGGTTTATCGTCTTCTCATTACTACCTTGACAGCATGTGGAAAAGAAAATATTTATGATTATAATTACAAATATGATTTTGAACATGGTCGGATAATAGTGCACTTAAATTCTTAATATTACCACTTTAGAAATGAAAACAGCATCCTTCTAGAACAGATAGGAAAAATGCACAATTTTGTGAAGTTTCCTGGCTACAAAATTTTGTGATCATATTTTACAATTTTGCAGAATCAGCTCTCTTTTACTATATATTTCTTTAAGATGGATGATATAAATTAATTTGGAATAAAGTAGACTTCCTGTGAAGATTTGAGAACTGTTCTGCACCAAAATCTGCCAATCACTCAGTTCCTTTGCCTACAAAATATCTAACTGTAACTCTTGAATATGTTGTGAGGAAAGCGGGTATAGCTATTCGGAAATAAAGTGCTGAGTAGCTTGATTCTGTGCTTCTAGACAGTTAAAAAAAAAAAAATCAAGCCTTATTTGGCCTACACTGTGAAACTTTTCCCACAGTTTTGTAAGAACTGACAAGGTCACAGCCTGAGGTAATATGGTTGCCAGATGTCACACCATTAGTTACAGTCTTAAACAGAATAGGTATAAGTAGGGAGAAGCAAGACTTAAAATAACTCTTATATGTAATGTTATAACTCTTAATATGTAATGTTTTTTCTGCCAACGCTCTTCCAACAATGTAAGTGCTATTTCTTATTTCATAGTGTTAGGTGTGTCTCAGTATTTTTATTTAACAGAAATTAAGTATTTAATTCAATTTATAGTTGAGAAAAACTGTAGCCTGTTTATCCCATACAAACTGTGTTTTTAATTATCAAGCTTTTTACAAGAAAAAAGCCTTTGACCACATCAGATCCCACCAGCGACCTACAATTTCTTTGAACTGAATATTTGTGCAATCACTTTCAGATATATTTGTTATCCATTTCAATTTAATATAGCGGGTTCAACAGAAAGTACTTTTTTTTTTCCCAAGCAGGGGCAATAATTTTTTCAGAACACCTCTCTTACTTTTGAAAGTCACTTTTGATACTGGGCTGCACATAAATCATTGCCTCACTTCATTGGCTTTTGAGGCACATTTTCTAAAGGTCATTCTTCACAGAATGAATGCTGTATATCTTTAGTAGGTGTTAGTTGTTCTGAAATTTTCAGACAAACTGGAAAATTGCAAGTAATTTTCTATACTTTGCTTTTGTTCAGCCTGTCTCTTCTGGACTGTGTATTCTTATTTCTCAAGTAAGGTTTAATACAGGTAATTATTTTATCTAGTAAAAGTTTTCTAAAAGTTACTCTGCTTTAAAAAACAAAGATACACTTACTAAAAAGAGTAGATCAGTTTTTTTTCTATAAGAAAATTAGTGATGCAGTAAGAAGAAAATAATGTGTACAGAGAAATTAACGTATGTGGGAAATATAAATATTTATATATATATATATATATGTCTGTACATGTGTTTGCAAAGAAATGCTGTACTTTGGAGTGCTGTATTCAACTCATCGTGTGCATCTGCTTACACAGGTGATGGGATAAAACCCCCATCTAACAGTATCCTAGCATACAGCTACTGTTTCCCTCTGTTTGGCAACAGGATTGTGGAGGCCAAGGTCTAACACATTTCACAACCTGGCCGGTGCTGTTATGTCAGTAGACTCAGGGAAATACACAAAGTGCCTGATATGGAACTGATGCAGCAGAAAATGCTGGGCTGGAAAGCAAATCTGTAAATCATTATATCTGATCACCAAAACCACATCCAGCCATCAATGTTTAATACAGGAAAGCCTATAAAAACGTCCATTCCTCTTCCAGTATGCCCTCCAAATCATCCTTAACCAGACAAATGAGAAACTTCTAGCACTAGGAACCATAAAAGTTGTGGTGTTATTGAACAGTAAATCTGAACTTTGAAATAAGGAAATGAGTAAGACTGACTGTAACATTTAGAACTATTAAATATTATCGCTCTTTGATGTGTTTAAGTCTGGTAAACTATACATAATAGTATCATTCACCCTTACACAGAGCAGCACCATTAAAAATTCAGGTCAAAATAATAAACAAATTGTTGCATTGCAAAAAATAAAAGGGAAAAAGATAGTCTTGTAAATAGACTGACCAGTGTCATGAGGAAAGTAGACCATGTAAGAGACCCTTGCAGACCACTACATGGAAGTAAATAGTTATTCTATGCCTGTTTTCATATGGTGTTCATTAGAAAAACAAAAGAAATGCCTCCAGCAGTTTTTCCTTAGAAGCAGACAATACAGCTTTTGTCTTTTGAATCTGCGTAAGAGAGTTACAGGCTGGAGAAAACGTCCAAGTTTCCCCTTTGAATTAATGATATCTAAAAATAAGAAGAATGAAATATGTTTTGATTATCAGATGAATGTTAAATTGTAAGTAATGTTCTATTAAATTTCTTAGAGAAAAATGACCCTTTTCAGATGCATTGCCTATTTGCTTAGGGCAATCTTGCTAAGAGACCTAACAGTGAATTATCATACACAAATTAAACTTTGATATGAAGAGGGTCCTTAGAGAGCTGGTGAGAACTCTCTGCATATAAATAGTCACAACATGGTATGGAAAAATCTAGTTATTCACAGGGTAGTGATATGTAAAGCAGTATGACTTGCTACAGAGAAATAAAGTCACCATAGCAATTATCCTATGTGGCAGTGATCTGAAAGTTTTCATGGGAAGGCATACTTTCACTTTCTGTTGCACCAGTGAGCAATTAGTAAATGATTGGCTAGAAACAGACTTTCTGGTAGTACAAATTACTGTAATTTCACTGAAATTAATCAATTTTTGTCAAAGATCAGCCACTTAGCATACCTCCACAAGCAGACTGGAAATTCTGAAATCGCTGAGCATTCCCAGAAGAGTCTTCCTCTGGCATAACGTGAGCCATCTAGAGTTAATATTTTGATACTTATGAATGAGGTTCCTTCTAGAATCTTTATAGGATTTTTCTTGTAAATATTTTAGCTCTCTTAACTGAAGATAAATTCAAGAACCAGAACAACAGTCAGCTGAAAAAATACTCTGAAAAGCTGTCTGCTGCTGCTTCAGTCTCAATGAACTTTGGTCAAAGCACAAACTTCCACTCATCCTCTGGTTGTCTTAACTATTCACATTGTGGTATCAACAAATCGGGGTTTCAGGCACTAAGGGTGTGGTTTTAGCTCACACCCACCTAGTGTGACAGTGGACTCTTGGGGCACAGTGGCACTGCACTTGCCTTTTCCCTCCCAGCCTTGTATAGGACCTAGCAAATGCATCATTATGAGCTGGATCATATTGTCAAACTGTTGGAAAACTACCCCACCTCCTTCCCTGGAAGGCTCAGAGTAAGAATAAGGGATTGAGCTGATTCTCCCCTGCAGCAGCATAATCTTCATAGTGCAAGGGAAACAGGGACACACTGCCTGGAGTAGAGGATGAAGAGAAGTTTGTGGATTTGACTGATTGAAATGTATTTGACAAAGCAAATCACACATAGCATTCTAACTAGTTTTAAAATTACAGCCCTGCTTATGGGGCTTGGATTTGCATTACACAAAGTATGGATTGGGCAGGAAGTTAAATTAACCACATCTCCTGAAGGGTGCACTCCTCCAAGCCTGGCAAGTGCAAGCTGAAGAAGGTATTGCAGACACCACATCACAAACACCATACACAGTTACAGCAGTATTTTTGTCAAATATTAAAAAAATAAGATTTCATTTCACTTAAACAGATAATCCTAAAATTCTGCCTTCATCACTAACAGAAAGTGAAAAATTTCCTCTCCCTGAATGCCATGCATGTTGTGTATTATCAGACACACAGCTTCTCTCTGTATTCAGTGAGACTGGAAAAAATTGTAGAAAATTACTAGCCTGAGTTTTTGATAATGAAGACTAAAAAGAGAGAATTTTAGTAAATTGCCAGACATCTTAATGGCACATGGGTCTCATCAAAATAACTGAACTTTTTTTGCGTCTCAGGTTTGCTGGCTAAGTGAAATAGTATTAATGTAATAGTCCTGATCTAAAAAAGTCCTTGATTAAGATTAAATACACTTAAAAGAAAATGTGGTGACAATGAGTATATTAAATCTAATTGAAAATATATTTTTAAGGGCAGTTTTTCACTTACAGTGTTGAACTTGAATGCTGTGGACAAAAAAGTGGAATTGGACAATTCGTATTTATTGATACCAATACAACCAAGAACGAGCAACAGCCAGCAATAATTTGATGTAATGATCAATAATAGTAAAACAGTTCTCAAAAATTTAAAGTATTAAATAGAGCACTTTTACATGAGCAATTTTGAGCAATTTCTTCTTCTTATACAACAAAAGTAGTCACTTCTGTTTTCATTCATTGGCTTTTGATGTTCCATTTAGCTAATTTTAATTTTTAAGTTTGTTTTTAATAACATAAAAAAGAAGTAGTTTGACTTGCTCTGAATCTGAAACTGAAAAGTTTTAAAATGAAATCCCATTAATTTTGTCTTTACATTGCTACAGGAATGATTTAGCATTCAGTAGTATATATAAGTAGTAGTATTCTAGTTAGCATTTAAACAGGAGTGAGGAAGCCACAATCATCTTGAAGTGAACAGCAGTTTTTCTAAGACTTTGTTTCAAATTTTCACCCATAAAAATTAAATTCTGATTGATATGTAAGCATCTATCTCTACTTATCTATATATGAAAATTGCTCCCACTAGATATATACTTAAATGTTACCGGTATTTAAGAGTTTTCTTATTTTTATGAAAAACAGGTATCATTATGAAAAAGGTAGTATTCTATATTTTTCAATGTATTCTATACCTTCTTAATGTTAGTGCTAAATAATATTTTTAAAATATTTTTGTTTCACTGTCTTTTTCTTTTTTTTCAGATAAGAAAAATAGAAATTTTATTATTTTCCGTGTATGATAAAATGGCCTTTCTAGTGTGGAAATAGTGAGATTTCATAGAGCTTTTTGTAGACATTGAATACTACTTTAATCAATATTTCTCAATTCATGCACTTCACTTTTGTTAAGTATCCTTCAGTTTTACAGTGATTAATGTTTTCCATGCTGCCTGTCAACATATTTATAAAACCAAGACTATGTTTTATTTACAGCAAAGACATGATAGAGATGAGTCATAAAAGAAGATAAATTCTGCATTAAGAAAATTCTAACAGAGCAAGAGAGGATGTTTTTTCAAAGGCATGAATGAGGCATCTAACTGATGTATCTAAGTGCCCTTCACGTCTTTGAAAATCTGTCCTGAATACATGCTATTTAGTAGAATGTCATTTCTTCCATCAAAGCAGTTTCTTTTCTGCAGCAAAATTTGATATCCAGCTAAAATCTGATTTTTACCCACAAAAGAGACTGTTTGTGTATTCACTATGTGAGCACGTTTAGCGAACATATTAACCTCCTTTTTTTTTTTTTCTTTTTAAGAGTAGCCTTATTTATCAGTTGCAGCTGAAATACTTCAATCCTGGAATTTAGGATTATATTATTCTTTGTGATGCCTTTACCGACGTTGATTTTAGTTTTGTATTAAGATGCATATTAAAGTACACTATGTATGCAGCGGAAAGAAGATGCTGCTGTGTTATTTCCATCAATAATAATTTCCAGATTTGGAAGAACACATTGCAAATTCAGCACTGCTCTTTTCTTTTATAAAGTTCCTGCATGAAAGAAAGCTGTGATATGATCTTCAGCATGTCCAAGTCACTGTCTTTCTATAAATTGTTTTCCAAAATATGCCTCCAGCTACATGACCCTGGAACAGAATAGGATGACTAAAAAGAGTTTTGTTACGCTATAATCAACAGTGACAAAATTTACTGCTTTGTAAATAAAAAGTAGTGAAAATCTTAAGGGATCCAAAAAGCTTTTATGGAAGAAGCGGGATTGTATAAAAATCATCCACTTACTACTGCTACTTTGTCTTTGGTCACCGAATAGCAGACAGATCAGCTGACAGAGTATTTCCTGACTGTTTTTCTGAATGCTGAAAGCAACCTAGACACCCAATCATCATATAAGGATTTTTAACTTTTTCTGAATCTTGTTCTCATATGTTTCAAATGTTCAATGTGCTTTATGTAACGAGTTTGACAAACTTACTTCTGGAGAACAAACCAGAGTTAATGAATTGGCTCAGTGTGGTCTACACTTGTATAGACATCTTCATAACTGTTCTTGGGATGTTTTTGAAAATGATATGTAGAGGCACAGTAGGCTGTTTCCTAATGCACACAATGCCATTTCAGGATTTACAGTGATCTGACTTGTGACCACAGTCTATCAAAAATGCCTAGGACAGGCAAGGGGCTTTTCCACCCTGCATTGCCAATCAGGTTCATCTCTACTGAGAGATCAGCACATATGTAAAGAACTGTAGCTGAAAGCTCTGACTTCGTTGAAAAAGTAGGTTTCAGGTACTGCAGAGCTCTCAGTGTTTTATTACTTCTTGCAATTACAAAAGTGTTAAGAGTGTTGTGGCAAATTGTAGAGGTTGGTACTGTTGACTTCTTTCTGAGAGATAAGATTATTCATTTTTGAGAATAAACTTCTTTGAATGTACATATTTAGAGTGCATTTAGAAATAAGTTCACCAATTATGTCTTCTGAGCTATCCACTTCAGAAAGCAACTCATTCCATATTGACTACATAACAGATGTCAGTTATTAATAGTTTTAATTTGCAGCTAATGAAGACCATGTTTGAACTCGTGACCTAAATGTGAGAAGTTCCATATGTACCTCTGTAAGCCATCTAGATTTAAACATTGTTTCTTCAACAATAGTAAATTTCTTTCCAGAAAGGAAATTTTATTGCTTCACTGATACAAAAAGCCCGAAGTCGTCTTCTTTTAAAATTTATTTTATTTGCATTTTATAAATATAAAAAAATGTGATTACAATTATTTACAAACTCTGTTCAATTAAAACTAGCAGCTGCTGGTACACCCTCTAATTATAAGATCTTGAGAAACGAGAATATCAGAGTCACTCTTGATCTAGCTAGGAGTACAAGGATAAGCACCTGAGAAATGAGAATATTGGAGCACCATGGATCTAGGTGAAGTCAGAGGGAGTTCAGAAATCAATGGAAATTGCTTGTGGCATCACAGGCAGAGCCTTACACTGTTGAAGTAAAGGTGGATCTTTTCTGTGAACTGAAAGGGTAGGACAGTCAAGGCTTGACAAGAACTGCTCAGCTGGTATTGTGAAATGACTTCTGGCAACTGTACCTCCATTATAGGGGCAGGCTTGTTTGTTTGTTGGTTTTTAATATGCTTCTGCCCATGAGCTGAGTATTTACTGTGCTTTTATGCATGTTTTTGAAAGGATATTCTTAAGAGGAGGACGGAAAAGAACCCATTTGACCTTCTTTTTCATAACTAAGGAAATGGCTGCAACACTTAAAGCCAAAAGGAACAATTACTTGTTGCACAGCAAGTAGAGCATTAATTTCAAGGCACACCTGCTACTACTGTTTTCAGACATTTTCAAATTTAATATAATCCTTTGAAGTTAGCATTCTGACCTGGCATCTACTCATTGTGTCCTTTTATGTGGTCTAATGAAGTATGATTCTTGATGTCAATGAACATTTATATTTAGGTTTTTCAATAAAATTCTAGCTACAGCTGGATGCTTAGTCCTCATATAACTTTAAAAGGAGTGAACTGAAGAAAAAAATGCAAAAATAATATTACATCATAAGTTTAAAAAATATTTATGCCTGTAAAAGGAAAGAGTAAGTCATCTTCTAAATCCTTTTCCCTTTTTTATTCCTTCCTCTATTTCCCCTTAAAGATGACAAAATAAACAACAGCTTCTTTTCCTTTTAAGTAGTCCTGCTTAAGAACAATAAACTTCTGAAAAATAAAATTGTTTATTTTTAAATTACCAGTTTTAGATTTTAAAATTTTGGGGCACATATTTGTCATGAACTTGACTCTGAAAGCAGTTCAAGTGCAACATTCTTTGGACCAGTTTCACTTCTTCAGACAGAGAAACCAGAAAATAGAGCAACACACACCCTTGTCACAATCTCAGTCAAATCCCACAAATCTCATTTGATCCTCCAGACCTATGGCAAAACCATGACCCAAAACTCAGAATGTTTAAATATAGTAAAGTGACATTTGGATTTGTTTTGATTTGTCTTTGACACTTGCTTCCCAAAACAATCGTCTTTAGGTGAACTCCTTGGGCCAGTTGTGAATACTGAAGTAAGGCCTAAAAGCCAAGCTCATGAACTGCATTGTAAAGAGCAATTAAGATACTGAACATAATAAATCTGGATATGGGGGAGAATATAATGTTCCAAACATAATTATTTTTTCTTTTTAAAAAAATATTGTGACACCAGTAGCCATAAAAATTCTTACTGGATACATACTTAACATTTTAACAGTGGAAATACTACAAGTTGAATAAGGAAGCCTCAGTGAAGTTTCTGCTTTACTGTTACAAGAAAAATACATGACTGTAGCTTTCTATACACATTATTTTGATGAACTAATATGAGAAAACAGATGAAATAAGGCGTATGTGCACCAATACATTGGCTCTGAGAGCACAGCCTTCATATATAATATCTTCGTCAGCTATGCCCTTCTCCAGGTCAAAGTCCTCTGTGCTGAGAACTTCAGACTGTTTGTGTCAATAGTGACTATACAGATGAGGTCTGAGCTGGACATGTTCTCCACCTTGCCTGTCTTTCTGAATCTCCAAATCTACGTGACTCAATGCAGACCTGAACCAGATTACAAGTGAGTGTACAGGCAATATGAGCAATCAATGAATAAGATACGTAAGCTAACCTCACTCTACAAGCTATTTGCAGCCAGCTATAGTCATGATCTAATGTGCATCTTTGTCAATAAGAAAGTGGTATTTTATTTCTCTGACATTAACAGGAATCAATTTGTGAGGCCCAATTTACCCTGACTGTTCAGTTTTTGGTATGTAAAAATTAAAATGTCTCTGCCCCTTCTCCATTACTCAACAGATTAGAAGTTAGTCCCCTTGTGCTGTTAGACATGTCATTTTGCTTTATGCTGTTTCCCACTGTAATATAATTGTTAGAAAGCTTTGAAAGTAAAAGTAAATATTGAGCTGTGCTCTTGCTAAAAAAATGAACAACCGCTATCATCAGCAGAAAACTTTGTAATGAATGTAAGAATCTTAATTTCAGAAGTGCTCATCAATAATTTTAAAGTATATTTCCTCTGGAAATGACATCAAAAGAAAGAGGTGAGAGTGGCACTCAAAACTGGTGTATTTTCAAAAAACACTCAAGTAAGTAAGGACTTGGTTTTTATCCATAATCAAAAGATACAGCATATCACAACATAACCACAGCATGAAGCAGTAGCAATTGCAGTACTCGGATTAAAATGCAGTACATTATTTTTATGTATGATAGTTCTTTAGTAGCTGTAAGATGTCTTAATGACATTATGCCTTTAATTTCAGCAGTGCCAGTAAATAATGCAAATTTAACTCCAATCTGAGACAAAAGGTTTGTTTGTGTGAAAGAACTTCCTGTATACTTCACCTCATTTTGGTGGGTTTTGTTTGTAACAATAGTATTAAACTGAGTGGAGAGGGAAGTCCCTCCAAAAGAAAGGAAAAACAACCAAAACCCCAACACTTTGAAGATATTTACATAAATTAACTTTTATAATAGCAATGGAATTTATCAACAGAAAATGTGCAAAAACCTATGGAAAAATGAAGTGGAACAAACAATCTACAGTGTCTGAAAACCATATGTGATGATGTGATACATAAGGATTTCTAATACATATTATAACATAGGAATATAAATATACAATTTTATCTAAAAATACAAATAAAGGAATAAATAAAATGCACATAATAAAAAAGGAGTACAGGAATTTAAAATTCAGATAAGCCAGTTACAAAAAATGACCAGCAATTTAGTGATTTCATATATATGGCTTTCTTTGAAAGTATACGTTTTTTCAAGATCATCTGAACACTTACCATCTAAAAGATCAAGTTCCTGTAAAGCATTACAATAATTTGAACATTTTAGCAAAAAGACAACAAATTCCCTTTCTGAAATATACTGAATGGAATGGGAAAGGAAGGCGTTTGGGTCCTTAAAATACAATCACAGTTATATGCTTGCAAGAACAATAAGACAAAGGCACTAACCTCCCACCACAATTCAGGCTAAAGAGCCAGAGCCAGGGAAATTGCTACAACCTATGCCAGGCAGGTAGGTGACAATAAGAAAAAAATAGATATAGTGGACATAACTATTGGCTTTGTTGTCAATGAACACTCATAATTTAGGTTTCTGACCTGTCCCTCTGAACTACAGATTTGTATATACACAGTTTGAGCTCAAAAATAATGAAATAATTTGTAATCATACTTTTCAGTATAATGATAAAAAAAGATATAAGCATATCAAAATATAGAATACATCAACACCCAACCCCAAAGAAAATAAAACTGGGTGTAGAGTTCCTGATTTTAGAAGCTCCAAAATTTAAGGAAATCTGATATGAAAAATTTGGATTTTCTCTTACCAAGACCAAATTTCTAGTTTTTGTCATTTAAAAAAACCTTGCAACTGTGAGGCAAGTCTAATAGGTGATACATACAGAGAGCATTAAAACAAGATGCCTGAATGTACAAACAGCCGGATTTAGTTCAATATGTGTTTTTAAGCCAAGAAAAACTCATCTGAGTGATCCTGCTTACATTCCCCTTGTCTGCCACCCAAGATGCAACATCAGAAGCACACCTGTGTGAATTCAGACTTCGTGATAAATTGTTGCTCTTGCTGGGATACAGCTGTTTGCTGCCACATTTCCATGGGAAAAAGTCTATCCTAAACTTGAAACTACACCTTAAGGCTGAGACAAGCCAGGAGCACCCTGGTAGCCGATGGAGAAGAAAGTGATGTGAGAAATAAGGCATCAGTTCTTCTTTATGTCATGATTTACTGTGAGGAAAATGAACCTCAATAGATTTTGCCACCCAAGCTGGCTTAGAGAGGACCAATGAGGCTCAGAGCCACCATGAAAAAAGTGAAGGGTGTGCATGGGCAAGAGGGAAGGAGATGGAGAGAAAGTGAGGAAGGTGAGTACCTGGAGTAGTGATGCTAATTTAAGCCATATTTAACATTATGTCCAGTGAGAAGAAAGTTAAAGTGTGGAAGACACGTCGGAAAAAGCTACCAAATATTTTGCATTACTTTTCTTTAACCTTCCTTTCAATTAGTCCTGTTTCTGCAAAAAGCTAAGTCCTTTGATTCATAAGACTGACAAGGGGACAGCTTCAGACACACGGAAATCTCTGGTCAGCACATGGGCTGGCAAACTTCAGCATCCAGCCTCATCTATTTTTTAATAGTTTGGGAGACTGTACAGTAAGATCTCTAAGACCATTTTAAAAAGTTTGTCTAGCATGCAATGTAGATGACTGCAAAAGTTGCCTAAGAGCTCCTTGAAAGCAAAATGAAGGACAAACATTTTAAGCCCAGATGGTTTCTTCACATAGAGCTGCTATTGCCCCACAGCTGCTGCTGAAAACGCAGCTTAAGGTAATACTACATACATATATGTGTCAAGCACAAATGCCAGCAGGATCCTGAAAATAATTTCTTGTTCAAATGCTTGGATTCCAAGGAAAAGGAAGCCCAAGAAGAAGGAAAGAACACAGACACACACACACACGAAGAAAAACTCCTTGTTTAAGGAAATGGCAGGACTGCACAAAAATTAAACCAAAACTTTCCCCATCAAACCCTTTCTTGCTCTTATTTCCCTTTTTAACTACATTGCTAAACTTACAATAGTTCACCTAGGAAAAGAAGGAACCCTCTGTGTAGGAAAAAAGTTATTTTATTGCTTATTTTCTTTCTTTCTTTGAACACCACTGCCAACCTAGAAAGTAATTTATATTCTTCATATCAACAATATTGGTTTTACAAATAAAAGTTAAAATCCATAAGGTTTCATGCGATCCACTTGAAGCGATTCTTAGCTTTGTTATACCTTTGATAACACGTAATCATAATCATAAAACAAACAGTTATAATCTAAAACACTTAATAAAAGCATAAATCATTCTATTTATAAATGAAAAAGCCAAACTTTATATTTGAAAAAAAAATTCTTTCTGCAACTCTGATTTGAGTCATCATCATCTGTAATGGTCCTGACCTGCCAGAGGCTGAGATTGATCAGACAAATAAGGAGGCATACAACCCTTGGATAAGACTCAAGAAAAGTCTTTAACTCTCTATAAATGCCTGGAATATAAAAATGTGAATGCAAACAGGGCACATACTCACCTCAAATAACCTTGGCAACTAAGTCACTGACTTCAACTCACAAACACCTCAGATCTCATACAAGAATTCAAGCAGAATGTGCATGAATATTCTCACAATCTTGCGTTTCAATGAATTCTTTTTAACCTTGAAATCAGTAGTTTCATAATTAGTCATGAGACTATATTGGTAAGCAAATTTTGGTTATCTGCGCAAATCGGGTTGTTGATTTGCATCAGTTATATACACCATAAGCCGGAAACAAAGGTAGTATTTTACTAGCTCCACAGCAATCAGCAAACACGTCTTGTGACAAATTTTAAGAGCCGTATTGTCTATAGATTTTAATTCTTAGCCCTCTGCTAGCTGTTTCCATCAGTAACGCACATCCTAAATTAAGAGTTGTTTTCTTACTCTGCAGTTAGCATTTGATTTCTAAAATGAGACCAGAGAACAAGCAATCAAAGCAGTCTGCTCGGCTGAAGTTGCTGCAGCACAGCTGATATGCCTGAAGTTTAGTGTCACTTTTCTCGAGGAGATCTGTGAAGCAGAGTTAAGCACAAAAGTAATGCCTGTTCTGGCGCGTCGCTTTCACGCCAAGAGAGGTGTGAGGGAAGGTGAAGCGGAGGAGAAATCACCTCCCGCTGCCTCTGCAGCGCAAGCGGGCCTCGGGGGGAGCGCCATGGCCGGCGCCTCGCCGCGGGGCAGCGGGGGCGGCTGAGGGACCCCTCCGGCCGGGCGCTACCAGCGAGGGGCTGCCCCCGACAGAACCAAGGGGGGAAGCAGCAGCTCCCTGTGAACTTCGCTGATGAACTCCTGTCGCCCAGCGGACCGGTCACACACTGGGGCGAGCGGGGGAGCGAGGAAAGGGCCGCGGCTAACAAAGCCAGACCGCCTTCCTGCCTCCATTCCAGCGCGGCACCTGGCTGCTCCCCGTGGGTTTTCCGCGGCCGCCCAGCGGGAACGAGCCCGGGGCAAGGCGCCCAGACCCGAGTAAGGGAAGGGGCCCGGCTTCTGCGGGGCAGGCGCGCCGAGGAGGGCTGGTGGAGTCCCCTGGGCGGCGGGGGCGGCCGGGCAGGCGGAGGCCGGAGCGGGGATGCCCGCGGCCCTCCTGCCGCCGCCGGGCTGTGCACGGGCGCCGCAGCCATAGCCGTGCCTGCAGCAGGCGGCGGCCATCGCGGGCTTGCCGCCCCCGTGCGCCCCTCCGAGGACGGAGGGGTGGGGGCAGAGGAGGCGGAGGAAGCGGCGGCGGCGGCGCCAGGAACAGGGAGGCGGCGGCACGGCGAGGGAGGGAGCCAGAGCTGAAGCCGGGCCGGGCCCCGCGAAAGCAACAGCAGAGCCAGCTCCTCCTTCTCCTCCTCGGTGAGTGCCGCTCCGCCGCCCCCCGAGGTTGCTCCCCGCCGAGCCCGGGAGCCGACACAGGCCGGGCCGCACCGCCGAGGTTCCCGGGAGGAGGCCCGCGCCGGGAGCGGGACACAGCGGCCTCCGCTGGGTGAGCGTCCCCGGGGCAACGGGCGCACGGCGGCCCGGCTGCCCCCTCCCTTCACTGCTGGTCGCGGAGGGCTGGTGCGGTGGAGGGGGAGCCGGTGAATGAGGCTGGTGCGGTTCGCGACTTGCCCACCGCCCTCTTCCCGAGCCGCGGCCCCGGCCTCCGCTCCCTTTGTTTGCTCGGCTCCCCGAGCCCGCGGCGGTGCCAGGCCCTGCGGAGGCACCGGGGCCGCGGCGCGGCCTGCGAGGCGGGCGGGAAGCAGTGCCGGGCCCGGGCCGGCGAGGCGCTGCCCAGCCCCCGCCGTGACAGGAGGGGTCCAGGCCAGCCTCTCAGCCCCGCCAGTCGCGGCACGGGGCCCGCCGAGCTCCCGTGCTGCTTCCCTGGGCCGCTGCCCGAATGCACCCCGCGCCTGCTGGTGCCATTATGGGGGCGATGGAACTGGGCTGATTTCCCTTTACCCCGCCGTGAAACCAGCCTTGAGCTGAGGCTTGTATGTCCCTCTCCGGAGGGGCGGGTGTCTGGAGGTGGCGATTTGGGCAGCTGGTGCTGGGTTTTGTGCAGTGGAGGAGCCCCGGGTTGTTTTGAGGTGAGGGTACGCCAAGAGCTCCCGAAGGGGCGAGCGAGAGAGGCTCTTTTCTGTGACTGGCAGCACTTAAGAACTTGACTTTAACAAAAGCATTACTAAATCGGCAAACTTTACTCGCTTTCATTGTTCTTCGAGCCGCTTTTTACACTCTCTTTCCCTAACGATGCCTTTTTTAGAAATTAGCCCATGCCAACCCCTTTGCTTAAGAAAAAAGCCTTTGCAAAACAACGGGGTTTTGAGAGATGCAGAGAATGATGCTTCTGTGATGTGAGGGTACTTTGGCTACGTCTTTCTGTCCTCTTTTTATTTTTGTCTTCTTATGTTTTCAAAATCATCTTAGTTTGGAACACAATGTTTTTTCCCCTGTGTAGTAGGTTGCTGCTAAAAGAAGTTGGTCGCAGAATACGCTTTAGTCAGGGAAACTGACTTCCCCTTAAAAAATTCTTGTGCCCTTGCGCTGTGAGGTCCCAACCCCTCTTTCCTACAAGCCGAGAATGTTTATGCCATATCCATCCTCTTATAACACCTGTAGTTGAAAAAATGTCTGCTGCAGACCCCCTGTCTTGGAGAGTTGCTGTCTGCACAAATACTCGAGGAATAATGCATCTGCATTTCTACTCTGGGTGAATAAAATAAAAGGTTCTATTTCTAGTTTTTGTTTGTGCTAATAGTTACGTATTTGGATTGTAGAAAATATGGAAGCTTTGGTGCAATTATGAAATAAATTACTTAGCTTGGCTAGAAGACTCTAAGCGACTAGAGAATGTGTAGGTATTTTCAGAATGTTCTGCAATAAGACAGTAGTCATAACTCACAGTTTTATGTGTAACTTAAAGACAATTTCAGCTTTTTCAACATGCTTAGTTTTTTTATGTGTTAAACAGTACTTGAGTGAAGTCTTCACTTTCTATTCAATATTTCTTGGGTTTGTGGCATTGCGCTGTGTTTGGAACTGAGCTTTTAGTTGAAACAGGTTCACCTGTTGTATGCTTAATCAGGTGTATTCCCTATATCCTAAGTTCTGTAATTTAAGTAGATTTTTTAAGTTAAAATTTAATGAAATTAAGCCTTAATACTTAAAAGTATAAGTGATAACAGTGTATTGTTATACAGACATACCTGCATTAGCCAACTCCCTGGAAAGCTGCAAGGGTATGGAGTAGTTAGGGAGAAGCTCGGTGTTGTTTCCAGGGGTTTCATGAGCATCACCTTATTGCACTGCATATATTGCAGCATCAAAGTGTTTTTATGGATACAGGACACTTGATGGATAATTCTAAGCTTCATAAAAACTTGACGTACTGAAATCTGGAAAACAAATGTGTATTACTTTATACTATTAACTTCTTTGTTCCTAGATTGTGAAGTTGGTCAGTAACCTTGGGTTACTCTTGGAGGGGGATGGTTTGAAGAAATGGTAACTGGTCCTTATTGTTGTATGAGTAGATTACAACTTCTGACTCAGCGCAGTGAATTGGTAGGGTAAGAGAGTGAACTCTTAACTAAAAGTGTTCTTACGAAGAAAGTTAATTATTCCTGCTCTTCCTTATGATTTTTTTAAAGTCTTACAGTAATTTGAGCATAAACAGTTGCAAGACTTCATTTGGTAGGGCTGCCCTGAGTTCACTACATATTCGCTGTGCTATTATAGGCAAAACTGAGGCCATAGTCCAGGGTAATCCCTTACTCAAATGCCTTTTTTTCCTCTTGCTTTACTGCCCTCTTGGGCCTACATGGCACTAGTTTGGTAGTGTTTGGGCAGTACAATGCAATAACATAAAGTAGATAGGAAGGAGAGACTGTTCTCTGCTGGTGTGTGCCTCAGTGTTTTGTTGATAGGGCTTTAATGTGTGTTAGCAACAAATTAGAGAGGATAGCTCAAGCAGTTCTGATGCTCCAAGGAAGGAAATAAGATACAAATAGTAAAAAAGGGGAATGTAATGCAGATGCTAAAATGTCTTGAGTGTAAATTGGAAAGGATGAAAAACAGAATAGAGATATCTTATGGCACATAACTATATTTTGTACTGTAAAGTATTAAACTGAGAGGAAATACAGAACTTTGAGTTTATTCTTTTTATATTTTTTATTTTTCAGAAGAGAAGTAATTATATCTGTAATGTTCCTTGTCCTTAGGTTTATTCCAAAATTTGTTTTCATTCTGTCTTGTTGCACACTTCAACTTTCTGGAAATAAATATCAATCTTCAGAATACAATAGCTATACTTGATGCAAAGGTCCCAAGTTCTTACCACCTCTGTCTGGTGCCTCCCAAAAATTAGCAGAGAAAGAAGCATCCTTTAAAAATAAGTTCTTAAAAATTGTTCTTGACAATTGTAGATGGCAAGTTACATACAACAGTATGTTTTTGTAGAAAAGATGATTGTGCTTGTAATGGGATATTTAGTGTCCATCTTTAAAAAACAGCTTCACACCACTAAAATATGTCTTTGATACAGCAGAATATAAAGATTCATGGTACACAGTACATTCCTTCTTTTATTTTATACCTTTTATTATTTTTTGGGTTTTTTTCTCTTGAAATAACTGATTTCTGAATTAAAACACTGTACTATGCAAGTTGAATAAATTTCTGTGTTAAAAGTAGTTACATTACTTTTGAAGGAAGCATTTAGAAACTCATAGCTTTGGGGTTTTTTTTGTTGCAGAAGGTTTTTTCCCACTGTAGCTGAATGATCTTGAGCTATTGAAACAAAAACCTGTTGCCTACTTCAGCCTCTTCTGGTGAATAAAACCAAACCAAAACCAAACCGGCCTATAAATATTGCCCTGGATGAAAATGGAAAACTGGCTGTGTATGTAAAGTGTTGACTGATACATCAAAGTTATAAAAAAGGGTGCACAAACTTTGCTAGAGTCTACACAGACTGAATTTGAATAGGCAACGTGAAGCAAAATCTGACTTGGTCTACTTATTTTGAGAATTAAAATTTTCAGATCAAAGCACTTAAACTCACTTAAATAAAAGTTGCTCCCAGTATTTTCTTTTGCCAGTTTTCGTGGTCTTCTTTTGCTATGTACAGACACGCAAACAATAAGCATCTGGAACTCTAGACAATTTTGAAAGGCTTTGAGGTGTATGGCTTTGCAAATCTAACTGCTCTTCATTAGGCTGTAGTGTAGATTTAGGAATCTATCTTTGAATTTTTTTAATTTTTAAAAGAATAATTAGAGTATTCTCTCCCATGAAGTTTTTTTCTGGCAAATATTTAGATAAAATACTCTGGAAACTATTGGTCATTTTATGTCTCCTTAACCATTCACATTACACTTTGGACTCTGAGGAACTCAGTTGGCCTTGTTTATGACAGGGATGTAATCCACATGTTACCTAAAAAATTCTTTCTTGGTTGCTGCATCATCAAGAAAACTATGCAAGTTAAATGTGTCTCTTTAATATGGATGTGAATACATTGGCTTACTTGTTCTGCCTCTGACTTTAAACTCCATTGAAGGAATATGAAAAAAAATACTTCTTGCAGGTAAAGCCAAGCACAGAATGCTGTATATAGACATTTCTGACCAGGTGCTGCTCCCCTAACATTGCTTCCTTTTGTGTATATATAGGGCACATAGCCTCTCATGCTCTGTCTACCGTGCAACATTCCTTTTGTAATCTGTCAAGTGCAATAGGTTGGCAGTTTTAAAAAACCTTAGGTTTGTAAAGTATGTGGGTTTTTGTTATAAACACCAAATAATCTTGCTGTAAACTGCTGTAAAATAGTTTTGGATGAGAGCCATTTTCTCTGGCAATGAAGGTATAAATAGTAGACGTTAGTAATTTTTGAGATTTTAAGTGGTCTGTAGTTAAAAAATGTAAGCCATGAAAATGAACCTGTGCATATTGCTAAGTAAATCACACAGGTACATGGTATTTTCTTTGCTTCGTAGTGTGATGTATAATCAGCAGCTGTATTTGTGTTATTTAACTTGGATGTATATGATACTGACCTGTAAGAGCAGTTGTGTTAGGCTTTAATGGTCTTGAGTTCATGTGGTGAATGCAACTAGCAGATAAAGTGATTCATTTTAGCATTTGAGATTTTTCCTCAAGGATATTCTGTATTGCTTAAAACAGTACATAGAGTGCTGCTTTTGAAAACATTGTTGGAAATGAGATTCCAGTCAGACTTGGTTTTGCAGTGTGTGATATCTTGTTTTTTCTTGAGTAGTTTTATTCTTAATTAATCTTGACGTTTTCTGGTAAATGTTCTAAAACAGTAGCTTGTAGGAGTCTTGAGTAGGTGATTGTTTTTCCTTCTCCAAAGAAGTCTGCATTCCTCAAATAGGTTGAGAACATAGTAGGCTACTCCAAATGTTTCTGAAGCATGTTTGGTCCCAACATGTCTTCAATACAGTGGTCAAGCTTGCCTTCTTTTTTTGTTCCTTTTGATTTAGGGAATTTTGTCTCTCCTGGCTTTGCCTCTGTAAGTGCTGCAGCACTGGCCAGTTACAAGCTACAATTTTGGCTTCAGTGATGTGTTTTAATACCCTCGGAATCCCTTTGGGTTGGTAATCAGGTATCAGATTAGGAGTTTTAATAAAACAGAGAAACAGAGACAAGTGTCAGCAGGGCAAAAGTTTTTGATTACAGAAGGTGTGTCTTCCAGGATGAGCTGTGTGGAAGCTGTAATCCAGAAACAAGGTAGGCAGCTTTTCAGATGGATGTTCTTTCAGCAGCTGGTGGGAACTGGGCGAGTAAGGAATTCTCGCCAGATTAACTAACAGAAGCTGTTTGTGCAGGGATACTGGTTTGGGTGAAACCTGTGCTGGGGGAGTTTTGCAAGCTGGAATTTTGGTCAGCCCGAGGAGACTGACTCTAAAATAGTTGGTTTGTGCATTCAGAGGTACGAATCACTAAGTTATGTGTAAGAGCTTAAGTCTCAGTCTGTGTAAGGTAGGTGCCTGGTGGCTTTTTTTATTCCTTCCCCTCTCTGTTCTCTCTTCAGTGGAAAACAGAGGCAAAACCAGTGCTGATCAACGCATGCTGGAACATTGACTTTCTTCCTCTTTTTGGCTTTTGAAAGGGAAAGAGCTGCTGGTTATTAGTAAGTAATGCTGAGAAGTAATAAAATACTAGCCATAGGCCTCTGGTTTTATTTTGTGCAAAAAATCCAGTTACTTGGGAAAAAACTTGCTGTAATTGTAAAATAGTCTGTGGTCCCTTACTGCAGGGATAAAAGAGAGTCTATATTCACCAACAGCACTGAGCTGTTGTCTAATCCAGTGATGATGAGAAGATAGTGAATGGAAGCTGTTATATCAGTACTGACTTGTGTCCTGTGTGTTACAGAAATAAGTGCTTTTGGAATCTCCTGTATCTTAAATGTTGTTTGACGGGGGAAAATGGAACTAAAGTTCTATGCATCAACATTGAAAAGTATGTATTCCCTCTATTGGATTTTTTTTTTAAATTGGGTTAATACTTTTTTCCCCTTCATTTTTTTTTTTTAATATGTGTCTTTAAATTTAATGTCAGAATGGGAGAAAAGAAAGTCAGTGTGCATGTACATGACTCTTTTATTCGTGTTTGAACTTTGAAGCTTAGCTAGCTTTGGCAGACAGGCTTCGATACTCCTGGCTCTGCAGAAATTTGACCTTGCTCTGGAGATAGCTATCTTAAGGGCTTTGAGTTTGTGTAAATCTGATAGAGCAAATTACTTCATACAGACAGTGAAAATTTTATCTTTGATCCTATGTATAACAATTTATACACTGATGTAGTGTTGCTCAGTGTAAGGCCCAATTTTTCATGTGCAAGCTGAATACAATGTAAAGTGAGGAGTCCCATTAAGTTAAATGTCTGCTCACAGTTAATTAATCTTTGTTGGGTTAGGACAGAATATTAACAAAATCAGATAGTTTAGGGCAAAATGGAAAATTATTTTCTGCTACTGGCAACATTATTAAAAAAAACCAAACTTGACAACCCGAACCCAACTATCTTCCGGCGCGCATCAGGACAAAACAAGTGTCTGTGTAAAAACTGCAATTAATATATTCTCCAGCAGATTCATTGGTCGGGGTAGTGAGCTGCTTCTGTCTGCAGGTGATTAGAGTGTAGGTGTAGGAGAAAAAAAGAATTTCCTGATCTTAATCATGAATAATTAAGAGTCTCTCTCATTTTGACCCAAAACAAGAAAATTTGCTTGTACAGTAAGCTTTGTCAGAACTGGTGTAGTCCTGTAAAAAGGTTTTACTTTGGCAAGTCAGGACTTTATGAAAAAGATGGTTAAACAGCTTTGCCTCTGCAGTCAAAATTCTGTTCCTATTCTGGTCAGTGTGCAAGTTGTGCAGTGCTTTACGGTATGTGCCTTCTTAAAAGCACCCTTAGACTTAAAAGGGTAAATTTAGAAATCTGTTTAATGTTTCATGGTCTTTTTTTAAGGGAAACAAAATGTTAAAATAATTTTGTGAGATTAACTTGAGATAATACTCTCACTATAGGTGTGTTTACCCTGTGTATTTGACAGTACTTTGCGCACAGTCATGTCTTCTGTTTCCCATGTGTGAATAGACTCTAAACCGTAAAGAAGATAATTCATTTACTCTGTTCTCATTGGGCCTCCTGCCAGGGAAATTGGGAAGGGAAATATTTTAAATAAGCTGTGTTTTGCATTCTCACTTTCTGAAACGCAGAGCTTGGATTACTCTCTGCAGTAGGTCCTAAGGCCTAAGAGGGGCAGCCAGGCCAAACACATGGGGGATCACTGGTCACATAGTGCTTAGTGGTTGACTGATCTAGGTTCTGCTACTGGAGTGTGTTTCAGGAGAGACTGCTTAATTAGATGTACTCAGAATGATTGCCCCTTGGGCACGACCTGATTCAAGATGCCCCCCAGTCTTTAAACAAGGAGAAGGAAGTTCTGTTCCTGCCCCTTCACCTGCTACCTTCTGGTTTGTTGTGTTGTACTGGCTTGTCTGTAAAATAAACCTTACTTTCTGTTTCTTTGATTGGATCTCTTTTCTTGACCATGAAAGACTGATCATTCTGTAGCTGATACTGTTTGACAATCTCTGTTGAATTGTATCTCGTTAAATAGTACAGGTGTTCCAGAACAGAATTGAGGCACAACTAGGTAAGAGTGGGTTCCTTACACTTGATGTACTAAATGCTCTTTTGCCTTTAAAATGGATTCTCAAGTGTGCATGAGTGAAGTAGATTGTTTTCACTGTTATTTTTTTAGGACCATAGATAATAGGTATATATTGGGCCTATCATCCGTGCGATGGACAAAATGTATCTGCAGTGAAATATGAAATTAAATACAAAAGTAGCTACAAATGTAGCTAAAAATTCCCTTGTCATTTGCATGTACAGGTTTCACAGATTGCAAACAGTACAGGCTGCATTTCCCATTGATTTAAAAATATAAGATATAACAGCTTGTTATGTAGAGCTCTCATTCAGAATGTAAGGTCACCACAGTAACTTTCTACTTCTGTCCTTTCTGTATGAGGACTACCCTGACCACCAGCCTTTTGGCTGCTCTGTAATGTGAAAAGATTTCCATTCCTTCTCCTAAAGCTGTTCTGAAGAAGATTAATGGAGCCGAAAATGAATGATCTAGATAAAGATAGTGTGCTTTTTCTCATCCTGATGGAGTAAGCAACTGATTTGAAGAGGGAAAACCTGCATCCGACTTTCTGTCCCAATTCATCCTGCATCTGAAGCTGTTACTGCACTGGAGGGTATCTTAGGAATAAGTGAAAATCTCCTTTCATTGTGTCTAGGACCACTGTCCGAATAATTAGACTTTGTAGTTTGATTTCCATTTGTGCAAGCTCCTTATGTGATCCAGAGGGATTCTATGATCATGCTCCACTTCTCATGATATCCATAAAAAGAAGTGGTTGCCACTGAATTTTATGTGGCTTGATTCAGTGTAATGATTTACACATGTAGGTAAAGGTGTTAACCACGAGGTAGCCACTGATACTGTTCTTTTAACACTAAGTACTTCTGCTTTTATATACCAAAAATGAGACTAAAGGCTACTGAGGAGTTTTTAGTTAAAAGAATGAAAAAATCTCTGAAATTCTGATACTTCCTAAATTAAGCTACTCACTGTATGTGAAGGACTTTGAAGAAAAACAAAGGTCTGCATGTCTGTGAAAGTTTTAAGGAATCTGACTGTTGTAGTATGCCCAAATTACTTGTAGCTCCTGTAGATTTTTAGAGGGATCGCTTATGCTTACATACTGAAAAAAATAATCCTAACTTGGACAAAAGCCAGATTTCTTATCTCTATTTTAGGTAGGAGTAGTTGCAGTTGTGACCTTTGCAGTTCGTCAAAATGTACTTTGCTTTCGGTAGTATTTTTGGAAAGCAGGCCATCGACCTCAGTCAGATCTGTTGTTACAAGCAGAATGGGGTAGGGATTGTGAGAATGCTTTGTGCCATGCTAGTGCCACCAGTTTAGGGAACTCAGACCTTGTGTCATGCAAAACTTAAACTCTGGGCCTTGGCCTATTTGTTGGTCTGAATTTGCTTTCTTTGCGGGTTGTACTTCAATCACTGTAATTAATGGTTTAGAGCTAACCTTGAAAGCTGGTTGGGTTTTGCTGAGCTTTTTTTTTTTTTTTTTTTTTTTGGTGGGGAGAAGGGGATTTTTTTTTTTCTTATTACTAACCTCCCTAACTTTGGTGGTTTGCTTTTATTTTTTTTCTACATCTTTTTAACATCTATAGCTGCATACCACTGATGGATCCTCTGCTTCTCATTCTGCTACCTGATACATATTGGTACTGTAATATGAGCTATTAATTTGCTTACTGCTTTGATAAACAAGACAACTAGGCTGAAAGGACTTTGTGAAATATCTGCTGAGCTATGAAGTTTTAAAGGATGTCAGGAAGTTGAATCGTGACTAGAGGACAGTGACAGAAAGTTTACTGAAAGGTTTGGTATATCTCAAATGAATGATGAAACCCAAGCTCGCATGTTTGACTTATTCCATTGTCAGCAAACCCCTGAAAGGGACCACAAGCTTTAAGTGATCTCTTTCAGCACATGACAATTTGCTGTTGCAGTCAACTCCTGGTGCTGCACGTTTGGTTCTGCTGCCATCTTAGAGAGGTGGAGGAGATTTCAGATTTAGGTAGGTGGGTGTTTTCTCAAAACCCCAGTAGCTCTCACCCCTTTCCCCCATAACTCCACATTATATGAATTAAAAATTTGGGTTTCCGAATTAAATTACCTTAGTTTTGCCTGATGATGCATATTATTCAGCTTATGAATCCATCTAAAAAAGGTAGGAATTAAGCTCTCTGTTCTCTGACTCATTAAGTGTTGAATAGAGCATCGAGTGCCTTGTGCACTAACATTTAAATGTTGGACGTAGAGACAGCAAAAATGTCCTTAATGAAGCCAGTAATTCTGTCTCGAATTTTGAATTTAATTGGTGTACTGTAAGTAAATAGTAGGACTATACATTTTAAAGAGTGTTGGAGAGCAGGATTAATGTAAACATTTTTGCCCCTCATGTGAAAGAAGAAGGAGAATTGGTCAGGAAACTCCTCTGGCTTTTCTCAACTTCTGAGTTCTTGGACTTTGAACTACAATGAAATTGTCTACATTTCCTATATAAATGGTTCAGATAAAGGATATAAAGTTAC
Organism: Acridotheres tristis; assembly: GCA_037013685.1. NCBI lineage: Eukaryota > Metazoa > Chordata > Aves > Passeriformes > Sturnidae > Acridotheres > Acridotheres tristis. The sequence goes on along the minus strand of CM072886.1, from coordinate 94,259,824 downwards.
TTTTCTCCCTATGCTGTTCAGGAGGGAAAACATAGAGGGTTTTACTAGCTGAGAGAAGTTGACTGTGATTATTTTAGTGATAATATTTTAAATTTTCAAGAAAGTAAAATTTTAAGTGGAACTTAGAGATAATTTTTTAAAGGTTTAATATTTTACGCTACTGGTTTCTCAATGTAGTGATATAAAAATTCTCTCGTAAGCCTTTCTCTTTTTAACAGTTGATCAGAATTGAAAAACAGGTCACAGTAACAAACCACTTTTACTTCTAGTGAATGTGGGTGGTATCTTTAAGGTCAGAGGTAAACATTTTTATGTTACAATGAAACAGTTTTGTGAACAGCCTCTCTCTGTGAAATGGAGTTGTTTCATGTCAGTTTTCTCCTTGGTTTTCAAAATACTTTCAAGTTCCAGAGAAAGCTTTTCCTGTATTTAGAAATGCTCTTGGATTTTTGTATATGTAAGAATAGGTGAATTTTTGCCATGATTGCTCCCTTAGTTGGGACATTGCCTATCTGCTTATTTGATAAAACTTGGTTGGGCAGTCCTCGAGGGGCTGCAGGGCATACAAGTAACCTTGCATGGTTGAGTTTTCTTTCTAAAGGAAGTAATGCTAAAACAGACAATAGTCTCTGAATGTGAGTTTAACTCATGAACTTCTATTTTCCTGAACTTTTGAGAAGCGATTAGGAAACTTGGTTTCTTGAATAGAAGCCTCTTACTTTATATGAGACACTCTATTGCAGTATTTTATGTATTTGTTGTTATTGCAGGGATTAGAATGACCTTGAATCACTAAATGTAATTATTGTTTAAATGTAGACAATGCCTTTTTATCCCAGGTCTTTCATAGTTCACTGAATATCTATTTCTCTTGTCAATGGATTTTACTGAAAGGATGCATACACTTTCAAATTATATGTATGCTATGTATGCATTGTAGTAATTGGCTATTGCTTTGGAAAAATGTTGCTGTCTTTAGTTTAAAAAAAATTAAATCTATTATAATTTCACAAAATTACTTTTCTTTCACAATGCACACGTGAATAATATCAATTGTTGGTGTTTGTATTCTGTTAGAATTGTCCACTGTTAGAACATAAAGATGTAAACTGGTTTAATGTACATAAAAAAGGAAAGCCATAGAGGTAGGAGTCTGCAGGTTGAAAACTTATTAAATCTGAGTTGTATGGCAACCAAATGCCTTGATGCAAGGCAAGGAGTATGTAGTAGTAAATATTTTTTATATGGTCTGGAGGAGAATGGTGGGAACTTTGTGACATACATGTAGCAAATACATTGTATTTTTCCTTGATAATTCAGTGAAGAAAATCTCAAAACTGAGGTCAGTCCTTTTTTCTCTGTGATTCTGGAGATTGTCCTTATTAGCTGCTTCTTCTTCCTCAGCATGCTTGGAGATTTCTCTGCCTATGCAAAGTCTGTACAGATGTTATGGAAGATCTTTCCACTTTATTTCTCTTTAATCAAGGCACTGTGTTCTTTCCCCTCAGACCATAAATGGGTTCATTTAATCCTTCCATTTATGTAGAGGGTTAACTGTCTCATAAAGAACTGCCACATCTTAGCTTGAATTGAGAGGATCGAGTGTTACCTTCTAAGGCAAGAAGGCTTTTATTCTTCTTGAAAGTGTCATGGTGGAAGCAGGTGGGGGTGATAGCTGTAAAAACATTGGAGATTCTACCTGGTCATACAAGTTCAAAGGGTCGTTCAGCCTCAGTGAAAAACTGTACCCGGGAGCTTAATTTGGAGTCAGCCTCAGTCATGAGATCCAAGGCAAAATGGTACTGGACAGTGTAAGGCTGCAGTGTATTGCTGTTTGTTCGAGCTTTCTAGAAGAGCTGAAAAATACGAAAATGAATCTTCCTGCAGTTGCATGTTCTCCAGTTGCAGAACATGACTGTGCTGCATATGGCAGAAAAACAGAATCCTCTTTTTCTGTGTAGTGAATTTTCAAGCCAGTCTCTATCTTGAAAACTTGTTTCAAGTGCTTTTGTTAGAGCTTATGTGTTTGGTAGACAAATTGCTATTGAATATATTTATCTTTTCGAGTTAAACAATGTTTCTTTTGTTCCTACTGGAATATATTAGATAACTAAATTTGAATTATTGCTTGAAGAATTTAATTACTACATTTTTGGTGCATTTTTTAAAAGGTTGGGGTTTTTTTTTTCCATCTGGGTATTTTAAAATGAATCATACTACCTGGAGCTAATTTGTGCAGATTTTTTTCTTTTTTAATTTTCTTTTTTTTTTTTTAATCATCTTTGATGCCAGGTGGATGTTATTTGTAGGAGTAAAGGCCAATTGCATATGTTTCTGTTTGTCTGTCAGATAAGCATAAATCACATAAATTTAAGTGGAAAGGTGAGCAGTTTACCACTTGCTGGTGAAGATACTTGTTTTGCAAATATGGGCTATGAAGCCACCTGTTGGCTAGATAGTGTGGCAAATGAGGTGTTTAAAATGAAAGTTAGGTTTAACTTTGCTTTGGGTTTATTGTTATTTGGGGTTTGTTTGTTTTGAGTTTGTTTTTTTCCTTGTGAATGTGACTTCATAGCTCTCCTGATATGTTGTTTTCTCATTTTTGATCCTGAAGAAGAAAGTATCCCATATTACCCCTTAAAGAAAGCAAAATTATCAGTCATGCTTGTTTGCGATATAGTAATTTAAAATTGCTTCCTCTGTCTTCATTTTCACGTCAGGTGACTGGGAAAGGCAGAAGCAAAAAAGATGACTATGACAAATTAACAACTCGTAATTTAGGGAGAACAGCAATATTTAAAAATTTTTAGCATAGTGACATATGTAATGATACTGTGCAAACCCTTATAATTTTCAGCTGAAATGTGAATCTCAGAGTATTCTGAGGTGGAAAGGACTTGAGGTGGAGCGAGGCTGCTCCAGCTCAGAGCAGAGCAGGACAATCCCCTCCCTTGCCTGGCTGTGATGCTGTTCCTGATGCCCCCAGGACAGGGTTGGCCCTCCTGGCTGCCAGGGCACAATGACTCGTGTTCCCAGGTCCCTTTTTGTGGCACTGCTTTCCAGCATCTCATTCCCCAGTCTGTATGTACATCCAGGTACATACATCCCCATCCTAGGTGCAGAATCGGGTACTTGCCCTTGTTTAACTTGTATGGTTGGTGATTGCCCAGCCCTCTAACTTTTCAAGGTCTCTCTTCAGGATCTCTCTGCTCCTGTTTTTGTGTCATCTACAAAGTTGCTCAGTATCTCTTCCAGTTCTGCATCCAAGTCATTTATAAAGATGTTGAAAGAAGCACAGGGCCAAGGATGGAGCCCTGCAGAGCCCCACTAGTGAGAGGTCACCAGTCTGATGTCACCTCATTCACTGTAACTCTTTGTGCCTGACCTGTGAGCCAGTTGCTCACCATGGCATGCTGTGTTTGTCCAGCTGTGTGCTGGACATTTTGTCCAGAAGGATCCTGTGACAGACAAAAAGTAGTGAAATCCAAAAAAATAATATCAGTTTGCTTCCTTTGATCACCTAGGTGGGTTACTTTGTCATAAAGGGAAATCAGATTTTACAAGGAAGACTTTCCTCTCATGACACAGTGTTCTGGCTGTGACCAATGACTGAGTTGTCCTCCAGGTGTTCTTCAGTACCTCCTAGAATAATCATCTCTGAAATGCTACCATATGGTATGAGGCTTCTCTTTCTATTACTTTTCCTGTATTTTCCTCTTTCTCCTCACAATGTCTTCCCTTTTTTTTGCCTAGTGACTTTTTTCCCCCTGGTAGCAGGAAACAAACATGTAATGTAGCATTAGGTGTTAACTGAGTGGTGTATTTCTGTATTGTCCATTTGGTATTCACCTCTCGTACTGTGGGGTTTATTGGTGATAAACGTTTGGCCTGAGAAGCACAGTAGGAAAAGATCATTCATGGTACCTGTTTTTATGTCTCTTCATCAAAATATTTTTTGCAGCAGGTCCTTTTCAGCTGTCTTGGTTCATGTTTTGGAAGCTGTACACAGTAACAATGTTTCTGTGCTTGCTGTAAAAACACCAGCCTGAACTTTGAAAGTGAAACCAAAATCAGTAAGTCAATGTAAAGTGGTAGTATTTAGCTGTTACATGTCTGCTGAGTGTTTTCTTTCCTTTTTTGGGAAAGGCTGGAAAAGTGTTTCTCACAATTATATAATTTTGTCACTAACATTAAGAGTGGTCAGATTATTACTGACCACAAAAATCACTTTGAGAGAATGGTCTACTTTATTATTTCTGTCTTTCTGGCATATTCTTTGAACGGATGGGTAGCATTTCTAAAATTATGTTTGGAAATGCATCACTGAGGATTCAGAAACCAAACTGCCTTCAGAATTGGGTTTCAGTACCTGCATCTGTACAATTACAGATGTTCTTTTCAACACACATTTCAACATTTAGACATTTATGCATACTTCTTACTGCATTTCCGTACTTTTTTTTGGTTTTGCTGTGTTTTTTTCCTGTTCGTCCTTTCATTTTCATGATATTAATTTCAAACACTTACCTTGTTCTCAATTATGTAGGCACAGAATCTGTTCCTTGCCGTCTTAGAGCAAAAGGGTTTCAAAATTTATTCCTTATCCTGAATGAGATATTGGTCTGTATTGTTAAATGAAATGCTGGTTTGTAGAGCATTATAGTTTTACAGCTTTTCAGACTTCTAACTTAACTGTGTTATGGTTTAAGAGGATTGCATAAATATCTTGGATAAACATAAATCCTCATTATCAAGCTGAGGCTACCCCATACCTTACAATGGAGGGGAAACATTTTGGTGTAATCTTCTGTCAGGATGGAGTGGGGGATGGACTCTTAGTTGGAAAGGAATTCTCATGCATAATCTCCCAGGAAGTCTAACCTTTGCTTATGAAACTAAACTTAATTTTTTGCTGACAGACAGTCTGCTGCAAGGCTGGCTGCTGCGTTCTTGTAAAATAGTAAGAAATGAAAACAGCCTGACTGAGCATTATTCTCACTCTTCGTCTGCTTCTGCACAGCTATGTGAAAACTAAAAGCAAAGGTTTATTTGCAGTCAATGGATGGGATTTCCTGCAGTGAAACACATGAACGCATCAGGTTTCTTTAGTGACTTCTCCCATTTGATTCATCAAAAATGTTCTTTTCTCTCTTTCAATGCCTTGGCATACATAGAACTGCTGGCTTATTTTTGTTTGCTCCTTTTTCCCTTGCTTTTAATCAAGGTCTTAGAGCCAAATTTGGTTTAATTTTCCTGATATTTTTTCCACATGCTTGAAACAATTTATTTGCAGTTTGCTCTATTATCATATGTTTGCTTAAAAGAAAGTGGTGAAAGGTGGTACTTGTGTCTGTCTTTTAGTAAGTGTATGAAATGTACCGTTTTCTTATTTCCCTGTTTGGGTGTTGCTTCTCAGTTTGTGAGAGATCTAGCAGGAATGGCTGAAGTGGTTACTGACTGTCATCCACCCAGCTTCCCTGGAGTTTCCTCCTCCAACAGCAGCTCTGGTATCAGGATGTTGTGTGTGTTCTTGAGCTGATACCAACTGGTGCTGACTTCGGTTTAGCACCCTCACATTAGTGTGCCCATGGTAGCTCGGGAGCAGACATGGATCCCAGCCAGCCATCCTTGGGTAACAGAGATGTAACCTTGGCTGAGGACTGTTGATATTACTAACTGGGTTTGGCTATTGTAGTGATGAAATTATTATAGTTACAAGTCTGTATATACACATACAAACTGTAATAGAGGTGCCATTTAACACCCTTAAAGTTGCTCCCTAGAGGAAAACCACCAATCAGATAGAAATATTCTGTTCAGCAACCAAATACGGGAAAGATCAGGACTTACTGCAAGCACTCATAGATTAAATAGTGTTCAAAGAAAGAAAATGAAAAAAAAAATCAAGGAAATCTAAGTGTTAAAGGGCATTCTTTTTCAACAGCAGGCCAGGGAAAAGCAATCAAGGTATTTGGACTTTTCCAGTGGCTGTGTCCCTGGTTTTGCATACTTTTAATTCCCATAATCAGATGTGACAAAGAAAAATTCCGTTGTGTCAAGTTTTCATTATTAATTTACCCCACTTTTCTACATATTACCAAAGGTGTACTTCGGTTATTTTCTGCTAAAGATTGGTAGTGATTAGGGTCACTCTATCCTATGTTGGAACAGTAGTGCCCATGGACTGTTTTATGTTTAAGCTTTGTAAAAGGAGGAAGAAAATAGGAGAGATTTTACAACTAAATGACATGACTTACTGTTGGTTGGTTGGTTTGTTTTAAATTGTAATCTGTATAAAAACTGTTCAATGATACTGCCCAGTAGAGAGGTTGACCATACTTTCCTCAGTTGCTCAAATCTTAGAGAGTAGAAATTTAAATTTAAATTTGTGTTCGGCTTAAATCAGTGTTCGGGTCTTTGATTAGTTAGCTTAAAAATAGGAGGCTTTAAGTGCTCTTGAATTGTTATAAGTGTAATGTACTGTCAGACGAGGCTCTCATATGTTTTTTCCTTGTTCCAATTTTATGTGAAGTTGTGCATCTGAGCCTTGAACTCACTAGAAAACCAGGCATGTAAGTCAGAAGGGCTTTTATAAAATTTGTAATCATATTAGAGGAGTGTTCATCCATTAGCCAGCAAGCCTCTACTAAAACTGTTTACCTTTTTATGTTGTTTTCAAGGTATAAAGAGTATGCAATGGAATTTAGATTACTTCATTTAAAGATTCTTCTTATTGAAAAAGAATATAATGTAGGAATTTATTTGAAGATCAGTGAAGGGAAAAACCTTATGGCACGTATAGTGAAAAAGCCAAAAGTTGCCTTGTAGTGTATATGTTCTTTTAGAAACTGATCGTGTTCGAAGCAGATGCTGTAACTCTTTACTTAATGAGTATTTTGTGTGTAGTTTTTGTACTCATATATCCTGAAACTCTTAAGTAGATAGCAGGAAATACCTCGAGTCAGTATTTTTGTATACTGTTTTTAAGAAAAACTTCCAGACATACAGACTTTAGTATGGAAGTAAAGTTGATGGGAATGGGTATGGAGAGCAGCTGCTTAATAATTCATATTAATAGATTTAGTAACTTTGGAGAAAATATAGACACTTAAGAATTTTCACAAATACAGCACTTGAAATCTGCATTACCTTAAGATGCTGTTTTGCCCTTCCAAAGAATGCGTGAATATATTTCAGTGGGAATTTGGGGAAAGCAGGAGAATGACACCTTATACTTCTGCAGATTAGAACAGGCTTCATTATCTGGCCGTAAGGAGAACCTAGTGCTTGTCATGCCCAGGAATGCAGAAACTTTTCACTTTTGAGGTATTTTTAGTTATTTTCCTAATATAAATAATTATGTTAAAATACATTAAGTTGAAATTGTAAATTATGTAAGTCTTATTATGATAAGAATAAAGATGATATATTTCTAAGTGAAAGACAGACTTTTCAGGAATGGTGCCAGGATGATGTGGGTTAAAAAAAACCAAGATTAGTGTTCAACTGTTTCACTTTATGGAAATAAATAAGCAGATTAACATTTATTTTAGAAAAGTTACCTTAAGTAGCATTGACTAATTATTTGAAGTCATTTTTGTGATGATATTATTATTAAACCTTTTAAGGACAATTCTTTGTTCAAACATGAGTTGTATTTTGCTGTATGTTTCCAGTATGATGTTTTCTGTCCTAACTTATTAAAGTAAATCCCGGTTTATTTCTATTGTAGTGCATTTTTGGTAGCATTGTTTTTAGTATTTGTCTCGGGAAAGGAGTATGCCTAACATAAAAGTGTGAAAAAGATCAGAAATTAATAAAGACAGATATAATCAAGCTTTTTTTGTTGGCGTACTTTTGCAAACAGTGCTTCGAGATAGTTATGCCATTCCAATCTATGGAAACCATTTTGTATCATCCAAATGAAGCTACTCTGAAATGCTGGAATATTCAAACCAGATTTGCAGAAACTGATATATATTTAAAACTTCGATAATTTTTCATGCATCAGTGCTGGCCACCATAATAATTAATGTATCATTGCATGGCCTGCTCTTCCAAGGTTTCCAAGACACAGCCTGTAAAGTGAACTTTTAGCCCTAATTACCTTCACTAATAATTTCACACTTATATGTGATTGATAAATGTTGCTCTTCCTCCAAGTGAGGTGTGCAGATTTAATTTTCATTATTTTTATATGCAGAAGGGGACATGGTGTTTGCTAGGTAGTAATCTGGTAGTTTTCATCCAGAGACCTGGCTTGTATTTTCTTAACCTGTATAATATTAAAGATTCTGAGATGCAGAATTTGTCATGAAAGTTCATGAGTTTGAATTTCATTCATCCACATTATTCTGTGCATTAAGATCTCATTCTCTTTCTGGATTTGATTAATCTCTTGTTTTCATTCTATGTGTTCCAGGTGTTTCTACACACACAGCCACCAGGCTTTGGGAGTACATTGGTAGAGTTCAAGTCTGTTTATAGTTGCAAATATCTGCCAGAAGAATTCCTAGAGTTGTCTCTTGTTAGGATGTCTAATTCACTGTACAGCAGATGGCACTGGAAGAGCACATCGGTGGGAGACTTCAGTCACGCCGTAATTTGTGCAAAATACTGGCGAATCTGTTGCTGTGCTGAGGGTTGTGAAGAAGTTGCATAATTCATTTTAATGTATTCCAGGAAGGGGTGTATGCCTGGGCTTTTCTGCTCCAGCTCTATTAGATGCAGACTGCAAAGAATTCTGTGCTTGCAAGGATATGAGTGTATCATATATTGAGGGCTGTTTATACAGCATTTTTAAACACATTGATATGCAGTGCAGAATTAGCTGGTACTCTTCAAGTTCATGTGAAGAAAGAGGAGTTTGGGGATCAATTAGGGTATTTTTCTTCTGTCTTGGATAAAATATGTGTAGGAGGTACCAGAGTGGGTCTCATATGGATGACTTGTTTAGAGACTCGCTCTCATGATGTGAGTGTGTTCAGTTTACTTTGGAGAGCTTTGATCTAGACTGTCACTAGATTTTTATCATCCTCTCATGCATGAATGAACTGGGCTTCTGGATAGATGCATGTTGTTTATGTGCTTGACAGTTGATTAGCAAACCTTTTCTATATCTTGACATGAATTTTTACAAGGATACAACTAATCAGCCATGTGTTTTATAGAGTCCAGAATATACTGAGTTGAAAGGGATCCATCAGGGTAATTTAGTCCAGCTCCTGGCTCTGTGCAGGAAGCTCTAAGAATCACACTATATGCTTAAGAATATTGTCTGGACACTTTTTGAAATCTGTCAGGCTTTGTGCTCTGACCACTTCCCTGAAGAGCCTGTTCACTACCCAACCGCTCTCAGCATGAAAAACCTTTTCCTGGTATCTAACCTAAATCTCCCCTGATTCAGCTTCTTGCTGTTCCTTGAGTCCTGTCACTGGTCATAAGAGTGAAGAGATTGGTAGACAGTACCTTACACAAGGAGGGGGGAACATTTCTGGAAAAGTGGAAATAGTATCAGCTTGTGGATGTCAGAAGCAGTTGGAGAACACTGTGGATTTCACAGGTGCAGCTAATGTGACAGTTCCCATGCTTCTGGTACTGCATACACAAAAGCACAGTTAAATTTATCAAATTAATCAATGCTCTGGCTTTGTTAGTTTAGGAGAAGCGTGCAGTACTGAAGTTGTAATTTTCAGTCATTGTGTGGGTTAATTTGATTACACATGACAAAAAGAGTTCTGCAAATTGGAAAGGTAGCAAAATCCAAATGGTTTAGGAATAGGTCAATGACATTTTGAGTCTCCGTTTAATTGACATATAAGTCTCCCTATATCTGCATTTGTAGGAAAGTAAACATGGTATTTTAACCTTTGAAAATTCATACCCATAATTCAAGATTGTATAACTGGAGGATGGTGTTTTAGGATTTCATGATTCCTGATACAACAGATATCATGCTAAAAGTGGAAAATAACTAGTGAACATATAAAATACTAGTGCTGTTTTCTTAAGGTCTTAGTACTCATTTATAGCAAGTAATTGATTATTAAGCTTTTGTCTAGGAAGTGTTTTGGTCATGTTTGTTCTGTGCTGGTAGAAAGTAAGTCAGTTTGGGGACAAGAGAAATATTTTAGCTTTTTACCAGTGAAAGAAAGGAAAGGTTTATTTAGTTTGGTAATTAAGAAAATTAAATGGAAAGATCTGAATGTGCTCTAAAGATGGACTTGGGAAATATCAGAGGTTATGACAAGGACATAGAAATAGGTTGATGCAGATAGGACTAGAGTACAATCCAAATAAATCAATCTTTACTGCTTCTTCTTTTTATGGAACAGTGTCCATTCCTCCAGCAGCAGGGTTTTATTTAAATTTTTCAAGGTGTTTTGAAGTTCAAAATCCATGAATGCTTCATGTTGGCTTTTAGTTTGCTTTGGATATGATCCTTTAGCCTTTGTGTACTTGAGGACCACACAAATTGGGCTAGCCAACAGCAATAGGCAATGGACTGCTTTTTGGTTATAGTAATCATTGTCCTTCCATGCTTTTATGCAGTTTTTGAATGCTTATTTAAGAAAACGGTATTGTTTAGTCAATAAAACTTATTTCAGTTCATTGTACCGTTTTTCTTGGTTTGCCTGTATTGTGATACTCTGGGAGAAAGGTGGGAAGTGCATATATAAGGGCTGTTTTACTTTCCCCTCAGTCCACCAAGGTTGGAAGATTTCTTGAAAGATTCTTAGACTCCTTCAGCTTGCCATGCTTAGCCTGGAGCCAGGCTTGCTGCTGCAGGTTGTGCTGCTAACATCGCACGTATTTGAAGGTACGTGGAATAACAGTTACTACTAATTGTAGTACTTCTGTGCGAGTAGCAACTTCCCTCTCTTCTCTTTCCCATGCGTTATCATTCTCTTTGCAGAGCTGTTTACTTTGGAAGGTCTAGCTAAAATTAAAATGAAACACACCAAGCCCCTTCAAAGCCCCCCAATACAGTCAAACCTCAATCAAGAAAAAAAACAATCTGAAAGATCCGATTTGGAGGTACCTGATTCTGCAAAATGCCAGGTGGGAGCAGTTGACTGGAACTTGAGCAGCTGTGTCCACTAGATCTTGGCAGAAATGCTGGAGGAAGAAAAGTTCTAATAATTTTAGGCAATAGGAGCCTGTGACTTGGTCTTCTCTGCCTAAAACAGATTGGAAGTCTTGACTTTCACAGAAGTTCAGGAGGGCACTTACTCTAAATGTATGTTACTTTTCTTTGTTAAGAAAACTATTTTTTCACTACAGTTAGTTTTCCTATAAATATGTAACCTTCTAAATATTACTCAACCTTCTTGTGTAGAGAAAGTATAACCTTGTAAGACCATGTTGTTAGGACCAATCACAATTTAACCTGCATGTAGGAATTCTCTTTAATAGAATGTTTTCTGTAGTTCTATCTTCTGTAGTTACTTGTGTGGGGATTTTTAGGAGCCTTTGGAAAGAGAGGAGTGTTAACGTGTTTGAAAATTATATATAAGTACATTAAATATATGTGCCTGTGAGTGTGATATAAGGTGTGTGAATGTTTCAAAAAATACCATGTTGAAAGCAGAATGAAGTTGTGGAAATCTGCAAGGCCGATGTAGGAATTCAGTTTCTTGAGCTTGATTGTTTTGAAGTCAGCTCCCTATTTTTACTTTTATGTGACTCCGATTGTTAAAGTACTGCAATTTCTGTTTTGCTTGGAGAGGGGGAAACCCTTATAGAAAATTTTTGAAATATTTCTTCTGTGAATTTAATTGTTTTTTATTTGTTTCCAGGAAATGGCTCTTGAAGTTAAATGAGGGTGGATAAAACACATAAATGAAGCAGAAGCTACTCTTCGTGTGTTAGGGCTTTATCACACCGAAAGCACTGCTGATCAGCCAGATTTGGTAACTTGTCATAATGAAGAAAATTAGTCTCAAAACAATTCGCAAGTCCTTTAACTTAAATAAAAGTAAAGATGAAAGTGACTTTGTAGTGGTTCAGCAGCCATCATTAAGTGAATTTGGAAAAGATGACTCCTTGTTTGGCAGCTGCTATGGTAAAGATTTGGCTAGCTGTGAAGTCAATAGTGAAGATGAAAAAGGAGGCAAAAATAGATCAAAAAGTGAAAGTTTAATGGGTACGTTAAAAAGGAGGCTTTCAGCAAAACAAAAGCAGAAAGGCAAAGGCAGCACACCATCTGTAAGCTCTGCAGATGATGACACATTTTCTTCCTCATCTGCTCCAATAACCTTCAAAGATGTGCGAGCTCAAAGACCTCTGAGATCCACTTCCCTCCGTAATCACCATTACAGCCCAACTCCGTGGCCCCTTCGACCTACAAATTCAGAAGAGACTTGCATCAAAATGGAAGTGAAAGTCAAGGCCTTGGTCCATTCCTCTAATCCAAGTCCAGCACTGAATGGTGTTCGAAAGGACTTCCATGACTTGCAGTCAGAAAATGTGTTCCAGGAACAAACCAATGCATTAAAAAATACGGAATCTCAGAATGGGGACTTGCATCTTCATATTGATGAACATGTGCCTGTAGTTATTGGATTAATGCCTCAGGACTACATTCAGTATACTGTGCCTTTAGATGAGGGAATGTATCCTTTGGAAGGATCACGTAGTTACTGTCTGGATAGTTCCTCACCCATGGAAGTTTCGACTGTTTCTTCTCAAGTGGGGGGAAATGCTTTCCATGAAGATGAGACCCAAGTGGATCAGGATGTAGTCGTTGCACCGGATATCTTTGTGGACCAGACAGTGAATGGTTTGTTGATTGGTACCACAGGAGTCATGTTGCAAAGCGCAAGAGTTAATCATAGCGATGTCCCTCCACTCTCACCTTTGCTACCTCCAATGCAGAATAATCAAATCCAAAGGAACTTCAATGGATTAAATGGCACAGATGCCCACGTGGCTGAAAGTATGCGCTGCCATTTGAATTTTGATCCTAACACCGCCCCAGGAGTTGGAAGAGTTTATGACTCTGTACAGAACAGCGGTCCTATGGTTGTGACAAGCCTCACAGAAGAACTGAAAAAACTTGCAAAACAAGGATGGTACTGGGGCCCCATTACACGCTGGGAGGCAGAAGGAAAATTAGCTAATGTGCCTGATGGCTCGTTTCTTGTTCGAGATAGTTCTGATGATCGTTATCTTTTAAGTTTGAGTTTTCGTTCCCATGGAAAAACTCTTCACACTAGAATTGAGCACTCAAATGGTAGGTTTAGTTTTTATGAACAGCCAGATGTGGAGGGTCATACGTCTATAGTTGACTTAATTGAACATTCAATCAGGGACTCTGAAAATGGAGCTTTCTGCTATTCAAGATCCCGGCTGCCTGGATCTGCAACTTACCCAGTGAGACTGACAAATCCAGTATCCCGGTTTATGCAGGTGCGCTCTTTACAGTACCTGTGTCGTTTTGTAATACGTCAGTACACCAGAATAGACCTGATTCAAAAACTGCCTTTGCCAAACAAAATGAAGGATTATTTACAGGAAAAGCACTACTGAAAGCTTACGGGAATCTTGCATCTTGCACTTTGGGAACAACAACAACAAAAAGAGATTGAATTACAGTTTACAGACTTTCATTATTATCAAAATCTTTTGCTGCCATAAAAATATTTCATTTTTGTCTGTAAAAGAAAAGTAACGCATTTGGATTTATGTTTGTTTTGGGGGGTTTTGTGTATTTTGGGAGGCTTTTTTTTCTTGTTTTATTTTGTTGGAAAGAATGATCTCAAGTTTATTTTTAGAAGTGTGAAATAGCTATCTTTCATCAATGTGCAGATTAATCACAATGTGAATGATCAAGTTCTCCTTAATTTCCCCCAAGTCCTTTGCTGCTATCCACTGTGATTTTTATGCATTGAAAGCACATTTCATGTGTATTCAACGATCAGTAAAAGTCAAATGAAACTTGTTGAATGGATTTTTTTTTTTCCTTTAAAACAACCTCTGGAAAGAAATGAGCATGGATAAAGAACATATTGGTATTCTAAATTACTGATTTTACATCTAAGTTAAAAACTGTTTCCTAGTGTCGTAATTAGAAATTTCTATAGAGATATGCCCCAATGTATAGACAGAGCTGTGTGATAAGAACATGATTATGCAGCATATCTTTGGGAAAAAAAAAAGCCTTCCTCCTAAGCCTTGTACTGTCTGCACACTGTTGAGTTTGAGAAGGTTGGTTCAGCCTTATTCTCGTCTCAGTGTTTTGTCCTCTAAAAATGGCCTTTACAAAACAGTCTGTGAAAATTAATGTATAGTACCTAGAAGGAAATTGTGGTATTGGGGTCTTGTAAAATATTACCTTTTATAATCATGCCATCAGTTAATAAGAGACCACCTACCAGGTCCCCCTCTTTCTTACTTTTCCTTTCTGCCTACTCTAGCAGAGTAAGGGAGGGAAGTTTCCTGGATTTGTAGGAAGACTCTAGGAATTGTTATCATGGAAACATAAATTTATAAGCCATTTTGGGGATGGGGTAAAACTTCTAATAGGATGATTTCTACCATATTTATGTTCAAGCGACTTGAAATTTTATCATTTCCATTTTTCTACATTTTTCTTTCACTTCAGAAAGTACAGTAATACACTAATGTCCTTTGGATAATTTTCCGCTTTTTTCTATATCTTTTGAGGAGGAAGGAACAGGACTGATATCATTTTATATGGAAGATGTTAAAAATGCATCTCTAAAGTGCTATTCTCCTAGCCTTTCAAATTATTGGGAAGAGATGTTTGGATATACAGTGACCGCAGAAAATGTTTCAGTTTGCTGTTATGAAATATGTTTTGACATATGAGATATTGAATCAATTAAGTAAGTGTTTATGATATCTGTCAAAGATTCTGGCATTTGAAAAGCTTACAGTTATTCTAACCTTCTGTAGGGAAAAAAAGACTTTCAGTGGGGAGTACAGGTTCTACACTGTAATATTTTCATCATGCAAGGTTAATTCATGGCATTTTCCTGTTTTATTTCCAGTTTGGTTTTCTTTTCTCCCATGTTTTTATCACTTGTATGAATTACTTGCTGAAGGGATCATAGCTGGCTTGGGAGGGAGGCCTGCCTCTGCCTTGCTGAGAGGCCTTGCTTTGCATGCCTCTGCCCCCCTGTTTTGTGTTTTAGAATGTCATATTCCCCAACTCTGGTAGAAGTGGCTAATGAGTAAAGATCACCTTAGGAAAAAAGTCCATCTTTGATACATCTTTCTTGTTTGGGTCATTTTCTTCTCCTTATTTAATCTAGCATTTCTTTCCCCTAAAATGAGTCTTTAGAAGTGAATACAGTATTGCTGCAAGGTGGTGCAGTAGCACTACATCTTGGGTTGCCTGAATTGATAGACAAAATTTATATTTTTTTAATTTATTTTTTTGACCATAATGTTTAACTAAAAAATAAAAAAAGAAAATCAAAGGTAGATAAAGACTGCCTTTGCTTTTAAGGGAGGGAGAATAAGGATTTCCTCTTTAGTCTGATAAAGTTTTAAACTTAAAAAAAGAAAATAATCTAGAGCAGTCTATACATGTGATTTGTTGGCTCTGCCATGAAGATATATGTGTGAAAGGGAGAGTTCTGTTTTCTTTTTTTTTCCTCTACTGACTTCTCCCCCTACCCAGTCATATCCCGTTCCCCCTCCCCTGAATCAGGATCACTAACTTTATTCAAAAAGGCACAATAACCTATTGTATGGTACAGTGTTCTGATTCTGTCTGTGGAGAGGAAAAAGAAAATCATTTTTATGGATTTCAGATGCATACTTTTGGAATAAAACCTCTGGCATTTTCTTCACTTTAAAAATTCTTTCCCCATACTTGAGGGCCTATGCATTCTACAGAATCTTTGAAAGAGTATATAAAATATTTTCTTTGCCATTTAATACCACTATTGAATACATTAAACATATGTTTATACTATGCCACATGCATTAATTTAGCAGTCATTGCATTGAAACCTAAATATTTGAAGCTATAATATCATGGTCTTATTGTGGAATTGAAAAACGTGCAAGAACACAGATGCTAAAATTCTTGCCCATGCCTTTATAAATTTCAGTTGTTCACTCATAAATTATGCTTTTAAAAAAAACCCTGTGTTTCAGCTATCTGGTTTTTGAATTGCCTTCCTTGCTGTGTTCTTCATCTCTGAACTTAATCAGGTCAAGTTAACTTTGTCATTTCCCCACCCTGCCATAAAGCTACCACAAAAGGAACACTTAAAAGTGGTTGAGGTCTAGGATGTAAGAACCATAGAGCACTTTGCTTCCGAGTAAAAAATGGTGGTGATATTTCTACCAAGCTCCAAGTACTTTAAATCAGTAGTAAGTAGACACAAATACTTATTTTTACAGGTTTCTTTAATCAGAGCCACACAGTATTTTTTCATACAGGTGTCTGGCCAGCCAGGAGAAGGAATCCAGAAAAAATACTTTGAAAACATTAAAGATACTTACAATTTCTTATAAAGATTAATATAAAAGAAACACAGTAGCATATAGTTCTGAGTCAATTTAGAAGCACCCAGAATAACCAGAAAATTTATGTTGACTTCTGCTTCATGAAAATTAGAGGAACAAAGTGTTGTTGACAAATAAAAGAAAGATGATTGAAGATATTTTGGGGACCTTTGGAAGTAAATACACTAGGAATAAATGCTAACAAACTATGATCCTCATAGAGTAGAAATGTGGCTATTTATGCAGCACAACAGTTTTAAGGGTTCCAAATGTATGCTTTTTATACAATTGAATTGTGGAAAAATGTTTTTGAAAATGAAACTTTAAAATAAAACTCCTTTTTTCAGTGTCTGAAATGATTGACATTATTGATAACTTTGCTTTTCCAATTAGAAGATTAAAACAACACCTTGTGTTTGGAAATAATAAATTTGCACAATTTCCTCTTTTTTTTTTTTGTTTCTTTGTTTTTGTTATGTAAGCCAGTGTTATAAACAACTGAAAGTGATGTGTATTCTTTGATCTGTTTGAAGGATATAGCACTTATCCTGCTGTTGACATAGTGAATGCCATCTCTTTATCAAAGTGTAATTCTGTCAGAAGGATCAGAAATGCAATTATTAATTAAACTCTTTGTTCTCAGATGAGCTGACTTTGCATTTTGTTAAAGCCAATTTCTTTCTGTGAATATTGACTGCTGGGCTGAGTAAAATCTGTGGGGTTTTTGTTTTGATGCATTTCATCTGTGTGAATACTGGAATTACAAATTTAAAACAGCATACCAGCAATATATGGGCTATGATAAGAAGTATTTCTCTGTTACTGAACTTTCAAATCCCGAGCTAAGCTATAGATGAATTAATGATTGCCAATTAAATCTCTTTAAATCTTTCTATGACTGCAAAGAATAAAAATTACAGGCATTCTTTATAAATAAAAAATGGCCTACATGGTAGTTCATAATGTGAAAAATACGGCATTGTTGTATCTGGAAAGTGATCTAAACTCTACACAGATAATGGAAAATTCTAAAAGAATTTTTTATGAATACCTGTTGGGTTAAAGAATTTTTATAGTGATGATGGAGTGCCATGAAGTTAATACTTACAATCCAGATTGCTGTAGTTTACACTTTTCTCTGTTTCAGACCTGGTGTGCACTATTTCTACTAAGCACGCCACAGAGTGAATTATCCAAAGTCCATTGATTTTAATGTGTTTTGGTTTGTAAACAAAATTATAGTAATTTCTTGCACATTTTTGAAAAATAATTGTATAAGGATTTATGTATCTGCTTCTGGATACAGTGTGTAAATAAAAATTTCATTCACAAAAAGGTTTGTGGAGTCTTCTATACATTAATGATATTCTAAAACAGAAGAAAATCCTGAGAGACACTGTAAAAGTTGAGTATCTGACTTAAACATTTAAATTTTAATGGTTACTATTTAAACTATTTTATATTTTTTAACCCTTGCTAGTTGACTTTCAAAATATTTCTGTATACCAATTGTTTTAATTTCTAGTTTTCAAAAAAAACAAATTGCCAGGATATAACTAGAATATTATTTTTGAAACATCTGCATAAATACTATATTAAGCTAACTTTTTGATAATTTTAGTTGTTTTTTTCCATTAAAAATTTACAGAATTCGTAACAAAATCTCCATCCATATGTACCTCAAAGGTAATATATTGCCTCTTGCCTTTCAAAGAACCAAATGGTTCTTATGTAGCTCCAAAATAAAAAATTAGGTATTGTATTGTTCATCATATATTCATTTTATGCTGTCCTAGATTCCCTATAAAAAGAGAGTGAAATTTTAAACCGTGGGAAGTCACAGAAATAAAAGAGAAAATGGAAGATAAACAGTGTTTGCATTACAGAATATATGCATAATTGGTCACATATTTTCATGTAGTTCGGACTTTGATTCACTACTCAAATTCAGATGAATACCAGCAGCTTCTTAGGTCAGGTTATAACCAGGTGTGGTGGTGTTTGTTTGGTTTGGGTTTTTTTATTATAAGCAAACAAACTAAAAGTCCAGCCTTAGTAGCAAGTAATTATTGCTCATATTGTCCACAGTGATACGTACTTTTCTGTTTGTTCTGTAACTTAAGTCCTTAAACAGTAACCAGGAAGAATTCCTAGCTTTTGCTGTTTAAGAGAAAATCACGTTCTCCTGTTTCCTGCTGCTGAGGCTGGTATTGCTTTATGCTCAGTACATTGTATGGTTGTTCCTCTGGGGTTTGTTCCCCTGGGGGATCTTGCAGGGGATTTGTTACTAGGTCTGCATGATGTTTTTCTTTTTGTTTGTTCTATTCACTCCAGAAATTCGGTGAAAAATAAACTTAGCTCAGATATTTCCATGGTAAGTGAAAGGTGAGTAAGAAGTCATTTTTCAGCCACTTGTAAAATTCGATGATCCATACAGAGCTGGATTTTTTTATATAATCAAGATGCCTACAGTACTATTTCTATCCCATATTCATCTTCATAGTTGAGGTAGAAGAGGAAGAATGAGACACTGCCTGATGCAGAAATCTTGCTGTATGTCTAATAATGCAACCCTAGGGACAAAGCAGGGCTTGGTAGCATGGGGCCAAATTAAACCTTCTGCAATTAAGACCTCAAAACTTACAAAGCTGCAAGATCTAGTGGAAGTCCTTGATACTTAGGAAACAATATCTCAATATTCTGTTGCTTTTCCCCAGCAAATGCAATTTGCTTGCAGTCAGTCTTTTTGGTTTGATTTGGTTTGATTTTTTTGGTTTTCCTTTTCAAATGCAAAGGTTCAGCCAATTTTGGCATCTTTTGCAGCATTAGTATGCACTTTGATTTTTTTCTGATAAGGTAATAACTCTTGGTCCCTGTCTATGCCATGTGAAGTAGGAAATAGGGTATTGTAGGGAGTGGAGACCAATGTTAAGCTTTGAGGAATGACAGAAATAGGAGGTGTTCTGCCTCAGGGCAGATTCTTAATTCAACTTTATAAAATGGCTTAGAGTTGGAAGGGACTTAAATGATTGTCAGCCCTGCCATGGGAGACACACCTTCCACTAGACCAGGTTGCTCAGAGCTCCATTCAACCTGACCTTGATCACTTTCAGGGATGGGTTATCCACAATTTCTCTGGGCAACCTGTTCCAGTGCCTTGCCACCCTCAAAGGAAAGCAATTCTTCCTAACAACTAATCTAAACGTACTTTCAGTTTAAAGCCATTCCTCTTCATCCTGTCACTACACACCCTGGTAAAAAGTCTCCTGCCTTTCTCTTAGGCTCCCTTCAAGTACTGGAAGGCCAAAATTAGGCCAGTCTTCTCCAGGTTGACCAATCCCAATTCTCTTACTCTTTTCTCATAGGAGAGATGCTCCAGTCTGTAAAATAGGTAGGGCATCTATTACCATGTGATCATCATTGTATCTATTTCTTAATTCACATGACTTCTCGATTATACACATTTCAACTAAGGAAGAAAGGAAAATACAGCTTCAATTTTTTAAACTATTACTGGGTGCTTCTGTGTTTGACCACATCACATGAACCAAGGGGCTATCTGGGCTGAAGAGATTTTTGGCAGTGCTGCTTCACAATAAAATACCTCCCTTTTTCTTCTGCCCCAGCTCTCTGCTTCCATCAGGAGACAGCAGCTGTCTTGTTCAGTTTCTGGTTGGAGTTTTTGTTTGTCAAAAAGTTTTCTGTGCCCACTAATACAAACTCGTGTTTCCCTTGAAAAGAATACTTTACTTTTTTCCAGAGCACCTTTCTTCCTTGGCCTGTCTGCCCTGTGTCACTTCGAGAAGAAAATAAGTTGTGAATGTTCTAGCCTTCCTCATACTAGATCTTTTCTGAAGCAAAAGTTTCAAAAGTCCTATTTTGAGCTAAAGGAAAAGTTATCTGAACTGTTTCAATCGAGCAGTGTTTTCTGTCAGTCTGATGATGGTGAAAATCTCTAAAAGTCTCAGTTTGAAGACTTCATTGTGCAACAAATTCAAATATACTCTGTAGTTCTTATGAGCATGAAGTTCAGAAATGCCATGTTTTGAAAAGCTCCTGTCTTTCTAGGCTGCAGTGAAGGTAGGAAATAACAAAACACAGGTCCATGGCAGACTTGTTCCTTTTTGTCACTCATCTGTGGCGATCAGTTTAAAATTTTCTAGCTTCCCGTTATATTTTTTTTTCTCTTTCCAGTTTCAGTGGATAAATCCAAATTAAAAAAATATAGGATGATGGAAATTGTCACTATTGCTGCATTTTCAGGGAGATTTTTTTTTCTCTGATTACGGGCTGTTACATAAACTTCAATATTGACATTGTTAACATCTTCAAAACCAGTTAACTGTTAGGATGTGTTCATCAAAGAATTGTGCACTTATGTTGGTTAATATAATACTGAAAGTGAAGATAACCTCACTGTCATCTTTTGGCACTTAATTTACTGTATACCCAAGTTTCTTATGAAGATAATTTATTGCTTAGAAGGAAAGCCATAGCCTCTCATAATTAGATCATTACCTTTTCTCCAAAAGTGATATTTGGGAAAAAAAAATTTCTTCATGCAAAAAAAAAAAAAAAAACCTTGGCACTCTCAAATCTTCAAATTAACATTGACCTCAATAAATTTTCAAGTTTAATTAATTTTAATGGAATCCTAGAACAGTTTTCTGTGGATAGCCAAGAAGCTGAATGTTAGCCTGAAAGAGTTGTTTCAGTAACAGTAATTGCTGTTGTAATCATTAAAGACTAATTGTAATAATTAAGACTAATCTCAACATCTGGTAATGTATGAATTTAATATATTACTCTAATATAGTAAAAGGACTTCCAACTGTAATATGTACAAGAAAAAACTGAATATTACTTTCACTTATGTTACCCTACTGTACTGCTGAGATGATCTGGTAACTTCCTATGATCAGCTAACCTCATTGTTCAATGACAAAGACATATCTGTCTCAAGAGAATGAAGCAATCCCTGCCTCAAGCCACCCCAAAATCCCAATTTATTTTATACATGACCGCTGTGCACAACTGTGAATGAAAAAGGATTGTGAAAGAAATACAACAAAATAATAAACCCTTGAGATTTGTTCATATACAGCTATTTTATCTCAGTGGCACGCATTACATACAAACAGGTCAGTGCTCAAGAGAGGCCTTAGGGTGTAGTTGTTAAATATAAAAATCATGGTGGCATTTTAAAAAGAGATATTTTGAAAATAGAAACAATTTTAATGACCCTGAGAAGCATGCAACACACATAAAAATTTGTTTCAAGTAACTTTAAGTGAATTAGTTGTCCTTCCAAGTATCAGTTTCAATTTTATTCAACAGAGACTGATATTTAGATGACATGCCTCCCAGGTAATACCAAAATTACTTGGTTAGTTTATATAAATTTACTTATATCAGAATTAAACTTGTGATGGTATCTAAGAGCGTTTTTGTGGAGGTAGAGGTAAGCTTTTTTCCGGTGTTGTCATCTCTGCAGTTTCAGGAAGGTTAAAGATACATTTTGTACAAGTTGAGATAGGGAACTGCTTAGTTTCATAGAGATTAGCTTTTCTTAAAATTTAGGTAACGTGTTCAGTCATTGGAATGTTAATGTCCTTGTAAAACTGTCAATATTTTACAGTGTAGAATATGTGATATACAATGCAATGCAAGGGAACAAAACAGTTATAAAGCTAATAGCTTTGAGCTCCTAGAATAAAAATTTGAAGAAAAGTTTTTATAGTTTACTTTTAAAACCGAGATTGTAGTGTTATGTATTTTTGGTTTTTGTCATAAAATACAGGTTTTAAGGAAATCTACGTGAAGGTTAGCAATGTTTTTAAAATTGATTTTTTTTAAAAGGAAGAATTATGCCATACAATGCTAACACTTCTTCACATTCATAGGTATCTACCTACTTACCTTAGGGCATACCAGTGTGTAGAGACAGCAGTTCTTTTCAGCACTGTGACTCAGTTCTCCTCCCCACAATTTACCCAGCCTCATCATTTACAGCTCGATCAGGAGAGATCCTGTAGCTTCAATCACTTGTTTTGGTGCCATTTCCCCCTTGTGACATCTCTGACGTGCTTGCTGTGTGGGATATTCCTGTTAAAACTTGCAACGTGACTTAAAGATGACCTCTATCCCTTCTTATGGCAGAGAGGAAGCACAACTCAAACATCATCCATGTGACTGGCATTGTCCCTGCTGTCAGTCGCTCCAGGGTTTGTGCAGCCCTGGGAAGGTGCTCCAGGCAAGGCTGCTGGCTTAAATCCTTGCCTGGTTTCAGCAACGTGGTAATGGTTGTTGCATGACAATCTGAAGAAAATTAGCCTAAAGTTAGAACAGATGAACTATTAGCTTCTAGAAGTCTCTGTAGAAAACTTCCACAATTAATGCCTAGGGCTTTTAGCAGTCTAAGACATGGATTTTCAAGGGTTATCATAACAATAATAAGAATAATATATAAGATAAGTGAGCTTCCATTTAGCACCAATGCTTCTAATCACAATTTACCTGGCTTGAGTTGTGACCTGAAGCTACTCAGGTGACCACAAACAGCCCACTGTGGATGTAACATGCAGGTTGCTGGCCAAGGACAAAGGAATTATTTCAGGTTGCTGACAAACTGTGTGAACTGGGATCAATAATTCATTTCCTTTCCCAAGACAAGATCGAAGCAGGAAAAAGGATAAGTAGGAGGAAGAGGTTCAAAAGAAAGGATTATGTGCTTCATACAAATGGTCTTGATGTGTGAAGCTCCTTTTCATGGGCCCTTTTAGGTGCTAAGAATGTTTGTGGGCAAGAACGCCTTAAGTTCATATGTTAGAAATACTTTATTGTTTTGCTAAATGCAATGATAGGCACAGGATAGTATCTGAGGGGCAGATGGTTTATGCAAGGCAATAAACACTAACAGTTAACACTAAATCCCTGTAATGTAGTGTTAATCTTTATCCAAGATGTCTCCAAACCCTCTAGTAGTATTTCTTCTCCTTTTTACTTGCTTTTATTTACTTTTACTTTCTGTGCTGGTCAATTTTCCAGAATTGGCTTCTAACTGGACAAACACAATGCTGAACTGTGAGGGTCTGTAGCATAGCACACCTGAGCTTATGTTTTTACATTGGGTGAAAAATTTTAAATCTTGAAATATTATCTAAGATTTCTTGTTTCTATGTTTTGGGGTTAGCAGGAACCTTAAGGATGAATACCTTCTTAATCATTGTGGGAAGTGTTACCTTTTTTTTTAATGATTATTATTTTAAGGAAACATTAAACAGAACAGTAAATAACTTGTCCTTTGCAAGGCAAAGGATTGTCCCCAACTGGAGCATCTAACAGATTTTTCATGAAGCTCTTCTGTACTTTTTTTAGTGCAAAGCCAGTGTTAAAATTAATTCAAGATCTGCTTCAGATTCATTCTACCACTGAAAGCTTTGAAAAATATCATATTTGGGAGAGATGTATTATTTGAACCAACATAGAATCTGTGTAGTATAAATATTTCAGCACACAAGAAGAACAAGAGCAAATCTGAAATTACATTCTTTCTCTTGTGTTTGCCAAAGCATAAGCATATTTAACTGCGCAGAAAACAGTAGAAATCTCTGTGAATCAGTTAGTATCAGAAAAAAATCTGACCTGCTTATCCTTAAAATTGTTTTGAAACATAATGACATATTTATTTCATGTTACATTTTAGTTCTTATATTGGAGGTTGGTTAATTTTAAGTTGCTGAGGTGGTGAAATAGCTAGGGGGAAATGAAAAAAGAGGGGGAAGGGAATGAGGAAAACATCTTTCATCCTTCTGTTTTTATATGCAAGTGAAAAAGAAGAAATACTACTAGAGGGGTTGGAGACATATTGAGTAAAGATTAGCACTACATTATGGAGAACTAGTATTATTTTTTTCAGTGAGTATGTGGCTGAGTTTGGTCATACTACCCCTGTACATAGTGTCTGAGCTTCATAATTTGGCACCTGTATATATTTCTTCTCAAAGGCATTTTGCAGCTTTCTTTCAGAGAGTTTCAGAGATTATGTTTTCAAAGACCTATCAGAAAACAGCTTTGTGGTTTTGATTCTTTTCTCTTAAAGATTATATTGCTGAAGAAGAAAAATAGTGAAGCCTAATTTTTTTGTCCTGAATAGTCTTGGAAAAGATCAAATGCTCAGCTAATGAATGGATTAGTGCTTTTTCTCATTGCTTTATGAGACTCAGATATTTCCCAGTGGAAATATATAAATAGATTTTGATAACGAACAAAGGGAAGACATATTTTATTCCAAAAATACTAATGCTGAAGGGCATGTCAAATACTGCAGTTTTTTTTTTTTTTTTTTTTTTTTTCTTGAGGAGAGAAACTGAAAATCACTAAGGATTTTAACCAAAGATTTTTTTTTTAAAGTGGTGGGAAGTGATTAAAAGTAGTGAGCACACGAGTGATTTCCAAATTCTAAAAGGGTATTAGAAAAATCTGAAGCACTGGGAGGTGTATGAAAATCTGGAGCCTCATGCATATAGAACCATAAATGCCTATGCATCACCTGTTCCATTTCAAGGTCAAGGAAAATTAAGATGTTCCATATTAAGAACTGAGCTAATGAATAGTACTGCAAGAAGAAAAATCATGTCTCTTTTATATAGTAAAAGAAGTAATTTTTTTTCCTTTTTTTCTCCTAATCTCAAGTTCTAATTTGAGAGGGTGGATATTGTGAAAATGTGGCAATCAACTGAAATTCTTGCCTTTCTCTAGGAATCTGTTGGGACCAGATGCTTATGCTTTTGCTAGAAGGTGATAGTGTTTCATTTTAAACACAAATTATATTGCAGAGCTGTGGAATTACAAAAGAAATTATGGATGAGCACAATTTTTTTCACCTCAAAAGACCTTTTACAAGTTTCAAATCGCAGACTTACAAACACATATTAAATAATCATGAAGCAGTTGGCGTGCATCTTGGGAAGATGTCAGGAAGCAAAAAACCCTTCATGTAATATAGAGAGGTGATGTATTATTAAAATCTCATCTATCCTTGGTAGTAAGATAGTATTGTATTATATCCTCATTTATTCTTAATAGTAATGCATGCTTTATTGTGGAACTGTATCTGGACAACTTCTGAGCCAAACTGAAGCTTGTCCATGCCTCACACAGATCCTACTTGAATTTCTTTTTCAAATCTACTACTCCTTTTTTTAGGCACACAGTATATTAGTACTGAAAGATTTTATTATCTCATATAATCCTTTGTCTTATTATACATCTCACAATTCTCTTAAATGCAGTTATTTACAGACATAAATCAGGAAAGTTTAAAAATCGGGACAGAAAAAGAGGTTAATTTTCTTCACATTAGTGAGCTTTCTCTGTTTTTCTCTCAGCTTCCAAGAAAGGTTACACCAAATAGTGGGTCTCTGTTGTCTAGCAGAGGGTTTAATGTAGGTACCAACAGCCACCTATGTCTTTCATTTTTAAAAAATTGGATACAGCATTGTTCATTTCTACAACTTGTCCTTGTGAGGTGGTACAAGAAGAGGAAAAAATGTTATGAACTTTGCTGCTTCTGAGGAAAGAGATGATTCTATGGCACAATCAAGGATCTACCAGGAGAAAGGGGAGAAGAGAACCTCTTCTTGATAGGATCATAATTTGCCTAAGGTTATCTGTAGAAAAAAAAACCCAACCAACTTCAACAACCCTCAAAGTGATGAGGTTTCACATTTTTCTTCCTATTTTGTATGCAGTTATATGTCTGTTTTTATAACTCCATGCTAATTTTGGCTGAACTGACACATATGTGACCCTGCACCAGTTGTTTAATTTCCCTGAGCCTCAGTAAGCTTGGCAGAATGACGAGACAAGAACATAAGACCACTGGATAAAACAGATGGAAAAGGAAAATAAATTTTACCCAAAGCACTGTGTTTTGAGACGAGTTATTTGAGGGGAAGATGTGAAGCAAGCAATGGGCTGGATGAGACTCCAAAGAGATCACCTAAACTATCCAGGTAAGTCAATCAGCCCAAAGGAATAATGCCACTGAGTTTTTGATCTGAAGTGCAATCTGCCCATCCATTTTTGTGCATGTGTGGTTGTGAACATTCGTGTCTGTGAGGGAGAGGACGCTGGAGCAGTTCAGACAGGTCAAAGGAGCATTCAAGACCTGCTGATTACAGTTTTGAATTACTCTCATGCCATCATAAGCACCGTGACAACGTCCAGACGAAAGTTTACTTTGCATGGAAATTTCTATAATCGCCTATGTGCATGAATAGCTTGAAAGCATAAAAATTAGCTTAAAAGTAAAATAAACTACATTTCCTCATTGCATGTACTTTGTGGAGGTTTCTTTGGTTTGGTTTGGTTTTTGGGGTTTGATGTTTTTTTTTTTTTTGTTGTTTTTGGGGATTTTTGGGGGGGTGGTTGTTTTTTGTTTTGTTGTTTGTTTGCTTGCTTTTAGGGGGTTGGATTTGTTGTTTTGTTTTTTTTTTTTTTGTTTGATTTGGGGGATTTTTAGGTGGTTTGTTTTTTTCCTAAGCTGCAAAGGATCTCTCTTGTGTTAACTATACTCATGGCAAGAAACTGCATCTGGAGAAGGAAGAAGGAAGCTGGGTAGCATACTACTAAAGTTTTGGCTAAATATACGGTTTTCCTTGTAAACTAAATTACTGAATAAGTATCTTCTTATTATGATTTAAGGAAAAAAATGTATTAATAACTTAATGACTGCTGACTGAGGCATATTTTTATTTTTTTCCATTCTAAAAACACAATTAAAACAAATTTGAACCAAAAATATAGACAAGTAGTTCCACTTGATCTTTCTGGCTAGAAAATCAGGATAATTTTTGAATTATTTAAATTATTTGAATTATTATATAGTTATAATTTATGAATTATAACAATTAATATAATGACAAATGTTCTCATGACAAACTACAAATTGCTTTGAAGCCAGTGTAAGCTGACAAACATTGATGGGGCACTGCAGAGTTCAGAGGCTGTTGTTAGTCAGGATTTTGGGGGCAATTACATTTCTATGGGTGTCAAGAGGAACTCATCTCTGTTCTGTTCAAGGGAGAAATTTGTTCAGCCACAGGCATCAAACTATAATGGATATACTTCTAGGAAATTATACAAGCCAAATGTTTGTGCCAACTTAACAGAAGTGCTAATTTGTCAGACAGTATGAGAAACTACTTGTGTCTGTGTACTGAGGTTTTTTTTAAAAATAATATTCCAATGCCAATAGATATTGACTTGTTCTAGGGAACCTCAATTTGCTAAGAACTTTAAATATCAAATTACCCTTTTCTTCATATTGCTAGGCTAACTTGTCTCTTAGGTTCTGTCAACTGTGATTTCTCTAAGTAAATTGACAATTATTTTAGTGATGTTGTGGAGATGAAAAGAAAAGCAACAAACAACATGCTACTTTGTATATTTTAAAGTATGAAATTTGTCTATCATGTCTATAATTTTAGCTTTTCCAGATTGCTGAACAGAAGAAATTAGAAGTGGTCAAACCTCATAAAAGTATGAGACAGCTTTGTCTCTAATTAGAGGTTTCAAAGTTTCTGATGGTACAGTCAGTAAAGGAGAAATAGTTTAGAGATTTGTAGCTGAATTCATTACTTCACAATGTCATTATTTTGTATGTTCTTGAAAAGTAATATGGAGAGAATTCATGTTCCATTCACACTGAAATCAAAAGCATATTGCCTTCAGAGGTGTTGGAATATCACTGAGAATTTTTTCAAATTTCACAGTACAGTCTATTTTATTTTTTATGTAATTTAGCAGCTGGAATATATCTGCAAAGGGGCAGTATCTATAGGCAGGTAATTGGAAAGATTATCAGATCACTATTGATCAGTAGCTACATGGAATCACTCCTCGAATTTGAAACTAAACTATTCATACATAACGTCCTCCAATGGATGTCAGTAATTTACATCCCTATGGAGTGCTCTATACAGCCTTTGTAGCATATGAAGAGAAATCTCTGTTCAACAGTATGTCACTGCTTTATTTATACATCTGGTTGTTTATTTTATTAAAAACACACAATCAGAAATTACAGCTCTGTCTTCTGGTTCTTTGATGAAAATGATACAAGGATTCTTTCAATTCTAGGAGGAGTTACACGCCACTGGGCCTGCTTTGTGAAGCCATCCAACACTTGGCCAGGTACTGATTCCACAGGTTAGGGTGTCAAAGATAATATATTTTAAAAGCAAAACCTTTCCCTCAACCTTGGCTGCTCTTTGGAGGAAGTTAGGTATATACTTAAATTTTCAAAGTATGCTAACCCTTAATGGCTGCTGGCTGAGGAGTCTGGGTTTTGCTACTGACACTCGGATTTGGTGTAGCTAATATCCAAGGGGTATCTCTGAATTCCCAAAAAGAAGGTTGAGCAGGTTTCTCCAGCAAAGGAAAGGTGCTGTGGGGTATACATCTCCTTTATGAAAGAGGTGACCCAAAGCCTTGAGGCTGGTCACTGTGGAAGCTAATTGTCAGGGGAAGGAATATTTGTATAACCATCATTTCACTACAATAAGGAATTCATCAGTTAATCACTTCAATTTTAGTAATACTGTTAAAATGTTAGCAATTTAAAAGTCTTGATGTAATAATAACCTTTTTCAAATACTTTAGAGCCTGACAGCAGTGGACAATTACAAGTTAGTAGAAGGAGCAAAACAAGAGTGTCCAGTTAAATATATTAAGGAAGATCACAGGATCATAGAATAGTTTGGGTTGGAAGGCACCTTTAAAAACCATCTACAACTCCCCTGCAATGATCAGGAGCATCTTCAACTAGATCAGGTTTCTCAGAGCCTTATCCAACCTGACCTTGACTGTTTCCAAGGATGAGGAATTCTCTCCTGGAAACTTGTTCCAGTGTTTCACCACCCTCAGTGTAAAAAAAAATCTTCATTATATCTAATCTAAACTGACATTCCTTCCATTTAAAACCATTACCCGGTGTGATATCACAAGAGGCCCCGCTAAAAGGTTTGTCTTTCTAATACTCCCCCTTAAGGTATTGGAAGGTCAAAGCCTTCTCTTCTCCGGGCTGAACAACCCCAGCTCTCTCACTCAGCCTGTCTTCACAGGAGAGGTGTTGCAGCCCTCTGATAAATCTTGTGCACTCCCCTGAACCCACTGCGAAAGGTTCATGTCTTTGTTGTGCTGACAGCTCCACGATAGATGCCTTTACTAGTGTGATCAGATTTCGTTGATATATACTCAGTAGATTGCCATTTGTTAGGTTTCCTTGTGAGAATGTGATAGCACTACCTTTCCCATTTGAGTTATTCATTTTGTAGCTTTCAAATGAGCAGTGTCAGGCACGCTCACTTCTTTACATTAGCTGAGTCGTGAGTTTTCAGAAGGATTAATATATACTCCTTCAGCTTTCATGCCTCTGTGCTGTCCCGAGACTCATAAAGCAAGAGGGATTGATAGGTTCAGCATTTTACTCATGTAACATGGAGAAATCATTTAGAAAAGTGATTTATGGTGTTGCAGTGATACGGTTCATAAAGGATAATGCCTTTCTACTTTAAATTCATATTCTATTACATAGGAAAGGTTTTGGCATTTGAAAGAAAAGTCAGCTGTGGTATCATCAATTTATAACAGGTTATTTGAATGTGAAATAGAGGGAAACACCCCATCAAACTCTTTATTCCTGGTAATGTTAGCTTCCCTGATAGTTAATTAGTCATGGAGAGTTCCATTTGACAATTAGCTGTAGATTTGTGATTGTGATGAAGAATGGTTGGAAGAGAAAATGAGAGAGACAGTAACCTATACAGCATTTCTGTATGTGTGGAAGAGGTAATATATTCAAGGGCAAGCCTTTAATTCTTCTGTCTTTGACATGTTAAGATGACACAAAATGGGAAGGTTGAGACAGGCTTACCTAGCTTATTCCCACTTCAATATTCAGCAGCAATAATGAGATTAGAATATATTTTCTTGTTATCAGCTGACCTGATACTTCTCAATGCACAGTAGAATGAGAGCTATAATAGCGGTCCCCAGATAGTTGAGTCTATTCCCATTCCCCTTTCATCTTTCACATTTTTTTATTACTAGTTCTGATTTAAATCACAGCTCAGTTCTTTGCTCTCAGTTTAAAACCAGATCCTACCCATCAGCATGGCTGTTTGTTGATTTTGGGAGCTACTCTGCCTGTGGCCACTGCTCCTTGCCTAGTGATCACAGGAAGCAAGCAAGAACCTGCTGATGCAGTAATAACACAACTAATGCTCTCTGGGGAATTTTTTTTTTTAAGTACACAAATATAACTGAAAAAACATAGTTTTGGTACTGTACTGGCATGGGCTGTAGAAGGAAGAGAAGTATCATCATGCAGGAAATTGATTGAAATGACAGCAAAGAGGGATTTGTTGATTTTTTAATGACATATATCAGTTCTTTGTACCCTGTGCACAGAAGCAGAATAACAGGCTTAAGGGACACACCTAAATCATTGTAAAGGGTAATTGTGACCAGATCCTGCATTAAGGGGCTGAACAAGACAATGCCTCTCTTTCTATGTACAAGGAAAAATCAGAATAAACCTTTCTTTATATCAAAGAGAAGATTAACCCTGCCTTCTTTATCCTTCTTCCCTTATTAACTTACTTCTCTGAATGCTGACAGGGTGAAGTATGGGACTATTCTGACTGTTTATTGGCATCATATGGAAAAGGTTTGTCAAAGACACAGCATAAACTTCTGTGTATTCTTAAATTTTCCCCATAAATTTTAGTGAAAAATGTGACAATATGAAAATATCAAAATCTAGGAGGAACAAACAGAAAGAAAGAACTTTGGTACAGTCATTTAAGGAGGGGTATGAAGTAGGACAGTAGCTTTTTGTCTTGATGAGGTTCAAATCAGGAAAGGGATATAGAAGGTTTTGGTAGCTCTTACATTTGCTTAGCAGAATTGATTCTCACTAAAGAAATGTCATTTTTACTGTTTGGATCACTTTTCCCAGATGTTTTCACAAGCGGACCTTTAGTTAACCCTGAATTTATGTGGTTTGCTCTCTTCCTCTGAAGTCCTTAATAAAAATGTCAAATTCCATAGGATCTTATTAATGACCTTGTTGGTAGCCTGCAGTGACTGTGTACGTAAAATCTTCAAATCTAGACTGCTTCATCATTATTCATTATAATTCGTAACTGCACTCATCAGGGACTGGTTAGTGTTTCTTAGGGGCCTGATATAGGCTTTATTCACAGGGAATGTGGAAAGGTAAGAGAACTGCAAAACTAGAAGAAAAGTAGTTACTATAAATTACTTTAGCTTCGTTTGCTGCTGCTACTTTTTTTTTCTAAGCAAAAAAGATAAATTCTGAGAAAGAAGAATGTTTCAGTTCCACCTCTTTTGAATATTGCTTCCATAGCTGCATTTTTTGCCCTTTCTTCCCTTTACCTCTTCTTACCTGTCCCTTCAACCAGTGGGTGCCATAAACCTACCTCCTGTTATTGGTGACATGAGAACAGAAAATATCTTTATGTGGCAGAAGCCTTGGTAGTTATAGCAAAATATCTTTTTTATAAAAAGCATATTTTTCTTATGCTTTACCTTTTCATTTGTAACTGCAGTGGTATTCAATACTCTGTAAAATGACTTATTTCTTTCAGTTACTTTCAGAGTTGCCTCAAACATGTGGTATCCAGATCTTGGTGTCACTCAGGCCTTTTCTGTGCTCCTAAGGGCATAATGTACCACAGCTATGAATTTCCTCAAAAATTATCAGAGCTGTGAAATGATCTAAATATGCAGAAATTTACAGCATGGAAATCAAATTTATAATTTGCTTTAGGATTTGCAAAGGCTGTTGCTCAGTTTGGATCCCTGTGAGGCAAGGGTCAGAGGAGATGAAGGCTCTGGGAGGTGGACAGTGCTCTGCCATTCTTTTGCCTGTGAACTTGAAAACTAAATCTCCCTTGAGAACCAACTGTAATTAACACTCAGTTTTCTGGGTAATAGAGGATTTTGGTGCTCAAGAGAAAAGCACAGATAATACAAACCTGTGTAAATGAAGTCTGGAAGTATGGGATCTGTACAAAGCCCATGCATCCCACTGCCATGTACATAAAATGTTACTGCTTTCAGTCTAGACATGATTTGTGTTAAATTTAACCTGAATCACTGAGAATGTCTACTTCCAAATATATAAATATGGGCATGTTTCCACTGCAGCAAGATGGATCTGAGAGGCATTCTATAATTTTTCAAGCATGTGATACTATGGCAGTACTGGATGCTGGTAAAAATCATGTAAGTGTCCAGAGTCCTCAAATCCCATATGGAAGAAGATGAGAACACATCTGAGGAAACCAAATAGGTAGAAGTAGCCTTGTATCTTCTGAATTAAAAAGAAAATAATGAAATTTCATTGTAAGCATGTCCTCATAATTTAAAGCAGGATCTTGTCCATAAGGTTTAAGGAAGTTAAACCATTTGAAAGCTCCAGTCCCATGCTTTAGGACATTTTTGAGTCTTAAACTTATGAGCAAAATGTCCATGCTTAAAAATTAACGACTAAGTGCTCAGCAAAATTCAAATTAAACCTCCCAATCTTTCATTCAAAAAATGGTACTGAACAGGGCAATACTTTCAGGTGTCCTCTAAGCAGAAGTTCAGTTTCAAGTGCCTTCTTTTTGATAGCATTGTGTTATGGATTAGTGAGCCTAAATCTTGAATTACAAAATAAATCGCCTATAAATTACTTCTGCGAAGCATGTTACACACAGTTCCTGTTGAATCATGGAGCCTTAAGACAAGGCATACTTATGCATCTGGTGAGAAGACCTAGAGAGAATAGTTTTCAGTAACAGCCATTTTTTCTGGATTCACGAGCAATTGATAGAAAAACTTGCAGTTTATTTTTTTATTTGAAATATATCTAAGTTAAAAACATAGCTAACTTCTTTTGTGTGTGCTAACTTGGCTAAAGGTTATTTTACTAAAAACATATTTTTATCCTCTGTTTTTTTCCTCTTCTGCAATTACGCTTTAGAAACCTTATTTATAGAAGGAAATATACAGTTCAGAAAATGATATGTCTAACACCCAATCAGTGGATTTTCACAATGTTGCCTCAGATGAGTATTGCCATACTAGTCCATTTATATTTGTATGGAGACCTCAAATTCAACCTACCCCTCTTAAGTTAAATTTTACTCTTATAAATAAATCTTTTAAAGATTAGCCTCCCTGAAAAATTAGCTTTTATGTTTTTCAGCATATGTCTTAATATAATCTTTGCTGACATAAATTTGCAGAAAGGATGTTACCTCAGCAGAGGGGCAGAAAACAGATGGTGTAAGAGTTCTGGCTATATTTTCAGGAATTTTGAATCTGGCATGTAGTTTTATCTGAAAAACAGTGTGGCAGAGGGGAAGAAATTCAGAACATAAAAATATTTTATGTCATTCTTCTCCAAATGAAATTTTTCACTTCTTTATTTTGAAACTTAGTTTGGTACTATTTTAAAAATAGGATGAATAGCACATTCCATGAAATGTTTAAGAAAGTGTTATTTTTTCCATCGTGCTGAAGTAATAAGGACGAAGAGGCACTTTGGATCAATGTGAAATGAAATGAAGTCATCAATAGTATCCATTATTGATGAATAATGATTACTCTCGCTGTGCAAGTAATTGGTATTTTCAGAAGGCTTCTGGCTAAGTTGTTTGTTAATCAAGAGCAGAATTTAGAGACAGTGGTAACTTCCTTTGCTACCTCATCCTCTAATTTCTTCGGATGACTCCTCCAGAATTACTGAGTTTTGTTTCGAAGGTTACTAACACAGAAGAGTTATAACTGATGTAGCTATGTCTCTCATATTTACTGCGTTTTGTCATTTATAAGTACTTCATTGCTCTATGCCTTTACAGGATCTACCTTGGATATAATGGTTTACATATTAGTTTCTGTCTACTAATTAAGTGTTGTAGAGCTTACAAAATTGTTGTCATAGATAACCTATCTCTCTTTTAATATTCTTATATATAGAGTATGTTTTCTGTGGTTCTTCACACGTTATTTTGAATACTTGATATTTAGAACACGTTCTATCTCATTTCAGCAATTGGTTCTCTATTTTTCAGGGGCAAAAGAAAGTTTTAGAATCTTCTAGGATTCTTGTGCTCATTTATCTACATGGTTCACTTCTGCACCTATTCTCATACTTCTATTTATAATGCAATAAAGTCAGTCATTGTCACTGAAAATGCAGTGATAGAGCAGTAATGGATCACTAATTCTGTAGCTTTCATGCCATTAGACTATGTGTAACTGAGCAGTGCAGAGAGTTAGGGGTGGAGTAGAACCTGGCATATATTCAGGAAAATGCATTTCCTTTTTCAAAGTGAAATGCTGGATGGCTTCACTCACATTATTGCTGAGGGGACCCGCCTAGCTGATGGGAGCACTGCAAGCCCTGCACCATCAGGGGAAGAGCTGGGGTGTGGAGGAAGTTGGTTTGGAGATTTGTCAATGCCTCGATCTAAATACCCTATGAAATAATTGTCACAGTACATGATTAAGAAACAATGGTACCACTTTACATTTTCCACCAAATATCTCAAATCCTTTGCAAATACCATTAGACTCAAATGTTCACTAATAAGAATAAATAGTGTTTAATAAAAGTGGAACATGCAGGGAAAGAAGTAGTCCTATTTTTATTATTAAGTCACTTTCTGGATTTCTCACTAAAGTTGTGATAGCATTTTTGTATAGATTTTAACTAAGTAAATGGCTCAAGAGAGCCCTGGTTAATATTATATAGGAAATTTACTGCAAAACTGGGAATAGAACCCAGATCAGAGGTGATCACACTTTTGACTACCAGGGAGATGATAAGAGCTTGCAGAAAGTTTCATTGCTTCAACTGTGTCTAGTTTTGTAGAATGAATAGTTTGGCATCATATGAATGATTAGTGTGGGTCTCGTCATTCTCAGATGATTCATTCCCTCACACAGCTGGGGAATTGGACTGTCCAGCAGCTCCTGCCCTGGGACAGCTTGTGCCAATGCAATCATATGCTCTCACCAGTCACAAGCAGGGGAAGAGCCATAATTGCCCCTTTTCTCATTTGGGCATTCTGGTCTCAGAGGGATTGATGGGACAGAGTCCACCTGACAGCTGCTTACTGGTCATGTCCTTTGGGGGTCTGTTCTGAGGCTGATTCTGTGTAATTTGGTCTTAATGAACTGAATGATGAGGCAGAGAAGATATTCTCTGTGCTCTCAGCAGATGATAGTGGGCAGGGCTGCTCTTCAGAAGGATCTTTGTGGCCTGAAAAAATGTGAGAAGTCAAACATGACCAGGTAGAGTCCTGCATGTGAGATAGAATAACCCTGTGCGCAGATACAGTTTGCAGATAACTAACTGGAATCTGGCTTCAGAGGAAAGGCCCTGGGAATCATAGTGAACAACAAACTGCCCATCAGCCAGCAGTGTGTCTCTGTACTGAACAGAGCTGGTTGCACCCTGGGCTGTATTAGCATGACTGTCTCCAGCAGTCAAAGGGAGGTATCTCGTCCTTTCTGTAAAATGCTTGTGATATCGATTCTGAAGTACTGCATCCCATTTTGGACTCGCCAGTGAGGTGCTCAAGGGTCTGGAGCACAAGGCATATGAGGAAAAGCTGAAAGGATTTGGCTTGAACAAATCTAGCTTTTAGCTGAAAGCCCTGAGAAGAAAACACTGAGACACAATACTACTATTGCTGTCCAGAGCTACCTAGTGGGAGACTGTGTAGAAGATGGAGTGAGACTCCTCTTGGAGACACAGGTTTTGAGATGAGAGACATAAGTTGGTAGGGGAGAATTTTCTTCTAGATGTGATTATTGTCAGATATAATTCTATGTTAGATATAGAGATATTTATTTTTAATCTTGAGGATGGTTAGACACTGGAACAAGTTGCTTGAAGCATCTTTGGAAGTTCCATTATTTCAGAGATTGATTCACCTAGACAAGAACCTGTGTGACCTACTTGAAGTGGACCTTTGTAGAACACGAAGAACGAAATGACTTTGAGAGATCCCTTCCAGACTGAATGATCTTGTGAATCTTTTTAGGTTTGTGTAGTCTGATGTCATGAACGCCATGGTGCCATTACGAGTTTTGCCACAGTATGTAGCTGAGAGTTATATGAGAGTTATATGGTAATCGAGCAATTATGACCATAGAGTGCAGCTCTGTTTTCTGTAAGGCTGTCAGACCTTCTGTGGTTATTTTAAATTGCAGTCCATTAAAAAAAAAATTGAAAAAACAAATTATTGATTATACTTTAGAGCTGACTGATGGCAGATGACACCAATCCCATTTACTTTCCTCCCACCCTGATGTCATTTGGACTATATCAGTTTTCATTACAGGAGTTCCTATTTTTACAGTTATGATGACTTTCCTGCAAGGTTTCTCATGCTCGTTTGATTCTGTTCTCTTGAACTGATGAAATGACCTCAGTGCCCCAAAGCACATCATTCTTCTGTTCACATCAGTGGATTTTCTTCCTGTCTCCACCCATTCACATTTTTGTGGCTGTCTTCTATAAATGACTGGCTTTGTGGTACTCACTCCAGGATGCTGCAGCTTCCCAGCTTCATTTGTCATTT
Source organism: Acridotheres tristis (assembly GCA_037013685.1). Taxonomy (NCBI): domain Eukaryota; kingdom Metazoa; phylum Chordata; class Aves; order Passeriformes; family Sturnidae; genus Acridotheres; species Acridotheres tristis. The sequence continues at coordinate 94,222,667 of CM072886.1, read as the reverse complement.
GCGTTCAAGATATATAAAGCAGGCTACACTTCAAATCTTACAGTTTAACACTTGTACCTGCCACTTCCTAGTTCTCTGATTGTGAATCACGTATATTGAAAATAAATCCTTGCACATTTGGGTTTCTTCATTGTTTCAAAAATGTTTGATCTGTGTTATCACAGTAGACACAGCTCTGCCTTTACAAGACAGGAAGCAAGAAATATTAAACAAATGAGAAGGACAAAAGTAGCAGCTCCACTGAGGCAGCAGGGCACTTTACAGCAGAAACTACAAGATGGACTAACAGGCTGAGTATATTCATCAAATAGCTGATAGGTTTATGCCCAGCTCCCCAGTACATGAGAGATGTAAGAATTGAAGCAATACATTCATGTGTATCTAAGTCCAAATGGAACATTCATCTGTGAAAACATCATCCAACTGCTCTCATGCCACAGAGAACAAGAGGCTGAAAGCAACCAGTGGGAAAGTAAAGTCTTTTGAATGTTTCGCAGTTTACTTCTGACTTCCCTGTAGTTGGCAAAATTAAAAATTCTTCTTGAGAGACATTTAATATGGTCACAGTAAAATAAATCCAGGCTGAGGTCTAGTTAGGTGTTCTGGGACTACTGCTGTGGGTTTGCTAGGCAGGGAGAACAATGTTTTACACTGTGGTCGGTAAATGGTGCATTGATGTGTAACTACATGATAGCTTGGGGGTAGATAACCTTAGGATGGACTAGAAGAAAATAGCTCTAAAGCTGGAGTCAAGTGTGGTGACACACTTTTAAAGTACAGCCTATATCTTCACCCCATAAGGTTAGTAAATGAATGTAGAAAACCTGCAAATCTGTTCAATGTGGAAATACTGAGTATAGGATTAGGAGAAGGGTGTGTCCTTTCTTTGTTCTATTATGCAAACCAGACAATACATTCAGTAATTCAATCTAATCAGACTTTCACAATCAGGTGCTGGCATAGAACTATAGCAAATATTTCCTGAATCCTTAGCCAGCCACATTTACAGCAATTGGGAAAAAATATGGCATGGTAACTCCTTCATTGCCTGTGTCCCTCACATGAGAAGCAGCAGTCCTATGGACTCACTTTGATCTGATGGGCCATAGCTACTTACCATGGCAGAAGAGAAATTGCTGCTTATGTTTTTACTTCTGTCAAGGTATCTCCACAGCCTCCCTGGAGCAGATCTGTTCCCACACTTCAGCCTGATGAGAGGCACCCTAAGTCACCATCAGAACCCTTTGAATGTTCCTTTTTAAGGTTCGTTGCTAATTGATCTTCCTCTGGGAGCCATGAGGATGTTTATTAGGCATTTGCAGGTACCTGATCTGTCTTGTTGTCAGCTGCAAATCAGTGTTCTAAATTACAAGCAAATCAAGGCTTTTAGCAAATGTGTTCAAAAATTAACTGAAGATTCATATGCGTTTTCTACAACTGCTAGAAATATCATCCCATAATGTAATATCACAGCTTTGCAGAACAGGCTGTTAAAATGCCATGGCATGGGCAGAGACAAATTAATTAATAAATGAACAAAACCATTTGCAATGTAGAAAGCTAAAAATACTCTCAAAATATAACTGTGAAATGTAACACCATTCATTGATTCACTTTTTAAGTGATTTAAGACAGCATTCAGGAACACAAAGAAAATTCATGTTTCAATGAGTGGCAGGCATTACAGTATCTGTGCAAGGACTGATCAGAACAGCAAAATGGTCCCTGTGCCAGAGCCCTTAGACAGTAGAGGTCACAAATTTTCATGATTGTTACATGAAAAAATCCATTTCAGAAATTAAGCTCTGGATTCAGCTATGTATGCATGCCATCTTAAAATGGATTCTGCTTCCTAGGAAGGTCTTTGCCACCCTCAAATCACTCAGAGATGTAAATTTACTACCATTCTCTAATACTGCTTTTCTATTCCTGAGAGATTCCGAGTCCCAGCTGCTTCCCTCAACACTTCTTTGATGACTGCAGCCAGTTAAAAGGGATAAACAATATTCATGACCCTCTGCAAGTAAAAAGATCTCAGGTTTCTGACATTAAATCTAAAATTCTTGCATGGAAGCGTGTGTGGGTGTGCAGCCTAGAGATTAAATGAAATAATTCTTGCCAGCTTCTGTTGAGCAAATTAAAGTAATAAATACATTTAATTAAATGAATATGTTCAAGGATTTTAACTGCTTAGAGAAACTGTATTAAAAAAGCAGTTAAAGTCATTATTGGAGATACTTCTATATTTTCTTGTTACTCTCTGTGAAAAGCTAACAACAATAAGGACCAGAAAAAGATTTAAGATGTAACTTCTAGTCCTTGACTGCTGAGAAAAGTTCTCCATTAACTTCAAGAGCATTTAATCAGAGAGCAATTTATGCCTTTTTTATCCTCAGTTTGAATTTTTCTTCATTTTTAGTTTCAACATGTCTCTTTCTGGGTGAACATCTCATCTGTTTTCACCAGCATAGCCATGGTACTACAGCTATGGGAGCTCCTGCTGCTTAGATGCAGCCTGAACTGGTGGTTCAGGACTTTGTTTCACACTTGAGAACATTCTTTACATAACTGTGCCTCGCTGCCTCTGGCAGAGTAGAGCCACGAGGAATAAAACTGTTCACATGTTGCAAGTGGTTTTTATTCTCTTAAATCTCCAGAGGTGATGGTCTAATAAGATACCTGAATTCGGGGTAGATTTAGCAAGTTGGAGGAGGATGAAAGTTGCACTGAAATAGGTATAATTTAGGTGAAGTATCCTGAAGCTGTCAGACGGTCAAAGCAAGAGTTCTTTGATTCAAAAATCAAACATCACTCCTTATGAGCCCATCATGTGTGAACAGCAGTTCAAGCGAAAGAGGCTACCTTCTAGGTAAGATGTACTCCTCATTTTGTGGAATCCTGCGTTTTTTTGCAAGGTCTGGCAGCTATTACTGGTACAAGTTTTCCCATTGTTTCATTTTCTCTTTCTTTCTGTTAGGGTCTTTAGGTTTCACACATGTGATCTTTCCCTCCTTAATTCCTTTTCATCCTTTATTTTGAAACTCTAAAATTCCCCCTAATTATTTAATGAGGTTTATATTAATAATTTCAATTGAAAATTTCTCATGAGATGCCTTAATTTTTTTTCTTCTGGCAGACGGTCTAGGATTGTGGTCCCTAGTCATTAAGACTAACTACCAAACCTGGCTCTAATCAGAAGGATCTAAAAGTACTTCTGAGACTGGGGCTGCACAGACATATTGACTCCTTGTTTTTATGAGAATGAATTAAGTTTCAGAATCTGGAGGGGTCTGTAGTGCACAGGCATGACTGGGGAAATATGTATGAACCTAAATGTGGCCACTTATACCACACTGCTCACAACAGAGGTCCCAGTCAAGATTGTCTTGGGTTGCTTTTGTGGTTTGAGTTTTTTGGGGGTGGGGTGGGCAGATATATTTCTGTTTGATAGGCTGGTTTTTTGGGTTTGGTGATTTTGGGGTCTTTTTAATAAAAGTTTCTCTTTCAGGTTAACTGGCTTAATTTTCTCAAGGTATCTTACTCTTATTTTTCTCTAAGGCAGCTCTGGGTGACTCATGTGGGCTGGATCAGGATGACCTTATGCTTTGTAAGTATTTCAGCGATCTGGCTGCACCTGTGACAGAGTTTATTGGTGGAGATCCAGCAGATAATTTCTGGTCAGATCTTAGTTTAAAAAGCAGAATGAAATTAATGAGTCTTGCTGCTTTCACCCCGCTTTAGAGATAAAAGGTTTTAACAAACTGGATGAAGTCCATCCAATTATTTTGCTTATCATGGCCAGAACTGTATGTGTCACTAACCAGGTAAGGACAATTATCCTCGTTGCTGTGTCACTTGCATATCACTCATGCATATATTCAGCCTGGGAAGAAATAATCAGATTAATACATATAGATATGCCTCCTGGAAACAAAATTATGTATCTTACTATTTAATTTACTAGACTTATACAATAATTTGTTTGCATCTGGGATAAAAGAGTTTTGGTTTATTTTACTTTTAATTGAATTACAGAAATAATATCGCTTATGCTTTTATTTCATCCTACAAAATTAAAAAAATCAGAGAATGAACAGAATATTGAATAAATTGAAACTCAACTGTTTGAGATTGAACTGAGATATAAGTGGGAAAAGCTGGTACACTAAGGCAAGCAGCCTAAAGAGATGGTGCATTTTATCCTTCCTTAGCAGGCTTATATAGATATTGACAAACAAAAATGGGATCAAGGGATCTGCTCGGAATTCCACTTGTTTATGACATGGAGCAAAATAAGTGGTGGATACAGTCGGGTCTACTACATATGGAGAGTTTGTTCTCTCAGTTTTGCAGTTGTCCCCTTCACCTTCTCAAAAGTGCTACAGACTTGCACAGAGCATACATTTTATCCACGGAAATGGATTGGAATGAGAAAAAAGGGTGATTCAAATTTCTGATTTCCTTATGTCTGGATGAACATAGCTGCATTATTCTGTTGATGCTCAGTGTATATTTTCACTGTTCCCAATGCAGATTATACTGGGAGGTGCCAGCATTATTAATGTTGATTTTACCAGTACTGCTCAACACAGCATTGCAAACCTCAAATGCTTTTGCTTCTGTGCAGCATCCCCCTTCTTCCCTTCAATTCCCTTCAATTGCTACTGGTCTAGCAGCTTGGAGGAGGGAATCGTGTTTGTCCTCTCCTTGGTTATCCCACTCCTACACCTCCCTGAGGAAACCCTGGAGCAGGGTGGAGCAGAACTACAGCACATGTGGGGCAACTGGGAGCCTGCAAACCCTCTTGTGGGACTGAGAAATAGAAAGATTTGTGACAGGTTAAGAGGTCCCAAAAAACTTAAACAGTAAAAGAGACAATTTGTAGCTCTTTTAATTCCTAGCTAATGGGGACAGAATGGGATGGGCAGGTTGGAAGCGGAGAGGAAGAAAGCTGGAAGACCTATTTTCTCATAAAACATCAGCTGTGAAAAGATTTGTAAAATATCATTATACTTTTCTGTAATCAGTATTATGAGAAATATGTGAGTTTTTGCCTATCAATACATTTTAGTTGCAGACTATGCTTAGTTTTGAAGCACACAATGTACATATATTCTGCATCCTTCTGCATATAAGAAATATCAGATTTCATTACTTGTTCCTGTCCAGCTTGGTGACACCAAAATTTTGTGACTTTGTTTTGAGCAGACTGAAATGATGACTGAGTTGTGAATAGCAACTTCCCAGCTACTGCTGGCGAGTCTGAACTCAATTCGATCAGTTCAATTGACTTTAGACAAGAAAACCAGTCTGATACAAATCTATATGAATATGATGTGCATATAAGAATATGATACAAACACCAGTACATAATGGTAACTTTAGAAATATAGAATGTTTTAGATACAGCTTTAAAGACCCAAGTTCTCTTTCCACAAGAAGTTACAAACCTACAGAAGATTAGTCCAATCTAACTTGAATGCTTTTCATTCTTGAAAGCAACTATCCAGGAACTCCCGACAGGGACTTCAGTTCCACAAGACTTACAGAACTGGACTCTTTCTTCATATAGTGAATTGGCTGGATATTCTTGCAAGTATGTGATTGTATCCCTCAGGATCTAACCTATAGACTATAAATGTCACTTCCAAACTTTATTGCAGCAGGGAAGAGAAATGACTTCAATATTTTAAAAAGGTTTCTTAGTGAATTCCATCTGCTGCTAGCAAATCACGATAAAAATGGCCAGAAGAGCAGAAGTAGTCTGCTTCCACGCACCCAGAGAATCCACATCATACATATTCATATAACCCTCATGCCAGTTATTAGTAAATTCTACCTCTCTCTCTCCTTTCCCCAGGAAAGCACTGCTTCTTTTAGAGCAGGTGGTGTGCCAAGTGGAACATGGTAGATGCCAAAGCAGTAAGTCCTAATCCACTGTGGTGCTGTCTCTACCTGTCTCTGAAGGGGCTTGTATACCATCCGAATTTTGGCCAGCTGGTGGTCCTTGCATAGCTCTGAAACAGCTTTGTCTTGTTAATAATCTCATTTTTGCTTCTTTGCTCCAGCACCAGGCCAGAGAGCGAATCCACAGCCCTCTGTGAGCCCTGCTTTCACAGTACCATGTGATGCTAGTTAAATTTCAATGGACAGTTTCCATGCTTGATGGGTGAGAGCACTAGGTCACAGTTACAAGTCAATTTTTTTTCTCTTTTAAGAAGCCATGTAAATTGGCCAAATCATGAAGACTTGCTAGTTCCACTGTCAAGTCAGTGGCTCCAAAGACTATAAACTCCAAGTGAAAAGAGCATTGTAGCAGCAAAGATAAGTGACTGTAACATAATTAAGACGTAAATGATTTTTTTTTTTTTTTTTTTTTTTTGGAATGCCAAGAAAAAGATCTTAATGGTAAAACCAGAAAAACACCATCTTGGCCTCTTTCACAAGAAATTATGTTTTGAAATATTTATCTTTTTCCAAACTCCACACTAATGTACAAGCTATAAAACCACACTGGTGATTAGACACGAATTATTTAGATATTTGATAGTGATTTTATAGTTTGATTCTTGTGGAAAGTTTTTATGTTAATGGTAAAACAATACCTTAACTTTTTCTCCCTCAGTTGCATCAGTTTAGGTTTGTTGACCTAATTTTAGTATTAAAGAGCATCCAAAACTAAAATTGCTGGCTGAAATAAAGCTCTATTTTCATTCCCCCCCCCGAACCCTTTCTGCATTTTTCTCCCTCCTCTGTACATCCTACTCACCAAGAGCTTAGAACTAATAAAAGACCTTTTTTTAAAAAAAAAGTTGAATGCATAAATGTAAATGTGAATTTATGAGAAACAGTGCTAAATGCATTACAGTATATCAGCACTTAAGAAACTTCTGGGTCATTATTTACATAGCACCCTCGTTCTCCTAAATGTAAATGTATAGAATATTTCAATACTTTTTTAAAAATTTATTCAGGATTTCGCTGACAAAATTTGACGAAACGTGCCTGGCCTGTTGTGTTTTGGGAGGAAATTCTAATGTGAACCTGAAGTTTTCGCGCAGAAAATCCGATGAGGACGCCGGGGTCAGGCAAAGCCGTTCTGTTCGTTTGCCACCAGCGCCCCCTCGCGGTGAAATTTATTATTTTCTCATCAGAAGTCATTTGATAGATTTGCTCACACGGATTAGAAGATCGAAATTCTGGTAATGCCTTATAACATATACAATCTGTGGAAAAAAAAAAATAAATTACTGGTCCTGCCTGCTAAATTTTAACAATTTACTTTTCCGTGAAAAAGACGAGGGGAGGGACACCCCCCCCCCCCCCCATTTATTGAGTCAAGAATGCTTGTAGCAAAATTAAAATACAAAGATGGGAAGTTTAAAACAGTGTGTCATTATCTGACATGAAGCCCTTGTTATTATTTTTTCTTCTTGGCATTGAAGCTGAGAGTTACATGCAAAAAAAAGGCTTGAACTGAAAATCTGTGTTGAATGTGATCTTTTAAAAAAGTATGCTGACATTGTACTGTTGTCCATTGATGTTTTACTTCATTTAAATCTTTAATAATTAAACATTATTTCTAACACAATTGATAATTAAATCTTCTTAGACAACACATAAAAGCACTTAAAAGCAGACTTGCTTGATACAAGAAGCTGAATTCCACCATTTTTCACTGATATTCAGGCTTTTCTGCTGAACTTAGTTACTTTTAATCAGAATGGATTTGTATATTGAAAGCAGACAGTACATGATTAAAGCTGCAATGTAATTTAGGCAGACCAAAATCATAATCAATTAGTATGAATCTCTGTTCTTTTCACTCTGACAAAGTGAAGATGTCAAAGGTAAGAGAATTCTATTAATTAGGGGAAATGAAAATGGAGCTACCACACTTAAGTTTCTATTTCTACTGTGTAGGTCATGTTATGGTTTGGAAGGGTTTATTCAACTAACCATTCCTCTTTTTCTCCCCACTAAAAGACCTGTGGTTTTGTGTAGCAGCATTGGTGGCCACCAGAGTACCAGTGTTCCCTAACACGTCTAATTTTCATGTGATGGTTTTGTAGATTTCCCACAGAGAATTAGGGTCATATAGGGGTAAAAACATACATGGGTCATTTCAGTGTCCTGTGAAGTCTCATATCTGACATGTAAATCTTAAAAGAGGAGTAAAATGTCAGCAAGGGTGTACCCTGCAGTCTCATTATAATTTCAGAGTTCTGCATTTCTCTCCTCATTCCATGTGTTTTCCTTCTTTACCTACTATAAGAAAACTGTTTTAAACATTATTGAAGTGATGGGCAGAGTTGAAATGGTGTGTATAAGAGGTTCCAGACTAGTGCAGAAGAGACTGAATTTGCAAATGCTGTGTTTCTGATTCTGTGTTTGGGATTCTGAACAGCTCCTGTTTCTTTCCTCTTTACTGACATCCAGGAATGAAATCTTCAAATTTTGTTAGCTTCAGTACAGTGTGGCAGACCTAAACATTTCCTGACAATTTGGAGTTGAACAAACGCCAACCCTTTCTACTAACATCTATTTCTGGGTTAAGATGGATTGACAACCTTATTTAGTGCTATCGTCATTTATTTTAATATCTTTTAAAGATGTATTTATTTCCTTTTTTATTAGTAGTAGGTAAAAATCTACCAGCCCTAAAGTAGTCAAGAAGGCATTTCAGGGCATGTATAACCAGTGTGAAAATGGGGGCAGATATCACTAAAGACTTAACGAAGAAAAGGAATGGCATGAGAAGGAGAAATTTGTCTTACAGCTTTTGACAAGTACCTTGTCTGTTGGCTGTAACCTACCTTTAAGACAGTAAAAGATTGGCTATATCTCGTATTTCTTCTACTTTAGAGAGCATAAGGCAGGCTCAGTCTGTCATGGTTAGCATTCACTCCCCTTTCACTGGCCCAGCACTCCCAATCATTGTATTAGGAGTGTTAGATGCTACATCCCTAACCTCTCTTCGTTTAGTCTGGTATTGTGGTCCATGAATCACTCTATCTCTTCTTTTTTTTTTTTGTTTGTGTGAGATGATATAATTTCCTTGCCATGTCTTCCTGTCTTTCAGAAGTTTAATGCTCATTTGGGTGAAGAAGTATTTTACTTGTTTTCAGTAATCTTCCTACTAGTGTTTCAACAACCACTTCCTGGTTCTCTAATTGCAGGATTTCGTGAATAACAGTTTTATCTTCAGATCTTCCATTGCCTTCTTCATTCCTTAAGACCTCTTTAGCCCCATACTGGAGACTCACAGCCTTTCACATCTCTTCACATGAGGCAGCTCTCTAGCCCCTTGATTGTCCAGCTGCCCTTCTCTGTACCTTCTCTAGCTCCCTCTCCTTCCTCAGATACAGAAACCAGAACTAGGCATGGCAGTCCCAATCTGGACATAGCCAAAATTTCTCAAAATTGCACAGTGATGTGCTGCTCTGAATACCTTTTTCTTGATGTCCAATATTTTATTGGCTTTTTTAGGCTATTGCTGTACAAAGATTTTGGAGAAACTGCAAGTGATGAATCTAAAATCCTCCTAAATTACAACTGAGTCTTTGTGAATGTATGCAAGATTTAGGGTAGATTTTCCTTATTACACCTTTTTATGTTAACTCATCTGCCACCTTTTTACCCACTGAGAATGTTTGTCAAGGATTTTTGGCATTCTGGGCCAATGACTTGGCTTTGGGCCACCTCGAAGAGTGGAATTGGCTTCAGGCTTGCAGGTTTCACAGTACAGTGATTTCTTCAGCTCATTGATAAAGAAGCTGAATGAAGCTGTAACCAGCATAATTCCCCGGGGAACTTGAAAGCTGACTCCTCTTGATCCTGAAAAATGTTCATTAAGCCTTGTCTTTTGATTCATATTAAGCTGTGAAATACTTTATCCCCCTCCAGTTCTGTGGCACCTGTTTCGTTTAATAATAGAAGCATTTTTAAAAATCACTTAGAAGGAGTCTTCTTGATTTCTTTTATCCACATGTCTACTTGATACAGTCAGAGAACTCCAGAAGGTCCTGAAGCCAGTGTTTCCCTGCAGTATGTCCATGATGGTTGCACTGTTCTGCTTGGAACACTGACTGGCCCTGTTGCAGTGGTTTCACCTTGGCTGGGTGCCTGGTGCCCTCCAAGCTGCTCTGTCACTCCCCTTCCCAGTGGGACAGGGGAGAGAATAAGATGGAAAACAACCAGTGCATTGAGACAAGGCAGTTTATTAAAGAGAAAGAAAGAAACAAGCAAGAGTTTGTGCATGCATAAGGGAAGGGAAAAGTTACTCTCTCCTTCCCACCAGAGAGCAATGTTTGGGCACTTCCCGGGATGCAGGGCCTCAGCATGGGTAGTGGTTGTTCTGGAAGGCAAACACTGAAGAATAACAAGTACATCCCCATTCCTCCTCCCTCCCTTAGCTTTTATACCTGAGCTGACATCACATGGCATGGAATGTCCCTTTGTCTAATTTGGGTCAGCTGGCCTGGCTGTGTGCCCTCCCAGGATCTTGCCCACTACCGGCCTCTTGATGGGAGGATAGGATGTTAGTGGGACAGCACTGCTCAGCAGTAGCCAAAGCACTGGTGTGTTATCAACACCCTGCCAATGCAAAGCACAGTACTGTGAGGGCTGCTAAGGGAAAAATTAACTCTGCCAGACCCAATACACCCCTGTTCTTTTCTCCTCCAGTTTTTTTTTAAAATTGTTGTTGTTGTTGTTTTTTTGTTTGTTTGTTTGTTTGTTTTTTTGTTTTTGTTTTTGGGATGGGTGCACTGACATGTTGAACTCACATTGTTCTTCAATGCCTCTGGTGAGCTACCCTTCGACACACCTTGACTGGCCTTATGTGTTTATCCTAATGCTTCCACCCTCTTCTGTTTTCCATTGTTTTATTCATTCCCACACAAATTTGTGGTTGCCATTCAGGAATATTTATAGATATGGCCTGTAGGCCACTTTTCCCTTTCATCCCACTCTGACATTATGTGCATAGTTCAGGCTTCTGCAAAACTGCTGACCACTTCTCTTTCACTCAGTTTGGCAATGCAGTGAGTGAGTGGCCTCTGCAATGGTGCATTCCATAGCCTCTGTCCCTCTTGGAGTCTGTAGGAAGTGTCAGTGCAGCGAGTGCACTTTTGGTTATTCTGTGAGTCTGCCATGGGGTGGTGTTTGGGTGGCTGTGTTTTGTGGGGATTTGTTTCACAGTTCTCCTTCCTCAAAACGATGAATAGTTTATTCTACCAGTGCTGAGTTTACTTTTCTTTCCAGAAGAATTTGCTGGACCATCAGTGCAGTCCAGTTGCTCTGCTTTCACCCTTCTCTGGGTATCTGGTGTGGTATTGGCATCAGGGAACCAACACAACCCCTTGAACTGTCCCTGGCATTTCAGGTTCTGCCTGAACTCCTCCATAGCTAGTAAGCATCAATTTCTCTTGGGAAATGGGATCAGATATGCTGGGGCAGTGCATCCAAACTGTGTGATCAATATGAGAACTGTTATCCCAGAGAGACAGAGAAATCCCAGTTTCCCACAGCAAGTGTACCGTTTACCCGTGCAAAGCTTGAGAAATTATGTACCAATGTTCACTTAATATAGATATAATAGTCCATGGAGTACTCCCTTCTTATCTGTCAAAAATGAAGGAGAAATATCAATTTGCTCTGGAATAGAGAACCCTTGATAGTGTGACTTTGACAAATACTGCTAGAGAAGAGTGGGCAAAGTTGGTAAAAGGAGCACATGAAAACACTACGACAGGAGAGCATCCCAAAATATGTCAGTTATCATTCTTGATTACTTTTGATTGACAGTGACTATAAGGAGCTCATAGCTCTGGGCAAGAAAACACTATAGTGATGTCTGCCCTATTCCAGATGGCAGGCTATTGTAATTTCCTGAGGTGTGGGAGGAGGAAATATAGATGTTATTGCTTTCTAACACAAATTTCTCTTTTGAATTGAAATTGCCTACAAGATTCTGAGTTTTGTCTAGCTATGTAGAAACATCTGATACTCAGAAAGAAGAAGAATAAAAAAACGTGTAAAATAGGGCAGAAGAGAGAAAATCCAAGGCTAAAATAAAAATTAAAAGGAAAAAAAAGAAAAAAAAAGAAGAAAGAAGTTTTTTCTGGATTCCTTTTCCAAAACATCTAAAATCAGGAAAATTAAAATTGCTGCAAATTCAGCTAGTGATATGGTGAAGGAATATATCTCACATCTAGGTATTATCTAGTGTTTGACACTTTGTCACAGCCAGGTGACAGCTAGACTTCTCAGCTGATCATTCTCAGGCAACTGTGAAAAAGGGAACAAGATCTGCATTACTCTCCATCACAGTTACCTTAATTTTCCCATGCTGTGCTGCTTAGCTGGACTACTCCATGCACTGCTATGCAAAGAATAATTTTGGACATCCTAGAACAGAACCGGATTTTTAATTTGGATTTTTTTTCAATGTGACTATGGAGAGCTACGGCCACCACATTGTGTAAAAACACATCTCTCCATCTCATTGCCAAACAAGGAATAAAGCAAAAAAACTCATTGGTTTAGAATCTGAACGATATTTAAAATTGTTGTATCTTGCTGAAAAAAAACCTTATATTTTTTTCATGCAAAATATTCCATGCTAATCTAAGAATTTTCTTTTACCTTCATGTCTGAGGAATTGACTTATTTCAGCAAGATCTCAGATACAATGAAGAGAGGTAAAAATGCAAAGTATTGAAACCCTTTCTCATATAGCTGGCAAAGGGAGAGAAAGTTTTAAAGCTTCTCTCTGAATAAAAGCTCCAAAGAAGCAATATCTACCCTTTTATTTTACTTACATATTATTTTCCATGGAATTTCTCAAATTATTTCCAAAAAGTTTGCTATATTAGCCCATCAAATTTGTTTACTTTATAAATTATTGAAAATTATGCTAGTTCGACATTAAGAGTAATAGGTTACCCTTTAATTGCAACTGAAATTGGTGGATTTCTAAAAATATCTGATTTTAAGCCAGTTCTAGGTCTATACACTGATATTTAACACATTATTACATTTCTTCCCCATTTCTCAATTAACAAAATCTTTCTCCTAACAAAGAAATGCTAGCATAATGCAGTCAATTTTATGCCTTCTAATTAAGTGGACCTCTCAAGGGTCTAATTTCCTGCAAAATTAAAAACTGCATTTGTATGAATACAGGGAAAGAAAGTCAACAGCAGGAACTGAAAACATTTTATTTCAGAGTACTTCACACCATGGACATTTCTGTATTTTCCTGTAATGTAGTTTAAGACTCTCTAGTGGAGACAAGATTCAGCTGGAGTTCCCCTGTGTAAAGAATGATTCAGATGCTGCATATTTCAGCCAGAAGATTATTTCCTCCAGCTTTAGATGAAACCCTCAAAAATGTACTCAAACTTTTTTTTTTAATTTCCAAATAACTCTGAGATAACCACAGTTTCATTTTTCAACAAATGTTGTTTCTTCCCTTGAACCCAATTAAAACACATGTTGAAGTCATGGCTTCAGGCATGAAGAACTTTTAAAAACCTCTCCTCTGGGTGATGCCAGCACAAACTTTTTCTCTGTACCAGGATTATTTGCCTTGCTCCAAAGTTACCATGTTTACTGCACTTATGAAAACTGTAGGACTTGCAACTTACAGATGCTACTAGCTACAGTGAATTTTAAGGACTCTGCACTTTCATCTTTTCCTGTAATACAAAGTAGTTTCAGACGCCCTAAGTCTGTCACAGGAAGCCTGGGGATTGTGGTAAATGAGGGCTGTGGAGGAGGCACATGGCTCCCTGATATTGCAAGGGAGACATCAGTCACATTTAGTCTAAGCAAACTCTCAGTTTCTTTAAGTTCTCGAGTCAAATGTTCATAAAACTTTCCAAATTTGTTTGTATTGTCGAGTAAAAAAGCAATCAAGAGCAATGTTTGAATCAGTAGCAGTATTTCACCAGAAGAGTGCCACTGATAATGTGATGGAGAGGGGCATGTACAAAGTGTCTTTTAGCAAGTAATGATTGCAGTTTGTTAAAATCCTTGTCGAATATTTTTAAATAATGCCATAACTGCAGGCAAATTCAAATTAAGAACTTTACTTGGAAATACAGGAAATCGAGCTGGTAAGACGATGGGTTTTAGTTCTGTTATGAAAGTGCTTCAATCTCAAATTTTGAATTTAAATCAATATAACCTTAACCTGCAGAAAGAGAAAACTGTAAAGAGCAAGCACTGTGCCAACTTTGAAAGTAGGACAGGAACTAAATGTAGAATTCAGCATGATATGATGTTTCTTAAAGGTAAAATTGTGGTCATGCTGAGATGTGTGATTGACAGTGGAAAATATCTTTGGACTACTCAAAGATCAATTTTAATTGGAATTTAGGTCAGATGTAGGAAAGTAACTTTTAGTAACCAAAAATTTATGTCTGAAACTAACTCAAAATAACGATCAAAATCACAGGATTCTAAGGCCTAAGGTGACCTTAAAAATTCTTACAATTCATTTGAATGATCCTGAGCAGGATTAACTGCAGCTAACCTACTTCTGCTATGTCTAACCTGTTCTTGGACCTTCAGTATCAGAAAACTAAGTTTGCCATCACTAACTACTTTCCAAACATTATTATTCTTAACTTCAGAAAGCTATGACATTCTTTTGTTTCCTTACTTGAAAATGAAATGGACTTGTTCTGTCCTTTTCAGATACGGAGAATAATTCTTCCCATTTCTTTGCAATTACTTTATTAGGAATTCAAGAACCATCTTGCTTATCTTTCCCTCAAGAAATCTGAACAATTCCAATTTATTATCTTTGTTTTCTTATAAGGAATGATTTCCAGACCATGCTGTTAGACTTTTTATAGCAGTGTCATACTTTAAACTGAGCCCAGTACGTCAGGAGAGGTTTGTTTATTTATTAATAAAACAGAAACCTGTGTATTATATATATTTTTGTTGTTGCTGTTTTTATTAACAGACTGGTATTGGTTATATTTAGATGTAGTGCTTAAGAAAATCTCTCATTATTCTGGGTTCTTGTTTTCCTAGATATGGCCTCTGCTTTACCTTGCTACAGCTCTCATCTGGTTTGTATATAAAGCTGTTGTGATACATTTGAGCCGGGTAACCTACAGCAGCTGGGGATGCTGAGAGTGTCTCTGCTGGGGGTGACAGGTTTTGTAATTAATTCTTGTTCTTATAGAATTCCCAACCAGGGTTTTCAGACAAGCCCACTGTCCACAGCCCCTTCTCTTTCAAGAGTGATCTAAAAATCAAGACACAAAATGAGTGAAGCATGAATTGTTAGACACAGGTCTCTAGAATGGTCTTTGAGAAGCTGCATAGCTGCTGGGCATAACTTCTATTGAAAGGTTCTCTAAACCCTCAACCTTATTACTACCAGTCATTGCTAGAGCAAAACTAATAAGAGCTTTTATTTTTCTCTTTTCCAGTTAGTGACAATATCTTTCTTACGAAACTGAGGTATTCCGGGGTGAGTTCATGACTTATAAATGCATAAGCTGTCTCAAAGCTTCTGAATTTGTGACTACCCCATCTATTGCTTAACTGCTCCCTTCCCAAGTGAGTCCTGACTTTAGACCAGATGGTAGAGAGAGGGTCTTTTTGTACTAGTATGGGCAAATATGCATTGAAACAAGAAAGATCTATCAAAGAGGTAAATTTTGGACAATAGAGAAATTTTAAGACGCTCCAAGTATACCCTTAGGAAAAGAATTTGGATTCTAGAATAAGTACTACATCATTATTGGTCTTCTTATTTAATATATTCTTCAAACATTTCTGATGTCATTGAAAGAATAACCTTGTTGTAATGCCTATGAGAAGGGCACTTTATAAACCTGTGCAAAGCAGCAACATGTCGTCCTTGCTCAAATCTCTTGTAACAACTTAAGGATGTAGTGATGACAAAAAAACCCAACAAAAAAACAAACCCGCCAGCAGGTCAGACTCCTATCTGCTGTGAGTTGTACCTGTCACGTTGGCCTAGACTGTCTCACTGTTGTTCCCTAATCTGTCCATATTGATTTGCTGCGTCTTATATGTAGATGTCAGTCTCTGTGGGACAGAAATCAAGTTTTTATACTGTATTTTCAATTAGGATGTCCAGTGAATAAGATCAATAGATACCATGATAATATGAATTATAGAAATTCTGTTGCTGTTTTCTGTAGTTCTGCTATATACCCTATGTCCTGACAAATTGATTCCATCAGAAATGCTTTCAGGATAAGAGATTCATTCAGTGATATTGCATACGATCTTCCACAGTTATCTTGTCTGCATCTACTGCAATTTGTTTCAATTAAACAAGGCAGTTTATTACCAAGACCCCGAGCAGGTCAGTTTAATGCTGAGTTTAGCCCAGTTTCAGCTGAAGGAGGGACCAGGAAACCTCAAGAGAACCTTTCCCCTCCAGATTATGTAATGATCTACGTTTGTCTTTTTGCTTTTAAAATAATTTTTCGTTTTTGCTCCAATAAACTTTAGCTAGTGTGTTGCTTTATTTTCATCTGGGCAAAGATGCTGTGCTGGTGGTTGGATGGTTGGATGGGTTGCTTCAATATTTTGTCTCTTTTCTGCTCAAGGGAGTGTCACAGTGGTTTAATCTTCTGGTTTCAAGGATATAAGGCTCCCTAAAGCCAGATCCTCACATTCTTTCACTGCTAACTCAGCCCTTCACTCTTTTTAGAAAAATCAGCTGCAGTTTCTGTGCATGAATTTTTCAGTGGTCAGATTAAAACTCCAATGCCTTAACTATTGGGACACTACACCCTTTTTTCACTATCCTGCTGCATGCTTCTTTGTATACAGGAAGTTAAGTCATAGTTAAGTATCAGCACTGGTCCAGCAATATATGCTTCTTAAAACATGTAGGAAAAAAAACCCCCTCTCTTGAAAGGATAAATTTGGTAGCGTGTTTTAGTAAGTGGGATAAGTAAAAAAAGCTAGTATATAATTGGAAGCTTTAGAAGAAAGGTAGGAGGCAACAGTGACTGACCTTAAAAAAATCAATTTTTTAACAATCATTTATTGGATAAAATGTCAGAAAAGATTAAAATAAAGAACTTCGATTCTTCTGCATAGGATTTTTTAGACTCTTAAAGTCCAAGCTTATTCTGCCTGTCAGGAGTACAACTAATGAAGGGCTTTCAGAGGACTTTTGCTGTGATCCTTTGGCTTATAAAAGAAGAGTGAAAAAGGAATATTCTTCTTGCTCCAGTAGTGATCTTCAGCTATTCCTACAATGCCTTGGCTCAAGCTGCTTTGCAGCTGCTGCACAAATTTGACTTGGCATGACTATTAATGATTTGACCTTCATCCCAAGTTTACTTTGTGCTCACAAGAGCAGTGGGTAGTGATGAGGAATATGATTTCATTCCTAGTGGCAATTAGGTTGCTTGGTAGCCATAGTGCTACTTACAAGGGGGAAGTCTTGTCTAACCGTCTGTAAACTTTGCTCAGAACATTTGCAACATTTCTGGTCTGTCATTCTTGCTCCCTCTGTGATCCTCCTTTTGTTCTCAGCAAGAGATTTAAGTGCTCCAAACTACCACTGGATCAAACAATGTCTGTCATTTGTACCAGTAAATAGCAAATCGAACATGCTCCTTGTGAAAATTAAGGATGGTTTTATGCAGGTAAAATAAGTCTGTCTATATGCAGGATTTAGAACAGCGACATAGTCACCTCATGGAAGCATAATTATCCTTTCAAAGGATGTGTGTATTCTACTGAATCCCTTAGGACTAGCTGCTCAGAAAGAAGAAATGAAAAATAAAACAGAATAAACAGATTAGTGTTTTAGAATTGCTTGGCAATTTCTAATTCTCAGAACAGAAAAAAAGATCTCTCAAAGTGAGAAAATGTCACCCTGTGTTTCTGCACACCAGAAGGAAAGACACAGGAAGAGGCAGAGCATCTCAGCTGAGTTACTATTAAAGATTCTATGGTTGACATTTTGAATTTTTTGTATAATATAATGTAAAAAAAGAAAAATATTCCTAGTGTCTGTTACTTACAGCTGATCAGTTTGCCCTGGTAGCAGCTGGACATATAAATACATATCTGTATCCAATATATATCCATATCTATATTGATGTAACAATGCCAGCATCTATGTATATGTGATTATATACATATATGTATGTACATACACAGGCAGCTACATTTGTGTGTATTTGCACATTAACTTTGCAGACACACATGTACAGATAAAGGCTTTAGAAGTTAATATTTTTTGGCCGTTTTTTATTCTATTTTAGAGATCTATCTTGTTTTGAAAATTCTTCCGCAATATTGCTCTGCTTTGAAAATAACAATATGTGACCACATTTCAGAGCTTACTGAAAATGGACTCTGAAATACAAAGTCAGGAGAGGTGGATGGAATTCTGATCTGGTCTGTGAGAACATAAGGACATTTCAGATGAGAAAAAGAATTTGATTTTCCTGTGCTGATGCCTGTCTTTTAAACAAGAGGGCTTTAATGATTTATTTTTGCTTTACGCAAGCCTGGTCCATGGTTAAAATTTGCAGTTCCTCTGCTGTATCTAATATATATCTCAGTCCTTTGCTGGATTTGGAGCACTGTGTGAAGGTACTCAGGATAACTTTCATTGACCTCCAATATTCTGCCCTAGAGTTTCTTACTCAGCCTTTCTGGAAACTGGTTTCAAATCACTTCCTTATTTTGAAGGTATTTGTGATTATTCTTTAATTTTGAATATCTCTCTCCTGTGTTCAAATTAAACCCTTTAATCTGATCTCCCTTTTATAGAGGTTTGGTGTTTACATTTCCATGTTGTCTGAGAGGCACAGTGGAAGAGACACAACTACTACAGTTTATATAACTGAAAATAATATCTTGTGGGCATTGGGGAATATCTAATGCAGATAGTGCAGTATATAACTGCAGATGAGCTAGTGTAACTATTTTTTTAGTGTAGAAGGAGCGGCTTAGTTCAGATGATTTTCATTTCCTTAACTTAGATTTTTCAAGGAGAGGTCACAAATCTGAGAACCAATGTGATACATGAGGGGAAAAGCCTGTATCTCATCTTAACAACTTTGGAATTATCCAGCTTCTACTGTATGAGGCAGTGTGTGTTGTGATGACTTCCAGCAGGTCCCTGTCAGGCGGAGGGGGAGTTCATTCCCAGTACAGTCCTGTGCTGACTGGGGCTTCCACAGGAGCACCCTGCAGCTGATGCTGCAGCTGCTGGGATCACAGTCCAAGAAATTGGGTTGCCCATCTCCTTAGAGAGGGATTCCTGGATCATGCCTGTTTCCTGTGCTGTTTACATGCTCCCCACTGTGCCCTGTCACCTCCTTTGCCTCTCCTGGGCCTGGTTCCCAGCTCCAGCCATGCCAGCCCTGCAGGTGGTACTGCTCCTCCATGGAGGGCACATCTGCCAGCTGCTCCTCCTGAGCCACAGAGGCTTCCTTCCATCAGGCTCGAGCTTCTGCAGAGAGCATTTTATTTACGTTCCGATGGAAGTGCATAGTGAGAGAGAAAGTCGGGAAATGCTCTGAGAGTGAGGCACAGGTGCTTGGACAAGGAAGGACGTGGCGGAGGCCACGTTGGGGCTGGAACTTGAAATGTACAAGATATTCTTGGCAGTACCATCTAGATTTTTCTTTTCATCTCAACAAAAAATTATCTGTATTGTTGATTAATGATTTCTAGTAATCTGTTAGCCAATTTGTATGTTTGAGAGAAAACGTGGGCCCCTCCTCACATCAAAAATCCTCGTGTCCTGATACCTAAACATGCCCTCCCTCTTCCCCTCCTATAAGAGAAAAAGCCTACAGATTTGAGCAACATATGTGCAGAGAGGAAAAGGCAACCACTCCACCTTCTGTGGCATACTTTTCTGACAAGTATATTTTTTTTTGTGTTTGCTGTTTCCAAAACTTTTCCTGATATTTTTTTGCATGTTTGAATTGCAAGGCCAAATGAAATGTAGGAGGAGTCGTCTCAGAAGGTTTTCTAGATCAACTCTGTCCCTAAATAAGCATGTATGTACCACACATCATGGTTGAGATCCAGAGCAGGATATTCTAGACCTTGAAAGGTCTCCCTTTCCACCTCTTTTGGTACTTCGAAGTACCAAAAATTCCTTCAGTTTTCCCTTAACATTTACACCTTTACCTACCTGTCAACAGTTGTCAGGAATGTTTTCTGCTGAAAGACTGCGAAAGGATAGTGAGAAAAAAAAATCTAAAGTAACAGCTGAAATCTATCATAAATATAGCTACAATGTCATATCCATATATCAAACGTTGCTGCATGCAGAGAATGCATCTGCCTCAACACATTGGAAAACTGGTTCTGACACCATGATAGCCAAAATTGTGACTTACGTGCCTATCCTTAGTAATTGAACACATTTGCAATGCTCATTTGGAATACAGAACATTAGCAAGAGATTGGTCATGAATGTTTCTCATATCAAGACACCAAAATAGAATAATTTACCCCATGAAAAAAAAAGGTAACTTTTAAAACCAATTTCCTGAAGAATTTCATAAGATGAAAAAAAAATTGTTCCACATTTTTCTTTTTCACTGCTAGACACATTATAGTCGTATCTGTTTTTTTTTTTCCCAGTGAAATGAAAGTTTGTGTTTTTAAACAAGTTAGGTATCATAGCAACTTGATCTGAGCTTGTTGTTCCTTGTTAATGATTTGGTGAATTCCAGTATATGAGCTCTGTAGAGTTGTTCTAATGAACATGTATTTTTCTACAGAATGGAAGAGAATTTACTCAAATTAATTGGGAAATTTTTGCTTGCTGCTATTAAACAAAATTTACTGTAATGAATAGAGACTTAGTTGTCTGCAGTGAGTAAACAATGTAAATATCTCTCTGTATTATATAATGTTTTCCCCTCTTAAAAATAATAAAATTTTGAAAATGGAAAATACCATGAAAATAGGAACTCTTTTTTTCTCATAAACATAAGCTTCTAGGTATTTTAGGATGTAATTAGACTATACAGATCACTTGACCCCTGGTATTTTTCAGTGACAGTTTTCCTTGGAATCAGAATATGAAAGATCTAATTTTAATGAGTTTGTATTTGTAAAAGTCTGCACACACACAAAAAAATCTCCAACTGTCACAACAGCCAGTAATTGGCAGAGAAATGCTTTGATAAAAATGGGAAGACATCCCTGCTGGTTCAAGACAGGTGGACATCAACTTGAATCCAATTTACATCTTAAAATGCGCAATAGAAAGGATTTGCATTACATTGCCTAGATGAAAGGGAACTCTTAGTCTGAGAGCCTCATTTGCTTTCCTCTCTTCCTTTTCTTTTCTTGCCCAAACACTCAAACTCTCTGTAGATAAGTTTTAATGAAGATAGCTTGTTCAGCTCCTGTTTGAGGCAGCTATTTACTCAACTAAGGCTCAAATCTGAACCCATGCTGGGCTAAAAAAAAAAGCCCAAACTGATACTTAGACAAACCTGAAATTGGATAACCTGCTTTAACCTCTGCTTGAATCAAATGAGCCCATCTTCTATAATGAGTTATTTTTATTTGGTTGCCTGGACAAGGTCCCTTGCAACACTTAACTGGGAGCTAGCAAGGGACCTGCATTGTGCAGGTGTAATGTGCCTGCTCTGAAAGGTACAAGAAATGGTTCCTGATGGACAGCTTTGGACTATCTGAGTGATCCTAGCTGCATGTTTAGGTGTATGATCCATATTTAAATTTTTACTTCAGATGCAAATTTTACTCCATCCTAAAATTTTCGGAGTAAGAGTCCAACACTGTATTAAGTGAGGGAAAAGTAGGTTTGTTCTTTTCCAAAATGGATGCTGAAGAAAGGCAGGTAGGGAGTAGGTTTGTGGTCTGAATTTTTGTTCCCATGCAGTTCTTCTCCACTTGTTTGTGTCCTCACACTGACATTTTGCTATTTGTTAAATATTTGATTCTGAGTTGGCATTCCTTTTTTTAAAATATCTTCTCCATTACAGATAAGACTCTCTGTCTCTTTGAAAAGACAGAGCACTATGTCACCAATGTAAATATGGTCCATTGTTTTCAAATGTAGCTCTCCTTCCACGAAGCATGCAATTTTCTATTTTGTGGAGTTCCTTTAAAGTGTGTATAATAATCTGTATTACTGCATGTTTTATCTTTTTCTAATTTTGGGGAACTTTAACTTCAACATGCATGCAAAATGGAGAATTGAAATGAATGGAGCTACTGAGTACTTTGGGGTGCAATACCCAGCCACTGAGGTATCTAAGTGGCTTTGGCTCTGTTGGACATGGGGGAAGCTTCTGGCCATTCTCACAGAAGACACCTCTCATACCCTTCCTAGACCAAAGTTTTGCCATGCAAACCCGATACAATGACCTTGTACTTGAGGAGTTCAGTTGCATTTCTCAAATGTTCTTTCACTGTGTTTGCATAATTATTTATGTGAACGCAAGTGGGGAAACACTAGAGACTAAGAAAAGCAAAATTACATTGTGTTGTTAACACTTTATATTTTGTTCAGTCCTTAAAATTTACCTGTGAGTGTTAGATAACAGGCTGTGCCTTTCTGTATTGGCTAGAAGTGTAGACCACTAAGAAAAGAAACAAATTGAAAACAGTTTCTGGTATCTTTGTTGTGCCTCTGCATGGTAATATGTCTATTACAGGACTCCCTGCTCTGGAATATAATCTCTGGTTTCTTTTGGAGTCTGAACTGAAAAAAGGAGGAAAAGGCTTACTGCTGTCATTTCTGATGTTATAAGGTTACAGGCTACAACCTTGGGAGATTTTACACTAAATTTGATTTTTATTGTTTCACAAAATGGGACCTGTTTTCTGACAGTCAATAAAACTGCAGGTGATACTGCTCTTATAATAGATGTGAATTGACTATTACTGTTTGCTATAGCAGTTTAACTGCAGGGCAAGCTTATAAGGGGTTTGTTTTTTGGAAAAAATGCTCAACCTTTTTTTATCCATAGGACTATTTCTTTATTTTCATCAAGTTCTCTGGTAATATTGGTGTATACCCACCTGAACACATCTGAAATAAGCAGAAAGTTCTCTGCTTCTGAAGTTCAAAAGAAACTGAAAATTGAAAATCAGTATTGATGGGCTAAAATTAAAATGATTTTAACAGAGTATATAAATAGGTAATCCCAAGATTTAAAAGAATTTATCAAGGCAAATATTTTGCATTATACAGTAGTGGCAATGTAGTAACCAACTTCATCTCTTGATGCTTTCTTTTAAGTCATATATTCTAGTTCTGAAAATGTGAAATACTGGTATGTTGTATTTATACTTTGAATCACAGCATCGCTGAGGTTGGAAGGGAATTTTGAGCGTGGTCTAGCCAAATGCTCCTGCTAAAACCAGGATTTCCTAGAGCTAATTGCTAACGGCTATGTCTGGTTGTATATGTTTTGAATATCTCCAAGCATGGAGACTCCACAGCTTCTCTGACCAACCTATATTCCAAAACAGGCATGGTGAAAAAGATTTTTCTTACATTTAAATGGAATTTCCTCTCTGAATTGGTGTCCATTGGCATTCTTCCTGTCACTGAGCATCAGCAGAGTGACAGAAGTCAGAAGAGTCTTACTTTCTCTTCTTCTTCCCTTCCATCATGAGTATATATATATATACTCATGTGGATAAAAATGATGGAGATTTAGTCATATTTGTGGCCCTTTACTGAGCTCTCTCCAGTATTGAGGAGCCCAATATTTGATCCCACATTCCTGATGTGGGCTCATAAGTGCCTTCCCTGATCTGTGGGAAAGGCTTTTTCTAACAGGCCCAATGTAATTTCTAGCCTCCTTTGCTGAGAGGAGACATTGTTCCCTCATGGTCAGCCTGTGGTCAGGAAGGACCCAATAGCAGTTCTCTGCAAAGTTTCTTTGCAGCTAGTCAACTCCTAACTCTCCTGTGCATGAGGCTATTCCTACTGAAGTGCAGGATTTGGTGTTTGTTGAATGTCATGAATTTCCTGTCATCCCATTTCACCACCTTGTTGAGATCCCTCTGAACGGCAAGATGACTGTGGTGTATCAGCCACTCCTCTTGGTTTAATATCATCTGTGCTGTTCCATCATCCAAGTCATTAATGAAGCAGTTACACAAGACTGGCCCAGCAGCAATCCTCGGAGCATGGCAACCAGTAAGTGGGGCTCAGCTGGATTTCGTGCTTCTGATCCCAAACCATAGAGCTCAAAAGCTCAGAGAGTTTTTAATCTCTCTCATTGCCCACTATCTAATCTCTACCTCCTGCCAGACTTCCATGTCCTAATGCAGTTTTTTTATGGTTATTACTGAGGTCACACTCTGTCCCATTGTTTAGGTCATTAATTCAGCAGGATTGGAGCCAGTATCAACCCTTGGAATCCACTGGCAGTTATTACCCTCCAACTAGAGTTTGTGTTACAGGTCACCAACCAGCTCCTCTCTGGGCCTGTCCATTCAGTTGGTTTTCAATCTGTCTCTGTCTGTCTGTCTGGTGAATATCTCATCAATTCTTCTCTGAGAATCTTATGGGAGACCGTGTCAAAAGCCTTTCTGAAGTCAAAATACTCAGTATCCTCTGCTCTCTCCTCATGCTAAGCCACTCATTTCACTGTACAAGGTCATCAATAGATTGGTCAAGTGACACTTTCCAATGATGGTACCATAAAAGCTACTATTGATGAGCTTCTTGTTACAATATTATTTGCTTCATCAGGTTCCAAGGTTTGGGGTTCTCTGGGTCTATTTTACTGTTCCTTCTTGAAGATAGGAGTGTCATTGTCTTTCTTCCTGTCCTCAGGCATCTTTCTCAATCACAATGATTGTTCAAAGATCACCAAGTGGTCTTGCAATGACAACTTTTTGATGTCCTCTGTCAGGATTCTGTGATCTTCAAGCAATATAAAACCAAAGCCTATCCTCTGAAGTCTTGGAAAAGTTTCTGGTACCTAATTCTATAGAATAGTGGGAGTTTAATTTGTTAGTATACCAGTGACAAAATAATTCACTCTGCTCTTTTAGTTTAAGAGAGTTGAAGTCCAGAGGTGCTAAATGGTCAGTGTATTTTTGATGCTCTGTATCAACACAAATGCTTTGCCAGGTTTAAGAATAGGTAAGAATAAAAAACCTAGCTATTAATATTTAATTAATGTATTGATATTTCAAATATTTTGGTAATTTTAATTAATGTCTTCCTATATGTCTAGGAAAATTCTGATCGTCAATATTTGTCCTGTAGATGTCTTCTTTTTTTTTTTTCTCCCCAAATATTGATCTATACTTATTTTTGAAATGCAGGTTTATAAAATGGAATGGTGACTGGTAGAATGGGAATCATTAGAGAGGGGAAATGAAAAAACAAGACAAGATAAAAGACATGAAGTGTGTGAAAGAATCAGATTTTGGAGTTTGAGATCAGAAAGCTCAGTAAAGCATGTAAATACCACTAAATGTCAGCTGGCATTGACTGATGTTTGTGAATCTCAAATGATGAGCTCATCATCACACAAGTTTAACACCTCTCTTGAGGCTTGGTCTTCACCTGCAGCTTTCTGCAGCCTCTTTTATCCTTCCTTTAAATTTTTTTTTTTTTTTTTTTTTGGTAGACTTTTTGGGATATTATGTTATCTTAACTCTGGACTCTGGGTCTGAAACTGCAACTACAGCACTACTCTGCCTGCAAGCTGCCCTGTTTTGTATCCCCCTGTAGCACATTTTGCCCTCTCTGATAATTATAGAGGAAAGGCAACTCTGTAGTCCTTCTACCCTTGATGTCTCATTTCTTTATCAAACTCAGTAACTTCTTGTGGTGTTGATCTGGCAGTCACCTCTTGAAAATTCTCTTTATTCTTTTTCTGCTGCTGTGTATTTGCCATGTTTTAATGGAACAGGCCCTCTGGCTGAGGAAAAGTTGCCAGTTAAACTTGTGAAACTGATCCACTGTTTTATTATTATTTCTTTCAGAAGCTTTTCAGTGTCTTTGATGTTACCCATGCATTTTCATTAAAAGCTGTGAGTGATTTATTTTAATAAAATCCAATTATCCTCTATTTCCTTGTGAAAAATTAAAGGCTATTTCCAGTTTAATTGTGAATATAAGCAATTGGAAGGAAACACACCAGGTACTGGAAATGTAGCGTTAATATTTCCAGCAGCAGCAATGAGGGTTAACAAATGAATAGTACTGTGCAGACTTAATTTCAGTAACTTGTGCAGAGCTATTTGGGTCCAAGGAGGAAAATCAGCTGCTTTCAAGGGGCTATGCTAGGGTAATGCTAGAATATCATGTTTCTCACAGAGCTCAGTGTCCCCACATGGTTCTTGAGCTGTGTACACATGTGAAAGGGAGGTGGCTTCCAAGAGGTGGTTTCTTCTGCTTTCTAGGGTGATTTTTCTGAGGCTGATCTGTTACAACTTTGATTTTCTGTAGTTTCACAAGGGAAAAAAAAGGCAGAAGGGAGCTTCAATCTTCTAACTGTTAAATTATCATAGTGTCATCTGTGTATTTCCAAAGCAAGCTTCATCTCTTCCAGCAAATCCTTGATTTTCCTGTACTTCTAACAGCAGGAGGTTATGCTTCCACAAATATCAGCTTTTCTTTATCTGAAATATAGGACTGGCTTAGTACTGCTGAGGCTTTTCGATTGGTACAAAGAGAAAGGAAGGGGTGAGTATCTCTTTGGTATCTTATATTTGGACTGATGTAGACTTGAACTACATTATAAAATTAATTGCACCAGCCAATCGCACACCCAGGTTGGTTGTGTTATCTATGAATGACAGTAAACTTGTTGGCTTTATTGCCAAAAAGAGGCTAGTTATAAGCAGCAGTGAGATTACACCAATTTTGTTTGGGACAGTTTGTAACTGAGTTAATTTAGTCCTTGTCACATATCCCACCTGAGACCCATTTGTGCTCCCATTTGAGCATAGCAGCTGTAAGCTGAGGAGCCCATCACGCCTGAAATACAAATATATGTGTAACATCAATCTGCTGTCTCAGTGGTATAGATGACAATTCTGCTCTCCCTTCACACCCCTGCTGTTTACCTTTAGTAAAAAAATCTTGCAGTGAGCCTCAGCATTTTTCCACTATCTCCTTTCTCCTGACACCAACACAAGACCTGTTAACTAATTTGTGCAATAAGACTATTCTTATTTCAAGATATCAGTAAAGCCTTGAAATGAAAAAAGATAATGACTATCAGTCAGGAAGTGTACTAATGATGGACTCAGGAATGGCCTTCAGCATCACAGGAAATAAAAGCTTTAAAGGAAGAGACCTTGATTAAACATTTACAGGGAACCTTGCCCACAAGACCTATTTTAACAATTTTGATTGAATGATTTCTAATCTGTTAAAACGATCAATTATAAAAGAAAAAGCCCCAGATACAATGCAGTAGACAGCATCAAACCCTAGAAAATATTGACTTTCATTTCACATCTGGGTAAGATGATTCACTTCTTTATCAGATTCATAATGGAATTGGTCCACATTGTTGGCAGTCTATCCCATTATTGCGTATAGAATCATGGCATGGTTAGGTTGGAAGGGAACTTTAAAACTCATCTAGTCCAACCCCCCTGCGATAAGCAGGAACATCTTCAACTAGATCAAGATGATTACAGCTCTGTGCAACCTGACCTTGAGCCTGACCTCATCTCTCTCACTGCCTAATTAAAAGCTGAACATCTACCCTGTATTGCTTCAGCTAAATTAAGTTTTCTACCTTACCAGGTTCTTTCTTAATCAAACTATTGGTACTTCCTGTATTAATAAAGTTCTGATTGTCTTTACATCAATATGTTTACAGAAATTTTTGAGTGTTAAATATAGATGATGATATGCAAAATGTTATTTAAGTTTCCTCCTTTCTTCAATTCGAATTACAGAAACTTTTTACAGAGTTGGCCTGAGATAGATAAAGCTTAATATCAGTTTAGTGAACAGATCCTATAGAAAAGATTCCATCAAATATTAAACATTTCACAAAGTCTTCGTTAGTACTTATTGAACAATGTCAAGAAATTGATCAGTAATTTGACTGATGATGCTTGAAAATCCTGCTTGTTTTGTATGTGGTGAAAATAATTCAATGTGTGTCAGAAACAGTCAGCTCTGCTGCAATCTGTATTAATTTCCTCAAACAGTAGGCCTTTCCAATGTCAGCAAGACTTAAAAATTGCATAAAATGTCGGTGAGGAAATACTGGTAGAATACGAATTTTCGAAATTCTAGATAGCTTTATTGGTCTTTTTCTTCTTTCTTACCTATTTTTTTTTTTTTTTGCAGCTATTATTGCAAAATAGCATGCTTGCAAATCTTGCAGTCTTGTTCCCTTAACCACTGCACAGAAAATGAGCAGAAATGCTGTAGGGGAGCAACTGAGTTTTGGATGCTGCTGTGAGCCTTGACACTCAGACTAGTGTTCCCCCAGTCTGCTTGGGAGCGACTGCTCTATACCCAGGGGGATTTCCAACTTCTGCAGCCTTGGCTGAAGTAGAGTAGGGCAGTAGAGGTTTAAAACTAACTGTTATTAGAAAATAAAACAGTTACTTATTAGTAGGTGGGCTTAAGCAGAACTTTTCACAATATGCATATGGTATAGTTCTAAAGACTGGCTATGATCCAGCTTTATATTTGTTGTGCTAAAGTATTTGTCATTTATATTGAGGCCTATGGCAATGATTGTTTTAAAGGTACAGAACCCAAATATATTTTAGAAATGTTTAGCTAAAACCCTCTTAACTTCTATGTACAAGAGTAATTTAAACTGCAAAACTAAGGAGCAGGCATCTGGATATAAGCACAAGCATATAATAATGAATATAATCCAAAACCCAAGGTATTTTCAAATCCCGACACTTCTATGAGGGAAAACATTCATATTAATAAGAACAGTAAAATGACAATGCACTAATATATTAAGGTTATGTTCTTGAAAAGTAGACAGTCGGTATCCTTGTAATGAATTTTAAGCTGCATTTGACAGTACCTACAAAGTCAGTATTTAACAGCAATATCATCTGTGATACAGTATGATGAATGATGTAAGCATAATCCCAATGAAAGGTCAGTATCTTATGAAAGGTATATAACCAATGCACATATTTTCAAACCTGGGGATGAGAGGCCAAATGTATATCTTAGAAGTGAACTTAGGTGAAACAATCCATTTACTACTGCTCAGATGGTGGAGAGCATTTCAGCTGCTTCAGCTGCTTCAGCTATCTTGTAACACTTCTTTAATCTTAGGAATACATACTTTTTATGATGCCAACATGCAGTATTTCCTATACGAAAATCACGAGTTTGTTAAATTAATTGAATTATTTATGGCAAAACAGTTAATGAACAGACACTTAGTTAACATATCATAGTGCCAGAGCAAGTGGATTAAAGGAGACACTTTAATAGAACAAAATAGGAGTTTAATATGCATTCTGCAGGAAAAGAGGTCTCAGACATCAGACACATATCAATTTCAATAGCTTAGAAAAGACATTGCTAACTTTTTTTGAATAGATTTCTCAAAAAAATGTTAATTAGTCATTACAGGTAGAAGTTCTTTCTAATTTAATTCTTAAATTTAACAGTTTTTTGATGCAGAAATTTTATATATTCTTCAGTTTTATCATAGTCTGGGCGACAAAGAGCTGAATTTCTGTCTGTATTAATGCATGAGATGGAAGCAAGGTTGAAACTGGCATTTGTGCTTCAATATTTTTCTTATTAGAAACAGCCACTCAGTTAACGCAATCTGAAAATGAACCAAATATTTTCAAAATTAGTTGGAAAGAGGTACTGTTTTTAAGAAGGAAAAAAGTGGACACAAAATTGAGAAATATCTATTTTCCCTCCACCTAAAAATGATGCAAATATTTGTATTTCCTTTAGTAAAGATACCACCTTGTGATAAAAGTACTGTGCACTTTGGGGTTATGCTTTAGTAGTGCCTAAGAAGTGGTGCCAGCCTCAGACCACCTATAAACTGGATCAGGGGGAAGTGATAAGTAATGTACCTTCCATCTGTTTTGTAGGACAGACAATGTGTTTCTGGGTATCAGGTGTACTCTCTTTCTTTATGGTGTCATCTCTTTTTGTACAACAGGGGGCTGAGCTCTCAGAAATTTTTTTTTGCGTTGCAGGTCCTTTATGTTGTGTAGTGAAGGTGACCTATTTTCCAGCACTTAAAACTGCATTTTCTTCTCTCACTTCATTGTGAATGCTTCTCACTGTACACCAATAATGATTTCAGTCCTCTGTGAGAGGTTTAAAACTTCAGACTCAGTGCTAAGTGTGAGTATTTTTATTTGCCTCATCACATTGTTTTTCTCACAGAGGCAAGTTGCTACAAATTCTGAGAAGACAAAGAATCCATAAAAAGTATCTGGTATTCTTTCAGTGAAGTAAAAATACCATAAAATAAAATGAATGATCAAAATTAGGAAATAGGCGAATCATGGAGAAAACTTGTGATTAAAAAAATTAATGAATTAATATTTGGAAGAATTAAATTATTCATATGATTCCTGTTTCATATATTAAAGCCAAATAAGCACCAAATACCACAGTGAATATTTGCCTTAAATACATCATCAGTCTGCTGAAAATTGCAAATACATACTTCAGAATTAGTAGAATAGTGAGTCTTGAAGGAATGGCAAGAAATAATTAGTGGGATTATGCTCAATGAACACTAAAATTTGCTTCCTATCATCAGCTGGGTGAAACTATCTCAGCCGGGGGTGTCGCAGTCATTGCTTTGATTGCAGACGAAGAGTTGACTTTTGACTTCAGCAGTTAAAATACAGTCAGTGCAGCAGCATTGTGCTCTGAAGTTTCAGATGAAATGTATTATGGCAAATGCCATTAAATGCAGTGCTGAAAATGACTTTAAGCACCATTTCCTATGTGCTATTATATGCTGCTATGAGTGTGATAGGCAGTGATCCACCTTTGCATGCATCTGTGATTGATTTCTTTGTAACCCTGTTCTGTGCAACTGTGCTCACTTGTGATTTTCTACTTCCTGAAGGATGTTCAGATGGATGTCTGAATCATCAGTGTGAATGTTCAAATCGGCAGCAAATGAGATGTAATTTAAATAGCAGTGGTCGTATGGAACACTACACATCGCAAGAAGTCACAGTCGTAAGCAACTTGAGCATCACACCTAAAATACCTAAGCAAGCTGCGAAGGAGAAAAGGTGTTATATTATTTTCTCACCAGGTTGCTTCTGAAGATGCTGAAAGGAGCTGCTCTTCTAACAGGAAGGAAGAATATTAATTTTCTGGAAAAAGAGAGCACATAGTGAAAGCATTTAATCACTGCATTGACTTGAAATTCATTTGAAGATAAAATGACATTTGAATCAAACTACTACCTGATCCAACACCTAAACCAAGATACTTCCCTTAACTGGAGTGATGAAAGCATTTTTCAGCCATTCTCTTGAGAAAAGGCTTATCAAAACAGTTGTTAGAACTAAGAGGTCTGTCTTATGAATGTGTACTCAGGCTGTGATCCACTAGAGAAGTGTGCTGCAATGTGCCAAAAGTACAAGGACTTTACTATCAGCAGTAGCATTTCTGCAACTTCTGATTGACACATCATTAAAATCTAACAGCAGATAGTCCTGTAAGTTATGCAGAAACAATTTTGTGTCTCTTAATTTTTTTATTTTCCCTTACACATTTTTATTAATTTCTAAGAACATAATATAGCACCCATCTGGATCTCCTATTTGGAAACCCTTTTAACTAAACTATACATATGACGACTTTGGAAATCATATTGAGTCCAGAATTTGTACAGCAATGTTCCAGGAAAATGTAATTTTCACAGCTGTGGAAGAAGGAAGCAGAACGCAAACAGCACTATTTGCTGTATTTCTGTTCGGAAAGTCTCAGATGATCTCTGGGACTTTATCCAGTGCATCTATACAGACAACAAGTACCAACAGCAATAGGCCAGAAATAAAACTCTTTTACACAATTAGCCTGGTAAGAAACAGTAGGAAAAAGAGCATTTTAAAAGAAAATAACTACCTGCCTTGAGATGAGTGATTTTGAATTGACCACAGTGATTTTTTTCTCTTATACCATAATTCTCTTTTATCTGTTGTCTTTTTTTTTTTTTCCCCTAGCAGACAAAAAAATCCCTTTGAACAGAGCTTTCTGAGGTGTAACTCCAGGTATGAATGGATGAAGAAGAAAATCCTTGAGCTTTGACTGCATGGTATAAGATGCACCAAACTCGATGCAAAAGTGCAGTCCTGCTGGGATTATCACTGGAATTCTGGTATGGCTAACTGGCAAGTCATAATCTGCTATATTTATTTTACATTAACTCTTCTGTTTGCAAATGCTGTAGATGTCTAAAGACACTGTACTCTTGACACGCCTATGACAAAGTGACAACAGATTTGGCTTATTGATGGGAAGCCTCCCAAGCCTGAAGATGTACCATCTGCCCTTTCTCCTCCACACACTGTGCATTCTCAGGCTACATTTGTTTTGTTAGCTTTAAACTCTTTTAAGCTTAGACAATTCATCACTTTGGCTAGACTTCTGTTGGATTTTGGGAACAATGAGAAAAAACAGAAGCGGCAGATGACACATTTTACTTCTGAGTGCTTAGTGTAACAGCAGAGGTTTTTGTGAAAATCTGACTACTCCAACCATGCTCTCAGTGCTCAAAAGTATTAAAACAATAATTTTCTCTTATTTCTAAGGTATCTTGTGCCATTCTATTAATATTTCTGTGTTTAGAGAGTCTTTATTTTACTAATGCCAGAAATGTTTGGTTTTGCTAACATTCTAACACAGAGCATAAAATTGTATACTTCAGGCCACAGAAATGACACATTAAACAACATATTTATTGTGCAAAATTCCAATAAACATATGTGAAAAAACCCACCAACAAACCTCTCCATTTTTATATGTCATAACTCTTTTATCTGATGAGTGAAATATGGCCTATGTCCTTGGAAAGGACAATATTTAGAAAAGGAGCAGGATTCCCCCTCATGCACTAGACCTCTGAAAATGCACTATGTGCCTGTGGTGCTGTGCTGATACAGAATAAAATCAGATATAGTCAGAATTGATGATAATTTCTCTTCAAATATGCAGAATTTTTTGGGTTTCCCACCTCCCTTGAAATATTGCTGGGTTATTACTCTCTTCTTCCTTATGACTTTTCAGATCTGAGGTTGAGTTTTTGTTCAGACATGAGAGCTAGCCTTTGCAAAGCAACCTATTCTGCTGGACTTAAGCCAGTAGTGGGAATAAAAAAATTATTTAGTCAGAGCAAGCTTTTTAAGCCCATGTTATATTGCAAATAAATGCACTTAAAAATGTATAACAAAGCATGAAACCTTCCTATTTCTTGTTTACTTTTGTCCCCAAAAGGTAGTTGTCTGTCAGATTAGAACTTGTTTGGCATCAGATTGGAAAAAAAAAAACAAACCAAAGTGTTCTTTGATCCTGTTTCGCTGTAATATAAAGCAAAAATAAAAATAATTATCTTATCACTGTGATAAGTTTAAATACAAATTGGGCCCAAGACAGAGCATACAAGAACTCATTTGGTTTTACTGACTTGCAGCAAAGGATGTGAGTTTCCACGGGGGAGTGAAGGCAAGAAGCAGGGATTCAACTCCATAAAGTGTCTTATCAAGAATCTTTTGAGATCTTCCATACTGTCTCAGTCACTTACATATATTTTCAGTAAGAAAGTTGCAATTAAAAGGAACATTTTATTTTCTGTTAGTCTATTGACTAGCAATGAGGAGAAGACTGAAATATCCTTCTGGAGAGGACTCCTTTCTTTGTTAGAAAATATATCACTACTGTGAATACTAGTTCTGAAAAAGTGAATGAAAAGGAAGGTTTTCTTTTTATGTGCTATGAACATATATGTAGAATATGCATTGTACAGACAGCATTTCTAGTGGTTAGAGGAATACAGAGATGACGTTGATAGTTTTTCCTGTTCTCAACCACTTTCTAGTGGCCTATGGGTTTTGTATCTGACTTCTTGATGACTTCCTGAACTGCTTTCAATTTCTCTTTGAGAATACTCGGTTCTTAAGCAAACCAACATCGGTTCTTAAGCAAACCAACATCCACAGTTAGTCAGTCTGTGTAGCTGATGAAGTCTGTCTGGAGAGATAAACTAGCATTTTCTATTTCCTCTGACATTTTCAAGACTTTACAAGGGAAGTGGACATTTATGCCTCATTAGCAGCTGTGGCAATCAGCATTGATGCTTATAAAATAAAACTTTGTAATTTTAGTTATAAGCTAAATAGTCTAAGAGATTGGTATCTTTGTCATGCTCTGTTATGTTTGTAATTTTTCGGTCATTTGGTGAATAAACTCACCACACGCATATGCAGAAGCCTTCAGAGAAAACAGCAATAGGAATGTCCTCTTCAAGCATCTTCTTAGAGACAGCAAGAGCATAAGGGAAAACCACCACTAAAGATTACAAATACTTCCTCATAATAAATTTAACAGGACTGGACTTGTATTTGCACTCAGATTAATTATCACAATTTTTTAAAGATGCCAGGATGTATAGGAATGGTATGTGATGTACCAAAATTATAAGTCACATTTAGAGAGCTAGACTTCTTGTTTTTGCATTTAAATAAACCTAAAAATATGTTCTAGGAAGTGAAGTATATAAAATGATTTCAAGTTGCTTCTTCAGTTTTGGGTATTATGATATACTGGGCTTCACAAGTTTGTTAATTCATGTAATGTATTATTTTTACCTTTAAAAATATATGTCATACTAAAAAAACGGGTTGTAAAATATTTGTAGAATCAGGTATGTATAAGATAAAAAGATAAATGTATTATCCAGATTAATTATTTGGAACCATTTTCTCTTACAATTTAGCAGTTATAACTTGGATATTTCCTCTTTGTCCCGTAACAGCAGAGTAAATACCAAGTTTCATAGCCTTGTCCTTTTTGTAAGCCTTCAGATATACTATTGCTCTAAATTATTCAAAGACTGATATAACATGACACTATGTAAAAAGTGTAGGTTTTTGAGGATACTGCACTGGTTTATATGTATAATAAATGTTACAACAAAGTGAGGAATGATAGAGAAATGTACTTTTTCAAACAAGCATTTTATCTGTTCTATAAAACTTTAGTAATGAAAAAAACCTAGGAATTGTGAATGATTTCGGTGCTACTGGTATTCCACTCCGCACAACCTCTAGGAAGATGGCATGAAGCAGCAGTCTTCAGATCAATGCAGTTTGATAATTTCTGGTTATCTCCGTGGTATAGCAATGGGCAAATTTCACAAGGTTCTCCTGACTTACATGCAGAAACTTGTTTTAGTGGAGGGGAGTCTGATGGGGGTGCCTGAATTCTGCTGGCACTAGAGGGTTTCACCATTTCCGTAAGTTGGCAAATTTTGTCTGTGGTAACTGAAAGCAGGACTACGCATAACTGGGATGTCCTATATAGCTCTCCTTCCTTTTTCTCTATTGCTTTGTGCTAGTAATTAAAGGCAAAGTGTGCGTAGTAACAGCGGAAATAAAAGGGGAAACAGAGAATGTGGACCAGAAAAACATGCAGAAAAGGGACTCAGTGCAGCTTTCTCAGGCAGTTTGATCAGGTGGTTTTATTTTGTTTTGCTTTTTTTTGTGTTTGATTGGTTCGTATTTTTTTTTAAATCCTGTGCATCCAATGAAGGATGAATTAAGGTGGTATTCTTTGTTTGTTTGCTTGGGGTTTTTTTGTTGGTTTTTTTTATGGTTTTTTTTTTTTGGCAGAAAGATCTGACTCCCTTGAAAATCTGAGTATATTTGAGTGCTGTTTTGCTCATGTCTGCATCAAGGCAGACAGACAGTGTGGTTATTGGAACTGGACCCCTTCAGAGTTCATCATCCGTGCCACTGAACAAGTTAGATCTAAATACAGCTGGACCAGAAATAAGCTGCTTTCACCAGAGTAAAAGGAAGAGGATGAGTAGTGTGAGAATATTGAAAACTGGAGTGGTCTTGTCGTTTTTGCTTGATCTTTTTTAAAGAAGTCCCTAACGAGACAGATTTCAAGAGGTGCCTGCACAGATGAAGATGTGATGTGTCCTGAGCACACCCTCTCCTTCCCTGCCAGGGGGTCTGCAGGTCTGCCCTGTAAGTAGATTCTTAACAGGATTTGATTTAAATGGATATATTAAGTTGAAATAAATATCTCTTTTGTGTATTTGTGCATTTTAAAGTAGTGGGATTGTTTCATTAATTCAAGTAATTATGCTGAGCTGTGACTGAATTTGCTTTCCCTGTTGCACAGCAAACTAAGGCCAAAAAAGAGCCTCTGAGGAGCCACATAACCCAAGCAATTCCCTGAGCAGCTGCGTGGCTTCAGCTTCCAGACAACTTGCCCTTGCCTTGCCTATGCCTCCCTGAAAGTAGTCTTGCCCTGCTGATGTAGACCAGAACATGAAGCTTTTTTCTGATTACTTTCCCTTATAATAGCATATCCCATGTATTATTTCTTAGTAAAAATCCTTCTCTTGTTATAAGAAACAAGAGCTCTGAAAATGTTTCTGTCATCTACTGTGGCTATAAATAAGATTTACCAAGAAGAGTGATTAGTAGGACATAAAGCAATATCTTGGCAAGGTTTGGATAACCTGCCAGCTTGTGTTCTATACTAATATGTCATTAAATAAAAAATAGTTTTAGTGGCTCTGGAGCTTTACTCTTGTATCAATGCTTCTTTAAGGCTGTGAAAAACAGAGGTTTTGAAATTGCCGACTCGCTGTCAGCATCACTTTTCCCTTCCCTGCAGTTCCGGGGACGGTCACAGGAGGGCGCTGCGCACTGACAGTAACTGCTGGCTGTTCCGGGAGCGCGCAGCTCGCTCGGGAACGATTCCAAATTATTTCAGCCGGGGCACTGTCAGCTCCATCTACATTACACAGGGCAAGAAATATTGGATTCGAATAGGAGAAAGAGTGAAAAAGCCCATCCAAACAGTAATAAGAAAAATACGTTCTATCTAGAAACTACAGATATTAACAAAATTAAAAATCATTAAGCAGCATGCTCAATTGCAAATGTCTTAAGGCGTGCCATTTTTATTCATAAGATAGTCTAATACACACCATGAACTTCTAGTCTTATGCTTCTGTAGTGCTGATGAAAATCTAAAAGCTGTGATTTTCTGCTTGCATGTTCCACTGCCTTCCCCAGTCTCCCCAAAATTCAAACTTCCTAATTGGTTTTAAAAATGAAATCTCTCGGAAGTTCCTGTGGACCAGCTAAAGTGCTTTCTAGTCTTATTTGATAGAAGTGGGAATATGTTCTTTTTTACTCACACAAATTTTCTTGCCTGTTGCCAAGAAAAATGTGAGTTCAGAGGGCTCAGCAGCAGACAGATTGCCTAGGGAGTATAAAAGCTCCACTTTTGCTAGGAGAAGTTCACAGACAGCACAGATCAGGAATGAAATATTACCAGGTAAACTAATTCACAATTTATCAACTTTAGCCCTCGGGACACCCTCTGAAACCATCCTTACATGTTTTGTAGAATAAGTCCTCCAAATGTGTACTAAGGAGGAAGAGATGCAGTTCAATGTAACTGAAGGGTGTACCCAGTGTCATCTTGCAGCTGCAAGCTTTCAGTTAGGCAGGTTGCCTTCTTGGGGACTTCTATAGCCTCAAATCAAGTAAATAATTTAAAATAGGTACATTATCTCCCTGGTCATTGAAGTTCTTGAAATGTAGCACTTCGTAGGTGTGATTAATAAAGGGATATGGATAAATAAAGGATGCATCATCCATCATTAGTAGGATGCTATAACAAGGAATTAACATCCTGATAATGAAACAAAACAAAGCAAAAAATGTATGAAATTTTAAATGCAGAACATTTCTAGGAGTTAAATCACCGAGGGGTAGGCAGTATTCATGTATTTATTCTTTAGCAAGTACAACTTTATTTTGTCCTTGAAAGTCATAAAATGGCATTCCTAATACCCACAGATGTCTATTTACTACTAATAGCCTGAAAAAAGAAATCCTGAATGGTGAAAAATACTTTAAAACTATTTATAAATTATATTATTAAAACTATTTATAAATTATAGTATTCTAATTTGTGGAGTTGATGTTTGTCTTCATATGGCATTTTTTCCACTAGGACTCAAAATTCAGTTAACGTTTACCTCCTTTACTAATTTTCTTCTGATCTTTTTTTCTCATGCATGCAATTGAGGGTATTCAGGTCTATCGGTAAAGGTTCTATAAAAGACCTTGGGTTTGTTGTGCTGGTTTGGATGTCTTATGAAACACAGAATTATGGAAGTGTCTAAGGTGGGAAGAGAGTGTTCTGGTCCAATCCCCCTGCTCAAGCAGTGTTGCCTAGAGCTGGTTGTGCAAGACAATGTCCAGATGGATTTTGAATATCTCCAAGGTGGGAGTCTCCATCACCCCTCTGGCCACATTGGTGCGCCAGTGCTCTGTCACCCTCACAGTGACAATGGGCTCTCTGGGGCTCCAAGGGACCCCGAGTGTTTCAGTCCTGCCACTGGGCACCACTGAGAAGGGCCTGTCTCTGTCCTCTTCACACCCTCCTCACATTGATCAGATCCTCCTGAGCCTTCTCCTCTTCAGTCTGAACAGCTCCTGCACTTTCAGCATTTCATCACAGGAGAGGTGATTTAGTGCAGATGCTTCCAGGAGTACCTGGAAGCTATGCCAATGTCTCTGCAGCTACTGCTTCTTAATCCAGGAGATCGTGGCAAAAACTAGAAAAAGCACTTTCAAAAAAGAAGTGAAATCGGTATTAAAAAAAAAATCTTGGCTAAAAATATGAGCTTCATTCTGTAGTCTGGCTGAACAGGAAGAAAATCCATTCATTATTTTATTCTTGATCCCTTGCTAGGCCAAGGTAAATGTCATACAAGGTATTGACATTTCAATTTATATTAGACTATGAACTAGTTCAGAGAAAAGGTAGAAAAAACCCACACTGAACTGTGTCAGAATAGAGTCTGCAATTCAGTCCTTTGTATATACATTTTACAAATATCTGCCAGACTGAATTTTTAGTATATAGTGAGTAAAGTGCAAAACAACAGCTCATGTGCAACAATAAACTAAAGACTTCTACTAACTACTCTTGAGATTTGACATGTAAAGCAGTCATGAGGATGAAAGTTGTATCTGCCAACACATTAAATCTGTCACAGATAAATCAGCAAATAATATCAATTGTCTTGGGTGGAGAGGGAGCTTCAGACAAAGCTGTTTAGAGAAGCCCTCCCACTGAGTCACAAGGTGCAGGAAGGACCCACTTCTTTCTAAATTCCTTCTCAGACAGGAGCCTGGCTGCAGCTGGATTCAATCCTAGACCCAGATTTTTCAGTGGTTTAAATCTAGGGAATAACAGAGGTGTGGCTGAACCTTTGTTCAACTTCGTGCTGTAGGATTAAGGATGGCAAACAAGACATATTTATATAAAAAGGAATGACTTACTATGATAAATGAGTAGACAAAAAGATCATAATCAGAATTATTTACTACGCAGTGTAGAAGCTAAAACTACTATTACAGCATAGTATAGTGTACTGTATTAAAGCAGCTATATTAAAGCTAGCAAAGAAGAAACAGTTATTAAGTAGAGATTGATGTTACTCACCCTTACCAATGACCTTGGGCAAGTCTCTTTTGCTCAGCCTTGAGGGGCATCCCCAGCTGAGGGAGGAATCTCTGCACACACTCCGAGAAGAACCTGCTGTTTCAAAGTGGGACTGGACTTTCAAAGTGTAAAGTGACTGTCAGTCATATATCTCAGTTGAGCTGTACCAGCTCAGCATTCTTGATAAGGGTAACTTACCCTGTCTGCTACATGTTCACCTTGATATCAGGATGTTTAACTTTGGGATTGATGAGTCAGACAGGTTTTAGCATAATTCAACACCAAAAGCAAACTGACGCCCCCTCTCAGTTCACCCCAATAGCTTTGCAAACCGGACACTCTGAGTTGTTTTGCCACATTCCAGGCAGAGCATGCTGCTACACACACCACTTTAATGACAACTGGAATTACAAATGTAATTGCAATTCCCCACAAATATGTTGCTGAGTTCTACTGTCTATGCAGATGTCTAATGTAATTTAAAGGTAATGCACAATTTTT
Source organism: Acridotheres tristis (assembly GCA_037013685.1). NCBI lineage: Eukaryota > Metazoa > Chordata > Aves > Passeriformes > Sturnidae > Acridotheres > Acridotheres tristis. The sequence goes on along the minus strand of CM072886.1, from coordinate 94,182,454 downwards.
GAGCTTCATTGTTATTGCATTTTCTGGACATATCTTTCTGCAGGACATAAAAACCAAGTCTGGGAGGACTGTAAAACACAGTTTCTCCAAACTGAATTGCTTTTCAGGATTGTCAGTGATACCAAACTTTGTATTGCTTCTAATAATTTTATTTTCCAGACAAGAGTTTATATATATATATATATACACTATCCAGATTTCGCATTCTGCACTACTTTTGAGAAGCTTGCACATATTTACTCTTGTTACTCCTTGCTCCGCTTTACTGAGTAGTATCAAGGATGAGACCTAATGAACAACAAAACAATAATAATAAAACTTAGAAAAATATAATTATTTTGTAATTAAAACCTGTTAAAAATCTAGTTAGAGGACAGAGAGGCACAAATTTCATAGGGCATTGAAATGCAGGTCCATTATTGCTACTCATTTTGGTGTATTTGTACAGGTTTAAGTGAATAGGCATAGTCTTAACACATTAATAAGCCAGGACCTTTGTGGAGAAGTGTTTCGTTTGTTTTTTTTTTTTTTTCCCCCTCTATAGACAGGGACTCTAGAGACTTTTTTTTCACAATATGTAAGTGCAGGTGCAGTCCACATCAACACCTCAGCTCATTTGGTCTGTGCAGTTGGCTGGTACAGTTGTTCCTCTGTCCTCGGGGATATATAACTATAAAGCACAATGCCAGCTTTTGTCTTAAACAAGAATCTCTAATCCTTGAGTGAGTAATGATCTTTAACCAGTGTAAGGTTTTAAGCCTGGTTACTAAGGTTGAGCCTCTTGCTCTAATGTGTCATTCTCTGAAGTTGAAGTCTTAGTCGTGCTCCCTGGGACTATTCAGAGTCCTTTTTGGAACACTGTCAAACTTCCACAGCATCTATTGATGTTGGAAAGGAACATCAATTAAATTCACAGTTAAAGGGAGTTTACAGCATCTGGCAATAAACCCACAGAAATCTTTTTGATTACTATCAGATTAATTTTTGTTTGATTTCAAGCTTTACCGAAATCTATTCATGACTTGATATCCTCTTTATATCTCATGCTAACAATTTTTATGTCTTTATTTCTCCCGCTGCAAACTGAATGAAAAAATCCATCTTGTATCCTGAACAGGATGCTGAACAATCACTGTCACAGTAGCTCAAGTAAAGTAATTTTATGTTGTAGCTGGGACAGGCTAAGAAATCATGAGCCATACATTTGGCTTTGATCTACTCACCTTCAAAATATATTAAAAATATTTCCAGTTCTATGGAAAAACCAGATACAACTATCTGAGATTCATTGCAGGAAATTAGGCATTGCAGTGTCTCAGATCAAGGAAAATTCCTGACTTGATCACATTCCTGTGTATGATGAAAGATAAGGGACATTTAAAAAAAAAAACATACTGACACTTATTCCAGAAGGAGGACACAGCCCTATGAATGGTTGTATAGGCAAAGATGATGAAAGTGAAAAATTTCAAGGAGGTCAGACTGTATGTGAGAAGTGTGATCTGTTTGTTATGAAACAGGAAAGCAAGATTAACACAGACACTGAGAGCTTTACTGTCAGATCCTTACTTGAAAAGACATACTCGATATAACAGAATAGTTAAAAATATTTTGGAGCAAAATTTTGCTCTGGTGTAATTGCTATGTGTACCCAGAAAATCAGTGTCTGTGTTTCCAGACACACCCCCAAAAGTCATGCAATTAATATAACAGACATGACTTACATTGTTAATTTATGAATCATCATATTCATACGTGCATTGAGTCTTTTGTTTTACATAGCTATTGTTTTACTCATTTCCTTTTCTCCCTTCTGTCCCTCCAATATCACCTTCTCTTGAAGTGCTTTATTGTTTTCACTGGCCCTCATGCTTTCCTTTCCTATTTTGGTGTATTTTTAGGCTCTTTTAATGCTTTCTTTTCAAAATATATCGCACAGTGCTTTTAATTTAGCACAGGGAACTACTCAGAAGCTTGATGAAATGCTTGCTGATGCTTAGGATATGGCACACAAATACTACCTAAGTCCATTTATTTCTGCAAGACTGTACTTGACAAATTCCCTTTTGTGAATTCTTTTTGAAACATTCAAATGTGTGAAGATATTAGGGACAAGGACCTGGCTAAGATGACACAGAATAACACCATTCATATTTTTCGACAAATAAAAAAGAAATTGGTTAGCTCTGGCTGTCCTTAATTCTCTACTGCTTCTCTCCTTCAAGAGTCAAACTGAAATTTGAAACTGGGAGATGGCATCTGGTATTTGGTTAACCACATAGTGTTACCAGACAATCATCCTTTCTTAAAGCAAACAAAGCTAAGTTACAGAAACTAGTTCTGTAGTGAATGATTGGCAAACCTAAAAGAACATTGCAGATAATGTGGATCTTGATTGTTTATCCTTACTAGTTGATCTTAAAAAGATGTAGCAATGCTAGATATGTTCTAATGGCATTTAAATTGCAATTCAATTTCTGAATTACAGAAATTAAGGTGATACCAACACAGTCCTTATGTGCATTTGGTCAGTGCAGATATGATAAACAAGAAAAAATTAGCAAGACAAACCTTCTGATGGCAGAAGATGGATGATGATATTGACAGCCATTTAAATAGTTGTAAAATGTGCCTATCAAACAGAATTGTTCCAGCCCTGGGACCATTTTACCTGCAAAAGGGGGCAAGTAAATCACATGAGACAGATTCCATTGACTTTGAGGAAAAGGAAAGACAAGCCTTTTTTATTGCTATTGATGTTTGCTCTTATTGACTAAGTGTTTGCCACGGACTCAAGTACCACCAGACACATAAATACAAGGAGAACCTTGTGTGTGTCCTTTATCTGACTGGGGGAAACAATTTGCAATTTACATCCAAGGGATCTGCAGCTTTCCTCCAACACACAGAACAGTTTGAGAAGAGTGTGCTGAAAATTGGTTCAAATAATCCTCCTGTCCTACAAAGTCCTTGCTGAGTTCAAAGAGAATGTTTTCCTTTATAGTGCAGAAGAAAACATTTGACACTCTATCACTGTGATTTCACTGCCTGAATTATCTCTGAACTTTGCTAAGTCACAGCCTGGCTTAGTTTGCTAATGCTATATTTTGTGAAGATGCTAGGGCATAGGGTCACCATAAAAAAGACTGATGCAGGAATTCCCTTCCTCATATACTTTTGTGTTCTAATAAAACATGTGCACTGGAGAAAGAAAATGAAAAAATTGTAACAGCCTGGATGATTAAGGAGAGGAATATTTCTGAATGATCAAGATACAAGTGAAAATCCATTAAAGTAATATAACTCTCAGCTGTCACATCTCTCTCTGGGAACCACAGAGGAGCTCATGTTTCCAGAAGGGATAACAGACTTCAGCTATTACATCTAACAAGGCTACTAATTTAGCTCTGGAGGTAGAAATTTGTAATTTGTTACTAGGGGTTTCCTGTCCAGACCTCTCAGGAGGGTCCTTACAGTGAGACCAACTGGGGATTGAGTAATATCAAGCAGAGAATACAGGCTTTTGGCCAGGACCACAGTTGAAGTTCTGTGAATAGAAAGTGTGTTCTTGAAATTAATAGCCATCTTAATGAATCATTATTTTACATTGGCTTCAACTTATTTCAAAAGAGCTTTACAAGATAAAATCTTCCTATACTACCTGTAGTAAAGCAGTTATCATACATTGCATATTATACTGATATAATATGGGAATTCATATATAATTTAGATAGAAAGCTAAATTTTGGACTTCTTTGTGATTTATTCATTGTAAATACTTAAGTAGAAATTAAAACTGAAAAGACATTCTATTTTCCTTTGCTGATGAAATATTGTACATTTTATGATGAAATATAGTGAATCATCACAAAGCATAAGTATGAATTCATTAGCATTGTTAGTCAGACAATATGCATCTTTTGAGTAACTAATTATACCATAACATCAGCTACAATAATGCAATAAATGTGAGTAGATGTCTTGGTTTTTTTTATTATTGGCTTTTAAATTTGTACTGGTGGTCACAGTTTACTGTGAGAAAAAGAACATGCAGGTTTAGAGCTAGGTGAGTTATCTGGGCTAAAGCAGTTTTCTCTTCACAGGGACAGCTGGCAAGCATCCCTTTGTGCTTAAAAAGGGAATGGGTAAATTTCAGAGGGAAAGTGATGCTGTTGCTACAAGGATTACAAAGACAAACTTTGAAATATGGATCTGTATCTGCTCCTGCAAGGTGACACTCCATTGACTTCACTTGATACTTGCTTTACTGAGAATTGGTCCAATAGATTTTAATGCAGACAATGCAACAGAGAAAAAATTGCTTTTGGCACAGCTGATGGTGTAATGTTGTTTTAAACAGATAGGATGAATTGAAACACTTTTTCTCCCTCCCTCCCTCCCTGTCTTTTGCTTCAAATGTTTGTATGATAATGGTCTTTTCTGCACTTAATCAGCTCATAGCTGCAAGTGGCTATTCTGAAGTCACTTTTATTTTTGTCACCCTGTTTGCTTGCATATTGCTGGTGGGAGAGTTTTCTAATCACAGCATTCCATTGTAAAGAAAATCTATAAGAGAAATAAGAGATGGCTCAAATCACCTTGTAGCTAATGTTTGTTCCAAATAGAACAGTCTCCGAGGCATTTGTCATTAGAACTAGAAGAGTTTTATGGCCCTAAAAGCGAAGGTCAGAGACTCTATATACTTCTATACTGCACATAATACACATTTACATTTGGACTAGAAATGGTGTGAAGTAAGATTTTGCTGGTTTTGTCTTAGCTTTTTATCATTTAATAGAGTCCATATACCAATACAAAGACTACAATGAAACTCTAAGATTTCTGTGCTGAGTGTTGGGTCACCACACTCTTCTGAAAAGGTTTGCACTTGTCGTCCTGGGGGAGGAAAAATTTTTAAAAAAGAGAAATAATAAAAATCCCAGTTTGTTAGACTGAGTTTTTGTGAGCTTCCAGGATGTCAATGTTTCACATTTAGCACACAGTTCCCAAAGAAATATCTGTTAAATGTTCAACTGATAAAGTCAAAGAGGAGATATTGACTGAGCAAATGAGTTAGAGGAGCCTGGGGTTTGGGATATCAGTTCTGCCATTTTGTGAGCTGTTTAAGCTAATGATATTTATGAAGGTAATTCTGGGCTTGACTCAGTATTTGCTGAAGACAGTAGAGGGCCTTCTGTCTATTGGCATTTCAAATAGGTTCTTAATTGAGTATGGACAAAGCCAGTTGGGGAGAAATAATATCCCCTAGATGTCTTCATTGCTTATATATCTGTGTGTGTTTATGTATATAGAAATATTTTTTAAAAATTAAAAATCTGTCTATTTTCGTCCCCAGGAGAATATACTTTCTTCTTATCCTTGCTTTTTTGATGATTAGGATTTACATTAATCCTTGCAACAGCAGCAAGACTTACTCACTGAAATCAACATCATAGTCATGAGGATTTGTGGCTCTTTATACTTGACAATTCATAAAGGTGTTACTCAGATCACTCCATTCTCATATATGTTAATTAAAAAATTGAATATTTATGTAGAGGTTATGAATTCTGAGAGTTATTTTCTTGATAACATAACTGTCTTTCGTAGAATCAAAAAAGAGGCCTTGGAAGGGCCTTAGAGATCATTGAATTCAAATCCCCCCTGCCTTTCACATGAACCTCTTCCACAAAAGCAGGTTTCTCAGAACCCCATCCAGCCTGGCCTTGACCATTTGCAGGGATGGGAATTTCACATCCTTTCTGGGAAACCTGTTTTAGTTCCCTCTGTAAGAGCAGGTAGGCACCTATAGAAGACTTGTAACTGTAGACTATCTGCTTGGCAATTGAAAAACTTTACATAAATATTCACAATTAGCCAATTCTTGAATTTTACAACCTCAGTTGTGATACCAGCAGAACCATGGGCTGAAATTAGCATAACTTTGAGTGCTTCAGCTGGGCTTGTAGCAGAGATTTACAAATAACATTTCAGGAAGCAATGGCCAGAATCCCATCAAGGATTTTCTAAACAACCCAAAAGCTTAAATCTAACCCTCTTTCCAAGGTAATTCAGAAGATACATAGTAAGATGACCTAAAATCTCCCTTGAGAATTGTGTGGAAAGGAAAAATTTTGTCTTTTGCTAAGAATGGATACAACTCAAATAAATATGCTATAGGAGAAAACAAACTAATTAGGAATTTTGCAGCAAGAGCCACAGCACGTGGCAGACCCCTGCTACTGAACTGCATGATGCTTTACAACATAGACCATCCCCCTAATTGTGAGGATCTATTTTATTCAAGAGCAGTTAAAACTCATTGTTATGCTGTCTGCTTAGCACTGCCCTTGCCTGGAGACCACTATGGCTTAAACAAGAAATTGTTAATAGTGGCATGAAATTGTGGAAGAGTTAATTGGAATGCAAAAGAAGCATTATAATTTTAAAGTGTAAATTGTAAACATAAGCACAGGTAACCTCTGGAACAGAAAAGTGCAAGGGAGAATAGAATCTATGGAATCAGTTTGTTGCCCCTTCATAAAATAGTCATGAAACCCAGAAAATCACACCCATTCAAAAATATTTGGAAAGATATATATTCCCTGTACACCTCATTCTCCCTTTTTGTGATGAAGATATTTTTTTAGTGTGGAGCAAAAACCTCCTCCCTCCTCTTCCTAAAGCCACCTCAGGGAATAAATACAGAAAAGCCTTCCCACAGAGCCTCACAAGCTTTTTCTCTGCCTTGACTTGGCAAAGGGGTCAGCTACTTTTGCCTTACATGGATGTCAGATCAATTAGTACATGCAGATTTGTTGATGGTCTATCAAATTTCTCATCACTGCAACAGCTTCCCAATCAAAAAGATTACACAGAGGACATCTTATAAAAATGTAGTTATAATGTAACCTGGAATTTCAGCTCATTGAGAGTGGGAAGGGATGGCTAGATGTTTATTCATGAAGGATGGTGCCAATACAGGCTGTGCAAAATGACAGATCTGCTTTTGGGTGTTGTGGGTAGCCATTATATGTGAGGAATTTTAGGGCTAATCAAACTGTACTTGATTCTCAAACACTGCTAATGGAACTGGAGGGTAACACTGTGGGTTTTGTGAGAATCATCCTGCACCAGGAGGAAAGGAGTTTTCCAGGTAGGGAGGTTCCCTCTATGGCTGTTACTTCAGCCTCGGGGTACAGTGGCTGCAAGAAAAAAGCCAGTTACCTCTACTCTTTGCTGCTTTATTAGTTTGTGGTTTGGATTTGAAGACAGATGAGTTAATTACACACATGGAAAGGTTAACGTGAAATTATGATGCCATGGAATTTCCTACAAAGCTGTAGCTTTCTACTGTAGCAATACTGTTGTAATGAGATATACCTGTTAGGTATAAACTGTGATCTTTTACATATAAAGAGCTATTCAAAATTATCCTGTAGATGTCAGAAATATAATAATATAGAAATACATTTTACCAGAGATAATGCAGACTATAGAAATGAGCAGTTCTTAGTTTTACATTGATTAACACAAAAAACTGTCTCAGTAATAGTGAGGTAGGAAATAATCCTGGGACACAAGTATGAGAGACCAAAGTCTGCTTAAATATGACATTAATGTCATATAGTCATGTAGGAGGGAAAACAAAGATAGAAAATATCAAAAGAAGAACTTTTAACCTATATAAGAGGAAGAACTACACATACAAAAGTAATTATACTGCTAAGTAAGCCCATGCTTGAGAGATTGAAAATGCTACTCAAAAAGAAAGAGAGAAGAATTAAAAAGCAAATATTAATGAACCAAGGGAAAACCATAAATAATCTGTGGTCAAAGTGAAGCTTAGAAAAGTTTTGACCATCAGATAAGAAGAGGGCTGTTGAGACTAGGCAATGTAACAAGGAAGCAAAGGTGAAGACTGATGCTAAGGTTTCACAGGAGATTAGTAGTGCAGCTATTAATTTTTTAATTATGTGACATACAAGAAATGTGAGACAAAAAGTATTTAACAAATAACCAGCATCATTTATTCATAGAGGACAGAGCAAATGGAAAAAGAGAAAATATTAATTAATTTTTCACTTCAGGATTCCCAGCAGAATGTGTAGAACAGATGCTCAAAGTAAACAAATCTCTTACCCTGCAACTGGATTTTGCTGTAAGCACTTATAGAAGCGGAGTAATATGAAACCTCATGTAGAAATCATGCAAACTCAGTTTTCAGACCATAAACTTGTAATTCTATTTTCTTCTGCAAAGTGTTATTTTATCATTATTTATTTTATAATAGTTTCATGTTCAAACTTCTCAACAGACACCTTGGCCTTTGTCCAAATACTTAATATCTCAGGCCTCACGATGTCCTTGTGAGACAGTGTTTCTGAAGCTTTCTGGAATGAAATTTGATTCTGCCATACCTTTTCAACAACTCCTTCCAGCAGGCGTCATTCCTTGTTTTAATCTCCAATCTCAGTTTTTATTCTTTCCTCCTGGGATCCTGCTGTTTCATCTTGCTTATCATCCAGAAGCAAAAGCACAAAGGGGTTAAATAAAATCCACAAAAAGTTTTCACCAGACACTGCTATATATTACAGCTCACCTGTAATCTACTCCAAAGCATCCTTTACCTACCTGTGTAGTGACTTGGCTAGACACTTTATTCACCAGGATGATATCATTTACTGATTAAACTGAAACAGAATAAAATTGTGAAAAACACAACTCTAGGCCCATATACTTATCACTGTCTGGTTCAGAATTGAAAGTGAGGAAAAGATTGGAAAATAATTTCAGAGCTTTATCAGAAGTTTTTCAGAAGTTTCAGTAGCTTCTGAAAATTAAAACCAAAAATCTCAATATTTAAATCTTCCTGGGTGCAAGTTACCCATCTGCACATAGCAGTAGCTGGTGGAGTTGCTGGAAACCTTAGATCAAGTCCCAAGTATCATATGTCAAATGTAGAATAGTTTTCTCCTCTAGGAATTGACTTTTCAGAGCATAGACAATTCCCAATATTGAAGTTTTTTGGATCTTGTTGCAGAGGATACAGACAAGAGATGTGGTAGATTTTTCTCTTGCAGACTGCTTCCTGATGAATAGGAAGTACTTGCATATGAACCACTGCTGAAATGTGTTTTGGAAATGATTCCCTTGAGAGCAACAATTTGAGAGCTGGTAAAAGTTATGAGATAGTAAATCAAAATAACTTCTGCTACACAGATTGTCAGAGGATGAACCGAAGTTCAGACAAACGGATATTGGTCATGTTTCCAGAGCAGAAGAGAGATCCCACCTATTTAAAAATTGTACCTTCTCTTCTTTCTTTGTGCTCTTTGACTTGGTGGTATTCCACAAATATAAGCTGTGCCTAAAAATAGAAAGATTGGGATGTTCAGAGTCATTAATATCATGAACATCATTAATTATTGATTATTCTCAGGCACATGTAGAAAGAAGAATTTCTTCCCTGGAGAAGTTAGATATTCCATAAATTCTGATTTCAAATGAACAAAACATCTTTTTTTGTGCTGTTCTTAACTAATGGTTCCCATTTTATATAGAACAATAAATTAAGCATTCACAATAATTCATACAATTCACAATTGCTATCAAGGCCACAGAATCACTGTATTGCTTTGAGATTTTTCTGGAATAATGGATATGAAAAACTAAAAAATTTGCTCTATTACAATATAACACTTTGCAAGAGACAGGAAGAAAAGATTTAAATAGCACATACTATGTCATTTGAAAACTAAAACTCAACAGAGGATGAAGTCCATAGGACAGTGTTTTATATAAGTTTTAGAAACTTGAAGATCCTAATTTAACTATAGCCTTTCTTCAGCAGTGAAATCAAGTTCAAAGAGGACCTTAGAAACCCAGCTCAATTTTGTTCTCAGCAAAACCTGGAGGAGGTCAAAGAAACATTTTTCTTTAGTCAGATCTTTAAGAACAAATCACTGTGTAATGGAAAGATGGTTAACAGGCAAGGAAATTCACTAGAACTTTACACATATCTGAAGTATAATAAAAAGAATAAGATTTTAACAGGAACTTGTCATATTTTGCATCTCTGAAGGGACAACAACAGACAAAAGACCAATTTTGAAGGTGCCATCAAACAGAGACTTTCAAAGTGATCTAGTATTTAAGAGTCTATGCTATTGGAAGACTCATCCAGCTAGTTCTATGTCTCTTTTCTACAGATCTGTGAGTTCTGGAACTTGACCAAACTTCTCAGAAGAAAGAAAGCCATATTTTTTCTCTTTTATTGTATTGTATTTTGATTTTGATTATCTTTTTATCCTTTCCCTCTGGATACTTTTCCTCATTAGTTACAAGTAGACCTAGCAAGCATAAATATATTTTAAAATTGTCAAGCAGCCTAACTGCTACCTTTTAGTTTACTATTCAGTACCACCTTTTTGATATATCCTTACTACTAAGCTATCTACTTGGGTGCTTAAATTGAAATTGTTAGTAAGATACCATTTAGCTTATGTGTAAAGTACGCTCATGTCTTAATGGTTCCCTCATTTCTCTTCCAATTTTCAGTTGCTCAATGAAACAATGTAACAATGTTTTGTCTGTTTGGTCTTCAAATTTCCCTTCAGTCCCTGTATTTGCTTTATTGCCTATCAGGCAGGATAGTCTTTCTATTCTCTTCATGTTTAGTAATGTATGAAGACATACTTGCTTCGAATAAATTAGGAATGTTGAATGCATGAATGTTTTTACTGTTTTGAAAGAAAAAAGAAGACACCATCTTTTTTTTTCCTGTTATCAGTGAAGCTTTAGGAAGTAAATTTATACTGTAGGAAATAGCAGATTTTACTTTATGTGTGGACATCAACTAAGAGCTGTTTACAAACAAAATTCAAACACTTGTTTGAATTTATTCCTACAAAGTTCTCATCAGGAATTATCAGATTTGAATGGCACTAACAGAATGACAGAAGCAGAGGCAGTGCTCTGTGAATGATCTGACATCAATTTTTGCAAGCTGACACCCAAAAGAAGAGCCACCATGTAGAAAGACATACAGCAGACTTGAAATGGAGGTCTGGCTTGCTACATGATTTTGGAAAGTGACCACTGGATAGGGACGAAAAATCTGGAATAGAGAAAAAAATATAATGCATGAAGACAAATAGCATACAATATCATTCTATGGTAGTTTCTGTCTGAATAATAATTGCCAGTGAGTTCTGAAAAGATGGCCAGGGATGCTACAAATTCCACTCATTGATTACTTGCCTGGGAGACATATCTTTTTTAGTTTTACTCAGTGTAGCTTACTTGCTGGGATGGATCCATTTTGATTTTTAAAAATTGATCTCTTGTACAGCTGGCACTGTACAGAGTAGCATTGCAATAGCACTCTTTGTCTCAGTGATATGGGGTTGAAGATGGGTAGGACTGGTACCCTGGAGGTAGGTCAGCCAGCCTTCTCAGAAAGATTACGTCCAATATTGGTTTCTTCTTGAGGTCTGCAAAGAATATTAACTCTCTAGCAAAGGAAGGCTCTTAGACATTTACACAGATTATGAACCAATATTTAATTTGTGTACAGAAAATTCCTAAATGATAGTAAAATGAATTTGATGTGACTTTGGGATTCACCACATCAGACCAGAGAGGCACTTTCATGTCGGGCAGAGGCTTCAGGAGTTGCTGTGTATAGCTCCAGGGACACCAGCTGTGCCCTACATAGACAAAGATCATGTCATCAGGCTACTCAGGGATGCTGCAATGTGCTCACAAATGGCTTTATTTGTGGGGCTAGTGATAAACTTTTACAGACTGGACACACTCTGGCAACATGCACTCACAGCCCAGAAAGCCAGTCCTATCCTGGGCTGGATCCAAAGCAGTGTGGCCAGCTGTTCAAGGGAGGGGGGTCTTCCCACTTGATCTGGTGACACCCCACCTGGAGTGCTGCATCCAGCTCAGGGGTCCCCAGCTCAGAAAAGACATGGACCCGTTGGATCAAGTCCAGAAGAGGGCAACCAAAAAGGTTAGAGTGCTGGAGCACATTACCTATGAGGACAAGATTAGAGAATTGGGATTGTTCAGTCTGGAGAAGAGACTTTGGGGTGACTTAATTTGGCTTCTCATTATCTAAAGGGGGACCTACAAGAGAGATGGGGAAGAACTTTTCAGAAGGGTATGTAGTGACAAGACAAGAAGAAATACCTTTAAATTGAAGGGGAGTAGGTTTAGATTAGATATTAGGATTATTCTTGATTGTGAGAATGGCAAGGCACTGGAAGAAGTTGCCCAGAGAAGTTGTGGATGCTCCATCCCTGGAAGGGTTCAAGGCCAGATTGAGGGGCTCTGAGCAGCCAGGTCTAATGAAAGCTGTCCCTGCCCATGGCAGTGAGGTTGGAACTAGATGATCTGTAATGTCCCTTCCAACCCAAGCTATTCTATAATTCTATTATTGTTGAAGTTGTCCAGAATTTATTCAGCACTACTACACTACAGCTCAGGATTCCCTGTTACAGCTGACATGGTGCCTTTCAGAGCCTGTCTTGGCTTGCCTTGAATAAAGTGACAGCATCTCCAAATCCCATTTGCTAAGTAGTGGAGGAGCCAGATGACCTCTATCAGCTGTTCCTGAGACATGCAGAAGAATGCAAATATCACCTCTGTAGGTTCTAGCATTGTAAGTCCTCCTCTTGTTGACAGCATGGAGATATGGATGCTATGCATGACAGCACATCAGAGCTTTTCTGATCTAAACTCTTACGAATCTTGCCATCTGACCAGACAAAAATCCATCAATTGTTCAAGCAAGTAGAAAGTGCTCCGTGTTTAGCCATAAAAAGATAGCAAAAATACTTGCACTAGCAGCATACTTTATGCCTTTGTGAGACTTCCAAAAGGGCACCCCACCACCTCTGATGGTAGCTTTTGCTCATGATTTCCCACACACTGCCAGTTACCCAGGTTTGTCTTTACCTGATTTCAAACCCTTCCTAGCAGCATATCTATTGCCAGCATTGTGCATGTGCATCTGAGAGGAGAGAGCAAACAAAGAGGGAAAGCACCCAAGGGAAAGGCCATCAGTGTGCAGTAATATCCTCAGGATGATTGCTAAGGGAAGCAGATAAATTAAAAACCTTTCCCAGCCAGCATTCTCCTGAGGGGCTGTCCGTGCCTGCCCCACTCCCTCTGCTCATCACACTTCACTCTTGCAAGCAGCAGGCAGATCTGAGATGCCTTTCTCCATGGAGGCTTGTTGAAAGGGCTCATCCTTTCCAGCCTGGCAGTGTGTTGTTTATTTACGGTGCTGGTGCTGCAGCAGGCGTGGGGCCTCTGCAAAAGAACACACGGCTCTGTAAGATAATAAAACAGCCAGAAGGTTTTCTGCGTGTTTGTGTCACAAAAGGCTCTTCAGAGAGGAACAGTTTTAGTGTCTGAGGAATGAAGTGCTATTTCAGAATCTGGAGGCTGCAGGTTCTTTTAACAATGGAATGATTTGTCCATATTTTTCATGTAATAAAAAGAGCAGCACAATATGCCTCCTTGCTTGCCTAGAGACCATTTGAAATTTGTAATGCTTAAACCAGAGAGAGAGAGCATGGAGTTCATTTCCAGGTTGACATGAACACAGAAATACTTTTTTTCTCTTTGTTGGGGACTGAAAGGTATGCTGGAAAAGACTTTTAAAAGAATTGTGGTTAGGAGGAAGAACTGGGGTGTTGATAGTCAAGATCTAACTCTAGCTAGATGCAATTTCAGATACCAGATTAGCATGGCATAGGTTGTCTCCTACTAGACTACTTCAGTTGAAAGGTCTTTATGATTTTAATCCCAAATCTAAGAAATTAGGTTTTAGTGCTGCTCTGTTTTTAAGGAAAATTGCTTTAATCCAAACCACATCAGATTATATGCTGCAGCAGCCAGCTGAGATTCCTAATTTTAAAGAAAAAGAGATGCAAATATTTTTTTTTTTCTCATAGTATTGCAAAAGTTTTTATTAAGATATTTTGGGTTGAATTATTTGCTGAAAGTTGGACAATTTTCTGCGTGAATCCTGGTCACTCAACCATTCTACATGGACTCTCACATTTTCAGTTTTTAGGTCAATTCACATGGTAGGTCAGAGAGGCTCTGGCACATTTTGGTAAATGAGGTGATTGGTGCTGCTCATCAACATCTTGGTTTTAAAGGTTGTTGAACATTGTAAACAAAATACTTTTGTTTACATTTCCAGGCTTTGTTCTACAACTTAGGCCAAAAAACAAGTTTATACTGAAGCATATGCTTTGCAATAATGGAACAAAGGTACAAAAATAGATTAAAAAACCAGTATAAGTTGTTATAATTATAACCAAGTGCAGAGATTAGCATGTAAGGTACAGTACTGAGTCTCCAGACCTTGCATCATTGATTGCAAACCTTGAGAAAAGTACATCTTTTCACCTCCAGCTGTCCAGAATCACATAGCAGAGAAGCTTGGGAACTTTTCTCAAGATGGATTAACCTCTTCTTTCTTTTCATTTTAGATTTGCATGACTCAAATTTGTTATGATTTGTTGCTAGAGCATGGCATCACATGGTTTAGTGAAATACATTAATTCTTTCCTCTTCTATCAGTGCTAATATTACTGTTGGATACCTCAATGAGGTAATTGCTGACTGCTGGCTACACTCTCCTGACTATTGCCTCTGCCTAAGGTGCATAACTTTATGGACTGCATTTGAGGAACAATATTCATGTCCTGTCTCATTATAGAACGTGTGCTTTTTCTCTTGATACATACCTCTCTAGTTTATTTGCATTCTTAGTCATTATATACCTGAGATATTTGTTTCAATTATTTTTAAAAGGACTTTTTTCCAAGAGATTATGAGTTTATTACATTCATGATTATAATTTCAAAGAGGAAATGCTCTTTGTGAAGTTAATAGCCATGTGTTTCGTCAGTTTCTTTATTTTATGCATAAAACTAGGTGACTTAATTTTGAATAAGCTTCCCAATGCCACTATCAAAATATCTAGAAGGGCATAAGTCACTTTTATTTTTCGAAAATAAACTGCTGTTCTTAATAAATCTCCATACTATAAAATCATCAGGTAATGAGGAATAAGAAAAGACTAAGAGATAAATTATATTTCTATGTTAGAAACATTATTATTTTTATTACTGTAAATCACGAACTGGAGGGAGAAAAGCAGCTCTTTTTTAATGTAGCTCTGAGGAAAAGATACTGTATTGATAATGCAGGTGAATGGAGTCCTGTGCCATATGGGTAATGGCAGCTTCCTCTAAACTGTGTTTATAACACCTCAGACTGTGAAGTTTTAGCTTCGTATAGTTTATTCACTTCGATGCCTATTCAGCTTATGAAATACCTGAGGGAACCATGAAACAGAACTGGTTATATTTTTTCCAGAAAGTAATACTGGATATTAATTTTCTCTGCTTTGTGAAGCAGTCCTGCTTTCCTTTGTGGAAAAGTTCTTTAAATGACAACACAGTGTGCATTTGAGGCATCCTGGTTCTCTTATGTTTCTCTATTATAGCATACAGGTTTTATATCTAAAAAGTATCTGTGAAATGGAGAAGTGACTCATTTTACTAAAAGCATGAAAACATTTGAGAGGCACTAGATAAAAACTTAGTCAAGGACAAGGAGGAAGTCATCATCTGCATTGCAGGTCTAGTGGAGTGGCATGTTCCTCCCTATCCATTTGCATAATTGAAATATTTTCTCTGTAAATGTAACTTTTTCATTCTAACCACTGGTAGCTGATTAACAGCAAAAATACCTGAAATGACCCCACATGCAATCTCTGTGGTTTGTGTGCCTAACAGGCTGGAAACTGTAAAGATGGGCTTCATAGGAAAAGGAATTGCAGTTTTAATTTGAAGTTTTCTAAGGTTATAGCCCATTCCCTTCACCTCAGACGCATGTAATTCTGATTATTTTGTATAGAAATTGTATTTTCAGTCTTTGAGACCAGTTCCCAAAGAGAGGAAGAGCTGATCAAATAGGTGCCAGGCAAAGAGAGATTAAGGAAATAACTGCAAAATTATGAAAAATGCGAGAAGTTGTTTATATTCCAGGGTAAGCACAGACACTCTAAAATACTTTCCACACAAGTGTTACCAAGACCAAAATTTCTCTGATCTCGGTTTCTCTGAGTAACAAAACCCTTTACTAATGCTCTTTGCTTTGAGAAAACGGATTCTTTACCACTGTTTGACTTGATCTCTGAGACACTTAAAACCAGGATTTTAAAGATAAGTTTAAAAAATTCTTGTAAGTGATCCTTTAAATTTTTTCTTTTTAAATTATGTAAAATCCTCTTATAATTTCCACCTTTGATTTATTGAAATAATATATAAAGCAAATATAGGAATGGGGGGTTTATGCTGAATTTCTATCCTTCAATTTTGCAAGATTTAATGCAGGAAGACAAATCTATTTATAGCACAGACTAACTTCATATATTTCGCTGCTGCAGAAATCAATAGTCCGTGGCTATGAAAGCGAAAGAGAAGCCCTATTAATTCATTAGCAGGTCTAGGTTACATCTTACAATGTAGTCCGTCTACATTAATACCCTCTGGAAGTGAGTCAGAAGGAGTAGTCTCTGTAGTACCCCAGATTGGAGTTGGCAGAGAAAGACATGTTTTGGTTTTGGGATAAACATCTCAATTGCATCTCTGAGACAGCCTGTGACTTAAAGATGTAGGAGCTGAAGAAGTCAAAGGAAACCTGCGCTATTTATGACTCCTCTTATCAGGTACAGCTTGCCTTCTTGATGGAGCAGTAAGAACATTTCCACCCATTTCCATGTACTTTAACATGCACTGAAACCTAGAGGAGCTCTTTCTCTCTTCCTGTACCTTTCTCAGATCTGCAAGTGAAAATTGTGTATGTAATATATTAATTTCCTGCTATTTTTCTGTTGGCATTTTTCTATGGTAAGCATCTAATCTGAAGAGTGACTATTTTCCTGAAGTGCCAGCTCTGGGTAATTATATGTTATGATTCAGACGATAATTCTAAAGTTGGCAGTGAGCATGGGAAGTAATGCATACTTAGTGTAATGATAGTTGTTTTATTTTTCAGTCAGCAGATGCAAACTTCCTCGCTAAAAATCTATGCAAACGCAATAGGAATTTTAATTTTCTGTTTCTTTTACTGTTTCAAAGATTAAAGCTAAAATAGATTCTTATTTTCAAGTGCCACTCACAGAAAATGTGAGGAAATTATGTAATTCACACATGAATATATAATAAATACAGATCTCGATTTTAAGTAGCTATGATTGGTACTTCAGGTACAGAGTACTTCAGGTGATACACATGTTCTGAAGCAAAAGTCAAAAACCTTTTTGGTCAGATTTTTTTTTTCTTTGTAGTGTTTTAGTATCACAATAGCTCATCTTTTCTGAACAAGATGCTGTGGTGAAAGTTTGGCAGCTCACCACCTCCTAAGGGGTGTGTCAAGCTGGCTGCTGTGATGGGTATGACTAGGACAGCATGCAGCCATGCCCTGGCGTGCCTCTTCCAAGCAGCCTTGATACTGATATTTTGTCTGCTCTGCAGTCACGTAAAACTCAAACTGAATATTTGGCCTACTGATTCTAGCCCAAGAAGGTGAAAATAGGCTCACATTGCTACTGCAGCAATGTTGTCTGATGGATAAAACATAAATCTGCATTCCTTTTACATATGAACAAGTGCAAACATAAAAATTAATTAGATAATGCATATATAAGTGAAAAATCAGAACTCTGTGGGATTTTTTTGTCTTTACATAAAGCCATGAAATGTTGTCTACTAACATTTGTTAAATTAAGTATATTATGAATACTTTGTAGATTTTTTCTTTTGATGATGAAATACCTAGTGATTCTTGTTGACTTGCTTTGTACAGGTTTATATGCTTTTATCACATATTGTTGCTCCTAAATTATGAAAATTCTGACCTAGAACAAGAGAAGTTCCCTTGTGTAAGATGTAATTGGAACAACCAGCTGCTATCTCTAGACTTATTGCTGTGTCATGGATTTGCATAACTCTTCTGTTGGAAAGTACTACTGTCTTGTCATTTTAAGTTGTATTTTTCCACATTCACTTTATGACCAGTCCCACAACAGTAGTTTTGGAACTGTGTACAGTATGGTGCAGAAATGGACGTAAATTTTGGCTAGAAAAATTTTCAATCTGGAAAATTATTATACGAAGAACAGCAACAAATTGAATATCAGATCCCAGACTACCACATCCATCTTTAATGAAGAAATGTGCTGATCTTTGGAGAATTTATCACCTGGAGCTGAACTACCTACAGGTCTTTCTACTTGGCTTGCATTTCAGCTCAATCTTGTGTTGGAATAACAACATATTGTGTTCCTATAATTTCTGACAGTACAGTACCCTAATGCTTTGAATTGTATTTCTCTGCCACTGACTTTGATATCTTATTCTGAGTGAACAAATGCTACTTTCAATATTAGTAGACTATTAAAAATATGGAATTAAGATAAAACAACATAGTATTTTTAAAAATAGGATAATTTCTCCATTTACCCAGAGAAAGATATCTTTAAAGATACAGTTTTATACTTGCTTGTCTAATTTTTTTTTGTACACTTCAGAGAATAATTTGGCCAAACTTGTTTTAGAGTAACCAGATTATTTTTATTATGATTATTTATTATATTTAAATCTAGGCATAATGAATAGCTATGCCTCGCTTATCAGTAAATTAATTGCATTCATTCTGTGGCAATCCAAGGATGACTTTCAGAGCAGTTTGATATTCAAGTACTTTCTATTAAGGAAAAGAAACAAATACATATGAATTTATAGCTGTGGGTACAAAACTTGATGGCAAAGATAAAATGTATAAATAGAAGTTTAAGAGCAATAATAAGAGTTTGTGAAGATGCATAAATTCCTAGTCTTGAGCAGTATTTTAGTAGTCAAAATGCAATTCTTCAATAATTAAAGCATTACTTGGTAGATAATTTCAGAAAATTATTGTTGCAAACTAGAACTACAGTAATTTATTTGTAATTTTCATGTCAAATTTACAGAAAAGAATATTTCATCATTTTTAACTTGAAAAGAAAATGACCAAGCAATAAGGAAGGAGCCTCAGCCTCTTCTTGCTTATATTTTATTCATAACAGCTTTATTTCATTCATAAAAGAAAATATGTAGCATGATAGATTTGATATATAAAGGTTTTCAAATGGGTTGGTATGCACAAGTTTTCAAAAACCTGTATTATGCCTTCATTTTAAATGAATTGATCATCAAGTCCTCTCTTTAAGCACAGTTCTTTGAATTTCTCAATAAACAAGGGTCCATGGGACAAAAAGATGGAGCTAGAGGTGAGGTTTCCCAAAATCCCTGCTGATGGTTCCCTGACATGTGCTGTCCCAGTTTTATAAATTAGAAATCTAGTATTTTCAGATTAATCTCTAAGCAATGCCAGCTGCTTCCCCTTCAAAATGCTTTGAAGCTTTTTCACGATTTTATTTGTAATATTGCTGCAGAAAGGCACCCACAAATGACTACGGCAATAAAAATATTGCCTATTATTTACTAAAATCTAGATATTGGTCTCCTTTGATTAAAAAACCCATCTTTGGACTCAAAATCAAAGTAAAACTAAATACCTTTGCTTCTAAATTTCCAAGTTAAAAGCAAAAATATTATATAGGGAAGTTCCTCCTCTCTAGCTTTCTACAGTATTTGCCATATCAGGCAGCTTAGAATAAAAAACTCCCTCTTATCTTTGGGTTACAAGTGTTTTGCTGTTGCCTCTCATAATCATAAACAGGAAATTAGTGTTGTAGAAAAGTGAAGTTATGGGAGAAAAATGAAACTTATGGCGAATGTTTGTTTACTTCATATTGATATTTATATTCTTCACACACAGTTTCCAAAGCATTCGTCTAAATTATTTGCTCAAAGTGAAAATGGGAAATACAGTCACAAAGAGAACCACTGGATGGAGCTGTTTGTTGTGACTTTTATTTTACTTTGTATATTAAATACCTGTAGGTGCAAACAAACTATCCTCAGGAGAAAAAAAAACCAAACCACAAAATCCCCAAAACCAAACCAAAACAAATCAAAGAGAATGAGGTACAAGTGACAGAGGAGATACACAGAAAATTAATCAGAACCTTGAGACAAGCTCCCTGGACTTAAACAAACTACTGAATGGAGAGATCTTGATTGAAGGGGACAAAATGGAGTATACTAGGAAACTGTGAATAAAGCTGAAAAGTAAAATTTCCCTCAATCACTGCTGTAATATCCTAATTCAGGTCTCTCACTGGATGTTTAGTGCTTAAGAGACTGTGTTTGCATGTATTTTTCTCTTCTGTCTTTAAAAACAATAAACCACTTGCAATTTAGTGAAACAGAAAATGTTTATTATTAACTGAGGAATGATAGGAACAATAATGAATGATACTTTTTCAAAGCAGCACTAAACTCCTACTTCTCTAGGCTTGCCCAGGTTTTCTTCAGATGCAAGTTTACTAATTGAAGTGTAAGTTGTTTAATATAAAAAAGCAAAGTCTGTGGAGTGCAGCAATAAACACTTAGTCATATGTTCATTTGTTCTTCATGAAGTATATATTTTTATATTTCTAACACTTGAAAGTGCTAGAATGATTTGTACGTTCATGAAAGTGGTGGTGGTGGTGGTGGTGGTGTATATAAGGGAGATCTAATACCTTTATTCATTTGTTTCATCCATCTGAGAGCAAAATTTGGGAAGGTAATTGTTCTGAAAAATAAAGGAAAAATCCTAGCAGAGCATCTAGACAAATTCAATATATTAGATCTCTCCTAGAGTTATTAAAAATCCCCAAGAATTAAATGAGAAACTTTTAAGAATTATTCTTATAATGGAAAGATAATTCCCACCACAATCAATACTGCAGCTTAAAAAAAGTTTGAAAGAGCAAGTATTGAAAAATAAAACTATTAGAAGATAGTTCAGAGAGGTGTTAATGGTAATTATGGATGAGGAAAACTAAACTCTAAAACCAGAGAGCTTTCAGTTGAAAGCATCTGATGCTTTTTTTCAAGAAAAATGAAATTAAAATAGAAAAGAACCTCATTAAGGCGTTAGTGTCAAGCTATAAAACCTAAAAAATATCATTATAATTGTCCATATGATTATTGGACCTTTTGGTGAAAAGGAGTCAAAAACACAGATGACAAAAGTGAAAAAAAATAAGCCTTTGAAGAGATCTATAAAATATTTATTGAAATTCCTTCTGTGTACTCAAGAAAGTACACAGGGCTAGTGACAGAGATTAAATGTTCAGCATCTACATTGAGATATGTTGAGGTTTTAATGCACTGAATATTGATTGTGTGATGAGTCCTAGAAGTTTGTTTCCTGGAGCTTCTCACAAGGGGAGGGAGAAACTAAAACATCTTGGAAAATTCATGTACATAAAGTAGGGTGTTAATGGCTTTCTTGAAAGGAGAATCTTCAGTCTGTGCATGTCACTAATAATGTCTAAAAGCCTATCAGAATTGCTGAACTTTTTTGTTCGTGAGGGTTGAGAAGTCTGAGACTCAGTTTACAGTTATTTTTAGGATGGGAGCTTCCAAATAAAATGCTAAGCTCTAAAAGAGACTTAAGCATTTTCTTTTGCTTTAGGTCATCTTTTCAGCACTTGGGAAGTAAAAATTCTGTTTCAGTAAAAATATCCAGAATATCAAGAAAATGAATAACTTTAATGTCTTGCAAATAACAAAAGTATAAGAAAACTTACAGTTGATCTCAGACGGATACTCCTGGTACGGTCACAGAGCTTTACCAACACAATACCCCTGCACCTACGGTCCATTCAAATAAAAAATCTTGCATGATCTATAATCTTCTTGACATTTTCTCAAGCTTAACAACTGGAATGATATAGAAAACAAATGGGCAGCACTTCAAAGAAGTAATTTATATCTGGCAAATCCATTGGCAAAGAGCTCTGTTCTGCAAGCAGTTGCTCTCAAAAGCTGCAAGCTGAATTTGGCCTGCATGAGTGCTTGAGGCCATCTGTAATTTTTTAGTCACTGGATCTTGCCTCATCTTCCAGGAATAATTTGGACTCTGTAAAATTATCTTTTACAGTTGAGCAGACAGGCCTCACAGTAGTCTACTGTCACAGGAGGTAGATGGGAGCTTGCCTGTAGTAGTCATGCATTGTTTCCACTGCTCCCCATCCACAACATCCTGTTGTTCCCGTGTGCCACAACCAAGGTGATTCTGTAGGATAGGGACTTAGAAAGTGATGCTGCACACCTCTAGGAGGTTTAAAAGATGGAAAATCTTATGGTTTTACACAGCTGGAGGAAGCAATCCTATGAACAAAAATGAGAATTAGAAAATGTTGGTTGACTAACTCAACAAAATAGAGAATCTGTATAAATCATAAAAGGGTTACCTGGAGCTCTATTTATTGTTGTTTTTATTTAAAAAGTAGAATAGTTTTTTATTTCTCTTCTTCCAAGATTTTTAAATCATGAATTTATCATTTTTCCAGATGTTGACATGCAAATAATGACACTCACTGATGATACTGTGGCATACATATCAACAATGCTTTCTGTGCTGGCATGAACAATATTTTCACAGGTAGGAAAGTGATTGGCTCACTCACATTAGTTGATGTGCCAGACACCAGTTCCCAGACACCACTTTGAAAAATCATGGCTGAAAATCTATTTTCAACATGGAAATGCAGCTAAAAGCAATCTTTTGGAAGGAAAAACTTTTACAGGAAAAAAATCTTTTCTGTTTCTGACAATGAAGGACATCATTAAGCCAACCGCTTATTCTCTTTGGTCAAAGTTAAACTAGAATAACAATTCCAGTAAGGCTTGCTGATTTTTTTCACAGAAAATGCCTTAAGCTGTTTCAATTATGGTTTTGGTGAGCAACAGTCAAAAAATAAGAAAGAAATAGCAGAAATTTTCTTACAAATGCCATGGGGAAAAGATATGCATAGATTTTGTAGTGGAATATTTCTATATGCTGACTGACAGTCTACACAATCTGCAACTATGTGTGCACAGGTCCTGTGCATGGCTGGAGGGGCACAAAACACCTTAAAGATCTTCTCACTGGAGATATCCTTGCAGTGTAGTCTACCAGCTGAGCTGTTCTGTAATCCATTTCAGCCACAATTTGCTTGCTGATCAACTTAAAAAATATCAGCTTAAAAAATCCTTTGTCCAAGTGCCTTGTTTTGACTAAGTGGCTAATGAGCTATTCAGTAAACATTGAATTTTCTGACTCTCAAACCAAATTGAATACTGCAAAATAGCTTCTATCACTTTCCCTGAGAGAGGCATACATTTGTGCCAGGAACTGAATGCAGGTCTCAGTAAAACAATAAAGTGGTGTAAAGTTATAAGGCTTGCTAAGTCCATCAGTCACACCTGCACTGAAATGACCCATTGCTCAACCATGCAGAGATCTAAATATCTTAGTAGATATTACTGTCACTCATTTTTTGATAAGTCCTGCTGGCAAGCAGAAAAACGTCATGCTTATATAGATCATTCCTTTATACCCCAGGCTACAATTTGCTTTTCTTTATAAGCAGGAAAATGGGAGAAACAAACAGTAACTGACTCATGTTGGCTGTTGAAGACTTGAAATATTGGTGCTTCCTTTACTCGAGCTGTTCAGCCTGAAAAAAAGGAGAAGAATTGAGTGTCTAATTCACTTTTGTATGTTCAACTGCTCTGTGATGCTCATTATTAAAGAAAAAGGAAGCTGATGAAATAAATAAATAAAAAAATCCAGCGGTCAAGAATCACAATTTTTAATCAGGTTTCTGTAGACATACATAAAACAGAGAGAGCCAGAAAAAGAGGCTTCCTTCTTTCTCATATCACAATGCAACTTAGAAATCTAACAGGTCTAGATTTTAAAAAATTCCTTTTCTGGTGACTTTGATGCTATAGAGCATTGTTTAAAACATAAAATTTTCTCTTTTTTATCATTTATTTTCAAATCAAAATATTTATTTTATAATTATTCTGAAGAACATGACACTATTCAGACTGAAAATACTTTAAGTACTCTAAATGATATATATTCTTTCTTCACAGACTGAGAATAATTGAAAATATCTATATTCACACATTTGAAAAATATCTATATCTATATATCTACATATATAAAAGCCTACAGTATAAAATTAAGACACACTTCACACTGAACAAATAAAATAGATTAAATCCCATTTTCTTTCCTGAATCTGTGTGACATAGTTTAGCAAATTTTGTAAACATTTCCTGAGTCATCAGCCTATATTTATCAACCTATCATTTACTACAGAATGGTAGATATTCATGAAAAATCTGGAAAGGAAACCCACAGAGCTGTGTGGCACAACATATTGTTAATGGTAAGCTCTTCAGTATAGCATTCAAATTCATATTCAAGAAAACTGGCAATGAAGGATTTCAGAAATGTTATGCAACTAACTCACTGGGTGGTGGTAGGGAATATAAAGGTCAACATGTACAAAGATAAAATAAGGCAGGCAAGGGGAACCTCCCTCTGCCTCCAAGTCTACCTTTATGCATGCAGTGGTGGTGGTGTGTTTTTTTCTCTGCAGAATGTTCCTGATGTTTTGACATACAAGTTCGCATGAACAATGGCTCAAGAATGGTTGTAAAAGTAAAACAAGTTAGAGTGATTCAGAAAGCAATAGGTCACAAAGCAAAAAACCTGTCTGAGTATACTCAGCAGGACCCCATCTTGAAAATTGTGTGCTACTTGTTCCCTTTTTGTTAAAAGACATATACTAGATCTTAAAAAGACACAAAAAAGAGCACCAAGGTTCACCCCTGTACTGTTACAATAAATTGTAGAATGAGATAATTCTTTCTTCCAATTCATCATTTGGAAAAGAACATCTGAATTTTAAATTTCTGGGAAAAGTTTTGCTTTCTTTTTCCAGTGGCACTTTCTGACTTATTCTTAAAGAAATCTTTTAGAGACAACTTGATGTTCTTATTTCTTGCTCTTTTAAAGAAAGTAGGAGACTAGATGACTCATTTTTCTGTGACTTGTCTAAACTCCATTGCATAAACTAATTAAAGCTAATATGACATTCCTGATGTATTTTAAGTAAAAATTGGTAGAAAAAAGTTAAACACTATTAACTCAAATACTAGAGATTTCAAGAAGAGAGTAAGGAATGAAAAATCAATATGAAAATAACCTAGCAAATTTTGACTGGTATAAGCTATGCTGTCAGTTGTACTTCAGAAAGGACAAAGTCAAACACTAAGGATTCAGGAAATTTCAGCCGAAAACCTCCTTGCCACCAAAGGGGAAAAAAAAAAGATGTTAAAATAGCAGTCAACTGTTACTTTTACACTTACAGAGATATCTCCTTAGAGAATACAGTCCTGTTTTCAGCTTTGCTGCTACCATCATAAAAAACCTCCAAACCAACAAACAAACAAACCCCAAACCAAAAAACAGAAGTGAGAAATGCAGTACTGGTATTTCTGCACTTCTTTGTGCAGTTACATTAAAAATGTCATTTTAAATGTGTTAACCATTCTGTTCCAGATTACAACATCTAAATTTCAGCTTCTAAAGAGTATCAGACAAATACATGGTCTGTACTCTGGAAATTGCATGAGAACATAATCTTTCATTCAAAGTTTCACATGTTAGAGATATTTTACATTTTAATCTTTACATACAAAAACCAAATAACTTTATAGGAATTTTATTTGACTTTGTTGCTTAAAACATAACTATTCATGTCAATTTTTTTTTTAAACGTGGTGAAAAAAATTGACATTACTGTAAAACAAATAGAACGATTTTGTCTTGGGTATAAAAATGTGTCTTTTGGTGATGTGAAAACCTGTGGCTGCATGTGGGGGTGTATGCTGGGCTTTGCACCACTTATTAGTGGTTTGTCATCAGTCTCGTCTGTTTTCCCTCACAGACAGGATTATTAGAAGGGCGATTGAGACAATTTTCGTTTTTGGGCTTGGATGTTTATTATATCTTATTAAAGAATTACAGAAAGTACAATAGCACCTCTGGCTCCTTGCTAGAAGTGGGAAAAATGGCTACAGCTGAGCTTGCTTTAAGGCCTTTTAAAGCTAAACAAACCAATAGAAGTTTAACACCTACATTATTTATCCTTTTGACCCAATAATAGTTTCCCACGACCCTTAGAGTGACATTTGACTGCCAAAGACAACCACCCATGTTCCTTGAAGAAGAAGGAAAAAGAAGATGAATAAAGAAAAAAACACCACCCAAAATTCTTCATCTTGTCCCATATCCACCACTATACTACAAAAACTTCGAATTTAAAACCCATCACTCAGTGAAAACACACACATCTAACCCACTACATATTTGTGATTTCTAACTCATTATTCATATTTACAAGCCTTCTCCAAGGTTTCAGGTCCAGTGCAGTGTTTTCCAGGGGGTCTATGGCTGGAAGCCCAGAAAGCTCAAAAACTCCAGATTTCTGAGATCCAACAGCTGCATATCCAAAGACATCGTTTGCCCCACAGCATTCCAATGAAAGTACAATAACCAGTCATATTATTCTGTAATGTACTTTGTTTGGTATAACTACATATAAAGAATAATAAATAATGTCAGATTATTTTTTATCTCAAGTGTAATAGCTATATCAGAAATGGCTATCAAACCAAAATGCACTGACTTGATGTTAAAGTACAACAATCAAGAGTTCTTAATTGAGTAAAGCAACTAATATTTTTGCAACATCTATAATCCAAGAAAAGAGAGTTTCAGATTAAATAAGAATAAGATTCTGAAACACTGATTCTCTAACATAAATTTTAATATAATAGAAAAAAAAGTGAAATCATGATCACATTGTTTCAAAATGTAACGCTGATTGTGTACCATTGCATTCTTGCATTTGTAGTCAATTTAATCCTAATTCATATTTATGTGATTGTTTTACCCTTTGTCATGAAAATAGGTCAACTTTATGTCACCTTTGTTTCTTGCATGAAAATAGGTATTAATTTCTTCCCATTTTTATACATTTTGACGTTTCCAAATGATGAACAGTGGTTTCACACAGACCAGTTCAAATTCCTCTGCTGAAATTAGCTATTTGGATCTCTTCCAGCTACCTGGCATGGGTACAAAGGGAACATGCTTTTGCTTTTGTGTCTGGACAGCTGTGGATATTGTTGATGATGTCCAGTCTTTCTGTTTGTCACAATGATACACAAACTAAATAAGTAAACATTCACAAGTAAGCATAAAAAATTCCCATTGAAATTCCAGAGATCTATTAATGCAAAAAAATTGTTCAATAGGTGTATTTATACGTGCAATTTTCTTTTCTTCAAAATATCTCCTTCCTCCTTTTTATGTTTATTTTTTTTCTTCTTGACAAGTCTGTATTTTAAAAATTTATGGTAAATTGAATTCTTAATTCCTGGGTGTAGAACATAGTTATAAATGACTTTTTGTCTGTCATTTGGTGTGTTTTTTCCTTAGTGCTGGTTTATTCATTAGCTAATCTATTGTGTGTGTTTCTGTGCCATGCCATTGCTTTGAGCTAAAACAATGCTTTCAGAGTTAGAAAATAATCAGGGTATATATTGATTGAAAAAGTAAACTCTTCCTATTTTCTGCGAGTGGACAGTAAATGAAGAGTGATTTTAGCTGTGGTTTGTTTTGTTCTGGGTAGAACAGTTGATGCTTCGTGTCTAAGCCTCACTTAGCAGGAAATCTCCCCACTAGCAACTTAAAAGTCTTTCATGGTTCTGATGTAAAGGTTAGTTTCCTCCTTCAAAGGCTAGGCAGATGCTGTGAGCCTGGATGATGCAAGTCAATACTCTTATAGCATATTCTTTTCTTTTTCTGTAATAACCGAGTCCTAAATACTTCTTCTTCTTGTAGTTGTTTTTGTTGTTGCTTTTGTTGCTGCTGCTGCTTCTGTTGTTCTTGTTTGGGGTTTTTTGTTAGTTTGTTTATTTTTGTTTTGTTTCCTCAAATAGGCAACACGAGCATTTGTTTATTTTTATGGTGTCTCATAGACATTTTCAGAGTTCATGGGCCAGACTAATCATAGTCCAGACACAGAATTGAAATGACCTTGTGTAACATGCATTTTCCATTTGCACATGTGATTGAGAGAAATGGCTATGACTGAGGACCTCTTACAGATCATGGCAATCAAACATGTGAGCTGGCCCCAGGATATCCTGAGGCTAAAGAAAGAATTCCTAAGAAATTTGCCTTGGAGTGATTAAAATAAAATGCTTGCAGATGATTAGTTTCCCAGTGAAAAGGTAGGTATACTGGTAATAGAGCTTGACAGGCACTTGCTTTTGCCAGTGATTATGAACCTGTAGCATATGGCCAGATGCACTCACTTTGCATTCACTTGCTGCAATGATTGAAAAATTAATTTTGAAAACCAAAGACCTGCAACTGACAGCTTGCTAATGACAAGCGACTTGGCTATACAAAATTGTCTAAAAAAATATTTCTTGAGTTCTGGTCTTTTGATTCATGTCTTTATGTTTACTGAAATATTGCTTTTTACTGTGTCACTGTGTATATTGCCAAAATGATTCTGCTACTGTTCACTGAAGCTGTGTTTTTGTGTTTTTAATTAGTATAAATTATATTATATCATATTGAAATTTACACAGGAGGGACTGAGAGCAATGTTCAATATTTAATCAGTCCATAGTAAAAGTGCATAAAGAACTTAATTCCTTAAGTTTACAATTCAGTTGTTAATCATCAAAGCTATTAATCTTTCTTGATTTCTGTAAGTTTTTCCAAAGCAACTTTTAATATTTCCACTTATTTTAATTTCAGTTCTATTTCTCCTCATGTGTAGAACAGTGAATATGATCTAAAGTTCTTATTGCCATCATAATGTTATTACAGCTGCTATTGTTATACTAGGTAAGACTCTTGGACTCTTGCTTTGAGTAAAATAGTTTTACATATTGGACTGAAAATAAACAAGCATGAATAATGTCTATGCTTCAGCCATAATGGAAATCTGTCGTGCTGTGGTAGTGGAAAAATGAGGACTCTCTCTAACATGAATGCACCTAAGATTAATACACTAAAGGTAAGATTAATAACCTGAATTTTTATGCTGAGAAGGCAAGGTACCACTGTAGTTTCAGCAACTTCTGCCCCAGATTGCCTAGACAGCTACTGAAGAGTTATGCCATCCCTGAATATTGCAAGGAAAGGCAGCAGCATGACAGGAATCTGTTCTTCAGAAGAGGCCAGGGACACTGGATGGCAATCTGGAGCCTGAGTCAGTATGATACCGTTGCAGGGAAAGGAAAACATCTCCCTGGAATGCACTGACCTTTGTTCAAGGAAGCCTTGACAATGTCTGAGCAGGAGTGCTTTGTCCTGTTCAGCAAGTGAGAATGGGCAGAGCTTTAAGAAATGTGATATGTATTGGGTTTGCATGGCCAGGTTTCGGTAGTGGGGGGGCTACGGGGGTGGCTTCTGTGAGAATCTGCCAGAAGTTTCCTTCATGTCCTGCAGATCCAATTGCCAGCTGGCTTCAAGATGGACCTGCCACTGGCCAGTCAGAGATAGTGCTTAACACCTCTGTGATAACATATTTAAGAAGAAAAAAGTTGTTGTGCAGATGTAGTTGTGGCCAGAGAATTGCAGGGTGAGAACATGTGAGAGGAACAACTGTGTGGGCACCAAGGTCAGTGGAGAAGGAGGAGGAGGATTGTTGGTTTTTCCTGGGATATTTTTTCTCTTATCTTATATTTATATACATCTATGTACACAAACAATGGGACAGGAATGCTGGAGCACCTCTCTCGAAGCTTTATTCCATCACAGTCATCAGTCTCATTTTACAGAGCCAAGCAAGGGAGATGGAACAGTTTCAGCTGCTGGCACAGCAGATGAAGTTTTCTTTGTTACAAAGCCCTTTAACAACTTTCTAGCCAACAGCATGATATTAAAAGCTGACAAATGTTTGCTCAGGCCAATTAATAAAGCTACACGTACATCTTGCTTTGTACAATGCTTGCTTGTAATAGCTTAAAATAATAGATAAAGCTTCATGATTAAGGTTACATATTTCTACTGTCTTAACATATTTTCCTGAGGCCTGTCTCTACACAGCTCACAGCCCTAATGTTTCTTGTCCTGGCATCTTCAACATTCTTGCATTTCTCCATCCTGAGATTTGCGTTCACACAGCTTTCTAAGAGTTCTATACCTTTTCTATTTCTGACAGAGGACGTGCTGCAGGCTCTGAAACTGAGATCTCTCTGCAGCCCATGGTGAAAACCAGGGTGAAGCAGCTGTGTCCCTCCCGCCCGTGGAGAACCACAGGGATGCAGAAAACCACCGTGGAGGAGAGCTGCTCTGGAGCAGGTGGATGCTCAAGAGAAAGTTGTGAACCTGTGGAAAACCCGTGCCAGAGCAGGTTCCTGGCAGCAGCCTGCAGACCTGTGGAGGGAGGATGCCGTGCTGAGATAGGTTTCCTAGTAGGACTTGTGACCCTGTGGAGGACCCCTGCTGAAGCAGGCTGTGCATGAAGGACTGTATCCCATTGGATGGACTCACGCTGGAGAAGTTAATGGAGAACTGTGTCCTGTGGACAGTTCTGGAGCAGTTGAAAGGCTCTTCTCCCTAAGCAGCGAGAGAAGCAACATGTGATTGACCTGACCATAACCTCCATTCCCTGTCTCCCTGCATTGCAGACTGCAGGGGTAGGAGGTAGAGCTGGGAAGGAGGAAGGGGTGGAGAGAAGGTGTTTTAAAGATTTGTTTTACTTCTCATTATCCTGCTCTGATTTTGCTAATAAAAAATTCAAATAATATTCCCAACTCAAGTCTGTTTTGCCCGAAGTGGTATTTGGAGCCTGACCTCTCCTAGTCCTTAACTCATGAACCTTGCATTACATTTTCTCTCCCCTGCCCAGTTGTACAAGGGAGTGATAGAATGACTTTGGTGAGGTTCCTGGTGTCCAAAAAAGGAGATCCAACAAACTGGGATTCTTTAGCTTGAAACAGGAAGGGAAACATGAATATAGCTTCCTGAGAGTCCAGATATACAGTATTACTGTTTATTTTGGCCCAAATATTTTTGTCTGTTTTAGTATGTCCAAATGGATGTAAAATATAATACTATACAGTAGTTTACTATTAAGTCCAAGGTTTTTTTTCCTAAATGAGCATATCTGTGAATATATTCCTACTTGAAAAAAAAAAATTTCTATCAACTCATCAAAAAGTGAGATCATTATATGTTATTTATCCAGAGATCTTAGTCTCCTACTTTTTTGACTGTTAAGAGTTCCAAATGTTGTAATAGAATCTACTAATAAAGATCAGAATTTTAAAAAAATATTTTGGCTGTGGACTGAAAATTAGACAGTCATTATGAAGGTGGATGTGGGAAGACAAAGAGTGAAGGAGGGAAAATATGAGATTCAGCAATGTTCTTCTGACAAGAAAATGATTGTGTGGGTGGACTTCCAGAGATTTTTCTGAATATCACCTGTGAAGTGGGTTCCTGATGGGAATGACAGAATTCATTTCAGTGTCTACCATGAGAACGGTAAAGAAAAAGAAGGAGAGTGAAAAAAGAAAGAAAAAAAGGCTTCATTCATTAATCAGCTTGTTAGACAAGAGGATCTACTCTATAATGAGCTGCCTCTGAGTCCTACAGAAAGAATTGGAAATAGTTTTACTAAAGAAAACTGATTGCTTAATATGAAATGCAGCAGACTGGGCATTTTGTCACTAAGATGTGATGGCCAGAATTTGGGTACTAGTAATATGACATTTTTTTTTGTGCCATAGTGTTGCATAAAATAGTTATGATGCAGCAGATTATTTCAGGAAACAACTAGTTGAATTACACAGGAGGTGATTTGTCACTACTCAAGTCTACTCTTTACACTCTTGAGAAGTCAGAGTGGGTATGTACACTTCCATTACATGTGGCCATTCTGGGCTTTGAGCTATTCTGCTCTCAGAGTAATTGGTATGTATGATAGTCAGAGAGATGAACACTGGAATTATCTTAAGAGTTCTTTGTAAAACTGAAACTGTGTTGTAACAAAAAAAAAAGTGTGTGTATGTATATGGTGCATATACATTGACTCTTAAAAAATTATCCTCATGAAGAGCACTATGTTTTTGGTAGCTAAAAATGCAGTTTCCATTCAAGACTAATAATAATTTTTTCAATTAAGTTTTCTTTTAAAATATAGTGTAATAGCATATACTGTATTTTCAGAACTGATCTTTGTGACTAAAGAGCGGTGATCATATGATCTTGCTGATCATATGTCCAAGCAATTTGGCAGTACAGTATCTACATTTTATGAGCAACATTGACTGTGTGTGGATGAAAGTGATTTTTCAACGGAACTAGCAAATATGGAAAGCACATGTCTGATTTAGATGGAGTGGAATTACAGATACTGAAAGGTACTAAAGGGCTGCATTTCATTTAAGGTAGAAGTGGACATTGAAAATATTCTGGCAGAATTTTAGCATCTGAGATAATTTAGACTGTGGGGTACATTTGCTGACACTGTTTACAGGGGTGTTAATGGGGAAACTGCAGCAGTGAAAAGTTTGTGTCTGTGTCTTCCCAATTAAAGTTTTTTTGTTCTATGCTATAATGGAACTTTATGTATCATTTTTGTTAAAAAAAAAATTCCCACAAAGAGATAAAGTTATTAACACTTGATGCAGCTACATACTCAGAGCAAAATAATTTCTTTTTCAATAAAACATGTTGAAACACTTCTATAGCATGAGATGGTAATTTGTAGATGCAGCTTTTTTCATTATTAAATGCCAGAAGCTACGTAAATGGAATTTTTATTCTCCCTTCACTCATTCCAGTATCAGCCTTGTCTTCCCTTGCCTAGCTTTCCACCAAATTTTAACTTTCAGTGCCGAAGTCTGGTGCTACAAATGCTGAAAACTGCAAGAGAGAAGTGTATCAAGGCTGTGTGGCAAGGCTTTGGTAGAGGAGAACTCCAGAGGTGGCTCCAGTGAGGAAATGCCAGCAGCTTCCCTCAGGTCTGACAGAGCCAATGCCAGCTGGCTCCAGGACAGACCCACTGCTGGCCAAGTCTGAGTCCATCTGTGATGGTGCTAGCACCTTTGGGATAACGTAGCTAAACAGGGGAAGAAGGAGGGAGAGGAAGTGCTCTAGGTGCCAGGGTAAAGTTCTGTGTTGTGCAGGGAGTTTAGGAGTGCAGGGAGACCATAAGGCCTCCCTGAGCCATAGAGAGCATGAAGAAATAGCTACAAAGGAGGATTACAGGGAGTCAGCCCCACATTTAGTAGGACTTCATTGTAATCAGTGCCAGGCTGTCTGGATGATACTGGCATGTGCTGAGCATTGCATGTGACAGCCCATTATCCCAGAGGCTCTTAGCCTAGCTGAGAGAGCAGCAGTCAATGGAAAGGTGATTGTTGGGCAATTCTGATATGTTTTAAACCATTACTGAATCCTTTTATCCAAAGCTGCAGCACAGCTATGTCAATCAATCTGTAGGACACTGTCTGTGTGCAAATCCTTACTGGACAGCTGTCTCTCAGTATCAAAGTGTTTCCTGAAAGAAGACAATCTTTGGTATAAAATAGAGACGTCCAAAGTGTAAATCTGTCTGTTCTGGAATACAAAACAGAGCTGATAGCAAAACTGATAGTTTAGTGTCCAATGACTGAACAAAGCAGCACTGGGTTAAGGTGACCCTACACTGCCTTATGACTGGTGTGGTTTAGTGCCCACAAGTAAAAATGTTTCCTAAAAACAAAGCATGCCTCTCTTGTGTAGAAGCGTCACCCAT
This sequence comes from Acridotheres tristis, assembly GCA_037013685.1. Classification (NCBI taxonomy): domain Eukaryota; kingdom Metazoa; phylum Chordata; class Aves; order Passeriformes; family Sturnidae; genus Acridotheres; species Acridotheres tristis. Next base: position 94,148,574 of record CM072886.1, on the reverse strand, counting down.
ATAACCTGCCCACATATGTAGGTCTTAATTTTTCAGATTCACTTCTCATATGTTTAAGGAAGCTTGAAAATGCAGTCCTTTGCCACAGGGTTTCTGGCCATCCAGGCTGTGCAAGAGCTCTCAAATTGGCAAGGTGACACACTGAATATGTAGAAATTACAAGAACTGCCTTGTCAGTTGAAAGAATTTTCCTCAGGTGCTTCAAAACACCAAACAGCTCTCAGCTTGGCTAGTTAGACGTTATCATTAGATCTGTCTGTTAATAGGACTACTTTAGTATGACTTCCAGAAACTGGAAAAGTTAAGCATAGATAAACTATTCCCCCAGCCTAAAATATGCCTTATAATAAAAAACTTGGAAAATTTCTTTGTAATTTTTCATGTCTCACAATTCTCCCCATTTTGCTTTTCTAAGGAAAGTATATAACATTTTTAAAAAATACTTTGTCAAGTAAAGGAACCAAAGAAACATTTTGCTAAGCATTAAGAAAACCAAACCTTATTTATATTGAAAGCAGAATAAATCTTTATTACTTCAGTTTTGGCTGTGATTAACCCATGTAAAAGAGGTTTAATTCTGTAAAACAGAATGCTGGCTTGAGAAGTACAACAAAACCTTCACCTGCTCTACTTAAACAGGATAAAATTATATGGATTTCAGTGCAGGTTGATATTAATTATGCTAATTCATCCTTCAGAGGGATAATTTATTTATGTAACCATGTATTCAAAACTTCACTTGATGCATAAATATACTATTATGTACTGCAGATGTCCCTTGTGTCTGACAGTGGTGTAAAATCGAACAAATAGCAATTATCTAAGCAGATGCATTTTATGAATACAATGTAGGCCCTCAAATTTGAATCCATAATGAAATCTTTGACAGTGTTTTCCCAGTGTTTTCACGGTTGTTTCCTAGTCTTCTTCTTTTGTCAGCATCGTGGTAGGAAATTCTAAATTCTGTACTACAGATACTAATTACACTAATCAGAAGCATAGCATTGCACATGCTATTTTAGTCTGTGTGTTGCAGGGAACACCTGTTTGGAAGCACAGGTTAAAATATAAAAGTCTTAATAATTACTGAGAAAAGGGTGGCAGTTACAAAGATAATCCACATTTAAATAAGACAGCGTTCAACATTCAGATACTGCTATCAGAGATTCCTCTAAGGCTTAAGGACATACAAGAAAAACAGAATCTAATTGGAAAAAAAATTGGACTGAATATAAAGTGAAATATGTAAATCCCTTTTTATTATTCTATTCTGCTAATTTAATCTCTTGTGTCTAGGTTTCAAATTGACATATGAAAATATAGTTATAATCAGTAAAATATCAATATGCATATTTAACACTAAGTATGAGTTCCTATATTTTAAGCAACCTGAGTGTAAATGTCTCCAATAAGCATTTAATTTAAATTTAGGGAGACATCTCCTCTGCTAATTAGAAACCATAGACTGGTAGAAGTATAGCTATCAAACATTAGTATAATGCTCACAAATGACAAGTTTAGTTGTCATGTAATCAGTTCAAAGTTCTATAAGCAGTAAAAGATCATGTCCTCAGGGATTTCCCATATTTCTTTGCACTTTTGTACTTTTGTTTTCCATGACATTTTCTAAAAATCTTGAGTACTATGTATTAAACAGAATGTAGAAAGCAGGAGTTTGTGTTCTCATGCTTAAGTGTATCAGTGTTTGGAAAAAGGTCACACAGTACATGGCATGTATTTAATGTGCAGCAATTAACTTTTAGTACCTTTATGTTACATCCAACACATTAATCTACTCCTTAATCTAGTTTACTTTTTTTTTTTGTGTAAAATGTTTCAGCAGAGCTTCAACATTTGTAAAAATGAGAAAGAAAAAACATCATTTGAGGTGCTGTCATAGGCAGTTGTGCTGGTTTTAGCTGGGGCAGAGTTAATTTTCTTCACAGTGGCTAGAGCAGGGATATGTTTTGGGTTTGTGCTGAACACAGGGTTGATAATGCAGGGATGCTTTTGTTATTGCTAAAAAAGGCTTGCACATACCCTTTTCTGCTTTTCTTCAGCCACACTGGCTAGGAAATTGGGGGTTCATGAGAAGTTGGGAGGAGACCATTGGAGCAGGTGACCCAAACTGACCAAAGAGATATTCCAGAGCATATGGCATTGTGTCAGTATATAAAGTGGGGGAAGAAGGATGAAAGGGAGGTACGGCGTTGGTCAGCAGGACCATAAGTTAATTGCACCGTGAAACATTTGTTTTCTATTATTTACTCTTATTACCATATTTTGCAGTTATTTTCTGTTATTAAATTGTTATTATTTCAACATACAAGTTTTACTTTGATTCTCCTCCCCATTCCACTGGGGTGAGGTGGAGAGGAGGGGGCAGGGTTGAGCAAGTGGCTGTGTGGTACTTAATCTCCAACTGGGTTTAAATCATGACAGCAGGAAGCAGAGAGTTATTTACTTGCTCCTCATTTCTCATAATTTTCCTGTAGAAAGCATAGATGTGGAGGGCAATAACACATAAGAACTGATTCCCAAGCATGCTGTGTTGTGCCTGCAGTTGAATTCAGCACAGTCCAAAAGTCCCAGAATTTCTATTTATGTTTACACAGATGATATTCCAAGGCACAGTATGTTTTAGTGGTAAATGCAATGCACCTGTGGAATGTAGTGATGATATTGTTTACAAAGACCTTTCCTTGAAGGGAAAAATCCATAACATGATTTGCAAGATTCATAATGAGAAAATATAACTCAGTTACGTTCACTATTAATCTCCCAGATGCAGTTACATGTCAAGGTTATCCAGGGAATGTGTCAAACATATGCATGCATATATATATATATATATATATATATATATATATATCTGGAAGGTCTGAATTGGAATAGCCAGTGCTGGTGTTGCTCTCCGATCTGCTTGAACATCATGAAAAAGGTAAGACTTAATTTTAGATTGCACACGGTTGAGTAATTACATCTGAAAATACACATTTCTTTATATTCTAGTACATCCTACTTAACTTTTGGTGTACTAGAGAGAGAAGGAAGGAAGGAAGGAAGGAAGGAAGGAAGGAAGGAAGGAAGGAAGGAAGGAAGGAAGGAAGGAAGGAAGGAAGGAAGGAAGGAAGAAAAAGAAAGAAGGAAAAAGAAAGAAAGAAAAAGAAAGAAAGAAAGAAAGAAAGAAAGAAAGAAAGAAAGAAAGAAAGAAAGAAAGAAAGAAAGAAAGAAAGAAAGAAAGAAAGAAAGAAAGAAAAGAAAGAAAGAAAGAAAGAAAGAAAGAAAGAAAGAAAGAAAGAAAGAAAGAAAGAAAGAAAGAAAGAAAGAAAGAAAGAAAGAAAGAAAGAAAGAAAGAAAGAAAGAAAAAGATTTTATTTTCCCTTACTTTTTCTCACAATGGGCAGTATTTCTGAGCTCTTAAATGAGTGGTAATTAAGTATGATAGGGCAGAGTTTGCTACAGCTTGTACTCTTTTAGGGGGAAAGGAAACAGGGATAGAACTGTGTCTCCCAATCTTTAGCTCCTGAGATTGCGAAATTTTACCCGGTGCTGTAATTAATAATAATAATAATAATAATAATAATAATAATAATAATAATAATAGTAATAATAATAATAGTGCTGCCCCTTACAGTGGTATTTTAATATTTGGTTATACAACGATTGTATAACCAGGGTAACTTCATGAGCTACCTCTCACCCTGTGTTTTTATGAGCTTGTCATTTCAAAATGAATTGCTTGCTTTTATTGCCTCTGACCAAGGTAGGACATATTGCTTGATCTTTGGAGATTTGTTCAATGTGGGTATTTTAACCTAAAGTTTTAGGTGAGTTAGAATAATTTTGGATTTTCTTTCTTCATCATTTAATTTATTTTTCTGCACAGATCGACCAGAGGCATTTCTTTTGCAGTTATGATTTGCATTCCTAGAAAGGTAGAAATAAACTGTATCCCTAAAATATTAGAGGTAAACACTGCTATTTTCTTTGCAACAATTGGTGAATGCAAAAGCCATCAGATCGTGCTGTTATACTTCCCATAGGAATGCCAAATGGTGTTTTATGAATGTCATTAATATCATATGCAAATGGTCTACTTGGCTTTTGCTCCTCTGCTTGGGTTAACCTAGCCAATCAGTCAGATGTTGCTAATGAGAAAGTTGATGAAAGCTTATCCAGTTGCTGAGAAGGTCAACAAAATGACAGACCCTTCTCTCTTTTCACTTGCCCTGCAGCTAGAATACCATATATAGCAATGTTTGAATGATTAACTGAAGTCACCTGGGTATTGATAAGGGACTCTGAGGCAAGTTGTCATAAAATTTCCTATAAAACACATTTACCATAATGGGAGCTATTATAAAAAAATTTAACTTTAGTATATTTGTATTAATAAGGAGTGTTTAAATGAAGGCTTCTTATAATCAGAAAATGCATTTAAACATAAAGATAGCTTTCTAGAAAAAAAAATAGCAGGCAGTCCCTTCAGGTTAGAGTTTTTGGCTTTTCAGTCTTCTTTTTAATTTATTCAGTTTCCCCTCAATATTTTTTCAATAATTCTTTTCAAATGAGCAGAAGTGAAAGTTAGGTTCTCATCTCCCTAAATGCTATACTGCTATGCAGACACAGAAAATTTGCTAAAAACTCCTCTTTGCATAAGACAATGCTCACATAGAAGATAAAACCTCTAAATAATGATTGTTTGCTGCCTGGATAGCAATAGAAATCCCCATTGCAGGGGTGCTTGCAACAGCATCTTCAGCTGAATCAGAATAAATATCCTGAATCACTTTTCTACGTGGTTTTTGTACTCCAGCTGCCCAAGGTCATACATAACCTCTTCAGCAACACCTGTAATCCTTCACTATTGATTGTATTAATCTTAATACAAAATATTTCCTAATTTATTGATGTACAAAGGACTTATTTTATGATGCTTCATCTGTGGTAACAGTTTGTACTTACAGTTATGTACAATATGGCCAGTTCTGCAATTTAGAATCACCTACCTGAGATTCTCTGTGATAGTCCAAGTCTCCACCCAGGATATTCATCTACATATTTAAACATAGAGACTGGTTTATACACACCAGAAGCCGCCTAGGGAAGTTTCTAGACCTTTCCAAAATTCCCAGCTCTAGAGTCCCCGCAGCAATTAATAAAAACCCTTGTTGTGAAGGAGGCTGGGAAGTATCTCAATCAACTTTTCTTATCTCAAGTCAGTCCATTATATCTATTCAGTCTCTATGCAGACATTATCTGGGGAATTGCTGGACAGGGCAAATAATAACTTAGTGCACTGGGTGTGTACAAAGGCCTTGCTCTGATACCAAATGACACCACAATTACAACCAGAGGGCAAATCTGAATTTGAATCTTATTTTTCCTTTATGACTTACATTCTAAAGTTATTATCACTGTATGTTTTCCACTTACATTTACGACTTGGCAAAAGAAAATCCTTAGGCAAGAAATTATAAAACAATACTATAAGCTTTGCTCAGAATAATTTGAAAACTAAGTGGTTTTAGATGTTGAAACTAAGAAAAGAAAGTCACACACTGAAAATATAATTAAATTTGATCAGTGTTTCCTTGCAGTAAGAATCTAGCTGGGGATGCAAGGACATCATGATGCTTCTGAGCTTTGTATTTCAATAATTCTATACTGGAATTTCTTTTTAGATTATTACATTATACAGAAATAGCACCAAATGAAGAATGCTTTTTAGAAGCTATTATTCCAGAAAAGTTTAAGTACTACAACTTTAGTCAAAAGGAGATGACTTAAGGATAGCTCAGCTAAAGAGAGAGCTAAGCAAGTCTGTTTCTGATATTTTTTGATTAAATATAAGTTCTGTGAAATCTAAACCAACACTTCCATATTTTTAATATTAGATTGCAATGTTATATCTTAGTGGCTTTTTCTATGGGAGAGCTACTTTTGAATGTCTGAACCTCTGGTCTCCTCGTCTCTCTGAACTTCTGCAAGGAATTTCTGTAAGAAACAGCTTTGACTGTACTGTCTGAAATTTCCTTTGCAGTTCAAGGAAAATATGACATTGAAGAAAATCTTTTCTAAGAAAACAATTGTCTATTGGTCAGTGCAATGCAGTGGTTGTGTTTTAGCTCCAGACAGCAGCTCAGCCCCACACAGCCACTCACTGAATCAGAACTGTACAGGAGAGAACTGTACATGAGAGAACTCATAGATTAAGAAGTCAATTTAATAATTAAAAAAAACCCAACAAACCAAAATACCAGAAACCCGAAAAAATTTTAAAGGGGAAAATATATTAAACCAAGTGATGCAAAAAAACCCCAATTGCCCACAACCGCATGCCCAAGCAGTCCCCAAACATCAGCAGCTACAGATGACCTTCCTCATGGCCAGTTTTATTATGGAGCACGATGCCCTATGTTATGGAATGTCCCTTTGGTCAGTGGGCTCAGCTGTCCTGGCTGTGTCCCCTCCCAACTCCTTGTGTACCCCCAGCCTCCTCACTGGTGGGGAACAAGAAAAGGCTGTGGCTCTGTGCAAGTGCTGCTCAGTGGTATCCAAAGCATCCCTGTGTTATCAGCACTGTTTGCAGCACAAATCCAAAACACAGCCCCATATTAGCTTCTATGAAGAAAAGTAACTCAACTCCAGCCAAAACCAGCACAGCAGCTTATGCAATTCCTCATCAAGTTAAGATGGAGGGCACTTCAGTAAGAGAGCTGACCCAGCATGACTCCTGGAATCCATCTTGTCTCTACACCTCATGTTCAGCTGCAATAAAACCTTTCTAAATTGCCTGCAATCTCAGTAGCCTATTTGCTCCAAGGCCTCTTACTCCTTCTTCAGGAAGTGAGTCGGCATACAGTGTTTGCTGCCTCAAATTGCTATGAGAGCCCGATTCCAAATGGCTCATTTTGCACAAACTGATGTGTTATTTATTTTCTTGCAAACAAGATATTAATCCATTCAGCTTTAGTGAGGACATAAAAATGGGGCTATTCTGTGGGTGTAGAGTTATAGCACTTTGCAGTCCTTGGATACATGACAATAAAAGTACCACAAAGATCCCACATTGTCTAAGTCACCCAATTATCTCTGGGCTAAATACTGTGAACACTTATGTAGCAGTAGATTTCAGGGTAGTATCAGATTCATCCTTTTCATGTAAGCAAAGCTTGTTTTAAAATCAATTGAAGTAATTGCAAAATATGTTCCTTAGATTTCTATGGCCTTCGCTTTATGCCACAAAATGAACAGATGAAAATATGATTACTTATTTTATGAACATTTCTCTTTATGTGATTTGTTTAGGCATTTCTTATGAGGAATATTTATTTTTACTTTTCATGAGGCTTTAAAAATGTAATCTAAATGGGACCTTTCAAATATCTGAATTTTAAGCATATTTGAAATATTTGCACGTTTTCTATGAATACAAACAAAAGAATTTTTCCGTCATAACAGAAGCAGGAAACTAATTGATTGTAACAACACCATTAGAGAGATATTCCACTTGTGCTGACAAAAATGACATAAAGGTATTTAAAGCAGGAGATTTCAAGCCCCAGTTTGATTTGACAGGAGAAATCAATAGGCATAAAAGAAGACTGGTTTTGATCTATTTTTTTCTTTTGTTCACTAGTGTCCTCAGTTTCTGCTGTTTCTTAATAACATTACTATTATTTTTAAAAAAGGATAGTGCGAGAGGGTGCTGCTCCCAGACGTGTATCCTTCAGGAGGGCCAACTCTAGGAGAGGTCCTGAGAGCTGACATGCAGATATTCCCTCTTCCTGGTCTGCTGCTCTAGCACTACCTAGTCCAAAAAGAGAGCCAAAAAAAGATTTACCTTTAAAAAGCTGAGTACTTTCTGTAATGATGAGTGTGGCTTCTCGGTTGACACTGTCTGCCAACAGATGATGAGCACTGCCTGTATAAGCAAGGTGTCACTGCTGAAATCTTCAGGTAACATGAAAATAGCTCTCAGCAATTCAAAAAATAATTGTCACTTCATTCGTCTTTGCAAAAAAAAAAAAAAAGAAAAGCAGCAGAAAGGAAAAAGAAGGCTGTACAATGAAAAAGGAAAAAATGGTGATAGGCTGATTTAACAAGTAATACAATGTAATAAAAATCTTTCCATTGCGATGGGTTTCATGTCCAATTAATTCAAAGTCAATTTTCATAAATTCAAGATTTCTGGGAAAAAATGCAAGCTATTCTGCCTTCCATTAAAGTGAATGATTCTGACTTTCTTCTCTGCTGATGAGTCATAGTTATATTATGTGTCATGACATGAAACTGACAGTGAAATAATGTCAGATAATTTTATAAAAAGCGTAACTGAAAGATGTGTAATTAGCTGGTGGCATTGCAACTGAGCTTGTACCTAAGTGTTTTGTGAAAGTCTAGTCCAGACTAAGTTCATTTACAAGGAAAGTGAGGAGTCCCTAGACACATTTTTTCCCAACATGTTTATAATTAAGCTGGCAAGATGTATTTCAACTGCTAGACATATTTTTAAAGCCATATCTTTAAGCAATAAAAAATTGAAGCATTATGACTACTGGAAAAAACTTCTTTGTGACATCTTTTATCTAAGAATCATTATTAGTTTCTATTATCTGACTTTTTGGGATCATAGGACACTCGATCTAGCTATGGAAGCAACCTCCTGAAGGTGTCAAAAATCCATATCCTTGGGGACAGAAGAAAGCAACATGTGCTGTGTGAGTGAGTAGTTTTAGGCACAGACAGGGAATGTTTACCTTGGAGCCAGCATGTCCTTGTGGAACAGAAAAGGCAGCTGTGGCCAGCCTGAATTTCAGTGGTGTCCCCATGCTGGGCAGAAGGGTGCTGGCAGAGTGTGACACTGTGAGAGACTTGGCAGTAGAAAGCAGCCTGGAAGGGGAATGTTTTGATTGAGTGGAACTGTGGGCATCCACGTGGAGTTTCACATAAAGTCCTTCCAACCTTCTTCCACCACAAGGCAAAAGACATGCTGCCATTTCCAGGAAGTGTGCCTTCTGCCCCAGCCAGACTTTTTTTTCTTTACTTGCCTATTTTCTCATACTTCACAAAGTCCAATAGTACAAATTGAATTTATTGAACATGGGCCTCAATAATATGGGGTAACAATCTCAGAAAAGATGGAACTCATTATGCTGGTGCTTCTCTTGAAATCTAGCAGATTTAAATCAGTGGTATGTATATACTGCAGAAACTAAGAAAAAAACCAATAAAGAAAATATTACAGTTTTTGAACCAAGACTAAATCCACATCTACTTATGGCTGCCACACACAAATGCCAAATGTCACACGCCAAGAGCTAACTGATGGCTTAACATTAACATTTACCAAAGCATCCTCAGAACAGGCTTGAATTTCTTCAGCATCAAAATGGTGGGAATATTTGCTAGTTGTGGCTTACTAATTCGTTGAAAGGCTGGATGTTCAACCAGGAGATACTTTACTCCAAACTTGAAGAAAAGTTATAATTTCGAACTCTTTTTATTGATTCCAGTGTGATTTGTAACAGCTTGTACTGTAATTCTGAAAACTCTTGAAACTGGTAAAGAAATTCGTACTCCATGATGCCAGTGAGGGACTGCTGGGGGTTTGTATTGTCTGCAGTATTGAGGCTCTCACTCTTTCCCTTATTAGAGCCTTTCCTGGTGCAGAATATTTATACTGCATGGGGCAGATCAATGCATTGTTGTGTGAGGTCCCTCCCTGAGCTGAAAACTTCCCTGCTGCTAGTACCCTAAGGAACACTGCAGCTTCAGCCTTATTTTATCTGGGGAGAAAAGTCTGAAAGAAATTAATTTTTCCCCTCACTCCTTTACCTTATCAGCTAAGCAGTCACAGGATGACCTCTTCTGCAACCCTGTCTTGTACCTGCACTGTTAATCTCTGTTCTCCTGTCATGGCCCTTCCTTTATCCTCAGCTCTACCAGTCAAAAAGGACCAAAACCCATCGAACTGCAAACAGCAGCTGCTTGGTTACACCACTGGGCACAACAGAAAGCCCATCTGATCTCAGCTGTAAAGATGAGAAAAACTTTAGTGATTCACTCAGTATTCCCACATCCTTAGGTCTTCCTCTGACCAGCCATGCCCTGCTCACTACTTCAGTACAAGACTGTTGATATTTCTTGGGGTTTTTTTTGTTTATTTGTTTGTTTTCTTCTTTCTCCATGTTCAGACCCTTTCTACCAAATTTCTATGGTGACAGGTACTTCTGCTTAAGATTTAGTACACCATGATATGAACAGCATTTGGAGCTGGGTGTGATCCATGTCTCTATAAAAGAGACACACCTCTCTACACATAAAAAGAAGTTTGAATAGTAAATCAAATCTCATTTCAGTAAACTAGTGGTTTATTATTTAATTTACATAATACATGCTATTGATACTAATATAATTTTGATTTATGCTTAAAATTAAATGTGAAACTATTCTATTGTATTATGAGTCTGAAATGCTCATGGTATAGAATATTTGTAAGTCTGTTACTTTTGATTTATAAAGCATTTTCTCTAGTAACAAAATCATCCCCCAAAAATCTGAACCTGTTACACCTCAGAGATAATGACGGAGAGAAGAAAAATTGGTTTTGTCTAAATAGCTCAATAAGCTTACATCAGGTCAAATTATATCTGTGTCTCCTTTCAGTTATAAAAGAGAAATCCTAAATAAACCCTAGCACACTAATGGATAGTGGTAGAGAAATGGAAAACCACAGTCATACAATAGATTTAAATGTCAAGGTCTTAAAAGCATATTTCTTTACTGTTTCTGAAAGAAAGTTTGGCTCCATTACCCCAGCATTTAAAAGTAACAACTTCATTTTCTTCTGCCTAACTCACACAACCTTTTAACATCAATAAAGCTTCTGTGGCTTAAAGGAAGCCACTGGTTCTAGCTTTTATCCGGAAATAATGAATAAATAAATAATGAAACTTCTATTCATTGTGTTCACTCTGTTTCTGCTAATGAGGAAATGAAAGTTTTGTTGCAGAATGGTAGTTCTTTCTGAATGACAGTAGTTTGCACTGTACTTGTTCATGGATGACCCGAGATTTCTTTGTGTTGATGTAGGAAATATAGAGGAAAACTGCATGTAAGAAAGAGTGTTTCCTCATATTTTGCAATTATTTTCAAGAATAATTTGCACTTTTTTGTTTAACCCTGGTTTGTAAGTTCACTGTAACATTTATAATAGTGATTTGTGTGATGATAAAGGTTCATTCCAAGAAATGTCTTTGTAAAGAACTATTTTGGTCAATTAGTGTAGACTTCATCTATTATTCATATAATATAACCAAAAGATTAATAAAATATAATTAAATAAATGTAAAAAAAAAAGTAGTTAATTCTAGCTTCAAGAAAGACATTGAGGTGCTGGGGTGAGTCCAGAGAAGAGCAATGAAGCTGGTGAAGGGTCTAGAGGGTAAGTTTTATGAGAAGCAGCTGAAGGAGCTGGGCTTGTTTAGCCTGGAGAAAAGGAGGCAAGAGGGGGTCTCTACCACTCTCTACAGTTGCCTGAAAGGAGGCTGTTCTCAGGTGGGGGTCACTCTCTTCTCCACGGCAATGAGTGACAAGACAAGAGGAAACACCCTCAGGATGTGCCAGGAGAGGTTCAGGCTGGATATAAGGAGGGATTTCTTCACAGCAAGGGCCGTTAAACTTCTGAATGTCCAGCACCAGGTAGGATCCCCTTCCTGGAGGCATTCAAGAAAAGACTGGACCGTGGTCCATCAGACCATAGTGCTGTGGTCTGGTTGACAACTTGGTGTTTGGTCAAATGCTGGACTTCGTATTCTCAGAGGACCTTTCCTATCTAAATGATTCTATGATTCTGTGCATCTGCTTAGGTTATACAAAACACTCCTGTAATTCAGTGCTGCCCTGGAGTTAAACACCACAACATTATTACCCCAATGGAACTAAAACTGAATCATAAGATGAAAAAAAGAGAATCAACCTAAAATGAGTGAAATTCATATCCTCATGTGCATTTGCTTTTGCCTTCAATACTGCCTAAATGGAGCACTTGATGAAGAGCAGGTTGTGACGTGTTATTTCCCTATTAATAATAACTTTAGTATTGCTATGCAATTTTCTGCTTCTTGGTGGAGTTCTGTTTTCTCCTGATATTTAGATCAGTAGACCTAGGACTGCCTTTTTATCTGGCATTTTTGAGTCTTAGTACTAAATGTTAATTTTACAAAATTATATTATTTTACAAAATTATGTCAACTCATCTGGTTACCTGAATTTCAACTATTATGAAATAGAAGTATTATGTCACCTTTTGCTGGTGAAAAGCCCCATAAGAGCAAACTCCCTCACAAGTGAAAATACAAAACATGTCTCTCCATCCCTGAAAGATGTTAAAAATATACTGAATGTCTTCTCTAAACATGTGAAGGAAATTAAGTTTATCAGGAGTAGTCAAATGGATTCATCAAGGGAAAATCCTGCTTGACCATTCTGACAGATTCTTGTGATGGAATGAGCTGATTGCTGAGGGGAGAGCAGTGGATGTGTGGATATCAAAGCTGCTGACACTGTCTCCCATAACATCCCTGTAGGTAAGCTCAGGAAGTGTGAGATACCTGAGCAGACAGGGACGTGGGTTGCCCAAGGCCAATGGCATCCTGGGTTGCATCAGGAAGACTGTGGCCAGCAGGCCAAGGAAGGAGATCCTGCCCCTCTACTCTGCTCTGATGAGACCACATCTGGAATTCTGTGTCCAGGTCTGGGCTCCTCTGTATGAGATATGTGGAGCTTCTGGAGAGGATTCAGAGGAAGGTTGCAAATATGATGAGGGATCTAAACCATCTATCCTATGAGGAAATACTGAGGTAGCTGGGACTGTTTAGTCTGGAAAAGGGATAACTGAGAGGTGATCTCATCTATAGGCACACAGTGGACCCTGAGATGAGCTCGGATGGTTGGAGCATGGTATTAATATTGCCAAGGGTTTGTGGGTTTGAGAGTTGGACTTCATGATCCTTGGGGGTCTCTTCCAACTCAGAATATCCTGTGATTCTGTGAAACCTCTTGAAGATGGGTGTCAAGATGATAGGGCCAGAGTCTTTCTGGTGGTGCCCAGTGACAGGTCAATAGGCAAAAAATGGCACACAGGAAGTCCCATATGAATATGAGAAAATTATTTACTTTGAGCATGTCAGAGCACTGGAAGAGGCTACCCAGGGAGCTTGTGGAGTTTTTTTCTCTGGATATATTCAAAACCTGCCTGGATGTGGCCCTGTGCAACCTGCTCCAGGAGAATATGCTTTAGCAGGGGGTTTGGACTAGATGGTCTCCAGAGGTTTCTTCCAAACCCAACTACTCAGTGATTCTGTGAAACTATTTTACTCAAGTAAATTCTCCTAAGTGAAGTAGGAGCTTCAATAAGACTTAGATGACTAACTACTCTTAATGCTTTTGACCATTTATTTCAATAAAGCTAATTTCTGCACTATTAAACAAGATATCTTCAAGAGACAAAATATTTAAAACAGACCAGAAAAAGAAATTTAAAACTTGCTGGCAATGAGATTTAACATTTCCTTCTGAATTTTAAACACTAGGTTTACATACCAAGACTTTCTTAGTTTTTCTATCCTGACTTTGGGGTGGTTCAATTTTAAAAGCGCGTAGATTATTTACTGCCTTTAGTAAGTAGTAATGAAATGTGTTTTCCCTTTGATAATTTAACAGGTATGGAATGTATACACTCTTGGGGACAAAGAAATAGTGCTGAATAAGATGGCTGGTTTTCCTTCTATATTCTGCACATAGCTAAATTGACCATAGCTAATTCTGTTTTCACATGATAGGCAAGAGGGTAGGTGTTTTGAACCAATATGTTAAATGTTCCACTTCATAAACTGGAAAGATGCCTGGAGCAGCTGATTGTGCCAGCTGGCTGATCTTCAGCATAGGACTCATGGTATTGAATTAGCCAACTGTCTGTTGTCCCCTTTTTAGTCAAAACTAATAAGAAGTATCATGAAAGAACTACTTTATTTCACTGATCTTTACCTCAAAAATAGACAAAAATTCTATGCCAAAGGGTAAATTTCTGCCCCTTGGTTGCCCTGTAGATTAGCAATCCAATTAAAAACTCAATTATGAAAAAATATTCAAAGTTTTGGTGCCAATGCATTTGTTTTTCATTTCTGCAAGTGGAAATTTGAATGTCCATGTATGTCACAGATGTAAATGAGTACCATAATTTGAATCCTCTACTATTTATTTATTAGTGCTGAAATATAAGAAACTGGACTTAAACATAAGAGAACAAATCCTTTTTATCTTTCAGTGTGAGTGTGCTCAAATACTGGAATAGGTTTCTAGAGAGGTTGTGGAGTCTCCATTTTTGGAAATACTCAAAAACGGACAGAAAAACGTCCTGAGCAACATGTTGTATTTAACCTTGCTTGAGAAGAGCTCTTGAACTGGACAATCTCCAAAGGTCTTTTCAAGGCTTAATATTCTGTGTTTCTCTAGTTCTATGATACTTAACAAGATTTCAGGAGAGCAAAATGGAGAGTTATTGATTTTTTTTTGGTGATTGAACTATATTTTGGTTATTTTTGTGGTTTTCTCTCAGAAAATACTAGTAGCTGAAATCTGAGCTGCACACATTTGTGTTTTTACAAGTATTTGTATCTTTATGAGTACTACATTTTAGACTCCGAATGGATGTTTTGTAAAAAATTGAATTTGCTGGGAAAATAAAATACAGGTTGCAACTTTTATGGATCAAAATTAAATAGATGCTTTAACAACTAATATGGTTTATACCACTTAGTTTAGCGCTTTCTATGGATTCAGTAAACAAAGCCTGATGTAGGAAGACTGACCCATGAAAAGCAGTCTGAGTCCCCCAGAAGATTGCTATATTTCTTAACCACAGCTTCTATCTGTGTTTTCTCTGTATCAAAGTTTTCATACTGGCTATAAGAATTTTTTATACCTGGATGAAAATGGAAAAAGAATGAGGTGGAAAGACAGTGAGTGCTTGAGTAGACATGAATAATAGTTATTGAGAGACCAAGTGGCATCATCAGACATGAGGCACAAGAGAAGCATGCTCTGATTAGGTGTTGTCATTCCAAGCTCTTACACAACTGGGAGCTAGGGAGAGAGGAATCACTTGGCAATAATGGCCCTGGTCTTAACCAGCACTGACAAAATCAATGCTCCAGGTACTGGTGCAGAATGCTTTCAAAGGCATGGAACCTGTGTTCGAGGTAGGTTAGGTGGCAGGGTTACTTCTGTAATTACAGAGGAGTCTTTCCAGTGACTCGGCTTTTGTTGCTGGATTGGCTCTGGTGCAAGAGGCCTAAGCCAAGGTGAAAGAATCCTTCATGGCAGTCACCCTGATGTTGCTGCACGCCATTGATGCCATGCTATTGTAGCAAAGTGCTCTACCTAAACAGAGATACAGCAGCTTGAAATTGATCTTGTTCCTTAAGAGTGGAGGTTCATATTTTTTACAAGTTATCAGTGGTGGCTTGGGCAAGGAGGGTCTGCTGCTTGGTGGAGCAAGGAAGATCTGCTGCTCAGTGATAAGATCAAGCAAAGAGGTCTTTCTGCTGCTTTTAATGTTGAAGAATGCCGAGACAAGCCTGGCCAACTATCAGTTCACCAGGAGGACATGCAAGACAGATGCTCCCTGACTGAGCCTGGAAGCAACAAGAATGTGCAGGCCCTGGTAGAAAGGGGAGACTCAGAATGAACCAAAGAGCTGCTGACACTTTTTTCAGCACAAAGCTTGTTTTTCTGAGTAATCCTGACAACACATAATCTAAAAAATGCATATGACAGACAATCACTTTATTCTATAAGAGGCCAGTCCCACTTTTGCACAGTGAGAACTTCTAGCATGTCTCCCTAAGGTGTGTGAAGATCCTGCCCTTGAGTGGGAATGCCCCTCAGTGTTATTCCCTGAGGCTGAGAGAAAGAGATTTGCCCACAGAGATTGGTATGGGTTAGCATCATCAATCTCTACTTAATTGTTTTGCTAGTTTTACTGTGATTGTGTCACTATAATTGCTTTAATATAATTGCTTCAAAATAGATTTTGCTGTACTAGTAGATACAAATATATGTACTGTCTAGTGAACAATTCTGATTAAGGTATTTTTAGCTAATCGTTGTAATTATTTGAGTAAATTTAAATAAATTATTTATTATATTTGTATAAATGGATTTGTTTTGTCATGCTTAATCCTGTAAAACAAGATTGTATAAAGGTTCAGTTACACCTGTATAATCCTTTAGATGTAAACTGTTGACTTAGTCTGGGCCTAGAATTGGATCTAGCCATGCCCAGGTGACTCTGAGGAAGTTTAGAGAACAAGGGGGTCTTTCCTGCACCTTGAGACTCAATGGAACATTTCTTTAATCAGCTTGGTCTGAAGGTCCCACTCTGCCTGTGACAGCCAGGCATTGCTAATGCAAAGCCAACAATGACAATGCCAAAGTTTGTCAGTTTTGCTATGCTGAGGACCAGCAGAGGAAGAACACAATTTGAGAAAGTGTCTATTCTATGGCTCTGAACCAGCAGCAGTGTGCTTAGGATACCTTCCGAGATCTATACTGGTAAATTGAATCAGACCTTGGCTCGAAGATGGCCCTGAATTGCTGCAAAAATTAGGGACTTGTAATTTTTTGTGTTTCTGATGACTTGCATGTCATCCGTGAGTGAGTTCTGGGGCCAAAATACAGTCATTCAGGAAATTAGGATGGGAAGGATCCAGGAACTGTGCATGGACCCACCTTATGGTGATTCCCTCCTACAAAAAGTCATTCTGTTCTTTTGAACATTGCAATCTAGGCAAAACTGTTAACATTTAAGCAGCTTTAGCTTGTAATTTCAGGGCTCATTTTTTATATTCTTTAAAGATGAGGAGATATATACAAGAGGAATACTTTACTAGCAATTTGTCCTATTTTCAAGAATAATTAGATTGCAGATAGATTAATTTTTGCTGAGTCTGATGAAGAAATGCATCTTATTTCATGAAAACAATGAATTCATGCTTTTGAACTACAACAGCTCAGAGTAAAAAGAAAAGGAACATTAAGTATGTACTTTGAATTTTAAAATTCAAGGTATTCCAGGGAAACTGCTCCATATGTTTATTTTCTATGTTGATGGAGGAAGGACGATTGGTAACAGACAATTTATTCATAAGCTGATGATATATATTTGTGTTGATGCCAACGCATCACACCATTTTAAGATTTCACTGACTAGATGATTAGCATGTTGCTCATTTTGCTCTCCACAGGTTTATTGGACAGAGACGGAGGAAGAGAGATTTACTCTGAAAAATCGGTACACCCATTTTGAGGAGGAACATTAAACAATTTAAACCAGCATTGCCTTCTAGCAATTTAGTTGCTTCCCTGCTGCAATATCTCCCAGCACTTCCTAAATATTGTATGAGGTACTTAAAGGTGAGGACACAGCTGTTGTGAATATCTATACCCATGAATCATTATTAATGACATTGCTTACTGACAGAGTTCTCTGGGTGACTATTGCCCCCGCCTCGAGTGGGACTGACAATCCCTTTAAAAATGCATCAATTCTTTTCACTGTTTACATTGCGTAGGCTTATCAAACATTATTAACCCTGTTATTCCTTGGACAGACTGTAATAAATGCTCCAGCTCTCTCTCCCAGGGCTGCTTCAAAATCTGCTTTTGCAAAGAGTGATTGAAACATATCTTTCAAATTAGAACTCTAGGAAAGTAAGAAAGCTAGAAATGCAGCTTTTCCTGAGCTTCAATATAATCACCTTTTTAGCACACTTTAGCATTGGTAATGCTCTACAATACCTTTACATTTACTTCCTGATATCCTGATAAGCTGCATCATGCTGTCACGGACTAGATTTCTCAAGGAACTATGTAATAAGATTGACACTAAGAACATAATATATCTCACCAAGCTTGTGGAATGTAGATATTTTCAAGGAAAGACTTCCTGAGTGGGCCATATTGAAGCTATCCAAGAAAAAAAAATTAAAAAAATAATGAGAGATATTTCCCCTTTACTGCAAATTCATGTCTCTGGAGGTTTTCAAGTCTGCTGTTGTTAGATTGCATAGAATAAAATATTTCGTCATTTATTGTCTTCTGTCTAGACTAATGTTATGGGTGTCATGGATCACAACACATTCATGTGGCTCACTGCCCTTTATTGTTTTCTTTAGGTTATTGCATGTATATGTTTCCTTTTCTTTTTTTTTCTTTTTTGTTTAGATCAAAGAATTAAGCTGATATTTTATTGAACCAAATGAAGCTCTTGTTGCTCTTTCTATATAAACTTCCAATTTATATTTGAAAGATTATATTCTTTATATTTCTTTGGTGCCCAAAAGGATTTTGCCATAAAAATTATTTTCTTATTCTGAGGAGTACAGAGAATCAATTTGATACCAAAGAATTAATTGCAGTCAAAACTAAAGATATTTGGGTTGATACTGAGGCAACTCCAATTATTGATATTTTGTCTTCCATGATTTTCAGTTTTCTTTTAACTCCTACCTTGCAATTAACCTTTAGCATGTACAGAATCTGGTTCAGAATTTTATATAGTTTAATGCTTAGGGATGGAACACTTTTATATTTTGAAATCAGTCTGCTGTTTTAAAAATGTGATCATTATGTTTTCCTGAGTAGCTTTTTATCTTAACGTGTTACAAAGAATTGAACTCCTTTCCCAGAGCTAGTAGTTTATTTTAATTTCTTTTCTGGAGGAAAATAAAAGCTCTTCATGCAATTTCCTAATTGTTTGCATTGTTACAGAATGCAGTCCCAGGCGCTGTTTATTGAGCAAGAAAAGTTTATCTCTCAGTCTCACACAGATGCTCTACCAGGGACATTTTAATCTACATTAACCCCGTGGAACATAATTTTTCTTGTCAGGAAGAATTTGAAAGAGTAAATATTAATGACCATAATGTAAAAATCTTATTGGGAACTAAGGCATGATCTAATTAATAACTAGGATTTAGGATCACATGCAAACAAAAAAATGAAACAAGGGACCCTGTATCACTTATTAAATACACTGAGTAGCTATTCAGTGAGAAATACTAATCTGACAACAGATACATACTGAAATCTAGGTGGTCGAATAGGGGGTGATAAAAAAAGTGCTTTGAAACTGGAGGACCTGAACATTAATATCATTACTCCATATCCCTCAAAATATCCAGAACCCCCTTACACCTACCCCCCCAAAAAAATCCAAACTCAAACAACAAAACAAACAAAAAGACCAATCCCCTCAAACTCTTGCTTTTCAATGTTTCCAAATAAACATGCTCCTAACCAAAGAGATACATTCTCAAGGATATTTTTCCTTTTACCCAGAAATTTCCCTATTCTCTTCCTCAAACTTCTTTTGAGCTAACTTTAGTTTTAATAAACTATCCTTTTCAAACAAAGTTTTCAAAAGTCTTCCTTCTGGTGGAATATTGCAGAAGTAAGGTGATAAGGCAGCATAATCCAAATTTTAAAACTTTTAAAGACTGCTATTTAAAAAAAAAAAAAGTATTCAGAATTTTGTAGAAGACATAGCATAACATAACATAACATAACATAATATAACATAACATAACATAACATAACAAACAGCATAGCACAAAATATAAAATAAGATAACATAAGAACTATAGTAATGTAGTTGCTGTGCATGTAAAGGCAGCTATCAAATATGACTGGGTTTGGACCAGGAAATCACATTTTTTGGGTTTTATTTTTATATATTTTTTAAGATTAATTATTTAAAAAGAAAAAAATTACAGGTATTATATTTTGAACTGAAGGAAAAGAATTCAATTTTTTCCCTTGACTATACGCATGTAAAAAAAATGTTACTCCATTTATACAACCTCATGCAATGTCATATGTATTTTAATAACTATAAAGTACTTTCTTTTGTTAAGATGCCTGTAGGATTATGTGTTGATTTAAAAGATAAATATTTTGCAGCACATATTGTTTTGTTTTCTTTGAAGATTTTTTGTGTTTCTATTGTGTCTCATTTTCCTACTATTTTTGTCAGAGAGTTGTACTTCCTAGTATCAAATAGAGTTCCAAACTTTGCTAATGGTGTGATGTACAGAGAGTTTTAACTGAAAATCTAAACATTCCTATTATCAGTATTTTTTTCCTACAAAACATGAAAAAAGAGTTCAACTTTTCATCAAAGATATTTTTGACACATTGGATGCTTCAGTTATAAGAATTTTTTTGATATCTTTAAGCTTTTTCATTTGAATTGGGATCTAAAAGTCCATTGAGTTTGTTAACTTTGTACTTGTATGTTGGATGTGTGTGCACAGGCCAAATTGGAGACTCACCAAGGCTGAATTACTGAAAATACATCTGAGGACTCTGAGATCTGTGCATAGACATGCACAGTCAAATAAAAGAAGGTTACGTTTTTGGATGTTATACAGATTTTTTAAAATGGCAGATTGCAATTTGTCAAAACTTTTGGAAGCCATAGGGTTTCCACAGATGTGCAGGAACATTTTCATTACAGACCTTGGCTTTCAGGGGTTATGGCTTGTTATAGATATAAAGCAAGTTTGCTTGTTCTGATTCCAGAAATGGAGACGAATTTGTGTTGTGTGGGAACTTTAACATTTTTCTCTATCAAATTAAATAGGCATATTTACAAATGATTATTATATATGCTCCTTTATATGCTTTTAGCTTCCCCCATTTCCAAACATGCACAGATGTTGACATCAGTGAAAACTATAAAACCCCCTACTTTTTTTGCAATTGTGTTATATATTCTTGATTTGTCTGAGGACTGTGTTATGACCAAAGATATTCTTGTTGATAAATAAGGTCCTGATTAATTCTGTTGACATGGAATTATAACAGAAATTAAAGAAATTGGAAATGATTTTCAGTTTTTGATTTTTAGCATTTTGCAGGTGAAAGATTATAGTTGAGAATGCAAAAACTTTTGAAAGCTATAAAGTAAAATGATAAACTGTTGTGTTTTCTAAAAAATCTAATATATGCATCATATGTTAATGGTTAAAAGGATTCAGATTTAAAAATTTGACCTTTTGCCTCTAACAGAATTTAAAAACACTTCATGAATTCCTATGGATGGGAGCACTATCACTTGAGGTATTATATCTCTGGCATATTTTATTTGATTCAATACTAGCCTTTATGTCCATATTTGTGTTATGTGCATGAAATTTAAGAAAATATCTCTCTATGACAAACATTTATATCTGAAAAGATTGCAGCAATACCTTGGATAGACAACAAGGAGGGACTACCTACAGAGTGTGGCTACAATATAGGATTGGAAAAGCCATTTCCCAGTCCCCTACTGGCACTTTTTGTTACCACATTCTCAAAGGGTCAAAAGCCTTCTACCTGCCTGGTTCAAATCGCAACTTTTAAATGTGGATTTTACAGAAAAGATCACATTATAGCAAGGAATCTGTGCAATTGTGTTCTCCCTAGTCTGCTCAGATGTTTTCTATAGCTGTGGATGCCAGTTAGTGCCGAGCACCAGCTGTTCTGGAAATCTGGGAGCCTTCATGGCTGTGACCCCAAGCTGTCCACCTGGCAGCTCTTTCCAGAGCAGCAGTTTCTGAAAGCACCAGGTCCCTGTCCCCAAGGCAGTGTACATGCAGGGCCGAGCTCAGACCATCAGACCTTGCATAAGACGGCACAAAAAACTGACATTAGCCTAGACAAGACTCTCCAGGTTTTTGAGAGAGAGGGCAGTGATGAAACAGCTGATTCAGCATTTGGTGGTGAAAACCTGCTCTTTTTAAATGTTCCTGAGTAACTTCCCTTCAGCTTTCCTAATGTACTTCACTTTTAGCCTGGTAATTTAGCCTGATGTCTCTATTTTTTAAAAAATCCATTTTGTCATAGTCTTATTTTAGCACGGGTAACTTGTACTCTTCCACTTCTTCCCAGTTGTATTTTATTTTCTAATTTCTTTTTCTTAGTAAGTATTATCAATTAAGATTACAAGACTTGATGCAATTTTTCTCTGTATTTTGTATATTGTATTACATTATGAAAGGTAACAAAGAAAAATGATTTTGCAGAAGACCAGGTAAAGGTGAATGGCATTTGCACAGGCTCCCACATCCCTAACAGAGATCATTATTAATGTTACCATGCAGAAGGACTGCCAGTATTCCCCCCACGAGTAAATAATTTACACAGGTTTGATTATTCTTGCCACTTAGCCTGGGATTACTGGCTGATTCATTTACTTCTCTTTCGATGAGAGATCATGTTAGAGCTTGTGCATCCATCTGACACCCAATGTGTCAATAAAAATGCCTAAATTATATAAAGTGGTTTTTTTTCACATTAAGTTTTTTTTTTTTTTCCCCTTCCTAAATTATGTGGTATTCGGAATTTTGTGGTTGTGGGCCCTTTTATGCGGGACAGAGGACCATAAATCAACAAATTATTGAATGTAGAGTGTTTGATAATGGGCTTGTTCTTTTACATTTAGAAACATCTAGAACAGTCCTGTGAAAGATATTTGTGTACCACTTAACTATATGTTAGAAGCAATGTATTTAGATTAACCCACAAAAGAGTTTTTATTCCCTAAAGTTTTGGAAAAGACAAACTATCTTTTGGGTTCCCATTCTGGTAAAAGAAAATAATCAATTAAAAAGAAAAAAAAATTGGAAGGCGAGGCAGAAACAAGTGGTGGAGGAATATGTAGAAGAAGAAGGAGTTGTCAACTGATTTATCTTTTCTTAAAAGTGCTCAAATACTTTAATTATATGAAAATCTGACATGGTGCTTGGTAAGATGTCCATGAAGAGAAAAGGAAGCCCTGAAGGTTCAAACATAAAAATGAACTACTGTTTTTACTTTTATTGGGTCATAGTTATAAGGCCTTCTCTGTCAAAATAGGAGGCAAAATCTGGACAATGTTAGTGAACCAATGGATTTGGAAGTCTTCAGACTATGTCAATAGAGGAAATTGCTTCTGCAGTTTGTTTCAGACTGTAAAAATTCTGGGTATTTTGGTGCGACAGCATTTTTTGCAGCTCAGCTTTTTTTCAGCTGAAGAAGGTCTGTTGCTCTTCAGCAACCTTGGAGGATCACTTTATCAAGGATATTTTCACTTCTTATCCCGAGCAGTGTGAGCAAACAGCACATGACACACTGCACAAAAGAGCAGTAGACAGACTGAAAAGTAGATAAACTGTGCAAAGACTGCCCAGTCATCCCTAGAAAATAACAGGTAAGGCAAGGGAAAAGATTTGGAGAGATAAAATGTGGTTTGGTGACTAGAACGAACAAAATCAAAATCAAAGTAGGCAGAATCTTACTAAAATTATCATGAAAAGAAGGAAAACTTAAAGAAAGGATGAGCAAAACAGAACCCATAAAATTGAATTGTCTTCAAAACAAAGAAAATTAAAGGACTGTAAGAGATGTGTGATAGAGCAATATAGTAAAAAATGCGTAATAGTGAATCATAAGAAAACATACCTAACAGAAATCACATGTGAGTACATATAGAACTGTATACTAAACACAGGATAGGATAAATTGTCACATTTACTCCACATCTCTTGATATATTACATAATCTTTACTTAAGATGCCAATTATACCTCTAAAATGAACATAAACATATCTCTATAGACCTTACTCAGTTACTTGAGCATCCAGCACCTACTCAAATTTACATGCAATATGTAGATTCTGGAGGATAATCAATGTATTTATTTTATAATTTGATGATGCTTTGATGTTTTTTTCTTCCCAAATGAGAATTTAGAATAGAAATCTTCAGCATATGAAAGAAGAAATGCAGGAAAGAGGAACATATGAAAAGCAGGAAGATGTCAAATTTGGATGAAGTTGTCCTTGTCAAGTTAATGCTACACTGTGTGTGACTCAGTCACTTAAAAACACTGAATAATTGAGAATCAGGAAATGAACGGCCTCCTTAATGATATAAATAATAGTATCAATAATAACAACACCTAATTTTCGAGGGAGGTACTTACATAAATGTATATGAGCATGTATAAATATTCACATACTTCACTCATCCGTAGACACATACAATTCAATTAAGACACATAGTTTAAAGAATCACAGCGCCTTTCTTTAACGAATGTTAAATACGAATGTTTCTTTTGCCTAATGAAGTATTTTTATTTTTCTAGGTTGACTCTGCTCATTGTAAAGAAAAGAGTAGTTCCCTTAGCATATAAGAAGCTGTTTGCCCCTCCTAAAATGTTATGTTCTGCTGCATTTTGTTTCTTTGGTTCCTATTGAAAATGCATCGAGATTGATTTATTCTTGAAAAAGCATCAATATTTCACAAAACAACAATGAAAATTTCTCAGAGTTCAATTACTAATTGAGTCTATTCATTAGAAATGGTAAATTAGACCACTAGAAATGGTCTAATGGTAAGTTAGGAAACAGAACTGTAAGTGGTAGGATATTTTAGGTTATCTTGACACAAAAAGTTATTTCTAAATCAACCTCATGATAGAATTTGAATCATAGACTTATTAAGTTGGAAAAGACCTCTGAGATCATCAAATCCAATCATTAACCCAGCACCACTCAGTTCCCCAATAAACCATGTCCCCATACATCACATTCACCTATTTTTTGCACATATCAAAGGATTTCACCACTTCCCTTGACAGCCTTTTCCAAAGCCAGACACAAGTCATCTTTGCAAAAATGTGATATAAACCTCATGCAAAATAGCTTCAGAGATATCAGAGTATAGTTTTAAAGAGTATTTATTAAAAAGCTAAATTCTTGTTTAATTTAATATGATTATGGATGAATATACAATAAATCCATCTATTCCACATGGAACCAAGAATAGAATCTGGTCTGTAGTGTTAATATTGTCTCAATGCAAATGGAATATTTAAACATGAATCAACCATTGAACAAACACAAATTTTGAGCTGGACCTAACTCTAAAAAGAAAAGCTTATTCAACATATCACTAAGAATTTCACAGTGATTAGCTTGAATGTTGAACCTTGCTACCAGCTTAATCTCCTTGTCTTTAAAAAGGGGCATATTGCAAATACAATTTTAAATATTTTATGCTTGCATGGAGAGAGGTTAATATTGATCCATAAGACTTTAAGTCTGTATTTCTCATGCAGAGGCTTTACCTTTGATGTGGATTCACAAACTCATCACCTTAATATTGCACTGAGAATGTCTTTCCTAATACCATTTTTAGGGCTCTGAGGAGTCTATTTGTATGGGCCTGGTTCTCATGCTACGTGCTTGGAACCTTTAGAGTTAGAACAATAATATGGCTTTATTCTTTTTCAGCTTTTGAAAATTAATGCCACATCCTTAAATATTCTGATTGTATAATTTCTCATATTTAGGATGTGCTGTAGACCAGGTTGTACAGATGCAGCCAGGATGAATGTTAGGTGTGCCCTCAGGCTGACTAGTTAATCTAGTTAAAAGCTTGTTTCAAAAGAAGTGTCTGATGTATATTGCAGAAAAATACTTCTTTTTTATTGTGCTGCTTTTGGGTATATCACTCTGGGAAGACTCTGGGTTATATGTTGAGACTGAAGTTTGATGAATCGTAAAACCTGTGCTGAAATGCTTTAGAAAAATGGTGCATTCAATATATTTTATGTCTTTTAATAACTCACACACTGTCTGCAGGCGTATTTTCACATTAAACTAACATTTAATGACCATGGAAGCAGAATTCCTGATTTGTTCCAGTAAATAACTGTTTTAATACACCTGACAGCTAATCTTTGCATTATTTTCTCCTCCGTTTTCCCTCAACTTTCTGCTGTGGTGGACCTTCAAAATAGAAAGGTTCTTGTTTAGCAGCTTTGTTAAATTGCTCAGTGTCTCACACTCAGCACAAATCAGTTCAGGACACTTTCACAAAGTACTCTATTATCACATGGACAGAGGCAGCTCTACTCCCATTAATTTAAATACATTTTATCTGTTGTGACATACAGTAGATAACTAATATTGTCTTCCACTTAATGTGTCTGAATGATGTTCAATGGATGAAGAAGCAGAGATGAATTTCTGAGTACTGTTCATGTTTAAATCAGCCTACAATGAAACTACCCATGAAAACCTTAGTACTTAAACATATTTTCTATAAAAAATTATAGATAAATACAATATTTATAAATTATAGCTTAAATACTTTTATATGCCAGGATTAAGGCAGTTTACTAGGGATTTCATATTTTGAAATATGAAATTTAATTTAATTTTGATGTCTTATTGCGTACAGTATTACGGTATTTTGCAGGTTTTGACACCACCCTTGATGCTTTAGAGTTAGGAAGAAATATAGCTAACAATTTAATTAGGGAAGGCCCACTTTCTTCAGTGTAGCAACACTGTGCAGACGATTTTAAAGCTTTGATTTTTTTCAAGACTTCTTTGCAACAGTTGCCACTATGTTGAGTATCTTTAACACTAGTATTGTGGAACAGGTGCATAAAATATTATCCCAATTCTATTTTAGGAGAAATAGATACAGCTATGAGAAGGCGAGATTTGCAAAATCTCAACTACTTGTGAAAAAATATGATTTTTTCCAATATATTTATTCTTCTATAGTCGTATTTTTATGCTGAAATGCAAAAAAAAAAAAAGTCTTTGCACAAACAACGTACCCTATGCCATTTTGTAGATAAACTCTCATTTTCAGCTAAGAAGATAAACAGAATTCAGGGGATCTAGTGAAGTTCCAAGTTATCATAAGAAGAAACATTTTGGCTATGACTGGGCTACATAAACAAAATATTTAGCTGTTACGGATATTTTTCATTCAGTTGTCCAAAAGTTTTTAACGCCCCACTCAAGTACATTTACTTAGGAGAGGTTCATTTGACAACCTAATATAAAGTGCAAAGAAGACAGATAATTTATAACTCCTCTCTGCCTAAAGCTTTTGGTAAAAACTTGATTGACTGATTGACAAAGTCTGATTGAAATCTTTTTATGACTAAGATGGCTCTGAACTTTCAAAGAAACTTTTATGGATAGTGAATATAATATAATTTTTATATAACACCTACATGTCATATATTAAAACATCCCCTTGGGAAACTGGTCCTTGAGTGAAACAGAAGTAAATAGAAATCTTTCAAGGAAATGTGGTGTGTATTTTTTGTTTTCTGAGTTTTGATTATCTCATAACCTTCATGGCTTTTAAAATGTAAATATGTTGCACAACACTCAAAATAGCTCAAAACGGATTTATTTGTTTATTTATATATTTCATACTTTTATGTATTAAACACAGTTTTGTAATGCTGGATACACTTTAAATGCACTGATTTTAAAATAGTGTGTTCTATTACTGCTGGGATCTCTTACAATCTTATAATATTTTGACATGAAAAAAAGTTTTGTTCTATATGTTGATAAGCATGTCTTATCACAAATGATACAGCAAAAGTGAGCACAGCACAAAATCATTCTAAACCAACTTTTCCTGGTTCAATTTGTGTGGTATAATATCACATTATTTATGGATTTTAAAGCGCATGAAAGTTGTATAATTTGCAGTGGATAGGATTTGTAAACCAAGGTAGAGAGAGATATAGATATGATAATTTTAATTTTTAAGAGTAGAAATTATGTTTTTCAGTTACTTTCCAGATTGACATGATATTAAGATTACACAAGGTGCTAAACCCAAGACTTTGAAAGGAGAAAATTGATAAAAAAGAAAGACTGGTATTTAATATATTCAATGTACAAGCTACAATTCAATTTAAATTCTTCATGCAAATATTTTCAGCAAGGGATTTTTGTAAAAAAATCTCCAGTGCCTGATTTTAATTCACTCAAAAATTACAACTCTTTAATAAAAATTGTAATATTATAAAAGTAAAAATTGGGTTAACCTAAATACCTTCTTTGGTGTTGATATGCATGCCACAGTGCTATGTATTGCATGCAGCAGGAAAGAAAGGCACAATGAGTGCCAAACATGAACCCGAACTTCCCATGGACATTAATAATACATGGAGAATAGTGCTTACCCAGACATTCAAAGAATTGCAGTCATGGCCTTGTGCTGCTCTTACAGAATAATGTATCAAATTACAGCTGCTACCTGTTCCCTGCAGCATAGTCTTTATTCATGTTCTAAGTGTGCAACAAGGGTGGGAGCTATGTTTTCCTAGCTACCTCAAGGAGAAAATTCCTTCCTGGGGAACTTTTCCTAATTCTGATTTTGATTTAAAAAGCACATGTTTTAAGGCCAAGAGAAAGGTAATTATGGAAAGATCTTGCTACAACAGCCACTGTTGTGCTTTATTTCATGGTGTGTTTATGTATTATTTTCATATGGATGCAAAGCAGATTATGGACTACAATCGTGCTTTATGAAAGATTTATGGAAAATTAAGAAAAAGCTGACTTCTTGGGCTTCCTGTAATCAGCATTATTACATATGCGTTAATACTACATTATAAATATTACATTATAAATAATGAAACCACTACCATGACTCAAGTATCAGTATGAACGTGTGAAAGTGTGCTTGCTTAAGTTCAGGACGTTCTTGGATATAATCACTGGCATTTAAGGGAGATATGTAGTACATGGCAAACTATTCTGATCTGACTGCCCAAGACATTGAAATTCTACAAGCATCTTCTGAATTAATGACAATGTTTGTTTCAGGACCTAAATCCATGTCAGAATTGAAGGAAAAAATCCTTTAATTTTTCAAGAGATATATGGGAGGAGATGTTACTCTTAGTTTCCATGAGGTTGTCTAATTGGAGCATTTTGCATTAAAAAAAAAAAGGCAGTAATATTTTAAAATATTCATTTGCTAATGTTTCCACTTGCCTTTATTTTTGAGTTTGTTTCAAAAAGACCAGAGTAAACAGTAATGCATAAAACCTGCTTCTCTACTCTGCTCTCATGAGACTCCACCCGGAATGTTGCATCTAGCTCTGGGGTCCCTGGCACAGGAAGGTCATGGATTTATTGGAGTGAGTACAGAGGAGGCCACCAAGATGGTTAGAGAATGGAGCACTGTCACAGAATGACAAGAGAGAGAGACACTCACACTTACTGACTCCAAGGAATCAAGCAGGAAAAAAAGCACTTTATTTACATTTCATGTCTATTTATAGAATTCAAAAAATGGACAGTGAGGATAATACCTCCTGACCCCATAGTTCCCATCAACAGTCCATCAATTCTCTCTTTCTCCAAAGAGGAATGCAAAACATTCATTATTTACAAGAACAGAGTGTGAGAAACTGCAAAAGAATCTGTCAGCAATCATAAGGCTGAAACACAAGGCAACAGAGCACCTCTTCCAAGAGCAAATGCAAACAGGATTGGAATTGTTCAGACCAGAAAAGAGAAGGCTTTAGGGTGGCCTGATTGTGGCCTTCCAGTACCTGAAGGGAGCCTGCAGGAAAGATGAAGGACTCTATACAAGAGCATGTAGAGACAGGACAAGAGAGAATGGCTTCAAACTGAAAGAGCATCAGTTTAGATAGATTAAGGAGGAAACTCTTACTGTGAAGGTCAACTGGCACAGGTTGCCCAGGGAAGTTGAGGATGACTCATCTCTGGAAGTGTTTAAGGCCAGAATGGATGGAGCTCTGAGCACCTGGTCTAGGGGAAGATGTCCATGCCCATGGCAAGGAACCAGAAATCTTCAAGTTTTGCTTCCAACACAAATCATTCTATGATTCTATGAAATCATGAAACACAAGAAAGTACAATGAACATGAATGGATTAATATGACTTGGTCTAGCACAATGAGCTTAGTAACTTGGACTAAGTGTAAACTCCATTTCACATTAATACTAATGATCTGACACTAGACAGAAAATATAAAAGTCTGTGAGTAATGAAAATGTTAAATGAATATAGGAATGTTAGTGATTTTTGTTTAAAAACATTGATGTTTTTAAAATAATATAATCACAATATAATGTGCATTTTGCAATCATCAAATTGCTTTACAAATTAAAAACTTATTACCCCATTACACTGGAGAATCAGAGCTCTCATCTGGGGGAATAAAACATTTCCAACCCTTATTAATGTAAGAGATTAAAAATGTGTATTAGAAGCTCAGCTGTGTGCAAAGAGCCCGTGAGACATAAACTGCCTCAGACTATTTCACTGATAGATGTTGATGGATTTGTCAGGGAATTAGATATTTCTCACTATTTCAAGTGATGGGGGGGAAAACCCCCAAACTGCAAGAGATGCTGATTCTGTCTTTATGCCCAATCTTTATGATTTTCAAACAAATACTTGGTTGTGTTCTTGAATTTTGTCACTCATGCCTTAGAAGAGGTCCCAGTAGGTGTTCACAATGCTATGGCTTCATCCTCTTCAAAATTTGTCATTAGAACAGGCTTTTGCCATCACATCTATAGGAGTAAGTTGGTACCTGTGGAGGGTTTCCCTGTTCCATGGCTACTGTTCTATCAGGCAGCCCTAGGGTGCTCAGGCTAATGAGTGTAATCTTCTCTCACTCCATTTTCAGAGAATTTACCTGAGCCTGCTCACTGTTCTCCATTTTTCTTCAATGAGGACTACCTTGCATATGTCTTCACTATTTCTGGAAACAAACATGAGAGAAGACAAAGAGCAAGGATTCTTGTCACAGGCAGATAATTCAGGAAAATAAGGACTGTATCTGGAAGAGAACAGCAGCAAAGGGTATGAGAAAGTGGACTGATGATGGGACTAGTATTCCAGTTCTCAAACACTCATGAAGAGAGGTAAGGAGATTCTGAATTCTGACTGGAGTGTCTATTGTAACCATTGAACTCAAGATAAAGCATTTAATAGAAAAATGTAATTGTGCTAAAATGGTTCAACAATGTGTACTTTCAACATAAGTTACAATAATGCAGATATGAGAGAAAGAGATGAAAGATACTCTCAGAGACATAAATATTGCCACAGAATTTAGATGTGCTTCCTTGAGGTTTTTTGTTACGGCAAACATAACACCATTATCATGGGAACCTGTAAATTCTGTCAGAGAAAGATGCTTGAACTAGAAATTCATTTCAATGGGATTTAGACAGGAGTTGTTGTCTACTTTTCTCTCAGCAATTCAGGTCCTAAAAGCATAATTTTTATACATTAATTAATTTTCTTTGGAGACTATAGTTTTTTAATACATTAAATATGTAGAGTTAATGACAGCAGTTGTTCAAAACCTTAGGCCATCAGTTGAGTTGTGTTCCAGTATTCTCATTGTATGGAATTCCAGTTTCTTCATTGTACAGAAAAGTTGCACACTCTGTTATCAGAAGAATACTCTTAAAGACTGAAGGTTTGGTCATTTGCAGCAGCTATGTTGCAGCTATGATTCCTCAGCTGGCTGTTTGACTATTCCCTACCTATCACTTCTCCATGTACTGCTACTTCATACCATTTCAATTTGATGAGGGTGTATTTCTTTCATTTTTATGTACACCTGGTCTTGCATTTTTTTTTCTTTTCAAATGTCTCTTTTTCATATGACACTTCATTCCATTTATTTTGCTGTCTTCAGTAGTACCATTCCAGATGAACCCTTCAGATGCTGACATCAAGAAAAACATTCTGAATTAAATCTCTCTCATATTACAGATAGCACTGATTAGCCTTTAGCACTATAAATCACTAGCTACTTATTCCTATGCCATGCTTGTGTTTTTAACAAATAGGTGTTCCTGAAAAGCTAAACGTTCAGTTTCTGGAGGATTAATACCTGGGGAACAATCTTTTCTACATCATTTGAAATGAAGCTGTAGTAGTGCATATATGATTTGGCCATTCGATATAAATCAAAGTGTCCAGACACTTTGGCTTCAGGAGCTGAAAACAAAGTGATTGAATTCTGCTTATAGAATAATTTATAATTCTTGGTTGCCCCAAAATGTAAAGGAATATATTCCTATGGTACTAATGGTACTAATTAGTGTACTTGTCACTGTGGTTGTTTTTTTGGACAATTTTAATACAGCTTGTATGATGGGTTTGCCTCTGTGATATTTATTTGAAACAAGAGTGGTGTAGGTTTGAAATTTATTAGTGTGGCAATCATTGTACTGAAGGCAGGATTTCTCTCTAATAAAATATTTACTACAAATAGATATTAAAGATAAGCCAAGAGGATGTATAAAGAATAGAACTGAGACACACAGGATGTAATTGCCAATTTTGCATAAAAAATATGTTTTATGATATAAACTTGTTGATTTGAAATTTTTAACTTAATTAAGTGATCTGTTTATAATCAGAAGAGTTTCTTTGGTCAACATATATTAAAGTTGTTGCCAAGACAGGCTGCAGGATGCATTGCATTGAGAACATTGAGAGACTTAAAAAAAAAAGTATTTTAGCTAAAATAATAATGTATGGATGACTGAAAACTCATGCAAAATTTTAATGAGGAATATAAAAAGCAAGAATTTCAAAAGAAGAGATTCTGAAAGGATAGATTACTAATTTATTTTGTAGGATTTTTGCACTGATTTATTTCTTTAACTCACCTCCTGTGGAAGACATTTGCTAAACAATTAATTTTGACTTTGAGGAATAAAAGTATAACACTAATGGTTTATAAATTAGAAGCCTCACCATGGCAACCTAAAAAGGAATCAGTTCTTCAGAATTGTCAGAGCTCCCACAGCTGCTACTGTTGCTCAACCTGCTGTCTCAACTTACTGTTCTTTTGGACTTATTTCTGAAGGTCAGACCACAGTTTTTAGGAACACAGTCAAGGTTATTTCCTCTTAAAAGTGAATTAGTGATACTCTCAGGAGGGGTTCAAAAAACAAATCCAATACGCATTGCTGCTATTGGGGTTGGAGTTATAATATGAAAAATAATTAGAGTATAAAATTCAGCACCTTGGGAGATGACAAAGAACTGGTGAAATTTCAACAAGTATTTAGAAAAAATTGGAACCTTTAGCCATACCAACAACAGAAACAATTTACCACTGGTGGGCCAGCAGAGAGGTAGCAGTGATAGCTCCAAAAACAAGAAAAAAAGATTCTAAGTTCATTAACAAACTCTATAAGTATGTGATGCATTACCATGCAGGCTGGATGGCAGATGAAGCTTAAAGAAATAAAATTGATCAAGTTGTTGAATGACAAGAAAAACATAATAGTACATATATATATATATATATATGTATTTTTTTTCTTTTTAATGGATATTGGGGCTGGTAGTCAAGCTTTGAAAAACAAAATAAGATATATATATTTTAATGGATATTGGTGCTGGTAGTTGAGCTTTAGAAGAAAATGAACCGTAGAAATGTCATTATAAATATCTGCTCAAAAAATAACCCAGAATAGTCACTGTCAAACAAAATTATTGAATTTCCCCCTATGTAGTATTATCCGTGGGTTTTTTTTATGCAAGTACAGCACAAAGAGTGTTCATAGAAGCGAGGTCAGTGCTCGAAAATCAGGTAATTGCATATTCTTAGTCATATCAATCATGGGAGAGGAAGCCAACTTGAAAAATGATGTATTTGGGGAAAAAAAACCCAAACAATTTATATCGCTTCAAGGATTTATCACTGATGAATGAAGAGATCCCAGATGATAGTCAATAAATACAGCTGCAAAGAAAGAAAGGAGAGCAAATGCAATATAATTTTCTGCTTTTATTTATAGATAGCTGAGGTATCTACCTGTGTAGAAAGAATGCCTTGTTCAATGTCAGAAGTGAAATTTGTGACATTTCCAGAGATGAAATCTTGATTTTGTGTGTCACACTAGATCTTCAAAAAAAAGACCCATACAGTTCTGTAAATATGAAATTTCTTCAATACCTGAAACTTTCAGGTTTTGGTATTTTTAAAGACAGTCTTAGAAAGAGGGAAAAGAATCCCATTGTTAACAAAGTCAGTTGCAAAAAATTCATCTGATTTACACATTTCTTCAGAAAGGGCCAAGAGTGCACTGCAGAAGAGGTGTAATTTACAACAGTCTGTAGGCACTTTTCTTCATGCCACTCAAAACTTCCCCCTGCCCCCATTTTGCTTTTTTATCTTTCAGTAGCAGCCAGGAAGGGAAATGAACTTCCAAATTTATCTGATTTTGTAGTTGCACTAGATTCAAGTGACTGCAGTGATTTGATGTGGCATGTTGATTACAGTCACATCACAAGGAGAATAAGACTCAGAGGGAAAGAATGTTGTTTCTTTCACAGAACCTATGTAACTTAGTGTATAAATCAGAATAGGCATACAGAAGTTTTTATGTTATGTAATTATTTTGCATTGCTATTATATCTGTTTGACAAAAGCTGGAAATAAACCGTGATTGTAAGAAATAGTTTCAGTGAAATAACGTTACTAACTTTATCCTTATTCCACCTTTGCTGAAATAGAATATATTCTGTGGGTTTAGGGTAGTACAGCTGCAATCCATGATTCTTTGAAAGTTGCAGAATAACTTGCTCTGCATGAGCTTTTATTAGAGAACAAACAAATGTATTTATGGCCTCCAACGACTGTAATAGGTGTATTGGAACATGCCAGTAGCTCACCAAGAGATTGAAACAGCAAGACCTTTGCTATGGCAAGAAAATTTTCTATTTATTAACTCTGACAAATTGTATGACACTTTTGATATTGGAGAGAAGAAGTGGTACAGTGTAGCACATGCAAAATGCTATGACAATTCTAGATTTTAGGAAGCTGCTATGCAAGGCTAGATTACAGAAACCTGTGCTTCAACTTCATTGTAACAGTGTTAAAATCATATCCAGCAGTCTTTGGAATCACCATAATGAAGGATATTATTATTTCCTGTAATATTTTCCTATTTCCAGCAGTAAAATCCAATCCCACCACTGGGTAATATTCTATTGTAAGGTTTATAACTGAAGATATGAAGATTTATATTTGTAAATTTCAGAAACATCTTGAAATTTACAGGTTGCAAAATACTTGGTTCATAATTTTGAATTACAAGATGTCACAACTGAAGATTTATGAACTATTTTCAAAAAATGAATGAAGAAATTATGACTGGAATATCTATATTAACATGCTTGATTCAACAGGACTAATTACATTATTAAAATTATCAAATAGACTAACAAACAAAGTTAATGTTTCTTGGTTTGAGCAGTAAGAAAATTAGTTCCCATAACATTGGAGATGATGAAAGTCTTCCATTGCACTTGATTTTATCTTTCCCATCCTTTCAGTTTTATGCCCTTGCTTCATTCTCTGTATAAATTCGTACCTGATGGTACATATGTTCAATTCCATTTATAAAACACATGAATCCATGTATAAACATTTTGCCAGCTATTTAGCCACACTAAGAGAAGCTTCTTAGTGTTCAACAACATCTAGTCCCTAAAAATTCCTACTTCTTAAAAGTGGTAACATTTTCAAATGTGGATAGACTACACAGAAGTGGTCCTAGTCAGGGGATGTGGTCACACATCAGAGTCCAGCCAAAGCATTTCCCATTGCACTTCCCAACTTAGTTGTCTCTATTTTATGTGATGTATATATATAACGAGAATGCAGGTTTGCAATCACTGCGCAGACTTAGAATTGAGAGAATTAGAAAATTATAAACTGCATGTCTTATGTCTGTATTCTCGAAAAAGAAAGCTGTTCTGACTAGTAGACTCTGCTTATTGATAGTCAGAGAGAAAGGAAGAGAATTCTGTTGGAAAGCTAATTTATGTTAATTCTATCAAAATGGAGCACCTCTCTATACCTTGTTCAAAGAGAAAAACATGCTGTTAATCAAAAGCGGCCCTGTCTCCCTGCCTGAATGATCTCCACTGCAAAATACTGCAGCTGTGGATTTTATTCTCTTGTTTAGGAAAAATAAAAGAGAAACAGAAGGGAAAAAATATAAACGTACACCTTTGGTCTGACCTGCTCTTATATTTTCTGTGTTTTATATGATGAGATATGAATTTGTTATTTGTCAAGTTCAGACTTCATAGATCTTGAAAACAAAATGTTTATCAGTTCCTTTTAGTTTCTTTTTAACAGATCGGAGTTGAGTTTCCAGGTAGGGTAGATAACATATCTTGGAGGCATCTCTCCAGTTTACCTGCTTTTTGTCATTGCCAAACAGAAAGTACTTACAGTTTGTTTTAAACATTCTAGAACAAAATTTAACACTAAAAAAAATGGGAATTAAGGTGCACTTAGTGAACCAATTATCTGCATTCTGCTCTCAGGGGATCCAGTTGTTTTCAGCCCTATGAGGTACTCCCTACATCATATATTCCCTGTATGGTATAGATCCGGAGTAAAGGAACTCCCCAGTTATTCCTGAGTTATGAATGAGACACAATAATTCAGCAGGAAATTCATATTCCATGGCCTTTCTGCAGCACTTTCAATGACTATGTCTTCAGGCATCCATATAAAGTCATTCCACCACAAGTCATGCCAATATTGTAACATAGACGGGTCCTCTCCTGATATCGACACACTGCTGCATAGCTCATTTGAAGTGTCACTGAATAAGAGACATCAGCTTCAGGTGAACACCAAAGAGGCAAAATCATTGATACATCGACGAATGCTTTTTAGACATTTCACCTGTATGACCTGGTCTGTGTTTCTCCTTAACTGTTCCTGCTTGGCTACAAATTTCCTTGGTGTGTCTAAAGCTTACTCACAACTCACATAAAATGTGAATGGTAGTGGCTGGTGCTCCCTTCCTCTACTCATATCCAGAGTAGAGGGACAGGGCAGCTGCAGGGCTAGAAGCTGCTCTCTGAATTCACTGTAAGGAACCTGATTTTTTAACATCACTACATAAGACAAACAAGCTTTTGCCAGCGCTTTGACAATAGTTTTCTACATGTAAAGATTCTGCACTGTCGGGAAACAGTTTGTCCTGGCTAGCCACATCATCATCATCATCATCATCATCATCATCATCATCATCATCATCATCATCATCATCATCATCATCATCATCATCATCATCACCATTATCATGGCTTTCCAAGTTACAGTCCAGTGCCTTTCCCAGAAGATGGTGGCTGCAAAAAATCTACAACACTCACTACCAGGGTTTCAGTTAAGTGAACAAAACAAACCTTAATTCTAGTCCTTTTTCTTTGCAGCAGTACAGTTAGTTTCTACTAGATTTCCTCTGATAGTCTTCCTCTTTCCTTTTCCTCTTTTCTTCCTTTTTTTTTCTTCTTCCCAGTATGTGCATTTTGTTCTGCTTATTTAACATGAAAAAACTTTATTAATAAAGTTGGCACTAACAACAATTTTTAAAAGAATCTGATCATGTCACTGCCAGCTCCTGAAAATGCCCCATGCAATGCTGCCATTCATTGTGATCCATTCCAAACTGGAAGTTAGAAAACCTTTGTGTGTATGTTTGCATGAATGCATTGTGTGCATATACAAATAGCCAGCTAGCTAGCTGGGTAGATATGCATATATTTCTTTTTCATGGCTGTGAACTTACTGCTTCATGATGAAAATTGTCTAGGGTAAGAAATGCTATTTTAAAGAGCATTAGAAGGCAGGCAAATAATTCTTCATCTTTAAATTTCTTACACCTATTTTTGTCTCACCTTCTTGTCTTCCACATAGCTTATATATGGAAGAGATTGTTTTTTCCTCAAGTATTTAAAATAATGTTATCAAAAACCTAGCCTTAACTTTTAAAAATTTAGAAATCAGCAGTTTTCCTAAATTACTTTAATTCTCTGGAGATCCCCAGCTCTACCTTTTCCCCCTCTTTGTTCTTGCTGTCTTTGTTAACTCCCATTTAACTGAGTGATTGCTTTAATAAACACTGAACTCAGTCACAGGTTTAAATTGCACATGGAAAGGAAAAGCCATTCGTGAACTTTGTTTTAAATGCCAGCCTTCAAATCATGAGTCGCACACATTCCTTTAGTATTTCAATGCCTTGCTATATCTATACATCTATCAGTCTGCAGTTTGCTGCCAATGACTTTCTGCCAAATAGTGGGTTGTCAAGTAAGCCTTTCACAGAAAAAGTTGCTTGTAAAGCTCTTTCAGAGGTGTGTGTAAGGCTCTCTAAAATGCAGACCAGACAACAATTTCATGACCAAAGGAGTAGCTTTGAAGAGAAAACAATTCAAGAGATTATTTAAAAATATGAGGATTAATTTATACTTAGACACTGGGAGTAGTGCCATTGAACTTTATTATCTTTGGACTGGACTTCAGTTTTCACGGTACATGGTAACCCAGAGCACGATATCATAGAAGCATGGAATGCTTTGCATCTAAAGGGAGCTTGAAAGATCCTCTAGTTCCAAATCCATTGCCATGGTGCAGGCAGGGATACCTTCCATTAGACTAGATTGCTTAGAGCCAGCCTGGCCTTAAACACTTCCAGAGATGGGGCATCCACAGCTTCTTTGGGCAACACGTTCCTGTGCCTCGCTACCCTCACAGTCACTAATTTCTTCCCAATATCTACTCTAAACTGATGGTCTTTCAGTTTGAATCCATTCTCCCTTGCCCTGTCTCTACACACTCTAGTAAATAGTCCCCATCTTCCCTGTTGGCTCCCTTCAGGTACTGGAGGGGTGCAATTAGGTCACCCTAAGGCCTTCTCTTTTCCAGGCTGAACAATTCCAGTTCTGTTCGCTTTTCCTCTTGGAAGAGGTGCTCCATCCCTCTAACTCTCTTTCTGACCTTTCTCTGACTCTCTCCAAGCGGTCCATATCCTTCTGAGGATCCCCAGGTTGGATGTAGCCCAGGACACAGCTGGCTTTCTGGGCTGCAAGTGCAGGGTGTTGAGTCATGTGCAGCCTTTCACCCACCAAGGCCCCCGTGTCTGCCCCAGTAAGACTGCTTTTGATACTACACCCCCTTCCACCTAAGAAACTAATATAGGGCTTTTTGTCTTATTAGTTTGAGGGTACATTGTGGCTTTGATAAGACAAATAACAGCGCAAGAAATTCTACCAGAGAGCACTTCAGAAGAGCTCTGACAGCATATGGATCCCCTTGCCTATTTAATATATGGTCTCCTCAGACCTCACAGACCTTCATGTTTCTGAAGCACTCGTAGCAGTAAAACACTTTCTGAACTCTTTGACTACGTCAAAAATTGAAAAGACTGCTAAAGAACAATTACCTGGATTTAACATTCTGTTTTGAAGGGAAGAGGCAGCTTTCATGAAGTATAACACTTAGGGCTGTCCTCTCTTTTTGTTAGCAGTACACTTCAAGGCCTCTCTGAAGATACAAAAAGAGAAGAAGAAATATTTCACCAAGGAAAATTCCTTTTCTCAACATTTCTTTATTTCAATTGCGATACAAATTATATTTACGGAATGAAGTATGCAAGCAATTAAGAAGCCATGGAGCAGGCTGCATATTTCCTCTGTTAGTTCTATTAGCTTAGTTACTAGTAAGATCAGAACAAGAAAAAAAACCCCTTTTCTTTTAAAATTTTTGCAAAGAAATTTCAGATATTTCCTCTGAAATAGACTAACAGTTTATTTGGAAAAAGAATAAGTCAGATGTGTTAAAACATTACTGAGATTTTTAAGATGAAGTGTTTGTACCTTAATGGTGGTATTTCTGAATGCTTTTCAGTTTTTGTAATTCTTTAACTTCCTATCTGAATTAAACTGATATACGAACCATCCTCTCTGCTGCCATTGTAATTTTCTCCAATAGGAAGTACTTAAATCTACTTCTGTTTAAATAAAAAGGACCCCTAGTTTCATGGGGAGTAAGGAAAAATAGGGTTCTATGACAGGTTTGCAATCTGCATAGTTGATAAATCAGGACCGAGGTCTGCGTGGTGCAACTTTCTCTTCAGTTTTAATATAAGAAGTTTATCTATCCTTTCAATCCCATATTTCTAGCATTCAGGATTGAATCAACTATTAATATATATTACTTATGTATGTAATGCAAATACTAGAAACGCACTTTGGTATCATACACATCATGAATCTTTTTTCACCTATTATGAATTTGTAATTCAATAAAACTTCTTTTAGTTGTTTTTCCGGATTTTTCCACATGGATCTATGACTCTTTTGTTGCATAATTTTTGAACGCACATCGACACTTTTTAAAAATATTTGTAAAGTAGTTGATGGCTTCTGTGAGTTAGTGTTACTTCTCTTGCATCTACTGAGCATTTTCCTGCAGTATTAGCTTTCTTTTTTGATGGATTAAGATGTTGTAACTATAAAAATACTTTTCCCCATCACATGAATATGAACATCCTCATGGCATGTATGCAACTTAAATTGCACAGAAACTAAAATGCAAAACTGTGAAATATTATTGTAGATTACAGTAGAAAATTCTGATATCTTCTTTTTCTTTTAATCAGTATAGAAAATTCAATAAATGTAACTTCCCTTCCTTTAGTAGCCAAAGTAAATGGTGAAAAGAAAGTAACATTTAAAAGGGGAGTTTTCCCAAGTGTAATTTTTTTCCTAGGGCGCCACATAGCTGTTTATTAAACACACAATCTACTCAAAAACGTTTTGTCACTCACCAAGTGAAGTGTTGTATTTCAGTGAGTTAAAGAAACAACACAGTATCCCCACATGGGAGTTTAATCAATTTAACCAGTCAACAATCTTGCTCAACCAGCAGGTGTTTGCAAGAAAGTGCAGAAAACAAGTCCCATTAATGCAAGGCATAGTTTATCTTATTTGAGTACAGAGGGGGTTTCATTTGCATATGGAATTCTTTGCAGTTGAGCAGTCTAATTATTACTAGTACCATTTATATTTTTTATAAGTACAATACCTGTGGTTTCCTTAAAACAACAAACAATATTTGAATCAAATTAAAAAGGTACAAAATTTTAGAGTTGATCCCTCTTGACCTAAAAATATTTCTTCCTAGTGGATTTTTTTTGTCATCAAAATATTTGCAAATTTTGAGTATCCAGAACTATTTTCCTTATCAGAACTTAAATTACTAGTTGATAAATAAATTTCCCCCCACCCCTGATGTTAACTCTTTATCAAGAACAATTTTAAGCATAATTTATAGTTTTTTTTTGCTGGATGACTTTAAGATACAAACTGAAGGAGGTGTAACATTTAAGATTAAGATGTAGTGCTTCTCAAAGGTAAGATTACAGAAACATACAGGATTTTCAGTCCATTTCTAAGACTAATGCTTCAGCCTTTTATCTTTGTATTAGTCTGATAATTATCAACACTATTTTATGGACTACTGTCATTTCCCGTTAAAAGTCTACTTTTTCTTTTTCTTCATTTATTCTATTCAATAAGTAAGAGAAAAAATTAACTGTTAAAATATTTACAGAGAATATAGATTTAAATTGATCTACACGGGAAAATTTCTTCACTATCACTTAAGACTTGGATATAAATAGATATACAAATATTGCCACATGGATATTTACTGCACAGGTTGTATTTGAAAGGATGAGATCTGGAGAGTAGCAGTTGGTTCAAGATGCTTTTAGAGATTTGTGCAATACTGGATAGGCAGTGGTCACTAAAACACATTTAGAAAAATATTTACTGTGTGAACAGTTTTTCCTTTAAAAAGCCATCTCCCTGATGAGCAGATATTATGATAGTGTTAGATACTGAAGTCATTGTTTCAAATGTCTTTTATTTAACTAGTTTATTGTGCCAGTCCGCAGCATACTAACACTCTTTATGTCTTACCCATATGGGAAGAAACCACCAGTGTTTTATTTTATAAGTTTTTTTCCTCATGACCTTGTTGTTAAGTGACAGTGCTTAATTTTACAGAATTTTGCAGCATCATAGCTAATTTTAAGCTAGTACTCACAGATCAAGTAGGGGTAACAACTCCTCCATATCCTTTAAAGTCCTCAATTGACTTTTTAGGTTGTCCTTTGCAAACAGCTTAAATTCTCCTTCCTCTTCAGAAAAATGTAAAGCCTTTCTAAAACCTGGAAAGTTTTCATTTATTTGAAATTTCTCAGTAGGCTGAGGAAATCCTACTGCTATTTGTACAGATTGTCAGCTATGTATGCCTACTTCAGGATATTTTGTCCAGTTTTTCATCATAAATATCGATAAAGATCCTGAGCCTAAAAATCCTTGTAAAACACTCCCTCCCATTTCTGATTAATCTCTAGTGTTTCTATTCCAGGTACCTTCGTTGCTATTATATCCAAGCACATCTGCCTCTACATGTTTTAGTCTTCATCTCTACCAGTAAAATAACTTGTGAAAACATTTTTCTGTTTTTATCTGAAATGATCTGTGCCTGTCTACTTCCCACAATTTCCATTTTTTGGACATAGCCAAGCCTCAAAGAGGCTGTTCTCCTCCCGTGTCAGACACACTGGCAGTACTACAGAATAGGTTATCTTTCATGGCTGTGACAGATAAAACCATGGAATCCAGATTTTTTGCTCCCCAGTCTTTTCAACAGGAAATACAAATAATACAGGGAACTTCACACAGATTGTGAGATGGATATTTTAGAGCTGCAGGGACCACGTTGTCAATCAGGGTATAATTGAGAATTATTTTGCAGTCTACCCCCTCTGCTTCATTTAGAAAAATGATGGTG
Organism: Acridotheres tristis; assembly: GCA_037013685.1. Taxonomy (NCBI): domain Eukaryota; kingdom Metazoa; phylum Chordata; class Aves; order Passeriformes; family Sturnidae; genus Acridotheres; species Acridotheres tristis. Next base: position 94,105,958 of record CM072886.1, on the reverse strand, counting down.
TGTCCACACTCTTGCAGACCCATGTCCCCTTTTTTGCCAGGACCTGGAAAAGTTTGGACCAAAAGACATTCCAGCAACATGAGATCCAGTTAGAGACTATGGTTCCCAATAGTCCATTTTAGTTTTTAACTAACAAAGTAATATGATGTACCCTGTTTTCTATGTAGGCAATCTAAGATGTTTGCAAAAGAAGAGGATTTAAACATGTAATTTCTCATTCTTCTTAATCCTAAAACTAATCTCACTGGAAATATCTTACTTTTAACATAGGGTGGTCATTTCAAATACTCATTTTTTCTGGAGCTATCCAATCTTTTGACCTGTTGATGAGAGCCCTATGTTCTCTCTTTCCCCTTGGTTTCTCCTCCTCTTTCTGACTGTTTAATTGTAAACTTGAGGCAATTATCTTGATCTTAGGAAGTGTGAATGGTTTGAGCATCTGCTAATTAATCAATCTATCTTGAAAACCAAATAAATTAATTCTATACTAGAAATAACTTAAATATAAAACACAATATGATCAAATATGGTAGCTAAAAGATTATAAGATTTTCCATCAGTTCTACAGGCATCTCAGGAACATGGATTACATTGATCACTTTCAATTGTGTATGCAAATATCTGGGACTTTGAGTTTGGTAATTTGTGCAGGAAAGAAATAAATTTTATACAGATTTTCAGGAGCACTCAAGTGTGCAAGAAATCCGTCTCTCGTCATGATTACTAAAGATGAAATTTCACTCATTAATATTTTTCCTTCTTTAATGCTAAAATAAATCTGAAATATCCTGATAGACTAAGAACTAATTATTCCCTTTGAGGGCTGTAGGGAGTCTGTTCTTGGTTAGGCAAGATCCTATTGTAAGCTTCTGCAAATTATTTATTATTAATGCATAGTTTTCTTTACTGTAAATAGATAATGAATCTCAGAGATTTTTCTCTTAGGTGTGATTTGATTTATATTAAAATAAGGTTATGATCATTATATCTGAATGGCTAAGGAATACAAAATTAAATATTAATCTCTTTTGGTGTGGATTTCCATATGCCTCTTGGTTCTTCTTACTTACTTTACAATTTGGAGAAATTTGTTATGATTGTTTTGTGTTTGAAGAAATATTTGGGGAAAATGAAATCAACAGTTATAAAATATATTTGATTTTAAAATAAAGTTCTGTTTCTTCTTGAGCTTAAATTGTTTTTGAGTTTATCGCGTGTTTCAGTATAACTAAATTCTTCTGTTTAAGAGATGCAGTGAATACATCTGAAGAATAGCTAACAAATGCTTAAAACAAAACAGCACTTTTTTCTAAAACAGGTTTTTTTTTACATTAAAAATTAAATTTTTTCCTTAGATTCCCTTATAAGAGATGAGAATGCCTGTGGGTTTCTTTTGTACATGCAACTATTTACCGATTATCAAAACCAATTTCAAAGTCCAATAGTGGTGAGCAAGAGTATCCTAATAATGTTAAGCTATTGAGGTTACTGGAGGACAGTTGAATATATATATATTTACTACAAGGTGAAAGATACCAGAGAATGCAATTTAATATTTCAATTTATTATACGATAACTGTCCATTTTCCTCTCATACTGGAATGAATTTCAGTAATAGTGAATTTCTTTTTCATTTTATGTCTTTTTTTTGCTTTGTGTTAATCGGAATGCTAAATTCCGTAGGAAAAATTACTATTAAAAGGGACCAAAATTTTTTTGTATTACAGATGTCAGTCCCCCTTATTTTCATCTTCTATCCTACTGAAGTTTCTTTTCTTATTTTCTTTCTTCTTTATTCTGGTGATATCTGATCAAGACAACTGCTTAATGGATAAATACTATATTTGGTGAGGGTGTTAGAATCTAAATGAGGTATTGGCCACCACAACACAATGTCCTCTGGCAGGTGTTTAAACACTTTTACATAATAGATGCCTCTATTACACCAAGAATTCCCGTGGCATCTTGAAAGCTTGTTACAGTGTGAAATGAATGAAGCATCATATACCCCACCACCAAGTCACGTCTCTGGAATTCTGAAAGGCCTTTGACATGGTTCACCCACAACATCCTGCACTCTAAATTAGACATATGGGTTTGATGGATGGACTGTTCAGTGGATGAAGATTGAAAGCAGCCCTGATGAGAAGGCCTTGGGAGGATTATTGGGTGAAAAGCTGGGTGTGATGGAGGAATGTGCACTATCAGCCCAGAAAGCCATCAGCACATGGGCTGCATCCAAAGCAGTGTGGCCAGCGGGAGGAGGGAGGGGATTCTGCCCCTCTGCACTGGTGAGACCCCACCTGGAGACTCCAGCTCTGGGGCTCCTGCTACAAGAAGGTCATGGACCTGTTGGATCCATTCCAGATGAGGGCCGTGGAGAAGATCAGAGGGTGGGAGAACCTCTCCTATGAGGAAAGGATGAGGCTTGGTGCTGTTCAGCCTGGAGAAGGCTCCAGGGACACCTTGTAGCAGCCTTCCAGTACTTAAAGGGAACCTATTAGAAAGACATGTACAAACTTTTTAGCAGTGATAGGACAATGGATTTTTTTTTTTTTTAATAAAAAGGGTAGATTTAGACTAAATATAATGAAGAAATTTTTGCAGTAAGGGTGATGAAACACTGTCACAGGTTGCCACATCCCTAGCAACATTCAAGGTCAGGTTGGACAAGGCTCTGACTAATCCAGCGTAGCTGAAGATGCCTCAGCTCATGTATTTCACTTATATTTTTGTTTCTTTATTTTACATAACAAAATTTCTAAAAAATATTTATGGGAGGGTGCTTATTTTCCACTATGCTGAAATTGATACATAAAAAATAAAGCTTGCATTTGGACACACAGACATTTGTGTATCGGCAAACTGGATCTTGAATGCCATTTGTCATAAACTTCAGGTCCTTTTTGTCTAGAAAGTGTTTTCAAATCAGATGGTTTTGTTCATTGTTTGGAGTAAAAACATAATACACCAGAACAAATAGTAAGCACAGCCTCTTAAAACAAAGTTGGCATACTGAGCACAAACTTCCAGGAATGGTTTTTCATTTTAATTAATCCCACTTCCCAGAAAGACAAGCACATTATTTCTGGCTTAAGTGTATCAGGTTCCTTGATTAAACTACTGTGATAGATCTGTTGTTAGGAATCACAGGTTTATCCTTCTGAATGTGTGTTTATACACTACAGTGAAGCCATGTTTTGGTTCTTATTTTTGATCCATTGTACAGACTGAAAACTCTTGCCGCTCACACTGATATATTTTCTTCTCTAAAATCATGTGATTACTAATGGACTGGACTGTAAAATGGTGCTAGGAGTAGATTCATGTATTGTAGAGAAAGTTCTCTGGGACAATTGAATGCTACATTTTGTGTAGCCATTAGATAATTTCACTAATTTGTGTTATCACCTCTCGTGATCTCAATGTTGTTGAATGTGGTAGTAGTTACAAATCAATATCAATTAGCCTAAGTATAGATTCTGTTCTTGAATTCAGTAAATCATTTCTTACATATGGTTTAATAATAGACCTAAACAAATGTACCTGATACATACAAAATGCAAGTGTAGGGCTCTAACAGTGATATAGATTGATATGGTTACCTGAGTGAGATATTCCCTGCATTATTCCATTTTCAAGTAATTTAGAATTGCATGTATACTGCAACTTCTTAGATAAGGTAAACCAAGCTACCAAGATCTTGTGAGATACATACATATATAATTATGGATGCAGAAGCAAACTTGCCTAGAAGCTTTTCTGTGTCATTTACAAACAATATATTAGAGTTAGGGTACTTAATTCAGTAAACTTCAAGATAATGTTAAATTAAGACGGAAATGCACATGTTAAAGAGGGTGTTTCCCATCAAGCAGTATGAAAACCCCAAATTTTCCCTTCCATTTATTCTGATTTTTTGTTTCTTAAATAGAAAGTTACCTTTAAGAAGTTTACACCTTTAAGCAATCTTTCTTGGCTAGTATACTCAGGGCATTGTGATACAGTACAACAATGTCAACATATATTGAAATTGCAAAAATTAATTCTTATTTCTGGATCCATGGGTGGTGATTATGTATCTTTTTACTCTTATAATTTCTTTCTTTCCTTATACATTTTTAAATGTACATTTTTACATTGCATCACTGTGTTACAATATACAATAACCAAAATGGTTACTTACCTGCTTTCTTTTGCAAATAAATTGTTCTAGAATAAAACCTACATAGATATTTATATTTATGAACACTGATCATTCACTATTGTTTCATTCTAATCCACTCCAAGGGATCTATTAACAAGAACATGGATTACCCTCACATCCTTAGGTGAGTCGTAAGCGATATAAGTGGAAGAGTAAAAGTTTTCTATCTGGTGGTACAGAATACAGGTGGAAGAATAAACTAAATGAACTGCCTTATATTGAAACTAGTTATTCTAGTTTCTTCCAGTCAGGGCCTAGCTTACTATGTTTTAACCATTTTAGTTTTCTTTCTGGGGAGGGAGAACGAACATTAAGAAAAAAAAAAAAAAAACTATTTAAATTTTTCATCTGTGTACACATTCACCAGTAAGCAAATATTCAGAATTGCCTCAGGCCTGTGCTCCTATGAGGACCTATCCATATAGGACATTTGCTAGTTATTATTTTAACTTCTAGCTTCTTAGTTATTATTTTATCCAGACCTGTGTCTGTTTCCCCAAGTAAAATAGTACATGGAACTGATTCTACATCTCTGCTTTCCTTGTTAAGTTTTAACACAATGATCTGCTGCTCCATTTAAGAGGAATTCCAGATTTGATTGTGACCTGCCCCTGGTCTTATGGAAGTCATAGCCTGAGGAATCAGGGTGGGAGGGAGTCAAGATACAATCTCTCTTTACTAATTCCTCCTGACTCAGGATATTATAGCAGTCAAGAAACTTATTTTCTGACACTTATGGCTCTCTGAGTAACATGTGGGGAGTTTAGATACATGACTCAGCTGCTAAAAGAACAGCACATTTAAAAATTGCTTTCAGTGTTGAAGAATGAATTAACTTACGCTTTTCTTGAATTTGTTATAGCTTGTTAATTCACTGTCTGCGTTTTCTTCACCAAAATTTTATTTCATATTGACTTACTCAAGGTAAAAGGCTTTCTTTTGAACAGGCACAGAGCCCTTTGGAACGCTAGAAAATTGACCTGTGCAATAAAAGCTTTTTAGAATATCAGATAATGTGCTGTCTAAGACTTGTCATTTTTTAACACAGAAATAAGCTAGAAAAAAGAACTGGACAGGACAGATCTATTGAGTGTCAATTAGGTTTGAGGTTCAGTGACAGGATGTAATATAAGTCACTTTGTGTACAAATGTTGCAATTGATTTTCTGTTTAACAGTATTGTCTTCATCCTTCAGCAATTACCTTGTCTACTGCAATTTTTTTTCCCTTTAATGCCATATATAGAACAATTTTCTTTTTTTTTCCTGAGTATTCTGCCTTTCTCTGCTTACATTGCTTTGATTTTCATACAGAAGTATTGTAATCTGCAACATGACTTTTTCTAAATTCCTTGTATTTCAATAAAATAAAGGGCTAAAGTCATATATCAAGAATGTCACTAATCCACATCATTGTATTTCAGTAACGTAGTTCACTGCAGCACAGTGAAAGAGAATCTTCAGACTCTCAAAGAAAACATTGCACTTTATTCCAGAGTTTACCTAGGCAGTTATTAAAAAAAATCTACAAGATTTTTTTAAAAATGTTTGACTTCCTAATGAAGTCTGCCAGGAAATATGTATTTTCTTTTTTCCCACAGAAATGCAATCTTGTCCTTTCAGCAAAAATGCTTTGAATCTGTATTGGGTTTGTATGGCCAGGTGTTGATACTGGGGGCTTTACAGGCGTGGTTGCTGTGACAAGCTGACAAAATCTTCCTCCATCTCAACACAGTCAATCCCTGGCAGCTTCAAAATGGATGTGCCACTAGCCAAGGCTGGACCAATTAGAAATTGTGATAACGCCTCTGTGATAACATATTCAATAAGAAAAAATATTAGAAAAAAAATATATGGTTGTATCTGTGTCCAGGGTAAAATGGGGTGAGAACACCTGACAGATGTAGGAGGTAGAGTTGGGCATGAGGGAAGGGTAAGTGAAAAGCGTTTTTAAGGTCTTGCTAAACTTTCTTATTATCCTGATCTATTTTTGTTAGTAATAAATTCAATTAATATCTCTAATTTGAATTTTTTTCCTGTAACAATATTTGGTGAGTGCTCCTTCCCAGCCTTTATCTCAACCCATGAACCCTTTGTTATATTTTCTCTCCTCTGTCCAATTGTAGAGGGAAGTGACAGAATATCATTGGTTGGTTCTGGCATCCAACCAGCATCAACCCACTACACTATATGGAAAGTTCAACTCACCTAAAAAGGATTTGAAACTAAAATGTGTTTGCAGTGTTTAATCAGCACCTCATTTTTTAACAGGTTTTCTATACCTACACAAATGTCACTTTGCAATCAAGAACATGCATGCATCAGAAATTGCGTTCTGAAAAATTTTAATTTCTAAAGCAGATAAATAGAAATGCCTGTAAGACTGATGGAAGTAAGGTAAAGATAGAAATAACTATTCTGGTAAACATTATAAGTTCAAGCAGACTTACCATTAAAAATTATTATTACTCCTTGTACTCTATAAATTTCAGTCTTTAAGTGGTAATTTCATCAAACATATCCACCTGCTCTAAAATGGAATTCAAATACATAACTATATGAGTAACTTCTCTTTTTTCTCTTTTCCTTTTAAATATATGCTATTGTTAAAAACCAAACTCTTCTACAGGTTTTATATCTAGAAGCTCTATGAAGTCCAAGAGATTTGTAGTGTGCTCAGTGGTCTTCTGATGGTACCTGGAAATATTTTAATTTTGTACAGCTGGCTACATGTCATGTATGCAGGACAATAACCAATAACACCCTGTACCCCTGTTGAGCTTTAAAATTGAAGTCACACTCTCAGAACACTGTCCTAAATTTGGTTTCACAGTAGTCAAATTGCAGCACACAGGTGGCCTCAGGACTACCTCCTGAGCTACATCAAATAATGTACACATCATAAAATGCCCATAGTTCACAATTTTCTTTTTGGCTCTTTCATACCTGAAAAATCAGATGTCTACTTTTGTGTGTGTGTGTGTGTGTGTGTAGGTTTATATTGGGTCATGCTGGCACAAGCCTCTCCAATCTTACCCCCTCTCCTTCTCCCTTTACCTCTCTCTTGTGTCTACCTCACTGCATTTGTCTCTCTCATATCCTCTTGGGTGGGTATTTTTCAGCCACTTGTCTTCAGAGACATTTGAAACAATGGTTATGAATGACAGTGGAATAGATTAATCTGCCATCACAGGCTATTCTGCTCCGTGGAGAAGGAGCTATCAGTAACCTCCAGAATATTTCCAAATTTTGTGACCCTTTTCCAAATGCCTTATGATTATTGTCTCACCACCAATCCATCTGAAAACTGACATTCCTAGAAATTTCCCATGTGTTTAATCTTCTGCTTCTTTGAGACTTCCCTGTTACATGTTTTCCTCATCCATGTCCCCTCTGCCTGCAATGTAGTTATCCAAGCAATTGCCTAAGGAGTGTCTTGCTTTCTCAGGAAAAGCCAGAACAACCCTTCTTAAGCCCAGTTATATCCAGCCTGAGTCTATTTTTCACTTCTTTAGTCTCCCTTAGGCACTTGAAGGGAAGAAAAAATATATTGGATACAGGAAAGAAAAACACCCTCCTTAAGAAAGTATTTAAAAAAAAATTGAAAAAACACTCAAACACTTTTAAATATTTTTTCATGCTTTTCTCTTAGTCATGAAGGATATATTCATAAGTTTCTGAGCCACTGGAGCATTTTTAAAAATGAGACAGTATTGTATTCCTGATGATTATTACATTTGAGAACTTCATCTGTTGGGAGGATGAATGCCTGGTATCATTAATAAAACCTTGTTTAAGAGTACTTATTTCAAATAGAATAAAAATACTGTGGCTTTTTTTCCCCCACGAATATTATGTATTTATTGGTTTTCAATGTGAGCTTGAAAACAAAGTGAGGGTAGTGATCGTGCCATGATCGTTAGTGTATTTGATATTTGGAAAATCTACTCAAAGTTAATGGATACTTCTTTTTTTTTTAATATATTGTTGGAATTACTTGTGGAAACACACTTGCCTTTGATAAGCCATGAGTAAAGTTTCTATGGATGGTCTTAGATTTTCTTTGCTTATTTGATGCTATATTACACAGTCCTCACTCCATGAAATCACGAAATGAAAACAATTCATGAATTTGCATTCCCTGCATGTCGCATTTGTTATGCAGACAGATAAGACATCAGTGACACTTTCAGTGGGTAATAAGAATCTATCTGCAGATTCCACAGCAGTATTTTAGTCATGTTTTGTACTTTGTACCCTAACAATTCTTTACATGAAACAACTTTCCTTTCACAGTTCCCTTCTCTCACTTTCTTTGCTACCTAAATGGCTACTGGAATCTTAAAATAATTAGAAAATAGAAGTACAACCCATTCACTCAGAAGCCAAATAATGGCTATAAATGACAAAGCTTTCTTTGCTGAGGTATTTAAGTGTGGTGCTGCTGCCATGCAGCTATTCTTTTGTGAGATGACAACCTATGACATTTTGTGGTAATAAGGGTAAAGAGAAAGGGTTCTTTAAACATATTTTCTGATGAGAAAGCCTTCGTGTTTGTTTCTAAATGCTGAAACAAAAGATCACCAGCATGACTTAAAATTATTAGCTCTGCTCCTGCTAATTATAGCTGTTTGGAGAGAGAGAGGTAATTATTGCATTGTCTATTTGTCAGAAAGCTTTCACTTTGTGTTTGTTAGCCTTTTCTCAGACTTTGTCTGAACCACTATTTTACCACAGTTCAGTAATATTGGTCTACTACAATCATGCAAATAATCTGCTCTGTTTGCAAGCAGAATTCTTGAAAAGTAGTAGATGGACTAAGACACAAAGAGAAAAAGACTTCACTAGGATTAATGTATGAAATGAGCAGTTACAGAAGGAACACATGTTATCTGCTGGATGGTAGATTAATAATTAAAGGACAGATGTGAGTCTGTCATTGAAGTGGCATTTTTTTCATTAAAAAATCTTCAACTGAATGTGCAGCTGAAAGTGAATGTGGTCTGAATGAAAGCACCACCAAACCGAGGCTTCTATCCACACACTTCATCAAGCCAAACTGAACTCCTCAGGAGATTGGACTAAATCTAGATAAGGAACAGAAGGCTGGTTTCTGATAAGAACAGGAACCATGGAGTTACTAGGCCTGGGCTGTCCTCCAGAAATGTTTTTTGTAGTTGTAGGCAGATCATTTTATCTTGGTTAAATCACATAAGTGAATGAGGTAGAGACATACCCTTTAGTAGAGAAAGGGAAAACTACAATCTATCTGAAAGCAAATGAATCATTCTTTTCAGTGCTTGTGTTGGATAATTGTGAATCAGATACTGAAGCATTTTTGCTGTCTAAGAACTCTGTTCAACATGCACATTAATAAATTAAATTATTCGGTAATTTAGATTATTGCATTTATCAGTACATTAGATTAAGACAAAAGTATTCTGGGCCTATATCCTCTAATCCATTTTACAGCAAGAAATCAATTTGGCTCTGAGTCCACTGATAGGAAGTTTAAAGAAATTATTATGACATATCTTCTAATACTTTGGTGGGTTGCTTAACAAATTGATAATATATTCAACTTCTGATTCTCTGCACAGGATTAGGTCATATTTTCTTTCCTGTTCTTCTTATGAAAGGATTTGATTTGCCTGCAGAGAAACATTGTGACTAGCTTGCCCATGGTACCTTGACCACTCACTGATTAAAGACAAATATATTATGTCACTTTCCAGAAAATCGTGGGTATATTCAGAACAAAAAAGGAGCGGTCTCTTTAATAAATAAACAAACAAACAAACAAATAAATAAATAAAATATATAATATATATTATATATTATACTAATATATATTAGATTAATATATTAATATATAATTCTTTGTATCCAGAGGTGTCTCCTAATGAAGTGCCCTATCTGTGTCTTTTTGTTATAGAAATCTTAAGAAATTATTTGACTTCCATTGCTGATAATTTGTTTTAATTTATAGATTGATAGTATATACTAAGATGTGCCAATTTTAGCAGTATGCAATCTAAGATTTCTGATATAAGCCTATATTTCTTCACAAATCGATTTAATTGACTACAATTCTGACAGTTTAACCTTCCTTCAGACTCCCAAAAATCAGCCAGGTGCTGGAGGAGCACAGTGACTGCCTGATACTCCCTCTGCTACTCTCTGTAGTGAAACTTTGAGCAGTGATGCAGAAACTGCATTGGACTGAGCAATTTGGCCTGAGATGAAGAAGGTGACCTGTGTCAAATTCATTGGCTAGCAATAATATAAAGGTGCATCTAATATGGACTTTCTAAATCTGTAAACTATTAATGACGTGTATATTATGATGTGCCTAATATGTTGAATACAATAAATATACTAATACATTACACTCTCTATAGACTCCAGCCAAGAAAAGGGTGGAGTTAGTACTGCAAAGCACCCAGTGCAGCATGCTTTTCCCATAACATTTTCATCAGAAAATACTTAGATGCAATATAAATGTGTATATATATTATATATATACACATTTATATGCTTATAAATGGTATATATGACTTGTGTACATGGAGCTGAACATACACAAGGAAAAAAAATAGGGAAAGCAGAGGTATAGTCTGATGAAAACAGAGATATTTTCCTCAGTCCTTAGCCCGTTGTATGTTATCAACTTGACAGTATAAAAGACAGAGCTATGACTTTCTGGCAGTCCCTGGATGGGCTGCAAGACTGATGGGAACTCTCTCAGGCAATTTCTTCAACAGATTCTTCTGAAGTCCATACAGAAATGCATATGGAGCCCATAAGCAGTAACAATTCTTATGTAATGGAAAAAGAGGACAGTTTTTTCCTCTACTATATTTGGGAGGCATAACATGAAAGTGAATCCATCAGTGAAGAAATGTAATATTTAAAACTCACAAATACCACAGGTTTAAGATTTTTTATTTTATTGATTTATATATTTTATATATATTTACATATTTAATTTGTATATTTATTTAAATAATATTTATTCTTATTTTTAGATTAGACTAATAGGATATGTTAATGTTTTCTGGGGAATGGGATGCTGTGAATTTCGTAACACTGTCTCTTAAAATGGAGAGATAGAGTGGAAGAGTTTCTCGTTCGAAACACAGATGTATCAATTTCTACAGCTAGAAAGATGGAAAAGTTAATGAGAGACAAAACCTCCTGCTTGGTAAATGATAGAGCGGGTATTTGATATCCACTTAATATTATATAAGAAGTCACCTCTGAAGTCACTATGTGAGGTTGATTTTTTTTTTTTTTTTGCCATTTTGTTTTCATAAATATTTTAGCAAACAGTTTTTTTACCCAGTAGAATGTATACAAAGATACCTTAACTGAGTGGGTGACTATAATCTCAAAATGTTAAACTAAACAAAATTTGTGCACTTAGGATTTCACTAGAGACAAGATCTATGCTTTCCTACAATTGTTATTTTCAAACGGTGTATTCAGATTTATATCAGTGCATCAGCTGAGTACTGCACACCACTTGACATACGGTGTTGTTCAATAAGAGAGATTGCTGCTCCACTTGTATTGTGGAATAATGTCTTTTTTTTCCCAGCTAATTGTAGAATGACAATGGAAGTGGAAGCTCTCAGCCAGAGACCTGTGCTAATGCTGCAAAAAATGTACGGGATTGATTTGGAAAATTGATTTATTTTCATTCTCTTTACACTAATTTTTGTTTGCTTTCTAATGTGAATAAACAATCTATAAAGGTCTCTATATAAATCAGTGATTCAGACTAATATGAAATCCTGCTTGGATTATGAGTTGCCTTGCTTTGAAAAGAAAGCTGAAAAATTAGACAAGTTTAGGGACAGGCAATAAGTACATTGATGAGCATAAAAAAATTATCGCTTTTTATTTGAAGAGCGTTTTTAAAATTATTTGAATTATTTAATTTTAAAAAAGTCAAAGGCATAAAGATGGCAAGCATAGCCTTTATATAAAGATAAGATCAGAGTATTATAACTATAAATCCTGACAAATATTTTATTAAGGATTTGTCATCCAAACTCAACATAAGAAATCATCCTCTGAATGACATTTCATTTGGATTACACTAATTGGAATTTTGGAAATGAAAGAGCAATACTGAGCAGGCTAGACACATTTTTATGTTTTTGCAAATGGCAACAAGTGCCTTTTCTGGCTATTGAAGTGTCTGCTAGGGTGCAATAACCAACACAAGAGATCTTGGATTTTGTTGATTGGTACAATATTTATTTGAAATATTAGGACATATGAATGTTCCCAGTTTGATATTATTTTACAATTTCAACATTCACTGAGATTGAACTGAGGTTGATCTGATTCCTTGAACAGGCTAAAGAAAATTATATGACTTTAATTTTTTTCAACTCCATATTATTCCCAAATTTAAAATTGAGTTTCTAGACTCGGTGATATATTAAAATATCCTGCTAGAAATTACTTTTTTTTAATCACAATGACAGAATTGTTTATTCATGGGAATAAAAACTCCCATGGAAACTTTTTAATCATATAAAGACATGATTTTTAGCACTGAAGCTCTCTGGTTGAAAAAATGTTGACTCATTTTAATATTACAAAGTGTTGTAATTGGGAAAAAAAAAAGGATGAGTTCTCTCTCACATTAAGTTTTTGATTGTTTTTGTCCTTAAAGATTTAAAGCAGTCTCCAACACTAAAGCAAACTTTGAATTGATATTTGGGGATTCCTCTTTTCAAAGAAGATATTAACACTTGTCATATAATTAATTTACTCATTTTGCTTTGTGAGCAGTCCTCGCAGTTTGCTCCCTGCAACAAGCTGAAGGTGTGCCCATGAGAAAACTACATCCTGTTTTCTGAAGTGTTTGTGAAACGTGAGCAGCACCATGCTGAGGACATTTTCTTGTTTCTCTTGCAGCTCTCTGGCAGAATTCTACAAGGAATTTCGAAGGTCATATCTGCCTTTTTTTCTTTTTAAATTTCATTCTCATGTGTAACTGAATTTGGAACTTCTGTTAAAAGGAAAGAGTTTGGGGAAGAGTTCTGCTGACATCAGAATTAATTATTTTCATAACAGAAGGTACTAGGAACTTAGCAAACTAACATTCTATAGATTTAGTAAGGTCAAAAGCATAGGCCTTGTATGTACTTTGAACCTATTCATTTTTTATACTCCTTAAAATGTTCTAAGTCTTCATTATTTGAAAGTTAGGTAGCAGAAACAACTTTTGTGTTTTACAGGTGGATTCTTAACAGTAGAAGAGAAAATTGTGATTTGTCCCTTATTAGTGAATAAACATTTAGAAGAGTCAGAAACATTCGTAAATAGAATCATATTCATTTTTAAATTTCAAAATTTCCAGTTATGGTGAGGAAGATCACCATATTGTATTCCAAACAATAAGCTTACTTGGATTTAAACACCGTTCTGGAGATCATAAACTAGTACCATGAATTCACACCATAAGCTACAAATCATCTTTCCATTTAATATTTACTTATTAAATATATGTGTCCACCCTGTTTTGATGTGGTAATTTTCTGGTAGTTTTATGTCAGTATCTCACTTTTTTTCTTCTCAGTTTTAGAAGACTATAAACCAGACTGTTTCCTGGCTGGAATATTGTGCTGACTTTGCCCCGATGGAGTTAATATTTGTCACAAGAGCTGGTGCGGGGCTGTGTTTTTGATTTCTGAAGGAAATAGTCTTGATAATTCAGAGATGTTTTAGTTACTGCTGAGCAGAACTTACACAAAGCCAAGGCTTTTTCTGCTTCTCCTACCCTCTGCTTCCAGGAGGCTGGGGGTGTACAAAGAGCTGGGAGTGGACACAGCCTGAGCCCAGCTGACTGGAGAGATATTCTGTATCATATGTCATCCTGCTCAGTATATAAAGCTGGGTGAAGAAGGAAGGGAAGGACATTTGGAGTGATGATAGTTGTCTTTCCAAGTCACTGTTATGCAAGATGGAAGTCTGCTTTCCCAGGAATGGCTGAGCACACCTGTCTGCCCATGGGAAGTGGTGAATGAATTCCTTGCTTAGCTTTGCTTGTGCACATGACTTTTTATTTCTCTATTAAAGTTTCTCTTAACCCACGAGTCCTCTAGCTTATACATTACTGATTCTCTGCCCCATCACACTGGGGAGTTCTGGTAGGGGAATGAGCAAGCATCTGTGTATGGCTTAGTTGTCAGCTGGGGTGACAACTGTTAAAAATTTGAAGCAAAGGTTTATGGTTTAATGATCTAATCCAGTCAATTTAAGCATGATTTTTTCTGTCTTCATAAAATATATAACTAGGTTCCCTAAACCCAGAACTAAGACAGGAATCTACAGAATATATAAGGAAACTGTTTCAAACTGCGCTTGTCTGGTTCACAGTAACATGTTAATAAAACTACAATTTTCTTCTGGATTTCTTTATGTAATACCAAACGGAAAAACAAATACACACCCCCACATGTATATATGTAATACATATTGCACAAGTACTTATCAAAACCTCTTCTCTGTCAAGAACTTGCAGAACACTCATAAGATCATTGGCTTGATTTAGTTTAGTGGTATGAGAGCATATGCTGCTATAACCATTTTCACTGTTTTCTGCCTGGTGAAAAACCTCTAGAAACTAATGGGGACATCTGGATATTTACAAGAAGAGCAACTACAACATGGCAGAAGTCCAATCCTATTTTACAATGAAAGGTCAAGTTGAGTCATCAGGAATCTGTTGCATAAGAGCACTCACCTTCTCCGGGAAAGCACTTATGATACTTCCATGAGCTGTAATTTTATGAAATATTTGTTGAAATCCATTTGCTCAAAAAACAAGTATCAAATAAATGCTACTGCTGTTGAAATGTGTGTATTTCAAGTCTTTTATCCTGACTGGAATAAAAATAATACATAAAAATGTTCCAATAATATTATCACTAGATGACTGAAAAATGTCTGTTTTTAATTCCAAGTGTGTATTTTGTTTGCAAGGATCAAAGAGATTATGCAGGAGGGATTTTTATTTTCTTAACTAATTCAGTGTAACTGATATAAAACTTAAGAGCTTTATTTGATTCTTAATTCAATACACAATTTCTAACACAACCCTCACTCAAGTATCAAAGAGCTACTGAAGAAACTTAAAATGAGCTTTAATATGGCACCTGGAGTATCTGAAAAAGCAAGTTATCATTGTTTCCCTAGGTTATTTCTGTTGAGGTTTGTTCATGACCAGCATCATAAACATTGAAACTAACTTCCCGTAACTACAGGATGTTCCCTTACAGCCTACATCTCTCCCTCTTTGCAACTTTTGTCCCCCACATCCTTACTCAGAGTTTACAACGGCATGTACAAAGAGTATTGATTACAGGTTTTTATAGTTCTGAGCAACCACTAGAAGGAACTACACATGGTGCAGAATGAGAAGAAATTCACTCTAAAAACGTAAGCCCAGACAGCCCGAAAGGTAAATTGGCTTTCTGAGGAAATTATGCCTAAAGGTTTTACCCACTCTGGTTGCTCTCACCCCACGCAAATGTGACTAATGCAAGTGCTTATGCAGCCAGGGGGTAAACAGTTTCAGGGAACAGATCCAGTCGAAAGTACTTTTCTGGGTAACTTTTTTTGTCTGGACTGATTTCTCCTGTCTGATCATCTGTTTGCTCTGCTACGTGATGCTTGGGCCAATTGGCAATACGAGGGCAGAACAAGTGGCCAGGGTATTTTGGGAGCAGGTGGCAATTAAAGGAACTAGATTAAAACCTGCAAATACTCACTGAATCACTATGATCTTGGCTATCAGCAAAGTTTTAGCATTCATTATCTTTTGTTTATGCAAAAGTTACCTCACTGCTTATTTCCAGATACCTGGTGAACTTTAAAAACAACAAAAGACTTTGTGGTTTGGGGTTTTTTTACTTATTAACTTGCCATTTGATTTTCCCTGAAGTAGCAGGGAGTTGAGATGTGGGCATTGGGCAAAGGTAAATTTTATTAGCGTGAAATGCAGGGAGAGTCTACATCAGAAAACAGCTTTGATAACCAAAGGACGCTTCTACATGGAACTAACTAGTCTTAGAGCTGCCTGTGCAATGCACAGTCAATGTGATTTACCAGCTCCCTGCCTCTGCCTCTAAGCCTGTCCATGCCTTTTTTTCCTCACTTTTCTCCCTCTTCTCTCCTACTGTCGGGATAATGGTGTAGAAGCCCTTCTTGTGATGCTTGTTGGGCCCTTAAAGCCATGAGGTAAGAAGTTTGTTTCTGTAAAATTCATGTGTTGCTTCCCTGGATGTCCAGATGTGCTACAGATAGTGAGAGGTCGCTGTAGAGACAGACAAGACACCTTTGTGCAGCAATAGCCAAGCTCTACTGTTCACAACTCATATTTATATAGCTTTCTAAAAGCATCATGCTTAATCGGTTAGTCACTTGCTGCTACTCAGCTCGTTGGCTAGTAGGCATTAGTGTACGTGCTCACCGAAGACTTTCTTCCCTAAAAATGTTTACATTCTTGTCTCACGGATACAAGATGATTCTCACGGATACAAGTCCCCTTCCTTACGGGTGCAAGTTGATTCCCACAAGAACAGGCCGATGTGCATGCTGATTCTCATGGATACAAGATGATCAAGTCAAAGTCACTTGTGTCTGTGAAGCTTTCAGGCCAGCTGTTAGCTGTCACAGTGAGATAAGAGAACATTTATCTAGGACTAAAGAAAAATGGGAAGGGATTCCTTCTTTCTGGGACCAGTAAACTGTTAGAGCAGTCCTATTATCTAGGAAGATATTAATTTTGGTGGAATTTTCTATTGGATGAATACCACAAAAATGCTTCATTTTTGTTGATGTTAATATTCTTATCTAACTGACCTACAAGTCTGAGAATGTTTGCTCCAGCTTCTCTATCATCAACACAAGTGTATTTTCTGAATGCATTGCTGTGCTTGAAGCAGATACATTATTCTGCTTCAAGCAGAATATTTGAGATCAATAGATTGGGCAAATGTAGAAAGTGTGGTTTGTCAAAGAAAATCAACCCTCCTTATCACCATCAGCTCTTACTATATTATATTTTCCTTGAAAAATTTCAGCATTTGCCATTTTCTAACTGTGAAAAATTCTAGACATTGAGATTTTTCTACATGTCAAGTATTTTCTTAGTTCTCTTTGTTATGAGGTGTTTATTATAGTCTTTTTATTCTCTCTCTCCTATGTGGACCAGAAAGTGAAGGGACTTCACAAAGGATGTCTTTAGGCATCTAAATTCTCTTAATACCACCGAGGCCATTTATCAGAGATTAAAAGGAATAGTAATTTCTGACTGATTCAACTCAGCTATTTAAATATCCATCTTTGGATGGGGTGAAGTGGTTCATGGCATCTCTGAAGTGCAGTGTTTCTGAGAGCTTGTCATGGTTTAAGCCCAGCTGGCAGCTCAGCCCCACACAGCCAGTTGCTCCTGCATCCCTCATGGGATGGGAGACAGAACTGGAAGTGCAAATGAAAAGATCCCTGGGTTGAAATGAAGACAGTTTAACAGGTAAAGTGAAAGTCATGTGTGCAAGGAAAACAACCCAAATTATTATTTCACAGCTTCCCATGGGCAAGCAGGTGTGTTCAGCCATTCCCAGGAAAGCAGAGCTCCACCACACATAAAGGTAACTTGGGAAGACAAATATTATCACTCTGAACAACCCCCTCCTCCTACTCCTTTCCCCAGGACTACATGCTGAGCGTGACACTGCATGGTATGGAATGTTACTTTGGTTGATTGGAGCTATCTGTCCTGCTTGTGGCCCCTGTCAGGTCCTTGTGCACCTCAGTCTCCTCGCTGGTGGGACAATATGAGAAGCAGAAAAGGCCTTTTGGACTTGTGAGAACTGCTCAGTAATCACAAAAACATCCCTGTGCTATCAGACTGTTCCCAGCACAAATCCAAAACACCCAACCCATACCAGACACAGTGAAGAAAATTAACTCTACCCAAGTGCAATCTGGAAATTAATTTTTGTGTCACCAGGTAGAATATAAGAGAGATAAAACAATTTTTCTTGAAACTTACATTTTAATTAATGGCTACATGTAAGTAGTCAGATGGGATTAATAAAAAAGATTTTACAAGGAAATAACTAAAGGGCATCAATCATTTTTAAACAAGCCAAATCAATTTTATCTTGTGACAAACTCCAATAATTTTTTTTTGTCTGATGCTGATGTTAATGGACACAATGTTAATTTTGTTTCCCTTTTTAAAATATGTTTGCTCAGACTTTTTATCTCACTTGGAATAGATAAATTTTTCTTTGAGTCAATGCATTTGGAAGTTAGTTGCCTAAAGAGGGTTTACACTGTGTTCCTCTGAGCTTAAATGTTTTCCTGGACATCTAATCTATTTTGGATTTAGGAGTCGCTGCCCTTACATTTCACACTTCAAAATCGATCATTTTATTTTTAATGTTTGATCCATGCCTGAGAAGAAACCCTTGTTCCAAGATAAACAGATGATAGCTGTATCAGAGGAACTCAACTGGATTTGTACAAATCAATTGTCAGAAATATGCCCATAGACAGACTTATAAATAATTTCTTCTTCAATACCAGCTGCAAGAACTATGTTCTCCTTCATGATTATCCAGAGAACTTTATGAGCAGTTTATTAATATAAAATTCATACAAGTAAATTATTTGATGTATTTCATTTTTAAATGAACATGCGGAAGAGTGGAGAAGAATGTAAATTATAATAAAAAATTTCTTTGTGGAACAAAATAGATTGTGGATTGTGGGAAATGGATTAAAACACATCATTTTAAATGACTATATTTAAAATTCTTAGCGTTCTATAGAAGCATGCATTTCCCTCATGCAGAAATATTGTATTGATTGTAATTCTGACGCTAATAACTCTCAGTGTAAGAAAAATAAAAATAGAATCAGTTTGCTAAAAAGTGCTCTCTTGAATATAAAATTTAATTTACCTCATGAATACTTGGCATCCCCATAGCTAAAATATACATCAAGACATATTTATTGCCCAACTAGCTAATTAAGAGTTTTCCAGGGAAAACTTACAGGAATTTATCCAGAGTCTGTTTATAGTGACTGTCTTGCTCTTTGGATCCAGTCCCAAAATAAAAACAAATAAGTCATAATTTATTCATGTTCTCTCATTGTCAGCTTTAATTCAATGTTCAACTGATTTCAGAAATCTGAGTTCTAGTCTGGGAGCGTTTACTGTATTATATGAGTGAATAGACACAAGTATTTGACCTGAGTTGGAAATCCAGGGCCTTATAGGAAAAAACTAATGCAATGCTGTGTAACATCATTTCGATTTTATCCGAAGGAATTAATACTTCTTTGCAAGTTTAAGCTCTAAAAAGGAGTCCCAAATTGCTGAGCACAAAATTATATACTTTATCTAATCCCAAGAGTGGAAATATTTTTAAACTTCAGATATTTAAAAATTATCTAAATTTGTCATATTTTGGGACATTTGATAGCTTGTTCAGTGAGATTTTATATGAAAGAATTCTGTGATTGGTGAGTTTGCGTTAAGATCTAAAATAAGAAGGTATTTTGTTAAAGGTTAATGAAATTATAAACTGTTAATCCTTGAAAAGCCATCAAAAGATAAATATTCTTTTAAATAAAAGCCACATAGATTTGATTATTATCTGTTGGAGATAGTTCCGAACTGATAATGAAAAGCCCTAACAGTTACTTTTCAGTAATTAATATTTATTTTACAACCAGGAAAAACATAGATATATACAAATGAGTACTGGTTTATTTGAGAAATCTACAGCTATGATTCATCCTGATGACATTATTCTGTTCTGATGAAGACAAAAAAGGTGCATATTTGATCACTCATTCTCAAGAAAAATACAAAAAAAAAAAGGAACTTTTTTTTTAATGTTTGGATATTGTAGTGGATTTTTTTCCATTGCTGGTAAAGACAGCTTGCAATTAGAAAAATAAGCTGTCTTTTTCTCCATGGCAACCTTAGAAAAACACCAAAACAAGGAAAAATGACACTCTGATGCAATAATATTTCTGAGAAGAAATATACGAAAGGAGAAGTAAATACTGAAGATGCTTCAGTATTTGGCAGACTTTCTCGTTTCTGCATTTTATGTTATTCATCACCAGCCACTCATTTCTGTTTTGTCTATCATTGTCTAAAGCAAGTGAGCAAACAAACAAGCAAGCAAACATGAAACAGTTTCTGAAAGACTCACTTTGCCCACTGTTTGTTGGAAATCATAATGATACACAAAGCAGACACAAGCCTGTTAGGAGATGGAGAGCAGTTACAGCCTTGTTAAGATGTTAAGTACCAAAAATCAAACAATTTTTACTGCACATGGGTAGATAAGTAAATATAATGCACAAATTACAGGTGATAATGTGGAGAGAATAATTTACTTCTCTGTTCCACATCATAGGCAATTTTCCCCCTCTACAACATAACATCAGGTATTTCCTACTTTTTCACTATGAACAACCTAATAATTTAATCTTCAATAATTCCTAATTTTTTATGATAATATTTAATATTATTATTAGCTTTTTATCAGAGTTCTCCAAATCCCTTTTAGTATTTACATTCTTTCCATTATCCTTATTTTATTATGGTTTCTTCTACTTAAGTTTCAAAAAGTTTTAAGACAAGTTTAATACATATTCTTTAGTGTAGCATTCATAATATTTCTTAGAATCTTATGAGCACTTATGTTTTTATTGTAGGAAAAAACTATGGCAATGCAGTAAAAGTAAATAAATTGTGATGTGAGAAATGGGGAGTCACTGACACAGGAAGGAGCAGTTTGCAATGAATAATTCATTCAGTGATTTTTTTTGAGATATTTCTGAAAAAAAAAATTGCAGTTTCTCAAATTAATTATATGAAGCTGTTTGCTGAAAAATCCCCGTGAAAAAATGCAACTTATTCATAATCTCATTGTTGTAAATATTTAGTGGTCAAAATTTGAATTTCAGGCTTTTTTGATATCCTATTGCACTAGCTGCTGACATCAAGAGAAACCATTTCACTTGCATTTGTGGGCATTGGAGTGTGGGGTGGTTGTGTGTTTTACCCTTTCTTCAAGATAAAGTGAGATTTCAGGGTCAAGTTTCTGCTACACGTGCCTCATTTATCAGCCTCTACATATATTTACACAAATTTCTGGCATGCTTGCTTTACCAGGGGAAATATTGCTGTCAATACTGTTAATTCCTCTTAATTTCATGCCCTAGGCTGCTACTGAAGTTGAGAACATAATGAGGTATATTCACTTGAAATTAACATTCATAAATATATATTTTGGGTTTTATCTGTGTGGAGTTTTTTACTCACCCAGACATACTTGTAAAGATCAGCATTTCACTTGTGCTATGAAGATACCACTGAGAAAATTATTAGAATCTGTTTGCCATCATTGTGTGAAGCCTCTACTGCTATTGCACTTCATTACCACCTAGGGATGTTGCTGTATTTAATAGGATAAATTGACAAAAATGTTAATAAACCTCTGCAGAGAAATTCATCCATCAGCTGAATTTGCCTTTCTAAAATGCCCTTTGTGATATTACCTGGGGACATGCACTCAATTAATATAAAACTGAGACACCAATAAAACTTTAAAAGGAATTCTACAGAACAATTTTTTTAAATGAAGTCTTAAACATGTTGTCTGTTTCAAAGTTCATAAAGAAATTGGACCACAGTGCCAACATCTGAAAAGGCACGGCCTTTTGTATATGTTTATAAGAATCTTTATACTCTGCATTTTGATGAATGAATGCAACATGGAAAATTTAAGATCTCTAAATTAAAATCACTTTGATTTGAATGGTCAAGAGCTTTAATTAGGAGAAATGTATCTTAATTGCAATTTAAACAAAGTTGCAGAACGGTTTGAGTCACAATATGTGTCCTTTCAGTTGAATTGCTCACCAACAAGAATTAGCTTGGAAAGCAAGAACAGAAAATTGCAGCTTACAAGTTAAGGCAGGGAAAATAGAAGCCCCCTGAGCAGTATGAGCTAATATCTGTGTAGCTGCCCTCAGGAGCCCAGATCTCAAGTGCTCCATTTCAGAGGTGGTAACAAGGCACCTTGATTGCATGACTGCTCTGAACTTCTAAATAAATCTCAGAACTGCTCCAGCTTCCAGGTTAGGGTTACCTGAAGGACAAAGAAACTTCCACTGATATAAGAGGTGAAAACATCTGACCATCATTTCTTTGCTGTGTCTTTAGTGAGCTTCTGGGGTAAAGGTCAGGTCACTTAGCTGCAACATAAATTAAAAATTCTTCCTGATTTTGAGCCCAAAAAACCGAAGAGAAAGGTGGTTTATTATCTAGCATCTTTTAGAAAGGATTTTAAGGATGGTGTTATGAGTAAATTTTCAGTTTCACCACCACTGCTGTGAAAAACAGCATTTCCTTCTGTGGTCCCAGAGCAGTACTCAAAGAGAAGTGTTGAACCCAGCTCTTATATGAAGACAGACTGAGATTGCTTCCCCCAAAGTGCTGCAGTTTGGTTTAATCTGAAAATACAGTCTTACTGTTTTGGAAAATTATTGTACAATTATGCCTTTTGATTATATAAAATATCCCCAGTGACGATTGAAATGAATGAAGGACTTTTATAAAGGGAAAAATAGGGCTATCCTAAATGGCAGTAAAAGCTGAAAAATGGCTAGAGTTATTTTCACATTTGTAAGCAAATGAGAAAATTAAGATTTAAAAACACAGCAGTATGTAAGACCTGAAATGTGCCTGCAGAATTGGATCTAATAAGTGATGTAAATCCAAGAAGCGAAATATTCACAGCCACTGAAGTGTCAGGGACTGATGTGGCCATGTGCTCCCTTGTCAATGCGTGTGAACACATCACAAACACAGAAACACTGAGATGAAACATGAAAATGTTTCTAATTCCCCAGTCATTCTGTCAAAACTGTTCAAAAGACATAACTAGTGGCAAGGAATGCTTTTTCATTACCTGGGGAAGTGAGAGGAAGAAGCTCATGATGATTTTATTTTACCCCACGGTTTTATTTCTAAGCAAATGGCAAGGTTTTGAGGAATTATTTCAGTAGATGTCTTTAAACAGAGAGGTTCAGGCTGGTAATTGGAGTCCTAACAACAGAAGCTCCCCCTTCTGAAAGGATTTCTGCCGTGTTTCTGTGACAGGGAAATGAAGGCCAGGAGCTGATCTAAGCTCTGCCAGCTGGCTAAAGGTATTGTCGCCACATGGAGAAGATTTTTGGGCAGGCAGTTGCAGCCCATTTTCCAGCACAGCCACAGCCCACTGTAATCCCCTCCTCATCTCCCAAGTGCAGCTAACAGTTAGCAGTACAAAACATATTTCAAGTTCTGTATTTTTTAAAAGGATTTTTAAAAAGTGTATTAACAAAATTTATAAAAGTATTTGGAGAGAAATATTGGGAGAAAACTGACACAGCCCAACATATTTCTAAATTACTCATTTTCTCTCTTTGCTCTTAAATCTTAAAGGAGTCAACTTTTAGACTGAAGTCTTAGGTAAGTGTCCCCCAGGCTCAGACTAGTGAGTTATTTCTATTTCTAATCTGACAGAACAACAAATACCTCTGCAGCACTCTGTAATGCTCCTGTGCTTTTTGTAGCATCTCTGTCATTGTCAGTCTCAAGGAAGAACATAAAGTCCTTTTCTCTTTGTCTGTCCCTTTCATTCTTCTTGTCCATTACATCTCCCATACTTTACCCCTGTTTTTTTCTTCCTGATAGAGTTTTTTCCCCTCTTTTACAGGAACACCCAGAACATATTTGCTGTCTGCATTCCACCTTGCACTAGATGGGAAAAAAAATAAATTCTGGTGGTCAAATTCAATTTAGTGCAATTTCTACTTCTTTCAGGTATTTTCCTAACAGTAAAACTCTTTTTTTCCCCATACATATTTGACCTGATATTTGAAGTGGGAGTCTTCATGTGACCATAAGGCTGAGACTTCCACAGGCAGCCATTCAGTTTTAGTGGGCTGTGAAGTCATTGCAGCACTACCAGCACATAGAGCCAGTCGGAGGGGAAAAAACCTGACTGTGCTCTCTTTCTTGCCCAACCCCTGCACAGTATATTCTCATTTGGATGCATTTGGATGTCTGAATATTTTTTTAAAATTTAAATTCATTCTATCTTCTTCAGAAATACTATACACATGCAGTTTATTGCTAATCGTTCTGTGGGTGGAATTTTGTTCTTCTTAACACTGTTTAAGAGGACATGTTGCTGTATCTGCTGTAAATTTACCAAATTATAAGAATGGTAACAAATCTACAATAGGATAGTATATAATGTCAGCTACTTCACATGGATTTTAATTTTGGACTGCTTAAGTACCAAAACATATGATCTTCAGGGACCTGTGAGATCCAGATTGTATATGATGATCAATTGATATAACAAATATTAAATATTGGTATTTATTTCCAATTATGCAAGAAAAAAGATAACATATGTAAAATCTGAAAAGATAAAATGTTCACATTGTGTTAAAATAGTATGAAGGAAAACAATGAGAGTTTTTTTCTGTTTTTTTTTTTTTTTCCCCCAATAATCTCTCTCACAAAACTATGGGTTTATTTGTTTGTTTGTTTTCAGGGAATAGATCTCTTTCCTTGCTGCAGATATTTATTTTCAATGTATCTCAATGTTTCAATGTATTTTAAAGATAGCTGGAAGGCTGAATCCCTAAATATTTGGGCAAGTGAATAGCTTTCCTACTGTGAGGAGTTTCACCAAAATTCCCATCTACTACTATTTCCAGTCAACAATTTTTTAATGCAGATGAAATTGTCCTAATACATAAATACACACTTACAGGCTTGAACACCACATTTTACTAATGACTGATAGCAAATGAGTGCAAATTAAAAACATCTTTATAAAATAATGACTTCTGGAATATAAACAGAGGTTATCACAAATTTAAAGTGAAATGAAAGCTATTGTTCATTGCTTTAAAATAAGGAAAGAATCAAAATGTATGCTATCTTACTACTTTTATTTTTTTTTTATTTGCCAGTAGTTTACTTTCTGAGTCTGTTGAACTATGTTCCCAGAAGAATAGATTAGTGTGTAAACATTTTTTTTTTACTTTCTACTGCTCTTAGTAATATTTTTTGGACTCCTTATACCTAACTCAGAATAGATTTCTGACTGCTTTTCCAATGATTTTCTTTCACACACATCTCCTTACCTCAGGAGAAAAGAATGAAGAAAATAAACCAAATCATCCACCCTACTATTGTGATAAGGAAGAATAAATAGACATAAAGGTTTATCCTCCTTCCCTTTTCCATCCAGACCACCTATATAGTTTTCCAATTATACAGTGGCCAGCTTAGCTCCTCCCATGCAGCTCTGTGCACTCTTTGAGGGTTCCTTTATAGTTGCTATATCAAACGTGGAAAATTGTTCTATAACTCAGTTTAGAGTTTCTGCAAAGCCTGCACAAAAAAATGGCTTAATGTCTAGAGGAAGGCAAGCATTTATCATGTAAAGTTATTCGCATCTTTGTTTGCAAAGGAAGACTTTTTTTTTATCCTTTATGAAACAAAGTTTTTGCTGAGACTGATAAAAATATTTAGAGTAAATTGTGCTCCCTCTGTGCTCAACACCTGATTTCATCTGCTGCCCTGCAAGAGATGGCATCTTCTATGTTGTCTTGCAAGAACTGCAAAGCTCAGCCAAAACAGAGCTCAGTTACTTTGACAATGAACATCTGGCAAGGTGTTTATTTGTTCTAGTGCTCTTTTAAATAAAATTAAGATATCACAAACCTCAGTAAAATTTATTTTCAAGCTGTCAGTGACCGGAGGATCTTGAATAATATACTCCCTGTGTCATGCCATAGAGTTATAAGTTGTTAGATATTACCTGGATCATTTGAAATATCATCTGGCATAAGTGTCCTTTGACATTTTCCAGGACTTCAGTGCTAATAAGAAGTAGAGTTCTGCCATAAGAATCAAAATACATGCTCCTTCCAGTTGACTGGGTTTACATAAACTTACTTTTTCTTTTCTTTTTTTTTTTTTTCTTTTCTCTGAGAACAGCATGTGGGAGATTAATTCCTGATACTCTTATTTTCGTTTAATCTTCTGGTGGTTCTTAAAAAGTTCACCTATCTTCCTCCTGCTATAAAACTTGTTTCTGAGCTACGAAACACCATGCTGGAGTCTCAAAGGGAAATGAAAGTTTAATAGAGGCTTATAGTGCTCAGAACCAGAGATTTGGTTCTTCAGGCTCCAACATTAAAGTTAATTCAGTCAGGAATGGTGCACAGTTAAATCAGGAAAAGACTCCACATATCTCAGTGTCTCCTGCATTGTGGCTCCACATACACTGTGCTTCTCTTGAATATGTGTATACTTCCTGAACAGTGTGGAAGTAACCTTTTCAATTAATTCAAGAGGAATGTACATTTTCCTGGAAGGAGTGAAAGAAAGTGTGATATAGAGCATAGAAGTTGAACTTTTTTTGATGACAATTTTAAATTGGTTTCAGGTTTTGGATACAAGCACTTTCTTGTCAAAAACGTCTTTTGAATTTGTTTATCTTCAGGGAGAAAAAACTTAAACCTATTACAAAAACAGACCCTTATGTTTTGGGAAGCTCATTTAATAAAGGTTTCAGTGAGATAAGAGGAAGGAAAATAGGAAAATTACTTTTCTTTGGAGGTGGGTTAATCCCAAGTAATTGAGTTAGAGGAAGAGAATGTAAACTGTGATGGAATTAGTGTGAGACTGATATGGTTCATGTCAGGTACCATGAAGAAAATTAGAGATGTTATGCAAAAGCAACAAATACCACCTTCTCTAATGATAGATGATAATAACGATATTAAACTATGATTTGATTTTGTTGCACGATGGGCTTGTCCTTTGCAGATGTTGAAATCCTGTTTCAGTTACTTTACCATCACAGCAGTATTTGCCCTAAGAGATGTACTTGTCGTGTGTTGGAACATCAGTTTTTAAGATCAACTCTCGGCTCTATTAATATAATGTACATCAACCATAAAACCCATAAAATTTCATGATAAATTTTATTTTTTATTTATTTTTTATCAGCTGTACTTTAGAAGAGACATTGGTCCCCTTTCCTGGAGGGGAAAGTTATATCCAACCATCCTCAGCCGAAATCCTGCTAACATGGAAGAATGATTTTGTATGCTAAAAACAAAACAAAAAATAAATGAGAAATGTATTTTGAACAAAGGATTCAAAGCAGTGGGTTATTGTTGTTCCTATGACATTTACACAGTTATTGAACATATCCTTGTGTCTATAATATGGGACCTTTTTTTCCTGTTAGGTGCTGATTTCTTCTCTTTGCATAAATGATGTGAATGAACATTGTCAATGTACCTACACTTGTCTAAAATCACATCAGGACCTATTATACATCTTCTAGAAAGAGAGCCAGACAATGCTGTGTGTCACCCACAGTCATTCTGTTGGTTTACTTGAAGGATTAATATACCATTTTGACCCTTGTGGAAGTTATTTCATAAAAATGAAGATGATTTTTGTTTTTTATTTTTTTATTTTTTTCTTTATTTTTTCCTTTCCTTTGGGACTAAAGTCCTTTAGTTACTCCTTTGGGACTAACTTCAGATAGCTATGATCGAAAAAAAAGTTTTGTAAATTTTGGTTTTTTATTGTGAGTGATACGAAGTTTCTTTCCTGGTGTTTTCATGAAGGCATCATGTGACCACATAGGATGCACTATTGCAAAGGACGCTGTGCTAAAAACTAGTTATTAGCTGTCATTTTACTTATATACATTAAAAGTTGTCTATAGTTTACTGGAGCTTGATTAATCTCAGTTTTCTGGCTTATATGACTATTTTTAGGAATATTTTGTTACCATTCCAGCCAAGAAAATGCAAGAGATTTTTAAAATTTTTCTCTTCTTTATGTTGAGTTGAAAATTCCCTGTTTTAAATTCTATTAACAAGTCTTGACTGTGTAACTAGTGCCACTACAGTAGAGGACCCAGTAGAGGACACACAGAATAAAGATGGAAAAATCAGAAAAGACTGTTTAGAAGAAACTTGTGTGTATTTTAAACCAACTCAGTAACAGTGAAGGAATAAAATGCACGGGTTCTGCCAATATATTTCACTATGTGGATTCTAATTATACTAATCTATTATTATCATGTTTTCTAAAATTTTCTTCCAAGAAGAAAAGAGACAATACAAATTTACTCTTGATAATCCTATTAGGGGTATAATTTTTACCAGTAGCTCTTTTTGGGGTTAAATTTCTTATTAAAGTATATATCAGAAATCTTCCTCTTTGTAGAAAAGTTCCCTCTAGTTTACTCCAAAGATGATTTGCAATTTATTACGGGTGAAATGAGTACATTTGCAGATGGGAATGGTTTGGTTTATTGTGCAAGAATATCTTATAAATCACTTGTGTAAGGATTCTGAAGGCTTCAGCTGGCAAACACGGTGTCATCATTACTACACACTTCCTAATGTTGTCAGGAAAAAGTGTCATTGAGGTATTGAGGAAATCTCAACAAAATTAGTGGGATGTTTCTCTTAAACTTCAGTGGTGTAAAATAAACTCAAGTGATCAGAGTAAATGTAGAATTAATTTTCAAATTCTGTTTTAAATGACAGAACACAAAATTTATTTCTTCCTGTAAAGACAAAAGTTTTAAAGATAGTGTTTATATTATAATAGAAAATCCACTTTCTCAGCACTTAGGAAAAAATAACAGCTGAGTGATAGTAAATAGGTTGTTTTGTGAAATTTAAAGAAATTTCTCAAATAATAATTAGAAAAGAAATTTTCCAGAAGAAGATAGTACAGAAAAATACAGCAAATGTTGAACTGCAAATTTGATCACCATCCTTTCTTCCTTCATAATGGTAAGACCATTTTACACAGGGCTTAGATACCTTATATATAAGGAAACCAAGGCATAGGTTGGTGAATTAATTCACTTTGTAGTTGTCAAACACTATTAACAGCTGCACAAGCAGAACCTTCTCCTTCTCAGCTTCATAGTCTATTTCAATAAGTCTCTTTGTCTTTTTAGCTGTCTCCTATCAAGGAAAATGGAACAGTAAGCAGATAACGTTCTGGGAAAGAAATTATATTTTTTAAATGGTTGTTCAGAGCAAGAATTACAGTAATTAAAAAGCTTGGCATATGTCCAGGTATATGGCAAAGACTCTCCAAAGGATTCAGTCATTGAGTACTTTCATAGAATCAGAACCAAAGAACAGTTTGGGTTGCAAGGGACATTAATGGTCATCTACTTCTAATTCCTCTGCTGTGGACAGGGACACCTTCCACTAGACCACCATCCAGCCTGTCCTTGAACACTTCCAGGGATGGGACATCCACAGCTCCTGTAGGGAACTTGTTCCAGTGCCTCACCATCCTCACAGTAAAGAATTTCTTCCTAATATTTGGTCTGAACCTACTCTCTTTGAACTGAAAGCCATTCTTCCTTGTCCTGTCACTACATGCCCTTGCAAAAGGTCCCTTTCCAGCTCTCTTATAGCCTCCTTTAGTTACAGGAAGGCTGTTTTAAGGTCTCTCTGGAGCCTTCTATTCGAAAAATCCAAGTTCTCTCAGCCTGTATTTATAGGAGAGGTGCTCCTGTCCTCTGATCATCTCTCTGAATTTGCTCCATGTCATCCCTGTGCTGGGACCCCAGAGCTGACTGCAGCAGCACTGCAGGTGGGATCTCACCAGACCAGAGCAGAAGGGCAGAATTCCCTTCCTTACCTGTCCACACTGCTTTGGATGCAGCCCAGGACATGTTTGGCTTTCTGGGCTGTGAGTGAACATTTCTGGGTCATGTCCAGCCTGTCATCCATGAGCACCACCAAGTGCTTCTTGGCAGGGCTGCTCTTGATTCATTCTCCATTCAGCCTCTCTTTGTGCCTGGGGTTGTCCTGACCCCGGTGCAGGATGTTGAGCTTGGCCTTGTGAACTTCATGAGGTTCACACAGGCCCACATCTCATCCTGTGTTGGTCCCTTTGGATGACCTCTTTTTCCTCCAGCGTGCCGACTGTGCTGAGGGTTCACTCAATCCCAGTGTCCATGTCACTGACAAAGATATTAAAAAATACAGGTCTCAACACCAACCCCTGAGGCACAACTTGTCACTGATCTCACCATGATGCACTGCCTCATAAAAACTGCAAATAAAGGAGATGTCTGATAAGTGTGAAGCTCTTGCTCACTTAGATGAGATGTTCTGAGCTCACATTACCTTGATCAAAACTATCATTACAGTAGTCTCTGAAATAGTTTGTGCATTGCACAAACGCCAGAAAGAAGTATGTCACTTATTGTTTCTGGAGTCTTAGCTGTTGTTCAGAGTTTGGTATTGCTGTTCCTAAGCATAGGCAGCTAAGCTAAACCAACGTTCTTTATGTGGGATCTTATCTGAACAGAAAAATACTGTACTAATACTCTAACTCATGGTAAAAGTAAGTGTTTTTATCTATGATAAAGTCATAACTGCAACAATAAAAATAATAACAAAACTTGACATCTAAACTTTACATGGTGGAAAATAGTCAAACAAGTTTCCTGAGATATAATTCCTGCATAACAAAACTAGTTTACAAACAAAAGAGAGTCTGAATATCATAACCTACTGGTTGGGAGTGTGATGTTAATTTTCTCGTCATGCAGACCAAAGACATGTCAGGAAGCTCCTATGTTTTTATTGTACAGTTGCTATAATTTTGGCCACCAGCCTGCTGTTTTGACTCAAAGGGTATAGGCTAACATACCCTTCTTACAATATATTTCCACAAAAAGTATTGGCTATAAGCCCTTGATTTTATACCATACACTTCTCACCTCCCACAACACACTCCTGAGAGATATTGGCTCTTGAACCACCACACACAACCAAAAGTGCTGGCACACAACACACCATTACAGAAACTTCCCAGTCCCACAGCCAGGTTCAGCATGGAATGTGGGGTAGATTATGGTCACTGTTCTTAGCCCAGACAAAGCCAGGGAAACAGTATCACCAGTCCTCAGGTCCTGCATTGGTCCTGCTGCATGGATGCTCCAGAGCTGGGGCAAACAAAGAAAACAAAAGAGAAAGAAAGGAAGAAGAGAGAGAAAAGAAATAGACCTGGGGAACAAAAGGCAGGGATGGGATGTGGTCCCTCCCTTTGACTGTTAACCTGGTGTGCCTATCTAATATAGACTAGATTTCTAACACTGTTTTGTTGGAAGGCTCAATAATGTCTCTCAATTATTTCTTGTATCTCTGGACAGTTTAAGTTTTTTATAATTTGTGCATGCACTTGAATGAGGCAAAATAAGAGGAACAATGGGCCCCTTTATAGAGGAGAAACAGGAGAACCTTTTGGTCCAGGTCCCAAACCATTTGATTGAGACTGTTCAAGAAAAACTAGATCATCTGGGAACATCCCCATCTCATTTAATGAGTTTTCTGGAGACTGGCTATTACTGTGCTCATTTCCCTGCAGCAGTTCAGCTTTATTGCTACCGACAGAGTATTGCCATTTTATCCACTGATACGCAGCCTCACTGTTCAAAAGGAACTGATACAGCCAAAATCTATAATTTAAAAAAAATAAATAAACAAAAAATGTCATTACCAAGCATTTCTTACCTGAAAATCTGTCTGTAACTTTCATGAACAACTACAAAAATAGTTATGACAGTTCTGTAAGTTTTACTGTGTGATTTTTGTCAATGGCTTATTTTGAGATTGTACTGTAAATGTTTTTGTTGAAGTATGGTACAAGGTAAAAATGAACTGCAATTGATTTTGAATAATATACACATATGATGGAAAGAAAAACTGAAGTCCTGAATTCCTGAAGACGAATGATGATTCTGCCACTGACTTCAAGTGAATTCATATCCTACTTGAACATTTTGGTCACCATTTAAGGACCATTTTGGACAAAACTAGGCAGCACCCACTGTTCTTGAGAGGTGCATTTAAATGAAAATTAATAAATTCATTAAGTCAGAGTTTAAAATGTGACTACAAATGTATTTTATGCTAGTAAGTGAATATGCACATACTCAAATAAGACTTTTCTTTCAAAATTTTAGGATTTTCCCATAGATATTTAAAATAAACCTATTATCATACATATAAGGTTCTCTCAAAAGTTATGTACATCTTTTTGCTTGAAGAACTAAATCATGATTTTTCCATTTTAAAATGCCAGAAGTGAAGTATCAGTGAGTAAGCTAGTAGAGCAAGATCTTTCTCAGTAATTCTGGAGGAAAATATGTAAGACACAGCAAATCTCATTCTGAAATGGAAAACAAGAATGACCTTATTTTAATGATTTGCCCGGAAAACAGCAACAACAAAAAGTATTCAAACTTAGCTACATTTTGAAAGTGAGGAGGAAAAAATACTCTCTGTGCACAGTAGGAAATTCCTCTGCCTTTCATATTTCTAATTCCAGGCAGCATGCTATCTGCTCCAAGGAGCAAGAAAACAAATGCCAAGCTTTAATCAGAATTATATTGGCTGTGTTGGGACTTTCAGATCATTTGCCCATTCCTAACAATGTCATGCAGATTCCCTTCAGAATATCAATGCAGAAGCCTTTGCCCTTGCTGTGAAGAAAAGGTTGCAAAATACTGAAGATGAGCAGCAGGTCTGTTTGAGGTTAACTTTTCTTTTTGTGATGAGAAGAGGAGGAAAGGGTAAAAGTTCTGCTCTAATTTAATTCCTTAATGAAACTAAGAATTAGAATCCCTGCAGTGTAGCTCTAACCTTTTCTCTGGTGTCAGGCATTTTTTTTCCTTAAATACATCTTGGATAATGCTGTAGACTTATGGCTGTCTGAGGGTTGGCTTAGAGGCCATTAATAAGACATACTGTACTGAATTTGATGGACCTTACATATCTACATTAATCAAAAATATTTTTTCCAGAAAGTAGAGCCCTGTCTTTCAATAAGAAATGTTAGATCATTCCAAAATTTGTTTATTCCTTTGCAGGAAATAATATCTTCTACCTACTTAATTGTTAAAAAAATTGAGACATTCTTTTCTGCTTTCTTTTTTCTCAGTGTCACTAAAATCTTTGGTCTTCCTCCTCTTATTCTCTGAAAGAATAATAAATCATTCACAGGAACAGGTAGTCTTCAATGGAGATGATATGCTTTGACCATCATTTTATTTGCACAGTAAGGAAGAAGGAGAAATCTGGCAAGGAAAATAGCTCTGCTTTTATAATTTAAGATTATGAGGATAAAGGCAATTGTTTTGGATGCATTTGAATGCCAGTGCTGTGTCTCCCCTTACCCTCCCTTAGTCTTCTGGCCAAAACTTATTCTAATTAGTTTATTTTTTTAATGGCAATTATATAGTTATTTAATTTCTGTCGCTATTATTACTTTTTGAATAAATCATTATCATTAACGGGTGCTAGTGAACATAATGTAATAATAGGAAATAATTGTATCTTTCATCCATGTTTATTTTACAGGGTTTTCTTGAAAGAGATATGCTCTACTCGATAGTTGAGCTTGCATGCCCTTATCAGAATGTCTTCCACTCTGAATTCATCTTTCCTGGACATGATTAAACAAGTCTGGAAATTCTGGAAGAGATTTTATCATGGCCTTGTACTGCAAATGCTACAACAGAAATATATTTTAGGGAGCATGTAGTACTATGAGATATTTATAATTGTTTTAAAAAAACTACTTATATTTTCCTATTTTTAAAAATTTCTGATGTTAAAACTGAGTTTATCCTTCATTTTGCTCTTCTTTTCTACTGCCTTCCTGATCATCCCATCCTGGTTCTTCTAAATCTTCAATTCTCTCTGTAAGACTTCATGATATATTCAGTCCAGATGTATTTGCATCTTGATTTGTACTTTTGTTTATCTCTCTATTTAATTTTCTCTTCCAAACCCTTTCATAATGTCCTAATGTGTATATTCAACATACAATCCTTTCCTCTTTTAGGGATTATTTTTTTTTCAAAGAAATATACTATTCTTATCAAAGAATAGCCAAGCTTTTAAATGATTATTTAGTCTATGTTTTTGAAAACTAATGTATTCCCAAGTGAAAAAATACCTACTGTTTAAACTGTCACAGACCTGCTTTATGCATAATGACACATGGTCCCATCTTGTTGTACCTGATGAATTTACAAGGGTAGTATAATTTTATACTTGCATTTTGAATATATTATTGCATATTAGAAGGATGATTCAGATATTTACAAATAAACATTGACTAAAACACAGCAATAAATGAATACTTAAGCTTAACGGGAAATGCTACTGTTTCTGTTGTACTTCATTATTCTGGATCAACAGGATAACTCTCTCTTCCAAACTTGTAAAAGGTTGACAACTTGCCATTTTACAGGATATTACTAGAGTTGTTAACAACTGAGATTAAATGTTTGAGTGCATAATCCCAGAATCACATTATCTAGGTTGGAAAAGACCTTTGAGATCATTGAGTCCAACTTCTGACCTAACATTATCTTTGCAACTAGACACATGATGTGTTAGGACTTCATATTATGAACTAAGAATATCAGAAATTAATTTCAGATCAATTTTTTCACCTCTTCCTCTTTCTTTTTGGTGTATGCTAATAATGAATTGCTCTAGATCCTTCTAATGTGACGTCTTCCTATATATCTAGATTAGCTATTTAATTATGCCATTATAGTGCAATAGTCAGTTTCTTCAGTATGTTATGCATGTAAGCATACATTCAAGATTCCATTGACTTTTTTCCCCACTATTATATACGGGATATTAGACATCACAAAGCTACATTCTTTTTCAGCATCCTGCCTACATTGCCTAATCAATGGTGAGGAACCGAGAAAAAGACATACAGTCAAGGAACCAACAAAGCTAGAAGTGATGCATGCTAGCTCAGTCTATTGTCCTTAATCACCTGCAACGATGTAAATTCAAAAGAGAGAAAAAAGTGTACCATTGTGAGAGACAGTGAGATAATTCTTCTGAAATTGCATAGAAACTCCATGTTGGAGACTCTTTATCTCTTAAATCAGTTTAACTTAAGTTAGGGGCTGGAAAGCAAAGCTGTATTTTGGATGTCTCCTTTCTGCTGAATGGATATTTTATAGAAGACTTATTAACAGTTGTGCTATCTTCTTTATTTCTTCTATTTCACCTTTTATTTATTTTCTGAGTTTTTCTAAATTTAAATGTTCCTACTAGAACTCCTAACATCTCCTAAAATGATAGGAGACTAGTATGACTAGTCTGTGTCAACTTAATAAGGTTCTAAGTACCATTTTCTCAGTTTCTTTGTGCATAGGGCAAGAAGAGATGAAAATCAGAATAAGTCCAGCTGGACATAGGGACTTTAGAAAAAATTCATTTTTATAAGCAGCTTTACAAAGTACTTTGAATAGGAAAGCAATGTAGACAGATATGTGCAATGAGTGGCTCAAAGGACAGGAAAGTCATGAAAGTTCAAAAGACTGGGCAGAAAACTAGCCTTCAAATTCAAATTTCCAACCACAGTGAAATTTTGATATTTGGCAGAATTTTATTTATTTCAGAAGTATTATAGATATTGCTCTTAATTGTCAGAAAAAGCCTGAGAAACAAAGTAAATTCCCTTTTCAATGTTTAACAAATTAAGAACATTGGTAAAATACAATCTCTACTTGTCTCTACTTGTGAAAATATGCATGTATTTGTATGTGGATACTTTGTGCAAATGGGGACATGAAACATTAGCAAGAAATAAAAAAAGAGTGGTACTACTCTTTTTGGAAAAGGAACCAGTTCCTTCATTCATAGAATATCTAATCTTCCATTTTTCCTCCAAATCACAGCTTTCACACAGCTGTGTTTCTCAAATAAATAATGCTGGTTTTAGAATTAATTAAAAAGAAAAAAAAAGGTAGTCTTTCAAAATGCAGTGGTATTTTATTTCTATTAAACAACACAGAATAGGTTTCACTGAGTTATTCAGAATATTTGAAATATGCAATTTATACTTTTTCTGGTCTGTCTTTATTTTCTTAGCTTGTGCTATCATGATTCTCTAAAAAATGGTGTGTGGCAGAGAAATATCTTACCTAAAAGACACCGAGCTATCTTGGGAAATGTAATGCCATGTTGGAGAAAAGGTTTTGTGTGAACTAATTTGCTTTAGCTATGCTATGCTGAAATGGCTAGCTTTTCCTAGAAATATTTATATCAAATATCATTGCACTATAGAGACCTTATCATATATCAATTAAAAATAAAAGAGAAAATTCTCATTGCCATGACAATCATGTCTGAGTGTTTCTCAAGAGGAATTAGACATTTAAATAAGATCTTACGTGCCATCTTTGTGGACTTGGATCTCGGCCTGCGTAATTTGTTTTCTAATTACAGTTTCACTGAGGATACTTGGCATGAGACATAAACACATGAAGTATTAAACTTGTCAGTGGCCTGCCAAACGTATGTCTGATTGATCAGATAAGAAACTAAAGGAGTTGCAAGAAAATTAAACAACGTTTCATACTAAAATACATGTTGTTCCCCATAATACATTCTTAAAGGTCATCTATATGAGTATCATTCAAGCACATTTTCTTTTCCTCTTCACCCTTGATTTTTTTTTCCTATAAGATGAAGTTTATTGTTAAAAAAAAAATAAAATTCTTACAATTAGTTAGCTTTTATTGTTTCAAAACAGAGAACAGTTTTCCTGTGTTTTAAATCACAAAAAGCTCAAACCAGCAAATATTTACTACTTATCATGAATGATTCCATTGTTTT
The DNA here is from genome assembly GCA_037013685.1 of Acridotheres tristis. Taxonomy (NCBI): domain Eukaryota; kingdom Metazoa; phylum Chordata; class Aves; order Passeriformes; family Sturnidae; genus Acridotheres; species Acridotheres tristis. The sequence continues at coordinate 94,068,900 of CM072886.1, read as the reverse complement.
CAAAGACAAACAAAACTGAGTAAAATTAATCATGTGTAATAAAACATAGAGGTAAAAAATTATATATATTAAATTGTATAAATTTTTTTTCACTGTAAATTGATATTATTGCCTTTTCAAATTGGTTTACAACATACACTTTTTTTGTTCCCAATCACAGCTTTTATGTTACCCTCACACATTAGAAGCACAGCTCAAGATATCGATAACTATTTTTCATTTTATTGGAGTAGACCATAGTTGCTTTCATATGCTGCATTCTCTATTATGTTTTGCTGGTGTTTTCTGATAGAACATTGCTAGATGACTATCACCACCATTTGTTATATTGACTAGCACCACCATTTGTTATATTGCCTTTCCCTGATCTACCCAGTCTGGATTTTATTCTGTTGCTCTTTTTCAAGCCAGAGAGCAGAGTTTTCTACCAAAGAAACATACTTCATGTAGCACATGCTTCCAGTCTCTAGGAGTTGTCTCGCTTCTTCAGTGAGAGATTGAGGTTTCTTTCCTTTCCTTGCTCTTACTAGGTCTCTTTGGGTGCTTGTTGTATTTTAGGAATTGTCTTATCAATGGATTGCATGCAGTTGGTGTGATAAGTGTGTTTTAACCCTGGCCAGGAATTAAGCCTCACACAGCCACTTGCTCACTACACTCTGTTGAGATGGGGGAGAGATCTAGAAGAGAAAAAGTGAGAAAATTCAACTTTTCTAATAAAGACCGTTTAATAGGTAAAGCAAAGCAAAGCAAAACAAGGAATTCATTCACCCCATCCCATGCGCAGGCAGATGTTAAGCCATTCCCAGGAAAGGACTCCATCACCCGTAATGGTGACTTGGGAAGACAATCAGCATCCTGAATGTTCTCTCCTTCCTTTTTCTTCATTTTCTTCCTCCAGATCTATATGCTGAGCACGATGCCATATGGTATGGAATGTTCCTTTGGTCAGCTGGGGACACCTGTCCCAGCTGTGTCCCCTCCCAGCTCCTTGTGCATCACCAGCCCACTCGTTGGGGCAGTAGGAGAGGCAGGAAAGGCCTTAACTCTGTGTAAGTGCTGCTCAGCAGTAAGTAACTAAAACCATCACTGTGTGCACAACCCTGTTCTCAGCACAAAACTAAAACACAGCCCCACATCAGCTACTGTGAAGAAAATCACCCGAGCCAAAACCAGCACAATGGTGCTGATGTAGCCCCAAAGCCATGCCTTCAGTTTTCCAGGTTTGCTGTCTGAAATATCTGTGATCTTCTCTCATAAAACTTCTCCAAATCCGTGGTTTTGCATATACAGAGCCTATTGTAGTATCCATCCAGTGTTTCTTTGGCTTTAACAAGTCTCTGCTTTCCAACAAAACTTCCCTGTCATTCAGTGAATCTTCCTCTAAAACTGAGAGGATTTACTGTTGGAACCCTTGGAGATATGTTTTGGACCCCAGAACTACATAGGTTTAATTTGTATTAAAGGCTATGGTAATCGAATAAGGAGTTTTCTTATATAGTAGGGAAGATCTAAGTGCTTGAGAAGGATAAGTTTTGAATTAAAAGAGGATTTTGCAAGTGAGGATATGGTCTCAAAGTAACATGATGAAATTCAAAAAGGGTAAGTATTATATCTTTTAAGTCAATCTGGTCTCCTGTCCCCAGCAAATACCAAATTTAAAAGAGGCAGGAAAATCCTGCTAGGAGAGGGGAAATAACTGATCTTGGTGTTTTATCTATTCAAATATGGTATTTGAGCCAAAATTACTTAGTTAGTTGCAGATATGACAAATCAAGGCCACTTTTAATAAAAGAGAAGTAATATTTTTTAAATTATTTTTCTTCCTTAGAATTACCATGTCAACATTTTTAATACAGATGTTTACAATTCTTCCTAGGATGACAGAACAGAAGAAATAGAAATAGAAATAGGTAAGGTTAGAGGATTTTATATTAATCTTCACATAAGTAAACTGTTACTGTGTTTATGAAGTATTTGTAAATACAAAGATTTTTTTCTCATCATCAAGATATAATTTACTTGATTTATTGAAGAAATTATTGATTTCAGAAATTGGGGGAAAATATCTGCTTGCAAGGACAGCTAAACAATAGAACAGACTATTTTGTGAGATTTCAAAAAGTATATAAGAGAGCTTCACACCAGAGGACTGGTTGGAATGCTTCATAATGGCTTCTCAAACTTCATGAAATACAGTTTCTATGCATAGTCCAGTCACTAATGCCAATGGTAGTTTCATCACCAGTTTCAATGATTAAGTAATCTAAATGCAATTAAAAGTCAACTCTGCATGCCAGCGAGATACACAGCAGCTACCTATCATTATCTTCCTTTTACAGATGGAGAAATCAAAGTAAAGGATGGAAGACAATAAATGCCTGCAAGACAGCAAAATATGATTTTCTGGAATTCAGAATTCAGCCACATTGTTTCTTCTATGAGTGAGTCTTTCTTAACAATGTGATTTAAAGGACTTGCCATAACCATGTATTTAAGCATAAACTCCCTTAAATGTAGAAAGGATTAAAAGATATGAAGATATAAACTAAAAATACTGCTTTTTAAATCTCTCTGGAGCTATTGTTCTAACTTCTCTGGAGGCTTTTGAAAGTCTCAATAATAATAATAATTGAAGAGGGCAGCAATGTGTTTGAAGAAAATGTTTTGAAAAATGTACTCCTCCATTTATGGCACTAAAAGTCTTTTTGAAAGCTAGAGTAGGGAAAGAACAGCTGGGATGACATCTCTTGTCCACATTTGGGAATTCAAATGAAAAATATACTGCTTTGCCAGTGGTAGAGTTTTATAGAAAATATTTTGTTTACTGCTTGGAAAACTGATGATTTGACTGAATCAACAAGATGCCCAAATATACAGTTTGCACCTGTTTTCTTGTTTTGATGAATGTGAAACGATGCAGATTAAGCATGACCAGGTGAAATGCAGGAACACATATGCTCAAGCATTCTGTTTTTCTCATTCTTCATTTCTTCTTCCCTCCTAAATCAGTTTTTACAAGCATTTTTTTAACCTGACAGAAGAGTTCATAGCTCTTTCACTCTGATAATTGCGCATCACTGTAAGCTCTCCAACCTTCTTTCCTTCATTTTACTGATCTAAATTACTTGCTAAAAATAGCATTTTTTATGTGACTGCAAAGAACATGATACTTTCTTGCATCTGTACTTAAGGGCTAATGAGAAAATTATTTGTATGTCTTTTGCAACTAGAAGACACTAGAGAAATCTGCTCTTTCCAGAAGCATCTCCTTACTACTGGGAAACTTTATAATTTTTAACTTACTCTAAGGTTTTTATTCTTCTTTTGCATGTTTGTGTGTGTGTGCATGGATTTTCTTTTTGACGTCCAGATTAAGTTTGATATATTTTTCATTAAATATAGTGATAAAGAATGTACCAAAACCAATACCTCCAACAGAAGCCGAAGATCTTTGTCTTCCCAGTTTTAAATATAATTTTCTCTTCTGGAGTCAACAACCCGTGTCTATAGGAACAGATTTCTCTCCAAGCATTCAGTTTTCACTGATGAATTACTTAATAAAATCCAGGCTTCTCTACATTAGGAACATAGATACTATTTCCAGATCATTGATGAACTGGAGTTATTCAGAGAGTTGAGGTGCAAGATTAATCTCTAGTTAGGGGCTTATTACTGTTGAGATATGCACATGTATACATATGAAATGCAGTCTTGGGGGGAAAAAAATATAAAGGAAAGAAGTGCATCCATATGTTTCATCTGGACCAGTGCTAAATACTTCATAAGTAGAAAAGGAAGACATCAATCAGGAAATTTCATTAATAAAAAAAGATATTGTTAAAGTAGGTGTCAGAAATGAGTATTTATCACTGACAGTTGAAATCTGCACTAAAATTTAGAATTCCTTGGCTCTGGAAAGAAAGGAATGGGAATGTCTCTATCACTATAATTCCATTTTCATTGATATGGTGTGCACTAAACATTTAGCCTCAGTGGAAAATTTGAGAAAAAACTTATAAAAAAGTTATTCCTATTAATTAATGAATGTATAAATGAACAGATACTTAATATATTTACAACTGTCTCCACATAAACAGAGGCTGCTGAAAAAAAAATGGAACTGCAGTCTTTTTATTGCTTAATGTCAAGTAAGAATAATATGCAAAACATAAACTTCACATCAAAATGAGACAAGAAATTCCGTGCTTATAATTTGAAAACCCCCAACTGTAACATGAATGTTATGTGAACTCTAGCAGCTAAATTGGAATCTGCATCTAATTGTAACAACAGGAGTCTCTCCCTTTGTGACAAAAGTAATGAAATCACTCATTGAATCATAGAATAGCTTGAGCTGGAAGGAACCCTCAAGGATCATCAGAGCCCAACTCCTGCAAAGGATGGCCCCAAAAGTCACACTCTATGACCAAGAATATATTCCAAACACTTCTTAAGCTCTGTCAGGCTTGGGGCTGTGACCACTTCCTTGGGGAGCCTGTTCCAGAGACCAAACACTCTCTGAGTGAAGAAACTTGTCCTAATATCCAACCTAAACCTCCCCCGACACACCTTCAGGACATTCCCCTGGGTCCTGTCACTGGTGACCACAGAGGAGGGATCAGTGCCTGCCCTTCCTCATCCCCTCATGAGGAAGCTGTGACTGCAATGGGGTCTGTCCTCAGTCCTCTCTTCAGGTTGAACAGACCAAGTGACCTCAGCTGCTCCTCATATGGCTTCCCCTCCAGATGCTGTCTAATAGCTTTATATCTTTTTTATATTGTGGCACCCAAAACTGCCTCCAGAACTCGAGGTGAGGCAGCCCCAATGCAGAGTAGAGCAGGAAAATTCCCTCCCTTGCCCGGCTGGTGATGCTGTGCCTGATATTATCAGTGAATTGGAGGAGGTAGTGGAGCACGCATGCATCAAGTGTGTAGATAAAACTAAACTCAGGGGAGACAAGTTGATGTGCTTGGGGGTAGGGACACACCCAAAGAGGCCTGGACAAGCTAGAGGGATGGATGTATAGGAATCTTGTGAATTTGAGCAAGGACAAGCATGAAGTGCTGGTCCTGGGGCAGAAGAGTTCCTGTATTGGCAACAGGTTGCAAAGAGACAGGCTGAGAGGAGCTCTGGGAAATCTATTGTGAGCACTGAGATGAACCTGAGCCAGCAAAGGGGCCAACAGCTCCTCTAGGCCTAGCAGGTCTATATGAACAGGACCATGGCCAGGAGATACAGGCAGTAATTTATTCTCTACTCATTAGGCCAAATCCACTATTCTTTATTCAGTTTTTGTCCCCTGATAAGAAGAAAGACATAAATGAATTACTGTATTCAGGAGAGGATCCTCAGAGTGGAGACAGTGAAAGAATTCGCCCTGTGTGATCATGCTGAGAGACAAGACCTGGAGCAAAGATGCCTTTAAGAGCCAAGACCTGGCAGATCCTTTCAGGGATATTACCAAGGAGATAGAACCTGACCTTTCTCAACTGCGTGGTGGAAGGAAGAGGGACAATGGCCACAAACTAGGCCAAGAGATGTTCATGTTGGATAAAAAGAGAAATTTCTCCACCTTAAGGACAGCTCAGCAGTGGGTCAAGCTGCCCAAAGAGGCTGTAGGTTCGGAGATTTTCAACATACAGTGGGACAAAGCCCCGATCAACCAGGTCTGGACTCAGAGCTAGCCCTGCTGTGAGCAGGAGCTCACAACCCCCTTCCAGTCTGAATTTTCTGTGGTTCCATAATTCTATGAAAATCCTGCTTCCCGACCAGAAAAATGCAGATGCTACCAATAAATGTAAAAGGCATGTTTGTGTGAGATTTTGTCGAAGAAGGTGCACAAGGTTAAGAATTGGACTTTGAAGAACTTTCTGTTTTGGCTTTATAGGAAAAGATCAATCTCCTATAAGGAATATTACACATAGACATTTATGAGGAGATTTTTTGTTTGTTTCTTTTTCTTCCTGAAACATGAAAAAAGGAAATCAGCTTGTGGCTGCTCTTCTTTGGACAAGTTTCTGCTGTTATTTTTGATAAATATTACTAGTAGGAGGTAACAAAACTAATGATCAAAGGTACAGTTAACTATAACAAGAAAAAATCTCGAGGAAAGAGTCATTATGGCTAAACCTTTAGAGAACTAACTTCAGGCTTAACTATTGTAAAGCATAGCACTTTCTTTATTTGTACTAGAAGCATGTCTTTATTTACTATCGCTTCTGTTTTGTAGTTTCAAATTCCCTATACAATTCTTTCCAGAGAGAGATTGTTCCTCACTGAGGTCTCATAACATTTGTTTATGAACTTTTATTCCTGAATTTTTATGTCAGAAGTCTAAGAACTGTGCCTAGATGTGAAAATGCTAACACTGACCGTAAAGGCCCTTTGTTGGTCAGAGACACATTGGTAGGCTTTTGTTTTGGCAAGCACCTTCCCCTAACCTAATTTTTTTCTCTATTTTTTAGCGAACCACAGCAAAGTCTCTTAGGAGGTATCATTTAGTCTGATACTGGAGAAGTGTCTGTTTTATTATCTTTTATGCAGGCAGCCTGTGTCTGACAGAGCTGAACTTAACACAGTTCTGTTTCTTTCCTGAAGGCAACAAGACTCTGTGAAGATCCCCTGCCCTAAGCTGTCCACTAAGCATCATCCATCTGCACTGAAAAAGCAAGCAAACAAATACTATAAATCAGTGATTTCATTTAACATTTACTTTAAAATCACTTCACAAAACTATTGTTACTTTGAGGTTTGTTTATCCAAAGTGTGGGCAAGGTCTATAAAATCAAGAGTTCGAAATTCCCATGTATCATATTTTCTATTGATCGAAGGAAAACAATTATATACTTCTCCTTCACTCACATTCTAATTAATCCCCAGTACACTTGCTCTCTTTCTCAGTCTTGGTTTGCAGGTTAGCCAGTTTATGGACCATTTGATATGCAAATCAAGGACAAACATATCCACAGGTTTTGTGCCTGTTGTAATCTTTGACTTGTGAGTCAGATCTTTTGGCAACATGCTTGGAAAACTGAGCAGGCAGGTTTCTGAAAGCAAAAGTTGAAGTAATAATGATTTATTAGTATGATCGCTTTCTTCAAGATTCCCTTATCTTGCAGAAGGATATAACACAAAATATTTGTCTCAAAAATTTATGTTGACATAACTGTATTGAATTTCAAGTATAATCATACCTTGAAAAACTATTTTCTGTTGATAAAAAAAAAGATAAAAGAGACATGCCACTTTCCTTAGCTTAGCCCATATGAATTCCTATTTAGATGTTTTATTGGCATTGTGAGAAGTTAGGTTCCAGTAATTATACAATTATTGGAATCATCTGATATGGCTTCAGTGAAAATATTGATGAACATCTAATAGAATAGCTAATAGAATATATAAATGAGTTTTTAATATAATTTAACCAAAAATAGATCATAAAAATCTATGAGAAATTGGAATGTAAAATAGATGCAATAGTACATGTTTTGATTTGTTCCAGAGTTGTATCTTCAGTCAGCCATTGCATCTCTATGGATCACATTGAATGTAAACATGATAAATAAGGTTAAATGTGGGAGTTGGCCTGACTGGGATACAGAGACAGCCAGATTTCACTGGGAGGGAGCCAGGCATTGAGTTCAAGCCCTGGGAGACATTTACTGTCCTGGGGCAAATCTAGCTGTTCTTCCCACAATCTTTAGTATTATGTTAATTGGTTTAAGTTCTGTTCCCCTATTGGTTACTCATTCTCCATATTTGGACATAGCTCTAGAAAGTTCTGCCCCAGAGGGTATTTATTGTCACCTCCCACCTTGTTCCATGTCCTTGGAGATTGTCCCATACAGTGGTCGGTTTCTGGGCATTGTCCAAGTTTTATTTGCCATAAAAGTTCCTTTATTTTTGCCACTCAAACCTTCAATACTCCGAACCCAAAAGTTTTGTTGCGGACACACTCACCGTGACAGTAGAAGACTAGAGTCTTTTTTTTTTAATTTGAAAGCAACTTTTTTGACTCTAGAAATGTGTATTTTTTAATCTTTATTAAGTATATATTTTTATTTCTTATAATAGTTTCACATTAGTATCTTGGAGATTAGCAAAATAATTTTCTTCTAACTGGAGGCATTAAGTCTCAATTTAATCTGATGATCAATAAAGGTTTTTGGATGTTATCTTGTCAGTTTAAGGCCAGAAACTTTATAAATCTATTTTTTAATCAGCTTATTGAGTCTGCAGGAAGTCTAAACCTTGATATGCTGGTTTGTCCTGTAACCACAGACTAAATACTCTGCTCTTCCACGATTCATGTATTGATAGTGCTTTCCTCCATGGAAACAAGGATAGGCTACATCAGAGCATAAAGTACCTTCTCCTTGCCCAAAATGCCTTTTCCATGTGGAAGTGTTGAAGTGTTGAAGGATAGTTAATGATGCAAAGCCCCCAGATCTGGTAGGGTTCCTCAGTACTGCCACCGTCACTACCTTTAGTAGGGGTTGTATTTTCCTTCTTATTACAGCAAAGCTGGATAAACATGCCTGATTTATATTAAACCAGTTAAAATCTGTCTTTACCTATCTTCTTGGGCAGGCTGTAAAGGCTGCTCTGAGCTCCAAGTAAGTTCCACTTCAGGAGGATCTGTTCAAGGTGCAGAGGAAATGTGTCCTCTGCAGATTTTGTCAGACACTTATGGAAGTCCCAGCTTGGGAATCTGGGCACTTGGTATCACAAACCCTGTATTTGGGTATTTATAGGCTCGGACACTGACAAATACAATGCACACTATTTTCATGCTTACATGTAAGTATATGCATGTATATGTATATGTATATGTATACGTATATGTATATGTATATGTACATGTACATGTACATGTACATGTATATATGTAAGTGTTGAGAGAACTTCCATGGAATAAAGTAGGATTTTAGATTTGTACTCCAGTTAATTGTCTTAAATACTTTGGGAGAGAAAGCAACAGAAATCACAGCAGTGCAGAGATTTTAGTTTATAAATAAAGGTCAGAGAAGAATCTCAGGTTTTACTAAACCTTCAGATGTGAACACTTTGATTTGATGAAAGAAGAAAAAAAGGGCTTTTTTTCCTCAGGACTCACATCATAATAACATACTTGTTATTAGTGAATCTTCATTAATTCAAAACATATTCTCTGAAGATTCCAGATTGAAATTTATTTCATCATAAGTACCTATAAATTTTTCATGTCCAGTACACAACATAATGCTTACAGAGTAAATAACAAATGCTAATGAGGCACTAGCCATCTATCCACCCCACTGGTGATAAATCAGATGAATACTGATATTATTAAGCTGCAAAATAGGTAATAAAAAGTTATTTTATTTCAAGTACCATTTTTTGAGAAAAAACATGTAAATGTTGATGCATGGTGAATTAAAGTAAATTAATCTGATTATATGAGTGAATTGAACAAGCTGTGCAATATAAATATTTTAATCACTTCTTGATCCAGAAGCACCTCATTTACAAATGAGCAATTACTTTCTACCTCATGGGAGTTGTCTTTAATTATGAGGCAGTCTAGTTGGTGCTATACAAAAAGTACATGTAAATATCAAACATCAGGCCCTTGATTCTGTCATTTGTAATATGAACAGCATTTCATATCCCTTTGTGCAACCCTGCTTTTGTTTTACACTAGTGATTTTATTTGTTGTGTTTTTACCTGAGCAGACCAGTCATTATGAAGCTTTCATTTAATCTGTGGACATAGAAACACTTCCCAGTGGAAGTTTTAATGTAAGTCTATTAAATTTAAGCCTAGGTTTGTTTTTCTCAATTTTTTATAGACCAGCCTGCCAGTGCTTTAGACCGGAGGACTAGAGGTTAAAAACAAAGTTCTGATATAAAAGTGAATTACTATGTGTTGTTTGTGATGTGTGAGATATGTATGTCACTAGCCCTACTAAAAGCTTGATCAACCTACTGTACACTTATGTTCCCATGACTACAGCAAAGGATATTGGCATCTATGGATGGAATGGTGCATGCAAAAGGAGACCAATGTGGTCACTGCGCTGCAAAGAGAGAGAAAAGACAGCAACACACACGGACCTGTTTAGGGAAAAAGGCCAACTTTATTGTACGGACATTCCATATTTAGAGTGTGTTATGTGCAGCTAGGACAGGACAGTATTTCATTGGACAATTGGGAAAAACATCCTTGGGACAGTACCTCGGGATGTATCCCACGGGAAAGACACCAGGTGTTAATCTTTATTATGAATTCCACTCTGTTTTTCACCGTATTATCACCCTGGGAGACTTCCTCCCTAACTGAAGCTGTAGTCAGCTTGTCAGCCTGGGAATGGACCTGAGAGTCAGGAGAAGTTCAGGCCTGAAAAGAATTTCCAAGCTGTAATTCCCTAGCTCTCTAAATGTGTGTGTCCACACACCAAAGAATTTTGTGTGGCACACTATGGTGCACTGCTCTGGGCATTCTTCATTTGTAGAGCAGGAAGTAACCTTCCTAGCCCAGCAGACTAGGTAGTTTCAGTAGATGCTATTTATGTACTGCATTTCTTTTTGTTGTCTTGATGAAAATTAAGGCCTTGTGTTCACTTGTTGCTGATTGTTTCACTTCTGTGCAGCCTGCACTGGAAATGCAAAAATAATGGCCTGAGAACCTTGGAGATAGAATTGTTTGTGTTCCAATTAGTAATTTTTCCTTAAAGGAGACAATCAGACTTTCTAGTGTGACATATATATAAAGCACCGATTTTATCTAATGTTGAGTGAAACTCATATGTGCTTTTGAGACAATACTTTAGTCCACACAGCATTTCAATTTTATATAAGATATATTTGAATAGGCTTATTCACATTCGAACAGTATGTATGCTTTAGAGGGGGGAAAAGGTTTCCCTGGGTCATTTCAGGGGATTGCTATTCAACATATGTCTTCCTGTTTTTTAAAAAAAGAAAAAAATGAAACAGAGGAAACTGAGTGATCTGATACAAAAATATGTGGTACTGTGAAATATGTTCTGGTTTTGCTACCTTTCCAGCAAATGTCAATTAAACATAAAAAAATCATTGTTTTCAAACATCACCAGAGATTATAATTACCACAAATCTATCTTTTATGCAACTCTATATTTTCATAATGTACGCTTACTGACAGTGACAGGAGAGAATGTCATTATTTATATCAATGGATGAGGAAGAGTACTTAGAATTATTTTCTATGTACTTCGCTGAATTTACTGCTTCTGCCACAAACCCCCAATTGTTTCCTGAGATATTTATTTTCAAGATCCTGACTTTGATTTTACTCTAGTGATATCCTATGAGGAATTTCTTCATTTCCTTCTTTCTACTTCAATCTTCAATTGAAGAAACATTGCTTTTTTAAGCACATGGCTCTTTTGAGATGCAGATAGGTGACAATGGTAGTTTCTAAGTTGATCTTTGTATCTTTGGGATTTCTGTTTGCCTGGGGCCCATTCAAAGATTTCCATCATGCTGTAGTATTGTTTCATAGAAATGAGATATGCAAACCTCTGAAATATAAATCAGTGTTTTAAAATTACCTCTGGGAGCAATTCTGTGAAAGAAGTACATATTGTTAGAAGGGATTAAGAGCAAGAGAATGGACAGTGCTAAAAGTAGATGGGAATGGACAAGGAAAAATGAAAAATGCAGAGCGACCACTGTCTTGCTTCCACACATCCTGCTCCCTTGTAAACATGGCTTGTTTATAAACACTAATGAAATTTCCCATAAAACTAATCTGAAAAGATTTCAACTCATTAATGGGAAAAAGCTGGCAAATGAAAATGTAAACAAATGAGTTTCCAACTGAACATTTTGTGTTCCTAAATTAATGCCTTTAAAAGGCCTGCCTCCATTTCCCTCAATAAAATAAATACACTTGGATTATGCAGTTAACAGTCCAAAAGACAATCTAATTAATAGATTATAATTATCAATATTAATAGATTTAAAACCAATCTATTTCTCTTTATTTTAATCTTTTTAATTGAAAACTATTCTCATTAAATATGAAAAATTTTATTTTCTTATCGCTTGCAATGTCATCAGTGGTCTTACCAGTATCATTTATTAGGCTGCAACATAAATCTTTGAAACTGTTTACCTAATTGATACCTTGAGAAACCAATTATTATAATGAAGAAATTTGCCTGAGTATCCTGTTTGCATTTCATTAACTTTCTGGTAATAACAGGTAAATAAGGAACACAAAACATATTTTGGTTGTTAATAGAAACTGACAAAAGAATTTTAAGATATCTGACTTCTCCAATTTTACTATACCATACCAGGTTTGATTAAGTGAAATAAGCCTATGGCTAACTTAATTCAGTGGAAAGATCCAAACATTTATAAGCAAACATGAGACATAAGTCTTTATGTTCTTAATCTGGGTCTTTGATAGCTAAATTCCAGTATTTGTACTGGAGCTCTTCTTGGGAATACAAAGTTTTGGCTTTAAATTTTATAGTGCAGCACTCACTTGCATCCTGTACTTCCACATGATGAGTCATGGAAGTTAAATATATAAAACATCTAGGAGTTCAGTCTGCCCTTTGTGTCAGTGAGGACAGGCCAGCCAGTGAGTACTTGCTGTAGTTCACTGACAGAATTAAAAGTGATTCTTTCTGTTTTTGGGGGTGGATATTATTGGATGATAGGGCTGAAAAGATGACTTATTTCTTTTGTTGTTAAATAATGAATGCCAACATCTTTCCAAATTTACCTACGTCCATATCTGTATTCCTATCAATACCTGTAGATACACACACAGATTTAACCTTCTTTTCCTCAGCTTGCTGGCCATAGAAACTAGAGCATGGTCCGCGACGTTTCTGTTCAGGAATTAGTGCTTTCCTTTTCAAAGCCTTCTGTAAAGTATATTACCTCCTGACACTTACACATAGGTCTCTCTACTCTCAAAATACAGGTTCTGGTGCAGTATATCTGTGTGTCTCAATTTAAAATTAGTCATTGTCATGACTTTAATTTAATGTAGCTGCATACACCTAACTAATACAAAAATCTACATAAGGTGTTAATGTGTAAAGGAAAGGTTCCTTCTGTCAGGCTCCTAAGAACATATCGTGTCCTGGCATGACAAAGTTTACCTGGAAGGTGCTCCTAATGCCTTCTGCTGAATTCCTGAAGAATGGTGTTTTAGACTCCTAACTCTCATTATTAGTGTTTCAACTCTCACTTCTTTGCCATTTTCAAAGTACATTAAGGTGTTTTTCCCTAAATATATTATATTATCTCTGTATGATTCAGCTGCAGTAGAGACTGGAGAAAGTGAATATGTTTTTAGGTTTTTTAGTGGGTAAAATCATTACCCTGGAACTAAGGATTAGCTATACTAGAGTGTACCTGTAATTCAAATAAATAGGAGTTTTAAATAGAAATTATCTGGCTTTTTGAAAACAAAAACATTTCAGTGTATATTTTCGCAGGATCTGAGATGGTTATATTTCTTCTTGCTGAAAAGATAACTTTTGTATAAACTTGGAGGAAAAAGGAGCCAAATTCTAACTTTGACAGTGTCACTTTTGGTCTCTGCAATTTTTTTATGTCATTCCTGTGTCTTTTTATGGCTTTGTTTTTGTCTTTTGTACATTGGCATATATGGAAAAAAATGAGAGAGTAAAAGTATCTTTTTCTACAGTAGAAAATTGTAGCTAATGATTTGCATTCTATAAACAACGAAAAGCAAGATGACAGCAATGCAGGGGAGCATCACCTTTTCCTGGTCTGTATGAGCCTGTGGCACCATCCTGTGAAAAGTGTGGTGTATTTATTGTCACACTTGAAAATCCATTGCAGAACTTGTACACTAAATATTATTAGGTAGTACCTGCTTCCATATTTTTTTTTAGAAAACTTATTTTCTACCGGTTTTAGGATGAACTAGATTTATTATCCACTGTCTAATGAAAAATACAGCATGCAAAGGGGGGGCTTATTGATTATTTCCATATGCTTGGTTGCCTTCTGATCACATAAAATACAGCAAAACTCCATAAATAGGAATTATGCATCACTCTTTTATTTGCTTTATACCTTGTTCTTTATTCCATTGTTTGATTAATAACCTCTCACCTTCTGTCAGAATACCATGGTTTTCCTTTTTCTTTGTTAGTCTTGACAAATACCAAACACCTTTGATGTTGAAGCCCAATGAATGCACATGGGAAGAGAAAGTCAGAGTAGGCAAACTAAGGTATCTAAGATACCTACTGAGAATAGAAGTGTCACCATCAAATGGGAGAAGGATGAGAAAGGAAGGGTTTCTTTTTGGTCATTTTCATTTGCAAAAGACTTGAAAAACCAAGAATATAGGCCTGGCATAGACCTAAGGCTACAGAGTTAGAAATGTCATGGTAATTTACATTTCCTTTCATGTTCCAGCTGCAATTTGCTACATGGAATTACATGTGTTTTATGTTAAGAGCCAATACAGATATCTGAGAATCCTATATATTTAAATGTTGTTTCATTTGATAGTTGCTTTATATTTAAAATCATTGAATAACAGAAATTATGTTAGATTATTTCTGGTAATATATTAATTACTTCCTATTAATTACCTCCTTGAAAAATAAGGAAAGTTGAATATTGGGTACATGTTTATGCAGGCACTGTAAACAACTAGTAGTTTGATCATATTCAGATTTAAAGTTACAAAAATAAAAGAGAGCTTTGGAATCCCTTGCTAAGTCTTTTTGTCTTCTGTAATGTAACTTATCAGAGAGGAGGAAGTTCTGTAATCTTTATTTATCACTGTGGAACTAACTTCCTTAGGAAAGAAAGACAGCTAAGCCTTGATATCTCGTCAGAGAGATAAAGCTACGCATGGTAATAACTGTTTTTCTTTAGAGCATTTTTTGATGGGTCGTTGTGACTTGGAAGCTAACAGGAATCTCAGTCAAAACATTTTATTTTCTGTACTGAGAACAATGTTTTATTTATTTATTGTTTTCTCCCCAATAAAATGTAAATGGAGAAAACAACTTGAGCACTTTTTTTTTCCTATTAAAATGAGTGAAGAATAACCAGAGACAACCTTTTCAGTTGCTTTATGTGTGAGTACTTAAACTACATTGTATTTTGTTTTTATTCTAAGAATAAGTATTTTCCACTACCACTAGGTGTCATCGTATCTATTATTAAATCCTGTACAAGACCTCTTCCCTGTAGCTAGCAGACAAAGTTGACTTAATTAGCTGCAAAATAATTCAGTTTAAAATCAAAATATTTCAGTTTAAACAGAAACAGAAGAGGTAAAAATATAAGACAAAATGAAATTGGATAAGTTAATTCCTGAAAGTACAGTTACACAGAAAATAAAGCATTCTTTAAAATCAGAAAATTGGAAATTTAAATCTAAAACACTAATTTCATTAATTTTGCTGCTGTTGAATGCAGAGATGCTGTCTTTTAATCTTCATCTCCTTTCATACCTCCCATAATGACTATTTCATCAGTTAGATTCCAAAAAACCACATGGGCACACAGCTTTGCCTTCTTAAGTACAAAGCTGTGACATGGAAGACCAGGCAGCTCCCCTGGACTGTTAATCCTGGAAGCAACTCCTCATGGCAGGCAAAACCCTTTTCTCTAAGCATCAGTGATAAACAGGAATGGGTGCATATACTCACACAGGTGCTCATCCCAAGACTCTGCTGCATAAGAAGAAATACTTTTGTGTTGGTTTTCTTTGTCTTCACACACCAGTGTAGGTGAGGTAGTATTTCTGCTTTTTGTAGGGTAGAGAATGTGTCAGACACATGCTCAAAGGCTGATCCAGGATGTTACAGGCCCTGGTAACACTGTCACAAGATTCCTTAGCTGTCTGACTCTATGCTAGATTAGCTGGGTATAATTTTCATATTTTCCGTGGATGACTAGAGAATCCAAGGGCTATAAGGGAAGGTGGAAATCAGTTAAACATTTCTAATTTGTCAGAATATTCATTTGATTCTGCTTTCCAGGCTCGGTACCTCAGAAATATCCAGGTATATTTGTTGAACTTACAGACTCTATTGGTGATGCTCCCCCTAGACACTTTCTCACTCAAAACCTCCTAATTATGTTTCCACTAGAAAATATTTCATTCTGAGGCCTGTTCTTTTTTCATAGGAACCTTACACTAGAATCTCTTGGTTAATTACATCTATATGCCTTACAGGGAGAACAGAGACCTCAGACACTGCATAATGTGGGACTATTTACTTAAAATTCAGCAGAAGTTTAAAGGTGGCCACTGGGAAAATGAAATAGTCAAATATTGAAGTTGTTCAAGGAAACCAAAGCAATTCCACCCTCATCCCCATACTTACAGTAATTTAACATACTTATTAGTCTCTCTTCTGTCATGATTCTACCTTAAAGTGAATTTAACTAAGTGTACCAATTATGTTATCTTAAGTTTTTATTTTTCAAAGCTGAAGCTGTCTAAACTCCCAGCGTGAGGAACTTAGAAGGTGACATTTCACTAATGACTGCTCTGAGAAACTGACAGAGATTGATAGAGTGGTTTTAAAGATGTCCCCATGAGAAGCATCTTAAATAAAATGAAAATGACACTGAAACTTTTAAAAACTAATTCTGTGTTGTGCAAGTGGTTTTGTTTACAAGAAAGTACTGGGATAAAGAAGCACTTCAAAGTAGTTTTTCAAATGCATGGCATGTATTTTTTGTTTAGAAGTGTCTTCAGACTGTTTTTTAAACAACAATTTTAATCTTAATGGCAAGCCACAGAAAACTGTTTTTCACTTTTCTGCATACCAGAAACATGCACTGAGTGGGGAATTTTCTGTTGAAAAACCTACAAGCCTCAGTATGAATAGATACATTAGATACATACAGCACACCCCTACCTTGTCATGTATTGGAAAGTAGAGCCTTACCTCCCAATTTGCTTTTATTAAATGCATTATCTCACTATAGATACCAGAAGCCTCAAGGTTTCATTAGCACAGATATTGTGTTTAAGGCTTTGCTCTTCTGCAGGAGGCACAAGGTCCCGGAAGATTTTTTAGGTTCTCCCTATTGCCCTCTTCCTCAACCTGGCAGGCACAGCCACCAAAGGTTACTGCACTGTAATCTGTATTTTGAAGCCTTGCATCTATATTTCAGGCACCCTAATATTAATGTAGTCTCTCTGCAGACAAAAACCAAACAGATGAAGACGCCATCCTTCAAGAGAGCAGGAGCAGTCCTGGACCTGGAACACCCAGCCCAGCCCTGCTCAGTAATTCAAATGTGCAGTCATAGGACACAGTGAAAAGAGCGTTTGATCTTTGTGATTCAGTGTGATTTTTATATCCAATTGCAAATGAAAGCAAATACATATTCAGGAAGAATAGTCTGTGCCTTTAGGTACAGGTTAATGTGCATCATGGGAGGTGAGCAGTGCTCATCTAAAAAGGGTAGAAACACCACATTATGTCAGCTTGGTGTAGATTTACCTGCTTTGACACCATCCTTCTCTCTGGCCAGGAATCAATTTGCCACTGAATGCTGCTTGACTTTCGTTAGAGAAAAACAACTGTGATATTTAATCTTTTATACCATTTCAGAAGTAAACATCAGCACTCCAGATTTAGTAGTTAAAGTAAAATTAATCAGGATATAACTGCTGATAGGAAATCTGCTGCTCTCCAGCTTGAGTGAATTCATTCTAACAGCCTCATCATTACTTCTGAAGAAATTCTCTTCCGAAGAAATAATGAGAAAGGAGTATTTTAGTCTCCCTTGACTTAGATATGATTTTCAGGTCTGTGTTGGTCTTGTCTCTCTTTTAGAAAGAAAAGTGTGTGAGCATAAGTATAAATTCCAGCTTTACTGATTCCCCTGTATCCTCTCTGTTCTTGAAAAATAATTAAAAGCAGAAATAGAAGGGAGTACTTGCGATGGGAATTGCCATATATTGAGGACCTGATCATAGTTGTACAGTTCTGCATAGTTTTATACAGTTCATAAAAATCTATCTCATTCACATGATTTCACGCAGAGGATATATATTGAAAAGTGGCTTAAAGAGATGTTAATCATTGCTGCTGTTTCTTAAATTGTCATCCTGTCAGGTGCAGTGTAGGTTTAAAAAAAACAATATCCTTTTCTTATGGGTATATCAATGCATTAAACTCTTCTTTGTGAGAAGCATTGCCAGATCAATAAGACATTTTATCCACATTTTCATGGTGGTCTCTTGAGCCCCCAGTTTCCATCCTAGCTATTAATTGAGCCAAATGACAGCAGATATAAAAAAGATTTCCAGCTCCAAGTCCTTTTAAAAGTCCTACATTGAAACCTTTCAAAATTATATTATTCTGTTGCTAGGTGCAAGTTTTCTGTTTTATTTCTTTTGGATGATATCATGCCCCCTTAATATTTTTTTTTATTATTATTAATTTCCACCTGTGGAGCAACCATTACAATGACAGAGGCTTTTTAGGTCCAGTGCCTAAGTCTGCAATTGAAGGCATTAGAAAACATCTTTACTTAGGCAATGTCAGCATGGGTTTCCAATCATGTGAGACCTCCCAGGATTTACCTTTATCAAATTATGAGATATCAATGCAGTGATGTACATCAATGTGACTGCCTATCCATTGAAAGCTCATCTTTTGAATCTTCTTGTCAGCCTGGCTTTGCAATGACATACCCAGGATCTCTGGTTCCCATGAATCACTGATTTCATGTACCTGCCTTCCAGGCTTCCTAGCCCTGGGCATGTAAACTACTTTGGTCCTGCTGATGAGCCCAGCTTTCAACCAATCTTCCTGTAAAGAATACAAATATACCTGAACACTAGTTTATAAGAAACAAATTAAATGGAAGAGTAAAAGCCTTGAGACTTGGTGCATATTACCAGTAAGGAAGGAAATTTGCCTTTTCGAGTTTACAGCTTGTTACTGTCAAGGGATTATATATGAGACACTATGATAGGGAGCACTGTTTTTTTCTGCATCTCCCAGGCAGAACAGTACAGAGGAGCTCACATTTATCACAAGGATCACTCAGATAATTTTTTTTCTGAGTATTACAAACAGCTACATTTAGATGTGGCATGTCTCACCTGTACTGCATATGTTTGCCAACATTATGCATGTTCTGTGTATTGACACAGAACGGATTCAACGAGGAGAAAAGCCTGGAAATATCATATGAGTCACCTTTCTGGGAAATTAGTGAATGTGAATGGAAAGAACAGAACAGAAGCAGTTCTGGAATTAGAGAAGATACAGTACAAAGATCAAACATGATACAACTGTATGGTATATGGGTGGTATATGGGCAAGGCATGGGTGGACAGATGGCTCAGGAGAAGGAAGGTGGAAAAAAGGGCAGAAACTCTGACTCTAATGGTTCAGCAGAAGAGCTGCCATCAATCAGAAAGCTTTCTATTGAGAAGCAGGTTGGTGTGACAGTGTTTTGGGACATGGAGCAGTTTGAGAAAAGGCTTCTGTTTATCTGACAAGAATAGGCTGCTCTGCACTCATTTCCTCTGCCCAAGCTAATACGGTTCAGTTGGTGCTAAATGCCAAAGAAACAATGTGCTTGAATCTGGGAGCAATTCTCACTCTCACAGCTCTGAAAGCAGGGCAAGAGGTTGCTGTGGTTTGGCCACCAGCCTTTGAAGAGCACTTGGTATGTGCAAAGGCTGCAGCCAGCACCAGGTTCCTGGGTGAGGTGAGAGCACTGTGACATCCCTGAGTCCTTCCCTTGTGGTCTTCCCACAGACAAATAATTTTAGATTATAGCTACAAAACTCTAAATGCTTCTAGCTGTCTAACAGATTCACTGTGTCAACATCCCATATTTTCAATTTTCTCAGTAATTTTTTATGTTTTTCTATAACCTCCCATCCACATGAACTTTGTGATGACAACTCCATCTCTCTCCAGTAAGAAAAAAAAATATATTATAATCTTTCTATGTATTGTGGATGTGAAAACATTTGATAAGAAACATAAAAAAAGAAGAGAAATATAAAAATAGATCTAGGTATCTCAGCATTTTAAGTCAGTATTAGGGCTTTTTTTTTTTCTTTTTTCTTTTTTCTTTTTTGTTCCCCCAATGCTTCGGTTTGGCAGTGTTATTAAACTGTATGCTTTATATTTCACGATGAGAAACTGGAAAAACAATCAGTGCTAGCTTCTGAAGGAAGAGAACACAGTGGTATCAGCTCTTCAAATGACTGCTAATTATCTTCACTTTGTTAAATTTGATATTTTCAAATATCTGAAGGCAAATTATGTTAAATTTGGTTTTGGATTTGAAACTCTGTTGTAAAAATATTTAGATACTATTATTAGCACTACTATCACTAGTATAACCCCCACAAATGTTAGTATCCAATGGCAGTAGTCACAACCCCAGAGAATTTAGAGTCTAAAGGAAAATTGTTGTCAAATTTAGAACAAAGATGGAAGTTAAAATAAAAAGTTTAAGCAGTATCAAGGAAAATTAAAGTCTGTAAAAACCCAGTCAAAATCCTTATATTTTTTTTTCTGGTAAATTACTATTGATGTACTGATTTCTCTCTCATTCCTGTTCCTAATACCTCTAGTTCACAAATAAGAGAATTCAGATAATTTCCATTTCTACATGCTGTTAGTTTGTAGATGGTACAAAAATTTTTTGAAGGCTGATTTCTTGAATGAAGTGAAAACAGGATTGAGCTTTACCTGTAAATGCACAAGTAGTGTTTTCATAACTGAGAAACTCGAAAAGGTTTCACCATAAGCTTCAAGACAGTATGAGGAACTCTTCTGAAAGAGTCATACTGCAGTTTGTGCAGTATGCCAGCAACATGCTCAATATGCCATTTTCTACATCATTATTTTCTGGTTGTGATTCTGTTTTTCTTTTCACTGTAGTCTTGCCTCCTCCCATTCCTTTTTTATTTGTCTCTAGGCTTAGCCTTTCCATGCTTCCTTAACTTCAGGTTTTTACTTTTGCTTCTCTGATTAATTCTTTGTGACTTTTTCCTTAACTATCCATATTCTCTAGGGGTTCTCTGAGGGCATAATTCTGAACTTCATGATCAGAGTGACTAGACTGACCTTCAATAACATTAGGTTCTTTACAAACTTTGTCAATACTAGCTCTTCATTTTTTTGCTACAGATTTAACTGTATAAATAATGACACCAGGATTTAGAAATAATGAAACCCATTTCAGCAACAATAACAACATCAAAAAATGACTACATATTAACATAGGAATTAAGCTTCGAAACACAGAATTAGTCTGATAACCTGGATAGGAACAATACTGCTAAATCTAGATAGTCATTTAAATAAAAACACCTTCTGGAAAATTATGAAATCAACCAAATCATTAAATTTGTTTTTAAACAAAAAGTTTAGCTTCTCTTTATCTAACAGTATAACCTCTTGAGCAAACAGAAGGTTCATTAACTACTGTTTCAAGTAGTCATTATCGAGAAATAATTCAACTTCAGCATTGGGAAATAGAGGAAAAGAAACAAACAACAGCAACAAAATATCAAAAAATTACAAAATGGGGTTTACACCAAATTTTTATGCTACAGATGGGCCATTGCATGTCTACAACACAGTTCAGTAAAAATTGTTGGAAAAAGCCCAACTCCAGTGCTGCATCAGTGGACAAATGTTAACATGGCACTTTTCCCAAGCTGATGTTTGTTACCACTCATGACTGTACATGCCCTGGTTATCAGTTTTGCTCAGCACTGATTGCATCAGAGAGACATATCCTCAAAATGCTAACTCATGAATGACTGCTTTCACATTTAAACCTGCCAAACTGGGCTATAAAACAAGTCAAACCTACTTCTTTGTGAAGTTATCAGTGCTACTGTTCTTGCTAGTGCTGGTTTGTCTGAAAATAACTTCAGGGCAGCCTGGCAATTCAGTTACATCTGACACAAACTATACCAGTATGAAATATCTTTATTGTAAGATAAATATGAAATGTTTTGATTAGATTTTAGAGAAATGAAATTTTGGATCATTTATCTACACCTGTTTTCTTGTCTCCATATATTACTTCATTTGCTTCATTTTAAGGAGGTTGGTGAGGACCTCTGTTGCAAGTTTCTCTCTCATTTTCCATTCTAAATGATTCATTTAACTTTTTCCTATGACAAAGAGTAGCTCTTCCTTTTTAGCATGACTCTGGCTATCCATACTAGAGATGTTCTTTCGTCCTCCAAGATGTTGTCTCATAGTATTTGGACAATAGCACTTGGGATGCAAGGCCATATGCCCTGCTTCAGGGTTATCCAGCTTGTTCTGTAATTCCATCCTTGCTTGTGTGTTTTGTTTCACTTTTGATGACAGGACCATGGTTCCTAGGTCATCATGATATCAACCTTTTCTCTGCCCTACAAATGCTCTCCTTGCTTATTTTCTGCAGTTCCAGGGGCACAGCATACTGAGTCTGTTCTGCATCTCTCCTCTTCTAAATGCAGGATCCTTTCCACTTTGCAATATCTTCCAGGCTGTCTCTGGACTGATGACCTGTGAGCATAGTAGCTGCCTGCTTCAGTGGGTTGGTCTGAGCCTAATCAAGCCTGAGGAAGTTATAGAAGTCAAGGGATCATAAAGGAAACAACTTACAGTAGACAGATTAATCAGAGCATGCATTTTTACAACATTTATTAGACAACAGACTGCCTGTGGTTGTTGCTTTTGTCCTGTCTTAAAGCTGTTGCTGAGGATTTGTACCTGCATCTGAACCTCCTTTTCACTAAAAACCAAACAATATTAACTGTAAATACAGACCTGAGATGCACACAAATGTCTGATAAACTGAGCCTTGCGCACATTTAAATGGAGATACATTGTGAGGTTGATTTTTGGCAACCATGGACTCTTATTAATTGCCAGTATATAATGAAATAAAAATTGAAACATTGGGAAATCTTAACCACATTTATATCTCATTTCCATTTACATAAGGAGTAAGATTTTAGACTCCATGCAGAATTGAACTTTTCTGCTTTTCAATAAACAAATTGCTTGTGTTCAAGAAGTTGTCTATTTTTGTTTGATGTATTTTTTCCTCTGTTGTCTCTTATCTATAGATGTGAAATAACAAGTAGCACAAGTAAGTATTTAAATAAGATTTTTTTAAAGAGAATTTTAGTCTCTGACATAAATTATGTTTGATATTGCCCTTAAGTTAAAGTTTGTACTGCTTCAGTTGTTCTTCTTTAAGTATGAAGCTGTTTTTAGAAATTTATTCCTACAGAGAGATTTAATGTTTCTTTACCTCATAAGGTATAGATAATAAAATCCCCTGTAGGGAAGAGCCCACTTGTTTCTGCTATAACTATTTACATGTATTTATCAATTATGCATTACTGCATACCACCAGGCATTTATCAAATTTAAAAACAAGAACATGGCCACATAAACTTAGGACTGCATCAAATACGTCAGAACAATGGTTTTATTTGAGTCTTTATGCTTTTAGTTGATAATGAGAGTACTTGAAGAATTCTCCAGAATTTTCTTGTGCCATAAAAATACTTGTTACTTCATCAACATAATAAATATTGTGCTTACCTTTCATGTCAGCTGGAATTAAGAAATGGAAAACCTGGTGTTCTCAGTATCTTGCTTTCTTGATATGGAATTCTTTCTTTCAGAATAACCAGCTGTCTTTGTTTGAAAAGACAGGTATGGTTTAATTTTGATTTTTCCCGGCCAACGCACCAAATTAATGTCTTAGGTTTGAGTTGCCAATTTAAATAAACTTATTTCTTTCTGTTGTGAGACAGAACCAGGAGTCAAAGAGCAAGGCAGGCTTAAAACTTTGAAAGGGTATAGAAGAAAATTTATTAACTACACAAACAAAAAAGGGGGAAAAAAAAAATTTCAGAGTAAGATTTTTCACATCACTCCGTCCCTCCCTCTCCCAGTCTTCACAACAACAAAACAAATATACAACAAATACTTCAGTCAGTGCCTAATTTAGTCTTTTTCTGTTTACTTTTGGAGAAAGAAGTTTCTTCTTGTCGAAGTTGTAGGAGATGTGTTCCACAAGAAGAAAAAAAAGTCTTCTTGTAGTTTTACTTCTCACGATTTGCATCCGCCCGGGAAATCTGCAACCGTGACCTCCTCCCAATCTACAGCCGTCCCAAAGTTGTAGATGTGGGTCATATTTATTCCATGGGGTATTACTTTTAAGAATTGAAATGTCCAACAGTAACGATTTTTATCTGTCTCCTTTCTCTCTGCTCAGGCTTCATCTTCAGAAAACTGCAATCCCCTTCTTTTTCCAGGGCAGAAATTCAAATTCCCAACACAAGTGTTCTTTAGTCAAAATTTCTCCTAAGAAAGAACATTTCCATCCCCCCATGTCTCTTTTCATGGTTTAAAGGAATATTCAGTACATCAGTTCATTCCTACAATTTCCCAAAAAGATTTTCAGCCATTTCAGCATCTTCTCACTCTCCTTCCATCTTAAAATACTCAGCTCTTACATCACTGACTTCAGAAATCTTCTTATTTCCTTTCATATTCAAAGGGAAGGCTGGAGGCTTTGCAAATCTTATCTGAACACTAAAGAGTTAAAGTTTAACTCAACTACAAAAGTTGAACCAGGCTCGGCCGTGCTGGGGGGGGGGCGGCGGTAGCGCCACTCAGCCCCTGCGGGGCTGGGCTGCGGCCCGCGTGGTTCATGGCCACCCGGGCAGGCCCGGTCCCGGCCGGCAGCATAAAGAGCCAGCATCCCCCCACGCCAGAGCCACAGGCCAGTGGAAGAAAAATCCGTGAAGCTTTTATCACACAACTTTTTCTCCCTTCAGCCATCGGGTCCCCCCTCGTTGGCAAAACGGGGCCCAAGCGACCTCCGAGCCTCCCCTCCCCCCCGCATGGGGGAGAGGGAGACTCGGGTCGTTGTTACCTGCCCAGCCGCCGGAAAGACAAAGAGAGCGTCTTCCGGGATTACCTTCCTTTTAAAATGTGTGTGCACGGAGCGAACCGACCCCCACAAAGGAAACTCCCCCAGGAAGAACTTCTGAGTTTCTTCCTCCCAAGTCAACCTATCACACCAGCTGGCCTTTGGAATTTCATGGGCTATTCATGGGAAACTCAGAATAAATTCAGAAACTCAATGAGTCTAGTTTCTTGACCCGAGTCACCCCACTTGGTAAGAATATGTGTAGGTTGAAAGCATCTGTGCTGTTAAGGGCATGCAGACAGGAAGTTTTCAATGCAAAAAAGGATCAAAAGTAAAGGGAGAACTGGTAAATGAATAATTGTTGGACCACGAAGAAATTGCAGTCTCAGCACTGAAGAGGAACAACCTGAAACTTGTACTGATATGAAGGGAGAAACACGAGGAACATGACAATTTGAGATATCCAAGAGCAGTTTGTGGGACAATGTAAAACTTCTGAAAGAACACTTAAGGGGAAGGGATGGAGGGGAGCAAAGAGGAAATTTAGCAGAAAGGCATATAAAAGGGGCTTGGCATGTCTAAACTGGGGCTGGTCAATGCACTCCTCTGACTTAGCTTGGTGTTGGACCACCACAGTCTGACCTATTGTCTCATTAAGTAATTTCTTAAAAACGTCTGTGAAATATCACTCTTTATTTCCTGTATTAAGGGCTGTGAGGACTGATTGCCAGCTACTGCTCAGACCTATGTGAGTGGATTTGGTGCTGACAGCAGGAGTCAGACCAAGGTGCCCTGTGAAGGTGTCAGCAGCTGAAACTAGTGGATGTCTCAGCCCCAGGCACTTGGGTGGGACTGGTGTAACTACTGGGGAAATTGGGGTGAGCAAAGCGAGGGGGATGCTCAGCGACAGAAGCTGGAGCAGAGCTGTGGGTCACAGTGTGTGTGCCCTTGGTGGTGGCTGCTAGAGGTTACCAAATTCTTTGCATTTTCCTCAAACCTGATGTGCATGGGAGTATGTGTGTGTAATTCACCAGCAAACCTCATGCTGGACAAACTGGTAAACAAGAGAGCTGTGTGGAGAGTCAGATCACCTTGGATCCATGCAGGCTGCCCAAGAGACAGAGAGGCTCTGCCAGTACATGGAGACCCTGTAAATGTGTGCATGCTTGGGAGCCTGACTTTCAGTCAGGATGGATAGCTGGAGACAAGGAAGGGAGCTTGACTGTCTCTGTGTCTATATATGTCCATATGCCCATGTTTAATGAGTCCTGGTCATGTTTATGTGGGTGCTGTGAAAGGCAGCACCTTGCCTTTGGCAGTCTGAGAATCTGTGTCTGTGTCTGTGTCTGTGTCTGTGTCTGTGTCTGCGTGTGTCTGTGCCTGGACTACATGCTCAATTTTACTGCTGTCTGAACCCAGAAATGACAATAAAACACATTCTTTACCTTGGGAGAGAGAATCAGGGACCAGGAAGCATCTCTGGCCCAAAGTCTGCCAGAGGAAGCATCCCCTTAACATCCCATGCCATGTTTCTTTTGTTTTGAGAGAGAAAATTAGCAATGTGCAGCAGCTGCAGACGAGGTAAATGCTCTTGCAACATTCTGATGCTTCTCTAAAGACATTTTAATTTCTTTTGTGGCTTATATTCTTAGGACAGGAAAGATGGAAATTTGCAATAGGCATTATGAAGAAAATCAAACTTGTAACTGATTAAAAGACTATTCCATTTGTTCTATGAGGACTGATAGACATGAATGCCTCACAATTTGGGTGAATTTGAGGCAGGATAACATGAGGAAAACAGATGATGCATATTAAAAAAGAAGTAAGTGAATATGAAGTAGTGGCAAAGATATCACCCACTGTTCTGGCCATCTCTAAGAAGTGTAAAACTGGGTGCTACTACATCAGGACACCAGGACACACAAATCTGTCCCCCACACACATTGTAGGAAACTCAGAATAAGCTCAGAAACTCAATGGGTCTACTTCAGAATTACCAAAGTGCAAGTATAATGAAGAATAAAACTCATGGGATTTGACCCATTCGGTAAGCATCCTGTCTGTGGCACTATCTCTGTCTCAAGTGCAAGTTTAATTTATTTAATGAATAGTGATTCCATTTTAATTACTTTGTACACTCCACCAACCTTTTTTTTTTTTTTTTTTGCCTGGTTCCATTCTAAGAAATAATCAAAGAGAGAAATTCATGAAGCACTGGTCAATACTGAAGTCACTTCTAGTCAATTTGCTCAATTCATATTAATTCAGTGGTTCTAAGCCCACTGGCAAAACTTTTGTGTATTTTTTCAAGATTGGGGAAATCTCAAGAGAATGATAATAAAGAAGGGAGCATAAAATTTGCATAGTTAATCATGCAGAGGCCATGAATTATGCCAGGTTGCCTTCATGGTGAGACTGTAGATTGATTGTTCCTATTACAGTCTTTGTACACAACTCCACACTTAGACTCAATTATCAGTGATTCATATATGAGAAAATGTGAAAAGATTTATCTGGGATTTAACAGGTTTTATCAGCCACATTTCTTATAAACAGCATTCTCAAATGATTAATTTGATCCCAAAAGAACAGATATTTTAATTAGATTTTTTTATTAAAGAAGAAATGCTCTTTAATTCCCAAGAATTCTTCAAAGGATACTTTGAAATAGAGAGAGGTAGAGTTTACAAGTTTCATGTCATTCCAAACAGATTAGAGATTAGATAGAATATTTTTGGGAACTTCTTAACAGGCGCCAAGGAGAAATTGCTAAGAAGGAAATATACGTGCAGCAAAGAAAAATGAAGGGAGAGACAATACTGAAAGGACTTTTGTAAGATGAAGAGCAATTGCTTGAAATTGAGGTTAAACGATTGAAAGAGTAGGACAAAGAGCTAGCAGGAGCATATCCTGTATGACCAGCCAGTTTTAAACTTTGCAGTCAGACTCTACGTAACAAACTGGTGCTAAAATTAACACATCCATCACTTGCTCAGTCTGGCCTATCTGTAGCACACTTTTTTGAGGCAGAGAGTGTGGAAATTAGGAAAGAAAAATAAGTGAAGCAGGACTAGTTTAATTCTCTTTAATTGCTTACAGAACAAGTCTTTCATAATACAAAACCAGAAATATTTTCAATGTCATTAAGTTGTTTCAGAACCAACATCTGTTGCCCTATTTCGTTAAAGAGAGAGGAGAGGAGAGGAGAGGAGAGGAGAGGAGAGGAGAGGAGAGGAGAGGAGAGGAGAGGAGAGGAGAGGAGAGGAGAGGAGAGGAGAGGAGAGGAAGAAAAAGAAAAGAAAAAAAAAAGAAAAGAAAAGAAAAAAGCAAAGCAAAGCAAAGCAAAGCAAAGAAAAGAAGTCCCTTATATCCAACAAGTTTACCTGTAATAAAATACTAAGGAGATAAAACACATACCTCCTCTTTTTGTCTGCTTATTTTTCACAGATCTATCTTCAGAGTCTTTCCTGATTTTTTTCTGTGAAGTATTATGTGCTTCTCTATGCTTGTGCACTGTAACTAACCCTGAGTATTAATTCTATAATAAAATATAATGAGTAATAAAAATTATCTATGATAAGGCCTGACAACAGTATTTGGAGCTGAACTTAAAAGTTCAAAAGTTTTTGAAGGGATGGATTTTGTGAGGTGCTCAGTATGATAAAATAAAGTTTGTAACAACTCCTAAGAAGGCAGCGAACCAAATGAAGAAAATTTATGAATAAGGGAATCCTGAGTTTCTAAGGCAACTCAAATTGTTTAGAAATGGCTCTTTCTGCTGCAAGTATCAAGTTTTTGATACATACCGACACTAGTCTAGTTCTTTAGCTCTATTACATTTTTGCTTTTACCTTTTCCTCTTCATGTTTTTTCTTCATTTTAGTACAGTTGTGTTGATAGTAGGAAAACTATTATTGATCATGATATCATCAGCAATTTTTTATGCCTTCTCAATATTTTTTCTTCACTCAATTCCATTCCAAATAAAAAAGGGTAATTGGTTTATTAGACATTCCAGTTTAAGGAGTTTTAAATTTTCTTTCACTTTTCCACCTTTGATATAGTTTTAAAGGACAGCTCGTTTATATTTTTCTTTAATCTTTATTTCAAGGATGACAAACACTTCACATTTGCAAAATAGTATGCACACACTTCTCTAGTGATGGTGGGGTCACCACTTGGAAGACACAATAAGAAAAATAAATCAGAGATGCAAGGGAAATTCTGTGTCCAGCTCAGTATGATTATTTATGTTTTTACAACTTGCCTTGATAAATAATAATAATATACTTGCATACACGTGACTAAGCAAAGTTAAGAAAAATCATCCCCCTTGTATCTCTCTGTTGTGTCTGGATGGCATTGGTAGCTGCTAGTAGGAGAGACCAAGCCACGACTGCAGTGTGCAAGCACTGCTACTCAGTGCTGTGAAAATGCAGTCAGATGTACGTATAAAGCAAATACAAAATATAAAATTGACTTCTTTTAAATATAGTTAGGAGTCTTAACTACACCAGTTATCACAGCTGGTTTTATACTCAATTGAAAAAGATCTATCCAAGAGACAGGTTATCATATCCAGTGAGGACACTGTCAAAATTTTTCCCTTAGGCCTACAGATATATCTAAATATCTAGTCTTAATGAGACGTTGAAGCTAAGGCCAGCATCAACTCATAAATATGTCAATATCAGACTTTTTTATTTCTTAAAATTATGCAACTGAAAAGCAGCAATGATGTAATTTTGATTAAAAAAGCCAAATTATGCTAGGGTGGAGTCTTTTCATTTGAATTAATATGGTGTATAAAAAAGTACTACTGGAAAAAATGGTATGTATGTTTAAATCAGTTGTTGCGTATACCTTGCAGTAGATACAACTTTATGGAATCCAGAAAAAATAAATCAAATGATCTGAGTCTTAGATAAAAATGTGTTAGGTTAAAAAGAAAAAAACTATATAAAGACCCCAGCACCAGAATATATATATATATATATATATGTATGTATGTATGCATGCATGTATGTATATAAAAATGTACAGAGTATGACACATTCTTTGTATTTATATTTGATAGAAGAATAAGGATGGTTTCTGAAAAATAATGCAGCATTATTTAAGGATAGAGTGTCTCATGGAAAGAATATGCAAAATTAAATAGATTTAAGAGTGCAGATTTTCTTCACTTTTCTTTCACTTTTCCTGAAACTGGAGCACTGAAACCTTAAGATTTCTTTAACAAAGTTTTTTTGCATATCACAAAACTTCTTACATTCCTATTCTTTCTACTCTTGTCCCATTTTTCCCACTGTATAGGCCACTCTTTCTCTCCTTTTTTCTTTTCTTGCTGGCAGATCACTTATGCAATGTCACATAGAAAGGCAGAAATAAATTGAAATAAACTTTCTTTCTTTCTGAAGAACATAATACTTATGGTATCCAGTGAACAGTTCGATGAAAAAGTTCACTGAGAATTTCCAGGTAAGCACTTTATGTTGTCTCTTTTTCCATGAAATCTATTAACACTTTAAAGTACATGTCTCTAAGACCAGTTCTGAGATTATTCCAGTGTACAGATTCCATCTAATTAGTTGTATTTTTCAGACTCTGAAATTGGAGTTGTGGATTCTTTAATATTTTCAGCTCTTTTAATCTTAAAACCAAGGCTCATTGGTGAGTAGGTTAGATCAAGAAAACCATGAATGTTAAAAATGATGTGATTTTCTTTACTATAATTTACCTGTACAATTTGAAAGATTTGATAATATTTGAATAAAAAAAATCATAGCAATGAGCTGTCTCAGAATGGCTTTTGCTACATTTATCTTTTTTATTACATGCATATCGTGTGTGCTGGTTTAATTTTTGTTGTGTTAGTGCAATTTCCCTGAAAACTATTGACCTGAGAGCCTTTACTGTAGACATTTTCTGCTTCAGCTGGTGTGGCAGTGTCCATATGTAGCATATTGCTTAGTACAAAACAAGATAAAGCTCGTTTTGGATCCCTTTCAATTAGCTGCAGCTCTGCAACAGCATTCATTACTTTGCAGACTGTATCTAGAGCTGATGCTCTGTTATATTTCTTTTAATTGTTGCTTTAGCTGTCCTGAGATACCATCTGTCTCAGGTACTTGTAGCTACCATTATTCTAGCAACCTTTTCTCTTCTCAGGCCCAACAAGATGTGATGTATGTTTATGCCTGTGTGTGCATGTGTTCTGATGTGTGTCTACTTTCTTGTGTCCCCAGTTCCCACTGAGAGTTTGAACAAACTTTGGTAGCTTTGCTTGAGCTGAGGTTTGAGTTTGTGAGGCTGACACCTCGAGATGAATAATCATCTGCCCTATAGTCATATAGGTTTTTTGCATCATTTATACCCGTGAAAAGCTCAGCTGCTCCCTTAATGTAGGTGCAGAGCTGCACCTACCTGTGTGTTCAGTGGAACTAACACAAGTGATATGTATTAATACTCTTCTAGATAGATGATGAATAACAGTGTGTTCAGAACTTCATTTATCAAGAATTTATTTTTATGACCTGTGCTAAAAGTGGCTTCTATACATCCATGAAAATGGCTCTCCTCTCCAATTTCCTTTGACCAACAATATAAAAGATTACACTAATATAGCAACATGATGCTCCCAGGTAGTAAGTTTCTGGGTATCAGGTGTCAGAGACATCTTTGATAGTGTGAAGAGTTTTCACATAAGTAGAATTCAAGCTCATTAAGGAGCAGTCTAAAAGTTTATTTCAATGAATTATGGTCAATAGGTCATCAACTCTGCTTCATCAAAAAAACTCAACGCAAAACAAACCCAAATGAATAGGACTGAACAACAAAGGAAGGCATAAATCTTGTGAGAGTAGAAAAGAGAAGATATGCAACATCTTTATCTGACTGACAGAGTATTCGAAGGATTGGAGATGAATCCACTTTTGGTGCATATAGCTATTCTTAATTACTACACAGGTTAAGGGTCACAGAACAAAAATCACGATTTTGTAAACTACTTTAGAGCTCAAATTTTTATTTGATTGTAAAGTCAGCTGATGGGTCTGCAGTTGAGAGACTAAACAAATGCAATGTGAATATTATAAAGATTGATGTGAGTTCAAGTTTGAGCTGCACAGACTACAGGCATAACAGCAATACTGGAGTTAGATCTTAAAATCATAGAATGGTTTGGTTTGGAAGGGATCTTAGTGATCATCTAGTTCCAAACCCGCTGCTATGCACAGAGAAAAATTCCACTAGATCAGGTGACTCAGAGCCTCATCTAACCTGGTCTTGAACACTTCCAGGGATGGAACATCCACAACTTCTCTTGGAAACCAGTTCAAATGACTTACCACCCTCCCAGTAACAACATTTCTTCCTAATATTAAAACTAAACCTAGTCTCAGTTTTAAGCAGGCCCTTCTTAGGTACTAGAAGGCTGAAAAAGGTCACCCCAAAGTCTCTCAGCTTTGAGAGGTGTTCTAACCCTGTGATCATCAGTGGCCATACCCTACTCTGGCTCTAGCAGGTCCATGTCCTTCCTGTTCTGGGGACCCCGGATCTATATGCAGTAACCTCAGATCTAGAGTAATATTTAAAAACCTATTTCTCCCTGCATTCAACTGAAATTTTGATGCATAGTTGACTTTGTGAATTTGCATGAAGTCAAATTGAGTTGCCAAAGATGACATTTAAAATTTGTGGCAAAATGGGAGGTCAAATATTGGTCTCCCTTGTTACTGCCTCATGGCTTACTGCTGGTTTGAAGCTGCCATGATAAGAAACAATGGAAAGGAAAATGAAGACGTCAAGATAATGTTGTTTTTTTTTTTTTTTTTTACCATAAGAGGTACCTACAACTGCTGAGCTGCAATGTGGGATTTCCGTGAAGACTTCCATTTAACTTCAGTTGCATGTTTCAGTGTTTCAGGGAAAAATTAAAACCAGTGAACTCTCATGTGAATTGAATTCTCAGTTTATCAAATGAGGTTCTGCTAATGTCTCCTTTCACTTACGCTAGCAAGACTTCTCTTTATTTCAGCTGTTTTAGATCATTGTACTCCCAAATATGGATTTGTCCTCTGGACAAAGTGGGGTTAATTTAGCCAAATACTTGCCACTGAGTCTAGGTTCAATTCTCGTACAGTTGTTTTCTGCTCACTCACTGCTTATCAGTAGAAAGACGTGCTTTGCAAATTGAAGACTGCTCCTAATTTTAATTTTTGTTAG
This sequence comes from Acridotheres tristis, assembly GCA_037013685.1. Classification (NCBI taxonomy): domain Eukaryota; kingdom Metazoa; phylum Chordata; class Aves; order Passeriformes; family Sturnidae; genus Acridotheres; species Acridotheres tristis. The sequence continues at coordinate 94,035,735 of CM072886.1, read as the reverse complement.
GATTATCACTTATTTGTGAAGCTTTTTGGTATGTCCCCTGAAACATTAGACATGTTTTTTTCATCAAATTAATGACTCTTAGCATATCTCTATTTGTCTATGTATACAAAGAATCATCACAAGAATGTAAGTTGTTAAGCTTGCTTAAAACATTAATTAAAATAATAGTGAACTACTAAATTTTACCTGCTATACTAATGCAAGTAATAGGGTGCAAATAAATACCAGATGACTTTTCAGGCCATGATTCTGTTAGTAATCTACCATGAAACAACCAAAATTTAGACCAGAAATCAATGATACTTTTGTCTTTCCTAACAAAGATGTAACTAGCGATAGGAATTCCAAAAAGTGCTAGGGATAATCCATTAAATATTGTTTTCCTTCAAGCTGACCCTTCTCAAGCAGCTAGAAAATTAGATATTAATTGTGGTTATTCCTTTTTGTAAATTCCAACCTGAATGACTCTAACTTCCATTCCAGAAGGCATTAAGAGACTTCAGAATCCAAGATTTGGGAATCTGATCTCAATTTCTTAGTCTACAGCTTTCCTTGTCGGTACTTACTTGCATTTAACTGTAATTGTTTTTCTTCATTAATCCATTTAATTCATTTTACATGTGAGCATAATTCATCAGAGTTTGTAAATTATGATTTAGAAGTCTTTAATTTTTCAGAGTAGTCACTTAAAGGAAAAGGAAAGACAAAGTAATGAGGAAAATAATATATTATTTATAAGGGGATAATTTAATTTTATTTTCTGAGATGACTGGTTGCAATTCCTCTTCATATATAAGGAAAGCTCACTAACTACTCACTAATGTTTCTTGCAAATGATATCCTGAAAATTAATATTGTAATATGTAATCCCTACAGCTGTAGATGTACATCAGCTAATATTTTAAAGTAATGCCCATTAAGATCAACGTCAATTAACCAGAATTCATTGTTTGAATATCGATCAAGCATATTTAATTTACCATTAGTGTTAACAGAATGATGTATTAGTCAATTAAGATAGCATTGACTGAGAATCTTAATTAGATATTTAATTCTTTACCCAGATTTAAGAAAACCTAACCATTGGTTTCAGTGCTTTTCCTTTGTTTAGACTATCTGATTATATTACAAGGAAAGTTACTGACTTTAGCATCAGTATGAACTGCCTTGTTTTTCTCAACTCAAGCTGATTTTCCCTTTGTTTTCATTTATCTCCTGTGATTTCGTATTTCCATAAAAGATTTTTGAAATCCTGCATGCCAGTTTTCTCAAGCTAAACAGGCCCATTGCAGTGAGCTATTGCCTAACTGTGGAATGGCCTTTTCCAGAGCAATCAGGAAATAATTCCCAAGACAGTCAGTCACTGGCTGCTGCAGGAGAAAGAAGCCTTGACTGGAACAGAAACTTATGATCCCTGAGTATTTGTGCAGAGGCTAGTGGACAGTTTTTAAAATAAGCTGAAACTGTGCCTTATTTGCTAAGCAACCTGCTTCTTCGTTTAGTCTGCAGCCTTAGTTCCTAACTCTATTATCCCTTGCCACCTTTGCTCAAATAGACATGCCTATTTACCCTCCACATCCCTGTTCTGACACCACAGATTGAAGTAATGCTTTCCTGATGTGTGGGGTGGTAAAGGACAGCAGACTTTGGATTTGTAGCATTTAGACAGGAATGAAAAATAAGAGACACAGAGAAAAGACATTATCAGAAATTTAATTCTAAATACAATATTTTCTATTAGCAACAAGAAACAGAATAGGGGAAGAAAATATCCTCTTCCAACTTTATTGATGCACATAACTTTGTGCTTCAAAATAAAAAGCTTAAAAAATGAAAGAAAATATCTCAACATTGTTTATATTCAATGTTTAATCAATATGAAATATAACTTGTTTTTAACATTTGTTCCCGAGAACTTTAATATTTGGAGGTTCCATTGCAAAATGGAATGAAATAATTCTTTCATCTCATGAAATCAAAGTTTCATACTGCTGCATCTAGGAATACTCATAGCCGAAAAGAAATTAAAGACTCATTCGAAATGGAGAACAAGACTGCATTTGAATTTACGTCTGTTTTATATCAGACTTTAATAACCAGTTCCAGTTAATAAAAACTCAGATGAGGCAGTGAGAAATAGGTATTGCACATATTTAAAGTGGACAAACTGTTTTATTTATTTCAGCTAACCACTGCTGGAACAGATGCAGTTTTACAGAATCATGAATTCGGAATTGAGATGGAAGTGGCTAGGTTAATTGTGTCTCATTTAACAGTTTTTTTCTCTGGTTAAATTAAGGGATAACTGCTTCTTCTTCGTGATTTATTGTTAAATTGCCTCTTACTTGAAAAAAGGTTTTTTGTATATTGAATCCTGAAAGAAAAAAATTAAAGATCATTTATGAATAAATTTGTTTCTGAATTTTTTTTTTCCCCAGCAATTTTAATGAGATGCTGTTTGCTCTTTCAAAATTTCAGCTCTTTTGAAGTGGATAAGAAAACTGTTGTCTATCTTCTAGTACACATGTGCTGGAGGTACAAGTGTTACAATGTTGCTACTGATCTCCTGGGGCTAAAGATAATCTTATTTTGAAGGTTTTACAAAGGGAAAATCATGTTATACTTGTCCTGTTTTCTGTGCTTTTCCCTAAGTATGCACTAATTGACACTGTCAGACATGGAATTCCAAGTTGGGTGAAACTTTGATTTAATGACGCATGGCAGTTCTTTCATTCTTATGAAGGTAAATTGTATTATGAAGTATCAAGAGTAAGAACCGGCAAGGCACTGAAGAGCTTGCAAAAACTGTAAAAAGAATACAGGAGTTTCTTAAAATATTATAAACTTACATAATGAAATTAAAAATTGTAACCATTTCCAAAATCTGCCATAAAGAAAATGCTCACAAGAGAGTCTTGGTTCCAAATATTTCTTCACTAGTGTGCTGGAAGCTCATTTTGTGACTTTTCTGAGTTGACAGTAGCACACAGCTTTGAAAAAAAGTCATGGACCTCTCTAAGCGTCCTTTCTGTACCTCTGTGAAAGCCTTGTAATTCTTCAGAATCTTTTGGCATGCTTTAAAAATGGTACACATGCAAATAGAAACACTATTTTAGGCTTTCCCTTCTTTCTTCATCTGTCTTGTTTTCCTATTTGAAATAAATAAAACTTATTAGAAAAAAAAAGAGAGAAAAGCATTCTTTATGAAGCAGTTAATATTTTTCCTTAAAATTTCTACAAAGTGGTGAATCTTAATCTGACTCTCAGTCCTCACACCTTCAGTTTACAAAATTCTGCCTCTATCTATTGAGCAACACTACTGGCTGAAAAATTTGTACATCATTCTTTGCAGGGAAAAAAATATTGATAGGATGAATTTTAATATTTCTATAGGGCCAGTGAAATTTCTCTTTACTTGATTAAAATGAATCAATCAGACCATTGTAAATGTGAGTGATGATTCACTTACTTTTTTAGATTAGAGCAAGATACTGAAGAGCCTCCTTTTGCATGCAACATAATATACACAGAAAGAAACAAAAAATAGAAAAAAAGCAAAACAAGATTCTGATTTAAATGACCAAGTTCTGCATTGAAAAATAACATCAATATTAACAGTTTCTGTACAAAAGGATATTTAAGTTATCATTATTACAACAATGAAACTTAAAGCTGTCTTAAAAAAATTTTTGAACAAGGAAGGAATATTTAAGACAGGAATGGAAGCTAGGCGACTAAAAAATATGCAGGATATAAAATAAAGTACTTTTAGTTGAAACCACTCCCTCCTTTACTTTAGTTCTATAAATACTCAGATAATAACAAATTATTCAATAATACTCAAGATAAATATAAGTCTTCAAGAGAAGACTTCCATAGCTTGCAAATGCAGAATAGCATATTTACTTCTGAAGCAAATTTAGATAACCTAGCTAGCAGTAACAAAACCTTTTATGGACAAAATCTGTGGAAAAATTGTTTCAAGAAGTGTTTCTGTCTTTGCAAAAATTCTAATACAAGTATGTTAATGAATCACTGAGGAAAACAGTCACAAGTACCAGGAACAGCTGATATACTAATCTAACAGCTAAAACCTGACATCTCTGTATCCAAGTTTAACATCTCAAAATAATCCTTGCAAGTTACTGCATTCCTAGGGAATGGCAAAATTGCTAATTGAAAATGAGTTATCAAGCTACTTCAGAAACTGAAATTATTTATGTTACTGTATCTATAAATGCTCATTGTTGGTATTGCACTGGAAAACAAAACAAAAAAAAAGCCATCACCTTCTGAGGGACAGATAGCTTATGAAGACTGCCTAATTAAGGAAAAAAGAACTTCAGGGAGCTATCAGAGAAGTATATGAAGGTCTAAAGTTATTTCCTTTTTTTATACAGAAAAGTTGAGGGTGTTGAAAAAGATGCTTTCTAATTTGTTTTCTAATGGATTTAGTGATAAACATGAAAGGTATTTCTCACCTATTTGAATCACTTCCAGGAAATCACAAAATATCTCAGGTTCCCAAAATAAATGGCCACTGATTTTAGTCTTAATAATAAAGAAAATTAGGGAATAGAATCACAGAAGAAACTCCAAAAGAACATGACAGTTGTTTTAATAGGTTCTGAAGGATTTGCACGGAGGGTTAACACAGAGTTGTCTTAGTGACTGACAGCTGCTTTTAAAACTTTCCACTACTGCCCTCCCAACAGATGTGAGGGGTAAAACTCCCACACACTGTGTATTGGAAAAAATCAGATCAGAAGTCTATGTGGGAAAAGAATATTTTTTTTCTTTAAGGCTATGATAAAATTGTCACTGATGATTTTGTTGTGGAACAAGCTGCCCATCAAAAAGCTCTAATTTGGTACCTATGGGTCGAAGTTGGATCTGCAAAGCAGGACCATAGACAGGGGATCACCATGCTACAGGTGGCAAACCTGTTCTGAGCCTGGTGCTGGCACACGAGGACTCTTGGTTGTAGGGCTATTTCAACACCTGTGAGTTGTGGGGCTGAGGAGCCAGGCAGCATCAATGCCATTGTGCCACTTTTGTGCTGTTTGCCAGCACTGCTGGCGGGGATGAAGTGCATGGGAGCACTGAGATATTCTCAGAGCTGATGGCTTCAGTACTGTCACAGCAGTGACAAATGGCTATTGCTCTAGAATTCTTCTTGTGATTGAACACATGAAAGGACAAAGAAATCTAAACATCCAGATAAATCAGAGGATTATGTATCACGCTCAGAAAACAATCCCTGTGATATGAATTGTTCCTGAAGGATAGTCTGGCAGAGTAGGAAGAGAAGATCTCACAATATTAGTCCCTACGACCGAATTCAAAACCTGTTAAAGAAAATAGCAGCCATTGCCATGGGTTCCTTAGAGATTCTAACCAAGGTTTTGAAAAACACCTCAATTATTTAAGTGTTTTCCTCAGTATGCAATTTATAAAAACCTGTAATTTAAGCATCCATATTACAGCATTCCTGGAGCCCTGATGCTTTGTCCTGGAGCTTTGATTATTCTGATCAAAAGACAAACCTTCATTAATCTAAAGGAAGCAGTGACTGCCTATGGGATTCTTCAGTTGATTATTCATATTCTTAGAGCACAAAAAAAATACTATTTTATGGTATATTTTCTTAGGTGTGCAGGGTGAGTTTCATATGGTTGTTCTAGTGATGAGTTTTGGAGTCTAGTTTAGCTCTTAAATGTTTTATGGTAGGTTTTCTTTGCCTTTAGCTGGAATATTTTTGATATAGACAAAAAGTGCTTTTGGTGCATTCATATTACAATTAATCTGTTTAATTTAGTTTCTTGATGTTATTTTGATACTGATAGATATATAAAAGCCACCTGCTCATGCCAAAAAGTATTCAGTGCCGAATATTCAAACAGAAAAATCTGCTGTAAAACTGAAAGGAAAAAAATTGTTTGCTATGTGTACAAAATGAAGTTATGTTTTAATTATTTGATTAATAATGCAATAGATGGTGAGAAATAGGATCTTTAAGCTGTTTGAATGCATATCTGAATAAAACATCCTTTCAGTTTAAACTAGATATATTTTGGTAAAGCTTTCTGTGTTTATTATTCTTGAATATTACTCTTTTTTCTTGTAGTTACTCTCTGCAAGTACTCTGAAGTATCACTTTTCATCCTGTTTGTAGTTAGAATCAAAAAGAAGATAAATGCACATGAACTTACATAGTTTTGAGTTTTAATAAAAAATTTTTTAAGCTTTTTCTCCATAAAACTAATATTTATGAATATTACTCAGATTACTATAATTAAAAATCACAGTGAACCTTATCCATTTAGATACATAAGTAGATTTTATTTTTAGGACCCTGATTGCATCTATGACCACATGAATTCACAGTCATTACTAATGTTTTTTTACCAAAAAGGGTTAATTTAAGTAATCCTTTAAGTATACATCGTTGAACATGTAGCACTGACATTTCAATCTGTTTCAAGGGACTGGAAATCTAAACCAAGCTTCCAGGGCGTATTTCAAGCAAAGATGTCAGGACAAATGGTAAGGTGATTGTGAAGATCTATATTAGAGATGCTTGTGAAAATCGAGCCAAAGAAAGCACCAGCAGCTTGCTTGAATTCAGTAAAAGCTGTAGAAAGCTCTGAACCTAGAAAGGTCATAGTTTTTAGGTGGTTATGTGAAAGTGAAGAAAGGGTAGTTGGGAGGCTCTGCAGAGGGATGTGAACAGGCTGAATTGGTGGGCTGAGTCCAATGGTGTGGGGTCAAATAAGGCCAAGTGCTGGGTCCTGCTCTTGGGTCACAACAGCCCCAGGCAGTGCTGCAGGCTAGGGGGTGGAATGCTTGGAAAGTTGCTGGTGGAAAATGACCTGGGGCTGCTGATTGACAGCGGCTCAACATGAGCCAGTGTGTGCCCAGGTGGCCAAGGAGGCCAGTGGCTTCCTGGCCTGTATGGGCAATAGTGTGGCCAGCAGGAGCAGGGCAGGGATTGTCCTCCTGTACTCGGCACTGCTGAGGCCACACCTTGAATCCTGTGTTCAGATTTGGGCATTCTCACTGCAAAAAAGACATTAAGGCTGTGGAGGGTGTCCAAAGTTCAACTGAACTGGTGAACAGCCTGGCTCCTAGGGCTTATGAGGAGAAGCTGAGAGAGTTGGGTTTGCTTAACCTGGAGAAAAGGAGGCTCAGGGGAGATCTTATTCTTCTCTACTACTACCTGAAAGTAGATTGCAGTGAGTGGGAGTCAATCTCCCAGGCACTTAGTGACAGGATGAGGAAGTGGTCAAAAGTTGCAGCAGGGAAGGTTTAGAGTACTTATTTTGAAGTTTCTTCACTGAAAAAGTGATTGGGCATTGGAACAGGCTGCCCAGAGAAGTGGTGGAATCAGTATCCCTGGAAATGTCCAACAAAGCATATGGATGTGGCACTTAGGGATATGGTTTAATGGTGAACACAACAGTGCTAGCTTAATACTTGGACTCTGTGACTCAGAGGTCTTTTTCAATCTAAGTGATTCTATGATTCTAGGAAATTGCTGAAAATGGACATTAAAAAAACTGCCTGTTAAAGTAACATTCAGACTGATGAGCCCCCTCATGGATCTCAGTTGCAGGGTCTGGTAATATCCTACTAAGTTTCTCTTGTCACCTAAATATAATTCTTTTCCCATTGCACCTTTAATTAATTTCCATATTTACTGTCTTATAGATTTCAGAAAAAAATAAAAAAGAAGTTAACATGAAAAAAAGCTAACAAATTCTTTCTGAAGAACACCCATGGACTGATGGCCTACAAATAAGTACTAATAAAGGATTTAAGAAACTTCGGTACCTTGGGGAGTCTTAATAATGACATCTTAAAACTTTAGTCTATGTTTGTAAATTCTAGAGAGAATATACAGAACCGAGCTACCACCCAAAGTTCAGTGATAATTTTGGTACACTGAAAATGCTAAAGTGTAGGCTCTGGAAGAGTTTTTCCCACTTTATCACTGTTTTACATGGATTACTATCTCAGAGCAGCAATTGTGTCTTCTTCTGTGTGGGGACACCATCTTTCACAAACTGGTCTTCAGCTGTAGTACTGACCACAACATCTCTATCCTTGCTTTTTCCAGTTTACATTTCTTCACTTTGGATGTGCTTTTAAAATAAATCCCCTAAGAAATAGTTAAATATGTATGCATTCTGTAGAAATGTTTTTAATTGTTGGTGTAAAGATAGATAGCATCTAGAAGGTAATGGAATCATACTCTTCTGACTAAAGAATTAGTTTACATCTCATTATTTTCTACTGCCTTCTCTCTCATGGCACATAACTTTAGTGAAAAGCCTGCAACAACTTCCCTTCTATCATGATAACCATTTCTTGTTAAAATTCATTCTGCAATTCTGTTGGAACTAAAGAAAAGAGTAATAACACCAGTCAATAATATGCAAGTGCCTAAACAATCTCCTATAATTTAGGAATTAAAAAAAAACCTCCCAGATATTTATGTAAAATATAACTATATAAATGCATGCTTTAGTGCCTATTATGTCAAAAATAAAAACATTCAAAAACATAATTAGCTGACAGGCATGAGGCACTTTAGAATGTCCTTCCAGAATAGCTGTGGACTAACTCTTACTAGAGTAATATTGATGTAAATCAGAAATTATATTTGTGGTATCTGGCAAATTATGCCAACCTGATAGCCGTATAATTGAAATCAGAATCTGACAAATTAATGAAGTGCAGTTACCCCAGAGGTACTTGCAAAGGCTATAGAAGCTGGAATTAAATTAATAAAACCAAAATAATTCAGATATAAGTCCAAATTCTATTCTTAAATCATCTCACTGTGTCCTGCTATTGCTATGTTATGTTGTGTATACTACTGGAGGACTCAGGTAGTATTGCAGAACACAGAAAACAAGAAAGAATCTAGACTGATTTTCTTCTTTGCAAATATAAAGAGTTATTTAATATTTTTATTAAATTGCACTTAGAACAAAACTCCTCTTTTAAGTCAGAATAGCTGAACTTTCAGAACATGGGTGAAGTCAGCTTCATAGTTGAAGAACAAAATTTAAAATTTTAATGCCATCTCCACTCATTCTAATCCCTCAGTAATGTTGTGCAATAGATAACACAATCCAGGCAATATTCTGCAGAGGGTAAATGTGTAGCTCTATCAATCTGTCTGTATGTGTTCGGCACCTTGTCTAGTGAACTCAGTGTATAAAATACACATTTATTCTAGTATATTCTAGTTCATTATTGCATTTTGTCTCACAGAATTAAAAGAATTGAAACTTTCAGGTTTATCCACTTGCTGTTTATTCAATTAGTTGTTCTAACTAAATAAGTCTAAAATGGCACTCAGAGTAAAAATGTCTGCAAATTGACAAGAGAAACTTACAGTTATCATGTGTTCAACCACGTTCTTAATGGCTCTTACATATATGTGAAGTTATTTCAGTTTATATTTAGAAACTTTTATAAGGACAATTATTCTAACAGAATAACAGCTGTTACTATACTGGAGGCACCAGCTCTATGAATTTACTTTAAATAGAAGAATTATAAGTAAAATAATTGTAGATTGGATTTGAGTATAAAGAAAAGCTGTTTTTCATCCGGTTGGTTACCCCTGTTCTGGTTTCTTGAGATGACTTACAAATATGATTTCTTTATCATGTTAAAAAACATTGAAAGTATTTTCATCTGCAAAGAGCAATTCAAGATTGTTTTAGAAGGAAATAGACAAAAGAAAATCTTCGGAATACAGCAGAAGAATAGATGAGAGTTTATGGAGGCCAACGATCAGTTTTAAGTGTAATTACTGTCATCTTTTATGCTAAGTCTAGAAGGAAAGTTCCTTAAGCGCTCAGTGAGAACTGCTTGAATAAATGAACTTATTTGACATTTTGCAGCATATTCCAGAAAGACTGTTAATCTAAATGAAAAATATTTAATGAAGAGCTTTTCTTTTTTATTTTGAATAAATGAACAAACAAACAAACAATTGGGTACCTTAATAACTACTTTAATCATTCTCCATGTCTTGTTCAAAGGTGTTCCCTGATAAAGTCCTAACATTTCCTCCTCTCCAGAGGATTATTATTATTTCATTAAATATCATCAATATCTCATTTTTTATAACCATAAGCTCTCCCAGGTTTTTGTTGCAAATGGTCAATCGATTTTTTGACGGGTGGGATTTCTTGCTCTTCTACCAATACTCTGGAGAGGGGATGTGGAATGCTCTGTGCAAAATTTGTGTCAAAATTTCTAGATTCATCTGTTCTTTTCTTACTTCTTGCACTGTTAAGGACAGTCTTGCAACTTTATACTTCATTGAGAACCACGCACTATTGTATTTTGAATTGTCACAACATGTGCAAAAACATAGTTAGGTTTACTTAGAGGGTTTTTTCCCCCATTTTGTCAGACAGGTTTGAACCGTGCATATGCACAAAATATTTTACCTTTCTCTATTGTGGTTATTTTATATTGAGCTCATATATACCTTAAAAGAAAAGGAGTAATAAAGCTATGCAATGTAATTGTTGCAATGATCAAGCTTAAAGACTGCAGAAGTGAAAAGAGCAAATAGATCATAGCAGAGATGTGTACCAGGAATAATTTTACTGCCACTAGGAGCACAGTAAATTTCTCTTTCTCTCTTTCCCTCTGTTTCTCTTTCTTTCATTGTATAGTGTCCATAAAAGTTTTTGAATTGACAGCCTGGAAGATTGAAATAGTCAATTTATCCACAGAACAACTACCATGCAGTTGAAGTAATAATCCTTCCATATTATCTCAACCCGGGCCAGGAGTGATCAGACAGAGGTTGTGGTTTCATTTCTATTGAGTCCTTGGCCTTTGTGCTGACTTTGCCATTGAGAAGAGAAGAGCCAGCTGAGACATGACTTTTTTGAAGCAGATGCTGCCTGCTGTGATCAGTACTGATACCAGAGACAAAATAAATAACATTTCCAGACCTCACAAGAGACAGAGTAATAGCAAGAACTACTGTAAGCATAAATACAACAATAAATTTTTTTTTTTTTTTTTGGTACCTACTACCTGAAATCTCACAAGCTTGTTGGTTGTCTGTGCAAAGACAACTGAACTAAATGCACATTGCAATAAATTGAGACTTTACCTGTGGTCCTTCTCTATGCTTAATCCAAAATCTTCTGAGACATTTCATCTCTACTTATTGATATTCAGTAATCACCTCTATAGAGAAACAAGGGAAAGCAAAATGAGACTTGTTTCCTTCATGTCTTCCTTACTAATTGTCAACTGAAGTTTTCATAATCAATTTGTGTGAAAATATCATGACTATCCTTTTGGGTCACCCAAGGAGCTTTGTCTGAAATGGGTACAGAATGCCAATTTCTGTCTTTCTTAAGAAGGAGATATAATAAATATAGATAACTCATGGCAGTTCTGCATGAGTATTCATCTATGCTCTCTTTTGACCAGCATTGGATCACTTTTCTCTCTGGTGCCTAGCTGCTAGTATGTCAACTGGATGAATCAAGTAAATGAAATTATTGGGTATTCTGTCTAGTTTCTGATGTAACATGCCAAATGTGTGAAGAGGAGAGCTTATTGAGCATCCTGGGTGGGTTTGTGAGAAGAAGGTAGGAATGACACCAAATCTCTTGTGTCAGTCCTGCTCAAGAAACAGGACACAGAAGAATGAGCAACCACTGGCACTTCTCTGCTAGAGCCAAACTACTTTCTGCCACAGGTAGTGGATGATCCCACAAGGAATGGCATGATGATTTGACCTCATACCAACAAACAGAGAAGGTATTAATGGAGATTTGAGACTGTGGGCAGCCTTGGCTCTAATGACAGTGAGACTGTGGAGTTCAGTACTGGGCAAAGGGGGATCATGGCAGGATGTCAGTGCGGCTTCATCTACAGTGCTGTGTCCACTTCTGAGCTCCTCAGGACAAGAAAGACATAGGGGTCCTGGAGCAACTCCAGGAGAGGGCAAGAAAGATGCTAAAGGGACTGGAGCATCTCTCTTACAAGGACAGGCTGAGAGAGCTGGGCCTGTTCAGCCTCCAGAAGATATAACTCAGAGGAGACCTTACCAATATCTATAAGTATCTATAAAGGGAGGGTGTCAGGAGGATGGAGCCAGGCTCTTCTTGGTGGTGCCAAGCAAGAGGACAAGAGGCAATGGGCAGACCTCGATGCACAGGAAGTTCCACTTGTATGTGAGAAAGAACTTTACTGTGCAGGTGACTGAGCCTTGGAACAGGTTGCCCAGAGGGGTTGTGCAGTTTCCCTCACTGGTTATATTCAAGCACCATCTGGACTTAATCCTGTGGAATGTGCTCTAGGATGACCCTGCTTGAGAAGGGAGGTTGGATCAGACGTGGTCCAACCACTGTGGTCCCATCCAACCTGACCCATTCTATGATTCTTTGAAAAGTGTAACATTGCAAAGTAACAGCCCTTCCAGTCAGTCGTGATAGATGAAAGGCTGAATGATACAAGCTGTGGCTTACACGGGAATTGAATCTCAAAGGTTCTACAAGGACAACAATATGGGAGAGAAGGAATGCAGTCTTTAATATTTAAAAGAAAAATGTGTTTAGATTTGAGAGGTGGTTATATAAGTATTATATGTTATCCATACTATTTGCAATTCATTAAGATATGCTTAAGTGGAAGAAAAAGAGAAGAAAAAGACCATAAATTAGTCTATATATTTCAAAAGAAAAGAAAGTGCATCCCTTTCATTTTCATTGAAGCAATTCTTCATCAGGTCAGACCAAAGGTACATAAAGCTCAATAATCTGTTTCTTAGAGTGGACAGGATCTCATGCCTGAGAAAGGAATAAATCAGATGAGTGGTTCCCTGGGATATCTGACAGCAAATACATACAGCTTCTGGACTTCCAGGGCTAGATAGAATGATTTTGTGGGTTTTTAGGCTTGGGTGGATTTTTCTTTCAGGTGTTTTTCCTACTACTTTTTCAACCTAAATAAACTATTACACCTACTATTTTAAAAAGATGTCATTAACTCATGTGAAAGATGATGAATAATTGTTATTTATCTTTTCTATGCCTACAGTTCTATAGAACTGTATCATATCCCTCTCAGCATCGCTCTTCTGTAACCCAAGAATTTCCCTATAGCTGTTTAATCTATGCAAAATTTTCGTGCTGATATTTTCTTTACTTTTCACAACTGCCGCTTTTCCCTTTTGAGGGAGACACAGCAACATTCTGTGGACACTGCTGTTGCAGCCAGAGCTGCACGTAATGTTGAAGGACCTCCTGCACTTTGTACAAAGAAGTAACAATGCCTTCAGGTTTGTTCTCTCTTCCTTTCCTAAATATTCCTAACACTTTTTATTTCTTGGTTTGCTACCGAGCATAAGATGACATTTTCTAAGTATCAGTTATAATCCCATCAATGAGTGCATCATTCTACAGTTTTCTCCACTGAATTGCAATTGCCTTTTTACCACTCAGCCAATCAATTACATGATATTATTTGGCTGGCAAAATGATTTATTGGTTTTTTTTTTTTTTTTGGTTGATGGCAAAATTGTTGTACATCTTTAGTTAAAAGGAAAAAGCAACAACAACAAAAAGCCCACTGCTGTCAAAGACCATGCCATTTATCTAAGCAAGGAAGTACAGGGTGCTGCAGTTGACTCCATTCTCTGAGGATTTGTGAATATTCTGTGTGTGCAGTTTCAGCCTGGCTGTGTTCCTACTATCTCAAAAATGAGTGAAATCTGCTGTCATGAGAAAGCCATAGAGCTTCATTAAAATAACTTACAGTTTAATTAAAATAACCATATACCACTGTGACTACTTTACTGAGGTAAGTTGTTCTCTGGCTTACATAAAAGGATAGCAAAGCTGGCACATCTGTGTTGCAAAAATACCCCAGACACTAGAGTAGACATATGCTCACTAACATCTTGGTGGACTCTCTCACCCTCCCATGTAGTCAAACATGAAAATAAAACCTTGCAATGTTATTCAAGGGAGCAAGTGATAGATATTTCATGAGGTTGCACAGCCAGAGCTAGAGTGGGAATAAGAGCTGTTCCAGGCAGAGAAGAAATGAGACAGACAGAGGGCAGTCCTTCAGTATAGGGAGATATGGTGCTAATGCAACACCCAAACTGCATATATTCTTACAACTTCTCTTCTTTTATCTGTAAAACTTCAGGAGATTTAAGGCAATAATGAAATACAAAGAAAATCAAACCATTCACTCTCACTTAGCAGCCTGCACTTGCGGATCTCAGTAATCAAGCAGTGAAGCTTTCTACCCCCAACATAAGCTGAAACCCCTAGCAAAATTAGAGGTACTTTAAATGCAGTTATTAATAGAAACACTAACTGGAGTGACTTACTGCTGAGGCAAGCTAAGTGAACAACTTTGCAGCTCAGAAAATGACAGCCACTCAGTGCCTACAATTGCCTTAGGACGTGCACTGACAAAGTCCATGGAAATGTTCATTAACTCCGACATATGTTCATTAGGTCAGCTCAGTCTCTCCAGACATACTTGATTACCCTTTTTCCCATTGCAGACTTAACAAAACCAGGGAGGGAAAGGGATACACCAGATGTAGGGCAAGATTCTCTGGCCCATTAAATCTGTGATAAAACATGTCAAAACAGGCTCTTCAATTAAGAGTGGACCCCGTTGATGGCAAGAAATATTTCTGGTTCACAAGATGATGTTGGGTTCCCCAAGTGGCTTGTCCTATGTATTGTGGTGCTCACCTTGGAAAAGTAGCAGGGCTTGGGACCCTTACACAATCCATAATTCCTAACGACTCAGTATTTATTTCAGTGGTCTGTATCTGCAGACAAACTAAGAAGTAGAAAAATTGCTCAAATCATGCAAAATTATTTAGAGGAGTTTATGCTTGAGAGGATGCTAAGGAACTTCAGAGACACTCAGCAAAGTGACTAAATGTCAGAAAGATATATTGGTTCAATTTAAAACTGGCCATAATCTTCATGAACAAGAGATATATTTTATGAGCCAGCAGGTCTCCTTAAGCCAGTCTGTTTTAGACTATTTTATGAATGCTTTTGATAGGCCTGGTTCCAGAAGAGAAAGAGATTTTTTTTTTTGAGGGGGGTTGTTTGTTTGTTCCCTTTTTTGTTTGTTTGTTTTGTTGTTGTGGGGTTTTTTTTTGTTTTGTTTTTGTTTTGTTGGGTTTTTTTGTTTTTTTGGTTTTTTTAGGGAAAAGAACGAGAATAGATGCCTTCCAGAGGAAATAACATAGACCAAGGTTTTATCTCCCTAGATTTTTTTTCTCCCTGAAACACAGGATTCTTCTCCTGAAGTTCTTAAATGTCTCTATCATAATTAAATTAAATTTCATATTTCTTTCCATCAATTTTTTAATCAAGAAATCTCCCAACTGTGAGAAATGTCCCATTGACAACAGTGGTAACAAAAGAATGAGTAAAATATTATATAAGATTCCTCCTTTCTAAAAATTATTTTGATACAAAAAAATTCAATTTTCACAATTAAATGTATGCACTGAAAATTCAGTGAACCAATTTTCCAGGAAAAAGTAAGAATCTCTATCAAATGTCTTTTCTTCCTAGTGAATTAACATTTCCTTCCAAAATTAAAAGTTAAGAAAAATTTTTTTGGGTTAATACAAAAGCAAAATTTTTACTTAAATCCTTGTCAAATTCTATAATCTCAGACCTTCCTTTTAAACAATATATTCAAATCACTGAAAATTGCTAACACCAGGTCAGTTATTTACTCTCATTCTTATCCCTAAAACAATTTCATCCCAAATCAATCACCAATGCAGTAATATTAAAAGTTTTTCTTCAGTGTTCTAGATTTTTTTTTAGGAAAAGGAATCCATTATACAATCACAATGAACTGTGGAGATCTTTGGTATTTAAGAGGCACTTAACTGTTTAGAATTTACAAGGACCAAAGAAACAAGACAAGAAAAAGTCCCTCTGTGTATTTCCAAAAGAAGTATAAAATGCCTACTTTGATTCTTTAAAAAACCCCAAAACATATACATACATATATACATACATACATATATATATATATATCTATATGTATATATACACAAATATATACATATATATAATCCTAACTGCATGGTCCACTGAAAGCTATATTATTAGACTATCTGAAGGGCTCTATAGCAACCCACATTTTTATTTCATGAAGAATGGTGTTTTCACTGTTACAGTGAATATGACAAGTAAGAACTCTGACATGTGTCATAAAATAAGATAGTCTGACAGTTTTGTTCAAATGGTGGCTCCCATCAGCAAAGAGACAGTTATTGCTTCATTGTTTGATGTTCAAATTAAAGTTTTGCAATGGTAACCTGTCTTTATTTATATTACTAAACATACTGATCATTAGTTCATTAAAAGCACTCTACACTCTAACACATGGAGCTTAAAATATATCAGCTACGCAAAATGTGATTTCCAATGATAAAAACACATCTCCTGTAGCATCCTAGAGATATTTGAGGATCCTGACATGTCAGAGAAAGAAATCTGTCATAGGTGATATAAAAACATTGAGTAGTTTGGTACTTGACAGAACAAGAATAAAAATAATCTCTAAGATCAGCATGATTACTCAGTGAAGTCTCCTTAGTCTCTAGAGGAAGTTTCTGACCCAAGTAGTCAATATAATCATCTATATTTGATCTTAATTTGATCACTGCCTTAAAAATCTCAAAAGGGAAATAGACATGTAGAAAACTGTGCTTTTAAAATGGAAGTGTTTCTATGTAAACCTCAGCCTCTGCGTGCAGGCTCACAGCTGACAATAAATAAAATTTATGACAACGTAGGGCAGAAGAAGCTCCAGGAAGTAGTCTGGAAGTTGCTACTCAGAACTCCAAAGTTAGAGTTAATTCCATCTCCAAGGACTGTCTGAGGAGCTTCTGTTAGCTCAGAAAAGACCACAAAATAGAATGATCGTACTATTCCTGTGATTACTGTTGTCCAACTAGTGTAGTATTCTAGTTTGTCTTTCCAACACATGTAATAAATTAAAATGCATTATCTGTATTCTATAAAACTTTCATTCACTTCAGAAATATAGATTCTAGTTTTATTGCCCTCACTAGGAATTTTTTGTAAATGTGTGGGCCTTGAATTATGCAGACTTACATGACTGCATTTTTTGCAGCTGTCATACTGAGTTTGCTTTGTAAAAACTTATGCAAGAATCAGTTGGTGGAAAAGTATTTTACTTATTTGTTCAGATGACTAGATGTTTTTACTGAAGCAGTTTTCTAAAAAATATTATTAAGCAGCTCAGAAGTAAATAAACCAAACTGGAGAATTCACTACTGATTTTAGCTCATTACACTTATAAACTTCAAACTTTCTTGGGTAGAAAAAACTTAGAATAATGTGAGGACAATTTATGTGAATTTTTTTTGCTTTATTTTTAAAATTAAGTATAGGATAACAAGTATATATATATGCATGCTTATCTCCTCTCTCTGCAGTGACTATACAGGAATACCTGGAAGGTTTAGGGGGCAAAACCAGTCCAACATTATCCACGCAGAGTTCACACAAGTAGCAGACTACAATAGGAAGAGCCAAAGCATCCAAAATTCAGTGTGGGCATACTCACTTCCCACCTGTCTCCAAACAAAGTTTCTGTCCTCTGTCCCTACAGGGACTTCTCATTTTCCTCCCCTGGGAGGATTATTTCCTGTCAACATCCTTATCCCTGACCTCACTCTGTCAAGGGAGTTACAGAAGAGTAATGTTAGAAATGTACTGAAAAGTGATTGGATTCACCGGGGTCATTTTGCAGAGGTGTCCAGGAAGGAGGCAGCACTCCCTGGGTGAGAGATCTGTGGGGATGGTGGTGTGGGTTGCTGCCCCACCAAGGGTGGGTAGCACTGCAACACTGCTGTCCTTGCTCTCAGTAAAACCTGCCTTCAGGGGTATCCTTGAACATCTCTGTGCCTTGTGGTCTCCACTGTTAAATTAAAACTAGTGCCATTTTGTGGGTATAATGCAAAGCTTAATTAAGAGCTGCAAAGTAATTTTGTGGCTCCTCAGAGAAGGGCTCTAATGGTGCAAAACAACATCAGGTGCTGAAATTGTAAATCCTTTAATGATGGAGCCTGGGACTTCCGAGATCTTCCAGGATGCGATTAAAAGAAATGCTGTGAACAATTGTAATGAGAATACTACTGGTAACAAAAATTAAAACATTGTACCAAGATATCAGTTTGGGTCAGATATTCCTGCTGATGGCATTAAAGAAAAGAAAATTTCAGTGCCTTGGCTTTACTTGAAAAAATAAAGTATTTAAATTCTAAATTCTAAAAAAATGTATGCTTAAACTGTATTTAAGTTATAAAGGAAAGGACACGTGTAGGTAAGTCATCTTTGTAACTAAATTTAAAAGTAGCTCCTAATGACTACAGCAGTTGTTCAAATGTTGTCTCAGAGTGTGGGTTAGGTTCTCAGTCACTGTTCTGCTGAAGTCTATGGAGGTGATTCTTTTCCTACTTTCACTTATACCAACCATGAATGCCATGACTGAATCTTTCAAATACTGTATTTACAGAGTCCTCCATTTAATAAGCAGGAATTTTTTCTTGGCTTTCTAATTTAAATTTTCTTTGTAAGTTACTTGATAAAAAACTAAAATTATAGGACTTATCCTTTGACTACTTTAACAACAAACTACCATATTTACTTGAGTCTATTAACTCACTATCCTATGCACCTGAAATGAAATGAAAATTGTTCATATGTTTCTATTTTACAGGAAAAATTGACATAATGAGTTTTGTTCAAATAACCTAAGCTAATTAGGCCAGTTCTAAATTGTTTAGTAAAACGAAACAATTTTGCATATCTCTAAACTGAAAACATTATAGATAGAGAAAAAGGCTTTTCTGTAAGGAGAAGATGTATGAAGTATTTTTTATAAAGTTCCAAGTGAGGCAACAGGTAGTAAAAAAGAGAGATGAAAACATATAAACCAAAACAAACAGACATTAAAGTTCACATGGTCTGTATTTCATGTTGCAAGGCGTTCAATAGTTTATTCCATCTACTGCCCAGCAACCAAACAACCTAGTGAGAGAGAACAGCATTTTGTGTGACAAGTATTACAAGAAAACATAACACAAACTTCAAAGAAAATCTGAAAATTTTAAATAGATCATTTTGTTCCTTGCCTGTCTTAAAATTAGTAATCATGATTTACATTACAACTGTGCTTCAGCTGTATTTAGTGCATTTGGAAAAATTATTAATAAAACATGGGAAGCTAATAGATAAAAAGGAGAAGTGAATACATTACAAGCCAACCATTCCTTAATAACTAATACATTTTTAATTGCAGTTTTCTGAAATGTAGGAAACTCTCCCCCCTGTGCACACACTTTTTTTTTCTGATAATATGTAAATTAATAAAAAAAGGAGAGATTATTAGAAAAATAATTTATCTCCCTTAGTTAAAAAATACCACATTATGAACCTATCCTCTTATATTGTTTTAATCTCTGTTTTGCTTTGGATTGCACACACCTGCACAACAAATTAAAAGGAGCATTTATCCACATGAACTACACAAAATATATTGCCTTAGAAGTGTGTTCAACTACATGTACAAGCATGTGATATGGAACTTTTTTGGCTTAAATCTAAAATGTTATTGCCTGAGAAATACTTTTACCTTAATTTTAAACATAAAGCAATTAGAATTTAAATACTTTCTGCTAAAAAGTGCTTTATGCATTACCTAGTTTAAACTTGTAAAACAACTCTACCATTCCTTTCTATTTTTGTGAAAATGTACATTTTCTCTAATGCACATTTCAGGGACATACACTTTTTGTGTTTCGAATAACGAAACAAACTATCAGTATAATTAACAAGAATAATAAAATACTTAATTTTTTTTTAATTAATCTCCTTCCTTAGTTTGTTCTAAAATTATTATTAGTAAAGTGATGCCAATTTGTTGTTAATATCTGCACAATATTGATATGTGCATTATTTTCTCTACAGTTTAAGATAAACAATAATACAAAAATTGAAACTATTGCACTTTAATTTCAAAGAAATTTTCAATAATAATTTGGAAGAAAATATCTTTTCCTTGCTTTTTAAAGATTGAAAAATTTATACAAAAAATTAGCTAAAAATAGAGAAAAGCAAAGAAACAATCCCATTTCTGTGAAATAACCTAAAAAAACTCCAAACAAAATCAAAACCACACCAAAGAGAACATTCCCTTCTGTTCACATTCTATACTCTACACTGGTTCTCTTAAAACTGCTCTGTAGCACCTTGTGCCACTGGAATTTGTGTCCTAACACAGGCAGGACGATGTTGCCAGTGGAGCAATGGGTCCACGATGCAAAAAAAACTTACTCATTTTATTAGCTTTACCATTGGTTTAATATTTAGTTAGTACCCATAACTCCATCCTCTGTGTCTCTGTTCCACTAGTTTGGGGCAGAGAACTTTTCTTTATCTCGTCTTGTATTACTTAGGACTTGATGTCACTGAAGAATTCTGGAGGCCGAGGTACAATGTCAGAAAGGAAAACACAATATACCATTTAGCCTGCAAGTCTGTCTCGGACTGGCAGTTCTGGAGGGTGTTTAAGAAGGGCACAGAACCTTGGTCCCTTTCTACTCCCCATTGATATTTAAACTCCAGAGCATCTTTGATCATTTGGCATTGCAAGGACTATCATCTACTTCTTTTACCATCTGTTTATGGAGTTATTGTTCACAATTTGTCTCATCTCCTCTATCCTGCTGGTACTGTGTGAAGCTGTGATCCCTCCAACAGGAATTTCCAGAAGTTCCTTGCCCCCAGTATGTAAAAGTGCTGTATATTATTTCTTTCGAACTCAATATCTACTAGTTGTATTGTTTTACTCTAATTACGCTATTGCAAGTTTTGATGGAAGCTAGTTCTGCACAAATCATATCTGCCACATTCAAGATTTTGCAAATCTTGATTAGGTGCCCCTTCAGTCTTCTTTCCAGACAGAAGATACACAAATGCTACTTTTATTCTCTCCTGGTATGGGAATTTTCCCACATTCTTGCTCATTATATTTGCCCTTCTCTACATTTTCTTTAGCTGTACTGTATCTTTCCAGAGGTGCCAGGAACAAAAGTAAAAGTACAGACAGTGCTTGTAGCTTGTAAGGTTTTCATTGAATGTCAAAAAGACATTTTCAGTCTTGGTTTCAGCAGTACCTGACAGATAATTAGCAAAACCATATTAAAATATTAAATTATATAAAATATTAAAATATTAAAAATTTTTATAAGAGATAAGATATATAAAAAATAAAATATAAAATATTAAAAATATATAGGACTTCCACACTGGTGTTTTCAGACCTAGGATCTCAGGCCAAACATGAGATTTATATTGCTGGAGTCCTTGATCTCGAGAATTGAAAGGGGCCCATTGTAATTCATTTAGCAGAGCTGCAGTGTAAAATTTAAAATGCCAGGCAGACTGACTTAAAACCATAGCATAGACTTAGACTTATTCTTACAGCTGGGTATCTGAGAAAGAATATCCACAAAGTGTGAAGCAGAGATTTGTGAGTACTGAGGTACCTATGTTTAGGTCTGACTACCTGTCCTGTAATCACACTCCCCGAAGGATGCTTGGCATATTTTTGGCAAGACTAATCAGTTGCAAAGCTACATTTCAAAGAGGGTTAAATTTTATTCTTAAGTGAATATGAAGAGACTCACAGATGACAAAATCCCCAAAACAGAGGTCATACCTAAATTTCAGTTCCCTGTTTATATTGTCATTCACCCAAACATACATGGAAACACAGCCACAAAGATGCAAAACTAGAGAGTGCCCAACAGTATGGGAAATCAATTAAAATAATTTTTTCTCCCATCAAGCAAAGCATTTTGCCTGTTTTTAGGATAAGGATAATTGAACTAAATCTAGTTTGACACATTGCTGCTCACTGTAAGTTTTCACCATCTTCGGATGGTGATTGGTATAAGATACATATTTCTTATAAAGTTTCAGAACTGCCATTCTTTTTCCTATCTATGAGAAAAAATAAATCAAAATATCACGACTCTTATGAAGTACAGACAGTTAAAGATGCCCTTTGAGTCTGTTGTTATTACTTTTGAGTTAATAGCTGAACATTTTGAGAAATTTCTCTTTTAAAAAAAGTTAAAAAACAACCAATAGTTTCCAAAGTAATCAGAACCTTTTAGAACGAAAAAAACTTTGAAATTATTGAGGATTTGAACCTCATTTTGTCAGCACTTTCCCTTCCCTTCCCTTCCCTTCCCTTCCCTTCCCTTCCCTTCCCTTCCCTTCCCTTCCCTTCCCTTCCCTTCCCTTCCCTTCCCTTCCCTTCCCTTCCCTTCCCTTCCCTTCCCTTCCCTTCCCTTCCCTTCCCTTCCCTTCCCTTCCCTTCCCTTCCCTTCCCTTCCCTTCCCTTCCCTTCCCTTCCCTTCCCTTCCCTTCCCTTCCCTTCCCTTCCCTTCCCTTCCCTTCCCTTCCCTTCTTCCTCATTGTGTAGGGAGAAAAGATGTAGCTGTTCCATGTAGACTGTTTTCCTTTACAAATTTACAGGGCTGATCTCGCAAGAAAGAGCACCTTGGCTACATGAGAGTAGAAATCCGAACCTTTATGAAGAACATAATCCAGCCCAGACAAACAAGGAAAACTCTTCAAGATAATTTAGTCTAAGTCTAAGCATGCTAGTGGAGTGCATGAGAGGAAAAAAAAACCTATCTCAACTAAAATTATTATTCAGTCTTAATCTAGACTTCCAATTCAACAGGACTTAAAGCTATTACACTGAATAAAAGCAAACAATTGAAAATTCAAAAAAAATGTGGGTTTTTTTCTATATGCGAGTAAGGAAAAAAATTAACCAAGTTGCATCAATAAGGAACTGAAATATAACTATTACGGGACATGAACCAGGAGATATTCTATTGCAGAAGAAAATCTTGAGCTCAAGATTCCAGTAATTTGTATGAAGTTTGTGTTTGGAAAATTTTGTTCCTGAGAGGCAAAATAAAACTTATGTCTCACCATCTTTATAGACTCCATATACATTTCACATAAGATTAAAGAGTATATTCGGTCTTAGAAACCAAGAAAATGCTATGTAGAGACCACATTTCCCAAATAAATTTTTTTGTTTCAGCTTTTCATTTATACTAATGACAATGTAACAGTCAGATTCTTAAACCTGTATTTAAAAGGTTCGACTAAGTGGGCTAATTTGCAGAACTCGAAAAATATTAAGCAAGATTTGTTTGTATGTTTTCCAGGAATCTGCCAAAACACTTTAATTTCCATAGTAATAAAAACCATCCCTACAAAGTGAAGGCTGAAATATTCTCTCTCTTAATTGCAAAACTCTGCATTTAGACCTTACCTTAGGGACTAGTAAGTGAAAGACATCCTGCACTAGCTATTTTATGTAAACCGAAGCTTACAGAATGTTCCATTGTCTTCTTGAATGCTTTTCCTTTATTGCTTTCTATATGATCTTATGCTCTTCCTCTTTTTGGGGAGGGTGTGCATGTGTGAGGGGAGAGAGTGCTGGGCACATGTGCTACCATAGCAACTGCTATCAGTTGCAGGACCGAAAATCAGTAATAAAGTCCAAACCTGACTTTTTGGCTCTGTTACTTGATCCTGGCTGTTTTCAAAGCTCAAAGGTTGTTCACAGTAATTTCTAATAATTTCCTTCATTGTATTCTCCAGAGACTCAATGGATGACCTAAAGGAAGGCCACCTGACGTAGTGCCAGGATATTTCCCTTCACAGTCCAGTCTCATCAGTTTCGCTGGTTCATCACTACAGTACAGATTAGCCACTGAATTAGAATGTTAATTATTATATTTCTAGATTTGCCTGGAATTTCCTGTGTTTGATGAGAACAGAACAAAGTACATTACGGCTTAGTACATTTCTGTTGAGGATGGAGGGGACCTTCATATACAGAAACTTTATATTTTTAATTTTTTAATGACAAAATATTTTGTAATTAATTAAGCTGAAGTGATAGAACAGGATAGGATAGGATAGGATAGGATAGGATAGGATAGGATAGAATAGAATAGAATAGAATAGAATAGAATAGAATAGAATAGAATAGAATAGAATAGAATAGAATAGAATAGAATAGAATAGAATAGAACTGAACTTGTTTTCCTAAATGAAAAGAGCACAAAGAGCTGCTCTGGCATGATTAGAGATTTCTCTGTAAGGGTTACTTGTATGCTACAGCCAGCTCTTCATAATTTCCCTTGTCAGAGTGGACATCATTGGAGCATGCTGCATGCCAGTTTCTGACATGGACCATAAGAAACTGTTCTGCCTGACTTTAAATTTTAATGAGAGCTAATATTGTCCCCAAATCTGCCCTGGTCTTGGGAATAGAAAGAAGGAATTTATCCACAATTACTCAGAAGCTGCCACTGCTGCAAGAATCTTGAAGCTTCGCCAATTGTTCGCTGTTTTCATTGGTTAATTTTGTCAGCACTTCCAGTTTGGAAACTTTGTGAAGTGGAAAGCGACTTGCTCTTGAAAAGACTGGTAGAAAATGCTGTCTTCTGTTTCCATGGGATAAAACTGACTTTTACTTGACACTATTGTTAATACATTCCTGTGAAATCAGCCTTTTTGAAATCAGAGTGATTGAGTAGCTAAATCACATGCTCACATCTCAGATAAGCAGGAATCAGAGTCAAGGAGAAAGGTTAAAGTTTGGGTTTGAAGAAGCATTTGAGAGGCAGAATGCTTGAATTTTGGACTGAATGACTTTTCATTTCATGGATATTTTAACAGATGCACTTGGTTCAATAGAGTCCTCCGGATATCAGCATTAATACTAAATTATTCCATTATGGTCAGTACAATTATAATGAATGCATGAATCATTAATGCCAATATTTCTTCCATAGTTTCTTACAGCAGTAGTTAGGTATTTCCAAGCTAATGAAATCCTAGTACAACTGGTACTCCAGAAAGATAAATTCATACAAATGCAGAAAAAGTCTCCTAAGATGATTGCAGTAATAAAGAATAAATCTTATTGGCATAGACTAAAAGTGTTTGACTGGATTCACCCAGCTGAAAGCTCCCCATAAATACCTCAGTGGAGCAAACACCAGAGTTTGTAAAAGTTGTAAAATGTAAAAGAATATGCTGGAATGAAAATACATGACTCTAAACTGATAATAAATGCATTTATTGGATTCTTGCTAAATAACCAGTCAACGAATTTTTTGTATTACTTTCCAAATAGCATGGAGAAGGCAAGGAAGTTACCCACTTTTGAGATGGTTTTGCATGACTATAATTAAGAGAATTATATAGAGTAATTATTTACAATAGCTGAGGATGACACTCTGGTACAAGCTTTACCTTCAAGGCCAATTTCTGTGAAGAATTCTTCTACAGTGAATGTACTATCTTGTCTTATTTTGTTCTCTCTGGGAAAAAAAAAACCAAACCAAAACAACCCTCCCTCCCCCTCCCCAAACCAAAAAATATATATATATTTAAAAAGTACCTTGCACAAAGGAAGCCAGTGACATATGCTGTTGTGCTTCTCACCCAAAGGTTGCTGCTTATTAAGGAAACCTTGACACACATTTCTAGATGGGCTCAGCACTGGATGTTTGGGAAATGGAGATTTCTGGACTGGGAGCAAATTGAAATTGAGTTGAATATAAGGAGCACCCATCCTGGTAGCATAACAGTGCTGTAGCTGTGTCTTCCTGCATCTGTCCTCTCTTCCTTCAAACTTGCTTCTCACTCCAATAAGTCTAAATGAACAATTAGGTAATATATAGTACTTGTATAATTACTATCTGTTACCTATCTTTCTTATCTTTTCTTCTACTGTAAATTCTTTCTTTTTATAACACAGCTAAACTCCTTCTTCTTGTAAATTCATGAGAAAAAGGAATTATTTAACCTGGCCATCCGTAGGCTTCTTCCTGGCCCTAAGATTAATTTCTTCTTTGGTATCTTGCCATCTTAATCCACATCAGCACATTTTTCAGTTGCATTTCCTCTTGGTCTTGACACTCTCATTTTCATATGAGCGAACTGCTTTATTAAGTCTTTATATTTTTATTTGCTAAGAGATTTAATTGCTGTGTATGTGTCAATAGTACCTTACAGATGTTTACAATAATTATATCTAATTTAATTGCTTCCAGGCAATGAGTGATGGTTAGCAACATAAAATTTTTGAAAAGTTGTAGTATATACTGGTTGCTCTTATTAAATATATTCCAAGAAGCAAATTTATGTTTTGCCTGGAAGCAAAATGAAGAAAAAGATCTTATTGAAGTGTATTGTATGTAGAGGAGGGTGTCCTACACTTCACACGCAATGTGGGTTGCCTGTGATGGAGACTGATGAAAACACAGAAAAACGTTGCATTTTTCAGGCCTTTCAATTTACACAGTTCTTGAAAGAACAGAAACAACAAACGCCTGTGCTTTTGTATCCTGCAGCATACGGTAGTGTTCTTGTAAAGAATTAACACGTGGAAGCCTTTTATGTACTCTCTACTAGACAAAATTCTCTACTTGAGGAGGAACAGAAGCTTTTAAAAAGGCATAGTAATGAGTACTACAGTGGGAATATACGTAATGGAAAAAGAGAATGGGGAATAAAGCTGGTGCCAAGAAATAATAGAAACTAAAACAGGGAAATTGAACACTGTAAGGCTTAGCTAAGTGAACACCTGCCTTCTGGCTGCTGGAAAGGAATATTTCTCTTTCCACTTTGAGACTAATAATTGATTATTAAAGGTGGTGTAATATTTTCCGGTTATATTTTACTTTAACTGCACTGCAGGCAATCATCATGTAGAGAAATAATTTATTCTCAAAGCCTAAGATGTTACAAATAATTACTTTAATAGTAATTGAATTATGTCTTATTATCACTATCATGTAAGAATTATATTTGAAAATGCACTAGTAAGGATATGTAAGCTTGTAATTCTAGTTAAATTGATACATGCTTCAATTACATGTCAACTGAAATTAGTGCTAAACCTAATGAAAACTGTACATGCTACTCTTTAGGCTCTTTCTAAACTCACTGTGAATCTTGCAATCCATTGAGTATGACACTAGCATCCATAATGTTACCATTATGGACACACATTACATTTATATATACAATGGGTATCTTTCACATGCATGTTACAGCACAGATGCTCTAAACTCTTATGTATGATACCGTTACAGAAATCTGATAAAAGATGTTGCTACTAATCGTCTTGACCCAAGCATTTATGTTAATTCACATGCATCTTGATATACAATTAACAGAAAAGAATCTCTTTGCAAAACTTGACATCTAGAAAATAGGTCAAAAAAGATCATGGCACATCTACAGTCTGGAGCTCTTGAGCATAATTCAAATTCAAATTCGAGTGTATACAACAAAAATAAAGAGTGGTGGGATACATCTTTTCTGAAATGGATTAAAGACCATAAAGGTAAATAGCCTGATGTATAAGTCTACTGCAATTTTATTTTTATGGCAGAAGGAATAAGGATAATATGCAAAAAAGCCATCCCAAATATCCTAACTAAAAGTATGTCAAAAAAGAAAAGGGAATCAAGTAGAGAAGATGACTGGCATAGTATGTCCAAATTTCTTCATGACTAGTTTGAAATGCATTATTCATACATCAAATAGTGATTTAAAAGTTCAAAAATTGCACAATAAATATTTGCACTTGCAAATACTTTGAGAAACATTTTTATTTCCTTTATTTTAAATGTACTTAAGCTGCCAGGCATTTTTCTGAAAGTTTTCTGGATCTAATCTAGTTCTGCTGTCCATATTTATGATACAAATATCCTGGGATAAATTAGCAAATTCATTCTGTATGCAGCCTTGACTGTGATGTCAGAAATACAATTGTGTGTAATAACACAGTTTTAAAATCCCATCTGCAGGTACATGGATAAGTATTATGTTTACACTTCACAGTGAGGTTTTCTGCATTTTCTACGTGAATGTATCATAAAATGATCAGTTTTTAATAGGTATATTAGTTTGAAATAGGAGGTAATTTTACAAATACTATATGATTGTAATGAATATTCTTCTTCTTCCCATAAAAACCACTAGGACTTTTAACATTAACTATGCTGAGAAAAGTGATGTACCTCGTGTTTTGTCCATTTTTTCCTGATATTTTGTATGCAAATTCAATGAGGGTAAATATACAGAAAGACAGAGCAACTATTCTTTGGACATTTCAGTGAAATAAGGTTGGCATAATCTTTATTTTTCTTTTGGAAAAAGAAAATACACCTTTCTCTTTACATAAGTGATTACTGCAACCCAATGAACATGACATTATACTGTTCTCATAGTTAATAAAAATATTGATAGCTTTCTTATTTTTGCCTTGGCTTTATTTTCTCTTTCTCATTGTAATTTATAAAGGTAAAATATTGCAAAGATTGTACATCAAGGGAATAACAAGCGTGGCCTAATATCTAGTGCAGCTACAATGCAGCTGAGTCGAGATTCAGTAAGACCTACACAAAGAGCCAGAAGAGTGAAACGAGAGAAAGAATTTAAAAGGCCACAGTCTGTTTCAAAGCCCACATCTATTGTGGCTAAAAAGAAGTGAAGGTAAATGCCAGCCGTGTCCTGAGAAAAGGAATAGTGTAATGATCATCTATTCAAAATTCACACTTCTATAGTAACAGTTTGTTTCAAGACCAACACCTAAACAGGCGATTATACAATGTGAGATGGTGCTTGGGAGCTGCTTGCTTCCTAGTTCTGAAAATTGTAGAGGTCAGTGTTAGAAACATATTATATGCATTCGTTTTCCTGAGAAACCTTTCTGAAGAAAATACTTGTGGTATGGCTAAAACCCAGACTTTTTAAAAGTGTTAACTCTTATGTTTCTAGCTGATAGAGGCGCAATTTTTTACTCCCTTGCCAAAGTGTAATGTTGAGAAGCCATTATTTCCATTAGTTGCATTAAGTTGTGCTGTCAGTTTTGGGAATTCCTACTTTTTGAAAACTTATTTCTAATATTAATGCAGCATTTTACTGGGTGTCAAGCTATATTTTTAACATCTGCAGAAGAGCAAAAGAAAATGAATTCCTGAAAGACAGCTATTTTTTACTGGTTCTCAGGCTGGGACCCAGGTCCAATTTCTTCCTCTGCCTAAAGCAATTTACACTGTTCCCAGAACAGTGCCCTCACTATGAGGACATTCAGCCTTTTTGGTTAAGATTTGTCAAATTCTCTTGTTAAAGCAAATCCAACTCACACAGGAGAATCCTACTTTCTGATTAATACACGGGGGCTGTATCACCTGCATTAAGAAAGTTACGACAGCACTACAGTGAAAGAAATGAGTCTCACTTCCTCCGCTCTTTTATGGAGTGTGGCAAGGGAATGTAAGAACAGCTTCCTAGACAAAAATACTTATTTTGTACTGCAACACATTACCACCAGGGCAGTGGGTTGTGCCTCTCAGCTGCAGTGTTAATAGCTGTTTAAAAGTCAAGAAGTATTTAGACATAAGGTCCTTAGAGAATAAGAGTGTCAGAATCTCCTTGTGATGCTAGCTTCGGGCAGTCATTTTAGATCTGTAATATCACTTAATGATTATTGATTATGTATTTTGTATGACATAAAGAAGGATTTGGATTAGGAAATACAGAAGTAGAGGATTAGACCCAGGTCAGTGAAACCCAAATACATTTAGATGCACTAAATGCTTCAAGGGGATTCTACAATGATGATTCATGTCTCCCCACCATACCCAAAAACTAGTGTGAGCTATTAATCTGGGCAGTTTTGTGAAGAGAGGCATTAATAAAATTATTCTTGTTTATCCTTAAAATTGAATTCTCAGTCAATTCTATTACATATGTCATTAGAGTTCACTCAAATTCAATATTTTTGTAAGGCTCAGGTTATGTGTTTCCAGCTCTTTTATCTTTCAGTATGGAAACTGCCTTCTAAAGATCCTGCCTTGAACAACACTCCCAGATGATGAAACTGAATAAAACTTTTGAGGCTTGCAATGATTGTTCAGTAATTGTCAAGATATATTTTCAAAGAATCTTTCCATACGTTTTAATAGACTCAGATTTTTCATTCTGTCAGAAGAAAGGAATATCATTAAGATATTAATACTTGAGAAACACTTCATTCTGAAATTAAACCTGAACTACTATAAAGTAACTGGAAAATATTAAAATAAACTGTGTAAATGCCTTGCTAGAAACATTCAAACTCCCTTTTCTATTGTTAATTTTTTTTAACAGTTGTGATTAATGATTTTTCATGTTGTATTGTCAGACTTGAGGAGGTTTTACATATTTTCTGCAGTTTCAATTTTCCCAATTAAAAAAAATTAATCTAAAAGAATGTACCATCAAACTCCAAAAGTAAAATTTTGTATAGCATAACAAACTCTAATTCCCATACTTTTTTTTTGTTTTTTTTGTTTTATTTCTAAGTAATGATCACATTCAATTTAAACAACTCAGTGAAGAGCCTTAAAACCACTAACACTTTCAAATTCAGAAAAATAAGAATTAAGTTTATAATCTTTTGTGTAGCATCAGAATTTTTTTAAAATTTTATCTATATTTACTTAGGTTTGTTGAGCAGATGTGGGATTAATCATATGTTTAAGTGCCTTGTTGAACAGAGGTCCATTTCTGGGTAAAATCAGATGCTTAAGTGGATGGCCATATATGGGATTTAGTAACTTGATATTGCATTAAAGTATGAATGTAGTGTGATTTTTTTAATATAAAGCATTTCCCTTTAGACTACCAGCTCTAGTGATTCACAAACTAAGTTGTCCAGTTAGTTGCACAGTTTCCTGTTTCCCACATAGAATAAATTTACCTCAAAAATATCTTCTCTAAATACTAATTAGTGGTAATATAAAGAGATGAGAGAATGTATTCATCCTCAAGAAAGCAGGAAACTGAGGATATGGAGCTACAACAGCAACAGCAAGAACCATGAAATTGTGCATCATCTCACACAAACAAAACTAAGTTTATGGTACTCGAGAGAAAATCAGTGATAAAACTCTTAAAAAAAAAAGGAAGTAACTTTCACTTGTTGCCCATTTCCTCAGAAAAGTGCCAGTAGGTATTCTTTTCACCTTGCCTGCAATGGAGATTAAAGGCTCCTCAGATTAATTACTGTTCAGTTGTGACAGGCTAGGGAGACGGTTTCTATTCCAGAGCCTACCTTCTTTTTTTTTTTTTTTTTTTTTTAAATGGTAGTTTTCCTTCATTTCTGTCTGATCTCTGACTCACCACTGTGGAATGAAAAGAAAAGCTTTCTGTGCACTGCCCAGACTGCCACAAATGTTATCCTGATGGTAGCATATGATTAAATAGGGTTTTTCTCCAGGATTTGTATTGCTACTTGTAGCAGGCACTCTGCTGAATGGAGAAAGCCCAAGATCTTTCCCAAAGCACCTTGACGTGCAGTGAAATATTGGTATTTGAATTAGACCCTAATCAGGAGCAGCAGAGAAAGTGACGTCTTTCTGAGCTGCCTTTTTTGTAGCCAATTACTCCAGGCTCCTAGTGTTCATGTCTTCCATGTACTTACTTTAATTAGCACTTTATTAGTTTGGCTTCAGAGAGATGGTACTGGAGAAAACTTTCCTGATGCTGCCAAACGGTCACAAGCAGGAGGTGATTAAATTTAGTCCCAAGCAATAGGCATCCGCATGCATTCTTTGAATCTCAGTGTGCTTTAAAATGATGTGTTCCCAATAATTTATGCCCAGAGGGATGCAGTGTCAGTAAATAAGTGTGAAAAACTGTCTCACAGTATTAGCACTGTCTATATGCTATTCATTAAATCTATCTTAATAATAGGATTCTTGACTCCTCCCCATTAAGATCAAGTTGATTTATGTTAATGGCAAAAGAAATATGAAATGCAAGGGCCTAATTTCTGTTAGATTGGAAGAAGGAAAAAGCAGCACTTTCTATTCAATACAATTCTTTTTTATTGCTTCCATTATGAGTAGGTCTGTTGTCTTCATTTTACAGCTATTAACCCAAATATTGTCTTCAGATACAATTATTAAAGAAGACTGTGCTAGTCAAAACAGCGAAAGAATTGAATAAACACAGATGATTTAAGAGAACACAGACAGGGATGTTTTCTCTACTTCTTGAGAAATGGTAAATTCAGAAGAAGATGTGGCTGTAAATCCTGTGGGTTTTGTTAAAGTGCAAATGATAGCAATGTCAATGAAATTTTTTGTATTAATTAAAGGCTAGATGGCTGGTTAGGCTCTTTAGCCTGTCAGATGCCAGCTGTGTGGAATGTCTCCAAGGGCAGGGGGCAGGGAATGAAGGCTGTCTGAGGGCAGGTGGAGATAAAACACAGGTAGAGATACTTCTTACTTAAATCATATGGCCTTCATTCTACTTCTAAGTGACTGATATCAAGCAAGTGAATTTTCTTGGGTTTTGTTTTGGTTTATGTTTGTTTTTTTTTTTAATTCACCAAACCACATCAGCAGGTCTATTCACAGGCAAGGCAGACCTTCTCCTGGGAGGAAGAGTCTGAGTTTCAGGGTCTCTGAGTGGCACTTAGTGATGACTGTTTCCCTTGTTATTATTGCTCCACATCTTCCCTCACTGGAGGTGTAGTGTGGAGGATGCACAGCAGGACCACAGCACTCTAGTTTTTTGTCAGCTTACTTAAATTTTTGAATGCTACTGCAGAAGTTATTGAATGTGCTCTTCCCATCCAATTGCGGTGCTGTCCATGAACAGGTGACTCATGTCTGCCACTTCATGAGTATGAGTTCTGGATGAAGTCATTGAAAAGATGATGATTTACATGGCCTCTCTGAGGGTTCATAGTTGTACTATGGCCTAACTGATTTAAACCAAAGAAAATGCTATAAGAATGCAAAACCAGTCAATTTCATTAACTTTTTTTTACTTAATTCATAGCTAAAACAAAATTTTTATTAGAGCTAATGAAATCCATAAACAAATTAAGAACTTGATTCACTATCCTATACATAAATAGCATGCATGAATTCAATAGGCTCATTTGTGTTTTTCAAGAAGAATGTCCAACACAGAGGTCAGCAACCTGTTCTGACATGCTCCTTAGACAGTCATTTATATCTGTGCTAATGGAATACAAAATACAGTGGGTGGCTAACCTAAGGGCACAGCCCTGTGTTTCTTTACAAAAACCTCTTGATTGTAAAGCAAGTGATTAATGAAGAATTGTATCTTAATATGAGCCAATAACATTTTGTTCTTTATAGACAACATCTTAGAATAGGAACGAAAAAACTGTTGGTTGAAAGAGTCAGAAGATGCTGCCAGCTTGTATCATATCCATTAAAAAGAAACCTTCTTTTCTCAAGATGGTATATTTTTGAGACTCCACAAAAAGTACCGCAAAAATTCTAAACAGCCCATTAATTAATAATTATTGACTGATTTTAAGATCAGTCAATATTAATTTTGCAAAAATCTCAAACCTGAGTGTCCTTTTTCCACTTTTTCTGCTATCAGTGTCATATAATGAATGAATTCAGAGACTTCTCTTGCCACATGTAATGTGTTTTCAGCTGGCAGATGGCAGAAAGTCCCTGGAAATGAGCAAGGAGTAACATTTAGCTTCATTTATCAGGACCACCAATAACACTATGACTTGCTGAGGTTTGACAGAACCACTAATATACTCTAGATAAAAAAGCTGGTGCTGTCACTAGTGCTCTCATGCCTCATAAGCAAGGCTGCTGCACTGTGCATGACTGGATCCACAAACAAATTTGTGAAAAGCAGAAGTGAATAGTTTCTGCATCCTCTCTGGTGTTTTTATAGCCTTAGAGTGTTTAATCTCTTTTGAATTGCAGGTGGTTGCTTTAGAATTGACACTATTTGTGTTGTATCGACTGTGTTACATGCAAGAAATCTGTGAATGCACGGAATGAAGAAAACCAACAGATATGTTTAGAAGGTATTGAAGAACTGGATTATGACTACTAATGATGCTTTTTCTCTGTTCAGCAACAACCATATTATACACTTAATTACTTCAGTTTACAATGTTAGTCTTTACACTTTATATTCAACAGGAAAAGCAAGTAACTTTCTAGATAACCGTCTGCCTATCTTCTGTCTAGCTGTCATTTTCATTTAAAAATTCCTTAAATCAGCTTCTGCCATTTCTGTAACACGGAGAAAATATTTCATTTATTGGTGAAATGCATCTAATTCTAGGGGTAGATTAAGATCAACACTACTGAAAACCGGTAATATCCCTAGCACATGAGGAGAATGATTTTTTTTATTCAAAATGATGGGGTAATAACTATTCTTCAATTTATTAAACCTGCTGGAATTTTTTCAAGACACAAGTTACTTGGCATGAAACACAGCAGCTAAGCAGGTTGTCCATGGATCAAGCATGTGTAATTGAATATGACAGAGTGTAATAGTGTCATGTATTAGCATGAGTCACAAAATGTTTTTAAATACTTAGTCTTTTATAGATAAGATTTCAGTGTGTTAATACTTGTGAGTAGCAGGAAAAAAATACATGTGAGAAAATAATTCTTATATCTGAAATGGGTAGTTGGTCAGAATAGATATTAAGAGGTTTTGTCTTTCTGATTTGTGCAATTCTGAACTTAGTTTTGTTTGATTTTGTTCTGTCAGACTCTTTTAAGAATGATATTAATTGAATTACATGACCTTAAAATATATGAACTAATCTTTGCTTAGCTAGTCAAAATTTGGCATTAACAGTATAGACTATTACATGGTATTTAAAATTCATTGGCATCCTGAAATAATTTTCTGCCCATATTTAAAATTAACAGTGATCTAGATTGGAATATGACTTTGTAATCTTCTTAAGTAGCAACATTAAGTACTTACAAAAGACAAAATGACAATACTGCACCAAAAATACTTGATTATAAAGTTCAAAGCAAGAATTATAGAAAGTGACATATTGCATAATATATATAAGCAATATACATGTAATAATATTTTATCTGCTTGACTAAAAATATTATTTTTTATTATTTATTATATATGCAAAATTTAATGCAGTTATCATATTTATCCAGTCCAAACGGGAGAATGAGCAGGAGTGAACAAATTAAGTACTTACTGTACTGTGTGGACTAACTATAGCTGCTTCTTCTGGGAGTTTAAGGTGATTTGCCTAAAATCAGAATGGAAACTGAGAAATTAAATTAAAAATAGCTTCTAGAGTCTTTAGTCTTACCACCATATGCCTCTTAGCCTTTTAGAAAAGTTTTTCCTTTCTGAAAATGGAAAAATAATGAGAATTTGTTGCTACTTGTATTTTAAATCATAACTATAATGTAAATTTTTGTCATTAAAACCTGGATTTTTGTCAATTAAAACATTTTAATTATATTTTAATATGATGAAAAGTAATGAAAAAGAATGGAATTCTTTAATAATTTCTAGAATAAGAAAATTTGTATTTCTCTATAATTTGATGAATTTTTGTTTCTTTCTCATAAAACAAAGATTAAAAACTGAAATAAGAATTTATTTCTGTTTATTTGTCACTAGAGCTATGTTTGACAAAAAAGTAACATGATCCTTGGGATTCCAACAGTATGAATAACTGGTGTCTGCCAGAAAGCATGAATAATGACATTTAATTTTTGAATACTTTTCCACAAAATTATTTAGGATTTACAGTATTACATAATACAGAAACAAGTCATTATGAAAACTACATTTTAATATATATATCAAAAGGCATAAAAAAGCTCATTACAAATAGACTTTTCTAAAAGATACAATCAATTTTAGTGTGTAATCTCTTTTTTCAGCTTATGAAATAAGTCCACTAATAAGAAAGGAAACACAGAAACTTTATGTGTGAACTCATTGAAATGAATGCCTAATTTTTAACCTTATTTGAAAGTTTGAGTTTTTTCTAATGCAATTTTTCTATTTTCATTTACTCTTTTATCAAGCTGATCTCTAGTTATGACATTAAAGCATGACTGGCTCTCCAGTCAAAAATTCTTTCTTTGGGAATGTCTCTTGATCTGCTTCATTTAGTGACTAAGCTCATCACACAGTTTCTCACTAGGTAACAAGAAAGAAATAATGAAAGCAGCCATGTGCAGTCAGCAAGTACAGAAGATAAAGCATCACCTTGTGGAAGTGAGGCACCTCAGTGCACCCCAAAAGAATTCACATCTTTACTTTCAAGTAACACCATTACATACATGAAAATTAAGCAAGGAAAAAGCCAAAGCTCATAGTAGCAGGAAAGTGGCATTTACTAAACTGGGAAGCAAGTGGCAATGACCAGAGATTTCAGGTGACAGCGCAAGCATAGTCATCATCTTTCAGGAAGGAAAAAAGTATTAAATGAGTGTCTTAAAAAATACAGAGACAAACATCAAAAGAACTGTAAGAAAACCTTATCTCATTCGGATTTTGCCTAAATTTTGTAGAAAACAATGTTATCTGTATAAGATTGAGTTGGAGACTTTCTTTTGTTGGAATTTTCTTCAAAAAGCAGTGATGCAGAAGCAGAATAACTTTTTATGTCAGGTTCTGGAAGGGCAAAGACAGAAAAGAAAAGGAGGAAATAGGTAATTAAGATCAATTGGCTGAGGAGTGTAAAGCACGTTGTACAATTACAAACTACTACCAGTTTAATACCCAGTGGTTCCAGATAGATTTGCTCACTGATGTTTTAAGGACTACCCTTTTTTGCATAAAACATTAAAAATCTTGCCTGATTGCTTCATGGTCTGTTTAGCATGACTTTGGAGACTGTAAAGCTGTTTGAGAATGCTTTTCCTACAATGATACATCTGCAAAATGATCTGGAAAATTTATGTTTCCTCCTGCTCCTCCTCCTTTTCCTTCTCCTCTTCTTACTCCTTTCCATGGGGTGTAGTCCTTACAAATGGACTGCCCAGTGTGGGTCCCCCAAGAGCCATTACTCCTGCCAGAAAACCTGCTCCTGTGTGAACTCCACTCCATTGGCTGCAGTTCCTGCTAGGACCCTTCTCCAGGGAGGTTTCTCTATGTATTTAACAAATATTACCCTACAACTGATATTCACAGAGCTTAGTAACTGCATCTGGTCAAGACACTCCAATAACTGCATCATGGACAGGTAGACACTGTGAGCAATTTGAGTGGGTCCTGCTGAAAAATGTATAGCCATAAACAGAAACTGTACCGGAGGAATTGTCTGCTGGACTGGGAAGCTTCCCTGAGATTTTATGCATCTGGAGGCTGCTGTTGTTTCTCTTCCAAGCTGAACATTTGGAAGAGGTTATTACTTTCCTCTGTTTTGCTTTCTCTCTTGCTCTCTCCTTTTTTTTTTTCCTTTTTTTCTTTTTCCCCCTCAGTCTCATAAGAAGTGTGCCATTAACTTATCAGTTTCGATATATTCACAATAATTTTTGCATTTGACATCATTGTGGATGTCCACAGTATGCAGTGCAGTTGAAAGTGTGAGAAGCTTCTGGTACCATTTGGATATGAAGCATTCCCACAGACCTCTTAAAAAAAATTCATGTTAAGTTTACAGAGATTCCCTGCAGAGAGTCATATATGCCCTTATACTCCATTAAATTCTTCCAGCTCCTAATAGTAAACAAGACTTCTTCTGAAAGGCTATTAATAGTATCTTTACTATTAATGGTGTCTTATATTTCATAATAAAAAAGGAAAATTATTTTGTGTTAGAATAGCCCTTACTTATTCACAAGAGAAACCTGGTGGAAGTTTAGTTCTTGACTCAAACTAGTTGATTAAAAAATTTCCAGAAAAGGATGCAATGAGCAACGTCTGACTGAATTTCAGATATTTATTTAGATCCCTTGCAATTCTGAACCTATGACTCTTAATGAATTGCAACAAGTTCCAATAAATGATTGAAACATTTGTATTAATTAAAGAAAAAAGTTATCATTAATATAGGTATTCCACCTGAAGCATCCATTTTCTTTTCCCCTCCTTCTTGTTTCTTTTTCAGATTTTGGCTGAAAAACTAACAGAGAAAAAAATCAGTATATTCATTATTTTCATCAGCCATAGGAAAGGACCTAGCTTTTCCTTAAACATTTATGATTACACATCCAAAATATTTTTATTTTTAGTTGTCAGAAGTTGGAATAGCTTTTCACTTTTTTTTGTAACTGAAGTAAAAAAAAAGTGAAATGTAGTTTGTGAAATGTTTTGATGAGTGACAAAAGGAAATAACCTAAACAATGCTCATGTTGGTATTCAAGTATCAGTCTTTTATAGTCAATATTGCTAATTTTAAAATGATTTAAAATGTATCTGTCTCTTGTACAGATCTCTGGTACCTGGTGAAGTGAATATATTGATACTGCATTTTGTGACTTGTTATTCTTCTTGCTCTGTAAGGTTGTAATATATGGAAAATACTGCAGACTTCTATTCCCTGATGACCTATTGAGTACATGAAATATTGAGAGTCTTTGGCTTGCATTTTAATAGCTTGCATCTAACCTACATTTGTCAGGCATTTGCTTGTGTGCTCAAATTGAATGGTGGTGTTTTTAATTGTGACTTAATCAGAGAAGAATAAAATACTGAGCTGCTCAATGCCCATTTTTCACACAGAGCTTTACATTTTGTGGATAAAAATGTGGCCATAAAACTAGACTTCTGGGTTTCTAAGGTTTGCAATCATTAACAGACATCTGAAAAATGGTTGGAAGCTACCTGGAGAATCTGAGAAAATAAAAGTAGCTTCTGTGAAAAAATGTCCTTATTTCTCCAATTTCTGGTTTCATGTAAGTTGAGATGTGGTTGGTTCAGCTGCTCAGATTTTCACTGAGATGCTGCAGCCAGCTCAGTAGCACTCCTGGTATTCTATCTCACTATGTTACACATCTGCTCTTTTTGCTGAGACACTCCCCATTTCCTGTTTTGATATCATCGCAAAAAATATTTGGAAGGGCTAGTTATGTTTAACGTTAACCTTCTAAACACAAACAGCTCTTACTATTGTTTTTAGTACTTTAAAAGGCAAATAACCAAGAGGTGGCAGTAGTCCATCCTGCATTTACTGTGTTTTATCGTTACAAGTACGTGCTCGCCTTCTTTGATAGTCTAAATTATTTCAAATCAGATACATGAAATATTTTTAAGTTTTCAATTGCCTGGCATTCTGAGTATTAGATCAAAGCCTCAAAGGTCTCTATCAGAACAAGAGAAAAGTAAGTATCTCCTTTAAAGGCTTCATGATCTGAAGACAGTGAAACAAGTGCTTACAAAGACTGTGTTGGCATGAGTGAGACCTTTGATCCTCATGCCCAGTGGGAGGCCACTGAGATTAGTTCAGTAGGTTGGTGCTAATAGCACAAAGGTTGTGGGTTTGAACCCCATCATGGAACATTCACTTCAGAGTTGATTCAATGATCCTTGTGGGTCCCTTCCACCTCAGAATACTCTACAATTCTGTGAGAGTTTTACGCTGTTCTCCTTACTTAAGTATCCCCATATATAATGGTGTGTGGAGCCCTGTGGTGTGATTACATACAGTTTCATGGCTTTGTGAGGTCCATGTCCCAAAAAACCCACTCAAGTATCAGGGTTAAGAATGGTTACTGCTTATGATTATTGCTGGAATTATCCTGTGATAACCACAGGGGAAGGCACGGAAGAGAAACAAAGATGGCCACATGACAATAGGGTCTATGTCAGACATAAAGAATGAGTTTTTATCCTCCCACCATAAAGTTTTTCCCTGTAGGGATTAGCAGAGCAGTGTGTGGCTGGATAAACAGAAGTTTATTTTCACATTGGTGCTACATTTCTGGTTTTCAGTGAGCACTTGGCTGAGCATGACGAAGGGCTTCACATGGGGAACCAGCTGGTGTGAAGAGCAGAGCAAAGCTGGCTTAAGTATGTGAAAACTGCCAGAGATCTTTTTTATCTCATAGAGAAACTCACGTTCCACCAGGGAAATAAGGTGACAGGCTGGACTTTTTCCTAAAACACGTAATTCTTCCCTTTGGCCTTTTGTTAATTGAGGGCTGAATGGAGGAGCCTTTAGGAATAAGACAGATCTATCCTCCATTTGAGGATTCTGGAGGATCACAGAATTGTTCCCATGTGCAGGAACCTAAAGACCATAAATGACATTCTCAAAGCACTGTCAAAGCCACAGCAGGAACTTCCCGTAAAATAACCCACCACAATAGGAACTCGAGATATGCTACAGACAGCAACAGGAAGGAGGTTATTCCAGGTGTAATGGACGTGAAGGTTTGGTTAGCACATCAGACAAAAATTCTCTCTGTGTGGACTTTCACAACGTGCTCAATGTGATAATTTACAGTCTTAACCAGGATTAGCTACTTCCCTAGGCTTTCTGTAGTAAAAAATTAATTTTATCCATATCTTCAGAATTCCAGTGAGAAATGAACTGAATTCTTTCCTCTACCAAGGAAAGGCCTCTGAGGAACAAATGATGCCAGAGCAGCCAGGGCTCTGTCGAAAGAGATGTAGTTATACAGTCCCTAAAAAAAAAAAGAAGAGATGGTGTTTGCTTGCTTATGGGAAAGGTCCAGGACAGTCACACATAGGTTGTTGGGTCTTTTAAAATATTGATCACAGATGATGAAGAAAAAAAATCGATAGACCATAAAACAGGAAGACAGGGTTGAAAGAGGAAATGAAAGGTATACTAATTCCAGAGACTGGATTTTTTTTATAAAGAGTTGCACAATACATACAGCTGCAAGTTGCATATATATGTGTCAATATAAATATAAATATAAATATAAATATAAATATAAATTTAAATATTAAATATATAAACATATATATTAATATTTTCTATTTAAATATTTATATTTATATAGATTTATACATTAAAGTATTTCTATTTCATATATAGAGATAGATATAGATTAGATATAGATATAGATACAGATATAGATACAGATATAGATATAGATAAAGATATAGATATAGATATAGATATAGATATAGATATAGATATAGATATATAGGTATTCAGGTTAGCCAGTGTGATAATTATCTGCAAAAAAAGGTTGGAAGGAGAATCTGAACTACAGACCTGTCAGCCTCATCTCAGTGCCAGAGAGAACTCTGAAACAGATTGTCCTCAGTGCCATCATAACCCCAGGCAGTACTAAAGGCTGGGGGAAGGGTGGTTGGAAACCTGCCTGGCAGAAAAGGACCTTGGAGTGCTGGTCAACAGGCAACTGCTCACAAGGTGGTAAAGTATCCAGGTGGCCAAGTAGGCCAATGGCATCCTGGCTTCTATCAGGAATAATGTGGCCAAGAGAACCAGGGAAGTGATTGTCCCTCTGTACAATGGCTTCACTCTTCACTGGTGAAGCCACACCTCAAATTCTATGTCCTCAAATTCTATCCTTCATGTCACAAAAGACATCAAGGTAGTGGAGCATGTCCAGAGAAGGGCATTGAAGCTGAGGAAGGGTCTAGAGAGTAAATCAAATGAAGAGTGGCTGAGGGAGATGGGGTTGTATAGCCCGAGAAAAGGAGGCTCAGAGGAGACCTTATCACTCTCTTCAACTCCATGAAACAGGAAGGCGTAGCCAGGTGTGGGTCAGTCTCTTCTCCCAGGCAACCAGCTACAGGACAAGAGGAAATAACTACACGACAAAAGATTCTGGCTACATGTCAGGAAGAATTTATTTGC
Organism: Acridotheres tristis; assembly: GCA_037013685.1. Lineage (NCBI taxonomy): Eukaryota > Metazoa > Chordata > Aves > Passeriformes > Sturnidae > Acridotheres > Acridotheres tristis. The sequence continues at coordinate 93,993,933 of CM072886.1, read as the reverse complement.
TGAAAGGGTAATCAAGGATTGGAATGGGCTTCCCAGGGAAGTGGTGGAATCACCATCCTTGGAAGCCTTCAAGAAACTACATGGCACACTATGCCACTACAGTTTAGTTAACATGCTTATGTTAGGCCAAAGGTCAGCCTCGATTATCCTGGAGGACTTTTCCCACCTTAATGATTTTGTCATTCTATGATATAGTTCACATTATATCTGGCTCAGGCTGTGAAATGAGAAAAAATAGTGAGCTGGTGCTGGAAGTTGATAATGGAAGTAATCTGGCACACTTTTCCAATTTGAATTTTTTTCTGAATAGTCTTAGTATAAACCACTCACTTCCTGCACTATTTTGGTGGATATCTGAGGCATGGGGAAGTTTACTGATTTCTGTGTAGGGCCAAACCAACTCCTTACAGAATGTGATAGTACAATCTGTGGCACCCTGGCTCCTGGAGCAGAGGTTTCTACACAGGGCATGGGAAGAGAAGACTGCATTTGGGCCAGGGAGTGCAAAAACCTGCAGTGGGAAGCCAGGTGTAACATTTGCACCCCCAGCTTCTTCATACATAAACTTAGAGAGGACAGGAACTGCAGGAGCAGGGAATAATTATGCTGTGCAAAGCTACTGCAGAACAGATTTTCTTCTAACTCTTCCTGCTAGAACCATGAGTTTTCCTTTTCACAGGGAGGGAGTTAAGAGAGGAGAGGGCTGTCAATTCATGACAGTGCTCTCTACAGACATGTATTGTTAAAAATCTCACAGTAAGTCAGGATTTAATTTTTTCAGGGTTAGTTTGGTTATTTCATACGGAAATAGGGGCCTGTTAAGTTAGGGTTATCAGTGGTGATGTGTGAAATCATAAAGCGATATAAAATCTCCACCTGCAGAAGGTAAATCAGTGGTTTATATCTGCTAAATTGTTTCATTTTATACTTTTTCAGGGTTGGATTATGGGTCACAGTAGGTGGAGACCAGCTGTGTGATCAAAATATTGTAGCCTTGGCTCGCAGCGTGTTCTTTCTTCCTTTTTTGAGTTTCTCTGGATGGAGATTTATTAGAATTGAAGCTGTTCACAGGATCAGAACCATTAAAGTAGGAATCATGACTTGCACTGTGTAAGTTATTGCAAACAGTTCCCCATAGAATTAATAAAGTTATGGCTTAAGTAAAACATAAAGCTCTTCATAATATATAGTTTCACTATTTTTTTTGGTAAAAAGGAACTTGGGTCAAATTGAAATGAGATTTTTCTTTTTCTTAGCATGTGTTTTTAAATTAATACATTTAAAAGTTTGCACTTAAAAGATGTATAACGTAATACCTTTTTGTCTTCAGATAGCTATAAATGCTAATTGCTATTTTTCCACATATCAAATTAATTCAGATTTATTTTCTTAAGCAAGTTTTTTTTAGAATTCTAAACTATGTAAAAATAAAAGCACTACTTATTTTTGCAATACCTTTGCCAAAAAAGTGGTACTAAAATGGCAATATAGTTCATATTATCACAAGTATGGAGTCATCAAATCCTATTCCACAGGGAGCATGTGATGAAACAGTATTCATCTAATACCTAATGATAATCCTATACAAATATTGTGGTGTGTTTGCTGTAGCATGTTTATGATCTTGTTGTGTCTGGTCCAAGTTTCTTGACATTCTGAGTACCCCTTTGGGGAAATATGACATCTTGCAGTAATGTACGCTGTGCATGTCAAAAAACATTGCCAATCTGCTTCTGCTACTCTGAGTTATAAAATTGGATGAGCAGGCTGCTCATTTTTCAACATATGCAGGATGGTGATGTTTACAATACCAGCTGGAAAAGCAAGTACTTGTACAAAACAGTGCATGGAGACAACGGAACAGGAGGAAGAAATGAAAAAAAAATAAATAGCTGCACACTCAAATTTTGTATATGAAGCAAGCCTTGAAAATAGGAAAAAGATTTCTCGTAGCATCCCTGAGCCTTACAGGCCAAAATAAAATGTATCTGAAATACTTCAGGTTCTGAAACATTTAAAGAGTGGAACTATTGCTAGTTCCAGGTTTTCCTGTTCATTAAAGGCATTCCTCGAAAAAAGCCCCACTCTCCCTCCAAAAACAACCAAACCAAAACCTACATAAGAAAAATTAAAATAATATTAAGAAATAAAATAACTACTGGGAAAATATATAAAATAGAATGTGACCTGGTTAGCTTCATGGAGTTTCTTTAACAAACTTTAGGAAATAAATTGCTAGATAAGGTAAATAAAATCTTGTATGTCTTTGAAGTAAGTCAGTCTTAGTTCCAGAGGGTTTGAGGATTTCAGCAGTTCAGATGGTTCAACTAAGGATCAGCTCTAGCTTGCTTGTAGTATAAAATAGGTCATGAAAAGGTCTGTTCTGATGTGATTATACTCCTTAGAGTATTTCTACAGGCTCATCTAGACCTATTCCAGAGATTTCTATACCTCACCAAACCTACTATCCTTATATTACTCTAAGAATATTTAGAAAGAACATAAAAGAACATTGATATGATATTTTGCGAATAAAATGACATTTAACTGCATGTGATTTTCAGCAGCTATCCAGTATTTAAATAACAAAAGAAGTCAGAGTAAAAACTTCTGTCTTAAACAGCTTTTTCTCAGGCTTCTGTTTAAATTAAATTATCTCCTGAGCTATATATGTTCCCTTTGTTAGTCTAATTTTTGGCTATACATTTTTTTCTTTTTTTTGTTCTGAACTTGATTAGAAAGCAAATATGAACTTAAGAACTATGATAGATTGAGTCTTTGTATGTATAGACCTATCTGCCCTCTGTCTTCTTAATTTTTACAGGCTTCTTTCTGTACTGCAGCAGAAATCTCCTTTTCATAGTGCAAGACCACAGTGTAAGTCAAGCTGCCTAAGGAAAAGGAAAAAAAAAGCAAATTAGTAGGATAATATATTCCTTAGCATAGTGTTTTGTTGTTGTTGCTGCTGCTTTGTTGTGAATTTTTGTTTGTTTCTTTGGGTTTTTTTTTCAGCAGTTAATTTTCTTCACAGTAGCTTTTATGGTTCTGTGTTTTTGATTTGTGCTGGAAACTGCTGATAACACCAGGGATGTTTTCATTATTGCTGAGCTCAAGCAGTGTCATGGCTTTTTCTGCCCTTTGCTGCATCCCACCGGTGAGGAGGCCGAGGAGGGAACACAGCACAAGGAGCTGGGAGGGAACACAGCCAGGAGAGCTGATCCCAGCGGACCAAAGGGACATTCCCTGCCATATGACACCACACTCAGCATATAAAACTGGGGCAAGAAGGACAAAGGGTGGGTGGTTCGGGGTTTTGGTGTTTGTCTTCCCAAATCTCTGTTACGGATGATGGAGCTCTGCTTTCCCAGGAATGGCTGCACCTGCCTGCCCATAGGAAGTGGTGAATGAATCCCTTGTTTTACTTTGCTTGCATACATGGCTTTTGCTTTCCCCATTAACATGTCTTTATCCCAATTCATGAGTTTTGTAGCTTGCACTCTTCTGATTCTTTCCCTGGTCCTACTGGGCCTGGGGATGTGAGTGAGCAGCTGTGTTGGGTTGAGCTGTCAGCCAGGGCTAAACCTTGACACACAACTGAAAACAAACTAGATATTTACTGCAGAATTTAATAGCAGAGTTTACAAGTTAGGTAGGAAATGTTTAGCATGTCATATGCAAGAAAGCATCCTCTTTAATTTTAGAATAATGAAGCATCTTTTGAAGAAAAAAAAAAATTGTTTATCACATTTTGAAAACCCGAGAACTTTATGTAACATCTGAATGAAGAATTAGGCTTCTAATTTGAAAACAAAGTACCACAAGTGACATATATAATATGTTGCAGGTTGTAGAAATCATTCTTCTGAATTGAAATAGTCAGAGCACTTCCTGATCTTACACCATCATCTTTGGAAACACAAGTATCAGCAGAGTAAAACCAAGCTACTGTAAATCAGAGACAATCTAAGCATAAGTCTATACAGGATAACATATTTTCTTCTTTTTTAAACTAATTTGTGAAACAAAGAACTACACAGAGAGATTCATTACAGTTGTGTAGATTAGTTAGACAAATACTGACTGCAATTCAAGTTCATATTCCATAATTCATAATCTATCAATAGAATATTTAGACACGATGGTCACTAAATCAAAGTATGACTGTTGGTTTTTATTTTACATCAAAGCCATTCCTGAAAAGGAAAGATAATAGATGATATATTATAAAAATATATTTTCTTTCTTTTTTGTTTTGTTTTTCTTTTTCTTAGGGTTTCTTAAGGCAAGATATAAAATAAGAACAATAGAATTAGATATCTACACAAAAGAAATATATGGAAAGTCATCAATTATGTAGAAAATTTCTGACTTTAGAAAAATATAGATGAGTGTTTAGTTCTAGAATTTAAAACTAAAATCCAAAAATATAGCTAAACAAAATATCTAAAACCCGGAGAATAAAATAAAAAACAGAAAACAAAAGATACTTAAAGTTAAAATTAGATATTTGCAAAATGAAAGAAGTTTAATATTAAAAAATGTAACTTTAAAGAACTTTAAAACTTCATTTGCATTCTCTTTCTCTGAAAAAACAAAAAAGAATATTAGTTACTTAATATTTATAGATATATCTTTGAGATGTTTATGGAATGAAAGTCACAACATATTATTGAAATAGAAGTAACTGCACTGAGACGAGAACTTAGATCTTCCCAGGCCTGCAGCATACAGGGTATTGTAACAGGACTGAATTAAGTTGCACAGATTTTTAAATTTCAAAAACTGAAAAACACATTTGTCTCATGCAGCAGTATCTTTTCAGGGTTGTCCATCATACAGAAATCCAATGGCACACCATGGAATATTCATTGTATTTTTCCCTGTATCGTGAAAATAGGTCATTAGCCCAGTGAAGCCACTTGAGGTAAAACCAAAATATTGACCAAACACTCTAACATCAAATTCCTTAGAGTGCAATTTGTTTTTTAGGGACGAAGAAAAGAAGTATTATAGTTTGATGTCTTCAATCTATATAAATATTTCCATAGAATGTTTTAAAAATATTTACAGCAAGTTTTTACTTCTTCCTGTGATTAGTTTCAGGATTTCTACATAAATATTTGTAGAATCAAATATGAAAACTGTGTTTTCCCTAGTGGTTCGCAAAAAATGAAAAGAGATCATGATTATATATCATGTTTTGCTGAGGAGAAGTAGGTGTCAGAAGAAAATATGAGTACCTTTATAACGATTTGATATAGACTTTTGTACTTTGTGTGGAAAGCAATTAGAGTTTAGTAGTTAACTGATAGTTCTATAAATTGCTTGTAAAGTGTGAAGTAAAGTAAGACTTCCGCCTTTTCACTAATGATTGTAAACTGTTATAAAGTCATGAACAAAAATTAATCTAAACCCTATCCTTACTAAAAATGCTGCCAGAAAAAAATTCCTTATCATATAATGAAAATTAAGTATAAAAGACTCCTAAATACTAATTTAAGTCTTATAGGAAATTAATATAATTAAACAATGAAGAATTAGTTCCCTTTTTTTAAAAGTAAGATGCATAGATTAGATTTTGTTCTTATTCTGTACTTCCACAACTAGTAGTAATTCAGTCAAATTCCATGGTTGCAGCCTGCAATGGAACAAGATGAATACAGTAAAAAATTGCTGGTGTATATATAATCTGACTTAATATGAGTGGTGTAACTTACTGCCTTGAACCTTACATGGAATGCAGAACAGAGTAGGCACTGCATAAATAAGGTAAGAAACTTTTAATGTTCAAGCATCTCATTGGACATAAATTCTTTACAATACCTCACCTCCAAAACGGTAGATGGAAGATATTAAGATGGTGGTCTGTAACTGGCATATTTTAACTTAATGTGTATATATACTACATACATGTATATTATACATATGTGTGAAAATATTTGTGTATCTGCTCCCATTTTGCTTTCCTATGGAAAACTTTGCAATTCACTATGACTGTAGCTGAAAGATTAGACAAATGTACTCAGGGAAGGAAAACAGAACGTATTGAGGGAAAGGGAAGCAAGGGGCAAAACAAAGATCAAAATCCATTATTTTAAGAACTAAAGGGGCTCTTAAAACATTAAAGATTAGAAAAGAAGATATAGAGGGAGTTAAGAGGGCATTTTTATTCTAAAAGCAGTAAAGACATAATTAAAATTTAATAGGGAGGGCCAAGGTCTTTGATCCATCTGACTGTTACAATGTCAATTAATGCCTTGTCAGGAAATGGTCCTATGTCTTTTCAACTTCACTAAGAGAAATGATTAACACCTCAAAGTTATACTTTTTTATTTTTCCTTAAAAATCACTTTGAATTAATAAATGTATTTTGCTAAAAATATGAAACAGAAACTGAGAGGGTTTTCAGTGTAATAAAACAAAAATCGTTTGTTTTGAGATGATTATTTTCAGAATTTTTATTTTACAAACCTTTGTTTCTAAACTCTTTTTAGTTTTCATATAAAATTTAAAAAAGAAAAAAGAAGCTTTTTTTAGAAAAATAAAATTTACTAGATTTTTTCTAATTATAATATCTATACCTTCCCCATCACTAAAAACCTTTATTACAGTAATACAGATGATTTTTTTAAGTATGAAAAAAGCACCTTTTTAGTGAACAGCCTGATATTTTCCGAAGTCTTAAAAATTAAAATTTTATTTGACTAATTTTGATAGGTAAATAACAAATCATCCCTGTCCTAAGATAGCAGTACTACAGTATTACTATACTGTTGAAGAAACTGTGCTTAAATGATCAGAAGGAAAGAAAGAGTGATTTATGTGGCACAGCTGTCAGTCTTTGAGTTCTGAGGTAAAGGTTTAATTGTTCCTATATTACAGTTTTCTATTTCAGTATACAGATTTTAATCGAAGGCGTTGAGTTCCTTGTAGCTGGAGTTTGAGAAGCAATTCTGACTGCTCAAGTTTCACATTCTATTCATGATGTCTTAATAAAGCCTAACAGTCTGCAAGACAAGAAGACATTTTATAAGATAATAGGAAAGTATATGACTAATACCAGGTATCAGTGGTACCTTTATTATTACTTGCTGATGTATAATTAGCACTGCTAACAATAATGACAGAACTTTTATCCCATGTTTTGTGAAAAATATCTCCAAAGGCTGACAGGAAGACTTCTGAATAATCTAATACTGGAGAACAGATCTTTATGACTTATAATTTTGTATGAACATTGATAGGTGATGGAAGTCTGGAAATACCCTCCGTGAGGAGATGGAGTACCAAAGCAAGTGGGATGAGCCCCGGGGTGTGCAGGAGGCTGCTGAGCTGTGAGTTGTCTCAGTGTTCCACACAGTTAAGTTTTATTTCCTAACTTATGAAGCAATCACTTTGATTCACTAGATTATTGTAACTCTTCATTACGCTTGTATCCTATCTCCTCAACTACTTGTGATGCATTTCTTTACAGGCACTTAAAACCTTTATGTGCTGATTTCTATATATATTGCTATTTTACTCAAATTTTAGAATAATGGAGATAAAATAGATATCATAATTAAAATATCCCACAGCTTCATAAAAGGTCAAGACATACAGTAGCTCACATCTATTTTATGGCTTAATCATCCACTATGCTGCAACCAGTGAGAATTAGACTAGAACCAGTTTTAAGTTTAATAATAATGGCATAAGAAGAGAAGCATTAAAAAACTGTATATGCTGCATTTGATATTCACAGGGCCTTACCATGAAAATCAGGGGGATGGAACTCTTGTTTTCAGACATTCTCCTGAATTCTAGAGAAACCTAGAGAAATGCCTTGCACTTAAAAAAGATTGATTTTCTTGGCAAAGGACGTGTGCTGTAGCCTGTATTCCAGTAAAACCTGTCCTTTTCAATAAATGGTTTTTGCCCCTGAAACTGGGTTGCAGAGCCTTTTTATAGCAATAGATTTCCTGCTGTTGATACACTGTTTGAGTTCTTTACTCTCTGTGCATCAGATGGCTGCTCCATGGATAACATGTTTTCTGCAGGACTGCTCCATTTTGAAAGCACTGAACAGTAAGAATTGAAGCAAATTTCTGTAAGATTAAGTGGAAAAAGAAAGAACATAAAATAAAAAAAGAAAATCAAAATGCACTTTCTAAAGCCAACAGAAGTTAATTATTAAAATTATGGCAATGGGCCCAAGGGTGGACATATTGCCTGTGCGTGTAAATTTAATTAAACAAATAACAAAGAGTTTTATTTGGAGACAATATTAAAGAAGAAATTTCCATTCCACCTATTTTAGTAAGATATAAAATAATAGCAATTTCCAAACGCATTGCAAACTTTTCCATTGAATTAATTTTTCTTTGTCACTCAAATAGAACATAGAGAGCACATTTTCCAAAGAAGAAGCTACATTAACATCCATGAGCACTATCATTGGGGTATTAAAGAGCACATTTTCAAATGCATAGGAGAGAAAAAGAAATAGAGAGACGGTAACATTAAAACCAAACACATTTTAACAAGTAAAAAATCACGAGTAGTACATCAAAAGTAAAATGCAGTTTCAAAATGCAGTGAATAATCTAGATCTGATTTTTGCTTTTTCAGTGTAATAATTTCTATCTGAAAAAGTCTTTTCTTCTGTACTCAAAGGTTAATATTTCTGCTGGCAGAAGAAACTTGAAATTTTTGTAGTATTTCTATTGTTTTCGTGAGTGCTATACCTTATTCAATAGAGCATGTTGAAGCCTTTTTTTTGATTGCTTCTTGTTATTAGATTGTTTAGATTGTTGCTGTGTGTTTTGTATGGGATTTTGGGGGTTGTCTGTTTGGTTTGGTTTAGTTTGGGTGTAAGTTTTTACCTGCCCTGAATATTTAACAAAAACAAAAGGCTATTTTTAGGTATGCAAAACATCGTCAAGTGCTTTGAAACTCTCAGTGCCTTGTAGTTTTTCTGAGACTGTAATCCTGGCCAGAACTTTGAAGAATAGAGAGATATTGGTCAACTTGGTGTGGATGCAGATCTGAGTATGCATATCCACGTGGAATTAACCAGCTATGCTTACACTAAGCAAACCTAATTCCATTACATTGCTCAGGCACTTTTGTGCTCGGGATAGGAGTCATTCAGGAACTACCTTTGGTCTTCCATCATTTTTGCAACTACCATCAAAGTCAAAAATTTATTTTCAGGGATATGAAATTGTAGAAGCGTTACTTGAAATACTGACATCAACACCAAAGTCAGAGTGGCATTTCTTTTCTTTCTTCACAGAAAGGGAGGCTGAAAAAGTCATCTGACATTAAAATCTGATCTGATTGAACTCAGTAAGAATAAAATTTGAACAAATTCAATTGGGAATTTGAATGTGAATGTCATCAAGTTTGAAATGATTACACCTAGCTATAGGAACAAAAGATCATAGGATAGTTCCAGCTGGAAGGCTGCTCAGGAGTCTCTAGTCTTACCTCTTGCTCTCAGCGGGACCAGCTCTGAGGTCTGTCCTGGTTGCTCAGGACTTTTATCTGGATAGATCTTGAAACTTCCACAGATGGAGAATGCACATCTCTGGGCAGCCTGTCCCACTGTGCCCTGTCCTCAGGGGGAAAAAACCTTTTCCTTACATCCTGTCACAACTGCTCTCGTTGCAGTTATATCTTGTCCTCTCACGGTACATCAGCATCAGGAGCCCATAGCTGTCTGCTCAACAGCCTCCTCACAGCTGCTGAGCAGTTGCTGTAAGGTGCCCCTGAGGATATCCCTTATCCAGGCTGAACAATTCCCAGCCCTTCACCCATACCCCATAATGCAAGCTTCCCTCCCCACAGTCCCCTCATCCCTTCAATGTCTTGGTGTCTCTCTCCTCAAACCATTCAAGTTAGCTGAAGTCTTTATTGCACTGGGGCCCTGAATACCACCATATGCAGAAGCAGATCCTGATGCCAGGGGTATACCCCTGCTGTGTCCTGTCTCTAGACATTTGCCTAGGAAACACTAGCTTAATTTTTAACAGCCTGGAAAAACACTGCCATGATCATGTGCTGGTCTTAACACCGCATAGGCTGCAGTCTCATGCAAACAGCATACAAAGTTCTATATAGCTCCAGATTTAGCCTCTAAATACCAACATATTCTTTTGGCATTTTTCTTCCCAGAAATTGTGCAATTGCCACAGAAATTGTCTTGGTTAGAGAACAGTGCCCATAACATCAAGGTTGTGGGTTTGATCCCTGTATGGGCCATTCACCTAAGAGTTGGACTTTATGATCCTAGTGGGTCCCTTCTAATACAGGATATTCTGTTATTCTCTTTCTGAAATACCAGGATAATTAAGTCAATTAAGTTAATTAAGCATGTAACACAGTATCTGTATGGGAGTGCTAGGTATGCTACATTCAAAATATTCTAAGGAAGATTGATAGACAGTTCATGCCTGTCTTGGCCCCTCAAACTTCCCGTGGGAGGGTCTACAGGGCAATCCAGAATGTCCAGTTCCTTGCAGATAGGATTGCTTGAGCTACCATTAGCCTGTCCAGGTCAGATTCTGCTTAGGCAAGAGGAACTTGAGTATATATTGAGTTATAGATATATCTGCCATATCAAGATCCAGTACACTGATAATCAAAGCTGTAAGATTAAAATATGCCTTCATGTGCTGTACTATGTAGTAAGGATGACCAGTTTTAAATCCCTGCATGACATTTAGAGTAAGAATGGCATGTGTCTTCATTAACAAATTTATTTTGCTTGTCAGGATCCCTCAAGAACTGTTTAATTGAAGACAGATCTTTGAGACACCTTTCTCTCTGGCCTACAATGCCCAATAGCAACAGGATGTTCAGGTTTGTATTTTCATTCACCATTCTGAGCAATGGTGGCACAATCCCATCTGAGCACCATTGGCTTTTTAGGGCTCCCTGACTCCAATTATTATTTCAATACTGCATATAGTATAATACTATACACTCCAGTGCTATGTAGTGTGTAGTACTAACATCCTGCAGGTCTGTGAGCTTGTCTCTTCCACGTTCTGTGACACAGCAGAGAACCATCTCCCATTAATGCTGTGACTGTCTCCTTCCCCTTTTTGGGCAGTAGTTGTAAAGAAGGAAGCAAAGAGTTGTAAAGAAGAGGTGCCTTCCCAGCCACTGCAGCAGTACATGCCAAGAGAACAGCTGCTGTTCTATAGTTATTCTTCCTTAGAGAATCTGGTCCAGGAAGGGAATAAATACTTTCATAGGCCGTACTGTACCAAATGTCCTTATTTGGCCACCTATCATCCTGCTGGTGGTGACTAAAGGCAGGCATTTAGGAACTTTAAGAAACAGAGAATTATTTGAACACTTCCTGTGCTATGCCTGATCAGCAAAAAAATTGCTTCAGGAATTTTTTGAAGTGGACAATATATCTGGACAACCAAGTTTAGTAGTCACTGATAGACAATCCTTCATTTGGTTAAAGCCTTTTAAAATACATTTTTCCTTTGTTTTCCATGACATCAATTGAAAATGAGCTCCACAATTTAATTATATTTCTTTGATTTAGCTGCCTGTTCCCAGGTGTCCTCCTACTCTACAGTTATCCAGAATTTCCTGCTGACATTAGCTATGCAGCTGATGTTCACAGAGGAGTAAAAGGCATTTGTAGTGATCGTTAAATTGAGCATTGGAATTTATTGCCTTTTATTAGTGGGGGGGAGGAAATGCCCACAAACCCCAAGAAATATTATTTCTGCTTATCTGAAGGCATAGAATGTTTAAATAAAGATTGTGAAAACCATTGCAGGTGATTGGGACTCTTTTCAATTCGCATGTGTTGTTTAACTAATGCTATCAAGCAGGAGCAGCCTGGAGACCTAACTGGGACAGATCACTGCATTTTTTATGCTAAGCTTGAAATAGGTTCCACAGAATCAAAAGTTCAATTTCTGATAGTGCCAGTTAAACCTAGCAATTTAACTGAGGCAGAAAAAAATTAGAATAGTATGTGGTTTGCTGTGTTATAGGTATTTCAGTAAGACCTCTATGATTCTTTTATTTTATGTGGTCATAAAAGGGATCCCATAGCTGTTTTTTGTAGCTGACAGGATTTATTCTGCTCTCCTTGGAATAATTTTCTCTCCTTTGAACATTATGCAAGATAGTTCGTACAGCTCAGCTGCTGCCCTCTAATTCCAGAAGGAGATATACTTCTTCAGTTCCATATGTTTACAGCACATAAAAGATTTGCAGACACAAAAATATTTTAAATATAGATTAATATTTCATTTATAATAGCTGCATGTACTTCTAAATGCTTTCAAAACACCAGTGGTTCAGGATGCTGGATGGTACTGTCATTTTATCAAATGTTATCTCAAAACTGTATTCTGAACTTAAATGTTATTATATGATTACTGAATCTGTTAAGTTAAATAGATGAACAGGTGTTTAGCTAGGTGAAACTACAGTTCCCTCATCTTGGATACCATCTCTAAGAGAACTTTAAGACAACTGAGGTCTATGCTATCCTCTTCAGAGCATCACCTGCAGGGAAAATAGCAGGAGTGCATCATTGCTACCTCGTGTAATAATAATGTTGTTCTGTACTGTTTCTTGGCTTCCACTGTGTTCTTTAGAATATGATGAGCAACTAACCCTAAAGCAGAACATACAAACATTGTCAATTCAGCTACTGAGTTTTATTCTTACATGAAAATAATACTTTAATGCCCTGTAGCTTCAATTTCTGTAGCTTCAAGTCACTTGACCTTGCTTCTTGACCACAAAACTTTTGAGCAGAGAAATCATCTCAAATAAACTACTTGTAAAAACTTGTTTTCATTAAAGACTTTCCATTCTGATTAATTGTTTTTTCCGTATGAAAAATTGCTAATGCAAATATATTTCACCAACATCTGCTAAACAGTAAGAATTCATATTCTCATTGCCAAATTACATAGAGCATATATGTAATGTACATTTGCATGTACATACAAAAATTTAGATGGGCTCAGACAGAAATACACTTTATCAAACATGAACCTCCTAACTTCTCTCTATGCAGTGATTTCTATATAGTATTGATTTTATTCTGAATGAAATATCCTTAGCTATTCCTAAGACAAATGTCATTCATCTAGTGAATATCTAATGGCAGAAAGAAAAGTTTTGTTTTCTGCCTAGATGTGGTGATATTTTTGTCTAAATAGGCAGAAATTGACAGCTTGAACATCAGTAAGTATTAACACCCTCCTTGCTAATTGCTGCCATCACAAATTAATGGAAGTCTTTTAAATCTCCTGACAGTGGTTATGTAATATTCTGTGGTTAAGGGAACTCAAGTCAATACATAACAGGTGCCATCATTAATATGCAACTACATATGCTTCCAGTGAACAGGCTTTTGCTATTTGAAAATAATTCTTTAAAATCCTTAGCTTTTGCTTTTCCATCCAGGTGTTTTAATGTGAACTGTTTTGACCTTTTGCCTTTTTGCATGACAGAGCATATTTGGACAGTATTGTAAATATTCTTAGTACAACCAAGATTATTCACAGCTTCTATGTTTTTTATTGGGCCTTTTCCCCTCCCCTTTTCCTAGGAAACTTTGAAAACAGACTAAAACTTTGGAAAACCAAGTGATCTGTTACCTCAGTTTAATTTCAGCTCCTTACTTTTTCAAGTTTTAAAACCTAACCTGATTTTCTGAGTTCTGTTTCTTCATTGAATTACTTTTTTCTTCTTCCAAATTGTTATGGTTTTCATTTGAAATAAAAGCAACTCTTCATTTATGGTGTTGCCTGACTATGCACATGAAAAATCAACCAAAGCAATACATCTGTCCTCATTTTCTTTCCAGTGCCAATAATTAAGCATGACATTGGAAGGAAGGACCAATTAAAGAAAAAACTATATATGTAAAACTATATATGAATAAGATATTATTGTTACAGGTTTTCTTCGTCTCTTCCTTTCTTTGCATACCTTTTGCCATGTCCCCTCTCTTCATCTCTCTATCTCTTCTTTCTCTGTAAATGGAGACATCTTCAACATTGGTTTGTGATTGGTTTGTGATTTTCCTTTCACTCCTCACCCTGAGCTCTTTTCTCTCACTAACAGGACGTCAAGGAATCTAAAACAAGGCAGAGTCTAAAAGTACCTTTATGACAAAGATACACACACCCTCTTTCTCTCTCACAGATCACAGCTTGGTCTCTTCTGTCCCTTTGAATCTCTCAACAGTCTCCAACAGGGAATTGATGTCACTTCTCCTGGCAAAAAAAAGTTGATGTACATCTGCCTTGGGGACTTGGGACTTATGCCTGAGTCACTGATGGGAATGTGACTGAACATCAGTGAATTGGAGAGGACATCTCCAGAAAGAGAACTGCAGATGAAAGTCTTCCACCTTGCACATAGTCACAGGTTCAGAGTCTCTCAGGTCACCAGAAACGTTCTGGTCTTTTCATTTCTCCTGACTGGTTTGATGGAGACTCCGAGTGGTAGCTTGGAAAGCAGATTGGGTTGGTGAGAGCCACATTACAGAAATATGTCAGCCACTTCTTTTTTTTCACTAAGAGAATCAAATTATTATTGTTGAGTGATGAAATACATCACTGAGACAGAACCCAGCCTGTCCTGCTGTTTGTGATTGTTGTGTTTTAGGTGTGCAGGGCTTGTGTTTCTTTGCAATACTCCACACAACCCTTGTTGGCTCAACTCTTCCTTGTACCACATCTGCCTGTCCTGTTACTTCACTGTCATCCACAAACCTGGTGAATGTGAATTCAATCCCATCATTGAGATAATTTACAAGGACACTGAACAGCATCTGACCCAGGACAAACTTCTGGAAGTCTTTAAATCTGACTTCTGGCAGTGGGACTTCGAACCACTCACCCTTTGACCTTGGTAGTTTAGATAAAATTTTCCCAAATAATGGTCCATCTGTTTATCAGAGAACCTGACAACTTGTTTATAAGGATATTGTGGGTGACCAGGTCAAAAGCCTTGACAAAATACAGGCAGATGACATCCACAGCTCTATCCTCATTCACGCAGCAAATTGTTTCATTGCAGAAGGCAATAAGGTTGGTCAAATATGATTTAATCTCAGTAATTTTGTACTAGTTTCTTCCAGTCACCTTCTTATACTTCATGCTGCTGAGAGGTCCTTCCCTGAGGACCTGTTCTTTAGTTTACCCAGGAACTGAAGTAAAGGTGATTGTCTTCAGTTTCTCTGACCTTTATTTTTTTCCTCAATATTTGTTGTTGGGCAAAAACATTTAGCCTTTTCTGATTACTTGGCTTCTCCTGATGCCATGGCTTTTCAAAAATGATTGATAGGAATTATTTTGTTGTCATGTCAGCCAACATTCTCAGCATCGTTGGATACATTTTGCCTGGTCTCATGAATCTGTCATGAATCTATCTACTTTGTATGGGTGGTCCCTGTCTCAACTCTTGTCTTGTGAACTACTCATCAGTAGTTCACCATCTCCCTTATTTCTGCTCCTTGGTGTTAGAGACATGGGACTGAGGTGAATGAGGCAACTATTTGGGTCCTTGCTATAGTATTTGTGACTGACTTGCCAGTTCCAATTGTCATTAGCCCTTTATCTTCCTTGTATTTTTACTTTATACTAACATATACAGACTACTTTCCTGTTAGTCTTTATATCTCTTAGCAGTTTGAGTTGCAACAGAGCTTCTTCTCTCCTCCCTGTGCTGCTGTATGCCCACCCGATATTTTTATGTTGTCATTTTGGAGACTCTACCTTTTGCCATCTCTCTGTCTTTTCTGTCCCTGAAAATCTGTCCAAACCTATTTGTCCTGAAAGGCAGACTCCTAAGTGATCTCTACTCACTATTTCCTGAGCCTGTGGAGATCTACTCTTCTCAAAGGCTTTATTCGGTCCTTGTCTTCCTCACCTTTAGGGTCTTAAACTACACAAATTTGTGATGACCACATTGCCAAAGCTGTCATTTATATGAAAGTATCTAAACAAACCTTTGTTACTTGTATACAACTTTTCTGGTAGAGCAACACTCTTGCCTAATAAGTATTTACTGGGATTGGGTTTGGAAATTTTTATCAGTGCATTCCAGAAATCTGCATTGCTTTTGTACTGCTGTGTTGCTTTCCAACAAATATCATGTTGAAGTCACTATGCCAGGGCCAGGGTGTGAGGCAAGACTGTTATGCATTTATTAAGTGCCCAGGTAGCAAATGATTCTACTAACCCAGACCTGTGACTTCAAGGTCCCTGTTTCTGAAACTGAATGTTGTGAAATCATATCTTATGCTCCAGTCTACAGCTGATACATCAAAACAGTCCTTTTCACTTCTGTGTCATTATCTTGGCTTCCTGAAGGAGTGAGGAGACGGAAAAGATAAAAGACCAAGGCTAACATTTGAGCAAGAAGAAGCATACAATATTCTTGATGGTCAGTAGTTTTCTACTTTCTCACCTCCATTTGTCCACCTCCTTTTCCTGTGTACGTGTAGCAGACCACACACATCCTGAGCACTCATGCAGATGCCACACAATCACCTTCTAACATGCTGCAATAAGTGAGCACAGCAGCAGTGGCTTCCCATCAGTACAGATTTGTTTAGTCTAGATTTGAAGGTACCTGTGTAGCAAAAAGCCTGTACTTTATCCATAGCACTAGCTCATCTGCATGGCAGTAGCAGAGATTTCCTTATCATACCTCAACACGTGGAAGCAGTTTCTTTAGCTTTACATGTATATTTAGGTTTCAAGTGCTATTAGTATTTTTAAATACTACATGCTTATTTTGCTTATCCCAAAAGATGTAAATTTTAGAGATTATTTTTTTTTTTAAGGATTTCAGTTTTATTCTAAAAACAAACATTTAAGTGTTTCTGTATTTTGTGAGAAAGCCCGTGTCTTATGTCTTTCTGAATGGAGCAATAATTTTTGGAAAGACCTAGGTGTCATGTAGGTAGTCAATTTGAATTTTTGTCTACACAACCTTTTAAACCCAATTGCAATAGTCTTATTATGTCTGTCTTTTTTCACTTTGGAACAGATTGCTGATCATAAAATATATCTGTACAGGTGAGAAATTATCCACAGAAAGCAAGCTGATAGCACTGAATGTGTCTCACTTGTGACCTAAATCTAGTCATAACTTGCCTCCAGCTTGAAAAGCTTAAGCATTAACCCACTGTGCCATGTAACCATTCTCTACCTCTGGCAAGCTAATGAATGATTCAGTGGTTTTCATGGCTTCAGTTCATTCTATCTTTGCAGCTGGAGACAGAGTTTCAAGATATTGCCAGTTGAACATGCTCACGAAAGCTATTGGTCATTAATGCAATGCATTTGTGGTATTTTCTCCACAGTGGCTTTCCCCCCATAATCTCTTAAATTTTAATTACCAATTTTTCTGATACTGCAGTATTGATAAACTGTTCTATAGGAACTAAGACATTACTTCACCTTATTCGAATATGATTTTGACCTTCACAGAGAAAATACATTGGAACTCTTCAAGCACTAACTGCCTATGAATAAATAATTTCCCATAAAAATGAGGAGGGAAAATATAATTCTGATATTAATCTGTTCCATATAATTCTGATTTAACCTTTTCTATGTATGATACTATGGAAATACTGAGATCACTTTGTTAGCTGTGTAGCACATGAAATAATTTACATACTCTATCCATCCAACCAGACCCATTAGTATAAACAGAAATATTCTTTTTACTTCAAATCAAATACATGGCCTGAGAAAGAACATCTGGTGTTGAAAAGAAAGAGCATTTCAAACCCACTTTATTGGAAATAGTCAGTACTTTCCTAAAGTCAGAGTAAATTCTGTTCAAAAGGCTCATAGACTTGGGATTCTTCCCAGCTGTATTATCCTGTGCCTGCTCATTGCTGACTTAAAAAGGAAGCAAAGAATGCGAAGTAATTATGCTGAATGTTATTTAAAAGTAGCCGACACTGCACATGAGGCCATGAAGTTTGCTTCTTTCATTTATTTAAAACTCAATTATGCAGATATAAAAGAAAGTGCTTAAGGCTTTTACCTGTTTTCTTCTCATTGATTTTCAGAGAGGGGGTCTAAATTCATTAGAAGCTTATGGAGCTCTTGTTTGTAATCTTCTGTGATTATATAGCCCAGAAAATTGGGGCACATTTTATTCCCATAAAAAATGGCTGTGCAACACATCTGTTGAAGACTTTTTCTACTGAAAACAAAGGAGTGAATGAGTCAAAATTTAACATTAATTCCCAAAATAATATGAAGTTCCCCCTAGGGAGAAAATTCTGCTGTTCATATCTAAGTTATATAAAATACATCTATTTTTGCTGGCCACATGCCTCACTCTGTGTTTGTGCAGCTTTAGATTTAAGATTATTATACCACTTTTTTTTTCTTTTAGATCAATGACTAGAAGCCAATTTTCATCTTGGTGACTACCATCACAGGTTTATAAAACCACCCCTAAAAGTTTGCTTTTCTAGATTCTCAATGCTATAAGTCCACCATGTCAGCCTGAGTTTCAAGGAATAACCTAATTTGAGGAAAATTAACATTGCTTTTGAAATGAGCATTAGCCAGCTTAAATGTCAGGAATAGATCCACATCTCTAACAAATATACGGATCCTTAGGAAATTATTTTTAGAAGCATCCCAAACCATTGATTAGCTCCTTCAGTGTCACATGACACAGAATATCTTGGTCCCAGCTCATCCTAAAATTCTACTTGATTCTGAGAGATGCCAGTGGTCTGATAGCCACCACCCATATTACTACTGCATTTCACCCTTTGCTAGGAGTACTCTTCATTTCAGACAAGACAAGAGGATTGGTATCCCACTGTATGTATATTCTGATTAGCAAGAAAAGGAATAGAAATGTTTAATGTTTTTTCTATCATTTTTCTAGCCAATTAGCCTTAGAAATTGAGTCCTTTTCTTCCTGTAGAATAGCTACATTTGGATATTTTTGTAATACACTGGTTGTTTCCTATAATTCTCCAATGAATAAATTGTTACAAATGCTGTTGTCAGGCCATTCACATTTTCTCAGTATGCAGCAGGTTTTACATACACAGAATGTTTAATTAATTTTCTGATTAATGAGCTTCTTTTATTATGCTACTGCCATTTGGCAGCTGTTTTGACAAAACTGCCTTCCTCATTACAGAATTTCTACTTGTGAAAGGAAGTCAACCATAGCAAATGGGCTTATTGAATTATCCAGCTCACCAATTATATAGTATAAAATTATTCATCCTGATATAATTTGATCAGGAAAAATCATTTATCTTTAGTAACTGTGTTAAATTAGATATTATTCTGCTGGATAGGTGCAATTTTGCAAGTGTCTGTACTTAGGAAACTTTTTTTTAATTTACTTGAACACTAGGTTATTGCCCATTTTCTGATTTCACTTTGCTTCCAAAAAGGTTAGTTTCTGACTAATCACTCCATTGAGTCCAATTCATTCAAAGCTTAAAAAGCAACACTTAGCGATTTTAGAGAGAAATGTCAGATTGATGCATATCATTGGCAATGCACTTTTGAAAGATCTGATATAAACGTATTTCTAGCTGTTAATAAATTAATTAATTCAAAATCAGTCTTGAAATTGCAACATTATTTACTTGTGTGCTTTGCATGCATTTTGGCATTATTCCAGCAACTCTACAATCAGCATTGGCAATCCAATTTTTACTCCAGTTTTATTCAATCTAACACATTCAAAAATGACCTCACTTTCTATACATTTGCATCATTAACCTACATAATCTCTCTTATAAAGAACCGATGCTTGATGCATGTGAAAGAAAAGGGTGTAATGTATCAAAAAACTCCAAAGGTCTAACAGAATATTGTGATCTACAGTGAACAGTTGGTTAAAAATAAGTATTTATTAATTTCCTAACTTGAAAACCATTGTAATTAGTCTTATTCTCCACAATCACTTTTTCGGCGTAAAACAGCCCAGAGATTCTTGCTGAACAGGAACGGTATGGTTTATTTGGAGTACACTCATCTGACAGTAAGTCAGCTCAAGGATTCTCCAGATTTTTCACTAGAATATGTAAATTTCTCAAAGCATAAATGAGTTTTCTTTATCTCCTCTGTACAGCTGGATAAACAATGGCATAATGACTCTACCTGTGTGCATGGACACAGGACTGATGTGTCTTCTTTGGTCTCATTACAGTCTTACAGCACTTTTGGTTTTTGTCTTCTGTGACTTCACAACCTGCACTGCTTTTTGATTCTTCTGTGCTTTCATCTAAGTGCACTCTGCCTCTCCACATTTATCATACTATATATAAGGACAACCAATCTGTTATTTGTCAGACCTTACCGATCATTCTCAATGTCTCATTCAACAGAAATTGTCAACAGAGACAAGAGTGACAATCATCCCATACCACACCCTGAAGTCATGTTTACCTGGAGGATAGCCCTATGTCCATTTACCCTTGGCTTCACTCCTCTTAGTGTCTGATTAATAAAAAACATGTCAACAAGTGCTGGAAGTGCCTAGGATGGTAGTGCTAGGGTTCTACAGTGGCTATTTTGTGTGCCTGGACTTTAACTGGTGCCAGTGTCAGCTGTGTCTTAGATATCCTTGATCTTTGTATCCTTGATACACTTAAGTGCATAAATACAGCTGAGTTGCTGGAGCCCACTGGCAATGAGATAATTATGAGTCTTGATAGCCTGTACTTGTTTCTGGATCAGATTTTCTCTGTATAAGGATGATAAATAATTTCTCTTAATTGAAAGATACTCCTGCCTTCATGCTGCTGCCTTGACTCAGGTGACAGGTGACTGTTTCTGCACTCTGGTTCCAGTCCAGGGGATCACTGCCTTTTTGAAGCTGTGTGAATTACAGATCTGATGCCAATTAGGTCAGAATATCCACTATGGCTTTCACTGAAGGTAATTGAGGCTTGCAAAATTTTGCCTCATCTCTTCTTCCTCCCACTGCTACCCACAGTGGTTTGTTGTTTGGGGGTTTTGTTTATTTGTTGTTTGTTTGGTTGGTTTTCTGTTTTGTTTTTTCTTCTTCCTACTATCTAGATGCAGATACAGATTATCCTCAGTTTTACCAGAGACACCTTTGGGTCTCATCCTCATTCATTGTTGCCCTGAAGAGCTGAAATTTATTAAGATTGATGAGAGTACTGCATTAATCCATGGCCCTACTCTGGTAAGCAGTTTATACAAGCTATCAGGATCAGTGCTGGCCATTGCTGTTCTCAGAACTTGAAAGTTTTCTTTCAGGACAAATTATCACATTGCTGTTTCTGGGGATATCAGTATTTATGTTGCTGTCACTGGCTTTGTAAATTTTGCTGTGGTTCATATAGCCTTGCAGCCCACATTTTCTTGTTGCATCCACTGTATTCTCAAGGAAGTAAAAGTTCCTTAGTGTTGCGGGAAAATAAATAAATAGCAAGTTGGAAAATTAACAGCTGTCCATCTCAATATTTATACAAGAAGGGTCCATCCACCTGGGTAGCTCAAAGAGGTGAGGGGAGGGACAGGTGAAGGATTTTGTAGGGCCTGAGAAAACTGCTGCACTGGTACAGAAAATAGCAAAACTTTTTTGGAAGTTTTTGACAAGATGATCTGCTCTGTGGGGAAAGGAATGGTTGTAGATCTTGTCTACTGGGACATTAATAATGCCTCTAACACTGTTTCACACAACATTCTCCTGGAGAAATTGACTGCTTATGGCTTTGGTGGGCATAGTCTTTCCTGGGTTAAAAAAACTGGGCTGTCTGGCCAGGCCCAGAGAGTGGTGGCGAATGGCACTACATCCATCTGGCAGCCTGTCACTGGTGGCGTTTGCCGGGCACCAGAGTTAGGGCTAGTCCTGCCTAATATCTTTATTGACACCTGGCTAAGGGGACTGAGTGCTCCCTCAGTCAGATTGCAGAGGACACCAAGATGGGCAGGAGTGCTGATCTGATGGAGGGCAGGAAGAACCTGCAGTGGGATCTGCAGAAAGTGGATCAATGGGCCAAGGTCAGTGGTGTGAGATTTGACAAGGCCGAGTGCTGGGTCCTGCAGTTGGGTCAGAACCGCATGCAGTGCTCCAGGCTGGGGGCAGAGCAGCTGGAAAGCTGCCAGGTGGAAAAGAACCTGGAGATGCTGGTCAGCAACTGGCTGATCTCGAGCCAATGTGTGTCCAGGTGGCCAAGGAGGCCCGTGGCATCAGTGGAATCAGCAATAGTGTGGCCAGAGGGACCAGGGCAGTGGTTCCCCCCCTTTGTTCTCAGCACTGGTGAGGCCACGGTTTGATCCTGTGTCCAGTTTTGGGCTCCCCACTACAAGAAAGTCATAAAGGTGCTGGAAATTGTCCAGACACAGGCAGTAAAGATGGTGAGGAGTCTGGAGCATAGGCTTATGAGGAGCAGCTGAGGGAGCTGGGGATTTTTAGCCTGGGAAAAAGGAGAAGGTTAAAGCAAAATCTTACTGTGCTCTACAATCAGCTGAAAAGAGGCCTTAGAGAGGTGGGGGCCAGTCTCTTCTCCCAGGTAACAACTGTCAGGAAATGGCCTTAAGTTGCTCCAGGGAAGATTTTGATTGAATATTAGGAAAAATTTCTTCACTGAAAGGGTAGTCAAGCACTGGAACAGGCTGCCCAAGGAAGTGGTTGAGTCACTAGCCTTGAAGGTATTTAAAAGACCTCTAGATGTGGCACTGTGGAACATGGTTTAATGGCAAACTTGATGATGCTGGGTTAACAGTTATTAATAATCTTAGAGCTCTTTTACAACTGTAATGATTCTATGATTCTATCAGTGAGCTTCAGCCCACTGGCCAGGTAATTTTGGATTTCTACCTAATTTTTATTTGAAAATCAAACTATGAACACCTTTTATGAATGTACATAAATAGTTTTGAGGAGTTTTCCCTGGTATATTGGCTCTCCTCATGCTGTGCAGTAAAGAAATTGTTTCCATATGAAGCTCTCTCCAGCTCTCACTCTCAACAAAGACAACAAATTTCTTCACAGGTGATTCCCATTCTACACCTAGCACACCTAGACTGTGACTGTAGGAAAACACTATATATTAAAAACTTGAGGTATAAACCTCGGTGGTCTTTGTTCAGTATTGCCTTCATACTAGGAAGAGAACAGTGAGAAGAATAAGGAAGCCAGGTGTAGCTATACTTCTCAGAAGATGCACCTTGCAGTCATATAGAGGTGAGCAGCAGCCTTTGTGGGTTCACAGCTTTACAGTATCAAAAATGTAAAGCTCTGTAACTCAGAAGAAAAATGGTAGCTACAAAAATTCTATCCCTTTTTATATACCCCAGGCTTGACCTCTCTGAATTCACTCCATCATAACTTCCATGATTCAATCTGAGATGGTTCAGATGTGTCCTGCTGGATAAGAGAGAAGGAGCAGGTCTGTTGTCATCATATAGAGCTGTTTGAAGGGACCCTCCGTGATCTGGCTGCTGCTGCTGCCTGGTACAATATAGGACTTTAAGTGGTGTACTTGTTTTCAATCTTCAAGAGCAACGGTTCCAGGTCAAGCTGTACATAACTGCATTGTGTCTACCCACACAAAGAGTTTAAGTGGTGATTGAAACAATATCTCATCTCATTTCTATTTACCAGGTTAAAGGAAGTTTGTCTCTGGAGCCAGCTCTCATCTATTTGCAGCAGGAAATAAATTTCTTTTAAAAATGAATCAAAAAGACTCTCAGGGCTGCCAGCACAGGTCAGAGTAAAATGATTCTATAATACTTAGTTATTGCAAAGTTTTTTTTCTGAGCACTTTATCTGAAAAATTCTGAAAAACCCTCAAAAAAATTCACTTTCTCTAGCTAGTTTGTTCAGACCTAGTCAACAGTGTGAAAATTTAAAGAACTTTCCTCTCTTTTTACACCAAATATTTAAGTTATGTATTTCAAACTTTTTTTTTTCTGGTATTGAAATGTAATATATATGTAAAGGTTTATATGTTTAAAGACCAGTTTCCCAACACATATCTGTATCAGAAATCTAACTGTTAGGAAGTAAAATCAAATCAGGAAAAACAGAAACTAATGGGATGAAAACCCAAAAAAACCTGACCCATTTTTCCCTAATTGTTTTTGTTGTTTTGCACAAAAGAAATTGAAGCACTAGAAAAATATTTTTATTATGTGCAATATTTCAGTTTTGCTGCGATGCAAAAATAATGACTAAAGTTAGACCCTTTACTAGTCCACAACTTACAGATATGTTGTTTTCAGTTTTCCTTTCAATTAGTGTAATGGTTTGTCATTAAAACTCTGTAAGAAATTTTCCAACTATCACAGATTTGAGGGGTAGTGGTTTATATTTGTTTCCTGCAACAGTAATGTCTACTGCATTTTTGAGTCCAACACTGCTATACTGCTGGTTTAGTTGTATTATGTTAAGCCACACAAAATGGGTAGTCATGATAAGAAAACTAATACCGTGAAAACAATGGAATTTATGATTTGGACCTGAAAAAAAAGATTTTGTTATAAAGCACTACTAAATGGCATATTCGTTTGTTTATTGATTCCAGTGTACTATCTTGCAATAGTAATTTTCTTATTTTTGTTAAAATTAATATGATATTATGTACCTGATTGAATGGATTCATAGCTCTAAATAGATGGTAATGTAATGCAAAATTTTCTAATTTGCCAACCACTTATTAAATGTATTTACGATTACACAGTAAATTCTATGAAATATACTAAAACTGAGTGATAGTATTTCCTATTTTATAGGAGACTTTGCCTTTACTGACATTAGATTAATAAGCTACAAGAAAACTGCAGGTGTCTTAAAAAAGTCACACTCCTATTCGGAATACATGTAACTCTACTCTCCAGAGTTATCATTCATTTTGATTACACTAGCTTTAAAAGGTTCATCTGTTCTAAATCTTCAGTAAATGTATATAGCTTTTTCACAGAATGCAACCAAAGGGGAGATAAATCAGTGTCAGAAATCCCCAGTGTTTAATTTCTTACTAATCTCATGGTATATCTCTTCTGGAGGAGGGAAAAAGAAAAAAAGAAAAATAATAATTCTTTCAGATTTTAACTTTTTAGTTGTAAAATAAAAACTATCTTATCCAAAGTTCAAATTCTATCTGATAACTTTGAGCAAACGCTGAATGCTGTCAAAGAGAGAAAAAACCAATATTCCTATCTTCCCGTAAGAAGTAGTAAAAATTACTTGCTGACTAGAGGCCATTTCTATATGTAAAGTTAAACTCATGTCAAATAGTAAATCAGATGTATGACATTACTGCACACCTATCCTCCTATGTATAAACATATAAGTGCATGAAATGTGTATTTGCACTGCTCAAATATTCATGTGTCTAGTGAAAAATTTACATTTCTGATATCCAAAGCAAAGCCTCTGTTTTTATGTCTGCTCGCTTGCTTGTTTTTGATGGATGCTTAGTACTCTCAGAGCTCTGTGGGCTCTTTCAAACTGTACCCACTGGAGAACCAGATTCTTATTTGACTTTACAAGAAGCATTTGGTACAATGACTTATGACGATCACATGCACTTTTACCCACAAAGTCACTGCAACAGGGCAAAGCTATCAATCACTTGTGGTACTATGAAGCACAACAGATGTCCCAGAAAACAACTTATACTTCAGCACGGCACTTGTCTTGGAGTGTGTTTCCTTCTAAGGGTATTAGTTGGAAAAAATAGAAAATCAGGGCATAAGGTCAAGCAATTTCAATTAACTAGGAATATTTATTATGATTAGAAGGTAACTGTATTTTTAATTGTATGTATATCTTTGAGTTAGAATTTACCTAGACAGAGGGTTGTGTAATTACACTACCTTATTTGCTGTCATTAAAGTCCCCCCCAAAAAGTAGTGATTAAGAACTTTTCTCTCTGCGAAGATTATTTTAAAGCTCCTTTCCTCAGTGATATTTGTACTTCATCTCTTATACCTAAGTCCATCATAATAAATGCTTGTTTAATTTATTGATTCTTACATTAATATTTATTTGAATTAAGTGTGGTAATTAAAAAGTTATGTAAACCTTTTGCAGTTCCTTTTTGAACAAGTTAGTAATATCTTGTCAGCAGTTGTTTTTTTCTCTGTGTGTGTGTGTGTGGTTGTGGGTTTGGGTTCTTAAGAAGGTGTTGGCTTGGTTTTTTAAAGAGGCTTTTAATTAAATAAGCAAAGTACAAAGGTATAAGAAAGGAATATTAAATACAATTTCTGAGTTGATTGCAACAGAACACTTAATGAGTTTATTTTTGCTTTTGGTAGATAATGGTATGTAAAGCAAGAGAGGAGAAAATACTGTGGCCATCAACTCCAAATCAAAATATGCTGTTCATAAAACCTCAGGAAGCAGAAATCAACTATTACCTTTTGCAGATTAATATGGGAAGTTATTAATGCACCTACTCATTTGCAAAATAGCTCATATTGCATCTTATTAGCTTAATAGATAAAAAAAAGAGAACCTATGGAGTGCTACTGCGATTGATTCTTATTAAAATTTTCTTGTTACTGAAGAGTAATTTTTCCAGTTTCCACTGAATTTCATAGAAGTTTAGGCCTACATAACACAATTTTCTACATAACACAATTTTTTTTTATGTGAGCAGACTTATTCATGCTTCATATATGCAGAATGACCGGATCTGGTTTGAAACTGAGCAGGAATGCAGAGAGAGGAACATCCAGCATAAGGGCATTGGGTAAAACATGACTTTACCTAGGATGCTCAGGACTGCTCAGGAAGTCAGGAGTTGAAGGCTAAGAGAGATATTAATTTACCATAACCACAACTCTACTATGTCACTGGGTTAACTATTAAAACTGAAGCTCATGCTTAGAAAAACTTCTTAAAATATGAAATTTATGCAAAGGTAATCTTCAACAATTTTATGGTGGTACTGAAAGGCCTCCTTGATGAAGATGTATAGGAGAAAGCAGGTTTGATCTCCTGTTAGCTGACATCCCTCTTTGCAAATAATAATATTTAGCAAAAACATCGAATCCTGTTACTGAATTTTAAATTTAAGGCATTGTGACAGATTCTAAAACTCCTTCAGTCTTGAAAAGAAGCAGATTTTGATGTAGCAGTAGTTTACATTTTGCTTAGAATGATTTTGTAACCGTATTTTTTCTATATTTTTGACCTTTCTTCCTAAGAAATCCAGATGTGAAATCAGAGCAATGTTTCACCTTATACCTATACGCACTCCCCTCATTTTACTGAAGGCAAATAGAAGCATTTGGAAAAGAATTGACTTTGACAGCTCAGCTCTCTGTCTGTTTATCTAGAGGACGAGTATATTTCTTCTTTCATGTTGGATTGTGAAAAATATTTTTACTACCTCAGTATTTAGGCATGCTTCTCAATGCCCTGCTGCGATTCTGATTATCATACTACTGCATTCCACTTTTCCTATGCAAAGTACTCTGAAGGCACACTTTGTTCTTGAATACAGTAGGCATCTAGGGAAGAATCACTAACATTTCAGTTAAGAAGTCAGCAGACTTTCATCCTATTCCCTTGAAGTCATTCTTAACTCAAGGCTGGATAAAGTAAAATGTTTATGAAAGACAGAGATTAAAAAAAAAATAATTAAAGGGAGTCAAGATAATGATCTACTTTCATTAAATTTACATCATCAATAAAACATCATAAATGTATGTTTTCTGTTATCTACCTGATATCCTGACCCCTACCATTCATAAGTTTTGTAATTTTGAATGCAATCTACCTCAGGAAGCAGCTATTAGAGGAAAATGTTTTACAGTGGAGCAGATAGCTTTAATAGATAATTTCCTTTTTAAGTCTTCCCTCTCTGAAGTACTATTTTTTCCTTTTTTTTTCATATATCGATGATATTAAAAATAGCTAGAATAATTAAAATACTGATTATTTCCCTTTGAAAATATGTCTTTTTTGAACCACGTGTTGACATTTGTTCAGATAGTAACATATTTCACAAGAGCAGCAAATCAACTGTAGTATATTTTTGTATTAAAATATTTTTTTTTGCTGTACATTGGCCTAGGGAATATTGGTGTTCTTGATTTAAAAAAAAAACAAACAAACTCTGGATGACCAAAATGGACAGTTATTATTCTCTTTTTCTTGATATGTTTGCAAATGACCACAAGGAGGTGAGCGAGGGGGCTTGGGAGAACACTTGTCTTCTTCAGCTACTGACCTAAACACCATTCAAAGATCTGTTTGCAACTGCCAAAGGATAGAGCAAAGCTTTACTGGAAAAAAGAGATACCCTGTTTCCCATTCTTTTATTTTTTTTTTTTTTTTTCCAGAATGTTCTGGCAAATAAGAGCTCTGGTAAAAGCCATTTTCAAACAGGAACAGATATGGGTTTGCTCACTGAAAAAAGAAATTAGACAAACACAGGCTTCAGCCACACTGAAAGAAAGGAAAATCTGAGACTAAGAAAGCAGTGAGGCTAAATGCTTCTG
Organism: Acridotheres tristis; assembly: GCA_037013685.1. Taxonomy (NCBI): domain Eukaryota; kingdom Metazoa; phylum Chordata; class Aves; order Passeriformes; family Sturnidae; genus Acridotheres; species Acridotheres tristis. The sequence continues at coordinate 93,965,452 of CM072886.1, read as the reverse complement.
AGATGGGAGGTAGTAGAGTATAGTTCCTAGGTTTGGGGTTGCCTGTTAGAGGCCCTATTAAGAAAGGTAATTTCAGCACTCTATATATTTTGTATTTCATACTGCACAACAACATTCAGCTGTATTTAATGTTTGTGGAATGAATGGGCAAAATCTGTTAAAATAGAGAAGTTCTAGCTTGTGGCATTTTGAGATGTTAATTTCTCTATATACAAAAGTGACACCTCTTAATATTTAGAAAAAATCCCCCAAACAATCCCAAAAAAGTCCTATAAACTACATGGATTACAGATCCTGCACAAGCAGGTTGTATACACAGCTGCTATTATAGCAATGCCTGCATCTGTCATTAAGAAATAGTGAATCCAAACAGTGATTTCTAAGAAGATAAATGCAAAGAAACTGCTTTTTGAATGTGTCCACTACCTGTGTACTTACATTAAACAATTTCTTATATGGTCCATTACATAAGCTGACCTTAAACATTCAGATGCAGTATTTGTCCTTTTTTCAGTGTTTGAACACTTATATTGTCAAAGACTTTAGTCCTTTAGGAAATTTTTCTTCATTTAATATTTTTGTGTTCATTCAGGGAGAAAAATTAAAGAACTGTACCAAATCTTGCTTCTAGTTGATTCATTTATTTTTTTTCCAAGGAATTATTTGGCTTTCTTTTTTTTTTTTTCTTCTCTCTCTTTTTCTAAATGAAGATGTACACATATGAGTGGGATTCTGCTCTCTCAATAATCTACTGATAAAAAACCCAAACAAACAAAACTATTAAGAGAGATGAAAAATTGGAAGACAACATGCGACACAATAATTTAATTTCTCGAACCAGTGGTGTGACAGTCAGTCTGTACTGATTGTTGTCCTTAAGTTGTGTGCCCTATTATGCTGCTTTTAATGGGAGGTTACAGAAAATTTGGGTGAATGATGGATTTGGTGCACAAATAAGCTTAATATATTTCATAAAGCAGTAGGATAGTTTTATTGGCAGCAAACCTTCTGATAATAAAAAAACTATCCTTATTTAAATAGTTAAAGCAGATGTTTTTTATCTTCAGTGTAGTCTATAATGTGAGATGACAGAGGCAGCATATTCTTTCTGAAAATATGTGCCTTTTCCTTGTGATTACTAGCTTTTGATATATTTCTAGGACTTTAATAAACTGGAGTTATTGAGAGAAGCAAATTCAGAATTGTTATGGTAATAGTCCAGGATTATTTCATTCATGTTGGTTCTGATTATCTCAATATGAGTGGAATCTCATAAAATTACATGAGAATTCACTTTTGTTAAAGTTAGCTGTTATTAAAAAAAAAAAAAGGTGAAAGAACTGAATTTTCTTGTCCTTAGAGGAATAATGTTTTGTGAGTGAAAATATAAGTATTCTACTTCAGTATTTTTCTGCTACCATTTCCTTCCCCCCCATCTCCACCCCAATCTGGTCTCTATTACAAGACATGAGAAAGGCATTGCTTTGTTCCTTTATTCATTTTGTAACTATTAACACTGAATGCTTCAGAATTCTAAATCACCCACAAGAATACTTCTTATAAAAAAGGGTGCTAATAAAAGCATTCAGAAAAAAATAGAGAATGTGAAGGAGACATTTAATTTCCTAGAGACAGGGTTTTTTTATGCCATAGTTCAACAAGTTTTTATTATTTTGCTGGTTTTCGTTTCGTCTTGGGGGAAAACAACATCTGTCTCACTTTTTCTGTATTTACAGTAAAGGGACAAAGCTTTTCAGAAAGTTAAAAATATGTTTTTTGTAGAGTGTTTTCTGAAAATTAAGTCTGCTTAGACATGAAATAAAACAAATATGTGTTTAGCTCAGGCTTCTAAAGCTGAAGTGAGGAAGGCAGAGTAAAACTCCTTCCAAATGGATTTTATTAAGAAAATGTTCCACAAAATGTAGTTGGTCTGACAGGGTGAACAGCTGGAGATATTGTATCACACAAGATCAGGTAAGGAGTTGATTCTGAAAGCTGGATCTGTTTATCCAATAACTTGATTCTCTTCAAGCTAAGTTACAACTTCAGCCTTGGTCCAGCTTGAAAGCAGACTGGACTCCAGGAGAGTTGTGATGGCACAGACTTCAATAACCTTTCAAAATGTTTTTTCCCTTCCCTCCAAGGCCAGACTGTAGTGCCACAGTGTCAGGTAGCATAGTGTGAGCACCTGTCACCGCGTGTTTTTGTGCTTAAAAGAGACTGGCAAAGTTTTCATAAAACCTACAGGTATTTTTGCCACGGTGTATCTGACGAATGCCTCTGACAGTGCAGGTCTTCACCAGCCCCATTTGAAGTGTGTCAGTGCTGCTTCCGATGGGCAGCAAAGGTGTGTGAGACCTCAGCACAGCCCTGCAGAGTGCCTGCCTGCCTTCAGTGGTGTCTCTACGGCTCAGTCACCTATCAGGCTTCCGCCCACTGAGTTGAGAAGCTGTGCTCTTTTTTTAGCTTAGGTAGGACAAGTGCATCTGAAAACATCTTGTTGCCAAGTTTAAACGAAGGTCGGCACACTCCTTTTCTAGGTCATTAATAGATGGGGTCTTAGAAACACACTGTGCTGCCTCACAAAGGCAGGATGTCTGCAGGGAGACTGAGAGGAAATTCATGTAGCGGCTTGCAGAGAAGACTGCAGGAAAAAGGCAATTCTTATCTCTATTTTGTAACATAGGAGCCAGGGAAGCAAATGGTCTAAGCTTACTATGTGCTGAGTTAAGGGAAGGTTTGGAGCATGATGATAAAATGCTCTCGAGAAGTTTTCTTGGGAGTTCATGGTGCATGTTCAAACAGAATTTATCCCACTTTTGTGGTATGGATTCATACTGCTAACCTTTTGTGTAAATGAGCAAGCAAAGCAAAGGTGAATAATCCTAACAATTAGTAGTGCAAGAGCACAAGACAAAGATGAGAAGAATTTCTTGGTCTGCCATCTAATTCATTAGGTTGTGTCAATGAGATGTTAATGCTATGACTTTTAATAACAAGTATTCTTGTTAGAGGTCATTCTCAGTGAACTTAGAATTCTCATTTGTATACCCTTTAGACAGAAAGAGTGCAAACACAGAACTAAAAGTCTCACTTTCTTCTTTTCTTATTTTTTGTGCTTATGCTAATGCATTTGTATACAACAGTGACCTTTTCTCAGATCACTAATACACTTTTTCCTTAATATGGCATGTAATTGTATCATACAGCATGCTCTTCTAGTTTTCTACCTTTATTTTACCCTTCCATTACAAACTGGGTTTGGGTAGGGTCAAGAAATAGGGGTAAACTGAAGACATAACCATGAAATAGTGAATCAGGAGATGAAGAAGAAATTAAGATATTTAAGAGGGAAAACTCTCACCACTCATTTTGCATCTTACTATTTCAGTTCTCTTAGTGTCTCTTTCTTTAAAGCTTCACCTAGGAGTCTTGTAATGCAATCTAGAAGATTTCTTCAAACTGAATTTTTATTTATTTTTGAAATGAACTTTGTTCATTAGGCAAGGATAAAATCAGTATCTGCTGATTCTTTTCCTGATTGAATTAAATGTCATAAAGACATTCTTTTTCAATGAACTAGGTTATTTAAGATAAATTTATAGGCCAGATCCTTTTTAAACTAAGTGTGAACTTGAGTGCATTCAGATATTTGTACCATATTCACCACCAGAATATGAGCCCAGATCCACAATAAAATACTCATTTTTTTTTTTCTGATGATTGGGAAGGATTAGACACCTTATTTATACAGCTGCAAAATGATAACTGCTGTTATAACCAGCTGGTTTTCTGACACAAGCCCTGTCCGGTATCTTTACAGTTTCACTGAGATATCTATTATCTGACATGAACCCCTTCCTGAGGGTTTCTAAGTAATTTTCTTTCCCAGCAATGATAGTAGGAGTTTCAACAATTTGGCCAATATCTCTGTGACTCTTAACACCCACCAAGGGCACAGACGGGCCACATTCAAAGGCTGCCTGTCCAAAATAGATTCAGATTCATAGTTTCTCACTGTGCAGATGATGGTTTTGCTTGGTGATTGGGAGAGTGGAGAACAATGTTCTTTTTTTTTTCTTAGTGACTACTTAAAAAACTTAATTCTCCTCACTCTTTCAGATCAGGCAGAAAAGACCTGTTTTATGTTTATATTTCCAGAGCTCTTTAGAAGCTAAACAGAGGAATATGAAGTTAAAGAGGAATAATAGAAGTTAAAGAGGAATATGACATTCATGATTTCAAAATAGAAATTGATGGGATTTAGGCTAATGCTACATGTTCCCAGAGTACCCAGGTAGAAGTTTAGCTTTCAAAACATAACTGTTCCTTTCCCCAGTGCTTCCAGTTGTATTCTGGCATCTTTTCAATACATTCCTTAAGTGAATATTGTGAATTTGCTTTTTTATGAGACTTAGTTGTCTGTTGCACGGGCTCGGGACCTTTGTTTAGGATGACCAGTAATCGCTTCCAGAAAAAAAATTAGTTAATTTGACTATTTTATCATGAATTCTTGTATGTCGTGGTTTGGTTCATCTGGAGCTGCAGCATTCCCTTTGCATTGGCAATAAACAGTGAAATGCTTGGTTGAAGTCTGGTCTAAAATAGGAGCAATAAAATCTACCTTTAATTTTAGAAGTAATCATCATGCTTGTGTCCTACCATTCCTTAGGGAAATTGAGCAAAATCTTTAAACTGAATCAAATCCTGAATTTAAGTTTGCTCAGGAGGCCCTAATTTGATTTGTAGCCTGTTTTGGATGGTAAAATGCATCTTAGATTGTCAGAGTAATGTAGCAGTATAAGTGAATTTCCCCCCTTAATCTTAAAGAAAAACAAATCAAAATTAAAACAAAACAAAAAACCCAAAATATATGCTTGTCTATCTCCCTTTGTCCCACCTGGAATTCTACTAATGCTTGTAATGAGTTCCTCTGCAATAGATGTTAGTGACACCAGTTATGCCAATTACTGAATGGAATTCTAAATAAAAAATGTGCATAAATCTTTAAAATTCCTTTTAATATCTGTAGCATCCTTTAAATATCCATTCTAAACTACAATATTGGATAGTCCTTTAAATTGATACATCAGAAAGATTACCTTAAGTATTAGGATACATGTTTAAAGATAAAGGGAAACAACTCCAAACTGACTCAGTCAATGACATAGTGAGCTAGTTTTCATTACAACTTGATTTATTTTGTGATTAACAATCCAAAGCTGTCCATGAAAAAAAAAAAAGTTTTTATTTCTACTTTAATATTTTAGATGAGCAAAGCCTTGCCCAAAATATGTAGTCACTTTGATGCTAAGGTGCTTCAGATTTTTAGTCTGCCATTTTCCATGATTTTTCATACATTTCTCATTTTTCTTCCTTCTCCTCATTACTCCAACGGAGTAGGAGGACAGAGAGGTGGCTGGCTACTTATCTGATCAGTAGACCTCAATCTGAGAAATCTAGATATTTCATCGTTCTAAATAACAGGAGATGTGCAATTTCTTCCATCCTGCTACATATCTTGCATAACATGTTTTAGTTCCCAAGGGGATAAGGTGTTTCTGGTATCTCAGAATCTCTGCAATACTATTTTCATTTTGGAAAAATCTGGTACTCTACTGCTGTCAGCCCTCACTTTATAGTCCAGTATTCAATCTGTATTTTGTCTGTGCTCATGTATCATTCTCAATGACTCCAGTGAGAATGTGACTGCAACAACAGCCTTGGAGGAGAAAGCACTATAATCTTAGTCTAATAATCACTGATGTTGATCAGAAGCTTCTTACTGACCTCAAAGTGCAGCACTAGGCAAAACAAACTGTCCTCCACTGCAGTGTTGGCATTCCATTAAACAAGGCCTTGTATAAACCAATAGATAAAGCAGTGTTAATAATACCCACTCTGGTGTTGTACATTCATAATAGGTTTCATTTAAAAATGTGGTTTTTATGTTTAACCCAGCACAGCTTGACCAGTACATTAATGTGGCCCTTATGGTAATCTGAAAAACACAATTGTTACTGTTCAGCATCATTCCCATGGCTGCAGTCCCGATCTCTCTTTTCTATAATTGAAGTATCTGAAAGCCCACTACAGATCTATGACATTCTCACTTCAATTTACTGGCTTAAGAATCCATTGCCACTGCAAGAATATTTACCAGTTTTCAAATAGTTAAGAGTTACTACAACTGGTAGGGATAATTTCTTTTTTCTTCTTTTTGATGTGAATTTAATAATGATTAGTGATGGTTAAATACATATGTAAGGCATGAAAGCATTCACTCTGATTATTTAAATAACATTCATGAAAATATACTTGTTTTATGTACTGAGAAACTCTGCTAAGTCAAAATATCTTCTCATTATTTTTGGAAGAAGGACTATACTGGCAGTTACATTTGCGTCAATTCTTCAATTTTGTCCACTTTTCTTGCAAAAGACTGATTTCTCAAGTGACTAGTGATTAGTGATTTCTCAAGTCTCAAGTGATTAGGGAGATTTATCCATAGAAGGTCATAAAAGTTATGGGCTATTGGGTTACATGATACGACTGCACATGGTATAGAACACAATATAGTCAAACTTCGAATGAGTGTAGACACGTGTCAGGAGAGGGTAATGCTTTCACAGTCACCAAACCAGAGACAGCACCATTGTCTCCTTACACTGGCAAAGCCACATTTAACCTGGCAGCAGCAGGTAGCACAAACTCCTCTGGAACAGAAGAAGCAGGATGGAGCTCTGCTTCCTTGTGACATGTAGAAGTATCAGAAGAGACTGAAAAATTAGGATTTTGGATGTTTTAATTTCATGGTAAGTATGCGATGTGAGCTACAGTTTGCATCTGTGAATGAAGGAATCCTGAGTAGAAAGTTGCATTTGGAAGGATTTTCCTCATGAGAAATTCTAGCTGCTGTTTTCCAAAAGCCACACACACTGTTGGAGTTCCCTGTTTTTTCTCCTACTTATTGCCTTCATGTTTACTGTTTGTTTTCTTCTCTCAAGTCTTGTGTCTTAGACACCAAATACAGAGGCAATGACTTAGTACACCCAAAATTACTAAAATAGAGGATAAGGAAAATATAGTAGTTTTTTATTTGTTTGACTTATTTTTTTTAATAAAACTTCACCTTATTGTGATACCAAATTGCTTAGATGATGAGCTATACTTAACTAAATAGTGTCGAGAGTATAAAATAAGAAGGCATAACTATATAATTTTCTTATTCTACAGTAGTGACTAGGAGAGGTATTATTGTGGATGACTTTGATTTATTTTCTGCAAGAGGGCCAGTGTCTTCTAACTCCATCGACCTCTTATGTAAAAGAACATTTAGACCCAGTACTGTTTCCAAGAGGAGAAGCAACAACAAAATATCAGTTATAAGAAGTAAATGCAGGCTCTTTTTGAAAGGCATGAGTGCACTCATCATGCTGGTGTATATTGTTGTCTTTAAGCTGTTCATGAAGAATTTTTTTTTTACTCAGTCAGGACAAAAAAACACCAAACCAAACCCCAACTTTATTATGCTTCACTTATACATACTTACATAACACAGTTATAATTGTACTTTTTTTCTGAATATTTACAGATCTCATTCTATACTACTTTAGATGCTTTTCATGTTCTAGACACTTTCATTTTGCCAACTATAGATAGCTCATAAACACTTGATAAAATATATCTTGTGTGGGCAGGATAAAAATATTTGGTGTATATATGAATGTGTAATCACGCACAGAGCACCATATACCACACAGTACTGTGAGGTGTGTTTAGGTTTTGGGTTGCCACCTACCATAGCAATTTATATTACATCTTAGTTTATACAGAACTATAAAGTGATGAAGCATGACTGTGCACTGCAAACTAACTTCCCAAGCCTGAAATAAACTCCACTGAAGTGAGCACCAGTAACCTTGTCTGTTAATACTGGCACCCAAGTGATTCTGTGATGCTGTGCATTCTGATAATTTTGTTCTTTATTGGTTTTGAGTTTTTTTGCAGTTATCCAATAATATTTTACACAAATTTCTTGAAAGAACTAATGAACATTAGCTAATTTCCCTCTCTTCTGGTTTCAGCTGCTATAAGTTCTTTTTAGTAGCTGGTACAGTGAGGTGTTCAGGATTTAGAAGAAAAATAATATTTCAGTTGCAGTTAAGTAGCGCTTGCTTTAAATCAAGGATTTTCAGTATCCCATGCTCTGCCAGTGAGCAGAGGCAGAAGAAGCTGGGAAGGAGCATGGCCAGGACAGCTGATCCAAACTGGCCAAAGGGATATTCCATGCCACAGAACAGCATGTTCAGCCTGTAGACTAGGGGCAGTCAGCTGTCAGGGGCTGATTGCTGCTCGATGTCAGGCTGGGCATCAGCCAGAGGGTGGAGAGCAGTTCTGCTCTTTATTACTTGTTTCTCTTAAGTTTTATTCCTCTCTCCCTGTCTCTTTATCATTACAATTATTATATTATTATTATTATTATTATTTCATATTTTGTTTCAAATCCTAAAATGTTTTTATCTTAACCCAGAAATTTTGCTCTTTTTTTCTGATTCTCCTTTCCAGTATGAGCAGGGAGAAAAGTAATTGAGAAGCTATGTGTTACTAAGTTGCCACGTGGGATTAACCACAGAAACCTTGTAGAGCAAATATTACGTTTTTCATAATTTTTTCTTTCTACAGAAGAATGCAAGGGATTAAAACAAAACCTATATGACTTTCTCAAAGTTTCAATAGAATTATCTTAAACAATAGAGGTGAAAACAACTTGTTTGTTACACAATTAAAAATACTGATGTACTTTGTCGAAGCCTATAGTGGACAAAGGAAAAGGGATGAGTGGTACATGGTGAAAGCAATATTTATTTTTATTTTTTAGAAATGTCTTGATGACCTTTAAGGCATATCTTGCTTTACCTTGGAGTTCCAGCCTCTGTAACAGAGAACTTAATTTCCTCAGAAATAACATAAACAATTACTTCAGATTTTAGAAAATTCTAGGTGTTTAAAAAGAACAAACAACAGTTTCTCACTAATCAAGAGCCCTTTTGACTACTTTTGGACCATTTTTACTATTACTTTATCAGGCTTAATAAGCCTGTAATTTGTCAGTTCAAGAAAAACAAAAAGACTCAAATTTTGGGAGTGGGAACCAAATAATCCATAGAGGAATAAAAGCTCTTATTTAGAAGAGTATTATAATTCTCAGCATACACATCAATTCATTCTACCAAAGCAACAATGATTACACACAAAAAATACTGATTAACTATTTTTTTTGTGGGTTTTTTTTTGCTTGTTTCGTTTTTGTTTGGTTTTTTTGTTTGTTTGTTTTTTGTTTAAAGAATTGAAAACTGCCCATAAAAATCCCTTCTCCATCATCTGATCCAATAAGAGCTATTATTGACATCTGCAAACTTCTACTGCTTAAGTAACCGGGATGATTACTTTAGACATCTGCATCAGTTTGGTTTCTCCCTTTTGCAAGACAACAAATTACAAACTACACTGAGCCTCCATTAGGAAAGACTCTTTTGAGTCAAGCAAAAATGGTTTTTGCACAATCATTTTTCAATTAATATTTTCTTCTGTCAAGCAATAGGAAAAAGATCTGTGGGAGAACGTTTCAAATTCTAGTTCAAATACAATTGCAAAATTTTGAATAGTTAAAATTATTTTTATAAATCTGTATATCTCTTATAATCTAATTAGAATTAATAATTTTCCTCTGATATTTTTTCCTATTCTCAAAGTGACTTTGATTTACATATAGGTCTGAATGGTCAGATACATTTAAAGGGTAGATTAAGACAAACAAGATTTTGCTTTTGCCTTTGGATATATTTGTAAAATATGCAGATTAGTCTAACTCTGTTTATACTGTCTGTTTTATATTCTATATTAATCTCTGGTAAGGCTACAGAAAAAAAACTTGGGAAACGTTATGCAGAATTTCGTGGAAATATTTGACTTCAGAATTGAGCAAGGGTTTTTAGAACTCCTTGAATTATGTGAGATGCAATTTAGGTCAGTAACTGAATCTTTTCATATGACTAAAAATTATTTTGAATAATTGAAAAGGTTCCTCTAATCAGATCTTACCTAATGCATATAATTCCTGTGAAAACTCAGTCTAAGGAGAAGTCTTTTGTCAAGGCATTCATATTCACTAGGTCTGATTACCAAAAGTAAGGCAGAAGAAAGCCTAGAAGATACTGGATTTACATTTTTATATGCCCAGTATTTGAAGGGAAGTCAGGATCTGTTATACCACATTAATGTGGATGATTCACAGTAGCTGTCATGAAGCTTTCATTGAAATCAGATATTAAGTAGGTATCTGGAAAGAAATAAGACTTCAGGTTTGGAATATCTTTTTAATTTCAAGAAATGTCTTATTTATTCAAACTGAAGAATATATACAGCTATATTACAGAAATTCTAGATCCATTGCAGAAATTATAGAAATTCCAGTGTCCTAGGCTAGCATCATGAGAACATTTTTAAAAAATGGTTGGATTGACATTTTGTTGTTGTAATTAAGAGCACACCTGGACAATTACGTCTATTTAAAACACTATCAATTAGAAATCTTTCAATTGCTAGAGCTGGTGTTTATATGAATTATACAATTTCCTTTTGTGCAAACATTCTCTATATTTATTTTGTCTGCTCTTTTTTGTCTTTTTAATTTTAATTTTATTTTTGTACTTGGACTTTTTCTTCTTTAAGAAATCCAAAGATTTAAACATTTATCTTGTCTTGAAATTTGGATGAAAGAACTGATCGTTGAATCCCTTTGCTGAAAAAAGATCACAGAGTCACAGAATAAGCTGAGTTGGAAGGGACCCACAAGGATCACTGAGTCCAACTCCTGGCCCTGCATAGGATACACAAGAGTCACACCATGTGCCTAAGAGCATTGTCCAAATACTTGAACTCTGTCAAATACCCTATTGTGACACCTAGGTATCATCTGACTTTTCCAAATTACGTCTTTTTTTGTTCTCAGATGTTCTTCCACAGCAGGTGATGCAGTTCCTTTCTCCTTCACTGTAAGAAGTCATATCCTTCCTGTGATGCACTTTTGTGTCTTCTTTTGGATAAAGTGTGATGATGGTCTAAGAGGAAGAAAATGTTCTGAAATTATATGGTATTTAAGTTTTCAGGTGTTTCTTTCCAATTGAAATACAAAATATTTCAACACTATTTGTTTGGTTTTTCTTTTTTGTTTGGTTGCTTTTTTCCTAATGGAAAAAGAGAGTATTTTTCATAATGCTAATGGAAAAAAAAAAAAAGAGTATTTTTCCTAAAAGCCATTCAAAACATTACTCTTTCTCTCCCTCCACTTTTCTTACAAGAGAGAAAAAAGTGTAATATTTTGCATAACATCTGAAAATTTTTGATTGGTGAATGTGATATGCCAAAATATAAAATATTTGTTCTCATCATTTATATAAATAATTATAGACTAAAAGAATTCTGCAATACTTACTTATGTGGATAATTCTATTGATTTTTAAGCATTAATAACTGAATGTTATGAATAGGAAAAAAACTCTGAAAGACTGATTTCTTTTTCTAAACTAGTATGACAAGTAGTCTTGAAAAGATATTTGTAGTCAGCAAATTTAAGCCTGTGGAGTGTATCACAAACAGTGAAACCATTTTAGCAGTGCCAGGCACTTGAAGAGGGAAGAAAGATATATTTTTCATTAAGACAAAGTGACTCTGTTGCTCTAGTTGCACAGTGTGAATTTTCTCAAAATGGCAGAGAGCCCAAATCAAATGTTTTTAATTTGATTTCTAGCTAGACTTGAGACTCTTTGCTGAGAATGTTTTTAGTTCCATTTAAACTAGGTGTTAGAAGCCTCTAACAGATTCAAGTATATAAATTAAAACAATTATAAATAAGAAAAATATTCTTATAATAATATGTTAAGATGTATGTTTTAAATTAGTTGTAAACCTATGTAGAAAGATGTATGATGCAATTCCAACACATGATGAGATTCCAACATCTCTTAAATGTTTGTTTTTTGGCCATTGTTTCCATGTAACAGTGGACCTGACAGATCTAGCTTGTCCACTCTTGTTAAAACTCTTCAATAGAACTCAAAAATTAACGAAAGTTATAAGAGCTTTAGTGTAGCTCCATCTTCTTTGTGTAAGAGGTAAAGTTCGCTTTGCAACACTTTTTGTGTTCACTTTTGTGTACACTTTTGTGGTGCTTTATAATATTCAATTCTTTCTCTTCATCTTACTGTTTTCCAGATGTCCCATGCCTTTAAAATCCCATAGAGACAAGTAGAATTTTTGTGTTTCGTGCTCTCTGCAGACCTGAAGTATTTCATGGAATCACAGAGTATGCTGATTTGGAAGGGTCTGTCAGGATTATTGACTCCAGCTCTGGGCACAATATAGGATACACCCAGAATCACATAAAACTATGCTATGTTTAGGGAAAGAGAAAAATTATAGGCAATGTTTGTATTTCTTACCAATTATACTAACAAAGTAAACAAGCTTGATTTATAGCAAATAATGGGTCTTGTAAAACAGAAGAGCCCAAACAACATTCCCTTGCAGCTCTGTGGGCACTACTCAGACTGCTGTCATATCTCGTGCTTGCTTTCTCAGTTTAAATTTCCTACTGCTAGGAAGGATTTTCATCCTGGAGCAAGGCTTGAATATAAAACATTCTCATTCAAAAAGCAATTTATGTGGGGTCATAATCTTTCCCAGGCTTAGCCTATATTTCTGGTATGTGTTCTGTAGAGATTTACTTGAGCTGAGTATGAACCCTAAATCAAACGTACTTGAAGAGTGATAACAAAAAGCACAGCGTCAGAGATGCACTACTTGTTGCAGTCTTCTCTCTCCTCAGGAGGACCACTACATTTTGCATTATGAACCCAATATAGATTGCAAACACTGTACATGAAAGTGCAAATAAAAAAATTCTCAAAAAACTCTAAAAAACGCTGCTTCAGATGTCACAAATTTTCGTGTGCTTGTGCCTTGGATGTCTTAATCATTGAAACATATATTTTGTTGTTTGTCATTAACACATTCCACTAGAAATGCTATTGAGGATTTAGGACAGTGTCTTTCCTAGAAACCAGCTGTAGGTCTCATTTCTTTCATTAAAACAACTACTGTTGGCAAATTATTTCTGTCTGACTTTGATCCCAAAGTCTATGCTGGGGATTATGTTTTCCCCTTTTTTAGTACAAGACTGAATTCTGAGATGACAAATTCCACGTAAGAACAAAAATCTGAGAACATTGTTTATACACTTAATTTTTATCTGTGTGTCCTTTCCAGCATTTAGAATAAACATTACATTCTTGAATATGGATTTGAGGAACCCCATAGCATATGGTTCTCCTTTCAGTACTTCCAGTGTCCTCAAGTAGAATAGATTTTCAAAAACAGTGAGAGAAATACAGCTACAGAAAGTATGTCTCTCTGCCTTTCTTTCTCTCTCAAAAGCAATTGAGATTAAATCGCTTGTAAGTTTCTGCTTCTGCCTTTTTTCAACTGTCAGCTTGTTCATAGGAAATAATTTCTTGAATTATTTTTAGTGTATAATTTTGCACGTAAGAAAGGCAATTCCATTTGTGTACAAGATAATGAAGAATGTCTATATAACATCAATACAGACTTGGTCTTCAGAATATAAATTTTTAATGCTTCAACATTAAGAACTTTTTTTTTGTTTTCCTTGCTACCTTTAAAAGAAATGTTTTTAATTCTTTAGTTCAAAAATTGGAAATAGCTTCACAGAAGGAGATTTACCATACCCTACAGTAAGTTATGACATTTCACTTCGGTTTTTCTTTATTCAGGAGGGGCATCCATAAATAATAAAGGAATGAATGCAATTCGCACACATCCTCCCCTCCCCCTCTTCTCTCCACAGTTTAATAATCCAAAGGTTAGTTGCCTAAATATTTAATCACCTATAGCTTCTACAGAATAAATAGAAACATGTTCTTGTACAGAAAGGAACATTGTCTACTTTAGGCATGTGTCCAAGAATGATGTAACTTTCCCTCTGTTGGCTTTAGAAAATCTAGGATGTCCTTTTGGACGGGACAATGCATGACAGCCTAAATCAATTGTGCCCTGGATGTATAATGGTGAAATTGCATTTTTACTTAAGGCAGACTGCTGTGGAGAGACAGCCTGTGTTCCGTGTCATAATATACTTCCCTGAGATCTGGTGGAACATGAAAATGCTGTGTTCAACCAAAATTTTTGGAGTAGGTTCTTCACTGGGGCTGTTAAAGCGTGGCTTTTCTCAGCTGTCCCTTTCATAGAAAGATTCATAACGCTAATTAATAAAAAAGCATCTCTCAGTTCTGTAGAAAATTTACTAGATGTTATGCAAATCTCTAAGTAGCTGAGGATGATGACTCAGATACCAGGTTTTGAAAGTGTACTTTGCTGAAAAAGCAACACTACATGTTTCTCTCTACTTGAATTTCTTAAATGTGTCACTTAGAGAAAAGGCAAAATACAGGACTTTGAACAGTTATTTTCTGGAAGATTATTTTTAGGTGCTTTTTAAAAAGTTTTTTTAACAAATACATCTTCTGCCATATAATAAAAAATAGATGCTTTCTAGACTAGAGAGTCTAATTTTCGCCAAAGTCTGATAGTAAAATATGGCTATGTTTTAAGAGTATCACACCCATCTCCTAATCTCATCTTGGAAAATCTAGGTAATATATTGATCTTGCATGGCAAAAACCATCATCAAGTTTAGGAGGTAATGTAATTTGAAGTTAGAAAATCTTAGAAAACAGGCATTCATATTAAAAGTCTATAGCTTAGTTTGGGACACAACTACAAGAGGAAATAGACCTTGGGGATTCAGAACACAAAAGCTATTTTCCACTAATTCCCTGTGTGGACAAGCATCCAGAAGTGAGAGTTAACCATTAAACTCAGCTGTCTCAGAGGAGGCCCAGTGCAGTCAGAAGAAACATGCCGGAGCTGCAAGAAGATAGAGAATTCTCCATGGGGATTGCTCTGTGAAAACATCTGCAAACCACCCATTCACAGAAACTGTGAGGGTAAATTATCAGAGCAGGTCCTTGCTATCTCTGTAGTCTTCCATATTCAGTATTTTTACTGGTTTTGAACAAAAAGTGACACGACACTGATGTGAATTCTTGAAATCTAGTTCCTTGAACGAGAAAAGGCACCAAAATTTGTCTAAGATAAGGCTTCCAGAATACTGCAATGGGAAAAAGTCTGCATTTTTGTTCCATATTTCTGGAAATAGTCCACAACTTTAAGGGTTTTCTTTTTTCACACTTTTTAAAAAGATTTCTCAGGCAGACACTGAATCTGAAATACAGTTAAATGGTTTGAATTATGTGGGGATGAAAAAAATTGATCCTTACAGTGGGAAATATGTCTCAATTCTAATGAAAAATGAGGTCATTTTCATTAATGAAGACATGAAGATATATAAGGAGATTGACAACACCCTATCAGATCTAGTACTGCATCTTTTTACTTTAGAAGTATATAACTTAGAATTATGTCATCATGGTCTCCTGTTGATTGAGCAGCTCTATAAGGGACTATCTGTAGAAGGCGAATCCAGGTTCTAAGGGAGATTTGTAATAACTAAGTAAGGTTTTATTGGAGTTTCAAGCAAAGAATAAAACTCCCAAACTATTTGTTAATGTGATTGATAGACTTGACTGAAACCAACTCAAAATCTAATGTAAAGCTTGTGGGAGCATTTTAGAAAGAATGTAATTTATGCCGTTTCACAGACCTTTCACAGTTAAGTAACTGTGTGTACTACTAGAAAAACAGATCTCATTTGCATCTAGATTTTTAAACGAGTATTAAGTTACACGCACTAGAAACTTCTATAAATTCTTCCATCCAGGAAATAAATGTGAAATACTAAACTTTTGGGCTCATTAGAGCTAAGCAACTAATTTAAGGATTATAGTATCTCTGCTAAATTGGGAATTATGATAAACTCCATGATGTTGTATGAGAAAAAACGGGCTGAGAAATTCAAAGTATGATGAGAACACATATAATTTTGGGCCATTAATAGTTTCACAAAACAAGGACAATAGTTTAAACTTAGTTGAATGGTGGAAGGACTTGGGTAAATACAAGGGAAAAGGTAAAGAGGAAAGGGGAAAGACAGATGCAGAAAGGGAAAACAGAAAATGGAAGTGGAAAGAAGGGAACAGAGGAGAGGAGAGGAGAGGAGAGGAGAGGAGAGGAGAGGAGAGGACAGGACAGGACAGGACAGGACAGGACAGGACAGGACAGGAGAATATGATCTCAGAAAAATTAATGTTCTCCAATGTTATATAGCCCGGTGGTGATATTTTGCATATTGATCACTGTTAGCTCAGTATACTCAGCTTAAGTAGAAAGTGAAATCACAAGAAAGCTTCAAATTATCGTGTTACTTTTGAAATCAGTAAAAATTTGGTTTAAATAAGCTGTTGAAGAATGAGAAATCAGGCACTAAAATATCCAGATGCAATAGAAATTATTATAAATTCACCAAGTTTCAATGGAAAAAGCATAAAGCACATCAAACGTATAAATCATGTCCATAAAATATATTCAGTATAAAACATGTGATAACTGTTGGGGCAGAAGTCAGGGCTCCATAGAAAGAAACTTTAAGGTGCTAGTTCATTAAAAAGAAACCCTTAATGCTGGAGCAGCCAGTATGACTACTCATACATTAAAATTTAGAATGTCCATTGGTTCAACTTAAGAAATGAGATTTTGTTTCTTTAAATACATTAATAATCTATCCTGTATAAAAAAATGTTTCTGAAAATTGCCTGTGATCAATTTATATTAATGAAGGATTTTACTGAACCTGGTGATATTACCCATATGAGTAAATTCAACTATCAGTACTTTAACAATCATATCTTAGTTGAAAAGAGTCTGGATAAGACCTTACATGTTTGAATCTTTATGCTAGAATTGCAGACAGCACTATTTGGTAGTATCAAAAAATACACAGGTAGTAGAGATGCAATCTGTCATGTGTACTGTACGGTATGAATAGGCTTTAAATGGACAGAAATTATGACCACAGGCCTAGAAGAAGAGACTATACTGCAGTCCTGAAGAAGTGGAGAGAGGTGACAAAAAATTAACACCAGAAGGGGAAAAAAAATTTTAAAAGAGGCAGAGCATGAATAAAAGGTAAATGAGAAAAAGAAAAAAAATATTTTACTTGTTCTTTATTAAAAAGCAAATCCTTACAAGCCTAGTTTTAAAATCAGTTGTCACCATTTCTATCACTGAAGGACTGCACAAGTGGAAACTGGAAGTTTTACCTAGAGAAAAGAGGGGCAAGAGATGATCAAAAGTCTGGAATAACAGAAGCAGAAATCTTTAAAAGTACTGTAAGGGCAGTATCATGCTTTCAAGCATCCATTGGGATTTTAGTTTTTAAATAAAACATTTCAGTTTTACACAATGCTCACTTACTCTGGAAAAAATACAACACAATACTTTCTGAAGAATACTTGCTTTGACTCTGTTAGGGAAAAATGGTATTTTTTTCATCTTTCTTGCTTCAGTAAAACTTTTACTGGTGACCTAAGTTTTCTCCCCCAGTTTCTAATATATGTTTCAGTGTTCCTTTTTAAAATGTTCAGTTTTCTTTCCATTATTCCTTTTCTTCTTGTTCTTTGTATAGATTTCATTTTATTAACATTTGACTGTTCACAGTGTTCCTGTTCCCCTGATCTTCTGTTATTTTCTTTGGCCATTACAAATGTCTAAAGAAGAGTTCAGCTGTACAGAGACACTTCTAGAGCCCCAAATGTGTACAGGGCAGGAACTAGACAGAGCTTTTGCTTTCTCTTGATCTCTTGTGCACAGAGAAATGTCCTTACTGTTTTACTAGACCCAGAAACTTTCCCTATTTTGTGAATATATTTTACTTTTCTGAAGTCTAAAGACTTAAATTTGGTGCTTGAAGAGCTGTGCCAAATTTCAAGCTGAGGAAATAAGTATGTAGGTACAGCCAGAAATGTAGTACAGTGAAAAATCAGCTGTGGTTTAACTCACTCACAGTCCTCCAGGAAATGGTGCTGAAATATACCCAGATTAGTTAAATGAAATGTTGTGAGTAGGATTTTCCTGTTTGACCTAATTGAAAATGCTAATTGATGGGGTTACTTTGTTGGCTGCACCACTGCTGGACACTTTTTTGTTTTTATCTTTGCCAGATATGCCCTGATCTAACACAGAGATTTCAAATTAAATTACACAACTTTGTTAGTTTGAAGTGTTTCTTTCCCATTACTTCAAGCTGACAGAAATAATGAATGTCTAGAGAAGGGAATATCAAGATCCTGACTCTGTGTCAGTCTACTATAATGTAGTTTCAGGGTCCTTACCTCTTTTCTGATGTAGTAGGAGTTTGTCTTTAAATGGGGAAATGTTGCAAAATGTCTATTTCTTGTTCTTCGGATATCACTTGCACCCTTGTCACAGCTGAGTCTATCTATTCTGTCCTTCTTTGTGCCCTGGCCACAGGTTGGGTAGGTTTCCTCAATTTACTGCCTGTAATCAATCCTGTTTGAATAGAAAACAGCCACAATGATTTTGTATCTGTCAACCTTCATCCAGGTAGAATTCAATGATAGAGTGCCATATCATTCCTTTATAAAATAAGAAAAAAAAATCTATTATCTCTTAGATAAATTATATCTTAAATTTTATTTCAAGACTGGTCTTGCTTCTTAATTGTGTTATCAGAGCCTACCTCCTGCCAGGCTATACTCGATGAAAACTTCTCTGATGAAAGTAAGGAACATAACTTCACAAAGACCTACACCAGCAAAGAGAATAGCTGAATTTAAATGATGGTAAGAGTCTTTCCTGTAGGACCTGCTTGACAAACAGGGAAGGTGTTCAGCACAGTGGACAAGGAAGATGGTTTGGAGGATGATTTTGCACTGCCGAGGCTGCATCTTGAGTACTCTGTCCAGTTCTGGCCCCCCCAATTTAGGAAGGATATTGAGATGCTCGAATGCATCCACAAGAGGGCAAGGCTGGTGAAGAGTCTGGAGCACAAATCCTATGAGGAGTGGCTGAGGGAGCTGGGGGTGTTTAGCCTGGAGAAGAGGCAGCTCAGGGGTGACTTTATCACCCTCTACAACTGCCTGAAAGTTTTTTGCACAAAAACTGTTAAGGAAGACAGATGAGAGGCAAGAAAGTGCATTTTGAAACACAGTAGTGTAAGATAATTCAGACAATGCTCCATTGTGGGTGAGACTTGAAGGAGAGAGATGACTTGCCTAAAAAGGAACTCCACTTTTATGTACTAAAGTGGTGGTCTTTTTAGTTTCTTTCTTTCATATAAATGTTTTAGTTACACATTATCTTTATTTTACCAAAGTAAATTATAAGACTGGGATTGGGACTTTGGAATTTGCTTGCTTTAAACTCCATTCAAAGCAAGATAGTGGAAGTAATAGATCCATCATTCATGTGATGAAGACCAGCTCACTGCAGTCTGTAGCCCAAGGGAAGCTTGCCAGTCTTCATTGCTGAGATTTGTTTCCTAAACTATAGCCAAAAAAGTAAAAACTCCAAAAAGTGAAGACTTGTTAGTTATTTCATGGAATGTTTTTTTCCAAAGCAGAAGAACAATCATTGGCCATGGGCGTTTTCCAGTCTCCTTTGTGAAGGGGGAAGCAATACACATACAAGCTGAACATCACAAAATATTCTTAGGTATTCCTCGTGTTTCAGTGACTTAATTGTGTTTCTTATGATAGGAAGGTTTCAGACCCCTTTGCAAGGTGGAGAAGTATTGTAAGATATGTAAAGGCCCATGATTTCTGTGAATTAGAAAAGCTAAAGGAATCAGGTCATCACTGTGATAGAGATGAAGAATCATTTGTCACATTCACACACACGCAGGGAGACACACACAACTCAAAGCACAAAAATCCAAAGAAGCATTATGATGCTTGAGTGTTGGTTCTTATGGCTCCCTCTTCCCACTTATCCTCGGTCTGAGCTTCTGTAGTATTTTTTTTTTAAGTCACAAAGTTGCGTCAATTGAAGAGCTTTTGATCTCATTAATACTAGTAGTTTCTATAGAATGAGGCTTATTGATAAATAAAAAGAAAAAAAAGGCAAAATTTACAATGACAATTTACAAAATTTACTATTTTTAAATCAATTTTAAAATATAGCCTCTGTGAATCAGGCTTCTGGCCAAAGACATTTTCTGTTTAATGTTTTACACACAAATTATAGATCCTTAGACTTACTCAAGGCATATGTAGTGTAGAAATGTCAAACCTGAGTATTTTCTCTAAATTATTCTGAGATAGAATAGAATTTTAAATATTTATTTGATGAAAATCTACTTCAAATAATTCAAGATGTAATAAGAACTGGGATAGTACATGACAACAAGCCTGTAAAGCACTTCAGAAGACTTTATAAATAGTAGATCTTTTATCCAATAGCTGGTAAAATTATTTCATTGTTTTAAATCAGTGTCTGGAAATTAATCTTTGCATGTTCTTAAAAACAACCTTTCTTTCCCAAGCATTTTACCTGTTTTCTAATCTATCAGCACTTTGCTTCCCTGCTTCTTTTTCTGCAAGAGTACTGTGATTATAAGAGGGTGGAGTTTACATAAAAAGTTAGGACTTACACTTTGTACCTATGAAATTTAATCCTATGCTAAATCAATATTAGATGATCAAACCTACCACCTCTGAGGAGATATATATATAACTCCTTCTGTGTAGATTTAGAGGTTTCAGTGTGCAGTTCTGTAATATAAAATGAACCAGGATCTTTTTCATCTGTCTTGGTCTGGATGACATAGTGCTTCTGAGCCCCAGATTCACTCAAGTTCTAAATTCAGAGTAATTGTTCAATTGTTCATATTACTGAACACCATCCAAATGGAAAATATTCCAGCCTTTTAGTGATGAATTCTGGATGAATTTACAAGTTCTTTGCAAAAGAACCAAGGTAGAATCCTGAGTAGTACCTGTTGGATTTTGAGACTGATATTGTTATTTATCCACTAGAAAATTTTGATTGTGGTCATTTATAGGATGATTCAATAAGGCAAATCTTAGTTCCTTAACTAGTCTGCAAAATACTTGGATACTTATTTTAAAGCTTTACATATAATTAAGTTTTTCTATTTGAAAAAACAAAAAACCCCTGAACAACAAAAAAACCCCACAAATTCTTGCCACCCTCCCTGCCTCCAAAACTAAAAATAAAAGTCAACAACCCCCTGATAATAGTTGAAATGGAAATATCTAGAATGCTATCTAGGATGCATATTTGCAATGCATCACATGAGCTACATTCTCTGTCAGGGAAACAAACACTGTTGTGTTGTAATTTAATGTTTTCACTACCAGAGAGAGCAGGAAGCTTTGAAATTCATGTTTTGTCTTTGTCTCAAAGGCCAAATTTATTCTGTCAAAGCATTTAATTTCTTCAAAACTGTCTGCTGAATTCTGTATTAATATGCAAGGAGAGTTTCACAAGAGTTATGGCCTGTCATAAATTCAACAATATTCTACATAATGGCTTCAATATGCCTGTCATAAGCTTATCTTGTCTTGGCAATGTCTACAATAATGCAGAAGTCAGCCCTTTTAAATAATTAGATAAATGTGTATTTTTGACAGGAGCTGCTGGTTATAACTTTTAGAACTACTGTGACACATGCTCTCTAGTGACTGTCTGCTACACATATATATCTTTGCTCTCCTTTCTATATTTTTTCCTTTTTAATCATAGTAAGATGCATTTATTTTAAGTAACGTGCTTCCAAAGCTATTTGTTACATGGTATATGCATTGTATGCTCACAGAGAACTTCAAAAGTCTTCCAGCAGGAATTTATTACATCATTTCCCTTGGCTTCAACAGAAATTGGAGTGGCCTGTTGTTTACTAGGCTTCTGTAGATGTATGTTATGAGGTACAGAAAGGTGTGCTGCTACTCTGAAAGGGCATTTTTAGATACAAGAACAGTATATCTGCATCAGCCTGTCATTCTGCACACAGGGTGAATTGGCTTCCCTTTAATAAGTTTTACCCCATGTAGACCTCCAATTTATTGGGTACTAAGGAGATTCCGGTGTCCAGCTGACCTTATCCACAGCCAGCTCAGTTGTCACCACAGAGCACAAAAAGAAGCCAGAATTCTTATCAAGTAGGTATCCTTATTAGCATTGCCTGGCACAACGCATGTGTTTGAATCATGCAAGTTAACAACACATTTAATTTTGTAAGTTTGAGTTTCACTGCAGATTCAAATTCATTTGTCTCATAAATAAGTAGGTAAAATGACTGAAGGGTATTATTTTGAAAAGGAAGACTTTATACCTTCTTTCCCAATCTAGGACTGGATGGAGCAAATTTACAAATTCCACTGTGAAGAAAAAGCATAGCAATTTTTTTCAAATACTTAGAAGAGGTACTAACAGTCTAAAGAGTGTGACACTGCTTTGGACAAACCTACATATATTCTTCTCAGAGTCAGATAAGATCCAGACTTTATGAACATGTAGGTCCATACATTTGAATTTTTTTGTGATGTTCATAGTGATTGCCATCTAGATTTTGGAGCTGGATATATGTTATTGGCCATAAGATGTTAGCATATGAGCTAGTCACAGTCTCCCTTTAAAATCACAAAAATATATGATTTGTCATTATGAGGTAGATATTTGAGAGATGCTTAACTTCTTTCCATTGATTTTAAAAAGAAGACTAAGCAATTAATTCAGGTATAGATATTAATGCTGGAAACACTGAAAGTTAGGTGACATCACTCTAGGAGTCTTGAATAGTCTAGGAGTGTGAATAGCTCAAAAAGACTAACAGCTTCTGTAGGGTAAAATTATATATATTAATCTTTTTTCAAACTAATACCATTGCCTCATGCTTTTAAATAAATTTATTCAATGACTTAGACCTATGTCTTATCTTTTGCCTTGCATTTGCTTATTGAGACCAAAGAGTTATATTTCTTTAACAAAAAACTGCAGTTGTATGAACATGGGAGACCATGGGAAACTTTGTTAAAGTTCTGTCCAGTCTGCCAATTCTTTTACATGATTAAAGACATTTTCAGATGTTTTTTAACTATTGCATTCTTCATATGATCTTAAAAGTTTGTAATCTCAACTAATAACTAAGTAAAACATTTTCATTGACTGCTAAAAATAAATCTTAGATATAATAAAGAATAGGTTAGTAAATAAAAGATTTTAATATTTATTCAGTGTAATACACGTGGTTAGATAGTGGACACCACTGCTATTGAGAACTAGTTATGTAGGAATTTTGTTTCTGTAGAAGGATAGGGAGGAAAATAGTATATTATGTATGATTTGGAATAAGAGGATATACCAGAATTTTACAGCTCTATAAGGAAGTAGAGAAACTCAGATTTTCTTTTTGAAAATCCAATAATGGAAGCAAACCTGTCTATCTAACTTTACTGAATTGCAGGAACTGCAGTTATATAGGTTTTTAATGTCAATTAATATTGCATTTCCAGACACATATTCTCTCTTGTGCCTCTGCCTCCCCTTAAGCCATTGGTTCTTGTGTTTTGAAAGTAAATGGGAAAACCAAAAAAAAGAGAGGAGAATGAAACACACATTTACCAACCAGACATGTCATGTTGGCACAAAATATGTTCCATAAAGACCAACAATCTGGCTACTATTCACAGAAGAAGTGGATGGTGAGCTCTTGGAAGCAGAGACAATAAAAATATTTATCAGTTATAATTTTGGGGGAAAGACAACTGTTCCAAATCCATTAAGATTCATTGTCTTCAGAAGCAAACAGCAGCACAATACTTACATTGGTGGCATTGAATTAATTTTTGTGTTGAACAAATCATACCTTCTCATTATCTCATTAAGTTCTCATGCATAATTTTAAAACATTTATTTTGGTATTTAAAATGTTTGAGCTATTTACTTAATATGAAGCTAAATTTCCTCACCATTATCAGAAATTCTTTCTCTGCTTCTTCTATTTGCTCTCTCTAACATCAAATATTATTATAGTAAAAGAGGGTTGGCTTGCCGAGATCATATACTTCTATAACACACCAATGGGTGCATTCATAAGACAGACTGGTAATTAGTCTGTGATATGCATCTAAAAAAATATCTTTTCTTCCAAATGTGATTGTCATAGCTTTTGGAAAATCTCCAAACCAGTATATTCAGTGAGTTCAAGATGTTTCATGAATGTGAGAGAATGTTTGGGTAATAGTGATCGTAACTGAAACCTCTGGAGAGATTTTTTTTTTTAATGTGTGCTTGTGATGAAGAAAATAGGGATGTGTATATTACAAGGGTACTAATTTCTTCAACTTCTAATTTACAAATTAATAGCAATGTAAAATATTAAAGTTTCAATTATAGAAGAATAAAGATAAATTAGCTTTATTTTTAAAGACCCTTATGGCGAAGATTAGCTCATTTTCTGTACTTATGTACTTTCCTGTTGTGATATTGTTTTTAAAATTTTTTTGACAGTTTGAATTTTTTTCATTTCAGACTAAAAGGGAAAAGATTGCACTATTTTGTGTGTGCAAAACCAAATCATATCTATATAGACAATTATTTTTAAAAAATATTATCATTTAACTGAATGATTGAAAATGAGTTCTGTTTAAAAACAGAACTGAAGATCTTAAAAAAAAATAACTCTGACTCAGGAATATGAGACTTTGTAAGACTGAGAAGATACTGCCAAGAAGGTAATATTTTTTTGGCTAGTCTACTTTATGTAGACTCAGAGTAAGCATGTTCTTGTTTATGCATAATCCTGTGTTTGTGAAGGTTGGAAAAAGATGCACATACAATTGGAGGTATGCTCTTTGTAAGATATTTCTAGAATTACCAAAAATAACTAGAAAAAGAGTGACAAAACATAATGAATGATGTGAAAAGAAACCCCCAAGGAGAATATGAAACGAAATAAAGCAAGATGAGATACACATGGACACTAGAAGATTGAGAGTAATAAGGCCAGCAGCAAAAGAGATTTCAGTAGGACACCATCTTTCTGAAACTGTTTGCAATGCTGAATTTTGAAGAAAAGGGAGGCAATTGTTGAAGAGCCAGCATTATCCCTGTCCAAGAGATCCTTAAACTATTTGGAATATTTTTCCTCTTATATCTCACAGTGCAAGTCACGCAAATGTATGGTGAGCTTCAGGGCACCAGCTAAGGTAGATGATATCTATCTAGATATCATCTATCAGGTTTTTACTAGGCCTTGAATCCCAGCAAAAGATCCTAGGAATTGAGATAAAAATCAGCCACTTCAGTGAATTATTGTACCTAGGGAACATTGGTAGGGATCATCATTAGGTTGCAGACTATGTTGGAAACTTGGAAATGGAGATATAAAATAATGTGGCTTTTTTGCTCTGCTCTCATGACCCTTCTGTGTCTATGGATGGAGATAAAAAAGCCTTTGTTTCCTTCTGAGAAGGGAGTATTTTCTCAGTCAAACATTTGAAAGCAGAAAAGATGCCTCTTTTTGGCAAAAAAATATGGCATTTACAGTCCTGCAGATTACAAATTTATTTGGTCTACAGTATGTCCTTCAGACCTCTATGTCTTCAGTGTAAACCGTTTAAAAACTAAAAATCTTTCCATTCTCTTTTGGGGGAAGATTTTATGAGATATTTTCCTTAGTGGCTACCACTGGGAGATGGGGAATTGGAGGAAAGGAGTGTTGTTATTTCTGCCACTAGATTATGAGTCTCTATAAATGTATCCCAACATTTTCCATTCCTCTGTCTTCTCAAGCTGGAGCAAACCAGCTGTGGAAGATCCCACTGACCATTGCACTCTTGATTAGTAAATCCAGCTTTTTCATTGTTTGCTCTTAGATGTTAAACCTTGTTAGTTAATATCATTGTGTACATAATTGATTGTGAATTTAATAACTCCAAGGAATTTCAACAGACATTAAAAAAAGCCTCTGAATGTCAGGGATTTGGACATAAAAAGCTATGTCACAAATCTATAGACACGATACTCTGCCTGTAAAGAAGTCTACATGTAAAGTATGTATTTAAAGTTTTCTTTATTTATATACTGAAATTCCTCTTTATTTATGTACTAAAATTCTACTTTATTTCCACCTAAACATTTAATTTTATAGGGGACAATGGAGAAAGCAGATTAGTTGGTTGATGAGAAAAACAAGTTTCATATTCTGTAGCATTTTTCAAGAAAAACAATAAGGTTTTTTTTTCCAAGATGTTCATTTTTTAGTGTAACTCTACATATAGGTTTTAGAAAAGTAATCAAAAGTTTATTATCAGTATGAAGCTGACCTTTTCATAAGTGAACTGCTTAATCTCCCAGGATGATTTGTCCCTGCACTTTAATTATTTATCTTCAATATTTTTGGGACTCAAAGAATGAAATAGAAGATCAATATCTCCCCTGTATATTAAAACTAAAACCCAGAAGTAGTTGATTCCTGGAATACCCTAAAACGTGTATCCAACATTTTCCAATATAATTACTGTCTTGATCTTTGCCATCTTTCTTAGCCAAATATTCATTAAAACTTAGCCTAAGAAATGATCTCAAGATGCCTAAAGTTGGAACTGTACATTCTTAGAAATGACATTTGCTTGTGACATTTCTGACATTCAGGATCAAACCAAGCACTCTATTCTGCTGTCAAAGAAGAAATTGTAATGCTTTATCTGTGTGTTGTTGCAGTTTCAGCTCCTTTATTTTCTCCATATCAAGGGGAGATAGGCAGAGCACTGGAATCCTACAACAGTCCTGTGTCTACATTTATATACACCTGGAAAATCATAAACACATGCAACATATGTCTGACAACGGTTAACAAGACTCCCACTGTTCTTTTTTGAAAAGAATATGCCATGTTGAAAAGCCATGCTTGTTTAATACTTGTTCATGACTCCTTTTCTAGACCTTTATTCATGTAGCCTAAGTAATGCATCCTGCATTTTACTTTTTTTTGCTCCTGCAAGAAATTTACTCCTGTCATAACTTCATTATACAGGTGACTTGTAGTGAAGGTGAACTTGATTAATTTCAACTTTCACATCTTTTTTTTTACCTTGACCTGACCGATTAATTTTTATGCTCTGTTTGTACAAATGTTTCCCATGAAAATAAACCATGTGGACCATCAGTAGCCCAGACATTTCCTCCAGAATGCAGGATTTAGGGCACAGAGAGAGCTGAAAGGAGGCAGATGCAGGAGCAGTAAACAAGCAAAGTATCCTTGCTGCTTTTGCATGTGATGCACCTGATGCCTGCAGAGATGTATGAGATGTAGCATGTGTCTGTCTGTTCAATAACCCTCTGAGCCATAGGATCCAGAATCAGCTACACACATAGGGTGATTCAGTCACGAAGTAGAAATACATCTCAGACCACTTTATTTAATAACTTCAACTGAAAAGGATATCTCCTATTCAGTTGTGACTTCATATATAGTAGAGGTTTTTTGTTGAGTTTGAGTCTTTTATAAAACTATCTCTCCAAATCAACAGAGTCATTTAAACTCTGGTTCAAGCTCTAGTGTGGGTAGAAATTCTACCAATTTTGTGAACTGGAAAAGGAGTGAAAATTCTCTTTTCCTTAGTTGAGACTGCTCAGTCACCAGGGTCAGACATAGAGGAGGCTTGGTGAAACCATCATAGATGCATTGTTTACCTGTGCCTTAGTGTTTAATCCACCTGGAGCCTCCTGAGAGTTAAGATCTGATTATTATGATTGTTAGAGATGTCTCTGCCCAAATTAAGGTGCAAATGAGACTACATGCTGAAGTCGATAATACAGATATTATTTAACAGTAAGTTTGAGGCAGATAGAAGGGAGTAGGAGACGGGCCAAGCGAGAGAAAGAGAGTGAGAGATGGATTAAGCAGAAAGACGGTCACCACCTCCGTGGATCCTGCAGCATCCTGCTGCTCC
This sequence comes from Acridotheres tristis, assembly GCA_037013685.1. Lineage (NCBI taxonomy): Eukaryota > Metazoa > Chordata > Aves > Passeriformes > Sturnidae > Acridotheres > Acridotheres tristis. The sequence goes on along the minus strand of CM072886.1, from coordinate 93,937,418 downwards.
TCTTCACCCTGGGCTTCTCCACGGAGGGTCCCACCAAACACAGAGTAGTGTAAGGATATATACACAGAGTACTGTAAGGGATATATTCTGGTACATGTGGGAATGCCGAGCATCTCCCCTGGAAAGGGGAATGGTTTACATTGTTTTTTGCAACAGACTCTGGATGTTTCAACACTGTGTATCAGGACAGCTGCTGGGTCTGACTCTCCTTGATACATTCTTTCTTCTTCTCCAGCCTTGTTTACTTCTCCTTAGACTTGACATAATTGGACACCAGTGTCACCTTTATCTTATCTCAAGGCAGGTTGCTTTACTCACAGTCCAATTTCCCAAAATCCAGGAGGCATGTTCAGGTGTGATGGGTCTAGATCGCTGCAGCTTTCTTATAGTTTGCTATAGTAAACAAAGTCCTTCTGTAATCTTAACAGTGTTCAACACAATCATGATTTTTCTGTCTCTTATAAGAGGGAGGGAGAGAAGAAATAAACAGAGAAATAAATCCCTTCACTAATACTCTGTAAATTTCAGTGTTCTAGCTGAGAGTTTATATTTTCTATCTCCCAAATTGTGAGAAAATAAGTTAGGTTTTCCATTAAATTTTAAATTTAAATCTTAAATTTTAAATTTTGGAATGAAAAGGGATAGAGAAAGTGTTTGCGCATACTAGTCAGTATTCTTGTGTGCCTGAGGTTATTACTCTTCCTAGTGTGTGCAAAATAAAGGTAAAAACAAATTGTGTGGGCATACAGTAACTCAAGAGGAACCAATATTAAATCTTATTGATCATTATGTATCCTCTACAGTTACTTGTGGCCAATATACACAGAATTGACAGTTAACCTTTCAAATTAAAACATTATGTTCTTTCTTCAGAATCCTCGTATTCCATTAGATTAATTAATCTCTAATACGTCACAGTAAGGAAAATAGAGAAACCCAAACTATGGCAATAATGTTTACATGTATGTGCATACAGACACAAACATTTAAATACATGGATACATGTAAGTGTGTGTGCAGTTATGTATATATGCAATTAAATAAAGCGTAACTTGAAATTAAAGAATAAATTCTGTTTCAAACTACTTTTAATGCAAATTTATTCTTCATATTTATTTACAACTCTAACATAAATTCATAAATTCAACTAACTTTTTAACGTGGAATTCCAGCCTTTGGAATGATAGGATTATCTTATTTTCTATTGCAAGTATTCAGAGTGATTGTCAAGTTCCATTATACACATTTTTGCCTGGTGCAGGTGGCAAGATTTTGCCAGCTGGAGTGCAGGGAAGAGAAGGGTGATGTCACAAACTTCCAGTTCCAATGAACTCTGGAGGACTCACTGCAGGACACAGCTGAGACCCCTCAGCCAAGGAGGTGCTATCTCTGGGAAAATGTACTTAGGAAAGGCTAAAAAATTTTCTGCAAAGCAAGAGAGAGAAGACAAATGCTGAGGAGTCAGGAATGAACTGAACCAGAGAATAAGAGGTGGTAGGGGGATGTTTTCTAAGTTTTTATCTTTTCTTTTTTCAATCCTACTCTAGTTTTAACTGGCCATAAATTAGACTCCCCAAGCCAAGTCTGGTTTGCCTGTGATGGTAGCTGGTAATTGATATCCCTTTTTATATTTCAATCCCTGAGCTTTTCCATCTTATTTTCTCCCTCTGTCCTGGAAGCAACTGTGTGGATATCTGGCAGCCCACAAAGGTAAGCCCATCACAATATTTTCATCCACTGATTAATAAATGAAAGTGTGGTTAATAATTTGTATATTGAACTAGTAATTTCAGCTGTGCTGAAATCAGTTCCTTCTGACAGTCCCACAAGTTTTTCAACTGAATGTAGTGGCTACAGAATTGAAGAGTGTTAGATATCTTTGTCTCTTTATCTAAGATTTATACATAATCATGTAGTTGGGGTTTAGCCCAAAGTGTCTTTCTTTAAGGCTGATTATTGGCATTTTTTCTAATATTTTGTATGACTTATACCCAGTACCTGTTTGAAGTAGAAGCAGTTGATGGGAAATTCTAGATCTGTGGAAGAAAATGTTAATCCTTAGCAAATAAAGATCCTTAAAACAAATCCTTTTTCCTTAATTCAGTGAACATAGTAATTAAAGTCTTGTTTTCTGTTATAAATATCTGGAACTACAATACCAAACTTGATGTTCCTTAATAAAAATATTAAAAGATAGCAGTAATAATAGTAATAATATACAACAACAACAAATTATTATTAATGTATGTAGTATGGAATATTTTATGAGGCATTTTACAAGCATACAGTGAATTGCATTCTCTACTTCAAAATGAATATTAAACAGAATTGTGCTTTCAGGGACACTTATGAGAAACTTGTTTATTAGGCACACACAGAGTAAATATAACAACAAAAGAGGAACATTCTCCATATTTTTGTCACATTTTCATGAGAAATACTACAGCATGAAGTTTCTCTTGATTTATCAGGCCCTGGTTTAAAATAAAAGCCAAAATAAATAATAGATATAGTTAACTGAAGTAGTCAACAATTGATCAAAAAGAAAGAAAATGAAATGAATTATTTTATAATAATTCACAAGGCATAAGAGCTGATGAACTAAAGCTTTATTTTCTTTCTATTTATCATTATCTACAAAATCTAGCCAACAACAGTCTGTATTTATCATACAACTTTTGTACTCTTGAATATTCCTATGGTCCCTTTCATTTTTGAAATTTATATTGAATATTGAAATGTGTATTGAAATGTATATGAATATTAGACTTCTGTTGATGTTTCTTTGTGATCATTAAGTTGAAAGCCATATGTGTTCAAATTGCAAGTAGCAATAATACTGGTTTATTTTGAACAGAGACCTAATAGGTGGGAATTTTATCTATCCCTTATTTTTGATATTAGAAAATATTAACATTTATTTCCTATTTGCTCTTTCCCTGTTAGTCATTGGGTTTTATGCTATTTTCTCATGTCTCTTCTAAAGCTTCAGAAACTTTAGTTTATTTAGTCATTACCTGAATAAATGTCTACACTGTCTGTTCATTCCTCACACGTATGGAGCAACCTGTTTTGTCCTTTTTGTTGCCCTTCTCCATCCTCTCTGGCTTCCAAGTTGCACATTATCTTTTTGTGATAAGAGCCGTGTCTGCACACAAATCAAAAATAAAAATTCATATTATAGTTTAATTTTGTTTCTCCCCTTCCTTTTCTAATACTGTTTTCTTGATCAACATTGAGATCTGTCTTACTGTTTTCATGCATCTATTTATTCTTCAATGGTACAAGACATGATAAAGATAATTTCTGTTTATACAGAAAAAGACAGTTTTTCTCCTGTGTAGTCTGGATCTGTATTGAATTCCTCTTACTAATATAATTAGGTCTAACCATTCACCTTCGTTATATCTCTTCTATGTTTTAGCCAATTAACAATGAGTTTATACCTTTGCTGCATGTTAGTTTCCTCAAGGATCTCTTTGAAAACTTATGTAGACTCTATTATGTTCCTCTTCTCCACAGACTTCTTAATTGGTTTTCTAAATAAGTCCATTAATTTTGAGGGAAATAAGTTCCATTAGAAAATCTTGTCTCTCCTGAATAAGGCATATTCATTCCCATGCCCAGCAATTCTATTTTTAATCTGGTCTCTACAGAAGGCCAATATAGAAATTAGGCTTTCAAATTCTTACTTCTGTGGATCTTTCCCCATTTTTTTTTTTTTAATAAGCACCACATTGCCTATAATCTAACCATCTGGATCTGATACTTGAAAACAACCAAACATCTCTATGGTGCAGTTAGCAACCTGGAAATGCCACCACTCTCCTTTTCTGAATACCATGTAATTCTTTGTCAGGTGATCCTTTAATCTTTCTCATATCAAAAAAGGGACAGACCGCCTGTGATTGCTGGAACCTCTTGAAAGTAACTCTTGGTGGATGCAGCTGCAAAGAATATATTTGGTGTTGATGCTGCTGTCTTACATCAAATGCTCCTTCTATAATTTTATATCACTGAGCTTATTACAGCCTTCCCTGTGATGCAATTGCAGAAAGCTTTGTTAGTTGAAAGAATTGTGCAAGTTGTTTCTCCAAGACTTCCAGGTGTGTTCACTAAGTCCTATCATTAGTTATTTTTACATTTTTTTTCCTAATATCTGCAGTCTTTCTATGGCTGTGTGCGATATCTTCTCTCCACTTGCTTTCCAATTCCTTCAGTCTTTTCTGTCTGTGTTAGGTTGATCTTGGCTGGACATCAGGTACACACCAAAGCTGCTCTATTGCTGTCCTCCTCAGACGGGCAGTGGAGACAAAATATAAAAAATGGTCAATGTAATAATTGGAAAGATAATCACCAGTTACTGTCACAGTCAAAACAAACTTGACTCAGAGTAATTAGTTTAATGTATTACCAATCAAAGCAGTGTTTGATAGAGAAAAGAACTTCTAAATCTTAAAAGCACTCCTCCCCCTCCTTCTCTTCTTCCAGGGCTCAACTTTGCTCCTGATATTCTTTACCTCCTGGCCTTTAGTGGTGCAGGGATATGAGGAATGGAGATTCTCATTTTCTCCTCTCCTCTCTGGCTGCAATTGTCTTTGTGCAGCATTTTTTCCCTTTTCTAAGATACATTATCCCTGTAAATGTATATATATGTATATATACATTACCGAGGTGCACTGCCATCACTAATGAGCTTTGCCTTGGCCAGCAGTGGATCCATCTTGCAGTCAATATTGGCTCTGTTGTACATGGAAGAAGCTTCTGGCAGCTTCTCACAGAGGCCCCCCTTTCAGCCACCATGTTACCAAAACCTTGGCACATTATCTCTCTGAGAAATGACTATATAATCAGAGAACAGATGATTTTGGTAGTACCCAGGTCTCTGCGTTCTGAAGACACAAATGAATTCTCTTGGTCTCCTACTTCTGTTCAAATTTTGCAACGTTTTTGCACACTGAGTGCTTTTCCCAACAACTATCCAATTAGTTAATGGAGTTTATTTATCTCTTGTAACTTTCTTTAGTAGATCTGTTTACTGAAAACAGGTTTTATTCAAGCTAACAATGTGAGGAAAAAAGATTTTTTTTTTCCTGCAGTCAGAAATGGCAATACTATACAGTGTTTGGATTCTCGTGGATGAGAATTAAATAAGGTATAATCCTGTGGCAGGCCAGGTGGCTTAGCAGCTGTTCAGAGTATTGTGGAATGGGAAGGTTGGTTTGAAAGCAACCTCATCTATCTTCCTCTCACCCATTCACTTGGCTGAGAAAGCTCAGCCCTGCTGATACTGTGAAGGTGATACAGTTCTGTGGCCTGACCTTGGCTCCTCTGCATGATGAGGGATATAAGTAGAGGAGCTGGGGAAATGACAGCTGCTGAAGGTAAGGGTACCCCCTGCTGATCAGCTGATAAAGTAACATAGAAGTTACTTGCCTGCTGGTTTCCTTTCCGTGTTTATTTTTCATAGTGACTGCAACACACACACACACACACACAATGATTTGCTCCCAGTGCAATCCAATGACATGAATATATTGGCAGATGCAGACAAACTTGAGATTCCACTGCTCGTGCTATGCAGGCAGCTAAAATGAGGAATGGGAAGACGTGAGTTTTTATGCTGTTAGGTGTAATATACTTTTGTTATATGTGATCACTTACTTTAAATAGTACAGATTCTAACCTCTAAATATAATTCTAAAAAACATATGAAGCCTTTCTTAGATGTACTTCACTCCTTTATGCCTTTAGTTTACAGACACACAAACAGATCACTTTAGAGTTAAAAATTGCATTGTGCTGGAAGTTCATACCAGAAACTGTGTCTTAGGTGGGTTTTAGAGAAAAACAGGAATCAGTTTATTGAGCAAATGATTGAATTTGTACCTAGAGTATAAAGAAGGAAAGCGGAAGAACTGAGGTTTGTGTAAATACAATATTAGTCCTTCCTGAGACTGACCAAGTTAAATCAAAAGTAAACTTTGCTGATCTCCTATCTGGAGATGATAATCTCTGTAGCCTCCCTTTCCAGTTTAGAGGTAGCTGCAATTGAAAGATAGAAGCATAACTGTGCTTACTAGGAACAAGAGGTGAATTTGGTTGTTTGTTGCTGCATTGCCATTCTTGCTTGTGAGAAGAAACACAGCATAACCAGCATGCGTCAGATTCAGTGACTCCAGCTGGGTTTCATAAGAGCAGAGTAGAGGGTGGGAGTCACCTCCCTCACCTGCTGGCCACCTTTCTTTTTATGTAACCTAGGATATGACTCTTTCTGAGCTGTAAGCATACATTCCCAGCTCATTTCCATTGTTTTGTCCACTGGGATGTCCAAGTCCTTCTTCCCAGTGCTGCTTTCAATCCATTCATCCCCCTGTGACCAGTGATACCTGGGGTTGCCCTGCCGCAGGTTCAGAACCTTTTACCTGGCCTTATTGAATTTCATGAACCTTCACATGGGTCCCGTCCTCAAGTCTGTGAAAGTTCTCGATTTCCTCCAGCACCATGAACTGCACCACTCAATGCAAACTTTCTTTAGTCCCACTGTCCATGCCTATATCCACTGTCTGTGTCTATACTGTCACTGATTAAGATATTATATAATAGTGGTTCCACTATAGATCCCCTGAGAGACAGCATTCAGCACAATTTTCCACTTAGTCATTGAGACACTGATGATAAATGTTCATTTATGGCCATCCAACCTATTCCATATCCACCTAAAGATGCATTCATCACAGCCATGTCTTTCCAATTTAGTGGCAAGAATGTTGTGAGGGACCATATTAGAGGCTTTATAGAAGTCCAAGCAGATGAGGTTTGCAGCTCTTCTCTTGCCCACTGATGCAGTCACTCCTTCAAGCCACTAGATTAGTCAGGCAGGACTTGTCCCTGCTGAATCCATGTTGACTGTCTCTAATCCCCTTCCTATCTTCTGTATGTTTTAATATATCTTCTGAGGTGGTTTGTTCCAAGGTTTTACTGGGCACAGAAGTGAGGCTGACCTGCAAGTAGTTGCCAGAGTCAATGGCTATGAATAATGACTATGAATAATAGTATTTCAAACCATACTACCCTTCCATGTTGCTGCCTCTTAAATCCAAGGCCTCAGAGCTGACACAAAATGTAGCAGACACACACAAACACACACAAACATACACAAACACACACAAACACACAAACACCCTAATTATAGATAAATGATACTTAAGGCCTGTGAGTATACACGGAGTAGATTTGTTTCCACAGCAGGAACTTCTTCCTGCTCTCAGCACATCTAGCAGAGGGGGTTTGTCACTAACAAATGACTTATCAGCAAGTCTCATTGCTAAGCTAGCTGATGCTCTGCTTCAACAACTGTTCATTATTTCAAAGACAACAAGTGGAAAATTTTAGAAATCTTAGTATGAACAGATAAGACAGCTACATCTGCCAGGAGGGGTATGAAGATCAGCAGATAAATATAACTCAATAGAGTAATTTTATAAAGATTTTTTATTTGAAAGAATTCATCTCCCTATGATCTGTTATTTTTGAATGGAAAAGATAAAACTAATGCATTACTGCACTGTAGTGTTACCCGCCCTTTATATCTCTTTTGCATAACCTCTGGGGAACTTTTGTTTAAACTTTTTTTGCTGTATTTGCTGTTGTAGGGTATCTATTCACTATAGATATCCACAGATTTAACATTTAAACTATGGAATGAACTAAGGAACATTTCATTTCCATTTCATTTTTATGAATTGTTGGAATCAGAGAAGGAAAGAAAGAAGAAAGAGAGAAAAATTAAAAGGATAATCCTTATTGAATATCTCTTGCTTTACCATTTACTCAGAACCAATCTGATTTATCTGAAGACTTTGCTCCCAGTTCTTCTAAAGACATCTTTGTGTGTTTCCTACAGCCGGAGAAGAAACAAACCCTTTTAAAGTTGTAATTTCTTTATAAAAATGTTTTGATGCAGTACCTACAAGAAAATGAGGCATCAAGAAAATGCCTGATCTATCTAGCTCTAATTGAATACAGAGACCAAAATTTCACTAATGTTTAAGAATTTTGTCTGCATAATAGCTTGAATAGTTTTCATATTAGTGCAAAACCTAATTGTGGTCTAACACCCGCCTGTAGAAATGTAGATGAGTAAGTTAAGCATAGATAATGTATGAACTGAGAGTGAGGAATCTGTGCCATGCAACGGGCTGTGAAGCGCATAGGAAAAATTAATGTAATCTGCCATGTCAGAGCATGAAAGAAACAAAGCAAGAAATCGTAATAAAATGCTTTTGGATACTTTGTTTTAAATACTTTATGCTTTTAATCATAATTTATCTGCCATTTTATAGGTAATCTCTTTTTTTTTTTTGCTTTTTAGTCTCCCCTTTAATTGCAATGTCTTCTAAGAAGAAGAAAAATAAATCATTACTAAACACTTCTATATATTGTTTTTTCTTGTTAGTTTTTAGCCTGATATTTCTGAACTTGAAACTATTTTATTGCTTCAAGCTCTGCAACAGAACAGAACTGTTTATCGCATCACTGTCAGTGTCCTCCAGGCCCCAGGGTTTCATTTTGTAAATTGAGTCTGCCTTACTGTGGTAATTCTCAGAAAGCAAATTAGAATTTATTCTTAATACATGAGGAAAAGAAAATAAAATAAACCTTTACTGTTATGAAGGCATATTAGGTAAATATTTTAATGCAATGCAGCACCGTAGTCAAATTTGATTATATCAATATTTCAAAAATGGAAAAAAGTAATATTTGTTATTTTTACTTCTGAAAGTTTGCTCTAGACAAATGTTTCATCTCAATATCAAATCATAAGTTGCACTGATGCCTAAGATGTTATACTTCAAAAAATTCTGAAAAAAATAATAACTATACTAGAAAGAATTGTATAAGAGAAACTCAGTTACTGAATCTTACTTTTTGCACTGAACCCCCTGTATTCTAAGAGATGAGTTGATACAATTGAAAAAAAAATTGAAGACTTTTTAGATAACCTCCCAGCAAGCAACAAATTACATTAATTATAGGCAAAGACTGAAGAGTTTTAAGAATAAGAACTAATTCAAGAATGCAAATGATATTCAATAAGAGAATTGGACATACCTTACAATGACAGCAATATCAGTATTGTGTTCTGAATTGGAGAAAATGAGGGAATATAAAAACCTAGACTGAAGTATTGTCATGACTGGATAGATTTTGGCAATGCAGTTATATCTCATTGATGTTTTTAGTTATAGTAAATTTCATATAATTTCAAAGCCTAAATCCACTGTCTGTTCTACTGAAGCAGTTGTAAATATTTTTTTAGGGATTTTTTAGCTTATCAATTGTTTTTTCTTTCCACTCTCCATTTATAATGCATATCCAAAATAAAAGTATCAATGGCAATAGAGTTATCTATTTTGACTAAATATTAAATACAGGCACAAGGAATAAAACTTTTAAGATATCAGTTTTGAAATTCATAGATGAGGTATGCAAAAGTAATGCCAAAAATTTCTACTAAGTACGTAAACTAGATTTTACAACAGTTTTTTCTCTGATAGTCTCATGGACTATCATGAACTAAGTTATTCCTGTATGGAGCAGCCCATGCTGAATTAACCTGCCTGCCTTATGACATGAGAACCTAAAGGAACTTTATACAGCTCTCTATAGCAATCACATAATCTCTCTTCCTTATATCTGCTCTTTCCAAGTTTGAAATTGTCTCTTGCATTATCAATCTTTTTTAGTCCTGCTGAACAAAGTCACATTTTTCCCCCAGTGTATATGTCCAGGTAGCATTGAAATTTTCCTCTTTTTCTTCCCCCCATCACTTGCTCATACACTATTGATGAAATGGATGTAAATTTTTCTTTGCTTTTCACTACTATACTGTGGACTGCCCAAGCTATTCAACAGGTCCATAATATTCTGACCTCCATGATGAAGGCCCATCTCTTCTTTTATCCCTTCAGGCTCAAATGAGTGTCAGAATCACTGCAGAAGCCTTTTGTTTGTGTTGATCTTTCACAAATTCTGACATAAGCTTCAGTCATGTCTGTTCCTGTGAAAATTCATCAAAGGTCAGAAGTTTGTTTGTCTCTGATAAGCATCCCTTAGCAAAGAGCTGTTTCATTGTAACTCTGCCAGCTTCTACTTCTTCACCACAGTCACAGAAATCAGAGTTTCCAGGCAACAGCGACATCAGTAGACACTAAGAAAATAGTAAATGATCAGTTGTGACTGATTTGATAAGTAACACATTAATAAAGACAGCTGACTGCGACTGTGATACTCTCACAGTTGGTTTAATGGTTCAACTCATGTTTCTTGATTCTTCCATCAGCTTTCCAGAGTAATTTAGCCTCTACTTCCTTAAAGATATTACTTGAGAACCACTAAAATCTTTTCTTGTGGTTCTCTTGCTATAAATTGCATGGCAAAATTGTTATTATGACATTGTTGACATAATCAAACAGTCTTAACATCAGAGTAGTCCCCTCTATTTTCATAAATAGAAGATTCTTATAAGAGAAAAAAAAAGAAGTCATATTTGCTAGGTATTTGGAATTCTAAAATTCAGCTACTCCCCTAAATCCCACAGACACCAAAGTAAATTCAGTAGCAAAGTATTGTCAAAATTGTCAGTGATGTTTATACAATTTGACAATTAATCATACTCAGGATGGAACATTCCAACATATGAATAAATAATGTTTGTTGCTGTTTCTCTTCCAAAATGAAATGTGTAAAAAGGTATAAAATGTATTTTGGCAACAATATTTTTTTCATTTTAAGATGAAACAGAAATTTCTCTGACAATCCAAAAGAAAAATTCACCAGTTCCTCAGTCCTATAGTGTGACTGTATGGCAGTCGTAACTTTAATGATGTATATATTTCAGTATTTTCCTAGGAAATATTTTCTTCATTTTTAAAATAATAGAGTAAATAAATGACCTTATTGTGATATAAAGATGAGAGGCATCTGACTGAGAAAAAGATTTTAAAAAAATTCAGGATTGTATGAACTTATTCACTTGCTTACTTGACAGAATTAATATGAAACTGCAGTATCATGGGCAGGGCAGAAACACTGCGAACTCCCAAGACCATAGAAGTTACCAGCAAAATAATTTTCATCAAATCAGTCATGGGGTGTGATCTTTATGGAATTGGATAGAGGTGTAACAAAACTGGATTCCTGGCACTGAGCTAAGTATAATGATAATTGTTTTGACTGCAAATAATTAATTGATTAACTAAAAGAAAGGAAAAAAGCAACAACAATAACAATAAAACGTATGCATGTTTTAAAGTGAAGTGAATATTATTTTTTTTTTCAGGGCCATAAGATAAAAACACAACTAAATCAGAGGATGAAGTTTGGTAGAATATGGCATTACACAAAATACAAGGCTTATCATGACCATCTCTCCTCTTCCTAATCCATTTTCAATAAGGATAAATTCTTTTGTTCCAGTTAATAGATCTATGTTCTATTTTTCTTCATTATGTTTTTCACAATCTAAGGATGAACCTAGCCAGAAAAAATACACCTTCTGATTACTCTTACATTAGATTTTTACCACCTTGTTGAAGTAAAATACTTCTTTGCTCACTGAAAAGCACTAAAATAAATAAGTCCAATATCTTGGAAGGCAAAAGGAAATATTAAAATGAGTAAAGTAAGCAACCTCTTTTAACCTTTTGGATTTAATGTGTACAGAAATTATTACCAGTTTCATTTCCATCTTTAAGCACTTTGTCTTGAACTACTTTGAAGTATTGACTTCAAAGTCAATACTTTCAAGTATGTATATATGGAAAATTATGTTTTATCAATAATTAATACCAGCTGAACAATCTGATCATTATTTTTAGACACAAGCAGTTTAGAGTTTATTAGTATAAAGCTGGAGGTGCTGTGTTTCCATCTGTCTTCAAATGTAGAACATCTACTTTGATGTTCCTTTTACATTTGACATTGTTTTCAATTTACATATCTTGCAGGACATCCCAGTAAATCAGCCAGATGACTTACATATCCACATCTAAAGTGATAGCTTGGCTTTTATATTTTAGCCCAAAGTGGTCTTTTATTTCCCTTCACACTATTTTGGTTTACTGCACTGATTTTAACACTCTCTGAAGTCTAAATAGAGGAGGTAATTCTTCAATTTCTTTCTTTGTTTCTGATAAACTCAGAAGTGTTGCAAAGGGGTAAATTGTCCTCATTTGGTATTGAAATTATTTTTTTCTTTTTGATATTAGATCACAGATCTCTTTGTCAGCTATACCTCAACAACTGTTTGAGACTTTGTAGAAAGTCATGTAAAAAAGCTGTAAAACACTCAGTCCTTTGAGATATTTTTTTTGCTCTCCTTCAAAAATAGCTTCTCCCACAACATTTATAAAGGGCCAAAGTGCTTACTGCCTGCAACAATTGCTTTATCCTAGCAGAATGAAAAGAACATCTGTTATGGTAGCTAGCACTAATATATGCCATGTCATCAAGTCTGAAGCAAAAAAGCACAATCTTTATTTTCTACATCAGAAAAACAAGAAAAAAAGCTGGTGATGGTTTACAAGGAATGCCCTAAGTGTAAGTGTATATGCTTGTGGTGGTTGTCATATTGGCAGTCAAGTAGGTGGATGTGAAAGTGAACCATGTCTAGGTAATGTCTTGCTATAGTGACACCCTGACAGAAAGGCTGGAGGGACATTCGTTGCATATTCACTTATTTAGTAAATTCCTTCCTTCCTTCCTTCCTTCCTTCCTTCCTTCCTTCCTTCCTTCCTTCCTTCCTTCCTTCCTTCCTTCCTTCCTTCCTTCCTTCCTTCCTTCCTTCCTTCCTTCCTTCCTTCCTTCCTTCCTTCCTTCCTTCCTTCCTTCCTTCCTTCCTTCCTTCCTTCCTTCCTTCCTTCCTTCCTTCCTTCCTTCCTTCCTTCCTTCCTTCCTTCCTTCCTTCCTTCCTTCCTTCCTTCCTTCCTTCCTTCCTTCCTTCCTTCCTTCCTTCCTTCCTTCCTTCCTTCCTTCCTTCCTTCCTTCCTTCCTTCCTTCCTTCCTTCCTTCCTTCCTTCCTTCCTTCCTTCCTTTTCATCATCTGTCTAGCTAGCTAGCTAGCTAACTATCCATTTAAATTACTCTGAGAGTTTCTTCAGGCAACTGCTAATTTCTTCTGTGACCCTTTTTGAAGAAAAGGGAATTTGACAGTTTCTCTCTGATAGTCAGTGTAACCAGAAGAAACTAAAGAATTTTTAAAGAGACATGAATAGTTTGCTAATAATATTCTTTATTCAAGATAAGCTGTCTAATAGCTGTCATCATCATTCTATGATTTTAAACCAGAAATTTATTTTGTCTTTAAAATAAGAATACTTTAGTTATATATGTTATATGTTATGTTATGTATTATGTTATATGTCATTCTCCAGACAAGTATTTTCCTGAGTTGCAGGGAACCTGTTCCTTAAAGAAGCTGGAGTATCCTCCTCAGAAAGAGAGAAAAAGAAAAGGTGCAAAGCATCATGCTCTAACAATAATAGAGGAGCTCCTCTGAAATTTGGAACAAATTATGTTACATTTCTGGACCATTGATAGATACTTCTCCAATAAGGGGAGTATCTATACTGAATTAATTGTAAGGCCAGATAGCAAGAGAAAAACCTGAGAATTATAGGTCATAGGCAGTTTTTCAATTATCCAGTTAATCCACAGTAAACAGATACGTCATGCTAGGAAGTGGTAAACAACTAGCCCAGAGTCCATTCACTGTTCAGAATTTGGGAATGTTATAAAAGAAATTAATTTTGGTCTTTATGAAGAATCATGTCTAATGAAATGATACAGTAATACCTAAAAATGCAAGGACAACAGAGAAGTGCAATGGTGAGACCCTGTGACCCTTGGAGGTGAGGAAATGTGAACACTTTTAGATTCAGAAAAAGCAGAGCCTGAGAAGAAACCCTAAAACTGTAAGACAGGTAACTTGTGTAGATCTGGACGGTCATGATATTTCAGCAACTGAACTCTTCTGTATGGAGCACCCAACACAGGTGATGCAAAGAAGCCAGACTGGGGTATGACATGAGCAAGAAATTGCCAGTAAGTTTTATCTCAGTTTAGGAGGCTAAGGGTGAAATCTATTCAGCATAAATTTTGTGAAATTGCAAGAAGAGTGCTTTCAAAATCTGAGTATGAATTCAGAGGTGCATAGTGGAACAGCAGTAGAAATAGGTGTTGGGGCTTATTACTCCAATAAAATGTGTCTTTACCTAAAATCCAAGCAGCTCGATGACTCTGAATCAATACAAAAAAGCAATCATTTTATGAATACATATGATTAAATCAATATTAGTTCAAGTCTCTTATACAATGCCTGGTAGGAGAGATACTTGGCTTCTGAGAACATCCACTGCAATTAACAAAAATGAATATGCTAAATGTGTCGTGGGTATTAATCACCTCTTCCATATATGAAAAGCATCTGCTATTTCTTTTACTAAATTTAACTGTTTATATTTCATTTTATAGATAAACTAAACAAAACGATGATTTAAGGAAGTGGATATAATAATTTACACTTGACAACATATCTATTAAATGCATTGTTTTCGCTAAGGTACAAATAAAATACATATGAGTCTTGTCCAAAAAAAAGCCCAAAAAAACCCAAAAGAAGAAATATTGTGAAAATAACTGTATAAACCTGAAGGGTTTAATAACATTATTATTTAGTTAACAATGTTAAGTTGGGTGGACCTCATCTGTCCTGTAACTAGTGAAGAAACAGGGCCACTACTGCTTAGGAGTTCAGACAACCAGAATGTACCTCAGATCAGACTGTCACCCGCCTAGGTATGTAAGTAGTCTGAAGAAAAGAAACACATAAAGAGTCCAAACAGGGGTATTTGATATACTTTCAAGCATGCTTCTCGTTAAATATATCACAGTACTGGGACGTATAAAGTGTTTAAAGATTTTTTTTTTAAGTATTTTTATTTTTATACTGCTCCCCCACCAAAAATCTACAGAACTTAAAGTATATTCTGATCCTTCTCTAGTGTGGTACAATACCATCTTTTCTGTTGGGAGTAGTCCACCTTGTCCATGTTTATGAGATGTCTTAGGTTTCTGATGCATAGGAGAAATGAGAAGCTAAGTAGTCCATTTGCTAAGATGTAGAAATCTTAGGCATTGTCAAGATTTTATATATTCTAGTGATGGGAAAATTGAAGCACTGAATTATCCGTTCATATTTTTAATACATTTACATTCAAGAAAAAATGTTGCATTGTGATACATCTTACAGTAAAACTTTTGAGGAGAAGATAATCTTGTTAATAAAAAATGAGAAAAATTACGTTACATCTAAATCAACTACCTACATAATATATTCACTTCTGCCATAAAACCTTGATAAACAGTAAAGGTAGAAATGTTTCCAGTTAAAAGCTTTATCAAAAGCCCTGGGGCTTTTTATGGAAACAAAACCCCAAACTGATTGCATTAAACTTTTGATAAAGGATAAAATACAGTACAAATGCATAAATCACCTTGTTAGTACAAACTGAAGTATAAACTACTGGAAGAAACCCCTTCAGGTCTGAATAAATAAGACATTTTCTGAAAGATAGTTTTTATTTTTGACATTTCAAAGCCACAGTAAAACAGTTATTTCTAAAGAAAATCTCTTAAGATATGAAGGAAGCTACTCCTTATTTAGATGTAAAAAATTGTTTATTAAGATCTTTTTTCTTATTGATTTTTTCCTGAAGGTGAACATGAATAAATATATGCAATCTACTTAATTTGATGGACATACTGTTAACAGATTGTAACAAAGTTTGCATGTGAAATAATTATGGCCTTATCTTTCTTTAAAATGGATAGGTTTTCTTTCTTTCTTTCTTTCTTTCTTTCTTTCTTTCTTTCTTTCTTTCTTTCTTTCTTTCTTTCTTTCTTTCTTTCTTTCTTTCTTTCTTTCTTTCTTTCTTTCTTTCTTTCTTTCTTTCTTTCTTTCTTTCTTTCTTTCTTTCTTTCTTTCTTTCTTTCTTTCTTTCTTTCTTTCTTTCTTTCTTTCTTTCTTTCTTTCTTTCTTCCTTCCTTCCTTCCTTCCTTCCTTCCTTCCTTCCTTCCTTCCTTCCTTCCTTCCTTCCTTTCTTTCTTTCTTTCTTTCTTTCTTTCTTTCTTTCTTTCTTTCTTTCTTTCTTTCTTTCTTTCTTTCTTTCTTTCTTTCTTTCTTTCTTTCTTTCTTTCTTTCTTTCTTTCTTTCTTTCTTTCTTTCTTTCTTTCTTTCTTTCCTTTCCTTCCTTCCTTCCTTCCTTCCTTCCTTCCTTCCTTCCTTCCTTCCTTCCTTCCTTCCTTTCTTTCTTTCTTTCTTTCTTTCTTTCTTTCTTTCTTTCTTTCTTTCTTTCTTTCTTTCTTTCTTTCTTTCTTTCTTTCTTTCTTTCTTTCTTTCTTTCTTTCTTTCTTTCTTTCTTTCTTTCTTTCTTTCCTTCCTTCCTTCCTTCCTTCCTTCCTTCCTTCCTTCCTTCCTTCCTTCCTTCCTTCCTTCCTTTCTTTCTTTCTTTCTTTCTTTCTTTCTTTCTTTCTTTCTTTCTTTCTTTCTTTCTTTCTTTCTTTCTTTCTTTCTTTCTTTCTTTCTTTCTTTCTTTCTTTCTTTCTTTCTTTCTTTCTTTCTTTCTTTCTTTCTTTCTTTCTTTCTTTCTCACAGCTATACAGAAACAAATAAATGATTTTAAAATGGGAGAAAATATGAAATCAAGTATCATTGTAAACTGGAAAACAAATTTCTTCAAATTATGGCAGATAAACTACTTTACAGGGTCAAACGTCAAGTTCCAGAACTTTGACCTCTTTCTGCATTATTAACAACCAAATTATTATTTCTGTGAGAAATGTGCATTTGTTTTTTTATAGAGTTTGCAGCTGCTCTTAATCATAAATTTCAGGTCCAAACACAACCAATAACAGATTTTTTTTGCTTCAAACCCATTCCAGCTGCAAAAGTTAAATGGCATGCTTTCGTGTGAACGTGCACTTATCCTAAGCATATGCACTCTTTCTTCCACAATTCACTTGTTTTATAGGCATTAATGCAGTGGGTGAAATCTTCATACTTAGGTTCTGCACTGATAGAAATAATAGACTAATAATCCCTCTTAACATTAGTCATTTCTGTGAGCTAATGATCCCTTTCCTTGGAGGAAATCATCTTTTACAAAGTCTATCACAGTCTCAAACGATTGCAAGTTCAGATCAGGCTGTTAAACACTAGTGGATTTATCAATTGCTTTTTTTATTTTCCTTTTAATTGCTTCTATAACTCCTCTACCATCCTTTCATCCTGTATATTTCTAACAAGCTATTGAAGGAAGGTGGGTAATTTTTAAATCAAATCAGTAAAGAGTAGAACAGCAATATTCTCGGTTTCCAAAACAGATGTTTCTATCTCCTGTCAAACTAAACTGGGTTAGACAGAGCTCAGTTATGAAATAGTGAAACAGTGTTGAGTCCCTTTGGCAGTGGGGTGTTGGTTTACCTGCTTCACTAGTCTGTTATGTGCCCTTTCATGCTTTTCTATTTTCATCCCATTGGGACTTCCTGTTGGGAGATGTGCTCAAATATTAGATATGCTTGCTGTGTTTGAATGGCTTAGATTTATTGACATCCTTTAAACCGGGAGATATAGACATTGAGCAGTGTGTGTAGAGGGATAATTTCATGGAAAATTACACTTCTTGTAATGCAGTGCTGGATGTCTTTAACAACGGTCATCATAAGTATTCAGGCAAGTCCAAATGGATCTCAAGAGTCTGAGGTTATTAAACTTGTGTCTCCTATCGATTTTGCTGGGATTCTAATGAAAACAAACAAACAAACACAAAACCTAAAACAACAAACCACAACAAAATAACCTACTACACAATGAAGAAAGCTAACAATCATGCAGCTTTTCAGTGATGAAAAAAATCTGTGGAAAAACATCCATAGCAGATAATGCATTATTGATAAGAAAAATCAAGAATAATTCTTGGTTTTTTCCCCACTATTAGATGAAATGGAATTCTGAACAACCATAAAGAAGTGTTGAATATAAACACTCCAGTATAATAGCTCACATGCTTTTGCAAGAGATATAAAACTGTTGTTTTGGAGAATTTGCATGCAAAGATAGTGAATCAATTCTATTACACTAAGACATAACATTTTTTATTCTTTTGCTGTATACATTACAGCATGCAGAACAAAAAATAATCTCACTCCTATTTCACAGAATTTCTGAACACAGTTAGAAAGCAATGCATTAATTATAGACTTATAAAATTGATATTAATATTTTTTCCAATATAGATACTTTTTTTTTTATTGCCACAAGTTACCATAAATTGCTCATTAAACTTCAAGCATTGCGATGCAATGCTTGCTACCATTTATAGGCAAAGCTCTCCAAAGTATAATTAGAGGGAGTATTATGACACAGAACAATGGAGACAATTATTTCTGAAGTTTATTAATGCTAATTAGCATATGGCATCTACGACAGCTGCTGATACTTCATTGCTAAATACTGAGGGACTAATTAGTGTTTGATGTTAATTAGCTTCTTTTGCATGTACATTGTCCTTAGATGCATATGCACTGTCACCACTGGGCTATTAAAAATCTGGCCTAAGCCTTCTTACAGTGACAGGATACAGCATTTAGGTTTTGCAGACTGTACAATATAGCTCTCTAATGTGCCCTTAATAGCCACTATACGAGTTTTAACAAGGCAAACTCACAAATTTCCATTGCAGTACATCAGAAAATTTATTTTAAATGTAGCTGAATAGTGTATAAATTATTTAAAATTGACAGCTTCCAGCACTTTTATAGATAGAAATAGCAGCCTGAGAGATTAAAGAAAGTCAAATCCAACAAACTAAAGTGGGAAACAGAATTTCACAGGCTTATGCAATGTTATCTTCTATTTAATCTCTTTAATTCTGATTACAGAAAAACTCATTTTTTATTTCCTACAGAGATCCCTGGTCTCCGTGTATAATTATGTCTGTCTTAAAGAAGTTTTTTGGAAGTTGGAATGCTAGTTACAAAAACCCCCAAAACAATTAAATCATCATCAGCTAGCAAGGAGGAAATAAGCATATCTTCTCTCTTTCTCAACAGATTATTGTAGCTTTACACATGAGGTTACCATTTAAGACTATTTTTTCCAGGGCATATTAGCATTCCAATGAGAATTCCCTATGCCAATCACAAACAACAATTTTATTTGGTAGTTAATAAAAATTGGCTTTAGTGGAGCCATTTTCCCATATAATTAAAAATTATTCATTTCCTTAAACAGTGGAAAAAGGACATAAAAGATTAGATGAGAGATGAGGAAAAAAAAGTAAAGAAAAACCAAGTTTTCTAGTAAAATCTTTTGTTTTCATTGAGGTTGCCCTTCACTGTGACAGCAAGGGTTTTGTTTGAAAACAAGAGAGAGGAGATGTGACAAAGGATAGGGGAGCACCATGCAACTTGTTAAAAAGAAGTCAAAAGTACAAGAAAAGAAACCAAACCAAAACAAACAAAGGGTGATAACACAGGACTGAAAGGCGAGGAATATATGAGGGAGTTTCTTGATGACAAGCAGTGGAGAGTTTGAAAATTATGAAAATTGAAACTTATTTTCCTTCTCAATGTGATTTTGAGCTTAGTCTTCTTTCCCACTCTGTTTGTGGGCCTAGATAAAAACTTTTAATTTATGAAATAATTTTAACACTTTAGCTACCTTGTCAGATATTGTCAGTATTTAACTAACATTGTTGGCAGAGTTTCCACAACAGCAGCAAGTACCTTGGTTATGCAGGGACAGTTAATATTAATTCATTAAACATGAAGGATTTCTTTCAAACAGCTTGTTCTGCCATGATGCTTAAAATTTTTGGGCTTAAAAGTCAGATTAAGAAAATATATATTATATACTGATGATGCCTCTGTTTTGTGTAAAATTCAAAGCCTCTGAGACTTACTGAATAGACAGGATAAAAAAAATAAATTTTTAGGAACCTTCTGATCCATGACTGAAATATCAGCGTTTCTATTTAAAGTTAATAACCAGGTCTTTGACAAAAAAAAAAAAAAAATTTTATTGACATACAAAATAAATAAAAAGTAAAAAAAATGGGCTTCAATGAAATCTTTAGCAAGGATGGATAACTTTATTGATATGATTGAAAAAGCAAAATACTACTACTAATAAAAATGACCTCTTCCAATGAAATTCAATTTGAAAATCTAGCAAAAATAACACAGGGAGTAAATATAGTGGAATGACCAGAACAAAGAGAATGTGGATTGGAAAGATGCAAGAAATATAGTAGATTCAGTTCTACAGCTAAATAATACGGATAGAAAGGACTTAGCACTATTTGCCTCTTCATGTATTCTCATAGTAGTTCCTACCAGGAAAATGAGACACTGTGGTAATATAAGAGAAATGATCTGTTAGTCCAAAGCCAAAGTGGCATATCTATTTTCAGCTGTACTCTGGTGTATACAATAACATGTTGCCATAAACAGTTATAACTATGCTGAAAGAATTAAAGAGATAATGTTTGGAGGGGTTTACAGGGTAAGTATATCCCCACAGAAAAAACTGTAACTAGGCAGATAAATAGCAGACTGCAAAGGATAAAATTCATAACACTCCGGGAAGTCAATCTCTCAGGGAAGAGAGCCCTGCATATGAGATAATCATATTATACTTTAATAAAAATTTGGACTTACTAACTAAGAAAATACTAGATTAATACAGAAATATCCTCCATGGAGTAGAGAAAGTCTCAATGGATATTGGAACACAGCTGTGATATCCTGTCCCATTTCAAGTCCTTGAGAAGGTTTTCCTAAATTCATTCCTATCTGGGAAGGCAGATCGCTCCTTGGTTCATTCATCAGCTGGATAAACCCATCAGGAATGCATTAATTGATTACAGAAGCAGGAAGGTAGAGAACTTTCCTTGTGTGTAATCTAAAGAGAGTCAAAGGAAAAGGTGAGTATTTTCTTATGGATGCTGTGATCACAGAATCACAAGCTGGTTAATGTTGGAAGGGACCACACTGGGTCAAAATCATGCAAAAATGTTTAATTCAGAAAGTTCTTGAAGAGTTTTCAGCTAGAGAAGTTCATATCCCAGTTCTTCATGTAAAATTTAGAAAATCAGTCTTATGTCCCTCTAAAATATCACAGTACAGGGTCTTCTGAATATAGATCTTCTACTTATACTCATTGCTTGTGTCCATTGATGGTGCCAGCTAGCCATACAGGCAGGTTTTGCAATTATTTTTTCTCAGCGTGCTTGTGAGTTTGGCCTCTGAACAAACCTAGATGATGATGTTTGTCTTCCTGAGTCACTGAGTGGGATGGAGCCCTGCTTTGCTAGGAAGGCTGAACACCTCCCTGTGCATGGGAAGTGGTGAAAGAATCCCTTGATTTACTTTGCTTACATGTGTGGCTTTTGCTTTCCCTATTTAACTGTTTTTATCTCAACCCATGAGTTCTCTCACTTGTATTTTCCCAGTTCTCTCCCCCATCCCACCATGAGCACTAAGCTGGCGTCTGGGTGGGGCATTTATAATCTGGACACTACAACAAATAACTAGTGAACAACAGGGACACGAATTCAAAAACTCATCCACATGGTATTTTTCATAATTTAAATTTAAAAGTTATCCCCATCTCTTCTAGAATTATGCTACATTTATACCTATTTTGTATGAAAGGTAATATTACATATAATTCTTCTACAGAATGTAAAAGGGAAATAAATAGTTATGTGCTACCTGATATACAAAAAAATTTCAAAATATATTTTTAAGGCTCTGAGTAGCTCCTATTATGGTCTAACACATTTCTCAGGCCACTTTGCTCTAGAAATGAGATATAAAACTCAGATTACTACTCAGTGTTTAAATCAGCGCTGACAGGAACTGTCCTACATAGTTATAAAACACTGTGAAAACATGGCCTAAAGAAGGGCTGGACTGGTAGTGATTTAATTTAATTCAGTGGAACCAGCTGTTAGAATCATATCATATTCCTAAGCTACACTGGCTGCAGTTAGAATCAGTATTTCAGAGAGTGGGGAACCTGAGGGAAAAGAAAAGATCACCTTGGGATTAAATCCACAGGTTATCCTTAAGTGTGTCTCATTTTTGTTCTTGGTTTTATTTTGCCAATAATCTCACAGCCATTCTGGATTTAGAAAGCTTTTTATGTCTCTGAAATGTCAAAGTAAGAAAACGCTTGGCTTTGACATCCCATTTTGCTTCATTTGTTTGAACACTGTCACCTGGGCTCGTGTGTACTGTATGCAATCATTAGACAATTGACATCGACCTGGAGCAATAAATACACAAAATTAGATTTTGTTGATCTATTTCAAGCAAAGACTGCTGAAGCACTAGCAACAGCACTTCTGTGGTATATACCCTGGTGATATTATCAACCAACTGGCAGAGCTGTAAAGGGGAATACTCTGAGCTTGAGGATTACAGCTACTCTGATTATAGTGGAAAACAGAGGGAAGCTTTCATTTTTGAGGAAAAAAGAACATTGGTGTACATGAACTAGTCCTGCAGAGTATTTTATAGACAACTTCCATCTTTGTAGTTGGAAATAACTAGATAATGGAGAAATATGCGTAAACTAAAACCTTAGGGGTGTTAAAATGCCCAAGAAAATTCCATTTATAAGAAAAAAGGCTTGTAAAACAAGGTATTTAAAATTCAAGCTCAACTTCTGGAATGCATATTTGACACTTGTATATTGTAGCTTTACTTTTAATGGGGAACATATTTTTCTTTCACAGGTCTGGAAAAAGAATACTTTCATTGAAACTTATAAACCAATTTAAAACCTGAGGGCAGAAAAAGAAACTTACATTTTTTAGTAAATAAATCTTATTATTTTATCTTATTATTTGGTTAAATTCATTGGGTTGTGTGTGAAGAACACAAGATGGTATCCATATTGAAACTGATAGCAGAAAAGAGATAAGGAACTATCAAAGAGTTTTGCTAGCTAGCAAACATTTAGTAATCATTAACTTACTTTTCCCAGAATTTACTTAGCACCTTCAACAGGAGAGTCCTTTTGAAAATTAGACGACAGAAACAACAAAAAACACCTTTCCTGAAAAAAAACAACCAAGCCTCCTGCTGATTTAGGGAAGAAAAACTTCTAGGAAAAGCCCCTGTACAAGAAGGCAAGTGATTTCCAGGAACAAGGAGGCTAGTGTTTCTTTTTGCTGATATTGTTTAGGTTTTATCCTATGTCTGACCAGGTGTAAATCAAGAGCAAAGAGCTTGAAATATCTCTTGGATTTTTCCGTCATTCTCAATGTCAATTCTTTCCATCTGAAAATTTTAGTTTTTAAAATACTCAGAAATACTGGCAAATATTTCTAAAATAGCATGCCCCTTTACTAATCTGAAACAAAATTTGCTACTTCTTTTGTGTCTTCAGCTTATTCCTTTTTCTCTTTTTTTCCTCGGCTTTTATCTCTACCTATTGTCATCTTTGCCACTTTTCTCTATTCTCTTTAATTTTCTCCTGTTCACTTGGTTGTCCATCTAAAGTGAGAAACACCTAGCTAGCTGCAGGTTCTACTAACTCTAGCACAGCAGTCAGAAGACCAATTGAAAGGCAAAATTGTGTGAATGAAGATGGAAACCAAAAGTTCAGGGAACAAAAAACTAAAGAAAGCACTAAAAGGATCGCAATTTATAAAGAAAAATGAGGACTGCTTTTTATATTAAGTCTCTAACAGAAAACTGAGCCTGTTCTTCTGTCTGAGGGGAATCAGCAGGAAGGAGAGGCTTTTAGAGTATTTCTTGTCTCTTTTCCTGCACATACCACTGCATAGCATTGTAGCTATATTCCTGATTCTTCTTAGGGGACCATAAAAATACTGGACACCAATACCAAAAAAGGCTGTATTATTACAAATCTTGGCAGCAGCTTTACTGAAGTTGTATGCAACACAAATAAAAGTTGTAAATGGAGACTGGCAGGCTAATATCCAGTGCAATCTCAACACTAACACATTAAAAAAAAAACCACCTCTATTTCAGTTTTCTTTTCTTTATGCATTTTCCAGTCACATTGAAGATAACTTTGAGTAAGGAACTGAAAAATCTATTGGATAAATTTTAACTATGAAGTCATTAGCGCTCCTTTGTCATCCTGGTACCAGCGGTACTGGAGGGAAAGGAGTATCCTTAATAGAATATTTAATAGATTATATGCTGGAATTATTTGTAGAGCATCGTATATGGTACTGGAAATCCTGAGTCATGCTTATCCCAAAAGGCTGTTGGGCAAATGTTCCTAAATTAGCTTGACTTAATAAGAGAGTTCACATTAGTCACATAGGCAGTGGAGCCAACCCATTTGTGATTCACAGTACAGAAATTCAAATATATAAAAAACAACTTGGATATTGGTTGAAGAATATTGTATTCCCTATATAGATGTCATGTTTTAAAAGCAGACATATTTCACATTTGCAAATATAGAATTTGTAATTAACTTTAGTGAAGCTGGTCTGATAGAGGATGCTTAGTTCATCTGTAATAATAGTTATTTAATTTTAGTTATTTATTAACATGGTGGAGTCTAGAGGGGGATGGGAAAACATTTCCTGCACCAAAATTCATCTTTATTCAATAATAAGGGACAGTAAAGATGTGCTGATTTTTTTTTTCTACAAAAGTATTGGTAAATTGGTAGTGTCTTGTCCCAAAAGTTGGAGAAGGAAACATATTTTGTCACTCAAGCATTGAAAGAACTCATTTTTAAACATTGCATTTCATAGTAGTCGAAAATTCTTCATTATAATAACATTTTTCTTGTAAAGTAGATTGTGTCCTAGAGCTGTAAGTAATGAGTTTCAAATAAACTATATCAACAAAAATTCTAATTACACAAATATCTAAATTTGCCAAAAGTGGTAAGTGATAAAAAATTGAACTTGAAAAATGTTTGTGTTTTTTTTTTCTGTTGTTGTTGTTTGGGGTTTTTTTTGTTTTTTTGTTTGTTTTTGTTTTTGTTTTGTTTTGTTTTTTTGTTTTGTTTAATTTTTGTGGGGTTTTTTTTTGCATTAGCACAAAAAGAGAAATTTTTTTAGATATAAGGATCAACTGAATCATCAATCACGTAAAACAGTTCTTCAAGGCTTCTATTTCTCAGGCAGATAGTAGCTGAATTTTTTTTTTTAATCTGCATATTAAAGGGTGTTTTTAATTTTGCCTTCTACCCTTCCTTATTAAAACATTTGTTCGGTTTTTCTTTCTGATGGTTGTGGTTGTTTGTTTTCGTTTTGCTTTTTTTTTTTGTTTTTTTTTTTTTTTTTAATTTTGTTTTATTTTACCTTACTTTGAAATAAACAGTGAGAAAATAATAAGGAAGGCTACATACATTCACTGGGTATGCATTCAGCACAGAAAATTCTTTGTGCAAAAGTTAATTATTGTACACTGAAAGTAGAAAACTGTGAGGAAAGGCAAATCGGTCACTATTAAGAAGTGCAAATGAATAATAAGCAAAGCAGTTATTTGGTGAGAACATGAAATATTTTTTCATCTTTCCAGCAATCACATTCCTTTCTCATTCCTCTTTTCATTAACTCCATACTGCATCCATCTGAGCTCTCCCTGAAGGACATCCTGCTGCCGTGCTCTGTAGTGACCAGTACCCGGTGAGCTCACATTCTGAGGCAGCTCATTACTGAATAGTGTCTTCTTCTTCCCAATTCATAATTGACAGAATCAAGGGTAAATTATTGTGTTTCATTGCTCAGAATTTCTTAATAACAAAAAAACTTCAAAAAAACCTATCCCAGAGTGGAAGTGTTTTCTTCTAACACGGAAGAAATGAACTTAAGACATTTTTGGACAATAGGAAATCAGTGAGCATTGAACTTTCTGTTTCAAGGTGCTAGTTTGAGGAATACCAACTATCCTGTCAAAGATACAGCATAGGCTCGTGATTTTTCCTAAATTGCTCTCCTTAATCTCAACTTCTTGTAATAAGAGAAGCTAAAATTTTCATCATAGATATACTTAGAACTTTGTATAAGTCAATTCAACAAAAAGGCAACAGTCATATTATTCCAAATTTAGGAATTTCATATTTGAAAGTAGAAAAAGAGAAAATTCGGAATAAAAACAATAATGAAAATTTTACAGTTTTGGAGCGTTTTATGGACAACAACATTAATGCTTTATTTTGTAACAGCTTCTAGAATACATCAAAGAAAAAATAAGTAGAGATATTAGTACTAAAATAAATGAGCATAATATTTATAATATTTTTAGAAGGAGAAAAAGGATAAAGACAACAATGATCTAACAAATGAGCTAGGGGTATACCTTAATTTCAAACTAAAGAGTAATTAATCTATCTTTTAAAAATGAAAATTATTTTGTCACAATGATGGCAAACACAAAGCCAGGCCTTTAGAGAATAAACACAAAAAAGTCATTAGAAATTCCATTTGCTTTGCCAAAACATTGAGAAGCTAAAGAGGATGTGTGATGAGAGGCTGAGAGACCTGGGATTGTTCAGTCTGGGAAGTCTCAGGGCAATTAATGTAACACATCCAGACATTCCATGTTAGTGCCTAGTGGAATGGCAGGAGGCACTATGAACAAATCAAAACACAGAAATTCTACCTGGGCACATAAAAAGTTTTTCACCCTGAGCATGGTCAAACAACAGTCAAGTTTGTGACTCAGTTCACTTAGATACTTTCAAAAGCCAAGGGTCCATGGGTGAAATGGGATTTACTGCAGTTCCAGAGGAAGCTGGAGAAGAAAGAAGAAGTAGGTCCAATAATTTAAGGAAATACTCCTCCACTGAAAAAGAGAAAATTTTATTTATTTATAATCCAAAAACAGGTTGGCAATTCCTGACCAATTCATCAACTGATCAACTATTCCAGTGTGCTTTGTAATCTTCTCACTACTTATGCTCATTAAAATTACTGGATTTTTATAGATGAGAGAATTCTACTTCTAAGAAGTCTACTTATGTTAACATGTAAATTATGAACCTTCTGATCCTTGTATAGTTTGGTTTCCTGTGGTTAAATATTTCTATCTCAATTTCCTTTTTATGTAAATTATCAGAATATTATCATGGGATAATGTTTTCCATATGTGAATTACTGATCAAATAATGTTTATACACCTTAATATCCTTGGAAATATACATGACTGTTTAGAATATTTATTATTAAGTACTTTAATACATTTTTTCTGTACCTCAAAAAATACAGAAATGTAACTAATTTTGCAATGGCTTTCCTCTACCTCAGGAAATTGCAGTTCAGAAATATAAACTAGAAGCAAAACTTGCCAAACAAGACACTTACCTTCATTTTCATGAAAAAATCAATAAAATTTAATATCTCCACAATAACAGTAGTAGAATCATATTTGTGTGTTAAGACTGCTTATTAAAATCTTCCACAAAAGCCATCCAGGAAGAAAATTATTTTTATCGAAGTGATGCTCCTTTTAAAGTGACTATATATTTTTTTAATATGTAGTATAGCAATGTGGGGAAAAAGTATGTAGTAGTAGGTAAAAGCATGCACACAGCATTGGATTCAAACTAGGAATTCCAAATGCTCAGCATTACTAACAGATTAATATAAAACTGGAAAGGTTAATATAAACCTAGCAGAATTTACCCTTCTTACAAATAACTTGGTGCTTTAAAAAGGCATTACTGATTCAACAGTACAATATCCCCTGTGTTTGATTATAATAAAGAATGGTCACCCAGATGCAAAATTTAATCCAGATGTCAGACCTAGGCTGGAAGAACAGGAATGTCAGGTGGTGGGGTGAGATGCTGGTCCTAGGGTGGCACTCACCAGACTGAGGCACTCACCTGTGCAGGGGGCTGGGCTTCCTCCCAGTCCAGGCGCTGCCACCCCCTTCCCTCTTCAAGGGAAGGATGAATCCCATCTCACCAACCAGATGTGCACTCAGGGGGCATCCAAGGTGAGTGCTGAGGAAAGTGGCAATACTCCAAAGTCTGGTTCAGGTGCAGTTGCTTTTTTCTGTGTGGCTTTTCCTTTCTGTTTTTTTGCTCTATCCTCTGTAAGCTGAGTGAGACCCTCTCTTTCTGTGCATTTAGACCACTGAATACACTTTCTCCCTGAATAAAATAAATCAGAAGGCACACTTTTGTGTTAGTTTAAAAGTAAACAGATTTTCTGAGATATTTGGTATGCAACACAAAAACGCGGTCTAACTGTTGATGTCCTTTTTGTCATGCCCTGTGATCTGAAGAGAATCTGCATGTAAGTGAAGTGAGAGATCACTCCGTGGGTAGTGTAGTGGAGAGAAATACAACAGAGATTGATCATGCCTGAGACAGTTCATGAGGATCTAGGTATGAAACTTTAACTCTGTGTAACTGATGTTGTGCAAAAAATCCACATATTCCCTAGGGAACCCATTATTTCCATATTCACTTGTAAATGTTTCCCTGTGTGTGCAGCTGTTTTCAGTTTTAAGTATGACATTTCTCTGGGTGTGGGGCAACTAAATTGCTATCAAGTGATTTTTTAGTTGAGCTTCCAGTTCAGTTCCTAATAAATGGCATACTTTAAGAAAAAAAATAACATAGGCTTCATGCTCTGGTCCTGATATTTGATGGATTTCACAGCAGAACATAATTACAGAAAAAGATATTATTTATAAAGACTAGGAATAATTTTTTCTAAGGATTTTTCATAGGAACAATTCTGCTTTAATTTCAGGTAGGTTATGGTGCAGATAGAAAATTGACAAAAGTATTCAAATTCAAATAGACATCTTTCAGACAGTGTGAAGTTACTTTCCTTCCCCCTCATCTGTTAATGTTAGCATTAACTCTTGCAATCATTGATTATTTTTATAATTTCTTCCCCTAAATCAATGCACTGCACCTGTCTCCAGAAATAATCACTCTCTGTGTCCTGCTGCATTTAGGAGCTACTTCTTCCTGAATAGTGTTTGAAAAATAAGCACAGTTTCTTCTCACCAGTTTCTCTCATGGCCTGTTTGGGGCTGCTGTTTTGGTTTTGTTTAGTGATAACTTTGACCTCACTTATGAGTATCACACTTTTTTTTTTTTTTATTTAGAGACCATAATATTTTACCTTTTCTTTTTTTTTCATTTCCTTTGGCAGATGGAGATTTTTTCCCAACGTCAGAAGAAGCTACTTGTTTGTATCATAAAGCTACAAAGCTACTTGTTTGTACTGTCTTTGATAAAATCGTCAGGCAACAAAATCAGTTTTGTTTTTGTTTTTTTTCTGTGATTTATTGTAAAGAGGAAAATAAACTATCTTAATGCACTAGTTGTACAGAATTTCACTTGCAAAGCACCCTTTCAAATTTCCCTATGACTAAACAATTCAAATTGCTTTCTTACTTTTGTCTTTGTTTATCGGGTTTTTTTGGTCTTTGCCTATTTGAGAGGTTTGTATATTCAGGGTAACATTAGCATCAGTGAACCTGTTGCTGTCATATTATTAAAAGAAATTCTCTGTATATTTCTCATATACTGGATATTGTACTGAAACATTGTAGGAATAAATAAAATAGATGTACAATTTACAGTCATGGTGGTTTTCTAACTATATATTAAAGATATCTTGTTTGAAAAACAACAATTACTCCTGTCTGTGTACTCCACCTTTTGTATTTTTTCCCCTATATCACTCATTAAAGAGAAAATTATCAACCAACCCCTTCATTTTTGAAACCCATTCTTTCTGCATTTGTAAAAAATATGGGAAAAACACAACTATTTTTTAGTCAGAAATGAGCACCAGAGCCTGGTGCAGGAATAAATCCCCATAATGCCTTCTTCTGAAACCACTATCTTTAAACAATGCGGAACCATTATCTTTTCAGACATGTTTAATTTCTATTTTACCTTCTATTTTAAATATTAGAATACTTACTATCTCCTTTTCTAATGGGTTTGATTTCTGATGGCAAAGAGCAATGGAGGTTCATTTTCATTCTAATGTTGACTATTTTTTTTCTGGAGGGTTAAAGAAGAGACCAAAAGTCATTGCTATCCTTTCCTTGCCTAAACATTTTAAAGTCTTGCCCCTTGATGCAATCCACTTTCTAAGAAGGCTCGAGATTCCTTACTTTCTTGTGCTTTTGCAAATTATTTCTGTCCCTAGGGAAAAAAAAAAATGCTGTCAAACTTCTCCAGATATTTTAAATTTTAAAAATCTAGCTGTCTCTACAGTGAATCCACAATAAATTATTTTGTATTTTCTACTCAGTTTTGTGGATTTGATCTTTGCTTTAATATCAGTGTTTGGTGCCTTGGGATGCTTTCATGCTTGCTTCTAATTAATTTGGTCAATTTTCACTGACCAAATTTAAAGCTACTTCGCTAGCATTAAATTCCTTCAGTTCTTTAATTACAATTCTTCATTTGAGACTAGTCCTAGGGTGGTTTATTTCTGCATGTGTTCAAAAATATTATGTTCACTTTTGCACCCTGGAGTGCTTTTGACTGCAACTAATATAACATATTCTAGGCCTTTAAGACCACAATTGCATTCACATATTAAGGACACACTCACCCAATTTCACAGCTGGCAATTGACAGGAAAAAATAGTGTCTGCAGTTCAAGGATACAAAAAGAAAAACATCTTAAAAAAATGTCCCAAGGATCTTGGCATGCAAAATAGTCCATATTGTGTCTGTAGAAACTTCAATCTGATCTGACTTTCATCATTATAGACACATATAAAGCACTGTCTAATCTAGGTGAGAGAGTAAGAAAGACTATCTAGAAGTTAGTGAAAAACTGGAGCTGTTTGAAGGCACTTGGGAGAGTCTTCTGTCAGACTGTGTGTGTATGCGTGATTAAATCTTTGCTACAAAGCCTGAGTAAAAGCAGCAATATTTCTACCCTTGCCTTTAACCCCCTGGGAAGGAACACTTGGTGTGGAAGGAGAAAGATCAAAACATTCAGCAGAGGCTTTATAAGACTGGGGCAGGCACCTGAAAAGGAAAGATAAAAGTTGGAACTGAAAGGTGATGAAAGCATTGAGTATTAAACTACAGCCACAGACCTTTGTAAGAACATGTGACTCCCTTGCAAAATTTCCTCCCCTTCCCTCTCACATAGGAAGATGTAAAGAAAGATAATATTGAAGAGATGAGAGAAGTGGCCTCAGCAGTCTTTTCTTGTGAATCATGTTATCGCAGATTGGAGGAGAGGCAAACAGCAGAGATTTTGTTAACTTTCTTCTCCTTACGCATATTCAGTATTTGTGCTCTTTTGTACATTATACGTAACTTGAAAACAAACATATGTTTGTAACTGAAGAGTGACTATGCATCACAACTGTGTGGCAATACATGTTGGTAAATAGCTGTGCTGTGAATTGTTCTCAGTATAGCATTTATTAATTGATCACCCAAAAATATCCAGTTTCCACAATTCCTAAACGCTATGATTCAAGAAAAATCTTCCAAAAATTACATTATTATGACTATTCCTCATAATAATAATTTCAATAGGTTAGCTGAATTGTCATTACTGACAATTCATTTGGGACCACTCCTTCTCATGGGACTCTTTGGCAGTGCAGACACATAGAGCTCATGAAAGGACCGTATGAAATTCATGAAAGACGGATTCCAGATCAGCCAGTATTCCCAGAAGGGACAAGATAAGTTCCCACCAATGGGTTTTGTGGGGATTTTGTGGTGGGTGAAGTTTTATTGTTGTTGTTGGGTTTTTTGGAGGCTTTTTGTGTTCATTTTTAGTACATTAAGCATGGACTGTCATGTATACTTGGGAACAATACATAGAGGTGATTGACAAAACTGAAAAGAGTATGAATTACTTTCTATATTGGTAACATACTTGTTTTTCTACAAAGAGAAATGCATATTATCAGTGAATGACAATATTATTTGTTTAGTTCTGTTATGGTCAAGCTGCAAACATCAATGCAACAATTCCCACTTTTATGGAAGAGTCAGTAAGTTGTGCTTAAATGTCTATATGGTGCCAAAAACATTATTATTGATGTAGAAACAAGCATAAACTTTCCTTGAGTCCTTTAGGCATCTATTCTTCCATATTTCGTGTGTTTATAGGTTCTGTCTTTTCTTAAGTTGCCTTAATAGGATAAGGTATCCTTAAGTAGGATAATTTATTTTGTATCAAGAAAACAGTCAAGGCGGAAGGGAGAAGCAATGGGTCCATCTAAAACTCATAGCACAACTATCCAAATGTTGAGATTAGAATCTGCCCTGCTGAAAGGACACAGTGCTTCTAATGACTTAATTACCAGAATAATCATAACCCATGGCTTATGAATGGGAGAATGACTTTTTAGTAAGCAGTTTTATCTATGCTGTATTTTAATAAATGATTTTGTTTTGTATTTCATGATATTACATGATTTTGTACAGTTGATTTTAAAACTATGAATTAACTACTGTAGATTTTTACGAGTGTCATGTTTATAGTTACAGCTTGGACGAGATAAGTGTCTACCTAATCAGAGAGGCTAAATGCTAGTCAGCTGTATGGTAGAGTGAGCTTTGACATTCAGAATTTTGTAACCTCTTAATTGAAAGGGAGTGACCAAAGTGGGAGAAGATATTTACATTAAGTGTTATCTTTGATGTTAGGGAAGGAAATAAGACAAACGAAGGCAGAAGCTTTCTTTTGGGAAGACATAATCAACTAATTGTGTTTCAGAGTCTATCATCACTAAGAAGAGTAATTGATTCATTTTTGTTGATTTTTGGAGGAGTTTGGTGGGGTTTTGGTGGTGCAGATTTGGCATGTGTTTTTGTGTAGGTTTTTTTTTTGTTTTGTTTTGCTTTTTAATGGCATAAGCTTTTTGGACAGCATCTGACATGATGCTTTTGTTGATTACAAAGAATTGGTTATATCAGATAGCATTTATCATGACATCACTTTTAAAGCATTTAAGACTGTTTTGGGCAAGAAGCCTCTTGCAGTATAAAATGTTTGTATCATTCATGTTCAGTTGGGAAATTTGCCTAATTCACATTCTTGAACTCTGTCCTGGGAAAGATTACATTGTGAAATATGCTGCATCACTAAATTAACATCTGGTCTTAAATAGTTTGCTTGGAGCTGAAATGGCTCTTGCGGTCTATAAAAGATGTCAAATACATATTAAAAATAAGACTATTCTGGCCATGAAAAAAACCTGTAAAACTTTCATGTTTCCTTAAAAAGTTTGCATGAGTTGTCTTGAACATACTAACTGTATGATACTTACATCCTCAGGTGCTTAAAGAAAAAAGAGAAGTCATGCATGCTACTACATCAGAAACTTTTCATGATTGGTAAGCCCTCACAGAGATGGGAAGGCAAGCACAGTAGGAGGATGTTGAGCTACTCCCTTAATACAGAAGCAGTTTCCCCAGTTCTAGCCCTGCAGTTTCCGGCTGGTGTTCTTTTTCTCTTCATAATGGACATTTCCTTTTTTAAGCTTCCTTGTCAGCCATCCTGATTGTCCCTGCAAGAACCACTTTTAACTGACTATGCCCTCCAAAGCACAGTTTCTGAGAGGAAATTGAAAAGCTTGATAGCAGATATAGTACAAGTAAGCTATTTTATACTAAGAAACATGTCTATATGTTTTTCTCATTACACTGTGTAGAATTACTTTTTCTAGGAATCATTTGTTTAAAAATATCTTAAGCATATATTTATGGTCAGTATCAAAGCATCTTGTTTTAAGTATGCCATTATCTGATTTTGTAAAGCTCCATCAATACTAAAACACTGAAAGCCACTATTAGCACCAGTTTTATTTCTTGTTCACAGTAGGAAAGAAAAAATCTAATCTTGATAACAACACTTTGGAAAGAGCAAATATCTGCCTCAAGAAAGGTGAAAATCAAATTTTATGAAAGTTAAAATACACATGAACATGCTATAACAATTTTATATATGACCAATAAACAGCAATGAATATACATTTAAGAACTTGCTCTAGAAAGTTCTAGAGAAATTCTAGATTACAGAGGATGCTTTATTAACCCTATCCTCCAAGCAGAATTTTACACTTAGTAAAATAGGGAGGAAAGGTCCCTTAATAGGTTTGACATTAATTTCATTATGGCCAAGTTTTTTAGTCGTGATTGCATAGAAACATTATTTTCTTATATTTTGATATTTGACATATAGGTTTGTAAGAAGCAGAATGTAGAAAAAACAGCTTGGGCAAGCAAAAAATTACAGAAAATATATAATACTTTAAATACTTGTGGCAAAAAGAAGAGAAAAAAAATTTTCAAAAGTCTTATAATCTGAGCTGAAAAACCTATACATTTCGTATGTGGTGAAAAAGAGAAAGCAAAAAGACAGGAGACAGCACTACAAAATTAGGTGTTGACTTCCTATGGTTAAATATATGGAAGAATGATTTAAGTTAGGGAGAGGAGGGAATGTTTATTTAACTAGCTGGCTGTTGCACAGAAATGTTATTGTTTTCTTTATAGAAGCTCCCTCTTGTCAAAGTTGGCGTCATCACCCATTGCAGATATCTGTCTTGAAAGTTATATTAACAATACCAAAATTATTCTGGCTGACCCTTGCCTATATTTTCCACTTTGCTGAACAGTCTCACATCCGTCTCCATATGTTTCACATGGAAAAGAGTCCTTTCCACATAGATGTTTATCTTGTGTTCTCTGATCCCCTAAGACAGATTTACTTCTAATTATTTATGAGGGAAATGTTAGTGCTTAAACTATGATTTGAGACTTCTTTCTGTGTGAAGCTATTTGATTCTCTATGAAGCTAGATAACGAAAAAAATCCCAAAATTTTTAAATGTTCCCTGTCATATATTATAAAGATCCATGTTAAATTCTGGGAATGAAGTACTAGTTAATTCTAGGCTTTACTCCATTCCTATATTTGCAACACTCTCAGTTCAATTTACACAACTACCCATTACTCCTAACAGCAATGAAATCCCTTTCACTTTTAATCAGTAAAGGAATATAAAAAATGTTTTCAGTTTTCTCATGCACTCAATTACAGTACTACATAACCTATAGTCTACAGTCTCACCTGGAATTCAGTTCTGAAAAGAACTTCGGCAGAGTATACCCCCCCCAAATCACAGGAAACTAATTTTTATTATCGTGGGTTGCTCAGCTATTTAAATGTAATGATGTTTCTTCTTTCTCAATGGATGACTGTAACATTTTACAGGAGAAAACTTTCTCATTAAAAACAGCAAAAAAATAGTTAACTGATTTTGATCAAGACGAATTTTATTGTGAAAATTTTGATGCAGGTACTGACAAAAATATCAGTTAAAAAAACTGTTAAGTTCTTGAATCTGGGAACTTTTTTTGTAACTAATTCTACAAGAGGTAAAATACTTTATCCTTTTTATAGAAAAATAAGTCAGCTTTGATTAAGGCTCTTATTACTGTTAAAAATTTGACCAAAACTCGTAGAATGAAATAAAAATAAGTTCTCGCCAACTTTAGAGATTTAATAAATTTTACTTTATTTAATGTTGCTAAGGAAAAGCAACTATTCAAAACTAGCCTATCAGATTTTCTGTCTAGTGCATTCAAGAACATAATTTCTAAGTAATCTCTGATTGAAAGTTTATTATATAAAACTGAGAGTTGTTTTTCATTTCTTCAGTCAAAACTGTAGGGCTAAAACCCATAAAAATCAGCCTTTGACTTCCAAAGAAAACAGATGCGTTATGTCGGAGAGAAGGATAATTATGGAATCTCATGATGTCGTTGTCACCTATTTGCTTTTTCACTTTCCAAAGTGCAGCAGTGCTATACTCACACTATATGTCAAAAGAACAAGAGGAGGCCTATCACTTTGCAGGTAGTCTTATAACTGCAATAGATTCCTTCCGTTGTCAGATGCATAATATTGTCTTCCAAAGGAAAATTCAGCACATCTTAAGTGACAGGAAATTTTTCTTCTTTTTCTTGTCCTTTCTTTTTTTTCTTCTCCTGGAAAAGATAAATTCAAATCTAAATGCAAATCACATATAATCAAATTAGTATATTGGTCTTTTTTATGTCCTTGGTCTTCTTTTTCCCATCTTTATTATAAATCAGGGGTTTTTGACAGGCTTCTGCATAAAAATAGACCATTAATTTCTCACATTCTAAAGATTTGAATAATAATTTTGCTTGGTTATGTATATACAACCATACAGCCTATCTATTGCTCTTTGAAATTATGTTTTGTTGCTCTTAATAAACAAAGTTTTATGTTAGAATTAGATGTCCATCATTCCCTTGTTTCATCAGCTTAGAACTAATATCTAAAGATTACTTATTGTTGTTTGAAGGAGCATCATGGAAGACTTGAAAAAGATGACATGCATAAAAAGGAATGCAGTGAAATATTTTGGTAATCAACTTATTAACATCTTCTGTCAGAGTGAGGATTTCTGTATATTTCCTAAACTGTGTAGCAGGCCTTATCAGAGAAATTGCTTCCAGTTGCCAATATTTGCTGTACAGAAATACCTCAGACACAGCTGTTTCGAACTGTGCTTTCTTGGACAGAGATGGCAGATGGGCAAGCACCTGCTTGCTTTAGCTTTTCAGTTAAACAGGCAAATCAGTGCCATTTTTGAAATATATTGGTTTAAGCCTAAAGTTTTGGTCGGTAAAAAGCCCTGAAATTAAATAAAGATACTCCTTTTTGCCATAATTTTCTTCTGCAAGTTAGAATTTTTTTTCTTCCTCCCATCCTGTCCATCGCTTTAGTTTCAATGAAAGTCTATCTTAAATCTATTATGACCTATTGTACTAATTAGGACTACTACCTACTATTTTTTCTCGACATTCTTGCAAACTGTTAATTATTCTTAGAAAATATTCTTACATTTCAAATTTTACTTTGTTTGAAGACTTTGTCTCAAGTGTTAGGAAGACACCAATTCAGTTCCTCAAAGTTAACATATTTTAAAGTGATTTTTGTTTTCATTTGAGTTCACTTTTTGTATTATTTTTATAGGAGTGGTGTATCATTAAAACCTGCAATAAGTGCCTGAATATTTTACCTGGACAATTTAACATTTTTGTTAAATAATTAAAGTCTTCACTGTAATTCCTCTCAGGAAGTAAGTTGATGTTAAATTTAGAAGCACTTAATTTAATTGCACCATGAGGTGTGAAATGCTTCTTTAAATCTGTATTGCTCAGCAGAGGGCAAACTAATGATTTTGATGTACATTTGCATAACATTTTTTAAAGTTATACTAAGAAATGCATTTTTCTCCTTTCTGTAAACTTGTCTTGAGGAGCATATAATGACTGGCCTGTGAGCTCTTCACCTGCCGTTGAAAGGATAAAATGGATTTTTTCTTATATGCTAGCTAGTTCTATACATTTTCTTGACTGAATATGTGAAATACAACACATTGGATAAAACATCTGTACAACTATACATGCACCTGCTTTATGTGCATGCATGAGCAAGTTTGGTTTCTAGATTCTACAGAGGCTAAGATGTGATCAACTGCATAGCTCCACATCAAAAGGCAGAGATGACTTAAGGTCTTTCCTTGACAAACTGTGTTCTAAATTTTTTCTATGCGTTTGCCATGAATTTGGTTGTGGTTCTGGGCATAGTCTGTTTTTCCTTGAAACAGGATACACACATTTCAACAAGATATTTTCTGTATACTATTGCAGTACATTTTGCTTAAAAATTACTTTATTAATAGTATCTGGCCTGGAATACCACATAAATAATTTTGCAGCTTGTCTAGAAATATTCAAAATGCTTTTATCAAGTATAATTCAAATGTTAGTACTAAGTAACTCAGAGGGTTAGCTATGAAATTACTTGGTGAGATTGAAAAGCCTAGACTAAGAATGTATGCAAGGGTACTAGTTTTGGCTGGAACAATTTTTGTCAGAGTGGCTGATATGAGGATGTGTTTTAGATTTGTGCTGAACTCATGGCTGATAATACAGAGATGCTTTTGTAATTGCTGAGCAGGGATTGCACAGAGCTAGGGCCTTTTCTGCTTTTCATATTGCCATGGTGGGAAGGACATTGGGGGTGCATTGGAAGTGGGGATGAGATACATCTGGAATAGGAGACCCAAACTGACCAGAGGGATATTCCAGATGTGGCGTCATGCTCAGTATATAAAGTGTGAGGAAGAAGGAGGAAGGATGGATGTTTGGAGTGATGGAATTTGTCTTCCCGAGTCACTGTTGAGGATGATGGAGTCCTGCTCTTCTGGAGGTGGCTGAACATTTGCCCACCCATGGGAAACACTGAATCAATTCCTTGTTTTCTTTTGCTTGCAGGCACAGCTTTTGCTTTCCTCATCAAGCTGTCTTTATCTCAACCCACAAGTTTTCCAGCTTTTATGCTTTTATTCTCTCCCACATAATGTTGGTTGGAGAGTGAGCAAACAGCTGTGTTGGGCTTGGTCTCTGGCTGAGGTTAAACCAAAACAGCAAGATATTTTAGAAAGAGAAACTTTGATTGTTCTATTGAAAGGGTTTTACACTGAAAATATGCAAACTGAATAGATCACTCTTAGCAACAACTGAATATAGAAAAGGGGCAGAAAAAAACAGGACAGTATAAACAGATGATAATGCAATATAAACTACTTACAAACAGTTTTGAAAAACTCAGTCTGAATCTGTTCTATTGATGGTTGCAGACCATATATCTGTAGAAGGAAAGAAATAAATTGCCAAACAATGAGCAGTACTATAAGAAAAAAATACTGATAATACATGTGAGAGATTTTTGCTTTGCTAGGATTAATGTTTTATATGTAATTCACTACAGAGAGAGACAAACACTAGTAGATTTAATTCAGCAGGAAGAAACTGGTCTCAATAGGTGGGGCAAAGTAATGCAAGGAATTATGTCTTGAAGCATGGGCTTGTACCATACATATGCACAAAAGAGGAAACAAAACCTCTAACCACTCTTTCCTCAAACAGCTACCTTAAAGAGTACGATCTTTGAGGGAAAACAGGTTTTCTGTGCTAAATTCTTCCTTCTGAATAATTTTTTATTGTTCCCTTTCTTCTCATGAAGAGACATTAATGTGAAATATATAATTGTATGATGTCTTGCATATTTATTAATTAGATAGTACTGCACACCTACACTTCCTTCTAATTTGATCACACAAGTTGTTTGCTTTGTCTTCAAGCAAAGTTATTTTAAAACATTTCCAGTCCAGACATGTTTTCATTTACATCAATTTAATTGTCAGCTAATATGTGGCAAGTGTGTAGTCGTCTTCCAGTTATCCATGGACAGTTTTATTTGAACTATTTCAAAATCCTATTTAAAATGTACTTTATCTTTCATTTATCATTTATGAGTGAAATTTAACATTAAAAAAAAAGAAACAACAAACCAAAACCCTTCTTTTTCCCTATATCTTAGCTCTTAAAGTTGCTTCTTAATTAAGAACACTGGGTATGAATTATATATCTAATATCTTAATAAGATTAGTTTCCAGTTTATTATATGTTTTTTATTTATGAGAACACTCAAGGAAACCTTATATAACACATAATAGATGATATTAACTGCAAGAAATGCCCAAAAAGAAAGAAGATCCTTATTGAATATAGAAAACACTGTATAATATTGTATTTTGGAAAATTTATGTACTCTAGTATTTACCAGTGGACTGTAAGAGATTCATGCATTTCTTTCCTCTATATGGAACACTTTATCACTCTCTCTTTACAATGAAATAGCTGACTCACACTGGTTTAAGATAAGAGAAAGATAATTCTCCTGGGAAAAGTCTTTAAAAAAAATATTCAAGAAATTTGAGATCTTCTCATCTCTGCAACATTCTGTTAGTTTTCAATTTAGTTTTCCAGCACTAACACCTCTGAGAAAATCCAGGTTTCATTTAAAGAGAGAGAGTAATTCTGCAGTGATATTTGCAAATAATTGTATTTAGTGGTGATAATAAGTTGATACAGGAGCTACTGTATTTACAGGACTGTGTGAATAAGGCTACCAAATACCCAGTTATCTGCCTTGACATGAGCTCTTTTCTGTCCAGACCTTCTCTTGGGATGTATGGTATACTACACATGTACAGACCTGTGTATAGATATATAGTCGAAGTTTATACTTTCCAGATTCACTAGCTATATTTCCCACATTTTGGCATAGACTGGATTCAAAGTCTGTAGTCTTGTATGCTTATCTCTGTCCTATCAGTCTAAGAGGAAAAGACAAAAGGTTGGTACATCAGGCAGTACTGGAAGACATCAATAATTACTCATCAACTCACATTATAAGAATTCACACTTGAATCATGAGTCATATGAGAAAATTGGCAGAAGCTTTTGTTCGCCAAGTCTCTTTGAGTGTGTAAGCCATTCTAGTCCTGTCCAGAATCTGAAAGTTCAGGACTTCACATCATGATTAAAACATTTAAGAGAGAGCTAGACATTATTCAGATTAAAATAAAAGGTTGATGTGTTAGTGAATGTAGAGTGGCAGATGTTTGTATAATGCTTGTCACTCTGGCTAATATTTTCACATCAGGAAGAAGAATGTTCTTTCTGGTGGCTTTTGTAAATATAGATGGGAAGTCAGGCAAATTGTCAGCATTTCTTCCTTCTTAAGCAAATAAATATTATCACATCGAGCTAAACAGAGGAGAGGATATGAATGTAATTACTTATCAGCAGGTGACCACTAAAACATTTAGACTCTTCTTTGCCATATAATATATTGCAATGTCCTGCAGAGCAGAAAAATATCATTCAGATTTTCAATGAAATGCTTAGTAACCTTCAGCTGAAGCAAGCTGCATAGATTTGCTAACTCTTCCAGTTTCAAATTGAAAGGTCAAAAAAGTAACGAAAGTTATAAACAAGAAAAGCTTACCTATTGAATATTCAAAAGGGTCTTGCTACTCATTCAAGTTCCCTTCCAAAGTTATCTTCACGCACTAAGTCTTTTCTTTTTTAACAGATTCTGACCTGTAAGAGTGCTTTTTTTGCCTATGTCCTCAAATCTCAGTTGCTTGGCTATCTCAAGACCCATGAAGGAAATTCGAGTCTGGCCCTACAAAGTAATTTTTGCATTTGAGGTCATGGACTAGAAAAAATAAAAAAAGACCAAAAACTCTTGTCACTTACTAGTTAGTCAGGACTTGTGACACAGAAGTTTCTGGTCATAGGAGAACTGGTGTGAAGGGCTGTCATGAGTTCTCTAGTCCAACCTGTTGCTCAAAGCAGAATCCACTATGGGATAAGACCTTAGTGTTTAGGGTTAAACTTAGCAGATCTTGGAAAGTGCCAAAGATACAGACCACACAGATTCTCTGGGCCACTTTATTCATTGTTGTGGAACAGGTTCCTGTGAGAAAAAATTCTCCTTCTACCCACATGAAACTTTTCTTTGTTAAATTTATGCCAATTATCATTGATCCTCCCCCATTTACTTTTCATACATCTTGTGAAGAGCCTGGCTCCATCTCTCCATAATCTTGTCGGCATCCACAGACTGCAGTTATGTGCCTCCAGAGCTGTCCTTGCTCCAGGCTGAATTTTCAGTCTTTCTTCACAGGGCAAGTTCTCCAGTCTCCATTGTCTTTCTGTCATTCTGCTGAACTCTGGTTTATGAATGTGTTTCTTGTCTTGGGGTGCCCCAAACTGAGCAGACTGCAGAAATGGTCTAACAAGTGCTAACTAAAGGGTGATAATCACTCACAATCTGCTGGCCATGCTCCTGTTCATTCAGCATGAAGTGCTGCAGGCTGCATTTGCTGCCAGGTTATACATCAGGCTTGGTTTGCTGTCTACCAGGTCTCAAAGCCTTTCCCAAAGAACTGATCCCATCATGTCCATCCTCAGACTGTTATTGCCAAGGCTCCTCTGCCCCAAGGACAGGAGCTGTTTCCTACCGATAAGTTTCCTACCAATCAATTTCTCCAATATTCCTAGGTTCCTCTGGATGTTGTCCCTATCTTTGAATGTGGTACCCCAACCCAAAGCTGGTGTTATCTTTTCTAATGAGCTAGAGGAGATTTCAGAGTGTATGCTCATCAGGCTTAACGACCTTGAACAGCTCATGTCCCTTAAGAGATCTCTTAAGTACTTCATTTGTTACAAAGTCTCCAGGTAAAACATGACCTATTAACCATGAATTTTGGGTTCAACTGCCCAGTCAGTTTATTCTCTTTCTGGTTATCTATTACCTGGACTGCACTTTTGAAACAAACATACCGTGAAAAGCAGTCATGAAAGTCCTGCTAAAATTCTCATAAATTATATCCACTTCTCTCCAAATTATATCCACTTTTCCCCAAAACAGAGAGGTCAGCCAAGTAGGTCAGACATAATTTATCTCTTACCAGTTCATGCTGATTCACTTTCTTCTCCTTTATGTGTCCAGGGGAAACAAGTACACTCTCAGCAAGTT
The DNA here is from genome assembly GCA_037013685.1 of Acridotheres tristis. NCBI lineage: Eukaryota > Metazoa > Chordata > Aves > Passeriformes > Sturnidae > Acridotheres > Acridotheres tristis. The sequence continues at coordinate 93,894,889 of CM072886.1, read as the reverse complement.
TATGAACGACAGCAAACCGAGTGGTGTGGTGGACACACGAGAGATGGGGTGCCAGTCAGAGAGACACAGGGGAACCTCATGAGGTTCACCAAGGCCGAGTGCAAAGTGCTGCACCTGGGACAATGCAATCTTTGTTTGATGTGAGCTGCAAAGTCATATTCACAGCTCAGGAAGCCAACAATATCTTGGGTGGCATCAAAAGAAGTGTGACCAGCAGGTAAAGGGAAATGATCCTCCCCCTCTACATTGCTCTCTTAGGAATCCAGCTGGAGTATTGTGCTTATCTCTGGAGTCCCAGTACAAGAAATGCATTGACCTAGTGGAGTGGATCTGAAAGACACCCACAAAAATTATCAGAGGGATGGAATATCCACATTATGGTGAAATATATGCAAGAAACCTTTCACAACGAGGCTGTTAAAACATTCAAACAGGTTGCCTAGAGAGGTGGTGGTATACCTGGAAACAGTCAAGATCAGGTTAGATGAGGCTCTGAACAACTTGATCTAGTTCAAAATGTCTTTGCTCATTACAGGAGGAATTGGACAAGACAACATTTAAAGCCTACTTCCAAACAAAATCTGTGTGTCACTCTATCCCACATTTTTTAAACATGAGCTACTCTTGCAACAAAATATGGTAGAGGGAAATCCTATAAAAGCCTTTTCTTTTCCCGAGAAACTGAATTATATGCCCATGTAGCAAGAGCTATTTAATTGATTTAAGTAACTATCTAAATGTTGGGCTTTTTTTTTAACCCAGTAATGCCTCTCTGCTTTCAGAGCTCTCTGTCCCACATAAAGTCACAATTCTGAACACTGGCATTTCAAGGATCAAATTGTAGTACAAATCCTTTTCTTAATTCTGCTCTCCTAGAATTTATATGTGACTGAGCTTAAAGTTGATGTTTTTTTTTTTTTTTACCATGATAGGTAGAGAACAAAGAAGGATAGAGCCACTGGGTAGAACTGAGCTGAATCTGCCTGATTAAGGTTTTGATATGGGATGATGATGAAGTCCATGAACTGTCGAGAAAGTAGTGTTGCTCTCTGGTCAAAGAAAGCAGTTTTATGAGTGCCTTGAACATTGTGTTTCATTTCAGCGCTGCCTATATTAAGAACAATACCCTTGATTGTTAATTTCTGTCTAGGAGTTTAATTTTCATGGTCAGTGATATTTAAGTGAAAGTCTAGTGTTACTGGATATTGTTTATGAAAGTGAACAGATTTTGACTTTTTGTTAAGCTGCATTTTTCCTTTTACTGAGAGATTTTTACTTCCTGATCTCAACAGCCTTGGAAGGTAAAATTAAATGATGACATAGGCTTACTTTAATTGTCTTCGACTGTCATTAAAGAGTTTAACACCCATATACAGTGTAGTAGTTGCTTCTTAGCAAATGTTCTTACAACTTCTAAGACAATGGATTACTTGACTTCAGTTAAAGCCATTAGGGCTGCCGTGAAGCAAATAATTGCAGCTTTGCACTATCCATAAAACCTAACATCAAAATTAAACAGGTAATAAAATTTGAAAAATACTAATGTAAATAACCTATATGTAAGTTTTAAATAAGGACATTTATATTTGAACTAAAATCAAATCAATAGTACTCATTCACTAGCTACATAAAGCCTTCATTTTGATGTTTGAATTGCATATTGATTTTAATGCAGCTTAGATGCAGTCTTTTCAGGATATGGTTTACCATAAACTTGATGATCTGATGCAAGTATATAAAACATCTGCCTGTAAATAGTATTTACAGTTAGAAAATTCTGGAATATTCTATCTTCCTTCCAAATATCTTATTGTCATTCATAGAAATATTACACTTTTTTTTTTTATTTTCTTGATACATGACCTCTTATGAAAAAGCCCTGAAATATTTCACATGCGTGATATCACAGGCAGTGATACAAGAACGCTTTTCATAAAGATTTATAATATTTTAATAAAATGGTTTATTTCTATCAAAAACTCCGATGTTGATCTTGAAATCTTTGCTGGAAACCTAATGTTGCATTAGACTATTCTATTACTCCATTATTCCCTTTTGTGTTTTTCAATTTTGTTAATATAACATTGTTTACTCTCAGTTTTTGTTTGCGCTTTGAGATCAGCATGCTGCCCATGGAAGAGATATGAATATGCACAGGACAATTCTCCAAAATGGAGAAATGTTTTAAGATGAGTGTAATGAGACGCTGTAACAAATTGTCCAGAAAAGTTGTGGATGTCCCATTGTTGGAAGTGTTCTAATTCAGGTTGGATGGGGTTCTGAGCAACCTGATCTAGTGAAAGATGCCAAAAGAGTTGGACTGAATGATATTTGAAGATCTCTTTCAACCCAAACCATTCTGACTTTATGCTCCTATGTATATGCCCAAGAAGATATGCCCTGGATGTCCATAAATTCTAGCAAACCTCATTGCAAATTTGACCGGGGTCAGAGTGTTCATAATTATATTTAGAACTAAGTATTCTCCCTGCTATGTCTTTGCAAGCATACCAGCTCAAATATATTGACTGAGGGAACATTGCATTACAGGTTACATGTTATCTGAAAATCTTGTGTCTTATGCTGCACTCAATAGATGAACTTCCACAAAATTCACCTGGTTATCCCTTCTTCTAGAGAGCTGCTTTTCAAAAGCCAGTGGAAGAGGAAATATTTCATTACTTTAAGATATCTCTACTTTACACTAAGTTTGGAGCCAGTTGAATACCTTTACATTTCCCTTTATTACCTAATCCCTTGCATTTAAATTTAAACTTGTTTACATTCTTGTAATTAGGAGTAAATTAAAAATCCATAGGACTTGGCAGGGGAAAAAAAGAGGGTGAATTTTCAAGTGATTGTGAGTGCATCGAAGCAAATCAAATCAGATCTTCTTTGGACATGATTTTAAACAAACTTTAAAGGTAGAAAAACGTAGAAATGCCATTTTCAGTTTATACACATCATGGTGTTCAAATTTAATCTGATTTCTTATAATGATTTCAATTTCCAAGATGTCTTGAAGGTAAATTTGTAAGGAAATGAAGGAAGGAAGGAATTCTAAGAGAAAACTCTTTCTTTTGAAGTTCTTTTGTAACCAATTCATTTGAAGACTGAATGCTTAAAAAAAAAAGTAGAACTGATAATGATAGGAATGGTATTAAAAAAGAAATTCAGAGTAAAGGCATGTCTTGAGGACTCTGAAGTCAAAAAACATATTTATAGTGGGAATTCTGGAAAGATGGATGCTTAATGGATAGTTATTGTAAATGAAATACAACAATTGTACTAATTATATCTGTATTGAAGAGATATTAAAAAATCTTTTCAGAAAACAAAAAAGACTCAACGAACAAAAAAATTCTGCAGAGAATTTCTATCCTCTCTCATTTTCAAGTTTCTTATACTACATTACAATAACTGGCTAGAAACTAAATTAATCACTTTCATAACTTTTCTCTAATAAAGAAAAAATAAGCTCAAGGAAACCACATAAGGCATACATTTCATTTTTCTTTGCATTAGGAAATGCAAATGGTTTTTCTGATAAAGCGGAAGACTGTTATAGCAAATATTCCAAAGGAAATTATGGAAAAGGCTAACTTTCATGGAAAGGGCTAACTTTCTCCTCTGCTTGAAATTACTTCAGACGTGCAAAATTCAGTTTCATACTTCTGAAATAAAAGAATCTGAGAGGGCAAAGGCCTTAAAAAAGTGGGAAAATATTTGCTTGACACTTTATGAATTACAGTGCAGACACAGAAAAACATATAGCCTCTTTCATAAACTGTAGTTAATCAGGACAAAGGGGCCTCACTTCTACAATACACAGATTCTGTGATAAGAAACATGATATATAAATCATATTGCATATTTTTTTTTCCTTTTCTTTATTTTTTCCCTCAGGTTTTGGGGATCTTTGGGTTTTTGGGGTTTTTTTGAGTATGTTTATTGACAGAAAACTCTCACACTAAAGTAATACTTTAAAACTACTTGCAAGTATTAAGAAGAGAATTATTGGTGTCATGCATATGACGAAAAGTATGCATCATATATTCAAGTATGCATTCCTTTAAATTAAACTGGGAAGATTATGTTCTTCACCAATAAACATGGCAAAAAAAGAAATTCTTCATAAGAAATGTTAGTTTTCTAGTTTTTCTTTAAACTGATCTATTCTTGGAAAATTTTCTGGTCTAGTATCAGAACCTAAATAGAACAAAATGGACTGGAATAATCTTAAAAATCAGGATTGAAGTGATGTCCTGACAAATTTAATCAATAGAAACGAGGTTCTTCTCAGACTATAAATTATTTTTTTGTCCTGCAGAAATGTTGCTAAAGACACACCTGGAAACATTACTTAGACCATAGATAATTCTGCAGAGTTATCTGAACAAAGTTATATCAATGCAAAATAGAACATCAAACGCAGGGGAACACTAGAGTGAAAAGCATAGTAAATAAGGATGGACCATCAAATTTGCATGTTTAAACACAATATGCAATCCTTCAAACAAACTTTTAGGAGAAAAAAGAAATACCTGTATCTTCCCCAACTTGAGAAAATTATCAATTTCTCATTGACTCTGGTATAGATCAAGGATTCATTGCAACCTAACAGGAATTAAAAGGATAGATGCAAAGAAATCCAGATGCTTGTCTTCTCTTTTTGCTACCTTTCCCTAAGACTTAAGGTGATTGAGACCTCATAAGACGTGTGACATAGCTAATTAAAGGAAAGTGTGATAACATCCTGCTATTAACACCTGTTATAAGAAATTGTATGCTGATGATAACTATACCTGGACTGGCATTGTCTTTTCAACTGGTGTCAGCTGGACACCAGAAGATAAAGCATCTGACACAAACTGGGCTACAGCGCTTTTTAAACTATAGCAGAGAAGGCTCACTTGCTCTTCAACTGAAATATTTATGATGGAGAAAAAATGGGGAGATATTTATTTAGATGACATATGTCTAAATCATGATATTCACATTTTCCACATCTGAAGGCAAGGTGATAACTTAAGATTTTATTAACTTTTATCTTAATTTAGTAAAAGAAGAGTAAGGTGTAGTTAGTTTTGGTGAGTTAGCAGCTTTGGTGATTGATATAGACAGAAAGATGTGTAGATGATCTACTACTGAGGTGGGAGGTGACTGGATTTTTAATGAGGTATATTACATTTTGTGATGTGAAAAATTGATAACCTAAGCTAGGTTAATAAAGTTGCTTTGACACCTATTTTTGATAAGGCACTTCATAAGGATAAGTAATTTTGACTTAAAAATCTCTCATGTGTATTGGTGAGGCTATGTTAGCCTTAAATCCATTCTCACTCTATGATCTAAATACAAATGGGGTTGTGCTCAATCAGTAAAACATGGTTCTTTAGATTTGCTTTTCAACAAATATTTTAACTGACATATTAATGCCCAACATATGTCATGTTTGACTTGCAGGAAGCAAAAACATGACAGTACATATTTGTTCTATTGTTCATCATGACTTTGAATTTCTGCAACAAAAGTAGTTGACATATTTTTCTTTTGGTTTATATACTTTTTATTTATGCCTCTGTAGGGATGAACTAAAAAAATTAGTAAAAACTAGTTTTGATCACTGAAAATTTAAATAAAATCTTATTTTTCAGATATTACTTCATAATAAAATTTTTACTAACAGCAAATTACTCTAACAAAGTTAACATCTTATCATTTGTCTTTAGTTCTATAAGTTTCCATGGCCTGCTGGAGAAAACATTCCCTTTTTCCTTAGATATGTGCATTAGTCAGGCAAAAAAACCATATAGAATGGGTTACTTAACTGAAGAAAGAAAACAATATTACTGACAAAGTAGTTAACAACAAAATGTAGGCAGAATTCAAACTATTGATGTGTGCACTGAACTTAATTTTTTTCACCTTTGCTATCAGATTTTTTGTTTCTTCATTATAATTAGCCACTAAACTTGATATGTTCCTCTCTTAAAATCCATTTTTAGCTGATTAAATAATTCTGTATTTTGATCTGTGACCCAAGGAAAAATTAACTTTAATTTTGGAGAAAAATAGACTTAGAAATAATCCGAAACCAGGGTATATAAGGAAGATACAAACCAAAAAAAAAGAGATATCAGATTTATTTGTTTCTTAAAGAAGGGACTAAAGAGTAAAAAAGGCTATGGCTACTGAAACAACAATAAAGGAAATTTACTAACAAGCAGCTCTTTTTTTCTCCTAGGTCCATCATTTTTCTGTTGATTATTTCTTCTTCCAATAAATGTTTTCAGGAAGCTGAAGGACACAGCACGCTGAATGAACTGATAATTTCTACAAATAGTCCTTCCATGTTAACCATAATTTTAGCATTTAAACTCCAGTGTAAGTGCACATTGCTTTTAACCTGTAAGTGCCATATATCTTAATCCCACCTTTCTTTATACATGTATTTTCAGAAATTCATTAATCTTCTGCATCTTTTATAGTCCTGAGGTCTTTCCTGTTGAAAATAAATTTGATGCATTCCATCATGGCAGGAGACTAAAATAGTAGAATGGTAAGCACTCTCTGGGATGCAGTATTATTTTTGCTCTCTACACATTGACTTTTTGCAAAATCACCGAATCAGTGAAGAAGTCTGAGTTAACCATGAATGTTATATGTTCCCGGGAGCAGGACTATCTTCTCTCTTCCTTCATACTCTAGGACAATGGTAGACATAGGATTTATTTGGGGAAAAAACAACCAACCAAGCAACCAACCAACCAACCAACCAAAATAAAAAAAAAACAACTATAACTATCACCCAATGGGCAAATTGTAGCAAAAAATTAAAAGTGGGTGGGATGTAATGGGTTGTAGATGATGTATCCTTGAGAAGCAGATAGGATAGGTAGAAAGGCAACAGTGTGAAATGTACATCTTGGATGATAAAAAAGAAAATGGCAACTCTTAATTACATATGGTGCAGTAAAAAATACTAAAAACTGATAAGAAGTTCCAGCTTCCTCCAGCTGGTTCTTCTACTCTGCCATTTCTACTTCAATGGTATTAAAAGGGTGAAAGAAAGGAAAATTTGCTGCCTCTTTTTTGTCTCTTCCTTTAACTGATTCTCTGCTCCCCTTGTGCAGTGCAATAGATGGGGTTTTATATTTTCAGTATGCCTCATCTCACACAACAGAGCATGTTGGCTCTTGGAGTCAGTCTCCACTTGAAGTTTGCCCAGAAAGCTGGATTTAATCATTTTCCCAGATGTTCATTCTAGTCTAGTCTCTTCTTAGGCAAGAGAATGTCTACTAATTTACTTTGTGGAAAAAAAATTTACTTTCTATAACTATATAAATGTCTTTTTTAAAATTTATTTTTAATCTGAGAAAGATCTCTACATAATTATCTAATAAACAGCTACTGGCTGTAAAGTGTTAAGTTCCTGCTCATACAGTTTTGGTGAGAACTAAACATTCTTCAATGTAAAATGTTGTCTTCTACTAGACCATATAGAAGAAGGGGCTGATTAAAGTCTCAGTGCTGAAGCCACTCATGACAGTTAGTAATTCCTTGGAAGGAACTAAAACTCAATTTCTTTTACATAATCTCCCTGCTAGGGGTTTTCCTTGTTCTACATATATGCTAAGCTCACTCAAAAAAACATGTTTTAATAGCAATAACTATTTAATGTGCTTTTTTGAATGTTCATATTGTAGTGTTCTTATTCAGATGGATGTGGCATTTTATATAAAGGGAAGAAAGATGTAAGATAAAGACCGTATATTTCTGACCACATCAGAAATAATATTTTGGAGCTAATAGGACATTAAGATTTCAATAACTTGCTAAATATGCAAATTTTAAAAAATTAAAATAGAAAGAAAATCCCAGGAAGTTGCTAACTAAATGGACACTAGCATGTTTAGGTCATCTTGCTGAGAAGATAAAAGGAGAATTTCATAATAAATAATATTTCACCACTATTTGTTAGTAGTAATTTACAATAGTTCAGGCACTTTGTGCCCTTGGCGAAGCTTTATGTAAAAGATACTAAAAAAATATCTTAAAAAAAATTAATTTTCTATTGCAATGTTATATTCAAAGTTTAAAGTGGTAACAATCTGTAATGCTTTCATGACATCAGTATTAGTTTCAGAAATTTTATAAATTTAATGTTTAGGCACTATATGAGAAAACTAACAATGTTTTTATCTCTAGCTCAGTTGAGATGACAAAGTTTAGTTCTCTTTCCTGGGCTAGTAAAACATAAATACTGCATAATATATTTTGTGTGCAATAGCTGAACTTGCTTCATTGTGGAGATAATGTTGTTGGTCTTCTCTTAAACAAACAGTTGAACACTTTGGGATTCCTTTTTATAACCAGTGATAAAAATGCTCGCTTTTAAAATCCATACCCCAGAAATCCTAATATAAAAATGTAAGGTGTTTATAAATCCAGGCAAAATGCTGCTATACCTTTCTGTGTTTACCAGTGCTGTGTAAAGAATTCTCCATATTCTTCTTTGGCTATAGAAGGACAGAAACAAGTCTCACTGGACAAGTATAGACTGTTGCATAGAAAATGTTCTGGAAACTGAACCTTAATGATGAAACAGGTGGCAAAGAAAGTGAACAGGCTGCTAAATTAATTTATGGATAAATAGGGGATGGGGACTGGACTTTCTATTGAAATATAAAGACTTTTTTGTTTTTCTTTTTCTTGTTTCATATTTATTAACTGGAGATTTGGTAATATTTCTTCATGGAAATTCTTATAAAATAACACCAGGCAGAACTACTGTGATCTCACTGAACTGCAAAATACATACTATGAGATTCTTCTAAATGTCTGCATAAGCTTCAGTAATTTCAGCCAAGCAAATATTCAAAAATATCCAGTCTTGATTTTAAAAATGTCAACTTGGCATAATCCTTTATAAATTCTAAAGTAAATTCTAGTAAGTGTGTCATAAGTATCCTAACCTTTATAATTCCCATATATTTTTTACTTTGACACTGTGTTCTTTAAGCCTCTGTTTGCCTACATAAAATATGCAAAGTAATTCTAGCATACTCGTTTGTTATCTATATCAAAAATGTTGTATTATTATTTTTTATGTAACCAAAATTGCTAACAAAATTAAAGAAACTTCAGTGATACTTTGAAATATAAGTGCTGAAAGGATTTTAACCAGGCCCACTAATTGATTTCCAGTTGTAATAATCACTAGGGTTTTTTTAATTCACTTGACATGTGGTAAATCATGTAGTTCAATGATGGTGTCTGAAAAGCAGTCTGGGAAGATGGAAGCCCAGTACTATTGATTTTTCCTTTTTCATTATTCAATTTGTTGGGGTTTTTTATTAGTCTTCTCAAATTAAATTAATCTAACAAGTGTAGACTTGGTTAAATAGCATTAATTGCATCCTCCTTCAATTCTCAGCTAAGGATCTGCATAATGCTTCTGTAATCTAACTGTTCACAAATATTACTTAGCCCTTTCAAAAGGACAGCATGGTATTAAAATTTTATCTTCTGTTTTCTGGGGTTCTTTTCCCCTCCCCACTCATACTCTTTCAGCATTCTGTTATAAAATTGCCATTAATGGTTTATGAAAACATAATTCACAGTTAACAATGTGGGATACCTTGGGCTTACATTCTTTATCTTCTGCCAATGAGTAAAATCAAAAGGTAAGGCAGCTTCTTAGCTGGCATCAAGAAAATATGTAGAACTCAGAAAGACTGTGCAAAAATGTGCCTCCAGAAACAGAACTTCAGTGGGTCAGTGCAGGAAAGCAAAGTTTTCAACCACATAGAGGACTAATCTCATCAGAGGAAGAAATAGTGTCTTCATCAATCTTGATTTAATATCAAAACATGATTTTGATTTAATATTAAAGAAGGTAAATAAGCTGTTCCTGAAACAATTCACTGTACATCAGTACACTAATAAAACTTCATTTTTCAAGTAATGATTTATAATTTACTATTGTTAATAGCTGCTGTACTAATTATTAAAATATTTATAACTCAGAAAAGTGTTTCAATTCATTATCTTGTGGCACAAATGGGCTATTAGTGCAGACTTTACTTTTTCAGTTGATCAATTCCAATCTGTTAAAATAGCACTTCTTTTATATACTATGTGTAAGTCAAGGCAGATGTTGCTAGAATTTTGTCAATGAGTCATGCTCTCCCATACCCCCAGGTCCTTAGCAAAAGCACTGGCAATATGGTGTAGTGCAAGGCAATCTGTAATGAGTTAGGATATTGGCTCCATCCCTGCCTCTCAGAAAGTTTCTTCTGCTTGACTGAAAATGAATACCATTAGATTCAAGCCTCAGAATCTTCTTCCAGGCAGTATGGACAGCTGGTACTTGCAGTGATTAAGAATCTTCTGACCTGTGGCTAAGACAAGCTGGAAAAATGTCTCTAGTTTGGCTGCTCTGCTTCATTATCAGTGAATGCCTTAAAATGATTCTTTATTTATTAACAAAGGCAACTCCCTTCAACAGTGCTATCAATCATCCTAGTTTATCCAGCATATCTAATACTACACTACTATTCACTATAAGTAACTAAAGATAAATTACTTCCATTGCAAAGCAAAACTATACTTTGTCATCTTCTTTCTTCAAAGGCATGGGTTAAGTGAAGAGAAAAGAAACATCTTCGGGAAACAGATTAGAGACATAATCAGTGCAGAAAGAAGCAAAAGCACAAACCAGTGGTCTAATTCTTTCTAACTGTAAAAGGCTGTCTTTATTAAATAAAACACGTGGTATGAGTATAGTGACTGACACTACATAAGTTCCAAAAGATCTAAACATGTGTTTTGTAGAATTTCAAGCATTTAATGTTGCTATGCAGTTCTGTTCATAAGGGAAGAAACTTATATCTCCAACAGCAGTATTGATGACTAAAAATCTTTAAAAAAAAATATGTTTTGTGGGACCTCTGGTAGAACACATATTCCCAATGTGCTTTGATTTAAGTCTTTTAACAACACGAGATTATTAATTATGATATGGTACTTGAATTGCTTTGCCATTTTAACAGAAGTAATCTCAGTTGAAGCTGGTCATATGATAACTAAATTGAGTGTACCTAATGACAGGGAAAAATACGAGTGACATTGCATTAAAAAATATGATCAGTTGCTTAGAGCTTCTTCAATCACCATCTATATTTAAGTGATTGGATATTTGTCTTAGAGAAATCTTTTTATCATATATAGTATCTGCTCTTTCTGGGTAGATATCAGCCATAGTAAAAAAAAAAAAAAAATCTGTGAAATGATGCCTTTTGTCATGTGGTATGCCTTTCGTCAATATATAAAGTTCCAGAAGGTTTCACTGGATAGTGCTAACACCTACATCCTTTGGGGCATGAAACTATCCTTTGTGACACATTTGGTTTGCTGACATCTATGGAAACATCTGACCATATGGTGCCAGCTTCCACCTTTTGAACAATTCCCTTCTGCATACTTCAGCAGCAGTTTCTTAGTCTCCTATGTTCCCTTAAGACCCTGTCTGCACCTTGTGTGCTCCAGTTTCTGGCCTGAGCTGATACAGCTACCAGAAGAAATACTGTTTCTCTGTTTGGTATTAAGAACCAAAAAGAGAAATCTATCAGAGCCAAGTTCAGGAGAGGGACATGTTTGTTCTTAACTATTATGGGCCACAAACAATGAAATAAAAACTCTTTGATTGAAAATTTTGATAATGAAATGTGGTCTCATAAACCTGTGCCTGCGTAGCACAAGGAATTTGAAAAAGCTTTTGGAATTATCTGTGAAATAACCCAACAAAATGTAGATTAAGAAGTATGTTCGGGCCTGCAATGCATGGCAAGAAATATTTACTGACTTGGCCAGAAGTAAGGGGAATGTGGAGCTGGATGTTATGAAGAAACTGGAAATCATTTTTCAAGGAAACAGAAAGTGTACCAAACAGTCATTTTTTAATCTCTTTTTGCTCTTTGTCCTTGTTTCCTCTGGGTCATATTGCATGAGTCCATATTAATTGCTGGCTTCTCAAGTAAATTTGCTAGTTTCTTCCCAGACACAGGGAGAATACCTTTGTTCTAGGATCTACTCTCATCACTATGTGTCAGAATGATCTTTTGACAAGCCTAGTCTTCCAACACAATCCATCTTGTTCTTCACCGTAACAGAGAACCATGTATGCTTAGGTTATGCCTGAGAACATAAAAAGAACACCTGGAGTCATGCTAATGAAAGGAACTCTGGCAGGCAGCATTGTAGCTGCATGGCTATTTCAAATCCTCTAAGTTGCATATCCACAAATATGTTTTAAAATAAGGACCATGATGGCAGCACACAAGACCAAGAGCAGCTGATTGCTATGAAAGTTCTAGTCAACCCAAACTGTTCTAAGCCTGAATCAGTCTGCAATGACTGAAATAAACTTTGTTCTGATGTATATATATACATATATATACATATATATGTATACATACCTGTATATATAATATATATATATACAGTATAACAATCAGCTGACAAAGAAACAAAGAAAGCAAAGACAACCCTGATTTTGGCAAGGAGGAAAAGCAGATGGTATAGAATCTAAAGAGGTTCTCTTCCAGAATATCAAGTTTTGTTCTTCTATTATTAGCAGTTATTAACACTGAAATGCTTTACATTCCTTACTTATATCTGTGTATTATATTGTGAGATATTTAAAACCTCAGTGGGCACAGTCCTGAGCAACCTGCTCTACTTGACCCAACTTAAACAAGGGAGTTAGATGATGATATCAAGAGGTCCTTTATGGACTCAACATTTCTGTGATTTCATGGTTTCTCAATCCATCTTTGCACCCTACTCTATGGTAGAACTGTGATAACAAGAAGTATATTAACAAGCCTTTTCAATCTCAAAAAGTGTTGGATTTGGGATTTCTGCAATAATTCAATTTATTTCATATGTAGTTTATTTTGCAATATGGAATCCATATTCAGTGCAAAGAATACTGCCTTGCTTGTTCAGAAATTTGCAAAAAAATGACGAAAGGCAGAGATGGAAGAGATAGAAAATCTTACACCTAGACATTTAAATGGTGCTAGGTGGAATTACACTGTCCTTCTAAATACTATCAAATCCAGTGGTTAAGGGAAGGTCATGTTGGTCAAACTTCTTATAGGTCACCAATCTATCTCCATGAGAATCTGAAGACTGGATGTGTTAAAAATCAGGGCAGTAAAGGAAAAATGCAATCAGATGCTGTTAGGTTTTTTGATGGTTTTTGTTGTTTTGTTTTGATGGGGCTTTTTGTTTCTTTTTTTTGTTTGTTTTTTTAAAAATAAAATGCCATATAATGTTACATGGTATAAAAACATATCACAATAGGAACTCCAAATTAATAGGTGCATTTGACTTCTTCTTTCCTGTATAAAGGAAAAATTTCTTTTCTGCGTGTACTGTAAAAAACAAGTGATTTGTTCATGCCATGGTGTAATATCAGCGATAAATACTTTAGAAGCCTACAAAGAAATTAGTTCTGCCTTCAAGGAAGAGTTTGAATAATATCCAGCAAACAAGACATATGACCACATACTGAATAATGAAGATAAAAATGTTGTGCAGGAACAATATAGTGCATGAAAGACATCCTGAATGAGACAAGGATGCTCAGAAAATTATATGAAGTTAAAATATGATTAGACATTGTATATGCACAGAGAGGCTGAATTTGGACAAAATAAATATTATTTGTGGTAGCTTCTGGCTTTTGAGTGTTTGGTTTTGCAATGTAGAATTCTTAGCATAAACTTGTGAATATTATTTTCTAGTTTTTAAGAATTGCATAATTTTGAACACTAGCTGCTGTTAGTCCCCAACATTTAAATCACAATGTATCTGACAGTATACGTTTGTTCCTTGGGCTGTTCACACATACTGCTGATTGCCTTCAGGCTAAGGCTTGTAATGAGGTAACCCCAGCAGAGAGGTACTACCTCACTCACCCACATCCTGGGTTTGAGGACATAGATGGGCATAATCATTATACACATATATGCTGACCCACTGATCCCTTTTTGAGAACAATTGAGCTCCAAAAGAAATTAAAATTGAAGCTCTGCAGGTGCAGGATTGGGTTCATAACAGTCTTTATCTACGTGTAAAATAGAATTAGTTAGAGTCACCATTTCTTCATGCATAGCCATACTGAGCTAAAATCACTATAAAAGCTAATACTTATTTAAACTCTGGCAGCAGAATGACTTTTTCAAATGCTTACAACCCTCACATTATACTGAAGAGAAACAGATCTAAGCAGTGTGCCAGAATGAAGAAAGGCAGTTCAAATGGCAAAAAAGTGAATCTGCAGTTACAGTCAATTATTCCAGCATGCTGTCCCAGTGGCAATTAAGACCCAAGTATAATGAGCTAGGTGTCAAAACTGGCAATGGCATCCTGGTCCTCACAGACACTCTTTAATCTTTATAATACAACCCTTTCCCATTAGTATTTCATTGTAGCTTTTTAGGTTTTCATTTGGGAAAGGCAATGTTCATTTTTGTTTAACAATTTCTCTATTGAATCATACTCTTCACTAGTCTATCCATGAGAACATGAAATAAGTTATATGGGGTCAGAAAAGGGACCATACAGCAGATCTTCTGTCTCCATCAAAAACACCTGGCTAGCAAATAGAAAAGCAAACACATAGCAGTTCATCTCCAGAAGACTCTTGCACCTACTACCAATTCTGAGCTTTCACTGAGGGTTTCAGAATGCAAGAGGAGGGGAGAAAAGGCTGTTGTGGGTAAGTATAAGAGTCCATGGTATAATTTCCTTCTGAAAAACCTGGCCTCAGATGGTGAATCTGATGTTGGAGGTGACTCTGTTTGAGGAAGTAGCTTGGACCAGAGACCTCCTGAGCTCACTTCAAGCCTGAAGATGGGCCCGAGAACTTGCAGCAAGAAATTTCTTGAGTCCATAATACTCAGTGAAGACATAAAGTTCTTTTATTTTGAGCCCGACACCTCCTAGGTTTACCTACTTCATTAAAGGAGAGAGTGAATTTGCCATTGAATTTTTATATCTCTCACATGTTTTATAGACATCTATAAGATATCTATCTATTCAGTCATTTCCGGGCTGAAGAATCTACTCTGTTTAATCATTCTTCATGAGAAACTTTTCTAGGGATGCAATTATCCTTTTCCAGTTTTACAACATCATGCTTTCTTGAGATGAGATGAGTCTGAGACAAATATGCTAGGAGTATTCAAAATGTAATGCTTTTAAAAATTTTTAGAACTGTGATGCTTCCTGTATTGTTCCCTTATTTTGATTCCCTCTAATAATTTTAAATATTCTATTTCCTTTTTTGACAAATACGTTTATCTGAATGTGGAATTAATTTCACCTTTAATCAGCCAGTGTTGTAATGGCCTTCCGTAGTACTTAACATCTAGTCCTTGTCTTTACTACCCTAAGAAATTCAGTATCAAACAGAAATATCATCATTTCACACCCTTTCTCTCAACCTGTTCATTTTTTAGTATATTACATCTAGTTGATTGTACTACAGTCCCTGTGAGTCTCTACTGATCATTTCAACACTATCTGCATCTGGCCATTCTCTGTTCTCTGCAATCCCTTTTCATAATTTTCTTAATCCATGTGAATATCCTTTTTTTTTATCCTAAAGAAGTTTATTCTCTTTAAAAAGGCATTTGATGAGACATTTATGAAAACATTTTAACAATAAAAAGCATTTACTATGCACCTTTCCTTAACTATATCAGCAGAATCTTATCTGTCTATGGGGTTTATCCTATGTGCTATGGTCTTCAAACTGGAGGGGGGAAAAAGAAACAAACAGAAAAAAAAAAAAGTAACAAACCCCAAAGAAACAAAATGATTCTGCTTTTTTTTAAGGTTGAATTTGTTATGTGTTTGGCTGCCTAGGTATAGTTGAAGACCACAACTGATAATTGCAAATGTCAAGGTTTTTATTTTTCCGAATTCAAAATTTCCTAAAGCTCGTACTAAATGTATTTCCTCCATTATGAATATGGGATTACTTTCTGACATTTAGGACTATGACTGCACAGGGAAATAACAGTTATTTGCTATGGTCAAAACTTCAATGATTTTCTCTATACAGGGAATAAACCAAGATTTGAAGTTTGCTAATTTGAGGATGTAATCACACGTTATTTGGTTACCTCAGGCTTAGGTGAAATTGATAACATTATTTTACATTAAAATTGGAAATAGATGTCTGTATTATCAACTTAAAGAACAGTATGCTTATTATCTAATAAATTCTATGATGCTTTAAGAGATCCTTTTATTTTATTTCATTTCTAAGCTGCCTTGTTCTTTATCAGGGCAGTTAAAGTGCTTGAGCTGCCTCATTTAGTTATTCCTGTATCACCCTTCATACACTGTGTTTTCTCTCCAAATATACCACATTATTGGCATTTGTGTTGGGATATACATAGTATTTGATCAAATACTTCAAATTTGAAACTAAATGTTCTGTTTAAAATGTTTTTCTACTGAATTAATTGTTTTTTCAATAACTTAAAATCCTTTTTATACTGAAACATTAGATATTTGCAGTAACTTCGTGAAGAACTGTAATATAAAGCTAGTGTTTATAAAATTGTGAAAGGTCTGATTAATACACGCAGATCAAAGCATAGACAAGAAAGGAAATGACAAATCCTATCAAAGCACATATGTGGGGCTTGCACAGCAAGGTGCTGGCAGCAGGAGGTGCAGGGCAGCTCTGCACGGTGTGCAGCCACTTCCAGCCTTCAAACCCTCCCACCACAGAGCACAGCTGATCTCCTCGGCCATAGGTGGGGCTCCTCTGGCTCCCCCCAGAAAAATGCCACTACATGTATGCATTACAAAAAATTGGTGCTGATGAATGTACTAGTTTCAAAGCAAAATGGCAGGAGCTCCAACTACAATTTAATAGGGAAATTAAAATAAAGAAAACACTGGTTTAAACTAACAGAGTCAGGATACAACCTGACACCCCGTTGGTCAGGGGGGAGGAAGCAGTCCAATTAAATGTGGCTGCAGTCCTGTTGGAGTGATAGATGTGGTTCTATTGAAGCAGTGGTTCTGTAGAAGGGTCTGGTCTTCCTCTGAAGGACCAGTGGTGGTTATGGAGCTCTTGCCCTCTGGGAATTCTGTAAGTAAATGCTGCCCATGGTGTTACAAAACTCAGAATATATCAAGGTAGGAATGCTTGGTTCCTCCCATGGATGGAGCATCTCACAATGGGATCATGTCATTTTATGAGTCATGCAGTGAGACTTCATGGCCCATTAGCAGGGATGTGTCATGGAAGAGATAAAGAACACTGCCCCACTTGTTTTTAACTGTCTATGAAGATGGTAATAGAATACATGCCTTTGGTTACATTTTACATTGTAACTTAAGACAATGAATGAGTCTGAGGTCATTATTATACAATAAGTTATTCACCTGGTGGCAATAAAAAAAATTGATGTCTGAAGAACAATGGCAGCTGAGACCATCATTATGATGACAATGAAGCACTTCTTGTGTACATGAGGGCTGCATCAAATATGATTACATTTCAAAGTAGCCAATTTCCTCCCGTTTGCTCTCAGCCCTTTTCTATTTCTCTTTTATTCCCAAATTTGGAAACACATCTCAGGACTGCTTACAACAAAAGTAATTAACATCTGTTCACAAATGCTTCTGATTGCACTTAGTCAGACCTGTTATTGAGAACAGAATTGAGCCAGAGGGTTAATGGTAGCACATAGTGCATATGACATTATATTGCTAAATGTTGATTATACACAAGCTTGGTAAAAGACACCAGTCACAGAGGATAAGCTATTATAGATGGATGCTATAAAATGTTCTGTAAATAGTCTTGGAAGAAGTAAGTACTGTCTGGCTATTATGATCTTTGTGCATTTCACCACCCTTACTCTGCCATACTAAGACCTATAAACCTGTGGTGATTTGTGACTTCTATATAAATTCTTAAGAGCTAATGTCTCTCTGTGATGGCAGGATATCATCAGAAAGAAAGCTTAGGATCAGAAGAGTACGGCAATGTCAGAGTTAGAGGTAAGTAACTAACTGTAGTATCTACCCATAGGAACTTATTGTGATATCAGATTAAACCTAGTGTTAATACCATGAACAAGTTGAACATAGCCACGGCACAGCTGAGCAGGAATGAAGCACATGTCCTGACCCATGCTGACAGTGGCAGATATAGTTCTGCCTGGCACTGCCAATAGAGGGCTGGGGTTCAGGCAAATCTGGAACTGATTTCCTGTTTCCTTCCAGCAAGACTGGAGCAGATCAGCCTCAGGTATTTAAATGAAAACAATCTCTCCATTGGGGAACCAAACCAAGAAAACTGCCTATCAGCTAAATATAAATCTAATCCTAGGTATATAAGTGCTATAGGAACTAAATATTTGGCTCTTTTAGCTGTTGGAAACATATGGTTTCTATTAGTGGAATCCTTAATGTTTGTTTTACCCATCAGTTTTGTACATTGTGTATATATCTATCTATATCTAATATCTATCTATCTATCTATCTATCTATCTATATCGATATCTATATCTACATCATCTGTCTCTATCTCTATCTCTATCTCTATCTCTATCTCTATCTCTATCTCTATCTCTATCTATCTCTATCTATATCTATATCATCTATATCTATATCTATATCTATATCTATATCTATCATCTATATCTATATCTATATCTATATCTATATCTATATCTATCTATATCTATATCATCTATATCATCTATATCATCTATATCATCTATATCATCTATATCATCTATATCTAATCATATCTATCTATCTATCTATCTATCTATCTATCTATCTATCTAGGAACAGTGTATGCATACATATTTTCAGGGAATTATACTGTAATTGACCACAATAAAATGATGATGACATTTAACTTTATCGAGAGCAGGATGAAAGTCTACTTTGTGGGTTCAGTCTAACATTTACTCTGTATGAATTACACGCTTACATTTAATAATTCGTTTATTCATGAACAACCAGTAGATAAGCCCCATTCTGTGTTTCAATTAAAATAAATAAGTGACCATATAATGTGTATCCTAGAAAACGGAAGACAAATTATTATTCTTCTGAAAGAAACTTTGAAGGGCAACGGAGATTGCAAACTTGTGCTATTGTGTTTAGAAGATGTACTTGTACAAGACCTCTGAAACTGCATACTTTCAGAAATGGATTTAATAGACTCTTTCATTGTTCCAATTTATTAGTGGGCTGACATGGCAAAATGGTATCTCCTCTATTATTTGTGTTCAACTTGGCCAGGATCCCATTGTGCAATTACACAGGGACAGAAAGCATTCCCTTCTCATTCTCTTCTGATGTTGTGCCTCCTCCAAATATTAGTTTTGGATGTGTGTGGTTAAAACCTAGTCTAGACAGGTATGCAAGCTGATTGACTGGGTGAATCTAAATTAGAAGGAGAAGATATGAAAATAATAGGTAGGGTCAGAGAAATGGACAGAATGTTATAGTGGATAGAGGTGGCTATATATAAAGATACTATATGTCTATAACGTCCTTTCTGATAATGACTACAATGTGCTGCACCACAACCAATCTCATAAAAATGCTTTCTACCTGCATCTCTTCCAGAAATGTACTCTTTATTTTAGACTTTGAGAGACGACATAAAAAGATAGTAATTTCAGCAATAGAAATTGAGGTCAGATTGCAAAACTTGACACCACATTTTGCTTGGTTTCTAACTCCAGCATATTTTTATAACCAAATAAATCAAGAAATAAATACTAAAATTTCACTTACGGTGGTATTTATTCTTTTCATGAAGATCTATAAAAGGAGTTGACTATTGCAACTGCTTTATTAAGTGGGAAATATCAACTTCAGAGCATTATTTATCAATGTTTGCCTTCTAGTAAGTTAGAAAGGGTCCAGTGGAGTGTTTCAGGCTATTTTGAATATGTGGAATGCAAAGACCTACAAAAAGGTTTGTGCTGCATGACATGAATCACATCCTTTTTATTTCTTATAAACCCTATTGAAAATAAACCCACTGTCCTCCCATTCACAAAAAGAGCAGCAAAGCAAAAGAGGTGTGGAAATTCCTATTTTAAGTGTTCTATCAGAACAAAAGCCTGTGGTAGAGGGAATGTCAAAATAACTTACCTGGCCACAGTATTAGGTTGTATTCTGCATCTGGCTTGTAAACAAGTTACAACATTTGGGGCAGTTCTGACACAGCTGGCAACAGTCAAAGAATGTGGAATGGTGAGAGAGACAATCATGGATGCTCAGGATGGAGCTCCCAGTCAGCTACATCTTAGAATGATCTGGTACCCCAGCACAAAGCTGCACTTAGAGTGTGGGGGGGGGCCTGTCTGAGAGCCATTCAGAGCTTCTGAGCTCTCACGTGGCCTCAAGACAATTTAGGCTTCATGAAGTAAAGTCCGTTTATTTTTAAATTAAGAAAAGTTTAAGTAGGAGAAGGGAATCCATTTGTGAATCTTGCCATCCACTGAATCATGCAGCCACTTCATTATAGCCAAGACATTTTCCCTACTCTGATTTCTTTGTGTATTGCATTTTTTACTGTAAAATATTTTCTTTATACCCACTCACAGATACAAAAGATGTTTCTGTGAATAAAACCTCTTATCTTTTGTAAAAGCCTTACTACTCACTTTCAGCATTAGACATTGTAATCCATTTTTCTGCTTCACAGTGGGTTGATACACAAATGGAATTACAAACAGCATTAGAATGTAGATGAGGGCCAAAAAATTACGCTTTGTTTCCTGAATCAATTGTTGTCTTACCATACAATCTTAGGCAACTCATTTAACTTCATCAGGCCTCAAATTCAGCAGAGATACGTAGACAATACTACACATCTTAAATTGATATGAAATATGGTTATATCCTAATTTTATAAATTAAAAAAAAAATCCCTCTCACCCAAAATATTACACTTTATGACATTCAAACTGTCCATGAAAATTCCAGACGCAAGATCTTCTGAAGCTCTTATTTAAACTTTAGTCACACTGTCTTTGTTCAATACCTTTTTATTGGGTGTATGTTGCACTAAGTAGTGTATTATTTTAAAAACAAGTCAGTTGCATTTCCTAGCATAATAAAAACATTCATCTCAAATTTTCACATATGATTATCTGTACTCATAAGCCTGGCTAGATCTCAAGTGGGTGAAGAAAGAACTTGCATTACTCATTACAATTTCATGAAACAAGTTTTGAAATGGCTACCTGAGGATATGATTTATTTTTTTATTTCCAAGAACCAGTAATATTGAAGGTGTGTAGGGTTTAATACAATAAAAGACTCTGTAGCTTGGAAAAGACCTTTAAGATCATCACATCCAACCATTGACCTAACACCACCAAATTTACCACTACACCATGTCCCTAAATGCCACAATTCTATACCTTTTAAATACCTTCAGAGAGGGTGACTCAACCACTTCCCTGTCTGTTCCATAGCTTAAGAGGTCATATAAGAGCTTGGTAAAACCACACAAATTATAGGTAATATTCTGTCTGTGAGTATGTCTTTAGAGAATATACCTTCTACAGACCTTCTTTTTCTTGTAATTAAATTTTAAAAATAAAAGAAAATCTATAAAAGCAGGGTACTTTTCTCAAAATGGAGTAATATAGAGTCCTCCATGAGGTTATTCTGCTTCTTAAGGACTGAGAAACCTGTAGTATTTAAGCAGAATAAAATTATATGCACATATGGTTAAGTGAATTTATCTAGCCATAATAGTGTAGTCTTATTTTGTAAAAGTAAATGTGCACATTAAGAGCAGAATGATGTCTCCTTTAGTGCAAAGGAAGTATTCCAAAAGGGATTCTATTCCCCATTTAAGGCTGCTGCACAGGAGGCAGCCAACACTGCAAATCCAATAATGATATTGAAATTACTCACACAACCCTACTGGCAAGTGATCCAGAAGGTTTTATTACTTATGTTGATTGTGTTCATGCCTTTTATATCCTTCTGTTGGTAAGTCACCATTTAAAGCAGAATTTTCACAAAATTTTGACTTTCATGTGTGCATTATGTAATATCTAAGCTCTCATCTCAAACCTACCAAATTCTCCTTTGTCAACTAATGTAAAACAATATCAGAACTTTAGATAGCAGGAAAAAAAAGCGTTATTTTTTTTATAGAAAATTCCCCAAATGACAGAGTAGGATAATGCAATTTATAAGAGTTAGAAGTAACAGTTCATCCTTCTGCTCTATATATGTACCAGATCTGGTCATCACTGGATCTCCACTAATCTACAGTTGATGAAGATACAGCCTGATTTTCTTGATATTACACTATATTAAATTTGTTATGCATTAGCTATTACTTTAGAAGATAAATTTAAAATAAGAAACATATATTGCATTTATAGATGAAACATTATTCAAAAGAAAAGTATGTAGGAGTCTAATGTATTCTTAATTAATGTCATATGCATGCTGATTTTGAATGGTTGCCCATTCCCTCACTGTACTGTTAATATCATATTATTTCTCCCTGTCATTACTTGGCAGAATGGTTATATTTTTTCCCCTGAGATTTTACTGGCTTTATTTATTCTTAACTATGTCAGAGCATTGCAACTCAAAAATATATGAAGGAAACATAAACTAAAACCTGTTACTTTAAATATTCAGTTTATACAGTCATACAAGTGTGATCATTGTGCCATAATTATGCTTCTTTATACAGTCAGTTTAAAGAAAGTCTTAAAATTTATAAAAGCCTTAATTGGGATACAAATCTAGACATTTGTTGTACGAAATTATTTTCTCTGGAGAAAAATTATTTGTGAAATGTAAAGGTAATGAAGGTAGAAAGGCAGGGGTTGTTGCATGCCATGTTGTTAGACTAATTTTATTTCAGTTACTAACTCTGCTAATCTAAAATTTTTAAATAAAATTCTAATATAATCATGTCACTTCCGTAATTCTTATCTAACTCAGCTCTCATTATAAACTTTCATAGAAGAGATGAGTAGATTTTCCTGCCACCTTGGCAAACCCTTTGTAGGAGTAATTTATAATGTTAACTGATTTAAAAGGCAACCTTGAGCAATTATGGAAAGGCACAGGATTTATTTAGATATATAAAATAAGCTAGTTTTCAGAAGAGGAAATTTCTTCATGGAACTTTTTGCGACTATGCTGCTTACACTTCCCTTTATTCTTATTTATTTGCATTGCTGTCAGTGGGCTTTTTTCCATTGACACTCTTCACCTAATTCATGGAGATGCTGCAGAGCTTGTGCTTAAGAGTTGCAAAAATAAAGTCCTGAATAATGGTGCATATATTTTATATCTGTTATAAAACTCTAAACTCACAAATGGATCCAATAAGCTCTGTGGGACAGCTTTGGTGTATGTCCAGTACCTTTTAATGCTGTATTAAAAATCTCATGTCAGAGATCTTTAGTTATTTTTCTCCTACATTTCTCATTTGGATTGAATTGGAATAATATATTTTCATCCCATTTTCACATGATCCTGCCTACTTCATATAGAGCTGAGACCAAGATCTATTTTCTTAAAACTTTTGATAATGTTTTCTGAACATCTTTTGGATAATATTTACAGCTACTGCCTTTGAAACACATTCCACAGCTGCCAGCTCTTATATATGATAAATGGATATTGCAATATTAAGCACTTACTTAAAAGCTCTAAACCTATGGACCAATATACCCTACTTTCCTTAAAAGCAGCAGTACTAGACTTCCTGGTCTAGAATCTCTAGCTTATGGTTGCTATAGTTTCAGGGTGAGGGAAGTTGAAATTTTTAATGTGACCAGAAAAACATGAAGTTTTTATAATGAAGTTATATTTATATATGAAGTTATTATAAAACACGAAGTTATTGTAAACATGACAATGATCACAGGTATCTTGTAGCTGCTGATGAGAAGAAATTAGAGGAAAAATAGAAGAGTGGATCAGAAGAATGACTTGAAGTAAAAATCAGCACATTTCAGCTAAATCTTGGTCATAAAACAATTGGTGGCTTGCCTAGCTGTATGAGAAAATTAAGTTTCTTTTAAATATTTACCAAGATTAGTTGAATCAAAAGTTAAAACCAGCCATCACCATGTGTTCAGTTTTATTACTTGGCTTTTGTTTGCTTGTTTGTTTTATGAAAGCCAAAGAACTCCATCTACACATCAGGGCCTAATTTTGATTGTATTGTCCATTTATAGAGAAAAAGATGTAAAAAAAGATATAGAAAATATGATTAATTTTCTCTCCTTTCTCTCAAAAGCTCCTGACCTGACAGATTTAATTAGCAGATATATTTGTGCCTGTCTCCATTGCTGTGAATGTAAGACTTTTTCCAGTATAATGGGAAACCTGGATGGTTTATCTGGATAGCAATTGAATTTATTTTTCTTGTCAGTTCTACCCCAGTGTGCAGAGGAATCATGCCTATTCAAATTAACTGAGAAAAGCCATGATTATGTCTCTGCAAAAAGCATTTCTGATGATTAGTCATACTGGAAAATCGTATGCAAAGAACATCATGAGTCTTTTGGAGACAGATTTATTTTTCATTTTCATTGGGTTTTAAGATACAGAATCATTACTTGAACTGTAAGATTTCAGAATTTTCTGTGCATGTACAGTACTTCTTAGATAAGAATCTGATTGTGACTTGGATCATATTCCAGATCATATCAGACCAAGTTGTTTGCACAGAGCAAAGTGAGCAATTTAAAGCAACTAGATTTCTCTCCCAATTTTGGTAGCAACAAAAGATTTGAAAAAATAAAATTCAGTCTAACTCCAAAGAATTATTATCAAATATATGCTGAAATTTGAAAAAACAGAGATAAAAATCCAGATGTGTGTATTTTTCTTAAATGAGTCTAAGAATCTTATTTTTATAAATACTTATTAATACATTTTTTCATTTTTAAAGAGGTATTTTAAAACAGGGAATTAAAAAAGACAACTTTGAAATTAAAGATATATAGTATTATGGAAATATACATTAATATAAAAATATTTTCCTAGATTCTGGACAGATGAATAAGGGACACTAACCTTGAAGTATACACAAGAATTATCCATCTGTAACTGAACGGAAAAGGATTTTCTAAATCCATGACATTTCAACATTAAAAAGAAAAGAAAGAGACACGTTATCCACTTGACTGAAATAAATGAGAAAAATCAATCCGTATATAAAACTGTAAAGAAGATAATGACAGGGACAGATGATAGATCTAAGTCCCTGGCCAAATATTTTATTTCTTCCCCAAAACAAATAATTTAATTAACCAAGGGCATAGCTCACTTAATTAGTTTTTTTGCGAGGTTCATTCTTATTTGTGAGGCACTATATACAGAATCATTATATAATAAGTAAAATTTGCTGACATTGGAATATTTCTGGAAAAGGTTCTAATGGATAAATCTGTTTCGACAAAATATTGTCATTGAAAAATTTCTGATTTTTGCCAGTTGATTCTGGTTACCATCGTGAGGTGAGAGATGAAGCCATGAGGTATTTCTTCTGAGAGCAGTAGAAGTTACACAAGAGGTCCCAGAGAGCTGAAAGTGTGAGAGACTTGAGCAGCCCTTCACTGTAGGAACTCCCCAGGCTGTTTGGGACCTGAACCAGTTTGGGATGAATCTCTTCCCTTTTGATACCTCTGCCCACTATGGTAGCTTAATGTACCTCATGCTAAATCAGCTTGTGTCAGTCTGGAGGGTGACTAGACTGCCAGAAGCTAGAGGCCAAAAGCCACCATGGCTTTTATTCCCTTAGATTCCTGAGAAGTAGAATGATCCATTTCTTTCAGGGCAGGAGGAAGAGAAGCCAATATAAAAGGAGAATATTATCCCTAATCAAACCATGTTGCTATAAATGATACAGTTCCTCTTTTCTGATTTGGGCTCAACCTGAATATTGAAAAATCCAACTGCCACAGCAATATCAATTGCCATTTACCATACTCTGTTAATTTCAGGACTATACACCATATGGAAAGCAGAGTTTAGAAGGTGGAGCGAATTAGTAAACTGCAACTAAGCCTGGGGATTTAATAAATTCATAAAAGATGCATAATGGCAAATTTAGGACAGAAAGAGTCAGCACATTGCTCAAATAAAGAAAATAACTGCACAGGTCTAAAAACGTTTTATCAGGAAAGAGAAAAGCAGAAGAAAATAAAGCAGAATAGGCGGAAAAAAATTAATGTACTAATTATTTTAAAATCATATTTCAATTCATTTAAAAATTGAAATACAAATAATCTCTAAAAATAGAACTTTTTTAAAAGGTTCAATTCAAAGAAGACTTTTTGCACAGCAGTATCTCTGTTGTCAATATATTTAGTCTGTATCATACGGATTATACACCCATGCTGGTGGTTATTATATCAGCACTGTGTGACTCAGATATCATCAGGGCTTGCACGGGTGCTTTGATTTGTCTGCTGACTAAAGACAGGATCAAAAGCCTTCTCCAGTGAAGCTGTTTCTGAAACCATGTGAATGCCTTTCTCTTAGTTAAATATTTGAACTTAGTACAAATGACTTGGGAAAATCTTTTATTCATTTAGTAGGTAAAATAAAAGGAAAATTATTTTTTAAAATGGGATAGAAGTATTTTAGAATAAATTTTTATTAAATTGAACCTCTTTCATTTTAAATTGTCATGAGATGAAGATTGTGCTTTAACATTTTTTCACAGTAATCTAATATCTAATAAAATGTAAACAAAGGTAACTCTCTTAGAAGTATTCTCCAAATAGAAGTATATAATAGGAAAATATTTCAATTCAAAACAAAATATTTCCTGTTTGTTCCTCTTCTTTTCCAATCTAATGTCAACAAATCCTTCAATGCTTATATGCCTTTGAGAATTATCTGTGGCTCTTACAGATTTTGTCACTGGACTTTAGGGAAAAAATGACTTGCAAGATTAGCAGGACTGGAAAAATGAACATCTGTTGGAAAAATGAACAGCTGCCTGTCTGAATTGCATGATGAGTAATCTGTTACTAAACATTTTTCTCACAAGTAGATTTCACTGCAATTAATATAATCTATTTAATCTATTTAGTATTCTTTACTGAGTTAAGAACTTCAACTAGAATTTAAAAAAACCAAACCTCTCAAACCCACACCATCCCCACAAACAAACAAGAAACCCCAGGGAAGTAATTTTCACTGTCTCAGTTCTATATTGTAATCTTTCATTGTAAAAATCAAATGTATCTTTTTTTCACTGCTCATTTAGCATTATTGATAGTCTGCTTATTTTCAAAAGTTTCGTTTATTCTTCATCTCATTAATGCTGACAGCAAATAGGTTTACTTATTTTATGTATGCTTTTCAAACTTCCAGTGCAAGAAAGGATGTTC
The DNA here is from genome assembly GCA_037013685.1 of Acridotheres tristis. Lineage (NCBI taxonomy): Eukaryota > Metazoa > Chordata > Aves > Passeriformes > Sturnidae > Acridotheres > Acridotheres tristis. Next base: position 93,867,413 of record CM072886.1, on the reverse strand, counting down.
TTCCCCTTCAGGCTAACAAAATAATGAATGACATTTGAGTGAGACAAAGATTTGTCTTTAGGTGAACTCTGGAGCTACATGTCAACCTCTGAATTCCCAGAGGAAGAAAAGTTATTCTTTTATCATTTTTCTGTAGCCTCTGGTGAAGAAGACATCTTGATGTGTACAGGAAGATGCTGCAGAATTATTACCTAGTTTTTAAGTTAGAGCAGCTTGAAGTTAAGACCAGTAAAAAGCCAGAAATCTACATGAAATTTTTGGGAGTTTCTTAGTGCTCGTTACTCTAAAATTTCAAGAAGATATGGTGGCCTATTCCTTGCTGCATCTGAATATTGGGCATGCTCATAACTGTGAAGGAAGGAAAGGATAGCCAATGGCATTTACTACATGAAAGAAAAATCTCTGCACCCATATTTTATGCCAAAGGGATGGTTTGAACAGCACATTGGACTTAAAACGTTGCTTTGAAGAAAGATAAAAACTTTTACAAGTTTCTCTGTCAACACCAGGCTTGATTGCCAGCCAACACAAGAACATCTGGTGTTATTTCTCACGTTGTGGGACATAATACCTGGTCTCCAGTCACCAGCTCAGACTAGATCTCCATTAGAGTCTGTGTTTTACTTGCTGGCTCCAGAAGAATGGTTTGCACAAGGTGGGGCATTTCAAATGTCCCAATGGTCCCTTTCTGATCAGACAACAGACCCATGACTATGATAATGAAATCAGCACTTAGAGATGTGTGCTTATTGGACTGGTTTTAGTTTCCATTAACAGAGAAAAAAACAAAGATCACATAAAGGAGATTATCTATATGCTCTGGAAAGCAAATTTGCTGGGATTTTTCTCCTAGACAACATATTACAACTGATTTCTTGTTCAGTGATGCTAAAGTTGTATACAAAGCTATTCCATGCAGGTAGTCCCCTGCTTTGCTTTGTTTTGGTATTTATAACATCTATTTCACCCTTTTTTGAGAATGCTCTTTAATAATTGGACAATCTATAATCCAAATCATTTGGTATTATTTTCACAATAAATTTGCATTTTAACTGTAATAGAGTATGGATTTCCATATTTTATAGTGCTATTTCAAACAAACAAACAAAAAACCCAAACCCACAAAAATCCCCTAAGAAACATCAGCAACAAAAGTCCCAAGGTGTGGTTTTCACAGCATCAAGCATAGCAGTTATAGATTTGATTTAGTGATTGAGTCTTACTGAGATAAAAGGAAATGTATGTCAGCAAACACATTTCATGAGTAGCCATACTGATGAAATACCTTTATGGTGCCACTATTTGTATTACTCTTCTTTTTCTTCACTTTTTTATGCATTCTTTCTTGTACCTCTCTCTCTTCTAGAGTATTACTGGTTTTACTTTCATTCCTCTTGTTAATTTCTTTTCAAGATTCCTTTAAATTAGCTGATTCCTTTTCTCACGGGAATGTGCATAAAAATACTATACTTCGTTACATCAATGTGAAAATTCTGTCATTTTCTCAGACTTAGTGACAAAATATTGATTCTGTGTTGCATATAAGGATAGAGAAGAGTGTGTGGGACATTGAACATTTCTGTTGGGAAGATCTTGCTCAGTTGAGAGATCAACATGATCATCGAAATATACTAAAATTTACCATAAATATTAAAGGAAAACAACAAAATGATGCAGCACAAAATAGAGAACAGCTGACTGTAAATGATGCTATTTCTGTGTAGAGATAAATACTTCCATTTTGTAGAGAAGGAATTGGCTTGGCCACCTCTAAATGCCCATATATAGAGAGATTTTGAATATTGTGAGAAACGTTTGATAATACTCTGGTTTCTCTTATAAAGAGTAATGAAAATGGTTCTGCAACTCTAAATCTACATGGAAAGATGGGAAGGTAAAAGAAAAGGTGAAGGAATCAAGAAGGCATAGTTTGGAAATAAATCTAAAATGTGTAAAAAGTTTTAGTGAATTAGACTACACTTAATAGTTCACTCTGTTTCCCTGAAGACTGAGCCTTTTTCTTTATTTAGACTCACAAATTTTCAAGATGTTTGACTGCTTTAGGAATATTGAGACAACTGTTCCCAACTTTACATTTGTTAAAAATGTAGTAGATCAAATGGCTCTGAAAAGCATTTTAGGGGAATTTTTAGACACTCTCATTAATAATTACAATATTTGTAATACTTGGCTGACTACCTGTCTGAAGGGTGGAAGAGTTCACTTCTCGATCAACACTATAAAATTTCTAAAACATCTATTTTGTTTTATGCTTAATTCTGTGGGTCTTCTTGGCTTGTGTATTTTTATTGATTCTTTTGATAAAAATGAGCTGAACATAAACCCAAGAACAATTTTTTTTAAGAATAAGGTCTTTTTGTTTCTAGAATCTCAACAAAATAAAATTGGATACCTTTAGTAATTTTGGTGAATAGATTGCTTAAGTATTTTTCTCTAAAATATATGCAAAATGTTATATTTTTCTTCACTCCTCGACCAATCTTGTAAAGTGTTAAAGAAAGAATTCTTACAGTACTCTGTTTTGACAGAGGAAAACGAAGTATTAAAACAGTATTTTTCCCCATATTTCTCTTTTTTTCAGTGTGTAGTGAATGATAGCTTCTCTTGTGTTGTGCATAGCATTGCCTAAGCTATTTATTTATTTCTGACCTCAAGCAGAAATTGTCATTTGCAGCTGGTTTTTCATGAAAACTTACACTGCATAATGAGCAGTTTCACCTCTCCTTAATCATCAAAATGCTATATTATTGGGAACTGTGTGCTTCAACTTTGTCCTCTGTTTATTTGCATTTACTAATCTCAGTGTGAATGCACAAATCTTCATTATCAAGAAATTATGAACATAACCTGGTGAAATAATATTGACCAAAAAAAAGAGTCACCTCCTTGAAACTGTTCTAATGATTTAGTAATGCTGAAAATATTCAAGTAATATTTCCTAAGGCAAAGTTTAGCATTTATTTTCCTGCTGAAGAAAGTGGGTGCCTTATGAGCAGGATATAAAAATGCATTCTGTCCAAAATATGAATGTCAGATGGTAAGGCCCTGAGGCTGTCCAGCAACCTGTGTAACTCAGTGGAAGAATTAACATCTGTTTCTAGTATCATTGCTAAACCTGAAGAAAGTAAACCAAATGGATTTTGAGAGCATCCATATAGAAAACTTTTGTATTGTTTATGCCTATTGTGAATATTTTTTTCATCACTATCACTTGAATAAGGTACATTATAACAAGGAGGAATCACTGCTATGAAGATATTTCCAAATTACACGTGGATCAGTAATACCTCATCAAATGTTAACTCCTAAATCATTACTGTGGGTTTTAGAATATACTCAAATATTAAAAGTTAAGGTACAGTATTCAAGCTTTAGTCTCAAAGAGATTATTTAATCTTTCTCCACTATTCTTGAGAACTTTTGTAGAGTTTTTTCCTGAAGTATTAATTTGGTCATTTTTCTATTTATTGCACAGTATGTTTTCAGATTGAGTTTAAAAGAAATCACTTTCCTCGGTATTAATTGTACAAAATTTACATGTTGTGTGACCAACTATTTTAATATAAAACAAAATCTCCTTTCTCCTTTCCAAAATCTCATCTGTTGCAATGAGAGAGCAAAGTACAAGATTGTGCAGAATTAGAAACTCTGTTTTTCCTTAACCATATGAAAAGCTAGAAATACTTGGAGAAATTATATTTATTGACAATAAGCAGTGGATATTGCTCTATTTTAAAATGCAGCTAAGCATATTCAGGTAATAGGAACATTGTTTTGAAGTGGCTCCTCAATAGTGACAGTAGCAAATACGGACTTCTATTAAAACTTGCATACTTTTAAATTACTGCCAGGAAGAGATTAAATGAGGTTTATCAGAAAATGAATCCAAGAAAGACTGATGATAAATCTCAAAAATTTCAGCAGTTTAATGTCTTATCTGAGAAACTTGCTCTGAATTTTAAAAACTGTGTTAATTAGTCTTCAGATTTTAACATTTAGTGAATAAAATATTTTAATTAAGATAGAATTAAAGCCTGGTAGGTAATTGTGCAGGAAACTATCAGGCTCCAAAATAATTCGGTTGTGTAGACACAGGACAGCAAGCTGAATCTGCCACTGTTTTTCAAATCTTTAACTGGAGTTCATCATGGCTATTTTTTAAATGTATTGACAGTATACAAGGGCTGTTTCTTATGACACCTTGTTCATATAATGTAGCCGGGGTACATAACCATGTCTGTGTTCTGGTTTTGTCTTTACTTTGAATGTCTTTACATGCTAGTTAATACTGTCCCCTATCCTTATTATCCGTTTTGGAGTTCTCAGAATAGGAAAAAGCAGCTCAAATCTTTCTCCTTACAAAATCTAGACATGCCTATTCCTTATGGAGTGTACTTATACTGCTTGTACTACTTACAGCAGATTGAATAGACATTTTACGTGACATCACTATTTTGGTGGAAACATCACTTCTGTGTAATCTTATTATGAATTTATGAAATTATGACTTCTCTCTTGAAGGAGTAAGTGCATTTCCTGTGTGCCTGAGTTCAGAGATAATGAGAATTACTAAGAATAGATGATTTTTTTGATGTAGGTGAGTGGACGATAAACACAAACTCATAGTTCTGTTTATTCAACCATACGAAATTATTGTATTTCCACTACCACTGGGGAAAATTTTAACCTTTTGTTTTGTTTGTTTTGTTTTCTGTTCTTCGGATGCTTCCTTGATAGTGATATATCATAAGTCACTAACAGAAATTAAAAGGAATTTCATTGAGAACTGAAGAAAAAAGAATCCAGATTCGATAGAGACAATCATCACTACATCAAACTTCTGATGACTCACCTCAACTTTTAGTCCTCACACTTAATAAGAATTGACACAACCATAAGGATTTCCATTACTGTAATTTTAAATACTTCTGATATCTCACAGAATATTTTTAATACATCCACAACAGTTCCAGGATTAGTGATAGATGAATTTATAGTATATTTACAATGAAATAAATTAAGCTTCATTAGGAAGGGAATAGGGATACAGATGCAAAGTGTTCTTAAAAAAGGATAGTATTTTAGTAATGCATTCCCCACCCCAAGACATTAAAAAACAAATGTCCTATTTCACTACAGAGTGAAGGGGCAGAGTAAAGTTTTTGATAGATCTATTTAAAAAAAAAAAAAAAAAAAAAAAAAAATCTATGTCAAAATGTACTCATGGTATGCAAGAAAATAGTTTCCCAAAATAATTTAATTAAACTTGAATGAATCAAAACATTTTTCCCCAAAATTATTTCTGAAGGCAAGCTAAATTTGCCTTGGAAGTCCTTTTGCTCATACTTGAAGAAAGTCTAAGATGTATATATTAAGTTTCTGAAATACTGAGAGATCTTTGAGAGATTTCAAAATAAGTTATCAAAGTTTCGATAGCAGTCCTTAGTAATCTTACATTTATCGGGAAGAGAAAATGAAATCACTGATTCTTAACAAGAAATACAGTTTTTAGTATGTCAAGCATTACATTTCCCAAAACATGAAAGCTGACCAGGGATGTCACTTGCAAAGCTGGGCAGGTGAGATTAATGAAGCATCTGTTGGGACAGGAGCTGAGTGTCATAGCTACAATTGGTTTTTCCCATTTTATGGAAGGTACATGGCTACAGACAATTGTTTGTTTGAACTCATATATAAGAACTGGTGTCCAGAAAAGACGTATTAAGACATAAAAGCCTTCCTCTCCTCCCCACTTCCACACAGACCCCCACCCCCCTCGCACTCTGTAGTTATGTGTCTCACTTTTGATTTAACACATCTCGAGAGAAGAAGCCTTTTATTCTTTGTCAGAACCTTTTTCAGGCCACAGTCTGGTTTGTCTTTGCAGCCCTGACAGCAAAACTGTAAAGTCTAGGTGAAAGGAAAAAGAATTACACATAAAATATTTCTGTAAATACTCTGAAAGTACATTTACTTCAGAACCATCATTCTTATTCCAAGAATGAGGTTTCTATATTTCTTCAATATTTAAATATATTCACTAAGTGATAGAGAAAACTCACTTGAATGCATGAATTCATTAAATATTGTGGAACATTTATGAGTTTGCTGTGCTCCGATATAAGTTTTGTGCTAAGAAATCCACCAAAGACAATGCATGCTTCTGCTTATTTGTTTTTCAGTACCTCTCATTTCTGCTTAAATGCCATGACCGTGTTTATTTCCTAGTTTGTTGTTTGTTGTTTGTTTTTGTTTTTGTTTTTCTGGAATAAAATTGGTGTCACTAGATTTTTTTCCCCCTGTTACTGTCATTTTGTCTTAATAAAGAAAAAAAATTCTGATATACAGATTTCAGATACTTTAAAATGTATTTTCCAAATATAAAGATTTCAGATATTTAAAAATGCATTTTCTCTTGCTTCTTTTGTTCTGCCAGTGTCCAATCAAATGCATATCTCATCTTTCACTATTTCTTCTTTCTTGAAACCATTTCTTCTGCATTTTCATTATGTCTCTCTAATGGAGAAATGGCCTGCATGGGGACAAGTCAGGGAAAAGATTTGAGGATAGACCTCTAATAGCTGCTACTCTCTAAGGACAGGAGCAGTTCCTTGCCAAGGGTGGGAGACAGAATCCATCATTTTCCTTCAGTACGGAATTGACTGTAGCCATAAGAAAACTAGCTTTATTCTGGCTGTCGATTTGCCTGTTGCATTGTTTTCCCAAGAGAATTTTTTTTCTTTGCTTTCCTTTAGATATTTAGATAACTTCTCCCATAAAGCAGTCCTAATGAATACATCACTTTTTCCCCAGGGAAAAAAATATTGACCAAAAGTCTGATTTCTAAATTTAAAATCTCTCCCTTGAAGTATTTTTGCACTGATCCTGCTAGAAAGCATATTTTTATTATTGAACACAGAGAGCATAGTAGAAAATAAAATTAGGGCACTGAGGTGAAATGTATACATGAGAAACAATTCAAAATTTTATTTTCTTTTCAATTTTTTAGATTTCCAGGTTCATTTCCATGCATGACAAAGGTCTGAATTTTTTGATTATCAAATTTAGATGTGTTAAATTGTATAATTGAAATTTGAATAATCATAAATAGATTATCCTTGCCAAATAACATTTCTTCTGTTAGAAAGAAGGATGCGAATATTTACATTATTTTCCAAGCAATCTTTTGCCATCCTTCAAGGGAATTATATACCTACTGAAGCAATGAGGAGAACAAAGAAGAGAACTAAAATGTTCTTTGCTATCCATATTTAACTCAATCCTTCATACTCATATACACATTATTTTTCCACAGGCTTTCTTAGGGTGAGATATTTATTGCATTAATATTTCACTAATACTATAGATAACTTAATTTTAATAGCAATTGAGAAGCAGAATACTGCATGAACTACCCTTCCAAAATTCAGTTTTGATGTATATCTTTCAATTTATTTTTTTAATTTTAAATTTTGTCTTTTTTTTTCCTTTTTAAAGGATTATTGTAGCAGTATAAGTTTTCTCACAATATTCCTGAGGCAAATATAATGCTGTCTGTAAGTTTATATTAAGGCTATGTTGTAATAGACTATTTGAATTTTCTAGATATCATTTTCCCATAACCACTTCTGAATATACCTACGTAAAACATATTTTTATGTAGTTTCCAAAGTCAAATATCCAGGCTTTTATTTTTCGTTAAATATGTAACAGCTATGGATTTCTTATGTGGAGCAACTGGCTTCACACTCTGAAAAACAAAAATGAAAGGAAAGCGTGAAACTATTTTAAACCTGAAATTCCATTTATTTCTTCACTAAGTCAAATATCTTTAAAAACTGTGTTGTATAACTTACTAAGTTCTGTTCAATCTAAAATACTTCTCTGTCCTCTTAAGACTTATTGGGGAGAAGTGTGGAACTTGAGTAACATGAAAATAAAATGCTATTTGTAAGCTATTATTTTTTCTTTGCTTTTTCTTATTCCTTCAGTTTATATAAGCTTGAGCTAATGGCATTGGGAAAATGATGAGTTTTCTAGTAGATATGTACTTTCCAGCTTTAGAAATCTAAAGAAACTCCTTTGAGAGAATCCATAAAGATTCTAAAATATAGAATGCTTAAGATGACAAGAAACAGACTCTGTGAAAGAAGAATATTTTGAATATTGAAATACTTTCCTGTTTTTGCAGATATGCCTGTTGCCATGGAGAGAGTGAATGATGAAAAATAATTTTAAAAACACTCTTGAATTTAAAGAATAAGTATTCTTGATATCAAGAAGCCAAATCTCTTTGGATTGCAATAGGCAGAGAGCCAGTGACTTAAAACACTGGGAGTATATCTATAAACTTCCAACAGCAAAAGTAAATTCACTCAGCACTCTAAAAATGTGGGTTTTTAAAGAACTGTGTAAGTGTCTTACTTTAAGGATGTGCCATCTTCTTCTCTCAGATGTCACAGACTTCTGTGAACAGCAGTTTTTGAGCTAAAGACCTCTAATTTTCCCCAGTACTTGACAGTCAAAACTTAACTTGGTTTCTTAACATGCTAATGAATTTTTAGGAAAATAAGATTAGGGATTCCATATTACTCCCAGATTAAATGAATTCCTAAAGCAACTGCTGTTTTGCAAATAAGAACTGTCAGATCTGGCTATTTCCTTTGATAGTGTCTCAGCATCTGCAGATGGGCCCCTTTGCCTTCTGTTTAATAAAAAGAAAATAAAATCAAACTTTAATGAATTACTTAGCTCTAATGTGAATTTATAAACAGAAATTAGAGCTGCAAAGCTGTTGTAACATAGGTGGCTCCACAAGAGGAGTTTGTGCTAAGGCTGGTATCTGACTACAGGGCAGGAAAGGATGTTTTGGGAGCATGTAGAAAATACATCCAAGCTTTATAGCTTTGGGCTCTGAATGTAGTAACGTTGAAATGTACTTCAAATCAGAAAAATTATATCTTAGTTTAGCATTACAAAGCTCTGAGCATCTTTGAACAAATCTCAATCTATATTTTTTTTCTTTGCATTTTAGGCAAACCTCAACTTCCAAGTACAGAATTGTTACTAAATGGAAAAAAATCCAACTTGTCTATGTTTCATGATACACTTCCAAATAAATGCAAGAATACACGATATCAAAAAGAGCAAACAAAAAAATAATTATTTCCAAGAGAATGTACATTATTCACCTCTAGCAATGAGATGATGGAAGTCAACACATTTATATTTCATTATCTTCCACAGGCTACAAAAAATTTTATTCTCATTTATTCCTCCCTTTTATCAGTGGACAGTTTTAGAGATGAAAGAATACAAAACAATAGCCCCTACAAAAGGTTCTGGACCTGTCTTTAGAAGTATTTGTTTTCTTTAGGACAAGATAATAAGATCAATTATGCCAATTTGATGGGATATTGAGGATCAGTTTAGATTTCCATATGAGCTTAAAATACTTAGGAAACAATTTATTTTGAAATTACTGTGACATTTTCTAGCTTTTATCAGTCTTGAGGTTTTTTTACATGCTCAAACCAATAATCTTATTTTTTCTTAGATTTGTAAATTTTGGTCTCAGAGCAACAGTTATGATCATATAGTCTGACTTCCTGCACAACATGGGCTATAAAATTTAATCTATTTATTTTATATCTTTCTATGTATAATTTTGATGGCCATTTAAAACTACTCATGCTACAGGTAGATTTAATAACCTTGTTGGGTGTTCTCATGCCTCTTTTAAGACTAAAATCAATTGTGCCATTTAGATCTGCAAGCATCAGTTACAAACTGGATCCAACGTGAAGTATGTAAGCGGCTTTTTTACTTGAATTTCTGTTGATCTAGTTACTATCTTTTTTGTTCATGACACCAGTGTTGTCATAAAGAGGAGCTATCTTTTTTTGAGGTTATTTACAGTTTTGCATGAGATCTGAAGATTGTATTTTCTCTAAATAATGGACTTCATTTGCTCAAGTCATAATAGAAATTTCTCCTTTTTCCTTTTTTTTTTTACCTCTACTGCATAGCATGAAATAATATGAAACATCTGTAAGCTATCTGATAACTGCTTAACAGTGAAATTCTCTATGTCTCTGCATAATTATATCCACTTTTTCCCAGAGTTAAGTAATTGATACCTTATATAAACTTTTATAGAACTTAAAATATAATAATCTCTGTAGAGTACATAAGAAATAAAAATAAAAACCAGAATCAGAATAAAGCTATAGCAACTATGGAAATCTGCTGTAAAAACATGGGTTGGAATCATGCTAGAAAAAAGGAAAGCTAGGCAGCCTGGACAGGATTAAAGTCATAGATTGTGGCAGGTAAAATAAGAAGGGAATAGATTACTGAGAAAATACCAGATAATGGCCACAGCAGATGAAAATTATGTTTCTGGTTGGAAATAACAGTATCCCAGGAGCATAGATCAAAAGGTTGAACTATGATATGAAGAAGACTTCGAAATGCAATTGAGTGAGTTTTATGCAAAATGAAATGAAAATTCCTGAATTGTAGGTTTGTTTTTTTGTTTTTTTCCCAGAGGAAAAAGCAAGAGATTCTGTAAATGTACTGTATTGTCTTTGATGTTTTATATGAAACATCTCCAGTGCTAGGTAGAAAATGTTAGAGGTCCTTTCTCCCTGTTTTCCTTTCCTCATAATAAGGAAAAGAAAAAGTTTTGCTTTTTGAAGAAACTGTCTCCTTTGGGTTACATCTGCAGACAGTGATCTATCTCACCTGAAAAAAACCTGCACCCAAAGTGCTCTTGGTTTGCTGACAATTTTCCTGGCAGTATATGGATCTGTGTTGTACTGCATCTTTTCAAACAAGGAATTATTTTATTACAAGCCAAGTCTTAGTAATTCACATTCTTAGTTTCTTTTTCTTTTTTACTTGTATCAGCCTGTAGTAACCTGTGATAAATGCATTTGTTTTAAGTAAATAATTTGCTTATCACTGAATAGAAAAGTGATATCTACAGAAATCAGGGATTACATCAACAGAAAGATGAGAGGAGATTACTTGAAGAAATAATGCATTTGTAATAAGAAAGAAAGTGCATAAAATGAAGTCCAAGTGATTCATTTAAAGTAGTCAGCAAAAGGCTTAAAAGCACCATGTAAGCATTGTGAAAGTTTGCTAAAAAAAGTTTGTTAAAGACCACTGGAAAAAATACTAGTATGAAGTATCTATTCTTATAACAATTACAGAGCAGGTAGTGAAAGCTAAGTACATTCACGCCGCTGGAAAGGAAGCATGCCTTCACCCTCCAGCATCCTTCTGGTTTCTTCCTCATCTTTCTGTGCAATCACACTTTTTCCAGAGATAGCTTTGCCCTCCTCTGTGCAGGGGGCTTGGAAGGGTGCCATGAATCTGGAAGGAAAATATGAACATTGGGAGATTGTGAATGGAAAGAGAATAGTTTAGTAGAGTTCCTGGTGATTTTGGTTTCAATATTTTGCTTTTGTATTGATAGACCTTGGGCTACTGTAAAGCTCATCCAAGCTCACCTGAGTGGATATGAGATCTTTCAGTAGGAAATTTATGGACCTTGGGAAGTCTGAAGAAGAGATTGAACTTTGAGATAGACAGGGCTACCTGATTAAAGGCTTTTAAAGAATAAGATATCTCCATAGGACAGACTGTGTAATTCTAGTGTGGTTTCTGCTTTTGATGTTTGGTTATCAATAGATAACTTTTAATGCATCTTTTTTTTGTGATTTTTCTTTTTTAAAAGTGTGATCATCTACCCTGTCATTAAAAAAACCCAACAAATGTATTATTCAATACTTAGTTATATGGAAAAGGAATTTTTTGTATGGACAAATCATCCAATTAAAATTTTGCAGTGAGAAAAAAAGTAGGCATTAGCAGTGAGAATTCCCAAACTAGGAGTTTTTCCCAAGGGATTTGCAGAAGTACTATTATTTGACCCACTTAAAACCTGGTGGACATCATCTCTCAACCATTCTAGAAGGAAAGTGATCCCTGTATAGAAAGGACTTTTATTGTTCAGTCTTCTAATACTTTAATAAAGGCCAAAGACAAGTGAAATTAATGACAATATATAGAACTGAAATGCTTTTGTCTCTTTAGAGAACTGAAAAAGTATAGAAAACATTTTTACCTTCAGCAGAGTTTATTGATATTTTTATGTCCCAAATGCCTCTAATTTATTCTTTAATTAAAGATATTGCTTTATGAGAATGGGTAAAAATTGATTTTTAATCTAGTAGTTATATCAGCAGGTGGGTTATTTAGGAAGAAATCTGTAAAATTCTATGCCTCGGGTAAAGGGATACCCATTCCAATTGTCATTTAGTTATTCAATAAAACAAAACAATAATAATAATAATAATAATAATAATAATAATAATAATAATAATAATAATAATAATAATAATAGTAATAATAATAAAAACTTCTGCAATAAACTTTTTTTGTTATTGCCATTCCTCTGAGGGGGGAAAGGGTTTCACAAATATCTGTTTAATATTATCTATTGCTATGTTTGTCTATTTCAGTAGTAATTCCTTTAATCTTTTTAAACTAAAGGGAGAGATTCCTATGTTTACAACAATAATTGGAAATTTTGCTCTGCATTGGAAGATGCAAAGACAGAATATTCTGATTTTAATACCCTTATATAGGATAAAATTATAAAAACTTATTTTTTCCTTGAAAGAAAGTGGAAACTGAAATACTATTTGATATGTCTATTTCTACAAGTAATTCTTGAGAACCTATTAATTCCTGGAAAAAACTCAGTGCCACTTTTAAAGTCTGACCAAATGCATACTTTTGATTAATGACAATTGATAGAGTAGTTCACAAAGAATGTTTCTGACATGATACCTTCTTGATTCTATCGGCCCTGAAATTACTCTCCCTACAAAGTTAGTTCTAGAGCTAGTCCGAGATTATAATTAGCAACAAATTAATGCTGCCGACTGACTCCATCAAATTTAAAACAGTATCTGAAATGTTGAAGTCCCTCTATATCATATAGAAAAAATCCTTATAGTGCAGGGTTTTTGTTGCTGTGGTTTTGTTTTTGTCTTTTTTTAAACAATGATAAATTTAAACACTTTTAATAGACACTTGTATGGCAGAAAATGCTTGGGATCACAGCAGCCTAGCATGGTTTTGTGCCAGAGAAGCCCAAATTATTTTCTGAATCAATACAAACTTCATTTCACCCCCCATTTTCCAGAGATTTTGAAAATGTTAGAATGAATTTTAACCTCTTGGAAATACTTGTTGGAATATTTATACTTCCTTTTTTCACCTTGAGTAAAGTAATGTAATTACCCACACATATTGCAAAAGGATAAATCTACTATTTACAATTTTTCTTTGAGTACAATCGATACATATCCATTTGAACAAAAGTAAGGATGTCTTAGAAGAATGCTGCAGTCGTGATCTTATTCAGTTGTCAGTGATTCAGGGGCTGCTTGTGAAGCTGTAGGTCAGAAAATTAAAAAATGGTGACCATATATGACAATTAAATAAAAAATAAATTACAGTTTGTCAAAACCTTTATGGCATTGGAATGCAGACTGTGACAGTGATTAATTTTTGTATGTGTGAAAAAATCCTAACTTTTTTGGCTATAAAATTCAACCTTAAAATTTGTGAAATTTATTCCATGTGACAATGGGTATCCTTGAAAGCATAGAAGAAAAATGTAATACAGAACTTTTTGTTAATGATAATACATTTTTTCACTATCAAGGCAGAATGCCAATTTAGTGTCTCACAACGGACAAAAAAATAGTATTATATCTCTTTACTATAGATCATGTATATGATTTACTACTGGTTGCAATTCTAGCCCTGATCATTAGACTTTCATCACCACTTAATTCTCAGCTTTTTGAAATTTGATTCTATCTGGTACCTGTACCCACAGACATGGAAAAATTTTAAGACCAAGTCCACATGCAAGCTTTGAAACATATAATCAAAAACCAGTATATATATAAAATATTCATCTTGTTCATGAATTAGGAAGCAATATGTTTATTTCTTTATTAGCAATCTGAGAGGAGGAATTTTCCCCTTGAGAGCAATGATGCTCCTGAAGTTTATCTCCATAAGGATACTCACACCGATTAGGTGTGAGATTAGGTTTCTATCCTGGTTTTCTACCTCTACCAAGTTTGCACTTGAGTGCTATTAGCATTTTCATTGACAAGTAAATAAACAAAACAACCAGTAAACCACTGCAATATTTGTGATACTGGTTTAGTGGGTCAGAAACTGGGAAGAACTTCTATGGACTGAGATATCGGCATGTTTTTCCAAGAGTGCTCTACTTCTCTTCAAATTCTCTGACTATACCAGAGGTTATGTAGCCAGTTAAAATGTCTTTCAGCTCCTGCAGATAAGGATAAAGAGTAGTTTACCTTACTGCCCTAGACACTGCAAAAAAAAGCTGTTAAAACCATGTTGATTCTCAGAAAAGGTGAGATAATATTGTCAGCCAGAAATAGGAGATGTTACTTCTCTTGGGAGGTCTGTGGACAGAGATGTCGTCTTCACTCTCAATTATATTATTTGAACACTTGAAAAGAGGATACATAACCTCAGCACATATTGAGCACTGTGTGATCAGCAGCCTTCATTGCTTCTTTCTCTTGCTTGTACATATTTGCACTGTTTGGTTTAACCATCTGTAGTCAACAGGCTCTTCATTTAAACAAGCATCTTAGGATCATCTGTATGAAAATATTAGACAGATATGCAGAGCTTTGAGTCAGTGGCTACTTTGGATGCAGCACATGAGAGCTCCAAATATTGCCAATGGTTTCTCAAAACGTTGAATGTATCAGTTAATCATTGACTAATTAACTGGCATCCCTACCAAGCTAAGATCATTATTACACAATTTATAATGTAACTATAAAGCTGTTCTGATCATTGAAATGGACCTTGTAATAGCAGAACACTGTTATTTCTGCACTTTCTATGGAATGTGATGACCACAAAAATAACATACATAAATATACATTTTCTTTGTCAAACTTATCTCACTTATTTCTTGTAATTATGTGGCTGTCCCATCTTCACAAATTTAAATTTCAAAAATTAATGTAATCTGCTACATACATGAGATCTGTTAGCATAGACTGAAGAGTTCTGTATATCTACAGCTGAGAGAGCGAAAATTGCATAATACTTCAATATTATACAGGTAACCTGTGTTTGGAAACTCCTAATCTGGTGGTTCTCCTATACTTCTTTTTCTAACAGAAATTTACTTGTGATTTACAGGTAGTATTCTTGGACCATCTCATTTGGTAAGCTCATAGTTTCACTAGTTTTACTAGGAGTATTTTAACAAGGATATAGGTTTGTTAAGAAAGATCTGTATAATGATGGTTGGTAATATGGAAATTAGACAGCTTTAACAGTTTGCCGGGTTGTTATCCCCATTTCCAAAACATGGAGTGAAACACACTTTAAAAATAAAGTTTCAATAGCACAACCTGCAGGAGTACAGTTGACATAGTGGCATAACGACATGTGATAATTTTAATGGCAAATTAGAGCACTGGTTTTAGTCTGGCTTTGACAAGTACAACTGAACTCTAAGATGCCAAACCATAAATATCCGTCAGCCCTATTAATACTATCCTGTGTGGTGGATTGACCACCACAGCTGTTTGCTACTTGCCCCTCAGCGGGATGGTGGAGAGAATTGGAAGAGCAAAACCTGAAAACTTTTGGGTATAGATAAAGACAGATTTATAAGTGAAATAAAGCCGTACATGTAAGTAAAGCAAACAAGGAATTTATTAATTATTTCTCATCACCAGGCAATTTTTTTCCACATACCCACAGACTTTAGACAAATTTGAGCCAAGGTCCAGATGCAGTCTTTGAAATATATCATTAAAAGTCAAGATACACATGGCTGCTGACAAAGTCCTGAATAATTGATGCTTCCATGGAGGCAAGTATAAAGGTTACCTGGGAAGACAAGCACCATAACCACAAATGCCTCTCCTTCCTGATCCTTTCCCTGAGATTTTTAGCTGAGCCCAGCATCATATGGTATGGGACATAAGGGTGTTCCTTTGGCCATTCATATAAGCTGTCCTGGTTGTAAGCCTTCCCAAAACATTGTGTACTCCCAGCTTCCTCTCTGTAAAGTAGGGTGGGAAAAAGAGAAAACATTGACACTACATAAGCACTGTTCAGCAATATCCAAAATATTGATGCTTTATCAACAGTGGTTTAGTCACAAATCCAGAACACAGTACCATATTAACAATTAACAAATTAAACAAAAAACAACTCCATCCCAGGCAGATCCAATCCATTCAGTTCTGGATTTTTTATTTATAAATTTTTTTATGACTTTTTTTGTGCTTAAAACTTTTTTTTTTTTTTTTTTTTTTTTCCCTAGTAAAAGGTTAGTCCACAGATAGAAACAGAACAGGAGCAGTGTACTCAGAAAAAAGTACAGATTACTCAGGGTGTATAAAGCTAGTTCATGTACTACCAGACTAGGCACTTAAGAAAGGGTCAGAAATGGGTGCTTGCATCTATTGATTAGTAGGAATAGCAACTAGAAATCAAATGAAGAATCAATGTTAAGCCAAAAGGGTGAAACAGAACTTCCTTAAATACAGTTAGAGCAAAATAGGTTAGTTAGTTTTCATACTTATCTGTCTTTGTTGTGTACTATATTCTGGAAATATTTTAAATTATAGATTATTTACACATAGATAATGAAATTGTTATTAACTATGCAAGTATTTACTGAAATACAAGTTTACTATATGGCATTACTGTGCACTTCTAATCAGCGCAACAGATACAGCATGGTAAAAGAAGAATAAATGTGTTCTTACATAAGAAAAGAAATGTTAGTCAGGAAAACCAAATTAAATTAATTACTTTTATATTTTTTCTTTTTTTTTTTTCCTTAACAAGGACATGGCAATACAGAGGAACTAAAACTTTTTTAAACTTATTTAACGTTGAAGCCTTTCTGAAATTGTTAATGTGATTTCCAAGTATTCAGGAACATTAGGCATTTAAAATTTGGTTTTATGTCCTTGGGGAAAGAAATTAATAGACATAAAAGATTCTCTATCTTAATCTATATATTTATAATATGTACATAGTTCTTGTCATTGCTTTAAGCATTAATTAATATTAAACAGCACTGAAATTACAATTTGCAGAACCAGCCTTCTGGGACTTAAGGAGCCATAAATAAAGCCTAGGTTTTCCTTTGCAGAAGCTCTTAGCTGCATCTTCGACTGCTGGTGTACTGCTACAGGTCATGTGCTGCTGCAGCTGGGCACTGGCTCAGTGTCTGCACCTCCAAAGTTCATATGTGAAGTTCCTCTCCTCAGTCACCCATCCTTGGTCTCTTATTCCAAACCCCCTGACAGCAGGACCAGCAACCTCAACATTCTGGCTTGTTCTCCCTTCCATATCCCTGCTACACTTTCACCCTTTCTCAAAGGTTGTTAAGTTTCAGAAGAAAAAAGGAAAAATATAGGAAAAAGAAATTAAAAAGAAAAAATAGAACAGGGAAAAGGGAAAAGGAAGAGAAAAAGAAAAAGGCAAGTAGCTCTTTGAATAAGCTTTTTACTTTATTTCTTTTCTGTCTCATTTGGATTCTGCTGTTTCCCTTTGAAAGCTTTCCACGTACTAGAAATCATGGCATCTTCATAACAGACAGATTGACAACTATAGCAAGCTGCCTTCCCCCTGGCCTGGACAAATTACTGCCACTCACTGTAGCAGATTCAGAACATAATACAGAGAATACTGACCTGTGTAGCATCACACAAGTATCATCCACCTGATGTGACCCTGACCGCCTCTGGTAATTGAAGATGAAAAATGAATGTGACCCCTTCTCTTTTGCTGTACACTTTTCCAGTGTATGGGAATCACCCCTCTGGTTTATACAAACAATATAATTTCTGCAGTTTCTTTACACCTGCATTTTCTCTGCAGGCAATTTCAGGTAGGTGCACGTCAATGTGCACATCCCATTGTGGTGGCTTGTTGTGTTTTGTTTTATTGTTCATTTGCTCAGAGTTCAGATATTATTGTTATCCCCCGTTTTTGTAAAATGGTTCGTTCCTTTCCCGCCGTTCCACATGTCTGTTATCCCCAGACCCCTCCCGCTTTCCAGACCCTTCCCTGTCCGTCGCCCGAAACCCTGCCCCTTTGGCTGCCAATCCTCCCCAGAAACGTGCCCCCTTTCTGGAAAATTCCCCTCGCTTCGGTCCCCCATTGGTTAATGTATCCCGGTTACCGCCCTCAAGTTTGCCCATTGGATAATTGTATCCCTTTCCCCGCCCGTTGTACCTCCCCTAGTGCTTCGCAATAGGCCAACTTTTGTACCGCCCCTCGGTGTCATACCCCGTATTTAAGTTACTGTCAGCCCTGTTCTAACCGCCTTTTGCGGTTCCCTTCCCTCGACTCTGGACCCCGTTCCTCTGCTCCTTCAATAAACCCTTGGAACCGTGAAAGGTCTTTCCCTGCCTCTTTGTCCCACCTTAGACGGCCAGGCTTGCATGTGGCTTTGCCACACACCTCTACTGCAAATCCCAGACGGGTATAGCAGAGAGGCCACTCCTTGCGCTGCCCTCTCGGGCTAGCCGGACGATCGAGGAGTGCGAGACCACTCGAGCCGAGGGCAGTGTCAGTGGCTCGTGTCCATGCGGGGACAGGTGACGAGTGGGGTCCCTCAGGGGTCAGTACTGGAGCCAGTGATGCTCAGCACCTTTGTTTAGCAACATGGACAGTGGGATTGAGTGCAGCCTCATCAGATTTGCTGCTGACACCAAACTGTGTGGTGCAGTCAACACGCTGGAGGGAATGGAAGCCATCCAGAGGGACCAGGACAGGCTTGAGAAGTGGACCTGTGTGAAGTTCAACAAATTGAAGTACAAGGTCCTAAACCTGGGCCATGGCAATCCCAGGCACACTTACATGTTTGGTGGAAAGTGACTGAGTGCAGCCCTGCAGAGCAAGACTTGAGGGAGATGGTTCATTAAAAACTCACTGTAAGCCAGCAGTGTGTGCTCACAGCACAGAAAGCCAAATCCTTGCATACTTCCAAAGGAATGAGGCTAGCTGTTCGAAGGGTGGATTCTCACCCTCTGTTGTGCTCTGGTGAGACTGCACCTGGAGTGCTGGGTACAATTCTGGTGCCACCAGCATAAGAATGACATAGAACAGTTGGAGCAAGGCCAGAGGAGGGTCAGGAAAAAGATAAGAGTGCCTTCCATAAAAATCCAGGCTGAGAAAGTTGGGACTGATTGACCTAGAGAAGAGAAGGTTGTGTGGAAACCTCACAGCAACCTTCCCATATACAAAGTCGGCCTGCAGAGATGCCAGAGAGGGACTCTTCATCAGGAACTGTAGTGATAGATCAAAGAGTAATGAGTACAAATTGAAAGGGAGGAAACTGAGGTTATATATTAGGAAGAAATTCTTTACTTTGTGGGTGGTGAGACACTGGAACAGGCTGCCCAGGGAGGTTATGTATGTTATGTATGTCCCAACCCTGGAAGTGTCCACAGCCACATTGGAAAAAGTCTTGAGCAACCTGTTCTAGTGGAAGATGTCCCTGATATTTGATGTTTAAGGTCCATTTCATTCCGTTAACATTCCAACCCCATAACATTCTATGATTTTATGATTAATTTTCCTCCCTGTTGTTTATTACTTTTGGAAGTGTGGTTCACCAATACTGACAATATATTATTCCCTTTGTAAAGTTATATCTATTTTCTTATTAGCATATTATTGGTTATACTACAGAAACCATTTGATCTTTAGTCCACCTGTTAACTGCTCAAATTCAAACACTTAGTTTTTACAATATTAATAAGTTAATCTAGCCAGTTAGTCAAGGTCCTTTAAAGAGGAGACATAATTGCTAGTGGCATATGCATTGAAATATTTTTGACAGTTTTGAAAGATGATATAGCAATTTATTATATCATTTCATACCCCCACTGAAATATAACACAGGTTTCTGGTGGTTGTGAATCTGCCAAAATAGGCAGGACTTTGTAAATTCAAATACCTCAGTAGCTCCAGACTTTGAAAAAAAAAATAAAAATTGTGTTTTAAGCACCTCTTCCAATACTCTACTAATTTTATTTCAGAAATAAGGAATATTCTCTCTCAGTTATATGACATTTAATTTTTTTTTACCTTGATTCCACTCAAAATTTAGTTTAAATTATTTATATTTGTGAGTCCAGAGGGAATCACATTATCAATTTCTATGGTTGTAGCATGTTAACTGCTTCTGGAGATGTCAGATCAAAAGAAAACATGCATCTTTGTTTATAAAAAGTGTGGCTTCTTTGTATACACACTTCTTGCTGTAAGTAAGGAGCAATAAACATTTGTGAAATCAAGTGCTGTTTATGTGAAATTTTGTTCAGAAATGTTTACAGAACTTGATATATCTAAGTGGGAGAAAGATTTGGCTTATCTGATTAATTAACTTTTCACTTTAGAAAAACAAATTATCTATTACATATAACTCAACAATCTTAGAAAAATCAAGGTCACAAAACTGATAGTACCAATGTGTTGTGGTCAATACTCTCTTAAATGTTTAACTGCATCCAAATATTAGACTGTGAAAGGACCCAGACTTCCATAATTTTAAATAATTTGCTATAGATATTTATAAATACATTTCCAGTTATTAAACCCTCTAGTTATTTTATCAAGATCTATTTCTGACCTAGACCTGTTAATATTTAAATATTTAAATATTTCTAGATCTATTTTATTTTCGTTATCCCGCATATCATATCTATAGACAAAAAAGACATAGATAAATGAATATAAATAAATATCTGTATCTAAATATCTATCCACATATCTACATATCTCTATATATAAAGTCTAACTTATAAGAAGAATGCCACCTTCTAGTTATCAGATTCAAAGGTGAACATATGGGTCTGGTCCTTAAGGAAGGTATTCCATTGATATTTATTGGCTCATAATTTCAGAAACACTGTTTTAAAAGAAAATTAGAAATTTTGAACAGGTCATGAGTCAAAATATTTTGAAAATTGTACTCCATTGTTATATGTTATGATCTGGTTTTGTAATGAGTTCTAAGATTTACTGCAAATATCTGAAGGAAATATACTATTGAAATGTAGCTATTAAATGCGTTTGAAGTTAACATATAACACCATCTGTCATTATTCATGCATTTCCTCAATTTTGTAAACGAAGCCTAGTTTTCCACTGCTGCTAATAGCTTCCATTTAGTGACTGACAAGACAAAGCCGCTACTGGAGGTAGAAAAAAAGCAGTGAGTGATGTTGTCAGTGCCCCAGAGGTAAATAAATACTGCTTTTTCCATGATCTGACCTTTAGGCTGATTATGGGTATGGTTATCTTTGCCAGTAGCGCACAAGATAGATTAAACCAAGCAGCCTTTATAATACTGATTAATCCTGATGGAAGTAGGTTTGTTTAGTCCTAGGGAATGCAGCACTAAATATTGGCCTTATCATCTGAGCAATTTTTAAAGTTATCTTTGATGTGAGCTAGGAAGTTCTTGTGGTTCAACTGGTCACAGTGTGAGAAATGCCACTTTTGTTGATATTTTAAATTGGCTCTTGCTTTCATGTTTGTACATAATCCTTGTGATGGAGGTTCTGAATTATATACACAGAGCACTAAAAAAGTGTTGAAAGACTCAGATTTTGGCTGTTTTGTTTTTTTTTTAAAGGACTGGCTCCCAGACTTGCTTGTCTTTAATCAAAGCTCTTCCTTTAATTGATGGGTTGCAAGATGCCTGGTAGTTTCACAAAGTAGGGTAAAACTGAATCTGCACCAAGCACACCTGAAAAATGCAATGGAATATCCTCCAGCTCTCATCTTCCCATTTCTATGACTGAATGATGGAATTGCCGAGGTTAGGAAATGATTAAACTGGGGAAGATGCATTATCTGTCAAGCATATGCAAATAAACAATTTGGGAGACAGTCTAAAGAGGACTGGATCATTTTCATACGAATCCTGTGCTCCCCAAAAAGATGAAAACAGCATGAATGGAATATTACTAAAGGGAATAAAGCACGGGGAGACAGGAAGAGACAGCTAGAGCTGCTGGTGAAGAAGCACAAAATCTAAGGAAGGCCAGAAGAGACGAATCACCTCTAGGAAGAGCAGCAGCATAAGCAACACGTGTACTGTGTCAGCAGCAGCTGGGAAGTCGGGCTGGGGACAAGACAGATTTGAATGGCAGGGGATTAGTGTTGTCAGGTGGATGGACAAGCGGATGCAATGACAAGTTGTCTGCCACCCAGGCTGATCGAAGGCAGCATTGTGATGAAATGCAAGCCATATGGCCAAATTGTATTCTTGTTTTGTCAGTGCTTGCACACATACAGCTCCACTGACAGGTGCCATACGAACGTAATGAAGCAGGGCACTGCTGGCCCACACACATCCCATCAATGTGATTAGCAGTGCTCCTTGGGATTGCATACCCATATACACAGCTAGGTGCTCTGTAGTAAAAGCAATCTTGTTGCACAGGTTCTTTCTCAATTCCCCTTCTTCTTGTTGAAATTCTGTGGCAATGTTTTATTGCCACTTAGTTGAATCTTGAATGCCTCTGTGCTCTTCTTTACCCCTCTACCCTTTCTCTCTCTGGTCCATACTGCCTTGATATTTTCAGTTCTTCATTGGACATTTTTATCTCCTGCTTTACTTTTATCTCTGATGTCTTGTTAAGACATATGTGTAGTCTTTTCAGACATACATTTGTTGACTTGTGAAAGAGATCAAATACAGCAGTAAATTTTTCTGAAAACTGGCCTACTCAACCATCTTCATTTGTCTCCCTATACCTGTATTTAAAATCCTGTTAAATCTGTGGGTTTTTTTCATTTAGGAATTGACACTTGCATGTATCTAAGAAAGTAATAATTTCAGACAGAAGAGATACTAACTGGGACTCACTCAAACATTGAAAGGGATGAGTAAATGTAGATCTCTCTGTGATTTATTAATCGATAATGACTCAGTAAGTCTGAAGAAGGTAGTTTTGGATTAAATAAAAGAGAGGAGGCATTTTTAAGTTCTAGAGAAATCAAGAACCCTGTGCTGCCTGTTTATTTTTCTCTGTGCTAGCTAGAAGTGGTGGACCCTGAAGAGAAGGAAAGTCACTATATCTGGGACATTGATAGGCCAGGAAACAACTGGTAGCCCAGTCAAGACCACCACTGTGAATAAAAATTCTGATAGAAACGGTACACAATTATAAGGGAAAATAATTTTTAATTTTAATTCAAGTTTATTTATACTGAAAACCTGATTACATGAGTTGAACACATTCATTCAGAATACATAAACTTGTCATGTATGATCACTCGAAACATCTGGAATTTGAAGGAATACATATTTGCACAAACTTTAACCATAGAAAGAGCATTGCCAAAAATTATTGACAAAGTAGATTGCTGAACAACAAATAAATATAGAGAAGCTGCAGTCTGTTTTATAAATCATTCATTAGAGAAAAATGTGACAATATTTTTCTATTGCGAATTGTTTCCTGGAATCCAATTAGAGTGGCTTATGATACTTGATGATGATTTAAAAGGCCAGTTAACAGTACTCTAGAGAGTAGGCTTTCCATAACCACAGCAGCTCATGTCCCAAAAGCTCTAAAATACTCCCTTCTCTACAACTTTCAGAGTTTTCTGTTCAAAATGTCATCTGGTATACAGCTGGACTGTTTTCAACAGACCTAGATATTTAAGCAAAACGAATTTTAGTGATAGAGTACTTTCTTGATACTGCTGTACAGGTCAGCTGTTGTGTGCAGTTTACATGCAACACAGGTTTTCATGCTTCATATTATGAAAAGTCGGGGAGGTGGAGGGGTTGGGAACTTGTTTTATTTTCTTTGGTTTTGGGGGCGGTGGAGGTTTGTTTGGTTTTGTTTTGGGTCTTGGGGTTTTTGTTTTTGTTTGATTGAGGTTTCTTTTTTTGGTGGAGTTTTTTGGTTGGTTTGTTGTTTTTCTAATTTTTTTTTCTGTTTTTTTGGTTTTTTTGGTTTGCTGGTTTTTCTTTTCCTGCACTGCTCACAGCTGACCCATCCTTGGGCATTTGTCTGAGCTTCTTGGCTACTGAGATGACTTTTTTCCCTCTTTGTTGCTTTCCTGTCATTCTCAGCCCTGAAGAAAACAAAAACAATCAGGAAAAGCACTAACAGAACTTCAGCTTCAGCAAATAAGCCAAAGAATGACAAATGCCTTATGACAACTAAGATGTTCCTCTTTTGAAGAACACAGCAGCTATACTTCAGGCATGAAGACTTGGCAGGAAATTCAGCATTTGGAAACCCACTGAAGGCAGGGTAGTTTTTAGTTTCAAAAAACAAATTCAGAATTTTTTTTTTTTTTAATTTTCAAAAATGTTTTGAAAGATTGCCTCATTCTTTATGTCATCTGTAGCATATAAAAGAAAAAGAAAGTATTGTTTTGTTAATTAGTTCTGTGTTATTTTTAAACAAGGTGAAAAAGCTTCTCACTGACACCTATTAAACTGTTCTTTTGAATCACATTAACAGAATGTGGTTTTTGATGAATGTGGTGAGTAGCAGTCTGTAAGCTATGTGTGCTACAGCTGAATGTAGCAGCCAGAGGTGATGTGGGACAACAAGAGACCAAAACATCCTTAAAAGTAAAGCTTCCAAAATTACAACAGCATTTCTAGTAGTTGAATTCTGAAAGTATAGAAATATTTTTTCAAGTATGCATATGGTGGGAAATATATGTGTGTGTATTTCAAAGCAGGATGATTTCAAATACTCGTGTGAAGAATAATATAGTTAACATTTGGATGTGCATGTAATTGTACAACTGACTTTAAGCTTCAATTTATAATAGTGATAATATTTGTTGGACTCATTATGGGACCAAAAGCATTACCTGAACAAAAATGTAATGCAAGAAAAAGCAAGATAAGTCCATTCTAAAGAGCTGCATGTTCGAAATCACTCAGCTTTTTTTGTTATTCATGTTACATACATAAAAATTATGTATTTGCAATAATCAATATTGAAATTTAAAGAATGAAGGACAGATATATGATGTGTATGTACTATATATTTGTAGCTTCAAAACAATCTGTATGTTTTAATGACTGTTTAAGCCAGGTAAATTTTATCTTTACAGAATATTGCAAAGTCTTAAAAGACTGTTTTATCTGAACAAACTTTAGAAGAAAAAAAATGCTGATAGTCAATTATAGGAAAGTTGCTATATTTTTAGTGAATTAGGCTAATTTGTCCAAAATGTTTCTTGGAACAATGAGTATTCCCAATAAAGCTTAGTGACAAATATTTCAATATTAAAGGAGATTTAGAAAGCAGATCGAGGGGAAAAAAGAAACAATAAAAAGGAAAACTTTAAAGGAAAAACATCGGGAGTAAAAATATAAAGAAAAGGACAGTTATCAACCATAAACCATACACATGGTGTATTAACCATCAATAATGTTTTGTCAATCCTTAATGCAAAGTGACTGAGAAACCTAAATAAAAGATATGTGACTGCCTGAATTCTTATGGATAGTACAAAAAGGCCTGATATTTAACAGGAAATTGGAAACTGCAGGGAGTAAGTGAATATTATTTAAGTTTCTTGGACTCAAAAGAAAAGTGACAGCTTTGTGTGAGCATGATGGGCTTCAACCAGGCTGGTGACAACTTCAGCAGAAGCTCCTCTGTGCAAGGATGCTTTCAGAAACAGAAAGGAATGGCTGTCAGCACCATCAGCAGTCACCAGCCATGGGCTACAGGCAGAGCTGGAGAGAATCTTAATCATTAAACCCAAAAGTCAGGAGATTTTTGTTGTACATCTGGGAAGAAAGACATTTCTGACTCAGCATCTACCCTACTTACCTGTTCAACAAGGAAATCGGTCAAACAATATTCCTTCTGCAGGCAGACTGAGTAGAAAGAAATATAAAACAATATAAACTAAAGCAGGTTATAATCCTCATTCTATTATTATTATCAGTATAGCCATCATTATTACAACTACCACCATCAATTATTATAATAATAGATTATATTTGGAGATTTATTTCATTTCACATTTCTGGAGGCTGAAACAGTCAAATGAAGCAGGAAGATTGCCTGCTAAGTAACAGGTCATAAGTAACTAAAACAAAGAAATCAGACACGATAGACAGAAGTAAAATTTAAGTATTCCTGAATCTGCAGCAAAACGAAGTGTTAAAATGGTAAAAGATGTGAATAACAGAATGTTATGTTTAAAGGACTTCAATCCCTAAATTGTGAAACCAAAGAACTCAATCTGAGTTGAATTTCCAAAACTAACGACAGTAATAGTCTGTGATTTACATTTCAATTACGTCAAAGTGTGTGTGTTGATCTTCCATAGTACCAGTCTTTTTCACTGCTATTGTTCCATTTTTTCCAAGGGGTACTTGGCTTCTGTCTTTCTGGTTCCTCATTAAATTCCTTTATGTGTCAGTTCCTCTTATTGGCTGATGCCTGTTTTAACGCTTAATTTTAAATAAATTCTCCTTGAAAGACAGAGCATAAAGATATCTGTCACTGCTCTTGAGGTCCACACAGCCTTTATGCAAGACAAAGGTCAGCAGTTTCCAGAAAAGGGTAGAGGAGTAATGTTCATGAAATATGTGCTTCAGAGTACCCATTTTTGAGGCTCATCATTCACCTCAGGGCAAGTATTTTTCATTTGCCATCTCCTTGCAGTCAACTTCTCTGTACAAGTCCATCTACATTATTTACAAAATAAAAAGCAAGCAAACTAACAAACTGAAAGGGTTTTTGGGAGGATTGTAGAGAAAAAAAATGTTTACATTTTCATTATTACAAAACTACTTCAAAATATTGTAAGAATTTGTACTTGTACTTTTTTATCTACTTTATTCTATACCAGAATCTTCTGCTAATTTTGACAGCTTAAAAACCAAGATGGTGATCTAATTACTTCATGTGTAGTGGACTGTTTGCTTATTTTATTCATACAGTCAGCAAAATTGCCCTAATAAGAAAATCTTGGTGGAAGCAAGATGGATTTATGTGACATAGGTGTCTCAATACTTTGAAAAGAGGAAAATAGAGATTGAAAATAATATTTGTAGGAATAAATTGGCTTCTGCTGTAGCAGAGCTAGTAGATATATTTCCTTTATTTCTGACACTCGGCTAGACCTTGAAATAAAAAAAATAATGAGCACCTTTTCAGTTAAATGTTTAAACAAAAATTTAAATAGGAAGTGAGAAATGCTAATGTGAGACTTTGGCTTAGAACAGCAAAACTGAAAAGGAAAGATGCTTAAAGAGTGAGAAAAGCAGGATAGGAGGGATGATATTATATCTATATAGACATGGATAATTTTCCCTGCTCACCATTATAGAGAAAAAAATGTCTTGTGACAGAACAAAGAAGAGGTATTGACAGCAGAAAAATAAGAAAGAATATCATGTTGAGAGACATGTGCAATCCCTCCCAGAATGACACACAGCAGTGATAATGTGCTTGGGCTCAAAAAATTTCAGTGAAGCCTGAAAACTACTTGTGATGGAGTTTCAGCCAAAGCACAGCTCCATCAGCCATACTGAACTACTATCTAGCTCAGCTTTAGGACTGCCCTCTTGCAAAATGTGTAAATGCATAGATCATTCACGTATTGATAAAGTTGTAAATTTTGGCACCATGATACACTAGATACTGTCAAAAGAACTTAATTTGGGGTCTGAAATAAACTTGTTCATGCATAAAAGTTTGTTTCTGAGTAAAGGTTATTGCTTTGCATATACATTCTGAGCATAGGCAGAAAGCATTCAATGGTCAGCATCATCCAAATGAGCACTTTTGCATGAATTTTATGAAAATAACTAACTGGCAAGGAATCATTAAACCATGTTCTATGCCTGTGCACAGATATTGCTGCCATTGATGGTTTCTGTAGGTCAAGGGCTTCTGTTTTAGTCCCTCTAATTTCCAAGCTCCTTCCAAGATTCTGTCGTATGAAAATAAATATTGATTTT
The DNA here is from genome assembly GCA_037013685.1 of Acridotheres tristis. Classification (NCBI taxonomy): domain Eukaryota; kingdom Metazoa; phylum Chordata; class Aves; order Passeriformes; family Sturnidae; genus Acridotheres; species Acridotheres tristis. The sequence continues at coordinate 93,839,293 of CM072886.1, read as the reverse complement.
CCTGGTATTGATTTTACTGTGATCAGTCCAAATGTGAGTAGTGTGATGTTGTGGCATTCTGTACATCACACCTGCTATGAGATTTGTAAAAGGAAATAGTTTGTGAGCAGGCCTGAACTTGCTGTCCTTATTAATGTCTATGAACTTACTGAATGATCTCATATGCTTTCTTGCTTTCTAAATATCAGAAGAAGGAATATTTCTGTTCTGAAATACTTCTTCTGATCTGATTTTTTTGCTCAGTAATGCTAATTATTCCACTGTCAATACTGCTTGTCGTCAGACCGCCCACAAGTCATGCCTGCTACTCACTATTCATCTCATGTTTTTCTTAATTTTATTTTTATAAATAATCATAGTTTATTTCTAATGTGTTGTTTTTAATAAGCTTAAGGACTGTAAGAAATGTCATTCTGTTTATAAATATCTGTCTCTTAATTTTTGTTCAGTTTTCTCAGTGTTCCCTGCTGTCTTTGGCAAAAGCTGCTAACTATTCCCAGAGCTGCACTGACATTGCCAATGATGGTAGCATAAAACTCTAACGTGGAAATAAAAATAACATGATTCTCCCTGTGTTTTATTTCAGTTGGAAATCAGGGAGATAGTACCAGGATAGAAAATCAATGAATGCCAAATGGAGGAAAACAATGGGACTCAGGGGGGAAATATTTTGCAGTTTAATTGTAGACATCAGGACTGAAGAGATTAAGACCATTAGGTACTGAAGAACTGAAATCTGTAGGAGTAAAGGGCAATCAGCAGCTCCCTGAGCTATTCACCATTTCTTGTAATAAGACCACAAAACTGTGCTGATGCTTTAGGCTGACCTCTTGTGCTCTGGGATAAGGCAGCTCTACTAATACTGTAAAATAAATTGAAGTAACTGCAGTTGTGGTCTCAAGATTTCCTAAAGCAATCCCTTATTTTGCAGAGAAATACACGACTAATAATTTAGGATTAGTAGTAATATATGCTGAAATTTTCTCTCATTGTTCTTTTTGATATTTTTATTTCACAAGTTTATCATGTTTCTCCTTTAAACCGTCTGACAGCCAGTAAATTGGATTTATTTACAATCTCCTTGTAACACAGAAAAAGCTAAAGATGGAAGACAGCTATCACTTTTCTAGTAAAAGAATATACAATATAACCACTAAAAATTTTTACTTTTCAATTTCTTCAAAGTTGAATTGAGTTTTTAAATTATAACAAATTTAAGATCAATTCAGACAATCCTGATCAAATAAAATAGGGATTTGAATAATAAATAAATAAATAACACGTTCTACTAAAGTTTTTTGCTAAAAAGAATATAAAGTATAAATTATGTATCTGTGCTGGCTTGAAAATGTTCACCAGAGATGACTGTAGCTACACCTCCTAATTTTCGCCCAGGAATGCCTGAGGCAGAACTCCTGCCTGCTTTCCTAAGTCCTGACAGAAAGCCCAGGTACTTTTTTTCTCTGTTAGCTGTAAAGTGTTCAGGAATAATGGAACAGTAGAATATAGTCTGACAAAACTGAGCATCGTAGACCATTTGAAATATTTTCCTTGATGGAAAAAGAGAGATGTTGTACTGGTAACATCAAAAGGAAAGAAAAAAAAAGGGCTAAGCCAGAAAAAAAATATTATAGTTAGCTATAGTTGAAAGATTTTGCAGAAGACAGCACAATTATTTTTATTTGTATTGCTTTCTTAAGTAAAATAGATTATTTTCAGATGTAAAAACAAAATCACACACGTAGTTATTGCAGTGTGATGGAGACATAGGGAATAACAGACCTCTGGTGCATATAGTACTAAATATCTACTAATAATCCCTTTAATCTTTACAAAATAAAAGGAAGTTGCTGCATGTGGTTGAATTGAAGCTATTTCTACCTGCTATGATACAGTTTTCATGATAGAATTTTGGCTAATTTTTAGAATGCAGGAATACCATCCAGGATCTGCATCTACACTGGATTACTATTTGATCTTTTTTTTTTTTTCTGAACGTTAGCTATTTGAATAAATTAAAATGAAATTATTAACAATATTGATATTTAGACCCATTATGGTTGGCTATTGAAATTTCTTGAAGAACTCTCCTTTTTTAATAATAAAATATATGTTCCAAATGCTTGCTAAAGTATAGATATTACACTAATTGGTAAAATTTTTAAAGCATGACTGCTTTAACAGGAGCAATGTTGCTTTAAAATGGAAAACAAAGTGCGTATGACACAGAAAGAATTTTTCTACTATATGATGTTTTTGTCACAAGTACTCTCTTACACGTGTTTTTAGTGTTTTTTCTTTAGTTACAGTACATGTTGCCTTCAGGCTGTACAAGAGTGCATCTAATGGTGGTACCAACCTGCAGAATGAATATGTACTGACCATAGGAGCTCTCTGAGAGCACTGAGATCGAGAGACAGAATAATTAAGAAAAAGGAACTCCAGAAGAATCAAGTGAGTTTTTATTCTTGAATTTGACACTGACTTTCGTGGAGCCTTGTCCATTCTTAAGCTTCCTTGTGTAAAAGATAGAAGAAATAATAATTAACTAATATTATATTATTACAATACTTCACATAATGATGAAGTATTGTGAACTTTATTGGATAATGCATGTTCAAACATTCGAAATGAATTTTAGAAAGCAGAGACATTTATAGCGAATGGGTGAGATCAGACTGGGGACTGGTTGTCAGAGGGGTTTCACAGGTTTCTCAGCCTCACACTCTTCGACATCTTCATAAATGACTTGGAGGCAAGACTGAAAGGGACACTAAGTACGTCTGCTGGCAGCACTACATCTAGGGGATAGAAAGACTCTGAAGAGAGACCTTGATAAATCAGAGGGCTGGGCAATGACCAGCTATATGAAGTTTAAGGGGAAAGTGCTGGATTCTGCACCTGGGACTGGACAATTCTGGTTGTGTGTATAGACTGGACAATGAGATGCTGGAAAGCAGTGCCACAGAAAGGGTGCTGGTGATCCTGGTCAGTGGCAAGCTGAACAAGAGTTATTGTGCCCTGGCAGCCAGGAGGGTCGTCCCTGTCCTGGGGGGCATCAGGCACAGCATCACAGCCAGGCAAGGGAGGGAATTGTTCTGCTCTGCTCTGAGCTGGGGCAGCCTCACCTCCAGTGCTGGGGGCACTTCTGAGTGACACAGTATAAAAAAACCCCAAAACATTGGACTATTAAAGAGCATCCAAAGGAGAAGAGTGAAAATGGGGAAGGTTGTGGAGGGGAGGCCATATAACAAGCTGCTGAGGTCACTTGGTTGGTTCAGCCTGGAGAAGAGGGGACACCTCATGCCACTCTTCAACAATCTTGTGAGGGGCAGAGATGGGGCAGGTACAGATTTCTTCACTTTCATGACCTGTGAAATGAATGAGGATTATGCTAGATATCAGGAGAAGGTTTTTCTCCCAGGAGGTGGTCAGACACTGGAACAAGGTCACCAGGGAAGTGGTCACAGCACCAAGCTTGAGAGAGTTCCAGAAGCATTTGGATGATGATCTCAGGCACATGGTGTGACTCTTGAGGTGTCCTGTGCAGGAGTTAAACTAGATGATCCTTGTGCATTCCTTCCAACTCAGAATATTTTATGATTCTAAATAGAAACAAAAGCTGTAACACTCTTCAGGAAGAGAGCACAATCCTAAGAACCAACTATGTGCATAATCTGATAGGGAAATATAAAATTTGGTACTTCAGTGGAGGGAGACTGGTTTCATTTGATTTGTAATCTTGAACTTTATTATGGGATAAATTCACACAGTTAAACAGATAAAAGATTGTCCATGAACTCATCGTAATTCTTACAGGAATTACTCTAAGTTATATTTCTTCAGGGTGTAATAGTAATTGTCTTGTAAACAAATATATAGAGATACTGAAAACAGGATAAATTATATCTGTCACTCCTGAAACTGACATTAATGAATCTATCCATGTTCTAAAATATTTCAAGTGATAGCAGTTCCAGTGGTCTATTTAACCTTTCTTTCTGTTAGACTTCCAATTTTTTTCCCTTGAGAAACAATCTCTCTCTTCTGTGATATTTAATGTCATTATTCCTTCTCCTTCACAATACCTTTTACATAGTCAAAGACCATCATGGCATTTTTAAACCTAATGAACCTATTTTCTTCAACTTTATGCATAGTTGTGTTTCCTATTTCCACACTTTTTAGCATTTCATGGGCCATCATGAATTGAATCAAACTAAGATGCTTAAAGCTGCAGTTAATATTCCAGCTGAGATATTACTACCACTTAGAAAAGGAAATTGTGACTTCAGGGGTTTTTTTGCAGGTAATAGTGCAGTTCTTATTTCATTAACTTAAATCAGTTTTCATCATTAGTGTGATATTTTTGATTAATATATGCTGTGACTGTAATTCTGTTCACCACCTTATTAGCAATTTCTGCAGTGCTGCTGCCCAGACAGGGTTTCTACACCCTGTGGCTGTGTAGCCACTTACATCTAATTGTGTGTAAAACTTTGTGGGTTTTGTTACTAGATTACACCCTAATTTTCCACACCATTTCTCTTATTTGCCAAGTTTATTTAGATATATATTTCTTTCCTCCAGTATTTTTGGAATTTGTCAAAATTTAACTTTGTTTATCATTTTAATTAATAGAATAGCAGACTTACAGAATCCCATATGATATATTCTAGTTTAAGAGAGTGGTGCTCTCTGGAAAACACGTGTAGTTAGGTGTTGATATCGTAACAGTTTAATTTTTCAAGATTTCTTATGAGAATACCAGAAAGGTTGCAAAAGCTTGCTGCAAGGAAGATATGTGCTGTCTAACACTTCCTTTCTATTCACAGAGTCTATTACTCTGTCATGGAAATTAATTTGGTTTAATATGATCTAGTCTTCACAAATTCATGCTGGCTGTTAATCTTCCTTTTATCTACCAGGCAGATAAATTTATTTTAGTCTGTGTATTCTACTCTTTCTCCAGATCTGGTGAAACTCTGGACATGAACCAACAGTTGCATGATCTGGTTACTGAAGTTCTTAGAAATGCCTCTGCCCTAAATAAGGTGCAAACAAGACCATACGCCAGTGGCAATATTATTTTATTTTATTTTATTTTATTTTATTTTATTTTATTTTATTTTATTTTATTTTATTTTATTTTATTTTATTTTATTTTATTTTATTTTATTTTAAATTTTATTTTATTTTATAGTGAATATGAGAGAGAGAGAGAGCGTGAGAAAGGAAGAAATATAAAACAGGTGAAGGTCCCCTCAAAAAGCATAGAATCCAATGGGTTAATATACTCAGGCCAGGTAGGAAAACCCAGGCACCTCTCTGGGCAGGAGGAGTTTGTCATTGTCTCTTACAAAAGACTCTGGTTTTGTTGCATCAGGTGCAGTTCTGTGGTACAAGGCTTCAGGAATGGCTCTGAGGAGTGCTCTGGGGGGCCTTTGATGGATCATGACATTCCCTCTGCTGCCTCTCACATGAATGTCCCGTGGATGTGGCATTCCCAGAGTTGGAGGTTTCACAGCTGGGCCAGTTTGTGTAAAGGAGGAGAGGTGTCCACTGCCTCTAACCAGAGGTTACAGCCAAAGCCTCCTCCCATCCCTCCCCCCAGAACCCCCCACCTTATTTCAGGGAGGAGTCTCTGTAAACCTGGCTTCTGCAGGCTGTAGTCTCCTCACCCCAAACTCAGCCCAGGAAGAATCTTGGCTGAGTTTGGCTTTTTTGGATGGGATTCTCTTCTTCAGTTTTGTTTGTTTTTTCCTGGGTCTGAGATGATTAAAGAATGGGTTTTCCCTTTATCTAATCTTAATGGTTTAACTTACAGTGCAAACGCCAAGTCGGGTATCTTCAGGGAGGTTTCTTTGGTTGTAGCTTCTTTATATAGTTTTTGTTATGATGAGCAAAACTTTATGTCAATGTTTGAGGCATGAACTACTTCAGTTTTTTCAGCCCAGAAAACTAACCATATCATGGGCTACATTAAAAACAGTGTGGCCAGCAAGGGATGGTCAAGGAATGTGATTCTGCCCTTCTGCTTTGCTGCCATGAGATCCCACGTGGAGTAATGAATCCACCTCTGAGGCTCTCAGCATTAAAAAAATTGACCTGCTGGAGCAGATTCAGAGGAAAGCCAAAAAGGTGATTAGAGGGATGAGAAATCTCTCGTAAGAAGAAAGATTGCCTATGTCAGAGGATTTTTAACTAGATTATCTTTAAGGTCTGAAACCATTCAGTGATTTTGTGTTTCTATGACTGATATTAACTTAATAGGTCTATACTTTCCTGAGTCTTTGTGTTGTCTTATTTGTAAAGACACATTGTCTTTTTTTTCCAGTCCTCCATAATTTCATCAGTACCTACTTCTTGCAGTTTAAGGATTTCATTAACAACGTATCTTAGCATAAGTACTTCATCAGCTCTCACTAATTTTAAGGGGAAGTAACATGTAAATATATCTAATGTTTATTTTTAATGTTGCTTTTTTGTAATTGGAGTTTCTATTCTTCTGTAAAATATGTCAGAGACTTTTATAATGAAGATTGAACTGAAAATAGTATCAAACTGTTTCCCTTCCCAAACTCATTGCTTGATACTTTATCGTTCCCTTTTTTTCTCAGCAGTAAGAAATTTAGTTTTCTGGTCTTCCTCTTATAATGAGGTTTGGAATTATTAATTTGTTTACATATTTGAAAATGTTAAAGGGGTCATGGATCAGCAATAACCAACATAATGTTGGATTTGCAAAGCTTCTGTACAAGTCATTACATGTTTCTGACATAAAAGTAACATTTGAAGAGAAAGAATGTAAAGTGCCATTTGAAAATCAAGGTGACTTGAAAAATAATTCCTTTATCTAAAGGTTCCAGTGGTATCAAAATGCCTGTATGACTGTCCAGAGAATCAATATTACAGTTGAAGAGGGAAATGTCATATTCCTTCACAACCTATGCATGTAAAGGCCCTTTGGAAAAACTGCAGGTGGTCCATACCTGGATGTTCCACTATGATTATTGCTACATCAGTGATGTACTTCCACTGCCTGGCACCTGTGGGTAACATGCTCTTGAAAGCCATCCCTGTCTCCACCTTGCACCATGCTTCCATATTGCCTAGAATGACAGGAAACCCAGCTCAGATGGCAACTTTGAAAAGCCCTAATGCAGAATGTAGTGCTGCTCTTGTGAGTGTGCATGTGAAAACAAATACAGGGGGCAGTGAACTGATAATATAGATTTATTTTACTTTAAACTTAATTGCAAACAGAGGAGAGCAGCATGAGAGATAGTGTGCAGCATGGCATGAAGCTGAAATTAAATGTTTTTGCTGCAGGAATTATTAGTCTAGTGTGTGAGGTGACCACTAATAACTGATGTTGCTGTTGCTAGGAGCTATCAAAAGAAATGTCAGTCTTCACAGCAAGTGATGAAATTTGACATATGGCATCAAAGGATCATTAAAACTACACCTGCTGCAGACGAGGTTATGTCTTTGCAGAGACTTTCAAGCAGAAAAGGTTATTTCAAAAATGGAAAAGGGTAGGCCTTATTTTCTTTATTTCTTAGTGGATAATTAAGAAGCAGTAAAAATAGGAAAAACAGTCAGAAAAAGGACACAAAGGAAGATCCAGCCCTCTTGATTTTCAATGTTTTATGGAGTGAAAGTAAGAAACTACCAAGATAATTTCTTTCTAAAGTCTACAATAACACAGATGATGATAAATCATTAATACACATAGCTGGAAAAGTTCACTATCTTTTCTCAAAGTTCAGTTCTGCATTCTACAGCTATTGACTTAATGAAACTTCTCTATTAGTTTTGATAGCATTTTAAAGTGTGAACATTGAAGATTTTGGTCAGAAGCCTGAAACAGTTTTATATTCAGTTCGTCTTGCACACATTGAACTATGTATAAAAAAATTACTGTTGACTTCAGTAGATGTCAGCACAATTTCTGAGTCACCACTGAATTTATATTATAGAAGAACTGTATTTCATAGTAATGAAGTTTCTGTTGTAATTATATTTGTGATTTTATTCCTGAATTATAATGGAATTTTCATATCTTTTTCTATATTTCAGCTCATACAGTTCTTACTCTTGTTTCAGACAAAAAAAACCAAACACATAAAGACTTTTTTATTGCCTGTGCAGATTTTGTTGGGAGTTATTGTTAGAAATTAATGCACACAGAGAAAGGATTCAAATAAAACTTTGCTGTAAAACTGATATTTATAAAGTTGCAGTGTGCCTTTACTGGGAAAACTGAAAATAAAAACAGCTTAAAAATATTAAAAAGAAAAAGGATTACTGTCTGTGTGTATTTAGTGGTTACACAGAACAAAATCTATGAACCATTACTTATTATTTTGCTTCACTGAAATGGGTGTAGTCACAAAATCATTCACATTTTTGCCTTTCTCCTCTGCTTTCTCCATGGAAGAGAGGTCTAGGATTTTCCAAATTGCGTTTTATCACTAGTTCTGCTACAATCTCCTAGATAGCTGTGGCCAGATCACTGCCTCTGCATTTCATTTTACCAGTCTGCAAAATAATGGTAGTGTTACTGAAAAGGTCCTAGATATTACTATTGGTGTTTAAACTAATGTATTTTGAATGTTTCCATGAACAATACTGTATGTGTTGACCTCTGTTAATATATATATTATATAGTCACTGAGGGAAAATTCATAGATTCATAGAGTCCCAGAGTATCTCAAGCTGGAAAGGACTGTAAGAATCATCAAGAATCATCAAGTCCAACTCCTTGCTACTTGCACAAGCCCAACTTTACATAACTGTAAAATATTTCAGTTTACCTTTAAATAACCTTGAATTCTTAAATAATCTTGAATTCTAACAACATATAGGAACAATCAATGTAATGTTAAGAAACAGTGCAGAACAAGTAGATATGAAAGTTGTTGTACGATATATCTGTTGAATCTCCCACGACCCAAAGCTTTAGATTTCGGTTTTTGGCACGGATTCCAACAAGTCTTTTGCTTCATTTATTTTTGTTGTTAAGTAATGTGGCCTATCTTTATCAAGATGATTCAAAATCATGATTCCTTATATAATATTTATATCCACAGCCCTAACAGTGGATAATGTTGAAGCCTGTAAGAAAAGAATTGATTTGCACCACTCTGCTTCCTAAGAAAGAAAATAATTTTTGATCTTTTTCATGAATCTCTTTTAAGTGCTGGAAATCAGATAATGACATTAAAAGGGGGAAAAGGGAGGCCTAGATAACAGAACTTCTTGAGAGTCAGTTTTCAGTCAATCTTTAGCTAAAACAGAAAAGGATTTCTATAGCAGTATTTCTACCATTGTTTTTCTGCTTTTCATTAGACCAGAGAATAAGAAACAAAATTTCTCAAATCTGAACAAGCTTATCAGAAATCTAAGGATGATACAGATGATTTGGTTGCAATTATGATAAAGGAAGTTTTAGGTTGAGCTTTCTTTTTTGTAACAGGCAAATATGGAGGTACAGAGAACGATTTGTTAATCAGACACTTGGAGCTAATTTACAATGAAGATGTGAACTTAAAACAACATGCATTTCTATGATGTGACTGGAATAGGAGTGATATGGCTGGCAAAAAGGCACAAAAGTTTTTTCAGATTGCTTAAGAGAATGTACTGTCTGGGTTTGAATCCAGACATCGGGAAACAGTATGTTAAAAGAATACATAAAACTGTAAGTGCTGCGACTATTTTATATTTCACAGCATAATTTCAAGATCAGAATCAGATACAGCCCAATAAATAAACAATCTTGAGCAATTATGTTATGATTGATAAAGGCTTAGGAACACTTATTATTTTCCAGTTTAACTAAATCAAGGACAGACCAGGAAATAAGTGACCGCATTAGAGAAACTCTGCTATAGATACCATGCAACTCAGGTAAAGAATTAAGATTTTTAACTCCTGCAGCCTAGCAGGTCAAAAGGGTCCTATAGTAATAATGCCTGCTTTTAGTCATTGTTGCTTAAAAGAGAGCCACTCAGAGAAAGTGGGGGGCAAACATGTTTTGTGGCGTTGCTTTTTATACCAAAATCTGGTGTGACAAAAAATGCAAAAGTGGGCAGAACCAGTCTAGAATTTATCACCACTCTGCATTGGTTTTTCACCCCATCTCTGGAGCTTGTAAGGATTTACTAATGCACATTTATTCAGTGCTTTGAATAACCACATTCTTATAGAGGAAAACCTCATACACATGTTCTTAGATAAATTCTTCTTCCTGCCTTCACATGAACCTTGGTCTGAGTTAAGATTCTGAAAATTACCATATCAGCCCATTTTGAATTAATCTGCTAGTAATTAAAAGTTCTAGACTGATAGCTCAAGAAAATTGGATTCTACAAAAATCTCCCATTTAAGTTTCTTTCATTTTGCTTCACCAATATTCCTGACTGTGATTCACAAACAAATAATTTACTGACTGACAGCAAAACCTAGATGTATGAATTCGCAAATCTATTTATTAAACCTTACAGGGACAGTGCCAATTGTGAAGACTATTTGTGCTTACTCCAAGTCCAGTAAGTTCACTAGAAGTGAATACCAATTTATCCTCTTCAAGGGTCATGAAATATTAATAATTTTTTTATTAATAGTAATCAGTTTAACGCTAGTTAACTGAAAAATTCTAATCCTTTAGTTGTCTCATGATCCACCTAGTATTACCAGGTGCTTTTTGTTAGTTTTTTTCTTCTTGCTTTGAATAGTTGCTTCATCTTGTCCATACCATTTTTGCTGGTCATCTACCTCTCACTCAACCACCTGATAATGTTTATGTCTATATTTATGTGGGTTTTATGCAGATTCTTTTATTCAACTGAATCCTGGCATTTGCAAAGGAGGTGTGTCATTATTTTACATTCTGAAGGACACAACATTTAAAAAATAAAACTGGTATTTTAAATCGTTTTTTCCCATACGGAAAATATTTTATGCGAGTTTGTTTTTCAGGGTGGTTGTGATGTATAGAAATTATATATGTAGAATAGTAAGTTTTATCTTCTCTGATTAATGAGGGAAATTTAAAAATTAAACACCATGTTTAAATTGACATGAAAGAGAAGGAAAAAAATAGTTTGGAGAATTAAATTCAACTTTTATTGTAAGTAGCTACAAAGAGAGGGATTGATTTTAAATCTGAAATACTGGTCTAATTTTCTTACCAGTATGGGCTTAGGTATTAAACATGTTTTTTTGGTTGTGAGGTTATCTTAAATGTAGTATAGATTGGCACTATCCTTTTCAAACTACTGGTTTCAATTGCATCTGGAAGTCCCTGGAAGCCTGGAAGTCCAGGAGGGATAAATGCAGGAAATAGTGTGTAAAATTCTGAAATGGGTAGTAGCCTTTTATTCCACACACATAGGTATTAATGTCTGCAATGAAAGTTCTTCAATAACTTGTCTCCGGCAGTAAATTATGTATACTTCTCTGAGATACAATAAATTGCATTTCTCACATTATGGCTATAATCAGGGCACTGGATTTCAGTTCTTTTCATCACAAGTTTTGTCTCTCAGTGGTTGATAAGCTGATAGGTCTCATTAAGTTTAGATTACACCTATCTGTATTTTACCTCTTCCAGAAATATCTGCAATGAAGTCACATGGAAAAAAATTAATCTGTAACACAGACTTTTGATGGTTTGGTGGACTGATACATCCATCAGACTATAAATTTTGAGTGTTATGTTTGTTTATCACTTAGAGCTCATAGTCTTCCATGATTAATCTTCACTAAATGAGGGAAGGGCAAACAGTCAGCAAAGTATAATGCTCTGTTCACAGATGTGTTCAGTGTTTCATCTCCTCACCCCAGTTCTGAAGTAGAATTATGGAAAAAATTATTCTTCATTGTGCTTGAAGAAAAAGTCCATTCTTTTTTGATGAAAAGAAAAAAAGAACCTCAGGATCTGAAGATTGGAAATAGAATTTATTTTGGCAAATCTCATTTTTCATTGGATAGTAAACCTACATTTTATTTTGTTTTTCTTCTAGCATCTTGATAGTTTCTATTCCTGTTCTTTATAGTATCTGTTTTGCTTGTTATTTACAGCCTAGTTACAGTTGCGTTTTCTGAATGCTCTCTTGAAAACTTCTCAGTAGCTGAATGGATAAGAATGATAAGAGAGAGTTTTCCATCTCATAGAAATTCCATATACAGCAGGAGAAAACTTTCACTTCTTTTGCCCATGGTACCCAAATACAGTAAATTAATGATCTAGAAACATAGTTTCTTTTGCTTTCCCTTGCAGCCTTCAGTTAAAGGTTCATAATAAAGATTATTTCTACTCTGATTATAGTGTTACTATGGAGACTTCATGGCATTTCTTAAATCTTCGTTATTATATCCCACTAATTCCTCATCACACCAGCAAATACTTGCCAATACATTTTTTAAAAATATGCAATGACAATTCAGGTGCCTAGCCATACATATATTAGTGATACACATGAAAATTAAAGGCACTAAAGCTCCAAACTTAAAATGTATCATGTGACCTGCCAGTAATAGTGTATTCTTGGATTGTTCATACACAGTGGTTTATTTATGTTAAGTTTTGGTGTGTTTTTTTCCCAAATGTTAGGAAATCTTTCAACCATTGCATAATTTCACCTTCTAGAATAGTCTATATGTTTTTCATCTGGCACTCTTCAGATTTTATTCTTTTTCTCAGATTATTTGTGATGATTACTACACTGTACTCAACACATGCAGCCAAATTAATTTTATGCAGTTTCTGCAATATCCCAAACTACAATGTTTGATTAGGGCATTAGTGCAGGCTGCAAATATAAACCCTATTCTTTACTGCTATTTGTATGAGATGGGCTAGAAGTGCTGTTTCCAAGTACTATACCAGGCAAATTGATTGATACATGCCAGGGAGAACATCAACTTCTATCTTTCAGAATATTTAACATGGTTATTTCAAAAGCATAAAGAGGAAACTTTATCTACTTTAAAGCAGCTTCTCCATCTGGCTACAACTTGATTGCATGTTTCAAAATGGCAGTACATTTTAATACGTTAGTATGAAGTGTAAGTGATGCCACAGCTGGTAATGACAAATTCATGTAGTTTGGCCATTTAACTTACATCATGCTAAATAGCTTAGTGCTTTAAGACAGCCTACTTTAGAAACAAAGAAAATTAGTATTTGAACTCTAATGTGAAACTTCTGTGGTTTAAATTCACCATTCAAAGTTACATTCAGTGTGGGTGTAGTGGTAATTACTATTAACTTTAAGTCTGCTTGTACATTTTTCTAACCTTTTGAAATGTATTCCATCTGAAAATTTCCCAAGTAAGGAAATAACTTGATATTTGAAGAAATGGAGACAAGCTCTTTTCAAATTATTGCAATTAGTGAGTTTCTAGCATTTGATAGTTCTCTGCATTATCAACAATGCCTTCTCCTTCCCTCCCTTTCCACACTTCAAATTATGGGTATACCTTGATTTCCACCTCAGCCCATTTTGACAGATTTTGACATGTAATATGTACTAAGTAGCAACTGTACTTCTATCCTCACTTGGCGAGCAAGACATGCTTTCCATGTACTGTCATATTCTGTGAGATATGTTACCCTCCAGCAGAATTATTCTCTGTTTCCATTATTGATACATCATATCAGTTGTATTGGTCTGTTTAATTTTTCCCAGTTGTATTATTGAAACTGTAAGCCACTACACTGCCTACAGCAGTATAATATTTAATGCTTCCCTTGTATATTTTGTGTTTGAAACTCTCTTTTCCTTTTTTTAAATCTAAACCTTAGAGTTAATTTTCAAATAGCAATGAATACAAAACAGCAGCGAGCACTCCTGAAAAGGTAGAAGTACCATTGCAAACCGTTGTTGGTACCATTGCTGGTATTTTATCCTGACACAAAAAATGTTAATAAGACTGAATAATACCAGTATTCCTGGCACTGATGACTATTGAATTTTGGGATGCATCTCATTTGATTTGTTGAAAGTTCCAACATCTTCACGTATTCTTAGAAGCACTTTGGCAAAGGGCTCACTTGGTCAACCTTCTGAGCTAGTCAGGATATAAAGTATTAGTTAAAGGTCTGTTTATGATTGAGTGTGATTCTGCTTCAACATTTTATCCCATGACATTTAAGACACTAGTTATCTTAATATTTTAATAACCTAAAAAAGTGTTGTTTTGTTTGTTTTTTTTTAAATAATATTTGAAACATCACTATGCATAACCTTGCTCAGGGTAGAGTTTAGTGCCTTAGCACGGAAAACTTGGTGACATGGTTGTTGTCAAGCAAAGCTGAGGAAAGAAAAGCTGTTCCTTGAGCTATTTATTTTGATTTCTTATAATAAACAGAGGTGACTTTTTGCATTGTCAGAAGAACCAAGACTCCTGTCATTAGGAAAAGAATAAAGAATATTTCTCATAATATTTATTAAAATCCTTTAGCTAAGACTGTTGTCTTAAGCTGTCATCACAGTGTATTTTCATTTATATGCAAAGAGAAGACATGATAATTTCCAATTTCATCCTATTTACTATGGATGAAAAGGAAATTCTTATGGTCTAGAGACATTTCTTTATCTACTGAAAAGGTAAATGAGGACAGACAATTACCTCAGAGTGTGAAATAGTTATTCTTCAGTAATAGTTATACTTCAGAATGGTTGATAATTCTGAAATAAGGCAGTGGTTTAGGTGTGCCTCTCTCTGTAGAATCATGAAGAATTTTCTAGCTGTTAGATAAGACATCATTATACAACACTTAGAAATAATTTCATATGCTTTATAATACATTCTATTTTTTCTGTATGTTAATTCTTATTAAAGAACTTCTGCAGTACTGTACAGAAATTAGAATGAAGATTGAAAACCTTACAAAAAAAAAGGTTCCAAAAAATGCCATATTTGTCAATATCAAAGTAAAAGCATCTAGCTGTTAATACTGAATTCATAGAAAGCTGCAAAATTCTTCTCTATGTCTATGAATCATTATGAATATACATATTACATTTTAATATGCTTATCCTTTTCTCTGAGGCACCTATAAGTGCCTTTCTGCCTAAACGTTTTATCTGCCAAGCACTGTCATTCTTGAGTGAATGTCATTTTTCCAAGTATTATGATGGTCACTTTGTTATTTTGATTTTATCAGAGAGGTAAGCATCCAGTTGTGCCTTTAGATTGTTTTTCTTTTTCTTTCTGAAAACTGAACTTCATTAAGGCAGAAATACTATGGAGCAAACACCACTGGTTTTACAATAAATAAACTGTATAAAATAAAGCATATATTTTTAAATTAATAAGAACTTTAGCTTTTATGTATTACTAAACATTTTAAATGGGGAAAAGAAATTAAAAATACAATAAGAAGGGGATTTCTTAATTTTATTTTTTTTTCAGGTGTAAGGTCTTTTTGATAGGATTTAAAAAAAAAGTATAGATTTGCTTTGAAAGTCTCAATGAAGAGGTAAATATGATGGTTGGTGGAATCTCAGATACCTGGGAAAAACTTCAAAATATATCTAGATTTAAGTAGAAATTTCATACATCCTTGAACACTCTTTGGTTTTCCTTCATTCAAAACTTCCATTAAAATAAATGAAAATAATGTATTTTTAGAAGTGAACAGGATATAGTTGACAACACAGCAGCTGAAGGCAGCATTATTATTTATTAAATTGCAGCAGCTGAGAACACTTTAAAACTGAATTTTATGAGTTATGAAAAGAAATCATTCTAATTTAAAATCAATATCAATACAATAAATTTCTGAGATTAAAAGAGAGTATATAGGGCCGCAAATAAGTGTCAATAGGTGCTCTTAAAAATCAGTTAATCTTTGTTATTGCAAAGATGTAGAAATGCAACATGCAAGCAGCAGGTAAAGAAGTAGTTTCAGTAACCATTGTCAATTAGTTTACTGTCAATTCATTTTCAAGGTAGGTTGACTTCTCTAATTTTGTCTGCTTTTCACAAAACCAGAGTTAGTACTTTCTGAATAATGGAAATTTCCTCCCACTAAAAGCTGCATAAAATATTGTAAAATCTTCCAAGAGTAACCTATATGTGGAACCCCTCAATATCTGAAATACAATTCTTGAAGCTGTTAGTGTTTTATTAGGAAAATTTATTTCAGTTTGTCTTTATCATGCAAAACCAAGTAGGTACCAGGAGATGAATGCTGAAGTGTTCAACCATTCACCATTTCTTCCACTACGTCTCATGCTGAATAATAAATTAAAGAGATGAGTACCTCATGTCCCTGTGTTTTTTAGGGTTTGGCATCAGGATGGAGCTAGGTGCTGAAGGATCCCTGGGAACCTTGACCTCCAGCCTTAACAACTTGCTCTCCAGCCCTTGCTGTCACATGTTTAATATGGAAATTGATCTCCAGAAAGCAAACATGAAACAACTGTTTTAAGTTTCCAACTGGAAAACATTAGTTTTACAAAAGAGCTAGTGTCTACCAGGAATAATTTCACTTAAAATTTATTTTACAGCTAAAGCCGCAACTTCTTTCAGATTTGGTATATCCATCCATAGCGGACATAAAATATATTTATTTTTAACATTAAATTATCAAGAAATAAGTCAACTATATGTTTCTCTGGCAGTCCAGCTTCTCCATATTTCATGAAGTATTTTGCTTATAAAAATGAAGGTTCAGAAAGTTCTCTTACTTCAATACATAAAAGGCACCACGTAAAGTGAAAATAACATTAGAAAGTCTGTGAGACCAGAACTCCATTAGGTTAAAAAATAGTGAAATGAGATCATTCAGGGAGACTGAATCAGAAGCAACTGCTTTGCCAAGCTGCTGTTGATTTCTATTTCCTTTAATTCAGTAGATTCCATACACATCATGACAAATCACGGCTGAACTCAGAACTGAAGTTGCCTCATTTTTCCCTCTTTACAAATAGAATATCAGGTATTTGGAGAGAAAAAAAGAAAACTAGGAAGGATAATACAGTGTTTATTTCTAGAGGAAGGGACTCATATCATATTGTTGATTAAAAAACAAGACTCCTTATAAATAAGACTCTTTCAAAGTGAAGGTCAGAGATAGCCTAAGCAAAAAATTAATATCCCAGATTAAAATGTTAATGTTGTATCTGAAAAACACAGAAAAATTGCAAACTTGTTAAGTGACATTTCCAGAATTTCAACAAAGATTACTACATTAATCTTTTATGCATTTTCATTAATCTGAAACAGAGACAAATCTTTAGGGAAGAGGGTTTGAACATTCTGAACCTTTGAACTTCTTCAGGTTAGAGCAAATTCGAGCCAGCTTTTTAAAGAATATTTGTGACTATTTTCTTCCAGATAAACAGACCAAGACACAAATAAAGGTCAATTATTAGTTATAGTTTCCTAACATCACTGAAAACTAAGACTAATTATTGAGACTGAAATTGTGGAAATTACGCCTTTGAATGCAAAAGCCATACCCCATATGCCATATATTCATAATAACTCTAAGGTCATTTCGGATTTTATGATTGTGATCAAGTTCAGATAACTTCTATTTTCTGAACACAAGGTGAGCGTAGTTATTGCATAGCATGTAGTTCTGTGTATAATGCTAATACCTCCATCAATGATTGTGCCTGGACATTTTCTTTACACTGTCAATCTATTTGCAATAGCACAGGCATGGAAATAGATATGAAAACGTTTTTGTGCTTCTAATAACCTTGTGTGTGCATTTGGTAGACTGGGTATTTTATATGTGTACAATAGGTATAAACAGTACTGATAATTTGGCAAAGTGTGGTGTACATCTGCATTCCATCTGGCTCAAGCCTTTTCCACCTACTTTTTGAAACATCTTTCTTTTGCTGGGACTGCAACTCTGTTTGAATTACTATGTTAATTGAGGTCTCTAGGATTCACTGGATGTCCTCCATACAAATTGGGTGGTAAAAAGTATCTTCTGTGGCTGGTCTAGTTTGAAGAAGAGGTTTCTACAAAACCAAGAGATAAGACTTAAATATACTTACAGCCTCAGAAAATTTATCAAATGTCAGTTTCTGGAAATGTGCACCAGAAGACTTGTAAGTTTTACCAAGGAGTTTTAAAATTTCCTTTTACCTTTGTTTTCCTTCTAGTTCAAATCTGAAAACAAAATCTGGGGAGCAAGACTCTGGAAAATGAAACATCAAGGATGTATGAGGGAGACTGCTGTAGGCAAAACAAAAGTGATGTCAAGTGCCTTCAACCAAAAAGTCTGATGAAGGTTCAGCTCAGATGCCTGTCAAATTGCACCATTGCATCTATCTCATTCTCTAGCCCTGCCTTTCTGGGTGCTATTTCAGTATCCCTAACCTATTATTTTGCCATGTAACATAAAATATATGTGCTCCCCCCATCATGGCCCTGAGACACCACCACCCTTTTTTTCTATGCCCACCTCCCCATCCTCCTCCCACTGTGACCAAGCCCTGTGCCGGATTGCAGCTCCCGGGGGTGGCAGCTCCTGCCCAGTGACATCCCAGCTGGGCTGGTCGCCAGCTCCCCACAGTCCTGGCCATGGAGCCACCCACACACGGCTTTCCCAGCTCGGCCTTGTCCCCTTCCAGCTCCCAGGGCAGTGCCTGGCTCCTGGGGCTGAGTCTGTGCCCGTGTCCCTCGCTGCCAGGTGCTGGCTGGCACTGTGGGACAGGCTCTGGCTGCCACACCCTGCCCTGGCACAGTCATGGGGAACCCATGCTGCTGCCCTGGCCCCCAGGGAGACACCTGATCCTGCTGCTTCCTGACACCCATCTCTTTTTCCTCTGAAGCCGTCCTTTAGAAGAAAAAACAACCACTAATAAAGCTCCCCTGCAGCAGACTATTATTGTTGTGCTGAGATACACATGGGAGACTTTCAGAGTTAAAAATGGAAGCATGAATGTCACACAGGCCTAAGCTGCACCACTTCATGCCTGCCTTGCACCAAAAGATGCTTCTAAAAGTCCAGTCACTTTTGTGTCACAGAGTACTTCCATGGCTTTACATTTATATTCACCTCTCAGAGTCCTAAAACATCTTTGCCAGGCAACCTGTGCTAGCTGGGGAGGGGTGTGTCCACAGCTATGCCATTTTTAAGGAGAGGTGCTGCAATGTGTTTCAATATTCATCAGCATCAATCAATATGTAATCTACTACTTATTTTATTTACTGTATTCAAGAGGTCCAAGATAAAATTCTTTTCAAAGAAAACAAACAACTATGTCTTAAGTGAACCAGCGAAGGCCATGGCATTCTATTATCCAAAGCAAATACACTTTGAAAAGAAGACATGGTACAACAAAAATGCAGGAAATAAAAGGTGCGGATTTCTAAACAAAGTTGCCTGACTGAACAAACCAACCTGACTAAGCAGATGCATAATGCATAAGCTAAAACTTAAGTAATAAGTAAGAGAAGGGCAGAAAAAGTCAGTCTTAGCTTGCCTGTTCTCATTATCCACTTTTATGCTAGTTTAAAGATTTCTGAATAAAAAAGGAAAACGTTAATACTTCATTGTTCCAGACACAATAATGGTACCTATTTTTCATTTAAGATGCATCCTTTCTTGATAAGGTCACATTCCCCTCTTCCTCCTTGTGTTTCAAGATTTCTTCTTTCCTCTCCCTGCTGAATTTATTATAACAATTAAGAGGAATTCTGAAGTCTTGGCTTTTTTTTTTTCTTTTCGTTTCTTTTTTCTTCTTTTCTTTTTTTTTTTTTTTTTTCCCCACATTGCTTATAATGTCTTTTTAGCTCCAGTCGTTGAAACTAGTAGTATCATTGCTGGTTGCATCTAAGAGAACGAAGTCACAAAGTACTTATGACTTAATAAAACAGTGATTTTTCATTCCACAAGGAATTATATAGCACATGTAGAGCCTTTTTTCCAAAGTAAATTATTTTCTAGATAAATTACTTTCTCTCTAATGAAGTCTTTCATAATATAACAAAAAATAAAATCCTAAAAGATGACTTATCCTGCTTTACATCCTGTGTTCTAGGCTTCCATTTGGAAGCTCTTTGAAAATTCAAGAATGGTTTCTGGCCCTTACACAAATCCTACTACATATTGCACACAAATTTTGGCTCCCAAACAGTCTACAGAAAACAATGAGAAAACGTTCTGTTACTACATTTCCATTTGATTTTTTCTAAGTTGATTTCTTTGGATTCTGTGGAAGCTTGTCTTGCTTGAAAATATATGGATGGCAATAGCACTAACCTGTGAGCAGAGAAAAGAGGAAATTCTGATTTCTTCATGTTTTCATTTCTCTCAGTCTTTTCATCTATTCAGCACAATGGAAGCAGATCTTACTTTTCAGGTCCATTATCATTCAAATTGCATAAAGTTAAAAAGCAAAATCATATTCTCTTGTTCCTTCCCCATCATGCTGCTACAAGGACATGTTTTAGTCCAAAATACTGTTGATGCTGAGTTTTGTGCTGGATGAGACTCTTAGGACTAATTAGTATTCCAACAGGTACACTACTTTATTACTGTTACATTTAACATACGGTTACTGCTACTGTATGTGCAACTCTATAGCTTCAGGAACCAATTCAGTGAGACCTCAACTTGAACTGAGACATTACTAATTGCAAATTAATTAAGTTATTTAAGGTCCTGCTGTGTAATGTTGATGCGAGACTGAGCTGGCTGTTCTGTCACTTCTGTGAAAAAAATTAAGGGGCTTATAAAAATGCAGAACTTTATAACAAATTAAATGAGATGTTCTGAAAAGAAAATGCTAAGGTTTTAAGCTGATATTGTTTTGATTAAAATTTAGTTAGAATGCTATTTTATATTAGCTCCACCTAATTCTGTAGTGATAGTGTGTGCTGTTATAAAGCAGTACTGTTAATCTATATTTCAGACAAATTCTGGGTATATTTGTTGAGAATTATTCATGGCTTTGGTTCACATGCAATCATTCTTCAGCCTTGTACATAGTCATCTAAGTCTTCCTGTGTGTGAAGGGAATCCAGTAAAACTTTGAATTTACACAAATTTTATGACATTTTTAAAGAACTTTGGTGAAATCATTTTTGGTTAGATGTTTTTAGTGTTTTGAGTATTGCTTTGAGTAAATAGAGTTTTGTTTGAGCAATCCAACTAAAATATAGAGTAGGTGCCAACAATCAGGGAATATTTGGCCCAGAAAAATGAATGAAAGAATTTTCAATAATTTTATTTGGCCCAATATTTCACTTCCATAATATTTTTGGCAGCTAATTATCTAAATAAATTTTTAAAAAGTAATAATAATTTTTGTCAGCAAAAAATAAATTCTAATTGACTTCTGAGAGGGTATATTTTAATGTTGGGAAATTATAATTCATAATTATATGACTTGTAACAATATATATCCAACTGTAGATTTTTCTAAACATACTATTAGGCATTTTAGGTATTAAACATGTGTGAGCAGTTGTCTCATGGGTTGAGTGCAAAGGGTTGTATTAAAGGATGTTACACCAGTCTGGTGTTGGATCACCAGTGTGGTTCTGGGATCCATCCTTGAGCCAGTGAATTTCAACATCTTCATAAATTACTTGGATACAGGACTTGATGATGCTAATTTGGGAGGAGCAGAGAAGTCCTGAAGAGAGAACTTGAAAGTTAGAGGGCTGGGTAATCACAGAGCTTATGAAGTTTAACAAAGGCAAATGTGGATTTTGCAGCTGGGACGGGGCCATCCCTGGACCTACATATCCTGGATGTACGGACAGACTGGGAAATGAGATGCTGGAAAGCAGTGCCACAAAAAGGGACCTGGGGGTCCTGTTGATGGCAATCTGACCATGAGTCATTGTGCCCTGGCAGCCAGGAGGGCCAGCCCTGTCCTGGGGGGCATCAGGCACAGCATCACAGCCAGGCAAAGCACCTTTGTGGAAACAGAGGGGCAGACACTGATCTCTGCTCTGTGGTCACCAGTGACACAACCTGAGGGAATGGACTGAAGGTGTGTCAGGGGAGGTTTAAGTTCCATATCTGGAAAAGGTTCTCTCCCCAGAGGCAGTTTGGGCACTGGAACAGCCTTCTCAGGGGAGTGGTCACAGCACCAAGCCTGACAGAGTTCAAGTGTTTGGGCAATGCTGTCAGACATGTGGTGTGATTCTTAGGGTGTCCAGGGTAGGGTCAGAAGCTAGACTTTGATAATCCTTGTGAGGTCTTTTCCAACACAGGATGTTCTATATTTCACCCTCTGTGATTTCAGTGGTGTAACTGTAAGTTATATATAATAATAAAAAAAATCCCAACATGCAGAAAAAAATAGCCTTAAGTTTGTGTTTGATTTTCTTGTCAACTGTTAATGTCATAACTCAATTACTTTTTCAGCTGCTCATTGATACAAACTGTGTAATTTTTAAACAGAAAAAAAGATAAATTAAAGAAAGAAGGAAAACAAAACAATAAAAGGATTAATGTGGAAACAGACAAAGAAATAAAACTTTCAAGCTTTTTTATTTCATGCCACAGAGATGCAATTCCACCGTTCGTCTGTTTCTATTTGAGTCGCATTTAAGATCACTTTTTCTGAAAGTACAGCTCTGAAAAACATCTTTTAAATAAAAAAAATCTACCTGTAGTCACACTTCATATTGACTGTATTTCACTTCCACTATTCTGTATTGCAAAAGACATTTGTATGAAAACCTTTCTTTGTTTCTGAAAAATTAATATGCTTTAGCTTCTTTCTCTCACCTGAAATAATAATCCTTCCTTTGTGACCTCACTTTTCATTGTTGTGCTATGATTGATGTCACAATCTCAGATTCTGACTTCAGGTGGGAATAAACAGTAGAAAGAGAAGGAATAATACAGAACAAAAAGACTTAGAGTTTTCATCATCTTAGAATATTGTCAAGAACAATATATAGAAATGAGATTTTGAGCTCAACCAGAATAACCTTAAGAAATTACAGGAAAACCTAACTTGCATCTTTAATTTACGTGCATAATGTAAATCAGTAATTCAGATTCAGACTGAGCAATTCAGCCGCTGTTCAAGATGTCATTTGATATTATCAATTTCAAGATATAATGCCCCAATTCTAATATTCCCTATGGTACTTCACCTATTTAACATCTGTTACTTTAGGCAGCCTGTTGAAATTCAGTGCAAAGGAACAATTCTGTTGTGACTTGTAGTCTTCAGTATAATATATTTTAATAGACAGATAATGCTCACTGTCTCATCACAATTAATCACTAAAAGCATCATCTTTTACAATTGTCAGGTTTAAGACCTTACCTCTAAACTACCATTAGATCAATTAAAAAAATTTACTTATTCAGGCACATACAGTAGGGTAGTGTGAGGGAAAGGCTGAGAAGAATTCATTCCATTGTAGAAAATTATACAGTAAAATACAATGGACTGAAATTAGACTTTCACGAACCTTGAATGCCATTTTATGTCGTTTGCTTTATGTGTTTCAGCTTCATTTGATTCTTTAAAGGAGATATCAATTTTGAAACCTCTATGCTTCAAATATGAACAAGTATAAAGCTGTATATTTATTTATAACAATAAAATAAATCATATAGTTATAGTCTATCACTTCTTGATAATGCATATTTATATTTTTAAAATCCAAAAATTATATAAAATATACATAATGAACATTAACTGCATATATCTAATTGTCTAAATCTATATATGTAAACATCTTCATGTGCTGAGTTCTCCTTGGATGTTCATATAATTTCCTTTACATGTGAACTTTATTCATCCTAATAGAGCTCAATTATGTTTAGTCCCTTAAGAATGAGAATCTTCCCACTGAATAGATTAGATTTTAGTTCTTCAAGAATCAGTATGATTGGGAAAATATATTTAACTATGTAAGTGCTCCAAAACTGTTATATAAGAGAAACTTGAATAGGTAAAATAATGTGAATTGTGAGAACAAAATTTGGAAACTTAGAGAAAAACTGATGAGTTTATAATTCCCTTTGGAAATTATTGCTTTAACTCTACAGGAGAATTGATTCAGTTTGCAAATGAATAAAAAAAAGCAACCAAAAAAAAGAGAACCAAACCAACATAAACAACAACAAAAGCAAACATCAACAACAACAACAAATCACCACAAAAAAAAAACACCAAAAAAACAACCAAAAAAACCTCAAACAAACAAACAAAAAAAAAAACCCCAGAAATCCCCAAAAAACCCTCCTCCCAGAAAATAAAAAACAGGTAAATATAACACATCTATGAAAGGTAGGAATTATTTTCTAACCATGAATAGGAGTATATCAGAATATGTCCCCAAAACATTAATGGTCAGACAACAAAATGGATCTTAACAGAGAAAAGCAATCTTGTTTAAGTCACACACCCACACATTTCTGTAGATGTTTTTATCAAAAATCAGAAGTTGGAGCAGTAAAGATCAGAGACAGTAAAGTGTCAAAGACAATAAAGCAAAGCAGATCTTCCTGAAGGGAAGATCATGGGCACTGAATTGATGTGTTTTCACATTCCGTAGAAGTCTACACAGTTACAGTGAATAAACATGGACTCCTTATAAACAAAAGTAAAACAACCTTACCTATTTTTTTTCTTTTCTTCTCTGTTGACTGTCCCACAAGGGGAAAAAATAAAATCTTAATTGTTAGGAAATAAACACTAAATCAACAAGATCATTGTAGATACTTACATCTTGTTGAGGCAGAATTACTTTGTCAGCACCAAATTCTGTGTGTCTTCTCCAACTATGGTAAGATGGAAGGAGATTGTATTAAAAGAGGAAAAAAAATCAAGTGATTATTTAACATAGACAATAGAAACCAGAATGCACTAAGTTTCCTTAAGATATTTTGTTTCCCTAGGAAAAAAAAAAAGAACGGGAAAAGTCTTATTTTCAAATTTTACAGTACTTACTACACATGATTTGTTTTTAAAGAAGGAAAAAGTCAGTACTAAAACTAAACTGTATCCAAAAATCAGTTCATGTGTATCTGCATAAGTAGATATCTTAATTTCTCTACTTTGTTTCAGAATACAGGATGTAGGCATGCAACAAATTCAGGCGTTATCTTCTCTCTTTTGTTGGTCGTGTATGGATGCCTTTTGAGAAGACATCACCAATGATAGTGAAAATTTACTCTATGACCTTCTATGAATTTATCAGCATTACCTATTCTTTTTTTTCTGCAAGCCACATCTGAATAAAATAAACACCTTATCACTGATGGCATTTTAACAAGGAGGTTATTAGTTACACTACACCCAGACAAATCTCAATATTTTTGTTCTGTTACAGGAACAATAATAGTTTAAGTACTTCATCAACTCTAAACTAAGGTTAGAGGTAAATTGTATTTCATTATGGAACAATAAAATTCTTTGGGGTTTTTTGCCTCCCAAGACTGCTTTGGGCTGTTCACTGCATTACTGAATGACTCGGAGAGCTCACCACGTTTATATTACTACAGAGTAGTAATATAGGTGGAAAGTGGTGGCACTGCCACTGATTGAAAATGAAGCAGACAGTGCCATCTCAAAGGGCCACGCCAATTTTAACTAAAGGACTAGGCTTGTTTTAAACAGGTTCACTACTATATTGCAAGCTAGTTATCTGTGACATGAGGTATAACTGAGTTTATGCTTACCATGGGAACTTTCTGTCTAAAGTGTCAGAGTGTGAGTTCTCTACGTACTGACTTACAGCCAACATTTCTGATAATGACTACTGTGTTGCTTCATCCATTGCCCAGCAAGTAAACCCAGAATTCACAGCATCCAGTCAGAAAGCAAAGAGATGTCAGTCCCTGTTTTGTAAGACTTCGTAGTTAAATTTTAATTGAATTCATTAGGAAGACATAATATTTTATATCATAACTCAGATTTTTGTTCTGAAGTGGAGCAGATAAGTGAATTTGCTAGAGGATAGCAAAGAATGCAGTTGTTATTCCCACCCTGCCCTCAAAGAAGGACTTTGCAATGAGAAAGACATCACTAAAATAATGCATCAGCACACCTTTTTTTCTCATGTTTTTTTGGGGACCATACAGCTGAAATTCCAGTCCTTTGAACATAACTCTGTTTTGTAGCAAAGGAAACTTAACCCTCTGTTCTTATGCCAGAAAAACATGGATGTGGAGAGACCAGGAAAATAGTCTTTAACTCAAAGTAGGCATTGAAAGGAGAGGAAATTTTTACTCTCTCTCTGTAAGGAATTTGACCCGTCTTTAGATGCAACCTCCACCTAAATAAACTGTTATCTATTAATTGTTTAATTCTTATGCTGTTTGAGAAACTATAACATGCTATTTAAATAACCACTCCCTCCAAATGTAATCTCACTGAAAAAATAATCTTAAATAGAAATACACTGATTTCAAATTTTATTTGAAGCTTTATATAGTTGAAGCTTTTATATTTGACATACTGGCTCCATCCTAGGAGGGGATTTATCCCTATATAAAATTTTTCCTTTGAAATTGACCTGATATAATAGAGAGATTCAACCTTCAAGAGACATTCAACATTCAAATTCCAGGATTCGCCCTTAATTGCCTCCTTTGCCATGCCATTTTCTGATAACTGGTTAAAATTAATGGAATATGTAAGACCATCATAAACTACAAAGTACTACCTTCTGTGTAAACAAAGAACTCTAGGTCAGCAACCTGGTACCACTGTTTCCAATAGGTTTACTGAGAAAAAATGTATTTTTCTGTGTATTTAACTGGTGTCCACACGGCAGGAAAGTGTACATGGCAACAATACATGAGCAATGGGTCAGACAAGAATCTGTCCAGTGATCTCCTGGAAAAAGTTTAATTCCTTGGCATGCTGGGAGGTCTCATGTATAGTGAAGTAGAATGAAGTCTGAATAACAGGATGATTGAAATATATGTAAATTATTAGAGACAACTGGAATTATATAGTTTACTGATTTCCTGGATAAACTTATTTTAGTTATGTTTTGAAATGCGTATAAATAGCAAACCCAGAAGACTGTCCTGGACTTCAACATTTTTTATAACAAGGTAATAAGCTTCTTTTTAAAAAAAACCTCCACAACACTATTGTACATTAAAACTTCTCTGAATAAGCTGTACAAATATATCCTTCAAATGATCAAGTTGATGATAATATTTTATCTAAACTTCTAATGATTCATCCATTATAACAAGGTAACAAGGATTTTTTACCCAATAAATTCTCTGTAATACTGTCTCATTTCCTATATTAGTGTTTTCTTCCATTTCCCAGATGTTCAATTCAGTTGTATGATGAGTTTACTCTCAGTTTTGGGAGGTGGGGGCAGAGGAAGTTCCTTCCATGCCTGCCAGAAAAAAAACCTTATTTTTGGAACCCAAAACCTGTATTTTTTAGTCGTCCTTTAGAAAATAATTGTTGCTTACTCCAAATTTTGGTGTATATGTGCTCATTCAAGAAAACTCATTTAATATCATATTTTCTTCTTATCAATTATTGTTTCTTAATAATAACAACAAGAACAACAACTATTACTATTTCCTCTTATTAGTAATACTTGGGCTTGAGTGAGAATGGAGGATCAGATACCTTAGACAATTTACAGTACCTACTGTCAAATCACAGTCAATGTGGTAATTATGTGTATGTCTAAGATTTTGGGATTCATAAATTGCTTCTTAAGCACTGAGAAATTAAATGCCCCCTTTAGAGGCGTAAATGAGCATGATTACTTCTCTTAGATACTGACTGGTAATCACTTCTGATCTTATTGTAATTTTACTGAAATCACTGTTTTCAGTCATACTTATGACACTAAGCTTGCTTTTCATCATACAGAAGTTTCCCTAAGAAAGAGTAAAACAAGAGTCTATCTTGTTTTCCAATAGAATTAGTGATAAATTATGATAAAATTCTTGACCATTAAGCACTTATCCAAGGATCTTTATAATAAGAAATGGTTAAATAATATTTTTTCCAAAATCATTAGTTTACATATAAGAAAATAAGATGGAGACTATTAAGTTAGCTAATTTAATGATTGCGCAATTAGAAACGAAAGGAAATTACTTCAAATTAGAAATCTAATTTTATTTTTGATTGTTTCTGTTTTACAGACTTAAGGTCACTGTAAGAATGCAATAATTTTAATTTTTGCAGGTACAGCTTGACACTAAATTAAAAGGAAAAATCCTCACTAAACAGGAAAAGTAACTCTAAAGCCTAGCCAACTGCTTTGATATTTGCAGATCTTGAGGACTTTCAACAATGCAGTTATATAATATTGTAATATCAATAAGGCTTGCAAACCATACTATGTATGGGGATCTTTAGAACCTTTTAATTTTGTCAAAGTTTTTCCAGGGTTTTTTGAAAAATTTTGATTTCATTTCTTTGAAATTCACTGGACTGTATTCCTGTCTACAGCCCCTAAGGAGCCTTCCATTTGATTGCAATTTGTATTATCTGTTTTCATGATTATACAAATGTAACATTCATATTAGATGAATATTTTTTATTCTGTAATATAAAATTCATTCAAATTGAAAATAATACTCTGACCTACTCAGCTTGTTTGCTTATTGTCTGTGCCTTCATATATCCAGTATATTGTGATATAAAACCAGGAAAACGATAGTTCTGATAATTTTTCGCTATCAACATCACTAATTTAGATTATTGAGTTGGACTAAGTTATTTGGTAATGTCATCGAAAATATGAACCACATGGAAGCAAAAGGTTGATTTAGACATCTCTACATACATTTATTACATTCAATAACAAATATTAGGTACTTTATTAAAGATTAGACAAAAAGGGGTACTATCAAATTTCTCTACTTTCTAAATGTTTGTGAATGAATTGTTTTATTCCACATTTCCTTCTGCCTTCTTTTTCCTTTTATCTTCTCTCTTGCTTCCTTTGCATCCTGTTTCAACGTATTTTTCCTTTTCTTTTGTTCTTTCCATTTAGCTGTTTCTGCCTGCTTATCTCTCCCTATCTTGGATTCCCCAAAATATTTCTAAAAAAATGTCAAACTTTTTTTAACCTAGGATGGGGATAATTCATACCAACCATGCCTTCTCTTTCTCTTCTTGGAAAGTAATAGTTTTATGTCTCTGCTTTGCCTTTTTAGATCCTAAGCTTTTTGTATTAGTATCCATCTTTTAAACAGTAAGAAATTACTCAATGTATTGCTCCCAGCAGGAGCCTTTAGACAGTAAAGAAATATAAATAATCACAAAAGATTGTCACATGCCTGATCTCCAGCAACTGTGAGCTCTGTTACAAGAGTGTGATGCTCCTGCTCTCCTCCCTGTAACCTCTCCAATCCCACTGGCCAGTGTGCAGTAGAGCTTGGCTTTTCCTCCTATGCCAGCAGTAGTTGTCAGGCAGTTTCCACAAGATTTGAAGAACATTGGGCAAAGACTGCAGACCTACATTTCCAGTGGCTCTGCAGGTGTCCCATGCACAGTTGTCTGTGCATCATTGCCAGATATGAGTAGGAAAGTGATCTCTGTTTGTCAGTGTTATCAGTCTATGAGACATTGAAAGTTTGATTTTGAAGTTACATGTAGTACAGACTAGCTTCAATATTTGGTTTTTAGCTGTAATTTTTGAGTCTTTAAGTACTGGCAAAGCATATACTACACATGAAACTTGACTCCTGTCTTCAAAATGCTAAAGATATGTTTAATCTTTTAATTCCTAGGTTTCGTGGGTTTTGGCCTGAAAAGAATTTTAACTTATCATCAAAGGTTAATTATTTAGGGGCTTTCACTTTAAGCCCTTCACATGAATGACCTGAAAATAAACACCAAGTCGTGATATTATACGCGGGGAACAAAAAAACCCAAAACACTATTTTAATCCAAAGGGCTAAATAGTAAGTCTTTTGTAATAGTAGAAGCAGAAATTGTGATCTTAGGAGCATTCATGGACTACAGCATTTACCTTCAGATTTGAAAGTAGCAGAATGCTGCACTATAACTAAAACCAAATTTACCTCCCAAATTCATAGTTTATTTTCTCTGATATAGACATTAAGTGTTTAACATGCATAGCTAATAGATCTCAGGCACATCTCAATGCAAGTACAAACATAAATGTGTAATAAAAATTGGTGGTATAAAAGTGTATGTATTTCTATGGAGATCTGAGGTACAATGTTGCTAATAAAACTATTTAAGTTATATCTCTAATATTTATCTATGGTAGCAATAAAACTGGATCTTTATTTATAAATGGAAGTGTAACCCATGATAATGAACAAATAAATTGCATATTCATGAAGTATAACTTAACCCAATTAATATTACTTGACAGACACAGCTTTGGAAAAATATTTTGGATCTAAACTCCAACTACACAGTCCTAGAAGTAAAGGCTCAGCTTAGATTTTGCACTTTTCTTTATTTTGTTTCCAGTAATTTATAAATGCAGCTTATACACTAACTGCTGCTTTTTATTACAAAAGAAAAAGGAAAAAAAAACAGCAATAAGGTCCTGAAATGAATTTACAGATGTACATTTTGTTGGAAATGGGATGCCACCAGGTAGATTATTCTTTCCCCAGAAGTGTTTCAGATTTCACTAGGGAGATATTCTTAGCAATGGAGCCCTTGAGGTTTGAACTCAGATATTAAAAATCAGCAGTGTTTTAGAGAAATGTTACACAAGAATCTTCAAAACCCCAGCAGCTTAAAAACAAATAAATTTTGTTCTCTTTCCTAACAGTTTTAAACTTTATCCACAAAATCATGGTTCTTTTTTTCTATAGTTATCAGTCACTTATTATTTATCTTTTAAAAGTAAGACTGAATCTTCTCGTTTTCTTTGGGAGTTTAAGACATGCAATATATTATGATGTTGTATATTAAAATAAAATGTAAATTAGAAAAACCAACTTTCAAGGATAATTCAAGAGAGTTCATTAGAACATTTAGTAACCAAGGTCTCACAGAATGTTTATTATACAAATTCATTGTCTTTGTTGGGAAGTCTGGAAGATTGTTTTATTTTTATCTATATGTTATATGGAGACAGTAATTTTCAATTTATCTAGGTTTACAACTGGGAAGCTGAAGAATATCTATAAAAAAAAAATTACGTGACAATATTATTAAAATATTCCCAAAATATAAAATCATGTAATCATTTAAGTTGGAAATGACCTCTAAGACCTACAAGTCTATATTAAATATTTTAAGCTTTTTGCATTGTATTTCCTTTCAAGAGTCTCCTGTTTTTTTCAGTTGTGAAAAAGTTACATTAATAATTATTATATATTATATATTATATATTATATATTATATATTATATATTATATATTATATATTATATATTATATATTATATATTATATATTATATATTATATATTATATATTATATATTACATATCATATATCATATATTATATATTATATATTATATATATTATATATTACATATTATATATTGTATATTGTATATTGTATATTATATATTATATATTATATATTATATATTATATATTATATATTATATATTATATATTATATATTATATATTATATATTATATATTATATATTATATATTATATATTATAAATTCAGATATAGATATATTTAATTTGTCTAGGTGAAATAGCACCTTTTCATTAGATCAAACACATGAAAGCATTGTCAGAAAATGATGCTTTGTTGTAAATAAAATTTTTTTCTGCTTTATTATTTAGTAACAAACACAATTGCAGAGTTCTGCACTGGTATGTTGTTTTATATTTTGGGGACCCTGCATAAATATTAAATTTTTAGATTTCTGTCAGACTATGGTAGGACTTTATGAGATAAAAATGAACAAAAATAGAAAATTTGACAGTACCTTAACTGCTTATGTGTGCATGCAGAAGTGGACTTATAGAAAGATCTCCTTTTGCTACTACAAAATGAATTTCAACTAAAGATAAAATTGAAAATTGAAGATCTGTGAAAGAGATCAAAGGGAAAGATAACCCATAAACTGCAGACAAACCCATCCAAAATTAGAGGTTACCACAAAGATGACTGTCAATCCTGTTGCATGACAGAGTGATAGTGAGAAAGGAGCTTCATTGTCACAGCTACAATCCCTGTGAATGTATTAATATGGCTGGGAATATTCTCTAGTATCTGTGGTATGGAGTAACTAGGAAAGAAATGAAGGGATTTTTTTTCCTCCTCTTGCAGATATGAAGAGTCCCTCCTTTTCAAGGATTTACCAGCAGCCCTGGCTAACTGAGGAGGTCCCAGTAGTCTGGAGGTTGGCCAATATGATGCTCATTTATAAGAAGGGCCAGAAGGAGGATCCAAGGAGCTATGGGCCTGTCAGCCTGACCTTAGTCCTGGGAAAGGTCATGGAGAAAATCTTCCTGAGTGCCGTCTCATGGCATGTGCAGAGCAACCAGGGGGTCAGGCCTGGCCAGCATGGGTTTATGAAAGGTAGGTCCTGCTTAACCAATCTGATCTCCCTCTTTGATGAAGTGACTCATTTATTCGATGGGGAAAAGGCTGCGGGTGCTGCCTGGGTGAACCTTAATAAAGGCTTTGACCCTACTTCCCACAGCATTCTCCTGAAGAAAGTGTCTGTGTGCTGTGTGAATGGGTTGTCTCTTCTTTGGGTAGAAAGCTTGCTGGATGGCCAGGCTCAGAGTGATGGTGAATGGAGTTAGATTCATCTGGAGCCCATTCACTAGTGGTGTTCCCCAGGGCTCAGTGTTAGAAGCATTCTTGTTTAACATCTCTATTGATGATATGCATGAGGGGACCAAGTGAACCCTCAGCAAGTTCACAGACATCAAGTTGGGCAGGAGTGTTGAACTGCTAATGGGCACCAAGGCTCTGCAGAGGGATCTGGACAGGCTGGGTCAATGGACCGAGGCCACTTGTAGGAAGTTCAACAATGTAAAAAAGCTGGATCCTGGATTGGGGTTGCAACAACCTCAGGCAGTCCTAGATGTTGGGAAAAGAGTGGATGGAAAACTGCCTGGTGGAAAAGGACCTGGGGTAGCTGGTCCACACAAGGCTGGATGTGGTCTAGCAGTGCGCCCAGGTGACCAAGACATCCAGTGACTTCCTGACTTGGATCAGCAATAGTGTGGCCACCAAAAATAGGGTGGTGATTGTCTCTCTGTACTGGGCATGGATGAGGCCACACCTCAAATCCTGCGTCCAGTTTTGGGCCCCTCTGTACAAGAAAGACATTGAGGAGCTGGAGTGCATCCAGGAAAGTGTAACAGAGCCTGTGAAGGTCTGGAGTAAAAGTCTGATGAGGAGCAGCTGAAGGAGCTGGGGTTGTCTAGCCTGGAGAAAAGGAGGCTCAGGGGAGATCTAATCACTCCCTACAAGTACCTGTGAAAGCAGATTGTGGTCAGGTGTGGGATCAGTCACTTCTCCCAGGCAACTAGTGATGGGACAAGAAGAAACAGCCTCAGGTTGCAGGAAGAGAGGTTTAGATTTGGATATTAGGAAAAATTTCTTCAATGTGGTGGTTTGTAAAGATTTCCTGAAATTTTTACAGGATTGCCAGGCATTGGAAAGACTGCCCAAAGAAGTGATTGAATCACCATCTTTGGAGGTATTTAAAGAATGTGTATATGCCGCACTTGGGGACATGGTTTTAGTGATGGATTTTGCAATGTTAGGTTAATGTTTAGACACAATGATCTTTGACTTCTTTTCCAACCTGAATTACTCTATTCTTCTATATGTCATTTGGAGTTTTTTACTAATTTTGTAATACATTATACATGTGGAGTCACTGTGAAGGTAAAGGAAAAAGTAAAAAGGCCTCAAATATCTGTGATGCTTCTGGATATTTTTGTGAAACAAACACAAAAAAACCCTTTTTGTGAGTTCATTTTTGCCTGCATCTATAGAACTTTGCAGTGAAACCGCTCCCCAAAACTGAAAAGCTCTCTTACGCACACAACCAGCAAAGGCCACTGTAGGAAGACATGAAAATTGACTCTCAGATATGTAAGAGCACCATGGCTGTGCTAGAAAGAAGCCCTACTGTAGGAAACGCAAAAATAGAAACTTCCACATATACTGAAGGGTTTGATTCGCAGCCTTGGAAGAAGCTTGGATTGATGTAAAAATAAAAGTACACAGACGTTAAGCAAAAAAAATTATAAATGATATTTCTATAGTTGTAAGTAAGAATATACTTTAAATAAACAAGAAACTGCATTGACTAAGATGGTTAAGGGTTTTGTTGTGTCGTAATGTAATTAGGATAAGCTAGGAGTTTAAATGTTATAATAGAAGCATGTATGTGTACGTGTGACAGTAGCTTCTTGGATAAAAGTATAGGCACTGCGGCAGAATTAAGTAAAGGTGATAGGTCAGAAAAATAAAATAAACTTCATAGTAACTTTCCACTGGATTACAATGTTATATATTGCCTTGTAACGAAGCAACTCATGCCTATTTTTGAGCTGAATTTTTATGGCTGAATTCTTGCTTCTCTAAATCTCACGGTCTTGAGGCTGATATGAATCGGAGCAACAAATGCTCTTTAACACGATCATAGTCCCATCCCCTCATTAAAGCCACGATAATGCCCTACATCTTGCACTCGCTGTCACCTAGATTTTCTCCAGCAGGTCCTTGCTGCAAAAACCTGGTCTCCAGAGTAAGCCGGGTCAGCCTAGATATTTTTCTCATTTCTGGGCCAGTCTTTTGTATTCACCTTCTCTGTATCCTTTTGGATATGATTCTTGCTTTGATTCATTTAAAATCAGCATAGATGTTTTGTGGGATGTGCCACTTGTTCTGCTATGGCCATTTCTCTTTCACTACACTCTGCTTTGCAGGCTTGAACTTCCTCTAGATCCTCTTCCTGCTCCAATATTATAAATGAATTCTAAAATTTAAAGCTCCAAAGCTCTACTCTATCCTACATATTGTACATCATGTTACATCCTTATTTCCCCAAACCCCTTTACAGAGAATTATCACCCTTGTTTTGAATCCCACCAGTGAAATACTTGGATAAACTGATAACAAAGCACAAATATTGCATCCATTCTGTGGACCTTTTTCCAGCTAGCTTTCCTATCTCCTTTTCTTCATTACTGCTATGATCAATTTTAGAGGTATAAAGATAATTCTGAAAATTAAACTGTGTATGTTTGATGTATGTATAGTCCAAATGTACAGAACGGCAAAAGAATCTAAAGAGCAGGTATTAGGGAATAGAAAATAGTCCTAAACACATAGTCAAAAATGTTGGAGAAAATATATTTTCAAAATATATAGCACATTACTTAGGTGTTTCATAACATCTCAGAAATATCTATCTATATCTCTCTCAATATGCTTGCATAAAATATAGGTATAACTTCCAAAATTAAAGTTCACTTTATGTATTTCAATAATTTTATTTACATAATCTGTCAAAGCAACAAAAC
This sequence comes from Acridotheres tristis, assembly GCA_037013685.1. NCBI lineage: Eukaryota > Metazoa > Chordata > Aves > Passeriformes > Sturnidae > Acridotheres > Acridotheres tristis. The sequence goes on along the minus strand of CM072886.1, from coordinate 93,803,878 downwards.
TACAACTGCAAAATAATTTCCCTTGCCACCACCTGGCTTGTCATTAACTGGTGTACATCATCAAACCAACATGGCTCTTAAGATGCACTGACACAATATATCATCAAAATTGCATTGCTTAGAAGATGTATACCTCAAATATAAGGCCAATTGCCAATAAAGAATATATTCAGATATTTAATTTTTTTCTGTATGTTTCAGATAACTTAGGTTATTTAAATATGCAGTTGTATTTGAGAATGCTGCCAGATTTCTAAAAAAAAAGCATTAATGTGTTTCAATATGTGACTATTGATTTTCCAATGTATTCTTATTTATTTTTATTAATGATTCAATCCATTATTATTTTTTCTTTATTTATTTCTTTCTTTCTCTTTCTTTCTTTCTTTCTTTCTTTCTTTCTTTCTTTCTTTCTTTCTTTCTTTCTTTCTTTCTTTCTTTCTTTCTTTCTTTCTTTCTTTTCAAAAGTGTTTAGAGATATGTTGGTTAAATTGTATGATTTTCTTTCTCATGTGATTTGGAGCTAACACTCTCAAATTATGTTCCCAGTTTAAACCTTTGTTCAAAAAACTGTTCATGAAATTTCACATTGTATTACATTATTATTACAAGACATTACTTTTAGTAACAGTGATATCTGTCAAAGTGAATCTACCACAAAATGCATTATTGATTAGGGTTTAGTAAATAATTTGCAACAATGGATTTATTTTAAAAAATTAGCCTATTGTCTGCATGTGGAATAGCTTCCAGCAAAGAAATAAACAAGCAAACAATAACATCCCTGAATAAATTTAGGAACATTCAAATGATCTATTTTCAAGCTTTGCTTTTTATTGTGTTTAATTTGTATCATTCTCTTCAGTTTGCATGTTCATGAAACATTTGTTATGAACATCAAAATTACTAACTTACTGGTTATTTATTTCTGAAGTGTCAGCTGTATCACTTTTTTTTTTTCTTTTTTTTTCTTACATGAAGGCAGAAAGAATTTTCTAGGACCAGTAAAGCTTATGCAACTATTTGTCTAAAACCCTGGCTTCACAAATATTCGCTTGCATCTTTGAAATTTACTTTCCTCAAATGCTCTTGCCAGTAAAACTCAATACTTCAAACATTCCTGCAGAAAGATCACCAAAGGGTTGCAGGTATTGTCAGAGAAAATTCACTCAAAGGCTGGTTGAAAATCTTGCACTGTATTTACTCAGCTGTGTTAAAAGAACAACTCATTCAAGTTGTTCTCAAGGCATCCCCTAAGAAAATCTAAGATTAGGAAAGTTTGTTTATATTCGACGACTGTTTATTTTTATATTCTTGATTTAACACAAATTTTTATGAATATGCATTTCAAATTTAATTTTGTTTAGAAAGAAATCATTTCATGAAACTCTGATGTTGTTTTTCTAAAATATAATTTGCTTAATAGCCCTAAGAACTATTCAGTGGCAGACAAAGCAATATCTGAAATTTTCTGAATCTCTTTTGGAAATGGAAGAATGTCTAGCCATTCAAAATTTTTTGCTATTCTCCTAATTGCCAGTCCATGATTCTTAGGGATGATTTTATGTTGCTACACTGCACTTCTGTGTGTTTCATTATTTGTGTATTAAAACTTATCCCCACTAAAACAATGATAAGATCATACTGGGACTATAATAACATATGGGGAAAAAAACCCCTCATCCTGCATAGTGATTAAATTACTTTAGGATGAGCATGAATGTGATGATATTAAGAAGAAACCAGTAGCCTAGAAAATTTCAAAGCTTTTCAACAAAGTGAAAACTTTAACTTATTTGTATCATAATTTTATTTTGTAAGTACCATATCCTATTTGACATCTAATTATGAGAGGAAAGGAAGAAACCTTAGCATACAGTCAAATTTGCATTCAAATTTCTAATTCATATACTGTACTGATTTTATTCTAAAATAGTAGAAAAACTTAAGTTTTTCCTTGCCACAAAGCAATCTTTCTTTCAATGTTTCATTTTTCTAATATGTGATAAACTCTACATAAAATACAGAAAATGCATAAAACTAAATGCAGAAAAGTAAATACGGATTGCTTTTACACTCCCAGAGTTTAAAATTTGTTTTGTCAAGAAAAAATATTTAGTGTAATTGAGACAAGAGGGTTTATGGAAGACTTGCACATATCCAAAGCAGCATGACTTAATTATTTAGTTACATTGATGATTTTGAAAAGTACTTAGTCCTTTGATAAGAATATTTTACCATTTCTCCTTTTTCTGAACAAGGTCAAACATATTATCAAGACAGGATAACATCAATTTATTTTATAAAGTTATGCTTTAAAAACAGTAAAAAACCTCAAAAGTGGCATTTCTTTTATCTTTTTAGTATAACTTCACAAGAAACAGATATTCTCCTGTGATATTGTACATCTGCGGTTGGTGTTATAAAAATTGTTAGAAAATCCTACTTTACTTCCGCCATAGCCTTAAGATTATTCAAGTGTGGATTTTCTTGAATGTTAATAAGGAGAGACGTGATAATGTTGCTATTTTTTCCTTCCTTATTGTGTGAAAGTCGTTAGTATTGAAGCAATAAACTCACCTTTTTTTATCTGAAGTCTGAAAGATTCAGAGGATGTGCTAACAAAGACAGAATAGTGAAATATAATGACAGGAAAATTCTGAAGAATTTCATAAGCTGCAGAGACTTAAAGAGTTGGATAAATATTTATAAAGTACAAAGTTGAAAACTGCAGTCACTGGAATTCAACAGAAATTTCCTGTCACAGTTTTTCGTGATAAGCCTTTATATATTCACAGTGCTTCTCACACCTGAGATCTAAACAACAAAAGATCTTTTCTTCCCTCTCCAAAGTTTTTTCTCACCACCTGAAAGCCAAAAATAGCAGTTAAGATATTACAGAATATCAGTTTTACCTTCAATATCCATCGATTCTTACAGATATAATCCTCTGTAATGTTTCTAGTATTACATGGTAAAAATGTTTTCATTTACAATATGACATACAGAAAACATTAGTAAGGATTCAAGTTATTTAAAGTAAAAACTACATTTGGAAATAATTTTGAGAAGAAATTAAGTGATTCTGAAAGTAATATTGTAGATCTGTATGCATGACTCTCAGTGTTTTCTAGGCCAACACTTAATCTATGGGAAAATAAACTATTATATTCCCAGAAATTCTGACTGGAAATGTAATCAAGGCTGAGACCATTCCTTCTCATACTTATTACTATGAGGATTTTTGTATGTTTCAATGATTGCAAGGTTTTGATTTCTCATAAAAATGTTCTGTGCAAGGTACAAAAGTCCAAAAGAAATCAGGAGTTATTATTTTTGCTACATTTAACCTGTAAAGTAAAGAGTAAAGATAAAGTAAAGGGAGTAACGATAAAAGAATAAAACATACTCCTGCCTCCAATCCAAGTTGATACCAGGAGCAGATACATTTAACAAATGGTTAATATTCAAATACTACTTTATTCCAGCCCAAAACTGGAGTATACCTTAGTTCAAGAAGTCAGCTAAAAGTGCCAGGATATCTGCATGGATGAAAGGTCAGTCTCAAAGACAAAAGGACATTGGTGGAAGGTGGAACAGTTCAAAGCAGGAATAAGTAATCTGGGAGGAATACAGAGACACTCAGAGTGTCCATTGACAAAGCTAGGAAAAACTAAATTTTAGCTTGAATTGAGTAAGGGACATCAAAGGGAAGTTGATATATAGAAGGATTTCTAGAAATACAAAGGTGACATGAGGAAGACTAGAGAAAGTGTAGCCCTGACGACACAAGACATGGGCAAAGCTGAAGTCCTGAACGCATTCTTTGCCCCAGACTGTGCTTGAAAGATCTGCCTTCAGAAATGCCAGGCCATGGAGGCCAAGAGAAAAGTCTGCATCCAGAAAATTTTAACCTGTGGTGGAAGAGGATCAGGTTTGAGGACATTTTAGAAACTGGACATATATAAATCCATAGGTCCCAAAAGCATACTCCCACAGGTACTGAGGGATTTTTCAGCCCATAGGGCTGTTGTCATTGTGAGGTCAATCCTGACTGGGAGAAGTTTCTGGTCATTAGAAAACAGCAAATGCCATTCCTGCCTTCGAGAAAAGCAAGAGGAGATCTCATAGAACTTCAGGCCAATCAACCTGACTTCATTCCTGAGAAAGTGATGGAGCAGCTAATACCAGAAATCATTTGCAGGCACAAGGATGAGAAAGTCATCAGTAGTCAGCATGCCTTCACCAAGAGGAAGTCATGCTTGATGAGCCTTCTTATGAGGAAAGGCTGTGAGATCTGGGACTCTAGAGGAAAAAAAGCTCAGGGAATCTCAACAATATGTACAAATATCTGACATTTGGAGTGTATAATGAATATGAAGCCGGAGTCTTTTTGTGTTTCCCAGGGATGGGACAAAAGGCACTGTACACAAACTAGAGCACAGGAGGCTCCATGTAAGTGTCTGGAAACACTTTTTCACTGTGGGGCTGACAGAGTTGGGCACAGACTACCCACAGATTTAATGAAATCGCCCTCCTTGGAGATATTCAAAAGCTGTCAGAACGTGGTTTTGTGTAAGACACCTCTTGGCGACCCTGCTTGAGGTACAGGGTTGTACCGGAAGGGAAGTCCCTTCCAACCTCAGCTATCCTATGATTCCCTGACACTTCAGAATATCCAGACACTATGCAGTGCACCCCTGTTGTACATGTCTGTTCACAGCTTTTCAGAACACGTTGCTACTAAAGCATATTGATGGTCTGTAGCAGAGTAAGTCCTTGGGGTCGCTGAAGAGAGCCCGTGCCTTGGTGAGTTCAGATCTAAATGAAAATAAAGAATTAGAGAGGCAAGACCCCTGAAAGAGATCCAATGGTTCTGACAGAGTTATTAAACTATTTATTGCTTAAGTATTTCTATTCATTCTGGCTTAGTGTTTTGAATTTTATAAGAGAAGAATTTATATTATATGATTTCAACATGATATATAATACTATGTGTAATAGCAACTGACATAGTGTAGCAAAGAGGTGAAGACAAAGATGTCTTTCAGAAATCTTCATGATCTCTTGATAATATTAGGGTCATTACAGCCTCTGGCGAAGTTTAGCACAGCCTCAAGGATGCTCTAAAATCTGCTGGTTTGTAAATACCTCCTGGGGCCATTATGCTAAGAACAGCCAAGCCATGCCCTTGGCACTTGACATGCAGGAAGGACAGAAGATGATAAGGGGAAGATATAACCAAAGATCAAACAGACAACACAAGCATCAAACAAGAAATTCTGAATCTGTATCAGAAGAAAGAATATTGAAAGAAAGCTAGCAAATCTGTCAGAGAATTAGTAGAAAGAAAAAAGCCATTTAGAAAGAACACAATATCAATGAGAAGAGAAATTTTTTGTTGTTTTTTTCTTAGTTTTTGTTTTTGTTGTTGTTTTTTATTTATTTGGTTTGGTTTTGGTTTTGGTTTTTTTTTCCTTTTGTTTGTTTTCTTGTTTTTGTTTTTTTTTTAGTCTTTGCACATGCTGTGATTAAGGAGTTGATTATCTGGACTTTCTTTCTAATAATAAAGAATATCAAAGAATTAAAATAAAAAGCTTTGATACAAATTTATATATGCATTATAAAACCTTGTTAACAATTCTTTTTTTCATTTAGCTTCTGCACAAACTGAGGGGAGAGGCTGTTCAGCTGCTAAAAATTTTCAATTTCTTGTTTCAAAAATCAATTAATATACCAAAAGAGTACAGAAAGTATTGTAACTGTATTTTAAAATGTTGTTAAGCATGATCCAGGCAGCCAGAGATATAAAACACTACTTATACACCTGTTGAAATTATTTAAAATTATCTTTGATAAAATTTAAATTACTGGGAAATGTGGAAAGTAATTATATTGCTATATTTGTTCTTTTCTGCACAAGGGGAAAGTCATGCTTCAATAATCTGTTGCCATTCTTTGAACATAAACTGGTTTTTTTAGGACTAACTTTAATAATGTTACTTTGTTGCTTTGAATTTGAAAAGTCTGACAAGAATCTTTTCATATAGAGAAAAATAAAATAAAAACTAAGAACTCTGAAGGAAACTGGAGGACAAGTAGAGCAAGTACTGTTTTTGCAGGTACTTCTGCAGTTACACTTTTCACACACAATACAGTAATCCAAGGCTGCAGGAAGAATTAGCAGGCACAATTTACATGTCCTGTGAAAATCTCCTAACTACTAAAACGAGAAAAGATTTTCCATTAATCTATGTTTAGTGAACGGTCTTGTGTTTTACACTAACCTGAACTTTCACAGGAAGGTTCTGAGGAGGTTGAATTCAGAAAACACTATTCTACTTGAAAGAAGATTCTTCTTTGTCTTAAACTTCAGACAGTGATGTGGAACTGGATTGTTTGGAAAATAATAAACTTCAAATATATGGACAGCTGATGCAAAAGTAATACAGGTATCCCAAAACACATTGCATAAAATTGTGTCAATGTTACTGACATTTCTTATTATAAAAATGCAGTATTCTTCTCATACATTTAGGCCTCAAATATCTGTTGAAAATTATATACTGAATTTGATGATTTTTTTTCAAGCAGATAAAAATGTTGCATTTATCTAAAAGTGTCTTTTCCAGACCAATTTGTGAGACGGTAGTAAAGCCCATGTGCTTCCTGACAGAAAAATATGTATTTATTCTCTTGCTACAATAAATTGAATGTTAGATATTATTTTTCATTTCTGCTGCTGGTTCAGACATAATTTTTTTCTTATTTTAACATCACTATTATATTTTAAAATTTTAAGTTTTTATTATGAATACAATTATTAATAATTATTTAAAATTATTTTATTAGATTGTTTTTAATGATAATTTTCTTCTTTTTTTGCCACTGTTAACCATCTGCTCACTGTACAGTGAAGCTACAGGTTTAAAGGTACTTTGTAGTCTGTCTCTGGCCCCAGCTGCTATTTTCATAAAAGGAGGTGGGACATGTCTTTATCCACCAGAATTAAACTAAGCACATTTAACATGTATTACTTAGCAGTTATTACTTTGGTGTTCTTTAAATCTTTGATCCATTAGGCAGAAGTTATTGCAGAAAAATAAAAAAAAACTTTAAGCAGAAAACAGGGAGCATAGTTAGCATAATTAGTATAATTAGCATTCACGGTTGCTAATGCCACATTAATTGTTCATAGTACCTGTGAACTGTTCATACTATCATACTACCAAGAAAAAATATGTTCAAGGGAAAGAGTCATCATCAATGTGCCTTCTTGTGCCTTTTTCTAATTTATATTTACCTAACATCTCTTAGGGATATTCACTTTTACAATAGAGCCTAATTTTCACGGACCAGATAAATCACTTTTGACAAATTTGTGGTATTTATCATACTATCACACTTTCATTATTATTGTCATGCAACCCAGAATGGCACTGCTAAATAATATCAGCTCTATCAAAGAGCTCAAATATTTTACTTAACAGAAATGTAATGTCTGGCTTTCTTTTAATGAGGATGCTGATTTTAGCACCCATCTTGAAAGTTTTTCAAATAACACCAAACGCCCCTTTTTTTCCTACCCATTTCTACACATTAACTAAGTATTTTCGACCTAAAGGTTAACTTTTTTCAAGGATTAATAATTGTCACATTGATCTTCTCATTTTGGCAACCAGTTCACATTATCTAATGCAAATATTGATCTAATACTATTACTCCGTAGCAAATTTAAAGTTTTAGGGCAAAATCTTCTTTACTTCTGACTGGGTCATTTATTTTTTGAAAAAGTATCTACAAAAGATACAGCACACACAGGAACTGAAAGGAAAGGAGAGAACTGAAAACTTTTAATGGGAATCCAAACCTTCTACTGAGAGGTTGGACAGGTCATCTCCCTTAACAAGAGAGATAGGAAGTATTCATTTCTTTTAAACTGACATTGGCAAGGACAAAATGTGAAATAGCTTTATTAAAAGAAAGAACTTTAACTCCCACAAAGGGAGTCATTAAAAACAAGTCTGTGATACAATGATAGTAGTTAAATACAGTGCAATTGGCATTATAATTCCTAGCAGAAGTCTACTGGTTATACTCAAATATATGATGTCATTTCCTAAAATTAAATTACAAGACTCTTGTGTTAATTATTGAGCTTATAGGACCTTGCCCCACTGTGCTGGACTGCTCTAATGGCATTTGCAAGAAACATCTCCAAAAATATGAAAGAGACTTTAGATCTTATGCATTAAATAACAGACATTTTTAATCTATGTAAAGGTTAAAAAAAAGCTCAGTATTTCTGTAATTATTCACAGCCTTAAAAATTGTGAGATATTTCTTATCTATTTCACAAGTTTTTAGTGGAATCCCTTTGAAAGAGAATCAGAGAAGACCTATGAATACTGTCCATTTGTTCCAAAAATCTCAACCATTTCACAAAATTGCTTTATAAACATGTATAGACTTTGATGCAAATAAGGAGATAATTCAATTATATAACTTTAGAAGATAATAGAGTTCCACATCCTGGCATCATCAGGTCCAAGTCTATTTTAGTTTCACAGGTATATTAGAAAAGAGCAATCAGATTATAGACTGTCTATTACTATTCCTTCCAGGTAATAATCAGACGAATTTATATTTCATATTATATAAAATTTCCATTGAAACAATTCCTTGTTGTGTTTCCTTCAAATGTCTGTCTTGAATCTTGAGTAGCAGTTATCCAACACAGCTGTCTTTAGGAAGAATTGCTCCTCTGGGCACTTCAATATATTCTATCTATTTGGTGTCACTCAAATGTCACTCAGAGATTACAAAAACTGACAAACATATGTGAACCCACAGACCACAAAGATCTGCAATTTTTATCTCATCATTTGTTTTTATGCCATCTACATGGGTTTCCCTCTGACTTTTGGGAAAAAATATGTTTTTCAGCTATCACGAAGAGGCAATGAAACAAACATCTTGAAGCAGAGAGCACAGACTGGAATGCATAGCAGGAGTTCAGATAAACAATAAACTATCCAAGGAGAAAAGTCCAAGTATATTTCTGTAAACTCATACAAATGCTGATGGACTACTTTGAAGACCAAATTGAAGCTAAAAAGTCATTGATTGCCATTGAGACTGAAAATTTTAAAATCATCATCTTCCAAAAAATTGACCTATTATTTCAGTGTTCTCTGAGATTTTTTCCTATCCAAGAAGATGAGACTTTATCTGAATTTCCTGGGAAACGATCCTAAAATAATGATGATATCAGGGAAAAATACTTTTATATTTATCTCATAGTTTTCTTTCCTTTCTTCATAGCAGCTCATACTGTGGAAATTGTTCAGAGCAAGGAGTCAGGCAGCAGCAGATTTCCAGGTTGAAAAGCCTTGTATTCATGTTGAAGTGAGCTTCAAAGGATCTGAAATAGAAAACTTGCAGAATAGCTCCAAAACCATAGCAAAACATTTTAATGCCTTCCTATTGCAAACGTGCAAGTTGTATGTTTAATTCATTTTTGGTGGTCAGTGTACTGAAATCTGACCATGTGCTTACTATTACTTGCAACTCTGGAGTCTCCATCTGCTAAAGAGGATAATAAAACTAAAATAAAACAGAAAGGGAGGGAATGATCAAAGATAGAAGTACTTCTGTAGAAGGGGATATTAGATTAGGCATCTTTAGCTTAGAGAAAAAAGACCCAAAGGGATATGTTCTTGATGTATAAAATAATAAAAGCCATGAATAAGGAGGCTAGGGAGAAATTAGACACTATTTTTGTAAAACAAGAACAAGGGGCATTAAATGAAATTATCATCCAGAAAATTTTCAGCAAACAAAGGGAAGTGCTTTTTCACACACTGCATAATTAAATTGTAGAACTCATTGCCACAGGATGCTGTGGAGGCCAAAGATATAAATGGATTCCAAAAGGGATTAGAAATATGAAAGGAGATCCATCAAAACCAACAACAACAAAACCCCAACCAACCAACTACCTAACAATAAAAAGAGATAGTACTCAGAAAATACCTCTACATTGCAGTGCCAGAAACTGTAATTCTGTATTTGTCCTGTCCATATACTCTGCTTTTCCCAGGCTGCTACTTCTGACACGTGTCAAGAAAAGTCAGGACATATAATCTGTTCATACTGAACGGATAGGCTTTTCTGGACATGCCTGCCTGGAAACAATTGGATGGAGGAAGCAGCAGATATCTCTGATTTGAAACATGTTTCCTTACACCACCAGAGGTCCCCACCAGAAAATCCATCCGGTTGGTCTCTGTCAGATGCAAGATTCTGGCATATAGTATACATAGCATATATATGGCTCAAGTGGTACAGCTATAATACAATAAACCAAGCAGATACCATTCTGACCTGACTTTTGGGCCAGATTTTCTTAACAGAACTCACTTTACTTAAGGCTGTTATAGCCTAGATGTTAATATGACTGAACAATAAAAATCTTATTTATTAAGTCTGAATGATCAGGAGACTCTGAGGAAAATCACAAGTTTCTCTAAATACACAGACATTTTCTGAATGTTTTTTTTTCAACAAGACAGAAGTGAAGAACCTAAACAAACATTTAACCACTACACCAGTTCTTTGAAGTACTCCTATTTGAACCAAAACACATTGTAGTGTTTTGAAGTTTTTCAGCTTCCTTCGACAGATTTTGAATCAAACCGGCAGCCATGATAAGCATTGCTACAAATTAAACAGCCACCTCAGGATCAGTTAGCGCTATCTTTGTCATCTGATAAAAATAGATTTCTTTACAGATTAATTTTTAGTACCTCCACACCTCCTCTCTGAACTCATTTATGTTTTAAGAGTCTACCAAAAAATCTAGAAAAAAAAGCTATTTAATTTTTTTTAAGTAAGAGAGAAATAAGGCTATATTTGTTCCTAAAAAACCCCAAACTACTCTTCTGCACAAGATCTTGACTTAAACAAATTGATAATATTAACAAAATCTAAAATTGTGCAGTTTTCCAGTAATTGCTTAAAATGGACTTGGGATTTTTTTATCCTGAACTGTAGTTCTCACAGGCTTGAGTGGACACATACTCTCTCACATGAGTGTTTTTTCACGTCTAGTCCTTACTCCAAATATTATATATAACTCCTGACTTTATAGAAGTAATTACATAACTCTCCTTAGAAGGCCTGGCAGGGGGACAAGACCATTAAATAAATTAATTACAGGACTAGTAGTTGAAGACAAAGCTACCAATTTTCACTGACACAAAATTCTTCTGATTTCAAGGCAGATGACTTTTATATCAACGAGTTTCCTAGCAATCTCATCTTCAAAACCATCTATTAGTCAGCCTCTGTCACTGGACTCTCAAACCAGCACAGCAGATTTTACAAGCAACCAGAGGAAGCAATCACAATTTTGGTTGGATGAACATCATCTAAAACTCATAGATGAGAGGCTAGATACTGGTTAATTTAATCTACCTAAATGGAATGTGTAATATTGTATAGTTATAACACACGAGAAGTATCTGAAATGTTCATCTTGTAAGATTATTAAAAGTACCAGTAAAAGAAAAATATCTTAAATTATTTAGAATTATAGCAATACCTGCCGGCTGATTTTATGTGAACCTACATTACTGATTAAGTACCATTGCATAGATTTAGCAATTGAAAACAAAACCGTGAAGACTACCTTTGAAGAATGTAGACCATGCCTATCTCTCCTCAGCTGATACCCTTGTGTATATTCATCACACATTTGCTCCCTTCCTCATAAGACATTTTTATCAATGTAAAGAAAGAGTCTGTTTGAAATACTATTAGTAGATTCATGAGTTAGAGCTGGACTTTGACAAAGACAACCTTTGTAATCTGTACCTTAGAATTCCCCCACACTATTCCTGAGGAAATCTCAGTACAAACAAGCTATTTAGAACAAATTTGCAGAAGATTCTACAACACAAGACAGCTGGGAAAATGCAAATGTATGTCTGCTCATCTAAATCATCCTTTGAACTAAGGCTAAAAATCAGGACACTCCTTGAATGTTGCCAAACAACAGATAAGGATGTTAAAGAAATATTCTAAACTGTGTCTGTTTTTTTAAAGATAGGAATTCATGCTATAGCTGAATAGTGTTTTGGAGGATTAAATGTGTGTGAATACACACAAGTGCAGAGTTTCACAAATAGTTATGATATTCCACAGAATTTTGCAGAAAGGCATTACAGAGCCTTTACAGAGGAGACAGATTTCCTATGGAGGCAACAATTCTTGCAGGTGGAGAAATCTGCTCCTGTATTTTGCAGTCACCAAAAGTAGGTTTAGAGATTACTTCAAAAGCCTTTCTTACTTTGTCAAAAACCTTTACTGTTGGATGTATTTCCTGCTTTTCCACAGCTATCAGAAATCCTTCTGTATAACCCTTCTTTTTGACCTTAAACTCTTGGTGATCTTTGGCTGCCTGAATAAATTTATACACAGTCAAATCAAAGAGCTTCCCCATTTTTTTAATGAGGGCATCAGCCTCCTGGTGCAAATTAGATGAGGGTCATAATATTTTTTTTTTCCCAAGCTATACATAGTGCTGACAGAAACAATTGAAATATTTTTTATTATTATATCCTTGGGTGAAGTCACTTTTACAGAAAATAAAGATTTTTTCTTTTCTTGTGAGGCATTTGGTGATGGAGGGAAACTCATGGGAGAGGCAGAGGTAGTTGAAAGTATTTTTACTAAAAAATTCTGATATATCATAGGAATTCTTAAGTCACTTTCCAATCTTTTCTAATATAGCTTTGAGTTTGTGTTTGCTGGGTTTTTTTGCATTTATGCAAATGTATTTGCAATACCTTTATTGCTTAGTCTTACCAGACACATTGCTGAATCTAAGATATTTTAGCAGTCAGAGAGTGATTTTGTAGGACTTAAATTTATATTGCTTGTGATCTTGGGCTTTAAAATATGCACTCTAAAGAGAAAGAAGAGTTAGGCTACAGTCTTTTTTTTTTTTAAGACGCTTAGGCACCTTCTGGCTGGTTTTGTCACAATATTCTTAATTTTCTGAGTTATACTAATAAAAACCGGCCTATAAGTTTGGATGTGCACAGCAAAAATTGAAATCTATAACATTTGAGAAGAAAAAGAAAGAAATAAAGAAAAAGAAATGAGACACAATTAAAAAAATTGGAAATATTGTTGATGCCTTTTCCTGCTCTTAAAAAATTGAAAGCCAGACATAGTTAAGGAATAAAGAGTTTTTACCTCAGTATTTAATAGGGATCTTTATGGTGAACCATTTTGCCAAGGTGGAATATGCTGGAATGCACACACAGGATAGATTGCATATCCAATTTATAGACCTTACAAATTAGCATATCTAACAAAGATGTCCCAACAAGAGGCTTGAATGAATAGCATCATATTCCCCCATCCAGAGGAATTCCCCCCTGGATGGGCCAAATCTCTAGTTTACAGTATATGTTCTAGAGAGGGCCTTGGTTTCTCAAGATAGCGTAAGGCTTTTCCAGCTGCCAGGTCTTCAGAAAGTTTGGTCTTCTGGCCTAACAGAATACCAGGACTAGGCTAAATTATCAGAATTAAGGAAGTGCTAAGAGCACTGTGGATACATAAAAGGTATGTAAAAGGTATATAAAAGACATATAAAAGATATATAAAATAAAAGGCAAAATATCATCTTGACATCATTGTGACTGAAAAAGTCCTTTAAACTATAGAGATTAACTTTTTGTCTTGTTCTACCTCTTCAGGCTGCTAATTTTCCCTTCCCAACTATTCCACACTGGATTTAAAGTTAAGATACATTATTGCTTTAGGCATTTGGAGAATCATATAAAATACTTATGTACAGTTTTGCCTTGGATCTTGCATGTCTTATATTACAACAAAATCCAGACCTAATCTTAGGTAGTGATTATGTTCACTATTAAGCAATCTGCAGACTTGGCTAGATTAAAACATTTATGTCACCAACATCCATGACCTGAGAGATAGTAATCAGTAAATAGGCAGATTATTCACTTTGCTTTTATGGGACATAGTATATTTAATTTACAGTTGAATACACACTTAGAAAATACATTAGTGAGAGCAACTTCTTAGTGACTTTCTTTGCTGTAATAGCAACGATAAGACTCTGCGTTGACTTGAACTCTTCAATGTGTCAGCTTTGAAAGTCTTCTTGGGAAATAGTTGGGAAACAAGTTCTCTAATCTCAAGAACCATAATGGTCTATAAGGCTGAAGTGACTGTGAGTAAGCTCCTAGCTATAAAAATGTTGAATGCTAGCAGGTTTTCATCAGCAAAGTGAAGTGAAGTCACAGTTATAGAGCAATCCTGAAACATAGAAATACCCATAAGAGTCAGTGGGAGGTTTGGAACTATACAACACACAACTTGTACTTACTGTGAAATGCATCCTCACTGCAGCTAGATTTTGTGTCTCTGAACATGACTAGTGTAGGGGACCAGCACAAAATTTTCTTCAACAGGGACCAAAACCATGTGATGCTAATTAAATGTAATCAAACTATTGTATTTTTGTTAGATCCACAATAATCAAGCTATGGACAAACCCACTTATATAAATTATGTAGTAGACATGCTGGATAGGACACTTTGCTTGCTCTGATTCAGTGCCCACTCTGAAAGGCAGATGATAGAACAGTGTGATGAATACTTTTCTTTCCCTATTTAGAATCATGATTTCAAGTATCACTACAATTTAATTTTTATATTCCTAATGTCTACTTAATTTTTCTCTTTCCTTTGAAGAAACAAGAAATTTTATTTGACATATAAGGAATTAGCAGATCTGAATACAGCACTATTTTAATCTCTGTGCCATTAAATTCTGTCTTAATCTGCAAGCAGATGAAATTATATGAAGCTGCTGGAGGCATTATTGGGAGAGAAAATGAAATTAAGTGTACAAAACGCAGATATTCAGAAAGAATATAGTTTCACAAGGATGCAAATAGATATTGAGATAGTGATAGAGGAATAAAAAGCAACTGTATGAGCCTAATCTTAAATATCCCATACACTTAATTGCAAAGGCTTTCAAATGCGTGAGTAAACATAAAAATATACACAAGGCTGACAAGATCTTCCTGAGGATATGGAAAAGAGTCAAAAACTTGGGTTGTCCTAAATATCCATGAAATAGATAGTCATATGAAACAAATACTACTGGCCCTGAATAATTAATCAAAACCATTTTGTTATATAACCAAATACAAATACAGATTGTAATGAGCCCTTTAAGGAAATGTGCTTACATTGCCTTTGCCACAGAAAAAATGTTAGAGAATATGTAGGAGTACAAAATCCCATGGAGAAATTATAAGGCGTTTAATATAACACTACTTAACTGATATGAAGAAACATAGGAAAAATGTAGAATATATAAATGGTGAAGATTGAGACAAGGATTTTTAATTAGAATTTGAATAAACAAAATGAAGGAATTGAAAGAAGGCTGGGAAAAGTAATACTTTTTATTTGGTCATCTATATTACTCCATCATCACAATGTTCAATTTTAAGGGCTACTTTTCCTAAGAAGGAAGTGTAAATGGAACATCATCATTATGTGAAAAGTAAAGCACTGGAGCTTCAAGTGGGAGAGATGCACATGTCTGTTTACACATTTAGATAAACATGTGTTATTTTGAAATTCAATATTACATTTTGGAATACATTTTTCATTACTTTAATAAGTAGACCTTGTAGAGAGAACCTTTGCCATGAAAGGCACATCTCCCACATCTCAAGTAACTCCTGCATTTTCCCAACTTTCCTCTGAATTTCCCCATAAAATGCCGTAAAGAATATCAGTTCTCTACATTGTTCACTTGATAAATCATTTTACACAACTTGTCTTTATACCCACTCTTGTTTTGCTGTTTGAAGAAAGGCACAGAACCTTCTAGGCAATATATTTAATTTTTTAAGTTTCCTGATTTTAAAAAAAAATATTTTAATGAGGGTTTGAACTATTTTTATAAACTTATTGTGAGTATTTTGCAAACTTTATCTTCCGTCCAAGCCTCTAACCTGCCTTTTGCCCAAAACCATCACATGATAAGGAAAATTCCGTCATGCAAACTGCAGTTAAATGATTGAGTATAAATAACAACTAAAAAGGTTGGTAGAGATTCTTTTATTTGTTTTATGAAACATCCACTTTGTTTCCCTATTTATCAAGTTTAACAAATATTTCTAGCCATAATTACTTCACACCTGCTTTTATGATGGCTCAAGCAAGAAATCCATCAAATAAATTTCAGGAGCACCAGTAACTGCTTTCAGTGTTTTGGCTCTCAGCACCTGCTCCATCAGGCAAATAAGAGAGTTGATCTCCTGTGTACCACTATCCTTGCATTTCCTGTATTAGTGCCCTCTCTCACAGGTCAGAAGCTCTTCACAGTATTTCACTAAGACAGGGTTATTGATGATTATGTTAAGATATTTAAAGAAGCACTAAATGAAGATTCTCCTGTTTAGGCCCATACTCTACTCAACAATGGATATTCTTTAAGAAACCGTGTGAAGTTACTCCAGGGATCCTGAAGGCAAGGATAATAGATTTATAAGCAATGTCTCCATGTTTTGACAGACCAAATATATTTCCAATCCAAGAAAAGAAATCTCAAGTCAGAAATCTTTGTTACATATACTGTGCTTTATTTTATTTTTTTTTTTAATAAGGAAAGAAAAATAATTTCTTGTCCAAGCAATAGACTTTCAAATAACTATTTTTTTTGTTTTGGGTTCCTTTATTCTGTAGTTTGATTTGATTTCTTTTAAAGTCCAGCTAGGATTTCAGCTAGGGTTTGTAACTAATAGTTGATTGAATAGCTTTACAATAAGGCATAATTATGCACTTCAATAAAAGAAGCACTAGGCTGTCATAATGTTTAGTTTCTTCCAAGAATGAAGCTAGGTTTTCTGACACCAAAATTCTGTAAAATTGTAGCTTGCTGATGAGTAAGAAACATGTTTATAAATATAATTTTCAACCCCTTCCAGAATATTGGGTACAAAACCACAGGTGTATAATAACTAATAATTCATATATTATGGCTATATTTTAAGAAAAATTTCCTCTTACAAGTGTTTTTAAAGTTGCTTTTATATATTATTCCTTCAAAGATATTATCTTTATTTTGTCTAATTTCATGTTAGATATACTCAAGCAAAGTGGCATTATAAAAAATTATGTCATATAAACTAATATATGTTTATGTAAAGTTTATTCATTATATAAACTACTATTTCTTAAGCACATGAGATGAAAGCAGATGATACAAGAGATGATTCCCTGTAGATGAATGTCTCATGCTTACCAGATATCTCCCTGCATTCCTCTTGCCAGATGCAGAGATGGGTTTCCAGAGTTATTTTCCATTGTTTGTCAGCTGCCTGGTAGTACGTAGGTAACTCAAAACTATTCTTGGACACTCCTGAATCTTTTAAATGAGTCTGGAAAACATGTTTAGTCATATTCTAATAATAACAACAAAATTTATTGATAATTAGTTACATATTTTGTTCATGGTTTATACAGAGTGGGTCTGAGGGTTTGTGAGTCGAAATGCTCCTCAAAGGATAGATTTCAAAGGCCTAAACTTTAAATTAGTAAAGGCCTCATTTTATCCATTATCCAGAAACTGAAGATATGTTGCACGTTTTTCCCTGAATCAACTCCCAACTTAAAGGAAGAGTAGCTACATTTCATTAATTATTTCTGATACTTGCCTAAGATCATTGAGAGATTGAGATCAACATATGCAAAGACCAATTACCTTTAAAATGCACTAAAGAAAAAATATTTTCTGCCATGTATGTATATAACTCTCTATAGGACGACTCTTTTTGGATACGAAGAGTAAAATCAAAAGTTTGGATTTTGTTTGAGGAATGAAAATGCATTTCTGCATAAACTCCTGGAGTACATTTTGTGAAGCGAATATTTTGGTCTAGTAAGGTTGGTGTACTAATTTCTGGCATGAAATTTGGCAGTATTTTGTGTTCTTCCAAACCTATTTTGTCTGCAGATGAGAGGGAAATGTGAAACAGCTGGAATGTTGTATGTAAAGAATGAGGTATGTGTGTAGAGCAGAATCAACATGTGACTACTAGGACTAGTAAAATGTATTAGTGAAATGAGAAAAACCCTACATATATAACGTATATAATCAAATTCTGACACTTTTTTTTTTTTTTTTTTTTTTTTTTAGTAGATAAAGGAAAGAATGTAAGCTTTGTTTTTTTCTTCGTTACAGAAGATGAAAACTAAATTCAAATACACCCTGCCATAGTATAATGGTGAATGTATTGAGGTACCTTTACTACCAAATGCCTGAACTGGAATTCATCCAGCCAGGTCATTAGTAGGAGAACTCAAAATTTGTAATATAAATAACTGTTACTGAGCAACTAGTCAAGTGAACTAAGCACAAGGGTGTCCTGTGAAAAAAGAAGGTGATACTATTTAATATTTATAAAACAAAACACTACAAGGACCATAAATGGTGAAGATAAACTGTTTTGAAATACTCTTATAAACATGTAACATCTGTCGTAGCTAAATCCTGTACTCATTTAGTTAGGATTAGATAAATTGGTGTAAGAATTATTCTCAATAGCATAATACTGGATTCTTTAGATTGGAGAAAAGACAAAAAGGTGGAATTTTCTCATATATTGTCTGAAAAGGGGTGGCACATCATCAGGGCCCCTCTCTTTGTCTCTTCAAGCAGACAAATCTGTAGTTGATGTACAAGACTCCTAATTCACATTGTGTTTCAAATTCCTAAGAGGCATTTAATGAATATATTCTTTTTTTAAACAGTTTTTTTTATCTTAGTATTGTTTTGCAAGCTGGCTAATAAAGAATTTTACCATATGAAGATTTTAGTGATGGAAGAAAATATTGAAATACTAGAAACGGAAGGAATGGGAATGAAGACTGAGTATTCTGTATTGGTGACTCGATTTATGTTTGTGCCATATATCCTTGATGTTAAGGATTTTCTTCTCAGTTGAGGAAGAATTGAGTAAGGTCCTTAGTGAATTCCTTAGGTATTCAATGAATTGTCCAGGTGAACCTTTTTTACCATTTATTTTAAAAAATGCATTACAAAAGCATTAACTATAAACCCAGTAATTCTGGCAACAATTTGGAGCTTGTGTTGGCTTAGAATCAGCTGCTCTTTTGGTATCTATCCAGAAATTCATGTGAGAATTTTTGATGAAAACCGTGTTCTCTTCAAAGTTTGAAGTCATGTTTTCAGAATCAAATTTGATGCCTCATGAGTTTCACTTTGGGTCACTACTTTCCTCTACCTTCCTGGTATAGTCTCAAGACAAGTGAAACTACTGAAATCATATTTTACTATTCTGAGTTGGTCAAAGCTCCATTATTTGCAGAATGACTCATCACATTCCTTAATCTCATTGTTCATTTTCTGGGAAAAATTTTCATTGTCTCTGAAGTACTTAAGTGATAAATAGGACAGGGGTAGAGAAGGCAGGTAAAGGTCTAGAATCATGTATAAACGATGTTACAGATTACATTTATAATGTTGGGGTTTTTTGTACTTTTATATATACTCTTCCTACTATTATGTATTTATAATGTAGTGGTGTCCAGAGAGCAACAAACTTTGACAAATGTATAAAAATGGCATTCCTTTCCTCAAAGAGATGTCTCTCTCAAAGAGACTGTGTAACAAAGTGGATGCAGCAAGCATATAGCATAAGGGCATGACTGCCGAGATGTTGTGAAGAGGTGGGAGGAGTATCGTTTTCAGCTACTTGCAATGCCATCCCAACACTTTGTCTGCAAGTTCACTGTGTACCTGTTAAATTTCACCATACACAAGTTACACATGCATCAGTTCATGTCTCTGAAGTGCTTGCCTCCAAACGCAGGCAGCATGGGGAGTTAACGTGATGAGGGAGAGATCTGCATGCAGTTGTGGACAGTGTTCTTTTTTGAGATGTGGTGGGATGGTTTCTGTGTCACGGGTGTTGCAATGAAGGGGGGATATGGACTCTCTAGGAAGTACAGAAGGAAAAAATTTAGGAGGGAGAATTGTCCTTTTTCTGAGAGAGCATCTGGAGAGCATAGACCTTTGCTAGGATGGATAAGGAACTGAGAGCTTATTTGCTAGAATTTTAGAAAATCCAACGTGTAAAGGTGGCACACAATATTGACCCACACAATAATAGCAGGTGTCTGCTATTGGCCACCTGAGCAGGGAAGAGCAGTGAATCAGTTCCTCTGCAGAGGAACAGCTTTATTTTCACAAACATTGGAACTCATGAGGACTTCGACTTCCCCATATCTGCTAGAGAAACAGCACAGCAAGACATAAGCAATTCAAAAGGTTGACAGAGTGCATAAGCAGTTACTCTGTCCCCTGACTGATAGTGAAGCCAACAGAGATGGTGTCCTAGACCTCATGCTCACCAGCAAGGAAATAATCTCTGGGGATGTGAAGATCAAAGCCTGCCTTGGCTACATTGACCATGAGGTGGGGAATTCCAAGATTCTAAGAGCATAGTGAAAAGCAGACTCACAAGCCGGGCCTCAGGAGAGTATATTTTGACCTCTCTCAAGACCTGATTGGAAGAGGTCCATTGAATTGAGTCCTGGGTGAAAAAAGGGGACAAAAGAAAATTGGTTAATGTTCAAAAATCACCTCTGCCAAGCTCAGGTTGCATCTGAGCAAATACAAAGTCAGCCAAATATGAATGAACAAGGAGCTTCTAGCCAAACTACCTGAAAGTAAGGTGTAAAGAAAATGTACTCAGGCTCTTAGTGGCACCCAGTGACAAGAAAAAAGGCAAAGGACTGAAACACAGGAAGTTTTCTCTGAACATCTGAAATCTGCAAGGGTGTCTGAGCAGTGGCACAGGTTACCCAGAAAGATTGTGGGGTCTCCATCACTGTTAAAACTCAGGAATTGCCTGGTTATGGTCCTGGGCAAGGAGGTGACTTTACCTGAGCAGGAGGGTGGATGTCCAGAGGTCTCATTCAACCTCAGTCTATAATTTTGTGATTCTGCTTTACACCAAGGGTAAATCTTGAGGTGGAATAGAGTTGCAGCATTTTTACAGAGGACTCAGAAATCCACACACCTCTGGAAAAATACTTAGAGCTAAAAGACTTTCTTCTCATAGATTGTGATGAATCCTCTCTATTATTAATGCTATGCCAAATGAAAAACCCAGTATGTATTTTCATCTGATTAATCTTGTTGAATTGCATATAACAGAAATAAATCACATGAACTTAAACAGACTTTTCAAGGACAAATAAAATACATTAGCACAGTGCGCATGAAACAGAAAAAATGAATCCTAATAACAAATGTCATTCATTACAAAGATATAATACGTAGTTTTGCTTAGATGATACTGACATTTTACCAGTGTGGAACCTTAAACTGTTCCCTATTAGACAAAATTACTTTTTCTTGTAGAAGATCAGTGAAAAAAAATAATACCCTGTCTCTCCAATAGAAAACATTAGTTTGTTGAAAAAATCCCAGGCCAAATCTGCCTTACCTTTGCTGCAGCAGAAGCTTCATGCTGAGACTAGAGGTGTCTGATTGACCCATCATCCCTGCTGGAAGCCTCTACTCCTTTGCTAGTCCTGACTTGTGTGACCTCAAAATAAGTGCTGATATTTTACATTTCATGACACAAAGGAAAAGGAAAAGAATTAAAATGGAATATCTGATTAGGAATATAATTTTCAGCCACCACTGTCTCCTGAATGCTCTGACTCCTGCTGCCAGCAGTTTGAATGTGTATATATATTATGCTGGAATCTTTCTTCCTGTTAAGACAGACTAATGAAGACTTGGATTTAGGCCATTTTTTTTGGTCCTCAAGTGGCATGCAAAATGAAAAGGAAAAAAAAGAGAAAGTATTAAGTATGAGTACTTGTCCTTTATCAGCCAACAGAGAATTTAATTAATATATTGCAAAGATCTTTTAATGTGTGACATAGCTCCATTATCTCTACTGGAATGCTAGTGGAAGCCTAAAGTCAAATATCATATTGAATTTTAATAAAGATTTGTGCAACAACTTTAATAAAGATTTGTACAACCACATGACAGGTGGCTGGACAAAGTGATGGAATTTTACTCTGTTTTAGAACTAGAAAGATACAAAACAATATAAAATCTGAATTGAAAAAAGACAACTACTTGATTATGCACACTTTTTAGTAATTCTCACCAAAAAGAATCCTAAAATTCTGTACTATACTTTCTTTTAAGGATTTATTTCCTTATAGGGACTAAATAATGTTTTATTAGTTTGTGGTACTGAAATATTTATTTAGAAGAAATAATACTAAGAATTTTGTGTTCCAAAAAGTGGGTTCTTAATCATCAGTATCTATGCAAACATTTGAAGCAACTTCTCTGAAATAGTTGTTTCTCAGTAGCCAGTTTTTCCTATTATCATTCTGGTTCAGTCTCTTCTCACTGCTCTATCATTACCAAAGGAGTTACCTTGACTAATGCTGCCTTACCATAAAATTTCATTTTTGCTTAGGCTTACAATTATTTAATTCTCCTCTTGCCATTCTGTGGTGTGTACTCATTGATATTTTTGGAGTGCCTGTTCAGAAGATATGTTGAAAAAGTAGACAACCCACCCTCCATCTTCCTTGCAAAAAATCAAAGCAACCAACCACCCAACCAGCAACAAACAAAAAAAAAACCAAAACAAAATGAAAACAAACAAACAAAAAACCCAGGGAAAGGAAAGGAAAGGAAAGGAAAGGAAAGGAAAGGAAAGGAAAGGAAAGGAAGGAAAGGAAAGGAAAGGAAAGGAAAGGAAAGGAAAGGAAAGGAAAGGAAAGGAAAGGAAAGGAAAGGAAAGGAAAGGAAAGGAAAGGAAAGGAAAGGAAAGGAAAGGAAAGGAAAGGAAAGGAAAGGAAAGGAAAGGAAAGGAAAGGAAAGGAAAGGAAAGGAAAGGAAAGGGGTTTTTCTGCTTTTTTTTCCTTCCTTTTCTCTTTGTACCTTAATATTGCCAACTGCCTTGATGTAAACAGGAAGAATATTTGGGTCTTTATTAGAATTTGAAAGAAATTGATAACCTACACTGAGTTGCTATACACTGAGTATAATTTTCTTCTATATAAACATATTATTTCTATTTTATTCAGTTACATAACTCAGATCAATGTATGCTTGCATTTATAGTCTTTTGGAAATCAAACAAGGTATATAGATACATATACATATATATGTGTGCGTGTGTGTATGCATTTATATATATATTTATCAGTAACTTCCTCTTTTGGTTGTAAAAAAATTAGAAGTCTGATAATGAACCCTGTTGTGAAGGACACTATCCCTGTTCTATGTTTTTCCCTATAAAGCACACCTTGACTTCCAAAACGGAACCAAAGCACCCAACCCAAAATATTTTTCTTCCTTTCTTATTTTACATATTATTCAAAATAAACTACTATTCCAGAGTCTCAATAGAAATGCTAGTCCTAAATGTAATTGTGACAAGGGTTTTTAATGCTAGCATAAAATACTGGTAAGAACCAGTATATACAATATACAATGTCGTATGCAAGGATACTTCAGATACTTCAGAAGTATTCAATCAATTAAAAGTTCGAGATGCTTTCCTTATTTACTTTATCTTAATGTATTAATTGAATTTATTTTTCTTCTAGCTAGAAGTGGCTGTCTGAACTTCAGTCTATTTTAGCTTAAAAATCTTATATTTCTCTGCTGTGAATTAAAAATTGTTTCTATTTTCAGACTACAGTACTAACTGAACTCTTTAATAACTAGTTATTTCTATCACTATAGATAAAATTTAAGACCAAGTTCTCCTATATCTGAAGGCTTTATTATTGCTTAAAGGAGTTGATATTAATTTCAAGTCTGCTTCAGATATAGTTTTATATATGACCAAATATCATGATAAAGGATCTATTCATCACTTTTATTACCTAAATTATTCTAAGCCAATAGGTCTAGCATGTTATTAAAACACACTTTTTAAAAAAAATTTATTTTCTGTTAACAGTTCAATCCTGAATCAAAGTATGTTACTATAGTTATATGTCAACAACATTAGACAACTCTTTGTTTATTTGCATCTTCTAATTAAATTTCTTACTGCTGTTGGGAATTCCTAACTCCATCACAGTTTTCAGAGATCATTTGAGTTGCACTTATGTTCAGCTTTGCAAGTTGCCTATCCTTGGTGTCACACTCTTAATCTCCTGACACCTCCAAAAATATAAAATTTTAATGTACAATATAATTTTATTCCTGGGGCCGTGCTGTGTCTCTTGGTCAGCTTGACTAGGCAAAGCAATACCCTGGGCAGCAAACTATCAGAGGCAGCTGCTTTCTCTGGGTAGTCACAAGACTGGCTGATTCTAGCAGGCAAGTAGGAATGGTTTAAACCATCATCCAATGGCAGCAGCAGTAGTCCACCCTAGAAACATCAATTATTACCATCTTGCCTAAAGGAGCTTGATGTCTTTTTCAAAATCTCAGTTTACCTCCTGCTCTCCAGGATTTCATTCCTTTGAATTTGTCCTTTCCTGTAGCAGCCTTAATATTCAGTACACTTTAGTACTCAGTAAGTGCATTTTGCATTAATGTCCCACAAGTCTTGGGCTCTATGTGATTATCCCGAGGTCATAGCTCATAGATCACCTCATAACAGTTTGTGTGCAAACTAATACTCCATATCTTTGGGCAACCAATAACATAATTTTCTCTTTAAGTAGTAAAGCTCATTTTTTATATCAGGCATCAAAATCTAGGTCTTCACTTGGGTTTAATCTTGCATCAAGTATTCTTGTTTCCATGTACATCTCCATACTCACATGTAGTACTCTGTCTCTACTACTATAGAAATAGTAGACATAACATAACAAGAAAAAGAAATTTCCTTGGTTGGTTTGCTATCTGCAAAAATAAGTAATTGTCTTCACTCCTTTATTCCTATTGGGTTTCTCTGACTCCTGAACTCTTTTCTCAAAACACAGATTTGAGGATTAAGTGTTAATTGTCTCCTGTGACCATGAGTAACAGAAAGTGCCAAAACTGATGTGACAAAACTCTCTCTCTAAACACCATTCTAGCATCTAAATATTTTATATACCCTATGCAGGCAACACAACACAATGTAAAGTACTTTCACTAGATGGTTGTAAATTATGAAACAGCTCCCAGTTTTCCTGAAACCTTAGGTGAAATGTAAGGATGCTTGCCAAGATGTGTCATGCAAGTAAATCAGCTCTATCTCTATAAGGAAAACTGTTTAGACAGATGGCCATTTAGAGTCCACTGTTTTGCCAGGGAGGACAAGGACAAGAAAATGGAGAACAGACCATATTAGGGCAAATCTTACAGTAAAATATGCAATTTCTCTTCCTTTATTGCTCTATGAACTGAAAGTGCTAACTAACTGAAAGGTGAAGATAGACATAGCTACAATATTAAGAGTATTAAAGTGATATTTGATGTATTCATAATAATTGCTTACTTACCCATATTTGGTAAGGTCTTATGTGCTGTGTTACATGATCTTAAGTTATTGATAACTAGGATTATAATATAAAATTTATATTCCTTGAAAGAAATGAGTAAAAATAACTTCTCATTCTCAGTCTGCCATCTGATTTGAGAATTCCACTTCAAAAAGGATTTTCCCAGATCACAGACTAATTGCATTTGAATTTCCAAATCATCCACATAACTGGAAGAAGAATGAAAACAATCAACTTGCAGTATATATATTTAAAAAAAAGAACCCAAAATCATGTGCATTTTTGTCCAGGATTCCTTATAAGGCATGGCAAATATGGTAAAAATTGTTCCAGTCCTTTATGTAGAATATGAAGTAATTATTATTTGCTAAGTCATATTCCATCAGGTTGACTTTCCATAACATTTTTTTTTGAAGTTATTGTTTTTTCCTGCCAAGCCTTTTCAGCTGGTGTTTCACCTGAGCAGGAGTAACAACTGAATCCAGAGGGCTCTTATTGCCACTGAAATGACACTAAGATCATTTTTGCCTACATCTCCCCAGATTGGTGTATTATTTGAACCCATTGTGTTGCATATTCTCACAGTCTGTTTCCCTAGCCTGCCCAGGGGCCACAATTTTTTCAGAGATGAAGTTAGAGTACAGTTCCAGAAAATGATAGAGTATTTGGTCTCACAAATCTGCTTCTTGAGTGCAGCCTGTGTGCCCAAGCTCTTTGGCTGTACCTGAACATCCTACCATAGTCACACCATTGGCAGGTACTTCTCAGATCATAGTCAAATCAGTCATTAATTCCTGTTTACTCACAAATGTTCTGTACATCTGTCATGAGAATCTTGGCTCTGAATTAGTCCCCTTCAACCAAAGTACAGCATTACATCACTGGAGTTGTTTTTTGAGATCAGTCTAAGGACAATTTGATCAGTAAAATAGTATAAGAAATTAACACAGCCTGCATTTCCAACTGATCTTTAGAAATATACAAGAAAGTAACATGAAAATGGTGTTGGGAAAGTAGAAGGATAAACATTAAGAATAATAAAACAACCAATAGAGTAGGTAATTCACTTGAAAGAATCACAAATAAAACTATGGAAATGTACTTTTATGGACTAGCCATAACTTTATAAGCTGCACAGTTTTTGAGGATGCTACAAAAGGTTAATATTTCTTTCAGGGATAACTACGTAGGATTTATAAATCTGATTATTTCTACTTTTGTATTTCACATGTATTTAACTTTTTATTGTTGTTCTTAAAAGTGATTTTTTTTTCTTGTGAATTCTTGTGAATTCTTTTGTATGTCACAGAAAAAGGATATGTAGACATATATAGCATGCCTATTATACAGATTATAATCAGGCCTTCTGGTAAGTACTTAGAGCCAGAAATTTACTGGAGAACTCTGGCCTCCCATTGTCTTTCTTGATTTAAGCCAAAATTGGACCTTTTTCTCTGTGTTTCCTTTCTGCCTTCTTTTGATACAACACTGGCAGAAAATATCTCCCAAAGGTGGGATGGCAATATTTAGTTTTCTTTTGTTATTTTTCTCCATATATCTATGTATACAGAAACGTATGTATATGCACATGTATGTAATTTAGAAGCAGAATAATTTAATTTTTTCCATATCCCCAAATACTACACTAACTATTCAGGGTGGTTTTGAATCTCCAAATTCAATTCTCATTTTTGCACTCTATGAAATATTTTGGCATCAGGTAAGTAACATTAAAGCAATTAACACAAAATGTTCATAGAAATGATTAATGTAGCAATTAGTACGGGATATGAAATTCTAGTTATAAAATATCTGAATATGAAACTTGAATTTTAAAAGCAGCTCAATATATAAGTAAGTGTGTAATCTTCTGTTTTGTGGGGTTATATTCTTCTCACTAACGAAGCAATAAATTCCAAAGGAAAACAAAGCATCATTTACCACAAAGTTGTCTTTAACATCCCAGATATTCTAGGACTTTCTGAAATAGTGTATTAATGTAACATCATGACCCAAAGTCCACTTTCCATTACATCAGTATTTCTGTCCTACAGGATGAATGATGCATCCTAAAACAAAACAAAACAAAACAAAACAAAACAGAACACAACAAAACAAAATCCTCTCACTTTTTAAGGGACAGAAGTATGTCCTGCCTCTTGAGGATAATTTGAAAGAAAGCTGAGAGCAGTAGCCACTCTTAGTTATGTAAGTAATAGATAGTCTTTTTAATAATCTGACAGATCCATGTGGTGGAGTGCTATAAGGTATTTTGACTTCTTCTCAAAAGGCAGCCCAAACTGAAGTTGTGGTAGGTTAGACACCATGTGTCCCACTGTTCATGTATGCAAATTATTACCATCACCACACAAACCCAGAATAACTCAACAAAAGAAAAACTTCACAGGAAAATATAAAAAGAGGTATTAACTGTCATGAAAGAAGACCTTCTCAAAATATTTGTTTTTTTTTTTGCTTAGGATTAGATTTGTTTACAGAGAATCTCTCCAGACCCTGGGATGTCAGAAATAATCTGGGTGTAACAAAAGGCTTCCAGCCTTGCTTTTCTGTTCATCTGTTTATCTTCAAACTAGAAAGGCTTTGAAACACTGTATTTGCTTATCTTCAACTTCTAAGCTTTCATCTTGTCATACTGTTCAATTATTTCTTATATTAAAATCCGAAGAATTACACTAGTACCTTTCCTAAGGAAGAATCCATCATTAAAACATCTTGGAAAGGTAACAAATGAAATAAAATACTGTCATGAGTTAAGATTGCATTCATAGAGTTTCAGTTTTAACTTTTTAATAACATTATTTATATATTTTATTTATTTTCTTTTTTAGCTTTTTTATTTGAAAACTTCTCTGAATTTTTATTTGAAACCTCTCTGACCTCTACCTTCTTTTCTTGTCTTTGCTTTACATTTCCCTTATGTAAATTTGCCATATTTTTCACTTACATTACAAAAAAAATAATTTATTTGTCAGAATCCTAGTTAGTCATATTTAAGATTATTTCTTTTTTAATATCTCCTTAGTTATATTTCTGTCTGCACTTGTGATCTTGCTTTCTATTGTTTCTCTTTTCTGTTCACTATTCAAGTCAGACTTAATAACTACCAGCGCATATCAGTAAATGCTATCTTCACTCCCAGCAAGTAGCAAAGATTCATATCATTATTTTTTTTGGCTTTTCTGCTCTCTCCCAACTTTTTATCTCTATTTGAAATATAAACCTTTTGGCAATGACATTTTCTTTACTACTGTAATCATATAATACTTGGAACTTGGTTTAGTAGTTACTGATGTTCAAAATTATCATTATTTACCAAAGCAAGGTTTTAGGGAATTTTTTCTGTACATAAATAAATGAAAATATGAATAACAGCAAACTGTACACAAAACAATGCAGTTCTCCATAGTTTCAACACAAACATTTTGGTTCTTTGAACTCTGCATCTCAAGTATAGTTCAGTTTTTACATTACATATCTCATTATTTTTTGGAATTTACTCCATGATGTTCTAAGAAATTCTGTTTTTTCTCCCTTATTTCATCTTGGTGCTGTCATAATGTGATTCATTGTGTTGTACAGATAGAATTGCAAAGGAACAGAAAATAATTCTGATTCTGTAAATCATCTAAACTCATTACAACAGAAGTCCTGGAAATTTTCTTTTTTATTTTCTTTTCATAAAGAAATTATATTTTCTAATGAAACTGAGTTAGTGTGTAAGATTTCAGTGTATTTTATTGATTTCAGTCCAAATTAATTTCTATGAAAACTATTGGTTTCATTTGAGTTCTGTAAACACTTCATTAATATAGAATTATAAAATGATTAAAAGCCCCAAGACTTATTTAAATGAAATGTTATGCTTATAGTATTACGCTAACAGGAAGTCATCCAAATAAGTACAAACCACTCAAATTTAGGTAATCCATTAAGTTAGAAACACCAGGTTTCTTCCATAGGTAAAGGGGATGTATAGACATCTCTAAGAAACAGTCCAGACTACCTAAGATTTGAACCACACTTTTTAGACCAGCCCTCTCTCTGCTTTAATTATAAAAAATAAGTAAGAAAGCAACCTCAAGTTTATAGCAATCCTACTTTAGTTACATTTGGGTTATGTTAAGATTCAGTGGAATGTAAAACCAAAGTACATTGTATGCTAAGATTTTTATTCCCCACCCCAAAGGTACCTGATGAAGAATTTCTGACTTGTTTGTGCACATTCACATGGAGAGACAGAACCTAACCTGCCATTTCTTCATCAGCTGTTGTGTTGGCACACGCCAAAAACAGTTTCTGTAGAGGGTGTCAAAATATAGAACCGGGACGTTTCTATCTAAATTCAAATAACAGAGTTATTTCATAATTTAGAGCCTATTAGGACTTGAGCCTCCATTTTCTGCCAAATGAGCACCTTGGCAAGGGTATGAGTGGTTAATTTTATTGTACAGCATTTTTATTAAATACTGAGCCTGTAGCACTGTGAATTTACGTCATGCTTTACAAACAGAGAATAAAATACAGTTGTTCTGACAATTCTGTGATGAGATTTCAAAAGAAAAAACAGAAATGTTTCAGAAATTTAAAAAAATGAGGATATAATAAAGAAAGAAAAGGTGGAAAAACACTCAACTTTATTTCAATGAACCTCATTTGAAGTGAAATAAGTGTCAGCCTTGGCAGGGAAAAGAATCAGACTTTCCAAACTGCATAATGAGAGAAGGCATGAAATGAATTTGGGAGAAAAAAATACCAGATTCACAGAAAAGAGAACAGGGAAAGAAAATTTATCTAAAACATCTGTCTCTGTATCTCCAGAACAACTAATATAATGACATCTTTGCAAAACTCCTTCATTACCTTCAATTTGGGTAACTGTAAATAACATTGACTCATTTAAGAAGTCAGTTTGCTAATAATTGCTTTCTTTATGTCTTCATAAGTGTATTAAACACCATATGATGAAGACAGATCATGAGCACTAACTTCTCCTCTTATTTCCTAATTCTTATTTCATTATCAATCAATTAAAATATGTTCTATGGATTGTACCTCACCACATACTCATTCACTCAGTCTGCTAATTAATTTTTTTTTAAATTCAGCTTTCTGTTCAAGAACTAGAATAATAATTTTTTTATGGACAAATATATGTAGATATAATAAATATCAAGACTGTTGACATGGTGAGAAGTATACGAGAAGCAAACAGATAAAAATATGTTTTGTATACTTAGAAAGATAAGAGACCAGACAGGAGATAGAAGGAAATCTGTACTTTAAATAGTGTTATGAAAATCCCATTACAGGGCCTGAAAAGTCAATCTGCTCAAGGCTGAAAAACAATACTCTGTATCAGCTGTTGAAGTAAGATCGAGGTAAGATGTAAAATTCTTCCACCTATTGACAAAAGTTTCTCTGGGGGAGATACAAGTTGAGTATTTATGCAATATTTTTTAAAGTCTGTTGGGCTTTATTTATCTCTTCTTAACTTAAAAATATATGGATGTACCGTTAGAGCCTTCCTTAAAAATCTCTCCTTGTGTACACAGCTAGATTATAATAACCATAAGAATCCAGATTTAGTAAGAAAACAACAGTTTATTCCATGGTAGCATTTTCTGTCTCTTCTTCCTAGCAGATAAGGATTTAGGAGAAACAAAAAAGAAAAGAAATCTAGAAATTTTCACTGTAATTTTTATTTAGTGAAATTGAATAAAATTAGGTTTATAAGTATAAAGCATGATCACCCTATGACTGTATAAGAAATTAATTTAACACTGTACTTTGAATTGGACATATCTGACAAGCAAATTTTAAAATATCTGAGATCAACTTTTTGTCACTTTCAATTGAATACACTTAAGAAGAAGTAAAAATATATATAGTGATACTTTTTCCCCTGTATAATTTTACTTTGTTCATAGCACAAACCTGAATTATTACTAATACCTGGAAGAGATTTTTTTGTCTGCTTGTTTTTACAATTCAGAATTCTTGGAGGCTTCTCTGTTGCTGTACACTTAGTATGAGAAAAAAAATCTTATAATGAAGCTCAGCTCAGTGTTTTATAGACTTTAATATTAAAATAGATGCTCTTATATAAAAGGAACAGTTTAGCCTGGGCACGATGACCTATAATGGCCTAACTAACCTGTTTCTTTACATGAAATGCATTGAAGATGAAATAGTATTTCATCTTTCCCTATTTTTGTTCACTATATCCAATAGATGAATCAGAATTGAACTAAAGCTCTTTTCTATATACTGTGTTCTGTAAGGTGTGATGTATAAGAAAAAGCCAAGCTTTCCAGCATATGTTAGGTTAATATAAAACCTGAAAGGAATTTGGCAAACATAGATTGTCATGGCCATATGTGTTGCTTACAGGTAAAATCGCCCATATACATAGTGCCAATTCAAAGAGTCAAAGATTTTCTGACTAGAACATTTTTTTTTGTTAAGATTAACTGTTTAAAAGCCCCATCAGTTCTAGGGGAAAAGAAAAATCCTAAGTGCTGCTGTGCGATGAAAAGTATACAGGACTTTTAAAGAACTTAGCAATGTGAAAGACATAACTAAAGTACTGGGGTTTTTTGTTTGGTTGGTTTTTTTTTTTTTTTTTGTTTTGTATTTCGTTTTCATAATAGAATCATTTAGATTGGAAAAGATCTTTAAGATCCTCTAGTTCACCTGTAAACCTAGCACTGCTGGTTACCAATAATAGCACCACCAATAAACTGTGTCCCTAAGCACCACATCCACACATTTTTGAATGCTTCCGGGGATGATGATTGAACCACTTCCCTGGAAATCGTATTTGAGTGCTTGTTAACCCTTTCCAGCTACAAAATTTTCTTAAAATCCTATCTAAACCTACTGTGATGCAACTTGTTCTTGTTTCCTCACGTGTTGTCCCTTACTGCCTGGGAGAAGAAGCCTACTGACCCCTGCCTGGCTACACTTTCCTTTCAGGCAATTATAGGGAGTGATAAGGTCTCCCCTGAGCCTCCTTTTCTCCAGGCTAAACAACCCTAGCTCGCTCAGCTGCTCCTCATGGCTTTGTTGTTATTTGGATGTCCTTCAGCAAGAGCTTTCTTTCATTCTTTATAATAATGGCAAAAGCAAAGAGTCACTTTTGTCAATATCACTGACTTAAAATTGTTGAAAAAACTGGAATATTTTTAAAATATTATTTTTTTCTTCACATTGGTTAGCAGATCAGATCATTGGTAAAGTGGGTAAATTAAAAAATTGTGCATACATATATTGATATCTTTTCCTACATGCTGATCCATATTTTAGTAAAGTTATTCCACAAAAATTCAATGAGTTTTAGAAATTCAGTAAGTGGTCTTTTGGCCAGACGTAAATATTTGACAGCATTCTTAGATATAAATCCTTTTTCTTCTACTAAACTTAACCTTTTTATATAGATTTTGTTGCTTACTGCGAAGATAATGGACTGCTAAAAATTAAGCAAACATAACTCATGAACGTAATGACATTCCATGAGTAAAATCAAAGGTTCCAGATAGTCAGCTTAAGAAAGCAATAGTCCCAGAATAAAACTCTGTAGAAGTCACATTGAAATTGGCATAAAGCAAGTTTTTCAACATAGCATGGTCAATGTTCTTCTGCTCTGTCCTTTAATACTTATTGCTGAAAAATTAACACAGTCTTAATACATATTCCTTGGCTTCTGTGCTAAAACTCCATCTAGTATCAATTGGATTGAGAATGTAAATTTTTTATAAATGGCACAGTACCACGCAGTCATTGTGAATACAATGAAGTGTCTAATTGCCTAAGATGAACTGATTGCAATGCCCTAAGAGGCTGGGGAAGATCTTGTATCTTTTCTACCAACACCTGAAATATCTAATCTTTCTCCCACTGCAAGTGTTGGACATGCTAAAGATATAGAGATTCATTACTTTTTGTTTTCATCACAAAAAGCCAGTATTCTGTAAGGTTTTGCTGACGTTCAGTCATGAAATCTGAAAGTGTGACATTGACGGTGTAATTTGAGTGGGAGTTGGTAAATGAAATGAACTTTTCCAGTTCATATCATCTAAGAGGAGGTCTGTAAAATAAACGAGTGTAGTTATAAACCAGCTATATTTCAAAGAAGGACAGCCACCAAGCAGATCTGCCTAAGTATGCAATTCTTTGTTTATTGAATCTTGTACATTTGAAATTAACAATTCACTTCTTTAGCAGCATTAGCTGCCCTCTGTTAACTGTTGAAGTAATCTGACACCTGAACTACCAAGGGTTACAAAGATACCTCAGAGCAAAACTTTCAGAAATAGTGGATTTACTTTTCCTCATAGAAAGTAAAAAACACGATCAGAAAGAAAAAGATGAAAAGTAGGAAAGAAAACTGACTGTGGTGAGATCTGAAAGAAATTGGATGAGCTGATCCTGCTTCAGGTATCCCTTTTCAAGGGGTTACTGTGTGTTACATTTATACATGAGATTAATCAAAATATTGATAGACACACAGTGAGAAGGGTAAGATTATCTGTCTAATTGTCTAAGCTGATTACTTGGGCCCCTTTATCCATCAAAGGAGAGGGACAGGCATCTCCAAAGGATATTGTGCTGTGTGCATCACACAGGGTGATCCCATCAGTGCAGAGTCTGTCTCTCCAGTCTGCAGGGGAAAACAGCTGGGAGTACTTGTAAAGCCAATTCTTTGTGTATTTATTAGGCAATGATAAAGAAAGAGAAATTTACCAGCCACTTCTGGTGTAAGGTTTGTGGGGAAGACATTGCAGTCATTGGCTACTATATAACAACTGGCTGATAGTTACATTAAGAAGCTTTGTTTTCTTTCTGGGCTAAGACCAAATATAGACTGAAAAAATGAATGATAATGGTATGTGGGAGGTGGTTGAAGGCTTGAGCAAAGCTGCTTTCTCAAATACTTTTATGTGAAAGTGAAAGGTTGTGGAAAAGGTCCAAACAGTGTCAGCACAAAATTAAAATGAGATTTCATAAGGTTGCAGTAAATTAGTTGGCATGTTTTAGAGAGATTGTCTTGGAAATGACAGAAAATATAAATTCTAACTAAATTTCTAATTAAAAGGATTAATAAATATATTAACCATCCATAACAGAAATATTAAGCATCTCTGACATACAAAAATGTTTTTAATATTTCTAAAGAGAAATTCTAATTCTAGATGATTATTCTATAGAAGTACTTACTAATTTCAGCAGTAAAAACATCCCCATACATATGCAGATAGATAGATAGATAGATAGATAGATAGATAGATAGATCTTATACAAATTAAATATAGCCTGCTCACAATATTTCTCTTAAGAATATATTTTCAACACTCCATTGCTGATCTATAGAACAATGATTTTCCAGCAAATGAAACACCTTGATGTATGTAACAGACATCAGTGCCAGCTTATAATAAAAAAAAAATTAATATATCATTATACAGACTGCTACTAAACAAAGCCTTATTTTCTCTATGTCGGATTTCCTATGTACAGTGCCTCTTAGCCTAACATCATTTCAGTGCCATGACCTTACTGGAACTCGGCCTCAATCCAGCAATGAGTACAAAGGGTGTTGCTGAGATCTTATGAGAACTGGAATTATCAGTCCACAAAACCAGTCTAAGGTCATCATTACCCATTTAATCTATTCATACATTAATTTTCTACTGACTAAACACATTTTCTTGTAGATGATGAAGAGACAAAAGCCTCAAAGCTCTCAGATGCTTCCAGAACCAATTGTGTCTTGCTGTTTATCCAGATCAAGGATGAGTATTTCAGTTATCTCCTTTGTACCTGCAAACATCAGCCAACAGCAACTTTAATCCTCTGCAAACACCATCTGTGCACGTAGTAATACAATATACAGTAGGGTACTAGTTGGATACTTTCTACGTGTACCATGAGAATTGCATTAGGGTTTAGCACAAATTGATACTATTATGATGATTGTACACTATGGAGTATAGAAAAGGATTACTGACCAAAAAGGCTGGGATTAGGTTTGCCTATTAAGAATGACTTTTGAGTGTGTGGGCCATCTTAGCTTTCTGGGGATGTCTGAGGGGGTTGAAATTACTGCTGTAAACCCTTCTGTTCTCC
The DNA here is from genome assembly GCA_037013685.1 of Acridotheres tristis. Lineage (NCBI taxonomy): Eukaryota > Metazoa > Chordata > Aves > Passeriformes > Sturnidae > Acridotheres > Acridotheres tristis. The sequence continues at coordinate 93,768,151 of CM072886.1, read as the reverse complement.
ACTCTCTGTCCATCATTCTCAACCATCTATGAATAGCTGCCATCAAGACCTAATTAATTTTAATCAGAATGACTTCGATCATCTTAAACTGCTTTAAAAATTAAAAGCTTTGCTGACATGACTCCATTTAACTGCAAGTGGCTACAGAACAGTCACATAAGCGTTTTTACAACCATACCAAGGAATAGAGGGAAGGGAAACTTCTGTAGGTTGGAAGTTTCTGTCAGTTTAAAATGGGTCATTAGTCTCTGGTGCAATTGCACGGTTCATATATGCCTGTAGGTGCATTGTTTGGCCAATGTCTATAAATCGTGAGCAGCATTAATACATGCTCATCAAACTCAACTCTGCTGATTTCTGTTTGCTTCTTTGTCATCACTTTTTTTTTACTGTTGCTTCTCTTCCTTCCTACCTGTCTTCTCCAACTCCACTTGCAATGCAGAAGAAAACCCAGTACTTTTCTTAGGCCTCTAAATATAATTGGTATTTTGGTGGTATTTCTATGCATTCTGACAAAGTGCAAAATAAAAATATTTGTAAAGATCTTCAAAGCAGAACAGCATATTAAAAATATTTATTCAATTCTTTTCTTAACTTGAAAAAAATTGCAGTGGGTGTTATTTGTTTATGTTTAATATATTTTTAATTATTTTAAGCAATCATGTTTACTGTATCATTTGGTAAAACAGATTTATGTTTACTTTCATCACCACAGTAAAGATAGATCTATAAAGGTGATACATCTTTAAGTGTTTCATAGCCTTACACAGTCTTTATAGGTTGAAAGATAATCAATAATCATGACAGAAAAACCGCATATGATTCATCTTTCAAATCAACTTCCTTCTTTATGACACAATGCCAATAGATGAGAATGTAAATGTTGTGATCAATTTTTTTGTTTTTTTTAAAATACCTGGACTTGAAAGGCTATTCATTAGAATTACTTTCCTAGGCAAAATTAACACTAGATGGATCTCCCATGTTTACTACACTTCACATGCTGTCAGATTGCACTATCCAATTATGCTGTCTTTGCTGTCTACTGCAAGGTACTTCTGACTGCAAATTTAGCTATATTTATACTTTTATTCTGACAGTGTTTTCTATTTATAATTCATTAATGTGAGCAAGTGCTAGTGAGGGGTTTTCTACCCAATGTAATCAATTACTGTTGAATAATTCAATAGATTGAATTTCATTTTAAATAAGCAGCTTCTCGTTTCTGAAGTGATTGTATCCCAAAGTGTCAAGTTTTTCTTGCTGAATCAGTGTGCTTGAGCTCAGACAGCCTTCAAGATGTTTGTTGTCCTGGTGACATCCTTCATAGTATCACTTCAGCAAACTTAAAGTGCCAAGTAATCAGGAATTTAAATTTATCCATAAAGGCATTATTTCAGATATGGCTCTCAGAATCAGGATTTTTATTTTCATTAGTTTTTTTTTTTTTTTTAATTTTGATTTATTCTGGACTGAATATCAGGACAAAATGTATCAGGAACAGTGTTTGAAATTTTTTCTTCTTTTTCTTCTTCTTCCCCTGCCCTCTTCCCCCTTGAAAATACAGAGAATAGTATAGTGACAGCACAACCTGGAAAGTCACTCTGTAATTCTCATTTGGGAAGAGAAATTTGCTCTCACTACTTAAAAACTTCTTTGCCTGAAGGTATTGCTAGCATGATTACTAAGATACTGAACAGCTAAATTGTGACATAATTTTAATCAGAAAAATGGCCAGTCTCATTGGATATCAGCACACTGATTATATGTGTCTGGACTAGTGAAAGAAAAATTGACACAGAAGCCTTGTTCATAAAATCAAAGTTTGGTTCAGAATGTGACTGTCAAGTGCACTGATTACAGGATAATTATGTTAGGCCCATCAAATTCTATACTGAACAGTTAAAAATACCATATAATTACTTTTTGAAATATCTCTGTTGGGTTTTTTTTCCTTAATAGAGTTTATAAGAACATAAGCAGTTTGCCATTCCAAGTTTTGAAGCATATAGCATTAATATGTTTAGGATTGTTGCATTAAATTAAAATATAGCTTAGCTTCATATACAATGAAATATATATTTAATACAATTTTTAGTTTTATTGTTTCTCACTCTAGAATTTATACTAGTTGTACAATAAATTACGGAGCGGATGAAATATGGCAAAACATTAACTTAACAGATGCAACTAATTTCAAATATTAAGCTAATACGTATTTGTTTAGAGTTTAATAATGCATGCGATGTACCTCAGAGACTGGGTTGGTGCATGTAAATAGACATTGTTTTGGGATTATATATGCTGGGTTACACTACTTTATTAGTGTATTATTTATTATCTCAATTCCAGTAGACATCCATTATGCTGTGGACTACATAATAGCAATAAATAACTCTACCATGGTCACTAGATTGAAGTTCTTTTGAAACTTTATTCTTCTCTTGTTTATGATATAGGTAGTTCTCATATTTTCATTCAAAATGAAAGCAAATATAAGACCATTCAGGAACTTGAACTCTCTTTCCAGAGCACATTCAGCTAGATATGTCTGTAGAAAAAGTGTGTGCAAGTGAAAATAAGAAGACAAAGCACCTCATAAAGCCTGATCAACCATCCTGCAAGAACATGAGGTACGAGGGGTTTGAAAACAATTGTTGTTATTTGAAGAATGCAGTCTGCACTCAGATGTGAAAAGATATGTTTGTAGTTTTTGTAAATAAAGAGAATTCTATAAATTATATTATGCACAGCACCAGCTGTTCCTAACTGGGATAACAAAGATGCCCCAGTTTCACTTTACCTCTCACAGAAAAAGGGGGAACCTATGAAGATTCTTTGAAGCTGGTACTTTCACAGTCTGCAGCCAGATGTGCCTGTTGGCACATAATGTGCTTCTGAGATGACTCCTGACAATTAGGCAAGCTGTTACCTTTTCAAAACGTTTTACAGTGACTATTTTATTGAAAACAAGCCCATGGATGCTGGTGGGTAAGGGGAGGAAGAGGTCGAGTCCATCTTTGGGTCTTGCTGTAGTGTGGGGTTGAGCCATGTGAGTTTTGACCCATTTCTGGATGTGGTACCCTGGAAATGAGCTGTTTCAAATAGCACAAATACAAACAGATAATTGCTGGTAGATTTTCAACTCTTTCTGGGCTTCAGCAAGTCTGAGTATTAAGCCTTTTAGGATTCTATGAAAATTTAAATCCTTTTGAACTAATTTTTTTACCAACTCTTCCCAAATTAAGTAGAATCTATTCTACAATAAAAATAACATTGTACATGTACTTATACCACAATATAGAGCCTAGAGACAGAAACTGCCCCATAATAGATAGCAACTCAATACAATTCAAAGACAAGATAATACAAGTATAACAAATATCCAGAGGTTTTAAATTTTCATTAGTTTTAGACTAATCTTCAGTAGTATTCACAGAAAAATTTTCTGCTAAAATGTGCATATAAAATGGAAATTTTATTCTCATTTAGGAATTGTGCTATGAAATATCAATTTAATTTCATAATTTGTCATTGATAGGAATCAGGACAAAAACGATTGTTTCAGTGCACTATATAATGGACATAGTATTCCACCCTGTGGAGTAAGAAAAGATTCTTACACTAACTTATAATTCTTATACTAAAAAACTCTTTCGGGTTCAAATAACTAATATATCTTGATCTTTTATTAAGTTTAGTAAAAGGTATCAAAAAAAGTGTTAAAAAGGTGGTATAACCCTTCAAAAGAGCTGAGGAACGGCATCTATTAATATCAAACTATTAAATCATCTTACAAGACAAAGCTAGACAATAATTTAAGCTACCTACTAAAGCAGCGTATATAATAAAATTCAGAGTATACCATGAAACAAGTATGCGAAAATGAAAAATGTTATATATATATATATATATATATATAATATACTAATTCTTCATAAAATTCAGTGTATTATTTAAGGATCTGATTTGTGCTGTTTTACACCATGAAATATACTATAGTGTGAAACTTGTTTCACATTCATGGAACATATACCTGTCCTAGTTTAGGACAAATCTGGGAGGAAACCTCTGAATGAGGTTTCTCTAGGAAAAAAAGAAAATATTTAAGCAGTTTTTTCATTAGTCAGCTCGGGGGGAAAAAACCCCAAAAAAATGACAACTCCTTGGAGAGAAGTGGAAAAAAGAAAAACTGTTTATTTAACAGGCAACACACTTCCTAGCACAAAAATGAACAATATTAAACAGTAAAACTTCTGGCTGTTCCAAAGCTATGACAGATTTAGAAGAGTTCTTTTTGTGGGCTGCCCGGCTCACTCAGTGTTTTTAGTCTTTCTTGTGCTGGGGATGCCGCGGCCCAGGCCAGGCCCGGTGGGCCACAGGTGTGAGCTCCCGGTGTTCTTTTGGATTTTCAGTCCAGAGCAGGTTCAAACAGTTCCAGGAAAACAGAAAAAGGGGAAAAAAAAAAAAATCCAGGGGGCTTCTCTGCCTCAGCTAGCCAGAAACCTAACCAAGAGCAAAGGAGAGCTCTCTCTCACTGCCCACCACAGACAACACAGTCCGAGCGCAGGAATGCGGGGGAGCCCGTGCAGTCTCTGATAACAAACTCTGCACTTCTTCTTCCCCCCATCACTCCTGGAACCAGTCTTAAAGTTGCAGAATTTAATATTCAACACCAACAGAACAGACGATTTGGGGATATAGGCATCATACAGTCACCCCAAGACAATACAGTCACTCTTAACTATGTGTGGATGTGCAGTCCCACTGAGCTGAGTCCAGAGTTAACCCGGTTTTAAAATTACTATCTAAACAGATAAATATCCTGTCAAAGGGATCTGATGAAAATCTGTCATTCAGAGCATAAATTAACAAGAAATATAGTTTGACAAAGTACTATTACTTAGTCCTCATAATGAAAACAAAAGACAGATAAACATAACCTCTTCTTCCCTAGTTGTCTGGATTATGTTGTGTTGATTTTGTTTTTTCCAATAAAGAGAATGATTGACAAGAAAATAGCATGACTCACTTATTTGTACATGAAGGATTTTAAAGAACAATTCTATAACTTGGAATAGCAGCAGCTGTTGGACTACCTAATATTTAGTTTTGGGGGTCGCTGTTCATTTAAATAGTGGTCAGTTACTTTCTGCTTCAGCACATCAATTTAAATAGATTGCACTACAATGAAAGCTGGTTAGCTGAACAGTTTTTTGCATTGAAGTACTTTAAAATAATTACATATTTTTAAATCTTAATTTTTCATGTTAAAAGTAGAAGCCGCTTCTATCAATCAACATGAAAAATTTCCCCGTGGTGGTGAACTAGCTAAGTATTCTATGATCATACTGAATAAAATATAAGGTAGTGGTGTAAAGTTTAATCATCCTGTTTCCTCAATTTCCTTCTATCCTTTCAACAGCAGCCACTGGGGGAACAATTCGCTTTTCTGCTTTGTGGAAAGCTCAGGCTAAGGATTTTCTGAGCTCTTTTAATTACTCAGTTTAAGCTAGAGATGCCAAAGGACCCACTAAGCAACAATAAGGGGTAATGACTTATGCATAGAAAATTGAAAAGTGTTCATCTTGGTAGAACAAAGGAGAATAAAACAGAACAAATGGCAAGTAAAATTGAAAACACAGAAGAAAAGAAGGTGAACTATATAGATTTCAAAAGCAATCTATACCTGCAATTAGAAACTATGCATTAAATCAATTTTTAGTTCTTTTGAGGAATCGAAAGTCACAAAGGTAGTTCAGAGTACTGTACCTACTTAATAGATTATTGATTTTCAAAAAAAAGATAAGACATCTTTCACGTAGAGCTATCAAATTCACGCTTATGGTACCTTTACATCCCTTTTCTTTTTTTCTTTTTTTTTGTTTTTTACCCCCTTTTTTTTGCTTAGTTGGCTGTTAATTGTATTTTGGTTTAGCATTGAGGCAACAAATTCATGATTGCTTTTGGGAAGTATTGTCTCCCAGGCACATATTGTTCAGGATGTCTAAATGAGATCCTGATAAAACTTTAGCAATCTTCCTATAGCTGTAAAGTTATAAGAGAATATGAGAATATATTGAGTTCTATTGAGAATATGAGTGCTATTTCAGTGTTTTGGTCTTCTTTGCTACCTCATCCTTCCAACAAGACCTGGACAAAATCTCCCTTGGTTTCCTTGTTACCTGCAGTAGCAGGGTAATCACATCAGGAAGAGTGGTTGTTAGAAATTCCTGATGCACTTCTGGGATCACTAGACCATGATAATAGCCAGTTCTAAGCCACTTTCCTGCAGGGGGGAAGAAAAAGGTAAGAAATCCTTAAACTGATATTATAAAATATAGGGGTAATGCGAAAAACCATTGCCTTTGATGTGGGGTCCTGAAAAGAGGAAAGTGCAAAAGCCATAAGTCTCATAGGGACTTTGGTTTTTTTGTCATTGTTGCATATAAAAAAATGCAATAATTTTTGAAGGAACTATTTTAATTCCATTATGCATCAATAGTAATGATATTTCTGTCTATTGAACATACAAACATTTGGACCTGAGGCAAATAAAAGCTTAGACTTTAATTGGCAAGATAACATGATTATTTTCATTTAAAGCAAATTATTGAAAGATTCATGCCTAAAATACAGCTTTATGCAGTGTGATATTTGTATAGACAGTTTGATTTGCTACATTATGCAGCTCCTTTTCTACTACAAAAGATGCCTAACTGCACATGTGACCTGGAGAAAAATCTGTTCAAGGCTACTAAGAACATAAGTGACTGAGCAAAAAATTTTTAAAGTTTAGGGAGTTATTCTAGAGAGGAGTTATGACGTTTATTCCGTATTCATATTCCTGAATATCCAGTGTTTGTTACTGTCTTAAATAGGGTGCAAGAATGTGAAAACCTTTAATTTGATTCATTCTGTCAGCCTTATCATTAAAAGTGAATTTTCAAAACAGTTTAAAATTAGTCACTTTTTTGATTACCATTATTCCCTCAGTATGACTACAAGGTCATAATTTCAAATGTGCAGAAATATGTTTGAGCTAAGAACGTACCTTTAATTTTAATATATTTTCAAAAAAGAAACCCATTTAATTTGAGAAGCCAGACATTTTATTCTGGTTTTACTGTGCTTTATTTGATGGCTAAAACATTTGCCCAGCAAGAAGATGTTCCACTCTAGCCAGTCCTTTTCGTGGAATTAAATGATCTGATACATCTCTGCAAGGCCGGTTTTATTTTGTTTTGTTTGTTTGAGGGTTTTTGGTTGTTTCTTTGTATGAAACAAATCTCTCTTGGACTGCTTTATCAAGCCTTTTCAAAAATAGTTGCAGATTTTTAATTTCATTTTATTTGGATGTAGCTTCCAAAATTGAGTTTTCATTATTACTTTCTCTTCAAGTAGTGTCATTTAACCCTGTGATGCTAAAAGCAAATTTATTATTTATCTTGTTGAATAACTCTTTTATAATAGAATGTTTGGTTTCAACATCTTAAATCTACTGAGGGATGGTCTTTTTTTCCTGTTATTTTTTCCTCCAAAGCTGGATTCCATTATGAACAACTACTTCACTACATTTTTGGACAGGTACTATATTTTCTCTATGAAATTAGTTATTTTATATGCTATATGATTAACCTTGACAATACAGGCTCACTGCTACTCTATGAACCTTAGTCCCAAAATTGTAAAGAAAATATGTTTACTTTTTTCTTCTTTCAAAGAAGGGCTTTGCCCTTTTGAAAATATATGACAATAAAATTACTCATTTTTAGAAAACAAAAATTTGTCATTTTTCTCATCTAGCATAATACATCATATACCATTCGAGTAATTATTATGTCACAGTATTCTTTGGAAATTCAAAATGGTGCTCAAAAATATAAATTCAGTCTAACCATTTGAAATGCCAAAGTAATTTTTCATTGCTAGTTCTTTTCATTGAATTGAAATCTCCTTCATACCTAAAACAAGGTGAGAACATTAACTTCTCTACTGACATAGTTCTGTGTCCCATCTCTGAAGAAACATTTCTGACTGGCCTTGAGTTTACTTTGCTAAACTGGTATTCAAATTTGGTGTCAAAAACCAGTTTTAAACAGAAAGATCATAAAAGCAGCATTTAATTTTAAAAATGTTTCTCCTGATTTCTTATATATAAGATTTTCAGATATACGTGTGACATTTTAAATGCTATTTTTAAATCATTTATGCTTATATATATATATATGTTTAACTAAGTGGAAATTTCAAATCCAAATGAACGATCATCATGTAGAACTATTGTATCCAAAACTTTTCAGCCAGCAATTTACTCTCAGTCTTTCTTGAGACCCTAAAATGGAAGAAGACTCTGAGAACACTGACACAGAAACCTCATTCATGAGGCTCAGGGAAAAATATATGCAGTGACTGACTGTGGCTGTTGCAAAGAATACTGAATTTATCTCAGCACAAAGGGGGCTGAAGGTGGCCCTTGGACTGAATAAATGGCTGCATATGAACCAGTCAGCTGAGCACATTTGGCAGCAAACTTCATCATTCAAGTGGATCAACTGGCTTTACCTCTACAGTGAAATAATCTTTTAGACGATAGAGCACTAGTGAGCATTTCATTTGTATTGTGATTCCACTGTAAATTACAACTGCCATATTCTCATAGGTGTGATTTTTATCTGTCCTGAAATTTACCTATACAGTTGTATCCCTCACTAAATTAAAATTCAGTATAGCATAAAAAATTAAAATTTGATATTAAGCATCACACTTTCCACAGGTAGATAATTTTAAAAAAATTGGTCAGAATGTATTAGACTCTGATAAAGCCCTAAAGGAAAATCCTCCTGCTCCCATGTTAGCACTGTTCACTCATCTCCCTGCAGTCCCATCCAAATTTATATGAGGGAAATAAATGAATGTTATCGGACAACTTGGAAGCAGTCAACTGTATTAATAACCAGTTGTAGCATTTAATGTTCACATGTAGAGAATGGAAAGGGAGAAAAACTTTGGTTCATGTGGATTTTCAAAAAGTGAGTTTCAAAAGGAATTTTGCATTTTTAATTCAGCCTTACTTCTCTGAACAGAAGTAAAAAAAGTAACCTACTCCTTTACTCCCCATTTAAGGCAGATTTATCACTTACAGCTCAAAACATTAAAATAATAAATTGACAAAAGATCATAAATAAATGCACAAATACTAACACAATTAAGTTAGAGTAGGCAATTGGTGAAGAATTCACTAGTTGTTTTTAATTTCTTTATTAGAAGATTAGGCCTTCTTGGAAAAGCTATTATCTGGTAGATTGTTTTAAACTTAACCAAAGTAATTCAGTAAAAATCCCTTTGCTCTACATAGATATCAATTTAAGCTGTCAAAGTCTGCAATATATTTACAGTACTTTTTGTATCTTATATAAGGCTAATTATTTTATTTGTAACATTCCTGTGAAGCAGGAAGCATCTCCTTTTACTAGAGAAAATGAAGAGTCATCAGCTTTAGTGCTGAGGTTTTGCTTTGGTTGTTTTTTTTTTTTTTCCCCCTGTTTCAAAATGACACAGAATAGTTGCATCACAGCATCATAGAGCAGTTAGGATTAAAAGGAACCTTTAATGATTCTCTGTTTCCAACCCCCCTGGCATGGGTACCTGCACCTTCCCCTAGACCATGTTGCTCAAAGCCCCATCCAACCTGGCCTTGAACCTTTCAATAGTGAGGCATCCCCATCAGCTCTGGTCAAGAAGCCCAGACTGGAGCATGGCTTCTCCGGGGAAGCCCACACTGGATAAGGCTCCCAGCAGCACCTGTGACCCTGTGGAGAAAGAAGTCCATGCTGGAGGAGCTTCACTGGCAGGACTTGTGACCCTGTGGGAAGCCCACACTGGAGCAGTCTTTCACTCAAGGACTGCACCCTATGGAAGGGACTCACAGTGAAGCAAGGGGAGAATTTGAGATGTCCACCCCCTGAGGAGGAAGTAGCAGCAGAGACCTGTGATAAATTAACCACAGCCCCCATTGCCTTGCTCCACTGTGGCAGAAGAGGAGGTAGAGAATTCAGGAATAAAGTTAAGTGCAGAAAGAAGGAGGGTTTGGCTGGAAGGGGGTTTTAAATTTGTTTGTATTTTTCATTATCCCGCTCTGTTTAATTGTCAATAAATGAAATTATTTTCCCAAACTCCAGTTATTTTGCTTGTGCTGGTAACTGTTGATTGACTCTGTCCTTATTTCAGCCCATGAACTTTACTCTTTCTGTCCCGTTGGTGGGGAGGGAATAATAGAACAACTTGGTGGGCACCTGATGGCCAGCCCAAGTCAACTTACCACAGACATGCCCCAAGATTTTTCATGCTGACAATAAGATCATGACCTTCTGACTGCCCAGATGGGCCATCATCCATGACAACTTACGTGAGAAATATTCCCTGAGTCCTTTGTGGAACATCACAGGTGTTTCCCTGTTGTTTCCCAATAATTCACCAGGCCCTGGTTCTTTCATGCTGTGCAAAACTCCACCTGCTTTCCCTGTTAAAAGGCAGGCATTGAAACAGGCAGACTGAAGTGTAATATTTTATATGTATTAAGAGACAGGATGAAATGAACTGTTTAATAGCACTGTATTAGCCAAAGTGGAAAATAATGCTGAATATAATACGATCCCCCGATTTAAGTTAAACTACTCAGAAAAGAAGTATTTTGATTTTTTTAATAATACATACAGTAATAATGAAAACTTGAATTCCATTTATGAGTTTAATTCATATAGTATCAAGAATCTTCAAAACATTTTCAGCTCTGAATAATGAATATATGATTTACCATTAGGAACTTATGATTAAAATATTACTTCTTCAAGCTGGCTTAGTTATTCTTAAAACAGATATATTATTACAGAACTGTGCTTGGGCTTGAATTACTACTTCCCAGCTCTTAGCAGTCTTTATTTGTTAATGATGCATAACTAGTTTCAACTTTATATTTCTTTATGAAAATGCTTCAATGGACAATTTTTTTTATCTGATTAAAATTTCTCTTTTCTACTAAAAATAAGTATGTACATATATGAAGATTTAATAAAATTTTCACCATCCAAGGTTCAACAGGTATGTCAAAGTATTTGTAAACATGTTGTCAAATAGTTTTGAAAACTCCGGTATTTTTAAACATTAAATAAATAATATAATGTTTCCATTAAGAACAAGATTATCATTTCTAGAACCAATGATTATTTTCTATTTCATATTTTCAAAGAAAATGTAAACTATGTGCCTCAGATATATATATATATATATATATATATATATGCAGTCATAAGTACCTTTTAGTCAATATGATTTGCTTGTTTGCTTGTTTATTTCATTAGTCCTTTTCATTGAGAGCACACAGAGTCCAGTATTAAGGGAATTCACTGAGATCTGCAATGCTACATACTCGGCTACAGATCTACCGATATATCTTGCATTCATATAATTTCTAAAGAATAATGGAAAAATACACGTACAAATATCACTGCAAAGCTTAAAAGTTCATCAAGAGTATTTTGGAAAATTATGTAATTGTCAATAGCACTGTTCTTTGAAAGCTAAAGCTTTGTTGATCACTAATCACTTAAACAGATTTTTAATTAAAAAAAAATAATTCAGCAATGCATATGAAATAAGAAAATTAAGAGGGAAAGACTTTTAGAAGGAAATTTAGAATTTCATGATGTATACCTAATAAAATGCATCTCTCAGAAAAGGCAAAGGCACAGTACCTACTGTTATGTCTCAGAGGAGATATCAAGGCCCAACCAAAAACAGATTCTAGACTTTCTTTTATCTGAATTTTCTGTCAGTTATGAACAACAAAACCTGTAGTGATTAATTAAATACTATAACATCTACATTGCCTATTTATGTGAGAGGGATTCTTCTGCACTAAACAAAGTAAGAAAACTTGGTTGACTCTTCTTCAGTGTGACTATTAAAGAAAGAAAAAAACAAAAACACACAACACACTATTTGGAAAGGAATTACTGGATATCTGGAAGATATTGGATTTTGGCTCAGTCAGACACAATTCAGTAATGAAAAATATGTTCTGTATTTGCAAATCTTGGCTGAAAACCCTCTGTGTTGATGTGTCTGTGGGTGGGAGTACAGGATTTGTTGTATTACTGTGGGAAATAGTTCCAACCTAGACTTTCAACACATCATAGCATGTTACGATTTAGAACCAAAATCTTAATCTAAGAATGACTTGTAAAGATAATCTTTCATATCCACTTGGCAAATGTTTTTGTTCCATATTATAATTTAATAATTGAGGGGGGAAAAGCATATTAACTTGAAACAGTCATAGATTATGCATATAGATATATCACTGCATAGTATTTTAAATAATTATTGATTTTAATAGTATTAAACTCTAACACTGAAATTTTTTTCTCCTGATATTTTTTTAATATCGACAAATATCTGTCTCTGTTCTTCACCCTATAGTCTTTTGTCTGCAAATCTACTTCCAATTTAGGGCACACAGGAATTGATATTCTTCTGGTGAAACTCACCAAATGATTGAGGCTATCGGGATAGTCAATGAAAGTGGCAAAAAATAAGGTTTTCTAAGTAAGACCTCCAAAGCTAGTACAGCTTAGTACTGTAGCTCGCACTAAGATAGCAACTTTGTGAGAGGAGTGCCAGCACAATTTGGGGATGTGTTCATTATCTTAGAAATCAATTGAATTGTAGAATGCTAGAATAGATGAATTAACTATATAAAGTCATCTATCTTGTACTGAACCATAGTCTATATAAAGCAAATTGTTTTGAAAATGGTGGGAAAACTCTATTAGATGAGAAAAATCTAATTAGTGGTACTTTTTATACAAGACAAAAGTATGTCAGTTTGAAGTATTACTGTTTTTCCCATGTGTTCCACATTTTCTACAATCTTCATTTTCACTATTCTTTCCCCTGGATGGTGTAGTGCTATGATTCTTACTCTTTATTTCTTTAGAAAAAATAATGTTTCATCTATGGCAGTGTTTTGTTGGGGTTTTTTTTTCCTCTCTCTTTTCATTAACTTTCATTGTTGTTTATAACATTTGGTAGTTTTCTTTTAGTAGTAAATAAGCAAATCTTAAATATCCTATCTATCAGTGTATTCAGTTCCATTAGTTTTGCACAGCCTGGTTGTTGGCAGCAGAGGGGCCACAGAGGTGATTCCCGTGAAAAGCTCCTGGAAGTTTCCACCATGTCCAGCAGAGCCAATCCCTGATGGCTCTGAAGATGGACATGCTGCTGGCCAAAACTGGGCCAATGAGAGAGGTTGGTAATGCCTCTGTGATTACATATTTAAGAAGAAAATCAAAACAAAATCACACAGTTTTTGCTTCTATCCAGAGAAGAGGAGGAGGTGAGAACATGTGAAGGAAACACCATGGAGACACCAAGGTCCGTGCAGAAAGAGGGGCAGGAGCTGTTCCAGGCACTGGAGCCGAGATTCCTCTGCAGGCTGTGGTGAGACCATGGTGAGGGAGCTGAGCCCCTGCAGCCCATGGGATCCAGGGGGATGAGAGATCCACCCACAATCCATGGGGATCCATGGGGATGCAGAAATCCATCCACAGCCCATGGGGATCCACGGGGGATGCAGAAATCCATCCACAATCCATGGGGATCCATGGGGACGCAGAAATCGATCCACCCACAGCCCATGGGGATCCACGGGGGATGCAGAGATCCACCCACAGCACATGAGAGAGATGCCCATTCCAAACCTGGTGGATACCTGGAGGAGGCTGTGATCCAGTGAGAGACCCATGGAGAGAGGGCCCTGCTTCCCGGCTGGAGCAGCCTGTCCTTGGTGGACTGTAGCCCATGGAAAGAGGAATCACATCGCAGCAGTTTTGGGAGGACTGTGTGCCCATGGGAGGGACTCTCGTTGCAGCAGGTGTGGTTTGGCTGCTGCTCGTGAGATTGGACCCACGTCAGAGAAGTTCATGGAGAGCTGTGTCCTTTGAGAGGGACCCCAGGGTCTCACAGGGGAAGGATCCCTCTCCCAGAGCAGCGGAAGGAAACCTTGGGTAGTGAACTGACCCAAAAATCCCCATTCCCAGTCTCCCTGCACCGTCGGTGGGAAGAAGGAAGGGGCTGGGGGCGGGAAAGGTGTTTTAAAGGCTTATTTTACTTCTCATTATCCTCCTCTGATTCTGCTAGTAATAAATTCACTTTGCAACTTAAAATTGAGCCTGTTTTGCCCTTGAAGTGCTTTTCCTGGTCCTTATCTCACTTACAAACCTTTTGTTAATTCTTTTACCCCTCCACTGCCCAGCTGTAGTAGGGGAGGGTGAGTGAGCGAGTGACCCTCATGGGTGCCTGGCATTGGGCCAGTGTCAAACCACAACATCCGTTTGCTATTAAAAATTAATCAGCACCACTGTACAAAGCTGGAAGGATATACTGATTAGGAAATTGTGTCTCAGCATACACTGTCAGTGCTCCAAAATCTTTAAAGCTTTGTGAGCTGACTGGATAGATTTTTTTTCCCTTTAGTGAATGCAAATCAACAGCGCTCTTAAACACCAAAGCTAGTTTGGATTTGGGCAAAAACTATAACAAAGTCTTTCAAAAACAGAGAAAACAAAGTAACCAGAACCTATAGAACAGAAATAAAAGGGCAACCCAGAGGCTAACAAAGAAGAGGCCAGCATAAAAGTTTTACTTCTTACTTTCTGATACCCAGTCACACCATGTTAAAAAGAACATAATACACAGTTCATAAACTACAAATAAAACAGATAATGTCTATAAGGGTCGTCAGCTTGTCACAGAGTTTAGAATAGCATGATAGCTGTATCATTTTAACACAGGAATCAGTCGGGTTTACTTTCCTGGTGGAGGCTGGTTGCTAAACTCAGCACAAAGACTGTGGAACACTCTCCCTCACTCCAAGAGAGACATATACAGGACCCTGGACTTTAGAACAATTGCTCCACATTTAAATGAAACTTGCCACTACCTGCAAAATACCTGGAGACAAGCAAAACTCTTTGTCAACCAGTCTGAGTCTGTAGATACTTCCAGAGAATATGAATTCTCTTAATGCCAGAAATTTAAATGTCATCCTTAGAAACACAGTTGACAAGTACCCGGTAGGTTTATTTAGTGGAGGATTGTTTGTTTATTTAACATCAGCAGTGCCTAGAGGCTCCAGTGAATCAACTTGGGTCCACTGAATTTCACCCTCCATCCATACAAAACAGTAAAATTGTTCCTTTGCTGGTAAAGATACTGCTTTGAAAAGGTATGTAATAACCACCTAATTTAAGAAAAATGTCCACTGCCTTACGTTTTGAAATTTTCGTGTTTTCTGCAAAGGGAGTTGGATTTTTTTTTTTTTTTTTTTTTAATGTACAGATGCTTAATTATATTTTGACAGAAAGGTCTAAAATATTTGCATTTTCAATGAAGCAGAGAAATTACTTTTCATGCAAAGTAACTGCTGTCATAATCAAAATGGTTTCCTGTTTCTAATATTATGTCCCCGGACAAAATAAAAAGAAAAAAATCTTTACTATCTCCTAATCTGTTATTGTTAATCTTTGACTATGCAAAGAATCAAGAAGCTTTAAGGGTATCATTATATTTTAATGAAGATCAAAACATCTTTTTCTGAGTTTGACTCTTTGTTCTTTTGATCTTTCAAATCTCAAGGGGCTACAACCTAATTAAAATTATAACTAGTTTTCATAAAAATATATTATTATTGAATAATATATTAATATTGAAAAATGTTCCAAAAGAACATTTCATTTTTATTTCTACTTGTATAAAATATATAATATAGATGCAATTTTGTTTCTCAGTGTTAAAATTTAACAGTACAGATCTGCTCATGGATAAGGCTCCAAGGTCTGTAGTGGTTCTTGATAAGTTGTTCCATTAGATTCTCTCAAGTACAAGACTGTGAAATTAAATCATTTTACAATAAATATACTTCAAAAGACTCATTAAGGATTAGATTATAAACCTTTCACTCCCTTTGATATAAAGATATTTTAGTTCATTCCCTTTAAATGAAATTATTGTTTTAGTAACACCAGATAATTACTATTATTATTAAAACTTGTTTAAAATAACCACAATAATATTTATTCCTAAATAAATAAAATAAAGAACAATGTTAGAATTAGAACCAAAAAAAAAGTTGCGAGTTCAGGGAATCAGGAGAGTTTTTGCTGTGTCCCAGTAGGGGAATAATAAATCTATAAAGTCATTCTATTGAATGTGGAAGCAGGATCCTTACTTCTATTTTTCTTATAAAAGTATATAATTTTTTCAAAGATGACTAAAATATTTAGTGTCAGAAAGATAAGGCTCTAAGGTTTAGATTATGGACATATTTTTATTTTCTTTGAATGAGTTAACATATAAGTAGTCTTACATTTTGATCTAGAATGGATCCAACAAATAAAAAGATATTGCTCTATACAATATAAAATAGTAGTAAGTTTTCTTAAAGCTCAAAGATCTCATTGTCCATCCATGTACTAAATGACAGCAGAAAAAGATACCACTAAGTAAAATAGTGTCCCAGTAGCTTGTGTATAGGACTTAAGAATATCAGTGTCAAGAATATCTTGACCTTTTCTTCAGCACTGGGAATGGCACTTGAATATCCCAACTCATCTAAGCCTTTGTATCCACTTTCTTTTGAAGATAAAAGAAAAAAACAAAGTGTATCGTCTCTTTTCTAGAGATGCCAAATGCATATAGCAGAAAGAACATGCTTTCTGCTTATTATTTTTATTATGGTTATATTGCTACAAGAACTTTTTACGGGAAAACGGGAAAAATGTAAGGATTACAGATGGACGGCAAGACTTTTTTTGTCTAGTAACAGTGGCTAATTAGACTGGCTTTGAAAAGAAGGAAAAATCAATGTAACAATCAGAATGAAAAAAATCAGGCCATGATGGAAAATAAATCTTCCATCTTATAGTATATATAATCTCACTTTCTGGAGGGAATAGTTTTGCATGAAGCCTTAAAGTCATTATTGTTCCCCAAAAGCAGAACAAAGAATATTATCAAACATTATGGTTCTATGTACCATTATGTCACTGGCTTCTTACAATGAGGAAGTATAATTACTTTTCTAAGCCCATGAATTGAGATTTAGTCTTTTTAAGTAAACAGTGTCAGTCAAGATTACTTGATGAAATTCCATGTTGAGTAATGACATTATTTATTTCTCTCTTAGAAGAGTTTTTTTGTCTGTTTTTAATTTTGTTTCATCTTGCCTAAGTGTTCTGGCAGGTATTTTTAGAAAGTCAGTTAAAACAATGCCTTTAAGTGTTAGGTAGAAAAATATTTTCTACAAATAATAAAAATACATTTTAAGGATCATTTGAAATTAATTATAAAATCAATGATACATTTATATTATTTACACACAATTATACATTGACCATTCACATGTACTTTATATGTTGTATCTCTGTATTTTGATAACTTGTGGGTTTTTCCTTGAAAATATTGGAAAAGAAGTATGGCCTGAAATTATTTTCTTTTTGTGTCAGTTTCTGTGTGTCTTCTCCCTTGTTCTTTTCCACTAGGCATATCCACCTATCCACAGAATCTGTGATGTTTTAAGTGTACATCTGTTCTTTTTTTTTTTATTCTCAGCTCGAAGATATAAACCTACCTTTATGCCATAATAAGCACGTCTGAGGAAGTTACTATAATCATAAGTCTTCAAAAAGAAGATTACATCCTAAAGAGAGAAATAAGCAACAGAAGCAGATGAGCATAGACTTTGTTTACATGTAAATGCTCTTCATAATAAAGAAGGGAAGAGAATTGCACAAAGTACACCGTATATATTCTACATAACTCTACATGAAATTATTTTTGAAGTTTTCTCTGTTTCATCGGTAGTCTTTAAAAATACCTGTTATTGGCAATTAACTCTGTATAAAAGATTTCACTGAAAAAGAGACCTCATTGAGTATGTTAAAGATTGAAAATAAGATTTCCAGAAGAATAAGAGTAAATCAAATGGATTTAAATTCCAGAGAATACATAAAAATACATATTAATACTGGCAATATTCCAAAGAGACATGTATTCAACTAAAGAGTTTTAAAAGATATTTTTCCTGCATTTTCAACATCAAATTGTCATGGCTCAATCAGGAATTGAATTGTATTTAGTAAATCAGTAAAGCTGAGCACAGAAAAAGTTTTATCTAAATTTAGTCACCACTATTCCAAGAGGAGGGAAGCTGCACTGCTTTTCAGAGTGTACCTCACACAGCCCTCGAAGAGGGAGGTGCTCTCTGGAAAAGACCTCGTACTATGGCATTCAGGAGATCTCAAACATCCCTTCATCTCTCTACAGATGCAGTTTCTGGAAAACACTTAGCAAATTTTACAGCTATATCATCACATCTGGAGGCAAAAGGCAGAGCAAACCACTTGCTTGTTTTCAGGGTGAGGTGTCCTTAATGCAAGATACAAAATTTGTGTAAAGGAGTAAAACTTAATTATCTTTTTATTTATCTATTTATCATTAAACTTCCTCTATTTATTTTGGCATACTCTGCCAGAAGGACAATTGGCATATTTCTTAGTGAGAACAAATGAATCTTCTAAAAGTTGCAGTCACCATAATATAATTTTTGAGAATACTATTCTTATGAAGGCTGTGTAGTTGAGGGACATGCTTTTCATATTTTCCTGCACTCCTAAGAGTCTGTACAGAATGTTGACGTAGATCTTAGCCTTCATGTTCTTTATTTTAAATAAAGAAAAAATTTAAAACATGGATACAAGTACTTTTAAAGAAAATTTAGTCAGCATTGGAAAGAGTGATATAGAAATTTTGCTGCAGATTTGCATAAAATGAAAAAAAGAAAAAAGCCTTTGAAGTGTTCAGACAAAATACCTTCAATTTTTTTTCACCAATAGAGATAAAGAAACAAAGAAAAGCATATTTTCTATTCAGTGCCCTGCCTAAAATGTTGATCAACAATGTTGGGCCTTAAAAGAGTATTTATGATGAGGTCTAATCTTCTGAATAGTTTATAGTCACATTGCACTTGAAAACATTGGATGACTCCTCCATTGCCAGTTCTGAAAGATGACAGTGATGTGTGCATGATAGCAGGTGAAAAGCTTTCTGAATTTTAACACAACTGAAGTGAGCAAGATTTGTGTTCATGAAGCACGTGTCCATATACTAACAGAAGTGACAGGATGGTTACTACCCATACCAGATTATTTCCAAGTCAGTTTTACACTTCATTTTCTCACTGGAAGGTCACAAAAAGGACGACAGATGCATTCTTGCCTTATAAAGCTACACATGTCAATAAAGATCCCTCTGAAACTGGAGACTAACATAGATGAGCTAACTGGAGCCACTTCTTTTCTGACCTACTAGTTCCCTGTATCCCTTGGGATTTAGAATGCTTCTCATTAATCTGTTGCAATATTCTTATAGTGTGTTTGTTCACTTTCTCTCTGAAAATTTGCAATGCATAGCATCACTTCACAGCTTAGTGCTACTAAATATACATGGCTCTGGGCACTACCATAGATTTCAAGCATTGGCATTATTGAAGTATGCAACTGTTGTGAAAGATTCATACAGTACTGTCTATCATTAATATAACTTACTTAAGGAACATGTAAGGAACATATTTCTGAAAGTTTTTCTCTGAACACACCAGCATTCTCCAGTTTTGGCACTTGAGACTTTTTATGATAAAGAAAGCTATTTTTCCAAAAATATGGTGTTATTGAAGCCCTCAATATTGTCAGAGAGCTGACGCCCTGAGAAATTTGAGTGCCTTTTCCCCAAAATTTTTAAATGTCTATTGTCTAATTAATCAGTCCTTCAAAGAATTAACATACTAGTTAAGTATTAGCATTTTGATAAAATAAGTAAGGTAAAATGACTGCAGTCTTGTCTGTGACATGTCATGGTCTGTCAATCACTGCTCAGATAACTTTGTTAAATGTTTCCAAATGGGAAATAAGATTCTTTGTGAATACTGGAAAGGACCTAAATAACGTTCTGACTTGAATTATTTCCTGATTTAGAAGAGAAAGGGTAGTTAAACCTAATAGGACTAGGTTTAAGAATAGCAATAAATTGTGCTATGATCTAGTTGGTAGTATCTCCCTGCAATATGATTTCTACCAACCCAAAAATGTGTAAGACAAGTATTTTATCATCAGCTACTGATATTGAAGGTGCCAATCTCCAAAGCAAACACTGTGAATCTACACTGAACAGAATTAGGTTAATTATTAGTCATGAGATCTAGGCTAGAAGCCATGGTCTCAAGAAATTATCAGATTCCATCTGAGTGACTGAATTCATCTGAGTTCATCCTTCTCTCATCCCTCTAGTCTACATTGTATTTCTACATAAAATAATGATTAAGTTTATTGGCAGGAAATCTGATCACAGATTGTTTCTGACAGTTTTTTTGGTACTGACCTTAGTCTTTAAGTTCTAATATTATAAATTTAGATGACATTTATTTCCTATACTGCTTAGTTGACTATCTTGTCACTGACAGAAAATTTGACAATTTGATATTAAAAAGAGCTCAGGATGTCTTATGTAGATAAGTATAGTTGGAGGTGGAAGCCTACAGGTTTCAGTGAACTGGTACGGCCTGAAATACAATGTCATGGCTGCAGTACTATCTTGGTTCACTATATATACTCTTAAATCTTCCATGTAATTGTCAGTAGTGTATTTACTGAAATATCTGATATTTTTCTAATTTTCAATGCATTCTTATTCTGAATCTCTCCCCAAAGGGAGAACAGTGCATCACACAAAGTCTTTTGTTCTGGTAGGAATGTCTTTGTTGTATTGTTTGGGGTTTTTTTCAACCTGCCTTTCAGTGCACTTTTCAGAAAACCAACCCTGAAATCGAATGCAGTGCTGGGATTAGAGTTGTGCCTCCAACACATATTGCCTCCCAGGAAAGGTCTAATCTTCACAAAAATAATTTATATCTTTTGGTATTTGCTATCCACTAGCTCTTCTCACTAAATCATCATGGTTAAACAACTTTCTTTATGATTTGTAATAATTCTTCATTCACAATCATATAAGATTAAATACTAGCTACAAAAAATCAGCAGGAGAACATGTTTCATGATAGGGTGAATGTATCATGATAATAAAATATCGTTTTTTAAGATTAATGTAGATTATTCTCTGAGAGGCTTCACTTTGAATGCTTAGCAGTTCCTGGCTTGAATATAATCTAGACACTGTTATGTTCTGTTTAAGTGTATAATCTCAGAGTTATTTTAGTAGTAAAAACAACATATCATGTATTTTTTTCAGGTTCCTTTTCTTCCCTCAGATAGCAGTGGAAAGCATACTCCATAATGAGTTATTTATTTGGTACTCTTGCAAGTTTTTCCTCATTTAGAATATACATAACTTCTGTGAATTTATTCGTTATGCATGAGTAACCAGTCGTTCTTACTTTATAAAATTATTCCAAATTGAGGCTTGCTTTTTTTTCAATGTATAAATATTTATTCCTATTGTTATTTCTTAATCTGCAACTTTTGACCAGCTGATTGATAAGACAGTTTCTTATACAACTTTTACAGAATGGATCTACATTCTCAATGATAGAAACTTATTCAGGTCTAGATTCTACATGTGCTGTGTTTTGCAATTTTTAAATCTGTTTTCTGAGCAAATTCTTAATTCCAGTGTAAAAAGCCCCAAATATTAATAAATTGTACCTTAATATGAATAATTTTATATGTTTTATGTAATTTCTTTTGCTCTGCCCCTAATGTCAGTCGACTATGGAAAGGGGTACTATCTTGAAGTATATGAATGCGCCCAATTGAAGATGTGCCTTTAAATTAAGCACTGACAATAGTAAGAGCTGCCTGTTCTACTACAGCTTCACAAATTTTTTCTCAATAATATGCAGACTCTCATTCAACATAATGAATTGAATGAATTACTGAGAACCCTGAACGGTAACCTCTCCATCCACCTGAATATATATTTTTCACCAGAAGCACCTTAGTCTTTAGTCTTAAAGCTTATCACTGTCCCATGTTTATCAGTAGCACACTGCACAAATGGCCTCCACGTCCTTTATGCAAGTGCTAGGACTGAAAAATATTCATTATTTTCAGATATCAAGAAAAAAATAAACCTACAAAGCACAGTAATACATTACAGTATATGACATAATGCCCTTATAATTTGGGAAAAGTGCCTTGCTGGTTTATCTGGATATGAATTAGCCTTCCTGACTTATTTAAAGTATCTTTATATGATGCTGTCTTCTGCCTTCTTATGGGGTGGAAAAAAAAACGTGAAGGAGGGCTATGCTAAGACAAGAAATCTCTTTTTTTTTCCCCCCCCAGCCAGTAACACCAATAACAACTCACATCAGAAATAGAAAAAGCATGAAGAAACTCCTATCAGCTCAGTTGTTTATTTCTATACAAAAACTTTTGCTATTTTTTTTTTTTTTAAGAGCTCTTTAATAAATGTAAAGCAGTGTCAAAACCAACTGGGGTTAGAATATTTTAGAACTGCATATAACTATCTTCAATAAAACAAATGTGAGAAAATATAGGACTTATGGACTTTCCTTTTCCATATATAATTACTGACAATAGTGTGCATTTCATCCATCATACTAAGCTATGACTGCATCCAATTAACTTAATATGGTGTCAATGCAATATGGAAGAGGTAGCACTCATTCATCATATTGTATTATAGCAGTAATACAGTAGTATTGTATTAGACTGATGTAATAAGGCTCTTAATAGGAGGCAATAAAACTATTATCAGGAAACTGCCATTAATACCTGGGATTTTTAAAGGCCATTTCTGTTGTGCTTGTAAATCTTTTACTCGCCAAGATGCAATAAGAAAGACCCTCTGAGACTGCAGAAGCACTTGAGTATGTGACATTATGAATGTGCTATTTTTGGCTTTTCGATGGAGGAGAACATCTTATAGCACCTAATAAATCTGTGCTGAGTGTTGAAAAGCATATTTTTCTGCTGAACAGTAAGCTGTAATACAGTAGAGATATATAAAAGGTTGCGACAAGCTCTAAATATTTATTCATTTTTCTATGACATCAAGGCCAATTCCTTTTTCTCTCTACTAGGAACAAAAGGAGGTATTTTTTGTAACCTCTATTTTTTTTAATAACACATACTATATTATTAAAAAATCTTTAGCAGTTCTGTGACTTTTTCTAAAGAGAAACAGTTTATGTTAGGGTTTACACATGCTCTGTGTTTGTTAAATATATTTGGATTAAACAAGGTTTATATTCAGGGGACCAAACCCAATTGATGGCTTTCATTATCGAAATACTCTGTAAAAATGAAAATTCTGTCATGCCTCATACCCTTGGTTGTTTTAGTTTGAGGGTATTTTTCATGGTTTGTTTTTTTCCCAAGTCATTTGGCAGGATTTATGTTACAGCATAAGCTTGTGCAGGTAAGATTTTTTTTGTCAAATCATGTTACTTTTGTTCAAAACCCAAAATTTATGGCATGACTGTATTAATCTTATATAATTTAGTCTCATGTGACAGTGTGCAGTATGCAAAATTTATATTAGTTTTTATCAAAGTATGAATACTGGACTGGTATATTAGGAACATATAGAACAATATTCCACCATGTGTTACAGTTTCATCTAATGCAATCCTAAAATGAATTTTGTTGTTCTAGATAGAGCAACTCCTCCAGCCCAGTGTTGAGCCAGGGCTTATTAAATGCCAGTTAAAAAGAGAGAAATTTTTACAATGCTGACCAATTCCTACCTCTATCTCCCAGCCCAGGTATTATTTCTCACACTGATGGTTCTGATGGATGTTGAGCTTGCATTCCTCGCTAGGTTCATTGGCCTAGATAACATTGTTGTGAAAAACGATCTTATTTCAATTTCAGTTTGCTATGAAGATTCACACAAAGGAAAAGGGGTGCTATCTATATTCTGTCCCCACAAGCCTGCATTACTGTAACTGTACTTAATGCCCAGGCTCCCTGCCATAGGTGCTACTGCCTATATCCGCCACAGGTCAGCTCTTTGGCTTGCTCAAAAAAATTTTCTATTTTAACTCTCTGATCCCAAGTTTCCGAATAAATAATCATTACATTAAATAATGTGAATTGTTAAATATGATGGGGGGGCGGGGGAAAGTAGAGTTTTGGACTGAAAAGTGAAAATAAAGATGTGGAAGTGCTCTTTGAGCTATTCTATGCACGGTTTCCCAATTTCCTTCTCCTTCCCTCGCCCCCCCAAAAGAAAAGGCAGCAAATAAAAGCAAAAAAAATAAAGAAAACTTTCAAATGAGATCTGGCTAATCCAGAGATTAGGTAAATAAATAAAATTGTATTTCCCAGTTTTAAGAAATTTTAACATTACAAAAGGCTCATATCCCATTTATTCTTAATCTTCTTCCCTCCCAGAAGTATATATATAAAATAAATATATCCTACCTAAATAATATTTCTAGCATAAAATTAAAAAATATTTTCATAAATCTCTCCAAAGGCTAAACTTGTGATGTTGAGCTGATGATTATTGCAGAGAAAAAAAATATGTCTGAGTCGTGACGGTGGATGTTTTCTGGATATATTTATCACAAAACCAGAGAACTGGATAAGCATTCAAGACAACACTATTCAGCAGAATCCTTTGTCTGTCTTCTTCACTGTTTGCTCAAATTCACCGAGCTGGAATACCGAATGTGTGCTCATGCTTTCTTATTATGTGAGATGTGTTTATGAAAGCAGTTTTGCATATTGGTCTGGAATTGCCTTGGATACATAAAGAAGATACCAAGTTGAATGAATACAGTAGTACATCCTGCTTTCCGCTCTGTGAAAGCAACAGCATCAATGTTTCCTCTCTTAATTCTCTATAGAGCAAATCTAGGAAAAAGTCTGGAACATTGTAAATACTCCTATTGTTATCATTTGAACCTGCTGAATAAAACAATTTATAAGCATGAAAAGATGAGATGATTCAAAGTATTTCATCTAAGATCCTGGTTTGAAGATCTTCATGGCCAGCAGCTGTGTGTTTGTGCATATGTGTGCACTCAAACATGCAATTTACCTTTTGAGAATTCTTGCTCTCAAGTCTTTCAGAGTGAGTTCAAGGAAAAAACTTCAGCATTCCTGGCCCTGATTCAGGAATTCATTTAAGTCCATGTCTATTCATGGAGAGGCCACAAGAATGCATTTATGGGATTCTAAACTAAGTTCAGTATATAGGCTGCTCTGAAACACGAACTATATATAAAGAAAGTAAATGTAAATGCAAAAGAACATAATGTACTCTGACAGAAGAAGAGGTCCACTTATATATTGCTTTTTATTGGTTACTGTTAAGAGTAAACTGAAAGCAAAAATTCCACTATCCCAAATTCTTTGACAATGGTTGGTTGAGACAGGGATAAAATAAAATAAAATAAAATAAAATAAAATAAAATAAAATAAAATAAAATAAAATAAAATAAAATAAAATAAAATAAAATAATAGAAATTTCAAGACTTATAGGCTTTTATTTACTTCTGAGGATTTATAGGATCATATAATATTGTACCATTCAGTACTGAAAACTACTAACATCAAGGAAGAATCTTAGAATTTTTTTTTTTTCTTATAGTTAGAAATAACAGGTAACTTCATAGATAATGAAATTTCACCCAAAGAGATATAATAGGCAATTCCAACAGGTGGTTGCTGGCAGAACATCTGTAGACTGACACCCAGTTAGGTACCTCTGCTCAAAAAGAGACAAAAGAGGGATGTGCTTGACCCTATTACAGTAATAGCACCAGATTATAAGGAGGAACAGCAGCAATTACAGACATAACATACATTTCAAATGCCACCAGTGTCTCACTAGTGCTGCTCTTTCCCGTATATCTTTTGTTGTGGGGAAAACTGGAAACAGCTGTGGGATGAAAGCCATGTTAGATCAGGATGAGACCCCAGCAGTTGTCTGAGAGCTGATCCAGTGCTGTTCGTTCTTAGTCTGTGAGAGTATCCTGCAGGGGGCATATTTTGGGAAGGAGTGGTGATAGAGGCTTGATAATGCCAGATATAGTTAGTCTCAATGATCTTAAAGGCCTTTTTGAAACCTAAATGGTTCTCTAATCATATGACTGTATCTATAAAGTAAGTAAATTTTTACCTTCTCACCTAATCACCATTCAGATGGTTGAAAAGAAAAATAGTTAAATAAACCAAAGAGAAATGTCTTGATGCAAAAGTGTCTTTTGATATACTTAAAATCAAAACGTTCTCTAAGCAAAAAATATCTTCTATACTCCTATTAATAAACTATTCATAACACCTTGGCTTTCTTTGTACTCCTATTTATACTTCTATAGTTCCTCCTAGCAAAATAGCATACCTACCCCAGTGTGATGTACTTCCAAAATCCCATCCTTTTGTGAAACACAACTGTATTTACTTAACTTTTTTATTACTATTTCACAATTCACAACTTGTAGTTTCTTTACCTGCATGCAATGTTTAATGATAAACTCAGGCGCTATTTTTCTTGTGTTTTAATTACAAAGAACCTCTTCTGCTATACTTAACATAAGAGCTGGAGAAGTACCTATGCAATTAATCATCTGCTCCTATTTCATTCTATGTGATGATATTGGATCTTAAGACAAATTCTGTGCTGTTGGGAAAAATATGCTTTAATACAATTTGGATCAGTCTTAGCATAGTCCTACAAATTCAGGTAATACAATTCACAGACTTGTTGCATTCAGAGGTACTTCCTGTCTTAGATTATATATTTGTATTCTCCTGACTCTGAGTAGCAGAGTTTATACTGAAGAGGAAATTTGCAAACATTTCTCCCTGCCTCAGAATCAGAATATTATAAATGTAAAACAGTCTGGTTCAAAATATGAAAAAAAAATCATTGTGAATTGTTTAAAATAATTTCTTGCACACAAGAATCACAAAATCTATGATTATATTGCATAAATATTAAATAAATCAAACAAGTAAATTATTCATCTTGCTATTAGATGCAAATCTCCCATCTGCAGCTGATTTTGTTTCATGTTTGAGCTTCCTAGATCTTTTAATATTACTTTTTTTCCCAACTTAGCAACCATTTTCCTCACTTGGCCTTTTATTTTTCACCTTCACAATTTGTTTTATACCTTGAACAATATTCCTCTTACAGACTGATTCAGGAATCTTTCCTAATGCAGGGTCTGATCAAAAATTACATTAAAGTCAGCTGTAATAATCTTTGTACTGGCTCCAGGCAGGTAATATAGAACAGGGTTAAAGATTAATACAGATGGACATTTCTTCCCAACCTCCACTACAAAAGCCACATATTGAATGAAAAAAAAATAAATCCAGCTTTAATGAAATAAAATTATTCCCAAATTCAGTCTGAACTTACAGAGATGTTTTACCTAAAAATATGGGGTTTATTTATTTTATAAAGTAGAATAACAATGAGAAAAGGCATCAACACAGTCCTTATTTGAAATAAATTTATTTGGATGGTTTCTAGCTAAAATTGAATGGGTTTACAGCTTCAGTGTAAAACACTTTTATGTCCCACTGATGAGAGACTAATACAAGGCAAACTTCTTGTGCTCTACAAATTTATTATTGCTTTCCCTCTTGCTTGTCTTCACCAGTTATTTCTACTCCTTTCGCTGCTCACCTTCTACTCTGCCTACCATTTCCCTTAAAATTCTTACAGCTTATAATATATCATTTATATGTGTTAGAAATTAAGCACCCTTGTTCCACTTTACTTTCTTGAAGAGTTTGTATCTCTTGTAGATCATGAAGTCTGTATCTCCTCTTATTACTTAAGAGGCACATATCTATGAATGACTATCTAGTGAAATATTCTGAATATATTTCTCTGTGTAAAATAGTATTAGCACTTGTTGGAAATTATTTTTTTTCCCATATAAGCTCCCTAAATCCTATCCTGTGTGCAATCACATATGTTGTTTCAACTAAGTTCTGCTCAGGTTCAGTGGAAATTCTTCCTTTCAGTCTTTTTTGTTAAATAAATTCTCTAAACCCTTCCCTTAACACTCTTGGATTAAATTGACTGGGCTTTTTCCACCCAATTTCAATATTTGTTCTGTGAGATCAATAAAGTGATTTTACAGCCTTTGTGGTCTGAGACTATATAGACTACCTACTGTTTTGAGGAGCTTATCTGTCAACTGGGCTCTGTTTTGTGCTTCCTTTTGTGCCTATTTGGAGATTTTTGTCTGTGAGGTCTATATTGCCATCTGTGACTTCATGTGAAAGACTCTCCAGTCATTAAACATGTTGATCCTTCACACAAGTAAGATATGAGCTTTACAACACCAGATAGAAACTGACAGATGTTGCTGCCATAAATGACATTTGAGCAATCAAATTTTAAAATACTTGACCATTTCATGTTCTGTTACTATACCCATCTCGGTAATTTTTAAGTATTTGTTTAAGAGTCTCTGTGAGCAGCATATGGATGTGGATTTCTGTTGGAGTGTATATTGAACATCAGGGTGCTACAGCCAAAACCACCATATGCAGTTCTCTCTGTTGAAGTGTATATCTTAGTACTCTCAAGGTAAAATAAACTTTTTAACTTTCTAAGAGTTGTTATAAGCAAGATTGCTTTAGCCCTCTGTGGTAGAAATCCCTCTTTGTCTCTGTATTGTTTTTCCTCCTGAAGTTTCTTTTATGAAATATTATTCCATAGAAATATTACATCATTTACTATAGGTACAGGTACTTTGCCTTTTCAATACAGTGTTCCTCCCCATTTCAGTTTAGCCCAAGTGCAAGAAAGGTTGAAGCGGAAAAAAGTGTCTACATAACTATTACTGCTTCTCTCTGCATGTATATATGAAATTATATGCTTGTTTTGGATGGGAGCAAGTTAATTTTCTTCATAGTAGCTCAAAAATTGCTGTGTTTTGGATCTGTGGCAAAAAAAAGTGCTGATAACACGTTGCTGAGTGATGTTCACATATAGTCAAGGTCTTTATATTTCTCACTGAACACCTTCAGGGAGTAGATCGAGGATGCACAGGAATCTGGGAGGCAACACAGCCGGGGCAGGTGTCCCAGACTGACCACGGGGATATTCCATACTGTATGGCATTGTGCTCAGCAAGCAGAACTGTGGGGAATAAGGAGGAAGGGGGGATTTTCAGAGTTACAGTATTTGTCTTCACATGTATCTGTTATGTGTTATGTGTGCTTTCCTGGAAATGGCTAAACATGTACCTGCCCACGGGAATTAGTAAATTAACTCCTTGTGCATGCAACTTTTGATTTACCTATTAAACTGTCTTTATCTCAATGTAGAAATCTTCTCACTTTTATGCTGACTTCTATTATTTTTATATTTTATATTACAATATTAATATATTACCTTTTACCCCATATCACTGCAGGGGATGTGAGCCAACAGCCACACTTACCAGGGCTCACCCACAACAAAGTTATATCTAGACATCAGTTGTCTTTTCAACAGTTAGAGCAACGTTGCTGAAAGAAATACCACATAACAATTCCCTGCTTTGCCAGAGAGTACTAACATTATTCCATTCTCCCAGGGTTCTTCTGATGCCTAAAGATTTTTTATCTTTTTAGATACTTTTCATATATTTGTAGTTTTGTAGACTGTTATACATGGTTATAAAGCTCCTGGTGTTTTTCCTACTCTTTCTCTTAGATTTTAAAATAATAAGCTAACCCTACTGATGCATGCTTGGAATTCTGCTTGGTCTTATTCTAAGAAGAAACCAGACAAGGATATTTTGTTTTCCACTAGATCTTAGAGGACATAACAAGAAGTGGTACAAAGTTCCTGGAACAATTCCAGTGGAGTAAACATGGGGGAAATTACCTAAACAGCTAATTGGACAATATATTTTAGATATATTTATTATATCTAAGGCCAATTATAGCAGTTGTAAAAATACTGTATCATGTGTGCATATAGCCATATTATGCACCTGAAAGCTTGGCCTCCACTTGTCACTTGGGAGAAAAGCAGCAAACACTGCAGGGCAGTGATCTTCACTCAGCCACATCAGTTCAGCTAATGAAGTAAAAAACCCCATCAAAATTTGTAGAAAGGAGCCCCAAAAGACTAGTTGTTGCCAGTTTGTTGTTTTATTCATTGCCTTTTTTTGCATATTGGACTCTATGCTTGAATGTTGTTCTTGACATGGATAACCCATGGGAACAAGGCTTTATTGAGTGATACTTTTCAGACAAAGAGAGGTAAACATTTGAAATTTGTTTAAAGTGACAGGTAATGATGATAGTATATCACATGAAATCCATAACCAATGCATGTAGAAGGTATAAGTATCCTCCTTTGTCTCTCAGCTCCATCTGTTTGTCCATCATCATCCATCCATCCATCCATTCATCCATCCAAGATACATTTACCATATCATATCATATCATATCATATCAATCATATCAGTCGTGTCTGGTATTTTGATTTTTCTTTCCATCAATAGATAGAATTCAATAAATACTTATTGTTAATAATCTATATATTTAAGTTTTTGAAGAAGACTTGTCCAAACAAAACCTCTTAGCTCCTTTATGTAAGATTTTGCTTTGTTGTTGTTGTTAAGGATTTGGCTGGTTCCTTATCCAGAATTTATGTGCTTGCTCTTTGGGGATAGACGACCTTTTCAGCTGCATGATATACTTGACAATTCAGATCTGCTGTAGCAGGTAATGGTTTCTGAGTCAACAGAAAGTTTTACTTATGAAAAAGGTTTGTTTTTTTCTTTTTTTTTCCGCAGTGTTTCTATTTGGGAGTAAATGTCCAAGTGATATAGGCATTTTGCTAATATGCTAATATAATATCAAGTATTTCCTATAGCTTTGAACATTTTTGTAATTTTATGCTATACTTTCTAAAATAAAAATGCCAATGAACTTCACTCTGCTGATATCTTTATAGATCATGGGAAACAGGACTTTTAAAATATCTGACAAATATTTTTTACAATAAAATTATAACTATTTCTGTACTAGCCTATCAGGCTCCAGCTGAAGTCCTGGACTGAAGGTTCTCCATATTTCTCTAGAAAGAATTTTTTTCATTGTTAATTTTCTTTTTTTAGCTCCATTTTATGCAAAATTCGCAAAGTCCTGGGTTCTGCTGCCCTCTGAATCACTCTCAGGTAGAGACAAGTAGTCACTGCATCTCTTCTGATTAAAGGCAATATAAGTTTAATTTCAGTATGCTGCAATATATTTTAATTTTTGATAGCAGAGAACAGCATTTCAGTCACTATTCCACGCCTCAGCTAATTTGAAGTTCCACTAATTTTACTTTTAGTGAAGTGGGATGAAGTTATAGTTGATGCAAAACTTGGCAGCATAGCTTAACTATACTTTTCAAAGATTTAACTTATCCTTTGTGAGACTTTGCTTTGTGACCAACATATTTCCCCAAATCTTACATAAGCCTTCTTTAAAAAAAATAATAACCTTAAAATGCTCTGCAAATACATAGAAGCAAAATTGTTACAGAACAACATCTACACAGGCCAATATAATGAAAAAAATTAAATGCACAATTAATTGCTTTGTTTCAAATAATATCCTGGTTGTTGGACTGTAAGGCTCTTGTTTTCATGCTGTTGTCTAGATTGGCTTTGGTTTTTTTTTCATTTATTTAAGTGATCAAAAGAGTGGCTTTTAGTTTGGTGTAGCTAGAGTAGAGTACATAGGCAAGACCACTGAATAGTTAATGCTACTTTTTATCCTTTGTCATCTTCTTTTATGAGCTAAGGGATTCCTCATTCAAGTTCCTCTAATTCTCATAATATCTTGGCTATTATTACAAATCCCAGCTTTTTGGATAGCATCTAATTTCTTATGAATCTCATGAGTGCTAGAGGAATCTTGTTAAATGAAAATGAAGCATCACTTTTTGCCCATGATTTCATTTGTAATTCAGTACTTTAAGTATTAAAAAATAGAGACGATTAGCTATGGATTCAGTCTTCATACTCTTAGTTATAGACTTTTTAATTTTGTAGATATGTGACATGTATCAATGCCCATAACAAGAGGTGACAGGTAGTGTGCTATTATTTATTAAATAAACCTTTTTCCCTGAGAAAGAAACTAACGAAATAAAAAATTCTATAACAACAGTAGTTAGTGTTATAAGCAACTTTATTATTTCCTTGCACCAGTTGTACTGTCAGTAATAATTTTTAGGAATTTAAACTTAGTGATACAATTCCATGGTTTTTTTTTCCACCAACCTCATTAACTGATGTACTGGCATTGCCTGAAAGGAAAACCCCACTGCAGAGAGAACTTCATGACAACAGAGCCCTAGGAATTCTTTCTAATACTAAAATGTAGCTTTCCCTTGCATATTTGTTTTGCACTAGAGAAAGTTAATGGAGATAATATGAAATTAAATAATTTGATTTTTTTTTTTGCTTTAATAGTAGTTGTGTTTCTTTTTAAGTGGGTAGGAACTGATCTTCTGATTAAGGAGAGAAGTATGATCAATGTTTAGTTCATTAGCATAGGCCATGAGTCACCTGTATTTAGTTTTCTATTTTGAAATTATCTGTCTGTACCTCCGTTGTGTCTGCTTTATGTTAGTAACTGTAAGACTCAAATTTTGCCTACACAGTCTTGGGAATTTAATCCATTCCATTCCTTCTGTAAATACATCTATGTCTGAACTTCTGAACTTGAAGGCATTCAGTTGAACTGATATGTAAAAGCAAAAGACTGAAGTACTTCAAACATCTTGAGATTATACCTGTAGGAAGCAGGAAGTCCTGTGGTCCCACGCTCAGAGCTCCTCAATCTGTAAATGTTTATGCTAAATTGCCCCTATCTTTGAATTATTACAGAGTTTTCTGCTGTAAAATAAAGGGAGATGTGGTCCCACTTTCTAGAATGGTGCCACTGCAGTGAGCCAGTCCTCTGGGACTGTCAGTTGATGAAAGGATAAAGAAAAAGTGGGGGTGGATGAGCAGGGTGAGATGGTACCAGTGGCTGGACCATCCTTCTTGTGATGAGGAAACTGAATGATCTGGGAGAAAACTGACAGTACCTAGGTTTTGGGAGCAAG
Organism: Acridotheres tristis; assembly: GCA_037013685.1. Classification (NCBI taxonomy): domain Eukaryota; kingdom Metazoa; phylum Chordata; class Aves; order Passeriformes; family Sturnidae; genus Acridotheres; species Acridotheres tristis. The sequence continues at coordinate 93,734,976 of CM072886.1, read as the reverse complement.
GTGCTTCTACCCAGGTCACTACTTTTCCTACTTGTCGGAAAACCCCTTCTGCTCCTTCCAGCCATTTTCTAATCTCTCTGGGTATTATCAATGGTCAGGCTGAAATCTCTAAATGCATTGCTGGCCAAATAATCCAGAGGGACAAGAGGCCAACATTGCAATGGCACAGACTGTCCATAGCCCAGATGTGAAAGGCATGGAGAGCTTCTTGCAGTGTCATGGGACAAGCTAAATGCACAAGAGCATCACAGAATTATGCAGGACTCAGACAAAACATTGAGATTTTTTCCTGTATGTCCATGTTGAGAAGAGAATGCTTCCATTTGGGGCTCCTTCTCTGCCATTTACATTTGCAGCTTAAAGATCAGTTTTACAAAAAAACCATGGCTTTGGGATAAACATAAATATGGTCTCAGCAACAGGGTAAGAGTAAGGTAAGGTAACACAAGGTAACTATCTTGACATACACATAGGTAGTGTCAGTGTGGTAAATAAAATCTGTTTTTTCTAACTTATACATCAAAATAAAGGGTTAAGGCTCCCTTTGGAAGTGTAACTTTTTTCATGTTGTAAGTAAAAGCATTATATTTCCTACATTATAAGAATATGGTTAACATTTCTTGAGGTTCAGTGTTTTAAATACAGTCTCATTTTTACATGACCTCTGTTACTGAAATTGCTTCCACCTGGTGAGAAAAATAATGTTTTATTCTGTTGAAGAGATAGAGAATATCTTGTCATACATCTGTCGATGTATACAGCGGGGTTTTTAACAGAAGGTGTTTGAGAACCTTGCCTAGTAAAGCAAAAACACACCCCAAACCAAACACACCAAGAGAACAAACAAAACCCACACTGTCACATCAGAAGAAGCAAAAACCAGAATGAGAGTAGTTCAAGCAAAAAAGACGATGTTGGCAAATGAGCACAACCTGGCCATTAATAATTAAGGCTGGACTTCAGACAAAAATTTTCAGTCTCTTGAATGATGACATTTCTGGAACAGATTGCAGCAAAAACAGAGGGAACTACACAGTACAGTGCAACAATTTTTAAAATGCAGCTTGGAATAAATTATAGGACCATCAACTTCAGTGTATGATGGAACTTGAAGAACCAGCAAGTCTGTTTACATCACCAGATGATTAATATATGTGAAGTGTAATTAAATAATGCAATGAGCCTGTCAGATTGCATTTCAATGGCAGAGTTTTCTGGGGGGTAATAATAATAACTCTTGGCTTACAATTTTTTTCTGTGTTGGACAGGAAGTTTTAAAATTAAAGTTTTTTTCAGCTTTAGGTTGTAATTTAGTGAGCCCTTCTTAATAACAATTAAATTAATACAATTAAAAATTTTATTAATATTTATATTTTCTCGAGCTGAAAAAATTTTGGAAGACAAAAATATCATGAGAATTTTGTCCAGAAATTATTTAGAAAACAAGCTACTATTGAAGTTCACCCACGTATGAAATTGATAAGTCTGATGCAGGCGTCTGATGTGTTTGAAGCACCATTCCTAAACAGTGAATTATATAACTAACCAACAGAATAACACAGTAAGAAAAGTAAAGAAATTTATTTTAAGTCGTTCTGAAATTGTTCCAGAGAAAAACTCTCTTGAGAAGTCTCTTTCAGTCCATGCAAAGTTACAGGTATTTCAATGTGACTCAGTCTTCACTGAACACACATAGCCAGAACAGTTTTGTTAATGAGAATTTCTCTATAGCAATTAGTTTATCTGATAAACTCCTTCTATGTAAATTTAATTTCGACAGTGACTATCTCATAAATGGCTAATAATAGTCAGGATTTTGTCTTCCTTTCTCATTTACACTTGAGACACATAATTTTTTTTCTTGCTCTGTAAATGAGAACAGTTAAGAAAAGTGATTTTAGGCTCTAATAGCATAACCTTCTGCTATAACCTGACCTTATACAATAAATTATCTTCCAGTTGCTGATATAAACTGATCCAGTCCTTTGCATATAGCAATCCCATCCTCTGCTGTTGTTGTACTCCCCACCAGAGTTATTATTTATAGTTTTGCACAGCAAGCTTCTACTATTTGTATATACATCACTTTGAATATTAAATACACCGAACCTCCATTCTTGATGATTTCATCAGACATTCCTTCAGTCCTATTGTTCATCTTCCATGGAACCACTTTCTCATCACTTTTTCACCCTCTTTGTAAATCTTTATTTCTAGATTTGTGTGAGATTAATTTTGTTAATGCTCATCCTGTGTAATATTATGTCACATATTAAATTGAAACTTATTATCTCCTGTATTTTTATTCTTTAAAGTATTTCTGTGAAAGAAATTTATGAGGTTGCAGGATCCATTTTTGCCTGTGTTCCTTTAACTATTTGATTACATATTTTCTCGATCTCTTCCTCAAAACTAATCCTAAAGTTTTATACGTCTTAGTTACACAGGTTTTTATACCATTGGAAAATAGAAAAGATGGGATTGACAGCTTAGAAAATGTGTGATTGCTACCTCTTCTGATTTAATAGACTTATTAAAAATCCTTGTCATTACACTTGCAATTTCCTGTGGCAGCTGTCTCTCTATTTATAAATGGAGATTATCCTTCCTTTCTCCACCTTGGCTCTCCACACCTTGTGACCTGAACACACCTATGTTCTCGAGTCTTCTTTTTAAGTTAGGTGCAATGATTTAATTTCTATAGACTATTTTAAATTATGTCAACCCAGGTTTCAATTTTGCAGGGATAATTTTGTGCCTACAGGTAAAGCCAAGAATATATACTTGCACAAATTGCATCTATCATGTGGATATCTATTTATTTAAATTGCAGACTTTATTGACTGCCAGTACAAAACTGCACCTAAGGTGATTCTTTGGAAAATATGGATATTAATGATAACAGTGCAATAGTGCGGGAGTAAAGAAATAAATTTGTTATTTTGTAAGAATTACCATTTTTCCTACATACCTAATGTACATTGACTTCTAACACATGACAATCGTTTTTTTCTGTTGCCATAACAGACAGATAGTGAGTCAGTCAGATGAGAGAGTCATAAGCAGAAACTCCCACAAGATCAGCTGTAAGAAATGTTCATGTGAAATAATCTTACTTAAACCTAGCACACTCACGTTGCACTGAAGTCTATGGATTAATGTTGTAGGATTTGTTTCCTGTGGGCATAATAGAGACATCGCACCTGCCTAGAAAGGATCTTACAGAGATTAAAAAAGTAACATTAAATGTTTTATAAAAAATCCAGTAGTAAAGAACTATTCTCTCACAGTGAAAGGTTCAGAAAAGAAGATTTAGTTTTTGCAGAGAGTAATAAATCCACTTTCAGCTGATGGCATTTATGAACTAGTAGTCAACAATAAAATAACATCAATAAGGAGGAACCTACACCAGAACAGAAATTATGGCACATTTTCACATCCTCAGAAGTCCCTGTATTACAGATTAAGTGAGAGACTGGGGTTTGTGATGAAGGTGATGTCTACAAAAACAAGAGCTGGCCTCTTGAGGAGTGTATTACTCAGTGGTCACTGATTGTGTAAGGACTTCTATCACTTTTTTATGCCTGGCTTATGTGCCCCTAGTTATCTTAAAAAAAAAAAAAAATCAAAAACAAAACAAAGCAAAAAAGTAGAAAATGTAAACGCTTGTGGATTTTAAAAACGTCTATAAACGAAAATATAACTATCATATTATCTATCTAGGAAGATGAGGTCACCAACAAGCAGAATAAAATTGAATAAAAAAGATGCTGGTGTACTCACAACTAGGTGAAAATTTATTTAATGTACATGAAATATGTTGGAAATATTGCCACCAACAATTTGGGCAGCATGCTTTCTCAAAATGCTAAACAGCTTTATGTAGAATTCTGACTTAGTTTTGTCATATTAATGTTGAGTGTAGTGTACAAGAAAATATCAGATTTTAAGTCAGAAGTCAAATGTTATATAACCTCTATCTGAGATTTCCCTTGTGAGATATTACTTTCAGTCACTGCACTAAACTCTTGAGTACTGACACGTACTCAAGCCAAGTCTGAAGATCCATCAGGTGTAGTTAACTTTTAAGATGAACTTTGAAGATTCATCGCAATCATGAAAGTTTTCTCCCACAGTACATTCTCTTAGCTGGTTCTCTTGTCCTCTTCCAATTATCTCTTAGGTGAACACCAGTTCATCGTAGTTTCTAAGGACATGTACTTTCTTATATTGCACTATTGCTCGTACTTTTAGGATAGGAAAAAAGAAAATTGAAAAAGTCAAATTCCTGAGCTAATATACCTGAAAAACATATATGCTTCCTGAAATTCTTGGCATATAGGCAAAAGTCTCATTATCAGGTACTGAGTACCTAATTTGAGACAATGGAAATTTAATTACTAAATTTACAAGGATGCTTCAAGACGCAACTGAAGTCAATACAAAAACTCCTGTGAATATGTAAAGTACAAATATTATGAAATGTTGAACGATCTGATAAAATAAAGCATTCCCAATCTGGCTAGAGCAGTGAATATGAGTACCTAGACAATGAAAACTCTCAGTGCTGTGCCCTGCTTCTGAGGATCCCATTTTAGTCAGGTATTTAAAGATCTGTGGCTGTACAGTCAATTAAGCATATGCATGCAATATGAAGAATCATGTTAAAAGGTTGATAGATACAGCCAACAGGGCACTGGCTTTGAACTCTTATGGCCCAATGTTAGTTCCAAGTGTTTTGTTTTTTTTTTCTCTTCAACTTGAAAAGTATTCAGTTTGCAAGAACTTTGTACATCCAGTATTTAATTTATTTCTTTTGTCATAAAAATGAAAAAAAAAGCTAAATAAAAAATGTTATTCACTACAAAAACTATTGCTTGTTACACCGAAAAACCAAAAAAACATATTCTGAAATATAAAATTTTTAACAAAAAGTTAGTGGTCAGTTAAACTTCACATCTGAACTTCCCTGCCAGCATCCCACTGATAGCAGCATCAATCGGCTATTTGTCAGAATCAATCCATTTTTCCCCCCTGCACAGTGAAGTAGAAGTTGAAAGCATCCTACAACAAAGAAAGAAGGTTCAAAAGGTGTATACACTACAGCATGTAAGTAATCTCAGCATTAGATGTCTGGTGGTGTTCTGCAGAGAGGTAACCTGGTGTAACTTATATCCTCAGTATGTCCAGTAGATGCTGTGTGGCATTCCCTGTGCTGCTGCTGGGACATGCCTGAAACAGCTTGGATGCTGCTCTCCTACACTTCTGTCACACAGTTCACATAATACCAGAGGAGAAGCTTTTTAAAAGCCTGGGAGACAGTATGAGTGATACCTTTATTCTTCAATAACAACATAAATTAAGTTGTCAGAGAAATATTTTTCTTTTTATAAAGGTAGACTTTGCCCATAAATTTATTCTTATTTTCTTTCTTGACTGTATCTAATATTTAAGGAATAGGTTGCACAAAGGATGCAGTATCGCAACAGAATTTTCCTACCTACTCTTAGGGTTTCAGAATAAACAGATGCAGAAAAACACTTACTTAATACATTCCAGGTGCATCATTCTAGGAATGCACTTATGAGCTAATGAGCATTCATGACACATTTCTATTCACAGATAGTTCCTTTTTTAATGCTGCTGAATAACGTTAGACAGTAAAACTCTCCTTAGAATTACACTTTATACATAACGAATAAATAAAATGAGTGTCTTGTAATGGTAGCATAGATTTTATAGTTACAATAACTGCTTTATTCATTCGTAGCTCTGCCATTTATAACTCATGTAGCCACTGTAACTCAGTGAATATGGCTTCATCTATAGCTATCAATCTTTTCTGGGTAATTTTATTCTTTTTTCTCTTTTTATGAGATGTTAGTCTAGTGAAGCTGTGGCTGAATTACAGGAGTTACCTTTTTCTTCCTCCTGATATTTTGCTTAAGATCTTTATTCGTTTTTAGACATGAAATTAGTCTATCACATTGTGAATGCTTACGAGTAACTTAATAATATTTGGTGAGACACGTCTGAGATCCTTTTATAACTTCACAAAACATCACTCTTTCTACTAGTCTTCCTTATTCAGTCAGATTTCTGTAAACTGAATAATCGAGTGTGTAGATGAAAAATCAAACTTAAAATTCAGAAATTTTATAGGTTGAGAAATAACTCATTAGAGAAAGTTAGAATTTTTTTGATGAATTAAAGTTGTGACAATATCTACTACATTGTCACAATTATCCCACTCTGGTGACCACTTTATGGAAAGAATGAGACATCTACTCACTTTATAACAATATTTTTATTAAACTTATTGCAAGTAGTGCAACATTTTTTTTTTTGTATTTTCCAGCCAAAAGGTTTTGAACACCATGTTTTTGGCATAAAAGTACATGACATGTAATTGTCTTATATATATGCATACACATATATATATGTGTATAAATATATATATATATATATGCACACACACACACCCTGGAATCGAATACTCTGCTTTAGCATAGTGAAAGGATATGGGATACTCGATATCTATCCTCTACTTAAGATCCTTTAAACTCCAAATCATGTCAAAGATGGAAGCATAAATGAAGAAATAACATGCTTAGAGCATGGTTCTAATACAAACACCATATTCTACTGTAGGTTTTCCTTCTCAGCAAGTGTAGAGAGAAAACAACAGAAAATTCCGCAGAACTGTGAAGTTATTCAGTAATTTGTTCACAATTCAGTAAGAGATTTTTCTATTTAAATAAAGAAAGAAGATACCTTTTCTTTTTGAATAAGCGATGTGCAAAAGAAATAAGATGACAAAAAGAATGACAGAGTTGCTTACTTTTAAAAATCTGATAAATTTGATAGGGAAGCATGACATTGTCATAAATGTGAATCATCTGCCATTACCATAAAATGATAAGAGCTGAGGAAGATAACTTTATGCCTTGGGATATGAGTGATAACTCTTGAATCACAGGAGGGAACCTCTTTGCTAGCTGCTACTCTGCTGAAGTAGGTGCAATGTTGTTGTAATTATGAATCACATTTTATCAAATGCTGGATATCTGTAAGGACACCATTCCAAACATCTATGATTTAGAAAACTGACAAAAATAAATTTTTCAAGAGTCGGAATCATGCCGAAATCATTAAGATTTAGCACTGTCTAAAACATGAATATTGTTCTGGTCTTTCTAATCTGGTATTTCAAGAGATGTCAACTCCAGATAGGAAAATAAAATCATTAGTTTTTGGATCTTTGTCTAGACCTCCGATCCAGGCTATCTTGTGTGAATATTCAAGGAGCTGTCCCTAACGATCTGCTAAAAGATATGCATAAAACTTTGTCTTTGTATTTCCTCTGACATAGAGGGAGTGTTGTGCATGGAACTGCATGTTCCATTTGCCTTCCTGTCAGGGTGCAGAAGGCTGCTCCACAATGGAAGCCAGGCTGTGGCCACAGCCCAGGCAGGGCTTTGCCTGTCAAACAGGGAACAGGGCAGGGAACCTAGCCAGTGCCGGGGTAGGGTCAGCACACGAGGTGAGGCATGATCAGGTCCAGGGTCATCCTGGGACATCCAGCCATGTAGCCAGTACTGCTGGAGGCAGGGCTGCCAGCCACATGGATCAGACAGTTTAAGTCCCTGTGCCCACGGGCTGGAAGCCACTACTGGAAAACCCAACTGAGGATGCTCAGGTCGAGGGAGCCTTGAAATCCTCAAGGCCCTGAGACTTCATAGAAACATGGAATATGCTGAGTTGGAAGAGACCCATCAGGATTGTTGGGTTCAACTCCCAGCCCTGGGCAGGTCACTCTAAGAGTTACACCTGAGAGTGTTGTCCAAATGCTGCTTGAACTCTGCAGGTCTGGTGCTGAGATCATTCCTTTGGGAGCCTGTTCCAGGGCCCAACCACCCTCTGGCTGAATTTTTTTTTCCCTTATCTCCAACCTAAACTTCCCTTGACTCAGCTTTGTGGTCAAATAGAACAAGTACTAAGGTAATTTTTAAGGTTATCTTTGCTGATTTTCCCCTAAGCAGCATTGACATAGTGCCATTTTTTTGGCTGAGATAAAGACATTTTAGACTACATTACTGTGGTATATAATTAGTTTTTATTCAAATTTGTGGAAAGGGAACCCAAAAAGGCAAATCTGGTTTTAATCAGCTTAGGGCTACCCTTGGCAGGCAGTGCCATGAAACTATGAGTTCTGTAAATAACATGTATATCCAAATGCATGTACATGCACACAAACACACAGACACACATATTTAATTTATAAAAGTACAACAAAGGCCTTTTCTTCAAAGGTATAAGCTGGCAGGTTAGATACATACTGTTTCAGCTCTGTGGAATAGTTAGGAATGGAAAATGGGACTACCTCTGTTCTCCTTTCACAAAAGCAAATAGTTATCCATTTTTAACTTTCATGAGACAAAACATCTGCACCAGCAAAAAGCATTTTTATGTTCAAGTTCCCAAGGAAGGTAACTACAAATATTTCAGTGGACCAGTACAGAGAACATTGTGTTTTTTCAATATATTGCAGGTTAAAAGACAGTAGTCAGTTGTGCCTTAGTTAAATCTCTTAATTTGTTTTGATAACTAAACTGTATAGACATGAGTTTGTTGTTAGTTTCATAATTGAGATATTCTCTTTTGCATTTTGGCTGAGTGATTTCTCACTGTGCTTCATTTACAACTGCACAGCCTCTAGAGTCTGCAGAAATCAGATGTTCATGCTTCTGTTTCATCATGTGTTGCTTGTAATTAACTTTTATTGTCAAAACCTGTCAGACTCATGACTATCTTCTTGAACCAAAAATTATATTTGACATTTTTAAACCAAAATTAATCCTTTAAGTGATTTGTATTAATCTGGCATAGGACCAAATCCCCAACAGGTTTAAGTAAGCATAAAGCTGTTGACTTCAGTGAAGAGATGATAATTTACATGAGCCAAGAATTCAACTGAGATAGCCTGGTAGCATTATTTTGAAAATGATTGATTTGAAGCATCTCGACTCGTATGGGCGTTTATTTTGCAACACACATGTTGCATACATTCTTTAATTAAAATAAATATAATAATACATATGGTAATGATTTTTGGTTTTTTTCCACTGACTTTGAATATCTTAGACACAAAGCAGATTTTTAAAATTCAGTTGCTTGTATTAAAGGGAAAATCTGTGGTTTTAGATCTTCTGGGTTCAGAAATTACCTGCTCCTTAACTGCAGCCACACATGCTTGTAGAGCCTGGTCCAGCTCCTACTAATTGATCTCAGAGTAATTGTTACACAGGAAAACCCTAACTGGCCTTAATGAAGGGCCATTCACTGGGGATCTCCGCGATGGAAAAGCAAAACTTCTCCAGCCTGATGTACAGCTGTGATCATGTCTACCTGCTGCTTTTTGTTACCATGACCTTAAAATGTCTCTTCCCTGTCCTAGAGAAAAGGAGCAGTAACTTCCTCTGCTTATACTGTGACATCTGGTGCACAAGAGAGAGTGGTAACAAAATAACCTTTAAATCTTTTTGCTTTCAGTAATAGGTTTTTTTGGGGGGAAAGAGATTTGCACCATCTGTCAAAAGTATTTCCTACTCATTTAAGAGTACTAGCAATTGTTAATAGAACATACTTACTATGAGCAAGCTGTTCTATTTCCCTTCAATTATTAGGTTACAAAAAGAATTAATAATAAAAAAAATGATGCATATAAATGCCTTCTTTTTTTTTTTTTTTTTTTTTATTCCCCGTGTAACAAGTCAATGGAGCATGAAACTTCAGTAATATCTCTTCATCAAAATTGGCTGATCAACAATTACAGGGTAGTCACTGCTTTTGAGTATTTCCAAATGATTTGTGTAAGTCTGTGGCTGAAATATCTCCAGCACGCCTGAGCATGAAGAAACAAGTGTTTAAGCATTGATTCTGGATTACAGATAATGAATGTCAGCTATTATGGGCAGAGAGAAGAAAAAGTAAATTAGGAAAAGTTGAATGCAAAGGATCCCACACACAGATAAGATCTAGAAGGAAAAGGATACTTCAAAATGATGCTTAATTCAGAGTTTCCTCCCTAGTCTTTTATCTAAACACTGTTGAAGGAATTATCTTGATTTGGGATTTTTGCTTCTTTGTTATTCCTTGACAGGTACTTAAAGTAGGTTTGAGACTATTAAAGAGATAATGTCAACACCTTTCCTTTGATGGAAAAGCAAGCAATTATGGTCAGCACACTGTGCAGTACTGAGAAGAGTTTTACAGACAGCATGTACTGAAGTTTATTTCTACAGCAAATGAACCGCAGTGAAGCAAACTCTTCTAATGATTACTGGCCTTCAGAAGAATCACCATGATATATATTTAATATGACATTTTAGAATTATGTTTGGGGCAGGGGAAGTATGGTTAGATCATTCCAAAACCAAGATTCCCCATAAAATGTTGAAATGGTATAAATGACACCATCTTTGTCTAGCACATGCAAGCAACTTTTTCTGCTAATTGATTTTTGGTACTGTACATTAGAGTCCTGGTTGGAGAACAAAACATGTTATAGACAGTAATCCAAGCTTTCTGTTCCAGCAAGGTCATTGTTATAAATCAAACAGAGAGCTCTTCAAACTACACGGAATTATTTATAAGAGTGAGGGTTTTTAAAAATTTTTTAATCTGAAGATCTCTCCATAGTAGGTAATGACAGACTCTGAAAGCTTGTTTACCATAGAAATAAATCCATTAATTAAGCACTTCACTGAGGCCCTGATCTTTTGAAGTACATAGCATATAGGATAGACAGTGATCATTTCCACAGAAAAAGATATAAATTCAAAAGCACTTTTTAAGCCTACTAATGTTATTTTTTTTCCTAGAATGATTTGTATTTTATACCTGAATAATTCGGGAAGACTGAAATTAATTCTTCAGTTTGTGGCGGTTTCTTGTCACACTGAAACATGGCTTGCCAGCCACCATGTAAGCAAACATCCAGAAAAATTTGTATCTCCAAATAAATAAGCACTGAAAACATGTCATGTTTCACATATCATCATTTAGCACACGTATTTCTAGGGAAACTGCTTTCCTACAGCGACTAGTCCATTCATAGGCCCTCTGTATTTTTCTGCTTCTGCATTTTCTATGTCTGCTTCTACACTTTTTCCATCCATATCACTGAAGGGTTAACTTATTTTGTACCCTCCTCTTCCTCTGCATTTACCCCACGCGAGGCAGCTGCGATAGTTGCAGTCACCCTGCAAGTGAAATGGCAGGCAGGCTCCTCCGAGACTGCATTAGCACTCTGTGAGCAGCTGCTAGGGGAACACAAAGACACAGTGCACTCTATCTATCTTTTCCCAGAGCCTCAGACTATTTTCTGTATGATAGCCCCTTTTCCAGCTGGTTTGAGGACTGCAAGTCCCAAGGCACCTCCAATAACTATGCTTGTGGGGTGATAGGTCTATTCATTGGACTATTAGCAGAAGCACTAATTTCTTTGAATGAGAGTTAGAAATTATAATAAATCTGACTGATGATGCATCTGATAGTGATTTGTGAAGCCTCTCATTTTGAATATATTAATCTAAACTGCATTTGATAAAATAAAGAGGAGGAAGTAAAACCATCTTTACTTAAAACAACATAAATTCTTCACTGTAAATGTCCTGCTTCTAGACAAAATGTAATTCAAAATACATACATACGTGCACGTATATAAAATTGCATCTCGCAAGAACTCACAAAAACTGGTTTGTCAGTTTTACTTTAAAAGAGAGAATAACTGTTCATAATAGTGCTAAATAAGTTGTTTTCATTCTGGAAAGTTAACTATTCAATTTCTATGTTTGAAGCAGAATATCAACTACAGACTCCAGGGGGATGTTGTCTGCTTCTTTTCATCTTCAGCAGATGAATCTTGCCTATGGTACTTGATTCATGACTCAAGAGAATATAAAATGCTTCTATAAAATAAAAGATATCTACAATGAAAATACAGTTATAGATTATTGCACAGAACTGTGATGCTCTTCAGAGAGTTTTATAAAATAGAATCTTCAAATTCCATCTTTTTTTCTGCAATGAAAAGCAAACTCATAAGACTTTTAGTTGACTTATAAAAGAATCAATCATATTTGGAAAGTTTGTGCATGGGCTGTTTAGTCTTTTGTTCCTTAACTTTATGCTTCTGAGACAGATCCTCAGATAGTTTTAAATATCTTAGTTGAGAGTGGAAAAATATAAGGCAGGATTACAAGACCAGAATAATTGATCAGATTTCAAATTCAGATCTAATTTCTTGTACCAATGAGGGCTAGCCAAAAATGCTTTAGAGGAAGCCTAAGAAGCCTTTAGTAGACAGCATGAGATAGTCTGTCCCTGCCTTTAATTTAAATCCAGTGTTAAGCAGGAGATTTAAGCCTGAAAATTATAGGAGATGAGAGACTTAAATAAGAAAATTTAGCAATCCCCACCAATTAGTGCTACATGTATTACAATTAACTCTGTAGACACTCCCCTACTATTATTGCTCCATATATCTAGTCCCCAGTTTCTTTGTCCTGGTCACTTTCTCTGACAACGGATTCTGCATATTTTTGAAAAGTATTTTTTGACAATTTCCTCTTCTTTGCTTTTCAGGTTAACCACGTGGTCCCATTGCTCTTGTATTATTACAAATGAGAGCAAGCAAAGACTGCCCTAAGCAGCTTCACATATTTTTGAATAATTTTATTTTTTATGCACATATTTCCTTGGCTAAGTGACCTTAATCTTTTGTCTCCATACGAGTGTTCTGTCAATTTCTGACTAACCTCTATTCACTCACCTGTGGTGTGGCAATCATTTTCTTAATACAAGACAATTGGTCTTCAAACCCATATTAAAGGTGAAATCTCATTATAATTTCATTTAGTTTTACTGCAGCCATTTTCTTATTATTGGCTACTGTTTATCACATGCTCAAATGCTGAGGGCTTTTTGCTGTTGTTCTTTAGTCAGGCACTGCTTTTTTCTTTGGAGCAGATGAGCAGATGAACACATTAATATTTAATACTTCAAATTTAGAAATATGAATAGTTTTTGTTTTGCATGTTTTTTCTCTTTTTTTTATTTTTTTAAAGATTTGAAGGTAAGCAGGAAAAAACATTGCTTTGTCTTAGCTGCAGAAGCCCTTTTTCCATCAGCCTTACAGCACAGCAACACCTCTGTCTCACAAGATGGGCTGAACACAAAGCATTGCAGGTCTTCTGTCCAGATTGTCCATCCCAACAAGAGGCTACATCCAAAAAGACATTGTCTTGTCAACATAAAGAAAAAACTGCTAAATCGTTAGAGTTTGTATCAGGACCTAAAGCAATATATATATATATATATTTTTTTTTTTAAGATTTGAGTTCTTTATTTTTATGTAATAACATTTCTTTAGAGAGAGAAAGACACTGTTGTTAGTCAGAAATGCAGGTAATGCAACTTTGAATAACAATGATTTACACTTGGTCAAATTTATATTCCTTTTGAAAGACATGGCAAAGTTATCCATAATGCCCAAAGATAGACATTATGAGAGAATAATTTACTCATAGAGAAAGAATACAAAGAAGCCTCCCAAATCTTTTTACAGTGAGGTTGTCTCTATGAAACAGATGAGGAAAGAATTTTTTGACCCATCCTTGGAAAAATCTAGGAATCCAAACTCTCTTAAAATGTCTGATATCAAAGAACATTTCTGTTTCTTCTTTTTTTTCCCTACAGAATCTGACCAATATTTAGTCACTTTGCTTAGTCAGCCTGATAAAGCAGCAGCATCTACATGGTCGCCCTCACCTGTGCCATGCCAAAATACCAGATACCATTAAAGTCAATACACAATATGCACTGCTGGAAAATCTGTTCCCTGATTTATTTAATTTTGGGAGTAGTAGGGGGAGAATTTAGGGTGGGAGTAAATGCAATTTCTATGCACCCATATATGGGATTTCTACAAAAGACTGGAGGGGAGATGTAAACAGACCAGAATGTTGGTACTGAAAAAAAAAAGTTTATACACATTATGAATGAATGTAGGAGTCAAGATAAGCCCTTGTCTTTTGCCCAGGCCTCTGGCAGCAGGAAGTAGCTTTAAGAGGTGGCCAGAACCCCAAAACCCACTCCCATTCACAAGTTCTTTAATAATGACAGATTTGGTCTATTATAGAATGAATTATCTATTTAACAGACAGAAAACTAACAGACGGAAGACTTAAATAAATACTACACAGGAATAAAGACAAAAAGACAAACTATTAGTAGATATACAAAGCAAAAAGTTAAATGTTACAGCTAGTGAAGAAATAATAGAATTTAGGATTCAATGTATTTCACCATCCAATTGTCGATGCAGCACACATCGAGACCCTTTCCCTCAATCCCCAGGGAAGTAACCACAGAACCTGCGTGCAGATTCCAGGGAGAGGTCTCCCACACTTTTAGGATGTGTGCATAGAAGGTTTCTGCCTCTGTGATAACTCGTGTGTCTTTTATGGTTTGTAAAACAGTGTCTCTAAGTCAAGAGTATTTCTTTTATCTCTTCCCACATCAGCTCTCCAGATTAAGATGTTGATTCTTAGCTGAGGTCTGAGCCTTTTTGGTGCCAGAGATGCCCCCTCACTGAGCCTTTCAGCCCGGCTTATCTCTTCATACACCATCTGTGGTAGAGAGGAGGGGACGTAGACATCCTGCCACAATACATTTACATTTCTCCTTAAAATTAAGAGCTCAAAGTGAAACTCCAGGGAAATGTGTATATATAGATAGATAGACAAAAATATAGAGATTTGTTACAAGTCCACAGTTATTTATTATACAGTGTCTTTGATGAGGAAGTGTCTTTAGCAGGCTTAAACTTTTCAGTTTATTCCATAGAGCTAATTTATAAGTTGTTTACATATGTCCAATAGTGTTTACAGGTAAAAAAGAGACATACCTAAAAGTTTTAAGGCAGAACATGTTTTGCTTTCTCTTCCTGCATAGTTTGACAGATATATACTGAGTTGATATAATTTTCATTTTGTGAATAATGAAATAATAACTATAAGTGCCTGGCAGAAAATTATTTTTTAAATAAATTGGATTAATTATATACCAATGGCATGAGCTATCAGCATAAATAATACTTATTATTCTTGAAATATACTGAATAATGAGAATGAGAACAATTATTTTTCCTAAAGTGATATCTCCAAGTTGGGACAGAAGAAAAGAGTTATAACTAAAGACAAGTGAATGACAAGGAGTTGCAAACCTCCCTATATACTAATACAAGACAGTCTCTCAAGCCTAATCAATCACAATGTAACACATGATAACACAAGTAGCTATTATGACAAAAGTACATTTACATGATAATTGACATTTCCAAGCCTATTAGACTGTCATTAAGAAAATTGTGATGTGCATCTAGGAAACATAAACCTTCTATTTTTCCAAAGTGATACTCAAAGATGCATTTATTTAGACAGACATTATTAAACGGTCAGTCCCTATGCCAAAAATTAGCAAGCTAACAGAAAAACTCTACAAAAAACCTTCACACAGACTTAGTTAATGTCATACTGTCACTGAGCAAATAAAATATGCTGCTTAAAATACCTACCCCTGCAACTCAGCCATCATCTATGGGTTTGGGAGTATATCTAATGTTCATTGTGGTAGTCAGTAGCACTGGTAAGGTTCAGTCACATATTCTTACAATAGAAAGACCGTGTAGATATTAATCATAAACATGTTCCTTGATCTGCACAATCCCAAGGCAATTGCAAAACTAGTTCTAAAGCCACAGTTTTATATTCTTAGCAAGTAACCTTGCTTAAAGTATGGCTATTAGTTGGAGCTCAAGAATTGCTAGATATATATTTCATGTCAAGTTGAAAACCTACTCGAAACTCATAAACTTTACTATAAACTTGTGCAAACATTTGTCAGTATTGATATTGCTTATTGAAAAGAATTCTAATGATGTCTGTCAAATTGCAATTTTTTTTCGCCATAATCTTTTATCAATGCTGTTATCACATTTTCTCTAGAGATGGTGAATAACAAGGTGCTTCACAGACCATCAGAAAATTTAAAACCCCTCTTAACTAAAAAATATTCAAGAAACAGTGATTTATACAAGTAACTTATTAAAAGTCATTTATTTTCATTTAAAAGACATTATAATAAGTGTGGTTTTCAATATATTTCATAGAGAAAAAGATATTACTCAATCAATGGTAGATGATCATCTTGCAGGTCAACATTTATTTGCATGGATGATATTGAAGTCAGGGCTTTGACTTTCATGACTTCTCAGAAATGAGGACTGTTGGGAAAAGATTGAATGCAATTGGGAAAATAAAAATGAAAAAACCCAAACAAGTAAAACAAAATAAACAAAACCAAAACACACAAACAAAAATGGAAAAACAAGACAAAACAAAAAAAAAGCTGTTCAGATCAGTCTCAATCAGCTGGTAAAATTAGGTGAATCTTAATGGAGACAAAAGTCAAGTTCTGCACTAGAGGCTGAATAATTCCATGGGGCAATACAGGCTGGGCTCTGCCTGCCTAAGCAGAAGTGTTTTGACCACATGATCCCAGAACCTGTTTTCCAGTCTAAATTATTCTGTAAACTGTATTGCAATAACAGTTTAAAAAATGTACAATTTGACAGAGGGGATGAAGGGAAGAGACACTGCATGTAATTGGGATACTTTCAAAGAAATTACATTAAATCTTATTTATTCTTTTCTCCCCATAGGATTAAAGTTGTCTATAAACACACTCCCTGTCATTAGATTTTATTTAACTCATTGGTTATAGTTTTTAACTTGTCTTCAGCAACTCTTCAGATTTAATTAGTTGCCTTGTTCCTGTCATGAAATCAAATTAGAGTGCACACAAAACAATTTTTTAAAAATTCTGAATAATATCTTCCTTTATTCTGAAATTCCAATAGGTGGAGAGTTACCATTCTAATTACTCACAACAAAAAATGTACAAGAGTAAAGTTTAAATCACTTATTTCCATTGTTCTAATTACCAGCTAACTTGGGATTTGATCCAAGCAGAACTCTCTGTGGAGTTAAAGGAAAAGTCTTATAATTTAGGCAATTTGCACGATTGGATTAAATATGCTCGGGGAATGGGTGTTCACTGATTGCTAGAGAGGGATCATGAATAACTAGCTAGTCGACATCAAATTTCTACACAGATAATTGAAATTATAATCATGGTTTCTCCCACGTTTACTCTAAGTCATGTAGTTCTAATCTTGTGGGCCTAAAGCAATACAAAACTGAGGCAAGAATATTCCCATGCATTGAGTAAACTCCTTCAGCAGAGTATTTATGTTGGAAGCTATGAACCAACTGGAAGTGCTAAGATTAAGCATTGATCATCTGCAAGTATTTTTAGTGTTGTCCCTCCATGGGCTTCCAATATAGTGTGGAGACAGCAGGCCTGACATGGAGATGCCTGCATGGCCTTCCCTGGAATCCTGTAGTTTGCCAGAGACACGTATGTGACATTGGTGACAGCTACCTCGTGTCACCAGGGCATCCCTCCCGGGTCACCAGCTGGGTGGGACACGGCTGCTGCCACCCACAATGTCTGGTGTCTGGAAATGTGGTGACCAAGCAACGAAGGGTCATGTGTTATGTGAAAGACCTGCCTGTGGCTGTGTGTGTTACCCTGTTAGGCTAGAGCCTGTTTGTATGCAACTGAAGCTTAACTCTTCAGACTAAAAATTATAATTGCTATACAGTTTTTACTTAGAAAAGGAATAGTACAAGTCAATATTCCTCATGGCCATTCAAACACCATTTTCTGTGCAAATTGACCTTTTGATTTCAGAGCTTTGATTACCCTGTGAAATGGAGGTATCAAGGGCAAGGAGCTTATCAGATGGCTTAATGAGTCCAGATAGCACTGTGCAATTTGAGTCTCAAAAGCAGTATAAATGCATTAGTTTGGCACAATACCAGAGTGAAGACAGTGTCAGGCAGCTTCTTGTACTGAGGCCTTTTAACCAGTTCCAGGCTGATTACTGTGAGCCTGATATTACTGATAAACCATGCTATGTATGTCTACAAGATCAAGTTTTCTAACCTGCACTGCAAAGACACTTGAACAATATTAAAAGATCAAATCCACATGCCATTTTTTTTGTAATTTTGAGGAGCATTTATCTCTTCCAAACGGTCACATTTGCATGAAATTGCACATAATTGTTTTCCTCACTTGTTTTAGAATTTCCCATTGCTAATAGATATTGCTGAGCAAGACGGATTTCTGCCAAATTTTAGCACTGAACACTGGCTGTACTGAACAGCAAATTTCTCTGTGGAAAGGCACTACAAATGACTTCAGGTAGATGATTTAGGTGAAGGCATTATAGGATGATATAATATAGCTTAGATCCAGGGCAAATCTGAAGGACTTCATAAAGTGTGGTTGGCCTGATTTCTTGTTGTGATTACAGATTTATTGCTTTTTTCCCGGGCTTCTCTTAGTTTTGTTTGTTTATGCAAACGAATCCTCTTATTTGTACATGCAATTTTATTTCACTGGTTCAGTACACCACTAGCCAATATGAAATCCAGGTCCACATGAGAACTCGATGAAGAAAATTATTCAAGCAGTAAGTCCATTTACATTTTTGGTGAATAATGGTTAGATATCAAAACTCAAAGCACTGATATCCTGTGATTATGGATATTGTGAAAATACCCAAATAGAGTAAGAGAAAAAGAAAATATGAAAAAAATGTATTTGAAGTGTTTGCATATGCCTGACAAAGAACAGAATTTAATGGCCATTTCCCATTTAGAAATACAGATGTTTTCCCATAACAGTTTCTAAACTCATGGCAGCCCTGCATATTGACAGTATTTGTTGTTGGTACATTCAGATTTTATACATCTATGAGCACAGGAAAAGAAAGGTACTTCACCCTGCACAAGTGGAGAATATGCCTATTGCAACTAACCCAATTTGTAAGTGAAAACAGATGTTCTCTGTGCTGTATTCTCTGTATTCACTACGGTTAGCAATGTAAGAAAAGTGCAAATAATGTGGGAGGGGGAGCTATTTACAGTAATACAAAACATAATTTCAAAGAGCAAAATAATAGAAGTAATAATAATGATAATAATAGTGATAATAGAAATTTAGGGTGTTAGTGAAAATGTCTTGGCATAGAATATTCACCTACAGTTACGTTAGTTTCAGATATCATATTTTCTGGCACATTTTAAAAACAGATAAGAGAAGGAAAGATATTGGTAAATACAAGATAGCAAATATTCAGTAAATACTGCTTTGGGAAAAAGTTCTTTGTAGGAAGAACCTTTAGATCCTTTTCATCACTAAATTTCACTTTTCTAAAAACAAGGATCTATCAGGATGTTTTTTTGCGAATCCTGAAAGCAAGAGGCTACAATAAATTAGTATTTTTCAGATGTATTTTTGACACATGCTTTCCAAGCTGATGTAAGAATCTGTGGGAGATGGACTGGAACGTGACAGTTCCAGTGTAACTGTCAGGATCTAACCAAAAACCACAGAAGAAAACATTAATGGCTGTGAACCACATTCCTCAGAACAGCTTCACCCAGTCTGCACTAATAACAGAGCAGGTGCCCCTTGGTGATGGCAAAGGCTTAATTTATAGAGCGTCTACCACATGTAATAGGTTACCACTATCACCTGCAATAGTGAAATCAAAACATCTAGGCTGACATAGACAGATTTGTATCCCCACCTCCCCACTTTATAAATAGCAGCCAAAAGAGCTATAAGCAGCTGTCAACATTAATCTTATTCATCTGTCCAACAGCTAGCACTTTTCATGCCACTGAATATCTAAATGGGCAGGTTCTGCTCCTGTGAAGCATTTAAAAGAATTTAAAGAGGTTGTCATTCTGACACTTTAGATCAGAACATACCTGTTATTTATACTGTGTGCATTAGTTCTTGTGCTTGTGTGTGTATTTTAGCTCTATATAAACACAGGCAGACTTTCTACCTCACTCAGCTTTTCCTGAGTTTCTGTTAAGTGAATAGATTATTAACTTCTCCCTGGGAGACTTTGTGGGCCAGCTTCCCACTGAAGGAAAAAAAAAATAATTATGACCAACTTACAAACAAAGAAAATTTAGATTTAAGGAATAAATGTCTATGGACCATAAACAAAATGCCTTCCAACAACACCTGTCTCAATATTTAGTTTGAAAGAGGTAGTACAGAGGTGTTGTAACCTTATTTTAGTTATTCACATATTAAAGAAATGGAGAGTGGGAAGATCAAGTTCTCCAATTATCAAGTTACCAATTCTGTTTTTGCTGAAATCAATGTGACTAGAAGCAAAAGGATAGAAGAGCATGGGCACTCATCTAAAATGTGTAAAATTATGTATTTACATTTTGAAGTTCATTTATTTATTTTCTATGGAATAATTAATATAATTGGGAATCCCAACATATCCAATACCTAATATGTAGTTAAGGATATTTCATTCACAATAGACCATGGATATTTCAACAAATGGATTGCCACAATCTTTTCTGCTGTGTAAGGAAGCCAGTGGACAGCTCCTTCCTTCTTCTTTCCCCCAGCTATGCTGTCTGTGACCAATGATTCCCTTATCTTTCAGGTGTTTTTCAATGCCCCACAGAATAATCTTCTCTGTAAATTTACCAGGCACTGAAGTAAGATGTCAGTTGCAAGCCTGTGGTTTCCAGGGTTTTCCTTTTAGTTCTTCTTGAAAATCAGGATAACACTGTCCAGGTTCCAGTCAGCTGGGACCTCTTGCTCTTCAGCAGCAAGACTGCTGAAAAACCATCGGAAGAGGTTTTATGACGACATCCTCCAGCACTTTAAAGATCCTTGGATGAATACCATCAGACCCCATAGATTTTTAGGGGTACATCTGTGGAAGACAGATGCAAAAAATGAGTTAAATACTTCTGCCTTGTCCATGTCCCTATTTTTGAGATGACTATCGTCATCCTGTAATGGATTAAATGTTATTTTTACACTGCTTATTGCCATTATTGTATTTGAAAAAACTTTATTTTTCCCATGTGCTGGTTTCACCTGGGGAGGACAGACTCACGGATGCAAATTGTGAAAAGTGAAGCCACAAGAAAACTAGATTTTTTCCCTCCTTGTGGAAAAGTCCCTATGGCCTGACAAGAGGAAACTTCTCTCTCTGAAGTGAACTGAAAAGGACTATTTAAGTTGGAAACTGACTGAAGTAGTGTTCGTATGTTTGTTTTGTTGTTATGAAGGTTGGGAAAGGGAAGGAAGGAGTGATCTGAAGATCTTATTCTGAATTTGCTTTTCTTTCTTTTTCTTTGTGTAGTTAATAAAGTTTTTTATACCTTTTTAAGTTTTAGGCCTGCCTTGCTCTTTTGCTCCTGGTTCTGTCTCACAACAGAAAAATTAGTATATTTAAATTGGCACATCAAACCTTTGACATCCCCACAGCTCTGGCAGCTTAAATTCTAGTTTTGGACACATGAGTTTTCTTCCTACAGTGGCAAGCAGCATCTCTGTATTCTTTCCATGGCACCAGACTTTACTTCCACCAATTGATTCACATGCACTGTTAACTGGAATTCTTGTATAGCTGTAACAAAAATAAAATCAAAATTTTTGCCTGTCACCACAGCCAGAAAGAAATATCTTAACCCTCCAGAAATTACAGTATTATCAGTGCAGCTCCCTTTCTGTGTCTGCATGGTCATGACTAAATTACTTTATGTTTTTTCTTGCTCTGAAACATGAAATGTAGCATGCTGTTTCATATGGTACAAGTACTTAATTGGCAGGCATGGAATCTTATTAGCTTTTCGGTAAATTTAACTGAAATTTTCCTCTGTAGTAGTGGTAATATTTTAAAGGGAATTTTAGGATAAGATGCAGTCAGCCACGGTTTGTCTGGTTATAGAACTACACTGATATGAATGTGTCAGGGATCAAGAATTAAATGCCAGACTCTAAGCAGCTGCATGTTACAGGAACTCAGTATAGATGTAGGATCTAAGAACAATCTTGTTCCTTTTGATAACACGAAGAAAAGATTGATGATTAGATGTCTCAAGCCTCCACTTACAGTTGTTATTGTAGCCTCCACTTACAGTTGTTATTGTAGTGTAAAAATTAAGGTTATCTTCAAGGAAGTATTTAAACCTTTTTAAAGTGTGATTTGTCATCCTTTGAACATAATGCAGTTAATCCTTTGCTTAAAGGTAGGCACATACCTTAAATGCCTTGAAACAATGGGAAACTAATTAAATTGATTCAAAGTTTATTAGTTAAATAAATTGAAAAGAATCACTTAAAAAAGCATTGATGATAAGAACAGGATGACTGGCCAGCTCTGTCCTGGTCCACCAAACGAGACTCAGGCAGAAAATTCTGTGCTATGGAAAAGGGTAAGACAAAGATGCCCACATTGTTAGTCATGAAAGTGAACTCACCATCCACTCCTACAATATTTCTTCCCCTTTTCTATGTGAGTCTCCATATGGTGGACTGAGTATTTGAATACAGAGAAGCTCCACAGACTTTCTAGTGCTCTTGAGAGTAGATGAAAGATCAGTAAACTGCATGCCATGCATGAAACCCAGGAGCAGAAAAGAGGTGTTGGTGCCTTTCCCTTGTTACTGCATGCAAATTTTCATCATAGAGGAGAAACTGTAAGGGCACATATGTGATACAGGGGTCAAAATAATATGATGAATATTCAAGGCACAGGAATTGACAGTTTTGAAAAGAGATGGAATAATCTTCAAGTAGGTGTGATGAAACAATCAGATGATGACATGCAAAGAGGCAAGATGTATTAAGAATAGTTTTCAACTGGGGTGCTGAACCAGCAACTTCTGGAAGGATTTTCAGCCAGGATAAAAATGTGAGTGTGACATAAATTTTAAAAGAATATCAGAAACACAATTAAAGAAATGTAAAATGTTGTTGTTACTATTCCAGATGACTACTGTGTTGGGTATGTATGGCAAGGTTCAGGTCTACAGGTGTGGCTTCAGTGAGAAACTGACAGAAGCTTCTGCAGCTCCAAAATGGACCCACTTCTGGCCAAGGCCAAGGTCATCAGCAGCAGTGGTAGCACCTCTGAGATAACAGATTTAAGAAGAGGAAAACACTGCTATGTAATTGCAGCTGAAAAGAGAAGTATATGTGAGATACAGCCCGCAGGCACCAAGGCTGGTGAAGAAGGAAGGGCAGAAGATGCTCAAGACACCAGAGCAGAGATTCCCCTGCAGACCATGGGGAAGACTGTGGTGAGATGCACTGTCTTCCTGCAGCCATGGACATCAACCACAGAGCAGAGGTTTATATGCATCCTGTGGAGGACTCCACGCTGGAGTAGGTGACTGTCCAAGGGAGGCAGTGACACCATGGGAATCCCCACGCTGGAGCAGACTCCTGGCAGGCCTGGGGACCCATGAAGAGAGGACCCCACATTGGAGCAGGTTCATTGGCAGCAGGCGACCCACTCTGGTGCAGCCTGTTCCTGAAGGACTGCACCCTATGGAAGGGACACATTTTGGAGCACTTTGTCAAGAACTGCAGACCATGTGAAAGGAGAATGTGAGCTTCAAATTATAGAAATTAATGGAGGACTGTAGGAGAAATCTGCTGGAACAGGGGTAGTGTGTGAGGAGTCCTCCCTCTGAGGAGGAAGGAGAAGAAACAACCTGTGGTGAACTAACCATAATCCCCATTCCCCATCTCCCTGAGCCAGTGAGAAAGAGGAGGGAAAGAAAATTTGGGCTAAAATTTAACCAGGAAGAAGGGAGCAGTGGGCAGAAGGTTCTTTCAATATTTAGCTTTAGTTCTTATCCTCCTATTCTGATTTGGTTGGCAGTAAATTAAACTGATTTCCCTGCATTTTGCCCATGACACGGGTGAGAGATCTCTCCCTGTCCTTATCTCAACCCACAAGCCTTCAGTTATGTTTTCTCTCCCTTGTCCAGATGAGGGAGGGAGTGACACAGTGGCTTTGGTAGGCACCAGGTATCCAGCCAGGGTCAAACCACTACAACAATATGTCATATTGTTTCAGTTCCTTTAATTATTCCCTGCTGAAAATTATTTAAAGTCTGAAGAGAGCATGCAAGAGTTTAAAATTTTCATAGAAACTATGAAATACATTTTCTACTAACTTCACAGTTACCTTCTGCCAGATGGATTTTTCACTGTTACTGCACACATTGACAAGTGAGAACTTTGTCATTTCCTAAAAGTGCTGATGTGAGCCCTCCTACATAGTCTGAAACCTGTGTGTGAAGTTGCTTTTCTTGCATCTCTTGACTCAATTTCTTGCCTACCAGAGTAGTGAAAAAGACAACATATATGAAATATACACTTACAATACAGTCTTTAGCATTCCTAAGACAACATTCTAGATTTCCATGTTTTTCTAGACTCCATTACAGTGAAATAATGGACTGCCACTTCTTATTAGAGGCAGAAAGCTCTCAGCCTCAGAATGCCCATTAAACCACCTAACAAGCTGGTATTTAGGGCATTCAGCGGGCGTGTGGGAGTCACCACTTAAGACTTCGCTCTGCAATCATCTGAATAAAACAGCATAGGTTACTATATACCCTCAGCTTTCCAGATAAAATACTAAGGTATTATCCTGTGGACCAACACAAGTAGTGTCAAAAAGCAGATTATCTCCAATAAGAATGATTAAGAGAAACTTATAAAACTTTTGAGGACTAAAGATTAACCTGAACTTGACAGAGCAGTGATCTGTACCTCTATCTTTCTGTCTCCCCAGCAAGTACCTTGAAATCACTTTATAATCCAAAGTGTACTTTGTACAGTAACATATTTAATTAAAATCATTCCATCTCAATCCAGCATTTAGTCAGTATAACACAGCTGTGTTTCCACTATTTTTTCAAGAACCTACTAACTGTTATGTTCAGTTGTATTTCTGAGATGATTGCAGAAGTTGGATACATATTGTAGACACACTGTTGTACATCCACTAGGAGCTTCCCCAGTCCATGCCAGAATAGATCTCAGTACAGTAAATTTTGGTGAAAAAATGTGCATTGCTCTAATTCAGTCAGACTTATCTCTTATTTTGTCAATTTGTCAAGAAAATATCAGTAATAGAATTTGACAGTAAATAATTCGGATGGCTTAACAGGAGATAAATGAGATTGGTGGCACAATATATACGATGTTACTTGCCTTAATATTTGATGTATGGTATTTCAGTGATAAAGTACACCACATCTAATAGCTTTGCTGTTGTTCAGAGTGGAAAAGCCAACAAAATTCCTTTTTTCTTTTTTCTTTTTTTTATGTGGTGTGTGTGTGCATGCATGTGTTAAACTTGTCTTTGTGTAAAGGGCCAAGTAAATGGAAATACAAGCACTCCATGAGGAAGAACAGAAATTCTGCTTTCCAGTCTTGACTCTCTCTCTGACAGGCTGTGGCCAGTCACTTCTGTCTACCTGTTCCAGTAGAAGCCTTCTTTCAGGTTCATCTCCATATTTCTTTCTTTTCTTATCATCCCTTTTAATTTCTTCATGTTTGTGGACCAACTCCCACTTTTTCCATCTCTAATCTATGCTTTTTTACAATAACTATTGTCAGGGCCAATAATCTTTCATGGCCATTTAGGTAAAAGGTGTTTTTGAGTTTATTCTTTGACACAAGACAAACCATAAAGGAAATTTTTAAAAATTAACTTTTATGTAAAATATTTTGACTCAACTGACTTCCCCGATAATAAAAATTTAGAAGTGTTTTTATTAATTTCTGGTTTTTATTAAATTCTGGTGAACTTAATTGTCACTTTGCTATAAGGTTTATAATTTACAGTGAAGCTTTACTGTGTTGGATCTAAGGAATATCATTCAAGATTTGGAAGATAATTTTCTCAGAGCTGATAATTTTTATTTTTGGATATCTGTTAATGAAAGCTAGCATCAAAAATGACAAGCCATCTCATAACTTATGTGGTGCATAAATGTGTATGAACAATTTTATTTTTTTTTGGCTGAGTGAGATCAAATTAATTTGATTTTCTTTCAATAAAACCCAACAGTGTTTTTGGAATCCACTACTAAGTAATGGAATATAGTAAGTGACTGGCACTGCATGCAGACTGAAAGATTCACTCATCTAATTTCTGGTGCAATTTCACCGAAGACAAAACTCTGTTAAATTCAACCTCACTGTTGAGATGACAAAATTCCAGCTCTGTTTTGACCAAATGTATTCAGCATGGTTTTATGCAGTTTGTACCTCATGCCTTGGGACAACTAGAGAACAGATGCTCTTGTAAATGATTTCTATACTACCATTTCTATAGTACTCTTTGCCCTTGGATTACTCCTTGTGGCTATGATCATATGCTTAAAATGTAATAAACAAAATTTGTGAAATTGTGAGCTGGTTTGGTGTGGAAAAGTAAAACTGTTTACTCTATTTAACATTAACTGCCAGTGATTTACCTATGCCATAGTTTACCTTTCATCTCCTCTGTCCTTACTGATGCCTTGAAGAGCTGGAATAGAGGCTACATGCAGAGTTAAGGGGAATAAAATGGGTATTTATTGAGAAGCCTACAAAAGGCTTACAAAAGCCACATCCTAGCAGTATGAGTGCTGCAATTGTGACCCTGCCTGCATGGCCCCAAGATGGAAGCAAAGGAGGGGTTGGTCACAAAATCTTGCACTTTTATAAGTTTTGGTGCATTTGCATGAGCCCACCCTCCACGTTTCCACGTAGTTTGTGCTTAGGGCCTGAAGTTTGGAGAAACTGTCCTTGAGTTCTTAACTGGAATAGGACTGTTTTGTCTTCATCACCCTAGCACATCAGAAAAGCACATCCAAGGAGAATAGGAAAACTTAAAACTAAAGGCATCATTACCACCCCAAAGAGACAATTTGTGATATGCCACACCAAGAGTTGACTAAGCTTTCCACGGCAGAGATCTCACCATAGACTCTGCTGTGCTGTGCCAAGGAGAAGTGTCTGGGCTGGAACTTCCCTGCTGCTACTTGTCCCTTGAGTATAAATTTGATTTCTTCCTGTAGTGTCAGAAAAATAAAAGAGAAAAAGGAGACAAAATTTTGTGCTTCTATCCTTCCCCCTTCTTCATATTCTTCTGTGTTTTTAAGTCTCATATAGCTTCTCTATGAACAACTCTTCCAGTCAGGAGCATCTCTGTGTTCCCACAGGTGTTTTATGACCTCTTTACTGTTGATTGCTAGCTTTAGTAGCCCTCCTGCAACATACTTGAGCTCTGTTTTTATGGCATTATTAAATGTAATTACTCAGTTTTCAACCTAACTCTAAGAAAAGGAGTTGACCTTTCTGATGGCTTTTGGCATTTGTTAGAAATCAATTCCATTTTAATACTTCATGTTTTTCTCATCCATTTCCTTCGAGACATTCAGATATCAGCTAGTCTCTTTGGTGGATTTCCAACTTTCAAATGCATATGTTGAGACATAAATAGTACTGGCACTGAAACTGACAGGAGTTGGGGGCATTATGAAACTCCCGCTAGGAACCTTTCAGCATTGCTAGGTTTCTGAAACAAAGTTTAGTTCCCCTGATTTTCAATGCTGACTTTAATAAGTATAGATTGATGGAAATCGAGTACCTAAGCACCTTAATTCTAACAAGTTTTCATCAGGGACTGTATATTTCAGTCTATGAGGTGAATTTGAACAGTCACACAACTACTGTCTCACAGGCCTGTTTTGAGAATTGACAAAATCATTGGAAAAAAGTAATCGGAGTGGTACTGATATAAATACAAGTCTCACTGCCTGCACGTACTTAATGAAAGTGAAAAAAATATAATTCTCAAAATTCAAAAGGAGAGTGAAAATTAATTAAGGCAAAAATTTTGGCATATGAAGACTAATGTACCTAATAATAAGGACCACTGTGCATTTAACTGATATCATGAAAAATAGGTTGCTTTGTCAAAACACGAGTTCTAGTGGAGATTATCATCTTGAGAATGAAGACTGTGATTTACATTGCTAGCTTTTTAAACAATATTTGCCTAATCCTGAAATACATTGCTGACAAATCAATCCAAGAAAATTTATACCTCTTACAGCACTTGCATGGGACCAAAGTAGACAGAAGTAGAAATTTTATTTAAGTACTTCAAAAGCAAAGTGGATTAAATACTTCATATCTAGTTCTTACAAGAAATTATTTCTCTGTTGGTCAGTATCAAGGGGCCGAAATCTACAATGGTATCTATGCCTGATTTTGGGCTAGAAGTGATCAGTAACACTCTGATGAGCAGCGACATCAAAATCTAAAAAAATGAAACATAAGGGCAGCCAAGACATTGTTCCATCTGCCCAACAGCCTTCTCTTCTCTGACTGCCTATTGAAATACTTCATCCAAGGAATAGAAACACAAAATGAATAAGAAGAAATCCAGCTATATTCAGCATTCAGTGGAAGTCACTAACTGAAGAAAAGTTGTTGAGTTCTCAATTTAACAAACACTTTATCCTTGATTTATTGTGACTATTTTTGCATTCATTATTCCGTAAGCATCTCACATCTGCTCTATGAGTCACTTCTGTGCATACAGGAATGCTGTTTAAAAGCATAAGTGGCAATGGGAAGAGAACAGAGACTCATATGTTACAGAATTCCAGGGATTACATTTATATTCAACTATTTCTAGAGAATATCTTCTCAAAAATTCCCTAACTAGAAGTTACTTACATTCTATACACAAAAAGAAATTTCTTTGTAAACCTGTAGCATATTCAAAGCAGTGACACATTTTAAAATGCCTTCTACTTTTGTGTATTGCAGTTACTAAAGCAGAAAAAAAAAAGAGAAAAAACAATGGGCATTTCTAACTCAGAACATTTTTATAAAGCAAATCCCATTTGCACAAATTACCAACCACCTTTGGAAACTAAAGCATACTGCCCCTTGCAAATAAACTTGTCATTTTTCTTTTCTGCTTGTGAAGACAGAATACAATTATTAGGTTTTCTTATAACAATCCCTGCATGCCAAAGTTTTGCTGTGATTTTGTTTGTTTTTTAGTTCCTTGAAGGACAATCTGTTTCTATGAAAATATTACACTGTCTGTCATAGAAATATTTAGAGTCATTAGCGAGCCCACCACACTAAAATGAAAACTTTCTGTGAAGTCTTGACAAAGTTTTGTTTTTTGTTTGCTTCATAAAATCATACATCATATTTCAAAATCAATTCAATGTTATTGGCTTCCCCAAAAACATGTTCAAAACTAGTTTTAAAATGAAGAAAGAACAAAACAACTGATAAATTATAATTGCCTACAAATAGATGAGGCCTGAGTGCAGTGCGCAAAGAAGTAATAGAAAATATGAAGTCTTTGAATTCATTAAATTACCTGAACAATTAAAACAGACTCCTTGATGCATAACAAGAAAAAAATATTTGGAAGTAAGACCTCAAAAAAAACTATTGAGATTTACAGGAGAGTACAATAGAATCGGGATTTTATCTACAAAATACAAACATTCAAGATGTGCTCTGCAGTTAACAGAAAGATGAGTTTCATGTTGAACATGATTGCAAAAAAAAATTGGTTTCGCTGCATTAGATTTGTCTTCTCAGGATAATGAAAAATATTTCAATAGTCTTAGATATTAGTAGTTCTAATTTTTTTATCTCAATTATGGTATTTTTTTTTTAATAAGGGTACACTAGTATTAATTTTTAAAAAATCCAAACAGTTGCCTTCTTCCTCAAAGAAATAATAATTTTTAAAAAAGGCCAAAAATTATTGAGGAGCTAAAATTTTACCTTAAATAATTGTTTATAAGTTTCTACAACTAACCTGTGTCATGTAAACTGTGAAATTAAAACATTGATAAACAAAGAAAAGGTTATCAAATGCCACTGTGTACATTTAACTGTCCTTGCACCAATTCTAGGACATTCCAGGCACCTTCTTAGACTCCATTGCTCATTGCTAACTTAATCTTGAAATAAGAAGATAATGAGATTCCCACTTTTGTCAATGCAATGCAGCCTACATTTGAAGAAGAAAAAAAATGCAGCCATGACTTACATTCCTCTAAAGAGCAAAGTAAGTAGAATTTGACCTTTAAATTAAACTATTGAGAGAAAATAACAATGATTAATTTCTCAACTTTTATCTCTTAATTTCTAGAGTTTTTATGCATTTAATTTAAATTATTTTGTGTCCTTGGTCATATTCTGTAAACTTTCCTAATGAATAAAAGCTCAAATGTAATTTATAATTGCATCTTTCAAGTCTTTGAACCTCTAAGTGGTTGTTGGGGGAGTGATGTCCCTTTCACTGTAAGCAAAGAGCAAATTAAGGACCACTTCATGAACCTGTGTAGCCACAAGTCTAGAGGCCTAATGAGATTCATCCCAAAGCAAATGGTTGATGTTTTCTCCAAGCCATTGTTGTTTCCACTGTCCATCATATTTGGAAGGTCATGGTGGTCAGACAATTTCCATGGAGATTGAGAAAAGGGAAATATAATTCCTGTTTTTACAAAAGAGATGAAGGAAGATCCTGTGAACTACAGACTAGAAAGCTCCCTTCTGTGCCTGAGAAGGTTATGGAGCAGGTCCTCATGAAAGCAATGTCAAGGCTCATTGTAGTGGGTTTATCACTGCCCAAATCACAAGTGCACCCACTCCTTTCCTACTGTCAGATAGAGTTTGGAGGAAAGCAAACCAGGCTCAAACTCTGAAGGACATAAAGAAAGCTTTATAAACAGAATTCAAAGAAAAACAATAAGAAAATCAGAATAAACCTTCAGAACACTTCTCCCCAAACATACACCTTCTTTTCTTTTCCACTAACAATGTAATGAGACAAAACCTGGGCCTTTCAGTCAGTTTACCACCTCTACAATGGTCTTTCTTCAGTTCTCTTAGGGACAGGAGTCTCTCTTACCATGCCACGGAGACTTCACAAGAAATAATTATCTCATGGCTTCAGTGTCACAATAAATCTGCTGCCTGGGAAAGGAAAATCTGTTTGCTTTAAAAGTCTCTCTCCCTGACTTAGAGCTTTCCCCACAACTGCTTTTGAGGGCTCAATCTTTGACTAATGGGGTACATTTGTAAGGATGAGCTGTTCAGAAACAAGGGTTTTCTTATCTACCTCTGAGATCATCTTAATTTCTGGGAACAGAATTCTTCTTCCTATTCTCTGGGGGCAAAGGGTCTTCATCACTTTTTCTCTCTCTGTTCAAACTTCTCATAGGATCACAGATACTTCAACATTTGCTTGCTTCATCATGGATGCTTTTGCTCATGTCTACCATTTGAACAATCCATGCCCCCATGTTTGGGGGTTTTCTTTACGGATTTATAGGGATATTTCAGTGTATCATAGTCCATTGCCATGACATACAAAAGAGTTCCAGCCCAAGACTAAGGCACGTCGTCATTCTCCTCCCATCTGGGATTTAACCTCTTTTTTATTGACCTTCATGCCTCATGTAGTTCTCTATCTGTATCTTCAGATTTTCCTATTATCCTCACTCGAGAGAGGACTGATGTTTGCAGGTTTTATCTGTGCACTGAAAGAGTTAATATCTGGCCTAGACCTGTGGATGGCTATGTGATCCATGCCAGGCAGCAGCTGGAGCAGTTGTGGCACAGTATTTCAGACTGGGCCTGAAATCAGGATCTCAGTTGCAGCGGCTGCTCTGGCCACATGGCTGTCTCCGGCCCCTGCTGTGTTCAATTCCAACCACAGGCCCACTCTCTGCAAGGGCTGCAGAGCCACCCCAGGTCTCAGCCACATGATGTCCCGCAGCGTTGGGACAGGCCCTTGGCAAGATGACTAGGTGGCTTGTGGCCGGAGCTGTTTACAGTGGAGAATTCTTCGGTGGCTGCACTGGGCGGGAGGAGCCCGGGGTCTCAGCAGCCAGGCTAGGACTCAGCAGCGATGGCGTCCTCTCCGCCTGCCCGGCAGCCACTGGGGCCCAGCCCTGCCAGGCTGCGTGGTGTGGTGCCGGGCCCGGCCCACGTCTAGTTACCTGTTCTAGGCTGGAAACAAGAGAGAGGTTCCCAGGGTACGTTCGTTCTGAAATGTGATTCACAGAGACATGTTCAGCTTTCTTAAGTGATTGAACAGCCTGTCAATATTCAAAACTGATTGTTTCTGTTGGATCTGAAGGAAGCTTTCAGAAGTCCTCACAGAGAATCACTTCTGTAACAATGGATTTCCTCTTTAACTAAAAACCAAGCTATGCTAAACTACGACACTCATTTAAGGCAAGGAGGTGATCCAAGACCTCCAACATGGCTTTACTAAAGAAAAACCATACCTGTCCAACGTGGTGTCCTGCTATTATGGAATGACAGTCCATAATACATGTTGACAAGGAAAGATGACCCATGTCATCTACCTAGACTTTGGTGAGGCCTTCAACATGGTCTCATGCAGCATCCTTATTTCCAAATTAAAAAGCCATGGATCTGAAGCTTGGACTATTAAGTGGCTAGGGAATTGGATGAATGAATGGATGCAACTAGAGAGTTGTGGTCAATGGCTCTATGTCTAGGTGGAGGCTGGTGACAAGTGATGTCCCTCAGGTCTCTGTTTTGGCACTGATACTCTCTGATATCCTTAGCAATGATAATGAGATTGAGAAAATCAGTCACATAATAGGCTGAAGCAGAACAAAGATGGCCAGCAAGTCAAGGGAGGTGATTTTCACCCGCTACTCTGCCCTTGTGAGACCTCGCCTGGAGTACTCTGTCCAGTACTGAATTTCTCACTTGCTATTTTATCAATTTGTTACATCCTTTCAAAACCATGACTAACGGTTTGTGCGCATGGGAAAACTGTGTTTCACAAAGTATTAATTTTGTTTTGACATTTTCTCAGCAGTATAATGATCAACAGAAACAAACATTTTTTTAATATTTTCATTTATATGATTATATAAATATTTCATTTGAATCACTGAAGGTGATTAAAAACTAATTGTCATTTTGTGATTCTATGTGTTGAAAATGTTCATGACAACATAAAAAATGGTTTTGATAAAAGCATAATATTTTTGAAACATAGAGTTATCAAAAGTGAAGATGGAAAGATTCAAAATTTAAAAACAAAAATTCAAAACAGCAATGCAATTTTATATGAATATTTGAATAGAAAGTTTTTCAATGTAGTCTGTGCTTCACCTTATCTCAGAACTAGCTCACAAGCGTTTTGTTTAGAGTGCTGACCTAGTCTCATTAGTTATGAAGAAAATTCAAACGGTTCAGAAGTTGGATGCTTCGGTAAGTTAACTAAATCATGTGAGACAGGGACATGCAGATAATATTCTCCTGAGTAAAGATTATTTTTGATCCTGTTGGAAGTGTTTTTCCTGCCAAAATACTGAGCAGATTATTCTGTTGTTTTCTTTTCCATGTAATAAAAACGATGTGCTGGACACAATGGCAGGCTGAAAGAGTGTTACTCAAAACACTGAAACATAAAAAGGGTGTCAAGTATTAGCATTTCTATTTTAAAGAAATATTTTCATGGGGAAGCAGTATTTTTAGTACAAAAAGACTAGGAAAACAGAAAAGCAAAGTACATTCTAAAATTTTCACTCTCCTCATACTATGCTTGGGAAATACACCCTTGAACTTCTACAATCAAATACTACAGTGTGCATATATGCAGGTTTTGTGGACTTTTAGGACTAGAAGAGAGGTCATGTACAACTTTAATACAGATAAACCTTTAAATTGTGATCTAGTGGAATTTCTGTAGTTCATGATAGGGTATCTATAAAAGATGGAGGGAAAAAGCCCCAAACATATTCAGAATTTGATTCCTCCAGTGTTTGCCAAGAGCTGCTCCAGAAGTGTCATAGGAAGCCCACAAAACGAGTTTGTGAAAAGTTCATAACCAAACCTATGCATGTATACTTCCCCATGGGCAACTATCAACTACGTCTGGGCAGAATCAAAATAGTAAACAAATATTCAAAGTTACTGCTAAATTTTGAGCAGTTCTGTGGGAAAGCTAGTCCTGTAAATGAAGAAGATAACAGTTTTGGAAATCACTGTCAGTGGTTACTACACTTTAAGGTGATATTCTTATATATATATATATATATATACATATATAAATATATATACATATATAAAATACAATTTAGAAGTGTAGAGCAAATACTGCTCTAATTCCCTCTCCTGACTCTAAGAATCTTTCAGTTATACTGCCTAATGTAAACCATTGTATCCAGGTCCAAGTTCTGCTCTATTCAGTCCTTTTCCCTCTTGAATAAAGGAGTTACCATGTTTTGTCTCAGAAGTAAGGTTAATTTATACAGAAAAATACTTCAGAAATTCTTGAGTGAAAATTAAAAAAAACAAAAAAAAACCAGAAGATCAGGACCACAAAGGCATTTAAGCTGAAATTTAATACCTAGAGTAATTCTGTCCTGTTTTAGTAGCTAATGTATAGTTCTACAGCAAAAGATTTGTTTACAATTTATAAATGAACATAAGATATCTCTTTTAAACAGAAATAAGATTCTCAACTACAGGGGAGTTGTCTGCAACTTTACTTTTGATATCAGTCCTCTGAATCTGTAACAGTGTAAATTCTGTCATTGAAAAACAATGACAGCTAAAAGAATCCAGACCAAATTTCATCTCTAGTTTATTTTCTCCTATTTTTGGCATTCCAGTTTACCCTTCAAAAACAAGTGAGATCTCTGTTGGGGAAATAGGATTTTGTCTTTTTTTTAACCTTTATGAAGTTTCCCTTGGGGTAAATGTAGCAACCCTTTTTCTCAAAATAAGACATTTATTTGAGAAAATAATTTATTTAATGGAGGAGGAGTGTTCTTTTTCTTCATAGGCTGGAATCAGATTTTAATCTTAGTTGAATTCTGTGGTGGTCTTTAAGCGACTAAGGTATAACAATTTGTATATTATGCAGATTGACGTGCCCCTACTTTTGGTAGCCAGGTGCTTATTAAGCAGGTGCTTATACCAGTGTAATGTTTGTCATGGTTACAATTTGGTCATATGAATATATTAGGAGGTACGTGGTTGGTTGATGTAGTTCAAGTTGACCCACTCTACCTGAGTGCAGCCTCATCTTGAGTTTTGGGTGCCACCGTAGAAGGACATAAAGCTATTAGAGAGCATCCAAAGTAGGGCTACCAAGATGGTGAACGGTCTTGAAGGGAAGCCAAACAAGGAGGGCTGAGGGCAATTGGTGTCTGCAACCTGGAGGAGACGGAGGAGAGACTTCACTGCAGTCTACAACTCCCTCATGAGGGGAAGAGGAGGGACAGACACTGATCTCTGCAGTGACAGGACCTAAGGGAATGGCCTGGAATTATGTCAGGGAAGGTTAAGGTTGGATATTAGGATAAGTTTTTTCACCTAGAATGTGGTTGGGCACTGGAACAGGCTCTCCAGGGAAGTGGTCACAGCACCAAGCCTGATAGAGCTGAAGAAATGTTTGGACAATGCTCTCAGGCACATGGTGGGATTCTTGGGATGTCCTGTGTAGGACCAGGAGGTGGACTCAATGATCCTTGTGGGCTCCTTCCAACCCAAGATATTCTATGATCCTATGATTCTAAGAGGTCATGTGGATACGTATTTACCATAGAGCCATCCATTGAAAGACCTGATTTAGAAAACATTCCCTGAGTATATAAAGATCAAAGTAGGTTGCCATAAAATAAATGTTCTTTCATTCTTCTCATAAAATTATACTGGTTTTTCTTTCTTTTTTTCTTTCTCTTTTATGTCTATCACATGGGCAAGAATTGTCCCAACACATAATAAAAAAGAAAACCAAATTTGGGATTTGGGATTTGGGATACTACAGCAACCCTGGAATCCAAAAACATATGGTGGTGCACGTGTTTGAGATTTCAATACGTCATGGTAACAGCATTCCAGGACTGCCAGCTTGCTAGCACATGTTGGCAAACAGTTAAAGCTGCTCCACTCAAATTATATAGTAAGTAAATTTGCTTTGGCATGCTGATATTTGGATTTTCTTTGCACAATTTATCTATGCATTAGTATTACAAAACTGCATGGGGTGTTTAAATTTTAAAACATACTATACTAATCTTTCAAAAAATTTCATTAACTTGCATACTGTAAATTAATACTTTCATACAGTTAAAAATACTGCAGTGAAATGGACTTTCAGCATATGATGTTGTGTCCTGCAGAGTATCAGCAGTAGGAAATGTATCTTTCATGACATGTGCATTAAATTTATAGGATTACAGAATTTGCTTTGAAAATTTAGTCTCTATGTCTGTCTATCACCCTTTCAACTAGTACAACACAATTTCTATAGATGATGCTCTTTGTCTTATTTTAGAAAGAAAAGAACTATACAGATTTAGATTTCCAGAAGTATTGCAGTGAGCCTGTGTTTCTATTTCATTTAGGGACTGCAGTATCTGTTGGAAAGTATCTATTCTGTGTGCCATTACAAAATCTACTTTAATCCTAACATTTTACCATACATTTAATTGCTATTTAATTTAGGGTAATTTCCTGCAGAAAAGGGCTATAAAATTTAACAGGCAATGATAACTCTCTTAGTTTCAGTTAACCAAGACATGAAATTTGAATTTAATTCATGTCATATAGTTAATTGTCCTTGAAAGTGAAGAAAGAAAGGCAAGACACTGGGAAAAAGATTTTAAGGTTGTATGAATTCAATATATTTCACATCAGGGAAATATCAGTCTGTAAAACAGTCAGTGTAGGTCATTCCTTCTCCATAGCTTTGCCTAGACAGGAATTTCATTATTCAATTAGAACACAAGATGCTTTCTATAGGTGGTAGGAGCAGGGATAGTGTATAAAAGAATTTAAAATCAGGTCATGAGGTGATGGCCCGAGGAAAGTCAAAATTCAGCTGGAATTTAAACTTGCAAGTGACAATGAGGGCAATAAGAAGATCTTCTACCACGGCATTATTTCAAACATCTGAGGAAGATGGAAGCCCATTTCTCAGTGAGGATGGCAATTTAGTGGCTGTGGACACAGGCTAGATTGAGGTTCACAATTGCTTTCCTTGCCTGAGCTTTTTCAGACAAGATCTCACAGGTACCTGTCACCAGAGTCAGAACTCAAGGAGGAGGGTGACCAGATGTGGATGAAAATTGAATCAGGGACTACTAGAGGGATTTCAACCCATGCAAGAACCCCATGGTTAGTTCCAAGTATGACCAATGTATTTACAAGGTCTCAATCTATCATCTTCAAAAGGTTTTGAAGATTGGAGAGGCCACTAAAAAATGAAGAAAGGCGAATCCTGTATCCATTCTCAAAAGGCTACAGCAGAGTGATCCAGGAAACAAGAATCTCATCAGTCTCACTCTAATCCGTGTGAAAATCTCAGAGCAAGTATCTTTCAGATATCATTCTTGTCCTTCAGCAAGAAACAAAGTATCTTGGAAGGGTTGTTTTTAAAGAACAATTGTAATAGCGCTAAAAATTATTTGGTTCCCACATAAATGATGGATGACTTTCCCACAGCTGTCATTGGCACACTAAGGAGGACATCAATCCTCCCTCCAATTGTAATAAGTTGTAACAAGTAAAACCAATTGCTTTATTTATAAACCTGAAAGATGCTTGAGTTTTTTGATGCCACAAACATCTTACAAGCCACCTGCTTCATTAGAGAGCAGCAGATGGATTAACCCTTTGAGAGGTCCTTCACCCTTAAAATAATCACTGAAAGTTTTCAAGGAATTTTTTAACACAAATGCAAAAACTTTGCAAATGCAAAAATTTGGGATTCTGCAAATAAACAAAATCATTAATTCCTCCACTTTCTTTAAATGAATAAATAAATAATTTTGTTTTTCTTTCAATTTACCCCAAACTTAGTGCATAACGAATAGACAAAATAAAGTCTAAATATTTGATTTAGTCAATTGGAGTTTTTTCCAACTAAAGCTTTTTTTGCTTTCATGTTTGTCTCCATGTTTGTGCAAAAAATTTGATTTAAACAACAGCTTTATTTTTTCTTATAAGAAGTTTTGTTTCTGCCTGTGTTATAATTTTTGGTAAAATTTTCAAGGATTTTTTAAAATACATCTCACAGTTTAAGTTTAATACTCCTTAGCTTTTTTTCTCATGAACTACAGCATTCTTTCTCATCAGATTAAAAAAACAGTTGTTAACAAAATAAAACAAGAAATGCTTTCTGCAAAAAAAAAAAAAAAAGGCTGAAAAGATATGAAAAATACAAATAACAAACACTCTTCTATCAGTTCTATTTTGTCAATGTCCTTGAAGAGTTAATTCCATTCATTGGCTTTATACTTGATCAATGTATCAAAGCTAAATATCATTAATGTACAATTCCAGACCACTTTGTTTTTCTCTCTTGACCTTACCAAAGTTCCTGGCTTCTCTGATGTTCAAACACCCAAGAAAATATAACAGATAACAAAATAGGCAAGGTTTCATGTAGACACTCCTACAGCTATCCCACTTGCAGCTCAGAAATTACACTGTTTTGCCTACTCTCTCTGTATTCCTGCTTGCTCCATTAAAGAGAGTGAACAGTTCTCTGTAAAACAGCTATCACATGGACGGAACAATAGAGCTTTAACCACCAATAAATAACTTCAGAGATTAAACCAAGCTGCAAGGAGCATAAGCCCACTGAACAAGTCGATAGCATGCATATAATGAGATTTTGTGTAACAGTTATAGGTCAGAGAATGACAGCCATGAGAACAATTTTAAAACCATGAGAGTTGAAGTAATAGCTTTTCTTGGATGGGGGAAAATCATTTGGTGTTTTATAAGGCAGTAACAGCATTTTAACACCGATTTACAAGCATTTGATGTGTCCTGCATATTTTCCAAATTAATTGAATTTATAATGTCAAATTATACCACAAATTTAATTTAAAACTGCTGTAAGAAA
Organism: Acridotheres tristis; assembly: GCA_037013685.1. Taxonomy (NCBI): domain Eukaryota; kingdom Metazoa; phylum Chordata; class Aves; order Passeriformes; family Sturnidae; genus Acridotheres; species Acridotheres tristis. The sequence goes on along the minus strand of CM072886.1, from coordinate 93,695,975 downwards.
AGACACAGAGCTAAGAAATTATTAAGCACATGATAATAGTATTGACTGGACAGTTACACACCATGTCAGATTTTTAATATTGGGCTGAGACCCCAAGAATTAAGATAGCTGTAATTCATCAGTGACAAAGCTAAGGAAGATAGGTACCAGCTGCCTTCTGATCAGAGAGAAAAAAACTGTTTCACTAGCAGAGCTGTGGTAAGCAAGTTTCTCTTTAGATCTGAGAGCTGTGACAAAGAAAAGCTCTCCAAGCATGAGAGCTCGCTGCTATTAACCTGGTTGGCCTGGAACAAGCAGGAACTGATAAGTCACTGATAAAAAATGTCAAGCTGCCCCAGTCAGGAGAGGCCTATCAATTGCAATGATCATACAGAAATTTTGTTTTGAACAATGTCCTGCTATTTCATTGCATGCCTGTGATAGCATGAGTATGAGGAAAAGAAAATCAGTGAAGGCTGAGTAGATTTGAGAAGCATGGAATAAATCTCTAAAGAGCACACCTTAATTGCCACCATTCTGTGGGAATCTAAAAGAGCTACAGATAAGAGAAAACTCATACAAAATGGAAATGTCTGATATTTTTCTGCATATAAGTTTTTCATTAGCTAATAGCATGGGCATTTGCTGAAGTGTAAAAAGAAAGAGAAGAATGATCTTTGGAATTAATAGAAATTCAGTGCTCATATCTAATAGTTTCTGTTATTTTCAATCAAAAATATGTTTAAGACTGGTAGATTGCAGGAACTTTTCCTGCTTCATTCCACCCTCTGTTCCTCTATGTTGCCTCCAAATGATATAGAGCACCTTTCAGACTCTGCACATCACTCAGGGGAATATCTCTTTTCTCTTAGGAGGGTCAATCTTTCCAGCTCATTTGGGTTGAGAAAAAAATTGTTTTCTATTGAGAGATTTTCATTTAGTTTCTTATGGAAACTGGAGCCTCTATGTAAAAGGATTGCATTACATAAGCATTTAATTCTGGAAAAATAGTGTATCTTCTGTGGAATTCCTCTGTGATATAAAAAAACTCATGTAAAAAGTTTTGACAGATGGCCACTATTTAATTTGAGATTCCTGCAGAATAACTTGCAGATAGGCACTGCACTCTGTTCTTTGATGTTGGTCACTAAAAGCTGTGCTCTAAACACAAAGTACTGAATAATGTTACTGTGGATCTTTTGTGTTCAAAATCATTAGGAAATTTTAACAATTTGAGCTTTAAACTTGCTTTGATAGAATTCCTCTGTTATAAAAACTGTGAATAATAATTCTTCACCTTATATGGGTGTTCTGAAGGTGACTTCTGGAAAAGAATAAGAGCATTGATGTTGAAGCACCTGAGGATAAGTTGTTATAAGAGAAACCAAACCAAACATCACAAAATCCAAGATTCAGTTATGTTGTATTTTGTGGTTGTTTATATAAAGCAATGTAATATTAAGAGAATAAGCATAAGTCCTGAAAAATAATTTCTCCGTGAATGATAGAATGATATTACTATGGAATTGATCACAAAAATATATTACTATTATGAAAATATATGTAAACAAATGTTTGGAATTATGTTGAATTTCCTCTTACTTTTGAGTTCTTGGTTGTAAGCATTCTAAAAATTTACTTTTATTTTTAAATCTATATTAGAAGATATCTGAAGATACGTGTCAAAGTAATGCAGAAAATATTAGAGGTTATTGCTAATAGGTGGGTTATTATTTCAAGCAATTCATAAAAGGTGTTGCCATTGTTCAGTATTTTGTATACCTTTACAGAAGATTTCAAACAAAAAATAGAGCTCACTTATAGATTACAAATACACAGATAAACCTTAAGTCAAGTCACCCACTGCAAACACTAAGCTTAATTTTGCATGCTTGGTTATTCAGGTATCCAAAGGACAGTTTAATATTCATTCAGGAATAATTTATTCAGTTAGACATAAACTTAATGAGCAGTAAGTTAAAATCGTTGTACAGACTGTTAACAGACATTTGAGGTAGAAGAATAAAGCAATGAAGCAAATCAAACTGATAATCTGTAACAAGTCCAGTTCTTTAAAATGACAAAAAAAGACAAAGCGATTTGAACAAAACTCTTGAAATACCAATTCTGTAATCATTATTCCTAATGTGCCATGTGTAGTCACTACAAAAAGGCAGAAGTAACCTCTATATTTAGATTCTAAATCTAGCAGAGCAGTTACTCCTAAGTACAGGTATGGATGGTTTATCACAGAGTAAGTTTATGGCTAATATTTGAAGGAACCTCTGAAAATCACTGGGTGCAATACCTCTGCTCAAGAAGGACCATTTGCAACCAGTTTCCCAGGTGCATTTCCAGATTTCTTTCTAGTGTGTTCAAAGTGGGAGACTCCACAAACTCCCAGGGCAACCTGTTCCAGTGCTTGATCACTCTCACATTAAGAAAGCATACCCACAAATACTATTATATTGAAGCACAATCTAAAAAATAGTTCCCAAACATAAAATCAGAAAGATACGGTAGATATGTAATGAAATAATATGTTTTATATAATTTTACATAACTGTGCATACATATACGAAATTATGAGCAAAACTGCATAAGTTCAACAGTATAGCTTGTACCATGGTGTTGGTATGGAGGAGATTACTGTGTGAACATGAAGAAATCAGAGAAATTCAATGGCAAAAGATGCTAAATAAAAATAAGAGAATGGCCCAAACTGAGAAAAATAGTTGTCTTATTCAAATAGGAGAGGAAGTTCTAAACTGAAACATTCTAAAGAAACCTTATGAGTCTGCACAGTCTTACTAAGGAATTATATACTCAAGCTATGCTAAGGAACATACACTGTGATTAGCAAGGGAGAGAGCCTCTGTGACTGTTTGGACATTTAAGTACTGGAACAAACTACTATGGGAGAACATGAAATTATCTTTGTATGGGATAATAAAACCTAAACAGAATCCCACGTATTACTGAGAGGTGTGGAATGTATTTTTTCACAGATAAAAAATGAAACAATAACCACTCACGGATTTTTATTGCAAAATTATTCTATGTGCTCTACATGACTCTCTTCCTCACCCTCAAAACAAGCAACTACACAAATGAGTCTCTTAATTTCCAGTTTAGTTCACACTTTAAAAGGTGCTTTGTTTTTCAGCTTTGATTATTAATATTATTCCAGAATTTTCAGTACATATATTCTGGCTTATATAAGACAAGATGGCAAACTGAAATGCAAAATGTTACTCTTTTTTAATGAAATCATGCTGACCACAGAGTTACTCTAGAAATTAAGTAAAAAAAAAAAGAAGAAAGAAAATAAAGAAAATTTGAATATATAATTGGTTTTAGTAGAAATATAATTCTAGTGTAAGCATTTTAAAATATTTTTCATTAACAACTGAAAAAAAGCTCTTTACTCTCATTATTTTTGTATCTGTAGAAATACAGCAGTATAAAAGTACAAAAATAACACTTAAAGTGTATGTGAAAGAAAGAGAAAGAAAGATATCACCACCTGTGGATCCAGCCACAAGACCTGATAGTTGCAATTTTGAGTCCTTTGGTTCAAGTGATGATTGCTCTCTTGATCCATTAGGCTGGGGAAAGCCCATGAAACACAAATTTTAGTGGGTTAATATTAGCTCAGGTTCAGGTGGAATGCCCAGGTACCTCTCCTGGAGGGGGTGGGGATTGTCAACATTGTGAATCTGTTGCAACACTGTGGGTCATGCACAGTCCTCTGGTGGAAGGCCCCAGAAATTATTCTGGGACACTTTGAGGGGGGGGTCTTTGATGGTTTATATCCCCTTCTAAGACATGACAGGTGCCTCTCACATCATCATATTTGAGCCAAGTAGGCACCATCAGAAGGGAAGAATTCCTTCAAGCCTACAAGTGCAGATTTGGATATCTTTCCTGGGGAGTTTCCACACCTGGGCCAGTTGTGTAAGGGAGGACCTTGACATGATAAAAAAGCACAACCCGACCTGACAGGACCCACTTTCTATAGGCCTGCTCCCTTATCTGGCTCAAACTCCAGCTTGCAGCCTCCAGAGGTGCACCTGGGCTGTTACCTCATACACTGCCATTAAAGCACCTGCTGCTTTTGCAAATAGCCAATTATTTAAGTGATTAACATTTCAGTCTCTCACAACCCGTGCTTTTCAAATTTTATCATTTCTGGTAGGTGGATTTTTTAAAGCACCCAAACTTGATATTCCTTTAAGACAAGATGGGTAGCTCAACAGACAATGCAAACTGCAATCTGATTGACAATACCTTGGTTGTGGTGATTTTTTTCTGCTTGTAAGGAACACAATTACCTTGTCAGCTTCTTCCATTGAAAACAAGAACAGGAGTTCAGTTCCTAATATTAAGAGTGTAGCTAACGATTACAAAATGGATAATATTAAGATTTATCACCATTAAATAAAATGCCACTTTGAAAAATTATGATTATGTCCAAGTTTTTCTTAACATGAAACATATTGCTTGGGCTTTTCTTTTCTTTTCTTTTTTTTTTCTTTTCTTTTCTTTTCTTTTCTTTTCTTTTCTTTTCTTTTCTTTTCTTTTCTTTTCTTTTCTTTTCTTTTCTTTTCTTTTCTTTTCTTTTCTTTTCTTTTCTTTTCTTTTCTTTTCTTTTCTTTTCTTTTCTTTTCATCAATGCAATACTCCTTATGTTACTGAATTAATAAGGTCTCTGTGAACTGCAAAAAGGCAAGTGGCATTTGACTATCTATTCTTTATTTTTTTTCTGAAGTTTCCTCTCTAAATTTATTCATCTCGACCAACAGAGGAAAATTGAGTTTTCTAGAAAAAATAAAAAATCTTCCGCAATCTTTCTGTTTTCCTGACTTATACTGAAATATGTCTTTCTTTCCCTTCTCTCAAATACACTGCACTTGCTTATTGATCAAATAACACCTCCAAATGGATGCAAAAAAAAGGTAAGACTAACTAAAGAGACAAAATACAAATAACTAGATTAACACAATTGAAATATAGAAGCTGGAGAAAGAAGATAAAAGACAACAAGAATAATGTAGAGAGCAACATAAGGCAGGCAGAAAATATGAATGAAGATTCACTAAAGAACAGAGAATTTTGAAATAAGGCAACTGGAAAAGGTCATAGGAGCTATGAGTGATTTACACACTTAAGATTCTTAATGGAATGAAGACACACCAAGGTGGTGGAGCTGCAACCAGAGAGAAACAACTGTTATCTAATTTGATCCCTCCAGATAATTATTCAGAAGTTATTAGTTGTCACCCTGGGGAGCCTGTAATTCTGACCAATAGAATGTGAGGGAAACATAAAACACATATTTTACAGTGACTCTTGAATTTGGAAGCAATATTTCTTTCTTTGTGATGTCTTTCTTCACTTCTCAATTTTATTCTTTTGACAAAACATTTTGTGTGAGGAAGTTTTGGGAACAAGAAAGGAGGATTTTGGTTATTGCAGTTTTTAGTGACCAAAATTAAAGAGTGAAGCTTCATTATACACTAGACAAAAATATTAATGATAGAACATACTCCACATTTCTATTTTAAGAAGAATAATATTGTTTGCTGAATCATAATATAAAAACAACTATAAAAATGATAAGGGTTGTGGAATTAATTCTGAAGACTTTAAACTTATGGTGATTTAGACATTCAACAGCATCAGCTCAGCAGGGGATGTTCACTGGTTCATATGACTTTCCATAGAGGCTGCTTTTACTTCTTATGAACAAACTTCCAGTTTTGTCTCCACATAGAGTACATGCTCAGAAATGACAGCTTAGGGTTTGTGCCATGAGATATGATGGCAGTATTCATCCAGTTGGTTTAGAGGTGATTTTGTAAGAATGCACAAATGTACGTGATGATGCCTTGGCTCTCTTTCTCCATCTGCCTTGGGGTTCCCAGGAAAGCCTTTTCACTAGTCCCTCCTGTGCAATGATTCTCTGGTTGATTTTTGTTTTATGGTTGGTTTGGTTTCTTTGGGGTTTGTTTGTTTGTTTTGTTTGTTTTTTTCCTTTTTGGCACAGGTGAATTCCACGGAGCAATTTAACTAGCTCTGGATTCCTTCCTTTTAATCATCCAGTTCCTTATACCTGTATATTCTTTTCATATCTTAAATTACAAAATCTTGAAAGTCCTATAAACTTATATATGCCTGTTTCTGGGAAGAAACCAGAAACAGAATTGTTAATATGTGGCTGTGGTTTAGATCAAAAATACATAATGTTTGACAACTGTTTGCAGGGAAATTGCTTCTGTATAACTTGATGTAACTGAAAACTGTAAAAGAACTGTATTGAAATTGCATGCATACTTTCGTTTTTTAGTAGAGACTATATTTTCCTTGATAAAGAATGAATGCTGGTGTACTGAAGTGAAACAACTTATGTTAGGGAGTTACATTCGAAAGAGAAACAAGCTTAAAATTCCCAATGTTAGGATTAACCTTCTTTAGAACAAAGTCTCAGTCATGTTAGGCAGAAGACTGGGACCTCCTCCCCCTTTTTTCATGCATATTCATATTTCCAGATTAGCAATGAATAACCTCACAGGAGCTTAAATGATGCAGTTGAGTACCTTAGACATTAGAGATATAGAAAAGGATCCAGATCAATGAACATGAAAAAGTCCAGACAAAAAAGACAAAACAATACTGACGAAAGTAAAAAAAAACAATAAAAAGAAATCCTCCAGTTTATACTGTTATACTTAATTTTCAAGATCTAACTAAAGACATCAATACTAGGCTCTTTCTTGTTTATAATTAAATAGCTAAGGTGTTTCTGCAACCATTCAGCAACTGTATTGAAAATGTTCAATACAAACATTTGACTGAATTGACTGTACAGTTTAGTGATTCATCAAAATTTTATTTATTTTTAAAAATTATTACATGTGATTTATTATAACTTCTGTGTACCAATATCTGTAGAATGCTGCCATTCAACATTCAAAGTATTGTCTGTCCTACAGATGCAATTACACTGAAAAATATTCCCATATTATGAATATTTTTAAGTGTGTTATCAAAGGTATTTTCGTATGTGTAAAGATGCATGTGAATACTACAACTGGGTAGTATTTCCTCTATTGTTTTTCTTAAATTAAAGGTAGGTATAATACTAGCAAAGTAATTTGCTTATCATCTAATCCGTAAAGCAAAACTTTTTTGTCCCACATACCCAAGAAAATACCAGCCCAAAATGATCTTCTGGTTTTATGGTATTGTTTTTATGACATGGCAGGATGGGTTGAGGAGGGGAGAGCAGTGAATATTGCCTACCTCGACTTCAGCAGGGCTTTTGACACTGTCTCCCATAACATTCTCATGGGTAAGCTCATGTGTTGAATGAATGATGAATCAAGAACTGGCTGCATGACAGAGCTCATAGGTCATGATCACAGGAGTAGAATCCAGTTGGAGGCTGCAGTCAGTGGCATTCCCCAGGGATCAGAGCTGGGTCTGGCCTTATTCAGCTTGTTTATCAGTGACCTGGATGAAGAGATAGAATGTACCCTCAGCAAGTTTGATGATGATGATGATGATGATACAAACTCATTCAGTGGGGCCTTCATAGGCTGGAGAGTTGGGTGGAGAGAAACTAAATGAGGTTAAACAGGGACAAGTGCAGAGTCCTGCACCTGGGGAGGAATGACCCCAAGTACCAGCACAGGTTGGGGGCTGACCTGCTGGAGAGCAGCTCTGCAGAGAAGGACCTGGGAGTCCTGGTGAGTGACAAGCTGGCCATGAGCCAGCAGTGTGTCCTTGCAGCCAGGAGAGCCAGTGGGATCCTGGGGTGATTTGGGAAGAGTGTGGCCAGCAGGTCGAGGGAGGTGATCCTCCTGCTCTACTCAGCCCTGGAGAGGCCACATCTGGAGAGCTGTGTCCAGTTCTGGGCTCCTCAGTGCAAGAGAGTCAGGGAGCCCCTGGAGAGGGTCCAGAAGGGGTCACAGAGATGATCTGGAGTCTGGAGAATTTCTCTTATGAGGAGAGACTGTGGGAGCTGGGCCTGTTTAGTCTGGAGAAGATTGAGAGGGGATCTCATCATACATAATGAACACCTCAAAGCTGGGCATCAAGAGGATGGTGCCAGATTCTTTTCAGTGGTGCCCATCAACAGGACGAGAAGCAATGGCCATAAAAGGAAACACAAGAACTTCCAAAACAAAATGAGGAAGAACTTCTTTATGTTGAGAGTGGCAGAGCACTGGAACAGGCTGACCAGGGAGGTCATGGATTCTCCGTCTCTGGAAAGATTCAAAACTCATCTGGACACATTCCTGTATAAATGCTCTAGGTGACAATAACTTGGCAGGAGGGGAGGACTAGATCTGCAGAGGTCCTTTCCAATCCTAAAAATTCTGTGATTCTGTTTATTAGAAGACAATTTTGTTGGGGAATTTTATTAAATACTAATGTAAAAATATTAAAAACTCACAGAAGTGGATAAAAACATCTAAATCTAAACCAGTTTATTTTGTGTTGAAGAAGAGTTTTTTAATTGACCTACACTACCACTGTTCATTTTAATAAAAAAAATCTTATCTTTATTTATATTAATGGTATATGTATCGATACACAATATTATATGCATATCAATTATACAACTGCTTTCCACCAACTCTTGCAGTTTAGCTGCTGTGCATTTTGAAAGCTGATAATATTTTATTGTGTTAGATACCATTGAAATTATTTCTGAAACATCCTAAGCACCTGATATAAAGGAGGTGAGCAGATTTTAGATGTCTAACCTACTTAAAAGCTCATCTAAACAACATATTAGATGTCTATTTTCAGGGACATAGTTGTATTTTAAATCTGATGCTTAAAGAAGGATACAATATACGAGTGTCTTTAGAAAGAGATAATGAGTAGAAGAATAATATTATGAATTGCTATACCCAAATAATGTCATGAGATAATAAAAGCATGCAAAATAAAATGTGAAACTGCGGGGGGATAATGAGAGGAGAGACAAGAGATCTAAGCTCCTTAGACAAAAAGACCTGAGCAGTAATACTATGTGGGATACTTTTCAACTGAGAAGCACGACAATAAAACACTCTGTCATTTTTTTAACGCATGAGAAACACTAACACAAAACCAGAAAATAAGCTTTAAGATCTCTCTCTTCTAAGCTCTCCCCTCATTAAAAGCCCAATATAGTTTTGATCTATTGACACAGTATGAATAGTAACTCTAAAGATCACAGCTATTTCTGTCATTTATTTTGCCGGTAACGAAGAAATTAGGCATAAAGAACACGCATACATAAAGAACACGCATACAAAGCACAGATTAATTACTCAGGGACAATAAATTAACATGTGCATTATGACTGGAATTAGCAAGATATTCCACCCCGGAAAAATAAATACTCTTATTTTCATTTTTTCTTAGCCCGAAAGCAACACCAATTTAAAGGTTAAATTGGTGTTTTCCACCTTTAAAGATTCTTCTTTTCAGTAGTTCAAACACCCACAATTTACATGTACATCCAACTCAAACTCACCATGAAAGGTTGAAATATTTTTAACTTCTCATTTAAACAAAAAAAAGGTGATTTTAGTTCAAAGAACAATGCCACATAGATTTGTATATGCAATCACTTTATGAATAATATTCCATTTTTAAATAAATCATCCCTTCTTTTCAGTTTTCAGGAAGGAATACCCTCCAGAAAAAGTGCCAGTTTTAGACAGCTTGCTTTACTCTAAGCAAGATATGTTCAAGTACATATTGAATTAAGGAAAAATATATTAGTTGTTTGCAATGTCCTAACGATTTTTAGTGAAATCTGAGAAAACATAGAACTTATGGAACACCACAATAACCTTGCTCAGTTTTACTAAAAGAGCCATATTCCAGTGAAGCAGAGTTCTACCTGTATCTGCTGATTTTAAATTTAGTGTTGTATTTGTACAATTTCTGTGTGAATCATATACACCAAAGTGTCAGTTACTTTGACAGAATTTCCTTGAAGTCTCATGATATTTTAACCACTATCTCCATCAACACTGAAAATAAAGCATTAACAGACTTTGTAGCCTGAGACCTAACAAATGAGACTATCAGACTTCAGTGGCCTTTATGGCCTAGAGACATAATGCCCTTTTCCTTTCAGATCCCCAAAAGCTCTGCTTTCAGTAACACTGAAGAGCTAGCTGAAGATCTTGAGTCGCATCTATAAAATAAAAAAAAACAAAAAACCCACTGGATTTTTACTTTTGAATGATCTATTTTGTTCAGATCATAAAAGTTAAGCAAAGAAATACACAAACATACATGAGCTTTACTCTAGCAAGATTTTCTGATAGTGGACTTTGAAAAAATCAAGGACAATTCTCTTGTCTTCTGCATAGACAGTTCCTCAAAACTATGACCGTTCAGATGAAGAACCTGGGTAAATAACATTGCCTGTCTCAAGCAGATTTCTTCTCTCTTTTCAAGACAGCATCACTGTTGAAAATTCCATATAGTCTCTATTTTCTTTGGAAACTTGTCTCCATGTCATAATTTCACTTGCTTATTTTCAACAACTAGATAATGGTGTTACCTAGTTCCCTAATGAGGGGAACTGTGAATGAAGGCATTCAATACAATACTCTGTTGGGAAAATTTTAACCACTTTTCTATGACTTTTGATAGTAGTAAAGAGGTAAAAGGCTCCATGCTGCAGTAAAGGAGGGTTAGTGGCTTATTTACTCTTCAGCAGTATGGTTTTGCTATTAACCTACAAACCAAGGTGTTTCCTTCAACTCATCTTGCTTTGGTGCTCAAAGGAAGCCATGTCCCCATTGGAAGCTTGTGCTGGAGGCAAGCGTGTGGCAGGACCTGTGGCACCATGGAGAGATGGACCCATGCTGGAATAGGTTTGCTAGTTGGACTTGTGATCCCACAGGGATCCCATCTGTGCCTAAAAGACTGCACCTTGTGGAAGGATCCCATGCTAAGGTGAAGGTGAGCCTGGGAAGAAGGGAAGGGTGGGGGCAAAAGTTGCAAGATCTGTTTTTATTTGTTGTTAATCTACCCTGAGTGTTGACTGGCAATAAATTAAATTAGTATCCCCAAGCCCAGTCTGTTTTATCCATGATAGAAATTGGTGAGTGATTCCCAGTCCTTTTCTCAACCCACAAGCATTTTATCATATTTCCCATCCTGTCTGGATAAGGAGGAAAGTTGAAGAGCAGCTTTGTAGACACCTGGCATCCAGTCAAGGCCAGTCCATTACAGAATCTCAGATATTTTGATGAAATGACAAAACATGTGTTTAAACTCTGATAACTGAGTTTGAAAATGCCTTATACATAAATACAGAATGTTAAGTTCTACACTGTTAATGCATAACTGATGTTGCACTTACTTGCAATTGCCCTTTTCTTGACAATCATCTTATTAGTGCAGAAATGCAAGGTTTATGTGAAAATAAAGTGCAGGCAATAGAATATTTCACCTTTAGAGATAAAAGTGGTCTACTACAATCTAAAGGTGGAGAGAATCATAGAGTAGCAGAGGCATGAATTCTTCTTGTGAAATCCCACTACCAATTTTAGACCTTAGGTTCCAAAACCCAAAGTCTGGATTTAAAAAAAATAAAAACTTACTATAAAAAAATTTACAAAAGGTACATGTGCTGACATGTTATGATAATTAGAGTCACTAAATACATGTTCAGATTGGGTTTTGCAAAGGATTTGAAATCACTGTAAGAAGATGACAGCAGAAACTTTACCACCATTTTTACTTTCTCCTCCTAAGATGTTTGTACCTTTTCCAAAACCTTCTGTTGCTGAGATTTGTTTTTAAAAAACAGCTATATTTGAACAAGAAAGAATTGCTGCATTTTTATTTAAGAAAATAGTGTTCCACGTATTTTCCATCTTTTGAGACAGAATATTTAACTTCAGAGGGAAAAGCTGAAAACAATAGTCAAAAGAGGGAAAGATTTTGAGGCTAGATACCCACTCCCCAGATGAGGGAAGGGAAGGGAAGGGAAGGGAAGGGAATATGGAATCAACTTTGTTTTCTTTCCAATGTGAAAATCAATAAGAAGCCTTTCATAAGGTGGAATTCTGTTCTGTTGGATAAAATGATTCAATTGTCACAGTGGAAAGACTGTGTACATAAGCCATGAATCAGCTAACAGCCAGCCATGGATATTGAAATGTGCTTTCTTCAGAGATGAAAGGCTTGGATATGAAAGTAATCACCTGTCAGCCTTTTACTATGACAGAATAGTTCATTGTACCATATAGAGTATTTGTGCAGGGTGGAAAAAAAAGAACCATCTTGTGGTTTTTTTTTAGTTTGGTTTGTGGTTATTTGTCTGATGGTGGAGAAGCTCTAAATCAAATAACTCAGCTTTTGTTTTGTCATTTCTATCTCTGTTCTACATAAAATCTGGTATTCATCAGGCTCTCTTCCCTTAATAGATCATCTGATAATCCCTTATATGGTTTTCCTCTCTCAATGTGTTTCTGCACCTTGTGTCTTGTCTTTCAGACAAGTAACTCTGTGTACTCTTTAGAGAAGTTAACTGCTATTAAAAAAGCACTAAAGACTTTAGGTCAAGCTGCCACAGGTTAGCTGGACTCCATGGACAAGCTCTACTCCCTTCTGAACACTAACAAACCTTAAAGTTGTTTCTGTAAGGAGTCAATAAGGCAAATTAAAAGTATAGTCTGCCTTTCTCAAATCATTCTGTTAGCCCTGCAGACAATGCCACTTCTTGCACTGAAGGCCTAGGCAGCTACAATCAGATAAACAAGTGAACATTTATGGTTGATAACTCCTATCAGAAACATCACCTATGTTTTCATCAGCTACAAAACCATAAGGTTTTATCTTCAGTTAGACAAAAATTATGTGCAGTCACACCACTGTGAGAACCTTATAACTGAGACATGTTAAATGAGACTTAAATGTCAGCACCACATTTTGTCTCCAAATGGCTTCGGAAGGAACAGTCTCAGGACTGAAAGATGTACACATATAAGTTACTTTTGCTTACAAGTGGGATTCATGCATTGCAGAAAGTGACTCAGAGTAGCTTTAAAGTATTTTGAAATATGAGGACTCAAAAGGAGTAGTGGGCATATCTCTATTCCTAAACATAGGAATGGAAAAGGCCACAGGTGGATTGTTATATTAAATATATGAACTCTGAATGCTGAAAAAGATTATGCTTTTACTAAGTGCCAGAGCAGTTAAAGTACAATCTTTGTACATTTTCATCTTGTGTCTGAGGAAAAGTAAAACCAGAATAATTCACAGCAAGCAAACACATCCACACATTCTAAAAGAATCCTGGGAAATTCTGATTGTACTTCAACTTTTGTTTTAATGATGCTTCAGCTTTCCCCATGTTTAGAAAAAGGTAGAAATACAGTACATGTATTTATGTGAATAAAGATTTTTTTTTAAAATTCATAAATGTCTGAAAAAAATCAATACACTTTTTAATGACTCTTCCATTTAAAAATTGAAGTCATGCTATGTTTATTTGAAGTGCTCTGTATTCTCATCTGGCATGCAAAATGGAATTGAAGGATATGATCCATTCTACTAAATTTGGAGGGTTGTTTTATTTCTGTTTATTTAGTTTTTCTATTTCCAGCTAGAAAAAGCCCCATCAGTTTCCAGACATCTCACTGAAGTCTCCTGTGGCTTGGTCACACCATCTGTTTGGGAACTTTCTCATTATAGCATAAGTAAATAAGCATTAGATGCTGTGTTCATACTGTGAATGTCTCTTACACTGTGGCTTTCTATAAGTCTAGCAGATCCACTGCATATTTTGTGTTTTCACCCTACAAAGCATGATGTGTGGACATGAAGATGGTTATAAGCTTTATTTCTGCTATCTTGAGTCTCTGTTTATGCATTAACAAAAGACTTACAATTCTGAATTTAATAACAGTAAGAAAAATTCATTTCTTGGGGACTATTAGTTACACTAATGAACTCATAAAAAATATGCTTGAAAGAGACACATTTTAGAGTGTTTGAAGGTATCGTCCCTTCTTCATACATGCCTCTTTAGTATTCTTAATTTTTCAAGATCAATGGAAGATTAAAACTATTCTCCATCCATGCATTCTTATTCTTTTGTGTTTCCACACCAGATGTTATTTACTTTTACATTTTTCTGATATTCAGGGAACAATGAGGAGGAGAAGGAGGAGAGAACAAGCACAGTGCTCACACTGATCTGTGTTTACCATGGGGAAGAAAGAACATGTCGTACTTCATATTTTGTGATTGACTTGCTGTCAAGAGCAAGAGCTCCATGGTTTCAGATGCATCCCCAAGAAAACCCCATTTCATGCAGTATGGATATTACCCTTGTAAAAAGATCCATACTGCCTGAAGTTTCATTACTGTGTTGAAAGCAGGTGCTCCCTTTGGTAATTGGGACCTAAGACTGCCAAGCTACTTGAATTTTGAAAAAGCTTGATGAAGAACCATCCACTGTACCTAAAACATATCACATTTCTACACATGAATTTTTTCTCCTGAAATTTGAGAAAACAAGGTCTGACCTTTCAATATGGCTCACAAAATGTCATGATTTACCATGTTACTGAAGTATCAAATTGTTATAAAAACAACTCTTAGAATAGTCAAGGTTTTAAGTTAGTTTCATATAAGTACTTGTTTAGAAGATATTACAATCAAAGTAAAATATATTTTCCTCGAGACTCTCCAATCTTAATTTCTCTCACATGATTCCATTGAAATATGTATTTTATTGTGTACATAAAATGTTTTCAGGAATCTAACCTACTGTATGGATCATGTTGACTAGTTATTCAAAGAAAGGGTGTCTCAGACTGGGAGATGTTAAACAACTAATGAAAAATCAAAGCAAAGCTTAAGCAAAGCTGTGGAATCAAGTTTTAGCTGAGAAATTAATGTGAACAGCAAACACTATTTTTCCAGGCATAGGGCTCTGAGGAATACCAACAACTAGGGTTCAGTCTGGTTGGTGAATTAGTAATTTATTTCTTGAGAGAGACTTTCATTCCTCCTACCTCTGTTTGTCCTTTCTACAGCCTTTGTACCTAACAAGCTAATATCTCACACATATCCCCGATGTTTTCAAATCTCAGTGGAATAATTCTTTGCTTTTTCTTTCCTTCAGAAATTTTTCATCTTTGATAGGTATTTCCTTTACCTCACCATTTTTTTTCTATTTAGACTAGCGATTGTCTCCTGCCAATTTTTTTGATATATTCTTTTTATATGGCACTTTCAAAATAACTTTATACTTCTGTCATCCATTGACCAATTTTTATTAACTTGTACCCCTTGCTCCTTTATAGAACTGCACTGTTTTTTAAAGGGGAGAATGGAGTCTAATGAAGAAAATATTCAGAAGAATGTAACGATGAATTATAGGGAAAAATATATTTAGTGCTGTTTATTGCTTCATCTGTTAGTTTTTCTTCATTTTTCAGAGGAAGAATTACCATTTTTAATTTTAATTACTATTTAATAATGGATCAGTTATCACTTATTTTGATTAATCAGCCAGTAGAATACTTAAACTCCCAAACTAGAGTACCCGACACTCACCAATGGAGTCATAATGATAAAAAAAAGGATTCTATAATTGCTAAATCTCATCAACTAAGAATGCTATTGCTTAACCTGCTGTGGCAGGAACTTTGCACCACTTTGTCTGAATCTAATAATGCCAATCGAAAAATATTTCTAAGTCCATGCAGTTATGTTAAAGAAGAAGTACAACCCTCTTCCTCACATTACCTATTTCATATTGCTGCTGAAAATTTTCCAAACTAAAATTAGTAAGTGTGTAAACACAGTAAAGCATTGTGTTTTGTGCTTTATGTAAAGGAAAACTTTAATCTATTTTAATTAATTTCATTAATTATTTACCTAGATATAAATGTAAATGGAATCGGAATAAATTCTCAACTATTATAGTTTCCTGAATATAATATATTACTTTTATGTGCATCATACAACTTCATGTAGCCTCTTCCAAGTGACAAATAACCAAATGGTAATCTGCCAACCATGGATATCCAAGGACTACCACAGAAATTAAAAGAGTCAGAGATGCATAAGTTCTTTTCCTGTTACGGTCTCATTCTCTGTCTCCCAATCAAACTGGAAATAAATATATGCTATGTATTGTAGTGACAACTGGTCTGGTGTACAGACTGTTCAAATGAAGCATGTGTCTTACAAACATTGAGAGAAATGGATGAAAATTTCTGCCTAAACCAGAAACTGAACTACATTGCTCCCTAGAGCATTTCAGCAGATAGCCTGCTCTTAAAATAGTTCTCTGGTGATGGAATTCAGGACAAAGAACATTGTGAGGTCTGACACTACCCTAGCAATATAGGAAGTGCTAACAACGTATAGGCAGAACTCAGCTGAGAAACTCACAGTAACTACTGTTGGGGACTTCAGGGGTTCAATATCTTCTTATCTGTCGTACTCCACTGTATTTTGGTACTGAAGAATAGCTCACAAAATTTCTGGCAGCTTTATTTTCACTTTGGTTGCTACAAATAGAAAAGGACCCCAGACTAATCTCAGCAAGTTTTTGTTTTCCTCTCCATATCTCCTTTTCCCTTGAAGGGTATTTATTCTGATAAATTGCTAAGGAAGATAATATTGAGGTAAAATGGAAAATGGATAGATATCTTTACTGTATTTGGCATCTACAATTATTATTTGGAAGTGGTTGTTTTCATCTCTGGTGGAAAAGTCTTTTGTTAATACGGTTGATAAAAATAAAAATGTCAAATTGTATTGGGGATTAATTTTGGTCTCCTGGTGCTAGTGCTCAGGCATATTATAAATGTTTAGTTAGTGTCTGACCATTCGAGTTGAAGAATCTGACCTCAAGTAGAAGACATTTTACCTGGTTTGAGTGTTCACTTCTTTTCTGCTTTGTGGTGACTACAAACGGCTTTGGACTTTTCTTCTCAGTTGTAAGGCCTCCTTGTGAATGCTTGTAAACTTAGGCTAGAAAAACACATTAAAAAAAGTGTTTCTGAGAATTTCTCATCTTATCTACTCTATCTGTTACTTTTAAGTGTCTCTCCATTTCTAATAATTTGAAATAAATTTAACTTCTCAATTTTAACATTTTCATGTCAGCATAGGGCCTAAGTAGTTCATTGGCAAATTTCTCCCAAATTTTGAAACTGCACTTTGATGAGTAATCCATAATGATAACAATGTGTAGATGAAAATTCAGATTCCCTCTGATTTTTCTGTCTCTCCATGTGTTGCTCAGGGTTGAAACAGCAGGAATATAGTAAACTGAAAATGCATACAGAAAAGCAATAATATTGGCAGAAAATTATTTCCCTACTTCTAGCAGATTGCTTTATCATTTATTCCTAAAAAATCTATAGAGTGAGCATTTTCTGGTATATATTTAACTGGACTGATTGAAGGACTTCAGAAAAAAATTTACGGTGTATGTCAAAAATTATTATTCTCTCCTATTTTATTATATGTGGGTAGATGAAATTAATAATTTGAATTAAATACGAAAAATGTTTTTAGGACTTTGCCAATATTACCAAATGTCAAATTTTAAATTGGCAACATGGACACCAGAACAAAATTTAGTGTTGATCCTCTCCTTGTAAAGAGGTAGTCCCCTGAATCCTCACTTACTGCATTAACAGTTTGGCAAACAGTTTCTTCGCTAAAGGAGACTACAGAAAGATTTGTCCAAAGCCCTATACAGCTATCATTCCTAACACAATGGACTACCTATGTATTTATTTTTGTTTAAACCTGTGACAGCCCATGGTAAAGACAGCTGGTTTATTCCCATGCACCAAGATCTGGTTGGCTTGGTTGCCTAAGCCTGACCTCTAAAACCTTGGGAGTCAATGAAACATCTGTATTAGTGGCTTTTCTTGGGAAATTGTCTTTTGTTCCATTGTTAATTTGGGATAATTCCTGATGTTTGCATACTGAATTTTCCACTTCCACAAAAAATACTGGAATAAAGGATCAATTGCATAATATAACAAAGTAGACAAACTCAGAATTATTTTAAAATCCATAAAGTTCAATGCTCTCCTACTCCTGAAAGCCTTTTAGAACCTCAGTGTTATTTTGCTGAAAGAAATCCACTTGACAGGTAAGTATAAATCATGCAGTTAAAGCAACGTCTATACGTTTCTTTATTAATGTCAAATTTCAATTGTTATGATTAACCTTTCTAAAAAATAATTATTTTCAGACAAAACTTGGCCTGTAAATGTAATTAAATCAGAAATCTGACAATATTAGCATTATTAAGAGTACGAAGGCTTAGTGTGTGTGCATACTGACACTGAAGAGTTTATTGAAAGGAAATAATTATGAACAAATGAAAAAGAAAGTAATCATAATTCTGTAAATATTTGCAGGCCCTAGAGTTAAAAAAAAAATCAATTATGATTGTGTTTTTATTCCTTTCAAATCCTACTACAAGACCTATTAAACAAAAAAAGAATAAAAAAAAATTAGTGCAGAAAACCTAAACCTTCAACTAATCAATGCTGATTAGATTTTACAGTCTGACTGCAGTTTTTATAGTTTTTCATCTAAGCATTTTCTCTTAGATTATGTTTCTGCACAGATCTATACTATAGGAATTGCTTTAATCTCATTCACTGACAGGCTGACAACTACCATGCAATGCAATTTAGCTCTCACAAAAGCCCAATATTTCTTCTCTCGCTCATTTATAGCAAAACTCACTTGGTTTCAATGACATTGTACGATAATTTCCCACCAGCAGTTTCTCCAATTGTGGACTTTCTGATCAATTCTTATCTACAGGGATGACCATTTGCATCCTGTTAGATCTTTCATGCTCCAATGAACAATAAAGTTACAAAATGTGTGTTAACAGTTGGCCTCTACATGCATCTTTGCTGAGTCTTCAAAGAAGTATGTTTTTGAAGAATATCACCTTATCCAGGAAAGAGCCCACTGCTCAGCATGGCTTGGGAAGCATTTCCCATTCTGGTACAATGTGAATTACTCTTGGAGCATTATCTGGCAAAAGGGCAAGTGATACATGCAGTTTATTGACATCTCACATTATTTACACTTGAAGGTCACAAAATCACAGAATTACAGAACTGTTATAGTTGGAAAAGACCTCTGGAGATTATCTGGTCCCATCAAAAGCTGGCAACCTGCTGCGATTTATAACAGGCAAATCTTAATAAAATGAGTTAGTGCTTCTTGCTGAATTGCCAAAGAGCTCTTAGTTAAAAATTCTGCCATGACTCTGCTTGAAGTTGAGACAAAAAACTCTTTCCTTCCTTTACAGATTTTTTTTTCCATCAGAATTGCATTTAAAAAAAAATAAAATATATCCTGTCTGCATCTGGAGAAATCTTACTGGAGGGCTCTGAAATGTTGAAACTTTTTAAAATGTCTTTTGAAGCCTATCTCAGAATTTTGTCAGCAATATGAATTTATTGAACTTGAACTTATTGTAAACTTGAATTATTGTAAAGTTCTGTCAAATTATGTCCTACAAAGAAGAAAATATAATAAAATATGAAAAGTCCTAATGACTGAAAGAAGGACGTGTGTGAAAAGATATTTGTTAAGAAATCAAGTTAGTTAATAATCAGTAATTTAATGCACAAGCAGTTATTGATTATTTAATTAATATTTGTAAGGTTACCTGGCAGACTGGAAGATTTAATCTAATCTTTTTTTGACAGCTTCAAAGCCACCCTGTGCCAGAACAAAACCATTGAGCTGAGTGGCAAATATCTTTAAACGTGTGATTAGTTACTATCAGTGATACGTAGCTTATTTCTTCCCAATTAATTTCAACTTCAAATTATTAAAATGAAATTCATGTAACCCGAAAAGGTTGGGAGGCCAGTGGAACTTCAGTACACCACTGTCACTGCTTTTCCACCATGCTCTCAGCATCTCAGCTGCAGCATCTTCTCCTGGCCCGTCATGCATCCCCAACCTAGAGGCAACCCTGCCTTTTCCAGCAGCACTCTGACGTCCTTGTCACCATGCACTGCCTGCCCTTTAGGAGCTCTGTATGAGCTGAGGCTGTGCTGTCAACCAGACTCTCTCCCATAGTGGTGAATCCAGCACCTGACCTTGCCTCTCCTCCTACAGATGATTCCAATCACACAGAAGTACTGCATAGCAAAGCAAAAATTTTGTAAAGAGAAGATCAAAATCCAGTGATGTTTAAATTACTCTTTATATGCTATAGGGATCCTCTACACAGGGGAGGAAATTTAATTTGATTGATCAGAAGCTTATTATTGAAAAGAGTACATTAAGTATCTAATATATCCTCAATATTATATATAAACCTAAAATATAGTTTAGGTAATTCTTTTGGGAGATGATGTAGAATAAATTGTTCTAACAAAATCTGTGATTATCAGGGATTCTGCAACCCACTACCTTAGGATTTAAATTGCATGACTGTTTCCTACTTGGAAACTTTTACTTTGCTTTTATTAATTCACTGGTGATTTTCTCAGTTCGTATGAAATATGAGAAGACAGGGATAATAACAAAGATAAAATTGGTTATAAAAGTGAGAAAATAGGTAGAAACATTGTTTGAAAGGCAAGAGATAATTTGAGATATGATCTTGTCCTATTTTACTGTTTATCTACCTTCCAATCTTAGACTCCTTAAGGGAACATGAGCTAAATCAACACTGATTTCTTTATGTGCTTATTTTTGCTTCAGTTTTGCTGTTGGAAAAAAAATAAGAAGGACTATTGAGCAAGCATCCCTTTATCATACCTTCTCTGGTGAATGCCAGAATGCAAATGTCTGTATATAAACTACTGCCTTGATTTTTTTTTTTTTTTAATTTTCTTCTTGTACCAATAATGCTCAATTTTCCAAATTATCCAAACATTTTCAATTTTATTTAGGGTTTTTCCAGACTTCTACTTTGAAGGATGAGGAAGGAAGGAAGGAAGGAAGGAAGGAAGGAAGGAAGGAAGGAAGGAAGGAAGGAAGGAAGGAAGGAAGGAAGGAAGGAAGGAAGGAAGGAAGGAAGGAAGGAAGGAAGGAAGGAAGGAAGGAAGGAAGGAAGGAAGGAAGGAAGGAAGGAAGGAAGGAAGGAAGGAAGGAAGGAAGGAAGGAAGGAAGGAAGGAAGGAAGGAAGGAAGGAAGGAAGGAAGGAAGGAAGGAAGGAAGGAAGGAAGGAAGGAAGGAAGGAAGGAAGGAAGTCCTGGTTTACAGTAAATTGGGGAGGAAACTTCCAAAGGGGTCCCTCCAGAAAGCAGATTCAAGAGACCCCTCCCCCAGCTGCTTCGGGAAAAGTTTTCCTTGGAGAAAACCGTATATTTAACAAGTATTCACAAGCATAAAAAATGAATAATATTAAAAAACAAAGCCTCTTGCTGTTCTGAAGAGATGGCAAATCCAGAAAGTCCTTGTCGTGGGGTGCAGCTTGGCTCACTCAGTCCCTTATCAGTCTCTCCTGAGATGGAAAATGCTGCATCCTGGCCCTGGTGGGCAACAGGTGTGAGGTCCCGGTGTTCTTCTGGGTTTTCAGTCCACAGCAGGGCTGACCAGTTCCAAGATAAAGAAAAGCCACACTCTGGGGAACTTCTCTTCCTCAGCTAGCTAAAGAGACTAACTGAAAGCAAAATAGAGGTCTCTTGCTGTCCGTCCGTGATGCAGACAACACTGTCCAGGAGCGGAGGAGTGAGTGCAGTTTCTGAAAACAAACCATGAGCTTCTTCTCTCCCCCTTTAGCTCTTGGAACCAGTCTTAAAAGTGCAGCACTCCATATACAGCATAAACAGAACAGGCAATTGTACAATTATACAAGCATCATAAAGTCACCCTAGGACAGAAGGAATCATGACAAGCATAAAGACAGGTGATATATTTACCAGAAAAGTGAAAAGCCCAATTGCACATGGCAGGTGTAAGAAATCTATGATGCTTGACCTCTGTCCATGCAACTTTGATTTCACAGGCCTTGAAAATACATAAATGAAAAAATGTACAAAGATTGTTGTTGCAATGTTTTACATGCATATATAATTCTTTTTATTACAATCCTGTGTCACATTTGTCATCTCAGACCTTACTGTTTTTATATGGCTCAAAGGTTCCCTGAGGTCCATGGGAGTCTTTAAACAGATAAAATCAGATGATAACTACATCAGAACAAATATACATAGATTACAGGAGCTTGTGACTATTAAATATCAAATGCACTATTAATATGGATAACAATCAAGTCTGTGTAAGACATTATTTATAAATGTGTTTGGTAAGAGTGTCATCCATTCAAAAAGTTGCTTTTTCTCTGGATTTACACCCATGGTTCAATCATTCCAATTAGAGTATCTAAAAACTTCCTAATCTACTGATGTAAACTGTTAGGATAGGTTGTTAACTTCAAGTTTAGGAATTTATCATGCTAGTGTAATATGTGTCTACACATGAGAGATGACAATCAAATCCTGTGTGTGTAATGCCACTAACAATAGATGGCTTAGAAGTCTGAAATCAGGCTGTCTGCAATGTTCCCTCCTCACAAGACAATTTGGCAATAACATCTAGAATTCAAGAGTTATTTAATCTTCTTAAAAATAAAAAAAGTGCAAATAAGAGTTTACTGCTAACAAATGATGTCAGACTTTTGCAAAGAAAACTGAAGCTCAAAGACAACAATAGAAATTGCATAATTTTGTAGAGATATTACAAAAAATAAAATTCAGACTATTCTGGAAGGACCACCAATATGAGTAAGAAAATGGTTTATCACCCATTATTCCTTCACTACTGGATTTTTCAGTAGGATTGCCAACAAAATAAGGTCTGCCACAAAGATACTTTGTGATATTATTAGCCTGTGGAGAAAAGGAAAAAACAACTTCCATTTTGAATATATGGGGCATACTTGAAATATTCTCCCTCCCATATTTCCAATCAACATTGTCAAACCATCTTCATCCTCATGTAGGCAATCTCAAAGCCACAGTTCCTTTTCTTATTTAGACTAGTATTTTTTGAGTTTCCTTTGGAAGATGCTCTTCTGTTGTCTTTCCACAAAAATCATGATACAAAGCACAGAGCAACAGCAGTTTGGTGAGTATCCAAGGTTTTGTTAGACATATCTGGACTTGGAAAGGGAGAAGCAGATACAGATCCAACTGAAATTAATTTTGCTCTCATCCTATGTCATATCCAGCACTAAACTAAAATGGTGAAGAAGGAAACAACACTTCGCTTAGAGATGAAAAAAAATGTAAAAAGATTGTGAGTAAAACCCAATCTCTTGTGTTTTATTCTGGTTTTACTGCAAAATCCTCCTTTTAGTAGTTTGATTTTTTTTTCCCCTTTAATGCCTATACAGTATTCCAGGTGCTGTTTTATTTAGGTTCTAATTTCTATTGGAATAGAAGTGGTGTCACATGATCCCCAAATAGTTTAAAACCCCAAATCACTATTTGGTTCAGTAGGCCTGTTGATTTAGGGCTTCTAGGGATCTAGTCAGAACACTGTGTGGACATAAACAATACACTTGTAGTTACAGCTACAGTTGTAGTTTTCAAATTCAGTTATTGTAGTTGATAAGGAAATAAGCACCTGCTTCAGAACAAAAGATTTTTTCTCTCTTATTAAGAAAGAAAATCCAACTGCTTCTTTCCCTCTGCCACTTTCCTACCTTTTCCATTTCTCCCCACCCCAAAAAAGATTGCAAGTATGATGGATTTGAGGTTTGAATTTTACATGTTTATTTATTTGCTTAAAGTGTTTGTATAATTTTCTCTATACTCAGTAACCATAGTGTTTGTGGCTTATTTCATTGTCTTGCATCATTCCTGGCTTTGTCTGAAGTGAAAGAAGGGGAAACCTGTCTGGTCAGCTGGAGCTGCAGCCTAGACATCTGCTGAATGCTGTCTTGGGATTGTGTTTCTTACTAACCCAATGCCATCTGGTCCTCACATAATAGGAACTCTGAGATGTCTGTAATTTCTAAAGAGAACCCAAAGTTCAAAAATAAGCTACTATCATACCTCTTATTCATATGAACAGTTTGTTTTGTGACATTGTCTCTCCACACAGTAAATAATACAGGACTACTGTGTGTGTTCTTTAAAGCACAGAAATCTTTAAAAGAGATTAATAAAATAATGAAGATATATTTATAGTAACATGACAGCTACATGGCTGCATCACACACCAAGCTTTGTGGTACCATACAATTTATTTAGTTTTTTTAATGGCATGTCATAAGGCAAGGAAAGAACGTATTTTCAGAACATTTAATCTATGGGATAGTATAACAGAATTTTGTAAGAAAAGGTATGATTGAATCATTGTGCCCTTGTTTGATCTAGTCTCATGATTTAAATACAATCTTAGTTTATCCAAAAAGTAGGAATAAGGGCAGATCTTTAAAGTAAGTTGTTGACATAATAGTAATATATATATGACTTATTCATTAAGGTGAATATAAACTGCGTCCTTGAAAGTTTCACATAAAGTCTATTTTGTGCACAATTAAGCACAATTTTGAGGTGTGTTGAATAGATGTTCATTTTATTTTGAAAATCTTTATACTTATATAACTGAACACATTATGAGTATTTATCTCAATTAAATTTTCTCCAGCATGATTGCATTTATTATCAGAAATGCTGTATATTAGCTGATTAAAAATTCAGCATTCATTAGGCTACTTGATATCAAAAATCATTTATATAGAATTCAAAGATCCTTATTGCTTTTAATGCTGGCAGTTGTGAGTGCAGAGACAATTTTATATTTTCCTACTGAACAGAAGAAATATAATGGTTTACATGAGTTATCAAGTGTAAATCTGAAGGATATCGCAAAAATTTCTCAGTGACATCCCTTGTATTTCATTAATTCTTTGAACATATTGCCAGTCATTCTTCTCTGACAGTTTTGATCTATCAGTTGACATTTACTGGGTACTGAAGCATAGGGGCTCAGTTGCCCTGTATACTGAGACTTTTATTCTAGGTTTCTGTGCTCTTTATTACAAAAAAGATTCCTCCAGTGCTGGAAGGAAAAATATGCCCTATATTATATATATTTTTTTAACACCGTGGACCAAGTATTTAAAATAACTTCAAAGAAATAGGCAAAAAGAAAAACTATTCAATATTTGGTATGCTTTATCTTTAAATAACCTAATCATTTAACTTTAAATAAGTAAGAGTACTGTTTGTTTTTTTGAGTTTTGGGTTTTTTTCTTCCTGAGAAAAGGGCAGAACTCTTTTGTGTAGAAATAGCAAAATAGGGTACCAAGAACATTCTATATCTGGTGAAAAACCTTGATGTACTTTGTCCTGAGCAAGTCAGAAAGCTGCCAGGTAGTGTCTGGGTGTTAGGAACTGGAAAGCAGAAACAATGAGGTGGAAATTACTGCGGCGTAAGCTCAAAATCAACCTTGTCTAAACTGGACCACCTACAGTGTAATAATGCATTTCTCTGGGATTTTCTTAGTTACACCAGATCTCCACAGTTTATAGGTTTCTGAGTGTTGCCTGCATTTTCTTACTTAGCCCCTGCAGTCCTGACTGAAGTAATAGAAAGGTCAGAGCTGCACTGATCATTTCCTTATTCTCTCCAGGATCCTTGAAATTTCTTAACCTGTCTAACTGAGACTTCTCTCAATGAAAACAACTTCTATGACATTTCACCAATCACCAGAACATATAAGTATAATATCGGAGTAATTTTTTTTTAGCAGATCAACTTATTTATATATTATGATCATCTCTCTAATTTGACCTGGAAAAGCAGTAATCTATTTATGATTTCAAGTAAATGGTAACATGCAGTATATATGGAAACTTGCTAATGTTTATAGCTAAGATAGAAGACAATAAATCTAATAATATATATTCATAAATATTTAAAAAGAGAGTGAATCAGAAGAGAGATTTTTTCAGTGTTCCAAATATACAGTATGTTATTGTTTACTATAAATTTTAAAAATATGCTAAATTATTGCTATTAATGTAGGAGTCTTATACTATTCTTGGTTTAGAGATTCTTGTACAGTGTATTACAATCTTTTGATAAATATAAAATGTTCTACTACTTTATTTTTTCATTGCAAATATTCAAAAGTGTATGTGGAAATCCAGTCACCATTTCATAGACATTGAAACTAGTTCTTCTACACACATTAAAAAAAAATTTAAATACAATCCACCAACTTTTCAGTATTACTACTATAGTTGTAGGTGTTTGATTTTCATCTCTTTATCTCACTGATGAAGATAGGTGCTGCTCTGAAGCACTGTGATAATGGTCCTGAGCCAAAACCTCCAGTATCTGTAGTCATACTGAGGTCATACTCATTCAACATACCTAAATGAAAAATTTTGGCAAAGAGAATCCCAGAGCTTGTTTTTATTATTTCTCTCTTGTAATCACACAAATTTTTATTTAAATAAGTTCCATTATCCATTTAGGAACTTTTTAGAAAGGGCTGTGGTAGGGAGGGTGCTTGATGAGGGACTGAGAGATGTTATGTTTGGTAAATGATCTCTTGAAGATTTTGCATTTTCTTTATAATCATGTTGGCCATTTACTATAATTTTATAGTAATGTTTCTAGTTTAATGATTGCTTTAATAGCCATTTTTCAATTTGGACTGCTAAATATGTTTATCCCCTTAGATTAACTACTAATTATTTCAATGATAGGATTCCAGTTATACTGTCTATGGACACACCATATAAATTAAACTACTCATTGCTTTTGGAAAAAAAACCCCAAGTTATTAATGTGTTCATTTCTGAGTCATTGTTTATTTCCCTTCATTATAAATGATTTATGTGATTCATTAGATTGTGGTAATTATCACTTTAGTCTCATAAGTTTTTTATTTATGCAAGCTTTGCTGGTGATGAAGTACACTGGAACTTAGAATTCAGGTTTGATAAGTAGTAAATGCAGGATGATGAAACCAGTCAAAATATGTTTAAAAGATAACAAAATGTGTTGTGCTTTATTCATAGAAACACCTTAGCTGGACATTAAAAAACAACTGCATTGTCTCCTAAGAAGAAAGAGAAGCTCTTGAATCTATTACTGTAGTATTTCTAGAAGAAGCAAAATAGTCTCTAAAAAAATAATAACAGCTATGCAGACACCACATCATCTTGAGCATGAAAAAGAGATTGTCCAGTTAAATATAACACTACAAAAAGGTATTACATGGTGAACTCCTGAAATAAGCATTGGCCTCATCAGCTCTCCAGTGGTCCCCCAACACATTCACACTCTTTTCCCTCCTCTGCCTTCTGCTCGGCAGTACAGCTCCAGCCAAGGCCACCATTTCCCTTTGAGCCTACAGTCCAAACTAATAAGCCCAGCACTTCTTTGAGTTGACCTCTCTCATCAGTTTCCAAAGATTTTAGCATGCCAGTCTAAAATTGTAATTTCCATACATCTGTGCCTCTACCACCTCTTTTTAATGACAATGTTAAATCATTTATAAATCATCCAATAATTTAAATAATCTCTATTCCTTTATCAAGAGCTATGGTTTGAATTTTCTCTACCATCTTTCCTATGGTTATTCCATAGTACTGATTATTAATATCACACAAAGATGCACACAGAACATTTTTCCATTGCCTGTTGGAATTTGTTAATGACTAATTAAAAAATTAGATTGAAAAAAAAAGAAACAAAAAAAAAGATCAGGTAGGAAACATATATATAGTTAGAAGGGACTGATTTAGTCTTAAAATGAAATGGAAAATGTAGCTTAAATTTAGAATTTAAAGTGGAACACTTTCTTCCCTTGTAAGCATAAGTTTTGTAGCTAAAACAGGTTTTGGAGAGTGAAAAAAAATCTTGCACTTAAAAACTACCTTAAGATACCACAGGGACATTTTGATGAAAAGATAATAAAACAGACATATTCTTTCTATTGGGATTTGAGAATTATTAATTAATCCATTTACTCATTTTTAAAATATTTTGAACTAAAATAAAATAACAACCAGGCTGTCTTCTCATTAGGAAAAGAGACATTTTTATAGCCTAGTAAGTCGCAGTTGAGGTATTTTTTAAATTAATGTGAGTCAAACTAATCAGTAGGGAAGTTAAATTCTTATAAAGGCAATTTGGCAAAGAGTTTACAGCTCTGGCAGCAGGGGAAAGAAAAAGCATTTTTTTTGTCTTCCAGTTAATTGTCTTGAGTTACAGTCTGAGTGCAGCTGACATTTATTGTTTTGCAGACCAGAAATATGCAATATTTATTCTTTAGATTTTAAACTATAGTTGGCACCAAGTACACTACCTGAGAGACCATGGAAGCAGATATCATAAAACATTCAAAGAATATATTCATGTTAGAACAAGTTACATATAACTATAATATTTTTTTTTTTTAATGGCAGTATAAGTCAATCTCAAATGTAGCAGATTGATTTAGGGGTTGGTACTACGCAGGTATACTTTCATGTCTTATTACCTAAATTGCCCCCTAATTTTGTCAATTTTTGGGGGACATTAGAGCTGAGATGTGCACTGCAGCTCCCGCAGTCCCACCAGTCACTCGGTGCCAGGTGAACAGCAAGATTTATCATTTACCCCCTGAGCCAGGGTGAATTCGACCAAATCAAAATCCAAGTGCCTTACATCCTGGGGGAACACTGAAGGCAGCTGTGCTCTGCTTATGGATATGATACACACATAAGCACATCTTTGGCTTGGAGGATACATAGCAGCAGCAAAATGTGGGGCAGTAGGAAGCAGGGGGTGTTTGTGGCTATGGCTTCTCTCCCCCCAAGTAGCTGTTAACATATGATGGGAACCCTGCTTTTCTGGAAATGGATAAACATCTGCCTGACAAAAGGAATTGCAAATGACCTCCCTTCTTGCTCTGCTTCTATGTGCAGATTTTCTTCCTTTCTTAAATTGTCTTGATATTGGCCCATGAGGAATTTCTTGCTTTTGCTCTTGTGATTCTCCTCTCCATTCTGCTGGGGGAGGGAGTGAGTAACTGGGTGATGCTGAGCTACCTTCTGTTATTAACCCACAACAGCTGTGAATATCAGTGTAGATATAACTCGACAAATATTGATTAGTTTAATACTAATTGCTTTGATGATGGACCATTGATCATCTTTTTAGTTTCCTTTGATCACTTGGTGGAAAAAACAGAACAACAGCAAAACTCATAAACTATTATTTGCATAGAGATCTTTGCTTTTTAAGTCTGAAACCAATCTTCCTGAAATGAACAAGTAACAAATTGCTTGGTTTGAAGAACAAAAAGTGAGAAGTCAAAATTCCTTTTCATGCTTTATCAGTAATTTTAGAAGGCAAGGCTACAAGGTAGGGATATTTTCATTTAATTTAGTGTGTTGTATTTGGCTATCATGAACTCCATTTCTAATTAAATATACTGTAACCCTGTTGGGAAAGTTGAGCTTTAATTGCATATGAAAGTTATCGAAATAAAGTTCAGGATTTCACTCTTGATGAGGTAATAACACAGTTTTCTGGAATTTGCATATTTTTGCCATTGACCTCTGAAAATTACAGCAGAAACATGAGGAAAATATATTCATAATGATGCAAATAGGAGAAGTAAAGCAATTTCTACATAGAAAGTATTTTGAATTCAACTGGGGTTGTGTTAAAATAATCCCTGCTTTATCACTCTGCTGCTCTTATCCAAGGAGACTTTGGGAATCTTGTTAGATATGAACAAAAATGATTAAATTTTGCAAATGAGATCACTCACATTCTGAGGAGAGATGAGGGTTAAAACTAATATATCTAACAGGTACTTCTCTCATTTACTTGACAAATGAACTTTTAGCATTAATTCTGAGGATAGTTCAAAGTTAGGTTAATATGTCTTAGAAAAGGCATGAATTCTTAAAAATACGTGAACTCATTTGCTGGTCCATAGTTCTATATGAGAAGTTGGGATATACGTTTTTCTCTATGAACATTGATAACTTTGTATATGCGTGTATATATGCGTATATGAAAATATGCATCAAATGTGAATTTCTCATTCTACTATAACTTTAGTAGATTTTTTTTTAAAGCACATTATTGTAACAAGTAAAATTACAGATATGTTGTTCATGATAACAGCAACCCCCTCCCTGTTTTATTTCATGTTTCTTTGTTAAAAATTTCTGCTTTGTTGTGCCACAGTTTAAATTTTTTAAACATTATTTAAAATTATGGAAGATTTATGCTTCAAGGAAAGTCAGTGCATCTAAACATAGATAACTCAGGCATATTAAGAAAAAAGCAAGGCTAAATAAAACCAGTTATGTCTGCCATATATATAAAGCATCACTATAGAAGGTTTTAAATAGTTTTAGCAACCTTATGCCATGAAACAGGGACTAAAAGAATATCCTATTTTTAGATGTAAATAAACCCCAAACATCTGAATTTAAATACCACAGCATAATATCAGCTACCACAAGTGCAAAGAGATCCACTAGAATTTGAAAATAGTATTTTGGAGTATCTCTGAAATAAGAGCATATTTTACTCTCCTAACTTCTTAAATGGGGAGCGGGAAAAATCAGACACAGGTGGAGACCTGAAGTCATACTAAAATAACACACAGCTGGAGAAGTAGTTCAGAAAAAAAACATTTTCCTGCATTGTTCCTGCACCAGTTGAAATATGGAGGTAATAAAAGGCAAATCGATAGCAGTTAGGATTTGGCACAGTGACCAGAGTATGCAGAGGCTAGAGTAAGAGCTGGAGAATGGAAGGTTGTACCAGAAAAGTGGCAGGAAGCCTCAGCAGCAGGGAATGGACATGAGAGGACAGCAGCGGTATCTAAGGATAGACTCCTGTTTTTTTCACGCAGGTGCAATGGAGTCACTCATTTCCAAGAAGATCTGAACTCAGTCTGCTGATACTTTCAAGCACCTGGAAACCATATAGTTGTGTGGCAATGTACCTGACCTAGAAGCAGTGCTGAGGATCAGGACATAGAGAGTAAGGCTTGTCAGGCTTTTGTACTTCTTGCTCTGTGTGGCTGATCACTGGCTTGGAGCACAGGCAGAATTAACTAGACTTACTGCAAAAAACATTTATAAACACCATCCAAAAACCTCATTCTGAAAGATACCTTGCCATAAGTGAAGCCTTTAAATGTCTACTTCTGTGGACAAGTAGCTGAAACTACAATTAAAAGAGATAAAAGTACTGCAACTGATTTGACATTGATATGAATTCAAGTGTGTCATACAGCTGATGCATAAAACTCAGCCACAGGCACACGAATGGTGGCAGGTAGAAGGATCTAATCTGTGGAGAAAGTAGCTTCTTCAATTTCAACAGTTTATTCATTGAAAGGCAACTATTTGTACTGCCAGAAGTAGGTGCGACCTTAATTGTGACGACACTACTGAAAAAAACACATGACGTTATGTTTGTTCGGATTTTGTTTTTTCTCAGAATATGCAAAAGAATGAAGGATTTATGACAAAATACTTTATTCAGACTGCAAAGTCTGAAGCTTGAGTGAGAAAAAAGCTTCACAACCTCCACAGTCTTTAACCATATAGTAATAGGCAAAAGAGGAAAAGCTGCAGATATGTAAGTCTCAAAGACAGTATATGGACAAGTAGAGAGAAGTTCTAGCGGGTTTAAGCAAGTTCAGCAATGCTATTTTTTTTCCAGGAGGAACCAAGTCTCATTAAGTGCACAAAGCAGAAGGATTATTATATAGCAAGGGCTATTGCTCCCTATAGAATTTCCAGTTAATTATTTGCCAAGATTGGAAGATCTGCACATAAGAATAGATGAGGAATTTTCACAGCTAAAGCTACTGAATTATGTTCTGATAAACTGCCTCTGTATCAATTTCAGATTTTGTGGATGATGCTGTAGATTTTAATGATTATTTCATTCTTTGAATGATGTAGTAGATACAGGATGAGAATCTATATTCCTTATTTCCTGATAGTAAATCTATTGAAAAATGAAGACTGCTATCCTCTGGCTGTCTATTCCTGCAATTTCATATTTGTAAAAAGGAGGAAACATGCTCTGAATAAAGTTAGTAACTATGAGTCACTAGTAGGGTAACAATATTGTACAACAAAAACAAATCAAACTAAAACAAAACAGTTATGTAAAGATCAGGACTACCTCTTGAGCAAGGAGAGAGTAGCATGGTCATGAATATTCTGTCATTGTGTTAGCACATTCCCTATTAATTGATATATCAAATGAAGAAGGGCCAGGGAACAAATTATGTCACTACAACCGGAGGCTATACAAGAATACTTTTATATTTTGTTTTAAAAATTTATTATTTTAATTAAAGATTATCTACTTTGAAATTCTCATGAGCACTAGCAAAACAAAAGGTGCAAAGTGCAGATAGTTCATATTTCATCTATGAAGATACAATAGTAGAGGCATGTCAAACATTCACACATCTGAAATTCTGCCAAAACAGTGAACTTAACTGGAATATTTCAGACCTGCTGAGAAATATTGGTAAAGTTAAGTGCATATCAAAGCATGATCAGGTAACAGGTTACAATTCCTAATTCACTGAGGCCTTAACTCTGAATTTATAGATTACTCCTTGGAAATTCAAATCTTTTAGACAAAATGAGATGCTGATGGCTAGTCTTTGATCATGCCTGATTTTGTGGGGCTTGAAGGATTCACCCTATGTATGACATTTAACAGGGAGTTACTCTTTCTCTTTGTGATTACTCTATTCCTGCAAACTCACGATTGGAAGTTATCCTGGAACAAACCCTCTCTCTGCACTCTGAAATTTTAGTCTTTCCATTTGGTATGCATCCCATAAGAACTATAATTTAATTTTTCTTTCACACTGTTAACAAAGTTCTTAGGATAATCAGGAATTTTTCTTGGACATGGGAGGCTGAGTAGGCTGCCCTGCTGTTCATTACTTGTGAGGATACATTCTGTGGGATTTCCATTCCTTTACCAGAACGAGCTCTTTGCACGCTCTGCATTCTGAAAGTTTCAAACAACTACAATAAGCCCACAATGTCTATCTTTAGTGGAGTCGTTGTTAGGTGCCTATACAACAGCTCTACTTTTATGAACTTTATGGCTCTTATTTTTTTGCTCTCTTTAGCTTTGGTGGTCTCCTGATTGATTTTATGACCAGCCATCATACAGTATATAATTGGTGAACTTAATTTAGTCTTTGACCTCATGCTCTATGTTTCTGTACATTGTAGAACTGTTAACGTCATGAAAACCAAAAATGCCTGTTTGTTTCTTTGGTTAATAACTTCAGTTATAAAAACATTAAGCAAATATTGTCTAGGTCATTCTTTTATGGCCAAATTTTTCACTTGGTTCTACTGAAGATATAATAAACCAAAGCAAAGAAACATAGAAACAAAACAAAACAACACAACAAAAAAACCTAAAAAACAAAACAAAACAAAACAAAACAGAGACAAAGAACCCACAAAAACATACAAAAAACCCAATAACCCCAAAATAAAAAGCAAACAAAAAACCCCCCAAAAAACAAAATCAAAACCAAACAAAAACAAAAAACAAAACAAAACAAAACAAAACAAAACCACCCCCCCCCAAAAAAAAAAAAAAAAAATTAAAAAAAGCAAACAAAATAGAACAAACTAAACCCCAAAGAAAAGTAATCTCAAACTCCATCATCCTATGACTGAGAATTAGGATGTGACATGTATGGAAAGGACCTGCATGGGCCTTCATTTTGCATCACAAATCACAAGAATAAGAAAAATTGGAAGCATCAAATTAAAGATTCACAGAACCAGTCTCATGTTCTGTATCTCATGAAACCCCCTTCAAAAGTACTCAAGGGAGTGAGACCTTTCAAGAACACATTCTGGTATTTAGAGACTATTCTTTCATATTGGCAAACTCAAATTAAGGTCTGTCATTCATTGAGAGTTTATATCTCTCACATGGATAAAACAAATACCTCCTAGTAATTTTTTTCTTTTACGGCTTCATATCAAAACTGAAGGTTCCCACAACTTCTATATCTCATAGTAGTAACCAGGATAACTCTGGAGATCATAAGAGTTCAGGACAAAACCAAGCTTATTGTCAAATATCGTTGGTATTTATTTTTTGCTCAATTATTTATGGAGACTCCTTTTCTCAATAACACTGTGTTCCTGCGCCAATTTCTTCCTTCCTCCCCAAACCAACAGAATTGTAGAAGTGCCCATACCCATATTCAAAACCACACACACACACAGGGAAGAACTACTGGTTCTGCAAACTACAGATAGCTTAGGATACTTCAACCCTATTGATCCTCCCTGTTTAAAAAACAAATTTTGTAAAAAGATTCTTTCTAAAATAAGTTAATATTTTGTATACATCTACTGGCATAGACACACATATATACATATACAGAAATCTGTGCTTCAGAGGACCAGATCCTTATGAACTTGTCTTATTGACGGCTTAATGGTTTTTTTCCAAAACTTTTCTTCATGCTCAAATGAATTTTTCATCTTTTTCTTCTTAATCAGGTGCATGACTTTTACCTTGCTGTAAAAATAAAAGACCCTAGGTAAAACCACATGGCAAGATTTAGTCCTTTTTTGATAACCCTGTCTGAAGCAAAAAAAAATCAGCATTTTAAATTGTTAGTATTCTTTTGGGTTTTCTCCCTAGTTTTGTACTGTTTGAGTTTTTGAGTTCAATAGAAGTTCAAATTTAATTTTATAAACTTGGGAAGAAATCTAGATGTTCTAAGTGACGGAACACATAGATGTGACTTGTACTCAAGTTATAAATGGGTATATACTCAAATACTGTATCTAGGAGACTTAGATAACAGCAAAAGATCTAAAAAAAGGGAAACGCCTATGTTGATAGAAATTTATTAAGTAAATACTCATTTACAGTTTTGAGCACAAAATTAAGTACTCTGGAATATAACCCATGTTACAAATTTTCATAATCAAAACTTGCATTGTTGTACTTTAAGAACATTTGAGGAAAGTGACAAGGAAGAAATAGTATTTAACTCAGTGATGGGAGGAGTGTATCTTGTGAGAATGTGTGGTGATACATGCATTTTCTTTCCCTTAGTACTTAATAATATTGAGTGTCAGTTACATTTTCTGTGGGCTGGAAATGCTGAAATTAAACAGCCAGGCCTCTGCAGAACTGGTGAGATCTTTATCAGGATGAATATCCCAGTTAGTGGTCAGCTCAGCTGTTTCTATGGTTACAGATTAATTCAGTGGTTAGAAAGGCAACCTTCAGTATATATATTTTTTGAACTGGGAACATAAGTCAAAGTCAAATATCTTGAGGGACAGCTACATTTGTAAGGATGGATTGTCTGTCGTGTAACAAGTTTTCAACATCTATGATCTCTTAACTGGTACTTAATAAGTAACTTTCACATTCAGGAAAAAAACAACCAACCAACCAACCAAACACAAAAAAAAAATAAAAAAAAAAATAAAAACAAAACAAAAATTTCCACTAAGGTAGCTATTTAAGAAAAGGAATAATGCACAAGTAAAGATCCCAACATCTACAGTTTGGGAATTATTTTTAAAACAATTTTTAAAGTCTGAAGAAAATAATTAGAGATAATGACAGGCTTGTAGCTTCAACATAATGAATAACTGTATAATGAGTGTCGTTTTATTAAATCGCAAATAAATTAGATTTTCAGTAGCATTCTTTATTAAAGTGTATTTCTGGGTAAGATCACTCTAATTTTAGACTGCTTTATGCATGACATTAAGGCAATCAGAGTTTAACCTCCTTATAAATATGCTTACCAAAACGTGACTTGAAAAGCAGGAAATTGTGATACCCCTTCCAAAAATCTTCATATTAAAACTACATGATTTATGTGAATGTTGTACTGAATATGGCCACTATGCTTATAGAAATGCTAGGGAAAAAAGCCCACTAGAAAAACACAGATTATCTTAGTGTTAAGGACACTTTTTCCCTCACCTATAACAGCCTTTAAGCATTAAGAACCATATGCACTTTAGTCTCTCACTGCTAAACATGAAAAGGTGTCTTCTATTATGGTACACTGGAGAATGATTGATGTTCTTAGCCTTCTGAATATGCATTAGTCAGAATAGAAAATAATTTTAATAACATCAAAAATATATATTATATAATATAATATATATAGTATATATTATTCATTCTTAATTCAGTCTAAAGTGAAGCATCTTCATGCAGAGAATGTGTGTCTGAGAGTTTCTGGTGTTGTTTAGTCAACTGCTGATGCTATGTCTATGGGTGGTAGATGTTGATACTCAACCTGCAGAAGCTGAGAAATCACAAAAAAATTTAAAAAAAGAGCAAAATTAACAGAAAAAATATATCCAGAGCAAATATGCCTGCATAGATAAAACCAGTATTGCATCAAATACAGCTGTCACTTTTAAATGTTGTTATATGTTTCTTAAACACATATTTTTAACTTTAAATCAAAAATGTGGAAAATATCAATATAAATGGTCCTGTAGAGCCCAGGATGCTAGACAGCAGGAAGCAGTCTAGGATACGTGGATTATCTGCTTCAGGGTAACTGATGCACAAAATCTGATGTAATATTATAGGAATTCTTCTCATTCATCTAGTTGTAAGGTAAAAGAAGGATCAGAGGACCTCTAAAACAGGGAATTACTGTCTACCCTTTTTTGTAAGTTTCTATAAAAAAAAGTTTCTTAAAGTATTACAATGTCTTATATGTAAAATAACACATTAAATAAAAAGGATATGTATATATATATATATTAGCAATCATGTACATTTTTAAAATATACACTGTATTAAGTTTTAATGCAAAAGTGATATATGATACATGATAGAGATGAGATACTTCCTGGAGCCTTATAAAACATTTTTGCCATGAGTTGAACTGGTGTTCATATTATGAAAAGCAAATGAAAAACAGACAGGTGTGTCTTGAAAAAGACAGTTAGGAGTTACAGTATAATGACTAGAGTGCATTAACTTGTACTTTGGAGCTAAAGATGGACTATGTAAATGTGAAGTAAATAGATTGTCTATTATCTCATATAGAAGTGACAGTAATTAACAGTTCCATAAGAAACAGAATGAAACACTGCATCTTTCCCATGTATCTTCCTATGGCAAATGTCCTCATGACCTTTGTTAGAGAGTAAAATCCAATCTGACCAAATCTTGCCTGTACTTACATGCTTAACACTTTCTGTGTCCCAGATGGTTAATCCAGACTGTGGATTTTCCAGGTTTCCAGGTTTATACTTAGATATAGTACAAGTAGAGGTGCAAGACAGAAATACAGTACATTTCATGGGTGTATCAAAGTGCATGTCATGAATTCAATTATCTTAGAATTGTGTTGGGCAGATGAAAATGGGGGAAGAGATACAGGGGAAAAAAGAGACAGAGATATGTGAAATGAATAATAATGTAGCATCTATAGCATGACTGCTAAACTGCATTCCTGAAATGGTTTAGAAAAAGTAGACTTGTATTTCTGCATTTACAGCCCCTCTTCCTAGACCAGGAGAGCTAAAAAGTGGCCAGAACATTATTTGAAATGTGCTTTATATTATAACACAGTTTGAAAGACAAGAGATAGCATTTCTTGCATCCTTAATGGAGAGACACTCATCTTAAGCAAGGTTGAATAAACTCCCTGCAAGTGTTTTGTGGTTCTCATTCATTTCTATGCAGAAGAAAGAGAACACAAGTGGCCATGTCACTAAATTTCCGTAAGGCAAAACCTGAATTGAATATCAACTTTAGATAACAGTATCTTATTCCAGAATAAAATTTTATGATGAACTTATTTTTATTGTAAACTCTTTTTTTTTTAATTTTAATTTTTTTTTTTTTAATAAACAACATATTTAAGTGACTTTATGGCAGCACGCATAAAGACAGCAACACATACTCATGCATCTGTTGAGCCTAACCAGTTCAGATCAAGTCCTAAAAACTTCCCGGGTGTAAAGTCAAGAGAAACTGGTCTCCTGAAATCCAGAAGCCATAATGAAACACTGTAGTTAGGCCAGTGTTCAAGTGTTTAAAAATGAATGAGAAATCTGTTTCTCTTTAACACAAGTGATTGCCCATTTATTCTGCTCTAGTCAGTGTAGACCTTGGACTAGGGCAATAACATAACACTTAAGTATTCTGGAGCAGAGGCCCTGGTGAGCAGAACTGGTGTGTCTGGAGGAAATAATACTATTGATCAATTGCTTCAGTGACTATTGGTATTTTAATTGGTAACAGAACCATCAAAAAATGTGCTTTCATTGAGAGTGATTTGCAAGATATGTTTAGGCAATTAAAGGAAATCCACAATTGAAGGTACTTGCAACTCAAAGAAGAATTAAATATAAAAAAATGAGGAAAGGAAAATACTCTAAAAATCCATTCTCTATTTCTATATGCTCACAGCTAACATACACTCAGAGATATGTCAACAATATCTTTTTTTAAAAAACTGAACAAGTTTCATTAGCATTCAAACTCACGATCTTTAAGGTGAATGAAGTACATGAAATAGCAAAGGTTGCAAAATTAGTTATTATTACAAACCAAATTTTACCTGGCTGAATCATTAATTTGAATAATATTAATTGTAAGTTTGTACTAGTTTTTAATGAAATAACTATTTGTCAAAATAGTTAACCACTTTTTTTTTTCTTTCTGGTTACTACAGTGATTATTATGAATTCAAAAAGTTATTATTATTATTATGAAAAAGGGGTTTTTTTTGTTGTTAAGTTCTGGAAAAAGATATTTTCAGACTTGACTTACCAAAAGATTCCTGATCTAAGTATAATTTGACACATGAAGTTACATTATGGGTTACTGTTAAGATCTTTTTTACTCCACTGTATTTATTTGCATCTCCAATTTAGAGGTAGTTGTTTTATGCAGAATATGAATTAATTAAGACAATACATTACAATTTATGGATTTTAAAATTACATTAATATATTCTGTCTCTCTTTCAGCCTTAATATATATAGCTGGAGGGCACATCTTAGTGGCTTCCATATAGTATCTGGAATGGCTAGGCTCCTAAACATGGTGCACTCAGATTCCAGTGATACTGATTCCACACTTCTTGCAAGAGCAGATACATTGAAAAATGAACCACTTATAAGCCAAATATGCCTATGTTCTTCTTGACACAGGTTTTAGATGAAGTCCCTTGCAAGTAATTTTTTCCAAAATGAAGGTTATATAGTTTGAGCAATTGTTCTAACATGGACTGAAGAAGGATTACATCATGTGGCTCAAGTTTAAATCTCTCCTTGCACCTTTCTTGTAAAGATTTCAGGTTATTGTACACTGAAGTCCAGAGAAAGACATATTGCCTTAATAGGTCCACAGAGGTGAAAGAACTTGTGTCTCTGACTCTAGGGGAAGCATGACAATTTAATTGACTTTGCCTTTAAAACACAAAACAAGAAAACTAACCAAATTAAACAAAACAAAAAAGAAACCAAAAAAACCCACCAACTTTTGCTATTATGCCACTGTTCAAGATGAGGCAGTGGAGCTAGTTAAATCTAGTCTGACCACCAGTGGCAGATTTTACCCTAACTGACATCCAGGCAGGATGTAAAGCTTCGTATACTCTCCTGAATATCAGAGGATATTTCTTTCTAAACACAAAGGCTTGGTCTACCGTGTAACTGGAGACACTTTTACTTCTTCATAAGTCAATAGAACAAAATAATAGGAGATGTCCAGATTCCTTGCCATTAACAAAGAAATCTGTTATTTTCTTCTGCATGACGAAACATCATTAATGCTTGGAGAATAACTTAATCCTGGTTTCCTTCTCCCAAATAAAGAGGAGGAACAAGAATGAATTATTTCCTAATTAATATTGAGCTTTCGCTCTTTGTCGTTGATTCCCTGTTCATTTCTGAAGTTTCAACCAATGTTTACTTCATGTAAAATTCCCCAGGGGGAAATGGCAACCATTTTGTCACACTAAAGGCAAACATTTCTTGCTGTCACATCTTTTGCACTACTTTATTGGAGGGCTTTATGGAACCTAAATTTTTGTTTTACCAAGACCTACAGGCAAGGTGTAAAACGTGATAACAATGAGAGAAAGGGAGGTAATAGGGTACTCCCTGCAACTGAATTGATTATGGACATGTTTGGAAACAAAACTTTAGGAGTCTGAATAGGTTTCATGAGAGTGCACTTAGGAACTTAGGCACCAACTCAAATTCAGAGTCTCTTGATTCTTTTTTCTTGGGCTTTGATGGACCACACACAAGGCACTGCACCTTGCTGTCTCTCTGGCAGTAACATAAAGTTAAGGCCATCGCTGACTGGTTGCCATCACTGTAGGAACTGTTGGAACCACAGCTTTATTAATTTCTTACAGACACTCCCAAAGTTCATTTAGTTTATCTTGATATTGTTTACTATTGACTCTCATTCTTATCTGAGCTTGTGGATAATGAATCTATTTGTGATATATTCGTTTAAAATTATCTTTCAGAACAGATGAGCATGCCAGAGAATTCTATCTGACAGTGAACATCTAGCCAATATAGAAACCAAACAAGTCTATTTTATAGATTACAAGGGTAGGACAGAAATATCGATGAGCCCTTTTGTACACTTGTAGCTGACTCTTTATGAATTGTGCCATGTGTTCTTTCTTAGGTGAATGATTGATTAACTGAGCAATATATGATTAGTGACTTGCCTTGCTACTGTACTGTACACGTTGTTCTGGAGTGTGCTCTCAACAGCCACCATCTGTGTGCTTAACAAATCAAACAGTGCCACATCCTGTTCTGTGCCATCTATGCAACCCTTGGGGCTTCTCTCAGGTTACTGATCTCTCTAGTCTGGAGGGCTGTGGTTGAACAAAACTGAGCAAAAGTAAGGGTTTTTCTGTCTGAATTATTATTATATTATTAGTCCTTCTTCCCTCCCTACCCCCTTTTTCCCCTCCTCTCCCTCTCCTTGCTTCTCTCTTATTCCCCCCTCCCGGTAAACCAGAACCTTTTCCTTTAATCTTTTATGTTGAGATTATAAATTGCTGTTGTTTTTATTGGTATTACTATTATTATAATTTCATTATCCAGGAACAGATATCCCATCAGGGAAATCTCACCTGATACATGAGCTTTGAAAAAAAGCATTGAAATTATAATGGGATAATTGAAATCATATTAGGAAACTTTACTTATAACTTTGGAATCACAGCATGGTTGAGGAAAGAACTGCAGAAGAAGGGAGCTCTGCACTTTATCTAGTCCAACCCACCTGCTCAAACAAAGTCTTCTAACCCCGTTTCCCAGGACCACATCCAGGTCCTTTCGAGTATCTTCACAATGTCCCTGAGTAAGCTGTGCCAGAGATCAGTCACTCTCACAATAAAGCTGTGCTTCCCGATGTTCAGAGAGAACCTTCTGCAAAACAATTTGTGCCTGTTGTCTCTTTCCTGCCACTGGGAAGTCCTGAAAGGAACCTGGCTCCATCTTCTTCACACCCTCCCTTTCAGGTATTTACAAACCTCCATGAGTTCCCTCCTGACCACGCCCTTCTTCAGGCTGAACAATTCCAGGACTTGCAGGCTTTCCTCATGGGAGAGATGCACTTAATCATCTCTGTGGCCCTTCTGTGGACTCTCTCCACTATGTCCATGCCTCTCTTGTATTGAAAAGCTTGGAACTGGGCACAGAACTCCTGGTGTGGCCTCAGCAGCACTGACTAAGGAATCCTAGGATTTATCACACCCACAAAAGCAATCCTAGAACTACAACGTGCAACACTTGTCATGACTCTGATCCTTCTCTTTGAGAAAAGCAGGGTTATAGACAAGATCATGAAGTATTTTTTTAATTCTCATGTTGGCTAAGCAAGGTATGATCAAACGCTTAACAGACATAAGGAATAGGGTGAAATTTCTAGCTTAGACTTGTTAATGATTCACAGAGACCTTCTTTTTAAACTTTTGCTATTCAGTTATTAAATATGTGAAAACTGATACCATCATCATTCATTCTTAAAAATTGCTGTTTCCAGTAATGACAATTTAATATTACCTGTCAGTATTTTTGTTAACAGTTGAGAAAGTTGCAGTTATTATTTTATAAGAGGGAAAAAAATGTTCAAGAGATGTTTTTTTCTTCTACCGGTACACTTCTTTTTAAAATATAATTTGAGAAAAAAAAAATGTAAACCTCCCCCTTTCTCTTTCTCTAATTATGTTTTTTTGCTGTATAGTCAGAAGCCTGAGCTTAATATACAACCTATGGAGTGGTCAGAGGTGAAATATGTCTTTTATTGGGAGAAGACTGAAGTATATTTAATTAAGTGTACTTGTATTGAGACAGAAGGGGAATTATATTACTAGGTCAGATAGTTCCCAAGTGTACTTTGATTACAGCTGTAAAACGTTATATTTTTTATGTTGGCATTGGACCAATTAAAATATTGCCAGTAAAAAGCTATGAGCTAGAAAAGAAACTCTAAAAATAACAACTTGTTAGTGCACATATCTGCTTTCTGTGTAGGTTCTGCTTCAGGGTTTTACTGCTGTCAATACTGCTGACAAAAAGCTGTAAAACCACAAGCTGTGCTCTATTCTGCCTTGTGCATCATCAACAAAATTGACAGTTAACACTGATTTTAAAATCAGTATTACTGATGGGTAAAAATGTATATCAACAAATATTGAATTGTGAGGCAGCCTGCAGTCCTGTGCTGAAAACAAAAGGGATGTGGAAGAAAACACAAAACACAGAGAATTACAACTACTGTTGTATAATGCCTTGAAAATAGAATTAAGCTTTTGCCTCAATCACTTTTTAAAAGATCTTCTATGTCTTATAGTTAACAGTTCTATCTTCCTATCAGCCAGAGTG
Organism: Acridotheres tristis; assembly: GCA_037013685.1. NCBI lineage: Eukaryota > Metazoa > Chordata > Aves > Passeriformes > Sturnidae > Acridotheres > Acridotheres tristis. The sequence continues at coordinate 93,653,064 of CM072886.1, read as the reverse complement.
ATGATTACAATGATTTGGGAAAAAAATGACCTTCTTTTCCCCTTAGCCATATTTGTTTTCCTGGCACAGTGATACACCATGAACCATAGCTCAGAGCAGAGCAGTATGTCATTAAGTTTACATACTTATTCCTCCAAAAGACAGCTGCTAGTTCACATACCTTTGCAACTAATTCAAAATGTCTGTCAGATGTGGGCTGCTTGTACTCCCTCACAGGCAATTTCATGGATAAATGTCAGAAGGTGGGAGCCAAATTGAGCTCATGTAGCACAAATATTTATGTAATTTGTTCATTGTTCTTCAGTTTTACCTCTTAATCAGACTCTGGTGTCTGACATAGCCCAATGCTGCACTCAGAACTTGAGGTGAGGCAGCACTAATGCTGAGATAGAGTGCCACTCCTTTCGACCAGTCAGCTGTGCTCTGCTTAAAGCAACCCAGGATACTTTTGGCCCTCTTGGCTGCCAGGGAACATCATTAGTTCATATTGAACTTCACAGCAAACAAACCCCTTTCTTCAGAGCTTCATTTCAGCCTCTTGTTCCCCAGTCTATACATGCACTCAGGCACAAAGCATTACACGGCCCCAAGTATAGAATCCAGTGTTGGTTGTTGCTCAGTTTCATGTGATGGGTGTTTACCCATTACTCTAATTATCAATAGTGCTCTCTGAGGCTTCATTGCTCTCAAGGGAATCAATGACTCCTCCTAAGTTGTTATCTTCACCAAACTCTGTATGGCCTAACTCCTGTGTCCAGGTCATTAACAGAAACATTGAAGAGAATTTTCTCTCAAATTGAGTCCTGAGGGAACACCATTTGTGGCTGCCTGCCATTTAAATGTTGCCTCCATTACTGCATCACTTTGAACCCATCCTTTCAGTCAATTGCTCACCTGCCGTATAGTGTGCATGTTCAGGTGCTGAACACCTTTCCCATAAAGATGTTATGAAAAATGGTTTCAAAACCTTTGCTAAAATCCAAAACCCATGTCTACTACCTTTCCTTCAATTCAATAGGGAAGTATCCTTGCCATAAGTTAATAAGCTTTCACTTCATGAATTCATGTTGGCTTTGACCAATCACTGCATGGTCATTTAATGGTTTTTCATTAACTCCTAGGATAATCTTTTTTTATAATTTTACAAAGCCCAAAAGCAAGATTATCAGGCCTAAAATTAACAAGGTTTTCTACCTTGCCCTTTTGGAAAACTAGAAGAGTCTTCTTCCTTGACCTTTTTAAAAACTGCAAAAATGTTTGCCATCTTCCAGTCACCTGGAACTTCCCTAGATTCCTAAGACTGTTGATATGTAACTACAGTAGGTCTTGCAATAACATCAGTGCACTTTATTTCATTACCCTGGAATAAATCCCACCAGGTCCCATAGACTTGTGTGCAGTCAGTTACAGCAGCAAACCGTGTACCAGTTTATCTGAGAGCTTATCACTCATGGTCAGTTGTGGTGCTCCATCCCAGGGCTCCCAGAGCCTCATGATTGGTGTTAAAGACAGAGCTGAAGAAGACAATAAATATTTATGATTTATCTTCATCCATATTTCTAAAGTGACCAGCTCCACCAAGTAACAAATCAATGTTTCTTTAGACCTCCTTTTGCTGTCAATGTACCTAAAAATTTCTTTGGTTGTCCATGAATATATTGGGCAGCTTTAACTCCTACTGAGCTTTGGCTATATGAATTCTCTTCCAACAGTTTTTAACAGCATCTCTGCAGTCCTATTGTATAGCCTGACCTTGCTTCCAGAATCCATATAGTTTCTTTTTCTGCCTAGGTTCTAAAGGATGTCACTGTTCATACAAGCCAGCCTTCTGCCTCTCTTGCTTGACTTTCAACACATTGGGATTGCCTGCTTCTGCACTCTTAAAAGATGTTTCTTAAAAAATTGGCTAACATGTGTGGACCCCATTTCATTCTAAACTCAGATTTCCATGGAAATTTACTAGCTAGTACTTTGAGCAGCCTAAAATCCACTTTCCCAAGATGGAGTATAGTAGCTCTACAGCTTAATTTCTTTTTTTTTTTCATTTTTGCTAAGACTGTACAGATTGAAGTCCAAAGAAATTCAGCCCATTGATTCTAAAAACACTAGAACAAAGTCAGATGAAAAAAACCTTGTCAATGAAATGGATTTATTATTCTATCACAGGACAGTGAGCATAAAGACATCAGCATGGTTTGTCTTTAATGTTTTCATTAACACCATCTTGCTTGTCCTACCACAGGTGTTCACACCTCAAGCCAATTGGGAATCAATGGATTATTTAATTAATATATCTGTGAAATTAGTTTACAGTGTTTATAGTTTTTCTCTTCCTCAGTTGTTGACTTCTCAGCATGTCTTATATAACTCCCAAAAGCAAACCTGTGTTTCATTAATTTTCCTGCGTTGATTAGCAATGTACAGTTTCTAAAGCTAGGAATGAACCTTTTTCTCAATTCTACACAGTTGGAGGGGAAGTACAGCTAATTGTATTGTTCTCCTACTGTTTCAATTGCACATTAGAGAAGATATATCTATAGACTAAGTTGAAAATACTGCAGAAATATTAAGAGAATGAAAAATCTAGGGGTATATTTCAGAAACTGGCATATGCATCTCTGGCGATGTTTTCATTTAAGATCTAATTTGAAAAAGACAGATAACAGGAATATATGTTTATAACATTTCTGTAATTTGAAGTCAAGTTTTTGACCCCAAGAAGATAACTTAAAGAAATATATCAGTTGTAAAAAACAGAAGAAAGCAGCAGAGAAAGAACTGAGAATCACGGTGCAGGCTGTCCCTGAGCCAGCAGTGCTTACAGCCGAGGGCCGATGGTATCCTGGAATTCTTTGGGAAAAACACTGCCAATGGGTCCAGGGAGGTGATCCTTCCTCTCTACTCAACCCTGATGAGGCCACAATTGGAGTGCTGTATCCAGTTCTGGGCTTCAGTGCAAGAGAGAGATGGAGCTCCTGGAGCAGATCCAGCAGAGGACAGCAAATTTGATCAAGGGCCTTGAGCATCCCTCTTATAAGGACAGGCTGAGGGGACTGGACCTGTTCAGCCTCCAGAAGCAACAAGGGCGAGGGGACCTTATCAATGCCTCTAAGTATCTGAAGCCAGGATGTCAGGAGAATGGAGCCAGGCTCTTCTTAGTGGTGCCAAGCAATAGGACAACAGGCAATGGGCAGACTCTGATGCACAGGGAGTTCTACACAAATGCAAGGAAGAATTTCAATTAGTGTTCAGGTGACCATACACCGGAACAGGCTGCCCAGAGAGAATCCCTCTCTGGGGATATTCAAGAATTGCCTGGACACAATTCTGTGCCATGTGCTCTAGGATGACCCTTCTTGAGCAGGTTGGTTGGACTGGATGACCCACTGTGATGCCTTCCAATCTGATCCATTCTGTGATCCTGTGTTAAAAAAAGAAAGAATTTTCCTGCTATGTATAGATCAACCTGTCTGACGAGCAGCATTTTTAGTGCTGCTAGAATCAGTGAAGAATGTCCATGGCAGTTAGTGAGAGGAATTTAAACAGTGATTGATCCTTTATTTTGTTAATACTCTAAACATTGTTACTGAACAAAGTGTGTTGTCTTCTCAAATAGGATGGAAGGTTTTCAGCTGAAATACAGAAGTTATAAAGCCAACATTATAAAAAACATGCATTTGGTAACTTTTTAAATACTTATGGCAAATTATGCCTCCCAAAAGAGGATGAGTGGGAGGGAATAACTTAAAATAGTTTCATAGTGACTTTAGAAAACTAAAAAACCTGGTCAACTTTTAGCTTGCAGCTAGCATAGTTTGTGAAATAGTGTTAAAAATATAAAATTATACAGTAAGTCATTAAAAGTTTCTTACTTTCACAGTCATGATTTATTCAAATATAGCTTCCAATCTACCATCAACACAGGATAAAACCTAAGCTGATAAAAGAGAGACAGAAGTTCATGTCTTCAGTGCTAAACATGAAACAATATAGTAAGTTTTAAAAGTATAAAAAACAGTGTAGATATTGTCATAATAATTTCTGAAGGAAACCATCTTCCTGTCATTCTTTTGCCTGTTTCTAATTCTATTTCTATTGATTTCTGTAAATTTACTGTGTTTTTCAAATTGAGATTCCTGTCGGAATCAGCAACCTGCAACACTAGATCTCCAGATACAGCAATACATTGACTCTGTTGATTTGAGTAAGTTTCTAGTTTTAATGGAAGAAGAAAACTCAGAATATGAAGGCCCTAAATCATTGCACAGCTGCTGGTCTGTTAAGGAAATCCTTGACAAGATACTGCAGGGTCTTTGCCTTAATGATACCATTTGAAGAAGTGAAGTAATATTGCTTGAATCTGAAGTCACAGAATGATTTTGCCATGTAATTATGCTGTCCTGAGGAGTGTTTTCACCTCTACCTTACTGTTTATGATCTGTGAACAGTCTACTGATAATAACACCAAGACAGCCACCTAGATGGTAGAGTTCTAACAGGAGGTCATGAAAATGTTACAGCAGACACTGGAGGAGTTTGTTATTTAGAAATTCTTGGAAGATATTTATTTAGATAAAAAGCGTTTTAACAGTAGGCAAACTGTCTTTGTGTGGTAAAAAGCATAAATTGGTGTGTTGTATGATACAAAGAATAAATCAATGGATATTTAACTTTGTATGGAGCAGTGCAAGAAAAGCTTTTAACTCATCTGTAAGTGCTTTAGGATAAATACTCCAATTGGGATATTTGACGAAGACACAGATATCCAGTGAAAAAATATCAACTCTGACACCATCTGTTAAGCAAAGTAATTGCATCTGAGGTGAAATCAAAAGGCAGAGAAAATAATATTTTTATATCAAATAGCTGTAGTATCAGTCACTAAGAGCCAGGAAAGGAGAGGCTATAAAGTGTCTTTCAACAGATGTAAGGGCAGCAAAATAGCAAGGAATTGTAAAGCAGTTACTCTTAGCATTTAACAAGATAGAAAATGGGAACTACACATCAAATATACATTTAAAAGTATTGAGGGAATATTAAGGAAGATTTAAAAGCAACGTAAAAGAAAATGCAAGAAAAACCAAACAAAATCTAGTAAAATCCAATTTACTCCTTTCATAGAGTAGCTAAAGTAGTATTTTAAGATCACAAGCAGCAAAAGTGAAAATGACATATAAAGCTTTTTACATGCCATCGTTCCACAGAAACATTAATAAAAAACCCCTATTCACATTCATTCATGAAAGAATATATAAGTTAAAACATTTCTACAGAAGTAGATGCTATATTTTATATTCCAAGAAGGCCTCTAGCTCAATCCTTTGAAACATTTTTGTTAGCAGCCAGATTGATGAACTAAAAACAGCACTTAGACCATTCACAGATGGTAAACAGATAGGTAGAAGAGCCAACACTCTTTTGGACAGGAGGAAAATAATTTTGATAGAGTGGGAGAAGATCTGAGATCAAGATAATATCTTATAAAAAGTGCATAGTACTACTCCTTTGAAGCTTGCAATCATCTGCCAGATATTCCTTATTTTATGTTTTGTTCCCTTTTAACATTTAAGAGGGAACAAACATAAAATAAGGAATATCTGGCAGATGACTACAAGCTTCATTGGAGTCAACAACCTGATGTCTTATAAATGAGAGAAACAGTCAGTTGGGTTATGCTAGTAAGACTGTCAGATGGAAAATGCAGGAAATAATGCTTCTACTCACTGTGAATATAATTCAACACCAAATTAATAAATTTGGGGTTCAGGAGAAGGAAGACAGTTTTAAACCGTCTCAAAAGCAGTATTATTTTGGCAAGAGGTTTATCTGAAACAAAAGAGTGGGATAGAAGGGTAACAGATGATATGTTACAAGGGTTATTGTAAAAGTACCAGTTTTACATTATTTTCCTGAGTCCACCAATGACAGCAAGGAGTCATCAGTAGTCTTCCTTACAGCAAATTTTACATTGAAGATTGAGAAAATCTTTCTAATTATGTGAATGGAAAACACCGCAGCAGCATGTCTGAGGAGATGCAACTTCTACTAGATTTCAAAGACTAGGAATAGACAATACTCTGCCTGTAGCCAAAGGATAGAGTAGCTCTGCTAGATTTCAAGCTTTGTTTTATTAAATAATTCTCTATTACTATACACAATAATAAAGAACAAATATTATTTCATTTGTATGATTTCCTAGAAGAAAAATATATATCCTTACATACAATATTTGCAAAATTGTGATATAATAATATATTATTTGGGCATACACTGAGTTATGCAACCTACATGCATGCAGAAATAGATGTTTAAGCAAAAGACTACAAAGGAACAGCCTTGGTTTATTTGCAAGATGTTGTTTTATACAGTCTGATACAGTAACAATTTGAAACATTATTGCTATAATCCAATAGAAATTCTAATGATTTTTTACATAGATGTAAGGTTACACTCCCCTTTCACCTATTTTAAAATACTTGGTTTTTTTGCTTAACATGTTATCTCAAGGAATCAGTATTAAATAGATCATTAATACTTTGAAATATATTTAATGTTCACTGTCATTTTCTTTTATGCGCAATAAGGCACAGAGATGAAAAATTTATGATAATATACACTAGGAAATTGGATTTCAAATTGAGACAAATTATATGCAAATAAGGAATCAAAATTCAAACAAAAAGAGCAATTATGAATTTAATAAAATATTTTTTAAAGGACAAAGAGGAGGGGGAAAGTGATAAATAGAACAACTGTACTTTGATGTATGATAAAAATGGATTAGTCATTTAAGTGTCAAGCCTCTTGTAGAAACAACATTATTAGCTCTATCTTTTAATAATAATGTCAGGCTGTAAAATCTACAACTTTGATTTTTAGAAACAAATTAATTTGCAATCAACATTGACTGTGAATGTAACAAGGGGTATAACATGCCACAGGCATATTTTGATACTGGGGATGATAATCATTGCTAAGTACTCTGAGGAGGAGGGGGAGCCCTAGGTGTATGGATGTTAAAGAACAACCATGCAGATTAATATAGTGTGTGTCAGATATAATAAATTCTCAAGCTCCACCTAATAGCTCTGTACCTGCTTGTTCTGCTCCAGCAGCTGTCGTTGACAGTGAGAGTTATTAGAAGACAGAGCAAGTGCTTTAAGGGTCATGAGCTACTTTGCCCACTCATAGGCTTCAGAAAGCCAATATTTAGTTCTTAGCAGCCACACATCCCTAAAACCCATAATAAAAGTCTGTCCTAAATCTACAGAAAATATAATTATGAAACTTTTTTCGCATCTCTTCTTTCACACAAACTCTGCTGTTGTGTAGAATTTGTATAAAAGGAAACATCCCAGCAGAATGAAAGGTTATTAATAAAGTCTTCTTCGTAATAGTACTTTCATGAGTTTCCAGAAATGGGACTATGGAAAGCAATGTGGATCACTTACACAGGGATTTACTGAGAATGGTTTTTAATGTTCTTGTAGTTTGGATGCTTCTGGCTTGTCTGTTTGATTTTGATTGCTTGTTTTTGTTTGTTTTTCTGTTTTGGTTTTTTGGTTTGTGGTTGTTTGCTTTTTCTTTTTTTTTTTTTTTTTTTTTTTTTTTTTAAGTCCAGATTTTAGTCAATAGTCAGACTGGAATTGTTGTATTTTGGGTGCAACTTAACATACACATATGACCAAAAGACATCTGGAATCCTAGGCACAGAAAGATATTTCATATATCTATAAACTTCCATTAGAGTGAGAAAATCCTTTAGAGAAAAATAGAATTATCAAGATATGCTGCCTTATACATAAATAATTCACGCACTACATTTAAATTTATTGCAAGGTAACCTCATCTTTTAGAAAGACAAATGGTCCTATGAGTTTATACAGAATACTAAAATGAAGCTTGGAGTGTTGGCAGGGATAGTTTATTTGATTCAATGCCTAAAATTTTAATAGGTTTTTAGTACAATACCCAGTAATGTCTAACAATACTTTTTATACTTTCTTCTAAAACTTTTCTTTAGACTGTATGCAAATTCACCTGAATCAAGATATTTAGTTGGATAAACAAGCTACAATTGATATGTTGGAGTAAGGATTATTTAGCATTCTCAGTGAGGCACAAAGCAGATGGGTGCTTCTTATATTTTTATAGGAGAACACAAAAGAAAAAAATTTCAAAGCAATGTAATTCAGTGCTCACAGTTTTAAATGCCTTAAAATGTTACAATTCTCATTATGTTAAAATTATTGTATGAGTTATGGTCATTTCAAGCAGAGGAAATTTTTTTAAAATATAAAGATGTTAAAATAGAATAGCTCTGGTTCTGAGAACGTCAGGGTCTGATTTAAAAAAAAAAAGTCCTCACAATGTTAGAAGAAATTTAAGTTGTCTAAAATGCTGCAGACATTTACAGAAGACTTTTGAAGGAGTTTTAGTAAATGCCTTCTAATACATGATGGCATACTGACCACCAGCTCAAAGTTCAATATTTTCTTAAAAAGGGTGAAAATATTCAATGTGTGTAAGTTATTACAACTGTTTTGCTAAGTTCTGGAGCCCTTTCATTCTGTCAACACTTTTGAAAAGAACAAGTTTATTGTTCTAAAGTACATTGCGTACAGCTGTATAGCGCTTCACGTGTGATGACTTCTGCTTATGAAAGAGTTTGATTTAATTGGCAAAATAATATTTTTCATTCACCTAGACTCGTTTTTCTTCGGTTTGATCCAGAATAGTACAGAGCAATAAAGCTGACAGTTGTTTCTCTGCAATATGTTAGAAACTCTTCAGAAAGCTGACTGACTGAGAATACAAAAGATTCACAAGAGAAGAAAACAAGGCTCTCAGTGGTTTGCATAAAAATTTTGAAATTGTATTCTTTATTTAGATGTGTGTTAAAAAAAACCCAAACAAATGAACATTTGATTCCTCAGTATTTTTTAAAATTAATTTGATGGTTAATATTAAATGTTATAGCTTACTAGCTTTATCAGTGCTTTACAGTAAAATATTCTAAAGAAACATGCCTTGTGAAATTACTACCAAAGAACAGTATTAGGGTATTGCAGTGTGAGGCACACTGAAACACTTTTGACAAAAATATCTAAGATGCAAGCATAAGCACTAGTAGAAAAGATACTGTGATTAAAGTGTCAGATAACTATTGAGCCTAATTCTGATGAGGAACATGACATTTCCTTTGTATTAAAAGTATGGCTAATTTTTTTTTATTATATTTTATTATATTTATTAATATATTCTCTTACATGTAACAAAATATTGAGAACATAATAACTGAACCCTGTTGCATTCTGCCAGGCAAGGAACTGCAGTGAAGCTTTAGGTCTGAGACTGAAGCATGATCTATGGAATAGTATTCAGATCCTTACTTCTCTCCTTCTGTGCATTTGTTGAATAGATGAATAAATCTGCCAACCATTGTCAATGAGATCTACTGATAGAAAACTATTTGATTACCTGTGACAAACTCTTTCATCAGCTGCTGATAACTAGGTTTAAGTAGTGACTTGGCCAAAAGTCAATATGGATCATTGACCTGTCACTGAACAAGTCCAAGATCTTAATTAGAGGTTCATGGTTATATCAAAACAAGTGTCTTTTACATATTGATATAACTATAAAAAAATCTCAAGAATGAGTGGGATCAAGTGTCAACAAGTATAGTTAGCTAACACTAGATTGGAAGATCAATGATATTTTTTCCATTTTTCCAGGGCTTTTCAATGTGAACTCTTCTAAAGTGGATCAGATTATCATAATTTTTCTGAAAACTAAGCCCTATTAAGATGATTGAGGTTAAGACATCTGAATGAAAAATGAAAATAATTAAAGGTAGTCAGAAGCATAAGTTTCGCCCACCAGTTATTTAAAATTTTCAAATAATTCCTGAAGATTTTACTGATGGCAAGAGTCTGGAGACTTCAATAACATACTATTTTTACTGTAAAAAACTCCAGCCTTAAAATAATGCTAGCAGACCCAGGGTAAATAAAATGATTTTTAAAACGAGTCCAGGTGCAGCATCTTACCTTTGGCCTTGTTGAACTTAATGAGGTTTGTACAGACTCAGTTTTCAGACTTGCAAAGGTCTGTCTGGATAGCTTCCCTTTCCTCCAGTGTGCCAACACATCATGTCGTCATGCCAAACTTGCTGGGAGTGCACTGAATCCCACTGTTCATGTCAACAGCAAACATTTTAAACAATGCTGGTCCCAATAGTGACCCTTGAGGAGCACCACTCATCACTGATCTCCTCTCGGACACTGAGCTGCTGACCACAATTCTTTGTGAGTGACAAAGCTGGCTCTTTATCCACCCAGATGTCAACCCTTCAAACCCATGGCCCTCCAGTTTTGAGTCAAGAATGTTGAAATGTTTAACACTTGTGGAAAGGGGTTGGAATTGTTTTAATGTGAAAATATTTGCATTTATTTTGGTAATTTTGAATAATCGTTTTACAGAAACTGCCTTAAAGCTGTCCAAGTGTTATGCCTGTCTGTGCAGAAAATGGAAAGTGAAAAAAACCACAGAGACTACAACCAAAATAATTATAAATTCCAGATCACCACATTGACCTTGAATCTTTTTCTTAAGACAGTATTATAGGAGAAAATGCTGCTTCACCAATTGCTACCAAAGAAGACAACACTGGTGTTATAATTAGAGACACTCAGGGAAAAATAAAAAAAAAACCCTACTATTTTGCTACATGTGGGTGATTCAGAAAGAAAATTAAGAAACCGAACCAATGACACATTAGAAATAAGGAGTTTAATGAATTCCACTGCTACTTTATGGAAAATGAACTTTGGAAAACAACTTGTGTCATTTGGAAACATTCTTAGCATTAGGATTCCTCCTTAACATTTCCCTAAAGGTCTTTGAATCTTTTCAAAATACCATCTGCCATCCACAATCCATTTTTGAAGCAAAGCATAAAAAAGCACATGTTGTGATTTGAAAGTTGAGCAGATAGACAGCTTGTAGAGACACTGACAGTCATCATCTTCTGTACACCAAGAACAGCTGCAGATACACTGCCAGTCACTGCTGACTACTAAATGCACCATAACTGGTCCTAGTGTGCTGCCTGGGGAAGAAACTGCACTAGCAGAAACTGGGAGCACCCTCCTTCCCTGGTATCACTAAAATTTAATAATAAAAATATAACAAGATGAGGTCCAAAGAGATAAGGAAAAGAATAGAAATCCTCACTTAAAGCACTTGAACTCTTAAAATAAAAATCAAGTTCTGCCATGTGATCTTAAGAATCTGAAAGGCTGTTATAAGAAAACAAAACAAAACAAAAAAAAAGGGTTTAAAAGGCCACTTGAGGGAATTAAAACCTTAGAACGTTACATGCATCTTGGAGACTTCTTAGGGAAGCTGTATTAGAAGCACAGAACAAATCTATACTACTCATAAAAGTCCTGAGAAAAGAAGCAAACCTGGCTAAAAGGCAGGGGGGAGGGGAGTTATTTGAAAGCAGTCTTCAAAGAACTAGGATCATGTTGAAATGAAGAAAATAGAAGAAAGGTAATATCTGGAAGGTTAAAAAAGTCTATAAACCTGGGTGAAAGAAGAGCTTGAGGTAGAACAAGCAAAATTCATAAAAATTAATAAATCTTCCTTCAAACACACCAGGAGGAAGAACTCTGAGAGACTTCAAATCCCACAGATTATCGAGCTATAAAAGGAGCCTTCAGGAAAAATAGAGTCACAGAAGAAAGCTGAAGAGACATTTTGTGGCTGTTCACTCTCGAAGAACGTGTACAAATTTTCCCACCAGAACACTCACCCACTCTTTTTTTCCCTTTCCTTTTCATTTTATTTTATTTTATTTTTTTTAATTGGGAAACGATTTCAGAAGATGTGTTTCAACTTGAGCTCCCCTAGGAGAAGTCTCAGGAAAAATAAGACAGTAATGAGAGACCAGAAGCAGATAATTTTCATCCGAGGCCTTAGGGATTCGATGGTAAAACAGATGAACGAGATGTGATGTGCAATCTCTCCCTAAAACTCGTGAGAAACATGAGAAACTGAAGGGAAGTGCAGGAATTTATTTAACCTCAAATGCTTGCAGGCTCACAGATTATTCAAAGGAGGTACTATTCTTGTTTCCTCTGTTGTTATAGTCTTTTCTATGCGTCTGCTTTCGATGGTAGTACCAGATGAGAAGGACATTTGATCCCATTTCAGTACCTCTTCTCTTCCATGTTTGAGTTGTGATGGGCATGACAGTTTAAGTATTACCAAAATGTAAGTCAAGCACCTAAATGCCATGCTAAGGTACCCTGCATACTCGCCACAAACACAAATCTAATGCAGTACCTGTTGGCTTTTTTCACTGCAGAAGAACCCTGTTCACCAATATTGAACTTTCCCACTGGGAAACTCAGGACCCTTTCCACTGTATGGATCCTGATTCTCCAGCCAATGCACAGACCACTTGTCTAGACATGTCACTGATGTCACACATCAGTTTCTCTATATCAGGCCGTGTGACTCCTGAAAGTCTTGTAGTAATGTACTGAAATCCTTGGAGAAATCCGGGTAGGCAATGCCCACTGCTCAGTCTTTAGAGAATCTCCAGCTTCTATAGGTCAAATAAAACTACATAATTACCTTCAAAGTTTGATGAGCTACCTTGAATAGCTGTAATTCAACTCTGAAGCACTAATATGTAAGATACCAGATTAAAAGGGACAGGGAAACCTCACATCTTCCTAAATCCAAGATGTGATGTTTTCTTTTAACAGTTATATTGTAATGAAGGAAGCCTGTGAGTGCTTGAATAACTGAGATCTAAGATCCTAGTTGAAAGCTCCAAAATGTTAAATTAAAAAAAAAAAAAAAGTGGATCTTTAAGTTTAGCATCCTCTATATCTTAGGTCATTCTCTAGGTCCTTATGTTCCAGAAGCACTTGATACAGTGTGAACATATACATTGTAAGCATACCACCAATCCCTTTACTACATAAATATATAATGTTAGCAGGCAAAAAACTGCATAACCAGCATGGGGCAAATAGAGGAACACCTACAGAACTGCATTTGCAATGTGATAACTCTATGTACATCATATAAATAGATACTGTTTTAGTTAAAGTAACTCTTAAAAGGTAGGTTATGTGGTTTTGAACTTAATAAGCAGAATAAACCTGAAATGAAGACTCTCATATCTTAGATGTGTCCAATGAGACACAAAAGACTGAAGAACAGCTTTGGTAACTCAGCATTAAATTGAAGAGTTGATAAAGCACTCTTCACCATTTTGTTTTGCTGAATATGGGAAATTCTGTCAGATAACTGAGATGTTTACATGTTAGATACTCTGCAAAGTTCTCTCCTAGACAAGAGCAGCTTTCAAGCAACATAAGAATTACATATACTCATGCATACACGCATATTATATGAATATATGTTTCCAGTTGGCAGTCTGGAAAGAATTATAATAAAATCCCATGAGAGCTTGGAACATGAAAAGAGAAGGATGAATACTATAAAACCCTAGACAGTATACTACAATGTAAAATCCAGCATAATCTGAAAACTGACTGTGGACTTTATTTTTTATGGCACTAACAAAAAAGATAACAACAGTTTTGGAAGCATATACATTATAAAATCAACTAAATTTTATAGGTCTATATACATACAGAAAGTTATTCACAGCTCCAGATGTTGCAACTTCTGACAGGATTTGATCCCGCTGCTTCTGAGTGTGGTTTTTCTTCACAGAGTTTATGCCCAAGACCCCCTGGATACTGTTATAGTTTTTTTTCAGCTCTGCATATGGTTAGAATGCATTCACAAATGCCTGTGCTACACCATGTAGAAATGGCCAAGTGAATTCTTTTAACAAACCTTCTGTAATATACTGACATATATATGTGTGTGTGTGTGTCTGTGTGTCTGTGCATGGTAGGGAATACACTGGGACATGTGTTGATGGGTTGGCCCAGGTAGATGATCAAAAATTACAGATAATGGATACTTTATAGAGATACTTATTCACTTAATTTTATGTCTATCCTTCTGCCTCCTATTTTTCCCCACTCACAGAGATTTTAATTCATATTCCTTGAGAAAAATAAATCTAAAAATCAGCCCTATCCACCTGTGTATTTTAATATACTCTCTAGGATCATGCTTCTAGGATGAGAGCTGAGTCTATACTCAGCAGGTGACAAAGAGAGGTGGTGTAGTCGCCATCCTTTGAGGCATTCAAAAGCCATGTGGACATGATCCTGGGTAGCAGGCTCGAGGTAGCCCTATTTGAGCAGAGAGGATGGACCAGGAGAGGTCCTCTCCAGCCTCATTCATCCTATAATTCTGTGATTACTAATCTTGCCAAAAGTCTTCGACTCTGATTCTGACTTGCTCAATGCCTTTTGAGAAAAGCTAGGGCCATATAAAGATCAGCAGTATTTATTTTTAATATTGTATCACTTTGTATGTGGTAGCAGCACGAAATAAACACGTGTTTAATAAATTAGTGATATCTCAATTTACTTGTCTCAGCCAGTCTTTATTTCACCTGTGATGCTCTTTTAAAAGTGGTTTTTCTTCTCCTAACTTGTCGCTATTTAGAAATACATTTCATTGCAGTACTCTTTCACATGCTTATAAGCCTCTGCTGTAGTGTCTGAACTCTTCTTTCTTCTTCCCTTCACTGCTGCTGATAGAAATTAAGCTTGGTATGAAACATGCACAAAACCCAGAGTAGATACCCTTTATAATAGAAATTGTGATTGAAAACCTTTTTATTCTGGTTCATTTATGTGTCAAACTGTGCTGCAGAGAGATTCCAGTCAGAATTACATTGGTAATCGTATTAAAGTTGCAATGTGTCATCCTTCATGATTAGTCTTCATTTTCATCATTAGAAAGTATCACATAATCATAATTAAGTTTTTGTTCTGTTAGAGTGTAGGCCAGTGTCAGAGCTACACAGAGAGAAAGGAAGGACAAAATCTCATTACAAGTCCCACTGCAGTTGGAAAATGCCCTCAACTCCAGATCATGAATGGATCAGTATTAATCCATCTGACCTCTCTCCTGGATCAATTCAAGGGGTTGGAGGCTCTGGGAGCATAGCAAGGTGTAGCAGTCCTCACTAACATTCCTTTGCAGGAATCTCACTCCAGGAATAATAAATAGCTTAAAAACAGAAAGAAGCTTTATTTACTAAGTGAAGACTTTGTATGTTAATGTGGCATAATGGGTTCAAATCTCCATTGTGGAAATGTAAATCAAGAAATTTAAAAGGAATATCCTGATCAGATAACAGTTCCAAGGCTTGAGGTAGAAAAATAAGTCCCTTTGCTGCAATACACATCTCTTTATTATTTAAACCTCTTCTGAGTATTCTCCACTTCCCTGATTCCCTGATGAATGCAACAGTGAAAGCATCAGATGAAAGTAATTTCTGACAGCGACAGCTTGTATCTAAAAATATTTTATGTCTTGAGTATGATAAGTGACAGAATGAACAAAAGGATGACTTGAAAATTGTTTATCAATAGTTCTTTAACAGAGACAGCTTGTATTTATAAATATTTAGTATCTTTGTTGAAATATACACATGAATGGAAAACAAGAGTTGGACACACAGTACCTGGAAATAAACTAATTACCTTTATAATCAATTATATGACTGAACTACAATGCTTTTTCAATAGACATTAGCTAAATGGGTTTTGAGAAGTGATTTGCTGAATGTGTTGGTGGAAAACATTTTGTTTATTATTTTCATCTGGACAAATTAACAGCACCGTTATTCTACTATGACTCCTTCAAATGTTGATATGCTTCTGTTTCTTTCTAAATGCAAACATGAATATTTAAGTGAAAGAAATTCTACAAAAGCTGCCTTGAAGTTTACAAAATTAATATAAAATAAACTGGAGAAACTTGTCTAAAAATGCCGCCAGCTGTTTTCTTCAAGTGCAGAAATCCACATCAACCTTGCAACAATTTTGTCCATTTGAACTTGAATGTACAACTACTTAGACTTCCATGCCAATGAGGAAAACTTCTCATACTTCTAGTTGTAATGGTTCCAGTAAGAAGACATTTGGCTGCCAAGAAACAAACAAATTCTAAACCAGAGTCATCTGGAGGGGTGGTTCCATGCAGGTTAAAGGAAGAACTGTATGCTTTGGAACTGCTGGGAGTCCACTCCCAAGAGACAATTGTTACACACAAAGTGCTATCAAACAGCTCTGCGTTTCACACAGATTCCTTAACACAATTTATCTGCTCTCCTCAGAAAGGGATTTGGTTTTATTCTTTTAATTTGTAATGATAAGAGATTTCTGGATATGTACGCACAGAGAATTTTGATGCACATCAGATGTTTAGGAGTCTTGGTTGGCATTCTGTGTGGAGTTTACTGAGTGGTCATTTCTAGATTTTGGGTAAATCATCCAATGATCAGAGTAGCAGCAACATTCTACAAATGAACCTTAAATATTCAGTTGTGTTCTGCATGATGTTTAGGTGAGCTGATACAAGTCACTATGTGAGCTCACATGGCGCAACCCATGAAATAAGACCCAGAGGAACTAAAAATACTGAGAAAGGTTCTTAGTTTTTGGACCAATAATACTGCTCTCAAACCCAACTTGCCCCTCAACTTAATTACTTTGTTGTCTTATACAGGGTTTGAGATAGCTCACTGATGTTAACAGCATGTTATTTGGATATTAAATAATATGTGACACAGATTTTCTTCAGCCATAAATGAGAAACTATCAGTGTTGCCACAGCTTGTTTGCCATCTCCCTGAATTTCAGAATAATCTAATAATCAATGAAATATATGCACACCTTCACCTTAGAATTTACAACAGCTGATTAGATATTTGAATTATCTCACAGCATGGATGAAGAAAGTTAACTATTACATTTTAGTTTCCTGACTGCATAGATTGCAGAAGATGTTATTCTTATGTTGTATCTGCACCCACAGTATACTTGGTGAAGCTAAAGCAAAAGAATTCTGTGAACGTGCAAAAGAATACAAAACCCTTTCCTAGAATAAAAACTTTCCATTTTTCCTCTGAACACAGATGGCTGCTCTTTTTCAGCGTATTTCAAAGAATCTCTTTTATATTAAATCACTCAGTTCCAACTGGAAGGAAAGGAGAATCTATTGCCCTTGCACAACCCAGAGCCTGAAATGGCGAGTAGTCTTGGAAATGAACACTGGGCTGTAGGTAGGTAATAAGGGAAGTGAATTCATACAGGAATCCTACAGAAGTTCTTGGGTGAATGAAATGCCTCTTCCTTTTCTCTTCTGAATTTCAGTGAAAGCTTTTCTTTTTTTTTTTAGATGGAACAAAAAGGGAAAGAAACATAAGGCTTGCTCAAAATGTTTGCCAAAGTAGCAGAACACTGGATTCAGCTCTCACCTTTTCTTCCATCACAGGATATAACATGCTTGGATCAACAGGGAGAAAACTAATTTGAAGAGAAAATGTAGTCCCAAAACTCCTGTTGTGTTCTCTCAGACTTGGAGAGATCCCTATTTTTTTAAAGTATCAACTGTTTGTTATTAACTATTAAATATTTAAATATTATTTGATCTTAAAAGAGAGCTGATCCTCAAGTACAGCCCATAACTGGAAATCAATCCAGTTAGGATTCAAAGCCTGTCAAGAAATGCTTAACATATAAAAATAACATTTGCAATACAAGACCTGAAGCCTATTTCATTTATTTGTGAAGCACTCTACTGAGTTTGCATGTCAAGGCTCTTGGTAGGGGAAGGACTTCTCTGAGAAGCTGACAGAAGCTTCTCTTGTGTTGAACAGAGCCAGTGTCAGATGGCTCCAAGACAGATTTGCCACTGACCAAGTCCAAGCACATCAGTGACAGTGGTAGCACCTCTGGGATAATAGATTTAAGAAGGGGGGAAAAAAAACCCTGTGCAATAGCAACTGCAGCCAGAGACAGGAGTAAAGAAAATGTGACAAAAACAGCCCTGCAGACACCAAGATCAGTGAAAAGAGGGGAGGAGTAAGTGCATCAGGTGCTGGAGCAGAGATTCCCATACAGTCTCTGGTGCAGACCCTGCTGAGGCAGCTGTGCCCCTGCAGCCCATAGAGATCCACAGAGGAGCAGAAATCCACCTGCAGCCAGTGAAGGACCACATGCTGGAGAGGGTGATTGCCCAGAACAAGGCTGTGATTTTGTGGCAAGCCCACACTGGAACAGGATCCTGGCAGGACCTGTGGCACCATGGAGACAGAAGCCCACACTGGAGCAATTTTTTCTGGACTTGGGACCCCATGAGGGACCCACACTTAAGCAGTTGATGAAGAACTGCAGCCCATGGAAAGGGCTTGTGTTGGAGAAGTTGGTGGAGGTCTGTCTGCTGTGGGAGATGCCCTCTCTGGAGCTGGGGAAGAGTGTGAGGACTCCTGCCTCTGAGGAGGAAAGAGCAGCAGAGGCAACCTGGTGAATGGCAAGAGCAATTCCTGATTCCTGATTCTCCTGCAGCACTGTGGAGGGAAGAGGTAGAGAAAATTGAGAATGCAGTTCAGTGCAGTTCAGCCTGGGGAGAAGGGACTTGAGAGAGGAAGGAGAGTTTGTTAAGATTTGGCTTTATTTCTCATTATCCTACCCTGATTTGATTGGTAATAAATTAGGTATTTACACATCTGTTGGCAAGAAGGAAAAAAGCCAGAACCCAAGCATTCTCCAAGACATGACAATGTTATAAGTCTTCCAATACTTAAATATATTAAGATCGCTTTTTATCACAGATCACACATTCGAAGATCACTTTTTATCACAGATGATCACAACTATGTTAAAAACTCTGTTTTACAGAGGAAAGGGAGTGGGATTAACGACTTTTTTCCCTAGAACATCTACAGAGCTTCTTAAATCATTAATTTTTGACCCTTCTTACACTTTATATTTGTCCTATGGTGCACCTTTACTTAGTATTATCTACTTTACCATTCATTTTTGCTGTGTTGAACTCTGAATGTGAAAGTTTTACATCCTTTTGAGAGCGAATAATTGTGACTTCAAACAACAAAGGGGTTACTGCAGAGCCAACCCCAGTAAAAGCTTTCTTTGGCTGGTGAAGAACATTCCCATTTATTGAATCCCTGGAAATAACATTGTTCTCCTATTTAAACACAGTCAAAATACCTTTTTTTTAACTGAAGAAAACTAAAATTAAGGTCAAGATCCAATCTATTCAATATAGACTACAATGAGAAAGTGTCACAGCTTTTTTCTTCATAAGAAGAGGTCACAGGAGTTTCATCTTTGCCTTTATCCTGTCACAATTCTCTTCTGTAATTCCAGGGGCTACCTGCCCTTCACATAGATCATTACACAGTCCCTGCTTCCCTGCCAGCCTTTAGCAGGTTGAGAAAGTCTCAAAAGGCTGCTTTGGAAGTGGTGGGCATGGATACTTTGACCATCTCTGTCTTTCATCTAAATATCTTAGAATGATTGAACATAAAATAAAACCAAAAAAACCAAACCAAACCAAATCAAACCAAACCCAAACAAACAACCAACCAAACAAACAAACAAAAAAAACCAACCAAACAAAAAAAACCCAAAACACCAAGAAAAAACAAACACCACCGAAAAAACCCCCAAGCCTCCAAATTGCCAAAGGTTGTCTGTGGGAGAAAACACTCTGCCACTTTCCAAAAAAGATGGCAAAGCTGTTTAATAGTCACTGCCTTACAGATGGTCATATATATGTGTTGTCCCAGTGAAATAGTTAATTCCAATTGGATTAATAGAAAGTGTAGAAATACATGCTGACCAGTTTGAAAAAGCAGTCACAGCTGTTCTGCCACTTGTCCAACCCCTGGACGATGTGGAAATGTATAAACAATGTATAAAATGTATATACATGGCCCTCCTCCGAAAAGAAGAAAATAAAAAATGAAAAACCTCAACCACAACCAAAATCAAATAGAATAAAGCCAAACAAAAAACCCACAAACAATCACAATCTGGACTAGAAAAATCTCCTAAAAATAAAGATCTCTATTAAACTAGCATAGGTTTGTGAACTATTACAGTTGTCTCGGTACTGTAGTAACAGCAATTAATATCTAAAATGTACTGCAAATAGTAATATATTGCAGAAAGAATTAATTTGTTTACAGGATTTAATTAAACTAAATACAATTAAAGCTGAATTTGCTGATTCAGAGGGCCTGAAATGTTTAATTTAATATACTTTGAGATCAATGAACTGCTGGCCAGGACTTGGTGCAGACTGAGCAGATCTTGAGAGTGCTGATTTCCTGCCTCAGGAAAAGACTTCAACTGGTCACCTTCAGAGCAGACACCTACTCCCCTCTGAATACACAGGAGACCTTGGCCTGACAAGTCTGATTTGGAGACAGTGCTCAGCCACACTGTCCATATTCTTCCAGCTCTTTAAATCACAGTGGCAGCCCCAGGGGCTGGGGAACGAAGTGCTGTTTAGCTCCCCACAGAAGGGAACACCAAAATCCTAATGCCACGGACTCTGGCTGAAGTTTGGACTTCAATATCTTCTGCCTTTGCAGGGTGCCCAACGAGCCTGTGCCTCCACTGCTTTATAAACCAGACAAGCTCCATCACAGCTCTGCCACCTCCCTGTCTCACTCCATCACTACCATTCTCCCTGGCATCATTTTGAACCAAACCACCACGTTACCACTGGAACAGCACAGGCCACAGGCTGCTCCCTGCACATGGGGGAGTGAAACTCCATGATGATGTGTCTGTGTAAGTGTACATGTGCATGAGGGAAAGGGAGCTTGTAGGTATTATTTTGTGACTAATTTGTTCCAAATACCTTAAGAAAGGTTCAGAAACAAGCATCATGTATTTAGAAAGGTCTAGATTACACCATGTGGCCCAGGGCCAAATAACAGATCTTGCCTCTGCTTTATTCAAAAGTGCAGGTGTAGTCTCAAATAGAGTTCTGTAGCTCAGAAGCATCTGTCACAGCAGGGCTACCTGTGGTGTCCTGGAGCTCGTATAATAACAATCATAATCCACATAGATTTCCCTGATGGTATTTATTGACTACTATGAAACAGAGACAGAACACAATGTCATCCAGTGATATTTTTTATGGGAGTTATTTTGTTTAAAAAAGACATCAGTTAGCCCCCAAGATGACATTCATTGAGAAATGGAGCCTCAGGCTGGTCCTAGTGGGTCTGAGAAAAGTACTCCCAGAAATTTCTCATAAAAGGAATTTGCTGTTTTGAAATTTGTTTGCTTTTTTTTTTTTTCCTTTTTTTTTTTTCTGTTTGTTCTATTGTTCTTAAAACTGTTCTGAATTTATTTTGAAGAAACACATTGGACACAAGACTAAGCACACCTACAGACGGTGCTTATCATGATTCCGGGTGGGAGTAATACTTTTTCCCTTAAAAACTTTCAAGGCAAACCATTTAAAACAGATAAAAAGAGAGCACTAAATCTGCAGTGGGATATGTGAGTCACAGAGAGGAAACATTTGCATTTAAAAGAAGCAGGCAGTTTAGTTTTTCCCAATTAGGGGCTAAAACAAGCTGATGCCAGCCAGTCCTGAGCTGCAGTGACTATCCTGAGTTCAGTGATGGGATAACTAAAAACTGAGTCATCATCTCTTCAAGGTTATCTAGGACCTCAGAAACTATTCAGAATGAAGCACACTAGAGCAGTCAAGAAAGCTGTTTAAGAATAGTGCAAGAGAAATTTATGTTTTAGTCTCTCCACTAAACTTTCTGTTCCAAGTCATCCAGATAGCAACTGTATTTAGCATCTTCAGATTTCTGAATATTCGTGTTTCTTTATTGAATTGCTTAAAATGCCCAGGTTAACTGTGTATGCATGAAACCAGCAAACTAGTCTACTGGATCCAGACTGCAAAGGACTAGCAGGGAAATGAAAGCCCAAAAAAGTTTTCCAGCAAAACTCTCTCATCCCTCAAAGACCTTATTTCACATTTTCAAACAAATAATTTTTCCCAAGAATTAAGAATTTCCTGAAAATTTTAGCTCAGTGAAATGCTGAAACTCCTGGATTTGGTTTAATTCAACCCCAAATCTAATTTCTATTAAAACAAGAATAAATCCTGATAAATAAGAATTCCCACTTTAGTTAGCTAAAACAAAAACAGCAGCACAGAATCACAGAAACATAGAAAGTAGGAAACAGAATCCTATTGCATCAGTATTTGCATGTCAGAATAACATCAAGTAACTAAACGTCTTCCATATATTTTCCATATATATATGTGTGTATATATATTTATTCTAATGTGAATAACATTACTTTTCATCTAGTCAAATTTATGATGGCACAGGAGACTCCACCATGTAATCACCATACACCTCCCCAATAACTTCACTCACCATGTTTTCCTAGTTGCTCTAAATGGCTGTTTCCATAGTCATTGATAAATAAAAGTATAATTAAGCCTTGCTTAAAAGTTAATTTCCCGTGTAAGAGAAAGGCATTAACATCTCCTTATTATCAGTGCAGAAAGTTTATAAACATAACATTAAGCCTAATACTAAAAAAAAAAAGTACAAGTTTCAGTCCTTGAGAAAAAAAGCCCCTCACTCAAAGATATCTACAAGAGATGGAGTACTGTGATTAACTCTATTTGTTTCAATAAATGGAGATTATACAGTGACCTTTACTTTAGCTGCATTGGTTTCTCCATTTTTAATCATTATGCAAGATTTGGTAGGATTTGTTGCTGACACTCTGCTCCTCAGGGAACAATTAGTAGAGAAGTGAATTCACTAGGAAGGCAGCAGATCTTTTCACTTTGCTGCCTAAAATGACAGGAAAGAGCCCAACTTGCTGGACTGTCACAATGTTCATCTATGGCTTGATCTGAGAGAAGCCAGACAATTCCATGCCTCACATAAGTACATAAATCCCTCTGAATTAAACATTGGAGATAAAGAATGTTAATGATGTATAAAATGCGTTCTGTGGTGCTGCAATTAAAAGTTTCACTGCACAATAAAGTAGAAACTTTACTGTTTTCATTCTGAAAGGGTAATGTTAGTGTCTTAACCTGAAACATAGCATCATTTCTTTCCTTAAAGTACTACTAATATTGAGAGTTTGTACAAAGGCATTTGTTGAAGTTTTTTGTGATTTGGAGCTTTACATTTAATTCCTTCCACCTTTTCCCATGCAGGCAAACACACTCACCTCATATGTGTTGCAAAGACCTCTGACTGACACAGGCATTGTACACTGTGTTAGCTTTATGTTTGTTGGTTACACATTGCTAGAAGTGCAACTCCAAATTCTTGGTGTCCGCATACCTAAAACACACAGTCATCATTTCAGATCCATTAGTGTTACTCTATTTTTGTATCACTATGTACTTAATATGCATTTGCTGTCTTCTAGAGACTATGGTGAAGCAAAAAAAAAAAAAAAAAAAAAAAGAATTAAAAAATAATTAAAAAATTCCAATAGTTTAGTGTCTCCAAAGAAAATAAATATATGATTATTTATAAGTAATATGTTATTCAGTAGAAAAGATCAAGAAACACATCTTCTAAAGAACTTGCATGTCTCAGGGCTTTAAACAGTTTTCTGTGCTTGAGATTCACAGTCCCTGGAACAATTTGGGAAGAAGATAACTAAGTCTTTCTTCTATTATGTCCCATTCCTGCCAGGAGCAACATATGTTTCAGGGATTCTTTTAGAATGAAGAATATTAGGAGAATGTTTGATCAGGAAGAGAGGCAGATTATATAGAGTGACACAATTATGAGTGTGGTATCAAAAAAATTCCCCAAAACATAAAGCAAACACCTCAGAGAAATTAAAGTACGTACTCTGATTTAGCACACACTGTCATAGAGAAGTGTATAAAAGCCAGTCCTCCAAAAAACTTGAGGGTGTTTTGATGATTCAGACATATTTATTTGCAGTAGAAGGAGAGCAAACATTTTCAGTTTTCTCTCAATAGGGAAAAAGAAAGTCTGATAAGCTAAGATCCTTAGTTACTTTGGGGTGAACAATTTATGTGGTGAAAACTTGACAAAACTATGAAGCAACATGGAAATAAAAAAAAATAGGATATGATAAAAGAATTCTAAAATTCCTAAATAAATGAATTTAAAGAAAAAAAGAAAGCTGTAAATGTGAAGAAGGTTAGGTAAACCTAGTTCAGTATATCAGTAATAAGGAGAAAAAAATTAAACCATTTGTTTTTGATCAAAGTAAGACTTCATGAGACACTCTTGTTGCACAATTTTTTTCTAAAAAAACTTTTTTTTTTACTCCCAGAAAAATCAACCATGATCTGTTATGATTGATTTTTTTACTGGACTTACTTAAAATTTTCATTTTGAAGCTTTATGCATGAGGATTTAAGTGATGTCCTATTGTCACGATCCGCTATTAATGCAGAGCGGGGGTCGTGATGGTTCTTTTGATCTTAAAGGTGCAAACAGGCAAAATGCAGGGGACAAAATCAGTTTATTCAACAGCAAAAAATCAGTTTATTCAACAACAGCAATGCATTTCATCAAATGCCAACAATTCAGTTACGGTAAAGGGGAGAGGTATAGGAAACAAAGTATAGGGAAAGGGGAAGGAAAGGAAGGGATGGGAAAATAGCTACCAACAGACGAGACGGGCGTCCTCACGGGTCATCCGATAGACGAGTCTTCGTCCGTGGGGAGATCTCAGGGGTCTTCTCCAGGGGGTCTTCATCAGTGGAGAGATCTCAAAGGGTCTTTCCCAGAGGGTCGCTCTTTATAGTCCTTCTCCAAAGCGAGTGGCCTCTGGCCAAAAGGTGGGAAGATTTATGGACCATTGTGTGGTGCTGCAGGAGACAGGTACGGACAAGCAGTCCTCAGTTGATACAACACAACCTCTGGTTGGTGCCACAACAGCACAGTCCAGTGAACACAATACACCTGCACACAGTCACGAGCATCCACCTGGCCCGGCCAGGAAACCATTGTTGGGAGTCAGCCTGGGTGGGGGTCCTCGAGGTCTCCTTGCGACGGTCGGGAGGCAAAATCGAGGGGAACTTCGGACCGACCCTTACACCACCCCGTGACTCACGATCGTCGTCAAGAGCACCCCTTTGTAGAGTTGTGGTGAAGTCTTCAGTTGTGGTGTCTTCAGGACTCGTCCAAGTTGGTAGCATATCCCGGAAAACAGAGACAGGAGAGTAGGAAAAAGATAAGGGACAGGATAAGGAAAAGGAGAAAAGGGGAAAACAATTACAGATTAATTATATTCAATTTTTTTTGATTGCTAACAATTTCAAACAATTTGTTCAATTCTTTAAATTTTTCAATTTTGATTAGAAATAAATCAATTTTTAAAGCAAGTTTTTGATTAAACAATTCTAATTGCAATTAGAAGATAATTCTAGTTAAAAATCATATTTTATCTTATTTGAAACCTTGTGTCAATAACCCTAGGGATGTCAACAGTAACCGATCTGGATACATCTGTCACAGATGCCAATTGTCTTAATCGTTTCGTTATTCTCCAAGTCATAATGTATAGAATTGCTGATAAAACAAAACCAATTAAAACCAAAATCAAAAGAACAATGGTGGGATGACACAATTTGTTCAGGACACCTGTAGCAGTAGGTGACCACCCAAATAGAGTATCCCACCACCTGTGTTCAGCATCTGTCTTTACCCTTTCCAAAACACGATGTATTTTTTCCACATTGTGATGAACAGCTATTAGAGTTTTCTGTCCGTTTTTCTTGATCTTCTCCAAAATTTCGATCAGATCTTGGTGGAGCAACAATTGCTTCACCAGAGAGAGGTTCATTCCAATTGGAGTGGGCAATAGATGGTGGATCAGTGTGTAATTTGACTGCAAAAGATGGTGAGAAGTAACTGGGGCTACATAGGAAAAATCACATCCTGAAATCTTAGTAAAGTTACAGACACAAAAGTTTGAATGATTTTTAGTATTCACTACCAAATTTTCTATAAAAACACTATCACAAGCAGTTCTAAAGCATGCACATCCATTGCCTATATATACCAGTACAGTTTCAGGAATCTCATTTGGATGAATTTCAAAATTACAAACATTCTGTTCTGTGTCCAAGCAGATATCTTGAGCTCTGATTGCATTACTTTCACAGATAAACCCTTGTTGTTCCCGGACAATGCAAGTTTCCAAATTGACAGTTTGCCACCTCCCACCAATTTGACGGGCCCATTCCCTATGCTCGAAAGGATAGAGAATAGCTCCATCATGGTTCAACCCCAATGCAATGATGGGGAATATTGAATGCACTGAAGCATTACGAATTGTCAGTACAAAGGCTGTGGCTGTGTTTGTGCTGGGATCATAGGTAAAATTTACTAAGTTCCACCAGGACTGGAATTCCTTTTCAAAATCAGTGGCACTGTCCCAGACTATTTTTCGAATTTCAGTGGGAAAAGTGCCTTCCTCACCTTCTCTTATAATTAAAGCAGCAACTGACTGCATCCGCAACTGAGCCTGGATACTACTGAGAGCCAAAGAGATGTTATTTTGAGTGGCACCAAGTGCATCGATTATCAATTTGTGGTCATTTACGTTTACCTTTTCCCAGCTTGGCGATATGTTTGATAACAACCATTGTTGGGTCCCCAAAGCTGTTAAGGCTGTTTGCAGGGGCCGTTGTAATTTGGTTACATCTCCAGCTGTGGTAGCCAATTTATTCATTAGTACTTCTGAATCGATGCTATTCAAAATTCCCAATCCTGTTCCCACAACACCGGTTATGTCTCTTGCCATTCCTTTTTTAGAAGGATTCCGTTTCCGCAGCCAGGTTGTCCATCCTTCAAAAGAAGTCTGTAGAAAGGGTGAACAAGCTGGCTGAACTTCTGAGACATTATTTTGCATCAGCAATTTGATTTGTTTGAGAGACCATGCCGGATTAAACAATATTTGTTGTTGGCCAGTTTTTCTAATTACATATGGTCCAAATTGAAAAATCGTAGGGCTCAGCACAACCGGTGGTTGGGTAGTAGGTGTTACAACATTAACATCAAGTTCCCCCCAGTATTTTGTATCATTTTTTCCACACATGATTTTATAGGAAAATTGTATAGCAGTTAGATTTAGCCAACAGTCTTGATTTTGGGTTCTACAATATAAAGTCCGGCCATGGGGTCCTATGCCATAACTGTATGCAGGTTCGGTGAGGGATCCAGCCACTAATTTACAAGTTATTGCGACATCATCACCTTGTGTCACCATGAAAGGAGGGAAAACCTTGTTTTTGTCATCCAACACTAAGGGGGTGCTTCTTCATAAAAAAACACACCCCAAAAAAGAAATCCCCTCCCCCCGTTTTATCCCCACCCTTTCTAAAAGCCACTCTCCCCCTTAACCCCACAAAGATCAATAAACAAAAAAAAATTCTTACCTCAAGTTGGAAAACACTCCAAACGACTGTCAGCTCACTGGCCTGAGAGCTGCCTTCTCCCTCAGTAATAATTTGTTCACCAGCAGAAGTAGGGAGGGCTACTGCCCTGTATTTTCACACCTTTCCGTCTCGTTTGGCAGAAGCATCAGTGAACCAAGAATTTGCTGATTATTCAGGGGAGAAAGGAGTGGCTACTTTAATTACCAAGACAGGTTTGTCATGGCTATTTGCCAAGCTCTCAGTTTCTTGTATTGCCAGATTTTTTACAGCTCTTTCTATCACTGAGAAGATGTTACAGTAATGTTTTATCTGGGCATACCACTTCCCAACTGAGGATCTCTGGGCCACCCCGTCAGGGGGAGGGGTCTCAATAGTGACTGTGATGTGTTTTCTCCAGAACACTAATAATTCTAGAGCCTGTTGGATCTCTTTCCTGGATTCAGGCAATTTAATTTGATCCAGGGAGGTTAGAGTATCAGGTGGAATACATGTCATACTTCCTTTCCACCAAATTCCCAAAAACTTCACCTCCTGAGAAGTTTTTTGAATTTTCTGTGAGGAAATTTGCAAATCAGGGTTTTCCAAATGAGAGATTATTTTTTGTTGGGTATCCCCCACTACTTTTATTTCATCCCCTCCCACCAGAATATCATCAATGTATTGATAGACAGCTGTATTGTCAGGTTTGGGTATCTTTTCTAATTCCTGGGCTAAAGCGTGGTGGGCCGAAGTGGGGGAATGTTCAGACCCTTGGGAAAGCCCAGTGCAGGTGTACTGCTTTGGCTCAACTCCCAGAGCCTGTGGAGGAGATTGATTTGGTGCATTGTTCAGAACTTGTGGAGAAGTTTGCTCTGGTACACTGCCCAGAACCTGTGGAGAAGGTTGCTCGGGGGGTGCATCACTGATATAATCATATTCTATTTTAATCACAGGTTTCAAGTTGGGGCAGCAGTGTTCCCCACAATTTTTCATCAAAATTGGGTCTTTTTGAGAGTGTATTGGATTAATGTGAACAGCTTCCTTCTCCTGTGTTTCTTTTGGTGTTACACCCTGCGTTGAATTTTTGGCACATTCTTCTCTTAAGGCAGCTTTTAACAAATTATTTTCATCTCGCAACAAATGGTTCTCATTCCTTTCTTGATCTAATTGTTTTTGCAAAATTTGAACAAGATTTTGTAGAGAGTCTATAATTGTTCTTTCCTCATTTCTGCGCTCAGAGCGAGTTTCTATAGCTGCCGTAAGACAAGCTCCCAAAACTGAGCAGAGCATGGTTTTATTTTTGCCCAGTTTGAACTTTGATTCATGTTGCAAAGAACATATTCTATCAATCACATTCTCTAGATTAAACCAATTATTGTTCGCCCATTCCTCCCCACCTTGGGACGGTCTGGCGCTATACTTAGCTAATAGAGCATAAAATGCAGCTTTATCTGTTACAGTGGAATTCTCAGTCATTTTGTGAAGGGATAAGTAAAAACCACAACAGGGAGGTCCAGCTTAAGTTACCACACACAACGAAACAGCTTCCGCTGTGTGCCCCCCTTCGCTTCCCTGTGTGGGTGAAGAGACCAAACTACTTGGGAGGTACTCCTTAGTTACAAAACACCAGGTTGTCTCTTCACTGCACCAAGTAGTCAAACATCATAAAAAACAACAACAACAACAGCAACAACAACAACAACAGTGTCCCGCCTTTTGCACCAGTAGATCTTTTGTGAAATTCTGACGACAGAACCCTCAAGCGAGTCTGGGGATGCTCCACACCAAGGTGTCTGCAGTCTGCGGGAAATCAGAAAAACCCCCCTTGCTTTCTAGACAGGCTCACCCATCCAAGGTGGCCAGCTAGGTGCGGCTGGAGTAAGACTTCCTTCCCCTGATACAGACTACAGACAACCTTGCATCCCTTCTGTCTGCCAGAAAATCCTGTCCGTGATGCCAATTTAATGTCACGATCCGCTATTAATGCAGAGCGGGGGTCGTGATGGTTCTTTTGATCTTAAAGGTGCAAACAGGCAAAATGCAGGGGACAAAATCAGTTTATTCAACAGCAGAAAATCAGTTTATTCAACAACAGCAATGCATTTCATCAAATGCCAACAATTCAGTTACGGTAAAGGGGAGAGGTATAGGAAACAAAGTATAGGGAAAGGGGAAGGAAAGGAAGGGATGGGAAAATAGCTACCAACAGACGAGACGGGCGTCCTCACGGGTCATCCGATAGACGAGTCTTTGTCCGTGGGGAGATCTCAGGGGTCTTCTCCAGGGGGTCTTCATCAGTGCAGAGATCTCAAAGGGTCTTTCCCAGAGGGTCACTCTTTTATAGTCCTTCTCCAAAGCGAGTGGCCTCTGGCCAAGAGGTGGGAAGATTTATGGACCATTGTGTGGTGCTGCAGGAGACAGGTACGGACAAGCAGTCCTCAGTTGGTACAACACAACCTCTGGTTGGTGCCACAACAGCACAGTCCAGTGAACACAATACACCAGCACACAGTCACGAGCATCCACCTGGCCCGGCCAGGAAACCATTGTTGGGAGTCAGCCTGGGTGGGGGTCCTCGAGGTCCTTGCGACGGTCGGGAGGCAAAATCGAGGGGAACTTCGGACCGACCCTTACACCTATATAACTATTAATGCCGAATAGAAATTAAGGGGATAATTCTAATTTAAAAAATATGGAAAATGCTCACCTACATGTATATTTCTTGCTAACTGTGTGTCTGCCCCCACAGAGATATCAGCCTTTTCCTTCTATTAACAGCTGGATTTTATCTGCGAGACCATATAATTACTTCGAACATTTTTGACATGAAAATTAACACGGAAATTTTCAAATGCCTAATGGATGTTGCTGTTGTAAAACATCCTGTGTGTGGAATTACAAGACCTTTGAAAAAGTACTGCTACAAAATAGATACTGTGCACAGTATTTGCAAAGACAATACATATTCATAAAATACACTCTTAATAGAGAGATTTATTTCTGTGTTTAGGACTACAATAACCCGTTTATAAATGAACTGAAGACAAAGAGAGTCTCCTATAGTAAATGGTAATAGGATTGGTAAATCTGGTCTGTCAAAAAACACTCCTCAGCATACATCTTACACCTGCACATGCTACCCAAACACTTTGCAGACCTTCAACATTCATCTAGTATGGTTTCTAATGTAATGAAAGGGAAATTTATGTTCTTCAGCATGGATTGTTTTTAAATTAATACTCACATATGCGAGGATATTCACTTGTGAGAACACAGTATTTTTCCATTTAATAGTCCAGCTAGAACAATGACATACAGCTGGTAAGTGCTGTGACATAATGTAGTCTCAATTAAATAGTTGCCACCCCAGAATAGCCACAAAATATCTCAATCTTCCCATAATAAAAATTAAATAGCTAAAATTACGAAGGAGTAGTAGTCATGTAGTAAGAAATCATGTTCCACCTTAATCCTAGATATAGCATACATAATTTATGTATAAAATAAGTCAGGTGAACATACATTTTTTAAAACACATCACCAGTTAAGTTCAGCAACATTAAAGTGAAATGAGTTGATAACTAACACTAACTCCTCCTGAGACCATTGATCCCTCTGGAATAAACCACGTGTAAAGTCCAATTTGAGGAAAATGCATATTCATTCTGAGTAATAGAAGAAATTATGCTGTTTTATTTTGTTTGGTTGGGGTTTTTGGGGTGTTTTTTTTGTTTATTTTTGTTTTTGTTTTGTTTGTTTTTTGTTCGGTTTTGGTTTTGTTTTTTTTTTTTTCAGAAAAAATAAGGGAGATAATTTAATTGAAAGTTTATCCATTTTTGCATACCTGAACTGTAAAAGTATCTTTGTGTACAGGTAAAAATTCAGGGGCATCATAAAACTTACTCTTTTAAAATTGATTGGCAGGAGTCTTAAGGAGAAACAAGACATCTCAGGTAAAGATAATTACTCACCGCATTGTATTGTCAAAAATACATTACCTTAATGATCAAAGTTATATAAAAAAGTAACATCTGGAGCCCTACTTTTCTTCTCATTGGTCCTGTTTGGTCTCACTGATGAAAGCTCAGTGCCAATCACCTAGAGTTTAGAGTAGGGCAAAAGGCAATTTGAGTTCTGAATAGTCTCAGGGCAGAGAAGTATTAATGTAGGGAAAGATGATTACAGCTATTAGAACTGACCATGAGCATTTTGGGGAAGAATGACTCATCCTTTGCTTCCCTGCACCATATAATTGAGATCCCAGTACAGTTAAGTACAGTTCTTTATTTTCTAATCAGCAATTAGTTATTGTTTTCCCCACACAGTCGCAAAACCCCAAGATGGATTCTTCTACTGCCCACTGCTGTCAAAATTCATGCATCTGATTTATTTACTGTTTTAATGATACATTCAAATCGTAATCACACTTTTCATCCTCACCATGGCTAAACCTAGTTGAGTAAAAAGCCTATTGCTCCATAAATAAGTCAGAAGAAATCAGCTAAATAGTAGCACTTTATATCAATAAGATCACTGTTTTTTTCCGCAGCTTAGTTAACAGGCCAAGTTTGGTTTAAAAAGAAAAAAAGTAAATATAGTGGAAAAAATCTCAATTATTTCAATAATGACAAAAGAAAGAGTCTGCAATCAGGAAAATTGTAATGGTTTTGATGTAAGTAAAAGTCCAAAGTTGAATTAAGATAAGAAAGAGAGTCTTCGAAATACTCTATCTAAAAATCATACTTTAGTCTGAGCAAAGCTTTCCATCACTCTGCCATCTTGAAGCAATATACATAACAACTAATTAAAGTTCTACACTGATCAATTTCATTTATAAAACACATTTCTTTTTATTTCCAGACTAATTCATTATTTTCGTAATAACAATTAAGGCTTTTTTTTCTAAATCACAATAAATTAAAACAGTTTTTCCTAGTCACAGTTCTAATAAGGATGCAAATATGTCATTGCAAATAGACTTTAGATTAGCAAAGACATTCCAGTGTGAAGAGTAAACCCTTGAAAATATAGACTATTTTTTTAAAGGACACAATTGCTATCATACTATTTGCACGAATCAACACAAGCATTCAAATCTAATTTGACTGAGCATAACAACATCTTCCACATATACATTTCAGCAAACATTTCATACTGGACCTTGTTAAATAATACATGCAACTTACAATCCATTGAGGCAATGCTAACTAACTGTAAGCTTACGTAGAAAAATATTAAATGCTTTGTATGTGAAGGCAGCAAGGAAGTTTCCTATGATGCAGATGAAATTGCATGATTTAGAACCTGTCTGAGTTAAAACAATTTTACAACTTTTTCTTACTTTCTGCATAATAGTTTCCTTCATCTCGAGTATCAGTAATGCAACATTAGACATACAAATTATAATGTCCAGACAATGCGTGCAAAGTAGAGGAGAACTGTTCACGTTCTGTATATATAACATTATTCTCCTTTTTAAATATCTAACAACCCAAATGCTTTGAAAGAAAATTAGAATGCTTGCTGACACAACATATGCTGATAACTACTTTGAAGACTCAGTTACAAAATTTTTTACAATTCTTCATTTCACATGGTTTGAAGATCCTGCAAGTAATTATCTTGAGCAATAAATAAATATTACTACAAAATCATAACCAGCTAAAGAAATAAACTCAGTGTTCTAGCTATTAATGCTGTGCATAATGCAGTTTATGTATTTATTATATATATGTGGAACATTTATTTATATTATTTATTTAGAATATTCTAGCCAATATGTTGTACATGATACTGTATAATAGTAATGTATATATGCAATCAAATTAATGTATATCTACATGAGTTTGATATTTCTCCTTAAAATTTCATTATTTTATTGAATGCAGACATTATCTAAATCTGTTCAGAGGTCCATGATAATTTCTGATCTATATCATTGCCACAACAATATGTTGATATATATGACAGTTGAAGTTCAAGTCAATGGAGTCTGAACAGGAGAAACAGATTCCAAGTTCTCTGATAAGAGGAATCTATTGCTTAAAATCCACTGTTTGACCTCAAAGCTCCCTGTTTTTGCTTTGTCTGAAGTATTTATTTTATGTTGCTGGAATTGCTGTTTCGTGGGGAAATTCAAGATTCTGAACAACTCTTGCATATATTTGTGAGATTCCTCTGCCTTATTAGCTTGCTTTTATTTTTGATCTTTTTTCTGTTTTATTTTTTTTCTGAATAATTTCCAAAATTCCAGCATACTTGCTATGTGAGAACACTCATCACTGTTCGATTTTCTTTTCTATTCTGGAAGGAATGGAGGGATCATAGCCCCCAACTAATTACTGATAAGTAGACAGGAATTAGCTGTTATTAACATTATTATACACCACCAAATACTGAAATGGCCACTGAAATGTAAGTCTGAAATAATTTTAAAGTATTAAAATGTTTGACTCTCCCTCCCATCACCAAATCCACTCTACTGCTTTTCCAGTACACACTCACTCTCTGTTTCTCTGCAGACACAGGTCATGTCTGGTCCCCAAACTTTCTTTTTTTTTTTCCTTTTTTTCCTTTTTCCTTTTTTTGAGGTCTCATCTATGCCAAATTCCATTTCAGTGGCCTTTTTTGATCTCATCTTATGTCAGAAATCCAAATGTGGAAAATAAAAGGGGATAAAAGTTTCACAGTAAATGCACCAAAGAAAGAGCAGGGCCTCTTGACACAGCAATCTCTCTTTCCCTGCCTGAAGTCCAAATTCAGGTCAGGGAAATGCCCCTCCCTCATTCAAGACAAGTGGTATACTTCAGGTGTCAGTATTGGGAGTGGCACTGTTTGAAGTCTTTTTCAGTGACAGGGATGGTAGGATTGATTGTATCCTCAGCAAATTTGCCAATGACACCAAGCTGTTAAGTGCAGCTGACACACCAGAGGGAAGGGATGCCATCCAGAGGGACCTTAACACGCTTGAGACATGGACCTGCATGAACCTCATGAAGTTCAATCAAGCCAAGTGCAAAGTCCTGCACATCAGTAGAGACATGTGTGGTTGACAAGAAGTTCAACATGAGGTGGCAATGTGCTCTTGCAGCCCAAAAAGTCAACTGTGTCCTAGGCTGCATCAAAAGAAATGTGGCTAGACAGGATGAAGGAGGTGATTCTGCCTCTCTACTCCACTCTTCACCTGCTTCCAACTCTGGCTCCCCCATCATAAGAAGGACATGAATCAGTTGGAGAGGGTCGAAAGGAGGACATCAAGTTGATCACAGGGCTGGAGCTCCTCTCCTGTGAAGACAGGCTGAGAGAATTGGGTTTGCTCAGCCTGGAGAGCAGTAGGCTCTGGGGAGACCTTACAGCAGCCTTCCAGTATCTGAAGGAAGTCTACAATACAGCTGGAGGGGGACTTTTTGCAAGGTCATGCAGTGATAGGATAAGGGGTAATGACTTCAACTGAAGAGAGTGGGTTTAGATTAGATATTAGGGAGAAATTCTTTACTGTGATGGTGGTGAGACATTGGACCGCCCAGAGAAGTAGTGGTTGCCCCATCCCTGCAAGTGTTCAAGACAAGGCTGGATGGAGATCTGAGCCACCTGGTGTAGTGGAAGGTGTCCCTGACCATAGCAGGAGGTTTGGAATGAAATGTTTTTTAAGCTGCCTTCCAACCCAAACTATCCTATGATTTTATGAAATTTCCTTTCTGAAAACTCATCCTCACATTAATCTTCTTTATGCTTTCTGGGTGGATGATCCATTCACTCTCCTTTCCTTTTCTTGTCAGCACTAAACAGGGCTTGTATAACTCTCTATTCCCTCTCCTCACACTGATTAAATAAAATCCACCAGCAGTGCCATTATGTTTTTTTATCTTCTCACTGACACAACTATGACTTCTCTTCCAGCCCACTCTCTCTTTCATGACAGACAATTTTAGTGTGCAGGTTCAAGATATATATCATTATTGTGGTTAAATTAAATCAGGAATGAAGCTGATAATAATGAGATGAATCTTTCTGTATTGCATGTATCTTTCAGCTAAGCATATTTACTTGGAATCAGCTCAGTAGGAAAGACTAGGGCAAACTATAGCAAGACATCTATAGTATGCAATCGATCTCAGTAATTGTCTTACACAACTGTGAATTATGTTCCAAATTATTTTCTTGAGCAGAAAAGCATAATAACTTATTTTTCACTGGTGTATGAAATTTCTGAGAAAGTGTGATATGTCTGGAAGACTTACCTCCTAAAATAAATAAATAGATTTCCTTTTATTATGCTTTTTTCTTTTATTCCTACTTTCCTGACTCATGGCAGCCAGCATACTTAGCAAGGAACTGCTTAGTTCCAAAATTTCTGCATCTCACCCAACAGTAGGCATATACATTCATAGAATCAGACAGTCATAGATGGGTATGGCTGGAAGGGACCATGAAAGGTCATCTAGTCCAAGCCTCCTGCAATGAGCAGGGACATTTTCAACTAGATCATGTTGCTCAGAGCCCCATCCAACCCAATGTTTATGGGGATAGAGCAACTGCCACATCTCTGGGCAACCTGTACCAGTACCACCCCTACATGAATTAATTTCTTCATTACACCTAACCTAAATCCCCACTCTTTTAGCTTAAAACCATTACCCTTTGTCCTATCACACTGGGCTCTGCTAAAAATTTGGCCTCATCTTTCTTGCAAGCCAAAGCCCCACCTCAACTCTGGACTGAAAGAGTGCAGAAGCAGAACTCAAACATCCATCACAACTTCAGTCCTGAAGAATTCCTGCTTAGTCATCAGTAACATTTCATGCTCATCTAAAAAAAAAGTATAGACTACTTCACTGGAGCAAAAATACCCATTCTAACACAATGGGCTGTGTAGGTCAGTCATCCAAGGCAGATTGGATTCAAAATTATTACTGCCCAATTGAAGAGAGTTAGAGGGAAAGGAAAGAGTTTGAGGTTTGCAGATGCCATAAAATCTTTATGGTTTAAAATTTAATCCTGATTCTGCTTTGCTATACCAGCACTTAGAATCCTTGTTTATACCTATGGATGCTCAGGGCAACATGAGGATGCCATCAGCCTGTTCAATGCCTTTTCAGAATGTACACATGGTGAACAGAATAGTTAAATCTGTTTGAAATCTGAACTTCTCACACTGCAATCTATTATCTAGAGGTTAACTTCCGGTCATATTGAGAAATTGCCATATTTAGAAACTTATTATAGGTTAATGAAATCTTTTTTATTTTGTCCCCTTAACATGGTTTAAAAAGAAACTCCAATTAAAATGGCCTGAATTCCGGACTTGGTTATAGTTTGTTCTTGAACAGCTCGTCATTGAAGGTCAAATATATTCATCAGAATAAATAATGCCTTCTAGGTTTTTTTTTAATGAAGAAAAGCCTTAATTTTTATCTGTAGAAGCTCATAAAATCTTAGAACCTAAAATCACAAAATACAAACTCATCCAAAAGTAACTCTGAATCATTTTGAAAGGATTCACAAATTCTATGCATACCTAAATGGATAAAAATCCATCTATTTCACAAATTCATAATAGTGTTCATAAAATATTTATAGGCAAGTAAGTAGTGTTAAAAAAAAAAAAAAAAACAGAAATAAAAACTTTGATGAAAACTCTGGAGTAAGAAAAAACCTCACATAGATAACATTTATAGATTAACCTAGAAGAGGTACTTTTAATAAAGATATCACAATCAGGAATTATTTACTATGAATAATATTACAATATATGAAATATATATAAGATTTTTCTCATAGTTTCTTCAAAACTATAAGAGAACTTCTAACGTAGTGGTTGAAATAAGTAGTCTGAAACACTGATTGAAAAAAAATATATGCATAGAGACACAAACTAAGGTAATTGAATCTTAGAAGACCAGTAATAGAAAAAGCAGCTCATTAGGGTCATTTCAATAGCTTAGGTTCATTAGAGAGGTTAGAAATAAGTAATAAGCTTTGGTTCAGATCAAAAAATGGAAGACAATTATGCAAAGACTAGAAAGGAAATCCTGGAAAAGGGATAGGGGAAAAGGAAAAGCAGGCCCAAGAAAAACTATATTTAAAATGAGCAAGAGCAAAATATAATTCACAGAGTGAAAAATAATCATCTCTATTTAGCTGCTGTATAAAGGCTGAGTCTTTTTTGATTTCTCTGTGGATCACCAACTTAATTAGCATTCCACTAAGCACAGAGATTTGCAATTGCAAATAAAATTTCATGTTCTTGGCAGTACTGGTTCTTGCTGAGATGGAGTTAATTTCCTTCACGGCACCCTGTATTGTGATGTATTTTGGATTTGTGAGTAAAACGATATTGATAACATGTGAATGTTTTGACTATTGTTGAACAGCACTTATACAGTATCAAGATTTTTTCCCACTGTCCTGGAAGCAAGCACATTGAGGATGTATAACTTGAGAGGAGACAAAACCAGGACAACTGAACCAAACTGACCAAAGGGATATTCCATGTCATATAACATTATACTCAACAATTAACCTGAGGATAAAAATTTGGTTAGATAACAATTGCTTGGAGGCAGCAGTTGGCTTGTGGGAGGTAGTAATTTTTTGTCTCTGCACTTATTTTATTTTGTTTTCTTTCTTTTTCATCTCTTTGTTTTGGTTTGTTTTTATTTTTTCCTTACTGAACTATTCTTAACTTGCCAATTTAGAGGGCATATTCTGCTCCCCATCCCATTAGTGGGGGGAGTGAATGATTGGCTGTGTGCCTGCTGTTTGAGGTTTCTTTGCCACTCAGAAATCACCAACACCACTAATGCCTAGAGGAGCTGGAACAGAGGCTACACACACAGAATAAAATTGGTATTTATTGAGAGGCCTGCGAAAGGCCACACCAGCAGAATCAGTGCCACAGTCGTGGCCCCTGCCTGGATGGCTCCAAGATGGAAGCAAAGGAGAGCTTGGTCACAAAATCTCACACGTTTATAGGTTTTGGTTCATTTGCATGAACCCACCCTCCACGTTTCCATGTTGTTTGTGCTTAGGACCTGAAGTTTGGAGAAACTGTCCTTGAGTTCTTAATTGGAATAGGACTGTTTTGTGTTCATCACCCTAGCACATCAGAAAAGCACATCCAAGTAGAATAGAAAAACTTAAAACTTAAGGCATCACCAGCAGGAGTCCAGGATAACTTGACTGAAGTCAGTGAATCATCTTGTTTCAGAAAAAAACCACTTGCAGTGCAACTTATGCAGTTTGGTTAACAAAATCAGGTCCAGTGAGTTTGCAGTAATGGAGCCACATCTATAATAGCCTAAATATGCGTCCTTATGCTCTTTAGTAGGGTATTCCCACTTTGCTCATTTAGCAAAAGAGGCTATAAAAAAAAAAGAAAAAAAAGTAGCAAAATCACTTCTTAAATTCCTCCCTTAGCTCAATTTGCTGTCCTTACTACATACACTTCTGTTAAGACACCTGATTCATAGAGGTGTGAGTCAAAGTACAGGATTAGTAACAAAGAGCTTACAAGGCAACTTGAAACATCATCTTAAATGTTAGATAGAACCATGGTGCTGTGAAAAACATAATTTGCCAGTTTAAAGATCTGTAAAATCAGTTATCTGATTA
Source organism: Acridotheres tristis (assembly GCA_037013685.1). Taxonomy (NCBI): domain Eukaryota; kingdom Metazoa; phylum Chordata; class Aves; order Passeriformes; family Sturnidae; genus Acridotheres; species Acridotheres tristis. The sequence goes on along the minus strand of CM072886.1, from coordinate 93,614,040 downwards.
TATTACCTAACATGAAGAGGACTCACAACAGGCAAACTAGGAACAATGAAACTACAAAGTTAAGTATAATATTAAATAGAAGGAATAATAAAGCAAACGCACAAACATATGAGGGGAAAAAAAAGCAACTATGCCAGTATTTAATTATTCTTATACAAGAGCAAATCATGCAGTTGCTCTAATGTGAAAACAGAGAATAGTTATAACACTTTTACTGTTTGAAAACTACCCACTTTCAGGTGAAGGCAGATGTCCTGCTTATGTGGAGAATCACACTTCAGATGGATAATGCTGCTGCCTACAAATTGCACTTAGTACATGATAAAGTTAGCTCTATCACTAGATTTTTACATACACTCTAACAGAGAATGAGAGATATGTCCCATCCCCTCCTAAGCAATGCTGGATCATCAGCTCTCTAAGTAACATAAATAGAACCAAATACATTCTTTTTCCTACCATTGAAACTGATTATCTTTTGATGGATAATGGTCCACTAATTTTCACATCCAGAAAATATACAAAGATGCATTGGGCTCCTGTAATTCCTTTCACTTCACTGAGATTGTCTGGTTTTGCTACCATTCATGTTAGAGTTTATCAACATTGAATCTATGTTCTATTCTTATAACACATAAACAGAATGATCATTCAAGAAAGGCTTTCATTTTTCTTTTATTCTCCTTAATAATGGTTGTGTATCAATTCTTTTGAAACTTGCTGTCCCTAGAGACCTATTATTAACTATCTGCTTCTTTTCAAAAATGGCAGGGAAAATTGCTCATAACCAGTGTTCAATATTAGCTAGAAAAATGAAGGAAAATAAGATATTCAAATCTGTAATAGGTGTCAGCCATCCTTTTCCATTTATATATCTTTAAAGAGACATTGTTTTCTTTGGCAACTGCTTCGCTTACTAACTACATGATTAATTATGTTGTGCATTGTCACATGAAATCACATGAATACAACAAGGTAATATATGATATCAACAAATCTTCTAGTACTTTTGTAATTTTTTTATACAAATAAATCTAAAGTGTTATTTCATTAATCTTCCTCACACATACCCTACACATCTTTCCTTACCCCCCAAAATCTTCCTAAATTTCAGAGCCAAAGTGCTTATACTACATTATTATAAAGGATTATACTATACATTTTAGCAATTAAATGCATATTTTCCAACGCAGAAGAACCCTCACTATTAATTGTTTTTGACAATAGGTTGTCCATACATTACTCTATGAAACTCTTCCTATAGAAAGAAAAAAATGTCTGTAACTTTAGAGACAGCATGAAAGAAGCTGACAGAATAAAGAGTTGTTTAAAAAATCCCATTTGCTCTCCTCACAGTGGCCTACAAGCACCAGATAGAAAGCAAATTGCCCTGAAGAGAGCAGTGTGTAGAAAAATGGCCATTGTTCATACTTGAGACAGAGACTTCTACTTTCACAAAAAAATTCTGACTTAAGGTGCCTGATTTGTGTGTAAGCCAAGCTCTTAATTCTTCTCAAAACAGTTGAGAGAAAGACCTGACTTCGATGGACCCTTGTAGCATATATTGAAAATTTCTGTGACGTTTTCTGCTTACACATTTGGCCTTCTCACCAATTTAATGGATTTGGCTGCAAGAGGCAGACTCTGGTGGAGATTAGGTTCAATGTATCAGAATGAAGAAGAATCTGGATAGAGATTTAATTTACCTTGTTTGAAGGATTTGTTTTATTGTTGTGTTGTTGTTGTTTTCTTTTTCCCCAGGTGAGCTGGCTTCTAATTAATTGTATTATCTTGAATATATGGCTTAATGTTTTCTTTCTTAAATATACATGTCCAAAACAGAGACAATATAACCTCAAAAAGTGTAGTTTCGGACAGACATAACTAATATTAACATATAAAAACTAGAAAATAAAATTTAAGGACAATATGAAAAAGACACTCATTGAGTTTCTCAAATGGTATAAAATATTTAAGTTACTTTAAGTGCTATTTTCTGTTGGTGTCCAAAGCATAAAAAAATTAATTTTTTTTTAGAAAACATGTCATCAATATAGGCAGGCTGAATTATTTCTAGACAGTAAGTTTGCTTTAGATGGCCCTTAACAGAGGAGATCTTTTATGCTGCAGTTTCTGTTAAAGTATTTGCTTTGGGGACATTGCTATTCAGCTACCACTTTCCTTTTCAAACATCCTCTAAGGCCTTTCTTTCCTAAAGGATCATACACTGGTCTAGTAGCTTAATGTTATAGCTCATACTGCAATGCTCTTCTTTGGTGTCATGGGGCTCGATGAGACAGTGAAAAGGGTTACAATTTTAAAACTAATTGACTTCCTCAAGAAGTTTAATGGCATTGTTAAAACAAATATTAAGTTGAAACAGACAGGGAATTACAGGGAGAAACACTGCACTTTCAATTTCAGTATTGTCTCATCCAAAGATACTTATTTGGTCCTAATTATTTTTTCTCTGAAAAGTTACATCTTGCTTAGGTAAAAGTAAAGTTGTACCAACTATAGGATGACAAAACTGCAGATCCTATTCCATTCAAACAGTTACAGTAAGGACCACACAGCATGTCAGAGAGGCTACCCAAAACCAATTTAAGAAGTTGGCACCGAAACAGTCTGAAGCAAAGACTTTCTGTCCCCTAATTTACAACGTATAACATCCTCCATGCTTTCAGCCTAAGAAACTGCATTACAGATGATCTGCCTTATAGAAAGAAGAGCCCTTATATGAGAAGGGTTCAACAAGTTGCATATGTAAAACTGCATTTTGCCTTATATGGCATTCATTAAAAAACTCCTCACAGCATAACAAAACTTCTGAGTTGCAACTATGCATGTTTTTTGTCAGAACACAGACATTATTTTGACAATGAACAATACACGGCAGGGTGAAAGAGAATCCATAGAGATTTGTTTTTTGAACTAGAAATAGAGGCACTAATAATACAAATATCTTCATCACAACAACAAAAGAGATGCATGTAAAGTTCATCAGTGAGATCAATAAAATCAAAACATTCAATTCTCCAGGCTTTAACTCTACAGGATTACAGCTAAGCCATTCTTGAGCAGACCCTTTTCTCTCCCATTGTCATAGCACCAGAAGAAATTTGAATTAGTATGTAATAAAAATACCCTGAAACATAGGCCATACCACAGACATTTAAAATGTTATTACCTTAATGATTACTTATTAATATGTCGCACTTTTTATGAGGGAGAAGATCACCTAACACCAGTGTCACAGCTACCTTAGTGCAGGACATGTTCCACATAGTTTAATTTACAAATAAATTTGCTCTATCTTAAAAATTTGAATACTCACTTAGCATTTATTTTCTTGATAGTAATAGCAATACAATATCAGAATGGTGGACAGCTATCTTTTGATTATTACAGAACTATTCCAATTTAATTAAAAAGGTCTTCTACTTGACACAGGGAGAAAACTCCATAAAATATCTCCATTTCGACACTCAGATAACCTGATCAGACAACTTTAGATGAGGATTTCCATCTCCATTCTTCATTTACTTTATTAGAGAAGAGGAAATTCCTCCAGTTATAATAAGGTTAAATAAGGTTTAAAAGTATTAAACGATTAAACCCATAAAGAGCAAATTGAATTAAATTAACAGCAGAACAAACTATGTGATTATGGATTTGTTTACAGCTTCTGACAACTAATTTGAATTCTGTTAATGAAGTAGTGCTTGCAAACTTTCCTGTCATTCAGAAGATATCAACAATGCAATCGAAAATAATTTTAACTAGAACACAGTTATGATTGTTTTCCTCTTGCTAAAAATATTGACAAAGTGTGAAATTCGAGGGCATTTAAGCTATTTTCTGACAAATGAGTTATTAATTTCTCAAAAATATGTGTAAGTTCTTAACTTATGCTTAGATGCAATTTTGATTGATTTTCCTTCTATCTTGAAGAAACACGTGGAAGTGTCAGATATGAAAAACAAACATCCTTATGCTGATGATTAACATGAATATTTTACACTACACCACGAATTTTTATTCCACTAATACTAATTTTGTCTGAACAGCACTGGGATATCTTTTCAAGAGGATGCAGTGCCGTGAACATGACAGCATTTTCCATCACTCACAGCTTCCATAAGTGATAGCACTCAAAAGCTTGCCAGAGCAGATATTTAGTGTGACAGAAGCTACAACAAACAGAGCAATTGTCCCACGTTCAGTCAAATTCAGGTTAGATTTCAAGTTAAAGTCCTCAAATCTATCATAGTCTGAACAGTAAGGTTATAAGGATATAACAGTAAGGATTATAGTAATAGGTGCTGAGGGCAGCAGAACACTGGATGTGAGTACTGCTATTAATGAGGGTCAAAAGAGAAATGTAAAATCTACAAACACCTCCCCCAAAGTTGAAAGAGGGGAAAACCACACTGCAAGATTTTAAGCGTGAGCATCTCTAGACCCGATCTGAATTAACCCAGCCAAAAAAAATTCCATGGAGGTGTTGTATTGTAAAAGGAGAAAAGCACTGAAGGACATGCAACCCATAAGGGAGAGAAATAGTATAAAAAGTGAAGATTAAAATATAATGTGGAAATTATGACAAAAAATACAATTATGTAATGCATTCCTTAAAAGTCATCTAAATCTGCAAGCAGCTAAAAAAATTTCTGCTTTCCTGAGTTTTAAAAATATAAGGTAGTCATTAACACAAAACAGCATTCTAGTAATATTTTGAAATTGTTCTGTGAATTGAAAACTTTGACCAACTTTATCCTTAACATCATTTAGATTCTGAGGTTTCCAGCCGCACTAGCAAATTTCAATGTTTTTTGAGGGAAATTGATCATAAGATATCATTCTTAGGGCAGGATATTTCCATTATATGATGTAGAATCTTACATTAGCAAGAGAACTTATAATCCTCAAGATCTCTTCCAGTTTTAGGCAGATGTGAGGAAGTGAGGAAGTTAATGGCTCACCAGAAAGTCGAGTCAGTGTCATACTTCTACAGTTTTGAGAATATTGCACTGCAGACAGGAAATTTTAAAAACACTTCCTCTGGAGTATATTATAATATGCTCAAGATACCACGTATCTAATATGCTCAAGATACTAACTCAGAAATTAGTTGTTTACATCAAATGCTGTTACAAAGTAAATATATATACTGTTCTGCATCCCAGAGTGCACATTACCAGAATTCAGACTGTAAAGGGTCCCTGAAGAAAGGCAGTCACAGATGCCAGATGACCTCAATGTGAGAAAGGAAGTAATATGGTCTCTTGAATATATTTACTCTTTGGTTTGTGCTTTGTGCTATCTCCTACAAAACAGAATCAGATTTATCTTTGTCATCTTTCCTCTAATAAGTTCTACGTGTCTAAAACACTTTAATAATTTTTAACACAGTTATAGCCAAGTCAAGAGGAGAAAAAAAAAAAGTATAATTTTAGAGTTGAATGTCAAAGTACCAGAGCCGTACTTAATAGACCTGATTCCCCTGAAAGGGAGATGATTGATAAAAAAGCCATTAAATACTATTGTTCTCTTGCAGTCGGTGACTGAGATGCTTTCCACAGTGAGCAATTTCAACACAAGAGCTAAGAGAAGAGAAACTGTCATCAAAGTAAACTATGTTGGCATCTGAATATCTAGTGTAGGAAGTTCTCCTTCCCTAGGCTTGCAATTTGCTGGAGAGTGACTGACCATAAAAAAGAATCCTTTAGGTAAAAAAGGCAACATGAAGAAATCTACGTTGTTCAATTTCATTTCATTTTACACAGTGCAGCACTACAGACTGCTTTAAAGTGTTCAGTTATTTAGAGTTTAATAGAGACCAAAAGTTCAGCGATTCATTAGTTAGGTCCTACATGAACTATTGATAAAATAATGTCAATATGCAGAAAATGCATGGTACAGGAACATATAAAAAGAGCCCACTAGAGTAAACACAGAGTCTTACAGTGTGGAAAGAATGGAGAGCAGCATATAACATGACAGCAACCTTTCTAGGAGAACTTGTGCAATGTTCAACAGCAGGTTGAAATCAGGATGACAGTCTCAAAGCTTTGAGCAACAAGAAAATATGAGTTTAGCCTCCTGAAAACTAAGGTGGTGATGAAATTGATGTAATATCCTTTCTTACAATACCAGCTAGTAATGAAACAAGACTTTTACTTAGTTAGATTTAGATTGCCAGTATGTAACTCAAAATATAATGATAAAATATTTCATGAGGGAAGTTCAATTGATGTTTATCTTATGACTGTGCAGCGAACATTTTCAATGCTGTAGGGATACAGAATTTTAAAAAATCAACAAAAATAAAGGAGCCATGAGGATCACGTAGATACAAGCAGTTGTAACAATGCTGTAGACTTTAATGATCATTGTCTAATCTTACATCACAATGATGTGTTTCATAATATCATAACACATCTTACCTGTGCTATTGCAGACACTCACAAAGTAGGCAAGGGCCTGTGAAGAGAAGACTTTTAGCCCTTCATTCCCAGCAATTCTGTGGTTTCTACAGGGTCCTGATGGGTGTCTCCTACAATAACCTAGAAAAAAGGGGTGTCTACCCAAAGATATTAAGTAAAAATAAGGCTCAAACACTTTCCTTATTCTGTTTTTTTCTGTGTTATTTATTTATTTAAAATACTTTTAGCATGATCATGGCTTTAGAGTACTCAGGCATTCTTTGTGAGGTAGAGGCTAAAAGCACAAATATTGTCCACTGTTAATGTTTATTGTTGAAAGGCTCTAAATAGAGTTCTATTGTGTATAAAGATTTCTCTGTCTATACACAAAGCTGCAGAACTAATGGTACAGGAAGTTTTGAATGTGTTTCATCGATGAAAGATAAATATCACTGGTTCAGCAAATACAACCACTTTCATTTCCTGAATAAAACTAACAAAGCCTGTATATGTCTGTGATTATAAAAAGAAAGATTGAGAGGTTCCCCATATGATGAGGGAATGGATGGTCAAAAAAATAAAGAAGTACTCATTTCACCCACTGAAGGAATGCAAGTTTTGGTGTTAATATAACATATTAATGTTCACAAAAATATATATTAAATGTCTAGTATTTCTCTGATGAGGGCTGGGAAATGGAAGAAGATGGATTACATGCAATTTCTTATATAGTCAAGCCTCACTAGGGTCACTGTTGATTTGAATTTAAGTATTAAGAACAAAAGCCATAATATTGTGAATCTTTTGAATTCTAATTAATTTGATGAGCACTGTGAGTTTAAGAGAGATTTCTAATGGGAATTGACCTGGAATAGGAACGGAACCATCAAGTCAAATGGGAACCATGGTTCCACGGGCCATCCCAGTGGCTAAACATCAGTTTAGCTTTTCCCATGTCAAGGTCCAGCCTCTCATCCTTGCATTAGAGTTCTGCATCATTGGGACTGACTACCATTGGAGTACTGCTCTACCACACTCATGAGAGTACTTAATCTAAAAGTAATTTCAAACAAAACTGATTTAGAAAATTAAAAGTAATTTTAAATTCCATCACTCTATCAGCCTGTGATAGTTTTGACATTTTGGGCAAGCAAAAAAGGCGTTATTTTACGAATCTCTTATAAAAGCTCTAACACACCTCTTCAGAGTTTTTAAAATCAGCTAGTGCAGTTCTGTATAATACAGAGATGTTGACTCCTACACCCTGAATTCATGACACCTCAGTAGAAGAACAGGTCTCCACAACTCTGTGGTGTCTTGTGAGAATGAGAAGTTCTGCACACCACACAACTTGGAGGAAGCAAAAACTCTATCAAAAGAATATGGCTTCCACCAAATAATAAAATCTGCATCTCAGAGTTCTGTAAGGGTCAGGTCAATATAGACCCCCTTTCAAGAAGGTAATATTCCTGCTCTAAGCACCAAAAGTCATCTCCAACATGACTTTCTTAGATTCTTTGTAATTGCATTGTGTGAAAAACCCTAACAAATAAAACCAAAACAAACAAAGACCCCAAACAAACAAAAAAAACCCCTACAACCCCCCCACTAAGTTTTCTTCTAGCAACATTTGTATATTTTATTTGCTAAATTTCAGCTATTCTCAAAATAGCTTTGAGTGACTGCTTGTCTTCTTTATTGAGCAGATTGTTTAAGCTGATGTTGGTCTTCAAATCAATCTTGCGGACAGAGAATAAATCCTCGTAAAATAAAGTAGATACATTAATTAAGAGGGTAACCCAAATTTCACTCATGAACATTTTTTTCAAAGGAGTAATTACCTTTGAAATGTTACAAACTCCTGTAACTACTAAAGCTGTGTCTATCTTCAGTTATAATTAGACCTCTAGCAAATGAAGCAAACTCACAAATAGATCTAGTATTGGTTTACCTGCCTCTGTCAGTCCCACTCTAATAATTGGTTACTTCGTTGTTAAAAAGCAATTATTTTGAGCAAAGTGACTTACTCAGGAAAAAAAATGTGACAGAAGAAAAGCCAAAACCCAAAAATATCACTTCTAATACCCTATTACAGAGGTGCTCTTAAGAAAGATGAACCTTAAACATCAATTTAGCAGCAACCACCACACATTTTACCATATTTTTTAATGTCATCTACATCATATACACTATTTAATAAAATACAGATAGGAGATGCAGACATTTTGTTCACAAGTGAATTGTAATTACAAATGATTAAGGAAAAGGTGAAAAATTGTTTTCACCATATATGAACCTCCCTAGGAAAAATGAATTCATGCACAAGTCTGTGAGAAAAGATCTTAAGGTAAGTGCATTACAATTTTTTGGCAAAGTGGTGAAGACAGACTTGTGACTATCTAGGTAGTATGAAATTTTAATTTTCTAACTAGACATCTGCTTTTCTCTATGTGTTATAGAAGTTTGTTTACCACAGGCCATTTTCTCAGGCGTATAATTATTTTGACTTTAAATATAGTAGTCATTTATTATGAGGCATAGAAGCTGTTTAGAGCTGTGACAGCTGTGGCATCATATTACATTTTTCTAAATCACTTCAATCTGCTGTTATACAGCAGTGCACTTCAAATATAAATTATCTTCAAAGAGGTGTACTTGTTCAGAAATCTGAAAGTTTTTTGTATGAAAATGCAACATGTGAAAGGTATAAGAATCTAATGGACAATAACACATCTCAGAAATTTCAATCATGGAAAAAGAATAAGCAAAGCACAAACAACAGAGACATAAAGAAAGTTTCACTGTGATCCACACACAGTTCTATTAAACATTACAAAAATCACCTGCTCATATAGTTGATATGTACAGTACTTGCCATGCCTTGGAGTAGCAAAGTAAACAGTGTGAATCTTTTAAAAGTTGAGAAAAAATATAAAAATATGGTGCAATTTTTTCTCTGCTGAGATGCTGTATCAGCAAGTGATTCTTCAACAACTTAAATATTACAATCTCCCTCTGATAGTGCTAAAAGTACATAGAGTGTGTTCTGATTTTTGTTTTGTTTCAAGTTTCTTCATGAAATGATATTTTTTTCAGAGAAGAAAATAGTTACTTAAAGTTTTCTTTTTTCTTGTTCCAGTTGCAGGGGTATCAAGTATAATAATCATAGTGCATTTTGAAGCAAACAAATCTACTTTTCTATGTTCAACAGAGGACATTTCAAAGAGATACAAAGTAAATATACTATCAAGCATTTGCTGGAGTGTCCATGATTACAGGAAGTTAATCCCTCTTTAAAAAGAGATTTCCAAATTGTAGTAATATTCCAAGCTACAATACTCTTTATCTAATTTTAATAAAAATATGATTAAGATTTCTACACAACTATGAATTGACCACACGAGAAAAGAAGCTACAGTCTTGACCCTTAATACAAAAGTGTAACAGGCAAAAGAATTTTTTGGACAATTGTTCAAAATCTCCTGGCTTCTTCTTGGGAAAGTGCAGGTTTGAAGTAAGAGTATTTTTTTAACAAATCCACAAGTTAAAAGTGGTCTAGATGAGTTCATCAGAATGAAGAAACACTTCTATGCTTGCTGCTTTTCTTTTAGTGGGGCTTATAGTAAATAAAATATGAAAAAAGCAAAGATTCCCAAATCCTGACACTAAAAATACATATCCTGTTAAATTTTAGTGTTTAGTAAAGATGAAAAGGCAAGTAGTAGGTATCTACAGCATAAATGTGCCAAGTATTAAATTCCCATTGGTACTAAATCCTCATGTTAGAACTTTTTGTGGGCATTGTTAATCTTGAAACAGAATGATCTTTGTATGTCATTTAATACTCTTGAAAATAGAAAAAAAAAAAGGAAAATTAATATTTTAAAAAGATAACACGAGAGATAAACAACATGCCCCTCTCTATTTCTCAAAAGTCTCCTTCTCAGTCTACTCTGTAAAGCATGTTCATTGTGGAAGTTTCAAACAACACTATATTAAGAGAATGCTTGAGATTTTAATAAGATTTTTGAACACATAAGTAGTTAAAAAGATGTTCAGTGTGAATTTAGCTGACCTTGTGCCATCAAGCAGAAACATAAATGTTGCAGTTAAACATCAGAGGAACAAAATTATTGATATCCCGTAGAGGCCAATTAAAATTTTTGGGTATTTTTTTTTAACAAATGGAATAAAGTTTAATTGAATGCCAAGTCTATGGAGGGTCAAAGAATAACATCTCATAATTGCATTGAGAGGTTTCGAAAGAGAATATTGAAGCATTTTTCTTAAAGAATTTCCTGTATAATTTCCCTTTTATTGCAGGAGGTTTACTGACATTAAGCCACAGTATTTAATGCACTTATTTCAGCCAATATACTTCTTAATAGAACCATTTAATTCCAGAAAGTCATGACTGAATGAAGCAATAACTTTTAAAAAATGCCTGAGTTGTTTTCAAAACCACAAAGTGACCTGTGTTGAAGTGTTTTGAAGCTACTTGTCATTTATCTTAACTTTGTTACCTAACAATTAGAAATTTGAATACACACTGGAAGTATTGTAAAAACAAAGAACCTATTAAATGAGAATGATTTTCTAATATTTTTTTTTTGCCAGTTCATAGTCACCCATGAAATGATGCACTTCTTTATGTGTCAGGAGTAAGCTCTTCCTAAGAAAAAGGTAATTACAGAGAACTCAATGTTGGGAGAAAGATGTACTTTCAATTAAATTGGGTAGAGAAAAGAAAAATACCTTGTTTTTAAAATTGTCTAGTTTTTGGCTATTATTTTCAGTGTCTTGATTAGAGTTTTATAAAGTATATGTTTCAGTAGTATAAAGTTATTTAATTTCACATGTATAAGAGAAGGGTGTAGGAAATTTAATTTTCTTTATAACAATAGACATGTTTTCTACTCTTGTGTTCATTGGCAATTTCTTTACAGGATGGTAAAGAAACACAAAATAGGAGATTCCATTCTGAGGGATTAGAGATGTGGGCAACAGCCATGAAGACAGTCATTTGTATAAGACATCAAATTTCTTACAGAAATGGCAAAAACATGATGAATGGCATTGCACAGAAATCAAAGACAACCATTGCTTAAAGCAGCAAAATTGAAATGTATATATTTGATTGTACTTTCTCCAGGGTAGATATATGGTATTATGCAAATTTATTTAAATAAGAAAAAAACAACAAATGAACAGAGCACATTTCAGTGGAAAATTTCAGGAGCTTCTTGAAAGAGACAGAATAATAATTTTAAAACTGTTGGCCATGACATCTCATGTACCATAAGAAAGGGCTTAAATGGTAAAGAGTGTATTTAAAAACTGTTTGTAACTGAGGAAAAGGGCTTAGCATGAAGATTGGTGATTCCTACACCTAGTCTGCCACTCATCACTACACTGCCATAAGAGGCAGTTACCACACGAATTCTTCAGTTTTCATCCTTTTATTAATTTAATAAGCACACTGTTTATCCTCAAAGAAACTTTGTGATATTTATTTAATTCATGTTTTCTAAATGATAGTTGAATATACACTTTTTTAGAACTGAATTGAATAAAAAAAAAGACAGCAAACTCATATATTTAATGAATAAATGAATATTCTGGAAAATCCTTGATTTATATGTAATTGTGATTTTTTTTTAATCTAGAAATGCCAAAATCATATGAAAAGATAGCACAGAATAGTGCTAATAATCCACAGTCAGTTGTGGTTTTTTTAATTGTGCATTTAGGCAAACAAGGTATAGTCTGAACATGGGGTTACAAATTCCCCAGGCAACAAAAGAGTTCTAGGAATTTATTGGAGTTTAAAAGGTAAAGAAAGTGTGGAGACAGAGGACGTTTTTATTAAGCATTAAGAAAGGAGACCCCTGACGGCTCATCTTAATGCAATTGGAAAGGTTAAGTGATTAAAAATTCTGCTGGAAAGCTCATCAAAACTTCTGGTAGCAGGCTAGTAAATTTAACTGTGTGGTACCGACTACCACAGTAATCCTTTAGGAGACATCAAGAGTAGCAAAGACTTTTAATGTTTTATTTCTAACAGTTCATTGTCCCTGAGGCCACATCAGCTTTTCCCAGCATCAATGACACAGATGAGATTGTTAGTTTTAGACCTCCTGTCTAGAGCAGATAACAGTTGCAGAATTCACTATACTAATATAACATATATACCTCATCAGCACAAATCAGGTGAGCTGGCTATTCTATCCTACTCCTTCTAGCTCACTTTTTTATCACAAGAAAACATGGGACATGGGACATGGGACATGGGAGTAAAGAAGAAAAAAGACCACCACAACAATAAATAACAAAACCAACAACAAAACCGTTAAAAGTATGCATTTTAGGCATCAATGAATAACTCTATTACATCTTTTTAGCACAGTGTAAAATATTTGTTATTTTGGTACAGTAAAAGGGTTTGAATGGCTCTGCAGTTTGCTCTGTAGCACTTGCCATAATAAGCAAATAAAAAACACTGTCTGAGTGTGCATTGTTTCTTGGAAAACCGAGTGGAAAACTGAAGTCATGCCTTCAACTAAAACAGAATATCCAGAGAGTGCAAATATAACCCCATTAAATAAGACAGCGAATCTAAGTGCCATGCAAGGCTATTAAACAAACTAGATTGATCCATAATAATAAGAAACATATTTCACATCTGTTGAACAGTTCAGAGCTTTTAACAAGTAATAGGCACACTGCACTGTAAAATAGTTGCTATTCTCCATCAGTATATCATTGTCAATGGCTGTGCTATCTCAAAAGAAGCACTTTTCCCATACACTTTATTGCTTGATAGCTTGCTGATTGCTTTTACAAAGCAATAAATTGATGGCCTGATTCAGCAGTGACATTAGGTTATGTTCATTCTCTGTGATTGATGCTTTGAATTAGAGCTCCTACATTCTCTTCTGTTTGGAAATATGAAATTCCAAACAAGCAAGCCAGATGTCACAAACAAAATGAGACAATGGATGTCAGATCAGTGAGATTTATACATTTAAATATCTAAATAGCTTTCCTCTTTATTAAAGTTTTCATAATTTGCTGTTGAAGGGTGTGTCTTCCAATTAAAAGAATCCAGTCAAATAAGGAGAGAAGAGAAAAAAATTAGAAGATGAGAGTAGAATTTCCACACTGTAAATTTGTGCATTATTGGAAATGAGTGTAAAGGTGAACAAAAAGAACATATTAATTATTTATCTCTCAATTAAATAAATTTCATTATTTATACATTTTACAGCAATTTTTAAGGTAAAAAGGAGTTTCATTATTTTTCACTGGCATAAAAATTCATCCATCAACTATAGCAGCCTTTTTTTATTATACATCATTTTGAAATGACACTTAAACTAGCAAGGCAAAATAAAAAAGATGAAACAAGGAAGTTTCACTGCTAACTGTTTTTCATTATTTCTCATGATAAATAAATTAAATAGGAAGCAGCTTGTTAAAATAATTCTAAATAGGGAATAAAGATCTCCAAGAAGCTAAGAATTTCAGTTCAGCAGTCTTATTTCACTACAAAAAATACAAAACCCAAAGACAAAGCCCCCAACAGCAAGCAGCCCTCTCAATCTATAAACCATCACAGCTGTCAGGAAGCAGTTCCCCCACTAAATGTTAAATTTCATGAAAAAGCACTGTCATGTGGGGAGCAACTCCAGAATAAATGTATTTTTACATATGGATCATCCCAGTCAGTCACTTTGTGACAGACATATGCAGCTCCTTCACAACGTGCACAAAGTGCATCCCTGACTGCATTGCAGCCCAACATTTGAAACAGGAGAGAGATGAAATCCCTACTTTGTAAAATCTGATGATATTTTTATGCATGAATTTTTCTGGATAAATATATATAAATTAACAGCTTTAACTCCAGTGTCTTCCTTTAATCTGTCAATGACTTGAGAAAGATTGTAATATCTCAGTTTTCACATCTGTAAATTGAAGATGATGTTGTTTACTAACCTTCTGGCTGAAGCTGTGCACATTCATTTGCTGCCTTGCTGTCTTTTATACTGGCCTTTTAAATTATACAGGCAACATTTAAGTGATAAATATTTATAGCAAAAGGCAAAGCATGATGGGCATCTGCTCATAGACTGATGTCCTTATCACTGAAAGGGATATAAAATACAGTAGCTTTCACTTTCGGGTTAAACATAATTCTTAGGCCATTCCTTTCAAAGAAGCAGTGGGTAAGAACTACAAATGAGCTGTGCTTTCCTGCAACACATTTATATTTTTTCTTTTTTTCCCCCCTTCTTTTTGGTTTTGCAGTCCTAATACAAATGGAAGAAAATGTAATTTTGACTTCACTTATTCATCAAAACAAGTCATAAATGTATCAAACTATTCTGGCATAGTTCAGGTATCATTCTGGTATAGTTATTGTTGTGCCCTCTCTTCTAGGGGTTTCAAAACACGTGTATATTTTCATATTTTCAGGTTACTGACAGTGTTCTTGACCCCACCACAGAAAAGCACCATCACAAAGTTTCCCCTAACTACACTATTTGTTGTAGTTTCTTAATTCCTTTTCAGTGAAACTTTGTAAATATTTATAAAAAGACTTTGAATGCCCAACTTCATGATTTTTATTATCCCTCTCCCAAGGAAAAAATTGTACACATTCTGAAAAGTCCATTAGGAGTAGGTACAATTTTTGTCATGGCACACAGGATGAAGCGCCCTTGAAGAGCAGGGTGCTACAAGCTCCATGCCTCAAGCACCAGCACAAACACCTACTGCAGTCCCACAGCACACAAGTGTCCCTGCAGTAGCAACTGGGACACAGACATGGGCAGTGTGTTCCCTCCTTTTCCTGACATTAAAGTGCTGTTATAGAGCTGGGGCCATTTCCTCTTTTCTTTCTTCCTCGTTTCATTGCACTGCCCTGTCACAGTCTTTAGTTTTGGAATCATAGAATGAATAGGGTGGGAATGGACCATAATGATCACTTAGTTCCAGAGCCCACTGCTATGGACAGGGCCATCTCCCACTAGACCAGGCCACTCAAGGCATCATCTAAACTGGCTTTGAACACTGTTGGGTTTGAGGCATCCACAACCTCCCTGGGCAAGCTTTTCCTGTGTTCTACTACTCTCACAGTAAGGAATTTCTTCCACACATCTAACCTACATTTGCCCTCTTTCAATTTGTACCCATTGCTCCTTAACCTATCACCAAATTTCCCCATGAGGTGTCCTTCTCTGGCTTCCCTGTAGGCCCACTTCACATACGGGAGGCTGCTATGAAGTCTCCACATAACTTCCTCCAAGCTGAAGAGTCACAATTTTTTCAGCCTGTCTTCATGTGGGAAGTGCTCCAAGGATCTTGTCACCTTCCTGGCCCTCCTCTGGACTTGTTCCAATAGTTCCATGTTCTTATGTTGGAGGCACCAGAAGTGTACCCAGTACACCAGGTAGGATCTCACCAGCACAGAGTAAAGGGAGAAAATCTCCTCCTTTGACCTGCTGCCCCTGCTGCTTTCCATGCAGCCCAGAATTCCATTGGCTTTCTGGCTTGTGAGTGCACACTGGCTGGCTCATGGTGAGTTTCTCATCAACCATCACCCCCAAATCTAGGTCTGAAGGGATGTTCTCAATTACTTCTCTGCCCAGCCTGTGGATGTGTCTGGGATTTCCATGACCCAGGTGCAGGACCTTGCACTTTGCTTTGTTGAACCTCATGAGGTTTTCTTCATTGGCTCACCATTTAGGTCTGTCAAGACTGACTTGCTCAGAACCTTAGCCTTTTCTTTGTCCAGGATAGCCAGGTGTCCTTTTTCCTTCTGGAGAGGACCCACATATCCCTTGTCTTTCTTTTGCTATCAACATTTATATATAAAAAACTTCTTTTCAATATCCCTGGCAATATTCAGTTCTAACTGGGCCTTGTCTTCCCTAACCTTGTCCTTATCTTTCCATATACTTTGAGTACTCCTCCCAGGGCACTTGTCCTCACTTCCACCTCCTGAAAACCTTTTTGCTCCTGAGTTTTCTCAGCAGCTTCTTATCCATTCCTAGAGGTCTCCTGGCATTTTTGCTCAATTACTTCCTTGTTGGTGTTCCTTGCTCCTGAGCTTGGAGGAGGGGATCCTTGGAACTCACCCAGTATTTTTGGGCCTCTCTGCCTTCTTTCTGTTTTTCACTTCACATAGGTGTGCAAAGACTCCAGAGCAATGGATGATGTTCCAAGTGTTCTTTATCTAAGTTTAAAGAAATGTTTTCATGTTAAGCAAGTGCCATGCTTTAGCACAGCAGTGGGAAATCTATACTGGTGCCCTTCAGCCCTAGGATGATTGGCAAACAGATTCCAAGCTTAAATCTAGAAGTGGATTGCACTTTAAAAAATGTTTTTGTTTGTTGGTTTTGGCATACTTTTCCTCTAAAAAAATGTATTACTTAGTTCTTAATATAATTCCTATTAAACATGCTTTCAGTAGATATAACAGTAAGAAGTAATGGAAACTTTTTAGGTGTCAGACTCAAGATCATACAGTCACAGAGGAAGAAGCAGCTAAAATCAATACATGGCTTGGGTCTGTGGAGAAAAAGCCAACAGGTTGCAGCATTTTTGAATAATTGCTGTAGAAAAGATAAATCATGTCTCTGAACTCTGCATGGTTCTTAACACATACCAGAGTTTACAGGATAAGTTTGGTTTGGGGACTCTGAGATCATCTAATGATCAAAGGCTAATAAATAGCATAGACTATTTCAAGTGAAAAATTAACCATTTGGAGTAATCAATTAATCAAAATGAGTTCCCAACATCTAACAGAGGCATTGAAGTTTCCTTAAATTAATCAAATGAACTTTATGTGACAAAATTAAAAAAAAAAACAAAACAGAAAACAGAACAACTTAATTATAATATGAAAAAAAAAAAAAGGAACTTGCAAACATCATCTCATATGATCAAGAAAATGAAGAAAGATTCTAATGGGTTAAACGGTCCATGAACAGGAATGTGTTGTAGAAACATTCAGTAGCTATGATTACATAGGAAAATGAATTTTTGTTTATTTATTCTCTATGACTATGCTAGCGAGAGGAACATAAAGTCTTCTTATTCATAAAAAATATACTTTACACAAACACAGTAACAACATAAAGAAACCTTTTAAAAATCCCTGTTAATCCTTTTGGGTGACATATACCCCCAGAAAGCAGCGGTAAACAGAACGATATTGGCAAAACCACCTAGGACAAGATATTTTCTGATACATCTTCCAGGACATGTTGAAAGAAGACTGGGTCATTCACATGACACAAAAGTGTTGGAGAGAACAGGGAAAAAAAATATTTAAGACTTGCACGTATGCACTCACTGACATAAAATGTTGTAGGAGACTTGCTGGTAAAGATAAGGCTTTGCTGCTGGCAATCAAAACCTTACCTGCCTCTTAGAACTGGCTAAACTAGCAGATTTCTTCATTTGATGCTATCTGTTGACTCCTTTAACATCGTGGACCACAAGTAAAGAATATTAACCAAAAATCCCTGCAAATAAAGTAACATTGAATGACAAAGCTTATAAATGAGACAAAGTCTGTGTCCTGTTCTCAACAGGACTCAAAAGGCAAAAGCAGTCTAAATCTATCACTGAGAATTGGAAAATGAGGCCTCCAATTGGTATGCTGCAACTGGAGAAGGAGAATTTCATTATATTTGCATTCTTCTTACCAGCATGGGCATTACTAACCAGGAAATTATAATCAACATGTAGTCTGTTAATTCTTGGATTATAATTTTTCCTAAGTAGCAAGGAACAGAGGTGTAATTATTGCCTCAGAGCAACAAAATACAATGCCAGCATGTAAAATGCTATTTGATTTTGAATTAGAAGGATCTGTGTCTATGAATCTTTATACATATTTATTTTTTGAAATAAAAAAGTGTTATCAGCAAGTGGACATGAAATACACACGAATAAAAAGGAAATTTTGAGAATTTGCCAGAAGGACAGTTTGGACATATTTGCATTATTTAAAACTTGTACCCTTCTCTTTCTTAGGTCTAGCTTAAAAGTGTTAACTGTGCTTGCCTGTTTCACCTAAGTAAACTAGAACATTTCATAAGTTGGCACATCTTATGTGTATCTGCAAAATAGATATAATTTGGCTAAAAAAATTACTTGTTTGTTTTAGTGTTCATACAGCTGTTGTTTTTGTTATTTTTAATATTTTTCCCCATGAGTTTAGCTGAAAGAGGGAAGTATGGTGAGCCCCACAGTGATGTCTAGACAATAAGGTTCTAAAATACTTTTACATCTTTAGCATGGTAAATTACAGAGTGAGGAACACAAAAATAGAGAATTAATACTATTGGATTAATGATAGGTGAGACAACCTGATGCCTTCCAGGATTTCTTTATGACTAACCTAAAAATACCCACCAAAATCCAAACAAACACAAAGGCACTACCAAAACAAACACACACACACACAGATGGACTAGATAAAGTTTTGTGTGTCCCTTTCTACTAATAAGTAGAAAGGTGTACTGTGGAACATACAAAAGAGTTTCTTTCAGTACAATATTAACAGAAGACTGATGCTGAGTTCCTTAAATTGCTCTTTCTAGAGCCAGATTAAAATCCAAAAGATTTGTGCCTTAATTTTATGTATTACTAAATGAAGTCTTGTACTTTTCCTCTGAACTCTTCAAGTCATTAGGAAAGAAGGCTGGCTAAACCACAACTTTTTTACTTCTTTTCCCAATCTGTCTGGCCCCCTCCACCCTGAGAGGAAAGGGAGCTGAGCGAAATAAAATAAAAGATAACCTTTTTCTGCACACTGCATAAAATCAGAATTAATCACGGAAAAGTGTGGGAAGTGACACTTTACCTATGAGCCCCTAAACCCCAGTAGTGTTTCAGACAACAGTAATGATGTACTTTCTTCTTTGTCAGGAAAACTCTGAAACTAAATAAAAGACTCTCTCCTCTCCCCCCAAAAATATAATTCCTTTACCTTATGAAGAACACTTGGTAAGTAAAATCCATGATATAATAAACTTGTCTTTATTTAGCAATAAAGTTTACCATGTAAAGCAATAATGCATTTGTGAGATCCAAAGCCCTGCTTCAGACAGAACTCTTGATGATGGATGTGTCCCTTGCTCCAACTCTATATTCTGTTTTTCAGTAAGTGTAATAGCTCTGACTCCATGGATATAAATGTTCTCAACTGATTAGATTAGTTAAATGCCAGCTCTCACTTTGGGATCTCAAGACTGCAGTAGCTTCTATTAAGCTATTGATTAGAAAGTAGGGCTAAAATACCAAAGTTCACAAACACTGAGAGTCTCTCCTCTCCCAGTCTGTTTTTATAAACCTTGAGAAATTCAAGGTATGGGTCTCCTCTCACATCTACAGCCATGACCATTTATACTACACATGAAGAAAATTCAATCAAATAAATTAGCTAGATGGGGGGTTCCACCTAATTGAGCAGAACCATATATTTAACCCAGTTACAACCTGGAGAACCATGCAGAACATGAAAGAAAAAATTCAAATTTGACCATAGACTTTACTGATATGTTTCTGACGGCTGTGGGTTTGGACTTAATTAGACAGGGAAAGGTAAACAGACATCAGTATTATTGGTTTGCTTTTAACATTCGAGCACTATTTTTATAGTTTATTCTTCTGCAATGTACCACCAAAATATTGATCGTTCTAGTAACAAATATAAATTGTGTCTCTCCTACTGTTTTGAAATGGTGACAAATTTTCTGTTTTCTTCACATTCCAACACTGATGACAACAAATGAGCCCTTTCCAGAGTTAAACATTTTTTTCCTCATTTGATTTCTGATCCAATGTAGATACTTAACATTCTTCACACACACTGAAAAGAAATAAAATATGAATTGTAAGGTTGTCAGTGGCATTTTTGTTTAATTTTAATGAGCCATCAAGCTATATGTACCTTTGACAGGAAAGGAAGTTGAAACATGCTTCACTCACATTTAGATTTGAAGCAGGTGATCCTAATGATTCACTGAAAACAAAACCTCAACAGATAAAGAACAATTAATTATGTTTCCACGGAAAGGCAAGAATCCTGAGAAGTTTAAAATGCAACATTTTCTGAAAAACTTACCACAGATGATGGTCATAGTTATAAAAACGAGCATATAATTAAGCTTAAACTAGTATCTTTGGAAAAAGTTTGTTTACATCAACTATCTGAAAGCAGCTAATGATACATTTCTCACATAAACACATAAAAATAGTTAACGTCAGATACAAAGTTTTACACATTATTCTGCCGTTGTTTCTGAATTCTGACCTGGGGAGACCTCTAGGGGTGAGAGGTTGATTTTGTACTTGGTGTCCCCTCTGAGATGGGCAGCTGGGGAGCCAGCAGCCCTGGCAGCCTGAGCCCTGCCCTTCTTCCCCACTGCGGCCCCAGAACTGCACCCATCCTTCAACAAAGATTTTATCAACAGCCCACAATGCTTGGTCTAATCAAAAAGTCATCCCACACAAGGAAATACTACAGGTTCTATAAAATTGCATAAGAAAATGGTGGTGTAGTTATGTTTTGCAATTGCAGTTTGTTTGAAAAGCATGACATTTTCCCATTGTTATGATTTTAATTTATCGTGGATTTTTGGATACATTCCCATCACATTCCAGGACTCCCAATATGCTGAATACAATGCAATGCACTGTACACTCAAAAGATTAAAATATTATTGTCAGTTATGCAGTTTTTATGTCCTGAATGAGTGGAATAAAGAGAGCCAAAACTGTGTAGGTTTTGAACTGCCTGAGATCATGTTATAGTTGCCTGTGTCTGAAAAGAAATTCAGGTAATAAATTATCTTTAATAGTTGTATTCATTCTGCATTTAAATTTGAAAGACTGAGGAGGTATTTGAATTCTAAAGTTGTGTATTGATAAGTGAGGGGTTCTTAAATTGGTGAGGCATCCAAATACCTTTTTAAATACATGTAGAACAACATCACCTAATATGATGCACCTTCTCAACGATTTGCTCCTTCAACAGAGTAAGTGCAGAGCAGTAGGGAGGACAGAGCAGAGAGTGAGTCCAGAGTCTCCCACATTCATCTCACTCCCCATTTACAATATAATAATGAATCAAGTGCCTAATACATATGTAAAGTTCTTTTTTCATGTTCAGCATTCTCTTTAAAGCAAAGAGAGAGTGAAGAGTTAGTTGTATAAACTGAGGAAGGCCAACTGTGATCCCAGGTTAGGGACCTGCTGCTTCTTCAGCTGATATTTATCTATCAGTCTATAGAGAATGCATTTATCACAACATTGTTTCACACGCTAAATTAAAACTAAAAAAGACTTCGAGGGAGGCAGAATTCAGAATCAGCATATGTATACATCTTTGTTTATACATACACATAAAACGCACTAAGTTTATGACACACCATCATTTTTAAACTTTTACTGTGCTATATTCAGATTAAAGTTGCTTAAATACAGAAAAATCAGGCAGTTGCTTGGAGAATTACTATTTCTTTTTCTGCTTTGTTGATATAGTACTGGAATAAAAAAAAAGAAAATAAATAAAAATAGATTCCCACTGTTGTCCTCACATAGTGTGGAACAGATTCCCACTGCTGCCCTCACATAGTGTGGATAAGGAAGGGCAGGGAAATGAAAGACAGAAATCTATCCCTTCTTCGTACAATCAAGAGAGAAAGCTTGCTCTGCAGGGTCTTCCCAAAAGATCTCGATCTTAGTCTTTTCTGTTTTCCCTACATTTCTCACTGTCTTTTCTGCCACATCTAAGAACCAGCCCTAATTTTTGGGATCAAAAAATATTGCATTCTGTCTATGCTTCTGAGAGGCTTTGGGTCAGGCCCACTGAACCATCCCCGCTTTGAAAAAAGGCAAACAAAGAGCACCCCACACCACACAAACCTCCCCTCTATTTCCCTTGCCATGAAAGCACATAAACAAGAAGACTTTTCTTTCTGTATTCCTTCACTTCAATTGTATCTCTTTCTGTGGACTGCACACAGTGCTCTAGAGCCCATTGTGACTGATAAACAATGCCTAGACAGTCCTAGCCCCAAGAGCCATTATTCAAGATATTCATTAGGTAGACTAATATAAAGGTCTTTAACTGGACCCACCAGTGGGGGTGTATCTGCAAGATCCCCACCCACTTGACCATTGAAGTTATATAGATCAATTGCATGATTTCACCAGCAAAGGTGTGCTTCTAAAAGGATAAACTGTATCAATACTGGAATTTTTAAAATTTCATGTTTCTTTGGGATTAAAGAAATAAACACAACATGCTTATGTCTGAAATAGCTAGGCTGTGATAAGACTGAGGTGGGCTTTTTCTCCTGAAACAACTTAATTGTGTATAACTTAAGATATTGATTCTTATTCCCGCTGGTGTCTTCCATCTTATACGCCACTCTAGGCAGTTCACTTTGCCTTTCAATGCCTCCTTTCTTCCAGCCTCATATTTCAACTCGTATTTCACATACCAGTGTTTCTTGATCCACTTATGTAACACCAGAAGCCTCAAAGTCTTAAACACATTTCAGTAGAATATAAGGTCATACAAAATCTTTTCCAGAAGAGCCAACCTCTACCAAAACAGAGGATGACTAGATCATAAAATATCATTTTCTGTTAGTTGAATAAAAAAAGGAAAAGTCTAACGTTTTCAGATTGAATACTTAACAAATATGCTCTACATACACTAAATTTGCATTGCCTGTTTCAATAGATCCATTCCAGGCCATGTGTAACTCCAGAAGTTTCTATGTGTACCTGCATCCAATCCCACTTATAAGAAGTTTGATGCTGCTATTGGCTGCTGACTCAACATTCAAAATAAAATTATAAACTTCATGAAAGCTTCTCTGTCAGGCATAGCATCCATGGTGGGCTTGATTACAGCTCACTGTATATTTAGTATATTGAGTTTTAAAAGGTGCTTGTCATCAGTGAGAGGGGTCTTCTGCTCACTGTTTTGTTCTAGAGTAATGAAAACTGCATAGCTAAATGAATCAAAGATGGAGCTGTCCCTGGAAGCCACTGAAAATGACCAGCTGGGAAAATCTTCTAGACTGTAGGAGAAGGATTTTATGGGCAAAGAGATATATAAAGTACCACTAAGACAGTGACAATATGATAAGACTATAATATAACCAACTGCATAACACAGAATTAAAAAAAAAAAAAAAAAGTAATTAGAAAGTCAACCTAGAAAAATGCAAGAATCAGGGATTGTTGATTTTGGGGTTTTTTTTGACAGACTTTTTAACGTTTTAGCCAGAAAATCTGACTTCTCGCCATTTCAAAAGTTTCTTTGTTCCTGTGCTGTAATAAGATTGTTTTTTAGTAATTGGAAAGTCATTAGAGATTTTGGTAATATCACTTTAGGGAAACAGTGCAGACAGTTCCAATTCAAGGATCTGGCCAGAGTGGGGTTTTGTCACAACTTATTAGTAAAACAGTCAATGTCTCAGTGTGTGACAGCTGTGTTGAAACTGCTGCTCAGAAGTGAGGAGTGTCTCTGTTACTTCTACAGTTTCTATGTCACCACCTGAGCAGTTCACTATCTTAACATATTATCTACAGCTTCCTGAAGCAAGGTAGAGCATACTTCTACAACTAGTAAAATGAGAAATACAAATCATAAGTAATCTATAGTATTTAACCCAGGAAATTCTGCAACATAACAGGCTGCTTTTCCTAAGCCTGAGCTTTCTCTTAAGTAGAAATCTACAAATCAGCTTTTCTTGATTATGTTACTGAATCAGGACAAGGGGAAGGAAGTAATTAGTATCCCCAAATCAGCAAATGTGACTGCAGAATAGATGTATCCTTCCTAAAACTGTTCCTGTGCTATATAACACAGATGGTATAACTACACTGTGTTTTCCTTCCTTTCTAAAAGTGTCATCCCATGCCTACTCAAGTAAGTATCTTCCTGTTAACCAAATCATGACTTTGTCTGCTGTTTATTAAGAGGCTTTCTAGATTTCTGATTAATATTCTTGATTAGAAACAGTTGTCCTATATTCCCCCCCTTCAAAGGCAATTTTAAAGTAATGCACAAGTACTATAGGCAATCATCTGTTAGGGAAGTACAGCACTTTTTTTTTTTTTAAATTTAACACAAATCCAGGGTTAATGTTTTTCTCAGTGTTATCAATTGTGCTTTCAGAATGAACACCTATTGTCAGACATTAAAAGGGCTAAACAACAAACTTGTCACAAAAATAGTATAATTTTCCAGTAAATTAAAAAGTATTTTCCATATTTCAAAACATTGAACATGCCTGGGCAGAAAAGATAACATTTCTGTGTGTCTTTCTCACCACATCATTTTCATAATTTGAGAGTATGATATCAGTCTTGAGTTCACGTATCGTCAAAATGTGCACAGAGTTAGAATTTTCAGGTAGCTTATATTATCTAACATTTAGATACAGTTTGTTAGGTCACACTGCAACAAAGGACATAGCATAAAAACTTTGAAGGGCCTACTCTGTGAGGACCTTAAATCATCCTTATTATTTATTAATGCTTCATGTTTGAAATTCCATTCAGGAGTTTCTTTATATGGATTGATTTTTTTTTTTTTTAATTAAAAAAAAAAAATTAACAGGAAAAGTTATGTGAATTCCCAAAGTGAGAGAGAAGCTATGTTTAAGTCAGGGGTTGCCAGCAGCAAAAGTCACTACAAAGATTAATGAAAACATGATGTTATCCTAGAAGATGCTGTAGTCATTCAAAATCTCTTCAGAGAGTGAAGATCTCAATATGGCTCCATGGTAATTGCAGGCAAATGTCAACTTGGCATATTTAGCTGCAGTTAAACATCATCAGGGAAAAAATACCCACAGCTCTGTATCAGGCTTTGGCAGAACATCCATTATAGCTAATTGTCAGACATTTCAGGAATCTTGTTTTACAGTGAAGTGGCAGAGAGATCCCTTGTTTTTTGTATTTTCTCAAATTTTTAGAATTTGTGCTTAACAGCTTTTACCTAGGCAGGGGGAATCAGGTGAATTGATTTGCTTGTCAGACACATGTTTTATAAACCACTTAAAGTGGTAGGAGATCTCCAGTTAATCCTCTGAGAGCAGGAAGGGTTGCCCAGTTGAGATATATAGTAAACCAATGTGCTCCTCCTAAGAGGAAATTATTATAGCCATCAAAGAGGCCAACTTAAAAAAAAAAATTGCAAATTTCATCCCTCAGCATTAAGCATGCTTTGCAGAGACATCAATCTGAGACCTTCTCCACGAGTTCATAGGAAAGACACATATATGCAGAAGAGAGGTCTTTAATTTCACAAAGATTTAAAGATGAGGGTGAGTTTACAAATTCTTTTACAAATTTTCATGTCTAGAATTTCTTTTTGAAAGTGTCCATTTGAAAGGAAATTTGTCTATATTCACATGTTCACATACAGTAAAAGAAGAGGCATCTTTTATTTTCAAATTTAATGAACAAAACCATTAATTATTCTTTTGAATTGTTTCAATTTCTGGTTCAACTGCATCACAGACAGCAGGAGCCCTAAAATCAGAACCAGTTTCTCACACTGATACTGGCCTTTGAGCACTGGCTTCTGATCCTATTGCATGTGCTGACTGACAGGTCTCAGATCAGGTTGCTCCAAAGTGTCATGACAAGCAATTAAAAAAAGCAACTTGAGCCACAGCCATGTCATGTGGCCTCTGTGTTCCTCAGTCTTGGGAGTTCTGATCTAGTGATTAGGACATAATTCTAGCCAGGCCAGAAAATAACACATTTTAAGGCCTGGGCATTCACTCCAACAATGAAAACATCAGAAGCCACACAAGAATTGAAGTGAAGCAAAGAGAAGAGAAAACACTTCTCACTCTTCTTCCACATAAAAGCTTTAAAATGAACCAAGTAACGCAGAGAGTGATGCTTGCTCCCACTCTCCTAAAGTATCCAACAGGGAAATGGTAGCTTAGGTTGGATTCTGAGATGAGACAATCTGATCCCACACCCTCTGTGGCCCCAGATAGTCCTCCATTATAATACCAGCAGCTAACCAGCACTTATGGCCTTATATACTTCAACTGCACTGAAATGTTAAGGCACGTTGAGAAAGTTGATGTAAAGCAATCTTTTTGGGGCATGTGAGTTAGCACCTACTGAGATAAATGGGCTTGTTCTCATTTCTCAGGGCTTTGATGTCAGTCTGCAGGTATAAGGAGGGATCACTTCACTTGCATTGAGGAAAAGTCTGCCTTCTGCCTCACTCCTGAGAACTAAAACTAATTGTAAAGAGAAAGAGATATTGATTGCCTCAGACAATTCTGAGGACACCAAGCAGCTCTAGTGAAATCTTGACTGGTGAGAATTGATGATGAAATTAAAAAACATTAGCATTCTGAAAACAAATGGACTTAACTTGACCATCAGCCACTGAAACCATGTCAACTACAAGAAGACTCATTACATTTCATCATAACATCTAAAATATCCCTGTTTAATATTAGCTATTTGCTTTTAGAATAAGGAGTCTTGTATTTCTTATTATTATGGTAGGAGGTATTCTGTTGTCAGAATTTTGACATATATGCTTTGAACAATCAAATTTTAAATGCTTCATAAGCATAGTCATTAATATATTGGAGCAAGTTAAAGTAAGATAATAAAAAACTACAAAGTTTGCCAGGAGAGGAATAAAGTTAGTATTTCCAATGCCTCAGCTACTCATTTTCAAGTATTTGATGAAAGCCAAAAATGTACAATCTGATTTTGACCCATCCATCTTGCTACATTAACTACCTCTCCTGAAGTCATGGGGACAAAGACAAGAGGGAAAAAATTTTTAAAATTACAAGAGAAGTAGTGTGGTCATTTTGTTATTATAATTATGTGACATAGTGAGCTCCTGTCAGTAATGCACAACTGAATATAATGCAAAAATATTGTAAACTTTTAAATCAACTGAAATAAGCTCAACAAGGCTGGTCAGAGCAAATGTGTTACAAATATATTATCTAGAGTTGTCATAAGCTCCATGGATGCTACCTGATCTCCTTTTAATATGCCAGCCTTTCTAAACAACTTTATGAACAAGGAAATTATTTTCTGAACATTTTATCTATATACATATATAAACACATACATATTTAAGAAATAGTAATAAATAAATAAAATTATATATAATTTACAAAATAGATTTGTGTTAAAACAATTAGGGGCTCCAGTCATTAGATATTACTCTGCTTCCCAGCTAGAGAGCTAAGGTAGCTCTGAATCAGTTCCTAATAAGTAGAAGTCTCTCTAAAACATAGAGAATTGTTGCCATCCATACAGCATAAATTGAAGGTCTCTTTTTCCACTTAAGAGAGTAACAGACCTTAAACCATGACCTCTGCCAGGTAATGTAGCACAGCACCAGTTATATTAATATTTCTGTTCTATTTGTCTAAATCATCTATGCACTGAAATAATTCATGGTGCCATTGTACCAGTTTTTTCCAAACAATAATTACAGAAACTGACACAAAATACTTGATTTGTAGGTGGGCTTATTCTTTAAATGGATCTTGTTAATGGAAAAGACTCTTGATTCATGAGTGTAGTTTAATGCAAAACAATTTAATGCCATGGTAAATTACCATCAAAACATAAAAAATAAATGAAGCCAAGTTGTGCTTGAAATTAATCAAAACTATCTTGAAAGGTTCTTGATTTGCAATCTAAAATACAAATTGATGGAAATAAAAACTTAATATAAAACACAAAGCCAGAGGCATCTCAATATTTGGCAGGTAAGTAGCTATAGTATGTATTTTATAGGAAATTAAAGTTGCAGATAAAAACTAAGAGTATTTAAATATTTTATAAGAGCTCTTCAGAGGTGATTGTTCCCCTCCACAGACACCAAATCTGATTTCTTGTACTTGAAAAAGAGTTTGCAGCTATCAGAAGTGCCCATCAGTTAACACCATTAGTGGTCCCATTGCATTTGCCTTCTGCAGAACTGGGAAGGTGCAGTTGTTTCTTCCTTTTCGCAGCAGAAATTACAATCACAGCTGGAAGGTCCACACTTTGAAGTAATATTAAATATCACTACCTCTTGCCTCAGACAATGAGAGACATCTTAATGAAGGCTATGGAAATATTGATATCTGAACTGCTAAAATATTTGTCTAAATTTTCACCAAATTTATTCTCTAAAGAAGATTAGTATTATACCAGAATATTTCTGTCATATCATTTTATGGGTTGTCTGAGAACTTAAATTTCCAGAAAACTTCCCTGCACATGGAAATTTTCAGGGTTAAGCCCACTATTATGTGCACCTCCAGAGACAGTGGAAACTGGTAAAAAATCCTCAAGTTACATCTAGATATGGGGATCAAGAGCTGGAAACAGGAGATCAGGCAGAGGTCTGGACCTTCTTTCCCCACCTCCCCAATGTCTTGCTTTCTAGGAAAGAGAAACCCTAGAGAAAAGGCTGGGCAAAACCGAGTAATATTTCAGCAAGCTTCAAGCCTGAATAACTGGGGAGATGCTGGCTCCTGAGGGGAGGGTGGTGGCTCACTGAAGGCAGAACTGGGGCAGGGAGAGGTCAGGGCTCTACTGCCCAACCCAGGCTGGAGAACCCAGGATCCCCAGCTGCAGCAGCTGGCTCTCCAACTCCAGCGTCTGGAGGCAAGGCAATCCAAGGAGTTTCTCTGAGTTGGGGCAGGTGGCTGATCCCTTTCACATTGGGAAAATCCAACAGGATAATTTTCTAGAATGTTTCACTAATACAAATTTTCCTTGGAAGCAAGATTTTTATTTCTCTTTAAATAAATAATTATATTCCATTCTAAACTGGAACAGTAATTTTTCAAATATCAGTGTTTTCCTTGAAATGGGCAGCATGTTTCATTCAGTTCTGCTCACAGCTGAAACCATGTCAATCTAACTGTAGAAAAATCAGGGTGTGTCCGCCTTAGAAAATAATTATTTTTCCCAGCAGAGTGCACTTCTGCGAGGGTAATTGTTGAGTTTTGTGGATCACTAAGATACAACCATGATCAATATGATAACAAAGACCATAAAAAAATTAATTCATCCTGATATCAGAACAGGATTTACAGGAAATAAAGCACTTGGCCACGTTTTGAACTGTGATGATAAGATTCTTACAGCGTCCTTCCAAGTGAGTAGCAGGGAAATTTTATGCAATGAATGAGGAATGACTTCTGTCAGAGGGAAAAAGATATGACCATAATCAGTCAAAGTCGCAATTCAAACAGAACCCAAAGGACAGTTCTATGCATCCCTTGAGTCTCCTTCATCACATAGTTACTGCTTTTCAAACTTCATGTTTCATGTAGCTTAATCATAAGAGAATGAGACCCCCTGGTTTAGACCCATCTGTACACCACTCCAGTTAGACTGACTTGAAACCTTCCTTTTAAATACTGATGGTCTTTATCCCCACTGAGCAAAAGTTCAGATCTGTACTTAAACTCTACAAGTGTTTACTTCTATTTCATGTGTATTAAGAGATAAATATCTTTTCTCTTTTCTTCCCTGGATAACTTGAGCATGAAAACCAGTTTTAATGTGGTATCCAACTAATATCTACCCTACTAAGGAAGATTTTGCAGTGAATTTTACATTTTGTAAACAGGTACAAGCTGAATGTAATGGAGTTCAAAGAGTCATATGAAACCAAATCCTAATTGAAGAACTAAGTGTGAAAGATCAGTGCATTATAGATTTATCACTGTCCTTGTTCTTGTTTTCAGAAAAGGCATACTCAATATTTCTCCTGATTTATTAGTAAAGTAAAAATTCCATTTAATGATTAACCATTTCATGATAGCTGAAGAGCAAATGTAAAAAGTGTCAGTAACCTGGAGGGAGAAGGAAGATCTCTAGGCCATGATCCTAATTGATTTTTACTATAGTCTCTTTCACCTTCTGCCATGAAATTGGCTTTCAAGTAACTACTGGCACATCCAAAAATATTAAAGTGCTTCACTGAAAAGGAAATTTCATGTTCAGATACTTCACTTGTGGTCACTTATGGTATAAACAACCACACTAGCAGTTATTCATGATATCAAAAGATTCACCACCTCTGAAGAGCGATCCTTAAAGCCAGTAAATACTTTTAAGAAATCACTCATGCAGTACTTTAATTTCAAAGGACTTTACAAGTGCTTTAACAAATGAGCACAGGTGCATGTACAGTCTTCTGGCTAGCTTAAAGCAAACTGTATACCTGACCTTTACTTCAAAGGAATGTTAAAGGGCTGCACAGAGACGCTGCTCCCAGAAGATTTAAGCAAGGTACCAGCAGCAGTCTTCCAGTGGCTAATGTCATTCAGTGAAGAGCCTCCATTCTTTTAGTGTTAATATGTTGACACATTAGCTTTATGGATCACAAATACACAAGTTAAAATTGTGTTTCATCCTGATGAAGCTATTGGATTTACCCCCACCTGGAGTGAGGTTCACCAGCTGTTCAGGGTGCAACTGGGGCAGCTCAGAGCTCTCCTCTGCAGCTGCTGCTGGGGAGTCTGGGTGCTGCAGCTGCCACTCTGCCAGCCTGGGCTGCAGCAAGCTCCTGGTGGCAGTGACTAGTCCAAAGCTAACTGACAGATACTTATGCGCTGAAAATTTGAAGGTTTATATCTGTATGTTTATATGTATGAATACTTCCAGTGTGGCTGTCTGGATGCTTTAACTGGATATCATTTGATAACATCCTTCAGAAAGTCTCAGCTGAAGGTACAGGTGGAAGTCTGGACAATAAAAGTAGGGATAGGGAAAGGGTAGGAAGTAACATGTGTCTTTAAGGACAGATGCCGTTGAAAGAAATATACCAGCTTTTTTGTTGTTGTTGTTGTTGTTTTCAATATCAGAAAGGCTGGAAAACAGAAAGAAAAAAATTACATTTTAGACAAGATGGATGTATATTTACCACTGAACTACATAGCATGATCAATATTTAAAAGGTTAATAATTAAAAGATGAAATATGTTGCTATTAGACAACCAGAGATAAAAGAACCAATTGAGAAAAACACTTAGTAGTTTGTGCTTATGTTACACTTTGCTATATTTACTGGTTGGCAACGTAACAACTCTTTTTGGTGCAGCAGAAAAGAATAAATAGAAAGCAGATAGTTCAATAGTGGAAGCACAGTCTTCACATATTGCCCCAACCACTAAGAAATGAAAGAGAGAGATTCTTCTGCTTTCAGCCAATATTTACAACTGTGATCTGACCTCACACCGTGCATAGAGGCACATACACACACAATTAGGTAAAAGAGAATTTCATAAAGCATTGATTCTAAAATTCGATATATTCCTGTAACCAGTGGTAAAAACTAGTACTGGAAAATCTTAATTGTCACCATCTGCTGTAAAACACTGCATCAACAGATACTTAGTGAAGGGAGTTATATCAGCAAAAACAGCTTTTCTGAAAAAGTATCTAGGGATGGCAGGTAGCCATGAAAATGCCTTTTTGCAAGTGGAATGTGGCCTTCATGCACAGTGATAGTCAGTGCTAACTTTTCACTCACTTTTCCATTAGAAAAAATGAACACTGAAACTGCTCAGTCAGCAGACACCATCTGAAG
This sequence comes from Acridotheres tristis, assembly GCA_037013685.1. NCBI lineage: Eukaryota > Metazoa > Chordata > Aves > Passeriformes > Sturnidae > Acridotheres > Acridotheres tristis. Next base: position 93,581,967 of record CM072886.1, on the reverse strand, counting down.
TATTCAGACACGTCTGTCAATCACATACCACCAGTCTAAGAAATAGAGCAAAAAGGCAAACACTTTTCAAACATGCACTTGAGCATACAAATTACTCAGGGGATGCTTAATTATGATGCTTACAGAAATAATTTCAAAAAGATTCATTATATGAAAATGGAGGTTAAATTAACAGACTGAATTCTCACTGTTGCAGAACAACGCAATTTAAAAGCTCCAAAGCACTTTGCCAAAGAAAGTCACCTTTCCAAATTCAATCTGTACTAAAAGACATCTTATAGAAGACTGTAGACTGCTGAAGACAATAGGTCAGCCAGTTCGATACAGCAGGCCAGATTTTACCTCCAGTGTCATCCTATCTGAGTTACACCTGAGATTAATTTACTCTGTTGTCTATGTAGGACAGCACTACAATGAATACATCAACCTTTAAAACGCAAAGTGTCACTTTCCTGCCATACTGGCTCCCTAGCTCTGTGGCTTGCTTAAATAAGGAGTGATGGGTTAAGTTTACTAGTGGTTATTTTAATCAACAGTCATGTGACAAAGAATTTGTTGCACAGGATTAACTTACTCTCTTAACATCAAAACTGTGATACCAGAGGAAGGTTTGCTTGCAAGTATTTGGACCTGTGTGTATAAACACATAATGTAGTGGTACCTTGGTAGGTCTTCTGTCTGGTTACAGCAAGGGAGTGTTAAAAAAAAAAAAAGTTAAAGACTGCTTAAAACAGTATCAAATATGAAAAGAAGTCTTTTCTCTTTCAACGAATGAATTCAGAACTTAACCTTCTGAGCTCCATAGACTGTCTTCAGAAAAAGCACAGGATGCTTTGAAATGAAATTGAAGCTATTCTTCCACAATATGTCAGCATTACTCATGGTCGTATTTAGCTCTATCCTTTATTGAATAGTTTCTCTATGACTGTTACTGCCATCTACAATAAGCTCAAATATATATATATATATATAAATACATGTAAAATATAAATATACATTTTGTCAGGACAAAGATATTATTTTATGGGTTCCATGGTGGTCATGACAACTAGGAACTATCAAAAGGTTAAAACCTGAAATGATATCTACCCAATCAAGGCAAAATGTCTCTCTGCTCTCCATTCAAATGGGAAGAGATGCAGCCTGGATCTGTAGAGAAAAGGTTTGGGTTTGTTTTTATTTTTAAACCTCAGGAGAAACAAATGGTTTTCCTGACACTAAGATCTAGACGATGTTTCAAGTGAATTCTAATATTGTTTTATGACTATTTCAAGAGAAAAAAAAGCTGTATATTTCTAAACTATATTGTAGTTTTTCCTTGGTGTAGTCAAAATAAAATGACTGCTGAAAATAAGTCTCTCGAAGTGACACTGACATGGTCTATGCAAACTAAACTCTACAATCTAAAAAAATTAAAGTGTGTTTAGACTTCAGTGGAGAAGCAAGAAGGTTTTAGCATGTGCTGTGCAAGTAGAGCAAGTGTGCTTATGCTCTAAGGAAATTACAAGTGAAGACACTGTTAAACAAATTTGTTGTTTCCTGATCCAAGAAAATTACTGTAATGCCACCACTCCTCATTTAATCCTCTCCCTAATGTTCCATAATAGTAGTCATCTTGTCAAGTCTAATGAGTTGATTACAAGCAATACCCTATAAGAAATTATTTAGGTATAACGTCTACTCCAAAATTAAGAGATAAAACGTCTGGCTGCATTAGCAAAGATGTAGTTTATAACTAGTAAAACATAGTAAATTAATTTTTTAAAAATAAAAATATCATCTCAGACCAAAGTTAAAAACAGAGATGATAAAAAATATTTTTGAGCAGACCATTATCAATGTGTCTTCAGTAGAAACTAAGGGTGAAGAGAAGTTCAGAAGGGGCCTACTTGACACAGTGATTGAGTTTCAACAAGCATTGCAAGCATTGCTCCATGTAACTTCCTTTCCAAAAAAAAAAAAAAAAAAAAAAAAAAAGAGGTTTCAGCTGCATCTGGTGAACACTTCTTAAAAATGCATACATAAATATCTACTTATTACAATAAAAATTGCATTCAATAACTTAGTACGTTTTAAATACAAGTAGAAATCTTAATAAACAACATTCACTTTAGTGGTTGTAAGGCCACAAAGAGGTCAAACTTGATGGTACTGCTGTAAGAGGAGTGCACTGATGTACTCCACAGCACTGTCCATGGGCTATATAGTTTTGAAATCATGATTATTGTTCTTCTGAACTGATGTATTTTCCACAGACCCTTTGAACTTTTTCACACTTTACATTAAAATCTAAACACAAGCATAATGTTCTCTCCAAATACACAAGGGAGATGACGAGTCCCTATGTCATGGATACCTGTAAATCTGTAGGTTTTTTTTTTTTATTAGCCACAGGCTACAATGGTGCTCATTAGCCATGGATACTGAGAGCCCCATAGAGTCACTGTGTCCCAGAACAGCCTTCTCTGCTATTAATGGCCTCAATCTTTTGTTCTCTGAGACATGGGCTGTCTCAGCAATTGTAAGTGTTAATTGCTTGCCTGTAGACCTCTTTACTAATAAAAATGGTCAGATTAATTACTACCACATCTTTTAAGTACATGTTTCTTGGGATTTTTGGGGTTTTTTTTGAATCTTAGCATAACTAATAAGAACGTTTTATAGTACAGTGACAGAAGGCTTTATCTGCACGATCTCAGGGACAATCCACTGTCTTAATATACTATAAGCATTTTTGGTTTATGACCTGTCAGTTAGCCTGCCTTTAATCCACTGATTATGTGCCAGATTGAGCAGGAACCAATCAGCTTCCTTAAGCAAAATACATTGTAGCACAAGGTCAATTGCTCATACATGTCTAAGACTAATACATCAATATTACTTTTGTCAAGCAGAATAATCACCTAAAAACCCAATATCAAGATAGTATGACAGACTATATTTTTCACAAACCCTTGATGGTTGGTATTCATAACAAAAACCTCTTTAGTATGTAATTTAAAATCCAACATTATTATTGGAATTTTTTTGTTGTTTTTTTTTTGGTTGGGCTTTTTTTGTGTTTCATTTGTGTTGTATGTACCAAATTATGAGACTATCTTTAAGAAATACTGGTTGTCACCTTACTACATATTATTGGAGCCCACAAAATGGAGCACAACTATCTTAAGTATTGGCTACAAAATCCCTTTGGAAGTAATTTTAAAGTTTGAAGTGTTTCCTATGACTACATAGCCTTTTTTTTTAAATCCAAAAAAGAAAAATTTGCTTTTTCAGAATTATTTACATCTTATCATGATTACTACAGTTTTCACAGCTTTTATATAATGGTCAATATTGTTTTTTAAGGCTGTTTTCATAACAGCGACTTAGGCTAATAGAACCTCATCCATGCTAAAGATGTTAATAGGAAAGGGAATGTTTATTTTAGATATTCACATAAAAGTTCAGCTGTATAGATGATTAAAAGTTACTAGATTTCCAGTGATGACAATCTGACTCAAAAGTCATGCATCTATTCTTTCCACCAGAAATTCTACAAGTAATTCTAGTAAAATGAAACGAGTCACTCCTCCTCTGACTGCAAAACCCAATTAAGATATTATACAAATAATCCTTCCCTAGGTTTGAAATAAAACGCATTCTGTTCTTAAAAAATAAAAAGGAAAAAAAAAAAAACTTTACTGAACTGATTACTGAACTCTGAAATATGAGAGGTACACCTTTAGGCAATACTCACAGACAAATCTTAACCAGATATTTCACATTTTGGGGAAATTTTTGAAAGAGCAGACATCCAAATATTGCAGTTAACTTATGCAAAGAAAGGCAGGGAAGGGTGCTCACATTGTGTTATTTTAATGTTATTTAAGCTTTCAGAACTCAGTGATGGATCACTGAAAAATAAATGCCAAAGATATTTTTATTTTTCATCCAATTTCTCCAGTCTCAAGATGTGTTTATATTGCAAGTCTTCTGGAGTGTGAGCCATATTTTCAGTCTTGTGTGTGCTTAATGTTGCTGTGCATAGGAAGCAGAATTATTAGTAACACTTAATATTCTGAATATTCATGAAAATTCATTTATCAATAACCACTAGTTTACTTTGTCAGGGCTTTTTTAAGGTTGCAGATATCAGTAAGTACTCTTAAAACTATTCAATTAATAATCCTTGAAATACAAAATAATTTTTCACAGTCCCAATAACTATTATTATGCTATTAATAGTGTATTAATTTCTAAAAAGATTAAGATGAGGTATAGTAACCCTTATTTACAGGAATATTGCCAAAACGTTTTACAAGATAGTATGAAGCACTACACTTATGTCTTTTGTCAGTCAGGTCTGCCACAATAAGACAAGATTCAGAGACTAAGCACCAGAATTATCTTTCTCTTATATTTTACTGCAAAGTTTGTTTCTGTGGTTCAATAATCAACTTTTGAAGGAGGACTTGCAGACAGCATTCTTTGGAGTACTTTTAAAGATTAGTCACTTATTGGTATGGAAAAAACAGTTTAATACCTTTGAATCCTTTAATTTACTGTCTAATTCCATGGTTCAAATAGATGCTGTTGCTGAGCAACAACATACCTTAAGCAGCAGAAAGATATTGTAAGATATAATTTCCTGCCAATCTTCTCTTATTGAAATAACCTAAGATGCTTATTTTAAGCCTTATTTTTAATAGTTTTTTGGGATGAATTTTTTGGTTTTTTGGTGAGGTTTTCTGTGGAATTTTTTTTTAGACAATAGGCATAATGCCTGCTATAAAACTAAGCCGAAATTTACATACACAATAGTGTAATACAGTCTGGACCTGTTAGCCCATAGTGATTTTCTAGGGATAATAATTTCAGCATTAAAAATTTTAACTGCACAGTAGAAATTACACAGTAGCAAACATGCCTCAAAAATATTCACAGAGTAGTTGTAATGAGATCCATTTACAGGAAAAAATATCAGTGGTTCTCTTTCTCTGTTCCAAGAAATGCAGCAGTGCTTTAGTAGACAAGTGGACTTCCTTAGAATAAAATTGCCCGTAATAATTAAAGTGGGAAGAACAATGCAAAGAGGAATATATGGAGTAATAAAGTCCTCCAGATCACTGTTTTTCCTTTGTAATGATATGAGTGAGGTTAATGAAATGAAGCGAAGTGACAAGGTTAATAAAAGCAATCATATTGATAAGCTTAAAAGAAAGACTCTCACCCTTAGCAAAATTTGTTTAAAATGTTTTTGCTCCACATAGTGAATATCCTAAGTTAAATAAAACAAAAAACAACAAAAATCAAGCAAACAAAAAGCCCCATAACAAGCAAACAAAAACTGTCAACCAAACAAGATCTCTGCAACTTTATCCACAAGCTGAAATAAAGCTACCAAGGTCCTTCTCCTGGTTCTGTAATTCACTGCAGAACAGACCACCAAGAGCTGCCCTCTTCCACACCACAGTGCAGGAAATCGGTGAATGTATGCAATTTAGAGGAGAAGAAATGTTTCAAAGAATGTACTAAATCAAACAAAGAAAACCCTTCCACCACCCCCAAAAGAAAACTCAAAAACAAAGGAAAAAAAAAAACAAAATCAAACAAAAAAAACCAAAACCAAATTAAAAAGTCAAAAGATTTTCTGCAATATTCAAATACCTAAGTTTGCGCTGTAAAAATCTTTTTCTTTTGGCCCATGTCAATGATTGAGAAATACCAGAACACTTGGAGCAATAAATTTTGTCAGAATGGCAAGCCTAAGGATCCAATCTCTCTCTCTATTTATCAAATGATATAAATATGTAAGAATAGCAAAAAATAATAATACAATACAGAACTGGTAATTTAATAAAATAGTTTCCTGATTTTTCTCTCAAAATTAAGTAATTCTTCTCACACATCAACAATGAATTGATAAATGTAAGAAAATAATTGTATATAACCTTGTGTAATGCAAGTGTATCAATAACTATTCCTAAAAACTGATTCCATAATTTAATTTTTATTAGAAACATACTATCTAGACTTTTGTACTGTAAGCACTGCTATTTCAAAGCCATTTGGAATGCTTTTATTATGTAAATTAAATGAGGTTGATAATTGTAAACAACATGAAATGCCAGATTACAACATCTATATTGTTTTGTATTATATTAAAATAATATACTACTGCATTTTTCAGTCTTGCATATTGCCCCAAGAAGCATGCCAACCATACATTAAATTACAGATTGCAGTATTGGGAGAGAGACCATAACTTCACTAAGGACAAGATTTAGCGTACTTTGCATATCAAAATCATCTTTATAAACGATCTAAATCTCTTGTAGGACCACTTGATGATTCCACAATCAAAAGCTTATTAGTCACAGGATTCCCCTCCCAGTTTTAGTCATAACTGATATGGTGTGGTGCAAGCTACCTTGGAGAGTTTACAGGACTGGGAAGCACAAAACTAGGGGGAGGAAGATGAAGAGAGGTGGACTCTGCCTGCCAGGAAATAATCCCCACTTGAAGTAATGTAGCACTGATCATGCTGTGTTGGACAAACAGAAATGTTAGGGAGCAGAAATAGGATACATCTAGTCTTTCACCCACACATCTCAGCTAAAATGGTAGGATAATAGTGTCTTGTGCTTTCATATGTTTTTAGATGTGCAAGATAAAAGATGTACAAATGCTTGTGCTTTATTCACAAACCAGTAACACCACCCACTCCAAAATGAGTGAATTCTCCACAGCTGGCATAAACAGAAAAGATATACCAGGCAGATACAAGGAAACAAAGGCTAGAAGAAGTTTTTCTTATAGCACAGCATGCTTCTGGATGCATCTGGGATTGTTTGGACTTATATTACCTTAGAGAGTCCTGTGTAACAATTCCTGCTACAGGGAACAATTCTCATCCCAAATCATATCAGAAATATGAAAGAATCCCAAGAACATCAGCTCTGTATTTCTTCCTGTGGGTTGCTTCAATTAAGTTAATTACTTTAGACATAACCTGTAATCAGATGTTAGGATTTGCCCTTTGAAAGAGAATTTATCAGGAGGAAGTGAACACCCCTTAGAGCAGATTGCGATTGCAGGGTATGTCAGATAAGAGGGTAAGCATGAGTCATTTTTTTTTATTCTCCTCTTATCCCTTCATTTTGACACTGTATTAAATCCTGCTGGCAATCCCTCTGCAACATTTTCCAAATCGACTTATTCTGTTCTCTTCTCAAAGAGGAACTTTTGACCTTGACCTTGATTTCCAAAACCATGCATTTGAATATAAACCAAATCAATTTTACCTGGTGTGTCACTTTGTCCATGTAGGGCAGCTTGAAGACATCACCAAATCCCTTTTGTATAGTTTACCAGCATCAGACTGAGGAGGTATAACTTCTAAAGTTGGGTTTCTATATTTTCTATCTTGGAAAAAATCCAGAGCTTATTCTGCTCACAGGAAAACTATGAAATTAAAGCGTGCCTCACAGAAATAAAAAATATTATATATATATATATATGTGGGGGGGGGGATGTATAGGTTGCATGTATGTATATCTATCTATATTTATATATATATATATATGCATTCAAAACAGACTATAGCACTCTTCCACAATAAATATATTGTTTTCACACTCATTATCTAGTATGGGCAGAACATTCAGCAGCAGGTGATATGACCTCTGTAAAGCAAAATTGGATTGAGGATTTATTAACAGGATTTACTCCTGTTACAGCAGTAAGCTCTTCCTTCTCCTTCCTACTGCCATGTTCCTCTGTGTTGTAGTCAGCCCAAACCATACTGTAGTGATTGCAAATGCCTGGCTCCCCAAATGCCTTCAAAAAATAAACTCCTTTTCCCTCTCTGCTTCCCCCTCTGCTAAAGATTATGCTCCATCTGTTTCTGTGGATGTAGTACCTAGCCTTGTACAGATTGAATCAGAATTGCTTTATTGATGTACCATGTGATATCAGTTTATAACATGATAAAATCAAGGGCAATGAGGGTTGTTTGGAACGTGTATTCAGTGTTGTTCCCCTTTCCTGGCCTTGGTTGCTTATTATGGGGATTCATTCATACCCAAGCTGTGGGGGGAACATGACAGGATAACTCCTCCTAGCCTTTTCCCTCTTATTCTTTAGGCCTGCTACAACAGCTTTTGACAATTTTGAATTCACTTTGGATGTTAAAGAAAGCACGTCCTAGTTGATATGCTTGTTCTTTCTCCTCTGTACAGTCTACCCCACGTTTAGAGTCAGGGCAGACGTTTGTAGGAGCCAAACTCCACCTGTGTGAAGAAATTATTTCCACCCTGATAGCAGCTTGCCTCTTGTCTGTGGAAAGACTGACCAAGGATCTCCAGAAATTAAAAAAGGAAATTAAATACTGTCTGCACAAGGGTGAATTGTTTCTGTCTTGGTGGGCTCATGACATCTTAGGTCATCAGGGAAGAGATGAAACATATAGATGGACTCATACTTGAGGGGTGGACTTTGCCATGAACATGATAGCTCTGGTCCTGTGGTGACACGGCAGAAAGAATTGAGTCAGACAAAGGTACTATCTCAAAAATAGCTTTATAACACCTGGGCCAGAGAGCAGGCTATTGAGTGGGTATATCATATTCCCTGTAGTGCACAAGCCTCTGGGAAAGTTGAAAAGTAAGCTTGTTCTAAACTTAATGCTTCAAACTATTGGCTGCCACTTCCTCTGAAAAGTGTGTCTGTTACTATCCAAGTTTGGTGTGACAGCCATGTTTTAAAGACCTTTACCACCTTCTTACAGAATAAAGAGTGCTGAGCTTTGTAACCTCTGCTTTTAAGAAAGCCAGTTGCTGTTTTATGAAATGAATCACTCTTTTCCCTTTCCTCTATCTGCTATATCCTTTTGAGAATGGTAACAGAAATTGTACAGTTTCAAGATGTGAAACATGATAGATATCGTGGAATAATCATTACATTTTGTTCACAATCTTTTCTGAAAATTTGACATCAGTTTCGTCTCTTTTACTTGTCAAATTGAATAAATGTTTTCAGAGGATTTTCCTGGTCACTTAAAGATCTCTTTCAGGTCTGTATATGTGTGAAGGTTTGGTACTTTTCTCCCCTATCTCATGCACCTTGCTTTGCATTCTCTTTGTTTGATGATTCAAGAGACTGAGCCTTGCCTGCAAGGTTTTGCAGGCAGTTTTAGTATTTACTGCTATTAGTCAACATCACAGAATGTAGCAACTTTGCCCAGTTACCTATTTCATGACTGTGAATCTATTCAGTAGAGAAAATTCCTGTATGTCTTGAAATGCATTTGCTAAATACATCAGACAAATTTTCTTTTAAATATTTTGCAAAACATTCAGTTTACACTGGAAGTTGAAACTAAAAAAAAAAAATCACATTTTTAAATGAGTTGAAATTAAAACAAGAAGTTATTTAACCAAATTGTGGGAAATTTGTCATCAAAAAGAATCGCTAAAGCTATTGTTGGACTATTTCCAGCTCTAAAAATTTGAAAATTAAGAGTGAAAGGTGATTAGTTTGGGGGAGATTTTTTTTTTAAGTACTATAATTTATTTCAGGCAAAGATTCATTTTAGAGCTTGAATTATTCCAGAAGTCAAACCATATGCCTTTGGCCTAGATCCTTTAATTCTATGCCTATAAACACAGCTTTTCCAACATTTAACAAGGCATGGTTGACTCCTGGGCCTGTAGATTGGAGGATAGTCATAATAAAAATTGCATGGAAAAATATTGGTTAATGACTTATTGCAGCATACAATAATAAAAACGCAACTAACAATTGAAATGCATCACGGAGTCTTGCAATATCTTTAAAACCTGAAAAATTATGGTGGTTGTTTTCCTGAATAAGTCTGCATGCTTTTCACATGCTTTCCCTTAACAGCCAATCTTAATTTTTAGTAACAAATTTAATTGTGATCTAGTCTGTTCCACAAGCCAATAAAAATTTACATTTCGTTTTCTTTTCTACTTTTAAAAACTTACACACAAAAAATGCCAGATAACCAAAATGGGATTATAGAGAGGAATCTCATTGCAAGTAAGACCCAAAACACTCAGTAGCTTAAAGAATTTATGAAATAACTCAAACAGAAAAAGAATCTGATATTTTTGTACTTTCAAGAGGAGAAAAGGAATTTAGGTATATGATTAAAAGATTTTTGTTTTCCTCCTAAGTGACTTCAAATTTTGTCTTGTCTTTCTGGCCCTGAATATGTATACACCAATAGAATAATTTTACTCTACTGCATTCTGGCATTATTAGTTATTTGATATTCATATCTGGATATCTTAAAAGCCTGAAATAATAAGGTAAAACATTACCTAATAAACTGGCAAGAAATCTGTGAATGACTCCAACATGCACTCATAGCCCTGACCACAAAAAAAAAAAAATCCTCTATAAAAAGTATTCTCCTGAGGGCACTATCTCTTTTTTTTTTTTTTTAATCTGTGATCCTGTCTTTTCTCTCATTCACTACAGAGTCTATATTTATTATCTGTTGCTATCTAACTTAGATTGCAAGCTCCTTAGGGCAAGGACCTTGTCTTCTTACATGTCTGTAATGTACCATGAACACCTCCAGCACTAAATAAATAATAAGCTCTGCAAACTCCATTTAGTATCCATTTCAATTTGTGGTGAAGGCTCACCATGTTTGCAGAGTGTAAGGTTCATTTCTTTCTTTTAATGGCTGGTTCTGGGCAAGCATAAATATTAATCCATAGTTTTCTGGCTTCTTCTGGAGCAAACTTGCTTATTAGAGGTCCTGCTGACAGTGACCCTAGGCCAGTCTAGTCAAATCCAAGCCTCCATGGTTAAGATTTTCTTAACCATGGGCAGTTAAAATTTACTGCCCACGTTTCTTTAGTTAGCCTTCTTGGTCAATTATAGTCATCTCTTACTAACACAGCTTCAAGTTTGAATAACCAAAACATCTTCCAGAAATCTCTGGTAGTCTGTAATGAATCTAGAAAGGACTGTTCAAATGAGAAAATAAAACCCATCAGGTTGCGTCGATCTGTTTTCTAGCAGGCCTTTCATTGTAGAGAAAAAAAAAGTTAAAAAATCATGTCTCTTGACATAAAATTCAGGAAATTCTTCCTTTGTTAAGCTGCAACTTTCCTGCTTCCAAGGAAAATTTTTAAAATAAGAAAAATAGCTAGAAAACAGCATTGACTAATTTACCTTACTTAGAAAATTACCTTTGTATGAGACATTTCCCATATTCTGCTAATCACGTTCTCTAACAATTTCTTCTAAACCTGAATATAAACCTTGCCAAACTACCATGACATCTTCAAGCAAAACAAAAACTGCCATGAGCTCTCACTTATATACTCTGCTCCCTTTGAATTATGGGGTTTTTCACAGGTTGGCAACAGGGAGTGAAGAAGGAGGACTTCAGTTTCTCCAGCTAAAATGGGCTGGGCCACATGAGATTCGATGTGAAGTGGCAGTCCTTTCAAGCTGCATGCCAAAGAGGTTACATGACCTCAGTTGTTCCAATGGTGCACATACGATGCTCTAGGCACATTGGTTACTGCCACAGCTCACAATTGCAGGTGGGAGGATATGCTGGAATGAAGACTTAATGACAACCTCTGTTTCAGCCTGCTTCCAATTCTTCATGCAAGATGAAATGTTGTGATCTTTCCTCAATCAATATTCAAAGTGAATATTTCGGGAATTTCTGAATTATGAAAATAAGAAATCCAAGATTTATCATTTTTGTCCCCTCTTTCAAACTGGAAGAAATGGACTTCTGGAATACATGAGAAAGAAGTTAGCCTGTGGCCTTTAGCTAAGTATTGTTCATATTTTCTACATATTCAATTTTAACTAAGAGAAAGGGTGCTTTAACCAAGAGCAGCACAGCAACACAGTGGAAATAGTTACTGAGCAGAGCAAAAAACTTCAAGCATGTGTTGGAAAATCCTTGCCTGTTAAGAACACAGCCTTGTTCCTTCCCACAGCTGAGCTATCCTTGCAATTTTCCTCTAGCAGTTTCTACAAGTATCATCATTTCACAGCATCAAATCTTTTTGCTCAAAGCCGAAGTCAGACTGCTTATGAGTATTTAAGAAATGTCACAAAGAGCCCTAACAGCAACTAGGTAATGTGGTGTTAATAGACTCTATAACAAAATAATTCTTTTTGCTATATGCTTATGGCTTTTGACAGGTAGGATTATATTAATAACCTCTACTATATAACAGGTAAAGCAAAAATCATGCACATTTACACAGAGTGGCAGGCTGTAATGAATGCAGTCTGTCACTGCTGAGGGATGAGGAAGTAGGAGATTGTTTCAAACCCACAGATATCTTAAGGAAAGACAGCTCAGTAACTTATTAAGCTCTAGCAATTTGTTATTTTAGAAACTACCGCATAAAATGGCAAGATTAAATTATTCAGTCAGTGTTGTCAAGTTAGCTTGTGTCATGAAAACACTGGGCATATAAAAGCTCTCAATGACCTGTTTATCAGATGGTTTGTCACTTGATACATGGCAGCTGAGGTAACCAGCATGTTTTTTTTTTTTTCCTTTTGCTGTAAGAATAGTAATTATTGCATTGCTGTAATGAATCAAGGACAGTCAGCATGTAAATGTTGGTTGAAAAAGTTGATATGGATTTGGTAGTTACATCCCATTTATTCCCTTAGTCATTATGGGGTAACATACAGCAACAACCATATGGCACTCAGTGAATAGTCAATGGAGTTTAAGATCCCTTTTTCTATAATCTTTTAAAATAGAAAATATTGTTTCCAGAAGCTCAACAACCATAACATAACTCGTAGTGTCAAGATGGTAGGCAAAGACCATCATGATAGAGATGGAGAAATATCTTGGCAGTCTCCCACTCCTACTGTGGATAATCTTTATAAAAGCTAATACAATCTATCAATTTTCCGAGCACTCAGCATATGGCTTCAACAGAGCTATAGTGAATTCACAGAAGTCCAATAACTTATAAAGGGAGAGTTTCTGCAGAGAAAATCTTCCATATAGTGACACTATTGCAAACCATGAGTGAGTTTCTCAATGAGGTTCAATTTTGGAATGTCTCAGGCCTTGGATTTCTCTCTCTCAGTAATTCATGACTGGAGGGGGGAAAGCATATATCTCTGTCTACCTAATTATTAAGTTTTAGGTTTGTTCAGAATATATTATGGAGTCTGAAAAAAGTCCAAATTTTTTGCAGCTTCCTATACAGATATACTAGTTAAAATCATAAAAAACTTGCAGTTTTCCATGCAGAAAACAGTAAGGAATTTTCTTTGCCCTTTTCCTATCCTCTTTTTCTCTCCCCTAAAAAAGGAGAAAGAGTCTACTTCTTCCAGTATCATAAAATCCCAAAGAATTACACATAGAACTGGGAAATCAAAAGTGAGTTTGTCTATGAGGATTTTCAAGTCCCAAGGCAGCCTGAGCCTCTGCCATTGCAGAACACCTTTGGAACTCCCTGGACCTTGCCTAGAGCTTGGAGCCATTTTATGGCACTCTAAAGAGACATTGGTACATATCTATGGGGAAATAAAGACAAGAATGTCTAGGTAGGCAGAGTGAAGAGTTTACAGATCCAATTGCCCAATATATCAAGAAAGCAATATTTGAAAAAGAAATTAAACTCCCCTACTCCTGTCTCTTTTATCAATCAGCAAAATTACGTCATATTCACGTTTTGTGTAACTAAATAACTTGGATCTGCATCAGCATCTGTCATGTTTTTCCTATCCCTGCAGAATGGTTTCCATAGGCCATCTAAGGAATATCTGCTGTGTGTTCAGATACGAGAATGTGATGCTGTTTTTACACGATCTATTTGGTCCAAATTTGCCAAGGGCACTTTTGTTTCAGCCTTCTTCAGGAACCAATAATCCATGCAGAAGTTTTGTGAGCAGCCTACCACTGAGGATAAAGTAGTTGTACTCAAACTCAAATAATTCTTCTTAAAATGGGAAGTGACATATAGGATATATATTTATAGTGACATATGATTTGCTGAAACATTTAAAGGGTTGGAACAAAATAACCTGGTTTTTTACAAAGAAAATAATAATCTGTTCTCAAATGAGGATTTTTCTAATACTGTAATTACTAGACATTCAAAAACAACTATGAAATAATGAAATGCTGAGGTAGAAATTAAATGTCTTTCCTAAAATGAAAAATCTTGGAATATAAAGTTGTTATAAACATTTCTGTACACGAAAGATCAAATTGTAACTATCATCTTTTATCCCTTATTTATGCTGCATTAAAAAATTATTTAGACCCACACATACACAGACGTACATATATATTCAAACACTAATTCTACTATGCCGGATGACTTGCAGACAATGTAATAATATCAAAGTTCGATCTATATTTAGTTTCTAAACATTGAAAGATCTTGTTAAAAAGCACTTTTCTTATGCCTTCCTTTCTCTCCTTCTACAACCAAAAATACCTTCCCGTTTAGGCAGGAAGGTGCAGGTGTACAAACATCTATGCTTTGCTAGAAACATTTAAATTTTTTTGCCCTTAAAGAAATGTAAATACAATAGTTCTAGATTAAGCCTGGAATGAGAGTTATGGATTTCTTAGTCTTTACCTTACAACCAAAAATTGCATTTTAGCGTCTCCAGTCTCCAGTTTTTTTAAGATACACTTCTAAATACTCTTTTTTTTTTTTTTAATTTTTTCTTTTATTTTTTTAGCTTCTTATTTATACTGCATTAGCCACAGAATTCAGAGTTTTTTTTATGTTGTTTGCATGGAGTAGAATGTTGCGTTTCCAATTATGTTTCCTTCAAGCATAATTTTACTTCTCAGGTATAGATTTCCTTTCTCTGCAGGAATAGAAACTTGCCTGTTATGGATAAGATTAAAAATAAAGGAGAAAAATATACTAATATGACTTACTAGGGATCAAAATTATGTATCATTTTAAATCTTTAAAACATCTATAAATGTTGTACCTCTTTCTTTTAAATCTTTTGATATGACATAGTACATGCAAAAGCTGAAAGTGATTTCACTTGCAAGTGTTTTTAGAACACAACAGGTTATTTATCACAGTAAAGATAGAATTTCAAAATGCGGATGGTTCTAGCCAAAATCAAAGCAGCCCAAACATTCTGACTATTCACATCCAGACTGCTTATCTTGAGTCTTTGGAGTAGTTTAACTTACTTTTAAGAGACTGTGACTAGCCACAGAAGCAACATTTTCAGCTAATGCATAATATATGCTACAGGAATCCAGAAAGCTGTTCTGAGTGTAAGAAAATCCAAAAAGCACCCAACTTCCCACACAAATAGAAAAGAGCAAAGAGAGAGGATGCATGAATAATTAAAAAGAAAATGCTTGTGGGGTAAGCAGTTATATTATTTTTTATAATAAAACTGAAATTTCTAATCATATTAAAATGATTTAAATATGTATAAAACTTGTGCATCGAATTACCACTTCGTTTCAAACTACTTCTGTTTCCAATTTTTAGCCAAAATTGCTCTGACACATCAAGTTATGTCTGTCTATGTTATTTTTTAAGAAAGAAATCAATAAAATGATAACTAAAAAGGCAAATAATTCAGCCAGCTATATAAACCACTACCCTATTTAAGTGATTATTTAAGATGTTGCATAGAAAATTTGGCTCATAAATGATTTGGTGAATTATTTACATGGAGACAAGTTTCTTCTCTAAGAAACTCAAGCATTGGTAATCACAGAAGCCTAGAGGAGTTAAAGCAGTAAAAAATATTGAGCAAAGAGTACATATTGAATAGCACAGACTAAAAGTAAAAGTAGAATCAAATATTTTACTTTTGCGCCTCAGTGGTATGGCCTCATACCGAATGATTTGTTGTCCTAATGCTTAGCCCAATAATACAAAACTCCATTGTAAGAGTTCACAGTGATGACTAAAAGATTTATATAGGAAGAAGAGAGATCTATGCATCTGTAGGTATTTCATAACTAGCATATTGCACTGAAGAACCTTCGAAGGGAAATTCAGCTCATCATCATGTGTGTGCTTACACACTTGTATTGTTCCTTGATAGCTGTCAACCAGGCGGGAAAACACATGGGACCTTTGCCTGATACCTTGAGTTAAATTCAGGAAATAAATATTATCCTCATGGTTCTACACCCACGACAGAGAACTTTGCAGAACTATCATCAGATAAAAACAAAAATTGAAAAATTGGTTACTAGTGATTAGCTGCAATGGCAGAATGAATCCCTTTTCTCCCAAAGTGTAAAAACACGCTCACAGACATCCAGCTCTGTGTTGAGCAGTGCCATGACACATCAGCTTAACATATGAGAAGTATTAACAAGCACAGGAAAATTTTTTTTTGTTTTGCTTTCTGGTTTCTCTTTACCTGCATTTTTATGAAGTTATATAATTGATTCTTACATGGAGTAAGTAGTTTCTTATTAATGCAGAATGATTATCCTAGGACAGGATTTGCCTCTGTACTCTGGACAACATAAGTTTAGAGTAGACTACTATGTAGTTGTGAAAAGGATTATAAAAAGGAACTTAATAAAATAAAAATGATTAAATATGGATTTTATTCTTCAATTAGTCCAACAGTTTATTGTAGAGCAGAGTACTTTAGTGGAGAATTTGCAGATTAATGGAGAACCCTTCCTCTATGCAATATTCCAGAGGAGTTTTTCTGAAAACCTATGAGCAGATTCCAGACCACAGATCATATCACTTCTGACTTTTAAAATATATTCTAAAAACTAGTATGCTTTAAAATTCCCAGAGGATGTGAAATCAAATTAACTTGGAGTCAAAGGAACCCCTAAAAAAATTCTTGCTTTATTAGCTGGAAGTCAAAGTTCATAAAATGAAGCTAATCTTATAAAATGAATCGAGAGGAGCATTATTAGAGTACAAAGGTAAAAAGTTTCTAAAATATAAACCACTGAGCTAGAAATGTGTCTCTTTTAAATTTTTAATAGTTGATATAAACTGCTTAGTGTAGTTTACAGTGGGTGAGAATTATTCTTGAGAAGGAGTGGTGCATTTCTCACCATCCTCCCTGAAGTGATAATTACTGTTTCAGAACAAAATGGAGAGCAAAAAAAAAACCTTCAGAACAATAATTATGTTTCAGAAATAAACACTTAGAACTAAGTCAGACAACAAAATACTGGACTAGAAAGAAGTATTTTTGCATTTCTCAGATTTAAAATCTGTCGTCTATTTATATGACATTAGGTCACTTCAATGGCTGTTTCTCCTTCATACTTAGTTTTTGATACTTGTTTGAGGAGTATTAGCTATGAAGCAGCTTTTATAATGCACAAATATAGCTAGAAAATAGAAAGAAAAAGATACCTCATCACTCCTTTAAAAAAGAAAAGCTATTTGAATTAACCCTGTAAAGAACAAAAGAGGATGCTAAAAATAAGTTATATACTAACTTATTTTGATTTTTGAATGACTAGGCTTAAAACACAATATCTGGACTTCAGTTTTTGTCAGTGCAAGAACCCTTGTCCCAGAAGAAAGAGATTTAGTCTAGCAGTCAAATGGAAGAGCAATTCCATCTATGACAAAAATATTCCCTCTGTTGTCGTATGCTGTCTGCTGCTCATTATTTCCCTTGGGTTTTTAAATATGAAGTTTTGCGGGTTGGGTGTTTTGATTTGGAGGTTTTTTTTTTTTTTTGTTCGTTTGCTTGTTTTTTAAGTAATAAATGCAAACTTAGTGGATAGAGTTAGAAATTGAGGCAAAATTTACTGGCAAATTTTGCCTGGATCTTGCCTAAAATCTAAGCATATGAGACCTCTTATAGAGGTGTATAATATTCCTTTATAACAATACCTATTGTTTTCACCATCCTCCTGTCCTCTACAGATGCTGAGCTTCTGTATCTGCTGTATTGTGCTGTCACCTTTCCCAGGCACGTGTGCTGCATGAAGGGCTTGGGAGCAGAGGTTTGTGCAGTGCATCTGCTCCCTAGAATAAGACATCAACATCCATAGGAGGAGTGATGAAGAACCCTGAGCTGGAGAGCAGAGAGACTGAGAAGCAAATGTTGTCAGAGGAGACGTTTTCACAAATGTGTCTTTTTCATCCCATGCCACAGCCTTTCTCTGTTGGCTTGCTTTGAAAAAAAATTCTGCAACTATCACATGAGTTCTCAGCTTCGGAGTGGGGAAAAGTCCTGTACCAGCTGCTCAGAATCAGCTGAGAAGTGATCTGAAGACCTAAGGGGCACCATCATGTCACTCTCATGGGGCTATGACAAATGGTGACCTAAAATATGGCATTAAAGAAGATATGTACCAAAAATCTGCCAAATAGAAGGAGGAGTTTTGCAGGAAGTTGCAATTAGTTTTCAGGGTTGGTTTTTTTTTATTATTTATGTCTTCAACCAACTTGCAAAGGGACAATCTGTTCCTGAAACAGTGGCTAAACACGGGGAAAAGTGCTGCGCAGGGCCAGAACATTCTTGAAGAATCCAAGAACACTCAGAGTTTTCCATCAAATTCTACCTCTAGATAGAACAGCAGAGCTACCTTTTAGTCACAGGCCACCTATCTTCCTCCTTTTGAAGATTTTGTAGGTAGCTTTGCCTAAAGGTTTGTCATGGCTATGCTTCACAATTCTTAAATATAAACATTGTTTCAATCTTAAAAGTTGAAGTAATTTTTTGCTTACTATGAGCAGGACTTTATATCATACAGATAAAACAGATTAACATATTTTGAAAAAAAACAAGCAAGCTTTTATCTGATATGGATGTTTTGAAAGCCTCTATGCAATATAGAAAGATTTACTGAGCAGGAGTCTCCCATTAATGAGACTTTCTAATTAGTGATTTATACATGTGAGAAGTAGAAAAGGAGCTGAAGGAAGAAAAAAGAAACAAACTAGGTTCTGAGGACCTTTCTTCTTTTCAAATTTGTTTTCATGTTTCATCTTTCTTTGCGATAACACCAAGAGTTTCCTAACTTGGCAGTACTTGGGATAATTAATACTGATTACCACAGTGATTATTATCATCTAAGTAGTGATATAACTAGCAGAGTAGAAATAGCTAGATACACAATTTTTCAAATACTCTCACATAAGGGTTTTACTTCGCTCACCTCCAGCTTGGCCATGAACTGTTTTCTATTCTCAGAATCACTGAAGTGTGCAACTAAAAGACTACTGTTGTTATAATAATGAGAAAGTTACTCTCATGAGATTAAACTCTGATTAAAAGAATATCTTTCTTCGTGCTTTGAAAATGTAGTTACTCACTGGTGCTAAGTCAGATGGCTGATGACATCATACATGCATACATACAGAGAGAGTTTATGTCCACTGTCCACTGTTAAAACCCAGTCAGGTTTTTGAGACATACACAAAGAAAGACATCAAGTGCATGCAAAGTCGGGTTACAAATGGCTTATCTGAGTAGTTTTCCTGTGACTACAATATGCAGTAAACCATCTTTGTTGATTCTTATCTTTTCAAAATTTCAAGAGTAAAGACCACTTTCTATAAAAATTAAAATTTTGCTTAACAAAGGAGTGTTCGAATTCTCCCTCCCCAGACCTCAAGGTAAAGATTCCACTAAAATTTTGTACACTGCATTTAATACATCCTTATAATGGCATGGAGTATTTGAACATGGTCTGTTAAGAGAAATTAAAGGCAGTGACCTGAAGTGTATGTCTTCAAGAAGTTATAGAGTTATGGCAGATTGGTTCACACAAATCTCATTTCCTAAAGTCCATTCCAGGAACTTTGAACACAGAAAGCAGCTGGTTTGAAATATAAACAGTAGTAACAATAACATTTTGTACATAGCTGTCGAGTTAAGGTTTTTTACAGTTATTAAGTCTTTCAGCTCCATGAAGTCCAAAGAAAATATAGTATGCCAATAATAAAGTAATTATTTGACATAATACCAGACGTGCAATCCTGGGTTCTTATTAACTCATTATAAGGCTTTGTGTACTGTAAATATATTGCATTCCTCCATTGGAAGAGCATCATTTTTACATTGGACATCTAAAACTTCAGTGGGACTTGAAACTGCAACTCGTTTTTCAGACCATGAGTTCTCCTACAGCATAATTTAATTAAATAATTCACTATACCTCACCAGCTCAAGCTTGAGACTAGCTTTTACCCTCTGACACAATTATTTGGGGAAATCGCTAATTTTCCTGACTTTCCTAACTGCAAAATGCAACACAAAACACTAGGATTACTTGCAATTTTAGTCAAATGCCAAAATTAATAATTTTATGTTATTCTTGGTTCCACAGGACAGTCATAATTTAATTACAGGCTGATGGTCAGAATTTTTACTTTTATAAATATGTTTTAAATTAAATTACTTAAAGTATACTAGGAGTAGAACAGGCGTAGCTGCTTTAGAGGATTTCCAATCTTATGCTTAACTGTGAAAAAAGCAAGAGATAAAAACTCAAGAATCTTTTTCATCTGCCTGCACGTGCATAAGATCTGAGTGGTAAGTCTTTTTGAATACATAAATATTGGTGAATAAATTTAGCAAGAACAAGACTAAAGTAGAAGTGTCAAAAAAATTGTTAAAATAATATAAACATAATTTGATAGATCTATTATGATATTTTAGGACTTGAAAGTTTATATAACAACTAAGAGGTATCTCAGTAACATAGTATATATTCTATGACATTATTTTTGTGTGTGCATGTAGGTGCTGGACATATTCTTTTGGGAAAGAAAGGAATTCTAACAGCAGAAGAGATAAAAGTTAAACCCTCCTCTCTTTCACCACAGGGAATCTAATGCTAATGGAATATCAAAGTTGAAATCTATCTATTGGACCTGAGGAAATCATTTTCCTGTAAAGATATGCCAGAAATAAACTTATCTCTAGAGACAGTGAGAGAGAACAGCAATCAGTATGGCAATTCTTAAAGTTCATATTAAAGCAGGGAGAAACATAAGCAACAGAGAAGATCTTGCATTGTCTGTTACTCCCGAACACTGGGTTCATCTATCTGTCTGCTATTAACTTGGCTTCAATTACCTGAATTCATCACTGTTCATCTCCACTGTGGTCCTCACAGCATTCAACACCTCCAGCTCCACTGAGGTAAAACCTGATGCAAACATTGCTCCACTTCCCAAGTGCAAACCAAAAAAAAAAAAAAAAACCAAAAAAACCCAAAAAAACACCACACCAAAAAACAGCCTCATCAACATCAAATTTTCCTAGCCCTCACAGGGCCTCCTTTCTCAGCTTCCTTTGCCTTACCCTGATTGATCAGGAATGAATTTGTGTGGCTGCAAGGTATCTGGGTTCATGTGCTAAGATTTTCTACCAAGGTGTCTGAAATTCAGGTTATTTCTCTCCAACAAAAGACAGCCTGAGTGATCTACTCTTAGTAGGAAATGAACTCTGTGCTATCCTGAAAGGTTCTGGCCAAAACAGTAAGTTAGTCTGTTTTAAAAAAATACCTTTTTAACTTAGTTTCATATATTTATGAAGTGGGTGGTTGGTTAGGGGAGAGCTGTTTGATAATTGATAGTTTCTTTCTGACTATTTAAAATTTTAAAAAATTAAATTTTTGTAATGAAAAAAAAAAAAATTTCAAGTGGCATAAATTTAAACCGTGTTTACCTTTCATTATAAAAATTTCCCTGACATCCCAAGAGTTCAGGCATGCATAGAGTAACAGAGGGGAGGTATTTGCTTCATAGCACTGTGCCTTACATCTCACACAACCTTTTAATTTCTCAGCTCTTTTGATTATGAGCTCACATAGTTTATGGCAGCTGGTACCTCTATGTCCATAGGGCCACAAAACACCTTGAATAATCAGACAAAAAAAAAGGGAACATAGATATTCTTCTTCATGAATTATGCATAGACTGCGTACTTGACTCACCTGTAAAAAAATCAAAATAAATTTGTGGGACTGAAGGTATGCATTTTCACAAAGAGAGCATTTAGTTAATTATATTTAGGTTTGGAGTGCTCATTGTTTTCATAGGCTCCCTCTCACTTCCAGTTTGCCTTTGTTCTATTATGGCTTTCTTCTTTTCAAACATTTTCCCATCATCCCATTAAGTCAAGACAATAAAGCTAGTTTCTTTGAACTAATATTAGTACAGTCCTGGGGAACTGTCTGACAAGAGATACTCTGACAGAAGCAGGCTCTGAAATCCCCAATATGCAAGAACTTGCTCTCTTCTGTGCTCCATACATTCGTCATGGGAATGGAAAAGGAAGAACCCCCACCATCCCTTAAATCCCTTCTAAAAAGTTTATTTATTATTTCATATCTTACCTCTAGAGATTAAGACCAGAGTAAAACTATTTCATCAAGCATCCCAGATCATCTCTAAGCACAGAAAAGAAATATGTATGCTCATCTATGCAATAAGGGCTAGTGGATTTAAGTCCTGCGTTTTCCTTGTTTATTGACATCACCTTTTTCTGAGTAAGCAAAATTACCTAAGTAGTAAATGTTCTTTTACATAAGTTATAGAATTTGGCCCAGAATAATTAAACAAGCTTCCCAAATATATATAAAACCAGTATCATTTGTGACATAGCTTTTAGGAAAATATAAAATAATAGAAATTGCAAATAAGGGGGGAAAAAACACAGTACAACAGAAATCAGTTGTGTAAATGGTTTTTTGCACCCAGAGAGGGAGCAGTCATGACCAATAAATACCTATTTATCCTGTAATTCTGCTTCAAAGTTTTAAGTCACTATCTAGGTTCTAGATATCCTAAGATTTTCCAGGTATTTTATGTAATGTTAGTGAGTCAAACAACCTGCCACAATGACAGATTAGAAATTATGGCAGAAAAGCAGGAAAAACCAGCATATGTATTAAATGCATATAAAACCCCTGAGTAGTGGATTTAGAGGTAAAACAGTTAACAAAAATGCCAAAATATGTTTGAGAACAGACAAAAAGTCCTCAAGATAGAATTATGTGATGAGTTCTTGACCTACATTTCAAAAAGAGGAAAGAAAAATTGTGAAAAATGGAAATGAAGCAGCAGAAATTAGCTTTACCATTGTGCTTTGTGAAGAATACGAACATGCAGTCTGTGGTATTGGAGGAATGGTGTAGATCAAAAAGCAAGAGAACCAGCAAGGATTTGCAAAACTGTAGTGTAGGCTTCTTTTCCTTATAGTCTTGTACAACTTTTCTTCAAACATATGCTTAGTGCTGAACATCTAAAAGCTACCAAAAGCAGAATGCACATATTGCATGAAAGGAAAATGGAAAATAGTTCTAGGGACATAGCTGCATTTTTAAAGATGCAGAGCCACTTACAGTTAGGAGAGGGCTTTTGAGTTAAGTTGGTGTTTCATGTATAAAGATATTAGAACAAAACATAAAAGTATTATAAAAATCTAATTAAAATATTTACCTGTGAAGATTTAAATTAAACTTTATATAAATTTTATAACATTAAAGCAGGCCTATTTCTGGTAAAATTAGTATGCATCTACCACATGGAATATGTAAAATTAAAAAACCTAAAGAAATACATCCAGATGGGTGTTTCTGTGGAACTACAATAATCAAAAGCTAAAGTAGACAATCATTTGGTATATTGCAGCTAAAGAGATATAACATCAAAATACAGGGAAAGTTTATGATCTCAAACCCAAACCATCATTATTTATGCTGCAGTCTTTCTGTCTAATTAGCTCTTTTAAAATGATAATCTCTGCCTTTTTCAGAAGGAAATGTGGGGGTTTGAGCAATGATGTGGTACATCTTTGAAATCAGTTGAAAGAACATTCGTTCTTTCAAAAAGGATACTAAGTACTTTTGTACCGTAAAATAGAAATTGTTACAAACTCATTTAGCAAAGCATGCAAATGTAACGGTGAAGCTGGGACAGTATTTCTTATTTATATGCTGTTATCAGAAAGAAGAGGAGTGGAAAGACAACCCACTCACCTCACTTCAAAATCTGAAGCCTCCATAACATAACAGGAAACAATTTTTCAGGGCAAAACAGTCCTCTTTCCAGTAGCATCGTATCCTCAGTGTCCCATCCAATTTATATCTTTGTATAGTAGGTGTAGCAAGAGTAATCAAGCTTAAATTATAAGCATACAAATGCTTATAATATATAATGCTTAAGTATATATCAGCACCCAGTGTGTTCGCTCAAGTCATTAAGTCCTCAGGAAATCTGGGAACTGCACAGATGAAACAGGGGGCAGGTTTGAGAGCAGTTGGAAGAAAGGTGATTGAACCTTCAGTATCAAGTATTTGACTGATATTGTTACAGGATCCCTCCAGATGGGAATTTTGTCCTGATCTTGAAATTCCCCAAGGCAGTTCCTACTCTGTCTCATATGATTTGTCAGCTTAAATGTATTGACTGACATCCTGATAGATTGAGCAAAGTCTCCCCAAGTGGTTCAGGCTTCTGAAATGCTCACACTATTCAGAAATAAGATATTTGTAAGTAGTCAAGACAAAATGTTCCTACAAACATGGTAATAGGGATCTGTTCTCGTTTCTGACTAAGATAATCAATAGTAATGAATTACATATGTTCCCGGTGTAATTGCAAAAAACCGTGGGCAGCAAGGGTATAAGAACTGAATAGAAGAGCAGCAGAGCCATTTCTGAGCTCAGACCTGGTAACTCTGAGCTTAGTCCAGTCAGACCTCTAAGGAGAGGGACTGCACAGTCTCTCTAGTCAACATGTCTCACTGCTGGGCTGTACTTGCAGAGAAACAATTCTTCCTCATATGCAGCCTGGACCTCTCATTTCAACTTTTTCGATTAGCCTCACATTTTGTCATCACTTTGAGCTGTGCAGAGCCTGGCTCCACCCCCTTGATAACTTCCCCACAAGCACTGCTGGGTTGCTGTCAGATGTTCCCTCTTTCAAGCTGCAGCAACCTCTGTCCCTCAGCCTCTCCCTGTGGTGCAGACAATGCTGCAGATGCATGAGTGCTGACGGGAGGGAGATAATCACTGCCTTTGTCACCTGGCCATGCTGTTTTCTCTTTCAAGCCAAAGTTGTTGGCTACCTGTGATGGCTGAGGCTTAGCTCAGTGCCCAGAAATCTCAGGGTTTTTCCCACAGGGTTTCCCCAGCCTCAATATTCCTTAGTCAGTGCCATTTTTCTCTGTCCCAGGAGAAGCAGATGGCCCTTGCTCAGTTTCATGAAGTCCCTCTTGGTCCATTTTTCTAGCCTAGTCCCTCTGCATGATATCCTGTCAAGGAGTTGTATCCCCACTTTACTATCATCTGATATCATCACATGATGTATGCTCCATTACCCCTCCAGATCACGTGTTAAAGGATAAAAGCATGAAGAAGGACAGTCCCAGGACAGACCCTTGCAGTCCTCCCCTTCTATAGACCTCTAGGTAAAACATGACCTGTTAACCATGTGCCTTTGGTGCTGATGGTTCAGCTAGCTTTTTACCAATTGCCCGTCCCTCCAGACCATGATGTCCTAAGATGGATACAAGGACATTTAGAAGACAGTCAAGTTTGTCAGATATGATTTGCTCTTGTAAACACGTGCTGGTTATTTCCAGCAGCTGCCTTCTCTTCCACATGCCTAGAAATAGATTTCAAAACATATTCCATGTATTTTTTCAGGATCCTAACTAAATTTTCCAACTTGCATTCCTCTGTCTTGCTTTTTCTCCTTTAGAAGATATGTAAATAATTTACCTGTCCTCAGGCACTGCAGACATCCCAAGTCTCCCGAACATTCCAAGCATGATAGTCTTGGAAGGATATAAGCCTGTTCTTTCATCTCCAAGCTGGATGTAGCCTGAGCTAGAAAACCAATTTTTCTTAGATCCAAAGAGTATCAGCCAGACTTGGTGCTATGAAGTTCTGCCAACAGTCACGCCTTTCCAAGAGCAGCTGGACAGGGGTCATCCTTTCTTACAGATGAACAGTTCTACTGACTACCTGACAAAATTGATTCATGATTTTGCTCTTCATTTTAAGCTTTTCTTCTGCTGTGGGAATAATTTCTTTCATTCAGAATAAAGTGTCCAGCAGAACATCAATGGGAAGAATTTATGGGATTCAGTGAAAAATACGTCTCAGACACATCAGTCAAAATTTAGTTACATATATCTGTATTAGCTATTGAACAAAAGAGCAAAATGATTCTGCCAAGAGCAAAACTGAGTACATAAGCCTTAGCTTGGCACCAGATCAAGATGTTTGAAATGGGGTAAAAGACAAGTTCTTCCCTAAGGAGTAAAATCAGGTTGAGAAGAGATAACTCATTTGTTACTTTAGTCACCCCAAGATCTCAAAGTGACAGTGGACAAATGATGACAAATTGAAGCACAGATGTCAACAGTACAGTTATTGCTTACAATATGGGTACAGTGTTACACATTTTTGGCTGACTAAAACATCTATATTTCTGAGACTTGTTGGTCAGTGTTTGCAAACAACTTGTGCTGCAGGTACATATGTTGTTGGCTGGCAAAATGAAATACCATATCAAAAAATGCATTGCAGACAAGAACAGAAGAAACAAATGTTGGCTTTGCAGAAATGAGAAAACCAAAAAATTAAAACAAAAGTTTATAAAAACACAGAGATTACCTAAGGAATTCTAAGTGATAACAGTGATCAGAAGAATACTCATTGGTTAATGCTTAAAAAAATGTGCCTATTTATTTCTTTTGCAAATTAAAATCTAAATGAAATGTACAAAATTAGCCATTCTATTCAGCTTGGTCATGATTACAAGAATATCTGCTCAAGAAGCCTTCTCAATATTGTGTGTGAAGTAGCAGTATCACTTTTAAGCTGAACTCAGTAGTTTCCCAGAAAGTGACTAAATTCTATCTACAGTTTTTAGAGGTGTCATTGTTGTTTAAATTAAAATTATTAATATAAGACATTGAATTTACTCAGATGTCATCCATGGTATTGAATTAGACATGTTCAATATAATCTTGTATTTCCAGAATATTCATCTCTCGAAACAATTTTCATCGATATCGTTCCCTCTTACTCTTATTCATACACTATTTTAATATATCCCTAACTACACTTTTCCATTAGCCCTTTCCCTTCATTCCATTCTACCTCTTATTTATTTTGTTATGTTTTTCTTTTCCTCTGCTACCTCTTCTGTCCTTTGCCCAGCCTCATAAAGTAACTCCATGATCTGGCATCAGATCCATAATATATTCTATCTTATCCTACGTCTTGCTGTCCTGTTCCTTCGTGTCCTCTATTCCTCTCCTGCCTTCTCATCCCTATATTTCATCTAAATTCATTTAAAAATTTTATTATATTTTCCTCATATCTGTTATTACTAAAAAGTCTTTTATTATAATCTTTCTTTCCTCGTCTCCATCCTCTCCTGTCTGCCTTTGGTTTTCGACAACTCCCCAACAACCTCACCCCCGAGCATAACTGTTATTCACCCTTCCCATAACAATTATACGGTTCATATATTTGCTTCTGGTACTGACTCTATACCTATCTCTCTCCCTGTCTGCCTTCTCTCTAATTCCCCTTTTTAGGATACACTATCAATTTAATAAATATATTAACAAAAAATGTATAAAATATTAATTAAAAAAAAATTATTAATATTATCTCGTTTATCTTTTTCTGAGCCTCAATATTCTAATTATTACCAGTAATCGGCCCCACAATCATCATCATCTAATTTATGGAATATTTTAAGAAAATAATTTTTTATTATTATTATTTCAAATATTTTTGGAGACAATCCTTTGCATTTCCTTCCTCTTTAGTGCGCATCCTTTTCCCGTATTAGCATTTATTTATTTTTTTTGATTTATCTTATTTTCCCGGCCAATAGCTAAGATTTGTCTTTTCCTCCAATTTTCCCATATTCAATTGAGCTTCTATTTCTTATTTTTTTTGTGTTTATCATACCTGCACAATTCATAAACAATATTCACACATACTGCATAAACTTATCAATTTGTATCTGGTGTGCTGCGCCTACTCATTTTTTGCTAATCCCTTAATAATTTGCGCGCCGCGTTTTATACACAATTTTTTTTCCCTCTCAACCCCTCCTCACCACCCCTCTCCCCACCACCCCCCCCGGCCCTGTTTTCCTTGCTATCTCTTCATAATTTTACCCCCTCCCCCTTCCCTCTCCCTCCCCTCCCCTCTCTTCACCCCGGCTTGTCCTCCTACCCGGCTACTACCAATTCACTTAGTTCGTAGTTTTAATCCTTAAATAACTAAAAAAAAAAAAAAAAAAAAACAACCAAACCAAACATAAAAAAAAAACAAAAAAAACCCCACCAAATACAAGGAAAAAACAGCAAAACCACCCCCGCTAGTACCTACCCCTCTTCCCCCCCCTCTTAGACCCATCTAATTTATTTTATTTCAGTATTATCCACTCATCCTTAATAGAAAAAGTATGTCACTTGCCAGCAAGAATGAAAAACAGCCCTTCAATCCCTAGTGTGTATTCCTAGGAGTAGCAAGTACTAGAATTAGTTTGGCAGCAGAAGTGAGTGTTCAGCATAGAACTTTTAGAGAATTTATGTCTGTTATTGAGTTGCTTGTCTGTACACTCCAACATCTTGTTTGCTTGGGGTAGAATTCAGGACTGCAAAACCGTTTTTATTTTTTTTTTTTAATTTAATTACCAGTGACTTGACTCACTACTTTCATAAATAACATCTTCTTCTTCCTATAATTTAATAATAATTTCCTTATTATTTAAAATTACCCTTTTCCTGTAGTGAAAAGAATAAACTCCCAACCTTATTAGAGGTAGTGTGGGTTGTGGGTTTATTTTCAGTACCTTTTCACTGACTCAGCTCTTATTCTTCAGACCATAGTGAACATCCAAGTAATACCTGCTGTATTCTTAGCTTCACTCCAAGTTGTGATTACTGAAAACAGTAGCTTATGTTGAAGTAGAATTAAACAGCTTACTTGATCAAACAATGTCTTTTCTGCCTTACTGTGAATTATAGCTGAAAGACGGGTAAAAGACCTTTATTTGGACCCTCTGAATTTGTTTTGCACGCAGTTAAAGTGTTTTCCTACTTGAGCAAATCCGTTGTTCCTGAGGGTACACAGCATTTTGTCACGTTTCTTCTGCCAAATCCATCATAAATCACAAATTCTTGTTCAAGGTATCAAAACTCTTCTAACATATATTTTTAAACATCAGGTTTTGTATCCATTGACTTGTAATACTCTGAATAAAATATGACAATCCTCACAAGGCTACCTAGAAAATGGCTAGCAGGATCATATCACACTAATATTGGTTGTCTTAACATGTTCTCTTTTAGGATTCTAAGCACTATAAATAGTCTACAGAGATTAAACTAGTTTTCCAGATTCAGTGCTTCAGCCCACAAAGGTTCCTTTTTTCCAATAATCATTTCACATTTAGTATTTCTAAAGCTTTCCTCTAAAATGTTTTCAATTAAGAGCTGCATACTTTGGGACTTTATTTGCCTACATTGGTTGATTCACTTTCTTTCTATCTCCTCCATCTAGATGTCTGCTGTTTCAGGTACTTCCCCACACTTTGCTTAGCATTCCATCTGAAATGCAGATTAATATACATTCCCTTTGCTTCTCCATTCCCATAACAATCTGAGACTACACTTTGTACCCCAACATATCCTTCCATCATATGCTCCTGACAGTCATACATATGGTTACTTTGCATCTTACTTCCTTGAAAATTTTTCCTAGATCTCAGCAACTGGATTCTCAGGCTGAGGTCTTCCCTTATGACGATCAGATGTGAGGGTATAGGAATTTCAGAAATTATCTGATTTGTTGTTTTGTTTTTTTTTGTTTTGTTTTGGTTTTTTTAAGTCCCAGGGTGCAACAAACCTCTTTAGAGAAAGAGACAATAACAAATGCAAACAAAAACAGCAACAACAAAAAAAAGCAAACTTATTTGTACTGTAATTGAGATTCTGTGTCTCTGTTAAGCTCTTTACCTTGGCTCCAGGTAGATATTTTCAAGAGAATATTGTGATCACTCCTCAATCACGTCAATAAGTACACTAGGCCCTCCTCTGTTAATTCATAACCAAAATATTATATTATACTTTAGGCACATGGTCTTGAGTTTGAAAATGTTGTTTTAATTCACTCATAACTGTAATTTTCAAGGTGACATACTTTGCTCCTCGTACTGAGGCCTCCCAGCTTTTCATCTGCAAATTGCACCAAATCTCTCTAACTTTTATCATGACTAACTTTCAGGCTGAGTAACTTTTATGCTGAGTTCATTAATGAAAATGTCAAAATATCAATATCAAGACATTTTATTTGTGGTGATATTACTTATTCTCTCCCTTTGGTGTAATCAAATGTAATCTGGTTTTTAGTCAGTTTCTTGTCCAATTTACATTTCTAGTGCCAAAATTTTATGAAACTGAGACAAAGGACATTTGCTTTAATAATTTTCCCAAAAGAATTTTATTATTTTCCTGAGTGAACTGTCTGTGTTCTCATTTTGAGAGAAATGTTTTGAATGTTGAGAAATCCCTGTTTTCTGGATTCATTCATTTTGGATCCTTTTTTTTTTTTTTTCCTGAAACAATTTTGATTAATTAGTTTAAATTTTTTACTCACCAAATTTCAGGCTTTTTTATTCAAACTTGAAATTATTCGTACGTGATGTATTATTATATGTAACAATTTACTAAAATATTATTCTTTCACATTATTTCATGTGCCCCATCATAAATAAAAAATAGATAAATATATGAATAGATAAATAAATAAATTATGAAGAGTGCTGGCAATAGAAAAAGAAGGATGTGTGGTTAGAAAGTGTAAATAAGTTGCAGAAAGGAGGAACAGAGAGGAGTGAATAGTTTGCTGACATTCAACTAAACTTTAATCATTCTGTTTCCAAAGAAGTAATTGCTATTTACAGGAGTTCTAGGTCATGATCCCATCTTGGACCCAACTTAGAAGAAGTACCTGAACAATACAGCACACCATGAGACCTGGGCTATGAATAAGCACGTCTTCAGACTTCCTAAGGTGCACTGCATCATTAAAAATAAATCAAAGCCTGTAAAAGTTGACATACTGTAGCTGTTTTCTTCACCCCACCTGCTTTAATTTGACACATTTTCAGAGGAAAGTCACTATTCATTCCATATCTAAACCTGTCAAAACTTTTTTTTTCTTTTCACTTAATACCAGAGGAGTCAAGTTTCTTAGTATGGCTTGTTGAAAAGCTGTAGAGGCCAGAAAACTTGTTGCATGCAATGCATCAGTGGGGAAATAAATAAAGCCTATAACTGAGTAAACATCAAAATTTCAAATCAAAGTATAAAAAATTGAATGCTCAAATCATCAAATTCTAAGTAACAAAATAAAAGTAATTGATGCTTAATATTTCAAAGACATGTAAAGCTATCAGCAGAAGAATGATGTGTGGTTTTGTGTTTATTTTGTTTTATTTTCTGGGTTTTTTTTCCTTTTCTATAGATAAAGTGCAGACTCCTCACCTCTAAACCTTCAATTTCTTAGTTAATGTTATGTATGTTTAATAATACTTCATATTTTCCTGAGATAGCACTGTGAGACTTTTTGAAAACTTGAGGTGTCAAAATGCCAAATATCAGAAAATAACTCCTTACCTTATTCTGATTTAAATCAAATATTCCTCTAATAGGTAAAGAAGAATTAAGAATCATGGTGATGTAGCTCAACCACCTGGGGCGGAAAAAAGTAAACACACTTGCCAGGTAACTCAAGTCCTCTATATGCCAATATGGCAACAGAGTACCAGTTATTTAGGAGCAGAAAAGAAGAATTGACCTTATTTTTTGTTAGAGGAAATATTAGCTTTGAAACATGTTTAGTTGAAATGAACTTAACAAGGCTTTTGAAAGGTTGCTTTCAAGTGTCAAGAGTAGCTTTTCAACAGCTTATGACAATGGAACCTTAAATATACTTCTAGAAAGTAGAAGAATTATTTCTTCCCAATTTTTAAAAGTAATTTAAACAAAGAAACCACCTTAGGGAAGATAGCGGATTAGCAAGAAGAAACTGCTGCCAGAGAATTCACTTTCTTTTAAGGTAAAATCCTAAATAATCAGACTGATGTTAATATGGAACTGTGTCAAATGACACTAAATTTATGTGGAAATGTCTGCTCAACCCACAACACTTTTATCTGGGAAAGAAATCTTGAAGAACATGTGGAAAAAAATTAAGTTTTATATTAATCTCAGCATTTGTGAAATGCGTTATTACTGTGTGATTTTGACTTTGGTAAAGGTTCAGTCTCAAGCAGAGACAAGCCTTCCCTGTTAGCTGATATTTTCATTGTATTAATAAATTGTTATCATTGAGCCAAAGTTGCAGGGAGGAATGCAGCTACTTGGATAGTAAGGGCAAAAATCTCATGGAGTGATGTGAAACACATCTGCTCTGCTCAGTGTGAGATCATTGCAGAAATGTGAACTGGAGTTATACAATTCCATGGATCTCACTGAGAAGGAAAGCTGCAGGTGCTTTAGCATGCTGCAAGTCTCCATTACTACAATCAAATTCTTTAAATCTCTGTGCTATGAATGAGTCCATTGCCATGTTTACCTTTGATTTGGAACCACAGCTTTTACAATAGGGAGTGCTGATTCATAAAGGACTCCACAGCCATGCAAGGCAGTTTGATAACATGAAACAAGCTCAACTGGAAAAGAGAGAGCAAGTAGTTAGCTCTGTTAAGAGACAGTCACAGCTGGCTCCTTCCTTTGACAACTAGTGACACCCACCAGCACTATCTGGGTTGACCAACTTACACATGAAGAAACTGGCTCTAATAACACATTTTAGGAAGAACACAAGCAGTAGACATGGGAATTGCAGAGCTGTACCAGTTATTGAACAGCAAATTTTCTTTATAAGGTCGTGCTGGAATTGAGGCTGCAGAACGTACAATTATATCAGATTCTGGTGGCCACAATGCAGTTTTATTACAGATGCTAGAAACGTCCCAGTTCCAATAGTTAGGTATGGTTAGAACTAAGATCTGCCCTATTTCAAAACCTATTCTGAGCTCCAAATAGCTCTTTATTGTCTTCTGGCAAAACATTGATGTACTGTGTGGATTCCATCCAGTAGTAGAGAGCAATAAATAGGCATGGTAGGGAGAAGATTAAGATTCTGGCTTTCCCCAAACCTATCACCCAAAATTGCCTGTGTGAAAATTAAAGACTTGACAGGAAAAAGCGCAATTAAGTATACTCAGGTGTATTTGCATGTGCTCTGAATCATTTCTAGGATACAGTGATAGTGCCAATCACAGTAGAGAGAATTATAGAGTGAATAACAGAGTAATAACACACTCATTAAAAGTACATTAAATCTTCATCTCAATATTTTGAAAAACAAAGCGAAACACATCATCAAAACCACTCCTTTCTGAATTTTAAAATTAAGATAAGGGTAAAGGACTCTTTCAATTTTCAAAGGGGGAAATCTTCTTATAGCAACACAACACATTACAGGAATTTTATGCAAAATACTCAACACCTGCCAAGAAATTTTAAAATTAACTATGAGTTTAATAAAAATGATGCAGAAATTTTATCTATTCCTACTCAGAACACAAATTTTTCATAACTAATACTGATTTCAAATTACCTGAATATTAAAATTTAAAGATCTTGTAAGACTGTAAATCTAGTCCAGTTATTGTTAGGGTTAAGGCTGGGATTGATAGAAGAGAGTTAAGAGAAAAGTTAACAACTTTGTATTTTTTTTATTATTTTAATATTAATTTGATCCAAAAGTAGTCATTCAATATAATTCTTACATTATGCATACTCATTGACATTACTTTCTTAAAAAGTCAAGTGTTATTCCTAAACTCACTGAATTAATATAACAGCAAAACAACTAGAGATGCCTAATTAAATATTTCAGTCACCTTTAATGTCACGGAGTTAAAGCAATATATTTTGGGTTTCAAATATGTTAATGTAGCTGATAATTCAAGTCATTGTACACCTGTAATTTAAGTTTCTCTCTGAAAAATACCAGTTTCTTGAAAACAAGATGAATTATTCAGAGTTCATAATGAACTCGAAACCACAAATCATGTTTCAGTGCTTTCACACTCAGTATGGTGGCTAAGAAGCTTGCTGTAGGTGTTAATTAATGGCTGCATTAATTGTTAATTAACAAGTGTTGAAATAGTAGCAGAAATTAATGCAGAATATATTTAGACTTTCATTGGTTAACCACTTTAGAAGAGTGACTGGCATATCTAGTCAACTTGATATTTCTTAGTCTTTTTGCTGATTTAGAATACAGCCATGGCCACTGGTCTTTTTGGCTTGGAAAGAGCAGGTTTTCACTTAATTCTCTGCTGTGAATAGAGAAGTATCAAGGTAATCCATTCCAATCCTCCATTTCCTGTGACTAGACCACTTAAGTCACATTAGGAAGCTGAGTTATTGCACTGTGCTGGGAATATGTAAGGGATACCATGAATCCATCTACCTTGTCAAAGTTTGCCTGGGTTTCCTTCTTCTTGGGTCTTAGTCTGGGAGTGGGTGAGGTATCAGGATTAGGACACAGGGAGATAATTCCCCTATATAAATGATTCTCTTCATTACAGATTTATTTTAGTTGCCCAAGCACAAAGTCCAACCCATATTTTAAACAAAACAAAACAAAACAAAACAAAAAAAACCCTCTCTTGTTAAAGTATCATTGTGCGGGTTGTACAGTTCTAGCACAACAAAACCTTAGTGACAGTATGATGTCTTTATCAATAGAAAATACATAATTGCTTATCACCCAAACTAAATCTACAGTTTAAAGAGACTGGAACACCTGAAGGATCATCACATACAATATAAGTAACTGGAATTTTTTGTAAAGTGATGGTAGGTTATGAACACAAGAAAACTCAGTGCAAACTTGGTGCTCTGTCAAATGTTAAATTGCAGTTATATTATTATTAAATTATATTTCCAGTAATAAAGCTAGCATTTTTTTCACAGCAGTCTAATGCTCAGGAATTCCAAGGATGAGCACATTCTACTTTAGAAATGATCACCAACCTTTCCTTATGTTGCAGTCTTTGAGATTCTAAAGTGAATCATAAATATTTCATGCAAGTATTGCTCTGTGGCACCCATCTGGAAGAAACGTATTTTCTCCTTTGTTGATTAAAACTTTATTGACCTTACTGTCTGTCAGGTCCTGCTAAAGGGATTTTTGCCAAGCAAACTTTTAATATTGTGCTTGCCAAAATGCATCAACAGATTTCGTAAAGGGTAATCGTAAAACCATGGGGAACATTTAATATTACAGCTAAGACCATGGCATTTACATTTTAACTTTTGCTTACTTTCAGATTTTCTGCAGCTACAATGGGAAAATGAAATGCAGACAACACAAACACCCCTGAATAAAACAGTGAAATGTCATAGGCTCGATAATTAAGGGATGTTGTAACCTTACTGACAATATTTCCAAAGTAAATATCCTTACTTAATAACTAAAAGTTTATTGAAAAATTCTTCTTAATCTATTTTATCTTCTTCTTTTTTTTTTTTTTTTTAATTTCTGACAAAGAACAATTTTGATAGTCACAGAAAAAGATTATTGCATGGCCTAAGCTCTGAGTTTTGTGAGAGCTTCTCAGAAGGAGCCTAAGAACCATTCTCCAGTAGTAACCACAAAGGATTGGCCATTCATTTTCTCTGCAGGCAAGAGAGAGCAGAGGTTCAGGCCTGGCAAGAAATCCCAACTTCTCTCTGTAAATTCTGAAATCCCACTAAAGGGAAGGCAGTTGCAGATGGAAGTAGGGTGTAATATAGCAGGACACAGGAGAAGACTTTATTCTATGAGAAAAGTAAAAGGTATTTTAAGAACCTTGGTCCTAAGGCTAGACATGAAAAATATGTTTTCAGAAGCTGGTATTGATTTGTATATACGAACAAAGTTTGATAAAAAAGTATCTGTGCTTTAAATAAGAAGTCTTGTCTCTAGCAGAAAACACACCAAAAATGTTGTTGGTCTGTCCCAGACCAACTCATCAGATGTCTAACTATCACTGTTCTGCCACTGTTCCTCAGAGGTATTTGAATAAACCATTTTTCAGTAAGAAATGAAAGTACTCTGTTGGCCAAACAACTGATTGTGAGATACAAGGTTTTAATTATCAGTATTAGTACTGAGGTGTGCCAGTATACTGCAGACAATGTTCTTATCTTTCCATCATCCTTAAAACCCCAGAGTTCTTTCAGGCATCATCTCTTCCTAAGGTGTAATCTAATCCTACCCATATATATCAAAATGTCATTATCTATATTGTTAAACCAATAATAGTTATCTATAAAGCAAGGGTGACTTAGAAAGATGTGAAATTATCCAGCCTACCATAGCTCCTTGGGATGACTTACCATGGAGTCAAATGTAATGGAGGATTTGGAAAACACACCTAGTCTAGAGCTCCAACACAGGTAGTGTACCAAAAATTCCAAAATAAGTTTCCAGTCAAAAAGCCCCTGCTTTTTCTTTCAGACAGAAAACAATCAAAGTCAAAGGAGTTCACAAAAAAGTGCAAAAGGAGTATCACCACAGAGAATATCATACGATTATTTTAATGAAATTCAGTGTTTGGATTTTATAAATGTTTTAGGCAGAGAAGAGACACAGAAAGTACACCAAATAGTGTATAAACAAGATGGTATATGTTATTCTGGTAGATCAATCAGCTTCACGGAACTTAAGTTAAACTGAAGGGGAAAACAAGAAGATTTTGCTGGACTGTCCTTCTTAGTTAACTTCCAAAGAGCCCTTAGTCCCAGTAATAGTACCAACTCAACAGGATCAACTTATAACATTTCATATCTTTGAAAACTCATTTATCTTCACTTATACCTCTGCCAGTAATCTTTTTCTTCTAAGTGTTGTGTATCCAAACACAACACTTTAGCAACATTCAGCCACAAGGTAAGAGTTAATCACTAGGCTGACAGAGGAGGAAACAGGACTTCACAATGGGGCAATGTTACACAGGAGAGCAGGGGATCATCGCATTTCTGTGCAGTAAATCCAATGACTGCAATATAGCAGAGGTAATTCAGAAGTAGTTCTGATTTATCTCAGCGTAATCCAATTAGGTTTTTTGCTAATTTCTGCACTGCAGTGATCAAAATATGCAATTCACCTATTTCAAACACAGTTTGGGCAAAAAAAAAATTGTATATACTCTTTGTTGGAGGCAAAGAAGCAACTATGGTTTACTTGTGTAAGTTCCGTTCCTGAATGAACTGAAATAAAAGCATTTGGCCTAATACATATGTCACTAAAAATATTCTTATTTTAAAGATAATATAATTTAGTACTCCACAAGATAGAACTTCCTTTTCCAGTCCATGCCTTCTGTGTCATATTTATTTACAGTTTGGTATATTGACCATCAGGAGAAGTCCATCATTTTTTCCAAACCACTCTGCCTGATGAACTTGTCCAAAGAGGTGGTGAACTAGAGGTGGTAATGTGAACTAGAAGTGATAATGTAGTAAAGGCCATAGAA
Source organism: Acridotheres tristis (assembly GCA_037013685.1). Classification (NCBI taxonomy): domain Eukaryota; kingdom Metazoa; phylum Chordata; class Aves; order Passeriformes; family Sturnidae; genus Acridotheres; species Acridotheres tristis. Next base: position 93,544,411 of record CM072886.1, on the reverse strand, counting down.
AAATATCAGGATATATTTTAGTTTTGTTGATTTAGCAGGTGCTTCTGTCTTGGTGCAAGTCAAAAATATGTCACCTGAGGTTTCCATTTAAAATCACTTGCCCATATGGAGTATGTTACCACATCTGTTCAGAAAAATAGGTCACAGATATGTAAATATGGAAATTAAACCAATAAAAGTAATTCACTCTGCATCCATAATTTCTGACCCAAATAATGTGCTTACCTCTACAGCTGATAAATCTGCTAGTAGATGGCAAAGATCTAACAGTAGAAAAATTTATATTTGTAAGAAGAACCCACAAATAAATTTATGGTGACAAGCAAACACAAACAAAATATTTATACTTACAGATATGCTGCAACACCTGTTTTGGGTGACCTGTTTAGTTTTGTGCAGCAGCAGTGATTTCCTCAACTCTTACACTGTGTTTTTACCGCTGTTCTATTTTTTTCCTTAACACCACTCCACAGCTATGATGACACAGCATTTGCTATCACACCTGCAGCATACTTGGCTATATCCAAAGCTGGAATCATGTCTTTCATTTATACTTCCTACAGCCGGGAGATCAGATCTGAGAACAGGCATTGCAATCATTTTATCAGGAATTTACGTGACCTTCACCAGCCTTATGCTGACTTCTCCATACTCTCCATCTGAATCCTTCTCAGAGTCTGGAAGGAAAGACCAGGGCATCTGCAAGATTTAGTATTTGAAAGACAAAACTCTGAATTATAGTAGACGCTTTTTGTTGCTTGCTGTAAATTGTTAGGAAGCTTTGCCTTTCTTTATAAATTCCCTCAAAAAAATCTTCTGTCATAAACTGAGCTTTACAATGGCTGAACTGTAGTGGACTTCAAATTAATACACATGTAACTATTTGTAACATGATAAAACACTTCTTTCAGCATTGCACTTTGTCAACATCCCTTGTGATCCTGCTAATCTAATCCAAACACATAAACTGTTATCCTGCATTAGGAATTTATTCTAGCTGTACTGAAGAGGTTTCATTTCAGCTGCTCTTTGGTTTTTATTAAAATAGAACTGTCTAAGAGAACTACCACTGGAAAAAGGAACCGTGTTTGCCCAGTATACTACAAATTTGGGGAGTTGGCGCTTAAAGTGCAGACAAGCAGACAGGAATGAAAGGAGACAGTGACCCAAAACCAGCAGCATGAAGCAAAATGGCAACCTAAGTACTGTAGTTACACCACTCAAATTTAAGATTATGTTTAGGCTGGTTTTTTTTTTTTTTTTTTTTTTTTTGGAGAGGGTGTGGTTTATTTGGTAACAGGATTTATTTACAGGACAGAACTGGAAGAATAAACACACTAGTAATCAGATTTAGGGATTTCCTGCCATATGCAAGACGAGCAAGATTGAAATACATTACTTTAGTATCCAGGCCATAGGATACCTGGACTAGTATCACAGAATCACTCAGACTGGAAGAATGTCAGGAGATCTCTAGTCCAGTGTCCTGCTAAAAGCAGAGTCTGCTTTTTTTTTTCAAACCAGCTGCTCAGGGATTATTTGATTTGGTATCAAATATCTTCCGAGATATTGCACAACCTCTCTGGACAACATGTCCCAGTGCTTGAAGTCCTAACAATGTTTTTCCTCCCACCTTCCAATATCCAGTTAAAATAACATCTACAACTTGATGGACCCTGATAGTATCCACCTTGAGGTGCTAGGAAAGCTGGTTGATGTCATTGCGAGACTGGTCTCAATAATCTTTGAGAGGTTATGAAGATCGGGGGACAACCCAGAAAGCTGGAAGAATTTTAATGTTCCCCCCATCTACAAGAAGGGCTTATAGGAAGATCCAGGAAATTAAGGGCCCATCACACTTACTTCATACCCACGACTCCTATGGCCAGCCCAGAGTGCTGTTGACCACTTTTTTGCCAGGATTCATGACTGACCGATGTTCAGTCATGTTCTTTGTTCTCCAGGACCCCAAGCAGAGTTTCTCCCTATGCAAACAGCCAGACTCACATCATATAACTGTAGGAGGTTCATTCCCAAGTACAGGACTTTGCATTAGCCCTTGTTGAATTTCATTAAGTTCTCATTGTTCTATCACACTAGCCTAAACCCATCTGAACAGCAGGTCTGCCCTTGAACATCATCTGTTCCATTTCCTAGTTTTCTGTCATTGAAAAAAATTGACCAGGGGGCATTGTGTCTCCTCCTCAACACCACTCATAAAGATACTACACAGGATAGGCCTCAGAATAGACCCTCTGGAAAACTCCACTTCTAAAAGTCCTTCAGGTACAATGTTGCCACTAACTGCTACATTTTGAACCCAATGAGCCAGTTTTTCACTTCTCTGGTAGTGAATCTATCTAGAGTGTAGCAGTGCAACATCCTGACAGAGAGAGAAGAGATGCTGCAGGAGACCATGTTGAAAATTTTGCTAAAATCAAAGTAGATGGCTACTGCTGCCATCTCCTCATCCACAAATCTAGTAATTACATAGAATGACAAAATCGTGTAAAAATTTGTTTTGGAAAGGACCTTTTAAAGGTCACTTGGTTCACAGATTCAACTAGATCAAGTTTCTCAGAGCCCTGTCCAAAATTACCTTAAATGTCTCCATGGATGGGGCATCCATCACTTCCCTGGGTTTCAGTGCCTGACCACCCTCACAGTAAAGAATTTCTTCCTAATATCAAATTTAAACCTACCCCTCTCCAGTTCAAAGCCATTTCACTATATATTCTTGTAAAAAGTCCTCCTCCAGCTATCCTGGTGCCCTGCTAGGTACTGGAAGGCTGCTGCAAGGTCTCTGCAGAGCCTTCTCCAGGCTGATTAGTCCCAACTCTCTCAGCCTGTTGTCATAGAAGACATCCTCCAGCCTACTGAACATCTTTGTGACCCTTCTCTGGACTCCCTGTAACATGCCCATGTCCTTCTTGTGCTGAGGGGACCAGCATCAGATGCAGTACTTCAGGTAGGGCCTCAAAAGGACAGAGTAGAGGGTGAGAATCATCTCCCTCAATGTGCTGGTCATGCTTCTTTTCATCATACAAGGCAGTTAGGTTGGTCAGGTCCAATTTGCTCTTGATAAATCCTTTCTGGCTGTTCACATTCTTCTTCAATGCCCAGAAACAATTTAGAACAGGACTTGCCTTGAGACCTTAGTAAGGACTCAATAAAGACCGACTGGCCTGTCATGACCACTGAAACCAAGATAAAGAGTTGGTCATGACCACTAAAACTAGGATGAATAGTTGGAAAATTAATCATAAGGATCTCAATGGTATGACAGGAACCTCATGAAGTTCTCCAAGAAGAAAATCGTGTACCTTCAGTGTATTAGACGGAAGAGAGAAGGAGTAAGAATCTTCTTAGAGAAGTACCGTAAGATAAAAATTAAGAATAGCTGCAAACAACCCAACGTAACCAGAATTTAGCCTTGCAATGAGAAGTAAATTGGAAGAGATTTCCAAAAATCTGTTCCACTACTAATTATTTAATGACTGTTTGACAGATAAATAAAAGCAACTAGAAATTGGCTGAAATAAATCAAGACTGGAGCAAATAAATTTATTTCTATAGTAACATTATGAATGACATACAAGATAAGAATAGAGGGAAAAGTGTTTCTTGCTGAAATATCAATAAGTAAAATGATGAAAGCCCTATCATAAAAAATAACACAATGAAGCATGACTATATGAAGTTGGAAGATATTCAACTTTATCCACTTAGTAAGTTAGTGTATGTAATAGGAAAATCTTTGGTTCATATTTTTATAGGTTATTTATCATAGAATTCTCTTTTTCGTAAGAGATGAAGCAGTATTACATTGTCAAGCATGATAGCAATTTGACTGTGATTCCCCTCTGGCACAAGCATACCTTGAAGCAGGGGAGAGAAGATCAATATAGGATTCATGCTCCTACCATTCAGCTGATGCCTCAACAAGCATTATCTCTCCACTTATTTTTCCACATTTTTCTCGCTCTCAATGCGTGCTCATGTTATGTAGCTATCTGGTCTGGATGAATAGTTCCTTTTTGTTTCCTCTTCAGGTGCACGAAAATAATAATAAAAAAAAATCAATAAATGGAAAACCAACATCATCTTCTGAGATCTTCAGAGTTAAAAGCCACTTATCTAAATGTATAAATTGAGCAATTCAAAGTTGAACAAAGTGCTACTCAACTACTTCCTATTTCTTATACTAAATCCAGCACCAGGGGTTAAAGGGAACCTTCTGGACAAATTATTATAGAAATATTGAAAAAAGGGAAAAATTCAAATCTCTTTAAGGAAACACTTTTGCTTATTATTTATTCTGCAGCATACTGCAAATAAAACACTTGAAGAAAAATCATAGGGAACTTTCTAAAGTGTAAAGATTGACTTTTCCCTCCATCTTTTCAAATGCAACAGCATAAAAAAGAAAATTCTATAAAGGCAGAATTTAAACAAAGTAGCTTTGGTTCCAGGTTCAGAAAAAGTTCTTCATAGTTGCATTGCAGTTCCAACAATATATTTAATCCTGCTGGAGAACAGATTTAATTCTGTTAATCTTAATGACATATTGTTTAAGAGTTGGGAAATGGACAGGGACATAAACTCAGATGATGAAAAAGTCCATTTATATTTCATTTTGAAAATATGGAGTCCCATCTGTCTAGTGTATTTAAAATGCATCTATTTAACATTACAAATACTTCTTAGCAAATTTCATGCTATATATTCGATAACTTTTATTTCATTTAAAAGATTTAAGTTTAGCTATGGCTGAACTTTCAAGTGTTACAATAGCTGAAATTGACAAAATATAGTCGGAGACCAAAATTCAACAAAATTTAATACCTGATGTGCCTTAATAGAACATCCCAAATACCATTGGCTTATTCTCTGCTGATTCCCCAACACACATTTTAATTTCAACATCTTGAAGTTAATACATTCTGCTGGATTATGGTTGATTTGCTGTCAATTTAAAATATTGGGTCTGGTCTTATGCGAAAAATCAGAAATCATCCTAAAATCTTATGTTTTAATTTTTGTTGCATTCGTTAAATTTACACTTACAATTCCTAATAGGGAAGTACATATTTTAATAAAAAATATAATTTTGGAGCATTTTATTATACTTTGTTATTTTCTGCATGTACCACTAAAAAGGAGAAAGTTAATGACACTATGGAAGTGTTTCATTTTCTTTCAAAAATGTTATAGAAATATCCACCAACAGAGTGTTTGTGCACATTGGCCAAAGGTACGTGAAAGAAAAGAGAAGAGGTGAATACCTCATTTTGGGGAAAGAGAGGTGGGGAGGGATAAATTATGCCTTTCAACAAATGCTTGTCTATTTCTGAGTCTAGCAGTAAGACTGCTTAACCCACTTTGACTCCATAAAAATACCTTGATATACTTTACTTTCCCACCATTACTTAAGACCTCCTGAGGCCATTAGGAGCTCTGTAGGTATAACAGTACCTCAGTGTTAAGATTTCCTAGCCATGCTGGCTAATTACTAAAAGATCATATATAAAACTATTCCACTATTGATGCAAGCAGTCTTGGGTGAAAAACCCACAATTCAGTTTGAAGTTTAGCCTGTACAAAAACTGACTTCATAGTTAAAAGCTGTGAGGTAAGTGCAGACAAAACTCTTTCATGTCCCCAAAAGCCCTTTAAGTACCAGACAGAAATAGCATGAGGGATGGGATTAAGGCACCCGAAACTTCAGGGAACCAGTGATGTGCTGCCAGAAACCTGAGTCCAGGAGTAAGAGCTGGAGGCCATCTGGAGTTCAAGAGGATGTCTCTACTGTTATATGCTCAAATAACTTCTCTGCTGTCATAGAGTTGTTTGGGAGAGAGTTTAAGATTACCTAGGTCCAATCCTCATTGCTTGCACAGGGATGCCACTTACTAGATCAGCTTGTTCATGGCATCCTGACCTTCAACCTTGCCAGGAATGGGTCATCCACAATTTTCCTGGGCAGCCAGATCCTATGCCTCACCACCCTTTGTATAAAGGATTGCTTCCTCAGATCTAATCTAAATTCCTGTTCTTTTTTGTTTAAAACTGTTCCCCTGTGTCGCACACACACAGACACACAGAATGACTAGGCTGGAAGAGACCTCCAGGATCATTGAGTCCAACCCATGCCCTAACCCTTCAACTAGACCATGCCACCGAGTGTCACGTCCAGTCTTTTTTTAAACACAACCAGGGATGTTGACTCCACCACCACCCCAGGCAGACCATTCCAGTACTTAATTATTCTTTCCATTAAAAACATTTTCCTAATATTCAACTTATATTTTCCTTGGTGCAGTTTAAGACTGCATCCTTTCGTTCTGTCAGCTGCTGCCTGTTGGAAGAGACCAACCCCCATCTGACTACAGCCACCTTTCAGGGAGCTGTGGAGAGTGATAAGGTCACCCCTGAGTCTCCTTTTTTCCAGGCTAAACAATCCCAGCTCCCTCAGCCATTCCTCACAGGGTTTGTGTTCCAAGCCCCTCACCAGCCTTGTTGCCTCCTCTGGACACACTCAAGAGTCTCAATGTCCTTCCTAAACTGAGGGGCCAGAACTGGACACAGCACTCAGGGTGTGACCTCACCAGTGCCCAGTACAGGGGGAGAATGACCTCCCTGCTCCTGCTGGCCACGCTATTCCTGATCCAGGCCAGGATGCCATTGGCCTTCTTGGCCACCAGGGCACACTGCTGGCTCATGTTGAGTCTGCTGTCAACCAGCACCCCCAGGTCCCTTTCTGCCTGGGCACTGTCCAGCCACACCATCCCCAGCCTAGAGCACTGCAGGGGGTTATTGTGGCAAAAATACAGGACTCAGCACTCAGACGTATTAAACTTTATCTTGTTAGACTCTGCCCATCCATCCAACTGTTCCAGGTCTCTCTGCAGAGCCTGCCTACCCTCCAACAGATCGACACATGCTCCCAGCTTAGTATCATCTGCAAATTTACTAATGAAAGACTCCATTCCCTCATCCGTGTCATCAATAAAAATATTGAACAGGACTGGCCCCAGCACAGACCCCTGAGGAACATCATTGGTGATTGGTGTCCTATTCCTATCTGCCTGTTTATAAAATTGCTCTCCCTGACTGGAATAGTTTGGAAGAAATTTAGGACCCTTTAGTTTTTGAGAACATATCTAAATAAAAGCTTTGTCTAAGGTGAAACTGACACTGGAATGTGAAATATCCTTTAGCAAAGATTATAGACATTCAGTGCCTCTTAAATCCTTCTGAAGACTATGCTCTCCTTGCTTCTTTCAGCTGATCCAGGTATTTGCTTTACTCCTGGAGGCAAGTTTCTTCATCTTTGGACTCACAGTGGGAAATTCTCATCTTCTTTCTTCTCTGAAAGCATCATCTAGTACTAAACTGAAAAGAAATTAATTCCTCTTCCTAGTTCTAGTACATGATATGGCAGCTGCAAAGAATAAACAAGCACAGAAAAATCACCCTTCTTATCGTTTCACTGTGAGTTCCTGAGCTTAGAGAGAAATGTCTAAATATCCCTGGTTAGACCTTTGCCACTTGAATCTATTTTTCTTAGCACTACTCTATATATAACTTTATACATATATATTCATGGAACTGCTACAATAAAATATATTAGTTTCTTCTTGTGAAAAGAATTTCTTCTTTATATTTGGAATTTAAATAACTACTATCAAGTAATCCTATTTGTTTATATGTCATTTCTTTGTCCTGGCCAAAAGCTAAAGGAAAAATAAGAGAAAAAAAGAATGAAAACCAAAAGAAAAAAAGAGAGAGGCTGGAGTAGTGCTCGACAGGAAAAGTTTTACACATTAAAGCACAGCTGTGATTTTCACTGCAGATTCACAATCCATTGTAGTCTTAGGACATCATAAAACTATTTTACCTTTTTTGTTCCCAGTGGTTAGTCTCTGTTGAAAGGCTGGGTTACTTCAGTCTGAATTCTGCTCTGAAAACAGGTTTAATAAGTGGTTACACTTTTGTGTGTTTTGAGATACAGATTTGGGTGATTAAGCCTTGACATAGAGTACTGCAGCACTGGGTCAGAAACAGGTCCACCTACCAACATATCCTGTCTCTGAGAGCACATATCTCAGGGGAAAAAAAAAGAAAAGGGCAGACATTCTGTGACACTGTACCCCTACATTTCCTCTGAGATAACAATAATGTGCACCTTGAGGGCTTTTGAGTCACGGGTTTTATCTTTGTGTTTATCAGCACTTAATGAATATTTCTCCACAGATTTCAGTAATTTATTTTTAACTCATCTAAACTTTTACTGCACATATTATTCCACGTCAGAAACACATATCATTTAATAAGACCTTCTGGGGGAAAAAATATGTACCTATTTTTTATTCTTTGACTTAAATCTCCTTAAAATTTAATTTGTCTCTGCCATGTTTCTGTATTCTGAGAACGAATGAAAAACTATTCTCCTATTCCCTCACTGCCATGGTGCTCATTATCCATTTCTTCTCCAGACAAAAATATCCAAATATATTTCACTTTTTCTCTTGCAGAAACCATTTCACCCTATTTATCATACTTGTTGCCCTTTTCTGTACCTTTTCCACATCTAATATTTTATTATTATAAACAGAACTTCAAATAGCATTCAAGATGTGAGGACAACATGGATTTATACAGCAGCATAATTATACTTTCTGCTTTCCTCTCAATTCTTTTCCCTGTTCTCAAAATTATATTTATTTTTCTGACCACCACTAAACATTGAGCTGATGTTTTCAGGGTGAGATTATATAATGACTCCAAAATCTCTCTCCTGAATAGTAATAACTAATTTAAAGATCTTCACTGGATATGTAGAGATGGATTGTTTTTCCAACTAGCACTACTTTGCATTTTTCAAAAGTGAATCTCACTTACCCTTTTATCACCAGTCAATCAGCTTCACAAAACGTACCCAGTGTTCTTCATTCAGATTCCTTCCTTAATACTTTGCATAAATTTAGCACTATCATCAAATCTTGTCACCTCACTCTCCACTTCCCTTTCCAGACCAGAGCAGCTGTGTCCTGGCACAAAGCCCTATGGATAGCTGACCAGTTACTTTCAGCCATTTTAAAAACAGTCTGAAAAGGGTCCTCTTGATCCAATTAGCTACTAGTGGAAGGATGTTCTCTTTTATCAAATGAAGGTTGAGTGTATTTTCTTATGCCCAGACATTTTGGTAACTGTATGAAGTTTGTTCATTCCCTGACATCTTGCATGTCTGCTGCTCTCCAGTTATCCCACAACAACAACTACAGTTGGCTTCTAAAATCTGCAATAAGTGCAAGGCAGCTTGCTCCTTCTGAAAATGAAATTGGAATTGGAAACCAGAGGAGTCGGCTTCAACACGAATTCTCTCCGCGCTGCTTCAGTCAAGACCCTCCCTCAGCAGTGCAGGAAATGGCTCTCACGTTCACTTGACCTCTGTCCTGTGCAGGTGAGCATGCCACTGGTGAAATCCTGCTACTCAAGCAGCCTGCACAGCACACTGTGCAAGTCAGAAGGATGCAAGGACACGGACAGACTAATTAGGATCACAGTAGAAGACAGCGGTTTTCCCTACATTTCCCTACTCATAGACAAAGAAAATCATTCCTCAATAATCCAAGAGGATGGATCATCTTGGTGCTGACAGCTACCAACACGAGGCTTAACAGAGTTTGATATCCTAGTACCTGCACACAGAGGTGTGCAGTTCAAATCAGGAGGCCAGTGCTAATTGTCAGAAATGCCTGATCTGTACTGAGCTCCACCAAGCTGTTTTTGTAAAATCTCCAGATTCTCAGCCTGGGTCTACATGTGAAACTTGTGAAAAAGTTTAGATTGCCAAGTGTCTTCATAATCATCTACATTCGTATGACGCTAGAGGAAGATGAAGGAAAGACAGACTGCCTGAACTTAGGAAATACACAGGGCATTTAGTATTTGGCATGGAGGTAAGTACTAGAAGAATTATAGTGGTACATTAAAATGTATATTATAAATTTTTTAACAGTAGAAAAGCAGAATTCTTTCCCTCAGTACTCTTATAAGATATATGAAGCCTATTTTTTCTGTGATTTCACTTCTGGATCCAGAGTGATAACTAAATGTGATCAAGCACAATAAATGATTATGCTCTTCTTCAGCCCACACACAGTTATTCTTGGTTTAATTTCATTGGCGTAAGGTAAAGGCCTGGTAGTTGTAACTGTTCATTATCAATGTCAGTATTGATAAATGAATGAAGATAATCTCATTCCCATTCTATGCTATAACATTGTACTAAATTCAGTCACTGATTACTGTAGCAAATTTTTCCCCTGGTGTGCACCCTGCTCTATGTTTCACTGCCAGTTTGCATTGTTGTCAGCTAGGCGTGCCTGGCTTTCCTCTAGACTCTTCCAAACGTTCATTTCACACTTCAGGCTATTTGCATAGGAAATTGAACATATCCTATGATAATACACAGATGCTAAAACGGGGCGGAGGGTAATCTCTTTTCATGTACGAAAATATCTGTGTGAAACTTTCCTTAAACCTACCCTTCATTTCTTCATTCAGGGAAAGAAAAACAAACAAAAAAATAAACAACACCACAAAAAAATCCCCCCCAAAACAAAGGCACAGATACCTTTCAAAAGGTAGCCTAATAGTACTAATTACTAGTATTAGTAGTACTAATAACTGTGCTTACACAGGTAGCAAGACATAATTATTTATGAGATACTAGCAGGGCATGGTGGAATTCAAGTTTCTAATTGGGGCATATTTCATGCAGATTACAATGAATTTCAGTAATCATTAGAGCAGGTGATCTCACAACTGATACTTCAGCCTGTAGTCAGAAGTACCAGCAGCTCCTTTCTTCGTGTTTTAGATACAACTTCTGTTTCCAGTGCTGCACTTACAGAAACCTTTTGTATGCTGCTTTCAGTACTGAATTTTTATAATCTAGGAGCTATCTTACAGAAGTGGGTATGGGAAAATAGTCTTGTACCACAAGTTTATTTGGAATATATAGAGATTATCTTCACTACGTAAAAAATAAATAAAAAAAAATTAAAAAGTCATTATATTTTCATTTTGTAACCATTGATCAGAAACAATTCTTTGCAAGATGGGTCTTTGTTTCACACCCATAAGCTCATATATGTATATCCCCACCATTTGCTAATGAAAAAGTGTAATTGAAACTCACTTCTCAAAAAGCAGTTACATACAACCAGGAATTCAACTAGCCCATTTTCAGTGTTTACATCTAGATAGTGTCACATACTGCATAGAGGAAAAGCACAATATATACTAAGAATACTTAACTTTTATTTTTTCCCTACAATCAATTTGTGGTTCCATTTGAGCTTGAAAACTTACTTTTGAGATCAGACATGTTCAGCAAACTGAGGATTTTACAATCAGCATTATTTTGATATGCAGACTGGCATGGCTGAACAAAATAGAGTCTACACTACAAAAAATAAAAAAAGTTTCAGGCAGTTGAAAGATAGGAAATGTGTCGTTAAGGTCTTCAGTACCCAGCAAAACATCACTTATTGGGGACTAATAAGTAGCTCACCTGCAAAGATCCTGATAATATACACTGCTCAGATGAGTATGTCTCCTATAATATTTGCTGCTGGACTCACACATTTTGACACTTATTCAGACTATCAGAGATGAATTCCACTACCAGCCTGGGGACCTAAGGAAGCTGGAAAGCAACAGGAGCTGCATACACAGCAACTGGGTTCTATCAGGGCAGGGGAAATCTGCATGAAAACAGTTCAGTACAGCTTTGTAGGGAAATATAGTCCTGAATTTATTTATTTATTTTAACCACGAGAAATATATTAAGAGCATAAGGTAGATATGCAGAAGGTTTTCTCTCTTTTATCAAATATCTCATTTAAATTCTAGAGCACAGCAGACATTCATTAAAATTCAGTTGTTGCCAGGAATTTCAGTGACAGAACTGTGACAGCTGACGACAGGGATACTGTTAGTGAGGTGGTCGAAGCTACACTGAAGATTCTTCCTCTCAGAAACACAGTTTGATCAGAGTTTGTTTTATTTTTTTCTTCTTCCTCTCACTCCCCATTGCACCAAGTGTTGCAAAAGCGGATTTGTGATTAGACTGGACAGACTTTCAAGCTAGGACTCCCTGCATATTCAGATCACACTGGAACAAAAGCCATGATAAGCACAAAAAGATCCACAGGACTACTCAATAACAGAAAAGACAGACAATAGTGCCATGGGCACACAGCTGGTAAACAAAGTAGTGAGAGAGACTAAGAGAAGAAAGAGCCAAAGAAGTGTATATACCAGTACTGAGCCCTGAAAGAGCCCTTCCATCTTATTTCTCTTACTCCACAGCCTTTACCTGTCTCTTTGTCTGTCTGGTTTCTATCTCTGTTCTTCCAAGAGTCAGATTTCTGCTACCAATTATGCTCATTAGGACATCCTGCAAGGCTCTGCCATTGCCCAATTAAACCAGTTGCCTGATTGCAGACAAAAATTGCAGGTGACTCTCCCTGTCTGAAATCTCTGCAAAGACTGCAAAATGATCTGTCATTATATAGAGGAAAGGAGAGAGCATTAACTGCTTAGATGCTATGTAAGCATGGCACTGGCTCAGAAAACAATCTTTTCAGAAGAAATTTCTTAACATCTATATGGCCACTCTTAACTGGGGTTATTTATTCCTACCTTTAGTCCCACAATGTAAAACAAATCACAAGTTCTTTATACCACCAGCACCTGATACATAAACACAGTAATAAATTAATGAACACAAATAAATAAGGAATGACATCGTCCATGATTGTTGCCTTCTCTTACAGGTAGCCACACCAGCCCTTAATTTGAGCACTGCTAATAACATGTACATTATTCTAATCACATATTTCAACTGATGAAAATCAAACTTCATTCAAAATATACTACAGAAGGAAACAAATGTGAATCATCACAAATAGTGATCTTCTCCAAGTAAAGTAAAAATCAGAGATAAGAAAATGTCAATTAAGATTGATATGCTTCTTTCTAAGTTCATTTAAATGAACACCTATTTTGTTCATCCCTGTCAAAATAAAGGTATACCAAAACTGCTGGAGATTATAATTAAAATTTAATGACGAAAATTTCAATACCACAGGTTTCCAATAAATCTAGAGTTCTTTAATAGAAAAGCTTTGAAAAGGAAAACTATGAATGACAGCTTTCAACATTCCTGTTCTGAAACGTTTTATACCTTTGTAATTTTTTTTCTTCTCAGTTCAAAATTCATAATGTCAAAGAAAACAAACATAAGACATGATTAGACAAAATGACAGTGCTTAAACTGCAGAAATAGATGTGCTTTAGATTCTAATTTCTTTTACTTCTCAAGTAGAATTCTTGTTATTATCTGAAACTGGAAAAGATGAAGTTGCTTTTAACTTAATAAAGCTCAACATCCATGCAATATTCATGTTTAGACCTTCTTCAGGTCTTTGATGAATTTTTTCTTTATTGCTTTTATTCTGTTATTTAATAAATACCAAATCTATTGGACAATAAGGAAACAACTGAATATTAAAAAAAAAAAAAAGAGGAAATTTTTCTAATTCAGAATTATATGGCAACAAAAATTTCATATGCAAGGAAGCTCTGATCCCACACTTACTAAAAAAAGTCTTGAAAGTAAAGAACTTTAAAAAACACTTAAGGGGATTTCCCCATCTTACTTTATTAGACATTACCAGCGTCAACTTAATGTTTTGTTTTCCTTTATGGGAATTTCAAACTCTAAATCATTGAAAATACACCATTGTGGTTAGCTCAGGTTCCAAACTGAGGTAGAGCTCATCCTATAATAAATACTGGTCCAGATTTGGAGTTGTTTTTTTGTCAAAACTCTGAAGTTATGATATTGGATTTTAACAAGATGTTCTAATTACCATGTCCCATGTCACAAACATAACACAGAGGATTGTTACAGCAAAAAATAGCTCATATTCAGATCAGTAGCTTTATATGCACTAAGATACTATTGGCTTGTGTATTGCTTAATTCTTATCACTGAATGGAATGTGGAAGGAACATAATATCTGAAGAAGGGGATATTTATTATTTTGCATCTTTAATACAGAGGATCTGTGCCACACAGAAGGAGCCATGCATATCTGGCTTGTTGGGATTTTTTTCAGATGTAAACATTTAAGTATCTATTTATTAGGTCTTTCGTAGTTTGTTTTAAGTATCTTTTTATTAAGTAAGTCCTTCATACTAGAGAGCTGAGTAGGTACTATGTGCTCTCACTGGCCACCATGTGTTAATTCATGGTTAATTCAACAGCTCCTGAAAGCTGACTGGGGTTTCCACATCATAACATTTCAGTGTATAGCAAAAGTGTTTTAGTCCTCAACATCCTGGAAATCTGTGTTGTGAATTTCATGTTATTTATTTTAATCATTTTCTTTTAGGTATTCCAACATACTTTCCTTAGAGCATTTCCTTTGATGTATCAGGGAACAATTTTATGGCAAGTATTCCTCTAGCGTGAAGAAAGATGACAACATTTAACAAGAACTGCTCCTATACTTAGCCCAGACTAATAGCACAATATAACAAAACTCTTTTTATATCACCTCTTGCTCTCTCTCCTGGTGTCAACTTATCTATATTTAATTATCTCAGTCTAATATTTACACATCATCCTTCCAGAAAGCAGGGTAACAAGGAGGACCCTGGGATTTACTTCCTTACTCTGCTCTTGTGCAACCACACCTGGAGCACTGTGTCCAACTCCAGCACTCACATCCCAGGAAGGACAGTGACCTAGGGAAACAGGGCCAGAAGAAGGGTCATGAAAATGGTCAGAGGACTGGAAAACCTGTTCTGTGAAGACACGTTGAGACATGTGGGATTGTTAAGCATGGAGAAGACTCCAGAAATACCTTATTGTGGCTTTCAGTACCTAAAGGGGGCTTAAAAGAAAGATTAAGAATGTCATTTTACTAAGGGCATTAATAAATGTGTCTGTTGTGGGTACTCCATGGTGGAAGTGCTCAAGGCCAGGCTGGATTGTACTTTGAGCAATCTGATCTTGTGGAAGGTATCTATGCCCAAGACAGGAGGGTTGGAACCAGATGGCTTCTAAAGGTCCCTTCCAACCCAAACCATTGTATTGTTCCATGATTGGAATATCATGCAATAGATATTAGACCAGGTTCCCTTTTCACAAAACATCAAGACGTTACAAAGCACATCTCTCCAAAAAATTTATTATGAGGTTTTCTAGTTATTCAAGCTGTTTAAGAGGCATGAAGGGTTTGTGAGAACAAAATAAAATGTACTCAAAAATTATCATTATTCGACTCAGAAAATTTACCTTGAAGTATGAAAGCTATGTGTTCTGGTTTTGCTTTTTAACTGTTCATGCATTTTATATTTGTAATTGAAATCAAAGAAAACAATAACAACAATAACACCAAAATCCTAATTGAGAGCAATTAAATACATGAGAAAGAAATAAAAAAGTGCAGAACTAGAACTATCTGCAGTTTCTTTTTCTTTCTTTCTTTCTTTCTTTCTTTCTTTCTTTCTTTCTTTCTTTCTTTCTTTCTTTCTTTCTTTCTTTCTTTCTTTCTTTCTTTCTTTCTTTCTTTCTTTCTTTCTTTCTTTCTTTCTTTCTTTCTTTCTTTCTTTCTCTTTCTTTTCTTTTTCTTTCTTTCTTTCTTTTTTTCTTTCTTTCTTTCTTTCTTTCTTTTCTTTCTTTTTCTTTTTTTCTTTCTTTCTTTCTTTCTTTCTTTCTTTCTTTCTTTCTTTCTTTCTTTCTTTCTTTCTTTCTTTCTTTCTTTCTTTCTTTCTTTCTTTCTTTCTTTCTTTCTTTCTTTCTTTCTTTCTTTCTTTCTTTCTTTCTTTCTTTCTTTCTTTCTCCTTCTCTTTCTTCCTTTCTTCCTTCATTCCTTCCTTTCTTCCTTCCTTCCTTTCTTCCTTTATTTTCTTCCTCTCTATGTATACAAAAGGTCAAAGTATGTTCAACACTACAGTCAGCAAATTAATATAATATGTAAGAAAGTCTTCAGCATTCTAGATAAGCATTATGAATAATATGCAAGTAAAAATCAGAACCAACTGTACAGCTGGATGATTTCTTTCCTGTCTGTGTTTGGAAAGAAAAAAGTGATTCCTGCTCAATTACCATGAACTGCTAGGTTCAGAAGAGAACCTCAGTATCTGCATTCAGATACTGCATTGAAGGCACCTGCCCATAAGTCAGACTTGGATAAGCATGTTCTGAAGCAGAATGAGAAATCATGGTATTTCCTATTGCCAAAAATGCAGAATTTAGTGATGTTTGTAAGGTGCCTAATCCTCTCTAGATCCTGCAGAGAAAAACTAAAGCATCTGGTGTTAGGACTTACAATAAGACACCAGGAGCTCAAAAATTAGGAGCTATGGTACCTTACATGAAGATAATGATCTTCTAAGGATTTACATGTGGAAAAAAATCTGAAAGGTCAAACCATAAAATGCACACTAATTCTCAGGCTATTTTTGCCATCACTGTGAGAATTATTTTCATCCTCTATGCTTTTTCAAAATCTATATATTAATAATATAATTCAATTCTTATAATGGAGGAAACAGTAGGGAAAAACTAGAAAATATACATATATTTCTGGAATCATAATTCTTTTGCATTGTGCCTGGAAAATTCTAAATGGCTCCTCTTCTGTGATAACAGTGAAGTCAAGCCTGAGTACGAGAAGAAAGGAAGATAAAGGACACAAATAGTTCTGATTATTTTATTTAGGTTTTGTTGATGTCTTTTGCTGCCAAAAGTCTTAAAAATTATTTCATTTTTAAGGGTTTTATTTTATTTATTCCCCAGTGCTCACTTGCAAGTATTTTTCTGTACACAGATCCTACAAATAGATCTTAACCAACAACTCAAGCATCTCTGTCAACATATTGATGAGCATAAAACATAATATATGCCTGAGAAGCACTTATTAACGCTTTGACCATATACCAAATTTTTAGCAAATTAACAAATTCACGATATAATAATGTTTCTTTTTATGGAGTAACATACTATTAAAAGAAACAAATATGCTTTTATTGTCAAGGACTGTTCAAGCATGGGCTCAAATTTAGCTGCATTGATAAAAGCATTATTGTCAATGTTACTTTTTAAATAATTTGTTTCTGTTCATTACATTGGTACCTAGAAAAAACGTCTGTTGCCACAAGCTGTCTGTAGTGACTGAAACAAATTAGTGTGCTTAGATAATCTTAGGCAAAAAGTATAATGAACGTATACATACTGCTTTTGTCAGGCTTTTTGCACTTAACACTCTCCCAAGCCATGGTGCTTTTAGCCATCTGTCCATATAAACATGTGGAAACTCTATATTAGGCTTTCAGGCTTGTCACTTTTTATGTAATTTGACATATCAAGGATAATGCTGGTTGAAGCTAAGCTTGTCTGTAAAAGATGAGGCTCGTGGGCATAACTCTATTTTACAAAACTCAGCTCAAGACCTCAATTAGTGTTGAATAAACAGCTATAATAGAAATTCAAATTACAACAAGCAAGTTCCATTCACACCAGTTGAAAGCAATCTGATCATTTGGGCTTTTAGCCATACTCTCAGCTCTTGCTGGCTGTTTAGGCTGGTATTCCAGCTCCAGCATGGGAGCTCCATGCAGCTTCTCTGCTGCCACCCACCCTGAGAAGGATGGCTTACAGGACCAGTGTGACAGTAGTTGATGTCAGTCACCTTGACATTTGATACACTGTATGGCTAACTCCACATTCTGGGGGATTTGACAAATATTACTATGCCAGGAGCTTTGAGGAGCTTCCTGATGCTGTTTACAGTATGTTGGAGGAGGCAGATGTTAGCACTGCCCTATGTCATGACTTCTGCCTACCAATGTCTTGATGTCAGTTTATTTCTGCCTGAAATATTCCAGCACATTCTCATTATCTTCTCACAAATAGAGGGCCTGGTTCTGAAAGCTGCTGAGTGTCCTCAATTTCTAAAGTTCAGTTTCAGTCAAGTTCAGAAAATACTAAACTTCTCTAGGATACCTGGATTCAGCTAGCCAGTGCAATCCTCTATCCATAATAACATATGTTGACAGATGCCATAAATTTGATTAGGAGATCCTTGCCTGACAACACTGTTCAACAGATATGCTGACAATGTACAGAAGATTTTACAGATATATTAATTCAAAATACAGGATGCAGTAAACAAATAAAATAGAACATTCTGCTGTTCTGAAGTTTATGCAGAAGGCATAAGTAATGTGCTTTGTGCTTCAAAATTAAATGGATATCTACGCTCTCTTTTCAAGTCTGATTGTGGTAATTCCGGGCAAGATTTCTCTGCAGTTAAAGAGACTGTATTAACTAACGAAGCAGAGCCCAGCCTCTCAGCCCCCTCACTGCGTTTCATTTTACACCACTGAATGAATTTATAAAAATTCTTCTGCTAAAAGAGCAAATATAGCCATACTAGCAGCCTTTGTAGGAAAAGAGGTACTTTTAAAACCCTGTATTACAATGAAGGTAAAACTTATTAGAAATTTTGTTGCAAAACAATAGAATAAATGAAGGTTTCCCATTATAATATGATAGGAAACCTATGTACATTTACCTCTGTGAATGTTAGTTTTTCACATTTTAACAACTTAGATTAAAAGTCTACCTACTTGGTCTTCTAATATTCAGCCGATAGTGACTATTAAAGGAAGTAAAAACAATTTTTATTGTGAATTCACACAATATCAGTATCTGAACGATCTAAAAAATATCAACGATTTTACCTAAGAAGCTTAAACTGAACTACTGTGGAAGTTTTAGATGTTTGTTAAAGTATGAAAAGCAATAAAACTAAAAAATCTTTGTAAAACTAAACATAGCTCTAAACTATAGCATCCTTACCTTAATTATATCTGCTATGTCTTAGCTGTTTTAGGAACCAAAGGCTGAATTACCTAAAATAAGGGACAGAAACCTATCTAGCTTTAGCTAATTTGAAAAAAAAAAACAAAGCCCACAACCAAAAACCCATTCCAAATATTATTACTATAATTACTGTTGCTATTATTATTACTATTGTTTTATTTATTTCATCTCAGCTGCATAGTATTTGTACTAGAAGCATTTTTAAATGTTGTTATTAGAATTTATTTTGCATACTCCAACCTAGCAGTCTCAATCTGACCTTCTCACGCAGGACAGTACCTAAACCACTACTTCTCTCAGTGAGCTTTTTGGCAATACCATGATTTAAAGAGTAAATAATGCTTAGCATCTTGTAAGAGTATCACAAAATGAGATAAAAAAAGGAAAAATTTTAAATTATAATATCACTATCATGTAAAGATATTTAATTTTATTTATTCAAGAAAATTTTGCTTGATCCTGGAATGAATATATCCTTTATCATGGGCAGAACCTTTTGGTTTATATAGCTGCATACATGAACTGCCTTACTGGTTTGATGTTTAGAAGACAAGATATGATGGAATATGGTTCACCGTTGATGTGAATGTTTTTTCTTGCAAGGAATCATAAAATATCTTGAGTTGGAAGTGACCTGCAAGGATCTTCAAGTCCATCTACTGACTTTGCACTGGACAACCCCAAAAATCACATCCCTGATGGCATGCCAGTGGCAGGACATGAGGAGACAGAACAGCTTTGCCTAATTCTCTAACATTTAAGTAATGATACTTCTGTAAGATGAATGCATGTAGGAGATTTTTTTCCCTTATACTCTGTTGTTAAAAAAAAAGTGAGTCTATCACTAGGATTTCAGAGTAAACTTGGAGACAAAAAAAAATAACATAATGGAGGTTCAAAAAAATAGTCCAGTAGCATTAACTTTGCTATATAGAATGAAAGTGAAAAAGTTTTCATTTTTTTCTTTTTTTTTTTCCTTTTTTAAAAATTATTTTGTAAATTGAGCAATTAACATTTAGCCTACTGGTGTTCATCTTTACTTCCTATTTCTTTCCTCTATCTTTCTATTACTTTCTTATTAATTAATAGGTTATGTTTTTAAAATAATTTAGTTGACATCTATTTTAATAAAGACTTTAATGTCCATATGTTAATTTGAAGGCAGCTTTGTTAATCTGAAATTTTTGTGTATTTTTTTGGTAAAATGATAGTGAATATTTACAAGTAATGTTTTACTCTCTCCTGTTATTTTGGTGTTTTCTTCATGGTCAATTTACTGTAGAGTCCATTGTCTGCAACACAGTAGAACTAAACTATCCATTTTCATTCTGTCTTATTACTCTGCTTGTCCAAAACAGCAGAAAAGATGGCTCCCATGACTTGTTTTTCTGCCTACAGAAGAAAACTTGGGAAACATGAAACTCTTCTTAGAAGAAGATATATTTTGCAATTTTCCCAAGCCAAGAACACAGATTACAAATTTGGAGAACAGAAGAACAGCTTGTCCTGATGGGAAGAATTTTTTTCTTGCCTGCAAAAAGTAGTAGGGATGCAAACTCCAGTGTTCAAGAGGTGCACCCTGCTCTGCATCATGCCTTGAACAGCACAGTATTTTGGAGATCTAGACATGGTTTATACAGCTGAAAGGCTGAGGAACACTCAGGACAGCTATCTGCCAGCTAACTCTGATCCCAAATACATTGAAGTTAATACTGTGGCATTGTGAAATGTGCATACAGTAGATTTCTGATATGGGAAACCATTGTAAAGAAAATACATGCAAATAATACAGGAATACGATCACATAGAAGATGATTTACTTCACTAGAAATATTTAAGACATAAGACATTTCATTATGGCTGACGACTGACTAGGAAATTGCTTTTGCAAACAACTTAGCTATAAATGAAGTGCAGGGGTAAGCGGAATTATATAAATAAGTTTTCCTCCAAATTTTATCTCAAATATGATCATAAGAAAGGAAAAGTTGATAAAATATGTTGGCACAGATCATCAGTAATGTTTACACTTGAAGCTGAACTTGCAAATACATATCTACCTAAACATCTGGGGGGATGCATAAGAACAGTATTGTTAATAATAATGTTATTAATATTATTAATATTATTAGCTACTATCAACAAATGAACAAGAAAGATGAAAAAATATATCAAGCTTTAAAAATTAATGTAGAAGGTGAAATTTTTTAAAGGAGCAAAAAGGGGGGAAACTGTTTAAATGAGGATGCACATGCAAATACAAAAAGTTTTAGGCCAAACAATAATAGCTCTTTTTTTGGAGAGGAACGTCTCTGCATGAAATTGCACTGCTCCTGCTTTAAAGAACTAGTCTCCCAAAATGCTACCACTACAACAGGATCACGAAATGGATGGAGGCTACCAGTCTGAGAGAGGAGTCACAGTCAAAAGGAACTGGTAAAATGAGGTCTTTTTATAAGTTTGAGAAATAAAGACTTAGATGACCAGTCAGTTCCAGTTTTATGAATGAGCTCAGTAGGAGAACTGTTAGGCTCTACTCTGGTTTAAGCAGTTGGTTTTGTTTCTGGAAAACCTGCTCTAGTACACCATAAATAGAGCTGGTCAAGAAATTCTGATGAAGATGCAGTTTTAGACTGTATTTCCACTGAAGCATTAGCTTCTTATCCCTTTTATAGTTGTCTCCATCACTAATGGAATACATTTAGTAATCTGACTCACTTTGGACAGATGTACCTACTTTGTATATGTGTAACCAGAATAGATGTTAAACCCGACGCATAACTCACAAGTGATGAAAGGGAGACACACAGAGTCTCTACCCCGTTTAGCATAATTGGTAGCAGGTATTATGAGGGAAAAGTAAAAGAAAGAAATAGAACACAAAATTCTTTAAAGGTGTGGGAAAATTTCAGGTGAAAATATGAGTTTTTAATCTAGAGATTTTTTTTGAACAATCAAGTAGACCAAGTAGATTAACATATTACATTAAAAAATTCATATATACACCAAACTATTTATTGGTTTAGATGAAAAACCTTCAGAGGTTTCTATTTAGAATGTTTTAAAATGAAATAGATTCCAACTGCACTCAAGAAAGAAAGAAAACTCAGAAATTAAATTTTTAATTCTACTCCCAAATATTTTTGTTCCATTTCTTTCAGTTTACTTACCATATTAAGAAACCAACAATTTACACAGAAATATTCAGGTCACTTCAGACTTTGCCTAGAAGTCCTAAATAAATCAATCCACAGAAACAGACTTTTTCATGTAAACATGTTCAAACTCCTCCATTCGTGTGAATTTGTTCATATGTTTTTCCCCTTTGTGTAGCCTAGATCTGCAGCACCCAAACTTAAAAACCCTCAGGAAAATATACTGAAGCAGTGCTCCCCTTCTCAGGACTGAAGTGCTCCATCAAAGCAACAAGACAAAAGTGGGTCTCCAGCTCACTGCCAGTCCCAGCCTGCATCTGAGGAGCCCTGGGCAAGCAGAGCAGGCTGTCCGTATTTGCCTAATGGTAACGGCTGTCTTCTGCCCTTGTAGATTCTTAGATAAAGGCAGAGATTTACATACGTGAATATGTTGTTCCCTGATGCACTTTGCAGTCATTTCACTGCTGCAAGTACAGTAGTAAATGCAGGAGAACATGCCAGCTCACACAGGGAAGTAGCAGCAGGACTACTGCAAGACTTATATGACTCCTGTAACAAGTGTGGAGATTGTACCTCATTCATGGCAGGAATCTTCAAAAGTGTAAGTATATATCATATTATATCCTTTTAGTAGAGCAAATAATATCAGTTAAAGAACAGATTTCTGGGCATGAAGTTACAGAGAAAATTGTGGACAAAATATCGGCTCCAATGTGCATATGTAATGTAATTATTTAAAAATAGGGGACTAATGAGTTTATTAACAGAAAACAAGACTTGTTTACAATGGTAGACCAAGCAAGCCAAATAAATTATTCGATGCAGAGCTCTTTGACTGGCTTCACTACCAGCTCTCCCCCACAGGCGTGTACCTTTCTCCAAAGGAAATGAGCCGCGCACTGCTAACGAGACTCATCAGCATTCCTACCAACATTGCTGCCTCCAGGCTCACCAATCCTTATTAACAGAACTCTAGGGCAGGTTGGCACCTCAGCTCAATCATGTATGGGGTCACTTCACCATGCCACAGCACCATAATAAAGTCTCAAATTGGAACAACATCTTTTAAGCATACTCTACAGCCTTTATTTAAATGCCTTTTAATGTAAATTCACTGCTCATAAAAGTGAAGGAATGACTGTTCTGGCAGCCTCTGGGCATCATTTGGGAAGATGAAGTGCAGGCTTATCTGCATAACTGCAAGTACACTGTCTCTGGCTGTGGCCTTGTAACCCCAGCTCCAGTCTCTTCATCAGAATTAGCCCAGCAGTTCCAAGCTGTGCAAATGTTTTATGGGCATGGCCAAATGTTCATTGTGGTCCAAACTGAGTTCTCCACTTGTGCCCTAATTACAGTTTAGATTTACTGTGTGTCCCATGAGCTGCCTGGTGAGTTGCCAGTGGGAGGAGCTGGAGAGAGATGAGGATGTTATGATGACATGGCACCCGGGAAGTGCAAAGTGGCCTCAGTCAAACTCCTGATCCATCAGTCACCATTGGAGCCTGAAGCCCTAGAGAGAGCACAAGTGTGCTCATGACTCAGTAGTTTAACAGTGTTGACTCTTCCCTGCCAAATGCTGAGTCAGTTTTATACAAAATAAATCAGATTCCCGTCTTTTCCTAACACTTCAGCTGCCTCCCACTTGCTTATTTTATAGCAATTAGAACTCAGACTTATAACCATCAGCAGCTGCTGATGAAGGGCAAAGAAAGAAAAAAGAAGACAGGCAAGACAAAGAGAGAGGAAGAACCAACAAATATATGCAGAAGGCAATGTATTTTTCAGCTATACCTGATTTCTATACATCACTCATTCGCCCACAGACTTGACACTATCACAGACAGCCTTAGTGTTATCTCAGAATTTATTACCATGAAGTAGCAACACTAAAATTGGCAAGAAGGAAGCAAAGCAGTTCACTTATCTGAGATCTATCTAGTGTTACACTGGACTTTAAAAAATGTACAATACGGAAGCTGTACCCTTATGGGACAAGCTGCCAGTTTAGGCACATTTCTGGGAACCCTCATGAAGACACTGCTGCAGCAGCTCCAGCCAGTTTTTCAAACTTATGAGGCAGGAATGTTCCACTTGGCAGACTGAGAAAGAGGCTGGCAGTAAGAAGATCAAGTGGGAAGTCTCGATAATAAAGGACCAGTATATCATATCAAAGGTGAGAAGTTGTCACCAAAATAAAAATCTGTCTAGATAGACCCAAAGGAGAAGGATCACTAGTTGAGCTCCAAATTAGATAATGGAGCAGAGTACTGCTTTAACAGGAAAACAGCCAAAAACCAAAAAGGCATGTCAAATAGCTCCTGCTAATGAAAATTTATTCATATCACAATAATCCAGTCTTTGCAATTCTCATAAAGATGCACTGGATAAACATTAACCAACACAGAAGTTAACTAGCTAACATTAATTGCAAATAAAAGCAAGTAATATATATAATTTAGATTTTATATAATTATATATTTTTATTAATATATAACTACCTATGTTAATGACATGTAGTCATTACATAAAAACAGAAACTGTTGGTGGAACTATAACATTTAGGGAAAAAAAAACCACAAAAAACAGTGAATAAGTTAGGTAATCTAGAACTTACAAATAAAATATAGGTACAAAAATTTACCTAGAAAGCTATGCCCGATGCCATGCTCAAACATCCAGAGTCTCTAAGATTTCGGAGGGTCCAGATTGGCCTCACGTGAAATATTGCTTGGAGACTTAAAGTTTACACAGCCTGCAAATCTGGCCATGGGGCTGCAGGCAGTGGAGATGCACTCCTAGAGGCTGGGAGGCCCCATGTCTTTCTCCCACTTTCCACAAAGAAAGAGAAAAGGTGCTATTTCCATGCTAGTTATTAAAATTTGATTTCTGTCATGCATCATCTGTTTTATCATACAAAGAATATTCAGCCTGCACTGAATGGAAAGAGCTTCCAAATGATAGATAGTAAAGAATGAAAAGCAAGGTCAAGAAGGGTGAAGTACTGTCTTTTAATCAACATGCAAATTTTATCTTCCAGCATTCTTTAATGCCACCTTAGCTTAATTTATTTTATTTTATTTAATCAGGTCTCATAATTTCAGTACTACATAGAACATACACTTGTGCTTATTAGGCCAACATCGAACTTGTTTCTATCTCCAGTACATCAATAATGTACCTGAAGATGTGAATATAATCACATTTTTTATGGTCTTCTCACCTGCTCAGTGTAGCAGACAACTTAAGAGCTCTCAGTTTTTGTTTCGGAAACACCTTTTTAACTTGCCTTGAAAATTGAGATGAAACTAGAAACAACGCAGATGGTCTTAGGTAAAAAATGCTTTGAGGCAAGAAAGACGGGCTAAATTATACTGCTCAAGAAGCAGTGTTGTATTTAGTGTAAGCAACTAAAAGGGGGGAAAAAAGATTGAACAAGAGAAATTGAATAGTCTAATATCACAAATAACAAATAACTTCCTCCGTAGACCTTGCATTATTATTGTTGCTACCAGCAGTAATAGTAGAAAATCTCATTACTTTTTATGCTTGCACTGTGACCTAAAATTATCAAATTAAAAATTACTACAGCTTTTTAAATTCAAAATTCATGCATACATTGTCAAGAAATACTGGATATTTTGACAACTGAGTCGTACATTCTGCCTAAAATCTAAGAATATACTTAAGGTTTTCAGATGTACAATCATTACTACCCAAACAAATCCTGAAAATGTTTTTGGGGAGGCAAATGGAATACGTGCTATGATGGAAATAACTGTCTCCACATGCCTTTGAGGGTGTCTTGAACCTTTGTCATTGAATCTATTCTAGGTCTAAAACCTTTTCCTTCTCAGTAAAGTTGATGGTTCTTTTCATGCATATTCCTAGAGCCAAAGCCATAGGGATGCAAGATCTCTCCTGGTAATGTTCCTCAGACACGAAAGCAGTAGATTACTGAGTAGAGACTTTCAATCTATGATCTCTTTGCAGATGAGTCTTCCCTTCCTGTTCACTGATGGAAGGAACTAGACCTGCCAAAGTGTCTGCTGTCTTAACAGGCCATCCAACAGGTGCTTTAATGGCCAGTGAACTTCTCCAAGATTGATAAAGGTACCCTTAAAATTTTGGTGGCACGGGACATAATTACAAAAAATATCAAATGACATCCAGGAACTAAAGAGATAAAAATTACTATTAAATTAAAATTTAAAAAAAAAATTAAAAAATTAAAAGCACTATGCAAAATTGTAGTAATGACAATAATGCAAGACTGGGCTATTCATGATTTATATTATACGGTTCTTTGCTGGTGTAAGGTTGCTCAGACAACTAAAATATCTCTAAATTAGTCTGATTTTACCATGGCATTTGTCACTGCTAAAATTCAGGAACACACAATGGATTTAGAGATGTTCTCTTCACATCTAAATTAGCAATATTCTGTTCAATGATAGTATGAAGATATATCATATAGGACTGGTTTATGTCTGGTTTTACACTCCCTTATTTGGTTAGGAAATTTAGGTCTAAACTGCTATTTTATTTCTTGTTTCTTACTCAATTTTCTTGCTTGGCAAAACAATGGCAATATGCAAGCTTGTGACAGAAATTGGTTCAGCAAGATTAGAAGACAGAATCCTCCTTATTTCTCATTCTGTATAATAGATTGCAAGTTGCAAGGCCTCTTCCTTTGCTGTTCAGATAAAATCTAAACCACAGACTGTGCCATATAAGTATACATATATATGTGTATATATGCATATATAAATGCATATATAAAATGAGTCAATGGTCAAGGCAGGGACTGGAAGTCAATAAACGGGTGGATTATTTCTGATTGAAATTTTCCTGCTGAAGGTACTTGACTTATCCAGGCACTCAAGATCTGAATTCAGCGTTGTGCTATATCAGAAGATGTATAGCGAAATAGAAGTGGAGAAATTATTTCCCCAGTTATTTTTATACATCAATGTAAGATATTCACGAAACACTCAGAAGTATTAGTGATCTCATGAATATACCTATGAGCACCCTGAGAAGATAAATGTCTGTTGTAACTGTGATTCAGTCAGAAACATTCAGTAATAAAAGTGTTTTGCTTCATTTTTTGTGCAACATCAAAATGACTGTGACATAGCTTCTCTCTATATTTGCACTGGCACAATGTTTGATCACAGTCACTGTTCTCTTACAACGTTTTCTTTCTCACCATCCTTCTAGTCTCTGCAGTGAAAGCAGGATTTTCCTGTTTTCATTTTAAAACCTGAGACTGCCTTTTTCTGATGAGGTTATATGAAACAACATTCTTTTCTGATAAGTGCTCTGGCCTCCTCCGTTTGACCATTTCTTCCATTTAGTACCGTAAAATGAAGAAGTGTCTGTATATATAGGTTGTTCATAGGGTATTTATATGTGAATTAAACATTCATTAGAAAGCAGTGATTTTGTGTCTTAATGGACTCCGGAAAACATGTTTGACATCCTCTTTTACTTGATTTCTTATCCCAAATTTCACTTCAAGTTTGTAGTTTGGATGCAAAATATTTAACACACCTTTGATTATTCGCACCACATTTAAAGCAAACCAACCAGAGAGAACAAGGATCAGGAAAAAGAAATTTGTAGTACCTGTTCTTCGTCTCTTTCCATCTTTCATCCACAGAATATTGTCCTTCCAACTTACTTTTTCTGCCATTAGAAAACCTGTCCATTTTTAGATCTTTCTTCTCTGCTCCTGTTATTCGTTCTCTTATTCCCCTGGTACACTCAGAGCCCTTCAAGAAATGTCGATTGATTTACTTTTCTGACATTCCATTTCTTTGATCCTCATGACAAATAAAGAACAACTCAAAACTTGGAACAGACGAAGAGTGAAAACCAGAGAGTAAACATACTTTTTCACTTTTCTTTTTTCTTCTGAAAATACAACAGGGATGGGTATGACTACTATTGAATATAACTTCCTTCATAAGCAATATATATATATACATATATACGCAAAAAAAAAAAAAAAAAGGTCGTAGAGGATGGATGCTTCTTTTTCTACATTGTTTTAAAGACATTTTATTAAATACCTTAAAAAGATGCTTTTTGTATGAACTTGTCACCCTAGAAAGCTGGATGAAAACCAGGAGAGGAGGAAAGAGAATGACAACCCTCATACTGAAACGGGGGGATAGATGACAATAACACAACTAGCAAACATTCTTTTTTTTCCCTTTCTTTTTTTTTTTTTTTTTGTGTGTGTGTGAAATGACACAAACACTAGTTTGTCTCAATATCAGCATGGTATAAACCTGTCTACGTAGAAGAGGTTCTAAAGGCAGACTGAAACTCTCTCTCAATGGAATTTTACAGAGAAATTAATTATTTAGTATACATTCATGACAGGTACTTTAGTATTTTACACAACTACTGCAAAGAAACTAAATATTTTGTATATCTCCTGTCAGTGTTGAAAACGTTGCTTGAATATTAATGAGTGCTTCGACACGCATGTTTCAGAAGAGTTTTGAAATAAGAATTCTATTAAGCTAACTTGTCTTCTAATGTACACCAAGAAAAAGATTAAAAGGGAGACATTTTATGCTCCAAAAAAAGTAAAAATTTTATAGATTTTATACTTTAACTGAAATGTATTTCTCTCCTGCAAACTCTTAAGATAAAGTTGTTAAATATGACAGCTAAAACTTGCTAATTGCTACAATAAAAGTTTTACTTGACTAAGCAAAAGGACTAGGAAAAAGAGAAATAATTTTTTAAGCAAATTTGGAGTTTCAAAAAGCTACTTGAAAGATTTTTCTAAGGATGTACATACAAACTGGATACAGAGGGAAATGCTGGGCTCACCCTGACTCAGGGCTATTCATGTATGTGGTTTGGAAGAGTCATTTATTGGCCTGCCTGTAAATGTAAATTAGAGGTCACCATGGCATAGAGAGGTTAGAGTAGATTAGAATAGGAACAAAACCCAAAATAAATTAAACACATAGTAATAAACAAGATGTCTTGAGTCAAAACCAACCCCAGTGCTCAAGGTCACCTCGAGCCATTTGTTTAAGACCACATCCTGCTTTTGGGTACCTCCAAGGTGGCTAGTGTTGTTTATATCCCTGTTAAACCTGTTCTATCTAACATTCAGAGATAAGGGGACATTGACTTGGATAACAAGTTTGATACCTACCCCAGGGATTAGTGATGTTACCCCAGAGCCTGATCCTGTCCAAGAAACTAGGGAGGTTACCCCAGAGCCTGATCCTGTCCCAGAGACTAGGGAGGTTATCCCAGAGCCTGATCCTGTCCCAGAGACTAGGGAGGTTACCCCAGAGCCTGATTTTGTCCCAGAGTTTGACCCTGCCCCACAGCCCACCTCGGAAAGGAACCACCCAGAATGGGTGGGGGTGCTAGCGAAGGAGATATGTGAGATGGGCCAGATGCTGAAGGAGCACCTCTCCCCAGCTGGTGAGAAACCCTCCCCCTGCCTTAAAGAGGGAGAATCTGATGGTGCAGCAGTGGGACCCACAGATGTTACATCCGTCCGGGTTCCAGCTGAACTGCAAGGGCACTCACAGCCAGCAGCAGTTGCCCCTGTGGAAACTAGGAAGTCTAGGATGAAAACAAGGCACCTAGATAATAAGGGTCAGGAAGGGGGCCCCTCACAACCAGCAGGGGAGCCAGAAGTTGAGATCATCACTGAGTCCCTGTCATACGAGAGTCTCCGTAACCTGCGAAAAGACATTGTACGACGGGGCCGTGAGCCTTTTACAACCTGGTTACTGCGGGTCTGGGACCTTATGGGTACAGGTGTGCAACTGGATGGTACTGAGGCAAGGAATTTGGGAGCCTTGACCCAGGACTCAGGTATGGACCAGGTATTTGTAAGGGAGACAGGTCTCCTTTCCCTCTGGGAGCGACTTTTAATGAGCGTGAGAGAGAGGTTTGTCCACAGGGAAAGAAGCAGGAGTACCACCAGAGAACACGTTGGAATACCCTTGAGGAAGGGATCCAAAAGCTGAGAGAAGTGGCAGTACTGGAGGTGCTCTTTGGGAGGGATGGACAGCATGACAATGACCCTGACAAGGTCAGGTGCACAGGACAGATGTTGTGGAATCTGGCAAACCTGGGCCCATCTCAGTATACCTCCTTTATTGCAATGATTGATGCTGATACCAACCAAGTGACAGTGGGTTCTGTTGCCAACAGGCTCAGGAATTATCAGAGTATGATGGCTGGCCCAATGCAGGCTCATGTCTCTGCTGTGGCTAAGGACCTCAGAGAGGAGTTTAAGGAGGAGATGAAGGAGATAAGGGAAGAGGTGAGGAAGATCAGTGCAGCACCAGTGCGAGTCGTGGACCTCAAAAGTAGAGCCCAACGCCCCTCAGCTAGGGAGAGAGGGTATACCCCACGTGCTGACCTGTGTTTTTTTCTACGTGACCACGGGGAAGACATGAGAAGGTGGGATGGGAAACCCACTTCTGTCCTGGCAGCACGGGTGCGCCAACTCAGGGAGGGGAACACCAACAGAGGGAACTCCACTAAAGTGAAGGTAGCCTCAGCCTCCCATGGAGGTGCAGGGTATTACAGAAGGGAGGATGATCTGTCAGATCCCCTTGAAGGAACCTCTAGTATGTATGCCCAGGAGAGAAATAATAACCAGGGCTAGAGGGGCCCTGCCTCTAGCCAGGGAGAGGCACGGGAAAACCGGATCTTTTGGACGGTGTGGATCCGATGGCCTGGCACATCAGAGCCACAGGAACACAGAGCATTGGTTGACACTGGTTCACAATGTACATTAATACCATCGGGACATGTCGGGAAGGAACCTGTTTCAATTGCTGGGGTTACGGGGGGATCTCAGGAATTGACTTTGCTGGAGGCTGAGGTGAGCCTGACTGGGAAAGAGTGGCAGAAACATCCAATTGTGACTGGCCCAGAGGCACCATGTATCCTAGGCATAGACTTCCTCAGGAACGGCTATTACAAAGACCCAAAGGGACTCAGGTGGGCTTTTGGAATAGCTGCTGTGGCAGCAGAGGGCATTAAGCAGTTGAACACCCTGCCTGGGCTATCAGAAAACCCATCTGCAGTGGGACTCCTCAGGGTGAAAGAGCAACAGGTGCCAATTGCTACCTCGACAGTGCACCGCCGGCAGTACCGGACAAATCGAGATGCCGTGATCCCCATACACAAGATGATCCGTGAGCTGGAGAGCCAAGGGGTGGTCAGCAAAACCCACTCACCCTTCAACAGCCCCATCTGGCCTGTGCGTAAATCTGAAGGAGAATGGAGACTGACAGTGGACTATCGTGCATTGAATGAGGTGACTCCACCGCTGAGCGCTGCTGTGCCGGACATGCTGGAACTGCAATACGAGCTGGAGTCCAAGGCAGCCAAGTGGTACGCCACCATTGACATCGCCAATGCATTCTTCTCCATTCCTCTGGCAGCAGAGTGCAGGACTCAGTTCGCTTTCACCTGGAGGGGCGTGCAATACACGTGGAACCGACTGCCTCAGGGGTGGAAACACAGCCCCACCATCTGTCATGGATTGATCCAGGCTACACTGGAGAAGGGTGGAGCTCCAGAACATCTGCAGTACATTGATGACATCATTGTGTGGGGGGACACAGCAATGGAGGTATTTCAGAGAGGAGAAAAGATCATTGAGATTCTGCTGGGAGCCGGCTTCGCCATTAAAAAGAGTAAAGTCAAAGGGCCTGCCCAAGAGATCCAGTTTCTGGGAGTAAAGTGGCAAGATGGATGGCGCCAGATCCCCAGTGAGGTCATCAATAAGATCACTGCAATGTCTCCACCAACCAGCAAGAAGGAAACACAAGCTTTCCTAGGTGCCATAGGCTTTTGGAGAATGCACATTCCTGAGTACAGCCAGATTGTGAGCCCTCTTTACCTGGTCACCCGCAAGAAGAACGATTTCCACTGGGGCCCTGAGCAGCAGCAAGCCTTTGCCCAGATCAAGCAGGAGATTGCTCATGCGGTAGCCCTTGGTCCAGTCAGGACAGGACCAGATGTGAAGAACGTGCTCTACTCTGCAGCCGGGAACCATGGTCTGTCCTGGAGCCTGTGGCAGAAGGTGCCTGGTGAGACGCGGGGCCGACCACTGGGGTTCTGGAGTCGAAGCTACAGAGGGTCCGAGGCCAACTACACTCCAACGGAGAGGGAGATCTTGGCCGCCTATGAAGGGGTTCAAGCTGCCTCAGAGGTGGTTGGCACGGAAACACAACTCCTTCTGGCACCCCGACTGCCAGTGCTGGGGTGGATGTTTAAAGGAAAGGTTCCCTCAACCCACCATGCCACTGATGCCGCATGGAGTAAATGGATTGCCCTCATCACACAACGCGCCCGTATTGGAAACCCGAATCGCCCTGGGATTTTGGAGATAATTACCAACTGGCCGGAAGGGGAAGACTTTGGTCTTGCCGAAGAAGAGGAACAGGAACAAGTGACCCGGGCCGAAGAAGCCCCACCGTATAACCAACTGCCAGCAGATGAAACACGCTATGCTCTTTTCACTGATGGTTCCTGCCGCATCGTGGGGATGAACCGGAAGTGGAAAGCAGCCATATGGAGCCCCACACGACAGGTTGCACAAGCTACCGAAGGAGAAGGCGGATCGAGTCAACTTGCTGAACTCAAAGCTGTTCAGCTGGCCCTGGACATTGCTGAGAGAGAGAAGTGGCCAAAACTCTACCTTTACACTGATTCTTGGATGGTAGCCAATGCTCTGTGGGGATGGCTGGAAAGGTGGAAAAAGGCTGACTGGCAACGTAGGGGAAAACCAATCTGGGCTGCCAATGAATGGAAAGACATTGCCACCAGGATAGAGAAGCTGCCCGTGAAAGTCCATCACATAGATGCCCATGTCCCCAAGAGTCGGGCTAATGAGGAACACCGACACAATGAGCAGGTAGATCAGGCTGCACAGATAGAGGTGTCGAAGATAGATTTAGACTGGCAGCACAAGGGAGAGTTGTTCCTGGCTCGATGGGCCCATGATGCCTCAGGTCATCAGGGCAGAGATGCCACCTATAAGTGGGCACGAGACCGAGGGGTGGATCTAACCATGGACAGTATTTCTCAAGTTATCCATGACTGTGAGACGTGCGCTGCCATCAAGCAAGCCAAGCGGGTGAAACCCCTCTGGTATGGGGGGCGATGGGCCAAATATAAGTATGGAGAGGCCTGGCAGATTGACTACATCACACTGCCTCAAACTCGCCAGGGCAAGCGCTATGTACTGACCATGGTGGAAGCCACCACTGGGTGGTTAGAGACCTACCCTGTGCCTCATGCCACTGCTCGGAACACCATCTTGGGCCTGGAAAAACAAGTTCTTTGGAGGCATGGTACCCCTGAGAGAATTGAGTCAGACAATGGGACTCATTTCAAGAACAGCCTCATAAACACCTGGGCTAGAGAACATGGCATTGAGTGGGTGTACCATATCCCCTACCATGCACCAGCTGCAGGGAAAGTTGAACGGTGCAATGGCCTGCTTAAAACCACCTTAAAGGCACTGGGTGGGGGAACTTTCAAGAACTGGGAGATTAATCTACCAAAGGCCACCTGGTTAGTGAACACCCGAGGTTCCACTAACCGAGCAGGCCCTGCCCAATCTGAGCCCTTGGGAATATCAGATGGAGATAAGGTTCCAGTGGTACACATGAGAGGTATGCTAGGAAAAACTGTTTGGGTGAATCCTGCCTCCAGCAAAGACAATCCCATCCATGGAGTTGTATTCGTTCAAGGACCGGGTTGCACCTGGTGGGCGATGCAAAAGAATGGAGAGACCCGATGTATACCCCAAGGAGACCTTGTTTTAGGGTGAAATACCTATAGTACTGTGCCTATGTCTCTAACTGCATGTATGTATATATAATGTAACAGTTTAATTTGATATAGTATATTAGTATGGGAGAAATTCAGGGGTGGATAATGTTAGGGGTTGGATTGTTCCCCTTTTCTTTCTGTGAATTCCTCCCATTGTTATGCTAAGTAGTTGTGGCTACACCTTAAAACATAGATAATGTTCTCTCGTAGGGGGTGGGTGGAGGGGGGGGGGGAACCGGAAAAGGAAAGGTGGGAGAGGGGGCTGGGGAGGGGACTCTCTCTCGCTGGGCTCGTGGAGGGAGAGGACGCCCCGTGCTTCGCTCTGGCATCTCCCCCTGACATCTCCGTGCTGAGATCCACGCTCCCTGCCTTTGGATATCGCTCTGCTGCTCTCCCATCTCACCCTACTATCTCCAGACACTCTGCGGAGCACCAAGACCGACACCGTGAGGGGGAATCACCTTCCCATCCCCGCTCACCCCTGGGCCTCCGCCGCCATCACTCCAGCCCCTCTGCAACTGCGCGGGACCCGCCCTGCCCCCACAGCACCGGTAACTGAGCACAGGGACACGGCCTGCGGCCAGAAGGGACTGGAGCGGAGCTAGACTGTTCTGCTCTGTTGCCAATTTTCATAGCTGTTGTTGTTTTCTGCCTTGTTAAATACCAGTAAAGAACTGTTATTCACATCCCCATATCTCCTGCCTGAAAGCGTCTGATTTGGACCTAAAATAATTAAAAGGGAGAGGGGTTGCACTCTGCATTGCAGAAAAGGGGCTCTTGCCTTTCCTTAAACCATACCTGTCTTTTCAAACCAAGACAAATGTGTTACTTGATGTTCCATTGGAGGTTCTGTGTTTCCATGTGCTGCCCATAGCCAACATTGCTGCCATTGGGGACTATTGGAAATAGTTTGGTTCTGTCTCCTTTACACTCTCCTTGTAGATACCCATATACTGAGTACTCTCTCTTCCTCAGCCTAAAAAGTCCCAGGCCTCTCAATCTTTCCTTCTAAGAGAGTTGCTGCAGTCTCTTCTTTGAGAAACTTTGTTGAACTCTGTAAGGTGTATCCATGTGTCTCTTCTAGTGAGGAGCCCAGAACTGTACAGAGTGTGCCAGACGTGGCCTCACCAGTGCTGAGCAGAGGATAAGAATCATCTCCAGCAGCCTGCTGACAACGCTTCTCTTGGTGCAGCTCAGGATGCCATTACAGTTCTTTAACACATTAAAGAATACATTGGTGGCCCATGTTCAATTACTGTCTACCAGGAGCCCCGGGTCCTTTTTCTTGCTGCTTTCCAGCTGTGGCCCCAGGATTTAGTGGTTCCTGGGGCAGGTCCTCACCAGGTGCTCAACTTGGTGCTGCCCCTTGAGCTCCATGAGGTTCCCGTCACTCCTTTTCTCCATCCTGGTGAGGTCCCTCTGGACAGCAGCACAGCCCTCTGGTGCATCAGCCACCACTCTCAGTTTTGAGTCATCACCACAAGCAGTTCATATGAGCCTTCATTTCAAAGCCAAAAGTTCATGGCATTTCACAGCCAAAAGTGCACAAATACATGAACTATGGAGGACAGTCTGGAGTCTGCTAGGGCTGAACTAAGAATTCTGGAAAGCAGATGCTGTGAAAAGACTGTCCACACAACTATTTTAACTATAGGATACAGAAAAGACACAGGGAACCCTATGTTATATTCCAGGATATGTGCCTGGTAGTTTTGGGCTTTGTTAAAAAGAGAGTATTTGATGATTGACCAGAAACACTTGATAACGTTATGCAGCAAATAACTAATTAATTAAATAAGTAAATAAATAAACAAATAGAGCTTGGTCCTACAGGGTTTTTTTTTCATGAGACTTTCTTTCTTTCCTGGTAATATATTAAATTTTACATATTTTTATCTTAATTTAAGTTTTCTATTTTGGTTTTGGTTTGGAGTTGTTTTTTTTAAAAAAATTATTTATCTTGGCACTCTCTTTTGGAAGATTTTGTTCTGCCTGATTAATAAATAGAGCAAAATTTCTTGTCTAATGTTTTCATGTAATCAATGTTTTATGTAGTGGTTAATTATATATTGCAAATTATGAGTGTGTTCACTCTGCAATACCATTTGAATTTTGCATGCAATTTATATGCAAGTATGAGCAAAATAAGAAGGAAACAAAGGTTCAAATTAACAGAAGCACTAACATAAAAGAAATGTAATTTTTTAATACAAATTCCATCTTTATTTATACATTGGGATTATAAATCCGGCAAATACACTGAGAATGTTTCAGAGGCTAAATAGAGAGTAATGGCACACATTTTTTTTTGAATGTTAAGTAATTTTAGAAAAAGAGAAAAAAGAAAACTCTGATGAAATTCTAGCTAATTAGAAGCATGTGGAGTTTTGGCACCATCTTCAATGAAAAAAGATTTCATATTTTCTGTTCCTTGAAGCAAAAGTAAATAGAGCATTATCAAATGGAATAGGTAAATTGATATGTACAACTAATCTTCCACAATCTTGGTAAAAAGGACTTTTCTAAATTACTTTGCTTTTAAAGCTATTAAATGTATAGGTTACTTAGCCTTAATTGACAGGTTGTAAAGATAATTCCGTATGTCTTTATCTCATGGGTTTTTTTGAAATAACATGATACTGAAGGTCATGCAATTCTTGCACTGGTTAAGTATTGTTGCAGTATTTGGCAAGGTTTCCTTCTCTTGCAAAGTCAACTAATTCAGAAACTGTTAAATATTGCATAAGTTTTTTTGTGTTTGAGTTGAATAAGATATTGAAACCAAACAAAGGTATGGTTGTTAATTACAAAGCATCTCATTCTTGCATGTTTTCATTTCCTTTCTGTAGCTAAGAGAATGTCTTAAAAGGATGACAGAAACATACTTGATTAATTTGTTTACAGTTAAGCAGTGAAGCATACACCAGGAGTCTCACTTTGACGAGGTACACTGTAAAGGACACAGAGCAAACAGACTGATATGTTAATGGCTTATGAGTGGCTAAGATGAATAGAAATATTTTTGGTACATGAATATGTTATCTTCATACCTATATTTATGTATGCAATTAAATACATATAATTTGAAGGGAAATTAGTGCAACATATTCACTGCCCTTTTTTTTTTTTTTTTTTTTTTTTTTTTTATGGACACTGTCTTATGCTACTTTTTGGTCACTACTTGTTTTTTATTTTTTTATGAGACTCTAGTATGTTTAGAGAAAAATAGCTCTTCAACAACTACTCATGATTCCCAAAGACTGCTAGGATGGCAGAGGAACATACATCAAACTATAGCTCAGAAAAAGTAAGAAAAGCTTTACACAGGCAAGATGTGAGCATGAAAATATTCTCTCTGGAAGTCAGGAAAAAACACCACAGAATTTATTCCTAAAATGTAGAAGAGAGTGAAATGTTTCCAAAGTAAAATAAGAACAAAAAAGAAAAAAGAAAAAAAAAAAAAAAAAAAAGAAGAGAAAAAAAAAAGGGAAAAAATATAAAATAATGAGACATAAAGAGAAACCAGTCAGGAGTAAAACTATGTGGTAGACTCAAAGGCGTCTCTGGACTTGTCAGCATCACTGCCTGGTGAGCTTATGCAGAAACTTGCCTCTGGCTTTGTCAGATGCCACAGTTGGAAGAATATCTTCCACTTTTTGACTTTAATGTCCTTCAAGTGCCAGCTGAATGAGGGTTGAGAGTCAGTGGAATAACCTGAATAGTGCTTTCCTACAATCATTTGTAACAAAAAGGTCCAGAGATATGTTAAAATAGAACAACTATCAGAAAAATATTCTTGACTTATCAAAATTAGATATTACTTGTATACTAATATATTTTTGGGAAACACAGAAAGTCCCTGATACAGTACTTAGTTCATTTAGCAAATTACACAAAGTTTTCTTTTACATACTTCCAAAGAATTATACATAACTTCAACTGTTTGCACATCAGAGAAGTACACGTAGAGACCAAAGAAACATCTGAAATGCTAAACTGTCCTATGAAGTTGGACAGGTATATGATTCTATAATGGATCACAAACTCTATACTTTCTATTGTGAAGGCAAAGGATAGGAAAATTGCCATTCCATCTCGATAATTTCCTATAACTGCTGAATTTCATCTGTGTGTTATTGATTCTCATATCAGTTACAACACACTTGCTCTGATCTTGGTGGTGCCTTTGTTTGTACCTTTGGACAAATGGCACTGGAGGTCCACTTTGGATAAAACAATAAATGGGTTCAGTGGATTTACCAAATCTATATTATTAAAACTATGGAGCAACTGAGACTGAAAAAAAGGATTCAAATTAATCACAAACCAGGCAATTGTACAACAGTGAGTCTTACCTGGTTTGTTGACTTGAAATGACAGAAATGGCACCATCAATGAAATGTGAAAGTACACAAAGACTACTTTTGTTTAAGCCTTTCTGTCACCAAGGCAGGAGCTTGTGCTGCATAATGAATCCACTAAAAGGGGTCTGAATATATGCTGAAATATCTGAAATAATACAGATGTGCTTTGATAAACCCAAAATATGCTCTTGTTTTATATTTAAATATTTTACATTAATATTTAAATGAAACCTGTAGGCTTCCCAGCCTGCTCCATAGAGCAGGTTGCATAATCTTGATTTGTAATTTCAGGCTGACCAATATTCCTACTGATTTCCAGCACTAAGACTCTTCTTAAAGACAGGGTAAAAAAACAAGTCACAAATAAAATCAAATTATAATGAAGCACTCTCTCTGTAAAAACTGTGATATGGAATGTACTTTTGAACAACTGAAGTGTACTAAAATCTTAGGATCTTTAAGTCTTAAAACCAGTTCAAGATTTAAATAAACTCAAATGCAAGTCTTTGGGAAAAAAAAAAAAAAAATTTTGGGCCCTAGGTGACTTAGTGCTTTGAAATTCTTTTTATACACAGGGATATATTGTATATATATATGTATATATGCACATGTAAATCATTGTTTAGGAGAATGGATAACATTACAAAGAATTCTGGATCATCCCGACAGATAAAAGATTATTTTCCTTACAGATTTTTTTTCCAATTGATTATTTAGGGGGAAAATGTTCTTAGTTTATTTATCAGTTAACATTTTTTGCAAGAATGACTAATTAGAGTTAGAGAAATTCTTGCTAGCAAAGAAAAACACATGAATGTGAGAGCTGCATTCAAAATGTTTGATTCAGAAGAGGAGAGAATGGAAAAGAATAGTCCAGTGGAAAGGACCTACAACAAATATCTGTTTCAATTGCCTAACCACTTCAGACCTGAGTCAAAGAGAGTTAAAGCATGTTCTTAAGGTCGTTGACCAAATGCCTCTTAAACACTGACAGACTTGGGACATTGACCACCTCTCTAGGAAGCCTGCTCCAGAATTCCACCAGTCTCTTGGGAAAGGAATGTTTCCTCAAGTAAAGCCTGAACATTCTCTGGCACAGCTTTGACTCATTTCTATGTGTCTTGTAAATACACAAGGACGTAAAAAGAGCACCTGTAAAGATGCTCTAAAGATGCAACATCATCTAAAGATGGATGAGGTCACTCCTGAGCCTCCTTTTCTCCAAAGCAGAGAAACCTAAACCCTCAATGATTCCTCAAAGGATGTTCCTCCAAGCCTTTTCACCAGTTTGCTGCCCTTTGTTTTCCTTGGAAAAATACTGAAAGGAAAATAAATTGGTTTTAATTTGCAAATTTCTGGGGTTTATGGGGTTTTCCCACTTGGTAGACCAGCTCAAAGTGTAAGTAATCCAACAAGACAAGACCCAGTACCTAATCAGATTTCTCTGTTAAATATGCCCTGTGACTTTTTGTCAGGACTCTGTGGGTTAATTCTTTGCTATGTGAAATAGGAAGTATATAGTAATAATGTTTCCACTGCCTATTGACGTAGCTCAGAGGTTCAACTACTACATCAGGGCAGTTTATTAGGTTCATTATGATCTCAGCTTGTACAGAATTAATTTTCTGAATAAGTGCACTGTGAGTAATGAATATCCATTAGTTACATTAGCAACATTCCTAAAACTTAATTTTTTTAAATGTTCAGCCATTATACAAACTCCCACACTTAAAATGAGAGCTAAGTACTTTCACTGTATTAAAATAGTAAACATTGAAACAACTGCTTTTCCTTACTTACATTCATTCTCTAAAAGAGAAGCATGCTCCTGTCATCACAGCCATGCCACTGTTGTGCATATACACCTCCTGTTCACAAATACTTGCAAAAAAACCCTCAATATGAAACCCTACTTGGTTTTTGAGGTTGTTTTTATAAAGATATTTTGAGAGGCATAAAGACTAGAGATGGAACTATATGAAACAGGGAAAATCAACTTTTTATTTAGTTTTACTGTAGATCTAGGAGAAAGTACTGTTCAAGTTGGTGCTCCTTTTCTAAGTGAGTATTAAATGAATAGGAAGTTACAACCTTAAATAAATGTCAAGAGATCATAGTCTAGTAAGTCTAATGAAGGAACACATCATTCACAGTAATAAAAATTTACTGATTTTACATGTGCATTTTGCTAGATCTCAATTTTTATTAATTACATGAACATTATAATTTTTAATCACTTTGATTATGGAAAAGATCA
This sequence comes from Acridotheres tristis, assembly GCA_037013685.1. Taxonomy (NCBI): domain Eukaryota; kingdom Metazoa; phylum Chordata; class Aves; order Passeriformes; family Sturnidae; genus Acridotheres; species Acridotheres tristis. Next base: position 93,503,812 of record CM072886.1, on the reverse strand, counting down.
TCTTTTTACCCCTCTGAGAATACCTAGAAACTTACAATGTAGCAAATGTTGCATTTCAAATCAATTACAAGCTGTACTGCATAACTTAAGATTGCACAAATATTGTAAGACTGTTATTAAGAGGAAGCCAAATCTTAATGACAACCTCTGCCATGCACCAAAATTCATGCCATTTCCCCCAAAATAGATCTAAATTAAGCCTTCTACCCAGGAAGTTTATGCAATGTTTTGTTGTGTCTGTGCAGTAACAGTAAAAGTTGTCTGAAATGAAATCTTCTTTTTCTTTTTTGTAGACTATTTTTACAGCCTGACTTTGCTGCTGGTGCTTCAGTAAGAAGTAGAAAAACTGTTGTGGGTCAGAGTAGAGGTCCATTTATCCCAGTACATCTTCTCTCAAAGTGGCCAAAAGCAAATGCCTTGAAGAAAAGAGTGACATGGGGCAGATATATAAGCAGAAGTATTTTTATTCCCCTTAAAAAAATAAATTTGTGTCAGTTTTAATAATTCACTGGAAAGACTCTCAATTTGAAAGGAAGAAGCCAGAAAGAAGAAAAAGTACCACAAACTTATCTTCATGAGAGCCTACTTCTGAAGGTCCTGTGAACTACCTAGCTCAATCTCACACTAGGAAAAAGGGAAGATGAAGAGACTAAAGTCACCTGTCGGCTGCTTCCAACCATCAGCATTCAAGGACGAGGCAGCAGGAGAAAATACAGCTGCAAATAAGACTTGTATAGCAGCCAGCAGTGAGAGATGGACAGAATCCATCTGGCTTAGTCAAGTTTCTGTTGCATTAGCAACTTTTCATTAAAAAAAACCCAAACAAACAAAACAAAACAAAACAAAACAAAAAAACAAAAAAAACCTAAAAAAACCAAAAAAACCAAACTGCTGTAGAATTGTGTGGATCAGAGAAAAGAGAAATGTTACACATATGCAATGTCCAATTACCAGTCAGTAAAACAATTTCATTAATAAAAAAAGACAGGAATCTAAACATTGGTTGCTTGAATAACATTTAAGTTTGCACACAGCTTCATAGACAAATATGACTGTATGATATACAGGAGAGCTAAACACTTTCATATTTTAAGTCATGATGTCTCACGTTACGGGCTTTGAGCTGCTGTAGTGCTATCCAATGTGTAAGTTGGATTTATATATTAAGTCATAATTTGCAGTTAATTGCTTTTTATGGTTAGAGATCATTACCCAAGTTGGAAGTAAGAGTTCAACAACCTCTGAATACCCACCAGAGCATATTACCCACCAGAGTATATATATACTAGAAGAAGGAAAAAGGGTTTTTTTCTACAGACCTTTCTCCTCAATAACAGGATGTCAGCAACGAAAATGTTAACAGCTGTTACTTTGTGTGCATAACTTTGTAACATAATTACAGTCTCAAGGCTGAGAAATGACTCCATGACAATGTTAGGAAACAATGTTTTCACATGCCAGTGTTTATGTTACCAGAATTCATATCATTTCAAGGGCAACTGTAATATGATCAAGACATCTTTATACTTAACTGAGAAGCCACATTAGATCCAAAATGTCAGTTTATAGTCAAAGAAAGATTAAAGGAGATTGCTGGACACACCCAGCAATAAAATTTTCAATAAAAGCATCAATTTAACCCAGAATTTAGACTTGTAAGTAAGATTTCTTAAGAAAAAAATCTCTTCATATTCTCCATTAGTTCTGCAACACTGCAAAGAGCCTTTTCAGAGTTAGTCAACTTGACACCATGACACCCGGTTTTGGATGGTATATAGATATTTTTCCCAAGTAACTGGTACAATGCTGTGTTTTGGATTTAATATCAGAATAATGCTGATAACACACTGATATTTTAGTTGTTAAGCAGTGCTAACTTCAAGGACTTTTCCGTCTCATACTCTGCCAATGAGCAGATGCACAAGAAGCTGTGGGGAAGCATGATGAGGGAGAGGGATATTCCACACCAAACTGTCCAGAGGCATATTCCACACCACAGAACACCATGCCTAGTATATAATCTGAGGACTTGGCTGGAAGGCACTGATCACTGTTTGGTGATGGGATGTGCTGGGCATTGGTCAGCAGGTACTGAGAACAAATCTATTCTAGACCACTTGATTTTCTTGGGTCTTATTCCTCTCTCCTCTCCTTTTCACGACCATAACCACAACCGTAACCATAGCTATAACCATAATAATAATAAGTACTACTACTAGTAGTAGTAGTAATAGTAGCAGTAGTCTTATCAGGAGCAGTGGTATGTTTTCATTTGTTTCGACTGTTTAACCCATGCTTCTCTCGAGTTCTAAGGCTTATCTTTTCTTTCCATTTCTCCTCCTGTAGGGTGGGGAGAAAGGAAGATGACTGGGTAGAAATTGGCTGCATGGTACGTAGTAGCCATGTGGGGCTAAACCTCTATAGACTGTCTGAGCCTTTGCTGTTAACAAAACAGAGGCGTTGGTAGCATAACCAGAGCTTATGAAGACAAGATCCCTAACTTATTCCAGTTATTTAAAGAGGCAAAAATAAGGAGGCAGATAATCTCCAAGAAAGTACTAAGTAAAATGTTGATTTAAGTCTGCAGCAAATATAAATCCCAGCAATGTTCTTTGGATTTGACCACTCAGTAAATCCCATCATGAAGGTAATTTTTGAATATTTTTTAGAACAGAACAGTTAGATGCACACACAATGTCTGAAGCCATATATTTTTAGTTACTTGATATTAAGGCAGAATTAGCAGTAAGTTAATATACTGTATAAAGTTAATATCCCAAAAGACATTTCAACACTGCTGGTATATCTGTGATTTAATTGAAAGATATAATGATTGAAAGATAATAGCCTAAAATTAGTTCACCTTGCCAAAAAACAGATGGGAATTCAAAATTCAGTTTATTGCACTTTTTATTATCTCTTTCTCAGCTTTGCAGCACTTTTAAAAGACAAGCAAATGATGAGACAGCTGTATATTTGTTTTTAACAGACACCTTGAACGAGCAAAACAGGATCTGGAAGACAGGGATGGGAAACGGAATGAAGTCCTGATAATCCAAAGGGAGATGGTCAGTGACCTGTTACACCACTTAAACACACACAGGATTATGTCCCCAGATGGGAGGTGAAATCCTATGTAGTTTTGGGCCCCACACTACAAGAAAGGTGTTGAGGTGCTGGAGCATGTCCAGGAAAAGGCAACAAATCTGATGAAAGGTTAGGAGGACAAGTCTTATGAGGAGCAATGGAGGAAGCTGGAGTTGCTTAGATTGGATATTAGGAAAGATTTCTTCACATACAAGGTTGTTAAGCATTGGAAGAGTGTGCCCAGGGAAGTAGTGGAGTCACCATCCCTGGTTGTATTTAAAAGAAGTGTTGTTACAGCCCTTAAGGATATGGTTTAGGAGGTTGGCCTCAAAGATCTTATAGAGTTTTTCCCAACCTAAATGATTCTATGATTCTATGACTTCAAATAAGACTCTTTGTTGTCCCAGAATAAACTGATATAACACAAAGTACTCTTCCCTGGACAATTTTTGGACTGCAGCACCATAATTAATGTTACTACAATGTGAAACGAATGTATTAGGTGTTAAGTAAAACACAACCATGTCATTTAAACACCTTATTTTGTGTTCTTTCCTGTAGCATAAATCAAGGATATTATGAAAGCTCTTAACTCAGAAACTGTTGTAGCATATGTGGCCTTTGTAACAAAGTTGGGAAATTTTATTTCTTAGGTTTTTATGGCAGGCTAATAAACTGCAGCAATGCAAAGTCTACGTACTGCAAAAGTGTGAAAAAAGATTAATCAAAGTATTTTATTAACTTGCATCTGCTCAACAGTGTCATAGGTAGTGTGATCTTTTAAGAATATATTGTTACCATGTTAATTACAGGAATTTCAGATTTTTATGAGACCTGAAGACATTAAAAATAACTCATGGAAATTGCCCAGATTTCCTAATGTTGCACTCGAACAGACCTCCTAATTGGCCCTTGTGTTCAGGATGAATGCTAAACTGCTCAGTTGTCCACTGCTAAAAGAACATCAGTTTATGATGTCTAAATTAGAGACTACTTCCCCCCCTTTCTTCTGCCCCATAAAATCTCAGTAGTCTGAAGTTTATTTAATCCAATCTCTAGATCAAAGCAGTATCACCAATAATGGATTGATTTAGTCATGTTTTTACCTCATAGAGGAGACCTCCAGTGATGCAATCCTGTAATCCACCGTGACTCTCAGGCCTTTTCAGCAGGGAAGCCTCCCAGCCCATGTGGAGGCTGCTTTTTTCCACTCTGCCCTTCTCCTTGCTAATATCCATGAAGTTTCCTGTCAACTAAAGTCTTGGGTTCCTTGAGGGATTAAAACTCCATTTTTCAGTATGCCAATTTCTCCATGAATTTAGCATCAGCAACACTGAATGCAATCAACAATGCAATGCTTTTAATATTTCACTCTACATTCCTTATTTAATGAAAATTATCAAAGAAAAAAACCTTTATAGATTGCTAAATAAAAATATAGATTTAAGTGTCAGAAATCCAATCTTATTAACTAAATGGTAATTTAGAGCAGCTGAGAAGATATTCTGTAGGTTTAAATACTTTATTTTGTATAAATACTATATTCTAAATACACAATATTAATTTTCTAGTCTTTCTGATGAAAGTGATAAATAGATTTGTCAGATAGGCTATTCAGATATCTCAAGAAATTTTATTTATTTGACTTAAAAATAGTCACTGAAATCTAAATTCTGTGGAAACATGATTTTTTTATTGTTGTTTTCCTGACCAAAACTAAATTTGCATCTTGATTTTAGCGAAAAAACATCTATGTAAATCTCCCTATGCACATGTACACAGTTTTTATCACTACAATTATAAAAGTACAATATATGCAAAAGTAAAAGAAAAAACCACTGTCACTCATGTGATGCTGATGTGTTGATTAAAACTGCTCAACTTAGTTTTTCTTGAAATCTTTCCAAATATGCAATCCCTTTTCTTCAGCTCTTCTCCTGCTTGATTTTTACCTAAGAAATTTTTTACTCTGCATATTTCATATATATAATCTAATGTATTAATTGAAAGATAACAACAGAAATAGGAAAGCTTTAGTCTTTATTCTAGAAGCTCTTTCACAGAAACTTGATAAAGCTTAACCAGTAAAACTTCAGAAGCCAACAGAGATCAATTTGTCTGTATAAATAAGATAGCCCCAAATATTCATAAGTTATACATACAAATTATAATTTTAACAAATGTATCTACTTACAGGGATGGAAGAGTTTATACAAAGGGCCTGACATTTCAGGCAAGATACTTATTCTGCTGAGGTATATTTGCAGTTTCACTGTGGAGGCCATGGCTGCCACATAGAACCCAGTTTTGGTCTCCAGCTTTGTACTTTTCTTCCATGCAGGTGACATTCTCCTTCTTTGGGAAAGACACTGTGAAAGTCCACTTTGTTAACACAGTAGCCTGGCAATGTGGAACACACTTCAGAATTGGGGCCAGGTTTCCTACCAGGTTTTTCAATTAATATATTTTTGGTTGCTTAACTATAATCATAGTTATCTGAGATACATTTATAATAAGTAACACTATTTATAGTATACTATATATAGTGTATACATATACTTAGTGTACAATTATTTACAGTACAAAATCTTTCCTCCTATCAATGGATTAAACAGTTTCTTACCAGAAGTCTTGCTGAGGAAGAGAATATATAGCAGACATGGAGAGATCTAACATTTAAGCATGGAGCCTATTTTTCAGACTGCTTTGGAAGGGGAACTGGCATTGTAAATCAAATAGTTTTAGATTCTGTGTATCCAACAACTTTAGAGGTTGATTAAAAGACAAAAAACCTCACCATGCTTCTCGTTAATCATATAAAAAAGTAGGGGAGTAGGGAAAAGCAGTCAGATTGTCATAAAGAAAAGGAGGACTCAGATTTCTACTCTAAAAGTGATGCCCAAGGAGGACTAACCAGCCCATCTGTAGCTTTGTCATCTGACAGAAACAGAGGTAACTTGCTTCTGCGCTGCTCTGGGGAAATGGCCAAAAAAGCCAGATGCCTTCACTGAAAAACAAAACAAAAAAATCTTAACAAGGAAAAAGCAGCCTGGAACCTCAGTGTTTCTGGCAATGAAATATTAGAATCTCGACAATGATTATTTTAATCCTTGAAAATCTCAGCACTGTAGTAGCATGCAAGAGAACTTATAGGAGTATTTGTGTTGACATATTGATTTCTACAGGTCCTCAGGTGTTTTACACCATTTTTAAGGGAGGTAAGTGTACCTGTTTTACAGATTTTGCTATATTGTGCTATTAGTTCTCTTAAACCAAGAGGTCAGGAATGATAACATACAGCCAAGTTCTATGATGCAGGTCCCAGAGAAAAAAAGGATTTAACTGAGATACTGCTTGATCCTAAAATATTTACTCATTGTAAAAATTCTTCACGGTGCCTTTAACTGTTTCAAATTTTACAGAGATGGGAAAAAATACAACCCCTTTTTTAAAAACTCATTTCACTACTTAGTAGCCTCAGTATGAGCTATCTTGAAGTAATAGAAGCATATAAAGTTGAAAAATCTAGTGCAGATGAAAGTCCCTTCTATTGGCAAAGAAGGAAATTCTTTTTAAAGCTAGCACAAAGCCCGATGTTCTCCTTCTCCTCCTCTCCCTGCCTGCCTCCTCCCTGTTCCCAGCATATATTTTTCCCATGTTTGTCTGTCATTTCGTTCTCTTAAGATTCTAGGGAGATTTCTGGGCTTAGACTTTAATATTAGTAATCTTATTAATTTTTTAAACTTTCACAAGCCTTAAGTGAGAAAACAACATATGGCTGTGCAACAGAGCACCTCTGGAGATTTTATACTCCTCAAACAGCACATAAAATCTTATGTTGTGTTCATTCTTATTCATTGCTTGTCTGTCCATATTTTAACCCTGCAAGTATCAAGGTATCAGTCTAATTCATTATGTTTTATTTGGTACCATCTGCACCTTACGGACGGTATTCATGGAAAATTAAAATCTCCTTTCGCAAGGGCAATGCATAGGTGCTATCTCAGTAACAGGACTATTCCTGCAATGAGCAGCAAGGTTTGTGACTGCTCATCGGACCAAGGCAGTCACAACTCTGTCAGGCCAAACAGCTGCAACTGACACATAACACAAAGTATTCAGTCAGGATTATGGCTCCTGGTACCTAGGACAAAAATCCTGTAATTATAGTCAGACATTTTCTGGAGCATAATGACCCACACTTGCAATTGTTAAACAAGGGAGGACCCTTGTTTATATTAGGTGATTAAAGGATGACACTACTGAATACAGAATCCCATTTCAAAATTATATTGGGAACATTAGGGATGCATAGTTAAGCATGCATATCATTAAAAGCTAGTGCTTTATCAATTTTTAATAATAAATGGTGACTGTATATATGTATACTGCATACAAAAGACATTAAAAGAACATTAAGGTTGAGAAATCAAACATTTAGAAGTTAGGGAATGACAGACTAAATTAGGCCTGTTGTGCACAGGCATTATGACAGTTTTTTTCAACACATAGGATGTGTAGCAGACCCAGGAAGGATTTAAAAAAATCTAGTTTTATTGGTTTCAGCTTAAAGCCCGAGTTATAAATAGTGGTCTTTTCTTTTTCTTATTTTTTTTTTTCTCTACAGTCTTCTTATGCATACCATCTTCTTCACAATATCTGTGGTTCTCCAAAAAAAAAATGGAGTGGCTGTGATCATGTACAGATGAAGATATTCTTTCCTGGAAAGAAAAGCAACTGTAGCAACTGGTAAAAGGATCAGCTAGGAAAGATAATATAGAAGGATGATACAAAAGAAGGTGTAGTTTTATCCCTGTGTCTGCTTGTGTGCTCATAAGACTCCTGTCCTTGCCCTAAATCTTATTGTGACTGTGGAAACCTTTGTGACTGAGCACTGTTACTGTAGTCCTGAAGAAATACAATAATTATTTCTAAAAAGCACATTGACAGAACACATCTTTTCTTGGAGAGGCCATTAGACCTTATTAACTGAAATTAAGAAGAAGCACGTCTTGAAATGAAGCCTGTTAATACAAGATGAAGGTTGTTCTTCAAAAAGCTTGATCGTGTTAGTCTGTTGTGAATTTTTAATCTGCATTGCAAGAGATGATTTAAAATACAAATGAAAATAATTATATAAGTGGGGAGACAGAAATAACCATTCATTGCAGCAGAAGCAGATATTACTCAGCGTTATAATAGCAAATATGATTATTTATATAAATCCTTCATACAAGCTTTTTATCTGCTTTCTGTTTAGTTGTAAACTAAGAACAAAACACAAAGGGTGTTCACAGATATCCCACAGATATCAGTTATTCTGCTGTATGCTTTGTAAGCATCATTGTTGCTGAGAAAAATTGAATAACGTTTTTTATAGGACTACTGTCATACTTGATTAGATAACCAAGATCTTGTGTTCCTTGATTGTATCAAGTATGTTTGCCCCCCTTTTGGGGGAGGATCACCAAGAAGCTACAAATCTTTGCTGTGCATGGACTTTTTAACGAGTTAGCAATTAAAACAATTGCAAGGTACTTTTTTGCTTTGCCCTTATGCTGAACACATTGGCAACCACGTTGTCAATTAATGCCACTGCCAACATGTAGAGGCATAAAGAATTGCACAAACACCATGGAATGGCCATCAAAAGATGTAAGTCCAATTTCATATACGGCAACCAATTTCAAGTAAATTAGAGCTATTTTAAGGTGTCACAAAAGTATTAAATTATATTAAATTATATTAAAGAGTATTACAGTAATCATCCTTCTGGGAGAGTTAATATCAAGTCTAAATTCCTTATTTTATTTTCTGCTTTGTGCAGAGGAGTTCACATAAGCTTTGAAACATGGCTTATATAAAAATTAAATGAAAACATCAAAATGTGTAATGGACATTTTTATTGTTTTATTTCTTTTTTGAGCACACATTATTATAAAAATCATATAAAATAATATAAAAATAATTTGTTTCATTTGTTTTGTATTTCACCTTCTATATCAAAAACTTCATCAAAGATCAAAAGAATTAATAAAACAGCAAAAAGTTTATACCTCTTTTCCTAAAACAGTACCAATGCTATCTAAACAAAGTCAAAATTCATCTCATTCATTGCCATTTCAGCTTATAGCAGATGTGTGCTTCGAAAAAATTTATTTGCCTTACAAATAAAGATTATCATTCTTCTCTTCATCTCCATTGGAGAGAATAATATTCTGCAGTAAATGGACATGAAATTGAACAGTGGGGATATTTAAAATAAAATTGACCAACTTCATTGGCTATATTTTCAAAGCACCATATTGAAGGGAATCATAGAAATACTGTTGATGAAAAGCTTTACAGATGTGCATGTTTGTCTTTAAACATAATTTCTGACTCATGTGAATGAGGAAATGTAAAAGACAGGAAGAAAAGTAAATAAATCAGACCAATTAGAGCTTTTAAACTTAAAAATATTCAACCATGCCTAGTTCAGCTGCGAATTTATTATAATGCTAGCTAGGGGTTAAATATTAGTTCTGCAGGAAGGTGCTCAAAAGTCAGAAGATTGGCAATGATCTGGCTCTGTTTCTTAGCTGGTTATTGTAATGGATTTATAGGTAAATGAGTAAAAGATAATGAAATGACAAGAGGTTAAATTTTAAGTATTGTTATACAGCATCTAACTTCAGCAAGGGTCATTGTTGCTAATTATCTGCCAGTTCTCCTTGTGATTTAAGCATTATCTCTGTTATATTCAGATGAAAAGCAGATTTAATGTAAAACCTAGTTTAAACTCAATGACATGATTGAAATGGAACAAAGCATACAGACACAGTGACAGAGCATATCTTCCAAAACCACCAACTTTTTAAAAAATCACAATGACTTTTATATTTATTCATATCCTTTGGCTTATCAGATCAAAAATAGGTGAGAAAAGTATTCCATCAACAGTAGCCTTGGATATCAAATTTAGCTTTGTTGGGTGCTGGACTGGCCAGAAAAAATGAAACAACCAACCAACCAAACCAAACCAAATCAACTCTCAAAATGAAGAACAAACAACAAAACAAATGCAAATTCAACCAACTATCCAAACCAAACAACTATGACATGAAGGGTGAATTGAACTAGTAAATAAGGTTGAGATTCCTATTAAAATAAAAAATAAATTTCAAAACACAACAAAAAGTGTCCCAAAACAAAAAGATTTTTCAAAGGGAAATTGCACATAAATTATAGAAGAGGGAAACATAAGGGTAAATGATCTTTGTTTTCTGGGCTATATAATTTCTCTATCTAATTAGTAGATTATGGTCAAGGACTGGGGCTTTATCATCAAAGACCAGGATATTTTGATCCCAAGCACCCGTAGGCTATTGCTTTCTCTGTTAGTTCTGTTATTTTTTCCCCCAAGAATAACCTATATTGCCAATCCCAAATAAAGAAAACAGTGGAGAAAAAAGAACAAACCAACAAACCAAACCCATAAAAACACCCACAAGCCTGGTTTCTTCACATCTCATTATAATACTGAAGTTTAATATTTTCAAAATAAAATGCATTCCCCCCTCAAGACTTTTAAATAAATAATAAGTGTCTTAGTAGTATTAATATTATAATAAATTATTGCCATATGGCTCTCCTTCCTGATCAGGAGAATAAATGAGAAAACCAAGCATGATCTTTTACTATGCTCAAAGGGTCTGTAGTCATTTATGATGTTTTTAAATTATATTATTGACACGGAGAATGAAAGTAACTTATAGTAGTTTTTTAATTAATGTTCGTATTACCTGCTGGCTATTCTTTCACTTGACTTTCTGGAGTTCAATCAAAAAGTCCTCTAGCAAGATTAAATTTTGGTTGCCAATAACATATCAACTAGTAAATATCCTGTGCCCATAGAAGAGCTGTGGATTGGCTCGTCTGGTAATTACCAAGCTCCTGGAAGTGTCAGGGTTTTTTCAGAGTGAGGGGAGAGAGGAAGAGCAGCCTGGGACCAAGGGGTGTGGCAGTTCATAGGGGTTGCCTGACACAAGACTCCCACAGGAGAGGAACCATTTTCTTCAAAAGACCTGGTTGCAAAGGCACTGGTCTGGCTGTGTCCTTGAATGTTGCTAAACCACTGTCCTATTTACTACTAAACTTTTTTGTATTGCTGTTTTATATCCATAAACTTATTGCTACTTCTGTCTCACATGTGAAGTGTGTAATTCCATCCATGACAAACAGGAAAAAACATTTTATTTCTCCAGACTACAACAGTTTGCTGAGAAGACCCAAATTCAACACTGTTCCAGAAAAAAAAAAAAAAAAAAAAGGTCATGGAAGACTGAGATTAAAAAGTTTTATTGTTTTAACTTTTCTATCTGGTTACTTTCTAACTGGCTTAATTAATATTGTTTTGTAAAAAAAAAAAAAAAAAAAACAAAAGAAAAAACAAAAAACTTTTCTAATACTGTCTTTTATACACAGACTTAACAAAAGTTAGTAGGGATTACAGATCAAGCAGGTGTCAGCACTACTATGTGCTCATTACCACGTCATGTGCGCCTACCATTCCTACAGCCATCCTGAATTATTTTTGAACTGTCAAACGCAGGTTATCTAAAGCCATTCTTTACTTTCATAAAGTGTTGGGTGATGTTAAGACTTCATATCACTTCCAACTTTCTCAGGTATCCTTTTTACTAAGGATCTATTAAGCTGATCAAAGCAAAGATCTATTGGATCTGAATAATCTGACTGTTTCAAGTGTCTATCACTTTTGTAAAATATTGATTGTTCTGGACACCCAAAGTAGCTGACTTACCTAAGATTTCTCATTTTCATTTTATTTTCTTAGACGACTCCTAGTTATGGCAAGGTGTATAATTTTGCCTGGTCAGTTTTATGGATTGCATTATGTGAGAGATGATTTCTTTGCTCAAGAAATTACATAATCAAATGTATCAGTCCCTGATTGCTCATCTGACACCGTGGCATACCACACTATCGTACTGTGGCAATTTCTTGCTGTTTCCTTGTGCTTGTAAGATATTTTTGGTATATCTATGATTTTTTTGGTATATCCATTATTTCTCATTTCCTCAAAATAGAGTGGACAGCAGAAAAGACTTAAAAAAACATAAGCTTTACTAAAATCATAAATATAAATAGGGAAAAAACTGAGAAGAGGAAAAATAAGATCTTCCAACAACCAAAAGGAAGTAAACAAATTTTTCATAGTAGGTAACAATATGGTAGATTTAATTTGGAAAAAAAAAAAGAGAAAACTGTGAAATCAAAGTTTTAAATAAAACCAGAGGAAACTTTATTGATCTGTCTGTACTTTGCCTCATGCTTATTGCATAGCAACTGAGAGAGAATGTTCCGTTGCCACAGCTTCCAGAGCTCTGGAAAACTCAAGACACTTGAGAATACGCGTGTGTATTTTTAATCCCTCATCTGTCCCTTTAAATAAATAGGAAAATTAATAACCTATAGCACTGTTGTAGTGCTGAGGAGTTATAATTTCCATTCTCTTTGCTTGATTGTGTTTCTATTGAACTATACATGGAATTTAAATATTTTTTCTGTTTTTTTCTTCAACTATATGATATGAAGAATAAGGAATTAAAATCCAAGTTAAGGTAACTTAAGTTAGAACCAGAATTAGATGTTGAATGACAGCATGTTATTAATACCTATATCTGAGACTTTAATTCAAAAATTTGCTGGGATGACAGACTAAACTAGTTGCTTACAATGATAAACAACAAATACCAACGTCTCCAAGGAAGATTGGAGAGGAGTATTATTCTCTATATAAATAGTAGGACAGTGAAGAGAACACGGTCAGAGACATCTTATGGTTTAGCCAGTCTTGAGAGCTGTTGAGGATAAGGCAGAGAGATGAAACACCTGATGGGTACTCACAAGAAGTGCAGTAAAAATCTTGGTTACATCACCACTCCTTCTACGGATCCCTAGATAGAGAACTGACCCCTTCTTTTCACTATCCAGCCCTCATAATAACCACTTCTGCTTTGTCCCATGCTCATCAGCTGCTCATGTAGTTTCATATTCAATAGTTACAAAACTATTGCTCTAGGACTCTCTGGCAAAATGTCATGTACTTCTCTACTATTTCAAAGAACCACAGAAGACAAAAGGAAGCCTTACAGATGGTCAGATTCAACAAAGTCAGTTCTGAGTAGGAAATTAAGTGACATATTACAAGAACCATGAAAAAAATTGTTTATGGGCTGTGATATAAATTATATAATGGTTATCAAGAGAAGATAGGATCTGGTTAAACCAATTTCATTCAACAATGAGAAGTTTGGCTATGAGCAATATACAGCCAGGTTATTTTATAGAATTTTTAGTTATAACGAAAGTCAAGAACATTCAGAGAAAAGATATTGGAGTGCATGACACTCAGTGGATTGGAGATTTTTTCCAAAGACAGTATTCCTATTTCCAAAAGGCCAAGAAGCTAGCTAAATAATGATTTTAAAAAATCCTAGCAAAGCAAATGAACTTTAATCACAATTTCTCCGAATATGTGCTGCTCCATTCATCTTTGTTTAAGTTTGCCTCCTACACTCTCTGTATGGTCAGTCAGGGTAAACACTTCCATAAAGCAATTCAATATATTCTACAAAAACATATTTAAATCATCCTCTGACAAAGGTTATTTCTCTCCATTCTTCTTGGATGAGAGAGACTAAGCAGCTGGTTGAAAGTAGATGCCTAATTTAGAACTAGGTGATAACCCCAGGCTAACAGTCTGTAATATTTACAAAATTTTTGAGTGCATTTGAAATTTGCTATTTAAACATACATATTTTGACAAAGTGATTTTGCCATATCTATTGTCAGACTCACTGCTTTTATACAAGGCAAAAAATAAACACAGGAGTATGGCCACTTACACCACGTTGATGGGACCATGTCCAGACTGATTTTGGATATTTCCTAAAAGGGACTGAAATATTTCTGGGCTACCTTTGTCAATGCTTAGTCACCCTCACAGCTAAAAACTTCTTCCAAATGTTCAGACAGAAGAGGCTGTGTTTTACTTTATACCCATTATCTCCCATCCCTGGACACTGAACAGTGTCTGGATCTGGATGTTCTTTACACCCTCCCTTCAGTTGTTTGTGCACATTGGTAAGAGTTCCCTGAGATCTCCAGGATGAACCATCACAGCACTCTCAGCTAAGGAGAGAGATGCCCTTAAATCAACTTAATGACCATTTTTTGGACTCTCTCTTGTGTTTGGTAGCCCAGGACTGGACCCAGAATTCCAGGTGCGGATAAATAAAATGAAAGTTACTTGAAACTCATATGAAACTTTCATTCATCCTTGTATGAAGCTACCTATGATAATTTTCAGATAAAAAAGAGTACCTCTCTCATCTATTATCAGTCTTTCCACCAAAAATCTGGTGATAGTCCAGGACATGTCCTACCAGTCCTGTGCATCTTCCAGGGATGTATGAAACCTTTGACCATTAAGAAAACTAATCCCTTTTTACTTTTGAGGAGAAGTTAATGTCTAAACCTGACATTAGATGATCTGGAGATATAATCTTGACCAATCTGCATTTTATTTGTTTATTTGTTTTTTTCCTATCAAAAACTAAACATAAGTTTCAAAGCAGAAAATATCACAGCCCATCTGATTATTGTACTTGATCTTACACTAGCTCCTAAAGGAATTGCTCAGACATCTGAAGCAAAATAGAACATATGTAGTAAGTGCAGAATAGAAGAGGAAGTGATATAAAATTGGCAGTGCCAATTAAGATTATCAGCAGAGGAGGATAATATTTAAAAATACTGTACTAGGCAGGAATTATCCATGTATGGATAATTCCTTCTAAGAAAACATAAAGAAATATTGGAAGCATATGCAATTAATAGCAGAATTTATCTCTAAATGGAAAAAAATCTTAAGTCGTTTAGACAATCATCTCACTGAATAATTAGCAATTGGATTTTTAAAATCAAGCAGAACTTGACTATCAAGAGTATACAATAATTTATATTGCTATCACGTTGTAGTTACTCCTGATGTTTCTGAAGACAGGTGTTAATCACATTATTGACGGTTGTAAGGTATGTTTGTTTTAAAATTAAATACATTGTATAAATCTGCACACACATGAAATCACCTCTAAAAACCTAGATGCCATTTCTGCAACTTGCTCTTATGACTGTATGTGTTGTAAAAGAAGACAACGAGTATCCTTCAAATTTCAGGCTTTGTCTGATAAAATAGAAAAACTAACAATGAAAGAAATATGTAAATAATAATAAGATTACAAATAAAGCAAGGATTATTTTCAATTAATATACAAGGACATCCTATAAAAGGGAAGCTGAGGTTCTTCTGTAGTGAGTGTCCAGAGAGGTATTTGATATAATGCCATAAACCTTATTACAGATTATAAGGGCAAGAACAGTTGTGTCTATTTTAAATATGGACAGTATCAACAAGAAGTGACAAAGAATTTGTCAAGCCATCACAACAGGCAGCAGTAGGTATGATCTCATATCAAATTTTACTGATGATCCTTAGGATGTGCTTGATCACACAGGTAAACATTTTGAATGAGGATTGCCTAATATAAAAATATATTAATATATATAAAAATAACTTCAACATTTGAGCTTTATGAATCTACAAATTGGCACCTTAGTTAGTAGCTGTTTGGCATTCAGCTCCTGAAACAAAACAAAAAAAATTATATTCAGAATGAAAGCAAAGAAAAATATGATGAAGTGCCTTTGTGGTGAAAGAAGGAAGTTCCTTTCCCAGCAGACTTTGTGCAGAAGTTACAACCACTTCTATAAGGTTGCCTGAGACAGACTTCATGCAGGCATTTGTGAGTCCTTATTGAGCCAACCTGAGGGGTTTGGGGCAACAAAGGTTACAATACAGGCAGTCACACTCTTTGGACATCCAGCCCTGCACCATGATCCTCTTGTGCTCCTGCTTCAATGTACTCATATAGATGTGGTGATAAATTCAGGAGAGCTACACTGCCTCTCAGAGAAAACCAACAGTCACATAAGTCTGTCAACAAGTACTAAAGCTTTGGAGGGGTTTATTTTACGGATATGGGCCTGGAAAACTTAATACAATATTTTTTGCTTTCTTGCCTTAGGAGACTAGATACAAATAGAGACAAACAAGTGTTTTAGACCAGGCTAAGTTGAAAACTTGCAGTCTGTCTCTGCTTCACACTAACTGCTGTTACCATGCTGAAAAACTGATGGCTTTCCTATTTTAGGAACTTATTTAGCAAGAAGAGGATAGATGGGGTAAAGAAAAAGGAAGAAAAAAGGGGGAAGAAAAGGAGATAAAAATGGATGAGGATATCAGGAAAAGTTCGAACCTCTGACTGGAAAGAAAAAAAATTTTTTGGAATATGGAAATATACAAAAAGCAAAAGTGCTATAAAAGTCTTGAGGTAACTGTTAATAGGAAGTCAGCTATATTTCAAAGACTATGCCAGCAAGAAGAAAAACAAAAATAATAACTTTGATATGATTTTAGGTGGAAACAGAGGTTCATCCATCATAGACCAGACATGTATTAAGATCTATCTAAATGGCAGTGCTGAGGCTTTGCCCATAATGTTGAGCCACGGGCATCTCAAAATTTACAAAATGTGAAGAATTCAGAATAGAAAAACCCAAGCTGAGATTCTATACAATCTGACCTTTGAAGAAGGAACCAAAGTAGGGCAGAAATTTTATATATCCTGCCTAGTATATGTCAGAGAGAGGAAAACTTTGAAAAGTATGAATATAAAACCATGAGAAAAATGACTTAAAGTCATTCAAGGGGGCAGAAATACAATAAAAGGGGAACTACAAGGCAATGTATAATTTCCTAGCCTTGAAATACATTCAGCTATAGAACAGTCTTATAAAATAGTGGAAGAAAACTCATCACTCCAATACCTTCACTCTGTATTCTCTTTTTGCAATACAATAAAAAATTGCAACATCAGAAGTAAAGGAAATCCTGTTATTGAAAAGAAAAAAAAAAAGTGATGTGTACAGGACACCTGAACCAAATCTTTAAAAATGGCCTTGGAAAAAATATATTATAAAAAAGCAGGGAATAATATTTTATTGGCAAAAAGAATGATAAGATGATTGAATAGAATTACCATTACCAATTTACTTAAAGCCAGCTATGTCTATATTACAAAAATTCTTACAAAGTAGTATCTTTCACTGAAATAGGCTTAGTTACTATGGAAAGGGATCTATAACTTCAATATCTCTACAAGGTCAAAAACTGAGCATAAAACTAGTTGAGGAAAAATGTTTTGTTTTGGTTTGGTTTTTTTAATCTTACTTTAACACCTACAGTGTCAAGTGAAAAAAACTCTTAAAGTAACCATAGTGACAAAAAATTTTAAAATATCACATTGAACATTCATTTATGCTCTTCAGGGCTGGGGTGAGGGGAAGCTCCTCGGGAAATAGACATTTATCTTTTTAAATAAATCCAGGTAAAGGACTTTTGTGACTGCCTGAGAAATAATGTAGCACAATCCATGCAGTGAGAATGCACAGAGATGAACAGAAGGTAAACCACAGTGAGACTACTAAAACAGAGTAACAGCAGCCAGTCACACTCCATGCATGGCAAGCATGCAAACACAGTCTGATATCATAAAGGCATATGATGAAAGAGGTAAATGAGACAGAACAAACAAAACCACTATTTTTGAACAGGCATTTTCCTTTAGCAGCAGCAGCCGCAGCTTGTTCTCTCTCCCTCAAAGGAAGATCTCTGCCCTGTACCTTGTTTCAACTTTTAATTTTTTTTCTAATTTATTTGATATTTGCATTCCATTCGGTGAAGTTTCAAACTGAAATGAAACCTGTTCCGAACTACCCCATGTGATCACAGATATTTGGTGAGCTGCCTCTCATTCTCCAACAATGGGAAGCAGCAGCCAATATCCCATGGGCCTCTGTCCACAAGGGCCCCTGAGGCAAGAACTGCTGCTGTGTCTGAATGCGGATGAGCTGCAATGGATTATTGACTCAGTTTAAGGACAAGCGAGAAGTTCACAGAATTGAGTTAGCAAAGGAAACTTGAAATTAATTAAGATTATATCACTTTGATCTCTTCTACCACCCCCTACCAAAAAAAAAAAAAAAAAAAAGAAAAAATTGCAACAGACTTTCTTGTATTTATTGGATGTAGAACCAACAGCTGCTGAAGGATTTGAAGAGCATGAAACAGGCTTGAATGAAACAGTCTGAAAAATTTCTCCTGCACAGGGAAATACTTTGTGCAACATGACCAAACAGTATGATGTATTAAAGCACACAGCTGCACGGAAGTAGAAAGAACATTTCAGGGCACAGAATAGCACATGACATATTTTAACAAAAATATTATGGCTCACATTGTTTCCAAGGCTAAGATAAAATTTTGGCAAATATCCTAGTTTTACTGGTCACATTTACATTGTGGCAAATACAGACCAAGAAATTCTGGTTAATAAATTTTTCAGTGGGTATTTGTATATAAAAGTAGTGTTATTTGTAATTTCTTTATTAGGTACCATTTTTCTTCCTCCTTTGTGAATTTACATCTAAGCAAAGGCATTGAATAATGAGGCCCAGAAATGGTACTGTACAACGAGACAAAGGATTATAAAGAGCTAATCAAACAAAAAAATCAGCTTATGGCCAAAAGGAAGTAGTACACAAAAAATAATTTTTTGCTTGCCTCTTTCACAACCCAGAGTGCAACTTGGGGCAAATGTAATGTAATTTGAACTAAAACATCTTTCTTTGCAATGAATGAAAGCCTAGGGATTACACAAACTTGACTATTTCACATTTAAGATTAGCATACATGGATATAAATATAGTGCATTTACAGATAAAATTTGAAAGCAGTATTGCTTCTTTAAAATTTGTGCTTATCTCCTTCACTCACTGTATGTTTTAATCAGATTGACCTATAATGTATTATCAGATATAATCAGACCAGGAAATATGTAAGATCTTTTCCATTTAATCTAGAACTTAAACTAAATTCTTCCAATCACTGTAACCTGGTTATTATCTGGTGAAAGATTTCTTGTTTTACGAATTCCTGTTAAAATCATTCCAGATCAGGAATCCAACATGAGTTCTGAGGAAAAAACCATGACATCCTAAATGCTCGCTTTTTTTACAAAAAAATGTTTCCATTTACCTTTTTCATATTCTTATCTTCTTAAGAATAATTGTGTTTCAACATTTAAATATTATTTGAAGGACAGCTTCTTTTTTCTTAAATTCACTAGGAACAGATTAAAGTAAAGCTAAGTGATATCTGTGTGTGTTTCACTTTGATGTCACAGGGCCCATTTGTATATGCACTGTTTAATATATCTGTCTATTTTGACTATGATTTTTGAAGGAAAGTTAGGACTGAATTCAAAGTAAGATAATAAGAAAACAATTTGTATTTCTTAAATAGATTGAAACATATAATCTAGCAAGAGGACGTTTGGCTTCTAACATGGGTGTCTAAAACAGTAGTAGACCATGGACTAAAACCGTCTTTCACATGCCATGCTATACTTACCCATTAACATAAGGTTCAAATTAAAAAAAAAAAAAAAAAAAAAAGTTTTAAAAGAAATCAAGCAGTAAGTCTGCCTACATCATCAGCAAACTCTGCAACTGTCCACTCAAAATTCCATTGCTAAGCTCACTTTCAGCACCATTCATTGTAAATGAGAACATAACATAACAGTGTTTTATAAGACTGAGTAAAACCAGAAGATATTTCTAGGCTTCAGCAGGCAAGACTGGTGTCTCATACAGCCAAAGCTATTTTCCTTCTTGGTGTTTTTTAACAAAGACTAGAATTCAGATGATCCAAAACATGCATTCATATATTCATACATCAAGAAAATCCTGTGCCAGGAAACAATAAGACTGAATTATGTGTAAAATATTAACTCGTATTTCTAAAGCATTAGATTTGATTGTGCTGCAAAAAATTCAAACCTGTTCTTACCACAGTCTGTTAATGTATTTTTTCCACATTTTGCAGATTTTACAATTACCTATACTTTCCAGAATTTTAAATTATGCTTTTCTTTCACACTGATATATTGCAAAATTTAAATTCATCAAACTTGTACATACAATCAAGAAAGCAAACCTTGCATGACTTCGCTTTTGCCCCACTGACACTTTATTATTGTTTTTAATTTGGAATTCCTATAATTATAATGAATTCTGAAAAAAAGAAGTAAAACTTTTACCTCCAATTCTGATTCAAGACAAGAGGTGCTTCTCTGAATAGAAATGCATTCTTGAATTATATTTATAGGCATGAATGTTCGCTAACTTTCTGCTAAAAATTTTCTCATAAAATACAGGGAAAAATTCCCTACTATATTTCAATGTTCAAATAGGTTAGCCCTCTCAAAATCAATGAAGTTCACTTAGCTTGATTCCAGTAGAGTAGGATTTACTTTCTTAGTTTTAACAAAAGGATATATTCCCACAGAATTTCAGAGCAGTTTTCTGGCCTTTGACAGTACATGAAGACTAATTTTGCAATTATAAGAAATGGCAAAATTTGCTATTGCGATCCATATCTCTCAGATTCACCAGTCTTAAGTCAGTTTTCAATATAAAATATTCCAAAATTATTGCTAATGGTAGCATTTTTTGCAGCTAAAAAATTGTAATACTATAGTGGGAGAAGATGAAATATTATTTACCTTCCCCTTGGCTCATTAAATGCTCTAAAATCTTGTTTCAAAAATTCTAGCTTTAATACCTGCTGTTTCTGTCTATCAGAAATTATTGCTGGGAGATACTTGGAGTACTTGGATCAGATAACTCCAGCATAGGCTTTTTCCCAAGAATCTGCTTTCTGGCAATATCAGATATGGAATACTGAGCTGAATGGACCTTTTCCATCATCTAGTATTCCCACATTTTTAAGATGAATGTTAAGTCAGAAAGAAAATACATAGAAGCAAGTAAGCAAACAAATAATGTTTCTCAGTTGTCACCTTTACCTATCAATACATCAGACAGACATTTCCATTTGCAAGAAAATTAATTATTGCTTCCAGTTCTGAGTGTGTATGTGCTCATGCTCACACATACTGTGTGTGTGAATACATATGCCAGCATGTAAACAGCTGGTTGTGACTGCAGTTCAGTCTCACTCTGGATGAAGTAGATTTTTTTTTAGATAAAAAGAATAATATTGTAATTTATTTTAATTTCCTGGCATTCAAAGAGATTAATTAATCTATTTTAATGGCACCTACCTGGATGAATTAAAATTCAATTAGACTTTGATTAGAAGGAGATGACTAGAGGGGCTGCCACTAAAAAGAGAATAAAATAACCAGCAAGTTTGCCCTAGAGGACTGTGAACAAACCATGAACTAGAGGATAGGGCTGGTGTCTGGAATTTTCAGTGCCTTTTTAATTGTAGCATCTTTCACCATATATACTTGAAGAATTATGTCTGATGCTTCTGTTATCTACTAAGGGCACTTTTCAACCCACAGTTGTTCTGCCCTACAATTTTCTGAAATCCTTGCAGGTGTTAGGTCAGAGCATATCTTTAGGCTTCCTGCATGTAAAGACCAAGAGATAGTTCTCAATAAGTTAAAAATAAATATGATAAGCAAAAGTTCATGAAAATAACATACAGCTGAAATAGAAAGTTACAAAAGGGCAAGGAATAAATATCAGACAGCAAACGATGCATGCCTTCCATAGAGAGTAGTTTGAATATATATGGCACAGTTCTACCTGGACATAAATCTGACAAGCAATAATGTAATATTCTGTTTATTAAGTCTGATCATACTTTTGTAAAAAATTATCTATATGAAAACAGAAAAAAACCCCAGAGTTTGCAAGGAAATTCAATACTACCTTAGCAAAGTACAAAGAGCTAGATACTCCAGTGATGTTTCAGATAAGCATACAAAAAACCATTTTTGAATGCTTATGCTGAATCCTGAATAATTTCTGCAGCAGTAGTTAATTGGACATCTTAGTTCCTGGGCTACATGGCAGTTCCTGAATTATTTCCCAATTGCAGCACATACATCTATGCTTATGCTTTGACTTCATCTTTTTCAAGTTCCGTTTTAGAAATGTGGCTGACCTGGCAGCTCCTGACTGCTTGATGTTACTTAGCTTTAATTCTGAATGCCATTAAAATTCTGCTTTCTCTACAGTCCCTCACCTCACTGTCACAAGCTCACAGAGAATGATTGTAGAGGGAAGCTCTGTCTGAACAGCTAAAATCCAGAAACAGCCCAGCTGGAGTCCAAATCTCCATTTATTTCAGCAAGTACAAGTTCCTACAATGAGACTAGAAAATGGCATATACACATGCAAATAAATACACAACACAGTATTTTGTATTTACATGACATCTATATAATCAAAACATTTTCTATGCATTATTTAATCCTCAATTTTCTTATTCCAAAGATATCATCTTCCTAATTTTTGATACAAATAGGACCTTGGTGGAGGTTAACCAATGGCTTTTCACAGAATCACAGGATGTGCTGAGTTGGAAGGGACCCACAAGGATCTTCGAGTCCAGCTCCTGCCCCTGCCCAGGGCCAACCCCAAACACATAAGTTTACTTTTGGGCAGCACTTTCTAAAAAGAGCCTTAACTGGCTTACTAAAGGTCACAATGGATAAAAGCTTTCGAAACAGAAGATACTTAATCTAAATCCAACCATAAAATTGTGTCTATGATCATTACATATTTGGTACCTTTTAAGAAAATGTTAACAAAAATTACCTGGAACTGAGAGACAACTTCCCTTTCATAGGTCAAATGCAGCAGCAGTTAAACTGAAAAAAGTACTTCTTTAGTGAAACCAAATGTTTGTGTAGCAGCAATGGTTAGGTGAAACAGAAATATAGAGAACTCTGCAAATAGACCATCTGAAATAATGAATAGACACTACATTTGCCTCTAAAGCATATCATAAGACAGTCTATCTGCCTAGTGTTGAATTACCAGAAGAGAGAAAATGGAAAAAGTAAGAAGAGGTTTATTCTAGTTCCTTTAGGCTAAAAGATATGGACATCACTAAAATGTCTAATGTCTGTCTCACTTTCAGGAATACTAGTGGGAACACACTGAAAAGATATTTAACTAAGATATCTTCCTGTGTCATTATATAAAGGCAGGGTTTCTTCATGCATCAGCAGTGTCAGCAGAGAAATTAACATTTGGGAAATCATCAGCCCGTGATTCAAGGACATTTATCAATAGGTACACAATTTTCTTTCTGTCAATTGATTATAAAGGAAGAAAGGAAGTCTTAATTTTTAAAATAACTTATTAATCAATTATTTACCAGAGAATAGAATTGTAATCATCTGAAAACTGAATGCTCAATTTGGGCTGCCTGCAATTGTGAACTTCTGGGTGCTGTTGTATATGAGCCTTGGAAGAGAAGACTAAAACTATTCTTCAAAATCCTTACGATTTAAAAGCAGAAATTAATTCCCGTATATGGTCTTCCATAATCCCCCAGTGCTTTTAGGACACACACTACAATGAAATGCTGATGACTGTACTCACAGGTACCCAGCAAAAGAACAACTAATTGGATGACTGTATACAGAAGATTTGGGCAAGAAAAACTTATTTTAATTCATGAAAAATTAAAAACAATATAATTTTTACCCTAAATATAAATATCAACCACACCTTAACCCTTAAAAATTGATAGAAAATATTAACATTCTTCCATTTCTTGGGCTTTGTAAGTCTCAGGATTTCATGTGAGAAATTTTTCATTTTGAGTTATTGATCTAACGTTCACTGCAAATCAGAGACCTTTTGCAACCTTTTAAAACTTGGGTTTGCAAAGAGGATTTTGATTTTCACACTAATTTAGACAGCTTATATACACTTGTATTTTTCACTTCCATGATATTCCAGTTATAAATAGTCAAACAGAGAGCTGACTTTTTTGGATTAGTTGCTCTGTGAAACATTTAAACCATAATTTCAAGAAAATAGGGTACTGTAACTCAGAAGGAGTTGAAATTATAACTTTCAATGTTCAAATATTACTTTCAACTTTGTTTCCATATCGAATTAGAATGCTTCTCCCTTTCCAAACATTTCCCTTATTATTACTATTTCCAAATGAAGAGAATGCTCTCTCTTTTCCATACTGCTTGCAAAACCAGTCTGTCTGTAGTCAGGACTGAGAGAAAACTCCCTTATATGGGAGAAGAAGGTGAATGTTATTCTACTGCATGCATTTACTCGCTTTCAAAAAATTTTTTGAAGGATGGTCATGAGATACTTCAATGTCAATTACTGTTTGTTCAGTAAACCAAGTTGGTTTGCACAATCCCACGTTTTGATTTCAAATCATAGAACCATAAAATAGTTTGGCTGGAAGAGACCTTAATGATCATCTAGTTCCAATGCCCCTGCCAGGGACAGGGACACTTCCCATTGCTCAATGCCCTGTGGTCACTGCGCTGCAAAGAGAGAGAAAGGACAGCAACACACACGGACCTCTTTGGGGAAAAAAGGCCAACTTTATTGTACGGACATTCCGTATTTAAAATGTGTTATGTGCAGCTAGGACAGGACAGTAGCTCATTGGACAATTGGGACAAACATCCTTGGGACAGTACCTCAGGATGTATCCCATGGGAAAGACACCAGGTGTTAATCTTTATTATGAATTCCACTCTGTTTTTCACCATGTTATCACCCTGGGAGACTTCCTCCCTAACAGAAGCTGTAGTCAGCTTGTCAGCCTGGGAATGGACCTGAGAGTCAGGAGAAATCCAGGCCTGAAAAGAATTTCCAAGCTGTAATTCCCTAGCTCTCTAAATGTGCGTGTCCACAATGCCCCAACCAGCCATTGAAGCCTGACAGGGTTGGGCCATCCACAGCTTCTCTGGGCAACTTTTTCCAGTGCCTCACCACCCTCGCAGGAAAGAATTTCTTCTCACTGTCCAACCTAAATTTCCCCTCTTTCAGTTCGAACCCATTACTCTTTCTCCTGTCACTGCAGTTCATGATGAAGAGTCCCACTCTGGCTTCCCTGCAGGTCCTCTTCAGATACCAGAATGCTGCTGTGAGTTCTCCATGCAACCTTCTCTTCTCTGGGCTCAGTAGACCCAAATGTCTTAGCCTGTCTTTACAGTAGAAGTGCCCTAGTCCTCTTATCAACTCTCTGGCCCTCCTCTGGACTTGTTCCCATAATTCCATGTCCTTCTTGTATTGTGGGCACCAGAACTTCATGCAATACTCCAGGTGGGGTCTTATGCAAGCAGAGCTGAGAGGAAGAACTACATCCCTTGAACTTCTGGCCCTGCTCCTTTTGATGCATCCTTTTATGATTCTTCCTACAATCCTCCCCAAAACCCTTTTTATGTGTTTCAGAAACACAGACAATTTTTTCTTGTATGGTGATGCAATATATTTAACACTGTGGTCTGCGCACTGTTTCTACACATGTACATGGTTTGTATTAAATAGCCTGCTGCTTCAAAATTACATTGCATTTATGTGAAACTGCATAACACTGAAAAGCTGTAGTAGATAGTTTTACTCTATGCGTAGAGCACATTAAATCTTGCTATGCATTGTTCAGAATTTACTTGCTTTAAATATGACCATGATCTCAATTCACGTGACCTGAAGTGATTTATTTGTAGGAATCGCTTTAATGATGACTGCTTATGCTCACATGTTCATGAGTATTGGAAGCATGAGTGGCTGCATGAAATTGGAAGTTCAAAATGGACTACTGTAATTTCTAGGTGAATTTGATACAATAAATTAACGTGCAAGGAATTTGCAGTGAGCTGCTTTTATGAAAAAATCAATAAACTCTTGTAATAAAAATGGTAATAAACATGCTAGTTCAGTAAATAATGAAAAAAGTAGATTATGTGCTTTATTGGACTAATTAGGAAAAGCTTTATAGGATCAAATGTTCTCATCAAAATTAAAGAAATTCCTTTTTGAAAGAGTCATGAAAATAATTTCTCTTTTCTTACTGAGCTCTGCAAACTGCCAGAAACTCATTGAGCTGTAGCACTTCCACAGATTTTATATGGGTTTTTTTAATGGGATTTTAATTTTTTAAATTTATAAAATACATTTGAAAAGAAATTTAAAAATTACACACCTGAAATATTGTATGATTCCGGACGTTCTATACTGTGCTTGTTAAATGTATCCAAAGAGAAATATCACAGATTTTAAAAAAAGTTTTTACCTTAAGGGAGCTTTCCTCTGTTTGATGAAAGTATTTTGCCCAGTTATGATTTTAAATATAAATTCAGCATGGAGGAAATACAGGAAGGAGAAAGAGTTTCCTGGTTTTTTTGGAATTAAATTAGAATTACAGCTTTGATTTCCTTTAAATATGTGCTTAACTTGTTTTGCTGAATCAAGTCGAAAACAGTTACCCTTGGAAGGTGTCTTATGCTGCTCCCAATTAGTTTAATAGCGACTGTCAAGGATCTGAAGTATTCTGAGAACACAATTACTCTGTCATCCTCCTATTTCATGATTGGCTCTTACTGACAAAATATATTCCTGCATAGTCACAGTTTTAAACGATTCTCTTTTAATTAGTCTTACTCAAAACCATCTGTGACTGATAGAAATAGCCATAGTTTCAACTTCTTTTCATCATGAAGCCTGAACTTTATGTATCTTGTCCAGAAGACTGATTGTTTATGCCACAGCCAGTCCTAATGCCTTCAAAAATCATTAAAACTTTCCTGACTTGTAAGAAAACCAAAGGGCTAAAATAGACAACTTGTAAAAAGCAGATCCTTTAAAGAGGTGGAACTTCTAGCAAGGCAGAAGTTCAGGTTCCTGTTTCTTTCTTTCATGAGAGAATAAAACTTCACAGATTTATATTTTCTATCTTTAAAATTAAATTAATCAGATTACATTTATTTTATGCTGGATCAAGGTTTAACTTCATTCATGCCTGGATGGGCTAAAGAAATGAAGTAAAGGAAAATGTATTCTTTTACAGGAAGAAATAAAAACAAATTAAAAATCTTTTTCTAGTGCCATAGCACTCAAAAATTCACATTTTCTGAAAATCCTTAGCTATTTTGTGCACCAGGTCCATATTAGCTATACATGTAATATTCTATTTCATAAAACTGCAGGCAATGAGATGTGGGTTTTATACCTTGATAAAGTCTACAACTAATCATAAGCAGTGCAATTCACCAGTCAAACCGGGAGAAAAAGGAACGGAGAACATGCAACTGGCTTTAAAGTCTCTCAAGAAACTTCTTTTAGCTTTTGTAAAAGGAACAGACAAAAAGAGGCATAAGCAGAAATTCTAGCTGTAAGGCTGGCCTTAAAGCATGTGACTGGCTGCCATGGAGAGACCAGCCGTATGGGAGGCTGCAGTTGTTGTAAGAGGAGGACAGGTATGTGCACAGGAACCAGAGGGACAGAAAAATGCTCGGTATGTACATCATGCCAACAAACCCAGGGTTTTTCCAAGAGAAAGAACTGCTCTCTTAAATGTAATTTAATCTTGGTTGTACATGTCAGGTATTGCTGACTTGAATCTTTTATGTAGTTTAAAATAAAAGTCCCCCTAAAACCAAAGCGAAAACAAACCCACAAAACCCCACAATAATAACAGAAAACTGTTCTATTTGTTTTTTATGAAAAAGGCATTTTCTCCTGCAGCAAATATACGAGTGGTTGAAGAGAAAATGGAGAATGTATTTCAGTGCAGTCTAGCCTGCAAGGAATGTAAATAAGTTTTCAGTAGCTTTGTCGCAAAATCATATACGCAAAATATCTAAATTTTTAAATTTTACCCACAGTGTTATTGTTTAATTGTCTACAATGGCTCCCCAAATTAATACCAAAATATCATTATAGTCCTTTGTAACTAACTTTGCTTTAATTTTTATTAGCTTCATTCTGGGGACAATCCATGGCCATTTAGTTCAATGAGATATAGAACAATCTCATAATTTGCCAGTTGCAAATTTTCTAAGCATTGCTTTTTTCCAAAATATTCCTTTTTCTCATCATAGGGAAATATATGCTTTTAATCCTTACCATGTTTTCCTCTAAATCATGTACTAAGTGCCATTACATATCAGCAATTAAAGACCCAAATGGTTTAAAAAGTATGTCTTTCCACAGACTTGCTTAAAAATAGAAAGAGAAGCGTCTCTACTCAGAGATATATTTTTGTATAGGATAGTTATTACAGTAATGAAGTATTTTTAAAGAAAAATATAGCAAACATAATTTTTACTTTGTTACTTGGTAAAACAATGAAAGAACACACGGATGTTCAAGAGTCAGTAGCCATTCTAGGATGGTAAAATTCAATTTAAAAAATGCAAAGCATCTTTCTATTTTTCCCATGTATCATTTTTTATTTCATATTCATCTTAATGTTCTACCAATATCTATAATTAGATGAAGTTGGTAACCTCATTATTTAGGTTAATACTTTACAAGTTCACCTTGTACTATTACATAATCTCAATTAATCAGTACATTTCATGCTGTATTATTCAATCTGTACAATGAATCAGGAGGATTATGACTAGAAAATTTTACTGGGGAGTTTACTTTTTCTACATTTTTCTTCCCTAATAAAATAGTGTATTGATATAATTGGAATTATTAAAACTCAATCACATCACGTACTCAGACATTTTTTTCATTTTTTTGTTTTCCTCAGAAATCCTTCAATTTTTCAGTGTTTTATATGTGGTCAGAATAACTTGATCTTCTTTATAAAAGTAATTTGATACCTTTTGCAGTCTTGAACTATTGAGTGGCTCACATGAATCATCACCTTCTTTATTAATTTCATTTATTATACGTGGAACATATATTTCTATATGGCCTGAAAATACACTATAAGCTAATCTCACCAAAACAGAGTTCAGAGAGAGCAGGTTTGCTGGCAGAACTTGTGATCTCAGAAGACACACACGCTGAGGAAGTTTGTTCCTGAGGGGCTGCACCCTGTGGAATAGGGAACATGCTGGAGCAGCTTGTGAAGCACTGCAGCCCATGAGGGAACCTTCTGTGTCGTAGAAGCTCCTGAATGACTGTGTCCCTTGGATCCTCACACTGGAGCAGGGAAAGGGTGTAAGGAGGAAGGAGTATTAGAGATACGTAATGAACTTATTGTAACTTCCATTCTTCTGAGACTTATGTGTGGGGAGGAGCTGGGAGTAAAGTTTAGCCTGCAAGAATGGGAGAGGTGGGGGGAAGGTGTTGTAGATTTGCTTGTTTCTCATCATCCTGCTCTCTCTGATTGACAGCAAGTTGTGTTTCTTTCCTGAAGCTGAGTCTGTTTTGGCAGCTACAGTAAGTGGTAAGGGATTTTTCTGTCCTTATCTGGATCCATGAGCTTGTTGCAGTACTTTCTTTCCTTGTACTGTTGAGGAAGAGAAGTGGTATAGCAACTTGGTGGGCAGCTGGTGACCAGCCGAGGTCAAACCATCACATCCACTTCCCCTTTTTTCTTTCTTTCTTTAGAGGTACTCTAAAAGGTTCTTATAAATCTCTAACAGATACTAAGACTCTCTCAGAGAGTCTAAGTCTCTACTAAAAAATATTGTGAAGACCATGCCAGTATATATTTACGTGTGCATAAATGTTCTGAAATGTGTCTAAGATGTT
Source organism: Acridotheres tristis (assembly GCA_037013685.1). Classification (NCBI taxonomy): domain Eukaryota; kingdom Metazoa; phylum Chordata; class Aves; order Passeriformes; family Sturnidae; genus Acridotheres; species Acridotheres tristis. The sequence goes on along the minus strand of CM072886.1, from coordinate 93,474,016 downwards.
TGTATACATATAGTTTGTATGCATCTACATTTTAGAATACCTGAAGGTACAGCTTTCTGCCAATGCACAATTTGCAGAAGTTCCTCTTTGCCTTTTTTTAACTGTGCAGGCACACAAGTTTGGGTAAAGAAAAGAAAGATTGATTTTCCTGAAGTACAGCTAGAGTGGGAAATATTGCCATTGAAACATGTAGTAGTTACTTTGCAAGTACTTAAAGTTCTGTTTACTTGTTTTCATTTTATTTTACATTAATTAGTTAAGCAAGGAAGAAACCAATTTTCTGAGAAATTTCTTCCAACCATTTCCAAGGGCTTGGAAGGGTTTGTACCCTATGGTTCTCTCTCATATCAACCACCTGACAGAAGAAACCATGTCCGTGATATAATATATATCTCAGTTCAGAACATTCTCTGCTCATGTCCTCAAAGTTAGTTTTAGTTTTAGTACTAAAACAGGAAGACATAGGCTCCTATCTGTTAAGTGGAATATTCTCCTAATTTGATTTTGACAGTATCCAGTAGTTTAGTAAATAGGGGTAGTAAATTGGGTCATAAATTAGAATATTCAACATCCATTATTCAATGCAATATTCTTTTTCATACTTTCCAGCTGAAAAGAAGGAGATACGTTCCCAGCTTTTGTCCTGATGAATGTCAAGTCTAAGCCAGTGTGGCTGGAAGCAAACATGGATGCAAACATTTCATTTACTGCCCACTATGTTTCACTGACAGTGACCTTGTTATTTCCACTGAGGAGCTGAATGCTATTATCAGTTCTCAGATACACTGGTCCACTTTTCTCCAAGATGGATTGTCTGCTGTTTTTATCTGTCAGGATCCTAACTGGTGGTCATAGCATTTCTTCACTGGGGATAGCAAGCAAATTTAAGCAGAATTATGTTAATTCTCTTCAAATTAATCAATTACACTGTTTGCATAGATCTTTAAAACACTCACAGAAAGTATTGTCTATACCAAGCAATATGTAGATATTATAGGCACTATCAGGTCTCAGTTTCTCAATCATTTTAAAATTATCTCACTATAAACAAGACAGAAAATGTTCTATCTCCTGAGCTACTAGGCTCAAACACGGAAATTGGACAAGAGTATGTCTACAAAGCAAACTCAAACCAGGAAAAATAAACTATTAGAAACAGAGATGCCACGTTCTACAGGATGGGACATGGAGCTGGACAGTGTCCTTGTCTTGCACTATTAACATCAGCTGTTGTTGCACTACTAGCACTAGCTTCCAGTGTGTGATAAATAAAAACACTCCTCACAGGCAGGATATACCAATTTCATATCACATTAACATTAATATTGATTGTTATATCTACAAAATTCTATGTATCCAGGTAAAGTGGGATTATCACCTGTCACTGAGTACAGACACACAGCAACTGTTTATTCCTTATTTAAGCCTATCGATTCTCACTGTTAATTAAGTTTTTTTTTAGGTGTGATTTTCACTTTCTTTGACTACCAAGTCATCACATATGGAATTGGAAAAGCTATCTGGCTCATCATAGGACTGGGATCATTATGCATGGCTGCTACCCACATATGAGCAAAAGTCTGATGTTTTCCACAGTAATCGGACTTCATTTTAACTTCTGCAGGTGGTCTGCGATTGTTATTCTTTTCTACCCTTGAAAGCTTGAGGCACAAACCGTAACACTTTTCTGTAATGTGGAACCAAAATATTCAACAAACAGGCATTTTATTCTGAAATTTTAATCTCAAGAATATTAGCCTTCTGTCTTCTTTTTCTTTCTCTTGTTTCTCTATATCAATATTGATGTTATGAATATTATTTCAGTAATTTTCATTTATAATAACTAGGTGATAGTCACCCATCATTCAGTAACTTGCTAGGCAATGATTGTTCATATATTTCAGGTATTTAAGTACTTTAAGAAAATTATAATTAGTATAATAAACTTCATATTCAGTTGCAAACTCAGTTCAGCGTATGTTGGACCTAGAAGACAGAAAATGTTGCAATAAACAGCAATTTTCCTCAACTCACCTGCGTTCTAACAAATTGTTAGAATGTAGAATTGTAACAAACATTGCCATTCTAGGGAGGGTCTAGGAAACTGATACTGTACCTGTTTAAACTATTGCAAGGTAAATCAGGAGTCAAGCAGCCAACTCTTAAAAGAACCCCGTGCGATTGTCAGTAAAACAAATAATCTGAAGATCTCGTTTCTTAGCTTGTGTACATCTTCCTTCCTCTACGTCTGACCACAGCAGTGTGCCATCATATCCTCTAATATCCTTGTGGGAATTTGTTGCCAATTCTTTGTGCACTGACACTGAAAAACAAAGCCCATTTTAAAGATTCAAAACATTGCTTACTTCCATCTGTTTTCCATAAAATATTATGCCAAATAAAGGTCTTAACATAACAGTCTCAACATGTTCATTACATGTATGAAACAATGAAAGAATATTTCTACAAGATCCAGTAAAACTACTGTATATCTCTAAATCAGGCAATGTGAGACTTCAGAGTGCAACTCATGACTCATCTGTTGTACTGCTTGTGTGTATGGTCTGTGTTCTAAGGGTTTTCAATTAGAGCAATAATTCCTTTCCTTTGAATGATTCTATTAAGATACCAAGAATAGCTGATGCATGTGTAAACATTTAGTGCAAAAGATAGACAGCAAAGGGGTGTAGAAGAAAGAAAAAACAACCTGCAAAATAAAGGACTGACTAGCAGAAAAGAAATTAGTTTAGATCCAGAACACCCACTCAGCCAGATGTTCTTCACTGCATCCATTTCACCTGCTGTTGTATCTTGCTGCAGCATCCAAGGAGAAAAGAGGTGTCACCAGAAACAACTAAACAAAAGTTATGTCTAGCCTTCAGACTATTCTTTCCTTTTGCCTCGATTTTCATTAAGTTTTTGGCTTTAACAAAACAAAGTAATAATAGAAGAAAAACAGGAGGGGGAAAAAAAGGAAAGAAAACAGGACATTTTTTTTTTCTTTTTTTATTCTAGTATGTGCATTATATCTGCTGGCTTTGCATGAGCTATCGCTGCACAGTTCCTCATTGGATCAGCCATTCCAGTATATGTCTAACAGAAATAAAAAGTATTCAAAGAGGTTTGACAGATTTTACAGTACAGTGAGGTACTATGATGGGTCAGAGCATGTGAAAGGTGTATAACTCTGTACTCTAATACAACATCTTCAGCTTTTTAGGCATATTTGTTAAAGCTATATGTCATGTTTCTTCCAAATGTCTCTAAGAATTCCAGATCACTATTTGAGACTATTGTAACATATGTTAATATATATATGTTTGGCACTTATTTGTGATAATAAGGCATCTTCATCAAATTAAAGTCATGACAAAATATGTTTTTTTATCATCGAGGAATATAACAATATTTTAAAGAAATCCATTTGTAGCCCAAAACACTGAAAAGGAGGAAAACAAAGAAGGAAATGAAAAGTACTTCAAAGAACAATTCAGCAGGACTACCTTCAAGACACTCCAAAATATTATGCTCAGTGCTGCTCATACCATTCAGTTTCGAAATCATTATACCTAAGTCAGCTTCAAACATTTTCCCTGTTAAAAGAAAATGAGTCATTTACAATGTCAACAGATTTCTGCTGTTATATTCAACTAAATTAGGGTGCTAAGAAAATAGCATACATATTTATGAGAAGAATTTCTACATAGAAGGATGCTACCAACTCCTAATAAAAAGAAAGAACACTTAAAAATATATTTATGAGTTATTGAATAAACAGTTAAAGATAATGAAAATAGGTAGATAAACAACATCAACAACAACAGAAAAAAAACCCAATACCATAGAAAACTTTTTATTTCTTAAGTCATTTATACAAAAGGCATTCTTATCACCTTCTATTTATTACAACCTGTTCCCCTTACCACACAGCTGAGACGAATAGAGTAATGCACAAAGATTCACAGACACTGCAAGATAGCAAGATACAACTGATGTCTTTGTGAATATAGACTGTGGACTAACACAGTGATTTTGATTATTTTCCTTTTATTTTTTTTTCTATTCAACATAGTTCAAAGGCTTTCTGAAACACTGCAATGAGACCAGAGACTTCAAGGTGCAAAATGTATTTGTCATTGATGTCCCTCTTACTGCTGGTATTCTCACTATTCTGTAAAAATTACTTTTTCTAATCCCATTTTTATATAAATAACCCTCTCCTTCCATATTCTCCCTCAAAACATACACACACCATATGACAAAAAGAGACTATATGTAGAATAGGCATACAGCAACCCCTTACCTTCATGTATCCTTGGTCCTCCTTCATCCTTTCCCCTAGGACACTATTTTTTTGACCTAAGATACTCAGAACTACTTAGTAGGGTTTGATTTTTCAACTATTTGTTTTTTTCGGTGTCCTACTCTGGATAAACTCTAGGTGAACCATGGCTCTCAGATCCCAGTGACAAAAGGTGGATATCATATTACTTTGAAATTATGTGGGAATGGAGGAGAGAATTATTATTAGAGTTGCCTCTGTGATTTATGATTATATGATTGATTGCATTCATTGTGATCCTTTAATCCTTTCTACAAAACTGAAAAGTTTCTCATAAGTTTCCATTTGTTCACTTCATTATTTCTGAATAAATGTTGACTTTCTTGGATTGCATCCAGGTATTTCAGATTAATTCCTCAGTCTGAAGACCATTTTGAATACCTCCTCTGTCTTCCTAGTACCCTTATGATTCATCCTACCAATTTAATAAACAGATTTTCCACTACACTATCCTGTCTGATAAAACACTGAGCAGAACTGAAGCTACCTTCAGATCATTCTGATATACTGTTCTTCCTTTTTACCTGTGAACAGTCAAGAAATGTGAAAATTCTATCAGTCATGATCCTCAAACATGTACAAAATAGTTTCTTCTTATTTAGAAAAATGGCATGGAAGATAATATTCTTAGACTTAATAATGTGTCCTAATGTGACCTAGTGTGTCCCTCATCTACAAAGATTGTAAATTTTTTTCAGAAAGAAATTTCCACTCTTTGACATCATTTGTTGGCATGTCAGATACTACTCATATGTGTTGTTTTCTGAGTAGTTTGTATCTTATTTGCTGAGATTTTGTTCTGCTATTATTTTCTCTTTGCTCTCCTAAAAACAGAAAATAATTTTCAAACAAATGAGAATTCTCACATTTGACGAGAAGACTTGTATTTGTTTTTTTCAAATAAATTCTATAAGGAGCTTTCTTCTACCCAAGGCTTTGAAATTTGTTTGAGGGCATTTCTTATGGTTTTATTTTTTTTCACCTTTTATTTTCTATTTCCACATCATGAGGTCTAAATTTAATGCGTACATATTTCTAAAGTTCCCCAAATTCCCATCTATGTAGTTCACTAAATGCCTGGGTTTTTTTACATAGTTCAAAATCTTGAATTTTGCTCTTTTCACCTCCAAAAGTTTGTGTCCCTGTCATCTTTCATCTTATGAATAGCTGATTGATATTTCTCCCATTTATTAATAAATAAAAAATAATAGTAGAAATAATAAATGTACCTTTCTAGTAAAATATAATAAAGTTTTGAGGATTTTTCTTAACACGGATTTTTTGGGTGATATCCCAAACTTATAAAATAAGTTTTCTTTAGCTTTCTATTCTGCAGAGGAGCACAATAATATCAGTTAATACTGGTGAAAATCACATTAAGTCTTATTTCACCCATTTTTACAACACCAGGCTATTGAATTATATAACTTTTCAGAGAGTTTTAGAAAGCCAGAAAGCACATCCTTAAAAGTATGGGTTACTCAAGGCCACCATTGCTACTGCTGGAAAAAGCAGATGAGAGAAGAAAATGCCTGTACTATCTTTCACTAAACAAAAGAGAAGGTTACTAAGGATATACACCATTATTCATTATAGGAATATGAGTGCCAGCATCTGTTAAGGAAGTATTGTTATGTGGAAATCAAACAGCCAGTTCCTTTTTCTATGTCCCAGTTTTACCCGCCACACACTTACCCAAAAGTTCTGCTTTGCCTCTGCCTTGACTCGGCAGCTGATGTTGGGTAATTCGAGCGCTGGATGTGCCTCTCCCAGCACAGCTGTGCCATGGGAATGCTGTCCTTCACATGCACACACACGCAGGGTCCTGGTGCACAGCCCAGATAATGCCATTAACCAGGGAGTGTGCACAGTATTTGTACAGCTTCTTCCTTGTATCTGCAAGGAAAACACCAAAGCCAGTGAAGCCTATCCTCCAGTCATGCACATGTAATCATTATTATCTTAAGACTTTAATGAGACTCATTAGCAATTTGCTACACTGGAAATGCACTGCTTTTAATTAATTTCAGTGGAATACTTGATATAGTCATTTGCTAACTGTTCCATAGGACATGCAGTAAAATGGCAGGAAAGATAAATTGTCTGCAGAATAATTTTTGTTTTTACCTGGGTTCAGGAAGTAATGAAAACTATTAGATTCAAGCAGTACAAATCAGCTATAGCTGCAGATAGTCATTTCACAGTTTAATACACACATGGCCTTCCTAAAACATATGCTCATTTTTTTGCAAATTGGAGGCTACTTATCCTAAACTCTCAAGCGAGCATATTTTAACTGCAATTTGTAAGGCTGAACCAGAGAAGTCCTCATCCTCTTTCATAATGTGAGTGACATAAGTTGGACGTGCTGTAGTACTATTCATGTTCTAAGAAGATGACTCGTTGGAACACAAAGAGTCTTTACCCAAAATGAACTTTCAACTGCTTCAAAGAGTTAGCAAATTTGACACTAGTACTGAGCTGAACAAATTATTATTGGATAGATGGAAATATATCTCTGCATTAAAAAAAAAAAATGAAATAATAGTACAAAAATTAATAGAAATAAGATCATGTGTTAGAAAGAGTATTGTTTTTTAACTGCTGCATGCAAAAGCCTCACAAGAATGTGTCAACTCTAAAGAATCACAGCTGCAAGTAATATTTAAATATTTTACTTGAAATGGAAGACATATGAACTCACGGATGTAAAAATTCTGCTTCTTTTCCACAGCACTATTTCTGCAAGTTTTGGGGGGGAGGGGTGTAGTGTGGGTGTTTTTTGTTTTACTTTGTTTTGTCTTTATTTTTGTTTTCTTTTAAATACTTTGAATCCCAACTCTCCAAAATGTCATGTTTTATCTCCGAGTTTTCCTAATGATCACATAGCTGTCTGGGGATTTGGTTCCTTGTTAGCCTTTAGTCCTAAACGGCCCTGCTGAGCACTGTTGCTTTCTAATTATTTTAAGTGTATCAATTAAACCTTCTTCTTAGTGTTTACATCAGAGACTTCTGTATAAAAATGGCAGAAACCCTCACAGAAAGTCTTCAGCTCAGTTCAAAGACTGGTGACAAAGGTCATTAACGAAATGACTGAAAGAGAAGGGTTTCTTTCTGCACAGTCTTGAAAAGGGAAAGTGTAACGAGAACACTTCTCTGAATCCTCACTTTCTCAGTGCTAGCTGTAGCCCTTAAAAATGCCTGATTACAAGAAATCTATTCTTTCTTTAACGTGAAATAAAACATTTTAAAAGCAAGTGCTTTCCCTCATTCTCCCCATCCCTGAAAAAAAAAAAAAAAAGGAAATATTTAGCCCGACTTCAACTTGCCAGATATCAGCTGGAAATACAAGGCAATAGAGAGAAAATCATCTAGGAGTTCTTGGTGTGTGGAAAAAACTTCCTGACACAGCTGACAAGGGAGCCAACTAGGGAGGATTACCATGGGACCTGGAGTTTTTAGTGTACAGAAAAGGACTTGTGGGTGCTGTGATGGTTGGACACCATCCTGAGCATAGCAGTCATGAAATTTATATGAATTTCAGCTACGAGATGTAGAATTATATGAAGCATCGAATAACCTCCTTTGAGCATTTCTGTTACGTGTTTGATTTCTCAACTGGAATGAAGCATGTACAGATGTGCTATCATAAGAAGAGCTATGATAACTAATTTATTTCATTGAGCTTAAAAATTTTAATTTAATGTTATAGAATCTGAAATTCAATTTAATATTCAAATTAATTATATATACATATATATAGTGCACAGGGCAGGGACATAAATAAATCTTGATAAAATAACCATATTTTTGCTGCCTCACTTATGTTCTCTATTTTTTTCAGGCAATAGTTGCAGTTGATCTTCTTTTCTTCCTATGGGACTGTTCTGTATATGCATGGTTTTCCATTCAGAATCCTGAAACCTTCTCAGGGCTAATCAGACAGGATTATGACAATACTATTAATGCTATGTCAGAAAAAAAGACCCGTAATGCCCAGAATCTCATCTCCTATATTGGTTGAGACTGGATTTTTGCAGGGGTGTATAAGTAAAGAAAAAGAAGTTGGGAACTTCTCTCAAGGAAGACTCCTTTTGTAAGTACAAGGTTTTAGCGTTGTACCCACATCGTTGTATTTAATAGCTCTTAATGGGGCTTACTTCCATCCGTTCAGCTAATTGCTTTTTGAACTGATTTATATTTTGGCATCAAAAACATCCTGCAGCAATGAGTTATACAGTTTAATTATGTATTATATGAAAAGCAATTTACACTTCAGCCTGATAATTTACTTGGTAGCTTGCTGGTTTTTGTGTCATGAATGGTGAATAACACACCCTAAATCACTTTTGACCTGCCATTCATGATTTCATATATTTCAATTATACCATCCTTACTCATCCCTTTTCCAAATTTGAATAACCTTGCTTATAAAATTTCTCCTTGTATAGAAGTCATTCTCTATGGTTCATTATCAAAATTACCCTTGCCAGCACCATTTTTAATTCTGGTGATCACAGCTCAGTAGAACAATGAGTTTTACTCTTCTGTAATTTTGTAGTGGAGCAACATGCAGTAAACAATATCTCCAATACTAGAGATTTCACCAGATTTTCTATTTTTTGTTAACATCAATCTTTTTTTTCCTCTTTTGGTCCATAGTGATTCTATTAAGGTATGTTTCTTGAAATCCCATAGCAGCTTAATCTCTCTAAGAACCTTATTGAGACAATTTCTCAACAGATTCTTGCAAATGCATACATACATGCATACCAACCATATCAAATTTGGCTGTGTGCTCAACTGATTTCTTCATACAACAAATGAATGCGAAATGTGACTCCCCTTTACAAAAGTGACATTAACTGTTCTCCATTGCATCATATTTATCAATACATTTATTAATGCAACCATTTCCTAGCATTTCAAAAGGTTTACTCAACATGAAAGTGAGATTAAGTTGCCTGTAGTTCTGTGAGTTTTAAATATTTTAACTCCTCATTAGCCAAATACCAAAACTAATTAAGTTATCTACAAATCATCACTTTGTACACAATTAACAATTACCAATCACAATTAACTATAAGTTCAGCAATGTCTCAGTTTTCTCTTCTGAAACTCCTGGTTCAAAAAATTTTGATCTTGGTGATTTATTGCTACATGTCTGTAATCTTTTCTACTGCTGCTACAACCTGAAACTGAAGGATGAGTCCAATCTATCACTGAGCTGTACAATTACTTTGGAGCCCAGCTGTTAAACCAGACAATTCCTCCTTAGCTTTTATTCAGTTCCTAGTTCTAGTGGATGGTAAAGCTCTGTGTATAACTCAATAGCTCTAAAAATGAAGTCTATTTTCATCGTATGAAAACCTTACTTTTTCTTCAAACACACAAATATATGCCAAGTTTCTATTGACATGACTCTTACACGAGTAGATTGTACATCTGTAACAGTGCATAGGATTATTTATTCAAGCTGAAGATTGCTCTTTTCATATTCTACACATGCAAAGAAATCAAACATTGCCAATTATATTCTGTTTATGTTTCAAGTTTGTTCTTTCAATGAAAACTTCAAATTTAGAGAATGCACGAAGATGAAGTATTAATTTGTCATGTTACTCTGAAAGTCTTGATGCTTTAAACAGTAGTCTTTATTCCCTGTATCGATTATTTTATCTTCTTTTTTTTTTTTTTTTGTATGTGAGCTGAACTACACTTACCCACCTGTACATACACTGTTTGCTATCTGTATACAGTCCTTCATTTAACATTTTTGTAATTATGCTCTGGAAAGATGATGTTGTCTAGGTGAAATTTACCTTAAAAAACAAGCAAAATTTACTAGTGAGATTAAAAAGCTAATAAAGTTGTAAAATGTAGATCCTCCATATACTTGGCAATTATGCTGTCAGTCTATGATTAGATTTCTATAAAAAGAAGCTATAAGAGAAACTCTAAGAGTTGCATAATAAACAGTACAGACATTAAAGAATGCAATGAAAACTAGATAAGTGTTTGCAAATTACGAAATAATGTTACAGCAATTGTTTGAAACATACAATTATTAATACGGTTATAAAACAATGTGACGATCACTCCAGTATTTTTAGTCAAAAGGTACTTTTTGCATAAATTAATTAGAAAATTTATTTTACTGTTTGACAAAAGTTATAGTTCATTAATATTTAATCTTTTGGTCTGGAAAAACTTTTAGAATAATAAAAAAATATATTGTCAGAGACGGATTTCATTACTTCATAAACTGACATTTTAACAGCTACTCAAATGTTTTAACATATAATTTTCTCTAACAACTAGTCATCAGCCAAGATTCACCAATGTATTTCGTGGCACCCAAAAATGCATCACAACAGTAGTTTAATCCTTTTCTCAACTTCAGCTGTTGTGTTCCATACACTAGTATTCCTTTCATGTTTTGATTCATCGATAGATTATTTAAATTGCAAATGACCTCCTTTCAGTCCTACATCTCCTCTCTTGGACTGCTTAAGCTTCAACTCACATCTTACAAAAAAAGAGAAATTTCATCATTTGCCTACTCATTTATAGCAGCAGAATTTTCCTTTGATCTCTCTTTTATGCATCACTCAATGTGTCTATATTTAATCCAAAACCATCTAAATGTTATTTTTATGTATCTTTCCACCTTACACACTAATACTTTTTCGTGTCCATTCTCCTTCTGTCCCTTTTTTCCTAATCTCATAGGTCACCATCTTACAGACCTTGATATTACACAAGAATTTTGAAGTTAAACAAGAATTGATTATTTCACTCACCTTTGATAAGTCAGAGCGAAATTTTAAAGACTGAAGTTTTATCTCTCCTTTTGACCAAAAATAAAGGTTACATTTTTTATTCTTTCTTCCCAGATAGATAGTAATTTTATTTAAAAATTGAAAATAAAAGCCGACCCACCATTTATTTAAAAATATTTCAGGGGATTAATTAAGTCAAAATATAAAGGAAATGTATACCCATAAACCCTATCTGTAGGATATCTGTAGGAACTTTCCTAATCCACAAATCATGGAAGCCCAGAAATCACAGGATAATAACAGATATTTATTCTTCAGCATAGGTACATCAGAAGGGCCAGGAATAATGATGAAGACATTTAGAGTCCATAACCTTTTCTTTCTTCCAGTCTACTTCTTTTATTTTTCTATACATAATTTTGTATAGTATATCTGAGAGTACTCGTGTTCATATGTAGTAATTCAGCTCTAGATTTGCATTTTTGCATTTCACTCCAGAAAGTATATATATCACAAGAAATGCAGGCACTGAGCTCCTGAGATGTACCCAATTATATACAGTGCATTAGACAGAAGCATTCATACGATTAATGGCATGTACCTGATGCCTTGGGTTTTAGCTTTTATATTTTTCAGACTCTCTGTTGCTAGGAATGTAACTCTGAAACTTTGTTAGGTGTTAGTAAGTTCTCTTCACAGGGTAGTTGGACAAAACAATCCCTTCCCAGCTAGAGAATCAAGGACAACCAGTACCCAAAAAGCAGAAACGGTGAGGGAAAGGGGACAAGCCAGGGGGCTGAGTCTTCAGAACCTGGGGCTGTGGTTGGACAATTAACCCCAATATGTAGATGAACCAAAACTTATAAAAGTGTAAAGACTTGTGTCCAGGAGGCATCTTGGATTTGATTTGGGTGCAGCCCCGGCCAGGCTCTTGCACTGCCCAAGGTGTATCCTTTCAATAAATACCTATTTTATTCCTTTGGCTCTGCCTTGTCTCTGTTCCAGGTCAGCCTTTCCAGGCATCATATCCAGGTTCCATCAAAAAAACACTGGAGGATGGGTGAAATGATCCAGTTTATGACTCAGTTGATGTCTGGTTTCTCTAAAAGCCGGTGCACAAGTAGATTTGGGAGCTGTGGCCTGAGGCATACACATGTGGCTCTTCTGCTCATTGGGGTCAGGTAGGAAGCAGCTGCAAGGGAATCCCACACACCACCCACCCCAACAGGCAAGTGCACAGGACTGTCTGGGAGACGGAGGATACAGACTGAAGAGCTCATGTGAGAGGAACCTGCAGGAGAACATGGGCAGGAGGGTTGATTTCAGATTGGGAAGTCTGCAGTCACTTACTTTGATACAAACTTATTAGGCAGTTGTGGCAGGTGTGACACTACCTGTGTAGTAGCTGGTTGTGATGGTACAGGCTGCTCCGTGCTCTCTGAAAGGCCCCAGGCACATCCATGCTGATGTGGAAGTCTCAGCACAGCACAGTTGGTTCAGAACCATTACAATAAAAGCTAGAAGTACCACTAGAGGGCATTAAAAACAGCATCAATAACTTTTGTCTAACACCAACAAAAAAGCTTGAAAAGACTCAGGTGAGAAAAGCGACGAAGGATGACAAGAATGGCACAGAAAACACATGGGTCCTGTGCAGTGTATATTCACAGAAATAGAGCTGAATTGAAGGTGCTGAAGGTCCGGAGCTAACAATGCCAGACAGTTCCTACAGAGAAGACGAGTTAATACTAAATTTTATGTCAGCACTCAGATAATTAGCTAATTTGCATATTTCAGCCTGTAGGCCATCTACTTAATGACTAGTGAATGTTATGAAACTATGGTAAAAATTATGTTGCATACAGCACCTAAAGATCAAATGGTGATCTTTAGCTTCATTGAGGGCAATAGAAACAGCAGTGGGTAACAAACGCTTTAGAGGCAAAGAAAATTGTTGAGATGTCTGTGCAGGTTGGGCAGGAGGGCAAAACAAAGGGTGCCTGCAATCATCCAAAAAGAAGAGTTCTCATTTCTATTTTAACAGTTAGACATTTTTGCTTCATATTATCTCAGCTGTGCAACAGAACAAAAGACACAAAAGAAAAGGCACCTTGTAAGTAACAAGGTCTGTCAAGTATTGTCACTTATAGAAATACATGTTAAATTTTCCTGCAGGCTTTTCCCAGCACTGGAGAATTTTTTTTCTTTGCATCTTCTAATTTATCTTATAAAAGAAATGAAATTTAAAAAAAAAAAAAAAAAAAAAAAAAAACCCAAAAAAACCAACAAAAAACCTACCCACCCGTCCCGCTAAAGGTATAGGCATAGCATTTCTTTTTAGAGGCTCAATATCCCAAATGGTCACATAAACTGAACCTCCCTACTACAGTTTTCACTGCCTAGAGGGATCATATAAAATATTTACTTACTGTTTAGAGTTATTCTTTAGGAAAGTAATGTCCCTCTGGATAATTTTATGTTGTTTCTGGTCAGAAAAAGTCTGCATACAAATATATTTGGCAAAGTCAAAGGGGTATCAGCCCTTTAGGCCAGTAGGTCAAGCAGGACCAAAAATACTTCACAGAGGAGAATGGAAATATGAGGAAATGGAAGACAGCCACAGCTGAGAGAAAAGAACAGTATTTCTTATGATAGAAGAGGAAAAATTAAGTAAAGTTATGAACATAGACTTCTTAAAACCTCGAGTCAGCTGTAAAATCCTAATTTTGATATGTACAATATCTCTCCCCCTATCACCAATGAAGAAAAGATATAGGAAGCTTCTTCCATGTAAAATGATAGAAAACAGACAAGCATATTCAATGAAAAGGGTTTTTTTTTAAATAAAGCTTTCCTTGCTGATACTGAAGTATAAGACAAAAGGAAATACCTGAAAAGAATGAGAAAAAGAGACCCACGCTGGTAAATGTTGTAATAAGTTTTCTTATCTGTACATGCAACAACCATATTTATTTCAAATTTTTATCAGCTGATTTTTGCAGAAAAATTAAATCTGAGGGAAAATTTCTTATGAGATTTGTCAAATTTGATGCATTCTTGTAAAAAAGTGACATCTTCAGCCACAAGCATTATTGTCACAGGCATATTCCTAACATTTCAGGCTACAGAGACTCACAGATTTAGTACTTACTTTAGTAGACAGCATGGCTGTTCTCACATGTTACTGACCCTTTAGAAGTATGGGGTTCAAATGGAGCATCCAGCAGAGCACTGTGACAGAGAAGAGCTTTCAGCTGGTGAGCAGCCTGTCTGAGAGAGAGACGCAGATCCCTTTCTTCTCTTTACCTTACCCAGATTTTTGTTATAACTTTCAGCTCTTGCTTCTTGCTGTTCAAAATTCAAAATGTTACAGGGGTTCAAATTTTCCATTTGAAGTGTGTGGCACTGGCAGAGAGACCATATTCCCTGAACCAAATGATTTGACAGTCACCCAAACAGTTTAATTTGTCAGGTTCCTTTAGGAAAATATAAATTTCTGTAGCATGCACCAATTATATTATCATAAGTTGCCTTTGCATCATCCAGAAGTGCTTACTTTATAAATATTAATATAAAATATTTACATAAGAATAACACATTATAATAATATAGTACATTGTATATAATACAGTCATTTCTGGAGTCCCTTACTGTGAAATTATTTGTCATTTTAAGTTGTCGTGACAGTAGCAAGGTATTTAAAATTTCTGCAATTCCATTTACCTTAAGAAAAAAAATATTAATTTTCCTTCTGCACTTACAAAATCATGAACAGAAGGACCATTAAATGTTTTAAGACATTAATGGAAGCATGACTTTAAATGAGCATTAATGCACAATCTAATACAAAGCTATGAGGGTTGTAGACATTCTGTTTGGAATCTGTTAAGACAAAATATCTTTCACACAAATATTCCTTATCTACCTTTTCCTCAGCTTTTCAGACCTCCAATAATCCTTATAGTTCTGGTTAAGGTAATTATTTTTAAGAGAAAGGGGTCTAGTCTGACATCACTAATTAGATGTGTACTAATCAAAACAAGAAGTCACATTTGGACACTGCTCTTCACCATTGAGTTGACAACTCTGTCCATTTTTTCTGTCTTGGTGTGCTTGATTTATGATCAACTAATGACACCCAATCTTTTTTGTTATTTCTCTTTCAACAAATGTACCATGTCATAACATTCAGCAAATATTAGACCAGACATGATTAAACTCTAAGAGACTATAAAAATAAATCCACAATATTTAGGACACTGTGATCAAAACAAATTCACTGAAACACTAGACACATTTTTGTAAAAGACACAAAATACATTAATATCTACATGTTAATACCTAAATTAACAATCCCTGAAGAACTTAATTAATAATATCTAATTATATAATACTCTCCTAGTAAACAACCAATCCCCCTAAAAAAGCTCAAAAAAACAAAACTGCAAACCAAACCATAAAATGCCAAACAATATAATATTTGGAAATATTTCCATGAAAAATATACCATTGGTTTCAGTTTTTCCTGTATGAATTCACAAAATGAAGTAAATCTGTTAACCTTGTAATTAATTCTTCTGGAGATAAGATAAAAACAATGGCAACCTTTTTGAAAAAGAAAAAAAATTCAAGATCTAGTGTTAACAGCTCTAGGTTTTTTGGTTGTTTTTTTTTCCAGAGTACTGGATAGTGTATGAACTAAAGAATTAGATAGAATCTGGGGCATCTTGCTTTTTCCACTATTAGTTTGTAGATTCACTGATATCCTCCAAAAGTGAAGGTTTATATTATCAGGTACAAAGAGAGACACATTACTACAGTAAAAAAAGTTTAATTACTATAATTTTAGTGTTGCATATATATATATATACACATATATAACTCAAAAGAAGATTAATTCCTGTCTGAAATTTAATCATTCACTTGACTACTGCAACTATATAGCAGTCAACAGTTATTAGATATGTTGATATAGGCAGCAAGTCACAGCAAGAATATGCCATTTTAACTGAATCTTTGTTTCCTCAAGAGAAACAAAACCATTTGCAGAAACATCATATAAGCTATAGGTTTTTTTTCAACTGAGGATCCATATATTTAATGACTGCTCAGTTTTAGAAAACAACACTACCTTACTTTAGAGGTCAGAGAATATATTTTAATGACTGTGGTCAACACTCTACAGAGTTTTTTTTGTTTCAGTGGCTCTTTGCCATTTTTTACATTTTCCAAGATATTGGCAAGAGCATCAGCATCAGGTGTTTCACTCTGAGAATCTGTAGTTGGATTATTTCAAATAACACTGTTATCATGCAGACCTACAATTGCAAACAATTTGCAAATAATTAAAAAATATTTCTGCATGTACAACTTTCTGCATGTAGTTTGATTTTGATTAATGCTATGTTTACCAATCCAGGCCAAATTGCATTTCCATACACGTTGTCAACTGTAAAGTCTTTTTTCTTATATTATGCTGCCACTCTTCCTTGATGAAAGATTTCTATCACGGTCAATGATCCACTTTCCATCCATTTCTAACATTACTTTGGCACTAATAATACATCAATTTTCTGTTAGATTGGTGATTGTTGTACTTGCTCTGTGATATATTGTGTTAGAACAATAAAGCCTAGATATTGTGCCTTATGCAGATAGTATATATAGTATATGGTATATAACCCCTGCAAACTCAAAATAATTCTCATTAGAAAACAAAACGATGGCTGCATAGGATTATTTGAAGCAAATTTCACCTATTCTGGAAATTTATAAAAAACTTATTATCATGCACTTAAGCAATAGCTGAAGCAGCTTCTACACTTAATAAAAATATAAGAAATTTAAGATTATTTAATTTAATCGTCCTCTTGATGTACATTTATCATAAAGGTAGCTCAGATCCTTTTGGGGGAATGAGAAAGTATTTTCCAGTCCAGCTGACCATGTTGTTGTCTTCAGGCAGTATCAGAGGGAACTGAGACCTCATATTAAATGAAAGTGTTTTCCCTAAGAGTTTTAACTTAAAATTCCAATCCACATCTTCTCCAAGTTTCAAGGAACATTTATTTTCTCTTTTCTTCAGTATTGTCACCAGGCTCTGAGACCTTGAAAATCCACAGGTAGCAAAGAAAAGTCTGTTAATGGTTGGATTTTTCCATATGGAAGCAACCAAGTCTGAAAATAAATTTCCAGATAAATTTTTAAGATCTGTACCTTGTCCTTGCTATAGGAGTAACTGGACCCAAACCCTGTGCATAACAAACATATAGCTCTTACTCAGAGAGGAATTGGTTCTGCCATATGTTTTCTACTTTGAGTGCTGTTTCCTTACAAAATTTGCAGACATAAAACCAGCATTTTGAGTAATATTGCTCAAAAGTTGGCACAAATTGCATAGTTTTGGTGAAATTTGGGGTGGTGTTTTTTGTTTTGTTTGGGGTTTTTTTGTTGTTTTGTTTTGTTTTGGGTTTTTTTTGAATGTGAGGTTAATTATTTGTGCAAGTTAGTTATTTTGCTAGCTACCTTGCTTAGCTACAAAAGTGTGAATTTGTCTGAAAGCTGAATTTGTTTCATTTTTTCCTTGTTCATTTGGCAGAGGAAGGATAAATGACAGTCATGTATAACAGGAGATGCACAGTCACCTTGAAATGGCTAATGGTGGCTGATTGCTAGCTCCAGTATAGCCATTTCTAGATTTATGGATAAAATACTGGAATTTAGTGGGTATTATTTTTAAAGAGAAAAAGGAGGAATGGTAGGCTTTATTATGTTCTTGCCAAGAGTCATCTAAAAATCAGCTCTGAACAAATCAAATAGTCTGATCTTGCAAGTTTTATGCCTTTCCCTGCTGAATGTATGCTTTCCATGAGCATGGGAGAAAGGTCATAGTGCAAATTCTCTGAATCACTCATCCTTTGTGCCTCAATGCTGGTGAAATTATAGAAGTAACATGCTTAGATGAAACCTCCTTTAAACAAAGTTGTGTTTCCTAACCTTTTTACCTGAGGGAGTATCATACAGTAAGGATCATATGGTCAGGGACCATAAGCAAGAATCTGTCTATTTTTCTGCCGTGAGAAGAGTTGGCACAATCCTTTCTGCCATCATCTCCCATTTTCTTCCTAAATCTAGAAAAAACGATTGCAGTAATACATTCAAAATATAGGCACTTGATGTCTCCGAATACTGCATAAAGATCAAATAAAGTGTGTGTCTGGAAACAAAGCTGGTGCTGAAATTGCACTGAAGCCTCATCCTTTGCAAGATTGCTTGAACAAACTCTTCAGCTGAAGCAAGTGTGATTTTTCAAGACATTTTTGTCTAGAAGCTTGATCCTAAGGAAAAGATTCTCCAAACAGAAGGACCAAAACAGGTAGAATACTGTTTCTTTCTCTGTTTTGTAAGCTGGGGAAAAAAACAAAAAAACAAAAAAACCAAACCAACCTCAAAACAAAACTTTTAGCCACAGTCTATAGAGAAAATAGACCTTTCACAGAATTTCTTCACAGAATAGCAACAGATGATGCTAGCTGTGGACTAGTAGATTTCACTGTTATTAGCTTGATAACTTCTACATAAAGAAAATCTAACCTTTTTATGCTTAGCACCATTTCACAATGTCATGGTTTAACCCTAGCCATCAACCAAGCCCCAGGCAGGCAGTCACTCACTCTCCACCTTATGGGGATGGGAGAGAGAACTGGAAGTACAAAAGTGAGAAAAGCTCAAGGGTTGAGATAAAAAACAGTTCAATAGGAAAACCAAAAGTCACACACAGGTAAAGCAAAACAAGGAATTAATTCACCACTTCCCAGGTGTGCAGCCATCACTTGCAGGTGTTCAGCCATCTCCAGGAAAGTCAAGCTCCATCACCCACAATGACTTGGGAAGAGAAAAGCTATCACTCCAAACACTCCTTTCTTCTTTCATTGTTGAACTTGATGACCTATGGTATGGAATGTCCCTTGGGTCAGCTGTCCTGGCTGAGTCCCTTTCTAACTCCTTGTGCACCCCAGCCTCCTCACTGATGGGGTGGAGTGATGAGCAGAAAATGCTTTGGCTCTGTGTAAGCTCTGCTCAGCAATAAGAGAGGCATCCCTGGGTTATCAACATTGTTTGCAGTGCAAATCCAAAATATAGCCCCATATCAGACAATGTGAAGAAAATCAACTCTACCCCAGCCAGAATCAGTAAGCAATGACTGCAACACCCTAAGGCTAAATTCAGACCAAATATTTCCACACTATCAATATTACTTGTGTACACTTACACATTTTGTTTGTGTACGCATACATTTTATTTGATCTTTATGGTAGTTAAAGGGAAGAAGAAAACTAATTACCCCCACTAAGTCTGCCACTCATTTTTATTATTGGAGTTTTTGAATTATTTTCTAAAAGTTCGACTTCAAAAATCTGCAGAGTGCTCTAATTGCATCAAGACATGAGAAAGGCCCACATAGCAATACATTTCAGTCTAAAACCACACCTCCAGAATACTGATGAGGAGGAAAAATAAGAACAAGAAAACAAATATGCCAATATTACATACTGCTGCGAGTCCCCTTGGTGGGCTATATGATACTACTTCATGAATAAAGATGGAGTAAACTACATTTGTAGCATAATAAGAAAAGGTAATTAGTGCCATCTATTCACCACAGTTAGAATTTGACTAGAACAATTTGATTACTTTTATCACATTTTAAACTTTGAGTAAGATTTTCAGCTCTGTAATGCAGTTAGTGGTAAAGTGTGGAGAATATAAGTCAGCTTCCCAATATGATTGATGAGTATGTGCTGCACAGGAAAGGAGCTGGAAAAAAATACCAAACTCATAATATAGACACTGTCTGCTTGCTTTAAAGCAAATCTCTTCTAAATCAGTTTGAATCCTTCAGCATGACTAAAATATAAGCTTAGTATCTTCTCCAAGCAAACAGGAAATGGAAAATTATTCATAGGAAAGAGGAGCCTTTTTTTTGGTTTTAGCTTAACACTGTGATCTTTCAGATATGCATTTATTATTTATACTTTGCTAACTCCCACATCTTGCTGAGAATTGGGCTTTACTCATGCTGCGTGTTTTACAAACACAGAGGTAATTATGGTGATAGACTATTTCAAATTTGAATATAAATCTACTGGTGAAAGGTTGAGTGATACACCCTGAGACAATGTCAGGCATAGGGATTGTCAGGCACCTCTGTTTTCACTGATGGCGAAGCAGCCTTGGTACAGAGGTACATTAATATTAAAAGCCTGCATTAACTAAACTTCCTACAGAGACACTCTATGAGGGCAAAGGTTCATTTGTTGCCTCTTCTCCTGAGACCTAAAAGGCAACTCCATCCAGATCCACAACATGATCTCAAGTAGTAGTGGCAAAACCAAGCAGACAAGCTGTTCAATCTCTTTGAAGGAGGGATGCCATTTAACTACCTGTGCACTGCACACTTGAAATCCACAGAAGTGAAAGGAAATTACTTGTTCACATTGATTAATAATGATCGGTCACATCAAAAGTGGAATGGTTTACAGAATGAAGATTTTGCTATCGTGAGCTGTGCTTACCATGCTTTCAAATGTCTCATTTTTAATTCCTGTAAAATTAAGGTCATTTATTGTTACAGTGATGATAATGTGAGAGCTTTTGATTGTCTCTTTCTAACAAATTTTTCTATTGATGAAAATGTGGCAGTTTTTCCTAGATTATGAGATAACTAGTTATATTGAATTCCATTATGAATAATCATACTATTTTCTGATAGAATTTTTTGATAAACATTTATGTGGTGTGTATTTTTGCTCTGGTGATGCAGCTTTATGCACCAGAATACAAATTACATTTCTTTATAAAATATTAAAAAGGTAATGGAATTCCTCTTTTTTATATTTAATTTCCACCCACGGTGTTTTGGGGATGTCTTTATGACAAGACTTTTCTTATTTTTTTTTGTAAATGTTGTGGAATATGAGGACTTATCTTTTTCCTGTCATGTCCCTGGTGTTTTGCAATTTTTCTTTCAAAAATATAAATTTATTTATTTAAAAATGGCTGTGAGGTCAGGGAATTGCTCAGGGTTGCAATCTAGCAAATTAAATGAGAGGATTTAAATTCAGTCCTTACTTTGATCAAAATATTATCTTAACAATACTCCAAACCTGCAGTTCCAGGTTTAAATGTCTCCAGCTCCAGGGATCCTGATTTCAATGACAGATGCTTTGGTTCATCTGCAGCACTGTGTATTCAGTGCACACTTGTGTGGTGCTTTGATATCTTTGGAACACACATTATATACATATCTACTTTGATAGTTAAATAAATACTGTATTTATCAGTATTATTATTCATTTAAGTATTTTAATGAAATCCTCAAAATACAGAAAAAGCCTACTACTCCTCTTAGTAAATGAGAGTTATTTCCTTTTTGAAATACAAATGCTGAAGGCCTGAAAAATTTAATTGACAGGCCTAAAATTCCAGAGAGAACACAAAATAATTGTAGCAAAATGAAAACTCAAAACTCCTCCCTTTAACCTAACGATTTTAGATTTGACCATTTCATAACACTATTTTATCACATAGTTTCTCTGCAAGCATACAGATTAAAAAAATAAAAAATACATGATTTAGATGAAATGTAGGCACCTGAGCTAAACATTAGATCTTCAAAACTCTTGTACTTTTGCCTTTTATCTCTGGAGTCATCTGATGATGCTCATTCACTGGTTCTGATCTTGATTTTTTTCTCTCTGTTAAAAAATAATTATTTTCAACAGAAGAGGACACAAAGACTACTGTCTGATAGCACTTTCTGGAGAGAGGAACAGAGTAACAAGAAAACTTCAGCAAAAAGAGGAACTCTGTCTTTCTGGCTTGAAAAGTATTTCACAACAGAAGATTCCAGGTGTGGATGCTACATGGGGAATGATAGGAGGTCATATGCCTAAGGAGGGCATATGAACTCTGAAGTGACTGATGGTAAAATGGTTATTTTTTCTCTATATCTCTATGATCAGACTACCTGTAGACATATTTTTTCCTCAGTCGAATATACTGGTTTTTGTAACTTCCCAGTGAGTTTTGGAAAAGTTTCAAAGGGACGGGCAGCCACAAGTTAGGTGTAAAACTGCAGGACAAAATTCCAGAAGTAGTTCCTGTAAGTAAAGACAAGTATTCCAAACTGATTTACTGCTGTGGCAGGAAATTTAATCTGTTCTAAGCTGCTGGTTGTCCTTTTAGCCAGACATCAATATTTAAAACAATGTTTGACTAAAATACAAAGCAGTTCTCTTTATTCTTTCTGATAAACAGGTATTTGACAGTGAGCACAGGACAGAAACTGCTAATGACTCTCCATGTGACCTCAGAAATGTCATATTAGCCCAGAATCTTTTTTCTTTTAATTAATAAGATTTTCGACTTTGCTCAAATATTATTACAGAAAATAATGTGCAGCTTTTAATGATGAATTAATGTTACAAATTCTCCTGATCATTTAGGCACCCCTCTGAAACTTCAAGGTATAGTTACTGTAAAAGATGAGAAAATGTCAATTAGCATAATATAAGTCAACAGAGCATGTGATATTGCAGGGAAAAGATTATAAATTAGTAATAATGTAGAGGGTCTCCAGACTGAATGAATCCCAACAGGCAGCATTACTCCATTCCTTGTCAGACTGGCCCACAGGTCTACAGAGGGAGCAAGCACTGTAATGGATCTTGGGAGAAGATGCTGTGCCCATGCTAACTAGTGCTGCTGGCTGCAGTTGGATTAACTAGGCAAGCCATGCAAGATGTGTGTGTATCCATGTGTGTTTGGGGGTCTGTGTGTGTGTTGAGGAATACATTGTAGGAATTTGTGTGAGAAATAAAGTGATGTGCCATGCCAGCCAGTCAGCAGCCATGCCCCACTCAGCTGCTCACTCACTCCCCCACCAGCAGGATCAGGGAGAGAAGTGGAAAGGTGAAAGGTAGAAAACTCATGGGTTGAGACAAAGACATTTAACTGGGAAAGCAAACACCACCAGCAGGATCAGGGAGAGAAGTGGAAAGGTGAAAGGTAGAAAACTCATGGGTTGAGACAAAGACATTTAATTGGGAAAGCAAACACCACACACACAATCCAATCAAAACAAGGAATTAATTCACATCTTCCCATGGGCAGGCAACTGTTCAGCCGTCTCCAGCAGAGCACAGCCACATCACACATAATGGTTATTTTTGGGAAGACAAACACCACCCAAACTCCAAACATCCCTCCCTTCCTCTTTCTTCCCATTTTATATACAGATCATGATGCCACATGGTCTGAAATATTCCTTTGGTCAGTTTGTGTCTCCTCCCAACCTGCCATGTACCTCCACCTTTCTTGTCAGCCTGGCTGTAAAAACAGAAGAAAAGGCCTTGGCTCTGTGTAAGCCCTGCCCAGCAACAAAAAAAAATTATCTCTGTTTTATCAGCTGATGCTCAGCACAGATCTAAAGCACAGCCCCTTACTAGCCACTGAGAAGAAAATTAACTCTACTCCAGCTGACACCAGCACATGATGATACTTCCCACTGGATCTTCACTGGGATCACTCTGGAAAAAGTCTATCCCATTGGGCTCTCCACATACTTCAAATAATAATGTCAATAATGGACTGTATAGAGCACAGCTACAAAAATTATCTGAGGGGGTAGAAACTCTTCTTACAGTTAGAGACCTCAAAAGGTCAATCTTTCAATCTTCTCATTCTTTTTTCTTTCTTTGGGGGCATAAGGATGCTGTAATATCAGAGTGCTGTATAGTGAGCAAGCAGTAGGCTTTAGTACTGGGCACATGCCCAGATTAGCTAGTTCTGTGGAGAGAATAAGAATATCTTATGCAGATTCTCTCATTGCTACAGCTACATGGCACTCTTGTGCATTGTGTAGATTCTGTAGATATATGCATTATGAATTGGAATTACAGGTTAGAAAAATACAGTGCATCTGCTGAAGAGAATAGTACTCACTACTATTTTTATTATTCACTTGTTTTACCGGGAGATGTCTCGGTCTTCCTTTTGATAAGCAGATGTAAGTAAAATACATTCTATAAAATCTGCTTGAACAAGATGTCAAAAAAAAACTGGCAGACGTTAGATTTCCAGAAATTTTGAAATGTAGACTAGCTTCTTTCTAAAGGATGCAATTGGTCAGACATAAGTTCTTGAAAGTAGATGCAATGCAACAGGACAATATCAAATTTAGATAAGTAAAGAGCTTCACTTAAAATGTCTGTCTCTCTGAAGTAATCTTGAGAATCATCACAACCCCTGGCTCTATTAAAAGCTTGCTAGGTAGAAAAATAGCCCTTGCATCTGTTTCTGTTCAACACACCTGAGCAATGAGCACTTATTGTTGTCACTGTTGCCTGTATATCAGCTGCATTAACACTATTTCATGAACAAGGCATTTCTCCCATCTTGTTTGGGCTATACATAGGAACCAGAAAAATGCTTTGGAAGTCAGATTGGAGGGGGAAATATTACAGTAGCTCTTGAGAAATAGAATGGTCATATATTGTGTAAGATATTTCTGAAATAGACAAGTTACAATGAGAAACCCGGGAATGCATCAAAGCAGAAAAAGAAATGCACAAGTGAGGATAAAGTTGTCTACCATGAATACAGAGAAAAAGGAAAGCCACTAATAATTTTCTGGAAGCAATGAGACAACTTTAAGGATGTATCTGAAAGATGGGAAGGATATCAGCTTGGAAGAATACAGAACTAAGCAGAAGAATAGACATATTCAAGTTAAGAAATATAGTTAAAAATTACTAAAATTCTCTCTACTTTTACTAAAATTTCCATCTGTATTCAGCATTGAGTAAATTCTCATATAAAAGTTTATATAGGCTATCTGTAGAGGACCAGAAAAGCTGACTTTAATTGCACCTAGGCCACACTATGATTTCAGAAATGCTCATTAGGCTTTGACCTTCATAAGCTGCACCTTCACTAAGCGCCTCACCAGCTTGTCAGGGTTATCACATTATCATATTAGAGTATTTGATGAGAAAAGGTTGGCATTATAGTTCCAAATCCTATATAATTTTCTATCATCACTTATACTTTTTCCTTGTTAAGAAAAAGGTTTTCTGGTGATTAATATTCAGAAATAAGTGCTTGTTTCTCTCAAAAATTATTATTATTAATCTTTGTCCATTGTTTCAAATCATCATGTTCATGTCATCAGTGTGTACAGGACACTTGTGCTAGGTATCAAAGTGTGTAAACTTTAATTCACATTCTTTCATCAGCCCCAGTGGATTTAATATGTTTAGATTATTAATAAAATTAGACAAATGCTGCTACTTGTTCTGTATGTCTAGGAAGCTGCAGCTGAAACAAACAATAACGCTGCAGATCAAAAGACTTGAAATTTGCCTTTAGGATTTTACACAGACTACCCATTTTGTTCAGATTGAGGTCATATGTGTGATTGGGTATTCATTGGCACCATAGAAAAATCCTTGCATGCTACACAGTTTATTTTGTTCTTTCACAAACTCACAGAACAGCTGAGGTAAGAAGGGACCTCTGAAGGTCTTCTGGTCCAAAATTCCTGCCCAGTCAAGGAGTTCATATAAGCTATTGGTAAAAGCATGAAGTAGAAAGATTTCTGCAAGACCTATTTGATAGAAATAATGTATTGTTTGTAGAGAAATAGCATAATTGAAAACCAGAGGGCATTTATACATGGGGCACAGACATCCCTTAACCTATAGGCAACAGCCAGTGTGAAATACAGGTAAAAGAACAGTGGCTCTGATTTTGGGGCAGATGTTGTATTTGATGCAAAGAGTAATGGATTAATTAATCAATTATAACAAGATGCAACTTTAAAAAGATAACCAAATATTTCTGTCATGCCACTGAGATCCTCAATCTGTATTTTACAAAGACATTCATACCATAACCTCACATCTGACACAATGACAAGGTAAGTTACCATTGTTACTGAGATGGGAGTTTCTCCTACTGATTTTCTCCACCAAAAGCCTGAGAATTCATCTCTGTAAATGTTCTAGACACAAATCTTCAGACACCAATCAGACACAAATGAGATTACCTTAGTCCTGATTTAATCTTTTAATCAACCTGAGTTGATTAAAGCTGAAAGATCAGATAGCAACTTCTTACACTCCCTTCCTACTAACTTCAAGCATTCAGTGCATTAGTTTAAACACTTTATATCATTATGCATACAATGTCCTAAGAGAATGCTACTATGGATTCAGGTGTACTTTATGTGTATAAGTATGGAAGATGCTGCTTTCTCAAACAATGATGTATGACACCTACTGACCCATTTCTGGGAGAGGCCTCGGGCATAATGCAAGCAAAGTGCAAAAGCCCATGAGAAGAAAATGATGATATTTTTCCTCCAGTGAGCAACAACTTGTAAGTGTCACGTTTTCTGATCCAGAGGTGCTAGAATTATCTTCATCACCCTTTGCTGAAAGTCAAGCACATAAGCCTCCTTTGCATTTAGCAAAATAAATTGCAAAGGGTTTAAAATGTTCCACGTTTCATCATAAGATAAAAATGAAGTTAGCTTTCCTCTTGTTGTAAATTTGGACCCAGGAATGAAATTAAATTGCTTTCTATTATTTCTAAAACAGAGAAAATAACACCACAGAAATTAAAATGGGTATTTTCTTTATTTCATATTTGTTGTTTCTATGCAACATTTTAAAAATTAATTCTATTTTCTAGCTATTTCAAAGTATTCAAGCCTTCCTTTTCTTCAAAAACTTTAAAATACCCTAACACTTGCTCTGGAATAGATATGATTAATATGACTAGTCACAGATGTCTCCAGTTATGTAGAAGGAGGTATATAGGGAGACAAGTCAAGACTCTGCTGTAAAAATCAAATATGGCATTACCAAAGCAGTTTGTAAACATGAGAAGTACTACTGCCTAAGTGGCACAAATGCTTTAAATAAAATAGGCCTTCACTTTTACTCAGTTCCTCATATTCATTTTTTGCATATATTTTTGTGCAATCATGGAATAGAAACCATAAATTATATAATAAATAATGTATGAATAAAAAATAGCTGAAGTCTTCTGCCCTAGTAAAAATCCAAACACAACAACAAAAACCCTACAGTGCATTCAGCCAAATTCATAGATGAAACTAGAATTTCAACTTTTTTTTTTTTTTTCCTCTGACCTTAATGTTTAAACTATTATTCAGCATAGATAAATCAGCCCAGCAGGACTATTTAGAACCAGGTCTTTCTTGGCAGGTATTTCGTCTCATCCCATCCCATTAGCATTAAACTTGTATATCTGGGGAAAGAAATTATATAAATATAACTAATGGTTTTCAAGGATAATGATGATGGTACACATCTTTAGTATATATATTTAGCTTCAGAAATGAAAAGCAAACTTGCAAGTTTTGTAGGCTTCCTAAATATATTCTGTTACTCTACTGAGGGAATGTCTAACCTTATTTTCTTTCATACTCTCAGAAGCCATTTGACCATATGGATGCAGATAAAACCTGCATGTGCTCTGGTCCGGACATGTCTCACATGACTGTAAAAGCTGTAAACGTGTGAAACAAGATTAATAATCCTGGTAATTGATGCTTAGATTTAATGGTAAAAATTCTCAGTAGTATATCTGAAATACTTCCCATTGAATTTCTTGTGCTGCAGATTCTTTCTTGAGAAAGAAATACCCCTGGCTTTCTGGGGTTTCATGGGGCAGCCAAGTGTTGGGAGGCTACTTTCCTTGGTTTATTTTGTGTTTATGACAAACAATGAATTCAACAATCTCAGACAAGCCAACTCTTTTAACTTTATAATTTTTGCTTTGATTTTCTTTATGTTGAGGTTTTTGGTTCTTGTTTTGTTTTGTTTTGTATTGACACAGCAGATTAATACTAGTGGCGTGTCTCTATTCTGTATTGAGAATGTATTTAAAATCAGCATGTTAGTGCTTCCTAACTGAGGTTTAAAAATTTCCCACCATTTCACTTTGCCCAGCTCTCTATAAACAGTGTGACGTGTTACTGTGTCAGCCCACTATTTCTGGTAACAGATGCCATATTAAATAAGCAAATAAATGAATAAATAGGCAAGGACATGTATACTCCAAAAACCCCAGCAACTTAAGGCTATCTCTTATAGTACTCAATATTTCAACTGATCATTTCCTCACATAAGTATTTTCCCATTTTTTCATTCAAAAGTATTGAATTAAGCAAATACTGGACAAAGTAATTTCTAATCTATTTTTAAAAATGAATGAATTTAAATATTATCACAAAAAAAACGCACACTACATTCTTTATCAAGCCTTTAGAATTAAAATAATAATTTTAGATTAAGGCTCTTAATGAATGCTAAGAAAACTAAACCCTTTATACCACTCCCTTCATTTACTTGAAAGTGGCCCAAAAATTTCCTTTAATTAACTGATACAAACCTATTTTTTATTAATTTCACACAAAAGAGAATAGTACACTTACATTGGTTTTATCCAGTACATAGAATTTTCAATTACTTTTGTTTTTCAGTTATAAGCAGTGACTGTCGTGTTTGTGGAAAATATAGTTGTCTGTTTGATTTACAAGGACAAATTACTGCCTTTATTTTTCTGCTTTTCAAAAAACTACTTCCTATTTGCTGCCTCTCTAAGACAGAGAGCATCAATAATAATATTTTATAAAATAAATACACAGAAATATATTTCTGACGTGATAATTTAATAAGATGAATGTGTTGGAATTGTGAGTAAAAATCACAAAAATGCGACCAAAACTTTCTCAACTCTTACTCACTACCTCATGCCAGGTACCAGCTACCTCCAGTAAAGACTGCAGTTTTGTAATACAACATAGACATCTTTAATTATACAAGGGAATCAAATAAAAGTAAATCCTCAAGGGAAAACTCTAGTGTAATCCAAGAGATAATCTAATTACAAAGGAAAGTAAGTTATTAAAAATGAAGCATTTTGATAATAAAGAATAATTAAGGAGCAAGCAGATAAACAGCTCTCATCTCTGAGGAAACAAATTTATTGATGAAAACAACAGAATGTGCATATTCATGTTAAAAAAGAAAAAAAGCTGAAAATAGGTAACTAGATATATAAATTCCAAGATATAGGAATAGAATAATTTCAGATTATTGGCATTTCATTTGGATTCTTATTTGTCTTCTTTCTTTTAAATAAAAAGAGTCTATAGAATTTGCATGCAAATATATTTGCTCGTCTGCCTTCACCACAGTCTAACAAAGGATTCTTGCACAATTTTTTCTGCCCTAAGTGGAGAAACAGATGGTCATTTGAAGTCAGAGAGACTGAGTTGATTTTCACACCTGCTTCATAGAAGTTTAACCCTCCTAATGCTGCCATATAGCATACAGATTAAATTCCAAACAAAAAATTACTCCTAGAACAGGAGGCAAACCCAGACCAAAACTAGTTTTCTTGTTTCTCCTGAGGCTGAACTCTCTTCCTACACTGGCTTTCTTGCAAGCAAATTCCTCCCTTAATTTCAGTGGAATCAGATTTACCTTAAGTGACATTAGTAGAGCTATCACTACAAATAATTAATTTACCTTATACCATGCTCAAAGTCACAAGTCAAATATTTGTTTGTATCTTTAGAATGCACTTCCTAGATTCTGTATATTTATTTTACTATAACTAATGAGGTTGTCTATCAGAAATTTTCCATTAATTATTTGTTTTGACAATATAAAGCTAACAGTTTTCTCTCAGGTCTACTTTGTAGCTACAGCAAGGGCCTCCCACCCTTTGCTGATTTGAATTAAGCAAGTAGTAGTAGCTCCAGACTTTTGAAAGTCCTCCATCTGATGTCCCTTAAGCACAGGATTTAATTTCATCATCAATTATTTGTGACTTAGATCAAACACTAGAGTCCAGAGACTCTCAGAGTCCAGGAGATGTGCATAGGAGTCATCAATGTACCTCTGACTGATGCATCTGAAAGACTTCCTTATGTAAATGATGTGTGACCAACACAACTGCACCAGCAGCATTTCCCATTGCTGGGGTCAAGTGCTTATTAATAGAACAAGGACAGCTGAGCAGCTTCTAGGTCTATAAAATAACATCAAAAACCCAAAAATACCTCCCAGGCTATCACATCTTTTAACAGCATACACTAACTGTAACTTGTATTTTATGGTTTTAATAAACAAATTGACACCTCTGGCTATTAGACTTTCTCCAAAATAATGATTTGCTTTCGTTTGTCTTTTGAAAACTTTGGTAGACACTCTTTTCATTACATGATTCAAGAAATGATAAAAAAGATGAAGGAACGTATGGCTATTTTTGCATTTTCTGATATTCTGCATAAAAAACCCCCATGCTTTAGTATAATGCTGACTGTCTAATCCCCTGTTCTCATCACTGACTTGCTGCAAGATTCTGGGAAGAGTTTTATACATTTATTTATACATGTGTTTTAATGTATCCATATATTGACAATAATGTTTTTTTTAAATATGCACTTTGCTATGTACATTCTATTCTGATGGGTGTTGTGGCCAGCGGTAGGTTTACAGTTAGGAAGTAGCATCTCCATTTCTGTGATGGCTACAAATGTTCTGGAAATCACTCGACATCTTGTATTCCCACAAAGAAAACACACCTTTCTATTGTACAGAATACAATAGCTACCGGAATCAAAATCTTTCACTCTCTTAGATGACTCTTTCTTTCTTCACTACTTAAAATGCTTTGCTAATCTGTCTAACATCCACTTCTATGAGGATGTTCTTTGCTAGATTTTTTTATGCCATAAGAGCATAAACTCAGTAGCATGTCTGTAACATAATGCATATTTCATATGAATTTCAAGCTGTTTGAGAAATTAATATTTAAGATCATTGGATTAAATGATCCATGTGAAAACTGAAAGGTTAAAAGATTGCTGATTTTGAACTTTTGTCAAATGAATAGTTGTGAGTAGATTTTAGAAAAAAAAAAGAAAAGGTTATTTGGTTTGTAAAACTTTGATCCCAAAACTACATTAGAAGTTAATCACATTCAAAATGAATGCACCAGCAGGCCTGCCTCAAAATCTAAAAGATGGGGAAAGAGGACTACAATTTTCTAGAAAAAAGTGATTCTCTTGCATTTGCTGAATAATTTCTACTTAAGGAATGAGCATTTAAAGGGATAGAGTGAAACAAAAAGGAAAAAAATGGGAAGAAAAAAAAAAAAAAGTAGTTCAATCACAAAAAACCAAAGCTGGGCCACATTAGAAAAAAGCCTACACGAATTAATGAAGAGTTCCTGAAGCCAAATATGACTCATAAAACATGAAAATGTCAGTTTCTGGTCAAAGTATTATAGTATTTCCTAACCAAAATCTACTTTGATGTTCTCCTATGTAATTATAATGTCAGAGATTCAACTGCTTCAAGATTCTCAATTTCTTTTTTATTGAAATGGCAACCAATAAACTAAACAATTGTCATACTACTCAATACTTGGGTATCTAGTTTCTTGCCATTTTAAATCAAAACAGTGGAGAAGAACGTCATAACCTTGAAAATTTCCCTTTTCCTGAGAAGAAAATAGTTTCTAAATTTTTCATCTCCCACTTCCTCTCCTTCTGCCCTACCTGTCTCTCTTTTCCCCCTTCTCTAAACCTGTATTTGTTATAAACACTTCTCTTAATTCTCTTCCTCAGTCTGATGAGAGTCCTGTAGTATCACCCTGTTAATGACCTGAGTCATGTTTTTCCTCCTCAAATGGGATCCCTACCCAAATTTTATAAGACCCAAAGTCTTAAAAAATTGGACCATTATATCCCTGATATATGCAATTACTCAATTTAGTGCTAATATTAAATGGGAAACTCATAATGTTGCACATACTGGCAGAAACTTTCCAGGAATTTCCCAGAACATTTACATTTATGGAATGTATCCATATTTGACTCAAACTGGAGTTCCTGATTTATAGCAATGGAATATTTTTCGGAAACTTTATGTGAGAAATGCTGTTATCCACCCAATCAAAAAAAAAAAAAAAAAAAAGGTGTCTATGTATCTTCTTCAACCTTTCCAAAACATATAGTGGCTTTGTCTCCATACTCCATGTGTTTCTCCACCTGATCGGCAGAACTACAGCACTTCAATAAGTACTGCTGTATTCTATTCTGCTATTTCAGGATTCAGCACACCAAAAATGTGACAATAAAGCAAGTGAGGTCTTGACAAATCTAATTCAGTTAATGTGGAATCTGTGTTAAAAAAGGACCCATTACTTTTTTAATAAATTTACCATATGCTTTTAGCACCTGCATATATATATATATATCTATATATCTATATGCATACATATATATATATTCAACAAAGGATCAAGAGTTAATCTGATTGTCTGAATATTTTTTAAATGTTGCTTTCTAAAATAAGGGACTAACTGTTTGCATACAAAGAAACAAACAAACAAAATCCCACTCTACACCATTTATCTACTTGATGCCAGGTGCAAGATCTAAACTAACTGACCAGAAAGCAGGGTAATGTGGGGGCTGTGGTGGGTTGCAAAACACATGCCTGATGCAGATTTTTTACTCTGAAGCTGCTTCTTTCAGACAACTTAGTATATGAGAATTCCAGTCATTTGATCTCTAGGATCTCATTAAAAAGGTAACTTTAAATGTTAAAAAAAAATAAAAAAGTTTTCCCATTACTGAAATTCTTACTTGCCCTTGGAAGAAAATTCACATTACATTTTTGATGTGGCACCTCCTTTAGAAAATTTCAGGCTACAAAAAGATTATATTAGTGAGGTATTTGATTACACTTACTCAGGAAACTGTCTAAACCCTAAGAATAGAAGTTGTTAAAAATCAGATTATATCCATCAGATAATTTTCCTCTTAAGCTTGATTTTCACTGTACAAGTAGTCAAAATAACCTTGCCAAATAAAACTGGCTGTCAAGTATCATTACAGATATAATCTTACTAAATTAATTTCTTCTTGTTGATCTTCTTTTTGTATGCTGTTTTCAAAAAATTAAATCTATGATTAAAAAAAAAAATCAACAAGCAAACAACAAACCCAGTCTTTTATATCAGTCTTAAAATAAAGGAGCTATAATTTTCAAGAGTTACAGAAGCACTTGCTATAGTGTAATTCATGAAAAAGGAAAATGGCAGAGGCCATACTGTATGTCATTCATTTATAAATTCAGAATGATGCTGCAAATAATTATTTTCAATTATGATTTTATAGAACAGAGGTTGTCAAGAGAGAGATTCATTCAGTGGTAAAGATTCAAGACAATTATGGCACCTCTAAACAGAAAGCGTCAGCTATGTGATAAGCAAACTGAATGAATGTCATCTATTGTCATTCCAAGGGCTGCATTGTCATCTAAAAGACAATTAAGTGAAATTAATTTTAAATATGCAGTTTTTCTACTCTTTAATGTCTTTTTAAACTAATATTTTTCAAAATTATTCGTCTTTAGATAAAAACTCTAACAAACACTTGATTTGTAATAATGTTAATCAGAGAGAAACAATCAATCATAGAAGCCTAAATGGCAATGAAGCTTACTTAGCAACCTGTGGTATTGTCTGTTTCCAGTGCTTTTATTTAGTGGAAATAGGGATCACATATTAAATCAATCGAGAGAAAAAATAATGATACTGGTTAATGGACATGTATTTAGTAGACATCAAAGTGCAGATCTTGGGTACTTCTGGCTGAAGTAACTCAAAGGCTTCTCTGCACTGTCTTTGTGAAGATAAAGCATAAAACCAAACTACTATGAAATGGCCTCTTCCAGTCCTAGATTTGCAAATACCTTGGAGGTAACAGAGAAGTTCCAGAAAATGGAAAACAACAAAAGTTGACTAAGTTGGGATATTTTGTGAACATTGTGACTATGAATCTTAAGAAGTAACATTCAAAGCTATGCTAAGTGGGCTCTGGAAGCTCATAGAAGCTCTCTGTGCCTAAACTGTGATTTACCAGCAATATCCTCAGTTAGCCTATGATTCAGCCAACAAGTGATAAAACTAACACTATGAACTCTTACAATGAAGTAGAAATTTTTCCTTGTGGAAGTGAAAGAAAACATCACACAAGAAACAGTACACTAAAACATTCTTACGGGCCATCTCTCTTTAGTATTCTAAATAAAAGTTTTCAGCCAGTGGAAGATTTTTATCATCAGTAAAAACAGTGACACTTAGGAAATTATTTCTGCATCATCTGGAAAGCTAATCACTTTGCTATGTCTTTTACTTTGGTCACCAGTCCCAATCTTCCTGTTTTCAAGGACCATTATCTTGTATTAAGCCTTGCATGTTGAAGACCGATTGTGGTAACATTGATTTTAGACTAATTCCTAATCCACGTTTATCACCTGTAAAATGACTACATGTATGTAAAAGTAGGAGCTTGTAAGAGAGGAAACATTTCCAGGGACATGAAGAGCAGAAGTCCGTCACTGAACCTTTTTGTGGTTTCAGGACTTCTTTCCACTTTTGCATGTTGCCAAACTGACCCATTTCCAATAAAGTCTGCCTCTGTGAGTGGAGAACTGAGGACTGTACTCTGGTGAATCCATTCCCACTCTCATACTTTCACCATTGAATATTTTATTTTAAAGCAAGCTAGGAGAGAGACAAGGAAGATATGCTCTCAACTCCAGCTCCATTGAGTGTTGTGCTAACAACAGAAAACTCTGGTTATATCATTTTATACATACATATATACTTACATGTCTCTGTGCACATATATATATGTATATATATCGCTGCAGATCTTGCACTGAAAAATTATTATTTTTTTTAAGTAGCACATGTTCTGTCTGCAGCTGAATAGAGGAATCTGAAAATGATGTTATGATGTGCAGCAGCACCACAAACATTTTGCCTAATTTGCTGCTTCTCTAGTCATGAGTCCTGAACACTAGAAGTAGAAAAAACCCAAAAATCAAATGAATTGAGCAATTATCTTTTTACAATGGATGTCAGCAGGACAGATTTTGAATTAAATTGAATTATTTTGCCTATTGCAAAATAACTAGAGATGATTTGCAGTGTTTAGGAAAAAACCTACAAAACATGAAAGTATCCTTTATATGTGTCATCATCCTGAATATTTTTTCCATGTTTTCACTTGGAAAATGATTCAGTTTAATTTTTTTGTGTGTTTTAGGTTTATTTCAGAGTTAAGGTTTGCTTTTCTTCTCACCATTGACATGTCTCATGTCAAAAATATTACTATACCTGCCATGTATCACAAATCAAGATGGAAAACATTTCTTATATTTATCTGTGTAATTACCTAATACCACTACATTAGTAAGTAATTACACAATTAAATAATATTTTTAAAAATCAGTGAATTTAAAAAAACAGATATTGAGGTGATTTTAGTGCAACTTAGATATCTACTTTGAAAAAAAATGAACAGGTTTCTATGATTCTATTTTGGGAACAAAATAAGGCATTTAGGGCAGTCGGGGCAGAGGGGTAGGGGGTAGGTTCTTGGTGGTGGTTTGTTGGTTTTGAGGTTTTTTTACTGTTGTGGGATATTTTCCTAGGTGTGAAATTGGGAAAAATGAGAATGAAAGAACATTTTGGGAATTCATAGAGCTAGATTTTAACTGAGTATGCCAGGAAAGATACTGGGATTTAGGGTGGGGTTTTTTGGTTGTTCTGGGTTTTGTTTGGTGGTGGTGGTGGTGGGTTTAGACTTTTAGCTACTACAATAAATGTAGATTGTTATTTGTAATATTCGATTTTAACTGCTGTTGATAATTATATCTTTTCTCAAACAAAGCAAAAACTTATTGCACATAGCCAATACTATATACAAACCAAAAAAGTCTCTGAGAATTAGCACCAGAAGGAAGAAAATAAAAATCACGTTATAACTGGCTTAAAATGTTTCCAGTCAAGATGGTCTTATCACTGACCTTTCAAGAATCTGTTCTCAATTGTTTACTGTATTTTAAGCTAAGACATAAAGAACAAATCCTCTTAGTACGTTTTTCCCCCCTAGTATTAGTTCACAGTATCAAGATTTGCAAGACTAAACCTTGCACATAGAACAAATAGTTAAATATACAAACTCAGAGCTCAGAGAAGTGTATTTATTTAACTGCTTCATTCTTTATTGTGTTTATTTCAATGACTTGCATGAATTATTCAGTATGCTTTAGGGTAGCCTAGAGAAAATGTTTTCTTTTAAGAGGCTTATTTCTCAGACATTCTTTTAAGTTAGTTAGATGGCAACAAAGTTTTAGAAACTATATCCATAAATATGGAATTATTTTTTTTTTAACTAACTCGTTCAAAAGTAAGCAATACTGTATTAATACGAAAAGACAATCAGAACTCTTGACCCAAACTCTTTCTTTTTTTAATTGTCTCAGCAGAATTCACTTCAGTCAAAGATTATTTTCATGTCTAAAACCAATTTCTGCTGAGAGACTGAGGAAACACTGCTGTGAGTACAATACAGCACAATTGCTTCAATTTATGCCAACCATTGTATTGGCCAACAAAACTCTATAGCAGTAAGCAACCTATGCAAAAACACATTGAAATTCACCTTGGCATACAGTTGATATTTGTATCACTTTTGTCCAGGAAAAGAAGAAGATATCCAAGAATTTTAAGTATTGCCCAGCAATACTTGGAGTTAAAACTGTAATTGAGTGTACAAATAAAAGTCAGAATATTTTAACATGATTCTTAAGCATTTAAAATTTTTTTTCTCATAACTCATAATCATGGCACATTTTTATTTTGTTGCCTAGCAAATATACACTTTTACAGTTACAACATTTGTCTTATTTATTTTATATATCTGAAATACTGTCAATCTAAAACAGCAGAAGTGAGAATTCAAAGCGATTACCTCTACAGATAGAAGCGATCATATATTTTCATTTAAGAGCTTGTCTCTTGAAAGACAATTTTGGTATTGATCTGAGAAAGACAACCTCAGAAAAGCCTTCTTCATGCAAGACACCGGTGAATTTTCAGAGTTTAACTAATTCCATTGTGATCTTGACTTTTTGAAACTCATGAAGTCTTGATTCAGGTTTGGCTGATCAAGTTCTTTTTGCTTACCTCTTATTTTATCTGAGAAAAGTCATTGTTTAGAGTCTCTCTGACACATTGTCAAACTTTCTAAGCACTTAACTGAAAAAGACTGACAAGTTTGACTAAGCAATTAACATTCTCCTTCAAATATATAATAGTACTGTGGAAAAAACAGAGTCATCATGATGACGTCAATGACCCCCTTGCATTTATTTATTAAGAAAAATATGGGTTGAACAGGCATTACTATCTCCCAGAGCTGCTTTCTACAAGATGTATGCACAAGTTCATTTTCTTATGTCAAAGGACAGGAAAAATCATCTTCGGTGTGAACCAAATGTTCAGGCATTCACTGCTGGCCCAGACCCAGAGACTGAAGAGCTTCAAGTCCACCCTTGGCTAAACTCAGAAAGATCCTGATCTTTGTGACACACTGGGCAGCAAAGGGAAACTTTTGCAAAAAGAAATTTAAACCCTTTGGCTAAATCTTGAACTTGTGACTTCATTCTTATGAGTGCATCTGTCTGTACATGAAATTGATCTATTTTTATGACACTTTTTAATGTAGCTGATTTATTCAGATTTTTTTCTCTTATTTGTTTACAACTGATGCTTATCTCATTTCTTCACTTTTGACAGTCTCTCATAAATCCTACCAAAGTTGCCTGTTTCTAAATATTGTGGCATGCCTAGTTTCACTTCAATCAAAATATTAAATATTCTGCATGAATATGTAAAACTGTAACATATCAACATAGGAACTAACATAATTTTCCCTAATTCGAGTTAAACACAGAGATCTTCATAAACATTATGTAAATAGCAGAATATTAACTTATAAGGACTAACTTTCAGATAGCTGAACATAGGAATTTGTATCTTATGAGTTAGCAATATTTATTTGGTAATCATCACATGATAATTTTTTTGCTATTTACTTTTATCTAAGCTTATATTCAATAGACATCTCTGCCTTAAAAGTACTATCATCTGAGTTTTATTTCATACAACCTCCAGACAAAAAAAACCCTAGCTGCACTGAAACTTCATCAATAATATGCTCTCCTCTGCTCTAAGATTTTTAGAGACAAATGCAATTGGCTTGACTCCACAATAACCAGCTAATTTTTTCTACTGTCACCATAGCTCATGAAGTCTTTGCACATTAAGGTCACAGTTCTTAAATAAGATTTGTAAGTTGCAAATGTCTAGTTATGAATTCACGAGCTGAAAATGTGCAGTCATAAAATTTACCAGTCCCACAGCTCAACATTTACCATGCATGAATCATAGGAGATTTATTAAGTTGTAGTCTTGAGCAGGTGATGTCAATGGCCAACCTCATGGAATGTTGAACTTTTTTTTTTATATGCTTCAAGAAGGTGTATAATTCAGTGAAGAAGGATATTAGAGTGTTTTCAAGTAACTTATGAGGCAAACACAGGCTCAGGTGTATCTTGTTCATTATCATGACAAAAACATGACCAAACACTTTGAAGTGGAGCACTTATTCTTCTCTAACACACAGCCTCAAGAAACCCTGTTCCTGGTGGGATCGCTGACTTTAACAACCAGAGGTTGTAATGGTTCATTCAGCCTGCCAGCTGACTGAGTGAAAAGGACTTTGTCTCTTTCACCATAACGCTCCCTCAAGCCAGTCAGTCCATCAGATACAGCACACATAACAATCGATAAAAGTGCACTTTCAATCTCGCCCTCTCCCCAGTGTTACTAAGGTCACTAAATCCCTATTGTCAAACACTTAATTCATTCTTATTAATAATGACTCCTTGACATCACAATAATGTTCCATGTAATGCCTCAAGAGGAGAGGTTCCAACACCAGATGAGACAGCGTTCTTCAGAAAACTGAACTGCTCTTGGACATTGCTCTTGGAAAAGTCGAGAGGAAAAATATGTGGCAATCAAGCCAGCGTTATTTTGTCTTGTTTTCAAAATAGCTGGCCATATAATTGTAGAACTATTTTAACACCTTGGGACCTCACCAAGGTTTCTGATTTTATGTCTGCATTGTTCTATTTTTAGTTTAGAAGCACCTTCACGGCATTTAACAATGAAACATAGAAAGTTAAAACAGTCTACATACTTTGATGTCCACCATTTAAATATTATAAAGCATTTGAATTTCTTAACACATGCTCATAACTGTAATACAAAGCAGGAGGCATATTTTGAATAACTTGAAAGTAATTTTTTTTCCAATTTCATTTATTTTTGTCAGTAATATACAAACTTTTGTACAAAAATATATTTTGTATGAACATATTAAGTGCATTTATGATGGAGTTTTCCTAGGACTCCTTTCAGAGGGGTATCAAAATAACAAAGAAAATCCCCAATATTTGATAGATTCTTATTTTATATCCACAAGAGTGAAAGCATTTTTAAAGTTATAAAAGTTATAAATAGTTATATACGTATAACTAGCTATAATACATCCCTCCATCTTCCTTAGATCAAAATATTTATATCTTTCCTTCAAAAACACATCAGTTCTAATCAGTCTTTCAAGAATACTTAGTAGCTTGTACCACTACAGTGCTTCTCATTACTAATCAAAGTACTCAACAATTGTGCTTTTTTATACTGCTTGTTCTAAAAGCAGCTAAGTGTAAACAATTTCTTTTTTCAGTGTTTCTTGATTGCTAGTAACACTGGGCAAGGTACTTTCATTTCAGTTTCAAACAGATAC
Organism: Acridotheres tristis; assembly: GCA_037013685.1. Lineage (NCBI taxonomy): Eukaryota > Metazoa > Chordata > Aves > Passeriformes > Sturnidae > Acridotheres > Acridotheres tristis. The sequence goes on along the minus strand of CM072886.1, from coordinate 93,434,052 downwards.
TTTCTGCAGCTTCCATTTATAAGAATTTGCCTCAGTCTTTAGCTTTATTCATTCATTTGAACCCCAGAAATTAAAGCAACAACCATTTGAATGAAGCATTTTTTTCTCCTTTTTCACATCAAAACTACACAAATTGATGAACAGAACTGCTTTATTTCTCACTGGGGAGCAACTACTGTGTTCATTTTCTGCTTCTCCTCCCACTGACTTAACCATTTCTCATTTCATTAACATTGGTTTATATAGCAGAGTATTGTAATATGGTCATGATTTTCAATTGGTGGTCATGTATATAAAGGAAAATTAAACCGCATCATGGAAAGTACAGGTAAATAAATTCATAACAAGTGCAGAGATTTCAAGAGTTCTGAGAATTTTGGCATGGGAGATTTGATAAAAAAAACCCTCATATAGCAAACAAGGCAGAAGGCAGTCTTCAGGGCACCTAGAATACAGTGTGTTCTTGACACATGGCTCTTCAAGACACTGTGAAGTCATCAATTAACTTTCCACAATTTCAATGTTCAAAAATTATATCAACTATATAAACCACAACTGTCATCTTTGTAAACTCTTAAATCTCTATTCTTGTTGAAGAACTGAATAGTCAGAGGTAAGATTCAGAAAAATCTATTGCTTCCCAGACTTTCTGCTTTTCTCTTTAATATCATTAAAGTATATGTTACATATGTTAGAAAAAAATGTCCAAATAATTTGGACAGCAGCCTAAGTATTATTTTAAATAATATGTTTTAAATAATATATTTTTATGTAAAGACTTTTTTTTAAAATGAAGAGACATTATGACTTAAAAAACTCTCCTGCTATTCTGGATTTCAAATGCATTTTTTAAAATTCTATTTCCAAATAAATAGATTTTCCTAATTTAAATAAACTTTTCCATCAAGTCAACTGCTATAGTTTAGGTTTGCCAATTTCAATATACTCATTTTTTGTTGTGAGATAGGAGCAAAAGCAAGGCAGGCCTAACACTTAAAAGGGTTTAAAGGAAAACTTTATTAACAACACAAAGAAAATAATAAATCCAGAATAAGACATTCAGACCACCCCCTCCTCCCCCTCCCTCACCTTCTTAACAACAACATACAGAAACACTTCAGTCAGTTCTCAACTTAAATAATCTTTCTCAGTTCACTTTAGGGAGAGGAGACTTTTCTTGTTTGGCTATAGGGATTTTTTTCCACAAGAAGGAAGAAAACAGCTCTCTCGTGGCTTTATTTTTCCACTAACTCCTGCCATCTTCACAGCTCTCCCAAACTGTGTTTATGGGCCATGTTAAACTCATGGGGAGTTTACTTTTAAGAATGAACTGTTCAAAAGCAAAAGTTCTCTTCATCTCTCTTGTCTCCATTCATACTTCATTTCCAGGAACAGAGATGCCCTTTTTCCCTCAGGGCAAAGGACCTTCCAAACACTCCAACCCCCTCTATGTCTTTCTCCACGGTCTATAGGAATTTTAGCGTAGTACAGTTCCCCCCTATAGCTTACAAAAGGATTTTCAGCCAACCTTCGTGGCATCTCCTTATTCTCCTTCCATCTGGAACTTGGCTCCCGCTTCACTGACTTTGGTGTATCTTCTCTCTTCTTTTATCCTCTCACTCAAGGGAAGATTGAAGCTCTGCAAGTCTTATCTGAGCATTGGAAGGGTTAAAGTCTCACGCAGAAGATGCAGAAGCTGGGCCAGGCCATGCGGGAGCTGTGTCAGGATCCCAGGCCTCCCAGGACGCACTGGAGGGAGGGGGCTGGACGAAAATTGCACAGTCCAGCCAGAGGGGGACAAATAGTGAGAAGCCTCTGCCTTCACGGCTGCCCTGCGGCTCCGACCGCACCCGGCTCCAGCCGCAGGCCGGGGGTCCTCCTTCCACCTTGCCCAGCAAGCAAAGGTGTGGAAGGGCTTTGCCGGGATGGAGCTCAGCTGCCTCCCCCTCAGGCCGCGTGGACGGCCGGGCCGGCTCGGCCACCCCAGGGCTGCTCCGAGGGGAGAGGGGCTCGGGTCTCAGCAATGGCCTCTCCTCCTCCCGGCCATCAAGGCCTCTGGTTGAAAACGGGGCCCGGCGGCTCCCGAGCCCAGCCCTGCCCAGCCCCGGCTGCATGGGAAAGGGCCCGGGCTGGGCAGTGTTACCATGTGAGAGGCCAGAAATGAAAGAGAGCTTTCCCAGCGTTTACTTGCTTCAAAATGTGGATTCACGGAAGCGAACTAACTTTTCCAGTTTGTTTCTCAAGCTGTCAACAACTAAACCAGCCTCCAATTAGTTCCATCAATTTATAAAAGGAAGTTCTCAGAGAGAAAAACTTCCAAGTGTGCCCTCCCCCAGGTGCCTTCAATGCATAACCAGCACATTAACTCTGAACTATTCCCAAAGAACCTGTTCCTGTATCTTTCTCTGAATTGCATCTACTAGTCAGTGGCAGAAATGAAATAGGAAAAAAAATCCAAACCAAAACCCCAAAACACAACAAATTCTTTGTAGCTTGCTTCTCTCCTCCCTTTCATCCCACATTTTGTCTCTCTATTATTTCACATAATGATCTATTGATCTACTCTTATTTTATAAACCATCTACCTTCCTCTGTACTCCCAGTTCATTCCCTGGATTCCTTTGTACCTCCACTATTATTCTCCTTTCCTTTTCAAACTGATGTCCCTTTCTGTTGTCAAAGTGCATATGTCTCTCTGTGTCTTTTACCATCCCGTCCTCAAATCTCTTCTTAGTTCTTAAAACTTGCCTTTAAAGTTTTGCTAGCCATGCTTTTCCAAGCCATCACCTCTTGAACTAGTGAAGACCCTTTTCTGTTCAGTTTTTGATCCTTGCTTTTCCCTACGTGGGAGCTATTCCTAGCTTTTCAACACAGAGAAAAAACTCCTCAGTGCACGTGGTTTAAAACAAATCAGGATTGATGTAATTTATCGATTTATTATTGATATGTAATTAACTAGCAATCAGTGAACTATGCCCACAGGATCAGTGTCCATGATAAAACTGTTAAAACACAACAGGAAGACAACTCAGAAAGTGTCTTTAAATGTTTAAATTTTATAGATGTTTATTAGCATCCTTTCATGATTAATGCTGAAATGGTCTTGCCATGTACACAAACACATCGATATATACACTTGGTGCAGGCTTGCATGCGTGCCTCCCACCCTCTGGGTCAAAGATGTGCATGCCCTCATCTGCAGACCCCTCTGTGAGAGATGTGGCTGCTGCAGCTCTGCCTGATGACACCTTCGCTTGTGATACCACTTTGGGGACAAAGACTTTCAGATATATGGTGTCCCTACCTCCTACTCACCTCTCATTCTCTATGCTGTGTCCTTTTTTTATTTTTTTATTCAGCCCATGATGTTACCCTTACTGATCACTTTTTCTAGATCCCTGCACGCTTTGTCATAATGTTTCTGTTTTTTAAGAGAAAGTACCTATAAACATCCATTGAGTGACTCACCATCATTTTTTTTATATCTCCTCTTAGTAAGCTGTTTTCTTCTGAAAGCTATGAAAAAGTTAACAAAGCTTTTGATATGCTGAGATCATCCTGCTGATCAATGCATTCTCACTAGCTCCTTTCACTCCTTTTGTTGATATCCTTTTTCCTTGCTTTTATGTTATATTTGTAAGTTTTATGTGTGTGAAGGGAAAAATGGTGTTGTTGTGTTCATGCAGTGTCAAAACAGTACTATTTTTCTCCATGTTTTGAGGTTCAAGCCATATAGTAATATATATTGCAATATTTCGTAAAAAACACCATCCATTGAATGGGTGTTTGTTCAGGGAGTGCTCCATTACATGAGGGAATTGCGTGCTTTAATAAAGTATCCTTCAGAAAAGAATACAGCTATCCCAAAAGTCACATAAACAAAGGATTCAAACATAAATAGAACATCAAGCAATTATCAAGAAACTGGTGTCCTTACTCACAGAAATATGAATCTCAGAAACAAATAACATAAATTTCTCATTACTTTCAGTATACATTATGGAGAATTGTAATAGATGTTAGATTATTTTTAAAAATCTAAATATATTATGCATGTGTCTGATATAGCAGATGAGCATTAAAGTCTTAAGTTGTCTGTGAGGTTTCATATATCCTAATTTTTTTTTTCTTCATTAATCAGTTTTCAGTTTGCATACAGGAGCATTTAAAATAGAAAAAAAAATAACTCAGTGTAGAAAAAGGTGAAATGCCAGCCAGGTAGCAAGAGAGCAGTATTTTTCTTTTGAGAAATGGCTTTTTTCTTTTTCTTTATGAGGGAATGATGTTATCTTGGTTCTTTCAAAGCATGTGATAAAAACCTGCCAAAAAGAATGACGGCCACTGCACTCGTAGAGCCACCATTCAATTTGAAGAACAGTCCTTACATAATGCTCTATATGCCATCATAAAACCTATGACATCTACAATCTTATAATTGCCAGCATATTTTGCTTTCTTCTACCCCTTGGGTCTCCCACTTGCCTCAGTAGCTATAACCCCTTCTTATTCCTCCAGACACATTGTAGGCATCAAGTGGAGCTGTTAGGGATAGATCCAACTGCACTGCACAGCAGAATTTTTTCCATGGAGCCTGAGACATGTGATAAGACCTGTAATCACCTTAACTTATTCAAATAGGTCTTTGCTTTTCCTTGCAAGTAGGTAGTATAAAGCTCCAGAATGAACCTCCATATGTTTTTGTTTGGCTTATAGTGAAGGTTCAGAGACAGTTTCAGAAAAAAAGGGAATAGTAAAACAAGAATTGTTCAAAGATTTTCCATTGCAATTTGAATTAAAGATGAGACTTCACGCCTAAGTACCTTTCAATAAATTTTTTTAAATGCAGCATGTTGCTAAAATTTCTCATATTCATCTTTTAAGAAATATACAAATTTTAGTGAAGTGAAAGCACTGAGATACTGGGTGAAGGCTGTTTATACTGAGCTTTCTCTGACATTTGCAGGATCATTTAGGACAATCATGGCAGGGATGGTTCTGCACATGCTGCATAGTTTGATACCTCAAAATACACATTGAAATCCAGGTCAAGGACTCCTTGTCCTTGCATATGTTGTCAGAAAGTAGCCTCAGAAGTGAGCCTTTATCATGGGAAAACAATGCAGAATCTCTTTTTTGTTGTAGCAGTCATTAAATACAGAGGTGAAATGAGGAAGACTTTCCCTTATAAGAATTTCTTCATTTAGAAAAGAAATAAAAAGTGATCAAAATGGGAGTAATTGTTTTTTTTGGAGAGAGGCAAAGGCAGAAATGCAAGCATGCCTATTTCACAGCAAATACAATTCACTCCTATAAGACTGTCACTACTGATGCATTGACCCATGAGCAGTAAGAATCACACTCTGATTTTGCTGAGACTAAAAAACCTTTTACATGTTGGTGTCTGCTATCCATGCATATTTATCATTTCTGCACACAAAACAGAATTCCAAATTCTTCCATAAACCTTCCAGGTTTATGAGACCTGTGTGTACTTCACAGAGCTACCGTATGGATTTGATCAAGACATTCAAATTTGGTTTCTAGATTTTGGCATCTACTGTAGAGAAGCAAAAAAGCTTCTGTCAGCAAGAATCACCTTACTGATATATATTTCCAAAATTGTTTTTATATATGTGGACTGTTGGTCCTTGAGGCTATAAAATTTTCTTCACAGTTTGGGAGCATTTATTTCTTGTTATAATGTCCTATTTAACTTTCCTATGTGGAAAAACATCAGTATGTTTCCAAGCCCATTAGCTGAAACTGGGTTTCTGGTGTCCAGGCATAAAAGGCACAGATTTTTACCATCATTTACTAAGAGTTAAATAACTTTGAGATTTTCACAAATTCTATGCAATGCAGACTGACAATGTAATTAAATTGTTGTGAAGTGTGATTTGTATAGATTGAACTGAGAGCTGTAACTAGATTAATGACATGACTTGCACACACTGCCTGAGTTATACTACTCTAAATAATTACAAGAATTAAGCTCTAACACAGACTATATACAAAATATATTGGCTCTGACCAAATTAAGTACTAGAATGAATAGATTTACACAAAATACACCCACAAAGTGAAAATTCCTTGCAATACAAAATACAAGAGAAGAGAGCTGACTGTGTGCAGTACAATGCAATCGCAGGTCATTCTCAGTGGGATGATCTGGTACAATCTACCATATTTTAACATTGTATAAACTTATATAGCCTCATCCATTTAAACAATGGATGTGTCATACCGCTTAAATATGATTTTCTAGAGAATAATGCAAACAGAATATGCCTACTTTGCCAAGAAACTTCCCCATTTGCTTCTGATCCCTCAGTGTTGGGTTCCCAGAGAAGAGTAGGGCTCAGTCATTGTGTGGTATGTCTAAAGTCAGTCTCCTCTGGACAGGGCTAGCCTTCATCAATTGAATACTAATTTTCCTTTCCTCTATCCTGGAACTCAGGTATGGTACAGACAGGAAGCTAGAGTGAAATTGTGGGGTACTCCTGGATCACTGTAGTACTAGATGATTAAACCCCAGCTGAAATGACCTTTAGGTTTCACACCAAGGAACAAGAATGGGCTAAAATTTTGTTTTTATCTCAGGGATGAATGCTTAGTACCCAGTTTAATCCCTTTTCTAATTCTACACAAGGAAGTTTTTTGAAAGCATATATACATCCAATAAAGTTCTGCCTGCCTCTCAAATTAAAGGGAATGATAGAAAATGGCACTCAGAAAGGAGGCTGCACACAGGAAAGAGGAAAAGTAAATAAGAACTTTGTGAAAATTAAAGCTGAATTTAAGTATATAAAAAAAAGAAGGGACATGACCTGCTTTAGTTAAGATCCCATAATACAACAGCAGTTTCATGAGAAAATCAGGGAACTCAAATACAAATTCTTCTATAATCCTGAAAGCAGACTAGGCTTCCTCACACATCTATGGCTAAATGCTTTTGCAAGGTTAGGAATCAAATATTCCAGCACCCACCTACAGGTTCTTAACCATGCTAGTCTTTTCAAACACAGCATGTAGAGGCTTTTTAGTCTCACATAACTTTAAAACCATTACTATTTGTTTTAAAAGACAATTTTACTTAGTTAGTCTACCAGTGAGTAAATTACATATGCATACACTAAATGGAAAATAGAATAAATGAATTTAATATGCAAAATAAGTATTCAGTTTTCTTTTCTGCTATGAGAAAATACCTAGTAAAAAATGGGAGAAGAGGCTGATAGTCTGGGAGAGAAGGCAATATAGTGCTGATGCTATAGATGTTCATTCTGTTATCTGCAAAAAGAAATAAAGAAATCTAGACCTTGGCAACAACAACAAAAAAGAACAACAACAACAACAACAAAATAGAATAGGCTTCCAGATATGGAAGCTGTGAGAAACTCATTTAGCCTGTCTCTGTCACCAACCCCACACCATGGTGTAATAAAAAGCCTAAAACACAGGTATAAATCACACAAAGGAAAACTGTCAACTGTGATATTGTTAAGATAAGCATAAGCCAAGACAAAACTGAATTATGCCTAGACACTTAGACTAAAGCTTTTCCATGTGTCAAAGAACAGCCTACATTAGAAAAAGGATGCTTTCAAAATGAGGAGAGAAAAAAAGTCAAATTAGGTTCAGAAGGATTTCTGAGCAGCATAAAAACTGAGACTACATACCAAGTATTTTCTTTGGTTTACAATTCTGTATCACTGTAATACTTGGGCAGCCTACAATTTACATGCATACTTATCCCATTGATCTGTGATATTTCTCCCTAAAGGCAGAAAATTTGAGCTTTGTCTATTTCTTCAGTAACTCTTAGTTGGTAGTGTTTTGGTTTTTTATGTTACTTTTTACTTTCTGTTTCTTCTCTTTCTGGTATACCTATTCCACTAAATGTGCAATTAGTTTATCACAATTAGGTTCCTCACTACTATCTATAGATCAGCTTTTTATTGCTGTTGCAAGAAACAAAGGACGAGTAATAGAAACAGAACTACAAAGGCTATACTATGATAGTCACCTCACCATAGTAAGAGTTCATCTGACCCACCCTGACTGTATTGCAGGGAAAACTGATAAGTGAGAAGGCTGAAGATACCAAGGATATATTCAAAGAAAGCTTTACTACATCATCAGTATTCAGAAACAGGGAAGACTGCAGGTCCCAATTATCCCAACTAATTTCCAAAAAGGAATGAACTTCAAGTGACAAGGGTCTTACATTTATGTCATATCAGTTCTGATCCTAATATCATCACAAAGTACTAAGCTGATTTATATGTCGCAGTTTCTGACCTATTAAGTGAGTATAGTCATATTCATATTACTTCACAGAGGTTTTTAAAGGCTAAATTCAGGAAAGTGAGAATTTCGTGAGTAGTATGGTGTTGAAGAAACATAATAAGCAATTTTCTGGTAGGAATTCCATCTCCCACAAAAAGAATAAGAACCAAAACAACTAGTAACATTAATAAGAAACATGTAATGAAGCCTATTAATATCATAACTGTATATAGTGAACAACGCTGTTTAGCAGAACTTCAAATTCTAGTTATATTTCCACTTTTTCTGATGGATATTTGCTCCCTCAATTTTGCTCATATCAAGAAAGTCAGTTAATTTCTTTTTTGGAAACAGTCCAAGCAAGCAGGAAGAGAACATAACAACCTATCTCAGAACTGAAGTGGAAGCCACCCTCACGACTTATGAGGATTCAGCCTGAAATGTAGAACTAAGTCAATGTGAGCTGAATCTAGAAAGCAAGGGACTGATAAGAAAAGAAAATTTAGAAATGAGACCCAGGTGACACAGTTTGCAGGCCTGTTTTAAGGTGGCCAGAGCAATACCTGAATTCAGATCCTAAAATTGCATAACATTTATTTGATGACAGCTAACAGCCCTCGGACAAGCCCTGACAGCAGGTTGCCTTGTCCTTAGCTATCCTAGCTATGATAGGCAGCACAGATAAAAAAATCTTTGGAAGATGAGAGAAGCAGAATTCTGAGACAAAGGACCACACTGTAATAAAAGCTTTGTTTTAGAGAGTATCTATTTTCTGTACAAAAAGAAGATTTTCATCACCAATTAAAAGAAAACCAGAAGACATAGTGAGGGCTTAGAAGATGACATTTCTTATCATGTGTTGTGCACAAGTGATCCTTTCTACAGTTCCTGGATTTACTTGTCTTAGTGTTTGCGGGTGTCAGAATATGACTGTATAAAATTAAATTTCTTAGAGATTGTGCATAATAAAATCACCTTCCTCTTCCAGGAGAGCTCACGTTAACTTTTTCTTACATTAATTTTCTGCATACAAAGCCACATTTCTGTAAAAGAAAACTTAACTTTAAAGGCACAAATATTCTTTTTCTGGTTCTAAAATGATGCCCAACTCCTAGAGAAAAAAAGTGCACAATTTGATTTACGGATTGCCAACAGCTGAATGCTAAACCAGTATCTGCCTAATAATGACTTGTTTATAGAGAGGTTAAATAATCATCATCATTATCATAAAAAGAAGACAAAAGAGTTTGTCTTCAGCTATAAACATATCCATAGATTTCACTTCACCTTCTTAGTGACTGAGAAAAAAGGTACCTGAAGCTTGTACTGGAGCAGGACTTTTTTTTTTCCCTTTCTTTTTGTGAAAATATTAAAGCTTGCTGCAATAATTATTCATAAGCAATGAAACAGAATAGATATAAACCAATAAAATGAAACTGTGTCTGCACTAATTAGCACTAGTAATTACTCTGTATGATGTAGGAGAATAAATGTAATGTAGAAAATAACTAATTCTTAGGTTAAATTAAGCAGGAAAGAGCAGACTAAGATGATCAGTGCCAACAAAGTCCCAGCTATATAAAAATATATCTAATCTAATTTTTTTTTTTTGGTTCTATAAGCAGACAAATCACTTGAATGGTTGATAACAGTAAACTCATTCTGTGCCACGTGTACACATTGCTTAATGTCTGAAGAGGGGATAGAAAAGAATACATATATTGACGTAAGAAGCATGAAAAGGACAAATAAGATAATTCAATGGACAAATATTTCTGCATTTCTAAATTTGAAATTACTTCATCTCAACAGATATGTATCTGGGAGTAGGCCCTGATTCCAATATGGCAAAACAATTTTTTTTGAGATATGAAATCACTTTACTGCACCCACAAAAGTAAGCAGTGAACACGTAAAAGTTTTCATTGGATATTTTCTCTCAATGACACCTTGTTCAATTATCAACAAGAAAGAAAATAATATACTAATAAAATTGAGCTGTATGGAAAGTAGATCACTGGGTTCAAACAGAAGAGAAGTTCCTGCCTCTAGACTCCCAAATGTTTTTCTTCCTTTCAACTCCCCTTAAGTTTCTATCCTTTTTAAGACAGTAGAATCACATGAATCCTACAAACACCATTGGGAATAAAATATGTAAAACTCCTAAATCCAAACACTGAAACAGTTTTCAACACAATATAAATCTTGGAAGTTAAAAAGTAAATGGGCATCCTCTGTCCTCTACCCTGAAGACATATACATACACACACATTCTATTACCTGAGAAAGGGGAAGCCTAAATGTACCCTGTAATTACAACCTAACAAAGAAATTATCTATTCTTAGAAAAGAGATTATTTTTTTTTTTTTTACTGCAGTGTAGAAGATGGTCCATGACCTTTTACATTACAACTTTATTGAATATTAGTAATGGCAGATCCTGTCAACCAGGATTTGCAATGAAATCCAAAAGCCATGACTATAAAATATGAAATGTAGTTTTTATTTTAATAACTCCTTCAGAAGCTTCATCAGCATGGTAGATTCCTTTATAAGCATTTAAACTTATATGTGTTATACAGTTCATTACATATACATCTATAAATAACAGAGTTCTAAGTTTTCACAAATAACTTTTTTCTTAAGGTGTATAGGAAGATAATTGTCCTGAAAAAAGTTATTTTTATCAACCCACTGTCAGTGTTGGGTAGCAGGTATTCACACCTGTCACAATACTTGTAAAACAGATGGTCAAAAGCCACAGTCATTAATTATTGCATTAGAGACACCCAGGTGCTAAAATTGTGGATAATCTGCTGAATTCCTTCACAAATATCATTTATACAGGGAAGGTAGAAGCTTATTTCTGTTTTGGACTCTTTCACCTGATATAGCAGAGTAGTGATATATCATGTTGCATTACACTGCCATTCCATGCAATCTTACAGTGTGCCAAGATAACTAATAACTTCCATAGTGCATCATGAGGAAATTTAAATACAGCACCAAAACTAATGTACAGATTTAGCGTCCACTCCTTTCCATCCTACTCCATCTGGTAGAGAGATACCTTCCAATCTGGGGGAATGTGAAAAGGGAATAACCAGTTATCCTTCTACCCACTTGCAGGAGACCCTGCAGCTTGCCCAGTGTCTCTCATCTGAAGAGATGGTGGTTGTTTATTCTCAGCCAATGCCTGCTGTGATTTAGTTGGTGCAATGGGGTTACATATTGTATCACATTTGAAAAGCCAGCCATCTGAGAAGCACTGAATTAATAAATTTCCCACAGCCTTTCCTTTTGTTTCCACATCCATAAATTTGCAACATGCAGTTTCTTTCTGGATTTTCACATTAAATGAATCTGAAACTTATAGTGTGACACAGAAAAAAACTGCCTCTGCTAATGATGCACAAGAGAGTCTAGCTTAGGTCTGTTGTAAAAGTCAGTTTCCTGATGATTACACATTTTGGATATTGTACACGTTTCCAGGTCAAACTAAAAATCTATTAGGGTTGAATATTAATCAAACTGACCACAATTTTAAATATGTTACTGGTTATGTCTGTTTTATATAAAGAAAATGACCTAAAGCTAAAAGTAGAAATACCGATCATTATCTCCAACAGAAAAACTAGTAAAATTGCATTCTTTCTTCTATGTAGCATCTTTTTTCTTGTGTGTGGTAAAAAGATGGCAGCTGTCCATATGTATCGTGAGATTGCTGTACTCAGAAGCCACACTCCTCTCTACACAAGAAAAGGAATCATTTTAGTTGTGAGCCTAATGAAATAATAATCACTGGAACAACAGGTATAATTGCTGTCAGCTATTACTATGCTACTCTATTGGAGGGTATGATTCTGTTTTTATTGTTCTTTTTCCTGCTTGGCAGATGGCGAATTGTCTTAATTATCCATTCACATTCTGAAGCCTCTTTAACCTCAACCAATTGCCTTCTTGAAGACCATCAAGCAGAAAACATGTTCATCCAGCTAAGCATGATTATAAACTATCTTTCTAATCGTGCAGCAGTTTACCACTCAAAGCAATGTTTATCCTATTACCATAGTAAGAGGAATAGCTTCCTGTATTAATATAAGCCATCCTCTGAGAACCCATGTTCTACTTCCCACCATGCTGACAACAAAGGAAAAGTCAACCTTGCAAGTCTACACTGCTTTCCTACATCTAATATATAAAATATTTCTTCTCTCTGAGCAAAATATAAGCTTTCCTCACTTTTTTAATCTCCCACTGACAGTAATAACTATGAATGCATTCCTCTTGTACTTAATATGTGAGGAGCATAAAAAGTTTACTACTGGGAGTTTCCATTTCTCACTCAGATACTGCATTAATTTTGCAGTTCCTAAAAGGGAAATACCATGTTTCACTAATCAAAAATTAATGAGATCAGTGGAAGTATTTCCTAATGCAGAACAGGTTTCCATAACCACCACCAATACTCTCTCCTTTTCTCCATTTTTCATTTGAGTTGTAACACTGGGCAAAAATCATAGAGTTATAAAATCAAAGAATGGGTTGCATTAGAAGAGACCTTGAAGATCATCTAGTTCCAGCTGCCCTACTATGGACAGGGACACCTTCCACTAATCAGGTTGCTCAAAGCCCATCCAGCCTGGCCTTGAACACCTCCAGGGATGGGGCATCCACAGCTTCTCTGGGCAACCTTACAGTACCCGGCTACAGTGCCTCACCGTATTCAATTAGACATCAATTTAGTTGACATCTAACTATTATTTTAATGTCCTGTGACATGCAGACTTAAAGTCTGCATGGTACACATGGAAATTCAGTCGAGAAAAAAAATTAGCTGAGAGTTGCTGATAAAAGTCTACATTCCCACAATTATGGAGACTCTTCTGGCAGGAGAGGAGACAGCATAGCTTGCACACAAAACACAAACAACAAACCACAAAAAACCCCAACTACAGGCAATGACTCCTACTTGGAACTGAGAGATCAATTGTTCAAGGCACTGAAGGTAACTCTCTTTTACACAAAAGTAATTTAGCCTTAAGACTAATATTGATTTAAAAATATCCAGTGAAACTATTTCATAGGTGATTTTCAGAGATGCAGAATTACGTTTTCCAACTAAAACTTCTTCAAATTCAGCGGGCTGTCCGGTGCTCTGTTCTATTACGGGACAAAAAGAATTCTAAAATCTCACAATCTCATTTTATTTCTCTTCACTATATCCAGGAAAGCTCACAGCACTGTTATATGCAAATTCTGAACCCACAAATATAATAATTATATGTGAATTACATAAATTATCTTCATGTACAAAAATGCTTTAATATTAACATATATTAAAAAAAAAAATTCTGTAAAAAAATGTGGTAGTCACCAAACCGAAGATCAGTCATTACTTGTGAGAAATTTAAGAGAGGATTTAAAAGTATTTAAATGTTTGATTAGAATACTGCTGTTCAAATGTGCAATTCACTGCTAATTTATTATTATTATTATTGCTAATAATATTATTATTTTGTTTTTATTATTTCACTTTATTTTATTTATTAAACTGGTTTTGGCTCAATCCACAATATCTAGCTTTTTTTTTTTACATTTTTTCTAATTATTCTTCCCATCACACTAGGGCAGGGAAAGGGGGTTGAGTGAGTGGAGGTACTGTGCTAGTTGCCGGCTTGGGTTAAGCCAAGGGAAAAATTGATATAAACTGAAATTCCTGAGTGTATGAATTAGGTGTCATTAAAGAATGTCTTCTTTTTCATTCCAGTTACTTGGCTATTGCTATTAATTAAATGGATTTAGTTATTCCATCGAATCTGCAGAAGATATTTCCAAGTTCCTCTATTGATCTGCTACTAAATTATCATACTTATTATGCAAGTCTTTCCTTGTACAAACCATAGAACGAGACTCACTAATTTTTTAAAATATATGAACCTTTAAAACTGGTATTTTTAGGTCGAGATTCACATTCTGTGAATTTCGCATTGAATTTATTTTAGGATTTGAGAACACCATTGCCAACTTGATTTTTTCCATTACATTTAATTTCTTCTTCTGTCTCCTGAGAGATATATTCCCTTCTACTGCCCAGGTACAGCCAAATTATCTCCTCTGACAAACCATACTCAATTATCACTGTCTAAAATTTGGCATTAAAGTCAGTACTTTGTGTTCTTGGATTACCCATGCTGGCTTCCATTTACAGTTACGAATGAAACACAATGATAGTGAAATCAAATATGCCATAGAAAACATGACTATGAGTAATTCCCGAAGTGCTACTGTAAACCCTTAACAATGGCAAAGAAGAAGTAACTAAGCTTTATCGAATACAAAAAGAAAAATAACCAAGCAAACTGAAAACCAAAGGATAAAAAAAACCAAAACCAGCAGCAACAGCAACAACAACAACAACAACAAATCCTGAAGCAAGAAACTTTTCTGACAGACTTTCTATACCACCAGCATTCTGGGCAGATTTCTGTATGGTGCTATTCATATTTGTTTGACACTGATGTATAAAGTTTATGATGCTCTCCACATGACTCCTCTTGGTGTTTCTTCAAAAGTGTGCTCTGAGGCCAATACACTCCTGAACAAAGAAACTGTCTTTCCACCACTCTTTCAGGGATGCATCAATAAGAGATGGAAAGAGAGAAATAAGAGACATAGACAAAACAGAAAAATAAAATAGCATGACTCAAACATCAGTCCTTGTCATTTTCCAGTTGAAAAAAGGTAAGTTACAGCAGCTATGAATGCAGAAATTTGCCATACATAAATTCATTTTAGGTCATCTAGCATTTTCAAAAAAATGCAAAAAGAAAAAAAATATGTTTCAGCTGGTCAACAAATTTAAGTTCAATTTAATAATAATAATTAATTTACATTAAAAAAGAATTTTTGCATTTCCTTTCTCCAGAGTATGCTTTCATATTTCATTACTCAATCAAGTTATCCTCTACGATTTTCTTACAGCATCAAGAATTTTTTCCCCAAACACAGCATGCATACAGTACCAATAACTATTGTTATAGTTATGCATACAGTACCAATAACTAATTGTCTGCTTTTCCAGACAATTGCAATTGCCTATAAACAAGTCTGCATGTAATTCAGGTCGTGTTTTCTTCATCTGATCTCAGCTCCTGACTTTATGTTATATTATTTGTCCTTTGTAAACTGATATTGCTTATTCTAAGAAGGGCAACATGGATAGTGTATCAAATTCCTATGTTGTCCTTCCTTGTCTCCTCTCTATCGCTTCTCCTCACCAGAAAATATCAAACAGCATCCAATAAATAGTGTAAAATCTAGTTTAAGCCCTACAGCACAAAAGTGACCTCTAGACTCTACTACTCACACACAAATTTTAATGACCAGTAAAAGAAAAAGAAATGGGATGAAAAACTCAAGCGTGGTGACTGAAATACTTTCTGAGCGTTCACACATCTTGATGTAGTTCAAGATTAAAAAAAGAAACCATACCAATCAAACAAAAAAACTATCATGGTATATATGTTCCACCTTTTTCTCTGGTATTGAAAAGTAGCAAAGTAGATGTGTTATACCAGACTTTAGTACCCAGACAGCTTTCACTCAGATACAGCCCCTTGCTTCAGGGTGCTTTTTCCCATCTGAATTTCATAAGGGATCTGGAAAGAAAGCAGTCTCTCAGTCTGAAAATAATGCAGTCTATGAGAAAAAAAATATATATAGCTTATTGACACAGGCAAGCCACTGTCTCTGCCTCAAGCCCCTTCACAGTGCCAGGTTCCCATTTCACCTCCTATCTGTACACAGTGGGAGCTATCACTTGCTCTGCCACCAAGAGCAGTTTGGACAAGAGAAAGCAATCTGGTAGAGCACTAAGCCGTGCCTTATAACTCTTGTTTTAGGCCATTTAACTCAAAATCCAGCGTACGAGCTGCCAGTTCAATGGTTTGGAAGGTCTCTTGGTTTTATTGCATCTAATGTATTTCTAGGTTCCCTAATATAGAGATTATACACAAATATTTGAGACAGCATGGCTGGAATTCTGCCCAAATAGTTGTAAAAGTAATTACAGCAGTTAAGGTCAATGTGAGCAATAGCATATTAATATTGTGTCACATCTTAACTTTTTCTTCTGATGCTCTGAAACCCAAACTCCTTCCTAAAGTAAATAACACTACCTCTTATTTAGATTAAGATTCAACAGTCCACAATTCAAAAACAGATGAGAAACTCAGAGCAGGGAGCTGATGTGGTTCCAGTGTCAGGTGGGTGGGTAGAGCACCTTCCACCCAGAGGTCACAAACACATCATAACATAACTGTGTGCAACTGAGAGCTGTCACTGCACAACAGCTGCTTAATGCAATCTGTGGGATGATGCTCCCAGATAGTTTTTAGTGGACAGATACATATATCATTAAAACAACATAAATCGCTCACTGTTGCCACTAATTGGCTCCCTTCTCAGCAGTTTCAGCAGTGAGGCTGCAGATCTCAAAGATTAAACACTTATCCAATCCCTAGAAGTGCTCAATCCAGATCAGGTAAAAGGTTCATTGAAAAGCAGCTTGCACTGGTGCTCTCTGTGTTGTCCATCTTCTTGGGGTAATTGAGGTTCTCATTTTCGAAGGCTGTCACTCTGACATCTTCCATCAGCAGCAACACTCACTCAATCTTTGCATTTCATTTTGTTAAGAGGAGGTAAGGAGCAGGAAGGATAAACAGAAAAAGAAACCTTGCAGAATGAAATGAAGCACTTCAGTATAGTAATCTTATTTACATCTGAAAACTGATATAACCCCAAATTTGCAGTGACTTAACAGAAAAAAAAAAAAGGGTAAGTTTCTGATTGTTGAGTACATGAAGAACTAATAGCACAGTGATACTTTCACCTTTAAATATTTTTCCATTGAGTCCTTTTTCCAATGCCAGATTGGATGCAGCTTTAAAATGAGTTATATGAGACACAGAATAGTCATGCCTATTTCTTTATTATGTGAAATTATGTAATTAAAACAAAAAGACTCTTCTGTGAATGAAGTCATTCCCTTCCCAGTAGTGGTATTTCTTCATGTTACTGAGATGGTAAAAGAGAATTGTAATTAATCCACTGTCCCTTTATCAAGACCAATAAACAGAGAGCAATAAAATATAATCTGATTGTGCCATTATCTCAAATGAATATTTTATCATCTGCTAGCAACTAAATAATAAATTATTTTTCAACAGCTTTTTAATAAGATGAGAGATGATCAGTGCGTGCTATGAAATGCTTTAATACCCAGTTTGAATAACCAGGTCTGTTTTCTGTGAAAGATAGGATGCCTTTTTGTGCCTCTTTGGAAAAGCACAAAAATTTTGACACCTACAAGGATTAAAAATAAGGTGATTTGCTCAGGGAGAAACTCAAAATTCTGAAATTTTGCACCCTAAACTTCACGTTCAGGTGGTATCAGGAGAAATAATTTCACCAACTGGAGATGGGGCCCATATTAACATCAATCTGCAATCAGATATTCATCTCAGTGGTCAGTATTTGTAATGACCTTCATATGAGCAATCACAAATTTGGAGGTTATAAATTTGCATTAATGTGGATTTCTAGTCAAGCACAAATGCTACCAGTCTTTTTAATGCTAGAACAAGAGATTCACTTTGCATCCACTACTCATTCAAGTCTGAAGGTGCCTATTCTTAATATATTATCTGGAACACTAAGCATACTGAATTGTTAGCAAAATAATAACACTACTACTAATACAATCAATATCAACACAGGAAACTGCAGAACTGATGTATCTCATTTTCCAGTCTTCCCAGGTTTTTTCAATTAGTTTTCTCTTTTTAACTGGCAAATTAAAAAAATTGTTCCTAAACCCATCTTTCTTGGCAGAAATTTACAGCTGCTTAATCACCTGTAACTGCTATATATATATATGATTAATTTCGGGGACAAGTAGAAAGAGAATATTTTCACTTGGAAAACAATATGTATTCAAAGCATTATAAGATCTTGTCCGCATCTGCTATAAACCGGCATAATTTTGTTCCCTTTCTCTAAGCCAGCTCTATTCTTCCATAATTAGATAAAAGCTGGTTTTGTCATTCATATATGTCTGATTATGGACACATACATGAACACTTTTGAATGGTAGAGCAGCATGCTCTCCCTCCAGTAAGACTATTGCTTACAAGTGCTGGACCTAAAAATCCCGTTTACAGGTGCAGATCCTTTGGATTTCCAGTGTAAGGAGCAATGTCAGCTTAGGCATAAATGTCTTTTGCAAACAAAAGAGCTCCAAAGTAAACAAACATATTTGATAATCGTAAAAACTCTATTTAACGAGTATATTTCCAAATTCCAGAAATGTTTCTCTTAAGAACAGATAAGCTTATTAATTTTTAACACTTGCACAGTTCTTGTCATGTTTAAAGCACTCTACAAGAATTAAATAATCAATTTTTCCACCACTCAGATAAGTTGTGAAGTATCAGAACTGGAGCTTGGTGACTACAGGCTTTTCAACTCACCCTGAAACTAGTAGTACACATCATTACCAAAATATAACGTCACATTCCAAATAATTGTAGAAATTAATAAGCAAATGAAAAAGGCTAGCTCTGTCAAAAACATCTAAAAAATCCTTCTTCACCTCTAATACCTCATTGAGACATTGAGATTTAATCCTTTCTGACTGGTACAACTTTGAGGACTCACCAACCAAACTCAAAGGATTCTTTTTGCACAGTATTCATGCTCCTACAAAAAAGATGAACATGTGAGGGTGGAATATTTTAGAAAAACCCTACAACTTTCTGTTTTACTTTGGTTGTCACTATTCCGTTGTCAGAGAGATAAATGAAGGCAGAGAGAAATAATTTCAGCTAATACAAGTTTGGTTGCTAGTACCAACACACGGGCAATGCTTAAAAAATATTGCTAATTATCACTCTTTCCTCAGGACCACTCAGCATTCTGTTAGCTCTCTTCACTTCTGAGTGTGTACCTTGCTAAGCATTTTGCTTAATAGCACTGACGCATTAGGTTTAATAAACAACTTGCTCATACACATTTTCTAAACCAGCTCCTCAGCTGTAAAGTTGGTTTCTACTTGCTTTTCTATTTGCCTTGAAATGACATGAGACTCCCAGAACTTTAAGTATACTGTAAAAAATGTTTTTCTGTGTCTGCTCCAGTACATAATTTTAGCTGATCCATGATATCATGAAATTACAATAAGATCAACCAGAAGTATGCTAAAATTTTCTTAAACTGCAGAGCAAGTTTCATCTTTTTCAGAGCAAGAAACCACCTAGGTTTTACTTAAAATATTATGGCTTTATTTTTTCTGTATGTTTGCAGACTTATCTGGATTTCAACAGCTGGAACTTTGGAATACTGAGAAATTACAAAATGATGCAATCTAGTCTAATGTAACATTGTAACATTTCTTAACATTATACTACAGTGTAGAACTTTGTTAGTATAAATATATGGGTATATCACCTCATATAATCAGAGATGAGAGGTCCCCATAAATGTGAATATCTCAAGCACCCTAAATATTTAATGAGCAAGATTTAGTTGCCATTGGAAAGGAGGACTCTGTAGGAGAGAGAGAGACACTGCTTATCACTGTGCTCATGTATGCACTTTTATATACCTTTTTCATTTAATTTCTGTAATACACATTTAGAAAGAAACAAATACTTATTAAAAACATGAAACAAAGCCCGTAGATTTACCATATTCTCTAGCTTCCACCTTGTTACAATCGCTGTATATGTGACCATAATTATAATGTTACAAGAACCCTAGTAGGGGTATTCAGTGAATGGCTGCTGTAACAGGCTTTTTCTACCTCTCATAACTTCATCGCTCCCTTTCAGCAAATCCAAATAAAATATAAAATAAATATAATGTAGATGATAAAGTACTAATTGATTCATTTCCATGCTATGAAACTTTTGACAGGTCATTTAGAGACTGTACTTATAAACTTGCTGTAGAACCAATTTAGGACAGGATGAAACAAGGTGCCAAATGTACAATACACATCATTAACATTTAATCCACAGCTACAATCTCACTTTAATTTTATCACTGACACCTCAGGGTGCCAGCATAGAGTAAAACTATGAGATGTTAAGAGAAATACATTATAATTTGGACTGGAAATAATTCACTTTTTCTATTAAGAACTTCACATATTCAGGTACACTACAAGGTTATATAAAGGCAGATTCCAAACACTGATAAATTACGTGTGTTTCTCATACAAGCTGCTTGAGGATAGAGCAAGAAAATGTCTATACAGAATACAAATGCTTTCTGAATCAGCATCACTGAGGATATTTTAAAGAAATATCAATGACATGCTTGCTTGTTCTGTTATAAAATCTTGTATGAAGGTGAAGATATACATACCTCTTCAAAATTCTTCACAATGAGTCTTTTCTATGCCTTCCCCAAGTACCCCTATAAATAATAGATTTCAACTACATCTAAAAACATCTCTTTGAAAGTGCACCAGCAAGATAACAGTTGTGTGGTTTCACCATAGATAATTGCTGAGCTGCTACTTTTCTGCTGAATATATGCAGGTTGTTTATGCAGGTTGAACTACAAATATATTTGTCTTTTAGTTAAAATACAGAATTGTCACAAGCAGTGAGTTAGCTGGAGAACATTAACATTGTAGTGAATTTATTGTGTATGATTCATTGTTTCAGCAAGTCTGTTTTCTTCAGAACTAAATTATTTAGAGATGCTAAACTGAGAGAAAAAAAAGACAAAAGGATACAAAATTTAATTTAGTGCACTAAGAGATTAATACCCTGTACAAACCCCCCCCGTCAGATTCCCTAATTAAATGCTGATTTCAACTGGTTCAACAGAAATAGGATCTTACCCTGTTGGCGAAGATTGAATTTTCTCAAACATGGATCATTGACACAGCAGACCATAATACCTTCCTTAAAATCATTTTATGATCCATTTATGCAACATGAGAGCAATTACAGACAAGTCCTGCCAGCATGGCTATTTTCTATGCACATTATATTCCAATGCCAAAAAAACAACGGAGTTCCCTAGAAGGAAATAAAGACCGTATGTTTAACAGTATCATGTTTCCACAAATTAATCTAATTATCTTGTTTGCCATTAATATTATTAATATGTAAATTCTAAGTATTGAATGTAAGCAGAAGGGGAAAGAAAATGAAATAACACATCTATGGTAAATTATGATCTCAATTTATCATCCAGCCCCTCCCCTTCAAGAACTATAAGCCCTGTAAAAACAGAAGTTCAAAACTGAAATTTGCAAAGCATTTTTGAAACAGCTCTATTAACCAGAATATAGGCTCCGATGAGCATGATATCCATGATCATCTACATTAAAAAAGTAAAATAACTGTCATTGTCCTATTTTCATTTCAAAATTTGACCAGCATTCCAGGGTCCCACCCAGTAGCTGCTTGATTTTGTACAGAAATAGCTTCATTTTCCTCCAGCAAGTGCACCTAAAGCACACCAAAGCCAGAATTTGTGTGTTTCTTTCAGTACTTTATTGGAACTAAAATAAATCATAAGTGTTTAGGTTTATCCTCATTCATAGACAAAAAAGACCAAGAGGTTGCCAGCTGTGGTATATAAAGTGGATGGATGGATGGATGGATGGATGGATGGATGGATGGATGGATGGATGGATGGAAGGATGGATGGATGGATGGATGGATGAATGGATGGATGGATGGATGGCAAGTTAAGAGAGTACCATAAAAGTTATTTTCTCTGGCAAACAGCAGAATGAGCTTCAGAAGATTTATCAAGACAAATTTTAAATGTAGTAAGGTACAGTTTTGTAGCATTAAGGGCAGTTAAGCAGTAGAAAAAAAAATCTCCTAAAAGAGCTGTATATCTACTTATCATGCATACAGATCTAACCCTTCTTTTGTCCCAGAATAAAAAAGAGAATTGTTTATGCTGTGAGATTTGATGCAAGTGATTTGACTTTTAATTTACACAACTACATAATCCTTGCAGAGAGGTAGGTGCTCTGAATTGTCTTCTGTGGAGTCTTATCTTCCTTTACTGACTGAGAAAGGAAAGGCTGGGGGGAAGGCAATTGTCCCTTGCATTTAGTTGATAAGGCATGAATATTTCTCCTTCATCCCTGCCTCTCATGCTGAAAAAGGTTTTGGTCAACCCAAATTATTTCCAGATCTGGAAAAATATTTTAGAAAATATGTGGTGATTTAGAAACAGAGAAAAAAAAGCTGTTGCTAACAGCAGGGAAAATGCTATGTGTGTTTGTTCTAAGCAGCAAAGCCTGTGGATGGACCGGTAGGGACCTGAATAAAACAGCCTTGAAAGCCATTCCACCACCAGTTGATAAGCATAAATATGGAATTAGAGCCACAACTCTTATCTCAACAGCATGGAACAGCCTTGCAATCAAGCCTGGTCTAATTTTTGTCACCTGTACTGTCAACTAACTTTGTGTTCTTGCACATAAAAGTGCTTGTGTTTGCCTTCAAGGTGACGTGCTTATGCACATCAGGTCCAACACGTGCTTGCTGTCTCTTATGAAATGTTCAAGATGTTCTTCCAAAAGGATCGTCAGGATCCAGTTCTTCAGTGATCAAAAGAAGATCCATAGATCATCAAGGGATCAAGTGCCTAAGAGGTGTAAACTAGTTTGGTGGTTCTCTTTGAGGAAGAAAGAGAATAGGATGAGAAAATGCAGACAAATTTAATATTAATCTTTTTCAGGTTGGGTTTTACTGCCATGGTACCAAGGATGTACCACACTCAGGGTGACTCTGAGGCACAACAAGACATCTATCAAACCAGTTTATACCCCTTAGACACTGGGTCCATTGAGGATCTGTGGATCCCCCTTGAAGTCCTGAGGATCAACCTTGCTGTTGCTGATAGAGGTTTAGGCCAATGCTAAAATGTTCAGACCATGGAGCGGTTTCCATTGAGCACCACTGGGAAGTTAAAAGAAATATATGGATTGATAATGGAAAAGAGAACTGGGAAAAAATCATCTCCTTCTAAGCAAAAACACAGTGCACACTGACATTACTTCCCTGGTGGAAATATTAGATAAGGAGACAGATTTGTTAAAGAGGAAAACCCTGAAGTGTTTAGGCAGACAACGTCAGAACTGGTGGCTGCTGTGCCATACCAGCACCTGAGTGTGGCTGAGGGCACGTTTTACTGGGGGCAGGTGGTGCACACGGGAGAGCCTAGCAGCAGACTTCAGCATTTCTCTGCCATAGGTACTCATTTTGACCAGGGAGCAGGAAATGCTGACATTGGAAATGGGGATGCTGAGGATCACTGCTAGGGTGCTGAGAGCCTGGAGTAGCCTTCAGCTTTGTTACCATCCTGAAACAAAACTCTAGGTACTGGTTGCCCAAAGATGTCTTCCAGAGATTTATTTCTGCTTATCCTGATCACCAGCTCCATTGAACTCAGCAACAGCCATGCTCACCAGCACACAAGCTGCCAAAAAAAAGAAAAAATAATAAAGGATGCATTATCATTATTCCAATAAATTACTTGGACAGAACACAGCATCTTTCCCAAGTCCATTACTGCAGGTATTATCCCCAGGTCCATTACTGTCATTTTATTTGAGTATAATTTGAAAGATTTGAGAATAATTTTGGGGATTTAAGGGAACCATAAGGTTAAGCTGTGGGCTAAGTGAACCTTGCAGACAAGTGACAATACTTGAGGAACTTAATCACCATCCACCTTGCTCCCAGTGTGTGTGGCAGCCACCACTGGCATCAAGCTGGGGAACACCAACAGAGCTATGGTGCAATCTTCAGAAGTCATACTGAATTTTGGGGGCATTTTCCATCTCCCTATGTGTCCAGCAACAGTTTAGTTAGTTAATGTCTCTGATATTACCCATCTTAACATAAAAATGAGGATGTGGGGGATCACCAGAATTGTCTGTCCAAGGTCATCCGTCAACTGACTACCAGCTGGAATAGGGAATCCTTTTCACCAGGATCTATGTGTCATTTTTTACCAAAAAATAATTACATTCTTTCTTAATGAGACTCATACAGTCATGAACCTGTGATGGGTAGCAACACCACTGGAGAGACTGTGTCAGGTTTTGCTGCTGCTCAGAAAGATGTAAATGACTTTAAAAATATATATTTTTTTTTTCCCCAGTGAGCACCTTGCTTTCTTGTTAGCAAACATTAAGTTGGCCTGTGCAATGCCAAGTTTAATGACAGAGAAAACTCATGGGTGTGCTGTTCCTGCACTCAGGAAAATACACCTATTTTCCTCAGCAGAGAACTGGGAACAGATGCCTTATTAAAAAAAAAAAAAAAAAAAAAAAAATTCTTTTTGCCCAGACCTCAGAACAGAGTTTAAATGTATAAGGGAAAAAATTAGTCTATCAGAAGTGCTCCAATGAAAAGGAAGACTATAATATGCAAAAAACCCAACTTTTAACCTGACCATGTAAAAACCTGAAGAATGAATGAATGAATGAATGGCCAGGATAAATAGAAAAGTTTGCTCACCCTAATTATAGCAGTGGATAATCTATCCTGGAGGACCTTTAAAAAATGCCATTAAATATCTGTTCCAAGTTTTTATCTCAAAAACTCCTTACTGAGTATTCAGTATCTCCATACATAGAAAATCTTTCCTAGGAAATGCTGAGAGAAAGATTTTCTTTTCACCAGCTGAAAGAAGACATTTATTATGAGAAATACCAGGAAAATTCTTTACTTGAAAGGTCTTTTATTGTTTGTTTCCTATTGCTATAGACTGAAAAATTACTTCCAGAGACACCATATAGGCCACCCCAGAAACTAGTGGAGTTATGCCAAAGAATTGGTCCAGAAGGTATTAGAACCTGAGCATTCAAGGAAGAAGAAAGAAAGTAACCTGTTTTATTTTAAAAAAATGTCTATTAAGAAGTATGCGGTATTTTTAAATAAATTCTTATTTTTATCAAAGGCCTAACTTACAAAATCTATTTAAATTTATCTATGTTGCAGTTTTCTTTAGGATCCTTGTGTGTTCTAGCAAAATAATTGAAGCAATTAGTGGAAGAGGAGTCATAGCAGAGGTAGTTTTCTCTCTGTATGTTAGGAAGATGACTTGTTCCCAGTCTGACAGAAACTAAAAATGATATCATCTTTGAATTCAAGTTCAATATTTTTACTAGGATGCATTAAATGTTTAAATACATATTTAACAGCTAGTTAATGTGCACGTGCACCATAACATTATTTTAGCTTCCTTGACAATATTTAACACTCTCTTGGACCACTTCAGGGTTGTGAAAACACAGAACTTATTCACAAGCTACAGGGCACAATTATTGGTTATAGTTCATGGTTCTCTGCATAGCCTACAAGTGCAATTATGTCCTGATTCTCATTACAATATCACATGTATTTTTCAGAAGAAATGGCTCCTTTTCTAGATTTCTATTCTCAGATCTACTGAAAAGGAAAATAGAGATTGGAGGCTAGATAATCTCTCCTTTTAAATGCTATAAATCCCATTAGTGAAACTTCTTTGAAGAAATTAAATGTTCACTGATCTGAGCTTAAACTGGGAAGAATAAGTGACAGCACAGACATCACTATCCTGTGCAATAAAGCAGCAGTACTTGCAGGTGATTCAGAAAATCCACAAATTGAGCTGCATTTTTGGATCTATCAACTAAGTCTGATGGCCTCAAACTAATAACAAAGACATGATATATTTTGTTGTACTATTGTTTCAAAGAATCCTTATAATAAATTATAAGCCCTAGCACAATTCTCACTTTGACACATCACTGAAATAAGGGAATGTGGATTAATTCCATAATGCCAGCAAAATTTTGGTAACTTGATTTCAGTTTTAAGACCATTTAGAACACTGCATTTTTCAATTCATCAGTGATTAATTCACTAAAGAATAAGAATCATCAGTCCTGACTTGTCACAAATGTCCCTACAAGCTTCCAAATTTTGCTCTTAAACATATTGTTTTCGTTAATATGTAATTGCAATATAGCATCTCAGCACCTCAAATTAAATTATCTTAAGGTTTGCAATTTGGGTTTGAGGATTTTTTGTTTGTTTGTTTTTACATGGGACTTAGTGACCCAAGATATTTTAAAATTATTCAGGAAGAAAAAGAAACAAAAAATCCTACCACCATTATCACTACTCGCATCTCAGGCTGAATAAAGTTTTAAGATATGGTACACCAAAAAACTGAAAAGGTTTTAAGTGGAAGCAACTGCTATTCCAGCTTACCTTCTGAAATATATATGTTGTCCGTTCTATGAATCAATAAATTCTGTAACATTTTAGCAGCGCCTAGAGTCATAACTGGATTGTTTTGAAAAGACTATTTTCAGTGTAAATTTACAAAGACAAAGCATCCAAGGTACAATAGGTGAAAGCCAAACACATATATAAGTTTACTTGCCATCCCATAAATAGTCATTGCAGTGGAACTACATATCGTAGCCCTTGGATTAAGGAGGTACCTTCATTTTTTAATGCATTTTGGTTTTTTCCTTAACAGATGACAAAGCCAAACAAAAGCATGTGTATATAAATATAGGTTTGTCTCTTCTGGGCTACTTACATTGCCAATTTCAAATGACATATTTTTATAAATCTTTATTGTCACACCTCCAGAAATCTCTGCTTTTCTGAATTCTTAGTTTGCTTTGGCCTTCCTACAATTCTAGATTACTCTTTCTCCTTCCTTATCTGTGGACAATAAGGACCAGTGATTGTTGACAGAGTGTTGCTGTCATGACTTAACACTTCCTTCAGCTACACATCTTTTTTCTCTATTCCACTTGTTCAGAAGATGAATACTGGAATGTGAATGTGACCAACATAGTTTCCTTATTCAGAGCATAAAATGTAGACTAAAAGTTATTTTACTCACTTTCAGAAGAAAGAAAGCAAATCTATTCAACAACTTCAGAACTGATCCATAAGCTCCAAACTAACTGAAGTTCTGATTCATAGCTACATCTCTATGTATCTCCCCTGTTTATATGCTCACTTTCATCAACAGAGCACTTTGAGCAGTGAAGAAGTATTGAATCCCACGTCATTCTCTAGGCCACTGAACACAAAAATTAACAGTGTAAAGTAACAGTTGTTGGAGAGATGTCTAGAGGCAGGACGGTTGAAAGAGTTATCATGATTAATCAATTCTAGAGGGGTGTATTCTGTGGTAGAATCTTTCTTTAAACTACTCAACTCCAACAATTTGATTCAGCTTCAACCAAAGGTCTCAAGGTGAATGGTAAAAGTAGTTCCTTCATATCTTGTAAGGGGAAGAATCAGAATTTGTTGTGATTTGTCACAACCGGTAATATTCATAATTTAATATAAAGGTTTCTTTCAGGTTGATGATGCTCTTCCATATGTGTTGTTTCATGGTTCTTGCTTCCTCTCTTATCAATGTTTAACACTGTAAGAAAATTTAAAGTTATTAAGAAACAACACTGATTTTATCAGCAAATTATATTAATACCCAATAAAATTGATTTCAGCTTCATCTACATAAAATTTAATCAAACTGGGCTTTTCTCAAAACTAAAATAACTAAGAGTTTGCATTCATGCATCAGCTCTAACAGTACTTTTGGTAGGGAAATAGACATATAACAAGAGAAGGAAACCTTGAAATGGGGTGAGATTCTTTCTTAACATTACATCCAAAATGTTTTATTGTGGCTCTGACATGGAATTAGATCAAGCAACTTAAACTCACCATCTAGGAAATTTCCTGCTCTGGTTAGACTGTAACTTCCATTTACCATCTAGTGAAGTTTTATAATTCTACAGTGAGAATGCAGTTCCTTGAAGGTTAGTAATACTCCAGTACTTTCCCAGATTTTTCTCTTGTCATCTAAAATTTGTATGAATGCTGAGAAAAGATTTCTGGAACATTTAAATAAAATGGTATTTGGCGAATACTTTTAGGAACACATTTCAGGAGCAAAGATAATATGAAAACATGGAAAGAAAATTGAGAAAAAAGATAATTCAAATTATAGCTACAATAACTGTCACTGATCACAATAATGCTAAATGGAATCTTACACTGCATTGTGGTCTCAAGACCACTGGTTTGATGTGTGAAACCAACATTCAGATCACATTTTGATCAGCTTATGCAGATGACTTTCACAAACTCATCTCAAAGTAGCAAAAAGAAGACTTTAGCCCAACCTCCCAGACCAGAGAGAAAAATGGATGCATTTTTCCCCACTTGAAGACTGCAGATTTCAAGAGACTGGATATTACCATGCAATCCCATTTATTTTCCCAGGCACAGAAAAAAATCCTCGAAAGCCATTAGTCAATGAAATTATTTCTCTCAACTGATACAAAACACTTTCATAGCTTCTACTTAACTCTTCCACTTATATCCACTTAAGAGCACTTAAAGCTCATTGAATAGCATTACATTGAAGACACTGATCAGTGCATCATCACTGCTAGGGAAGAGAAGGGAAATCAGAGATGTTAATTTTTTTATAAGATAAAAATATTTTCATCACCAATAGTACCAGATTATTAGAAGATATTTTAAAAGCAACATACAAAAACAAGTTAGCACCCACAAATGGGTCCAAATTAAAAGTATTAGCCATATTACCTTCGGTGAAAAAAATCTATATCACAAAATCTTAGCAATATTGGGATTAGAGAAAAGACGTCTCAATATTCCCATGAACTCTGGAAATCCCACACAGCTGGAGTTCAGCAGATTTTCCATCAGAATGCAAGACCTATTTATTTAAAAGTTACTAATTGACTACTATTACTAATCAATTGGGGCTTTTTTTGTATTAATGATTATTTCTTCTATAAGAGGTAAATGAAAAGAAAATATGAATTTGCAAACAAATAAACAAACACAATATATAAAAGAATACTTTAGATAATATGCAGAGAAATTTATTTTAATTATTCCAAATACCATCTTAATGGCATATCTTATTTATTTAAGTAGCACATGTGGAATTTTCTGCGTGGAATATTTTTCCGATAGGAATTGGCTTTTCCAGTACATAACTTCTAGGATTCTTTGAGCTTCAGATTACAATTTGATTGCTAAATCAAAAAATTACGTAATCAATACACTGTATTGGTATAATTCTGTCCTTGTTTCATCTGGCAGAGAATACTATACGAGCTACCAGGAAGAAAATAAAGTCTATCCCAGCTAAATCTTGAACACATTCTTGAATACATTTGAAGATTAGAACATTTTTAGAACTCAGTAATAGTGGGGAAATTTAGAACATATTCAGTTAACAAAAATAATTGATGTGTTATAATTCTTTAAGTTATTTACAGAAATCCTTTTACTTCAACAGGACAAGATCAATATTTTGTTCATTGATGCAGTCACTTATCTCATGGTCAAAGTCCTCATGTCACTAAATACTCAGATCACAGAGATGCCAATACCCTACACTTTTCTTTTCTGCAAAGGTTTCTGCAATAAATGAAAGGAAATTCTATTCATCTTGCTTGTGTAACTTCACATTGAAAACTCAGGCAACATTTTCATTAATTTGAAATTTTCCCAGTGCAAATTTGCTCAGCATTGGGTTTTTTTGTGGGTTTTTTTTCACACTAGAATTTTAATTCACACTAGAATTTTGTGAAAATAGAAAAATGCCAATGTTTTATTGCAGTAGGCTAAGAGGCTGCTTGGACAAATAAATCAGTACACCTTGCATTCTGAGTCTTTTAGTCTTTATTTTACATAGTCATTTGTTGATATAAACCGTATACCCAAAGTCTTCTCAAACACAACCTAGGTTTCATTGTATTCCAAAAGCCAAATCCCCTGAATAAAAATATATAAATATAATGCTTGGTTTCATTTTTCCACAACTCTGATGGAATAGTTCTTTATTCAAAAGAGAGATATTCCTCACAATTATAAAACATATTTTCTTAATTTTATAAGGTATCATACTCAAGTGGAACCCATCAGACATATAGTCTGAAAAGGATAAGAACCCTGTGCACGGTCTACAGGTTCCAGCTCAGGAGTACCTACTCAAGACACTTCTTTCCATCCTCAACCTTTCAGGCACTTACAGTCAAAGTATCACAAGGAGAAAACAGGAAAGGGAAATTCTGTTAAGGCTGAAAAAACAAAGCTACCCTGGCTTTAGCCTTTATCCCCCCATAGTAGTTAGTATGCAGAACAGATACTAATCATAAAATATACCAAAAAGAACATAATGAAATCCCAACTGAGTTGTCAAACTCCTAGGAAGTGGATGTATATACATAGTTAAATTTTCATGGAAGCTCCACATTTCTGAAAATACTATATATTTATGGAATATGCCACAGTGTTATACATTTTGATTCCATACACCACAAAGTCTTATTTGTTCAAGATGAGGCAAGGCCTGCACGAAACCAAAATCAAATATGCAAATAAAAAGATAAATAATATATCAACTAGAGTTGCTTGTGGAGAATATTTAACCAAGGTTGTCTTCTGTTTAAATAGAACCAGAAAATCACATGAAACATTAAATCCAGGAAAATCAAAACACTGCTTTTTCTTTCAGAACTACACATTCTCCTTGAAATTCAATAAAATATTTGATCTTTGTCCCTTCAAGAGGGAAAAGACCTCTCAGTTTTCATAAATTAAAAAAAAAATCTTAATCAATGGCAGTGGAATCAATTGCCTCCTCAACAAGTTTGCAAACACCTGAATGGTGCAGTTGACACACTTGAAGGATGGAATGCAATTTAGAGGAACCTGGACGAGCTGCAGAAGTGAGCCCATGGGAACCTCATTAGGTTCAAAAAGACCAAGCACAAGGTCCTGCACCTGGTTTGGGTCAACCCTCAGTACCAGTGCAGGCTAGGGGATAAAGGAACAGAGAGCAGCCCTGGGAGTAGCAGCTGGGGGTGCTAACAAATGAGAAGCTGGATAAAACCCCACAATGTGCACTTGCATCCCAGGAAGCCAATGTGTCCTCGGTTGCATCAAAGGCAGTGTGGCCAGCAGGGCAAGGGAGGGGATTCTGCCCTCCACTCTTGTGAGACCCTTCTGAAGTACCCTGTTCATCTCTGGAGTTTAGTACAGAAAGGACATGAACCTGTAGAAACATGTCCAAAGAAGGGCCATAATAGCGATTAAGGGGATGAAACACCTCTTTCATGAGGCTTCCCCAAGAGAGTTGGAGGTTTTTTAGCCTGAAGAGAAAGCTCCAGGGACACCTTAGTGTGATATTTCAGTACGTGAAGGGGACCTATAAGGACGATGGAGATAAACTTTTTTTATCAGGTCCTGTTGTGACAGGACAAGGATAATTGTTTAAACTGAAGGAAGATCAATTTATATTAAGTATAAGGAAAAAATTGTTTATAATGAGGATGCTAAAATACTGAAGCTAGTTTCCCAGAGAGGCGTTTGATTCTGCTTCTCTTGAAATATTTAAAGTCAGGTTGGACAGACCCTAGACAGGGTGGTACCACAGACTGGGCAACTCATACTTTTCTTCCCTCCTGAAGCAGAACTCATGTCTCAGATGCATTGTGACATCCTTCATATGTGAACATCCTGTCTTTCATTTGGTCTCTTCCATAGGAAGGAGGAGAATTCATACACTATGCATGTGATCTTGTATGCACTCTTGAACACAGAAGTTTTATGCAGCACTTCTATGTCCTTTATTTTCACATTCAAAAGCTTCTGGAATATTTGTTGTGGCACTGATTACGAGTGATGCAATCGGTGTTCCCTTGGTCTCACACTTAAAAATATGAGATAAATAAAAACACATTAACTTACATAGCTTTTATAGACTGATATTAAAAAAGCAGTTGTCAGAGGAGCAATAACTACTGAAAATAGGCCAAGCTATTCAAAGGAGATATCATAAGAAATCAGCAGAATTTTGCCTTTTTGCTGCCTGGGTTCAAAACTAAGAGTATTTGTTTTCCAGCTTAAAAATCTTGCTTAAAGTCTACAAAATAATTCAAATGCTAGAAAAATTATTTGCTTAAAGAAAAAAAAGAAAAAATGACAGAAGTAAAGTTCCATTGAACTGTGAAATATGAAAGTATTAAAGTTTGAAGACATTTGTCTTTAAACCGTAGTTTTCTTCCAAATAACATGTAGCCTAACCTGCCAAAATTAAAGGTTTGTCAGATGTTAGTTCACTTGCTGTAATACAAGAAAAGGTCAGGAAGCAAACTGAAAAAAGAGTCTAGACAGCTTTAACCTCAAGGCTTTACTTTATTCCAAGAGACAGGGTTATCAGTCATATTATTTCCTATAAAAAAAAAAAAGAACTAATAAACAGAAAAAATATCATAAGACTTAACATTCAAGGATATGACAAGAGCCTACTATTCTGATTTTGGAAGCAGTTTTAAAGCATGTGAAGCAAAATATCATTCACCTTACTTGAACATTCAGATAGTATTTTCAGCTTCTGAAACACCCTGTGATGGTTTAACTTATTGCGAATTTCTCAGTTATTTTAGCATACAGAGGTAAGACAGGAGAAAACAAAAATCAAACCCCCAAAAATTGTTTATACAAAAATGCAAACAGACAAAAATCCTGAAAGCCCACTTGAAATAACTTGCTTATTGTAATTTATGTGCATGTGATTTGTTAGATTAAGCTATTGTTTTATCCACATTCAGAATAATCCCATAAAGTTATACAGACATTTTCCAAAGCAATGATGAAAGAATAGCAGCTATGATTGGAATTTTCAAGTCCTCTTTAAAAGAGAATGAGAAAATTATCTTGTTTTAGCACAATTATTACTAGCTGTAATAATTTGAAGGAACATTTAAATTAAAAAAGAAAAAAGAACCTGCGAAAAAGGTAAATTAAAACAAATTTATTGCAAAACAAGATTGGAATAAAGGCATTAACTGTCATAAAATATTGTGATACTAAATTTCTTATTTAGTCAAACTAGATTATTTCAAATATCCTCAAAAAATAAGGAAAACTCCTCCATGGAAGTAACTGCACATATCATTGCCAGACTTGAGACAGAACCACCATAATGTACATCAAAATCTACAGGAAAGAATATAGGGGGAAAAAAAAGATACATAAAAAAAATTACTGAGTACTAATAGCTTTCCCCCAACACACAATCTTCATTTCTCTCACAAAAAAACCCACTTACAAAACTTGTTTAGTTTACTTTGATAATTTTGATGAGTTAGAGCATTTTTATTCTGAAATTGACTTTAAAATAATTTTACCTTTGACATAAAATCTTGAAGCCCTAGAAAGGCAGAGTTTAATGTTTTTCAGTAATTTTATTTTTATGAAAAAACCCCCTCTGTTATTCCTATAGTCCTTGCAAACTTATTATGAAGAATAAAATGCCCCAATATCCCTGAAGCAATGATTTTTCTGTGTTTTCAAGTGTCCCATATTAGCTCTCACTTTTCAAAAACTAAAACTGACAGAAAAAGCCCTACAGATTTTGAGTTACTACATGTAAAATAAACCAATCAACCAAACAAAAAAACCTCATCTACTTTCTCAATTTTCATCTCTTATGTGGAGACTGAAAAAAAAATCATGTTATTAGAGTGTTTAAAAATAATCATACTTCTTTTGTACAAACTATCGCTAATGTAGAAATTGAACATAAAGGCTACCAGAAGCATTCTGTTTACATGAATTCTGCTCTGGTTCTGTCTTCACAAGTCTATCCATACCTCCTCTTAATCCAATTCTATATATACCAAATTGAGCGAACTAGTAGCATTTAAACATTTGTCTATTAGACCTTCTTCACGTAACAGTCATTGGGTAATATTCACCACATTCACACACGTATTTTCTAAAAAATATTAGTTTTATTTTTTTATTTTTCATTGTTAAGTATTTTGACAAACACCTATTCTGTTCTGGAATGCTATTCTAGAACATTTTAATACAATTCTGTTTTATCTCTGTAATGACACCTAACATATTCGCCCTCATATCACTGTTCTGTGGCAAGGAAGAAAAATAATCCAAGGATGGGGGAATACATGATTTGTTCATAATGCCACAAAAGTCATTAAGTAGATTGAATCAAGGTTTTTCATACCAGCTTCCAGTCTCTTAAATCTGTTATTTTGCTGAATAAGTTAAATTCACTGTTTTGAATCATGCAGTACTCTCGAACTGAAGAAACCACTTGTATTCCATGTCATATTACAATGAAGAAAGATTATTTTTTCCCAGAGGGAAAAGAAAATGTTTTAAAAACTTATATGTGATTTATGTTTTCACTTCAGAAAAAGGTAAAACACCCGTTTACATCCTTGCACCTTTCAGCAATTCCTACTTCCTATAACTGCCATCTGTTTCCCACTGTCTTCTACACAAATATGTGAGGTTTTTCAGTTGGTAATAAAAGTTTTCCCTGCATGCCACCTGACAGTAGCTTTCAGCTAATTAAATAATTTCTGTATGAATGCTGAATAAAAAATCAATTATTTAATGGGAAAAAATGCTGAGAGCCAACTGAATCTTTTGAGAAATATCACAGCCCACAGAGAGGGGATCAGAGAAAGTGCAAGTCTTAAAAGCAATAGAGAATGAGCCAGCCAAGCCAGCCATAAATCCTGCTGCAGGTCTAAGGAAGCACGTTCTGAAGCAGAATGCTGCTGCTGGGGAGATTAATATGATGTATATTCTGCCCTGCAGCTGCCAGCTCCTCCTCAGTTCAGCCAGTTTCCCTTGGGGAAGCCAGTACTATCTGGAACATCATTTCCAGTCCCAACCTGCACAGTAGCTCTTGCTAGAGACTCAAAATGATAAACAAACAAACTGAAAACTGAAAACCCCCCACCAACCTAAAAACCCTACCAGCCCTCAAACGAAACTCACAAATGAACACCCACAGCCTGCTACAAAATATCCCCTGGAGCCATGAAAAGGAGCATCCACACAAAGATACCTATAGGATATTTTGAATTTATTTTCCCTTACTCAGTTTTTGGAGGGTTTTGGTTGGTTGTGGCTGTATGTTTTTACTGGTTTTTTTTTTTGGAAGGTTTTTTTGTGGTAGTGGTGGTGTGGGGATTTTTTTGGGGGGGTTGTATTATTTGGGTTTTTGGGGTTTTTTGTTTGGTTGTGGTTTTTTGGGTTTTTTTGTTTGTTTGTTTTTGTTTTGTTTTTGTTTTTTTTGTTTGTTTGTTTTTGTTTTTTGTTGTTGTTTGTTGGTTTTAGTTTCGTTTTTTTAGTTAGAGGCTCTAATTTTATATGGAATTGAGAAACAGCTAATGACACCCCAGACAAACCTGTGGTCAATTTGTCTGGTTATCACCAGAGATTAACGCAGGGATTTCCTACTGGCCAGGTTCTGCAAACGTACTTTGCCTTGTTTATTACAATGTGCTCTAGGATGACCTGGTTTGAACAGGGATGTTGGACCAGATGACCCACTGTAGTGTCTTCCAACATTACTCATTCTGTGATCACAACTTGAGGGTTTATCATGCCTTAATACACTGATTATCAGAATGAGATCACAGCAATTAAAGACAATTCCTGAAAAATTCCAGGAGATAAATATAATTTCAAGTTCCATATTCATAAATACATACTAAATTATGTACTAATACTGAATGCTCTTTGAGAAAGTTTTCTTCCTATCTACAAACAAAAAAAAAGGGGAGGGGGAGAGGAGGAGTGGGAAAGGCTATTTTTTTATTTATTATGGTTTACTCTTGCTTTGTACATGTGCTTTCTGTTGTTTGAAGAGGCTGCTGGCAGAGTCGCATACCTCGACACTGCCTTTATCACAGTGTGAAAAACACCAGATGTACAAAATTAACGTTCAAGTTAATCAAAATATTGCTTGACAAAGCAAATAATTGAATTGCACTTTCAATGCATTGTGGTAGACAATAATTAACAGGCAGCATCTTCAACATCTGGATACAACTTTCAATTTCCGTTTTAACATCATAGAATGCTGTCTACACATTTTTTAATGGTACCCCTGATAATAATATATTCTGTTTTTAATCATATTCCACGTTGCAGGAAATGAAGCTTGCAATTTTCCCAGGTGCTTATCAAATTACTACTGCAAGCTAATTCTCATCCCCCAAGTTAAGAGTTTCAACACTGTGCACATTAACGGCCTGCTTATGTTCTTCCTGTACAACAGAAGGTAAGTTAATATGTGCTTCAATTATATCCAGTTTGTGCATTTATAGCACCCTGTGGGCAGCACTAAGGAGGCTGTAAATGTACTTATTCTGCTTCTTTAATGCTCTACTGTATTATAGGGAAAGAAGGAGGGAGAGAGGGAGAGAGACAACTGCATCATTTTATCAAGAGAATCAATAAGGAACTCAACTTCACTGTATTGATTCAAGAGGGCTGCTAAGGTACAGCTCTCATTTTACTTGCTACAAAAAAGCTTACCCGAGCTTGATTTTTATATAAATTTCCCACTTCTCCTCATATGCGCATGAGCACACACATTAGATGTGTTTGTCAGCTTTAATAAAATGCACGTCGTGAAGCACAATTTTAAGTATTGCAAACATTTTCTCTTAAATTAAAATTGAAGATTTATTGCATGATTGCCTCTGCTAACTGTGCTATTGACCTAACTGAACAGTGTCTTAAAAGAAAGCATCTCTTTCTTTTCCTAACTTTTTTATTTTATTGCAAGCCAGCCTGAGGTTTCAAAAAATACTTGCATACTAACACTCATGCAATTTGGATTCTTTTTCCTTCCTATTTCTAATGCAATGTTCACTTACCTATGGAGAAAAATATAAAGGCATACTCTATATATATATATTTTTTTTTAATGGCAACCACTTTCCCACCTGTTCTTCATGGAAAATTTCTAGAAACAAAAACCAACAGAGTGAAAAAAAAATTAAGTGTCATAGAACTTTCTGAAGGAATATAAACTTCTCCTGCATTAGGGGATGTGACAGATGTATGTCATCTCTCATGTCCCCTAATGATTTTTTCCTGTAGCTAAGGAAAAAACCCTTTGAGAATACTTATATACAAAGCTTTAAAATAAAAACTTTAGGAAAATATTTCATCTCAGTTGTCACTCAAATAGCTCTTGCTATTTAAAATTTCAAAGGGAAAATTTTGATTTTTTGACTGTTAATCTTTAGATTTCATTAGCAAAAGTTAGATGTAGGCAACGTGACACTTCCCTTTATCCTTCTATTCTTTGTTTATCATATAGAAAAAAAATCAAATGAAAATTGAAAAAAATAAAAAAATAAAAACAAAACAAAGCAAACCAAACCAACACACAAAGAATAAAACTCAGAATCAAACCTATGATTCAGCAAAAATCCACATATATGTGGCAGATTCAACTGGGCAAAGTTTATAACAGTTGAATCCTTTTCCAGCAAAAGTATGACTTGAGAGGTGATCTCATTGAGGTGCAGATTACATATACAACACAAACAGTTCCTTCTCAAGCATGCTTTCTACACTTGCAAATATTACATAAACAGAAGGTGTATCTTTTCATTTATCATATTCATTGTTAAATATGTGAGTGATCCTCATCAGCAACGATCAAATCAGCACTATTTTCAATTTTCTGTGCCTCAGAGAATGTGCCCTTTGCGTGTTTGTGTGTGACATAAATTTGACCAAAGGGAAATGGAATTGCTTTTGTGTGCTCATTTCTCCTTCAGAAGTCCTCAGGCTTGGCGTCTAAATGTCTACAGAAATCTAGTATGCGTTTTTACTGCATCACCACATAAATTCATTATGATTATTTTAAATCAAGTTTTTCTTTTAAGGTTCTAATTTCTCAAGCTTATGATATTGATGTTCTTCTCAATGACTACAGACATTCTGAAGCACTGTTGAAGCAAATGTTAGGTAAACATGTATTGGACTTTCTGATATAAACTAGTTATGTGTACCTTCATGTCAACCATAAATAAAAATAAACTAGTTTATCATTTTTAGGACAAAGATAGAGAAGGAAAATCTCAAGACTTCCCCCTGTGATAGACTCAAATATCTCCATTTCACTAATTTTTGCTCTACTTTGCTGAAAATTTTGAACTCACCTTTACAGGAGATATAATGTTACCTCACAAATATGTATAGAACACTACAGATTAAAAAAAAAAAATCTTTTCTGCCCTCTGATTTTATGCTGGTAATTCTAAGAGTCTTCTAAAGATGAATTTGACAATAGTCAATGGTTTTTAAAAACAGATATGGTCAAAACACAGAGTGCATGTTCCTACACATACAACTTAAATCCCATTTCTCATGTCCTTACTGAATGTTAATATAGAAGGTTTTGCAAAAGTTATGGTTAAATTAAAATCAAATTAAATGATCAATTAAAGTCAAAGAATGTGAATGACTAGTATTGGTATAAATCCCCTTTAGATAAATCAAATTCCAAACTCAAACACATTTGTGTTTGTGTTCAATCCAAAAGGGCCTTTAATTTAGAAAATTTAGAAGAATGAAATATGCTTAAGCAGTACAATCAGTGAACGCATATTTTTACCTGGCCAGAAGTTTCAAAGTAATTTTTAGCTATTTAGAATGGGCATGAGAAATAGGTTTTTTGTTTTTCACTCTTCAATGGTTTTTGTATATATCTCATTCATGTATTTAAAGAACTGGATTTATCCCACGGGATGCATTGTCACAAAAGTAAACATTCAAATTATGTAATGTGGAGCAAAAATGAGAGTAATATTCTCACATCCTGTGTTCATTCACTTACTACTTTTAGTAAATAAAAAGCTAACCTCATTAAATTTGGTTTATAATTCAAAACCAATGGAGAAAACTAAGCAACCTGAATAACTGCTTAGAGGACGAAACACAGTGCTCTTGAATATTTGTTTTTCTCTATTAATTCTCTACAGAGAAATCAGCTGCACTATTCTTCATCAAAGAAATCCTAGTTTTAAATCACCACATTGACTCCTTTACATGACAGTCTTGAAAGGAAGGGAAAGGAAAAAAAAAAAAAAAAGAAAAAAACCCCAAGCACATTGTGGTTACTTTGCTGCTGCCTCCTTTGAGGAAGCTTTATTTGTACCAACCATGAGTCTAGATGCTGCAGGCAGTCAACAGATCACAGCCAAAGAGCTGGCTGGAAGTCTGTTGAATACATCTGCCTCCATGCCCTCTTTTGGGGTTCTTGACACAAATTTTCCTAAGAGTCTCCAGTCTGTGGGGTCAAAAGACATCAGGTACAGGTCTAAGTAGTATGAATTCATTTGGGACAACCTGCAGTCTGACATATCAGCTTTCAGAATTCTCATGTTCCGTAAACACTAATTCAGAAATATGGAACATAAACAAAACCCCATTTTTAAAAAATTAATTAGTATGTTATTAGAATTATTAGAACATGAGGATATGTTGAGTTTTACTGCCAATTCCTTACCAACTGTTGCACAAAATAAGGTTGAATTACTTAATATTTCAGTAACAGAGAAAGAAGGCGAGGGAAAATAAAACTATATATAAAAGCATGTTTGACTACCTTCCATTAGATATTGCATTTCAGTATTCACTAACAGGATTATGAAATTCTCACCATTAATCCATTGTGCATGCTCTGCAGTTGCTCTTTGAGCAGATCAGCTCTTGAGAGAATGGCAACATAGTATTTAAAAAAATATAGAAAACATTACCTCATATGCTCTGCGCAGGTCTTTCAGGAATGTTCTTGGGCATAATTATGCAGTATATCAGTCTATCTATGCTCATCCAGAATATGTCATCTTAAAAGATATGATGTATTTATCAAAGGAGTTCCTCTACAAGGACTTACAATATGCTGTTCTGAATTCTCCTGGAATATTTTCTTGTGCAAAACCTGAAA
The DNA here is from genome assembly GCA_037013685.1 of Acridotheres tristis. NCBI lineage: Eukaryota > Metazoa > Chordata > Aves > Passeriformes > Sturnidae > Acridotheres > Acridotheres tristis. The sequence goes on along the minus strand of CM072886.1, from coordinate 93,393,849 downwards.
GATTAGAGTGTGATTAAATGCAATTTTTTTTCTTTGTTTTAAAAGAGCAGTGGTAGAGAAAAGATATATTATCTCATGTATGATAAAAAGATATGTACCAGTGGGATATATGTGTACAGCTACAATAATGACTCTCAATATGTGTCTGTGTGTGTAAAAGCCTGGAAATACATATACATGCACACAACACACAGAAATGTTTAGGCGTATAGATGTACTCAGATACCATTTCTCACTGTTTTATGCAATAATATCTCAGTGTATCCATCCAAGCAATATCCTGTATCCAAAAGCACATTTTTTTAATGACGTTTCTTTTTAATACTTAGGAAAACATAGGTGGGGCAGACAGCAGGCTAACACTTTTAGATAGTTGCCTTATGCTTTTGTTTACCATAAAAAAGAATGCAATCCACACACATTCCTTCAAGATATCATCACAATGTTCTTGGTGGGTCCCTGAGCCATACAAACCTTGATACTTCATTCTACATATTTTTCTCATAAGAATCCCAAGGTTAAGTGAACTCAAAAATTTATTTCCATTTTCTTTGTAATTAGGAGAAAACTAGAAAGATACTTTTCTTCTTGCAAGCTGGTGTCTTTCCTTCAGATCTGCTCAGTACAGAACCTGTGCAATTTTTTCATAGGTTGCTGCAACCTCCACAGTCATCTTTGGCTGTCTAGAAAGACAGTTTTCAGTCTTTCACCTTGAAGGATAGATACATGACTTTCCCTTGCCCAGTCTCTGTTGTTCTACAGGCTTCCAGATCACCCGTGTTCCTCCTCAGTTCCTTATTCCCCAACATGCTGAGAACACTGTCCCTTCTGAGTGAGTTTTCAAGAAGAAGAAGCAAGTTCTCTCTCCCTCCCTGGAGTTCCATGTATCCTGGAGTACAGAAGTCTGATTGCACCAGGCCAACAGGTCCCTCTTCTGCTGGTACCCAAAGCAGCACGACACAAATGACACACAACGCAGGATGGTGAGGCACCATTCATCTCAGAGGGCAATGTGTAAAAATTACCTAAGTAACTTCTGTGCAAATACTTATTTCAAAATTAATAAATGAAGGGTTATTCCCACAGTTTTTATACACTAAACAGAATATTTTAATGCTCCCTTGCACAAGGGACATTTGGCACAAAGTAATTGATTTACCACTGACAGGTGCTTAGGTACTCACATGCCAAGGAGTTTTTTGGAATATCTGGTCTTTAACAAAACTTCACTTGATTAAAGCACTGTGAAAACTTGATCTCCCTGCCCTTGTTCAGTCACTGTTTTTATTAACATCAGGATGGCTTTCCTTTTTTTGTCCTATTTCTTTTCTGATTTATTCTGGATTTTTTTTTTTCTTTCAACAAAAAGGGTTAGTAAAAGGGGCAGGTCAGCATTCAATATTCCAGCCTCATTTTAAGACATTCTAGTAGACCTCAACTGGCCCCTCTCAGATCTCAAGCCAGTGGCACAAGCTCCTTATGTCTTAACACACTGATGATCAGCAACACCAGTCAGATCCTCTGTGTTTGAGAAAGGACTGAATACTGCAAATGGGAGCAGTCAAAATCTTTCGTGATCTGGAGCAGAGGTGGTGAATGATCACTGCCCTGAGCAGTGGTGTCTCCCTTCTCTGAAAATGATTAGCCAAGACGCTTTTTAACTAATTGGTTCTTGATATCACATCTTTTGAAACACCAAGGGCATCTTTCATGTCTTCTTAACTGCTACCACTGTGTCTTCTGTCACAACATTTCCATCTTGGACACATTCTTCAGTCTTAGCCAAATACTGCATCTCATGCTTACATAACATGACTGAATAGATGACTGAGAAGCGAAATGTGCTTTGCAGAATCCCTGTTGCCATTATAACTTACCCTATTTTACCACTTACATTCTTATGTTTCACCTAAGGAAACCTGCAACACACAGCTAGCAATGATAGAGTTTTCACTATGATATAAATAGTTAACTTTTTGTAGTTGTGTCAATAAAATCTTCAAAACTGTATTTTCAATTTTCCTTATAACAATTATGCCATATAATGTAATGAAGAGGGAAGAAGATTTTTTTATAACAATGTGAATATAATTTCGATTGAAGAGATATTTTACCAGCATGACAGTTAAACTATTAAGAACTAGTAGAATAATCCTCCTTTCTCTCTCTTTTCCTTTGTATTATAGATATTCAAGATAAGGAAAAATGATACATTTAAGTGCTTTATGAAGTACTTTGAAAGCAGAATAAAAAATAACTTTAAATGGTCTGTTAAATTTATACTTCTAGGGTTTTCTTTCAAATTAAGATCATTAGAACTTTGTTAAGCTCGTCATTTTTCCTTGTAACATTAGGGTTATTAAGTATACCATTTTTCACTTTGTATATGTGGCACAAAGCCAAATCATAAGCCAAGCCAAATGGAACACGTGGGGAGAGAGAAGGGGGTGACATACTAAGAGAGGTATTTCTTAATAACAGAAACCTAGCAAAAGAGGCATCAAATTTGTCAGCAGAACTGCAGATATGACTCTATCAATAATCCATGGCACTTTTGTATTTCCCAGCTGAGGCTATTATACAGCTTTGGATGACAGCCTGCTTCAACTTCATCATGCAATCCACTGGGACAGAAACTCATAACTGGCTTTCAACATAGATCCTTCATATAAAGGCTAATAACTGCAGCTAGTCAGTGTGGTAAGATTATCAGAGACTGCAGCAATGAACTGCAAAATGTGGGAAAGACAGTCTGACAGAAATCTGACAAAATAACCTCAGCAGGATAACTCCTTTAAACATCAAGAAGAGAAGTAAGGTACCAGAAAGGTGCCCCACAGAACCTTCTACAGCACTGTTCAGCTGATGCTTTTAATTAAACTTGCCTAGACCTGTCTTCAGACATTAGAGAAGATGAATAATTAATCAGAAACTTAAGCTACTTCAAGAAAAGTGATAAAGATGCTACAGAAGGTTTTATCTGTACTGATGAAGATTATTGACAATGATGAACAAATCTTGCAAGTCCATTGATTTTCAGCAGAAGTCATAGTGACATAACAGTGTTATCTAATAATGTATTATCTAATAAGGAGTTTATCTAATAATATATCTATGCAATATGCATAAATGAAACTTAATTTGAAAATTTTCAACATGACTTTTTTTAGGATCCACTATCCCATTTTCAGACGTTCAGTTAAACCTCTCCCTGCTCAGGGCCAGACAACTTCATCTCCAGTTGTTGATCTCCATAATTTACACAAAATTTTATTCTGCATTTTAATGTGATATAGGCTGGCTTTCACATCAAAGAGGAGATTCAAGGGCTCAAGATCCTGCAAACTGCCCCACAGTATCAAAGCCCTTTAAGAGTACACTTTTGACTGTCCATAAAGATGTAGATGTACTCATTTGTTGGCTGGTCATCAGTGGTGTTCCCCAGGGCTCAGTATTGAGGCCAGTTCTGTTTAAAATCTTCATCAATGATCTGGACAAGGGAATTGAGCACACCCTCAATCAGTTTGCAAAGTTGTGCTGAGGGACTCGATCTGCTGGAGGGCAGGAAAGTTCTAGAGAGATCTGGCCAGGCTGGCTTGATGGACCAAGGCCAATTGTAAGAGGTTCAACACCACAAAGTGCCAGGTCCTGCCCTTGGGTCCCAAACCCACGAATGCAATGCTCTTCATGCAGCACCATTCAATCCCCATCACTCTATTCTGCAAGGGAACAACAGAGAACTTACCTGATGTTGTTGTGTCACCAGCTAACAGGTATAGAGCCTCAATCTATCCACTCTAATTTATTTATTTATTTATTTATTTAACTTTTATTTAACGACTTTCTAAGGAAAATGTTAGTTTTGAGAACAATGGAAAGAAACACTACTTTTATTGGGAATCTTTTATTTTTCATTCAGAAAAATCAAGGAAAATATGTTATCCAGGGTCATTTTAACACAGATCAGAAAATTTCTTTTTTTAATTGGATCAAATGTGTTTTACTGGCTCAGTTGGTTATAGCATGGTGATAGTAACACCAAAGTTGTGAATTCAATCTCCATATAGCCCATACACTTAAGAGTGGGACTTGATGATCCTTGTGGCTGCCTTCCAACTCAGGAAATTTCTGCAGAACAATTGAACTCAATAATTTTGGATATATGGGTTATGATTGCACCTAGAAGTGTCTATTTCTCTCACTTGACTATAAAAAGACTTAAAAATGATGACTGAAATCTTGAGGTTCAGTTGAATTCTGCTGAGATATTTTCATATTTTGATAGAAAGCAAGTATTGCAAATTTTTCCAACAAGATATTTGTGTTTTCCAGTGTTTGCTTCATACTTCTACAGAGAATGAAAATGTCAAAACATCCTGTAATATAAAACACCTTTCTTTTACTTGTCACTAGAAAGCCTCAGAAATCTCTGTCTATAGTATAAAGTACAATCACCTAAGTTTAAAGACCTTAATGAAACTTCCAGTAGAAAATCACTGGAAATGCATGACAGCTATTGGAGTGCACAGGTACTGTGTTAAATTGCCAGGCATTTTGCTGAAGCCTGCTGCAATAAATTAACTCTTCTTCATGCTTCTAGCAGCAAACAACAAGCACAAGATAGGCATAATTCATGTTCAACTTTCAGCCACAGAAAATTATGTAAGATAACTTTTCAGCCCACCACAGAAATGAAGAAATAGTCCCATTTGTCTAATAAACCCTCCTGTGCCTCTTTGCTTTTGGCTATGACCTTTTCTTAACTGTTCTCTTCATGTCTTACTCAGAACAAAACACTGTGTTCACATTTGAGGAAGCTGTTTTGTTCCTGAGTCAATCCCCCATATACTAACAACTCAAGGAGTTATTTTGGTACATTTCTGTGTCAGATCACAAAAATATTTTTATATTTTTATGGAGATGTTACAAAAATAAAATTATTTCCGGTTTAAATGTAGCAAAAAATCTTAGCATATTCAAATGCAGTATCATTAGTATTCTTCCAAAAAATAAAACTAAAAAAAAAAGAGTAACTCACCTCTGTGCAATACCTAAGAACACATAATTACTTACAGAAAGAGTGAGAGAAAAAGATATATCATCATGGATTATTACAGAGGTTTCTGTATTCTGTTATTGCATAACTGTGTCGGCCTTCATTCTCCACTGAGGCATTAATTCTATTCCATGGAAACCTTAAAATTCAGTTATGTTCTGAGCCAGAGTGAAAAACAAGCTTATTAAAATTCTCCATGGGAGGAAAACCCTGGAATCCTTTCACCAAGGTAGGTCAATGGTTTTGCTGAATCCAAAATCTCAAAAACTCCAGGGTTTCTGCTCCTGGCAGCAAGCTTCTCCCTGAGTATTATGAGTTTATGGATACTCAACTGCATGATGTCAAATAATGTGATTTAGTACAGGAAGAACTCAGCACTTTTCCAAGCATCTAAGGTGAAAATAAATAAAATTTACCCTGTTTCCAGAGGAATTTTAGTAGAATATATTTGTTCCTTTTCTTTAATGACAAATCAAAGAAACTATATTAAAATTGCCCAGATTTCTTCCATCAGCTCTTTCTGAAAAGAGCCTCTGTACCATGACTTCTGACACATATCAGGCATATTGCACATTCTTTTAAATGCAGTTTTACATGGTTCAAAGAATTACTATTACCTATATGAGACAGAAGACTTAAAATCAGAACAAATTAATTCATAAGTAATTATTCTTAAAATCAGAGAAATATGGGCTGCAACAGACATATTTTAGTACAATTTCCCACTCAAATTAGGACTATTATCAATACTAAAAAGATCACTTTTCATTTGAATATTTTCTGAGTGTTAGAGATGTGAACTTTATAAATCATAAAATATTAATAAGAAAACCATCATCGACTTCCAAATTTTCACATATCAGCAGCATTCTCAAACCACTTTTTTTCTGTCATTATCCTCTCAGGGACAAAACAGAAGCATCATCATTGCTAGCAAATATTAATTCCTTTCTAAAAATGCACACATTACAGAAGATAACATTAAAAATATATGAAAGATAATTTAATGTATGCAGCATAAATTCTTACTTATTAAAATAATAAAAGATAAGCTAAAGACTGTTGTGCTGTATTTATGTTTATTGTAAGGATATTCTATATTTTGGAAGGTGCAGTGGTTGCCACAGAAACTAATTTTTAGTCTATTGCAGAGTAATAATTCCATAAATCTCACTTCATATCCAGTTCACAGGTATGATTTCCTTTTATTATTGGGATAGGAGAGGAGATGAAGATAAATTTTTTCCTCCCTAGGTATTTTCTTTCCGTTTGTAGTTTTTCAGTTTGTCTAGCAATGTCTTTTAGAAAAACAGAAGTAATTAAGAAGGGAGGAACCCAAATCTTGCAGAAGCCCTTGTCTGAGCTAATTAATGCTTCATGAACTTATGGAAAATCATTTAGTTTTCAAAATTTCATTGGTTCTATACATAGAATACAAATAAGGGACTTACTAAATGTAATTCTCGGTAGGTTGAGAAGCCGAGATAATTGTTTTTGTAAAATGATTTAAAATACGGTAAGTAACGGTGTTGTACAAATTAAAAATATGACTGATATTCTGATTATTGCTACCATGTATTACTGTGCTGGGATCAGTGAAGCTCATTTTTATAGAAAAGTTGTTACATGAATTTCACGCTTCCTGGGACCTGCATATCATGTATTACACACCAGTATTTTAATGTTTTAGCTTTCATCCAGGATGCAGTCTTGTACTCAGTGAAAAGGCCTGTGAATGTTTCTTTGATGCCCAGAGGTGTTTACTGTAAGAATGTAATTGGTGGAATTGCACTAAGAACTCCATCTTTATTGTTTTACATCTTTGTATGCCCTTTCATTACTATCTGTGGAGCACCATACATATTATTCATGTATCTAACAGAAAATCTACCTTTCTTTTGTGCTCAGTTTTTCTTTTCTTCCAGAACTTAGATTTTCACATTACCTTTTGCAGCCTATCTTCTGTGACACCCATGCAGAGATGGAAAACAGAAATCCCAATTCTATCATAGGACTAAAGCACATTGTAGCTAACAGATTCAGCTAAAACTGAAGGAAAACTGAGCCAGGGCCAGAAGAAGAATCACAGCTTCAGAGCCTACTTCCTCTGCTTACCTGGTTTCCTTGGCAGGGCCTGACCACCGTAGCAGCAGGGAGGGAAGCAGTCAGGCAGTGCCAGCTCCGAGTGTTGAACATGGCCATGTCCAGAGACGTGATTTCTGGAGTTCACCCCTGAGCCCATTCAAGACTTCTGGCAGTAGACGCACATTTGAAACGTACACTGAGGAAATGGATTGCTGTAGGGAAGGGAGGAGGAGAAGTTAAGGAGTTTCTGACACTCGAAAGGGAAAGAGGAAAGGGGGAAGATGGGGAAGTATGTAGAGAATTGGTGTCACTGCACCTGCCAGGAATATGAGGGATACAAAGGAGGAAACACTGAGTGATGCTGCTGGCAAGGGATCCTTCACCAGCCCCACCAACATCCCTCTGTCTGTATCAGGTCTCCTGGCTTTTCCTAGTGCTCTGACATAACAAAAACAGGCAGCAAGGCCAAGGCCCTTTTGCTGTCCCCAGGCCTTGCAGAGCTACAGCTATCTACCTTGGCCGTGATGGGAGCCAGGCCAAGCTTAAAAATAGCAAAGCTCCAGCCAGGGCAATTTTACACAGTTACACCAACATTAGAATCATAGAATATCCTGAGCTGGAAGGGACCACAAGGGTCATAGAAATCATACTCCTGGCCTTGAAGAGCCCCAAGAATCACACCATGTGAACTGCTGTATGTAGATATTACAAATGTGATGCAAAGAAGGATCATCAAATATGAATATCAGGAAGGCCTCCGCAAGGAATCAGACAGAGATTTCACTTTAAACACAAGCAAAAGTTGATAATGGATATAAAGCTGTATGACTATTTTTTCAAAAGACTGCCCTATCTCAGCTCAAATGAGTATAAGAATGCCTCTAAATTCATCTCGTAAGCGATTTAAAAAAGTATTTCCAGCTTTGGATTGAGTGGAGACTTCTTTATTTTGATTGCTGTTAGACCTAGATCTATCTCTGCCTTTTGTTTATTACCATTTATTCCCTACTTAAGAACAATTGCTTTTAGTTTCCAAGGAAAGTGTAAGTTCAGATTTTAGGCACATCATACATGCACTCGAGTCTGACAAGTGGTTTAACTTCACTTTTTGGCAACTATATTGCAAACAAAAGCAAGACATTTTTGAGATATCTCTGTCTTCTGCATTAAATCACATTGCTCAGTTCAGTGTTTCCAAGCAATATTATCATCCTTATATAGAATTTATAGATTTATTAGGAATAATCAGGGAAAGAAAGGTTACCATTATCCTGTTTTCTGACTCATTATGTATTTATCTATACTCTAATTCCACAGATAGCATATTTCCTTTTCTGATGCCAATAAAGTACTCCTCATGTACTTAATCTGAAAACTTGGGCATTCTGGGAATGTCTTGTTTGTTTAGCCCTGAGGTTCTGAATGTTTTGGGTAAATAGCAAAGGAATCCAAATGCAGCATTTGGTTTTGAGGAAATACAAGAAAGAAAATGTTCACACAAAGAGATTTTATATCTAAGTAATTTCTATTCTTACAAGTCTTCAGACCAACATCAACATTTCAGAGCTTGCCAAACATACACCCTTGAGCAAAGGAACTATCACACAACTGCAAAGCTGCTACAGCTGATATCCATCAATAATCTATCAATAATTTGCAGATTCTTAAGGTATCTCCTGTTTCCATCTGTTTGCTATCCTAGTCCATCCTCTACACTTTTCAAAAACTAGGGTATTTAATACTAAAGGTGTTGTAATGAATGTGCGTTTGGGAAAAAAGCATTGGACTGGACATCACATAGCTTATAAAAGTTTATATAACATGATACAATATGACTTAAATCATGCTATAGAATGTAAGCAATTGAAAGATATTTTAGAACTCCCCAGCCCTTTTCTTAAATTAAGCTTCACACTTAAAGGCGTCCTAAATAATGAAATTCAAGAAAATGTTTCTTTCATGTCCATGTTAAGATTGCAGAGGTCTGTAAAACTACTATTTAATTTGGGAGATTTTCTCAGACATCATTTCAGTTACTCAAAAATTCATGCAAAAACGTCAAAATGAGTGAATTTCTTGAAATGTGAAAAGTATAAGATGTAAAAGGAAAATCAGAATTGCAATCAGATGAAGCAAACATTTTTATATCTGACTTTGTAAACTAGAGAAATTTGATCTTGACATGTACTCAGGCATCTGATATCCTGCAAAATTCAGAATAATACATGCCTAATTTCACAAAATAGTTTACTGACATGGGGGAAGAGATTAATTCGCTTTTTGCTGTATGTTCTACTGTTTATTATGTTCAGTTTACTAAAATAAAATGTCCAACATAATTTAATATTGTATCTGCGCTGATTTTGGGTTGTTGTTTTAGGGGGTTTTGGTTGGTTGATTGTTTTTTAATTCAACACTATTTGTTGCAGAGCAATGTTAATTAATTGTAGAATTCTTCACTCACCTTTCATACAGTATTACAGCAACAGTTGAAAAACCATTCACAAGGAGTTAAATTATAAGAATCTACATCATACTGACAACAGAAAATGCAATTGAACTTGATATCTGTTCTTTATTGTAGGCAGCAGATTTGTGGGAAAATAAACAAAGGACAAGAAGGCCATGACTGAAGGAAAGGAAGCATTTACTGAGATAGATAACATTTCGGGCATTTAGAGAGGTTTGTTTCCCCTGGAAATGACATGCTTTTTATATGGCTTTTACAGACTTCCCCGAAAAGTCCATAAAACAATATAGTTTAAATTATGGGTCATTATTGTTAATTTTGCACATAGATAACCTAAACGTCTAAAGCATGTTTGCACTGGGTTTTTTTTCAAGAAATTCTGATCAATGACATTGATTTTGAGGAGACAATATGTCACTGTTAAATTCCAATCTCCTTCTTAATGCACCGTTACAATGCATATTAAATAAATAAACCCAGAACACAGTACCTCACATAACTTCATTGCCTCAATTAATCAAACAGTTCAATGTCTCTAATTAACATTAGTGTACTATCTGGTTTTATGACTGGGTAATCATTTTAAGCTGACTCACAAATTGCAGTCAGGAGCACAGGTTAATGTTGATCCCACTTTAAAACTCCTACTTCTCTCCAAGAGGGAAGTCATGCCAACCAGCCACAGGTTCAAAAGCTCCACTTCAACTACAATTTCAAGAGTATATATACATACACATTAAAAATAAAATGGGATAAAAATTCAAAAACAGTCTATTCATCAAAGACAATATCCATTATGTCCATGTTACTATGCACAGGATATACAAAACTGGGGTTTTCTTTAGTTAGTTAAGTTTTCTTTAGTAGTTAAGAAGTTCTGTAAAGCAGGAGAAATCTAAAACAGTTTGGTTTTTTTTCCAGCAGGTGAAGCAGTCAGTGACTTTGTTTCCATCCAAAAGTGTCCCAAGTGTTCAAGACTGCAACATATTTCTGTAAAATCTACTACTGAAATTATAGGTGGTTTGTCAAGAAATCATTGTCTCCATCCAGTTGTGTTTTCACTCTTCTTTGTGGCCTCCCCTTAGTCATTCCCCTTCAGACATGTACAGGCAGAACTCTAATCCATTTGCCAGGTCCCATCAGTCTTAAAACTCTGGTCGTCCTTTTGCATGGATATCAGCTTCCTTGGACATATAGAGCATATTCTGCTTTAAGTGTTGCAGTTCCTATATTTAAATGTGCCATCAGAAAAAGCACATAGATTTCACTATATAGTATAGGTAGGGGGATAAGTGTAGTAAGTTTGTCAGCTTTATTTCTGTGTTATTGTATTTTGTTTTAATTTTATTTTATTTTTATTTATTTTATTTTTACCTGTAATTCTCTATTGTCCTTGCTCAACTCAAAAAAGGCATCTTCCTACTGCCTAGATTCAGCCTCCAACATCCCCTTCCAGGGCCTTGCTCAGCAGAAACACAAGATCCCATAAAATATTTTTGTCTTTATGAAACAAAAAGATAAGACAGGGAGAGAATTTTGTGAAGTTGTTATATAAAGTCATGGTATTTAAACTCTAAGAGCGAACAATTAGTGTTACTATAAAGAGAAATAAGTGTTGAGGAGTTATTGAATACTGATGGTGCAATTTTGTTTGTATTCATAACAACTTTTCTGTCTTTCTGTGGTCTTGGACAGAGAGCAGGATATCTTGATTTATTAAAATTTTTCTATTGTCTTTTTAATAAAAGATTTTGTGTCCAATCAAAATTATAAATGTATTAGTGAATACTCTGGTCAACATTCATTGCATTGGGAATCAACCTGCTTCCAAAACACCAGCTGGGTTTTTTTCCAAACCTTCAGCAAAAGGAAGATCTAGGAGTAAGCCTTATGGGAAATAATATTATTGTTTGCACTCTGCCTGCAGTTCATTCCTGGGACACTTCCAAGACATGGGAAAAGATGCAGCATCTCAGAGAAAGAAGGAATACACAAAACTACAAAGACTTCTCTAGGGATGTCCTTCCTCTGGTCGACTGGTTTATAGATTTATGTACAGAACTGTCACTCTCCTAACTGAACTGATAGATTTTCCTTTTATGCCTGAACACTGAACAGAGATAAAGAGTCAGAGCAATACATATCTCTATTCCCTCAAATATTCTGTTCTTTTTCAACAAACACATTTGAGAAGGAGAGTTCACCAACCCCCCAGATACAATTGTGCTAAAGCAGACTCACCTGGGAATCCATATATTTATCATATACCACTTTTGTCACATTTATTTAAAGCAACAAAATGATACACAGTATGGAATCACTGTGATTTGCAATTTTTTTTTTAATTCTGCTACCGATGCATGCTTCCAAAAGTTGGCACAAGGGAGCCTACTGAATTCTAAATTTTTATTATTCCTCCATAGATGTGATAGTAACAATTCCCCATTCTACACAGTTTCCTGTTCATGAACAGTTTGTTGTGTACTCCTTCCATTTTCCCTCCCACTGCCCCACACTTACTAGAGCTTCAGTGATTCTAATTATTGATTTACTAGTGCCCAGATAAAAACATAATAACTGAGTTATTCTTTCTGGTAAAGCTATATAGATGTTATATGAGATAAGGTTTGCCAGGAAGACTGCTTTATCTGCTTATTTATCTACTTCCAGAACTCCAGCTGTAGTGCTTCTATATAGATATTGGTAATTTTTTTTCAAACAATTGACTGTCTGAAACATCAGGTATTTTTCATGACCTCTTTTCTGTTTGGTCTGTGTTTTACTTTCATATATGTTCCACTTGCTACTTCAAAACAGAGCTAATTAGTTAGCTAATGGTTTAGTTAGCTAATTAGTTAGCTAATGGTTTAAAACACTTTCCACCCCAGACAGACTTCGACAGATTCTTGAGAAAATTTCCATGAATTTATATTCTCACTTACCTGAGTACTATGGTTTGATAACTTTTACCTCCATTCGATCAACTTTTATTAGTTGCTGTCATAAAAACATATCTCATCTCAATACCTACAATATTCATAGGAGATAGTACAGAAATGAACTGCAAATGCATTAAGATTTATAAGTGCTTGTAAAATTTTTCCTGGATTCTTATTAGATTGGCAATTGTTAGGTGAATGACTAAGCCTATGTTTTCTGTTTCCTCCTCTTACATTCTCACTCAATTGTCTTATCTTAGAACTGCTCTGAACAAGAGACAATATTCAATTTTTGTAACTTTCTTGCAGCAGATAATTGAATTATACTATGGATTTCATTAGTATGAGCCAAAGGAGTCCTGAGTGGCATGAATGTATTCATTAAAGTTTGTGCTGGTTTTGACAGAGATGGAGTAATTTTCTTCAGAGTAGCTGGTATAGGGCTGTGCTGAAACCACTGCATTTGTGGTGAACACATCAACGTTTCAGTTACTACTGGGCAATGGTTAGACAGAATCAAGGGTTCTTCTTCTCCTCATAGTGCTCCACCAGCAAGGAGGCTGGGGGTGCTCAAGAAGGTGGAAGGGGACATGGCTGGGTCAGCTAGCCCCCAACTGACCAAAGGGACATTCCATGCCGTAGGACATCATACTGGAAGGAGAAGAAGGAAGGAAGGGACTTTCAGGATGGTAATATTTGCTTTCCCAAATCACTGTTAGTTATGATGAAGCCCTGGTTTTCTGGGAATGACTGCCCATTGTAAGTGGTGAATTAATTCCTTGTTTTGCTTTGCTTTGTGCGCATGGTTTCTGCTTTATCTATTAAGTTGCACTTACCTCAACCCATGAATTTTCTTGCTTTTACTCTTCTAGTTCCCTCTCCCTTCCCAAAAACGGGGAGTCTGTTAACAGCTGTGGGGTTCTTAGCTGCCAGCTGGAGCTAAACCACAACAAATTCCAAATAATTTATGGTTCCCTTTCTAAACCACCTGGGCAAACTGCAGTATTTATAACTAATTAAAGCTGTAACACAGTATGTTTGACTTGAAAATAGGACCTAACTTAAGGGAAGCTGTAATAGAGGTACAGTTATCTTGTTGTGACCACTCTCTACTTTGTGGGAGGCAGCATAAGCAGTTGTCAGCTTCTTGGTGCACCTGATGTATTTTGTCAGGATAACCATGTCCACAATGCATCTTTGCTTAACAGTAGTGGAGAAGTTTTCAGCAGTGTGGAAAAACCTTGAGATTATTAGAAGCTTTAGAAGGCATTTACCATACAATTTACAGATTATAAGAGTCTATTTAATACCTACAAACATTTGTCATTAACTGTTTTTCACCTTGGGAATCTGTTGATAATGTTTGGACCAAAAAGTGTAGGACACGCTAGTGACTACAGCAAAAGGTTGCACATCGTGCCTGCAAAAATGAGGCCAGGAGACAGCTGAAACTGTGGCTGGGATATGCAACAGCCTCTACCATGCCAGGTCCACAGCTGTGGTTGTCAGCTTTTGCTGCTTCCCTATGATCTGATGGCATGTTGGAATGCTTGCAATGACAGTTTTGGCTTCAGGTTGAACCTTGACATTCTCAGTTCTCTATATGTCGTGCTGATGTCCAGAAGACTGCAAGGCATTTGTTTCCCTCACCTTCTCCATCTTGCAAAACCCATCCCAGGACTTTTTACTGATAACTTTAGTACTTTTGTCAAGTAATATCACAAGAGACTCTCAACTCTTTTGTGCTTCAAATTCTGCATCAAAGGAGACTGCCTGCTTTTTAATGCTTACTACACTTTTATTCACTGTAGGGAATAAGTCACAGTCACACAGAAAAGATAACTTCTAATCCACTGAACTACACATTACTTCCATTTACCTCAAAACGTCTACTTATCTATGTCACTCAACTTCAAACATGACCTAATGTCTCAAGTTTTAATTTCTGCACTTTGTAGCAACTGCAGGGTTTTTTAAAAATCAGAATTGTTAAAATATTTGTCTATATTAACAACAAATTATAGACATTTAAAACTTATACATGTTGCTAGTCAGACATCTTAGTGACAGGTAAGAATCACTACCCAAAAGATCTTACTTCATGTACTGACTTTGATTGGTTTTGTTTGTAGATATATTTCACCTTTTGTGATCTATAGAATGCTCATGTACCTGGAACCAAACAATAATATATATTGAAAAACACAACTGGAGTTCATCTGGTCCAACAACCTTGCTATTTCGAAAAAGCAGGTCTAACTTCATATCTAAATGTTGCACACAGTTTTTCTCAAGTCAGTCTTTGAAAATATCCAAAGCCAGAGAACTCACAGCCTTTCTGGGAAATAACAGAGCTCATCACCCAAACTAGAAATTCGGTCTAAGAAATAAGTTTGACAAGAATATTGAGTGATTACACTCTATTCAATTTTCTGTCAAAACCATGTGATGACCCTGGAAATATTTTCATAAAGGAATAAATAAAGTACTGTCATAGGGTAACAAAGGGCAAATTTGGGATGAGGAAGACAGGTTCACAAATCACTGGAAATGGACTAATTTCAAAGAAGTTACAAGCTATTAAATACAGAACAACATATTCTTTGCCATGGCAGATAATCAAATGGGTGAAATGGATGCTAGGAAAAGCATATATTAGCAAAATAATATAAAATTTTAGTCTAAGACCAATATATTACAGTCAACCTGCTTTCTTCCACATCTTGTGTTGGGGCTGAATATGTCAACAAGACTGCACAACTTTTCACTCTCAGCCTGTCATCTGGATATATTCATTAAGCCAGCAAATATCAAAGCAATAGTGCCAGCTTTAGAGTCAAAATTATATTCCTTTATCTACAAAAATGAGTGGAGGATAAAACCACCCAGCATTATATTTGCCAATATAATTCGAAGTGTAGGAAGAAAAAGATGATGAAGACTCTTCCCACCTTCCAGTTTTACATTTTTTTGCATCAGAACCATGGTCTAATGAACTCTGATACAGTGACTCTTATTACATTTTAGTGCCAATAAAAAATATCAGTTGATTCAGTAGCTGACATCATACAATTACATTTCTACCTATAAGTAACTTCTCTATAAACTTCCTTGTAAGCAGAGGCAAATGATTTCACCACGACAAGAAAAAAAAATCTAATTTTCCCTTCTAATTTCCTGACAGTATTAGAGGGAAATATTTATAATGCAGCAATAAGGCTCTGCAGAATTAGAAAGAAAAAAGAGCTGTTGCTGCTGAACCTAAATATCATACATCCAGCAAAAACATCTTTAAAAATAGCAAGCAACATTAATGAGATAACAGATAAGGACTGAATGAGTTGCAAACTGTTTTTGTAAATCTCTAAACATAACTTGCATGAGTATGCAGTTTCATTCTTCAGATAAACTTACGTAATACCTGTTTTCTTAATGGTCTATAAAACAAATGTATGACCACAGTACAAAAAAAAACCCTAAAACCAGAAAACAGTTGTTCGCTAGAACAAAAAAGTACCAATTTGTACAATATAGCTTATTTAGTTGGTCATAAGTCATCTGCAGAGGAAACTCATCTGTATGACACATTTTTAACATTTTCTTTATAAACAGGCATCTTTCCCCACTCTGGGGAGTTAACTGGCATGTTTATGTGTATCATGTGCTTCCAGGAAGGCAAACCAAGAAATAAGTTGCATTTTTTAACTATGAATATCCTACAAAATAATTAACAGGGAGATATTACTTATAAATCTTAGCTATAAATCTTAATTATGATTTCTGTTGCATAAACATCATAGACACCTTTCACAAGATACCAAGCTGGGCATATTGATGGGTTTTTTTTTCCCTCTTCGCTATCTAATTTCTACATTTTGTTCATCTCAGCCTCCTGGAAGAGCCACTGACCATTTTCAGTTTGTAAAAACATTTAGAAAAGATACCAGAAAAGGTGTAGATGCATTTTAATATCTGTAGATGAAGAAGATAACTTCAAAATTGTATTACTGGTTAAGAATTAATAAAGCTGTTCCACATTTAAAGAACAATGTTGTTATCTGCATATACTTACTGACTGAGTTAGACATCTTGATGCATGTTTATTTTATTAAAAATTTAAAAGCATTGAAAATAAGTTAATAAGGAAATTCACTTTTTAAGAACCTGAAATTTCAGCGACAAAGAAAAATGAAGCATATTTGAAATAATTTGAATTAGGGAAGAAAAATATGATTGATTTGTTACAAGAGAAAATAGCATGCATAAAACTGGGCAATGAAAGTTTATGTACTTAAGATGTACATATGAGAAGTATTTCTATAACATAGATTAAGATTTTATTGGAATTTAGAATAGTCTGGTGCTATTTGGCTTTGCTCTTAAAACAACGTAGAGGTGGAATCAATTCTAGGGTGTACGATTTAAAATATTTTATTTTTCTCTTTTATGGAACAAAAATATTTTAAAAACGAAAAAGTGTATTATTTAAAACACTAGAGTAGATTATGACAGAAAATACATTTGAATGAGCAATGGGAAAGTAGAAATAATATTGAGAAAGGAAGTGAAAATTTCTTTTTAGCCAGTAATCACATTAATAACAGCTGTGATGCTACAAAAAAACCAAAAAAAACCAAAAAAAACCAAACCAAAACAAAACAAAAAACAAAAACAAAACAAAACAAAGCCAAAAAACCTCAAAAAACTCACAAAAAAAACCTCGTCTGGGTAGCCATGTGGAATAAAAGGTACAGTATTTACTATCTGAACCAAAGAGTGTTACATTTATCACTGAATAAAATGCTATATCAAGAAGCAAATACAAAGAGCCTTACAGTAAATGCAAGACATTTGTCAAGCATTAGATTTGCTGTCATTCATAAGGAGTGACAAGGAAAGAAATCTTTTTAAGGCGTGGTCATCTGACTTCTTTCTCTTTCCTGTACTCTTAGAGCTTCTAGGTTATTTGATAAGCCCCACCCCTTCACCGCACACACACAATCATTTCTGAATATATTAAGCAGAAGGAAATAACATCTGCCCTAACTGACCACATTGGGAAATGTATTATTCAATTTCCTGAGATCTCATCTTCTCTGATAGGGCTCTGATTACTGAGCAGTGCTGGTCAGAGTTTACTGGGCACAATGGAACAACAGAGAATAACCACAACAAAAATGTGTTTACAGAAGGTCTAGCAGCAGAAAGATTTCAGGAAGTCAGTCTCATTTTCCACCAGCATGCCAGGCTCAAAAAGATACAAGGCAGGAGAGCCCATAATAATCCAGGCCAGGAAGAGAGAGTTTCAGAGCTGCAAACCCTCAGACCCCTAAGAGGTGAAGCTCTCCATTCCTCTCGACAATGACTTGTGCATATAACTGATATTAGCATCTTCCCACTCTCCAAAGGCAGGAGAAAGAGACTACCAAACACTGACAAATTTAGTGATGAATTTGAAGGTAAAACTGACATCATTCGGTCGGTTAGTTAAATTTTTCTTACTCATTGTGGGAGATTCCAAGTGCTAACTTTATGCTAAGTGTCTCTGAAATACAGCTAAGTTAAAAAAACTGACTCTGACAGAGTTTGCAGAACTCAAAAATATTATTGAAATATTCCTTTGGAAAGGGCTATTTTTAAAGCCCAAAGACAACTTTAATATATTAACCATGAACAAAGGAAGGAGCTCTGAAAGTAGAAGGTGCTGATAGTGATCAGTTCTTTTGCAGTCAAATGCATTGTCTGCTCTGGAGGAGTCAAAGTTCAAAATAATGAAGCTTAAGTTTCCCCTAACAAATGAGAAAGCTTTTAAGACACAAAACTCATAATGTTATAATTTGCAAATTTTTTTGTAAATTATCCACAATACTATATCATTGATTTGCTTGAAAATAGACACACAATGAAAATTTCCTGGTCCTCTAGCACCTTTTTCCTTGTCAACTTGTCAGGAATTTATGTAGGCAACATTTAATAACGATAAAAGTGATTCTTTGCATAATATTCCTATGCTACAAAGAGAGACCTCTGATTTGACCCTCCTCTTCTCCCGCTTCTTCAGTATTTTGTATTCTCTTTTATCTCTTTTCTATTTCTCTCTGTGATCAGCACTTTATCTCTCTGTCAGATCCTTTATAGAGGCTGCAGAAACTTTTTTTCTGAGTAGCAGACTGAAAATGACTGAGACCTTCCTCAACTAAGCACACATTTAGGTGCTGGAATCTTGTGAACATTATGCTTGTCAGATATTATCCTCATCAAACACATGCTCTCTCACAGAGTTAATCCTCTGTAACTCACTAAAGTGTTTAGTCCACATATTTTGAACTGATTTCTCTTACTGAAAGAGGGAAAACAAGGAAAAGATTTCCTACTGCTCATCTCTTCCCTCCAGTGTTTCTGTCTTCTACTACATCAGTTTTAGAAGAAAAGGATTCCTAGGTTGTTGATTTGATCTATTTGATAGAAATATGTGTATTGTGAGGACATACAGCGTTTAGCTGGAACAGAGTTAACTTTCTTCATAGCAGCTTTTGTGGTGCTGATTTAGATTTATGGCCGAAACGAAACAGATAAAAAAAAACTGTTTAGCTTTTGGTAGGCAGAATTTGTACCAAGATCTCACTGTTTCAGTCTGCCCTACCACAGAGAATAGATTGGGGCTAATGCAGGAGTTTGCAAGGGAACATATGACACAAATTAACCAGAGATATTACAGCCATATAATGGCAAGTTAAGCAATACAAGGGGAAAAGAAGGGAGCTTAGGGAGGTTAGCCACCTTTTTCCTAGGAACAGGATAGGTATTGGTCTACCTTGCTTTTACTTTTTCACTCTTCTCTGTCCCATTGAGGGTGGGGGAGTGACCTGTGTGGTGCTGTGAGCTGCCCACCTGTGCTAACCTGCAGCAGGAGGACCAGGGGAAAGAAGGCTGTCTGAGATCTGGAGATTTCCTCCATTTAAGGGTATAGGAAAATAAATTATTTAAATGTGTTAAATTAAAGGAATCAAGCAACAACTATTTCAGTAGCACAGCTATGACTGAAACTTCTCGTTTCAGTCCAGCCGGCAAAGAAATTTGTTTTCTTGTTGAACTCTGTCAGAAATACATTAATGAACATCATTGACCCTATGGCCACACGTCCTTTGTTCCTTCCTCTTTCACCTACAGAAAATAATAACATGTGTAATGCTAATAAATAAAAAATTCAGCCCATTTTATTTACTTAAATTTGGTTTTGTGTTTTGAAAATGAGACAGTAGAGTAATAGCTACATGGGAATTTATGCTATATCCTGAAGTCATTTTCATAACCAACAACAATTTAAAGAGAACAGAAATTACAATAGCAAATTTGATTAGTATTTTATTAATTTAATAAAGTATATTAGTAGATGATATGCAGTCTTCCTGACTGTGTTCTATGAACATGCCAATACAATTCCAAATTTCCTACATTATGCGTGCAAAATTCATTTCTATAAGCAGTCACTGTTATGCATTTGACTTCAGCTCCTCTGGTGCACTGTGCTAGTACTATTCTCATCTCACGTGGCCAAGAAGGCCAATGGCATCCTGGCCTGTAGCAAAAAATTCTGTGGCCAGCAGGACCAGGGCAGAGACGATCCCACTGTACTCAATACTGGTGAGGTCACATCTCAAATCTTGTGTTCGGTTTTGGGCTCCTCACTGCAAGAAAGTATTTGAGATGCTGGAGTGTGTCTAGAGAAGGGTAACAGAGTTGGGGAAGGATCTGGAGAACAGATTCTACGAGGAACAGCTGAGGTTGTTCAGCTGGGAGAAAAGGAATTTCAGGGGCACCTTCTCCTCCTCTTCAACTGCCTGAAAGGAGGGTGTAGCCCTCAGGATGAAAGAAAACGGTCTCAGGTTACACCAGAGAAGGTTTAGACTGGACATTAAGAATAATTTCATCACCTAAAGGGTGGGCGGGCTACCCAGGGAAGTGGTGAAATCACTGTCCCTGGAAGTGCTCCAAAGGCATGTGAACATGGCACTTGGAGATATGGTACTGTGGTGAACACAGCAGTGCTGGGTTAATGGTTTGGCTTGATGATCTTAGAGGTCTTTTCCAAACTTATTAATTCTATGATGCTGTGGTTTTACACATTTTGACAAAAACTTCTCTCTCCTTCATGCTATGGGCAATCAAACAAAAAATATTTTCCTAGGAACTGTATTCAGTAGATTCTTTACAGATGAAAGTCGCGATCAACAGATTTTTTTAAACAGATTTTTTTTATTACTCGATTTAAAGAGTGTATCCATCTTTACAATTCTGCAACAAGCTGAAAACAATAGATTGTATCTACTGTTGTTGGATTGTATCTCTTTTCCACAATCTCAATTTCTACCAACCAGTTATTATTTTGTTTTCAAGATCTTAAAGCACATATCAAATGTTCATTAGTAACACAACTTCCTCCCCAACATTCTTGTCTCTGTACATTAATATATACATATGAATTTGGATATATAGATAATATAGTTAAGTTAATTTGGGTAATATATATGTATTAATGCGCATATTACTATTTCTGCTGAAAGCTAAGCTACAACATAATACAAATGCAGTTGTCGTCATGAAAAAATAAAAGAAAAAGAAAAAAGCTGAAGATCATTGACACTGTAATCAGCACTTCCAGGATAAATAATAATTTGTAACATATAGATTTACAAGATCTTCAGTCAATAAAAAAAAAAAAAGGAGAATGAAAAATCCAAAGACCCATCTAACTCTTAAGCAGCACCTTCTAGGTCTCATGAGACAGTGATTATATGGTCATGACATGTAATAAAAGCATTATTTGCAGATTTTTTTATAATATAAAGTAAACAACATTAATATATATTTATAATGCTGGATATAAGCTCACTCATATGTTTGCTTCCTTAAATTCAGGGCAGTTATTTTCTGAAATTACTTTTTGCCTGTAAAAAAGCATTTGAGGAGGCTAGATTCCAGAGAGGAACTATGGTTATTTTGTCCTCTCCCCTCATGTCTTATTTTCTGTTCCCACTCTTTGAATTGTATTCAATTCTTTCAGTTTTGTCAGAACTATCTTATTTTAAATGACTCAATTTTCACTTTTTTATCATATGGAATTAGACAGATAGTTTACAATTACATGTACTGGAAGAGATCTAATTCTGAAGGGGAATCATCTGTAAAATAAAATTTTATACTTATTCTATACAAAACTAATTTAGTTAATGAAGATATCAATAGACAAAATCTTTCGTTAAAACAGGTCAGATGTCAACCTTCAGGGCTTATACAAATCCAAAACTCCGCAATTTTAATGGAGCATGTTGCCTTCAAAGTCTCTAAAAAAAAGGTGCTGTTATTACAGTTGCACACAACCACCTATTTTGCTTTGCTGCATTTTTATTAATATAGGGACAATTTGTTGTTAAGAGTTCTACTTATAAGCTTCTTTGTAGATGCTAGATATTTCATTACAAAATTATCTAGAGTCCTGTTTCAGTGAAGTGTCTCAGCTGATCTTTCTGGATATCACTTTCCTTGAGATTTCTCAAGATGGAGGAACTATCAGCTTTTCATTTCTGAGACACTTAACTAAGAGAAACAAATTGATAAGTAGCACTTCTCCCTGCTCATCTAAACAATGTAGGGACATCAGTATGCAAATAAAATTAACTTCCAAAATAATAGAATTTGAAGACCTAGTCTGGTCACAGCTCACACATTTCATTTTCAGCAGTGACCACAGAGGGAAATCAAGTTTTTTCTTCTTTTTTTCTGTCTCCCAGATAAAATAGTCTAAAGTAGCTTTGTCCCTCTGGCTTGATTTTTAAGAAATCTAAATAACCACAAGAAGCAGAATGGTTTTATGCTGACTTTGTCCAACTATTCTTGGCTGGAAAAGCAATGGTGATTCAACATGCTGATAAAGAGAGTTATACTATTTCAGTTTAAAGAGTGGAAGAATTAAAGAGTGGAAGTTTGTCTCATCTGTATTTCAGAAATGTGTTCTGAAATATAAATAAACATTCTTTGAATGCATTACTTTCAATCAAGTTTTGCCTTCTAATATCAAATTCCTTGCTGAGCAGACAATTTCACTTCTTAGGCAGTATTCGATGGTGTCATTTGTGTTTACAGAATAATGGATTACTCACTTACCAATGGCCAGCCTCATTCATGTTTATTTAATGTCGAGTTAAAAGCAAATTTTCCAGAGAAGTGGAAGCTGCAACTGCCAGAGGTGAAAATCCTGAGAGCATTATGTACCAAGTGTTACCACAGCACTCCCTGCCAAAAACAGTGCAATATTTGTGTTCATTCATATCTGTTAGAAGCTAAACACAGAGCACAGCATATTCTTATTCCTCAGAGAACATTACCTCATCAATTATTTCTAGGAGACTTTCATATCAGTTACATTTTGTGTCCATCAAGATTCTTAAATTAAAAAGATCCAGATAATCTGTGGACACAGCCAAACTGAGACTAGCTGCTCATGAATATATTACTCAATAGTCATCCCTCTCCAGCAACTATTTTCCTTTTGTTATGCAGCTTAGGTGTCTGTGCTATAATCTATTGGATAGCAACACACATTCAGGAATACACTAGTGGATCATTAGAGAATATTAAACACAAGAGTAACCAAGCTCAGTAAATGAACTGGCCCAGATTTTTCTTTCATAGCTCAATTTGGATAAGCACTAAAAGTAGTTCAAGGAGAAAGAAGCTATAGTTTCCACAAAAGCACAGTAGATTAAATTGCTTCAGATGATTGAATATACATGAAAATTCTCAAAAAGGAGAAAATTAGGTGCTGTATGAGACATGCTTTCTAATTTCTAAGCATGATGAAACTTTTTAACCCTGAAAATTTGCTGTAAAGGGCATTAAGGTCATAGGTAAAAATATGCAAATAAGCCATAAAAGAGCTTCCCCGAATGTAACTCCTTGTAGGAAGTGTCACAGCAAAATTTACATGCTCTTGCACAAATAAGCACAATGGCTTTCTTTTGTTGGAAGGAATGACTAAATAAGAAGTGATGAGTTCCCCCAAAGGAAAATGCAAAGTTCCACATCTGAAATAGAATAAACCCAAGCAAGGACAACAGCACAGAGTTGCATCAACAAAATTATAGCCTAAGTATGGTTGGCTGTATGCGACTAGCTTTGCAAGAAGTGTCCCACAGGAGATTTCTTCTAAGCCTACACTTTCCTATATTCCATTTCCATAGTATTTATCATAGTAGGATGAAAAGCTAGTGGTACTTTCTTCCAGAATGGGTGTCTTCCCCCTGGAGCTTTCATCCTGCACTTGGCTCTGTGATATGGCATCAGTGCAATCCCAGGACAGCAAAGGATCCCACTTGCAATTGCTGAGACGGAAAAGAAGAATGCTTCCCTCCAGAAAGTTCAGTTTTTCTCTCCTAGACTTGCATTCAGGTTTTATTTATTTTTCAAAATGACTGTAATGATTCTTATGTAGTCATCATATAATGCAACATGAAGGGGCATAGGAAATTAATCTTCAGTGTCAGAAAAAAAAAGGAATGAATTAGGTAGCTGTGAAATCTGTAAGGAGGGACTGGCTCATAAATTATCTTTTTATGAAAACATGCACTGGTCCAATAGAGAGACTGAAGTTATGTAGGTGATAGAGAAAAATCTCAACTACATCATCAGAAGTTGGTATATGGTGACTATAGCATCAACAGAGGCTTGAGCAGCTTCATTAATTCTTCTTACAAAAGTGCATAGATTATCACAGCTTTATTGCAGAGACCAGCATGTCCAAGATGTTCTGACTCCTCTTTGACTCACTGAATATTCTTCTTCTGTTGTCAGAGTAGAGATAGCTCTCTTCCAGAATTAGTGAACTCTGTGGAAGAGGCATGTGTCAAAAAGTCTTAAACTCACATTAGGGTCTCATTTCTACCTTTTGTTCTCTTGGCACAGCCCAGCAAAGACATAAAGGAATTTAGAAAAAAAGATAAAATATTTTAACTTTTAATGCCAGTAGGCTCAAATGCAAGACAAAGCTTCAAATGAACAAGTAGATAACATCTTAGTGCAAAGATCCCCAAAGAAATCTCCATTAACCATACACATTTCAGGGCTAAAATCATTTTGTCATCTTGTATAGCCATGACCATTTTGACTGATACATCCAGAAACCAACATTGCATGTTTAGTAAAACAGTTTTAAGTTCTTCAGAGATTTTCATACCACTCAGCTCAGCACACGCAATAAAAGCATATACATAGAGAGATCAGTCTCCCTTTAGAGCTAAGATAAAGGAGGTCTCAGAAGTCTTAGTTTTTAAGACAAGAACTCATTCAAGGAGCCCACCAATCACCATGACGAGACTCCTTATCGATATGTCACAAGTCAGTAACAACTGAGAAATATTTTATTTTGTATCAACTGAAAAACTAAGCAACAGATCATTTCTGGGAAAATAACCGTCTTTGCTTTAAAAAATATAGCCCTCTGCAATTTCACATTTCTCATTACCCTTGTAACTCTATCTAAACTTAGTAAAAATTCTAGTCTAGATAGTCACACATTAAAATGTGCAACAAATATTTTGTATTTACAGATTCATATAACACACTCACTAAAGCTGTCAGATTTCTGTAAAAAAAGGCCATCCCTTTTTAGAAGATTTGCATATATAGCAGTGGACTGTTTAAGTTTGCAAAATCAGATCACTGTGTTGATAAGTGCTCGTACATCCAGATCATGAACCAAAGTCTCTATCTGGCTTAAAATAGACAGAATTTTTCCCAGTTTATTTCTGTAATTGAATATAGTGTTTAACTTCATGCAATATTTTTCACAGGCTTGGTATATCTCCAGCAATAATATTTCCATGGCATCAATGCCAAAGTAGTTGATTTCTACAGGCAAAATTATAAATTGGAAACTCACAAGTGCCCATACTTTAAATTGATTTCAACAATAATAATAGAAATAATAATGTAGAAAAACACAGCACACCCTCTTCTGAGCTTTTTCTAAATTATATATAATTACACATGGATAGTCTTTTAAGGAATGCATTATTAATTTGTTAGGCAATTTATTTAGCTAATATTGGTAATAAAGACTTGCAATAATCTCATGTACATACAATATAATTATGTTAAGCTCATCAGAAAAATAGCTTTAAAGATCATTTTATAAACAGCAATGTGAAAATTGCTGCTAAGGACAGCAATAGGATTAGCTCAATAGAAACAGATCAGACAAACAGAAGAAACCTCCACAGGACAAAGCAACAAGCTTGTGCTATTTGCTTTTGGAGGCTTATCAGTGTGCCTCACTGACACCTAAGGCATCAGAAATGTCACCTCTTTTGGAAGCTGAGACTGCAAGATCTAGTAATGTATTTTGTATGAGGAGAGGATGCCCAGCCTCACATTTCCTTCTCAGAACTGCTCCAATTTTGGGGGTGGGGGAGGTAAAAAGTTTCAGACAGGAATGTTCACCTAGGATTTTCAGGAAATAGATTAACACCTAGAATACTTGTGTAGTGACAGCTTTTTTGAAGAATAAATCAGCTCAAATATGTTACTGCTGCTTTTATAAATATACTAGATCAAGCAAGAATCATAAAGTTTCACAAAGTGAAGGCCTTATATAAAAACAAAACTGCTTAAAAATTACTCTTGTATTAATTTTTCTACACATGACCTGTTCCTTGGACTCTGGTTCCAACATAAGCAAGGAGTGCACAAAAAGAATGGCAAGGGTATTTGTAGTCAAACTGGTAATCGAGGTGACACAAAGAGCTGTGAAGATAAAAGAAAAAAACAGATGCAGATAATCACTGCCAATTTTCACTCAGGCATCAGCAACATCCTAAACTGCTCTGACCCAGCCATGTGAGAGTCTCACTGGATTATCTAGATGAAGATGGAAACTGTTAAACCCATCAGCTTCCAGGATTATGCCAAATCCTAAAAAAACCCCATAGTACATGCATAGAAACAAGAAAATTACAAGTTGTGGGGTTTTCTAATTTTTTTTTTTTTCAGGAAAAACTTTTCTGCCAGAATTACTCAAACCACTTTTTAATTCCTAACACCCAGGTACCCCACCTCCTTCATCTCTTGTAACTAACTTGTTTTGTTTGAAGGGCAAAGAGGGAAGAGAATAAACAAAAATAAACACCATGGTAAGTTGACAATTTTCTGTCAAGAGCAGTGAAAGCCTGTTACCACCTGAGATGCACAGTCACAATCCAGTTTTCTACTGATTTTATTGGCTGCTGGGCCACAAATCAAAAGAGCAATAAAGGATTGATTCCCCTTCTCATCTCCACACAAAGCACTGAAGTCTGTTTTAGCTGAATATTCAGTAAGTTGGTGTTTTCTGGGGTGGTTTTTTTGGAGGTAGGTTTTGTTGTGTTGTTTTGGTTTTTTTTCTTTAAGAAATATAAAATATTTTATTTGTAATTATTTTTTAAATTTGAAAACATTCACGTGTGAGATCCAATGATTATATTTAAATCCAATTAATATTAATGTAATAGAACAAAATATGTCAAAACTTAATACACAAAAATTAAAATCTCACTAGGATTAAGGAAATAATAAATCTGGTAATACATATACAAACACACAATAGTTCCTAGTCAAGTTAAAATTTAAAGCAATACATTTTTTTTCTCCTTTTCAGTTACATATATTTTCATAATTGTCTAGACATTATGTTTTAATTTCTTTGTCCCAGCCAATCCAAAGTCTGAAGAATCCAGTTGAATTACATTTATATATAAAGATTCCTTCTTCCATAAAACTGAATTCTAAATCTAGCAGTGGCTGATTAGGAAAAGACTCCAGTTTTCAGCATGGGGATTTTTTTGTTGTTGTTGACTTTTTTTTTTTTGTTTGTTTGTTTTTTTTTTTTTTTTTGTTTTTTGTTTTCTTTTGTTAATAATAAAACCCCAAATACTGGTGGGGTGTTTTATTATTATTACTGGTGGGGGTATAATATTTCATAAACCTATCAGACTTGAAGAAACATAAATTGTTCAGCAGTGGCATCATGGGAAATTGAAGAGAATACTCTATTGGGTTGAGGCAAGGAGAGGAAGGAATGCAATAGTATTCCTTGAAACTTATAACACTGGCAAATCCTGAAAAGGGTTTAGGGTTATACACAGCAAGGTCATAAGCAAATCTTTTCAAGTTATACAATACCCAAATATATGGCTTTTATTTCTAAACTGTTTTGCAGATGTGAGAGACAAGACTGTTTTGCATTCATGGAGAAATAATTAGTTTTCTGATGTATGATGCTTTATTCTGGAATTTATAATTTCATAGGCTCCTTCTTTCAGTACATAAGTAAATTTTGAAGAACAGAAATTTTGTTGTTGTTTTATGCCTAATAAAAACTCAGACATTAAGTGAATTTTGGGAATTTTAAACACACTTTATTTCTGTCATGTGAGAAAGTCAAGAGTCAACACTTATCAATCTACTCTTCTGTGAAAGACTGGATGGCCAGGGGGGTAGGTCATAAAAGTATGGACACTTTTAATAAATTTACTGGAATACATTTTATTTCAATTGTAGATAGTTGAAGTAAATAGAAGCTTAATGCAAGCAGTACAGAATTTAAGTAGGTGTGTATGCACCATTTTCTAGCCTTCAGAGAAACATCCTTGTAGCATACAAAGGTCTTGATTCTGTACTGCCTGTTGTACTAGACGCAGAAGAGTTCCCCAAGACACAAAAGTTTAAATTTTGCATGCCATCTCTAGCCCATGACTCTTGCAAGCTGACTGAGAAGTAGAATTGAAATGGGGCACTACTATGAAATAATGTAAGCACCCCTTGAAGAAAATGCGTCCACAGCATGTAAACTACCATTGTTTTTTTCTCTCCCACTTTTATAGAAGAAGGGTATCAGGAACAG
The DNA here is from genome assembly GCA_037013685.1 of Acridotheres tristis. Classification (NCBI taxonomy): domain Eukaryota; kingdom Metazoa; phylum Chordata; class Aves; order Passeriformes; family Sturnidae; genus Acridotheres; species Acridotheres tristis. Next base: position 93,365,365 of record CM072886.1, on the reverse strand, counting down.
ATACATTCTATAAAAGCATTACAGCAAAAACACTGGATCAGGCAGAGATTTTTCAAAGAAGTCAGAAAGTCATGACAGTAGTTTGACCTTGTCACAGTGTATCTCTCTCAATATAACTTTGTATACCTTTGTATTTTCAGCTTTCTCTTACTGATTTGCTTGGGATTTTTGATTAACTTCCAGCAACCTTCCACTATCATGAAAGTTGCAGAATCTTCCATGAAGTCTCAGAAAAGATAATTTTTGTTAGGATCTGTTTGTTGATTTTGTTTCTTTCCTCTTGGGGTTGTGTCGTTTTTTTCAAAAATTTGTTTAGTTTTTGGGGTTTTGCTGGGGGGGTGGTTATGGAGTGGTGATTTGCTTTGCTTTGTTTTTCAAATGCAAAATTGTCCTCTGAAGCTTCAGGCCCAAACAGAAACTGATGAAGATGACTGACCTTTCGCATCAGTTTCTCGAGCACCAACAGTGTTAAAGACACCAGCTCGCTGTGAGCTTTAACAAGCCAAGACCTAGAAGCAACCCCAGGCCCTGATTTAGCAGATATCTTTTGCAAGAGTATTTGCCTCAGCTTTATCAAAACTCTGATCTTTCACTAACATTTTACACAATAGAGTACATATCTTTAGAAAAGTTTAAAATATTTTTTTTAAAAGGGCCTCTCCTATTTTTTATTTTTCCAAGGAAATTGTAAAGTGTTCCACATAAATATCCAGGTTGGCAACATTAGTATAAAGCACAATGTCTCTGCACATGCTTGGGTTTATCTATACTCCCCTAATCTGATTTCCATGGTGATTTATGCTTACATTTCCCACAATTCCAGCCATGCCTTAAGACCTTCACACAAAAAAGAGAATAAAAAAGATGCATTATATCATTCTTTCCACACAATGTTCACTGATGTGAGGTCTACACTGTACTACACACAGAGCATGAAGAAGAAACATAGTAGACATCTAGCAAGGTCTGAACACATATCAGTTTTTTTATTCCTGAAATATTAACACCAAATTATTCCTGAGTCTGGAGTGCTGACAAACAGGAGCATTGCCTGAAGTTGAGACAGATGTTTGTGAAGGCTGGCAAAAGAATTCAGGGGTCTTTATGCCAGTGCCAAAAGATCTAGGATCTCATCAGATATAATCTGCCACCTCTTCTGACAGTGCAGTGTTGTGTTCTTCAAGATACACAGAACTGTCTGAAATATCTACAATTCTTTAAGACTAACAGTTGCACAGTACATTGATACCACTTTTATTACTATAATTACCCTTATCTAACCTAAAATCACAGAAAGCTTGAGTTTGGAAAAATCTTCCTGAAATTGCCCAGTCCTATGCTCATGCTTAAGGAAGTGTACACTACAACTGGTTGCTTAAAGCCTTTGGTCAGGTTTTGACTTTCTCCAAGGGTGGACACTTTGTGAGCTTTCTGGAAAACTTGTTCCAGTGTTTGACCATCCTCGCTTTTCAAGCTGAATAATCCCAGCTCTCAGCCTCTCATCCTGTGCACGATGCTCAAAGTATCATATCTGTTGTCTTTTATTGGATCTAGTCCAGTATTTCGTTCCTCTAATAACACAGAGTGCAATCCTAGATATCACACTTCATATGTGGCCTCACCAATCTAAGAAGAGGCAGAAACACCTCCCGGCTTCCCACAGCCTACTGAAAATGTTTTTCCAAATACAGTGTAGGATGCTGTTGGCCTCTTTTGCTACAAAGGCACAATGCTGTCTCACTGTCAACCCATTTTTCACCAGGACCCGCAGGTCCTTTTCCATAAAATTGCCTCCCAGAAACTTGACCGCCAGCCAGTTTGATGCATGGGGTAATCCTCCTCTGGTCCAGGACTTGGATAAACTTCATGAGTTTCCCATTTTCCAGTGTCCCTGGTGTGTTGAAGTCCATTTGAATAGAGGCATAACAATCTGGTCTATCAATTACTCCTTACAGTTTTGGATCAGCAACCTGATATCCATCAAGTGCAAAGTGAAAAACATGAGCAACAAGGAAAAACAAAAGGCAAAGTACCATTTGAGAACCTACTTGTAAAAATGTTTACATTGTGACTTTCACTGAATAGAAATTTGTAATTGCAAATACGAAATTCACACAGCTTCTTTATGTTGAAACAGAAAAACTTTAAAAATATTTGCAATATAGCACAGCAAAATCAAAAACTTTTCTCAGGGAAGTAAGCACCAGTTGTATGTAAGTTTAAAGAACTGAATGGGTTTTTTTGCCTGTGATCTACAACATCCACATGATTAAACAGTGGTACCTACACACTTTAATCAATTTCAGCTAAGTAGCTAGCCACAAGACATGTAGAGCATGTATCTCTCCAAAAGTCATCTGATCATATAATGTTCCTTCTTTATCACTAAAATAGTTACAAATACATCAGGTGATTGAACTAATATACTGACTTTGCATTTCTAACAATTTTTTTCCTCTCCAATCTAAAAATGTAGTTTGCTGTCTTTCCATAGAATCAGAAATTCACTTCTCAAGCTAAATTAACGGCTATGAGTTCACTAGAGTAATCATCAGAGAGCACTCTCATTCAATCACAGCACACATATGGATAAGGTCTGATTGCACAAACTCTACTAAAAGTAATTACTCTGATTCAAAAACAATAGTAAGATTGCTGTTAATCATTCTATTGTCTGAAACATCATTTGGTAACAATCAAGGGAAAAGAAAAGACAAGAGCAGAAAAACTGTGGAACAATGACATTTATTAAGCATATACCAGTCACCAACAAGCACCTCTTTTTCTGATAGCACAAATGTTTAACTCTGTGTAATCACACAAGACTTACAGAACGATACACTTTATTGGCAAATAAAACCTGAGTATTATGAGAAGATCCTATGCTTCTAAAAAATTGCTTCTTTAAAAAAACCCAAAAAGATCAATAAGAGCATAATGAGGAATGGTGTCACTTTATTTAACAACAGAAATGAAAATAACATTTCTGTGGTGCTTGTCTAGCTGTCAACAGAAAACACTAAAAAAATCCACATCAAAACTATATTTTTAAAATTTAGGTCCAGTCAAATTGAATTCTTACTGTATTTTAAAAACAATTTATTATGAAACAAAAAATTTAGGTTTGTTTTCTTCACATGAAGTGCCCCATTTAACCTGATATAGCTTCAATATTTAATGAAATAAAATTAAATGTTAACTTTTCAGGGCAAGGGATGGGGTGGAGGTGGGAGAAATTTTACAAAAATGCTAAAAGAAAGGATAGAAATCAGGTTAGATAAGGACTCAGTGCTAAAGATTACCTAAATATGGCAAATGAGCTTGAAACAAACTTAACAAAAAGAGCTTTGCATCCCAGCTTCTCACCTGGTGATTGTTTTCCTTATTCATCATATTTCTGAAATTCATTTCTGCTATTGGTTTTATCAGCAACATATTAGACTAAGAAAGACTCACTTTTAGCATTTCACTCACTTCTCAAAGAGAAAGAAGTGGAAAGGACTGTATTAAAGTAACCAAATGCTTATGCAGAATGTAAAGTGACTTAGATAAAGCCTGAAATCAGAAGAGTTTAATTAATCCAAATGGGAATTTGTAGTAATAATCCTGCTCATATCGTCATTTTTTTAATAAACGCCTTGTATGAAAAATTAATTCTGCTTTCTACCTGTCCCCTTAAATATGCAAGCATTTGATTTTTCTGACTAAGATTTAGCTACATACTTTCTGATTGTTAAAAAAACAAGCAAACCCAAAAGATCCCAATTATGTGGTTTGTAGCTTTTTGTTTTGTAAATTGATCACGGAGATACAAATGCATCAAAATGTATTCCTTATTGAAGACAATAACCTCAAAATTGAGCCAGTAATTGATGGCAGACAGTATGTTAAAGAAGAGTCTGCTCATAACGGACTTCAGCAAATGCTAGTTGTCTTCTGGGAATGAAGCTGTATGTAAGTTTGCCAAGACAAACCCACAGACATATTTACTCATTCTGCACATTTGAATTTTATAAATTCTTCCAAAAACATTATAAACACTTCCCAAAATAACCAAGAGAGATTTCAGGAAGACTTTTCTCTCTTATGTCTGACAGGATATCTGACAAGTTTCAAATTATTAGATAAATTTGTGTACCATCAAAAAACCCCTCACTGTTTATTATTTTGCAGCTTGTTTAGAGTCTTTAAAAAAAAAAAAAACCTAAAGAACTAAAAGCTCCCAAGAACAAACAAACAAAAAAAGCCCAACCCACAAAACTACACCCAAAAAACCACAGTCTTTCTAGGATCTTAATAAATGAGACAACCAGTATCAAACTCACCTTGAACCTTGTAGAAAGAAAATGATACAATCTGGTCTTTTCTATGTAGTTCAATACTAATGATGTGCTAAAAGAAGATTCACCTTGATATTCTTTATTTTTGAAAGTACTTCCATAATGAGGTCAGGTAACCTTAAAGAGTGTTTTAAAATGCAGTTTATATTTATATTGAACCATTTGGAATATCAGGGATTCAACTCTGTATTTTATTTTATTCTACTCAGACACTCACTCTTAAAAGCAAGTATTTCTTTGTGCATTCATGCATGCTGAAGAATCTTCATGCATTACCAGTTTGTGCCAGGAGATTCTTCCAGTCTACCTTTCTCCACACCTTTCCTAACTTCCCCCTTTCCCAAACTGAATCAACTTCTTGGATAACTTTGAATAGTGTTTGTTTAATTCCAGGGTATATTGAAGGGAGGAAGTTGTCACCAATGACTGAAGTATCTTCAAACTCCACAAGTCCTTATCTAATAGTAGCATTCTAAGACTTTATTGAGATATTGAGAATACAGACAAGAGAAACTTTAGATAGTTGGCTTACTTTCCATAGTCATTTGGTGAGAGGTACCTTACTTTGTAACTGACCTGAGAGCTTGGATTTGTTCTCTCATGTTTCATATAATGATATTATTATTAAAGCTTAAGTAATAACTTTTCAAATTTGAGGGCACCCACCAGGTTAGATATAATTTTAAGTTCACTAGCATCCTAGTCTCACTTTTTCCTGAACTTTAACATTAACTCGAGAAAGTAATTTAGACTTAGTTAGCCTTGGTTCACTGCAAAATTACAGTACTAATGCCAATCTCTCTTGACCATTCTAAGATTATAGAGTTCATATGCAACACGGGGAGACTTCATAATGAATTTCATTATAAAAATGTAAAGCATTATTCAGATATTCCCTTGAATCATCACTGAAGGATAGCTTTCTTAAATACCCTTTAGTATTTACTTGGTAATAATCTTGATTACACAAAAATTCAATCATAACCTCACAATAGTATTTCCCTGCAAGAAGATAACCTTTTTCTAAGTTCTGTCTCAAAGAAAGTAGCCCCAACATGACCAGGAATATAAACTGAGGGGGAAAAAATATAAACAAAGAAAAGGTTTGTTTATTTGTGATAACAAATTCTTCAAACCTCTAAAAGGTTTCAGCAAGCCTAAAAACTACTTTTTCTATATATTTCTGTTTGTAAATAAAAACATACACCAATTAGAAGTGCTTAGCCAAGATAAAGGCCAGCATACATGTAATTTTCCACTGGCAAAGTACATTAGAAGCACCTTCCACTCACAGGGGGCCAGAAACAGAAAAAGCAAAGACATGGTTTGACATAAGTAAAAACAATTTAGAAACTAGAAGCAGAATTTATTCTTTTGAGATTGTCTAAGAGCAAAGACCATCCTCTGGAATACTGAAGTTTTAATTTGGGCTTTTGAAGTAATCTATTGTTTGTTTCTCCCATTTGCTAAGTCCAAATCTGGCACCTCCTTTTATTTAAGGTTGAAGAATCTAGTTTGGTAATAACACTCAATATTTGACACTCACAGTTTTGTGACTGTGCAGAGATGAAGCCTTTAATCTTTGAAGTCTTTGCACTGTCACAAAACTATACTGAGACAATAGAAGGAAAAGGAGACCAAAAAAAAGAGGAAAAGGAAAACAAACAGAGGGAAAACATGGAAAAGAGCAAGGAAAGATGGAAATGGATTGGCTGAATAACTGCAGAATGTGGAAGGAAATTTCAATGTAACAGAGTTAAAAAGAGAGAAAAATAGTCCTGTTATCGTTGTGGGAACATGTCAGCCAGAGATCAGAAATGTTGATTGTTCTGGCAGCCAAAGATTATGACCATAAAAGAGCAAGCATTCAACCAGGAACTTCAGCACAACAAAATCTAGGGAGATGCTCTATTCAAAACAACCTGTAACGTATAAAGGCTTAGGAAAATTTGCAAACATGAACAGCTAGATTTATGAATGAAGTATGTGAAAGTTTATTTCAAGTCATATATTAAAATTAAAATATATCACTAATTAATTCTTGAGCTACATTTTAAAGATTAGTATCTTGTTATTTAGAACTCTGAAGTTTAATTAAATATCCTGATGAGTTTTACTTTTTTTTTTTAAGTGATAGGTAATAAACTATGCTAGTTTTAAAAACTTAAATGTATAAATAAAACAGACTGCTTGTCCACTGGATCCAGAAAATAATATAGTTCCTTTTAATGTCTAGAAAAAAGGCTTCAAAGACTAATATCTCAATCCTTTGAATAGTGACATAGTTGCCATCTGAGCAATGCAGTACTGAAAACTTGTGATGAACTTGTGTAAACTGATTCAGCGTCTTCTAACTAATATAGGGTAAACAAGACTGAAGGGATTAAATCCTTTCTACATAAAATTCTCTCCTCCTCCTCCACCAACTACACTTTAAAAAGAAAAAATCATCTACTCAGTGTATAATGAAGTCTATCTATATATATCTAACTAATCAATGGTGAATGAAGTGAGTTTATACCAAGCTTTTGACAGGAACATCAGCTGGAAAAAACAATAGCATGTCTCAAACAGAAACAATAGCCCAGCTGGGATATGTTTTACCCTGTATTGGGAACAATTTTAGTTAACCAGTACATCTAAGCCATCTGTATAATGAATAGTTGATAGCATATAAATGGAGATTGAGTGGACAGATTGATAAAATACATAAGAACTAGAACATCTATAGTATTTTGTCCATTTTTGAAAAGATGACAGGGAAGTTGCTTTTGATCAAACTGTAAATGTCAATTCCCCTCGAGCTTCCTGGAGAAGGCAAAAGAAACTCCTTATAATCCAATCCATTACCCTGTGTTCATAAATACCTATTGAAAAATTAAAATGTTAACTGTTAAAAAATATTCATCAGCAGAAGGTTAATATCTTCTTTCATCGATATTTCTCAATTTAATTGTAAACTAGAAGTCTTATTAGGCATACCCAGCAGTAAACTGATAATACCACCTAAATGCTCAACAGATGTCTCTAACTGGAAACATAAAATTTTAATAGTCACTTTCTTCAGTATTTAAAGACTATATTGTTATCAACATATTTTTCATAAAGGAAGTCATGCACTTCTGTCAGTTATATTTATTACACCAAGGAACACTTTATTACAATAATGCAGATATCTTCATTCCACAAACCCCAAAGGTACTTAAAGCTAGGATTTTATTACTTATGCCTGAGGCCAAACAAAGCTATAAACCTGCTACATTCTAATTCAAATACTGCTGGTGGGGCTTGCATTTTCATTCCATAAATTACAATACAATGTAATCAAATACATGCAGAAATGGTAGTCATAGAAACAGTCTTTCCAATTCACAAAAATTTTAAGACAAATGAAAAAAAAAACCCCTGATTTATGAACAATTAGTTTTACTTTGGACTAACATTTCCCCTCAAAAGGAATATATATAAATATTATTCCAGCAGTATGGGATATTGAATGGCCTTGAAGTGCTACTCTGAGCTGCTCACATTATTTACCATTATAACACCTATTCTGTGCCCGTCTAACAAGGTGCACCAGCAATTGCATCAGCTCTGTATTTTCAGGAGGCTAGCACTGACCAAGTGATTCATGCAGGATTGGTATATACAAGCATTAAATACGTCACAATTGATTGTTGTGATATTGCTCTGTTTAAAATGAAAGCACATGTGACACTTGGAAAGCCTCCCTAGAAGTAGAACAAGAACAGGAAGCTCTCCAGTACCTTATGATACTTGAAGCTATAAGAATTTTGAATCATAAACAGCGGAATTCCCAGAGTATTACATAAAGCACACAAGTTCTTATATCTAACAAGACTTTATATTTTTCTTGAGAGTTCTGTTTAAGTTGTGTAGTATTTGGTAATGACTTACAACTCAAAAATTATAGCTTCATTTACTACAATTTTATTCCTGGAAGTATTTTACCTAGGTTGGGCTTTTCTGCATATTCCACAGACATGTAAAATGGCAGTCAGAGACACATCAGGGCTTTATTACATGTACAGTACTTGACTGGAGTTATATAGTGTTATCCTGACTTTTCCACACGTGTCATAGAGATACCAGTTATACTTCCTGTAACTTATCAGGATGCCTAGACTGCTTTATAAGCTTTCCTCATCATGTTCACAGTTTCCAAAAGAATCGAAAAAAGGGGATATGGCTGTGCCAATGAGGAGGACTTCTCTGACGTTTTCTGTTACTAGAGCAACTGGGAATGGACAAAATAAGGAATGCAGAGGACAAGTACTCTTCAGAGCGTTTTATGAAGCCAAGGTTTTATGTAGAAAGAGAAACCAGATGTCAAGAGGGGACATAAATAGATGTTTTTTCCTGAATGCAGAAGTAGGTAGATGCCTTTGAGTAAAGTACCAGGTTTGCACATGCTCTCAGAACAAGTGGACATAGACAAGCTTCTGGCACTTAGCTTTTTTCCAGGGCAGGAACTATCCTTCATTCATGTGTTCCAACTTAGTGTTTCTGGAACTTTAAAATGCAGGCTGCAATAGAATCAACAGCTATTAATAAGAAACATCATACAGCCCAAGATAATCCATTTTCAAACACAAAACACATTCTCAAAAGGGAATTTGACTTAGATTCAGCATATTAAAAGCAAAGAACAACATAAAACAGAGAATGTGCCAGCTGTCAGTTAGAAGTGGTGCCAACTCTAAAGAAAATGTGCAGCAATTCTACATACACATACACACAAATGCTTAAAGTTACAGAACACAAGCTGACCAGTCCCAAGAAATAACATGCAGACATATGTGCAAAACTTCCCTTCTCCAGCTCTCCAAAATAAGTTCAATGAGTTCATACAGCACAGCAGGGTCAGAGTATGTAATGTGGTTTTCTTTAAAGCATGTAAGAAGGCATAGAATCTGGAATTCAGACTAGACAAAAAATATATTTCACAGCGTACTCTTAAGTCCTTATCCCTGCTACGAATCAGATTATCTCTTTCTCTGGAGCACAAGTGTCCTGTAGCTCATGTGCTCAGGTTCCTTTCTGAAAGAAACTAGAGCACAGGTAGCTATGAGTAAGTCATACCTAGTTTTTATTTCTGCATGGAGCTGGAAAACAGCTAATTCTACTAACCCCAGAGGTGAACAGTTTAGTCATCAATGCCAAAGTTCAGCTAATAAATAGAAACCTCATCATAACCTTAATTTCTAAATTCCCCTTTAGACACAGAACAGGTGCCAAGTAAAGAATGTTACATGCAGCATGTTAGGGATGCTCTAACAACTTATTATATAATAGGAAGGCAAAGTTAAATTTTCTATGTTCTGTTCTTGTCTTGGCAAGGCCCAGCAGCTAACAAGTATTCCTAGATTTTGATCCTATGGTTTCTGCTGTTAGTAATGCTGAGAAGATTGCTAGCAGACCCTTTTGATCACTCTGACAGTATTTTTCTTTGCAGCTTATGATTTTCTCTTATATTTCCTTATTGTTCACCATCATCACTACTGTAAATAAGGACACTAGGAATTATTTTCCAGAAGTAGAGGCAGTTAGGCAGTGGCTTAAATTCCCATTTTATTTTTCTTAGCTATAAGTGCACCCAATTCTATATATTTTTTTCAGCACATTCATTATTTTGTGCCATCATTATATCAAGATATTTCTTAGAGTAAAAATTGCTTTTAGGTAACATGCCCTCATATGTAATGAGATTTTTATGAGCACATCTCTTGTTTTAAACCTAATATAGGCAGACTAAGTCATAATTCAGGAAGATAAGTTTATGTCCTTAAGGAAAAGAAAGAGTTTATAAAATTAACACTGGTTTTCTAGAATTTGAAAACAGTTCTAATTATGCCTAATATTTTGAAAATATCAAAAATGTTTGGGGTTTTTTGTTAAAAAACACCAAATATAAAAAGAGCAATGCCTTGTCCATTCACTTTTCAACTTTTTGTAAAAGAATTACTGATTAAATGTAAACAATTAAAAATCATTTGGAAAAAATAAAGTATGTAGATCATCGGAAATCACCATTCTAAGACTACAATTATTGTAAGTGCTTGCATAGGAAAGTATCATTACAAATATTATAATTTTCACCTTCCTCTGCTTCTAACTGCAGTATGCAAAACAATTTCATAGAAAAAGCCACACAGTAATAATATTCTCACAACAATTTCAAGTCCATTCAAGTTTTTTGTTTGTGAGATTTTTCAGTTTGGGGTTTTTTTGGTTTTTTTTTTTTTTTTTTTTTTGTTTTTTTTTTTTTTTTTTTTTTTTTTTTTTTTTGTTTTTTTTAATATACTTTTTTTTCTACTGACTCTTAAGGAGTCATTTATTCAGACTTATAACCTTTTGTCTGACTTTTTCACTGGGCCTTGCCCACAGCTTCATTATTTAACTATTCACAGCTGCAATCTAGCTAGCTGAGTACAGCATTAACTCATTACTGCTCAGAGCAGGCTCCTTTCTGTTGTCACAAATGTATATTATCGTCTTTGCTAGTGTTCTGGGGCATTTAAGAACAAATGCTGGTATCTTAGTAACAAAACCAGGTAGTATGTATTCCTATGACTGTGCTGTGTGTGCCTTTCAGATATAAGAATTGTGTAACCAACAGTTTTCCTATCAAGTGAAAAAAGAATTGCAGCTGCTATTTGAAACACCTTTTTGCTATTTGACCTTTGGATTTCACAGTGACACATTTTGATGATCTACTGAACTGGAGCTAACAAGCAGGAAAACATCACTACAACCAAATACAACAATGTAGTCAGATGGAACAAAAATTGAAATTGGTGCATATTTCCAGATATTGTTAAAAAGCTATATTCACACTGCTTTTTGACAATTACTGTTAAGTAACTTATGCTCTTACCATTATGTTCTTACCATTTGCATTAGGACATGCATTACTCCTATGTGCGCTATCTTTTAGCTGTGTTCAGGTTTTCCTCTTTAGAAAGGACTATATATTTCAGAGCTGAAACAAGTTTACACTGGCATCCTGGCATAGAATAAAGAACCAATGGAAATTTTAATTGGAATTGGACTAGCAGTTACTTTTTGCTATATGAAATAGTGTTCCTTGTTGTTTTCAGTTCAAATGTTGTCTAGCTCATGCAGACTCTGCAGAGAGATGATGTATATGTAAGTTAATGTTGAGATCTGGGTATTAAGAGCCAAAAGAAGCAATATGTGTGTCTTTATATCTGCATTTTGATTTTTAGTATCACCCAAAGGCCTGCAAAAACAGAGAATCTATAACCACACAAATACACAGCAAAGCTTTTCTGAGGATCCTTACTGGTAACACTGAAGAACATTCTTTCTGTTCTCTGCAGTGTACCTCATCTGTATGTTACACAATATATGAGATTTAATGAAGTCAAGCAATCAGAAAGGACAACGTCTTCTTTCACTATTTTAGCTATCAGGTTTGGAATTTCCAAGGGCCCTACTTTTTTTCTTGTAAGATTTTATTTCTAGGATCTTCCTGTGAACAGGACATGGCCCCAACTTTGGCTACCATAGCTTAAGAAAGAGTGAATCTCATTTCCTTTCTAGGGTATGTTCTCAGGCACAATTGAATTTCCAGATACAAGGAAGAATAAAGTAAACAGATCAAAACTAGTTCCCCAAAGAAATCATGATCCACAGACATTTTTTGCTCTCTCTGCCTATTCCAAAACACCATTCAAAACACAACAAAGGACACCAAAAAATTCAGTTTTCTCCTGAAATCTATTTCTGAAGAGGCTCTGCATGATTTGAATCTCATTTAATTCACACCAGCTCACTGCCACAAATGAGCAAGAGTGCCTGACCCTCAGCTTCCTGCCCCACAAAGCACAATCCATCCTGCTGCAGTATGTTATATGCAATTATCAGTGTAGGTTACCTCTGCCAAATAACCTTTTTCACTGCCTACTATTAGTTTAGAATGTCATCATAAAAAAAATCTCTTACCAATATTCCACATATTATCCCAAATATACAAGTTAACTACAGAAACCACTTCCACCATTACCATCAATCAGCATATCAGGCATGAGAATTAGGCTTCACGAGACAGATTAAATTTTCATCAAGGCATACTCAATTTTATGTTCTGCCATGTTTTGTTTTGTTACTTTGTTTTTTGTTTTTTAAACAGCTGTCATGACTGTTGTAGATATTACTTTTAAAAGGACCCTTGCACAGAGATGCAATTCTTTAATTTCAGTTGTTTTAGCAATGATAACATGGAACTTTATCATCCTTGAGTTATAAAGGCTTCAGTAGTCTGCAGAGCTACTAGCTCCTCATTACCTCTATGGATTTACATCAGAGAATTTCACAGGGTAAAATAGTTTCAGCTGAGATTTCAGCTCCTAGTCTGCCCTCAAGTCACCCCCAAACAGCTCATCAAGCAATATCATTCTATGATACAGTTATGGTTTTAAAATAATGCAGTTCCTTTAGGCCAGGAATGTATCACAGATTTTGGTTAAAGTGGTTTTGGCATTTGATTTATAAAGCTGCACTGACTATCTTTTGCTGTTGGAAAGCAAAAACATCCTAAGAGAGTAAAACAGTGCCCTTTTAAATTTATGAAACTAAACGCTAGGAAGGAAAGATCTTAGACTTTTCATTATTGTTATTTAGGAATATAATTGAGATCAAAATAGACACAAGTGCCTGCAGGGTTGCTAATTCAATAAACTACATTATTCTTTTGGCACATTCTCTTAATAAGAAGATAGAAAAGAAAATTTGAAAAGAAAGCTAATTCTGAAAAAGACAGAGCCATAGAGAGCCATATGGAAAAGGAATCTTTGAAATAATTCCCAATCTTTCCAAGTCAATGCTCAATTCAAAGATTTCTCTTTTGGTCTCCTTTTGCCAATGATCTAGTCAGTGAAAAAGAGTTAAAAAAGATAATAAAACTGTGTTTGAAGATTTTCTATGCAAAAATGTACCTATATAGGAAAAGAGAGACTTTCTTTTTTCCCAGAAGCTTGAAAATCCATGGGGTTATCCTGCTGCTAAATTGATGTTGACAAACTCAGCAGTAACCTGCACAAGCTCATTTTCTCTGGTTTCAGGAGGCCCTTGAGAAAGAAGTTAGGTAGAATCTCTCTGGCCAATGGCTTCTAAGGAGGTGGAGTTGCCATTAGGACAAGATGCTGCAGAGAAGCTGCAACTCGACAATGGTATCTATGTCTCAAAAGGCCTCAGGTCATCTATGAGTTAAGAGAGACATACTCTTGCTAGAAGGCAAAACTTATCCCCTTGCTGCACGACACAGTAAAAATTCAAGAACTTAAAAAACATCAGGTTTTCCTTCTTACTCTGCTGGAGCAGTAGGCAGCTGACCTAAGTACCAGCAGATCTGAAATCACTATTTATTATTGAAGAGAACAGACTATTCCAGCCAATGGAAACTCTTTTAGCAACTTCTTTTCATTTTACAAATAGGATTTAGAAGGCTCCTTTTCTTCTCTTGAGAGAATTCTAATACCTTTTGGGTTCAAAGTGGCATCTCTTGTCTTAGAAAAGGTTAGCATATTTCTTGCAGAATTCTCTCTTCCATTGTTTTATAGTTCGTATAATTCTCTGCAGAATGTGAGTATAAAGTAGATAGTAAATTCTCTTGTTTCCATTACTTTAATATATCTTCCCATAAGGTAAAATGAAGCTCCCTAGACTAATTTAAGTATGAGATTGTGGAATAATATGAGTTGTGGAATAATTTTCAGAGAGATTAATTATGAACATTGCTTGTAGTGAATGCCATCAAGGAATGCAGTCAAAGGTAATGGTACAATTTTCTTCTTGTCTTACTATACAAAAAGTGTTTTTCTGTGTATCTATTTATTAATTATAAAGAGTAAGTCATCACACTCAGATTTTTGTATTTAGTTTCTGACAGTAACGTCTGAGCTAAAACAAAACTGATTCTGAGTCATTGTAAGCCAATGCAACTGCTCTGCACAGACTGAAACACCCTGACTTAGTTCCGTAAAAATGGTTACTGTGTCCTTGCTGTGAAATCTGATGTATCTGTGGACTTAGAGGTTTAGTAGACACCACAGTGCCAGAGATATGTCATAAACTGGTTTATTGAGTCTAGGGACTGGATTCCTGAGTCCTTGGGTGAAAGAAAGCAAATTCCCAGCACACCCAGGAGTCTAGATCATCTCAGAAGGTCTTGGGTCTTCAAGTCTCCCTGAACACAACAGGATTTTGGGGTCCCTTTGCCTATTTAGGTTACACATTTTCAGAACACAGATTTCACTCACTCTCAAATATACTTTTTCTAAATTTTCTAAACTTTTTCTAAACTTCATTGAGTTTGAGCATATTTCAATTTCCTTTGGAAATGATTTAACTACAAGTAGAATATTTTTTCAGATTTATTGGAAAACAAACCATTCTAAATATCATTATTGTTTTATTCTTTTTAATTAAAAAATATTTTTCGTTTTCACAAGTTATCTGACTTTTACTCATCTAGGAGAAGTGAATTCCACTTTCTTACTGTTGAAAAATGCTAACAGGTTTTTTTCTTGTTTTGTTCTTTTTTATTTTGTTGTGAAATATTTTTCCCCCTTTCAGAGAGGATCAATCCAGATCTCCCATAGACACTTTACTGTTATTTAAATTTACCAAATTCCCCTTCTTTTGGGCTATGTTTAAAGAGAAGATGCTTTCTCCTTGGGTGCTCCCTCCATAGCCTCCCTGAAGTACTGGGTCAATACAAGCCATCAGCAGCAAGATAACTGAGAATTCTTAGCTGCTTATAGATTTAATATCACTGCTTCCAGTGTGTGATCTGGAATACATTACTCTGCCCTGCTTTCCATGTAGCTGTAAGATTCCTCTTTATCCTGCTTTCCCAATGGACAAACAATGATATGCAGCCACCACACATTTTAATGGCCACCATAAACCATTCTTTGCTGTCCACACAGGTGCAGTCCAGCTCGAATTCAAGAGAAGTCTTCTTTCTCTCTTGAAATCCTAATGATACAGGGAATTCTTGCTGTTTATTGTGTATTCCTGAGCAGTATTCCACATGGACTACTTAATGTGTGCCATTACGATGTGTGACCTTTAAAGAGATTCCTAACAAAATGCCTTCTGAGAAATTATCATGTTTAAAAAAATCTTCATGTTGTGACACAAATTTCTATTTTAGACCTTTTCAGGAATCAGAACTTCCTAATTTGTATATCCCATGATTACAGAAAAGTGTTCTTCATCATAATTTAAGGAATGGATTAAGAAGCCACAAGAACCTAGTAATGGAGTCCTTTATGGTACCATACATAGAGAAGTCCTCCACAATGTAAGGGTACCACAGTATTCTGATAAAGTTTAATAAATATAAAATTGAAATCTGAATACAGATTCAGATTTCTGAATATTTGCTTATTCAGACTCTATAACATTTCAGCTAGTAACATCATTTTATTGAGAGCAATCGACGTGGATGTACACTGGAGAAACTATTACTTTTGGAGCTTTATGGGTACATGTTTTCCACGGCTTTAGCTTGTTCATGCATATCTCTGGAGCCAACTGACTGCACTTGTGGTACTTGATCTATTTTTCTACACTTTCTCAGCCAGCAGAAATAAATCTCCCTACAGTTTCAGCATTCCAAGTTTAGAGCCCAATTTTAAAGATGAGAATGCCCTGAAAACCTTTTTAGACCTAAATCCCAACAGACAGGAATTTGCATATTAGTCAAGCAGCAACAGTTTTAATCCCAGCACTGCCACCTACTGAAGAGATCATTAAAATAATGGGTTTTTTCTGAAAGATGCACTTTAATACATAGATAAATTATTATCTCAGGAATTGAGTTACTGGATAAATGGAGTTCCTAACCCAATAAGCTATACTATATAGTCTGGCAAGATGATCAAATGACCCTAAAATATATATAAATCCAATTATAGGAATGGTGATATTTCAGCAGTAGTAAACAGAAAAATACCAATTCACTGTGTCTGGGCCTGACTTTCTTCAATTAAAGGCAAATAAATCCCATGTGAACTGAATAAACAGAATCAAATGTTGTCCAAGTTAGTAAAACTTAGTAAGACTTGATATTAATCAATTAATTGCCAAAAAGGCACCCAAATTAATAAATCAATGTTCCAAACTCTGAAGGGATGAATGCAAATTGTAGCCAAACAATACTCCATGGAAAAAAATAATTCCCATTTCCTGAAATAAGAAAATCTAAACAATAATTTATGAGAGAATAAAGCTTGATAACTCATGGACAGCTTTACCCCTGGTGTACCTGCCAGTTCCCCACAGGTTGCTTAGGGCGCCTTCTGGTTCCTCACATTTTAATGACTGATAACTCACCGTAGACACTTTGTGCCCTTGCTACATCTGCTCCTGCATGAAACAGCTCTCGTTGATGTTGGTGAACAGGTTAGGCCACACCCCAGATAAATGTACCAGATGGTTTAATGATGCCCAACACTTCCAAAAAAATTTCTTATTGAGGAAATGAGTCGCAATTTCCTGTGTAAAAATATGAGTAGCCAAGTGCGAGCAACAAAGGTGGGAAAGAGGCTTATTTTGTGTGAGTTGAAACAAGCATTATACAGACAACACCTAAGATTATTTTGGTATTTTTCCTAAACCCAGGAGTGTGGCAGGGCATTGAGGGGGGTGATGGCTCCCAGAGCCTGGAGGACTCCAGGACTGGGGGTTCCCCATGTGGTTCACCAGGAGCAGGCAAATGGCACAAAGCAGGAGCAGCTTTAGTCCCAGGCATAAAATACCTCTCTGGGGACAGGAATGGGACAAAGTAGGGCCAGGAGGTTGACCTGCAGGTAGGCCTGGTTGGCAGGGTCCATGGGCAAGCAGGGGCAGGCTATGGGGAGCTGCAGACCAGCCCTGCTGTGGCACTGCTAGGGCAGGAGCTGATCGCCCTAGAGCTGAGAAGGGGTCCTGAGCATGGTGTCTTAGGTTACAATGTAAGATAGAACCAAAAATATTTATTCTATCACCGCCTCCATAAGCTGTTAAAACCAGGTGGGGCAGTGTTCTTTATCTTATCCATGACACATCCCTGATAACTCCCCCTGGGGATATCTTCTGTTAATGGGCCATTGAGTCTCACTGCATGACTCGTAAAATTACATCATCCCATTGTGAGATGCTCTGCCCAGGGGGAGGAACCAAGCATTCCTACCTGGATATAATCTGAGATTTGGAACACCATGGGCAGTATTTACCTACTGAATTCCCGGAGGGCAAGAGCTCCATAACCACCACTGGACCTTCAGAGGAAGACCAGACCCTTCTACAGAACCACTGCCTCAACAGAACCACATCTATCACTCCAACAGGACTGCAGCCACATTTAATTGGACTGCTTCCACCACCCTGACCAACGGGGTGTCAGGTTGTATCCTGACTCTGTCAGTCTAAACCAATGTTTCTGTATTATTGCATTTATCTTAGTTTTCTTATTAAATTGACTGACTTTGGATCTCCCATTGGTTTGTTTTCAAACTAGCATACATGGGCTGGTAGGAGAGGTCCCAAAGGATGGGCAGGGATAGGCAATGCTGGCAGTGACTCAGAGCCATGGCAGGATATTAAGATGGCTTCTAGTTAGCCCATCCTCATTTGGAAGTGTTTATATTCACTGTGCTTTCTGACCACCAAATTCACAGACTATAATATATAATGTAACCCCCCCCCAAAACACTATGAAATTGTTTAAAGATATATTCTTTCATATCCTCCCCCCCACCTCACACTGAAATTTGAAATATTACAACTAAATATACAGCAGTTGAAAAAATTAAATCAAAATATGCATAATTTCTTTTTCCATTGTTTTCAGTCAGACATTGGAAGTCAAATGCAGCTGGCCAGACAGATTGCTGCTCTCAACCAGGTCTGGACAAGCTGCAGCACAGTATGACTATCACTTGAGAAGAACAGTGACTTACAAGGGGATTCAGAGCACACTAGAGGGAAACAAGGGGAAAAGAGCAGGTTAGCTGGCCCAAAACAAATTCAGTAACATATTTTGATGGGTCAGGGAAATAAACTTATTCTTAAGAAGCAATGTTCACTTGCCATTGGCATTGTTAGAAGGGAATTGCTCATGCAGGCTATATTTTCAACAGTTGGAAGGATTGGTGAGTCATTTGCAGAGAATGAGAAGAACTAGCATAAATGAAAAGGCTGTTAGAAAAAAGACAAGTGGGTACAAAAGCCCTTGACATAAATAGAAGCAAGAAAACAAAAATAAGGAAGTGTTCAGAATTCTGCCCAGTCCATGCATTTTTGAGATAAACACACAAAACCTCACATCTTTCACCTTTAATTTCTGAATTTATTTTTTCTTCCAAATTGGAAACCATCTGTAAAACCTATGTCCCTTTTGCCATGGGTTTCCACTGTCACATCAGACTGTGAGATCTCTATGATTCTCCTGTTTTACCAGGTACTTTTTGTATTGTATGATTTCACAGCTTCTTTCCCTCTCTTTCTCCATAACTACTTCTTAATGCAAACTGACCAGATGCATTACAGGCCCCAAAACCCCATTTATTTGTTCCCTTGTTCACTCTGGATTTCTTTTTTTCTCCTTCTCTATATTTTGTTACAACTTTTGCCCCAAGTCTCTCATTCTGTAAATCCTTCTTTTCCACTTTAGACAAAATTCTAGTCTCTGACTCTTGTTCCAGTATTTCAAGACCACGTTTAAAATCCAATTTCTCTCCCCCACGCCCCATCTATTATTACACTAAATCATTTTCAGCCCTAACAGCACTTTCCTAAAGAATCCCTGCTTTCATTCAATTCTGTTCTCTTGCCTCCCATGTTCTTCAATTTGTCATTTCATATCACTTCTTGTCTCTTCTGTCATATGGTTATTCCCATTTCTTCACAAATGCCTGACTTTAAGGTACTAGGAAGATTCATGATGGTAAAAATATCAGTGAAGAAAGCACATCATTGTTTCTATTGTCAGATTAGTTGGTGCTGAAGCATCGAGATACTGTACAAATGTCACAGAGTACAATCATAAATTTTCTCTCCACTCAACAAACTTCAAAGAATTAGTACTGGGGATGCCAGCTCCATGTCCTTATCTCTTCACCTATTACTTGTTTCTAAGCAGATTTGAAGTGCATTCTGCATCTAGGGTTTTGTAGAAGTATAGCAGGGGCTCAGCCAGCCTCTCAATTATAAACCTTTGCTATATACCCATGTGAGTACCGATGGCCAGGGGAAAAACAAAAATGTATCAAGAGGGGGTGATGCTAAAAAGTTTGAGTGGTGTCTTCTCAATATTTCCAGTGAAGGGGAAAGGCTCAGGTAGAATCAAAAGTACAGTGTCTGCTAATACCTGCCTCTGTGGCTCATAGCCAATGCAGGGTTTGTGTATCTATGACCACTGGACCGTCTCTTAGGAATAAGGAACAGTTGTCTCCATCTTATGAAGTGGGACAAGAGAATTTTTTCAAACAAGCTTGTTTGCAAAATGACACAGTATTTATATATGAGTTTTCAAGATGAAGACAAAACCCCAGATGTGGCATAGTAGGGAGTAATAATTCTGTGAGACAGCACAATAAAAAAGTTCTTCCACATTCCCTAAAAAGCATCACTACTGAGAACATATCCAAAGTACCTAGACACAAATTTCTCCAGCATGAGGGAAAAAAACCAAAAAACAGGAAAAAAAACCAAAACAGAGGAATTAGAAGTTGTGAGCAGTTGCAGTGTAGCATGTAAGCCAAGGGGTAGTTCACATTGCTGGGACAGTGCAATGTGAGGGAACAGATCCTTCAAGAGGCACAGGCTGGGAACGACAGGAAGACAAACTGTTCTATTCAAAAGAGCAACTTGAATGCCATGAGATGGTTCACAAGCAAGCTGAGGGTTTGCAGGTCAGGATCAAAGGGAGGCTAGTTGTGGAGGAAGCCGTTGTAATGGGTTTCTGCTACAAGAAACACTGATCAAGGGGTAAAATAAGATGCAGTCCTATTTAGCTGACTGAAAACAGTCTTGCAATCAGGAAAAAGATTAAAAATATTGATTTGACATAGAATTAGGAATTCTAAAACTCTGCTGCAATTGAAACTGGCAAGGAATGTGAATGGTAAAAATAAAAATTCTATAAGTATACTGATGGGAAAACTAGAAGGGTCTTGTGATAAGGGTTTACAGTGTTCAAAACTTTGTTTGCCAAGACTTTTTACTGGTAAGGTATGCCTTTTGGCTTTTCAGGAAAGCCTGGAAGACCGAGGCACTGCTTATGGAAGCAAAATAGTTAATGATCAATCAAGTGAATACATTTGTTTTACAACAGTTCACGAGACCACATGAAATAACCTGATTTGGTGAGGAAGCTTAGCTAAAATCACCTTACAAAACCTGGGTGATCCAGAAACGGCCTTTGTGACTAGAGAATTCAAAATGCCACATCATTATTCAAAGAGTGAGAAAGAGAATTTGGGACATTAGAGGCTGGTCAACCTCATTGATGTCTCCTGGAAGATTATGGGGAAATCTGCATATGGAAGTCATTCATAGGCATAAGATGATTGGGAAAAAACACAATGAATTTACAAAGGTAAAATCACACCTAACTGATTTCCCTCTCTGATAAATGAGTTGGACATGTCAGGACATGTTATTTGCCTTGACTTTCTCATGATTTTTGCATGGTTTCCTATTGTATCCTTGTAGCCAACCTAAAGAGATATGAACTGGATGCATAGACTACAAGATGCTCGTAAAACCGATTGGACTACAGAATGCATGTTTCTATTGGATTACAAGGATCCAAGGGTAATGGATTGCAGTTTGAAATTTACTTGCTGGGGGTTGACTAGAGGCTTTCCTCACAGGCAAGTACTGGGGCTGTTAACGTTTCATATCTTCACTAGCTATCTGGATGTCTCATCAAGTATGTGGATGAAAATAAATGTAGAGGAAAATAACAATAGAGTTGCTCTTCACTGAGGCTTTAACTGCCTGGGACTGACAGAAATTCAGGAATTTCAACAAAAACAAATAGAAATTCCTACACAGCAGTATTTTCTGGGGCTCACTGGATAGAAATGTTTTGCAGAAAAAAAGAATAAAGAAGAAATCCAGCGGTAAAATGCTTGAACACCAAACAACAGTGCAGCTTTGCAACAGTAAACGTTTATTGAGGAGTGGGATGTATTAGTAAGAACATAGCCAGCAGATCGAAATCCTCTATATTTGGCATTTGTGACCACACATAAAGTCTCTTGCCCAGTTTTGGTTTCCCAGTACAGGAAAAGTCGTGACACTGGGGAGCAAGTCTGAGGTACATCAAGATAGACTCTAGGGAGATTTTTTAATAGGTCATTAAATCTATTCTGTTGTGCAGTTATATGTAACTGGGAACTTCTTTTCCAGTCCGGATTCATTAATTGCATTTGCTGTTTACAAGAAAGAATACACTGATTTGTAATCTTTGTCCCAGCACTAAAGTATTCTTGAGATACTGAATCTATACTTGGCCATGGCACTTAAATGTTTTCTGGAACTGTCTTTCACTGCACCTGGGGGCCATGGGCATGGATAAAGTACAGTCTCTAACCAACAAATGTCCTGAGCCTGGCTCTTTCTGAACCTGATGTAGACATTTTAAGCCTTATGTGGTGGGTTGACCTTGGCTGGATGCCAGATGCCCACTAAGAGGCTCTATCATTCTCCCTTCTCAGGTGGTCAGGAGAGAGAAAATGAGATGGAAAGAAACTTCATAGGTTGAGATAAGGCCATTTATGAAAGCAAAAGAAAAATGTTCTGTGTGCACAAACAAAAAAAAAAAAAAAAAAACCCAAAGATTTTATTCTCTACTTCCCATCAGCAAACAATGTCCAGTCTCCTCTCAGGAGCAGGTCTTCAGCATGCCTAGTAGTTACTCTGGAAGGCTAACGTTGCAAATAACAAATGCCGCTTTATTGTTTTATTCCTTCTTTTTGTTTGTTTTCTTTTTTTTGTTTGTTTTGTTTTGGTTTTTTTTGTTGTTGTTTTTGTTTTGTTTTGTTTTGTTTTGTTTTGTTCTGTTCTGTTTTGTATCTGAGCTGATTTTATATGCTTTAGAATACTCCTTTTGTCAGTTTGGGTTAGCTGTCCTGGTTGTGTCCCTTCTCAAGACATTGCCCAACCCCAGCCTTCTGCTGGTGGGGCAGAATGTTGGAGAGAGAGTGCTGGTGCTGTGCCAGTGCTGCTCAGCAGTAGCCAAAACACTGGCGTGTTATTAACACCCTTCTAGATACCAATGCAAAGAACAGCACTGTGAGTTCTGCTATGGGGAACTCTGTCTTCAGATAGACCCAACACAACGTCATTTTCAGAAAACCTGATAATCAGTGGTGTGATAAGAAAGCCAGTCCCTTATGGGTTTAACACGTTAAAGTGCACTTGCAAATCATCTGTCAATTATTTAGTTCAGACATAACCATTGAAGCTCTGAAAAACATGAGTGCACCTATAAAAAGCAAGTAACAGGCAAATGTCTTAGAGAGGATGGGGATATGGAGGCAAATAAGCAAGGCACTTTTTACTCTCAGTAGAAACTGAATCATGCTCTATAGTGCATGTGGATTCCATTTTTGTTTTCAGGAGGTAAGCTACTTCTGACAGAGGGTAAGAGAAATATATGCTTGAGTGGAATACACTGTGTAATGTATCTTCATTGAACCACTGTCCTTAATAAACATTTTGGTACAAACACTAACTACATGGGCATCTTTAATCCCACCCAAACTCAACATATGTATTTACTTGTAATTTTTTTGCTTGCATGAAAGATAGAACTCTGTGAAAGTTTTTTACATACAATGCCTGTCGCTTATAGCTATGGTTCACGCGTGTACATGCACGTGTCCCTGTATGCTTTTGAGGTTTGTATTTGTGCAAAGAATAATTTGTGATTTCTGTTTTTTCAGGAGGGCTTCTTCCCTTCCTACAGACTGTTGTCACAAGGCGTTCATGAACCAGGAACACACAGGTACTTGAAAATCCTATTTGTTATTTTTGACCAGTACACTAACACCCATACAGGAGGGTTTATAAATTTCAAACAGACTGTAAAAGGGAAGATTCCCAAGATACCTGGTCTTTTTTAAAAAATAGAGCTACCAAGTCACTTGGTTGCACAATCATTCAGGGAGAATAGACTGAATGAGATAAAAATATTAACCAAAAATCACAGATTCATAAACATATATCCCACTATTCATTTATTTGCTTATAGTTATATTTTTCCTCAGTCAGATTGGGTTTCCCTATTCAAGAGTTCTGGCTGCATAACAGAGGAAGAATAATTTGTGAGCAGTCAACTAAAGCTGTCATCATTTTGTCTGAACAAGTTTTCACATAGTTGGGAAAGCATTATTTTAAGAAATACTCAAAAAATTCATCATCAGAAGCTTTCAAATATGCATGAAAGAGCAACAGAGGGCAAGAGAAGAGAAATTAACTTCTTAGGGAGGCAAGTGTGGTGGGAATCTTCTTTTCTCTACTGGATATATTTAGCACAGTTCATGTGGTATAAAAAAACAAAAGAGCCATTGCAAAGAAGCAGAATAATGGATGCTTTCCTTACCCAAGTGATATAATTAGGTAAAACTGGATTTACTTGACAATCAGGGTTAAAGGACAGTTTCATTCGGAGAGATTATAAGTTTTTATGAGAACACATAGCTCTACAGAAAATTACAGATGGGGAAGAAGCTAGCTGCTGGAAGGTCTAGCTATATCAATTTAAACTCAATCCTAAAATAGTCCCAGTCATACTATTACAAGCAGGGCTGAGAAAACTCTGCTGTTGGTAACAAGAAATGAGAATTTGGAAGATTCTTTTTCAAATAATTTCTTCCATATTTTCACTGTCACAAAAGTCTTTAGAAGCAACATATGTCCTGTGCTAAGTTATTTCTTCTAGTGAAAAATGTTGGAAAATCCTTTCTCCTTTGTCCACAGTAGTCTCTGTATTCTTAGTTCTGATATGTGACAATATAATGCATCTCTCTGGAGGGAAATTAACACAAACAAAATTAAGTCAGCATATAAGGATTATTGTTGCCAAAGTAAGTATAGCGACAGGTTTGCTTCCAGTTTTAAAAACTACCAATGGTTTCCCATCTGGTGTTAATAAAAGGACAAACTGAACCTCCAGCTGTGATCTCCTTCTATGTCTTTTTGAGGCAATTCCCACACAGCACTATAGTTTCACTCATTACAAAATCTTTCTACAGAACTTGAGGTAATTAAGTCTTTTATTAGTAACTCTGTGCTTCACTTTACCCTAATATTACCTAAACTGTGGCCGCCATCAGACACTGAAGTATATACTGCTATTTGCTGTTACTCTGGGTAGTCCTGTATGTAAGTAAAGATAAACAGGTATAGAATGACAACAAATAAAATGAAAATTAATTTGTTGAGGCAGTGCTTCAGAGAAAGGGTGGTCAAACTACATGTGAAAAAAACACCTCAATCTATTCCTAGCTAAAAATGTACTTTACATGCATGTGTGCATATACATATGTATATGTGCAGTTTTGTGCATATTCACACACTGAAAACTAAAAGAATTTCGAAGAATACATTTCAGTTGATTTAATTGTATCAGCAGAAATGAGAATGTCACATGATAACTACTAATTACTAATTGATGGCTTTGCTTGAATTTATAACGCTGAATATATCAATATGCTGAGCAAGTCTTTTAACACAGCTAATCTCACAAAACAATTTAAATTATTTTTTATATTCCCATAGCAAAAATAACACTTCATTATTACAATTGAAGTACTATCAGTCAGAAAGATTAGTTTAAAAACTTAACTTTGATATTTTTGAGTTTTGTGACATTTGTCAATAAGACCTGAATTTCTGTTGATGTAGACTTTTTTTTTTTTTTTTTGTGTGTGTGCAGAATTTATATTTGCTATTTGCTTCTCCATGTTTTGCTATGTCATTATTTATACCATCTGTTGTATGTGATCTGCAGGGAACCAGCAAGTTAGACAACTTTATTTTGCTGATGAATAGCAGGGATGATTCACTAAATAGGTTAAGCTGTATGAGCTAAGAAACAGGATATTTTAGATATACTTGGTATGTAAAGTGCATTTTCATTCTGACGCCCAAGTAGCATAAAGTACAATTAGTGGTATTTAGATTTTATTGATAATAGTAAATAAGAAAAAATAGATCATGATTATGTTGGATAACACTATAAACATGACTAGTTCGGGATAAATTTAAAACATGCATCCAAAATATATTTGTAGTCTTATAGGAAGTATGATTAGTATTGAAGCACCTCAACACCCAAGAATAGTTGTGTTAACTAGTGGTTTGCACTGATTACTACTACTGATTTTTAAATAAATATAATAGTAGATCATGACCAAATCCAAACCACACACGCTCAACGGTACTGATGTTTTTCATAAGCTCCAATCCCTTGTTATTGGAAACAATAGACATTGTGGTATAATTTTAAGGTGCAGATATCCTGATATATTTTTTCTTAGAGGGAGAACAGCAGCACTCTAGATTGCAACAGGGATTATGATATGACAACAATTAAAAGAGCTTCCCAGAACATTAAGAGCAGGCTTATACAAAATAATTTATGTAAACAAATTGATTAGTTAACATTCAGAGTTCATGTGAATTTAATGCTAGGAGTCATTCAAGTAAAGTCCATTCATAAGAGGACTTTACTGAAGTGAGACAAGCAAGATCAGCCTCTTAGCTGAAACGATAAACTATTTATTTCACTCTAGAACACTTGAATGTTACTGATACTTGATTATATAAACAGCTGATCTAAATGTTTGTCTATTATCTGCCCAGCCACCTAGTCTATGTCTAACTACACTCGTGACGGATATCAAAAATTCTCAGGAATTTATAAACTCCAAATGTGATTTAATTAACAGGTGGCCAGGAATCATTAAGTTCTAGTTGAAGCATTCTGACAGGTAAAATCATGTCAAAATGCATATTCTACAATGTATCATAGTTTACTACCATGATTAAAAGTTGGTATGACTCCTCATCATACATGGTCCTAGAACAATTGTTCAAGAGTGAGTGGTTCCAAATCTAGAAACTATGCAATGACTCAAAGACATTTCTTGGTCTTTCAACAGTATATTAAAAGAAGGAACATACATTACATAGGAAAATGAAGTATATATTAATGACAACGATTTTTGAGTGCTCATTAATGCTACAAAGGTATCCGGGATCGAAGCAGACTATTAATCATAAGAGCTATTTTTAAACAATGCTACCTGTGACTCTGCCTATTCCAGAAACCAATGTCACATTAGAAGGACATGAAACCACTTTCAGCTATTTCTGAATAAATTCATCAGTAAACAAGCCCTTTTAGCCTATCGTCTACTTTGACAGATTGTCCAAGAAACAAATTTGGTCAATAAAAACAAAATGTTCTTTTTAAAAGTTAAAAAAGTCACAGCCAACAAACACAATGTAACTTCTAAACAACTCCTTAGTTTCATGTCCTGTCTCTCTCTTCCTCCCACAGATCCAGCTTGCAAGATGCTGACCAGTAATGAGATACTCTGCGCATCCATCACACCCACTGTCTCAGGGGGAGGTGAGAGCACACAGGCTCTCCAGCAAGACCGTGTTCAAACTACGGATATAAAACTCAGTGGAAGGCAACGGCAATATATGATGCGAATTTATCATTCCTAATACAGCTCCTGGCTTCCACCCTGCTGTAAGTGGGCTGAAGAAGTACTAAAACAGTGAACACCAAAAATGCCCGGGTACAGATTGTTCCCTGGAAAGGAAGCAGTCAGGCAGACAGTAGTTGCATAGGAATATGTTACAACTGTTACACAGCAGCTTATGAGAAAGCTTGAAAGTTGTTGGAAAGAGTCTTTTGCTATTGCTCCCACAGGAACCAGAGTCGTCATGGTGCCCCTGGTCTGCTTTTCACTATGTGTTTTACACTTCCTAACTCTCATGGTGCCCCTCAACTTTAAATTTACACAAACTCTGAATGTTACCCAATCAATTTATTTATGTAAATTATTTTCTATAAGCCTACTCTTTATGTACTGGGAGGCTCCTTTAATCATCTTCACTTCATATTTCCTGCAATCTACAATGTTGCGGTTGTACATTTTTCCCTTACAACATAAAAAATATCATGATATCCATACTTTATGAATACATCACAATTTCTACTGTTTCTAATAGCAAGCAGACTGCACGTTCTCAAACCCAGATGCAAAATTAAAAGGAAATAAATATTAAGGTATAAATAAAAAAATAAATAACAAGGTAATAAATATTGCAAAGAACAAAAAAAGATAAAAAGAACATGATTGCAAATAGTATACAATAAGAATTTACTCCACATTTATTTTAACGGTTTATATGAGTCCTAACTCTATAGCTTAGCATGAAGGACACAAGTGTAGCAGAGGGAAAGTGGCATTATATGAGATACCTTATTTAAATTCAGGAGATTGGTTATCATACAAACATATTTATGAAAGAGGCATGGTAAAGATTACTGAGCTTGAATACATGAAGTGAGATATTCAGATTATGCAGCTTCAATAGCCTAAGAAACTTCCAAGGATAGTTCCAAGGAAAATATTGCCATTGGCCTCATTTAGCTTAGGAGAGGGACAGAACTGAGATGTCATTGCCTTATCCAAGCCAAATGAACTGAAATTAATGGGAAAACTGAATGTGATTGTGGTAGGCGGAAATTTAAGACAAAACTGAGTAATTCTAATTTAAAATTATTTTAACTGTGGATTTTTATTTTAAATCAAAAATATAGTAGAAACTAAAAACTTGGGAGCTTGAATCCACCTCAGTTTCTGTTTCCTTGAGTGACACGATTGAGTTGTAAACACAAAAAGTAGTTTTACAATGTCTACCATTAAGACAACTGTATTTATTGTATTTTAATAGAAAAAGGTTGCTGCTGACTCAGGTTTTATTTCATATACTTAAATTTAGCCCTGTGATATTTTGCAACTAGAAACATTGCAGTCATGCCAAAACACAAAGAGGAACTAGAAAATGCAACCTATTAAAAAACCCAACAACCTGAAACCAATTCATTAAGCAACTGGCAAAATGAAACAACAAAGCAAACAAACCACATCAATGGTGAAAACACACAAAAATATTAAATATTAAATTGGCTTATATTTTAGTAATTTGAGGTATATAAGCAACACAGATAAGGGTTTTTTAAGAATATATGACTTTAATTTTGTCCCTTGAATGATAAATTTACAATGAAAATGACATGTCCACCATAATTTTGAAATACAATGTAGTTACCACCACTTTCCTGCAAATGCCTTTCTGTTATATTTGCTTGTGGCAGAGGAGTAAATTTGACAAAAATAAATTCTTATGCACATCCACCCTTAGGGGATTAATAGCAAAATGAAGCATTTAAAGTAAAATAAATGAAGATAAAAATTCTACAAAATAAACATTCTTCCTGGATTTCATTAAAAAAAAAAAAAATTTCCTCAGCATATTGTCCAGTACACCACTCTTAAAAAAAAACAAATAAAAACCCCAACCAAACCAAAAAACGAAACTTAAAAATCTGAAGAAACGAGATCTGTTTATTGAGAATGAGGCAAAAGGACACATTTGACATTGGCCTGATATTTTACCTCTTGTTGATAGGGGTGCTAATATTCCCAATGTTCAATATCAATGTCAGTTCACCCCTAGAACTGTGAGGCTATTTGTATTGGGAAGAATATATTCATGGTGCCTGTGCCAACTTCTGGAGCATTTGTTGATCCTCTTGAGGCC
Organism: Acridotheres tristis; assembly: GCA_037013685.1. NCBI lineage: Eukaryota > Metazoa > Chordata > Aves > Passeriformes > Sturnidae > Acridotheres > Acridotheres tristis. Next base: position 93,336,131 of record CM072886.1, on the reverse strand, counting down.
CTTCTCTCACTGAGGCCCCTCTCCTCAAGGCTGTCAAAGATGCTTGTGTCTACTCCTCCTATACTTGCCATGGACAGCTCAAGTGGAGATGGCTTTATTTAACTTGGAAGAGGAAGAATTTGCTCTGCCATCTCTCTGTGCTCCCACAATGTGCACTCAAGCATTAGTGGACAAATATATCAAATAAATATCAGATAAAAGAACCCAAAATATGGTAATGCAAAGAAAGGATATATTTTAGGGTATGGCCAGAGAAGATATTCAAAGCCTCCACTGCTGCTTCTAGAAATGTCAGGACAATTCAGAAATGTCAGTTCCTTTGCTGGTTTCCAGATTGCAATTGAAGGATCATGTAGCTCTCTCGCTCTTTCTATCTCTCTCTCTCTAAATAGGTCTATAAAGATCAGCTGGAAAGTGCAGACAGAATTGTTCACTGGTTAGCTTTACTTAGAGCTACAGGGCATATATGTGCTTTTTTTTGTCTTACTGATCAATCTAGCTTACATTTTTAGCACACACAAACAAAAATCAGGAAAAAAAAAGTTGATGAAAAACACGAACAACACAAATAAGGTTCCAATCGTGCAAATTTTGCTTCACTGGATAAAGCACTTCTTGACACAGTAATGTCCAGAATCCCCCTCCCCCAGAAAAATACAGGACTGAGACTGAAGCAATTTTTTTTTTTCCTTTTTTTCCTTTTCTTTTTTTTTTTTCTTTTTTTCCTTAAGGCTATACAACACAACGAAATAAAGCATGGAAGAACACCTCATTGGGCTGAACACTCCATTCTTCTGGCTCTGGAGTGAGCCTTTGACAAAGCCATTCTGTGGTCCGAGTTATTTGTTTCATTGGGACAACAACAAGATAAAGAAAAAGAGGTAAAAATGAAAGAGAGGGGGAAAAAATAATAAGAAAGTCAATGATCCCAACAATAAAATCCAAAATTGACTTTACAATCACAGGTACAAATTGCTCAGGTCGATAATTTCATTCCTCCTAAAGATCACTGTCGTCTAAAACTAATTAGAGGCGCAGGTTCCAAGGAATTGTCAATATTCAAAGTAAATGTTGGAGTTTAGAAGGTTATCATTCTTCTACTGTGACAGTCTGACGGGGTGACTGAAAACATTGTCATGTGCTGCCAAGTTCAGGGTATCATTAACAATTGAATCCTTGCTCCGGCTCATGGATCTGTCTCCTATTTGGCCTTCTTTTATAGTGGAAAGACTAAGAAGCCGGAAAAGGTTGAATATTTCCACCCTCCCATGAGGTTACCCCTTTCCAGTTTGAGATGCACTTTGTCTTCTCTTTCCATGAGGAGTAAGACCCCATTGCTGGCTGCTTCTCTGGTGACGTCCTGATCCCCTGCAAAAGCTGAAATCACTGGGTAGCCGTTTTGCATTAAACTTACCTAAAAAGTGCAAAGAGACAGAATCTGAGTTTTCCCAATATTCTCAAGGATTTTTTTTCCCTGTGCATATCACTAAGCTTTTGTACAGGCTAGAATCTAGGTTGAATCAAGCTAAGGAAATAGCCAATGTGTGATTTCTTTTATGTATACAAACCCCTTTACAAATAACCCACACTCTCATTCTTCAACTGCTATTTATTTTTTTAATGAGATTAGAAATGAGCATTTGAAGAAAAAAGAAATTAAGAAAATTAAAGGAAAGGAAAGACAGCATCTTCTTTAGATTAGAACCCACCTGGATGGTTTGTCTGTTATAGACCTTGACCACGTGGAAACTGAAACTATATATCCCTTTTCTTGGTGCTACAAATATACTGGAAGTAAGATCAAAATGGTTGCCAATATTAACTAATACCTGGAATGTAAACAAATAAAACAGAACAAAGAAAAGGAGAGAGAGAGAAAGAGAGAAATCAGAGAAATCAGACTGACTCCACCTTCGAAAAGCACCAGCAAAAATCTGACATGAGCTCAATGACCAACATAAAGCATAGCCAAAATGGCATTTGCAGCACAATTTAAAGTGCATGGCAGGGGAATGGAGTCAAGTTACGGAGGCATTTAAAAGGTATCAGAGTTAAAAAAGCGATTTAGTTACACAAAAATTATCTTCAAAGTCTGTTAGATGAAGTGCAAATGTCCACACTGAGCTGTCAGTAAAGCAAAGGTGGCAGAAGGAGGGGGAGGAGTGTGAAATGAAGGGAAAGAGGGAGGGGGAAAAGGTAGGAAAAACCACCAAAAGTCATTAGCTCATAATGAAAATGTGTGGGTTTTACATGACACTACTGAAATCAGAGCTGGCCTGGAGTTTAATAGGGTGTAGAACTACAACTGCAGTGCAGAGAGGGGCAAAGAAAGAAGTGGGTGCTCAGCAGCAGCAGCACCTGCCAGCTCATGTCCCTCTGTCCCTCTGAAGGGCTGTGCCACTTGGCCAACACGCTCCTCAGGAGGCTGGGGTGGGCCTGTTCCTCCTTGCCGGCAAGAACCTTAATTTGTCATATATTTCAATGTTTTTTTTGAAACGAAACAAAACAAGATCAAAAAAAAAGAGGAATAGTTGAGCACTCCGGCAGATGTGCAAATCCTCGTTCGGACTCGGCGGTCGCACCCTGCCGATCCCTCCGATCTGACGGGCGCTCACGCCTTGTCCAGGCTCCTGAGACGGGGAGCATGATTTGGATCAAAAGGCACGGAGAGATTTGGGCGGCGGGCAGAGAAGAACCTGCGGGTCGGTGGCGATGCTGTCCGGCCAGCGGGTGTGCCCGAGCCGGCTGCTCCGCCGTGCCCACCCCCGGGACACACCCGTCACGCTCAGTTTGCGGCTAAAACTCTGCTTTAATGAAGAAATACAAAGCAGGAGAAAACAAAAACACTATCGCCCCCCACCCTCAAATCTCAAGCCTTTCCTCCCAAACAGCCAAAGTCTATAGCTCTCTCGTCCCCCCGAAAGAAAAAAAGGAACAACAAAAAAAAATTTAAAAAACCCTTATTGTGGGAGCGCCAAGAAAACGCATTCAAACTCCTGCGAATTACCGGGTAAAACATCTAAAATATGCTATATATTTAGCAATTTGCGGGGTTGATTTTTTTGTTGTATTGGTTTATTTCTCTACTGATCTGATTTTGTGAGATTTTGTATGCGACGAATGGCTGTGCAAACTCATTAGGAGGATAGATAGACAGATAAATGACAACCAGACAGTCAAGTAAAAAAAAAAAAACAAACAAAAAACAAACAAAGCCCATAAAAAACAAACCAACAAGCCCAGAGAAAACAGTCTGGTATGCTAATTTTGGCTGACTCTGCAGTACTACATCAGGAGTCAGAAGCGGTAGGAAAGAAGGAAATTTCACCGCAAAAATAAAGTGGATGGACGGGGTTTGGTCTCTGGGAGGCGAGCGGTGCGACGAGGCAGGGGCAGGGGCAGGACGAGCAGACAAGGCTGTTCTCTGCTCTGCCCCGCGTATGCCGTACGGGATAACATCATTCCGATACAGCCCGCCGGGGACACCGTTCGCCTAGTCTGATAAGGCGGGAAACACCCTCTTCTTCTTCCTCCCTCCCTCCCTCTGAGAGATGCTGTGACATTGCCAAATGCGCTCCGAACAGGCAGATCCGGCCACTCCTCATCAGTAAATCTCTGAATTTGCACCGAAGGAGAGATGTGCATCCTTCCCCCGCTCCTGGCTGGCCGAGGCAATCCTTGGCTGCAAGGCGCCCCCGCACGCGTCCGACTTTCACAGCTTTAACATTTTTTTTCCGTACTGGCGATTGTGACCGGACAAGACGCCAGTGTGTTCACCCCCGATACCACCCTAGGAAAGCCCCGCAGCTACCTAAAAGAACTTTCCAAAGTCTTTCTGGGGAGTTGAAGCGTGAAGTTGCTATTGAGCGGCCGGGTCGGGATTGAAAGATGGAACGGGAACCAGAAGGACCATACGCGTGCAGCCAGGGGGAGGCAGGGGCAGGGATGCCCGCGCAGGGAGCGGGGACAAGGGGTAGCGATGGCGAAGCAGGAGGCGGCTGACCTGGTCGAAGTAGATGGTCATGGTGCGGTTGCTCATCTCGGAGGGCTCGTGGTTGGTGCTGCGGGTGGCCGAGAAGGCCACCTTGGCGCTGCCCGAGCGCACCGAGATCCCCAGGGAGGAGGTGATGGCGCCGTCGGCGGAGGGGCTGGAGTCGCAGACCACCAGGCACTTCCCCTCCAGGACGATGGGCTCGGTGTCGTTCTGCGCCCGCACCGGGCAGCCGGCGGGCAGCAGCAGCAGCAGCAGCGGCAGCGCCGCCGCCAGGCAGCAGGAGCAGCCGCCCGCCGGCTCCGGCAGCGCCCCCCGCCGCCGCCGCCCCATGCCCAGCGCCGGACCGCCGCCGCCGCCGCTCCGGATCGCCGCCGACATGCGGGCGGGCGGAGGGGGCTGCGCGCCTGCTGCCGCCGCGGCGCCCTGCGGCCAGCGCTCTGCGGGACGGCGGCTGGGCACCGGCGGCTGCTGCCGCGCCTTCCTCCCCTTCTTCTCCTCCTCCGCCTCCTCCTCTGCGCGGGGCGAAGGAGCCTTCTCAGAGGGCGGGCGGCACGCAGCAGCCTGCCAAGGGGAAAGGCGGCGGTGAAGCACAGCAGCGGGCAGGCGGGAGCCGGCACCGCGCCGCCCGGCGGGCTGCCCCTCCCCTCCCCCGGCGTCCCAGCGAGTACAACAGGTCTGGGAGACAACTGGCTGCCCGATGTTCCCTCTTTCTCAGGTGCCCCAGCAGCCTGGGGTCCCTCAGCCTCAGCCGTACTCCGGTGGGTGGGTGGGGGGGAGGGGGCAGCGCGGCAGATTGCATCCCCAAACCCCCGGCACAGGATCCTGCGGGCGCCTCGGGCAGTCTCTTTACCGCCCCACAACCAGTGGGGTCTCCAAAACCCGTCTCCACTTCTTTCCACAGCCCCAAGTATTTACTACATCTGCTAGCCTGGTTTGTATCCGTCTCCTAACGGCCCAGACACCACGGAAGGAGATTTATTCTTGTTATAAGTAACGTGCCCTCCCTCCCCTCGATGGAGCTGCCCTGTTATCTGTAGAGTTCGCTGGCGGCCAGAGCTCCCGGAACCCCGCACTCCCGCCCCAGCGCTTCCTTGACCGGGCTCTGGAAGCCGCCGCCGCCCTTCTCCCTGCCTGGGGTCTGCCGCGCTCGGGTACCGATTTGTACTTCCCAACCCTCTGTGCCCCAGGCCAGGCTACCACCACTGCTGCGGACCCAGGCGACTCCCTAAACTCCCGACAACGAAGCAGCTGCCTCAGATATCCCCCGGTTCTCACCCCGGCATGCACACATCGCAGGAGTCAAAGCCTCAAGTCAAAGCCTCACCCGGCTTCTCTCTCGGAAGTTGCATCTCAGTTTTTGCCGTTCACCAGAACACCCGGGATCTAGCTCCTGGGAGATCGTCCCTACGCTCCTCCAGAGACATCTCTACCGCTGCCCTAACCCCGCACCTTATTTTTGCTATAATTTAAAATGGTATTTTACAAAAAGAACAGCCGGCGGGGAGGAGAACGGCCTTTTTACCTGGGCGGTCCATGTCGGGAGAGGAGGGCTGGCTAGGTAGCTTGTCCGTGAACTTGTATAGCTTAGAGAAAATGAGCCGAGATTGCGCTGGCAGAAAGAAAAGGAAACAGGAGTCGCCTCTTTCTCTCCCGCCCATTGCCAATAATCATCCCCCTCCCGCCAGCCGCTACCACCACCACCCCACTTCCTCCCTCCTCCCCTCTTCTCCGGCACACATATACACACACACACACACATACACAGACACACACACACACACAGAGGCAGCCGGCAGGAATTCAGACACCGGGACCGGAGTGGAATGCTGCCACGGCACCGCCGGCGATGCCGCACCCCAATCTTTGCCCCGGCCGGGCACCCCCGCGCCCTGGAGCTGCACCTCGACACATCGCGAGCAGCAGCGACAAGCAGTGATGTTCCCACTGGGACGGCCTCTCCGGTGTCACCGGAGGCAGGGAAGAGCCGTGCTGCCTCCCCCCTCCTCCCCTTTATTTCTACTTGAACCCGTCGTGCTAAGACGACCGTGTTCTAACATGCCACCGACACGTTAGCGCTCACCGGCCGCAGCTGCGGCCGAGCCACGCAGCATCACTCACTGGGAGCTATTTGGAATTTACAGACTTTAATTCTGACAACAATAATCACTGAAAAGGACATGTTGTTCAGGGCACTTCGGGTCGTAAGGCTGCGCCCTGCGCACCGCAAAGCCCCATCCCCACGCTGGCATCCGCATACCTCGGCTCTCAAAGTTCGGCTGTGGCTCCCCATTTATTAAAATATTTATTCCCCGGTGTGTCCTAGCTTCCTGTCCCGTTCTCAGACCTGCTCCCGAACCGGGACCCCCTTCCTGACCCACTTCAGAACTGGGATATGCTCCCCGACCCTCTCCCGAATCGAACCCATTCCCAAGCCCTCTCCCGGCCCCGCTCCCGGCCCCTCTTCTAGCCCCGCTCTCGGTTCCGCTCCCGGCCCGGTTCCCAGGCCCGCTCCCGGCCCGGTTCCCAGCCCCGCTCCCGGCCCGGTTCCCAAGCCCCACTCCCGGCCCGGTTCCCAGCCCCGCTCCCGGTCGCTCCCGCGGTTCCGCTCCAAGCGCGGTCGCGAGGCGCCACCTGGCGGCGCGGGGCTGGCTGTGGGGGATGGAGGGAGCAGGGAGGGTCTCACCCCGGCAGGGAAGGGAGGGAGGGAGGGAAATTCCCAAGGGGCAGAACGCTCGGCTGAGGAGCTGAGGGGCCGCCCCCTCTCGCTGGGCTGGTGGGTCGCCCCTGCCTTGCGGAGCGGTAGCGATGATGTCTGTCACAGCCAAGGTTATCATCTGATGTTGCTGGCTGCAAATGTTTCATGCTCCTCAGCTCGTGGGGCTGCTGCTGAGAGGTTATCGCAATGCGAGAGAGGGTAAAGCAGAGCTCTGGCAATGCAGTTTTGAGAAACACCATTGCCTTTTGATGCATTTCTCTCGATTGCAAACCGGGTTTCTCATTGCATACGGCGTTTTCCTAGATTCCTGAAACTGAGACTCCAGCATCTGAAAGGAACTTAGAAAACTGCGCATACATCTAAGTGGTAGCTCCTGATATAGAGAAAATTCGCAGGTGTATGTCAGCAGTAAAATTACAATCTCTTTTATGAATGAGCACTCCTCTGTTTCAATCTTCTGCTTTGAGCAGAAGCAAGGAACCCCTGAGGGTGTCTACCTGGTGATTTGCACCGAGAAATTAATCATGCCCTGAAATTACAGCTAAGCAGTGTGCAGGGAATTCCTAACCTATAGCTCCTTATTTCAAATGAGAAATTTATGCTAAGACTGAAATACTCATGTTTAATGATCTTTTTTTCTGAGTTCAAGCACAGAGAAATGGGAGTAGAAAGCTGAAAAGTGCAGTGCATTAAAATTATCAGAAATCAGAGCAGGAATAAGTCTATAGCTCTAAGGCAGCACCAAGTCTACAAGACAGTGAAAAGGACCACAGAAATTCCTTCAGAAGATATCGACACTCAATCTTACCCGTTTCTGGTACATAGGGAGCTGCTATTATTTCTCTTTAGATCACACTACTCATTGATTATGACTGTGTTGTATAAACGAGGAATGAAAGCAGAGCCAAAGGTTTTCTACTTTGTTCTCTGTGACTTAGAACATAAGGTCCACTGCTGAGGGAATTATGGCATGTTATCAGTTCTGCCTGCAACTTTCCAGGAAGATGAGCGTAAGAACTAAAGGGAACTGAAAAGCCATTAAATCCAATGTGCACCCACAGGGAAAAAAAAAAAATAAATTTTGGCTTTTTTTAGTACAAGAAATGGATCTCACATGTACAGAAACTATCTTCTTCTTAGATAGGTAAGTAGTAAAAGATCTTTAAGTAAAAATCATTGCAATATGAATAGAGGGCGGGAGAATAACAAGAGAATATTTACTTCTAATAAAATAACAAATTATATGACATTTACAGTATTTATTAGAAAACAGTTCTGTCTATAACTACAAATTAAATATTGTCCTTAATGAAATAAAACTGCAGCTTTCATGGAGCTATGTAGCTGGTGGATTTCCTTAAGCATCTTTCTATTTTTTGTAAGTTAGAAGGCTGAAAATATAGAATATGTTGTTATCGATGTCAGAAAATGCACCAGTTATGAAGTGACTTCAGAAAGTGTAGTTTCTAAAGTAAATAAGCAGGTAAGTTATTGGTAAAGTTCTCTTTCTTGAGTTCAAAAAGTTGGTTGTAGTTGGAAAAGAATAGTGTGTAATCAAGTTCATGTCATTTTTCATCACTTTGCCAAGAATGCAAACATTTCTACCAGGGAGGTGTTGAACTTGTTGGTGTAGAAGTTACACAAGAAATAAAACTGCTCATTTCTTTGGAACCATTCTCAAGCTAGCCCTCACCTTGAACTTGTTTAATCCAACAGCTTCAAGGGGAAGAGCTTTTTGTCATATCTACTAAATCAAGTTATCAACAGAAAGGTATTTGATCAGTAGCTCCCAAGTGTTTCCCATACATTATTTACAATAATGCCAAACAAAATAGGAGGCTCCTTTCCAAAAGAAAATTCTGTATGTCTTTTATTGAAATTATTTCACAAATATTTGATCGTATTATATCATTGTTGCATATATAAAAACTGAGAAAGAAGAAATGTTCATTCGATGTGAAACATTATTTTATCTACCTGTAATATTAGCTTGTAGGAGGGACACAAAAACACTTCCATGGTTAGTCAAAGTGATGATTTCTGAGTCCTCATTTATTAATTAGGTTACCATTTAAATGGCTAAACTGCGTCTTCATGGATTACTTAGCCTTTAAAAATCAATATTACTATAAATTGTAACAAATGAGATTTAACAAATCTGATTATTTTTTCTTACAAGCGCACCTTTGAAATATAATCCGATGGTAGAGAAAGTGCAGTCTTCTGAACCTACCCATTGATGACCTCTGTATTAGCCACAAGTTGTTCATAAACCAGCTGAGGTATACCCACCCTCTGTGAGAGCAATCCTTGTGTTAAATTCAGCTCTCAGCATGACTAAAATAATGTTTTGTAAATTCAAATCAGTGTTTAATTCTCTATTCTATTGGGACTCCAGGGCTTATTACCTTATAGCTGTCAGCTATGGCTGGGAATATATAACTCTCTGTTGACAACATGTACAACATTCTCAAGTATAAGCAAAAGAAAAATTGCATAATAAATTAGAATTTATTAACATAGATATTTAAACTTCTAGTCCCTGAGTCTTAGTGTCTCACACATCAACCAAGACACAAGAAAATTCACCGTAAGTTTTTATCAGGTGACAGTTCTCAAGTGCAAGAGGAAGAGAGGAAGATGGAGGATGGATGGATGGATGGATGGATGGATGGATGGATGGATGGATGGATGGAGGAATTTACTCTTTCTTATAAAGAACACTATGTCTGATAGAATTTTCATAATATCTTCATAAGATTTTACACTTTGAAAGAAGTAAGTGTAATTTCTCAAGAACATTTGGCTCATATAAAAATATCAGAACAACCCTAACATCATGTTCTGACTCTGTCATCAGCTTCTCTGACCAAAACATTTTTAAGTCATTCAGGTTTGCTTGGGAAAATGTTGAGATAAAGATGTCATATCATTAAACAAAAAATTGTTCAAAGGGCACTATTTTTTTCTAAATATATACCAATTAGAAATGTTTGGACAATGTTCATGAGTTACCAATGTGTTCTGCAGGTTCAACACTTATGCTCAGTTTTCAAGGTTTGTTACATCCTCAGAACAAGCAATTTACAGTGATGTGGAGGAGCTCTGCTATTCTCTGGATTCCTTCTTCATAGAGCTTTTAAGCAGATAAATGATGACAGCAACCCAGTGTGCCTTCCAAAGACTGCACATTTTTTGTCTAAAAAAGAAAAGGCATTTGTGAGAAATGTTTACCACAACAGCAGCCAGACACTGGGCTTGGCAAGTACAAACAATTATTTTTTCTTTTATATGTAACACTGGACATGGCTTGTGTACCTAGGTATTCCGCACTTTTTACTCATACAAATTCACAACTTGACCATATAAACAAACCCCCCATATTTTAGAAATGTAACTCGTAGCCAACAGATGTAAAGACCTTATTTATTCTCTTTCACTTGCAAAAATGAATGTGGCCATCCAATATTTCGTCTCTGATCCTCTCAACTGAGTTCAGAAAATGAAGAGTTTACATGAAATTTGTAATGAAAATGATTGCAAGTTTCATTACAGGAGATCCCTTAAGGCTCAAAGCCAATATATCTAAACTTCAAAGAAGTTAACATATGTAAGATAATAGATATCTGTATATGTATATGTATATGTTTATGTATATGTATATCTATCTATCTATCTAGTAGTATCTTACAGATATTACCTAACTAATTATATAAATATATAAAATACTATATAAATATAAGATACTATATGTGTAAATATTAGGCACATACAGATATTATGTGTTAATAATGTGTGACAATTGGGAAGAATTGGTGGTGTTAAACTATATTTTCGTATCGATTTTCTTGCTGAAGGTGAGATGTTCCCATACAATGTCACACCAATGTGAAATTCAAGAGATGCAGACTATTTATTTCCAGAAGAGAGAATCTTGAAACAGGACTTTGGAATACAGCAAAGAAATGCCACAGACTTCATTTTCTTTATTTAGCTCATTGCTTCACTTGTTAATTCAGCTAGATTTCAAAGAAGGACTTCCAGTTCTAATTGCAAAACAAAATTACACTGAATCACATTTTTTTAATGATTCATGATAATTTGTATTAGCAGAGAAGACTTTGGAACTTCTGAAAACAATCCAAAGAAATAAAAATACACGGCATAGATGGAAGATCACATTATTAATGATTTTATTTAGTTAGCTCCGAGTTTAGCATTTCAGAATGCAAATCACGTTTGAAAGCAATACTGTAGAAGACAGTCTCATTGATGACATACATGGAGGGAAATCTATAACTCTATCATTCATATATTTTTTGTTGCCTTTTTTTAAATTCTGCTTTAAAGATTCATCCTTTTATTTTGACTAAGCAACTGCTCTGCAAACAGGCTTCTGGACATGGTTCCAAGTTTTGCACTCACAAAGTAAGAATACAATAAAAGCTACTTGCTATAGAAATCTTAGTCATTATAAAGAGCTGTGACAATCCTGGTAAGGAGCAAAACCAGTTCAGTCCTTTTAAAATTAATTTTTCTTCTGAAATAAATATATCTGTGTTGCAACCAAGAGACTCCAGTTTTAGAGAATTAGGACAGATGTATTTGGTCACTTTTATGTGCTAATTCCGACTCAGTACATGGTTGTTGAGAACTCAATTGACATTTGAGAGACCCAAAAGATTTGAGTCTTAGTTTCCCTCACTGAAATTAATGAAGATCATCTCTGGTTGTTGTTTACTCACTCATGTATTTTTTTCAGCCTTTATTTGTATTAGTTTTTTTCACTTTTTCTCCATCAGAGCTCTTAGTTTGCACCAATAATTAGACTAATATATTGCTGAGATTTTTTTGTCATACATTTATTTTGTGGATCTGCCTGTAGAACCTTTATTATTTGAAATAGGAAGGACTGGAGTTTCTCATCCAAACAACACTTGCAATCTGATCCCAAGCTACAAAAATGGTATTTTATCTAAGGTGGGTGTAGAGAAAATCCAAAGTAGTCCATGGCTGTTGAAATGTTGTCTAGGATGCAGAAAGCTTTACAACCATCTAAGGAGGTCACATCCTTGATCTGAGTTCCAGACACCTCACTTCAGTCTCGGCTCTCTGCTGCTGAAGGTTTCAGCTCTACCACTCATGGCAAAATTTCACACTGCTTTAGCTTTCTCAGGTCTATGGAGAGCTCTGTTCTTGCCTCATTTGAAGCAGTCCTGAATAGCAATCTTTGTATCCTTTGAAAGAACCAGGAAACTTATAGCCAGTGCAGATCCCATCACTGTGCATCAGTACAGCATTAGGTTCTTCTCTTCCAAAATCTAAGGCTTTTACAAAAAAAAAAAAAAAAATTAGCTACTATAACTGCAGCAATAGCCTCACAAACCAGGGCAATGCACGCAAAGGAGGTAGGAAAGGAGGTGAAACATTATCTGTTGAACATTTGGACAGTCCATTGTGAAGGAAAGCTCAACTGGACTGGAAAATGGCATCTGGGAACGCCAACATCTGTCTCTCCTTACAATCAGGAATCAGTTAATGTCTTAAATTTTTAAGGGAATAAAGAGGGCAATGCACTGAGGCAAAGCTGACAAATTCAGTGTCAAAGGTCTTGACAGCCAAGCCCTTGGGAAAGATATGAAAAGTGTATCTGGATAGTTTTCAGTTTTACTTTTAACAGCTTCATTGGAAGAAGAATTGAAAGTTAATTTTCTATGCTGAGCTGAACCTTGGACATATATTATTGTTTAGATATTCCCTGTTCTCCTAGGAAGTATTGTAACAGGTGAGAGGTATGTTTATGCAAAGTTGTTACACTATTTTGAAAGATCTTTACATATGTTTGTACTATACCTCTGGGAAACCACTTACACCTCTCATCACATCATTTGATACAGCCAGAATTCTCACGGTAGTAGACACAGGTCATCTTTCACTGTAAACCCTTATACAGCCTGATTCACACCTGTCCCAAACACTGAACACCCAACATATTCTATTGCATGTGGCTGCATACAAAAATAATGGTACCTGAAGGCATAGACAAAGAGATGACAGAGAAATAGTCATTTCCATCACCTTGTGTTCTTCCTTCCAGAGAAAACTTGAAACATTTCATATAGAAAGAAAATGTACTAAATTTCAGACATTTGCATTAGGGACTTTGAGACAGACATTTCCAATTCTAATACTGAGGCCTTCACAAGGGATTTCACATCTGAAGCTTTTTCATTGCATTGGACTGAATGACACTAAATCCAATTTAAAATAAATGATGAGCCAGAGCCCTGATACGCCTTTGCCAAACACAAGAATGATACGTGCTGTAAAAATAAAATAAAATTCACATTACAAATAATTCCTTTACATAGCATATATATATATATATAATATGCACTATATATGTATTAGAGAAATTAATGTGCAGAGAGCTTTAACTGAAAGTCTCAGGTCTACAAAGACATAGCCTGTATTTTACTTGAGGCACATGAGTAGTCCCACTGTGCTTTGCTCTTTATGTACATAAACCTTTGTAGGCCTGGAGCCACAGCACAGGAGGCAAAAAATACCAAAAGCATTTCATAGCACTTCTTTTCATGACTTTGTGCTTGTGATGCTCTCGAATCTGTATCATTATGACTTTATTGTGTTTTGTCATAGTGGAGACACAAAGGATTTTAGTGCAGCTCTGTAGAGATTGTTGTGCCATGGATACGTGTTTCAGTGTCAGTTATATTCTGTTAAAAGGTAGAAACAGATTCTGGAGGTGGGATTTGCAATGGCCACAAAGCAGCTACCATCTTTGTAACTGTCCTTTCTCAAGACCAAGGAAAAATCCTTGATATCTTTTATAGCTCTGATTAAACGCTGCGTGTGCCAACAACAGTTGTGTTTAGGCTACTTTTATTTTTAAGCTTCAGTGCTTTTATCTGTGTAGAACTTTCTATTAAAAGGGGATAGGGGCAATGACTTTAAGCTGAAAAAGGGCAGGTTTAGGTTAGATATTAGGAAGAAATTATTTACAGGGAGGGTGATGAGGCACTGGAACAGGCTGTCTAAAGAAGCTGTGGATACCCCATCCCTGTGAAAATGTACAAGGCCAGGCTGGGCAGGGCTCTGAGTACACTGGTTTAGTGAAATGTGTCCCTCTCTGTGGCAATTAGGTGGTATTTTAAGTCCTTTCTAATCTAAGCCATTCTGTGATCCTATGATTCTGTGATAACTATGGGCAGGATTTCTCACAGAAGAGAACTGACAACGATGTATCCATCTAAGGGAGTGTCTCTCTATGCACTGTCTGTACATACAGAATAGATATTTAAATATTTTTTTTCTCATTGGCTTTCTTTTTTCCTGTTTCCTGAGGTCTTTATGACATTTTATAGTTTATAACATATAGGACTTTAAATTAAACTTAAGGCTACACAAACACTATCTCCAGGCCGGTTTTAAGCCCATGTTTACATTAAAATCTGCTTCACATCCACACAGTCCAGTAACTAATATCTAAGAACTTGGCTGAACACTGGTAGTTAGGCCTAGAAACATAATAGTTAGAGCAAAGTCAGCTGGCTGTGCTGGACACTGGAAGATGGTACAGCCAAGGTGGTGAGTCACAGCTGGGAGCCAGGGATTTCATCTCTTAAGATCAATATTGAGAAAAGAAGAACTCAACAAACTATGTGCCCTAAAAAGAAACATGAAAGTAATTGATTCCCCTTAAACTGTCCAAAAGCAAATTGAAACATCAACATAAGAGAAGGTAATGTATGCCTGTCAATCTTTTCAAGGAAATTAATCTTGATCTGCCAGAAATTATGAACTCACTTGAATGATCACAATCCAGTCGATGGCTTTATCCTTAGTGTAACTTAAGAACAAAGAGTAAATGCTATAAACAACATGTTAACATTACTTCCCACTGATATTTGGGCAGAAGAACAACTCTTGTTTCTACTTGAAACACAATTGCTGCCAGTCATATCTCCTGTCCAACTGCTTCATTCTGACAGTTTGCATCATCTTGCTTTTACAGATTTTCCCCAGCTCTAATCAGGTGAATTACTTCAGAATACAATAAATGTTCTTTACTAGTATGCCATGGCTTCTCACAGGGAAAAAAAACCCCACAAGATAACTTATGTTGTTATGCTCCGATTTTATAGAGTAAGCAGAGAAATACACAGTTGAATTCTAATTCAACCAAATGCTTAAAGAAAGACTTTCCGACTCCTGATGACACCTTCAATCAATATTTTCCTAATCAACATAAAATGTCAACTGAATAACTGCAGTGTCCGTATGCAAGAAGCAGGCTTCCTGAAGAGAAGCAATAGGCTTGTATCAAAAGGCATGCAAAAATGAAAATAATATGGCCTAAGCTCAAATTCAGTTCAGTTCAAATTCAGTTAATCAGTCATGTGATGACATGCTGAACATTGAGCAACTCAGACTGAAAAAAGCTAAAAAGCTGACTGGGTGCAGTTGGGCTGCTCTTGACTTTCTTCAAAATCTTTGATATATTTGATATATTTGACTCTTGATATATTTTGGAGCTCCTTGGGTCTTTGATCCCCAGCTTATATGATTCCACCCATCCATCCACCCATCCATCCTATACCTGGCACCACCACAACCCTAAAACTGTGAGGACTGAATTGTCACACTCTGCAACTGACCCTGTATGAAATAGACCTCCCTTCCTATGTGCACTCACACACACTGTTCTTTAGTAAAAGTAAGATGTTCTCTAATCTCTTTTCACTGCATCATCCTATAAATATAACAAGAATACTGGGAAAAATATAGTCCACTCACGTTGCAGAGTTAGCCTTGGTGTTTGGAGTAGGAGAATATTTGCATATAATTTTGTAGTTTGTGCAGAGTTTCTGGGAATGCACTGGTTTTCAACATTTTTATGTTTTTTTTTGTAGTAAAAGGCTGTCAAATACAATGGGAAATTGAAAATAATTGAAGAAACCCTGGAAGATTTCTTGAATTTTATTTTCATTGATTCATCTGTTACTCTTAAAATTTTACTGTTTCTGTATTTATATTGCACTATGTATATAAGGAAAGTGGAGCATTGCTGCGTCTATCTTAAAAGCAGCCTGTGACAGGATAAAATTCATCTTCATGGTTCCCTGAGCTAATGGTCCACAGAGTTAATAGATTAGACCTTCCATGTGCCTATGCAGAAAAATAACAGGCATATAATTACTACAGGTTTGCAAATGCTGGAAACTTCATGACAAACTGCTGTGGTGTATTACGGAGGCTTAGCTGCCTTAGCAGTGGGATAAAATTCCATAGCAGGATACTGATATTTGTGTTAATGTTTTCAGATACTGAAGATCAAACCACAACATTTGGCTTTCTAAACAAATTCTTGCAGATGATGATATTTGCCTTTAGATCCTCCACAAGATAAAATTTCTTTCACATTTTTCCGTACCTTACAAGTGGACAGAACATGAAAACCTCACTCTTTCAGATTTTTAAGTAATTTAGAACCCAGAATAGACTGAATGTTGAAGAGAAGAGGCTGTGTTGAAAAAGCCCAACAAAGAGAAAAACATAGCAAATATGTTTGGGTCATGCAGAAGTCTAGAAATAGAGGCTTCTGAAGCCTGGTTATGCACTGAATCATCACTCCTTCAGTAGTTCACATTTTTTGTGTTGTCAGAAAGAATGTTGACTCATAAGGGTACAGACAATATATACAAATGTTAAACACACCTTTTTATCTGAAATTTTTTCACTTGGAATGAAACAGAATTTCAGAATTTTTTAGAGCTTTTTATGAGAGGACACATGTTAATAAGCCTTTTTTAGATCAAAACCTACTAAACTTACCTTTCTCTTTCAGAAAATTTGTCAAATTTACTGAAGGCAGAAGCATATTTCACTCCATTTAAGCTAGTTTAATTGTGGATTGCACTGAAATCTCTTGTCGTCCTTTGGAGATGGCTAGTTTCACACACATGATGAAATAACCCCTAGAACACATGGAAAAATTAATTGAATTATTCGTTCCTAAATTCAAGCCCTGCTTAGAGTACTAAAGGCATCTTTCACTATAATTGTAACAATTAAAAAAATTAAATACTCCAGTGGTTTGGAATGGAAGCATCTTTTCTTTCTAATCCTTAGAAACTTCACCCAATTACTACACATTGTTACAGATCTAATCATTAATTTTAAGAGTCATGATGAGTGTTCTAAAATTAAAGCTGATCGAAGTGCAAGCTCTAATTTCTAATATGTAAATCTCACACTGGTCCATTATGGTTCTCTTTAGGATATCTTTTACAAGTGACTAGTTACAAGTGACACAGAGTTTTTCTTGCTTCAGAGCACATAACCTTAGTATTGTCATTCTCCCAAGACCTAATGGATATTTCAGAGAAATGGATGACTGGATATTTCAAAAGACTGATTGTGAAGTTTCAACCAATTCTGAGGATTATTGTTATCTTGGGATTTGGACTAGATGACTTCAAAGGTCCCTTTCAACCCAAGCCATTCTATGATTCTACGATCTTCAAACCCTGAGCTGACACACGTACAAAGGAATCATTATCACTTCTTGGTCTCCAGCTAGATTCTCTTAGGTAGTTTCTAGGCTGAAGTCAGCCATCTTAAAATAGCTTTCTCCATCTCTTTCCTGTATAAAGAAGATATCTTTTTCCTCTGCAGAACTCATTTTCCTAAAAATACATTCCAGATGAAGCACAAAAAAAATAGTCCCTTTTTCAGAGGAAGTGTTTACAATAGAGGACTATTCCATTGCATTAACTATTCAATGCATTTCTGCAGATGAAATGAGTTAAAGATAAGATAAAATTTTCTCTTAAAATTAGATACTTTACATGAATAAATAATTGCAGAGAACAGCCTTTTTTCATTCTGTAATATGATTTTATATGTGCATACACAGTAAATAGCTGGAATATCTGGAGTTCTCGAAAACCAAAACTGAAAAAAGAGAAGGCAAAATGAACAATTATAATGATGACTTGCTACAATTTAGGACAAAAGTTATATTGTGGTAACTAAATAAGATACAAATAACAAACTATTTAGTTAAAGATATATGCAGAGTTTTGCAGTACTTAATACTGTGGATTGTGTCAGTATTTGGTTTTGGTTAGTCTATACTTCTTGCATAGGTATGAGAGGACAGTAGTCATGCAAAAATTAATGTATCTGCTGTTAAAAATTCTCTCAGCTTTTCTAAAGAGAGCAAAATGGTAATGTAATTTTAAATAAAGTAAGGAAAAGACTTTTTTTTCCCAAGTTCTAGGTAAGGCGTGTTTTCTTCCACTGTATTTACACTTTTTCTTTTTAAAAGATACCTTCTCTCCGCCATGTATGCTGGCCTTGGTATCAAGAGATGCTGCTTTCTGAACAAAAATTAAGAGGTTAATTAAATGCTTGTGAAAATACCAGCTGACAGCCTAAGAGCTGGAAAGATCATTCTTCTGTATATAATTTTACCAAGATTTAAGTACTAGCAGCGTTTCCTGCAGTGAAGTCATTAATCTGGCTTGAAGAAGTATCAGCTCCAATGATCAAATCAGGTTACTAAGCTCTGAATTTGGGCACACTGGTCCCAAACAAATGAGGAACTAGGTCACTGAAATTAATCAAGTTAAACAATGGAGATGGAGATGATGGAGATGATGGAGATGATGGAGATGATGGAGATGATGGACATGGAGATGATAAATACTTAAATGTGCCTATTTTAACTTTGCCTTATGAAAGATCAGAGTACTTGTACTGAAGTTGTGGTGTTTCTTTTAATGAATAAATAACAACTGGATTTACAAGAATAACATTTTTTTATTTGAAGCAAATAGAGTAACAGTCAAACTCAAAAGTATAAATTACCTATGCATTCTCATATTGATCAACTTCTTATCTGAAATCAATATCAATGATGAACAATATCAGTTGTACTACAAGGATATAATAAAAATCTCTTTTTAAAACCCCAAATTTCTGCTTAGGTTATGTACTGAAGCTTCGCAAAACACAGAGTAACCATGATTGACATAACCATTGCAAATGTTGAAAAGCATGTGTAAGTTTCAAATTCTTTATTTTCCCTGGTCAGACTTAGGTTCTTCTGATCTCTGAATGACTACTTATAAATTTAAACAATTTTAATTATTTTAGTCTAAAAATAAAATATATTTCTTTCACAAATATGTAATTAATATTTTAATACTTTCTTCCCCATAGCTTCTGGTTACCTAGAAAATGCTTTGGCAGTCAAACGTAGTATGAATATAGAGTTCAAGGCAAGGGTCTTGTAGGATTATGAGTCAGAGATTAATTTGACTTTTTTATCTTTTGTGACATCAGATGTTCTGCCAAATTTGCCAAGAGAAATACAGACATCCGTGGGAACAACCCACTGTTCTAATCTCCTCTTTGGAGCTTTGAGACCTTACATTTACTTCAAGTCTCATAAAAAGCAAGCCCATTTTGGACTTTGGGGGAACAAAGGGTTTCAAGTAGTATGCCAAAGTTCAGTTTGGGTTTTCTCAGTTGTTTGGTTATGCTGTGTTTTCCTTTTTCCACTGGACAGTACAGTCAGGAAAATAAAATTAGAATTTTCACTTGGGCACAAATAAACTTGGCATGTGCTTAAAATTTTAATAAAATGTGTAGAGGTCTTTCCTTTCTATATCCCTTAGGAGCAGTGAGTAACTAGTTGAAATTTCCACCTATCTAGTGAATAGTTTTTTGAAAGAACTAATGAAGAACTTCTTAATAAAGTATTTTATAAAGATATGTGAGTGATAGTCTTTAGCAGTTTGGATAGAAGACTAGGCAGTACATTATGTCTTCTGTATAGAAGTGGCTTATGTCATATAAATGACTGCTAAAAATTAAGAAGTTGTTTGGGTTTCTAGTACAGCTTAAGAAAATTCCTTACTATAATTACGAAGTTAGAAGAAATCTTTCCAGATAAAGAAAGGAATATACAGAGACTTCTTTGATGATAATTAAGCTTTTAAACATTCTTCTTAAGAATTGTGCTAGTAATAAAGATGATTCTCTGAACTTTCTTTCTATGGGATGTAATAACATTTGAACTTCCTCATAATATAATTCCAAATCTCATTAGACTATGGTGACATTAGAAGTCCTTCAGAAGATGACCAAAAAAATAAAAAAAATTCAACAATCTAGAACACAAACTAGAAACACATGTTCCGAGTTTCCCTCCACTCAAGAGCAGAAGAAATTAGATGCTTATTGTATATTTATTAAGGGTGCCTCACTAGCTACAAAACCAACACATCACAGCCTGCATCAATGACAGGAGGATTGAAAGTATGTCCAGTCAAACTCTAAATGCTGGTGGTGCAGCTTCAGTGAGACTCTGGAGAGCACCATCAGTGACGAGTTAATGTCATTTGGTGGCTTAGCTGATGTGGTCTGGCTGTGGCTACACACCCTCCATATGTTCCTCAAGAGGGAATCTTGGGGATTAGCTCATGGTGAGACCTATACAACAGACTGAAAAAGTTAACTTGAGCATAAGTATGAGTAAAACCTGCAAAAACATTGATTGCAGTGGAAACTGTAGCCATTCTGATGAAGCCAGTGACATCCTTCTTTCAGTTTCTGTAGCACTTCTGTCTCTGATACTTGTTTTTCTAAACTTCTCTCCACCCCAACCAAGTACAGAACACCATATGGCTACAATTCTACTGTTCTACTGTGTCAGTATTTTGCAAAGATAGTACAAAGGAAATGTCATGAAAATAGTTTTGTCGTTCTCTAAATGGATGCTTAAATCCTTTCGTTATTTAAAAGGTAGCAACTCCCTATCTTACAGGGTTTTTACTTTTTAAGTTTCAAATTTTAGAGATGATACTTGCTTATGAATAGACAGAAATAGTTGCATTTATCCAAAATTGAGATCTCTAATTTCTACCAATTTATCTGTTTTAAGATCATCAGGTGCTTAATATTTTTCTTTGTGTTGAAATGCATTGTTATTTAAATAGTGTATAAAAAGTTTCTATAAAGTCCTACAAAACTGACTACATTTACGATGAAAACTCTTTACCTATTGATGACATTTTCAAGGAGACTTGATCTCTAATTCTGCAAAGAATACACTTTTTCTTGGATTTGTGGACTGACAGTTTCACCACGATGATTTCAAAAGTATTTTATTGTCCAAACTCTCAAATAGAAGAATATAGAAAAGGTATTCTAGCTGAGATGACCATTATTGTTTGCTTATATCCTTAACTTTTTTCTCCTAAGATTTGCTTTTCTTTCATTTATAATTTATGACACTTCAGAATTGCAATATTGTGATTGATTTTTAATTTAAATATTTGTTTTAGAGCAAAGGCATGTGTAAAACCAGAAATCTCAATAGGTATTAAGAGAAGAGACAATGAGAATTGGTCTGATATTTATTATGCTCTAGATTTTTATGAGTTAGTTATTTATGGAATAAATTTACGTAGTATTCAGTAATTGAAAACACCCCTTCCTTTTTTAGGACTAATCCTTTGAAGCTGACTGAAGTGTAGTTTGTACATTAAGGAAGTTATTTTGAGAGAGGAAATTTCATTAGACTCCAGATCTGTAGGAATTTAGGGACAGAAGCTCTAGTTTAACAAATATATTTGACTTTTCTGGGGATAATAAAGGGAGAAAGGGAGGTAGTTGGCATGGTTTTGTTTAGACTTCTAAAGCACATTTCACATGATATGACAGATAAAAGCAATTTTGACATTAAAGTCTGTTTGGGTTATAGAAGGAATAAAAAAAGTGAATAGGAATGTGGCTAGCAGAAAATAAACAAGGATCTATGATTTAAACAGTAAACCTGGGCTAAAAGATAGTAATTTGTTCTGTTCATTACAGTATATTTGTTAATGTTTGTTGTGCAGCTCCTGACTTTTCTAGTAGTAAACTATAGATGTGTTTAGATTATATTAATTTGTTTTTAATTCCCACAAACAGTATGTAATTATACATTAGTAACCTAATTCTAGAGCCTGATGAACCTGGGCAATCAAATTCAACATAAGCTAATTAAGTGTTGAGTGTCAACTTATTTGATCTTTACAAATTCTTATTTTAATGCATTTCTATAATACTGATGGAGAAAAAAATCATAATGTTTTACCTTCTTGCTGCTCATCTTTATCTGTTTATGTTTAAATTGCGCTGATAATTTTGTAATAAAAATTGTTAAATCCTTTCTTGCTTCTAGTCACTTTCAGTTTAAAGCTGTGCAATCAACTTGTGTTATATTAGTGTTGAACAAATTAGTGTATACCAATCACATTTCACACATCCAGAAAAAACATACCTTTCTGTAAACAAGAAGGAAGCTGGAAAAGTAGCTGCAGAAAGATTCCTTTTGTTTAGTAAAATTCTACTCCAGCAGAACTCTTCCATGTATGTTTTTTAAGCATACTCATAGTCTAGTTAAACATATTCTTAATTTTGCTCTTTTGACAAATTGGTTCTAGGCTGCCTTCCTTTGAAGGAAGACTGTGTCTGATTCTTTATTTGACTAAACTAATTTAGAACATATAGCATTTCAGCCCCAAAATAAAAACACTGTGGGAACAGAGGGTGGAAGAATGAAAATGAAGTTCTATTGGATGCTGCCTCTAACAGTGCATCTCCAGCTATGTAAATGGTAGCAGTTACAAGGGAAAATGTAGCCAAAGGTTCAAACCAGGTACTTTTTTCCTTAGTCATATAATCATAAACTACCTTGAGTTGGAAGGGATCCATAAGGACCATCGTGTCTCTTTCCTGTTTATTACATATTATTAAAATAAGCATAGAGTTTCAAATATCTTTGCAGCAGTATGATTCGAAAACATTAGGAATCATTCGGGAAAAAATGTTATTTAAAAGAAAAGTCAGGTTTACAGTATTCACTGAGAATCAAGTGCTTATGACAAATAGTCCAAGGACACTCTGAGTAAACATAAAGGACTGTAACTCAACATGACTTTTTTGACTTTTTCATTACCAAGTATGGAGGATTTGGCACAATATAGTTCTACAACAGGAACATCAGATTTTCGATCTTTTAACAGCAAGTAAATTATTTATCAACTTACAGGATATCAGGAGTTATTTGGTAGTTGGCAGGCATCAGTGAGCCATAGATTAACAGAACACCACTGTTGTGTAAAATATCTTCTGAGCAATCTATTTCAGAACAGAATTTTTTAATAGATACTCTTAAGGGCATACAAGATGCATAAGCTGCACTTCTCGTTTGCTATTGCTCTTTCTATAGGCATAATACTATGTTTTATAGTGACTGAGAGGTTGAATACATTGCCAGTTGTTTGTGAAAGCAACATTTATGTACAGCTACTTAACAGAGTAAAGGATTTCCATTGTATGTGAAAATCAGCAACAAAACATGGGCACATTCTGGAACAGTTTTTTGGTCTTGTTACAATGGGACAAAAGTGACAATAATAGAAAGACACAGTTGAAGGTAGCAAGAGCCCATTTCTTCAGAATGATCTCATCAGAAAGCACACCCTGGGCTAGTGTTTGTCATCCCTGCTCATCTTGAGGGAGTGGAACTAGATGAACTTCAAGGTCCTTTCCAATGCTGGCCATTCTATGACTCTCACTGGCGGGACCAGTCTCATCCCAGAGGAGAGGCTTATTTCCCAAAGGGCTTGCTCCAAGCAAAATTTAGCAGATAGACAATTTTCTTGTGCTAAAAGATTTTCCTATTCTTACACTCTGCACGTCTACTCCATATCCTGCAACTGTGAACAAAATAGCATTTTGTTGCCTTCTCAAGTTGCACCTGCTTCTCCTCTGTAAAATAACTGAAAACACTGAAGCTTTTGCAGCTTCTGATGCTTTCTGAAGTGCCTCAAACTTTCTAAGCTACCTGTCATTTCAGTATCTCTGATACTCCTTGAACTTTATCTTGTCATACTTGATCAAGAGCTTAGAAAAAAACAACAAACCTTAGGCATTTTCCTTTTCAGATGTGTTTCAATGGAAAAGAAAGGCTTCAGCAGAAGGTGATTTATCCCAAAATAGGAACTTTCAAAAATTTTTCCTGTAAACTTCAAAATAGTCCCTCTTCCTGCCTAGGATCCCTAGAGAAGCCAGGTGAGGGGGACAGAAGATGATAAGTAGGCCATTTTATTTAGGTGAACTAACAGTTATAATATATTAAGTTGGAAATGCTTAGTAGTGTGCTTTCAGTTGCTTAAGATACTTGTATATTTACATTTTTCCATGAAAATATTAGGAGTAGTCACCTGTGAATAACAAGTTCTGAGTGAGAAGTGAATCTCTTGAAGTACCATTGAATTTAGAAAAGAATATCACAGAAATTATTCATATAATTTACCCAATTAAAATTACAGTTGTGAATAAAACCTACTTTTTTACAGGAAAATGTCACTTATAGCAAAATAAAATTTGGAAATGCAGAAATTGTTTGTTTTTTTAATTGACTTTTAAAAAACAAACACAAAAATGTTGATTTAGTATAAAATGTTATATTAAAAAGACTAATAATACCCCTACTAAAACGTTTTGAACAGGTAGTTAACAGTTGTTAAAAAACCTATTACATATCTTATTAGCAACACTTTAAAATTTAAAACAAACAAAAAACCAACCAAAACCCCCAAATTCCACTGCTCTCAAAAAAAAAAAAAAAAAAAAAAAATCCAAAAGAACAAATCAACAAAAATATCCCCAGAAAAAACAAACTCTACCACAAACCTTAAAAAAACCCAAAAAAACAGGAGGAAAAACAGCGCTGCCAACATCTGCATGCAATGAACAAGGGATGCTCAAATGGTGTGGGATACATTAATAAGAAGGGTAAGCCCTGAGAATTTGTCAGCATGGAAGATAGATTAGATTAATTAGCCCCACAGTGATGGTCACTCCTACCAGATGATGGACACCAATTATGTCCTGTTATTGACCTCGTAATATGCACTTCTTCACCTACAAAGAGAGCTAGCAAATAACTAGTCCTCAGAGACAGGTAGAACCATTTTGAGAAGTACCTAGTAATATTCAATTCTCATTAAAAAATCCAGTGATTTTGTTTACATTTGTCACTTCATACATTCACACATTGACCATGCAATTTCTGTCACCCATCCCAACTCAAGAAAATCTTGATATTTGTGGGGTAAGCTGGGTGATCTTTTCAAGTCAAATAAATATTTTGATAATTTTCAGAAAAGGACTAATACACCAAAAAATGCTGTGCTAAAGGAAAATGGTGAGAACCAAATAATCCAAGTTCACTTACATGATAAATACAGCTAAATATTTAGGTTAATATGATGGAAAAATAACAAGGAACTAATTAAATAGAAACATCAAGCTAATTTATATGTAGAAACAGAGCTGTTTTTAGAGTCCTCCTCTGCCTTTCTAAAATGCTGCTAATATATAAAACCTCTAATATTTCTGATCATGGACAAGTCACTTTTTTTATTACATTCAAATCATTTCCCCCTACATTTCATGTTATATCATCTAACTAGTTTTATGGCACATGAAGTTTATTGTTATAGAGTCTATACAGACACATCACCACTCCAGGCTATGAAACAGTTCATAAATGTCTGAAAAAGTGTTCCTGCCCCATTGGTTTTCAGACAATATCTGAAATTTCAGACAACTGCTCCACACACAAAAACACCATCCACTTCTTATGACCCTACAGACAATGACTGCTAAGAGGCTGAGCACCACATGGAAACGCACAACCTTAGTTTGGCAAACTTATTTCTAAGGTCTGTTTGCATAAAAAAAAAAAAAAATTGTGTTGGTTTTGGGAGTTAGGGTTGGTTTTCTTTAATCTCAAAGTATGCACATACAGAAGGTATATTATGAACTAGTGTTAAAAAAAAACCCCAAAAACAAAAACAAAACAAAAAAAAAAAACCAAAAAAACAAAAAAAAAACCAAGAAAACCAAAAGCAAACAAAATCAGCCCTTGAAGTAGGCATCTGGAGATCTGACATATAATTGAAAAAATAAAGTTATTTCTGCACTTTTTTGTGGAAGCAAATTATATTACATGTAATCCTACTGTCAAATTTAAGTCATACTTTTTATGCTGTTTTCTCCCTTTTTTTCCAGTTTCTTGAAACCCACTATTATAAACAATGTCTCAAATTATGGTGATATGAAGAGATAAGAAGGAAAAAGCCATCGTTCCATGGGAAGAAATGCATGTACTTAGGAATGCATCACACAGAGGTATTTTCAACACTTTACACTCATCAGATCTGATTTATTGTCCCTCTACATAGCACAGAGGATTCAGAAGCTAAAATAACACTTGTAAAACAGATATAGTGGTGAAGGAAGTATATACATGCATATGAGTCCTTATCCAAGTACATACATTAGATTTAAGTTATCAGTGGCTGTGGCTTGATTTCCCAGAAACTGTTGGATGGCATTCAATGTATTCCTAGAAAGCATCATCTAGAATAGATTCATTTGAAAGAAATAGAGCTCATGGTCTTCCAAACTGCTCTACTCCTAGACCCAAAACATTCCAAAAAGCTCAGCTTTTAAATAGCCTAAGCAGAGCTCTTCCAGCTGAAATGTTAATGTAGATGAACCTAGCTGATGTAAGACACTCAAAATGTCACTGCAGTGTCACTTTGAGGGAAAACATGATTTTCACAGAATATCCTTGTTTGGAAGGGAACCACAAGGATCATCAAAGTCCAACTCCTGGCCAAGCACAGGATAACCCAAGAATCTAAGAATCACTCCACGTGCCTGTGAGTGCTGTCCAAATGTTTCGTGGGCTCTGTCAGACTTGGTGCTGTGACCACTGCCTGTTCCAGTCCCTAACCATCAACCAGGTTAAAAACCTTTTTCTTATATCCAGGCCAAACCTCACTTGATTTCAGGTCATTCACTCTGGTTCTGTCATTGGTCACCAGAGTGAAGAGATCAATGCCTGCTCCTCCACTTCCCCTCGTGAGGCTGCTGAAAACTGCAGTAAAACTGCAATGAGGTCTGTCCTCAGTCTCCTCCAGGCTGAACAGACCAAGTGAGCTCAGCCACTCCTCAGGTGGCTTCCCCTCAAGGCCCTTCCCCACCCTTGTGGCTCTCCTTTGGATTCTCTCTAGTCGCTTAATATCTCTTTTATGGTGTGGTGACCAAAGCTGCACAGAGGACTTGAGGTGAAAATAAAATCTGTTGCAGACTAAATACACTGTCTCTGGAGTTTAGTACTTTCCAAGAGCTTAATACTTTCCAAAATGTTGCTGTTTATGTTTTTTTTTAGCTCAACAATGAAGATGGTGTACCAAGAAATACTATTCTGTATTTATTTCAGTGTTTCTGCATATATTTCTATTTCTGCTCTTCATAAACATCCACAAGTAGTATCAAAGGAAATTTATAATATGAAACCAGGGAATATTTTATGCCTCAAGAAGCATGTGAAAATAATCCAATAACCACCTGTGCCTTATTTTCCTGTGCAAAACTTCTGCTCTGTTAGACTATAACAAGCAGAACACAGATATCATGCCTGAAAGCAGTTTTTTCCCCTGTGAAAGTGCAAGGAGATGACCTAGGACTTATCCTTTAATGTTTTGAAATGAGGCATCATTTGCATAACTAAAATATTTCTGTCTAAATACTGTTCTGAAAAAACATGTTGAGGCGACATTGAGAAAGTTCTTCAATATTTTACCTCTGGGAATGAAATTCTGATTCCACCAAAGTCAAACCTTATACTCACAATATCAAGGTTGAAGTTGAACTATTCTCTTTCAAAAGTTCATATCAGGAGAGAAATACATATTTCCACATATATACTAAGGATGTCTCTGTAACATGCTCCTGGGATACTTAAATATACTAAATCATATTTTTGACCAAATGCAAATCTTGTCATAACTGAATGACTACTCTTTCTATTGCAAAAGAAAAAAAAAAAAAGCCTGAGCATATAAAGCCTATATACCTTGCCTATAGAAACACATATCTCTAAAAACAATCACAGCCTATCTATAATTTTCAGATATAATGTAAAAAAAACCCCAACATTCAGCAATGATATCTGTCTTCAAAACATGTTACAATGTGGAATGTAGAACCAGACAATCTTCTTCAACCCCAATCTCTCTTCTGCAATAATCTTGCAATATACTCACTACTCTGTATGCCCTGAGTGTTTAAATTTTGATGAAGCTATTGTTCCTGAAAAGGAAAAAATCACCCGAGAAATTTTCTCCCTCACCTCGTTTTTATGTCAGGACACACTCCATTTTGAGTGAGAAAAGGAATTGTCAGTCAAGTAAAAGAGACAAAAAATCAAGGTAGGCTTTTAGTGCTAATAGTTCTAACTGGAGGAGCCACAGGGAGCTGGAGCACAAGAGTGGCTAACAAGAGGTGTATGTGCATGTCATAAAAGTGTTTGAGATGCAGTAGGTTTTCTAGTCTTTACAGTCCAACTAGGAGATTCCTACATAATACAATTTTATTGCAGAATATGAATCAGACATTCGAGTACAAACAGAGAGCAATGAACCAGATAAAAAAGGGAAATGTATAGTTATCCACGAGTGATCTTTAAAAATGCTCAGTAAATTATGTCTATTAAAGTACATTACACTCTAAATAATTACCATATTTGGAACTATATGCCAGGAAGCAAAAAAAAAGTAGCTAAAATTGTTTCAGTTAATTTCTTTTCTTATTTTTAGATTATACCAGTGTAAGTATAACAGTAAAAATTAAAAAAAAACTGTATGATTAATCTAGCCGTTCCTTATTTTATGGTGGCTTTACAAATCTTCTGTCTACAAAGAGATTGTTTATATCTTAAAATAAGAAAGAAACACCTGAATGTTTCCTTGGTGGACTTTCTTGTGTCACTAAATTCTGAAAGCCAGTGGCATTTTAAAACAACTCAAATGATGCCAGGAAAAAAGCCAAACTACAAAACACAGCAAACTTCTCACTGAAGTGCAGAGCTATATTTCTATTGTATTGTTACAGGGGTTGTTGATGACTTTATACAATCATGTGTTTCATTTCTGAACATTACAGATTTTGACAGAACTTGTTAATGTTATGTCTGGAATAAATATGAATTTATGGTTTAAAATATGCTTATCACAATAAGCAAACACATCCACAGTGAAATTTCCATGTTGTGAAATAATTTTGGCACAATGGTAAGTCAACTCCCTGTCTGAATGGCTCTTATTATTTTCACATTTTCCAACGAGAATGTCAATTTTTCCATAAGGAAATCATGCAGTTATGAAATGTCAAGGCTTCAAGTTTCATCTAAATTATGATAATTTCTCTTGCACCCAATCTTGAAATAGGTTATGTTTTGTAGACAGGCAGTTGTGTTGCAAATATCACTTGACTTTCTTTTTGCCTAAAAAAATAATTAAAAACTCCCAAACCCAACTCCTCAACAAATAAACAAAAATACCAACCTTCCAAACAGACAAGAAAATCCTTGAACAAACCAAAAACACTTCTGGGGCTTATGTGCTATAAGACAGGCCACTGTTCATTTCACATGAAACCTGGAGCAAGAGCCAGCTCAAACTAACTCTTAGTTCCTTTGGAAGGGGTTGGGAAAGCAAAAGTGGCAGGTCAGCTGAGTGTGCTGAGTACAAAAACCCCTAGAGAAACTGGGAGAAGAGGAACTGTAGCATGGTAACCACAAGGAAGATGGAGATATTTTTTTTATCAGAGATGGATTGAAAAGAAAAATCTAAATTATGGAGCCAAACTTTCTGGTATTTGTCTCAGATGGGTTCAAAGGAATAGCATATTTTTCTGCATTTTATGCCTAAATAAACTAACTTGTACTAATAAATACCCAGATATTATAATCTAACACAAGACTATCTTAATGACTTTGAATATTATTTAAATAGTCATACAGAAGGGAAAAGATGTTTTAACATGCAATCACTGAATAATTTAGGTTGGAGTGACCTCTGGAGGTTATTAGGTTCAACTTTCTTCTCACAGGGAAAATTTAGATCAGGCAACTAATTATCTGTAGTGTACTGTGTCACATTAAACCAATTTCTTAATATATAATTGGAATTTTACATGTTATAGATTGTGTGTCTTGCTTCTCATTCTGTCACTGAGCCCTTCTAGGATGAGTCTATATCTTTTATAAGGATATATTTGAAGACAACAACTAGATCTCCCCTTATCTTTCTCTTTTTAGGATTGAACAAAACCATCTCTCTCAGCCTTTTCCTGTACTTTTTGTGCTGCTCCACCTTGAGCCCCCTCAGGCCTTTCTGATGGGTCCCCTCCAACAATGTCCAACATTGTCCTTCTTCATCTGTGGTGCCCCAGACTGGGCACAGGGCTCCAGACACAGTCTCATAAGCTTTGGCTGGAGGAGAATAGAAGTAATTGCTGATTAAATTCTTGCTAATACGGCCCAGAATGCACCTAGAAAATATGTCACCACAAGGACACACTGCTTACTCGTGTTTAGCCTGTGGGCCATCTGGGTGCCCAAGTTCTTTTCTGCAGAGCTGCTCTATGCCCCAGCCTATCTGGTGGTATGGATAGATATTGGATTTATCCTACACATTTTTCAAGTGTAGGATTTTTTCATCTCCTTTTGTTGAAGTTCTTGAGATTATTGTCTGCTTACTTCTTCATTTGAGATCCCCCTGAGCAGCAGCTCTGCACTCCAAAGTATTGAACATGGTCCACAGTTTGGTTTTATAGCAAAGTGAAAAATACCTCTTGTAACCAATTTCCATATCGACTTAGTAGCTTTAATCCCAACTTTTTCAGCCCAGGTCTTCTGAAAATTTTTCATCAAGCTTCTTATTTATGTATTTCATCCATGTGTCCTCAATTTGTCCATAAATAGACTATGGAAAGACATGTGAAAAACTTGAAGAAATCAAAGTCAGCATTCAGAGCTCTCGCCTTGTATAGTGCCAGTACTCCCTTCAGCAGATGGCAATCATGTTGGCCAAGAACAATTGTCCTTGGGAAGTTTGTTCTGTGTTTTCCCACTTATCCTTGCTTTTTGAGCAGCTTCAGTAACTGGGTACTGCACCTGACCAGGGACTAGTTCTAAATTGTTTCCTTTGAGCAAAATGGTATTTGGAGCTGCTTTTCACTCTTTCTATTTTTTTTTCCATTAAAAAAAATAAACTCTGAACATTAATGGAGCAAAAACCTCAGTATCTTGTTAGAACTTTGTGTTACCAATAATAGCCCTAATGTGAAAAAGTTAATCTCAAACTTTTCTCTGTCCTCAACTGCTCTTAACATCACTATCCCAGAAATGATTCTTTTTCTATGAAAGTCATTATTCCTGAGACCCATTTAGCATTTTCTGTCTCCAGTGAAAGGAAGGTGTACCAGGCAAACCCTACCAGCCTGCACTCTAAATCAAAAAGCAAGGTAAGGCATATTATTATGAACATTCATTGAGCCTGAAGGGTCCTGAAAAGTGCAATTCAGGTTTTTCTTTTTCCTTCCAATTAAATTAGTAAATTTCCTGTCTATCTGACAATAGTTCATATTTTATCTGACAGTGTTTTGTTTGAGAAAACCACAGGGAAATCCCAGGTTGGAATTTTGATTTCTTCTGTTTGTAATGGACTCTGATAGCTACCCTGCAATATAATTAATTAAGCTGTCAATAAGTATTGCAGCCACTAGAGAAAGATAGTCTGTCAGTACTTTCCTCAGATGAAAGGCATATTAGAAATATTTCCACATTAGTCTGAAAAAGGTGAAAATTGACAAATAACTATCTCAGCATTTCAATCTCCTGCATGATTAGTGACAATTAAATCTCTTCATTTTTTCTAAACCTACTTGAGACTTTCAGTATTGTCTCAGAAGCAGATCAATAATTACGCAGAAAATTAATTTAATTGTTAAAATTTATTCTGAAAATTATGAATAGCCTGAAAGCTACTATGGGAAGGGGAAAATATTTTTATGGGAGGCTTGATGAAGAGTTTTGCAGTTAGATTTGTTTTTGCCTTGGAGAAAGGTCAGGAAAAGATATGCTGAAACATAGCATTAAGAATGACATTATATATTGTATAGCCTTTAGCTCAATATCATGGGTTTCTATATTGAACTGACCACCTTAACAGTGATAAAAAAAGAACAAAACTGATTAAACAAACAAACAAACAAACAAAAGAACAAAGCAGGATAGATAAAATAAGAAAGATCAAGGTGGGAGCCTGATTCCTTTAAAAAGATATATTGGTTATCAGAGACCGTGTAATCAAAAAAAATAAATCAAGATTTGCAGATGTCCTGAAAAGATAGAGCGCATACAAGGTAGCAGACTAAATCAAAGAACCATGGGAGGCAGAATTGACAAAAGCAATTAACACATAACAAAAGAGGCTTGCTATTTAGCACTGTTAATTGTCCTGGTTTACTCCCAGCCAGCAGCCAAACCCCACACAGCCACCTGCTCACTCCCCACCAGATAATCAGAAGGGCAAAAGCTGGAAAACTTGTGCATTGAGACAAAGACAGTTTAATAGGGAAAGAAAAAGCCAAAACTGTGCACACAAAGCAAATCAAAGCAAGGAGTTAACTCACTTCTTCCCATGGGCAGGAAGCTGTTCAGCCATCTCAGGCAGAGCAGGGCCCCATCACATGCAATGGTGACTTGGGAAGACAAACACCATCACTCCAAGTGTCCCCTGCTTTCTCCTTCTTTCCCCAACTTACATACCCAGTGTGATGCCACATGTTCTGGAATATCCCTTTGGTCAGTTGGGGTCACCTGTCCTGGCTCTGTGTCATCCCAAATTCCTATGCATCCTTAACTTCCTCACCAGCATGGCAGTACAAAAAGCAGAAAATGCTATGGCTCTGGGTAAGCCCTGCTCAGCAACAACAAAAACTTCTCTATAGAATCACTATGTTCAGAACAATCATAAACAAAACACAGCTCCACACAAGCCACTGTGAAGAAAATTAACTCTATTCAAGCCAAAACCAGCGCACCTAATTTCTAAAATGTACACAGTTCACATTATAATATGTACTAGGACACATAATAAATACCTATATCTCAGAGATGCTGCCTTAACCTCTCTCTGCCCTAGAACTGACTCAAAAATCTCCTGCTGGAGTGAAATTTTCTTTAGACAATTTAACATAAATGAAACAAAATATCCAGTGTTACTACTTCAATATTAATAAAAAGGGGTGAAATCAGGCTTGCTATTTCCAATACTTACGTTGGGATAATGTTGTCTAACCTGTAACATCAATAAAGCCTGTATAGACCCAAACACCTAGAATCAGTGCACTTGGGAATAGAAATACTTCATTTGATTCCCTCAGAAGTATCAGGAGTATCAAAATTCCTTCATTTACACTCCTTAAAAATAAGATACTGAAAGTCTTCTCCTTGGTAGGCATTATACATACATTGATGTATAATGTATTTAGTCACTGCAAGATTAAAATGCCTTTCAAAGCATCTAATTTAGCAACAGCAAAGGAAATTAGAAATAGATTTTTACATTATGAATCTAAAGAAATCAGCAAGATCCTTTAAGTGAATCCTTCTACAGGAACCTTATTAATTACCAGAAACTTTTTGGCTATATCATTCTAAGAATCAGGCTAGTAATGCTTAAAGTGCATTTTCTGGCACATCTAAGCATATTATAAAATTCGCTTGAGAAGGCACAAAATAAAAATTAAAAACTCTTCCTTCCAGGCACACAAAGCCCAGATGAAAGTCTGACCAAATAAAGGTATTTAGATATTTCAAATGTTAAAATAAATTTATCTTTAGTTTTACTTTTTCCCTAGATTCACAGTTAAGAATAGGAGCATCTCAGCTCATGCACAGGAAAAGCAACATGAAGTTCATTGTGAGGAAGGAAAAGGGAAAGGAGCCTGGTGAAACCATGTGTACTTCATTACCGTGATATTTGAAGCTAAAACATTTTTAGTGCCTTCTTCTGTACTTTATTGGTTGAATTTACGTTGAAGAAAGGAGCAAAGTAGAAAAAAACTTCTAAAGAATTTAGAAATAAAAAGGTGTAACTAGTTTTAGTTTGTTGTAGTAGAATTTGGACAGAACATCGTTATAGACGACTTGTAGTCATTATTATTGTCTACAAATTAATATAGTGCATAATAAGTATGTACGGATGCTAATAAATTATTATCATTTATCTCTGGAGCTACGTTTTTTTTCCTCTACACTGTTCTTCTTAGTTTAATACATGAGTTTTACCCTAGTTTGAGATTAGTCCATAAAGAGTACTATCAACTGCATTTGAACCTTCTTAGGAATCAAGCTGAATGGCTTGTAAAGGAGTAAGGGAGGTCATAAGGCAGTAGAAATCATTCAGAGATAACAGAAATACACCATATTAATTATTACCTTGAATGTACTCACTGTAGACCTAAATCATTTGCTCAGAAATTTCTTGCAAAATAAAGACTCATAAAGCTTTGCATATTTTCAAAAGCAGAATTAAAATAGCAACACAGCTTAGATAGAATGTGCTCCATGCACAATACACAGAATGCTGCACTAACTCTTAGAATATATCAGTCTTGAGATTCAATGGAAAATGGGTCAGTAGATGAGTATATATCACACAAGCCAAAAAAGCTGACAGATCATTTTGGCTAATAGATGTTCTTGTATACCACATGACCAATGAGGACGGAACAGCAATTCAGTATATAATCATCTAATGAGGTGGGTTTTTTGGAATATAGAGTAATGTCTAGCTGCTCTTTGACTCAGGATAAACCTGGTTCTGGTTTTCTTCAGAAAGACTTGATTCCTATAATTAACATTTAAAGAAAACAGCCACGGGGCTTGTAAATTTGGAAAAACCGACAACAGCATCTGTTGTGTTCTGTTGTATCTCATAGTGTAAGGTGTAATTTGTTTGGGGTATGCTAACTCACTAGCAGAAAAAAATGAATGCATTAACTTGGTGCAAGACTTTAAAGCACTCCCAAGTATGTATATGTAATGCTGCTTTGATTCAAATGATGCAATAATAATTTAAAATCGCAACAATCAAAGCTGATCTTTGGTGCAAATTTTAAATTTAAGATATCGTCTCTCTCTTTGAGTTATTTTTACTATTCCACAAATGCCCCAACAAATATTCCTGTATATTAAATGAAACACATAAATAAAATCAATAGATTTTTACATTATTAATTTAAAATGCTTATCAAAAATGGAGAGTCAATTCTATAAATAACCAGGGCATACTCCTTAACTTATGAATTATATATCTACAATTGTAGAGCTTACATGAGCAATATAGAGTGGACAACACAAGTATCCTCAACTTCAAGACTAAGAAAACCCAAGAGACTGACATCCATGAATATCTCTAACACATCTTTGTAATAACATCACACTTTGTTGGGAAGGTCCTCACACTTTGCAGATGAAGACCTGATTTGATACCTTCAGAAGAAATATTATGAAGTAGGTGGCATCTCGCACCTTTCATGCCTGAACCCTTCAATGCAATATTCACAGAATAGACATAATAAAGGATAAAGCTGTACATTGGAAAAGGCTGAAGTGGTTTTACTCTCATTCTCTGTCTTCTTCTGTACCATTTTTAAAGGTGTGGAAAGCGAGAAACCAGAACTTTTAGCTTGTAGTACCTCTCCCTCTTTTCAATGGGAGTTTACAGGCCAAATACTATGATCTTCAATGGAAGCATGAACATAAGAAACACATTAAGAGCTGGCATAATTTAGAGTGGTTTGAAGAAATCTCTTCCGTATGCTTTACTATTCTGTCTTCAGAAACTACTAAGGGGTCATTGGAATGCATTTTAACAAGACCCCTAATTATCGTGAGTTATATGGACAGTTTCTTTTCCCCTGTCTCTTCTCTAACTTCTTATTGTCTTATCCAAAGCTCTAAAATTTGACAATGATTATAAACTGATAAAAGTTGTTATTAAAAAAACTTATTATAAAACTTATTATAAACTGAGATGATGTAGCTGAAAGCAGCACAAATTTAAATGACAGGAATTTGCACACTAAATTAGGCACAGAAAAAAATAAACAAAAGCAAAACTAAAACATTAATGTCTATGTCATTCTGGCATGAAGCTGGAAGGAGTCTGAGTTGGAATACTGTTTTGTTTTGCCCTGGGGAAAACTAAGGTCAGCACACAAATGCTCAATTTCTAAACTTCATACTATATCTGTGGCAGAAAAAAAGGACATTTTATAACCACCATAATTAATTTTAACTACGAACATTTGAAAACAATTGTGCTAATTAAAGACTGTGCAAAATGTTTATTTCTTTTGGTATGTATGGCAATAAAGCATATCTTTCCCTTGACTTTGTTAATCCGCAATTTATCTCCTTTTTATAGTTCTTTCAGTGACTCCTGTTTCAATCATGAGAGGAGACCTTTTTTTTAAATGGCAGAAGTGCAATGAGATTTTAGACACTTATATGACAAGGTTCATTAACTGTGCCATACAAATGTTTACCTACTACTCATTGAAAAAAAGAAAAAGCTACCCGCATGCTGCAAGAAATTAAAGAAAACAAAGTCTAACACAGCTGCTAAAGCCTTATACAAGGTCACAGTGTTCAGCTCATTTCACACTCACTTCAATGGAAGATGTCTTTCCTCTTCCAAGAAATCGTTTTCAATATTTTCTCATAATAAATAATACGTGTCTCTAAGTCTGAAGTTGAAATGGAAATTATATTTTAGAATAAGCTAGAGAAAATGAGTGAAGCCATCACACTCAGTTTTGACACACAGAGAATTTACTTGAGAATTGCTCAAATCTTTATGGCCTATAATGTTAAATGGATATTTATGATTTCTTTAAAGGTCAAGAGTATTCAGTCTAGTTAGATGTTAATGTCTTAAGGTGCTATCAGATTTAAGAGTCTACAGAGAAAAACAAGCAAAAAATCTCAGCTTTAGTTTCAGTTCCTTTTTAGATGTATCACACTTCCAATTATTTTTTGCTCCCATAGACTTCATTTTGGGGAACAACAGGAAAAGAGGCAATAATCAGACTCTAATTAAAATGCTGGGAGCACAAAGAGCAACAGTAACATAAAAGAACAAAAACTTTCCCTTATGAAAAGTTTCATACTGTCAGAGGTAGTCTTCAAAGACTTCAAGATTGAATTCAGGAAAACAGATCTAAAAAAGACAACTACAAAGCTATTGTCATTTGGTTCTGAATGACTGAAATCACAAAGAACATTTCCTTTGGTCAGCTCAGAGGGAGAGAAAAAAGAAAGAAAACAAACACAATATTCAGAGTAGGAATAAGGAAGAAGCACAGCCATGCACGGAGCACTTGTGGAATCACCAGTGAAATACTCCATACAGTTCTGAGTACACAGGGAGCTCAAGCTGGGATAGGAGAAGGGAAGCATTGCAGGCAGCCTAATTTACAAGAGGTTTCATCTCTAGCTAGATGGATAGAACCTGCAGATGAGAAAATAATCCTTGCTGAGATTTCCTCTTTTCATCCAGAAACATTTACAGTATTGCAGTACAAATATAAAATGTTAACAGTTTGAAATTGGACAGTTAATTTTTTAATAATAAAACATTTTCTGCATGATACTTCTTATATCTTAACTAAAATCTCACATGTGTAAATTCCTGTTCCATTATGGGGACTTAATTACACAGAAAACATGACTGTAGTGAATATCATAGCAGAACATTCTCTTCAACCCTTGTTTTGCAGTTGCACATCAATATATTAAGAATAGAATAGATTGAAACCTTCACATGATGGTAGACACTTGACCGTTAAATGTGTTTTAAAGGCCCTCTAACATGTACATTAAGCAAAAATAATACTATTGAGCAGCAGAGTCTTTTATTGAGATGATTTCACAAAACAAGCAGGACCTTAAAATGAATTAAACCATGTTTATATATATAATTAAAGAAACTATACTTTACACATTAAAAAAAAAAAAAGTAAGTGAAAACATAAGTGCTTTTAAAAACATAGGAAGCTTTTCTGTAACTTCCAGAGTTCAGGCCAGAGCTGACCGTATAGTTTTCAGAAATATTGGAGAACCACTTCTGAGCCATGACACAGCTTTGCAGTGAAAAGGAAGGCAGGAATGTTATTCTATATTGCAATAAAATATTTTCTTACCAATTCCAAAGTGATGTCCTCTTATTGAAAGACAAAAGTCATATTCCAAAACATAGAAAATATGGACTCTTAAAAGTCAAAACCTGAAAATTAGCAGGATTAAGGGAACGGGCATTTCCTTATGTTGAAGAAAACAGCAACAAGAATATCCAAGGGATCATCAAACACTAAGTTATATTTTTATGGCATAAAATGCTGCACATTTTAGAAAAGAATGATGGTGATTCACTTTAAAAAAATTAATTAACTAATAAAACTAGAAAATAGTCAAGATACTTTAATGGTAGTCATCTGCTGAGAACTCAATGATACCAAATAGAAAAAATCAATGGAAAAGACAAAATAGAAATAGCCAAGTTTCAACATGTAAGACTAAAGGACACTTCAGGTGTTTTCAAAACATAACAGGGAGCTAATGGCACTGT
Source organism: Acridotheres tristis (assembly GCA_037013685.1). Classification (NCBI taxonomy): domain Eukaryota; kingdom Metazoa; phylum Chordata; class Aves; order Passeriformes; family Sturnidae; genus Acridotheres; species Acridotheres tristis. Next base: position 93,297,778 of record CM072886.1, on the reverse strand, counting down.
TGCTTTGTTTTTATAAATGTATCCTCTTTCATCTAAAGTTTAGTTAGAATTCACTATATTGTGCCAAACTTTTACTGGGGGTTACAATCTCAGTGCTCCAGTGGTTCCTGAGGTCTAATACACCCATTTGCTCTCATTCCAGCACCATTCCTTTGCACAAAGTAAAACTCTCCAACATGTTCCTCCCCTATCCGCCATTCTTTTTTTTTTTTTTTTTTTTTTCAGAACTTGTATATCCTTGCCAGATATTTATGTTGGTACATCCTTTAAGGCATCAAAGTCTTTATGGCTCACCTCGTAGGTTTAATTAATAGTTGGAAAATCACGCACAAAATTAGTTGTGATTCAGTATAGAAACATATCTGTATGTCTTAATTTGGTTGCTCAGAAATTATCAGTTCTTCCTTCCCAATGACAAGTATGTTCAGTTAGACAGGATTTGTGAAAAGAGATAAAGGGAATATGACTATATCAAGCAGAAAAACTCAAATATGATTAGCTAATAGAATCATCCCCCAATAATCCTGACCTTCACTCTCCCGTTGTGCATGACTGGAGAAGTAGACACACAGGGCCCCTTCTCACTAGCAAATTCTTACCCACTTCAAAATTTATTGCCCATATTCTGACAGACCAGTTGCAGAGAACCTACTATAATTGGCTTTTCCTTGAAGGCTGAATAGTTTCTGGAATTTTACTACTATGCTGAAGGTCAAAAAACCTCTGTACAGGAACTTTTAACCCAGATGATCATTAAGGGTGGCTCACATATGCACAAGACTGTGTCATTCACGATCTGCCATTTATGATCTGTCATGTGTTATGATCCTTCTGTTGGCTACTCTTTTGGCTGTTTGTTCTGTCTCAAACATTATATAAGTTTATTTTTTTGTTTCTTTTTCCCCTTCTAAGCATAAGAAAGTCAGTGACATCTAGTAGCTCATGCTGCATCTCACTGGGACTTTTCTTTTGATCATATGTTGGTCACTTAATTTTGCTCACATCTTAATCCATTTTAAGAATCTAGAGGCTTTTATTTTATAGCAAGAATAGACCCCAAACCCAATACCGGACCCCAAAACCCTCCCCTGTAACACAAAACAAACAAAACCCAACACCTATTTTAGAAATGGTTGAGGGTTTTGTACTGAGTATCTTTCTTGTTAATTCTAGAGTTTGGTCCCTGGAAGTTGTATCTGTTTATTGAATTCCATTTTTTCCTGGGGATGGGAAACCTTTCCATATATTTTCATTGAGGCATATTTTTTCTATTAAAAAATGAGAATGCTTCTCTTTCCAAAAGAGGAAATTTTCTATTATGTACGGCAAGACACGAATCCAGGCATTTGGCTTTCTCTGTTTTGGAACTGTTTTCTCTCAGGGACAATCTGTCATGCTATACATGCACAATAGGGGAGATTTGCAAAACGTGTCCCTTCAAAATCTTGGGCAGCCCTGAGACTGGTGTACAGGCAAACAAGCAGCAGATCATATTTACCCACATAGAACCACTGCACCAGTAGGACTAACACATTCATCTTTTATTTTCATTACTGTCACATCTGTTTGGACAGTACTTTGAGAAGTTTACTTTCTCAGAATCACAGCTCCCTCAGCAGCTCCTTCTAATTTATACTTTCTACACCCTTCACCAGCTTTGTTGCCCTTCTCTGGACTTGCTCCAGTACCTCAAAGCTCTTTTTGAAGTGAGGGGTCCTGAATTTATCACAGTACTCAAGGTGTTATGTCACCAGTCCAGAGTACTGGGGAACAATCCCCGCCCTGCTCCTGCTGGCCACACCATTCCTGATACAGGCCAGGATACCACTGGCACTGTTGGCCAGCTGGCTGCACTGCTGGATCACGTTCAGTAGGCTGTCAACCAACACCTTCGGGTCCCTTTCCACTGAGCAGCTTTCCAGTCATTCCTGCCCCACCCTGTAGGGCTGCAGGGGGTGGTGGTGACCCCAGAGCAGGACTGAAACCTTCACCTTGTTGAACCTCATGTCGGTGTCCTCAGCCCATCCATCCAGTCTGTCAAGATCTCAAGTACAACTTGCTAAAGGTTAATATTCCCTGCCCTCTCCACCACAAAAATGCTAATATGAAAAACGCCAAAGAGATATGCTAGAAGATCTGATTTAAGTGGGGAATTACCATCATAATTATAGATTGTCATATAAAGAGAGATTAAGGAACAGAGATTTTTTGGAGAAGATTTTTGTCTATTCCTTTTTAATTTTTCCTCCCTCAAAAGCTAAGCTTTGCCCCACAATGAAAAATATCAGAGACCAAAACTAAGAAAACAGAACTCATCCAGAAGCTATATCTGTATTGCCCATTAATTTAATTCAAACTTCAAAATTTTGTAGCCTACAATAAAGTGGTACAGTTTAAACAAAATTAGAATGGTGTCTAAACACTGAATCATTTATGAGCACATTACATAAATATATTTACATTTTGTGCTACATTTTTTGCATTTGGCCTAAAATGCATCTCTGGAGTTGGAAACTTTATATTATCCTTTTTTGAAATCAAGGCCTTTGAATAATTGCAGTTACTTTTATATAAAACAAAAACTCAGTAATCTTTCTAACTTATTTCTAGATGTAGTTGCAATTTTTGTGGCTGTATTTTATTGCTTTGCTTTGAAATAAAGAGTAAAAAAATTGGCAAAAAATAAGATTTAATGTTTAATCTTTATGTCTATTTTTTATTTGTGAAAACTTTTGATTAAGTACTTTCAGATAGATTTAATTCTGAAAATTTAAATGATTTTTTTTTCAGAACCACCTAAATATATGGAGAGGAATAATAATTAAATATTATAGTCTCTATCTACTTGTCACTTGTGGCTGAGCTCACATAAATTCAGGTTATTTGAAAATTATGTCTGGTTTGCACAATAGAATTACTGCAGACCTTCAAATTATATATTTTATATTTATTTATTTATTTATTTATTTATTTATAAACGAATATTTTAATCACAAGGACATAAATGTCGTGGTATACAGAACCCTGTCTTCTTGAGTTTTCAGACAAGTCAAGAGATAACTCAAACACATGAATACGAGTGCACCAGAAATTTTTTGCAACTTGCCATAAATATCAGCTATTAAGTTTAAAGTGCTACATTAGAAAAAAGTAGATGAAAACATCTCACTGTAATCCATGACATCAAGTGATGTATGCTGACAAAGTAATTGACAGTTGATATGTAAAATCATCAGGAGCAATTTTATGGCCATTTTAATGAAAGGGAGGAAATTCATATGAAAGCTACATAGACAAAACACAGGCAAAGTTCAGATACACAGAGGGAAAGATCATAAACAATAATTGTCCTAAGAGCCTGTGGTGGACTTCTGAACTGGTGAGATCTCTCAGTTCTTGTGTCCAGATCATCTTATATAGAGGGCTCCTTATAAAGAACAAGTTTTGAAAGCACAGACTTATCAGACTATAAATCAAGATAGCAAATTGTAATGGAAAAAAAAATCAAAGTGACTTGGGCAATCACAATGTGGATAAAAGGGTTTATACCCAACTCACCCATTGCCTCATATGTCTTTGCAAGAGTATATTGCTTCCAGGCTTGGTTTGAGTCATTCAGCAACCTTCAGTGTTGCAGCAAACTCTGCACAGCTTTGAAAGTGAGTTTTTAGGAGCTCTTCCTACTTCATCAAAATTGACATCTCCCTTCTCCTCTCAGTAGTCTAGCAATTGTGCTGTACAAACTGCCTTTCCTCTAGCTCTTCCCAACATTCCTTGCAGTTTGTTTTCTCTTCTGTATTTGACCAGGATCAGTAGTCACAGATGGCAAGGATCAATCTCACTTTCAAGTTGCTCTGCCTGACACAGTACTTAAGGAATGAACATAATCTAAATATGTATAAAAAGGAAAAATACATATATTACCTCTCCTGATGGCCTACTACGTTGTACTATTTATATTAAAATGGCATGAGAAACAGAAAACAAGGTAACAAATAATGGTCAGAAACTGCCATTCACCAGTATCCATATTTTCCATAAACACCAAAGGAATTTCATTAACACTGGAATATGGCATGCTTTTCCATGTGCAATCCCACCCACGACTGATCTGACAATCTCTTGAAATCAGTCTGAACTCCTCCTTGCAACATTTTGAACAGTCTTGTCAGGTCAGAAGTCATGGGTGATATACTCAAAATCACTTTCCCCCAAAAGATTTTCATGAACTCTTATATGCCCCACTGACATCAAAGATAATTTTGGAATTCCCCTCAGGTCTCTCATGTGACCTCCTTGCCCCGAAGACAAGGCTTTATGTGATGTGAATGAACCTACACTCAGTGCCTCGGGAATGCCATGCAAAACCAGACAGGCAATTTTCTGCCAAAATCTGCCTGATTCGTTCTGTCACATTCCTAGTAGCCTAAACAAATTTACATCATATCAAAGACAATAATGAACAGCTGAAAAAGTAATAATTTTAATGTATAATAGAAACAGAATGAAACTTATATAAAAACAGTCACTATTTCAGTTGTAAAATGTGCAGACTCTGAAATCCTGTACCTAGTGAATATGAAGGTTCATATACAGTCAAGTCAGTCACTGCTTTTGCAGATATTGTTTCCTATATCTTTCCTGATAGCATTCCTAAGCACGTGAACTCCAGATCTGATAAGAAAATGAGGGATGGGCCACATTACAAAGTCTGCCACACAACAACTGCAGTGAAAAACTGACTCCTTGACTTCCTCACTAATGGGCACTTACAACACTTTGGAAAGACATAAGAGTGAACATTTCCCCACATACAGACAATTGTTTACTAATGTATTTCCTCTGTCTGCTTGGTCGGCTCTGAGCAGAGACAGCTGCATGGGCACACCTGACACCTTCTGTGGAGCTGGAGGCAGAGGGGAAAGTGGCAAGGACCTCCCAATCCTCATTTTGACCTAGATTCAGTAGAGGACTGTGCCTTAACTTTAATCCAGCAAGATGTCCTACCACATTTAAAATGTACGGCAAATTTCGCAGTTAAAATAGTGTTATCTTAGATGGTTCAGTGTAGTGGGCAATAGTGAACATCATTCCCTGCTGTGTTTTGGTTACTGTCAAAGTTACTCACTAACAATCCCAGTAGCCAAGAATGACTTTTCCTACTTATCACAGGCACATTTGGCTTCCTGCAGCTCTTAGCCTTTCTAAAACTAAATCACTAGACAATTAATTGATTTATCATTGTTGTCTAGGAAGAAACTAAATTGCTGGAAAGTGGAAAAGATGTCAATAACATTATCTTGGGTCAGACAGTGGCTTGGCATGGAATATGAGTGGGCACATAAATTAATTTATGTGCTTTCAGGTAAAACACTAAAGTATCTCATGGTGAAACTGTAAAACTAACTAGTAAATTTCTTCAAGGATAGGATGCCACAGGACATTGTGAGGTTTTGATTTAAATTCATTTCCATCTGTTCTTGCTTTATCTTGCTCCTAAACTGATTCTGATACTTCTTTTGGGAAAAGAATCCCTCAGGGAAAATGAAATAATAAGTTTGTTATCCATTATTCTGCCTATAAAGTGTTTTCATTTGCTGGCCAATCCTCTCTCCTTTAGCAAACTCTTCCAGAGCTCTGGTGTCCTGCTCTACCCAAGTGTCCTGCTGTACTGCCTGCAGCTCCCTCTTTCAGCCATGAAACCTCGACCTCTCAATAGATGCCCCCTCCTCCTTCAGTCATTTCTCTGTTTCTCCCTTTATCTTGATGATGTAGTTTATCCCTAAGCCCTTGTATTGGGTACAGGTGCTCAGGCACTGGCCCAGCCGGGGAGGGCTGCCAGGGGTGGCTTCCTACGAGGAACACAATCTGTTCCAATCCACCCACTTCCAGGACACAGTTGAACACCTTGGCCATGGGTGGGGTGCCTCTGAGAATGTGTGTTTAAGAAAGGGTAAATAATGCTGCAAGCAGCTGAGAGAGAGCGGAGTGAGAAAAATGTGTGAGAAACAGTCCTGCAAATACCAAGGTGAGAGAAGAAGGCGGGAGAGAGGGTGCTCCAGGCACTGGAGCAGAGATTTCTCTGCACCCCCTAGAGAGGACCATGATGAAGCAGATATTCTCACTGATGAGGATACCACCCTGGAGCAGATGTACATGCCCTGAAGGAAGATGCAGCTAGTGGAAAGACCCCTGTTGGAGCAGGGGGACAGCATGAGAAGGAAGAAGCAGAAGAGAGGAGCTGTTATGGATTATCTATAACCCCCCTTTCCCATCACCTTGCACCATTGTGGGGGAGGAAGTTTGGAGCAAGGAGTGAGCGAGTGAAGTTGATGCTGGCAGGGAGGAGGGATGGGAGGAAGGTGTTTGAGTTTTTGTCTTAATTTCTCATTAACCTATTTTATTATTAATTGGAAATAAATTAATCTTCCCCAAGGTGAGTCGGTTTTACTAGTAGCATTAATCAATAAACAGTTTACCTGTTCTTTATTATGAGCTTTTCCACTCTACTTTCTACTTGTCTTGTTGAGTAGGTGGAGAGGGAGAGAGAAAGAGAGAAACTAGGTGGGCATCTGGTGAACTCCCCCGCCCTCAAAAAAAAAAAAAAAAAATAAAGGGAAAAAGAAATAAAATAGGATCACCACTGTTTTTCACTCTGCTCGAATATTGCATATTTGTTCAGCCCAGAGTAAGTCTTGTGTAAACATAACAAATAAAGATCCAAATTGCTGGAACATAGGCTAGTTTAATATTGTAGAACGCTGATTGCTAGCACTTTAAAATGCTCATAATTCATAATTGTTCCTTCAGTATGATTACCCACAATCCTGTCTGACTTTCTATTTCTTACTATTACTTGGGGGCTCAGAGAAGCACTAAAGCTGTTTATAATGGGAGAATTTGCAAGAAGGATAAAGAAGTAATGGTAGCAGAGAGGAAAGGTCTAGGTAACATCCTTATCAAGTTAATTACTCTTTAACAAGACCTCCTGCACCATCACACTCTTAAATCTCATCCATGAAGAGGTCAGCGCATACAAAGATGACCAAATTTCCTGAATATCACAGTTAAAATACTACCCTGTGTGTTTGCTGCCTGCTCTGCAAGTAAACCACCCCATAGCACATCCTTGAATCCTCACACCTTGTTATTCACCCGTTTGCCTGCAAATCTCCTGGCTGTGGAGCAACATATGTTTTAAAACAGCTCTGGTAGGCAGTCATTCAAATCATGCACCTCATCTTGTCTCTGTAACTGCACCCGGAGGCATTTGCCACACTGCTCCTGATCGCAGAGCTGTGTGCTGCATGCTTTGGCTCACATGGCTTTATGCTGATGACAGGGGTCACACGGAGGCTTTTGATGGTCAGTATAATGCCCAACATAACCTTCTGAACACATCCACTCCGTAAATAATGTAGCATTTACCTGATAAATTCATCCCGGAGATTACCTGGCAAGTATATTTTCCTGCTTATGGAAGTAATTGGCACCCTCTGGTGGTGTTCGGCGCCTACTGCGTGACAGCTCTCCCTAGATGCCATAAGTAGCACCAAAAAAATTATGATACCGATTTCTGCAATGGTGACACTATCATCTACAAGCCCTGGGAAAAAAAACATTGCTCAGTTCTGAAAGCAGACTCAATTACATTCAGCTGCTTGGATTTCAACCCACCATGCTGTACAAAGTAAAAAACAATTAAGAAGAAGCCATTCTTTTTTTCAATCCCCACACATTTGAAAAACCAGACAACCCCAAACCAGACTACACTTTTATATTTACTTTGGTTTAAGATGCTGAAAGTTTACAAATGCACTCTAGACAATTAAAATGGAGTCAAGTAGGAAGATATCAGGACTACAAAATTTGCAGTTGCTTTCTTTGGTGTGTGTGTCTCTTCCTACAGGAAACGTTATAGTAGAATTAAGATTTAACTTTTTGTTTAGTTTTGTTTGTTGGGTTTTTTCCTGCTTGTAGTTGTTCGTTTGGGTTTTTTTTTTTCACTTTTTATAATAGCAAAGTATAATTTCACTGACAGAGCTAATCTAAATCAAATTTCAGATTGGTTTGATTGACAGGTAGGAACAAAGAAGCTGCTTTAGTGGTGCCCACCCGGTCATGCAGAAGATTATGTAAGGTCCCTCAAAGCATTTGTTCATAGAAAGGGCAGCACACAACTGTACGCATCACGTGTCATGTTATGAAGGGCAATAAGGCAAATATTATCAGACCTGGGGCTGTGTGTGCCCTCATTCTTTTTTTTTTTGTCAATGGAGCATTGCTGTTGACAATATTGAGAATGTCACTCTGACAGCACATGAACTAGTGGGGAAGAGATGACTGATTTTTCAAAATCATGTCCTTTGCAGACAGATGTTCACATTTGTAAAGTACAGGTGGGAGATACAGTTGATTCAATGCTGCCCCAAAAGCCATTTTGGCTGCAAAGTAATAATTGGAAATGTTCAATGGAAAGAATTGTCTTAATCATCTTGTCCTAACGAAAAAACACAAGTATTTTCCATAATGTCAACAGTTTTGTAACTGTTTTCATGGAAACACTTCAGATCACTCCTTTTCTCTTAGGAAAGAGAGCATTGAAGAGATCCAGTAGCAGGGGGATCCACCATGTTTTGGACCCAGTTTGCTTATTTCCAAAGTAGGATGGTAGAGAGGGGCAATACTCCTGAGTATTTCTATCATTGTCCCTGATGATGAGTGTTATGAAGACGAGATTATTGCCTCTCTATTTCATGTACAGTGAAACTGAAATTAAGATGTGCAAGATAACTTGTTGTATTGGGTTTTCATGGCCAATCTTTGGTAGTGGCAGGGGTGGCTTCTGTGAGGAGCTGCCAGAAGCTTCCTTCATGTCCAGCAGAGACAATCCCTGGCTGCTCAAAAGGTGGACCTGCTGCTGGTCAAGGCTGGGCCGATTAGAAATGATGGTAACACCTCCGTTGATAACATCTTTAAGAAAGAAAATAAAGTTATTGCACAGTTGTAATTGCAGAGAGAGAAGAGCAGGGTGAGAACGTGTGAAAGAAACAACTCTGCAGACACCAAGGTCAGTGGAGAAGGAGGGAGAGGAGGAGCTCCTGGCCCTGGAGCTAGAATTCCCATGCAGCCTGTGGCGAAGGCCATGATGAAGTAGCTGTGTCCCTGCAGCCCATGGATGTCCATGGGGATGCACAGATCCACTGCACCCATGGAGAAGACCCACACCAGAGCAGATGGATGCCTGAGAGGAGGCTGTGAACTCAAAGGATGTCCACGGAGAAAGGAGCTCCCACTGGAGCAGCCTGTCTTTGAAGGACTGCACGCCTCAGAAGAGAGACCCATGCTGCAGCAGTTCGAGGGAAGGACTGTGGGATGGACTCACTTTGCAGCAGTTTGTGTCAATCTGTTCCTCATGAGATGGGCTCACATTGGGAAAGCTCATGAAGAACTTTCTCTCACAAGAGGAGCCTCCTGGTGAAACAAAGGAATGACTCTTTTCCCTGAGCAGCAGGAGAAAAAACATGTGATCACTGACCATAACCCCCATTCTCATCTCTCTGCAGCACTGGGAGAGGAGGTGAATCTTGGGAAGAAGGAAAGGATGGAGGAACGGTGGTTTTAAAGTCTGACTTGACTTTTCCTTATCCTGTTCTGGTTTTATTAGCAATAAATTCAATTAATATCTCTAATTTGAACCTGTTTTGCCCATCACAGTATTGATGAGTAATCTCTCTCATGGTTCTTATCTTAACTCATGAGCCCTTCATTATATTTTCTCTCTCTTGTCCTCTTGCAGAGAGGAGTGAGAGAGTGTCTTTGGTGGGTGCCTGGCATGCAGCCAGGGTTAACCCACTACACTTGTGCAAGGTTGCATAGGCTGTCTGCATCAAGCTTCTACTGCCAGTTTTTTGTCCTCCTAACATAACCATAAATTTCATATCACAGGAAAGAGTGTAGGTTAGAAATTGTCTTTGAAAGTCACATGGAAAAGATTCTTATTCCAAGAGTTAGTAACAAAGGTATCTTGATGTCATTGATCAAGATTCTTCCAATTCAGCAATATATTACAACATATCTGTTAAAGAAATGCAAGAATTCCTAACCACATCGCTGCATATTCAAAACATATCCCTATACCCTTCCCAGGTCACTTCTTTCTTCTTCTATTGTCTGAGCATTTCTTACTGCTCAGTTTGAGGAGCAGATCCTTGCCCAGCCGTGGCAATTTCAGGCCTGCCTTGCTCCATTTCCTACACACCAGGACACAGAGCTCTTGTGCTCTAAGAAAAGTGGCCTTAAAGAGCTGCAAGCCCTTTGTCCTTATGAACAATTTCACAGAAGATCTCATTCACCAGCTCCTTAAACAGCTGGGACCTTGCTCTTGCAAAGTTCAGGGTTTTGACTTCACTCCTCATTATTTATCACTTTTGAGGGCTGTGCATATTCCTCAGTTTTGTCTTCATTCTCTCTTCCAGTAGTGACATCCAATAAAGGAACACCAACAAAGTTGCACAGAACAAGTCCTGGCAAAGCCAGCACTACTTTCACATGGATCAGATATACCTGAAAAATGCTTTATGAATAATTGCTAATGGTGGAAAAGAAACAACATCCTCTTCTTTATCTGATGATTGGATGCGAATGTCTTCATCCACCCCCAAACCCTCTCTGCCACCAGATAAGCCCTCCAAATTTTATTTAAACGATTATGTTAGCCTTCATGGTGGTTAGAAGTACAGAATTTAAGGCTGAGATTTTAATCTTGTTGCCTTCCTCCTCAAGACCAAGGGGAACTGGAAAACAGCCTATTTATTTAGCAAGGCAATAATTCAGCTACTGATTGAACAGTTTAAGGACAATCAGATTTCTAAAATTCCCTAATTATAATTAAAACTAAAGCTAAAAAAATGAATTGCTCTTCATTTAAATATTTACAAGAGAATTTAATATCTGGCAGCATTAAATACTCTGCAATATTCGTTTTGTATTTACATCAATATATATTATTCTGGGACATTTTCATGTGCTCTGCACGTCCGCTTACCACAGCAGCGGTTTGAAATTGCCTCAGAAAATGAATTTTAAAGTCTCTTCATACAGTATGTGGTCTTTAGAGTCAATTAAGCTGAGAGGAAGAATTCTGAACAGCCAACTAAGACTTTCAAGGTTGGTAATCTTTGCTAATGTCTATCAGTTGTCCTCAGGTCTTTCCTCCCTCATTCCCCCTCCATGAATATACATGCCTATTTTGCTTCATCAGGTAAGGAAAACTTAATGTGCTGGTTGCCATTTTTTATTTTACTTTCTATTTCACATTTTCTTCAGGGGTGCGTATACTATTTACACTGAATGCAGATCTCAGCTGTAGTTACAAATGTTATTTTGAAATTACTCTTTTCCATCATGTCAGCAATTATCAACTGAATTTAATTTTTAATATAGAGAAAATGAAGATCAAGAATATAACAATCTACACATACAAAAAAAAGAGAGAAATCTCTTTTAGATGAAACCTGTAATTATTTTTTTTGCAAATCTGTGAATAAAGTAACTTTTCATCCAACTGACAGATATAAAACAAAATAAAGTTAATGTAAATATTTGAACACAGGGTATTGTACGCCATGCATGACACTTGCTCAGTCTCTCTCCCCTGTGGGTCTTTGGACATGGGAATCTTTTGTTGTGTTTAAGTTTTTGTAGGCATGTGCTTCTAAGGAATAGCGACACAAAAGTAATTTTTTGGAATATCCACCTGGTCAATCCAACTATTTTACCTTTCCTCAAAACCTATCAAATCTCTTGTTAAGTTTCATGGCAAGATACAGTAAGTCCAGCCTAGTTCAATCTCTTTCCACTCTATGTTATACATGAGAAAGAGGTTTTGGTTTTTTGATCTCTTTTTCCCAGACATCCCATAATTTGTAGCTATATAATTTTGCAGGATGGACACTAGGATGTATTTAAGGCAAGAATCTGCAGGGCTAGCCAGCTTTGTGTTGGTCCAGCAGGGGCTGCATAGCTGTAATCAAAGTTAGGGATGAGGTTAGGATTGAGTCAATAGACACCTCTGGGTTTAGGTGTGTTTACTTCATACAGTTTACTGTGCCTGAAATCAAAATAGTTCTAGGATCTGTCCATGCAAAACTCTCTGTTCAAAGTTTTATTTAAAGCAATCTCTTCCTCTTGATTCCATGTGATAAACACCATAGGACTCGATGCCATTGTATAAATTGGGTAGAAAATTTATCTTGGCAAACTGCAGACTTGAAATTCATTGTAAGGAAGAGGCATTGTGAGGCTGCTGAGGAAGCAGCACCAGCACCTAACCATGTGTTTTTCTTCTCTTGTGCAACCCAGTAACTTAAACACACTGGAGACAGTCCATGAACTCCTTTCCTTTATAATGTAAAAGTCCAGCATGTTTTTTGCAAGTCTATAACTTCATGGGATTTTTATAAAAATTGTAGATTGTTAGTCTTTGCCTATTTCCATTCTCTTTATTATACCCGGGAATCAGATCATTTCAACATTTCACTTCAATTATATCACTGTGATTTTGGTGTGCTTGATGCCAGCCAAGCAGCATTTCCTTAGCAAGGCAGGTATTCCCACTGTGTCGAGTTTCAGGTGCTGTCTATATCTGCTTTATGTGTGAACCTGATGTGCTTGCTTGAATTTGATCTTTGTCTCCTAATGGACACGAGAGACCTGATTTTCAGTTGTCAAGTGATTTACATTTGCATGACAGTTTTACAAAGGAGACAGAGGTTCCTATTCAACCTTTTACTTTTCTTTTTAAGAAAACTGTCAGAACATGTTCCTTCACATCTCTTGACTGTCTTGGCTTGTATCTATCCTATTCAATGAAGTTGAAGCTCTGGTAAAGCACTATATTTTGATTGTGTTATCTTTTAAAATAAATAAAAAACATACTTCTCTCACCACTAACCAAGCATTATTGCAGTGATATTCGTACAGAAGACAAGAAAAGGATTTTAAAATTAGAATTGATTACTTGGAGGTGAGAACTTTGAATGAAACGAACAATCAGGGAACATCTATCACCAACTATTTTCCAGTGCATGAATTCCTGTCCTTTCTGCATTCTTCTGTATTTCATCCAGAGTAGAATATCAAAAGGAAAATTTGGTTTGGAACATAACTCACATTAATGCGAATTTCTCGGAAAGTAATGCTTTGTCCATGATTGTGTTTAAATAAGTTCCTTTTCATTACCATTAGGTGTCTCTGTTATCCTTTGTAAAGCATCAAATACTGCAGGACTTTTTTGGTGTTTCCTGACTTTAAGTACAGGTCAGGATTCTTGTAAACTCTCTTATGCTTTTATTTGTGATCTTTAAAGAAAACAACTAACTAGGAAAAATTCTGCAGTGTTGCATCCCAATACAGAGAAGTAAGGAATTTCTTAATGCTGCTTTGTGAGAGTACAAATAAAATTAAAAGCATCAATAAAAATCTTCCTTCAGTATACCTCTTGCTCAAGTCGAGGAAAACAGAGATAAGGTCGTACAAAGATAAGGTATCCATTGTCTATTGAATCTCTATGTTCTCACAACCTCTATAACATCAGATAATTATTGTCTGATTTTCTAATCAAAATCTACCAAATTTTATTTTATCTATATTACAGTTATCCATAACTTTAATGTTTTTCTAGAATGTAAGCCACCCAGCTAAATTCATGCAAGATGCATCTGTACCACTGTGTTATTCAAGAAACGGAGTTAGGAAAACAGAAAGAGCTGGAAGATAGCATCTCTCAGTAACTTCTCTTATGTTGCAATGAGATTAAGCAAAGCTGCCCAATCAAAGCAGAAATCTTAGAAGATAATCCTGACATAGGTAGCAATGAGAAACAAGAATTTTTCATAAGCTGTATCGTCTTGGAACAAGGAAATGGCATCTGCAAGATTAATCAATGACACATGATCTGCTTAAGTATTAGATACCTCCAAAGCAAACAGCAGCAGCCCACGGTACTTTCTGAGGAATGACAGACAGTGTGACAGCAATTCCAGCTGTGGGCTGGTGTAGACCTGATTAAGCTGTCTAGGTGGCTAGTCTAAGAGGATATCTAGTCATATTCTGGTTCGCATATTTTTATTTTGGTGTGCCTTTTTGGTAAAGCTAATATAGGTCTGGAGACTGTGCTAGAATCTGTGCCTGGCTGTATCATATGGACAAAATTGGTACATACATCTCTCATTTCAAATCCTTTTTCCTTTAAGGATTTTGGTACCATTAAAACCAGGTTTATTCTTACAAACTACTCAAACTTGCAAGCAGTTGCAAAATCCAACTTATAAGTTATATAAAAAAGTTTATTTCATCCAAGACTCATCAAGAAGTGATAAATGTGAATTCCAAAAAGTGTGTTTTATGGAAGCCATTTTTCAGAGCAGAAACACATTTTAATGTCAACTGAGTAGGTGCTTTATGTTGTAGAAAAAACAGTTTAGTGTACCATCTGTTACTTTTAATAGCAAATGAACAACATGAATTGTAGTTAATACCGTTGATGTAAAATATAAGAGGGATGTTATCAAAATTGCTCACTGACAGATATAAACATACTTTGAAATATGAATGAACTCAATAAATTCAATATGCAACTTTTACCAGCCAGCTGTTCTCAAAAGATAAGGCAATAAAAGGTTTTTAATGAACCCCATGCCAGGCATGCTGCTCATTTCTCTGGTCCACATGATAGTGGGAGAAGCATTTTCTACCTAAAGCACACATAGAGTGTCAGTTTCATTTAACCCCTTCCATCTTGGGGGAAATAATTAGATCTTGTGCAGAGAAATGAGAGAAGTGGTATGAAAATGTCATCATGCATATGTGTGTTTATCGATATCTATCTATCTATCTATCTATCTATCTATCTATCTATCTATCTATTTATCTATCTATCTATCATCTATATCTATGTCTGTTTCTTTCTCCTTAGAAGAGATCCTGTGACAAAGACTTTTTACAAAGGTGTCCAGAAAGATCCAGCTAACACTTCCTTATTTTTTGCTCCCCGTATGATGCTACAATGAGGTGAGTTATAACAAAGGTCTTGGCTCTGTAAATGTTTATGTACAGAGACATGGCACACCCAGCCAATGAACATAACAGCTGCCTTTGACAAGCTCAATATTGAATCACAAAAGAGTGAATCCTTATTACAGCTTCCTGATTTTAAAACTGAACATTATACACCCTCTATATAATATGCATTTTAAACTCTTTGGATGATCAAGAATATTATTCAGGAATTTTATTTATACTATTATCATTAAGAATAGCCACATCTCCCTTCTTCTAGATGGTATCTCATTGCTTTTAATATCTGTGTTCTTTCTCATCCTGAATGGTTCAAGAAAACAAACAAAAGTGTTTTGTGACAGAGAACAAGTCTCTGAAATACCTGAAATATTTTCTATTAGTATTTGGCCTTTTGGTGAGGAACTTCTGCTAGTTTTGTTGATCCATCTAGACTACCAACTAGATTCTTTTTATCTTCACTAGTCTGAAATAACAGAACATAAAAAGAGCACTTAATTAATGCCACTTATTTTTAAAAGAGTTTTCAGATTTCATTGTAAAAATGCAATTTATAAATCATCACAGGTTTTAATTCAGTCTCCCTGTGTATTACTCACCCATGATGAATTATATTCTAGTTAAATAGAGCTATACTAACTTCTGGTCCAATTACTTCTCTGCACTTGTGCTGAACATCGGTCAATAAGTGTAAGCTGTCTGTTTGAGTTAATTTAGCACAAAGTTACTATCAAAATTATCAGAAACAAGTGACAAAATCATCTCACAGAATCTGGAATCTGTGCAGTCTGATCTGTTTCCTTTGAGTCCCTTTATAATATTTCCCGTTATAATATTTGCTTTTGTTGTTTTTTAAACTGGTTTGAAACTTTAGGTGTAAACTGATAAATTATGGCAATGGTGGCAGTAACAGATTGACATATAGCACTTGAATTTACTCCTCTGGGAGTAAGGTATTAGGAGGTTTGTGAAAGTCTAGTGCATAAAAATTTTTCTAATTTCATCTAACTTACACATACACTGCATTTTGACTGCTGAATCTAAACTGTAAATCTACACATTTGAAGATATTTATCTAGAGAGAACTGTTCTTGAAACTTCAGTTTTTTCATTTCATGTTGCAAGTGTGCTTTGTCCTGCTTTGCCTTATTTTCATAGAGCTTTCAGCTTCCACAGTATTGATCAAATTGACATTTCTTTGACAGAATTCCAGGGAGCCCTGTAACGTTCTTGGCAGTTCCACCTCTAATAAAATTGTTTCTTTTCAGATGGCAAGGACTAACGTTATATCCTCAGTAGGAGGCATAACAAGGCAAGTCATAAAATGGTTTTCAATAATGTAGCTCAGTACTGAATGTTATAGCTCCATATCCAAGGACAGGCCCTCATAGAGACAATAGCTTTAAATAATTAACAACAGGGAGATATATTGATGCTCAAATGTTCCATCCTAAATCCTGTCATCAGTAATGGCAGTGACCATCAGCTCTTTTCAGGATTTTATTACTGTAGATGATCACACTGTATTAAAAAGGAAAACGAATAACTAAAGGAAACCAACCTGCTCAGAATTCTAAAAACATTACTCTGATTCTGTGCTTAAATTCAGGTATATAGATTCCTTCTAGGAACTGTTGCTTTATATGACAAAAATGTTGCTCATAGTTTTTCAGATCTAAACCCATTTCTTTACCTGATAACTGTGGAAAATTTTAAATGTCACTATTACACAGATATAATTTACTGAGTGCAGGTGAGTGTTCATTTGTTCAATAAGCTTTTAAAAAGCATACTGAAAGAACTTTCCATAAATTCATAGTTATCAGATATACACAATATTTTCTTGATCTTCTCTCCCGGCTAGAGTGCTGTACTCAAACACGTATCCCATTAAAGCAGTAGTTACAACAGAGGCAACAGAAAAATTCTGTAACAAACTAGCTTAAATATGTATGCACACATATCCATATTAAATTCTGCTGGGAAGAGAGTCCTTAAAGCAAATGAAATCATCCTTCAGCATTGAAAGAGGCTTTGGATTTATTGAACAACACTATAAAGCAAAAAGATTTATTATTTTAATTTTATAAGACAGCAGCAATTGTTCAGATACAAAACAAGTCCAGAAGTCAATGGTACTTGAATGAATAAATGGATTAGACTGTGGTCTACTTGTTGGTTAATTTACACACCAGTCATACCCTTTTATACTTTGTATAGAGACATAGTTCTTTCTTCATTATAGAAAGAATGAAATATTGCTCCACCGGTCAACAGAAATTCCCCAAATTTAGAAAGAGTTGACTGATAAATAAAAAGAAATTAAAAAAGGATAATGACAAAACCAATTTCAGGTAGGCTGACATAATAAAATTGAAATTAATAGATTCCACTGATAACACTGCTTAGTTTGATTTAAAATAGCAAAATACTTCTTGTATCTATTTTGTACATAGCGACTTTGACACTGTTCTCATATTCAGGAATACTGGGTGAGCATACTGCATTTTCTTGATCTAATTTAATATCAACTCCAAGTAGTGCCAAAGATTGTTTTGGTTTTTACTGTTTTTAAGCTTTAAGACTAACATCTCTCTATCCAGTTAGTTTCTCAGGACTTGCAGATCCTTAAATATTTTGCTGTGGATCAGAGGCAAAAAATTGCCACAAGCTATCTTAGGAATCTATAAATCTGTGCAGCCAGAGTCACATTATTTCAAAAACATATGACACCTCAAAAACATTTGACATGTATTGGTCTATTTCATAAAAATCTTAAAATATATTCTTTAATATTTTTTCTGTACGATATATATATATATATATATAAAAGTATTAAAGAAGATGTTTGTAGACTTCTGTAATGAGGAAGACATGAGCCTTAGCCCTCGTTTTGTCTGTCATTAATAAAGGTTGTTCTTAAAGCTGAGATAACCATTCTCTTCCATTAATCTTTTATTTATTTTAATCTTTAAATATAAATTCATTTTTTTTATTTCTAGCCTTAAGTTAATTATTATTAAGCAAAAATTCTGTGAAGGTTCTGTTACCATTTACTATGTTGCTGTTCTTGACCAGTTAAATGTCAAAACTCTGAAAATTTTTAAACTAATTGCTCAGAGACTGTGGAATGGACCTGCCATCTGGGAAGGCAAACAAATCAAATAAGCAGAAAACAACAAAAATACAGCTAAATAACCAAACTTCTCCAAAATGGGAAATTTCTGTTCTTGTCCATGCAACTCAGATTTAAGTCATTCAAGACTTAGCTTTGGTAGAGACTTTTCAGAAGTTTGGGGTTTAATTCCCAGATACTCTACAGTTCTCAAAATCTGAAACATTCATACCTAACTGGTATGTTGTCTTATGACTGATGAAATCAGGTAACTTGTAATTGAACTGGTCTGATGTGAGCAGTCGTAATAGTCTAGAAGAAACAGATTTTATATGGTCAAAAAGTACAGAGGCAAATGTTCTTTTAAAAATTTATGGAACATCCCATTTAGAAGATTTATTAGAGATCTAACTATTTCACTTGTCTATATTAGTCATGTTTTTCATTCCCCTCCACGTGGATGGAAGGAAATAGTTCAGGTGCATCACCTTCCCCACACTTCTTCACACTTGACCTTGAAGAGAATGCAAATGGAAATGCCCCTCAGCAGGACACAAGCATAATGTGTGGAAAGAATTGTTTAATTTTGGTTCTCTTTCAGCAGAACAGCCCCAGTGAATGCTCTTTGCTGTGAGTTCCAAAGAGAAGAGCTGCTCTGCCCATCTGAATGCCTCCGAGCCCTGCACCAAGCCCAGCCAAGTCTGCCTGCAGATGAAGGACATATGTTGAATTTAAGTAGCTGGACAAATATTTTCCTGATGCAGGACCTGGATCTAGTGTCTACAGTAGCTTTTCTTTTCTCTATTTGCTCATCATAACATACTTACCAACAAGAAAGTCATCTCCTTTCCCGGGGCAGGGTCTTTTAGTGAGGATCAATTGCAAATATTTTCTACTACAGCATTGCTATAGAAGTATATGTCCCTAAAGGCAACCATCACATTACTGGCAAGAAAATTATCTTTTTATTAGAACCAAGCAAGCCACATCGACATGTTAAATAAACCATGATTTTATGTATATTCTGAGGCCTCTTGGCTTCATAGACTCCAGGAGGGATAATGCTTGCATTTATATCCCCCAGCATTATAGAGCATATGCCTGCCCAGCTTGTCTGGTAGACACCAGTGGAGTTTTGCCCTTGACAGCTCCTGTTTATACAGATGGTTTTAAAAATGTTACTGGAAGAGAAAACAGCCTGCACTGTAGGAAGTACCTTACATAGGAGCCAAGACTTAACAAGGAAAACTATTTTCATCATTCTCTCCTGTTCATCAGGAAATTTTGAGGCAAATTTGAAGGTTGGCCTTAAAACTAAATTTAAACTTATTTTTGTCTATTATATTTAGATGTGTCAAGATTTCTTTTAACATGGTATTTTGAAGATCCTGTTTAAGTGATTCATTAGAGATCTGGTTATTTGACTTGTCTATATCAGTCAGGTTTCTCACTCTTCTCCGAGTGTATGGAAGGAAATAGTTTAGGTGAATCACCCTCCACATCTTCACCCTTGCCTTTGGATGGAATGAATCACTCTAGAGAAGCTTATAACTTCCTGCAGGTTGCAAGGAGAACCAAGCAAAACCAGATATAGATAGACTGTACATAGGACCAGTAATTCATTCCAGAATCACATTGCAGTTAGAGAAAAAAAAAATTCCCATCACTGTCAGCTGCTATAGGGCCTCCATCCTCTGTCATGTGAACTGACAGCTGTAGGACTACTGCCACCAACCCTGCAACAATAATGTGCCTCTGCAAAATACACATTTCTTTTAAAGGTGCGGGTGGTGGAAATTCTAGTAGCTGATTTTCCTGATCCAGAATATGATTCATTCTCATATACTCATAAAAACAGTCCTGTCCAAACTTTCTGCACTCATTTCTGGCTAATTTCAAAGCCATGTCCTCAAAACAAGCAGAGGAAGAGAAGAGATGTCACTAACTTTTACCATTCCATCTACAGTTATTGAAGGTACCTGGGATGAAATCTGAGCTTTTTGAGGTTTTTAATATTGACTTCAGCAGGACTGAGAGTGTGTCCCAGAAAAGCTCCCCATTCTGTGGGCTAAAAGCCTAAAAGTATATAGTATAACAATAAAACATGTGCAAATAATTAATTGCCCATCTTACAATTCCTTTATCATCAGAACATGCTCATGTCCTCTGCAGTTCATGAAAACTGTTCATAGTGCGTCTTGCCATTGCATTTGGGGTGATGATAATGCAACACTGCTGTTTGCTGACAATAGCTATACAACAGCAACAATATGTAAGCCAACTATGACATGATGGACAGAGACATAGCCAGTGACTGAAACAGAAATTAAAAGAGCTTTCAGAAATTGATAGGACATGCCATTATCTGGGATAATGGAACTAAATAATTTTCTCTTCTCTATGAATTCTAATGATAAAATTAAATACTAAGAAAACCTTTACAGTAAATTTATAAACAAATGAAACTTTTATATTTGGAAAAGTTTTAAGGATTGTTTTTGTATGAAAATCATATAGTCATGTAAACACACTATCACATTCATTAAATCAAAGAAGTCAGAAAAAAAATATGTCGAACTGTAGAATAGTCAAATTCAGACCATAAACCTTGAAAAAATATTTAAAGAAAGTTTTCCATATGTCAGTCGTCTGTAGTGTACAAGTTTGAGGAGAACACATTTATTATTAATGTTTAATATATCTTTTTCTTCTACATTACACATATCCTCCAAACAAATTTTTGCCTGTACAGGTTTCACAGCAAGACAACACAACACAAACACCTTTAAACGGCAGTTTTGTGCAATCTATCCTATTAATTCAATCTGCACCAATTAGAATATACTTTTGAACCATAGTTCAGTCAACTTTAGATGAAATGCAATAATGACTCTGCTTTGGCAGTACTGTGATGAATGCTTTACTGAAACAAATAGATTTTTTTCTTTGTTTTAAGTAGATTTCTAGACACAGCACCTGTAGTACTTGGAAGTAAATCACTTCATTAGGGAAGACTGCATTAGCCCAGGGAAAATTATAATGAAAGAGACCTAGAGGTTGTCATGTTGAAGACAGAGGTTTGTTTATCAAGGGAGGGGGCAAAGCCCTGTTCTGATGAAAGAGTAAAAGGTAACCAGACATCACTAGTGTGTTCAGTTTATGTGCAGACATCTGGCCAGTGGCTGCTTCGGTGAAGGTATTGTGTAGAATTGGAGTTGTGTCCCTACTGACAGTGTATTGAGAAGCTATTGGATACATCTGAGAGCCATTTAAATGCAAATATACTGTGAGTTTGTCAGTGACTAAAAACAATCTTCCAGGCAATGGCATTAGTAATTAGAAACCATCTGGTACCATGAAAGCTTGCAATACTTTCAGTATTTTCACAGGCCAAAAGGGTGCCATTTATCTCCTACAAAAACAGAAACACCTAGGCTATGTGTTAGTGCTCTTACAATTAATATGCAAAATATTGATGATTTTCCTCTGGGCTAGTCCTGGAAAACAAATAAATGAGAAGACTGGAACTGAGTGCCATAAACTTCACAGAAGAAATTTAAGAGAACACACAGACAGTGATGAGTACCTGAAAAGGTAAAGGAGTTGTGCCGAAAATTTTGCCTTAGTTTTAACTGATAAGATTATGAAGGACACAAAGCAAAAGGTGTTTGATAACTCACCTGTCAGTTCTCCTTAAAAGATTATGTTCTGTACTTTCTGTATGTGGTATGCAGAAGTGGATTCAAATAAATTAATTAATGTAAACCCTTTCTCTTTTCTGGCCCTTAGAAGTTCGGGGATTAGAGTTTTCATGCTGTAGAGTATAAAATGAAAATGTTCTAGTCTGTCCATCAAAACCTAAACTGCCCTTCATCATCTTTGTTTTCAAGCTAATATAACCTAAAGAATGTATGGGCAGATTATTCTCTATTAAAAATAAATAATAATATCACACCTTCAGTCTTCATCTTAGAGATTAAGTGAATAATGAAAAAAGTAATTTTAAATTTAAATTGGTAATTGAGGTAATTGTCTTCTTCAACACCATATTCACATGACATTTAAAATTGTCAGCTTCACTTGGTAGCTTGCATGAGTTGAAAACAATACAGAGATTCAGTTTCAAAGTTTATTAGTGATAACCAGTTATTAAGGATAAGGAAGAAAGCAAAAATTAAGATATTTCATTTTGAGAATTTCAATAGCTAAAAAAATAGCAAGAGATACCTGCTGAAAACATAAAAAATTTGCAGTTTTTGTACACAATAAAACTGTTGAAACATCCCAGTGTATGGCTATCAAAGTGAAGAGGTGGTGGTTGATGCACTGTAGTTTCTGATCTGAATAATGCAGGTTTCAAGGCTGAACAATCAACATCTGCAGACCATTACAGCCTGTGTTTCTCAGACATAGATGTGCTTCTCAGATTATAGTCTACAGAACCTGAAGCTATTCCTAAACCTTACTCTTACATGTGCCAAAGTCATACCTCTATTTGCTGTTAATAAAATTCATGGAATATTTTATTTCAAAAGCTTCTCTCAGAAATAAGATATGCCAGAAATACTGAAATTGAGCCACCAAAACAGTGAATAGCAAATGTATTGACTGTGTGTGAAGAGGATGATTGGGTGTCAGTATATCTGTGTCTGTGTGTAGCACATTTCCACATCTCAGTTCAGGAGCAGTATTTTTCCCTGGTGTAGGTGAGTCTGGCAACTGAGACCCTTTCAAGTTCTCAAGACACAGGATTTCCTTCAAACTGCTTGTTCTTTGAAATATATCGGCTCTGAGTAATAAAACTTTCCAAGGACAAAACAATTTGAGACTGTCAACTGTGAATCAAAATAATTTTTCTGTTTCTGGGTATAAATTGTCAGGTTAAGAGGTCTTGATACGCTTGTTCTTCTAACATGCACTGCTTCTATACCAAATCAAAATTATCTCTATCTAGTATTTATAAAAGATGTCACAACACATTAATGGATTGTTTTATACCCTTATTTCAACCATTACATAATGTATAAAAAAATCAAAACCATTTGCCAACAACATTTTGTTCAATATCCCTGTATGTAATAGCTACTTAAGCAACTAATTTTCTTATCAAAATCCATTTGTTCTCTTTTTCTACATGAGAGGAATCATTTTCCTATGTGCTTTTGACTTTCTGTAGCAAATAAACCTTAATCAATAAGACAAACCTATATAAATATTAATTTCTCTATAATTTTCAGTTCATTTTCTATGCCACCTTCCTATGTCCATCAGCATGGTTTTGTAACATTTAATAAGTTCACCTCTATTCTCAGCTAATGCATACACATTATTTTGAAAAGAGAAACTAGCAATAAGGTATTCTAAATATATTTGAACCACTGATAATTTCATAGATAATTAGAGAGATAAAACCACTTCAAAGACTCAAGAGCACAGCTTTTAGGTGGTCTGTGGAGAATACCAATTTCTAGAGATAATACATAAATTTTCTGAAGAACACTGTCTGAACCTAGACAATATGCAATTTACCACATCACAGCGGCATACTTGAATGAATTCTTGCATTTCATGTTTCTATATTCTTTTAAAAAAACTCAAAACCAAACCAGAAGTAAAGGAAAAAGGGGGATTTGTCTTAGGTAGACCACTGAAAAGGAAGTTTCGTGACAGCCCTGTAATGTGGTCACTTTGAATTAACACACTGTAAAACACATGCAGATTCTTTTTCAAGCTGAAGATGTAGCTCATCATCCATGAAGTCCTTATTTTATAACATCACTCACTTACAGAACCGATCCTCCAAATCCCCATTCATTCTTTTCTCACAACTTTTCTTGCCAAAGCTATTGAGAGGTTTACAGTTTGTGCCCTTCAGAGTTTGTTAGCTTATTTTTACTGAATTAAAATATATTAACATAAATGACAGAAATAATTTACAGAGATTAAAGGAAAACAATTCCAAAATATTTTGGCAGTGTTATCATAGAATTTTTTCAAGAATATAAAAAGGCATATTACAAACATTCTCTTGCAAGTTAGGAAAACCGATTAATTACAGAAGACAATTTATTAACAGTTTTAATCAGTGTTATTTCTGAAGTCTAAGAACTAGCAATAAGAAAATAATAAAATGAAGAGACTATGCAAAAGAACAAGTTCAACATTTATTAAGAAATCATACAATATAAGAGCAAATTTCAAAAACCAGTAGCCCAAAGTCAACCTCAAGACTGTATCTATAATTTACATATAGAGATTTAGAGTTTAATTGCATTATAATCTACAGTTACATCAATCTGAATTATAGAATATAACTTTGGAAAATGTGATGGTGAACATTTCCAGTGTTCAAACAGAATTTTTGACTTATACAGCATTTTAAACTGCAAATAAAATAGGATCACATCAAAAATATAAAATCACATCAAAAAAATAGGATCACATCAATCTAGCATCACATCAATCAAGGGAGATATGAACCATGACAAGAGTCACCTAGTAAGACATTGAACTTTTTATAAGAAAACAAGTTATAGGGTGAAATAATGATCCCAATTGCAATACACGCTTTGATCATAAAGCTTCCCCAAAATTTGTGTAAACCAGCAAGATTAATGCATTTAATTTCTAATGGGAAAAGAAAATTTGTTTAAATATAAAAGCAAGAATTCTTGAGGAGTTTCACTATATCATTATATCTCCCAAACAGATTTTTCAAGCAGGTCCATTTCCATTTAAGTTCTCTTTCAGTCAACCAGAAAACTCTGCCTTTATGGAATTACCGTAAAAGATGTAATTACCTCAGAAACACCAACAATCTATCTCATATTATTTATTTATTAGTTTTTGGAAAAAAAAAAAAGTTATCTAAACATTACAAATAACTCTTTCAAAGGTGCTACATAAAACAAAAATTTATTTTTCTCTATGCATGTCATTATGCCAAGGAAATGAGGAACAAAAGCATTCTAGCAAAAATTGTCAATTTTTGACAGACTTTTCTACAAGTACAAGGCAGCAATCACTTCAGGCATTTGGCAAGAAATGGAAAATATAAGCACTTTGACATAGGAGGAAAAGAATGCATCAAGGGTGTCTGAATTTAAGATGTCCTTAAACATCTGGCAAAACTCTTTCAAGATCTTTTTTCTTCCTTTTGCAAGTCACTTGCTTCAAAGTAGTGAAAATTACAAATGGCAATGCCTAGGTCCTCTCTACTGCTACAATAAGGATTTCTGGAAGTCCAAAGGCTGTATCAACAATTTCACTGTTGAACCTCTAGATGTCGATCACAATGTTTTAAGGTTCTTTGTTTATATCATGAAGAGGGAGGTGAAAGTAAATTATGTGCTCAAATAGATACATGTATTTTTTTAGTTGTCATATTTGTTTATTTCATAATGATTATAGAGATAGAGGTCATTTTGGGATATAATTCATCAAGTCAATATTGAACAACTGCAGTAGCATGACAAGATTTCTGCTACAAAAGTGTGATCTTTAAAGGAAGGTTTGAGCATCTCAAACATAGAGACGGTCCTGCAGATTCCCAAGTCAGATATCATGCAACTAGCCAAGACTATGAAGCCAAAAACCCTGAAACCGTTGCTTTACCTATATTGTCAGGATTCCAGGATTTCAGACATTTTCAGACATTTTGCATGACTTAATTAGAACTTTCTATTTGGAAACTACACAGATTCAAGAGTTAGGGGAGATTTAATTTTTTTTTTCTAAAAACCCACAACTTCTAAACAGGAACTTTGGAAATACCTTCTATTTGTTATTTTTAAATAAATCCTTTAGTTGCCTTCAATTTTTTACTATATTGACTTCTCTCTACAGAAACTTGAAAATCATGACGTTTCATAGACCCTTCATAGATAAATTGATGATTTTATGCTAGTACTATGAATGTAGTTTTTGTTACAGAAAGTAAAGTCTCTATTGATATCATTGCTTTTTACTTCTGAACATCAAGAATTCACATACTAAAGTTCTGAGAGTTTTAAATAATCCCCTTTCCCTTGGAAACTAAGAAATACTCCGAAAGGTATCATCTATGTTTCTCATAATTTAACAATTTAGTTTATAAACATAAATCCCTACTTTCTAGACCAAATATGTTGAATGTGACCAGCAATGCTCAGACTTTTAAGGGTTTTCTTTCCTTTTAAGATGCACTGGGTGTTCCTCATAAGCAGTGAGCCACACACACAGCCATACTCATGGGTGAATTATGAGTATTATTGTCTTCAGTGTCTTCTAAGATCTCAGGGAAGGATGCCACTTGCTTAAAGCAGATTTTGCTGGGAGTTTATTCATTTTAGATAGTAAAGGCCTGATCCAAACCCCGATGAAGTCAATGGAAAAAGTCTCCCATTGACTACAATGGGCTCTGGATCATGCCCTAAGTCCATTCTCTTCATTAATCCAGGATTAATAATAGGATGCCTTTCCGGTAGCCTGGAGTACCTAAGATCCTGGCAATTTCAGCTGAACAGGTCCGCTTTAGATTGTCATTCCATTTGGGATTTGAAATATGAAATCACAGTCTTTTTTCAGTGACAAGAAAGCTTTAAATGGGGGCATTTTCAGTTCCTGGTTATAGTCAATTCCACCAGTTAAGTGAAAATCCTTGGACATCCTAATGAGAAAGCAGAAAGAGCAAATGGAGCCAAAGAAATTTATGTTGTTCAGGGCACACTTCAGAAATACACTGTAGACTCTGGTTTGACCAATGAGTAGATGCATGTTGATGCTTTTGGAGAGATCAGTGCAGAGCCTGACTACGGAGGACAAATTAAAAGATTATAGCACACTTAAATATATAAGGTTTTTGCTGTAGTTCTTTTTAAATTAACAGAGATGTATTTCAAAGTGCTTTCTCAGTTTGTGTTTCTCAGCACAACAAAGCACCATCAGTTCATAAATAATGAAAAGTGACAGAAAGACATTAAAAATAGCAATAATACAATTAAGTTCTCTGAAGTTGCAGATGTGAATTGTGAATGTTATACTAGCACAAACTTTGACAGACAGACAGTAAGTGGATAGAATAAGAATAGTGTTATTAAATCAGATATAAAATATATCTGTATTAGGATCAGTTTTATATAAAATAAAAATCTGAAACAAACATAGTTTGTTATATTGCTGTTTAAAAATTAAATTTCTGATAAAGTAATGGATAGATCAGCCATTCCAAAAGATCTCTAGTGCTATTCACTACTCACATTTCATTAAATTTCCATTAGTATTATTATTTTACCTTGATTATTCATACTGACAAGAATGGCTCAAAAGTTGAAGCATGTATTTTAACCCAATTACTAATTGTTCTACTAAAAAAAACATCCAAGTTGCCATGTAGCTTATGATAAGGATATTTCAAAAGTTATATTCTAGGACTTAAAAAAATCAATGGAAATTTGCCATAATTTCAATAGCATTTGCTATTAAAATATAACCATATTCATTGACCTATAAATTCTTGCAAACATGCCACCATTCTCCCACTAAGCCAATGGAATACATTAAAGTTTTGTGCTTTCAGTTTTACTTCTTTTTTCAGAGACATTTTTGCAATATTGTTTCACCACTCACATTTAGTTTTAAACAATTTAAAAGCCTGCTGACAATTCTTATATTCATTAATTTTAGAGACAAAGGAACAAGCTCTTAAATCTTCACATCAAAATACAGCAGTTTTCCAGAAGAATAAGTTTATTTTGTACATACATAAATAAAAACTTGCTCATCCAACGACAGAAAGACCTCATGTTTGGATCCATGGTGTGAATCATTATAGGCTCATATATTTCTCTTCAAAATATCTGAATTATAAGAAAATGATGTAGCGAGTGTCTCTTTCTTTGCCTTGATGAATTAAAAAAAAAAGTCACGTGATTACTTTGCTGTAAAATAAACACGTAATTTTTCAATTCTTGCCAGTTTCTGTCAAAAGAAAATTTGCTTGCAATACAAGATAACTTTAATGACATCTGGTACTCACATAGTCATGACCAACATCAAGGAACACCTGATTTGAGTCTAACATGTATTCCTTTTTCTCCTCCGTCTAAAAACTTTGGCCAGATACACTACTTTAGAATATAGTATTTAGTAGCACAAAAACAACCCCATTGCAACTCTGTTGAACAAATCCAAGGACTGTTTTCAATTTATTCTGTATCATTTTTCCATCCCTTCATTCTTGTTGAAATTAATTTTATTAAACATAGCTTCATTCAAGTCATAGTCTGAAAGAGAAAATGAAAACATCCCACCACCTGGATCAGGTGAAAAAAGGAGAAAATTAATGCAGTTTAAATGCTGTTGTCTGGAGCTAATATAGACAAAATAGTTTCCCCTCTGTTTTTTTTTTAAATAAAAGACATTTATTTCCTTTCATGTGGTTTTCAATTTATCCATTTATCACTTTCAGATTAAAGGTAAGGCTACAATCAACAAGATCAATAGACATCAAAGCTCTTTCAGCAAGCCTTAACAACTGCTTCCCTGACACATATATAGCTTGGCTACTAAAATTAGTCCGTGCCATTATAAATAATATTTTGATCTGTGGTTCCCGTTTGATTTAACTAAATAAATATTTCATTCCTACCCCTAGAGTCAGTCTTACAGTGACATTGGAAAGATTTCAAACCCTGGAAGCTTTCCAGAGTGTACAGTGCATAGACAAGACTGTACATTGATTTTCAGACAAAAGAAAAAATAATAGTCAAGATGAAATGCTTTACTGTAGAGGTCTTCACAGCAAAAGGCTGAATTGAGAAAAATTCTTTCTTACCTTTATTACATTTAGAGCAACGAACTTAAAGTGTGCAGGAAAACACTCAAGCACCCTCATCAGAGGGAGAAGTTAATGACATGATAACATCCAATATATTCTTTAAGCTGGTGTTAAAGTCAACAGTTAGACAAAGTTATTCAAACATCACATGGGTTGTTTTCAGCAGTTTTAAGTATTTTCAATATACATGAGATGATATTTCTGATCAGTCTGTCATATTCCTTAGAGACCTAGATAAATCAATAAACAAGGCTGTAATGTATTTGCAAGACAGTTTTGTCATTAGAAAACCTTGTAAGTAGCCAATAGTTTAATTCTTACAAGGAGCGAGAATTGTTGTCATGCATCTAACACCCCACACCCTGTAATTTAGGTTTTAAAATCAAAAAGTAGACTTAATTACACAATTAGGAATAATATTTTGCCGACTTGACACATCAATAGATTAGGTGGGATTTTACCTTCCTGCTTTTTATCCCTCTGCTGTTATTAAACCCAAGTAAAATTTTTTCTTAAATTTTCCTTAATTTCAGATGCTCTAGAAAGCCTTCATCTAGTACATACCAATATGCTGTTTTTGCTTGCACAGAAAAGCGATTTCTAGCGTAATTTTGGCCTTGCACATAAGGCCCAAATCAATAACTGTAGTGAAGAACCTTTGCTTAGACCAAAGATATGATTTTCAAATGTTTTCCTGAATAGAGGATGATATACCTTTATTCAAGTATTAGCCAGGCAGTGCTACTGGTTCATACACTGCCACCCAACAAGTACATGGTCACCAGAACAAATCTGAAGGAAAATCAAGCCAGAATCACACAGAATCATAAATATTGTAAGAGATTTTCAAGATCATCTAGTCCAGCCATCAGCCTCCCACCACCATAATCACCCCTAAATCAGATCCCCAAGTGAGAAACTTGGACTCCTCTTGAACACTTCCAGAGAGGGTCACTCCACAACCTCCCTGCACAACTTATTTCAATGATTAACCATCATTCTCAGGTATAAACATTTTTCTAACATCTAATTTGAACCTTTCTTGGTACAACTTAAAGGCCATTTCTTCACATTCTTTTGACTAAAATATGACGGAAGTGACTGACTCCCACCTCACTACAACCTTCTTTCAGGTAGTTTTGGAGAGCAATGAGGTCCCAGCTCAGCTTCCTCATTCCCTTTCTCTTTCCCTTCTCTCCACCACTGAAATAGCTTTCTTCCTTGTGTAAGAATATACCAACTTTCAAGAATGTTTTAGAGGTGTTGTTTTGCCCACCTCTCCTGCTTCAAGCTCTTATCTGAATCTTTAGTCCCTGATATCACATTTCTTTTACCTCTATTGTCAGGCACAGCAGCCAATGACACAAATTAGATCAGAAGGCCTTATTTTCAGTTGTCCCTGATGTAAGCACTGATCTGACAGATTTAAAAAGGATGAATGGACATAAATGTAACGAGGCTTCAGAAATTAGTCCAACTGTCCGTAATACTAATCTTGTTTTCACAATGAACATTTTGTTAAATATAAAGGCAGTTTATTGTTTCTAGGGAGTCTGATGAACTGGGATTCTTAATAATCAAATACATTCTTTTCCTTTCTTTCATTTTAAATTAATAGAGGAGAGAGAGTATATGTTTGCTCTCATACCCCTTATTCATAATTTAATTTCCCAATTCATCCTCAAGCAAGCATATTTGGTAGATCAGGCCTCTACTAGAAAAAATAATGCTTCTGTTTTTTTCTCTCTTTAGAAACCATCAAAACTAAAGCATATCCTGAAAAGTTTTAAAATTAAACAGCCTCCCTTTACCTACACACAAAAGAACTCTTAATTAAAACTTATGGAATGACAAAAGAAAAAGCAATAACACAATATCAAAGAACATGTGGACAAGAAGGAAGCATTCACCCTGAGATATTTAATAGTTTAATTGGTTATCTGGAAGAAGTAAGAAACTGCATGTTATGAGTCTTATTCTAACCTTATTAAATTCAGTGGCAAAAAGCCCAGTGAGTTCAATGGAGGCCAAGATGAAGCTCTAATTGAATTAGAAAGTGACTTCAGATAAAATATGTTACCTTCTTCCACTCATCTTCCCGTTTTAGCAAAAAGAAATAAGAAAGATTGAAATACGAAATATTGAAATTTGTCACAGGCAGTAAATCGAGTTTGTTTTGACCTGGATCAAAAGAAATAAGTATTCATGAGGAGAGTAGTTTTGACTATGAATTCATTTAAATAACAATACTGGACACTCAGCTTTCCAGTAGAAACTGACTACTCTACTGAAGTGTTTAAAACCTGTCCTGCACTAAAACCTGAGGTGTCTAAACACCTCGGACACAAGGTAGCTCTATTTAAACACATAAAATACTGAACTTTCCCCTAAAATATAAGGCAAAAATTAGTCGATAGGAAAAGACTCTTGTTTTCATAATCCCCTCTCCTGTCAGCCATTGCTGTAAATTCACACAAAGAGGGCGTGACAAATGAAAGCTTCTCTCCCTTTTACTGTTTGCAAGATGAATTATCAGTTGTTACTGGTAAAGCAGCAGCATAATACACCAGGAAAAGGCCTCAGTTTCCCTTTTCCAACACCCCCTCAGGGTCTTTTTCCTCCAGCTCCTACTGGTTACTGCCACCCCTGTGGCCTTGGTCATCTGTGAGTGACTGCACTGAGAGGGAGGGAGGCTGCTGTGTCAGGCACATGTTGTGAAGCAGCTCTTCTTCTGTAGGGATTTTTTCCCAGCCCTCAGAGTAGGAGTTTCCAAATTGTACTGGAATAGCAGGATTGAAGCATGGAAAGACAGAAGCAATATCAGAGACTGCTTTCAACTGGGCGGTTTCAGATGCTCTTACCTGAAGCTGTGAATTCGGCTCAATAGAAACAATTCTAAAACTAATTGCCTGCAAGTGCAACACTCTAGCTGTTCTTGAATAGTTCTCTGTTAAATTACTCATGTGAGAATTATTCATTTTCTTTTTAAAGACAAACATTCGTTAAATTAATAGGGAAAGTGAAAGAAGAGGAGTAAACAGGAGTCCCATTCCTTGGCCTACTGGTTAGAGGCCATTTACTTTCATGTGACAGGCTAAGCTTGAAACCTCCCAAATTAGATTCAGAGTTTCATGGAAACTAATGCAGATGAACAATCACCTACTAATAAATTGAAGAAATGTCAGACAGGCTTAACCTGCTTCTCGTGGCTATTTTTTGATGACAGCAAAATAAGCACTTTTATAAAAGTGGGACTTTATTTACAGTACTTTGGTTTTGATGAGTTGAGGAGTTTAAAAAAACTCTTGAAGTTTTCCAGATGAGGTTGTTTCCTTCCTGACTCTCTCTGCAGCAGCTTAGGCTTGGGGAAATGACAAGTACCCATCTTTGGCTTCCATTTGGCTTCAGCCAGAAAAGGTTCAACTACCCAAGATTTCAACCAAGATTCAGCTTTGAGCCATTGCATACCTTTGACTAACAGCTTTTAACATTTATGAAGGGGATTTAAAAACAAAGAAACCAATAGCAAAATACAAATAAAGTGAGGGTGGAGTTTCCTTTTCCTTGGTCGTGAGGTGATTGAACAGATATTTCCTAAGCTTCCTGACATTTTAGCTGCATCTTTTTCCCCCAGAATAAAACACTGGTACATCTCAGAATGTGAACTGATAAGTCTTTTTAATATATGCTCATCATCATATAAATTGAAATACGTTCTGTAATACCAAGCATAAAATATTCTGGAAAAGGATGAAAGCCTTCCTTTATATTTCTCTGTCCAACTTTGTGTAATATCAGTTTAAATACTTGCAGCATTAGCTTGGGCACATTTGCACATCAGCAAAGCTGATGACTGCTTATTGCTGTCTGGGGACATACAAGCTCCTGTGTTCATAATAGAGTATCCATGTACCTGGAAGATATGCATACTAAGTAATGGAAAGTATGCCACATTAGAAAATTGATTGCATATGCCAGCATATGCACCACATTTTAACAAATTAGTCTGTATTAAACTCCACAATATGCACGACTTGGAGTAGGGAGAGATTCATGACTTTTCTTCAAACTTGAGCTTTCTGCAGATTTTTAATCTAGAATGCATTTCCTGCTGAAACCAACAAAGGCAAAATGCTGTAATATTCTCATTTCGTGTTTATTGGATTTATGAATTCTATGAAATTTCAATAACAATCTTGGGGAAGGCTTGCATAAGCATCATCCTTACATGTTATGATTGAAAGCCTGTATCAGTACAGAATTCTCTCTAAACAATACATTACCCAAGCAGTAGATATAGAGATAAGCATTACTATCATAATGAAAGAAAAAAATCTGGTTTATGCTTTTGTTCTCCCTTTCTCCTTCACAATGTTTGCTATTATTATGGAAATCAGCATATGAAAAAGGACAAAGGAAAGCTCCTTAGAGGTGACTCTGTACTGCTTTTCTCTAAAAGGTCCTTTTCTAGGGTTCTGTGGATTGTATTCTTGAATGTGGCATTAGAATACATCATTGTATTTTGCCCATTTTTCAAACAATGCTCTAAAATTACAATACTAACTAGATGTCAAAGCTATGCAATGATTTTCTAGGCTCAACAGGAGTTCCATATTGTAGTTTCTGTGATCTATATATGATCTATAAAATAAGTGAAGTAGTGGAAATTGTTGTAATTGTCTTTCTTGCACCTTTAAAAAGCCTTTAGGAATGTAGGGAGTCCATAAACTTTAGGAGTAGATGAAGAAAAATTAAATAAAGTATTAGAAGACAATACCTGATACAGGTCTAAAAACAATCTCCATGAACTCATTAGAGGATTTTCAAATTATCCAAAAGGAACAGTAGTGGCTCCACCTCATATTATGCTGTACATTAATTTTAGGCAAAAGTGTAAAATTATTTATTTACTTACCACTGCTGGGGTTTTGCATGACTTTTTTCCCCCTATCATCCTCTTCTGATTTCCTCTTTCTCCTGAATATGCTTTGGAATTGGAGACAAAGACTGTTTTCACTTAGCAAAAATACCACCTGGCGAATTCAAATTTTAGGGCTTTTTTTTTCCATCTAGCAGTAGAAGGCACCACATGGCTCTAGTACTCAGATTGTTCTTCTCATTGGGAAAATGGATTAGTAATCTTCAGATGAAAAATTTTTCTTCTTTCTTCTGACACGGTATTCAACACTGACAAAAGTCAGCTTCAAACTGGATGGCAGATCCTGAGAGGCTGGAGAGCTTTGAAATGTTAATAAATGTCAAGGGGTGAGGTAAGATAACAAAATTTAAATCTTCAGAACCCCATGCTCAAACTAAATGTCATTTGAGCCATGGAGTAAAATAAGAAACATTTGATAGGTTTTTAGCAAACAGTTTATAAGAATGCTAAAGAAAATCCAAACAGAGTGATAGAATGTGTTTTAAATTAAATTAGCTACCCTCTAATTTCTACTTTAATTTGTAAAATGGAAAGACAAATGAAAGGCAATACAGATAATATAGTTAAGGGTCAACTGAATCAGATTTTTCATCATCCACTAACTTCTGTTATAACCGTCATATCTAGAGGTTGGTCTTGCAGTCCTAACAAAAATGACAAGAGGTTTGTCACAAAGAGCCTTCTGAATTATCAGCTCGTTTAATGTTACCAGCAACAGAGGGTGCTGAGCCTCAGAGGCTGGAGGACAAAATTATGATTCAGGAACTCTAAGAGAGAAACTTTCTATTTACTTAATTGTCTATTATGCCCTTGGTATGTCACAGCTTTAAATCATATGCCTTATAGTAAGGAAACCAAAGGGACTAAAATTTTGCAGTATTTAAAGGTGTATTTACTAGGTTCAGAATCACACATCATACTTTTAAACACTTTCACTACCATGATCTACTTCTGTTCCTTCTTAAATATTCCATTTTATACCTCCCATTTGAATGGATTGTTCATCACTATGCATAGGTTCTATAGAAAGGAGCCTGTGGAAAATCTGTTTGATTAATTCTGAGACAGAACAAGCACTCATTTCCTCAAAGCATTAAAAAAGTTTCTAAATGTTCCCTTTCTTCTCTCCATATATTCCAAACAGATGTGTGCTTAAAACTTCATGCTATATAAAGTTTATATCCCTGTTGAGAATTTCATAAAAGTTTATGCCTATTGAGATTTCTCTTTTGATCAAATCCAGCAGAATACTCAAATCTTAGAGAACTAAAATCATGCAGAACTTCTAGAGTAATTTCCCATTTTTATTTTCATGCATCACTAATCTAATAATTTTCTAGCAGCACATTGTGATCCAGCTGAACTCTAATGACATTTGATAGAGTTTTTTATATAGCTATATACTGTATGCCAGCACTGGAAATATTTTTATTTAATCTTTTTGAGTCCCCACAAACTACTGAATAGACATATAAAGACTACAAAGTTTACATCACAAAAGGGAGGAGTAAAACTAAGAATTCTAGCTGAACTAAAGGAAAAAATCACAGAACTGAAAACTGTAGCACATTTAATAAAAGTGTCACATAATCTTTGCTGCCTTCTGCTATGAACTCTGTTTTCCATGTTAATATCTCTTTTCTAATCATCAAAGAGATGGTGATATTAACAAATGGAGATACCATGCTGACATTTTAAAAATATAAGATTTAAATTATTGAATTTTTTTTCTCTTTTTTCTCTAGACTCTTTACCAAGATACTAAAAGCTAACAAGATACTTTATGTCACTAAAGTTATTCTCAAATGACAGCACAAGTCTCTGGGCCTGGATCTTGGCCATGCATCTTAGATAACAGTTGAAGAAATTCTTCCTGCAGGCAGAGCTGTAATGTACTGTTTCATTACTAAAGAGGTGCCAGATATACTCAGAATATCAAACAAAATCACCCCATGGGTGTTTTCTGCACCTAAACTAGTCAGTAGATTGTGGGAGTGAAAATGTTGGAGAGGAATTAAAAATGTCTTCCATTTGGCAAGGAAAACTCATAATGCAGAGACTTGTCACTCAAAAAAAAAAAAGAAAGTAATTCTTTCTGACCAACAAAATCAGTTGTGTTTAAAATAAAGGCTATCAGCAATTTACAGATTTTTAAATGTTACATTTGTAATTTTAGATTGGTACACAAATATAAAATTACTCATATTCCTCAGCTAAATTTTATCTTATGATAATATAAAATTTATTAAGAAAATGAAGGCTAGGATTGGGCTTGTATAGTAATCAAGGATTCAACTGTAACTTCTGAAAATATTATTGTTGTTTTGATCCTTGAGAAAATATACTTACTTTAGATTTCTGATACTCTCTTCCATTGCTTTAGTTCTCCTTTCAGGCTTACATGGATCACCTAAGCACAGAGCATTAATTTTACCTTAAATCACAGATTTTTAAAAGAAAGGGAAAGAGTAGATGACTTATGTTGAAAACTCCTCTAGCACTAAGAAATGAGAATGAAGCTCTCCTTCCCCAGTATAAATCATATTTTTGGCTTCATTAAAGATGGTGAAAGTATTCACTTTCAACAAACTGATTTTTCTTAACTAAAATTTTCACTGAACTCTGAAAAAAACAGGATCTGGAAGGAGGATGTGACTAAAGCATGAATCAGGCACTGTAGTTTTACAAGTAAAATCTCAGATGAAAGGTGTTTTCATTTAGTGATGCAGTTGGTCCAACTGAATGGTTCATTTAACCAGATACACTAACCTTACATCTCTGCAAAAGAAAGCGCCTATTTTTTTTCACAATAGTTGCAGCAAATACCACGGATATTTTCACATCCAACTAAACTAAATACCAAGTAATTGCTTTCCTGTAAAGCCATTTCTATACTTTTTAAGTAGCTGAGTGTGTTTATTATGTACCTTTCTGGAGCTCAGGAGGACTGACTGAAGAATGGAAAACTTAAAAGATCTAAATAACTAGATGTTGCAGATGCTGTATGTAGCAGCACAAGACTACCCTCATAAGCACAGTAAGTCCTTGTCTGCCCACATTTATGCAAGAAGCTTTTAATTCCTTCCAGAGATCTGAATAGAATTGGTACTCACAGTTGCAGCTTCCTTCTTGGGATAAAGAAGGCTTGAACCACAGTTCTCCTTTATCTGAGAGTGAAGAGGGGAAATGATGATGCACAGTGCTGGTCAGGCCTGTTACTCTGGTAAAGACATCTAAGCAGTCTTGTTCTTTTCATTTTTCGTCATGGGCTTCTTAATTTGTCTCTCTTCTCCCAGTTAGTATTCATTGCTTGAAGGGGATAGCAGCTTCACTTTTTTTTCATAGTGACCTTGTTTGGAGATTGTGGATCAGCACAACTCCTTCTCCTGGGAAAGAAAATGGATGGAAGCAGCAACTCCTGCTTCTTCTGGTAGCTGATGTTCTTACCTTGCTGATGATAGCCCTGCCACACCATTGGCAGGGACTTACCAGGCTGTGCACTGTTTCAATAGGTATGTGAAGGAGGCTAGGACAAGTATTTATGTTGTGTGGAGATGCATACTAATATAAATACAGCACAGAAGGAAACTTAGAAGTGCTGGAAATGTTTTGACAATGGTGTAAACTGGGAGAAGAAAAATGGTGGACAAACAATGAGGTATGGCTATCACAGGAGCAGTCATGCCAACACATGGAGGTAGACAGCCCAGACAACACAGGTGCACAGTCATTAAAATGCAGATCCAGTATGCCTAATGAGCCTGTCCTCCTGTCCATTCCACCTTCATAGCTTTTGTTGTGCTACATAAATTGAGAGTGATTAGGATATGCTGAGATCTCATGTTTTCATTTTGCTGTTTATAGGCAAGATATGATTAAGATGGCTCTAAAGTGACAGATGGGAAAGAGCTTGGTGGATTCAAGGGTAACACAAAGGCAGGGAGCTGGTAGGATTCCAGCATTTTCAGTGAATTTTGAGGTGAGATGGAACAGAACTAAGCTCAAACTAAACTCACTGTGGACAGAAATGAAAGGCAGCAAGTGATAAAGATGTAAAGTGATCATCAAAGAGTAAAGAGAGATGATCCTAAGGTAATGATGAAGAGCAGTGGAGTTGTGAGTGTAAGACTTCACATCAAGTGCTGAGTCACAAGTGAGGAGGTATTTTCAGATCAGATAACAGACTTCAGTGCTCAAAAGAGTTTTGAATGGTGCAACTTTTGTCTTTTGTATACGCCTTAGTACTTCAGCTGTGCTCCCTCAGCTGAAATATCTTTCTGGAATCAGGGAGATTTATAAATAAAGCAGAAGGCACCAAAAAATTTCCAATTTTTTGTTTGTAGGTCAGTATTCTGTCAAGTATTACTACTGTCTTTTGGAGCTGGACATGAACAGAATGTTTTTATTTGGTGGTTAAAGAATTTATCTGTCCTAAACATGTTCACAAATTTGGGAATAGGTATGCTCAAAGGTCCTTTATATTCTCATTCTAAATATAATACCTTTCTGTGTTTCTTTGTCTGATTTTTTGGAGGGCGTGGGAGAGTCTGAGGGCTAACAATTTCTCTTTAACAAGAAACCTTCCTGCTTTCTTATTCCCTCTCACTGGTTATATTGTTGATAGGTTTAAGAGAATATCTCCAGCATAAAAATTGAGAAAAAATGAAGGATAAGGTGCTAACATTTATCAGAGCCTTTTTTAAGCTGTTTTTAGAATTGTGAAGATAGAAAAAGTTTAAATGAGGACGATTTACAGTATGAACTTCCTGAGATTTTTAAATGATGCTGCAGAGAGTCCTTGACATATTACAAAGGCCATATTTCCTGCAGCAGAGAAAAAAGGTGTGACTGTTCAACTATCATGCAAAAAGAAAATTATATACATAACACTACATCCATGGAGGGGGGAAAAAAAACAAACCACAAAACTATAAAGAATATTTCACTGCACTATGATAACAAAACCTCATTTTTAAAAAGTATGTAAGAAATAAGCATACTGTCAACATGGCTGTAGGTCGCACTCATTGCACCAGTCAAACCAAAAGTATCTACTATCAAATGATCCTTCCTAATTTCAGTTTAAGGCAAACATGAGGTAAAATGCATGAAGCAAGGACTAGTAGCTCAGCTAACCCACAATGATTTACTGTGTTATACAATATTAACACATACAGCTGCATTAATTTAACTCATACTTCCTTTCCATAAAATTGAAAGCTTGTTTGAACTTCCTTCTGGTTTTAAACAAGTGGATTCATAATAATAATGAAAAATACTGATAGGAAATGAAAACTGTTTACTTCCAGCAACAACCCCTTTTATTTTAATATTTTGAGTTTCACAGATCACATTAAGATATCCTACTATTGTGTGATATGAAGCAAATATTATCTTTACTGTTTGTGGTATAGTGGGCTAGTCTATTATTCACTGTACAAACTCTATTATGACTGTACAAAGAATTCAATTACTTGAAATTAAATATTTTAATTATAGTATTTTATTTGTGTTTGAATTCATTTTTGTTTATATTTTAATAAATATAATTTAACCCCAGTATACAAGTATTTTGTACTTAAAATGTTTTTAAGGGGATACCTAACTATTAGGCAATATGCTTCTTAAGGGGTTTCCAGGATCAAGCATTACCATTCTCATTTTACTTGACTTGTTCTGTTTACACAGAATTTCATGTTTCTCCCTCCTTTTTCTGTGGCACAATTAGATATTTTTAAAAGAAAACAAGGACGTGCATGCAATGTAATTATTAATATCCATGTCTTCTCCAGTTCAGTTCTTTCAGTTAACATTTCACTGGAAAAATCATAAAATTAATTTTTTTGTGCACTTGTCTAAGAGGGACTAGACAAACTTTGTGTTACAGTGGGATTTAGGCACTTAAATGTAAATATATAGCAACTTTGAAAAAACAAGTTCAGCATTTTTCTGTGAGAACAATATAATTCATTCGAAGCTAAATTCATATTTAGATTTCTCCTTTTATATTTATTTATACACAATCTCCCATACTAAATATTTATAAATATACATGCAGGTGCCTGCATGTATATGCCTTTCTTTTAGGGAGTCTTTAATTCTTTCTTTATTTTATAATGGATGCATGGGTGCATCTATTTTAAGCATGGATGTGGTTAATATCTTAACATATATTTTTAAAAAGGATGATGAGCTAGGACTTGGAAAGGTTAAGGAATAAAACCAGTGACAAATAATATGAATTTGTGAAGAGCTACTGATCTGGAAATGAACTATTAGTGCATGCTGCAAACCCATGTAACTGAGGGATGACTCAGTGACTCTCAATGACTACAGAGGACAGAGGACTGTTTTTGCAGCTAATATGTGAAAACAAACAAATTATTCAAGCTAAAAAAATAGTTGTAAAATACATTGCAAATATAAAAGTAGTCCAATACCTGAAACCCTTCCTCTCATGTTGCTATTAAGTCACAGTTGTAGAAATCAGATTTTCTGCATTTTTAGTTATGCAAATTATATATTGTGTATTTAAATAGCTCATATAGATCACCTTATTTCTTATATCAGTTTTCTAGGTTTTCTTTTTTCCTGTGTACTTATAGTTTAGGATGAGAGATGGAATTCTTTACACTTTCCCCAATAAATCTAGCAACATTTTTATGCAGAAAAAACTAACAACCATGAAGGATTCAAGATGTTTCAGAAGGAGCTGAGATTTGTTTTGGAAGAGAATTTGGAAGATACACTTTAAACAGATAATGAAACTATGATTTTATGTATGGTTATTGAGTTCTTAGATGAGGGGGCTTTCAACTTTACATAACAGTGGCTCTTCAACCTATAATACTTTCATAACAATGTCACCTCTCAAATTTGAATTTTGTATTAGTTATTAGTACTTGCATCTTGAATTACAAATATAATTTTATCTTGCCTAAGGAAATGGTTTATGTCTGTATTTCTGAAGTTGGAACCCAACTATAAGATTTGTGTAACAGATAAAAATCTGCTACTCTACTATACTGATGCAAACTTCCCAATAATTGCCATGGAAATAAATTAGTTAAGAGTGCAGAATGGAATACATAGGTTATCACAAACCTTTTAACTGAAATTAGGGGATCAAGCTATTATGAATTCATTTAAATCTTATAAAAATCATGTATTCTATTCAGTAATTGAGGGATGAGAGACAGTTGATTCTCTGCTATATCTGTGTTTCAAGTTCCTAGAAACTACATTTTGAGCTTAATCTCCTGAATTACACAGGATTGGTAAAGAAAACATTGCATTAAACTCAAGGTACGAAATCATTATACATTGTTTTATGTATTTTTATATAAAAGTTACAAGTAGCAAGCATATGACACAGAAATGGAACAGTAACAGCAATAACTGTGAATGCATGCTTTTTACAATGTATCTAATAAAGGGATTTTTTGCCAACTCAAATATTCAGTAACATACATGCAGATTAATTTCTCAATGTCAAATTCAGTCATATTGCTAGATGCTTATCCAACAAACGTTTCTATTGAAGTGATTATGAATGGCTAAATACCTGATTTCAATAAATTGTTCCTGAAATTGGGAATTTTACTTGCAACAAAAAGAAGAGAGAAAAAGAAAAAGAGAAATGACTGATAAGCATAATAACCAAAGTCTTATTGCCTTCTAGTAATTTTACTCAACACTGCTGAATTTTTTCATGATAAGAGAATAGCTGGTCAGAGTCCATAAAACCTCTAGCTGGTGTTTCCAAGGACGATAGTTTCACATTTCTTTGTAGCATGTTCAAAATCACCCAGGAGCGCACTATTCTCAAGCAGTCTATATAATGAAAACAACGTACATATAACAAAAGTTCAATGTAAATCTTCTTCCACATATCACACAACATACAAGTAAATAACAGACATAAAAAATATCAACGTAAAGAAAACTATGACTTGAAAAAAAAAAATAAAGGGACAGTCTCAGGAACTAATTTCTTCCTCAAGTTTTCAGCAAATCACCAAATATATTCAATAACTAAGGAGCACTTTGTGTCCAGAAACCAAATTACAAAAGAAATGTATTTTTGTGCAATGAGAATATCTTGCTAAGGAGGTAAGATATGTCTGTACTTCTTATGGTTGCATAAAGGCAATTAAATTAAATTGGAAAATTGTTCACTCTCTCTTTCAGAGAGCTGAGATAGTTCATTATAGATTTTTCCACTCAGAGTTTGCATGACTGCATGAATAGTTATCTGAAATCAAAACTAAGTAAAAAGATGCTCTCTCTGAGAAAAAAAAATGCAGAAAAATATTTACTTACACTATCTACAGGTAATAAAACTATTAATGGATTATTTCACTGTAAAATTGCTTTATATATACACACACATAAAAATGTATATACGTATATCTATGTTTATATATACACATATATAAATGGACAGACTAGCAGCTATCTATAACTCCATTATCAATATCTGAGATTATGTTTATTAAGTGCTGATAAAAATTATGCAAAATGAAAAGTCTAGGAAAATATTAACCTTAGTGCTACAGAATCTCGAAATTTGTCAGTACTAACCCATACTTCTCCCCCAGCACTTCACAATATTGGATGAAAAGCATGAACTGAAAAGACATAATTCCACATCTTACTGACTTGAATTAAATTGCAAAGTTTTACATTGTATTTCACATGCTGGGGCTCTTTTTTTTTCCATAAATAATAATTAAGAAATAAATAAATGAAATGCAAGAGCCATGCAAAGCACATGACTTTATAATGTGATTGGAATTAAATTGTTTTACCTGACTGTAATTTTGTCAAGAATAATGAATGAACAGATTTTACTTATTGTGCAATGCTGAAGTGGTCATCTGGCTTTCAGTTTTTTTAACATTCAAACCTGACTCCATACAAGATGACATACAATTTGAGACCTAATACTCATTATAGAAATACAACAAATAAAATGGAAAACAACAGATGGTTCAATTGCTGTATAGATATGTTTACTTACCTCAGGTTTTTCTCTTAGACCCTAGTTGTGTTGTACTCAGACTCATGTTTGCTTAGAGACCCAATGAGGCAGAACCTGGAATGTTATGGCTATTTCATTCAAAATAATAGTGTTTGCATAGAAAAAAAGAAATATATTCATATAGATACTTAATAAACAGTACACTTTGATAATCTGACCGATATTCATGAAGTAATTTACATAGACATGCAATTGGATTAAAATAACCAAATAACTTTTTTTTTAAGAGAAAGAAATGCCTTAAGTATATGCAAAGTAAATATGGAGGGCACGTAAACAGTAACAAGAAATGCATAAATAATGCATGCAAGAGAAAAAAAAATTTAAAAGGGTTATATGTTCTTTTTCAAATAGTTAATATTTTTTTGTTTTCTTTTTCTTTTACTTGCAAACTTTTGATAATTCATATTTACAGTGATTCAAAGTTCCATATACAAAAGAAATATTTTATTAAAATATTATGTTTGATTTTACTTTTTTTATTGATTAGA
Source organism: Acridotheres tristis (assembly GCA_037013685.1). NCBI lineage: Eukaryota > Metazoa > Chordata > Aves > Passeriformes > Sturnidae > Acridotheres > Acridotheres tristis. Next base: position 93,254,296 of record CM072886.1, on the reverse strand, counting down.
AAGATTCCCCTTTAACTTAATTCCTATATGTAAATATATATATGAGTTCACTATGTGGTCTCATGTTCTAATCTCTCTGTCTGTGTTTATTTGACGAATCAAAATACTGTGATCAATAATGGAACAGACAGCAGTAAAGTTTTGGAAATGCTGTCATTCATTATATAAAAGGTAATGTTCCATGAGGAAAGGGGTTTTCTTACCCCAGGACCGTGTTCCTCATTCTTGTGTCATGCATCAAAATTGACACATGTTTCTTTTATTTATTGATGAATTTATTTAGAGATAGTTAGACCAACAGTGGATGATATTCAAGGCCACCTCAGTTGCAAGGAAACCACATGTATGTGGCTGTTCCAAAAATTAAATTCACACAATCTTCTTTGGTATTTAAAAATTGTACCTGTTATCTGTTGACTGTGTGTGTATGCATTTGGATACATGTAAAACAGTAAAAGAAAAAGAGAGAGAGAGAGGTAGAAAGAAAGAAAGAAAGAAAGAAAGAAAGAAAGAAAGAAAGAAAGAAAGAAAGAAAGAGAAAAAAGAAAGAAAAAAAAAAAAAAAAAAAAAAAAAAAAAAAAAAAAAAAAAAAAAAAAAAAAAAAAAAAAAAAAAGAAAGAAAGAAAGAAAGAAAGAAAGAAAGCAAGCAGAAAGGTAAAATGGAGATACAGGACCCATCAGGAAAGAGGAGCAGAGATGAGAAAAAGAGACAGAGAGGTAATATAATGTCATATGGTATCAGAAAACAGAAATTTAAACAATAAATAAAGAAGAAAGAAAATATGTCTTTACTGAACAAAGAGTGAATATGTTTGGGCAATCAAGTCCTTACACAATAGTCTTCATCAAAAATCTATTGATACTGACCGCTGAACAGCTTTATCATGTCTGGACAGCCTGTGACTTGTGGTTGGCACCTCTTCAATTTCGTCTATCTCGCACGCATCTGCAGCATCTTGAGAGTAGCTATGCTTCATGACAAGGATATTTCTCCTGTTCATGGGCTGAACAAGTGGTTTTACAGGCTGGGGTTGTATTTCTGTCAAGACAGAAGCATCTCTTGTGCTGAGGTTACTACGGCTGCCCTTAATACTAGACACTTGTGATCCACAGTGATGGTCATGAATGCATTTTGAAGAGGATCTCCGCAGTTTATGATAATTTTCAAAGTCATCTGCAACGTCAGCAAGGTCAGCTGTAGTCCCTGTCCCTCTAAGGGTGCATAACTCATAATGAGGAGGTTCAAACACCTCCTGGAACACTGTTTGATCAAAGTCTGTTTTCCTTTGGACAAACTTTTTACGAGGCTGCTTGATCTGTACTATAATAGAGATAACAATGAGGATGATCACAATGCAAGAAGTCACCCCAATTATAGTCCCACTGGTATTGGTAAGTTGGTCCAATAGGTTTGCTTTTCTTTTTTCTGTGTGACAGGGAATAAAAAAAAAAGCACAGCATTAATTGAAGTTCAAGAATAAAAACAACTATGATGGGTTCACAGATTACTACAAGGCTGAGCCTAGTCTATTTCTGAGTTCACTTAATCGATCTCACCAATAAAAAAGAAAAGAGGAAGAAATCAGATATTTGTGAAAGCCAAAGAAGCAAAACACAAATCCTTTGTGTGCCTATTCACTTGGAAATTTATTCGTTCAGGGTATATTACAAGCTTAATTAAATGAAAGATTTATTTAAATTTTTTATTAAAAACAACCACCATAACAAGCAGATGGCTTCAGTGTCACCTCTGAACTCCATTTGGCTGCTAAAGCCCCCAAGGCTTTTACAGATGTTCTCTTCATTATTTTCTCTCTCTTCCAGTAAATATATGCAGCTAGGACATATATGCACTAGAACATTAGTCCTATAAAAGAACAAGATTTTATATGATTTAAGGTCTAATATTTGTGAGCTGCGTGGGAATTTTGACAGCATTCAATGGAAAAGCTAAATCAGGGGCAAATAGAAAAGTTATTCAAATTTAGATTTCAGAAAGGAAAAAAAATAAGTTTGTACAAGTTATTTCAGTTGGGGGTTTTTGCATATTAATTACCAAAACTTTTCTAAATAGCCATAAAAATCCAAAAGCTGACCATATCTAGTACCATTTACTCATGACTAATAAGTCAGTAAATTCTACATTGTGAATAAAGCAGAAAAATGCAGTAAAGTAATGAAATAAAACCAATTTTCCCTTCCTCTTGTGTATCTTTCTCTGTGATTTGCTTTCACAAGGCTGCAGGCACAAGATGGTGACTGAGCCTTGTAGAAATTCTAGTTGAAAGTGTTTGCATCAGTCTCTCTCAGGCATAGCAAAACAACTGTGATTAAATTTCAACACCCAGTTTAGTGTAGTTTTTCCTGGCAACATAAAACATATAAAAGGAATTAACGAAAAGCCTTTGAAATGGAAGTTATTGGCACCAAAACAGCAACATTCATCTCTTCATAATCTCCTAGATACGAAAACTTAACTCTTCAGTAGTTCACTGTCTAAGCTTATAGATTTGCTCAGTGTTCCTCTAACTGATTGACACAGACTCTAGAGAAAAAGCAGAGTTAGACAAAGCAACACTGCAGCAAACAATGCTTTTGCTGGAATCAGCAAACCTCCTTTTTGTAGTCAGAAAACAAGAGAGGATGAATGCAGAAGACCTGATAAAAGATACTTGACGAAGGAAAGATGAAAATCATTCTGGAAATTGAAGAGTGGTGAAGGTTTTCTGTTTTCCTCTATTGTGAGGAACTAGAGAATGAGTAATCATTTCCCAATTGTCTGTTTAGTTCCTTTGAAGAATATTATGCTATGCCACAGTTTAGCTGTGTTCTTTTGAAGTTTGTTTTCATTTGTGTTTTACCCTATTGCAGTGCACAGGATTTTACAAGCTTCAGTATACTTATGGGCTGACTGCTAATCCACCTCATTCTGAATTTTTTTCTTGATTGGTTCCTAAATTTGGCATATCCCATGTTTTCAGGAGCAAATCTGCAGGAGGGGGGAGACAGGGGGATACAAGACAGAAGCGAACTGTCTCCCTAGCCTGCAATGTAAGTTAGTTAAGCCCTTTTCCCTGAAGACAATAGAGATGTTGTTTTGGGGCTGGTTTGTTTTTGGTTGTTTTTGGTTTTTTTTAACAGAACCACAGAAATATTTAGAAACCAGTGTCAGCACTTGGGTAGGAACATCACTCTGCCTATGAAATAGACAGATGTAATATTTACAAGCTTGTTCCTTGCATTTCCATTTTCTCTTGATTATAGGTATATTTGGTTGTTTCTTGCAGTGTTAATTCCACCCTCCTTTATAAGATTACCTGGGCTATTACGGGCGTGGCATGCAGCTAAAAGACAGCTGCTACTCATATGTTGCTCCACTACAAAGGTAACTATGGCAAAGGAACCAAAATATTACCTTTAATTATACTTTAGATTGTACAGAAAGCAGAGACCAAGTGATCAGAAAGCCTCCCAGAAGCGCATAAACAGGCAGCAGGACATAACCAGTACAACACGGAAAAAAAAAAAAAAGGAAAATACTGAAAGTAAAATCCACTGGCATTTTTTTACCTTCCTTCATTTTCTCTGTTGTATGCTCTACCCAAATTACTCTTCCTGAGCTTTCACTCATTTGACACACGTTTAGCAAGAAACTGAGGATTTCATGCAAGGCAAATGACAACGTTTTCAATTCTACATGTTACCTTTGCAGTGGTTTTCATCCCAGGGATACACACAGTTCTGGAGTCCATTGCAGACCAGTGTATTATTTATACACATGTTACTGTGGCAAAAGAATGTGTTGGCTTCACAAGGGGCTAAAAATGAGAGAAATTATAAATGATATTAAATTAGCAAATCATTCAGCTCTCTTCTACAAGCACATCTGGGAGCGGACATGTATTCTATAATAGGACAAAGCTATGCAACATATGTTCCTTGAGTATATCAAATATTTGACATGCAACATGGAGAGCACTCAAGTCGCAGATTGTTTATTATTCTGTGGCAAGAGGTTCCCAGTTTCATCTAAAATGACTGATCCTTCCCCTAGCACGACTCTCACGGATATAGTGGGTTAGCTGCCAAACATTGTTGGGAAGTCACCCATGTGTTACAGCAGTTTCCAAGCATAGATCCAAAACATACCACCCTATGGGCTGCTACAAAGAGTCAGCTGTATCCCAGACTGATCCAGTGTATGGTAAATAACGTCTTTTAAGTTTTTGCTGAAACCTCCATTCTGTAAGAAAATTTGTGTCAGTTCAAGAACATATGTACTTGATGGTGCGTATCAATGGTGCCTGACCATTTATACACAGAGAAAGTAAAATTATTCTAAAAACCTTTTAGTCATAAGTAAGCTACAGTTAAGAAGCACCCTTTTGATCATAAATATGAAGATAAAAAAGCACAACAGTTTTCAGAGTCCCTGAAGCCCATGAAGAATCATACAGATTAACACTGGAGGAAAATGGTTTTACTGATGGTCATATATTATTACTGTGAAGAAATCACCTGAAAGCCTTTGGAAGGTACTGAAGATGCTGCTAAACTGTGGTGTTTATGTAAGTATTGGGAGGTCATTGGGTGTTGGGGTTGTGAAGCTACTACTCCAAAAGTGTAGAGATAAAATAGTAGAAAGAAATTACTCCTCAATCTCTTCATCAAATGAAAAAGCCTTCCATAACTTAGAAGAGCTACAAACTTTGCCAGTGTTAAATTGTCAAAAATGAACTCCTTATGTATTTTTTAGTTCAAGATATCCAAAAGTATTATTATAATTATTTTTAAGGGAGAGTTTAAAAATAAACTAAGACCCTTGACTAATCAGAAAGCAGTTATGATGCACATATTACTGATACTTCAAGTTTGGTACTGCATGGAAATTGTTCTCCTCTGCAACTTTAGAAGCAGTTCCTACGACAACACAAATGCATAGCAAAAAGAATGGTTTAGTGGTTTGCAAACGAGGGACAATACAAAGGGTTTATGTGTAGAACTTAATAACTCCATATATCATGCCAAGAAATCCACTTAGCAATAAGTGTTTAAGTTATGGATTTCTTAACTGGCATATTTGGAGCAGTTATGCTGTGTTAAGCAAACACTAAATGCCATCAAAATCAAGGTGCACACCCCAAATATGCAACCACCCATTCAGATGTAACACTATATATATACTGTATCTCTTAGCCAGAAGACATCAACCAGCCTGTACGCTGTTCAATTTTTGGATTTAAATCTGGTATACCATCTTCTGAGGTGCAGGGAGCCTGGTCACATTTAAAGTTTGTTACAGAAAGGATTCATACTTTTTTTATGCTGGACAGATCAGAAGAGCACATGTACATATTGGAAAGGGAGAATACTTAGGGACAGTCCTTATCTATCTGTTGCTGTCATATGGGGACAGTGATTTGACACATCACATAGATAACACATCAGAGGCATAATCATCCTTTCACACTCTAGCTGCAATCCCTGTTTCCAGGCAAGGTGAGGATCTTTTGGGAATTTTCCCACATGTAGAAACAGTCTCACTGCCTACTAGCAAAAAGAAGTGAGAAACCTCGGAAGATCTAAAGAGGCACCCATTCAAAATACAAAGTGTACCAGAAGAAAAAAAAAAAAGACCCAATGTCAAAAAAGAGAAAGTTCAAGGAGTGACACAGGAACAAGGGGGAAATTTTAAAAACAAAAGCAAACAAACACTTGCAGGATTAGGATAGGCTATACTATTATGGCCTCAGGAAAAAAAAAAACAAAAACACAAAAACCCCAAAACGAAACCAACCAAACAAAAAACAAACAAAACTGGAACACCAAAAAACATTCAGAGTGGCATGATGGATCTTAGAAGTGAAGCAAGAAGGACAGAGTGCTGTCTGAATTCAGCAGTATAGTGGTGGTAAGTAGAAAAGGAGAACTAAAGGAAGGTAGAAAGGAAGTGAAAACAAGGGGAAGAAAGAGAGACCTCTGCACGAAAAAACAATGCCAATTGATTATTTTATTCTGATATAAAAGAAATAGAGAGATTTTCTATCTAATGAAAAAATATTAGGAAATATTTCATAGATGAGAGAAAAATAAAAAGCAATAAAAAGACCTTTTTTTCAGATTTAAGAAGAAGAAATTATTACGCAAAAAGGTGCCAGGAAACAAAAGGCAAGAGAAAGGAAGAAAAGAGAATGAAAATCTAAGTTTTCTTAAATTGTGCTATTGAATTGTGGAGGGGAAAAATGGTATCTGAATAAATGTCAAAACAAGATGAATAGTGAAGCAAAGCAAATTCAGAACCGGTATAGCAAACTTAGCATGAGAGAAACAAAAATGTTAAGATTCAGAACACTAATGACAAGCAACGGCCTCTTGTTCATGTTTGTAAAATTAAAACAGCCAAGTCCTCTCTGTTCTGTCCCATGTACCTGGAGTGATTAAGCTGGACAAGAAGTCAATATATTTCCCCCACTCTAATTGAAGTCTTTTTTTTTAATGAATTAAAGCATCAAGGGAAGTTGAAAACTTGTCAGTCCTGTTGTACATTGGAGGAATTTGCCTTCTTTCCCAAAAAAGGGCACAGCAAAGGAGGCTTGGGATGCTACATCAAGGACATTCTAGTAATAATAAAAAGATAAAAGAACTGGTGGTAAACCAGATTCTGTCACGATAAGATGGGTCTGGTCCTGATGCGGTTCTAAGGCTGTTAGAGAACCCAGGATGACAGTAGAATCAAGCAGTATGTGACAGCCAGCTTGTGGATGTTTTCATAAAAGGAAACTACTACGATCATTAACTTCAACTAGATAAAGCAGCATAAACATCGACATACCAGAAGCTGTACTCTATCACTCCATGGTCTTTCCCATCACTATATAAATGCCCTTTATATGAGACAGGAGCAGGAATGCAGAGAGCTCACCCAGGTGGGAAGCCAAGTGACATTTTGGTCATGATTAGTGGGAAGCACAGTGGAAAGTTACCAGTACTGTACTTTGTGTCTGGACTACTGGATCAGGAGCAAGCAGTCAATGAAATCTTCAGATAGCTGGAAATAGCCTCATGACCAGGGTCCTTATGGATTTGAACCACCTGATAACTGTGGAGGACAACAGAGAAGGGTAGAAGCAACCCAGGAAGTTTGCAGAGTGCATTTTTAACTTCCTGACACAGGTAATCAAGGATCTGATGAGGGAAGCTCTGCTGTGCCTCATACTTTTATAAACAAGAATCAGTTTGGAAGGCAAAACTCAAGATCAGGAGGTGATGGAGTTCAGGAGGCTGCAAAGAAGAAATAAACCAAAAAGCACAACCATAATTCTGGGCCTCAGAAAAGCAAAAGTTCACTTTTGATGGGTCTGGTGGACAAATGCTATGGGAGGTGGTCCGGGACAGATACCGGTTCAAGGAGGGTTGGTTGATTCTGTAAGGGCACCTCCTCCAAGCTCAGCCGTTGTCTATCTGGACAAGCCAAAAATCAAGTGAAGATAGCAGTTATCCTGCATGGATGGACAATGAACTCCTGACTAAGCTCAAACATAGGAAGGATACATATAAACAGTGACAGTAGAGCAGCATGATCCCAGCAGAAATATGACTTCTCTGAGTGGAAGTCACTGAGGTTAGGGAATATTTAATTAACTGGACAGACATGAACTCCTGGGTCCTCATGTGATGCCCCCAGTAGATGACTCATATCGTTGTGAAGCCACTCTTGATTATCTCTGAGAAGTCCTGCTGACAGAGACTTCAGTGTGCTGGGCAAACAGAATCTTCAAGAAGACCAAAAAAAGGAAATGCAAAGTCCAGTGCCTTGGGAGGAATAACTTCATGCACCAGTAGGTGCTGGGACTGGCTGACTAGAAAGCAAGCTTACAGAAAAGGTTTTGGTATACAATAAGGACACCTTGAAAATCACCTTGAGTCAGCAGTGTGCCCTTCTGGCAAAGAAGGCCACCACTGTCCTGGGCTGCATTAAAAACAATTGTCAGTAGGCTGAGATGTATGATCCTTCCCCTTTATTTAGCAGGGTCATGTCAGGTTCTGGGCTCCTCAGCACAAATGGGACACAGATATTTTGCAGTGAGCCCAGCAAGAGGTCATGAAGGCTTTTAAAGGCTTGAGATATTGGAGGTGTGAGGGCAGGCTGAGAAAGCTGGGACTGTTTCGAGTATCTTGTCAATACATCCAAACACCCACTGGGAGGGAGTAAAGAAGACAGAGCCAGGCTCTTCTCAGCAATGCCCAGTGACAAGAGAGGAAGCAATGAGTGGTGATAAAGGAAATGCAAGAAATTCCCTTTAAATGCAAGAACCAACTTTTGCTTTGAGGCTGGTTAAACGCTATGCAGAAGCTGGTTTACAAAGAGAGGTTGTGACATCTCCATCACTGAAGATACTCAAAACACAACAGGGCACAGCCCTGAGCCACCTACTGTATCTGACTCTGCTTAGAGCAGAAGGATTGGACTAGACCATATCCTGGAGTCCCTTCCATCCCTTCTGTAGCTCTCTCAAAAAACCCTGACTTCATAATTAGATTAAAAGTAACGGCTGGGAACACACAATTGTGTTATTTCTCCTGTGTCTCAAAGCTGCCTTAAGTCAAGCTCTACCAAGGTACTGGCCCAGAAATAAGATACCATATTCAGCACAATGACCAATTCATGATTATAACACAACTGAGAAAATTAGAACTGCACGTTTAATTCAACCTGATTTATTTTAATAAAGTCTCTAATAAATTCTTTGATTTTTATAGCATGAAAATACTATTATCTAACTTAAATCACTAATTAATGAAAAATATTATTAAAGGTTATTTTTCTATCTTGTAATTGAACCAATTTTTTTAAATATAGTTTTTATAAGTAGCTCTTATAAAATCATATATACAATTCTAAAAATCCCGAACATCTTCATTCTACATTATTTTTAATGATAATATTTTCTTTTTATGAATTTGTGTGCTATGTGTAAGAATACCTTGTATTTTAATATACAAACGAATTTTATAATTCTTGAATTCGTTATAATGTAACATCTCCTGCTTTGCAACAGCTATTTACACTGAACACAAGATGGTGCTCTTATCCTAGAAGATACATAAGCAAGTGTGGTAACAGGGACATATATGATATCCCAGAGTCTTTTTCAAGTATAGGAAACCTATGTTTAAAAACCCCAACTATAATAATGACAACCCTCCTTCTGTTATCGAGAATGTAAATATACTCTGTTTCTAGTAGAAATTAGTAGATTGTTATATTATTCACATTTCCAGAAGGTTTCCTCCACAGTATTCAAAAAAGCTTCTGTTTGGTGTTTGAGGGTTACTGCTTTCAAAATTCTTGATAATTGAACCAATGCAGTTGTCTATATTTTTTTACTACATAGAGGTTTTAGAAATGCATGTGCCCATAATCTACACTTTTTGATTTATTAACAAAAAAATTTTAAATCCTGAATAGACCTAAGGCAAAAAATCATAAAGTGTATTAATAGTTCTTCCATATGCCAACCTTACAAAGCAACATGAAAAAAAAAAGCAGTCGTAATTTATATTTTCTAAAAGTTATATTGGTTCATTCAGAAAATAAAATAAATAGTCACAAGTAAGGCATTACATATTTATACCATAAAATAACAGAATTTTAAAATCCCATATCATTAATAATTATTATGTCATTGTGATGTTATTACATAAGTAACAAAGTACATTATGTCTGTGCATTAGGCATCATTTTTTTAGGCATTGCAGGGTATTCTGGATATAAATTGCAATCATGGGCAGGCCAAAATATTTTTCCAAGATGGAGCTAAAAACAGGTCTGTTATGGAACTGGTGTGCAGCCTGGCTGTTTCACTTCAGGGCTGTGCTTTCTCCAGTGTATTTCTCACTGTTTCTCAGCACCATCCACAATGCAACTCCTTTTCTTTCAGGGTGTGAACTAGCTCTGAGCAAGCCAGCTTGGGTGTCTATGCTGCACTTCATTGAACCATGTGGGTTTACCCTTTGAGCTTGTTTCAAGGCAGGGATTTCAGGCCAAGATGGGATAATCTTAGACAAATGTCCTACCCTACTTTATATTTTTAGGCTGATATCTCTCCCTCCTTTCTCCCCTTCCTTTCTGCTCATAACATTTTTGAAAGGTCTTGCTTCCTCCTCAGGGTGAATGGGAAAATTCTGAAATCTTAACAATGGTTAGAAACATTTTACACTGAAGTCGTTAGACATTTCACACCTACTCCTCCTCTACTCAAGATAGCTCATTGCATCATGCACTACACACGAATTCTTTAAGTACAGATAATTTAGATTTTCCCATTGTTCTTTAATGAAAAATAAGGCTTTCTTTCCTCCACAAGAGAAGGAAAATTTAAATTCTTCAGATGTTCCTTGAATCATCATTGAAAAAAGGAAAAAGTTTTCTATCAGTCTCTTCAAGAAAAAATATTTATTAGGAGACAGTTACACTTGTTTTATTAAAATGATAAAATTATTAGGATTGTTATAGTTTTCTGCACTATAAGTATATGATTTTCTACTAATGAAAAAAAAGGCTTGTTAAAATACAGCTATTAGAAACTTGAAAATGAGATGAGCTTAATACTGATTCTCTTTCTCAGTCACCTTCAGACAGCTCTGTGCAAGATAAATGCAACTTTTATGGATAGTTAATACCACACACAGATCAATAATCTAGTCTTTCAAAAACACTTATATGCTGTTCCATGGGGTATTTTCGGGGTTTTTTTGATATACAAACTCACCAGAGAATGGCAGGTCAGGAGCCTGTGCTCAGAGCTCCAGCCTATTTTGTTAATACACTCTGGGCACCACAAATAATTATTTTGTTCAGGGTCAGAAAGTCACTGGGGTGCTTAGCCAGTGAGGGTTTTTCACTAGAGATGGCTGCAAATAGCACAGAAGCGAAGAAAATCACAGATGAGTGCTCACCAGTAAGGAGGCAATCCCACTGGTTTCTTTTTAAAATATTAGTGTGGAAGCAGAGAGCAAAACCAGCAAAGCTGCAATCTGTTTACATTCCTAAGTCCTTGCAAAGAGAAACTGCCTCTTCACAGGTTGCACTAAACACCTTGCTGCTCCCTTTTTCAGTACTTCCCTTAGCTCTACCACAAAAACCACAGTCCCCAGCCCTACATACCTGCAGTCCTTTTTCCCCATTAAAGAACTGCCCATTCTGGGTGAACCTCCTCAAGTCTGTACGCAAGGACTTGAGTGCCTTTACTTGATCAAACTGCGCACTAGTCTTCTAAGCATGGCCTTAGACATCTGTCCAAATATGGGTTTTGTTCATAAAAATAAAATAAGAATGCTAGAACTTGTGCTCCATGAGGAGAGATGTGTGTGACAGCGCCCTAAAACCAGACTTAGGGCTCAAAGGGACAATAAGAGAAGGAATGAGGTTTTTCTGGTCTGGGTTTTCTGGTGCAGGGTTATGGGCACAGAAGGAAGCCGTGCTACCAAAGAGTGGTCAGAAGTGAGAAAATGAATATCTTGTCTGCTATGCATACAGAGGGTTTTTCTCTTATCCCATATGCCCTGGCTCTACAAGTCTGCTTTTAGGCTAGGGCGTAGGTGTGTCTGCTGAGGAGCAGCTCTTTGAAGAAGCTGTAGGTGTAGCATGTGTGTCATTAATCAGGCTGGAGATCACTCTTCAACCATGCAAAATTAAATGAACAGTTAGTCAGTGGGTGAGAAAACAAAGATTCATTTTTCAAGTCTTCTTACCAGATGAACAGACACCTTTTGATTATACCAGATTTTTGTTTACCTTTCACTGATTCTTATATTAATTTATTGAATATTTAAAGTCCTGTGTAACAGTGACTCCCATGCACAAAAATATGATTATGCTTAGGAGCTATCTTAAAGATTAAAAAGATAAGGATATAAGGAGTCAAACCCCACAATGACAGTTAGAATAGTTAACAATGCTTTCAATGAAATATCAGATCATCGCTACAAATTATCACCTATTATGAATTAATCAGTTGTTAAATGTTTCTTAGAGAGCAACTACTGTTTTGACGATGATGAGACTCATCCCTGATTTTCTGATGCGGGAAGTTTAACAGCCTCATGTATTGTATGAATGTTTATAGCACTGCTACTCTGAAAGCATCACTGTGAGAGGTTTGGAAACTTGTAAGGCCACTTTTTAGATACCAACAAGAAAATGCATAAATATTTTAAATTAATTTGGAACGTTAAAATAACGATAGAAGAAATCTCTTTAAGATTTCTCTGTTCTGCACAAACGTCAAGTCCCCAGGAAATGGCTTTGTAACAAGAATAAACACTGAACAGACTCGCACTGAAAAAAAACAATGCTCAGGCTTAGTGATTGTTTCCACAAGGATAGCACTTCCAATACACAGAGCCTTGTGTAAGGGAAAACTCACAGTCTCAACAGCCTAAGGAGAGGAACTTGAGGAGCAGCAGATCACAACACTTTCTGGTCATTCCCACGGGAACAGTAAATACAGGAATTCTACTTTGTCATTCTTTCCCATGTGCATTACTGCAAAATAAAGATAATCTTCTATTTTGTTCCTTTCTCAGGTCTATATGAACAAAATTGAACTTTTCCCTCTTTCTTCGTCCCCGAATAAACACGCAGGTGTCTGTTCCCTGATGCACATCTCCCTGAATGAGGTCTGACATTCCTTCTCTTCCATGCAGATGATCTAATTATTCCCACACGCTGCTGAAAGACGTTGCAGTTTACATGCCATGAGCTGTGTCTCAGAGTGTGTCTCACTGACATCTGTTCTAGCCGGCTCCTGACAGCCAGCCCCAGTATGTGGCATAGGGCAGCACTTAGGGACAACTGACAAGACACACAAAATACCATCTGCATTACCTCTAAACCTTTAAAGTTAATTCCCAGCAATAAAATCACAGATGTAGTTGCTTCTACTATTTATGAGCAGGCTATGTAGACATATTTCAAAGTATTATTTAGCCCTTAATAAATTTTCAGCTTTTAGTGAGCAATGACTCTTCAGAGTAAATTTACAGAAAGCACTTTATGTCAGTATTTTGAATTTCTCAGTCAGAATACTATTCAGTATAAACTATCATCTGCTTACAAGAAAGGAGTAGGTCATAAGATGTAGCATGTCAGGTAAACAAATTAGGAATACTGTAAGAGAAAAAACCCACATTTTTCCTTATTATCCTTAAAATATAAGAGTTTTGCAAACATACACTTATTCAAACCTTCATTTCAAGTTAGTCATCATAATGCTTCACTCTCCAGTTCTTTATATGCTGTGAACCTCCAGTGTCTATGCAGTTGTTTCTACGGTAACAGATCAAGATGCCTTGTGAAAAAAAATGAATCAGATCTTGAATATTCAAGGCATCTCCAGTTGCAGAAATGAGGAAAGGGCAGTCTCATCTCAACCAAGGGTTCTCAGTGTCTTTTAGACCCCAGCCTGATTTGCAGGCAAGAATAATATAATCCACCCTAAGGCTGCAAGTGTGAGAGTACAGTGTCACATGCAGTTTCAGCCATGTAAAATGTCAGAAATTTTTAATCAGAGCCATAATTAAGGAATTACGGAGGCTGTTCTCAACAGAGACTCGTTGCTTCATTGCAGGGTACACACACACAGAATACAGATGAAGAATGTATTTTGTAGGTTGTGCCTTCATTCCAACCACTGACAGCTGCAAAGAAATCTTTCTGTCAGACAAATGAGGCACAAACCAAAAACACATTAAAAATTAACATGAACCAGCATGTGAAAATAAATGCTCCTTTCTAAAGAGGCCAAATATGTATTATTCCTATCAAAGAAAACAAATTTATATCTTTCACAGGTCTTTTGCAGGATTATCTGGGTCAATCGTTTTTAGTGAATGGAACTATTGGGTTTTGTTGAGGGATTTTTGTGATTGGTTTGATTGTTTCTTTTCTTAAACTGGCTACAACTACATTTTGTTTCTTTCACAGGCTGTCTTTCTTATCTGAGTCCAGATTCCATATAAAAATATAAATGCAAGTAAGGCACATAAAGAGAATATTAACCAAAATATGAAAGGCTTTTAGAAAGATTTTGTTGCTACAAAAAAACCCTAAATTCTTTGCTTAACAATAGCTGACACACATCACATGTTCAGTGATATATGCACACACCCACTACCTGTGATAAAATAATCATAAGGTATTTTTCAAACGCATATCATAATGAGATCTAAAAAGTCAAATTCAGAGAAAATTATCTGACTTGATAAAAACTTTCAGAGCTGTATTATTTTCCAGGTTTTGTAAGGAAAAGATTGAATGTAGCTTGGGGATCAGACAAAAATCGCAGTTATATGACTGGACAGGTCATGACCACTTGTACCTGTTTTCTTGGTTTTGAATCTTGTGGCCTGTCTACTGCATTACAAATTATTGCTCATTACAAATGCTTGGAATAAAAACTGTTCTGAATATTTACATAGATTGTTTGGCAACATACTTCAGTGACTGCTCTGCATGAAGAAAATATTAACAGATTTTGGGACTTGTATCATTTAACGAGCTGAAAGGCAGATGCATTAATTAGGGTCTTACGTTCTTGGAAAGATGTGAAGAGCATCTGGAATCGGCTGTTTCGACTGCCTTCATCTGCCCACATGCGGATTACACCCAGACCTGTCCTCAGCATTACATCATTAGCAACTGTGCTGCAAAACTTTGCCTTCAAATCCTCCACGGAGCTGCTTCCGTCATAGACTGCTACAAAATTTCTTTTGCATTCATTGGAATTCTGCATCTCGTAGTCCAAGAATCGCAAATAGATCTATAAATCAATCAAACAACAAAGGCAACATCTGAGAATGACTGAAAAAGCATTAAGCAATTTTGCTTTATATTGCAGGGAAAAAGTGCACAACAACTCCATCAAAAGAATTTTTGTGGAACTGGTGATCCATAGGGCACTTCCTTGCAAGGCCATTAATATGCAAACTGAGCACTGTTTCTACTTCCTGTTGTTCTGTCTTGCTTCCAAGTAGCATCTCTCAGAAGATCTAGATATTTCTTTGTTCTTATCCACAGTAAGGTCCTAATTTCCAAATATATATTTTTTTTCATAACTATGTACAATGGTTCTTCAAGCTGAAGGATAGATCAGCCAGAAATTTTTGCTTTTACTGCTTAGCACAATATTGCTCTATTACATGACTGACATGCGAAATAATAAGGCAAATCATTGTCGCTCCCTCCCCAGAGTCAATGTGTCATCTTATACATTTCTGCTACACTGATTCAGGAAGTGAGAATCTGAGAGCCAGGCAGAACTCCATCATTAATCTTTTTATGCTTCCTCAAGGATCTGGCCACCATCTCTTCTAAACAAAGCATTATGGTGTCCATTTTCACAATTTAGTAGGCTTGAAATGAAGCATATTTTGTGGAAACTCCTAGAAACCTATGTCTCTTGTATACAAGCTAAATTGTCTTATAAAGCAGTAGATATATTGCCCTTTGCAAAGAACTCTTTAAATCTACCTAGAAAGAAGCAGGGGTGAGGATAAAAGGCTATTATTTTATATTCAAGTGTATATGGACTTTAATAGGGAAAACCACCAATTTTAAAAGCACTTGATTATAAAAGAAACATCAAATATTCAATTCACTAAGAAGGCAAGCACTATTTTCAACATAATCAAAGTGCCAAGGGTACTCATGAGAGTTCAGGAGAATGATGCAGAAAGGTGAATTCGGGCAGAAATTGTATAAAAAGGCAGTAAGCATACACAACATAGAGCTATATGCATCTTCACCTAAAAAATACTAAAAAAGAAACCTCACTGTATTAGATATCAAATATACTAATTTTCAAACAATTTTATTGACTTCAGGTGTTTTTTTAATATGCACAGAACAAATGCTTAATAAGCTTCTCTGCTTTTGCAAAAAGTACACAAGCAGTACATATCCTAGTAGCAACAAGACTCATAATTTCACCTCATTAATATATTAAAGCTCTTATGGTTTGAGAATTATGTGCTCTCAAGCAGTCTGCCACAGTTTAATAATAGCTCGGATTTCTTAATGGGTCTTTTAAGGTAGTATATTATGGTATATTTTCATTCCTTGCTATGCTTTGCATAAGTGTCCCTCTGAAAAGAATATTTGTGAAAGATTTTTACTAACAAATGAAATTAGGTATACTAAAGGTGCACATCTTTTTTTCTAATCTGTTATTTTTACAGTAACCCTTACTCATATTCTATCTTTCAGAAGAGTTCAGAGGAATACATTTCAATTAAAATGCAGTTAAGTGTATTTTACTTTCACCATGTATCCTGGAGTTTACATACTATAAATTAAGAAATCTTCTTGTATTGGTCTCTACAAAATGGAACAACTAACAGAAATACACAAAGACATATTAAGATGGAAATATATCAAAGTATAATTTTTATGGTGTTTCTCACTTCATTTACTGGTTGTTGAGTAAAACAGTGAAATGATACACACCATGGTGCTGACAGAGAAGGATCCCACATGGGAGGATCCCATGTGGGGGAAGGAGGTGTGGGAAGTGGCAGAGCCATGACACAAACACCCAGCAATTGGCCATATTTGGGACACACCAGAGAGCTGCTTCTGTGTCCCAGACACCAGATGCTCCTTCTCAAGCAAGGATGTAACAGCCACTGTGCAACCCTGGCACACAGCCCCTCCTGGGAAGCTGCTGAGACAGTCCATAGTCCATCTCTATAACTTAGGGAACAAAATGTGCCCCTTGCTTTCCTTTTCTCACTTAACTGAAGCAGTCTGCTTCAGACAGGTGTCCCAGTGCTTGCCAGCCTTCTCACAGGTAATGAAATGAAATTTTCCTGCAGCTGATTATATGCAATATTGCATACATGTGACTGTTTGCCAGAAAGAGAAACATGTCAGATTGATGGTTCACAGAGAACAGAAGGCTTGCAACATGCTTTGTCATGAATCATTACTTTTACTGTCTATATATGCCTACCATATGTACACCATTTATATTTATATGGCATATAGATACATATACATACATACATATATATATATATATAGATATGATAGACCACAAAGTTACAGTGCAATGTAACACATCACATTTTTATCTATTCCCCTCTTCAGGAAAACTCATATTTACTTCAGAAAAAAGATTATATTAATCTGATGCCAGAACAGTAAGACTATACTTACTGGGTGAAAGGCCTTGTACACTTGTTCACATGTTCTCTGTTTCTATCCTGCTGCCTTTTATATATGCATTTATATGTACAATTGCATGTGCATATATATAATCACATATATTTCTTTTAAAGGCTATCCAATTTCAGTATGGAGATGTATTTTTTATGAGTTTTCATTCTAACAAGAAATGTGTGCTAATCCTCACTGTGGTTACAAAATATCAGCTCTTCTAGCAATTTCCAGCACACATCTATTATTCCTGATCTGTTCAAAAACACTGTTCATATAGCAGTAGAGACAAAATCTTATTTCTATGGGCGTATCGTTTGACATTCTTTAGTTTCTGGAGACACACTAGCCTTATAAAATAGTAAAATATTTCTTAGAGTAGCAGTCATAAATACTGAAAAGGAATCAAGAGAAAAATAACTCAGCATTTTGTTTTGAGTCTTTCAGTGAAGAAGCCAAAACCTTCAGTTCTTCCCAAACCTGAATTCTGCTGTCAGTCAAATCTGTTCATTCCTCTGTGTGGGAAATTCAGCCAACAGCATAACATATATAGACCTGATAGGTAGTGGAACCACTGGAAAAAAATATTTGACTTAAAAATATATGTCTATCTTGTAGAAGAAAGATGCCACTTTCCTCAATGACATGAAGTTTTTTAAATTAGAGAAAATAAGTTCCTGATATTCTGAGGTGAGTTGGAGCTTCATTCTCATAATTGTCTTTGGAGATGACTACTCCCAGAACTTTATATAAAATATTGAGGTTTTGATATAACACACCCTGAAATCAGTGGGTAATTTCAATCTCTTTATTTGAATCAGACCTTTGGCTTAGAACTGCAGTGTATTTTTAAAAACTGGAAACTGATTACACAAACTGACAATCTGATACTGGATCAGATTTTATTTTAAAGAGCTGGAATAATTTAATTGCATCTGCACGCCTCTGCCAACTTGTATGGTTTCATTGCTATATATTTGCCATTGTTCCTGTCACTGGCTGTAAGACCCACACTGGCAGAAGAAAATGACTAATAATAAATTGAGTTCCCCAAGGAAAGAATAAAACTGATTATATGACAAAGTCTTATCTAAGGCAAAATGTTCCCTATACATAGCTTTTTGAAATCAGTGGCAATATTCTCATTACTTTTACTGGTATGTGGATGTCACTATAACAAATTCATCAGAAAGTGAGAGAAAAATTATCAATATTACTGGTTATTTCATTTACAGAGATCTTAGCCATTAGTCCTAGCAGCAGTGGATAAGAAACTTTGTTCCCCTGAAAGAAAACGAAATAAAGAAGAGGTCACAGACTCAAACCCCACCATCTGCCTTCATTAAACATTTTTCCATTGATGCCAATAGGAGATTTTGGAATGAACTTTTCCACAGATACTGACACATTATATTAGCATAATCAAGGCATTCTTGCTGAAGAGAACATCTTATTTGAAAGAAGAAGCATAACTGCCATATCTTCTTCTTTCACATTTTTGCTGAAAAGTTTTAATAAGACACTTTTGTCAAATCATCAGCTCCACATTACTTAGGAGAGGGGGCTGCTCAAGTATTAGATTAACTGAGTTTTGAGATGTCACTGCAAATGCCAATGTCATTAGCAACAAAACTGATAAAGCCTCATTGCAACTGTGGCATAGTAATTTACACTCGGTCACATTATATTTTAAATAATTTTCTTGTCACCTCTAAGTTTTGTATTGCAACCATAAATAATAAGAAAAAAAGGATTTGCTGGGAAATTTGTACTATCTCTTTTTATTAAAATTTGGAAAAAAAAAAATCTCTGCAAAAATCTGTGACCAAACATATTAGGAAAAAAATCCCAAAATGGTTATAAACTACGAATAATATATCACCTCAGTAAAATGGTCAGATTATAATCTCCTCATAGTGAACCACTTTTGATGAGTTCTGCTTTTTAATCAATCACTTAAGGTTAGGGATGACAACATGATTGATCAGGCCAGTCAGGAAAAGCTTCAAACCATATCCCAGCATATCAGACTTAATATATCTGCACAGACACTCAGTTGCCTAAAACCAAACCAAACAAAAAGCCATCCTTCAGCTGCCAAAAGTAATTTAGATATAAGAGAAAAACTTCCTCTTCAACCAAGTGTAATGTCCAGATTTTGCATATTCACCTTCTGGGTATAGTCAATTCTCTTGTAAGCATAGGACTGGGTTAAATTGTCCTGTTGCTCAGTGATCAGTTACAGCACCTGCTTTATTCTACATCTTGTTCAGCTCTGTGGGATTAACAAAAGACTTTCAAGATGATACCTCCAGTATTTAGGCCTGGGAAATCCATTGTTTTAAAAGCAGATTGTGCAACACTAATTAAAAAATTCCTTCAAGGCAACCGGACACCAAGCCTAAAAAGCATATTACCGATGATGCTTGAATTTGTTATCTGAAATGGTCTGTTCTCTTGCTTGGATGGTATTTTATGTTTTTTTCAGTCAACATTACTTCAATGCAGAAGTGTTAACCATACATGATCTATTTGGAGTTTTGTTTGTTATTTTGGGAGATTATTATACATTTTTGGTCCTTCTGTTACTAGTCTGGGACCATGTTGTGCAAACAGAGAGCTCCATACCTCATATTTTCTTCTGTTCTGGAGCTCAAAGTATACTGTCTGTCAAAGATGACAATTTCATATGGTACTTCTAAGACACTGTGATTCACAGCCAAGGCTCCATATCAGAGCACCATTTTTCTAGACAGGTGAAGCTCTTTGGATCTCTTTGCTTTGTCCTATTTGTTTCTTCAAACTTCTGTGACTATCCAATAGCTGACACTTATCTGTCAAGTCATCCTGACTCTTTTCTAGTACAGCCCGAAAATGCTCACAAGCGAGCAACATTTACAGTTCCTTAGTGCTGTTCTGCTTTTTAACAATGAAAACTGGAGATCAAATCCTGATTCTGCTGATCTCTTTTGCATGTCATTACCTTCTTTTTAAAAATTACATTTCTTAATAGCTATTTGGTTTGAGGATGATGAGGTTCATTATATTTCTATACCTGAAGGGAATAGATTCATGGTAACTTAAAAGTGGGGTTTTTGACAGTGTTACTTTTGATATGACTTCATAGCAGAGATTCTATATATATGATTCCAAACATGTACTTGTCTTGCACCTTCATTTCAGAAAACTATTACACATAAGGGATTTTAATAGTTTAACATAGGTAAATAATATTTTCTACTTGTTTAAACATAATTTATTCTCCTTGTTCCATATATACATATGCTAGAGTTTTTTTTAAATTCATAATATTGTTTGCAATATCTGTATGTTAGCAAGCTTCAGCGCTTCTTCAGAGAAGGAGACCATCTGAAGCTTGCAAAAGTGTCGCTGGCTGTTAGGTTATTCAGCCTTTAAATTTTATTTTTCTCTAACATTTCAAGAATCAGCACTCAAATGGCGTCTTTGAAATTTTAGTGCACCACTTAAAGCTTCTACAACTGATTTAGAAGAAAATTAGTGTATGTTAGTCAGCCAGTGCTGATAGCTTAAACTGCTTTTCTTGCAGGTCTCATCTAAGAACACAAATTTCCACTTCACATGGGAGAGCAGAAAATGTTTTGGTTTAGTCAGATCACTTTAGACTCAACTCACAGCTCTGCAATTTGCTTCACCTCATGTTTCCTCCTCACTGTCTAGGAAATGCATGAGAAACAGCTGAGTCTCCCTCCAGACTACACTCACCAAGAAAGGCACCTGGCACCCAGAGGGTCATCCCTGCCTTTGGTCAGCAGCATGCCAGCTAGCAGCAAACATACAAGTTTAGCATGTTAGTAAGCATACAAGTGTCTTGGTCACACTGGGTCACACTGCCCCTCTCCCAGCCTCATTCCTCACCATCCCAGCCTTGTCCATTGCCAAGCTGCTGGCTGGGTTCAGCTTGGGCCAGTCCCACTGCCTGGGCAAGTCCAGCCACCTCTACATCCCAGCCACCATCCTGTCCAAGTCTCATTAGTCAGGTCACTGTGCACAGTCAGGCACTGTGGCCTCCCTCATCCTGGCCCCCTCCTGTGTGCTGTGTATCCCCTTCCCACTGCTCCCCAGTGGCTCTGCTTGAAACAGACACCACCAACCACTGGCAGCTCAGAGTTAAGGATGCTGCCATGATGTGACAAAACTAGATACTCATTAATTGACATTTTGGGTTTCCTCAATCTCTTGTGATAAGTCTTGCATCCTATAACCTTTGTCCAATATCCTGTTCAGGCTGGGCAAGGGAATTAGACATCACTTTGCCTAACTACCTTATAACTTAATTTTATTACTCATGGTGTAAATAAAGAGGCTGCTTCCACTATTTGTTCAGTCTAAATGTAGTTATTGCTTATTCCTCCAGAACAGATTATTTCCACTGGACTACATTCAAATTAATTCCTGTTTTGATGCTGTTTTTTGAGGCTCCCAGAGCGTCTGATAATAAATAATTTTTAACAGCACCTCTTACTGTTTTTTTTTTCCAACATAAGAATAACATATTTGTAAATATTTTATTACTCTTACTATCAAGTTTTGCTGTGTTATTTTTTCTACAGAGCCTCTCAAAGAACAAGCATGACACAAAGATACATTGCTGGGAAACTTACTCACCAAAGAGAACTACCTGAGCATGAACATAGCTCTGTCTTCCTGGGGGGCTTTGTCAAACTATGTTGACCCATCCAATACAGAAAAATGCTTGTTTTATATTATCCTCTAATACTTCACCCTTAACAGAAAGTAAGAAAACTATAACTCTATTCATTTTCTTATTTTCTATTACTAAATCCAAAATCTTTGCTTATCCACTGCTTGCAGCCAATGATGCCTCTAAAATTTTTCAAATCACTGTGTGATAAGCTTATACACTTCCTTCTTTTTGCTTCATTCTACACGGAAGAATTTTCAGATGAAGAAGTTCCTCCAGAACTTTATTATTCTCGGTGGGTTAGCACTTTCAGTCAGCAGCTCTCTTCTTAATTTTCCATTCTTGCCCTGAATTCTAATTGCAGTCACATTCTACACAAAGTGCAGAACCCTCAGTATTACTCTACTCAAAACTCAGAGCTATCTTACTCAGCACAAACTGATTTCGAATGATTACAAGAAACACAGACTTTTCAACTAGTCACTTTCAAATATAAGGCTCTAGGTCTGCATGCAAATTGTGTTCAGACTGCATTTTGCAGCCTTCTGTGCTTAGAGAATTACTTGAGTTCTGCATGCATTTCAGATTTTTTTTTTCTCTATTTGTGTATGTGTGTGTGTGTGTGTGTATGTGATATAAGGCAATCAGTGAACTATTTTAAGTGTGTGCAACAAATTTTCTGCTTTCTGTCCCATTCCAGATCACGGAGGATGGAAGCATTAGACCCAGACTGTCAGTTTGAAGCCCAGGCTTAGAGACCTCAAGTACACATTTCCTGGCTGATCTCATTGCTCATATATTGAGCTCAGACTTGGCTGGAATCTGGAATTGGAAACCAAGGGAAGGGCTTGCGTCTTGCTCCTGCAGACAGTTTAGATTGGATGAGCTTACGCCAAATGAAATTGCAAGCAACTCACATTCTGGCACAGTTTAATTAAGAAACTAAAGATGAAAAAGTCCAACACAAATTCTCTCTGAGAAACTCTTGCCTTTTAGGCATAATTCCCAGTAACAAACTGTGCAGCCCAGAGTACAAGAACATGTGGGTTTAAAGATGTCTGCTGAGTGCTTACTGTTCTTAGCAGGAGAGCTTGTTTTCATAGGTGCAAGCTGACATAAATTAAAATGATGTCACTTAATAATCGTACTGAATATGTCATTAATTCAAGGTTAGATAGGGACAAAGGAAGGTGACTGTAAAAAATGGACAGTAGATTCCAGTTGAATTGTTCAAATGCTAAATTGGACTTACCCTTCAAAGATGGATCTTGGCTTGAAAAATCTTTATTTTTTCTAGCTTGCTGTGAAACATTTCAATTCCACATTAGGAAATACTGATTTATATGCTTTTATATTGCTCAGTCTCTCCACCCAGCTAATTCTGTAAGATGGGAACAGCAGGATCCATCAAGAGATGACCCAGTCCAGCACTCTGCCTAAAGGTAGGATTATTAATGTTTCTCTCATTTTTCACAAGTTGTTATCTAACCTGCACTTTCAGACCACCGACAATGCCAGCTGAACCAACTTTCTCAAGCAAACATTCATAATGCCCTCCCTGATGGCTGAATTTTCTTCCTTCATATCTAACATGAAACTTTATTTCAAAGTGTGAGACCCTGAGTTATCCTACAGACATGGGCATCAGAGTATTCCTTCTTCCTTGTAAAAGCCTTTTATTGCATTGTATTATACTCCTTCAAAAAATCTTCCAGATGACATTAGATAACATTCAGTACTACTTCATTTTTCTAAAACTTTCTTGTTGGTCTCCCTTCCAGATGCCCTTCAACTAGGATATGCTGCTTGGAATGCAACACAACTAAATGCAGGTATGGAAGTTTGTCAAGAATTAATGAACTTTAATTTTTAGCCCTGTACTAACAGTACTAGTGTAACGTTCTTCTGACACGCAATGTAGTTCCAGTTACATAAATACCTAGTTTGGAGTTTTACATCAGAACTGAAGTATGGATAAATACAAGTAGGTGAAATTGAGATTTTTAGCAAGGCTTGCAATCATATAGAACTTTAGAGTCAGACCAAGTAAGAACATCACAATGACATTATAAGATCAACCATAAACTTGAATTTAGACTATAGGGAAATGTTATTAGCTTAATTAACTGTACTGATTCTAATTAAAATTCTGTGTTTGTTTTCTTTCTACTAATACCTAAATATATCATAGAATAGATTAAATTTGAAGGGACCTATAAAGGTCATCTGGTCTAACTTCCCAGCCATAAGCCAGGAAGTTTTCAATGAAATCCAATTGCTCAGAGCCCCATCCAACCTGGCCTTGAATATTTCCAGGGGTGGTCATAAACCAACTCTCTGAGCAATATGATCCACATTTCACAACCCTCGTTGTAAAAATATCATCCTCATATCTAGTCTAAATCTACCCTCTTCTAGATAAAAACACCTCGTCTTACTGCTACTGATAAACTATTTGTTTCCTTTTTCCTTACAGGCTCCTCCTAAATACTGGAAGGCTGCTATACGGTCTTCCCAGAGTCTTCTCTTCTCTGGATGGAACAACCTGTCATCTTTTAGCCTTTCCTCACTGGAGAGGTTTTCCATCCCTTTCACTGTTTTTGTGGCCCTCCTCTGGACCTGCTCCAACAAGCAGGTCTTTTCTATGCTGAGGACCCTAGAGTTGGATGCAGTGTTCAAAGCAGAGCAGAGGGCCAGAATCTCCTCCCTCTCCTTTCTGCCCACGCTGCCTTTGATGTTGCCCAGGACACAATTGGCTTTCTGAGCTGGTTGTGTACATTTCTGGGGCATGTCCAGCCTCTTATCCACCAATATCCCCAAAACCTCAGCAGGGCTGCTCTCCATCAGTTCTTCCTGAAACTTGTGTCAATACTGGGATTTGCCCTGAGTGATTATAAACTGCCTATAACACACGGAATAATCATTCATCAGTTCAATCATCTCATATCACTACTTCATGTAGCAAAATGGGAAGCTCATCTACTTAATTGAAAACCTCTATCAATATTAATTTTATCTAAAAGTAAAAAACAGTTATAAGACTAAAGTATTTTCTAGAAATAATTTATCTGTAGTCTTTTTTGAGCCAAAAAAGTCTTTTCCTAAACTTTCGCAATAGAAAAATGCTGATACTAATGACTTTTTCTCTTCTGAAAACCTTTCCTGAAGAGAACCCTTCAGAATTCATCCATGTGTTATTCTGATGATGAAACGATTACATATTCAGCAGTCTCCTCACTGAGATTATACAAAAAAAGCCCTTATCTGTTTAAAGACAGCAGAGAGTAGTGCATATATAAATTCTACTTTCTAAAACCTTTCTTGTCCAATAAAAGACAGCTAGAAAAAGTATTCTGTGGGGTGTCTTTTACATAGTGAATGAAAGTAGGTGGGAGGCATAGAGCTGTTCCTATAGCAAAGAGGGGAGAAGTGGTAGTGTAGTGTAGCCAGTAACAATTAATGCATATCATAACTGATAAGTTATAAATAAGAGAGAAAATAAGGGGAATCCAAGAAAAGTGTTTTTTAATTCATTGCAGCCCTCTTATGCTACTTACAAAACCCTGGCTTGCTGACTGTGGAAGAAAAGAAATGAGACCACTCTTTCTTCTGTCTCTAAACCAAAGGAACTAAAGGCTTCATACAGAGGAATATTAATTTTCTTTAGGTCCATTTTCACAGTTCCCATATGAGAAACAGTGATGACCTCAGGGAGTCAGTAGTGGTCCCTTACTAGTCTCTATGTTAGGTATTTTAAATATATTGAAATTAAAATTATAAGATTACTTCCCACTTTAAAATGCACATTGATTCTTTAAAAGGATGAGCAAAATTAAAGATGAATTTAAGAAAATTACTTATGGCACACAAAGCACATTAGTACTGCCCAAATCATCATTTATGGAGAAAGGTGGTTATTTTGGCTGAGATGACAAATTACCTTTCCACAGCAGAAGGAAAAAAATAGTTTACAGTTCAAGCTGTAAAGTTATTAAACGAGATCTGACTGTACTAAGAAATGCACAATATATTAGAAAAGTCAATTTCTTAAATTAAATGGCAAATCAGCAAGTGGATGAAGGACTGACCTTGGATCGGGGTGGTGCTCGGATGTACCATTTACAGTCTACTGCTTCAGTTTCAGAAGCTTTTCCTTCTTTAACAATTTGTACAGATTCCACAATTCCTTCAGGTCCTCCCATCTCAAACTCACAAACTGAATAACAAAACACCAGAAAAAATGAAACCTGAACAGCAAACAAAAATGTTTTCTACAGCAGAGTATAAAGGCCTCCAAGTTAGAAAGAAACCCAAAAGCAACACACCAACCTGGCAATGGCTTCAAAACACCAAGGTCCTTAAAATCTGGATCTTAAAAATAGAGAAAGACAAAATTAGTTTGTCATTAGATGTTATGTCAATATGCTCAAATTTTATAATGCACTTTAGTTGTATAATTATACATATACTTCTTGGAAATGGGAAGTGTTTCAAAACTATGGCAACACAATAATTAATGCAGAAATTATTGATACCATCATACCAAGTTATTTTTTTCTGTTATGAAATCCTACTTTTCTCTGTCTCTCTCTTTCAGAAGGGTACAAAAATATTTCTGCATACATTAGCAAGTGAGAACATCACATAGCTAACCACATGGCATTTTAATACATCAATGTAGTGGAAGAGGATATATTTACAGATCCATTCGGAATCTTTTTGCCTATTTTGCATTTTGAAGAATAACATTCAACTTAACTGAGAAATCTGAACTTAATTCTGTGTTTATGAACATTCTGCCATCCCTACTGACCAAGAGGAGACACTTTCTTTGTCAGAAGCATCCATGTGATCTTACTGGAAAAAAATACCATAAGAATTACCATTAGTAGTCATTGTGCTAACAAGATAGTAAGTCTAACAAGGTAGCCACGTGTGCTATTTTCCATCAGATAAACATGATTGTACTTACCACCTGAGAGGGCTTGTATCATGCTTTTATAGTCAGGTGTAATACAGAGATGAAATGAGTCTGGTCTTAGACCTGCACTTCAATAGATAACCATTTGTATACAAATCCTCATTTCACAAAATTTGGCTCAGGTTGAAGATAATGCTCAAAACCAGAATTATGGGAGGATAAAGCATTTCAAGAAATGATTTCTTAGAATTGACTGGTCTTGTGTGGGAAATTTTTATCACTTGCACTGCTTTTCTACCTAAAATGAATGTTGTGCACTGTTTTTCTCATTTACATATGAAACTGGTCTTCTTGTTTCACAACTGGGTCAGTAAAAAAGAGAAAATTTGGAAGAAGACGCATCAAATGAAAAAAATCAGTCAAAACCAAGACAAAAAAACTGCTGTTTCCCTCTAGCTTTAGTCAAATAAGAATAGTGAGAATCATAACCAAAAAATATAACAAAATAGTCTAGCACTGCCTAAGCAAGATCAGCCATTTTAATCTAAACAGTCAAAATGTGTTGACTTCAAAAACTGGAGTCGTAAAATCCCTTTTTAAATTGCTCCTCTATAACCAGGTTGCTGTTGTTCTTCCCAAATTTCTTTTACAGTTACACAACATAAATCATGAGTAAATACTCATGAATTTACAGAACCCCAAATAGAGCTGAGTAGGCAATTAGTATTAATTGTTACATGTTTTATAGATCAGTAGATAGATATGATTACCAACAACATTAAATGTAATCAAATATTTCAACTAATTTACTTGGGATGCTGATATCTACCTCTCAAAATGAGATACTTAAATCTACTTTTGCTTATGGTTCAAATTACCATCCCAACGGTATTACATTGTAACCATTGCATTTCTTCCTTTTACTGTGTTTGCAAGGATTGCTCCGATTTATTGAAAACACTCTACCTCATTAGTAAAGCATATAGGAGGAAAGAAAGCAAAAACTGTCCTGCCAGAATTTTACCCATATGAGAGTTTTCTTATAAAGCAGTGTTCATAGCAAGAATCTAGGCTGAAGTACAATTTAGACCATACAATTTGACCCACAAAACATTTCTGAAAATATGTTCTCATTTAACAATACTGTAAAGTTGGTAACAGCACCTAAAGAAATGCATAATCTATTGACATTCTAGAAATATGGTAGATCTGATCTGTTTTAAAAGATTAATTTTTGCAAGTTCTCAAAGTTTCAAGAGTGAAAGGGAAATAAAATCTAGGACACCTGAGGTGATAACCCTTCATTAAATATTGCTATTATACCAATATTACTATAATAAAAACAAAATCTGTAAATTAGGCATTATCAGAGATGCTTAAAATTCACCCATGTTTGAGCATATTTAACTAGCAAATATTTGCTTTTTAAATAGTCTCTCATTAAATAGATTAGATTTTAGCAGCTCTTCTGTATGTAATTCAATCAAATTGTTATTCTCATTCTGGCTGGGTCAGAACATTAATGTTATATAAACACTGACTGGCTAGGTCTTCCAATAGACAGATGAAAACCATGTTCCCATGAGGAAAACACCCGAGACTGGAAAACTTTTCTGTGAAAAATAAGATGGATCATCCATAAGGTGAGAGAAAAGTCAGAAGCAAAATAGGAAGCAATATGGAGCTGCTAGAGACAATCCAACAAAGGGTCATGAATTTTTTTAAGCGACATATGAGTAAAGGCTGATAGTCACTTGAGAGAAGGGAAGGGTCAGAGGTGATCCCACTATTGTGTACAAAAACCTATTGGAGGGGTGCAAAGAGAATGGAGCCAGGCTCTTTCCAGTGGTATCCAGTGTCAGAACAAGAGGCAATGAGCACACATTGAATCACAGGAGATTTCGTCTGAATATCAGCAAACACTTCTCCAGTATGAGGTGACTCAGGATTAGCAAGGTAGCCAAGAGGTTGTGGAGTCTCTATCCTTGGAAATATTCACTAGCTGTCTAGACGTGATCCTAGGCAAGCTTTAGGTGACCCTGCATGAAAACGGGGTTGGACAAGATGACCTCCAAAGGTACCTTATGAGACCAGCCATTTCCTGATCCTCTGATTTTGTAACAACTAAACAACAGAATAAGACGATAGTGAAATAATCAATCAAAAGTCTAGACCTATTATCTGAGGCAGCAGCAGAAGTTAGACAAATCTCTATCACAATGCAGACTTGGTTTTATGAAATTTGCTCTGAGTCACAGGAATATATATATTCAGCCTGGAGAAGTATGAAATACTTAGGCCTGGTTTCAAAAAGATCTACTAGGTCTTCATGGGAGACTCTAAAGATTTTGGATGCTAGCTTTGGAACCTATATTTTCTATGGAAACCATACTACAGTTCTTTATTTTTCATTTCACTGTTTCTATGCAAGAAGTCTGGCTCTTCTAAGTAGCTGGCAAACATGGAATTTAAATAGAAAAAACAGGAGGCCAATTGTAAGGAGTTAGGGCACCTGAATGCTCAAAAATCTTATGAAATAAAGAAAATTGTAAAGTTAAAAGGCATTGTACATCAACTGTATTAAGTCTTCAAAAAGTATGTAAATGACCTTGTTTGCAAGTACACTGCAGCATCTTATGGGATTTCCCAGTTGAGGTATATCCACACAAACATTTACCCACCCATGCATGCATATATGCATGTAACACCTGGCTCCATGTCACTTACACAGAAGGTGAAATAGTTTAAAATTATATTACTTGGATAATTTCTGTGAGACATAGGGAAAATGCATGAAGTTCAAACTAATTACCAGTAACATGATGTTTTGCTAGCAAGTATTATTGTAAATCAATTTTAAAAGATCACATTTTGAATTTAAAAATCCACACATATAAAGACTGTTCAATTTGTCTTCAAAGAGAGATGGCATTGGGCTTTTAAAAATAATGCTGTAACACAGAAAAATTAGAGTATTTTCACTCTTACAAAGGCAACATTTTTTAAATACATCTCTCACATTTTATTCTTCTTTCCTTAGATTTTCATATAAAATTCGTCTGGGCATTTTCTTACCTGGTGAACTTCAAAACTCCTGGTTTCACTGATAAAAAATAATAGATATCTCACTCTGGAAGTCAATACATATAAGTCAAAATTTTAATATCTCTTTTCAAAAATGAAGATTGAGTTTATGTGTTCCTGATCATATCTGGACTACAGTATACTTAATTACTTTTTTAATTTTAATATCTGAAATGCAATACATACAGTAAAGAACACGAACAATTATACAGTTAAGAGGAAGGAAATATGTAATACAAAATTCTGGTGCTGAATAACTTTTGGGGTATTTTTCTCTCTTTTCTTCTATGAATGAGATGTGGATGAATGATTTGAACTATTTGAATAACTCATACACTACAAAGGGTTGATGTTTAAAACCTAAGGGTTTTTTTGCTGTTTGTGAATACAAAAACCTCCTTTTTAATGGATACGTACAGAAAGTAGTCACAATAGGTTGAAGGCATATTTCCTAATCAGAAGTAAGGAAACTGTCCACTTTTATTCACTGATCAGACAGTCGTAGATAAATCTTTTCACTTCTCTGTCTGACTAGAAATAGGTATTCAACTCTTATCCATCAATATTTAAGAAATTTTAACACATGCACATGCTTCCCTGTCAGAGAACTTATTAGAGACCTGGCTTTGCATGTAAATACTCATAGAAAAGTAAAGAGAATTGAACTATACAGCAAACCACCAGTTATTTGTATTTAAGTCTACTAAGTCAGGTTCCTTTACAATGATTTCTGGGAGCCTAAACCGGCCTTGCCCTCTTGAGGAGTGAGATATAGTTCTCTATAAAAGCAGAGCTTGCACAACTCAGTACAGAAAAGCATGATTATTCTAAGGTATTTTATATCATAGTATTTGATGAGAGAGCAAAAGTATTGAAAGAATATGGCCAAAAGATTTTAAAAGCATAAAAATCTTCTCAAAGAATCAGTAATATAATTCTAAAATAGAAAAATGTTTCTGTACTTAAATATTTTTTGTGTAATGTTCAACGTGAACTTAGCTATTCTTCTGGAGAGAGTCAAGAAAAAGTAGTAAGAAGAAAAGCAATATGAAATTAATAGCTATGCAAAACCCCACATATTATTTCTTATTAGCCTAAAATTAAGTTTGTTCTGATGGCTCTTTTCATATTAGCAGTCTTCCTAAAACTTCCATATATATGTCTATATTTCTACTAATGATATTAAAAGGTGTTCAATGAAAGCCTATAGTTTGTTAGACACTGTGGAAAGGTCTGTAATAATTATAGTTGGCAATATTATGTGCAGTATTTGCTCTTTATTTTCTGTTTTCTTTTAAGGACAATATTGTGAGCAACTTAAGCTCTTTTGAAGACTAAATATTTATAACGTAAAATAATGCTTCTCAAACTTTTCACTCTTAACATAGTCATGAAAGAACTCAAAGCTGATAAGTGCAAAAGTAGCAATGAACATGACTCCTGTTATTTCACCTTGAAGATCTATGTGCAATTAAATCAGCAAAAAGTCATATGAAGACAAATATTGTTGAAATAATACAAACTATTTTACCCAAAAGTTTAATTTCTACAATATCTTCTTTCTTTTTAGTTTTTTTTCTTTTGTCACTTTTATACTTTTATAATGTAATTAATATATATAGTGATTTGCAAACTAATTGTCTTGCTATGGTGACCTCAGTAAAATGAGATATGCTGCAAGTGTTAGCAATAGCTGGACATTTGTATGCCAAAATTATGTGCTTCTTTGTTTTGTTGCCATCTATTTGGAAATAAAAAGACAATGACAGAAATAAAAAGAAGGATAAAAGAAAAACAAAATCCATGTCTTTGCATAACTTCTTGCTAAGATTGGTCAAACTGAGAACTGAACAGGCAAGAAGCACCTGAATGAATTCCACTGGAACAGAGCACACGATAACAGAAGTTGCAGTTAAATTTCTGTTTTCATGCACACAATGGCAGGCTTTGAGATTTCAGCCTGCTTGCCTTTGTTGTCTATTCTACAAACCCTTTAAAGCAGGGTCTTTCTCCCGCATAAATTTTATTATGGATGGGAACCATATCAGAAAGCAAAAGACTGCATGAGATTCTGGGTCTCTTCTTCAAAGGGTGTTTCAACCCTTTGATATGTGCTCCTAAATCCCAGAAGTGAAAAGTGCTTTTTCGGAACTGACCTAGTGACAAAGGAGAGCAAGAATGGGCAACAATGTCATGCTCAGGCTGATGAATGGAAAAAGGAAGTCCTGGAGCCTCGCTATGTGTGGGATTATATGACATCATTTTTATTATGTTAAATATTTACATTTGCAGCTGAGTGCTCCAATTAGGCATTATATTCCCTTTATGCAGCACACTGTGTGTGGAAATGCAGGGAAAAAATGATCCTATGATGAATATTTCAAATACTCCATATACCTTTATCTGCCAGTTGCCCAAAAATATTGAAACAAGACTGAATGAGCTCAGGAGTCCACTTTATCTGAGTAATGCAGCCTTGCTGTGACAGTGCAGCTGACTTGACCGCCAGGACTGACTATCAGTCAAGGGCAGCACCTTGTCTGTGTCTCCCCAAGATAATATCCTGGAGGCTTCCTGTAAATGACTAATGGTCTCTAAACTGGGCTAGGAAGAGAGATGTGCAACGCTTTGGTGCTTTTCCTGAATAATGTTGAATTCTAAGTATTTCTAGACATGCAATTTCAGCAGAGTACTACTAAAGGCTCAGGATATGTCTCATAGTTTTTTTAATAGATGTCTCCTAGTCCAGTCCAAGGAAATAACACTTTAAGTTCATGTGAGAAGACTAGGGGGAAAAATGAGCCCAAAGGTTTAGCCACAACTGAGTACCAGGCATTACCTTTGCAGATTGAACCTATTTGCACATGGTTATTTCTTGCTACCACTGAGTGCAGAATCTGCACATCCTTTTCAGGATATTTATGCTGTACCATTTAGCTGGGTGGATTTCTCAGGACAAAAGGAGCTTATGAGAATAACTTTGTGATTTAAAATAGTCTTTGTTGTTTTTTCATAGGAGAAATGTTTTCTCCTAGTTTTACCTCATTTTAGAACATTCAGCAGAAAAATGTATTCACTGTAGTGTTCTTTTCAATAGCTACACATTTTAGAGGTGTTATAGTCAACAGGATATACTACTTGTGCTGCTTCAAGTAGCACTGTATAACCTGTAGTTCACTACACATTGCGGTACATTTCCAATTAAAAAAGAAATACAACACAGTGTTTACACCTACTAATATTCTCCTGCTGTAGCTGGCCATGCCAGTGATGACATCTTTTTGAAGATAACTTCATCTCACATGAGAAACTCAAATATCTTCCCTAGTTTCCACATGTGAATAGCTCACTTTCCGCTTTAAGAAGCAAATTCTTCCACTGTCTCTAAATATTTTTCTCTTAGAGACCAGCATAGCACCAGGTGGTCTTTTGCTAAAGCAAAGAATCGTGTCAGAGAGCACCAGAGGGAACTGAATTGTGTTTGTAAAAACAATTACTTGCTTAATCGTCTGGCCATATATCAGAAGGAGATGAAACAGACAAAAAGCTACAGAAAATAAGATTCTTAGAGTAGAAACAAGTGAAATAGCCACAGACTGAAAAAACCCCATTCATTAGTTTACTGTGCAACTGCTAGATTTTTTGAAAGCTGTTGGATGAATTATATCTAGTGCTTTCCTCTAACAAAGTCATTGTATGATTCAAAAAGTCAATGTCACAGGACATTTTTAAAATGTATTCTGTACCCAGGGTAGAAATCTTCAGGATCAAAGGGAAAAAAAATCTAGGTTTTCATCCCCACTGCAAATTGAATGTTCTCTTTCTAAAGGAAAAAATTAGAAAATCCATATAGCATATATCAAAGGAAAAGTGAAATGCATTTTTTTGAATTGTCACCTCCAATTGTAATTATATATGCCCACCACAGACACTTTCAGTGAGCAAGGAAGGGAATTATAAAAGCCACACAGCTCAGTAAGTTGCTGAGGAAAGCATATTAACACCAAATCCCAAAAACAACTGTGGGAAAAGTAAGTCTTCTGTCCTGTAATTTTGGAATTCATAGCAGTATAAATTTCAGTGAGACCAGACCTTTCCTTCTTCTGCTACTCTTATGAGGTTTTCTGGCTAGAAACTGTCCTTTCAGGGAGCACTGAGCTGTTGACCTCAGCAGTTTCCCCACATGTACAGAATGAGCAGATGTGTTTTCAAGAACTTTAGCTGCAGAGTATATTGGGGAGTGTCTTTGCAGACATTCTAACGCTTTTGCTTCTTTATCTCTTTAACTGCATAGGGCAGCAGCTCTCTCTGAGGAAGTGGTTCAGAAAGAATATAGCTCTGTGTTAAACTGTGAATTCCATACATAAATTACTCACTTAAATTACCCACAAACATGAATTTTACATTTTATTATACAAGGTTAATATTCAGATATTTAAAGGATATAAATAATACATTGGAAGTAAGCAATAATCATTCCCCCTTTTCTAATATTACGAAATTCAGCTTCCCCTGAGATTATGGCAGGAAAACTTTTAGACAATTTTTGGTTAATCTAGGCTTTACAGAAAGGTTTTTTTTTTGTCTTAAAGTTAATTTGCCTCCTGTTGGTTATAACTTCATGAGACTGACATCACTTTTGTTCGAATTGATAGTTTTTCTCCAATTTCATGCTATTAAAAGTTCCAGAGAAAGTTCAAATCACACTTAATTCCTTATACTGACCTAGAGTAGATATAAACTGTAGTATAAACTTGATAGAAACAAGATGGAGATTTGGAATCTAGAATTTGAGTAGAGTTACATTTGTG
Organism: Acridotheres tristis; assembly: GCA_037013685.1. Lineage (NCBI taxonomy): Eukaryota > Metazoa > Chordata > Aves > Passeriformes > Sturnidae > Acridotheres > Acridotheres tristis. Next base: position 93,219,578 of record CM072886.1, on the reverse strand, counting down.
TCTCTAAAACTCTTTGCCTCTGACTTTTCCTTATCCCAGAAACTCCAGATTCTGCTATCCCTAAACAGTGATTATATTATGTATAGATTAGTAAATTTTTGATTCTATTATAACTTTAGATTTTGGGTTTAAAAATTATAGCTTACTTGCAATTTAACTGATTTATATCTTTTCCTCCTCTGTTCAATATCTACTGGTCTGAAGCAGTAATTTTCTTTTCACTGGATTTACTCATAATTTTAATATTGATTCTAAAAGAAGCAGGTTTAGGCCCACAATCTGAGCTGAATTTAGCAATTGATTGAGTCCTACACTAACTGGCTGGCTCAGCCTAATACAGAGAAAAAATACTGATCTTCTGCATCACATTCATGACAAAGACATTGTGATTCATTGAATTACAATTTAAAAAGGCAGTGTTCATAAGTCCTTATGTCTACTTTATACAATACCCCATATTGCTATGTAAGTGCCTGAAGAGACGGGGAAAAGAACAGCAAAGTGGGTACTGATTAGAGATTGTCTAGTTCTACCATTGATGTGGTAATATTTAGAAAGAATGAGGTCTCAGAAGAGTTTTGACTTGCAGCAAAAGCAGGTCAAAACATGATGGCCAGTCACAGCTCTCAGGATTGTTAAGTAGGGGTCAGCAGCTTAACCAACAAGTAGACAATAATTAAATTTCATTTGACCAGATCAAGTTTTTAACTGCCAAACAGCAGGATTTTTCCTAGCTTGATTTTAAAAAGTCATTTAAAGTTCCAGAGATAAAAAGGAAAAAAAAAAGCCAGTCAAATATAAATGAAACCTTTCATTCATGTAAAAGTACTTGGGAAATCATTGATCTATATTTATATTGAAATATCACTGATATGCAATATTCTAGAATACAAATAACTATATTATTGCTAAAAATTATTTGTGTGGAGGATGCACATGATATTACAGAGATTCAAACTACCAAAATTTGATTTTTAAAATCCTAGGCCAGTATATCATTTGTTAAAAAAACTATAAGATTATTTTGTAGAATTTCAGAATGGAATTCATAGTTAATAGAAGTTAATAACCAACTGTCTAACCCATATAATGAAATCAACATTTTGGAATAAAATATTTTTAGGAAGTATCTTCTGCATTCTCTTTTAATAAAAATTTTCACATAGACTTGAGAAATGAACTACAGGAAAAGAAAAAAAAAAAGGAAAAATACTCCAAAAGAAACAAGAGGAGTGCAATACAATCGTTTGTTAACCCACATACTGCAACCAGCAGATTTGATCACATTGTCTCTTGAGCTTCAACTATCAGATAACATCTGGCAGATGATGTATGTAAGTCCTGTTACACAACATCTTCTGGCTTCTCAGTGTCATCTAGGGGACTGATATGTGACTAGAATAACATTTCACACTGCCTGCTTCTGTCATGCTAGTACAAAATTTTAACAATGGATGTGTCACAAAACCCAGTTTATTTAATTCTAAATTATCAAAAAATATTTCTCAATTATTTTTTTATGACACAAACAAACTTTCTTAATAGAAATTGCTGGATATTACATGGACTTTTGGCATCCAAGTATTCAAATAAACTTTTTGCATCACTAATTTGTAATGACCTCTGGAGCAATATTTTTGAAGTGTTGATCAAAAGTATTGCTTAATTATTTTCACAATTTTACACTGAATTTATCCCTTTCAATGGCATTCTCAATTGTTTACTACGTCTCATACCCTATATATTAAAAACCAAAAATTGATTGGAAGTACATTTTACAATGTGTATTCCAAAACATTTTTTTTCTCATTGAAGTTAAAACCTCCTCTACAAACCTATTTGAGGAAACTGCAATGTCAGGCATTCATCTCCCTAGTGAACTGCAGACTATGCTGTGATAATGTGCATTTGAAATAATAAAAAATATTTTTCAGAGAAATATTATTTTTATTATTATTATTAATTATTATTATTATATATAATTTTTTCCTTCAAAAAATGATTAATAGGTGCTACTCCATTTTTATATTAAATAAAGACTCTTTGACAATGGATGCACAAACAGAATCTGTAGAGAGAATGTGGTAAAAATGTGCTGGAAATTTATTTTATGTTTCAAATTTTAAATCCAAGGAGTGGAACCAGCACTCACTGCAAATGATTGCAGAACTTGTATCACTTCATTTTACAACTTGTAAATCTGACTGACCAACTGAGTTGAACCAAAAAAGCTTATCTGAATTAATTATGTTCTGAGAAGATGATGATTGAAGAAAATAATTTCATTTCAGACAATTCCAGGGTAGGTTTTTTTTTTAGGGGCAAAGGTATCTAGAGGAGAAATAGCACAGGAAGACATAAAAATCATTAATCATGGTTTCCTAACTCCAAAAATAATCTCACCTTACTCTAACAGAATATTAAAAAAAAGAAAAAAAAAAGGAGAGAGTAAGTTGAACCTATTTAAGACTATATTTGTTCGATATTGATCAAATGGACAAATGACAAATTGATATAGGTCGACCAAATAATTTATGTGAAGGTAGAAAACTAGTTTTAATTCATTAAAGGAGTTGAAGAAACAGTAGTTTTTCTCTCCAAAACTAACAGATATTTAATTTTTACTTAGTTCCATAGATAGAAAGGTAGAGGACAGTTTTTAAGCACACTTACTTTTAAGTAAGTACTCGAGCCTAGAGATTGCCTGGATTTAGGCACATCCTTAGATGTAGGCTTCCTGAAATTCTTTGCTAAATTGAAACTAGATTCAGTGGCTTGTCAGTGCAGCATTTGAGTATAGTAAGCTTAAGCAACTGTCCTTTGGAATTATCCTTGGGCATATCAGAAAGTAATTTCAGAGATTTTTGATGGATTACAGTGTTAAATTATAGTAGTTGTTATTCTTGGCCTTAGGGCCTTTATGAAATGAACAGGTTTTGCAGAGAAAAAGATAAAGACACTTAGCATTTGGATTTGTCACAATAAAAAACCACGTGCAAAATGAAAATATGTACACATTGAACATAAATTGAACAAAAAAATGACTTGTTGATTTTCCCAAACAAAATATAGGAATATCTCTAGCTAATGTCAATTAATAGTATAAGGAAAAAAATCCTCGTTTAAGCTACTCAGTATTCAAAAATATTAAACAACGAGTAGGTGACTCTTGCATGAACCCAATTATATTGAAAATTGAATCCTTTTAAAATAGGACTTCTAAAAAATTAACTTCTCACTGCCTCAATTTGTCATGATCATTTTTAGGACAACACACCTTGCTGTATAGATGCCATCAGTCAATGTTTTGAGAGGAGGTTTTTTTGTATCTCCTTAGTGTATGTATAATATAAAAGTATATATGGTAAAAGGAAGCTTTCAGAAGCATAAGATAGGCTATAATTGCACAGAGAGAGAGAAAGTGAAGAAAAAGGAAGAAGCAAATCCGACTGTCAGGGTGTTCATAAGCTTGATTCACAGTCTTGATTATCCAGGAGTTTTATGTCTAGCAGTAGATATATTGGCCAGATTTAGCCACAGACATGACAGACACCTACTTCTCACAGAATTCATTGCATAATCTGTTTCTCACATGAAAAAGACTTTACATGATAGTATTCCCCTACCCCATGACAGCAGCATGATATTAAAGATTGCAGGCTCTTCTGTATCTTAGCACATAATAGGAGGAAAAAAAGATGGATCAAAGGCATAGCTGCTCTATTGAGCAAGCTAACTTTATTTACAAAATATTGAAAACAAAATTTGTGTCAGAGTTGAATGAAGCATGATCTTATTTTTAGACCTGACCATCAAAGAAGCTCAAGTGTGATATCTGAAATGAAAGTATTACTTGCATTACTTGCATTACTCAACAAGACAGTAAACAAATCAAGAAAGGTCTCAGCCATCAATATGGCAAAAGATATAATAAGATGAAAACAAATACGGCAAAAGATATAATAAGATGACAACAAATACCTACTAGAACTACAAATATGCAAATAATATTCAATAACATTCACCTCATTACTAGTAAGAAAAAGATAATCTCTGGATTCTCTTCTTTACAAAAATATGAATACTGTCCTTAGAAAATGAACCAATGCTAGACAATAGATGAGTGCACATAACAAATGGTGACAGAGGATTTACTTCTTATCTGACACATTTCATCATTTACTAAACATTGTATACTGCAAAAACAGAAACATGATTCAGTTTTACAAAGACTTAAGTTTGCAAAGCTACTAATTATTGGGCAAGAACCTTGTTTATTAGTTACAGAGAAGTGAGTGACTTCTGACAACAGTTTGTATATATTTCTTACAGGAGAATTAACTAGAAGCACTATAAAAAGACTAAAAAACCTGTTAAGGAAAGGTAAATGTCTCAATAAAGATCATTATTTATTGCTGTTATAATTGAGAGATGTTTTATTAAATAAATTAGACACAACAAAACCAATCTACAATCATAGTTACTTGAACCAATGCAAAAATATGACTGAAAAGAAATTATATAAAACTGGGTTTTACCTAACATATACTGGCAGCTAAAGAATCAAACCTGTTGCAACTGAATGGCTACACTAAAAAATAGTTTTTCTGCTTAACAGATGGGGCACACTCAGACTGATTAGACAAAAGCACTGGGGCGATTGCTAAGATTTATTGGCTATACCAGTAATACTTTATAAACCTGTAGATACAATGCTTAAAGATGAAAATTGAACAGCTTAAGAAAAGCATTAATAAAGAAAAAGAACTGATTCAGCAGAATCTCTCCAAATATTTCCAGATATTTCCAAGGTCCCTGAGAGAAACTATTACAGACAACAACAGAGTTGTCAGGCTGACACCCCAACACAACGACCTAGGAGTGGGATGCCACCTAGCAGCCTAATATGAGCTATCAGAAAATCTGCCAGATGAGAAAATCAGAAGACCTGGAAAACCTTTGAAGAGTAATCAAAAACTCCTTATTCACTACGTATGAGATAAGAAGTTTCCAGTTTTTCCTCTGAAGAAGAAAGTGCTATAATGTATGAATGAGAACTACCGAGGAATATATCAACAGGTTTTGGAGGTGTTGTTCCAAATGTGGGTAGTGAATATTCTCATTGCAAATAAGTTGTTTTTAAACACTTGTGAAAGACGACTACCCAGGCTTTCTGTTCTGCACAAATTCCATAATATCCTCCCCAATCTGCCATTTCCAAGTGCTTCACAAACATTACAGAGAAATCAAGAATTAATAAGGAAAACAAATGTCCAGGGCCCACTGAGGTTATTTCCTCATTTTATAAGGGTTTAAAGCAAAGGGGTAAGCACTTTATAGCAGACCTAAGGTTAAGCTAACTCAGCATAGTATTTACATAAAGTCAAAAGTTTATCCTTAGGGAAAAGAGGATAAGAAAAAGACCATATTTAAGGAAAATCCTCTGCTGCTTCTAAGATTTAGATTTAATTGTTTTGTAACAAGTAATAGTATAAACTATTTATACAATGACAACGATATTGTAAAAATGAAGCTTAATCTAAAGATGTTGGTTTTATAGGACTAATTTTTAATGTACAGGCTTGCTAAAGATCCCTCACAGGTGCTCCAAAACCATCAACTTTTTGTCAGAGAAATGAGACTCCTCTGAAAAGAATATTTATTATTGCAGCATCAAAGTTACTGGTGAAGTCACCTACAAATGAAGAAAGGTGTTTCTTGTGAAGGTGGAATAGAATTATTGTGCTGCTGTGGAATATCCTTGTAAACCTTCTCTAGAAGTCTGTGTCCAGCTTATTATGGAATGCATATATTTATGGAAGGGATTTTTGTAGAGAACAGGGTGTACTGATGGCAGGGGAAGCAGTAAGCATTCCTAGTTAAGTTGTCATTTTTCTTTACTCCAGTGCCAGAAATACTTAAAACTGTACCTTGTATTTCTCTTGCTCTTGTTTTTACATCAAAGTTTAATGGAATAGGAACTTAAGTGTGCAACTTCCTTCTGTTGGTAATATGATACTCCCACCACGTAAGGATTTCTAAACGAGAAAGTTCTGTATTTGCCTTTTGAGTATTGTTTAAAGAAACATATAACTATGGGATGACAAGACATAATATCGGATCTGAGAACCCCATGAGACCTTTTAGATACTCATTTGCTCCACATAAGGAATTATTTTTCATTTGAAATTTAATATAAATCCATGATCATGATTTTCAATGTAATGTATCATCCTACTTGAGAGAAAATCCTTTCCTCTCCCAAGACCAGATGCCCAAATGCCTTGTAAATAGCAATGAAGTGCCTGACTTTTATGAAGTGTACTTGTATGAACACAATAAAAGTTCAGAACTCCAGGAAGCTGCTTATAGAAATTTGAAGTGCTAGAGGGGTTATATCTCAATAAACAAAACAGATTCACACTTTCTGGGGTTTTTTGACATCACGTGGTTCTGCTTCAAAAATTTAAATGAAGTCGTAATGAGTAATTGCTCATACTTCCAAACCAGCTGTGATCCCAAAGGAAAAACATTGTCTTGTTCAAAGTTGAATGGCTATGGCATTGTTTGTTGGTTCTCAAAACAACTGAATTTCAAGTTGCTAAAAAATGATTGTCATTGCTGATACTAATTTAGAAGTAATCACATGGATATTCAGCTATCCAAGACATCTGGGAAATATGCCTTGCTTGAATATATTCAAGGCAGAACATGGACATTAGATGGCAAAATTATTTGATAATATTTTATCTAAATTTTTAGAATTGTGATTGAACTTAATAAGTTCCAATTAGATTTTTCATGAGTTCTAAAATATGCAAATTCCCCAGCAAGGAAGAATTTGGGGTTTTTTTTATTTTTTTCCTCAAGATGGTGATGTAGCTATTTTATTACTCTGATATTCACTGTAATGGGAATGCAAAAGTACTGTTACTCCGGTTAGAAAGTATTTCATATTCCACTTGTTGGGATACAAGAATATAAATCTTTTTTTCTCTTTCCATTATCAGGCAGTTGAATACAAAACATTACTGACTGACGTTTATATTAATGAGGCTAAATAAAAACACAGATGGCTTCTACTAAGTGGAGGAACTGAAAGTAATGATGTGCTATCTTAAGCCACTGTCCTGCAAAATCAGGGACCAGGATAAACAGAAATCTGATTATTCTAGCTGAGCAAGAAAGCTCAGATAAACACAGCCTCTCTCTGCCTGAATCCTTGCCTGTACTTAAAAAAAAAAAAAAAAAAAAAAGACTCTATTTAAAGAAGAGTTGTCAATAATTTGAAGTAGTAATTGAATTTTTCTACACAAAAGAGTGATTCCACACCACTTTGGAAGACTGTCTTGAGACAAAACTTTTTAAGAAAAATGAGTGTAATAGATTGAGTCAAAAGACTCAGAGCTGTGAAACGAAATTTCCAGTGTAGGCCTTTCAGTGGCCAAAGAATTACAAAATAAGAGCAAAAATGAATTATCCTTTGACTTGTGTCATGAGTTTTTCCCTAGCCAATCAAAATTGTATTCAAAATTAACCAGAGGAACCTGAAAATACTGTAGCCTGATATATATTTCTCTCATACATCAGATTTCCTTAAAAAGAAACAGCCCAACCAAAATGTTTGTATACATTTCTGAAGATTCAGTAGGTTCAGATATTTCTGTTTTGAAATGAACACAGTTAATCAGAATTTTAAAATAAAAAATAAAATTAAAATAGTATATAAAAAGTAAAGAAGTTTTCATTTGTTTATAAACTCTCACGCAAAATGGTTGAAAATTTACATGAAAATGCATCTGGTTATTACTGATATTAGCTGTAATAATGCAAAAGATTAATACTTTCTTCTTTAGCTCAGAGTTTTGTTATTGAAAATAGTCTATTATACCACACATACAACTTCGTTCCTCCATGTGTCACTTAACACTATGATTTAGAAATGTCAAAAACGTAAGCCTAATTTATCCTCTTAATAACGAACTTTTCTTGCAAAACTTTCAGCAGCTTTACCAGCTTCTGGGTGTGTTCATGTTGGTTTTGTGTGTAGTTCTAATTTTGTTGTTAAAGTTTATTTTTCTGCAAGACCTCACCTTTTAGAGTACTGAAAAAAAAAACCTCTGAAAAAAGGTTTGTCTAAAAGGAAAAGAATGCAAGGCAAAAGAGTTACATTTGTTTCTGAAACCGCAGTCTCTACTGGACTTTTGCCTTGGTGGATGGATTTCCAACCATTTCAATAAAAAGGAGTCAAAGAAATTATTGAACAGAAGAGTTGTAGTAATTGCAAATTATTAGTGTATCCCTTAGGATTTTTCTATATAATTTATTTTTATAAGACTTAGTCTAAACTAGATTTAAAATGCCTTAGGTGCAGGACTCTTTCCATTTGCACAGCCTAATAGATCTTTATTGCAGCATTTTTCATGATACCCTAATTAATCTTTTTTTCAACTTCATCCAGTTAGCTATTTTTGTACGCCCTGAAGACATAGTAAACAATTTCTTTCCCTATTTCTCCAGGTACCATTCAAATAACAATAAACAGTTGCAGCTTCAATTTAGTCAAATTTACTTTTTTTTTTTAAAGTCTTCGCACACACCCACACATTTAACATCGCATCTCTTTATCTTCCATTAAGATGTCAAATGCAAGAGGCAGATGAGAGACACGTCACGAGTAGGTGGGGACCCTCAAAGACGGCTGATACTTGAGAAATTGCTGTGTTGCACTTGTTTCTGGATGAAGAAAGCCTCCTCTGCAGGTTGCATTTACGAAGAGTGTCCTGCTTTTGACAAGCGAGATGAGTGGCAACAAAAACTGCATCTCTCTTGAACATTCAGCTACTTGAGACAGCAATAGTTTTCAAATGAGTCTTTGCTTTGGATCATTTTCTTCAAGTTCTTTAAAGAGAAGTTAATCATAAATTTTCTTCAGATCTCTTCACTGTTCATAATTTAATTTTCTAAGTTCTCACTACCTAAGCTGGTTCTAGGTGGTTTAGGTGATAATTTCTGTACTGGAGTCTACTCTATGCTACTCTGTTATATTCTGGAGTGGAGTTCTTTCTGTGTAACTCTCCTACACATCACCCTGTTTTATGAGTTGGCAGGAACACCTCCCAGTGCATACATATGGACAATAGATCTCAAAATGTCATGCCTTGTCCATGTCTGCATAATAAAAGACTGTCCAAGTAGTAATATGGAATGTGAAGTGCTTCCTCTTCATGGTGATCAAGGAGGCAGCAGTGCTGTTTTGCACTTATCAGATTCGTCATATTGTCATTTTGTCCAATATTCCTAGAGACTTCCTACTACTTGCAAAGCTTCTATTGAAACGTATGAAGGGGAAGAAAAGAATTAAACAAGGAAGAAAAAAGATATAGCTATTCCATCTGAAGTCTAGAATAATTTATGCTGCTTTACCAATTTTACCGGCATTGATCTTTATGTAGAAATTCTCCTTACATCAGTAGAAAAGGAATGAGGATAAAACATGATCCATGAAACTGTCTTTTACTTGAGAGTTTTTTAGATAGACTAAGTTGTGGATTACGCTATGAATATCTTTTCAACTATAATGCAACTAGGGAAAAAAAAGGTAAGCAAATCTAAAGCAAAGAATTTATGGCACAGGATGAGGAAATGGCAAAACCCTGCAGACCCATGGTAAATGAGAGATAAAAATTTAACTCACATTTCAGAGTGTATATGCATGGTTATAACAAAATTTTGTTCATTGTCTTTGAATTTACAACAGATATATATATCTGGCTACCAGATAATTTGCTACAGAACTCTCTTCTGTTCTGTTTGAACCTTCTATTTATGTTTAGCCACTGCAAAACAGTAACCTTGACTTGAAAGAAAATTTAACTATGCTGGTTAGTTTTATAAGTGTTTTCCTTGAATTATTGGAAGAAAATCAGAAAGAAGAACAACATAGAGCATGTAGACCTGCCATCTTCTATGATGCTACTGAAATAATTAAGGAAGAATTTTCGGTCTGCTAATTTTAAGCAGTATGCTAGAGAACATTGTTCAACCTAATACAACAATTTAGCTGAAAAAAATAGTGACATAATTGCAAAATTAGATAATAATTACAGTGCTTTGGAGTGAGCTATATTAAAGCATGACTCATCACTCAATACATAAGAAGTCACAGAACTACGTCACATCCAGCAGTGCAGTTGCAGTGCAGTAAAGTGGAGATGCAGCCAAATAACAAATTTAAAATCAACAATCTTTTCTTAATAAGTGAGGGAGCAGGGGAGTTGATGGAAAGTATGGCTATGATTTTGCTTTAATGAATTAAACAGTAACAAGAAATACTTGTACAATTGCAATTAAGATTTACATTCTTTTCAGAAAAATATTTAATATGTGTAACTATTTGAACTTCACAAATCCTCTGGTAAAACTTGTAATAGTTTTCTTTATTGAGGAAGGAGAACAATTCCACTCCTCAGCTAGGGAAATGATTGCTGAAGTAGAAAAGCAATGATGGAATTTTCTGAGATAATTACATTTTTTTATTAGAATACTTTATCAATGATCTTTTTGAAAGAAAAGCTGTACAGTGTAACAGCCAAGCATAAAACATTACACTTCCCATGAAACATTTTGAATGACCTTCTGTAATAGCACTCACTTGAAAATAATACTTTTAAAAACTGCAGAATCTGAAAATCTTTCCCTTGAATGAGCCTTACTTGTTATACAAAAGATACATATGACTTTTATCAATTTCCTATCTATTAATATTTTCCTTGACAATAAACTAAGTCCCAGCTAAAGATATTACTCTTTAGCAAGATTATACATCATTAGAAAAGCTACAATGATAACCTTTTACTATTAAAAATGTGATGGTTTGTACTTACCAGGTGTAAAATTATACCGAGCAGAAAACCCAATAGATTCCAGTTCAGCATCAGCAAAAAATTTAATCCACAGGAATCTACCACTGGATTTTATCATAGGTGGATTTTGCTGTCCACAGAAACGTCCAAGGATTGGGGAAAAGCCAAAAGGTCCATCTCGTACTTCAATATGGTCAAATTTACACTCCCAAGAAGGCTCTATGGAATATTTTTCATCAAAATGTAGCTCAATGCATTGTCTAGGAGCAGCTAGAGACAAAAAGAAAATTATCTTGTTATTTTCTAACCCAAGACCCTTCAAAACTAAAGCAAAACTGAACAAAATAAAATATATCAATTTTGTGTACATCTTAAAATTTTGTTTAAAAATTGTTTGAAAATTCGTACATCTGTATTTTTTATAGATTTCACACTGTCAGGTTATTTGTCTATTGTTCTCCTTCAAAAAAGGTACTCTTGACAGCAGTACTTAGTAAAACTAAGAGAGATATCTGTGATGAACAGAAAAATATAGGCAGGAAAAATTTCTTCAAGAAGAAAATGTTTCTAAGAAACTTATATTTTTAGAAAAATATTTTTTTCCTTATATTTGGGGGAGAGGTGTAAATCAGAATACTTTTTTATACCTAGTACTGACAATGATGAAGAAAAGGCTAATCAGACAGTTCGTGTTCCTATATGCATTGCAGTCAATGACAAACTGGAGTGTAATTGCTCATACTCAGAATTACTTCTCATTGGAAACATAACAAATGCAGTGAATTCTCACTTAAGAAAGAACTAGATGAGGGTGATAATTGAAGAGCAAATGCTATACTGAAAATCTTGAAGGAGCTTCATAGTGGCCACCTAATTAGACATTTTTCAAAAATTCTATCTTTGATGATAAGTACTAAGTTTAGAGACAGTTGGAACGATCTCCAAAACAAATATTTCCTGCCATCTTCTGCATAAAGCAAAAAAGTAACTGGTAGAAATATACTATTTTCTTAAAAGGAGGAAAAAATCATGGTTTGATTAATATATTTTATCAGAGGCAACCTCCTAGAATTGCACTGTTTTCTGTGCTTAATCCTGGCCATAGGAAAAAGTGTGTGCCTTCTGTGTCTGGAGCATGGTGCATTGGAGCCTTTTGCTGACAAAGCCTTCTGCTAAGACAAGGATTTGTTGTGTCATTGCCCACTGTGACTCCCTTGGGATCATGTCCTGCACTTTACACATATCAAAAGAGGTTTGTATTACCATGAGCTTTGCCAGAGTTACCATTCTTTTCACATGAAAATATGCAAGATCAAGCTCCATTCTGAGTTATTAGCATGGAAACTGCTTAGCAGGGAAACTGCTGAACTCCAGGAGTCAGTGTCTCTACATTTCTTTCCTCAAGAATAACAAGAAAACTGTCAGTGCAACCAGAACAAATATCTTTTTTGGATCCTGAAACTTTTAAAATGAAGTTTTTGGTATGAACTCTTTACTCACATAAGAAGAGAGAAAATTATTTAAAATTAACTGAGTAAGAAGATATCAGGTAAATTTTGAAATCTTTACATAAGAGCACATAGTCAGATCACTTTTACAACTATTTCATGTAAATAAATACAGTCTCATTTTATAAGAAGCATTTAGGATGTAAGTTAATAAAACACCTTATTCAAAAACAAAGATTATTTTAACAGCTTTACTTACAATGTTAATATAATTGGATGACTGATATTTATTATAACATTTAATTTAACATAAAAAAGAAACCTTTTCTACCGTTCTCAATTTGAAGAAATTCAGGGAAATACTATTGACTTGCCATTATTTCTACCAATTTGTAGGAAATTTGTGATCTTTATGCCCATACAAATTCAATAGCAAAAGCAAAACTGGTTTTTACATAAAATGGCACCAAATTCACAGACTATGGAAAAGAGACCACTCTGAAAGCACAAAAAAAATTTTACAAAAGTAAAGTCAGATAGAAAAGCTTGTAAAGGAGATCATAATGATGTTATCTTTTCTGAGGTTTGAATACTAAAGTAAATCTTTTTAGATTATAGTAAAAGATTAAATACCTGGAAGACATCATCAATTAATTTTTAGATGTTTCTATCCTTGAATTTGCACTTTTAAAAAAAATATTGATTTAAACTCAACTAAGCAATACTAGGACAGAAGAGAGCATTGAACGACTTTCAACTTGGTATTATGTTATGGATGCTCTTATTCCATTTAAGGAGATTTGTTGGGAATTGTTCATCGTTTGTCTAAGGACTGCAGAGTCAGGTATCAGAAACTCTATCCTGACAACACTTTAGATAATCTTAAGACAGCTCATCATGGCTTGAAAATCGTACATATTCATGACTCCAATGTTATGCTATTAACCTGCCTAGAGCTTTATTATTATGTTTTAATCTCACAGACTAGATATGAAGATCGATTCTCCTACTACTGTTAGTGACATACAGCAGCATAGCACAGTGTATGGCTGCTGTGCTTCACACAGCCACAAAGTGATTGGTTCAAAAAAAGCTTATGCCATTATCATAGCATATTTATCCCTTAAAAACTTTCTTTTCTGCTGCCTTATTTCCTACCAAGAAGAGGGTTACAAGTGCCAACCTATACTTAAATCCTTAACAGGTCTTCTCTGTATCCAAGACTCATGTAACATGTAAAAAATGGCCATGAGGCCCCCTCAGAGTTCAGTCATTTGACATGATTTTTGGCGTTGAAAAGGAGGCCTAGAGCCAGCTATATTCTTGGTATAGGAGGCTCTAAAGTAAAAGGAAAGATTGTGGATAAATGAAAATCAGGCCTACAGAGTTACAAAGGAGAGCTATTGACAGGGTGAATACATGACCTGAGAAAAAGCAAAATTTCCACAACAATAATTTCCATGTGGCTTTCTGAATCTCACATTGCCAATCAGTTTTGTGACCAAAATATTCCTACAGTTCACACTATTCTGCTTTTATTTTCTTTTTCAACAAAGTCAGGATGAGGCTTTTCCTAGTGAAGCTCAGATCTTGCTAGAGGATCAGAAGGAATCGCATCAGCTCAAGGAGAGCTCAAGAGTTTCCACTTTTCCCTAAAGGTCCCATGAGTAGAGGCTACTTCACTTTAAGAATGGAGCATTGAATATTAGCAAGACTTGTCCACTGGGGATAAAAGAAGGCTGGGGATTGAGTCTGAGGGCTGGGCCACTGCCCTTTCACACTCCTAAATGTAAATAACGTTTTGTTTGCAATAATATGCATAAGACACAAAATTAATCAAAACTTCCTAGATATGACCATAAGGACTGAAAACACATAATTCAAATTCTCAACTTTAAGTTCCTTTCAGCAAAAATGTTATGATTTCACACGTATGCTCTGACTTTAATAAGGGGTTTCTTTGCTAAGTACAAGATAGAACAAGCAGCTATTATTTAAATACACATCTTGTGCCACGGCTTTTGCAACAAAATGTGTGTAAGTGAGGTCAGAGTAAAACTTACAGAAATAAACTGGGAACAAGTCCAGAATAGTCACTAATAATAGTGTGTGTGTACCTCCAGAAAAATAAAACAAAAAATCCAGAATATGCAAATCTTCCAGACTGGATTGACATCTGGCCATCTAATCAGAACAGGAGGGATGGAGTGGTTATTTCTGTTATCCTAATTAACAGGTAAGCCCATTCACATCTTCAGAACTTCTTCTGTGGCTAAGATGTCAGGAAAAGTTGTTGTCAGCTCCAAATGAAATACATTGACTAATATATTGTCTAACAAAATTACTTGATTTCAAATCTCACAACTTCCAAATTTAACTTCCAAATATTTTTCTTCAAAAAATGTTTAGTACCATGGAATGGCCTCTTTAATGCTTGCATGTTTTGTCATATTTTTCATCTAATTATCTTACACAAGTGCAGGCTTGAGATTTTACATTCAATGAAAAAAAAAAAAAAAGAGTCATTGGGTTCCAGCTTGCAGTAGAACAGTTGCAGGAAAACTATAAAATTAAGGTTTTAATTCTGGTCAGTCTCTAAGTCTGTGTAGTGACAGCTGAAGTTAAGAGAAAAAATCTGTTTCAGTTTGCCACACTGCATGGAAATGAGAAACAACTCAACACCTCCTGCCATCTCTACGAGTTGTTACCCTACTTATAGTTTCAATAATCCTCATTCCTTCTGGTTATACTGCTATTATCGATAAGAAAACCATATTTATCTTCCTGTGAAAAGAGGGTTCTTTCATAGTTTTGGTGAACATTTTTTGAGCACAAAAATCACTGTGAAATAAAAAAGGACTTTGAGCAGAGGTTTTTCATTAATTTTTCAATTGTCATAACATGACAATTTTCTAGCACCTGTGAAATATAATGAAAGAGTTTAATGGTCCTTTGTGAGAACATGTGACTTTTAAGAGCAATAACTCTGTATGTTCACAAACATATAAAATAGAAGATATATTTTATATCTCCGTAAAGCAATTCTAGTCTATAACTATGTTTATAAATAAGCATTTAATTAATAAAAGCAGAAGATTGGCAAAAATTTTGCAGGTATTTCACTTACAGGATTGTTAAACCAATTCTCAAGTTATAGTGTGTATAGTATGACCATCCCACTCCCCAAATACTTTAATACAAATAAAAGCCTTTGCTCCTACAAAATCTCCTCTGCAAGTTTCCTTTTGTAGCACACATGCCAAATGTTCTGCAGTCTGGCAAAGGCTATTGCTGTCACTGCTGTGATTGTTCTGGGCAGCTGTGAATTTTGTCAGGTTAGAATCATGAATATGCAAAATAAGGGTGAAATTTGGCCGATTTTTCTCTGCTCTTTTTCCATGTTATCTGTATGCCAAATATGATTGAAAGAAAAGGAAAGAAAAAACAAAAAAACACCAAACAAACAATCCAAAAAAAACCCAAAAAAACCAAACCCAACAAACAAAGAGAACAAATTCTCATTGCATTTTGAAAGGCAGATGGGATTCTGGGATTCATTAGAAGTTCCCTGGGGAGTTATATCCCTCTTCTCCAAGCCTCACTTGTGGCACTCCTCTATAGCATAACTATTTTCATACAGAGTACATGATTTCTAGATGACTTAAAGGTTTTCTTTTAGAAAGATATTCAACCTGAACTTTAAAATTCCTAGTTGTCTCAAGAATTTGTTATCATTATTACTAAAACAGAATTTAAAAGGAAAAAAAAAGGCAGAATGATCTAAGAAACTTCCAACTGTTTGATTTGCTTATGTCTTTGACTGCTATGATAGAAGCATCTGCAGTCAGAAATCCCCTTCTCTTTCAGAAATTCACAGTCTATGATCATGGCAACTTTTGCCAGCTCCTTTACTTCACCAAAGTAATTTTGACATGATAAAAGACTTGTATACATATAAGTAGAGCTACAATGTGGAGGGAAAAAAATTAGATAAAATTCAGCTGTTTACAAGCTGGAGTCCTCAATAAAGACCCCTAAAGTCACTAGGAATTGTGTTTTAATTTGCCCTAAGACTATTTTTAATAGCAAATAAATGAAAGAATGAATGTAAGCAGCCAGGAAAGGATCTAGTGATTCATATACGCATTTATACTCACATCATAGAGATTTCAGTATGGTATATACTCTCCTGGTAGGCTGAACTCTCTGGGACATACAGCAGGGAGATAGTGATGGGAGGAAGATATTATAGACCATATCAACAGTCCCTCTAGTTTGGCACTTGGTATTCAAAAGGATTCAGAAGCTGTTCAAGCATATTGAGATTTCAATAATAAATGTAGAAATAAAATGCATGTAGAGATGTTTCTGTCTTACTCTAAAATATTTATGACCTCAATTAGGATTATGCACAATTTCTGTTGCATGTTATCTGGTTTCAAAGACATTGCTACTAGTATTTTTTTTTTTAAATCCTTTAATATCCATGTCTTATGACAATGAGTATCAAAGAATATAAAAGATTTGGAGAAAAGTTGATACTTGCTAGTCTTCTTTATAATTTTCTGTCATTTTATATGCTGCAAAAAGAATTAAAATGAACAAATAATTTATTCTAATTACAAAAAAGTTTTTTTCAACCTCCAGTAGTTCTTTTTGCCTTTTTTAAAATCTTCCACATTTTAAAATATTATTGCTCAGATATATTTCTATATCTTTGTTTATTTTTGTGACTTTTCCATACAGACATGACTATTTCTGATTTTTTAAAAGAGAGAAATGCATACGGGGAGATCAGAGCTGAAAATGATGTGCAATGTCTATGGTTCATTGTGGGGTTTAAATGACTAGCTGCAATCCAAAGTTGGATGGGAAGAAGAACTTTAAAAAAATTGTGTTCATCTGGATTTTACAAGATTGAATTTTCCAATAAATTATAACAAGATGTCTGCTGAGTTTACTCTTTTCCCTATACATTGCTCTAAACTTGTCATCTTCGTCATAGAAGTTGGTTGATTAAATCTTTCCTTCTTAAATTATTCTTAAGCATTTCCATTTGTAGGTATTTTAAATCACATTATTTCAACTATGCATTTTGCATCTTTCAGCATATTAACTATATTTTTATAAGTACTTAATCACTATAATAAAGATAAAAATCTTTAAAATATTGGACTTTCAAGCACCTTCTTATTGTGAGAAAGAATATCTCATGACCTGAGGTATGGGTCTATATTTTACAAAAATTCTAGGTTATTTTGTACACCATTTTACTTTAATGACAAAACATCCTGTGTTTCTGATCTTTGAAGATAAAACAAACTTGCTTCTTCCCAGTCTCACAGCAGTGTTAGATAATTTGATCAATATATGCAAAAAGACCCGGATCTAGCAACATGCAGTTTGAACCTATACATTTATCTTTTTTTTAAAAATATATATTTTAAACCAATTATTAAACTATGACAGAATTTAAATATTTACCACGTCTGCTAAAATTTCAGACATATGCAAAGACAGACTAGCATAAATTTTATTTTAAGAATTTGTTTGGCTACATTATTTATCACCACCTCTTCTGACTTCAATCAAGTTATCTAGCACCAAAGTGGAATTCAGTCATTTTTCTGTGACTTTTGACTTTCTAAAAGTACATAATGTGTGTGGGTCTAGAACAGCTAATTCAATTTAAATCAGCTATATATCTTTGGAAATACATCTTGGTACTACCTGCATCTACCGTAAAATAATTATTTAGTAATTCCTCATTCCATCATTAATTAATTAATAATTCTCTAAACGAAGCATAGATAAAAGCCATCACTGTTTAATTCTACATGTATTCACAACTCATGAATGAAACTTTTTGATTCCAGGAACTTACTGTACAGCACCTGATTCATCTTTTCTGAGCTTTGACAGGATTTAATGTCTATTACTTTCCACAGATTCATTATTAGAACAATCTCTCCATCACCCATTGCACTGACACTAATGAAAAGAAACCACATAATTTGTTTGTAATACTCCTTTAGCCTTTCCTACGTCACTTCTGTGCCTACAATTGTATGCTCTTTAAAAACTAAGTTTTAGAGCTGTTTTGTGCTAATGTTTATTCTTTTCTAGTTTTATTCTGTAGGTTGTTTTTTTTTCTTTTCATTTCTTATGAACAACTGGATGGAAAATAATTTTAACATTCGCTATATAGATGTTTTCTGTATGACTTTTACTGCACTTTGCTTAGCTAAACTTGTCATCCCTGGTTCAGTTATGGTAAGTTCAAAATGTCTGCATAAAAGTCAAAAGCATTTTTGTTTCCCTTGTTCACTTTTACTACCCATTTTAAAATATCTTTTCTTCTGTCACATTACAGCATTTTAGGTTCTATTGATTTTCTAAATATCCTGAAATAAATTGTACTGTTTATTACTGAGTCGTGTATACTTACCACCTTAACTAATTTATGAGTCACATCAGGGTAGATATCAGGAGGTTCTCTAAATCTTTTGTCTTGAAAAGTTTTATTACCATGAGTTTACCTACTCTTCACATATAATAAAACCTATTCTTTTTAATACAACTGATGGTAAAATATAAAGACTCTTCTTTCAGTCACCTTCTATAATGTAGACACACTCTCTGTCCGGAGGATACTTGTTGGGGTAATTTGGAGAAGTGAAGATGCCTCCTTCTGCATATTTTGTCCAAGTTCCACACTGCACTGGTCTCTGCCCTTCGGAAGTAGTTTGCTTTTCTGTGAAATTATGACATTAAGCATAATATAATTAGCTCACAAATTATCATGTCCACATGACACTTGGAAATCTCAAACAGGATAATTTCAATAGCCCCTTTTCTGTCAGTGGCCCCAAACTTCTCTGTTGATACTGAGTATGATTATTGATCTAGGGAAAAAGAAAGCTGTTTTTTAGGGGTACAAAAATATTATTCTTACTCAAAACATGTTTCTCAAAGCAGAGGAGAGATTTGGATGTCTAAGGGAAAAGAAATTTGCAGCTTGTAAAATAATAGCCTTCTGGGGAAAGCACGTGCTTGAGAATTGAACTTCCCATTCATACATCTCAAAGAGCTCAAGCATGTGCTCTATCAGCAAACTTCATGCCATAATACAGGAATATATCAGTCACAAAATCAAGGAAATAACCCAGAGAATTATGATGATATATAGAAGTTGTTTCAAATCTGCAGCATATTTAGTCTGTATTCACTGGACAGATATAAACAGAGGAATTCCTGGAATCTGGTTCATAGATTATTTTTATATCACTGTTTGGTGTAAAATTAATAAATAGTTCTGAGGCCCGAAATCACAGCCCAGAACTTTCCTTCTCCTAAGTGAGTCATCAGAGAGCAGAGTTAGACCTTCTTGTCTGCTTTCTTCCTAGCCCTGAATCTCTTGCATTTCTTTCTACTCTCTGGCAGTGAGACTGGTGTCAAAGGTTTGGGCCAGTTCAAGCTGAAGAAGATCAGGGATCCCTTCCTGAGCATCTGGCTTTGACAAGTAGGCTGAAATGAGACAGAATCTTCAGAAGGAAATATATCTTGGCTGCTATTAAAAGGAAGGATGGCAGGTTCTAGACTGGTGTTGCTCTAAATGAGGTATCTAATAATCATAGAACTGTCCCATATAACTTAAGCCCCTGGTGCGAAGAGTAAAGGTGATTGAGGCTCCCTCTTAGGATCAATGGAAAAAACAAGCACCTTCCAAGGATGATATTAACAGTCTGAAATCTTAATTACACTCTGCAAACATTTCTTTTTCACCTTGGTCTATATCCAGGCAGGGTATGACATGGAGCTTAATGTCCTATAATGAACTCTGGCCGGCAGGGACTGTGCATTCAGACACAAGTTCAGACACACACTGTGCTTAGCAGCATTCCCTGATAGGCTCTCCTCACACTGAGCATCCAAGGCTTTCAAGAATCTTTTTCTATATTCCTCCTGCACAAATGCACCCATGATACCAAATTTCAGGTTTTTAATTATACTGCAAGAAGAAAAAAAGATTTTAAGTGTAGGTAGCTGAGTTCCCAAACTGGACTTCCCAGTTTGAAAGTGGGAGTATTTTATAGTCTTTAATTAGAGTCAGGTGAGCCTGAGGAGCGCCCCTACATTTTTTGTGTATATGCAGGCAGTGAATACTCCAAACAAAGTAAATGAGCTACTAAAAATTTCAAAAATTCAAATCCATATTTTGGTCTCTAATAAGTTGTCTGACAAAAATGTCTGAAGTTTACATACCTGTTCCTTTTTTGGTTGCCCCAGACAAATGTAGGATGATTAGACTTGCTACAACTGAAAGAGAAATATGCATTAAATATCACAGAGTGATAGTTTCTGCAATCAAATCACTTGTACTCATATATCTCTCAAGAATACAAATGAAATAGCATTACTGTAAAGAAAAAGTTTCATGTTTACTTGCATCTTTTAATTGCTCGTATAAATAAGTTTCTTCATGGTCTATTCTTGTAAGTACTTATCTTTGCAAATGTATGCAAATAAAGAGGAGATCTTTTGGGTTTAAAACAAAATCCATAGGCACTGATGTTCTCATCCTAGTTTCTTCCTTTTTCTTTAATATTTGAGAAAAACATTTTTATCAATACTTATTTATATAATAATAGCTTTTATCAGCAATAGAAAAGTGGCTGCTTTTAACAGAGAAACTAAATTTCAGTGCCACTATATGTAGTAATGGCATAATACCACTATGGCATAATAAAATTTGAAAATGAGTACTGGGAGTAGGAAAGAAGTGAGGGGTTGGGTTCTCCACATCCATCAAAGCATTTGCAAATCTCTAGTGAAGTAAATTATTGTGTGTGCTTAACAATCTCATTAATCTAGTTTGAC
This sequence comes from Acridotheres tristis, assembly GCA_037013685.1. Lineage (NCBI taxonomy): Eukaryota > Metazoa > Chordata > Aves > Passeriformes > Sturnidae > Acridotheres > Acridotheres tristis. The sequence goes on along the minus strand of CM072886.1, from coordinate 93,198,385 downwards.
TTGTTGAGAGGGTGTTGCTTTTTTGCTGCAGTGAATCTGCAGCCCATTTTACAAACAGGTATCTTCTGTCTCCAACCATGATAGGACAACTATACCTCTTGGAAACAAATGCAACCTTTCTGAAATGGACTTTGACCTGGAGATAATTACTGGGCTTCTGGGAATTTCCAAATATAACAGTTTGACTAAGAGGAAAACCCCTTAGAACAGTCATAATGAGACTAATTTGGAAGATCAAAGTGACTAGCTAGCTACCTGACGAAGAAATCACACACTGATTTTCTTGTCATCATTCATATCTTTGGCTATCAGAGAAAGTGGAAAGCAAGAGCAGAAGAGAACAGACCATCAGTTCTTGGAGTGCTTAGGGCTTTGCCCCGGATACTTTGGCATTAGGCCCAAACACAGTGCCCAGGCTGCACTGACCCTAAGGTAGAAATGAAGTTGTGTGCTTATTCAGAGCACTTTGTATCAGTCAGCTACCATTTTGTTGATGACTATGATGAGGATCTAATCAATCAATAAAAATAATCGAATGGCATAATTTCTTTTTATTTTCCCCAAGAGATACCAAAAGCCACCGTGGGCTAGTAACTATAACCCTTTCCAAGATGGTGCTTTCAACGTTTTCACCTTTTTTATCGAATCTGTGTGTAATTTTCACCCCAAAGGAAGCCAGTCTCTGTATTTCCAGTATTCTGATGGCATTGAGATCCCTATTTCTATGTCTTTGGTCTTTCCACGTGACAGAGGGTTTGAGACATGGATGATGGCTGCCCTATTAAGCAGGATAAGATTAAAATTCTGGGAAAATGAAGGCTTGGCAGCAAATTCACTATTTCTTGGTCAAGCTCACAGCCCCTAGAGACGGATGTTGGCAGCACTGATAGTTAAAACTCTTGTGTGTCATGGGCATTCAGTAAGAACACTACACTTTCTGCTTGGATCTGAATGCTGCGTAGCCATTCATGCCTTTACTCTCCTCAGGGATGAATTCTGGAAATACATGCTAGCTGGGATTCTGCCTGCCGACTGTGTCAAAATCCAAAGGCAAGGCAGGAATCATCCCTCTGCTGAGTTGCTCATGTACTTTAGCTGTGTTTCATGCAGTGATCATAATGCATCTATGCCTGTAATCTCCACCAGCCTACACCTAATTTTTCAATGGTGTAAAGTGGATTAGTGTTCAAATATGGAATCAGCTGCCAGTGTTCCTTCTTCTCACAAACTTGTGGAAGGTAGAATAGGATGCAAGATAACCAAACAAACTCAGTTTGTTTGGCAATTAGGAAATTAATAACAATTCTTATCTGAATCTTACAGGTTCATTTTAAGCATCTTTATCTATTATGTCTCCCCTCATTTTCTATATGGAAAAAAAAAAAGAGTTCAGAGAAGTAAAGAGTTGGTCCAAGTCACAGATATATTACTACTAAGATGACAAAAAAAACCCACAGGTCTTTTCAGTTCCAGCTGTAACTGCTAGAAAAGAGCTTTCCAAATCACAGAGCTGTTTTCCCAAAGAATAGAGCTCTACTTACATGTCATTATATCAGTGGTTTTTATTAATAAGCATTCGAAATAGTCTTGATAATAAAGTCTAATAGACAAGAAGAGACTAAGAAACTAAGTGGTTTGGGGTTTTGGTTTTATTCTGGACATATAATATCTCATATCTGGATAAAGTGAAACACTTCTCCCATATTAGGAAAAAAAAAAAAGAAAAAAAGAGAGAGAAAGACACTTGCTTTAGTGTTATTAAGAGCAGCACCAAAATATGCATGTTGTCAGAAAGTAATTAAAATTACGGTCTTCTTGGGAAAAGCCAACACAAATACAGAAGCAAAAGACAAGGCAGACCATTTTATTCTACAATCCCTCTGCACAAATACACCCATGATACCCAATTTCAGGTTTGAATTTATCACGTCTTTTTCTTTCTCAAACCACAGAAAAGAGCAGTGCTTTTCAGAGTGGGGAAAAAACAAGACCCCAAAGAGACTGACTATGGAATCTTCACTCATTGAAAGCTGTCACTTGGGAAGTGTTGGCAGCATAGCGACAATATTGTGATTATCTCCGTTTGGGAATTATTTTAAAGTTTCCACAAAATTTCTTGTTGCATTCTCACTGTCTTCCTCCTCTCCCTTTCCCTCCTAAGCACAGGTGTAATTATAACCTTGCTTTCTAGTGCCACTCTGATTACGCATCTTTCCATCTTTTTTGGATCTGTGCATTTTTTCATTACAAGCTGTACATTAAGTGATTTATCCCTTGGCCAGGCTTTTAGGAGGCTGTGCTTTGGCACAGACGTGGCTTAGCCTGGCGAAGAGTTGTTGGACAAGCAATACCTGGCCATAGCGCTATTGCACAGGTGCGGGCGCACAGAGAAGTGCTGGGAGGAACTATGGCCAGTCAAGCCCTTTCAGAACAGCGGACCCTCTGCAAAACAGAGGCGGGAGAAGGGGTCAGCTTGAGGCCCCTAAGATCTTGGAAGAGTAGGTGCCATATTTCGGTGCCTCTTTGCTAATCCTGGTGGATTTCAGCCGAAGGCGCCGCCCCCGCCCCGCAGCTCCCCGGGCTCCGTGCCCGGTGGGGCCGCCCCCGCCCCCGCCGCGGCTCCCGGCGCTGCCCCGCGCCCCCTCACCCTCGGCTCCCGGTTCGATCCGCGGCCGGAGCCCCACGGCAGCGCCGCGGACAGCGGGGGCAGCTCCTCTCTCTCTCTCTCCCGGCGCGGCAAAAGCCCCACCAAGAGCGTCGCGCCCAGGTGAAAGCCTCCAGCCCCGGGAGCGTGCCCCGCCGCCCGCCCCACTGCGCTGGCAGACACCGGCTGCCCTCCGGTGCACCGCAGCGTGGTGGGGGAGAGGATGCGGTGTGTGCGTGGGGGGAGTTCGCCCCCACGCCGCGGGATCCTGGGCGTCCCGCTCCGCCAGGTGTGGAGGCAGCGGAGGGCTGGAGCCCGTGAGCGGCGGCCGAGCTGGGTCGGGGGTGGGGGGTGGGAAGGGGGAGATAGATACTCACTGTGAAAGAAGCTGCGCCCATGGGTCATGTCTGTTCCTTACACAAGGGGCTTCGCTCTCCACTAATTCCATTTAGATACGGGAGGACTTCCAGTGGCGGGGAGAGGATAGAAGTAGGAAAAGAAGAAGAAGGAGAAAAAAAAAAAAAAAAAAAAGAAAAGAAAAAAAAAATCCCGAAGCCTACACACAGCAGAGCGGAGCAGCCTTTCCTCTCCTTGGCTCTCCCTCACCGCCTTCAAATGATCACCGCCGGCTCAATCCCATCACACCCGAGCGATCACCAGCACCGCCACGAGCGGTGCATCGCGGCGGCGGCGGGCAAGGCGGCGGCGGCGGCCCGCGCATCCAGGTGCCGGCGGGCGGCGGCGACGGAACGAGCCGAGCCCCTAGTCACCAGTTTCATACAGAACCAAAAGCAGATCGAAGCATTTCCTGCAGGACTCCGAGCCCAGCGACTTCCAGCCCTTCGGCTTCTTTTGATGCATTGAAGAAGGGATTAATGGGTCCGTCATCAGCTCCCTGTGCTTGCTCCTCTGAAGGGGTGGGGGCGGGCGGGAGGGAACCCAAAGAGGAGGGGTGGGGTAGAGAAAGATTTACCAAATAGGGGATTTAGTCATATTTGTGTGCAATGAGAACCTTATTAGAGAAGAAATCCTTTAAAATCGAATAAATCCATTTTTGCAAAACCCTCTCCCTGCGCGTAACATAGTATCAAGTGGTAGCAGCGGTGAGAGGCTGAGAACAACACATTGCACAGTCTGAAGTCCCCTCGGGAATGGATGGAGCGAGAAAGAGACGGATGAGGATAGAGAGATGCCCCCTCACTTCTCCAGTCCAGGGCGAGATGCAGAAGAAAACCGTGGAGACAGTTCCATTCATTCAGTGCAGGGGAAGGGGAAGAGGAGGGGAAGGACGGGAGGGAGGCGATGGTGGGGAAGGAATGATCTCAAAACTGGGAAAGGAAGGGTAAGAAGAGAAGGATCGCTTCCCCTCTCCTAATCAGTTCATGGATCAGGCAAAATGCTCATGAGTTCCTCCTTGACCTGCACCTGCCGAAGGGAAATTGAAAAGATTTTCCCCCTTGAGAGGCGACTTCTTCCTCAACACATCCACACCCACGCACGCACAAAGACACGCACACACAGACGCACAAAAGGGAGCAATAAAAGTTTATCTGCTAATCCTCCGGCCGCAGATACAATGATTACCTCTTCCAATCAGCCCAGAGACGACCGCAAAACCTCTCCCTTTCCCTCCCGCCCTCCCCCCTCGTCTAGGACTTATCTTCCTCCCCAGCTACATCCCACCCCAAACATCCATCCCTTTGACGAGACTGCGGAGGACTAGTGGTCAGGGCGGGAAGGGAGAGGGGGAGAATATAGTAGAGAAAATATACTCATAACAAGATTATTGAGAGGATTTGAAATGGTTTCAATGGAAAACAACAGGGGAGGAGGAGGGGATGAACAGAAAGGGCTGCGTCCCCTCTTGGCTTCTGGAGCTGGCCCTGCAGAGCCGCGGCAGCCGGCATCTGACTCCCGCAGCGCCGCGGCCCCGGCATTCCCGGCCCGGGCGAGGAGGGGAGGCAAGAACGGGCAGGGAGCGAAGCGCACGGCTGGGTCGGCGGGAAGTGCAAGGAGAGCAGGATGGGATCTCCCAGCTCCTCTGCACCGCTGTTGATGCGGCCAGGCTAGGGAACAGCCGGCACGGGAAAGCTGCTGAATCCCGAGGGGTTGGGGGCAGAGCCAGGGGAACAGGGATAGTCGCAGGCCCTGCCCCGGGCTCCCCAAGCCGCAACAGCATCTCGGAGGCGGGGTCGGCGCCGCTCCTCCTCACCCGCACCTGATGCTCACGCCGTTCGCAACAAGAAAAGTGTGTCTGGAAGAGCAGCCGGGGCGGGGAGAGGAGCGGGGGGGGGCTGCGGGGGTGTTGGGGAGGAGGCTGTAAGTCAAAAATGAAATGCAGTCCGGGATCCTCCTTTGCGCGGGTGCGGAGAAGCGCGGGCGGGGTGAGCGCAGGTCGGACGGCAGCTGCGGCTCTGTGCCGGCGGCTCCGCGGCCCGGTGCGCACTCGCGGAGCTGGGCGGGTCTGTCCCCCAGCCCGGGATCTGTCGCAGGGCTGGGGGCAGTGCTAGCCTAGGCGGGAGTCCTGTTGTCTTTGGGGCACCTTTTAATGAGGTGGATACCCTTTACTACCTTTGGGACAGCACTGAGCAGTACAGCAGCTATTCTGGAAGGTGAATGATGAGGAAGCCTGGATATTTATTTATTTGTTTGTTTCTTTATTTATTTATTTTTCCCACTAAAAAGCTGTATTTTAATAAAAAGCCTCAGGGTTTTTTTTCAGCCTGTGTATTGTCTGACCCATACTCTGAAATGAAGACTGTATCTGCCATCAATGCTTATAATCATAAGCAGGCAGTCAGCAATAACAGCGTGCACATTAGGGTAAGTCTGAGGTGATCTTGGCTAGCAGGATTCACCCATTCAACCAGCCAGCAAGCCATCAGACCAGCCAGCCTGACTGAGCACTTAAAAATCCTTCAGGCTGAGAAGGTTTTGCTACAGGGCTATGAGTAAGCTCCTTACAATAAGGAATATTGAAGATATAAGACTTCATGAAAGGATTCACCTGTTTTATGTAATCAATCTTGCTATTAGCAACATTAAGTTTGCAGCTGTTAATCTTAATAAAGTGTACCACTCTGCTTTCTAACCCTCTCAGCACTTTCTCTGACCTTCCTTATTCTCATCCACAATGAGTTACAGAACTTTATTTGTAGAGTAATTGAAAGACACCTGGTTTATCCATAGGATAAACTTCTCTACAGACGTGCAGTCTACCTTAGTCAAGCAACAGTAGAATAACAGGAAATAGGTAGTATTGAAAACAGCCATACGAATGTTTATAGACAGTCAGATGTTTCTTCTGCAGGATGATGCAGACATCCATATGGCTAAGTTTCAAGTTATAGTTACTTAAAAAAAAGGTAATAGAACAAGTAGGCACAAAACAGCTGATTTTGCTGTTCTAGGAAATGTGCTGTGTCACATCATATAACAGCAAGCTTCACATTTTCCCTTTTCTGAAATAGGGTGTTTTCAGTTTTAAAAATTCCTAGATCTTCTATTGTCACTCATTATTTTAAGGACACCATTGCAATAGTATTGAGAAACTGAACGTGGTACATACCAAGTGTGTTTATGCCAAAATGTAATCAGTAACCATAATAATGGAGGGAGATATCCACAAAATAAATGAGGCGTGACCACAATGGCCACTGCATGTTCTCATTAGCAATGAGACCTTAAGGAGATATCTCAGGATCTACATCACTGAATGCAAAAAGCTGATGCAAAAGTGTTTATAAGCAAGTACCCAGGGTTTGCAATTTACAGACTGGTCAAAATTGCTTTCTGCTTCAATAGATATCACTTCTGCAGAGAGTTTGAAATTTTGAACTTCATACAAATACTGAAATCTTCACCACCATTTTTTTTTTTTTTTTTTTGGCTTTATGTCTCATTTTGCAAAATCTCTTGATGTGAGTTTTGGTAAATGCTCTTTCTAGTAAAGTAGTATCTCATAGTCTTAGGCGGGCACATGTTCCATGACCCTATATTCTATAACTATATTTTTATAAACTTAGTGTATATTTTTACATCATTAGTTAGCCAGTTGCCAGAACCCTACATTTCTACTAGGCAGTAAGCTTAAAAAGTAAGAAAAGGACTGATGTTTAATAAAACATGATTTTTTTTTTTTTTTTTTTAATGGGAAAGCCTGATAACCATAAACAGTTATGCCAAGTGGCATCTTAGTAGTATTAGGAAGTCTTTGGATTTACTTGGTAAGAGTCCTATTGATTTTAAAATGAGTTTAAGGGGTTTTTTTTTTAGGCTTTTCATTTTTCTTAAAATAAGGACATTGTCTTAATTTATTACAGAATTTTACTATGGAATGGCAACTACACTTTTAGATTAGAAATCTACTTTTATTAGTTCTATATTGGTTGTCAGCTGAATTTTGTTTTTAAAAATAAGCAAGAAAACCCAACATAATTATGTTCCTTGATTCATTTGATTGATACAATGCTATTCTCTGTAGTTTTAAACCATCTATTACAAGCAATCTCTTCAGATGGTGCATTTTGTTGGCTTCTCTCACATTCACAAATGAATTTTTCTATTGACTTTTAGAGCAATTTATTTGAACCCAGAATATTTTATTCAGCAAGACACGAAGCACTTCCTTCTTGTGGTGTAACATCTTTAGGCCAACCTAAGACACCGATTAGCCTGAGAGTGGTTGGTATGGCAGAAAGGAGATCACTCATTTATAGACCAGTTTAAGCACTGTGTATCATTTTCAAATTGAGATTACAAGATTAAAAAAGATAAATATGCATGAAAATATCTAACAGTTTTGTCCAAAACAGTAGTGTACAATCTCCTATTGAGATCTACGTGAAGCATTCCACAGTTTTCTTCAACAGACAGGAAAAAAGGTTTGCCTCTGAATTGTGTTATGCTGGTGTTTCAATGACAAGAAAAGAAACTAAAAATTCTGCTTTGCTTTCCACTCCCTTCTGCGATGAGCTTATGTATTTGTATGTCAAAAGCAGAAGTCCTGGGCAACTGGTTTTAAGTGGCCCTGTCTAGGCAAGGGGTTAGACAAGCCAATCTCCACAAGACCCTTCCTACCTGAAACACTTTGCTGCTTTGAGTCTGTAAACAGACCTTTACAATGGAGAGTAAAGTGGGGGAAGAGTTTTGGTGAGAAAAAGTAACTCCTTGATATTCAGGACTGACTTGGCTTGCTTTCAGTTATAGTGTGTAAGAAAATGAGACAATATATCTCGATTATTTTCTCCTTGAACCAGAAGAAATTATTCAGTCTCAGTTAAAATGGTAAATTATTCTCACTTAAAAATTCCCCAGCGTAGAGGAACCTTAGGTAAATTACCTCCGTTCCTTTCTCAATTAAATTCTTTCTTGTAAAAACAAAACCATTTGTCCACCCTCTCTTGGTTACTTTGGATAGTCTTGTCTTATCCCAGCTCTGTGATTGACAACAGTTCTAACTATACCCCATAAAAACTAAGTGAATTAATTCCTCTTTGCGTAGATAAAAGACTGAAAGGATTCAAAATAGGCACGAGTTTCTCCCACATTTTCAACAAAACATTCCTTGAACTGAAAGAAACAGCACAGTTATGAAATGGAGAAGGCTCTGGCTTCCTTATTTATGGAAAGCAATCTATGCTTCTGAGGGTGTGAAGGAGGAAAAGTGGTACAAGAGTGGTATTTCTCTTTCTCTATGCTTTCTTTAAAAACATTTTGGATTCTGTACTGTCATATGTAGTCACTTTTTGCCGCAATCTCTTTGTGAATGATTTTTTTTTTTTTTATAGAATGCAGCCAATCCAAACTACAGGCTCAGTATAACAGTTATACACAGTGTGACATTTGGAAACACTGAAATGAATCACCAAGCTGATCAGCACATCTACATTCATGGTTTAGTTCAGATTAGGAGTGTGGTTCTAAAATGAAACTCCCAATTGCCCTCACTTAGTGCATTTTGGATTGCAAATTGGAGCAGACTTTGAGTGTGTGAGCTGATTTTCTTATAGATGAAACTAAGCTGGAGGACGTGTTCCTACAGCAGAGTCTGTTTTCTAACTTCCAAAGGGCATGCAGCCCCACAGGAACAGAGTAAAACTGGGATGTTTAATAAAACTAAACAAATACCTCTTAAAACAGGTACAGAGCAGGAACCAAGTACCAACCATTTCACATTTCAGATAGACTCCTTTTGCCCTGAATTGCATATTAATATGGACCTATTCAGTATTTCTTTCAACAGTGCAAGAAGAAACATGAAAAGCTGAAATACATTCCATTCTTTTGTGATGAAACACCTACAGAGAAGTATAACATATACCTTCCTGTGTGACATCAGGATAATGGAGCCTTTTAGTACCTCAAAATAACATCTTTTGTCTTATCCATTTTCTGGTCATTTGCAGACTGTCTCTTGGGTCTGCACTCTTCCAACAGTTGTTTTCCCAAATATGACACATTTAGAACATCTCCTCGTACATAGTTTTCTTGAAAGTTGAAGTGTACTTCCCTTCTGCAAACCAATTTGGGGAATAACCCTAAAATATGAGAAGAAAGCAGTTTAAACAAGGAATGAAGAAAAATCTGATATGTTTCACCTGCAGTTTTTAATAATTAGTCTTGTATTTAATAAATGCAACTTGGATTTACATGATACCACACAATTTCAATGGATAAGACTTCTCTTCTACAGGATACTTTTATTTCTTCTTCTTTTTGTTTCTTTTATCCTATTTGATTAGTCTCGCTCTGAAATGAAATGAATTTAAAAAGTAATTATTTGAGGTGATACAGGAATTGGCAAGGTTGCCTACTGTGATCAGTTTTCTTTATTTAAAACAGTGATTTCCAAAATGGGGGGAGATTGTGGACTTGTAGAATGTACAATACAACCCATTGGGGTGCAGAAATAAAATTTTTTTACACCATTAATAAACAAAACAAAACAAAACAAAACAAAACAATTTTTAAGAAAAAATATTCTTAGTTCATTTTTATCTCATCCTTCTTAATTTCCATTTCTGTATATGGTTTATAAATTATATACAATGCATACTATATATAAAAATACAATATATATACAATGTATATATACAATATATATAAATTATATACAATACATTAGTACAGTAGTCCACGTATGTATTTTATGAATAAATAAATAGACATATATTGGGCTACATGCTTTAAAATCTCTTACTAATAGGGGTTTGGTACCAAAAAAAATTTGAAGAACACTAAAGTTCTGCCAGCTATCCTCTCTGGAGCAAATGGTATTTGCAAAAGTGCTAGTTCAGATTCCACATTTAAGACAGAGATAAATTTGTCACTTCAATTAAGGCTTTTAAGAACATTTAATTCTACCATTGTAATAATAAGGACAATTCAGAAGGACGGGGGATGTTTGGTTTTTTCGGTTAGTTCTTTTGGTTCTTTGGCATTCACATGTTGATGATTTGGTTTATGAATTAAACACAGAAATGTTGCTATCTGAAAGAGCTCAAGAAATTCCATACCTATAATTGGCAAAATCTGGAAAAAAGCTGAACAAGAATATTCAAAAAGTCAAAAAAATATTCTCCTTTCCAAGTCATCTAGTAAGAATTTTTTGATTACTACTCTCTGACTAAAATAACTAACACCAAATAAACCCCCACAAAAAAAAAAAAAATTAAAAAAAAATATAAATAATCAGCTTTCAAATGAACAACTGTAAGAGCACATGAAACTCATGGTAAATCTTCCCAAAACTATATTCTGAATCATCAGTCACAGGTTAAGAATTTGAAGACAACAGCAGAAGATAAACCATGAGAATCTGCATAATTTAAAACTAAAACGTAAAATGGCAGAAGGTAAAATCAGTTGTAAAATAGATAACTAGTTTCTTACAAAACTAACATGATTACACCATAATAAGAAATCATCAAAAAATGACTATTTTATTATTAGCTGATTCATCTCCTCTTACCTCTAAGGCATTCCATTACTGCTTTTACTGCACTCTTTTTCCTATAACTCTATTTAGGGTAAATAAACCCAAATACTCAATGGGGGTCACATCTGAAAACTATATTTAGAAATAATGTAACATATATAGGGACTGTATGAACCTGTTCTTCATTGTAAGAATGAAGAAGAGTACTTAAAAGAAAGTATAATTCAGTTATATAGATACTTGAATGTTTTCCTGAAATATTCTCTTTAGTACTGACAAAAGAAATTATCCCTTAATAAGACAAAGCAGAACCATTTCTCCTACATAGTAGTGTGGAATCTTACAAGGGTTAATTGGAAAGTCCAACTAATTCTTATTTCATTAGTGTTCCAGTGGAATGTGGTAATTAAATGCATTTTTCCAGGGAATTGTTAATAGGGTACAATTTACCATTTAAGACAAATACTCTTTTTTACACGAGGGAGGCAGGGTGAGTCATATTTATTATTTAAGTGGAATATTTATAATTTTGTGCCATGGAAAGAAGTGCATGAATCTTGCTGTCTTACCAATCATTTCGTCCTTGCTAGAGAGTAACAGAGGTGGTGGCAAATCATATATTTTGGAGTTAAATTAGATATTGCAAGATACTATGAAGTTACTAATTACTGTAGACCTTGTTAAAAAACAATTATTTATTTATAACCTCTTATGGAAAAGGAATTTGAAAACTGCATGTAATTTTCTAACTTCCAAGTCACCACCTTTGCTATGTCTAGCACATGAGTAGGGCATGCAGCCAAGCTACAAGTAAATAAATGATGGGCTGCCAACTAGATTGAGATGAAGGCAGAGGGGAAGAGTTATTTGGGAGCACTGAATTAGAAGGAAAAGCCTGGCTTGATTGGCAGCTGTAAATAAAATTTCACTGAAGATGCTGGATACGCATTCATGGTCCAACTGAAGTCTTACTTTAAAAGACTAGCTTCTAGACTAACAGAGTTTAGACTTTCATTGTGTTGTCCTTTTCTTAATCCTGAGATGGGGATAAAAGGGAAGATTGGCGAAAGATGGAAAGAGTACATATACGAGTAGGCATAGTCCCAATGGAGATACTTGGATATTAATGGGTAACACTGAAGACTTGTCTCAGTTAAAATGGATTCATTACAAATACTAACAGACCTAGGAATCTGTGTACATGGGGTTTTGCTTCCAGGAAACTGCCATCAAAATATTCTAAATAAGGCAAAATGATTACATTATGTTTTGGGGCAATATGTTAGTATGCATTAAAGTTGCCATTTTTCCAAGAAGGTAACTAAAAATACAGAATCCTCCTTTAACTATTATTTATATGAATAAGCTGTTACAGGTGAAAACTTCTGTTTCTAGTTTAAAATGCATGTCCTGTCATTTAAGTCCTTAACACTTCTTCATAATTAAGAAAAATATGTTGAACCCAGCATTTTTAACACACATTTCCTGTAAAAGGTAAACTATTTCTTTCCAAAGCCTGATCTCATGAAAAAATGATCATCTCTTTTTAAAGTCATAGCTAGGACAAAATTTAGTATCATTAAGTCAATAATGTTAAAATTACTTTCCGTTTCCATCTTCTGAATGGCCTTTCATCAGTGTGCATATGCAAATTTTGACAGAGGTCTTCATCACTAAATGAATAGTATGCTCTTGCACATGACAGTTTTTTAAATTACAGTTCATCTTTCTCAGTTCATTCTGCATCAGCCTACTAAACTGAATAGCCTCAAGTTTAGCTATTCTATTTTAAAACTGTCAAACATTATTAGTGGAGCAGAGAAGCAGTTCAAAAAGTAATTAATTCCAGGGCTTAGAGTAAACTGCTATTTTAATTAAAAGAACACTAAATACTAATGTCCTGATTCTTTGTACTTAGAACATGAAATAAAAAAGTCTAAATCACTTACATTTAATACATTTTAAATGCAAGTTGTAATATATTAAAGGCATATTGCCTGTTCCTGCTCCTTATAAGTTGACTCAAAAAAGGAAAATATTATATGCCATATTTATTGGTTATCTTGTGCCATTTTTCATATTGATTCTCTTCCTGTCTGTGCTGGGTAGGAATATCAACTGTTACACCATAATTGCACCGTGTAGGATGCCAGACCTCAGCTGTGTAGCTGTGACTATTGCCACCTCTAAGTCCAGAGATGTGAGGTCCAAAACACAGAAGATGTGAGGTTCTTCTTTGAAGCTGTGAAGTGCTTTTTATGCTTTGCAAATTTACAACTTCCATCTTGTACAGACTTTAAATTACACACAAGGAAGGCGCTTTTTAGATGTGAAGAAGCATTGTTCAGAGCACTGGGACAGGCTGCACAAGGAGGTGGTGATATCTGGTGATATTCAAATCCCTCCTGGATGTGATCCTGTGCAATGTGCTGCAGGTGAACCTGCTTTACCAGTGGGGTTAGATGACCTTCAGAGGTCCCTTCCAACCCTCATCATTCTGTTACTTTGTGAAACAAGAATTTTAGGCGGTTTGTTTTTTACTAGAACTTTGCAGTCTCATCTTTGGTGGGCCTCTCTCCTCATGGAGCAGTTAAAGTCTGCAGGTACGTCTGCAGTGTGCCACGGAGCACAGCCTGGCTAGTCCTAAACGAGCACTGATTCCCCCACTGCCAAACAGAAATATCCCTCAGGATCATCACCACGGCCCGAAGAGGCTTGAGGCACAAGGCACCCATGAGATCAGGGCTGATCCTCTGGGGCAGCAGGCTGTGTGTATCCCAGGATGGTGCCGGCGCTGCCTGGGGCTCGCTCGGGTGTCTGTGCCCAGCGCTGCTCCGCACAGCACTGCTCTGCCTTCCTGCTCATGTCCCTGGTGCTTCTCTCACCTCCCGTGTGAACTGCAGTAATGCCATACAGCTTCTCACACGTGGAGAAAATTCCAGCTCGTGCAGAATGATTGACGAGGACACAGACGACGTTTGTCCTTCCATCACCACAATACTTGACTTTCTCTATAATTTCTAATTCAGTTGCTACTTTATGGCCGGGACCCAGGAAAAGGAAAAGATCAATTCAAATTTTAAGAAGGAAGACACAGACAAGGAGCTTAATAATCTAGCTGAAAAGAACAAAACCAACAAAAAAAACCCTCAAAGTAAACCAAAACCAACCAACCAACCAACCAAACAAAAAAAAAACAAACAAAAAAAATGAACAACAACAAAACAAAGCTTAAAGTTTTATCATATATTATACGTTGAGCCTGCAAGAGCATGTGATAAAATTTAAGTAGCTGATGCAAGATTTTATCATCACTGTGAGGGAAATGATGGAAAAATACTCCCCTTTCTCCCCAGCTTCAAGGTTCAGCACTTTGACCTTACCTTCTACTTTGACCTTTACCTTCTCTAAAACATTTTTAAAGATCTGGACAGAAAGCCCGCATCTGAAATCTGTGAAATTCTGAATCAAGGGTTTTCGGTTTTTCTTTTCCTGATTTAGATTTAACAGATTTAAATTAGAGGTGCTGCATCCTTGATAATTATCAAGAGGTTGGCTGTGGGGTTTTGTTTCATATATTTAAATTTCCCTGAAAACCCAGTGCTAGACATAAGAAACTTTTGAAGTTCTGGACATTTCAGTAAATGTTCTTTTCCTAAAGACAAAATTTTATGTCAGTATTTTTTTTTTTTTTTTTTGGTGGCAGAAAATTTTATCTGCATTATCATGGCATTATATGAGACAACTCTTTTTTTCATCTGTACTGTGGCCACATGTCTTGTTAATACTGGTCCAGTATTACCAATATGAGGAAAAAATCCTGGAAGGAGTATCAAGTACTAAGGCTTATCTCAAGTGTTTTAGCATTTTTGATTTTAGGGTCCATTCTCAGTTTCTTATACTTTTATAAGCTTTATCCACTTGTGTAAGCTTTTTTCCTGCCAAGTGTCCAATTCTGTCTTTATACTTTGCAAAAATATCGAGAATGGTTGAATCATTTCTCAGTATAATATAAAGAAATAAAATTCTGCTAATCAATTCTTTATCTGAAAAGTTTTTAGAGATCTTATTTTAAATAGAATATTAATTTAATTAAAATTTTTTATTCTTCATGCAAATAATTACATTAATGAAAGTGTGTACAAATTTGACCAAATTGGAAGCACAGAAAAGCTATCTTCTAGCCAGTGCAAAAGGGGGAGAAAAAAAGCTAGATATGAAAGAGCTAACATATAACTGAAAGTAGGTTTCTTCTAGATGGTGCTATTGCTTTGCTCTTGTCTGAAAATAATCTTTTTAGAAGAAAATAGATTGTGATAAATTAATTAAGGTCCATGTTGTTGTTATACAAATGAGAGAAGTGTCTCTCATTTGTATAGCTCAGGATATAAAATAATCTCACATTTAGCATACCTAATTGTATATTATATTTATGTTTTCAAGTACATTCCAAGGTAATTTTCAATTTCATATTTACTGTCATATCCAAATTAAATTACATCAATTAATACTATTGCTTGATTTTATCTTTAAAACTTATACCAAATGACGCTTTGACCACAAAAAACTACCATTTTTCCTCTGGCAGTATTAAAAGGCTTGAAAGACTCATAAAATTCTCTGGGATTGCATGTACATACTGCTAATCAGATGACCTGCCCAGCAGTCCGAATTGAGAGAGGTCAAATAGGAAAAGATCGATATTACAAAAATGTTCATTATAGAGGTTTTTGATTTATTAATTTTTGTAGCATTTTGCTCAATTCCTAAATATCAAAATGTGTTTCCCTTCTGTTCAGATTTCTTAATGCCTAATTTCTTTATACGGATTTAAGAATAAAGAATTCAATGAAAATAAATTGAGGGATTCAGTAATATAAGTGTTCAGAAAAGCTGTTGTTCAAAATCACTTACCTGGCAAAAGTCCCAGGAAGACAGCATTGGTGTCATCTATCCAAAACATTATATGGCTCCTTTACTGCATCTCAAAGCTTTTATTGTATTTATTTTCAAATCTTCATGGAATCATAGGGAAATAAAAATGAAAGGGCCTTTAAGGGGTCACTAAGTTCTCTGGCACAAGGCTAGATAAACTATATACTTGTCATTCCTGATGCACGTTTATGTAGCCAGTCCTCAAATTCTCTATTGAAGGAGGTAGCAAAGTCTCAATGGGCAGTTTCTTTCCATGCTTCAGTAACCCTATTATTGCTAATATTTGACCTGAATCTTTCTGGATGCAAATGCACCATATACTGACCAAATTACACGGGTCAGCTGAACATGTTTAAACAACAAGAAAGACTCTGGGCTTACATTGCTCAGGGTGTAGTGATGCTGATCAGTTGAAGATTACTTCAACTTACTTAAGAGAACTAGATTTTCCACTCTAACATTATGATCTGCTTAGTATTTGGTTCTGAGATCACAAAAGAAAAGTACAAAAGCAGAGGTATCCCAAAATATAAACTACAGGTTTAACACGCAGAGTTCTTCCCACTAAATTACCTACAGAGGAACAGTTTGACAAACTATTGTCTCTGCAAGATTTTGTGTGGGATACCTAAAGTGATTTCTCAGTGGTCTATGGAAAACATTTTAGTTTTACCAGTTACACCACTTATGCTCTTTGTGGATGGGATATTACAGGTGATAGCATTTCTGAGATGATTTAAAAGGTAATTCAAGAATACTCTGAGTTATGGAGTGCTGATTTTTTTTTTTTTTTTTTTATATCTGTATACTGCCTTTAAATGTTCTTTGAAATGCACTTTAAAAAGTGAACCTAAATTCATCACTAAATTGTCTTTACCCTCGCAAAATAAATTATTTCAATTTTAAACGTTGTACTGGAGAGGTTTAATTTCTACAGTAGGTCTGAATGAAATCATAATATCGCTCATTTCATTTAATTAAATGCTGCATTTTCCAAAATAAGCCACCACAAGTCACATTCACATTCTGAGTTACAAGATGAAAATTTTAAGAGGATTAATATTGGATTTCATACTACTTTCTAAATTAGAAATACATGATGTAGAGGAAAAGGGAATATGTTCATTCAGTTTTCAAAGCTTCATAGTTTAATGAAAACCTGACTAATCAGATATATAAGGCAGATACAGACAATAAATAGAATATGTGAGAACACTAAAGTTTTATCAGAAAAAGAAGAAGATTAATTTTGCTTACAAAGGAGCTGAGGATTTTCCCTTTCTGGAACTATTCTTTATGGGTGATTTCAAAGTACTGCTCAAACTGGAGTTGGTGTTAGGAGAATGAATTGTGACTGTAGCAATTCCAACTTGTGAAAGAAAGCTGGATAATGATCTGGATAACTATAGATCAGCACCATTATCCACAGTGGACCAAGTGGTAGAAACAAGAGGATAAATACTGGTGCTACAAAGAATTAAGACAGCTTTTATAGAGAAAAGCCATGTCCAACACATCCATAAGAGCTCTCCAAGACAGCAATAAACTTGTGAGAAAATAAAAGGCAATTTGGTTAATAAAGTAATCTTGGCTTTTCAGTACATTTAGAACAAAAGTTCCTAAATAAATTGTCATAAATACAAGGGAAGATTCAGTCATGTAAGAAGGAAAAATGGGAATTAATGGTCAGTTTTCACAACTACAGGGACTTCTCACAGAGATCTTTTTGGTTTTTCTCAGTTGTCAAATATATTTACAGATAAATCTGAAAATTATAAGAGCAATGATGTGATATAGCTTTCCAAGAATATAAAATTAGGCAGAAGGGGCAAAGCTGAATGTCAAGTATAATGAAAGAACCTTATGATATTTGACTGAAGCGTCAAAAAAATGGAAGATAAATTGTCAGATTAACTAAAATGAAATAATATAAAGCAATTAATTGTTAAAAAGTCACCCAGTGAAATACAATAAAAGATTCTGCTTTATTACGATGTGAAAGAGCTCCTGGTATTTCTGCAGGTAGCTGTTTGAAAATAACATATAGAATTTTCATCAGTCAAAATGGCAAAATGAATGTTAGCAATTTAGGAACATAAAAAATAATAAATAAGAACAAATGTATATTCTTGCTTTCTGCCTGCAGTCCTGTTCATCCTATTAAAAAAAATAATAATATTAAAATTTTAAAAATATGGATCAAAATGCAGGAAGTGTGTTGAGAGAAATGGAGTACCTCCTATAAGTCTGGAGAGAGGCTACTGACAGAAGATGGAAGGCCCACAGAATAATTAGTGAAATGAAATGGGTGAATTAGGAAATCTAGACTGTGACTCATATTTCTTTTTTTTAAGAATGCTCTTGATGATTGTGAGGGACAAGACACTGAACAAGATCTTGGTTTGATGCAATGCATAATAGTTTAAAATTTTCTTATTAGAATGCTTTTCATGTTCTGTTTCAAAAAAAACCAAAAAACAGCGCACCAAAATAGTATTTGCATACAATCTATGTAAAAAGCCTAAAAGGAAGGAAATTTTTACCTGGACTTGGTCATATCAAGTACTGGTCTGTACTGGACTCCCATTGGGTGATCCTGGCTCTTTCAAAGCTGACTCTTCCTCTGTCTGTTAATTAAACTAATTCATATGTGAAAGACCCGAAAGATTTTTTTTCCCCCTGTATTCCCTCAAGCAGGTCAAAAGGGCTTGAAGATACTCAGATTCTTAAGCTTCAAGGGAGTCTTGACAAGCAATCTCCTACCTTGGTGACCACAGAGCTCTTGCAATACTCAAGGCTCCCTAAAACACTTGGGAGCCTCAAGGGCTCTTATCCTTCTTCAGTGCCAAGGGCTCCTTGTCTTCCTTGAATGAGCTTAAGAGTCTGGAGTTTTCAGGTTCTTCCCACTCCAGGGCTAACAGGAAGGCTTCTTCTTGGCCAAACACCTTTCCTGAGATTTCTGGAGTCCCTGTTCTGACACTCAGTATTTACAGAGTCTGGAAATCCTGGCTTCCAGATTGTCAGTGCACCAAGTAACATCCCACAGCCTGTGCTTATTCTACAACTTGAGTAAAAGCCTGTAGTGGGATACACAGCTTCAGTCCTTGAAATATACACTCTTATTTGATCGGATTCATTTCCATTCCCAGAGGCAAAATCTCTAATTAAAGTTTAAATTTAATCAATATAGAGATTGAACTGTTAATCCAACAACTGCAGTGTGCTACATACTGCTGGGAAGAGCAAAGAAACCATAGCCAACCAAACAAAACCCACAAAACCAACAGATCAACATTTAACAGAACTTTACAGAAAAGTTAGCAGCTTGGATATAATAAAAGATATGCCTAGAGTAAAATATTTTCTGTGTTTCATAATCCTAAGTAAAAGAGAGCTTACTTTTTTTTGTCATTTTTTTTCATAATGCCACATTAAAGAGCACTATTTAAAAGAGAAAGAATGAAATTCACTTGCTTCTTATGAATCAATGTGTGAAAGGAAAGAAATGCAAATCACTCATAAATTTTGCTGTTCCTTAGTCTTCAATGTACTCTGTATTTACATGCATTTTGAGTGCATTGAATGAATGCTATTCCCAAAGTCTTGCTATAACTACATTATAAAATCTAATACTCTTAGCTACGTATAAGTAAAAAAAACAAACCTTGATTAAATTCTTCATTTCAAAGAAAACCTCTTATCCTTAAGCACAGTCAGAATTACTTTTATTTTTTTGATTTAACATGGACCCATAACTGACGTTCCTATTTTCCCTTGTGTTTAATTACAGACTAATTGGATTCATCTTTTAAGCAACTTTAAGTTTGGAAACTGCAGTTAAGATGGGAGCAAGCATTCTAATTTTTTATGACTGACTAAATGGAGATCATAATGGAAATGCAAATAAAAGCATGATGATGACATCGGCTTATAGGTTTATTCTATTATGTGCCCTATAGTTGTCATAGATGAAAAGGAATGTTTGCTCCATGATGAACCCAACATTTTTAAGAACTGCATTAATAAGTTTTGGCCATATTCCAGAGTAAGCAGAAGTCTTTCTGGAGCATCTGTCACAACTTTGTTTTCATTATCCTTCAGCATAAAGAGAAACTCGTTCTGTCTTGAAAATCTATCATACCCACCCCATATGCCCTTCTCAAAGTATAGTATGGATGTGAACAATCTGATTTGAATGGACAGGCTTGAAGAATTGTGTTACTTTCACAGGTAAAATAAACCTATTTTTAAAAGAATTTATGCTTCTGTACTACAGTTGTGTGTTACCAATTACAAGAGTACAGTGAGTTTTTTTAAAAAAATATTAAATTGTGAATTTTTTACTTGAGCAATAGTAGTGGCTAGATAAATAATGAATTGTTCAAAAATGTACAAAGCATCCAAATAAGATACTATATAGAAAACAATTTTGACTGGATTACACTTGGTGAAATTCCAAACAGCTATTAATGAACAATCAACTCACTGCATTAGAAACTATGAAGAATTTATCTTCTGAATTCATGTGGCATTAAGCTATTTCAAAGACATCATAAGATGAAAGTTTGAATGAGGATGGGCAATCATTTACCACACATGCACATTAAATATAGAGAAGTACAAATTGGCTTTAAGCTTTAAATGCATTAAAAAGATACAAAATACACATCTATACATGTGAGAATAAACAGACTTAAATAGCAGACTACACACTTACCAAAATACAGCCAATATCATTGACCCCATGAAGAAAATAATGTATGAAACAAAGATTTGATGATGCCCAAAACACCTTGCAAAAATAAGTTCTTTTCCTCATGAGTCCCTTAAAAATGGCACAGGGTGGGGAAACAGAGAGGGACAGTCTTCCATAAGAAAGTGTAGATGATCACTTTTTGCAAGCTACCCTACCTTATTCTTCTGACCCTGAAGTACTGAAAGGTGACTGATTCGTCTTCTCTGCTTGGACACCTACCATTGACTACCCTTGGGGCAAGCAATGTGTGACAATTTATCTCTGCAGTCTTTAGTAGCTTGAAAAAATGAGATGACCAGATATATTTAGGGTTTTGACTGGTGTTCATGTGGTCACAAGAGTGTCTTACATTGTCAGATAAATTAGCATCACATTAGTGTTTCAAAATCAGCAGGGTATTCCATAATGTAAAAATGCTCTGCGCAGAAAATGCCTTTCTCTCTGCAAAATATCCTTGAGCAGATATTCTGTTATTTCCAGAGGATAGTCATAGCAAAAAGAGAATATAGCTTCTTCAGAAGGTAATGAAAAGTCAAACAAGATTTCCTTAGCATTTACACCTGCATACACTCATTTTGGAGTTTTTCACATGGTGTCAAATGCTGGTGGTGTCAAGAATAATATGACAGTTCTGAATATATCGAAAAATGTCATGCAGGAAAACAGATATTCCTAATGGTATGGTCACATGTCTAGGGATATGAAAGCTTTGATAGTGATTTATTTTTGACAGATTCACTATACAAGCTGTTCAAGTACCAGTTCATGGGTAAATGGAACTTAGAATGTTGATAAAGGCAGCCTAGTAATGGTGACATGAATGATAAAGTGATATTAATAGCAGGTCCTTGGCCCTTTTCTTGCTGCAAGTTGAAAATATGCAACTTCTTGAGTTTCCAGTGTCTTATGAACTACCAAGTGACTGCTGTAATCCTCTGTAAAGCTAATATAGATCCTTGCCTTAAGCTACAAGAGCTGTAAATAGAACAGCAGAAGATAATAATCTGATTCTTATACAATTTATTTTCATTTTTTGATTAAAAATAAAATAGAAACCCTTGTTCACTTTATGTGTGTGCTTTTAAGTGTAAAGTTTAGGATATTCGCTTGGTTGATAAAATGAAAATCTGGTTTTTGTCTGCACGGAAAAAATCTCACTCAAAATATCTTATATCTTCAGGTCATGACCTTGAGCAATCAGCCTGTGATAGTGTTTTCACCAACACAGAGAAACAATGCAATACAACAGAAATGTTCTGACATAGGATGAGGTCACAGTTACTTCTTTCTGAGCACATTTTTGTCTCAGTCTCCACTCTGATCTATTTTTATCATAACACTTTCAGAAGACCTCTAAAAGTTACAGCCAGACCTTTTTTTCTTTCAAACACATTAAAGCAAGAGTTCTTTGTCATATGGTTTAATAGTCCATAGAGAAACAAGTCTGATCATATTTGCTGTCAGCAGGGTGTTATACTTCCATTCATTCCAATTTTAGACAATCAGTACACTGAATTGTATAAGTACATAAATTAAATTTGTTAGGATCCAAGAAACAACTACATAATTTACTCATATTCTCAAAACATTTTCTGAAACATTTATGATCATATGTGCTTATGACTAGGAAAGGGTCTTACATGTGCAAACGATAGACAGTAAATTTGAAAAAAAATTCCTGCAGGAGCTCAAACTACAAGGCAATAGCAATACACCCACCTTGCACCATTTTCACTCATAGAAGAATTATTACCCATGCATGCAGTTCTATTTTGAAACACTTTGAGAGATAACAGGTGGATACATTAGGAGTTATCTTCTCTCTGATCTTCCAAAACAGCTCCTCTGTTTTCTCAGACCTATGAAGAATCACAGACCCGTTGGAAGAATCTCTGTACATTTAAGCTGAGGAATAACTAAGGAGACCGTTCTGTGTTTACTAGCTGGATAATTCAATTCTCAAGGCAAAATCAGTATCAGTTCAAGGCAGAGGTAGATGATTGTCCTGCTAAAGAAATACATCCATAGAAGAGGTTTAACATTTTATGGCAGTTTTTCTAGTTTCAGAAAGATACAAGGATGTGCAAGTATTCATTTTAAGGCACTAAAAGAAATCATTGAGCCATCTTACTTCCTCTGTTCCATGACAGACTGGAAGAATGAATAGAGATTATGTCCAAGACAAAGTCCAGTAGTTTTTCAGTGACAAAGTAGATTTCTGAACTTATCAACAGATCTTGACATCACAGATACAGAGATGTAAATGAATGAAGTTCTTACTTGAACAAAAAAATATACAAAAAGGCACTAAAATGAAGCCTTTCTTCACCTCATTATCCTAATTTTTACATCTTACATGTTTTAGGCATAGCAACTTTTTTCTTCAAAATTCCAAGTACATTTGTGAGCTTATTGTCTCCCAGTTAGGAATACCCAAATTATCCCCATATGGTTTTAGAAAAGCAGAATCAGTATCTTCCTAACAATTACATGCAGATTGGACACCCGAAAAATGACTCATAAGCCATTAAATATTATACAAAGAATAAACCTTACGTGAAGATTTTCCAGAGAGCATACTTAAATAGGCAAGAGAGACAAGTCAATTCCTTAAATTGTAGGCAGGCAGGAATTTCTTGATTGCAAAGAGGAATGAGAAAAATTGTCTCAGTGCTATGTGGCACAAGTTTCTAATATCCAGACAAATTATCTGCCATGAACATTCAAAGTTCAATTACCCAAATATACACTGGATTTATTGCTTATTTTCCCTGCAATTTCAATGCATTTTGTTTTAGCAGATTTTCAGTCTGTAAGAATTCAGTATCCTATTTCCAGTTGCATTACAGTAATTGCAAAAATTATTTCATCATATTGTACAAGGTGAGCTGAAACACAAGAGAATTCCTTTAACATTTTCTGTTCATAAGCTACTGTATGGTAGTTTTGCCATCTAAAAATACTCCTCTTTCCATGACTGATGTCGTGGTTCAGTTCTTACTGACAGTAAGTGAGGAGACCCCCTCTTGTGTCTCAAGGAATATGCGTCTTCTCTGGTTTAGATTATTAGGCTTTTTCAGCATGAAGTGGTAGCCTTTGGCTCCAAAGATTTCACCACATCTTTCCACAATCTGATTTCAGGAAAGGGAAATATTGGTTTGTCAAACCAATAAAAGCTAAATCTAATAAAGCGATATTGTGGAAAACAATGTTTCAGTTGTTGTTGATCTTATTTCTCTCCAGGCCTTTGACAAGGAGCATAAACTTAGAGTGGCCTTTACCTTGATTATTACAGGCAAATCAAACTGAAATTTAAATCTCTCTGTCTTGTATTTAAAAAAAGAATATTTATTTTTTGTTGTTTTGTTTTGTCTTGTTTTTGATAATTTTCTTGTCAGATGGTCACACATGCTAACAAAAGATTTTTTGGTAGAATAATCACACAATACACAGTCTAAATTCTCCATAGTATCAGGCAGCAAAGTGCTTTTCTTTTTAATACATGCTTCTTCATTCATATATTTCTGTTACTAGATGAGCTGCAATAACACTTTGTTAGAGATACAGTAGGTGTATGAGATATGTGAGATTTACCTTTCTTTTTTCAATCAGATGCAAAAGAAAGCTGGAAACTTTAAGTAAAAGTGAGTATAAAAGTATGCTTTAAAATATGGCCATTGTATTTTTTAATATTACTAAGATATTAACAGTTAATGGGATCTTCTTGATTTATTCCCTCAGGTTGCTGTTACCACTTTTCTAGAATACTAAAATTATTCAGCCTTAACAATATTTCCTTGATAATTTGAACATGAGATTTCTTAACCCTGACAATCACTATTATGTTAGACAGCAGATCACTGGTAACTTCTCTGCCTACAGAAAGGACTGCAGTAGACATATATTATGACAAATGAAATTATAAAATTGCATATCTTGATTAAAACTTTGATTACACTGGAATAATAAAAACATCTTTTTAATTATCTTTCATTCCAATCAACTATTATACAATATATTTTAAAAGTAAATTCTTTAACTTGCCATATAAATAACAGTCTTTCATAGTTGATGATAAATTTGTAATTATTCCTTCAGTCTAAGATTTTTCCTTACTATCTCTTTATATAAATATAAATATGTGTTCATAAATACACACATAAACAAAGTTTTCCAATCACATCAGAAAATCTGATTTCCTTTTGTACAAGGAATCTTCTTTTAGACACAGGTACACACAGACCACTGCCAAGAGGAAAAATTACTTAACTGACTTAAATGCAAGTGATTTTCTTTGTCTAAGATTGTCTCTCCAAATGCAAACACTAGGCCAACTTCTTCTAAATTGCTGTACTTGCAACTGTAGAGTAGTAAGGAAAAAAAACCTCGTGGAATAGAAAAAGATGTTCTGAACTGAAATGAGAACTTTTGATTCAGTGAGAGCTGAAAAGAATATAAGATGGCTTTAAGGATACTTTTTTCTCCTGTTAACTACATGTTTCAGATAAAACTGAAATCATGGAGAAGATGAAAAGAGATGTTAGTCATTTACACTTCAAAAGGTTTTCACAATGACTAAATTGTCTGTTCCAACTGTTAGTGTCACACATAAGGATTGTGCATGCATCAAAATGCTTTTTGCAAAATACTTATGAAAGCTAGTCCTTGCTTTGTTCTCAGAAGCACTCTGGTAGTTCCAGAGTATAAGTCAGTGAAGATAGGGAAGCAGAGTGGACTCCTTATTTGTTAGATACATTTAGTGGCTTTGAGGCTTCAAATAATGTATTTGCACCATAAATGGCATCACTTCTGATTCAAATTTCTTGGTACACTAGTTAAAAGTTATAATTCAACAAAGGCATGTACCAAGATAGTTATCTGCAAGAAGTGTCTTTGCTTTGGTCTTCAGGAGTAGTCATAGATCTCAGTGAAAATAACAAAATTCACATTTTTTTCATTATATAATTAGTTAAATATGAGCAATGATTCTATTCCTTAAAATACTTAATGGCAATTCAAGCTCAATGAAAACAGAAAGAAGATCTGTCATTCATTCTGTACAAATTAATATCCTAAATGCAACCTCTCGTTACCTATATAGTAGATTTCATCAAAGATATAAGGTTTTCGGCTTTCTCTGTGATCATTAATTTGAACCTGCAAAGCCCTTAATGAGACAAAATGTAGCAGCATCAACACATGGTCAAATTTTGTCAGATAGAAATACGATACATTTCATAAATGCTGGCTTGTAAAGATCCTTTTGGCATTAAAAGTTGGTACTTTAGTAATTCTGGAACATCTGTAGCCATAAGAAGATTTTAAAGATCTAAATTTTGGATTTTGACATCTGAAATGGCATTTATCACTGACAAATCTTTGTCTCAGTAATCATATCTCTGTCTTATTTTAAGACATCAAAAACCGTTCAAGATAAATAAATTCTAGCACTCTTATTTAGGGTGCTGTGATCTTTGAAAATATGTTTACATACTCATTTGAATAGATTTCACCATCTGTTCAGATATGAGTGGCTCCTAAATGATGATCTACATAATGGTACTTGAAGTTTTCTTCATATGTGGGAAGTTTTCATTACCAACCCATCTTTGACTGCTGCCCTACAAAGCAGTAGAGTCACTCACTGAGAAGGACAAGAAGGATTTTTATTTTAAAACTGCTTTTGCAAATGTCTTTAGTGCAGTTATTCTAGCTCTTATTATATTGAATTCATTTACATGCAGTGAAATAAAAAAAATAAAAAAAGCTTAAATTAAATATATATAATCCGTAATTTGAAATAAAATATTAATGGTTACAGAGCTATATGAACTATCAAAAAAAACCCCATCAAAAATATGTTTACATAGACTATATAAGTGTAGAAAGGATATTAAGAGATCCTGGATTTGTTTCTCTTGATAGAGATAGTGATCTAGGACATCCTGAATGGTTCTTATCAACCAATAACCACAGTAAATTAATGATATGTCATATTTTAGATTTGTCTTGTAGTGACATGCAAAGACTGAGGCCAGGTGTCCTGACATTTCGCTCAGATAATCTGTGACTAGTGGGTCAAAATTTAATTTTAATAATCCTACATCTTTAAATATGAGAATTCCAACTTTAGGTGATTTAATTTAAGGATGAGATTTAAGACAATTCTGGATATGATTTTCACTTCTGACATTTTGAACTATGCTGAAACCCACTGAGTTTGATTCTTCCCAGTGCATCTTTTCTCCCCTACTTTACTTATTACTTGCTCTCATTTCTTGATCAGATATTGTTAGGAGTGTTATAGTTTTCAACTTTTTAACTCCTGAGAACATGTTCTGGTCTTTGTTAATGATTAGACAGGGCAGGCATATGTTTGACACTGAAAATATTGAGATAAATAGTGCCTAAGTGAATGGTTTTGAAGAGTCTGCAGTTTGAAGTGGTTGTTGGGAGTGCAAAAAGCAAAACAAAACAAAACAAAAACAAAAACAAAGACAAAAAACCCACCACCACCAACAACAAAACCAACAAACAAACAAAAATAAAGCCAAAACAAAACACAAAACAAAATAAACCAACCAAACAAAAAAACACAAAACAAACAAAAACCCCCCACAAAAACAAAGAGGAAAATTTGCCAGAGAGAAGGAACAAGAATTAATGCAAAACTTCATTAAAACATCTGACAGAATGAGACATCACTGTCTCTTATAAGAAGAAGTCTTATCTTTTCTTCAGCCTATCAACTCACCTCTGCCTTTGTGTGACGTTGAACCAGATGGAGGAAGTGATTTGGCTTTATTTTTAAAATTTTCCTTCTTGACACATTTCACCAGTTAACCATCAACTCATGGTGAAAGTTGGTTTCATTTAGAGAGGGACTGCCAAGGTCTAAGTGAAACTTAAAACTGAAAAAAGGTCAAGTTATTTTAAAATCGATTTGACTGAAAATTGAATTGATTTCTGAATTGAAATGAATTAATATCTCACTCTTAATAGGTCAGATTTTCCCAGCAGTTACCACTTTTTCAAGTAAATATCTCAAACATGGTGAGGCCTTTATTACTGGTTTCTGAGACATTTCTGTGTCACTTTCGAAACATGTTAGCATGCTAGCAGCCAGAGAAGTTTTTTCTGGATGAAGGCCATAATAAAATGGTCAATGGCTTATTAAATTGGTTGATGAAAGAAGTAGAATAGCCTCAGGCATACAAGGGTGCAGAAGAATAACTGGAATCTCTTATTTACAGAACACACATTTTGGCTCTCTAAAGATCTTTAATAGGAAAAATCTTGATAAGTATATTGTCTGAGTCTACCAAAAAAGAATTTTAGGAACCTATTACTCTATTGACACACCCATCAGGAGTTTTTAAGGAAATCTTAAAATAATAAACAAATCTAATTGTGAGGCTTTTTTCCTCCCTAAAATTTCTGACAAAACCATTTCCATTTTAGCCATCCCTGTGAGTGTATCTGTTTGTCTGATGTAACTAATGAGATTTCTTTCTTCACTGTATTTGATTAACTCCCTTGAAAACCACTGGCTTGAACAATTTGACAAGTAGCTAAGCCACCCTCTTGTGTCTGTACAGACATGTGTTTTGCAGTTCCAGAAATCTTACTGAATCAGTGGAAGTGACACAAGGATAGTGGTTATTTAGATCAATCCCTATAACTTGACAGAGAGCAGTGATCCACACTTCTTTCTTTGTTCTCCTCTAATTGCAGTTTAACTTGCTCAAAAGCTCTTGAGTTGAACTGTGAAAATCAAGGTCATATACCTGGAGTTATGTTTGTCATATAGAACAAAACTGCCAGCACTGAGCTTCCTTCATGGACAAACATCAGCTGACTAATTTCTGCTTGCGTTCAAAGACCAAATTAAATACTCTGTAATTCTCTGATCTTATCTCAGAGATAATTTCTCTTAATGATCAAATGCAATCCTTTATGAAGATTTCAGCTGTGACAATACAGCATGACACATTAGCTTTTCTCTTGCTCCCTTAGCAACAAGCCCTGTATATTGCTCCTTTATTAAGGTATAGCTTTGTTAATCCTGAATCTAGTGAGAAGTAGGACGGCTTTGTTCCTAAGGAACTCACTGGAGATTGATAGTGAGTACCACACCACAAAGCAGATTACATGCTCATAACATTATAAATAATTTTGCCATATTTCTTATTGTTTGCAATGTAATATTTCATTATAGATTATACTACATTTCATTATATTCCCATTTGATGTAGGTTTCTGGTATGGATCCTGATAATTCCTTATCTAAAAGTTTAAACGCTGCAAAACTATCAAAAAGAGGTACAAGATTTTAGTTTTCTACACTTTATTCTTTCTATTTCCCCTGTGAGAGATGGAGGGAAAAGAGAGGGAATGGGAAGACAATTCAAGTGAAAAATAAGTTAAATATTTCTACAATACTGAAGAAATCAGCACAAGTAGTTACATCCACACCTAGAGCTTTAAGGGTGCAAAAGACTAAAATTCAGAAAGATCTGATTATATCTGATTCTACTTTGGCACATTGTAAATATAAAGTTGCTGTATCTGTGTTCAGATAGATTTTAGACATTAAAAAAACCCTAAAACCTAACCAACAAAATAAACCCAAACCCACACCCCAACCCAACACAACACCAAAACCCTCACCAAAACCCAAAACTAATTCTTCCCCAAAATCCCAATTGCTGTAAATTATAGACAGGATGTTGTAATCGTGATTTCATATGCATTTAGTTCTAAAATTTAATACAAATAATCAGGGAGACAAAGATAAAGTTTACACCAAACTGTCAGTGAGTATGAATCTTTGATTTAACTTTTGCATATTCAAGAACCAGAATGCTCTTTAAAATCTGCATCAACATAGGTTTTCGTTTTCAGTTCTGTACAATGTCGTCAGTGATTTCTGTTGTCAACATAAACCTGGAGGCAGAGGCATGGTTTCAATAGTTGGCAGTGTACACCCTATGGATTTCCTACATAAATATTTTCAAGAAATCAGTTTATTGTATCAATAACAACAGGTGCAAGATGCTACTAGACTAATATTTTGGAATGCTAAGCATTCAAAGGACATCAAAGAAAATTACAAGAATGAGGATTTATTCCTTTGGACTGGAAAAGAAAATAGTTTACTGACAGTCAGTTTAATAAGCCTGTGAATGAATTAGGAATTTGGATTAAAAGGACTTTTTGAATTCTTGAAAAATCTAAAATAAGTGTTTTGTCCTATTCACTTTGTTCAGGTTTTCTTGAAATTATCAGACCTCAAGAAAAATTAGGATGACATTTTAAACAAACATCTCATACATAATAGGAGTGCAAGAATGGCTTTAAATAAAAAGAACACTCACTCTGATTCCATAACACTTTTCATTCATTATTAAGAATATTTCTTTTTTTTGGTGACCTATATCTGCTCACCTTGCTGTCTCCAGCAGTCTTTCTAGCACCGGAAGTTCTTTTTGTGTTTACAAAGACTTTTAGGATTTTATCTGTATCCA
Source organism: Acridotheres tristis (assembly GCA_037013685.1). Taxonomy (NCBI): domain Eukaryota; kingdom Metazoa; phylum Chordata; class Aves; order Passeriformes; family Sturnidae; genus Acridotheres; species Acridotheres tristis. Next base: position 93,168,584 of record CM072886.1, on the reverse strand, counting down.
GTCGTAGGAACAGACTGGAAAGAATGAGGTATATCAAATTATGCCCAACAGGTCCTTCAGGTAAACCAGTAAGGAAACTGCTTTTGTAAAATCTCTCCAAATACCACAGCGCATTACTACATCTAGGAACAGAGAATTTCCTTTCAGTATTCTCTTTAAAGCCTTTATAAAAATTCAGAAACATCGATCTACAGTTAAGGACTCTACAGAGACCATCCTGGGTACCTGTTCAGGCACAAAGTGATTCCAATTTTTATGCAGCAAATGAATCTCATGGTAGAACTCTGTGTTTAAGGATTTAAGGAAGGATCTCTTTTTTGTTTGTTTTTTTGTGGGTTTTTTAATTTGTTTGTTTGTTTGTTTGGATTTTTGTTTGCTTGTTTGTTTTTGGTTTTTTTTAATGTTAAATAAAGGAATTTAGACTTTGTACCAAACAAAATCTTCAGAGAAAAGTCTTGGCAGATTTTCACAGTAAGACGTCAAGTCTCCAATTTTTATGTCCCTTTAGGGTATACACCTTTCTAAAGGATTCACTCTAAGTTATGACTTTGCCCTGCTACAGGTAACTGAGCCTTTTGGTAACTGAAAAATGAAAATAAATGTTAATAAATTTTATACCATATTGGCTAGGAAAGGATATGAACAATTGGTGCCCCAAAACCTGAGTTCTAGTTGGTGTTTTTAAATTAGAAGAGAAGCAAAAGTGCAAAACTTCAGTTAGCTCTGCCCATCCCATATGCACAATTCTATATATATCTGTTTTGCAGCTAACAGGATTATGTTCCTTAAGAGTTGAATATGGAAGGGACTTATAGACTACACATAAATACTTAGTTAATTTTTAATTTTATTTCTGACTGAGAAGATAGGAAAGTGAAGGAATCAGAAAAATATTAGGAATACTCATGCTACAGTAAAGCAAAAGAATAGATACACTGTCACAAAATCAGAAAGAATAAGAGGTTTTCTACCATCACTTATCCTGCTTTATACTTTGAAAGGACTTGGGCACATGACCAAATTTCTCCAGGAATAACAATGTACATCAGCTGATCTCTGCTAAAATTAACATCCTCCACCCTGTCACACTCAATAAAGCTAGCAAAGCTGAAAAAAACATATCTAAATGTTTCCACAATTCTTGTGATTGTGATAAAGCTATTATTTGGGAAATAAACGAGTTATATGCACATATTATAGAAAAGCAATCTTAGGAAGGAATACCCATTCTAACTGACAGAGGATTTTTTTTTTTTAAATGCCAGAAATGGGAGCTCTTTCCACTATGACAGCTGCTGTCTTTTATCTTGGAAAAAAACATCTCCACAGAGATTATTGCAGTATTATCACAGTTATGAGTAGGATGGCTATGAGAAGGTAAATACTAAGAAAAAAACAAATCTGAGAGACTGACAAAAGAAATTAAGTAGTTTGATAAATACAGTTGCTACTCATTGCAAATACGAAGTGATGCACTTTCACACTTCTGCTCATTCCTCTAACTCTAGCCCGCAGTAGTTACTCATTCCAGGTGGGAAGGAAATCAGTCAATTATTTGTACAACTTGTTGAAAACATGCACTCCTACAGACTTATGTCTTTGGTTTCACTGTTAAGCAGGCTAGATCAGTGCTAGCCTGTCAATAAATGGAGTTCTAACCTGGAGGTACCTCACCTCAAGGAGAAGGAAGAATATCCATGTTCTTTGCCCACTTGCAAAGTGTTCCCCTAATAAGGACATTTTCAAAGGAGGGAAAAATTACTGTGAGGGATCACACAGTCCAAATGTCAACTCCCTTCTTTTAATCTGTAGTTAACATTTGACAAGAAATGTGATAAATATAACAGAGAAAGGATTTGAGTTTTGGTTTTGCCTCTGACCCAAAACCTTCCTATAGCCAAGACACTTAGATGTGAATTAAATGTGAAAAAAATCTGAGAAGATAAGAGGTTCTTCATAGACTCACAAGCCCCAGTAACAGAAATTGCTGAAGTATGGTCACTCTGGACTTGTGCTTTCAGATATTTTCCCAAGTAAGCTGGCAAGCAGGGGCTGACAAAACACTGTTCATTGTGCCTGAAAGCAGCTGCAGTGTCTGGACTAGGAGTCTGGACTCCTAAGGTCAGTCATGTCTCAGAGCCTCAGAAAAGAGCTCCCCATTTTATAGGAAATGCAATCCAGGCATATAGTGAAATTTTGATGAGAGAAGAGGAGATTGTTATGTCATCATTGCTACATCTTAAATATAACAAGGCATTTCATTTGCTGCTTATAAAAATACACAAAATTGAAAGACACCTACACAATATATAGACAAGACTAATTTAACTAAAATGATGCAGATCCCTGCAATAGCTACTAGTTCAGTCCCCTTACCTTCTGCTGTGTTCCTTGTGGTGCAGCTGTGTTATTCACTCAGTAATGATTGTGATGACACATTAATTCAGCTTGTTAAAAAGCCTGGAAATGAAGAATGTTTAAAGAAAGCAAGACAAAAGCTAAAATTCAACAGGAGTTGGCAACTCTGACAGGAAATTATACAGGTCCAGTTACACTCTGGAAATACTCAAAGAATAAGATGCACAGGCCATTTTGCTGAAAGAACTCTTCAATTGAATATTTCTGCTGTGTTTCTCTAATCAAAGCCAGCCTGATGGGCCCAGAAAAACAATTGCTTTTCCTATGCAGTATTAATACTCATAAGCAGCTTCTGCATCCCAGATTGCATCATATTTGTCATTACTTGAAGGTTGTGGTTTAGCACTGAAGCACCTATAGCATACTAAATGCATCCCAGACAGACTCCTATACACTATAGTGAAATAGTGTATAAGTAAATTGTGTCAAATAGTTGGAATTATCTAGTCTTCTCTCTGTAGCTTGTCTTACATAACCTGCATTAGGCTTGTGAGTTTGGAAAGTCACATTGGCAGCTTTCCAATCCTCAAGAATTCATCGGGATTTTAAAGCTCCTAATGATCTTACTCGATATCACTGCCAAATATTTGTACAAGTGACTTTGGTTTGTTGCTCTTCAAATGAAAAGATAATCAGATGAGAGATTCTCCTAGATTTTCTAGAGTATGGTGGTTTTTTCTTTTTTTTTTCTTAAAATTAACCAGCAAGTACAAGTATCATATTCATTTAAACCATTATTTCTCAAGAACATATTGAAGTCATTAAAAAACATGAATTCTGATGCAGAATTTGTGGAAATTGAGGCAATGCTTATCCTTGTGCAACCTACATATCCTCAGCATGAGGCAACAAGGCTAAGCTACTGCTTCATATCACCATAAATGGCATTTCCTACTAAATAGTCTGTTCTACCCCCAGCACTACTGTGGCATGTATTGACAAAAAATCAAGTGGCAAATGAAAGACTTGTCTGCCATTATCTAATCTCAGGATTAGATTGCAAGATAATTACACATTTTAAATAGAAATTAGATTAAAACTTGACTGATATTCTAATCAAGTTAGAGTTCAGTTTTGTAATTCTTATAGCAACATATTAAAAGAGTCTGGCATACGTAAAGGCAGACTGAAATATTTTGGCTGAAATAATTCAGACACCTGCATATCTGTAGCCACTGGTTTATTTTATGTCAAGGAGATGGCTCATCCTGAAGGAGGTTAAGCTACTCAGGAAGGCTCTAAGAACTTGCAAAGATTTTCTTTAAACTGGCTCATCCACCTCTGTGTGAGGATGTTTTACATATTGAAATAGTCACATTTAAATATTTCTATGCTTTTTCAGCCCAGTTTGATCAGCTACTTCTCAAATGAGATATTTAAACTTTTCTATACTCCACTCACATAAATAATTGTCCCTCATCTGAAAACCTTTGCACAGGATGGAGTTAAGTACAAAAAATGTTTGTCTGGACTGAGATTGCAGCATGGGGTTCTCAAAGAAGCAGAGTGAGATGAGGGGCTAAGGAAAGTATGATCTTACTTGTAATGTAACAGTTAATTAGCTAATTTGGACTCTCAACAAAGCTTGGCAAACCTCAACTGCAGGGTACGCAGTATTCTGACAGCAACCTCACAACTTGGTATCTTAATGGTCATGAAGAAGACTTGACTTTTCCTGCTCTCATTAAAGTCAGGTTGTGATTTCCTGGAGTGAATTTGATTGAGCATTCACACCCTGGAATTATACCTCTCTTTCCAGCGTCTTTTCCCACAAGTAACCAAAAGGGAATAGCTTGATTCCTAAGCAGCTCTTCTCACACTCATGGTACTCAGATGTGTTTTACCAAGTGTAGGTTAAATACTGAGGGGGCAACAACCGTATGGAAAAGTAAAGCAGTCACTATGCTTTCAGCAAAGCCTGGACATCATCCAAAGACAGGCTCGTTTTAGCAAGAAGGGATCTTGGCTGAAATCCTGGTGGCCTGATAAGGAAGAACAAATGCAGAAATCAAATCAGATTCTCTCAGGCAGACAGTAAAGAGTATTACTCATAGCACTTTATTAACATTGACTTTCTAAACTTTTGCCATTTATCATATTTCAGGTCCTTAGTTCACAGGAATGGTGGGGATTTTCTATCAGTCCTTCAGCCCTTTCACTGATATGAGTGAATGAACTCCTATTTACGAATACATGAAGGCTCTCTACTCATTCTTTTTCTTCAAAGCATAGAATCAAAATCATAGAGTAACTGAAGTTGGAACAGATTTTTAAAGGTCAGTCCAATTTTTCCTGCCTTGACCAGCAGCATCTTGAACTGGATCAGGCTGCCTCAGGGCTGCCTCAAACCTGACCTTGAATATTTCCAGAGAGAAGGCATATACCACTTCTGGGCAAATTGTTCCAGTGTTTCACCACTCTCATAGTAAAAATCTTCTTCTTAAAATCTGATCTAATCTTGCCTAATCTAATCTACTGTCCTGCAGTTTGAAAACATCACCTTTCATATTGCAACAAGTGCTGCTAAACAGTTTGTCCCCATCATTCTCATAAGGCCCCTTTACATATTTCAACACCTCAGAAGGTCTCCCTGGAGCCTTTCGTTCTCCAGGCCAAGCAACCTCAATTCTCTCAGCCTTTCCTCACAGGACATATGTTCTATTACACTAATTATTTTATGGCCCTTCTCTGGGCTGTCTCCAGTGCATTGAGGGCCACAGACCTGGATGCAATACTCCAAGTGGAGCCCCATGAGAGCAGAGCAGAGGGGCAGAATGACCTCCCTGCTGCCATACTTGTTTTGATGCAGCCCTTCTGGGCTGTAAGTGCATATTGCCAGCTCATGTCCAGCATCTCATCTATCAACACCCCCAAACCTTTTTCAGCAAGGTTGCCCTTGGTCCCTTCATCCTCCAGCCTGTGTTGATACCGGGGGTTGCACAGACCCAGGTGCACCACTTGCACTTGGCTTTGCTGAGATTCATGAGGTTCACATGGGACTATTTCTTGAATTTATTATCAGGATGGCATCATATTTCTCAGGTGTGTCAACACCATCATTCACTCAGTGTCATCTGCAATCTTGCTGAGGCTGCACTGGATCCCTCTGTTTAGGACATTGATGAAGACATTGAACATTATTGGTCCCCATACAAACCCATGTGGGATATCCCTCAGCACTGATCTTCATCTGGACATTGAGATATTGACTACTCCTTCTGGATATGACCATCCAAAAAATTCCTCATCCATATGGTTGCTCCATCTACAAAACATCCTTTTCATTTTCAAAATTTGTTACCTTTCACTCTGAATGGTTAGTCCTTCATTTACAGAATCATATTTTCAGTTTTCTTTAACTGTTTTCAATCTTATACACTTTTCAAGGATTATGTTAATTTGGGATAATGGGTGGTTTATGTGCTTGAGTAGAATTAGCTAAATTTGTTTAACATTCTGTGTGCTTTTCCATTCATAAATAATTATTCCTTGTAGTTCAATAAACTAGAAAGTTATACTGAAAGAGTATAATGTGCTATCATTTAGGAACAATGCTAGGATTGTGAAGTAAGATTTATTTCAAATATTAATTAGTTTTTAATTTTTAATTTAACTACAATAGAGTTCATATTTCATTGCAGTCACTCAAACATAATAAAGTAATGTCAAACAGTACAGAATGATGCAAAAGGTTTCTGGCATGACCAAGACACAATGTGAATGCTACTGTCTATTGCAGTTTAATGGGCCTCAATTGCTGTAGCTAATATATCATATTGTGCAAAGAAGAAAAGCATAATTAAATGCTATTTCTATGTAATTACACCATCTATTATTCATTATTAAAATTAAGGCAAATTTAAAAGCCTTCTATCACAATAAATTATTAGAGAAAAACAAAGATCATGTGATATGAAACCTTGTTTTTATGCTTTGTTATATTGCATGTCTGAGTGCCTGCAGCCTGTGCTGAAAAAAGGAGCACATTAACTTCTTGAGAGAAGAAAGTCATAAGAGCACACCAAACCATCATTATCCAACATTATCACTTAGATGTGGGAAAGAATACTACAGAGATATCAAAAACCACCATATCAGAAAATTATAAGATATCATGCACACAATTTTTTGTATTCAGTAGCCATGCAGGAAGAGGGCTGTACATATAGCAAGAGGTGCTGAAAGATAATTGTACACCTGATATTTTATGAGATAAAGATAATAAAAATCATAAATTTCTCCAAAGTGCGTCTGGGAACCTGAATCATAGAAATTTAAGTTTTTCAAAATTGTTATGTCAATATTAGGAACATATGTCTTGAGGAACAAAGTTTTATATGAAACTCCACAGCATATAAGATCAAGTGTTCTAAAATTGTTTTCAACAACAAAAAATAAAATACTTTTTTAAAAATTAAAAATTTTTAATAAAAACAAAATGAACAAAAAATGAACCCAAAAAACCCTGTTGAACTGCCACAAAAACTTTGATCATACTTCAAGACACATACTTCAAGCATAGGAAAATTCTGCTAATCTGTTGTAACACTGCTTAAATGCTGCACTTAAAATGCAGTAGTGACAGGATCTCAAAACTAAATTCTGAAGCTTATTATCACATAAGGTCAACAGTACCCACAAGATAAAGATGCTGAATAAACCTCTCTGAGAACAAGTTTATCAGCAAATCATTTCTTTTTCTAAGAAGAAAACTTTAAGAATACTGAGATCTAGAGAGATATACTTTAAACATTCATCGTGAAAACCTTCACAGAGGTTTGGTTCCTTCTCAGTAATTAGTTACATACATTAAGGACAAATGAAGACCAAAAAATTAGTGGTAGCAAGATCCAAGTTCATTTCATATTTTATGTTTCTTATCAAAAGAAGTGTGGCCAGAAAATTGAGGGAAGTGGTCCTGCCCCTCTGCTCTGCTCTAGTGACACCCCACCTGCAGTGCTGCATCCAGCTCTGGGGTACCCAGCACAGGAAGGACATCAGACTCTTGTAACAAGCCCAGAGAAAGGTCACAAAGATAATTAGAGGAATGGATAATCTTTCCTAGAAGGAATAGCTGAAATAATTAGGATTGTTCAGCCTGGAGAAAGAAAGACTTTGGAATGACCTGCCTTGAAATTTCCAGTACCAGAAAGGAACAGACATAAAAGGTGGAGAGGGACTATTTACAAGAGCATGTAGTGACAAGACAAGGGGGAATAGCTTCAAAAAGTGAAAGATTATATTTAAATTAAATATTTGGAAGAAATTTTTTTACTATGCAGGTGGCGAGGTCCTGAAACATGTTGCTTAGAGAAGTCCTGGATGCCCCATTCCTGAAAGCATTCAAGGTCAGGCTGGATGGAACTCTAAGTAACCCAGTCTATTGAAAAGTATCCTTAACCATGGCAGGGGATTTTAAACTAGATGCTTTTTAAGGTCTTTTCCAAACCAAACCATGCTACATTCAGATGATGAAGACAGGAGTAATGATGCAGACAGAAGGATGTCCTCTGCCAATCTGGACACTGGCTGGCAGCAAAGGAAAAAGTGAATCAAGATGTTACAAATATTCTTGAGGGGGAATAAAGTACTATCCTATTCATTGATCTACTTTTGAAGTGCAGATCTCTATGAAAATCACAGCATTTGAACGGAGGACTCCAGAACAGGAGCCAAGAAGCAACTTTCAAGACAGCACAGGGCAGACAGCACACAAGCAGTGGAAAGATGGTGACACATTTTTTTCCACAGTACTTCTAAGAAGATTATTTTGACTCTTAGAACAACTCGAATATAAAAGATTATAGAGTCAGTATAAGAAAACATTTTTCAGCAGGTGCCAGAACAGAAAATGAACCCATTTGCACACTGATAACAGAAGAAGAAATGGGCATTTATAACAAGAAATAGTGTCAGACAGATAAAATTAGAGGAACACGTGAAGTCAGTTACAGATGGGAAGATGGATTACATCTAAGGAGAAATTAAATGAACTGTGATCATAAATTGTACACCATACCATGACATGTACAAATTCAATGGTCAGACCCATTTTTCATGGTAGATATTAGATCTGCAAGAAGATAGGAAACCTTCTACCAAAAAAGCTAGACAACTATTCAATGAAAGAGATGTTGTCCAGGCTGATAAACAAAAAATTCCAAAACTTAAAGTGATTATATGATTAATAATTTCCACAAATTAAAAAAAAAAGCAATAAAACATGTAAAATTTAAAAAAATATAAAAATAAGATACATTCAAAGGAAATGAGAGTCAACGAAGGGAGAAAAAAATCATTTTTTAAATAGTTCAAATTGACTTAGATTTTGGTTTTAATATTAGTCTGAGGCTAATGACACAGGCTTGAATAAGATAGAAACTGGCTCACTGTAACAATATATGGAATCATAGTTTGCATCCAATGTGACAGATTCATATCAGTAGTTCAGATTTTAGTTTAAATATTTTTTTAGTTTCTAGGTATATAAGAATATTTTGAAACCTTAGTGATATAAAAAAATAAATTTATTCCAGGAAAAGATTGCTGCACCTTGCAAAACACTGTTAGCAACTGACAATTTAAATAACTGTAAAAGCACAAAACATATTTCAATCTGTTGTTGATATATCTTCTACTACAATTTTTTTTATCGATCTCTTTTATTGCATACAGATTGCCAAAAAATTACAGTATGTAAACGAAAACAAATTCCACAGCCAGTGTTGCTCTCTCAAAATATTACATTTTACTGCCTGATATAAAGAAATGCTACCATATGAAAAAGAAAGGCCACAGAAAGTTACATAGACTGGCACCTTGGGAATGTATTGGTCCAATTAAATTTTTTAAAGGTTCAGAAAATTATGCAGAAAATACAGTAAAAAATAAAATGTAAACTTAAGTCAACCTCGACAGTACAGTTCACAAATAAAGATAAAATCAAAGCTGCAGTCAGGAGGTGCTCAGTGTTTTCTAACTGGAATCAAAACACGGCATGGGATGTTAGAATGAGAGAAAGAGATCTTGTCCTCTCACCTTACCTACTGTCACCTATCATTACCTAGAAACATAATAATGCCACCATCTGGCCTTCAATGAGACTTTTACTACAAAATTAACTTAATTGCCAGTGGAAGTCAAGGTGTAATATCAACTCTGCTTTGCAAATGCCCCTTATGCACTGGTCAAAATGTCATCTTTTCTACCAAACACTGAGCAAGCTTTCTCATTATCTTTGTTAAGAGTTCCTGCAAAATAAGCCTCTTGCTGTGCTACTTCCTAAATACTTCCAAAACATGATGCTCACAGGTGCTCTGAGTAAACTCTTGCAAAGCTGCAAATCACTTCAAGGACTGACAGAAAGCAAAAAGCAACCAAATTGTAGCTACAGAGTTTTTAAAGCTCCATTGGTCTAGAAAAAAGTTGCTGCTATTGCTACATGACTGCAGACCTGAAGCGATTGATAATCACAGTGATGAGTCATTCTCCTGGTAATCTCAATTAAGTGGTTTCTAGTGTTCAGCAAATTCTTTGCAAATGCATTTTGCTTCACAGAAATGGACAAACAGCAATATAACATTGTCTTAACCTTGTAGGAAAATGACAGGCTTCATTAGTACTTTTATGAAGATTTACATCTTCAGGTAATGACACCATCTGCCTAAATATATTTTTCCCAAATCATAATTAGAAAAGCACTGGTTAAAAAATTATGTAGTTAGGGGTGGCTTAAATTATCTTCATTTAAATCAACTCATGTCAGTCTTTTATCAGGTTTCCTTTTTTGTATAACTGTTTTCTAGTCATGTCCATTTGACTCAAATATCAAACCTCTAGTGGAGCATTAGAAAACTTGTTAAATGTATTTATAGAGTAAAAGCAAACTGCTTTTTCAATATATTTTGCTGTGTGTTAGAAATATTGCAGCCCATTTTAAAACTTCCATTTTACAGCAATATTTTCAGTTCTTAATTAAGGCTTAAAAATTTCCCTAAACTGTATTAAATTCTTATATTACATGAGACTGAAAATGATGTAAGTCCAAACAAAATTATCCATGTCTGATATAAGCTGCAAGAAACCAAAAGCATTACTGAGGTCTGAAGAGTTTAAGTTTTAATGTCTTGCTTAATTTCATGCTCCAGCTAGCTGCTTCTCAGATTTAAAATGAAAAAAAAAAAAAAAAAAAAAAGAAGACTGACAAAGAGAAGTGGAAAGAAAATATTTCCTACTGCTTTTTCTGGTCCAAGAGCAAAAGGGCATCAAATAAATTAGCAAGTACAAAAGAAACTAAAGAAAACATGCTCATACACCATGCAGAATGGACTTGTGGAATCCCTTGCCACAAAAATTTTGCAGAACTAAAGGGGTATGCCAGTTTCACAGAAGTGGATCCGTGGCTTTTTTTATGTACACCATGGAATACCCTGCTTCTGCCACCAAGAAGCATTTGGAATTCAGCTCAGTAGTTATTGTGAATTTATCTAGACAGTGTCACTACACACTTGCACCAGTTTGTATTTTTTTCCTGGGGTATTGACAGAGGGGATGCTTAGCTGGGGCTTTGAAAGAATCTGCAGTGTGCATCTTACATTCTTAAGATACACACACCTGTGCTTTTGCAAGTCGCGGGTAATAGAATTATTTCAATATTGAAAGGCAAAGACCTGATCTTAATTTATACAAGACATTAAGTCAAGGTCTTGAACTCATCACCTAGGTGATGATTAGATTGTAGTCTCATCTATGAACTAATTACTTAGAGAAAGCATTCGTGTAATAGCCAGTTAAAAGCCATTAAAAGTTCTAGGAAGTATTTTTTATTTTCACAGAAAAGCCAGAGTTTTCTGAAAAATACCTAGGTTACATGGCCAGGGACTAAAGGTTAAATTTCAGAGTGGAAATGATCTTTAGCAAAATTTGCCTTTGAGTGGTCTGCCATAAACTGGTGAGTTTTGAAGGTGTTTATACCAAGTGACCATTCTATGTATCATGCGGCTTTTTTATTTTGCAATTATAAACCGTGAATTTAGGTGTTGCTGTAATTATATGTGTTGCCATCAAATTCAAATCAAATGTCAAGTTAACCTGACTTCCATTGGTCACTGCAACACTCAGAATTTGTTTTCAGAGTTGACTTGGCAACATGGAATCTAGATAACAAGACATCTCTTCTAGGCTGAGATTCAATAGTACCAGAGTCCTTTAAGCCAAAATACCAGTTCTACTCTACAATAACATTTTTAATAATTGCTATGAGATCACAGACAAGCTATTTGGGATGTCTGTGTTCCCCCTTTCCAAGGGCCTAATATTTATAGCATTTTTGGTTAAAATGTCAATTTGGCATATTTGCTTAACCATTGAGAAGGCACAACCCCAAAATAATTTATTATCAGTAATGGCTCTCTGGAGTCTAAGCACAGAATCATTATGTAGAGAACAGAATTTCCTGCCCATAGTCAAAACTTCTCAGAGGGAAGATCATCTCAGAGCACATAAATAATTGCAGACTGGCATATTTTTTCTTTTTTCTTTTTTTTTTTTTTTTTTTTTTTCTGCCAGAAGGAATCACAGAAGAATAAAATTAAGTATTAAGGAGCTATTGAAAAAATAGCTTTGGTTTGAATATTTACTCTAGGAGAATTGTTCATGTCTATATTAGGCAAAATCTGTCTTGCACCAGTCCACTCCAGGGAGGAGAAGACCAGTGATGAAATGATGTCTGTGATTTTCAGACAAAGCCTAAACTAATAATTTTGCTACCTCTTTCAAAATAACTGTGAATCTTGCATACTGGTGGATGGTGGTAAGATGGAAGAGAGAAAGAAGTATTACATGTGCAAAAACCAGCACAGCTGCCTGCAGTGATCTAGTGAGTTTCTCTTTGTCTGGGCTGCAGGCTCCAATACAGTTCTGGGAAATGAGCACAGCACCCACACAGAACACTGCAGCACATAAAGAGTGAATCCAATACATCCCACACACAGTGAATTATTTTGTGACATGAGACAAAGCCAATGATAGAGCTAGCATAACTGGAATTTGCTGTGCCATCTGATACAAGGGATGCATTGGCGGTGCTGACCAAGCTGTACAATGGAATCTGCACTCAAAACCAGCTGTTCTTACAGCAAACCTGTTTAGACTGAAGGCTGTACCCAAAGTACTGGAAAGTTTGGAAAGCATTTAGTTCAATGCAGTTTAACATTACAAAAGCCATGGTTTGTTCAATGTTACGTAGAAACTATAGAACTAGATGAACAGAAACACTTGTTTCTGTTGATTATTGACTCTGTTTTTTTAGTGATATGGAGCAGCTAGTTCACTAAAAGACAAAATTTGCTCAAAGAATATATTGACAACTGGAAAGAATGCTACTTATGAGAAAGGAAAAGTGGCAAGAGTGAGAGAAGCCAGGAAACAAACATGATGACAAAAAAGAAGAAAAGAACATGCAAGCAATAAGAAAGGAATGAAGATTTGGAGCTAGTGCAAGTCTGTACATGAAGATCAGTCTTGAACTGAACATGTCAACAATGGATTTACTTTATTATTTCCACTGTTAATAATACTAAAAGTACGTTATTTATACCAATAATTACCAATTTAAATCTCATGTTCTTAAAAGAGGTAATATCTCCTTTTTGCACACTTGGTGTGTAAGATGATAGTGAAAATACAAACCAAGGAGAACAAGATTTTATTCACCCAAGAACTATAAGCTACTGTGGGAGTAATTCCTTTAGACTGCAAATAACTCTCTAAAAATATAGCATAGTAATCTTCAATTTCACTGAAAAAAATAAAACCAACTTTAAAAGTAAGTTTATAGTATAGAGGAAAATCAACAGCTAAATCATTAAAATGAACACTACTTGGAATAGAATATGATAAGAAAAAACATGAATACCACAGAAAATATATTAAATGTCTTATTAATTTTAGAAGTGATGCTGACTTTGCAAAAGTAAATAGAAAATTTGTCTAAATATGTTTAATTTCGTATCAAAGAAATTATAATTAATATATTTATTTATTATCTTAAAACACATTAACACTTCATTTTTTCAAAACTATTCTGAGAGTGTGCATTTGTTCAGTGGAAGTAGAAGGAGGTAAGTTTAGTAATATTATTCTTCATTCATGACTTGTGATTCCTTTGTAAATTCCAGCTTGGATGCTATTAACAGAATCAGAAGAATTGAAAATAGACTGGGTCAGCAGTTTCTTGGGAAAAAATGTAAATTCTTGGAAGATGGCCAGAGAACAGCCAATAAAAAAACCCAAAATTTTCATTTGTGAAATAAAGAATTTCCATTCCAGAACTTTGATGAAGAAATAATGTCATTTTTACTGACTATAATGCCCCATAGTATTATATTATTATTTAGTATTATTTATACTAGTATTTTAATTGTATTATTTATTAGCATTTTAGAAATATGGAAAAATGTATCAAAAAAAGTTGGTCTGGGCACCACTGGGGTTTCCTCACTTTTAATATTTTTGCACATGCTATGGTGGTATTTGAAGTTCTGTGCAAAGCCATGCTTTATAGATAGAACCAATCAGTTTGAAGTAGAAGAAACAGTATAACCATTTAAATGCAATAAAATTGTCAGCATATGGCATGATAGACTCCTCTGCCCAACCCTTCCTTCCCCTGCCCCTTCCTCTTTCCATATGATATTCTTTTTTCTTTCCTTTTTTCTTTCCTTTTCTGGCATCCCCTGTCTTCATATTCCATTTTTAACATATGTTTTAGGAAGAGATGCAAGTCCATAACTCAGAACAGTCCACTATGGATTTTGAAATCTGGTTCTGTTCTCTCTTATTTTCTTGGAGAAAGATTTTATCACGTGGCAATAGGAAATCTCTGTTTGTTTCTATTTTTGAAGATGTACACTTTGCAAAGAATAATCACAAATTCACTTGGTAAAAGACTTGAGAGAAAGAAAGTGACCTTGCTTTCACTATGTGTGTTTCACCAGGTACACATCTGAGAAGAAAGAAACCTCTTTTCCCATCCCTACTCTGATTGCTCAGTATTTTTTTTCCGTTTAAGTATTAAAGCATCTTAATGCTCATTAATTTAGCTATCTCCCTTCTCCCTATGAAATTAATTTGATGCATTAATTCTGGTTTACCATCACTGATGTTAGACTGTAGAAAAAGGAAGAATTGAGGACCTGCGTTTTGGATTTGTTCTTGCAAATTTCATTTAATTGTTACACCAGATAGTGAAAGGTTTTTTTTATGGATTAAGGCTCTAAACTTTTATACCTCAAGTCATAAAACAGATACATAACTTTCAGTGTCTCACAACATTGCTGGAAATTGCTTGGAAAAATCCTTGAATGAAAGAGAGAGAAGTGCAAATGTAGCTGTCTTTGCAGAGAAACTATGGAAAGGATTTCTCTTAAGCAGGCTTGTCAAGCTTGGCCATATAATACACATTGCTTGCTAGGGATATCTGCTTAACAGCTGAATAAAAAGTAGATCTACTTTCCCTCCCATTTTTCCTCTGTTTTAATGAACAACTTGAGCAAACACTCTCTCATTTCACAAAGACAGTAGATACGTTCTATTTTCTTTGCCAAACTGAACCATCTTTAAATTGCTCACTTTTTTCCCCTCATAAAGAAAATAATATTTTTCTGGATGGCAGAATAATAAAGTTTATTCATCCCTTTGCCCTTATATCTAGGAAAAAACCTCCAAACCTGAAGCTATGTTCTTCTGAGCTCTAATACCCAAGTGAAAAGGGAACAGTTCCCTATCATGCTTGATAGTATATCTCACGGGTACATGGGATGAAATCTCATGCAATCTTTGTGGAAAAAAATATATTTAAATCAATAATGAAATAAGTGCAGTCAACTGACAAGATTCACAGTTAACTCCTTTAAATCCAACTGCAAATAAAACCACTTTTATTTTCTCTGTCTTATGCCCCTTCCCATGTACTTTCCTTGGAGAATGACACTTTAAAATAATACAAGTATTTTGAAATTCCGGCCACATACTATCTGTAATACACTGAGACATATTCAATATAGTTGTACCTTTAACTTCCTTGATATGTGTTCTCTAGAGTAAGGTTGCTGACTTTGAAAGAAATAATAGCTAAAGAGGCTTTCAGGCTTTAATAGTCATAACTCGGTTCATTCTGTTACTTCTCTTACAGTGTGTTAAGTTTATATTTTAAATATTTTTACTCTATGTTGTTGTGAAATATTGAGAATGGCAAAAACTCTAGATACATAGTTTATGACCACGAATGATAAATCTATCTTTAGATTAAAAAGCTTTAAAAAGTGTATGATACAGATACAGTGAAGGAATGTCAGGTTTCAGGGGATGACAATTATGTTGGCATTAAGTAATCAAAAATTCTGAGACAGCAAATAGATTGCTGAAATTAGTTGTAGTTACTAAATACAAAAGGAAACATTTTCTGCCCCATTTCTGACAAAAGAAAATAATTTTTTTTCTGAAGTCATCCACTTCACCTCACAATTTTTAAGAGTTGCAGATTGTGTTTTAACAAAAGTAGCAGGAGTTGTTTATTCTCAGAATTCAAAACACATAAATATTTTTCATAACACTTCCTTAAACATCAATATTTTATTTTTAAATTGAATTTATTGGATGAGTAACTCATGCAGTGCACAGAATAACAGAAAATTAAAAACTACATCTAAAGGTTTGTTTTGGGTTTGAGGAGGACGAGTGTGATTTTCTGCAAAATTGGAAGGGATATTTAAAATTCCAGATTGCCCTTATTAAGATATTTGTATGCTTTATAAAAATCAACCCAATCTTTCTAAAACTTTCAGTATTTCTGTGCAACTGCTGTCATTTTCGTCATCTTATGGCAAGTCTTAGAGTGAGTGTAGCAGTGTAAAATAGTCTAAGCAAAATTGCACTTTTTTTAGGTTCTACTTTATTTTCATAATTTGCTTTGGGCTCTTTCAACACTTTTAATCCTTTTTTTTTAATTGCACTATGCCTGTTTGAGGAGAAATTTACTGTTTCTATAGTTATGTGCAATAAGGTAGTCTCTGAGCACAATGCTTTCCAAAAATGGACTTGTTCTTTCACTGTAGGAAGAAGCAGAGTTTAGGAATGATGCAGAATCATTATCACAGGAATCTGAGAGAAGTACAAAACATATTCTTTAAAATGGCTGCTTCTCGGTTATACAGAAGCTGAAAAATGAATGATTCCAAGCTTAATGACAGGAAAGGAATAAATTGCACTGTGAGCATTTTCAAAACGTTACAATTAAGTGGGCTGAGTAAGAACAGACAAATATCAGAAGTATATATTTACTTTCGATTAAAGTCAGCTTTCTGTGCCCTGCCCTTAAAAAGGACAGTGCAAGAATAAAAGTTACAGTAAAGAATAACCTTGACCATGAGCCAAATGTGACCTGCTGATACATGCATTAAAATCAACTGCAGTTGTCCAAATGCATTTAAGAGAAGCTTTGTCACTAAATGTATTCAAGATGGAAATCCCCATTTAGAAGAGTTTAACAAGATACACAAATTATCTCAGAATCATTTCCCCATAAGCCAAGGAAATTTGAAGCTTCTTGACTATTTAAAAACAAGGCAGGTTGAAAAGATGAGCAACTTTACTATCTTTTGTGGGGAAAAAAAAAAATATTCAAAAAAAGGATTTTTCTGTGGAACAACCCTCGCCTGATGTGCAGAGCCACAGCATCTCATTCTTTCTAACCTAATCATTGATCTGGAGAATGAAAAATGCATTAGCCTCCTATATGACAATAGAAAGGTATCAGGACACTGAATTTTGTAAAGAAGAACAGCAAAACAATTTGTTGCCACTCTGCTTCCTTTAGCAGTGATGCTCATGAAATGGGTTTGAAAATAACCATTGCACATAGTTATGTGCTTAAAAAATAGCAGAACTGCAGAACTGAAAACTGGAAAAAAAAAAAAAAAAGAAACTAAAACAAACCTAAGCCTCCTTCACCTCTCCCCTCTTCTACCCAGCCTCAACTCCTCTCCTTCACTTCCAGCCTCTCTACTTTTCTACCTCTTCCCCGTGAGTGACACAGGGGAATAGGAAATGAGAGTTGTGGTTAGTCCATAACAGCTCCTCTACAATGCTTCTTCCTCCTCAGACTTTTCCACTTGGATCTTTTCCATTTGCTACTGTCCTTCAGGATAATCCATGTCCAGCATGATTTCTTTATGGGCTGCAATTTCAGGGAATGTGTGCCTACTCTGACGTGGGTTTCCCCATGGGCTGCAGGTGGACAATCTGCTTCACCGTGGTCTTCTCCAGAGGCTGCATGAGAATCTCTTCTCCAGAGCCTGGAGCACATCCTCTTGCTCCTTGTTTTCTGGCTTGGTGTCTGCAGAGCTCTGTGTCTCACTATTGCTGGGTTTTTGTTGTGGTGGTTCTACGAAAGAATTTTGTTTCTTGTCCCCCTCCTCCCCCCCGCCCTCCCCCCAAATTGTCCTCGTTAGGTCCACAAACACTTTACAAGTGGGTTGTCCCATGTAAATAAATATTTTTTTTTCATCAGATACATCTAAGTCAATGAGTATATGATCCCAAGTAAGGCTGCCCTTGCTTACACTTGCAAAACTATGATATTCTTTATCAAGGATACTTGCTCTTACTCTTAATCTGGCTTAATATAAATTGTCAAATGAAGTCTTCCCATAATCTCATATTCCAAATCTCCATTCTGTCCTTTTGTCTTGTTTTTTATGTAAAACCTGTGTTTCTTCTGTCAGAAATGCTAAATTTAGCAGTTATTTAGGTAACAAAAGAGAAAGTTTTTCAGAGAGTTATTGCACAATATTTCAGTCACATTATTTACAGTAGGAGTGAAGGATTCACTGAAGAATAAGGTGGGTTCTTTTTTTACTTTTTTAACTGTATTTCAACTTTGCACTGTTTCAAGAGACAGTTGTTTTTGTGAACTTTTAATCATATGCAAGATTTACTATCTGAAAGAACTCTGCCCAAAATGACCATCAGCTGCCTTCCCTGTACAGACAGAGAGTGGTGGTAAAGGGAGAGGAATTGAAAAGAAACTTTACTACTAAAACTTATTTAGCAGGACTAACTTTTTTGTGGTGGAGGATGCTAAAATAGTAATAAAGAGAGTTGCCAATATTAGTATTTAAACCATAAAATTCAAGAATGAGGAATGGATATCTAACATGTGCCCAAGTAATCCATGGCTAGATATTGCTCTTGTGGTGTACATTAAGGATTGTTTGAGAATTCTAGGCTTATAGAGATTGATCTTTCTTCATCAGATAAGACCTACACCACAAAAGATAAAAAAAACCCCAAGTTTTATTTTTGAGAAAATATCTTTATTAAAAGAAAGTTGTCAATCCTTAGTGAAATCCAAAGTAATTAACTAAGGGTAAGAAATTTAATCTGTCTTTGAAATCAGAAAACCAATGCACCATAACATTATTATGAATTAACACATAAAAGTGTTATCAGGAAGGTGGGATATTAATACATTACAGTTAATGGATTGCCTCTAAAAGATTCCAGCAGAGTGGACACAATATGCAATAAAAGATGTGGGGACCTACAAGTTAGTGCTGCTCCACCAGCACTTTGTTTGCCAGATCCTTGGACCAGAATACAAATTTTAAAATGTCTCTTTCACTAGGGGCTTCAGAACAATAAGCTGAGAAACCCAATTTTGAGCACTGCTCTGTGTAATGTTAGACTGGAAGCTGACTTCCTAGCTCTTCCTTCACCATTTTACACAGAAAACTAAAAAAAACAAAAAACAAACAAACAAGCAAAAAACAAAAACAAAAAAGCAAACAAAAACAAAATCCCAACCAACCAGCCAACCAAAACCCCACAAAATCAACCAAACAAAAGAAACAAAAATCCAACCAAACAAAAACAAAACTCACACAGAAACAGCTGTCATCTCATTCCTTACCAAATTTTTTAAAATTTTAAATGCCCAAGTGAAAAGACCATTTTGAGAGACCCCACAAATCAGTCCTGTGGCTCAGATTAACAGTGAGAAGTGTTATTCATCCCTCCTTAGGGAACATAGAAGCTTTTACCAAGGGATCATCAAGGTGGTTTTTTTGGATCACAGTTTCAGAGCTGGGTGCACCTTCTTTTTCCTGTGTGTTCTTCATCTCATTCTTTGAAACCAATGCCTCAATTTGAGGGTCACAACTCCATAATATGCTTTCCCATACATCTCCAGATCTAGCAAGGGTGGCCTCCCACTGAGGTACTGCAAGAAGAGTGAGCCCTGTGCACTTCTGTGCCAGCCAGTGTCCATGGGATGCTGTTACAGAAACACCAGGGCAGAGAATTTATCAGATATTGACCAATGCAGCTGCAAACAGTGTTCGGTTACTTCAAGTTTTCCATGAACTTGCAAGGAGATCAATCAGAAGGGAAGGTGTGCTGTAGATCAGCCAAATAAGATGCACTTTATTTCAGGAAATTTTGGAAAAAGTTGTAGCTTGCCAAATAGCCTTTAGCAAACATTATGCACTTTAGCTGTGTCATTTGGAGACAAATGATGACAGCCAGCTCTCGATACACCTGTGTTAATATTTTTTGGTGGGATTTTTCATACTTGGAGATGAAGGAATATATCTTACCACATTGCCTGAAGACAATTGCCACTGAATATTACCACAGTTCTTCTGGAAGCTATGTTGGCCTTTATTCTGGGCTTTTCTTATGTCCGGAATTTTAAATTGGCTGGCTGTGCTTAATATAATGACTACATTGAGAAAAGGAATTGCAAGTGTATGCACACACATATATTGAAGAATTTTCCTGAAAATTTAAGTATTTTATCGAGTCCTTCTACATCAGCAATGATATTAAAAACTTAACTGGGATTAAGCAGTAATTGCAGTCAATAACTCTGAAAAAGTGTAATTGTCTTTATTATGTGAAAAGGAAAATCAGACATTAAGTCAGTTCTGCTACTTTGAAAATGTATGAGCTTTTGTTGCTAATTGCAGTGTTGAGATGCTACGAGACACACAGGAGTCAATATCAAGTGTTCCTATTTTCCAGTAATTCACCTGTGTGATTACAATTTAGCCTTTATTGTTAATTTACTTTCTTGCAGACATTAAGAATAATTTTTCAATGTATGTATTATATCTTCTAAATTCAGGAATATGCATGCTATTATTAATCATCCTTTTTAATAACTCGGCATTCAAAAACATATTTTCTTTCTGGTTTATGAAAAATTCTTTTGTCTCAATGCTACATATCATTGAGCTCAGTGCTACTTACAAAGATTTTCAAAAGAAACAAATGCTATTCTATGAGCCTTTAATACAAAGAGAATTCTTTTCTCCCAATTATTTCTTACTGAGTGATTCTCAGAATGCAGAGATGCTGATTTAAAAAAGGAATCATTTGACATTCTTGTTTTGTGTTGCAGATTGTGTTTTTAAAGGTTTGGGGTATAAACAAAGCAATTTGATTAAAATGTTGTGACAAATAAGTCAGTGCATCAAAGAGGTAAAATAGTAATAAAATATTCTAAGAACTACAGAAGCAAGGAAGTGTATCCTGGAGGGGCTCTGAGCTCCATTTGTCATTAATTTATTGGCAGAACTTTGTGAATATTCCATTACAGAAACAACCTAACCAGCTATCTGTGAAATCCTATGTGTTTGCCAATTGGTTATTTTATTTTGGAACTGTCAGCACTTTTCACTGTACGTAAGGCAACTTACTGTGAAGGATGAAAGAAAAAACAAAATCAATACCTAATTTTTTTTTTTAAGTTGAAATGCAGGTGTAGAAAATAATCTATCGAAAAGGAGCATAAGTTAATTGAATCATATGAAAACACTGTCATATATTGCTCTGGAAACAGTACAGCATATTAGTATTCTTTATTTCTAAAGCAATAGTCATGTTGCACTTATGCATTCCCTGTTGCTGTTCACAGAAAAAGTCAAATTACTGACATAGCCCAAGAACAAGTCAATAAAATCCCATTTAACATTTTTGTTCATTGTGAACCTGTACTGCAGATCTTTCCTTAGGTACTTTGATGATTTTTTTTTTCTAATATACAACATTCATGAACATAACCAGAACATGTGGAACAGTTTGACTTTCTGATATAAAATCCTTCTCTGCTCAGCTACCTCTCGTGATTGATTTCCAGACCTAGATTCTATCTCCACTGATTAAACCAGTAGTGTTGTCTTCCATTGTTATTGAATAATATATATTATAAAATAATAATTATATTTTTAAAAATCTTCATAGCATGACAAGAAGGAATTAGTTGAATGTCTTGAAACAAAGCCCAGGTCTTCAACTGCAGTCCTTTTCATCCCTCAGTTTTCCAGACAGTTATCCCATAACTTTTGTTTAAACCTACTGGTAATACAGTCATTTCAGACTTGGCTTTTACCTTCTTTGCCCACTTGTGATTGTCTTCTTTGGCACACAGACTGATAACTGTACAGTTGAGGAAGGAAAGCAGGATGAGCAGCAGGGTAATAATATCTAGAAGTTGTTTCCTACTCTGTGAAAATAAAACCATTGCATTACACTGTACTATGACTATCATTATTTTTGCAATTACTATCTCACAGCACTTGAATCTACCTATTCTTTCTCCAGAACAATATAGTAACTTTGGCTTTCCCCAGTGCATTAATTTATCATGGACATTTTAAAAAAAAAAATTTCAAAGTGGATGCAGTTCTGTGACATGTCCGAGTTGTTATCTTTATCCATCATGAGCACTCTTCACAGTTCTTATAATGATTGAATCAGATTTAGTATGTACATATCACTTAAACACATATATGAGGCCATATTTATATATGCAAATAAGTATAGCAAGAAATACATATTTCACACACAAAGTTATAAAATTCGTGCATTTCTCTCTGAAAGGAATATTTGAGAAATACTATTTTAGTTTTCAGTTTTCAGCAAACGACCAGCTGAATCTGTCAATCCCTTGAGTTTCAAAGTGAACAAGCTCTGGTTTACCAATAAATCTAGTTCTCTCATAATTTTTTTCTTTCTCATATCTCATACTCATTCTATATCACATTCCATCTTTCCCCTTTGCTTCTTTTTTTCATAGTGTTTACATTTACAAAATGTTTTATCTTTTTTTTTCTAATATGTTATTATTCATGAACACAGTCAGAGCATGTGGTTCTTCACATGCTCTTCCTTGCAAATCAAAATCCTCTAGTTAGCCATACAGAAACTTTTTCAATAAAGCAGGTGTCAATTATAAAAGCAGCTTTGTCAAAACCAAGACATGCTAAAAGAAACATGTTATTAGAATCAGAAACAAATAGTCAACAGGGGAAGTAAAATGTGTTGTGGTTTTTTTTTTTTTCTTCTTTAAGCATTTCTTTGACTTTAATAACTAAAAATGGTATCAGCATTTTCAGGTTTATGTTTGCTTGGAGGTTTTGTGTCAGTTTGTTTGTCTGTTTGTCTGCTTTAACATAATGCAAAACAGAAAAATAAATCCACAAAAAATCTATTTCTGTGATAATTTGGAGCAAAACTTTTACAATATTGGAATTTTCAGGTCCAAGAAAAATCCCTTTTTGAAGAAACACTGGTTTTATTTCACTTTACCATCATGATATATTTTTCTCTCCAAAAACACACATATTTATGGTCTGAACAGGTTTCTGTAGGAAGTTTACCCAAAGGGCAGAGCTTGCATTGGGTCACTGTCAAGTCTTGGCTTCCCATCACTCAGCAGCTGACCCTGACTGCTCCATGACAGGGATAGAGAAGAATGGCCAGGTATTTCAATAATTAATAAGTTTTCTGAATGTCAGGAAGCAATTTTCTTAGTTGGCCTTTAACAGTGATGGTCCCTTGTTCTTCTTCACAGAAGGGGCAGCAGCCCAGGGCAAAAAGGACCATGGCAGGAACCAGCCCTTACACTTCTAGCAGAGAGGAACATGAGACAGAGATCAAGGAAAGTTTTGACTTCTCCCCCTTCTATCTATGGCTTCTAAGGAAGCTGGACATAGTTTATACCTGTCATCTTAATTTTGTCTCGAAAATTGTATAACATTTCCCACAGCTGGCGGAACTTACTTTAGTTACCAAGTAAATCCAGCTTCAGTAGGCAGCACCTATCCTACTTGAGACTCAAAAAATACTTGAGATTTCCATACTGAGCTTGGAAATTATCTTATCTGTTACCTGGAGAAAAAATCTGTAATACTGTGAAGTCTACAGTAAGCGCTGCTAAAAGATGTATTTCTACTGAAGATATAATAGAGATATTTATATTGTCTGATGAGGAGGACATTTTGTTTCTCCTGATTTTTGTCTGATGTACATATTCCAGCCTTGAATTTAGCCTTTGGAGCAAGCTTATCATTTCTGAGATTATTTTTCTTGCCATTAATATGAAAAATGTTTGAAGTCTGAGCAACTCCTTTCATAAGAAAACGCTTCATATCTCTGTGGAAACCCTCTTCAAAGCTTCATGTCACAGTGGGAAGAAAAGCCTTTTATAAAAGCTCACATTGTATAAAGCAATTATCTTAATCTCTTGGCACTGAGTAGATATATAATTTTTAAGATCTATGTAAGTGAGCAGGACTCCACTCTACTCAGTCACTTTGCTTATTTCAGTTTTTTTTCATTATTGTCAGTGTTAGTATATAAAGCAAATGTATCTCATGAAGTTAAATGTACATATTGCATGTTTAAATTAATAAATTTACTTTTTTTTTTTACAATAGTCAATTCAGACTTTAGAAAACAGTGTCATTAAAATTTATAATGTTTTGAACTACTTTTTTAAAGATCAAGGCACTACTGGATAGCAATATAAAATCCATTATCAAGGGAAAAATGCTTTTAAAAAAATGAGGCCAGTTATTTTGTGTACATACACACCTATGTATTGGAGCTATCTGTGTGAGTGATATACATGGTTACTGTAACTAAGGTACATAAAATTATTGTTAAAAATAAAGTTTTACTTGCTGTCTTGAAGCAACCTGTTATGAATTGGTTTAGAATTAGTTGTGAAACGGTTTTGTTCAGATACATATCTGAAATATCACTTCAGGTAAATCACTTTTGAAATGTTTGAAACATAGATCTAGAAAAATGTAAAGTACTCAATATATAAAATACCATCTTCATCTAAAGTAATAGTGGTTTCATGACTGCCTATTAGCTTAAAATGTCAGGTTTCAACTACCAATAAGGGACATTTTGAACTTAAATCAACTTAAAATTGAAACAATCTGCTTTATCAAGTCACATAAAATAATAAAAATATTTAAGAACAAAAACATCTTGGCAAAGCTGTGAATTAGGGTAACACTTTTCTCACAGCACTGTCTAGTGCTCACTATAAATTTTTTATTTATTGTCTCATTCTTGAAGAATATAGGACAGTTCTTTCATATGTAGACATTTTTACTTTGAATGAATTTCCAAGAAGTTCTCAAATGTTTGGAATCTTTGCTCATAACTGCCTAGCTTTAAAAAATAACCTCAGAGGCATTTATCTGTACTTCAGTGTTATGCTTTAAATATTTTATTGGTGGTATAACTGAAGAAATAAATGCAACACAGGATGTGCAAGTAGTAATAATAATAATAATAATAATATTGTTACTGCAGTCACTGGAGTTTTATTTGGGTTTCTCAAACTGTCAGTTTTATGATTATCTGTCATTTGCAGACTTTTTATTCTTTATCCATTCATTGCTCATTGATTAGAAGTGTAAAGGTCATCAGAAATATTCATGACTTGTGCCACATGACAGACAAATCACAGGAGAGAAGTGAAGCAGATATTTTAAAAACTGAAGCAGCATTCACAACTTTTGCCTTGAATAAGATATAAAGAGTTATCCACAAAACTAAGACTTTTAGAGTTTTGTATGTGGGAGTATTTTTTTATGGTAATGGTTTCATTTAAAACTTCAGTTATTGCTTCTCTTAAAAGCAAAGGTTTTCTTAATTCTACCATGTTTGGGGTTTTTTACCATCAGCCTAAATCCAGACATGTTAAGACATGTTTCTTCTTTCTTCCAATCCCAAAATAGATGTCACTAAATTAGCTTTGAATCATGACCTTAACCTAAGGGAAAACATTTCCTATTGAACTATAAGCCTCAGTACCACAAGAATATTGGATTTTATTGATCTCTTGAATAAACTTAATTCACGTCCAAGCAGTACTGTGATGAGTTGATAAAGGAGTAATTTTCCCCGCTCTAAACCTATTCCATTAGGTAACATGCATTTGCATTTTGGTTCCAAATATTGGTATTGGTATAACAGTGGAATTTAATTAGAAATTAAAACTATCTTCAGAGCCAAAATCTCACCAGATCTTAGACTTACTATTTTGTCATGACATTTTTCTGAATTCAATTTTTAGTAGTTTAAATGCAACTTTTTTTTTTTTTATATTTGTTCTTGTCGGTGTGCACCTTCTAGCTTTGTTATCATAAGAAACACTTACTAAACATAAGAACACAGGAATGGTGTCCTGCCATCATAAGCTTCAATATTAGACGGATGTTTTCATAAAGTGAGAAAGCTCCACTAAAAACTTGACAAATGGTGGAGGGTATTTGTGGGGATTTTGTTCCCTCATTCCTTTAGAAGGATGCTTCTCTCTTCATAGGGCTTAGATGCTTTTCATACTCATAAGGACTGTCCTAGTGGACCTGCAGCTCTGCTGTCTGCCTTCTGCTCGCAGCTCTCTGCCCTCATCTCCTTGTAAAATATTCCAATCCTCTTCTGTGCTGATTTGTCTCTGAACTTTGCGTCATCTGCGTTTCATTAGCATGATCCTGCTAATTGCACCAGTGTCATTAGTAGAAAGAGACTGTACCTACATCTAAACCTCAAGGAATCCCATAGACAAGTCTATCCAGAAAAATTATTGTCTTCTTAGCAAAGGTGTTTACACTCACTAGTACTTTTTCTTTTGGTAGAAATTGGGCTACCTTGAATTTAATAGTGAATTCTTCTATACTAACTAATCCAAATATTTATTAATGATGAGTATTCAAATTATTTGAGTACTGAAATATTCCAAAATATTCTGGAAAATTTTGTGCTGCCAGAAATGACAACTTCAATTTCACAAATTAAAAGTGTTTTAAAGTCTAAAATTCAAGGCCCCTACTGTTGTACATGATTTTAACCAGTTAGACTATTCAGCCTTGATGGTTTGCTCGTTGTGTATTCTTTGTAGAATACACCAATATAATCTTTGGGACAATTTAAGTAATGCATTCAAGCACACTCACAAAAACAGAAGCCCATGTTTGCTCACTAATTGCACACAAAATAAAGTGGTTGTAAACTCATAAAATTATATTAGCTGGAAGTTACTAATAGACACTATCTTCACTAACATTGATAATGTTAGCATAGATTCATGCTTATCTGCCAACTTTCATATTGGTAAAATACTTATACTGGCCATAAAAGATCAAGAACAAGTTTTCTTCAAAAAGTCTATTAAATAGTCATGGGATGGATATCTATATTCTACTTGCACCACTGAACACAAAAATACAGTTTTTGCTTTTTCTCCTGAGGCAATTTCTAACCATAAGGCAGTCATTCAGAGAAATTGCATCCCTAGCTCCTTAAGGCTAAGCATCTTTCTACTGTAGGAAATGCAATCTAATTACACTGGCAAATAAGCAGTCTTCTCAAATTGAATTCCATGTGACAGTAACATGTGATGACATTTAGCAGTGTTTATTTCTTCAGAGTTTCTTTGCATTGCAAGAAGAGTCTAACCTGTACAGGAAAAATATCTTATTCTAACTCCATCTGATTTTGTGTTGCCGAAACAGAAAGCCATTTAGGCCTTATGGAAAATATTTTGTTTCAGTAGGGGTGTTTGTGGGATTTTAGTAACAATATCTACATTGGAATATGAGAGTTAACTTACCACTTAAAAAAAAAAAAAAAACATTAAAACTTTTTGGTCTCTTGATTTGCAAACCCTTGCAAGTAGGGCCCTAATACCAGAGATAATCTTCCAAATGTAAAAGTCAAGCATGTTTAATTAGAATAAGCTAGAAGAGCAGGAAGAAAAACCTCTAGAAGTGACTATTTTTACATTGGTTGCCACTTAACCAAAGACACAAATACTTTATGTGTGATGATAACACAGACAACTACTTTTTATCCTGCCTTTTAAATAAAGCAGTGGCTTTGGGGAACTATCTGCTAATGTTGATTGTACTGAACACTGCCTCACCATGGGTTTGAAATTAAAGAAGAAATTTCAAAAGCAGAACAATTATTCCAGTTGGAGAGCTTTAGAGATTTCATGGTTATTGCACTGAATTTAAGATATCCTTATTGCTCTAGAGGTAGACTATATTCATACTTCAGATGGCACTGTAGCTTCCTAGTAAACTTAGACAGTTTAAATGATTGAATTCAGGTACCAGAAGCAGCCAAACAGCATGTGTACAAAGCTCTTGCAGCTGCACAAATGTACATTAATTTACCTTTGCTGAGAAGCCCTGATAATTCCCTCCAGCTGAGCTCTGCATTAGCATGGTTAGGCTACCTGCTTTCCTTGAGTTATGTTGAGTAACTTCACAATGCAGGGAAATACAGAGTAAAAGGAATCACCAAGGCTTGAAAGGTATGAATACAGTGAATGGTCTCAGACTTAGCAGCAGTTACAGGTATCCAACAATGTGGGGTTGTCCAAAGCATATAACAACTTGCAGTGCTTACTCTTCCTCTGCACCATGATATCATGTAAGAATGCATGTGATGGGCATTATTTCTGTTCCAAAAATACATCACTCTGTTATAGCCATAGTGTGGGTTTCCTCTTTTTGATTCAATAGGAATGGCAGGAATAGGGCTGAAGCAGAATGTCTTCCAGGACACAGCAGAAGTATTCTATTCAATTCCTCTGTTTCCTTCCTCTGTTTTGTCTGTTGATTTCTTTGATATTTTTCCACAGAACTGTTCATCTGACTCTTGAAGCCTTTTCAACATTGCTCTGAGGAAATGCTTTCTCTGTCCAATACTATTTGTGTGACAGATGGTGCAAATGGCCACCACATTGATATTAGAGTAGTGTGAAATGATATTACTTAATGCTTGATGTTTCACCAGCTGACCAGGGTGGATGACTAGCAATGACAATTTCTCTGATTTTTGCAACTGAATTTTAAGAGTAACTCCTCTTCACCTTTTTCTAAATGTTTCATTCCTATGTATCTCTTGTCAATGCTCTTGGTCTCTAAGGACATTTGCAAAGAAAATCTCTTTCCATTGGAGGCAGATCTCACCATCTTAGTCATCCTTTATCCTTAAGCAATCTATTATTTAAACTCTTCTTTCTGATACAGGCAGGTTGTCAGTGAACATTTGGACAGTTCCAGGTTTCTTAGTGTTTGGGTTGCCACTGTTATGGTCCACCAAACATGTCAAGAATTAACTTGTCTGGAACAATGAAGTCTAAATGAAAGAAAATGTAACCTTTATCATCTCTGATCTTTTCCCTACTACGCACATCCTCACTCTCCCTGAAACTAGCATACAGCATAAAAAATATGCAGACTTTCAGCTTTAAGATGACAAGACTTTTCTTGTCAGGTTAAGAAATTATTTTCCTATTTCAATTTGCTCTGAATGTCTCTACTCATTATGTCTAGATCAAATTTCCTCCTCACATGATCCACAACTCTGCTGCTCTAAGTTCAACTCTTCTGGCTCCATGAAAACCCAGACTGATGGTCTCTCAGGTAACTTTCTTCCCTAATTTCTATGAGACTCTTTTTAACAAATTGTTGGTATAAAGACTGATGTCAGGTCGTCTGCTGGCTCCTGAACTATCAAATAAGTTGTATTATATTTTATTTTTATTATTTCATTTAAAAGACACCATCTCTTTAAGGTATATGAAAGTCTACAACACGTAAAGAATATGCATGTAATAGAACTGGAGAGTTCCTTTTTATTCCAAAAGACAGACATTGTCATACGAGATTATTCCTAATTACTGTCCAGTCTGTTGGTAGAAACTTATTTTGAGAAATGAACTTTGGTTAATAAAGCAACATTTGGTTTCTTTAAGCTTGAACCCAAGGTGAAACTTCTGTTTAACTGTATTTTGCTTCTATACAAAGCAGAGTTCTGAGAATGCTTTGCAGTGATTTATGACAACTGCTTATTCTCAAATGGACCTATGAATAAAACTGTATAAAACATCTGCAAAGGGAGTCAAGAAACAGCAACACTAAGCAAGACTAACTTACTTTCCTACTGTAAATAAGAAAGATCAGTTTCACTTCTGACTGCTTCATGATGAAAGCTGTCACTGCCCTTTTTTTCCTGTGTTTGGTTTTGGGCACTTCTCTCCTTATGCTGACACTCAGCATTTGGAAAATCAGCATCACAATATCCTTCTTCAAACCACACAATCCATGAAACCTTCCTAAGGAGCAGTAAAAATGCTGAAAATGTGCAGCAAGGACTATCTGTCATATCCACTGCCCTGTAATTTACTTTGCTTTTTATTTATGACCACAAATTACCCCTTTCATGTCTATCTCCTGTGAAAAAAGCAAAGAATACCAGGCACTTTTTTTGTCCTGCATTTGTATAATGGCTACAACAGTAGCTACACAAGAGCACCTTGTTGGAACAAATGAAAACAGAATTTTTATTGAGATCTGGCAGAGTTACAGAACACAAACACTATTGTGTTACATATTCAGCCTTAAATCATGAAACCACTTTCACTCTTGTGTGTCCCACTGCTTCAAAAGGACAAACACTGTAAATTCTACCATTCAAATAGATTCTATCAAGATGGAAAAATTCATATCCTACTGATTATATTAGGCCAACTCTTGGAAATAACAAGATTCCATTTAGAATTAAGAAAAAAAAATGAAAGAAAATAAAAGCTTTCTAAAAAATATTTTACTTTATTTTTTAAGCAATCTACATTTTCCTTTTAAAATTATATACCATAGTGTATATATTTTTTAAGGACAACAATTGCTATAATCTAAAGTATGGAAATATTTTAGCATTTATTTTCTCAGACTCTGAGTAGAATTTTTGGTCCTTTAGAAGGCAAAACAATGAAAAAATTTTGGTCATCAGGAAAGGTTATCAAAAAGAAAACAAGAATCTCCATGACAAAGGAAGGAGAGAAAGATGTTCATGTTCTCTTCCAGGAATAATGATGCTGATGTTCACAAATTTGCTTTTCTATTTTATCTCTGCTTAACCTTCACTCTCCCAAGAGGAATAACACTTGCCACTGACAAATTATTCTCATTGTGTCAAATGACACTAATCAAGTAATTTATTAGCATAAGTTTTCAACTGTTCCTCAGAACAACAGCACTAAATAGACAATTAATCCTCAAGTCATGCTGTGAGTATTAATAGCAACTGAAAAGGAGGACAGTTTAGTAGGAACAATTTGGTCAATTGGGTAAACAATACATATAACCTCAAGTAACAATTTATTATTTATCTATCTAATATTCCGGTTGATCTATGTAGTCCATAGGAAAAAAAAGTTTATTGTGAGGCTCAGCAAGAAAATACTGCCCATTGCTCCAGGGAAAAGTGAGATTATGAAGATATTTGTAATAATTTTATTTTTAAAATAGATAATAGTTGAATATTATTTTAATCATAAAGAAGATTTTAATTTCCTTAGTGCAGCTTCACTTGGTTTCAGACTGATATTGTAGCCAGATTTGCAGAATAGTCCTTCATCATTCCCTATCTGTAAATCAGTGTCAACAATAGGACACTGACAGCCCCCTTCAAAAATTGGCTTTATACTCTTACTATGCCATTTCTTTTGCAAGCTCTTTGTTCACAGCAGTCAACTGCAAAAATCCTTGAAAATCATTCTGTGGGAATGTCTAAAATAAAGATTAAAGCAATGTGCAGCATGACTTGAGCAAGCTGCCCCAAATGACACACAAAAGAAATCTGCTAACAAAATGCCTAACACATATTTTTGGTCTGGAAAGAAATTCAGCACATGATTCTGATCCTAAAAACCTGATTAACGGTAGCTGTGAAAAACCATATGAGTTCTCCCACCATGGTTTATGCTATGAATTGTTGGTATCTCAGCTGTTCAAAGAAAAAGATTGTCAATCTCATATTTTAAACCTTATTAAAAATATCATCAAACATGACGTATAAAGACCTTGCACACTTCAGGATTTCCTCTTCTCACATAAACAAATTTTTTAGTTTGGGTCTAAGTTTAGCATTTGCCACATCTTTTGGAGGAACAAAACTATCACGTGAGATGAGCAACCTAAATTAATGGATCCATAACAGAAACAACACGTGCTTTACCATCCACCACCTACTATCAGCAAAATTTTGATTCAGAATTATCCAACTTTTTAAATTTATATTTACATTGTTTCAGACTTACTAGCAGATCATATTTCCTAAAAAATACCATTATCTGCAGCTGTCTGAGCCAAGAACAGTATGCAATCAGACAAGTTTGTCACAGCTTGTATTGGTACACCTCCTTCCTGACTTATCTGGTTAAATCAAGTTTATGTGATTAAATGATAATGAGATAATCAGGAGTATAGCAAATGAGTGGATGTTCTGCTAATATGTAAAGCTCTGGTTTTGTCATTTGCCTCTGCTTGGCAGAAATCAGGTTGTGAACAAAACTCCCAAGTGCTGAACAAGTTTGACTACATCTCAAAATGAAGCAGCTAAGGAAAATTAACTAATTGGAAACAAAACTATGACAATGAAACAGAAATCTTAATAGCATGTTGATCATGCCATGTAATATTACAGTAATTTAACAGTAAGAAATATCTGGCATTACAAAGCATGTATATTGTATTTTTATTATTATTATTATTTCGTTTCACTGTTTAAAAATCCTCCCATACTTCTGTGCATCAAAGGAAGACTACTGAAAGCAAAGTGTGGTGCTGTTTTTTCTTTTGTTAGAACATAAATTACCTAGCTATCTGTAGGGACTCCAGGTCAGGAAGCACACAAAGAGCTGCTACTGAGAGCGTCACTGAAACTTAGGTGCTTCTGTATTTGCTCAACTAATTCTTCAGGTTAAAAGCAGACACCTTCCTGAAAAAAATCCAGAGTTACAAGGCCTCTGCCAAGATAAGCATTGCAGCAACATCCCGCTGTCTGAGTTATATTCGAAGCTCTGATCTCTATGCTGATGAATATACTCTCTGTCAAAAATTGAGAACAGCAGTAGTGCTGTTCTCCTCTGTGACATCTTCATCCTGGCTGACAACTGTTTCTCTTCTCCACCTCCTAGGCTAGTAGGAAGATAGCTGCTGAGATAAGGTTGGGTTCATTCTGTTTCCATCAGGCTGAATATGTTTGTTATTTCTTCCTTCCCTCTACACATTACATCTTCCTACTAAATGCTGTTCCACTCGCTTCCGTTTTTCCACTGATACTATCATTGCCTGGAAGAAATCTGGAAAACCCAGGTGAGCAGCAAGCCACATCTTCATTTATCACCTGTCGAGCTGCTGTGCATCTTATTCCTCACTCCTGGTATCCTATTTTTAAACCAAGCACAATTTAATTATTTTTAATTGAAATTGCTTTGAGTATATTTCCCACCAACATTTGCCTACCACTGGGTTGATTGAACAGCTGAGCCATAATTTTCATTATTGGAGATGGCTTTGGAAGGATAGCTCTATCTGTGTATGGTGGCAAATGAGTCTGTGGTTTTCTTATGTGTTTAAAATTCAGACAACATTTTGGTGTGCTATAATAACACTTTAGAAACATGTCTAGTGTGATTACCTGGACGTGTGCCATGAAGTATTTTCTTCCTATCTACCCTGACAAGCATATTCAGGTATTGTCAAGGTATAGGTGTCCACTGAGTATCACAGTTGGTGAAAATTACTGATCATTCACAAATTATTTTCCCTGGAGTCCCCCCAAAAATAAATTCACATGTCCTTGAAGAGTGACTGAACATTAATCTGCAGGATGCGCACTACTGCACCATTCTCATTTCTCTGCATCACTGTAGGAAAAGGCAGGCAAATCAGATGTTGCCAAAACATAAGTGTTAAAAGGTAGAGTTTGATGGAAAAGAATTTGTAGCATTTTTCTTTCACACAGAGGCATGAACTCAGTGGAAAGTGCCTGAAGGCAATAGCCTAAAATTATGATACTTTTCTTCTGATAAGCTAGAAAAATGTCCAGAATTCACTGAAACTGTCAGGAAAGCATAAGTGGAGACTCTACAAGGAATGATAGTTTATGTCTCATCCTTCAAAAATTTCAGAAATATTCCTTCTGTTTAAAAATTTCACAGACTTCTGAAAGTGCACATTATACATCTAGAACAAGGGGGAAAAACCACTAGTGAATCAAGAGTCGTTTCTTTAAATATTTCCCTCATACTTTGTAATAAAAAAATAATGTTTGTATCAAGAATAGTGTGACCAGATGGACCAGGAAGTGGATCATCCCCCTGCACTCAGCAATGGTGAGATCGTGCCTCAAGTGATGGATTTCATTTTGGTCCCTTCAATTTATAAAGGACATTGAGGTGCTGGAGTCAGCCCAGAGAAAGGCCACAAGGCTTGTGAAGGGTCTAGAACCCTTCACCCTGGTTTTGTGAGAAACCAGGAGAGAACTGTTATGACCTGCCCCCAGGAAGGCCAGGATAACCCAAATTCTCATTGATAGGTCCCATGGGGCAAATTAGAGTGAAACAACAATGAATGATCAGTGTTTGTAAATATAGATATATACAGGTTTTATTTTAGAACAACCTAGTTGCAATGAAGGGCAGATATTTTGGTTGTTATCTACGTTAACATAGTAATATGAAAGCATAAAAATATAACTTGAAAAAAATATATAAAGAAAAGATAGGAAAAGAAGGAAAAGATAAGAGTAGAAAAATACAAAATCACCACCCAAGGACCTCACAACAAGACTTGGATGTTGAAATTTAGTTATCCGTTGGTGGAAGTGATGGCCTTGATCTGTCAGGACTGGGGGAAGGGACCCCCAAAACACAAAGTCTGCTGGGTTGAAATACACTCAGGCTAGATGGGAACATCCTGGTGACTCTCCTGTGTGGGGCAAGTTTTACACGGTCTCTTGCAAGACACTTTTAGATCTTGTGCAATGCTTTGGTGTAAAGCTGCTGAGGGGATCTGGGCATCTCTAATGGTTTATGACACCTCCTTGGCTGCCTCTTACATCAGTGCAGTTGAGGCAGTTATGCCCCATCAGACATTCCCTGGAGGAAGCAGCATCGGGAAGTTTTACAACTCAGAGATTTGTGTAAGGGAAGGTAATTGGCCCTACAAAATCCCACACGGCAGGATTTGCCTCTTATTGGCTTCAAAGTCTGGTATTTAGCCCCCAGGTAGTGATAGTTCACTGCCTCTGTCCTATGCAGACAAGCCATTACACACCCAAAAACTCACCTCCTCCCTCAAGGGATGCAAACCAAGTCTTAGCAAAGCATCCTGGTGCTTCCTGAAGTGATCAAGTATTTTTATTAATCATTAATAGTCCAGTCTCTCGAAGCTGGCTTTGTTTAGTCTAGAGAAGAGGATGTTCAAGGAGAATCTCAGGAGAATCTCATTACTCTCTACCACCACCTGAAAGGAGGTTGTCATGGGGGGGGCATGTCTTCTACCATGCCTGCAGTGACAGGACCAGAGGAAAGAGCCTTAGTCAAGATGGGATATTCAGATTAGGTATTAGAGAAAGTTAATACTCTTAGGGTGCTCAGATATTGGAATAGGTTGCCCTTGGAGGTGTTCAAGAGGCATCTGGATGTGGTACTGGGTGATGCTTTAGTGATTTAGGGGTCTCTGGTAGTGCTGGGTGGATGATCTTGAAGATCTCTTCGTGAGAAGAGATGATTCTATGATCTCTTGATCATTGACCTAGATGATTCTATGACTTTCTTATTCAAACATTCTTTCAGAAATAAAATAACACATTTCAGCGTATAGAAATAGCCTTTAGAATATTGATGAAAATTTCTAGTGCCGAGAATCCATAATGCTAAATTTAGTTGACTCATATTCCACAAAGGCTCAGGATCTACAAAAGAGTACTCTTTTCTCCTGGTTTCAATACTTTTCCTAAATATTATTTTAATAGCTATTTGAGGGACAGAAAGAGGAATAATTGTATTATTGAGGGAAATAAGTGTACATAAAATTCTGCAAAATGTGCTACAACAAATGGCATATCACCTTTTTAGACAGGAAAATACCATGTCTGCTTTTTTTCTGACTTATTAAACAATTTAATCACAATATTTCATTATCCAAGAAACCTTAGGCTAATTTCTCTCTTTAAGGTGGCTTTAAGGTGGTGATCAGGAGAGGTGTCTGCTGATACCTAAGGGCTTCACATGCAAGCAAATAATTTTTAAAACCTGCAGTGCAGGGAATACCACAGATTTTATCATCATTTCTCAAATAAAAAATAGAAGAAGCATCACTGGGGTCAAATTTTTTAAGGACTCTTGAAATTTTGCACACATTCCTGGACATAAGTTATGACTTAGGCAGTTAGGAATGATTCCGACAGGTGAGAATTGTCTCTTTCAGTGCTGATTTGTGAATAAGAGAATAAAAATCATAATGCTTCTTTCTTGGTTCACCTAGACAGCTCAGCAACCAGTACACGAAGCCCTGTGATGTGATGCTGTATCAGCATCTGAGGTACAACTCTCCAGTTTAGCCCATTCCAGGAAAATTATTGAGGAAGCTTTTCCAGTTGCCAGGACTGCAGTTTAATCTAGCCCTCAGGTATATAACGAATAGGTAGATTTGGACTTGATCAATCACAGCCCCTCACTTTACTCTAAAAACTTCTTTTAATTTAGTGGAATAAAAATATCTAGCAAACAATATTTAGCAATCCTTTAAAATAAATGGTAAAATTTATTCTGCATCATCCAATGTAATACCATCATTCAAAATAAAAAGTCCTTATTCAGCCTTTTTATTAAAAATTGAGACATTTAGCCATCCCAAATCTACAAAGGGGATCTATGCCTACAATTTTAGAATGTACAGAAGTAATTAGGCTGACACGTCCAAAGTGGATTTCTTGAGAATCTAGGATAAATAGTGAAGAGAGTGAAGAAATTTGCCTATTGGTTCTCATGTCTGCTCTGTGGAAGGATTTATCCATTTTTTTATACATGTAAAGAACTCCCATTAAATTTACAGAAAATCATTAATTTATCTAGTCATCTTCATTCAGTCAAAATAACCAGGGAATATAGTCACACTTATAGAATCAATCTGTGAATTTTTTGCCCTTTCCTCTGCTTGTTCCTAGTATTCAGTCTTATGACAAATGTAGAAATGGTAAACTTTAAAAAAAAATAACCATCTAAGGTTTAATTCTTCATGCAAGCATACAGGTATCTAATTCCGTTTCCTTTTTTTCCCCCATCACGCAAGTATTTGATCTCCAAAAACTTAGGCTTTGAGCTTCCATCCAGAACCTTAGCCTTAAGTTAAAAATCTAAATCAAATTGTGAGTTCTAAGAAGTAAAACCAAATCCTGTCTAAGTAAAGCCCTCTTTTTCCAAAGACAACCAGAACATACAGAGGGCATTTCATGCCACTGCAATTTAGTTTTCTCACACTAGCAAGATACTTTGTAGTGGGCATGAGAAGAGGAAGCAGGATAAGACACATTCTCCACTCTCCCTTCACAGGTGCTGCCATATGGTACAGTTTTGTGCTGGTGTATGTACATCTTTCATTCCTTCCTTTCTCCCATGGGCAATCATCCATCATCCATCACTGCACCATGTTCAGCATGCTGCCAGTGCAGCCTGCACCTCTCCAGGGGTACATTCTGCTTCAGTTATGCAAACCCCAACATTATTGCTGATTTCCTACAGGCCAAGACATTTCCCTGTGCAATTTAGCTTCATTAGAGTTACTGTACAGCATGCACAAAAAGATCATTTCTCTTTTAAAGTGTCTCTGTGTAAAACATTACAAATTCAAATTAGGAGTTCATGGCTTAACAAGAGATAACCCTGGCCTTTCTCAATGTAAGATCAGCAAAGTTTTTCCTTTACTGGCAAGACACATGGTCAGTGAATAATGATTTTAGAAATTCTATTATTATTAAAAGGACAACGAAAATGTTTTCAGCGTGTGCAGCAACCTTACTTTTCAATCCAAACACCAAATTGAAAAATATGAAGTGTGCCAACATCAAAAGCAGCAGCTCACTAGGTAATAAGATGAAAGCTGAGTGAAAACTCAGGGAAACATTTTGAAAATTACGTGTCTAGAATAACAATAATTGTAATAATTACATAAATATTTAGTATGCTAATAGCTCTATGTGTATTTACAAATCTATATATTCACTCTTATAAACCATATATCTGTAGATAATAATCTCCCTTTATAGGAGGCTTTTATACATTCATATATATATATATACACACTCACACGTGTACTTTTATAAATGCATGCACATGTATATATTCACAAAAGCTTTATTTTATGTATATATATATATATCCAGTATTTTTTAATTTGAAGCTGTGTGCATTTTTGACTTTTACTGAATACAATCCATAGGGCAGAGATAGGTGTGGCAAACAGGGTATGCTGATTATGATTAAGTACAGACTGACCTTTTAGAGAAGCAGCAATGATTTGCATATGGTAATCTCTGACTGTATTTTTTCCACTTCACTCTTCTTGCTCTCTCAGACTTTTTAAATTAGTAAATCACATTGTGGCTGATATACCTAACAAGAGAGGTCATTTAGTGAAGTGTGGATCAGCATGTTCTGCTTCAACAGTATGTGATATCTTCAAAATCCCTTTCTTTCCTGCAGGGAAAGCAAAAGCTTCATCAGCTCCACTGTGCCAAATGTATTCTCCTGCAAATGGCACTTCCCACAAAAAAAAGAATAGTGAAAATCCTCACTCACAAAAAGCCACCCAAGTTATACCTTGCTGCACCACAGTGGAAGCATAGCCATCCATCTGCATGGCAGCCCTGTGCAGGGATCCCTGGAGAGCTGAGGCAATGCCGAGGGCCGAGACATTGCAGCATGTTTGTGAAGTGCATTCTGTGAGGAGGCAAACGGGAGGCAAAGGGCCAGGGAGGTCTGGGGTCACTGAGTCCATGATTGCTTTGCCCAGGGGCTGGAACCACCACATCTGACGTGTCTCCGAGCTCCTCTGGGTGAGTAGGCAGAAATCTGGAGCTGAGCCCTGTGTCCAGATCTATCAGTGAAACAGTGCCAATGAAAAATCTTCAAAACCGTTCTGGCAAATAAATATTAAAACCACAATTCTACATTCACGTCTAGGTAACAGGGAAAATAAAT
Organism: Acridotheres tristis; assembly: GCA_037013685.1. Classification (NCBI taxonomy): domain Eukaryota; kingdom Metazoa; phylum Chordata; class Aves; order Passeriformes; family Sturnidae; genus Acridotheres; species Acridotheres tristis. Next base: position 93,129,739 of record CM072886.1, on the reverse strand, counting down.
ACAGCTTGATTTTTCAGGCTCCGTGTCCCAATTTTTGTAGGTTCTTTTCCTGTGAATTTTAGTGTAATTGCCTACTGCTGTCTTTAAAAGCTAACACTTTAAAGAAAAATCTTTTAGCTGAGTCTCAGTCAGGCCTCTAGAATTAATACACTTCTGACAAAAGAAAATGTGGTCCTAGTGCATGCAGTGAACTGCAGGGGAAAATATTCTTAGTTAGATGTCTAAGTGGCTAATTTGCAGCTGCTGACACATGATCGGGCAGATACAGTGTCTAATACCTAGCAATTAAATGACATTGAAAATGAAAGGAAGTTTCAAACTCAGTTTGAAACTGAGTCCATCAAGAAAAAGAACACTGTAAAATTTGAAATTTCAAGTACTGGAAGACTACTCTTAGGGTTTTCTAATCTAGTATTAATACTTTAAAAAAATTCAATATTCAGTAGGCAGTGGGCAATAAGTAAACTAAGCACTAAACTAAACTAAGTTTAGTACTCTTTCTACAGAAAATGTACTTTTACATGTACACTGCTAGACGGAATACAATAATTCAGAGTCAGTTGCAGAGTTTTTATTCCGAAATGCACTTTTTGGTAACAATATTTTATGTGAATCATTAATTCTTACACTTAAAATATGTATCCTTGAGCTATAGAAGATATGGTACATCCTTATTCTTTACAATCTGCAAAAAAACCCCATCCTGATACTGATAATTTTGAAGCAGATATAAAGAATGACAGCATTAGTTGACTTCAGTAACATGCACTGCATTCTTCTATAGAGCTATTTAATACAAGTCTGCCTCCTATAAAGCTATTTAATGCAAGCCTGCCTCCTATAAAGCTATTTAATGCAAGCCTGCCTCATGCTGGTTTCCATTTCCACTGATGCTCTCTAGAGCTCATCTGCTCTCAAAAGAGCCAGATCTATTTCCAGGATATCCAGGGTAAATTGAAGGGATCAAATTACTCTTACCTGTCACAGGCCAGGCTCAGCTCTTAGTAGTTGCTCAGTTCTGGTGGGTGGCTTTTGACCCCCAAAACCCTCAATATCCATAAGGGCTGCTTAGCTCCTGCTCACACTCTTTGCAACATCCATCCAAACCTTCACAATAACAGACATGAATAGAAAAGTGAGGATGTGCAATCAGTGTACAGTTCCATATTACAAATCAATACTTTAAGTGCTTTCCTACATTTTCAAATCAATCAGAGAGAGAAGTTATTAAGAGCGAAACAAACTGGCAATAGATTTTTAAGAAATTGGAGAGGGCTTTTCCATCATGAATGATTCCCCTTTTTTTCTGCTTTATAGAACAATTCTTCAACACAAACTATGAGATTTTTTTTTTTTAATTTATTGTTATCAGATTCAGCTTCATCATTTTTAATGGAGTTGTATGTGCCTGCAACAATTATGGCCTTCTCTTTCTATTCTACAGCAGTCTAGCTTCACGACTCAAAAAAAAAAAAATTGTTGAGCCTCTCTTTGTCCTAACACCAAAGGCAACAGTATTGGATGGATTCAGTTCAAATATTCAAAAGAGTATTGAATATTCAGAATTAAAATGCATACTCTTCCTCTCTATCTGTGCAACACTGAAGCTGAGAATTGAAGACATTCTAGGGATAGGAGAGTTTACGAGTCTTATTTACAGAAAACAATTATTAAACTTCTAATTATTAAACTTCTACATCATGTGAGGATGAGCCTTGATCTGGTAAGTTATTGAGCAGGAGTTTCTATATGCTTAAAAAAGATACATGCTTTAAAAAGAAGGTATGATGAGCAACCCTAAAACTCCAGTAAAATGAGCAGGCAAATATGGATTTTTTTTCAGTGAAACTGATCAGACAGACTATAGAAATATCTGAAGAAGGAATCACAGTTATTTTTTTGGTTTTCAAAAGGGATCACAAAAAAATTTATGGGGTTTTTAAAGTGCTCTCAGAATATTCCCATATTCTTCCACAGACAAACTTTATCTGTTATGTTCTAGTTGCAATGATAAATGCAGTAGGAAGATGAGGCCTTGAAGAGGCTTAAAGTTTAAGGCTAGTTCCACTTACCTTTTCCTTAATAATATGTTTTGGTTTTAGTTACAGTACTTTGTGATAGCAGTTTGAGAACCAAAATCTTAAAGATTTAGGGATCATAATATGAAAAATAACAAAGGATTGTATTGCAAGTGTATATTTGTTCATTTACCCACGGTATAAAGGATGAAATTTGGAAATTCTTGCTTGAAATCCTGTTCTTGTTCCAGATTTATAATTTATCTCAACATAATTAGTAGGTAAAGTTGTGAAGTTCATGGACCAGATTTTCTAAGATACTCAGATGTCTAAACATGCATCTGAGTATCTAGAAGGACTGGCTTTAGGCATGTAAATGCTGAATAAAATTTAACACCCTCAGTAATGACCTTTGAAAATACAAACCTATGCGAAGATTACTTTGAATATAGGAAAAAAAATTTCCATCTTCTTAATCAATGTCTGATGAGCAGACACATTCTGTGATGCAGAAGAAAAGACATCAATGAATGAAGAAATTAACCAATTCAGATGAGCTAGCTGAAAATTTCCTGTATACAGTTGAAAGATATATACTAATTTTTGTGCAAGGCATGTTGCCTTGATTGTATGTGAAAAATCTATCTGTACATTCAGATAGAAAAGAAATAGGCAGAAACTACTTATCATAGCAATGTAATAAAATAGGTTGTTACTGTCCTAGTACATCTATACAGAAATAATTAATACAATTTTAAGCAAATGGAAAAGTATGAGATAAATGCAAGTTATGGCAGCGTCAGACTCCAGTTCATACTGAGGTAGTTGATTCTGTTTTTTGGACTCCACAAATGTATGGCTATGAGACATAATCTAGCTAGTTTTACACCATCTTGTTAGCACTATTCTATATTTCACACCCTTCTGTGGCTTCAATGCAGGCACACCCTCTCAAGCTATGTTGTCAAAAAGACAAAAATTCAGTTTCATCTTTTCCTACATGGAGTATGTAGGGTTTCCTGAAGCAAAATACCTTTTTGTAGCCTCCACTGGGACCTGCAGCTCAAGTCCTGTCCTACATCCAGGCACTGTCCTTGTGCCAGTATATCATACAGTCAGCTGCAGCTTGTACTTCATACCAAGGACACAACAGTACTTAATGGCCATTAAAAGTAATTAACGGTCTTAGAAGTTACATGTTTGGCATCCACTGCATATGACTCCTCAGCAGAGGTGTCTTTCTGTAAGCCATCTCACACATAAACCATAATTCCAGACCTCAGAGCTATTGAAAATACTCTTATAGCCACTTCGATGTGATTGAAATTCCAGTCAGAGACTGTAATTTTTCCAGCAAGTTTTCCTCTCAGAAAACCTTTGGTAAGACAGACTAGTAGCTGCCCGGTTTGGATACTTTCCACAAGGAAGTATTCTTTGTACTCATCACTAGTAAACTCCAGGCTCTGTGATTTTATCCAGGATTATATTTCCTGTCCTCCCTGATACTATTCATCAATTCCCACAGCATTCCAGACCTTAGGACAAATATTCTGTCTTTGTCACAGATCAATAATTAAGAATCCACCCCCTATCTACTGTCCCCTCAATGTTCAGACACATACTGGCACAGAAACAGGAGCATGCCATTTGAGGTAGAATATATTTTCTGGGCACAGTAGACCTTCTCCTCACAATTTCAACCACAGCAGTTTTACCTTAGTTTGCAAAAACATAAATTAGATTGCAGTTCATTATTTTATCTAACACTGAAAAACCAAGTCACAGAATTCACCTCCATCAACCTTCTACAACCTTGAATTTCAAAATAATGGAAAAATACTCTGTGGGGAGAGGTTCTGTTTTCTTTCTTTGCCTCATGTTTACAAGGTATTTAGTATTCTTTATGTAGTGGTAATGGCCAATAGATATCCTTCTTAAAAAAATTAATAAAATTCATTCAATTCCTCTGTTTTCCTTCGCTCATTGACATCTTAGACATACCCAGGCACACAGCACATGCACATTTGAGCATTTTTGGACTTCTCTTTTCTCAAGCAGAAAATATTGAAAGATCACAAAACCAATAATAAGGAAAAGTATATAAGTAAGACAAACATATAATGATAATTTCCTAGTCCCTGGATATTAGATGGACTTCCTGATCTGGAAGTAGAATTTTCTGGCAAAATCACAGAAGAAAATTTAACCCACACCTGTGCAAGTCAATTATTCTGGAACACAGTCAAATGTTTAACAAGAAACTATGAATGCACAGCTCTAAATTTTGATGATAGTTCAAGTACTAACTACATAACCATAAAAAAAATACAAAACATTCAATTAGTTAAACAGGCATCTCAGACCAAAAAGATAAATTACATCCAGATTTGGAGGTTTTTTTAAACATTTGTATTCCTCCCAACACCTCTCAATAATCAGAACAGGCTATTTTGAATCATTAGCAAAACAAAAATCAACCATTAGCACTGATAAAAATCAGAGTAACCCAAATCAAATCGGTGAATTACAAAGTCAAAAGAATAAAAGGGATAAGAATGTGGTTTCCGTTTGAATTAATTAAAGCTGTACCAGTTTATATCAGAATATTGCTCAGGAATAACTTAGTCATATGTCTATCCCTAGAGAGATACAAATTATGACATATTTCCATAACTAAAGTGACCTGAGAAAATTTCATAACACAAATAGGCAGCACCAGCCTTAATCTTCTTTTAATTTATTTTACACACAGAAACAAGTTGGTGAGAAGACCAAAGTCATACTGAAATCAGTGTAGAAACAGTGGAAGCACTGCAAATAATCATGTTTTATTTTTAGCTCTTTGCCCTAGCAGTTCCCTCCTTTGCTATGATTTGTTAAAGAGAACAAAACACTCATTAAGACAGATTTCAATTTGTTCTTGCCCTGTGCTGCAGGTCATCCTTTTGTTTTCCTTAGGTTGAAAGCCAGCTTGGTGCTCCCCACCCCACTCGCCCCAGCTTGCACAGCCTGGGTGACTCGCCCTACACTCTGGCCTTTAAGGACACATTGCAGGGCAAGTGTTTTGTCTGCGAGGAGCAGTGGAGTAATGCAGCTACACTAGCTGCTTTCATCTCAAATGGAAGAACAGTACTGGGGAAAAGGGCCCTTGCATCTAAGATATCCTAGTGAAGTTCTTTATAATTAGAGAAATATTCTTTCTACTGAACAGGCAGCTAGAGCTTCACACTGCGCATTAGAAAGATGAACGCAGGAGGCTCGTATCGTCATTCAAAACTGTCATTAGAGGGGTTTAAACAAATTATTAAAGACTTTTATTCACAAAACTAGACCTGTAACCCATGCTAACACTGCTAAGCTCCCGTAAAAGAGATGTCAGCCAACTCCCTTAGAACAATCAAGAGTAATGTCTGCATCTTAAGTGACTGTACCCATAACCTGAATTCATACAATCTTCTTACTCATCCATTGCTAAAGTGAATCCATTAAATCACACAATCAGATCAAGGGGGGGAATGGCAAGAACAGAAACAGTACAAGAGCCTGTTTTTCAAAACTATAACCATTCAAAATGAATGAGAAATGGCATTGCAAGATGATCAAGTCCACTCCATTAGACCATAATTTATTTTTTTACTTCTGTTCTCTACTGGCCATTTTCAACTAAGAAGTATTTTGTTAAACTCATAATAGGAATAATGATTTCAGTGAATAATGCTTTTAAAAACCACTAGACTGAAGAGATCCGCTGGGTATGCCTATCTCCTTGATACATTTTGTGATCCCTAAAGCATCTCCATAACTTGCACTATGGAAACAGAAAAATATTATACTACTATGCTGATATATTATTGTAATACAGAACAGGAGACTGTTCCCAGGACTCTCATATGACTATATTTATGCCAGTTATAGTTGCTATATATACATCCACACTTGGAATGAATGATCTAAAACACTGCTTTGAAAACTGCACGTTTCACACCTTGAGGACTAATGCTTAACATTTTACAGCCATGTTCAGGAGTAAACTCTTGGTCATTTTGCATCAAATGGTTGCTATGTAGAATTTCAAATTTCTGGATCCCTAGAGAATCTTTGATTTTTTAAAATGTATTTTACCTTCTTAGAAGAGGAAGAAGAATATTGATCTCATCACACAAAAGGCCATTATGAATAATAACGATGAAAGGTTTCTATTAATGTTAATAATGGCAATGTATCTGTTTGACTAATGAGTAAAACATAGACTGGAGAGGTCAGAAGTTAAAAAAAAATTGCTAAGTTGCTCCAGGATCTGATCCAAACTCCCTGAAATATAGGCAGAACTTTTCCGTGGTCTGACCTACAGTGAATAAGACAGAATGCAGAAGTCCTTTTGAGCCCGGTGGGAGGCATACTTGTACAAAGTACTCCTGATATTCATTTGTACATAATATTAACTTTGCAAGCAGAGAAATCTTCGTGAATTTTAAAAGGCTTTTCTGCTATCATAAGCATTCACAGATAAAAAATTTGGGCAGATGTCCTAGTTTTTCTCACAGGTGCTGTGAGCCATGTGGGCATGACTAGTTTGTTATTCCATACCACCCACATCATTGCTGGTGGTTGTGGTACTGGAAGGGGTGGACCAGCCTGCACGATCCCGCTTGGGTGTTTGTCCATCATCGTTTTTCATTGCCTTGGGGAATTCCAGCGGAATGTCCAGCATCTTGCCTTTGTCTCGGGAAAACCGCGCGTCCCTGCCAGGCTGTGGAATCATCCACTGTGCTGTCTTGGTCTAGGCAGACGTATGGAACCCATGGGTGGAATGGAAATCCACCCATGGAATTCCACGTGTGGAGGAATCCAAGCTGCTGAGCACCTTTCTGTGTGTAATTCACTCTCTCTTTTATATACTCTTGTTATTAATATTGTTGCTGCTGCTGCTGCTGTTCATACCTTATCCCATTTATCATTTTCAGTAGATGATTGTCTCAACCCTTAGCCTCTGCTTTTGTCTCTCTCTCACTGGAGGAGGGCAGGGTGAAGAGGGAGGACTCGTTTGGAGTCTAATTCCCTGCTGATTCCAGCAGAGCTGCAGGAAAGAAATCCTCTTCTGTGCAACCCGATGTGTTCTCATTGAAAAATTATACCCTGCACCAAATTAATAAGCACATTCTAAAATATTTTTCATAACTACAAAATTATTTTTCATGGTAGACAGTTGTATTTATGTCAATAATGCACATTTTCTCCATTTTCACTCTTTTACATTTAAACCCCAAACAAAAGGCCACTTAACTCTTTTTTCCATATTCGCATCTACTGAATAAATTTTAAATATTTCACTTATAAACTAAATATCCTAGCATTATGATTTTCCTTTTAAGATGAATTTGTGCAGATATAAGTTTATTTTATCACTATTTTATTATCTCCTTTTGTTTATTTGTGCTAAACTTGTATTAAAGAATGTACAGCAGTCTCTCAATAGAGCATACTGTAATTATACAAAAACTGTACTGATATTCCTTATTTTATGGCATCAGCCTCCACTGTGTTAACCAGAGCAGAACTCTGTCACTGTATCAAATTATAAACATACTATCAAAATGCAGTTCACTCTGTGCTATTGCACATCCTCACTCTACTCATCCCTGACAACTCACTCTAAATTACTACTTTGCAGAAGTTTAACTCTCTTGAGTAAATCTTTTAAGCTAATTTTCCCTCACTTTTCATTTTTCACTCTGTAATTCCAGGTTCAATCTATTTGTACTGCTGTCAACCACTTATGTATATGTATATATGCATTCCTAAATGTGCATATGTTAAGCATGTTTGTATCTTTTTTCCAGTCATTAGGATAGAAACACAGTCTTTATCCCCTTAGACATCCTGCTATACCTCATTAGATTTCTCTCTGTGAACATGTTGCCTGTGCATTAGTCATTTTTAGTATTTCAAACACTGATTTCAGTCTCTAATAGTTCTAAAATTCAAACCAGAAAGTTGAAATCTTTCAACAAAACATTCATCGATGTGTACCGAGACCTTTTAAAAAATGCAAATGCATATAAAATAAATTTCATTAGTCTGCTAATTTTGTAATGTTGTGGAAAAGAAGGACTGACAGGAATTCTCAATTAAATAGTAATTGGATCAGTACAGTTTAGGCCTTTTTTCTCTTGAAACTGCTCAACTTCTGCATCCTCTGTCCTGACATAAGATTGCTTCCTTTAATACATTTTCTAGGATTATTACTGAAATTTGGTGATCCTATATGAAAACTAGACTGATGCTACAAATCTACATTTCCACCCTTCACCTACCCTCATTAAAATGAAAAAATGTTTAAAAGACATTTGAAATATACTTCTCAGGAATACATACGTTTTGTATGTATTTTTGTATTTGTATTTTTGTACTAAGATTAAAAAAAAAAAGTTAGGAAAAGAAAGATTTGCATATGACCACTCAGGCACAAGAAGAGAAAATTATATACCAACAGAGAAGATTTACCTTAGGTATTAATGCATCAGCGATTTCTTTTTAAGGTCTCTAGATTTTTAATTTTTTTTTTTTAATTTAATGAAATTTCTAAAAAGAAAACTGCAAAAATGCAGACCAATCATACTATAGCACTTAATTATTATTTGAAAACATGATATAAAAGCTTAAGAACTTCCATATAAAGCAGAGAAGGGTCAAACTTCTCTGTTGGATTCAGGAGGAAAAGTCCATCTGGTAGAAATCATCATCATCATTTTTGGCCCCAAAATTGTGCTGAGAAACTTATTTGACTATAAATCATACCAGTGCCCCACTCCAAAATATCCCAGGAGAAAAGTTCTTGAGGAACTATCCAGAAATCCCAGATGAGAGAAGCAGAGGCAACCAAGGAATAGGCATGAGATTTTCAGAGGGATGATATTTAGGACTGAAGACAGTGTTTTTATTTTGGGTTTTTTTTGACTGGGGAGTGATTATCCACAGTAAAACAAAATGATTTGGGGTTTGCTTGGGGCTTTATATATATTTTCCTCTGAAAGAAGAACTGACTCCAGGGTTAAAATGACTGCTTGTGTCCATGTTTTGTGTCTACATATGTGGATTCATGTATATTTGTATAGAAATAGCAGTCTTCCTGTTCTCTATATCAATTCTATTTAAGTCTGGACACTGGCCATGAAGATGCTTGTACTACAAGCTAACTAAATTGTAGCGTAAATCATCAACGTTTACTGCTTTCTTAAACTTATGTAACAAATAAAAAGCAGACTAGCATGCAGGGTAATTTGGATGTATATAGCACAGCATCAACTTTACAGGAGGAAACTCATTTCACTGAAGAGCAATCCCCAATTTGCCCAAGAGTTTGGCTGCCTGGCATTGGCTGATTGTTTCTTCCAATCCTCCTTCTCTTCAATTTCACTCAATATCTTCTCCAGTTACACTCTTCTATTTTATCCAGTATTAATTGAAGTGCTCCCCTGGAATTAATGGCATATTATGCTTTTTGTTTGATGGGTGAGACTAGAGACTTGGATGCTTCTCTTTTCAATAAGAGCTCATATATAAGTCTATTCCTACATATAAAATATTTTGGTTGAGATCTTAATCATCCCATAATAATAACAATTATCAATAAATGTCAATAATATATGTGAAAGATAAACTATATTAAAGGGACATCAATCTCCCTTCTTTAACTGACAAAAAGCATGCTCATGAGTGAACACTACCACCTCAATCACTTCTCAACCTCTTCTGAAAATATATGAGAAATCTAGAAGGACTTTAAGCTACCCAATGGAAGTTCTCAAATACATATTTTACAGACATATAACCTAAAATTAGTTGAAACTGTTCAGAATATACTTTCTCACGAGCAGAGGTAACATGCTTTTGATTGAACAAGTTTCTAGGTTTGAACTTCTTAAAGAAGGTCTTTAATTCAATGCTTAATTTATAAGCTCAATGTGGGTATTTTGGGTAAAGGCTATATCACAAAACTATGACAGCATCCTACAAAATTTGACTGTAAAAACCAATTTTTTCATACATCATTCCAGACTAAAATAATGTTCTCAAACTCAGGAAAAAAAGTCAGATTTCAAAGTTTGTAGTTAAGAGTGCAGTTCATTTTCCAGATGGTTTACAAGGGAAAGCCATCCATGGGCAGGTGCCATAATTGCAAATAGAACATGTTCATAAGTGCTTATGCCCTGGTTTGATGGTGTTCTTCCAGTTTCTCATTGTTAAAAAAGTCTTTTGGAAAACTGTTTTGAGACAACTTTAATATAAAAAATCCTACTTTTTCAGTAAAAGTTGTATTAGTTCATCAGCTAAAAAATTATATATTCTAGCATACATTTATTACAAAGTGTTTTATTTAAACAAGTTTGGCTTTCAGACTATTATATTTGAGTATGAAGATAATATTTGTGTAATGATTTTCAATAAAATCAATATGTGTATGTTAATAATATTTATTTACTTATATTTTCAATAAAATCAAAATACCTAGATTTTCTACTTAATTGCTGTACCTTTGTTACATTTCCTGTAGGCATAGACTGCTCAGAAATATCTGAAGGAAAGGTTTTATCGATCTATTATGAAAGTCAAACTAATCCAGATGCTACATTTTACTGAATGTTTAATTCCATTAATATATTTATGACTATGATCACGGAGGCAATTTTCTGGAAAACAAATACAAGGTGCTAATATATATGCATGTGATTATGAATACATTTAGGGGGAAAAAAATCAAAATTATTCATCAATAGAGGTAAAGCAGAGAAATACATACTCCAGAGATAATGATACTGTGCAAAAAATTTAATTTGGTTTGCTTTCTAGCACATAGTCCACAGCACAGGCAGAATGTAAGTGGATTTCTAGTTCCTACACACAAGAAGTGTTTAGATTTATTTGAAAGTCACTTATTTTTTCCAAGTAGAACTGCTTCTGCTCACTTAATTCTTGTCTTTGCATGATGATTTGTCAAACTAATAAAAGCCTAAAGTAATTAAACCCAAAGATTTTAGGAAGTGAGTTGTAAAATTCCAGCTTCTACTTTATTATTTCACAAATTTAAAATATGTAGGTGAAAATTGTCTCATATTGCATCTGAAGTAATTAGAATTTAACATTCTAATTTCATATATTGGATTTTAAAGAAGACAGCATCAGAAACTGTTCTGAGAAATCAAATCTTCATATACTATGTCATTCCAGAAATAAATGAAATAAATGAATTTTAAAAATCAAAGGACAGCAAAAAATGATAAAATCTTTTATTAAAATTCAAAGAAACTAAAAATTAAATAAAAACATCCAGTTTTATTTAATTTATTGAAAGATTATTTAATAGCAACTGCCTTATCAGGATGTACAGAATAACCCAGTGTCCATACTGACAGAAGATGAGAACATAATTTTATCTTGTATTCATAAAATGCGTGTCACAATGCAGTCTAATTCCAAAGATCACAAGGCAGTCATAACAAGTAAGCTAAGCAGCAGCACCAGCAGGAAAGATTATTTTAAAATAGAATTCACACAAGCTAGAACCTTCAAAAAGGTGTACATAACACATTGAATTTACCCACGTGCTTAAGCATTTTAAGGCTCAGGGTCTATGCTAATGACAAAACTGGTAGGCAAAACATGCAGATGGGTAAGGTCAAGAAAGAGGAAAGAAAGAACAACAGTAACACAAAAATATGTTCCACACAGAATGTGTGAGCTGCTGCCTGCCAAGTGGTTAGCAGTAGGCAGTGCTGTGTAGGCACCAGGGAAGAAGCCAGGCATGCAGAAAGAGCACGAGCTAGAGGTCTGCTTCATAAGTACCACATGGAAATAGGTGTTCAAAGTCTGGCCTAATATTTCACAAGTGAAGATCATATCATATCAGGATCATAACTACTGATCCTATGTCTTCTAAATGCCTAATTCAGCTAAATAATCTAGTTGGACAAATTTACCTTTTCTCTTTAAACACTTTGGGGACAGAGCAGAAATTCAGCATAAAGAATATATGCAGCTGGAAGTTTCTTATAATACTTTATATGGTATGTTTTCCCAAAATGTATGTATTCAACATGAATTATTTGCCAATAAAACCTATGTGGTGTGTTTGAGATTTTGTAGCAGTTACATTTAGTCTTCAATATCTGGAGAAAATCTGAGAGCAGTGGGTTAACAAGAACAATATGATGTTTAACAAAGACAAAGTCTTTCACCTGGGGAAGGTAACCAAAAAACAGCCCAGTACAGAATAGGATCTGTGTGGCTGGGGATCAGCATTGCTGGGATGGCTCCTGGGGTCCTGGTGGACAACTAGCTGAATATAAATCAGCAGTGCACTTCTGTGTCAATGAAGGTAAATCCCATTCCGTATTGAATCTGCAGGAGCATCCCCAGCAGAGCTAGAGCCATGATCCCACTCTACTCAGCACTCATCAGGCTGCACCTGCAGTACTGTGTTCAATTCTGGTCCCAACAATTTGAGAGAGACATGGAAAACCAGAGAGGCTCCACAGGAGGACCACAAATATGACCAAAGGACTAGAAGACCTGCTTTGTGAGGAAAGACTGAAGGTGTTGGATCTTTTCTCCCTGGAGAAGAGATGGCTTATGGGGAACTCATCACAGTATTCCAATACTTAAAACATGGCTACAGAGAGAGCAGAGGCTCTTTCTCCACAAAGAGTGACATGGAGAAGACCAGAAGCAACAGGATTGGTTTCATCTCAGCACAAAAACAACATTAACTACCAACAGCCATTCACTGGAATGGGATGTGGCAGAGTACCCATCACTAGAGATTTTAGACATGTAATTGCACAGTGTGCTAGATAATCTCATCTAGGCTCCCATTCTCAGAAAGATTGGATTCTATGTGATTCTAAGATATTTGTCACTATTAATTTGTAATTGTGGTTTTATAATCTTAATTTGAAATGGTTTTCCTTGTTTTTAGATCTAAATAGTCTTGGACTTGGATCTGCTGCCTCCATATGATTCTTTTACCCATTTGAAGGAAAAGTCAGTTAGTTCTATTATTTGAACAGATTTATATTACTATGCAGAATCATCTTATGCAGTTAAAAAAGAAATTTACAAATCAACACTATTTTTAAAAAATGTAGTGCTATTATGGTATTCCACTACAAACTCACAACCACAAGAGATAAACATATTTCCTTTGTATGGGAATTTTAATCAAGTTAATAGCACTGTAAATTTCATAAATTACTTATTTTAGAACCAGCACTCTAAATCTGTAAATTAAGTTCCAAGCAAATTAACCTGCCATTGTGTGTTTGAGAAAGCTGAGTAGAGACCATAAGTATTCTTTTATCTTCGTGAAACCTGAGTTATTTACAACCCTTTCTTTTCCATTAACAGAAACAAGTCATTGACCTGTGTGGAGAAACACATATTTACCTTTGAAGCATATCTTCCATATGTTGCACAGAGCACTGTTACTACAAAGCACTGTTGGTTAAGCATATTTCCTACTAAATTATCTGATCTCATTTTCAAATTTTTGTAACTTTATCACAGTAATATATTGCACTGAGGTTTTTTATCCCAGATGTCAGCCAATTGAAAATTTATTTAGCATTTTTAGAGCTGTAAGGAAAAGTGAGACAAAGGAGAGGAAGAAAAACTTAGACCAGATTTTTTTGGTTTTTAATGACTAGTTAAATATGTGTGAAAGCAAGGAATATAAAATACTGTTTTGGAAAGCTATATCTGTACTTATCAATCCAAAATGCTGTGGCTCCATAGGCAGACAGAATCTCTGGGAAAATATGGTTTTAAACCTGACTTGAGAAGGAAAGAAACAAAGCTGACAATCTTCACTTGATTGTCTCCCATTAGAAACTTATTCCTTAAAATCTATTCCTACTGCAAGTCTGGAAAGTCATTGGTTTTAATTTTTCTTTATATCACGTCATCATAGAAGATACTAGGTAAAAGAAGACAATTCACTTTTGGCATTTTGGCTTTCCTTAGAAGTTATCTCTTTTAAAGATTCTAATTTGTTGCCTTACTTTCACAGCACTATCAAATGATAAACAGTATTCCAGGCAAGTAACTTTTTTCCTAAAAGTCTTATTCAATCCAAACTACACTTAATTATGACATAAATTCATTTTGCTAAGTAGGATGAGTCAAAAAATCTTGAAACGTAAAGGTTAACTAAACATTCACTCTACTGCTTCCACTGTTTACCCACATATTTTCCAGATTCCCTTCCTTTCTCTACCATACACAGCTGTTAACCATGCATGGACAAATTTAATTACTGTATGCAATTGGTGTCACTCCATAACTTTGCCTCTAAACATTGTTAATGGATTTTTGTGGCAGTTGTTGCAAAATACTGAGGAAAGTTTAGTTTGCTAGGTTAGAAAATCTCTTCCTGTGAAAGTATAACTCTGTTCAGCTGCAGCGTCTTACTAAAGATTATAGATACTAAGCATCTTGCATGCATTGCTTTAAAATTCTTTTTCATTTGCCTAGCATATCTAAGCCCCTCTGTAATACAAGATCCATCTTCTTTGATTATGGCATTAAAAGGTTATTGCCAAATCCTAAAAGCAAGTTAAAATTCTTCACTCTTTCCTAAACAGCAGTAGCTGAATGTAAGATAAAAAGCATCTAAAATAATTGGTTGCTTGGGGGAAAAAAATAAATAAATAACTTTAAATTCCCATAGAACTCACAAATTTTAAACACAAGAAATTAAGTGCAAATATTTTGACAAAATATGGATGAAAGAAAGGTCTAAATAAGCATGGTTGGATTCCAGGTTCAATTGAAACAAATATCCCAGTAGCAATAGATCTCTGTGAAGTGGGAATGCTGAGTTTCAAAACGTGAAGAAAATAAAAAGGTTGTTAGACACTGTACTGATTTAGGACTTCCTGGAAACCTTTGCCAGCACGGTGTCTATGGATCTCAGCCTTCTCTTCCAGAAACTAATAATACTTTCTGCCCTTTCTCAGAAGTCTGGCACTTATATGCTCATGTTGACTGCAGAATTGTGAACTCAGCCAAATGGAGTCTCCATCTGCCCAGATCTATAGAAGCTGTGCTACTGTGCTTATCTCAGTAAAATTATGCAAAGTTTTCTCTATGTATTTTATTGTAATCACTGATTAATTTTCTTTCCCTGTATTTTTGACAGCTTTCACCCATTCCCTTCCTGATAACAAAATGCAAGATGAATTGACACCATAGCTGTTAACTGAGACTTTGGCCCAAATCAACTCATCACCACCTTACCATGTTAGATCAGTATAATGTAATTCATTTCCAGAATTTAATTTCTATTAATTTCTCATAATAATATAGTCATCATGACAAGGATTACTGTCTCAAATATTTTAAGCAATGCAGTTACGTCCAGGCTCTTGGGAAGTGTTCTCTCTCATGCAAATAAATTACAGAATCATAGAATTGTTTGGTTGGAACGTACTTTTAAAGATCAGTTTGTCTAAACCCCTGCTGTGGTCAGGGACACTTTTCACTAGACCAGAATGCTCAAAGTCCCATCCAATCCGTGTGTTTTCAATGATGGGGCAGCGGGCAGTAACCAGGCAGCAGACATATTCACGACCAAAGACTGTGGGGCGTTTTTCTGCCTTTCATTGTAAGTGAAACTTTATTAACAATTTCCCTTCCAACACGTAAGAATTGTTTCTTTTGCTTAATTCTTAACAGAACTGTTGTCATTTTTATTTATTCCTAGTAATACAATTTCAATGAGTCAAATCACTTGGTAAAACTTTTCTGTTCAGAATGTAAAATTCATTCTCTAGACACTCATTTCTATGAATGAATCCACTATTCTCTGTTCATAAATTATAGAAGAGGTTTTAAGAAAATATGCACTTTGGAGTTAGAGGTCTAGGAGATGTTTATGCACAGAACAAATAGAGCAAACATGTCTACATAGCGAGGTCTTTATAACCTCCTATATTAAGCTAGTAATGACTACTGGGATAATGAAATTTAGTTTTGGCTTTGTGTGTTTTATATCCAGAAACGGTCTGAATGCAATGATGAAAAACACTTATGACACCTTTATTTTTTAATAATTTAAACTGTAAGCCTACTACCAAAATATGTGGCCTGTTTAATAAATATTCAAACATATTTCTTGGCATTAATATTCAATAGGAGAATTACTCTCAATCAACAATGTGATTTTAGGTGATTACAGTAGTCCTTCAGAAACACAACATTTTCTAAAATCACACTCATCTGAATCCCACACAGAAGAACTATGCAATCAGTCCCATGCTTTCTCTCTGCTGCCTTCCCTACTAGCCAGCTGTCCTGCAAGTATGGTGGTTTGACCCTGGCTGCACACCAGGTGCTCACCAAAGCTGCTCTTTCATCCCATCCTTAGATGGGCAAGGGACAGAAAATAGAGAGAAAGGCTCATGAGTAGGATCAGTTCAGGGAGAGATCCCTCACCTGTTAACAACATGGACAAAACAGATTTGGGGAAAATAACGTAGTTTAATACCAAGCAAATCAGAGTATGATAATGATAAATAAAGTCAAATCTTGAACACACCTTCCCCTCCCTCGCTTTTGTACCAGGCTCAACTTTATTCCTGATTTCATCTCCACCTTTCCCCCCCAAACAGCACAGGAGGACAGGGAATTAAGGTTATGATCAGTTCATCCCATGTTGTCTCTACATCTCCTTCCTTCTCAGGAGAAAGGACATCTCACACTCTTTTACCGCTCCAGAAGGAGGTCTCTCCCATGGGAGACAGCCCTCCAAACACTTCTCCAAAATGTGTCTTTCCCGTGGCAGCTCTTCATGAACTGCTCCAGCATGGGTCCTTTCCACAGGGTGCAGTCCTTCAGGAACAGGCTGCTCCAGAGTGTTCCCCGCGTGGAATCACAAATCCTACCAGCAATTCTGCTCCAGCATGAGCTAACTTCTTCACAGGGCCAGAGGATCTGCCAGGAGCCTGCTCCAGCACAGGCTTCCCATGGAATAACAGCCTTTCAGACGTCCACCTGCTCTGTCATGGGATGCTCCATGTACTGCAGGTGGATCTCTGCTCTTTGTGCTCCTCCATGGGCTACAGAGGCACAGCTGCTTCACCATGGTCTGTGCCATGGGCTTGCAGGGGAATCTCTGCTCTGGTGCTTGGAGCACCTCTGAGGGAAATAGGAAATGTATAAAACTCTCAGGAAGCTGTGTGAAAGCAAATCTCAGGATGGAAGAATGCAAGAATGCTGAAGATGCAAGGACAAGAAACAATAAGGCTAAGAGCTGTGTAGAGATAGGTCTTAGGAAAATGTTAAGCAAGATAGAAATATGTAAGTTTCATAATGAACCTTTATCCATTGTTTTTAAGCTATTACAAGTAAGCATTGTCCAAAGCAAGATGCATGCACAGCTTTATTAATTGGCTTTAGCACACGCTCGTCAGCTTTTAACATTGTGCTATTGGCTAGAAAGTTGTTAAAGACTTTGTAACAAAGAGAATTTTGTCTGCTTTTGTAGCGGCTGAACCTGTTTCCATCTCCCTTGCTTGGCTCTGTAAAATAAGACTGATGATTATAACGGAATAAAAACTTTGAAACAGCTCCAGCAATCCTATCCTGTCCCATTTGTGTACATATATGTACATATAAGAAAAAAATTACAGCTCCAACAGACCCCCTGTCCTCGTCCTCCTGCACCGACCTTGGTGTTGGAGAGCTGTTTCTCTCTCACAGCCTTGCTCCTCTCCCTGGCTGCAGTTGCAGGTGCACAGCAGTTTTCTTCTTCACCTTAACCCAGAGGCAGTACCACTGTCACTGATGGGCTTGGCCTTGGCCAGCAGTGGGTCTGTCTTGGAGCCAGCTGGCCTGTCATGGAGCCAGATGGCATTGGCTTTGTTGGACGTGGGGGAAGTTTCTGGCAGCCTCTCACAGAAGCCATCCCTGCAGCCCCCCACTACCAAACCATGGCAAGCAAACCCAGTACAGGAAGAAAAGCAAGGAGATAAGAATTGTGCAGGTTTTTATTCAGTGAAAAGAACACTACTGCTACAAATGAAAACAAAATCAGGAATCCAAGCTATAAAGTTGAGACGTGTCTCCAGATAATGTTTCCAGAGAGCTATAGTAAACATTTAGCAAATCAAAATTATGAATTCCTTCAAAAAGGTCCTACCAGAGCCTGTGTTAATTAACTGCTGTCTGCTGTCTAGTCTACTTTAGTGGACAGTGATTCCCTTCAGAAGCATTGCCAGCTATGTTGGCACAGGTTCCATGACATAAAGGGAGTCTGAGCATTGGGATCAGATTTCTGTCCATGTGTTAAGTTTTATTCAGATAGGAGACAGCACTCAAGCATTAACAATCCTTTTTTAGCACCTCAATATGCAGGTGAAATTTCTTCTGTTTTCCCTGCAAGAATGTAAAATCAAGCATTTATTTATTTATTTTTAAAATTAAATTTTATTTTATTTTTTTAAGCAAATTAATATTTTTTTTTAATCTCGTAAAATAACGGGTTCCCTATATCATTGCACAAAACAGATTTGTTTGTCTCAGACTGATGCTTTCTTGCATTTTTCATATTTTTTTCAATGCTGACTCTGGGTTCAAAGGATTTCCTGGGAGCAGCTGGATCTGAAGCAGCTGTGGCAAGACTTAACTCAGCCTGTCACCTTGTGAGAAGAAGAGTGGGAGCAGAAGCAATTTCTATGTCATTCACTGGAAAGGAACTCTGACATTTCAGATGGAAACTAAGTAAAAAATGTGAGTGATGGTCTGCCACTTGCCTTTGCTGAGGTGCAACTTACTTGCCTAAATCTGATCTTATCAAGACACTCATACTCAGGACTCCAGCCCTTTAGTTTTGCTAGAAATATACAGAGCTTTTGTCAGAATTTTTAGTCTAGTTGAACAGTCACAAAAATACTACCTGCTTGCTGTGACTCCTAAAATGCGAAGGACTAAGGCAGACAACAATGAGAGCAAAGTATTAACAGAGCACTTGTAAAGTGAATAGATTAATAACCATAAAAGATGAAAATACTAAAGAAATATTAAAGTGAAGTTTTTAAGTACTACTGACATCAGTTAATTTCTCAAAAAATCCACTCTATGCTTCCACTGCTGTGCAATATCCACCAAGTCATATAAGCAATTGCTTCCACATGTTTGGGTTTGTGGGTTTTTTATTGTTTTTTTTTTCTACAGAAATCACCATACGGCACTCAGAGACATGTGAAAACAGAGTTTTGTGTTTTAAAAATGTCCTTCAAATGCCATAATTAAAAGTCTTCTTCATTCCCTACTTAGCCTTAACCATCTGTGCTCTGATGTTCATTTGTGTCTGCTTCTGTAAGATATTAACGGTATTATTAACAGCACTGCAAATTATGGGCCAAAGTAGGTATTTGGAAAGTTCTAGCTGCACTTTCTCTGGGAATTAGAAGGTAAAAGTATTTTCATTGCTATGATTCCTTAAATTCAGGTTTCTTTAAGATTTCAGGTGAGAGTATGCAGTTCCCAATTTGCCTTAATTATTCTACTAAGTACAGCTGAGTATGTGTGTCACTGATGTTCTTTAGTGCTTTACTGTTATTGCATCATATTGACTTCAGAGTGATAATTCATTAAGTTTATAAATAAGGAAGAGAAAAACTGACTCAAAATCCTAAGATACTTATACAGAAAAAATCCTTTTCTAGAATGCACTGTCAGAGATCAAATCCACCACATGGTTTATTCTAAAGATTCCCATTTCTATTAGTTGTGTTGACAATAAGTAATAAACCTGCTATCTGATGTACAGAATAAGAAAAAGAGAAAAGTATATTGGGAAGCACTAAAAAACTGACACCTCATATAAGTTATGAACAGGAGTTATCAATAATCAAGGAGGAAATAAAGAACACAAGAAGGTATAAAATGACATACAGGATTTTTTGCAGCACAATACTAGCATTATTTCAGGAAAACAACAAAAAGATTGTCACAGTTTTGATGGAGTAACAAAAGAATTAGGCACATAAGTCTGCTAAACACCACTTTAAAGGTTGAAGTTGAAAGTCTAGACTCACCCCTTCTGCTTTCTGACAATGGCACAGCTCATACTTTTTCACCATCAGAGTTCCCTGAACATCAAGTACTGCTTCTGGAGGCACCTTCCAACTCCTCACTTTCAACAGCGCCCATTTTGGCTTGAGTCCTATGCCAAACTATGATTTTTTCCAGCTCTGTGACTGAAAGAGTTTACTGATTTATGTATTCACAGAATCCTCATTTTCCTTTCTGCCCATCACTCAATGGTACCAGGCAAGGACAGAGTTGTATTCAGTCACCACATCTGTAACATCTAATTTTCACTTGCAGGAGACATTCATATTAGTTCACACTCATCTCTTTTGGAATTAAACAATTTTGTGAGGAGGAAATAAAGTTAAATATGTAATAAGTGAATCCAGGCAGCTGCCATTGTACCCAGATCAAGTAGTTACATAGGGTTCAGAAATACCATTCAAGGTTGCCTCTTCTAGAAATGACCAACAAATTCCTGTACATAACATCAGAGCTCCTCTGGCCCCCATTTGTGTTCTTGCAAGTCCAAAAATATATTTTGTAGATGAACACGTGTTCCTCTGTGACAATAGTTTTGCAAAGTGCAACACTGCCCTCAGACACTTCAGACACACCGAGCTGAATCCATCATCCTGCACCTTTTACATGCACTTGGGAATTCTCACAGAGCATGGGAATTAACTGGTCACATCTAGAAGCTGGCAACCTTGCTCTAGTTGCACCAAAATAATGAATATAGCACAGGGTGAGGGTATTTTGCCAGCTGCAGTCTTGCCTTTCCTATTTGCTGGGAGTGGCCACTACAACAAACATTATTCAGATGGGCAGCTGGATTTTATTTTGGAGAGTACAAGATGGTTTGCAGTAAAAGGAAAAAAGAAAAAAAAAAAGGAAAATAAAGAAAAAGGATTTTTTCAGAAGAAAATTAATGTTTGAGGAATGTGAGCAGCTGAGGAATAGGGATCTGGGACCAAATAGAGAAGCTGAGTTATAAAACTTAGATATATTCTTAGCATTCTTACAACCCACCACCAGGTGATTATGGTATTCTGTGAGATTAAAAAAAAAAAAAATTGAGATTTGATTCCAAAAGATGGAGGAGGCTGCAGATGCTATAGTTTCAAGGCAAGTTCTGTACCTGCTAGAAAATGATACAGAACTGTCTCATCTTACAGTTACAGGGGGAAAAAAGGAAAAAAGAAAACAAAAACAATCAAGCCAAACAACAGGCTCATGTTAGATATTTGAAAGCAATGTATACATGTGTATTTTCACAACACAGTTAAGGTTAATGAAGCCCAGGTGTTGCTTAAGCTTGAAGTTCATATGCCCTGAAAGGGCATAAGAGATTTTAATGTACATCAGTGAAATTAGTGTTTCTTCTGACTACATCATGCAACTCCTCTCCATCCAGCTCTACACAAGCAGTGAGGCTTTGCTGCTTTTGTTGCTTTGCAATGCATGACAAAATATGAAAGGTTTTATTCTTCTACAGCCATCTGTAGAAGTAAGAACTCAGTGACTGTTTCTGTCACAAGCAGTTAAAGAAACAGATTAATTAAATACAGTAAGTTATTTCTTTCTCTGTGCCCATACACAGATCATTCTGTTTTATTCAGACAAGAACAGAAAAATAATGGATCAAAAACTACCTCTACCTGGCATTTCTCACTAACCTGATGACAGAATTATGTTATACACTAGAAGAAATAATATTTTTTTTCTTATAAAGAAATAATGTGCATCCCAGACTGTAGAGAAGTTTCCCTAAGAAATTGTTTCATACAATTTTACATACATCTGATTTAAGTCATACCATGTTTTGACCTTAAAACAAAGTATGCTACTGTATATGCAAACATATATGAAGAAATACAAAATTACTTTTGACAGGAAAGGCTGGGTGACTTATTATCCATGTTTTCCCTCTACATTTTATAAAATACTTTATAGAATAACATATGGAACAATGACTACCATGTCACATGAATCTTATTTTCTCCTCAGGCTGTTGATTTTCTTTTTTTTCCTTACATGTGAATGCAAATATTTACATGTGTGTCAGAAACTCCTTGGTCCCAAGAAGACTAACATTAAAATCATATAGACCTGTAAAGGTTATTTCTAATATTAACCAACAAGGAAAAGAAATAGATAAAGTTGTGAACTTTAATGAACTTATCCAAATCAAAAGTACTCAGGTATAAGAAGAAGTTATTCCATATCTAAGATCAAAGTAGGAGAGGCATAACTTAAACCTCCAGGAAAGAGACTATTGGCTTAAGTGATCAAGAAGTGTAAGTGATTCATTAAGTCTAATTGGGCTGCTGCTGCTCCCTGAGGGGTTGTCTGAACAGCAGATCCAACTTGTCGGGAGCCACACTACCACATCTATCTTGTAGGATCAGAATACAAATTACTCTCTGTATGTTAAGATCATCATCAACACCACCTGGAACTCTCAGTGGGTTTTCAGCACTCAGTGTATTATTTTGAGGGTGTTATACTCCCACTGTACCAAAAAGAATTCTGAGGAAGGTGATTATTTCCTGCTGACAACTGGAGAAGTTTCCAGAACCAGTTAATTCAACAGATTTTCAATCAAATGTTTGCAGCCTGTTTTGCTTTGTATATCTATATACAAACATTGCCATGTTGTGTAACATAAGTATACACACACACACAGTGCATGAACACACACTGTGTTTTCATGTTGTTTGACAAGGACCAATATATCTTGCTCCACCCCAGAATTTCTGCAGACTTTGCAAAAATTGACTGATAAAATTGACTGATAAAAGTGAGTGGATTCACTAGGATAAACCTTGAGCTTTCATTGTTCCTAGATGCATTTCAGTACACTTTCTTTTAGATTTCTTTAGCTGAAACTGCTGGTCTCTGCTTGAGGAGAGGTCACCTTCATTGTAAAGATGAAGGTAAATCTATGAGAAGCCTATTGGGATTACTTTTAGAAAACCATGTGCTAGTTCCATCTCTGAACTTTTACAGATCTTTTTCTGTCACGACAGATTTTGTTCTATCAGCAGCAAACCACAATCAGCATAGGTAGTGTTTTCTCCTATTTATGACAGGGGACATGGCATTTCCAGGCTTTTTTCTAGCCCCAGCAATAACACAAGAGGTCAGACGCCACCCTTAGGGAAATGCATTTTAAATTAAACATACATTCCTGGCTGCTTTTTGCCTTATATTTTTAATAGTCTATAGGAAAGGAAAAGTCAAATCTAGTCTCTCTGCTTTGCTTTCTTTAATAGGGTGCTCAGATATCTCCTTGGAAAAAAAGAAGTAAACGTAATTCACAATGAGGATTTTTAAAATATTTCCCTTCTTCAGCTCCTCTCTTTCCTTCTCACAATGATCTGGGAATGGTTTCCCTTGCTCCCTTTATTGGTAGCTGAGAGGTTCTTAACTATGTGGCCTCATTTCAAAAAAATTGAAGCAGTTGGAGACTTCTGGTTTCACATATTTCTCTAGAAGGTAGTGCACCTGAAGTCCTTGTCCTTTCTCCTAAATGCCTGAGCTGTTCCTTATGACAGAATGAACTGAAATCCATAAGGAAACACCCTCATGCTAAAAGCTGCAGCAGTTTGGCCCTATTTGTTTCCCTGTCCATAAAACCAGGGAAGCCCATTAAAATGGAAAGAAACCTCGCTAGTAAATCTGCTGATTATATCTAAGTGAAAAGCTCAAGCAGTTTGGTGAAGAGAACCAGTAGATCACTCACTCTTGAGATGATTCTGAAAGAAAATTTAATGTGGCCAAGCCATCTAAAATTAAGATTTAATCTGGAATGTTTTTAAGGAAAGAGGTGTATCTGGTGTTGTGCAGTATGGGTGAATTTGGTTATTTAGCACAAAATTGTAGCCCTCCAGTGTTGGTCAGTTTCCGCCTGATCTTAAATAAATCAAATAAGCTGTAAAATTTGACTGAAAGTTACCAGCAAGAGTTTTGATTTCAGTAATAATCAAGTGGATAGGAACTGGGCCAGGTGTGAATAGTATAAATTCTATGGAGGGGAAAAATGAAAGAAGATTATTTTCTTGCTGTTTTCTTTTTGGGGTTTTTTGTTTGGTTGGTTTTTTTCTGTTAGATGACCAGGACATTTTTGTTATTGCTTAGGTTTTTTTGGGAAGGGTCAGACTGTTATTCTGGGTAAAGTGAATGGGAAAAATTAATCCTTAAGGTTGTGGACTGTACAGTAAAATAGTTTAATTTATTCTTCAATATGACAGAAAATATGACTTACTGCTTTCTATCCAAAATTTTATGGCATAAATCAGTAAGAAATTAGAGACTGAGATATGATGTCTAGAGTCATTGATGCTGAACATTAATATGAAATCTAATCCCATAAAAGAAAAAAAATCATTAAAATATTCCATTTTCTTTACTAAATCAGTGGAGAAGAATCTGTCTGTTATGCAGATAAGCTCCTTTTTAGATGCTTCTCTTCCACTGGTCTGGAGGATTGTGTATTTTTATATATATTTGAGACCACTAACAGGACAAACAGTGAAGCCTGACATTTATTCAATGGCATCATTAGTTTTTGTAAAATTCCAATATTGTTATCAAATCCTCATATTTGTAGATGAACAAATGCAAAATAAACTTCTATAGCAGAGTATAAATCATATCTCTTTCTATCTTGCCTTTATTCTTTGAGTGCATCCTGGAGGACGTGTGGATATACATGTGTATGTACAGTGAATATGAATATATACAAAACACCTGTACTCCTTGGGTGTTACATTGCTATATTGTTATATTATCTGATTTTTCTAGTATCAAATGACCTTTTTTCTATGAATCTTATTCCCTGGGTCAGGGTTGTTTCTGGGTCTATCTCTCCTTTCTGTACTTCTGCTTTCTATTGTGACAGATTTGGGTAATGTTTTTCAGTGAACAACTTTTTTCTGTACTTACTGCATTTTATCCCCTTCTCTGTTTATGGTACATGAGGATACATTTCTAAAAAATATTTGTCTAGACTCAGAATGTAGCACCTAAATAAAACAAGGCAGTGTGAACTTATAATTTGTAGAAGAATGACAACTTTGCTTTTTATCCAAGTGTAACCTCTGTAATGAAAAGATTATTAATTGAGGAGCTAAAAGTCCAGGAGGCACTGGAGATAAAAAAACAAGTTACTTTATAAATCTCTGTGGCTGTGACTGCTGTAATAATCCTTCAGAAATGAACTGGGGCATCTTCTCCATTTACATGGACTGGTTTAATGGAATGGGAATTGTTATGGCTAAGAGCACAAACTTAAGGAGGTTTGGAGGGCACCCTTCCAGGGAAAGAACAATATTGATGATTGAACTAGATTGTGATAGAAGATAGAAATTACTTTCTAAAAGATATAGGCCCTTGGGCTAGGAGTAAGTGTGGTATTATTCAGCCATCAGTTTAAAATCTGAAATATCTTTTTATTTTAACAGTATTCTCTTTGGCATGGAGTGGGTAAATGATTAATTAGATCTTTACCATCTCTAATGGCTCTTGTCTTGTGATTTATATGTTCAAAAAAATAGAATGTCCTAGCGTGAGGGACACAGAGAAAATGTGTGAGCAAGGAAGAAAGCTTGAAACCAAATGTTGTGAGTTATATCAGCTTTCTCTGATGGAGTTTTGAAGCCTGAATGATCATCTTGCCTGACCTCTGCAATATTACAAGCCATAAAATTTCACTTTTTTATACCAAATCTAAGCCAAATTTATCACACTAAAGAGATTAAAAAGTAGGAGTCAGATTTTCAATGATATTTAGGTCTTCAAAAAGTGGAGGTAAAAATATTAGTACAAATTAGCTGCTTCTCATTGATTTCATGAAAGGTTGACATCCAACAACTTCCACACTGTCTAAAAACCTGAGTAGATCTCTCTCTGAGGGTTTTGAATTGCATTGCATATCTTGTCACACACATGGCCATATATACAAATAATATTACATTTTCTAAACATAATTAATGGGACAAGACAGGCTCTTGGCAAGAGGCATGTTCATCCCCTTGACAGCACTATCTAATAAGAAGCTCACATTTCTTCATTGTTTGGGTGGGAATTCATTTTCCTAACTCAAGCTTCTCTCAAATGACCCGTGAATCTAGTATTTGTGGGTTATAAAGAGTCCAGCATTCTAAACAACAACCTTGAAAAGTGCCTTGATCTCAAAATCGAATTTATTTTTTAAAAAACCTTATAAATGAGAGAAAGAGATCACAAGTATATATTCTAAGCATTCTAAGTGCCATCTTTAATGACATTTTAATGGGGATTAATACAAACTTCCTACTTATGGGCATGAAAAGTTCTTCATCTAGTGATTTGGTAGTTAAATAGCACTGAAAAAAGTATATTATATTCTGTAGAATATTAGCTTTCCAAATGCTTTAGGTAGAAATTGTGAAGGAGTTCAGCAACAATCCCTAAATTAAGTTTTACCTTAGCTTTTCCCTTCTGTAAATTACATAATTGTTCTTCTTTTTATTGCCGAGCAGAAGGTAAGTAGGAGTAAAATTACAAAACACATAGAAATATGTTATTATTTTTGCTGTGAAAAAAAATGTTAGAGAAGCAGAAAGAGCAACACTAAAAAGAAACACATTTCCTTCCACCCTCACTTGAAATTTCCCAGTATGCATTCCAGTACTACCCAACATCTCATAATAAAGGTTAAGCCGGGTGTATGTTTCATTAAGTACTTAGAAATTTCTTAGTAAACTTTCTTCACATTGCAATAGAATGCAATAGAAATAGGGTGCTTCAAACCATCAAATACATTTGAGGGAAATTTGAATTTAAAAATAAGTCTAAGTAAATGCACTACTCAAATTATACTTCTCTGATTGGTAAACTGGAATGAAGAGCAACAGGCATCATTCACTTCAACTTTAGCAGGGTTTTCAACACCCTCTCTCTCACGATACTTCTACATCCAAGATAGGACATTGTGATCTGGATGAGCATACAAGAGGTTAAGGAGAAAGGGTTGGGTGATCAGATCTAGGTCATGGTTAATGGGCTGTGTTCTCTGTGTTGTACCAGGGTCAGTAACAAAAGGGAAATACCAGGAGTCTCTACACGATTAACATCTCTGTCAATGACCTGTAGGATTCAGTGGGGTGCACAGTGATAGAGGGTACAGAGGACACCAAATTCAAGGATAACTTGTTGATACTCTTGGGAGAAGGGAACCTACCAGAGGTGTTTAAACATGATGGAAGAATGGTTAGATAGGAAACTTCTGAAATTTAGCAGGGAAAAGTGCCAAGTGCTTCCCCTGGGACGGAGAAGGACTTGGATGGCACAGGTTTTGGACAGACAGGTTGAGATCAACCCTGAGGGAATGTCCCTGGGACCTGATGGGCAGTGAACTGAGCCTCGGACATCAAGGTAGGCAAGAGCTTGGTGGTCTGTATGAACAGAACATGGGCTGTTAATACAGGCAGTGATCATTCCCCTTTGCCCAGCTGAAATACTGTGTCCAGATTTGGGACCTCCTGTGCAAGAAAGAAAACAAAAAACTGTAGCAAGTTCAGCAGGATGGAGGAGGCCAGAGCACTTGCCCTGTTAGGAGAAACTGAGGGACTGTGACTGCTTAAACCTGACTACAAGGGAGCTCTGTGGATTCCTAACAAGAGCCCCCATTGTGCCTACTGGAAGATTTTCAGGCAGTCAGGCCCTCCACAGCCACACATGCTGGGAGGATGATGTTCAGTGG
Source organism: Acridotheres tristis (assembly GCA_037013685.1). Classification (NCBI taxonomy): domain Eukaryota; kingdom Metazoa; phylum Chordata; class Aves; order Passeriformes; family Sturnidae; genus Acridotheres; species Acridotheres tristis. The sequence goes on along the minus strand of CM072886.1, from coordinate 93,101,881 downwards.
CATGAACGGAAACTAGAAATGTTCATGTTGGATATAGGGAAAAAATTCCTAACTCTAAGGATAGCCCAGCACTGGGACAGGCTGTCCAGACAAACTCTGCAGTCTCCTGCTGTGGAGGTTTTCAAAATCCAACAGGGTAAAGCCCTAAACAACCAAATCTGACCTCAGAGCTATTCCTGTTTTTAGCAGGAGGTGAGAATAGAGACTTCTTGATGTTCTGTCTGAACCTGAATTGGTTTTGATTCTAAGCATTAGGCAAAAGTGATATCTCAGCTGCTCCCTAGCCATCCTTAAATGTGTAACTACAAAGATCAATGTCTTAAATTGGTCTTTCAACATTCAAGCAAACAAAAAGACCAAAGGAGTCATTGGATCTCCAATTTCACAAGCTATTTTGGCTATAAAGGCTGAGAATTGTAATGTACAAGGCTGTTGAAGCCTGCCACCCTGATATCTGCCAGGTCAGAGGGTCAGTCTGAAGGCCAAGAAATTCATGTCTTGAATAAAAATCTCCCTTGGCAGACATATCACAGCATTCCTCCAGTCATACTGATATTGGAAAGCTTAATTTTGCTCCTCACCCACTGCAGTCGATGCTCCCATTTAGTGATAATTCGGTCAACCATTTCCTTCTTTATTAACTTTAATTATCATCTCTTACATTGCCATAAAACTTTTGTTAACATCATTTCTGAAAATGTTTCACATACACAGGACTGCAAATATCAGTTTGACCTACATTTCCTTAGAGACTATTAATTGCCTGAGATATTTATTCTCCATCTCATTAAATAAAATTTGTTTCAAATGGAATTAGGCTGGTTTAAATTGTATTACTTTTTACTTTTGCAAACAATGGATGTAAAAATCTTTCTGTTTCTGAAGATCCATATCAGGGTGGGAATAACTACCTTCATCTGATAAATACCAGATGAACAAAAATTTCTGATTCACTCAGAGGATGTTAAAAAAAATCTAGAGAAAATAATGTTATCTACTTTATGTTGCCTACTTGTAAATGGTATTTTAAATAGTGTGACTAATCTTTTGGTCTACTTGGCCGACCCAACTCAAGTATTTTTCAGGTACTTAGATGCAACTTAGTCACTAGTATCTCTTACATAACTTATTTAATCTTATTTTCTTTTAGAGCAGTGTGTACATAAGCAATTATCTTTGCTTAAGACAATTACTTTAAGAGAACCAACTACAGCAAGCATAAGAAGTACATATTATTTTACAGTCCTTATGCTTTATTGCTAATTTAATTAGCTCCCATTTACCCACAAACACAGCTTGATGGATATATTATCTTCTTTATTATGTCAATTAGCACCCTGCAACATGGTGCTTCCTAAAATTATCTCATCTGTTGCAGATGACAATACTCCTCAGTGGTCATATTCAGCAATATATAAGGCTCACTAGAGTTGGTCCTTGGCAGCTCTTCCCAGCTTCTGCTTCCTGGAGGCTAAGGATGAGACTGTGATAATTAACAGGACCCTGAAAATTCTCCATCTGTAGGTGGAGAGAAACAGCTCCAAAGGCAATTCTCTGTAAATCTTAGTTTTATCTATCAGTTTTAGAAAAGCCAACATACTGAAATACATATTTTTCTTTTGTTTGCAGAGGCACTTGCAAACAAGCATTGGGAAAAATAGACCTGTTGGTCTTTGCTGAAAGCAGAAAAAGTATGGCCAGCTTCACTGCTGTTAACTTTCAGTCTCATGTTCAGAGGGACCTAGCACCACTAGCAACATCCAGAAGGAAGCTATTCTAAATTAATGGAAAAATCCACCTTTCACAGTAAACATCTAGTGTTGGTCCTATTTACTTTTATACGGAGAAATTATAAGCTGTCCAGTGTATACCTAAACCCAAATATTATTGCAGCTATAGATATTTAAAACAAAATGTGCACAAAAATACAACCTTTTATTTACCTCCACTTTTGTTCTGACAAAGCCACCTCATGCTAATGTGGAGTGCATTATTCACTGTAGAATTCCTGTAAACAAACATCACACATGTATTTGCTCTTAGTCATGACTGCATGATTTCATCTCACAACTGGTGGTGCACTGGAAGCCTTCTTTTCTTAGAGCAAATACCAAAACTTTCAAATTGAGCCAAATACTGCCTTTTCAGTGTGGCTCTCAGTGTTCCAGCTAGTCATACAGTAGAGCTCCCTCCAACTGCAGCAGGATGTCTGCATTCAGAACTGGAATATAAATTCAAAAGGTAGAAGAGATACCAGCCTCTTTCATGACTTCTTCTCTGGGACAGCCCAGATTAACTATTCCTAAAACTAAACAAATAAATCCCCCGGGGTTCCTAAATTTGAAATTCTATGAGCCTCTGTACTGTAGGAGAATTAACTCAACTTTCTTTGCAGACAGTTTTCCCATCACAGAATACTTTCTTTAGAGACCTCAGTCTCTGAATGAAACATATCCATATGCACCAGTTGAAAGCATTTTACATAAAATATAAAAAATAATACAGGCTTATATGATGCACTACAAAATGTTGGGGATTTTTTGAAACAGTAATCACTAGCAATAAATCTCTTATACACTTAAAGGAGAATATTCAACAGAAGATATTTGGTGAATTTTATAGAAAATCTTTTCTGTAATATTAGATGTGAACAGAATGCATGCAGAAAACTGCCTAACTGTAGATGAAACAAAGACACAATGTAATCGAACTGAGAATTAGTGTTCTCAGGAAATCAATGCCTTCCTGATTAATTAGCATACAGCTGCTAATCACCCTCTAAATTGTTGTTACAACCAGACATAGCTCTGCCAATACACTTCACTAGAAATTACTTAAATGCCTGCTCACTTTAAATTCCCTGTAAAAAGAAGGTGATCAAAACCAGAAATAAAAATAGACAGGCTAAAACAGAAAATCTGTTTTCTAACTGATTTGGGGGCTGAGTTTATTCTCTAGTTTAGGGAAATAGCTGAACAAAGGTGAGAACTCAGTTCTACAGAACTTAGACTTTCGCCAGATATAGTAAAAGTCTATTTTTACTTCTGTCATGACAGGCTTTTTAAAATTCTAATTTAAAAAAATGAAACTCTAATATATAGAAATATGTATAAAATACACATAAAGAGAGATAAAATTCTAATGTTTAATATTATCACCTTCCCTTCCTCTGCTCCCTGATTGCCCTAAGGAAAACATGTGAATCTCCTACTACATTTAAATCCAAGATATCTCCCAAGAACTTTAGAAAGCAGGTGAGTATTTTCCACTGAAATTCCTATTAGGGATATTGTCAAAGCAAAACAAATGTAAAAAAATTGGGAACACTTGGTGCTATATTGCATCAGACTTCTTTATCATGCTTTGCCTACTAATAAAGTATAATTTTATTTATGCAGGAATTTCCATCTGAGAAACAGGAAAATGAAGAGTGAGGAATTGAACTTAGGTGAAATTAACCCCTTTTTTCCCAACAGAAAAAACTTAATAGAGTGTTAATGAGGCAGAGAAATATAACAAGCCTGCCCCAGCAGATAAGCACTATAGAGAAAAAAAATTACATCAGATGTGGTGTGAGTTTAAGGATTGGAGAGAAGACTCGTAAGGCTAGCCAGAAATAACATTAGAAAGTATTAGATGGGGTTCCCCTTGACTATACACTAATTTTATGCACTTCCCCTTTGTGACAATCAGTGCCATCAGAACTGAACATTAAAAACTCATTGGTGCTTCAGGGGCTTTTTCTGGCTTTACTGTTTTTGGCACTGTGTCCATCAGTAGCTAGGCCTGGGGAAACCCATCCAGCAAACACAAAAATAAACAAATCCCTTCACCCAAAATGCAAATTAACTGGAATGTGTCCATTTTAAAGTCATTTCAATACCACGGCAAATAGCTTATAATGCCCAAAGTATTTTTCCTCATTTCCTGAGAGTTTTGGTTTGTTTGTTTTTGTTTTTTTAAACTACAGCACTAATTTGGGTAAAATAGGGTATGCATGTTGAGTATAATAGCTGTCCTAGAATAAAACTAGATTACTACATTTCATAAAAGCATAAAAAGTGCATAAAAACATACACTGGAGAAAAAGTCTTCCCTCTGTTTAGTTCAGTTCGTTTACTAGTAATTTTATCAGTGTTTTGTCTGAATCAAAACCAGAATTTTTTTTAACCTAAAACTCCAGACTCCTTAGAGCTTGCCTTAAGAAATGAAGCTAATCTGTGTTATTGTACTCAAGTACCTTCTGTGTCAAGTCTGTGTATAGCAACATCCTAAATCATAGAATCATGTAAGTTGGGAAAGACCTCTAAGGTCATCAAGTCCAACCATTAACCTGGCACTTCCAAGTCCACCACTAAACCATGTCCCTGAGTGCCCCATCCACATATTTTAAATACTTCCAGGGATGGTGACTCAACCACTTTGCATTTTGATATATTTCTTCTTAACATAGTTCCAATGAAACTTGAATTAAAACTTCTAGTCTAATTATTTGACCTGATTGCCTGAAACTACAAAAATGTCTCATTTTTTTCCAAAAAACCCAAACACCTTGGAACATTTACTTCATATATGAAGCAGCAACCAATTGAACCATTCAGTAGGAATGCTGTGTGTAAGAGTAATGCTAGAAAGAAGATGAGATCTCATCATAACACATGGGAACTGGATAGTTTGTTTCTTTACAGCTTTTGGCATGCTTCATAACAATGGAGATTTAATATATGTCTTTTACATAGGACCCATGGGAATGAATAACAGAAGTAAATAACAAAAAATGAAACAAGACAACAAAGGGTAGAGCTGCCATGCAAATTCCCTAAACAGTAGTTAAATTTGCCCTTCTGAAATGGAAATGTTGTAATCTGGTATCTGTCCCAAACTGACATTAGATTAATAAAGAGAAGGTTATCCACCAACAAATCAAAGAAAAATAAAGTTTGAGGTGGGGGGGTTGTTTGTCTGTTTCTCAAATGTTTTCCTCATAATTGGTCCTAGTGCAGAAAAAAAATTTGGGTTAAACTTAACGGCAGCTTCATAGAATCATAGAATGGTATGGGTTGGCAGAGATCATCTAGTAGAGATAAACTTGTTCAAAATTCCATTTCATGGACAGGGACAACTTTCACTAGCCCAGTTTTCCCAGAGGTCCAGCCAGTCTGGCCCTTAACGTTTTCGGGGACTTGTTTATCTTTCAGGGTCCAAATAATGGAGTGGTATCAAGCTAACAGGTTTCTCCTGTTTGTTTCAATGAACTGATCAGTTACATGGCTGTATCCTCATCTCCATTGTTTCCTGGAGTGCTGTGCTCACAGTAACTCCTACTATGCCAGTACACCTGAAGTTTCTGAATTTCTGGGTCTAGATATTATCTTATCCCATGTTTGACCCCATGAGACTTCTTTCCCTCTACTCATAAGTAGTAGCAGCAGGCATATAACCTGGCACCTGGCGTGGCAGGTGTCTGATTTAGACACCCCAAATAGCTGACTGCACATACCAGACAATATAAATAATGCATGAAGGATCCACACTCTGCTTTATTCTTTCAGTATCTGCAAGTCTCTGCTTGGGAGTAACTCCTCTCCTTATTTTGTCTGATGCATATCTTGTGCAAAGCGACCATACTTCTTAAGGAATTTATTGCATAGATATCTGGTTTTGTCTTTTTGCAGTATATAGTTGTCCTAAGGGTCCCTTCTGTTCAAGCCTGCATAAGAAGGTGGTGTAGCTATCTGTAGGTTTGAAGGAAAATACATTTAGGATTTACAACATTAACAAACTAACTTGTCTTTCATTCTCACTGCAGTTTACTTCTGGCCTTTTCAACAGATGTTTTTGTCTTCAGTAAGGATAATAAAATGTGGTGAAATCTCTCTCTCACATTTCTAATATATAATCAAGAATCAGCACTGGAACTACAATCCAAGACGCAATACAGTGTGAAATCAGATGTAAAATTGTCAGTAACTCATCTTTCCTAATGAACTTTCTTTTTTTGCCAAAGTTTATCCCTGTTCATAATAGAAAATTACATGAAACTGAGATTTTGCTGCTTGCAATTTATGTAAAAACCTTATTAGTTTTAAGATAAATAGAATGCCAAAAAAGGAACTTGGTCATAAGGTGCTTGAATAGGGGTATTTTAATGTTTCTTTTAGTAGCAGAAAAATCCCAGATCAACTACAATATTTCAATGTCTTACCTAAAACTACTGCTGGAAGCTAAATGCTTGTGACTTCTACCTAATTTATTGCTGGATGTGGTAGAAATAATAGAAATATGTAATAAACAAGCAAGGTTAAAACCAGGCTGACATTTTACTGATTCCCTGTACTTGCTGGAAGATGAATGTTTTTGTCTAGACATTTGCCCTCTTTTGATATCATGACATGACAAGCATTTGTTGAGAACAAATATTTAAAGACAAAGTGCCAAGGCTAAGAGGCCACAGATACAGCTCTTGTTTTTACACATAAGTGTAGAAAGCATTCATTCTTCTTAGAGGAATGATTCTTATTGCAAAATAAATTGTACTATGTTCTTTTCCTATCTAAAATATGTTTCTCTAAATGCCTATAATGCATTTGTGAGCAAAGTGATAGTGATAAACTTATGGCTCCATGCAAAGCAGTGAAAAACTCACGAAGAAAGACTGCAGCTTTTAAAGAATCATTTCATGTTCCTATTTTATATTATACAAAGTAATGTTTGAAGATACTCAGTGTTGCCAGGCACTATTTGGTCATAAAATAATTTCCAATGTGCAGATAGAAATAGTGAGTTCAAATGCAATTGTCAAGAAATTGCTTTCCAGTGTGTTGTGGTAACTGAGAGCAAAGTCTGGCCCAACGATTTTTGTCTCATGTAGATTATAGTTTGAGGAGTAATTGCTATTAAAAAGACCCTGTAGTCTGCTTATCTTATTATTATTCATTATCTTGAAGAAGCATAGGACTCTCAGCACTGAGGATGTGTGATTATATCGTAAATAAAATCCTGCTAATGAAAAGTTTGTAAGACTAAAGCAATCCAATTAAATGCCTTATTTAATTAATGTATTTATTAATTTACTTCTTCATTTAGCTACATGTTTCTTTTGTTGTTTTATTATATCTCTGCCATTAATATGCTTTTACAGAATCATAGAATGGTTTGGGTTGGAGGGGACCTTAAAGTTCATCACGTTCCAACCCCCCTGCCATGGGCAGGGACACCTTCCACTAATCAAGGCTGCTCTAAGTTCCATGCAACCTGGCCTAAATTGTTTCTAGGGACTGGGCATACACAACTTCCTGGGCAACCTCTCCCAGTGCCTTACCACCTTCACAGTAATAGAGTTTTTCCTGATATCTAATCCAAACCTATTCTCTTTCAGTTTAAAGACATTACCCCTTGACTTGTCACTATGCCCTTGTAAACTCACGAGCCTCTCCAGCTCTCCTGTAGGCCCCTTCAGATACTTTATGGAGGCCAAGGATTCAAAAGGCAAAATAGAAGAGGAGGACATAGAGTTTGAAGTTGTTTCTCTGGACATCACAAGCTAGTGTGTCATAAAATATCTTTCAGAAATCTTCAGAGGTTGTCTGAAAACTTGTCATCTTTCTGGTCCATTTTTCTCATGACAAGATAATTCTTTCAAGACAGGACTCTGCAAACATTTTCAAAAAACAGTTGTGAGGGTGCATTTTTAAAAATTTCGTGTTTACTGATCTTCCATGTTTAAATGGCTTTCCAGTTCTAAATATCTCTTTTTTTTCATAAATAAGGAACTCTGCCAAATCCTGCTAGTTTTGTACAAAATTGCTGAAAATACATCTTTAATCTATTTCTTGCTAGTTGCTTGGCACAGCTAACGTTGAGTTCATTGAAGAAAAAGAAATACTTAAGAATTATATTTTTGATATTCTTTTTGATACCCTGATAGATACTCCTCTCATTAAAAATGAATGAAGATACAAGCTCTTGCAAGAGTGAGGAGACCACTTTTCAGAAGTTCATATTTGCATCTTAGGAAGAGCACAATCCCTGTCTTGAAAGAGTGAACAACCAAATGAAAATCTACTTCTGGAAGAAAGGCAATTTACTTTGGCAAAAGAATGACAGTCGTACTGAAAGTGTTGCAAAGAATACAGGTATTGGAAAGCCTGAGACACAATGAAATATCCAGTAAATTTTACCAGAGGCAACCTGTCGCATTTGGGCATCCTGCATCAAATGCCTTGTTTTTGGAAAACCACACATGAAAAAGAACCAGAACAGTGGCAAAAAGCATTGAAAGAGGCAGCAGTGATGTTTGCAAGTCCTCATCCTTGATATTTGCAGAATTAAGTTCAAACAGTCTTGATGAAACTTATCCAGAAACAGTCAAAATTTTTATTTATAATTTTAAAAGACCCTTAAAATTGAAAATACCGAGGTGATTTGATGAACCATTTTATTCTCTTATGAGGCCTTTGAGATTTGCTGTCTCTTCTTGAAGTTGTTCTATATTAGGGAGTCTGTCTCTGCTGAAGATACAGGGAGCATTTCTCCAGGTTTCAGCACATCAGACCAGCTGTCCATGTGAGACAGGATTATACAGACCAAAATTGTGATTAGAGAGTTCCTCTCTCAAGTGGCAGCATGACCCATCCCTAGCCTAATAATCAGGAAAATTTTCCTTTTCCATTGAAAAATAATCAAGTAGCATTGACAAAATTTTTTCAGCATGATGCTTAATTTACAAGCTCCTGAAAATAAAATAATAAGCCCTAGAGATTTGAAAGCACTCCAAAATAATTATATTCATGTTTCCTATGATATATTAAACCCAGGATAAGATGTGAAGACTCAGCACAACAGTATACTGCAGAAAGTAAAAAACTGCTCTGCTGACTGCTTGGTTCTGCAAGTTTAAATCATACTCCAAGGCTTTATGCATCAGACTGGGGAAAAATACAAAGTGTATATTTCGTGTTTCTCTCCTACACAAACCATTACTGTCCTTCCTCTTTTCCAACTAAATTCAGAAGTCCTGCTTTCTTCCCCAAGGCAAAATTAAGGCCTTGGCTGAGCTAAAAATAACTCCTTCTAATTTAGCATTTTACCTCAGAGAAAGTGATTTAAGGAAGAAACCTCTGAGTGGCTTTTGAAATGAGATAGACTAAATTGACAAGTACTCTTTTGGGGTATCTGTCTCTTCCAGAAAAAAAAATAAAATAGTTTTGCTGACTTTTTCCATCAGTTGTAACCAAAATTACTGTAGAGTAAGTGTTCAGATAGTTTATGGCAATTCTGCCCAAACATCCTATTAAGCAATAATAGGATTTGTTTCTCAAATGCCAGTTTCTGCTTTGAAAATACACTCCTGTGTTCTCTGAATTCTCAGAACAAATTCAAATTGATTCGTTTCTCATCTTTCTCCTCTGAAAATGAAGTTCTTGCTCTTTACTATTTTAAAGCATTTTGAGAGGTGATTGAACTGCAGCTACTCACTTGTTTTTTCAGATTAATACAATTTTGCCCACTGGAGGCTTAAGTTACATGCCTAACAGCAACTAGAAACTTTTGCAGGTCTTGCCCTTAAAAGAAACTTTCAATACAAGTTACTGCAAGTTTATCTATTTACTTGTAGTTTTATAAATATTAGTACTAGAGTAAAATGATCTATAGAAATTTTTTATATGCTCCATATATCAAAGAAGATAGTGGGTCTTTGAAAGAGAAAACTCCAAGAGTCAAAAGTTTTTGTGTAAGATAAACAAGATAGCGTCTACCCCATGTTAAACAGACAGGATTTTTGCTTGGTGATTTTGAATGCTTATTAGGGAACACTTTATGGTATGAACATTAAACCAATTGCCTTTCTTAATGCTGAAAATTTCATGATTTAGCTTTCAAGAGGTTTAGGTAGCTATTTTCAGAAGGAAGAAAATGAATAACAGAATTAATGTTGTATTTCAGCTAGAAATAATTTTTAAAAATAGGAGGAGGAAGGTGAAAGAAAGAAAAAAATGTTATTTGAAAAGATAAATGCATTCTTCCTTCAGTGGATTTTTCAGCTGAAACAACCTTTAGTCCAAGAGCTAAAACTTGTTCTGCAGATGTAATATCAGGGCTACAAACACAGCACTAATGGTACATCCCTATTTGAAAGGAGTGATTTACCTGACAGATTTTCAAAGTATATATTAAACACATAACTTCCCATGTAAATAAAGTTCATACTCCTTATAGGAAATTCGGACACCTTAATCAGAGTTCCTTCAGGTGCCTCCTTCATGCTCAGGCTGTGTAAAGCACTGAGCACTCTTTGTGTCCATGGAGGCATCCACACTGCAGGTGGATGTTGAGGAGTGTCCCGTGGGACTCTTCATTCCAAGACACACTGATCAGATTTTCCTGTAACTCACTGGTGAGTATTTTGTGGCAGAGCAGGACATAACCTCTCCCCTCCTTTAGCTCTCTCTATTCTGATCTTTGACCTTCTGTTCACTCTTCAGTGGTTTGCTATCCAATAATGATTTTGATGAGAGTGTCCCTTTGGATGTACTTGTTCTGTGGATCAAAGGTCTCATCCCTTACTCAGGATGAGAACTGGATTTTCTTTCTTTTCTTTTCAACAGAGAGCCTATTTTTCTCCAACCAGTGGTTTTGCAGGGAGTTTTTTTCCCTGAAATAATCCTGAACTGGCAGATGACTATTTATATCAAAAATTATAGTAGACACCTCTGATCTCTGCACAGGAAGGATCTGTTCCTCTTTGTCTGCCATATTTTCCTTTTTTATACCACGTTTGACATTTTTAAAGTCTTATTACAAGCTATTACTTTGTGACTGTGAGCTGAGAAGAGACCTCATTAAGATTAAAACACACAAACATTGTCTGTAAATGTAAACACAGACATTGAGAACATGAGAAAGCAAGAAATCATCTGATCAAATAGTAGTGTATTTCTAAACTACTAAATAAAAGATGACACAGCAGGTGAAGAAGGAAAATTAAGTCAGGAACAAATCAGATCCTTTGACTATATCCTAAATATTTCTAGTTTCGAACAAGGAGAGTTAAGGGTTGTTTTTTTCTTCTTCTAAATTAAAAGTCAACTTTTTTGGTCTCAGAAAAACATAGAAGTTGGTAATTAGAATCCAATTCTAGAAAATTTTGTAGTATAAAGGAAAGCACTTGGTCTTTCTCATTAGCTTTTATTAACAACATTCTGAGTTTGTGAAATGAGTGTGACAAGTTACAAATGATGCATGAAATTAAAAATTTCTGTTTACCCTATAGAGCTTTCATCCATGTCTGGCACTGCTCTTCTGGAATATATGCAGTAACAGGTTGCCAGTCTTAGCCAAAACGTCTCCAAAATATGTGGTTTCTTAGCCCAAACAGAACCAATAAAATGTTGTAAGGTTTGGGGTATTTTTCACACAAACTGTTTTTATTTTGTTCAGGAGTAAATATCTCAAATTCATTCCAAAAATTTACTCTCTGTGACCTCGTGAAACAGGTTCACTTCAGAAACCTGCACGCAGAGCACAAGCTGAAGGGCAGTGGACAGGAGCAGATATCAGGCTGATACATCAGGAAAAAAAAAACCAACAACCCAAAATCTAATCTTTATGACATACTGTTTCATCAGACCACACGTTAATCATGTCCATAAATTCAGGGTTTACTAGGTCAACACTCAACAAAATGGTTCTGTGCCCCCTTCAGAGATTATTTGTATAAAGCTTCTAACAGGAAAGCAGTTCTTGCATGTAACCATACCCTTAAAGAGACACAAAATCTCAATTCACTATCCCAAATTCACCTGTGCTAATCTGAAATGATTTCTCTCTGTCATATGCATGCTTTCAGGCCGTTGTCATCCTGTGATTTGTGCACATTACAGATATTTCCATGGCCTCATGTACATAAAGGAGACTTTATACTTACCTTTTTTTCCCCTCCCTCTCATTCTTTCTTTAATCTCCCTCCAGGTATTTCTCATGAAAAACCTGAGAATTATAAACAAAATATTTTCAATCCAGAAAATGTAAAACCTACCTTTTTATAACTTTTTCTTTAAGGCTGTTAGGTTGCAGCCTCTTTGCAAATTGCTTCTGTGTTTGGAAATATTTTTAGCCATAGGTGAATTTTGTCTTAGAGTAGAAGATAGCTTTTCTTTTCTTTCAGTCGCTGTTAGAACAGGATAAAACAGTGAGATCACAAGGCATTATCTAAGTTATGAGGTCTTCAGAGAGCCAAATGATGCATAAAAAACTTATATTTTCCCCACCATTACTCTTAACTATTGCTGCTTATTTCTAGTGCTTTCTTGGGCCTGAATTTGATAAACACATAAAGGTTTAGGCAATGGTTTCATGTTTCAGTACTGAATCTGACAGCTGTTTTCATAATGAACTGCAGTAGTCTCCCACCTCTTATTTGTTTTGGGGTAGCAGTAAATAAACTAATAAATATGAATCCAGTTTGAATAAATATAGTTTTTGTTGGTAAGCGATGAATAGTGAGAACCATGCAATGAAGAGACCCTGCTCATTTGCCTCTCAAACACAAAACTTCTTTTTACTTTGTAAACTATTAATTTAGGCATAGTGCTTTAGCTTCATCCTTGCTAAAATAACCTTGAAGCATTTTTTTTCATTTTAGTATAGCTTTCATTAATATTTTTCATTTTATATTAACAATGGTTTTGATAAATTTGTAAAAAGAATAGTTATTTGTTTTCCAATTGCAATGGACAATACCACAAAGTAACAAGAAGTGCAAGAAGCATTTTCTGTGTGTATAAACTGTTTTCAAGCACAAAATCTTGTTTCTTCTTTCCATGTTCCTTCAACACAAGACATTTTCTTATTCTTTCTTTTATTTTTTGTATTGTCTCCTGAAAGTTTTAGCACTATAAACAAAATTCCCTTCGGTCAATTGGCTTTAACATGTGTAAAGTCCATAATTAAACTAATATTAAATCCTACTTAGTGGAATCATTATCCCAAATAAGAGGTTAAACAAAATCAGAGCCACCAGTTAATAGCTGAAAATGTATTTGAACTTCACTTGGTGAAACTTTCATATTATAAAATTGATATTTTTAGCACATGTCTATCATATTTAATATAAAAAATCCAGTATGGATGAAAGCAAAGTGACATTTTGACTTGAATTAAGTTGAGCACAACTGATATTTTTATCTTTTACTGCAAAAGAGTGTAGCCAAATTGTTAAGGGGAACCCTTGATGGATTCCCTTTTTACTGAACTGAGTAATAGTTAAAATCTTGCTGTTCTAAGTGTTTCTTCACTTTCTTTTCCAAAAAATAGAGTTATTTTTAAAATTACTTTCATTTGTGTGAGAGATGAGATGAAATGCAGACTTTTAATATTTATTTCTCCTTTACAGTACTTGTTATGAAAAAAAGAAAGCAAATAGCATGCAAAAGGAAATACATACACTTACTCCTGTAGAAAGCAATAGCAGCATTTCTGGATGCATTAAATTTTTATAGCTCTGTAAATTCTCAAGTTCCTGAAATAAACTCTGGTGTAATTATGCAAACTCATAAATACTTAGGTATATTCAGACAGCACATAGCTACATGTTCAGCTTTGGGCAGTTTACATTTGTTGCTCAAGGAAACTTGTAAACCTTTTTAGTAATAACATCAGATCTATATGGGATGTGGCTTCGAAATCAGCATCAATTGTCAGCTCTCAACTGAAAAATAAAATGTTGCAGCCAGTCAATTCACAGAGTTCTTCGGGGCTGCTAGGGACCAAGAATGATAGACAAGTGATCAGCTGATCTTAAACATTTCTGTGATAGCCATTCCTGCTGTGTCTTATTTCATTAAGGGATTTTTCATATCTTCAGTCATCCCCTTCTACTGCAGATAACCACATTACTTAAATTATTTGATAAACTTATCAAGCTCTACCTTACAAAAAATTAGGTGTCTTATGCATGTTACTTTATTTGGCTACTACTCAAAATTTCATTCTTTTGATTGCCTAAAGAAGATCTGTTCTTTTTTTTTTTTTTTTTTTGCTTGAATATATTTCTGTCCAGTTTAACAGCCACTTACAGCTATTCTAGAACTATCATTTTGTTTGAACAGCTCTTGTACCTCAAGTAATGTGCCCCTTATTGCCTTCATTTTGCTAAATAAGCCATTTTTGGTGTCCTCTTTTAGAAAGAGTACATTCTTCACTGTATTATTTTAATAGAGGATTTTTTGTAATTTTTTCCATCTTGACTGTGCATGAACAGAACTGTATTTAGCATTGTAGATGACGAATCTACAGTGCATGAATTGACGAATTGTAGTGCACTGACAAATTTCCATCCAGTGCATGACACTTCCTCTCTACACATGCAGATGTATCTTCTTTGATGTTTCCAAAAATTATCTCACCTTTTAGTAGCTAGTCTTAATTACAGATGACTTGCAATCCTATCAAGGCTTCTTCCTTCAGTGTATAATTTTTAGCCAAAGCATATGGTCATATCTTTATATTAATTCAAGTTCTGTCATTCCAGACATTGAGCCATACATGTATGTGGAGGGTCATACCTTCAACAAGATATTTTGATCTCCATTTATACCGAAAATGTCTGAAAATATTTTTTCTTCATCAAAAAGCCCTGCATCAGTTTTCTGTTCCCTTCATGTTTGTCTTTTTTTTTTTGGTCAAGGTCATAAAAATATTAAATAAAGTCTCTGACCGGTGAGAATTTCACTAGTAATCTCTTCTCTTTTTTTTTTTTTTTTTTGACGTAAGTCAATTCTTCTCCTTTAGCTTTTTTCCCCCACTTTATCATTCTTATAAAAATCCTGTCTTCCTCATTTTAGTCTAAATTTTTCAACATGGTAGTGCATTACATGCTTCACTTACACCAAGACAGATGAGAGATACATCATTTCCCTTCACTATAAAACTCAGTTATCTCAGCAAGATACAAGAGTACTCTGTTGAAATAGTCTTCATAAATGCAGTTGGGAATTAAAGCATGTGCAACATATCTACATTTAGCAATCTATTTCCCAGTTTCTCCAGTACTGCAAAGAGAACCTTACTTTACTGAGCCTTAGTGCCCCAGAGGCTTAAATTTACTGTCCATACAGAGTTAGATGTGACTGCTTGGAAGGGAAAGACACCTTTTTCCTCAAACCCTATGTTTCTTTCTCAAGCCTATTTTGCTGTAAGATTCAGGAACATTGGAGAAGCCTTTTTCATGATAACCTACTGTTGGGAACAGTCACTCACAGAAAATAAGATTATGTTCAGTCTAAGAAAGCAGCATCTCCCAAAAAGAAAAAACCCCAACAAAAAACACAAAACAAACAAACAAACAAACAAACAAAAATCTTCTTTCAATAGACATTTGGAAACCAGAAATCAATGCATTTTACGTGATACTGACCAAAACAAGGGCAGCCTAGATCTAGCCAGCTCTTAAAGGCTGAAGGTGTAATAAAAGCATTCTAATCCCTGCTCATGCACTCATGCAGATTCTGTCTTAGCCAGACATGTTACAGATAACTAGTTCTGGAAGCCCACTTTCATTCCTGTGCCTTGACTGCCTCCAATATTAGGTCAGAGGTGGATCCCTGCATGTCTCTTCCACACCCTATGGCCCATGAAATCCAGAAATTCTTCCATCTAACTTTAAATCAAAAAGCAGTAGCTTCTCCAACTCAGGTTGAATATTCCCCAATTCAGGACAGAATGCTCTAGGAATCATGAGGCTATTGATTATAAGGTCATTTTTCCCAGAGATTCACCTCCATTAAGTACCCATTAGCAGAAGGCAGAATGCCTTATGGGGATTTCTTAGATGAAGACTGCTGTTAGTTTGGTTTTTTCAGTTGTTTTGGGGTGTTTTTTAATCTTTAAGGTTTCAGAAGGCAGATGTTTATTTAACTCAAGAGATGCTCCAGACACACCCTGGAGATACATAGGGCCATTCACAGTCAGTGGAAAGAGACATCTGAATTATGTGGCACTGCTTTCCTTCCTGTGCACTTCTCTTTTCAGTGGCTCCCATCAGTGGCACTTGGAAGCAACAGGAGTTGGAGACTGTGTTACTCACATCGTCATACCAGACCACAAGAAGTGCCTAAAAAGTATGTTTACAGAGCAACTCTCACTTTGTCTAAATATGTTCTTAAGACATATATTAATGAGCTTCTAGTTAGTACATTAATAATTTTCAAGGCAAAGTAAATTATAATAAAATTAATAATAAAATATAATGAAAATTATAATAAAGTTATAATAAAATATAGATTTATTAAAATGTTGCTGAAGTTTGATGTTTTTTTTTCCTAATTATATTCTTTATGAGTTTCAATATTGGTGTTTGTTGATGTTTTTAGTTTCATTGCAGTAAGTTTTAAAAAAGAAAACCTGAGAAGACAAATCAAAAAGATATCACAGACAGAGAAATCAGATCTTTTTCCAACTATGTTACTGGTATGTCGTGTACAGTTCTTCAAAGAATCAATACCTAGGCTACATTTGCCTGAGTGTATTGAGTGATAACTTTTTGATAGTGGAAGAGGCTGTGAGCAGAGGTCAGGGTCTGGTGCATACACAGCTGGTTCCAGCCCATTCCAGCTGGATCCAGTGGACCACCACTGGTCAAAATTAAGACCACCAGCCAAGCTGGTGTTTCCCATGGGGAAACAGGTTGATGAAAAGCTAAAAAAATGTTGCACAGCAGATGTGACAGAAAACATTTGAGAAACAGCCCTGCAGACACCCAGGCCAGAGAAGGAGGGGGTCAGATTCCCCAAAAATTCCTCTGGACTTACCTAAGGATTATTCTAAATAATTGGCTATTTAAGTCACTTGGTCCTCATTTTACATCCACTGACTTTGTTTTGGCATCTAGAGGATTTTGGAGCATAAAAGTTACATCAACAATTGTTTATCAATCCAGAGTCCAAGATGCAAAAGGGCATCTTAGTCAAGCTGACTGTAAAGGAAGTTTGTGTTATCTGTCTCTTGCAAATCTTTCCAGCTGTACCAAGATAATTATTTGAAATTAACTGCACTCATTCAAGGTCATCTCTTCCTTAGGTGGACTGATCTCCTTGCATTGCATTTGTGTAGGTAAAATATAAGTATGGATATGTATATAATTACATGCAACTTGTTAAATCTAGTTGAATTTTTGTTTCTAAATATCGACACAAATGCAGATGTATATATACACATATGAAAATCACTGTTGTAGTCCATTGTTAAAGGAAACAGTAAATCTCTGGTAGCTGAGCATGTTTGATATACCAGCTTTATTTCTGTATTCCCATCACACACTATCAGCTGTTAGGTTGAAAACAAGCTAAACTGTAGGAATGCAATAAAGGATACGAAATGCCTTTAATTTTGAACTCATTTGCAATATGTTTTACATTACTCTGGAATTTTTAATATAGTCTTTCATTAAAACACCCATAACATCCCATCATTCTTTGACAAGCTGAAATGCATAAGTAGAATATGATAGTGCAATAACTACTAAAATGTTTAAATGATTTATTTAATTTAAATTTTCCAATGGGAGGTGAAGGCATATTAAAATACTAGTGCCATTAAAATGAAACTGCTTTGGTTGGTACCATAGGGAAGCAAGAGTGAAAAAATGGAGATTACAATCAGAAATCCAAAATGAATGTTTTTCCACATAAAGCCATTAAGTACAGATATTCAAGAAATAGTTTGATCATGATGCCCACACATTTTTCAGTTCCATCTGAACCCAAAACTCTTCTTAATATAAACATTACCAATAGTTCCTCCTTATTACATTTTTATGTTAGATTGCTCTTTGTAATGATAGCTAATTTTTTTTTATTGTCTGTCCATTTCTGGAAGTTACTCTTCTACAGGTTCTTCACCAGGGCTTACTTCCTGGCATTTCCAACTGCACACCAGTCATACCCATCTATTATGCTTCAGGTTAATTTGTCTGGTATATCACTGTTTAAAGTTACGTAATAATACTAAAGATTTTTGGAATATATTTATTCTTACAGCTTTCCACAAACATCTTTCAATAATTAATCCTATAAGCAGGAGCTGCAGAATACGTAACAGCTTTATTAGTGGTGTATGATCATACATCCCATAATGGCAAAAATAAGATACTTGTAATCGAATAAAAAATAAATAGCATTACATAAGTCTATGTCCTCTTCAATAACAAAAATTTCCATTTTGTAACACATTCACATTTATCAGTGAAGGTTTGATCAGTAATTTGGAAGAAAAGTAACATAAGACCATGGCATTCCCATTCATATAAATATTTAATGGCTGTTTGCTCATTCTCTTTTGGAATATATTATCTAATCCACATTCAGTCCACTTAATGTATGCTATTTTACTTTCTTACCATTTCAGATTCTTAATAAAAACGTTGTAAAGCAACCAAAATTCATTAGCTATATTTAATTACCATTATGTAAATAAAATAGGAACAAATTTGATACTTAGCATGTGCAATACTTAGCATTTCATAAAATTACATACAGCTAGTTTAGTGAAGTCAATTTGTCATAAACTCATACTGAATCTAGTATCATTATTATGTGTACTCTTTACTTTGTATGAAAATAACTGCAATCATCATGATCATTAAATTGTATCTAGCATCATTTTTTATGCAGTGCTCTGTAAATAACCAGTGATATTTAACCACCCTGATATCTGCTGGAAGCACAACAGAATGGGGGCACAAAATCCTAGGAGATTTATGGAGGCCACTGATAGCAACTTTGTGATAGGGGAGTCAGAGACAGTGTTTGTGATACAGGTGACAGAGGAGTCAGCAGAGGTGATGGAGGACAGAAGGTGTTCTGCTGGGTCTGACAGTCAGGAGAGAGGAGAGGCTGTTTGTGGGTGTGAATGTCTAGGCCAACTTTGATGCAGTGATCAGGGCAGAGGTAGATTTCAAAATCCTAAGATGAGGGAGCAAGGTAAAATGAAGGACTACAGCGATGGATTTTAGGAGAGCAGACCTTAACTTAATCTGTCAGCATGATATTTCAGAGCATTTTTTTTTTCTGAATTAACAGTCAGTTTTATCGCTTTCACTATATATCCAGCTTATCCATATATAATAATTATTATTATTATATATGGATAATAATCCATATATAAATAACATGAAAACATATTTTTTCATACTCTAGCTAAACAACATACTTAACATTAAAAGTGAAAATCTCAATGTTTTGAAATGTTTGATTCAATGAATTGAATGTTTTGATTCAGAATGTCTAGCTGTCAATAAAACTATCTGGATGCCAAACACAGAATGTATTCCTGTCAGATATACTTATCTAAAACTCAAATCTTTCTAGCCTATTAAACTTCAAGAAAAGGAAAACCCGAATCTTTTCAAAACATCTGGACAGGATCCAAGACTGATTAATGTTTAGATCAATTATTTATTTTTTTGTTTCAGAAATAAATCCTTTCCTTTATCTTTTCCCCCCTCCTACTTCACTTTTCCTTAAACTGTAATCCTTGATATTAGAGCTGTGCAGTCCTGTTTTCACCCCTTTTCATCTCTAAAAGTTACCTGTTGCCATTCTGACACCCACTGAACTTCCTCAGTTGACATTATAAATATATTTCTAGCATTGTGCAAATACAGCCTGAAATGCATGACAGGACTGTGAAATACAATCCTGGATACCACTTCCTTAAGGCTCCAGGTTGTATAAGGAGTCCAAATTTATAACAGCTTCAGCCTGCATCTCCTACTCTGCTTCTAATGTGTTTCTCTTCTTAACAAATCATCCTAGGAAAGTTGCAGTCAATCTTGGGAACACGACTACAACAGGGGTGATGAGAGAGCTGGTGATGGAAAATAATGCTTGGACAATTGTGGACCATATCTGAAAATATTAATAAAGTAAATTGAAACATAACCAAACAGCTCTTGGCAGTCCTTAAAACACTTGGAATCTGAATCTATAAGCTGTAAAACTACAATGCATCAGGTGCAAAAAATTATTCATCTGGGAACACCTCAAACCTATAACTCTCCAATTTAGCAACAAGAATGTTACAGGGGGAACCATGTAAAAATCCTCACGGAAGTACAGGTAGATCAGTAGTTCTTCCACTGCCCAGTGATGCAGTCATTCCATTATAGAAGGCAATTAGATTAAAAAATTTTCCATTAGTGAAGCCAAGTAGGCCGTCTCCAATACCTTTACTTTAAATTTGAACAGAACAGAATTTAAAAAAAATTAAGGCAGACAAATTGAACATAAATAAGACTGTTAGTAAGCAAACTAGCAATGTATTGAGTTGCAGTGCAATATTCTGTTGACTTCCATATGTCAACATATTTAGTTGAATTTTCACATAGATGGAACTTATAAAAGTCAGAACTTTCATATGGCATTGCTTGTCACAGAAGTTTTTGTAATTTAGGAAGAAAATCTTTATTTTGCTACACCTTTACCTCCAGAAGCTGGTAAAAGACATTCACACAGTCTCATTTTTTCACTTCAATGTTACATACCTTCATAGAACTGGTGTCATGTATAACAGAGGATCAGGCTCAACTCTCACCTAGATTATTATATATTAATTATCTGCATTAATTGTGCATTTACTTTTAGCACACTGACATGTACATTGGGCATATACATTTAGCATTTGAGCCAAAGGAGAAAAGATCAAATGTTATCTATTAACTCAGTGGACTGCTGATCAGTCGTTTTCATTCACCATGTGCAAAAATATAAAGTTATATGAGAAAGATATATTCTCTCCTGACTACTGCAATATCTATAGTTCTGATGGACATTGCAGATTTCTACAAGTGCAGAAGGCTGGTGGAATTCACTGTAGATCCTTCCTTGTTTCCACATGGAAAGAGGATCTGTAAATTGTATTCAACCAAATAGCATATACTTGATTGCCCATCATACGCATGATTTCTATCTCAGACATCATGAGCAACTGCTGGTGCATTTCTGATTAATAATCAAACCATTCTAAAAGCAGAAAAAAGGTTGTGAAAGAAGGGAGGATTCTGCAACGTAGAGACGTTTGTAGTGCATTTGTTGTCAATTTTTTTCCCGTTTAATAGGCTTTTAGGATGATTTTAGTAATTATTACAATCAACTACTTCCAAGGATCAGAAGATATAAGGGCCATTAAAACTAGAAGGAAATGAGGGTGTATAATCAAAAACAATGCAGGCTTCAAGAAATCCACATTGCACTTGTAATAACCATTGATTAATATAAATTTTAAAGAATAATTACTTGTCAATGATGCATTAATTTTCTAGGAGCTTTTGCTGATCTCTAAATTTCTATCAGCACAATGCCTGAAATTATATGCATATTATTTTTTTAATATACGTTTTTATTAATTACATTAGAAAGTTAGAAAATACATCTACATCTTTGAAGTGCTCATGGTCACATTACAAACATTATTCCTTTTACTTCCAAACACATATTTTTAATTGAAAGTCTGCACAGATGTGAATATGTAATTTTCTCCTCGCATGCTCTAGTAATACAGAGTTTGATAAAAATATGTACTTTGTGCTTTAATTCTACAGGAAACTTCTGCTGAATGAAGCAGATCTCACAAAAACTCCCACACAGAAGTTGCATAGCAACTGTACAGAGCATGTCCTGTAACAATAAACCCCAAAGACTGAACAACCTCCTGTCCAGTGTGCTCTTGGTCACTCTCATTGTACATTTGCATCGTCAGAAGAGACTGCTTCTGGGATAAAGTCCTAAAACAAAAGGCTTGGAAAGCAAACATCCTTAAACATTTTCCTGCTGATCCACAAGGCAAAATGCCATCTACCCAAGAGAAGGAAGAAGTCAGGTGCAACTGGAAAAAAACATTCATTGAGAAAAAAATTGTCATTCAGTTTTTCCCATGTCTAAGACACAATAATTTTTTTTCCAAAAGTAGAGGTCCATCCAGAGTTTTGCATAATTATATTAAGCTCCAGCCAGCTACTCATTAGTGTAGTTTAGAATAAACACATAAAAATATTCCATCTTCAACATATACTGAGTTTAGACAAAGAAAAATAGTGGACATGCAGTCCTCAGAAATTAGAATACCAGGGCTGCCCTGTGCTCTGACTTCTTACCAGGACATTGGTTAAGTTACAAGACAATCTTCATCAACAATGAAAGGAAAAAAAAGTCCTCTTGATGTATCCCTGAACTTGCCTGGTTTCTTATAATCCCTCTACCTATTCAATGAAAGACATTTTGCCTTCAACAAAATCTAGAGTTCATTGATCAGTCTCATATCACGTAAGCTGACTTATTTGCTCAGCAATCTGTTCTCATGGAAACAAATTCTCCTAAGTGCACCATCCTAGAAAAATCAAAAGTAATGCAATTGCACATCGATTTTTTTTTTATGTCTATGCAAACATCAGGCAAAAGAAAAAATTGCTAAAGATCTTGATGTAAGTTGGAGAAAAAAACTAGGAATCACATATGTCAGTTTGTTTTTATTTTTAACAAATACATTTATTCATTCTATTTATTCATTAGCAATCCATGTTACTTCTCATTGCTGAAATATCGATGGGGTTTTGTCAAATAGAACAGAGAAAACTGTTCAGTTACTTACTCAAATGATCATAGTGATAACCTTATCAGAATTGACACATTCATATTAAAAAAAAATTAGGTACATTTCTACAAGTATACTACATCTGTTCAAAAACTGGTTCTCAACACAAAAGCTCAAGGGTTTTGTTTGCTTATTTTGGGGTTTGGGGAGGAGAGGAGAGCAGAAAGTTTTAGTGGGGGAAAGTAGAAATTTGAGTGAGGCTACAAGTAGAGGAGTATCACACCACTACCATTACATTTAAGGAAAAAAGCCAGCTAATTCTGGAAAATTTCCATCTAAACAAGGACTTTTATTAGTAGAACCAGGACCACATGACATTTATATCGTGGATTCATGGCAAAGTAAAGGAATATCAGAAAAGCCGCCTCAGTATCATTGAGGTTTGTACAGTTTTCATTTTTTTTTAACTTTTTGGTTGGGGCTGTAGAGTATGGCAAGAAAACAGCTCTTGACCAAAGACCAATAGGAATGTGTAGAATAAATGCCCAGCACCAAAATTCTCTTCTTCTATACTCTGTTATTCTTTCACAAGCAACAATAGGATGTACCATAATGGTGTTTTCAGGCTGTTCTTGTCACTCTGGTTTGAATTTTAATTTTTGTTTTAACCGTTTTATGTTCCTGTATTACCCACAGAAAAAGGGTAAAGGAAGGAAAACACTAAGGTAAAATAGAAAAAAGAAAAAAAAAAAATTTTTCTAGATTTGGTAGAACAAAGATCAGTTTTCCTCCAAAAATTAAAATTTTGAAATAACTCAGCCTAGAATATTCTGGTACCTGCTGAACCTGGCCTCTCCAGTACCAGCAGCAGTGAATGTGTCACAGAGAAGAGGTGTGGAGAGGACATACACAGCTGCAAGGATTGTACATATGTACTGGAGAGAATTCTTGCTACTTGACAAATGACATTTGAGTGACACGTTTATTAATGAGTTGGACTTGCAGAATGTTGGAGGCCTTGTCTGGGACAGATAGACATTATGAAAAGCAAAAAGAAAAAAGAAAATAATATAATTTCTGTTGCTTCTTTTTCCCTTTTTCTCAAACTCATAGTAAAGCTCTGTTCTATAAAGGACAAACAGGACAGTGACTCTTATCTGTATCAAATGCTTAAAGCCAGTGTTAAACCCACTAGTGATAATAAAGAAAATGTCCAGCATCTGGCAGTGAAACAGAAGTGAAATTGTCTCAGACTTTGCAATTTCTGACATAGAGATATGAATTACATGGGAAAGTGATCCAATAGACAGAACTGCTGCACTATGGAGACATTTATTTCCTTGTGGTACAGATTAGTAAACCAAACTATTGCTCAGGAAGGTAGGACCAGCAGCACAGAAAAAAATGCGTGGATCTATACCCGTAAAATATACTTCCAACATTCAAATTTCTTAAGCATGGTTTCACTTCAAGTGATTCCTCAGGCAAAGTTAGGAATGATTGGCATCTTTCCATAAAAACATTAATACATTAACCTTGTGAACTGTTAAGCCAGTGAATTAAAAACAGACAATTCACTTAAGATATGGAGGAAATGGATGCATTGATGCATGGTTTATGTTTAGAAGTTAACTGAATAAGCAACTGGCATTTCATAAGTATTAATTTACCCATAATTTGGTGAGCTACATAAGAACCCCAGCTTTGACTAAGTCACTATCTTTATTCAGAGTTTAATTTTTCACGTTGCTAACTGTGAAGAATAAAGTAGCAGAACAAACTTAGAAATAATATTTAAAATTCTAAATCAATTTCGTCTGGAAACCAGAAATATTCATACTTTACTAAAAGTTTTACCACTCCCTAACCAAGTTCTTCTTCCTTCATGGATCAAAAAAAGGTGACTTGTCAGGGAGTGGTAGGCTTAAGCAATGATAAGTATCATCTTACATGTTCTTCAACCACCACTGATCTGACATCCTCCCTGCACATCTTCAGTGAATTTCTTGAACTTGGCTCCCCATCAATACAATTTGAAGCCTCCAAACAGAATGTATTTAAATGAACCTTCTGTCTGATATTGCTAATATGTACTTAATTATACAGGATGACCCATGTATTTAATCAGGAAAATAATTATTTGATTTGTAGGCTAGGAGAAATTAAACAGGGCAAATGTTCTTAAGGGGAATCATTTTTATCTACACAGATTCTGGAGTTGCTGACTGTGGAACCCTTGAAAGATACCCAAGTCATTGTAATATTTCTCTCTGTTGTATGCAAAGAAATTATCAAATACTCTGGAAAAAAAATCATGTCCTCTTTTTGTATACAGAAACTATTTTTGAAAGTAAATATTAATTTCATTTTCATGGAAAAAAACCAAAACAAACCCACAATCTACTTAGGATATCTCCTTAGCCTTCAGATAGATCTAAACCACAAAGCCTTTACTGTACAGACTCACTGGACCTTTTGGCACCACAATGCCAAAAATAGGTGTACCATTAGAACTTGATTAATATTAGTCTCCTCAAAAGCTGGCAAAATGAATTTCTGGAAATTCAGAGGTAAAAATGTGACAGAACTCTTGTTTTGATCCAGGACAATTAGTTTGAGTTAGGAGCAGAAATACAGCCCTTTGGCACAGACACTCAACTTTAAGCCAATATCAAAAACAGTGCAATCATAAGGACATTGAAAGTCCCTCCATGAAAAAGCAAAAACTTATTTTCTTTTATAGAACCATATTTCGATTTGTAGTACCGAAATTTCAGAATCCTTACAAGGATGAATACACAATTTATAAACATTTTCATAAACAAAGATATTTGTAATTAAAGTGTGTCAAAAGTAAAGGAAGGTGCCTGATAACAGCTTTCTTATGAGATTAATGCTAAAATAAAATCAAATGTTCAAGGAATGAAAAACCATATTTACAGGATACAAGAACATCCAAAAATCAGAGGTTGTTCAATGAACTGTTGATTTATCATTATTAAAATTATTCAAAGATAGTCATGAGATCTTTTTGCTTTACCATTTTTGTTACTTATTACTTTTGCATTTAAAAGCATTAAAAGACAAAAAGCATGGTTCCAACAATAGCATGCTTATCTGCTTTCTGATTTTCTACAACACATGGGAATAATCATGAATGGAAACAATGAACACATCCTCAAATATTAATGATTTGAAGTTGATAATTCTTCTTTGTTAATAGAAACCAATATCTGTGATGAAAGATATACCATCAGCCACAATTCTCTCAGACAGTGTTACCTTGATTTTACCTTGGAGGATGCTTTCCTGATGCTCCCCATTCAGAGAAAGTTGCCTCACCCCATCCTTGATGGTAACAGCTGAAAATAATACAGATCATGGCATTATAGTACTTCTCCAAGCAACAGCCAGTAAGTGTGGAAGGCAAAGTATGATTTAAAGGAACTTTAATGATGCTGAGGAGAGGCAAAATAGGAAGACCATTACCCATCACTTTTGCCATCCCAATTGGAAATGATAATTATAGTTTTGTGTCTCCACATGTAAAAGAAGATATTTTAACCCACACAGGTGTATTTTATCAACAGAACAGTAATTTTATTTCAATATCAATCTAGGACAAATGTTTAGAATGTCAAATAGTCTCCAATTAGATGCATGTCTATTTTGCTTAACTTTCATCATGATTTTGCTTTGAACAAAAATTTTAAGAACTTATCCTGCATCAAGACTGTAATAATAACTTTTTGTGTCACAGAAATGGTCAATAATATTCATTAATGTTTAGTGCATTTGTCAGTCTGACACAACCAGCAACTTAAAATGAAAATAATCAAACCCATAAAACATCATCTTTCCACATTTAATGTGGACACAAATACACAAATAATGACATCAGTTAATGAAGAGAGAGAGAAGGTCAACAACATAATTAATTTAAAGATTATCTGCAATGAAAGAATAAAATAACATATATATTTGTAAAGGAATATCAATTTAAAACTCTTCTAATTACATTGACAATAAAACAATGATGGGGAAAAAATATATATTTCTGAAGTTGTATATCATTATGGCAGGTATGTTTTACACTGGTACAAACTGTTCTCCACATAGTAAAGTACAGCTTTATCTTCTTCAGTAAGAAATACTTGAAGTAATTGCAAACACTTGAGATGAGGTCACATAAATCTTCTTGACTGAATTAAGGGAATCAGGGATTGATTATTTAAACTCAGAAAGGCCCAACAGAGCCTTGCCTCAGATATCAGTAGAAACAGGAGCAGTCCCAAGGTCCACTGCAGTAGAGGTCTCCAAAAAGTAACATCACTGTGCTTTGGGCCCAATACTTAAACAATTTCTCCAGAATGTAAAGTTACTGTGCATTGAGCCAAATACTTAATTTCTCATTTTAATTACTGACATTGAAAATATGCAAGTTGAACTTTAATTAACATTAATTCTGCATCAAATACCAATAGGTCTTATCAGTAATAAACAGCAATCAGAAATAAATGAGATTACTTTAGCTGCATATTCTGCCAGCAGTGAGAATTTTAGGTGCACAACGAATTAGTTAAAATATAAATACCATCCAAGGCTGCAATTCAACAAATTCTACTGTTGTTCTTTCAAATTACTTGCTGCAATCTTGTATACATTATTTTGTAGAGGTGCTATAAAGGAGATGGTATCTCATGGTTCAAGTTTCTCTATCTCATTTTCATTATGCAAAATTATGCTAATTACTTTTAAATTTGGCTTTTTTACTGCAGCCAGTGTATTACTTTTTCTGTTGTCTGGCCTAATTATTGTTGTTGTTGTTATAATCATACCTATGCACCCCTTTAAAAGACCAAGAAAACAAAAGTAAAATGTTTTCAGCAATGTTACTTCAGAGTAGACAGAGTTCACATAGAATACAGTTATGTTAAATCTGTTTCTCATTTTATAAAGAGCACTATCATCCAAAGATCTACTAGTCCTGAATCCTCAAAGGAATCTGAGAGTCCAGTGCTAACATATTAAGTTTGTTTTCTGCACTGCTACAACTCGTGGATTTTAAAATACAATAAGAATATCATCCACTTTTCTCCTAGATAAGCTTGCTTTTCTGCATTTGCCTTTCTCCTGTAATGATTTCAATGCTTATAAAGTCTGTGTTAAAATTTCTGGATGTTGTTCCTTGACTGTATCTGTCAGATAAGACCCTCAAGTACAGCAGGTAGCAGACTACATTTTTGACAGAGTCATGTAAGATAAGAATTTATTGTTAGTCCAGTTAATGTTTTATAGCTAATGATTACCCTTCCAATCAAGCAATTATTTAATTAATAAAGACCCCGTTAATGATATTGTTCAATAGCTATTCTTCCCAAATATTATGCTCACTCTGGATCCTGAGGTGGACAGTTTTGTCCTGCCTCAGGAGTAGTGGATTATTAAAAGCCCATTATCATTGTCCTTAGGTCTGAACTGGGAAGTGTCTGGTCATGGTGATAATGATGGAGTCCTTTTCTCCTCAGTCTCAGTGAACACTTAGGTCATTTTTACATGTACACTTATCACAGCTTGCTTCCTCCTCCCTGCTTCCCAGCTACAGCTTGCACGACACACCCCCTCAGTCCCAGTTATCTGGTGTTGGATGCACAGTGCCAAACCTGGGCTTGTTAGACTGTTTAAAATACATAAGACTCATGAAACTTACACTCAGTCATGTGAGGCTGTGGTCACTCTACCACCATGATATCAATAATAAAGCCCAAATCAGCTCTGGCTAAGGCAAACCTACATAAGTTCTGAGATCCTGCACTGGCACATCAATACAAAGTAGATGGCTTTATTTTAGTAATGGCAGATCTACATCAGTCAGTGAACACCCTCCTGCCCAGCACAGACAGTGGAAAACAATCCATTTATATACCCCTGGGGATGTCTCAGAACTGCACCAAGACTGATGTTGCTTGAAGAAGAGCAGTGTTCTTCCCCTATGCATAATTCAGTTAAATTAATCTAGCAATCCTAAAATTTACCTTGCAAAGGATATTTCACTGAGCACACAGTTCAAGACTTCATTACCTAGAAATGTCAGGAAAAGTCATGAATTCTCTCATGCCCAAAAGATAAAAACTGAACCTGGTGACATTATGAGAATTCCCCTTGTGAAATTTAAATAATTAAGAGATTTAACCTTTCATTCTCCTCAGACCATTTGACATCATAAGGATGAGGAAAGTATAAAATAATTTTTTTTAAAAAATGTTTCTGTGAATAGATCCTAATCCCCAAAGTGGTTTCACTGTAACAGAAAAATACAAGCAGGGAGGGTAACAGATGGTTTATTCTGTCCTTGAAGAAACAGTCAGTAAATAAATTTATGAAGTGCAGAAATTTTTAGAGGCAAAGGTCAGTATCATTGTAAATGCAAATAGTTACTACAGAATTTTACACTAAGTATTTATTATTCTCAAAAAGTTATCCTTATAAATGTTTTTCCCATTAATGTGAAGCTTGTACTTATTTTTCTAATGTTGCGTGGAAAAATAAAAAAAAAGATAAAATATTTTCTTTTGTTCACAAAGGATTTATATAATACTTTACATAACTTAGTCAAAACAGTTTCAAAGTCACATTCCCTTTCGTTTCTCCTGCTATTTGCAAAGATAAGCATTTATAATCCCCATTTTTAAAATAGCCTAACCAATGGGATAAAATGCCATTAAGTTGTTGCTTTGGTATCAGCACAAGCCCTTGGAGAAGAGATTCAGCTTTTTGAGGTAGGATCCAAGATGGAAGAAAAAAAATAATAGGGAATCAACAATTTTGAAAACAGATGCAAGTATTAGAGTGCCTTTAATAGAATTAGCCCTCCTGTCTCTTAATTCTTAGGTGATTTATTTTAAGGCATTTGCCATGTGAGGAAAAGATTCAGGTGAACAAACGTTTTTAAAGACTTTTAAAAATTATGAAAACTACATTCACATACCGCAAAAATAATGCTAATTAGACAATTAAGTTGCAATATTCCAGAAATACAAACACTGCAAACAGCTTGTTTCTTTTCTACTTGATTGCTCAGAGTAGGGATCACTATTATTTTTCTGACTGCATTTCTGCTATTTCTATCTTTGCACTGATTAAAGTGAGGCAGTGAGGCTAATTTCCTCTTCATTGTTTTCTCATGTTCACCAAATTTTCCAATGAAATCCTGAAATTGTAAATCATAAATAAGTGCATTCAGCAAAAAGAAAAAAAAGTTTATTCTGAGTTAAATACTTTAATTTTTTTACAGCAATTTTTATGGTCCTTTCACACTTCAGACATATCTCTTAATAAATAATCAAGGTTCACATCATTATCATGTCTTCATGAAGATTAAAAGGAAGAAATATGGGATAGGAAATTATTATCCTGAGAATTGACATTCTTACTAAGACAAACTTTAATATTAAAGAAGCAACTGGTAAGGGAAATTGAAATACAGCAAAAAAAATCAAGTCAAAAAGTGTTTGGTAAAATGTACAGGGACTGTAAGTCTGAAAAAGTTTCTGTAATTTCAAAGACATGCAAGGGAATGTGGGGAACAGATTTTGAAAAGTATTGTTAAAAATTTTCACTTATCATAAGAGAATTGAAAAACTATAGTTTTCAGAAGCTGCGCTATTTACTGTTTCTCTATTCATAGCTCATACATAGGTACAGAACTCAAATATAACATCCTGAATCTTTAAGTGCATGTGAGCTTCAGTGCTTTGAATGGAAATAATGAGATGGTAATAATTAGATCAATGGGAAGCAGTGCTGTAGAATTCATGGGTGCATTGTAGGAAAGGGAAATTTAAGAAGAAATGTAAAGGAATCAGCTTTGGGTGTGCTTCTCTCCAAGTCCAGTGAAAGGTATCAGAGACCAAAGCTTCTAGTTAAAGACAATTATCTCTTAGTTAATAGGCCTGAGGTTGAGGGCTGACCAGAGGGGAGGTTAAATAGTGAGATAAAAGTAGGAGAATGAGAAAGGAAATCTGCCATCTAAGGTTTCATGCAAAGGATTACAGGAGGGAATGACAAAATCGAAGCAGAAAACAAGATAAAATTTGTCATCCTGAGATATGGAAGTATTGGAAATTAAGACACCGACCGATAAAATTTTACCTTTAGAACTGTCAACTCAAGCATTAAAATTAAAACAGCCTAATCATAGCAAATGTGTGTACAGAAGTCTGAGAAATCATGTAAACACTTATTTAATAGCATGGAGTCACAAAGGGAAAAATCTCAAAAGCAGATTTGTTACCTGAATTCACACCTCCAGCACACCTCAGAATGCTGCCTAACACAGTTCTTTCCTCACACTAAGCAGTTCCTGCATTATGAACTTCTGACATCACTTTCATCCGGCAACTTATTGGATAGAGAGTGACATAAAACTGACAGCCTGCCTGGTTCTTTTCCCACCTTTTGCAGGTGATGAGTCCCTCTTGACTACATTGATTTCTAAGGTCTATAACAGATTTCTGGATTCACCATCAAAAATTGATTTTATACTGCTAAGCAGTCATACCGTACAAATTACTGGGATAAGGATCCCAAAGAAATTTTCTAGGGTTGCTACCACCACCCAAGACTCATAAAACTTTCCACATGTCCATGCCTCTTCTGCTACCTGCAGTCTCTCAGACTGACCCAAAGAGAAAAGAAAGAGTTACTGCCTTTAAAATAAAGTGATTTTTATTATATCTCTGAATTTTCCTGATTCTCTGAATTAAACATAGTTCACCCTGAAATATCCAGGGAGCAATATCATGATTTCTGGGAACAGTGGTTTAACTTTTGTATTATATTTGAAAGGGTAACTTTGATTGTAGTGTATAGCATAGCCTGAGGCTGGTAGTTAAAAACTGACTATACAGTAAATGCAGAGAGTAAATTCCAATCGTCATTTAGAGTAGGCAACAAGGACTGTGTTGATTTTCAGCTGAAGAGTTTGAACTTCTGCCTTGGGACTGAAGGCAGTTGCAAAAATCTCATGATTGCATAAATTTATAGGAAGTTATTTTGTGATTGTCTCCAGCTGATATAGAAGCTTGGCAATAAAGATATGATAGAAGGTTTGGGGAGCTTTAACAGCTAATGCAAAGTAGAACAGGAAAAGGCAGAATAATGACTTTCATTTGAAAACCATCCTTGCAACGTAAGGCAATGATTCTTCCAACACATCAAAGTGACAGAATTTCAGAAATATCTCTCAGTTTAGAAGTTTGGGAGGCATATTTTGGAAAATAAAAGTTGAGCTTAGTTTTTAAGAGTTTCTTGCCTAACTAAAATTAAGGTTGTAACCCCTTACAGAGGAGTTTGTTGGCATTTGTTTTGAAGAGAGAGAGGAGAACTTCCCCATGGTTTATAAGTGAGCTGGTTTAATTACTTGTGTAGCTGTTCTGTCCCTCTGAGGCAGTGAGAGCCGCTCCAAACAAAGCAAGGAGCAATGTTTCTAATGAGAGGACAGTGACAGTTCACCTTTAGCTGGAGCCAAAGCTTAGGATGCTGTGTCAGATATGTGAAACCACACACACACATGGATGCACACAGTCTCCCGGGATTCTGAAGCAGGAATTGCAAAATGCCAGGAGCCTGACATCAGTGCCTGCTCTGCAGCAGCATCCGCAAGCAAAACCAACCAGTGAATCTGGGCTTTCTGTTTCATTGAACATGTCTTATTATCTGTGATATTAGTTGCATCACATGTGGCTTTGTGTCAGGAGAATCATTATAAAACAAAAGGATATAAAGTGCTGGCAGGTTCTCTGGGCTAATAATGATCCTGTTACAATACATAACACTAAAGACATTGTAGCCTATACTGCTCTGTAGAAAGTTGTGCAATGCTGTTCATCTGTTTTATATAGCAAATAATAAAGAGAAATTAACTTCCACTGTCCTTATCATAAGATACAATTTTATAAATATCTCTCCTTTAGTAAGTTATCAAATACTAGTCATATTCATAGGCAAGTCACACAATTTACACATTCTGGTGGAATTTGTTCACCATGCCAATCCATATAGTTCTTGCATCATAAGAAGCAGTTAAGGGACAAGGCAAGTGCATCAACATCAAAAGAAATTTGAGGACTTTATCAATGTAAAATTTATTTGTTTGAGAAATTCTTAAGAAAACCAAAGATAATTTTTTCATTATTCCAAATCTATGACTATCTGTTTTACAGAACGGTGATGATGCTCTATAAACATAATCTTAAGAACTTCTTCTAAAACAGGGGTTTTTTTTCTCTCTTCTTTGGGACATAATTTCTGCTACTTAACACCATTAACCACAACCTGGATTCAATTTTCAGTGGTTATAGTCTTTGAAGTTTTAGTTTTGTAATAGCTTTTATGAGGAAGTTAATTAGACCTTTGTTACTTTGGTTTAAAACATTTGATTGTCTTTCTTTTCCTACATATCTTTCTGTGGAGGTCTGAATACTTACTGACAGTGATATTGCTGGGCAAGAACAGCTGACAGGGTAAAGAGAAATTTTTCTTTTTTTACAGCATTTTGCTGAAAGAGGATGCAAATTACTTTGTTTCAATGAAAAAGGGAAACAGCATTTCAAAAGCTTGTGTCTGGATTCTGAACTACTGCAGTCACCTACAGGAAATCTGTGGCCTGGAGACTGACAGAAGAGGAAGGTAAGTAGCAAGCACTGAGAGCAGAGGAACTAAAGGAGTTTTAGATTGAGGAGTGGGATTTCTGTTTGAGCAACGAAAGGACAATCAGAGTCAGAGAAAATCCTTCCCTTGCCATCTGCCATGCTGCTAACCCCTTAGAGGAGCACTTCACACTGGTCCTTTGACATTTGGCTCTTTTCCAAGGTTATGCTGTCATTCTTTCCTGGATCTGTATGAGTCTGCCAAGAGATCTGTTTTTTATAAATATACAGTTTAAAATAAGCACAGTAAACTGAGATGCAGTTAATATTTCAAGAGCAAGTTAAAAGCTTGAAAACCCTCAGTCTACATAAGGGCTTTGCAAGGATTATCGTGAACTTGGCAGAGAGTAAAGATGATACTCATAATGATACTGTGTTGCATATTCTTAGGGCTCCCAGACATCAGGAAGCTGCATCCCTGCACAAGGACCTAAAATCCTATAATTTGGTGAGGAAAAACTTTGTGTGACTTTTGATGAAGTTCTAGCTAATGGAAACAACTGGAAATAAAACAGTGAACAGGACAGCTGGACTGGTAATGGAGATGGGCCAGGCCTCAGTCACACGAGACAAATACAGATAAAACACGAGACAAATACAGATAAAACAGGTTGTAGGAAGAACAATCCATTACAAGGAATCTGAACTCTAAGAAGAAAAAGAAAGGAAAGTGTTAAACAGTGGGACACATTCCTGCAGGTCACAAGAGCAATGCATGATAGCCTCAGATTTTCTGATTTCTGGTCAATTTTGAACTGCTTTTATGCTTCTAACATAGAAGTTTTAAAGATTGTTTATGAAGTAATGATACACATGAAATACTGTAGAAATTGATCCTCTTACAAGTAGCAGCCTGGCTAAGTATGCTACTCGAGGATTCATTTACACTGCAGAAATTATTTTGGCAATCCTATCTGAAATTTCTGGCCCCCATAATCTTTGTTCAAAACAATGCATTTTCTATCAAAGTTGAGTTGCTAACCTTTTTTATAGTTGTTACAGTATAAGATATTCATGAGGCTATTATATATTAATATTATACTGAAACCAGCTTCTTAACAATATAACAATAGCTTAATCAGCTGCAGCATTGGTTCAAGTGCATCAATTGCCAAAAACCATAACCAGATGCTTATTAGGGCCTTCTAGTCATTATCAGACATTAATTGCATTGATTCAGAAGCATTTTTCTCTTACATAACATTACTTACACCATCAGTGATATCAGTGCTTCATGTTGTTGCTCTAAAAAAAGGCCAAAAAAAGTGAGCCTTCAATAACTAAATGATAGACAGACTCTTAGATTTTTCATGTTCCCAAGTGGCAGAGGTTGAAGTTTCAGGCTATAGATTAAATATACATGAAACATTCCTCAGCTAATTATTTGTCAGTATATTAATAAATCACACCAGTCCCTGCAAGGCTATCTAAATTTAGAAGGTTCATGAGAGGTAATACATAATTAATACCCTTAGATTGGATGGCTTAAAGGCAAGTGATTTCCTGATCTCATATGAAGTACAGAGCATTTATCACTGTCCAAGTCACGAATTGTCAGCATGCCTGCTTTTTGGGACTGTGTATAAATGTTTCTGTCATATATTATGGTTCATGAAGAGAAAACAGAAGATACATGACAAGCAGAGCTAGACTTTTTTTTAAACTCACAAAGTTGTCTTTATGAATGATAAAGGAATAAAATCCAATATGTGCACGTAAAAGTAATGAATTGACATTTGATTGTAATAATCAATTGAAGATTTACCACTGATAGCACAAGATCATCGTCAGATCACAGGTATATGTGAGCAAATACCTGCATGCAAAATTCTCCACTCATGCAGGCATGTGTCTTTATGTTCTTCAATCTCTTCTCAAAATGTTCATCCATAGCTTTTTTGGAAGATGGTCCTTACAGCTTCCCACACTGCACCTTTCTTGCTCTTTGCTCTGTGGCTCTCCATAGGACTCTTTTCCCTCATTCTCTCTTGTTTGTTTTATTTCTGCAAGTCATTATTCAAATGGGAGGAACCACAGTGTACAGAATTCATTTTTCCCCAGATGCAATGAAACTCAGTTCTTGGGCAGTTTGCTAAATCTTGTTAGAGTGATACACTCTACAATGGCTTTTACATATCTGCAAGCTTTCTACAGGCATGACTGCAGAAAAGCATACAGGTTGGCAGGAGATAGTGTGCTTGTACGTCTCTCCTCCACCTTCCTATCATCCACAAAGGAAAGCTTTATTTCTGAGAAAAATTGCCAAAGAGTACAAATTAAGTTAAAGAATCACACAAAATCAAGTTCTACAATAATGCTTCTGCTTTTCTCTATAGACATGAATTCTTCTGTCTGAATAGAATCTTACCTGACAAATAAAGCATCCCTTCAATACCAGGCTACCAAAAGCAGAGCTTTCTCCTCTCCTTCAGACCTTCTCCAGTACCTTTCTGACCACTGCACAACCGTACAGTCTTTCCCACTATGGAGAAAATAAGCAAACCCTTCACTGATGAGGTTGCTTCTCCCCAGGTCTGTGACAAAATTTATGCCATCATTTATGTAGTTTTATTTACACAATTAGCTTCTCAAAGCTCCATCAAGCAGATGGCTTAAAATTTTCTCAAATTCAGTGGTTTGAATAGAGTTTGTAACTCCAACTACAACAAGGCTGACCATTTTTATCCTGTCTCTTAGGTCACATATGACTCACTCCACTCAGAACAGGTAGAGTGCACACAGAAAAGGTAGAGAGCATCAAGAATCAGAGGTAGAAAATGAAGTTGGTAAATTTTTTATCATAAAATAAAAGAGGAGAAAAAGTAACCATCTCCAGGTCAAGGAAAAGGAAAATAAAGACACTGCTAAGAGCTTCATAGTGACGTGTGATGAGATATCAGCTTTTGAAGAGGAACTTCCTTTCAAGTTACCTAATTCCTTGAAATATTTCCCAAAATATTTTTTCTGCAATTGAATATACCTTTGCAATTGCAACTTAGGCCACTTCTTGCCTGTGTGGACAGATACACAGGCAATCTTGAATGTAGATTCAGTAGCATTAGAGAGGATGGCCACCTGGATAAAATCCTGTTTCAGTCAGGTGTGTAGCTTTAGTAAGAATCTCATCTCTGACTTGACCTGAAGTCCTGGTAGCAGCTGGAATGGAATTTGTTTTCTTCTCAGTAGCTGATGCAATGCTGTGCTTCAGATTTAGCATGAGAATGATACAATACACTGATATCTTTGGTGTTGCTCAGTAGTGCTTACCCAAAGTCAAGGACTTTTCAGTGTCATGAGGTGAAGAGGTTCACAAGTAGCTGGGTGTGACCAAAAATGGGACAGCTGATTCAAACTGGCCAAAGGAATATTCCATGCCCCAGAATGTCATGCTCAGCATATGAACTGAGGGGAATTGGCCATGTGCCACGGACAGCTGCTCAGGAACACGCTGGGCATTGGTCATTGCATGGTGAAGAACACTATTGTGCATCACTTGCTTTTCTCGGCTTTTATTCCTCTCTCTCCCTCTTCTTCATTGTTATCATAATAATAATTATATTATTATTATTATTATTGTTGTTGTTGTTGTTGTTATTATTATATTTTACTTGGTTTTGATTATTAAACATCCACTATCTTAACCCAGCAGGGTGGGGAAGCCGGGGCAGGAGTAGATGCATGACAATTGCCAGCTGGAGTTAAGGCATGACACCTGCTCTCAGCAACTATTTTCCTGGCTTTCACAAACAAAAATCTATTCCACAAATATTCATAGATAAGTGATCAGAAGAAAAGTTGTGCTTTTTTTCACTGGATCCTTACTTTTTACCTTAGAAAACCCGATATATGGGTACAAATAACACCTGGATTTCAGGCAGGAAAAGACCCCTGTTTTCATGCACCTCCTTGCTGTCTTTATTTTGAAAGATCTTTTGCCATATATGTACAAAATGGAATTATTCCTTTTATCACCTCCTCTCTGCCATCTTCAATACCTTGTTTGTTTCAGGACTATAACTACAGTAAAACTAATGGTGGCTTCACTGTTGTCTGTTACTCAGTATCCTAGGGTGACTTTATGATGCTTGTATCCCCAGTCGTATATTCTGCTTATGCTGGAAATTGAGTTCTGTGCTTTTAAAACTAAATCTCAGAGTGAAGGTGGGGAGAAGGAGAAGCAGTGAAATATCTGAGGTGGCTGTATTAAAAAAAAAATAAAGATAAGACCTTCAGCTCTCTTTTACAGACTGTGTTGTCTGCAGCATGGGCAGTGGGAGAGAACTCTCCTTCGCTTTTAGTTAATTTGTTGTTTTCCTAGCTGAGGCAGAGAAGTTCCCCAGACTGTGGCTTTTCTTTATCTTGGAAGTGGTCAGCTCTGCTGTGGACTGAAAACCCAGAAGAACACCGGGACCTCACGTCTGTTGCCCACCAGGGCCAGGATGCAGCATTTTCCATCTCAGGAGAGACTGATAAGGGACTGAGTGAGCCAAGCTGCACCCCACGACAAGGACTTTCTGGATTTGCCATCTCTTCAGAACAGCAAGAGGCTTTATTGTTTAACATTATTCATTTTTCCGTGTGTGTAAGTACTTTGCCTGTTAAATAAAGTTTTTCCACTTCTCTCGAAGGAGGTTTATGTCTCCCCAACCAGGGCAGGGAGGAGGGACCTCTTGAATTTGCTTTCTGGAGGGACCCCATTCACAGGTTTCCTCCCAAATTAGCCCT
This sequence comes from Acridotheres tristis, assembly GCA_037013685.1. Lineage (NCBI taxonomy): Eukaryota > Metazoa > Chordata > Aves > Passeriformes > Sturnidae > Acridotheres > Acridotheres tristis. The sequence continues at coordinate 93,063,863 of CM072886.1, read as the reverse complement.
AAACCAGGACACTCAAAGTGCTGCTTAATGAATGTAGAGGCAAAGACTACAGAGGGAAACATTGACATGCTCTGTCAAACACATCATCTTCAGTATCTCTGCCTACTAACTTATCTTGCCCACATCATGGGAGGAAAATGTATCATCCTGCCTCTCTTCTCATATATTTCATTAAGATCTTTCTTTTTCTTTTATAGAGATGATGCTGGAATTGTGAGAGGGTTTTCTGTAATTCGCAGGTGGTTGTTATCAGTAATTTCAGAAGATTCTGCTATAATATATAAGTCTAGCATTGATATTTTGCAAACTATGTTTTTATCTGTTACCCTTTTTGGTATTGTTACACAAAATACTATTAGTTTGTTGTTAAATTTATTATATTTGATTAGTCTTTTTGCAATGCAAAGAGTTGAATGTGCAAATCTAAGACAAACATATTTGAATGAATTAATTGCTGCTTTAGCAATGAGATTTGTACATCCACCACACACTAATAAACATTGAACACCTTGTTATTGTAAATAAACGGCTGTAAATCTGCTCAGTACAGAAACAAAGGACAACTTATCAAAAGTGTGAGAATTACTTTTCCTCTTCTGAAAACAGCCATAAGTGTGAAGGAGTCTATAATGCCTATATAATTCCTTTTTTGAATGCAGAATTTCCTGTTATGATTACAATAATCAGATAGAAATGATTACAGTAATCAGATTTCAAACTTTACATATTTCATTATAGCAAAGGGAAAAATTTTCCTTACAGAACTTGCAAGCAGCTTCAAACATATATTTTATAAAGTTCTTTCATTTTCATAATTCAAAAGTTATAAAAATTTCTCTGCTCAAACAGGCCTAAAATGTTTTTCTTACTATAGGAATATTTTGTATGAATGACATGTCTCTTGCTCCAAATTGCTCTTGAACATAAAGCGCTTGTATACTGGTAAAATTGTAAAATTATTTCTTAAGGAGCTATTACATTTTCCAACATATTGAATCTAATTTTTATCTCTCTTCTATGGTTTAATTCTGGAGATTTTACTACAGAACTACAGTAATATTAGGAAACTAGATATTCAGTAATACCTTCAGAGACATATCTTTAGAGATATCAGCACCTGCACATGGAAAGTCTTAAAATTACAAAAGTACTGTACCTGAAGGTGATGGACTGAGTTCTTTGATCTCTTCTCTTCTTTTTGGTTGAAGGGTAAAATCAGAAACTTCAAATGTTCCAGTTTAGACCCAGGGGAAAAATAGAATGCTTGTTCTGTTATGTACTTGAAAAGTGGAAGATTTATTTTAAGAGATTGATGGTTAACACAGTAAGGAAAGGGCAAAAAAATACCTAAAAATAACGTGAAAGAAAGGGTAATAGATTAAGATATTTTGTTTCAGATTTTTGTACGGAGGGAAAGCATGGCAATTTTTTAAATTTAAATTTAAATGCCTGTCTTCGTGTTTTCATTTTGTCTTACTGTACTGCTTAAGACCATTCAGACCAGAACTAAAATGCATGCATTGTTTAACAACACCCATAGGCTATTTTTCTATCCAGAACACATCTCCAAAACAAGCAAGATGCTCAATCAAGACAGAGACAATGCATCACGGAAATGCAATCTAGACAGTGAACAAGTTCATAGGAAAAAATAAGATCATCTTTCATACCAGCTTTATAATCTCTGAATAACAATTGCTAATTCAAATTTGCTGTACTGCAGCTCCAACAAGGAAATATACCTTTAAAAAACCTCTGAAATTAAATACTTACATGATTTTTTTCAGCATCAAATTTGAAGGAAACTGTTAAAATCTCAATCTGACAGAAAATCATAAAGAAGTCACAGAAGTCTTTTTTAATCAAAAGGCACAATTTTTTGTATTCACATTGTGATAATAGTCAGAGTCACACCACGAGGCAGGGTTTCTCCTAAGACAGATCACATCCTACATATGTGCTAGAACTGCAGTCACATGCTGGCTACACTCTCATCCCAGGTAGGGCCATACCAGTATTAGTTTGCATATTCTGAAATGTTGATTTTGGCATATGATAAATGGATATAATTTTAATGAAATAAAAATATTACACAGGGAAAATATTAGTACCATTTATAAGCTGGAGAACACTTGCTTCCATTCTACATGGGTAGAAACAGACAAAGGTTAGTAACTAAGAATATTAGTTAGGTATGTAACTCCAATAGGAAAGGAGCTATGCACAGGCTGATTATGCTAAAGAACATTGCAATTTCATGAATGACAAAGGGAATTCTCTGTACTACCCCATAAAGTCAAGGTCAGATAAAAAAAGTGCTTCCTGAAAAAACTGGTTATGGACTACATAAAATATTTTGAATATATTTAAGAAGATTTTAAAGAATAAACCATCGTGGAAGGATGCAGCAAATTTATTTTGTATTATTTTAATCCCCCCTTTTATGGTATGATTATTTTGCAATTCTGAGCTATCAATTTACTGAATGTTCAGTCTTGAATAGGGATTAAAGTATAATAAACTACTCAGCAAAAGCACCCTGTCTGAGGACCAGATTTGGATTTTGTATTCAGGACTGCACAGCATAATGAGAGACAGAGATTCCTCCTCTGACCTGTTCGAGTTCTACCATCCTGCATCATATTGCTCAATTTCATCCATGACTGAGAAACTACAATAGTTATGAGTGCTTCGCAATAATGATCATATGGTATATTCTAAGTTACACTCGTGATAAAAAATTTTATTTATTTTTCTTTTGGTCACTCCAAAACTTTCCAATACTGAAATCAAATACTGAGTTTTATATAAAATAGCTAAGCCACTTAGGGAAATACAATACAACGCTTGTGAATTTATAGTTGTAAAATTATTGCATTAAAGATAAGAAAATTTTTTTATTCCCTGTATTATTGAATGTGTGTGTGCTTACTTTTCCTTATCCGTTTGATTTATAGTTTCAGACCCATAATCAATATCAAGTGCCTGCCTGGGAAAAATGTCCTGCCATTGTTAGAACTTTTGGAGGAAGAAAAGACTCTCTCGCACAAATATTTTATTTAGATTTGTCTTGCTTTTGCTAATCTGAAATCAATAACCTATTTGAACCTGGAGCCAAAATTAGGATGCACACACCAAGAGTGAGACTGGTGGCCCTCACCACACAAAACACAATTTGTGTTTCCTAAGGAAACAGGAAGGAGGGACAGGACCCCCTCACAGCTCTCAGCCATCCTTTTGAGACTGTGGGGATGGCTGCACCCCATGTCAGTGAGAAAATCCAAGTCCACATTTAAAAAAAAAAAAAACAACTTTATTTTGTCAGACAATTGGGAACTTGTCAGCAGAAGTAAGTCAAAACACATGAGCTGATTTCAAGTGGTCTCATGCCATTTCCAGGCACATGGAACTTTTCCAGATATTTGGACTAATATAGCTAAAAATGATAACCACAATGACAGCATTACTGTAACTAGGCTTTTCTGTATCCACATTTTTATTGTATCTGCTGGGTCAAATACACTGCAAAATTTATTTCTAAATGCCCTCAACTGATACCAGGCAAATTTCCTCATTTTGCTGAGAGAAGGAGAGGTACAAAAGGGAATTTGCTTCATTTATACAGTAGCATGGCCAGATATATAAGCCAGAAACCTCACTGCTTCTATGCCAGTCTGAAATGAGCACTTGAAGAGTTTATATCATATTAATAGCAACAGAAATAGCAGCTTTTCATCCTTATCAGAGTAATTCCAGATGAAACTATCCCATATAAACAACAGTGCTTGCTTAATAAACAAGAAAATGCTGTGCTTGCCTACATTTTCTCTTTCTCTATATTCTAAAACCTTGTCAGAAGCCGTATTAATTTTTCTCAAATAAATACATCAGTGTTAGGCAATGAAGTCTCCCCAACAATGAAACCAAAAGATAAAGCAGTAGGGAAATGCTCTACAAAATATTTCAGTGATAACAGTTTAAGAATTTGAAATAATCAAGCTTTTCATTATTGCTAGCTCTAAGCAAAACTGTTATTCATTCATAATTTGCTATCCCAAAAAACTGCTAATAAAACTGGTGCCTTAGGACATATCAGAGCTACCATCAGCTGGGAAGCAACATAGTCAGTTTAATCCAGTACAGAAGCTGAGTTTTCAGCTGACTTGGAACATAAACAGATAAGCCTTATACCTGATTAGGATGTGGGTCATATCTATATGAAGTGCCATGTAAGTTTGTCATCCTAGAATATGCGATATAGACATATTCTTCCTGAGGTGCACAGTCCACGCTCTTACATCTTTTCTCAGACTTCTGATTTTTCCTAAGCTCTCTAATCTTTTTCCCTGGTCCTTTCTAAATTCCTCCAAATAAATGCTACATATGGTACATTATTTCTTTCTTATCACATCACAGAATTTATTTTATCCACCCTTTCTCATCTAGTATTCTTTTGCTTCAGGCTGAAAATCCTGTGCCCTTCCTTCCAGCTGCAGCCTTGAAACACGTGCCTGCTTGCACATGCCTGCAATGAGGCAGAAAAAAGCTGTAAACAAAGGGGTTCGTACTCAGACACCTTCAACAAATAAACCAGATATACAGAGACCAAAATTACACAGACAAGTATTTCATGGGGCATAAATCTGTGCCTACTCAATAAAAGTTAAGGTTGAGTGCTCTTTAAAAAATGTATTCGGAATAAATCTGAAAGCTGGAAAACAGTAAGTGAATCTTTAAGGTGTCATTAGAAATAAAGACTTTAAAACTTACAAATATATATACTGTTATCAGGAGCACTCAATATACCCAACTTAATCCATTTAGAGCTATATCTTCACACTGCCTTCCTTTTTGGCCATCTGTGCTTGCACAAATCTTTCCTGTAGGATTGTGAAAAGCACTGTCATTCTGGGAAATGATGTGTCATTAACACTAAGCCCACCCAGGTAGTATGTGTGCATAAATCCTAGAAACAGGTTTTCCCCTCTCATGGAGTTAAGAAATATCACATTTATTCTGCATATAGAATTGGAGACACTGATCACGGAGTCTTTAAAAGCATAGAAAACTGCTATAGAATAACTTATTAAAATAAATAATACTGTCCACATTAACAAATTCTCATTTATTCTCCATGTCTGTTTGAGTTTGGATTTGGGGTTTGGGTTTTTTTGGTATTTTTTAAATTATAATTATAGACACTCATTTTTAACATATATTTTTAATTAGCTATTAGGAGGACTTGACCATATATGCAGACAGTTCTGCTACCAGAGCATGCAGAAACTGAATTTTATCTATATTCATATTAAATAGTTGTGTACTTCTATATTGCAAAGCCATGATTGGAATAACAAATTTCAATTATAGCCATATTTTGAACAAGATATCATCTGTGTTTTCAGATGAGCTGTTATTTCTCATATTTCAATTTCCTGTAATGATACTTAATCAACCCAAGTACTTTTAAAGTAGCTTTTTTGATGGATACCCACTAGTAATTGAAATAGCAACCATTTAGCTTAAAAATGAGAATTTTAAGTTCATTATCTGTCCCCTGCAGAATATGCATGGATAATTTAGTCCTATCCATAATTCACTCCTTGAAAAACTCTCATTTGTACTATGCAGAGACTATGAGAACCATGTGCCCTGGTTTTATGTAGACTTTGATACAAAATACCTAATTTCTGGCACAATCAGTTATAGTTTCTCTAGAAATTAGATCCTCCTTCCTTTTCTTTCCATGTGACTTCATTTGCACATGGGAAAAAATATTGTTTAGATCAATATTTGCTAAGTGGCATTTCTGTCTTTTTCAGTTATCATCTTGAGGCTAAGCCGCTTACAGAATTTTTGTTGTTAAAAAACACATTTACTGATCCTAATGATGTTAATCCAGGTTCACAAGAATAGATGGATATAAAAGTATCTGCCTAGAGAGTTTAATAGCTTTCAATAAGATTAGCTCCCCTGATTTTATAGATACCAAAGCATATTACAAGATCCACTGAAACAAGAAGACATCTCAAGTCCATCATGTAGACAGACAATTCCAGGCTCTGCATCTCAGAAGACATCTCAGAGCCAACAAGCCAGAACTCAAGGGTCTGGAATTTCTTTTTCATACATTGAAATCTTGATATAATAAAACCAGGGCCATTCTATGGATTCACTGCATGTTTTGGGTTGGAAGAAACCTCTGGAGACCATCTAGTACAACAGCTCTGTTAAAGCAGGGTCACCCAGAGAGACTGCATAAGAACACACCCAGGCATGTTTAGAATATCTTCAGAGGGGACTCCAAAACTTCCTGGGGTAGCCTGTTCCAGTGTCCTACCACCCTCTCAGAAGAGATGGCTATCCTCACATTCAGACAGAGCTTCCTCTGTTTCAGTTTGTGCCCCCTGTCCCTTGCCTTGTTGCTGTGCACCACGAAAAAGAGACTGATCTGACCTCTAGACATCTGTTCTTAAGGCATTTGTATGCATAAGATCCTCTCTCAGGCATGTCTTCTCCAGGCCAAAAGAGCCCAAATATCTCATTCTTTTCTCATGAAAGAGATGTTCCAGTCCCCTCATCATCTTCACAGGATTCTGCTGGAATCTCTCCAGTAGTTTCTTGCACTTCTTGTACTGGAGAGCCCAGAACTGGACACATGAATCAGAAACAGACTGACCAGGGCAGAGTAAAGAGGTAAAGAGCATTGCTGAAGGATTGCTTCCTTCAGCAATGCTCTTCCTAGTGCAGGCCGGGATACCATATGCCTTCTTGATCACTGCTCTTGGACAGCTTATTATCCACCAGGACACCCCAACTCCTTCCCCAAAGAGCTGCTTTAATGGGTCAACCCTAAATTAAGATGAGATTGTCTTACATAAATTTAAGCACACATTAAACACTCTAGGGTGGGAGAGAACAACTCTGGTGTTTCATTACAGTATGTATGTATAGAGTTGTGATATCTAACTTTTATTTCAAAATCTTGTATTATCAGGTTTTCAAGACCTGATTGAAAGAAGCCCCAGGCAACCAGGTCTAATCCCAGAGCTGGCTCTTTTCCAAGCAGGCCTTGGAGGCCTCTTGAGCTCCCTTCCAGCTGATATTAACCAATGATTGTATGGACTGAAAACAGAAGATTGGAGCTTGCAGAATTTAGTGGAGCAAATTGCACAACATCTTTTACACTGGAGGGCAGCATAAAAATCCCTCCTGAACCTGAACTTTACAAATCTATAAATCTCAAGAGCTGGGTCTAAATTAGCACTTTGGTTCAGAGTATTGCAATTTTGAACTTCATCTCCTGTACATATCCCCTCTTACAGTGCCTTAGCTTGGCTCGCAGAGCAATTTTAATTTATGCAAACCAGATTCCTTTAGGAGGAAACCGGAGAGAAAACTCCATAACAGGCGTGCACCAAATACAATCTAAGTTAAGTAATGGGATCATTAGTGCTCCAATTAGAAGCCAGTGCTTCAGATGACTTCAAACTGTATGTGGGGTGAAGACATCTGAATCAGGGGATCAGACTAAATCTGCTAAAAAGAATGTCCCAGAACAATGGACAAGACAGCACAAGTTAATTTGATCTGATTATGTGTTTCTCCTTTGTACTTGCTGATGTAGACATAGTCAGTACTAGAAAAGTTAAGCTGCCTGGAAAATGTACAGCTGGAAATCAGTGCATCAAAAGAAAGAGAAATCAAAGGAATACTAATCACCTAAATGAAGACCATAGCAAGACTTCAAATTATTTGCCTAAGTTTAAAACTTCAGTCTTACGGAGTTTTAGGATATTTGTTAATCTACAGGTTGAGAATGGGAATTAGTTTTCTATTTTTCCGGAACTGTAGCACCAGCTAATGAAAGTTCTGGGTTTAATTTTTATGTCCTTTCTCTTTCATATTTTCAGAAATTCCTTTAATATAACAAACACTGAAAGCAAATCAATATAAAAATCCCCAGTTCTGCAGGGAGAAAAATATGATAAACAAAGTCCCTATTATGATTTCAATGCTACACTGTTTAAGAGTATAAATCCCATGATAAAAAGAAGTACTTAAGCCAGAACGTGGTCCAATATTTACCCTTAGGTCCTAATTTATTTCATTTTGTGTTTATGAAGAGTATATCAAATTAATACCAAAATATATAAGCACAGCATAACATATAAATGCAACACAGCATACTAACAAAGGTAGTAAAATAGTAGAAGAGGAGGTGGGGTGGGAGGACAGAAGGAGGTGTGCCCAGGCTGTTTCTTAGGAGCAATAAGTAATCTTTATAAAATTTCCAAAGTTACACGCATGATATTTCAGTAGGTTAGAAGGTGTCACAATCAAATCTAAGCCACTTTATATATGCTTCTCTACCCTTATCCTGTCCAGAAACCAACAAAAACACCATTAGTGACTCTGGAGTAGCTTCTCTGAAAAGAATTGCTTGCATGTCCCTGTTGAATATGAATCTGCAGCAGAAAAGATATTTGTACTCACTTTAGTATCAACTCACTTTCAATGATGTCTTGAATGAACAAAAATTCTAAAAAATTTCTTGACCTTAATTTTTTCAGGTGGCTGAGGTTGGACTCAGTGACAGAAAGTGAATAGAACTTCCCCTCCATCCAGTGTCTCAAAGTAACACAGCCCACAGCTCATGAACAATTAAGCAATTTCTGTCATTAGTCATTCTAACAGTTTTTACAGCAGCTTTTATAAAAACTGAATTTTCTTTAATTATCTTAAAGCTAAGGAGAGACTGACACACAACTCAGAAACTTTAGTAACATTAAAGTTCTCAGAAATTTGCTTTATCTTCACATAGTGTATCTTTTTTAATTCCAGCATTTTCTATAACACAAAAAAATCCCCAAAACAATTCCTTTAAAGCTATTTTTAAACATGAATAATTTTTTTCCCCGTTTTCTGTATAGATTAGAGCTGTACCTAATCAATATAAGTAAATTCCATTTCGGTAAAAAATTTAAGCTTCTGCATAGTCTTAAGCAAATCCTCACTAGTCACTGAATGACTTTGCACACTTAAAGTAAAATATGCTGATGGTGTTTTGCTGAATCAAGACTGCTTTTTTTAGGCGTTCAGTAGGGTTATGGCAGAGGAGTTAGAAGTAGGATCTTATTACTTGATGCAAACATCACAAGAGGGAAGATGTGCAACTGAGAATGCAGAAACACGTTAAATCATCAATAAATCAATATAAAAATTACTGATTTGTCATAATAATAATAGGAACCATCTTTACAGACCTATTAGAAGATTATTTTTTCTGCTCTGATGACTTAAAATTGTTTATTATTTCTTTCACTTTTCCCCTTCCTTCTACTGATCCTTCTACAACACTGATGATGTGAATCATCATAGTACTGTTGATTACTGCCATTGAATATTTTTGGTTTAGAGACAAATTGATGTGAACAATCTTCACTTTCAGCAAGCAAATTAGATCCAGTTTATTAAAAACTCAGCTTAATATGCAAAAACTTTATGAACATGCTAAAACTTGTCACTGCTTTACCATCCATGTGTCTTTCCAAGACAACCTGTTAGCCATCAAAAGATCTTACAGACTGGCTGAAGCACAGTGAAGTGAGTGTGTGAGCACTGAGGACTGAGTGAACTTCACAGTCTTGAAGCTTAGTATATTCATCATTACCTTCAAAATAAAATTTGTCAGTCAAAAAGCCTACCTCTTTCAGTTTAGTCAGTTTACGCTGACTGAAACATTTTTTCAGATCTAGAACTGACTTGACAGTAATTTCCACTATACAACTCAGTAAACTTTAGTGTTATTTAAAGAAAAATATCTTTATTTATTTTATTATTTGTGAAAAATAATTTTGATAATATTTGTATTAAGAAAGTTAAAATACTTTTTACCCAGTCAAATAAAATAATTTCATTTGACTTGAATATTTTGGCTTATCCTGCTTGAAATAAATTGTAAAATTTTCTTTAACCTAAATTATTTTTTCTTAATGTTTTAGTTTGATTAAAAAAAAAATTAAATCATCATTTATTCATACAACTGCAAAGTCCTTTATATATTGTTATGAAAATTACATTCCATAATAGATATCTGTCAAATGTACGTGATAGGAATAAGATTGACAGCTCAGAGAAGTTAGTCAGCAGAGAGTTTTTTAACTAATATATAGATGAAGATGGTAAGAGTCATGTGTATGTAGAGTTTCAAAAATGTAATAGAAACTCAGAGACAGCAGTAAATGTATCTTGACTAAATAATTCCTCCTTACTATTATATTCTTCAGTCCTATAATACTCTACACTTGAAGTACAGATATGCTCAAAATCCTCAAAATGCAGCTGGTGGTCTTACTGAACCAGAACTCATTCACTCAGTAAATAGGAAACAAAAATATAGCTTGTGTAAAGTACTTCAGGCCTACTGGTTCATACAATTCTAAAATTAAAAAGTCAGTGACCTAATAGGTTCTTATTCACTTTCCCCCCCTTTTTTAATATATATTTTTAAATTGATTTTTAATATATGACATTGGAGAAAAACCTGTCACAACCATCTTTATGTCACCTGCAGTTCAGTGTTGGTATGAGAGTGTTGTCCAGTGCTTATCACAAGCAGCTAATATTGTTTCATTGCCAAGATCATGGTTGGAGTTCATAACTGTAATATCTTCTTCCTATTCACTCCTTTGTTGAGTGGCAATATAAAACTGCAATTGTTTTTCCCCAGAAAATCAAACTAGATTGTACCACACTTGTAATTCTACACAAGCCAAGGAAAATTAAAACCACCAGCATGTAGGTGTCATCATGCTTCCTTCTACCAATTACAGGGGTTCATAGCCCCTGGATCACTGCTGGATGTGGCATCTGACACACCCTACAGTAAAATGGGCACTGCCAAGGAAGCTCCCAGACAGACATAATAACCATCTGAAATTTAATAATTCCCAAGAAATGCCACCAACTATGAAAACAGCACACGTCATTAGTCTAGGCACATTCCTTTTCGTTCTGTTTATACGAAATTCCCAGAGAGACTTACCTAAACTGCTAGTATAAAATATGAGATTATAACAAAAATACTTCATACAAATGAACATCATTGTCTATATAGACCGACTACTGAAATAGACATTTGTCTCTTTACTGGTTGGTTTGGTTTTTTTTCTTGCACCTCTTTATAGCAAAATTCCCTCCTGAATCACAGTCTTATTAAAATTTATTCCTTTCTTTTCTTTTGTCATAGTGAAATAGAAGTATTACATTTTTACATAAATTATTACCCACAACATTCCCCATACGCTGAAAAAAAAAGAATTTCTATTGATGATTCAGTACAATGCAAATGGTTTTGTACAAAATCTTTTATGTAGCACTAAAGATATTTTTTAATGTGATAATTTTTTACATAAGCTCAATATTTTGAATTCAGCTGAGGAATCACTTTGCTATTTATTCAATAGCTTTCTATTCTTTAAGGAACAAAAGCTTTCTCCTCTTTGCATGATTTACTACCAAAAAATTCATCTGCTACTAAGGACAGTATAATTCACAAAGTCCAGTGGTGAAAATATTTACTGTGTCCTGAAGACTCTCAAAAACTTGTATTGCTTAATAACATTTTTTTAGTCTCACAATAAAATCAGTACTTATTTCATCAAGTTGAGATCAGTTTATAACTTTCTAATTAGATATACTATCACTAAATCCAAATTCACTTTGGAATCTTTCCTGAAAAAAAAATTGAAAATTAAACTTGTGTGCCTTATGATGGACAACACTGGCTTATCAAAATATTTATGTAAATCATTGACAATTAAGATTGCTTATGTCACTGCTCTGTTGCAAATGTAACTCAAACCAAGTAGCAAAAAGATTTTCATGGTCCAAAGAACACCAAGAAAGACACATATAAATTTTCTCACATCTGGACTTTCAAGATATCTGAGTTTTTCAAAATTGCAATAATAGATATAGTAGATCTGTACAGCTTTTCTACAGCTTGATTAGGATAAAAATAGTCCAAATGAAAATGGTGCTGTAACATTTTAGGCTTACTACACCACCAATCTTTGTACCTTTACAATTCTGTAATAGAGGGAAAGAGTGAAGAATGGAGGAATAAAGCTGTAAAAACTTACCTATCCCTTCAAGTTCAGTTTCAGATAAGATGTTTCTCAAAAAAATGTTTCCATTAAAATACATATTCATACCACATCCCTTCAAATTTTATGTATGTTTTCATTACATAAGTCCATCATGAAATTTGTGAGTGGAAGGAGTGAAAGCCACTGAACCGCCACTAGCCTGCTGTTTACAGAACTCACTTGGACCATAGAGCAGCTCTCCTGAGAGAAGAGTATTGCATTACCAGAATCACTGTCATCTTCTGAATAACTGACAATCAGTCATTATTTTTGCCTTTAGTCTATAGTTAGATAATTTTTGCTTCAGAAAAGATTCCAAGGCTATTAATGCAATGTTTTAATATGTTGCCAGTTCTTGAATGCTTGCGCAACAAACAGTGGATCTTTCATCGCAAATTGTTTGAAAGATGGCTGGGAAGGGCTGTTGAAGACAGCAAGATCAGTGGAGGGAAGGCAATCCAAGTCAATACAGCTTGTTTATGCTCTTTCATAAAGCCATTCTGCTTCATAGAGCTTGTGAAGAAACAGTTAAGAGCAGCAGCAAATTCGTGAATTTGTATGCACTGCCTAACTCAATAGGGAATATCACTGGATGTGCAGACTAGAAAATATGTGGTCTGTTTCACAACACTAAATATAAATGAGCAAATGCACAGATACCCGTATGGATAGCTCAGTGAAATGGATTGGCACACGGGAAAAAATGGGACTGGCAGCAAAGGCTCTGGGGCAAAAGAGAACAGAGTTATTGACCACATGGTAGGATGCTCTGTGGGACTTCCTTGGTCAATGAACCTGACCTGTGTCAGGTCTAGCACAAGTCAACTTTTCAAGAACATAACTGACTCATGGCCAGGGTCCCTTACATCAAGGAGCATCCCTTAAAAATGGCACAGAAACTGTACAGAAAGCAACTGAAAGAGATATGAGACTGCTAATCCAAGAAAAATCCCTGCTGATAAAAAAATGGGAAAAAAGCTCTAGGTCCAGATTTTGATTCAGAATTCAAAAGTATGTGTAAAGATAAAAACTGACCCAAATTAAAATTGAATTTGACAACACCATCTTAAGTGGGGCATGGTCTAAACCACTAAATCACATCCATCCCCAGAACATCATTCATTCTCCCAAAGAGCAAAACCAGAAAAATATCAGAGAAGCAGAAAGGCAGAAAGGAAGAATATTATTTGTGTTATATTGTTAATCACTAGTGAAGCTGAAAGAAAAGTTCTAGGTGGAACAAATCTTTATATGAACATACATTAACTGCATGCTGTACAAATGCTTGCATTCATATACATATGTTCAAATTAGATTATTACTAGATTATTAAATGTTATCACTGTTTCTAAGAGGCTGCTTTACTGTTGTTCATAAAATCAGTGCCTACTGTGTGTATGTCTACTCTAGTGAGTTTTACTGTATATGGGTTGTTGTTGGTTTTCTCTGTAAATCATAGTGGGAAATTCCACTATAATACATTAAAATCTAAGACTCTGAGACCTTCAATTTCTTCTGACACTGTAAATTTGCACTTTTTATATGTAATAAAGGCTTCAATTTTCTCATTAAATCTTGCTTAATTTATTGTGCACTCAGATTACCCGAACTGACACTTTGCAGTGTGTAGCCATCTTGTATCTCTTTCTTTCCTTTTCATTCCTTGGTATTTCTGTCTTCCAGCATGCCATATTTCGTAGGCCACATCTGGAGGCAAGATGGCATTTTAAACTGAAAAGAGTAAAACTGGTCTGCTGGGCTCAAAAATGAGCCGAAGTCATGTACAATTTGCAACTGTGAGCAAATATATGGTAAACTCATTCAAGATTGTATGGAGCAATAAATCATTGGTTTGAGATCCAGCATCTTTTTGCTTTCGACAAATGACTGCATAGAGTCTGCTCCTTTATAAACGTGAAATCCTTAAAACAGATGTGAAGGTTCCACAGATCTAACAGGCTTTAATCCCTTTTAAAACAAGTGATAAATTCTATTTCTTTACATTCATCACAGTTCTTTGTGGGACACACTTTCCATTCTCCAGGATTTCATTTTCCTCCATCCTTTAAAAATTGTTTAAAGTCTCAAATGAACTATTTTATTCTCTGACTCCTCCCTTTATTGATCTTCGCCTGTCAGCTGCCTTTGGATACATATGTCCTGGATTTTGGTCATGATATCGTCTGTTGGTTTGCCTCTTTCTTCTCAGGTTAACACTTTATTTTAAGACTTCACATTTCTCTAACCAGCTTTCTCAGAAACCTTTTATGATTTTTCCCCATGCTCAGAAAAAAAACATACTGAAGAAAGACGTTTCTATGGAAAGAATGGAGAATGTCTCATCTAATAAGGTGAAACTTGCTTTGATTATTATCTAGGTAACATGAAGAGGGTAAGGTCTCTTTTATGAGGTAGTAGTCTCATTGAAAGATGCAAAATATTGAAAAATTATAGTACATATAATCTTTTTACAGTGTTCAACCATGAAAGGTATTTTAGCAATCAATAACATGATTTTATGTGCCACCTATGGTGGTCTCCATGCTCCAGTCCGCTTCAAACTTAAACTAGTCTAGGACTATTAGACTCGATGCTCCCCAGTTTAATTGGACAATGACTACGTATCATTTATTTCCAGTGATATTTCTTTAACCATTTTCATTTTGATTACAATTTCTAGTAATTTTTAAGTACCCCAGAGGAAACTGTCAGTGTTTTGTAATGTCAAAGCCTGTTTCATAAATTACCAAAATTAATGAGGTAATCATACCCCAGTGTTTAAAGAATAGGACTTTCTTTCTGCTACCTTGCAGTATTTTCTTCTCTATAGGGAGAACAGGAGTATTTCAGGGAAGAGTGGTAAATATGACTTCACAATATCAGCGATGAAGTTGAATGTTATAATTTTACTTTCTTATTATAAATAATGGAGATTCTAGAGCCCTTGGATTTATTTAATTAAGAAATTAAGAAAGGCAATTGAAAACTATCATGTGTAATCTGAACACACGGTTCAAGAAAGCACTGGGGAATGGGGGAATATTTTCATTTACCTGGGGCACAGACATGCATGGACTTTCTGGATGACACAGGATGGAGTAATTGCTGGATGACAGAGCTTAAACTGACATTTTCGAGTAATGTTAGGATGAAAGCTGAAATTTATGTACCACTCTACCACTTCCTCCTACTCTCACACATACACAATTAATGCAAGTAAATAATCAACTTTTAAATTAAAATATATAATGCCATATTACTGTAATAAGTAGTATCAGTATCAGGACCACACTATCTGAAATTACTAGCCTACTTCTTGTTCAATTCCTTTTTCTCTGCTTTTTCCCTCACTTCATACTCCAGTTGCCTGCTGAAAACTCTTTTTTTTACATTTTTTTACCATTAACAGAAAGAAAATTTATCCATTTCAAATGAGGAATTATATGTGGAAATAGGAAAATCATTTTCTCTTTAGTTTCTAAGCAACAGAAATTATACAAAATCTTTTTCCTGATTCATGCCAACTGACCTACTGAAGTCAATAGAATTAGCTGTGCAAGGAAGGAAAGCAGATTATTTTGATAGCCCGGATCATCAGAACAGAAACTTAAGAACAGAACATGGTCCCTCAAACTGAGGGTAAAATATTAAATAAATTCAACATACAGAATATTGACTAAAAATGTTCAACCTGAAGGTAACAGAAATTAAGTTACCATTAAGTTAAATAACTTAATTAAGTAACATTAAATTACAATAAGTGACCTTTACCATGAAGTTTTTGCTAGGATTTTTATCATCATATATATCTTTTTACAACACAAAATAATTGTGCTTTCCTTGTGTCCTAACTAGTTTTCATTAATGTTCCCAGCTAACAATCCCCATCTACACTGGCTAAAGCATCTGATTCAGACATGGATGATTTCCTTGAGGTGATTTGGTGGTTTGGATTTTCCTCTAGCAGGATAACATGAATGCATAAAGCTAAATAACAGTCATATTGCATTCATAGTTGGTGACTCATTCTTACTTTATTTAGATATTTGTAACTACATTAATATCTGAATATTACACAAGTTTCCACATATTTATTTTTACAATAGTCCTAAAACTGAAAAGTGCTTCCCCCCCGCTCTGTTTTCCTTTTGTGAAATTAAGAAGAGAAATACTGAAAACTAAATCCACAGAGGGTCTATATTGCCAATCAAAACTCACAGCCTGAAGTTAGACTAATTTTCCCTTCTAGAAACACAGGCTTCAGAAATACCAGAGAGGTGACGGGGAACTACTTGTGCTAGGGGAGAAAGAAATGCCTGCAAATGTTTGATCTTTGCTTGAGCATCTCAGTCATAGAATAGAATCACAGAAATGCAGATACTCACCCCATGACCCAGGCAAGAGAGCACTTGTCTTGAAGATCATACCAAGTGCCACCTGCCTGCTTGATGGGAAATACTTGATTTGATCTCTGAACAAGTATTTGATCTCAGCTTTTTTATATCTGAGGAGAGTACCTCAGCACCAAATCTGCTAGGGATTTCTCTGAAAGGAATTCCCAATAAACATGTTTTACATGAATAAATAGGTGATCTTATTTCTCAAAGGAATCTCTTTAATATGAAGCTCTGTAACTATTTTTGTGTCGTTTAGTCTATGTACTCCTGTGAATGATTATTAATATAATGTAAAACATTTTCACCCAAACAGGCTGCGGTAATATCTTTAGAGTCTGAGGCTATGTCAAAACAGAAAATGTCTAAATTAGGTCAATGGAGATCTCTCTGACCAGATAGTTATTGACTCTTAAAGCTGGAGTGAGGCCACCTCACTTGTGGTGGTGACACAAGACACCTTTTAGAGTGACTTCTCCAGAAAAGTTCTGGGAAAAATGGTTTCATTTCAGTGTAAGGAAGAGATAAAACAGATCCATGGCAGCAGGTTATTCAGTCACTTAGCCATCGAGGAATTCAGGTTAATGAAAACATGAAGTATATTTTCCCACAGTACAGTGCTTCATGTCAGAAACAGCACCACTCCTTCTGCAGGGCAGCTCAGCTCAGGCAAAGCAGTGAACAAGTATGGCTTTTCTCCAATATTCCAAAGAGTTAATCAGCAGTGAGCTGAAATACCTCTGCATAACCAGTAACTGCACTTTTTTTCCCTTTATTTATCTTCTGGAGAAGACAGTGAGCCACACTCAACAGTCAACCAAACATGGATCTATTTAACTCAACATCTGAAGACTCATGCTTACCAAAAGAGAACAAGAAGAAAACATAGTTCATTATGAGGTATTAGAAGTGACAACGAAGCACACTGATTTGTTATCACTGAATCCCTTTTCACCCTTTAGCCTTCATATTACTGCGATTATTTTAGGTCACTTTATCCAAAACCTCTTAAAAAATCTTTTGTATTCTAACCAAAAGATTTGTGCTTTAAATGGAAAGAATGGCTACAAAAATGCAATATTACCAGTTAAACTTCTCCCCATTACATCTTTCTGTCTTATCCCACAAGCCAGCAAACACCTTTTCCTCGTTTTGATCAAAGCTGCAGGTGGCACTAGTAACTCTTGTTCTAAGACGTTTAGTGTCAGTGATTCAGCCTGCATAATTGGAGATGGAAAGGAGGATGTACACTTTAATAAGTCTGCACCATGAAAAGATTCTAATGTAGACAATTCTCTTGCAAATTAGGTAGCCAGCCAGCCAAAAAAAAAAAAAAAAAAAAAAAAAAATTGGTCCATTCATCCTCTAAGGCAGCAGGCAACAATGGAAGTGTCCCTTTCTTCTATAACCAAGCAGGAGCTGAACAGCAGGAGCTGAACAGCTTTTTGTACATATATTTCTTACCAAGATTATAACTGGGAATAGAAAGACTAGGGATCTGCCAGGGTATGTTCACACGTTTGGAAATAAATGCACATGAAATAATAAAAAATTTAAACATGCTGTTAAAGTAAATATTTCTGTGTTTGACACTCCACCTCGAGTGCACTGTTTGACTACCATCATTCATTACTGAAACACTTCATATTTTTTCTCACCCTTCCTCAATGGAAAAACCTAATTGCAATTCAAAGTAGTGTTTATTGATAAAATGAAAAAACACTAATCAAGGAATTATTTATAATATATATTATTATTTATAATGATCCCCCTAACCATTTCAAATCCTTATGAAGATTCACTAACAGAAAGGGAGTTAAGAAAACAGCTCTGCTTAGTCTTAGCAGTAAGAGTGAAGATGCATGCACATGATTTATTAAGGCTTTGCAAAATCTCCCAGAGGGCACAAACACAGAGAACCTTTCGACTAAATTCACTAGGTGATCCACAAAAGTTACACATTTCTTCATTCTGAACTTTATCTGAAGGGGAATGTCTAAGTCACCATGAGCACAAAGGAAAAACATGTATACAAACCCTTTGCCTTTGTCTCTTCTTTAGATCTGTCATTCAAAACTATACAACTCATTGGAAAAGAAGTAGTTGAAGGAAGAAAATTAGTGACAATTTCCTCTCTCTCTGTTAAGAATTATGGGAAATATTTTTATTTCCAACGGTTCTCCACACTATATACAGCAAATATTTTTGTAGGAAGGAAAATTAATTTTTTTTTACCTTCAAGATATTCCAAAATGATGCTTTCTGAACGAGCTCATCTGTTTTGCTTATCTTGACAAAGGAAAAAATACCAGTTGCAAGAGCAGCCTGAAGAATTTATGACTTACTACAGTACTCTGAGGAGACAGCTTAATTGTCTAAATAGGAAAGGACCCCCATATGGAAAAGAATAAGACAGCAGGGTAGTACACAAATTACTGATTACATTCTTAGATCCCCAATTTCAAATATTCAGCACTTATTCCCCTCCCATGAGTGCAGGCCAATCTAGAACACAGCAGGCACATCCTTTTGAGTAAATTTGCCAGTGCCAGCCACACGTCAGAGATGATTAGTGAGGCAGAGATGCCAGCAACCTTCTCTGACATCAGAGGTCAGACAAAGGAGAGTGCGACAAAAGCTAAAAAGCACCAACCCTATAATGATGATGTGGCTGACCTGGCACACCCACTATTCCCATCACTTCTCAGTACTCCTTTTATTGGCACCACCTGCTGTGAGAAGAGTCTCTCTGGAACTAGAAGCTTGATTTCGGTCTTAGGAAAATAATCATAATATGGAAGGAGTCGATCAGACTGCCAACTCCTGCCTTTCAAATAGTGAATGCACGAACTGCAAAAAGGCAGATAATATTCAACCCACAAGTTTCTCAGATGGAGCAAACATTCCAGATTGGTATGAACTAGGAAGGTTCAACCTGCTGCATGAAAAGCATGCATGTTTTGCCCCTCTTTGTGAGAAACAGCCTGCAAAAAAGATAAGGAAAACAGATATCCTCATGGGAGGCTAAAAATTCCATAAAAAATGTATGGTGTGCTTCTGGGCTACCAACCTTTGCAAACAAATGATGTTATTTAATTTTATGCTATGAGAAAGCTGCTTCTTCTACTGTGGAAATCATCTTTCATACATATGTTGTATAAGTAATGTGCACATAATTTATTTTCTTTTTCCTAGAAGCCTTTTTTCCTGGGTAGTTTTTCCTTTATTTCCTTTTCCATTAAGATGCAATTCTTGGGCATCACAGAGTGGTGTTTTATCAATAATTGTGCCATATCAGAGCCTTTTTTCCTACGGGGATGATAACCTGGTGTAGAGTCTTGCTTCTAACTCCCTTCAGGAGGTCTGAACACACTGGGCCAAATGTCATTCTTGTGTACAAATCTGAACAGGCTTGTTTGCAAATCTGCAGTCTCAGGGAATACTGACACTGAATAGATGTTCCAAAGGCCAGCATTACAGTTCACGAGACATTTTCAAACTTTGCAATGATTAGACAGGGGAGAACGGGAAGTTCATTCCCCTTTGAATTATTTTGTGTTTGGGAAGTAATATCTTCACAACTTCCTGAAATGTCCTTTTCTACTTGTTTTTGAAAACTTAGATTCAAGAGAGGTACCAAAAATGAAGTCACCTTAGGTGTCCCTTTACTTTTCGTATTCTTCAAAACTCACAGCATAAAATACTTTGCAAACGGAACTCTGAGCAGAGGTCATCACAAGAAATTGTTGAAATCCATCATTAATATATTATTTTCTTAACTCCATATTCATGCCAGTTAGATTCCAGCAGCAGTACAAAACCATTTAATCAACACATTTATATAAAGATATTGGTAATTTCAATATTATTTTGAAGTTACCAGAGAATAAG
Organism: Acridotheres tristis; assembly: GCA_037013685.1. Taxonomy (NCBI): domain Eukaryota; kingdom Metazoa; phylum Chordata; class Aves; order Passeriformes; family Sturnidae; genus Acridotheres; species Acridotheres tristis. The sequence continues at coordinate 93,043,426 of CM072886.1, read as the reverse complement.
ATGGAAGGAATTGGCTGGATATTGCATATCTATTTTTAATTAACCCACTGCAGAGGTTATTTAAACTGAGTAAGCCTTTCTCGCTATATATTGTTGAGCTCAGAGAAACAAGAAGTGCTTTGTGCTCTCTGCTGCCTCTGCAGAATTAGTCCATTAGCAAGCACTATTTCTTCAGATTGTGCCAACCTCACTGGTGCTGTTGGTCAAAAATACCTTTTCACCATATGTCTGTGCTGCTGTTTATGAAGGCTAGTATTTTTATATCAGGTCCATTCAGATTAAAGAAAATAGTTTACAAATTAGTATCTCTTAGGTAAATAATATGTTTTTCTTGTACATTAACTTAGCTGTCTCAGGGTTAAAAAAAAATCTGTAAAGTCCTAGCTTTCAGCTTCTAAGATGCAGTAAATCCTCATAGTGACTCTATATTGCAGTAAGCAAAGGCAGAATGCATAACTCAATTTTAATTAAAATATTCATCATATTTCAAAATAACTTGGTTTGGAGACCTTAGGCACATGCCCTGGATTTTGTTCTCATGGCTGAGCTTCCTTTTAAAAGCTTTTCTCTGGAATCATCTCAAAATACTCTGCTCATGATTACCTGTTAATTAGTTGTCCTATCACTTCCTTTCTCCATTCAGTCCTTTAGCAGTCTCAAAACTCCCTGAGGATGCACATAAACAACATCTAGCATGGGAAACATTCACAGAACTTCAATAGTGCCTTTCAAATACCTAATCACACTTTTTCTTTAAGGTGCATTCTGAAAAATCAGTTTCATTTTTCCACATGCATACTGGATCAAGTTCCTTAATGTTGCTGCTGAGACAGAGACAGCTTTATCTGAACTGTAAACATGAAACACACTGGCATAGGAAATAAAATTATGTTGATTGCACATGCTCAGCAAGAAGTCCCATAAGAACTCAGTAAAATTGCTTATATTTGCTTATATAAAAGAAAGATGATAGCAGGTAAGATTACTGCAAAATATTCAGTAGATGACTTTTTAAGAAAATATAATTATATTCATAGAATATATTGTAACAGCAAGTGTAATGATGGGTATCTATAACGATAAGTATCTCACAGTGAAACGCCTAATCATCTCTAATTATATAATATTTTCAAATCTCTTAATTTAGCTGCCTTTTTCCTTTGATTAAATTTATTTCAAAGACGATGGTACTGACAAAATAGGACTAAGAGAACACAGACAGAATAACTACAAGCTATCCTGATGTTATTATAACGAGGAATCTAGAGGTTATCTTGAAGGAAATGTTAAGTTGCTGGTTTTTTTCCCAGCACTATTTATAAGCATCAGTGTCATTTTATGTTTTTCGCTCCTGAGTGTCAGTAGACACAACCTATTGAGAATGGTTTTGTGCAGGTTTCTTTTTTCAGCATACATGATTGTGCATTTTTCTGCATGCACCATATATTTAATACAACTGCAGATAAATATTTTTAAAAAATGAAAAAGGTTCTAAAAGCAAACAACCTTAGGAAACAATCAAAGAGCATGCAAAATTCATAATTGAAACAAAATAGAAGGGATTTTGAAGTCAGATAAGGTTTGCTTGTTTTGGAAACATCTGAAAAAATATATTCTTCCCTTAATCTTATCTTCTGACATAGATGAAGAATTTTGCAGCAGTGAAAATAATAGACGCCATAATAACCACATACAGATGAAAGAACTTGGTTTAGAAAATTCTTATTCAATTGTTAAAGATGGAAAAGCTATAGACCATTAAAATGGAATTTCATAATTCTCCATATATCTAACTAGATTTTGTACTACAACTAGCACTTGTAGTAATACACAAGTGGAATTACTTCTTGTCTCTTCATCCACAGCTTCTTTAGCTGCCCAGAGAAGTTGTGGATGAACCATCATTAGAACTGTTCCAGGGCAGGCTGGGCAGGCATTTGAGCAACCTGATCCAGTGGAAGACGTCCCAGCCCATGACCAGGGGGGTAGAACTGGCAGGCAGTGGGGTGGAGAGTGGAGGGGGATTTGGACTAGGTGATCTGTGAAAGTGCCTTCCAATCCAAATCATTCTGTAAGTCTATTTATTTTTATCTGTGGCTCCTTTTAGTGGAAAAGATGCAATGCATTCATAGAGTTCCATAAACTTCCTGTTTGATATCCTATTGACATCTCATAGAAGTGTCATAATTCACAACAAGGGATTCTTGGCTGTCATTACAATCTCTGAAAATAATCATGATGTATGCAAATGGTAAGAGCCTTATAATCATTGTAAAATGAAACGCCAGATAAGCCCCAAAGCAGTAGCACTCACCTTTTCTCTTCTTGTATAAGAGAACAGAATTTTGGTTCTGGTTTTATAAATTTGAATATTTAATCCTCAATCATGGAGGATTAAAAAAAATATTTTACAATGCTATTTCTCCTCTGTGTCCAATTCTAAATTTAATGTTGAACAAAGATTATCACTCAGAAATCTAGTTGTTCCTTGATGTGGCCAGTAATGACTTAAAATCCGTAGAAAAACTGATTTTGCGTGCTGTTTTCCTAGCCTTGCTGCCACCTCCAAATAATTTCATGATTATGGTGCTCCCTCACAAACCCTCATCACTCCTTGCTTCTGCTTAAACAGATGCTGTGGATGTCTATTTTTATAGACATTCTCACTTGGAGATTTGCCCACAATTAACAAGTTTGGGTGTCTGTTAGTAACTGAAGGCATTTTCCACGTCAAATTCCACATTTCTAATCCTATAGCATGTGCCAGTTTGAGAAGGTTTTTAATTGTGAACTTTTATGGTGAAATTCAACATTGTAGAAGAAATTTCTTTTGGAGTAGATATGCAAGGAGCACAAGTAAAACTTCATCCAGCTTACAAAGAGAAAAGTTTCCAGAGAATGCAACTTACTTTTGAGAAAACTCGAAATACCAAGTGTCAGATAATCAATGCTACACTGGAAAGAGATTCATCAGGGAGATAGCATGGCCTAACAAACTGAAGGCTTTATAAATCAATGCAAGAATCCTGCAGTAGACCTGGTAGTGCAAAGGGAATTAACACTTCACCAAATAATGATGTAAAAGACTCTGTGTGGGACACACTAAGCCAGCAGTCAGGTACATTTGCTGAACGAGATCAGCCCAACAGCATTTCCCTGAAGGGCAGGGAAATGTCAAGTTCAAAGATGAAATGCTCTGCCAAGAGCTCAATGGCTTCATACAAAAGCAGCAAGCATAGAGACAGAAGCTTTTGTCTCTCTCAGCAAATGAGAAGATGAGGATGTATATCACCATCTGGAATGGGGGAAAGGAGCAATCTCACTGTGGAGGGTTGGCTTTGGCTGAACACCAGCTGCTCACAAAGCCCATCACTTATCACTGCCTCCCATCAGCTGAACAGGGGAAAATATGGCAAAAGCCTTATGGGGGTTGCTGTCAGCACATCATACATTCTCTCTGCCACTCCTTCCCCCTCACTGTCTTCCATCGTGGGGTTCCTCCCATGGGAGAGAGCACACCACGAACTTCTCCATCCTGAGTCCTTCCCCCGGGTTACAGGTCTTCATTAACTGCTCCAGCTGTCCTTTCCACAAGGTCCAGTCCTCCAGGACCAGGCTGCTCCAGTGTGGATCTCCCAGGGGGTCACAAGCCCTGCCAGAAAACCTACTCCAGTGTGAACTCCTCTCTCCACAGGGCCACAGGTCCTGCAAGGAGCCTCCTCCAGTCCAGGCTTCCCCTGGGCTCACAACCTCCTTTCAGGCATCCACATGCTCCAGTGTAAGTTCCTCCATGGGCTGCAGGCGGATCTCTGCTCCACCATGGATCTCCATGGGCTGCAGGGGCACAGTTGTCACACCATGGTCTGCACAGCAGCCTGTGGGGAAATCTCTGCTCTGGTGCCTGGAGATCTCCTCCCCCTCTTTCTACTCTGACCCTCGTATCTGCAGGGCCATTTCTCACACATGTTCTCACTCCTCTCTCCTGGCTGCTGTTGTACTGCATTTTTTTCCTCTTCTTATATATCCCTATCCCAGAGGCTCTATCACCATCACAGATGGGCTCAGCCTTGGCCAGCAGCAGGTTCATCTTGAAAACAGCTGGCATTGGCTCTGTTGGAGAAGAGGGAACCTTCTGGCATCTTCTCACAAAAGTCAGCCCTGTAGTCCCCAACTACCAAAACCTTCAAACACAAACCCAACACACTCATCTAGCTTGCAACTACACATCCAAATATAAAAAAACCTAAGAAATCAATAGGGAAGTGTGAAAAGGAAGAACTTTGTTGTTGTTGCTATGGCCGTGCAGTAAGGTATACACTCAAGATGACATCTAAATCTATGCTACTCTGAATCAGATTTTCTATTCTCATAATTGAATTTCATAATGAAAATAAGTAGATAGTTTCTTTAAAAGTATTCATTATTTTCACACAGCTCTGCTAATCATAATAAGAACAGTAATTGCTTGACATAGGATAAAGCTCTATGTCTCCCTCGTGTGTAGATAATAAATACTGAACTGCTCCTCTAAGATTTTACACTCCATCTCAGCTACTTGTCTAACTGCTGCTCAGTTTAGAAAGTATCACAAAACACCCATTCCAGATCTATATCATTATACAGGATATAAAGTAATTTCCTATTACCTGGTAACAAATTTAAGATGGGTCATGCAAGATTTCTCCTATACTAGACTTCTTCAAGAGAAACTTTTATAAGGAATTATCTAAAATGTAATATTGATACCACAGATAGATTAAAACCTATGTAAAGAGGTGGGGATGGGGGGGTGCAGGAAGCTCTACTGATAAATATTTTTAAATTTAAAAGGTGCAACAGAGAAGGCCAAGGAAAACAAACTTGAGAAAAACAGATTCTAAAATCTCCTCCATTGTAGTATTTCTGTCATTTTGGGCAAGTTCAATATCTTACCAATACCTCAAATTCTTAAGTAAAATGGCAATTCTTGCAGCATTGTATTCAGAAACCAAAGAAAAACAAGGAAATAAGACAGATAGGCAGATTTGCAAGCATGGACAGAGATTTAACCTGAATGAGTTTAATGAAGTGTTACATTTAGGTATTTGTAAATCAAATTACTAATTTGCCTAAAACCAGATCGGAGCCAGGTGAGCTCTCATTAATACTTTTAATATATGTAAGAGAACTTGAGATCTCAGAGACTATGAGCTGGAGACACTATATGAAATATCTGAATCCATCTCCAAGCAACTTCAGGTGAGATGTAAGGTTGAAAAGAAAAAAATCCATCATTTTTTAAATCACAGTCGCAGCTTTATTGCAGGCTAATATTTAATAAGGACTTAAAATACCATTGAGAATATGGAAATATCTACTTTGTATGCATTCAGAAGAGAGAATTTGGTTTAACAACCATAATTACCCATGATGAATCCTTCTCCTGTTACTGTAATTTCTTCTGAGGATTATAATGTACCTGTTGGCCTTTTCCTATGCAATAAACCTTTTCTGAGGAAACTTGTAGTTACACTGGAATCATAATACTAAAATAAGCTTTGTTATCCAGCCCCTTTGACCCCATTAAACTATCTAAAGTATCTGGATTGATCTCTTTATGAAATAGAGATTGTGACATTCTCTGGAATCTGTTCCCTGCAGGAGACTCCTGGCTGTATCTCAAAAATCATTTCTCCTCTCACCCTTCCTTGACTTGGAGGTCACTGTTTCATCAGACTCAGTTGAGAAACTACTATGAGACATTTGTTTATTCAACAATCTGTATTGGCACATAGATAACAGGTGTAGTTTAATCCTTGTGCAAAAGAAGATTCCAAACATGTCTTCAGAGCTTGCAACTTTGTCAATATGAAATAGATGGTATTAAATATTTCTAGAACAGTAAATATTTTATGAGAACAGAAAAGCAAAGGTAAAGAATGGGTAGATATAAACTGTTCTTCAACATAAAGGCTATCCTCTAATAGCAAGGACATTTTAAAATATGGAAAAATATTTCTGCTCATATTTAAAAACATTAAAAGCAGCTAATTTAAAATATAGGACAAAACTGACCTCAAGACTTAAAAATTTCAGTGCAAATTGAGCCACTACTCTCATTTTACAAATTAAGATATCCTAAGAACACTTCATAATAAGAACCCTTAATATGCATGAACTTTTGAACAAGTATTTTTATTACTGATTATATTTTTTAATCCTGTTCCTGAATTATTTGAGAATTAAGTTTAAATGAAATGGAAAAACCCTATGAAAAGAAATGTCCCATCAAAGAAATATATAGCTAATCTCTCAGCAAAAGTATGCTTTTATTTTAATGTAAACTAAGTTTGGTTTTCAAACATCATAGAATTAACTGATACTTTTTTTAGAGTAGTAATTAAATACATGGATTTCTTTTATTGAGTCTAAATCTATGGAGAATTTATACAACACATTCAAAAATAATCAACAATATTATAATTATAAATTAAGTTCTGCAGGGATAGCAGCTGGGTTATTTGGTGCATACAGTGTGCAAAGACCACCTGGCAGGCACAGAAGCACATATTTTTAAATATCTAACACACTTCAGAATTAGTGGCCCTGTTTTTCTCTGGGCCTTCCCTCTGTAATTTCCATGTTTAGACATAAATTGCCAGGGTAGGAGCCTTAGTGTTCACTAAGATAAAGTTTACTGTTCTGAAAAATTAGTATGTTCACTGCTTCTATGTTACAATTTTATTTAAATAGCCATTATGAGGAAATATCCTTAAATGAAAGAAATTCTGCCTACCTCAGGGACATCATGAAGACTGCTACAGCCAAAAGGTTAAAAACCAATGACTCTAAAGAGTAACTTCTCAAGTTCAAACTCATGAACAATGATTTTTTTCAGGGTTATCTTAACCGAAGCTGATTTTCATTTGCCCCACTCTTTTCCCCATACATCCCCATACAAGTCAACAAGTAGGAAATGAGAGAGGTTTTCTTCAATGCTCTTTAGTAATCTCCATTTCTTTCTTAAATTGACCACAACTTGTCCCTTCTTTACTGGTCTGCACCTGGGTTTTTTTTTCACTCAATTTTAAATAAAACTCAGGCATTTTAGCACACACTGCTTACCTTCTCCTGAATCTCTGAAGTCTTGTGCAGTGTTTTGTTCGTCTTGCTTGCTCTGTTCATCTTGCACGCTGCCTTCAAATGATCTTTAAAAAGAGTGCAGTGGAGAGCCTGATGGAAAAGACTAAAACATAATTAGCTTTTTCTCTAACACATTTTGATGTAAAGATCCTGTAGAGAACACCCGACTCATGAGTAGCTATGTGGGATCAAGTCATCTCAAGGTGTCAAGCTGAGGAACAGCACAAATGTCAGCTCTCCAGTTGTTGTCACAAAACAGCCTCACGGGCAGATTTTACCGTTTCTAACTCTGTGCCAAGGCAGAGAGAAATTTGAGAGCCTACTTTTCCATTTAAATGTGTGAAAATATCAATAACAATCTTGGTATCATCACAAGTCCATCTAGTCCCTTAAAGATGGTTCCCTGCTTCAAGTGGCACAGGGAGGTGATGCAGTCATCATCTCTGGAAGTGTTTGAGAGGTGTCTGGATGTGGCACTTGGGGATATGGTTTAGAGGTAATTATGGTGGTACTGGGTTGATGCTTGGACTAGATGATCTTAAAGGTCTCTTTGAACCTTGATAATTCTGTGATTCAATGATTTGATTATAAGTACAGAACACAAAGAAATCTAAGAAAACCCTTTACAGAAATGCACCCCGCTAGGGTTTTCACTAGAGTAATGTGTTCCATTGCAAAGGAAATTACAGAAATTTGTATTTTTTAGGATACAAAAGTCAAAAATGGTTTTCCCTTAGGACACACGGGGAAAATAAAAATTCATTTAAAAAGAAAGATAAAGCAACAACAAAAAGAAAAATAACAAAATCACTTTTACAGCTACATTGAATTTTTTAAAAAAAGGTGAGCTTAATAACCTATTTTTCAGGCTTAGACATCTACCTTAGTATTTTAATTCTGTAAGGAGAAATGTACTTACAATGGGACCTTAATTACATGTATCTCTTGTTCCTAATTCCCTTTGATTTTACTCTGCACTTTAAAGAGAGTTGAACGGTATTACAGAATTCAAGGGAACTGGAGATAATTCAAAAAATGGCAGTAAATCGGATTTTTACCTCTAAAAAGCTGAGCTTGATCCAGCTTCATAGCAATTACTGTAAGATACTCAATTTGACATAAGAAAATATATCTGTCCAGTTCCTCAAGGAAATCATTTTTAGAAGTTAACAGCCTAGATGGCAAGCACAACAGGAAAATCGGTGACTTAACTGGCTTGTCAATTGAACAATATCTTCAGCATTGTGGTTTCCATATACAGCAAGTGAGCAGAAAGAAGATTTCACTATACTCATCTGTGCTGTTTGCACTCTGTAGAATCACAGATTTAGCCTCAAGTACTGTCTATTTTCATTCCTACAAATCCTAAGCTGTTGAAAAGCTAGACATTAACAATGGGAAAGAGAAAAATATTACTCCTCTTTTTCAACTTTTATTAATATTTGTGCCTACAGCCCAAGTGAAGGTCAGCATACTACCAGGAGTTTGTTGTTTGGTTTTTTGGGGTTTTTTGGTTTTTTTATTTTTATTTTTTTTTAGGAATACAGACACACTACAGCCTGGCAATGAAAAAAAAATCCAAACGTTAGGGTGACAAAGTGAATGCGGTAAAAGCACTGCATTGTTCGCAACAGTACATTCAATTTACTTTTTAAAAAGGTACAGCAAAGAATGATGTTTCATTTCCACAGAAAAGAATGCAAATACCAAACTATACAAATGGTAAAGCAAGTAAAGGAAAAATTAAAGTGGTGACAAAATCAACACAGAATTTTTTTTTTTTTTTTGGTGAAAAATGCTAAATCACTCTTGGGCTTTCTGGGAGGCTAAACACTGAAATTAAAAACATTGCTTGATATACATCAGTGGTGGTTTTAAGGGAGTGTACCACACTTATTCAACAGGTGAAATGTGTGATTACCATAACAGTCTTAGATATTACTGTTTTTTAACTCTGCTCTTCCATCTGAAGTATAGGAGTACCTGGCTTCATTAGTACTTGGATAAAAAACTACTATATGGGTGGGTTCACTAAAAGTAAGGAAGCACTAGAAACCTATTGCCATTTTTTCTCCACTGTCTCCTTTCTCTTCTTATGAATATCATAAAATCTAGATGAGTTAGAAAAATAGTACTCTTACTATTTATCAAAAAAAACCCTTTTGGAGTTAAAAAAGTTAGAAGTGGTAGCCCCACTGTTCTTTTTAAATTACATTTCAAGTTATTACATTCTTCTTAACTGAGATCCTGTAGTAGTTTCTGTCAGGTAAGCTACTCCTTGTTTTGTGTTCCAAAGCAGAGCTCATAACAATGACCACAGATGAAGCCATTCATACATACATAAACCACTTATTCACTGACCTGTAAGTAAAATAGGCATATTGATCTTATTTGGGTAATTATATTAGAAAGCTGAAATTCACCTTTTTTACCTTTTGCAGCAGGAGTGTCTGTGTGAGAAGAGGATAGATGTACGCTAGACATTAACCCAGCTCCACAACAAAACCATGGCAGGACACAGCCAAGGCCATTGATAAAGCTGGTGGCACCTCTAGGAAAACACATTTAAGATCAAAAAAGGTTCCAGAGAGAATAGAAAAGTGGGGAAAAAGTATGAGAAATCACCCTAAAACACCAGTGGTGGGGAAGAAAGGGAATAGGGGAATGGGGCGCCCTAGGCATCAGAGAAGATATTTATGTGCAGCCCATGGAGGAGACCAGAGTGGGGAAGGCATTTCCCACCAGTGGGCAGAGAGGATCCATGCTGGTGCAGATATCCACACTGGAGCCCATGAAGTACCCCATACCAGAATATGTGGATATTCCCTCAAGGAACTGTGGCCCATAAGGGGCACACACTGGAGCAGGTTCATCCTAAAAGTTCCAGCTTTTGTGAAGTATCCAAACACTTTAGGTTTATATTCAAGAGTTGTGGTGCATGAAAGCCCAAAACAGAGCAGGGCAATAGTGTTAGGAGGGAAGAGCAGCAGACAGAAGCTGCTAAAAACTGAACACATTGCTCATATTCTCCATCTTCTTCTGCATGGTTCATCAGGGGGAAGTGCAGAAGAGTCAGAAATGAGGGAGGAGTTTGAGCCTGGGATCAAATGGAGTTGGGGTGAAAGAGTTTTAACTTTTCCCTTTGCTCCTCACTATTTAAATCTATTTTCATTGGCAATGCATTAAACACATTTTGCCCAAGCTGTCTCTGTTTTGCCTATGGTGGTAACTGATAGGTCATTTTGTCTTCTTCCCTACCCATACTGAATTCTCCTCAGTTTCTACCCCTGTCCCCTTGAAGAGAGGGAGTGACTGATTTGGCAGCTGGCCAAAGTCAACCCTCCACAGCCTTATAACTTATGCTTGAAACTCAGTAGTAATTCAATCATCTTCATATTAAATTACACTTATATTAAGCAATACTTGCATTCATGTGTATAGGAATTTACACTCTGAATGGCAGTCTTGTTCATTGAATAAAATCTGTCACACTAAGTTTATTTATGTGAACCGTTCTGTTTGAAGTCCAAATCATTAACAATGTCTTGAATTCTTTTCCCTTCCATGTTTTTCAGGCTATGGTTGTGCTTTCAGTATGGCAAGTGTTTCTGACATTTCAAAGGGTAGGGGAAGGGAAAAAAACAACACCACTGAAACTACAACAAAAAAAATTACTCCACTAAGATGGTTAGAAGGCAGTGTCTTCCCACAGGAAGTGTCTTCCCACATAGCTTGACTCTTTGGATTTTGTTATTTGACTGCGAGGAGTGAGGTTGGATGGGTAAGATGCAGTTAGGCAAGGAACTGATGGCTACCTCTGGAATACTTCTCACTGAACAGAGGAAATGGTATTAAATTTTTGATTTCATAAAAACTCTTCATTTATAGAAATCTGTGTTTTTCCAAGTTTTCAGTCACAATTCTTTCCGCAAATATTTTCTTAATTCCTACACAGTCTATGAAGGGAAAATTCAAAGGAGCAACATTTAAGATTTCCCAGTTTATGGAGAGCATTTAAGCTAAGCTCATGTTTTTCAAGGAGCAGCATGACAACACTGTTCTTGGCTCTTGCTGTGAAAAAGCTACCTGAAAGTTTATCAATAATAAATACATCCCTGGGGATGTAATTTCAGCAAGAAGCTGTAGAACACACTGAAGAAAATGCAGTCAAAAGCAAGAAAATCTCCTGCATTCTTTGGAATAATTATTAAAGAAACTCTTGTAGACCACTGCCTGCATGTTAGTTCTTCACATTTCCAAATTGTTCAGGGAAGCTGACATTTGGAATATAAATACCAAAAAAGGCCTACATCTCTTGGAACTTTTCTCCCTACAGTTCTTTGTCTTTTATGAAAATGAGGAATACCCGCAAATTCTCAGAATCAAACTTCTTTGCCTTCTTTATTTCTTGTATTTTACTTTTTCCCAAAGAGACCAATGGACCTTAAGTTATGCTATTTACACTTAAAACAAAAAAGGGCAAAGAATAAAAAGCAAAAAGAAATTTACATGAAGCAAAGTCATGACAAATCTTAGAGAGTAAAAATAAATTGCTTCATTGAAATGATAAGCTCCTCTTGTATGTAATTTATGAAAAGTCAACTGTCATCAAAATTCTTAATTTATAGTGTTCAACAAAATGCTACTAACTGAAAAGCATTAATCAACATCACCAGCTTAATGTGCTTTGTCAAACTTCTCAGTCTCTTCTGCCAAAGAAGAACATTTTTACAAGAAGATTGATTGGTGAGCTAACAGTGTTTGACTGAGGGGAGAGTGTACAACAAGAACCTTAAAAAAAGATGTTAGCGGTAATTCTATTTGCTCATACAGAGCCTGTGTACAATACTTTTATTTTCCAAAATACGTGTCAATAAAACTGATAAATTATTATGTAGTTATAAGAAATTCTGTTTCAAACTGGATTTCATTCTCCTTGTGTAATAATTCATAAAGAGTGAAAATGTGCAATATGAAAGATGCCCATTAGACTTGAATAATAATCAACTACAGACTGCTTTGCTAGCTCAACTGGTTAAAAAAAGTCATTGAGATTCTGGCTTTCAAGCTTAAGTAAGCAAAATGAAAAATAATATACTTGCTCCTACTTTGTTAAGTGTAATAGATACTGCAGATTTAAGATAGAGAGCAGCTCATTTTAAAAAGAAGGCTTAACTGGAAATCCCATACTTTCTCAGAAAACAAACCACCATTATGTCTTCTTTTTCCTAATTTTCATGTATTCTAGCTATTGCAACAAGACTTCTTTTCTTAAAGTGGGTGGGAGGAAGGAACTGAAATTTTAACACGAGGATTATAAACCAGACCATACAACTGTCTCCTAAAGTAATGTCCATGCCATTTGGAACAAAGACTTGCCCACAAGCATTTTCCAAGGCTAATTGGAAATAAGTGGCATAGATTTGGCATAGGAAATTTTGTGCTAGACACATATAACTGTGTGAGTAAGTATGGGAGAGTATGGCACTGAAGTGTTTTATTCTGTTGATCCTGATGAGGCAAAAGGGAAACACATGAGGTAAAGCAATACTCAACTGAAGTATTTCAAGTGTCTCCCAAGTCAAAAGAACAACTTTTCTGAATCAGACCCAGGGATTTATCTAGCCTTTTTTGCCTTCAATAGTAGCCATAAAAAGGTATTGAGGGGGAAAAAAAAGAAAGCAAAACAAAACTGTGCAATGCTTTGGCCTATTTCTTCCTGTCCTCTGAACCAGTTTTGGTTCAAATTTCCTGAGCATGTTGTAGTTTATCTACTCAGTAACTCCAACAATGTTTCATTCCAAGTCTTTTTACACTCAGGCCTTTGAGACCTGAGTCTCAAATAAAATTTCACATCTCTCTAACATCTCTTGAGAAGGTGTTGAACAGGTAAAGAATCACTGTGGGAAGTCCTACAACATGTTTCAGGTATCATCCCCCAGTGGTAGTGAACAGCAGTCTTTCCTCTAGCCACACTACTTGTATTATATGCAGGATTTTTTGTAATGCAGCTATACCAAGCAAAAGTTTGTAGGCATTTGTTTATCTGTCCCTCGACCAGAATGCCATACTAGTTTTCTGTTTGATTAATATTTACTTTTTTTGTTTTTTTTTTTTGCTTTTGCTCTTTTGAGTAAAACTTATTTGAACTTATTGAAAATCTATTTTTGGTATTTAAAATTCCTCCAAAAATTGATTCCATTGGTTTTTAGCTCTCATACTCAGCATCTTAAAATGGAAAACATTGCATCTTCCCACATTTTAATTACAGCACATAGCATGTGTTCCTGCAGGGTCTGAGTGCTAATAATTTTGGTATAATTTTCAATACCAAAACACAAGAGACCACTCATGTCAGCTGGCAGCAGCAGAAGTCTCCCAGTGAAGTGCAAGAGGCAATGGGAGACAAGGCTCACGGGAGTGGGGCTGGTGTAGCAGAACTCTTCATCTACAGTACTTCATCAACAGAGCTGTTCTTCAGTAAAGCACCTAGCGAATATTCCTAGCACTGCACATACTTTTGCAGTTGAAGCCACAATGAAGAGATTTTCTATATTTAGTCCTTCTGGAAGGAAAACCTAAGATTGAAAATCTAACACAGATAAATTATTTTACACAGTTAAATGACCCAACCATGGGCAATAGTCCTTTATCCATACCCATGTGCATGGCTTATCAAGTTAGCCTTTCATAATAACACTTGTATTATTTTATGTTAGCCCTGGGCTAACAGCTTTGGTATTCCCAATTACAGTGAGTTAATTGACTCGTGTAACTTTGTTAACCTCAAGTGAGCTGTTTATATGCTCCAGCCCCATGACAAGGTCAGCAAATCTTCCCAGGAAGAGATCACAATCTACCTCTAGCCTCAGCCTCTCACTCCACCAAACTCCAGAGGCTCTGCTGATAATGGAAACCTCAGAGCTACCCAAGAGGAACAGAAACATCTCTCATAGAATACAATGATAAGCAATTATGTGGCTATTAGGACGTTTAGAATGTTGAAAAAGGAGTAAAGGAGACCATTATGGCAAGCAAGATATGTGAGTGTTCTTTTTTTGAGTTCTGCTGTTACCAATTATTGCAAGCCTTACCCAATTATGAATAATTTGAAATCTCTCGTTCCTAAAATCAATGCCTAAGGACATTCCCAGAAGAGAAGTTAAAAAACCCATTCAAGTTAACAAGAAGTAGAAAACATCAGAAAACAAATCTTCTCCCAAGTGTTTAAAATCAAATATTTTTAACTTGATCTCTGAAAGGAAGAATAGTTTGAATTACTATTTATGAAAGCTAGAGGTTTGCTATTTTTTTTGGTTTATGTGTGATTTTAATCAGCAGTCTTTCACCTAAATAAATTGAACCCTTCTTCTTTAATCTCTAGCAGTATTTAAACTTATTTGCTCTTTCAGTGAGAAAAAAGATCAAATATATGCATTTCAGCTTTCTGTGGAAATTGCTCTAAAAACTATCACTTTTTATTCTCTTTCAATGGAAAATTATTCCAGCATTTTTCTGAATAAGAAGTAATGACAGGAGAAGACATCAAATATTTGGATATGCCAATAAGTCATATTGCTTTCTTTAAGGTAATCATTTCTTTAGCTTCAATATGATAATTTTAAAAATATTTGCAGTCTAGGAGAGATAGCTACGTGAGTCATAAGGAACACATGTGCTTCACATACACCCAGCATTTTTGTTGTGTCTTCTGAGCTGCATCTAAAGAAGAATGACCAGCAGCCCGAGGGAGCTACTCCACTCTTATGAGACCCTCCCTGGAGTGCTGCATCCAGCTCTGGGGTCCCCAAATTAAGAAGGTCATGGATCTGTTAGAGCAGGTCCAGAGGGCAGCTGTGATGTCCAGATGATCAGGGGGCTGGAGCATCTCTCCTATGAAGACAAGCTGAGAGAGTTGAGGTTGTTCAGCCTGGAGAAGCAAAGACTCCAAGGTGACTTTACAGCTCCTTCCTGTACCAAAAGGGTGACTGCAGGAAAGCTGGGGAGAGACTTTTTACATGGGCCTGGAGTGATGGGTCAAGAGGGAATGGCTTTAAACTGAAAGAGGGTGGGTTTAGATTAGACTTTGGAAATAAATTTTTTTATCGTGAGGGGGGTGAGGCACTAGAAAAGGTTGTCCAGAGAGGCCGTGGTTGTCCCATCCCTGGAAGTGCTTGAGGCCATGTTGCATGGAGCTTTGAGCAACCTGGTGTCTCTGTCCATGGCAGGTAGGTTGGAACTTTAAAGTCCCTTCTAGCCAAAACCATTCTACAATTCTGTGATATAAAAACATACTGGAAAAATATGGTAATGACAAGAAATACAGGAATTATTGTTTTACTTCACATTAGTTTACCTGAAGGAAGCTCTGTAAAAAGCAAGTGTATTGAACTATTTTGCCCATAGCACTACATACATCTTATTAGTCTGCACATTTTGTTTCATATAATACTTTAGGGGACTTACTAACTATGAAAAACACATTATCCTTAAAAAAAGTTATGAAGTACTGAACATGTACAACTAAATATGAAGTTAAAAGTAGCAGCAAAGATTTCCTTCTTCAATCTTATATTTAAATAAGAACACCAAGTGGGCAGCAAGGAAGGATCCTGCAATATCTTTAAAAGGGTAGAGCTACAAAATTTTCGTGACTCACAACTCACTAAATTACAGTATAGAAAAAAAAGTAACCTTATGATTCAGACTGTAATTAGCAGCTTAGAAAATGCAAAAGAGAAAATGAGTCAAATACCACAGCCATTCAGGGCCTTAAAAATAAGGACAAGAACTTTAAAATCACTGCACTAAATTTACAGTAAGCCTGCAGTGAAGAGAATTTCTAAAAAGGAGATATTTATAGAAAGTAAATAATATAGAAGTTAGAGATGAGAGATTTTACATTGAAAAAAATCATTTTCCTACAAATAATACCATCAGGAAATTCAGAAAATGAAAAAATCCTTTCACTGATCAACAGTTTCAATTTGTTTACATTAAGCTAGCAAAATCAGGTACCTATAGTTTTTCCAGAATCAGGATTTCTAATGGGAACAAATACCATTAGCTTGCAGAGACATATGACACAAGAGTTTTGTATTTGAACATAAAGAAACAACTGTTTATTACGGAGTGTACCTGTCATTAAAAGTCTGCTGCACTAGCAAAATAAGGACTGAAAGCTAAAGCAGATCATTGAATTGAGCAACTGAAGACAGGCACATCTGCATCTGAGTCTGAGAGGATACACAGAAAATTCACTTGAATACTGTTTCCAAATCCTCAGCACTGAGAGGAGATAGGAAACCAAGGCCTGATGCTTACCTCATTTAAGAGCAGCAGTCTTTCCCCACTGCAAGAGAGAGGTTCCCTCAAGGCCATTCACAGCCAAGACACAGAAAAGCCACAGGGACAGAAAGAGACTGTCAGCAAACAAACTAATAAAAAAGTGTCCTGCAAGCTATTTCCCACTGCTTTCTAGGGCAAACCTAGACTTTTCTTTTCAAGTAATCCAAGCAGCACACTTCTGCACCTGCAGAACTTTACATAGTCTCTCTATACAGTTAGTTTATCTGTCCCTGAGGTCATCTCCCAAAGCTTTACTCTCCAACTTTTTAGAGGGCCTGGAAACCATTTATCACATGAAGTAAACAAAGGATTGTGTTAACTGTGTAGCCACTTAACATACATAAATTCATACTGGTATTTTCAGGAACATGTAGGTGTCTCTAGGATAGAAAAAAAACTTTTTCCACCAAGTCCTGATTCTCTACACTTACCTATTCTTTAATAAGTTTCATGCATCATCTTGAGTAGTAGAATATGCACATGTACAGCAGAAGTCTTTCCCTGGTTGGCTATGAATTGCTACTCTCTGCAACCAAAACCAATCATCAGTGACAACAAAAAATTTAAAAAAAACCAAAACCACAATACACTTTTTTAATCTTTTTTTTTTTAAAGATCTCCATGTTATTATGTGATATCCACTGAGCTAGGGGCAACTGATGATACTCTTGTGATGCATTCCCTATATAATGATGAATTTTGTTTCCTGAGACCAGGTATTTTTCAAAAATCTTATGATTTTTGTATGGATGTTTCCCAAACGTGACAATGTAAATTTAATATAGCATCATTATATCAAAGAGAAATAAGAAATGGGTTAGTTTTTTTTGATACAAGATTAGGCCTAGAAAATATTTCAAGAAAAGGAAGCTTAGATATACACAAACTGCTCCAATTTTCCGTGGGGATTTCTGAAGATATAGTACAAGATAAATCTAATTAGCTTCAAGAAAATGACGATAAGACATCAGAGGAGTGACTAGACTGGTTAAATCCACATAGATGTCAAAAGATTCTCAACAGAAAAACGCAAGAAAAAGACTAATGAAGGAAATTAGCAACTGTAGATAGCAAAGTTCAAATTAGATTCCAGAATACCACTGTTAGGATAATGATTTTTAGTATAGCACATGCAGGGAACAAGGATTTCTGAATATAAAAGGTCTAACATTTAGCTCAGAGCTGTTGTAACTACATCATGTATATGCTGCTTTTCCTCTTCTGTTCTAGTGGAACAGAGTTGTGAATTTACCTGATCTTGGTTCCTGCACCTGCTTATTAGCACTATGCTAGTAATTATTGGATCAAAACTGGAGACTGGCATTTACAAAAAATATCTTGAGGAACCTGGAGAGCTCCAAGTTTAAAGAGTGATGTGATGGCAATTCTGAAAACTTGTTAGAGATGAATGGCCATGAACTATACAGATTAATGTAAAATGGAAGCTGAAGCACAGTCAACCACAGAAGGAGTCCATAGAAAAGACAGAAGGATATAAAGGAAAGAAAAAAAAACGACATTTTTTGCACATTCTGCCTAAAGCAAATATTAAAATTACTTTAAAACAAGTAACCGATAAAAATAGCAAGAAAAGGAGATAGGACAAAATGGGCAAAAAAAAAGACTGTTTAGCAAACCTTACTTCAAAACTTAAGAAAAACATGGCTGTTTCATCACAAAAGCTATCATGAGGATTGTTCTACAGGCATTATTTTGGGACACAGAGCCATTAATGTAGATCTGGCCATCCATATTGAGTCCATATCTGCACACTAAAATATCATTGTTGTTTCTGCCTGAACAAAATGAAAATCTGGTCTTTCTTTTAAGATTACAATTCATATGATCTTCAGTTCAATGTACTTTAGTCCAAGCAGTGACTGCAGCAAATTATTCATTTGCCTGAATCTGAAGTTACACAGAAGAGCACCCGAGGTTCAAAGTGCTAAATAAAGAAGAGCTATACTAGTATCAGCATTAGCCAACTCAAATTATGTATGAAAATGGTCACAGATTTTTGATAGTGGTCTGCAAACAATATTAAATTATGGTTTTTTGCATATTCTGGACCTATCACATGTCCAGCTTTCCATGGAGGTGCTGAAAACAGAGGCAACATGATCTAAGCAAAGGGCAGCACAGGGACAAAAGGAATGGCTAGGTCCAAGGAAAATGGCCCCAAAATCCTACATGGTGATCCCCATCTTCAGCTCCTGAGCAGGTTACAGCCATAATAAGTCAAATCAATTTTGGATACCTGAAATCAATGGACCATTTATTATACTAAGGTAAAAGACAACCTAAAAAGTAATTATGACAAATTATCTTTCATGTGTAACCAAACATTTGACCCAATGTGATTAACAAATCAGTTGTAACTGAACACTTGAATGGAAATTTCTACATTTCACCCGTGGCACAAAGCAGCACAATGTAACAGCTTATCCAGGAGAATATCTTCTTTTAGCACCATGAAAGAGAAAGAAGCTCATCAGATGTGTATTGGGAAATGCATATAATAGAGGCTTTAAAACTTCTTAAAAACTCTAAATATGCAATGCCAATCCATAGCTGTTCTAGTAGACCATGTAATAGACCATCTAGTAGACCGTGGGAACAAAACAAAGGAATTAAAAACTTTTCCGGAGTGAGAAATAGTTAATCTTTGATATATAGAGAGAACATCATTTTCCCCTACTAAACTTTCTCATATAAAGACAGAAAAAGCTAAAGACTCAAATACATGTTTAATTTTGATGGTACAATATTTAACAACAGATACAGAGAATATTGACTCAGTGCATGACCCATGAAATATCCCATAAAGCCATAGCATAACCCTATGTGATCTCTGTAGAAATGACAATCAGCTGAATTCTGTGGAAATTATCAGAGAAACTCTCTCGAATATGCTGTTAGAAGTCCTCAAGTTTAAAAAGCTTCTAAACCCCTCAGCTGAAAACCTGTCATGCATGAATAACTATAACAAGCACAATAACAGCTGTATAGTCTCTGAGGCTGTTTGGAAATCTACAAGATACTTTGTTATTCTTTTTTGTGAATGATAAACCTCAAATAATGTGTTGTAGGCCATTTATACTGCGCAGAAAACAAAGAAATCAGTTTAAGGAACCATGTTTTCCACACAAGTCCATTAGCAGAGAATAGATGGGGAAAGATTTAATGGACTCTTTATGACATTTTACCTGGAGAAAAAAAGCAGTTATCTGGGGACAAGCAGCCGTATTAAGCATGAATAAGATACAGACAGCCTTTTATTGCATCATTTTGAATTTTCAGAACTCCACACACCCTGACCTAATTAAGCTTCACGGTTACTTCTTCAATATCTTTGAGGGTTTAATCACTAGCTTATAAACACAGAACAGAGATATAATGAGGACAGTATCAGTTTAGGAGCAGGTCTCAAAAGTCCTCAGTTATCAACACTGAATTAATTGAGAGGTTACTAAAATATCTAGCTTTAACCAAGTTAAAGCATCACATGTAATAAGCATTGGTTGTGTATGTGAAGAGTGCTACAGAAGATATATAACCAATCCAGAATCTGTGATTTTTTCATTTATTGTTCTTCTTACCATTATGTCAGCTGCTCTGCAATCACAGAAGTGAATCACGTCTGTCAGTGCAAGTGAAGTCTGAGCAGTCATCTTAAAGTATTTGTATTCAGCATTGCTTAAAGGTTGTTCATATATTTATCATACAATACCAAGATTAAAATTTGATTTTTGTCCTTTACAGATATTTCCTAATGCAGAACTACTTTCACTATATCTCTCAGAATATAGTGTGATGTGTTAGAACAACTACCTGTAGAAACCAGAAGTTTGCATTGCTCTTGTCCCAAATGTGTTTTGTTCTGTAAATGAGATAATTAACATTTCAGTAACAGTAATTTGACAAAGATTTTTGTTACTTCTATTAGTGATTCATGTAGTGTGGAATTGTAGATATGGATTAATTACACATTTTGGAGAAACCAGATGCAGATACATAACCTCTCATGAATGAACACCCCACTATAAATGCTTAGCATGATACAACCTTGTTCATAGTCAGTTTTTTACATTCCAATTAGAATTCTGATATTTCACCCATTTTCACTATTTTTTTGGTCTTTTTAAAAATGTGAGTCAAACCTAATAAATAGTTAATTGGGAATAATCACATGTTGGATAATGGGCTGTCAGCAAGATGTGCTGGTTCCAAGTAACTTACATCTCAATGTTTTCATGCCTACATTAGCACTAAAATCAGCAAAAGAGACATCTGGCCTTGCATAACTGAGAGTAGCTTAAATACTTAGTATCACTCTTTTACAGTATGCTTAGCTTCTTACATTTAAATATTTTCTTTTAGCATAAATATTTAGATTTTTTGAATAATTTTTTACATATTAGGCTAGTGTCATGAAGTATGGGAAAGATATAAAACTTTGCTCAGCTTAATATTGACAACATACAAGTCCAACAGGAACATCCTTACAAGTGGTTTTATTCAGGTAGTACAGGGAATTCAGCCTGTATCTCCCATGCCCTATGAAGACTTTCAAATTACTGTATTTCCTCTCAGTATGATTAATGGAAAGTGTTTCCTTCTAACAGAAATACCCCAAGATATAAATTACTGTGTTAACAATTTTAATTACTATTCCCAAGCAAACAGTTAGGCCTATTTGGACTCATTAAGTATATCAATTTCAGATTAGTTCAAACCCAACACAATAAATAAATTCAGCTGCTCAAAGCTACCACAGACAACTGTAGCATTATAATAGAATAGACGCAATCTTACATTATTTTCTGCTCTGCATATCCAAGGCTTCTCAAGCTGAATAAACAAATCTCTATTGAGATGAATGATTTTCAGGTTACCAATGGCAAAACCCTTGTGTTTGACAACAATACTAACTGTATTTAACCCTAGAACATCGTTTTCCTAGAACATCGTCATCAATGGCATATTTCAGCCAAAGTTAATTTATAAGATTTTAAGCTTTTAAGGATTAACACCGATATTTCACTGGCTCAGATTTTGCGCTATACAGTTCTTGTAAGCTTTAATCTAGAACATGATATGCCCTTATTTCCACTAATTCTTAGCAATTTAACATTACTGTGACAACAAGGAAAGAAGGAAAAGAGCTACAAGTCCTGAATTATATTTCACAAAGTTTTAGAATGAAGAAATAAAGGAAAGTTTCCACATCACATTAAAACCCAGCTGGGAAATTTTGCAAGTCTGATCTCACTCATTTCACACACATTACAACAGTTTAGCACTTCTTTTCATACATTATCTTTCATCAGAGTTTTTCCTTGTACAAAAGTCAGGGATGTATCCTAGAAATGAATTGTACTCTAGACTAATGTGGAAGTTCATGGACTAAGGAAAGTCTGCTGGGAATCTACCTACTGTATAATACATACTACACCCAGAAAATCAAAAATTATTTATATTTCCTCAGATCTGTGAAGCATTAATAATAGATAACTTATAGCTACACAATTTCAGAAGAATTTATGGAGAAAGATAAATAATTATATTAAACATGGGCTATAGGAGTTTCAGAACATATGCAGAGTTCTGATTATATTAAACAATAATTTAGACAATGAAATTATATTAAATAACATAGAGGACTTAGAAGAAAATGTAGTGTAATTGAAGACTCCTGCATTTGTTAGACAGTAATAGTCTCGCTTTGAATAACAGTAAAAACACATCTATGTTGGCAACATTTGTTTTGCTCTTTCCTGCTATTTACTTTAAAAGAATAAAAATTTGTTTCCACCATACATTCTATTCCTTTTCTACTTCTTTTCTTTTTCAAAACCTTTCTACAGAATTTTACTACTTCGTGGTCATTTTTCTTTGATGTTCAAAATTATTCATTGATATTTTATTATTTTATTATATGTACAAGCTTTTGTATTTTAAAATTATTCTTTGAAATACACCCAGAAGGACTGAGCCATTTCCACATAAAATTTCTCATAATTTGAAACTAGAAAACATTACTAGTCCATGTTTATTGTGGCCCTCCAGCAATTCTCATGAGAGGTCATACAGAACTGCATGACAGCCATGAAATTATGCTGTATCATTAATAAATAACTTACCATAAATGTCAAAATCCCTCAGCTTCTAAAGACTACTTTAGTAATTATGTTACATTAATCTTAAAACAATGACATTCTGCCCTTTCTTTCTTCTTTCCTGTACCTCCATTTGGTGGAATATCTCCTACTTATCAGCAATTTATTATGAATAAGACTACCGAGGTTTAAAATTGTTAATGCAAATCAAGTCACTTGATAGCTTCAGAGTGAACAAACACTAATATTTTTTTCCAATTGCCTAATACTTTCTCTTGAATAACTTGCAAACATTTGAAACAGACTTCTATCATTAGCATAATACAATCATAATGTTCCCATTTAATTACAATTTATTTGAATGACTAATCATCAGTTTCATGTTTTAAAATAATGGAAACATTTTACAAACTGCAATGTAGTATCTGTCTATCAAAGCATTAGTATAAAGACAAGTTGGAATATACATGGCTTTTGTTAGCCATTGTCTTTAAAAATAATTTCTACTTCTTTTGCAACCTCTGTGACACTTAAAAAAATTTAAAAAAAAAAAGTACGTTTGATGCATGTCCATGAATGATGCAAAGAGAACTGTCTCCCAAGAACAATTTATCCAAACTGTTGGTTTTTTTCCAGCCTATGCCACTAATAACCTCAGTTACTGGCATCATCCCAGTAAGAATGAGTCATCTTAAATTCGAAGGGTATCAACTGCATTTTATAGCTCTGTTAAAAATGAAGGACTTTATAGTCAAACACAGCATTATTTCCATTTCATCTTCACTAATTTATTTAAATGGTAGAAGAGTAGAACACAGAATGTCAGCTAGGCAAAATGAAGGAAAACTGTCAGGATCAAACCTTACATGTTTTTCATTCAAGCTGTCACTCCTGTCTCATCTTGTATGCGTGTGGATCAATGCTTGTTATTTGCTTTTTTCCACGTATTCCATATGCCTATGTTTCCACATGCAAGTGAGAAAGAGCATTGCAGGTCGGCACCTTTTACCCCCCTTCTGTCACATCCTTCTCTCTTCTGCACGCTCATCCTCTTCATTATCACATCTATGGTGGGAGATGCACCAAGGAACTGTCAGCAAGCTTCTTGCTAAGAGAAAATGCTGCTTGTAGCTTTGTTGTTAAAGCCAGACACAAAGTCTATTCATAGGAAAAGTTTACCACAATGGCTAAGGAAGTAAAGGATCACATTTTTTCTTATTTATCCAAAGATTTATGCATGTGAGAGAGAATTTTAAATGGTGGTGAAAAAAACTCTCTCACTAAGAGATTCAAGCCCAAATCTAAAAATCTCAGACAAATTATTTGCTAAACATGAACCTCCTTGAACAGAATACAAGCCAGAAGCCTGACTTTTATTCAAGGAGCTTCCAAAACCTACAGTTGAAAAAAGGCATGTATCTGCTATATGTTTTAAAGCTACTTAAACAGTTAGTTGGTACTAAAAACTGTCCCTGCTGCTGGCAAATATGATTTCCATGTTCAGCCTCCCAGAAACTTTTTCTGCAAGAATGTCTTTCTTACAATTAAAAATTGAAATTAATAATGGGTGAACAGACAGAAGATTAAAAAATTAATATATCTGAATTGTCTAAGTCCTAATCACTTTATGTTATCTTATTGTGAATTGCTCATTCATAAAACAAAGGCTCTAGAATTACAAAATAACTTGTCATAGTGTATTCTCCACTAGTAATTCAGACCATGTCCAAGTTATAGCCATTAGCATAACTCTCTTAATAAATCTGCCAGTTCCGTATGGCTTCTGTAGAGGAATAACGGTTTTCCCTTAAACTCTACCAAAAAGCTTTAATCAATTTCAGAAAGTTATCACACATTTATTCCTTTTATTCTTCCTATTAGAAGTAAGATTTCTCCCATCATCAAACTCATTTTGTTCCAGTATTATCCTTAACCTCCAGGAAGCCTTAGCCTGACACAGAACGACTTTTAGTCTCTACTCTTAAAAGTCAATTGTAATGCATGGCAGTCAAATTTGTGGCTCTTCTTTCTGAGTACATATAGTACCTGTCCGAGGTGAGTGAGCATCTCTTTCCATGGCTGATTTTTCCAACTCTGATTTTTCCCTACTGGCTGTTCAGAGATGCAAAAACAAATCCATCTGATCACATTCTCCTTTGTAGTGCCATTGACTCTAATACCTTGTACCTATGTTTCTGCCGTATTTAACTTCAAAAGACTATGACACTGTACACATGAAAAGCTTCTACGAAGCTTCCCTCACACACCTTTTCTGAAGATCAAATTAAACTCTAGGCATTAGTATTACAATTTTGATATAAGCTACTTGCAAAAAATAATGAAAGAAAATCACCACTTCATTGTAATAGGCTTTTTTCCCTTTAAGAAAAAATAGTAAGTCTTTTGTTCACATGAACATGGTTTCTTTTAAGATAGAAATGCCAAGCAAAATCTAAAACAAATGTATACACATCATGACAGACCCCTGCATTAGCAGAAACTCACAGATTCCAGTCAATTTTACTTTTTGTAGAATTTGCCTTTCATGTAGTCACAATACTCATTGCATTTCCATACCTACCTCTGCAACCTCTGGCTCTGCCTAGTTTTTCAGATCAAGAAGCAGCTGTTTACATATCTTTCTCCTCCTGAATTCAGCCACAGCTATAAATTGCTAAGATTAGCTAAGGGTAAAAATAGTGAAGATTGTAGGTATTTGGATTCCTTAAAGGAAAGGATATTTTTTGTTTGTTTGTTTTAAAAAAAAATTCTTTTAATTTTTCTCATAGCTGTGTTTTATCTCCCATCCACCAGTCCTCATTTCTGATCTGCAACATTACTGCTGCAACAGTGATGAGAGAATTGCAACATACGTATATATGTTACTTGGTAAACTACTCAAGTTGCAAGTATTAATCGGTTTGCTAGTAATAACATTTGAGGTAGAACCTTGCTTCTGTGGATAAAAAATACTTGTCACAATCATTAGATAGTGACCAAAAAAAAGTATTAAAGTTTCTAATATATCTATTTTTGATATCCCATCCTTTAGGAGACAGGAGTACCCAAGATTCATAGATGCTTATTGTTGAAAGGAGCAACGAAAGGAGCAACATAAGTCAAAGGATCTGCAAAAGCTTACAAGTTTTTATAAGTTAATTATACACGTGGCATGGAAATTGGGATATTAGTCCCTGAACACCTAGTATAAGCACCCTACAGTGGGTTGTGGATAAAAGGGTAGGGTGAAAGAGAAAAAAGAAAGAAAATACTAATTAAAGATGGGGAGGGAGAGAGTCACTCTAAGAGGGATAGAGAGCTCTGAAAAAAGAGTATTGCCCATATAGTTATAAACCTACACAAGGGCTAGAAGGGCTATTCAAAGTAATATTCTTGTTTCTGTCCATTCAGTCATGGGGACTACTGAAATAATATTAAGTGCTAAAGAACATTGGATGTGTCATTTCCCTCACAAAATATAGAACAACAATGACCTCAAATAGTCCTGATCAAAAATAAACAGGCAATAATTGAGATCTACAATTGCCTTTAGCAGTTTACCTTGCAACAATATGAAAGCAGGATGACTCCCTCAAGAACAGGTAATGGGATAAAAAATTGGTTAATCACTTTAGAAAGAGTAAAAGCCTGCCCAGCAATGAAATATTTAGAAATTAATGAAGAAAATAGATCAGTGCAATCTTAGAAGGCAGAGATTTACATTCTCAATCACAACTGAAAACAGAAAACTGCATTAGTCTATTCTGTTTCAGTTGAAGAAAAAAAATATTGCAGGAATCAGATACCCTGTTTCACAAGAAGTCTAGTCAAAATTGAGAAAAAAAAAAAGTGATAAAGTTCTACAATCATCAACAGACTGCTTTCTTGAAGAAACCAGTCATCATACGTTGGCGCTTTAAAAAACCACTTCTATAGCACAGTCTCCCTCTAAGAGCTCATCTGTGGGGCACAAATTAATCCTACTTTCAAAGACTTCTGTTGTTCTGACAATTTTGAGAACAAACCAAGGGAGCTCATCTGCCAGCAGACTTCGATCCTTGAAATTGCTGCCAAAGAAAACCAACAGTGACACTTCCCTGTTATTGTCAATGACAAAGTCAAGGGTCCTGCTATAAGATGACCACAGGTCATGCACCCTGTTACAGAATGACAATTCTTGCAGAACCCTGCTGCATATTGTAGATAAGCTCTGGATTTTTGCAAGTTGCTCCTCCTTTGTCAGTGTTAATTTCAGTTGAAGTAACATTTGACCAGTATGAAGGGCTTTTATAACTCTCTTACATCGATACCTCACAGTTTTTATATTGCTCTTGGCTCTGATGAACCCTAAAGAATTCTTGCACTTTGCTTTTGATTTTTCGTGTCCACTTTACCTTCCATACACATTCTTGATTTCTGCCAACAGTACAAAACTGCTCTGAAACTGGAGGTATAATTACAGAAATGTCCAAGTTGATTGTATCCTTGTGACCTCATCTGTATAGTAAAATAGTAACGAGGTGTGCAATTTTTGTTCAGATATGTATATATTCAACAGAATATGCTGAATTATGTTCCATATAATTCCTGTTCACTATGAGCAAAGTAGCTGGATTAAAAGCGGATTTAAATTGCCCAGCCAACCACAGCACATACCTGTCCATGGTGTAAAAAAAGTAGTTGTTTCTGGAAGCTGCTGAAACAATGGAAAAGAAATGCAGCCATCCTGCCCCTGGTAACATTGTAAAAAACTAATTCCTACATTGTGAAAAAAGACTCAGAGTTTCTTGGTTGTCATGTCATCCATGACAGCTTCCTATACCCTTCTAAAGATTACAAACTTGCGCATTCCCATCATCCTCCTTTCAGTCAAAACATTTCACTGAGTCTTCATACTTCAGAAGTATCTCTCCAAGAAATATAACAGCATAAATGTAGGGAGAAAAAACAGAGATCTGGTGTCAGTATAAATAAATGTAATGAAAAAATAGACCCTTTCCGAGTAAATAGATTTTAATTGCCTTATGTTGAAGGGGCATTGCATAATGTAATTTTCCCAGTTTTCACACTCATGAATTAGTTTATGAACACATAAAATGTCTCTTTATTTTTGTTGAGGCATAATCTACTTAATATTAGGAACATTTTATTTTAATTAAAATCCACCTCCAAGAATAGATTTTTTTTAATATAATATCGTCCATACTGTATTTATAGTCTCTTTGAATTAAATATTTTTTAAGAAATCAGTGCCATTATTTGTCATTATGAAGAATATAATGCCGTCTGTAAAAGGCATGTATCAGATTTATCTGCAGCATTAGACATTTTGTCCTTTAAAACTCAGATAATTGCTACTCGTATATGACAAAAAGATTAGTTTCAGCCACCAACATGCATATGTCATTCCCCTAGTTCAACTCCTTTTTGTACCCAGCGAGTAGAAACAAATTCCAAATGACACTGGCCACCAGTATCAAAACCTCTTCTACAGATCACTGGAAAATCCTCTCCAAATACCCTCTTAATTTCAGATACAAGACCAACAGAATGACCAAACATGACTCCTGAATAATCCAGATAAATTAAATTTGACTGATCTCCACTGCCTTCACGTACAAGTTGGTTTCTATGTCATTTAACTAGCAGAGCTGAAACTGTCCAAAGGCTGGGATGTACCTCACATTTCCTACTCTATGGAGTAAACTGAAACTCAATAGGAATCTACTGCCATCTTCCTCTCCTTCAGTTGACTGCAATCACTCTACCTGATCCTGCTGTTCATGTCATGATGGTCGTATTTTACATCCCATGAAGAAATCAGAAGAAAACCAGAGTTTCTGGATCGCCATTAGACTAAGGCATTAAGCCAGAAGCTTAACTATGCATCACTGCTAAGAAAGCTGTTCTGCAAATGTTTACAGAAACAGCACTTGGAATCTGGGAAACTACTTGTGTCCAGTATTAAATGCCAGCTGAGAAAACTCATTCTAAAATTTGGCTTGAGGCATGGATGTCTACATTCAATAAAAGTTCTAGCCATTTATATGTTATGGCAGAAGTCTGACTTGAAAGGCATGAATTTGTGTTATACACATGATAATGTATTTGGGAGAATATGGCAAGCTAGTGGACAGGAAGTGTACAAAGCCTGTAAGGCAGGATAGAATGGAACAGGCTTTCTACTAACACTAAAGAATAAGCTTTCTTCATCAGGCTGTACTTATAAGATACAGTAAACAGGACCTAAGATATCCTTATAGGCACCCTTTTCATAAAGTACATATATGTTTGCATCATCTAATAAGATATGCACATTTTAAAATGTTGGGGTTGAAACTTCACTGCAAAAAAAATATATTTTAAATTTAAAAATCCATGATTGTTCAAGCAATGTGTTTAGAATTATGCATATTTACAACCATTATCATTCGCATATATTTAGTGAATATTTATGGTCTAATTAGTTGCATAACAATACTGAGCATTTATATGATCACCGAGCTGTAAAAACATTGACTCGTTTTTATCAAGTAGATCCTAATGAGTGGCAAGAAAATGATGTGTTACATGTATCATGAATATCTCCTTAGGAGACCTGATATTACACCACCTGTCCGTATTTATCTGATTTATACAACACTTCTGATACCTGGAACTATGAAGCAAAACCAGAGCATTGTAAGAGAAAAGTTTATGATGCATTACAAAAATTCCATTCCTACCAGTGTCTGTTATCCATAAATAAGTTGCAGGCTCAGTTGTGTTCAGCTGTGAATCGCTTCATCCACCAAAGGTATATTGCAAAATAGATATATCTAGGAGCATGGCTGCAGATACTTTTATTCTTTAATTTTAATTTGTAAGCATAATTTTTCCCCTCATTACAGAAGAACTTCTAAAATACAAGTAACATGAGAAAGAGAGGTCCACATATGCATTGCTAGGAATGCCAAACAAAAATAAATGAAAGTGCTAGGAAAAACATATGGAAAACTACATTTACAGAAATAAATACTTTTCTTTATGTACAACACCCTCATTTTCAAGGAATATTATTCATTTTTCTTGGAGGGTGGAGAAGAATGTAGAAAGGAGAGGTTCATGTTTATATGCTTCATTTTCAATACCATCATCCAAGGCCTCTTTTAAATGTATTAATTTTCTTCACAGCATGTTATTTGGTATCCTCATTTATTTCCTACCACTGTAACCACATTCATACTTGGTTTGCTTTAAGCATGTGACTAATGGAATTTTGTAGCTACTTAAGTGACTAAAAAAATAAAGGATAAAAGACTGAGTCTTACTAGACCATCATGAGAAAGGTAATACTAGTAATGGTGCTGAAAAAAATACAGTTAACTACTTAACATTAATGTGGGCAGAGTTGAGGGTTCAAATCTCATTATAATATTACTTAATCTTGAAGCAAAATAAATAAAATGGGTAAAAACATCAGTTGTGTAAATAACCAACAAAAAAGACATTGTAAAAAAAGCATGGGTGCTGGTACTAGAACCGATCTCTCACAAACAACCCATTCCCCTCTCCCACTAAGCACGTGGGAGGTTAAAGGAAGGGCATTTCCAGGAAGATTAGTTAGAGTTCAATAAGTGCAATATTCTAAGTATTTTATAGTAACATGGTGGCACTTGCACAGTAACTCATAGCGCTTCAGTGTTTGGTGCTGCCTCAGAGCTTATTATCCAGCCTGGTCCCCTTCCTTTCTCTACCAAGAAACAGGGTGATTTGCTCAAGCAGCAATAGCAGCTCTGTTCCTTCCACACTGCAGCTAAAGGTAAGGTCTCAATTACCCAGCAATCGTATAATTCTGCTCCCGGAGTGCTGTCAGTACCTTGCTTTTCCTGGAACTGCCAGAACAAATGTGTGGCAAGCCCGATATAAACCTAATTTGTAGATATAAACTCTGGAAACAACCCTCAAACAGAATGCAACCCTACATAAATCTAATGAATTTTCCTACACAGAACAAAAATTACCTGTAATTGCCAAAATAAAGTCTGTGAATTCAGAACACCTGATAAAATTATAAGTGCAAGATTCTTATTACACAGTCTTTGCACATATCAAAATGCAAACAACAGCCTATCATAGCCAATCCTATTAAAATTAATTGGTATCTTGTCTCAAATATATTAGGTGGCAAGGAAAAGCTCAGGCTATATATAAAATGTTTGAGACATTCATACCATTTTCCATTGGTTTTTCACATTTTCCAAGTGGCTTAGGCAATCAGTGACATGCACTAAAATTCCAGTGAAATCATGGCTGCATTACTATTAATTGTGACTAAAGTGTGATCAAAGGATTTTTAAAATGGCATAGACAATGAAACTATTCCATAATCCCAGGATACAGGAAGAATCTCGAGCTTTACATGCACTTTACACAGGCCAACTTGAAGGGCCTGTCAGTTTAAGTTCAGCCATGTTCCCTTCATGTACCACATGCATGAGAAAAATCAACAGAAGGAAGAAATAAATGCTTGAATTTGAGCACTGTAGTAAATATGTAAATAATTTTACTATAGGAAAATGTCATTAATTTCATAATTCCTAACAAAACTATAAGAAATTTGTTACATCTGAGAAAATCAACTTTAAATATCATTCCATATCATAATTTAAATATCATTTCACATTATATTTTTGGCCTGTCATTTGAAAAATTGAGTTGACCATCCAGTAAAGCATTCATGGGACTATTCTATCACTGCTTAAGTGTCTTTATTGATACAAAATGAATTCAGTACTGGATGCATAATCCTTAATTGAAAAGATTGGCAAAGATCTCAGACAATTAAATGGTCCAGACTTCATACAACATGTCTGGCACACTTTCAATGAATCTTGTTTTGTTGTGCAGAGTGATACATTTATCAAACACCACACACGCATTTTTCATCAGTTCTGTAAAAATTGATTTTATCTCTTTGTTTTTGCTTCTAATAATCTTCAGTGTATGCAGGATTAAAAGTTGGGAGAATCCAACCATAAAGACTTGTGCCCTGGAACTGAAAAGTAAAAAGTCAAGTTGATTCTAATAAAAAATTAAAAAAAAAAAAAAAAATAAATCTCTGGTAAAAATGTTATGTACTGTGCTTTTTAACTGCACAAGCTGAAGTTATCAAGCATGGGAAGAAAGGATGGAGAAGTACAAAAGCAGAAACCATCATTTACAAAACTTCTATGCCAGACATACATAATTGCTGAAATTTTGATGTTTACACCAGAGACAAATCTGAATCATATCACCTCTACAAAACCTATTTTAAAAAATTACTTTCAACTTTCACCAGTGTCTTCAAAACTCCTACAAATTATAGGCATCTGGAGAAGTTAAGATATCATCCCAAAATATCTTTAGTTAGTGAATTTCAGTAACAGAGTGCTGGAATGCTCAGACATCCACTAAATGCTCTTTAGTTTTAGGCTGTTTTGGTGCTTCTCCACTACTACATCAGTTCAGAACAATGAGAGAAGAGAAGAGAAGAGAAGAGAAGAGAAGAGAAGAGAAGAGAAGAGAAGAGAAGAGAAGAGAAGAGAAGAGAAGAGAAGAGAAGAGAAGAGAAGAGAAGAGAAGAGAAGAGAAGAGAAGAGAAGAGAAGAGAGAAGAGAAGAGAAGAGAAGAGAAGAGAAGAGAAGAGAAGAGAAGAGAAGAGAAGAGAAGAGAAGAGAAGAGAAGAGAGAAGGTATACAGTGATCATTTAGTTCAATTATCTGACCATTTCAGGTCTGACCAAAAGTTAAGGGCATTGTTCAAATGCCTCTTAAACACTGACAGGTTTGGTGCATCAACTACCCCTCTCAGTAAAGGGGCAAAAAACCCCAGTTCTGTAGAGTTTAAAAAAATGAAAGGACTGTTTGTGTGAGACTGCAGGCAGAATAGTGCATGATTGATTCCGAGCTACTGAGCTTGAAGCAATATAAAAGGTTTCACTTCAAGTGCCAGTGATGAATCATGCTGAGCCTGGCCTGGGCTCCCCATCTGCATGCAGGGGAGAGTGCTTATTCCCTGTTTCACAGAGTTTTTGTGTTGTTTCAGCAGATATCCGGCCTCAGAGATGGAGGAACGACAGCGTTGTGAACCATGTCAGATTTGTATCTCCTGATGCTGCACTCAGACACCACGTCCTGTCTTGAGGCAGACAAGGCTTGTTGTTACACAAGAGGTGTCTGTCAGAGTACAGGAATGTCAGAACACAAAACTGGCTCACAGAAGCATCTCATTTCCTCTGATGTACTACTGAGTAACCTCTGATTTTCATTCAGTGTTTCCATGTACGTGCAGGAAAAGCACATGTTCCGGGCTTTGGGTGTATTAGGTTTGTGTGGCAAGGTTTTGGTAGCAGGGGGAGCTGTAGAGGTGCCTTCTGTGAGAAGTTGCCAGAAGTTTCCCCTATGACCAACACAGCTCATGCCAGCCAACATCAGGACTGACCTGCTGCTGGCCGAGGCTGAGCCAGCAGCAGCAGTGGTGACACCTCTGGGATAACACGGCTAAGGGGCAAAACTGCTGCGCAGCAGCAGCCACAGCTGGAGAGAGGAGTGAGAATATGCGAGAGAAGCAGATTCCCCTGCAGGCTGTGGTACAGAGAATGGTGAAGGAGCTGTCCCACTGCAGCCCACAGAGGTCCACAGCAGAGCAAAGATCC
Source organism: Acridotheres tristis (assembly GCA_037013685.1). Taxonomy (NCBI): domain Eukaryota; kingdom Metazoa; phylum Chordata; class Aves; order Passeriformes; family Sturnidae; genus Acridotheres; species Acridotheres tristis. The sequence goes on along the minus strand of CM072886.1, from coordinate 93,010,159 downwards.
AGCTGTAGTCCATGGAGGATCCATACTGGAGCACATGAATGCCCAAAGGAGTCTGTGACCGTGTGGGGAGCCCATGCTGCTGCAGCCTCCAGGCAGTAGGGAGAGTAACGGGGAATAAAGGGAAGAAGGGAGGGAAGGGAAAACTTGGGCTTTTTTCTCGTTGCCTTATTTGATTTGATATGTAATAAGTTAATTTTTTTTTCCCCCCAATTCAATCTGTTTTGCCTGTGACAGTAATTGATAAGTGATCTCTCCCTGTCCTTACCTCAGCCCCCACAAGGCTTTCATGATATTTTTGTCCCCATCATGTTGAGAAGAAGGAGTGATAGAGCAGCTTTGGTGGGCATCTGGCACTCAGTCAGCATCAACCCACCATAGTCCTGTTAGTTAAAGTAGCACTAGTTGCACAGAATTAGTATACAATGCATTTTCTGGAAAACACACACATTTACTCAAGAAAACAATAGAGTCCCTATTCCTGGAAGACTGCAATTAAAGGTGCTAATCCTGCACTTTGCCTTACAGAAATAAACCTTTAAAAAAAAAAAAAAGAAGAAAAAAAAGTAGAAAATCTCCTTGAATTCAGCAGCACTCCTTGTAGCTGTGCAATTCCAGCCACCTGAAAATTGCTGCAGGTTTAAGGGGGTAGGCTGAAGAGGCTTTACGAGTCACTGGAACATCACAAAAGGGATGATATTTACACATGTGACAAGAAACAGCAGAATAGGATCAGAATGAGAGAGAAGACTGAGAATAATATTAGATGTTAGACGCCAAAAATAATAGTGCACATGGGCAAAATGTAATGATTCCAAGCAGAAAAGACAGAAGATGGAAACCTCAGGGCATTGGAGATTATCTTGATAAAGTGAACAGGTAGAACATGCACTGAGATACTATAGCACTATGATATCTGGAGTAGAAAGAGAAATGCAAAGCTCGAGTTGACTGGTGAAGCAGTAAAAGGCCCAGAGGGAATTAAGAAGAGAGCTACCAGTCTAGGCAGCAGGGGAACAAGTGATGGAGAAAGACTGCTAGGCCCCTTTTACATAAGGAAGCTGCTGTGATTAACTGTGGGAAAGGGGAGCCTGCAGAGGAACCCTGGCAGCCCAGGGTTGTGATGATGTTTCTAATGTTTCCTTCATTTCTATGACAAAGCAGCAGCAGCAGAGTCAGTACTGCTGAGAATGAACATTAAGAACAATAGCATGTCACTGAATCTGTAATGGATCTAATGGATCACCTTCATCACTGAAGAAAGTAACATCAGAACAGAAAGAACTCTCTATCATTATGATGTGGCTCCTCTCAGCATCATCTCTTGTATTGACCAAACTGAACAGCTCAACACATTTTTGATTTAGCCTTACACAACTAATCTTTTAAACTAAACACAAACATCATAGCCTAATTTTTGAACAACTAAAAGGTGCACAACATAGTCATGGTGCAAATAAAAATAACAGCAGTGATCAAAAGGAAGCTTTCGAGGTGGAGAAAAAGTCAACCCTCCCCCCCAAATGCTTTTTGAAGCTGAAATTCATGAGCTGAGTTAATGTAATGATAAGTGTTTTCAAAATACAGTTTATGGGGTGATGGAATTAAAAGAATGTTTGAAAAAAACACTTTAAAAGAAGCTGAGAAATAAAATGCTTCTAGTGTTATGAGTTTTCTTTTACAATTTTATTCAGAATAGGAAAGGAATGAAGACTAAAATGGAAAAGACAAAAGCATATTTTTCTTCAAAAGGTCATTATGGTATTTTTTTTACATTTTTATACAGAAGCAATTTCCTGAGCAAATAATAAGTTCTTCGTGTCAACTCCTTAGCAAATTAAATTAAAGTTCTTTCTGTAAATGTAGTTATTCACATTAAGTCAACTCATTAAAAATATGGCTGAAGAGTTTCGCTAGTAATGTAAACCATTTACAGTACTGAATTTGTAAGCTGGGCTCAACACAAAAAAATGTTACAAACCACCACTACAAACCACCTTAACTCAGGTATTTGCATTGCTTTATTGACATGGACACTTCACCTACTAGCTAATGTTCAGTGCCTGTGACATGGAATTTTACCTTTGCTATAGATTGTAGCTGAAAACATTTCCTTCGTAATTCAAGAAATAATAAAAAAAAAATATTATCTAAATTTCATAAAGTGCAAGCAATGTCTAATGCCAGGACACAAACAGACAGTCAGATCTCGTTACAGCAATGTAAGATGTTACTGCTGTCAGCTCTCTGCCCTCAGACATGATCTTTCCTCTGCTGTTTCACAGCAGAAGCAAACACACTGCAGATGCTCAGCCCAGTCAACCACTCACAGGCTAAAGCAGCATCTAACAATCAAACTGGAAATTGAAGGCCAAGAGAGGTTTTTGACCAGTGGACCTCACACGGCAAAAAGAATACTCAGCAGAGTGAACCAAAGTCCATTTGTCAATCCTGAGTGAAGTAGACCAGACTAATATTCTTGCACATATATTCTGCAGCAGGGTTTGGATTAGAAATCCCAGTGCCAGCATATCCAAAACAAGCAGGGTGTTTTCTAGGAGTAGGTGGTCATTTGGGGGATGAAAGCATTAGACAACTAAACCTCAGAAAACTAAAACTAGAGTTCAAAGACATACTACCAAGAAATAAATAGTTCTACAGAAACAGGAGGAGACAACTTGGCAGGAGGGCAGGAAACATAGAGACAGTGTGTGACAAAATTCAAAAGAAGCCTAAAGTAAGGTTTTAGTACAGCCACAAAAGGAAGAGATCAAGGTGTGGGCTGCAGGCTTGTCAAGTTCTTGGGGAATGACCTCTCAGCTCATGATGCAACTTTGCACAGTTATTTTCTGTTAGATAATCCACTCCTTTGTTTCTATGTACTCTGCATAAACCCTGAGTTGATGAAAATTGGTGCTATTACAGTTGATGTAGTCTATTCTTGTTATTTGCTTCATTTTAGTACAATTGGCTATTCCTGTTACTTTTGCTCAGATCAAATTTCTAATCTTTATTCCAAGAAACTGCTACTTGCTGAACCATGTCTTTAGAAAGATAAAGAGTAACTTTGATATTTTTCTGTTCCATTAGTGCAGTAAGTCATCCTATAAACAGAATCTTTTTGGGGGGAGATTTGACAAATCATTCTGTCATTTTAATTTTAGTAGGAGTTATTATAACAGACCTATTACTGAACAATTCACCCTCCATCTGTGTGATTTCTGTATTAAATATTGCCAGTTTCACATGGATGTCACACAAAGCTGTGCATTAAAGTGATAATTTATTCCACTTACTGGTGTGTGCACTGGGCTATTTTACCCCCTTCTTCCACACCTCTTTTACAAGATATATATGCCCTAAATCCATCCAACTGCTTCTTCCCTTTTCCATTCCAACATTTTTTTCTCAAGGTCAGCAATGAAGACATTAAGATTACTTTTCTGACTTAAGCATACCAGGAGCTTTCTACTGCTATCTGAAGGGGAAAAAATAGGACCAAAAATGGTTGGGAATTACTTAATACATTCAGCACCTCTGGATTGTTTTACTACCATCATATTTAATATAAGAGTTACTCTTTTTTTTTTTTTTTAGCAAGCTTAAATTAATGTTTTTATGGTTCTGTTGTAAGTTTTGGTTTTGAGAGTTATAGTGGGGATTTTGTTTTGTTTTTATAAGGTAGTTATGACAATCCACATTTATAAGGTAGCATGCTCTTTCATCATGGCCTTCTTAAACAACAGATTTTCTACTGATTTATCATAGAAGTTACTGGAAAAAAATTCTAGGCTTTTAGCAGGAAATGTCAGGTACTGTATTAATACAAAGTACTCAGAGGTCTCTTCCTGACTGCAAAGTTGGTTTATTCTTAGCAATCCACTACCTCTGATCAAGTCTGAGTTTATTTTAAGGAATACTATTCATCCTTGAACTTCTGTTTATGATATTGAGAATTTTTTATAGAAATGACCACAGGAGGATACAACAGCGCCAAAGCATATTGGACTGTGGCTCCCTCTAGACATGCCATTTGTTTTGCAAGCAGCTAAGTAAGCCCTACATTCTTTTCATGCCTCTTTAAGCCCCTAGGTGCTCAAAAAAATTGGTGGAGAATTCTCAGGGCTCAGATCCCTAAGCAAAGAAGTTATTTTTATATATTTTATTTCTATTTTACAGATGAAAACATAAAGTACTGTGGCTAAATCCTTACAGATACTGAATTAAAACTGCTTCTGCCAACTTGTTTAGAATAAGTACTCAGGCTGAAGCTCACATTTTTCTTTGCACTGTGAAACAATGTAGAAAGAAATTTCGCTAACAGACCTCAATAAGGTAGAAGAACACTCTCTAAGCACAGAGAGAAACTACTTACTTTTACTTCAATAAATACTACATTTCAATATCACATTTTCAGGTTACACAGCAGGAAAACCAAATCAGCAGCAATGTTTGTTGGATGTCTAATTGTAATCCAGAGGTCAGCATTATTCTGAAGTCCCTGGAGGAGCTCCCCAGCTCTCCTCCTCTTTGCATCTCTGCCAACAAGTGGTTCCTTGTCAGAGGACTCTGTAAACAGAGCTAAAAAGAGAAAGACTCAAGAGTGCTCCAGCTGTACTAAGTAAATTAACTCAGGAGAATATTGATGACATTACTAATTTATTTAACACATGTATTGAATTCAGAATGGGAATAAAACCTCATCTGTTACCACCCATCAGTTACATATTGCCCAGGGCCGTGAGCCTGCCCCTAGCCTCTTCTTTGTCCTTATTTTTGCCCAATTTAGTTTCACTTTTCTTTTTCTCTCTTTTCCTGTACTTCATTTTAGACTGAAATACTTCCAACAAGAATACTATGGTTTATAACAGTCAACATACTGTCACTACAACTTTTACAATGACAGATGACTTTTTTTTTGAAGTAGAAACAGGTTTTTTTATTAGCCACTCTAAAAGCCCTCTATACTGTTAAAAGAACTCCTTTCTGTAAAACAACTGTGAGAAAATACATTTTCACTAGCAGCAGGTCTTCTTAATTGCCTAGATAACCTTCCTCAAGGAGGAGAGATACTTACATGAGTACTTGAGCTACACCTGACCAGTCACTCCATACTGTGGGACTTTCATCACATAGGCTGGAAATAACTGAAGACAACCAGGTTAATAAAGGTAAAACAACAGTCACCCCTAATCCTTGCAGCTTTCAATGTCCTTTTCATGTTCAGAGGTCTGCAGAATAAATCATCATCTGGATACGTAGATGTGTCTTCAGCTACAGGTTTTAATAGATACATTATTTAGTTCTCTCAAGGGCTATGGTAGAGGAATCTCTAATGTTGTTCAACTTGGAGTCCTGAAGGGCATGCAGCATGCAGCCAAATTGGCAAAATCCACAGAGGATTGGTATATTGAGGGAAAAGAAGATAAATCAACTCAGATCCACCTCCTCCTGCCTCAGATCAGACATTATTCTACAGGCACAGCTGTCATACCAAGTGGGATCACACTTTTGCACAGAAATTTTTGCACTTCCCTCACCTTTTTTGTTACTCTATTAAGTCAAATTACAGAACATTGATCATCAGGTGCCTCTACCCCAAATAACACAGTTTTCTGTTGGATGGAAAAGGGATTTCAAATTGCAGAGAAGAAAGGAAACAAGTCTGAAGCCTGAAAAGTAGAAAAATAGTTTCTAAAAAAGATGTTTAAAGGGACATAAAATAGAAAACAAATGGGAAAAATAAATAGTAAGCAACTGAATAGGGTCAGGACAGAGAGAGGAAGGGAGCACAGTTGCCTGCCAGCACTACCAGGGATGCTGAGAAAGACAGACCTGATCAGCCTGGCCCTTCTTCTGCCGTATGCATCCTCCCTTAACCAGGAGCTGAAGGGAATGAACTTTTCCCCCTAATATTACTGCTTTCAGTCAATCAATATGAATATAGTAACACTCTAAGAAGACACTTCACTCTGAGGGTTTCTTATATCTTTCTTGTGCCCAACAGCTGCAAAGTTTCAATTTCTTTAAAGACAGTAATTTTCTGATCAACCTTTCAATGTTTGCTTTCCCTCTACTCCTTTTACAGCAGCTTCCTTTCAGCTCCTCCTTGCCTTCTTCCTTTCCCCTATCTTCTCATGTTTATTCCAGTGCTCCCAGGTCTTTTCCAATCTGCTTAAAGACAGTATTATCAACTTATCTTGAAACACACACACTTGTGACAGCAAGAAGAATTAACTGCCTGTTCTACCACAAGGAACAAATTTTTATGTAGTATTAACTTTACAAGGAAATCAGAACACAGGCAATTCAATGAGAAGTTTACTTTTCCAATTAAATGGAAGGTTAATGAAGATAACATTAGAAGGAAACATGCTGAAGACAACCAGTTCACTGAGTTCTGATTATTGCTTCTTATGCAGCTTGACCCTTCTCAACAGAGTAATTAAGCTAAGGCATCTATGGCTAACAAAATGTATATGTCGTTCAGTTCAAGAAAAAACAAAGTAAAGAACAAGGCTTTTGTTTTCACTCTTTATTCACAGGAGTGAGGTATTTTTGAGTGTAGGACTAGAATATGGAAAATCAATAAGACAAGCTTATTTTGTAAGTCTTGTCATAGCAAATTGCAAAAGTTTTCATTTCAGCTGGAATGAAAATTTACCTAAAACCTGTTTCTGAGGACAGTAGAAAAGATTTTGGAAATGGTAAGGGATTTCCTTTCTTGTTTTTTTATATTGTAATATAAGTACCTGTCTTTGTATAAATCAAACAGCAATCTAGTGACCTTTGTTATTTCACCCAAACCCTTTCATTTCTATTCAATATATGCAGAAAAAATTGGAGTGCCATCATTTCCACATTTCCAGAAACATGCATAATTTCAATGATGCTGGCTTGTCGATTTCCTTGGGTTTGCATCATTTTTTAGCAACTTCATGAGAAAAAGCAATAGATTCCTGAATTGGAAAAAAATAAAGGGACAAAACAAAAGAAAAGAAAACCACATACATTTCTCAACTGGAAACAATTACAGAGAATTTATTTACTTTTATCCAAGAACTCCAATTTTAGCCATTATCCCTGGGTCTGACATAACATACAACTTATGAAGTCTTCTTAATCCATCTGATGAACCTGCATGGAAATAGACTGTTCCCATTGGTGATAGAGGACGTGTCCCCCTCTTTCTCCATTAGCTGTAGAAAGCCTAATAATTGTATATGGGGGTCGAGGGTGGTCCCTGACAACCTTTTATGGGTTCTCAGATATTCAGGGTAAAAGTGGGAAAATAAAAGAAGAGTGGTATAACAACCTCGATTTAGCAACATAAAACAATTTAATAATAATGAAAGTAAATGTGGGATGAGGCCAAAAAATCCAAACACAACAACCAAGGTGACAAGAACTCTTTAGGAGCCGGTGGTCGAAGGCAAGGATGAAGGGAGGTCCAGGGTATAAATATGAGGTAAGAGAGGGGGTGGAGTTGAGGTAGGGTCCAATGGGTAGAGGGGAAAGTGGAGCAGAGGTGGGGTGAGGGAAAGTAGGGTCCAATGGGGTAGGTGGGGTAGAAAACTGCGCCAACTGAGGGCCAATGGGGATACAAGGAAGGGAGAACATTCTGGAATTGGGAGTGGTGATAACTGACTAGTAAATGAGGTATTTACATGGGCAATCCCATAACTCTTTGGAACTTTTTTTCCTGCAGTCACCACAACTGAAACAAATGCTTCCCAAGGTCTAGGGTTCAGATACAACCTCTGTTCAGTGATGGTTGTCTGATCTGGAATACCAATCAGACTGACTCCCACAAATATAGGATAGGGAAACTGCACTGAGATGCCCCTAGCTGGATAATATGTGTACACCTGCTTCTCTACTCCTTAAACCAGAACATTTTCTTTATCTCATTTTTTTACAACCGCAATACTCTGAAATGAAAGATTCCTTACTATAGAAATCTCCAGTCTTGCAAAGAATTACACTCCTAACTCCACAATTCATATGCCTGGTAACCAGTGTGGTTTCTAAAGACAGGAACACACAATGATCTAGATTGTTGCTTTTAATACTTTATCTCAACTAAAACAGCTACCATCCCAAGTTTAACGAGGGACTTCCTGTCACAATAGCTGTAGGTAACTGTATTTTTACCACATTATTATCATTTTGATTACTTCAGTTATTCTAGAATTGTCACAAACTTTTACTCACTCAATATTTAGTCTTTGCCTTTGTGATTTCAGAAAAGAAGCCACACTCTACTTGAGGACAGTAAATTATTAAAATGTAATTCCTCCTCTTCCTCCCAAGATATTAAATGTTATCTTGCATTTAACAAGACCTCAGGCTAGCTCACTGATTGCCTTTATACCTGCCCATGACTGGGAGAACAGAAGATTTTCTGATTGTTTTCTCTACCAGTACTTACACTGTTGAGGTGGGACCACTTCCAGTTTGACAAAGAGACAGCAGGCAAGCATCTGTATAGATTCCCAGAACATGTGCATTGTTGAATATAAACTGATACCAAAAGATAAATTTATAATAAAAATATTAAACCATAAGATTAAGGCCTTGTGCACCTGACAAGGTTTTGATGTATAAATGGAATGTTTAGTGGGCTGCATTAATATAATTAATTTACTATCATTATAAAAGTACACTTAGTTTGTATCTCCATTTTCTAATCTGATTTTTCCTATTAAACTGACAACTCCAGCTGACATTCATGTTCCCACTTGTAATAACTAACTTCTTTAGGCTTTTAACCTTTAAAAATCTAAAAACAAATTCATTTCTTCATAATCCTATAACCTCCAAAATTCTTTTTCCTTCAGTAAATGTATGAATAGGAGAAGAAAAAGGAAACATCACTGCAAGAACTAGAAGAAAAAGTCTAGTAACATATGCAACCTGATATGCTTTCATCATGCCCTTAAAACAGTTAATTCAACTGGATCACATGCATGCATTACCCCCGGATAGATTTCCCTCATTAACTTAAATAACAGCAGACATAAATCTTGACATAATCTTCTCCCTGAACTTTACTGTCCATAAAGCATATGGAGTCTTCTTTGCCAGAGAGAAACTCAGTCATTTTTACTCTCCTGGTGTGGAGCCAGGTTTTTGTATCAGTGTGGCTGGCAGGATGAATCAGCAAAATAACTCTACCTCTCTGTATTTTATTGAATCCTATCAGATTACCAAGATTTTAAAGGCCACATGAAAGGTTCACAAACTAAGCTGTAAATTTATAATTGAGGATAAACTGACTGCCAGTCACCATCAGTGACAAACCCATATTCGGGTACCAATGAGAACACGACCTGATGAACATCATCAAGATCTAATAGTCCCTCTCTTGGCATTCATACACCTGAATCAGGGGTACTAGAGGGGCTGCAGCCAAAACATTAATCCCCTATTGTATAACCTTTCACTGAGTTGTGTACCAGCACAGGTAACTCATTTATCATTTCCCTATCATGTTATTTGTGGCAGGAAGCAAAGTTTTCTCAGAAGAGGGAAGGAGTTCTGCCTTCAGCATGAGTGAAGAAAGTTAAAGCATTTACTGCGGTCATAGCTAGTTGCACTGTGGGAAAGTTAAGTCAAGAGTGCAGAAATAAAAGGCATTTAGGAGAGTGTGAAGAGAAGGGGAAAGGCTGGAAAAAAGCAAGTCCAGAAAAAAAGTAAATTTAAAAGGTTTAGAGAAAAGACTAAGAAAATACTCAAACCAATAGAGGATTTCAGTAATATGGTATACTTGGAAGTCAGCCAGAAGCCAGTCTGCAAGCAAGAACAGGGGCTGACAGACACTCACTGGGGACAACCCTTCATTATCAGCTCCACTGGATTACCTTTCTCACTGATTGGATGGCCAACCTTAATTTTCCACAGGTTTAGCCATCAGAATCCTGAAGACATCTGAATTTCTTTAATCTATGACAACCTCTAGATACACTTCTAAATTTTTTAAGGGTCCAGACAATGACTGAGACTCTTGAGTATCATTACCATTTCATGGGAGAGATTGTTATGATCCTGTTACCTCATAAATAGACAGATATATGGGCAAACATTTATATCAATTGTAGTTTTCTTTCCACGTCCCCACAGACCACCTTTTAAGAAAACTATATAGAGTCAGCAGATAGGCAGATTTGTAAAGAAAACAAATTAGACAAATCTTTCATTCATTTCTTCTGCAGCTAAAGGATGCTCACATCATCACTGCTCTAGGTAAAACATGCAGACAAGATAATTTTTAATTTAGTTTATACCCCAAGCCCTCTGGGCACATGAAGAATAAACAGTAATAAATGAGGATTTCTCTTCTCAGTAAGATACAGACACACAACAAATCACAGGAGGAAAATTCCTTTGCAAAAATTGGAAAGTTAATAGATTTCTCAATGTCCTGCTTGAAAATTAATCTTCCACTTAATCAAACCCTTATGGATAAATAATACTTTTCCTGTCAACTAGACTAGATTTAATAGCAATCTGGGAAATTTAGGTGCTTTTTCCTATTTTTATTTTTTATTATTATTTAATTTTTTGGTGTGTGCTATATCATCTCTTGGTCTTATACTCAGGCCAGACCTCTTAACCAATTTTGACAGGTATAACCTACATGATCCTCAAGGCAGAATGTTTCTGCCTGTGTAGAGCAGAATCAGAGTGAGGGACCTCCCAGGAGAAATTTCATGAGTTTGACATGCCCTCTCAGTTGAACACTGGGCTTTTCAGAGCACAGCTTGAGACTCAAGCCCTTAAATTCGACCTGGTTTAGGTGGAAGTCCTTTGTTTCAACTGTTCCTCACTAACAAAAAGAGGTACACTGCCCTCTCTAGCTAAAAACTCCCTGTTGCAATACCTGATGGGTGTTGCAAACTTACAAGCATTAGAAACTCAAGTTTAGTATTCACCACTCTTGCATGCCTTGAAAAGTCTTGTTTCTTTTCTTCCTGTCCAACTTTCTGTGGGTAAAACTCTTCCTCCATTTGTTTTGTTGCAGATTTTCTACATCTCCAAATGTGCTTTATGTGATTTCACAAGGTTGAAAGAGGAAAGCTAAACTTGATTTTTCAGATAGATGGGGTGGAGATTCACCTCATCATATTTTTAAAGCTGGGGTAATCAGCAGTGTTTTTGCATAAGGATATGGTTGTGAATGAAACTAGACCGTATGCTTACATGATAAAAATACTTAAATATAAATGCATCTGTGCACATGTAAAATGTTACAAGGATTCCATTCAAGACATAATTTTAGACTACAAAATGTTTGTCAAATTGCTGACTATACTACTTAAATATTTGAGAATAAAGGGATCAGGCACAAAAAGCATAAGAACGACAAATTCAATTCGTTTTCCTCCTAAAATTTTTCTCTATATGATATGATTAAATGATGAATATGATAAATATTATAGATATGATAAAAGCTTAAGAGAAAAAAAATCAGCAGAGTAGCTAACTGAAACACTTCTAACTCTATCCAATAAAATACATTGCAATAGCATCCCAGTTGATATTGGTTTTCCGTAAGCAGTTTATAGATAAGGCATCAGTCTCTAAAGTAAAGCAGTGGGACAGAGCTGTAAGTCAGGAACAGATTAATGCTAAGAACAGTGATGGAGGAAATACAGTAAAGCTCCCACTGAAAAGGCTTTCTATATTGGTTTTCTTTGCTGTAATTGTTTGTTGTCATACTCACAAAGTTCACAACCAGAAAAAGAATAGATTGAAAACTTTAGCTGTGGTCTTATGATAGGCTCTTAGAACTTCAGATAAACATCGCAGAATTGAACTTAAAATATTTCTTCTTTTTTTTCAGAATTCCTCATACTTTACCAGATATTTTACCTCCTGCATAGACACAGTGACAAGTAATCTTCAGATATGAACTCACATATAATTTCCTCTGCATCCCCATCTCATTTAGGATACAGGGGGTGGATTATAAATCAGCACAAAGTTTATAGATGTCATTTAATATTCCTCAAATTTTATCTGTTTGGTACTATAACCAAAGCTGCATTCTTTCAAATGTCTCATACATATGTATCATCATTTGTATTTTCCAGTAAATATTCACCTTGAAGTAAAGGATTTTTTTCCATTTTTTCATGAACATTCTGCTTAATTTTCTCCACATTTACAGATAATAAGATTTTTATTTTTCAATACGTTTCTATCACCTGTTGAATTATTACAATTATAATACTCATATTTCCCATACAATCCTGGAACTCTATTCCTTTTTTAAAAAGCACTTGGAGTGATTTACAGGAACTTCTGAAAACATCTATCATAAGAAAAAATAAACCAACTATGAAACAAAAGTGAAAAATACAAAAAAAAAGCAATAATAAAAAAAGACATCTCAACTTTTATCAGTTCACCTAGATTGAAGCTTCAGGGGAAAAATATTTTTAATTGCAGCTCAGAAGACAAATTCTTCACAACGGAATTGAAAGAAACTCTGAATCAAGCAATTATCTAAATTTCTGTAGCAGGCCAGCATTTGATTTTTTTCTGTTATTTCTCCAAGATTAACTGAAGAAACATTAAAAAGGAGGTTTTCTGAATTCAACATTAAAATGCATGACAGTCCAAACTGTATGCAGCAATTTCATTCACTTTAATTTTTAATTCAGCACCAGACCTACGTTGCTCACTTAGTTCATTGTGCCACATAAATTTCCATTCACTGTGGCATTTATCTTGGACTATACTTCATTCCTCTACAGCACTCATCCAAATGCAGGAGAAAGAATTCGTGTGCTAGGCAGGATATTGAGTTTTTGCCACATGAGTAGGAATTATCTATGATTTATTTATTCCTCTGTTGGAAAATTAGTGAGAGAACAGCTCATGTGGATCTCTGCTGAGGAGACAGCAGAGTAAAACTGTGGAGGTTTGGAATGAAATATTTTATATAGAACACATCTCCTCTGCACTTGAACAAATGATGTATTTCCCTTTGTCTTGGTTCCACTCTCTAAAAGACAGGGTAAGTGGTCCCTAGTTGCTTTCAATACTATCAGGATTTTAAAATTACCAAAAAAACCCCAAAAAAACCCCAAACTTATAGTTCTTTCCAACAGAGATGAGAATGATACACAGCTTGAAAATAGCAACAGTTGTTTATATCACACAGAAGGAAGAACAGTGCCACTGTGAGCTGTTCCAGGCAAAAAATTTCCCATCCCCTCTGCACTACTTTTTACTCCAAAGGCCTTCACAAGTATGCAGTTTCAAACATTTAGTGTAGACAGGGAAAAAAGACAGGAGGATGCGAGCTGATGGGGCTAGTATGTGGGAGGCACTGTGTTCTTTTATTTTTTCTTACTTGTGGGACCCAGTCCCCTCCAGCTATCTATTCCCTTTTCCCTCTTTCCTTTTCTTCCTCTCTATCACCTAAAGCTCTCCAGGAAGGCAATTTCCAAGTCTTCATGTTTATATTTGTTTTAGGTTGGCTCAGGCAACCTTGGCCTCTGCTCTGAGGTGCAACTCAAAGCATCCTGCAGACATTCCCTCTGCCAGTTTGCCCGCCCCAGGGCTGGGAGCCGTGCAGCTGCCTCGGCACCACTCCACACTTGTGTTAATTAACCCAGGCAGGCGCTGATGAAGTTGTGATGCTTTCAGTGCCTGACAAGTATCGCTGTTATGCTGAGTAGTTAGAGCTGTTTTAGTCTGCTACTCCTCATTGTCACAAATATCCTTGCATTATACTTTGTAATGCTTTCATTGATTAGTTGCTACATACCCACTTGGTTTTATCTTTTTTTTTTTTTTTTTAATACCAGTCTTCCTATCTTTTCTGACTTCACCATTACATTTTTCTTCTCTTTTATGACTTACCCACAGTCTCCCTTATCTAGTTGTGGTATCTGTTCTATTTACTTGTTTTTTCTTCTTTCAGCATTTTAAAATTTAATTTATTTTATTATTACTAATTTTAACCTTCTCTACACTCTGGCCTTTTTGAGGAAAAGGCTGAGTACAGGACCACAACTGACAAAAGCAGCATCTGTAGTGCCTTTAACTACTGCAACACATATGATTTGACAGTGACCTTTGTTTTCTCATTCTGTATTTATGAAACTCAGTTTCTGCTTTCCTGGAAAGTGAATCTTAAGGTGAGAGGAAGAGAGGAAGTAGACCTGCTGCCTTCCATAATTTGAAGTATTTGTAAGCTAAGAAGACAAAAGGTTCCTTTTCCCTGGTGTCTTATGGTGATCCTCATAGACAGAGAGAAGGCTGCTGGCAGCTGCTTCCTGTGTTTGCACCAACTCTTGGCATTTCTCTGCTCCCACGGAGTGTTAGTTGCATGTATCACTCTCCACACGCTCTCTGATGATGAAGAGCACTGCTAAAAGCACAGCAAAGAAAGCTGTCTCCAAGGGCCTCGTACATCCAATAGCTAAAGGACTGTCTGCAGCTCCTTTTATGGCTCTTGAATTAAGAATTTCAGAGAAATTCTTAATCTATCCTAGCAAGTTCCATTCTAGTTTTGCTCTACCCCTACCAATTCTACTCTGCATGGTGCATGGGCTGCAAACGTGGCAAATCAACAATTTCTTCTTTCTTTACAGAGGTATTTGTAATAGAAATGTTAAAATTTCTAGGAAAGGAGAGTGCATGTGTGTGGAAGGAACAAGAAGAAAAAGGCATACAAGGATGGCAAGATTGGATGACATAGCCCATCATGAAGATCCCAGAACACCTATCTACACATGATTTCTCAATGACACCCAGAGGGGGAAAACAAAGAACACTTTGAAAGAGATGATATACCATAGTCATTGGAGAGGACAGCAGGAGACAAAGAGAAAAAAGAGTTTGTCAGCAGTGCTGCCTAAAGATTCTCAGGGGTTGAACACTATGGAGACACACCATCCACAATTCACATCCAGAAAGCAGCCCAGGGCTGCCAAACACCCTAACCAAATGTTTCTTCTCTCTTCCTCCTTCTCCAGCCTACTCCACACAAAAGGAGGGCAGTTATCTCCATAGAGACTGCCTGGCCCAATGTATTCACTATCTTAAACACATGAAAAAGATATTTTAAGGAAAGCAATCTATCATGACATAAATCCAGAGGCAGCAACTTAAACCAATACGTGTCCACAGGCACTGGCACTTTCCAAATATTAGTCCCCTTGAAGCAAATACAAAAGATACAATAGGAAATCTGAAGGAAAACTAAACAAAACTTTGTTTACAAAATATTGCAACATTAACTGGAACAGTACAATGAGAAATAAGTCCAACTCTGAATATGGCTGAAAGAGCCCCAAATATGAATACTTAGAGAAAAGACTTCTGCCAGGCATTTATAGAGTCTCTGTAAAAGTCAGGACTCAGTCAACCATTTACACAAATACACTTCAGTGTCAGAAAAGCAAAGATGGCTAGCCAAAAACTTCTGGCACAGCTCTTACACTGCAATGAAAAATCTTTCCAAATGGTTGTTTACATGGTAGGTATCATTCCTCTGTGCAAATATTTTGCAGGATATCTTTTTTTTCCTTAATCAACCCCTGTGGCTGATTTCAACAATTCATATCAGGCTGAAAGACAGGTTCAAACACCAGTGAAGGTCCGAATGCAATACTTTTAACAAATTTACAGCAAGTGCTCAAAAATAATGGTGAACCTATATCTAATGACAAACCCATTCAGTAATTAACTCCTCTGCTTTTCAGTTTAGGTAAAACCTTTTATGTGACACACTGGTGCTGAGTGATTGCCTTGTTGCAGAGTGCTGACTGGGTCTGTTTCACAGATACCATTGCAACTCTGGTTGCAACTGTTCACTTCCCAGAAAACTTCCCTGAAAGTGGGCTGCAAATAACAGAATTTGGAGAGCAGGACAGGGGTGAGTGGATGTATTTTTGAACCTGCGTTTAAGTAAACTCTTCCATTACAGTGCAAGACTTTGATGGGACTAAAGAAAACTTGCATCACAAAATGCTGTGAGAATGCCTGGGTATTAGAGTAGCCTTCTGAAAAATGCCTTTAAACACGTATCCCCCAAAAGACCAATTATTGGGCATCTCCAGAATCAAAATTAATTCTCTCATATCTTTGGTCAACACACTAGCTGCTTAGGAGGTTAGAACCAAGACCCAAAATTAACATCAGAAGCTTGAAATCAATGACAAATAAAAGAAAATGAAAATTATAAAGATAGCATTGTAGGGAAATATGCAGAACAATTATGGATTAAGAAGGTCTTAAAGACTTGAGTATTTATCAATCCTCTAAAGATATGGTTATAGAGAAATGAAGTCTGAAAAGGACATTCAGACATCAGTAACAGAATTATGTAAAGTGGAGAAAAATTTCAAAATAATGAGATATTATGATCAAATCACGAAAATTAGAATTCAGCTTCTTAAACTACTTTATGAGACAAGAAAATTTAAAAAACCCAACACTAAAGAGATGAAACAAACTAGTAGTCAAACATTTAAGTATAGTAACTAATTACTTCCCCATTACCAGGGAGAAGATGATGCATCTTGCACCTCTCCAGGTTAAAACCTGTTGGCTTTTTCTGAAGTTTTTACAACTAGAACCACCGAATAAACATTGAAAAACAAATCATTCACCCCCACCACCACCTCCATCCTCAGTTCCCAAGGATGGTACTACCAAAGTGAGAATTCCATAGAGAAAGCTTCCTTACATGTGTATTGTTTGAAGGTAAGAAGCCTCCTCCTCTACACACTTTGGACAGAGCCTTGTCGGCCTCTTGAGGCACTGGGTGACAAACTGCTGCAGAGCAAAAAGAAAAGTTGCTAAATGAAACCCACTCCCCAACAACATTTAGTACAAGTAAGTTTTTCATCCCAATGGGATCTCCCTCTTTCTATAACACAGAGTCTGGTGTTTCTGAAGAAAACATTTACAACACAATAGGAGAAGGGCTTCCATCAGCTATGTAACACAGGAGTCTAGTGGCATTATTAAGCTCCTTACCTCAATCTGCTAGTGAGCAAGTTGCAGCTGTGGGACTGCACACATGGGTGCTTTAGGCTATGCTGAAACTGAAATATATACCCTGGCTCACTAGGCATACAGTTTTAAAGAGGAAAATATCCTTAATCTCATTTGCAATAAAGTGTTCCCAAGAGACAAGTTATGGTTGGAATGTTGACTAATGGCCCAAATCTTAGGCTTTTGGGATAATTTGGAGAGAGTACTGCTTCTGAAGAATTCAGAGGAGAGACTGTTTTTCTTTTTTTTCTCCTGAAGCTGATGAGTCAAAGGGAAGTGGAAAATATATGAATTTGACCGAGTTCTCATTGATTTATACCTTGCAGCTGACCCTAAAATGTGGATATCTCCGGATGGATTTGGCAGCCTCAGGCTGAAATAGTATGAATTCATCTGGAAAGAGCATTTTGAAAAATATTGCTTAACAAGAAATCACCTTCAAATCGATTTTTCTTATTCTCTGTCTCTGCAGAAACAGAGATAATATTTACAGTCCAAATGGTAAAGTAATATAAAATGCAAATATGCAAGCAGTCATAGCCTGTATCATTAATATGAAAACTGCCCAATACCTCTAAGTTTCTTCCTCCAAGAGGAACATTTAATACTAGAATTTGCAATAGTCGTCTAAACATTATCTTCTGTATAAATCCACTAGATTGACAGAAAAGGCAGCTCTTCAATTTGTTTCAGGAACTATAGACTTATCTGAAACTTTAATATGTACTTAAGGGGTTTTTTTTTATCCTCTGTGTAATTCTCTGGTATTTCCCTAGCTTGTTTAAAAACAGCTAGCTCTCAGAACTACCAGAATCTCCACAAAGAGGTTCTTTTGTTTTGGTCTAATTTTTTGTTTGAAGTCAGTACACTCCAAATCAGTTGGAATATCAAGCGGAGGAAAAATGTGATTGTACATAGCCCAATATTTTAGGATTTATTTCTAGCTGGCTGGTACAATAAATTAATATATCCCTGAAATATTAGTTTTCATTAAAGACTGCTACAGCAGAAATTTAAACTATGAAAACTATAGTATATAGTTATATATACTATAGTTTTATATATATATAAATAGTTATATATAGTATATATAGTTATATATAGTATATATATAGTATATTAAACTATGAAAAACATAGTAGTGACACCATTTAATAAGCTTAAGTTCTATTTCTTTCTGTATAGTTTCCTGCACTAAAATCAGGAAATACTCAATATCATCAGTAGATCACAAAATACACGACATCATTTTACCAAATTTTCATGCATACTTTACATGGCAACAATAATGGAGAGAAAAGGTCAAATTCAAGTCTATTTCCCACTGCATATTCTGTTGATATTTATCTCCCTTTAATATTTAGGTTAAATTACATAGTTGGTTATCTTACACCATGGAATCTTTGATAACATGAGTTATTTTCCTGCATAAATACTGACTACGATGAGAATGTACCTGCAGTCATCCCACACAAGTCATTGTGTGTTCTGAATTATTGAACATACTGTTCTCCTTACAAAACTTCTGTCAGTAGTTTTAACAGCAGAACTTATTCTGAAAGGGAAGAAACACCCTCTGACTGAGGAAAAACTAATGCAGGGCTGGAAGAGACCTCAAGATCCACAGGTCTGACCTTCAGTAGGAAAGTAAACTCATGTAGATAATCAGTGACCAATATCAAAGTTTTTTACTCTCTAAAGCATGAACTGAACACACTCTTCCTTGGTAGGCTATTCCAGTGGTTGATGAGACTCACCCTTTAAAAGTGGTTTCCTCATTTGTTAGCAACATCTACACGTTATTTCTATTTTCTCCTAGTACTACTGGGGTATGGGGAAGCAATTTCCATCTTTTTATTGCCTATCTTGCAAAAGAGATAAACTCTTTTTAAGCTTACCAGAGTGGAACTCTTTTGTGATTTTCACTGTTTTCCAAACCTGTTGGATTTCTTTTCTTCTGGATATGCTTCACTTTAGCTGTACATTCCTTCAAGGATGATACTTAAAGCTTCCCACACTGTTCCAGCTGAGAGTTTTGTTCACATCAGAGAATAATAATTAACTCCCATGTGTTACAAGCAAAACTCCTGCTACTTCATTTCAATTTAAGACCTGTGATTTTACTCCCACAAGAAAAGGAAAAAAGTTTATGTGACCTTTTCCTTGTTCTAGACATGTGGCTGACCATCTGCTGCAAGCTGCAATCCTCCACTGCAGTACCAGTTATTAGCTGGTTCATCATTTCTCAAAGTTTATTCTGGTGTTTTCCTGTAATATTTAATATATACCAAACACAGTCGAATCCAGAGATGTTCTAACTCTATGCTGCATTCTAACAAACCTAAATATGAAAATATTAGATAGAGCTGTATCAGGGAAGGCCCTTTCAATTTGAGAGAAAACCACAGGGTGTGGGGTGGGGGACAGAGGATCCCACCAGAGGAGTTGGTTGCATATACACTCATCAGCAGTTTCACCTGGGAAATGACACTGGGCATTTTGTTCACATCACATAAGGTGATATGAGAATTCTTACAGGGTAAAATGTCACAGACTGCTCTCTTTTTTTATCCATTAGATGAGCATTATCCACTGAAGAAAGTAAACATTTTTTTACACACTTGGTTCTTGTCAAATTTATCTGGTTGTTTTCTTCTTATTTCATTATCCTCTAGGTCCTATAAATTGTTACATATTCAATTAGAGCTTGTATATTCTTCCCTAGCACTGCACATTGTGCTCATTTTTTCTTCACCCTAAACTACATTTTCTATATACTGTTTGTTCTTCTTCAGTCTCCTAGGATCTAACCTGTCCTCCATCATTTCTCAAAAGTAATTAATGATCCAAAAAGTGCCTCTTCCTTTTTTTTAAGCCCTTGAAGATAAAAATACATTACAGTTTCCCAATTAAAAACCACCAAGTTAATGAAAGTATCTTAAAACTGTTCTCTCTCTGCCCGTATTAAAAATTAATGTATTAGAAATCTAATTACAATGTATCTTTATTCTCCAAAACAAATGCTTTAATGCTATCATTTGTTTGAAGAGTGATGGATGTTTTCCTTTATTTCTCCAATTTTTCTATGAATCTTTTCATCTTTTTTGCCAATTAGGCAGTTTACATGCTAGTTTGGTTCTCTGTATTATGTATTCACTTTTACTATCCCTTTATTATTTTCTTTAAACTTTCTTCTGCTCCTCAGATACAATCCAGATGCATAAAAAACATTTTCGACCACACAAAAAGTAAAGGAAGTACCTTCTCAGTCATTACTGATTAAATTTGAGAAGCAATGGAAGAAGGGTGAATGGCCATAGCTCAAAAAGAGTACACAAAATATATTGAAAGTATAATCAAGAAATGAGGACGATGGGAAGCACTACGGAAATATTGAAAATATTCAATCCAAACCAAAACCAAACAACCAGCCAGAAAAGCCATAAAATAAAAGAGAGCAAAACAATCCAAAATAACAAAAACCCCCAACTTCTCCATATGCTTTCATATCCCTACTTCTGCACTAGTATAGATTGCTGGTTTTTTAACATATTCCATTTTCTAATAACATATTTAGGGAAGGTATGAAGAGAGAGCTTTATTACTTAGCCATTTTTCCCAAGAGTCCTTGCCTGTCATTTCCAAAAGACTGATTTTCCCAAGTTTATTAACTTCACTCTGCCACTCTATTCCTTTCTGTGGGATTGTGAAAACTGCCATTTCAGAAACCCTCCCAACAATTTAATAGGTCACTTTAACTTCTCCCTACATTCTCCCTGTGGAGAGGGAATATCACCTAAAATAGTCACATTCTGTACCTCCTCCACCTTCTGAAACAAAAGCCTAACTGTCAGTGTGGCTTTACAGTGCCACTCAGGCGTGCTGTGACCTGTCAGGCTCTTTTCCCTCAATAATTGAAGTCTAACATTGTCATTAGCTTCTGTGCTTTGGATAGCTCTTTAAATTTCTGAGAATCAGACATATGACAACTAGAGGAACTTCTTGCTCTTCTTATGCTTAACATTGTGTATTTGAGTAAGTTTGAAAAGCAGATCGAGGTCTTGATGAGCTATTGAATATAACAAATGGAAATGCTTGCAGTTTAGTTAGGCAGACTTTTCAATTTTTACTCATGTTGATAGTAATTTATTCCATATGTAATTGCATCGATTTAACCCATTACTCCAGGTTTAGGGATAAATAGTGCCAGAAAGAAAATTTTGGCTGAAATAACAGGGGAAAGGAGGAGCGTGTGAAATCAGTGACATGGCACTTAACTTTACATTTCTTTATTAAGCAGTTCTTTCTGTAGCTACAATTATAGGACTTGCAATTAAAGACTGTAAAACCACATTAATGATTTATTCATGTCCAATGAGTAGTTTAAACAGCTTAGATTAATTATTTTTAATAAAATACAAATAGAGGGTGAAAACACATCAGATAAAGCAAACCCAGATGGATAGCTACTGCTATTTACATAAAAGCATGCAGCAGCACAGTTGATAAACATGTGTAACATACAATATTTAATTGACAATTTAATTGGGGAATGCAAATGTACACTAGAGAATTCAAAGGCAGGATTTTCTTCAGTGTGATGTATGATCCTCATAAACATGAAATGTAAGAGAACAGAGATCAGCTAGGCATCAAAATGACATATATAATAAGATACATTGGAGACATTTTCGTCCTTTGCTACCCAATACCTACAAATAGAAAAGAAATAGAACAGTGTCTAAAAATGTTTATCTAAAATTTTAAAAATTAATTTTGAAGTGCTCTTTTCTCTCTATTCAATATAAAAGAAGTCTAAACTAGTTTTAGTGCAGGCATGAAAGTCCTCCAAATTATGATGAAATCAGTCCTCTACAAATTACCAGTTTTACAGGTGTCTTCCTCAAAGCTCACACATAACTCAAATAATAATTTCAAGCCAAAAAGAGAATTTAAATTGCATACATGATATAAAACAGTAGCTGATTAAGTAGAAGTCTGCACAATCCTAGGAGTATAAAGACTCCCATGTGTGAGCAGCAGGGAAACAGCATGAAGTAAAATGCTAAGGTGCAGATGTCAGTGTTCGCAGGTGGTTGAGAAAGAGAAAAGAACATGAAAAAGCTGCTGAAGATCACTTGGTCTGAAGCCATACCTCTGCATCAAGTCTAACTAGGACAGTCTGTAGTTTACTGCAGTTTTTTACCACGACCAAAGGGGCAGTGCCCTCCATCTGTGTGCAGATCTTATATCACTACAGCTGCACGTGAAGACTTTGCTCACAAATAACAGATCTCCTCTGCTGACAGGACATGGCAACAGCCACCTCTCTCTTGTTCTCTTGCCTGAGGGCCCAGCTGACATAGGAAAAGCCTCAACACAATAAATGCATACATCATGCCATGAAGAGGAGCCATGTGTACACCAGGAATGTTGGAAGCTACATTGGTAACTTGCTCCTGAGACTTATCTGGAGCAACACGGAAAAGCAGCAGAAACAAGCTGAGTCAAACATTTTGGACTAGGCTAATGGCTGCTCCTCCCTGTTCTCCATATTCAAGAACACATTAAAGCAATTTTAACAACATATTGTGAGAGACTGAAATGTTATGATTAATGGCTTAAACACTGTTATAAAGGACTTTTTGCCCATTATGACAAAACTGTATAAAGATGCTGCAACTACCAAAGCCTAGCCTTGCCTGGATCTGCCTTCTTTCTGGAATTTTGGACTGTGAATTAAGCCACCTAAGGGAACTTGAGATAAGATAAAAGTGACTCCACCCTGCGCTCCACCCCGTATTTAGTTTTTGTCTTCCTTACCTAGGAATGCCTCACAGCTGAGGATAAAAAGCAACCATAACTAACTTTCATGTTGATCGCCACGAGCCTTCTTCTCCCACTTCCCATAAGGTTTTTTCAAACTTTTTTGAGGCTTGACAGCAAGTACAAAAAACCTGAAATATATACATTAGTGCCCACACCAATAACCAAATGTTCAGTTGCCTCTGAAGTGTTACTTCAACACGCCAGATCAGGGTCCTACAGCTGCTTAGGTGATGACCCTGTTGGGCTCAGTGACTCTGTGACTCTTTGTGTCACTACCCTTCTTGGGTTCCCATAAGAGTGAATGGAACTGCTGGCCTCTGCAGCAAGTCATTTACCCTCAAAAGTTTTTGTGCATTTGGCTGTTCACAGATAGATCACACTACTCTCAAACCATATTTTGAATGGCAGGCTATAAATCATCATAAGGGTATTATTTATATTTATCAGAGTTTGCTACCTATGAAAATATTTATACATCAAATTTCTCATGTGGCATCCTCTGGAGATGTTTAAAAGTGTTGTGCTTTGCTGCTGGGTATGTCAGAGTTTAATGGGAGTATATACTCATTAGTAAAATGGCTACCTACCAAAATACATTAATAAACCTTCAGTCGGACATCACACTTCTCTATCAAAAAACTTCAAAGCCTTAGTTGCTAGTTAAAAGCCTTACAAATTACAAAATCTACAATGGGCTTTGCAGTATAGCAATGCAATTTGTTTGTGTTCTTCCCCCTGCGGTCTCCTCCTCATGAATTGAAGAATGAAATTTAAGAATGAAACAGCAGGAACGTATTTTTTGTTCTTTTTCTAGAAGCTATTCATTCCTCAGCCACAGACTCATAGCTAAATTTCTCTCTTTTGCTCATAACACTATGAAATGGCAAAAGAAAAAAAAAATTAAAAAGACATTTTTCCATGAAATCCGAGAAAATATGGATCATCTTTTTCACCATGCTCCCAATACAAAATTTTCCAAGACACAAGAAAGTTGTAGACAATCCTGTCTACAGGTCCAACACACGTGTTTATGTATGTTCTGGAGCAGTTTGGACATGCTACAGTCTAACCTATTAAGCATGAATTGGCCAGTTTGTATATTGCATGTTAATAACAGGAGAAAACAAGGGAGACCTTTGTATACTAAGCAAATCTGGTAAATAGTAGCAAAATAAGTAGCTCCTTGGAACATATTTCGCCAGGTACCTAAAATACCAAAGATTTTAGATACCCAAAGTGTATACGCCTACCTTTTGTGACTCTGCTTTCATCACATGTCCTTCTGTGTTCATCCGGCTCTAACTCCATTAATCTAAATTATCCCAGAATTATTATTTAGTGACAGAAGGACTGGAGATTTTCTTTAAATCCTCCTTCCTCTCCTGAAGTGTCAATGAAGATAGTTGAAAGATAAACGGCTCAGTTAAATCATCTCTAATGGATATAAATATGTTAAACTTTTTGTATTTCCTGCTGAAGAAGGATATTAATTTAAATGAACCAAGAAATATTAATGTAAATATGCTGAATATTCATTGAAATAGGAAATATTAAAATATTTTACTTAATTTTTTTAAGTGTTAGTATAAAAAACATTTCTAAAAATAAATTATGATAGTGTCCAAATTAGTTCCAAATTGTTACTAAGAGATTAATAGTGAAACCATTAACCAGAATCTGTGTCCCTAAACAGTTCCTTACCACACTTACTCAAATAAAGAGTAGAATTGAATGGAAAATTGTTACTTTCCCATGCTTACCTATACTAGGAGTTAAGAATGGTATCTCAGAGTGATAAACCACTCTATTAAAATACTAATTAGATAAAAATGTTAGAAAAGATAAATCTTTTAGCTAAATGTACAATTTTTGGCACCCCTTAAAAACTTCTTTCTTTTCCAATATTTCATTTTATTAACTTTTGAATCATGTCAGTCAAGTCTGGCTTCATGGTCCCCAGAGCACTGATGGATTATTAGAAATGGTTCTGGGTTTGATACAAAAAGAGATTGAAAATGTGTGCACCTCAGACTCTTTCTGTGCTGTTGATATTTTAATTACATAATTACTTTTTTTAAGAATGTTGATGTGTTTTTAAGAATTGATGTTTAGACTGTATTTGACCAATTTTATTTTTAGGTCATATTCAGCTGCAAAGAAAAAGAATAGGAAAAAACCTTAAAGAGTCTTTTGAGTGTTTCTTGCTAGTAACAAGGTGAAGCAGACACAGTTTATTAGGCAAAAACTATATCTTATACTTCAAGAAGTCCATTGGACAGGAAACTATAAGCCCTGGTTTAAAATTAGGCTGAAATCTTCACAATCGCTGCAGCATATTAAATATGGGTTTCTGAGATACCAAGAAATAGCATAAAGAACAATGAATCTGGCAAAAACACTGTGAACATATAACTCATTTTCATTCCTTTTCTGAACATCCTTAAAATAGGCAAAGGATTTCTAAATGTATTGTTTCTGTAAATCACTATGATCAGTGAAATACACAGATATACAGCCATGTTTTTTCTTCTTTTCCCTCCACAAAAAACAAAACAAACCAAAACCAAGAAAACCACCATCCACACCAAAAAAACCCAAACTTCAATCCAAATGAGAAAAGAATCCCAGACTACACCCAAGAAAGAAGAAAATCAAACCTATGTTTATTTTGTAACATATTTGAAACATACAAGTAAGCTGAGAGAGCAGCCCAGGTAAAGCCTGTGAAAGAGTTAAGTACACATTGTTAGCGAACAGTCTCAGCCATATAGAACATACTTCAAATATTGGAAAAGTTTAACAAGAAGACAGGATTTAATGGTTTCCTCAGAGGCTATGAAAGACACATACATGGATGAGCTACTAAGATTTCCTCCATGGATTTAGACTATTATTCTCTCCATATTCCCATTTTCTTTCCCTTTCTCTTTCTCCCTAGAGGATTTTCTGTATCATTCTCATTCCTCCATGGACCTCGTACCTCCGTGTAAACAGAAGGATGTTGTTCTTACTGCTGCATCAAGCAATACTTCAATGCAAGCTTTGTTGCCAGCTCAAATCTTAACCCAGATTTATCAGCATATTAGCAAAAGTTAAGGAGCCTACATTTTAACATCTCCAGACCCAGTCAGGCTTTGAGTATCAGTGTAAAAGGCATGCAAGGACCAATAAGGAATCTTGACTGTAAATGAAACTTGAGTAGTTTCTAAATTGTATTTCCCTCATCTTTCTAGACAGGATCTGTTTCTCACTCAAAAATTTATTTTAAAAATAAAAATAAATTTTAAAAAACCCATAGCAATACTGCCTCTTATTTATGAGGCATCATAAATCATTCAGCTGTCAGCACATCGCTTAGTAAGAAGAAAGCACTGAACTAGTCAATCTACATCAAAATCCTTCTTTTTCTAGTGCTCAATTGTCAGTGTTATTGTAAAGTCAGGACAAGTCTGTAAACAGACCTTTTAACAAAAAATTCTTTGCTTTTCCACCAGCTACCACAAAGAATCAGACGATTGTTCTGAATGTTCACAAGATGACTGTTCCATGTCTGTTTTAAAAGGGCATTTTCAACCTGGAACAATTTTTTAAAAGTTTATAATTTTAGGGTAATGTGTATCTGCGCAAGCTTTTCTGAGTTTATCCGAGTTGTATTAATGTTGACTCTTTCAGAGTATCAAAGTATATGAGAAATCCAAAATAAGTATTTACTTAGACATTATATAACTTCACTGTGTATTTTGGGTATCTATTTAAAGTAAATAATAGCAATAGTGATCCCTCTAAAAACAAATTTTCTACAAATATAGACCTCCAAAATCCAAACATAATAAGTTATACTAAATATTCCTAACAATTAACAAAAGCTGCAGGAAGGAATTAAGCCACACATGCACACACACACACATAGCCTGAGGCGGAACTACATTCCATTATGCACTCCTAAACAATATAACGTTTCCTTACAAGAAATAGATCAGTTCTTGGAAGTCTTCCCAAAAATACCAGTATTATACCATTTTGGCTCATTTCAGAATTAAATTAGATAAGTATGCTTAAAGTATTTGCCTTAACATTGGAGTTTAAATGTAGTTTTTATG
Source organism: Acridotheres tristis (assembly GCA_037013685.1). Lineage (NCBI taxonomy): Eukaryota > Metazoa > Chordata > Aves > Passeriformes > Sturnidae > Acridotheres > Acridotheres tristis. The sequence continues at coordinate 92,983,214 of CM072886.1, read as the reverse complement.
GGACAGTTGTCAGAGAAAAAGACTTTCTTTTTAAAAGTGAATCTTTAGAAAAACATTTCACCCCTGATACTGTAAATTATAAGCTAAGAATGACTGGGGTTTACTTCTCAGTATGTGAAGGAGTTCCTCCTACTTATTTAGTCTGACCATGAAGGCTGTGACCTGGCTGCTAAACAGCACCAAATGCAGTCTTTTGCTCCTGGAGGACTTCCATTGAATGAGACTACACTATCCTTTCCTGTAATTTCCTTAAAAGTATTTATTAACCTTGTGCCAAGAGATGCCAGTATCAAAGAAGCAAGTGGCAACATGCACCAATATCAAACTGTATAAATTCAATCCCCAGTGCTGAGTTAAAAAAACTTTCTAATATACAGGATGAACAGACTATTCTGTGAGATTACTATTGACACATTATTAAAAAAAAAAAAAGATGATAGATCACTTCCATAATTATAGACACCTGACTTTAATCAATAGCAGGCAAATTTCATCCAGACTAATGCTGAAGTTCCCATTCAATCATAAGAGCTGTCATTTCACTTGAAAATTACTATGGATTCCATGATAAATAAAGCATCATGGGGAAGATCCATTAAACCTGACAAATCCAAGAGGAGTGCCAAGAAAACAACACAAATCAATATTTGATATTTATCAGTTTTACAAAAAAGCATTTGATAGAAGGTACAGAAGAGGCTCATGAGCACTCATTGTTTGATCCATTTTTTTCTTAAAAACATAGTCATATAATAACTCATCCTCAAATGTCATGTACAAAAAGATAATACTTGAGAAAAAAATCTAAATGACAGGGCCTATTATCAGCAGCATCAGGTATGTCTGTGTTTTTGCCCTATGTTTAATATCTTTTCAGTTTTGGCAAATAGCAGCGAGATCAGACTTCAGTGCATCTGCTATCTATGATTCAGATGGCAGACTGTGTGAACTTTGCAAAGGGCAAGTCAAAGCCAAACACTACAGCATCTATTAACAGAGTTTTGCTGATGACTGTGAAGTACAAATAGCCTATTCGTAGACAGAGTGCTCTTAATCATTCCTCTGAAAGTGCAAAGCACTGAGCAGTTTATGGGCCAAATCGTGACTGGCTTGTAAGTAGCATGAGGGCACAAAAGCCCCTAAGGCTAAAAAAACCAGCTTTGCTTTCAGCTTTGTGATCCTGAATATAGCCAGGATCCATAAACAAAGTTCTAGGTAAAAAAGTTACAGTTGATTAGAAGCCAAAGATTTTATAGAAATAACCTTCTCCTTCATCAATGTCCCCTTTCTCTTCCTACCAGTGTCCCAAACGACAGCTAAACCTCCTGTGGCTGCTTTAAAATTAGAAAAGAACAAAGATCATCTTAGAATGATGGTATTGTTTAGGTTGGAAAAGACCTCTAAGATCATTCAGTATACCCATTAATCTAACACTGCTGTATTCACCACTAAACCATGTCTCTAAGTGTTACATCCACATTTTCATTAAACACTTCCAGGCATGATGATTCTACCACTTCCCTGAGCAGCTTGTTCCAATGCCTGGCCAATCTTTTAGTTCAGGAGTTTTTTCTAATATCCAAGTTATCTCCTCCTGGCCTGTCACTTGTTGCCTGGGAGAAGAGACCAGGCCCACCTTGCTACAGCCTCCTTTTATGTAGATTGTAGAGGGTGACAAGGTCTTCCCTGAGCCTCCTCTGCTCCAGGCTAAAAAAACCCCAGCTCCTTCAGCCACTCATCATGAGACCTCTTCCAAGTGAACAATGAAGGAGGAACTTTGGCTTGATGGACACCACCATTGGCTCTGATAAACACTTAGACATCTCGTGCATTGGGACACACTAAGATCTAACAAAATGCAATTCCCTGCAGACAGCAGGTCCTCATGACTCAGCTGCTGTGGTCAGCAGTCCACTTCTGCAGAGTGACAGAAATGTGAAGGACAGTCACTGCTGTTGCTATCATCCCTCTTTCTCCTTCCTCATCAGGGTGTAGAATGACCTACATCATTTTATACTTTATATAACAATATGATGCAGTTGAATTAAAAGTGTCTAGTAAAGGCTGGGTGCACATGTAATATATACACATGGTGGTTTTATATAAATAGTCTGATGAAGTTTCATGTACTTAGGCCAGGAGGTACACTTTAGCACTGAAGTGTAGTAGCTGCACAGCTCTACTCACCCCAGTGCAAGTCCATAGTGACACAGCTTAGGTGCAGAGAAAGGACTGCAACATTACAGTGCTGAGAGAAAAAAAACTCTGATTGCCATATGGACTTCCTGGAGTTCTCAGAGTCAGACGTGGGCGAAGATATTAACAGTAAAATTTCAGAGTAATGTTAAAAAAATACTCGGATAAATTTGATTTTTCATAAAGTTACAGACAATATTTCAGTAGCTGAAAAATAAACTTTAGCAGAGTCAACATCTCAGCAAAAGTTTACCGTTTACCTACTTTTCTTACTTTGTCTGGTCTAGTTAACAAAAAGACAAAAGATGAGGAAATTCCCATGCAATTTAGCAGAGTGTGAATTTGAAGACTCGGAAATGGGACTAGCCTGTTGTGGGTGGGTTTCTCCCTCATGAGTTCCTCTAAGGCCTTTATCAGTACAAAAAGTGTCAGATCAGTGAGACACTCCTAGAACAAAATTGGAAACCAGTATACTTTGAAATTTAAAAATAATAAAAAATTAGAGATATAAAAGAGAGAGGTTTGAGAAGGAAACTCTTCTCCAGAAAACTGAAAAAGTCTGGAGCTTTAAAACCCTCATTCTGCAATAGGCCAAACTTACTTTTAAACCTATGTTTCAATTTCAATTAAATTCAATAATTCTTCTTTCACTATTTTCATGTTTAATTTCAAATGTTACAAATTTTTATTATAAAGGAATTACTATAACTATTTTCTATTTTCAAAGCAAAAATATGATGAAACTTTTATTTTTTTTTTCTAAAACAAGTATTTGTTCTAAACCAAGAATTTCTCAAAACCAAGGGGTTTTGTAAAAAGTTTTAGACTCTGAGTCAGTGTTGTCTAAAAGAGGTGCATAGCAAAATGTCTTTCCAGCTCCACTTGGTCATGAAGGCTGCATTCTAAGAAACCACTAGATTTACTGACTAAAGACTACATGACTTATCCTGGTCTATGTTGAAAAAAAAAGACTGTGTGTGTAACAGTGTGTGGTAACAGTGCTAAAAATTCCATTTTCATCTCACACCCGGCCCCAGCTATGCAAGATCTCTAAAGCATGGCAGTACTTCTCGAAACTGAGCATGAGCTCAGGATTCTTTGCTGAGCTTAAAACCCATAAATGGATCCAGGGGTCAGGAAGTTGTAAATATAGAGGTTTGAGCTGTCCACCAGCTCAAAGCTTCATGGTTTCACTGAAGACACGACACATATCCGGTTTCAAAATGCTACATGTTTCTGAAGTAAACACTGACAGTATTAATCCTTGCATATTTTTGATTAGCAGACAGGAAAAATTTCATCCCTCAGACATTCATGTAACTTTCTCCTGTCTCCTTTTAACTTTTCCACTATTCTTCCCTTTTTTCCTTTATCCACTGTAAATTGGAGAAAGTAATGAAAGAAGAAAATAAAACGCTTTTAATCTACCAGTGAGTCTCCAAGAATAAAAACAAGCCTTTTGCACAAGATACCCACATGATTTTTTAATAATATATATTTTTATATACATATACATATCTCAAAGACGTCACTTGAAAATAATCTTGTTTTAATATGCTGCAAGATTATGCATTGTGTATAGCTGCTGGAAGATATCCTGTTCTTGATTATGACAAACATTTTACTGAGTGAGCAACCAATAGAAATCATAGAGTTCAAGCAGACATAATGACAATACCATACTGGCCCTGCCTCCTTCTCCAAAGCCGTGTCACAGGAAGATCAATCACCTTGCCAAAATGTTGCTTTTTTATGGATAGCACAAGTTTCATATAGAGCAAGCTGCTTTATCTGTCACTCTTGTAAATTAGCACAGAATATTTGCTAAATTTGTAATTTAGCACAGAACAGCAGCTCACCTTCTGCAGAACAGCAAATCTGTGGTCAAAATTTTACTTTTAAATTTTCCTCTGCAGAAGCCATAACAAACTTTGTGTAACCATAGGAACACGGGAAATGAATTTAGGGATAGTTTTTTTTTATTTGGCACTCAAATGTTTTGGGGTTGAAAATGAAGCAGATCTGCAGAATATAGATTTGAGGTTGACTTCTGTCTCATCAGCATGTTTCTCTTCAGCATTTTCTCATGGCTTCCTCAGGCAGCCAGGACAGAATGTTCTTTTACTAAAAATGATATATGACATGTCACTCTAAGTATCCTTGTAAGAGTTTCTGTTGGAAGAATTTTCAGAAATATCTGCAACTCTTTCATCTTCTCAAAGTCATTAATTGCCCATGACTTTCCAGTTCTACAAGTTCCCTAGAAAGTGTAATTTCAGCATATCTTGACCTTGAACTTCATAGCAAGACAAGAAGGCAAATGGTTGTTCATCATTATTTGAGTAATCTCAAGGTGTGAGTTAAGGAATGAATCTTGCATATTTGCTACCTCTTCTGCTATCCTGGCTTACAAAACCAAAATCTTTTTTGTAGCATTAAAATATATATATATATTTAATTAAATCAACTAAGTAAAGCAGAAGAGTGGTCCACTGCACATTGTGAGAAAGCATTCCAAACTGGTTGAACATTGTTTTACTGCCAATATGAAGAGAATGTTTTAACTAGATTTGGCAATTAGCTTCTTTGCACCTAGAATTGAAAAAATATTTGAGGAAAATAGGTCAAACAGAGGAACACCAACTTTCAGGCAGAAGTAACCTGCCATAAGCAACATTCTACTCGGTATAATAACTTTTCAGTAAATTTCATGGCCTGCAAAACAAGCTTCTATTGACTCAATTTTTTCATCCAAAAAGTGTATATCTACATTAGGCAAAGGAATAATTGATATCAAATCAACTCTCATATTTCTAATACACTACAAACTCAAATCTAAAATGCTCTAATACTCAGTGGACCAACTTGAAACCAACAATTACTCTGTCTAGGGAAACTTATCTGAAAATTCCCAAGACAGTGTACAGAGGGCTTTACTATCCTTCACTACTTTTATCATCTCCGTTTCCTGTGCAATTACATTTTAGAAGAAACACTGAGGATTCTGTGCTTGTTTAAAAAGAATTGTGAATAAAAAATGTTGCTATAGCAAAAATCTACTATTTTTTTTTCTGACAGTACCAGGGACAGATTCAAATTTGATTCTCGGGTAAAGAAAAATCTTAATATGCCTTTTTACTTAATACATTAATAAATTTTAAAAATCACATTGATGGTTAATTTGCCACCTACCTCAAATTATCAATTTTTTCATTCTATGAAGTTTTTGGTGTGATGAACCCCATTTAACACCTTAAAAGCATTTAGAGAAAACATCTGTTCAAGTTCATTAAACCTTGGTACTCCATAATTGTGAATCTCTTCACATTAATTGTTCCTTTCGGATGGATGATGTTCTATCAATGAATATAGGCCTTCGAAGTAATTTAACACTCATGATGCAAGGTTTAAAAATTAGTTTTTCATAACTGCAAAATTCATATTTTAATGAGACAATTCTGCTTGCTTGTCTCCTTCTTTCCATATTTTAACTAAATACTGTGCAGAAGACCTTACAGATAACCATTGCCCATGTGATGACACATGTCAGTTAGTTAATCTTGAGGTGCTTTAGGTAGAAAAATGCCTTGTTTTTACTGAAAATAACACTGAAGTTTTCAAACTGAAATGCTTGGTATATTTGGTATTTATCACTGAAAACAAAGAAAACAACACTACGTTTGCAGCACCTGATGAGACTTGCATAAGATTTATAGTGAAAAGAAATTCACACAGAACACTCCCTGCATGTAGCAACATTTTTTTTATAAACCCTATTTTCAAAAGGCTCTTGAGAACATGCAGTGCATGCATCTCACACCATTTTATGACATTAAAGATATTTTTAAACTAAGCACTTTTTTCCAGAATTCTAAAAATTGTCCCTTCATATTAGTACCTTCTATCACAAAATTGAACAAAATTCAGGATATGCAGTGCTAACAACAAAGAGAGGCCAAGCATCTTTACACAAGTCTCTGTCTCAGAAAGATAGCAGGCATGATTTAGAGAGCAAATTCATTAATGTTCTGAAAACTTTCACATATAAGGGGCTCTGAGGAGTAAGTGCTTATTGATTCTTTAAGCTCTGCAAAACTGTGTAGCAGGTCTGAAAACCTGAAAATCTGTGTAGCATATTTTGAATAGAATTGCCAGGTGGCATACTTTCAGCTGTAACATTTTTGTTTTCACTTTAATATTTTTATATAATTCAAATTGCATTTATTTGAAATTTTGCTCTCTGGTATTTTTAGAAAAATTCCATTTAGATGCAAAATAACGTTCAACCAGAACAACTGCATGTAGTTAAAAATTAATTGGAATCGAGTTTTGAAAGAAACAAGCATATTAGCAGCCCAGTGATGTGCAGTATTATGTATTTAAACTGTAAATTTTACAAAGACATCAAAGTAATTTAGATAATATCTATATAAATCCTCCTTTCTGAAGCCTACTCAAAAATCCTAATATTTAACATTGAAATATCTTGAAATTCTTTTTTGAACTCCAGAAAAACTGAGCTAATAAAAAACATCAGTGTCTTGACACATTTACTACCAGGCAGATAGATAGACAAACATTTAAAAGTGATAACTGAAGATGTAAATAAAAGTGGAAAGGATTGTTAAACTTTGGGAGAGCTGCCCAGGGAGGTGGTGGAGACACAATCTCTAGAAGTGTTCAAGAAACCTCTGGATGTGGCACTCAGTGCTGTGCTCTAGTTGATAAGGTGGTGATCAGTTAAAGATTGGACTGGAGGGTCTTTTCCAACCATAATGATTCTGTGATTCTGATCTCCTATATTTACATGCTGGTTAATGCTAAAGCTGCATTATATGAAATTTCCAGACCTCTTTGTGTACTTTCTCTAACATGAAACTAATCCAAATTCTTACCTTTGCTTCTAAAGAATTTCCAGAAATCTGCTCTATGTCTTTGATCTTTTCTACCTTTACAGATATTGACAGATACTTTTTCTTGTCTATCCAACCAAAGCATAACTTAAATTACCCTCTTCCATAACACTTCTTCACAGATGGTGCTACAGTGTCTCTGGGGACCAGCAGCACATTCATTCTCACAGCTCTGGCAAGCACATACCCTGTGGTTGACCAAGGAAACTGGAAACTTTCCAGATAGCATCCCACAGTGTCAACTGGATACAGAGTGGACAAGTCAGCGATGCCTAAGACTGCAAAAGAAAGCTAAAATCCTCATCTTTTAAAGGGAATGAGGTCAGGGAATGGTGCATTTCATGGGAATGACACTCAGAAATCTTCAGAGTATTTGCTTTAAAATTATTAGGAAAGCTAATGGAGTAGAATATGTATGGAGATTTCATCCAGCTTATCAGCAGAGACAGTATGGTCACTTTGGGATTAAACCCTAATAACGAGTAAATACACAGAGCACATTAACCAGGTATCAAATTATCACTAGCTAGAGAAAAATGCCTTTTGCAGAGTGACAAACATTAAAAAGCTGAATAAAGGAGATATTAATTCAGTGATCTGAAAGACAGTGAGTGAGTTTGAAAGCTGCACAGGCTGTAACCATGTAGAGACAGCATCTGTTTAACCTAAGTAACACAACAGTAAAAGCATGTGTGACAAGGTGAGACGAATCCATTCAGCAAGGGCTAGACCTGCTCTGAGGAAGGTTTTGGACAACATCCAGGGATAGCAAGTTAACAGCTTCACACTTATTCTCCTCATGGTACAAAAGCACTACAATAATTCATTAGACAGGTGGTTTCAAAGCAGAACGATTAGACAGGAGAAAGAGCAGCGCCTGTCTGAGCTCACAGGTTAGACTACACATGCCATGAAAAGGGCTGGCAAGAGGAGCGAGAGAGGATGGAAGCTATTTGCCAAAATGCAGGTAACAAATTGCTAAGAAAGCATGAAAAGAGGCTTCTGTCACTGGTTTGCAGCCAAAGCCAGTAACATATCTTCTCCATCATTAGAACTTGTATACTTTTCTGTAAGCCAAATTTCATAAGGGAATTTATCAGCCTGGTAGATTCACCTAATCAGCTCCAAACCACCTATTGATCCCAGGTTTTCAAGGGAAGCACTTTTAGCTGTCTCTGCCATATGACTGAAGATAAGTAAAGAAATCCTGGGAAGAAATTGCAGAGGCTGTTTACATATCAGAAACTATCTGTGAAGAAAATCAGAATTAACAGAGATTTTTTTTTTAAATAAATACAAGAATTTATTTGATCTAATGGAAAAAAGCCCCAGTGCCAAGACACATAAAAAACATTTTTCAAAGAAACAGAAAAGGATTTTTCAACATTTTTTCCTCCCACCCCCTCATTAGCAAAGAAATCCCTAATAAAAACAAGTTAGAAATTGATGTTGGCTTTAGACAAGTTGGTTCTCTCTTCCTTCTAACAAAGGACACACAGCATATTGATCATGTTATTGATTGGATTATCATCTCTCCTAGAAGTAAAGTCTACATCATTATAAAAAAAGTTTTAACAACACTGACATGAGTGCAACAAGAATGTAGACAGAATGGAAGAGACAATCCTCCAAAAACTTAATGACTTCTTTGTAAAGCTTTATTACTCAAAGATTATTCAGTGTAGTATCCTATGAGTGTATAATTTAATCTTTTTTTTTCCTAGATTTATGGCCATGCAAAGGAGGTAGCTAATGTACTGACTCAGGAAACAGAACACAAAGTGAAACACTACATTTTACATATTTTTGTTTACTTGTCTGTTCTATCTTTCTCTTTCTTGATGCTGGGGAAACATACAGGAGTTTAGGTTTCAAAAAGAAATATCAGTTTTGCAAAGTAATTCCAGAAACCAAGAAAAGTTTGAGATTACTTTAAAGCTTCTTGAAGAGGTGAAGAAACTTCTGAGATTTTTTTACAAAGTTTATCAAGATCAAGCTGAAAAAAATATTCAAAACCTTCCTTTTCTTCTGTGCTTTTCTTAATAGGCTTCCTTGTGTTTGAAGTTAGGGCTGTTTAGGATATAATCAGTTTTCTGTCGACAGGAATTTTACATCGCTGGGACCATCTCTCTAAACTAACCTGTCAAAAAAAACCCCAAAACCAAAAACAAACCAGGGGGAAAAAAAAAAAAAAAAAAAAAAAAAGAGAGATTCTCAGTACAAGCAGACACAATTTAACTCATAATTGTGAATGGTTATATTAAAGGAAAAGATATCAAAAACTTGCAGCAGCACATGTAGTGGAGTTTATATTATTTCTTAGAGTCGTAGAATCCTTTATGCTGGATGCTAAAGGTGGGAAGACAATACATTGTCTTGTTCAGTAAGGGACACTGGGGGCTGGACAGTGCTGGGTACAGTGCTGCTGCAGCCCTGCCCACAGCTTGTAAAGAATTATGTTATGTAAACTCTAGCTCTGGGCTAATACTCAGCATTTAGGGATGCTCATGTATTTCATGAAAGAGAAGGGAAAAAACCCACTAAAGTGGGAACAAGAGAAAATTATTTAGTTTGGATGGATAAGCCAGTGCACATTCTGGATGAGAAGCAGAAAGGAGTTTCTGTTTCGGCCAAGGCAGAAGGAGGAAGGAAAATGCAAGGGAGCAAGATGAGTTTGATGTGTCTAAGACAACAGGAGACCTATGACCACGTCTGCTGCTATAGTTTTTAGGATCACAAACTTGGATTTCATTCAGAGCTCCCTTCTTAATTTGTATCTATTAAAATGCTGTGGTTTTAACTAGGCTCACTCCCACATTAATACAGTACACAATAAACAAATTACAAAAATATTGGTTATCTGCCTTTTCACCCAATATAACTTCTCCTTTCTTCCACCTTACCAAGCAATAGTAACAAAATTTGCAAATAAGGTCAAAGGAATCAACTCAGAGGATGAAAGCAATGTCAATAAATTTTTTTAGGAATAAATTTTACTCTAAACATAATTCATTTTTCTCAGATGTTTAAGGTTAAAACTACAATATAAGTAATATTGAATCAGATGTTAGAAAGCCATGCCAATCTGCAAAAGAAAATTAAAAAATAAATCTAAAGCAATTTTAGAGGCTTAGGATTCTAAGATTAGAGGTAAGCTCTGATACGTATGGAAGAAAAACAGAAGGATTATTTCTCAATAAAAATCAATCCCTTGGAAAAAAACAAACAAACAAAAACCCACATATGGCCATATTTTATACATTTTTCTCTGAGTATTTAATCTCTTCATATGAGAATTGGCCAGAAACACAAAGAAAACTCTTCAAGATTGTTTAAAAAATGGAAAGAAACAAACTAGGCATACCAGCACTATTACATTAAGTCTCAAATCCTTAAATTCACATTGAGAGATTTAAAACTAAGAAAAAAGGAAGTTGGATAAAAGATTAAATAAGAGATTTAAATAGATAGTAGGTTATGTATACAAATTCTGACTTGTGGAATCCATTTTTATAGTCTTAGGATCAAGGGCAGATTAGTTCATTGAAAAACAAAACCAAACTAACAGAAAACCTCTAGTGAACTGCAAGTAGTGATAACAATATTTCCTTGTAGGGCTTTTTCCCCATCCTCTCCCTTTTTTCCCCAGGGATAAGACAATATGCTGAATATAGATTTCACAGCAGAGAAACACAAGTAAATTACTCAGGGTACCATGTGTCCTTTGATATTCTACTGCACATTGCAATTGATAGTCACAGAAAATGTCATAGACTGTTGAGGACCATTTAGGAAATCTAAAGGACAGTATTTGTTTCTTATGACACTTTCCTATTCTCAATATAAAACATAGTGAGACATCCTAATGACAGCCCTTTTTTTGGTTTTTTTGTTTGTTTTTTTTTTTCTTTTTTGTTTAATGCCAAAAGAAAGAAGATGACAGCAGTTGAAAGCTGAGAAAAAGGAGAGTTTGGAGAAGGGTCTTGCCCACCAGAACTCCACAACCCATTTTCCGTTCAGGAAGAAACAAGACTCATAAATCCATTTTTATGAAAAGACTTTTCCTTCACCCAGGTGTTCATCCAATAAATATATTTTACTACTGTGTATAATCCTTTAGTCCATAATCAGAAGGATATTTTTCTGTTTATAAGGTAAATTCATCTAAGATTAAACTTGAAAAAAGCTTCATTTGATGTCTTGGTGCGCTGCTTACCTAGATTTTATTCATGAATATCCCTTTCTCTTTGTGGGACACTTCTTTTGCCAGACATATAGCAACATTCACAAGAGATGCTCTTCCACTAATTAATAACAGAAATTCCTTGGCCTATCACTCATAAAAATATTAATTAAAATTAGTAGTAACAGAGGACCAGCATATGTGTGTGTATTTGATTAGTCGTACTGGAAAGAGCTAATTAACGCCAGATAAAGTACATTCAGCAAGGTTCTCCACATGCTTAGATTGATCTTTTTGACCAACAACAGATGCACAGGAAGCCAGGAGGTCAGTGGTCAGATGCACAGCAGTTGTTAAAGGAGCAGCTGTCAAGTTCCACTGATCATGCCATTTTGGGAAAGTCGGAAAATCTCTCACAAGAGAATGAAGTGATGACAAAAGGGCTGCAAGAAGGGACACAGTGCCTTAAATTTGGAAGTTAGAACTGTAACTGGACAGCTGGTACAGCAGCCTGTGCACCAGCCATGCCTGCCTGTGGAGAACTCCTTTACAGCCTCTTATTGGCCTTACAACATGTCAGGTGTGTGGTACTACTTCAGGAGACACTGAAAATTTCTCCAGAGGCTTTTGGGGCATTTATTAAAGGGGAAGTTTTAGTATAAACTACTACTGATAAAGAAAAAAAAAAACAAAAAAGAAGAAAACTGAAGTTGATTGTGGAGTGGGAGTGTAAAAGGTAATAAAATGTGCTGGGCAGTCATCAAGAGATTTCCAAGATTGTCACTCACTGCTCATGGATATTATTGCCAGCACTTCATATGTCTAGTGGTGATGGTCTGTCATGACTGCATGGATTCCTGGCTCTCTTTCAGCAAATGGTAGGATACCTTGGAAAGATAGCACTATAACAACAAAAACAAAAAACCCAAACAAATAAACAAAGAGAAGAAACTTTCCTTTAAAAACGGTAAAAAACCACTGAATTAATTTACCATAGAAGTTTATATCACCATTACTCTTATCACTTCACTCTAAATCAGTCTCCAATAATCTCTCTGTTGCTACTATCTATATATAGCTGTATTTTTCAAGAAACTTAAATATTCAGGGTAATGAAGGTACATTCCCTGTTGCATCATGAATCCACTATAAGTGATCAAATAAAAACACCATTCCAGAATATGAGTAACATATGTTGTTATGCTGTTTTTAGCAGGGGTAGACTTAATCTTCTTCCCAGTGGCTATATGGGGCTGTTTCTTGGATTTGTGCTGAACACAATGGTAATAATGTAAAGACGTTTTTGTTATTTCTGAGCAGGGCTTACTGAAAGCAAAGCCCTGTTCTGGCTTTTTGTACTGCCATGCTGTGAAGGAAGTTGGGAGTGCATGGGAGGAGACACAGCCAGGACAGATGACCCAAACTGGCCAAAGGGATATTCCAGACCATATGGCATCGTGCTCAGTGTATATAAAGTGGGGAAGAAGGAATGAAGGGGAATGACATTTGGAGTGATGGTGTTTGTCTTCCCAAGTCACCATTACACACGACGGGGCCATGAGCTCCTGGCTGAATGCCTGCCCACTCATGAGAAGCTGTGAATGAATTCCTTGTTTTGCTTTGTGTGCATGGCTTTGCTTTCCCTTTTAAACTGTCTTTATCTCAACCCACAAGTTTTCCAGATTTTACCCTTCTGATTGTCTCCCCCATCCTCCTTTGTGGGGGAGTGAGCAAACAGCTGCGTGGGGCTTGGTGAATGGCTGGGCTTAAAGCACAACAGCAGTAAAAATCATTCCAGGATAAGGGTGTAGCTTCAGCATAACTTTAAATCTATCTGAGTGCTGACAAATAGGAAATTCCCACTGACCCACCTCTTCTTTCCCCCAGCTTTCTTCTCTCTGTAGCTTATTCACTTTAAAGATGAAGTAAAGTAACTCATTCCGCTCACTAAAACCCAAAATTCCTTTCTGCTCTGACGAAACTAAAAATTATTGTATTTCTTTAGCTAATCCTATGCAACCTTATGAAATAGAAAAGAGACAAATGGCAGAACTACTTTTTTGGAACTTGACCAAACTTAAATCTCCTTAAAGCAATCAGAAGGCTTCAGCATTACAATGTAAGTCTTAGAAATGTTAATGGGGTTTATACATCTGAATTTGTTGTAGAATTGTTTATGTATGTGTACTGACACTATGTTAAAACATACATTGCAGATATATTTCAAAATATTTTACAGTTTTCTACCTTCTTAAAAAGCATGATATTTACATTAGTTCAAGCAAATAAAATATAATTTGGCCCATGATGAGCCTAATTTATGTTCTTTATAATTATATTTGAAATTACAGCTCAAAACAGCAGGAAGAAATATAGAGAAATATGCAGTGTAAGGGTTTTAGACAGTGAAATATCCATCTGTATAAATATTTCTGTAGAGAATCCACAGCAGAATACTCTCTCCAAACAGTTTAGGTGGAAGCAGAAAACATGGCAATATACCACAGATCTTAATCTTCCAATGCATTTATGAACCAAATTTGGAAGAGTTAAAAAGTCTCTGTTTTTCAGGCTCAGATTTCAGAAGCAGAGCTAGAAGTGAATGGTTCTCATTACAGCAAATTAATTAAATTTTGACATGCAAATGTGCATTTAATACCTTTTTTACTGCTTGTGAAAAATTCTCCAGGAAGGAAATGGAAAAGGAATGGTTAAAAAAAAATAACTCACACAGGGAAACGTCTTAGATTGAAGAGAAAACTGTTTTCAAATGAAAAATTACAACGAACTGTAAAAATAGTGTAAAATCTTTCATTGAGATAAGAACTAGAAAGAAAGTACTGTTTGGACAAACCTAGAATAAAAGTTCACTTCACTTCTCTCTGAAAGTCAGGTTAATGTAAAGCTTTTAATACCAGTCTAGCTTTGGCAGCAGTCAAATACTTTTCAAAAATTGACACATTTATGTCAAAAGAAAGTAAATTATTTTTGCTATTGGTTGGTCCATTCTTGTCAAAATCCAACTAGCTTTCCTCTTCCCTTCATTTTTGGAATGCAATTTCTGCAGTTGTCAAAAGTTAAGCTATATGGAAAGAATGAAATTACTGGAGTACAAAGCCCACCTTTTTTAAAAAGAGAGAAAAAAAAATTACAGAAAGACCATCAAGGCATACCCACACACAGACACAGAAATTTAAGCTGTTCACAAAATCATTATGTAACACTGTAAAAATAATCACCTTCAAGAAAAACAATTAGGAGTTTTGATGAAATCCTTATTATCAAAAAATCAATTATTAAAAGAGTGATTAAGAGAATAACAAACTAAGGATGAATCCAAACCAAAGGGAATTTTCTTTACTTGCCAGAATTGTATTTTGTGTTGTCTAATTGTCTTCCTGAATCTTGAGTTGGCCAAGAGAAGTGTTAGGAGAAAAATGGACCCATCACTTTCTTTTACTCACTTCCAATAGAGCTACTAGTGCCTCCATTAAAACATTGTTAGAAGATGATTCTCTATTAGCACATCTATAACCAGTTCTGGAGATGGAAAAAGCAAAATTTAATCCTAATTGACATGTAACTAGAGTGTCCTGCAGGAAAAATGTTAATAAAAACATGCATTAATTGTGTTATTACTGAATGTGTACTGCTATAAAAATAGCTAAAACTTTTACATGCACAAAGCCAGTTCCTTTGTGGCACAAAAGACATAGGATAATGGAAACAATTTTCAGCTTGTACAAGAAGTAAATCTTTTACTTATTTCATCTTCTATATCATTAGCAAGGATTGAGCCTTTAAACATATTGGCAACATTATTTTAAGCAGTCTTGCAGTATCTGGCCTTTTTTAATAGCACTTAACATATGTGGCATCATACACAGAGCTGGATTTTAGCCCATTCTCCGTAAGCTGGCACTGAATTCTGTCACACTAGACTAAACTAGTGCATGCCTAGCCTGAGATCTTCTTCTGGAGCCCAAATATCCCCATAGCAAGATTACCTCTAAACATCTGTGTCCGAGAGACACACCTTATGTCAGAGTTTCTTCACATGTATTAAAAATCAGAATCCCTTCACTCAGAGTCAGAACAGAGTCCAATATCTTCCTCATATCTGACTGACCAGAAGCCTCAGCCCTGTCCCCCATTCACGCTCCATTTAGCTGATCTATTTTGAAGTCTTTAAAAAAGAAATCCCTGGAACCCAAATAAGGCTAGATGCTTTTTTTTCTAAAAGGACAAGCAATTTCATAGCAAATGTGAAATCACCTTCAACAGCCTAAAGGAAAGAGAAACTTATGAGTTCAGACCTCTATTGTATAATTTGACACATCAAATTAATATACATCAGTTACCCTCAGATAAAATGCAACAAGTTAAAGTAAGAAATCACTGCAGCACTCCACAGTAAACTGCAATGCAACATGACATGAAGGTGAGAGTCCTTTCTTCACAAGAAAAAAACGTTTTGAGATATATAAACAGTCTCCTAGCTGCAAAGGTTTCAAGTTTGTTACCTACTGCTGTTTTCTGAGCATGATAAATAGCTTGTTGTGCACAGGATTGAGATATAATTCCACTTCCCATGGCAAAATGCAGGCGTCCTTATCCTTCTAGCATATATCTGGCCTCCACACATTGCTGTTTTCAATATCCTCTAAATCCTAAGAAGTCTGAGCTAAGAACATGCTAAGTAAACAGATATTATTCTTTCCCAAAGGGACAATCAAGGAAATGGTTGCAAAGTATCTTCAGTTCCAGTGACTTGCTGTATGCTAATAATATTTTAATTCCCTCTCACACTTACCTCCTTGCTTTCTATACCATATTAAGATCTTTCATTTGGATCAGTTAAAGAAATGCAACAGAGGTGATCTATTAAAATGGAACAGAAAAGGACATCAAGTTAAAGGAAAAGCAAGAATCTGCTTTGCTTTTCTTTATAAAGAAAATGAATGATTCCCAAAGCAAACACATCATTTAAAAAGCAGTGTAGAATAGTGTAATTATTCATTAAGATCTTCACCTTGTGTCCAAGATCTTAGCTAAATATTAAGTTCTATAACTGAAACCAATGAAAGAAGTCATCAGTGGTGACAACATAACTTCAAAACAAATAAGAGAGAAGCAAATTAAATATTTCTAAACATTATCAGAAGCTGCAAAGTTGAATTGATTTAATTAGTCTGATTGAGTATCAGAAGCAGAGGAAGGTGTTAAAATTCTTTTAACAATACCAGAAAAACACAGTCTTCTAACAGTTTTTTCGTGCTTTCTCATCAGGAACTGATTTCTAGCTACAAATCATAAACTACCATGTCAGCCCTTAAGAACAGCACACAAAGTACCTAAAATGAAGCCAAATCAGAGTTTGCCTGTCTGATCTGAGAAAATAATTTTCATCTCATGTGTCTAAGAGATCCTCAGAACTCCTTCTTTTCCTGGTAAACCATCAAGACCCACTAGTGTCTCCTCCTGGAAGAGTTGCCACCTTACCAGAGGGACACACATATCAGTGTCTGCTTCCCAGCCACTGCCATGTGGAATTCATAAACTCCATGACAACACTGCAAAATTCCCTATCTGTGTGTGCATTTTAAAAAGGTCCCTTCCAACCCAAAGCTATTCTATAATACTGTGATTCTAAGGGAGGGCTCAACAGCTCTGTGTTTTAAAACTGGCATCATCAGTCAGTTTATCCATAAGACCAGAAAGAAGGTGAGCCTTCTTTCCCAAAAGCCCAGAAATCGAAGCATTTGAACAGAGAGTGCAACTTCTGTGCCATCATTGAAAGGAGAGTTTAAGTCACATATTTTATTTGCAAGATGAAGCCATAATAATTAGGCTTTATTCCAAAGTATATGCTTTCTCCCAGATTTGTTTGCATCTGTAATGAATATCGAACACTTTGCTTTCATAGTCAATGGAACTGGAAAGATGATTAATTTGGAAAAAAAACTAACAAAATTATTGTCCTTTAAAAAAAATAAAGCATACCAACAATAACAAGGCATGTCAAAGGAAAGCAGGAAAATTCATAACAAAAAGAGCCTGATCATTGAAATTACTTCCATCTAGTCTACTAGAAGAAAGCTTCAATTACATACATAATAAAACCCAGCACTGCTATGAAATTCACTAGCAGAATATAAGTGACAGCACTGCTAGCTGCAAAGGCCAGTGCAGACTATGCTTAAGGTCTTTATGGTGTCTCCTTAAACCCCATCTTATAAATACACTAGTTTTTCATCCATCAGTTGGTCTCAGAGTATTAATTTAAGCATTTTAAATTACAGAAGCAAAAAGCAGTGATATAAAAGCATACAACTCATTTTGGACTTCAGTTTGTTTTCCTTCATCTTTTTTAAAAGAGAGTCCATTTCCAGCACACAAATATGAGAGCATTTATAAGAGAGTAGGGAGAGAAAAAAAGCAGAGAGAGAAGGCACATATAAGGGTTACCTTAAAGCAGTATTTTCCTTTGACATATTTGCTACATTGGCCTTGTTGAGTGCATGCAACTGAAGGCTGAACATTTCATAACTTGTAAAAAAATAAGAATTACTTAAATCACAAAAATATCCAAGATGCTAAATTGAATCCTATCAATTTATAAATAAGAGTGTCGTAGAGATGCATAAAATGTACTTTTAACCAACAGTGAAATTAATTATTACTGCACTCAGCACAAGAGAAAAGATATTATACCCATTGGCAATCATTCACACATCCCCCTTAAATCAACGTATTTTTAATGTTTTTTCTAAACTTAATCCTGTTATCAAGTAACATATTTTGTTAGTTTATGAGGGCAAGATATGACAAGAAAATTCTGAGAATTATTTTTAAGGTAAGCACAAATTAAAGCAGGGGCAAGGGAGAAGATGGAGTCTCTTAAATTATGATAATTAGTAGCGATCAAGGACTTTATCTTTTTTCAAAAGAAATACTTCTGAGGATCCTCTCAGGGTGTATAGTGCTCAGAGAAAACTGTTTCTGATTGTTTGAAAAAAAGTAGTTTGCTATGCCACAGTTTGAGTTAACCTGGTATACATAATGTAGAAAATGATCCTTCACTTTAGCACTCATCCTGTTTTTAGAGTGTTACTAAATTTTGCTTTTGCATGACCCATGCATCTTAATAGGGTCCTCTAAGGAATTAGACAGATACTGGAAATGAGCAGACAGCTCCTAATAAGAGCACACCAGGTAGTGTGGGAGTAGGCACCACGAGAAAACGGATCAGGTTGTGTAGGAAGCCCTACCACTTTTCCTCACAGTCTCTTCTTTTGCAGGAACCCGCCTGTGACAGACTGTCTTCTCCTCCTCCTCCTCCTCTTCCACACCTGGCAGAAGGGAATGATGCAAAGAACACAGCGCTGCTGTTGCTATCGTTAATGCCACTGCCCCATCAGATGCAGATACACGTGTTTGCATCACCCACAGCAGCACAGCATCACAAAGAACCAATAACTCTGCATCTTTACAAACCATTTCTAGACAGTGAAATGAGAAGACTGAATTAAGGCAGGTCAAAGGAAAAAGTACCTTAGCAAAGCTTGTTGAATAAAAAAGCCTTCTAAAGATTGTACATAGCCTACTACACTCTCAACGACAAATTTCCAGATCTTCAGTTTCCTTCTAGGTTATTTAAAAACATAGGTTTCACTTCAAAGAGCAAACACAAACACACACACAAATACAAAATTGTACAAAATTTATTTTTCTTGTATAAAAAGTATGGAACAGTACTCAATAACATTATTATTATTGTCATTATTGTTGCTGTTATACTAGAATTAGCACTATTATATTGTTTTCCTTCACAGATCTTGCCACAAAATTAATGCAGAAATGGAGCTCACTACCTTTCCCTGCTCTTTTTTTTTTCTCTTGGTGGGCTACACTTTCAAATGGATTCCAAGGATAAGCCAATTTCAGGTGATGAATCAGAAGAAGGAATGATTGCAAGAAAACTTGAACAGTTTTCTGCTGGCATAACTTCCTGTAATTGACTTCACATGGGATCAGACAAGAATCTGCATTTGCAAAGTGGCTGTAGTAGGAGGGCAGTTAGTCACAAAGAGTTTCATAGGCTTGACTGTGTCACAAAACCACAAACTCCAGCTATGTATTTGTGCTGGTTTGGGACAGATTTGGGAGGGAACTTCCCGAAGGGGCTTCCCCTAGAAAGCAAATTTCACTAGCCCCTACTCCAACCAGTTTGGGAGGAAAAGCTGGGAAAGAAGCACATAAGCCATTTCCCCACAAAAAATAAAAGTGCAGAAAAGACGAGGACTGGTGTCCAATAAAACTTGCCCTGATCTAGAAGGGAACTTCAAAGCACTTCTAGGGTCACCAGTCTAGAAGTAAAAATACCAGAAGTATGTCTTTTCCTATTTTTGTCTCTCAAAAAATCCCAGGTTTACATCAGGAACATAACTCTAGAATTAGCTTTTTTTTTTTTTTAAGGTACTTTTGAAAATGTAATAAATTGTGGAAATAGCAATATCTACATCTCAATATAGACTTTTCATAGGTAAATATTGTCTTTAGAAGGTAATTCACATATCAACATATAAAGCCTTAATAACTTATTAAAAAAATATGGCATAGACTGGTGATAAGTGACTTTCAGCCAATCTCCCAATGCCTTAGATAAGCTTCAGGTGCACATTTGCCAATCCTAGCCTAGAGCTTTATTAAGAAAGCACTCTTGCTTAGTGAGACTTTGAAAATTATACCAATTCCAAGAAACAGGCTCCTTGGGCCTAAATCACAACAATTTTGATGGAGGCTGATAGATTTCATGTTTTTCAGCTTCTTTTCTGTCATTACCTATTCTCCTGATATTTGAATTATCTTGTCAAATCAGCAGACCTTCTACACTAAGCCCTCGCAACTTTCTTCCTGCTCCTGTAGCTTTATTACTGCCATCATCAGTACAAGAATGACTTTTCTCTGAATGACACATGGCACAAACATGAGGCAAAAGTGTGTGATTATTATTACAACAGGCATGCTGCCTCTTTACATAGGGAGGTAAAGAGGGGAGAAGGGAGAGAAAGACATTGATCTTCAGTTTATTGACTTGATTCCATGACTCCTGGTAGTTATAGCTACTGACATTCTCCAAAGAGCTGAACAGAGCTTGTACATGATTCTTTTTAAAAAGCAGTGCTTTTTGCACCACATTCCCTTAATGCATTCATCCAAATAAATCCCCGTGATGAAATAAAATTATCCTCTTCCTTTTCATCCAGTTAAAGAAAACAGAAAATTGGCAGTACTTGTCCCATTACAGTAAGAGCAGAGGCATTATTTAACTGCTATTAGTGGAACTATGCTATATTCTACCTGTCTTTTCATTTCTACAATCGAAGCTAACACAAAGTCTTCTGTAGCTTTTAGAGAGTAATTTTATTTCAAAAACTGAAGGACTAGTTACCTCATAAATCATTTCTCTTCAGTACCTTCCATTTATCAAGTGGCATCACCCAGCTATGAACAAACATTTACGCACTGAGAATTTTCTTTCTCACTCTCAGAGAAGTAAAAAAAAAAAAATCAAAAGAATCATTTAAGAAATAATTCTTAACAGTAAACAACATTTATGATCCTCAACTCCTCCATTTTTCTTTACTTTTACTTTTAGAAACTTTTATTAGGCAAAAGTTTAACTTGACTAAAGCTTCTACAAGGAAAATCCACAACATAGTAACAAAAGCCTACTTACTGCTGAAAAATGCTTTTTTGCCATTTTTTCTAAAGTCAGTTTTACTCACATCATCTATTCCAGTTCTACCTGAAGTGTCACTCAGCAGTTGCCACTCTCATCTCTGAACATCAGTATCTGTAAACAAGATAACTTTCTTGCTTGATGAGACCATGCTTCTCCCTTGCCTTTCAAAGGAACTCACAGTGAAGTGACTTCCAATTTAATTGGATTAGCCTGCAAAAATGTCACTCGACACATCCTTTTTAGCCTTCCTGTCTCACCACCAAATTCATAACTAAGTAGACTCATTTGGAAGAGGAAACCTCTCACAAAGATCTATAGGCAGAGAAAACAGGGGGCTCAGTAGCCCAGCATAAGGAATCAGTAACAATGTAGACTTGCAACTGAAAGACTGGATTTACTGAGTTATTTTTCCCTGTATTTACCAAATACAGAGACTGATATATCCCACAGATGCATATTCCTAGGGAAAATGTGAAATGTCAAGGCTTTACCACTTCACCAGAGCAGATAATTAAGTAATTAGAACAATTAAACGTTGACAGAGCACCAGCGACCTCCAGGTGAATTACAGCCATGAATTATGAAAACATGAGCAAGGGAAGAGGGAAGACTTTGGCACATATGTAGGACAGATTGAATGCAGTTGTAGGACTGCAATTCATGCACTTATCTTTCACATGTGCTTAGCTGTCTGCAAATTTTGTTGTCAAACTGCTTATTTAGATGTCAGGGGCAAACTCATCTAGGTACATTTTCTCTTTGAAACAAATAGTGCATTAGAAAGCAGAGTATATATTAATCTATTCTCTCAGCCTTTTACACCACATGAAGAGGCTGAAACAGGAAGAGTGCTTTAACATATCTGCATCCATCTCAGTAAAATACATCCATCAGTCGAGGCATCGAGGCATCCAGGAAAGGGAATGTCAAAGGGGCCCTTTGCACAAAACATACACAAATCATCAATCACTAAATTATTCCAGAGCCTTATGACCTCCATCATACTTTTTGCTGGGGACTGTCTGCTCATCAGTAACTGCTCATGTGCTACAGGCAGAAACACCCTATTTGCTAAATAAGGAGTATGAGCAACACAACCATCACAGCATGAAGTTCAGGAATAATTTGCTTCTCTTACTATTAGGGCAGATTTGCTTTACTTTTTGAAGGTTAAGGAACTTGGTTTATAATACACTGGACAGCCTACTGTGATGAACCAACTCCAGGTGGAATGAGCTGGCCCTGGGGACGGACTGGTTGCATTACATAGATGGCAAAGCAGGAACAGAAGCACAATTCCTGAGCAGGCACAGCTGCAGGGGAGATGGGTAACACATGTAATTCCCAGCAGCTGTGAAAACTTCAACTACCAGATTTGTTGCAAGTAAGAGTGTGTGAACATCTTATATGCTGCAAATTTTTTTAGGTGGAAAGTCACTTTAAAAATGGAGAACAGAGAAAAGAAGAAGAGAGACCCGCCAAAAAGCCAATATAAAACATGTCACATGTAGGAGATTTCACACTTTTGTTTCTCAAAAGCACATCTAATATTCTTCTGCTCTGAAATTGTTGATAATACTTAATTTCATTGCCTTTACCAAATGGAAAGCAATACCCTAGAGAAAATAAGATTAAAGATTATTAACTCTTTTTTTTTTCTAAACTTAATTGAACCATTTTACAATAAAAATATAGTATGAAAGCAATTTTTCAAATAATGGAAATTTAAATATGCAACTAAAGACCTAATTATAATCTTTCACAGCAAAATATATACAATCCATATTTTATATATAAAATGCCTTTTGTAATATATATATTTTTTCAAATATGAATTTTCAGAATTTTATGTCTTTAAGTCAAATCCTATATTGATATGGTTTAACATATATTACTTAATTAAAAAAAAAACTAAATTAACTGATTACACAAAAAGGGTAGAAAGTATAAAAGATTATAGGGTAAGGAACAAACCTTTCAGAATGGTTTCTGTAGATTAACCATGTGGGTGGATAAGTAACTCTCAGAGTTCAGAGAAGAGAACAGAGCAGTGTCATTGTAATGAACAGAAGTAGGTGGATGGCTCCAGTTTGAATCAGAACATCTCCCACTTCATCAAGGCTGCTGAAAATGATTCATTCTATGGTACATTTTACATGCCATGGACATTCTGTAACTTTTTTTTCCTACTTGTCAAAGCCATGTTCATAGTCAGAAGATGTGGCAAAGAAAATGCCCTTTTGATTATGTCCCAGCATTCTTTCCTTTCATAAACAAAAAAAAAAAAAAAAAAAGGAAAACAAACAAAAAAAACCCACATAAGTTTGGAAACAAGTAAGAATAGAGAAACTCAAGCCTAAACTGAAATCAAGTGAAAAGAATCTAAAATATATAATTGGGAAAAACAGGGGGGGAAAGAACAGAGAAGGAAATTCCCAAAAGCAGTATTACTTTAGAGGACATTCTTCTAGAGGTTTCCACAGGAGAACAGACCAGTATCAATTCGCAGATATAGCTAGAAGAAAAAAACCCATCAGCTCTCCACTATTAGCCCCCAGAATCTATACAGCTCCCTAAAATACAAGATTTCTCTCTATTATACTTTACTAACCATACCATTAATGCTCCAACACAGATCATTAGTTTAAAAGAAAGTAGGAAAGAGATGGAAAGCACAAGCTGGTAATTCACAGCTCTATGAAAGAGACCTTTCTGAACTTGTAGTGACCACTGTCAGTGCTGAGCTATAACCCGGTTATGTGACTGAACTGACATTTTCTGCCTCTCATTGAGCGTCCCATTATACCTAAGAACATACTGAAACCGATTTTCACTGAACTAGGAACCTAAACACACGTTTAATTCTGCACACATGCTCTGCTAAATGCTGCAGAACAAAAACCCATATCCTGTGTATAAAGGAGGTTAAGTAGAGTTAAGAGCTTTTTCAGATCATTATCTTCCACCATGCACATCTGTTGAATGACTTATGAATAGGAGAGTTTGATTAGTACCTTCCAGGTCCACCCTGTATTGCTAAAAAAGTTATCCTAGGTTCAATGCAGACTGCTCATAGTGTTCTTTTGGAATAACTTCAAAAACTAATTTTCAGGAAAAAAATTGTTCTCCATTATCATTTACTTGTCTTACAAACTAAGCAAAAAGAAAAGAAGGAATGTACTTTTTAAGTAGAACTGAAAACCAAAAATATGGCTAGTGGCTATGGAGAATGCCCACTGACAGTGGAAAATCAAGTGGAATCCTAGGGATTTAATCTAGTTCACTTGGCAGACATTGCATTGCATATAGGAACTAGGTGAAAAAACAGGAACATTCTGAATTCTGACTACTAATTCATAACTAGGTCTTTGCACATTACAACAATCAAATAATCGGGGCCAAGAAATGGCACTTGAATTTGGGAGAGGAGTATGTAAGGGAGGAGACTCAAAAAGACAGGAAAAGAGACACAGAGAAGAAATGAAGATGGAAATAAAACTCAACTACAAATATTGTCACTGACATTGAAAGTTATGACAAAGAGATTAATTAACCAATTCAAGACTTAAGCAGATATCATTCCCTGTATTTACAGCTTTGAGAAAACTGGAGTGGATAAATATTAGCAGCAGCTGCTGCAGTCTTCTAACAGAGAGAAAAATCTTCTATTCATCAGAGCAAGAAAGTCATGACACTGCTCATTAAAATAAAGCATATAGGTAGTACAAGAAGTCATTTGCAATCAAAGAAAACCCATTAACAATATAATAATATGTAGAAATATGCATTTCCTTTTTGTCAAAATCCCACTAAACTACTGTTTTTAGCATAAAAAGAGCAGATGCATCATTTTAATGGCCAGGTCAACCAAAAGATAATTTTCAGTTTTGCTTTCTTCCTCTTTAGCCAATACCAATAATGTGCACAAGCTACTCCATAGTGTTTTACAAATAAAAATATAGCCTCTCTTTCTTTGCCTGCATATGACTGCAGTATATGTTTAATTTTGTCTTTTGTGGACTCCTCACACATACTGTAGCCAAAAGAATTCCAGTCCATAGGCCAATTTTACAGTTGGGTCTAAATTTATTTACAAGATGAAAAATACACACTCTTACTCTAAAACATATGGTTTCTGCTTATCACTTCTCCGGTCTCCTTTTTTTTTACCTCAACTCTGTAAATTTATAGGCCTCAAACTCCACAAATGTTTTGCATAAATCAAATGAACTGACTTGATTTAGCTATCCATGTAACATGAATCTTTATAGAAATCACTCTTTTAAGGATTGATCTGAGCCTCTGACGGGTACTTGTAAAGCTTCCTAGCAAGGGTCCTGTATGTTTCACTTGTAATTATTCAGTTTTTTCAGACTACCATTCATATCTCCCCAATTGTCTGAAAAGTGTACGCTGGAGGGTACTTAGTGATAACTAGATAGAAATATGAAACACCGTCAATAGCCAGATGGAAAAGCTGATATTTTAAATTTTGATTTTTTTTTTTCTTTTTTTAAAATTTTATACTCGCCAGGTGAAAAGGCACTTTCTACAACAAAACTAGATAACTTTTGCTTTTTTGAGCTTTCTCCAGGGCTGGTTTAAACCTCTGGCATTAAATCTGAAAAGAAACTAAGACCTAGGAACTTTTGAAAACTTCACTGTCTTTTAAATGCAAAGTGTCTTCTTTGATGTATCCTACCTGAAAGACACAGCAGGATATTTGTTTTCTAAAGGACTTGTGTCAAAATGAAACCTACTACAAAAAAAGCCTTTCCTTACATGAAGAAGATAAGAAAAGAGTAAACAACATATGAAAGATAGGAGTTGCATTAGTAATATATTTCTGGAAGACTTGGGCATATTCCAGAGAAAAATATAAGTATATATCTTGATGGGGGGGAGGAGGTAATAACCCTGGGGGTGGGGGGGGGAAGGGGAGTACATTTGGTGCATACAAATATACACTAAATAAATAAACAAATAAAACCCAAATATCCTCTCTCTAGCTAACGCATGTCCTCTTAGTGTCAGCTCTGATGACCTTTAGCTGCTGATAACATCAACAGAGAGTTTTTCAGTAGCTAATACAGCTAAGTCTGTAACTGTAAAATCAGCAGTGGCTCTTCCCATGGGAAGATCTGTTCCTAGCAAAACTCATTAGCCATGGGTAAAATGTTTGAAGCTTTTTTTCCCTCTTGCATTAGGGAAGGATCCCAATGTGCTACCAAGCCTGGCAGTCCAAGACACAAGCACAGGAAGCATTCTGTGCATTCTGTGCACAATGGCCCTCAACAGGGAGTGCCCTGACTGCCCACAGAGCCACAGGGTATGACAAGTGATAATTCAGGATAAGCACGAGCAGGGGAACTTAAGAGAAAATGAAAAGGTTATTCACAAGCTAATAGGCAGTTCTTCTGCTTCCAATGAGTAGCAAATAAGTATTTCCAGCTTATTCTTCTTATTCTTACAATGAATAACCGAAATTGATCTTATCCAATGAATGCTGTTCTCTTAAAACTCTGTTGTGCAAGACTACTACAAAATTTTCTCTTGAGATATCCACCAGCTAAAAGCACTACAGGCAACACTAGTTAAAAGGATCCTTCATGATAAGGGAGGATGTAGGGCTATAGGGACTTAATATCTCTGCTTCATTTCCCTTCATTAGTTAGTCAAATTTCACTTAATAGAGGATAGGTAATTTCATAGTCATGGCTTCCTGTGTTGTGCACAATAGAGAAAACTTGGTATTGCCGAACACTCTGCTGGGAAGCTCACACTGAAAAGAAAGTATACAGCAGGAAAAGGAAGCATTTGTGAGAGCAGACATGTTTCTGCAATTTTTGTTATGAATTAAGCATATTTTCCTGCTACATGTTTTGGAAACCCCGTATTTGGTTCTTGAGCACTAAAGGAACAGAAGCTGCCAAAAATTGTATATACCATTTGCACAAAGCTAAAAACTTGCCCTTTCCCATCTGAGAGCACCATCTTTTTTGAATCAGTGCATGCATTTTTTATATAAGGCTATACCTTACAACCATTTAAAAATATAAATATTGTCTAAAACATTTTCACTTTCATTAAGTTCTATTCATGTAGGAAATAAATAACCAGGCTCTCAGTGTATAGAAATCCATTGGCTTGTCCGGAATCTTTTATAAAGAGATTTTTCTGGTTGGCTGGCAACTCCCTTAGAAACTGTACTTTTACACTGTGCAAAATGAGATGCAATAACCAAGCACTCAAGATAACATCTACCTACTTCAGAAGGATAGGAGCAATAACAAATACAGCTTTTGTTATGATTACAGGCTATTTTTCTTTGAAGGGCCCTCTCTCAGAGCATAAGATAAGTGCGTTGTAAGAATAAGATCACAAACAAAAGCTTCCATTTTTAGAGCTCCTGTTCCTTTGTAAGAATTAGAAAGCAAAAGTGAATAAAGAGAAACTGGAAGAATTTACATACAGTTGCTGTAGCTTTGTGCCCTCTGGAAGAGCAGATCCCATTCTAGCACCTTCCAAAAAGATCCTGGGTGGTGCTAAGCAAATCACTTAAGCTGATTTCACTTTTCACCACGGGTGATTAACAGTGCAGTCTTCACAGCTGACCTATCTCTAGAAAGTCATCCACAGCCAGAGCATGCTGTTGATTGATTTTGTGAACTCACTGTGAAGAGTTGCTGTGATTTGTAAGAAAGAAGATCAGACTGTTCTAGTTGGTGACTTTCAGCAGCACAGCACGGCTCCTTAGAGAGCTTTGGCAATGTTATTAGCCATGTTACTGTGCTCAGTCTCATGCAAGAGACACCTGAACTAATTCTCCCACCTGATGGGAACAGAAGTAAACTCTAGTCCTCAAAGCAATCTTGCTGTCACAGGAGACTCAGCTTCCCACCTTCATCATCAATACCAGCCAGTAAAAAAAATTTATTACTAAATGTGTAGTCTAGATACACTGCAAACTCTTCTGTATTTGCCACAGGGGTTCATAGAATATCCTGAGTTGGAAGGGATCCACAATGATCATTACCTGGCCTGTGCTAAAAACTTCTGTTCTTGGAACTTTTGGATGAGGCAGCTGAAAACAGATCTCTTATCTGGTAGCAGCAAAGATTCAAAATGCTGAGAATTAGTCTTTCTTAACTGTAATATGTGTTCTGCTTAATAATAAAGAGTCCATTTGCTCCTTAGAACATGTACTGCCTGTTCATTTCGCTACCCTCAGCTGCAGCAGAAGCTTATGAGGAAATACAGCACAAGTTCAAAAGCATCATTCAAAAGTTTTAAATGTGACAGTTCAAAAAACTAATTCAAAACATGACAATGCAGGCAGATTCGTAACAGCACTCAGACTTTATGAGGATGTACCAAGATGTTTAAGCAGCACAGAACACCTGTATGTACTATTTACTGTTGGAATGGAACAGTACCTATGTTACTCATGGACACAGCTCAGCAATGGCTAAAGGCAGCTCCTTCTACACTGTACATAAACTTGGGATGAGATTGGAAGAGATATAGGTAGACAAATCTGACTACCCATCTTTCTTGACAGGAAGAGAAGTCCAATCCCATCAATCAATTCTCCTCCTGAAACCACTCCACAAGCCTGTACAACACTGCGGCATAGTAGGAAGTTTACCCAGGGAGAAAGAAATAAAAATAGTTTTCTATGTAACAAACTGAAATGACTCACAAAAGGGTTTAACAAGTTAAAAAAAATAGAACATCAGCTTAGCTTCTTGTGAAAATGCAGTCTAAGCTTCCATGTATCTCAGTTTCTTCTCAGTACAACAGGAATATTCACAACATTGTATCTCAGAGGAGTTTGTTGGAAATGTAGTCAAATAAATGTCTCAGAACCACTGAGAAAAGTATGATGCACTATCCTGAGTACTGAAGCAAAGTCCATGAGGAAATTAATAATTCCACCTTCACTGCATGTTCTTATAATTTGAAATAAATAAAATATAAGGCCAAATAATGAACGAAGAAGATAAAAGTGAAAAATTAAATAGCAGGTCATGAATGGTGAGCACCATTCATCCTGAATTGCTAAACAATTCACTGGTCCTATTAAGCTAAAAAGCAAAAGCTAGATAGGACTATTTAATTAAAACTTATATTAAAACCCAATTGTACTCACTGTTTTTATAAAGAAAATATTAAAAAACTACAGTAGATAAATTCTGCAAGTGGTGCCAAAGCTCACTCTAATGCTGGGAACTCTAGAGATGGTAATGCTCCAACTGGCCAGCCTAGAAACTCCATAAGATGGGCTTAGCTGAAAAACATGCATTTCAGGACTCCCAGAACACAAAGCTAGGCACTATGAAATGAATACATTACATTACATTATAGAGTCCAATACATTACATTACATTATAGAGTCCAGTTGTAGAGCCCTACTGTACAGATGTAATACAATGGAGTGGTAGATAATTAAATCAGATTGAGAATAATGCCACATAACCAATAGAAAACCAGTCCCCAGTGTAAGGCTGTAGCTAGAAGGCTAAATATGAGGGTTTGGTGTATAAACAAGGGAAATACAGCAAGGAATAAGAAATTCCTGTTCCATTTATATTTTGGGCATAAAAAGATAAAAATATTTCCCAGATTACAGAAATTCTACCAGATGCCATTAAAAACAGATAATGTATTTTGGTTCTAAATGTATCAACAAAGACAAATCAAGTCCTTGTTGATACATTTGCACCCCAGAGGGGCGTATAACAGATAAATTATTAATTGAAAAAGTGGTTGAACCAATTACAAAAAACCCAACCCTATATCAAATGCTATTGTATATTGCCCCAGAAAAGGAAAGGTTGGCAAGATATAAAAACTCCTTAAGGAACTAAGCTAGCTTAGTTAACCAAGAGAGAGAAAAAAAAAATGTTAAATCCATTAAATCCTATGTCAATACTATGCCAGAAATCATTTTGCAGGCAGGCAATTTTTTTGGTTTTTTACAGAAAACAAGCAGGTGGCATGTAAGAATGTTGACTTGGACTAAAATTCCCACTCAGAAACACTGCAGCTATGGAGAAATTACCTGACAGAGGAAGAAGAAAAATATGTATTTTGCAATTTAGAATCTGTGTGTTTCAAAAGCAAAAGAAACATTCAAGCTGGAAAATTTCACTCTTTGCATCAGTCTGAGCTTTATTTAACTGACAAAATCTTGTTTTAGGATGTGTGTTTGCTGTTTGCACACTGGCTTACATGTTATTTTTCACTTTTTACAGCTCAGATACTTTTATTTGAAGTATTAAGCCCAGAGTAAAATTTTAACAATTACGGCATCAGCTTAAAACTTCTTGCTCACCCTTAGTTTTTTTTCATGGGTAAAAGCACAAGGTTTTAAAAATAAACTCAATAAACTCTCGAGGAACTCTGACAATCAGAGTATATTTGTTTCCAGTTGTATTATTATGTAGAAAGACTAAGAGATAGTAAATCCAACGTACATCCTAGTAAAAGGCTCTAGATTAAGTAAAGTGCTTAAATGTCCCTAAGCATCATCTAATCAGCAAAAATTCTTTAGAAGCTCTAGGGAAATCAGACTGAGTTGAATGATGCAGGTAGAGCAAGTGACTGGACAAATTGAAGTAAAAAAGATACCATGTTTGACAAGGTGGCAATCTACAGAAAAACATGTTGAACACAGAAGAGCACAAACCCCAGCAAGCCAGACATGCATTTCCAAATATACAAACTAGTGTCTTTCTGGAAACAGAGTGAGTAGAACTCAGCTCCCTCGTGTTTTCACGGTCTGACATGGAAACTACTGTCTTCACTACGTGAGTGTATGTTGAACAAAACAAATAAAAAATGCCTATATTGCAAACAATCTGTTGTCATTTAAAAAGTTAAATAACACATTGTACATCACTGTACACATGAGGCCCTTTTGCCTTCTAATCTATACTCAGGAACCTCCTAAAGCCCGTAAGACAACTTGATGATGCAAATAGGATTTTACCAAAACCATCTTATTTTCAAAGAATGAAGAGGAAGCCTTGTTTCCTTAATCAACAAAAGACCTAGGAAATAACCTTACTTGGCAGTTTCAAAGATGCCTTTCAGCCAGCACAACTCTCTGCATAACTCACAACTCTTCGTTTCTGGCCTGCAACCTTGCAGGTGGGATTTCTGCTCAGATATCCACCAGTTGATCCAGCAGCTGAACCCCTGTGGTGACATATTTGGAGGGCCTGACTGGGGAGCTGTGGGAATGGGCTGCCAGAGGATCAGGGCAATGGTGGCCATGGGCCAGCAGTGAGAGTCAGGCAGAGTGGAATGTGGTGACTGATCTTACACAGATCAAAAAAACAGACACTTCAGAAAATGCTTTATTTTTACATTTATTTTGAATACTTTGTAGGTAATAGATAATACTTTGGTAATTCAAATTTTTACCAAGAATGATTGTTTAGTTTTATGTCTTGCTCACCTTCCATCTCTTAAAAATAGTCACCACCCACCAAGCCATGAGTTTAAGTTAGGCAAATTCACTTTCCATTTTGAACTGGGTCTCTCACAGAGAGAGGGAAAAAAAAAAAAAAAAGCCCACAACAACAGAAGAAAAAGCAAGAAGAATAGGCCTAGCAGAAAAAAAGTAGAATGAGCAAACCAAGTCCAAGTTCTTACAGTTGGGACACCAACTGGAATATCAACATAGGATGAGAAAACCCAGATTCTGATTCATACTTACAGAACAATCTCCATAAATGATTGTGAAAGCAGAACTTGATAGACAAGATTCCTTACCCTCACTCCCCACAAAGTAAGGGTCCTAATTGCTAGATTACACAACCTGTCCTATTCTCTTCCCTTCTACACTTCTCCTACAGATCATTAGATAAAACACACCACTTGGCAGAATGGTTGTACTGCCTAAGTCTGTCTTGATGGATGGAAAGAAGATCTGCTCCATTCTTTCAAAACTAATGCCAAAGTGTGTCTGTCTTAGGTTGGCTTTTAGTCTCCATACCTCAAAACAGATACATTTGTGACATCTGGAGAGAAAGGAGCTTTGAGACATACTCTCGCACTTTGCATTTTCTCCAGCTTTTAGCCCAGCATTCAGGATTTTCTAAGTGTTTTTATGAGCCTTTCAAATACCACAGTGCTGTTTGTGAATCTGGGTTCACAGATTCACAATCTGGGTAAGGTTGGAAGGGACCACAGTGGGTCATCTGGTCTAACTTCCCTGCTCAAGCAGGGTCATCCTAGAGCACAAGATTTAATCCAGATGGTTCTTGAATATCTCCAGTGAGGGACACTCCATAGCATCTCTGAAAAATCTGTTCCAGTTGTCAGTCACCCACACAGTAAAGAAGTTATTCCTCATATTCAGGTGGAAATTCCAGTGCATCAGTTTTTTCCCATTTCCCCTTGTCCTATTGCTTGGCACCATCAAGAAGAGCCTAGCTCCATCCCCTTGACACCCTCCCTTCAGATATTTGTATACATTGATGAGGTCTCTCCTCAGTCATCTCTTTTCAAGTCTGAAAAGGCCCAGCTCCCTCACTTTAGACTTTGTCCTTCCTTTGCCTTTCAGGAAACAATATTGTAAGTGTGGGTAATGCCTAATACATTAGCATTTTAGGCCATTTTTAAAATTCTAGTTCCTAGCATAGCAAGGAATAGCTTCTTTTGTCTCCAGGTCTCTTATTATTTATTTATTTTGCATTACCATGAGCTTTAGCAAGATGTGAAGACACTCTGTAGACAAAAGGCAGTCATATTTTTCTGGTATAATGGAGTACATTAGCCTTCTTCACCATGCAAAGGATTGAAAGGTTCATCAGTAGCAAAATAAAAGTAAAAACTAATAGAACTGGACAACCGATACACTCCAAATAATATCCATAATAAATTCTCCTCTCTGCAGATTCTGATGCCTTTTTCTAGCAAGTCCAAGCGAATTTACCAAAATATCTGAATGGACTATTCACAGAATATACAGTATTCACCATGCAATATCTGTCTGAAAGTGAAGCAAAAGAATTCTATTTTCTTTAAACCTTAGTTTGCAAACAGCTGATGTAACCTTGATTAAATTTAGCTTTTCAAGTGTTATCAAATCTGTCCTGCCTGAGATATGTTATCCTGCAAAAACAGTCTCCAGTATCAATAAACTGATATGTTAGGATAAGACGATTGTCAAGCATTCACTCTGCAAGAGAATACAGAATTAATGGTGAAAATCTGCAGCACTTTCTGCTTGAAAAAAAAAAAACTGTTTATATATTTATAAACAATATTTTCTATTTTCCCCTTCTTCCTTGTCTTTTAGCTCTAATGTCTTATTTGTAAGATAACTAGAGACATCAAGAAAATTATGGTTTTATTTCCATGACAAGCATAACATGGCGGGGAATAATAAATCCAATTTTGCTTAACTTAGTTTAGCCTGTATAGTTCATCATTAGACCTTCATCTATATCCATGTGTTCATGTGTTTGTGAAATTAACCAGATTTACAACTACTAAAACTATCACAGCTCACAGCCTGCAAAGTGCCATCAAGCTACCAGCAAAAGAAGCTTTGCCAGATTTGAGACACAGGAACACTGTGAAAAAACAGAGATTCCAGAGTGTATGGCACTACTGTTGTTTCCCTCTGTCGGAGGTAGCATTTGACTCTGATGTATTAAGCAGCCCCCAGGATGCCTGTGAAGCTGAGCCACTCCAGTTGCTTTCCTGCTGAGATACTCCTAGGGGCTTTCACATGCCAAGAGGGTATTTTTCAGCTGCTTGAGAAGAGCAGACTGGCACAGCAAACAGTTCTGACCCATTCTCATGATATCCCTTAAAGTGCACAGCAGCCTAAACCTGATATTATTTTGTTCAAATACAAAAGACTTCTGGGTATATAAAAACAAATTGCATCAGTATGGAAGGAAGGAAGGAAAGGAGAGAGGGAGGGAGGGAGTAAGGAAAGGAGAGAGGGAGGGAGGGAGGGAGGAAGGAAAGGAGAGAGGAAGGGAGGAAGGGAGGAAGGGAGGAAGGGAGGAAGGGAGGAAGGGAGGAAGGGAGGAAGGAAGGAAGGAAGGAAGGAAGGAAGGAAGGAAGGAAGGAAGGAAGGAAGGAAGGAAGGAAGGAAGGAAGGAAGGAAGGAAGGAAGGAAGGAAGGAAGGAAGGAAGGAAGGAAGGAAGGAAGGAAGGAAGGAAGGAAGGAAGGAAGGAAGGAAGGAAGGAAGGAAGGAAGGAAGGAAGGAAGGAAGGAAGGAAGGAAGGAAGGAAGGAAGGAAGGGCATTAATGCGTTAATTTTGTTTAAAGAAAAAGAAATACATTTTAATGTGGTTGATATATAAGCCTCAGAAACTGACAAACTGAGTCAAGACATAAATTTATGAAATCAGAATCAAGTGAATTTCTATTTCTAAGCAAAACTTGATTATGACAGGTGTGAAATGACCACCTTAAATGCATACATTTAGTTCCTGCTAGATAGAACACTGATGTTAACATAAAGAAGGGAAATATTATTGTGAAGGAAACTGGAAAAGTTAGAATGCTGGAAATAAATTAAGGAGACAGTCAAGTGAAATGTCAGTGGGAAATGAAAGTCAATGCAAAATTATTTGTACAGTGAAAGGAGAAAAAATTCTGGGGAGAAATAGTATTAACGGTAATTTATATATGTAGGACTTGACATAATGAGAAAACTAGAGGACGGAAATTCCTTTTAATGGTTAGCAATAAATACTGCCAAGCAGGTAATCACAATCAAACCAGGTAAGAAAAGTAATACGTTATTACTGAGAGAGGAAGATCTCCTGCTGTTAACCTGTTATTTTCCTCCCTCTACCACCCAGAAAACCTGCTGACAACGTGTTGCAATTGTGTTTGACACTACTTGTTGAAACAGAAGTCCTAGTCTCATTACAAAAAGCTCCTGCTCACATTCTTCATCAGGGACGCACCAGCCAGGAATGCCAGCTTGGCCAGTTAATATTCCAGCAGAGAGAAGTCCTTAGATATTCATTACCATGCATTATGTAAAACTCTGAACTGGAGACAAAAAAAAAGAAACCACAAAAATTATTCTGATTACGAGACAACATTAAGATAAGTGGTTGTTTTTAAAGTGTAATGATCAAAGAGAAAATCACTTGCTTACAATTATAGGAACATAAGTTAGAGAATCAAGTAAATTTCCTAGAACTCAGGTAATTAAAAGTAGCTTGGTTAGAGAAAAAAATTTATACAATATGTGCTTTATAGTAGCACAGTATAACTTTCGTCAGTTCTTAATATGTTCCCTAAGGAAAAAAAAATCCAATTGGAAAATTCAATCTTGGCAAAATCTAGGTGTAGTCCAAAAAGCTTTTCTGTTTCTAAATCATATGGTTCACAATTGTACAAATACTGGTTTAATAACATTTTTTCTCAGATGTTTTGCAGTATAAAGGCAGACATCACCGGTTATCTTTAGAGGGGATATGAGTACTGTGCACAATAAAATGGTCAATAGACAACTTCGTTAATTAGATCCTTTTCTATTTAATGAGTGGTTGGTAATAAGAATGACCTTCTGATTCTAAGGAAAACAAAGGACTACACTTTGAAAGTTTTTTATTATGGCAAATTATCTGTTGTGCAATTTCAATCAGGATGTTTGTGTACCACTGGAAGGCAGATACTAAAAACAAGGATGAGAAAATACAGGCAGCAGTGTAGCTTCCTATCAGCTCTCACTAGTCATGACAGCTTTTGCTACAATGAAAAATATAATAGCATGAATAGATAATTCTGGATTACTTGTTTTGATTTTACATTCTTTAGTTGTTCAGTGAAGCACAATAAAGCCAAGAAGACACCGACACTGAAATTACTGACATGGAGAGTTCACAATTATCTAGTTCTTTCAAAGTCATGATTTCTCTCAAATATCTACAGGTAAGGAAAGCAGAGAAGGAAAATTAGACAATGTTGTTTCTTTGCCAAAAGACAGTCCGTAGGTCAGAGAATTATCCTTTATAAGGCAGTATATGATGCAATAAGAAAAGTAATTTCTAAAGGCACTTTCAGTGATTCAGATTGAGTTTTGTAATGCCCGCTGTGGGAACAGAAGTCACACTAATAAAGCCCAATAATGTACATTGGACAACAAGAAAGAAAAATACAGAACTCCAGTTTTAAAAAAGCCAAAACACCGTTTCTGTGGCCAAAGGGATATGAAAACTGTGACCCTTATCACATCCCCATGGCCAAAGCTCTAATCCACAGAAGAGATTAAAGTGACGTGCTTTTATGAGGAGAGTGTAAAAAGCGAGGGTGGACCCTCCTGCGAAAGAGAGGAAATTAAAGGTGATGGGTTTTTCTGAATCAGCCCTGAGGAAAATAACTTCATACAATTGATTCTCTTATGCTCTACCACTACACAGGAGCCTGAGTAAGGAAAGAAGAGTTTTTAGTCAGCTTTGTACTACAGTTGGTAAGCCTGTTCAGGACTCAGTATCATCCTACTGTAAACCAATGGCTTTCCAGGCATTTTTCCAAGTCACAATTTTGCACATTACCTGACACCTGTCCTTACCTGGATCATGTGCTGCTGCCTCTCATGACATTTCAGATACACATTAAACATACTGCCCATTGCCAAATCAATTCAATTTACTAAAGCTGCAGCAAACTCATTTTCCCTAAGGAAAAGGAAACCCTGTTCTACTGAGACAGCCAACTGAACTGGTTCAGAGAAGAGCTGTCAGTGAGTTGTCACTGGAAGAGAGTGAGGTTGTTCCTTTTGACAGCCAGAAATCATGAGCTGAGCTCAGCTGTACGAACCTTCAGCTAGCAGTGAACTCAGCAGCAATGGCCCTTGCAGGGAAGGCATCTTTATGGGCCTTTTCATTCATCTTAAAGAACCTTTACACAGAAAAATAGAGAAAAAGCAGTAAATCAAACCAAGCCCAAATAGCTTCCAGAAGCTCTAACCAAAACATTTACAAAGACAATCTTTGCACCTGCTGACCTCAGACAGATAACAGCTTGCAGCTCAAGCCCTAGTTCCTGGTCTGTAAAA
Organism: Acridotheres tristis; assembly: GCA_037013685.1. Classification (NCBI taxonomy): domain Eukaryota; kingdom Metazoa; phylum Chordata; class Aves; order Passeriformes; family Sturnidae; genus Acridotheres; species Acridotheres tristis. The sequence goes on along the minus strand of CM072886.1, from coordinate 92,946,125 downwards.
AAGGAAAATGCTCTGGATACTAATTTGCTTTTCGTTTAGAACAACACTCCAGAATCTTGGTGGACCACAGTTACTGAAATAAGGACTAAAAAGTAGCTCACACTGCTAAGCTTCCTCTTTACAATCAACTAAGGCACCAGCCTCTGGTGTCTCCACCTCTCCATTTAGTAAACTCTGCAGTAACACAGTGACTCAGGTGTGTCCTGTGTATTCAGCTCTAGATACTTTTAAGGAAAATGCTTTAAAACAGTTCAGGTTCAAATAAGGAGAAATTATATGAACAAAACAAAATGCTAATTTTTCCTCAAAGCTCTCCTTGAAGATAATCATGCTAAAATCTAACATCAATAAAAATGTTTAAAGTACAGATATTCAATGTCATTGCTATTTAAAAATCTTATTATCAAGAAAAGATTTTTTTCATAAGAACTGGTAAAGAAACTGGAAAGTATGGGGATATAAATGTTATTATCAAGAAGGAACTTAAATGTAGAGTTTGAAGATAAAAAGATCTTTTCTAATAGATCTTTTCAAGTAACTCATCTGAATCATTTAAAGCCCAGCCCCCAATATGTTTACAGTTTCACATACATCAGTGGGTCAGCATTTCATTCTGTAGCAACATCAAAGCAGACAAAATTGCCCACGTGTAGCAAAATAACCTCATATAGCAGCAGTCACACTGGTGCTATTTGCTTACATGTTTCTATTCCATGAAATCACTTGCTTTCATTCCTCCTAATGCCAGAACTTATGCATGTACACAGAGCTTATCAAATGCTAAAATCTTCTCTTTATTTGAAAGCTGGAATCACTTTCCTGTCATTTTGTTATGATCATTACAGAGAATTAAGGAGGGTTTCAGCACAAAATACATATATACAAATATTTCATATATTTAAAAACTCCACAAATCTCACTGAAGTAATAACTTATGGGTACTCAAAGTCATATGCACATGCAGCCAAGTGGAGAAAGCACAAATTCAAGCCAGCAGACAAGGGAGTGGAATCACCTAAAATCCCTTCTATAAGAATCATCCTGTCATTGCTCTACTTAAAAGTCATGCTCTGAGTAGCCTGTAACAGCTGCAGAGAGGTAATCAAATTGTTCAATCTAAAATAAGTTGGTCCTGTAGGTGAGAAACTCTTTTTATGAAATGGTATATATGAGAATGGTACATAAAATCCAGAACAGCCTTGGAAAGTACAAGCAGAGCTGCACATTATTATGGGGAAAATGGCCCAGACAGCAGGGACTTTAGATCCTGCAGTATTCAAGTGCAGCTCCTCACTATTCCTCCTCATGCAGCACTATCTCTGCCAAGGGCACAGCGAGTCATGGACAAAAGACATTCACTTGAAGGACAAGATGAAAGTTTTGCCAGTGGATAAGGAAAAACATGCTGGAACACTTCAGGCACCTTTTTGAGGTTTACTGCAGAAGAAACACCTTCCAAATCTGGAGTTTAGAAGTACTCCCAGATTCTTCTCCCACACTAAGCTAACACATCCCCCAGCTATGCTGTTCTTTGGCTGAAAAATCCATTCTGCACTAACTTAACATAACAACTGCACTACTTTAAACATGTGACAACAGGAGTGCTTTTTCTCCTCAGTTTTGCATATGATCAATATCACAAATTGTTCAAGACTTTTATCTATAGGATTTTTACCCTACCATTACACAGAGATATGGAGACAGTAAAGAAGGGTATTGCAAGTAAAGGTGGCAATCCCGAAGTGAGACAGGATGAAGAAGGTTTGGATTCCATTGTTGCATTTTAATGGAACAGATAGGGAGGTCACTTATTCTAGGTTTTTCCTACATGGTCGGCAACAGCACATTGTTTTATGTTCAGCTTGAGGCATTAAAATGTGATTAATTGCTTAGTACCTCAAAGTATGAACTGATTAAAATTAGGTAAGAAAATAAAACTGGTGAATATCCAACCTGGGCTTCAGATGCTCCGTGTCCATATTGCGTTTTTGTATGCATAAGCCTAGATGAGAGCCTTTGTTTGAATTCCAGCTTCACTGCTTTAAGAGCTGTGAAGTTTCTAGGACATAGCATCTTGACAACCTCCAGTTACCAGAGGGAAGCCATCCTACTGCCCCAATCACTTATATGAGGGGAAGTAAGAAAACGTGCTTTAGGGAGCTGATCCTTATTGCTATTGAGCTCTTAGTTGTTGTTTTTCAGATCCAGTCTTTCTCCACACTATGCCTCTGGGCAACAGCAGACTCTCTTGCCAGTCATATGCAATTGCTCTTTTTCCCAGAGTCCCCAGCACTTCAAAGCAGCATACGGGAACAAAAGATTAATATGGAAAGATATATATATTTTTACGTGACACTAATGCTTTAAAACATTCCAAACAGTACTCCTGAAGTCCCATTTCAGCTGCTGATGGCATATTCATTATGATAAATATATTCATTGTGGTTTTAGCTGTAGTATGCTCCTCAAAGTTTTAATTTTTTTTTAAATAAATCTACTTACACTATACTAGAAATAATTCACATAATTTCCCTTTTTCCAAATTTATGAGAGGTGTTACTGTGAAAAACAAGATCATTGAGCAGTTGCCTGTCCCTGATCCTTCCATATAGCTTCTAACTTAATATCAGAAACAATAACATAGATAGACTGTGCCAGAGTCCAGATAAGGCAATGTTTTCCTGATCCTCAAAGTCATAGTTTGATTGATAAGCTGATAGGTTTCAAAGATTTCTTTCTTCAGGCTGACTTGAAAAAATATTTCACACAAAAAACTGAATGGACAACACAGATTTGTCTTCCTGGATGTTTCTTATACAATCTCCAAAATTCTCATCGAAGATTCTATTCAAATACCAGAGGTGTTACAGATCCAGAGGCACATGCTGCTGAATTACACTTCACAAATGTTTTCTTTGTTGCTCTTCATAACCACTTCACTTTTGGCTCCAAATGCCTCAGGATTAGCAGGCTGTGTTAAGTCATTGCAGATATGGAGACAATTGACTTTCTACTAAGATAGGAAGGTCCAGTGATTATGGTGTAGGAACATGATCACGAAGTGTGCTTCAACAGGTAACAGTGCTATAGATTTTCAGTCAATTACAGTCTAAGCTCTTGAAAGATAAGCTCAGAAAGCTCCTTAAAGATAGGTACTTGCTTTAACATTTCCTTCATGTCCATTCCCTTCATCTGTTAAATGGAGGCAACATAATTTTGTTACAGAGACTTACAAAGGCAATTTTTCAAGGCTAGTTCTCATTGTGTTTCTTCAGCTAACCTGAGGGTATCCATGTAATCTCCATGCCTTTTAAGACTGCCACACGTTGCCTTCAGGAATCTATTGTTGTACAGATAATGGGATTCTAACAAATAGGGTCTTACAATTTCTTCATCAACATAGAAAATGGATTCCATTGCCATAAGGAACATGAATCTTCAGACTATTAAGCCAGTGTCTTTGAAAAGCTATGTGTAAGTAAGTAAGGCTCACTTGTTCTTCTTATCCTATCTCAGAACATCCTCTAAAGTTTTCAAAATCCTAATATTGTGTTAGACTACGCAAACAAATTTTAGAACTGAAATTCTTGGATGTGATATGTTCTTACAATAGGTATGACTCTGTACTACATTTTAATTACCACCCTTGCCACATCTATGAATATGTGCTCCCATATACAGATATGTAGAGTTTATAGATTTGTCCAATGTATATAATGCACATACACAAACTGTATTATCATCTCAAATTGTCCCAGTGGGTGAGAAGTGAGTAAGTGGATTTTTTTTCAGATACTGGCATCAGCTGGAATTGTGAGGAAAGCCTGTGACAGTGAAGATGATTCTGAGTCCATTCTTTTCCAGCTTACATACTAATTGTGAGCTGAGGAGATTTTCAGCTACTAAAATACGACCACATAGCGCACCATGAGTTAAATTTAACATTTCAAAACTTCCATCAATATTATTTAAAGATAAGCACTCAGAAATGTACATCCCAAGTCTTTCTCTTCTTTATACAGGAACATTGTAAAACAACAGTTTCTGTAGCAGATTTGTATCTGAGCTATGTATAGCTATGTATTTCTATGTTTACTCCTTTGTTTTGTTATGATATCCATTAATCCAAAGCAAGGGAACATGAAAGAAGGACCTGAGACATTAATCTCAATGCTCCAAGCCACATGCATGACATTGATTTTTAGTATTTAGACTCTATGGACAATCAGTTTCATCTCCATAACACTTTCCATCATTCAAAAAATAACATAAAATTTATAATAGATGACAAATAGACATTTCCTACAGAAATATGCCAGGAAAGATCACAGGTAATTATGTGCTTTCCACCCTTGCAGCAGAGCATAAGGAAATCAACCTAGGCACTACTCACGCTCCTCCAGACTACTGAGAGGAAGGAGAATTTCCTATGCTTTTTTCTTCTAGTCAGCTCCTAATGTTTTTGTAAGCTTTTATAGATGTGGAAAACTATGGTCCAAATACGAAGTTAACCAAGGAGAACTCTACCAACCCATAATAATATCAGTTATGTCTTATAAAAGGATTTGCTTTGCAGTCACATCCCGTACTCACTGCATAAGTCTGTGCAGTACAAAGCATCCCAGTAGAGCTGCTGTGAAGGAGGAGGCTGGATGCACTTCCTTCTTCCATCTCATTTCTCCTTCGCTGTTCAAAAATCACACCCCTTAGATGTCAGACATCTTTTTTTTCAGTATTTGGTCACACTTGCTGCATATTTCAGTACTACTCATAAGAAATTCCCCTGCAGGTTTGAACTCATTTTTCTTCCTACACTTTTTTGTGCAAAAGACGAAAAGGAATCTATACTGTTTCCCAGGCCCTGATGGGCAATCACCTCTGAGGTCGAACAATAACTGCTGAGACAACATAAAGTACATCTGTGCACATGAATTTAGTCTGAGTTAAAGAAGATCTCTAGAACACACTGCAATTTTAGGGAGAACCAGTTATGTATAACATCATTATCCATAATTAATACTCTGAGAAGTAACATCACTTTTATTTCATCTTTAAGATCCCTTCTGACACAAACCATTGTATGATTCTGTGATCATCTAAGGGAATCTCACTGTATAGCACAATTCTAAGTGATGTGACAAAACTTGCCACTGTCAGCTCTACTTCAAATACAAAAGTAAACTTTGTTGAAACTCCAATTGTTTCTTGAGCTGAGAACTTTCCAATTTTGTCTGCAGTGGAAACATGGATCAAGCTGGACATTTATAAGAAAGGAGAGATATTGGTGCATCCTAAAATTACCTTATATCTGACAACCCAACTCAGATATTATGACTTATATTAAAAAATAGTTTATCATGGAAAATGATGTGTCACCATTGATGTATAGCAGCCAAATGATGAAATGTTTGAACTCAAGTCTAAAAGTGAATGCTGGCTTGCCATAGGTTCTAGATAACACAGCTGCTTTGCCTCTGTCTTTTAACTTAATTTTTTATATTCCATGCTAGCAGAAAAAGCAAAATTCTTTCATTTTATTATTCCACTGATACTATTGAGCTATCCCACAACCCAAATGCAGTAGCTTTAAATCCAGCAGTGTGTACAATCACTATAAGGAAAAATTTATTTTATCATTACATTATATGACAAACAAAGTGGTGTGTTGTAAGTCAAAAAAGAGAAACATCACAACTACAATGTATAGAAAGGATTATTCTCCCTTGAAGAATTCCTGAATCTCTGATGAGTGGTGAGGGATTAAGCTACACTGTCTTCCAAAAAATCCCATCTTAATTAATGGCATTTCTGTGCAACAGAGAAAGTTCTTCATCTGAAAGATTAATAGTTTCTCTATTTAAGCGATCTTCTCTATACCACTTCAAGTAGAAGTTAAATATTGGAGTACAAGATAAACTGTATCATTCAAATTAATATATATTATATAATACATACAGACAATGAAATGTGTACACACTAAGAAGCAAATATCTTCCCCACTTTAAGATTTTGCAGAATCATTTTCTATACAAAAAAACCCCACCAAAACCAGAACAAAAACAAAAAAAAAAAAAACAAACAAACAAAAAACCCACAACCAAAATAATGCACCAAAAACAAACAGTGCCATAAATTAATTTTAGATTATTAGGAGGGCTTAGTATCAAAAGGGAAAGAAAATGTCTTATTTAAAATTTACTAATTTTTATTTTCACTTATCAGTAAAAATGCAGCCATCTTGATGAATCAATATATATAGAATATTCCAATAGTACTTACCTGTAATGCGACTGCACAGAAATCAGAATTGGGATGAATAAAAGTGGACCAACATTATTCAAGTAACGATTGGAGTTGTTAATGTTGCACTGAAATTAAAAAGAAAAAAAGAGCCATCTCAAACAAACAAAAAAACTAAGTCTATTGTTAGTATATTGTATATGTAGTATATTCTAGGATAAAGGAAAACATTGTGGCACTGCTCACTTGAGAAAATAACCCCAGAATGCAGCTAGATGCCCAAGCCAATGGCAGTGAGTGAGTTCTGCCAATTTTGTCTGTTCATTTTTTTAACCACAACTCAAAGCAACTAAATGTTCCTCTTATCTCACTCTGAAAATACAGTTAAAGGAAACCAAAAATTGTCTCAAAAATCAGTGTTTGCCTACTCTTGCATTCTAGAAACTTCAGGTAAAAACTGTAGTTTCAAGACATGCATAAGAATGTCTACAGAGAAGCACCAAGCCATCCTCATCAAATTATTTCTGTCTTGCATAATACATCCTCTTTTTCATATAGTGGTTTGGAGTCATCCATTCACAGGGAACGTAAATTAAGAAGGAAGAAAGGGAACCAAGTAAACAAGCCAAATTCCACTTTCTTAAATCCAGCTAATAGCACAATCCATCATTATCAAGTTAAATTCCCTGATTGAAAAATAAAACTTTATTATCTGGTGTTGCCCACATAAATTAATTTTTAAATTGCTGATTTAGAGATATTAGTTTGAACACACTGAAATATTTATGGACCCATTATAAAGCGAACTAATTACTTGGAGCTCCTTTCACTGGAAATAGGAAACCCTTTATATCCATCGCACACTCAGATGCTGTCTTTTCTTATCACATCTTTCAGTCTTTTAATTTTTTACATCTTCTTTTCAGATTATTTCTGTGTTCTTAATAATTAGAGTATTAAAACATTTCCTAGTCATAAATGACTTTGTAAGCAGAGCTCCTCACTTGTAGGGCAGAATCTAGAGATTAAAATGAGCCAGAAACAGTCTTGGAAATCATATGAGTCTTCAGTTAGCAAAAGAATAGGTGGTATTTATTGACATATGTCCTCCTACAAGCCTCTTTTCTGGAACAGTCACAAAAAAATATGCTAAGGAAGCCCCAAGTGATGGATGCCCTGCAGGGACTAAGGGAATAGTTTTCATTGCTGTGTTCTTAAACTGTTTTTCAATGCTACATGGAACTGAACAGTTCTATCACAGTTCTGACCTTCCTCTGTGGTAGGATGTGCATTTCTGTCAAGTAGTGCTATGAAAGAACATGGTCACCAAAGAGATCATTCATGTTATTTTACCACAGATGAGTCTGAATTTCTATTTCCACAAGTGAAAAGCTAGAGCTGAATAACAATTTTCTGTACACTCAGTATAAATACTTGGAACTCATTGTCTCTCACATGTTGATACACAGGGTAGAACAGAAAAAATGAGAAAATATAAAAGCTTGGCTTTTCACAGTACAAGTAACCAAAAAGTACAGTATTAGCAGGCAGAGAGGAGTGTAACTAACAAAAAAATACAGCAGCTGGCAGAAGCTCAGGTATCATATATATTACTGACACAGGCACCAAGAAGTTTAAAAAACAAAACAAAACCCAAAAGCAACAAACAAACCAAGAAACAAACAAATCAGTATTTATTCATGTGGAAAGACTACTGGACCACCCTTTCTGCCCATTCTTGCTGTGTTAATTCCAATACCAGGAGTTTGATTCGACCCTCAAGTCTGAAAGCTTATTATATATGCAGAATCTCTATGCATATCAAAATACGGTTTGAAGAAAAAGACTTGAGACTGCCTTGTCTATAAAACAGCCCACTTTAGAACAACCAAGTGGAATTCCCTGGTTACTCGGGTTTTTCACAAACAGGATGTTGCTCAGATGCTGCTAAAGAGTAATGTTGCAATTCATCAATTAAAAGGAGTTGGTGCCGTCAGCCTGAGTGTTATTTGGAGATGCATGAGCAGCCGCTCTGCCCTAGTTGATTACAAAAGAGGAAGCTTTTGCCACCACATTGACTCTCCAATTCCAGCATTTCAGTCTTAAGTGAATATTGAGTCATTTCTCAGGAACCGTAAGAAACAGCCAAGCAGATGCGCTCAGTCAGCCTTGTCAGCTTTTCCCTTGTGCAAATCCAAACGTATCAAAGTTTGATTAGCACTGTAGAGAAAAAAGACCATCTGCTAACAAACCAAATACATGTCTCGCTGCAGAAAAGGAGCAAAGAGCTATTAGATACCTGCAGAGCTGAAACGCAAAAGAAGCAAGAAATTGTCATTTCTCTCAAACAGCTGTGTGCCCAAAATAATATGGTAAACTGTAAAACCAACACAGGAAAGGTAAAATCACAGAATCAGAGCACATTTTCTTACAGTCCATTTTTGCTTTATGCCAAGACACAGGAAGTACTGCTGCTGCATCCAGTTTTCTAATCAGATTAAGGAAATCCATTATTCACTGGACAAAATGATCATGATTATTTTTTTAGTTAATCCTAAGCAATTTAGATTAAATTCCTAAGCCTGCATCTGCTTAAATTCCTGCTGAAAAACTTTTGGAACATCCTTTATAGCCATATGCTTAAATGGATAATATAAGGTCACATTCAGTAGAAATCTTCAATGAAAGGTATAAAATCTTATTACAACTCTTGATGCTTTTGAAACATTGGCTTGGGGTGAACAGGAAAAAGAAAAAACGGCTTCACATCAATTTTGTTTCCGTTTGTCCAACAGCTATTGCTCCATAAAGATTGTTAGGAAAACACAGAATTTGGAGTGATATTTCCTTCATCCCTGCAATATCTATTACTTCATGAAATAAATGACCCTGCAAAAGTGTCAGTTTATATATTTTGAAACAAGTTTTAATTTAGGCCTCTTGTCACAGTACAGAGCCATATCATAATTAATGATGTGAAACTGGTAGCTAAGATGTCATTACACATGGGAATGTCACATTGAATCAAGTTAAACTAGCCACTAAAAAATTCAGCACTGGAATATTAGTTTTTACACACACAGTATATCAAATAAATCTTTGACAAGCCACAAAAAATGGTATGGATTAAATATGATATGGGATGAACAGATTTGGAACATAGCTGGCCTGGAATCTCAAAGTGCCAGCAAATCAAGGCCTGTGGGTAAGTCAGGCTATTTATTTGCCAAGCTGACCTACTTCTATTACCCTTATCATTCTTCTGAATACCATTTACAAGTCTTTCTGTCACAGCAAAAGACAATGTTAATTCATCAGAACTCTCATGCAGTTTCTAAGAAGGCTGCATGCCTCCTGAAGCTGTTTTCACAAGGATTTATAGGAAGTGCCCTGAGCTGCTCGAAACACCTTTATCCTGTTACCAGCAAGTTTTTTTTTTATCAAATTAGCATTATACCTAAAAATTAGGTGTAAAATCTAATTAAAACTTATGCTAGATTTTAAAAATCCTTTCAGTTGTTATTTTTCATTACAAAAATAAACTTGTTAGCTCCATAACTTACTTCTCGTTTAAATAGTCACTAACCAATTTTTAAGACACCATAACATAATTGAATCTGCCAAATATTCTGGAAGTATGGAATCTGCTAGAACTAGTTAGGAGTCATGTAGTCCATTCCCCCTGTGGCCGTGTCCTTGGGATTCCTATGGGTAGGTAGAGGAGGTGTTGGGGCATGCCTACCCAGCAAAATTCACAGCCCTGGGGACAGAATTATTTATGCTAGGAATCTGAGCTCTTGCTTTTGCAATTTGTGATTTGTGGCTTACCTTTATTCCATCGTATTCAGTACATCTTCCCTCAAACAGCACACATTATTCATTGACTGACTGGAACAGAACAAAGTCATTTTAAAACAAACAACTACAAAATCTCCAAGTTTTACTTATTGTGTATGTATCAGCTTATGGCAGGAGACAATTGCCTGTCTGCTATTAGCATGTTCTGATATATAGCTGTTCTTAGAGCAACAAATGAGCACGAATAAGAGCTATTACAGCACTTACACATGTTGGTGGGGTTTTGTTCCACTTTGTAGATGATTTTTTTCCCCTTTAATAATCCTCCTTTATTAATCTTCTTTTGTTTAAAGTTTATTTGTACCTTTGAATCAAAGTTTTCCCCACAAGTACGGACTGCACTCCTGTGAATAGATTCTCTAGCCACTCATGCTTATGCAATCAGACATTGCAGCTACTGGCAGGCCTGACTGCTGCCTGGGGATGTAACCAGGCTCATTTTGAACTGGTTTGTTCGGATAAAATTTTCAGTGAGGATTCAATCTCATGGGCTTCCTGCTGACTCTCCCCTCATATATCCAAACATTTCCACAGGCTTATATTTAGAAGCCCACAGTGCTTCCACTGCAATCATCAGCTGCTTTAACCAAAAAGAGCTGTTGGCTGCAAAGCTAGGCATACAGCAGTCACTTCTCCACTGTTTTACAGATTCAGCTTTAGGCAGCATAAATATTTAACAAAGATGTTTTGTGAGTGCCCCTATGGAGAGTGTTTTCTCACCTCTCTCTTCTCCAACAGATATTTAACTTTCCTCTCATGCAACCCCAGCTCTCTGCATCTTACACCCATCACTTAGCTCTAATGAGGTCTTTGGTACAAACACACTCAGGCAGGACCTGTGGCTCAGGGAACATCTGAGAGTCCATCTGCTCCATATCACTCTTTGCTTCCTTGATAGACAGTTCAGCTCCTGAGTTTGTGATGTGATCATGGCTTTGTGTGGGAAATTTGTGTAAAAAGTCACATTAATGAAATGCACAACAGTGCTAAGTGATAGTATACAAGTAACTGTACAAATAGATGCTTTTTATTCTGTTAAAAAAGTATGTTTCAGCAGTAATTGTATTTTGGTTTACACATTGTCCTATTTTGTTATGATCATAAGGGTTTCAACACTACCCATGCAGTCCTGTAGATGACTGAAAAGAGAAGAGAAAGAAGAACTTCCTTTGCTTTTTCTTCTAGTCAGCTCTTAATGTTTTCACAAGCCTTTAGAGTTATCACTGCTATAAAAGGTAAGATAAGAACAGTTATATGTATACTTGAAAAAAGTGTTTCATGCTGTGCATGTTGTCTCAGGTTACCAGTTATCTAACTTGTACTCATTCATATTCCAGGGGACTTTTATTCTTTGTTTCTGTAGGAAGGAGCAGTTAAAATCAATCAATCAAAATTTTCTCTGATTTTAGCATACTAGGACCAAAGGAGGGTCGTAAAGAAAGGCAAGGGGATGGGATACAACAGCACATCACCACTAATATCATCTCTAGGGAAGATGTACAAATGTACATTTCCTACAAATGTACCTTTGTAAGAAAAGGATATAGCCAAAACGTAAGGCATAGTCCCGTGCTCACAGAGAGGGCGCCAACCTTAGTTGATGTTCCTCTTCATATCCCACAGTCCTTATTCCTTAACTATGTAAGGAAAGGATGAAGCTATTACTTCTTTCTGAATTATCTTCTCTCTAACCTTTTAAAACGGGTGGGATGGGAGGAGAATTAGGGAGGGTTGGCAAGAGAAATGTGCTGTGATTTGCGCTATAATGGTTTTCATTCCTTAAAGTAGTGCTGGACAGATATTGGACAGGCAGGCTTTTAGCGTAGTCATTAATTCTGTACCTAAAATATCTCCCTTTGGAGCAGGAAAATGCAAAAAATCAAGAACCTCACTTCTCACTGCAGTAAAGACATCATAGAGTCTCAAAAATCAGCAACGTTTCTAGGGCATACAAGGGATAACAGGTCATAAGAGTGTGCTATGCATTATGCAGTGTGTCTTCTCCTCAAGTACCATACAATTGTCAAATCTAACAAAGGGCATTTGGTTCAAGTGACTAGATGAAAGTGAGGCAGGTCACCTTGCCAGTCTAAAGGCCTTTATGGTAAAACATTGGCAGCATAATTTTGAAGGTGGGAGAGGAAAAAGAAGTGAACATAATCCCTTTGAAATTCAATCTTATTCAATTCAAATACCCAAGAGGACATGGACAATGTATAGTGGTCAGCTCTGTGCCAACCACTGCAAACTGAAAAAGACTCAGAGACAAATTATTCTCTTTGTATGCTGAGATGCAGAAACTATGAGGAAATATTTCATAGTTATAAATAAGGATTAAAATAATATTGTATCGAAATATCAACTTTTTCAAAGGGCATCTGCTAGCAAGAAAAGGCAAGTCTGTCTAACACCCTACAAAAAAATCAGCCAAACAAACAAACCAAAAAAACCCCACCAAACACAGCAAATCATGTTACCATAGTAGTTTACAGAGAGACTGAGTAATAAGATCTGTGCCATGAAGAGCCTCCAGTCTCAGATGTCAGTTATACAAACCAGGACAAGGAAATGGAAGAACAAAGACGTGTGAGGATACACGTTAAGCAAAATTTCAAAAAACAGGAGAAGGCCAAATATCAGTTCACTGCTGCTGAATGGAAAAGTCCTTCTCTACCTCCTCCCCTCACAATTTTTGCCTCACATCCTTACGACCAATCACCCCTCCTGCATGAAATTATCTTCTGCAAGAATGAGAAAACTTGGAAGGGACCTTTGGAGGAGAAACTCAAGCAAGATTCTTCCTTCTGAAGGCAGCAAGGCATTACTTAAGTTCAACTACACACACAGTCATCTCATCCTCTCTGATCCACCCCTTGTGGAATATTACTACATTAGTTTTAATTTTGTATTTTTCTTCTCTTTCCAATAAACTAGCTGGGTTGGTTCAGGGAGGTGATGCATTTTGTCTCTCTGAAAGTTTGCTGTCAGAAGCATTTTTATTTTGCTCTGCCTTAGGAACTCTCCTCTAGCAAGGCAGACACATTTACTGATGCTGCTAAGACAACTGCAAATGAGAGATTAAAGATCCATGAGATTTATCCCTCTAAATCTCATAGGTATAGTTCAAAAACCCTGTTGTGTGACTCTGGAGGTTATTTTCCTCTAGCACATGTTTCTATATCTAAGCTCTCTGCTCTTTGAATGACCTCACTAGAAGCACTTCAAGGGATTTTCTCTGGTGCTACACTTCTGATATAGCCAAACCATGAGGGATTGTGCTGGGAGCCAAGCCAAAGTAGGTGCTACAACCAGCCACTGCTACATGCTGCAGACTGCATGACTCTTATCTGCTGTGAGCATTGCTTTCCTTTTGATTCCTTTGCTTTAAAGATGTGTGGGTGTTTGCTGCCTTGTTGTTGTTGTTGTGTTTTTTGTCAATATCCACTACTATCTTACTTTTTCCATAATCAAAATGTATTTTAAAGGAAGTGGAATTTTAGGCAAATAAATTTAATTCTGCCTTGCCCCTGATTCAACATTTATTTTCCCTTTCTTATAAGGGCATCACACTGGGCTCTCAATTCCATCTTCAAGCCAATCTCAGGCAAGTACCAGTTCTTACCCTTCCCCAGACAGGTGGCCAGCCAAGAGATTTTGAAGCATTAGCGCTCAACTCATTTAGACTTCTTTCAAGACTGAGTGATTTCTGGGAGGGAACTCAACCTCTATGACCTCCCACTACACTGTACTTTGCTGCTAATCACTCTGCCATCAGTCCTTGAAACGCAATTTTACATAATCTGCACTGGGCAGAAGGAACTACAAATATGCCTTTACCTGCAGATAAAGCTCTATGAATTTATACATTTTTATCTGCATGTATATGCATATGCATTTTTATGTGCCTGAAAAGACAACTCGTTTAAAGACTGTGGTGATAAATTCAGAAGCTTAAATAAAATATATTAAAACAGCTGAGGCATCCAATAGCATATAATAGGAAGGTGAAATTTGAATTGAAAATATTTACACTTTCTTCAGTATGTCACATACACTAATCCGTAATAATCCTAAAATCACAAGATTAGAATGACATTAGTGGTTTGAATGAATACTGACCTCTGACTCCTACTTTCATAAATCCTAATTATAAACTGCATGCTGGAAGTTCTAGAGGCTCCAACTGCAGCAGCTGTTTAAAACGTATGGCTCCTTCTCTTCAAATTACCAGCAGCAGTCCTGTGCAGAAGTTGCAGAAGGGATCACACCAGTGCCTCAGTTGCCTCCAGCATGTAGAGCACTGCCACCTGGTAAGAGGCCAGCACAGCCACACGAACGCTGACAGCTCTAAATTGGAGCACCCAAAAAATGAACACATAATACTTCAGCTGCTTCTGCCAGGGAGATGGTAGCTTTTAGCTGAGAGCTGTTTGTCTTAAACTACCACAGCTGGATTTCTCCAACTGCTGGAAAAATGACTGCAATTTTTGATGGTGTTACTTTACAGTGGGTGATTGGTGATACTCAGGCTTGTCAAATGTCACATAAGATTTTAATGATAACATATATAATAGCTGTGCTCCATTTGAGAATATTTTGCCATTTGAAATCAAGTCCGGAGAACACTTCTCTGCCAGAAGAGCTCAAGGATCAAATGGGATCATGCCTTTCTTGAAAGCTTTACATATCCCTCTCCTATGTGCATTATGCTTCAACAGAACTGAGCAGAGTCTTGCATGCTGGTGTCAAGGCTGAAATTGGGGTTGCCCAAGAGAGGTTGCAAAGGAACTGAAGGAGCAGTGGATGTCAGATGTAGTCTGTAAAGTAAAAACAAGTGAACAAGGAAGAAATGAGAAAGCACCAATGGGAAAGTGCAAGTCAACAAGCTAGAACAAGATGTCAAAGGATGATTTTTTTGATTGTGGATGCTGGTGTTTCCACTAGTTTCACTACAGTGAGTCATAAATGGTCATCAAAAACAGTTCTCTCTCAGGTTTTGGCACCTAAGTTCAGAAATCCACACCAGTGCCACAGCAAAGAATGCAAACTCAACCTCAGGCTAAGCATTCCATTCATATTCAAGCACCTCCTTTCATAAGGGAAAAAATGGTGTCGGTCTTGAGTTCAAGAGTCCAACAGTAATACTTAAATGCTCTGCAAGTAACACCCTGTGCAGTTAGAGCTGCAAAGGAAATATGGGGATCCTCACATAACTTTGGACTGACAGTGGCAGCACTCTGGCCTTTTACAAACCTAATGAAGAAAGGCAAAGCAGAGAGAACCTCTTGCTTTTTTGGAAAAGCACAACTAGAGGAGGAGTTACTACTCAAGAGAAAACAATAAAAAAGTGTTTGTAATACATGCTAATAATTGAAGAACTGCTTAATCCTGTTCATAGGTCTCATAGCTTCTAAGGGAATTTAAATAAGTTAGTGAGGTTTAACATTCTTCTGGGAGATGAGCCAATGTATAACCTTGTATTTAATAATTAAAAGCCTTTTTTATATGTAAGACCCAGAAAATTGATTATAGTAAATTACAATCTGAACAACCAAACACTTGATGCTATGAATAATGCAGGAAAACTTCAAGACCAGACTTCTCATGTCTGGATGGTCTACTGAGGCTATGGGGCAATGGAGGACTTGGCTGAATAAATGAGAACCACATGCTCTTGAAGAAGAGCTTCAGCGTCCTCCTCATTAGCACTAACCATAGTGGCAAAATGTGCATAATTTTAGCAATAATGTGAATGGTATAATAATAATAAAAGAAACTTAATCCCTGAACTGGGCTGAATGTCTAAAGGAGAAAAAACCTGCCAGAAAATTGGGACCAAAAAAAATCCACAAAAGGAGTTGGAGGAAAAAAAGGAGATTAAATAGGTAGAATGAATTGGCTTTATTGTGTCCAGGAAGTATCAACTGGGTCAAAGGAAGGCCAATCCAAATAAAATAATAGCTCAACCCAAGACACATTGACATGAGCTAATATACTTCAATAGCATACTAATTTATTTAGATTAAATATTTTATGTTATTTCAGTAACTGAGCTGGCTATAAACAAATATAAGTGTATACAAGTAGAAAGAATATAAACATTTAAGCATAGAAACCTTGAATCTCCACTTTCTATCCCTCATCACTCCTCTTCCAGAAATCAATCCCTTTATTCCAGAAGATATTATTTCCAATTACCAAGCAAAGAGTTTGCCAGTAAGGTCAAAATGTCAAAGCTGAACAAAGGGAATCATTATTGGGGAATACAGAAAATGGAATTTCAAAAGTAATTACAGTGTAAAACTATTTTAAAGCAAGAACATCTCAATACTATGTCATGTGAAGGAAAGTATTTCTATATCTCAGGCCACTCTGAATTCTACCAACACAATAGTTGTCCTTTATCCTCAAACCCTATTCACACAGAAAATACCACATTCTCAGCTTTTTTGCTGTTATTAAGCTCCAAACCAGAGAGGTATGCCATAATTTTATTCATATGGGGAAGTGCTAAAACAAAATTACATCATTCAGGCCTCTTTCTGTTCCCGAGTAACTTTTCTATGAACCATCATGGACAGTGTACACTACAAATCCAAAAAATGTGTATAGACAATCAAGAAAATATGTAAAAAAGTATTATAGACAGAAGGCACGCTCTATCAGCTTTACTAGATTTTATTTCTTAAGTAGGTTCTATTTAAGGATGTGTCACAATTTAACCCCGCATGTCAACTAAGAACCACGCAGCTGCTCACTCCTTCCCTCCAACAAGATGGGAGAATAGAACTGGAAATACAAAAGTGAGATGATTCATTGGTTTCAGCACAAATCCAGAACATAGTCCCACAGTAGGTACTATGAAAAATTCAACTCTACTCCAGCCCAAACTAGCACAGGATGTTTATAGGTGACTTTTCTGCACAAAGAAGAAACCCTGAAAGATCAGCTATTTGATCTTAGACCTAGTTCATAAATAGAAAGCCTGAGAAACACCTTGGTTTAAGTGACATGAAACCATTAATTGTTGGTAAAAATTTTGTCCACAGTTGAATATTGATTGAATAGTTTGTAAGAGATTTTCCATAAGTTACATTTATAGGCATTTAACTGAATTTTCCTAATTTTTTTAACTTAAAGAGTATCACAAGTTTTGGGGGTTTGTGGGGTGTTTTTTTAGTAAAGGTAAAACAGGCAGGAGACATTTGCCAATCTCAAAAAGCAGGACTATGATGAAAAGTCACCCCCTTGTTTTCTTCAATAGAATTGTATACTTAGATAACTGTTTCCAGTTGGCTTTCTCAAAGGAAACTGTCTTTAGCAGTGAAAATGTAGCTATTTTATTAAGCAGTTCAGTTTACAGAATAAGTTCCATAATCCCTACAGCAGCTTATGTATAAGGAGTCATAAATCTCTTTCTGTACATGTCATTTTAATGTTGATTCCAGTAATAACACCAGATAAAAATCTTACAGAGCTCTTCCTCACCTCAAAGGGGAAGGGAGCACTGAGGATTCATGGATGCCCACAGTTGAAAAGGAATGTCGTAACTCACAGGGTCTGCAAAAAGTTACAGAGTTTGATTAGTAAATGATACACAGAATGGGAAGTGGAATAACCTAGTCCCTTATCTTCTGGTATAAACACACGGTGGTGGATTTTGAATAAGCTGTAGGGTGAAAGAAGAGAGAGAGAGATTAAAGAGAAGGGAGGGGGAGAAGGACTAAAGCCAGCACTGGGCTCTAGAAAAAATACTAAAATGTACTATAGGTAATTTTCGTCTGGTAAATCATATCCCATGTTTGCTAATTACAGAAATATTCTGTATATGTGACTAGAATTTTCCATCGTGAGGCATAGCAAGGTCAAACTTCTACTGTAGCGCTGCATTTTTTTTAAAGAATCTGTTACAGTCATTTGACTGCTGCATACACAGCACACAGGCAAATAAATAAAAAGAGCATTAAACAAAAGCTGGATAAGAGGTGATTGCTGGGAGCTGTGAACTAATGATAATGCTTTTTTCTGGTTTTCAGTAAGATGTATTCAGCAGCATACCTGCAATGACTAAAGTAGCAAATAATCCCCCTATCTTCTTGTAGAATCCCAAGGATCCCAATTATTGTCAGAGGGCTACATTTTTAGCCCTACAAATAGCATCCACAGACTTCAATTTTTCCCTCTTAAAAGGGCTGAAAATAGTGACATCTCTTTTACACTTTTGTTGTCATTGAAAATCTATGTCTGCCCATACTACATCAATATGATGGCTTTTCTAATTGGATCTATTTGTGGGAGGAAGAAGGATCAGTAGCAGAGAGACACATAGAGATGCATTTTCAGAGTTGAGCTAGGAAAAATATTGAAGCTGAAGTTTCATCAGCATGACAGGAGTTCTGCATCTAATTTCCATGAATAAGGAAAAATGGAAAATCTTTCCTTATAAGAGCATATTTTTAGAAAGAGATGAACATTTAAGTAAATCAGATGCTGTAATTGTTTTTTTAACAAAAAGTCTCAAAGCACCCACTTAGAACATTTAACTAAATCTCTGAAGATGCACAAATGGTTTATGAAGAACAATGGAGAGACAGAGATACAGCCCATGATGGTCAGCAGAGAGTGATGAAGGTGATCAGAGGCTGAGCTCTTCATAGCCTACAGGTCTCTCCACTCTCAGTACCATGACAGTGAAAAGTGTAATAACTTTGCTAGAAATACAGCTTCTATGCTGGCTTATTGCATCAGCCATTTTACAAATACTTATGTCCAAGTATACAAAAATGCCTTTAACACCTCATTTTAATGCTGTAGAATAAAATCAATAGCCTTTTCCTCACTTATGAATTCATATGAAATACAGGTAATTTGGTAAGGAATCATAGAAATGGTTCAGCTCGTGACTCACTAACTGTATTACTCATGGATCTGGACTTCTGCCAGTCCCTTAAAAAAAAAAGGGGTAGGTCATTTATTTTTTGGTCTGGCATCAGGACAGAAAGATATTGGTACCAGAAATTGTCAAAATAAAACCCCAAACCACTCCTTCTTATCCCTCAAAAAAAAAAAAATAAAATAGTATGGGGCAGGATGGTGCATTTGTCAAAAGTACAGTTGACTTGAAATGGCTCATTGCTTTGCCCCAGACATATCACAAGGTTCAAGTTATTAAAAAACCAAACCTACCTTTTGACATTGTTTTGCTTAATGAAGTAGAAATTAATGGTTTGGAAATTATAGTTTTACATCAGGTTATGAGAGATGAACATCCTATTTACTGCTCAGCCTGAGGGATGGAGAATTCAAAGCTCATACTTTTCACTGCCCAAGAGAGTGTCTTTACCATTGGCTAAAAGAGGATGATCTCAAGCTCCTGCTGTGAAAGGTAATCTATTCTTCAAAAGCTACAAATTCAGTGGCAGCAGAAATAGTGCCCAAGTGGCCCAGCTTCCAAGCAAGAGATTTTTAGTTCACAGCACCTCTCAGATTGCATAACGCGAATTTTCACTACAAAACTCCATAGTTTTTTTCCTATCATCTTAAAACAACAGGATTTTAATTGTCTTGCAAAGCTGAAGAAGAATAAATTGATTTAAGTTAAATCAATTAAGTTAAAAACGTCTTCCCTTTTCTCACCAAAATACATAAACTAAAAATTTCAAAGCCTACCTACTGTCTACCATAGTACATAGAAACAAGGCAATTTTCAAAATGTCTGTATAGTATTTTCCAACACGTTGTGGGGGGAATTATGTTAATAACTTGTGAGCAACTTTTCCATTTGCCGCTGTTATTTTCAAACAATAATTATTTTTGGTTCAGGTGTTTGAACCATAGAGGCTTTGTAAGGTCAGTCTGAACACAGAGCTATTGCTTACTTGTAAAAGTATTGCCATGACATTGTCATTTAGTTCTCCTAAGTGACTTCACAGGGGTTTATGTTAAAATTCTTGTCTCACTGACTTTAGTTCTGCTTCATGCTAAATGGATCGCATTCCTCCCAATAGTGCTTTTTCTTGCAACAAACATCTCCAAACTTATGAGACAAAGTCTGGCTGCTGCCATGGTGTTCCCTGAATTTCTGTTTCAGATAAGAAGCTTCTGAATCAGCAAAAAAAATTATATATAATTACTAGAGTCACATTTCAGGGTAGTATCTATATTTCCTTTCACAGAATTATATTTGTTGATTTTTGCAGCTTGTATGTTCTATTAAGAATGTGAGTTATGGAGACAAACTTATTAGGGCTTGTTGCAATAGGACCAGGGGTATTAGTTTTAAAGTGAAGGAAGGTCTATTTAGATTATATATAAGAAGTTTTTTACAATGAGGGTGATGGTGAAAAATGGAGCAGGTTGCCCAGAGAGGTGGTAAATGCCCCACCACTAGAAACATTCAAGGTCAAGTTGGATAGAGCTCTGAGCAACCTGATCTAGTCAAAAATGTCCCTCCCTGCTCACCGCAAGGAGTTGGAAGCAGATGATCTTGGACAGCATTGTGTCCCAGGCTGGGTATAGAGGCTGCTGAGAGTGGGACAGTGAGAAATGAGGTTTAGCAGTTCTTTTCAAAGATGTTTTCCAGTATACACACATACGTCTATAGGCCCTAATGGGATGCTGAAGGAGCTGATAGCTGTCATTGCAAGGCCATTTTTGATAATCCTATTGATTATGTTGACTGGAAGAAATATCTAAAGAGTGGAGAAAAGCCAGTTGTTGTCATATTGTTAAGGAGAGAAAGAAAGACAATTAAGGGAACTACAGGCCGGTCAACCTCACCTAAGTCTCTGGAAAGGTGATGGACCTGCTAATCCTGGAAAATATTTATTTTATAGATATGTGAAGGACAAAAAGGTCATCAGAACTAGTCAGCAGGGCCTCTCTAGGGGAAATCATACTTTACCAATTTGATTATGTAATGAAATGACTGGGTTTGTAGATGAGAGAGCAGTAGATATTGGCTATCTGGACTTCAGAAAGGTCTCACAGAAGATACTCACAGACAAGCTGCTGGAGTATGGACTGGGCAAGTAGACAGGGAGGTAGATTGAAATGAGCAGGCCCAGAGGATGGCGATCAGAGGCATGAACTCTTGTGGCAGGTCTTATTAATGTTTACAGATACTTAAAAGGAGGTTGCAAAGAAGATGGAGCCAGGCTCTTGTCAGGGGATCCCAGTGACAGGACCACAGGCAATGGGCACAAACTGAATTACAGTTTGGGGATTTTTTTAGCAAAGTCGATGGAAAGAAGGAGAATAAAGAAGAATTATTTCTCATTATACTTTATTTAATTGCGTATTTGGTTTCCTCTGGGCACAGAAGAAAGGAAAAGATAAGCGGTTTACTTTAATCAAGTGAATTACCTTTAAAGTCTGAAATTATCAGATTACTTCCCATATGATTAAGGCAAAATTATTGTATCACTACTAATAGGTTTTAAACTGTTCTTGAATATGTTTCTAAACTAAATGTACAACTAATGCTTGAACTCCAGGGTTTATCCCTGCACAACCTATAAGTCATTGCTGTCTCACCCAAGTTAGATCTACAACTGGGTTTTTCCTCAGCTGCATCAGTGGTCATCAGATTTCTCTTTTAAACAGCAGTATGCATGAGATTTATATTAAATCTTTTTTTTTTCTTTTGCTGCTCTGCTCCAATGTACAACCAAACTGCAAGAACAGATAAAGGAACACAAAGACCCAAATTTGGGCTAAATGTTATCACAGAAGAAAACAGGACCTCGCTCCCTTAGACAAGGACCTGTCTTAGGTAGAGAACACGGTGGAAGGAAATACAGTGCCTAGAAAAGCTCACTGAAGAGACCTTTACAGTCTCTAAGCTAGACATGTGCTTCTCACTACAGAAATCACAACCACAGTAATAGTGGGTAATTCAAACAGAACTGGGCTAAACCATGGTAAACCCATGGATGGCTTACAGGAATGGCTGCTTCATCTGGGCTTCCACAAGCCCTTTTGCTGAAGGACTGATGATTCAAATCAACAACTTTAGTATCAAGAGAGAGGAGAATGAACAGGTTTATATGCACAAAAGGAATTTTAAATCATTCTAGTTTAATCAAGTCACATACATGTATGCCTTCTCAATCTGAACTGATAAAGTTCCTCTTTATCTTAACACCAATCAAGGTAACAAAGAATTTTTCTATTTATTTTTCATTAATAATTTCAAATTGAGCATTTATCTTATTTTTTTTCTTTGTCAGGATAAAATACCAACTATCTTTTTTAACACAGCTTTAATAATGGCTTCTAAGAAACTGTTTGCCTGCAATTCAAAAGCTCAAGAGGTGCTATGCTTTCAAAGTATCATTATAATTAGTGATTAGAAATTCTTAAAAACAAATGTGATAGAGATCAAATTATAAACTTTAGGAAAACCACATTTGCCGACCAGTGTAAGTGCAATCACAATAACCATGATTCATGTTATAGCTGACTTAATAGACAAGACAATGTATTTAAAGTAAAAAATGCCAGGTTTCATCCAAACTTCTAAATCTTCTGAAGTAAAAAGCTTAACTGTGTCACACAGAGAAATAAAAGTTGCAGGATTTAAAATATCTTCATTTAATCTGTATAATTGCAGCAATTCTAGACAAGTATGGGCCCTTTTTAAGTCTCATACAGACCCTGACTACCAACAGTGTTTAGACAGGATCTTTAAAATTTCTCAAAGGAATAGAAATAATATCAAAATACTTTTAGGCAAAAGATTCAAATTCATGCATTTTATTTCCTGCTGCAGGCTTACCTGGCTTGCAACTTTTGTTTTTCAGCCTGCACAAAGAACTACAAGTACTGTTAATATGAGAAAAGAAAAAAAAAACAAAATTCAAAGAAAACACTTTGAATCCCAATCCCATCGGTCTGTTCCAGCTACTGCAAGGGAGATATACTCTCATGATTATCAATAATGTGAACAGCAAAAAAATTCAGTTTTACATATTTCTTCTCACATTTGGCATCAGTAAGTGTGATTTTGTATGTGGCTTTTCATCTGATTTGTAAGATGATTTTTTTTCTAGATAAGAAACATGAATCCTAGATCAATTAGAAGCATTCATACAATATAATAAGGATGGAAGACTTGACCTACCCAGCTGTTACCATCTTCCTAAATCATATGGAGAAATGCCTGTACTGTGGAGAAAGCTGAAGTCTTCATGAACAAAGGGACAAGTGCAAGGTCTCATGCCTTGTGAAATGGAAAATTCTCAGGAAGGAAATCCACACAGCAGCTCCAAGAAACCTTTATAATGAAGGTGATCTGCAGTCTCTGAAACCTTTGTTGCTATAAAATCTGATTATTTGCTCTGCCAGAGTGTTTATGCAATAAATACTGATATATCTAAGGGTTTCTTACAGCATACAGAAGCCATATTTTACTACCTTTCTATACAGAACCACTACTGTTTATGATTCTCTATTCAAATAAGAGACTTATTTTATTTTACATGGCTAAGGTAGCAATCAAATGAGATTTTAGTAATAAAAAATTGGAAATGTCTAGTAATTTCTATTTGCTTTGACCTCAGCATGAAGGTCAAAGGCCTTACCTACCTGTGTTTACAATCCTTTCTTTTGGCCACCTACTGATTTCACTGATTTCCTAAATTATGCAATTTAAAAAAAGTTCTTCTATTTTGTAGCTAATTCTACCTGCAATCTTTTTTACCTCCTTTAACGTCGAGATTCCAAAGAAACTTTAACCTTGAGACTTCAAGAGAATACAAAATTCACAGAAACTGAATTCTGAAGGAAATATCTGAAACTAGCCTGAAGAGAGAGGGGATTTCCAGTTCTTGAATGAAGAGGTGGTGAAGGCTGCAGAAAGCAAAGAGCCCAATTAAAGTAATTTCAAGATAGACTATTATTTCAAGGTTCTTTTGTACTAGAAATACTGATTTACAGAGAATTTATAGTCATCTATCATGTTTTTATTTCTCCAATTAATATCTCAAAAGTATTGCTAATTTTTCATAGACAATGAACGGTTCTCACGAAGAACCAGTCAAAATACTCTTTGAAGCATCACCAATCTCTGCCTTCAGGAACTCTACTGCATTTTGTATGGCAAATGATCACAAAGTGGAGAAATAAGAGTAACATACAAACACGAAATAAAACCTAAACATCACTCATATCAATGGTCTCTCACTTGGGCTAAGAAGCAAATAAGACCCTCTGAACACCATCTGGGGACTAATTTATAGCTATCAGCACTTTGCTTTTGCTAGAAAAGTGCTTGATATTTGTTGATATGATGCTATTAAAATATTATAGCATGCCCATACTTTCAATTCACAACTCCCAAAGAGCTTGCCATTAGGCTCAGACAGAAGTCATTAACACACTAACAAGGCAGCAAGAATTCTACAGGGAAAATAAAATTTGACTTTGTTATTAGCTTCATAAAGTACATCAAAAGAGTACAGATGGAATGGCTGTTCCTGTCACTGCATTCACATGGCCCCATTTATTACTCTCCTCATAGCCTTTCCTACAGTATTTCTTATTTAGTTCTAAGATTAAATTAGAGATCAGCAAGCAAGGTGCACCACGAATTCACAAATTTTCCTCTCTGGTGATACAAGAATGATATTGCAGAAAGTCTGCCTGGTTTGGAGTTATGATTCTTCACTGCAGCTTGTACAGTGCTATGCTCTGCATCTGCACAAGTGCTGGTGCTACACCAGCGTTTTGCCTGTCGAGGAGCAGTGCTCACACACTGTCAGGACTCTCCTTCCAGCTCCACATCACCCAAATCCAGGAGGCTGGGAGTGTATCTATACTGTCTATGTTTGCTGGTAGTGTGATGACGTTACTTTGACTTCAGTGTGAGGAAATTTTTGTTGTTGCTGCAAAATTCATGCAAAGTATGAAATTAATTTAAATATTCTTTATTAGTAGTAAATGTGTGTTTCTAAGAGATGGGGGTAGAATGTGCTGGATACAGGTGAGGTGGGGAAACCTCTGGGAAACCATATTTTTAAAAAGGCACAGGAGGTGTGGGAGACAGGAAAAACGTGGGAGAAACAATTCTGCAGATACCAAAGTCAGTGAAGAAGTAGGAGGAGGTGCTTCAGACTCAGGAGCAGAAATTTCCTCCCAGTGCGTGGTGAGACCACATGGATCTATCCGGAAGGACTGCAGCCTGTGGGAAAGACCCTCACAGGTACAGTTAGTGAAGAACTGGATACCCCAGGAAAAACTCTATCCTGAAGAAGGGGAAAAATTTCCCCAAATCAAGACCTGTTTTGCCCAGGATGGTATCTGTAAGGGATCTTCCCATCTTAGTCTCAACACACAAGCTTTTCCATCTTTTCTTCCTCTGTGCAGTTGAGGAGGGGGAATGAGAGAGAGGCTGGGTGCGTATCTGACAGCAAGCCAAGGTCAACCAAACACAGCTTGTTCAAGATATGGACCTCACAATCCTAGATGTTCACTGTGACATTAGTCCATGTATCCTGTGTACATATCATCTACCTAAAAACAGATATAAGAAATCTAGCAGCAAGCAATTGCTGCCATTCCACATGTATTTTCCACTCACAGCTTGAATAATAATTTCACTCTGCCATGAGCATAGTTTCAAAGGTCTAAATGTAACCAGTAAAGCTTCTTCCTTAGAAATACTGATATTGAATTTCAGTGTCTTTCACTTCATCCGTAAATAGAAAGTAATATTTTGTCAGTAATTCAAGTAACTCTAATTGACAAAATCTGTGCTCTTAATATGTGTCAGTCAGGCATCAAAATTGTAAAATCAGTTTTCAGCAGTATAATATAATGAATAATATTGCAGAAAGACAGCATAAGACACAGAAGGAAATTAAATGCTAAAGGTGAGGAAATTTTTGAGATTCTCAGCTTACTGAAAGACAAGTAAATGTTTAGTACCATTTCAGTTATGGAAACATTTGGACATATAAAGTATTTATTGCCACCCTGTTTTGTACTTAGTCAAATGTCTCTAACAGAGGAAAATTAAAAGGATAAAAAACCACTGAAATGAGTATTGTATTTCTAGCCTGTACATGTCATATTATTATAGGAGATGATGCAATGCATGTCATGTATATTGTAACCTATAATTTATAATAACAACACAGAAGTAAGCTTACACAGTGCAATAAGTATGGCAAAGAGCGATCATTACCTTTTTGTGCAAAATTTATTTTGTGTTTGAACTGAAGCTCAAGGGAATTGCAGGAGCATAAAAAGGTTCTTGGAAAGTACCAAGCATATGCAAAATTTCCCAATGTGTTTTGTGTTGCTTTATGTGCAGAAAAAGTAACTGAAATATGTCATCAAAATGTGCTTCACCCAGATCAAGTCATTATATGTATTCACCTTGTATTCAAAGATATTTGTACTGAGGTAAATTTATGGTAGTCTAAAAAGTTTTAAAATATGATTAAAATATAGCCTTACCTTTAAATTGAAAAGTATCTCAAAATAGATGTGGGTAGCATGCATTATATATTAACTGAGAGTTTAAAAAACATCATCTTTTTGGTATTACAATAGCAATTTTCTTTCAGTGGGTTAATAAGTCTTGCAAATACATGTTTGTGTATTCTAAACTGGTTCCTTAGTAAATGAAAATAATGGAGGTTAGAATGGAATTTTGCATCTCTATAGTATTGCCCTAGGGCTAATCCTAAATCTTTTAACTACTTAAAATACTGTATGTGGTTTTAATAGAAAATAGCCACTTAACTCACTTTAATAGCTGACAGCTCAAAAGGGTTCTTGCTTATCTCCTGAAAAATTGAAACAGTGACAGTATATGGAAGCTCCCTTTCTCTATCTCCTAGGTGACTCTCGATATGAATTCAATTCATATCATCCTTGTCATTCAAACAGGAAAAGCAAAAAAAATAGATACCAAAAAACTATACCCAGTAAAGAAATATTAAAGCCTCCACAGAATTCAGTAAGTAAGCTTCTCTCTATTCCTAAAATTTATGGTGAAAGCAAACAAACCAAACAAAACCAAACACAAACAAAAAAAAATCTCAAAGCCTAACACTAATATACTAAATAAAATAGAAACTTCATAATCAGGTGAACTATTTTGGCTTGTATTATTTATTTCTGCCTGAAGAGTACTGCCTGGAAAATCCCTGCAGTTTATGACCCTGCTTTACTAAGGTTCTTCTTTTTTAAAACATCTTCCTTTCTTAAATAGGAACAGTTCTTTTGCATGCCTCAATTTAATCTACATTGGTCTGAAGATAACAAAATATGAGAAATATACCTTTTTATGTCTTTCAGTCTCACATTAGAAATTATAGTGACAAATTTTCACAAACAATGACACAGAATTTCATCCGACTGAGTTATTATTGGGTTGTGCATTTTATTTTACAGGTACCTGTTTTACATCAGCTTAAGTAGGTCTTCAAAAGACAGTTATTCTCTGCATTCACAATTCAATATAAGTCATTAAAATACAGTGCATATTATTAGCCTGTAAAGAGTAAAGCCACTAATCTAAAAAACACTAAAAGTACAATACTTTGTCAAGAAGGACATCAGGACTACCTGTACATGAACTCTAACATGTGGTGTGTTTATCATATTTTATTTACTTAAAAACTGAAGGAACACCAACATCCAGACTCTTTCATCACTGATTGAGGAAATCTGTCCTATGGTCTCCCTCCTTGCAATACCTTATTTTACCTTATTTAGTTCTGTCGTTATTTCACACTGAGAAGTTATTACACAGAGGTATTTGTGTAACTACCAAAAAGTTCAAAAGTTCATTTAAAAAAACAAAAAAAAAACAAAAAAACAAAACATTTCCAAGTACAACATTTCCAAGAAAGTTATGCATTACAATTAATTGCAAATTTCTTTTTAGGGATATTTAGCAATTTCCTTTGAAAATCATTGCCAGTATATATCCAACCTAGCCATTCATCCAAACTGTCAAAATACTACAAGAGATAGAAAAAATTTTATTAACTTCAAAGAAAAAAAGAATATTGATTTTAGTATTAGATGCTTTCATATCAATCCTACATGCTCAAATATTTATCAGAAAATATACAAACTTAATGAAGGATTTTTTTAAAACTGTAGTTTTTAAGACTCCTCTTAACTGTATAAAATCTTTAAATTAATTTCTAGCTTCCTCCCTCTTAAGAAATGTATAATTCTTTCATCAATATTAACCTAAAATATTCAAAATAGTAACCAAGCAGACAAAAAGTATTTTTTAATACTGATACTCCTTTTTTTACCCTCTGATTACTCCCTTCTGAACCCTGGACTACAGCTGGGCCAAGTTCCTCTCACAAACAGAAAGACCAGAAACCATTTTTAATGTCTCAAGCTGAGCTTTAGGCTACGTCCAGAAGTGTGCTTGCAGTGAGGCACAGATCACCTTCATACACACTCTTCTCCAGGTGAAACAGGATCCAGCCTCACTTCAGAATCCATATCATAACAGAGTACCATGTTAATAAAGCTTTAGAAGAAATGGAGAATACTGGCCTGTCTTTAATTCAGCTTCTTAGTTGCTGACTCAAAGTTCTTTTGGAGCATCTTCGGATTTGACTCTCTCTGTCCAAATGCCTGGTAATAAGGTAAAAAACTTTAAAAAGAAAAAAGATTTTCACATACATGTTTGGATTTCTTGTTTATCATAAATAAATTTTACTATTGGATTGCAAATTTTTATACTTTTACGTCTACTTCTCTATAAAATAGTTATCAAAACTTGTGTCGATTTTATTTCTTTCCGACCGATAGTCAAATATGAAATTTCATATTAAACATGTGGATTAGAATCTGTGTTGCTACTTTACCCTGTTTACCTTGCCTAGGGATAACAGATGAGATGAGCCCTCAGAGTCTGATGCATATTTCCCCTTGGGCCCTAAGCAAAACTCCAGAGAGCTCTCTTGAACTCTGCATATCTCAGCTTAACGAGTAGCTAAAACATATCAGAATTAATGCTCCCACAAAATATGCAACAAGAATAACATATAAGAATCAAAACATATTTACTTTTTATGACAGATCAAATTATTAGTCTGTTAAAAATACATTTCTTCAGTCGGTGAAATTTTGTTGAAGTTTCATTGGCAGCTGCATCAAACTGGGTCAACAAAAAAATGCTATGGCCATATGTGGTCTTCAAGCAGACCTAATGGGTTATTTTGAATGCATACTGGAACTGGAAAACAAGGT